>CM033438.1:4930000-9860000 GCA_019425775.1 Rafetus swinhoei
CTCATGTCCTGCTCTCCCCATGCTAAGCTGTTCCCACATGAGGCCAGTCCCAGATGCGCTGCTGATAGGCAGCGTCAGTCTTGTGAGGGCCTTGCAACACTAACCCTAACCTGACAGGATCCAACTACAGGGTTGGGTTCGGGTTGGGTCTGAACAGAGCCTGACCCTCTGGGGCTGAGTTTGGGTTGTCTCCGATCACCTTCTCTTGCCCCGGGATTGGTAAAGCATTCATTGCATGTCCTGCTCCTGCCAGCCACCCTGCATGACGCAGGGAGTCTGCCTGTGGATTGCATCGCCTCTTGGCCTGCAGCCTGCACCTCACTTGCATGGTGGTGACCAGCAAGAGTTTCACCAAGCCTGTGGGCAGGAGTCTGCTGGAGACAGATGGTGAGTATGGGGAGCAGGAAGCCCGCACCAGGCCAAGCCCTGGGGATAGGCAGTGGTACCCAGTTTTGGGAGGAAGTTAGGCCTTAATGGCCCTTTAAACCCCACATCATCACCACCCCCACATGACCTCTTGAGGTCTCTTCCAACCCCATGATTCAGTGGTTCCATGAGGTCACTGCTGACTAATTCATTTCCCCTTGCTTCCCCCGTGAACCTGTCTCAATGGAAGGTCTTCTCTCCAATAGGACGTGCTTAATGCTTGTCCTATCATCCCCCTGTAAACCATCACTGTGACAGTTGCCCCCTTGTGCTCTCTGAAAATAGGCTTATGAATACAAATACGCATAACCCAGAGATGCTTTGGACAAAATAGCTTAATGTTACAGTCTGCTGGAGCTGTATGTCCTATTTTGGGGTCAGTGGCACAATCGCACACCGGGGAACAATCTCAAGAAACAAAATAAAACATGGGACAGTCAACGCCACTGTGGTTTATTGTTGTTATGTACATGAGCCTGCTGGAAGTCATCCATCAGTTAAGTCTGCACCTACCGCCTATTCCAACCTCCTTTGAAATCCCGGGGGGGGGAAAACTCCTATTGACTCCAGTTTTGGGGTTTGATCCTAACAGGAACTGAACACGCTAGTTGACTGGGTTTCTAGATCGACTTCAAAAATTTTAGACAATTATTGAAATTATATCTTGGGTCACCAGCGGTGCAGCTGCTCCTAGGGCCAGGGCCATGGTGTGGCTGTCCCTAGGAGCAGCCACATTGCAGCCTTGGCTCCTGCACACAAGGCAGCCACTCGCCATGCAGCCCCGCCCTGGTAGCAGCTGGGCAGCCTCCATGCAGCCCTGGCCCCAGGTCCAGCCTTTCCCCACTGGAGCTATGGCCAGGGCAGGCCACTAGGCGGCTGCTGGAGCTGGAGCCAGGGCTAAGGAGTTGGGCAGGATTCAAATTCTTGGTGCGTGCCCACACAGGCACACAGCGAACTTAGCATGGGGCACTCCGCTTGATACCGACCGCCAACTAGACATCGAGCCGTTGATCACTACCCATTGGGCCCGACGATCTAGCCCAGCTTTCTATCCATCTTATAGTCCATTTACCCACTCCAGACTTCTTTAACTTGGGAGTACTGTGGGAGAACGTATCAAAAGCCTTGCTAAAGTCAAGGTATATCGAATCCACCGACTTCCCCATTTCCACAGAGCCAGTTACCTCATCAAAGAAGGCAATCAGGTTGGTCAGGCATGACTTGCCCTTGGTGAATCCGTGTTGACTCTTCCTGATCACTTCCCTCTCTTCCAAGTGCTTCAAAATGGATTCCGTGAGGATCCCCTCCATGATTTTTCTGGGGACTGAGGTGAGGTTGACCGGTTTGTAGTTCCCTGGATTCTCCTTCTTCCCTTTCTTAAAGACGGGCACTACATTTGCCTTTTTCCAATCATCTGAAACCTTCCCTGATAGCCATCTTATTGCTAACATGTCTCGCTAGCTGCAATTCCATTTGCGCTTTGGCCTTCCTGATTGCACCCCTGCATGCTCGAGCAATATATTTATGCTCTTCCCTAGTCATTGGTCCAAGTTTCCACTTCTTGTGAGCTTCCTTCTTGTGTTTAAGCTCACCAAGGATTTCACTATTAAGCCAAGCGGGTCGCCTACCATATTTGCTTTTCTTTCTGCGCATCGGGATGGTTTGTTCCTGCACCTTCAATAAGGGCTTCTTTAAAATACAGCCAGCTCTCCTGGGCTCCTTTCCCCTTCATGGAAGCATCCCAGGGGATCCTGCCCATCAGTTCTCTGAGGGAGTCAAAGCCTGCTTTTCTGAAGTCCAGGGTGTGTATTTTACTGAGCTCCTTTCTTCCTTTGGTCAGGATCCTGAACTCGACCATCTCATGATCACTGCTGCCCAGGTTGCCACCCACATCTACTTCCCCTACTAGTTCCTCCCTGTTTGTGAGCAGCAGGTTGAGCTGTGAATGGCCCCTGGTTGGTTCCTTCAGCACTTAACCAGGAAGTTGTCCACAACAATCTCCTAAAACTTTCGTAACTGTCTGTGTGCTGTTGTTTCCTTTGCTTTCAATCCCTTATCCAGCAGATGAGGTGTCATATTTTCATATAGTTTCTTCCACCTCATGGTTCATGCTCCCCCTTAGTTACTGACATGAAATGGCAGGAACCATAGGGAGGAGGATGGATTCTACTACTCAAATGTACATTTTCCCTAAGCAAGTATCTTGACTTTTTATGGCAGCCCTGAGTAGAGGTGGCTGTGAACGCTACTTAGGAAGGGGTTATGAAGAGCCAGTTCCTGGCCTGGTTTCTCCCTTTCTTTTTTGTATTCCAAATGGTAACTTATGTGGGCTCGGGGAATAGCCCAGTGCACTATGGTACTTGCAGGTGTGTAGGGCTGACAACAAGCAGATGGAGGTAGGTTGGGTCTGAGTCTTCTCCATGATCTCAGAAGAGTCCATAGGACCCTTCTGCAACAGGGCCCTGGGCCTGCAGGGACAATTTTAAACTCCATGCTCATCTCACTTGGGGCTGCTTCCAATACCTCAGTCCACCTCCCTGGCCTAAGCACCCACGTTACATTGTCCCCAGTACTGGCCCATATGATGTTTTAGACTTTTGAAGACCACCCTCTGTGGTGCGGTTGATTATGATGGGGCCTTTTGATGGTCATGCACTTTCACCAGCCCCTGATTTTTCTGCGAAAAGGCTTCTCACTCAGCCCAGAATGGAGACAAGATCTGCTCAGCCAAAACAACACAGAAGCCCCCTGACTGGCTGGTGGGGAGGTTCCTGGTTGAACTGGGCTAAGAAAATGATGCATTCAGCCCCGAGGGACGGGGCTGAGAACCCAATTCCAACGTAACGCCACCACGGTTACTGCGGTATTTGGAATTCCAATTGTCTATTTATGATGCATTTTCATCAGCTCGACGATTTGTCCCCTGAATATCCGGAGGCTTCCTCGAACAGGAACAATGACCTTCTGAGCATCATCCATCACCACCTAAATTACCTTTGTACTGAATGGAATTATTTCACCTCCACTACACTGGAGGGCGAAAGGCGACGGAGCTAGAGGTGATTATCTTTTGCTAATAGCCCGCATTAGTGAGCAAAATCTCACAATTACCTTTGTAACCCTTCCCTATACTTTAATGTTGCTATTATTATTAATATTGCTCTTTAAAACATGCTCCTTTCCTGTCACATGGAGGCTCTAACTGCAGGGTCTAACCAAACTGGTGAGGAAGCGGCCTTTTATTAGTAAGCGCAAAGCATTTCGCTGTATTTTACTCCATTGAAGTTGAAGGATGCTTGTGTCAGGCCGGGAGGAGCAAGAGGGTTTTTGTTGAATCAATACAACTTAACTATAAACGTTCTTATGCTGATCTAAATTTTACCTCAGTAGCTACCCTTGTCCACATATTTTGGGCCTATCCGAAATTCAGTAGCCTGGATTTTTCCATGACTTGACTGAAAATTTTTAAGACCAAAAGTAAACGAGAGCAGGCTTGAAAAAGAAAACCAAAAACAAATAATAAAACCTTTACCCACCCACCCACCCTCACAGTGGCAGAGACTGGCCAAGCTGCAGAAGGGATTTAGATACCTGATACCCATTAATTTTAATAAAAGCGACAAGGAGTCCTGTGGCACCTTATAGACTAACAGATGTATTGGAACATAAGCTTTCGTGGGCAAAGACCCACTTCGTCAGATGCATGTAGTGGAAATTTCCAGAGGCAGGTATAAATATGCAGGCCAGAATAAGGCTAGAGATAACGAAGTTAATTCAGTCAGGGAGGGTGAGCTGCTAGAAGTGGGCCTCACCATCCCTTACTGAATTAACCTCGTTATCTCTAGCTTTATTCTGGCCTGCATATTTATACCTGCCTCTGGAAATTTCCACTACATGCATCTGATGAAGTGGGTCTTTGCCCACGAAAGCTTATGCTCCAATAAATCTGTTAGTCTATAAGGTGCCACAGGACTTCTTGTCGCTTTTGCAGATCCAGACTAACACGGCTACCCCTCTGATACTTGACACCATTAATTTTAATGAATCTCCAAGTCCCCTTGTTGGTCTTGGAGATCTCTTAGTTTTCACTTCCCTTCTCTGTTCTGCTCTGTGTTATGGATTTAATCGGGCATTTACAGGCTTCTTGGCTTCTGATGTTTCCTAGGGGTGTGTCTAGACTACAGGGTTTTGTCGACAAAAGTGGCCTTTTGTCGACAAAACTATAGCTGCGCCTACACTACCGCCGAGTTCTGTCAACATAACGTCAACAGAACTCGGCAGTTTTGTCGACAGTGGTAAACCTCATTCTACGGGGAATAACGCCTTTTGTCGACAGAGTTCTGTCAACAGAAGGCGTTATTGCATCTACACTGTCCTTTGCGTCTACACTTTCATGTCGACAAAGCGGCTTGCTTTGTCGACAGAACTGGATGTAGTCTAGACGCTCTTTGTCAACAGTATCTGTCAACAAAGCCTCTGTTGACAAAAGCCTGTAGTCTAGACGTACCCCTAGATCCACCAGTTTGGCTGGGCTACCACGTGGGGTCAGCCCACTCATGACCTTCACTGCTCCTCCAACAGGCGATGGAGCAACTGCATCCGGGTTTGTCCAGTCTTGCTGCCCCACTCTTGCTTTGGTGTCTGAGCTCAGGCAGGACAAGGAGAGTAGAAATGTTTGACGTAAACTCCTTTTTACCCAGATTTTAATGGGGAGGGGAAGGGACATGGGACAAAGCTGGATACTTTATTCCATTTCAAAACCAGCTCCAGCTGCGGCCATGGGCTGATGAAATAATAGCATCCTCAACCAACCTGGCCACACACTTAACAGGAAAAGTTCACTAACCTAGAAGTAAAAGAGCATTTTGCCATCCTATTTGCCTCTTGCGTGTCGATTAGCCTTTTCTGCTGCCAGTTTGAAGGGAAATGTACTCTATAAACCTCGGCTTTGAATGGATTTTGTTTTCACGGAGCTAATCTTTCCTGTTATATAATTAATGTTACCTTTGAGTTTATAACTCAAAGGTGTAATAGTGGGGTATACCAGTGATTAAAACAGGAGTGGGAAACCTAAGGCCCAGGGGCCGGATGCAGCCCCTGTCCTGCCTGAATCTGAATCCCCAGGCTCCGGGCTGCCCCCAGCATTGGGGAGCCCACTCTGGTGCTCCAGTCCCCCCATCATCCCACCGTGGAGCGGGAGCACATAAAGTCTACTAGATTGCTTCCCCTCCCCCCCTTCCCCAGGCTCTGGTGTGTGAGGGGTCTGTGGAGAATGTATTTCTCTCTCTCGGTCAGGGGCCATATCAGTGAAGGTTTGGTTTTTCTTTTTTGCTTCTCGCTCGTCAGCGGCCCCCAACTGATTTTTCTTTGGGTCAGTGGCCCCCAACCCAAAAAAAGGTTCCCCACCCCCTGGATTAAAAGCAAGAGATTGTGGATATGATGTGTTATTATTAACTAGTTCAATTTCCACCACTGCATACATAAAAAGAAACTCACCCCTTTTCCTTCCTGGGGAAGGTTGCATGAGCAATTACATGTGTCTGTCACATACAAAAAACGTATATCGAAAGAATATCAAGGCTACAAAGTCAAGCACTCAAGAGTTAGGAAATCCCTGATTTTAAGGTTGTCTGTCTAATAAAAAGGAGGGAACAATAATCGTTCCAGCCAATAGGATTATGTAATGAATAACTACATGGTTCAAAGTGCATACGTTTACCATCAGAAAGCCTGTGACTTTTTCTACACTTTAAGAGACGGGCCTGTAAAACAACCCTCCCATCCAAATCACCTCAAACTTTGGAATCACCCAGAGTTTCAGCTTGGAAAGTCACAGCTGAGCACAGTGACCCCAGTGGTGCAAATCCAAACCCTGGATCCAAATACCTCCAACGTTTGAAACCTTGTTCTGAATTTTATACCTTGAGGATTTGTTTCTGCTCTTGGGACCCCTGGTACTGGTTTGGCAAACAGTTTCCAGTCGTTTTTAATAAGCAGCTCAGACGTGCCCACAAGCCAGAGAGGAATGCATTCTGGGTGTGTAAAGAGAGGGAGGTGACGAATGCGGCAGCACGGTGTAACAAAAAACAAAATGTTTGGGAGAGCAACCCATGTGGTCAGTGAAGGCTCAGCTCCAGGCGACGGGCAGCCACGCTTTCTAAGGAGGCGCGGGAGGCACGGGGAGGCGTAGGCCACTTATCACCCTGTCATCTGTTACTCTTTATTTATGGCTTTAGAAATCTGGACATAATTGGAACTTTCAGACAGGCTGCTAATGACATCATGTCTGTAATGCCCAGCAAACACCCATGGCTGTGTGCCTTATTTCGATGTATAAATTCCATTTCATAATAGCAGCCAGATGCCCCATGCCGAGCGTTTCAGGTTAATCACTGCACTTGTCAGAGGGTGAAAGCCACTCGGCCTTTGGCCTCATGTCTTACATTGTAACACCCAGAGCGCACTGTAATCGCCCAGGCATGCAGTGTGTGTCGTGCCTTACTGCTCAGCCGAAGATGGGCTCTTTGGATGAAGTGCTGGCTTATCGCAAAGGAAGGGAATGATGTTTAAAACTAGCTTCTAATTTGATATAGGGATGTTAAGTAGCAGTTAATTAGCTAATCGAGTAGGCGATGGAATTTCCATCAACTACTTGATTTAGTCAATAAAGGGGGGCCACTTGCTACCCCCACGACGGCTCTGAAGTTTCAATGTAGTAGGAGCCGGGTGTGCAGGGGGTGAGGGTTAGTTCCCGGGGGTGCTGCGAGCCAGGACTGAGCGGCCCCAACTCATGCCAGCTCCAGGACTACATTTAAATAGCCTTACTACATTTAAATAGCAGAGCTGCAGTGGGGGCAGCTCCCAGAGCTGATGCGAGCTGGGACTAAGCAGTCCCAGCTTGTGCCAGCTCCGGGACCACTGCGGCTCTGCGCCTCCCCTCCTGCCACTCCCGCACCATGGAGACGGTGCTACCGGGAACTGACTTTGAAGCCAGCTGCCCTCAGCTCCCCCACTTGCTGCCTCTGATACAGAAGCAGCAAGGAGGGGGGGGAGCAAGTAGTCACTCAACTACCCGATAAGCCTAAGCTAACTCGAGTAGTCGCTTACATTCCTAGTGTGATACCCACATTTTTGTCGTTTCAGTTAGTCACAAATTCAAAATCGGAACAATTTGGAACGAGGAACCCTGTACCCTCTGTTCCCCAGCTTAACCCTCCCATGCCCAGTGTCACAGACCAGAGAAGCTGGTTTCTCAAGTCCAAAAGACGGAGCCAGGCTCAAAACCATGGAACGCAACGTCCCTCCCCTCATCACTGGTTTGCAAATACTGTGAGGCCAGTGAAGGGAAAGGAAATGAGCACACAAAGTGAGGAACTCGTGAGACCTGAGAAGGACAAGGCCTAACGATAGAAAAGAATGATGGAGAAAAGGCCCCCGGACTCTGAGACGCAAGTTTGCTGGTGTGCCTGGAGTTGGTTGGGAGACATTGATGTTTCCCCTCCCCCCACAATGAAAAATGGGCATTAGGTACCTAACTACCTTTGCTAAGCCTGAGATGCCACAGGGATGAGCAAAGGATCGATGTAACAAGTACTTCACACCACAACAGCCGAAGGCTGACTATCATGCCACGCTAGTAGGCCATGCCCTCTTGGGACCACAATGAGCCAGTAGGTGAATTATCCAGACTTCCTTCCAGACGTGCTATGGCCGGATGGGAATGAGGTACCCTGTACCCTCTTTTCCCCAGCTTAACCCTCCCATGCCACCTCAGCAGCACAGACCAGGGCCCTTAGCCAGAGATTCAGACCCACACACAGCCATATTAAATCTCCTAGGCAGCTTTGACCGCCTCACTGTGCAATAGGTAACATTTCTTCTGTGACGACAGCTGGAGTGGGGGAGCCTTTAGGAAAGGGCAGCTCTGCCGCAGCTGAATTTCCAAGGAAAGAGCCGTGTTAGCCCCGGCGTGTGTTTAATCACAGGAGGCTGGCACTGGGCTGAGCTGCCGCTGGTGGGCTGTGCAAGGAGCCACAAAGGTTTTGCTTCCAATGCATGAGCTGTGGGGAGAATATATTAGCCCGTTTGGAGGGGAAGTTTGAGGGGGTTTCCTCCCTCAGCACCTGCCATTGTGTACGTTCCTTTGCACCACAGGTTTCAGGCAGTGAGGGAGGAAACGTCCCAGCTGCATGAAGAACGGGCCTTTGCTCCGCAGGGCTTGGAGGCCACTTTCCCAGCAGAACTGCGCACTCAGAGAGACCTCCCCCCTCCCTTATGTAGGGTGCATGCGCATTGGCAGCCCAGGGCAGGTGCAGTTTGGGATCTACTCACACACCTGTGTGTTGAAGCAAGCGCAAGGAGAGAGGGGAAGATGCAGGATGCTCCCTGCTAACCAGCTCTCACCCGAGTCACATGTCAGCCAGGGCCCCGGCTGGTGTAAATGGACATGGCTCCATTCACACCAGGGAGAGATACCAGTTTACATCCCTTGCAGATCTGCCACAAGGCTCCCGTGAGGAGGACTGGAAGCAACCTCCTGTGAGGAGGACTCTTCAGAACTATCTCATAGAGCTGGAAGGGACCTGGAGGGGTCATTGAGTCCAGTCCCCTACCCTCACAGTAGGACCAAGTACCATCCCTGACAGATTTGCCCCAGATCCCTAAATGGCCCCCTCAAGGATTGAATTCGCAACCCAGGGTTTAGCAGGCCAATGCTCAAACCACTGAGCTATCCCTCCCCCATGGTTACTCCCCGACAAGGTCTGCTTGAGCTAAGCCAAGACAGAGTCCCTGGAGCACTGATTCCCTCTCACTCCCTTCCTGCCTGCTCAGGAAGGTCAGGGGAACCAGGAACTATAATCAAAAAAAATTCTTCTTTTAATTTTAATCTGACAAGGGGGGCCGGGTCTTCAGACACAAACACTACTTGCCATCAGACAGCCCGTCTGGAAAGGAGGCGAATGGAGCCTGGTACTTCCTGGGCAAAGCAGTGCCCAACTGGGCATGCAGAGAAGCCATGCGATGCTATCTCCAGCCAACTGTATTGTCTGACAGATGCACATCACCAATATTAACTTCTGCTGCTCCAGTCCCCATGCCTCATCCAGCCCCAGCCTCAATCACACAGCCCAGAGAAAACTCACTCTCACTGGGCAGGCCCGGGAGCATGGGCGGCTGGTGAAGGTAGGGCTGGGGGAAGTAATGCCCTAACCCCACCCCTAACCCCACCCCTTCTGCCCAGGCCACGCCCCCATCACGGGGAGGGAGGAGGGCGTGCCGCAGGAAGCCTCCCCAGCTGCAGAGCACGGGGAGGGAGGGCACTCCAGGGCAGCAAGACTCCGCCCCCATACACCTACAGTTCTGGGGGCAGAGTGTGGGTGGGGCCAGGGTGGCGGTGCTTTCCCCTGCCTATAATACTCACTGCCCATGCATGGGAGAGAAGGTCTCATGCAAAGAGAAGTTCTAGCTTAAAGTGGGTGAAATCCTGTACGGAGCTTACAGAGGGAAACACTAATAGGCAAAGCACCCTGCTATACATAGGCTTGGCAGAACTCACTTTCTATTTTTTACCATTTTGACAGACTATTGATGCTTATCTTTAAGTATTTTTTCATGTTTTAATCAATTTACATTTTCACGGTTGCAGGAAATTAGGGGGGTCAGACAACAACGATTTATTGACTGTGGATGCTGAGATTCAAGAAATTAAAGCTTCAAAACTCTTAAACCAGAAATTGTCAATATCACATGCCAATCATGCCAAGTAACTACCCTTAAATCAAACTCGGGGAGGTTCTCAAGCAGCACTTTTCTTACCTTGCCTAGCTGCACATTTTGATTATTACCGAAGGAAATATTTTTTCATCAAGTTGCACAGATATTGTGGAATCGACATTTACCGATACAAACCACATCTTTCCGAGCCTAATTATACTCATGGCATTTTAAAAATACCCAGGTCCCCCAGACATCCAGAGAGGAGGGAAAAGCAGAGATGTCTGTCAGTGCAGCTATATTGGGTACTTTGCCAGTCAGCTGGACAGCACTGGAAACTCTCCTGAGAGGCCGCACAAGCTTATAGGGAACGCTGGCAGGGAGAGGAGGAGGAGGAGTCTGGAGATGTGG
Source organism: Rafetus swinhoei (assembly GCA_019425775.1). NCBI lineage: Eukaryota > Metazoa > Chordata > Testudines > Trionychidae > Rafetus > Rafetus swinhoei. The sequence continues at coordinate 4,940,552 of CM033438.1, forward strand.
TCAGAGTGTGGGGAGCAGAGGGGATGGGATAGGGCAGGGGTAGGCAAGAGGCTGCCAGCGGGCTGGATCTGGCCCACCAAGCCACTGGATCTGGCCCGCAGCTGCCTCGCTGGAACCCTATATTGCCAAGAGGCAATGGTTCTTCCCTTAAAGGATTCGGAGGCAATAAGCACAAAAATTGGGTGAAGGCTTAAAAACTTAACTAAGCAAATATTACGGTAAAATACAATGCTTAATATTAGAATAAAGTACACTGCTTGTTAAGCAAATTTGAGAATAAAATACAATACTTATTAAGCCTAAACAAATCTTAGAAGAAAATCTTAGGAGAGGATACAATGCTTATTAAGCCTAAGCCTATCTTAAAGTAAAATACAATGCTTACTAAGAAACTCCCTGCCAGACCCTGCGCCCCCTCCTAGAGCCCCTCTGCTCCAAGCGTCTGCCCTAGATCACAACCCCCTCCTTCACTCAAACTTCCTCTCGGACTCCACACCCCTCTTGCACCCCAGGCTCCTACCTCAAGCTCCCTTCTGAACCCAACCTCTGTCCCAGACCCCAAGCCCCCTCGGTAAAAACAAGGCCCTTGAGCACTTGCCAAAATCTTGGCATGGCCCCCCCATTACAAATTATTGGCTACCCCAGGGATAGGGGGTGAGGGTCTTGGGGAGGGTCAGGCCATGCCTGGCTGTCTGGGGAGGCACAACCCTACCCAGCCCTCCATATCATTTCCTTACCCGATGTGGCCCTCGGGCCAAAAAGTTCACCCACCCCTGCTCTACAGGCATAATGTTTCTCACTGACACATGGGCATAGCTCTGACCACTGTGCCAGCCTGCACAAGTACAGAAACTGAGGCACTTGTAGTGCAATGCACATTTCACAATGATCACTGTGCATTTAGAAGTGGTGAGCATGTTGTCCAGTTGTGGTTTCTTGGTTCTTCAAGGTCCAACAAGATAGTTATTCAAAGAGCGCGTGAGGTTGAGTAATATATCTTCAGATTTCTACTTTCAAGTATTCCAGAATTGTTCCCTGCAAAGTCACTAGTAAGGGATTCTGCATGGAGCGACAACATATCCATATACCTTTGGCCTTACCCAGAGATCAATGGCATGGAGATCAATCTCCCAGAGTTTGATTTAGCAGGTCTAGTAAGGACCCATTAAATTGACCATTGACAATGCCCCCATCAAACCTGGTATTCCACAGGGTCGCAAGGAGTAAAGGGAAGTCAACGGGAAAGTGAGGACACTGCAGAAATTTGACTTAAGACACACAACTCCAGCTACGAAAATAGCACAGCTACAGTCGACGTACCTTAAGTTGATTTTCTCCCCTATAATAGACCTGGCCTAAGATCCAACAGAGGGTTGTTGTTAGATAAGAAGAATGGTGTTGTGAGTTAGGAGCTGACCTAGGCATCAGAAAACCTGGGTTCCTTTATTAGTTTAATTCTGATCTGTCGCAAGCTTCCTCTGTGCATTTGGGCAAGTCAAATAGTCTTTGTATCCTCTCTAAAATGGAGACAACACTCCTTCTGCCTGCCAGGCCTGTTCTGATGGTAAGCCTTTAAGGGAACGCGCTTTCTCTTACCGTCTCTCTGTACACGTAGCACAATGGGACCCTGACTGAGCTTCTAGGTACCACTGTAATATAACACTGATCAGGATCAAGTCCTCACATTCCAAAACCACTGTTTCTAAACTCCAAGTCAGTCGCCCTGGAAACAGGATGTGGCAGCAGGTTCAACGGAGTTCAGAGTTGTCCACTGCCCTAAACTTCACCATCCGTTGTGAGGGAGCACTCACTTCCTCCTCCTCTCCACCCCCGACCTCGCACTTTGCAACCTGAGCTCATTCTGCAGGTCGTCAATTCAGTTTCGCTCTGAACTGAAGTCTTTACTACCTCTCGGATGGAATCACATCGGGCCCATTAATCTTCATCTCTCTCTGGTTTCCGCTCAGCCTCCTGCGGTCTTGAGCCAAAGCATTCCGGCCGCCTCTCCTCCGCAACACTTGTAGGCTGGGGAGTCACATTCAGCCTCTTGCGAGTCTCCTCTGACTTCATCTCAGTATGCACATCTGACACCATTTCCTACGCCACGGCACTTTGGTCCTCACCGTGTCTCCTTTCCTAGCTGGATGCACTTATATGAACCCTCTGGATGAGATCATGAATGCCAGGGAAACTGGTTTTTGTCTACACTTAGAACCGAATTTGCAGCATTATTGAGAAACCGGGACATAGGCAAACACCACAGATGTCTGACATTTGTTAACTTAACTACTCCCTCACCTCCCAAATCAAAACAGTAAAGAGGCTTTTCCATCCGCTATCACATTGAAGTGGTCCATTTGGCTGTCTGTGACAGCTTCTTTGCATGAAACAAAAGTTTTGGAAATTCCAGATAACAGAGTGATTTCATTATCTGAACAGTCCAGTAAAACAGATTTGTACCATCCTTCTGATGGTTTGAAACAGAGGAAAGACCAGCTTTTTCCAGCCTGAGACTGAAACAGTGACTGTTCTAATGCCTTTGGTTGGTGAATGGGCACTATATACAGCTTCTCTGCTTTTCCACAGCCCTACAAAACTCTGCCTATGATGCAGTTGGAAGTGCTAGTTAGAGCAGAAATGAGAAAGTGCGATACAAGAGGGGATTGAAAAATGTCATTTTTCCCCATTGAAAATTTGGGCATTCAAGTGAAAAAGCTGAAAAATAAAAAATGTGACCAAAACCACCAAAAATTCTCATCTGAAAACTTCCCAATTTCCCCTTTCCCCCCAGCTTTTGGCTGAAAAATCCTGGTTTTAGTCTTTGGTTTTCTGTGAAAAAAACCTGTTTATCTGAAAACCATGTCTTCTGTCCAAAACAGTTTCTATGGAGAGATTTTCAGTCAGCCCTAGGCAATACATATTTGAAGGCACACGCACGCGAGAGAGAAAGAGAGAGAGAACAAAACCACATAGAGTGGAACTCTTATATTTTGTGAGTTGACTTGAGTAGAGAATATAGTTGAATCCTGTTTACTGTTTTGCATAGGTCCAAATGCTACACATATCCAAAGGAGCTATCGTACTACAAAACCCCAATGACAGCTGGTTGAATTGCTGAATTTCCATTCCCTGGATAATTTTAACATTTTTACATTTGTTTTTACTCCAGATCACAACACCCCCTCCCAAAAATTTGAAATCTCCCTCAAAATGAACTTTTAAAAATAATCTCTGGTGAATTGAAGTATTCTGTTTCAATAAAAACAATATTTTCATTCTGATTTTGACCTTTTAAATTATGTGATATTATAATTTATATTATATGTTTTCTATATAATATAATATAATATAATATAATATAATATTTTAAACTGAAATTTGTTTAGAAATTAAAAATTAAAACATTTGCTTCCAGCGATGCTGAAATTGAACACTTCAACTTTTTTTTTTAATGTCAAAATGAACATGTTCCCATTCTTGATTTTGACAAAACAGCTTTTTCTGACAGATGAATTTCCCCTGGAGATTTTTTCCAACCTTTCCCCACAATATCAGTGCAGATAAAATTTACCTAGCACTCTGGACTCTTCAAGTGTCTTTCCGTGGTTTTAACAGAAATAATGATCTAATGATAATATACGAATAAGTATAGGTGCTGACACAGGCTATGTCTAGACTGCAGGCTTCTTTCAGAAGAACCTTTTTTTGGAAGAGATCTTCTGAAAAAACTTCTTCCGAAAGAGAGCATCCACACACAAAAGTGCATCGAAAAAGCGATCTGCTTTTTCAAAAGATAGCGTCCACACTGAATGGACACTCTCTCGCATTTAAGCTGTGATTACTATGGACGGAGTGGCCACCAGGGCACCTGTGCTTTTTCCTGTTTCCTCTTCTTTCGAAAGAACTCCCTCTTCCCCGTCCATACATGCCTTTTTCCAAAAGAGCTCTTTTGGGAAAAGGCTTCTTCCTTGTAGAAAGAGGATTACCAACACCGGAAAAACCCCTCTGCTCTTTCAATTTACTTTCGGAAGAACACGATTGCAGTGTGGACGTAACTGGAGTTTTTTCAGAAAAACGGCCATTTTTCTGACAAAACTCTGTAGTGGGTGCACCCCTGAGTGGGTGCTCCAGCCCCAGAGCTCCCATAGCAAAAAAAATATTGGGTGCAAAGCACTCTCCAACTGCCCTGACAAACTACCACTTCTCCTCCCTTCCAGTGCTTCCTATCTGCTGTGAACAACTTTTCAATGGCATGCAGGAGTTGCTGGGGTGAGAGGAAGGAGAGGGTGCTAGGGCCTAGAATGGGGGTTCAGCACACCCCTGGATCTGAGTACATGGGCATTTATGCATTTAAGGGCCCACCTAATGCAGATATGGGATTCATATTATAGAATCGTAGAATACTAGAACGGAAAGGGACCTAGTGAAATCATCAAATTCAGTCCCCTGCCCTCACGGCAGGACCACTTCCCGCGGCTCCCCTTGGCTGCAAAGGACAAAACAGAGCCAATGGGAGCCGCGAGGCTCCATAGCTGCAGCACCAGTAAATAAACAAACCAGGGCGTCCAGTTAATGTGTTTCTCAAAGTGATTTTGCGGCGCACTTTCAGAAACACTGGTCTAGATCATCCCTGATAGGTGTCTATCCAACCTGCTCTTAACTATCTCTAGAGATGGAGATTCCACAACCCCTCTAGGCAATTTATTCCAGTGTTTAACCACCCTGATAGTTAGGAACTTTTTCCTAATGTCCAACCTAAACCTCCCTTGCTGCAATTTAAGCCCATTGCTTCTTGTCCTGTCTTCAGAGGCCCAGGAGAACAATTTATCTCCCTCCTCCTTGTAACACCCTTTAGATACTTGAAAACTGCTATCATGTCCCCTCTCAGTCTTCTCTTTTCTAAACCAAACAAGCTCAATTCTTTCAGTCTTCCCTCATAGGTCATATTTGTTGCTCTTCTCTGGACCTTCTCCAATTTCTCCACATCTTTCTTGAAATGTGGGGACCAGAACTAGACACAATACTCCAACTGAGGCCTAATCAGCACAGAGTAGAACGGAAGAATGACTTCTCATGTCTTGCTCACAACACTCCTGTTAATTCATCCCACAAACATGTTTGCTTTTTTTGCAACTGTGTCACACTTTTGACTCTTAGTTAGCTTGTGGTCCACTATGACCCCTAAATCCCTTTCAGCAAGACTCCTTCCTAGATAGTCACTACTCTTCCTGTATGTGTGAAACGGATTGTTCCTTCCTAAGTGGAGTACTTTGCATCTGTCCATATTAAACTTCATCCTATTTACTTCAAACCATTTCTCCATTTTGTCCGTATCATTTTGAATTATGACACTATCCTCCAAAGCACTTGGAAATCCTCTCAGCTAAATCGCTGATGAAGATATCGAACAGAACCAGCCCCAAAACAGACCTCTGTGGAACCCCACTTGTTATGCTCTTCCAGTATGATTGTGAACCTTTAACAACAACTCTCTGAGAATGGTTATTCAGCCAGTTATGCCCCCACCTTATAGTAGCCCCATTTAGGTTGTATTTTCCTAGTTTGTTGATAAGAAGGTCATGCAAGACCGTATCAAATGCCTTACTAAAGTCTAGGTATACTACATCCACCGCTTCTCCCTTATCCACAAGGCTTGATATCCTATCAAAGAAAGCTATCAGATTGGTTTGACATGATTTGTTCTTTACAAATCCATGCTGGCTGTTACCTATCACCTTATTATCTTCCAGATGTTTGCAGGTGAATTCCTTAATTATCTACTCCGTTATCTTCCCTGGCACAGAAGTTAAACTAACTGGTCTGTAGTTTCCTGGGTTGTTCTTATTTCTCTTTTTATAGATGGGCACTATATTTACCCTTTTCCAGTCTTCTGGAATCTCTCCTGGCTTCCATGATTTTTCAAAGATGATAGCTGGAGTTGTGTATCTTAGCTCAACTTTCCACTCCAGTATACACCAGGCCTTATAGAGGGATGTATTCACAAATCCTTGAGCTGGTCCAGTAATCTGTTTCATAAGGGATAATGGTGCAAATTCCAGCATGCCTTCTAGCACCATTGCAAAGGTTTCTTAGAAGGGGGATTTCTTAAGAAAGTCACCTGGCTAAGGGCTTGGTGATCAAAAACTATTATTGAAATACATTTTGAAAGGAAAAGAAAATAGGAAAAAATCCATCTTTATGATATAAAGAGCCAAATTCTGTCACAGGTCATTCCCACACAACCCCTTCTTAGTTAAACCCCTGCAACTCACGTTTGGATTTCCCCCCGAGGATGGCAAATATCGCAACAAAATGCTTAATTCCAGCTAGATACAATCTACAGTTTGGACTCTGTGATGATTTACATGAAGGATCCATGGTGCTTTCTGTCAATGCCTCTGGCATCTGTTCCTACAGAGGGATCTCTAATAGTTTCCTGACTGCTCCATTTCCTGTGCTGGAACAACTGGCTAGGACAGACAGAAGAGGGTGCTGAGGCCTGGAGGAAGAAGGGAAATCAGATATTTTATTAAATTAAATCTAACACTAATGCCTCTGCAGTGCTACAGGGAGGGAAGGGACTTGGGAAGCATTAGGAATATTTGGTCTTAGACAAAAAGATTTGCCACAAGCACTGTGCTGCTTGGTTGCAGTCCAGGAAAGCGTGATTTCTGGTGCGGGTTACATTTGGATAGGGGCTCCCATTCAACAAGGGGAAAAAATCATCTCAAGCCTTCTAAAATGAGTCGTGGTGGATTTATTATACGCCCCAGGCCAGATCTTCACGTGGTGCGTCCGCCTGTCTCCTGGCTCTGCTGGGCTACACCCCTCTGAAAGGCCAAATGGAGAGATTTTCATACCAGAAAGTGTCTAATGCACCTGAAATCTCCCCGGCTTGAAGAAAAGAGCATTAAATCACTAGGATAAAGAAAGGAGAGTGGGAGGAGAGGTTCCAAGAGTCCAGGCACAAGCCTTCAGCTTGGGGTAGTCAATCACATTTACAACAAAGAACACGTGTACAGTCAGTGGATGAACTACAGGACAAAATACACTGAAGTGCTGTCCCATTTATCACTGTCATACAAAGGTGAAACTCTATAATAAACATAGTGAGGGCCAGATTCAAATCCCACAGAAGTCCATGAGTACACTGCCATCAACTTCGCACCAGCTTTTGAACCACAATTTCGGGATGCAATTCCTACTGACATTCAACAGGGCTTGTGCTCCTAGGTCACCCCGGTGCTTTGGACAAATCACTGCCCAGACCCTTTAAATTGACACCAGAGCCCGCACGGCACACTCCGGGCATCTCTAAGGGCTGGCACAAGGAGGAGGGGGGTATAGTGCAAAGTGGCTGCCTTCAGCCTCACCCCTTCTACCTGAGGCCCCACCTCTTCTATGTGAGACCCCGCCCCCTCTGGGAGCGCAAAACTGGACCCCTCCCACCCTGCCCAGGGGCCTGGAAAGTCTGCCTGCACCTGCCCTGGGTTGTGGTGCATTCTCCATTGCAGGCAATTTTTAAATCAAGATTTACTTTTAAAAAAATCTACTATAGCTCAAAAGGAATGAATGTGGGGAAGTTCTGTGGCTTGTATCACACAGTAGATGATACTAGAGGATCACAATGGCCCTATCTAGGCTATGTGCCACAAGAGACTGATTTAGTCTTTCAAATAAAGAACAATTCCTTATATAGTCTCAAGTGTCTCTTAAAAGACAGCAATCCTCCCACGCCGTATTCATGCTGTTACAAACACGGTCTGTAACCATCTTCGGTCTTGGAAAACCCATTTGCTTGGCTGATTTACATTGCCCCTGGAGTGGAGTTTTTCCTCTATTAAAAAGTCTCTAGCAAAAATGGCATTTGGAGCCTAAGAATGTACCTCTTCCACCTTTTGTCTTGGCTACAGTGTTCAGTCTCCCTAAGGCTACGTCTATACTGCACCGTAGGTCGAAAAAAGATATGCAGTTTGAGCTCCAGATTAGAGGGCTGGAGTACATGACGTACGAGAGGCTGAGGGATTTAGGGTTATTTAGTCTGCAGAAGAGAAGAGTGAGGGGGGATTTGATAGCAGCCTTCAACTGCCTGAAGAGGGGTTCCAAAGAGGATGGAGAGAGGCTGTTCTCAGTGATGACAGATGGCAGAACAAGGAGCAATGGTCTCAAGTTGCAGTGGGGGAGGTCTAGGTTGGATATTAGGAAAAATTATTTCACTAGGAGTGGGGGGAAGCGCTGTAATGGGTTCCCTAGGGAGGGGGTGGAATCTCCATCCCTAGAGGTTTTTTAGTCCTGGCTTAAAGCCCTGGCTGGGATGATTGAGCTGGGGTTGGTCCTGGTTTGAGCAAGGGGGTTGGACTCGATGACTCCTGAGGTCTCTTCCAGTCCTAGGATTCTATGATTCTGTGGTTTCCATCTTATTTTGAAATAGCTTGTTGCATCATTTGGCGCTGTCTACACCAAATTTCAAAACAACACGCTATTCCAAAATGTCCCTTACTCCTTGTGGAAGGAGGTTTACAGGGACGTCGGAATAGCGAGCCCGAAATAATGGGCTTGCTGTGAAGACGTGGGATTGCTATTTTGGGATACTCCAGTATCCAGAAATAACGTTGCAGTGTAGATGTAGCCTAAGCCTCTATAGGCATGACACCGGACGGTACAGTGTGCCCTAAAAATCCCCAATCACATGCAGCAAGAGCAAAAGAAGCTTGGACTATTATAGGCTTATTCTTTTAGCTTCTGAGACTTTCTTAATGATCTGGCTCATGAGTCAGCATTCTCCACGCCAGGAATTAACGCTCCTAAGCACCAGGCCTGTGAGGTACAGAGATGCACTGAGAGCTAAACAGGAGTGAAATCCTATCATTAGAAACACTGAAGAGACATATTCTTTGCGTCCAAGCAAAATGGAGAACTCATTGACTCCAAAAGCCTGACTGCTTAGCCCCCCTGAAATAAGGCCACTTACATAGAATCTTTGAAAGGCTCTGTGGGATGCAGAATAGGTCACCTTTAAGAGCTATCTCGGGGCCTAGATTGAAGGACCCTACAGTGAAACACCTCTGGGGGACCTAGAATAACATGGAACTATGGAATCTAACAGTAAGACAGTAGAAAAACTGTAGAAAAACTACCTACCTGTCAGGGTGGTTAAACATTGGAATAAATTGCCTAGGGGGGTTGTGGAATCTCCATCACTGGAGATATTTAAGAGCAGGTTGAATAGACATCGATCAGAGATGATCTGGACGGTGCTTGGTCCTGCCGTGAGGGCAGGGGACTGGACTCAATGACCTCTCAAGGTCCCTTCCAGTTCTAGGATTCTAAGAACCACAGAACTTTATGGGGACTAGAATTAAGAACTGTCCTGAATCTGTGAGCATTGTGTTAACTCAAAACTATCACTTTAATACCTCCCGTTGATTTTAGTGTGCATTGGGTGAACAGCTAGTGTGGGGTCTGGATTAGATTTGGATTCCAGACTAGAACAGGGCTGCGACAAACCATTTCTGCGCCCCCAGCTAGGTCCAAAAAACATAAGTTTGGGTTTTTTAAAGTCTGTTGCCTCTTTCAAGTGGGGCCCACCTACAACAGGCTGGCTCTGCCACAACAGGCAAATCACCAGGAGTGACTCCAAGGCCTGCATCAGACATACTTTCCCTCAAAGCTACTCTGGTAGGCAGCAGTCTCTAGTCCAGTGTTTCTTAAACTGTGTTCTGAGGTAGACCAGTGTGCCGCGAGGCAGTTGGAGGTGTGCCACGGGGAACAACAAAGTTCACAATGGCCACCCTTAAAGGGACAGGTAACCTTTTTTTTTTGCTCAATAACTTCCCCCCCGACCCTTTTTTATTTATTTTTTTATTTTTTTGCTCAACAAAAAATCCTTGGTTTTTCTCATTAAAAAAAAATTATTGTTTGGTGTTCCTCGATCTTAAAAAGTTTAAGAAACACTGCTCTAGTCATTTTCTCTTGCAAAGCAAGAGCTGGAGATCCAACCACTCCTTAGGTGAGTTGGACTTTTCCCTTTCAACTCCTCCCTCCCAGCCAGGAAGCTGTTGCTGGCACCATGGGTTGGAGTTGACTGAACCTACAGCTGCTCATTAACCCTTTCCTGGCCAGTGTGCAGTCTTTATACCCCATCATAGGTGCTTGCCTGACCTGTGGCATAAGACTGGTAATCGAATTTCACTATGCAAATTCTACATTGAGCCCCTAACTTGTGGTTAAGCTAGAGCATGTCTGTCAGGAAGAAGTCCTTTCTTGGTTCAAATCCCAGAGAATCCATCCTATTCCTTGGTAAACTATTCCAGTGGTGGATTACCTGCCAGCGAAATGCTCTGTGCATCGGAATTACCTTTCCCTGCACTACTTTTTACTCAAGTTTCAGAGGGTTTTTTCCCCCAGAAAAAACAAATTTGAGGGTCAAAACAAAAAAATTCAGAGAAATCCCCTGATAGTGATCAGCCATCACGTCCCACACACCCCGCTCGGGTGTCCACCTACCTGAAGATCTGTTGCAGTTGGGGGTCTATATATGGACCCTCAGAGGACTGCAGAAAGTGGGGACTGGGCAATTATGAGGTGTGAGGAGGCAAGAGGTGCATTCCCATGGACCTCCCGGACAGTGCTCGCTGTAAGCTTAGTGCTTGGGCGGCTACCCAGGAGAGATGCAATTGCACCCAGCAAATTAGCAGGGAGCCCACAGCCAGCAGCATGTATTTCTAGTGGTGGTACACATCCGTGCATGCCTTGGTGCACACAACAACATTTATTCTGCACGTGAATGGAAAAACTTAAAGGAAACATTGGTTTGGAGCACCCCAGTGAGTGCTTTTTTTGGTGGTTTTTAGAGGACTACCTGGGGAAATCATGGGGGAGCCACCTTTTCAATCTCCTCTGTGAGCAGACGGCCATAATTCCATAACACAAGATATTAATTTATTGCTGATATGACGCGCTGCTCATGAGCCAACTATTAGGATGAATTATGCTTCCTGCAGAATGGTGCTTGCCTGCCCTACTTAACAGTGCTATATGCAGCCATTGAACTAATTTGCCATACGACAAGCAGACAAACTCTACTAAATCTCTTGGCACTTAAATATGCTTGGAGCCTAGTGATTTTAGCTTGTTTTTACAAGCGAGACTTTCTATAAATATGCAGCTTCTGTTGCGATTAGGAACAAAAAGGGACCAACTAAGTCAGACTATATCTCCTAGGCAAATAGTTTGCTGGGGCATATCATCAAGAGGTCACTTTGGGTTCTCCTAGCTTCAGCTTAAACCATTACTTCCCTCATTACTTTTCCTGTGAGCCAGAAAGCACAAATTATAAACACAAGGATATAGACTCACAGGTGAGATTGGACAGGATGTCTTGGAGCCAAGAGCTACTTAGCCTTTGATGTGTATTGTGGCAAATCTTCAAGGACTTATCAGGCTCAGATAAAGACCCTTTCAGCTCTGCTAAAGTGTTCTGAAAATGAAACCAAATCACAAAGGTTTATTCTCGGTAGTGAAACTTTCCACTGTTCACCAAAAGGAAGTTTTGTTCTGGCTCCCGACATCAGAGTCTAGCATCATAAATAAGCTGGTTCCAAAATCTCGCTGGGATGAAAAGCGGGGCTCCTGTTCTTGGAAGCATTTCCCTAGGCCCTGGTCTACAAGAGGAGCGTCCACACTGCCAAATTGCATATCTTATTTCGAGTCTAGGGTGCTGTGTAGACGCACCCAGAGTTTGTACAGCATCTTGAGGGGAAAGGCCCCAGAGAAGGGCTAAGTATTTCTATTAATAGATATTTTTGCATTATCAAACCAGAAAGCAAGGGGCAAGCAGCCCTTGTCAATCTAATTATGGTAGCCGAGTTAGTCTGTACAGGATAAACTTAAAAAAACAACAAATGGTCTGGTAGCACTTTATAGACTAACAAAACATGTCGATGGTATCATGAGCTTTCATGGGCATAGCCCATGAAAGCTCATGATACCATCTACATCAGTGGTCCCCAACACAGTGCCCACGGGCACCATGGCACCGGCTGGGGCATTTATGTGTGCCCACCTAGTGACCAGGACCGGCCCGAGCCATTCTTACGCCTCAGGCCCTGGGCGCCCGGCGCATGAGCGGCCCCCACCCCGGACGCGCGGTGCATGCACGGCCCCCGTCCCAGGTGCCCAGCAGACCCAAAAGGTTGGGGACCACTGATCTACATGTTTTGTTAGTCTATAAAGTGCTACTAGACCAATTATGAGAGGACAGTTCCAATTGCTGGCATATTTACCATTTGCTAAAGAAAATTACAGAAATTACATAGGGCCTAATTCAGCAAAGCACTTAAGAACATTCATCGTTTTGAGCACGTGCTTAAGTTTCAATGCGACGCAAACACGTGCTTTAAAGTTACATACATGCTTCAATGTTTGCTCAGGAGAACAAATTTAAGCACATGCTTAAGTACTTTTCTGAATCAGAGCCTAAATGCTGTCCATCGATTTCATAAAGAGCCACAAGTAATTACTGGAAATATTCCCGGCCATGGCCAAGGCACAGTTAAAAAAAAAATAATGTAAGGAAATGTTCTGTGTTAATCTGATCATGCATCAAACTTCAGTGGCTGCAAAGTGGCAAGTACTGAAATCAGCTCTCTCCCATGTAAGGCTCCTCCCGGGAAATGCAGGAATACGAGCTCATGAGCATAGAAACCAAACGTGTTTAACCAGCACCCCATAACTTACTCCCAGTGAGCTGATCGGCGTCAGCACATGTGACAAAGGTCATCTCTTTAGTGCCCATGAGTTTGGCATGATCATCCCCTAATCGCATGCTGAAAACCAGGAGCAGCAGTCTCTGAACTACCAAACAACTTCTGGCTTTTTGGCTCCCCATGAAAGTCACTCCCTGAAGGAATCTAAAAATACCTTTACAGACAGGGCTTCTAATGGGTGAGGAATGGCAGGAGCCAGCCTGTTAGAGTGGTTAACCCTTTCATGGCTGGACACACATATCCACGGCCAGGATTTCAGTCAGATTGGTGTCAATCATATCGCTCCATTGACTTCAGCCATGGTACATTGATTTATACCAGCTGAGAATCTGGTCTTTGGGGCCCTTTTCATTAAAAGCAACATTTTACACTATTGGCTTCTTCCTCTGGCTCCTTAGCCTCCACCATCTCAAAGCCAAACTTCTCCTGATGTTTAAGTCCTTAACTCTGCCCCTTTGCCCTTGTATATTTGGTATTCTCCCTTCCCGCCCCCCCCCCACACACACTCCTTCTACTTCCCCAGTGGCATTCCTTCAAGCCTGACCCGGCCTTTTGGGCACTAATGAAATGCAGTTCCTAAGCCGCAGTCATAGAATCATAGAATCATAGAATACTAGGCCTGGAAGGGACCTCGAGAGGTCATCGAGTCCAGTCCCCTGCCCCCATGGGAGGACCATGTCATTGGCCATTTTCTCCCACCAGTTGAGTGGACAAAAATCGATCAACAGAGAAACTGGCCCTTTGGATCATCCACCAACACACGTTTTACCCAGAATCCCAGAATGACGTCTATGGGGTCATGGTGCAAAGAAGGCTACGGATTCAGGGAAGCAGCCATTGAAAGGTTAGCTGCTGCTTGCAGCCAGATGCTTGACAGCTCGTTCTGGGGAAAATATGGCTCCTGGTAACCTTGGTGGCACAGAGAAATAAAGTGCAGGCCAGTCACTACGGTAGCTCTCCCTGGTGCCCAGGCATGATGTCATGGTGAGTCTGCTTCTAGTTGCTTGGCAGCCATCAGGTTGGATCCTAATAAATAAGGTCCTACCGGCCCATACGCAGGAATTTCTGGGGCGGGGGTGTGAGCCATGGGAGGGGCTGGTGACTGTCCTGCCCCCACGGCCCAGCCCCACCTACAGCCACACTCCTGGGCAGGAAGAATCAGCCCCAGCTTTCCAACAGCCGGCTGGAGCATGGGGGAAGGAGGCTGGGCCAATGCACCACCCCAGTCTCACGCTGACTTGGAGGACCATGGGGAGGTGCATTTGCATACGGCCTGCCCTAATTCCAGAGGCCTGAATCGCCCCACAGAGTCTCGTAGGGCCTTACTCCTCCAAGGGTTTGCAAAAGTGTCCTGGGAGAGGTGAACGGAGTCTGTGGCTGTGTCTACAAACAGCTCCTGGGAAGGGCAGGTAGACAGACAGGTTAGCTCTGATCGGGCGAGGGCTTGGAAGTAGCTGCGATGGCATGAGAGGAGCTTGGGCCAACTGCTGAGTACAGACCTAGGGGCACTTGAGTGGCTAGGCTGAACTGCTGCAGCCACGCTGCCATTTTTAGGCACTAGCTCGAGTCGAGATAGCTTGCCTCTGTGTGCCTATGCCGGGAAGGCCCCTCCCAGCTGCCGTGGAGAGGTATCCTACATCCTGAGGTCCCTGTGTCCCAGGTTTCAGGGACTTCTTTGTCCATCCAGATTGTCTTGTGGCAGAGGAGGCTGTTGGCCCTGTAGGGTTGGTAGGGGAACCAGGCCCAACCCACCTTCTCCACCAGGTTCCAAGCCAGGGTCATGTGGACACAGTTAACGTAGGTCTATTTGCCTCCACTAGATACCTGCTACTGAGTGGGTCTGGTATTCTTTTGAGCTTCTCCACCCACCCACATTTTGCAGGTGCATGGGGTGGGGCTGCCTGGGCCCAAACCACTTCCTTGCCTCCCATCCTATGGTCATTTTTGGGTTCTGAACAAACGAAATGTAGAGATAATGCTAAGAGGTAGGCCAAACACAAATGGGTCTTTTCAGGGTCACTAATACAGGCTGGGCACAAGGTTTGTTAATACTTGTGCGTAAAGCTCAGAAATGTTAATGCTACAATTTAAAAAATAAGATTTTTTTAAAAGACCGAGTCTTTACTATGGATGAGATAATATCTGTCGTGTTTTCTGTACACAAAGATCATTTCTATACGGTGTCTAAATAACTTTTCATTTTCAAATAAGGGAAAACAACAATAGAAGAAAAAGTAAAGTCACTATAGAAATCCTGCGATGGATGGCAGTCGGGCTGGAAGGGACCATGAGAGGTCACCTAGTCCAGCCCCTTAGGTTGGTGGAGGACCAAATATACCTAGAACATCCCTTAAAGGTGTTTGTCTTAGGGTGTGTCTATACTGCACCGTTATTTTGAGATAACTAGCATTAGATAACAATGTGAACGTCTACACAGCCATTCCGTTATTTCGAAATAATTTTGAAGTAACCGACGGCTTATTCCGAAATCTGTAAACTTCATTCTATGAGGAATACACCTATTCCAGAATAGCTATTCGAAATAAGGCGTGTGTAGACGCTCCACTGCTGCTATTTCAAAATAGCCCCTTCCGAGGGACATTCTAAGATATTCTTCTCCAGGGCCTCCTGGGGCTCTACATCAAGATAGCACATCTACATTAGGGGAGCCTGCCTCAGACTCATTTTGAGGCTTCCCTGCAGTGTAGACGTGCTATTTCGAAATAAGCTATTTCGGAATAACTATTCCAGAATAGCTTATTTTGAAATAAGCGTGCAGCGTAGACTTACCCTAACTCGCTCTTTAAATCCTCCAGTGATCAGGATTGCCTGACTTCCAGTGTTCGACTATCCGTATTGTCAGAAAGATTTTCCTTATAGCTAACCTAAATCTCCCTTGTTGCAGATTAAGTTGATTATATCTGCCCTATCTTCAGTCCTACCCCCCATCAGATTGCACAGTCCGTGTGTCTCCACTGGAACAGTCTGCATCTGAATACCTGCATTTGCACAAATGTGCAGCATTTATTCTACAGGCAATTGATGCAGGCAACTTCTTTAATGGTCCTTAGGCATTTGAATGACTTACCATGACTATGGGACTTCTCTGAATGTTTAATTTTCAGGCATTAGCCCAAATCGGGGGGAGGGGGGGGAGGATACCAGAGGGGACAGAGCCAGGATGAAGAGCTAAACTAGAATATTTTGCCTAAGGACAAAAAGCAAAGCCAGCCAAACTTTCAGGTCTCTTGCTGTTAACCCATCAGTGTCTTTGGCTTTGACATTGGACAGTGGTGTCCAACACACTAGCCACATGTAGCTATTTGGCCAGCTGAGTGTGGCTAACTGGCTATAGCAGTAACCACCATATTATTTACATTTTCAGAATAATGAGGCTAGTTCGCTATCGCAGCAACAACTATACTAACTACTGATTCAGAAATGGTTGGACACCACGGTCATGGAAGAAGCTAATTTTCCCTCAGACAGCAATAGCGTGATATCTAATAAGAGAAATGCAGAAGATTGTTGGGCAAACACAGGTGGGTTGATTTTATTTATTTCCCCCACAAATGTTTCCCTTTTTCTGCATTAATCTTTCTTTTTTTCCTGCACTCAGTAAGGGTGTGTCTACACAGCACCCTTAGCTTGAAATAAGCTACGCAATTTGTGCAACACAAATTGTGTAGCTTATTTTGAGTGTATTTCAAAATAGCTTATTTTATAATTTGGTGCTGACTACACAGCGCCAAATTTCAAAATAACTCGCTATTCCAAAATTCCCTTAACCCTCGAAGAACAAGGGTTACCGGGACGTTGGAATAGCGTGCCTGTTATTTCAAAATCTATTTCGAAATAACGGGCTGCTTCGATAGATGCGGAATAGCTATTTTGGAATACTTCTGGTATCCCGAAATCGCTCTGCAGTGTAGAGTTCAGTGTTAAGTTCTTTTTCAAGCTTGTCTTCCTTTCCTTCATACAATGTTGCTTTCCATAAGGGGCAAATACAAACCCAGTCTGCGCAGACCACACCCGCCGAAGCTGATTTATCAGTCCTTCTCTGCTGTAAGCCTTTTGGTCACCTGCAAGCCAGGTGAGATGAGCCCCCACTCATCAGCAGGAAGGTGGGCACTTCTGACAACATGGAATTCATCCCGAGGTCTAGTTTCAAATAGCGCCTGTTTCTCTTTCAATTCACAAATGCTAAATATGGACTGAGTAGGTAGCACAAGTGCTGGAGGCTGTGGCAAGATAATTTAGAAAGGCTTTTAGTGCCAAGCACCTCGCCTTGAATAGAAAATGCATGGATTCCCCAGAGCTACTTTAAAATAATAGGATGGGATATAGTAGCAATGTTTGCTCATGTAAATTCTTTCCCCCTTTTTAAAAGTCTGTTGGCTGATGCAAAGGATTAAACGTACCAGCATATGAAAATCACACAGACCACACCCTCAATAATCCCCTTTTCCCAGGCAACCGTCCTCAACAGGCTTTCAGTCTGGGCTCCCTGAACTGAACACTGATTATGAGATGTGAGCTGACTGTGCCATAAAATACATATGGAAATGGAGCTGGTCGCTAAGTCTCTCTCTCTCTCTCTCTCTCTCTCTCTCAAGATCTCTGGTGTGTCAGAAATGGCTCGTGAGGGCGTGTGTGGCTATAGATCTGTGGGCCTGTGAGCTTGGTAAAATTTTTAGATGAATAATTTATTCGCCAAAAAAGAGTTTCAGTCAACTTGAACCTCATTGTGAATTTGACACAAATTTCTCAAAAAGTTTCAGTCAAACATGATTTTTTTTCAGGCTAGATTCACAAGGCAATTCTGGGGACATTCACAAAATGGCCACACACAAAAAGAGAGGTACCCTTATGACCTTTAAGCCAGCGCTTAAGATACTCACCTGAGATGTGGGCCACTCTGGGACAGAGATTATTCCTGGCCATGAGGCAATAGGTTGTTCTGGAGTAGAACTGTTACCACACCTCCCTGCTGTTGTTATTCAAGCCAACTCAACCAAAGCTAGCTCTGGCATGTCCATATAGGTTGCAGTCACATCTCCGACTGCAGCATAGATAGACCCAAGGAGCGAAATTACGTTTAACACTGTCCAAGGTCTAATACAATCCATTTTCCCTGTGGGGCAGCAGGTTTAATGTGACACTATGGGACCACTGCTTACAGTAAGCGATAAATGCTTACAGCTATCAGGGATGATCTAGACAGTGCTTGGTCCTGCCGTGAGGGCAGGGGACTGGACCTGATGACCTCTCGAGGGCCCTTCCAGTTCTAGGATTCTAGGATAACCCTTTTCTGATGTGGCTGGTATTCTAATGCACTTCTTCCATATAGCCAGGGCCAGATTAACTCCCCTGTGGGCCTTGTCCTATTAGATTTTGTGAGGCTCTTGTATACAAGTCTTCTTTTTCTAATTTAAAACAATTCAATATCTGACGCTTTTATTTTTGAGGAGTTTAATTTTTTTAAATAGTTCTGATGTTTTGGTACCAGTTCCACGCAGCAGGATCAGTACTTGGGCAGATTTACTCTTCTCTTAATCAATACTTATTTGTAGATAAGCGAAGGAGCGTCCTTGTGGGCAGAATGTTTAACATCAGCTCACAACCGGAAGCCAAATATGCCTCCTATGGCTCCGACAACCTTAAACAAAGAGCTCCTGTTCAGCTGAGATGCATGGTAGGGTCAGACAGAGGTTATACATTATCCCTATCTCAGGCTTTCTCTATTGATTAAACTTCCCTCACAGTCTCTGGGATCGAGTTGCAAAGACTGCAGCACCTGCTTGCTCAAAGTCATTTTTAAGGGGAGGCCAAGTCAAACCAAGGAGCTTTGGTCCTCTCTCAGCTCCCAGAAGCAAGCTCAACAGCTGTATCAGCTCTCTACCATCATGCAGACTCTTCAGCTGACAGGGGTTCTTATGCCAATCCTGTGGGACCAATTTGAAAGAACGTGAGGTTTCTCGGTACACTTCTAAGAGATTTCGAATTGCACAGGGTACAGGGGGGAGGGGTGGGGGGAGGCAGGATGACTGAGGCACAGGTAGGATCTTGTTGATATTTGACTGTCAAGACACAAAACAACTTTTGTTGGCTCACTTGGAAACTGCAGCCCTTTGCAATGTTAAACCAAGCTCCCTGGGGGGCTACAGAAGCCTAGTTGGTGATCATCTCGTCCATAAAGCCACACAGCTACAGATCCACCCACAGACAGTTTCTTGTTCATGTAAAAACGTGAACTGATGACAAATGTTGCCATATTCAAGAGCAGACGGGGAGCCCAAGAAGAGGCCAACGGGTGCTGCACATCTTGGCCCAATCCAGCAACACACTGTAGCACACACTGAATTTAAAGGCCATTAACGCCTGGAGCAACTTACCAAGGGGATGGTAGGATCTCCAGCTATTGAAGTAATCAAATCAGGGCTGGAAAGAGATGCTCTAATTGAACCCAGGCTATGAACTTTGTGGATGAATCGCTGCCATGCAGGAGGTTAAGTTAGATTGTCATAGTATCATCTTTTGGCCCACAAATCTATGACATTTCCAGCATGCTAGTCATCCCACGGATGCCATCTTAAAGTTCAGCACAAGCTTAATGCCTTGTCTACACACAAAAGTTGTATCACTTTATACTATACCAACATAGAGAAAGACGTACAACCCCCTAAGGCAGACACAGTTGCACTGGTGTAAAAGTGCTCAAAACCTGTGTCATCTCTGCCAGCGCCAGGCGCCTTTGTGCTAAGGCATTCATGGCAGGACTGTTTCATATCAGACCCCTCACCAAAATAGTTATCCATGTACACACTTTGGGCATGACCCAGTTCTGCATGCTTGGCTGGATCAGGCAAGAGTGCCAAGGACATGGCAGGATTGCGCTACCAGTGTGCCTGGGAACAAATTTATCTATCAAATTTGGTAGAAACAGAGTGGAGAAATATCCCTTCTCCCTTTATAAACATATACTGACCACTGGACTCTCTGGCTATGTCTACACAGCAGCGTTATTCCAAAATAACATAGCCCGCGTCTATACTACAAGTAGTTATTTTGACATAATGTCGACATAATGTCAAAATAATGTCGAGCTGGAGGACTTCTTACTCTGATTCCTATAACCCTCATTGTACGAGGAGTAAGGGAAGTCAGAGGAAGAGTGCTCTACCTCGGACTTCCTGCTGTTTAGACAGTGCCAAAAGCCAAAATAAGCTATTTCGACTTTAGCTACGCAATTGACATAGCTCAAGTTGCATAACTTCTTCCAGCTTTAGCCCTGCTGTGTAGTCATGCCCTCTGTGACCTGCAATTGTGTCACCCCATGAGCTCCCACAGAGAAAACCAGGGAGCAAGATCACTGTTGAATTCTTGTTTTATTGCATGGCATTAAACTAATGCTCCCAACTCCTTTCCCAAATGGTGCCTCAACTCAGTCATCTTGTCCCTCCCTCCCCTTTACAAGAAAAGTATTTTACTAATCAAAGCCAGAGGAGATGCTGAAGCCTGTTATTAGATGCTGGAATCAGCTGTCGCTTTCTACTTCTTTATTTCACACATTCCCTTTCTATTCCTTTTCTCTCCCTTCACAGAGTTAGGTGGGAAAAGAGAAGAGCAATCTTGCAGACCTCAAATGTTCACCAGAAGTCATCAATTACCCAATAAAAAAACAGCTGAACAATAGAACAAAAAAAAGAGTGGGGAGTGGTATTTTGGGATGGAAATGTGTTTTGTGATGAGATAGACTCTAAATTCTTCAGGGATGGGAGAATTCAGAGAAGATTTAAGAGCTGATGCGATCCCAAAAGCTCACTTAGTATCAACTCTGGAAACATTACACTAATGTATTTTAAAACATGATTTACAGTACTTTATTTCGGAGAGCATCAAGTGAATGAAAGAAAATGAAGAGCTCACATAGCAGGCATAATGCATTTCAGGAAGGCGGCAGCATTCCTGCTCCTACAGGATGCAAGGCCAACTTGGTTCTCATCCACAACCATTTCAGATTTAGTTACGATTGATACCGTGAAGTCAGCAGCAGCGCTGAGAGTACTTGTATGGCCCCACTCTACAGCAACATGTTTATAGCTGTCTTAGAACAACACTTCCTTAGCTCTCACCCCATGTGCCCTTCCTTTACATTGATGACATCGTCATCATATGGACCCACAGGAAGGAGGCCCTTGAAGAATTCCACCGGGATTTCAACCATTCCCACCCCACCAGCAATCTCAGCCTGGACCACTCCACACAAGAGATCCACTTCCTGAATGCTAGCATGCAAATAAGTGATGGTTACATAAACACCACCCAATACCAGAAACCTACTGACCACTGTCCTTACCTACACATTTCCAGCTTTCATCCAGAACACATCACATGGTCCATTGTCTACAGTCAAACTCTGAGATACAACCTCATTGCTCCAATTCCTCCAACACCTATAGACTCTCTACCAAGCATTCTTAAAATTACAACACCCACCTGGGGAAATGAAGAAACAGATTAACAGAGCCAGACAGGTACCCAGAGGTCACCTAGTATGGGACAGACCCAAGAAAGAAAGCAACAGAACACCACTGGCCAGTACCTACAGCCCCCAGCTAAAACCTGTCCAACAATCCTCAAGGATCTACAACCTATCCTAGATGATGATCCTTTGCTCTCACAGGCCTTGGGAAGCAGGCCAGTCCTCACATACAGACACTGAACCTGAAACACATACTCACCACCATCCACACACCCACAACAGAAACACTAACCCTGGAACCAATTCCTGCAACAAACTCTGTTGCCAATGCTTTCTCTACGTCTACCCTTGTGACACCATCATAGGACTTAAGCACATCAGCCAGACCATCAAAGGCTCATTCACCTGCATCTCTACTAATGTGCTATATGCCATCATGTGCCAGCAAGGCCCCTCTGCCATGTACACTGGACAAACTGGACTGTCTCTGTGCAACAGAATAAATGGACACAAATCAGACATCAAGAATGGTAACATACAAAAACTGGCGGAAGAACATTCTAACCTCGCTGGGCACTCAGTTACAGACTTGAAAGTTGCCATCCTGAAAGGGGGGGAACAACTCAGACTGCAGTGTGAAACTGCTGAGCTGGAATTCATAAGCAAATTTGACACCCTCAGAATAGGTCTGAATAGGGATTGGGAATGGCTCAGTCATTACCCTAAGCAAAGTCCCTTTAGGTATTCTCACTTTATCCACATGCACCCTGACTGAATGAGCTCAGATGTAACACTCCCATCTCTGTACTTCCACTATCTCTACACGTTTACATTCAGTCTCTAGATCGATCTAGGAGGCTATCGCGGGCGACTGAATTGTAAATCAAGCCCAGGATTTAAATATCCCGCGCTGATTTGCATGTTCAGTCGTCATTATTTTAGAAATTGATTAGCTCACACCGCGTTTACACGCCGCAGTGAACGATTCGATTTAAAGCCCCTAATTCGAGTTAGCTGGTAAATCTTATTGCAGGAGGAATACCAGCTAATTCAAGTTAGGGCTTTAAATCGGAATCCCGTTTCACTGCCACATGTAGACGCGGGCAGTTACTTCGGGCTAATCAATTTCTAAAATGGTGGCTGGCCGGGAACATGCAAATCAAGGGCGGGATATTTAAATCCCCGGCTTGATTTGCAATTCCAGTTGTCCTCATTAGCCTCCCTAGATCAATCTAGGGGGCTAGTGTAGACATACCCTTTATCTTTCACTTCATGTATCTGATGAAATGAGTTGCAGCTCACAAAAGCTTAAGCCATAATAAAATGGTTTAATTAGTCTTTAAGGTGCCACTGGTCTCCTTGTTGTTTTTGCTGAAACGGCCTAACACAGCTACTTCTGAAACTGGAAAGAGCATGGCAACTCTTAAAGGGAAACAGCAACTGTGATGCAGACAAGGCTTAAGGGATTGGAAATTGCCTTCTCTCTAGGGCTCTGTGTCAGATTTAGCTTAAGTCTGGGAAGCATTTGGTGACCAATGTAGATCCAGGATGGGCTATTCAAAGAAGCCTAAGGAAAATAGGTATCCAATCTACAGTAAGTAAAAACAAATAAGAATTAGGCACCTCGGCCCAGATTTTTAAAAGCATTAACGTGTTGCTGTGCTGTTTCGCAACACCTACCTAATCTAAAAGCCTAACTCTCGTTTCCAGAAGGGATGTAGGGGCCTTAATCGCATTGATTGTTAATGCTTAAATTATTGAAAACGGTACTTGGGCACGTTTGAATGTGTCACCCTTGTTCACATTGGGGCCTTTGAAATTCTACCTCTAGCTGGTGGGTTCCACTCTAGTGACCCATTGAGGCCTGCACTAATTTGGTATTGCATTGGCAGGGTCAGCAGAGATTGCATGGGCCATGGATAAAGCCCTGCTGGATACAAAATTTTGTATCCACATCCACAAAAATGAGCCATGGATATTTGCATCCACATCCGCAGATGCAGATACCCCCCGATATATAGCAGATAGCCGTAGATTTGCAGGGTTCTAGATACAAAATTTGTATCCGCATCGGCATCTGTATCTGCAAAAATGAGCCACGGATGCAGATTCCCACTGATATACAGCAGATATCCACGGATTTGCAGGGATCTAGCCATGGACAGTGAACAAACGGATGTCTCCTCAGCAGAAAGGGTCCTTCTAAGCCAAGGTTGAGACCTGTTAGGGGAGCAGGGTTGGGGAAGGAATCTCACTTTGCCGCTGTCCAATGCTACAGACAAAGAGGAGTGTTCTGTTTTGAAGGCCCTGATTCAGCACAGCACTGAAGTGCCAGCTTGACTTTGAACATATGAGTAATCCCATCCCTCTTCAGCAAAGCACTGATGCGTGTGAAGTAAAGGAGACTAAAGCATGTGATTAAAATTAAGCATGCTTTGCTGAACTGAGGCCAAGAGGTGTCAACTGAGCAATTTTCAGCTGTCCAGACCTTTATTTTTTTTAATAGCTCATTTTTAATTAAAATGTTCTTCCAAAAAGAAAATAAATACTTGCTCGGCTAAATGCTCTGTTTCCACTCTAAGTCCATTAGGAAGTAACTAAACACGATAAATACAGATAACTACATTCTAACAAGTTCTGAAACTGTCACCATCTCATTCTAAAAGAGAGTGCCTGAAATTATTAGCAAGCTTTGTCACTGTATTCATCATCACCTTTAGTGTCAAGACACTTCAAGAGGCAAGTGGATTTTTAATGAGCTCTCAGGCCAAAACAGGAAGAGGAAAATATATCCAATGCATACCACTTTAATGATCACCTAGTTTTATTGCAACTGCTGTCTGGAAGATGGATCAATTATTCTATAGAATATCCAAAATGAATACAAGTCCTAATTTTATATGAATAAAATCTTTGATCCTCGCAAAACCCTTTAGGGGATTGTTTTGGAGTTTTTTTGTTTGGTTGTTTTGTTTTTGCACAACCAATGACGTCCCTCACATCACAGGTCTCCATATAATTATGGACTTGTGATATTAATTTCAACATTTACAGCCAAGCTCTGTCTCCTAAACTTTGCATCTAATATTCATCCAAAGAAAGTGGTGTAGGAAAGGGTGGTCCCTGGCCCACAGGGATTACTAAATTGTTACTCTGACTCCGGTTCACAGCCCCCCTGAGCTGAAATGGTTTCCAGCTGTTGGCTGTAACAAGGACAACGGGCACTGTAAGTTTCACAAATTCAAGTGGCTCTTTTATCCTTTATGGTGCAATCACTTCAGATTTCCTCTCACTCTGTATTTATCCAGCAGGGACATTCCTTGAATAAGGTAGAGCAGTTTTCATTCACTCTTCATTGAGATTAACCTCTCAGAAACCCATTTGAATGATCTATAGGTAGAAGGCCGGGATTTTAAAAAGTGAGTAGTGACTTTGGGTGTCTTACTTTAGGGGAGCCCTGATCGTCAGAGCACAGCTGTTCGGTGCTCTGTGAAACCCAAGCCCTTTTCACATCTCTCAGGTTGGCAACCCGAAAACAGAGGCACTGACAATCGCTGAGCTTGGCTGTGCCTAGAGAAAAATAACGCACCCCCTTTTCCCCAGCAACATTTGAAATTTTGATTTAAAAAAATCCAAGTTTTGAGATCCAGAAAATATTGGCCAGTTAGGTCGTGCCTGTAGGTTTCTAACGTGCCACCAGGTCACAGGAGGAACAAAGGCAGAGGAACAGACATCAGCCTTGTGTCCAGTGTGGCTTTTCTTTGTGAAGCAGAATCCTCACCAGAACTGAAACGCTGTGGTTGAATTTTTCATCTGCTTCTCTCAGGTGTTACCACTGGGCTTCACATGGGGACAGGTGTGTGATCCCTTTCAAGCCATCAGCATGGTAGGAGAAGACAGCTGTGCCTTTCTGCAGCGCCCTCACCTTACAATGCTGGGCCGTGCTGGTTAACACATAGCAAACATCCCCCCCTGCTCGGAGCACCTGGGAGACAAGAAGACTGTGATCCCTTTGAGAGCCAAGAGAAATCTCAAAAGTCAACCTGCTGAGAGAAAAATCCCAGTATCCTGTAGGATTCTTTGAAAATCTCAGCGAGGAGGGTTGGATAGGTCTTATAAGTATCTGTGGCCAGACCCCGAAGTTCTTAGTCACCCATAAATATGATGGTGCTTTCTGATCCAAATTTGCCCATTGGCCCTTTTGAGGGTCCCTCATACTTCCACCTTGTCTGTTGCTTTGCAAAGCAGAAATACCACAATCAATGCCCCTACGGATGCAAGACGCAGCACTGCTGTTAACATGTCGCACTTTCCTGTACTGCCGCAAGCCTGGCACCCTCAAAACCACAGAAAGCATGGCTGGAAAATGCCATTGGATTTCTCCAGGACATCTTACAATGAATGCATCGCTCCCTGCTGTTTGAGGTCAGGCTTTGCGGGTACTTAAACAGCCGTTTCATTTGGAGAAGTATGCAAAGCAGCTGTTATTTTATGTGGGTCTGTGTGTTTCTGGGTGTGAATCTGTACACGTCTGTATCACACACGTGGGCACCCAGGCATGTTTCTGTGCACTCACACACTCATGTTTCTGCACATAGATGTGTGGCGACTCAAATGTGGATGTTCCTATGTGGGCCCCTGTCAGCACACGTGTGTGTTCATTCATGTGTGTGCATCAACACACGTGGGTCTGTGTGTGCACATGAGATGGCACAGATGTGGAACGCACAGGGAACTGGCCTCGTTGCCATCTGTTTTCCCCTTCCCCCAGGCTCACCGCCTATCCGCTGTATTTTCAGTGCACCAATGTGGACCGAATCCCTTTCCTTACCTGCTTTCTTACCGTTCATCTGGCTGCTGCTGTCTGGCTTTTTGGAAACAAAGGCAGCCCCGGCGGCGGCACTAAGTGGCTGGCCAGGGGAACAAGTGCTTTGAACTGTGTCTATCTGTGATACCACACCACAGGGAAGGCAGCAGCCGGTCGTAAATTACCAGAGATGCAATCCCTGACACCGGCTCTTAAACTGTGAGTTAGGAACACGGCCAAAAGCAGAAATGGTGGAAACAAGACCCTAACTCAGCCAAGCAAACTGCAGCTTGGGACTGACGTGTGCTTGAGAGAAAAGGGGAAGAATCCATCCATCACCCTCCACCAAGATTTCAACAGGGCACAAGTGATTTGGGGCCCAACCAGAGAGGCCTTCGAGGGGCCTGATTCTCTGAACGTGCTGAGCCCCCACTCTGAGGCCTGAGATCACTGCTCAGTCTTGGTCCCTGTGGTGGGGGTAGATATACCCCACACTAGAGGGCGGGGGGGGGGGGGTGAAAGGCCTGTGGGTGGAGGAAGCACTGCCCCTTTTAACCAACTGGGCATGCTCCTGGTGTGGAGACTGTATAAGAGGCCTGGGTACAGCTCAGTCAAGGGGAATTGCAGGCAGGGAAGGCAGTCTGGCCAAGGAGAGAGAGATAGCTCAGGGGTTTGAGCATTGGCCTGCTAAACCCCAGGTTGTGAGCTCAATCCTTGAGGGAGCCATTTAGGGGATCTGGGGCAAATCTGTCAGGAACAGTACTTGGTCCTGCTGTGAGGGCAGGGGACTGGACTCAATGACCCCTCCAGGTCCTTTCCAGCTCTATGAGATGGTACATATATCTATAGCTCCTGGCTGCAGCCCCAGAGACCACCCTGACCAAAGGGGAGGGCAGCCCCAAAGGCTGGGTACACTGAGCAACACTCTGAGGACTGACCTGCATACCTGATACAGTAGGAAGGGGCCCAGAGCAAAGGGTTATCCTTCTGGGTGCTCAGTGTGTTTTGGGTGGAGTCCCTGCTGAGCAGGCAGTGTGGTCTCTGCTGCCAACAGGGTCCCGGGTGGGGAGCAGGAGGGCCTATGTCCCTCTAACCCCCACCCCCCAAAATGGTGCTTGGCTTCCTAACAAGTGGGGGAAGCCACGGGTGACTTAGGCCTGCTAGGCCAGAGTGGGTTTGGGACTGGGGCCATATTTCCCCTGGTTACAGGGCATGCAACTTTGCAGAGAAGCCCCACAAGGGCCATATTTGCCCTGCAACAGTCCCTAAGCCACCATGTTACGCAGAGACTGTAGAGCCAGAAGACCCTGCCCACTCCCAGACTGGGCCTCCCCTTCATTAGTACAGCACCGAGCACACGAACAAGCTGGCCCTCACAAACTATCCTTGTTACCCCAAGAGCAGCCATAAAAACCTGTTGCTAAACAGTTGCTGTATATGGTGACGTCTTTTAGCTCCTGCCCTACGGACGTGACGTGACGTGCCCCGTGGCAGGCTGTGGGGTGAGTAGATTCAGAGGCATGTTTTGCCATCGGCCCACCACGCTCACCCAGACAGCATCCTGCACCCTGAACCCAGGTGCGCAAATGCTGAGGGAGCAGCCGGATGGCCAGCTGCGCTCACCCGTGTAGCAACCTGCGTGGAAGTCGGATGGCGGAGCACAGAGTCCAGAAGGGGAGGATCTGGAGGAGGCTCTGGGATGTCGGTCTGTGTGGGAATGGCTGGGAGGCTAATGGCAGCTGCAGCATCTCTCGAAAGAGCTCTTTTAACAAAGAGCCGGGTGAGTTTGGAGAAGCACGGAGTCCTCTCTTGTTGTCACCCAGCATGCCGTTTCTGAAGCAGCCATGTTGAAAAGGGCCGGAGGAAGAACATAGCCATGCCCTGCCCTTTCCATGCTGGGTCCAGGACCAGGATCGGTGCTGCAAGGGAAGCCGGTTGTGGCCCCTGTGCCATTGCTAGCACTCCTCGGCCTGCTCCCCACGTGCTCCTGAGGCGCTCTGTGCCATACCACTCCCTCTAGACAGGATGGCTTGAGTCACTGCCCCAGTAGGCCCAGTGTCCTCCACCCCTCAAGCAGAGAGCCCAGCGGGGGCTTTCAACAGCATGATCATTGCCTGGATTCCATCCTCCTTGGCAGATCTTACAATGGGCCCTGACACTGCAAACACCCAGTGCACGTACTGACTCTGGTTTATGACAACACAAGGTACAATGTGTGCAAGGTGTATGTCTCAGGACACTGATGCTGTGTGTTTGTGCTCACACAATGCCCTAAAAGTATTCCTGCATTGTGCAGAGACACTCCCAAGGAAACCTAGAGTATTCGGGTTTAATTGCACAATACAGTAGTGAGTTTTTCTAAGGCTAATAAACTAGGAAAAGGCAAAGACCTCAATAGGCTATTTTCAGATACATGCCCCAACATTGGAACGCTGATCTGAACAGCAGAGAGCTGTCAAAGAGCGTTATAACCTGTTCATAAACTGACTGTCTAATCGGAATCTGGCGTGCGATTTGGTTTATCCCACCTCCCTTTGTTATTTGCTGCTCACAAATATGGGATGGCCAGATTGAGGCCATAAAAATACTCGTGAACATTAATTTGCAGGCTCATAGTAGAGATTGGGTTTATCACAAATCAAAATTAATTTCAAGATGAAACAAAATCCGTTTATAACACTAAGGATGCTCAATCAGAAAAAAAATGCCTCTTGTTTGAAATGGCTAATCAGAGTTTATCGCCTCAATGCTATAGAATCACCTGAAATCTCATCATATATATAGTAGCCCAGTGTCTGTGAGTCTGTAACGCCGAAATGCTGGCTGTTCCCTCTGGGGGGGCGCTGTTGCCTGAAATGCTGGCTGTTCCCTCTGGGCGGCCCGTGCTGCGTGGGGAGTGTGGGGCCCAAACGGCCGCTTGCGCTGCTTGCTCCCCCACGGCGGCCCGGCTGAGCAGCGCAGAAGTCAGCCGAGCGCCACGGCAGGAGGCGAAGGGGAGCAAGGCGGTAACGTGCGGCGTGACAGCGGCTCCAGGCCCTGCCCCCTGGCCATGAACGTCACCACCCCGCCCCCCCTTTGCCTCCCGCCACGGCACTTGGCTGACTTCTGCGCGGCCGCTGCGTGGGAGCAAGTGGCGCAAGCGACCGTTTGGGCTCCACACCCCTCATGCAGCACGGGGAGTGCGGCGCCCAAACGGCCATTTGGGCTCCGCGGTCCCCCGAGTGAGAGGCAGGAGGGGGAGGAGAAGAGAAAGAGAGAAACAGAGAGAGAGGCAGGAGGCGGAGGAGAGCTGAGAGAGAGAGAGGGGGAGGCAGTAGGAGGAGGAGGAGAGAGAGAGAGAGAGAGAGAGGTGGAGCGAGAGACTGGAGGCTCAGGGGGGAGAAGACCGACGTGGAGGAGAGACCTGAAAATCCCGTCTTATGACTGGCTAATTGGCTAGTTATGAATAGTTCACAAAATATTTAAGAACCAGGAAAAAAATCATGGTTTGCGAGGTGTTGAGAATCAGAAATAGGCCTAAATTTGTTGATAAGTTGTTGCAATGGCTCTCACTCTGGAAACATTCTGCAGAACTAAACTCTGCTTATGTTACTTCTAAATACTCGACACTAGTTCTGCGTGAACCTAGGAGAATAATCCCAGACTTGAAGAAGAGCTCAGCGTAAAATCAAAAGCTGGTCTCTCTCACAAGCAGTTGGTCCAATAAAAGATATTACCTCATGTACCTGCTCTCTCTGTTCTCCTGGGACCAACCCAGCTAGAATAATACTACATACAACAAAAAGTAACTAAATATATGATACTACTTTCTTTTGGCCTCATCCAATGCCTTGATCCAAACAGCCTTGATCTTTGAAGAATTTCTAACCCAAATCTATTTGCCTCTTAGGCCCAGCTGTTTTGTGTCGAGTTTTTCATTACAGCTGTCCCCTAAAACAATAATAGAATTGAATGATTTGGGACATGACAACTCAACTTTTCTTAAGATTAATTTTGATTTAGCTATGGAACATGTGTAAATAATGCCAGTTTCTTACATTAGGGAAGTCATTCAGGGTAAGACTGATTTCTCTCTCTGCAACCAGGTCAGCAAGGGGGATGCATCTTTCAGCTGGGCCTTTGATCTCTGCTGCTTGACCTTGCTATGGATGACCTTGGGAGGTCAGGGAAATTGTTCTCAAAGAGGCATTGCCTATTGATTTGCTTTCCAGGGAAGTGAGATTGGGATTGTCATGTTAATAGCAGACCCCTGAAAAGGCAGGCACTTGTTGTGAGGTGCACCCCCCGATGCTCACTGCGCCCCGATGGGGCATGCCTTGTTTTTAGGAGGCCAGCGATCTGCCAGTCAGTTCTGCTTTGTGAAAACTAAGGGGAATACAAGGAGACCTCAGCACCTGGATTGTAGTACCCAGCTGTATTGAAATTTCCCTGGCAATGCTGAAATGTTAATGTTTAATTTACTTGAGCTAATGGGTCACAGAATTCCCATCTACACTGAAAATACTAATGAACTTCTGGGCAGCCACAGCGACCTCTACGCTTTGATCCTTTTAATGGCTGTATTTTCAACTACGCACGCAGTTCCTATAGAAGGTTAAGGAAGCAATCGTAAAGAACATTTAATAATACGTGCTTCAGCTTTAATAATATTGTGTTCAATTTTATTGTAACCTTCCTGACATTTACTGCCGGGGCAAGTTCGCAATCTGAACAGCCTAGTAAAATACAGCAGGGTAATGTACCTATAAAGCATAATATTTCTATACCAATGATGAGCCACAGCAATTGCAACCAGTTTAGCAGCTCGTCGTTAACGAGCACTGCCTATAACCTTAAAAGTCACATGCTTTGAGATGCTGTATGATCTACTGAGCCAAGCCACGTATGACAAGGCAGCTGCCTCGGTTTTACCCAACACCACACTGGTCTGACAGGGTATGTCTACACTGCAGAGTGTTTCCGGAAAAACGGCTGTTTTTCCAGAAAAACTACACCAACTTCCAAACTGCAAGGCTACGTCTACACTGCAGGCTTCTTGCACAAGAACTGTTTTGCGCAAAAGTTCTTGCGTAAAAGGTCTTGCGCAAAAGCGCGTCCACACTGCCATGTGCTTTTGCACAAGAGCGTCCATGGCAGTATGGATGCTCTCTTGCGCAAAAAAGCTCTGATGGCCATTTTAGCCATAGGGGTTTCTTGCGCAAGAAATCCCTGTTGCCTGTCCACATTGCCTTCTTGCACAAGAGAGGAATAACTCTTGCGCAAGAAGCCCTCTTTTCTGATGCTTTACTGTAAATTTACTTGCGCAAGAACACGCGTGCAGTGTAGACGCTCCACAGTTGTTCTTGCACAAAAAGCCTGCAGTGTAGACTTAGCCCAATTGCATTCTTTCAACAGAAAGTCGAAAGAACGCAGGGGTTTTTCCGACAGCAGTAAACCTCGTTCTACAAGGAAGAAGCCTTTTTCTGAAAGAACTCTTTCAGAAAAAGGTGTGTGTGGATGGGGAAGAGGGTTGTTGTTTTTCAGAAGGAGAGGCCTCCAGGAAAAAGCACAGGTGCCCTGGTGGCCACTCCGTCCATAGTAATCCCAATTTAAATGCGAGATAGCGTCCAATCAATGTGGACGCTATCTTTCGAAAACGCAGATCGCTTTTTCGATGCGCTTTTGCTGTGTGGACGCTCTCTTTCGAAAGAACTCTTCCCGAAAAGCTTCTTCCGAAAGAAGCCTGCACTCTAGATGTAGCCACAATGGAGACCCCCCTGCTCACTCTACATCGGCCACAAAAATGTATGTGAAGACAAAGGGCAAGACTCTTTGCTGGCAGATACTGCCACAGAACTCTTCTCTTCACAGGAACGACTCCAGCTTACCTCAGATGAGGATCTGGGCCATAGTCGGTTCTAGCTCACTCTGCTCCTGGGACAGCCGCTCGATTGCTCAATCAGCTGCACTTTCTCTTTGTTTCCTTAGATGGGGAAAAAATGCTGAGGGCCATGATTTGCAACGGTATTTTGGTCCCTAGGGCCTGCTAGGAGTGATAAAGACACCTCAGCAGGGTAGCATGCAGCCGCCTCACCCACACTGGGGCTTTTGTCATTTGCACTTGGCACCTAGTTGCCGGAGCAGACACCCCTCCACCCAGCCACATGGCATGTCCCATTCCCTGCCACTGGAGCAGACACACACACACACCCCACCATGCGGCAGGTCCCGTTCCCAGTCCCAGCCACCAGAGCAGGCCTTCCGACCACCACCACGCGGCCGTGGCAGGTCCCAGCCCCCCACCCTAGCGGCTCCCTCACCACACAGTCTCCGCTGGCCCCACCCGCCGGAGCGGCCGCCTGCTGCGTGAGTGCTGCTGTACGGCTCTCCAGAGGAGGTAGGCGGGAGAAGAATTTTCTGGGTGCGGCTGCCTTAGCAGGAACTCTGCCTGAGAATGGTGTTTCTTGTAGATTGCAAGAACGAGGAGAACTTCACTTCTACAGGGAACGAATCCTATGGCCTGTGTCATACAGGACGTCTGACTAGATGGTCACCATGGTCCTTTTTAGCCTGTAACAGGGTGGCACAAGGCCTGCTTAGGTCATAACCCCTTCCTGCCCCCACTGTAGCAGGGGACACGAGGGGGCTGGGCTAAGTCAGTGGCCAGTAGCAGCTTGGAGGTGTTAGCTGCCTTTCTATGGGCAGGAGGAGACAAGATGCTTCTAGCCACAGGGGAATGGGCAGGGATGGCGGGTGGGGGGGTAGGAAGTGGGAAGAGATGGTCTCTGCTGAGATATACAGGCCAAGTCATCCTTACTCCCCACCCCTACCCCCTGTAACTAGAAGCAGCTCCTGCACAGTGCTGAAAGGCTGCTCCTGGCCATGTTTTGGTGTGAACCCTCACAGGAATCTGGGGGGAAGGGGCTGTGACCCTGTATGCTCTGCCCCCCTCCATGTAGCTTCAAGAGGACGCAGCCTCAGAAGGTACCAAGTCCATGCTGGGGGCCCAATCAGGCATGGCAGGTGCAGAGCACTAATTGGTCTGGGGGGAGCACACGAAGCCTCCTCCCGTCCTGCTAGGAGCACATGGCGCTTTGAAGCGCCACGCGCTGCTTGCAGGGTGGAGGGAGAGCGCAGGAGGCTTCGTGCACTCCCCCACCCCCAGGCCCTGTTTGGCCTAAGGGCAAGGGAGCGTGGTAAGTCTCCTCCCACACCAAGGGCATGGGCACCTAAGGGGAACGTGGAGGGGGCAACGGCACTCCCTCACCCCCAGACCAATCATTGTCTGGGGGTGGGGAACTGAAAGTATCTTGGCCCCGCCCCTTCTGCTTGATGCCCCACCCCTTCCATTTGATGTCCCAGTGCGGCCCAGGGCCACTTCAAAAATTTCCGAAGTGGCCCCTGGCAAAAAATTATTGCCCACCCCTGTGCTAATGAATGGCCGCATGAGGGGCCCTCCTTCATCTCAGTGGGCTGCCACCTTGTCATAACCAAGATGGTCTCCCAGGATCCGGTAGTTTTTCTCTTGCACTGCGCTTGCATACCTCGAATTTGCAGGGTGCGCCGATTGAACTGTAGCAGCGCCATGCTTGGAGAAAGAGGGAGCACATGGCTCCCCCAGTCAATGTTGTGTGCCATCAGCACGCACCTCACTTCACGGGCTCTTTGTGTGTGTCGCTTTGGCAATACTTGTGGGAAGAGAATGGCCTGGACAGACACCAGCGGAATCTGGCAAACCTGTCCATGGACAATGGTAAACAATATGTCTCGAGGGCCACATACAGAACCCCAAAGGGTCACATGTGGCCCTCAGGCCGCAGGTTGCTCACCTCTGTACTGACGGCCATTGAACATGAGTCATTTTGCCAGGTATCCAGTATTCAGCATAGGGAAATATGGCCACCTTAACTGGGCCCGACCTCTGCACGGCCTTATAGTCAATTAATCTATGAAAATTAACTAGGGGGCTGCGCCCGCTGCTTACTATGCTCACGAACCCCCCTTTCTCTGGCGGCATGAGAGCGTGATGATGTCATTCTGTCATGCGGCGGGAAAAACGTTTTGATATAGAGAGAGAAAAGTACCAGGGTAGAAAATCACCTCAAGAGAGAGTATCTATGTGCGTCTCCTCAGCAACAGCCTACACTGAGCTTAGAGAACAAGATGGCTGCTGATCCATGTGGACAGATGAGAGGGCTGAGATATTGAACAAAGCAGTAAATATCACAGCCCCATGGCCACCTCCCAGAAACCTGACTCATCTTTTCCTCAGCCCTTACCCCACATAAGTGCCATTGGTTTCAGTGGGTTCACAGGGCAAGGGAGCCCAATGGCATAGACTGCAGACTAGCTCCATTCAGAAGGCAAGAGCCTCATTCATGCTTAGCTCTGATAAAACTACAGGACTAAATAACGCAGGGGGCTAGTAATGGAATCCACGCTACGCCCAGCTGCCCACAGCACCAAAGGGCTCTTCTCGTGCAACCTGGTCTGGGAGGGAGACTGGTGCACAGGCAAAAACACTGACCCTCTCCCACAGAGGGTTGCCAGCTTTCCGAATGCCCTTGCCCCACTCCCAGCCCTGCACCCCTTCTCTGAGGCCCTGCCCTGACTCACACTATCCTCCCTCTGTCACTCTCTCTCCCTCACGCTCACTCACTCATTTTTACTTGGCTGAGGGATTGGGCTGGGGTACGGGAAGGGGGCGAGGGCTCCAGGAGGGGTGAGGTTTCTGGGATTGGGTTGTAGACGAGGAGTTGGGGTGTGAGAGGGGACTCAGGGCTGAACTGGGGGTTGGGGTGTGGGAGGGGTGAGGGCTCTGGCTTGGGTTGCAGGCTCTGGGGTGGGGCAGGGGATGAGGAATTTGGAGCGTGGGAGGAAGCTCCAGAAGGAGTGTGGGAGGGGAATCTGAGCTGGGGCAGGTGTATGGGAAGGGGCTCATGGGCGGCTCCAAGCAGCGCTTACCTTGGGCGGTTCCCCAAAAGTGGCAACATGTCCCTCTGGCTGCTAGCGGGAGGTGCGGCCAGGAGGCTCCACATGCTGCCCCATCTACAGGCACTACCCTACAGCTCCCATTGGCAGCAGTTCCTGACCAATGGGAGCTGCACAGCTGGTGCTTGGGAGGGGAGCTTGGGGTGTTTTAGCAGGTTTTATATCCCCCTCCCCGCCCTCCTTCGGGGTCTTGTATTTTACTTTATATATATTTATTTATTGTGGTTTTTTAAAAAATTTGTAAGCCGCCTCAAATCTTTTAAATAGAGAGGCGGGGTAAAAATATTTTAAATAAATAAATAAAATAAAACCTTTCTGGCCATCCCTGTGCCTAGGCAACACTCTGCACCAGCCACTTCTGAGGGTCGTGCGGAGCCAAAGCACCCGGGGAACCTGCCAGCCCCGGGGCTGTGCCACTAACCGAACTCTAATGGCCCAGTCTGCAGTACTGACCAAGGCTGCGAGGGTCCCTTTTCAGCTGTGTGATCCGGTCGAAACCCAGACACCTGGCTGCACAGCCAGCTAGCCTGCACCATGGCTGCTTTGTGCAGCTCTAGCAGTGCAGATCAGCCCCCGTCATACCAGGCGGACGGTCCCTTGAGTCTGCAGCTCTCTTTGTGCCCCGGGGGTGCTCTGCACCCTCAGCATGGTGCTGGAGGTGCTCAGCGCTTCACAGGATCAGTCCCACGTGGTTCAAGAGTTTTAGATCATGAAGCGAGGACACAGGGGAGCTTCTGAGCTCTTCAGGCTGAGGCTGTCTCTAAGTAACGGGTCCCAGACTGAGCAATTAGAGCAGCAATAGATAATGAGATAAACCTGGCTGCTGAGGGGGCGGTTAATCCAGAGTGGCAGCTTGGTTGGGAGTCAGGGAAAGACGCAGAATAAAGACAGTAAGTGGCTCGTTTTCTTAGTGCATTGCCCTGGAAAAGCTCTTGGGGGGATTATGGATGATCTCATGCCCAGGCCAGCACATGGTGTAGAGCAGCTACATGGGGAACTTCCACACTCAGATGAGTTGAACATTCAGATGAGCTGATAGAACAGGGGCCTCTCCGTTTCAGAACTCCACCTAGGAAGCATGGTATGTTCTTGGGCATGAAAGCCGGCACACCTGTGTGGGGCATGGGCTAAGCACATTTACCCGGAGATGTGCTCTTGCTAAACAACAGGAAAATATACAAGAGCAGCCTTGCTGGGTCAGACCAAAGGTCCGTCTAGCCCAGTGTCCTGGCTTCTAACAGCGGCCAATGCCAGGTGCCCCAGAGCGAGTGAACAGAACAGGGAATCATTACGTGATCCCTCCCCTGTCGCCCATTCCCAGCTTGACACCCAGAGGCTAGGGACACTATTCTACCCATTCTGGCTAACAGCCATTTATGGACCTACAATCCTTGAATATATCTAGCTTTTTTTTTTTAACCCTATTTAAGTCCTGATCTTCACAACATCCTCTGGCAAGGAGTTCCACAGGTTGACTATGTGCTGGGTGAAGAAGTCCTTCCTTTTGTTTCTTTTAAACCTGCTACCTGTTAGCCCCATAGGCCTCCTCCTTCCCAGTCTGGAATTGGCTGAGGTCTGATTTGGCCACCAGCACAATTTAGAGCAGCCTCTGTAAATTGCACCAGCTGGTATCAGCCTGCAGGGCCCAGTTCCCCAGCTGAGGAGTGTGGGTGCACAGTAGCACTCCTCTCTCATTAGCAATACCACTGGCTTATTTCCTACTAGGGTTTCCAACTTGGTAATACTGAAAAACTAGACACTCAAGTAGGAGTGCACGACTCTCCCCTGCTGCAGCTCTGCCCCCTGGCTCCCTGCCCCACCTCTTCTGCCAGGCCCCTCCCTGCTCATTCAGAGCCTGCCCCTCCCACACGTCGTCAGGCCCCCTTTTCAACTGGACTTTCCAGTGGAAAACCAGGCTCCTGGCCATCCTACTCCCCACCCTGGGGATCACCTGGGCGGGGGGGAGCCATCTTTGCCAGCTCTATGACACCATCGGATTCCCCCATGATGGCAGAATCCCACTGTAACTGGTTACGCTGGCTTTCCATCTGCTTTGGGCTACCCAGCCAGCAGGAACCAGTGAAATGAGGAACCATGCTGCGTCTCAGAGTGCCCTTGCACTCTCTCGAACACCTGTGCAGGGCAGGGCAGGGCACAATCGGATTCTCTTGGGTAATGGTCTGGCACTGAGTTAGGCTCTCCATTGGCTCACTCCAGTTTTGGGTGGGGGTGACTCCGCCAGTTTCAACAAAGCCGCCGCAGCATAACGGAGTCACACAGGGATGGATCTGGCCCACAACTCGTAAACGTGGCTCACAGCGTAAGAAAAACGGAACCACTTCTCCTCAAAGCCCCAGCCCGTCTGCGTGTAGCGCACACTGCCATTTACACCTGTGAAAAGTGGACTAGCCCCTCAGATCCACTGAAATCAATAGAGCTATGGCAGTTTACACCAGGGGAGAATATAGCCCAATATCATCTGGGAACATTGGCCCTCATTCTCCATTTGTACATCCGTTTAACTCCATTGACTGCAACATGAAACGGCAACATCCTGAAACTGACGTGGAAGGAGGATACAGCATAAACCAGATAGAGTCATTTGCCCAGCTTGACTAGCACCCTGGCTCTGAGCCCAATATCTACAAGAGGATCTTAAGTATCTTAAGAGGAAAGCAACAAATATTTTTTTGATGGCTACACAGATAGATACATAGACAGATGTGTGTTTAGGCAGACACGGAAAAGAGAGGCTTCTCTTTAGTCTCTCCGGTATTTTTTGCGAAGGATCTATGCTAATTTTGGTGGAATTACTGCAGCATATTTGTAGACACCCGGCATGAAATGAATACCCTCCAGTACAACACATGCAGTGTCAATGCAGACAGCGCTCTGGGCTATCGCGGCTGTCCTGGGCTATTAGGTATAATATTCAGCTGAGCCAGATGCTGCCAGAAGTTTGCCAAGCCCATAAAAAAAGTTCAATGCCGTATTTTTTAAAATGAGCACACGAGCCGATTTTCTACGAGTTTGGGTGGTTTTATTTTTTGAGGGCGTTTGAGTGATTTGTTTTTAACATTTAAGCATTTGTTCCTTTCTCCCTTTCAGACATCAGAGTTCTGGAGCCTACACCTGTGAAAAGCTTTTTCATTCACCCAGCTCCCCTTTTGCCATGCTCTGCCATGTCCCTTCCTGGAAACAAACCTGCCCTTCACACATGTTCCCTCTATATTTTTCCATCTATGTGCAGAATAAATTTTGAGGTGTGCACCAAGGCATATGCAGATGTGCACCACCAATAGTAATACATGCTGCTGGCTCTGATCAGCTATGGGCACTTTGCTAATCAGCTAGATGGCACCTGAATCTCTCCTGGGTGGCCACACAAGTGCCCAGCTTACACTGCCCTTCACCCCAACCCCCATATTCCAAAATACATTTTACTGCTTTCGAACTGAAGAATGTCATGAGGGTTGGGGGTTGTTTTTTACAGCATGTCCATGAAAACATGGGGACAATCATACAGGGTCTTGCCCTGAGGAGTTTAAAGATTGGCCACATAAAGATTTTGCCATCTTTAATCAAGCAGAACTCTCATTGTTTTCAGCTATGTCTAGACTGCAAGCTTCTTTCGGAAGAAGCTTTTCCGGAAGAGATCTTCCAGAAAAGCTTATTTTGAAAGACAGAGTCCTCACAGCAAAAGCGCAACGAAATAGCGATGTGCTTTTTCGAAAGAGAGCGTCCACGATATCTCGCATTTAAGTTGGGATTACTACGGATGGAGTGGCCACCAGGGCACCTGTGTTATTTCCTGGAGTCCTCTTCTTTTGAAAGAATTCCCTTTTCTGCGTCCACACACGCCTTTTTCCGAAAAAGCTTGTTCCTCGTAGAAAGAGGTTTACCTCTGTCAGAAAACCCCCTGTATTCGAAAGAACGCAAGAGCAGTGTGGACGTATGTATAGTTTTTCTAGGAAAATGGCTGTTTTTCTGGAAAAACGCTGCTGTGTAGACATACCCTTCAATAGGAAACGGGCATTCAGGTTGGTTTAAAGAGACACGGTCATCCTGAAATTTGGTCAATTTAAATACACTGAAATAGGCTTCAGGTATAGCGTCTGAGTCCCTCCAGCAATTTCTGTGACATTCAAATCCCCTTATCCCATGGTTTAAAATGTTTCTCCCCACTCCCACCCCATTGCTGTGTGGAAACCCTGCACAAACAAGGGTAGTGGGGGCCAAAGGCTCCAGTCCTGCAGACATTTAGGCCCGTGGCAGCTTTACCCCTGTGACCTATCCCATGGTTGAGGGGAATGACTCACGGGGATGAAATATGAGGGTGAGCTTTTGCCGGCGCAGGTGTAAAAGTGTCACAAAGTGCTGTGAAAAGCACAGAGCCAGCAAACTGGAAAAAATAAAAGGGAAATCTTTTACATTGGAATTGCTCAGCTACATGAGTCCCGTGGCCCGTCCTACTCGGTATCCGGATTCCACCGGTGGCCCAGCACCAGCTGCTTCACAAGCAGGTACATGCAAAGTACTTGTCTTCAGAGGGACAAATCAAATCCACGGCTACAAAATGGGGAATAACTGGCTGGGCGGTATCACTGCCGGACAGCAGCATAGTGGATGACACATTGAATATGAGTCCCCTAGAAAGGGCTGTGTTCACAGGAGCACGGTACCTAGGACACAGCAGGTAACTGCTGCAGACTACTCCACACTGGGGTGACCTGAGATGGAGTGATGTGTCCAGTTTGGGATGTAGACACACTGGAGACAATCCAGAGGAGGCAACAAGAGTGATCAGTGGTTTCAAAACCATCATTTGTGAGGAACAGTTCAAATCACTAGCATGTTTGGTCTTGAGACAAGAAGAATGAGAAGGGATCTGATAACAGTCTTCAGATATGATCCGGGGGGCGGTTACAAAGCAGGGGATGATCACTTCATCTCCATATCTGCTCAAGATAGGCCAGGGAATAATCTGATCAAACTGCAGCAAAGAAGATTTAGGTTAGAGATTAGATTTCTACTGCTAAGGGCAGTGAGACTCTGAGATATGCTTCCAAGGGAGTTTGGAAATTTTTTTAAAACAGGTTAGATCATGGGTTCCCAAACTGGGGGGCATGCTGAAATTCCAGGGGGGGCGCGAGGCAACCAAGCCCTTCCCCCCCCCCCCCCCCCCATCAAGTTTTGCTGCCCTGCTCAGTTCCTTTTTTTTTTTTTTGGCTCAACAAGTTTTTTGGGATGTGTGTATGTGTGAAGGTTTTTCAAAAATCAGAAAGGGGGGCGTGATGCTGAAAAGTTTGGGAACCACTGGGTTAGAGAGAGAGGATGGTCTAAGTTTACTTAGTCCTGCCTCCATGCAAGGGTCTGGATTTGATGACCTCTTATGGGCCCTTCCAGCCCTACATTTCTATGATTCTATAAAGTGCAAGAAACTTCACAGAAGGTAGATGTAGGATAATCTGTCCCCCATGGGGGAGTCTCTTCCTAATCCCCAGTAGCCAGAAATTGTCTTAAATCCTAGACCGGGGAGAGCAATAAGTAGAGCCTGCTGGCAGGATGCAGTTTGCCAGGGTTAGGGCCGCCAGTCACTTTATTTACCTGAGTATCCACAAGTACAGCTGCTCACAGCTCCCATTGGCTGTAGATCACCGTTCCTGGCCAATGGGAGTTGCGGGAAGTGGTGCAGACTGAGACATTGTTTCCCTCACTCCCATTGGCCGGGAATTCCCATGGGAGCTGCGAGCGGCCATACCTGTGGACGTGCAGGTAAATAAAACATCTGGCAGCCCACGAGGGGCTAACCCTGGTAAACCAGGCCCGGCCCAAATGCTGCTTATTGCCCACCCCGTCCTAGTGCATGAGGTTTGCTATTCCTCCTGAGACTCTTTCTGTTAGAATTTACTCTTATAGCTCTGGAATCTGGATGTTCTTCTTATGATGTCCAAAATATTTAC
Organism: Rafetus swinhoei; assembly: GCA_019425775.1. Taxonomy (NCBI): domain Eukaryota; kingdom Metazoa; phylum Chordata; order Testudines; family Trionychidae; genus Rafetus; species Rafetus swinhoei. The sequence continues at coordinate 4,981,544 of CM033438.1, forward strand.
ATGGATCTTCGACTTTATTTATACACAGGGGTTGCACCAGATTGATGAAAACATTTTACACATCAGGGCAGTTAAGCCTTTGCCAGCCATTCACAAAGACACACTTCAACAAGTGCACATCTGGTTTATATCTAGCCCTGGAGGATAAGATTTTTATCGGTCAATGTCAATAAACATCAATTTCACTGTGCAGATTCACAAACCAAGAAAAATATTTCCATTGATAAAAATCTAAATTTACAGATAGACAAAGTAAGAAAAATGCTGCTTGAGAAATTATTGTAGTTTGATGTAAGGATATTTACTTTGCATGTTTTGACATGAAATGTTGACAACTTGTATATTAACAGGTAAAGCTTTAACTTTTTGAATCTCAAGGTCAAATGTTATTCAATAATTATTGCCTGCCCTGCCCCAATATTTTCAACAACTGAAAATTTAAATCAATAAAAATTGGAAAACAGCTTAAAAACAAACAGTAATCATATCCATTGAAATGATCAAAAAATAAACAGAATTCTGCCAAGCCTGCTTGTATCAACTGAGCCTATGCTGGGAAGTGGCCAAGTTACTCATGTTGCAGGAACAAGGTCTTGGATATTATTCAGACACTCTTAGAAGTGCTAGAAGTCTTCTGTGCCATGATGCTGACAAAAATACAACAGCGGTTTGCAGCTGGTGTGCAGTGAACACTGCTTTTCACACCGACCCGTACAAATTTCATTGTTTTCCTGTGCTCCCCTCTGTCGTATAATCTATTGTACTTATACCATAATATCTTCAGGACAGGTGCTGTATCTTTTCTACAAGTCTGTACAACACCTAGCACAATGGGATCCTCTAATTTCTTCCCTCCGTGTGTGGAATAAATGTTGTTATGTGCACCAAGGCATGTGCAAATGTGCACTATCAGTAGAAACACAAGTCGTTGGCTGTGGGCAGCTGTGGCCACTCTGCTAATCAGCTGGGCAGCATTTGAATCTCTTCTGGGTGGCCATCCGAGTACATTGCTTACAGGGAACACTGGTTCTGGCCTAAGGCACTACCGTCATACAAATAAGTAATTATATTAATACCTGTAGATTTACTATTACAAAAGTCCACAGGCAAGGGTAACTCTCCAGCAAAGGACATGACTCTCCTCTAGCCAGATCACATTCTTTGGCTGCAGCTGCGAGCCAGCCATCTTGCTCAGAACAGCAGGTGGAATGGGGAGATCTGATTGCTTGTGCATTAGCCAGCAATTGTTGAGTATCAAGATATCTGTGGAAGTGAGGAATATCAAGGCATTTCATTCGTGAAGCAGGCTGGGAGCCATCTGTGTGTGCATGTGCAAAATAACGATGTCTCGGGGTTATCCAGAAGGCCGTGAGTTCGGGATGTTTGGCCCTGCCTACTGCCAGAACACAGGTTTGTGGGATATACAAACAGCTTGGCGTAAAGGCCACTAGGGATGCATTAGAAATCCAATATTAGCGTTATAAAATGGCTAATAATTAGCTACAGCTCTTTTCTCCATCACAGCAGCTGGTGACATGAAAGTGATTAAGTTTCTAATGAATAGATTAGGGTTACAGAATATATTAAATAACAAGGTTTTTAATCAACTGTTTATTGATTCCAGCAGGACAGTTCTGGTGGCAAAACCCACCAGGTACTAGTGGAATATTTATGGGCTAGCGATCTACATCACAAATAATTAAAAATAGATTATTTTTCAGAGTCTTAGGGCATTTCATTTGGATGACTCAACACAGATTAAGTTAACGGCAAATGATAAATTAAGGGAGAGCGGAGTGAAGCTGGGGTGGAGAGGAATCGTGCTGAAAGCACGGCAGCCCCTTACATATTGCTTTGTTCTCAGTTGTGCTGGAGCTGGGCATGTGTTCAGGCTTTGGTCTTACTTATTGAAAGGTGGATTTCCCAGGCAGGAAGGGTTCTCCTGAGTCCCTTTCCATGTCACCTGATGGCATGTCTGGAGCACTTCTAGAATAGGAGCGTGCTAAAGGAAGAGAGGTTGGGCCTCTATTTTCATGAGCTACATTGCCTGGAAAAGAATGAAATGTTTCCCACTGAGGTGTAATCTGGAGCAAGTCCTGCCCCCGTTTCTACCAGAGCAGAGATCCTGCCCAGGGGAAAGTAGTGCCACGTTCGGATTCCAGGGATGGCAGAGGGGCGAGGGGTGTGTGCGAAACCCGCACACACTTCATGCAAGATGACGCCCAGCTCTGAGGTAACAAGCTGCAGGGGAAACTTTAAAAATAACAACTGGTGCTGCAGCACCTTAGAGACTAACAAAACATGTTGATGGGGTCATGATGGCACAACCCCCTTCTCCAGAGAGCTTTGGTTAAAGGCCACTGGGAAGGCAGGATTGAAGGGGCTTGCTGCCGTGAGGATTCTTGGTCCTTTCCCCCTGCAGAGGGGATGCAGTAGGGTCAGAGAAGGTTCTACAGAATAACTCGGCAAATGGCTCCACAGCACTGACAGGCAAATTCCTCACCCTTGCAGGCCTCCCCACCAGCCTCTTAGCTGGTGTGAGCACTGACATACAAATTTCCCCCTTTATTTCCAACGGTCCTAGTGTTGACTACAGCCGATTGCCAGGTAGGCCCCATCCACTTTCGACTGCACTCAATGGAATTCAGACTGTTAATTGTTCCTAGAAAATCCCTTCCTGTACTAAGCATTTCCCTATAGATGCCAACCACAGCCTTGAGTCACAAGTAGGCCACCCAGGGTCCAGCCTTAAGCCAGGCAATCCTGGTTTTTTAATGTTTCTCCCTGTATGGTACTCTATAAAATGGGGTACTCTATAAAACGGGACGTGATTTTCTCTGTGGATGCCAGATGTGGTCTCCTCACCTCAAAAAAGATATTTTGGCCTTGGAAAGGGTTCAGAAAAGGGCAACTAAAATGATTAGGGGTTTGGAACAGGTCCCATATGAAGAGAGGCTAAAGCGACTGGGACTTTTCAGTTTGGAAAAGAGGAGACTGAGGGGGGGGATATGATAGAGGTATATAAAATCATGAGTGGTGTGGAGAGGGTGAATAAAGAAAAGTTATTCATTAGTTCCCATAATATAAGGACTAGAGGACACCAAATGAAATTAATGGGTAGCAGGTTTAAAACTAATAAGCGAAAGTTCTTCTTCCACAGCGCATAGTCAGCCTGTGAAACTCCTTGCCAGAGGAGGCTGTGAAGGCTAGAACTATAACAGAGTTTAAAGAGAAGCTAGATACATTCATGGAGGTTAGGTCCATAAAAGGCTATTAGCCAGGGGATAGAAATGGTGTCCCTGGCCTCTGTTTGTCAGAGGCTGGAGATGGATGGCACGAGACAAATCGCTTGATCATTGTCTTCGGTCCATCCCCTCCGGGGCACTTGGCACTGGCCACTGTTGGGCTAGATGGACCTTTGGTCTGACCCAGTATGGCCATTCTTATGTTCTTATGTTCTTATGATGCACAGAAGTTGCCATTTTCCACAACACACTGCTCCACCCTCACCAGTGTGAACTCGTCCTGCAAAATGGTGTTCTCCATGTGGCATGGCACCCTCCGTGTTGCATGGCGTCCTCTGTGTGGCATGGCATCCTCTGCATGGCATGGTGTCCACCACTTGGCATGGTGTTCGTCATATGGCATGGCATCCGCCGTGTGGCATGATGTCCACTGCACGGCATGGAGCCCACTGCACGGCCTGGTGTACTCTGAGTTGTATGGCATCTGCATGGCGTGGCATCCACCGCATGGCATGGTGTCCACAGCGTGGCATGACCTCGTACACACTGTGCATACAAGAACTCACCGGGGGGCAAGGCCACACAGGTCGAGGAGGGTCCACACCATTCGGCAAGTTCATGCAACCAAAGGGATGTCTTGGCAGGGGAACTGACAACCACACTGGGCCCCCAGTGAAGGTGGGGGAGGGGAGGCTACACACTCCCAGGAGGGGAGGGGCCTCAGGTGGAAGGGGTGGGGACAGGGCAGCCAGCCTTCAGCGCCACCCAGAACGTGCTGCACTGGTCCCCCCTGCCCCCCGCCCCACACACACACACACACACACACATCAGCGGGCATGTGTCCTGGGTTCTGGGGATGCAGCGGTGGCCACCCAACTTGTAAGGTCCCACGTTAAAGCTGAGACATTCCTCCCATCCCCCCATTCTCCATCCCAGATGTTTGCTGCCTACCGTTGTCACGGGCGATCTTGCCCCCCGCCACATCTGTGAATTCTGAGCAATGCAGCTCACTGGTGGGGCTGGCGTCTCAGACCCTCCCAAGCACTGATGGGGCTGTTAGAATAGCGGGCTGCACCGCCAAAGGCCAGCCAGGGGGTCCCAAGGCTGAAATGAGAGCCCCATGCACAAACGACATTTCACACGTAAAAGCTGTGACTCTGCCAATCCCAGCCAACATCCTGGCCCCTGTGACAGAAGCCAGGAACCCACACATGAGAGATTTCCCACATGCGTGTGAGCGGTTGCTCACTCCTTATCTGGGATTGCTGCAGCGCAGTGAGTCATCCTATGGCCAATGATCTGGCAAAGAGATATTAAGCACATTCCACATCCTATTTAAGCACTTTCATTTCTACTACAAATGACTTCTGTCATCTTTGGGGGAACAAGGGTGGGGGGAGACAGGCCTTTGCCCTTCCATGCAACCAGGATCCAGGCCATGTTGCGATTTACTTCTCCGTAGTGGAAAATCAGCCATGCTGGGGAAGAGAGGAAAACTGTTTGGAAGCTCAGTTTCCATAATTCCATAAGCTGGGTAACTTGCTGCCAATATAACTGCCTAGGGAACTATTAGTATGTTAAAAGGGCTATTTGAAATGTTTGGTGCTATAAGCAGCTCCCAGATCTGTATCTATTGCTATGTTTGTGTAAGTAACAAGCCTTTAGCCAAGCACTGAATAAGAGCCACATTTTGCTTGTTCCGCAGATCACCGTAACACTGGGAAGAAATTTCTCGTTGGAGCCATAATGGATGCAGGCTTCTCTGGCATTTCAAAATGGCGGCTATGTGAAGCTGCTTCCTGGCGTGGCTGTTAAGTGATGCTGGTAGAAAGGTCTCAGTGGGTGGGCAGATGGCCAGAGAAGTGGTGAAAGAGGTTCTGCACCTTCCCATGTGCTTCCCCCCATGGCTAGCACCCGCATCCGGGGGGGGAGGGTAGGCAGGTAGAAACTGAGCACACAAGAATGATTTTATCCTTCTGAATTCCACCTGGCCTCGTTCCTCAGGAGCGAGTAACGCAGATCTCTTGCCGTGCGTGCCCCAGCCCTCTTTACGCCACCCGAGCCGGGATGCTTTCTGTCTAGGCTGCCTATTCTCAAAAGAAATGTATTGTTGAAGGTTTTACACTGTCAAAATGGGACTGGAACGATGTTTGGATTCATCCAGTGAGAAACCTCCGTTCCCGCCATTACATGAGTCCAGCTGGGTAGGTCTCAAAAGGAAACAAAAATGGGAACCCCATGAACATTACCTAACACAGCTTTTCTTTGCACAAGACTGTCATAATTTTAAGGTACGATATCACAGTCACCATCTTCCAGGCCTAAAAATGCAGAACCCGATTCTCCCTTCATTCACAGGCTCTGGTTTATTTTTCCCCTGTGGGTTCTCCATCCCCTCTCCACCCCACGGCCCCGCCCCCCCTCCACTTGTTTCCCTGAGGCGCCACCATTGTGCTGCCTCTTCCTGACCCCACCCCACCCTTTCCCTTCAAGGTCCCCCATCCACCGTTCACTGCCTTCCACTCTCTCCTGAGCACTTCCTGCCAGCCCCCAAACAGCTGATTGACTGTTCTCCCACCTAACAGCTGTGGCTGATGGGTGCTGAGTACCCCCTGTTTTTTTCCATGGGTGTTTTACCCACGGAGTCAGTGCCTGTGTTTTCATTTATACCCATATTACAGGATGGATAATACATCAGTCACACTTGGGTGTTACACTCACACATCAGTCAAACTTGGGTGTTAACTCCATAAGTTTGACTGATGTGTGAGTGATTTGGAGTGAAAAGCTCTATCCTATTTTGGATCGCAAGCTCCCCTTTTTAGCCCTCTTGAGTCTCAATCCATTAGTCCTTAAACTTGTCACTGGTGAAGGAGACTAACTATCGCCCATACTGCAATTCAGGCCAGTGTAACTTGAGGACAAGTTCTCTCTCTCACATGTGGGAGAAAGAAAGAAGGAAATGTTTCGCTGGCAAGTCTGGGGATACTTTTAATGATGTTTGAGGCTGCTCAAAAGTTAGAGAATTAAAAGCCATCACTGTAATGGTAGATTAGTGTGGGCATAGTGCAGCTGAGGCACTTGAGGGCGCATGAATCACATGGTTGTTATTCCCTGCCTACCCCTCCACACACACACTCACACACACACACACATGCACACACAATGCATAAAGTGTAAAATACTACAGGTAGCGAGATAGTTAATTGGGTTTGAGTAATAGTGCAGTGCATTAGAAAGCTGCATATTGGACATGCGACTGGCCTGTGTCGCTTGTCTGTAGGTGCACACAGAGGGTACCACTAGACTACAAGTTGTTGTCAGAAAAAGCTATGCAAAATACACTCCACATTTTGCATACCTTTTTCAGATGCTTTAGTCGGAAGAGGCTTTTCCAACATTTGGCCTGTCTAGACTGGGCCAAATGTCAGAAAAAAACCCTCTTTTGAAAGCCCCCTTCTTCCTCGTAGAACGAGGAATACAGGGGCTTCCGAAAGAGCGCGTTTGTTCTTCTGCAAAAAAAAAGTGGAAGAGCAAACGCGTTCCCTGAACATGGCAGAGTTGTATCCCGAACACCCCACCCCTCCCTCCCAGTCTAGCCGTACCTTTAGACATGTCAATATCTATCCCAATCCAGAGACTAAATGAACACGTACTAAACAGGCTCACTGTAGAGCCTGCTCCACTTGGACGAAAGTAGCTGAAAAACGAAAACTTGTTTCAAGAGGAGCAACATTGAGGAGGAAAATTGCTCAGCCTCAGAGACAGCTGGTTCGTGCAACAGAGGCACCAGGAAAGCCCACAAGAACTCACCAGACCAGATACATACAAGCCTGGAATTATAGACCAGTCAGCCTAACCTTGATACCTGGAAAGATATCGGAACAGATTACTAAACAATCAGTTCATAAGCATCTGGAGGCTAATAGAATTATAAGGAAAAGCCAGCACAGATTGGCCGAGAACCAACTCTACCAAACCAATCCTTCTTTGACAGGGTTACTGGCTGAGTTGACACAAAGAAAGCAGTATGTGTGCTAACTCTTGATTTGAGTACCACTTTTGACACAGCCCCACATGACATTCTCATAACCAAATGAGGGACATGTAGTCACAATTAAATGATAACCAAGTGAGTGCACACCTATCTGAAAGACGATACTCCAAGAGTAGTTATCAATGGTTCACTGTACAGCTGAAAAGGTGTATCTAGTGGTCCCACAGGAGACAGCCCGGGATCTGGTCCTACTCAATAGTTTCATTTAACTAATGGAAAGGAGAGTGTGCTTATAAAATGTGCAGATGACTCCACGCTGGAGGATAGAATTAGAATTCGAAACAACCTTGACAAATTGGAGAACTGGTCTGAAATCCATAAGATGAAATTCAGTAAAGACAAGTGCAAAGGATTTCACTGAGGAAGGAAAAATCAGAGGCACAACTCCAAAATGGGGACTAGCTGGCGAGGTGGTAGTGCTGCTGAAATGTATCTGGGGGTGATTGGGGATCACAAATTGAAGGAGTCTACAATGTTATGCAGATGCACAAATAGCATGACCGTGTTTCCCTAAGCGGGATACAGGACATCTGATAAAATTGCTCATATTCAAGCGAGGCCAATGGCAATCCATCAGAACTGTGCAGTACAGATGTTCAAATGAACATTGAGTTGACTGAGCCCCTGCTATAGAGAAATACTGAGTAGCCGGCGTCTTTTTATTCCCTTCTAATCTTTAGGGTTTGCATGGGAAGAGGTGACGCACACACACTACCAGACACACCTCTTTCCCAGGAGCATGGGCGTGACTCGCTGACTTGACTCTCCCTGCCCAGTGCTCTCCACCCTCCATGCCTGGCGAGGACCCCGGGATGGCCGCCTGTACCTGGCGCTGTCTTCTCCAGGCAACATGTGGGGGCACGCAGGATCACGTGACCCCTTCCCCAGATTCCTGGGAGGGTTCTCACCAGAACATGGCCAGCAGCAGCCTAGCAGTGCTGTGCAGGGGGGAAGGGACAGGAGCTGCTTCCAGTCACAAGGGGTGCAGTAGGGACTGGTCCTGCTTGGAGCGGGGGATTGAACTCGGTGGCCCCCTGAGGTCTCTCCCAGCCCTAGGATTCTATGAGTCTGGGGCTGGCTGGGCCCATTTCTTCACAGAGATCACTTCTTCCCTCCTTCCCCCAACCCCGCTTCCCTGTGGCCAGAAGCAGCTTGTCCCTTCCTGCCCATAGAAAGGCGGCTAACACCTCCAAGCTGCTGCTGGCCACCAACCTAATCCAGCCACCTCCTCTTGCCAGGCTACAGCATGGGCAGGAAGGGGTTAATCCCTAAGGCTTGATTGAGCACCCAGGCCCTGGCTGCAGCTTGGCCAGAGCAGTGGCTCCCCCAAGGAGGATGCCTAGAGGGCAAGGCAGCCTGGGGGCAGGAGGTAGGGCAGGGGCTGTGTGTGAAGAGGGTGCTAAGCCCCTGCGGGGGAGGCTGCTGACCTGCAGGGTTGGGGCACAAACAGGTTGGAGCTACAACGCCCTGCCACTCCAGAGCTCACTTGAAAAGCTTCCCTGGGCCTTCACTGTGGGGCTTTGGCACACACAGGGCTTGGCTCATCCCGGCCAGCACCCCGGGCACAGGGTCTCGAGCTTCCCACGGCTGCTGCCCAGCCAGAGGCAGCGGGGGGAAGGACTCTGCCAGCCAGGGCTCTGAGCGAGCCGAATGATCCCACCAGCGGCTGGTTCTCCCCTCAGTGCTGGGAGCAGGACACCCCCGGCCTGAGGGAACCGGAGGAGCAGAAGGGCGGAGGGGGTGAAAGCAGGGAGTGGAGAGTGAGGGGGGAAGTGTACAAAGGGCAACTGGCCCATTTGTAAGAAAAAGGAGGGACACCTGCAGGACCTAGCCACTCCAGGCTCCATTCCAGGGGTGGGTAAAAGGGCCTCCACCGAGCGGGTGGATCTGGCCCCCGGAGGCCCTGCTGCTCCCCTACCCCCAGGCCAATTAAGGCCTGGGAGCAGGGGAGCGTGTGAAGCCTTCTCCGCTCTGCTCCTTCCCTGCCAGCAGCGTTCAGCGCTTCAAAGCGCCACGTGCTCCTGGCAGGGTGGGAGGAGGCTTTGCGCACTCCCCCGGCCCCAGACCCTAACTGGCCTAAGGGCAGGGGAGCGCAGGAAGTCTCCTCCCACTCCAGGGGCATGGGCACCTTGGGGGAACGTGGAGTAGGGGCAAAGCCACTCCCTCACCCCCAGACTAATCATTGTCTGGGGGTGGGGAACCCGGAAATATCTTGGCCCGCCCCTTCCGTTTGATGCTCTGCCCCTTCGGCTTGATGTCCCACCTCTTCCTGTGTGGCCCGGGGCCACTTCAAAAATTTCCAAAGTGGCCCCCGGCAAAAAATGATTGCCCACCCCTGCTCTATTCAGACCCAGGCTGATAGCGTCGAGGACTGGGGAGAGTAACAAATCCGATAGAAGGTAAAGTTTAAAACCCCGGGCCTGTTTAGCCTTGAGAAAAGAAGGCAGAGCGGGGAAATGAACACAGTCAAACTGCTACAAAGGGGATGGAGATCACTTGCTCTCCATGTCTAAGGGGGAGGCAAGAAGCAATGGGCTTAATCAACAGCCAGGGAGATTTAGGTTAAATAGTAGGAAAATCTTTCGCACTCTCAGGATAGTTAAGCTCTGGAGCAGGCTTCCAAGGGAGGGTGTGTGACTCCCGTCATTGCAGGCTTTTAAAAATGAGTTGGATGAAAACACCGCTCAGCGCTGGGCCAGGTTTACTAGACCCTGTCACCGTGCAGAGGCTGGGCTGGGCTTCTCAAAGTCCCTTCCAGACCTACTTTTTTATGATTCTATGAATATTGAGCCCTTGTTGAGAGCCAGGCTGACGGGGTGATGGTTTACAGACCACACAGACATCGGTATTTGAGCTGCTTCTATTACGAAGAATTTCAAAGAGTCCTTTAACGCTACAAAAGGAGAAGTATTGTGTCTGTGTGTGACACCTGTAGGAATTCAGTAGGAACTGTCTAAGGCACTCAACCCTCTACAGAAGGGGTGGCGATCCTAAGGCCCGGAGGCTGGCTTGCCTGGATCCAGCCCCTGAGGCCTGGTGCTCTCCTCCCCCCAGCATTGGGGAGCCCACGCTGGTCCCACTGGGGGGCTGGAGCACACAGAATTTCCTAGCCTAGGCCCTCTGAGGCTCTGCTGTGGGAGGGGAATGTGGGAAGGGTCTTTGTCCTTCTCAGTCGGGGGCCGCATCAGTGAGGGGTTTGGTTTTGCTTCTCACTTGTGTGCGGCCCCCGACTGATTTTTCTGTGGGTCAGTGGCCCTCAGCCCACAGAAGGTTCCCTAGCCCGGCTCCACAGGCCGGCATCTTTTACTCTTGCACACTGCACCGCATGCTTTGAAAAATAGAGTCCATGTCTCTCGTTACACAGACTAGAGTAACAGGGGGGAGGGGGGAGTAAAAGTCACAAGATGGGCCCCCCCTGTCCTGTTTGTGTGTGCGCGGAAATGTGCCTGTGTCATTAGACCGAAATATTAACTCCGAGCCTGTGGGCTAGCTCCTCAGCTGGCATAAACTGGCTTGGCTCCTTTGGCGTCAGTGCAGCTAAGCTAATTTCCACCCACTCGGGATCTGTCCGCAGAAGCTTCCTGCCCAAGCCTGGGGGCGCACTGGACTGCAGTGGCTGGTGTGCGGCAGAAGGAGGGGGGAGGCGTTTAGAATACGGGATTTCGTGCATGAAAACCTTCTGTGAGGAGAGGTTTGTTTTAGTGCTCTCTGGAGACCTCCTCAACAGGGTGCTGGGGGGAGGGGAAGATCCTTCTGCAGCATTTTCCACCCCCGCCCCCACCCCCCCGCCAGTTGCTCTTCACATTTGCATGCTCCACAAGTGTCAAGGGTAGTTTTCACTTTGATTTTACACTAGGACATCTGACCTCCTCCAGCTGCCAAGGAAGACACCCTACAGAGGTGCTGAGGGGGCTGTATGACAGGGGTACCTGAGCCTGATCTGAAGTTCAGGGTTGTTTGATCTTAGGGTGCCTCGAATTCTTGGGGGGGGGGCTTTATTTAGAAGGACAGTGACTTTTCCCTACATTGTGACCGATTGCCTTGTGTCTCTATCGTCTGTCACACCGTGGAAGGTTAGATAAAATGGACCTGGTCCCAGGGGCCCTGAATAGGGTAGCCAGGTGTCCGGTTTTGAACCGGACAGTCCAGTATTTGAGCTTTCTGTTCGGGAAACAAATGGAGAAAATAGAACTGTCCGGTATTTTCGAAATAAGACGGAATGTCGATTGTGATGTCATGTCAAGTGTGTCCGGTATTTTTGTTGAAACCATCTGGCAACCCTAGCCCCGAATCTCCTTTCCACCATCCCCAGTGCTGGGGATCCCCAAACTCGTCTCCAGCACAAGCACGAGCAGCTTAGGGAGCCCAGAAGTGTCATCAGGGCAGCAAAAATTGTCACAGTTCGGTGTGCTCCCAACGGGCCCCCTCTGCCTCCCAGAAGGGCCAAGGCAAGGCAGGATTTACAGCAGGAGATGTGCTCACGTACTTTGCTGAGCGAGGGCCTTAGACTTCCGTGGTTGTGTCTCTAGGCTCAGGCTAGACAGCAGTGATCTGAAGAACAAATCCCTGACAGGGTCCCGACCTTACCTGCTAAGAACTGTAGCCTCCCCACCTTTACTATAGGAGCCTCTGAGCTTTAATGGGAAGATCCTGTGAGCCCCAAGCCCGCAGCCCACCTGCAAGACGGTCGGAAACCACTAGTGGTCCACAGACCACACTGAGAGCCACCGCTGAAGTGGGTAAGAATTGATTAATATCAATTAAATATTAATTACACAGCTTGTTAGCCCTCAAGTTACAGTGGGGGAGGTCTAGGTTGGATATTAGGAAAATCTATTTCCCTAGGAGGGTAGTGAAGCACTGGAATGGGTTCCCTAGGGAGGGGGTGGAATCTCCATCCCTAGAGGGTTTTGAATCCCAGCTTGACAAAGCCCTGGCTGGGATGAGTTATTTGGGGTTGGTCCTGCTTTGGGCAGGGGGCCGGACTCTCTGACCTCCTGAGGTCTCTTCCAATCCTGGGATTCTATGGGTGCGTCTACACAGCACCCTTATCTCGAAATGAGCTACGCAATTTGCGTAGCTTATTTCGGTGGTATTTCGAAATAGCTTATTTCGAAATTTGGTGCTGTCTACACAGCGCCAAATTTCAAAATAAGGCACTATTCCGGAACGTCCCATATCCCTCATGCAATGAGGTTTACAGGGGCATCGGAGTAGCGAGCCTGCTATATTTCGATATAATGGGCTTGCTCTTAAGATGAGCAATAGCTAATTCAGGATACCGGAGGTGTCCCAAAATGGCTTCGCTGTGTAGACGTAGCCTATGATTCTAACAGGCTTAAGTTGTCTTCTGTTGCAAGCCACCAGAACCCTGGCAGAGCAGCAGTGCACACATAGGTAGTTAGGCTGCATATGTTTGTATACAGTGAATAAATATCATTAATGGGAAACTGGCTGTATCCATGTGGCTTCCTCTTCTTACTTTGTTATTCTCCCTACCCGAGCAGTTACGTTCCCTCGTCACAGAGCAGGACACTGTTCACTAGCATTGTACGGACACAGAACGAAACGACATTCCCTGTCCACCGGGGGGGCTTGCAATCTACGTACATTCTGCGGGGAGCAAAGCCACAGCATGTATAATGGCAAGGAATGTTCTTAAAGCTCCAGCTTCTGGAGTCATGTGATGTCATAATAATCTCCGCTTGCTTTACAGACAAGCCAACCTCTCCTCCCCAAGGCTGTTGACAGAAAACTTGAAAACACGAGTCTCAAATGTTTACAAACCGGAGAACCCAACGTGTGTTTTTTAAAAACCTCTTGCGATTGCTATACCAGTCTGGTGATTTGAGGGGGCTCACGCAGGCCTGGTGAATGCATGTATTTGGCAATACCATAACTGAGGGAGGCTCGACCCCTTGCACTGTGCAACTGCAGCCAGCTTGCTTGGGGGGAGGCGTTATTTATTTATTTGTGGTTGTGTTCCTGGGCTGCCCGCCCTGGAACAGACAGTTGCAAATCACAGGGTGATTCTACACTTTCTCCGTGATGATCAATTTGTTTTGGGGGGGGGGGGGGGGGCGGAGAAAAAATTAAGTTATTATTGCCTCTTGAATGTCAGCTGGCATGCTCCGCCTTCAGATAATGTACCCTAATTATATGGCTAGCCTTCCAAACACATTCGACAAGTCTGCTGCATGTGGCATTTACAGTTGCCGTAATAACACAACAGACATCCAAGAAGCAGAGCATAAGCACACCTCTGACCTGCAAGTGACCTGCTAATTAGTGGCTGCGCAAGGTTAACGAAAGGAGCGCTTCATTCGGGGACGCGTGTTATTGACGTGAACTCCAACCCCAGTAAACTGGAAAATCTATGCCAGGAGGTGTTTACACATTCATTAGCGGCAGCAGTGAAACAAAATATAACAGAAACCCCCTTTTGCGCTAATATGATGCTAGGAGTAAAATGAGAAGCCTCTCTTTTCTGCACGCCATAATTACCGCAGAGCCTGAATTGTAACGACAGAATTAGGCCCAGCATTTTGAAATTGAATCTAATTAGCTCTTATTCTGAGCAGGGTCCCTTACCAGGATTGTTCACAAGTGCCTTGTCACAAATGTCTGCTTCCGTGTGTCTGTGAGGAAAAAATTAGATCCACATTAGATCAGGATTTGAACCGCTCCAGAATCCAGAGCATTTGGACCCAGGATTTCAGGTGGGACTTTTATTTTGAACAGACAGTAGCCTCTCCATATTAACAAAAGAACATAAGAACGGCCATACTGGGGCAGACCAAAAGTCCATCTAGCCCAGTATCCTGTCTGCTGACAGTGGCCAATGCCAGATGCCCCAGAGGGAGGAAACACAACAGGGAATCCTCACATGATCCCTGTACTGTCACCCACCTCCAGACAAACAGAGGCTAGGGACACCATTCCTACTCCTACTAGCTAATAGCCATTGATGGACCTAACCTCCATGAATCTATCTAGCCTTTTTTGAGCCTTAGTCTTCACTACATCCTCTGGCAAGGAGTTCCACAGGTTGACTGTGCACTGAGTGAAGAAAAAACTTCCTTTTGTTTATTTTAAACCTGCTGCCTATTAATTTCATTTGGTGACCCCTAGTTCTTATATTAAGGTTGCATCTTTGACCCCCTGTAACGGTGGCTTGGACAATTGTTTTGCCCTGTAAATTTCCAAATGTACTCTGTTGGCAAAGGAAGATGTTTCTGTAAAGACTGAAAAACAACTGCTGAATGGTGTCTGAGTTGCAAGCCCTTTAAGACTTGACTGGGATAACTCCAGGCCCCGTGCATGGGCCAAGGCATCGCCACCTTGCCCCAGAAGGGACCCTGGGAAGGAAATGTGGCTTCTTCAGAGAGAAGTAATTTACTGCAGCCCAAAGAGGCTGCTCTTACTTCTCTCCTCACACCAGTTCATCTCCCCTTCCCCACTCCTCACCTGTCTCTGCCCCATCCTGACGTACCGGACTGCTGGGGGAAAGGGGTCTTGCAGGAGTGTCCCCTGCTCTCCCAGCTGCACCCACACCACAATGTAGAGAGCACCCATGTGGACAGGAATGGTATGATCCAGGATGGCCAATGGTCCATCTAGGCCAACATCCCGTCTTCTGACAGTGGCCAGTGCCAGATGCTGGAGAGGGCGTGAACAGAACAGGGCAGTTAGCAGCAATCACTCTCGTGTTTCCCAGTCCCAGATCTGACAGTAAGAGCTCAGCAGGACCCTGAGCATGGTCCCTGACTGTCTTGGCCCATAGCCACTCTTGGCATCTCCTCCACGAACTCATCACATTCGTTGTTGAACCCGCTTCTACTGCTGGGTTCCACGGAACTCGGAAGTCGGCTCGCTGGAGGCCGAGTCCAGAGCGCTAACCATTACACCATGGACGAACTGGGGCGTGTGACTCGGGTCTCACTACTGGCCTGGTCAGAAAACCGGCTTTTCCCTCTCTCAGCAAGTCTGAATTGTCCATTATCAGGACAGAAGCCAGGCATGCCTTTGCCTCATCCCTAGACAAGCCCTTCCCCGCATTGTGCTCACTCCCACACAGGGTGACTGAGTCTGGTTTCCTTCTAACTCCCCTCACACTGTGACCCCTGCCTGCTGCCACCAGCCTGCCCACACTGCTGCCACAGGAAGGAAGAATTTGCCCCACCTCTCTGGGCAGGCTAGTAGCTGTCTGTTCTTGTCAGAGAGGAGCCCAGAGGCAAAAGCCTTTCCCTTGAGGTCGCTGTATTTCAGCTGGGACCAGGAGAGAAGAATCGCCTTTATCCAGGGACCAGGCTGGGCTGTTCAGCAGAGCAGCTCTCTCGGTGGCTGGTGGCAAACGTACTTCCCCCTAACGCTGTACTGGGCAGCAGCCATTCAAAGCCTGTTTCCCAGCGGCCCTTCCATTGCTCTGCCCAACTTAGTCCTTTGGCGAGGTCACTTAGCCTTAGTCTACACTAGGGAGCTATTGCAAAAGAACCCCCCTTATTTCGAAATAACAAGTGCAGCGTCCACATGACCAAGCCCATTATTTCGGAATCTGTCCTGCTTTCCTCAGGGAATAACGCCAATTTCAAAACAGTTATTTCGAAATAGCAGAAGCGTGGACGCTCCGGCGCTGCTATTTTGAAACAACGACTCCCCAGAGTCACTCGAACTAATTCCTCCCTAGGGCTTCCCGGGGCTCTAAGTCGAGGGAGAGCATCCACAACAACAGAGCCTGCCTCGGACTCATTTCAAGGCTTCCCCAGAGGGGTACACACTCTTTTGATGCTGTAAAATCGGGAGTTATGTTGTTGAATTTAGTTATTTTGGAATAATTTCCTAGTGTAGACATGCCCTTACAGTCCCACGCCTGCCAACAGGGCTACTGGTACCTGCAGGGGGAGGGCATGCAGAGAGGGGCATGTGGGGGCATCTCATTTAGCAATTAAGATTTTGGCGAGGGCAAGGGGATGCGGTGCACCCCTGAGCCCTATCACGACTCACCTCTGCCTGCCGGGGCACTCATAGTCCAAAGGAAGCGACATAAACTCTTCCCTGTCTACCGGGATCTCTGCTAGGCCCCAGTTCCTCTTTCCACAACATTCTCTCCCACCGAGAGCCTCACGTCTACACTCTCTGCCCACCCCTTCCCACCTCCTCGCTTGTCCCCTGGCAGCTCTCTCCTGCCTCTTCCGGGTCCCTCCAGTCTGTTCCCAGACAGCTCTCCTGTAGGCCCAGGTTCAATGGCGTAGTGAGCGGGGGGAGGCAGTTGCCCCCAGGTGCCACACTAGGGGGGCGCCAATTTAGTCCCCCTCCACTTTCCCTGTCATCCCTCTGCTCGCCTGCTTCTCCTCCACCCGCCACTGCCAGCTGGAGCCTCCTCCCCGCCTCTCCGCCCCCAGCCCGACCCTCCTTCATCTCCACCGGTGGGTTAGTGCATGTGGGGGCCCAGCCCCAAACTGAGGGGGTGGAGGAAGACACGGTACAAGCTCCCCCCCCTTCCTCCCAGAGTCGGGCATAGCTGTGCGCCAGGTTCAGGGTGGGGCCCCGCCGTGTGGTGGCAGCGGGGTGGGGCACAACCTCGCTACCCCTCTGCCCAGGTTGCTGGCTACCGTGTGGCGGCGGCGGGGCAGGGGGCACACCCTCGCTATGCCTCTGCCCAGCTTGCTGGCCAGTCACGGGTCCACTCTGGACCCCTCTCCCTCTTAAAGGGGCCAGTTGCCCTGTGACGGGCATGAGCTAAGGAGGTTTTCAGCATAGTCCATTCCACAGCATCCTAGAAATGCTAACGGCGGAAGGCAGGGAATGATGGGGGGGGGGGGTTGTTCCGCAGAAAAAACCAAAACCAAGTAGCGAGAGACTGAATAGAGAGCAGTGGGTCTGGTCCAGGGGGAGCGGGAGGAGAGAGAGGGAGATTATTGTCAGCAACAAGTGTGGCTCTCAGCCTCGGCTATTGATTTCCAACAACCACAAAGCAGCAGGGAGGTTTCCCCTAGGGAGGCAGGAGCTCGGCTGATGGCTGGCTCATTTGGCTCTTGCATGGCAGGTATGAAGCAATGAACAAAGAAAAGCTGCTTGCCACCTGCCGGAAGGCTGGGGGAGTGCGGCTCCCAGCCCTACAACAAGCACATGTGGAGTTGCTGCCGCTCGCAGCCCTTCCCGAGCAGTGTCCAGCGCGTGCAGGCTGTGTGCATCAAAGAGAGGAGCCAGTGAGCATATCCTGGCCCACGCCCGCAAGAAGGCAACCAAAATGCTGAGGGGGCTGGAGCACATGGCCTACGAGGAGAGGCTGAGGGATTTGGGCTTCTTTAGTCTGCAGAAAAGAAGAGCGAGGGGGGATTTAATAGCAGCCTTCAACTTCCTGAAGGGAGGTTCCAAAGAGGATGGAGAGAGGCTGTTCTCAGTGGTGGCAGATGGCAGAACGAGGAGCAATGGGCTCAAGTTGCCGTGGGGGAGGTCTAGGTTGGATATTAGGAAAAACTATTTCACTAGGAGGGTGGTGAAGCACTGGGATGGGTTCCCTAGGGAGGGGGTGGAATCTCCATCCTTAGAGGTGTTTAAGTTCCGGCTTGACAAAGCCCTGGCTGGGATGATTGAGTTGGGGTTGGCCCTGCTTTGGGCAGGGGGCTGGACTTGATGACTCCTGAGGTCTCTTCCAGCCCTGGGATTCTAGGATTCTAAGGAGGTTGGGCATGTTTTGCTCATTCTGTGGGCGGGCGGAAACTGTCACCAGCAGCTCCAGAGTAAAGGGCTGGCACAGCCAAGGGTCTGGAAAGGGAGCCAGTGAGCAGGCTTCCGTTATTTGGGGAAAAATCAACACAAGCCATATGCCTGTGCATCATCCTCCCCTCTGACTCGCTCCAGGCACCTTTCCTTGTGTGCCCCATTTGCTGCCCTTCCTTTCGCAAAACCCCTTCCTGCCATTCCTATGGCACCCCGGGCAGAGAGCGACACGGGAAAGAGGCAAAGGAGAAGATGCTCCTGGGCCAGGACTGAACCTGTGGGAGTTGACATCTAGTCTTTCCCCCGCACCAGGAGACTGGGACAAGCGGGGCCCAGGTTCCCAGCTGTGATCAGATCTAGGGCTGTAAATAGGTTAATGGAATAGTTGAGTAACCATGAATTCTTATCGGTTACTCTGCTATCCTATAGTCCCCGAGGGCGGGGCCAGCAGCCACTGTATCAGAGACGCAGCAGTACGGCTGCCAGGTGGGAGCTGGTCCGCAGCAGCATGGGGTGGCAGCAGCCCCTGTCTAGGGGGGATCTGAGCTCTCAGACCCAGCACGAGCTGGAGCTAAGCTGGGCTGCCCGCCTGCCTGGCTCCTAATGCACTTTAAATGCAGATCCACAGTGGGGGTAGGTCCTGGACCCAGCATGAGCCAGGACTGAGCTGGGCTGCTGGCCAGCCTGCTAAAAAATGTACTGGCAGGGGAGGGAAATGCGTGTCGTCTACAGCATCAACCTATAAGCTTTTGCTTATCGATTACTCGACTGCACTACTGCATCCCCAATCAGAAGGCCTGGCCATCGGATCACTGCTCAGTGGCCTCCATCTGGGACGAGCTCTGGGCAGTTTCTCAGGCTGGGTCCCTCACTCTGCGTTGTACCAGACATGCTTTAAAGGAAGGATTTTGGAAGGGAGTTAAAGCCTCATGCCCCAGGCTAACCCCAATACCTACCCTGGAGTGGTTAGGAAGAGATTCCTTTGGAGGGCTTTGCTCTTTACGTTAAAAGGAATAAAGCAGCAACTGTCCCTTTAAAGAGGAAGGCCTGGGCTTCCTGTGCCACTAGGAGGAGGAGGAGTTTAAATGTAACCACAGAAATTCAAAACTTTAAAATTCCCCATTAACAGTTTTGAAAGGGAGCCTGGGGCAGGCTGAGAATATGAGCTACCTCAGTACAAAGTAATAATAAAGATACAGCTATAAAAGTGGGGGGGGGAGGAATAAATGGAAGCTTTGCACTTTATTTTTTAAAGACAGGAATTAGGCTGGGCGGGGGGGGGGGACTTTTTGATCAAAAGCACAAGCTTGTTTGTTTGTTTTTTTCTAGACTCTAAACAACCCTGGTTAATTGCAGAGCAAAACCAGAATACAGATGCATGCCGAATACAGATGTGTAGCGGTAAATAAACCTCCCGCCATGGCCGTGGGACAATAAACATTTGACCTAAGAGCCCACTAATTTTAGTGGGCCGAAGTCTGGAAAAGTGATTAAGAAAGGCCAGCGTGTTGCTTTGTACCTGGGGAATGTTGGAGTGAAATGAAGGCTCCCAGGCCCTAATTTAAAAACTGCTTTTTCGGTCTGGAGTGCTAAGGAAGAAAGGGAGCTGGTCCCGTTCCAGCCGTGCTCATAAAGCTGTCAATAAGTTGAGAAAGTGGCCCTGATGGTGTGAAAAACCATCTCCTTTAAAGAACTTGTTCCCAGTAAAAAAACATTTTATATATATATATTCTATTCAATAAAGCCTAACAAATCGTCTAGGATCATATAAATAGCAAATTTAACAGCAAATTAGCAGGACTTATGAAATATATGACCACTTAGCCAGCCAGGAAAGCACAAACTCAAGGCTGGGTAATAATTAAATTGCATTGGGAAGTATTGGAGGGGGGTTTTTTTATTTTCCATTGGCAACATGATTTCTAAACACAAATGTAGAGATTGACCTGCCCTGACCCAACCCACAAAGTGACCATAGTTTTGATCTTTCTGATGAACCTGGGAAATATTCTGATACCAGTGGGAAAATATGCAGCCTTCCCATGCCAAGTATATATGGTAAGGCGGGTAGGCTTATGGCCAAGGGCTGCAGTTGTGGTTAATATATTTTGCTGGAATACATTTCTGCTGGGCTTCCTGAAGATTCGGTGTATAATGGCAGACCTGTTTTCCAGATGTAGCTATTTCAGCTGTGAGAAAAGTCCATCACCTTATCTTTACAGACTCCAGAGCTTTCAGAGGACTAAAATGGCTACTTCTCTTAATAAAATTAATGGTGTGCTTTTTATGGGTTTCAGCTACAGCTGAGAGCCTGATTCTGCTTATAAGGGACTGTTAATACAATTACCAGGCTGGCTTTACACTGTAAATTCTCAGTTGTTTTCCTTTCCCCGTTTGGGAGCTTCTCATTAGATGTGCATTGGAAATCAGGTAGGATCGTTACTGAAATCTTACATTTGCCAGGCCGTATTTAAGGTTATGTTGGCACTTGCTTTATAAAAACCATATTTTCAGGTTTATAATGGCAATAAAAGCTCCCTTTGTGCTGAAACTTGGGACATAAGCCTTGGCTTGGCTTTGGAGAACATTTTTTGGCAAACGTGAAAAACAAAATCTACCATCTGCTTTTCAGGATCAGACGCTTTAAGGGCAGTGTGGACTTGGGATGTTTAAGATGAGGTGTTGTGTGCGATGCCATTTCCACTGCAACTTCAGAAACAGCACTCCCTTTCACTCTTGCCATGTAGGCAAGTCAAGGAGGCCTGAAGGTTTTGTGTCCACTCTCCGCTACCTTTTTACCCTTTTTTATTTAATTATAACGGAAAATTTGAAACCAAATCTTTTCAAACCAAAAAAATGCAACTTCTGCATTCGGAAAATGTGCAAATGGGGCATTCTGACAAATTTTTATTTCCCTCAGATCAGAAAGTTGTTGAAATGGGAAATTTTTGGAAACCATCCCTTGGCCACAAGCAAGGGACCGACAAAGTCGGTATTTTCTGATGAAAAACGCTTCATTGAAAAATTCCTGACCAGCTCCACTTACCGTTGTGAACTGCATTGTGAACTAGCATTTGTCATGTATTTATTAAGTCTCAGAGGGGGTAGCCATGTGAGTCTGGATTTACAAACATGAACAAGAGCCCTGTGGCACCATAGGGTGCATCTATACTGTACCATAGGTGGAAATAAGATACGCAATTTGAACTACACAAATTGCGCATCTTATTTCGATGTTATTTCCAAATATATTTTTTGAAATTTGGCGCTGTCTACACAGAACTTATTTTGAAATAAATTGCTATTTCCAAATATCCCATACGCCTCATGCAATGAGGTTTATGAGGACGTCGGAACAGTGAGCCCATTATTTTTTGAAATAACGGGCGCGCACAAAAGATGCGGATCCCAAAATAGAGCTGCAGTGTAGACGTAGCCTTGGAGAATCCAACCCATCTGATGAAGTGGGTTTTACCCATGCAAGCTTATGCCCTAATAAAGCTGTTAGTCTCTAAGGTGCCATAGGACTCCTTGTTGTGTTTACACGTTTTTATTAGTCTGAGCACAAACTAGGGGTTCTGGTGCTTCACATCCCAGGCTCCTTGTTTAGCCATTCACACCTGTGCAAGGCGGGTGTGAAATGCTACCACCCTGAACTTGTTCTGTTTTACACGCACTCTATAGATGTCAATGCAGAAGCAGAGAACCAGAACCCGACTCTCACCTGCCCTGCACCCGGTGCCTGAATCTCTCCTTGCCTAATCGGGTCCTCAGTTATGAGAACTGTTGGGACATTTTTCAAATGTCACCATGCCAATGAAATGGCATCAGTTGAATAAAATAAAGAAAAGTGTTCAGAACATCTTCACAGTTCTTTCCCCCTTTCCTCCCCTCCCCCCACACAACTTGTGCTCTGATCAGTTATTGATAGGGGCAAATTTTTCCACAATTTTAAAATTTCCCCCCAGTTTTGAATTTTGAATGGGGGGGGGGATACAAGAGATTCCGTTACAGCCCCTTTCCCTTTTCCCAGCCAGCTCTTGTGCAGAATTCCTGATGGAATACTCCCAGACAGATTGGTAGCAAGCGACACTCTTGCTGTGCTTGGTGTCAGCCGCAGCCCAAGGTGCGGGACAATGGATAATGAGCCCCTTGGACTTCCGCTGATACACACCAGTCACCTCTCCCTGTTCTTTCTGCAGCTTTTTTTCCCCCTCCACCATCTTTTTTCTGGCAGTGTGATTTTCTTCTCGTTTGCCGTCTTATTTCCAGGGAGTTTCTTCTCTGCTCCAGAACAAAGCCAATTCTGTTGGGGTTCATTATTATTATTATTTCCATGGGGCACCAGCCTTGCTGGCTGCTAAGTTAATTGCCCATT
The DNA here is from genome assembly GCA_019425775.1 of Rafetus swinhoei. NCBI lineage: Eukaryota > Metazoa > Chordata > Testudines > Trionychidae > Rafetus > Rafetus swinhoei. Next base: position 5,003,946 of record CM033438.1, read on the forward strand.
ACCTCCCACTTCCCCTGTTTAAAGAACCAGGCTGGAACAATCATTCCTTTTTTAAGATCACCTTCATCCAGCCTTCACCAGTCCGCTGTCCAAGCCTGGCCTGATCCAGCATGGAGCCTGAATGGGGTCTGGAAAGCCCATGAATTGCTTTTTCCTAGTTAGGGGGGGTGAGGTTTCCACAATCGGAACAGTAAGTCATTGCTGCTGCTGCTTCATGGGGCCTGGGTACAAATAAGATATTCTAGTTTTTAAGACAGACAGCTCCTTAGCTTTTAAGAGCACTGGTCGGGGAGGGGGGAGGGGGGGGCAAGACTTGCCAGGCCTCTGGGCAAGGTGGGGTGGACAGCTCTGTGCTCCCAGAATGGGCGGGGCCTCAGACAGAAGGGGTGGGGCTGGGGCATCCAGCACTCAGGTCTGCCCAAGGTGCCAGCTCCACCACCCTCATCAGCCCTCAGAGCCACCCAGGGGCATGCCGTGCAGTGCTCTGGCGGCAATGGAAAGGCTGTGGCGGCATCCAGGAGCCCTGGGCCATTTGGAATTGCTGGGCCCCAGGGCAACTGCTCCTTGTGTGTCCCCCAGGTCAGTGGGCCTGGCACTAGTACACACCATAGGGAAATGAGCAGGAAGCATTCAGCAATGCCACAGAGCCCCGCTGCACGACTTGTGGAAGGGTTTCTTCTCTGGATGGCGGCCTGGCTCCCAACACAGGGATAGAAAGTAAATCAAAGGTCTGGAAACACTTGGCCTGGTTGTAACAACCAAGAAGTGAGGAAGTTCAGGTGACGATCAACCCAGAGTCCAGCGGGGCTCATCCTCGCCTCACAGGCAGACACACTGCAGAGCGCAACAGCAGCTAGCCCTCCAAGGGTACGGACCCTGCAGGGGTGAGCAGGGGTTCATGGGGTGGGAGGAGGATCATGCCACACAGGTCCCCCTCCCCTGCTAAAGAGCAAAGAGGGGGCTCTCTCTCCTCTCCCTGGCTTTGCAAGCAGCCCTGCCTATGGCACCTGCTGCTGGTGTGCTGGGGACTCCCTTGCCTGTTGCAATCTGCTTTATCTCCCGGTAGAGGTGCATTGTGGTGAGCCGAGTGTAAACTCTGCCCTACTTGACCCTGGCCAGCTCAGAGAGCAGGACTGGCCCATCTGTGTCTTTGGGGAACTGAACTATCCAAGCCCAGCTTAGCACAGTCCTTTGGGCCCCCAAGTCAAGCCTGGCCACTCTCCCCGCTGACAGGCCCTATATTTTTTAACAAAAGTTACCGTTTGCCCACTGAATCCCTCCAGAAGGCAACTCTGGTCCATGCAGCGTCTCTATTAGTCTCCAGGCATGGCAGGTAAATGTCACCGTCTCTTCTGCTTCGTACTGCACCTGTGAGATCTAGGCTGATCTAGACTAGGACACCTCAAAGGCTATGTTACTCTTTTTTTTTTTTTTTTTTTTTGCAGACGAGCAACGCAAATGAAGGCTGATTAGCATTTTCTCACGCTTCATTTGCATAGTCTCTTCCAATCCATTTTTGCGCAAGAGGTTTTTGCGCAAAAATATGCAGTGTGGACGTTTCCGTTTTGCGCAAAAACCCCTTTTTGCGCAAGATCCTTATGCCTCTCCCGGAGCGGTGTGCTGCGGAAATGTCCACACTGCATGTTTTTGCGCAAAAACCTCTTGCACAAAGACGGATCAGAAAAGACTATGCAAATGAAGCGCGAGAAAATGCTAATGAGCACTTCATTTGCATTGCATTTCCGCAAAAAAAAAAAAAAAAATAGTGTAGACATAGCCAAAGGTGCAACTCAAGGGGTTCCCAGAATGAAACCTATGTGATCATTTTGCTTCCAGCCTCAGCTTTGGCTTTTCCCTGTTGCTGCACTGTAGGCCAGGCAGGCCTTCCAGGGGTTCACACTGCTTCTTCTTCAGACTCGGATTTACTGTTTTGGCTGCCACGTGGGGAAGATTCAGAAAACACGACAATGTCCCCCTCTAGACCTCATACCGATTCTTTAAGGGCTGGTGTCTCTCCCCCAAGCCTGAAATTCTTGACCTGACCTCACCTCACCGCAAAGGCCTCCGCTGTGAAATAAAATATGACTTTTGAAGTTTTGCTTTTATGATCTATGAAATCACCCAGATCTCTTGGGTAAATACATTCTGGATATGAAACGGACTTCAACTTTTACTCATAGGAAAAGCTTGGGGAGGGGGGTTCATTAGGCTGAAAAATGATCTAGGAGGTCCCAGTTTTGTGGAGTCCTGTAAAACCTCACGGATGCAAAGGCTTGTGAATTTTGTTTCAAAATCAGCTTTAGACACAGTAACTGTACAATCCTCAACACAGAATGCCCAGAGACAAGGAATGTGACTTATACTGCCATGGTGCCTCATGGGAATAGTGGTTCAGTGCCTCACCTCCCCATTCTCCTTTCTAAACCAGGCTCTATGGCTGGCCTGCCTCCTCCATGGTGCATACAAAACTTGTAGGGAGATAAAGAATAAAATGCCCAGCCATAAAATGGAACTCCTCCCTCCAATCTTGTCTCATGGGTGGCATTCAATCAAATTAAAAGGTGGGACATTCAAAACAATATAGAGAAATTATTTTTCACACTACCAGTGATTAGACTGTGGAACTCATTGCCAAAGGAATTGATTGAAGCCAAGAATTTAGCAAGATACAATAAGGGATTGGACATTTATATGGATGCTAGCTGGACTTACCCGGCATTGCCCGGGAAACCGGAGGAACAAAATTTAGAAAATCAGAAGCTGGTCCTGACAGCCTCCAGCCACACCGCAGCTGCCAGTGCCTGACATCTGGCCATTATGGCAGACCCCAATGCTTTTCTACTGATGCATTAAGCAAAATCTCTGACTCAAAAAAGAGGCATTGCAATGTTGAGAATCAGAGCTATTTGACTTGGCAAACTTAGATACAAAAGTCACAATAGAAACTATGTCTCTGTTTTCTTCCCACGTCATGAGTCTTGGAGCCATTAAAAGTACAGTGAAAGGGAGAGCCCCCCAAATCACCATGGTTTGTTTCCCCACCATTGCTGGAAGCATATGGAGGCCCTTCTTCAATAATGTAATGTTTTGCTTCCAATCAGATGGTATTTTTGCTAATTATCCTTGTAGAAGCTAATGGTTTTTTGGTAGGGAAGTAGGGGATAGGCATGCTGGGTCTGCAAATTCTCATCCAAGATCTGAGTATAGGGATGCGTCAATCAATGGAGCTGGCCCTACTGAATCTGAGAGATTTCAAGGTGACATCTCAAACTCTTCTCACTTCTTTTTTGATGAAACTATGAGTCAACTACCTGAGCCTGCTGCCACCTCTATAGTCCCTCCTCCAGCACCACCCCCTTGACCAGCTGCCCCTCCCATGGACTGCATCTCTCATCGCCCCCCCCCCCCCCCCGGATCATCCAGTATCAAAACCAGGACCAGTGTCCAGATTTGAGGGATCCTCCCCCCCATCTTGGATTAATTCCTCACCCACCCAGCATCATCCAGTGCTGCCCCTTGGGCCAGTGCCCCTCAAAGGAGACCCCCCTCCTCCCGCCATGGGCTTCATTTTTCACTCACTCCCTGCAGGACTGTCCAGCCCCACTTCCTTCATCCCCTACAATCCTGCCCTCCCCACTTGCTCCCAATCATCCAGCCCACCCCACGATCCAGCCCCCAGACCAGCCCCCATTCATTCCCTCCTCCTCCCCCTCCCCGCTCTCACCTCTGGGTCCCCGATGCGCCTCCTTCCGGACATTTTTTCAAAGTGGCAGCTGAGCGGTAACACCAGCCCCGCCCCCTCCACCTAGAGCAAGCCCCGGCAGCAGCCCGCCCGCCCATTGGTTGGCCGCCGGGCCCCGAGCCAATCGCAGTATTAAAGAGGGGCCTCCATATGCGTCCAGCAATGGCGGGGAAGCCACTTCTCCCCGCACTGCCAAGCTCCATGCAGCCCCGGGGAGAGGCGTCAGTCTTTCATCTCTTCCCTCCCACAGTCCCTTAAAACCTTCTCCTGGAGGAAAGGTTCTCCCATGGAAAGTTTGGTTGCGGTCGGTCTTATAGGGTATGTCTACACTGCCACCCTAGTTCGAACTAGGGTGGCTAATGTAGGCATTCAAACTTAAAAATGAAGCCCGGGATTTAAATATCCCGGGCTTTATTTGCATGTTCAGCGCGCCATTTTTAAATGCCCCATAGTTCGAACTACCTGCCCGGCTACGCGCGCACAGACTAGGTAGTTTGAATTAAAGCTCTAATTCGAACTACCGTTATTCCTCCTGCAAGGAGGAATAACGGTAGTTCGAATTAGGAGCTTTAATTCAAACTACCTAGTCTGTGCCGCCGCGTGTAGCCGCGGGCAGGTAGTTCAACTACGGGCATTTAAAAATGGCGGCGCTAAACATGCAAATAAAGCCCGATATTTAAATCCCAGGCTTCATTTGCAAGTTCGAATGTTTACATTAGCCACCCTAGTTCGAACTAGGGTGGCAGTGTAGACATACCCATAGTCAGGGCTCGACAAATTATACAATCTACTCGCCCGTGGCGAGTAGATTGTAACCTGGAAGAGCCGGGTTCGGGTGATCTGTGCATGCGCAGAACGATCTGCGCATGCGCAGATCGCCGGACAGCGCAGCTGGCGAGCGGGGCTCGCCGCGGTTCAGCGAGCCCTGCCCATAGTGTCCAAGTTATTAGAGCACAAACATACAAACATTCTCCTTTATATATTAGATTAGGACTATTAGGTCACGTTGTAATTCCCAGTGGGAATTTTCATAGTAGTAGTTGTCATGACAACAAAAAATTGGAAGGGATATTGAACCTTGTTCTTCCAGGCATAAGCCTATCTCTGACTATTAGAAATCGGGGTGAGACACATGCAGGGGCCAGGGTATCCCACATCTGTGATTGCAGGGTTCTTGCACCTTTCTCCGAAGCACTGGCCACTGGCTCAGAGACAGGACACTGGGTTAGCTGGAACTTGGGTCTGACCCAGTCTGTTCCTCTAGGTCAGCTCTCAGGAGTGATTGTTTAAATGGTTTTGCTGTGGAGAGGAGGCAGCTGAATGAACTTGTGTTCGGAGCGCCATGTCCTAACAAGGAGCGCCATCTCCATGTGACTCTGCTACACTGGACAAACCCCCACCCTCTCCCTGGCCAGCATCTCTTCCCAACATCCTCTGGGGAGAAAATTATAACCCAAGCAGTCTGTCTGTTCCAAAGAGCAAGGATCAGGGCCCTGGTGCATGTACCTCAGCATATCTTCATTGCTATCAAAGCCATTGGATCCCAGCCCAGAACTGAGCAGAGAAACAGGGAAGGAGTTAGGCCTCTGGTACAGCGGAAAACAGGAAGAGTTGCCTTCCTTGTGCCCAGTCTAGGCCTAGTCCAGAAGCCCATGGAAGTCAATGGGAAGGTCCCTATTGGCGTCTTTGGACTTTGGCCTAGGCTCTGTGTATGCATGTCAGATGGAAAGAGAGTGCGTTCCTCCCCTTCCTGCACTAGCCACTTGGCTCACAGGAAGTATAAGAGCCACGTAGGGCTACAAAGTGATTCGTTAGGGAGGAAGAGAGAGCGAAACAGCAGTTCTCACACAGCAAAGCCTTTCTTAGGAGACAGGAGGCGAGCTGGCCTCTGGTTTGCTTGGAGCCTACCCGGAGTATTCCGGGCCCATCAGTCTTCCTATGTGATGTAACACAATGCACCCACGTGCCATATGGTTTGCTTAACAACTAGTCTCCACACTTCCCCCATTGTCCTGTATCTGGGCTTGCCAGAGCCCACCTCTTCTAATAAGAGGCTGTTCTTTGAGGCGGAACAATGATTAACCACACCATCATAACCGCCTTTCGCTAACGCGCTCCCTCTAACGGCCTCATGCTCAGCGAATAGAGGGGGATTTCACGCTTGGGCTCAGCCACTTGGAAAAATAACGTAACTACCAGACAGCAGCCCATCTTGCCGGCTGCTTCCTTTGGATTTGTTCAAAGGCCCCTCTTAGTCAAATTTCCCTTCTCTCCTAGCTTGTTGATTCAGCTGCTCTCACTGGCAGGACGAGGGCCTGCACTCTGGTGTCAGCAGCTGATAACAGCTGAAGGGCTTTGTGTGCTGAGTTCTAGTGTAGGTTTACAAAAGGAAATAGCTCCAAAACCATCAACAACACAAGGCTGCAATGTTTGGGGCTGAAGAGCATTTCACAGAAGCAGGGCCTCTCTCTGGCCGATTCCATCTCGTTTCCATAAAGCAAAAACAAAGGAGAGTTGAGTGTGGCTAGTGGATTGGCCAAAACGGCTATATACTAGGGCAGCAGGAGGGGGAATATATGAACATGATAATGGTATGCTTTACAATTAGCTAGTAGGCAAAGGGGGATCTATTAGTACAAGGACATTACAAGGACATGATTTACTACTAGCTAGTACATGAGTTCCCAAACTGGGGCATGAAGAAATTCCAGGGGGGGGGCGCAAGGCAACCCAGCCTCCCCCCCCGCCCATCAAGTTTTGCTGCCCTGCTCAGTTCCTTTTTTTTTTTCTCAAGTTTTGCTGCTTTTTTTTTTGGCGGGGGGCGTGAGGGTTTTTTCAAAAATCAAGAAGGGGGGCATGATGCCAAATAGTCTGGGAACCACTGAGCTAGTAGATAATCTACTACATGTTGAATCTCTCCAGTCCAGCACCCTTGGGACCTGACTGGTGCTGAACCATAGAATTTGCCAAATCACGGGAGGTCAATATTGTCTAGCAGCATCACCAACACTTCCATGGCTTGCTGGGCTCTTAGACAACATTTTGGGTAAATTGGAGTTAAATATCAGCCCAGAACACTGAGAACCAGGACTGGTGGCTGTAAACAAACTTTATGGGACTGCGGGAAATTTGGCCACACCCATGAAAAGTGGACATCCGGCTAACTCAAACCATCCTGGACCACGGATGTTGCTGGAGTAGAGAAGGCCCGATTAGAGAGGTTCAACCTGCACCAGCTAGTAGGTTGGCCAGAATAATGTAAGGTTCCCACATCCAACTCTAACACTGTTTTGTCTTCTGAATTATCATTTATTTTTAAACATGGTCTATGGTGTAACCTGCTAAAGGGGGCACCTTGTTGGGAGTTCTCTGGAGAGAATTCTCAACTTTGGAACTTCTAGCCAATTTGATCCGCCAGAGCTTAGATTTGTTAACCTTCTCACCTTGCATCCCTGGGCACTCATCGGGAGACAGGCTAGGGTTAAACGCGCTTGATTTGGAGCAGCTGTTATTATATCACTTCATTCTTTATTGAGAGGCTGCATATTGCCACATTGGTGGTTCTATAAGGACTGTTGAATTGGGTTAGATTTAGAATAGTGTTAGTTTAAAGTCTCTTGTGAAATGACCCCAGAGCAGCAGAAAGCACATGGGTAAAACAGGCAGGTTGTTTCAGCCATCATGCAAAGCAGCGTGGGATAGCAATCAGGACTGTTACACTATTTCAAATGAGTTGTGTGTGCACACAAATATTGACCCCTACTAACTCAATCCACAGAGAACTGAATACATTTTCAAAGTGGACTATAGGGGATGTATTAACTGGCAGCTTAGTATTCTTTATGAATTGCATTCGGGTGTACATAAGTCACTTTAATGCACACAGATCTAAGTTTGCACCTAGTAACCACCCCCTCCTACCCCCACTCCACCCCCTGCATGTAAAAAACCCTTCGAGAAAAGATCTGCAATGAGATCCTGTAGTGGGCTCACTCTCTGCTCAGGCCCCTCCTCGTGCCTGCTCAGGGGATGTCCCCTGTCATCACTTGCTCTGACCCCCCCCCCTCTCGTGGCCTGGCACCTAGTGCCCTTGCTCCATGATGTGACCCCTGCCCAGGCCATTAGATGGGTTTCCCTTTCTGGGCATATCAACCTCTCCTTGAACTGGCTGCCTGTCCAGGCTGCCTTTTAATTCAAGACTATGCCACTTGTGTTGAAACCCACTACTCAGGGGGCCCAGCACAGGGACCTCTTTCTAGCAGTCAGGGTTTGCTTATTCCCAGACCCTGCTGCTATTTCCCTGAGCTCTTTCCTAGCTCCCTTCTCTTTCTCAGGGCTCTGACCCATCTAACTCACTCTCCCAGAGTGACTGCCACCTGCTGCCCTTCTGTTCTCAGCTTCCTAGCTTTGTACCAGCCAACCTGAACCTGCTCAGCTGAACTGCAGCGTCCATGAGGGCTTATCTAGACAGCCTAATTCTCCCCCAGGTGCAGCCTCCTGGGTTAATTAGCCCCCAGGTGCAGCCTCCTGGGTTAATTAGCCCCTCCCTATCCCAGCCTCTTCCCGTGAAGTGTGGCGCAAACACCCCACCACAGAAGCTGATTCAGCAAAGCACCTAAGTGTCTGCTTAACTTGAAGCCAGAAGCCTACTCGAAGGCTAAAATTAAGCACCTGCTTAAGTGCTTCGCTGACTAAGGGCCTGGAAAATGAAATAAGCGAGCTAGATAGAAAACAAGGCTTGATGCAGGACTTGGTGGTCACACCCACATGAGGCTTTGCACCCCTTTTGTACCATTTCAGCTGGCCAAGGCACTTCCAGGATGGCTTTGGTGAGCATGCCAGAAAGCTAATGCTTCCTGAAAAGATGCTGCTTTGGGAATGGCTCTAGTATGGGGGGGGCACACACCTGTCACAGAGAAGGTAGCAACTTAGCTGCAGTCTTCATGGGTCTGCAGCCTTCCCTCCTTGCCCCCTGCACAGGGAAGCAGCTGTCTGGGACTTCTGCAGAATATCATCTTCCACAAAACCCACTGCCAAAATCAAGTTCTCCGCTCAGTTCAGCTGGCTGGGAAGTTTGGGCCAGAGAGCCGGTCAGGAATTTCCCACAAATAATGGTTTTATTAGAACTTGCCTACTTGTTAAAACTGATATTTTCATGGAAATGTCTCGGTTTTGACAAACTTGCAACAGGAAGATTTCTCAGATCCAGGATTCTGGTCATGAGGAAGATGGACCCCTACCACCAACAACCTGCACCCTGCGTGGTTAGGGGCTGCCTGTCTGTCTCTCTCTCAGGTCTCCCGTTTTACCCCAGCATGGAACAGGATATTTTTGGGAAACTTTTTTTTTTTTTTAAGAGGAAAACACATTGCCCTGCGCATTCTAACAAAGAACACAGAAGAAGAGATCAGTCCCAGGCTAAGGAAGCAATATGGGTGTCCTCCAGAGCATTTCTAGTACAAATGGAATCTAGCTGTGAATTAGTTTAACTGCTATGCTATTACCTAGTGTGCCAGGTATATCAGGTAACAAGTGCAGTCCCATTAAAGAGCCATGCGCCAGGGAACATCACAGCATTCGGTTGCAATTGATGTGGAATGTTACAAGGGTGTCCCAAGGAGGAGGGAGAAAATTGTTTTCATTAACCTCTGAGGATAGGAGAAGAAGCAATGGGCTTAAATTGCAGCAAGGGCAGCTTAGATTGGACATTAGGAAAAACTTCCTAACTATCAAGGCAGTTAAGTACTGGAACAAATTGCCTAGAGCATCTCCGACACAGGAGGCTTCTAAGAACTGATTAAACAAACACCACTCGTGAATAGTCTAGTTATTATTTAGTCCTGATTTCAGGGCAGGGAACTGGACTACATGACCGCTCAAGGTCCTTCCAGCCCTACACTTCGGTTACTCTCTGTGCCTAAAATGAAGAGAATCCGATCAGCTGAACGTAGTCGCCGGTATGGAGAGCCAGCGGGAGGGTAGATAGTATTAAAGGGTTCATGGCTAAGTCTCACCAGCTGCTGAAGCAAAGTGGATAGCGTTTGCAAGGGAGATGCCCTTCATGTAGTCAAAAACCCATTTTTCTGCCAAACACAGTTTAAATGGGAAATTTGAAACTAGCCCCACCTACTCGTTAAAAATATTAGAAGGTACATTTTGTCAAGTGGGCTGTTTGGAAGCCACCTGGATGAAATCAGTTTCTCTCCTTTTCATGAATGCCAGGAAAACTGGGCAAAATAAACTCTCTTGTCATTACTCAATATGCTACATAGATGTAGTCAAATGATTAACTGAAAATAATATTTGTAGTGAATTTAATCTGCTGCATTTGTGGACTGATCTCGGACTTCATTATTCAGAGCTATTCCTCACAGAGTAGAAACAGACAGTTTCCATACTACGTATTGTTCATTTCAGTTATTTTCTACACATTACCCAGGGCATGTGATTGGTCACCAAAGTCACATGGTATCATTTGTTCTCCCTCAGTGGATAACAGAAGCATTTTCAATGGGGTAACAGCAGAGCGCTGATGCTCTTGTGTGAATATGGGTATTGGTACAAGGATCAGCCTGCAAAGGAGACCCTATGTACACACATGCTCACAAATAATAAGAGGGCAGAGGTATGAGCAGATCAAATAGGCGTTTGGACTGGGAAAGGAGGTTCCAGCGGGAACATAACATCTTGCTAGCATGCGAGCAGATCCAATTGAAGGCAATGGAAGTTTTGTCTGCATAGCAAGTACATAGGGTCTTCAGGACACAGCCAGCCAGGTGAGCCTCCAACCAACCCATCATGAGAAGGTCTCTCTCTGTTCTAGAGCACCCCCCAGCTGCAACTCCAAACTGTGCCTTCTGGTGCGTGGACAGAGGCTCGACAAGGGGAGCTTCCCTGCGGCTGAGCGAACTGCTTCTGAAGTGTCCTCCTGAAGTTCCCCGCTGCATGTTACATCCCTGGGAAATGCGCCCCTCTAGCTGCGTTCAGGCTGGGAAAAGCTGCAGCTGCATCTCTCTGGGTGCACTTAGCAATAGGAAGCTCGGCTCAGAAATGTCCCCTTTTCAGGACCTGCTGCGGGAGCTGGAGAAGAAAAGGCCAGGAGCTGAACTGTACCTCATGGGAAGGATAAGTCCCGGGAGATGGAACCAGCCTTGACATTTGACAGATTAACCTCAGCGGAAAGTGAGTTTCTAATGCACCTGCTCCAGATGAGTGTGTCAAGATTTGAATAAGCACCACATTTGCATAATGCCCTTAAGATAAGCAGCATTATGCCAAATCCCTGTAATACATGGAGAGGGGGGCTGAGATCATGTGTCATCCACTTCACCATTTCATAGGCAGCTATTTGTCATCAGGCTGATAATTCAGAGATTTCACTGAGAGCCTCCACAGCCTGCGATCCTCTGGGACTGGGCACATATTTTTCCCCACTGATTAATAATTCCCAGAATACACCTTAACCACACTGGTCCCTTCCGTTAGCCTTGTGGCACCACTAACACTCATTAGAAACAACCACAACGCTAAGGTGCTCCCTGCTACACAGAATCCCTAGAGCAGCCAGTTGCATGGATCTGTTTGCTACAGCTCTCCTTAAAACAATGTCCATCCACAGTCAGAAGAATATGGACATGCTTGTGGCTAGGTCTGCACTAATGTTACTGGAACATGAGCCTGTGTCACAGTAAAGAAAGGCATATTTTGCTTTGAACATCAGCGTGAGTAAGGAATCGACAGTACACTAAAGCAGCGGTTCTCAAACGTTTTGGCCTGTGGCCCACCCTGCTCCATGCAAACCTTTCTGCAGACACCAGCCAACTATCCATGATGGAAAAATGGGTGCAGGAACAGGCTGGGAGAGAGTAGTCTAGGCAGGAAGGATGTGTGAGAAGGGTGGGGTAGGGGTTTGAACATGAGGGGGGATGAGAGAACGTTTACCTGGCTCCGCCCCCCCACTGCTCCCATTGGCCAGTATTCTGGCCAATGGGAGCAGTGGGGAAAGCCTCCAAGTGAGCAGTTTCCTGCACTGCCATTCCGCCAGCCGTAGTGAGATAGAGCAGCAGTGCATGGAGCCGCTTTCCTGCCCTCACCAGCTGGATCCTGCCCGCGAGGCTTGGGGCTCTCCCTGCAGCGGGAAGCCAGTGCTGGTGCTCCAACCTCGCGAGCGGGTGTGTGCGCAAGGCTGGACCAGAAATTCCATTGGTCAGCAAGCCTTTCGCTCCTCCAGATTTTAGCAACATACTGACAACATAGTGTCAGATCTTCAGTTGGCACAGAGCAGCATAGGACCATGCCTATTGACCTCAGTTTAGGCTCAAACTCCTGTGCAAGAGATTTAGTGGCAATTCAGGGCCTGGTTCTCCTCACTGGCATGGGCCCAATCCTTGTCTCACTCCAGCAAGTCATCAAATGAACCGAACCAAGTCTGACTATTAGCGCAGCTGCAAACGTTCTCCAGGATTCTTCTAGGGGGGAAATAAAAATAAAATATCCTCCCCCTTTGTTCCCATACAGCACACAGCATGTCCACCACGCTTCCCCCCCTACCACACACCCATAGTGTCATGCCCACCCCCATATCATTCTCACCTGGACACAGCTACGTACATATAGCACCAAATTAACCTCTGCTTCAATCTAGAGCATGGGTTCCCAAACTGGGGTGTGTGAAGAAATTCCAGGGGGGGCACGAGGCGACCCAGCCTCCCCCCCATCAAGTTTTGCTGCCCTGTTCAGTTCCTTCTTTCCTTTTTTTTTGCTTAACAAGTTTTGCTGCTATTTGGGGGGGGCGTGAGGGTTTTTCAAAAATCAAAAAGGGGGCCATGATGCCAAAAAGTTTGGGAACCACTGATCTAGAGTGTTATGAAGAAACAGCCAGTATTTTGTCTCTGGGCAGTAAAGATGTTGGGCATGCCTGACAGACTGGGGTGTGTCTAGCAGTTGATGGCTAGATATTAGCACAGACAATCTTATACCCACACTTACTGAAGTGTTTTTACAAGCCGCAGCCCTTCTACACAAGCCAAAAGGGAAACGAAAGCCTATAAAATGAGAATAATCGTGAAAAAACAAGAGCCCAAATTCCATTGAACTGGTAGGCTCCTTTGAAAATCCCAACCCTTGACAGTACGGTTATGAGAGTTATAGGAAACGTGAAGATAGATCAATAGTTGTGTATAGAGAGGTGACAAGTGGGGATGACTAGAGAGATGGATGGATGAATAGAACTCTACCTGATCCAGAAACCATGCTGAGTTGGTCTCATCTAGAGGCACCTCTGCCTGCAATATCTTCTATTTAGTATGCTGCAAATGCTTCTATCACAAGGTAACTGGCTCTGCAGACACGGGGAACTTGGTGGACGTGATCTACCTTGACGTTAGCAAAGCTTTTCAGACAGTCTTCCACAGACAGTGGGCAGGGGGCAGAGAGTTGGATTCAATGACTCCTGGGGTCTCTTCCAGCCCTAGGGTTCTAGGATTCTAAATGATCGGAAGACTCTTGGGTTCAGATCTGATAGACATATGGTTTGTTTCAATCCCCATTCCTTAAATGAGGAAATGATTTTCAGAGGGCAGCGAGTGATGTTGTGAGTGGGAACAATTCTTTGTGAGGGGAGGGAGGTTACCGTAAATCATTAAAATACAGCTGCGTTGCTGGTGGAATGGCTGAAAATTAGCGCCTGAGTCATGCTTTCACTTGGAGGCTTTTGTTGCTAAATGCTAAATATATGAACCACCTCGGGCATGGAGTCCCACAGAGATAAAAGCTAGTGCAGGGAGTGGGTTTAAAATGTTAAAGGGAGGCTGTCGAGGCAGATGGGCACAACATTGTGGACAAATTTTGAGACTATGATTCTTTTCACTTACAATAACTGTTCACACTTGAAAAGAGAGTTGACGAGGAAGAAGAAAGCCAAGTGCTCATTAGAAGGACAGACTGAAAGTCAAGCGTGTCATTTTTAAAAACCCTTTTTTCACTCTGGTCTGTTATTGTGGGGTTACTCATGAGCACTAGGCTACACACACTGGTTTGTTCTGCAGGCATTTGTGAGTGCTGCTCTGCACACTTGGTTTGTGTTTCTGGAGTCACTTATGTGCAAAGTGCAAAGCTGCATATGCTGGTTTCTCACGATTGTGATTATTTCTAGGGCCGAGCGTTCCCATCTGAGACCAGGGCTCCATTACAGAGCACAAACCCATGAGATAGTCTCTGCCCTCAGTAGCTTTCCATTTAAATGGGCAAAAAGGGGAAACTTGCCCAGAGAGATCATGTGACTTAGCCAATGTGACACTACAGCTCTGCGGTCTCCCAGGCCACTACCCCACACACTGCACCATGTGGTCTCCCCTTCTGATAGGCGCTCCAACACTCCGCATAGAAAGCTTACTCCGAGGCCGCATTACCAGGACAGCTGTGCATTGAGTTCCATTGTTGCTAGAGCAAAGGCTAAAAGTGCAATGATGTTTAAATAACTGTTGATCCAAACCCCACGCGGCTGCCAAAACCGGATGAAAAATCGCATGGGAAAAGGCTTTCCTAGGAGATTTCTGGAACATTCTGCTTCAGGGCCAATCAGAAACAACAGGAGCAGCTGGCTGGGGATGCTGATGACTATTTTGCTTCTGGTCCAGATTGGATCCCAGAATCACAGAAGAAAAATAACAGGGGGGTGGGTGGGGGGGTTCTCACCTCTTTTTGAGGGAGGGGGTCTTGTTGAAGGCTCTGCACAGAAGGTCTTATTCTGTTGGGAATCCTGCATCCATCTGACAAGACACTTCTCTGGCTACGTATACACTGCAGTGTTAAATCGGAAAAAGATACACACTTTGCGGTATGCAAATTGCATATCTTTTTCCGATTTACTTTCAAAAGAGGCTTTTCTGAAATTTGGCATGTCTACACAGTGCCAAATTTTGGAAAAAAGTGTTCTTTCTACACATCCCTTCTGCCTTGTAGAACAAAGCTTACAGGGTTGGCGAAAGAAGGTATCCCGGAAAAGCAATGCAGTCTAGACGTAGCCTCAGAGGGTATGTCTAGACTACATGCCTCTCCCGACAGAGGCATGTAAAATAGGCTACCCGATATAGTCAATGAAGCGGGGATTTCATGAGGCATACGGGATCGGTCGACCGATCCACGTCTTGACTCGCGCGCTGTGCCGACGATCAGCTGAGCCGGCACAGTGTGGCGGCCATTTTTATTTTAATGAAGCCGGGGATATTTAAATCCCCGCTTCATTGACTATGTCGGGTAGCCTATTTTACATGCCCCTGTCGGCAGAGGCATGTAGTTTAGAGATACCCAGAGAGAGATTCTCAGGGACGCAGGGAAGGGCCGGGGTTATTGCATGTTAGAACACCCCTGCTTCTTCCCGGCAGTCTGCTCATGCAGAGATGGGAAATACCCCGGGGCGGCAGCGGTCCTACAGGAAAAGGAAAACTCAGGGGGCCATTGATCTATTGACATTAGGTACAAATAGGGCTCCCACTGCCATGGCATGTAGCGCCTCACACTCGACGCATTTATCCTGCTACTGCTCACTGTGAGGTGGGGCACTGCTGTGAGGCCTGTTGTGCAGATGGGGAGCTGAGGCACACACAGCCTATCTGAGGTCACCCGGGTGGTTTGTGGCATAGCAGGGACTCTCCTGAGTTCTAGCGTGGTGTCCCAGCCCTTGCAAAATCTTCCCCTCATGGGAAGAGCCACTGTACTGGTGTTTGGCTGGTATCTCTTCATACTTCCGCCGGCGTGGCTGGGGTTACTATCCTGGCTCCTCTCTCACACTGCTCCCCCCAAAAGCACTCCTGAACACTCCAGCCACTAGCATGTTAACGTTGTTACCTTTGTTCCTTATTTGTAGTGCAGGAGATGCCCCCTCGGGGATTAGCGCTCCATTGCGCTTGGTGCTGTACATACATCTAACCAAAACACAGCTCCTGCCCACAAAGTGCTTATAATCTCAGCAGATATGCAAGCGTATGGAAGAATTCAATGGCTGAAATGTTTGCTATCACCTAGCAGACACAAACCATACTGAACTCAATGGTGTGCAAGGAACCGGGCTAACAGCCAGGGGACTGAAATTAGCTGGCCACAGAACTAGTAATACACAGGGCAGAGGCAGGACAAACTTTCCTGGCCAAAAGGCCTCCATCTCTAAGGGTGGGGTTTTGCCACTTTTGCTGCCACGATCATTTCCTTGCATTATTGTAATAACCCAGCCAAGCTCAGGGCTCCATTGGCCAGGCTCTCTGCAGAGAAGCTGGAGGAGAGAATCTAAAACAAGAGGAACTTCAGGTGACTGATTATCCGGGGAGTCCAGTTGAATCCAGGCATCATAACTTTCCCTAAGTTCCTAAGAGGAAGTCTGTGGCAACAATTTAACCCAGATTTCCAGACGTTAAATCCAGTGCATTAATTGGAGGGAGCAAAGGTGGCTCAAAGCTTAAAGTGGCAGAGCATTGTAAGAGATCGGAGGGTCATTTTTAATTAACCACAGTCATAGAGTCTTCATAGTCAGCTTACTGCAAACATGTCTCTATTTAGGATTTCAGGGGTGGCTCTGCTAAATGCTTTGCTTAGTTATAGGTCCCTTCCACGCACACACAGCAGAAGAGAGAGATACCACCTACCTGGTGGTGAATGTTGTAGAATCATAGACTCATAGAGCTGGAAAAGACCTCAGGGGGTCATCAAGTCCAGCGCCTGCCCAACGCAGGACCAACCCCAACTAAATCATCCCAGCCAGGGCTTTGTCAAGATGAGACTTAAAAACCTCTAGGGATGGAGATTCCACCCCCTTCCTAGGGAACCCATTCCAGTGCTTCACCACCCTCCTAGGGAAATAGTTTTTCCTAATATCCAACCTAGACCTCCCCCACTGCAACTTGAACCAAGTCATGATACATTGTAGAACCACAATGAGATCAAATGTTGCACATGGATCCACAAGGTATCATGCAACTCTCTAATCAAGTCCCTTGCCTACCTTTGGTCTCTGGTGGAGCTACTGGTGACGGTAACGGCAGGAAGAGCAGAGGAAAATCACAGGAGGGAAACTGAATCCATGCTAGAAAAACGATGGGGAGAAGTGGGCTCCCATTGGGCGGGAACCGTGGACAACAGGAGCTGCGAGTGGCCATACTTGTGGACAGGTAAATAAAGCATCTGGTGGCCCGCCAGTGGCTAACCCTGGTGAACTGCGTCCAGCCTAGGAAGCAAAGCCTGATATGGGTAGAGCTTTCACTCTGTGCCCAACAATGAAAACACTGAAGTTATGTTGCTACCAAGTTTTTACTTCAGCAACCTGTTTTCCGATGCTTTCAGGTCGGGCCAGTTAGGTTGAAGCTATGTTGGTGCCACAGCTAAAGGCCTCCTTAGTCATCTTCTCATCGAAAGTTCTGCTGGAGACAGTCCAAATGCAAGTGTTGGTGTTTGATATACCACAAGTGCTTTATACAGGCACACTGATTTTGCAGAAGTCTTTTAAAATCTGCCCTGTTCTCTCTATCTCCTCATTGCCTGGGGGAAAACATGAACTACAATGTTCAAAATCAAAGTCCTGGGCCAATGGAATGCTCTAGAGGTAAACTGAGGCCCATAATCTGATAAAAGGACATCACGAACGCCATGTCTTGCAAATACTGACTTCACTTTCCAGATGACCTGTGTTGGTGATGTCTGTGGAAGTATAGTAAAGTGGATGTATCTGAAGTAGTAGTTGACTACAATTATTTATATGCATTCTTTCTAGAACAAAGATTCTATGGCTACTTGCTATCAAGGTCTGTCAGGCTGTTCGGTAGAGAGCAAGGGTTCTGGTGAACGTTTTATATTTTGCTTTTTGCCTTGTTATATAACTGCAGCCCTCTTCTAAAATCTCAGCTTGCCTCCTCGTACCCCATACAGATTGTTATGCTTGTTCCCCTGCGTTGTTTATGCATTGGTGTCCCTCATGGATTTGAGAGCATCTCTTTCAGAAGTACCATGGGGATAGGAATGCACTGTCCACCATGTGAAGCTGATTCGGGTCTGGCCAGGTAGTACTTGGAAGTTGACTCCATGGAACCCCCCCCCCCCTTTGGCAGAGTTCTGTACGCTTCTGGCAAGTCTCTAATTCTCTGAAGTGGGCCCTGGAAATGCTGCCAGAACAAGGCCAGTGTAGGTTCTCACCTTTCCGTGAAAGCCTTCCCGTCGGTGGCTGCTTACCGGGGGGCTCTGGAGAGTGTCTGCGAGGCACGTTGCCCCTGATGTGACCGACATTGGAAGTAGACCTCAAGGCCAGCGGCCTGAACTGCCAAAATCAAATTTCTGGAGAGGAGCTACTTGCCCTGTGGACCCCACTGCTGGGCTGAGACAGGACTCTGCCTCCTTCCTGCTGCAGCATTCGCAGGTCTCCTCTCTGAGGTGCCGGTTCCCCCCACTCGTTCACCAGTCCCGAGGGCACTCGTCTTTCCCTTACTCTGTTCTCCGAGAGAGGGATTCCCTCGCTCCCGACGCCTCGCGGGGTCAGGGCGCGGACTCACAGAGCCAATGGGGTTCCCAGCCTCAAGGCTCGAGCTTTCGCTGCTCACATGTGACAGGGAAGCTGAGATTGGCAACCTTGCGACTGCAGCAAAGGCCAGGCCTGGCGCCTTTCGGGCCCAGTTTGCTGAGCCACCCCACACAGAGGAAGAGGCAGAGCCGGGGCCAGACGCTGTGGCTATTCAGCCTCCCCCTCGCCATTGCTGTGCTGGACATCCACATAGCTCCTATCTGGATCTCACCAAGCGATGAGGCTCAAAATATGGGCTGGGATTCTCCAAGGAGCCCAACTCCCATTGACTTTCAGCCCTGACGCCCTGGGATTGCACTTGTTGGACAGAACAAGGGCAAACCCCCTGAGATGAAGGGTGGTTTGAAGCTGCAGAGTCCAGTTTTGTGCAGCACTGTCCTCGCCGGCCTGGACTTCGCACTGGAGCCTGAGGATGCAGCAGGACACAAGTGAGGGTGGGGGCAGGAGCGGGGGCAGCACCTCAGTGGCTCTCACCTCCCGTGGCAGCCAGGGATGCTGAGGCATTGCCGGCCGGGGACCCAGGAGGGCACAGTTGCTCTGGGGACAAGGAAGAGCAGGCGCCAGAGGGAGACTACAGGCACCGGGAGCCATTTTGCCACCTGCACCTGTAGGTCGCGTCTGGGTGCGGGCTTCTCAGTGGTCACTCATTTCAAGGGCCAGGAGGGGCTGCGGAGAGCCAGGAAAGTGTCAGGATCACCCAAATGTGGCCCACGTGGCATGCAGAGACCGTCCGAAGCCCATGGCAGCGTAAAGCCCAGACGCTAGGTGCAGCAGCTGAGGGGGACCGCCCATCCTGTCCATCCGCAGTGAAGCAGTTAAATCTCATCGCTCAGGGAATCCCCCCATTGCCTCAGCAAAGCCTCTTCTTATCTCGCAACTGATGTGGCCTCCAACGCCAATCGCTTTGCTCCGAACACCTCCGTGGAGCAGGAAGTGTGACGCCCCCGGCAGACGCGCTGCATTTAATGCCAGCCCTTCGCTCAAGCCATTTCCTGACTTTAACCCTAGTCGCTGGAGGAGCGGGGGTCAAAGGGCCAGTGGCTTCTGTTCTTACAAAGGAGAAATCTCGGAGCACTCACTGTGCAGTGACGTTCACTAGAACATTTGCAGATGTGGCCAAGGAGGAAGGCAGGCGACTATGAATTTCAGGGGACTCTGGCAGGATGGAGCTGCAGTAAATACTCCCGAGCTCTGTCACTAGCCACGTGATCAGTAGTGAACTTTTGAAATCTCCTTCACTCATCATGATTTATGCTTCAGTTCAGGCTCAAACTAGAACCATGACTCTAATCCCAGTCCGAACCATGGCGCATGTTTTTTCAAACATCTAGACCCACCTCCAGATCTACATTTTCTGGCTCAACCTACATTTCCTGTGTTGACTTTTGTCAATTGCGCTTTCTGGCCCTTGTGCATTAGTCGGTGCAACCTACAAAATCTAAAGGGAAACAAAGCAGGGGGCATATCATTGATTTTTTTATAAAGCTTGTTTTCACTGGAATTTTTAAAAGGGGAATCTTCTATTAGTCTTCTGTTTTGTAGACGTGGGTTGGGGGGGGGTTGTTTTTGGTTTTGTTTTTAAACCCACACAAAATAAAAGTTGGAACCTAAAGTTGACTTGACTGGGTTCTGTCAACTCCTCAAAATAATGTCTCTAGAATCAGACATTTCTCTATGAAATCAGAAGTAATTTGGGAGGCTTGCAGAGGGGCACTTCAAATATGAAGTCCATCATAAACATCTGTTTGCAAAATCCACATGATTTTTGTTGAGTATCCTCGACCAAGGAATTGAGTTTAATTTTCAGGCTTCCAAGGAATCCTAGCAAAACGGTGACAGTGGAGGAAGGCTTTCACAAATCCAGAAAATGGTCTTAGCAGTTTCCTTGCAACCATGCACATAAGCCTTTTTGGGGAAAAACATAGAATGGATCCATTTTCTTTCCCAAGTAGTTGGCAGGAAGTAAAAGACAGGAAGTTTTGATGCTCCCCCCACCCTCTTTTTAATGATTGATCCTTGGTACTGATCTGCTGGAGCCCAGCTGAGAGCTCAGTGCCATCCTGCCATCAAGGAGCACTCAGGAAATTCTTGTGGCACTTGGATATGCGATGTGTTGGCAGCCCCCGTTGGAAAGGAGACACCACAGAGCGGAGAGTGGAAAGGGGCAGATTTCACAGCAGCCGAGTCCAGATGAATCAGCTAAAGCCAGTAAGTAGATTCAACCCTATTCCGTCACTCGGAAGCATGGGAGTCAGCACAGAGTTTCATGTTATTCTTTGATTTTACTGACACCTAAAGGTCATCATTTTAGCAATGTTAAGCTCCTCAACAGGATTCTTTCCTCCTCCTCTAGCTGATCACATCTCTTTAAAAAAATCAGTGTAATATTTAACATAAGAACATAAGAAGGGCCATACTGGGTCAGACCAAAGGTCCATCTAGCCCAGTGTTTCTTAAAATTTTTAAGACCGAGGAACACCAACCAATAATTTTTTTTATGAGGAACACCAAGGATTTCTTGTTGAGCAGGGGAAAACAAAAAAGGTCGGGGGGAAAGTTATTGAGGGAAAAAAAAGGTTGCTTGCCCCTTTAGGGGCAGCCATTTTGAATTCTGTTGTTCTCCGTAGCACACCTCCAATTGCCTCGCGGCACACCGGTGTGCCGCGGAACACAGTTTAAGAAACACTGATCTAGCCCAATATCCTGTCTTCCAACAGTGGCCAATGAGAGATGCCCCAGAGGGAGGGATCACAACAGGTAATCCTCACGTGATCCCTCCCCTGTCACCCATTTCCAGAGAAACAGAGGCTAGGGACACCCTTCCTACCCATCCTGGCTAATAGCCATTGATGGACCTAACCTCCATGAATGTATCTAGTTCTTTTTTGGACCCTGTTAAATTTCTGGTCTTCACAACATCCTCTGGCAAGGAGCTCCACAGGCTGACTGTGTGTGCTGTGTGAAGAAAAACTTCCTTTTGTTTGTTTTAAACCTGCTGCCTGTTAATTTCATTTACTGAATTAGTAAAAAAACCAGACATGACAAAATTTCTAAGGACTTTTAGTTTGTTTTGTTTAATCAATGGACTTCTTGAAAAAGTTGCTGAGGTGCAATCACAAAAACCTGCAAGTATGAATAGTTGAGGACCCCTTCGGATACTGTACAACGTGCCTCAAGGCATGGAGTCTAATTTCACTTGTACTGAGTTTATATCAGTGGAACTCCATTGACTTCAGGGGAGTTATTCCTGATTTACATGTGTGTAAGCCCTGGTCTACACTAGGGAGTTATTTTGAAATAACAAGCGGTGCGTCCACACTGCCAAGCCCGTTATTTCAAAATAAGGGGCTGGTTATTTCAAAATAATAACGCCTGCTTTCCACAAGGAGTAGCGCTTATTTCGAAATAATTATTTTGAAATAGCGGACGTGAGGACGCTCCGCTGCTGCGACTTCGAAATAACTACTCCCCAGAGTCATTCACAGTAAGTCGAGGGAGCACGTCCACGTTAAGGAGCCTGCCTCAGACTAATTCCAAGGATTCCCTGTAGCGGGAACTCACGATTTCAAAATAGTTACTTCGAGAGTTATTAGTTATTAAATAATTTCCTAGTGTAGACATGAGTGAGAAATGAATCAGGCCCATAAATCATAACTCTCCGGCCACAACCTCAGTGGCCCAGCGGCTTGTCAGTTAGGAGCCCAACTATGTCACTTTTATACAAATACTCCTTGCTCACTGCATAGTAGCTTCAGTTGGACAACTCGCCAGAAAGGGATGCAGGATTGGGCCAGCGACTGGATCAGACGAACTCCATGCTAGAAGCTTTTGTGCTTGGTGCTTAAACATGCCCAGCCTGTCCAGATTAGGACTAAGGTATGGTGATGGGTTTGGGGGGTGTTAATGCGACAGCCAGGGCCGGCTTGAGCCATTCCTGCACTCCGGGCAGCAGGCGCACGACACATGCGTGGCTCCGCCCCCGGGCGCACGGTGCATGCGCGGCCCCGGCCCCTGGTGCGCTGCGCACTTTACAGCTGCAATGGCAGCTCTAAGGGCTGCCGTGCGGCCCCCGGCCCCGAGCGCGCGGTGCCTGATGGCAGCTCTAAGGGGCGCCGTGCGGCCTCCAGCCCTGAGCGCGCGGTGCCTGATGGCAGCTCTAAGGGGCGCCGTGCGGCCCCCTGCCCCGAGCGCGCGGTGCCTGATGGCAGCTCTAAGGGGCGCCGTGCGGCCTCCAGCCCTGAGCGCGCGGTGCCTGATGGCAGCTCTAAAGGGCGCCGTGAGGCCCCCGGCGTGCAGCGCCTGATGGCAGCTCTAAGGGGTACCGCGCGGCCAGGTGCATGGTGCCCCTTACAGCTGCCATTAGGCGCCCCCCATAGGTTGGCACCCCGGGCAGCTGCCCGGCTAGCCCCACACCCTTAATTTGGCCCTAGCGACAGCTACCGCTCGCTAGGAGCAAAGGGGCGGTTTTCAAATGGAACCGCAAACATGTCTGAAAATCTCAGCACAGCCAAGGCTCACTGCAGTTTTAACAGCCGGGAGCGGGCTGAGGCGAACATCCTGTGGCGTGCAGGGGAGCTGGCAAGCGGGTGGTAAAAGAGCAGCTATCCCATTTGAAACACACCCTTCCCCTGAGAGACGGTCCTGGCTCCAGCGAGCTACCCAGACAAGACACAGGTGGAGGAAACAGGTGCAGAAACTTGCCTTAGGTCGCTGGCAGGCCTCCAAGGAGAATCCAGGTCGCCTCTGGCTGTGTCCCAGCCACAGCATCACCCGGCTGCACTCACTCATTTTGTCTTTAGTGCCTACGGCTTGCTGGCTGCCAAGGGGAAAGGGAGACATGAGGGAGCATTTGCTTAAGCCAGACTACGCCCCACAGACACGCGGCTCTGCCGCACCACCTCTATCGGTCCTGACCGGTAATCCCCCTGCAGTCCAGTCCTGGGCCTCTGCGGAGCAGAGCCTACTACTAGCCAAAGGGGGTGGCAGGGTTAATGGTGTGAACAAACGTGGACCGATACCCCCAGGAGTCACACTACCTTGTAGGCAAAGCCAGAACTGGGTCTCTGGAGCCGAGGGGTAAGTGAGTTAAACCTCTGTGCCAGCGAACTTCGCCCCTGCCCGTCTCCTGCAGGCAAATCCATGTAAAAACGTGTTAAATTCCAAAGGGCACTTTAAGGAGGAGGGCGGGTTGGAACCGGGGGGTTAATGCAAGGGCAGAAAACCTGTTTCGTGTATAATGGCTCCAAAGGGGAACATGAAAATGGAACGAGCCGGGGTTCGCTCAGCACTGCCTGTTTCCCACCCCCAGCCCCAGTCCCGGGAAGAAGGGAGTCTCCTCAGAGCTCTCTCTGCAGCAAAGGCAGAGCTGACAGCCCTGACAAAGCCCCAGAGGAACAAAGGGCTCCTGGCAGCTCAGCCTCCAGCCCCACTGCTCCGAGTTCTTTGAACTGGCATTATTCCACCCTGCCCAACGCAGGCGGATTCCTCCAGCTAGCCCCCTCGAGGGGATAATCCCCCACACTTGAAGGGTAAACACGGCCTCTTCAGCCTCCATTAAGCCAGGCCTCCATAATACAGACTGGCACTGAATTAGCCGGTAATCGGATTAGGATAAATAGCTCGAAACTGCCATTCAGAGGCAGAGGCCCCGTCATCTCCCTGCAGATGTGAGGCCAGGCTTTGCGGCTGACCCCGCCCCAAGCCCGAGCGGGGAAGAATTTGCGTCACGCCAGCCAGCGCTTTTCTTCTCAGAATTCTGCGCCGGGTTCGGTCGCCCCTGCAAATCCCAGCGGGCAGGGGGACGAGCCCTCTGTCGAATGGGGCAGAGGGGACGGGCCCAGGGGGGACGGGCCCAGAGGGGTCAGCACAGAAGAGGGCAGTGGGGAGGCTGGCTCATCGACCAGCCCCAGAGTGACGGTGCTTGGGAGCTCGCTGAAAAGCCAGTGGTGCAGGCTATGACAGGCCTGCCAATGGGGGTGCAGTCCAAGAGGGCAACTGCCCCAGGGCCAAATGATCAAAGGGCCCCAGGGTTCCCGCTACCACCACTGCCACAGCACTGCGTGCTCTGGGCATCTCTTAGGGATCTTGGGGAGGAGGGGCTGCTGCACGGCATGCTCCAGGCAGCACTGGGGAGGGGGCGCAGCGGTCTGGGCAATGCTCTCAGCCCCGCCCCTTCCACTTGAAGCCCCGCCCCTTCCACTTGAAGCCCCCCTTCCTGGAGCGTGTTGCCAGCCCTCCCCCATGCCCATGGGCAGCTGGTGAATGTTGGGCTGCCCCAACCCCACCCCTTCTGCCCAGGACACACACCCCAACACAGGGAGGGCAGGCACCATGGGCCCAACCCTCCCCAGTCCTAGAGCATGGAGAGGACGGGTTCTCAGGGACAGCAACTCTCCGCCCCCAGAACTCCTACAGTAGGCGTAGATCTGCCTGCATACAATCGGCCAGGGGCATCCTAGGGTCACTTCTGCACAGTGTGGGCCCTCACAATGCAACAGAGCACAGGCCCAGAATGCGTTTGTGTAGCACCAGTCAGAGATTACATGCCCCGGGTCACCACTTGGTGTTGGACTGATAAAGAAAGAAAAGTATCGATTCCAGCAAAGAGAAGCCATGGTCTGCCGTGGGATCCGACTGTGCATGCACCAGGACGTCACAAAGAGACCTGTCAGTGGTTTGCCAAGTTAACAAGCCCTTTTCTTTAGCTAAAGAGAACAAAACAAGAAAGAACAAAAGTCAAGTGAGAGCAGAGCGGGTGGCTTACCAAGAACAGTCTGCACTTAGCCGAGCACAAAACAGGCATCCAGCTCTGTAAACAGCAGTGAATGTAGAGACGTGAAAGGGCCCTCCATGGGGGAAATAAGGCAGTATAGTCCCATAGGCGCATATACTACAACCACATGAATTCTCCAAGAACAGACCACTGACCTGAACATGAGCGTTGCTCCAGGACACAGAAAGTACCTGCAGCTCCCTTAAGCTGTTTTTCAAGCAGCTACAAGTGCATCTTACAACCACCAAGTGTTATTCTACTTTCCACTCTATTCTTCCAAGAATGGCTTGCTGGCAAAATACTGAGACCAAGTCCTCACATCCTCAGTTAATTGTTATTGAGGGTCAGGGGGAGTTTTGCCTGAGTAAAGGCTTCAGGATTTGTCTGCTGATGTTTTGACTTCCTTGGAAGACTGATGTCAGGGAAATGTTCGCACAAGGGGCTTGGGTTGCTTTGCCTCCCCTTCTGGAATTCAAAGTTTTATTTGCTCTAAGATAAACTACGGGGACACAATAAAGATGCCCCGTTTTCTCTGTTAGATCAGGCTGACTCCTGGTTCAAAAATGTTATGAAACACTCTCTGAAGCTGCCAGGGAATTGGATAACATGATATTTCACCAAGACATGGTTCCAGTGAACTTTCACCTCCAAGTGAAAGGCTGAGTGTCGAAAGTGAAAACAGACCACTGAGACGTATTCCCTGGGACAGACCTTTCCCTGACACGAGATGTTGGGAAATAATTGCAGATGGTATTGTTGTGGAGGAAATAGCACCTGTCATGAAATTTCGCCCTGGGCGAACATTCAGTTGCTATAAGATCATACCGTTACGCTGCTTCAGTGTAACACATAGGCTGCGGTTCTGCACAAAGATCACTGCACTCCAAAACCTGCACACGGGAGTTTGTTAATAATGGCTAATTACTAGAGCTGGCTCCAAATGTTCCATCAACATGTTGTTGTTGTTGATGTTTTTCCCCAAGCAGAAAAAGGCTTTTTACCAAAGGGGAAATTTTGTGGAAAAAATATCCACGCTGTGAACTTTTTTTAACATTGTATTGGAAAACAAACAAACAAAAAAATTAATAACCAAAAATTGGAAAACTGAAATATTGGAGCTGGGGGGCTGGCAAAAAAAAGAATCAATTTCATATAAGAAAACTTTGATGGAAGTGAAAGCAAAATTTTCATTATTGCTGATTTTTTTAAGGAGGAAAAATAATTCCTCAACCAGCTCAACTAGTTTCTGTGTGTCCTACAAAAATAGCTCTGTCCAGAGTGTTCCACAGTGATGCAGAACTCCAGCCCCCTCTCCCCTTCAGCAATTGAGGACTCCAGAAAGCCATGTTTTGCTATTAGGAAGGATGCTCTGGAGAGCTGCACCCATGTGACGGAGTAGCATTTGATCCTAGCTGTGGAACTGGCTCTGTGCGGACTTCCCCCAGGCTTGGGAAGGAGAACTTGGGGAAAAGAATGGTCCCATCCTAGCACCATTGGATCACTACAGACTCTGGCACAACAGCATGCAAGTCTCAAGATGGTCCTGCAGTTTGTAAGGATGCCTGAACTGGGTCAGATCATTGGTCCAGGTAGCCCAGTAGCCTGTCTTCTGACAATGGCCGGTGCTACAGGATTGAGAGAGAGTGAACAGAACAAGGTAGTGTGTCGAGGAGTCCATCCAGTCCCAGCTTCTGGAAGTCAGAGATTTAGGGACACCTAGAGCAGTGGTCCCCAACGCAGTGCCCGTGGGCGCCATGGTGCCCGCCGGGGGCATTTATGTGTGCCCGCGGAATGATCTGGGACGACCCCGCCCCTGGGCGTGAGGCGCATACGCGGTGCTGGCCCCGGGCGCGTGGCGCATGGGCGGCCCCTGCCCCGGGCACGTGGCGCATGGGCAGCCTCTGCCCCAGGCACACAGCGCATGCGTGGTGCCGGCCCCCGGGTGCCCAGCGCGTGAACGGCCCCGCCCCTGGGTGCCCGGCAGCCCCAAAAGGTTGGGGACCACTGACCTAGAGCATGCTTACAGCCACTGATGGACCTTTTCTCCATGGACTTAGAGTTCAGCTATGAGATGCATTGGCAGAGCTGCCTGAGGACCCATCGACTTGAATACAGGGCATGAAGAGTCAGGAGTTATGAGGAGGGAATGCAGTTTATCTAAAAAGAGTTGTTGTTGTAGACCCACGAGAACATTTCTTCTCTAAAGTAACAAGGTTGGCACTGGCCAGAATCAGAGGTTTCCTTTACATACTGATGGACAAATGATTTTCCATTCCATTACACATTTTTGATTTCCCCCCACTGCAAATCAAGATCAAAACCCAAAATTTCAATTTGATTTTCACAAAACAAAATTTTTAAAATGAACCCGTTTTCCGTAAGCTGAAATGTTTTGTTTCAATTTTGACCATTTTAAATATAAAGTAATTCAAAGACATTTTGAAGCAAAAAAATCCAAAACCTCCATTCCTAAAATGTAGAAACAAGACATTTTGACCATTTTGAAATGTTTTTCTCCCAATTTTTACCAAAACAAAGTTTTATCAAAAACAATTAAATTAGCCACAGTGTGTCAAAATATGACAAAAAGCTGTTTGGACAAAAAAATGCAAAGCCCTGCAAAGGAAGTCTGTGTGTATTTTAGTTCAGCACTATTCCATCACTTTTGTGATTACTTAAGCTGCTCTCAATCTTTTTATAAAAATTGCTTCTTTTAAAATGAGCCAGATATAAACGCAATAAAAAAGGAGACTCTTAAAATGTTTTACAACCTGTTAACAGCTAAAGAAACAGCCCGAACAATGTCTCCATAAATGCAAACGATCAAGCTTTTAATTAAGATTCACAACTTTTAGCGAATGCAGAGAAGAGACAATGAAGTCATTCATTCACAGGAGTCAACCCAACCTGTGCTCTCCCTCAGCAAATCTCCAGGGGCTAATAACAACTTTCTGTTCACGCCTCGGAGCCTTCCGTTTGCAAGCATGGGGCCGGGGGCAAGAGGGCGGCTCACACAGACCCTGATGGCAGAGTCAATGTACAATGGGAAACATTTTTGTAATTTTCACTTATTGTCCTTATGGTTGAGTCTTCAGGAAAGCTCGCTCAGTGGGAAAGTCTGTGAGAAACACTAATGTTCCAATGAGGTTTTAATATGCAACAACATCTCTTTAAAAGTTCCCTGTGTGTTTCTTTTGTGTTTCTGAAATGAACAAGGCACCCCGTGCAATCCCAGGCCAGCGCATGTAAGCCATAAGAAAACAGAAAAGTGCTTTTGCCGCTGGTAGCTATAAATGATGGGCCGTTAAATGTTTCTTTTTCGGTTTCTTTTTAAATCTGCAGGGGAGCTTAATGATTGTCTGAGGGATGGACGACACGGCTAACACAGAACAGTGACAGCCACTCTATTCAAGGATCTCCTTCTCCTTCGCGCTCCGCATAGCAGCCAAGGTCTGTAGAATCTCCTAATTCCGTGCTAAGCCCTCCCCTAGCCTCAGAGAGGCACCTCTGTTGACCCGTAGGTGCTCATCTGGCCCCATCACCACTTAGCACCTCACAACACCCCATATAAGCTAGGAAAGTTCTGTTATTCCCATTGTGATGATGGGGAACTGAGGAACAGAGAGAATCAGAAGCATAGAACATGAAGGGACCTCGAGAGATCATCTGATCCACTGTCATCTGGTCCACCTGGTCACGGCAGGACCAAGTAGAGAGATTAAGACTAAGGTTACATGAGAATCTGTAGTACAGCCAGACTCCTCAGCCCTAAATTAGCACCCAAATGATTGGATCACCCTCTGAGGGCCTCCCTTCCATTCCTGAATCCCACTTCATCCACCACAACTCTACCAATGCACCTCAATCCCAACCGGTATCCATTGCTAATCCCATTCTGGACCCTAAATCAATGCCCTAAACATACCCTGGGCTCTGCCAATGCACTTTCAACCTTTCGCAGAACCCCTCTTGCTAGTCTGGCTTCAGGTTCTTCAGTAATGTGCATCTCTCTGACGGAGCATCTGTCTTGCTACCTAACCTCCCTCTTTTCTTACTGTTGGCAACTGGATTCCTTTCCAACTGATAATCAATAATATATCTAGCTGAAGTCCCAAACCAGTGTTCTATCCATTAAGCCATACTGCCACCCTCTTTGACTGGTGCCAGTGCTTCTCAGCATAGCCAGAGGCTACAGCAATGCTGCAAGAAAAGCACAAAACTCTTCTCCATAGAGGGTACCTGCTCCCCTTAAAGCGTTTGTTCTAACACAAGCTATGCTCTCAAACTCCCCAAAGGAGCATGCGCCTGAGATGAGAATTTCCTGGCTTGGAAATTGGATGCCTTGTGGCAGCCAGTGGAGAGAAAGGGAACATCCCTCCCTCTAATAAAGCAGGAGGATGGAGGTGCAGCATGACCATTCAGGGTCTGGACAGGACTCTGTCGACTGAGAACAGCCACCCATCGCTATGTGTAGATTGTCTCTGAATGGGCACTTTGAGACCAGGGCATCTCCCTCTTCTCTTCCCTTTTTTTAATACAGTGGCTGGGGAAGCCTCTGGGAACACCTGTGGAGGTTTTTCACTATGATCCATACAGACGAAAAGGGCGCCAGGAGGAAATCCAGCATTGTGCCTTTACAGAAGCAAGGGCAGTGGCGGATCTAGAGTTAGGGGGACCCTGGGCTCAGCTTCATTTTTGGGGGTCCCCTGGAGACCCAGCCAAGAAAAAGACCATTCACTCTTCCTGCCCCTCCCATTTTTCATTCTTTTTTCTTCATCCTCCTCCTATATCGTAAGTAGTAAGAAGTAAATGGAAATAAAGCAAGGGACCTGGACTGGGTTTGTAGTCTAACATTTTCTTCACAGACCCCTTGAAAATTGCTGAGGGTCTCAGCGCTTTCCCGCTCCAAAGCGCCGCTTTTCTCCGGCCGGCTGTGCAGCTGCCACATGCTCCTCTGAAGCCTTCTGAACTGTATTCCCACAGCTCGCCAACTCCTGCCAGCTCTATGGAGGCTGCGGCCTGCAAGCAAGCCTCCCTGCACTCCTGCCCCCTACACAGACCTCTCTGTGGAGGGACTGGCTGCCCCACAGAGTGGCCACCCCCTGCATGGGAGGGGACGGTGCCAGACCCGGTGCTGGACTCCCCGGCCCTGGGGGGCCCATGTCATTGGAGGGCCCTATGCCAGGGCATGGTGTGTTTCATTGTAAATCCACCCCCAAGCAAGGGGCTCGTGGGAACTATTTTGTCAATATAAGATCTAATCCCTTCAACCAGCATCTGATGAGGTCCATGTCAAGGTGTGAGGTTAGGACAGGAATTGCAAAGGGAAGGGGTGTCTCCTTTGGAATTGCTCTGTGAGTTACATATGCATTTCCATTCCAAACAAAAGCAGTGGTCCTTTGACATAACTCAGTGTCCTATTTACAGAACTGGCCTTGACTAGAGGTTTCAGAGAAAGCCAGAAAAGCCTCCATAGAAGCCACTTATCCAAGAATGGCTCTGTTTAGCTCTATGAGTTTCTTAAGCGGGGACTAAAAGCCAGAGGCAAAAGTAGAAACCAGCTAAGCCCAGTCTGGAACACCCGAGAAAAAGATTGCTTTCCCGGAGTTCTTGTTACATAATAATTGGCAATGCCGCAAGCTGTAAGGTTACACCAGAAACTAGAATCCTTCATCAGCCCCTCCAACTGCCCCTTTGGTTGAAGGCTCTGCAGAATGAAATCAGGACTACACTGCTCTTTATCAGAACTAAGCAATGTAGATGAAGAGAGTGGGGAAAAAAAGTCCCACAAAGCTTCAGACCTAGAGCTTCCTGCAGGTGTGAGATGTGCAGAGCGCGCCAAGTGAAAGGAAAAAGGGTTCACTGTGCATGTGGCCAAGTTAAACAAGACATGGCTAGGTCCAATGCTGACCCTCTCTGGGTCCATTAACCCGCATTTGGGAGCTGCAGGGGGGCACGCTGGCCCTAATTGTGTCTTGTTTAACTTGGCTACTTGAACAGGGAACCCTTTGCAGACTTGGCTGGTGTTGTCATTATCACACCTTGGTCGGACTGGGGTTGTTGGTTTTTTTTCCTTCGCTTGGCAAATATTTGTGCATGTTAAATATATTTGATCAAATGCCGCTGAATAGAAAAAGAAACAATGATGAAGTGCCGAGGATTTCTCTCTGTCGCATCAGGGAGAGGGGAAAACACCACTCTCTCTGTCGCATCAGGGAGAGAGGAAAACATTCTCTTGTTAGGCCCAGTTTTACACCAGCTTCATCTTGTTAACATCAATGGGTTTGCTCTGAATTTTCATCAGTGTCAAAATGCCATTTAGGTCAACGGAGTTACTCAGGATTCACACCAGCATAGGGGACAGAAGGATTACATCCTTACGGCCTGATTCAGCACTGCCCAGCAGCTGAACCTCACTGCAAAGAAAGCCTAGAACTTTCTGACTGGCGCCAATGATTGCCCAAGATGGCTGACGGAGGCGAACCAGGCCTGAGACTGGGAGTAGGTCTCTGGGACTCTAGAGCTTCAGCTCCAATAACCCCCAATAATCTAGGCACTTGTTTGAAAGTCTACGAAGCTGCTAGCTTTGGAAATCTCTGGAAAGCAGACTTTCCCTTCAAGAACCCAGTATGTTCTGGGTTTGGCTTCCCAATGGGTTGATGAAGTTTATCGAACCTTTGAAGAGTGGGAAGGGTTTATTTTAAGTTCTGAGGTGAAGAAATCAGAGATGGAAACAGGTGTTGGGAAGCCAGTGCTGCGGCCAGGGTAGAGCTGGTACCCACAATATGCCCTCCACCTTTGCCTATGCCCAGGTCTAAATGCCTCACATGATACATATTGCTGCACTTCCCTCATGCACACCGCTCCGCTAACAGAATCCATTAGTTTTCCTCTTCTTAATTTCACTGTGTTACCCCCAAATTTTAAAACCCCTTTTCACCAACCCCAAAAGAATCCTTCTTCCTTTTTGGAGACTACATGTCAGCTACATCTAGAAGGCTGCATGCTACCCCACACCCTTTAGCCCTGTCCATAGAGGGAACGGGGTGGCATTGAATGCAGTGTACTCCATGCAGGCAAAGGGTGTGACTGGGGGATCAGGTTACAGGATCAAAGGCTTGCTTATTAGATCAAGTTATTAGCAGTCATTACTCTTTTCCGGCAGGACTCAGCCCCTTCAGCCCTTTAATCACTTCACTGTTGTTGTTGCCCTTTCCCAGTTTCCCTCCAACCTGTCCACATGTTTCTGCTGTCAAGATACCCAGAAGACAAGAATACGTAATTCTAAATGCAGCCTCAGCCATTGAAATGCAGCATAGAAAGAAGCTGTCACCTCCGCAGTCTGTGATATGCCGTCTGCACAGGCAGTCCAAAAAAAGCATTGGCTAAAAAACAAAACCTGCATATTACACTGCAAATTTCTTCCTAATTTGCACCTATCACCTCCTACATCTTTCTCCCACGTCGGTGTTAGTGTCATTATCCCACCTCCCATCTTATTTTATTATTTCCACTCTGTGTTTCCAACCCCCTTTTACATCCACTCATACATTTTACATAAGAGCAAAGGAAATGCCAAACTGATTCAGACTTGAGATCCATCCAGCCCGGTATCCTGTCTCTAGCAGTGGCAAGTGATGGATGCATCAGAGGAAGATGCAAGAAATAATCATCCGAGGCACAATAAATACATTTCTCTTCACCCTTCTCCTGCAACATCGCCCAAGTTAATATTAGGTACAGATGAAGTGAACATGTTGGTTAACCCCGCTTACAAAACATTAGAGAAGATTCAGAATAGCTGTAGAATAGAATAGAAACATCCACATGGTTTTGTCCTAGTCAGTAAATAAAACAGTAAAGGCTGACTTGGGATACTATTCCATGGAAGAGTCTCTTGCTCTAAAACGGGCGCCATGGAAGCCGATGGGAGGGACCAATCCTGGAGTAAGGCACCACTCACTGTGTCAAAGTCAGACACAGGACTCACAGATTTGTCCGACCGCTCTGTTTATTAGCAAAGCCGCTCTGCTAATACACCCAGAAAATGTGAGTACCATACAAGGTTCAAACCCCTTGATTTATACAGTCAAAAGAAAGCCACATTAACAAGATTAAAAGGGTGGCAAAGCTTCACGTGATTAGTATGAGGCTAGTCAAGTATCTTCATTTCCATATCAAGCACACAGCAATCTCCTGTCCATATCTCTCTGGTTATCTCAATTACTTTCTGCCTAACACCTAATGTTTCCTTTTCCTGTTAGCCCAGGCGTACCTGGCTAGCATTCTGATCTGCATACCTACAAACAACATTAACAACATTAACATAAACAGGACTATGTAGCACTTTGAAGACTAACAAGATGGTTTATTAGGTGATGAGCTTTCGTGGGCCAGACCCACTTCCTCAGATCAAATTGTGGAAGAAAATAGACATGACCATATATACCAAAGGGATACAATCAAAAAAAAGTGAACACATATAGAAAGGACAAATCAAATTTCAGAACAGAGGGGATAAGGGAGGGGGAGGTAAATGTCTGTGAGCTCCCTTATCCCCTCCCTTATCCCCCCTCTGTTCTGAAATTTGATTTGTCCTTTCTATATGTGTTCACTTTTGATTGTATCCCTTTGGTATATATGGTCATGCCTATTTTCTTCCACAATTTGATCTGAGGAAGTGGGTCTGGCCCACGAAAGCTCATCACCTAATAAACCATCTTGTTAGTCTTTAAAGTGCTACATAGTCCTGTTTTTTTGTTTCAGCTAAACTAGACTAACACGGCTACATCTCTATTACTATTCAACATTAACATAATTTCCTCTTTCCTGTTCAGAGACAAACAGTGTTCCTTCAACTTATTCAATTATTACAGTATAATTCATCTTTCTCTTACAATATAATTCTTTCTACTTTCACAACTGTGTGTAAGAGTACTGGAATCTAGCCCAAAGTAAATACATACAGTGCAAAGGATGATATGGTCTGGCACTATCATCTGTGATGTTGCCAGATGTGATGTACATCTGTGATGTTGCTGAAGGCTGGGTGTCTAGCCAGCAGCTGATGTTCTCCAGCCACCAGCCCTGAAGGCAGAGTGGACACAGTGGTGGCTGCTAGCTGGGCACTCAGCTCTAAATATGCCATACCATACCACCCTTATATCTGCACTTCTGCACAGCTGCTGCTGGCAGTGCTGCCTTCAGAGCTGGGCACCAGGCCAGCAGCTGCCACCCTCCAACTGCCCAGCTCTGAACATTGGCAACATCTAGGGCTGGCCATAGGGAAAATGGTACCTGGGTAATGGGGAGAAGAGGAAAGCTGGGAAGAAATGGGAGCAGGAAGCACAGAGGAAGGTGATCCCTGGAGGAGTTTCTGACCCGGACACGGGAGCAGCCCATGCAAGGGAAGAAAAAGTCCCGTCCCTCTCCTGCTCAGCCAGCACTAGCACCTGGAACTTGGCACTCAGTAAGAATCCCAGGCTGGGCGTCTTGTACCTGCTCCACATTGGTTCTGGGCCACATGTTTGGGGGGTATATATATAGTACAGCCTCCAGCCCCCCCCAGTTTTCTGTCTAGCCCACTTCAGCCCCTCTCCTCTGCACCTGGGAGAGGCTGGTGCCACCTTTGCAACTGTAGTTTATTTCTAAACATGCTTTCTGGTATACTAATAAACAGATGGGAGAATATTGTCTAAAATTAGTGAACTCTTCAGCATCTGCTACTAAATCTTTTCTGAGAAGGGGGGGGAAGATCCCATTTTTCAACAGATTATAAGGAGTGCAGTTCTTTAAAGTGTGGCTTTGAAAGCTTCTACTGTACAATAATAGGACTAAAAACTGAGTCCTTATACAGCTCTCTACATCACCCCACCAGACCCCTTCCCCCAGCCCTGCACATTGACACTTATCAGTACCCCGGGGCAGATCCCCAGTGAGTGTACCTCATCGGGGCTCCTTCGATTGCACAATCGACACTATTTTTATCGCTCTTCAGCCACTTTTCAGTTCATGGGAAAGGGCTTTTGCCCAAGTGAGTAGGAATAAATATGTCACAGTTCAGCATCCAGGACTTTACTCAAGTCCAGACACCCCATAGACCGTGATTAGAGCCCTGTGTGATACAAAATTGGTATCCGCATCTCTTCTGTACCTGCAAAAAGGAGACACAGATACCTGCATCCACATCCACGGATGCAGATACCCCTGGAGATAAAGTGGATATCCAAGGATTTGCAGGGCTCTAGCCATGACCTTGCTATTGTGGCTCAAGCTATTATGAAATTGAGCTGCACCAGCATGACAGCCTGTGCTCTGGGATTTTCTCCTTAAACAATTCAGAGTTCCAGAAGTGCCAGTCTTTTAAAAAGGGCAGATGGACAATCTAGGGAACTATAGACCGGTCAGCCTCATCTCAGTCGCCGGAAAAATCATGGAGGGGATCCTCAAGGAATCCATTTTGAAGCACTTGGAAGAGGGGAAAGTGATCAGGAACAGTCAACATGGATTCACCAAGGGCAAGTCATACCTGACCAACATGATGGCCTTCTATAACAAAGTAACTTGCTCTGTGAACATGGGGAAGTTAGTGGATGTGATATACCTTGACTTTAGCAAAGCTTTTGCTAGTCTCTCACAGTATTCTCACTGGAAAGTTAAGGAAATATGGATTGGATAAATGAACTGTAAGGTGGATAGAAAGCTGGCTAGATTGTCGGGCTCAACAAGTAGTGATCAACGGCTCGATATCTGGTTGGCAACTGGTATCAAGCGGAGTGCCCCAAGGGTTGGTAATAGGGCCAGTTTGGTTCAACATCTTTATTAATGACCTGGATGAGGAGATGGATTGCACCCTCAGCAAGTTTGCGGATGACACTAAGCTAGGGGGAGAGGTAGATACGTTGATGGGTCCAGAGTGACCTAGACAAATTGGAGGATTTGGCCAAAAGAAATCTGATGAGGTTCAACAAGGAGAAGTGCAGAGGCCTGCACTTGGAATGGAGGAATCCCAAACACTGTTACAGCAGGTGTACCGACAGGCTGTTCAGCAGAAAAGCACCTGGGGATTACAGTGGATGAGAAGCTGGATATGAGTCAACAGTGTGTCCTTGTAGCCAAGAAAGCTAATGGCATATTAGGGTGCATTACGAGGAGCATTACCAGCAGATCTAGGGGAAGTGATTATTTCCCTTTATTTGGCTCTGGTGAGGCCACTTCTGGAGTACTGCATCCAATTCTGGGGCCCCATTACAAAAAGGATGTAGTGACATTGGAGTAAGGCAACAAAAATGGTTAGGGGGCTGGAGCACATGGCCTATGAGGAGAGGCTGAGGGATTTGGGCTGGTTTAAGATAAGAATGAGGGGGGATTTGATAGCAGCCTTCAACTGTCTGAAGGGAGATTCCAAAGAGGATGGAGAGAGGCTGTTCTCAGTGGTGACAGATGACAGAACAAGGAGCAATGGTCTCAAGTTGCAGTGGGGGAGGTCTAGGTTGGATATTAGGAAAAACTATTTCCCTAGGAGGGTGGGGAAGCACTGGGATGGGTTCCCTAGGGAGGGGGTGGAATCTCCATCCCTGGAGATTTTTAAGTCCCGGCTTGACAAAGCCCTGGCTGGGATGGTTGAGTTGCGTTGGTCCTGCTTTGGGCAGGGGGCTGGACTCGATGACTCCTGAGGTCTCTTCCAGCCCTGGGATTCTAGGATTCTAAGTTGAATCGAGGCACCTTTTGAGAACGGTCCAGACTCAGTGCAGAGCATTGGACAATGGACAGCGTATGTGTCAACACGTGGGTGATTTCCCAGACCGCTCCGCAAGCACGGGAGCTGTCACGGCCCATGGATTTTGTAAGGTTTGCTTGGGTCTGGGGAGAACAGCCTTAGCGGGGCTGTAGCTCTCCATCCTGGAAAAGAAAAGGTCACCGGGTTTTCCTGAGCTTTGGGCTCCTCCAGAGCCTGCACTTGAGGAACCAGATGGAGGCTGATTGTGTTTCGCTAAGATCAGTGGGGACTCGCTGACTCCCTGCCATTATCACTTCGCCTTCCACACTCGACTGGGTATCTCAGTCAAATATTAACCTTGGCCTCTGTTCAGGATTGAACGCCTGGCCTCCCTGACCCTGCTGGAGCCCCAGGCGGTCTCAGTTATTCATGTATTTGTTTTCCCTTTCCCTTTTTCACTGGGCTGCCTGTCGTTCAGCAGGCAGGGGCAATAGGAAGACGCCCTGCCAAGAGGAGACTCTTTCCCAGTGCCGCTCCCTCAGGCCAGATGTGCCTTCCAAAGAGCCCTCCGCAAAAGCCTGGTCTCCCCCCGGCACGTTCAGCGGTGAAATATCTGCACCGCTTCGCTGGGAGCCGGGCAGCACTTCGAACCCCCCTGTCTGTGAGCCTGCCCTGTGCTTCCAGGGTGGGATGGGGGGAAGGGAAAGTGAATGATAAGAAAGGTCCAGGGAGCCGCATTGCCTTAGCATAGGGGTCAGCAACCTATAGCCCACGAGCCACAACTGTCCCGCTCCCCGGTGTGCCAGAGATGGAGCCGGGCCGTGGGGTGGTGGCTCCTGGGGCCGGAGCCCAGGCACACAGGGCAGCCACCCGCCACGTGGCCCCACCCCAGGAGCAGCCGGAATGCCACCACGCGGCCCTGGACCCCGCTTCAGTCCTTCCCCAGCCCACATCTGGCCACAGGAAGGTCTGGCGGCGGATCCCCTCCTGCTGCAGCACAGGGAGGAGGGGAGGCCACGATCCAGCTGTGGTGATCCTGGCCCGGCCCCTTGTCCAGCCACTGCTGCCCGGGTGCAGCAGCCCAGCCCCGGCCAGGTAAAGTAAACTAGCCCCAGCCCCTCCCCACCCCACACACACCCTACTTCCCATCCCCGCACCCTGCCTGGCCACCTGCACCTCCCACACACCCCAGCCCCTGCCCTAAGTCCTCATACACCCCAGCCCTGACTCCTGCACCCCCACATCCCCAGCCCACTGCCATAATATTCCTGCAGCCCCCATACCTCAACCCCTGCCCTGACCCCTCATATACCCCAGCCCTGATTCCTGCATCCCCAGCCCCCTGCCATAACACTCCTGCACCCCCACAGACTCCAACCCCCTGCCCTGAGCCCTCATACATCCCAGCCCTGACTCCTGCACACCCACATCCCCAGTTCCCTGCCATAACACTCCTGAACCCCCACACACACACACCAACCCCTGCCCTGAGCCCTCATACACCCCAGCCCTGAATCCTGCACCCCCACATGCCTAGCCCCTTGCCATAATACTCCTGCACCCCTCCCCCCCCCAAACACACACACACAACCCTGTGCCCTCAGTTATATATTTTCAGTCATGCAATGGGCATTCTTACACTGATCTTTGTTGGCCACTTGGTCTGAATGTTGAAGTGGTTTGGCTCTTTGGTTTGAAAGGGATGCCGGCCCCTGCCCGAAGGGGTGTTGGATTAGGGCACATTCCACAGGCCCCTTTGATGAGCATTAGTGACCGCTCCACTCTCGGATGGCAGACGGGGCGGTGGGGGATGAGTTTGATGAAGGGAAGGAACTAACGCCCTGCCTGTGTGCCCTGGGGTCGCGGGAGGGAGGAGAGCGCCTGGGCATGATTAAGCAGCAGGCTCCCAGTGAAGTGTGTCTGAGTGGCACCCCTGCCAGGCGGAAATCTTTGACGCCCTCCTGGTGCTTAACCAGCCCCTTCTCAAATGAGCCATCAGCCCCGAAAGCAGGCAGGGAGTTGCCACAGGGGCAGGCCGAAGAGACACCCGGCGGTTGAAATCAGACCTTTCCTGGGAGCGACGAAGGAAGAACAAAGGGAAGGACTAAACCCTCGCTGCGTGTTAACGGTGCGGGATCACGAGGTCGTTAGTGTGGGGCAAAGTGAACATGTGCAAACAGATACTGAAGCCACCCAGAGGCATGACGGCCCTAGGAGAAAGCATGACCAG
Organism: Rafetus swinhoei; assembly: GCA_019425775.1. Classification (NCBI taxonomy): domain Eukaryota; kingdom Metazoa; phylum Chordata; order Testudines; family Trionychidae; genus Rafetus; species Rafetus swinhoei. The sequence continues at coordinate 5,042,969 of CM033438.1, forward strand.
GGAGGGGAGGCTGTCGCTTGTTAGGGGCACTGGCGGCCTCATGGGCTGCAACTGTTTTCATTTCAGAGGTAGTGTGTCCTACTGGTTAGAGCTGTGGACTGGGACTCAGGAGACCTGGACTCCATTTCTGGCTCTGCCCCTGGTCTGGCGGGTGCCCTGAGGCCAGTCGCTTTAACTCCTCGGTGCCTACCCGCCCTGCTCCACTGCCTCCCACAGAGGCTGCTGGGGAGGAGGGGAAGGGGCAGGCGGGACCCAGTGCTCACAGGGAGCCAGCTTTTGGAGCTGCCTGCTCCCCTCCCCAAGGCTGCTGCCAGCCGGGGGCAGCTCCTGGAGCCTCACCCAACCCCCATAGGCTGTAGGCCATGGGGGGAGGGGCTGCTGAATGCTGGGGGCTGGCTGCTGCAGCCCCCCACCCCCCCTCCCCAATAGGCTGCAGGCTGTAGAATAGCGGCTGCTTGAGCCCCGGGGGAAGCCCCTGGATCCTGTCCTCCTTGTGAAGTGCCTGCAGGCCATGGGGGCAGCCGCTGGATGCTTCCCCCCCTGCACAGAGCCTGCAGGCCACGGGTGGGAGGGCCACTGCAGGCCAGGGGCATTCCCTGGAGCCCACTCCCTGCCCCACGGAGAGCCTGAAAGCCCCAGGGGGTGGCCACTGCAGGCTGGGGGCAGCCCCCCAGAGCCTGGCCCCACCCTGCACAGCCTGCAGGCACTGGGCAGCTGCTGCAGGCCAGGGGCAGTCCCCAGAGTCCTGCCCCCCACAGACAGGCTGCAGACTGTGGGGGGTGGGACCCTTGGAGGCTGGGCTGCAGGCCACAAGGGAGCTGATGGAGGATCAGCCCAGCCCCCCAGACAGGCTACACGTCATGGGGGAGCCACTGGAGGCCGGGACTGGCCCTCAGGCTCCCTCACATACAGACAGACACAGGCTGGAGGCCGGGGAGGGCAGCTGGAGGCTGGGTCTGGTCCCCGTATCTCCACCCTCCCCCACGGAAGGCGTCACCATCTGGGGAGCACAGCCCCGACCCCCCGGGAGGAGCCTCTGCTGAAAGAGCCTCACACTCACCACCATGGGCCCCCTGCCCTCACTCAACCATCCCCTACTCCCTGGCTTGAGCCCCCACCCTCCCAGCCCCTGCCTCCACCCCTACCCTGAGCCCCACACTGAACCCTGTGCCCTCAGCCCCCATCTCCTGCCCTTCCTCCAGCACCCTCCACCCCTGCCATGAGCCCCCACCCTCCCAGCCCCTGCCTCTACCCCTACCCTGAGCCCCCCACACCGAACCCTGTGCCCTCAGCCAGGGCTTTGACAAGCTGGGACTGAAACACCTCTAGGGATGGAGATTCCACTCCCTCCCTAGGGAACCCATCCCAGTGCTTCCCTACCCGCCTAGGGAAATAGGTTTTCCTAATATCCAACCTAGACCTCCCCCACTGTAACTTGAGACCATTGCTCCTCATTCTGCCCGTCACTATAGCCTCTCTCCATCCTCTTTGGAACCTCCCTTCAGAAAATTGAAGGCTGCTCTCAAATCCCCCCTCACTCTTCTCTTCTGCAGACTAAACAAACCCAAATCCCTCAGTCTCTCCTCATAGGCCATGTGCTCCAGCCCCCGAATCATAGATGGACTCCTTTTCTGCCCCTGTGAGCCTGAGCAGAGCCGCATCCCAGCAACCTCTGGAAGGGAGGCCATGACAGGGGCTGCCGTCCGCTCACAGTTGGTCAGCCGACGGAGCTATTCCCATCTGCCAAGCTCCCTTCTCCACTCCACGGCCATTGTGTGGAATGTCCCGTGCTGTTCCTACTAGCCCCAGTGGATTAGTGGGGCTGGCAGAAAGCTGGCCCCAGAACCTAGCTGGCTGGAGGGTTGGAAGGAAAGGTCAGCCCTGCCTCTCTGCCTCTCCAGAGCTACAGCTCTGCCCTGGGCAAGTGGGGCAGGGTATTGGCTGCAGGCAAGCTGGGTGGCAAAGGGAAGGGCCCTATCAAATTTGTGGCTATGAAAAATGCATCATGGACCACACACAATGGTCTCCCCCATGCAATCTGGCTACGCTAGGGGGTCTGCCGCACTCTGTTATCAGAGCTGGGCGGCCAGAGAGCAGTGACTGCTGGCTGGTAGCTCAGCTCTAGAAACAGTGGCACAGCCAGCAGCAGCACAAAAGTGAGGATGGCTTGGCCTGGTACTCAGAACCAAATCCGAACCAAGCATGGGAAATGTGCTCATCTAATGCACACCTGGAAAATCAAGGACTCCCCTATGTGCGCGCGTAGTTCCCCATGGCAGAGAATCAGACATATCACAACCGCCTGCCCAATGTATACAGATGAAAGAGGCATTACGGCAGGACATTCTGCTGCTGCTGATCAACTTCAGGTGAAACTCTGGCTGCTGCTCTACGGACCCATACAAAAGACGAATGGTTCTCTCGGGTAGGAATTGGGATCCACTTAATGAACCAGGTGACCCCCCCCAGAAAATCTAATCCCATATGATCCCCATACAATAACTCCTTGACATCCTAGAGAATGGATCCACCTGCATTTCTTAGCAACTTATAAAGTATCTGCCTCCCTTCATTTCTGGTTCTGAATGTGCCTTCGGTTTCACCCTTTATTGAAGATGATTAAATTCCAGGATCAAGTCTCAGGATGGCTTGCTCCCCAGACAAGCAGAAGGAATTGATGTTGTATCTAAATGATAGTGGAGGTGTATGTGTGAGGAGAGAGAGAGAGCTGCTTTTATTTCAAGGTTAAAAGCTTAATCTTCTACTAAAACGGTATCACATGAGAGGAAAAGAGAGTCTTATCCATGTGATGCTACTGACCTAGCCTTGATTTAGAAGCTGTAACATCATTTTGAGAGAAAATTCAGTGTCAGGAAGTAACTTTTCTTCAGAGCCGATCTTTAAAAGGGAATGAGGAAAGGCAACAATGGATGGAGGAGGGAGGCTGAGTCATGCTCACTGAGAGGAAAAAATGCTGCGCATCTGTTGAGGTGTGTTATATAACCAGCCAGCTTCAATCTGAATATGTGCCCAAAAGTTTGGCTGCGTCTCGGACCCTTCTCCAAGCTCTTTGGTTCTGAAAAACCGGGCCAGCAATCTCCAAGGCGAGCCCGTTTTCATGAGATTCCAGGACTTCCTGGTCTGAAAATATCACACGATTTTTTTATATAATAATTTGGCACTTTGGCTTGCAGGATGGCCAAAACCAGGCAGCCCAAAAGCAATGAAGGAGAAAAGTGAACGTTTTCAAACCTCATACAAAGTGGAGGTCAGGTTCTGTTCAAGAGTCCAGTGAATTTTCTTGGCTGTCCTTATTCTGGGCCTCGCCCATGCCTGTCCTGGACTGAACAAGTGCTTTCTCTGGATCAGCTCCCCACTTCATACAATAATATCACCAGACGTAGCTCAAAGACCTGAACAGTAATGAGTTAGAGTTTAGTAGTTCAGTTATCAAGTAGAGAAGGGAAGGAAATACCATTTTAGACCCAAAGTTCCCTCTGTCCCCAGTGAAGCTGGCGTTCTCTCTCTCTGGTTATTTGCCCATAGGAGACATGCAAAATCCTGAAGTGGAATCAAGCTGTAGATTATCCATCCTGGAGAAATAACTCTCTCAATGCTTCAAACTTCCTCCACTGAAATTCATGTCAACATCCTTGCTATTGTCTTCCTTGTTGGCTCATTATTTGCCCCCATACGAGTAGTTAGAAGATCCTTCAAAAGAAGATAGAATCTGAGTCTGAATTCTTCCCATGCTATATACCTCACTTTGGGCACAAACAGGACTCCCGTGCCCTGTCTAGCCTAGGCCACTCTTCACACATTGTTAAGTCTAAGTGCTGTTTGAGAGAACGATTGATTCAGTAGGCCCCTTTTAGGTGTCCTTCCAGCTGCCCAATGGCATGCCAACCGCGGCAGATGCTCTAGCTTCATTCTTAACACAGATATAATGAGATATCGTTATAATGCGACCTCATTACAGTATTTGTAACCTGAACAACCCACACGGGCCAGGGCTGTAATATAAGGTCTTGAGTTCTGATCATTTATCTCTGAGATACAGAGGCCTGGGAAAATAGCAGTGACTAAATACACCATCTCTCAAGCATTGGGTTGTGTGGGAATGTAGATAGCAGCCCACGAGCACCACATTCCGGGACCTAGAATCTCGGGGTTTATAGGTTCTGTGAAAGTAAAGATGCCCACTGGGGACCTGAATGGCTTTTAATGATTTTTTTCTTTAAATATACAACATGACTGAGTTACACCCTGAGGGATTTTAAAAGTCCCCGAGAACATTGGAAAAACCTGACCCCACAAACACAAACAAAGGCAAGCGCCTGAGACACAAACTCTAGACCCCAAATACACCTCATTAAGTACCAGCCATTTTCAAGACCAAGCCTTTCCCTGTTCTATTTATCTCCCCCAGGAGAGAGGACACCTACCAAAATGCCTGAGTGGTGATTTCAGATTCCTTTGGCATAAAGCGGTTGTTGATTTGACATATGGCTAAGAGTGCATTCTTGGCCTCAGGGTAAGGCTGCAGGCTCTGAAGTTAGCCACCAGTCCAAAGGAACAAAAGTCCCGTTCATTAAAAATAGCTGTTTGGATTTAGCTAGCCACCTGCCCTAAGGCTATAAAGGGAACTTAATTCAAAAATATCAGTGTAACAGACTGAGAAACAGAACACATTAAACAGCAAGTGATAAATCTTCTGAGACCCTTCAAACAAGCTCTGTCGCATACCTTCAGCAATGACACCATTTCCAACCGGCCCTATGACGGTCCACTTGGAGCCACATGGTGAATTGGGTGCTGCAGTATGTACGAAGGGTTAACCTATTACCTGCCGGCCAGACAATGCCAACATACACTGATCCTGTTTGGAACATACTATGACCCAGAATCTAAACACTGCTTCAGCGAGCTGGCCAATCTGATGACAAAGCCATAAGCACTGCCAGCAGGTCTCTCAGGGTGCATCTACACAGCACCCTTACCTCGAAATAAGCTACACAAACTGCGCTATGCAAATTGCGTAGCTTATTTTGAGGTAATGTTGAAATAGCTTATTTTGAAATTTGGCAATGTCTAAACAGCACCAAATTTCAAAATAAAGCACTATCCCTAAATGTCCCTTAACCCTCAGGGACTTAGGAAGAGCAAGCCCATTATATTTTGATATAACAGGCTTGCTCTTATGACATGGAATAGCTATTTCGGGATACCAAAGGTATCCCAAAATAGCTCCTCAGTGTAGACATAGCCCAAGGGTGCATCTACACTGCACCCATAGGTCGAAATAAGATAGAGTATGTCTACACTAGCCCCCTAGTTCGAACTAGGGAGGCTAATGAGGGCGACCAAAATTGCAAATGAAGCGTGGGATTTAAATATCCCGCGGTTCATTAGCATGTTCCCGGGCGGTCGCCATTTTGGAAATTGACTAGCCCGGAATAACTGCCGCATCTACGCCGCAGTGAACGGGAGTTCAAGTAAAGCCTAACTCGAATTAGCTGTTATTCCTCCTGGAATGAGGTTTAACAGCTAATTCGAAAGGGCTTTACTTCAAACTCCTGTTTCACTGCCGCGTGTAGATGCGGGCTGTTATTCCGGGCTAGTCAATTTCCAAAATGGCGACCGCCCGAGAACATGCTAATGAACCGCGGGATATTTAAATCCCACGCTTCATTTGCAATTTTGGTCGCCCTCATTAGCCTCCCTAGTTCGAACTAGGACGCTAGTGTAGACATACCCATAGGCAGGGCTCGACAATTTATGTAATCTACTCGCCCGTGGCGAATAGATTACAACCCGAAAGAGCCAGGTTCGGGCGATCTGCGCATGCGCAGAACGCCGGACAGAGTGGCTGGCGAGCGGGGCTTGCCGCGGCTCGGCGAGCCCTGCCCATAGGCAATCTGAGCTTCGCAAATTGCATATCTTATTTTGATCTAATTTTGAAATAAAGCGCTGTTCCGAAACATCCCTTAACCCTTGTGGAACGAGGGTTACAGGGACATCAGAATAGCGAGCCTGTTATTTCAAAGTCTATTCGAAATAACTGGCGGGTTCAAAAGACACGGAATAGCTATTTCGGGATACCTCCACTGTAAGGAATTTGGTCTCCAGCAGCTTTAACAGTGTGTTTGGCAATTTAGACCCCTTACAGAGAGAGAGAATGAGCCTGCTCTACAGCCTGAGCTGACAGCCAGCTGGCTTTTAGCTCAAGTTGTAGAGGCTTAAGCACTAAGCTCCGGAGAGCCTGGCTGAGCGGCACCAGAAAATGGAGCGCGTGTCTATCCCGAAATAGCGACACAGTCTAGACGTACCCCAAGAGATTCAGCTTTAATGGCTGGGCCATGGAGAGACAAAGCGCTGGCCACTTATGTCCGACCCTGGACAATCTGCACAGGAGAAACACGGAGGCCAAGTCTTCAGCTGATGTACATTGGCATTGCTCCATTGAAGCCAATAGAACTGTACTGGTTTGCACCACCACATGACGCTGGCGCCAGCATGCTACTGAGCCTATATAATAGAGCCTGGCAGAGCTGCAAGCACTAAGCTCCAGAGGCCCCGGGTTCGGCTCTGCCTGCCAATGTTACACATTGGACACTGCTTCCTGGTTCCACGGATGCGACCGGTCAGCGCACGCAGCACAGTGAAGGGTGTTCAGGAGGACCACGATTCCAGCACTAAGCCCTACTGCTGCATCCTAGCAACATGTTTCAGTTACTTCCCAGGAGAAGTGTTCTTATACCAGCAATGGGAGTTATTTACATGGGTACTGCAGAATGGAATTTCACACAAACCATGTGTTAACAGCATGATAATTCTATTGGAAATCATGGCTAAAACTAGGCAATAAGTCAACTAAGCACCACAAGGAGAACGCTTCCCACTAACAGCATACGTCACCACAGAGCTATATGGAAAATGGGCTTTGCTTGGTGCCGTACAGGCCACATTTATCCATGGTGTAACTCCTCTGCAATTGCACCAAAAATAAACCTGGCCCTGCATGTGCCTTGCAGAAGACACAGCAATTGCTTAACCGCACTCAGACCTACAGAAGCTTTGTGCTTGCGAACTTTGGGGCCCACATTTTTTCTTTCCTGTTTTCAAGCGGCACAAAGCTCCCTTGGAAGAAGCCTCCTTTTTTCCCCCAGCGTTTGCCTTGTGTGAAAACGATTTTGGCCTATGCCTCTGGCAACGCTTCTCTCGATTTCTCTTTTGTTTCTTTAGACGCCGTTTGCAAATTTGCTCAAAGCCAAGGGGACACCATGACAAGGATGAGGAGGGAGCTGTTAGTGCAAAGGGACAGCTGGGGCTGGAATGTGTTTAGCAGTTTTAAATGGTTTTTGCTGTCAGAAAGCAACCCAAGCCCAGTAGCTCATAACATTTCCTGCATATAAAATCCGAATGGCTGGTTCTGGCTGGACTGTCCATTGGACAATCCATTGGCAAACAGCAACGGTTCCAATGTCCGTACTGGATTTCAAAATCAGTGTCCATAAATTCATGTCCCCTCCCAGCTGCTAGCATGGGAATGTTTAACTTAGACATTTTTTCCCCTTTTGTTCCTATTAAGAATTCGTTCCTCACATGAAGTTCCATGAAATAAAATGGTTGCTAAACAACTCTGTCACCAGCTGTCTCTTTTGCACTGGAATACCTTGCACCTCTAGAGGAATTGTAATCAGCTGGTAAGCACAGTCACTTAGCACTGACATGGCACTTTCTAGTGGCAAAGTCCTGCACAATTATTTTTGTAGTTTATGGCAGGAACACTTAGGGCTTTGAACAGGGACCTCTAGTCACTTAGATTTATACAAAAATATACAAACAAGAATTGCCAGATTCTCAGGAGAGCTCAGCTCAGCCCCTCCCCAGTTCAGGCACCTAAGTAAGAGGCAGATTTTCAGTATCCAGCAGCTTCCATGGAGACAAAATGGGCCAGGTAGGGAAGGTTACGGGTTATTGTCCCCACTTCACAAACTGTCCCGGAGAGTTAAGTGATTTGTCCGCTGTTGCAGAGGAAGCCTGGCTGAAGCTCAGAGGAGCAGCCAGCGCTCCTAGCGAGAACTGCGGGAAAGGTTAACAAAGCCATGCTGGCAGCGGCATGGGGGTTGCAGTAAAGTTGCTGCTCCAGCGTGCTCCCTTTGCGGCCAGAGGTGGCGATGCTGCCACTCTGCCTCAGTTTCTCGGCTGGCCGGTGGCCTGCTCTGGCCACTTTACAGATTCCGAGGCCCCGGAAGGGGCTGTGCTCCTACCAGTTTCCAGCGATAACGTGCAGACAACCAAACCTTCAGCCTGGCTGGGCTCTGCTGGCTGCCACCTTGTGGCAGGCACCCCTCCTGCAGACTGTCCTCCTGCCTAGCCACACACTCCCACGCCTTAATCGACCCCCCAGCTCAGGAGCTGATGCATTCCTCCCCTTACTCAGGGGTTTAGACTGGCTACAACTCCACAGATCCATGTCTCCAGCCAGGCTCACCCTGGATAATCAGATCTACCCGCTCCCCTTCCTCCTTTCAACTGCTGGGCATCCTCCTTTTTGCATCTGGCACCAGGAGCATACTGACAATCAAAATAGGCCCGGGAAATGGGTTGAGAACAGCCCTCCCCATGATGTCACCCCTGTCTGCCCAAGCCCCGCCCCCTGCATCATGTCCGGCACGCAGCGCAGGCGGTGGGTCGGGCTCTGCGTGCCGCACACAGCGCGGACACGGAGCTGCTCAGAGTGAGGGGCAACGGCGTGCGGATACGACAGCCCACCAGACCAACGGCCCACCAGGAAATTCCCGGTATCCCGCCGGGCCAGTCTGCCCCTGTTTGGCACCCCAGCCTAACAGCTAGTACCGTTGGATACAAGGAGGGACCAATTCAGCCTCGGGCTGCAAGTTAACCTGAAAAAAAGAAAACAGAGAAAAGAATCGCTCCAGACAGCTAACTCTTGGAAAACACTTGAGATGTAATGCACAATGTCAGATCAACTAGCTTTGCTGATCCTACTTATGTCTCCAACCAACCTACAAAAGGAGATTTGGACCAGAAAAGGAAAAGGGCCAAGAATGCTGAAGAACAAAGAACTACAGCAGGCACCTTCAAATGCAGGAAAATAGCATTTTCATTATCAGTGCATACAGCAAACAAGAGATCAGCCAAAACCAAGGAAGTGAGGCAAATAAAGAAGAACCAGAAAAGTTGCATTGAATGGCAAACTAAATGCAAAACTGCTGCATTGAGACTGCCCTGGTTTACTTTGTATTCACAGAGTGAATCTAGCCAGTTGGTGTGTGACACTGTTAGCCAAAAAATGCTTCCGATTAGCCACTGGGGGGTACGTCTGCACTACAGAGGAAGCTGGAAGCTGCTGCTGTCAATCTTTCAGGGTTCAAATTAGCAGGTCTAGTGAAGACAGCTAATTTGAACTGAGAGGGGAGCTCCGGTCGATGCTGATCATCCTGCTTTCATGAAGAGTAAGGAAAGTCGACTTCCCTTCGACTCCCTTTTGGCGCAGTGTAGACAGCGCCAAAAGCCGAGCTAAGGTACCTCGACATCAGCTACGCAATTACCGTCACTGAAGTTGCGTCTTTTAATTCAACTTTGTCCTGTAGTGTAGACGTATCCTGGGAGTCCAGAATGTTGAACCTTGCTGGGATGCTTCTCTGAAGGCAGTCAAACCTCTACAGATTCTTGATATCAAGTATTCATGAGAGCTGCAAGACAGCTTGATTTTTGGGCTGATCTATATAGACAGCCACTCTCCTTGTATCTCAGTCTTTCAGCTTCCAGTCCTGGTCAAAACCAAGGAACCAAGATACAGAAGTTAGGAATGTCATGAACCAGAGAGGGGGGAATAGTTCAGTTGTTCAGTTCTCTCTAGTTCATATAACGATTGTAACATATCCACACACAGGGCTTCGGAGTTGTTGGTATGTCATATGTGGTGCCTACTCAGAACTTTATGGCAACAGCAAAAAACCAAGACACAGCCTCCAAAAACACAAACCCCTACAGTTTCGGCAAACTGAAGAGACTGCCAGCATATAAACCCTACAGCTCAAGACAAGCAACTGTGATCCCCTCCAGTAGACGGCACCAATGCATGTGTAACCCACACATGGGTCACTGTCCCATGTAGCAGCACTTAGGCCACTTAGAGTGTGTCTACACAGCAAAGTTATTTTGGAATAAGAGCCATTATTTTGAAATAACTATGTGAGCGTCAACACAGCAATTCTGTTATTTTGATATAATTTCGAAATAACAGATGGCTTATTCTGACTTCTATAAACCTCATTCTACGAAGAATAACGCCTCTTCCGAAATAGCTATTTCAAAATAAGGCTTGTGGAGACGCTCCACTGCTGCTATTTCGAAATAGCCCCTCCCCAAGGCCATTCTAAGCTATTCCTCCTGGGGCTCTAAATCGAGATAGCACGTCTACATGAGGGAAGCCTGCCTCGGACTCATTTTGAGGCTCCTCTGCAGTGTAGACGTGCTATTTTGAAATAAGCTATTTTGGAATAACTATTCCGGATTAGTTTATGCCGAAATATCTGTGCAGTGTAGACGTAGCCTAACAGAGAGAAAGAATGTGTTTGCTCTACAGTCTTAGCTGAGAGTTAGATTCAGTCACCCCTGAACTTTAATGGGCCCAACAACCCAGATTCCAATGTCATGATTATCTCCTTCAGCAATAATGGGCTAACCCCAGATCTGACCACGCCGACCTGGATTGGATATCTGGATTCAGGTTTGAATTTTCCATCTATCAACCTTAGGATCAAACTACCCTGTACACAAAGCATTCCAAGGTGCTGAAATAAAACATTTGCAATGAGTTTCTCTTATTCTCCCTTTTTTGCACACCGAGTTAAGAAAGTGGCATGGAAACACATTTTAATAATAGTTTCTCCCCCCCTGTTCCTGCTTTGACAGAACCATTGCAGAGATCCATGAAATTACAGGAGATGCAAATCCTTTATCCACAGTTTGCAGTTGTTGACATGCAAGACCCTTAATAAGTAAATAAATCAGGGTGGGTATTTTTTTATGCCAAAACAGCATTTCTTGGCAGATAAACGGCAACAATGTAGTTTATGATATGGCCCAAATAATTAGTTTCCTCAGCTGGGGCATCCTTTGAAGCACCTCTTCCAGTTTAGCTCAGGAAAAGAGGGTGGTTGGTGACAAGATGGAGGAAAGACAGTGACATGGGTGAGAACGAAACCTAGCTAAGCCGTCTGCCATTTCTTGCAGATGATGTCTCTTGATCATGAATTCATGTCAGACCAGATGATGAAGTGAAAAATGAGAGAGTGAGAGAGGGAGAGAGAAGAGAGAGAGAGAGAGAGAGAGAGAGATTCTCTGAAGGCTTAAGAAAGAAACGTCAGTGAAGGGACCATACACAAACCATCTTGTTCTCAAAGTCTGCATTTTGCCAACAAAATAAAAAGTCCCTGATCCCTAGAAATGTTCCTGTCTGCTGGCTCCCGGAGATAAGGAAGTGATATTTCACAGTCTGACACTAATCATATTTGGGCATATTAAGTAAGGATGGTCCAGGGGCCTTTTTGCAGCATACATATTCTGAGTTCAAAGCAAGAGCTCGTTAATGTGCTTTAACAATCCTCTTAACTTGGAAGCATGAGACAAAGGGGGAAGAGAAGAAAGAAAGGGAGGGAGGGCAGGGGGGAGAAGTGTCATTATCTTCAGTTTGTTCTCCCCATCTAGCCTTGTCAATGGTGTCTGCTGGAATATTTCATACACAAGAACAACAACACAACCTGCCTCCCATTCTCCTATGAAAACAGAGCAGGAGATTCTCTAATAAAATACGTTGTTTGTGATTTATGGCTCCCAGATCGGACTCTCCCTAAAGGAGTAACATGGTCTAGATCCTCTGTAGAAATCAAGGGAGTTAGGTTGGTGATGCTAGCGAGGGATCTTCCCCCAGTTGTCCTGGAGGGGATGATCAGTCACTGCCGGGCTCGGTGGGACTGCCCTGTGGCTCTGTTTCCTGTTTCTGCACAGGTGTGGGAAGGAAAAAGTCCTTCCGCTACAGCTGGAAATAGAGGGCCCCGGCCCTGTCTTTTAAAGGGACTTGAAGGCTCCAGCAGACACACAAGCTGAGTTGGGAAACTGCACACCTGGAGCTCAGAGAAAGGAGACAGCACATTCCAGCATGCAACAGAGAGCTCTTCTTCCTGTAACAAAGCCAGCTCTCCAAGTGAGCGAGCCCAGCAGGTCCCCCTTTCGGGGTCTTTTACTCCATCCGTATATGTCTACACAGTGTACCTGGATGGAGTAACAGCCGTTATTTCGAAATAACTTTCCTAGCGTCTACACAGCCAAACCACCATTTCGAAATTAATTCAAAATAGCGGAGCGCTTCTTTCGAATTTGGTAAACCTCATTCTACAAGGAATAACGCCAAATTCAAAATAGCTATTTTGAAATAAGTGCTGTGTAGACACTTATTTCGAAACTAGCCAATTAGCCCGTCATAAGACGGCATTTTCAGGTCTCTCCTCCACGTCGGTCTTCCCTCCTAAGCCTCCGGTCTCTCGCTCCGTCTCTCTCTCTCTCTCTCTCTCTCTCCTCCTACTGCCTCCCCCCTTCTCTCTCTCAGCTCTCCTCTGCCTCCTGCCTCTCTCTCTGTTTCTCTCTTTCACTTCTCCCCCTCCTGCCTTTCACTCGGGGGACCGCAGAACCCAAATGGCCATTTAGGCTCCGCACTCCCTGTGCTGCATGGGGGGGTGCGGAGCCCAAATGGTCGCTTGCTCCGCTTGCTGGTGAGCGGCGCAGAAGTCAGCCGAGCGCCATGGCGGGAGGCGAAGGGGGGGCGGGCTGGTGACGTTCACGGCCGGGGGCGGGGCCTGGAGCCGCTATCACGCCGCACGTCACCGCCCCGGCCCCCTTCCCCTCCCACCGTGGCACTCGGCTGACTTCTGCGCCACTCAGCCGGGCCGCCGTGGGGGAACAAGCCGAGCAAGCGGCCGTTTGGGCCCTGCACTCCCCATGCAGCACGGACCACCCAGAGGGAACAGCCAGCGTTTCAGCAACAGCGCCGCCCAGAGGGAACAGCCAGCATTTCAGCAACAGCGCCCCCCAGAGGGAACAGCCAGCATTTCGGCATTACAGACACACAGACACTGGGCTACTATATATATGATGGGGGCCTCCAGCCTTCCCAGGGTGCCCTGGTGGCCACTCCAGCCTCAACCAAGAACACTTCTCTCCCTCCTCCGTCCCCGGAGCCCTTAAAGGGTAGACTCTGGCCACAGTGCCTGTGCCAGCTCCAAGCCTGCCAGCCCAGAGCCAGCAGTCACTGCCCCTGACCCAGTGGCCCCAACACATGAGCCAGCAAGCCACTGGCAGCCAGCCCTCCACCACTCCCCAGGAGCCGTCTGCCAGCTCCCAGGAGCCTGCCAAGGCCTGGAGAAGGTGGGAGCCTTCCTGGTCCAGGGTGGAGATAATGGACCTTATTCAGGTTTGGGGGGGGGGATGCCCCCAACTTCTATGATCTCAGCCCTAGACGGAGGAAAGCAGCCGTCTGTGGCAGGATAGCTGCCAGCCTGGCCACCAAAGGCCACATGCGAACCCAGGAGCAGGTTTGCATGAAAATCAAGTTGGTCCGGCGAGACCCCAACCCTGAGCCCTGAGCTTCCCCTCCCCCTCCTTCCCCTTGCTTCCCTCTTCCAGCTCCATCCTCCCAGGTTTCCCCCTCCCCCTCCCACCCTCTCTCCTCCCCGCTCCTGCCTCCTTTCCCCAGTCTCACCAGAGTTTCATCCCCCCGCCCCAGTTTTGTTAAATAAAGAGAGTTTGTGTTCATGAAAATACATGTATTTTATTTGACATCGGGAAGGGGGGCTAGGGAGGGGTAAGTGGAAGGACGTGAGGGAGGAATGAGGCACAAGGATCAGGGATGTTCTTAGTGCTCCTCATGGTGGAATCTCTCCCGCAGGGCCTCCTGGATACTGACAGCCCCCCTGATGGACCTCCCCGATGGCAGCCTGCAGAAAGTGCAGCCAGGCTTGCAGCAACGCATCCAAGAGAAGCACCAGAGTGCCCAGGGACAGGTCTGGCTCCTTGTTGCAGAGTGCTGTGGTGTCCTGAGTGAGGACAACCAGAGCACGCAGAGACAAAATGCTTTGCTGTCCCTCATTGAGGTAGGCAAGCAAGCAGGGAAACCTGAGAACCAGCTGTCCAGGGGGGTTCCTTTAAGCACAGGCCTCAGATAGCCTCAGGCAACAGCCACATAAAGTAATTCCTGACCTGATGCCCTGCTGGACCTGGTTCCGGCCGGCCTTAAATGCGATTCAGCGTCCACTCAGTATGGATGCGCTATTTGGAAATAGCAAAACGCTATTTCGAAATGCATTTTTATTATTTCAAAATAACTTATTTCGAATTAACTATTTCGAAATAAGATATTTCAAAATAACGCTGTAGTGTAGACATACCCTCCCTGATTCCACTAACTAGATAGGACACACACCAGAAACCCTTCCCGTAACTCTTACCAGGCGTTTCGTTGGGGGAGAGCCCCACGCGCTTTACCAAATGTGACCCCTAGCTCAGAAAATCGTCCTTATTCAACACAGCGTTACAGTATCTTGTCCTTCCACCGTCCTGAACTTCTGAAACTCAATTCCTCCTGGGCAGTGAGGAAATACAAATACAAAATAACACTTGGGCAGAAAAGTAGGCTCCCCGCAGGAACACCACCTCATGGTCAGCTGTGCCAAGGCAGCTCTCTCCTGTGTAGCAGCCCTGCCAATGGGAATCTGGTCCTGAAGTGGTCTGGCTCTTCTAATGACTCAGCTGTGTGGCCAGGCCATGTTTTAGCCTAGATCCTTGGGTGGCAACAGACAATCCAATCAAAGCAAATGGCTCTTTCCTCTGTCTAGTCTGCTGCCTTCAGTTCTGGTCTTGGTGGGCCATCTGCCCTTTTCTCAGGGTTGTTGGTTGTCCCCATCCGCCTTATATTGGGGTGCTTCATGTCACCCATCCAGCGACTGGGAGGTGAACCAGGCACTGCCTCTACACTGGGTTCCAGTCCACCCAAAGTCTGCTCCATCAGACACCTAGCCACTGCCTCTCTGGACTCCTTCCCACCACAGGTCTTTCTTCAGGCCCTTTTCCCCTGCACCCCTCCTGGACTCTTGGGATGCTGAGCACCGGTGTGCCCTGTAAGCTGTGCACTTGTGCAGCCACTTGGGAGAGATTCAAATCCCGCCTGTTGATTAGCAGAGTGCCCACAGCCAGGTTTTTCATTTCTACCAGTGGTGCACATTCACCCATACCTCGGTGCACATGAACAATTTTATTCTGCACATAGATGAAAGGGAACACTAACCAGCACCTCCCAAAGCTTCTCCCCAGCTGTCCACTTTGCACTGTGAGAGTCAGCAGGCCCTTGCTCCTAGAGAGACTGCTACTGATCAGACACGAGCGGAAATGGGAACATGGCATGTTAGGCACAAAGCAACTCATCCATATGGACAGCACAGTGCACGGGGCTTAATAACATGTCACTTAATCTCCATATTCATCTCCGCTCTTTAGGAACGGAACAGGGCTCCTGCTCGTGTGCCAAGGTCCAGGCTCCAGTCCTAGATCTTCCAGGCGTCTCCACTTTCTACTCTGAGAGCAGCCACAGAGTTCGGTCCCTCTCTGCCTGGATCCCTCCTGGTGCAGCCCCAAACACCCTTTGCAGCTTCCTCCCGGCTCAGGACTTCCTGCCTCTGGCCCCAGGGATCATTGCACTCAGGCGATTCAGGACCCTGCCGTTCGGCTCCACCTTCCCAGGCCTCTCCCGGCTTCGATCCTAGAGGGGACACACCCAGCTGCCTCTCACCTAAATCTTGTCCTTTCACCGCCCTGAGCTTCTGAAACTCAGTTCCCCCCTACCTGGGTTTTGCCACTGTGATGCCTAACACCCATCCCAGTGACCTGAGCTCAGGTTCCTGTTAACCCCTGGTTAACCAGTGTGGTTTGTATACGTTCCACCCCAGCTTAATCACAGCCATCTTTGTAGCAGATCTGGGAGGCATTAATAGGAGTCTTGAGAGCAAGACACGAGAAGCCATTCTTCCGCTCTACTCTGCGCTGATTAGGCCTCAGTTAGAGTAGTGTGTCCAGTTCTGGGTACATTTCAGGAAGGATGTGAAGAAATTGGAGAGGGTCCAGAGAAGAGCAACAAAAATGATGAAAGGTCTAGAGAACATGAGTGATGAGGAAAGGCTGAAGGAACTGGGTTTGCTTAGTTTAGAAAAGAGAAGACTGAGAAGGGACATGCTAGCAGTTTTCAAGTATCTAAAAGGGTGTTACAAGGGAGGAGGGGATTGTTCTCCTTTACCGTTGATGATAGGTCAAGAAGCAATGGGTTGAAATTGCAGCAAGGGCAGGTTTAGGTTGGACATAGGAAAAATTTCCTAACTGTCAGGGTGGTTAAACCCTGGAATAAATTGCCCAGGGAGGTTGTGGAATCTCCATCTCTGGAGATATTTAAGAGCAGGTTGGACAGACACCTTTCAGGGATGGTCTAGATGGTGCTTGGTCCTGCCGTGAGGGCAGGGGACTGGACTTGATGACCTCTTGAGGTCCCTTCCAGTGCTAGTGTTCTAGGATTCTATGAATCTAGTCTCGTCACCAGACAGTCGCGCGGCCCCATGCCCTGAAGGCTTCAGCAGACGAGCCTCGTGGTGAGACAGGATGCTCCGGGGCTTTGACAGATTCTGTTCTGAAGGGCTGATGGGTGAGGCCCCCCTGGCTTGCAGTGATGCCACACACCCGCCCTTGTCTCATGCTGTGACATGCCGGGAGGCAGGCTGCGCGGCCTTTGCCCAACCCTGCAGAGATGTGAGACGCCCGTTTCCTTTCCCGCTCAAAATTCAGCTCTTTAAACAGCCCGAAAATAGCCAGCGGCATCCTGCTGAAGCAGCATCCGCTCTGTTCCTTGGCCCCGGCACGGTGCTCGGCACATCCGTGACTCCAGCCGCAGGCAGGGCGGTGATCACGTTGTGCCCCCCTGAGCCTCCAGCGCATCTTCTCAGCTCCTCTGCCACTCGGCTCATCAGCTAGACAATCCGGTTTGTTGACCTCCCTGCCTTACAGCTACTTGGAATGTGAGCAATGAGATTAAAGGGGATTAGGCGGCTCTTGCAAGCAATGAGGCTTGAGAGCAGGCGGGCATTGCCGTAACATGTTCTCCACCGCTCCTTTGACAGAGGGAGATGAGCCACATGCCATGCACTCAGGATTTTACATTCCCCTTATTGCTTGCATAATTTGAGATGGCCCCTTGAATGTTTACTGGTAACTGACTTTTTTGCATTCTTTGCCTAGGGCTGGATTAAGAACATAAGAACGGCCAGACTGGGTCAGACCAAAGGTCCATCCAGCCCAGTAGCCTGTCTGCCGACAGTGGCCAATGCCAGGTGTCCCAGAGGGAGTGAAGTGAATAGGTAATGATCAAGCGATCTCTCTCCTGCCATCCATCTCCACCCTCTGACAAACAGAAGCTAGGGACACCATTCCTTACCCATACTGGCTAATAGCCATTAATGGACTTAACCTCCATGAATTTATCTAGTTCTCTTTTAAACCCTGTTAGGGTATGTCTACGCTAGCCCCCTAGTTCGAACTAGGGAGGCTAATGTAGGCATTCGGCTAATGTAGGCTAATGTAAAGCCATTGCGGAGAAACTAAATGATTTCTTTGCTTCAGTCTTCACGGCTGAGGACGTTGGGGAGATTCCCAAATCTGCACCGTCCTTGGAGGGTGATGAATCTGAGGAACTGTCCTGGATTGAAGTGTCAGTAGAGGAGGTTTTGGAACAAATAGAAAAACTTAATGTTAACAAATCTCCGGGACCGGATGGCATTCATCCAAGGGTTCTAAAAGAACTCAAATGGGAAATTGCTGAACTATTATCTGTGGTTTGTAACCTATCCCTTAAATCGGCTTCCGTACCTAATGACTGGAAGGTAGCCAACGTGGCACCAATATTTAAAAAGGGCTCTAGAGGTGATCTGGGCAATTACAGACCAGTAAGTCTAACTTCAGTACCGGGCAAATTAGTTGAAACAATAGTAAAGAATAAAATTGTGAAGCATGTAGAAGAACATAATTTGTTGGACAAAAGTCAACATGGTTTCTGTAAAGGAAATCCTGTTTTACTAATCTATTAGAGTTCTTTGAAGGGTTAACAAACATGCGGACAAGGGGAATCCAGTAGATATAGTATACTTAGATTTTCAGAAAGCCTTTGACAAGGTCCCTCACCAAAGGCTCTTGTGTAAATTACATGGCCATGGGATAAGAGGAAGGTCCTTTCTTGGATTGAGAACTGGTTAAAGACAGGAAACAAAGGTAGGAATAAATGGTAAATTTTCAGAATGGAGAGGGTAACTAGTGGTGTCCCAAGGGTCAGTCCTAGGACCAATCCTATTCAACTTATTCATAAATGATCTGGAGAAAGGGGTAAGCAGTGAGGTGGTAAAGTTTGCAGATGATACCAAACTGTTTAGGATAGTCAAGACAGAAGCAGACTGTGAGGACTCCAAGAAGATCTCACCAAACTGAGCGATTGGGCAACAAAATGGCAAATGAAATTTAATGTGGATAAGTGTAAAGTAATGCACATTGGGAAAAATAACCCCAACTATACGTACAGTATGATGGGGGCTAATATGCTACGACAAATCAGGAAAGAGATCTTGGAGTTATCGTGGACAGTTCTCTGAAAACTTCCACACAGTGTGCAGCAGCGGTCAAAAGGCAAATAGGATGCTAGGAATTATTTAAAAGGGATAGAAAATAAGACCCAGAATATCTTACTGCCCCTGTATAAAACTATGATACGCCCACATCTTGAATACTGTGTACAGATGTGGTCTCCTCACCTCAAAAAGATATTTTGGCCTTGGAAAGGGTTCAGAAAGGGCAACTAAAATGATTAGGGGTTTGGAACGGGTCCCATATGAGGAGAGGTTAAGCGACTGGGACTTTTCAGTTTAGAAAAGAGGAGACTGAGGGGATATGATAGAGGTGTATAAAATCATGAGTGGTGTGGAGAGGGCCGATAAAGAAAAGTTATTTATTAGTTCCCATAATAGAAGAACTAGAGGACACCAAATGAAATTAATGGGTAGCAGGTTTAAAACTAATAAAGAAAGTTCTTCTTCACACAGCGTGTAGTCAGCCTGTGGAACTCCTTGCCAGAGGAGGCTGTGAAGGCTAGGACTATAATAGAGTTTAAAGAGAAGCTAGATAATTTCATGGAGTTAGGTCCATAAAGGCTATTAGCCAGGGGATAAAATGGTGTCCTTGGCCTCTGTTTGTCAGAGGCTGGAGAGGGATGGCAGGCGACAAATCGGCTTGATCATTGTCTTGATCCCACCCTCTCTGGGGCACCTGGTGTTGGCCACTGTCGGCAGACAGGATACTGGGCTAGATGGACCTTTGGTCTGACCCAGTACGGCCGTTCTTATGTTCTTATGTTCTTATGTTCATTCGAAGTTGCAAATGAAGCCCGGGATTTAAATATCCCGGGCTTTATTTGCATCTTCCCATCTGGCCGCCATTTTTAAATGCCACTAGTACGGACTAACTGCCCGCGGCTACATGCGGCAGTTAAAAGGTAGTCGAACTAAGTCCTTGGTTGAATTACCTGTTACTCCTCCTGGAATGAAGTGTAACAGGTAATTCGAACTAAGGACTTAGTTCGAATTACCTTTAACTGCCGCATGTAACATGCAGTTAGTCCGACTAGTGGCATTTAAAAATGGCAGCCGAGGAAGATGCAAATAAAGCCTGGGATATTTAAATCCCGGGCTTCATTTGCAACTTTGAATGCCTACATTAGCCTCCCAAGTTCGAACTAGGGGGCTAGTGTAGACATACCCTTATAGTCCTAGCCTTCACAACCTCCTCAGGCAAGGAGTTCCACAGATTGACTATGAGCTGTGAGTAGAAGAACTTCCTTTTATTTGTTTTAACCCTGCTTCCCATTAGTTTCATTTGGTGGCCCCTAGTTCTTATATTATGGGAACAAGTAAATAACTTTTCCTTATTCACTTTCTCCACACCACTCATGATTTTATAAACCTCTATCATATCCCCCCTTAGTCTCCTCTTTTTCAAGCTGAAAAGTCCTAGTCTCTTCAATCGCTCCTCATATGGGACCCGTTCCAAACCCCTAATTATTTTAGTTGCCCTTTTCTGAACCTTTTCTAATGCCAGTATATCTTTTTTGAGATGAGGAGACCACATCTGTATGCAGTATTCCAGATGTGGGCGTACCATGGATTTATATAAGGGCAATAAGATATTCTCCGTCTTATTCTCTATCCCTTTTTTAATTATTCCTAACATCCTGTTTGCGTTTTTGACTGCCGCTGCACACTGCGTGGACGTCCTTTGCATAGACAATTGTGGCTGGTGTACACATGGGCCTGGGAAAATAATAATGTATTTAAACCCAGAATGGACGGCCTTCGATCTGGGTGCATAGGAAGAAGCAGAACCACCTTTTCCGCCCGCGTGGCTTGGATACAATTGCCGCAAATGGTGTCTAGTCCATCCACTCGGGAACGCTGGCAGCCCTAGAACTTCTGGATCCAAACTTCCCCAAAGTTCGGAGGAGGGGGAAATGTCTAATTTAGGATTTTCATTGGGCCCGTTAGAGAGAGACAGGTACAGCTCCCTCCCCTTCCCCACACACACCAAAGTCCAGATATTGCAATCAACAGCCAAAAGAATTTGAATCCAGGGTTTTGGTTCAGGAGCTCTCCAGTTAAGCCCTGTGGTTTTGGTACAGCACTTATAGCTGCCTTGCAACAGAGCCCTTATGAACTGATTAATTCTATCCAATTACAGCAAAGACACGCATTTACTTTAATACAATGCCAAATAAATGCAGCTGTTCAGGGAGCTGTCATGGTGCTTATTACTGAGAGGAGCCTCAAGAAAAATGGAGCGAGCAGCCTGCTCACAGGTCACCAAGATATTTGTGTTACTCAACCTATCCCATGCCAGCAAAAATGCGAGCTCACACGCATGCCAGATGGAGACACGCAAGGGTGAGATACGAGATTCTCAAAAGTCTTCTAAACTCGACACAATCCCACACTGACAGATCATTGTCTTGCTCTTGCCCGTTTGCTGAAATGGATTCTCTGCCAAGCCCTGGGGACTGGTTTTGTCCCATGTCACTGCTGGAAACACGCCTCACGCTCCCAATGGCAGCACATGCGGAAGACACACAGCTGCGATGAATAGAGACAGTGATGTCATTCCTCCGGGCAGTGGTTCTAACAGGGATAGCAGAGAAAACAGCAGCCTTTGGTACAAGGAACCTGGAGAGTATTTGGGGGACACCTGTAGATTGTTGCATTGGCTGAGTGGTCTATATACAGTGGTCTATATACACCCCTAATTCTTATCTTCACCACACTGAAATGTCAAACCAGCCTGCAGTCTTTTTTCCTCCCCCTTCCCCCCAGAAATGTTTAACAGGCTTAATCTTTGCAATGGATGGATCGACTCAAGCAGAAGTAATTTAATTCATATTTAAGCTTCAGCTAATGACTGTAGGTGCTTTCCAACTCTCAGTCCCACTCCAATTTTTCCCTGGTAAATTCCTGTGGTTTGTGGTTGAGGCTCTTCACAGCAGATTGCTTAACTCTATGGTTTTATTAAAACCTAAGTTACTGTCTTTTTTTACAGAAGGAGGCTGCTGGGGTTGTTGGCTTTCCTTTTTCCCTGTGTCTTTCTGCCGAAGAACCATTTCTAGACACTTGGGAATGCAACAATCGCAAACACCTAACCAGGCTGTTGGGCCCAATTAATTAACACAGGAATGTGAGAATTGCCATCCTACATCACAGCCACGGTCCATCTTATGCCCTATCCTGTCTCAGGCAGCAGCCAGGGGCTTTCAGATAGGACCTGTGATCAATTTTCTGTCAAACCTGCTTTTGTGACAGATAACTGACAGCTTTGATTAAAAGAAAACTTCTGCAAGAAGTGACCACTTTCCACAGTCAAGTTTGACTTGCGCTTGGAAAAACAAAAGTCCCCCAAACTGAAAAGTGGCCCAAAATGTTCAGATTTAAGTAAAAAAGAGTTTCCATTTTTAATAAGTCAAAACTTTCCACAGAAAATGACAATGAAAATGATTTTTTTTAAATATACATCAACATTTTCCACAGAAAAAAGTCTCCATTTTCCACCCAGCTCTACTTCGGGGAACTGTGAAAGATTCTGCCTAATGGACAATGGTGGAAGTGTCTTCCAGACCCCACACAGTGCTTGTCCAGGACGGAATGAGGTCTTATATGTTTAACGTCTTTTAGAATGTAACGGAGGATGCTCCTAGCCACACTCTGGACTATTCAGCTCCCAGACTCGATGATAGTTTGTATCTGTGAGTTCCACAAACAAATTATGAATTGTCAGTTTTAGCATGGTCCAAACTGAGCTACAGTCTGATGGATGCACATTATGCTGACCCCCCCTGCACACTGGCAATGCCACCCTACAGAGAACTGCCGAAGCAGCAAAATCCACCGGGGACGTGCCAATCCAGCTGCACTCTTGCTGTCTCTTACATCTCACCACTGATGCATCTTACAGTTGGTTGGCAATTTGGTGGATGAGGCATGAGACAAGAGAGACCCCACCCATTTTTAAAGCCATTCTCCTAGCCATTGCTGCATTTTAAGTGGAGCCCCAGTAAACAAGAAGCAGCCAAATTAAACAAATGGATCCGGACTAGGATTTTCTGAGGCATCTCAAGGAGTTGGAGCCCACCACAGTGGAAGCTCTTTGAAGATCTCGGCCCAGGTGCCCATCTCAGAGTGAAATTTAACTGCCCCGGATGCCATGTTTTGACACAGGCAGATAAATCCATTGTGGGGTTTCTCTAACCTTCCCTGAAGCATCTACAACTGGCTGTTGGAGCCGAGATCCCAGACTAGATGGCTCACAGAGGTTTGATCCACAGTGATAATCTGGACAGTCCTTCTCCTTCTATGGGCCTGAAAATTCCCCCAGCACTTTGCAAAGCTGCTGCACCTGCAGGGACCGCGCCTGTGGAGCAGAGGCCAGAATGGTGTCTGTGCTCCAAACACATGACACTGTGGACACTAATGCCAACTTAAGTTCCATCTACAGCCTTCTTCAGCCTTCTCCTCAGTAGGTTCCTTCTCCCACCCCCGAAGAGACAACAGCAGAGGCAGTTTCCAAGCCAGAGCACAGCACCGGCAAGCTGAGGCCCCGCCGAGTCTCTCTGCTCCCGTACGAAGTCTGCCCCGAGCCAGGAGAAAGCGGGAGAGGGCAGCGGTGGGATGGGGAGCTTTGCACCTGTTTGGCTGGAGCTCGGCTGCACTCCTGAAGGAAAGGGGCATGTGGGTGGGTGTTAGCAGAGTGCTAGACGCCCCAGACCAGGGCTGTCCCTGCCTGTGCAGGTGCCCTACGCATCCTAGCACATGCTCCCGCCCCCTTCCATGGCTGGGACTGCAGGGGCAGACGGGGGCAGGGGGTTGCCAGTTTTCCTGAGCTGGACAGGTCAGGTGCCATTTGTTGCAATGGCGCCCAGTCTGACTGGTGCGGGAGAGTTGGCAACCCTGCAGGCCAGGGAGGGAGGGCAGCAGGCAGGAGGTGCGGGCAGCGATGGGCGGCACAAGCCGGAGGAGCAGAGGGCGGCTGCGCTGCCAGCTGGACAGAAGTGGCACTTTGAAGGGGAAACAGCCATTGCTCTCCAGCCACCAGCTGCTTGGCCACCCCCTGCTCCTCATGAGACCTCTGGCCTGTGTCCTCGTAGTGCTCATTGCCACTTAGTGAGTTGGGGCTGCATGGGGGGGCCAGCCAAAGGGATGGGGGCAGAGCCGGTGCTGCCTGCAGTGGCTTAGCATCCAGTAATGCAGCATAGGGTACCAGGGGGGCTCCAGATGTAGTGGTGTCCGACAGTTGCGGCTGCTGCGTATGCCAAAGGCGGCGACTGGAAGACACTGCAAAGCAGGGGCTCTGCCAACAGCAAAGGAATGGATTGTGCCTCTGACAAAGCCGGCCTGCTACCAAAACCAGTTCAGAGCAACTGCAGAATAGTGAGGGTGTTGGTGAGCATTTGGGGCCCGTTACGGATGCACATTCACTGCTACTCCTCTTGTACGTTCAGCTCAGGCCTTGTCCCTCTATTTCTTTTCTCCTCCCATTCCCACATAATCAGAGCGTGCATTGTCAAACGTTCCCCTGCCTCCTGCTGAATTCACCTCTCCCGGTCTCGGTACTGGATTGTTACTTGGCCCCCGTCTCTGCGGCTCTAACAGATGTGGGTGGGCTGGATTTTTGGTTTGGTTTGGTTTTGGTGTTTGAAAATAATCCATGAAATGAACCACGATTTTTAAAGTCCCACTGAGCACGGAAGTGTTCAATGCCCACTCTGAGAATTCCTCTGGGATTCTTGACTTCCCTCCCCTCTGATCAGACTTTAGAACCAAGTGACGCTAAACTGGGTCAAATTCTGTTCTCATCTGCACTGGTGTAAACCACAAGTGACTCCGCCGGTGTCAACGAGACCGGCAAATGGCCTGTACTTTTCAGAAGCTGCCAAGGGCTCACTCTGAGCTGAGCTAGCTCACAGAGCCCCCTGATATTTTTTCACTATTCGGATAAGCAGGTTTGTGATGATCTGAAGCTATATGGCAGTGACATGGCATTGGCATGGCTAGAGGAACCCCAGGGTGTGTCTAGACTACACCTCTCTGTCGACAGAGAAATGTAGATTAGGCACATCGAAATTGCTAATGAAGCTGGGATTTAAATATCCCGCGCCTCATTAGCATAAACATGGACGCTGCTTTTTTTCGAAATGGAGTTTTTTCGAAAAAACCAGCAGTCTAGACACAGATCTGTCAAAAATAAAGCCTTTTTCAACAGATCCTGTAAACCTCATTTTTTGAGGAATACAGGATCTTTTGAAAAAGGCTTTATTTTCGACAGATCTGCGTCTAGACTGCCATTTTTTTTCCGAAAAAACACAGTGGCCATGTTTATGCTAATGAAGTACAGGATATTTAAATCCCTGCTTCATTAGCAATTTCAAGGTGCCTAATCTACATCTCTCTGTCGACAGAGAGGTGTAGTCTAGACATAGCCTCACTGTGCCACGGGGGGAGAAGGAAATGCTGCAGAAAGAAGGACATCTATATATATATATGGAGATCTATCTCCTAGAACTGGAAGGGACCGTGAGAGGTCATCGAGTCCAGTCCCCTGCCCTCATGGCAGGACCAAGCACCATCCCTGACAGATTTGCCCCAGATCTCTAAATGAGCTCACAACTCTGGGTTTAGCAGGCCAATGCTCAAACCACTGAGCTATCCCCCACACAGCAGATTCAACCAAGGTGGGAATCAGATCGGTATTACATGGACTGCAAAAATTCTTAAAGAGCATCCGTGTGTGTGTGTATGCATGTGTGCATGCATTTGTGTGTATGTGTGTGCGCATGTCTTTGTGTATGCATTTATATGTGTGTGTGTGTGTGTGCATGTGTGTGCATGCATCTTTGTGTGTGTGTGCATGAGTTTGTGTATGCATTTGTATGTATGCACACATAC
Organism: Rafetus swinhoei; assembly: GCA_019425775.1. NCBI lineage: Eukaryota > Metazoa > Chordata > Testudines > Trionychidae > Rafetus > Rafetus swinhoei. Next base: position 5,068,609 of record CM033438.1, read on the forward strand.
ACACACACACACACACACACACACATCTCTGTGTGTGCTCGCACATGCTCTTCCGGTGAGCCCTATGCAGCACTGGAACATTTATGTTTCATAGAAGTTGCTGTGACTAACGGGCAGGCAAAACAAGCTAAAAAAACGAATTAAACCACGCTGGGGGGGTTTCTAAGACAGGGGCCAATCCTGCTTCTGTTGCTGCATTGGAAGCTTTGCTACTTTGATCCACACAAGATCAGGATTGGGCCCTTTCTTAGCCCTCTCCCTGCCTCCGAGTGTGTGTGGACACAGCATCAGAACACCCGCGACTGACGCACGACAGCTGGCTCAGGCTCCTGGGCTCAGGCTACCGGACATAGCCTCGCAGTGTGGCCTCAGCCCCAACCCCAGCCAGGTGACGCAGGCCAGCTGCTGGTGTTTTACATTTCAGCATTGGCCAGCCCCTGATGCTTCAGAGAAGGGCACAAAGAGCATAACAGCAGCTGTACTGGTCAGACCAGTGGTCCAGCTAGCAAGTGTGTATCTCTAGCAGTGATTCTGAGTCATCTATTCTCAGGCGTCCAGACCCAGCTTCTGGCTGTTGGAGGTTTAGGGACATCAGGAAGAGGGGGTTGGATCCCTGAACATCTTGGGTATTAGCTATTGATGGCCCTTTCCTCTGTGAACTTGTCTAATTCTTCTTGGAACCCAGTTGTACCCAGTTTGGGTCTTCACAACATCCCCTGGCAATGAGTTCCACAGGTTGACAGTGCACTGTGTGCAGAAGTACCTCCTTATGTTTGATATAAACCAGAGGCCTATTAAGTTCATTGGGTGTTACCCGTGGCCTGTGTGTTATATAACGGGGTAAATAACGCTTCCCTGCTCACTTTTGCCACACCACTCACAACTTTATAGACTCCCTTCGTCGTCTTTTGTCTGAGCCAAACTCTCCCCGTTCTGTTCTGTCCTTGTATGGAAGCTGCTCCCTCCCCCGATCGTATTCATTACCTGTCTCGGGATGTCTGCCAGTTCTCATGTATCATTCGGGAGATGGGGCTGCGAGACAGCTCCTGCCTGTGAGATGGTGCTATGTTTGGAGGAAAATTCCTCCCAGACCCCTTAGCAAAGCACTCACTCTCCAAAGCACTAGGTTCAATCACCCTTCAGCACACCTGTAAATATTATTACTGGCCCTCAAGTGAAATCAGGCCCCTTTTAGCTCCAGTCCCTGGCTCCTCATGCCTTGTCTGCACCCTTACTGCTCCTGGGTTGCTCTCCCTCTGTGCCACGCTATTGGCAAAAACACCAAGCGGGTGAAACATCTGCCCGGCCCACCATGGCACAGCGGCTTTAACACCCCAGCTCTCCAGTGTGGCTTCTCCAGCCGGGCTATTGGAAGGGGAGGCCTTTGCTTCCCCCGTCAGGCTGATCTAACTTTGCTTTACCCATTTCATCCATCCGCCTCACATGGCAGGAGCTCTGCATGTGGACCACAGGCACTGCTGACCTACATTTGCAGGACCCCCGCAGTCCAACCACAGTGTTTGGTCAGGTCCCATGCCCCGGGACATGGAGCCTCTCACAAGTGCTGCATCTGGTCATCACCATGCACATGTTCCCTGCCTCTTAGCTCCCCCGCAATGTTTATCTCGGCCCTGGCCAGATCCCAGGATCTGCCTCCCTCCATCCAGCCTGACCCTCTCCTGCACCGTGGTTTTTAATTAACCTTGGAACAGCAAGGAAGGGTCTGTGTGCCAAACAGAGCCATATTTTACGCACCCAGTGACAAGCTCATTAAGCTAATTCTTCTGACACCTCTCTGCGAGATGAGGCTAAGGTTGGCTTGCTCCTCAATGCGCAGTGTTGGGCTGATTAAAAAATAATTTCTACTTCGCCAAGGACAAGAACAAGAAGTTAATTAACAGAACGAGGTGTAACCTTAATGAAACTAATTGGATTGTATTTGCTCTGGCACTCTGTAGCCAAATTCTCCCATTCGATCTCAAACCCTTGGTCTCTTTCTTCACAAGTGCTTGTGAAAATCACCGCGCCCGTTGCCCACTTGAATTCACTTTCACCAGCGGGAGGGGGAAGGACTTGCCCAGTTTGGGAGCTGAGTTTTCCAAAGCAGCTCAAATGGTTTTGGATGCCCTGCTGCTAGACACGTGGATGAGCCCGGGGGAGCCAAGCTGTAAAGCCGATTTGCATTACAGTGACAGCAAGAAGATTGTGCATGGCAAGAGAGAGCCCTTCCCCCAACCCCTGCCCCATAGGGCTTCCAATCTGGACAAAGGATGGGCTGGAAGGAAGAAGAGGTTCCCAAAGGGGAAGTGAGCAAGCCGCAGGCCAGCAGAAGAGCTGGAATCCCATCCCCTACACCACCGTACCTCTTACACCCCAGCTTTAAAAATCCCCACCTTGGCCCTGCCCCCGCCCGTCCAGTAGATGATATGGAGGAAAGCAAGTAATCTGCATGCACGGTAACAGGATGATACGCGAGAAGCATCCCAATGCAGCGGGCATTGAGCAATTATGAAATAACACTCGCCACGCAGGGCACTTCTTAAAAAAGGCTCGCCGTGCAGAGGTGCAGTTGAGAGGACCGAGATGGGGGCATCTCTGTTCCAATGGGTTCCACTACTGAGGGATGAGCTGGCCTCCTCAGCTAAGTAGGAGACTCGTGTTCGGACTAATTCATGCACGATGCTCGTGTATTGCAAGAAGCGTTGGGAAATTACTCCGAAAACTCTTCCGCTCCGGGGAATTCTGGGCGATGCTGCAGAAATCAGTGCTGATTATCTGGGCAGGGCAGACGCCCCACTGTTTGAACCAGTCTGCGGAGGGGAGCGGCCACCGGGTCTGTCTTCTAATGTCAGAACAAATCATGGGCGTGATCCTGCAACGTGCTGAGCTCCCCGGCGCAACTCCTCCTGCAGCCCCTGGGCGCTGAGAGACGCGCCGCACCTCCCCGCGGGCTCTCAGCCCTTGGCGGCAGCTAGTGTGAGGACCGATGTCTGGACTGATTCTAGAAAGCTGGCGTGACCCGAGTTCCCCTGGGTGTTAGCTCACCGGGACCAGCGCAGATCTACACTGGCGCGTTTTGAGGGCAGACTGGGTTAATGTGGCCGAGGAGACCCACGTCCTAGCCACAGGCCAGCCTAGGAGATGGTCGGACACCTCTGCCCCAGAAGGTTCCACAAGGCACCTTGGAAGGTTGCCCAGAGTCCAGCTGGCTGTGCTGCCAGTCAGCGTCAGGTGTGCAGGTGTGTCTGTGTGATGTGGGCAGCTGCCCGTAAGGAGCCAGAACCGCCTCGGGGACTTGCCTGTGCCTGTGCACCAGTGACCAGGATGTGGGGTTGTACCTAGCGGCTGCAGCAGGAGTCGGTAGCCAGAAATCACGGCCTGGGGGACGGAGCCAGAGCCGGTTTGAGCCAAGTTAGGAACCGAAGCCAAGATTCGGGACCAGGGGACCTGAGGTGGAACGAAGCAGCGGTGGGGCCAGAGCAACCCTGGCGAACAATACGAGCAGCCGTCGAACTGCTGCTGCTGCTCCTCTACAGAGCCAGTCTGCTGACACGGCCAGCCAGTCAGGCAGCCCACCGCAAACCAGCTGTGCTCGTTAGGCCGCCCAGAGAGTCGCTCTGATTTCTGACGCTGCCAAGTGAATTCCCCCAGGAGCTAAGGACCAGCCCAATCACCAGGTGCCCGGACTTTTCCTCTCCCTGCCTCCTTGAACATCCCAGCATGTTCGTGCCCGTTTAAAAAAGGAACTAACGCAAACCCTGCGATAACAGAAGACTCCCCGGCACCCCGTTCTCCCCCAGAAAGAGGCTACAGGAACGCACCCCGTGTTTGTCGTGCTGCTTAATGCGCGACTGAAAGGCGCTCAGATACTCGGGCGATGAGCTGAGTCGAAGAACCGAGCGAGACCAGACCCCCGGCCTCCTGGCACCCGAGCCGCCGAGTGGCTGTGCCACAGGAAGAATGAGACTGGGCGGGTGTCAGCCCTCTTGCTGTGGCCCAGCCCAGCCCCGGCTCAGCTGGTTGGTGGCCTGTTGTTTGATTGACAGCAACTGCCAGCGGTACCAAACCCTCCGCGCGGGAAACAGTGGAGGGACCTGCCACCTCTGCCCCCAGCGCTGGGGACACGCTGTCAGTTCAGGTCACCCACCTCATCCCACAGGCCCCCCTCCGCATGGCTCTGAACCCGCAGCAGACGTGGGCCCTGCTGTTGGCAGGTACCACGCCAAGTGGAACCTCTACAAATGGCCCCCGTCCAGCCTAAGTTCCTTTACATTCGCTCCGGATCAAAGGGAATGAGCACCCGTCCGCTGTGCCGAGGAGGGGACACAGGTGTGACTCTGCCCCGGCCCCAGCAGGTATCTTGTGGGCTTCTGACTGCCGGCGGCCTCCGGGAGATCAGACGGGGTCTCTTGCTGGAGATGCTGCGCAGCCGTGGCTGGGCTGCCCTGTGAATTGCCAGGATTACAAAGAGGAGAATCTACTTACATTCGAGATGTACCATATCGGGGGCTGCAGCTCAGGGGCTGTCAGCTGCGAGACGGGCCAAGTGTGACATCCGGCTGACAGCGGCACCGCACAGCCTCTCCTCAGTCAGCCGGTCGAGCTGCCACCCCCGGGCTCCTCGCGAGGGACTCAGCTACAGCGTTGCGGGGGGCAGGCGTGCGGCCAGCCTGCTCCGCCAAGGGGAGACGGGCTCATTGGGGGTGCCTGCCATGCCACAGAAGCCCCTCAGGCCAGCTGGCACCCACAGCCACCTTGCCGGCATTTCAGGGTTTCCAGTGTCACCTGGCCCCCTCAACAAACAGGCCTCTGCCTCTCGGCAACAGGGCCACTAGCCCAGGCATCCCCCAAGGCCACCCACTTGGAGAGGGAAGGATTCCAGCGTGACAGGCGTCTGGCCTGCAGCGCCTTCCCTCCAGACTCCAGGGGAGGCTCCCACATGAGACAGGCCCCAGGACCAGCCATCTGCGCGCCAGCCAGGCAGCTGAATCCCACAGCTCCGCAGCTGGGATCTCCGCTGGGGCGTTCCCGCCTCCTGCCTGGCCAAGGCGTTCTCTGCGGGGTGGAGGACAGGATCGGGGCATTGCCTCCTCAGTGCAATGGCGTCTCCCCTCTCACACTGAATTTGGGAAGCAACCGCGCCCACCCACACACTCCACACACACACACACACACACACACACACACACACATACAGTCAACCATGCACATGTCCGTATGAGTACACACAGACGTGCACACTCGCAGCCAGCACACGCATGCATACACAGCACACGCAGTCACAGGCACAGACATGTCCCACACACCCAAGCGCATGCACCTACTGAGTGACCTCAGAACTCAGCGCAGGAGTACGCAGGGGTACACAAGCACACGTATGCTCGCCCGCACACACGCGTGTGCGCAAGCTGAGTCGTTGTGTCGCCTCCCCCTTTGAATCATATGCAGGGAGCTTTCTACCCGCCGCCGGAAGCGAGTTATTTAAGCACCTTTATGTGCCTCTCTTTGCTACCCGCCTTCAGACAATGCAGTCCAAGACTGGGGTCTTTCCTGGACATGACACAGGTAAGCTCTTAAGAGCACAAAATCTTATGGGCCCCCTTCAAGAGGGAGAGGCTCCTGCAAGGGAAAACTCTGAATTCTAACAAACAGCAATCAGGGAGCTTGGGCATCCTTTGAGTTTGGTTTAAGCTTCTTTGACACTCAACCTGGTTATCGTTCGGATTTGGGCTGAACCGAGGGCTTTCCCCTCACTACCCTCTCTTGGGCCACACCCCAAGCTTCTCCGTTATTGGCAGTAAAGAAGGCCAAGCCTGCCCCCTCACGCAGTGGGCACCCGGACTTCGGTTTAGGGCTTTGAAACGGCAGGACAACGTTCTTTACTTTACCAGCCAGGATGAGCAGACGTGTCATCGTGCCCAGAAACAGGATGTTCCTGGCGTCCGTGCGGCTAGGACCAGAAGAGACAACCCTGAACCCAACAGGTGGCCTCAGCGATACCTCCCACTTCCCATCTGCAGCTTTACAAAGGCAGCCAATAACGTTCTCCCTGTTGTACAGAGGGGAAACTGAGGCACCGAGAGGGGAAATGTCTTGTCCAAGGTCACCCAGCAGGCCAGTGGCTGATCCAGGACTAGACTGCAGGTTTCCCAAGGCCCATCAGACTCTCTGTCAGACTATACCATCTCACCCTGCCTGACGGGCCTAGATCATTTAGACACGGGTAGGCCCGTATGCATGAATTTCTGTGGGGGGAGGGGTGCTTTTTTGTGTAAATGTGGACCGCAAGGGTGTGAACACCCCGCCATGGTCCCTCAAGTAAGTGGGAAAATCAGCCCCAGCTTTCCCCCAGCTGGCCAGAGGGAAGGAGACTCAGGCAGTGCGCTGCTCCTGCCTTCCCCCGGCCAGCCGGAGGATGCTTACTTGGGGGACCATGGGGGTGCGTTCGATCCCTTCGCCCCCGCCCTGCGTACGGGCCTGCTGGGGATGTTTACATCCAAACGAAGCCAGAATTCCTCATCTCACAACAGGCCTCTGGTGCGACACAGGATCAGGCTGTCGGCGCTGCCTTTGCAATACACCCAGCATGCTCAGGGCAATGGGCTGTAATGACTGGTCTCTATGGGCCTGATTCGCACCAGTACAGCGCACGTGATTTCAGGGGCTTTCCCTCAGCCTTACACTGGCGTGCGTGAGAGCAGCATCCTCCCCTCTCCCTTCACAAGTTGGATCTGGAGCTGGAGGAGCAGCTAAAATGTGAGCCATGGGGGCTAACGGATCGGGCTCTGGCTGGGAACTAGGACACCTCGTGACTTGCTCTTGGGCCCTGTGATCTTAGGCAAAGCACTGCCTGTGCCTTGCTTCCCTGGCTGTGGGAGGCAGATAGTGACGCTTGCCAGCCCCTGCAAGTGTTGTGAGATCTGCGGAGGGAAAACATTCCCTGAGTATCATTAGCAGCCGTGCTGGGCAAAATATTGGCAGCGTCCTCTGAAGCGTCAAGCTTGTGCTTGGTTCAGTGCAAAGTGGGAAATGGAACAGTTCTACCCCAAATTCCGCACCGTTCCCCCATGGGCCCAAGCCACAGGCATGAACCAGGCATGCGTCCAGTGTCAAACAGCCATTCCGTCCCCTTTCAGAGCAGCGTGAGAAACCACTTGCAACAACACCCTGAAAAGACTGAACTAAAGCTATGTGAGAAAAAGCGCGCCCAGATTTTCAACCTGCTCTCGCTTCGGGCGGGAAAATCCCCAATTAACCCCTGAGCATGGGATCTGGAAAGCAATTCCCAGGATTAGAAGCAGCGGAAATTGATTCTGGTCTGAACAGAACGTTCCCCCGCCCTGCTTTACAGGTTTACCACAGCAGCAAAGTCTCACTGCGAAACTCACTCACATTATACCGGGAAGGAGCACTCCTAGTGCCAAGGGATATGCCCAGCGCCAGTGATGTTGGGCCCATGCAACAAGAAAAACTTCTTGTAGGGCATTTGGGGGAGGCAAAATCAGTTTAAAAGCCAAACCTGCCACCTAATGGAAAAATTGACACGTGGAAGAGTCAGTTTCAATGGGATTCTACCTCCGAGCTCCAAAGCCCCAAGTACTGAACCATTTCTGTTCCATTTTGGTTCTATGATGAATTAGCTCATTTATAAATCACTTGCAAGAGGAAGCGGCTGTAATTTTTGTTTCGTTTTCTTGCAGGCATTGTTGATTGGCTTTTTTTTTTTCCGAGAGGAAGGATAGTTCAGTCAAGGTCGTCCCTAGCCGTAGGCGAAATACGCAGCCATGTAGGGCACCATAGTTACTTGGCTGGGATGGGAGGGCAGCAAAGTGAGAACGGGGTGGGTGGCTCATACTGAAGGCCCGTTGCGTGTGCCTGTTGGGGTCTCTGGGAAGGGGCGCGGAGAGGAGAGGGCAGACGATCTGTGTGTGACGAGTCTCTCCCAGTCCCCCAACCCGGGTGAGTGGTGAGTTTGTCTGAGGTAAAAGCAGCAGGCTAGCGACAGGCCGCCTTCTTAGGCCGCCACACACCCAGTATCCTTTGCTGCCTGGGCATTCTTTCGCCCCCTCCCCCTCCAAATGGAGGCTGGTAGCTAGCCCCCAGCCCCCAAAACCCCCCAGCATTGAGCACAACTCCTCCCCCCTTGTGAAGAGGCCAGCTCCCTTCCTTGGGGGTCAGGGGGGTGCAGGCTCAGGATCGCTGGCTGCATGTGGAGGAGGGAACTCGCCTCTCCCTCAGAAGTCGGCCTGAGTGGTGCACTGAGCACTTGGAGCTCCAGCAGCCCCCAGCCACCTCCCCCAGCCGCCTCCTCCATCCCCCACTCACCAAGCAGTAGTGAGTGGCCCAAGCATGGGCTGGAAGAGCCCAGGGAAGCAGGGGGCAGCCGTGCAGCTGGCAGCTGGAGAGCGATGGTGGTTTCCCCTTCAAAGCACCACTTCTCTCCAGCCAGCTGCAGGGCCATCCCCTGCTCCTCTGGGCCTCTGCCACCCTCACCTCCCACCTGCTGCCCTGAGGCTGCAGGTGAGCCTCCCTCCCTGCCCTGCTCCAGGGTTGCCAACTCACCCGGACCCGACGCTATTGTAGCAAATGGCATCCGGTCTGGGAGAGTTGGCAACGTCCTATCCCCCACAGCTACTGTCCCCGCCCCCGCTCCCCTCCTGGGGCTGGGCTGTGTAGCAACAGCCCTAAGTTCTGTGGTTACAGACATGAGCGGCACGGGGTAAATTCCCTGGCTTACCACACTTCTCTGGGCCTCATCAGTATAACGGGGAGGCTAGAACTTTAATAGCTCACAGGAGCATTGTGAAACACAGACACTGTGGTCACGGGCCAGCTAGGGGCTTGAGCTATTCTCCCAGCCTCTGGACGGGACAGGAGTAATAATAGTGCTCCTTTTGCATGTTACCTTTAAAGGGGCTGTTCTCACCAATGCCGAGGTTGTCTGGGCCCTCGGGAAAGGTGAGTGCGCTGTGGAGCCAGCATTGCCAGCCCTCCAGGATTGTCCTGCAGTCTCCAGGAATTAAAAATTAATTTCCAGTTAAAGATAATGTCACATAATAAAACCTCCAGAAATACATCCATCCAAAACTCGCCACCTTAGTGCTGCCTTTTGGGGTTTCATGTACTGCACCTTCAAATTCCTCATGAACAGAGGTCAGCAGGGGCAGCGCTTCGGACAGCAGCTACAGAGTTGCGGCAGGATGTCTACACAGCAACATTATTTTGAAATAAGTTAGTCCACATCTACCCGGCAGGCAATAATATCGAAATACTGTCAAGCTGGGGGGCTTCTTACTCTGACTCCTGTAACCTTCATTGTACAAGGAGTAAGGGAAGTCGGAAGAAGAGTGCTCTATTTCAAAATAAGTGCTGTGTAGATGCTCCCAATTTCAAAATAAGCTATGCAATTGACATAGATCGAATTGTGTAGCTTCTTTCGAGTTAAGCCCTGCTGTATAGACGTGCCCTTTGAAAGAAGACACATACTGTGCTTTCTCAGTGAGACTTTGCTTTTGTTCTTTTTTGGCTACCACTAGACACTTCAGAAGAAGGTGCTAGCGCTTTCTCCTAGCTAGTTTCACTGTGGATATTCTTCTGAGCCATCCAGGTGTGGACCACGTGACGTTGTGGTGAATACAACCGTTCAGCCTTATCGATTAGACACCAAATACCAGCGTGCCACTTACTGTGAGGACAAACGGTGTTATAGAGGGTTAATTCCGAGTCCATGACACGCTAAATATAATACTTGCTGGCATCAAATGAGGCTGAAGTCAACTGTAACATATATATGAAAATAATAATCCTTCAATAAGCTGTTGCCAAAGCAGCTAAGCTTCTGCAACCAATTTGTATCACATTTAGACAAGTGATGTTACAATGCTGAGCCCATATATTACACAATTATAGGAATGTGGCTTTCATTATGTTATTAAAGTGCTAGCCGGTATGACACAGACCATGCTCTCCACAGATGTTCTGTCACGGCGGCTCTGCCGCAGTCTTCCCCGCGTTGGGTGCCATGTTGCTTCTGCTAATAGAGGCCATGCAGGGTTAACAGGAAGTGCTTCCAGGTCCCCTGGCTTGTTACTGATTGGGCTCCATTTACAAGAGACTCGGGACTCAAGACACTACCAGCTAAAACTGGTTTGTTTTTTTTCCCCTCCTTTCAAAATGTTCCTCTCCTCGTCGGCAGGAGTAAAGCAAACATAAACCAGATGGTCAAGCCGGTATTCCCAGCAAGAGAGAAAACACATTTTTATATGAGCCTTATGAAAAATAAAACGTCCAGTATATCCTATGGATCAGTTCTATGCTCCAAGAAATGCCATGGATTCGATAGGCTGGCTTGGCAGCATTCATTTTGTATCATTTCAGCAGATCATATCACATTGCCTTTTAAACATTTTTTTTAAATGATCAATTTAAATGTTCCCAGCTGCAGGAAATTATGGAGGAGGGGAAAATCAGGCGGGGAGAGGGGTGTCAGATAATAATTATGTAATGACCGTGCATGTTGAAATTCAGAAATTACAGCTTTATAAGCATACCAACACGGATCATCAACGCCACTTGTCAAAATACACAAAGGGATTCTCCTTACATCAAATTCTAGTAAGTTCTCCAGCAACGTTTTTCTTACGCTGTCTGTTTGTACATTTCAATTATTATCATTGGAAATGTATTTGCGGGTTTGTGCATATATGGTGAAATCGGTTTGCCAACCTTTACCAATAAAAATCTCATCCTACCATGCTTGAGAGCCTGTTTCTCCTCCCACTTACACCAAGGTAAATCAGGAGTAACTACTGAAGCCAAAGAGTTTTAAAGGCAGTTAGACTGAGGGACATGGACCAGGCCTGATGATATAACAATAAGTGTGAGAAACAGGCACAACCTGCAGAGCCCTAGATCAAATTCTGAACTTTTTAAAATCATTTTCTGTGGGGCAGAAGGTGCGGGGGGAAGGTTTCCAAATTGTTTTCATTCAAGTTTTATTTTAAGTATTTTAGAGTTTGATCCAAAAGAAAATTATTGCAATACTAGAAGATTTACCCAGCATTGCTTGGGTCCTTCAGGGCAGGGTTCTGGAGTATGGGGTTATAGGAGTCAGGGTCGGGGTGAGGAGGGGCTTAGGGCAGGGGGCTGGGGATAGGTGGTGGGTAGGAGTCAGCATTGGGGGAGGAGCTCAGGGCAGGGGTGCAGGATTCAGGGCAGGAGATGGGGTGTGTGGGGACTCGGCAGAGGTGGAGATATGAGGGGGCAGAAGTCGGGAGGAGGGCGGGAAGTATGGGAGAGGCTCAGGGCAGCGTGTGAGGGTGCAAGAGTCAGGACAGAGAATTGGGGGGGTGCAGGAGTCATGGCAGGGGTTGGATGGGGGTTTCAGGGCAGAGGGTTCAGAGGTGTGGGGGTCTCCGAGCAGAGTATAGGGGGTGCAAGAATCAGGGCAGGGGGTGGGCAACTCAGGGCAGGAGATGGGGGGTGACCAGCAACTGCTCCCTGGGGCTGGCCAGGGCAGTGGGGTCCGTGCTGCCTGGCCGGCGTCTGCTCCCTGGGGCTAGGGCACTTACTGCCCTCCCCCATGCTCATTCTGGAGTATAACACTCCCTGCTGTCAGAGCACTGCCTTTCCATTTGATGCGAAACAGTCAGCTGCCCGGCACATCCCATTGCCCTGGCACAACCCCACCCTGACCATGCTCTCAGTTCTGAGAAGAGGAAGCTGCCTACCACATTTGGTGGTCCTAGCTCTCACCATTTAGGAAGAGTTCTTGAGTGAATGAATGGAGGAACCAACACACACAGGGTATGTCTAGACTACATGGCTCCGGGTTTACCGGGGCAGTCGACAAGGGCCTCCCTTGTCGACCACGGTGTGTCCAGACTACCGCGCTGTGCCACCAAACAGCTGATCAGCACAGCGCAGCGGCCATTTTGATGTAAATGAAGCGGCGATTATTTAAATCACCGCTTCATTTCCTTATGTCTAGAAACCTCATCTACATGGCTCCGTAGACGGAGCCATGTAGTTTAGATGTACCCCCTGTAGAAACCATGAAGCACCCCCCCACACACACACACACACACACACACACACCTCTGAAAGAACTGAACCCTGTTTTCCCACAACTGTGACATTCCAATTACCATTTGGATACTGGTTTTGATTTTTTTTCCATTGTGAAGCCTTCTTTTAAAAGCTACATTCTTCGTGTAAAAACAGAACATCGGTGACAATTTTTGAAGGCCTTTTTTCCAACATAAAAATCCCTTTTCATTTGAAAAATTTCCACCAGCTCATGGAATTAGGTCTGAGTTTCCCAACGGAGGCCACCTCAACTTGAAATTGGTGGGGTGCCTCACGTTCCCTGTGGCGGCAGAGCCACGCCAACCAATCCACGGAAAGCCGACTCAGCAAGCACTGCCCAGGTCCTCTGTTTAACAAAGCGCATGCTTAGCAGTAAGCGTGCGCTGAAGTACTTTGGGGAATGGGGGACCCAGATGGGTGAGATGGAGCTGGAGATGCAGAAAGAACAGCCTAACTACTAAGCATTGCCCTGTTGCACGTATGCCCAATGCTTCAGACCCTGAGACTCATGTGCCCACCTCCCCACTCCTCCCTCTCTTTTCTGTTCCTTTCCATTCCTTGCCACCTCCTTTGCTCTAGCCCCAGTCCCTCCTGTAATAGCTCTCTTGTGACTGTCCACACCCCCTCCACACTTCTGGTAATTCCTGCAATCCCCAATCATTACAAATATTACAGAGCTCCTCTCCTCTGTAAAGAAGACCCATGCGCTCAATAGGCAGCATATTTGATCTACAAGGGTACGTCTACATTGCACGATTATTCTGAAATAAGCTATTCCGGAATAGTTATTCTGAAATAGCTTATTTTGAAATAGCAGGTCTATATTGCGGGAAAGCATCAAAATTAGTCCAAGGCAGGCTTCCCTAATGTAGACGGGCTATCTCGATTTAGAGCCCCAGGAGGCCCTGGGGAGGAGAATGGCCCTGGAGAGGGGCTATTTCAAAATAATCGAGTGGAGCGTCTATACACATCTTAATTCGAAATAGCTATTTCGGAAGAGACATCCTCGTAGAATGAGGTTTACAGATGTCGGAATAAGCCGTCCATTATTTTGAAATTATTTCAAAATAACGGAATGGCTGTGTAGACGCTCGCATTGTTATTTCGAAATAACACTAGTTACCTCAAAATAACAGAGCAGTGTAGACACACCTCAGTCAGCACACTTTCCAGTCTTCTCTGTACCCTTCCCCAGCAGCTAACATATACCCACCCCCCTTCTTGTTTTATTTTTTCGGCGTTCATTTAGCAGCCGCCTTCGAAATCTCTCCAGCAGATTATGTCAGTTTAATTTCCTGCATAAATCTGTCAACTACTTGTGAAAGTTCAAAATAACAGCACTTATATATACTTCATGAGCACTTCATAACACGCCTGTTGGGCATTAATGGGAAAGCCAACTCTGAACCAAAGGCCCTTCTATTTTCCAGAGACGTTAGATAACACGAGTATTTACTTTTTAATTAAAAGCTGCCTGAAGGAGCAGGGCACATGGGAGTCAAACTGTTGATGGAACGTAACAGGTGTTGCATTATCAGCCCAAGCTAGCTTTGGATTCAAATGGAGACCATGTGTCATTGTGTATTACTGGTCCCCCGATACTCCCCATCCATAGAGGGTATGAGAGTTTGCCACAAAACTTTCTCCCTTAGCTCAAGCTCCATAGTGGCTAATGCTCTCAGCTGGACATCTTCCTGCTTCAATTCCCTCTTACAACTCTAATGGTGCTCATTCCACCAAGCCCACTCCAACTCTGGGTTCTCAGAGATCTAGAGCCAAGTTCTGCAGTTCAGGCCCATCTCTGAGGCTACATCTAGACTGCAGGCTTCTTGCACAAGACGTTTTTATCGGAAGAGATCTTCCGCAAAAACTTCTTGCGCAAGAGCGCGTCCACACTGCAAAAGCGCATCGAAAAAGCAATGCGCTTTTTCAAAAGAGAGTATCCAGACTGCATGGACGCACTCTTGAAAGTAAGCTCTGATTGCTATGCACAGAATGGCCACCAGGGCACCTCTTTCCTCTTTTTGCTCAAAAAAAACCCTCTTCCACTGTCCACACACACCTTTTTGCAAACGAGCTCTTTCACAAAAAGGCGTTCTTCCTCGTAGAAAAACCCAGAAAAACCCCTCTGTGCTTTTGAATTTTTGTGTGCAAAAATGTGCTTGAGGTGTGGACGCTCCATGAGTTTTATCAGAAAAATGGCCGTTCTTCTAAAAAAACTCTGTAGTGTAGACATAGCCTAATTGCCATACTGACCACTGAAACAAAGGGTCAGAAAATGAAGCTCCTGCAGCTTCAGCCATAGACTCACAGAATCCCAGGGCTAGAAGGCACCTCAGGAGTCATCGAGTCCGGCCCCCTGCCCAAGGCAGGACCAGCCCCAACTCAACCATCCCAGCTCCTGACGTTCTCCCTGGAACTCCCAAAATGGAAGACTTGCCTATTTAAAAGACAGCAGACTTAGGTGCTAATCCCACTCTGTCCCCAGGCCATACCACAAACTCATCCGAGCCTGGCAACGTTCTCATGAAAATTTACCTGCCGCAAAGCAAACAAATGCATCTGTCCTTTACCTTGACGGCAGTGACAGGAAATATATTTTCACTCACCCGACAAAACAATAGACATGCTCCAGACAAATGAGGTGAGCGGAACTTTGCAAGGATGAATTAGGTGGTGCTCTTGCCTCATACGTTGACAGGTATTGAATTTGTTCTAACTCATTCCATTTTTTTTCCTTCCAAGGGCTTTTAAAAATACATAAATATGTAACATGGATAAATATAGTTTTACAGTCCAAGGATGCAAGGCATGGAATAAATACTGCTGTCAATAAAAGGCAAAGATGACATCCTACGCACTCAACGAGGCAGGTCCCTGGGGAAATGTGTATGATCGTGTGACTCAGGCCTGCTTCATGGGGAAGGTGATCCCCAGCCTTGTAAAAGGAAGCCTCCCACAGCACCTGGACACCCTGGACAGTGTAGGGGAGTCCTACATCCGGAGATTTGTGACAGGGATCTGAAATAATGAATGGCAGAGAGAGGCTAAATCATTTGGTCCTATTTACCTCTTCCCACAGAACCAGGACAAAAGGGGGTGTCCAGTGAATGAAGGGCAACAAGTGTGGAACAAATGGCCAAAGGAAATACGGTTGTGACACGGCTATTTCATAATTAACCCTTGGAACCTCCTGCCGCAAGATGTCTTCTGTGTACCTGAAAATACTTTATGGGCCCCCCTGTTCCATCGCATCTGAGCACCTCAATGTATTTATCCTCACCCTGCCCCCAGAGTAGGGCTGCGCTATTATCCCCAGCTGTAAGTTGCAGAAGCGAAGCACAGAGCGACCAAGGGACTGGTTACCCCAAGTCACCCAGGAAGTCTATGGTGCAGCAAGGAATTGAACCCTGGTCTCCTAACGTCTATTCATCTGCAGCTTGATAAATCCAGACAATGGGATCATCGATGGATGAGCCCACGCATCCACAGCTAAGAACGCCTATGCTTCTGCAATAAGGATAAACCAATGGACAAAGGGAATTCGTGGCTGGGGATGGGACACAACCACTAACCGAGGTGTGGCAGGAAGACTTTTCCTCTGTGCACACGTTATGATCAGATTACCGGCTCTCCGGGGATGGTTTTCCACCCGTTTTTGCACTCATCTTACAGCAGCTCCATCTAGGTTGCATTTCCCTAATTTGTTTATCAGAAATCCAATGCAAAACTTCAACTGACTTCAATCGGACCCTAGGGAGTAGCCTTAGCTTAGCACCCCTACAGGTACAGGGCACACAGCTAAATAGATTTACGCCAGCTAGAGATCTGCAGGCCCAGCCTTTGGGCAAGGCGAGCCAGGCGGTCGCCTTGGGCCCCACGCATTCAGGGCCCCACGGCTCCACGCATTCAGGGCCCCCGCACTTCCCAGCTCCCGGCCCCACCCACCCAGCCGGGAGCTGCGCGGCCGTGCGGCTCAGCGTGCTGCCTTGGGCCCCGCACACTCTTTGGCCGGGCCTGGTGATCTGACCCACAGGAAGGGAATCATCTGGACAAAGACCCTCCACCCCCTGGAGGAAATGGGATGGCCAGCAGTGACCAGTCTGCTGATCAATGACCAGAGGCACTGACAGGTGACAAAGGGAACCATATGCAGAGCTCTTAGGGCCATAAGGTCGCAACTGCAGAGGTGGCAGCTGGGGGTCTTCAGGGCTCGGAGTATGGGGCCACTCACCCTGCCGCTAAGGTCTGTCCATGGCGCCGTGCTTAGTACTTTCTAGTTCATACCCAGGAGGGAACTATTAAGAAGCACTTGGTCAGAAAAAGTGGAGGGCCGGGCCCTATGCTGATGTAAGCTGGCATTGGCCACTGTCGGCAGACAGGACACTGGGCCGGATGGACCTTTGGTCTGACCCAGTCTGGCCCTTCTTATGTTTATTCAGTTCAAGTGCCTGGAGCAAAGCCCGTTTACACCCACTGAGGATCTGGCCCCAGGCTTTAGAGCAGCCCTGCCCAGGACTGTGTGCTGCAGAAGAAAAGAGGGATTTAGTAGCACAGCTCAGAACTGCTGCTGGAAATCGGCTCCCCTCCCTCCTTTTCCATGGATTTGCCCTTTCTCTCCTTGAGTTGCAGGTGGTCACCCTGCCTTAAACAGGAAGGGGGCAGGCCCACGGAGGGGAGGGAATTGGTGAAACTAAATCCGCACCGTACACAGAGCACGCACTAAACGTTTGCTCCTTTCCCATTTATCAAGCATTACGGCACCTACGAAGGTATTTTCCGGGAAGGCTGGGAAATGCATCTCCTGTGAAAGCCATTGAGAATCAAGCCCCACACTGATAGCTACCCCGCTCCCACTGTGCCCATATTAAATGGAGGCGCGTAGTCATCTGCAATCCATTTGGATGCTGGCTGCCCTCGCTGTATGCTGAGCGGTGTCGCTGCCACAGACAACGTAGCTCTGGCTCCTTCAACCGTGAATCTCTGCTGACACCCCGTGGCCGCAATACACGGGCTAATTGAGCTGGAGTTCAAGTATGCGAGGCACTTCTCCCATGTGAATCCAGAAGCTGCTCCAAATGAGACGGGCGTAGATTCATTGGAGAGGAGTGTCTTTGCCATTGGCTTGGGTCCCAAACTTAGGAACGTTCCTGGGTCATCGTGGGATGTTAGACGCACATTTTGCGATGCTCAAAGTTTTCAGGCAGAGTTTTTGTTCTGCAGGAATCCCTGCCTCCCCCCTGAAGTCAATGATTCCTAGGGCCAGGATTTCATCCTCCCCTGGCTGGGTTTCTCTTGATGGTTGTTCTTCAGGGATTCTGTTTGTGTAAACACTGGACAGAAACATTCCTGGGACTGCGTATTTCCATGTAGATCTACATGAAAATGCATGAGCCCAGAAATGTTTGCACAAGACAATAGTCCAGAGGTTTGCAGCATCCAAATCCAGATGTTTTTGGTGAGAAAAGAAATAGATGACCTGGGAATTAAGCCTTAGCCCCTTGGCTCCCCTCCAGATGTTCTACCAGCTGCTCACACCAAGTCCCCTCTGGTCAATTACTTTACTTGATGCTTCTAATCAACAATATTATATATGTGATGCTATAAACTTTTGTATTTAATATTAGCTCATAACTCAGCATCTAAAACCAGATGTTTTTGGTGAGAAAGAAATTGATGACTTATCAGAGGATTGATCCCAGACCCCTTGATTAACTTCCAGATGGTCAACCAGCTGAGCCGCACAGCTCACTGCCTGCTCCCTCTGGTCAATTTCTCTTCATGAAAAGAAAAGGCCGTCAGCTCGCCCAGCCCAATGCACAGAAATGTGTGAGAAAAGGTTTTATAATCACACGTTGAAACAGGGAAACGTGGTGTGGAGCCAGCCCAAGGCATCACCCGTGGAGAAGACCATTTCAGTCCCTCACGTCTCCTTCCTTAGTGCCTTAATTCCCAGACGGTGGAAGTTTCATATGGACATGTGACCTGGAGAAGTATAATGTGACATTAACTTGAGCCTGACCATGCCGCTTTTTCAGCACCTCTCTGCTCAACTGTGTAGTTCCAAGGCTCTCCAAATGGCTGTTGTTGGGAAGCCAGCAATCTGCATAATATAGCAAAGCACAAATAGCACAGCCAGCTTTAGACTGGATTTGTGTGGCGTTAGAGCACAGAATACAGTAGCTTTAGATCTAAGAAATAGTATAGAATCATAGAATTGGAAGAGACCTCAGGAGGTCATCGAGTCCAACCCTCTGCTGAAAGCAGGACCAACCCCAACTCAGTCATCCCATTACAAGCTCTGATCCAGCTATGCACTTGCTTAACTTTAGGCCAATAAATACTCCTATCTAAATCAATGAGCCATCTCATGTGCTTAAAGTTAAGCACATTCTTAAGGGCTTTGCTTGACTGGACCACCCAGAGGGAACGCTGAGCAGGCTCTTCTTCATCGCATCCCACTACTGCTATGTTTGGAGCCTCCCAGATGTTGCTGTATCACAGATGTATCTATCGATTTGTGCTGGGATCCATAGTTGATTTCACAAGGGTATGTTGGTTTTTAAGTCATAGATGCAAACATTTGGTTAAAAACCTTCCATGGCATGAGAGAAACCACCAGAGTCTAAACCTTCTTCAGCATTAAGGGACATCATCCACCTCAAAGAGTCAGCTGTGTCTGAAAATGCTGGCTGGCTATTGTTAAAGGCAACACTTAAGATTATTATCACTTAAAGAAATTAGACTGTTTTTCTTTCTTTTTTAATGTCTCTAGTGGGCATTTGAGAGTGTTTTATGAATAATCAATTCATGGCTTCCCTGACTAGCTAATCAGTTTGTAGGCATATTCCAAAAGACAAACAGGGAGAGAAAAATGGTTTAAAAAAAAAAACCAACAGGAAAATGTGATTGTAAAAGCTTAAGAATTGGCTGTGTAGATTCCAGAGCAGACACATGACCTGAAATAACTCTCTGTGTCATTTACAATAACAATTATTTTAAAAAAGAGACTCTTGACTCTCTCTTTTCAAACTTCAAGTAGATGTGACCATTGTGTGCGAATGCATCTGAGTCCTGCTTCCATCAGCAAGGTGAGCTGTTTGTCCTGAACTCTACCAAAACTAGGCTGGTCAAAAACCAGAAGCTCTGTCCCAAGGTAAACCCAAGATTTGGAAGGTCAAAATCTCTGCATTTTTTTGCAACTATCCCAAAATATTTCATAGGCTGTGTCTACATTACAAACAAAAGTTGGAAAAAGATACACAAATTGCAAACCACAATTTGTGTATCTTTTTCTGCTTTTCTTTCGGAAGAGGCTTTTCCAAAATTTGGCATGTCTACATGGTGCCAAATTTTGGAAAAACCTCCTCTTTCAGCACATCCCTTCTTCCTCATACAACAAGGTTTACAGGGATGGCGAAAGAAGCATCTGCTTTTCTGAAATTGTTTTCGGAAAAGTGGACGCGTTCCTTGGATGTGCCATAGCTTTTCCAGGATACCTCCAGTATCCCGGAAAAGAGCTTCAGTGTAGATGTAGCCATACTGACCCTCATGAAATGTCTGACTTGCACTTTATCATTTCAGCTTCTGTTATATTATTTTCAGGACATCCAAAATAACAAAGTCAAAACTAAACACTACTATAATTTCCTATAAAAAATTTCGACACCAAGGATGTGTTCCCCTGAAACATTCTGATTTTGTGGAAGCAACATTTTCCTGAGCACTGTTCTGTTGGGAAATGTTCATCCGGAGCGCATAAAAACACCTTCCCAAAGCTCATTGGGCGGATGCAACACCCATCTGAGCAGGCATGTTTGCTGAGCAAGAGGGGAGAGAGGGAGGTGACGGCTGGGCAAGAGGTGATGGAAGAATGGACAGACTCAGCAGCTTAGAAGAAGAGACCAGGACACACAACAGCATGAACAAGAGGTCAGAGAAACGCCCATTGAGGCCCCATGACGAGATCCCTGTCACTTAATCAGTGTCTCAGGATGGGCCAGATCTCAGGCAGAGCAAGAGTGGAAACTCCGTGGATTGCAAACCATGCCAGGCATTTATTCGTATTTTAACAGCTGCAGAAATCACAGTGGGCATGATCCTGCGAGGTGCTGAGCACCACTGAAGTGAATGAGAGTTGGGGCTGCTCGGTACTTCATAGGTGCACTCAGCACCTGGCAGGATTATGCCCAGCATGAATACAGCCCTAACAGCTACACTACAATGTAATGTAGCAACAGAACTGTAATTACAGGGCCCGACATGCCACTTACTGCCAGGGACTGGGAGAGAGAGAGCTAGCTGGAGTCCACTGAGAAAAAGAGGAAAATAGATGGACTGACCCAGCAAACTCACTGATTGTGAAGTAGACCCCAAGCCAGTGGACACACTGGGCCACTTGGGACAGAAAGTCACTACATAGCTCTCAGGCCATTGGGAAGCATGAGCCCTGCTTCCCAGACCAAGCCAACGGTCTGCCTAGGGAATACCGTCTCTGAGATACCGAGAGCTTGGTTCCCCTAATACTTAGGCTGGTGTCACTCCGTTGGCATCAGGGAAGAGACTCCAGATTTGCACTGGCATACGAGATTTTAGCCAATCAGCCTTGACCTGTCTGTGGAAACAGTCACGTCCAGGGCCATCAATGGGGGAGGAGGCACAAAGCAAGGCAGTTGCCTCAGGGGGGCTGGAGACCCAAGATCTTTAAAATCACCCCAGAGCCCCACACAGCGAGGTCTTTGTAGAGCTGAGGCCTGGCTGCTCTAACCCCGCCCTTTCTGCCTGAGGCTCTGCCCCTTCCACGGGCCTGGAGCCACCTCCCCCCATTGCCCAGCACCTGGGGAAGTCCGTTGCTAGCCCTGGTCAAGTCAATGGAGTGATGCCCAATCACCACAGCAGAGAATGCAGCCTCCACATTGGAGCCCTGCATCACTTAGGGGAGTAGGCGGGGGCCAGTGTGGACAGGGAAATGGCGGTGGAGCAGGCTACCAGGTAGCTCCATCTCCCACTGCCATGATGAATATAGGGGTGGGGGTTGCTGCCCTTGGTGAGGAGGCTTGGGTGAAAGGGTGCAATGGGGGCAGGAGAGGGTGGGAAGAGGAGGGACAGGGAGAGCAGAGGTAGGAGGTTGGGGCCTGCGGCAGAGGGTTGCCTCTGGCCTCAGGCCTGGGATGCGGGAGGGGGTTGCCTTCAGCCCCGCGCTCCGCTAGGTATGGCCCTGATTGGGTGAATGCCCTAAGGGAACTGTGGAAAAGCATTCATAAGAACATAAGAACGGCCAGACTGGGTCAGACCACAAGTCCATTTTGCCCAGTATCCTGTCTTCTGACAGGGGCGAATGCCAGGTGCCCCAGAGGGATTGAACAGAACAGGGAATCGTCCCGTGATCCTTCTCCTGTCCTCCATTTCCAGACTCTGACAAACAGAGGCTAGGGACACCAATCCTACCTATCCTGGCTAATAAGTATCGATGACCTAACCTCCATAAAAGTATCTAGTTCTTGTTTGAACCCTGTTAAAGTCCTGGTCTTCACAGTCTCCACTGGCAAGGAGTTCCACAGGTTGTCTGTGCGCTTCATGAAGAAAAACTTCCTTTTGTTTGTTTTAAACCTGCTACCTATTAATTTCATTTGATGACCCCTAGTTCTTATGTTATGGGAAGAAGTAAATAACTTTTCCTTATTCACTTTCTCCATACCTGTCACGATTTTATAGACCTCTCTCATACTCCCCTTTAGTCTCCTCTTTTCTAAGCTGAAAAGTCCCAGTCTTTTTAATCTCTCTCCATATGGCACCCGTTCCAAACCCCTAATCATTTTGTTGCTCTTTTCTGAACCTTTTCCAATGCCAATATATCTTTTTTGAGATGAGGAGACCACATCTGTATGCAGTATTCAAGATGTGGGCTTACCATGGATTTATATAGAGGCAATAAGCTATTCTCTGTCTTATTCTCTGTCCCTTTTTTAATGACTCCTAACATTCTGTTTGCTTTTTTGACTGCCGCTGCACACTGAGGCTATGTCTACACTACAGGGAGGCTATGTCCAGGGAACGCATCTGCTCTTCCGCTTTTTTTGCGGAAGAGCAGACGTGCTCTTTCGGAAGCCCTGTCTTCCTCCTCCCACGAGGAAGAAGGGCTCTTCCAAAAGAGAAGGCTTTTGGCCCAGTGTAGATGGGCCACATTTCGGAAAAGCCTCTTCTGAAAAAACTATCAGAAAAAGGTACGCAAATTGTGGGGCGCAATTTGCATACCTTTTTCCAATACATCAGTGTAGTATAGAAATAGCCTGAGTGGATGTTTTCAGAGAACTAGCCACAATGACTCCAAGATCGCTCTCTCTTGAGTGGTTATAGCTAAATTAGTCCCCATGATTTTGTATGTATAGTTGGGACTATTTTTTCCTATGTGCATTACTTTGCATTTATCAACATTAAAATTCATTTGCCATTTTATTGCCCAGTCACCTAATTTGTAAGATCCTTTTAAAGCTCTTCACAGTCTGCTTTGGTCTTAACAGTTTTGAGCCGTTTGGTATCATCTGTAAATGTTGTCACCTCACTGTTTTCCCCTTTCTGCAGATCATTTATAACTAGGTTAAATAGGACGGGTCCCAGGACAGACCCTTGGGGGACCCCACTAGTGCCCTCTCTCCATTCATGGATTCCCCGCCCTCAACTGTGTCATGGCACTAGCCTGGATGCATACTACAGCGTGGTCCTGTCAGCAGCTGACTTGAGGCCATCACCCTCCCTGCTGGCCAACTCTCGTTCCTGCCACCACACACGAGACCGGGGTTTGTGGGGAAGGAGGTGGGTTCAAGTTAAGGGCAATAAGATGTGGTAACTCACTAGCGAGGGCAAGCCCTCGGCGTGCCGTGGGCAGAACACACTAGAGAAGTGTGCCGAGTTATCCACCTGTGACAGCACGTCAGGGAGCCCCCAACCCTGCACCCCCATCCTCAGCCAGGTGTGACTCTCAGCCAGCCAGTAGAGTAGAAGGTGTTACTGGTTCTCAGGGACACAGCGCAGCACAGGAGCGATGTTAGCACATGTGCCAAGAGCAAACGCCTTATTCCTCTTGGGAACAGGGTCACCCAGGCCCCTTTAACCGCCTTCCTGCTCCCAGCTTCCTCTCATCTTCCCTAGGTGAGACCAACTCACACTCCCAGCAACCGGTCACTCAGCCCCCAGGCAGCCCCGCCTCTTGCTTTGTCCAGATTCCTCCACCTAGCCCAGGTGTCAGGCCAGCTGGGCTATTGCCTACGTGCCTCCCCTCAGGGACCCATCCCCCGGTGGGCACTGCACACACAGACACACACAGGCTATGTCTAGACTGGCATGATTTTCCGCAAATGCTTTTAACGGAAAAGTTTTTCCGTTAAAAGCATTTGCAGAAAAGAGCGTCTAGATTGGCATGGACGCTTTTGCGCAAAAGCACTTTTTGTGGAAAAGCGTCCGTGCCAATCTAGACGTGGTTTTGCGCAAGAAAGCCCCGATCGCCATTTTTCGCCATCGGGCTTTTTGCACAAAACAGTCCTGAGCTGTCTACACTGGACCTCTTGCGCAAATACATTTGAGCAAGAGGGCTTTTTCCCGAATGGGAGCAGCATAGAATTTGCGCAAGAACACTGACAATCTTGCATCAGATCGTCAGTGTTCTTGCGCAAATTCAAGCGGCCAGTGTAGACAGCTGGCAAGTTTTTCCGCAAAAGCAGCCGCTTTTGCGGAAAAACTTGCCAGTCTAGACGCGGCCACAGCGTCTCTGCAGACCAGCATAGGGCAGTAGGGATCACACACACAACACAGCAACCAGTGAATGCAAAACCAGAGGGGATCCAGGGCCACAAGAGTGGATGGCACCCCCACTATGTCACACCACCCCAGCCACAGTATTTATCCCTTTGCCCCAGAGCCGCCTTGCCCCACACCGGGCATCTGTGCAGCATTTGCACAGGCATCCATGGGATGCCAGGCCACCAGGGGCAGGTCTCTGCTTGCTGCCTGCATGGGCAGGAAGGAAGTGGTTAAAGCAAACTTGAAGCTTTTCGGATTGCGTGGGGACCATGGCACCTTGCAGCGGGTGAGCGTTTTGCCCTCGCCTGTCCTTCCAGACTAATCTGCTCAAATGGTTGCAGGAGCCAGGAACATGTGGATAGTTCAGCCAGCCAGAAAGACATAAAGAGAATCTGAGAGAGAAATCGCGCTGCTGGTAAAGTTTGTTAGCCTCGGAAAGCAGGCAGGCCCGGTCCAACCTACGCAAAGGCCTCTGTTGAGCTCAGTCATTCAAAACCCATCAACAATATGTTTCACTGCTCTCTTTAGAAATGCAGCACCCCCTGTGGTGGGATTATCCACTCCCCACATCTCGAGGACTCTCTCATTTTGTGGGAGGAGGCATTCTGCAAAATGATGATCCCACCGGACCTGAGGCTCAGCTCTCGGCGGCCATAACGCCGTTGAAGTCAATCGTCCTCAGCCGCAGAAAATTAGGCTCGTCTTTACCCTGGCCTTTAGATCGCTTTGGGCCGGGGCTTCATTCTCCTCATGCTCCGACCTGGAAATTGGAGACTTCCTCAGTGGCCACAAATTGGTCTTCTGAGCAATGGCATCCCCAACTAGACTCAGAGTCTGCATTGGGATCAACCCCCTGGATCTCAGGCTACATGGACGCACCTGCTGCATCACTATCTCCAGTGATTAAATTTCCCACATTCCTCATGGGGCCCGACAAGTTCTGTTTGTTTTCATCAGGCCTTCCCGGAATATCAGACACGCCAGCTGTTGCTCTCCTAGATTAGACATTGGGCATCGAGAGCAGAACGACAGTGGTCAGACCTGGTGCTTCTGAAGGAAAACGTGGAGCTGGATATTTAAGCAAAGCACGGAAAGGACGATGTTTCCTCCTGATCACCGGTGTGTAATCATCTTCTGCCTAGAAGCATGAGAGCCGAATGTCCTGCTGGCACTTTGGGTTCAACCCACGCCAGGGTTGTGCCCGACCTGCCCTGCAACTCTGGCTGCCCGAAATGCTAGTGTAGCTGTGGCTCACATCTGGACACCCACCGCCAGCCTGCAAGTGTGTGGGTCATGCTCTGGCACCCACTGCCCTCTGACTTTTTGTGCAGAGTGACCCCAATGCCCTCCCAGTCCCAATTTCTCCCAAACCGTTGGCCCTGTGCGTCCAACCCTCTCCTGGAACTCCCATTGCTGAATCATCGGCTTAGCAATCATCACCAGCTGGATGTTTTCTCCCCATGGTTTTCTCCAAATGATGCCCACCCAGCATGGTGGAATCAGCTGGCATCACTAGCCCTGCCACACTACATGCTGGGCTGCGGACCAGAAACCCAGAGGCACAGCTGCCTGGCCATATGCTTGCAGACATTTCCCAGTGCCTGGGAGAGGAGCCAGGCCAGTTCTCAGCTGCAGACAACCCCCTAACCTGAAACAAATTCTTTCCAGCAGCCACGCAGCACACCGCACACACACACAACCCACCCTTGCAATTAATCCCGGTGCTCACTCTGTCCACACAGTGACATCGCCACAAGACCTAACCACATCAGCCACCACATCAGAGGCTCATACAGCTGCACATCCACCAGTGTGATGTAGGCCATCAAGTGTCAGCAAGGCCCCTCTGCCATGGATATAGGCCAAACTGGACAGTCTCTGCGACAAAGGAAAAATGAACACAAATCAGGTATTCAAAATGGTAACACACAGAAACCTGTTGGGGAACATTGTAGCCTGCCCGGGCACTCGTTAATGGATTTAAAGGTGGCTATTCTCTTACAAAGCAATTTCAGGAAT
The DNA here is from genome assembly GCA_019425775.1 of Rafetus swinhoei. Lineage (NCBI taxonomy): Eukaryota > Metazoa > Chordata > Testudines > Trionychidae > Rafetus > Rafetus swinhoei. Next base: position 5,094,511 of record CM033438.1, read on the forward strand.
CAACTAGGGAGAGAGTCTTTGGAACTGGCCTTCATATGCAAATTGGACACATTTACCCAGGGACTGAACAAAGACATTAACTGGATGGGCTGTTATAATCAACACCCAAATGACGTCAAAAGCGAAGTATCGGACACTTACAACCGATTCTATTAGCAACGTTTCATGGACATTTTAATTTACAGGGTTTTTTTCTCCTCCCTTTCTCCGCTCTTTTTCTGCTTTAAATTTTTGGGGGGTTTTGTGCCTCTTGCTCCACTCAACGTCTGAAGAAGCAGGCTGTGCCCCCAGAAGCTCATGATACCATCTGTATTTTTTTGTTAGTCTCTAAGGGCATGTCTACACTAGAAATTATTGCAAAATAACTTACTTCAGAATAATAACTCCCGAAATAACTATTTCGAAATAGCGTGTCCACACTACAGGGAAGCCTCAAAATTAATCTGGCTCCCTTAATGTGGACATGCTCCCTCAACTTAGGGCCCCAGGAAGCACTGGGGAGTAATGACTTTGAATGACTCTGGGAAGTAATTATTTCGAAATAGCAGCAGTGGAGCGTCCACACTACCATTATTTTGAAAGAACTATTTTGAAATAAGCGTTATTCTTCGTTGAAAGCAGGAGTTATTATATCAAAATAACCAGCCCCTTATTTCGAAATAACGGCCTTGGTAGTATGGACGCGCCGCGTGTTATTTTGAAATAAGGGGAGTTATTTCAAAATAACTCCCTAGAGGAGACCAGGGCAAAAGGCGAAAATATACTTAAGATATTCAACTCCAGCTATGTTCATTACGTAGCTGGAGTTGATTTTTCTTAAATTGAGTTTTCACCCAGTCAACACAGTGGAAGGTCAACGGGAGCAAATACTCCCATCGACTTCCCTTACTCCACACGGGGAACAAGACTATCCGTGCTGACAGGAGCGCCCTCTCAGTTCGAATTAGTGGGTCTTCACTACACCCGCTCATGTGAACCCCAGAAGATCGACTAGCAGCTTCGATCATCTGTGTAGCGTCGACAAGCCCTAGGTGTTTAGGGGCAGGAACAGACTTTTACAATGTGCCTGTAGAGCACCCAACACAATAGGATCCTACCCTCAGAGGGGCCTCTAGGTGCTAATTGAAATACATGTTGGTAATAATAATAATTTGGGAATGGAAAGAGCAAGGAGAAAAACACACTGGGCTCCATTCCCCTGGTCTAACTCCTCCGAAGTAATGTGGTAACTATTTTTTAAAAGCGCCTAGTAGATTTACTAGCTAATGTCCCATGAACTTTCAAGGGGACCCAGGCTCCTAAATGCCAACATTTCTTTGGACAACAGGACATAGGTTCTTAAGCCACTCAGTCATTTTTTAAAGTTTTACACCTAATCCAGATGGGCCCCACCTGTGTCACCATAGAATCATAGAACCATAGAGCTGGAAGAGACCTCAGAAGGTCATCAAGTCCAGCCCCCCTGCTCTAGGCAGGACCAATCCCAACTAAATCAACCCAGCCAGGGCTTTGTCAAGCCGAGACTTAAACACCTCCAGGGATGGAGACTCCACTACTTCCCTAGGTAACCCATTCCAGTGCTTCACCACCCTCCTAGTGAAATAGTTTTTCCTAATATCCAACCTGGACCTCTCCCACCACAACTTGAGACCATTGCTCCTTGTTCTGCCATCTGTCACTACTGAGAACAGCCTTTCTCCATCCTCTTTGGAACCTCCCTTCAGGAAGTTGAAGGCTGATATCAAATCCCCCCTCACTCTTCGCTTCTGCAGACTAAACAGACCCAACTCCCTCAGCCTCTCCTCATAGGTCATATGCTCCAGCCCCCTAATCATTTTGGTTGCCCTCCGCTGGACCCTCTCCAATGCGTCCACATCCTTTTTGTAGTGGGGGGGCCCAGAACTGGACACAATACTCCAGATGTGGCCTCACCAGAGCTGAATAAAGGGGAATAATGACATCTCTGGATCTGCTGGCAATGCTCCTCTTAATGCACCCTAATATGCCAATAGCCTTCTTGGCTACAAGGCCACACTGTTGACTCATATCCAGCTTCTCATCCACTGTAACCCCCAGGTCCTTTTCTGCAGAACTACTACTTAGCTGGTTGGTCCCCAGCCTGTAACAATGCTTGGGATTCTTCCGTCCCAAGTGTAGGACTCTGTGACTCCACCAGAGAGGCGCTTGGGATTAGTTTGACTTTCTTGCTTAACTGAGCTGAAAATTTTAGAAAAGGAAAGGCAGCAAAGAGGTGGGAAGCAGCATTCTGAATTCCGATCAGATGAAATGAGATCCTGTGCCTCAGTTCTCCCTGCGGTGCCACCTGCTCCTGAAGCCAAGAGAAGAGCTTCCAGCAAGAATGGCGAGAAATAATAACTTTTTCATGACATCGACGTGCTGGGGTGATTAAAAATGCCCAGCAAGAAAGGAGAAACTGCAGCTATCTCTCTGGCATGAAGAGATTGCATTTTTGACCCCTGACATAGGTGGCAATTGATTAACCATTTGATTGCCCTGAGCCAATGGGAATGTCCCCATGACAACTCACACCAGCCAGTGGAAAAACCTGTAAGGAAAATCTCTATACCACGGTTGACCTTGACTTCAAGTTCTCAGACAGCCTGGTCCCAAACCATCCAGGACTTCATAGATCAAAGTCAACATCTTGAATCACGCCAGGAAGTGAAAAGGGAACGTGTGCACTCACTACAGAACAGCTCCCTGAGTTTCATCCATCATACGTCTCGTATTAGTTACATTACGTTCCTGTCCAGCTTTGCAAGGCACTGTCCAGACATAACTCCAGGGGCTAACCCGAGCAGCTGAATCCTGCACCTGCTGGAGCTTCTGTGCTGGTCTTCAAGGGTGGCTCCATGGGGTGTGTAGTCTGAATCGTCTGAAGTCCACAGAGCCTGGCTCCTAGCAGTGGTGTTTTCCAAGGGAAAGGTCCCTTGATAGAGCAACAGGAGTCCTGGGGTCTATTCCCAGCTCTGTCACCAGTGGACTGTGTGGCCCAAGCAGATGATTTCACCTTTGGGCATCACTCTCCCCCTGCTCCCATCTGAAAGGGCTGTTTCTCTGCCTTTGTACAGCTTCATGAGATACAGAGATGCGGTCCCTGATTTACTCTTGTCATAGCCTGGGCTTGTTCTAGCCATGGATTAATGCATCACTGGGCAAGAGCATCATGGTTCAGGGCAACTGCACCTCAGTGATTCAGCCAGGGTGCCCCGCTCAGCTTCTAGCTCCCCAGATGTTGCCTCTTTCGCACATCTCTGGTCTTTCTGACCAGGTATTCCCAGGCTGGACTGCAGCCTTTCCCTCACTGTGTCATCCCCTGCCTATCCAGGTTACCCTAAGACACCTGCTTGCTACCTGTCAAGGGGCTTCTAGCCCCATGCCTCTCCTGAGGGGTGACACCCCACAAACCGGCCCCTCACCAGTAGTCCCTGGCGGCTTAGCCCACCATCCAGCCCCAGCCTCTAATGCAGTCCAGTCCTGTGGCCCAGACAATGACCCCTTCTCTCAGGGCAATCGGGCTCCTCGGCCGAGTCACTCTGGGCCAGGCCCAGCAGCCGAGTCCATATAACCTCTTGTGCTTCCCCTTTCTTGGGGTCACAGGGGTGGAGGTACGGGGGCCCGGGCCCACCCTCTCCACCGGGCCCCAGCCCAGGGCCCTGTTGGTGGTGGGCGCATCCCCAACCACCAACTTAGCAGGGAATTCCTCCAAAACACACCACGCTCACTGGGTTGCCTTCTGGCTCCCTGCCCTTGGGCTACTTCCTACCGCTGTCTGGCCATGCAGGGCGTTGTTTGTTGTTCGGGCTGCGTCTCCCTCCGGCTCGGGATGCTCCTCAGACCACTGCTCCTCAGGCACAGGCTGCTGCTCTTGGGTTAGGGCAGGAGCTCCTTCCCCCCTGGTGGCCAGCCCCCAACTGATCCTCTTCTCTGGCCTTTATACCAGGGCTGCATCTGGAGCATGCCCAGTAGGGCCGCGGGGGAGGGGCTTTCTCTGCCCAATAAGCCTGTCCACCACGCCCCTGGCCAGTGCGGGGTTGATACACCCCATCACACTACCTCCTCAGAGACAGATCACAGGAAAATTGCTACAGACAGAAGATACAATGCAACTCTTACTAAGTCAGCCTACTTTATTCCTCAGGTGAAAGCATTACAGGGAAAACATTAACAACAATAAAAGGATGCCAATAAACGTACCAGAGCTCCTCCCAACACTCCCATGGGCTCTGGCAGGAGCAGTCTTTTAATACCCGATCCTTGAGGCATCCTTATAATTGTAAGTTCATCAAAGTTTCAGCTCAAAACAAGCCCCTGGTCTGATAAGGGCACAGTAGGCCAAGTTCTGGGGCCATCCATGGGGTGGGTAGCCTGTCCATTCACTGCACCAGGAAGAAGGCCCAGAGACATGTTCAACCCCAGATTTTTATCCAAAAGTCTTTTATTTGCTGGTGTCTGCAAGCTCCAGTTTGAACTAATGTTTGCATATCGTTCCAGGGAGCTTCAAAGGTTAATAATGGAGGAAGTTCATTAATATCCCCCACCCACTAGGGAAGGTAACATACAATGCCACAATAACACTTACAATGTACAAAATATACATACAATACAATGTACCCCCAAAATGCATTAACCCTATTGCAACAGAATTTGATAGTTTATCTTAATGTTGGGTCAGTACATTACTGGGTGAGGTCAGTCTCTCGCAAAGAGCAGTTTGAAAGAAGTCCATGATGCGTCTCTGATCCAGTTTCAGTGACACATCTTTATTGGAGGTTTTCTGAAGGGGTGGTGGTACACGTTCCCCGTGGGGACTGTAACGGCGTTTCCACAGATACCTCAGCCACCTCTCAGTCAGTAAAGCTCCCGGGACTGTCACACTGAAAATAAGCAGAGAGACGGGAACTCCGGGAAGCTGTATGCTAAGCCCAGCAGCCTAGTGAAGTCACTACATGTCTTCCTTCCACACCTCTGAAACGTACCCACAAAGCCCCACTCTCAAAAAGGTCACACCTCAGGGCTGTGGCCTACAGATGAGCTTGGACCCAATAACCAAATCTCCTTGAATTTTTATCATTCACAGAAAGGACGCCGGCCAGGGAAGAACAGCTGGAGACTCAGCTGCAAAGCTTCGCTAATGTGAGTCCACATAATCCTAGTTGATTCTTTGGAGAAGGAAATCATTGTGGGAGATGGGTCCTAATTGAGTGGGGTTCTGCCCTTCCAGATTTCTCACATTCACCGAGAGCTTCTTCCCCTTGGTGTGCTTTTATTTGGAGAGCTATTGAGGAGAACTGAAAGCCAACTCTTTCACCCAGACACATGAATTGACCTGCTGGGAAGACCCTTGCAAAGACTGGAGAGTCCTGGAAACCCAGACATGAAAAGAACAAATGTGCAGCTCATGTAAATGGGTAAGGCTCCATTGACTGGAGTGGAGTTTTGTTCATTGTTCATGAGTCACAACAAGACCCGCTCAGGTGGAATAGTCACTACAATCGAAACACTAGTCTAGGAGCAGGCCTAGGCCCAGACTTTGGCACATCCTGGCTGCAATGGCAACGTCCCAGCAGCTTGATGGAAATGCATATAATTGCATTTAATTTACATAATTAACCATCAGAGTTACTTGTACTTGGTTGTTCCTTGGGTAGAAATTGCTCGTTGAATGAGTTTACCAACAGTAAATAAAATTGTGGGTTTGACTATTTTGTCCTCATTTGCCACTTCTGGGGACACATCTGTGGGCTGCATTGTAGGGACTCTGCATTTGGCTCTCAGACCCCGAGTTTGGTATCCCTCTGTGAGTGGGACTATCTTCCCTAATAGAAATAACCTCAGCTGCAAAGTTGAGATCTACATCTGAATTTTCCCAGATTTGGCAAGTACTTGAAGATGTCCTTCTCGGCATCAACCATTATGTAAAGGAGGGGAACCTTTTTGTGGCTGGGAGCCGCTGACCCACAGAAAAATCAGGAGCTGCACACAAGTGAGAAGCAAAAAACTCCTCACCAATGTGGGCCCCAACTGAGAAGAAAGGAACTCCCCACACCACAGACCTTTGGCAGAGAAAGGTCTAACAATGCAATGGATGGATGTTGAAGCTGAGCAAATTCACACTGGAAATAAGGGGTATATTTTTAATGGGGAGAGTAATTACCCATTAGAACAGTTTGCCAACACAAAAAGGAAGCTCACAAGAAGTGGAAACTTGGACTGATGACTAGGGAGGAGCATAAATATATTGCTCGAACATGCATGGGTGTAATTGGGAAGGCCAAAGCACAACTGGAATTGCAGCTGGCAAGGGATGTGAAAGGTAACAAGAAAGGTTTCTACAGGCATGTTAGCAATAAGAGGCTGATCAGGGAAGGTTTGGGACCCTTACTGAATTGGGGAAGTAACCCAGGGACAGAAAGACGTGGGAAAAGCTGAGGTACTCAATGCTTTTTTTGCCTCTGTCTTCATAGACAAGGTCAGTTCCCAGACTGCTGCACTAGGCAACACAGTATGGGAAGGGGGTGGACAACCCTCAGTGGAGAAAGAACAAGTTAAGAACTATTTAGAAAAGTTAGACGTACAAAATCCATGGGATCGGATATAATACATCCGATTATTATTGTAGGGGACTGAGGAAGTTGGCAGATGTGATTGCAAGTACTTAGAGATGACCTTCTCGGTATCAACCATTATGAAAAGCAGGGGAACTTTTGCAGAGTCATTGGCCATTATCTTTGAAAACTCATGGAGATCGGGAGAAGTTCCGGACAACTGGAAAAAGGCAAATGTAGTGCTCATCTTTAAGAAAAGGAAGAAGGAGAATCCAGGGAACTACAGACCACTCAGCCGCACTTCAGCTCCCAGAAAAATCATGGAGCAGATCCTCAAGGAATCCATTTTGAAGCACTTGGAAGAGAGGGAAGTGATCAGGAATAGTCAACATGGATTCCCCAAGGGCAAGTCATCCCTGCCCAACCTGATTGCCTTCTGTGACGAGGTAACTGGCTCTGTGGAGGACAAGACATACTTTGACTTCAGCAAAGCTTTTGATACAGTCTCCCACAGTATTCTTGCCAGCAAGCTAAAGAAATGGATTGGATAGAATCAGAGAATCATAGGGCTGGACGAGACCTCAGGAGGTCATTGAGTCCAACCCCCAGCTAAAAGCAGGACCAACGCCAATGCTAAATCATCCCAACCAGGGCTTTGTCTGGGCTTTTAGCAGGGCGTTGGACGCGATGACCTCTTGAGGTCTCTTCCAACCCTATGATTCTAACAACTGTCATGGATTCTCCATACCTGACAAGTAAGCTCTGCTCCAGAAATTATTTGGGGGATATTCTATGGCTTATTACACAAAAGGTCAGACCAGATAAGCATAATGGCTCCTTCAGGCTTAAGAATCTATGAATATAGACCGTCTGATCAACATGTGGGTATCTGCAAAATAAGGGTCTGTGGCTTAGGGTCCAAGATTATGTTCATACACCTAGGCACACAATACTTATATGCTTATTTTAAACCATTCCAAGGACATCCAAAAAAAGAATCTGCCTAAATATTGCGTTATGATGATCTGAAGTGTTGGCCTCCGTGAAAACAGGTCCCACTTCTCCCACTGAGACACAGCCCAGGCAGAGGCATAGTGAGGGTGTTATGTGCCCAGGGACAAAAGCAAAATTTGCCCCCTCCCCTACCGCTACGTGAACCTGGCGCACAGCTGAGCCCGACCCAGGGAGGAGGGGGGAGCTTGTACCGTGTCTTCCCCTGCCCCCTCCAGTTTGGGGCCGGGCCCCCACATGCACTAACCCGCCGGCGGAGATGGAGGAATGTCGGGCTGGGGTGGAGAGGCGGGGGAGGAGGTTCTAGCCGGCAGTGGCGGGCGGAGGAGGAGCAGGCAAGCCAAGGGATGACAGGGGGAGCAGAGGGGGACTAAATTGGCACCCCCCCAGCATGGCGCCCAGAAGCAACTCCCCTCCCCCCCTCCGCCGCCTCTCCCTCACTATGCCACTGAGCCCAGGCACAGCAATTTCTTCAGACATAAACGGGATAGGGAGAAGCACGCGCCTTGTGATGGCTTCAGTCAGGCCAGGCTGCAACTCAGCTCCGGCAGAAGAGAGCAAAGGAAGCGTGACGTCACAAGGCCATGGCCTCTGCTGTAAGTCTCCATGCCCTGACTTCGGAGAGTAAATGCCATTGAGACCACCGGCGCTGCTTGCCAGAGAAAGCAGAGCCAAAATGTAACCCTTTGAGAGAAGGACACTTTGCTGTGACGGCCAGTTCTGAAGGCTGCTTTTGGGGAGAACTGAGCATTCGCAGCTGAAAGAAGGAAGATCACATGAGACCTTTGTGCCAGATGACGAGAGAACACACCACGCACTTCCTGCTTTTCATGAAGATACTCAGCTGGTACTTATCCTCCATTACGCTCAAAACCAGCATCTTGCCTCATCTGTGTAGCCTGACAACACCCCTGTGTAGTAGGACAATGGAGAGCTAAGCTCCCATGGGGAGCTAAGGCACAGAGAGTACAGATACACTGCACAGCTATTTTGAAATAAGCTATTCCGGAATAGCACATCTACACTGCAGGGAAGCCTCAAAATGAGTCCGAGGCAGGCTCCCCTAATGTAGACGTGTTATCTTGATTTAGAGCCCCAAGAGGCCCTGGGGAGGAATAATGTCGAATGGCCCTGGTGAGGGGCTATTTTGAAATAGCAACCGTGGAGCATCTACACACACATCTACATTATTCCAAAATAGCTATTTTGGAAGAAGTGTTATTCCTCGTAGAATGAGGTTTGCAGATTTTGGAATAAGCCGTCCGCTATTTTGAAATTATTTCAAAATAACGGAATGGCTGTGTAGACGCTCACGTTGTTATTTTGAAATAACACTGGCTGTCTCGCAATAGCAGTGCAGAGTAGATGCACCCAGAGAGATTAAATGATTTCCCCAAGGCCATGCAGGAAGCCTGTGTCAGAGGAAGGGGGTGACTCAAATTCAATTTACAGGCATTTCCAGCTGAAAGAATCTTGTACTGGGGATGCTTTCACCAGCAAAGCAGGGAGGGGAAATCCTCACTTAGCCTGGGTGCGGATGCCTGCAAACAGGCCGTTTCATTCCCTCTAGACTCCTTATCATCAGCCCAGCACGCTGATGAAAGAGCGCCTTGTGCTTTGTGGCTGCTTTTATTTTTTTAACTTGTTTAAAAAATACATTTGTTCCTCGGAAGCCTCTGAACATCAGATGGAACCAATTAAAGCTAGGTGGGCTCCCGAGGGCGGAGGGAGAAAAACACAATTTGGTTTTCAACTTCAAAGTGGTTTAGAAAAATGAAAAAGCCCAAACCCTCGAATACAAGTGTGTCCCTAGAAGGGGAGGGCAGAGAGGGGCAATGACAGCATCCTCAAGTGCCCACTTTCTTCTCCCACTTCATTTGCCTGACTCCAAAGGAGCTGTGTGTGGAGCCCCTGCCAGCTGATTAGTCAATGCAATGCAGGTTAATTGCTGCGATTCTGGGTGTGCCCTCCCCGCAACTATCTAAGAAGGTGGCACCAGGGGGTGGCATGTGGTGAGGCATCAGCAGCAGGAATCCCATTGGCATGTGTCACACGAATACACCCTCCCCCCCACGCGGCACCTGCAAACTGCCACCTGCGCCTGCCGGGCTTTCATCTCAAGCGGGCTGTGCCGCTGAAAAACACAGTATCAGGAGACAAAGGGATTTAGGCACTTCCAAGGCACAAGCAGATCGGCTGGGGTGGCCAATCCAAATCGTGTCATGCTGGAGCAGAAACACCTGCCTCCAGAGCCTTCTCTTGGGTCCCTCGACCGGACTGACGCGTGGGTCTGACACACCACTCAGAGGCCCCGCACCTGAGGGTATGAATCTGTGGCAGCCCCAGCACGAGCCAGGCTTGGTAACTCCCACTGGGGTAGCGCAGAGGTCCCTGGTTTGATTCTGGGGGTGCCAGCAAGGGAACAGTTGTTACAGGTGCCTGCAGCCTGCGCCATCCAGCATACCTGGGGGCAGCCTCACAGGATGGGCTGGGATGTGTTGGATGAGGGAGACAGGCTGAGGATGTGCAAGAGCACCAGACTGCCAAGCGTCCATCCACAGCAGGGGAGGGGAAACTTTTCTGGGTCGGAGGCCGCTGACCCACAGGAAAATCAGTCGGTGGCTGCACACAAGTGAGAAGCCCCTGACTGAGAAGCAGAAAGGCCCTCCCCACTTTCCTCTCACACACCAGAGCCTAAGGGGGCCCAGGCTAGTAAATGTTGTGTGCTCCAGCCCTGCGAGTGGGTGGCTTTGGGTCTGGAGCACCAGTACAGGCTCCCTAATGCTGCACCTCAGGGGCCGGATTCAGGCAAGCCGGAGGCCACATACAGCTCCTGGGCGTGAGGTTCCCCACCCCTGATCCACAGGGACACAGGATCTGGTGGGAATGGGGATTGGATCAGTGCTCATCTGACCCAAATTAATGTGCCCTTCATAGAAGGCCACAAAAAACCCAGCTGTGAGTGACACTGCGCTGCCAGGACCCCTCCGGGCAATGGCAAACCTGCCCTGGAGCCCGCGTCTCTGACAGATGCCTCCCCGCAGTTTGTGAGCCAGTGGCAGTAGGGAGGGGTCCTGTCCCTGGCGGTTTCTTTGTTTTAGGGAGATTGTTAAAGCTCCCACGGGATTCGGGAGCACAAAGGCCATTGATTTTCACGGTGGCAGAATGATGAGAACAATTCCCTGCCCCTGGCTGTCTGGCCTGAGCTAATTTGGGGACATTTTTCTTTTGAGAAATTAGGCCTAGTTCAGTGTTTCTATGCAACACATCCCATTGCCCCCGAAAGCAAGAGGCTGTTAGCAACACATCCCATTGCCCCGGCTCTTAGCATTGGCGTAAACCACATACAACGCAGAGCCTCGCCAGTCAACCTCCTCTCCTCCCACTCAGGTGACCCCAGCACCCTGGGCTCCTGCGATCACAGGCCCTTTAGCGACATGGACTAACAGGGACCAGCTTTGAAACTGCCATGTGTATTCTCACGTGTGACCGTGTTTGAACGCCTCTCTCCGGAGATGCTCAGCCAGTTCGTGGCCTCTCTGCTGGGGCTCCCCGCGGGGCTGATGGTTGCTATAATGTGGATACTTGTCTGGTAGGGACTGGACCTGGGCCATCCGCTCATTTCCCACAGGTCACCACACAGCCACCTGCCAGTAATGACTTTCAGTCACTGCCAGCCCAGGCTAGCTGTGCACCAGTGACCTGGGGGGTGAAATGCTCGTCCTAACTCACGCTCCCTTGAGCAATCCCGTCTCCCATTCCCTTGGCCCCGGCGTTGTTTGTCCTTTTGTAATTTCACGGTGTGGGAGGAAGGAGGGAGGGAATCGATACAAAATGAATACTGAGCATAAATAAGAAATCACTTGGCTGCTTCGAAAGGGCATCAAATAAAGTGCCCCACGATGGCCTGTAAAGCATCTCTGGACACATCATCTATCACGGATCCAACAAGATCTACCTCCCAGCCTAAGTCACTCACCGTTAAAAGCCGCAGAAGCAAACTTGCCAAGCGAGGGGAAGAGGAGCTGCATTTTCAATGAGGATTTGAAAGGGCCTGATGTGGCTAATCTCGCTGGTCGGTTGGGCTGAAGCAGACAGAACCAAACAAACTGGATGGAACGCAGGAGAATTCAGGTTCCTCCAACTCTGTTTTTGGGTTGTTAAGAGGGGCACAAGGTACCTGAACATAAGGTCCCTGTGGCCTCGGCCACCCGCAGTCGGGACATACAGAGGTACCCAAGACAGCATGGTGAAGGGGGATCATTAGAGTCACTAGGGACTTTTAGTTACCTGATTGCTCTCATCACCTGCTGCTGCTGTCCTCGGGAACTGCCTGTCTGCATTTACATGTACCCTGCATGCTCTGCCCATACCATTCTCAGCAGGACCGGCCCACCACATTTTGGCATCTGAGGCAGGGAGCTCAAATAACACCTCCATGCCCCCCTCTCTTGGGTCAAAACTTTGAAAGGTCTCAATTCTCTGGGTCCTAGTGGTGCCCCCCCCCAGTCTGGCACCTGAGGCGGCCGCCTCAGTTCACCTCATGGTAAGGCCAGCCCTGATTCTCAGGGTATGTCTACACTAGCCCCCTAGTTCGAACTAGGGAGGCTAATGTAGGCATTTGAAATTGCAAATGAAGCCCGGGATTTAAATATCCCGGGCTTTATTTGCATGTTCCCGTCCAGTCGCCATTTTGAAATTCCACTAGCCCGAAGTAACTGCCCGTGGCTACACGCGGCAGTGAAACGGTAATTCAAACTAAGTCCTTAGTTCAAATTAGCTGTTACTCCTCCTGGAATGAGCGCAGGGAATGTTACTCCTCCTGCATGGGGAGCGCGGGGCCCAAACAGCCGCTTGCACTGCTTGCTCCTCTGCAGCGGCCCAGCTGAGTGGCGCAGAAGTCAGCCGAGCGCCATGGCGGGAGGGGAAGGGGGGCCGGGCGGTGACGTACATGGCCAGGGGGCGGGGCCTGGCCGTGTTTATCACCACCCCACCCCCCTTCACACACCCCTTCGCCTCCTTCCGTGGCGCTCGGCTGAGTTCTGCGCCACTCAGCCGGGCCGCCGCGGGGGAGCAAGCGGCCGTTTGGGCTCCCCCGCGGCAGCCCGGCTGAGCAGCACAGAACTCAGCTGAGCACCACGGCGGGACGGGAAGGGGGGTTGGGCGGTGACGTACACAGCCAGGGGGCAGGGCCTGGCCGTGTACATCACCACCCCACCCCCCTTGCTGAGTTCTGAGCAAGTGGCCATTTGGGCTCCCCCGTGGCGGCCCAGCTGAGTGGTGCAGAAGTCAGCCGAGCGCCACAGCAGGAGGCGAAGAGGGGTGGGGCGGTGACGTGCGGTGTGACCATGGCTCCAGGCCCCGCCCCCTGGCCATGAACGACCCCACCCCGTCCCCCTTCCCCTTCCACCGTGGCGCTTGGCTGACTTCTGTGCTGCTCAGCCAGGCTGTGGCGCGGGAGCAAGCGGCGCAAACAGCCGTTTGGGCTCCGCGCTCCCCATGCAAGAGGAGGAGGAGAAGAGAAAGAGAGAGTGAGAGGCAGGAGGGGGAGGAGAGAAAGAGAGACGAAGAGAGAGGCAGGAGACAGAGGAGGGCGGGGGGGGGAGGCAGTAGGAGGAGGGCAGAGAGAGAGAGACGGAGCAAGAGACCGGAGGCTCAGGAGAGAAGACCGAGATAGAAAGGGAATAGGACATGGAGGAGAGACCTGAAAATCCCGTTTTATGCTAGTAACTTTAGAATGGCCCAGGTGAGGAGCTGTTTCGACATAGCAGCAGTAGAGCGTCTACACACACCCTCTTCCAAAAAAGCTTTTTGGGAAAAGGGCTTATTCCTCGTTGAATGAGGTTTACCGCCATCGGAAAAAGCCCTCCGTTATTTCGACTTTCTGTCAAAATAACGCAATTGCAGTGTGGACGCTAGTATTGTTTTTCTGGACTAACGACCATTATTCCAAAAAACCAATGCAGTGTAGACGCACCCTTCGAAATAAGCGCATAGTGTAGACGTACCCTGGATTGAGGAGTATTAGTGCATTTATGTGTGGTCCAAGCCTGCCACCACCAAGAACCCTCCAGGTCAAGTGAAGTGCCTCTCTGCGGTGTTTGGTGAGAAAAGCAGCACATCTTTCACTCTGTGGCAATAGGGTAGGGAAAGGGCGATTGACTTCCCGGGAAGGGGAGAAAGACCACAAATGAAGATGAGCGTAAGCATGCCTTGCTAATCACTTTGCATTTTCTCCTCTGGCGCTGCACAATATCATGCGTAGCTGCTGCATGAGGAAATTTCCACGTGCAGAACCTCATTCGCAGGAAGAGCAGAAAGCAAGGCTGGGGCGGCTGCGGATGCTTTCCTAGCTAACGGGACACGCAGCGCACTGCGGGTCTGCGTATGCAAACGGTGGGAAACAGAACTCAGCTTTGTAGGGGGCAGGCAGAAGCCTCGACTGGAGTCTGGCGGTGCAAGCACAGCCGGCAGGCAGGGCTCAGCTGACTGGGAGCCTCACGTCGGCGCGAGGGGAGCACTTCTGGGCAATGGGAAGCCCCTGGATTGTCCCCCGGTGCAGCCCGTGTGAAGTGGGATCACTTTGGGGTCGTGCCATTTTGGCGAGCAGAGATTCCTGGGAAGCACAGAGCTCTGTGGTGAGCGGCGCCTCCTGCCACTCCCGGCATCAAGCAGGTGCAGAAAATAAATGGGCTTCGAGCCCAAATGCTCAGCCCCACCGATCCCCTGGTCTCCCAGCCAGTGCGGATGAAGGAGGCGAGGAGCATTGTCCCAGGAAGAGGAAGGCCAGCATATCCCAGTGGAATGAGGCACCTGTGACCGTATCACAGCGCCCGTACGGGGACTGTGTCTTTCCAGAAAGGCAGAGCACTCTCCCGTTCCTGTGTAACGCTTCAGGGCCATGAACCCCTGCTCTGCGGCTGGCTCCCAGGCCAGAGAGAGAGCGAGAGCCAGAGCAGAGCTCAGTGGTTTCTAGCTCTCTCTCCTGCAAGCTGGCTTCTAAGGGACAATGCAACTGCACCTCCCCATGCACAGGGAGAGCCCTGCTCATCCCATAATAATCCCCTCTGGAAGGGTGGCCCAGTGTGCCACCACAGCACTTGCAAGAGCCAAGTCAGTCCCATATTCTGACCCTCTGAGTGTTTATTTCCCCTTCCCGGGACATCATCTTAAGCCTTGTCCCTCCCCAAACTAAAAAACAAGGGCATTGCAAATTCAGTTGGTCCTGGTTGATTAGCAGGCTCCAAAAAAAAACAACCCACTTTTTCCCAGCTTCCCACCCCATCACATTTTGCTAAGCAATTCGTAATAAAAAGATCCGCTTGTTTGTTATGCAAATGGGCCTTTGCTCCCAGCTCCAGGGTGCTGTTGGTTTATAACGTTGCAGCACATTACCCAGCTTTTCCCTCTCTGCCATCCAGTATTCCGACTCCTGCAACTGCATCCTTAAGATCCAACCTGCCCCTTTCAATCCATGCTGCTCTCTCCCCCATTGGCAGACACCTCTAAATACAGCACATTGTGCTGGTAACTCAATCTCCACCCGCACAAACAACTTTTCTTTTTTAATTTATGGAAGGTCAGGCTTGTAATTGTGCCCCCTTCTTTATCCCTTCCTACAGATAAATCATGGACATGACAGCTTAGCAGAACGCCGGCAAATTAGACAAGGCGTGCTTATCGCCGCTCGCTCTCTAGCGTAACTCAGAGGGGCATGGCGGCAGGGCCAGGCTGGGTGTTACAGGAAGTACGGCGAGGATGTCCCTTTCCAGCAGAGTCGCTCTGAATGCCCCGGGCACGTTGCAGGGCCAGCCTGGCATTCCTGGCTTTGGCTTTGGTTTTTCATTTAAACATTAATTTGTCCTCATAAAAGTGCCAGTTCAACTCCCCTTCCCCCGGTCCCCGCAGAAGAAAGCCCTGCTTAGCCAGTGAAGGAGTAAAGATGAGCACCGGTTGTGTAAAGCTAGGCCCCGGTGCAACATCTGCTGACACCAATTATTGTATCGGGCCGTGACCCCCTGTCCTGCAATGGGAGGACCACAACAACCCCACTGAAGACAATGGGACTCCGTGTGGGTGCCTCTATGCAGAATGCGCTGCCGGGTCAGGGCCCTGCGCTGGGCTGGGAAGGACACCGCAGTGTATCTTGGCACTGCCCTGGAGGGACCATCCAAAGGCTGGGGAGAGGAGGAAGCTCAGCACCTGCAGGATCATGCCCATTGTTGCCATCTGAGGGCTCGTCAGATGAGTTGTCACTCTCAGCCCAATGACCATTGGACTTTCCTGCCCTCTCCTGAGCCACCCGCTGGCACCGACGTCAGTGCCCAGGGCAAGGAGACCCACTGACTCGCTGCCAGAGGCTCCGCAGCAGCCTGGTCCAAAGCAACGGGAACCTTTCCAGTCACATCAGCGGACACCGGCTGGGGCGTGCCTGGTGGCTGGGCATGGCTCTCCTTGTCTAGAGCCCCCTGATGGCAGGGGCCTGCCTCTTCTAGGCCTTAGCCCTGCAGCCTGGGCCATTCAGAGTATCAGGGAGTCCCATAAACTAAACTCAAACAAATGTAGCTCGTCGCCTCTACCCACACTCTGCAGGGGTGCCCACCTGCTCTCGTACAGCGCAGCGGGTCTCAGGGCTTCCTCCCTGCAGACCAGGCTCTAAGCTCAATAGTCCTTCTCTCCCTTCTTTCAGGGTATTTTAGTGGAGGAACCCAGATCCCTCCTACTCCTCTGAGCTCCAGTCCAGCAACCCTCTAGCAAGCAGCTCAGAGCTGCTCTCAGATCGCTGACTCCTTGCATTTCCCCTACCGTGGCCTTCCTTCAGGCCTCGCCCTACGATCAATGCTCCTGCTTCCCTTTAGGCCTTTCCTGCCCTCTCTACCAACCAGGGAGGGATTGCAGCTTTCTTCCCCTTGCAGCCCCTTCACCTCTGTCTCCCTCCCTTTGTGCTCACCACCCAGCTCCGCTCCCAGCTGGGCCTAGGTGCAACCAGGTCTGAGCGCCAGTTAACCCTTTAGAGCCAGTGTGGGACACAGGCCCGGTCACAGGGTTCAGATCGTAGTAAAAGGCTGGGGGCAAATCGTCTGCCCCTGCCAGGCCACCAGCCACATCCAGCGCCAGGCGGACATGCCCCTTGTTCCAGCCCAGGGCAGTGCACTGCTTGTGCCATGGGTCCAACAAACATTATTTCGGTTAGTTTATCAGTTGGCGAGAAAATCATTCTTTGCCTCGCCGAGCATTCGGACAGCAGGGGCTGTAACCAGAACATCAGCAAGGAAGGGGCAGCTAGAGGTCCGATCGGACACACGGCTCCTGGAATCCCTGTTGTCTCACACTGAGTTTGTCCCTCGAGGGCCCACAGGGGGCGCCGTGGCAGGGAGCCGCAGGCCACACAGACGTCAGCGGACCAATCCGGAGAAAGCAGTGCAGCCCGTTTGCTGCAAATAGGTGAGACTTGCCCATCGGTGAGTCTCCAAGTGCCCCCTAGTGCACTGTGCCCTGAGCTCAGATCCAACTGGCTGTGAAAACCATCGGCTTCCAGTGAGGGACTTGGGGAGAGGGACTGTAGAGAAGAGGCTAAAATAAAATAAATTCAGGAGCCCAGGAATTAAGAAAAGAAAAAGGCGGAGCGGGTCAGGGGTCTGCGTGTGTGCAGAGGTGTATGTGTGTGAATGTGCCTGTGTGTAACATGAATACACACTTCCTGGGCCCCCTGTTTATTATACCCAGGCACTGGGGGTGAAGGAGAGGTGACAGGCAGATGGACTGAGCTTACAGGGATCTCATGTCATGGCTCCTGTGGGAGGAATGGGCATTATTTACGTGTATTTAAAGACGGAGGCTCTGCTGTGCTCTGTGGGGCTGTCTTCACACTGAGTCTTGTGACAATGAGCTTCTTAGGGTTTATAAAGTACTGGGAGCCCTTGGTGGGAATCTTCCCAATTTGGGGGTGAAGAAAGACATTCATAAATACCGAGGGGGTTCCCAGGGCCCCGGCCCTCCATCTGCACTGACCGGGGGAGTCCAGTGGCTGGGCAAAGGCTCCGTGCAGCGAGGAGCTGGGACAGTCACTCCAAGGATGCCAGTGAAGCATAACCAGGCCCAAGTCGTGGGGAGGGACGTCAGCTTAATGGGGATTGGAGGAGGACTGTGGCTCCGGTAGAGGAGGGGAGGAAGGACACTGGAAAGACACTGGCAGGGCGAAGGGTGACCGAGTACATCTACACTGCAATTAAACTCTGTGGCAAGCCGGTGCCAGCTGACTGGGGCTCACGGGCTCAGGCTAAGGGGCTGTTTAATAGCTGTGCAGCCGGGGCGTCTCAAACACGATTTACCTTTGGGCCAGTCCACAAATCCTCCCGGCGGGTCGGATCTGGGAACGTCACTCCCAGATGCCTCATGCTCCGCTGTCAACTCTGAGCCTCTGCCTTAGTGGATGGTGCCGGTTTGTTGGTGCAGGGTATTCGAGGAGGATCCCAGCCGCCTGCTTTTCGAAGGGGAAGGCTTTAGGTCTCGGTGTGGGGGGGAACGTGCCCCAGTTCAGCCAAAGACCTCCAACACCAGACGCCAAATAAACAGAGTCCCCAAGTGTATTTTGAGCTGTGATTTCACGAAGCCGGTCTCTTGGGCGGGGGGTTGGGGAGGGCGGTTGATTCATGAGTTTTGAACGCTTGGGGTTGGCAATACAGCACATGCAAGTTGACAGCATCTCCCCCCGAGACCGGGATCCTACAAAGGACCTGAAACTGAGTCCTCACCCTGACACCCCCTTGTCCTCATGCTGGGATCCCCCACACACACACACACACAATGCCATCTACACCCTTGTACTGGGATCCCCCCCCCACACACACTACAATCCAAACCCTTGCACTGGGATACACACACACACTGCCATCCACACCCTCGCACTGGGATCCACACACACACACACAAACACACACTACCATCTGCACCCTCGCACTGGGATACACACACACACACACACACACACACACACACACACACACTACCATCCATACCCTGGCACTAGGATCCTTTGCCCTGCCCAGGGTAACAGAAAGCGAAACCCACCGGCCCCGCCCCGCTGGCTGCAGAAGTGCGTCAGCTCGGGCGGCTCGCTGGCCGGCGTGGTTTGCGGTGCGGCCGAAGCAGCCAACGCAGCTTCCCGGACCAAGCGGTGTGGCCAGGACTGTGCGGGCGCGGGGGCCTGCGTGCTGTTAGGTGAGTTTCCGCGTGCCTCCCCCTTCCCCAGCCCGGCAGCCGTGTGGGCCTGATTACATAACTTTGTCAAACTATTTCGCGGGCGGATTGGGGAACTGCTCCCCCAGGCCAGGAGTTTGAGAGCCTTGGTGGAGCCCACAGGTGCTGACTCCCTGGTGTCTGGGGCTGCAGCATCCACAGAGAAAAATGAGCAGGTGCTCAGCGCCCATCCACAGCCCAGCTCCCTCCTTTCCCCACCCCCCACTTCCCAGGCAGGGGGAGGGGCGGGGGAAGGGCAGAGTGGAGGTTTGGGGGACAGGATGGACAGGGTGGGGGTGGGGTGGGGTGGGGTTGGGGCAGCGGCCTAGGGGAAGGGTGGAGTAGGGGCGGAGCCGGGCCGGGGGTTGAGCATCCCCCGGGCAGAGGGGAAGTTGGCGCCTATGGTGTAGAGATTTGGGCTCTGGCTGGAGCCCAGGCGCTATGACCCTCTAGCTGGAGCTCTAGGATCCTGCAAGTTGGGAGAGTCCCAGAGCCGGCTTCAGCCCGACCCCAACTTTCTACACTGCAGTTAAAATGCCCCTTAGCCCGAGCCCAAATCAGCGGGCACTGGCCAGCTATGGGTGTCTAATGACCTGGACCATCCTGAGGGGCGCGCGGGGCCTGGGGCAGCCTCCCCACTGCAGGCCCTCCCTAGGCACCGCCTCCTTCCCCAAGCACCGCCCCTGCTCCGCCCCTCCCCCGAGCAACGCGGCCCAGGGAATTAGAGGGGGGCCTGGTGCAGCGGTAGCAGGGGTCACCCCCCACTCACCATGGTGGCAGGAGCAGGAGCAGCACAGCAGCCTGCTCTGCCACACGGCGCCATGCTGCTCCCGGCCGTCAGCACCCTGCTTCTCCGCCACAGGGGAAGCGGAGCACCCTGAGGCACTCTCCTTCCCACTGCTGCTGAGAAGCCAAGCGCAGCGGGCCAGGAGGGGTGGCAGGGTGGAGTGGAGCAGGCCGCTGGGTCGCTCCGGCTCTCGCCGCCACGGTGAGCGTCGGGGGGCAACCCCTATTGCCGTCACACCAGGCCCCTGGCCCCAGGAACCCCACAGGTCCCGTCCATAGGACAGTTGGGGCTGTCACCACAGGGTACCCAACATCGCAGGGCTGCCCTATGGACTCGGCTCTGCCAATGACAATGCAGACCCACCCTTAGCTGTCCTCTCCCAGCAAGCCACAGCAGCAAGGCCGGCACAGGGCAAACTGCCCATTAGATGGCACAAGCTGGTCAAGGATGGAACGAGTCTGTGACGGTAACAAAAAGCAGAACTCACCTGATCCCGTCACCAGGATCGCGATGCTCCCTGAACCCCCAACCCCCAGTCACATGCCCCTGAGGAAAACTGCCCCACACAGCAAGTTATTAAGGCGCTGTTTAAACAGCCAGAAAATGGCTCAGGCTGCTTCTTAGAGCCCCCAGAATCCTAGTCTGTGGGCCCCAGGGAACCCCTTTGCGTTTTACAGCAGATAATTGTCCTGAATCAAAGCAGCGTGTCCTACAGCTCCCCCCACAAGAGGTCTTTGACTAAGATCCTGGCAGGAAGGGGGTAGAAACCCTGCTTTGCTAACAGAGGCCTAGGGACTTTAACAACTTATAAAATAAACACCCTCAAAAATGGCAACTAGATAAGGGAATTCCACTGCTGAGAGTGAACAGACCCACAGTTCAGCACCCGCTGAAGCTCAGAAGCCAAGAGCTGGTGAGCTTCAGAGGTGAACCAAGACCAGTTTTGTGCAGCCAGCTCTGGGGCATGGAGGCGTCTTTTTGCTTTGGGAGACACATGGGAGGAGAGGCAGCTAGCGTTGCGCTCTATCGACGAGTGGCCCCCAACAGACAATAGCCTACATGTGGAGCTTCAACAGAGGTCACACTATAGCTGATGAGTTTCTGAAGAACCATATAAATAGTCCTACCCATTACTATTCACTCTTCTGTTGGGCTATGATATAAAACGATTGATCTAAGCAAGTGTGTGAGTGACAGAGACACACACAAAACGAAGCTATAAGAACGTGAAGGCTGCAAAGTTAAGCATGCAGAAGTTAGGGAATCCCAGAATTAAGCTCACCTGTGCAACCTTAATTAATCATTGAATCACAGGGCTGGAAGAGACCTTGAGAGGTCAAGTCCAGTCTCACGGCAGGACCAAGCATAATCTACACACCAGTGTTTCCCAAATGGTGTTCCACGGAAGCCCCGGGTTCAATGAAGTGAATATGAGGGTTCTGCAAGAAAATTCCATTACAATAACATTTTATGATTTAAAAAAATAATTAATATTTAAGCATTTATGAATTGTATTGAAAACAATTCTCATTTGTGTTTGCCACCATAAGTGTCCCTGTATAATGCCAGCTTAGCCAGAGAGTGGGGACGATGATGTCACTACTCAGCGCTGTGCGCACAGTCAGTCAGTGGTGCGATTGCCTGTTATAGACCACCGTTCACAGTTTGTACACATTAAATGTGATTTTTGTTTTTAAATATGTGCAATTAAACTAAATGTTGATCTCATGACCTTGGTTAGCATTTGTTTTTTATTATCCTTACTTATTTGTGGTCTACTTTTTCAGCTCCATATATAAGACTGTTATTAGGGGTTCCACAAAATTCTTTCGAGTTTAAAAGGGTTCTGTGGCCAAATAAACACCGATCTAGACCATCCCTGACAGATGTTTGTCTAACCTGCTCTTAAAAATCTCGAGTGATGGAGATTCTGCCGCATTGTGTGTGCGTGATGTGACCTGATCAAAGTGGAAGAAAGTTAAAAAGAAGTCAGAGAAGTTGGCCTGATCTGTGACCTTGGGTGTGTCACTTCACCTCTCCGGTCTCTTCCATCTTCATCCTATTCTGCCTAGTTAAGTTCAGTTCTTTGGCCCAGGTACTGCCTCTTACTATGTGTTGGAACAGCTCTTAGCACAATGGGGCCCTGATTTTGATTGGAACCTGTAAGGACTAGTGATGGAAGTAGTAACTTTGAAATGTGCATAGCCCACTCTGACTTTTACATTTTCAGCTCTGGCATGATCAACAATGGACTTAGGAGAGGAATAAAATAACCCTCTTCTTGGGAGGCTGTAGGGACCAGGACTTTGGCCGCCAACCTCCTGAGGCTTTCGAATTCTACCCATCCCCCAGTGTAACCACACACCTTGCCAGGGGTTATTACTGCCCTGTACCACGGCACCAACCTGTGTCAGCAGTGAGGCAGGAGTTACAAATGAGGTGAAAAGGGAATCAAAGCGTCTTTCACTGGATTACTGCAGCCCTCTGCTGATTAGGTGAGAGGTGGTAAAACAAGCCCCTGCTATCAGCAAAGCCAGGGGGATGTAAATATTTGCAGGGCTAGGTCACTGGATCATTATTTACTGCTCAGTCACATGCCCCAAGTTCTGACTGAAGCTTCATTTCGCTCGGAGTGTCACTTGCTTTCTTGTCAATGAGGTAATTGCAGAAGGGGGGCAGCTCTTTAAATATCCCACACATGCCAAACAATGATGCCACTGTGAACCCGGCTCATTAATTACAGATTGCTGGGTGACACGAGGTGTTGGGTGCTATGAACCAGAGAGAAAAGGAGTAGCCCTGCTCCCTGTGCGCCTGCCTTGCACACAGCCCCCACTTGGCAGGGCAGGGCCGCCGGCTCTCCCCTGTATCATTAATGATGGGGCGAGGGACACAGATCAGCTTTACCTACTGAGGAAAACCTAGGTGAGAGGAAGAGAGACATCTACTGGCAGAGCCGGGCACCGTCTGTGCCACAAGTTACATCTGATCTGTAAAGGGCTCCTGAGATTGTAACCACACCCTTATCGCCCGTCTAATTTTCAATTATGGGATTATTCTGAGACCTGCCCTTCTGCGGTGTATTCCTTTTGCCTGCCTCCTTTCTTAAGCAGGAGCCAAGAAATGCATCCAGCTTGGACCCAGAGCTGCAGACACCCCCGCCCCCTTTTTGGGAGGGGGCCACCTGCCTGGAAGGAGGCGATGCAGGTTAGTCTGATCCTGGTTCTACATCCAGGGGGTGAGGGACCACACGTCAGATTCAACTTTGGGGTCACCTGGAACAATGCCGTTGGCTTCTCCAGCCTTCCACCCACTTACAGCGGAAATGAACTAGGGCCCGCGTTGCTTCGAGCCGACACTGCGGAGTGGAAACGAAAGCTCCAAGCCTCGCTGTGCAACCAGGAAACTAGAATCAGGTGTAGCCAGAGATTTGGAAGGACAAAGCCAGGAACACCATGCACAACTGGGAAGGGGAAACAAAAGCTCATTATGGAAATCATAGTCCCCCACCCCCATCTAGAGTCAGGTGATTTGAACCAAGAGGCCTGTAGAGAAGCAGAATCCTATATAAGCCCCTCTACAAACAAGTAGTTCCCTGGTGGAGCTTGGAATCAGGCTGTTTAAGTCTATCAGCGGCTGCATGGGGCACTCAGAGTCAGCAAGCTCGCTATACTGACTCCTCGATGCAGCCAGAGATAACAGCAAATTCCTCTTGTAGTCCAGTCTGGAGGGTGGACTCCTGGGTCTAGGCATGTAAACAGCCTCCGCAGGCACTGTGGGCGGGTGGTCCCACTTAACTTCAGTGGGCGTTGGATCAGGCCCGAGGTACAGGCCGTCCTCGCTACAAGTCCAATATACGTTCCAATAAACTTGGACTTACAGTGAAACTACTTAAAGCGGGGATATTTTTCCCACGGCTGACTTCCATTTGCACAAATTGTTGTGTGTTTTTTGTGCAACTTAAGAGCGGGGAATGGGAGGACTTATGACCCGTCAGTTCCTAGAAGCATCAACAACTTCAGTGCAGAACAGACGTGTACCAGGGTGACTTATAGGAGGGACACCCTTTACCTAAATCAGAGGTATTGATCCCATGGATGGGCAGCAGATTATGACTGGCTCACATAGCCAGCCTGGCAACTGGGCACAAGTTAATTCAAAGGAGCTGCACTGATTTACCCCAGCCAAGGACCTGGTCCCACATGGGACCAAGGGAACCCAGCCTGATACCACTCAGATAACAACTCATCAGCAGGAATTAACCCAAATCCTCTTCAGAGGCTGTGTGCAAGGTCAGTCACTAGGGGTGCGTCTACACAGCACCCTTACCTCGAAATAAGCTACGCAATTTGCGCTGCACACATTGAATAGCTTGAGGTTATTTCGAAATTTGGTGCTGTCTACACAGTGCCAAATTTCAAAATAAAGTGCTATTTTGACAAATCCCTTAACCCTCGTGAAACGAGGGTTACAGGGATGCAGGAATAGTACGCCTGTTATTTCCAAATATATTCTGAAATAACGGGTGCATTTAAAGACATGGAATAGCTATTTTGGAATACCAGAGGTATCCCGAAATAGCTCCGCTGTGTAGATGTAGCCTAGGACTGGCAGCTCCTACGTCTCTAGTAAAAAAAAGATGGGAATCACGCCATAACCTTGCAAGATTAGCGAACTGGAAGGAGACTGCATTCAACTACATGGAAGATGAATCAGTCGGTGGAGAAACAATAACCATGCCAACACAGAGAAGGAGACAAAAGTAAAAAAAGATCTCAGGGATTAAACAATGAATGTGAGTACACTACGCTGCATCGTGGGAAAAGCCAGTAGGATATATTATGGCATTGCTTAGAATACATAAAGGAAAGACTAGGCAGAGGAAGACTAGGTGGGACTGGATTAGGCTTCTGGAAATCTGTATTCACATCCTAGTTCTGCTACACACTCAGCATGCGACTTTGGGTAAATCACTTACTCTCAGAGGCTACGTCTACACTGGCAGTTTCTTGCACAAGAACTCTTTTGTGGAAGAGTTCTTGTGCAAAAACTCTTCCACAAGAGAACGTCTACACTGGCATGTGCTTTTGCGCAAGAGATGTGCTTTTGCGCAAGAGCATCCATGGCAGTGTAGACGCCCCTTCCGCAAGAAAGCTCTGATGGCCATTTTAACCATAGGGGCTTCTTGCAAGAAATTCATGTTGCCTGTCTACACTGGCCTCTTCTGAAAGAGCTCTTGCACAAGAGGGCTTCTTGCTGAGAGGGAGTGTCAGAGTTCTCGCACAAGAATCCCTGATTTTCTACAGTACAGCGTCAGTTTACTTGCACAAGAACGCGCGGCCAGTGTAGACAGGCGGCATGTTTTTGCGCAAGAGTGGCTGTTTTCACGCAAGAACACACCAGTGTAGACACAGCCTCAATGTGTTCTCCACTGAAGGCCAAGAAGAAGTGTGGTCCAGTGGCCAGAGCCTTGCACGGGGACTTCAGAGAACCTCAGGTCTATTCCACACTCTATTATTTAGCCACCTGGGTATCTTTGAGCAAGTCACTATACTCTGTGACTCAGTTTCACCATCTATTAAATGGGGATGACACTAATTACTGAGCTCTGTGGTAAAGAGCATTGAGCCCTCCTGTTGAAGAGCTAGGTGTTGTCTGTAAATGAGTATAAACAAAACTCCTTTGACAATATTTGGGGTGCAAGAATTCTGGAACAGGGATCATCCCAATTTACAGTCCCTATTGCAAGGGGGCTATGACCTGATGTGGGTCTCCTAACTGCCATGATGGTTAGCTCTGTGCCAGACATCCAGGTTTCAGCTTGCAGGGATTTAACAGGTTTCAGCGCAGGTGAGTTCAGACAAACCCCAAAACTCCCTCCTAGTTCAGGTCCACACCTGGAGAGGTCGATGGCTGGATGTGCTCCCGCAACACCACAATGCGGCCCGAACAATCTCTGGACTTAGCAGTGAAGCTGTCCTGAGTCTGGGGGCACAGAATGACCCTCCAAGCCACAGCACAGGTGGTTCTGTAACAAACTCCCCAGGCTGTTCTAGTAACTCTCCCGCTTTGCATTGGGAGCAGGGCAGCCGGTTTCCCTCCTATAAAGATCACAACAATAGGTGAAAAACAAAATGGCCACAAACCAAGACCCTGGAAAGAGACCAGGCTTGGGGGGCTAGGCAGCCTCGGAGAAGAGCTTAATTTATACTGTCTGGGGAAAAAGAAGATTCAGTGGGTGGCCTGAAAACTGTAAATACCTGCAAGGAAATCCCATGAAAGGGGGAATGGGGCTTATTCAAATGATCAGTGAGTGGTAAAGCAAGGAGCACCGGGGCCTGAAGCCCTGAATGGAAAATTTCAGGCAAAACCTTAAGAACAAGTGTCTTAGCAGGTAGGGAGATTAGGCCCGCGGGCAGGTAAGCTTATTGCTGCAGGTGTTTGAAGAGAGGATTGGCATTGGTGGGAAGGATGTAGGGAAATGTCCTAGGTGAGGAAGGAGTCAGAATAAATTACTTAAAACAGGCCTTTGGCAGCCCTGACCGCTGGAATCCCATGCTCCCTCCTACAGACCACTTGTCCCCTTTAAAGGCTACAGCAGGGTCCCTGGCAGAACTGTTTCTTCATATAATTTATAACTAGTCACCAATCATTTGTGTACTAGGCAGCCCCCTAATATCTGACCAGCAGCAGGGTCACCAAGGGCATGTCTACATAGCAGGGCTAAAGCTGAAATAAAGCTACGCAACTTCCGCTACGTCAATTGGTAGCTTAAGTTGAAATAGCTTATTTCGGCTTTTGGCGCTGTGTGCACAGCAAGGAATCCGAGGTGGAGCACTTTTCCTCTGACTTTCTTCACTCCTCATACAACCCGGTCACCCACCGCCAGCGGGCCGGGCCGCGAGCCAGTGCCAGGCCGAAGGGGACAGGATAAAGCATCCTGGGAAGGTGGGGTGGTGGGCTGGGTTGTCCCATGGCCCAACGGATAAGTCGCTAGCCTCCAGAGCCAGTGGTGGGTTCGTGTCCTGTCAGCACTGCGAACTGCCGGGCACCCACCACCAGTGGGCCAAGGCTGGAGCCGGCACCAGGCTGAAGGGGTGCAGGATAAAGCGTCAGAGGAATGTGGGGTGGTGGGCTGGGTCCTCCAGTGACCAGACAGACAAACAAAGCACCAGCCTCTAGAGCCAGAGGTGCTGGGCTCAAGTCCTGCCAGCCTCCAGAAATGCCAGGTACCTACCAGCCAGGGCTGAAGCCAGTGCCAGGGCAAAGGTGGAGAGGAAAAAGTATCCAGCAAAGGATAAGTAAGAAGACCTCCAGCTCAATATTATGTTGAAATAACTGCTTGCTGTGTAGACGCAGACTGTGCTATTTCAGAATAACATCCGTTCTTCCGAAATAACACTGCTATGTAGACATAGCCCTACTGGTCCAAGCACAGGGCACGAAATCCTGCATTCTAGCCCTGCCTTTGCAAGAGATGCTGTGACAGCTGATCTGGTGATGTCCACCCGCTGCGTTGTTAACAGAGCGTGCGCATCAGCAGCGCAGATTTCATTTTGATGCTCTCTCGCTGTACTTTTTTCTTTCTTTTTCCATGTGCAAGTCCTACTTGCCAGCTCAGAATAATGCAGGGAGAAGGGTCACAGGACCTTTGTCTCTGATGGGTCCCAGCCCATCTTGTATCGACCTCAAAAGGGTTTTTGTCATTGACCCGAATAACAGGAGGAACTGGCTCTTGAAGTGACAGGCAGTACAAATGACAGACTACAGCTGTCACTGGACAGGCTCACTCCAGCTAAACAAGGGGTTAAAGTGCATCTCATTCATAACCAAGGCCTTGTGAATCCAGCCCATACAGTTCCAGGCTCAGCATAATCTTCTGCAGCAACCCAGGGTCACAGGTGCCAGAGCAGGACTGCGGGGAAAGCTGCTGCCCTTCCGGTTTGAAGCGGTTTCCACTATATTCAGGGCTTACAGTTCGGTTCAATGGCTCTCAGCAACCCCCCTGTCCATGTTGTCCCAGGACCCCTGCCCAGAGGCCATGGCAGCCCAGTGTAGCTTCATTGACTGATGGATTTACAGCTGGGCTTTATTTGTCCCATACTGTCTGTAACTAACAACCTGGGATAGCGTCCAACGTGTGACCTCAGCTGCACCATCTCGCTGTGCATTATAGGCTGAGTCCTATTTATATCCTGGCTCATCTCAGCTTACTCAGCAATTACTGACTCCCCCAGGATGCTGGGTTGCAGTTTGATCACATGTAAACTGTAATGTTGTTATGACTCCATCCTGGGTCTGTCATCACCACATACACCCCTTTCTCTCTCTTTCTCCTCCTTCAGCTCTTTTTCTTGCATCCACTTTCCTTCCCTCCAGCACTGCCTCTTCAGCTCCGTACAGATGTTTGTTCCTTAGCCAGTGTGTCACTCCATACAAAAATATTCCAGCCAGCTCACCATTGTATGATTTGGCAGGACAGCCCAGCCAGCTAATGAGTAAAACTGAAGCTGGCTGCATGCAATTAAAGGCAATATACATGGTGAGTTTTCCATCCCAAAGGCTGGTAAATGTCCGCAATAATAAAAGTCTGCAATCACATTTTATGTAGGAGTGGAGAAAAGCTGGGAGGGGGAAATATTATAGGCCTTCCCTTCTATTTAATAGGCAGATAATGTAAACACTTTTGTGCTAAGAGGAAAATTCCATTCCATTTCCACTAAATCCTCAGCATTAAAAGCCATCAGCTGCAGAGAGGAGGCCCAGAGAGTCACATGGATTACAGCCCCTGTTCTGGGAATCTCCCCTTGTAAATTGCAAGGCAAATCAAAACACAAAAGCCTGGGAGTCAAAGGGACAAGACTTTCCCTTGCACGGGCCGCAATCGGTCTGAGACCCAGGTGTTTGCTAACCAGAATAGCCTGGGGCTGAAGTCCTGTGACTTTCTTTGGGGGCTGCTCACTGTTGTGATCAGACAGTGCCGTGCTGAGTGCCCCACATTTCCACAAACTAACCGTGTCATGGAGCTCAGATCTGGGGAATGATCTGGGGAAACTGACCAACAGGAGGGGTCACAGGGGGACCAGCCCAAATTCACGTTACACAGTTGTTTTAACCTTTGGCGATTGGGGACATTTGGGAGGAGGGGTCTGGAGCACCTGGGTTGGCAACATGTGCCCGTTAGTAATTAATCATCGCTTAGTGCATTCTGGTCTGGTGACATCCGCTTGGCTGCAGCTGTGCTGACCGCAAAGAGCCATGTTGTGCCATTCACAGAGGAGTAGCAAATTGATGTTTCAGAGTAAACATTTTAAACCAAAACTTTGGCATGGTTAGTGAGCTTTCTACAGATTAAAGGTGCTGCCTCTTTCATATGTAACCCAAGAGGAACATCTGATACCTCTTCAAAGAGCTGTTGACACATTGTAGAAATTTCAGAGACTCATCCCTTCTCTTCATAAGGGACTTTGTTCTAGGACTTCCTCTCTCCTCTTTCTTTGTGGTCCAAGACTTCGGCATGGACAGAGGATCACTGATGCTTCGTAAGAGTTCATAACTTCCTGATGCTTTTGCCTCACCTGACTTTAGTGTCCATATGAGAACAGGTCAGAATTGTTTGAATATAAGGGGGGAGGGTGTTTCGTTTTGTGTGTGTCAAAAAAGGGAGAAAAAAAATCCCCAACTTTGTCAAAATGCTTCTTTTGCATGAAAAATGTGCTGCTTTTAAAAAATGGTTTTCATTGAAGAGATGGGGCGTATTAACATGGTCCCCCAAAAACGCTGATGGCCACTTCGCTAACATTTTCCATTCACAAATTCCAAAATAAAATTGGTTAGGATAGGATGACGTGGGTTGGTTTCAAAAACTGCAGTGTGGAAATATCCCAACAGTTGAACGGTTGACTTTTGTTGTTGTTGCTGCAGGTTCTTTCTTTCTTTCTTCAAATCTTCTCTAGAATCAAGTGCATAGCTGTGTCTCCTGTTAGTGAGGCATGTTTTGGGGAAGCTTAAGTGTTCTCCACTTGCAAGCAATGTACAAAGGGGTCTCCTCTGCACATGAGCCTGGGAGAAACAATCTGCCCATACTCAGAGGTCAGTTCATGACACGCTTGATAATGCAATGAGCCATGGCAATCTACACCAATTGGCTAAATAGCAGTTCTGCAGAAAAGGACCTGGGGATTACAGTGGATAAGAAGCTGGATGCGAGTCAACAGGGTGTCCTTGTAGCCAAGAAGGCTAATGGCATATTAGGGTGCATTAGGAGCAGTATTGTCAGCAGATCTAGGGAAGTGATTATTCCCCTTTATTTGGCACTGGTGAGGCCACCTCTGGAGTATTGCATCCAGTTCTGGCTCCCCACTACAGAAAGGATGTGGATGCATTGGAGAGGGTCCAGCAGACAGCAACGAAAATGCTTACGGGCCTGCAGCACATAACTTATGAGGAGAGGCTCAGGGATTTGGGCTTATTTAGTCTGCAGAAGAGAAAAGTGAGGGGGGATTTCATAGCAGACTTCAGCTACTTGAAACTACCTGAAGCTTCCAGTGAGGATGGATCCAGGCTGTTCTCAGTGCTGATGGATGGCAGAACAAGGAGCAATGGTCTCAAGCTGCAGTGGGGGAGGTCAAGGTTGGATATGAGGAAAAACTACTTAACTAGGCGGGTGGGGAAGCGCTGGGCTGGGTTCCCTAGGGAGGGGGTGGAATCTCCATCCCTAGAGGTTTCGAAGGCCAGAGTTGAGGACACTGTGGACGGGATGTTTGAGTTGGGGTTGGTTCTGCTTTGGGCAGAGAATCAAAGGAGGTGACCTCCGCAGGCCTCTTCCAACCTGAGACAGGGAAGGTTAAAAGGCCTGTTAAAAGGGAAAGGGGGCAGCTGCAGATTAACTAAGAGCCAGGTGAGCTGAATCGCTGCCACAGGGCCTCTTTAAAAGCCTTCCCGAGGGCAGAGGGAAGGGGAGAGAGGAGCGTGAGTGGGAAGAGAAGTGAACAACCCAGTGATAAGGAGACTCCGAGTGGAGGAACCGCCAGCCCTGCTAAAGGCTGCAGGGGGAGATGAGGGGTTTGGGCAGGGAGTGTTGGACGGCTCCCTATCCCCATGGGGCTAGAGGAGGGCTTACTACTCAGCCATGACGGGCCCCGGGCTACAGCCCAATACACCCTTCTTTATGCTGAAGGCCAGGAAGGCCCAGGGCTAAAAACTGTGCAGGTGAGGGCCCTGCTGCAGCCCTCAAAGGGTGGGATAGTGGACAGAACAGGGGTCAGGGTCCCAGGAGGGAGGCCGACCCTGCCACAAACCCTAATCTATGATTCTATGACTGCTTCCCCTCCCTGGGCTGTGCAGCCATGAAGGGGGCCAGAATCCCCTTTTCCTTACCCACAATGTCTATTGCCCCGTGCTGGGTTAGCTTGTTGGGTTACCATTCTGCCACAGCCACTGGGAAATCCTGCTGTGGCCCATAACCCCCATAGGGCCCCAGAAGAGTCATACCGCCTTAGAACGGACCAATGTTCCATCTGGCCTGGGGTTACGACTGTGGCCACGTCCATCAGCTGCGGAAGACAACAGCCACGCTCCATGGCACCTAGATCCCTTATTCTGTATCAGCCGGCAGGAGATTCCTTCCTGACTGCTACTGGTGGTCATGTGATGCCTTGAATCGGTAGGAATGATAGATGGTTACCTTGTGAAACTTCACTACCCTGGCCAGCTGCAGCAAACCCAGCGTTCTCTTTTTGCACAAAACAATCCTTTGTCAGCTGTGTCGATCTGCACCTCCTGCATTGCCTGATAAGGGCTGCAGCAGAGCATTCTGGGGAAAACAGGGCTTCCGCAGGGCAGAGAGTGCACAGGGCAGTGCAATGAATCTTGGGACATCCGAATGTGCAGAGAGCAAGTAGGAAGCCTCCAAGTCAAACCAGTGCCCAGACACTGGTACCTCAGAAATGGGCTTAGGAAGGGAGCTGAAAACTGGGCAGCTTGAGGTGGCTCCTACACCGCCTTGCCTCCCTTGCAAGGAGCACACTGGGGGCAAGGAGGGTACCCGCAGGCACCTGCATTTCCAGCTGGCACTGGTTAAAGCAGCCCTGTGCTGCTTTGCAGTGGAGCTGAGCGAAGACTGAAAGAGCTGTGAGCATGCCCCGGTGCCCTGCCCTTTCTCCTTGGGGCTGTGAGCATGCCCCTGTGCCGGGGAGATCAGGGCCCCAGCAGCGTTAAGCCTTATTATACGACGTGGCTGAGTCCCCTCTTGTTCTCCCAGGCATAAGCCAGGAGCAGCTCCAGCGAAGCCAGCACTTGTGGAAATCTGCCCAAGAAGAACACTGGACTCGTGATGCCAAGTACAGCTTTGGCCTTTGGCTCCCTCCCTCGGTGCCACCTTGACTGGAAGAAGCGGCAGCTCGAGGACAGGGCACTGACTTCCAGGTGGTTCTGAAGGGACGTGAGCAATGAGGGAGGAGAGAAGATGGATTTTAAGGCAGCTCCTCCGCAGTTAGCAGGGTGGCGGGTTCTGTGGGGGTTGCAACCTGACAACGGTCTTGCGAAAGTCGCTCTGACTTTCCAGGCTGCCGTGGCCCTTCCGGGGGGTTGGCTGCTGCATGTCTCCCTTTCGGGTGGCCAGCTGTCCTGTTTTAAAGGGACAGTCTCATCTTCAAGCCCTCCTGCAGGTGGCCTGACTTTTTTTTAAAAAATGGGCCAGTTGTCCTGTATTTTCTGCCTCCCCTCCCGACAGTCCTGACGGGCCCAGCTGCTGGCCGGATCCGTGCTCACCAGCCCACCCACCCCAGAAGGGTTGCCAGGTGACCAGTTTTCTACCAGACAGTCCGGTTTTGGGGGGCTCTGTCCAGTAAAAAAAAATCCAGAAAATACCGGGCATGTGCAATGTCCGGTATTTTCTGGTTTTCTGACTGGGCGCCTGGAAGCCTGGCGTGGGGAGTGGCTGGGAGGCAGGGTACGATCGGCGCTGGGAGCCCTCGTTGCATGTGAGGAGGAGGGGCAGCCCGGTCCATGCTCCTGCGCACTGGTCAAGCGCATGGTGGAGCCGCAGCCGGACTGACTCGCGCTTCGCCTGGACTGTGCGAGGGGGCGGGAACGCCCTGGGATCTGCACTGCCCGGGTCAGTCCCGCTCCCCACCGGCTGATACGCTCCTCCCCCACCCACCTCCTCCTGGCCGGCCGATTGGTTCTCCCCCACTTCTCCTCCCGATCTTCCCCAGCCAGCTCCACTGCACCCACCGCCAGCCCTGCTTCCGGCGGCCAGTTCTCCCCTCCTCTCCCGATCTCCCCCGGCCAGCCCCGCTGTACCCAACCCCCAACCCCGCCGCCAGCTCCACCTCCCGCTGGCCAGTTCCTCCTCCCGATCTTCCCCGGCCAGCCCCGCTGCTCCCCCCGCCAGCGCTGCTTCTGGCGGCCAGTTCTCCCCTCCTCCTCCTGAGCTCCCCCGGCCAGCCCCGCTCCGCCCGACCCCTCCCCACCGATCAGCTCTGCTTCCCGTCGGCCACCTCCCCGATCTCCCTGGCCAGCCCCGACCCCCACCAGCTCTGCTTCCCGGCCCCCTCCCAGCCAGCCCCGCTCCCCTCCCGGCCGGACCCTCCCCCCCCCGCCATGAAGTGTGTCCGGTGTTTTTTTAAGACTACCTGGTAACCCTACACGCCAGCGGTAAGTGGGGGGGGTCTAGTGGCTGACGCGGGGGGTGAGTGTGCAAGGCCGGTGCTCAGGCACAGCTGTAGTGAGCAGAGCCAGATGCTCCCCCTGCTGGTCCGTCAGTGCAGTCCCTGCTGCGGTGCCTCTTCTTGGCCAGCCGGGTTCCCTCACCCCGTCCCCTTTCCAGGCAGCACTGGCTGTGGCTGGTTACGTGGCACCTCCGCTGCCCTCCCCCCCCATCAGCCCTTTATATGTGTCCTCTCTCACTGTCCCTCCCTGCTGTGCCCCTTCACTCCTCCCCACCCTGCTGCTCCTCCATAGCCCTGCCCCCTCCCAGCAGAGTGTGCCCCACTCCTGGCCCTGTGCGGGCAACCAACTCCTGGTCAGACCACTGAGCTCACCCACACCTTGGCCTGGCCGGCAGTCTCCTTCCTCCCCCATCTCTGGCTGGGCTGGCACCCAGGGAAAACTCCCGACCCTACGACCCAGGGCCCTGCATGTGCCAAGCCCCACGCAGAAGCTTCTCTGCCCCTCAGCTAAGCCCTGCAGTGGGGGAGGAAGCTGTTTCCAGCCAGTTTGCACCCCAACCCTGCAGGCTCCACAGCAGCCCCCCCAGGCAAGGGCTCAGCACCCTCCTCAGACACTGTCCCAGCCCTCGGCCCTGCCCTCAGGGAGTGCGGGGCTGCTCCATCTCCTGCGCCCCCTGCCCTGCTGAGCCACCTCTCTGGCTGGGTTCACTCAAGGCCCTGCAGACAGAATCTCTGAGCCCTGGAGCTCAGTGCATCTTAGGGCTTAACCCCTTCCTGCCCATGCTCTAGCCAGGGGAACAGGAGGGGGCTGGGTTATGTTGGTGGCCAGCAGCAGCTTGGAGATGTCAGCTGCCTTTGAACGCTGTGCAAGCAGGCAGGGACAAGCTGCTTCCAGCCACAGGGGAGCAAGATGGGGACGGGGGAGGGAGCGGAGGGAAGAGATGACCTCTCAAATGCACAGGCCAGGTTATCCCGACCCCCCACTCCCACCCCCTGTGGCTAGAAGCAGCTCCCACCCCTTCCCTCGGGCACAGCGCGGGATAGGCTGCTGCTGGCCCTGCTCCGGTGTGAACCCTGCCAGAAATCTGTGGAGGGGGCTGCGAGGTCTCAGCAGATGGCCCAGGTCAGCAGCAAAGGGATCAGTCTCAGAGCAATTCCACAGTAACTGAAATCACCTGAAGCAGGGAAAACAATGCAAGCAAACAGTTGAGCAAACTCACTCACGCCAGAGCTCGTACGCTCACCTGGCCTGTTCAGCGACAGGGTCTCTCTCACTCCCTCTGGACGTTCTCCAATTTCTCCACATCTTTCCTGCACCTCTGTCCTGCCTGGCTGATGTCAAGGTCTCCCTGTGAGGTCACCACCTCCCCACCACCTTTCCCCTATAGCAGGGCTGGGGAACCTTTTTTGGGTCAGGGGCCACTGACCCACAGAGAAATCAGTCGAGGGCCACACACAAAAACCCCTCACTGACGTGGTGTCCAACTGAGAAGGAGAAAGACCCTCCCCACGTTCCCCTCACACAGCAGAGCCTGGGGGGCCCAGCCTAGTAGATTTTGTTGCTCCAGCCCCTGTGGGGCAATGGGGGTTGGAGCACCAGCACAGGCTCCTCAATGCAGAGGAGGCCCTAACCCTTGGGAGCTGGATCCAGGCAAGCCAGGGGCCGCATCCGCCCCCCGGGCCTGAAGTTCCCCAACCCTGCTCTATAGGCTGAGGTCCTGCAACAGGCCTTTGTGACGTCACTGCCACACCCACCCCTCCCCTGCAAGGTTGGCGTCAGGGACCTAGCCAGCCCCTCGGCACACACTGACTGCTCAGAATTAAAGTGCTCTCAAATGAGCTGCCGCCCAGCAATTGCTTATAGTCATTATCAGGGCTCGCTGAGCCGCGGCGAGCCCCGCTCGCCAGCCGCACTGTCCAGCAATCTGCGCGTGCACAGATCGCCCAAACCCGGCTCTTCCGGATTGTAATCTACTCACCACGGGTGAGTAGATTACATAGATTGTCGAGCCCTGGTCATTATTCAACAAGAATTTGAGAAGAGCTGGCACATTAGAGCCCTCCTGCATATCACAGTAGCTAAGTTTTGATCCAAGCACACAGCGGAAAGGCATCTAGTCTTTGTTAGAAAACATCAAGAACTGGAGACTCCATCAATGGCTTTGGTAGTTTGTTCCAATGGTTGTTCCTTGTTTTTAATATGAATTTGTGGGTACGTCTACACTTGCTCCCTATCTCGAGATAGGGATGCAAATGTAGTGTACCGAGATTGCTAATGAAGCAGGGATTTAAATATCCCGCGCTTCATTAGCAAGATCTCACCCGGCGCGCTAGTTTGAATCGCAGCTGATACGAACCAGGAAGTGCATGCCAGGATGCGTTAGTTCGAACCAATGCCCTTGGTTCAGACTAACGTTACTCCTCAAAAAATGAGCAAGTGTCCGTTTTCACCTTCCAGCCACTGGTCTTGTTCTGCCTTTTTCTCCAACTTTAAACAGCCCTTTAATACCTGACCTTTTCTCTCCAGGAAGGCACAATAAAGTCACCTCTCAGCCTTCTTTTGTAGAAGCTAAACAGATCGGGCTCCTTTCCATAGCTCCCAAGAAGGCGTTTTCCTTCAGCCCTCACAACACTGGGCTCTTCACTGCCCCATCTGTGATTGTTCAACAGCTTTTTAAAACAGTGGCCCCTAAAACAGGCTGCAGTGTCCAAGTGCCGTCTCACGGATGCTGTGTCACCTCCCTGCCCTGCTCACTCCTCTGCTCATGTGTCTAGTGATGGCTTTACTGTATTCACCACAGCATCGCCTGGGAGCTCCTGTTGAGCGGCTGGCCCGGCATGACCTCAATCCTTCTCAGAGTCACTGCTTGCCTGGGAACAGTTCCCGTGTGCTTTGGGGCTAGGTAAGACCTTGCATTTGGCTCTGTGGAGACCTGTCCTGTTCACATGAGTCCAGCTTCCCAGGGATCTAGATCACTCTATGTCACTGCCCTGGCCTCAGCTTCGTTGCCCACTCTGCTCGTATTTTGTCACCCACACTTGTCACCAGCAGGGATTCCATATTTTTTTCTAGTTCATTGATAATTATTTAAACAGTTAGTTCTTCAGAGCCTCTTTGGGCCCCTAGGACCTGCCCCTCTCTCTGAATCTTCTCCGGTGTCACTGTCTGCTTTTTGAGAGGTCACCCAAAGCTGGACAGAATATTCTGGGTGCAGGTGTGCTGTGAATTTAGTTAGTGTCACAATGGGATTTTCCGTTTTGTTGTCTCTCCCTTTCCTAATAGTCCCTACCATACCAATGGCCTTTGTGACGGCTGCTGCACCAGGAGTAGAAGCTTTCAGGGAATTGCCCATGGTGACACCAGGATCTCTTTCTGGCCTGGGAATAACCAACCCATCCTTGTATATGTGCACCTGGGATTAGCTGTTCCAATGAGCATCAGTTTGCGCTTCTCAGTGTTGAATTTCATCCGCCATTTTGTTGCCCAGCCACCCAGGTTTGAGAGACCTTTTGTCGCTCTTCACAGTCTGCTCTGGATGTACCGTTCTGCAGTATCTTTGTATCCTCTGCAAACCAGGCCACTTCCCCATTCACCTCCTTCCCTAGATTATCTGTGACTACGTTGAGGAGCGCAGGTCCCAGTACCAGAACTGTCCCATGCATGGGACAGTCACTCCAGGCCCCGTGTTTTGGGGGGGGGAGGATCCCACAGCAGCCGCCCCAATTGTCCTATGGATGGGACAGTTCCCCCCCACCCCATAGCCTGCAGGGGTCAGGGCGACCCGGAGGGTGACTGGGGGGGCTGGGGCCCTATGGACTAGCTGCAGCAGCCAGAGCCATGGGAAGTGGAACAACACACACACCTGCCCGCTCCACTTCACTGCGGCAGCGAGAAGCAGAGTGACCTGGCCCCCAGCCGGCTTCACTCCCCTGAGTGACGCGAGTTCAGAGGAGCAGAGGCTGGGTCCCTCCAGCTCCTGCCACTGGAGTGAGTGTGGGGACCCACCCCCTGCTACCACCCTGCACCAGCTCTTCCCCCCCCCCCCCCCCCCCTCCCAGCTGTGCCACAGCCGTATGGCCTGGGGCTCCAGATCTGCTCATTTTCCACGAGCTGAGCAGGGCTGGCACCTGGAGGAGGGAGAACCCAGGTGCTGGTGATTCTAGTGGCCTGGCTCTCTCTGAGCTGGTGCATTCAGGCCATGGGGCGGCGGGGCAGGAGGCTGTTGGAGGTGCCCTCCCACAAAGGGGTTATAAAATCCAAGGTCCTGACCATGTGGCCATGGAGGATCCCAGGATTTCTTCTCCCAGGATAGTGAGGCCCCGGTCAGATTCCAGACCCCCACCCCACACCCCCTTTTCAGGAGATGCTGTAGTGTCCAGAATAGAAGCAGGAGCACAAAACAATGGGCACCTCTCTTAAGCAGCCTCAGCGGTCGGTGAAGTGCAGAGCGTGGGACAGGGCGCGAAGTCAGCTAGTTAAGGAATGTCCCCTGCTCACACTACACCCCTCCCGTGCAGCTCTGGTGCCCCCAGGTGGCAAACAGATGGATGGTTTAAGAAGGAGACTTTCCCACTGACAATGAATTCAGCGACTGATGCGGAGTCTCGTTTCTTTGGAAGTGGAGATTTGATTCCTCCAATGGCTGAAGCTCCAGCCACTCGCTGGGAGCCCCAGCCTGCGTTATCGCTTCACCACTTCAGTGCCACCCTGGGAGTTGGCATGGGAGGCGGAAGCGGGTAGAGCGGGATGCAGAGGAGTAAGGCACAGGCAGGCAGGGATACAGCAGCCGGTGTTGGCAGAAAAGTGGATATGGAGGCACTGTGGCTGCCTTAGTATCCCGGGAGGTTATTGGGTTTCTTTCCTAAGAGGGAAGTGATGGGCAGGATTCACCTCTTTGCTCTGGTTGCTTTGCGCTGCTCCAGCCCTGCACAGCCGCCCCGGGTCTGGCCCTGAGATATTCCAGGAGGAGGCTGGGACAAGGGGCCCATGGTGGTAGGACTCTGGATTATTAGGCAAAGGCTCATGGAGGGGGACAGCAGCCAGCGGGAGCCCGTCAGCCAGGCGGGGCCTATAAGAGTGGAAAATGCAGCTGGGGCAGCTGTTGCTGAGAGTGATGGGGGCAGAGGGCCACTGCCCTGGGAGAGCAGCTTGGGGTCTGCGTGGGACAGAGAGGTGCGGGGGACCTGCAATGCAGCCTGATCGGAGCCTGGCAGGACACTGGTGAGCTGGGTTGTGTCGCAGGCTATGGCTGGAGAAGCAAACTTTGCTTCCTGTCGCTACCTTGACCGGGGTAACTACAGGCCTGTCGTTCTGACCTCAGTCCCTGCAAGTGGGGGTCCAGTGGCTGACGAGGGGGGTGAGCCGGTGGTCAGGCACAGCTGCAGTGTGCAGAGCCAGATGCCCCCCGCTGGTCTGTCAGTGCAGTCCCTGCTGTGGTGCTTCCTCTTGACCAGCAGCAGCTTGGCGATATTAGCTGCCTTCCTACATTGTGCTGCAAGAAGGGACAAGCTGCTTCTAGCCAGAGGGGAGCGGGGGACATGACGGAAGAGACGAGCTCTGGAAAAACACTGGCCAGGTCATCCCTACCTCCACCTCCACCTCCACCTCCATTCCGCCAAAAGCAGCTCCCGTCCCATCCCACTCGCACAGAGCCAAAAGGCTGCTGCTGGCCACATTCTGGTGTGAACTCCGACAGAAATCTGGGGAAGGGTCATGTGACCCTGCATACCCCCTCCGCTTCCCGCCCCCCCGCCGCCCCACACATACACGTTGCCTTGAGAAGACACGGTGCCAGGTACCAGGAGAAGCAGGTCCCTTCTAGGGGCTCAGCCAGGCCTGGAGGTTGGAGCCAGGGCCGGACTAAGGGGTGGGCTAGCCGGGCAGCTGCCCAGGGCGCCAACCTATGGGGCGCCTGATGGCAGCTGTAAGGGGTGCGCAGCGTCCCTTATAGCTGCCATCAGGTGCAGCGCCCGGCTCCTGCAGTGCCGCCCCCCCCATCCCCATGGTGCCGGCCAGCAGCGCCCTTCCCCCACGGCCGCAGGGCCCTGCATGGCTAGGCGCGGCCCGCCCCGGGCTGCGCACCAGCAGCGGTGGCCAGGCCGGGCCAGGCAGTGCATGCGACGTGCGCCCCAGGGGCAGGCCCGCACATGCGCTGTGCGCCCAGGGGTGGCGCCGCACGCCCGGGCCCAGGGTGCCAAAATGGCTCGGGCCGGCCCTGGTTGCAGCGTGCCAGGTAGGGAGGACTGAGTCAGGCCAGCCCCCACCTCAGCACGAGAGAGGTGTCCAGAAATGTGTGTGCGTCACTTCTCCCCAACCAAACCTTAAAGGTAAGAAGGTAAATACAAAGACGCCAGCTACTCAGTCTTTCTTTTTAACGGGAGCTCAGTCAGCTTGATGTTCATTTGAATGTTTGTACCGCACAGTGCTGACTGGTTGCCATGGGACTCGATTGAATCTGAGTAATTTCACCTGGTGTCCTGTATGCAGCAGAGGGAAATATAGTCACGCTAGCTCCATTGCGTGTTCTGCTCTAAAATCTCCAACTGCCAGGCAAGAGGCGTGGGCTGTCTGTGGGACTCACTTGTTTGTGACGTGGCGACAGTCCTGCTCTCCCAGCCTAGTTTCCATCCTCTCCTTGGCTGGGTTTTCAAGTTCATTAGTTTTCTCATTTTTCCCTTCAGTCACTTCCTCCCTTTCACAGTCACACAGTGCCAGCTGAACAGACCAACAGAGACGAGAATCCAAGCCCCCCATTTATCACCCGCCAGGTAGAGAGCCGAGCTGACTAGCCGCTCAGTACACGGGTACCCCACAGCCCTCACCCGGAGGGATCAGCTTCCCCAGGGATGAGACATGATTGAGTTTCTGGGTTAGCACGAGGCCTGGTCAAAGCAAGCGGAATGAAATCAAGTCAAATTATGTATTGTGCTTTTCAGATGAGGTTGATAGCCTTAGGGGCTGGAATGAGACTGTCAGACCGTGTCCACGTGAAGGGAAAGAAAACGGGATTTGAGAAAAAAGACATAACAGGCTAAGAACTTAACGTGATAGTCATTGGCCAAAGGAGTCCTGGCTGCTCCGTCTTCACACGAACCACGTGAAAATGAAGGGACCTCTGCTCCCAGTCTGTACCTTGCCATTTGTTGTAGGATGAAGTATCCTGTAACCTGCTTGTGCTGGGCCCATGCCTAAGAGGGCCCTCCCTACGCATCATGAAAATATACTTATCAATATGAATATGCATAAATGGAAATACGTTATGCAAAATAATTCTTCTAAGGTATCATTGGAAAGCTTGTACTCTACTGAATGGGTATAGTCTGTCTGTGTGCACGTGTCGTTCCAGCATTTGAAGTTAGACTTATGAAGGATAAACCTAGTTTACTAATCTAGACATGTGGGGGCCTTTCAAGATACTTTAGAAACTTGATGGTGTAGGAGAAAGAAAGAGCCTGAAGCAGGGGCCTGGTGTAAGGCCCAAGGCTTGCACCAAAGTGAGCAAGAGTTATACTATGAGTAACAGGCAGGCCCTGTCAAAAGCAGATGTTTGTCTGTGGGGCCGGGGACATGAACTCAGCACAAGTACTGCTGGCACTGCTAAAACACATGGAACATCTACCAGGACAGGCCAAGGACACCCCAACCTCTCAGCTGCTACAAGAGTTTGACAACAGTAATAAATAGTGGTATTTTGTCTGAAACATCCGGAGTGAAAGCACAGTAAGAGGTGGGTAACAGGAATGTGTTGCCTGAAATATCAAGGGAAAGTATAAGGGGAGGTCGCAACCATGTCATGAAACTCATAAGATGGTATGTAAGGTGCGTATCCCAGACTGACTTGGTCTATAAATGTCTCAACTTAACTCTTTGTCCAGCCTTGGGAGAAGTGGGGCATCCCACTGACTGAACTGAGTCCATTGTCAGGAGTACATATGCGTAGTGGTTCAGTTTTCTGACAACTATTACTGTGTTTCATTTGACAATAAACCTGGCCTGGGGCCTTTATACCTCCTCTGATTTTGTGGCCTTTGGCGGCTCTCTCAGAGTGCGCTCTCTCAGAGTGTAAGCCAGGGTGTGAATGAGCTCTCCCCTGCCATCTCTCGGTGAACTTGGAAGAAAGACCTCAGCAAACCACATTTGCACAGACACACTTGTATTGCCTAGGATGGTGATCAGCAGATCAACCCGCTTTGCCAAAGGGATCAATCTTCACAGACTCACAGAACCACAGAAATGTCAGGCTAGAAGGGACTGCCAGAGGTTACCAAGTCCAGCCCCCTGCACTGAGGCAGGGCCAAGTAAACTGATCAACCAGCTGTGACTTTGGAAGCCTATTTCATAGAAGCCTTTGGAAGCCTATTTCATAGAAGCATAGAACACTGCACCTGGAAGGGACCTCGAGAGGTCATCGAGTCCAGTCCCCTGCCCTCACGGCAGGATCCAGTACCGTCTAGACCATTCCTGATAGATGTCTATCTAACCTGCTCTTAAATATCTCCAGAGCGGGAGATTCCACAACCTCCCTGGACAACTTATTCCAATGTTTAACCATCCTGGCAGTTAGGAAGTTTTTCCTAATGTCCAAACTAAACCTTCCTTGCTGCAGTTTAAGCCCATTGCTTCTTGTCCTATCCTCAGAGGCCAAGGAGAACAATTTTTCTCCCTCCTCCTTGTGACATCTTTTAGATACCTGAAAACTGCTATCATGTCCCCTCTCAATCTTCTCCTTTCCAAACTAAACAAGCCCAGTTCTTTCAGCCTTCCTTCATAGGTCATGTTCTCTAGACCTTTCATCATTCTTGTTGTTCTTCTCTGGACCTTCTCCAATTTCTCCACATCTTTCTTGAAATGTGGTGCCCAGAACTGGACACAATACTCCAATTGAGGCCTAATCAGTGCAGAGTAGAGCAGAAGAATGACTTCTCGTGTCTTGCTCGCAACACTCCTGTTAATGCAATTTGGGAGCTTAAATACCCTTAGGCTACATCTACACTGGCAGCTTCTTGCGCAAGAACTGTTTTGCGGAAGAGTTCTTGCGCAAACAATCTTCCACAAGAGCACGTCTACACTGGCATGTGCTTTTGCGCAAGAGATGTGCTTTTGCGCATGAGCATCCATGGCAGTGTGGACACTCTCTTGCGCAAGAAAGCTCTGATGGCCATTTTAACCATAGGGGCTTCTTGCGCAAGAAATTCGTGTTGCCTGTCTACACTGCCCCTCTTGTGGAAGAGCTCTTGTGCAAGAGGGCTTATTCCTCATGGGGAGAGGAATAACTCTTCCGGAAGAAGCCCTGTTTTACAACGTTATACCGTAAATTTACTTGCGCAAGAACGCGCGTGCAGTGTAGCTAGCAGGCAAGTTTTTGCGCAAGAATGGTTGTTCTTGTGCAAGAAGCTGCCAGTGTAGACGAAGCCTTAGAGTGAGAAAACTTTTCCTAATATCCAACTGAAATCTTCCTTGCCTCAGATTAAGCCCATCACTTTTTGTCTTGCCATCATTAGACGTGGAGAACGACTGACCATTGCTAGAGAAACTTGGGAGGATTTAGAGGTGAGTGACAAAGGTTATCAAAGGGGTGGCCAGAACTGGATGTTAGGAAAAGAGGATGAATTCAAGCCATATGAGCAAAGGCCTAGCTCCGGCATCACAGAGCCAAAGAATCTTGCTTGAGCGGGATCATCTATTTCACAAAGGCAAATTTCAAGAGATAGAGACTCTACCATGTCACTTATAAGTTGTTCCACTGTTTCTTAACCTCAGTGTTAAAAACATGCACCGTATTTCTACCCTGAATGTAATGTAGCTTCCCATCTCTGGATCTCATTACACTGCCCCGTAAAAACAGAAAAAATCATTCCATTCAAAATGAAATGAAGCATTTTGTGTTTCATTCAATCTTTCTTTTTGTATCGATTTTTTAACAAAATATGAAACTTTCTGACGTATGAAAAATACGTGTTGGGGGAGAGGGTTCAAAAGGTTGCACAAAACTGAAAGTCTGGTGTTTGACCTGCCCTGTTGTTAAAAAGCGCTAACACCAAGGAATGTCACGGAGAAAAGACCCTGGAGTTTGTGTTCAACTCCCCCACCCTCAGCCCCCAGCCAGCCTTCCATTCTTTTCCCCCTTAGGAAGGGACACTTATTTTACTCACTGAGGTGGCTTAGTACATCAGCTCCCAGGCTGGGCATGTGCGGTCCAGAGAGGAGCAGAACTCTTTCCTGCTTGTAGGCACTGGGCCCTAGAGGCTAAAGCACTGGGCTGGGACTCAGGAGCTCTGTCTTCTAGTTTTGGCTCTGCCCCTTGCCTGCTGGGTACCATTGGGCAAGTCACTTCCCCTCTCTGTGCCTTGGTTTCCCCACCTGTAAAATGGAGCTAATGCTGACCTCCTCTGAAATCAGTGGATGAACAGCATTACATAAGGGTGAGGCATTACATAAGAACGGCCTTATTTGGTCAGACCAAAGGCCCATCTAGCCCAGTATCCTGTCTGCTGACAGTGGCCAATGCCAGATACTACAGAGGGAAGGAACAGACCAGGGAATCATCAAATGATCCCTCTCCTGTCGCCCATTTCCAGACAAACAGAGGCTAGGGACACCATCCCTGCCCCTCCTGGCTCATAGCCATTGATGGACCAACCTCCATGAATTTATCTAGCTCTTTTTTTTTTTATTA
This sequence comes from Rafetus swinhoei, assembly GCA_019425775.1. NCBI lineage: Eukaryota > Metazoa > Chordata > Testudines > Trionychidae > Rafetus > Rafetus swinhoei. Next base: position 5,138,465 of record CM033438.1, read on the forward strand.
TTCCTGGTCTGCTTGTCAGGCCACATCCTCGGGGTTGGGGGGAGGTAAATCTGTCGGCACTAACGTCAACGGTGCTCCATCGATCTACTCCAGCTGTGGGCTGGGCCCATGCACTGGGAGAAGCAGTCAGCGGAGGGATTCTCCCCACCCTTCCCAGCCTTTCGCGAATGCTGTTGGCCACAGAAACGAGGGGCCTTTGCCAAGCTCCCTTTACAAACGGCCACATTAACACACAGCTGCTCCTGAACCAGGCTGTCTTTGCAGGGTCCTCCCCACATCCACCTGCCCCATATGGCTGCTTAGCTCTTCTTCTGAATGTTTCCTCAAGACAAAGGGAAGTGGGGGGAAGGAGAGATGCTGGGTGACAGGTGGCAGGTGGCAGGTGGCAGGACACCTCTGAACTGAAGAAAGCCCATCAGCCGGACTACTAATACGCATAGAGTCTCCTGCTAGGAGGGAGGGCCCTTGGGCCTCTGTCGGGCAGCCTGTAAGGCAGCAGGTTCAATCAGCAGAGAGGCTGCCAGGCTTGCTGGATCATTAGGAGGCGCTGGCTTTACCCAGGGAGGTTCCTGGTAGCACCTCCCCTGGATTCAGACTGAGGGGGAGTGGAGAGCTGGGGGAAGATAAGAAGCCCCTTTTCCAGCAAGTTCCTTCCAGTCACTGCACACTCTACAGGGATTGTGTCACAGCACCCAGGGCCTGGGGCTCAGAGGTTCAAAAAACAGCCAGGGGACATTCCCACTCTCCTGGTGCACCTGATGACCTTCAGGCTCAGTTGGCCTCTTTGTTCAGTCAGGTATGCAGTGAAGGACTCTGTTGCCCCACAGGAAGCCCTGCTGTGGAATATGTGAAAAGATACTGTTGGATTTCCCCTTCCCAGTGCAGACAGCTGCATAGGAATTGCCAGCTGGCTCAACATCCCATCTAGTCCAATATTCTGTCTCCAAGGGTGTGTCTACACTACAGAGTTTTGTCAGAAAAACGGCTGTTTTTCTGACAAAACCTGAATTACGTCCCCACAGCAATCGCGTTCTTCTGAAAGTAAATCAAAAGAACAGACGGGTTTTCTGGCGTTGGTAATCCTCTTTCTACGAGGAAGAAGCCTTTTTGCGAAAGAGCTCTTTCAGAGAAAGGCGTGTGTGGACGGGGAAGAGGGAGTTCTTTCAAAAAAAGAGGAAAGAGGAAAAAGCACAGGTGCCCTGGTGGCCACTCCGCCCATAGTAATCACAGCTTAAATGCGAGATAGCATCCATTCAATGTGGACGCATTCTTTTGAAAAAGCAGATTGCTTTTTTGATGCACTTTTGCAGTGTGGACGCTCTCTTTCGGAAGAAGTTTTTTCAGAAGCTCTCTTCTGAAAAAATGTTCTTCCGAAAGAAGCCTGCAGTCTAGACGTAGCCCAACAGTACTCACTCCCTGCTTCTTCAGAGGAAGGTGTAAGAACCCTGCCAGGCAGTGATGGAATAACCGGAGCCTAGGGAAATTTCCTTCCTGCCCCCCCAGGCAGTTCATGGTATATAACCTGAAGCATGGAGGTTTATATTTGTCTCTCTGGTGTCTGATCTCCAGGAATGGCCTTCATGTTTCCCCCCTGAAAATTGGGCAATGCCAAGGCAATGTTTCCCCCACTTCCAGTGAGTCAACTGAGTTATGCCCTGAAATCTACATCACCAGCTGCTTAGCTACATCATTGGCTTTGAAGTGTTCCCTTCTATCTCCCAGCCTTGCTGGCTTTATCAAGTTGTATCAGTAGGCTGTTTTCGCTCCATCTTTCTGTAAAGGGTTTTCCCTTCCCAGGAGCATTTCAAGACCTGAGCAGTGGCTTTGCTGTAGAGCTGCATGATGAAGTGAGAAGCCCCCTCACAAAGACCCTGATTTCCCCTCCCCACTCTAGTTTTGCTAAGATGAAGCGCTTTGGCCGATGACAGTTCTGCCCGAAATGGTGAAAACGCCAGCGACAGCCGGACACGCCGGGGAAGAAGGGGTCACAAAGCAAATAATGAACAGTGGGGGTTGCTTACACTTTCTGATCTGGCTGTCTTGTTCCATTAGTGGAGACAGCCACTAAGCCTGCTCACAACAGAACCAGGCCTGCCCACATTCAGCCTTGGCAGAACTCTGGGGATGCACTTAGCCCCGGGGGCATCTTGCAGGGGCTCCAAGGACTGCAGCACCCGGCCGTTCAGTATTGCAAGGGACAGTCTGACCCTCCGTGATCTGACTGTGCCACAAACTCCTGGTGGGGACAGGAACATACGGGGTTGAATGGGAACAGAGTGCGAATAAAACCGTTCCCTTTATGGGCTTCCCCATGCCACTATGCCAGTGCACCCCAGTCCTGGCCAGCAGCACCCCTGCTATTCCCATTCTGGGGCCCCGCGCAGCTCTGCTGAAGCATCTCATTTGAGACATGTCCCCCAACCCCTTTATCCGCTAGCCCCGAGCTTCCACATGGCTCTGTGGGTGCATCTGCAGTATTCCCCTTCCTTTCCAGGCCCCGCTCCTCCAATGAGCAGGAAGCCACAGTGGTCTCCAAGTTCTCTGACTTTTTTATCCTGATGTGCTGTTACCCTGTAACTTGCAAGAGTCCTGCTTTTCATGTGGGAATTCTCCCCAGACTGGAACCTCAGTCTCCACAGGCAGTTGGCAAACGCCCTGGTCCAGCACTAGGAACCACTTCCACACAAATGCCTGCCACAGTGTCAGGAAGCCAGAATTTCAGGTGGATGTTTTAACCCTGCAATAGAAACTTTGTTGTGGGAGAAGAGCGCCCTCTTGTGGCATCACCTTTATTCTATTTCCTCTGCTCTCAGCCCAATTTCCACTTCAGTCCGAATCAAAACCGTGGTACGCCCACATCTTGAATACTGCGTACAGATGTGGTTGCCTCGTCTCGAAAAAGATATATTGGCATTGGAAAAGGCTCAGAAAAGGGCAACAAAAATGATTAGGGGTTTGGAACGGGTCCCATATGAAGAGAGATTAAAAAGACTGGGACTTTTCAGCTTAGAAAAGAGGAAACTAAGGGGGGATATGAGAGAAGTCTATAAAACCATGACTGAGGTGGAAAAAGTTATTTACTTATTCCTACCATATAAGAACTAGGGGTCACCAAATGAAATTAATAGGCAGCAGGTTTAAAACAAACAAAAGGAAGTTTTTCTTCACACAGCGCACAGTCAACCTGTAGAACTCCTTGCCAGAGGATGTTGTGAAGAACAGGACTTTAACAGGGTTCAAAAAACAGCTAGATAGATTCATGGAGGTTAGGTCCATCACTGGCTGTTAGCCAGAATGGGTGGAAATGGTGTCCCTAGCCTCTGTTGGTCTGAAAATGGATGACTGGAGAGGGATCACATGAGGATTCCCTGTTGTGTTCCCTACTTCTGGGGCATCTGGCATTGGCCAATGTCAGCAGACAGGACACTAGGTTAGATGGACCTTTGGTCTGACCCGGTCTGGCCGTTCTTATGACCTGTTTTGCACTCCCTGCTCTGGCTTGTCATTGCTCTGGGGCAAGAGGCAGGCTTTCCTTTCCCCTCACCAGGCTTTCCTACCGTCCTGGCTTTTATCACACATTTATGCTGCTTTGCAATTTCACAAGCTAAGCACACAGCGGGCCATGAGTTCATCACCGGGATCCTTTTCCCCTTGAAATTCGCTTGCACTTTCTTCCCCACATTGTCCCTCTGTTCAAATCTCACTTTCTCTTTTATTCCCTCTGTGCCCAGTTTCCCCTAACCCACCCTGCTCTCACCCCAAATCCTGCTTTTTAGCCCCTTCAATTCCCTCTGCCCATCTCATGCACTTCTCTGTGCCAGGCTCAGCAAACTTCACGCCATCATCACTCCGTCAGCCTGGCTTGTGCTGAGGCGAGGGCTGCCTTTCTCCTCCCCGAATCCAGCCCTGGGTCGGCCCCCTAGGGCTACAGGGCCTGCGACATCTCTCTCAAGAACAGGGTCAGCACAGGAAGCTTAGTACAGGTCTCAGCTGCACCGTCTCGCCCTCGCTGCAAAGACCTGCTGAGCTGTGAGAGCAGGTAGTGCAGGACTCTGGTTTCATTCAGTTCTGCCTGCCCACCTGAAATGGGATAGGGATAGAGGAACACAGGGACCTGAGCAGTCCCTAGATTCAGGCTGGCAGCCTAGGCAGGAAGGTTGTGGATTCCAGTACAGCTGCCTGGAACATCCAGGCCCTCCGCAGCAGGGGATTAAGAAGTAAGTCTCACACCCAGGGTGTGAGTCATCTTTGAAACTATTTCTCTGCTCAGTGGGGTTTATCACAGCAGCCAGCCTCTAGCGGCCTCTGGATTTCCAGAGCTGGTTTTCATAAGCAGGCCCTTTGCTCCTCAGGCTGAGCAGTCCGTGCTTCGCTGGCCGATGACTGTGGGGCCATGGCTGCTCAGCCCACCAGAGACAGGCAGTGTGGGCTTGACCTAGGGCTGGGGAACCTCTGGCCCAGGGGGTAGATTCAGCCTCCCGCTTGCCAGCATTGGGGAGCCTGCACTGGTGCTCCAGCACCCCCACTGCCCCACCGTGGGACAGGAGCCCACAAAATCCACTGGGCTGGGCCCCTCTCGGCTCTGGCGTGGGAGGGGAAGGTACGGAGTGTCTTTCTCCTTCTCAGTCAGGGGCCACGTCAGTGAGGGAGGAGTTTTTTTGCTTCTCATTTGTGTGCAGCCCTGACTGATTTTTCTGTGGGTCAGCGGCCCCCCAACCCCAGAAAAGGGTCCCCGGCCCGACCTAGGTCCATGAGAGCACCAGGGCAAATAGCCTCTCCTCCTCCCTCAGCCTGGGCCACAATCCTCCACCACCGGAAGAGCCCTGGGTCAGCCCAGCCCAGTCTCCCACCTGTTCAGAGGAGGCCCAGGAAAGCCGCATCATACGTCCCCTTCCTTCCCCAGACCCAACCTGCCTGCTAGAGAAAAGCTGCAGGAGCGTCTCTTGATTCAAAGATGCCTTTTATAGTCCCTATGCAGCTTCTGGAGCCCAGTAACCGAGCCCCAGAGCCTGCATGGGGTATAGCAAATGCATCTTTGCATCAAGATGCTTTTGTTTTTCCCAGAGCAGTCTGCCATGGCCCAGGCCCTTTTAAACTGGGCCCTGGGAAATTGCCCCCTTTCCGTTCCCATCATCAGGCCTGCATTTGCCCCTCATTCCTCTATTCTATATGGGGAGGGGTACTATGTGCTGAGCCTGAGGCTGCTAGAGAAATCAAGATGGCTTCCTCTGTGCCGTGGTCCTGGCTGGGGCAGATCACAGCCCCCAAGTGCAGAAACCAGCGTTACTAACTCTTGTGGGTTTTCATTTCTCTCTCAAAGCCCCAGCCACTGGAAGCTGGATTTGCACAAAAGGCTCAGCTTTCATACACAAATAATGAAGTGTCTAGCCCTGCTGTTAGCAGAGCAAAGCTTGAAAATGAGTATACCCTCAGACACCAGGAGGTAAAGAAAAGAACCCAACATTTATTATTTTAAAAACATGGTTTTTTTAAGCAAGACTCGTGATTTTGGAAGGTTTGTTGTTGGCAAAATGAAAAATACTCCCATTTCCCCATCTATGTCCCTGTATAGACCTGGCCTCTCTCTCCCCCTCAGTCTGGAATAGGAGCAAGATGGGAAGGGAGAACAAAGGCAGAGTCACAACTTGCTGGCAGAAGATCAAATCACAGGGTATCACATTGTAAGTGGGAGCACCATGCTTTGGGTTCACCATCACCAGTCCTGGGAGGGTATGTCTTGTAAAATGGCTTTGTCTGTACCTGCATGCAAAAAGGTAACTCACCCCAAGGGCATGTGAGCGCAGCTTTCTAGCTGTTTCCCCCCCCCCGTCCGTCCACCTCTCCTGACTCAGCATTACAGCCTGCTCACATTTAGTCTCACTTCTTCTAGGATCAAAGGCTATGTCTACACTGGCAGGTTCTTGCGCAAAAACCCGCAGAGTGTCCACACAGCCCGCCCACTCTTGCGCAAGAAGATTTACAGTAAAGTGTGGGAAGAGAGGGCTTCTTGCCTTGCGCAAGAGCTACGCTCTTTTCTAACAAGTGTAAGCCCTCTTGTGCAAGAGGGCAGTGTGGACGTGCGGCAGGGGTTTCTTGCACAAGAAAGCCCTATGTCTAAAATGGCCATCAGAGCTTTCTTGCACAAGAGAGCGTCCACACTGCCATGGGTGCTCTTGTGCAAAAGCACATGGCAGTGTGGACGTGTTCTTGTGCAAAAGTTCTTGCACAAGAACTCTTGCACAAGATGTTTTTGCACAAGAACCTGCCAGCGTAGACGTAGCTAAAGAGTCCAGCCAATTACTCCTTGTGCAGGCTCCAGCTACAATGCTGGGCCCAGTATTTTGGAGACTCTTCTCTCCAGGCCCTTGCAGTAGCTGGTAGGGGAATCCAGCCCCACCCCCCTGCTACAGTACGTTCCAGCCCAGTGACCCTAGGACAAGCAGCCCAGCTCTGCTCCATCAGACATTTGTTGCTCTCTCAGGACTCCTTCCTACCATTGGCTTTTCTTCAGGCCTTTTTGCCAGTACAAAAAAAAAAGCACCAGCCAGGGCTGCTCCCCACAAGCCTGATTCTTGCCCCATCTTGAGCTTCCTGCCAGCCCCACAGACCTCCCTGTTCCCCACAGCACCCTCCCCTCTCTAGGGACAGGAGAGCTCTTCCCTCATACACTGCAGCCCTTTGCACTCCAGGCCCAAAAATCCCTTAAGCTTCCCTGCCTTCAGCTTCCATCTGGCTCATAACACCTGTCCCCTAACTGTAGCCCCAGGCCTCTTTCTGACTTCAGCCCAAGAGAGACAACACGCAGCAACTACCCTGCTGTTGCATTTCTTTCCCTGCCTCTTTCCCGCTACCCTGAGCTCCTGAAGGCCCGGCTCTTCCTCACCTAGGCTTGATCGCCACCCGTCTTCCCTAAACCATGTGTAACCCATCTACCTAACAGGGGTGATCTATTTAAGAGACCCCTGGGTCACTGTTGCTATGCAGATTTCACAGGTAGGCTGGCTGGCCACCCGGCCACCCATGCACATAAGTGTCTGGAATTGGGTATGGTAGGGGTTTTTTTGGGGAGGTCCCTCTGTTGCTGGGGTCAGACTCCAGGATCCAGCAGGCAGGGCAGTTGCTTTGCTAAGGGCCTTGTGTCCTGGGAGAGGCTGAGCTAGGAGCAGAGAGCAGGCTGCTGTACCTCACCTTACAGCAGCTAGGGATGATGTTAACCCTCTACCAGGGCACATGGGCAATGCTAATTATAGCAAGGGGGACCTGGGAGGGGAAAATAACTTCTGTGCTTGGAATGTGGTTTGATTTTAGCCAAACTGCTCTAGTTTACTTTTGCAGTCTGTGGGATTCTTCAACTCCTCTTTAAATGTAGTAATGGGGAAAGAGTCACTTCTATTTTGCTGTTCTCTGACTTTTGTATTTTCTAGTAACAGGGTTTTCTTTAAGTCTGTATGTCTGTGACTTACTGAGCGGTTAATCAGTGAGCGGGCTGCCTAGCGGTGATCCACAGCAGGGGAAGAGGCTGCCTGGACTCCAACTGAGAAGCCCTACAAGCAAGTGGAGAGAGAGTTCAGACTCTGCATGTGGTGCAGACTTGATGATCAGAGACACAAACTGAGACTTTGATTAACTACATCTGAGCTTTGGGGGGTGTCTCAGTTTCTTCTTATTGTGTTTTCATGTGGATTGAACTGTTCAGGTCTTATTTTTGGCTTTCTCTTTGTTTGTTTTTGTTGTAACTCTAAAGACAATGTCTGTAGGTTATAAAATAGTTGTGTTGTAAAATTAGATTTTATAAAATCTTACAATGAACAGTTAATTTGATAAATTCATTTCTTTAGTTTCTTTTGGCACTTCTACACATGGATAGAAAAAATCTGCATATGAATGGAAAAGATCCGAAGGAATGCTGTTTACCACCCATTCAGGTGCAGCCCAGAGGCCTAACTGGTTCCTGTTAACCCTTTCCTTACCTGTGCAGGGTTCACATCCCATTACTCAGTGCTTTGCCCAGTGCCAACTGTGTGAAGCAAAACACAGCGTGCATGGGCTGGCTGGTGTAGCTGTACAGCCTTATTGTAGTGGCCTTCTAAGGGAGTTCTGGAATTGTGTATAAAGGACTGTGGAAACACCGGGTAAAACACACTGCCTTCCCTCAGGGGGCTTACACCCACCAATAGAACAAAGGCAAGGAAAACAGTTCTGGTGGAGATATCTATATTTAATGAAGACAACAAGGTAGGCAGGTTTGAGGAAGAAGAGGGTTTAAGGAGGGCTTTAAATAGCATTGGAAGGAGGTTTGAGGGAGGAGGAGGCAGGAAGTTGAGATTTGTTCCAAATGAATGATGGTACAAACCTAGGAGTGAGGCAGAGAAAAGGAGCAACAAGAAGAGAGGATAGGGAGTAGAGCTAGGAGCTGCAGGTGTAGCAGAAATTCCGCGATTTAGATAGGGCTGAAGGCAAAGACTGAACTTGGATTAGAGACAGGATAAAACAGAAAGGCAGCGCAGGTGTGATCTGGTGGGGCCTAGGGTGATGGGATGAACCAAAAAGAGAGAAAAGCGGTTTCAGTAGAAGGCTAGATGAGCTGGAGAAGATGGGAGGGACAGAGAGGAAAAGAATATTATTTAATTATACAGAACAATGCACTACAGCACTGCCTTCTTCCGCCTTCCCCACGTTTTACAATGCTGGATCAGCAGCTTTATCCCCATTTTACAGATCAATTAACTGAGGCATAAAGCTGAAGGTGCCAGGGTCACTCATTAACAGAACCCTCCCTGCCAGTCCAGTGTTCTACTAAGGTGCTTACTTACGCTCTCATTGCTTTAGTCTCTGAACATCTCACCCATTTTGGGGTGTTTATCCTCACAATGCCCCTGCCAGCTCAGGCTCAGAGACAGAGAGCGACTTGCCCAACATCACACAAGGAGAGGATGGTGGTGTAGGGAAGAGAACACTGGTCCCCCCCACCACCCATCCATGGTAGCGCTCTAGTTGCTGGAACAGCCTGCCTATCTGCTAACTTATTCTGTGTCCAGTGAGAGCAGGTGTAACAACCAAACTAAGCAAAAGAAATGTAGGTTGAACATTAGGAATATTCTGTTAGTGCCTGATCCTCCTCTTGCACTGGTTGTGCACCAGTGGAGCCCCACTCCAGATCTCTAGCTGGTATAAACTGCCACAGCTCAGCAGAGCTACACAGATCAACGCTACCTGTGGATTTAGCCCAAGGCTAACTTCCATAGGGTTGCATCTGGCTTATGCCATTGTAAGTATTAAGTAACTGCAGAATTGGGCCCATAGAAGCTGGAATAGTTTCTCAAGGGAACTGGTGGAATACCCATCATGTTGTAATAAGGCAAAACCCTAGGCTACGTCTACACTGGCGGCTTCTTGCACAAGAACTCTTTTGCGGAAGGGTTCTTATGCAAAAAATCTTCCACAAGAGTGCGTCCACACTGCCATGTGCTTTTGCGCAAGAGCATCCATGGCAGTGTGGACACTCTCTTGCGCAAGAAAGCTCTGATGGTCATTTTAACTGTAGGGGCTTCTTGCGCAAGAAATTCGCGTTGCCTGTCTACACTGCCCTCTTGTGGAAGAGCTCTTGCGCAAGAGGGCTTATTCCTCGTGGGGAGAGGAATAACCCTTCCGGAAGAAGCCCTGTTTTACAACACTATACTGTACATTTACTTGTGCAAGAACGCATGTACAGTGTAGACAGCCGGCAAGTTTTTGCACAAGAACGGCTGTTCTTGCGCAAGAAGCTGCCAGTGTAGACATAGCCCTACAGACTAAAGCATTTGAGAACATATAGCAGGGAGCAATCTGCACTGGGAGTTAGACCACATGACCTACAAAGACTTTTCCAGGCATAGGAAGGTGAGGACCAGCTTTGTTTATGGACCCTCTCTCTGAAACCCCCATAGCATGTATCCCCTTGCTGCCCCAGTATTAATATTGATCCACCCCCTAAGTACTGGCCAGTCCTTCTGCCTCAGACACTGCACTTGGGCTGGAAAGAGCAGCTTCCTCTGGAGAAGCAGAAGAGGCTGGAATCTTCTCCTCAGCATCCCCTGCTTTGATGATCCTGACAGAGTTTTCTTTCTTCGAAAGCCAGAAAGCTGGGTAGAGCGGCTGAGCAAATTCACACTCAAACTTGTGCATCAGAGTCATGGTGTCCAAAGTGACGCCGTAGAAAGACAACGTGCCCTTGGGGTAGTCCAGATAGACCCCTACCCTGCGGAAGGCGTCTGTTTTGAGGGGTGTCTCCACCTCACTGTGCCACGCAGAGAAGCCCTTGCCATTCCACTGGATGCTCCAGGAGAAGTTATTCCCCGAAATGCAGCTGTTGCTCTCTGACCCCTTCCGGTCAATGCTTTTGTACGTCATACCGACGTAAATGCCGGCTCCGCTTATTTCAGCCTCAAAGTAGTAGCGGCCCATGTACAAGCTCTTGTCTGACAGCACCTGGCGCCAGTGCTCAAATCTTTCGGGGTGGTCTGGGTAGCCGTGTTCCCAGGGGGTGGTGTTGGTCACTTTGTGGTTGTCCTCGAGGAGCCTGAGATATCTGTGGGCTGTGACTGGGTCAAACGTCAGCGGGCATGTGTCTAAATAGAAAAAACCTGTTACTGAAATGGCAAAAGAGGCCTCCCCAGTGGACAGTCTCCGTGTTGATTAGCCCAAGGTATAAGCTATGGCTCCTGCTCCACTACTCTTCACACTCCATCACCAGAGCATCACTAGGCATCTGAATTCTTTTGCATAGCCCAGGCAATTTTCCCTGGGATTAAAAGAAGCTGTGGTCACGCTGGTGTTTCAGCAGATAACAGTTAAAATAACCAAGATACGGATAATCAAAGCTAATCTACATAAACCAGGTCACTTTGGAAAGACCTCAGTGGCCAAAGCACCGGTCCCCCAGCACCTGCCTGCTTTAGAGGCATTAATTCCCGTACTTACACTTGAGAAAGTCACTCCTCGTCTCGGGGTCCGGAGCTGATACGCGGTGCCTGGATGGTACAATTGCAGACACCATCGTTTTGATCCCACAGTCGTCTTCAACAAGAAAGACAATGAGTGTGCAGTTAATACTCCCAGAATTACCCTGCGAGTGTGTTTGAGGTGGGCTACCTATAAGTCTATAAAATCATGAACCCATAAAATCACAACTGGTATGGCGAAAGTGAATAAAAAAAAGTTATTTGCTCCTTCCCATAACACAAGAACTAGGGTTCCCCAAATGAAATGAATAGGTAGCAGGTTTAAAACAAGCAAAAGGAAGTACCTTTTTACACAACACATAGTCAACCTGTGGAACTCATTGCCAGAGGATGTTGCGAAGGCCAAGATTACAACAGGGGGGGTTCAAAAAAGAGCTAGATAAATTCATGCAGGCCAAATCCACCAATGGCTATTAGCCAGGAAGGCCAGGAATGGCATCCTTAGCCTCTGTTTGTCAGAGGCTGGAAATGGATGACAGGGGATGGATCACTTGATGATTATTCTGTTCATTCCCTCTGGGACACCTGGCATTGGCCATTGTCAGAGGACAGGACACTGGGCTAGATAGACCTTTGGTCCCACCCAGTCTGGCTGTTGTTATATTTGTGCGCTGTGTAAAGAGTGAGGTTTTTTTATGTTGTTAATAGGGTAAAGAACCAGCTGTTTTGGGCATACACATTAGGCCTGATTCTGATCTGTCGTGGCAACGCCATCCCTCTGCATGTTGAGGTCAGAGCATCTGAACAGCCCCTACCAGAACAGGATCTGGAATGGAGCCTCTGGCCTCTGCTGCAGTCATTTTCAATCTTTTTTCATGTGCAGAGCTCCCCAAAAATTGAATGGAGGGGCAGACACCTGTGGAAATCATAAACAGTCTGCGGTCCCCAGGGCTCCACGGACCACAGGTTCAAAGTCACTACACCACTGCAATACACATGACAATGTCAGTGTGATGCTGGCGTGGGTGAGATCAGGGTGAGGCCGAATGAAGGTGAGGGAAGCACAGTGCAGCAGAGTCAAGTGCAAACAGTCCTCTGTGGAGCCCTTGCAGGTGGCTCCTCCTGTCTCCCCTATGGCAAGGGGATACCACTGGCAAGTTACTCCTGCCTAAAAGCAGCAGAAGGGCTGAAGAGGGGATGGGGTAGCTTCGTGCCTCAAACGCACAATAGGGCTGCACTTGGCCTGACCACTCCTCATTCATGCCTGGCCTTGGTGCCTCCGTGGCTGCTTGCACTGAGGCGTCAGAGAGTAGGTGTGAGGTGCATTTGAGGCATGAGGTGCATTTGAGGCCTAGCGCTGGACCACATTTATGCAGGCGCATGCACGGCCGAGTGCAGCAGCCTCCCAGTTCCTGCTGCACGCTAGGAAGGGCACTTCTGGCTGGCGTGGGATAGGCTAGGACATTTTCAGGACTTTGTGATGGCACTTCGCCCAGCTAAACTCAGCACACACGCCCCTCTCTGTACCTAGGCAGCTGTTCCATGTCCTTCCTTGCCAGGGGTGTCTCTGGCGTAAATACAAAGGTACTCAAGCATGCCGAAATCGGAGGGCGAGCAAACCCAGAGGAGAACAGACTCAAACTGCAAAGCCACCTGTGTGGAAACCAGAGCAGTAAGGCCAGCTGCAGCCTGCAGGTCAGTCCCAATCCAAGTAAAGTCCTTCATTTGAGGGGAGACAATAAACAGCAAGGCAGAAAGTCGAAGAGAGGTGAGAAATCAGCAACAGCTACCACGCTGTAGCCACTAACCGGCAGGACTGAAATCACAGGGGAACGGGAGAAGCAATAGTTTGAGATGGCAGAGACAAATTTCCATCAATTTGGGATGGGCATGGCATCAACTCTATACCAGTGCTGTGAAGGGACTCCCATTCTGACTGGGTAAGCGGGTTTGCCGGCTGATTTGCATTGCCGGGGTGTCACTGAGCAGCCAGATCCGACATGGAGGATAACCGTGGGCAATGCCTATAGAGCATTTGGAGATCCCTGGATAGATGGCAGTCGATTTGATTAAATTGCAGAACTCATTTATTCCAGCAAAAAAATCCATTTGCTATAAATGCTACAACTCAGACTGAGTTACAGCCCGCTAACCCAGCATTGACTTCACCTATGCTTCCCAAGGAAATAACTTCAGTCCCTGGAGCTTCAGGGGGTAGCTGAGTTAGTCTGTGAGGGTATGTTTACACTTGCACCCTAGTTCGGACTAGGGATGCAAATGCAGGCATTCGGAATTGCTAATGAAGTGGGGATTTAAATATCCCGCGCTTCGTTAGCAAGATCTCGCCGGCGCGCAAGTTCGAACCAAGGGCTTTGGTTTGAACTAACGCGTCCCGGCGCACTTTCACTTTCGCATCCACTGTGATTCGAACTAGCGCGCCGGCGAGACCTTGCTAATGAAGTGCGGGATATTTAAATCCCCGCTTCATTAGCAATTCCGAATGCCTGCATTTGCAACCCTAGTCCGAACTAGGGTGCAAGTATAGACATACCCGCACAGAAAAAAACAACAAATGGTCTGGTAGCACTTTATAGACTAACAAAACATGTCGATGGGATCATGAGCTTTCGTGGGCATAGCCCACTTCTTCAGATGACCGGAGTCATGAGTTGGGGATATGAAACTCATAACTCCGGTCCCTGGGTGACTGAATTGATTCGCATGGGGAAAAAAGCCTGTTTCCTTGGCACCATCAGCTCAGCCCTGATGACGTCCAGCCGTGCAGTAAATAAGGCGGGATTGACCTGTGGTACCCAACAGCTGGCAAGAGGGAACGCTAGCACATGAGCTTTGCTCTACTAAGGACAACAGGCCAGAGTACGTATAAACAAGTAGGATTGACTAGAGCCAGCTGATCATGCTAATGCATGGGAGGGTGAGGAATTCAGCTGGACTGTGTCAGACTCATACTGATCAGATTTCTATTGTGCACTTAAAAGGCGTTAGGATGGCAGGCTAGATACTCTCCAGGCCTCTCCACATAGTAAACCATTAACTGCTGGTTGTTTGCGTTGATTCTTTGAAAGAAAGACTGGGACAAAGTTAAACGGAAGGGAGAGGGGGAAATAGCCGGAAAGTTTATTCATTCGCTTGCTCTCTTTTCTAAACACAGTATTGTGCTTAAATAGAAACATCACCCCCCACATACACATCCCGGCACCAGCCCACTTTTCTCTCAGGCTTGGGCAGCCAGTAACATCGCAATCTCCACACCACAAACTGTTACCAGAGGCCTCAGTGTGCGCTCTTTCAGGCCCAGCCTGATGATCTCATTGCAGAGAGGAAGCATTAGCTGCTGGGTTCTATTCCCTGGGGCCCGGGAAGCAGGCATTCATTCCATCAGGGCCTCCCCTTTGCCTTCTGGGGACATCACAAAAGGGTTCATGCACACCCAGAGCTTATGCATTTAAGCAGCCATGAGACTCACCTTCCTTTGCAAACTCCTGGAGCTTTTCCTTGTAGGAGGTTTGTACAAGCTCTAGCAAGTGATCTGTTGACTCCAAGATGACCTTTCTGATCGCTGACAGTTTATCTTTCAGGCCAATGTAAACACTGGGAAGCGTATCATCCCCTGTGCTCTTCTTGAACTCACTATACTCCTGCCAAAAAAAAAAAATTCTATATTTGTTCATTTTCCTCACATGTTTGGCTGACTTTGTACGAGATCCATCTCACCGTGAAGTTCCTAGCAAACTCCCAATTGACGTTAGTGAGAGTAGACACTGACCTTTTCTATTCCATTGCAGCCTGAAGTATTTAAAGTCAGCTGATGCAGAAACCTTTATTATGGAAGATCTTTAAGATCAGGCAAAATATAAGGTTCATCAGACAAACTTTATGACTATGAAAGCTGAAGCGGAGGAGGAGGAGAAATCGCCTGACCTCACTCTAAGCTCCCCTGTACTGCGGGCATTAGAAAAATAAGAGCATGATCCATAAAATAATGAGGGAAACAACACAGCCAGCATCATATATATAGTAGCCCAGTGTCTGTGAGTCCGCTGTAACGTTACAGACTCGCCTCTGGGGGGGCGCTCTTGCCTCCCGCCGTGGCGCTCGGCTGAGTTCTGTGTCGCTCCGCCAGGCCGCTGCGGGGGAGCAAGTGGCGCAAGTGGCCATTTAGGCTCCGCGCTCCCCGTGCTGCATGAGCTGTTCGGGCTCCGCAGCCCCCCGAATGAGCGGCAGGAGAAGAGAAAGGGAGAGTGAAGGCAGGAGGGGGAGAAGAGAAACAGAGAAGGAGAGAGAGGCAGGAGGTGGAGGAGAGCTGAGAGAGAGAGGGAGGAGGCAGGAGGAGGAGGAGGAGAGAGAGAGAGAGATGGACATGGAGGAGAGTCCTGAAAAATCCCGTTGTATGGCGGGTTATTGGCTAGTTCCTAATGAAATGATAAGGCTGGCTGTAAGCTAATAATGCACCTCAGCCACTTTAGGGGGAATGAAGCAAAAGGGGCAAGGGCAAAGTTCTATCATCTTCACTCAGGAGTTGTACACACTTCGGGCTCAAACCATGAGGCCTTAGAGAGCCAAAGAAACATTTTCCTTGTTAAAAACAAAGGTGAAAAAAATCTCCCTCTGTCTCCTCTTAGATGATTTCAGGGCACTTTAGGACTGGGAGACACTTTCGACAATCCCAGTCTTACATTCCACAGCCCAGGGAGGTCCAATCAGTTCTGAATTTAAATCTCCGTTTCAGGTTACAGAAGACAAGGGCCAGTTCTAATGTTCTTAGAAGGCATGACACCATTTTACAGTGCTACAATGGCATAAGAGTGTCCGATCATACTTCACACCTGCCCTAAGCTCCTCAAAGCAGAAACCAATCTCCAGGCACACCCACCCACCCCAGCCTTTATAATGGAAAGGCCTTGCCCCTCATGGTACCTTAAGGAACAGGATGTCACTGGTGTGGATGGCCATCTTCTCCAGCCTGAGTTTATTCTCTTCCATGGCAGCACGTTTGTGTTCCAGATGAATCTTTATCCCATTGGCTTGATTCACCGCCACACGCTCCTTCTCCTCTAAAAATCCCATGACGTCCAACTGGGCCATCCTGACAGCGTCCAACAGCTCCCCAAACTGCCCAGTCACCAGGCTCTTCACTTCGGAGATAGAACTCTACAGGGACAAAAGCCACCGCGATTGCCTTTTCCAGCTTCCCCTCCTGCCACCAGCCCTGCTGTGTCCCCACTGCACCCTCCTGGCCAATGCATCGAGATGTGCAAACCACATGTTCTCGTCACTGTGGAGATTCCTCCAGAGCACAGAGGCAATGGCAGCCACCGCTAATCAGTGAATCTAATCCCAGGGACTGGAACCCACAGCAGATTACTGCATGATCAGACGTTCCAAATTCTGAAAGCCCCCCACTGCCCAAAGAGATGCCCCACATATATTTGCAATGGGCTCCCCAACCCTTTTCCAGCATTTTCTGGTCTCTCCCCCCTGGCCCAGCACACCTCCACTCCGTACGCGCTCACACCCCCTGATAGTAGTTTAGTGTTGACTGATTGAGGGTCACAGCCCGGGAAATACAGAGAAGGGTTAAGTGAAGTCAGCCTGTGGAACTGCTGGATACTGTTAAAAGGGCAACGTGCAAACCCAGTCAAAGCTGCAGCTGTTGTCAAGTTGACCTGGGGAGGGGAGGGCAGAGAAGTGGAAGGGCAAAAGAAGCCTGCACATGAAACACGGTGTCTTCCCTTTCATTTTATTATAGGGATTAGCTCACAGTGGACCGTACTCCTTCCCTAGTTATGCATTGTCCACACACAGGAAAGCCAGCCCAATCTGCTCCTTGATCAGTGAATCCCCCTCGTTTATTTGTAAGTAGTCATGGAAGGGTTCGATTTTTATCGGTAGATGTCAGGAAAGGTCCCTATACAGCACACACACAAACCACAAAAAGATATTTCCACCAGCACGTCCCAAAGGTTCACAGATGGGCATGCCGCATGAGCACTTCTTGGTAGCGTGTGATTTACAGATGCTGATCACTTGTGTCCTAACGGTTCCCAAGCTTTAATTTTTTGACTCTCAACATCTGCTGCTATGAAATAATTCTTGTCAGACCCTCCCCATTGGCTGACACTTCCTGTAATTTCCCACAAGGGTAAACATTTCAATGGATAAAAATGCTTAAAATAAATACGAAATTATAAAAGTAAAATGTGGCCAAGTATATCGATCAGGATGGTGTCCAAGTTGCAAAGTGCTGAGACTTGCTGTGGAGGAGTAAGATTAGACTGTATGTAACAGGGGGACTCTCGAATGCCAACAGAGGGGGGAAAAGCCACAGGAGGAACAAACTCTGTCCTTACAATGAGCATCCCATGTGAATCACAAAACAGAGATAGAGGCACTTCCAATGGATAATTGAGAAGGTAACACAGTAAGAAAACAAATTAGGGCCAATTAGGGTCTGGGGGTTGGGAAGTGTCCGAAGCCTCCTCCCGCCTTGCCAGGAGCACTTGGTGCTTTGAAGTGCCACACGCTGCTCGCAGGCGGGGGGGAGGAGAGCAAAGGAGGCTTTGCACGCTCCCCTCACCCCCAGGCCAATCAGGGCCTGGGGGCCGGGGAGCTGCATGAAGCTTTCTCCACCCTGCCCCGGCCCTACGAGGAGCCCGCGGCACTTCAGAGTGCCACGTGCTCCTTGCAGGTCCGGGGGAGGTTTCCCACGCTCCCCCGGCCCCAGGCCCTGATTGGCCTGGGGGTTGGGGAGCGTGCCAAGCCTCTTCCAGGGCATGGGTGCCTAGTGGGAAGGGAGTGGCAAAGGGGCTCCCTCCACCCCAAGACGAATTATGGTCTGGGGGTGGGGGTAGCCCCGCCCTGTCCTGTTTAGGCCCCACCCCTTCCTGTTTAGGCCCCGCCCCTTCCGGAGTGGCCCGGGGATACTTCAAAAATTTTTGAAGTGGCCCCCGGGCAAAAATTATTGCCCACCCCTGACATAGAGGATGCAACCCCACCTGCTTTGGGACTGGAGCCCTGCTGCCGGAAATGGAAATAAGGCAGAAGTAAAATTCTGCCATGATTTGTACTCAACAGTCTCTAGGAGAAAAGTATCCTACAGCGCGTGGAGAGCTTCTAGGATCTGTGCAGCAGGGTGGCTACAGCCAGGCTGACTTAGCTCCATCCCACACTCCCTTGTCAATTAAACAAAAACCCCTCAGAGTTTCCAGATGATTAGAGTCCAAGGTATTTGAGCACAGAATCGCTATTTCTGCTCAGACTGCTTACAGGGAGGCAAGTCAGAGCCAGTTGCTGTGGAAGGTTGATATGAGAACTCATCCAGCAGTCGAAATTGGACTCATCCCACCCAATTATTTCACAGAAGCCATCGAGTGGCCACCAGGAGGCAATGGCTTTTCCCCTCGACTTGAAGCAGCCACCTAGGAATGAACTGCTTCGTATCTCATTAGCCATGTCCTGGGGGGTTATTCTGGAACGACCAGGACTTGCCATGCAGAAAAATAACAACAGAACAGTGCAATCTAGGGCAGCAGCTGTCGAGGCTGGACCAGGGAGTGAAATCTGTGGAAATACGTGAGTATTATGGCCCCAGTGCTGCACCATTTCGAGAGGGTAACAGCCACCTTTTCTAGTTGTTTCAGCCTGACGCTGCTCTTTGGAAGCCTGTTGCCCTGTGGAGATGTGACTCAAAGACACCTCACAGAGGCAGCTGCATGATATCCTCAGACAATGGTTCTGGGGTGACTCTCCATCACAGACGCCCACGCAAAGCTGATCCTGCCCTGGAATAGCGAAATCTTTTGGCATTGGCAAGCGTTCCCCCGCGAGATGAACAAATCCGTTTGGATCAGAGTCAAACCAGCCTAAAAATCTCCCCTGCAATTCAAAACAAGCCTGAACTTCGGTGGAGTTTTCCAGCTTTTGATATGGATGCATTTTCATGATGACGTGACTTCTGGGTGTTATGATTCTGTCCGGCTAGGACCCCACCATGTCTTTTTATAGTCACTTTTCAGGGTAAAACTGCACTCCAGGGCTGGGGAGGGAGTTTGAACTGTGAAGCTGAGGCTACGTCTACACTGCAGCCTTTTGTCAGCAGAGACAATGCAAATGAAGTGCTCATTAGCATTTGTCGCACTTTCATTTGCATATCTCTGCTGATGCTTTTTGCAGAAGAGGTTTTTTGTGCAAAAACAAGCAGTGCAGACGGGTCATTTTGCGAAAAAAAAACCCCTTTTGCACAAGATCCCTTATGACTCAGAAAAGGAGGTATACAGGATCTTGCACAAAAGGGGGGGGGTTGCGGCGCAAAACGGCCCCATCTACACTGCTTGTTTTTGCACAAAAACCTCTTCAGCAAAAAGCATCGGCAGAGATATGCAAATGAAAGCGTGAAGAATGCTAATGAGCACTTCATTTGCATTGTCTGTGCCGACAAAAGGCTGCAGTGTAGACGTAGCCTGAGATGTGATCTGAGCTTGTCCAAAGAATTTGGGCTTCAGTATCCCCGTGTAGCCCACAGGTGAACGTTGATTACTGGCTCTGTGCTCAGTCCCCAGAGGAAATGAGTTGGTTACAGCCCATGTAGGGAGCTTTAGCTCTGCTGTCACGGCACAAGCTTTTAGCTCTCAGAATCCGCAGTCCAGTCTTCAGCATGAGCCAAAATGGCCACTGTCGCAGCTGCTTAGCCCCCACGCTCGTCCACACTAAACTCATATTCAGCTTTGCCTGTGCTGAGCTGCTGAGGTGGACTTGGAGGAATTCACGGGGCTATTTCTCATGCACCAATACAGATTGCTCCGTGAATCAACACGGTTGCCTTTATGACTGTGCAGTGTCCTGTGTAGGGGCTTCATGGTACAGATACAAAAGACCTGGCATGAAATCCTTACCCCCCTGAGGTCAATAGGAGTTGTGCCATCCATTTCAAGAAGGGCAGAACTTTCCCTCCTGATCCGTACCCAGAAGACCTTACAGTCTAATTTGTGGCATGAAGCAGTAAGTGCAAGATAACAATCAACGGGAGGAGATCTTTGGGCAAGGAAGGTCACAGACTTTAATAATCCAGTCCTGTCACTGTGCAGCAGGCAAGGGGGCATCTTAATGGTTCAGCTCAGTGGGGCTGTTTTATTTAGTCAGTGGGCTCAGTACTCAGTGGTGTAAATCTCTCTGAGGTATTTGTCATATCTAAGCACCTCGCCATTTTCAATACATTGGTCCTCACAATACCTCTCAGAGGTAAAGCAATGTTATTTTCCCTGGCGTACAGTTTGGAAACAGAGCTAGAGGGAGACTACAGGCGTGTCTACACTGCACCGTTATTTCGTAATAACTAGCATTATTTCAAAATAACAATGTGAGCAGCTACACAGCCATTCCATTATTTCGAAATAACGGACGGCTTACTCCGAAATCTGTAAACCTCATTCTACGAGGAATACACCTATTCCAAAACAGCTATTTCAAAATAAGGCATGTGTAGACGCTCCACTGCTGCTATTTTGAAATAGCCCCTCACCAGGGCCATTCTAAGTTATTCCTCCCCAGTGCCTCCTGGGGCTCTAAATCGAGATAGCACGTCTACATTAGGGAAGCCTGCCTCAGACTAATTTTGAGGCTTCCCTGCAGTGTAGACGTGCTATTTCGAAATAAGGTATTTCAGAATACCTGTTCCTGAATAGCTTATTTCAAAATAAGCATGCAGTGTAGACGTACCCTAAGTGCCTTCCTGGGGTCACACAGGAAGTCTGTGGCAGAGCAGGCAATGGAACCTGAGTCTCACATTAGTTTCCTACACATCCCTTCTTTGCTAAATCAGCACAGGTCCAGCCTGACCCGTTGTGATTGCCTTGCTTCATGTTGGCCTCACAGAAGAGGGTTTTAAAGGAGCGTCAGTAGCAGCTTGGGGCCAGAGAGGGGAGAACCTGCCATGCCTCTGGGGCAGCATGGAACAGGCATGGAGACATCTGTGCATGACAGGGGCATGGAGGCTACATACATTTCACACATACAGGAGCGTAAGACTGTTATCCTGGCTCCTGTTAAATGTCATATGGATGACAATTTGCATGCCACTATTATGGGTGAAGTTAGTCTGAGGAGGAAAAATAACCCAAGTTCTGTCCTTACCACTATAGACTCCGTGTTAGTCTTCAACTTGACAATTGCGTTTTCAGCAGACTTCAGTTTCCAATCATACTCCGCTTGGGTCTGCAGAAGTTCTCTCTGAGAATGGATGAAGCAAGTGTTAACAATACGTTCTCTCCATGATCAGCCAGGATAGTGGGGGAGGGGTTGTGAACCTCTACAACTGGTTTTGGGGCACCCAAAAGCAGCTGGAGCCCATGCCTTTTCCCATGGACAAGAGCAATACACAGGCTCACAGCCCTCTGGGCATTCTTATTAGCCTTTGTTTGATATAGGGAGTGCGTCATCTTTTTTCTGCAACAGAAGAAATTAGATCTTGGGACTTAATCAGAAATCCTGGAACATTTCTAGAACCAAATTTGAAGCAAAACTTTACAAAGTTCTGAAAGACATTTCCCTCTTCACTTCTGGGGTCTAATTCTGCTCTCGTTTTTCATGCTTGTTTAACTCCACCGACTTCTGTGGAGTTACTCCTGATTTACAACCATTTAAGTAAGCGGAGAATCAAGACCTTTAGCTTCACACGTGGATTCGAGCCAGAAAGTTAAAAATCTCACAGAAAAGGCTGTTTTCATGACTTTTCTTATCTAATTTTGAAAACCCCTTCGATTCAGAGAAGGAGCCAAACTTTGGGTTTATCCAGGGCAATTCTAAACTTCTGAGGGCCAGCCAGGACTAACAAAAACAAGAGAGTTTGATTTTTTATTGGAACGTTTGATTGCCTGTGGAACTCTCTGCCACATGATAATGAAGACTAACCGGCTTAAAAGCTGGTTCCCCTCAGCACCATCTCCGTGATGCTGCCTGGTGTACCCCCCCCCCCCAGTGCGAGGGGCAGGGGAACAGGGAAGGCTGCCATAAAGCAGCCTCTGCGGGTGATGGGCCCAGACTCGCTGCAGGCAGCAGCAGCCCCAGTCTGTGGAGGGTCCAGGAGCAGCCCCAGTCCGTGAAGGGTCCCAGCAAAGAGGGCGCTGCTGCGGGAGCAGCCTGTCTGCAGCCAGCCCGGGCTGCCGCTGACAGAGGCTGCTTTGTGGCAACCTGCCCCACTCTCTTCCCCCCAGCAGCCTCTGTCCGTGGGGAGCTCAGACCCTCGCAAACAGGGGCTGCTGCCACCCTGCGCTGTTGGCCCTGTATCAGCAACGTGGAGCAGCAGGCAGCCGGTCCATGAGGGGAGCTGTTTTTTAGACTGGCTCCCCTCTCAGACCCTTGCAGGGTGGCAGGGGGCCCCCCGGGAGTGGGGTTGGAGCGCATTGGCTGTCCCCCTCCGGAGACAATAGACTAGTCGAGTAACTGCTAAGAATTCATGCGGCTAGTGGACTATCCCATTACCCCATAGCTAACATCCCTAGCTGGGGTTGGGGATGCTAATCTAAAGCCTCTGACTTCCAGAATAGTCTCTGGCTGTCAGATCCCCTGGTGGCATGTCAGAACAAGAGAAACGGTTACTTCACAGATGCGGTGAGGACGACCGGGAACGCTAAGCTGTGATTCACTGCAGCTGCCAGGACATGGACTTTACTCACAGCAACGGCCAGTCACCTGGGACTGGAAAGGGTGAGTGCAAAGTGGGAGAGGAGGGAGGCTCCCCAGGGGGAAAAGCAAACTGGAAAGGGAGTTCCCTTACTCACCAGTGCAAGCTTCCCCATGCAAGCAGTCCTGCTGGTTTTGTATTCGCAAGGATACCACCTACAATTAGGCCCCCTGCCTTTCCCCACAATGCGCCCATGTGTCAGAAGGTAAATTTATCAAACGCACCTAGGTGACTTGGGATCCTAGATCCCAGTTTCCAGTGACAAATGGCCAGGATGTGAAAGGGATTCAGGCACCTAAAGAGCCAGTGGAATGGGTTAGTGGACTTTTCCAAAGTACCCAGGGACCCAACCCAGCTCCCACTGAAATCCCCCCAAGGGTTCATAGCCTCCTGTTAAAAACTGCCCCTAAGCCACCTTTGCAAATGGGACTTGGGTGCCTGAGTCCTGCAGGCTTGTTAGTAAGTTTACCTCATTGCCTCATTTCAAACCAGGAAACCTTTAGCCCAGTCACAGTCTAAATAAATCAACAGCATTTTTAACAACCTTCCCGAGCAGGTAGGGCACCAGCTACCTGGGCTGGAGCACCTTCCCCCACGAGCCCCAGCCCGGGAATGGGAAGGGAAGGGAAATGCACATAGCTAAGATCTGACTTTCACTCAGTACAGGAAGAAGAAACTCCATGTGCAGAGTCAGTACTGTACACCCACGCTCACATCTTCTGGCAAAACCAGTCAGTCACTATTACGTACTATAGCTTCAGGTGAAATCCTGGAGCTTTTACTCAGTTCTTTTGAAGTCCGTGTGCCCGCCTCACCCTCTGAGTGGGCTTTACTCCTTTGTGACTCGGTTGGCCCCAGTTCTGAGCTCTGACTTAGAAGAGCAGTGAGTCACACCCACTCGGCACAATGGGGTAGGGATATGGTTATGTCTCAGGCCCTGGAGAATCCGGACCATTGATATTAATGGGGTTACTCCTGCTTTACCCCAGTGTGTGAGTGGTGGTTTTGCCAGGGGAGAACCTGAGGATTTGGCCCACAGACAGGGAAAACAAATCCCTCTTTGGTATAAAGTACAAGGAACTCCTTAATGAAACGAACAGCCCAACGTGGCTGCAGATCAGACAAGACCCAGGGCCCCCCTCTATTATCATAGCTTCAGTCAGGAGTAAACCTCGGGCCCCCCTGAGCCTATGCCCCTTGGCATCCCGATCGCTCTGTTCCAATAAACGCCAGGCAGTGGCTCACCTCATTGGCCTTCCTGGCTGCCTCGCAGGTGAGCAAGTTGTGCCCCTCGTGCGCATCGGCCAGGCACTCCTCGCAGACACACACCAGGTCGGTCTGGCAGAACCACCCCAGCTGGCCCCTGTGAGCCTCACAGGTCTGCAGGTCAACGTCCTTCGCGGGGTCTATCAGCTTGTGGCTCCGCAGCCTGCTGTTCTCCAGGTGAGGCCGGAGGTGGTCCTCGCAGTAATTCACCATGCAGGTCAGGCAGGACTTCACAGCCGGGGCCTTCTGCGCCATGCAGAAGTCACACAGGATCCCTTGCCCATCGTCCTGCTCCAGAGAGCTGGCCCGGCCCACTGCCGTCTCAGGGCCATTTACAATCAAACCGCCCTGCATCTCAGGCTCTGGGCTAGTGGCTCCTGGGCTTTCGAGGCCATTTCTCTCTTGACCCTCATTTTTCTCACCTGGCAAGTCACTGCCCTCGCAGACCTGAGGTCCCATTGCCTTAGGGGCAGGGCCACCTAGTACCAATTCCCGGGTCAGCCCTCCTGGAGCAGTATAGTCACAGTCAGCCATTCCCAGCTGCTCTGCCTTCCGAGGTGTGCACAGCACAGGCCACAGCCCAGAGGAGGAGGAATGAGAGAAAGTGACGCACCTGAACTCACCCAACTGCCTGGGGCGGTTAACTCTTTCCAGACGCGCAATCGGAGCCGGGCAGCTAACAGTTGTGTGAGCTCGAAACGCGTGCTGCTCCTTCCAGCTGTGGTTCTTGTCACTGTCCCTGTCTCAAACCTCCCTCCTCCCGCTCAGGCTGGCTGTCCTCAGACCTTAGAGCCCCAGCTGGTTGGGAAGCTTTTCTTCCCCACCCAAAATGGAAAATGTCAAATTTTCACCAGGAACCCTGAAAAGTTCAGCTGAAAACTGCTGAAAATAAACACCCACAAAAATTGGGTTTTGGGTTTCCAACAAAAAACATCACAAATTTTCAAGGAAAGGAGACCCCCTTCTGCAGAAACTTTCGTTTAATATTCAGATTTCCAGTGCAAAAAAAAATGTTGATTAAAAATGTTGGATCCTGAAGCCTGACAAAAAGGTACAATTAACAGAAAACCAAATCTTAGTGTTCCTTCTCCACGGATGGCAAAACTCTCATTGAACGGACCAAATCAGAAGGCCTTGCTGAGTTTTTTATTCAAATGGAATTGTGACTGAGCAAGGGCTGATGAAAATCTGATTGGGACAGCCAGGATTTGGCCCATTAATCATATTTAATATGGATTTCTTCTTGCAACCTCTGAGCTAGGTCTCTCCAAAAGGCTGTTATCAGGCAGAGATGCTTTGGGATCTTTCTGCACAAAATACTAGCTCATGCCCATTTTGGCTTTTAGCCCCTGCTTGGCTCAGGGGCAACACAGCCAATACAGCGTAAGTCTCAGTTGTATCCTGTGAGCACCTGATAATGCAGCTAAATGCCGCTTTTCTCCTGTGTTCTTCCCCTTCCTCTGTTCAGAAAGGCAAAGGTAAAAAAGGTGAAACCGGTTCCTTCACAAGCTTGTGGGTGGCAGAGCTGTGAAATAAGGGAGATTCCACTCACGTGGCATCCCCTTTTTGGCTGGGAGGATGAAGTCCGCATCTTGGCGACTCCAGGATGGTTTTACATCAGTCTCTGTATCTGACTGGTTACTCTGCCAGTTTTTTTCCGGAAGAAGATATGCAAATCGCACTGGCATTTGCATATCTTCTTCCGATTCTTTTTGCGGAAAGAGGTTTTGCCGATATTTGGCCCTGTGTAGATGGGCCCAAGTGTCGGAAAAAAAACCCTCTCTCACGAGACCCTGTAAACCTCGATTTACAAGGAATAAGGGGTCTTGCGAACGAGGGTTTTTTTCTGACATTTGGCCCCATCTACATGGGGCCAAATATCAGCAAAACCTCTTCCACAAAAAGAATCAGAAGAAGATATGCAAATGCCAGTGCGATTTGCATATCTTGTTCCGGAAAAAAAACGGCAGTGTAGCCGTAGCCTGAGGCAACACTATATCAGAGGCCTGCCAGGAAGGGGGAACGACAACTCCGATGTTTAAAAAACTCACCTTGCAGATTTACACTCGTTGAAACCTGCAAGCGACCTGTGCCCCATGCTGCAGAGGAAAGTGAAAAAAACCCAAGTCTCTGCCAATCTGACATGGAGGAAAATTCCTTCCTGGCCCCAAATATGGCTGCCAATTAGACCCTGAGCATGTGAGCACAACCCACACGCCAGACACCAGGAAAAGAATTCTCTGGAGTAACTCTGAGCCCTCCCCACCTAGTGACGAGGGGCAAACTCACTCAGGAAGGAGAACTTATGGTCTGCAACCAGCTCTTGCCAAGATTTTAGAGTTTTTTTTAAAAAGCTATTAAGCTACAGTGTGACGGTAGGTGCAAGTGCTAAGATATAATATGATGCTTTTCATAGTGGCTTGGAATTGTTCTTTCTTATATTGAACTTATAAATAGGGACCATTCCTGCACCCCTAGCATGCAGCCACCTCTTGGGTGAAGCACATACGCTGCTCAAATGCCCCACAATGCCATGTTGCAGCTTCGTCAAGTCAGCTTCGATGAACTTATCCAGAATTTTGCTATCAGAAAATCCAGAAAGAAGCTATTTTAATTTCAGCAGACATGTACGTTTTGTGTCATTTCAAAAAATAAAATTTTATTTTACGGTACAGTATTGTTTTTATTTTGAATTACATATGGGAGGGCACCATAATCTTTTCAGTGCTTAGGGCCTCTAAAGGTCTTAATCCGGCCCTGCATGCGATCACTTTTTGAATGTAAATGCAATCCAGGATCTACCTCACACCCAAACACCCTTGTCCTGCCTCCTTCCTGCCCCTTCTCCAAGGCCCCTCCCCTGCTCAATCCAGCCTCCCTCCCTCCCCCATCCTCACTCACATTTATCAGGCTGGGGGCAGAGGGCTGGAGTGCCAGGGAGGGGGGTGCGGACTCTGATCTTGAGCTAAAGGATTTGAAGTGTGAGAGGGGCTCTGGGAGGCAGTTTGGGTGCAGTGGGACTCAGGGCTAGGGCAGGGGTTTGGGGTGCAGGAGGGGTTCAGGACTGGGGCTGGGGTTCGGAATGCAGGCTCCAGCTGGCAACCCTACCAAAAGAGCAAGTCATGGGCCCCCATCTGCCACGAGCTCTGTTCTAGAACATGGGAAGGAACAAAACCAAAGTCCCCATGGAAGTCTACAGGGGCTGTTGGCCTCTCACCAAACCACAGTGGGGTTTTGGGGCTAGCAAGGAGAAGGGTCAATGAGAGAGCAGAACCTGAGACTGACAGACCCCGGGAACAATGGGAAGAGGCTTGATTGACAGGGCGGGCAGGCTAATGAGGGAGTCACGAGCTGGGGGGCGGAGGGGGGGACTTCCCCATTCTCCTCCCTGTGAGCTGGATTTGCCTGCATCGGACAGAGTGGGGCTGAGTTAAGGAGGGAGCAGGGGTTCGAGCAGAGCCGGGCCAGCCAGAGAGAGCCCGAGACAGGGCCCAGAGAGCAGATCTCTGCTGGGAGCAGGGCTGCAGCCACAGAGCTAGAGGGGCCAGGGAAGCAGCCAGGGAGCGGGAGGAAGAGCAGCAGAGTGGAGCTGGGGCTGGAGAGCCTGGAGCCTGGCGCGGTGAGCAGCTGGGAAGAGTGTGGGGGCTCCAGGCAGAGGCCCAGCGCAGGGGGATGCCACCAGCCAAGAGGCCTTGCAGGCCAGACTTGGAGGGGGGTCGTAACCCCAGGCGGGGGGGGCTGGCACTGGGGAGAAGGTCCCAGGCCCCCAGAGCCTGCAGACGTGTGGCCTGTGTCTCACCAGCAGCACCCCTGTGGCACAGCCAGGGCCTGTGAAGGAGGCCTGGGGTCCACGAGGAACAGACTGTGACCTGCCCTGTTTTGTGATGCCCCCGCCACAGGGCAGGGCGGGGGGGGGCGTGTTTTCAGTTAGCCAGTCACATTATTTCCTGAGGTTACGTCTACACTGCAGGCTTCTTGTGCAAGAGTTTTTGTGCAAAAACTTCTTGTGCAAGAGCATGTCCACGCCTCAAAGCACATGTGCTTTTGCACAAAAGAGTGTCCACACTGCATGGACGCTCTTGCGCAAGAAAGCTCTGGGCATCAGAGCACCTGTGTTTTTTCCCATAGGGGTTTCTTGCACAAGAAACCCTTCTGGAGTGTCCACACTTGCCTTTTTGTGCAATAGCTGCAGCGCAGAAGGGAGTTATGCCTCGTAGAAGGAGGTTTACCTACACCGGCAAAAGCCCTCTGTTCTGCCATTTTACTGCTGATTTACTTGCGCACAAGCGAATTTCAGGTGTGGAGACTCCACAGATTTTTGTGCAAAAACGGCTGGTTTTTGCGCAAAAATCTTGCAGTGTAGACGTAGCCTTAGTCTTTTAAAAACTGATGGCTGTTTAACACATTGTGTTCCGCAATGATCAGTGGGGCAGGGGAGCATCCAGTGCAGAGGGAAAACTCTGGAGTGGGGACACCCTTGCCCCTGCCCTAGGTGAGCATGGCAAGGCTGGGGGTCGAGCCCCCCAGGAATCCTGGGCCCAGCCTTGTTGGGGTTCCAAGGACTCTGACACACAGGAGAGTGGGAGCCCTCGGGGTCAGGGAGGCCTCTGGGTAAAGGAAGTGGGAGTGAGGATGCAGATCCTTTCCCCAGCCCATTTCACCAGGGTGGGGTAGAAGCCAGGAACATTCCCCCCCAGAGGTGACAAGACGTGGGGGCGCCCTGGGGCGCAGCTCCTGCAAGAGCTGGCTGAGCTGTGGCAAGAGTCAGCAGGGAGCTTGTGACGGGGTGCAGTCACAGATGACCCCCTCAGGGGTGCCTCCCGGGGTTGCTGACACGGCTATTGCCACTCACCTTCCCGCTCTCTGGGGCTTCTCACCGCCCGGTCCTGCTGGGCCACCTCCGCTGGTGTCCCCCAGCCAAGGCCCCAAGCTGAGATCCCCGGCCCCACCGAGAAGCA
This sequence comes from Rafetus swinhoei, assembly GCA_019425775.1. NCBI lineage: Eukaryota > Metazoa > Chordata > Testudines > Trionychidae > Rafetus > Rafetus swinhoei. The sequence goes on from CM033438.1 coordinate 5,167,327, forward strand.
GTACAGACACTGAACCTCTTGAGGTCTGAGGAGAGTGCAGTTTAGGCCCCAGCTTCCTGGGATACCACTCCCCAAATGGGATCAGACCCCAAAGAATTAGGTAAACCACCTTTAACAAGGAAGGGGGAATGTGCACACTGATTGCCAGGGCTCGCCGAGCCGCAGCGAGCCCCGCTCGCCAGCCGCGCTGTCCGGCGTTCTGCGCACGTGCAGATCGCCCGAACCCGGCTCTTCCGGGATGTAATCTACTCGCCACGGGCGAGTAGATTACATAGATTGTCGAGCCCTGCTGATTGCACACACACACACCCCAGGTAACAATTACTTACATTGGGTTTGATAGAAAATAAAAATGATTTTATTAAGTACAAGCAGTAGGATTAAAGTGATAATAAGTGAGAACAGGCAGAGCTAAGTAGGTTACAAATCAAAAGAAACAAAAACGCTTGGCTAATTCGACACTGAAACCTCAGTACAAATGTACTCAAACTCACCCTAAAACCTCTTTTCCAGCTGCCCCTCCAAACCAGGGCTGTCTCCCCCACCCTGGGGTCTTCGGCTCCTTCCTTCAGGTGCAGCCCAGCCAAAAAACCTAGGCCTCTGTTTTCCTATTCTTTTTGTTAAGGAATTGAGGCCACTCCCTACCAACCTCTGCTCAGACTTAAGGACAAAAGAGATTGTTTAACAGTTGGGTAACACCCTCCATGTCTCTCATTCACACATTTAAAACCCACAAAGTATTCCCCACTCTAGAAGTCTAATTTTACACACACACATGATACATGCATCAAAGTAAGATAAACAGAACCAGAGGATCATGACATGAAGTTTGATGGGTTACACAAAATAATTCACTCAAAGCACCTTTGAGTTATGTAAATTCATGTCCATAAGTCCATTTTATAAAGCATGGGGGGGAAGGGGCCGTCCGTCACAGAGCTATTGAAATAGCTGGCAGGGACCCGGGTTGCAATAGGACGGTACCTGTCAGAAACGTGAAATTACTTTCACTGCTGGTTCCCCACAGCAGCGGGACCGTCTCCCCGCTAACAAAAGCCTTTGGGAAGAAGGTAGAATCACAGAGCTGGAAGAGACCTCAGGAGGCCATCAAGTCCAGCCCCCTGCCCCAGGCAGGGTGTCTCCTCTGAATCAAAATCCTGAGAACAAGTTAGCTGCTGCACTCAGCACACCTGGGAGCATCATTTGCTGTTGCAATTTTGCCATGACTGTCAGTCTCTGTTTAGAAGTGAAATAACACTGGGTGCTGAACATCAGGAAGTTGTGTGTGAAGTTGTGTAAGGAAGACTGTATGCTGAGTGCAGCAGCAATGTTACGGATGCAGTACCCAGGAAACAAAAAGGCATCGCTGTTTGCTAACTGCCTAGGGTTCTGATGACTAGGCCCTCCGGAAGAATCCCTGGGTAGGAGTGCTTCCAAAACAGGAGCGCCAGTATTACCGTGTAATCAGAAGAGCGAGTACAAGCAACTAAGGGGAAAATATAATGCTGGAAAAAGCTGAGGTCAGTTGCGAATAGGTGAATGACTCGTTTTTCACCTCCCCCAGAGAGGCCTCCTAGAACAGAGCGCTAGAGAGGGTGTTGTACTTAAAAGTACTGTGCAGGATCTTTGCAGGGGGATAAAGCACAACACCACACTTATTGGTAATACATATAGCAATCAACACTTATCATGTGCATATGACATAGCACACACACCCACGCACAAACATACTCCGTCTTGTTCTCAATAGTTGCTCCCCCTAACTGCATTGGCCAGATGAGTTAGGTGGGGGAGGGGTGGAGCCAGGCTCCTGCCTATCCCTATGGATGCTCCCATGTTGACAAGACAAAACCTGACGTCCTCCTGCAAGATACCTTTGATTGGCAGTAGCTCCCCTCTCATGCAAATCTATCATCTTATGAATATGCAAGATCTGTGAGAGTCCATCATATGCAGATAGACATCTGTGGCACCTACTTCTGGGTGTTGTCTTAATGCTGCCACATTCACCTTCAAAGAGGGGGCTTCCAAAAGCAGGCACTTGCTGCTGACTCCCAAGGTGTCCTTATGTCCAATCTTCTTTCAATGAGCCCACTTCACTGGTCTCATTGTTCTTGGATCTGGCTTCCATCCCTTCTCCAACCCTTGCAACTTCCATACCTTATCCATTCACACCTCATTCACTCAACAGGGCAATCCATTAAGCAAAAGGGGGGGGGGGGGGGGGAGATCTATTCTGATTACAAAGATATTCTGTTTCCCTTACTTATTTTAGGGGACTATTCTCCCAAGACTTAATACAAAATGTCTATGTTCTATATGAAAAGATACAAAGTTTCTATATAAAAGAACTGGATACAAAGTTAAAAACTTAATACAGAGTTTATATGAAGATGATCCACACGCAGATGAAAATGATTAATACAGAGATTTATGATTAATACAGAGCGGCATCTACAAGGGAATGTCACCCCCACCCTCCAGGGACCAGCCTACTCCACTGCTCTTCCAGCTCATGCATTCAGCGCAGCATCGGGAGGTGGAGCGGGGTCAGCCAGGATTCCTATCTCTGAATCCAAACCATTCCCAAGGGATTATGTAATTCCCCGCCCACTCTCATCCATCAAGGCAGATGACAGAGATATTTGGCTAAGGCCTGTGCTGAAGGAATTCCAAGTTCTTGCCAGCTGTGTTAGCTTCAGCACCACCCAGACACCCAGTTGTTTAATTAGGAGGGAAAAAAGCTTTGGAGGGGTAGCGGAGTGAGTCTGTAACAGGAAAAACTTAAAAAACAACAAATAGTCTAGCAGCACCTTCAAGACTAACAACACATGTACTACATGCAGTACTAGACTATTTGTTGTTTTTTAAGGTTTTTTCAGGAGGAAAAAGACAATGACGGACACCAGACAGTTCTGTCTCACTTCTCAGCAGTGAGACTCCCGCATGTGATACCACATGGGGCCAGAGGGTTTGCCTGTATACTCCATGGCCTTTACACAGGATGGAGCAGACGCCAAGTCCAGAGTGGGAATGTGTGAAAGCTCCGGTTTGCTCTCAGTTCATCACTCTCCTCACCTATAGTAGGCACATCGGACACATCCTTTCTGCTGGTGTAAATTGTGATAGCTCCATTGGCTTCAATGATTTTCACCAGTGGAGAGTCTCTGGCCCTTGAGCTACAGATGTCCAGGAGCCATTTGATAAAGACGGGACGCAACATCTCTGTGATTATGAGTTCCTGGATCAAGGCCAGTGTCGGAGAAGTTCTGAATCCCTCCTAAAGAAACCAGCAGGTGCTTTCTCCTTTGCACTGTCCCTGCTTCCCCACGCAGGGCCACTGGCTGCTCTCACAATTGTCATTGTTCTGGCTCAAGAGGCCTGGCCATCCTTACTAGCCAATCTGCAGGTAGAACGCGAGCAGGAATCAGTAATATCAGTACAACACACTGCACAACTGTGTCCTTGTCACGCCCTAGTGGCTGGGCTACAGGGATGGTTGATGATTCTGCTACTGTCTTTGAGCTAAATAAGATGGCTCTTCCGTGTGGCTGGGCGATGTGCAGAGTTGCATTTCCACCAGAAATCTTGCTATTTTGCATTTTCTATTTGCCCCAAACTGAAATGTTAGAAATTCCTGCTGACTGGAATTTCCAAACCAAACTAATTTCAGAAATAGCTAAATGACCATGTCAGTGAAGCCAAAGCACTTTGTTTTGATTTTATCACCTTGGCTGGTATATGACATTCTTATCTATTATGTATGTCAGAGAGCTTGTGTGTGTCTGTCTGTTCAAGAACTCCTCCTAAATGGGAAGTGCTAGGACCACCAAATTCAGTATCCAGCTTCCTCTTATCATAACTTAAACTGAAGTAAGGGTTCCCCTTTGGGCACCTAAGGTAAGGTTGTTCCCCTTCATCAGAGACCAAGGAGAAGGTGCACAGTTTTGCTTCATTCTTCACTCTGACTGAGGAGCACAGGGGACAGATGAAACTAGATCTGCCCTAGCCTGGGGACATGTACCCCTCCCCCCGATGTGCCCTCATCCCCAGCCCCACTCCAGAGCACTGATTTAAATGAAGATAAACAACAATGAATTGAGTTAAGGACCCGAGCAATGGAGATCTTATTTTGTGAAGTAGGGAGCCATCTGCTGGCAAAAGCTTGCAATATATCTACTGTGTATTTGAGGGTACATGTACACTGCAGGGCTGTGTCTAAACTGGCAAGATTTTGCGCAAAGGCAGCCGCTTTTGTGCAAAAACTTGCCAGCTGTCTACACTGGCCGCTTGAATTTGCGCAAGAGCACTGACTTTGTAGTGTACAAAATCAGTGCTTCTTGCGCAAATACTTTGACGCTCCCGTTCGGGCAAAAGTCCTTTTGCGCAAATGTATTTGCGCAAGAGGGCCAGTGTAGACAGCTAAAAAGTGTTTTGCGCAAAAAAGCCCCGATGGCTAAAACGGTGATCGGGGCTTTCTTGCGCAAAACCGCGTCTAGATTGGCACGGACGCTTTTCCGCAAAAAGTGCTATTGCGCAAAAGCATCCGTGCCAATCTAGACGCTCTTTTGCGGAAATACTTTTAACGGAAAAACTTTTCCGTTAAAAGTATTTCCGCAAAATCATGCCAGTCTAGACACAGCCCAGGGGTTTTCCGGGATACCAGAAAAACTCCGCCGTGTCCAAGGAATGCATTTGCTCTTCCGCGTTTTTTTGCGAAAGTGCAAACGCACTCTTTCGGAAGCCCTGTCTTCCTCAATCCAGGGGGATTTTCTGAAATTTGGCCCAGTGTAGATGGGCCAAATTTTGGAAAAGCCTCTTCCGAAAAAAAATAGGAAAAAGCTGTAGTGTAGACCTAGCCTGTGCAAGCAAAACAAAATTGATCTGAACTTAGAACCCGAGTCACCCAGGTCAATCTTCTAGCAATATAATAAATATAATATGCAGTGTCACACCAAAGTGCTTCAACTTTATCAAAATAAGCTCATGAATTCAGTTTCATGATGACCCAGTCAGTGGGGTCTAAGAACACCATAAAAGACACATGAACACTATCCATGTGCAGATGGCATTTGTCCCAATAACCTTCATCCCTGGCATGTTTGGATGGAAACTCTGCCAACTCTATCCTCTCTATTTGTAAACTTTTCCAAAAGTATCTTGTGCTGGGGAACAGGAAACATTTCCTATGCAAAGTAAACCAAATGGGGCAAAGGGTACAATCAATGAGCACGTCCCTTACACATCTGGTCTGATATTCCCAAGCACAAAATAGACTAATACCCTATTCACTTAGGCTACGTCTACACTGCAGCCTTTTGCTGGCAGAGAGTATGCTAATGAAGCGCTGTCATTTGCATATTCTCTGCCCATGCTTTTTGCGCAAGAGGTTTTTGTGCAAAAACAAGCAATGTAGACAGGTCTGTTTTGTGCAAAAAAAACCTTTTGCACAAGATCCTTATGCCTCAAAAAAGGAGGTCTACAGGATCTTGCACAAAAGGGGGTTTCTGCACAAAACGGACCCATCTACACTGCTTGTTTTTTAGCAAAAAACTCTTGCGCAAAAAGCATCAACAGAGAATATGCAAATGATAGCGTGACAAATGCTAATGAGACTTCATTAGCATACTGTCTGCCGGCAAAAGGCTGCAGTGTAGCCATAGCCTTAGTCCAGACCACAAGGCTATCCAAGTTTGGCTCATCCTGTACTTGACTCCACTACCTCATCTGGGAGCTCATTCTGACTGCTCTCCTCTCTAGGAAATTACACTTTCTAAAATTTGCATTACATAGGCACTCCTTAACCTCTACCCTGGTCCCATTCTCATTTATCCAACAGTCCGAAATCAGAGTTTTGCTAATAACTTTATTGGAAGTCGGGTAAAGAGCTAAAGAGCATTTCTCGAATATGCAGACCGAGTTTCTTCAGACAATCAACAGAAGATTGATGGGCACCTGCCTGTTGGGTTTCACAGCTCTGCACTAGGCAGTTGCAGAGGGGAAGGCGATGGGAGAGGGATGTATAGAGCGCAAGGGGAAAAATCTGCAGTCAAATCTCCTGCTTGTGCTTCATTTCTGACTAGGTTCCCCTTTGCAAACAAGAAAGTCATCTCAAATGTCAGCCTCCTCCAATACATAGCCCACTCCACGCACCCATTTGGAAAGGGGGTTGACATGACCAGCAACCAGGCCCAGCTAAATGTCCTACCCCTCTTTATAGATCACTTTCAAGGGGGGTTTTCTTCTGGTTTAGCTGCTATTTGGGATTTCGTTTCCATTTGAAAGGGGCTGCTACAGCAAAGGTGTGATGTGAAAACTGGAATGCGCATGCGGCACGCTCCACGTCATCCCTGAGCCCGCCAGCTGTTTGCAACTTCCTGTTATTTCCACTGGGAATCAGGCTCTCATGTAGCCTGCAGCACTCTGGCCTATACGTAATAGCCCTTCACACTTACACAGCACTTTCCCTCTGTGATTCTTTACATACCAGGATGAATTAACCCTGGCAACATCCCTGTAAGGTCCATGGGTATGGCTATCCCCATTGTACTGATGGGTAAACTGAGGCACAGCAGGCCAGTGCCTTGCTTGAGAGTATACAACAGGAATAGAAGCTGGGGATCTCAGTCCCAGGGTCTAGCTATGAAGACCATGCTTCTTCGTCCCCTCAGGCAAGGAACACAGCCCAGCATTTACATGCAATTCTCTTTTAAAACATCATCTTGTTTTACTTCCCCCCCTGTGTATTTTTCCGACCTGTTGGTTCACATGCCAGAGCAAAAAACCGTTCCGGAGCAGTTGGTCAAGGTAAGTATGAAAACTCTTCATTCTCACTGCCTTGTGAGGCTATATTCATTCCTCTTCATTCATACCACTAGGTGTCACAATGGCAACACGTTTGGCAGGAGGAAGTATTGCCCGTCAGGCAAAGTTTGGAGGTGGATATTTCCTGTCTTCTGCTGCCTGTGACACTGTCAGGAGGACTGTCGTTTCCCTTTCTCCCGCGGTACACCCACATAGCCTGGTGCACATGTTGTGTGCTCTTGCCTGACAGCCTCCAGGGGTCACCGCTGGGACAGCACAGCCCCAGGAGAGGTGGCGCCCTTGGGTGGGTGTGTGGGAAACTGAACAAAACCCAAGCACTTAGCCCCCTTCTGGATGACGAGAGACCCCTTCCTAGAACTCCATTTATCCAGAGTTTTCCACGGCGGGGGGAGGGGGGAATGGTTTTAGGGATGCAAAAAGGGGAAAGTGACTTGTCTACAGCCAGGTGGCCACCTGTAGCTGTCAGGAAAAGAACCCAACTCTGCTGAGTCCCCGTCCCTGCTTTAGCCAGTAGGCCCCACTGCTTCTCATCAGCCAGCTCCTCAGCTGCTGTAAATCAGCAGGGCTCCGCTGACGTCACTGGCACTGTGCCCATCAGCACCAGCTGAGGCTCTGGCCCTGTGTGTGTGTGGGGGGGGGGGGGCGTGTTCTGTAACGTGAGTGTGGAGAAGCACATGGAGCCAAGACCATGTCCTTTTCTCAGGCCAGCTCCTTCGGAAGGCATTCCTTTGGGCGGCTCAGGTTTCAGCTCCCCCGGGCAGAGCTCGGGGATTGCAGCCAGAGCTGGGCACAGCGTTTGCATCCGATTAAGCCATGGTCTGAGATTTAGTATGTGCCCAGACAGGGTCACACTGCCACGTCTTCAAACACTACCTCCTCCTCCCCCCCCCCACCAGCTGGCCTCTTTCCTATGCGTGCCCCAATGTGCTCTCCTACTTATCGCATCCCTTCAGGCAGGGGGCCAGGCCCTGCCATTGGAGAGGGGGAGAGAGAGATGTGTGTCAAACTGGTTTGCAAAAATTAGGTCACTTCTGATCCATGCAAAGCCAACTGCACTGCAAGGTGCAATTAATTCACAGTACCCACAGCGAACCAAGCCCTGCAATGTTCCCAGAGCCCTGTTATTACCCTCTCGAATTAGGAGCCTGCTGCTCAGATCAGATCTCTCTGTTTCTCTCATGCTCTTAGAACAGGGGTGGGGAACCTAAGGCCCAGGGACCGGATGTGGCCTCCAGCTTCCCTGGTCAGCCTCCGAGACTCAGGGCCTCCCCCAGCATTGGGGAGCCTGCACTGGTGCTTCAGCCCCCCTGCCGTCCCACCGTGGGGCTGGAGCACACAAAATCTACTAGCCTGGGCCCCCCTAGGCTCTAGTGTGTGAGGAGAGTGTCTCCTCCTCAGTTGGGGGCTACGTGTGTGGCCCCCGACTGATTTTTCTGTGGGTCTGCAGCCCCCAACCCAAAAAAGGTTCCCCACCCCTGCCTCAGAACAAGTTTTGTTTTCACAGTAGCCTCCCACCCTTCCCAAAATCACATCCCCCTGCCTGCCAATATAAACCAGTCAGGTCCCTTCTCAGAGCCCTGGGGCATCTGGGGAGGCTGCTCTGCATTTGAAACAAGGCAATGGGTGGGGCCAGCCTTTAATCTTCCTTTTGAGGCTACTGAGGATGAGCCCTTCCCATTGCAATGCCCTGTACTAGCTATGCTGGTTTCACAGCTAGAAGAGGCATTTCTCCTTGGGCGGGGCTTGTCTTGTCTCCAGTGAAGGCCTCATGCAACCCCAAATCTGGCCACGTTCTCCCACTGTCGTTGCTAAGCCAGCGCCTGGCTTTGGCAGTGCCTCTCCCCCAATGTTACAAGTGTCACCGAGATGGAGAGCTAATGACATTGGAGCATCTGCCATGGGTGGTGCCGCTGGCAGGGAAAAGGCTGGGAGGCAGCCCACAGAGCGGGGCGATAGCTGCAAAGTTCATAGAATTTCCAGGTTTCCAAACAAATGGCAAATTTCCAGAGGTGAAAATATAACCAGCCCTCTGCCTGCGAACCCTGCTTCCGGGGGCCATGGCGCATTGTCCCTGTTAGTAACGGCAGCACTTGAAGAGCGAGCCAGAGTGAATTAGACAAAACCAAATTGAGGCCCCTTTCATTCTGACTGAGAGCGTCCCCACAGGGATGTAATACAGTTTAACTAATCTACTTTAAGGGATCACTTTCCTGAGGCTCCCCATGTGGCTATGTGCTGAGGGTTTGTCCACACACGGCTGGGAGCGATCCGTCCCGCCCGAGGGGCCAGTCTCACCTCAGTGGGGCTCCAGCCAGGGCATGACAAGCAGCAGCAGGGATGTAGCAGCTTGGGCTCTCAAGCTCACCTAAACCCCTAGCTCTGAGCTCGGGTGACTAGCAGGAGCCTCTGCCGGAGCCACAACATCCACACAGCCTCTTTTAGCACCCTTAGCTCCAGCCCTAGTGCAAGCCTGTCAGCCCGGGCTCGCCCCACCGGCTGTGCAAACATCCCCCAGAGCTCCTGTAAGAGCTGAAAGGTCTCAGAGGGGAGCCGTGTTCATCTGTAACTCTAAAAACAGCCAGTAGTCAGGTGGCACCCTAGAGACTAACACAAAGACACAGAATCATGAGCTTTTGGGGGTAAGACCCACTTCCTCAGATGGGTTTCTTACCCACGAAAGCTCATGGTTCTATACATTTGTGTTAGTCTCCAAGGGTATGTCTAGATTACATGCCTCTGCCGACAGAGGCATTTAAACTAGGCTACCCGACATAGTCAATGAAGCGGGGATTTAAATATCCCCGTCTTCATTAAAATAAAAATGGCCGCCGCGCTGTGCCGGCTCAGCTGATCATTGGCACAGCGCGCGAGTCAAGACGCAGATCGGTCAACAGGGGAAGCCTTTGTCGACCACTCCCTTATGCCTTGTGAAACAAGGTTTACAGGAGCGGTCAACAAAGGCTTCCCCTGTCGACCGATCCGCGTCTTGACTGCCGCGCTGTGCCGACGACCAGCTGAGCCGGCACAGCGCGGTGGCCATTTTTATTTTAATGATGACGGGGATATTTAAATCCCCGCTTCAGTGACTATGTTGGGTAGCCTATTTTACATGCCTCTGCCGACAGAGGCATGTAGTCTAGACATACCCCGAGGTGCCACAGGACTACTCGTTTTTAATCCATTTCCAGTTGCACCAAGCACATTAGACAGCAGAGGGCAGCAGGAAACCACATGGAGGAAACAAAGCAAAGAGTCTCGCTAGGCCAGGGGTGGGGAACCTTTTTGGGTCGGGGGCTGCCCACCCACAGAAAAAAATCATTCGGGGGCCACACATAAGTGAGAAGCAAAAAAACAAAACAAACCCCTCACTGACACGGCCCCTGACTGGGAAGGAGAAAGATCCTCCCCACATTCCCCTCCCACACCAGAGCCGTGGGGAGGGAGGGCAGCCTAGTAGATTTTGTGTGCTCCAGCCCCGCAGTGGGGTAGTGAGGGGGCTGAAGCACCAGTGTGGGCTCCCCAGTGCTGGGGGGGAGGGCCATGCGCCTCGGGGAACGGATCTAGGCAAGCCGGGGTCCCTGGACCTGAGGTTCCCCACCCCTGGTCTAGGCCTTAGGAACAGCATTGCAGAGGTCTTGTGAGCACACAAACATTGTGCTGCTTTAACACCAATAGAGCTGAAGCAATAAAACCTGCTTTGTGGGGGCACAATAGCCCCCAGAAAGGTGCTGGCAGCAACGTAGCTTATTCCTGCACAGCAGGAGGCATGATTTCTCGAAGCGCCTTTACACCAGCCCAGCTGTGTCCACCTTAGAGCTGTTCCAGCGCAACGATAAATCGGTAAAAAAATGTTCACTCCGAACCCACCTAGCTGCAGTGAGTCGAACCCTCGGGGCCGTCCCTACCAACACACAAAGTACACAGCCGCGTAGGGCACCGCGAAATTCGGGGCACCGCATTGCCCCAAGTTTCATGGTGCCCTAAGTAGCTGCGGTGCTGCCTATGGGGCAGGGTTGGCTCTGGCAGCCAGCCGCATCCCTGGCTGTCCCCCACCGCCAGCAGACTCCTCCCTAGGGGCATGCAGCCCTCCCACTCCACCCCTGCTCTGTGCCTGCCCCACCTCTTCCTGCCCCTGATCTGCCCCCTTCCTGCCCCCATTCCACCCATTCCTTCAAGCCCCTCCCCCGAGCCGTGCATCCAGGGGGACAAATGGGGCACCTGGCACTGGCAGTAGGGGTCAGGCCCACCCCAGCCCTCAATGATGGGGGGAAGCAGCATGACTTGACCCCAGCCCACTCCACTCTGCCAGCTCCCAGCCACACCGACCCTGCTGCCTCCCTGCCCCGCACCTGCCCCCCATCACTCTGAGCCTGCCTACCCCAGCCCCTGCCCCCGCAGCCCTTGAGCACTGTTCCCCCCTGCAGGGCGGCGCTGCGGACACTGAGCCCAAAGCCGGCCTGACATCAAAGGGGGGTGTTATCCCACCCGCGCCCCCACCTTTCAGGTGTGTAACCACGGCCTCCTGCCCCCCAAAAGTCCCTTTCTACCAGAAGAGGAGTGGGCACCACAAGTTCCTGGGAACATTTCAATTCTGCCTCCCTGAATCTCCTCCTCCCCTGCGGTGTCAATCGGATACCTGTAGGGCCAGATCCTCCGCTGGTGTGACGGACATAGCTCTACTGAAATCAATGAGGTGACAGCGGTTTCCACCAGTGGAGGATCTGGCCCACTGGGTCACTGTTAAGCAGCCACGGTGTTTCCAAACCCAGACATGGCTGCCCTGGGCCCGGTGTGTCAGTCTGGCGAATGTTCTGAGATCTCTGGCCCTGGAGAGTGTCAAGGTCTGTCATTGTGGCAGCTGTTTCTTTCCGTCAGCGGCCTTCCAAACACTTGTGCATAGTAGGAGATACCAGCCGCCATTTCAGCGAACGCCTCCTCCAACCCCACCCCCCAGCCTCCCTCCTCACACTCCCCATCAGCCCCACTCTGGGACTAGTGGCCAAAACCTCCTGGCTAATCCCCTTGAGAGTGATGGGTTCTGAAGTGCAGCCTAACCGATACTTCTCCCAGGCCAGGGGTTTCTTCTTTCCCAGGCTCTGGGATTTCTGTCCAATCCAAGGTGTCTCCTCCACACGCCGACCCTCCAGGATGCAGTTCAAAGCCTCAAACAAGATAAGCAGGAAAAGCTGCCCCAGCTCTCCCTCCGTTGACATAGTTTCGGTCTAGTTCTTGGTGTCAAAGAAGGTATTCACCTCGCCAGCAATTTGCAGGCCCTGTGTGCCGGCTGCTGCAGCTGCTGAGGGGCCGTGGGAGGGGAAGAGAGGAAGGAAAGCTTCTGAGGCGTTCAGGTGTGGCCTCCATGGCAAACAACCCTCTTCTGTTATTCTGGAGACTTTGAGACCCGCTTGCATCCCAGTATCCAAAGGGTAACGCACGGCCAGGCGAGGTGAGAGGGCCCCGCGGGAGAAAGGAACTATCTAAAGGCAAATGCTATGTCGATCCCGCTATTGTCGCAGCTGTGCTGGTTCCAAGCGAGTAGAGAGACGAGGGGGGGAGGTAATATCTTTTACTGGGCCCGCTTCTGCCGGCGAAAGAGACCCAGGCCTGACAAAGAGCTCTGTGCGGCTCGCAAGCTTGTCTCTCGCACCACCAGGAGCTGGTCCAGTAAAAGACATGACCTCACTCCCCCCATCTCTCTGTATTTGAACTGAGACCGACAGAAGCCAAACCACTTATGTTCCCCTTTAGGCTGTAAGGGAACACAGCATGTCATACCGCAGCTACACACACCGGCTGTGAGCCAGGGAGACTGAGGAAATCACAAGCAGCACTGCTGACTGCCAAGGTAACAGCAAGCAAAGACCCGGGGATTCAGCGTGTGAGACAGAAATATCTCCAGGGCTGTCTAGCCAGGCGCGAATGACTTAGACCAGCTGGCACATCAGTGCTTAGGAGCCCTGCCGCAGTCAGCTTCCTCTGTCAGCTTCATGTGTCCCACTGCTGTCCCCGGCACCAGGCCCTCTCTGTCACGCACTGCCACACTGTGCTGGGTGAGCTCTGAGGCCAGGGGCGCATCCCCATTTGTAATGGCCGCTGGGGGGGATCTGACCTGATGGTCTGTGAGTGGGGAGATCTGGGTCCAGCATCCCCAGTTTCTTGTTCCTCCAGGGTGCTGTGGCAGCAGGGGCCTCATCTCATAGGGGACGGGGCTGAGGCCCCCTCCAGCCGCCTTTTGGATGGACCCTGTGCAGCTAGAGCACTGGGAAGTGCCCCACAGAGCCCACAGGAGGAAAAGGATGGGCAACACGAGAGGATCTCTGCTTGACCCTTTGCTCGGGCTGCTCTGTGCAGCTGAAACCCGGGGCGGAGGGGTCAATGGACGACTGGATCTCTGCCCAAGCCCTTCTCCGCATGGCGCCCATTATGCCCCTCCCCCACTGCTAACCCCAGGCCCATTCTAGGCTCTCTCCCCGGCTTTTGGCTGCCTTGTCTCAAGGTCTGCCCAGTTCCATCTCCCGCTCCGTCTTTTCCGCCTGGTTCCCCTAGCACCTCACACTCCGGCAGCCACCTCAGCTTTTCTCCCAGCCAATAGCTGTCCCAGGGGATGGGGGTCAGCGCATTCAAACAGCCCAGCTCGGAGAGCACCCCTATGGGGCGGGCAGGAAGGGGCAGGCGCTGAGGCCACCCCGCAGCCAGCCCTCTCCAGGCATGGAGCAGAGCGCTGCTGGCTCAGGCCGGGGACGGGGCGAGCGGTGCTGAAGTGCCAAGACTGCACGCTGAAGCGCAGCCAAGAGCCAACACCTGGGTGCCCAACCCCCAGAATGCCGGATGCAAGCACAGGAGCAGTGAGAAAGGGCCTGGAGGCAATGCCAGGCCTGGGCACGGGAGCCCTGAAGGCCCAGGCTGAGCCCCTGTAGACCTGGAAAGCTGCACCCACGTCTCCACTGAGCACTGTTCATTATTAATATCGCCGAGGAGAGACACTGAGCTGCGCCCGCCGGTTGCTCCGTGCAGCAACGCCACCAGTGGCAGGGGAGCAGGGGAGCTGTATGTCACTCGTACAGGGCCTAGAGAGAGAGACTGGAGCAGGAGGGTGAGAGCAGCCCCACATTTCATCTCCCCACAGACTGTGTCTGTGCTTTGATTGGGAAACGTGTTCCTGTCTTTTCCCGGAACCCGCTGTCGCCACCCACGAGACCGGTGACTCCAGCCGTCTCTCACCATCGCTTCATTACTGCCAGCGGTGACATCGATTAACCTCCTGCAGCCCCCCTCCCCGGGAGCGCGTTCCCCCCAGATGAAAGGGGATCGTGTTTCGCACGGAACAGGTTGGGGTGGCTGGTGCATGTCCCGGAGGCAGTAGCCAATTCGCTGGAATGCAGGAGGCAGGGTCCTCCCCAGACACCTGTAGAAGGAAAACCTGGGGGAGGGGAGCTAGTGACAGAATTTGGAATTTGTAAGCACTACGCGACACAGCAGCTGACCTGCTGCCACTGGGAACGTGGCAGACGCCGCGAGGGGAGCGGCACTGGCCATACCAGGCCGTTCCGAGGGACTCAGCGAGGGCGCCCAACAATATCGGCTCCCAGCTTTACTGCTTCATGAACCATGACCAGGCCCAGCCAAAGGGTTTGTGGGGCCCAAGGCAGGATGCTGGGAGTGGGGCCCCAGGCCAGCTGGTGGATGGTGAATACTCAGCAGCGTGGGGCCCCGAAAGCGCAGGGCCCAAGGCATTTGCCTTCCTCGCCTTGCCCTAGGGCCAGCTCAAGAAGGGCCTTTGAAAAGCCTCAATCCAAGTGCTAATTTTTGGCTCCCCACGGGAATGATTTTCTCTGACAGCCTCGTCTGGCAGGGTTCTAGCTTCCTAGTCCAAGACGGGGAAACTCCCGGAGCACTCGGCTCCTCACTCCTGAGGGCAGCAGTTGTGGTGTGGGACAGGGCAGGGTGCACGATGGACTCCTCACTGCCGAGGCTAGTGCACGTCACTCCCGCCCTGTCCACCAGATTCAAATTCCACCCTCGGAGCGGTCTCCTTCTGAATCGGATCCTTCTTGGCTGCGGGTGGCCAGGCCTCCCATGACGTTAGACCAGGGATGGGCAAGATACGAATCGTGGGCTGAACCCGGCCCACCAAGCCAATTGATCCGGCCCATGGCTGCCCTGCCGCTCCTCCGCCCCCCAGGCCAGTAGAGACCCGGGGGTGGGGGAGGGCACAAAGTAATTTGCTACTCAAAGCAGCTGGTGGCTCATTCCCCCCACCAGGGGACGTGGCGCCTAGAGGGAGTCGCCAGCCATTTTGAACAGCGGATGGCTTCACACCCTCCCACACCCCCAGGCCAATCAGGGTCTTGGGGCGAGGGAGCATGTGAGGTCTCCTCCCCCCGCCAGGGGTGCGCGGTGCCTAGAGGGGACCCGCCACTGTTCAAAATGGCTGGCGGTTCTCTCAAGGCGCCATGCACCTATTTCATAGCAGGGTCTGGGGTGAGAGACTTCATGTGCTCCAGCCCCCAAGCCCCAATTGGCCTGAAGCGGAGGAGTGTGCAAAGTCTCCTGCCCCCGCCAGGGGCATGCGGGCCTAGGGGGAAACGCCCCTTTTTTTTCGTGACCACAACCAACAAAATTATTGCTCATCCCTGCGTTAGCCCTAGCAGCTCTTCCCCACTTCTCCTTTCTGTGTCCTCCCCGTGAGGTGGCTCTGCAGGTGCTCTGGGTGTGAGGCCCCTGCCTTGGTGCTGGGGCGCATTTGGTCTTTGGTGCACTGGCATGCCCGTGAAGTGTGTAGGGTTGCCAGATACTTTCACAAAAAATCCCGAACATGGGGAACCAAAGTTGTTAAGCAAAAAAAAAAATTGAATGTCACTGCGCCTTTAAATCGCCACACTCCCCGCTCCCCCCAACCCCGCCAGACACGGCAGAGGAAGAAGAAAGAATGTCCCCACCGGCCTTCTGTCCGAGAAAATTACATGTCCAGTATTTTCGGGGGGGTTTACTGGACAGAGGCCACAAATACTGGACTGTCCAGGCAAAAACAGGACACCTGGCAACCCTAGAAGTGCACCAAAGCTCAGCCTTGGCACGCGGCAACAGTAGCCTTCCCCTTCCACTTCGGGCCCTCTCGGTCTCCTCTGCTCGAGTCCAGCTTTCTGGTCATGCCTGTACCTCAGCATGCCTCCCGCCGGGGAGTGAGCCTCATACACAGAGGCACAGAGCTTGTCGACAGCTCTCACCCCAAGTGCTCAGAAAAGTGGGGACCCCCTTCTACTTCCTCCTCGGTGCGCCCCAACATGAGGCCTGCCCCTCGGCAGGGCACGGCAGGACTGCACCGCTGCCACCATGCGGCTCCTCCTAGCATCAGGGGGCCAAGAAGGGCTTCACGAGGTGGCTGCGCAGCCCTGCCGGTCATAAACTGACATTAGCAATGGCTAGTTTCTGATTCCCATGGGAATGGCTCCTCATTTTGTTTATCTTGAATGCAATAAAATGACATGAAATGTAAAAAAGATAGGGCCTGAACAACAAACACACCTATCTCCTGCATTTCCGTCCCTGTCTGCAGTAAAACAGCTCAGCTGGGATTGAGCTCAGACTCCCCCAAAACTTCAGCCCAAAGAAGAAACCAAAACACAGTGCTGACGACCTTACCAAAATCCATTCGCTCGTTTCACAGTGACTGGGGTGGGCAATACCCAGAGAGCTGGAAAGACCCTGGCTCATTTCCTTGTTCTACACTGACTTGCTGTGTGACCCCAAGCAAGGAGCATGCTCTCCGTGCCTCAGTTTCCCATCAGTACAATGGGCATAACAGCACCGCCCTACCTCACAAAGGGTGTTGTAAGCATAAAAACATGAACGTGTGAGGGGCACAGCTACCACAGGAAGGGGCCCCATAAGTGCTACGGTAGGTCAAGGTGCCAGAAAGGCTATTTCCTGGTACTAGCCTGCCAAACGAAAACCGTGTCTGCACTTTGCACTGGAGGTGTCAGGCCCAGCAGGAGGAAACATTCCCACACTAGCAGGGATCAAATCAGTGCCCTAGAACTAGAGCAGCTTGCAGGAGGAGAGGCTAGCCAGCCCCAGGACAGGAAGGGGATCCCACAAGAGCAATAAGGACTGGCTGATTCAGAGCCCCAGATGTCAGGGTGGACACCCTGAATCTGGTGTTCTCACGGACCCATGCCTAATCTGAGCTGCTGGGCTCTTATCTGAACCCAGCTTCCGCTGGTTTACAGGGCAACCTGTCACGCCCAGCAGCTGTATGAGGAAGGCAGCTGGGGATTATTATCACAGAGCCAGAGAAGGGGTTTTCAAGGCAACTTATTTTAAAACCCTAGTAATGGGCCTGGTGTTCAGCTGAAGGGCTTTGTCCAAATATCTTTTAGCACGATGTGTTCTCACCCCCCCACCTGTGCCGGGGGTTAAAGATTAACAGAGTCGCATTATTACAGTCCCCAAGGAGCCTAGAACCGCTGTAAACATGCCGTGTGCTAAATTTGTAACCCACCGTGGGCACCCAAGGGCTTTGTGTTCACTAGCCCCTCCACGCCGTTCACCTGCTACAGCAGGGGTGGGGAACATAAGGCCTGGGGGCCGGATCTGGCCCCTGAGGCTCAGGGCTCCACCCCTGCACAGCAGGGAGCTGGCACTGGCACTCCAGAACTATGTCCCATCCTCCCGTCCCCCTGGCTCCTCACTGTGGTGGGGAAGCAGAGCCCTGAGCTTTGCAGGCCAAAGTAAGGCAAGCCAGGGGCTGCCGCACACTCTCCCCCTTCCCTTTGCTGGGGAAATGGCAGAGCAGCAAAGCGCTCTGACTGGCCGTAATCATGGCCAATAGTAGCAGCAGGGGGCAGTGCCTGGCAGCATCCCCAGGCAGCTGCGCCAGGTAAGCGCTCTATTCCTGCACCCTCCCCACCTCCCAGACCCCACACCCAAAGCCCTCTCCCAGTAGCTCCCTCCCACACTCTGAACCCCTCATTTTTGGGCCCTATCCTGAAGCCACAAAATCTACTAGTGTGGTTTGTTTGTTTGTTTATGCTTCTCACTGTTGCGCAGCACCCGATGGATTTTTTTGTGGGTCAGCGGCCCCAGATCCAAAAATGTTCCCCACCCCTGTGCTACAGGAATAATGAAACAGTGAGAGAGACAGATCTGGGAGATCATTTTATATAGAGGATCCAGAGAAAGGTAGTGGAGCTCGTTTGAAAAACATGGGCCCATATTCTCACATTGCGCACAGTCAACCTGTGGAACTCCTTGCCAAAGGATGTGGTGAAGGCTAGGACTTTAACAGGGTTCAAAAAAGAGCTAGATAGATTCATGGAGGTTAGGTCCATCCATGGCTATTAGCCAGGATGGGTAGGAATGGTGTCCCTGGCCTCTGTTTCTCTGGAGGTGGGTGACAGGAGAGGGATCACGTGAGGATTCCCTGTTGTGTTCCCTCCCTCTGGGGCATCTGATATTGGCCACTGTCGGCAGACAGGATACTGGGCTGGATGGACCGTTGGTCTGACCCAGTATGGCCGTTTTTATGTTCTTATGCTTTTTTAGCCACAAACAAGCTCTATGGACAATGCCTTGGTTTTAATTAGGATATTAGAGTATGTCTGCTTGATGAATGTTCTTGTATTTCCATAGCAAGAATAAATGCCGGTTTATCTCACGGACATTGGCTCTTGGGTGGCACATTGTAGGTAACTCGCTTGACTGAACTGCAGAAACGGCTGGGCTGTGCGTCTCAATGGGCTGAGTCGAGATGATGAAATGCTTATTCTAGAGGCCTGAGGTTTGATTGTGGGACGTGTCCCCAGGGAGGCACAATAACATTAACAGAGTGCACAAAGTGGGGTGAAGGGCTGCCGCCATGCCGTCAGCCAGGTGTCTGGGCCAGGGCAGAGCTGTAGCAAGGAGTTCTCTTTCTTTTGACCAGAAAAGGCCTTTTGACCAACTGGAAAGATATGAGAAAATGTTCCAGGTTTGTTGATTTGTTTCTGCTTTACATTAGGAAGAAAAAAATATAAAAAGGCCGGGGGGCGGGGGGCGGCTAATAAGCAAAAGTCAAAATGTTCCTTTGGTTTTTATTAAAATCCAATTTTTTAGAAAGTAATACAAGTGTTTGGTTTTGTCAAAAACTTTCACAGGGAGAGAGAAAACCATTTTCCAGCCAATCCTAGGCCCCTTAAACATCCTTCCCAGCAGGTGAAACAAAGGGAAAGGGCAGGCGTGGGATGGCTGGTGCCTCTCTGGAGGGGACGAACAGCATCAAAAGGCAGAATATTGCTGTGCCAGCAGAACCTTAGCTGCCTATAAACCTTTCGCCAGCCGTGCTTTCCAAGGCCTATTTAAAGCCATGGCAACACAATTACACTGGAACATGCGGGGACCCTTGTAGATCACTGAGTCCTTCTGCGGGATGTCTCCTGATGCTCCACAATGCTGAGGACTGAACGAAGAAGCCTGGAAGAGTTATGCTGGAGATTAGCGGTAGTTGCCAAAGCAATACCGTCTCCAAAGAGTCGACTGTGTCAGGGCTTCTCCTCTTCCCTGGACCGTGCTGATCTTTAGGGTCTGGATTAATTCTGATAAATTACAAGCCACTTGGGGTGCATCGGCACTGCACCATTATTTCGTGGTAACCAGCGTTATTTTGAAATAACAATGCGAGCGTCTACACAGCCATTCCGTTATTTCAAAGTAATTTTGAAATACCGGACAGCTTATTCCGACTTCTGTAAACCTGATTCCACGAGGAATGCTGCCTAGGCTGAAATAGCTATTCGAAATAAGGCGTGTGTAGACACTTCACTGCTGCTATTTCGAAATAGACCCTGCCCAGGGCCATTCTAAGTTATTGCTCCTGGGGTTCTAAATCGAGATAGCACGTCTACATTAGGGGAGCCTGCCTCGGGCTAATTTTGAGGCTTCCCTACAGTGTAGATGTGCTTTTGCGAAATAAGCAATTTCGGAATAACTAGCTTATTTCGAAATGAGCGTGCAGTGTAGATGTACCCTTGGAGCTTGTCCAGCTCTAGGAAGAATAATTGGGGCATAACCTGCACTTGTCCAAGTCTTTGAGGAGCCTCGGTTTATTCTCCTCAAGTTGGCAGGTAGGTCCTGTAGCAATTACAGAACCGTACATATTCACAGGAATTTCCATGCCGGTGTGGACACAGAGGATACGTCTAGACTACAGGGTTTTGTCGACAGAAGTTTTGCCAACAGATACTGTCGACAAAGCTTCTGTCGACAAAGAGTGTCTAGACTACATCCAGTTCTGTCGACAAAGCAAGCCGCTTTGTCGACATGATAGTGTAGACGCAAAGGACAGTGTAGATGCAATAACGCCTTCTGTCGACAGAACTCTGTCAACAAAAGGCGTTATTCCTCGTAGAATGAGGTTTACAGCCGTCGACAAAACTGCTGAGTTCTGTTGATGTTATGTCGACAGAACTCAGCGGCAGTGTAGACGCAGGTATAGTTTTTTCGACAAAAGTCCACTTTTGTCAACAAAACCCTGTAGTCTAGACACACCCAGAAAGTCTCAGTGTTGCTGGAGAACGAGGGGAGGAATTTGTATCCTTAGAACCATAGACTCATGGGGTTGGAAGAGCATGTTGTTACCTGCCACATTTAATTTGCATGACACGAAAACTGGGAAGCAGCCATCCACATTTGGGATAACCTCCATCGCCCCCACCTCCTCTTGGGCTGAGTATTTGATTTCCTGTCCCTTGTCTCAGATCCAGAGCGGGGACAAGCCTGAGCAGCAGGGCTAGGTGGGTGCCAAGGAGCAGAGCAGAGCACAGAAGTGCAGGAGATGCTACTTCAGCCCAACAACTGGAATAACCTCCATGATCTTACACAGCCAGACGCCCTACAGGCTGGAGAGGCACATGGAGCAGCTGATCCTCTGGGCGGTTCCCCATTCTCACCCTGCCCATGCCTCAAGCCCCCCCCCCCCCCCCCCCACACACACACACAGCCCATGCCTCCCCCCTCCACACCAGCTGAGATCTGCCTCCAGGAGAATTTCACACCACACACACACCCCTTAATCCCCCCAAACAAATGCCCCTTGGTGCGACAGACGCAGGGCAGTGCTGCATCCTGGAACGTCCCCAGTCCCCACCCTTTGGTCAGAAACGCCCTTCCCTTGAGGGTCACCTGCACCGGGACATCTGCTGCTGGCGTCCTTGTATCTGAAGGGCCTGGGCTGGGACAAGCCGCTTGGCCTGTGTGTTGAACAGGCTTGAGTGAAACCCCATCGAAAAGGAGCGAGGCAGGAATGTGTCCAGCTCTGCTGCAGCCCAGCCTCGTCTGTCTGCCGCCAAACAATACGTTAGCAGGAAACACGAGGTGCCCCCGCTCCCGACACGAGGGGAAGGGGCCACGAAAACCATAGAGGCCTTGATGGAGCGACTTTCATTCCGTCCCGGGCTGTGCCCCTCGCGGAGGAGTTAACGCCGCAGCGCAGGGCGGTCACAGCGGCGGGAGGGAAATACAAGTGTAGACGCTGCCGTAGTTAGGTCGATATACGCTGCCTTGCGCCAGCTTCACTCTGCAGCCTCGCCCGGAATGCATTCTGTCCCAGACAGGAAGGAGCCTGGGGCTCAAATGCCAGGTGCAGCCTTGCTGGGATTGCCAAGGACACAGTGGGGGGCTGGGAGTGTCCCCATCGCCCCAGCATCTCGCGGCCTTTAGTGTATTGAGGCTTGCCACATTCCTGCGAGGCAAGGCAGGGCTAATATCGCCGTTACGCAGATAAGGACCCGGAGAGACAGACTGGGGAAGTGACTTGGCTCAAGGTCACACAGGAGCAAGGAACTGGCCCTACATTTCCTGGGTCTGAGGCTAGCAGCCTGACCGCTGGGTCAATCCTCCTCCCGAGCCTTGGGCCCCCTCATGGTTGCACTTAGGGTTACCAGATGGGTTTCAAAAAAATACCGAACACACTTGATCTCAGAATGGGAGGGAGGCGGGACCGGCCGGGAGGGGAGCGGGGCTGGCCGGGAGCGGGGAGTGGGGCTGGCCGGTGGAGATCGGGGGAAGGAACCGGCCGGGAGGGGAGCAGGGCTGGCCGGGAGCGGGGAGTGGGGCTGGCCGGTGGAGATCGGGGGAAGGAACCGGCCGGCGGGGAGCAGGGCTGGCCGGGAGGGGGTTAGGGGGAGCAGGGCTGGCCAGGAGGGGGTCGGGGGGAGCAGGGCTAGCCAGGGCGGAACCAGCTGGTGGGAAGAGGGGCTGACCTGGGCTCACACAGATCCCGGGGCGCTGACCGTCCCTCTCACAGTCCCGGTGGGGCCCCGGGGATTCCATCCTGCCCCGGCCCCCTCCTCTCTACTGCGTAGCTGCGTACTGCCTGGCTGGTAGACACGCTCACGCAGTGTGCAACTTCATACTGATACTCCTGATAATAATAAAACTTACTTCATTAGAAAATACCCGACATTTCTATGTCCAGTATTTTCTCAATTTGTTTCCCGGACACAAAGCTCAAATACTGGACTGTCCGGTTCAAAACCGGCCCCCTGGCAACCCTAGTTACACTCCCACCCTCGACATTCCGCTCCTTGCTCCCGGAGGACTGGATGGAAAGGCCGCCCCCCACCCACACACTCGTCCTTCCTTGCCCAGCAGTGCAGCAAGGAGCCTGCGTGCTCCCGTTGCTGCATCACTCCCAGCTCTCCTTTGGCCGTGGCAATCACAGAAGGGTGCCATGGGCACTTGAGGCTCAGGAGCCTGCCTGGACCCCAATTCATTCTGGGAAGCAGTGAGTGCAAAGCAGAAGGTTCCATGTGCAGTGTAGCGTTAAGGCAGGGGTGGGGGACCTCAGGCCTGGGAACCGGATGCAGCCCTCGGCTTGCCTGGATCCGGCCCCCAAGGCACAGAGCCGCCCCCCAGCATGGGGGAGCCCGCACTAGCGCTCCAGCCCCCCTGCTGTTCCCCTGGAGGCTGTAGCGCACACAACTGACGGGGCTGGGCCCCCCGGGCTCTGGTGTGCGAGGGGAATGTCAAGAGTGTCTTCCCGCTTCTCGTCCAGGGGCCACAGGGAGGGGGTTCCACTTCTCACTTGTGTGTGGCCCCCGACTGATTTTTCTGTGGGTCAGTGGCCCCCAACCCAAAAAAGGTTCCCCTCCCCCGCTTTCAGGAATACATTGGTCCCAGCAAGCCCTGCATCACCTTGTGGATTCAATAAACACAGGACGCAATCATGGGGTGTGCGTTTCCTGATCCCACCGGGCATGCTAGCGGCGAGGAGTCCCACGGGGCGGAATGCAAGCACTTGGTGAGCAGTGTCCCCCAGAGATTAGCCAGACACACAGCCATGTTAGAGCCGCATGACCAAGCTGTGGTTATCCATGAAACAGTCCTTCGCACAATCCTGAAAATCCCCGGGCTCCCCGAGGCAGTGATGCCACGCCCCTCCGCCACGGGCCATACCCCTCAGCTGCACGCCGCGGTGAAACACAGAGCTATCTTTTCACTCTCCCGTGACGGAAGAACTGCAGAACATACAGCACTGATGATCATTAATGTGACAGGAAGTCAGGAGACACTGATTAAACGTCTTAGATCAGCAGGGATCGTGGCTAAAGGAACAGACCGACTGTTTTATAAACCTGGCAGACAGTCCCCTGGGTGGGCTAGGGAGAGGTCTAGGTAGAGCTCAGACATGTAGTTATGAACCCCAATCTCCCCGCTGGGCAGCTGACCTCCAGAATTCACCCCAGTGGTGGGCGCCTGGCCACAGTGTAAACAGGGCTTGGGTTACACGTGGCTCTTAGGGGCCGGATGTACCGTCCGCCTCTCAGCCAGGATGAATGGAAAGAAGCGACTGAAATTGTAGCCATCTCCACACCCAAACACAGGGACATGCCCCTGCCCAAAACATTGGCAAGCACAAGGCTGCCCAGAAAGGCGAGCTGCCTGGGGAGTGAATTGCTACAGAACACAGGAGGGGTGTTTACACTGCAATACAAGACGGAAGGCATGGCTCTGGCTAGCCAGGGTCAGCTGACTCAGGCTTACCCAGCTCTATAGCTGCAGTGCAGTCAGGCTAAGGGCGGGAGCAGAGGGGATCCCAGAACCCAGCCTCCAGGCCAAGCCCCATCCCTGCTATTTTTAGCCCCATGCATGAGCCCAAATCAGCTGGACCAGGCTTGGAGAGTCCGTGCTGTGGGGTTTGGTTGCCATGTAGACGTACTCTGAGACAGACACAGCCTGGAGAAGCTGACAGAGACAGAATTCCTGTTTCTGATGCTAGGTCAACAGGGGTGGGACTGTAAACCACAAAGCTTTCTCCTGTTGTTTGATTCCTCTTGTAAGTAGAGAAACAGGACTGCCTGTGCATTCTCTGCAAGCACCCAAGACTGCATTAAAGAACATGTCTAAGAACATAAGAATGGTGAGACCAAAGGTCCATCTAACCCAGTATCCTGTCTGCCGACAGTGGCCAATACCAGATGCCCCAGAGGGAGGGAACACAACAGGGAATCATCATGTAATCCCTCTCCTGTCATCTATTTCCAGACAAACAGAGGCCAGGGACACCATTCCTACCCATCTTGGCTAATAGCCATTGATGGACTTAACCTTCATGAATCTATCTAGCTCTTTTTTTAACCCTGCTAAAGTCCTAGTCTTTATAACATCCTCTGGCAAGGAGTTCCACAGGTTGACTGTGCACTGAGTGAAGAAAAACTTCCTTTTGTTTGATTTGAACCTGCTGCCTATTAATTGCATTTGGTAATCCCTCGTTCTTATATTGTAGGAATAAGTAAATAACTTTTTCACACCAGTCATGATTTTATAGACATGTATCATATCCCCCCTAGTCTCCTTTTTTCTAAGATGAAAAGTCCAAATCTTTCTAATCGCTCTTCATATGTTCCAAACCCCTACTCATTTTTGTTGCCCTTTTCTGAACCTTTTCCAATGTCAATATATCTCTTTTGAGATGAGGTGACCACATCTGTACGCAGTATTCAAAATGTGGGCATGCCATGGATTTATATAGAGGCAATAAGATATTCTCTGTCTTATTCTCTATCCGCTTTTTTAATGATTCCTAACATTCCATTTGCTTTTTTGACGCCGCTGCACACTGAGTGGAAGTTTTCAGAGAACTATCCACCATGACTGCAAGTCTGACTATCATCTAGTTCTCTGCCTAATTGGAACAACCTATAACACCTGGGATTTCACTCCGGGTGATCTCTCGGGTCAGAGGGGTGACACCACCACTGCTCCCATCACTAACAGACACACTTGTCCTGCTATCAGAGCTTTCCTCCTGCAGCTTTCCACCTGACCTGCTCCCTGACAGGGCAAGAAGATGCTGGAACTAATGATCCACAATGACTGTTCGGGCCCAGCAGGGTGTCTACTCTTAAAAATATAGAGCGGGGCTTTCAAAAACGCTTAGCATTGGCGTAACTCTGCTCCCAAGGAAGTGAATGGTCATGGCAGAGTGGGACCAAAGTTATACCAATGCTGAGTACTTGTGAAAATCCCTCTGCATGTGCCAAAAAAGAATACTGGTAACCAGTTATATGGTTTAGAAGTGATGCAGTTGAATCTACCATGAAACACAAACAGCTGCAAAAATGCATACCATTCCAACACCGTGAATAAGTCATTAAATAAATGATCTGATTTAAAAGAATATAAATGAAGCCTTTAAGTAGGTCTTTTCTACATGCACATTACTCCTGACTAAGAAAAATATGTAAAAAGGCCGTTGGTAATTGCTTTGTTAACCTCTGTAGAAAATGCCAATTTTCTGGTCTCAGACTCCACTAGTTTAGCACCTAAGGTCCCTGCAGTGTTACAAGTGCGTATTTTTCAGTCCTGTTAATTCTATTACTCCGTTGGTAAAGAAGGCATGACTTGAAATTAAGAGTAACCAAGAGATGCCCTCAGAATGCCCGTTGTGATGTGTCTCCTCGCTAGAACCATGTACCTCAAATCCACTCCCTTTCATTTTGCTGGCTGTCTCACAGGTAGGTACCTCAGTGGTATGGATCAACTGCATTATCATTAGCCCTGTGCACATGGGACCCTGATTCACACACTAAACTGATCCTCCCTATGGCAAAAGTTGAGGCACTGTTAGGAGGTGCTCAAACCCCCAAGCCTAGGCTGACTCCTTAGCCATTGAAGGACGCAGCCCACCCCCGTACTTTAGGTGGCTGCCTTACCCTCACTAAACTTAGCTGGCAGCAGGTCCCACCATGAGCAACATGGTAGGGGGGTCCTCAGGGTGCTAACAGGGCTCAACCCCCCAACCTGCAGGCTGATGCCTTATCCATTACACCACCAACAGTCACTGGCGTCTGCTGCACGCGTAATCCCAGCACCGCAGATCTGCACAGATGGCTCCGATTATATTTATTTCTGTTGGCACATGGATGATAGTGAATATCCTTTAAGGCCATATTAAATGACACCTTTTATTAACCTCTCAGCACCTGCTTGAAATACAGTCTGATGAAGCCCATAAATCTCCACACTCCGTTATTAACGTAGCACGCGCCATCCTCAGAAGACGTTTCCAAGTGGATGCTAGACAAGGAGGTGCTCGGCACATGGACGGTGGGAACTCCATGCCAGTGTGGTAGTTTATCACACCCCGCATAATCTTGGAACTCACGGAACTAGCCCCCTGGAAGGATACAAGCCCAGAAATGATCCAGCAGCTGAGTAATGGGGAAGATGAGCCCATTGTACCAAAAATACCACAAGCCATCACTGAAAGCATGTCACATTTTCAGATACTTGTCAGTAAAAAGCTATTTCAAAGACGAGGGAGGAAGAACCTGCAAGCTGGCATGGTGGTGGGACACAAAGAGTTCAGTCTCGGTGCTCATGCAATGAGGAGATCAGCACAGGCAGGTCAAGCCGGTGCCATGGAGGGCTCTGAGGACGACCTTTCACTATGTTCCACTGGACTGGTCAGCCAGAAACGTTGGACTGGTGCACAGAGGGCAGAATTTTCTCAGCAACTGGCACATGGACAGAGAACTTGCTAGCATAAGAAACCAGATTCCTCTAAGCCAGCAGTTCCCAATCTTTTCCAGATGGGGCCCCATTTTGACAATTCAGGAAGACTTGGTGACTCAGGGCCATTCAAAAAATGTGTGACTGGCTCCTTAATAGCCACCTGGGGAGACCCCTGGTGACCCTTTTGAAATGTAATGGCGACCCATATTTGGGTCCCGACCCATAGGTTGGGAAACCCTGCTCTAAGGAATAGGGGTGGGAAGAAACTTTACTGCAGAATTTCTGACAAGTTCCTCTGAAGCAGCTGATACTGGACTAGATGGACTCGTCAGATCCGGCCTGGCATTGCCGGTGTTCCTACATTGACCATGCACCTCAGCAAATGGGAGAGCAAAATGATTTGGTCTTTCCACAATAATGCCCCAAAAAAGTCCAGTCGTGGATGGCAGAGGGGAGAGGGAGCGAGAGAGGATTCTATCATATTGTGGACAGTACACTCATTTTGGGAAGCATTCAGACATGGCGGGTGCCTTGATAAGAAGCCAATTAGAGAGGATGAGCAGTCCTGTGGCACCTTCGAGACTGACACATGTATTCGGCCATGAGCTTTCATGGGTGAAACCCACTTCATGAGATGAGTTGGAGTGGAAATTACAGAATCCAGGGTATATATAACTGCAAAAGCAATTACCTGTCAATTGTAGGACCAGTGTTAATGAAGCTAATTAAGTCAGGCTGGATGTGTCTCATTCAGAGAAATGTGATGTGGAAATGTGAATACCAAAGGTGGGGAAATTGCCTTTGTAGTGCGTTAACAAGTTAAGATCTTTATTCAAGCCTAAGTTGATAGTGCTGAACTCCAGTTCAGCTGTCTCCCTCTGTAATCAGGTGATAAAATTCTTTTGTAGAAAGATGGATACTTTTAAATCCATTATTGAATGTTCAGGAAAGTTCAAATGTTCCCCTCCAGGTTTATGTGTGTTACTGTTCCTGATTCTGATTTCTGTCCATTTATCCTTTGGTGCAGAGACTGTCCAATTTGGCCAATGTACATGGCACAGGGGCATTGCTGGCACTTGGTAGCCTAGATCACATTAGTAGATGTGCAGGTATATGAGTCCCTGATGTTGTGGCTGATGTGGTTAGGTCCTGTGAGATGTGTGGACAGAGTTGGTGCCACAGGACGACTCTGTTTTAAAGTTACAGACTAAGGCTACGGCTACACTACAAACTTTTTCCAGAAGAGGGAAATGCAAATGGAGCACTCATTTGCATACCTCGTGCTCTCATTTGCATATTCTCTTCCAATCCTTTTTGCGGAAGAGGTTTTTGTGCAAAAAAGCACTGTGTAGACGGCGCCTTTTTGCGCAAAACCCCCTTTTGCGCAAGATCCCTTCTTCCTCAAAAATAAGGAAGAAGGGATCTTGTGCAAAAGGGGGTTTTTGCTCAAAAAGGCACCGTCTACACAGCACTTTTTTGCACAAAAACCTCTTCCGCAAAAAGGATCGGAAGAGAATATGCAAATGAGAGCATGAGATATGCAAA
Source organism: Rafetus swinhoei (assembly GCA_019425775.1). NCBI lineage: Eukaryota > Metazoa > Chordata > Testudines > Trionychidae > Rafetus > Rafetus swinhoei. The sequence continues at coordinate 5,195,689 of CM033438.1, forward strand.
TGAGCGCTCCATTTGCACTTCCTCTTCCAGAAAAAGTTCTTAGTGTAGCTGTAGCCTAACAGAGGAGTTTGCCCCTTGTTACAGTACATATTGAGTTTAGATTGTGTCTTAGAAGGATCCAGTAGAGTAGATTATGGTTGTTTCCATCTTCATAAGTGCTATAACTTAGTCCAAAAGAGCTAAGATCTGGACAGTCCACTAGCTTTGTGCTCAAACATGCATCACAGCAAAGTGTCGCAATGCGCCTTGTTTGCTTTCATTTCCCCTTCTCTCTTTTCGAGATGCCGGCGTCAAGGTAGGATCTCCATGCTGAGTTTCTGGATCAACTAGAATAGTCCATATATTTTTCTTCATGCTCTCTGCAATGCTCAGTTAAGCTGATCTCAGTGGGGTTTGGTACCATGGTAAACTTCTCATGATAATGCCTTCCAGAAGTTGCCTTGAAAATGAGGAAACTTTACTTTGAACTTATTGAAGTTGAAGACTTGTTTCCCTGCATGCAGAACTTCCTCCTATAAAAATAAATGCTGCAGAACTCCATAAAGTTGACCCAAGGGACTCCTGTCTAGAGTTGTGATGCTGTGGAGTAGGGTTATTATGGTACAATATTTATTTATCGAGATGAGTTTCTAGGATGAAATATCTCATAGGCTATGTCTACACTGTGGAGCTATTTCGGGATACCAGAAGAATCCCGAAATAGCTATTCCGCTTCTATTGAAGCAGCCCATTATTTTGAAATGGATTTATTTCAATAGATTTATTTCAAAATTAACTCGAAATAAGCTATGCAATTTGCGCTACACGCGAATTTGCAAATTGCATAGCTTATTTTGAGGTAAGGGTGCTGTGTAGACACACCCCTAGTGATGCTACAAGAAGGGTCAAGAGACATTTTTGGTTTGTTAGAGTAAAACCATTAGTCCAGAGTAATCAGCAATCTAGTCATGCTTTCCAAGGTATTTCACTTTAGACATGTTCTTCAAATGCGCCACCGAATGGAGATAGGCTTAAATATATGATTAAATGCTTTGCTCATTCAGCACCCCAATGCTTGCTGTGTTTCTTCCTGTACATCTGTTTTGCTGGTCAAAAATGGGTTCTGGAATTTGCTCTTTAGAGCAAGGCATTCTTTAGCCATCAATAACAATCTGTTGGAACAAAATCTAAGCTCAGCTGTCCACCTGCGGTTTGAAGAACAGCATATGGCTACCAACATAACCTACGTTTTGATTCACTTCCCCTGTGAAAGTAAATATCTGGTCCTGAAGCAGGCAATTAGCAACCCATCTGCAACTGAATGTAATCCTTTCAGGATAATTAGTGAATCTGCAAAGATTTCCCGGTCAAGAATCTTACTGTCAGATGCCCAGGGACTAAATCATCCCTGGTCTGGCGTTGGCTTTAGAAGGGTTTTCCTTTTTTTCTTAAAGATCAAAAGCTTACAAACGGAAGTTGGATGGAGGAGGGGAGTTTTAAAGCTGTACTAGGTTTTCAGTAGGTTTGCTGAGGTCATATTTCAGTCTGACTTAATAAATTAACAATAGCATTTGGCAATGTGATGCCATTCACCTCAGTGGATGAGCTCTCCAGATATGAAAACGGGGTGGGGGAGAAGGAATTAAACTTCTAGTTTGGGAAAGTCTGCCAGTGAGGGTATGTCTAGAGTACATGGCTCCGTCGATGGAGCCATGTAGTCTAGACATACCCTGAGTGACTCTACTCTCCAAACGCAGTGGTCCAAGCGCTGTTTAATTAAAGTTCATTTCTGTTACTTAAATACCATTTTTGGCTGGCACCCTGCTACGCAGGATCCTTCAGGAAAGGATTCCTGAAACAGTAACATGTCACTGGCTGCTTTCACAAAGAAATAAGGAATTATGGAGATGTTTTTCCTCACTAGCTGATGAGGTTCTTATTCCACCTGTCTAAGGCAATATGTGGTCCAGTCACTGGGGCATGAGCCTAGAACTTAGACCCAGATTCTGGTCCTATCACTGACACTGTGTGACCATGACCATGTCATTTAAACTCTCCGTGACTCAGTTTCCTCTCTAGGAAGAATGATCGTTCAAACTCTTTGCGACCCCTGCATGAGAAATGTTATATCAATGTTGAATCTGACTACTTGAACGTCTTGGCGCTGCAAACTTCTGGAAATCTCATGGGCACAGGCTCAGTTTCACTGGGGGAACAGCCTCTCTCACGTTATCACCGATTCTGTAGTCCCATCCAAAGTGCACCTGACAGTGGATCTATACCTATAGAAGATCTATACCTATAGAAATCAGAGCCTTCACAATTTATCTCAAATTTGGCTCTAGAAATGAAAGAAGCATATGCACCCCAATATGCCATTAGCCTTCTTGGCTACAAGGGCACACTGCTGACCCATCTCCAGCTTCTCATCCACTGTCATCCCCAGGTCCTTTTCTGCCGAACTGCTGCTTAGCCAGTTGGTCCCCAGCCTGTAGCAGTGCCTGGGATTCTTCCATCCCAACTGTAGGACTTTGTCTTTGTTGAACCTCATGAGATTTCTTTTGGCCAAATCTTCCAATTTGTCTAGGTCTCTCTGGACCCTATCCCTGCCCTCCAGCCTAAATCCCAGTGTGATTAATCTCTCCTCATACAGAAGCCATCCCATACTCCTCAGGGCAGTAACTATGGAGGGAAGAACTATACAAGGTTCCATTCTGTAAACCACAGAGACGATTGCTTGTCTTTTCAAGGCTGTGTCTCTGGGTATGTCTACACTTGCACCCTAGTTCGAACTAGGGATGCAAATGCAGGCATTCGAAATAGTCAACGAAGCGGGGATTTAAATATCCCGCGCTTCATTAGCATGATCTCGCCGGCACGCTAGTTCGAATCACAGCTGATTCAAACCAGGAAGTGCGCGCCGGGACGCGTTAGTTCAAACCAAACCCCTTGGTTCGAACTAACGTTACTCCTCATTTTTTGAGTTCGAACTAGGGTGCAAGTGTAGACATACCCTCTGAGAATGTGAATGCCAGGCTGCTCTAAAGGGAAACGGTAGGATTAAGATTAGACAGTAAGGACCCGAGCGACATCTCTGGCTCCAATCGCTCAGCTATTTGATGCTAATACAACGAGCAAGTGACTAACTCACCAAAGAGTGTCTTAGCCCCCGTTCCAATCAGAATAGTGATTTTCCTCTGCAACAGTCAAGTGCACGCCAAGGACAATATTAGTGTTTGGTCTGAGGACGAAATGACCAAAGCCACTGGGATTATTTTCAATGCACAAGAGTACTGAGCCAGAAACAGTAGCATATTTTGCGGGAGATAAATATACAATTTCTTAGTATTAAAAATCACGATGAAAGTTACCACATAGTTCAGTTTGTGAGAGCCTGGAGTCAGACTCCATGAGACAGACTCTCCTCTCACTGAGCCTGGGGGCAAGTCCCTCCAAAGAATCCCACTGAAGTCAGTAGAAGACGTTGGCAGAAGTGAGAGGGGAACCCAATCTCATTCTTCTGGGCTTGTCTATGGGCCAGAGCCTCAGCTGGGGTAAATTGGGTAACTTCCTCTCCTTTTGCCAAGCAGCTGTGGTGCATCACAGGAACCCTTGTCCACAGCATGCCGTGCGAGATTCAGTCCAGCCAGGGCTGGATTACTCAATAGGCAGACTAATCACGTGCTTAGGGCACCAGCAAAGCAGAGGCACCAAAAAAAAAAAAGAGATTTTACGGTATAGTATTGTTTTTATTTTGAATTACATATGGGGCACCATAATCTTTTCAGTGCTTAGGGCCTCTAAAGGTCTTAATCCGGCCCTGAGTCCTGCTGAGGAACCTTGCCCACAGAGGAGAATGAAGGTTTGAGCCATGTAAACTTTGGCTCCCCAAGGGCACAGTTACGGAATTTCCCAATGGAAAGTTTTCATTTTTCAGATGTTCTGCTTGCCATCAAAAGCCCACGCTTGCTCCAGAAAGCAGACGCTTTTCATGAAAAATCTCCTTTAATGAAAACCCAAGTTCTCCAGCCAAAAAAGATTTTTGGTGGAACCCTTTTGACCCCGCCAACTCTGGGCCAGACTTGAGCAGGCACTGAGTTCCCACCGCTTCTGCACGGAAAGCTGCAGATGTTCTGAAAATCAGGCCCACGACGTCTCCAATTTCATGTGCTGAGTCAGTGGAAATGTGCAGATTCAGGCCTAACAGACTCGCCCCATGTCACACAGCTAATCGGTGGCAGGGGTAGAAGAAGGTCTCATGTCCTTGATTCTCAATTCTCCATGAGTCTTCCTCTGTTGTTGTTTTCTCCAGTGCTTCCTCTCACAAGGAAGCTAGTCCAGCTGCACAGTGTGTAAGGGTCTCTCCCGCTCGCTGGGGAAGAGCAGCGAGGCAGCAGGGAACTGATTCTGAGAGCCAGTCCTGCTCCCAGTGACTGCAAAGCTGCCGCTTGGCTGCTCTAAACTGTGCTGCTGATGCAGAGCCCGTGACCTGGAACCAGTGAAGGAAAACTTCAGCCGAGTAGGCACCCGCTGGTGCCACATTGCCTCCTCCTGTCTCAGCCTGCGCCCCTTGGCCAGGATGTCCCAATAGGAACAGACATGGAGATCCAGCCCCGACAGCCATGGCACACGGGAATTGGTTTCTGGGCATTTTCAGCCACATTAAAGCCTCTTTGCATCCACTGAGCAGCGCAATGAGGCCGTAGAGAATCTGGCTAAATGACTAAACCATCCAGGCCAAGTTGTCAGTGAGTTTGGCGCCATTTCAGATCTCATTATGGGCCAGATGTTCAGGTGTTTTCAGCCCTCAGCTCTCCTGGTGACCCTGAGTGCAGCCGGATTTTCAAAGAGCGCAGCACCCAGGGGGAAATTGGGCTACCGCTTGGAAATGCAGCATCAGCCTGAGCACTGAAGACAAAACCCCATCTCTCTACCAGGAGACGAGTGGGTCAGTGTCACCCAGCCATGACAGAGGCAGGGACCCATTTGAAGCACAGAGCAGTTTGTTTACTGCAACAGAGCAATCAGGCAACGAGGCTCTCACAGATTAAAGCCTGTTTGGGATTTGGTTGGCGGGGGGACTTACTTTAATTCCAAAAATTCTCCTCTCTGGAGCAGGGCGTTTCAGGCCCGTATGTGGGAGGAGGGGGTGTGCGAAGGGGGCAAAGGTGCACCCCCCCAGTCCTCCAAGTAAGCATGAGGCTGGGGCACAGGAATTGTAAAAGTGGGCTCCATAGAAATGGAGACTGGCCAGTGCTCCCAAAGCCCCATCTAGGGAGTAGAGACCCTTCTGAGAAGGGCTTGTAGGTTTTTCAGTCAGGTCCCCTTGGAGCCTGGAACCTGAATATCTGAAATTTGTGATTCACCTAACCATGGACAAGTCAGTTCCTCAGCAGCCTCCTGTTCACTGAGGCCTGGCATGGCTGGCAGGCCTGCCAGTCCCTTTTCTTGTGTCCAAGCCATGTACAGGAACAGTCTGAGCCAGTTCAAGGCGCCCGGCAGGAACAGCCCATCTCCCACGGGTGCCAGAGAACCTTTAGCTCCCGGGTGGGCAATCTTTGACCGGGAGCCACTTCAGAAAGTTTTGAAGCGGCCCTGGACCACCCTTGAAGGGGCAGGGCCTCAGGGGGAAGGGGTGGGGCCAGGACACTTCCATGCTTCCCCACCCACAGACCCGGATTGGTCTGGGGGTGGGGGAGTGCGCGAAGTCTTCCCCTCCCCCCAGAGAGAACCACCAGCTGTTCTGAACAGCTGGCAGTTCCCTCTAGGTACCTGTGCCCCTGGCAGTGGGAGGAGACTTCCCGCGCTCCCCCTGTTCCCAGGTCAATCTGGGCCTCAGGAGCGGGAGCCCGTGACGTCTCTCGCTCCCTGCCCCCGCCCTGCAAGGTTGTGCCGTGCTTTGTGCTTGAGTCAACTGCCAGCTGAGCTCTGATGGGCCTGGGCGCAGGGGAAGCGCACAAAGTCTCCTCCCACCCTGCCCCTGTCCTGCAAGGAGCCTGCGATGCTTAGAAGCGCCGCACCCCTTGCAGGGCAGGAGGAGACTTCCCGCGCTCCCCCCTGCCCCCAGACCAATCAGGGATTGGGGCAGGGGGAACTCGCAAAGTCTCCTCCCGCCCTGCCAGGAGTGCACGGCACTTCTAAGCGCGCCTCTGGCAGGGCGGGGGCAGGGCGGGAGAAGACTTTGTGCACTTCCCGCACCCCCAGGCCCTGATTGGCCTAGGGGTGGGGGGAGCGGCAGGGCCTTCGCGGGCCAGATCAACTCACTTGGTGGGCCAGATGCAGCCCACGGAGGCTCTTTTGCCCAGCCCTGCTTTAGCTACAGAGCCCCAAGGTCTGGTCTACACGCAATTTTTGTACCTGCCTCTCTCTTTAGTTCCTGGGCCTGGGGATAAGTTATAAGCACCTTTGTGGTCCCCATAATAACGACACTGCATCCACATGGCGGGGATGTATTGCTTTAACTCCATCAGCTGCAACTCCAGTTTCACTGCAGGGGCACCCACCTGTGCCTTAGATCAGCCCACGGTGCCGATTCTCCACGGCCCCGGCAGCACAAAGTGGCTGCAAAGATACAACCATTCCGATTGGCAAGCATTTTCCACCCACTCTGAACAGGTGCCAGCGATGACACACACAGGAGAATCCAGTTCGACCTGCTTTCCCAGCCAGTAAGCCTCACAAGACCTCTGCAGAGGCAGGCCCAGCTCCCCAGCCCCTGTGCGGCACAGGAGCACACGGAGAGCGCAGGTAGCTTCTGCTCTGCCCCAGCCCCCCTGGAGAAGTAGCCAGGAGAGCTGGGAAGAACACCCGGCAATCTGTACCCCAGCAGCAGTAGCAGCAGGGTACCTGGCCTCCCTTCTGAGATGCACCAGCAAGCAGCACAGGGCGGGAATCAACAAGCTGGTAAAGACCTGATATAGTGAGATTGCCTAACTATCACCCAGGAACACGGCAGCTCATTGCGCACAGAGCATGGTGATCCCCCTTCCCCCCCACCATCCTTCACCATGCCGGCTGCAGGAACAGGTGTTGGCTTGAAGTGGTTTCCCTCATTCACAGGCTTCACAGTTTGGTTCAGTGGCTCTCAGCAGCACCGCTACACAAACTGTTCCAATGCCCCCAGGAAGGCGGCTTTGTAGGAGTCTTCACACACACACACACACACACACACACACACACACTGATTGGATCCACCTGCGCGCGCATACACACACACACACACACCGATTGACACACACACACACACACACACACACACACACACTGATTGGATCCACCTGCGCGCGCATACACACACACACCGATTGACACACACACACACACACAGTGATTGGATCCACCTGCATGCGCATACACACACACACCGATTGACACACACACACACACACACACACACACTGATTGGATCCACCTGCGCGCGCGCACACACACACACACACACACACACACACACACACACATTTTCCACCATGGCTGCAATACACCGTTTGGATCCACCTGTGTGGTACATGCCCAGATGCCACACACACACACACACGCACACCGATTGGATCCACCTCTGCGGTGCATGCCCAGATGCCATACACACACACACACACGGATTGGATCCACCTGTGCAGTGCACGCCCAGATGCCACAAGGACGGCACCTGCTCTGGGGTTACTGAGCTCTTCCCAGATGCCTGTTTGCAAAGCTTGCCACAGATTTCCCCAGAATGACCTTCCCCCAACCCGCCAGCAGGGGGGGATGAAAGAACAGCCCAAGGCCTTGGCCTACAAGAGCTTGTCTCAGGCAGTCTGGCTCCCTGCTGGGCTCCCAGCCAGGGCTGGATCAGACCTTTCAGGGGGCACAACCCTGTTTCTCTTTGGCAGCCTAAGCATCACCTGACCTTCCAAGAGCCTGGGCAGGGCTTAGGGTCAGGGATTGGGCCACTGGCCCCAGGGCTCCATCCTTCGGGCACTTAAGTGGTAGACTCTGAACTGGTTTTGTCCTGTGGGTCACTTCTCAATCGCGCTGCAGTGGGAATGGCCTATGCGTTGGGGATCAGTGTGAGAGCCGGGGAAGCAGCCCCCTCAGTCGCAGAGCAGCTGCTGCAGTGTCCCCGAGGCCAGTGCGCTCCCCCCTCGGGGGTGAAAGGCCAGTAGATCCAGCTAGTCACAAATCCCCCAGCTCACCCCTGCCCCCCCTTCCCAGCCTCCCGTGTGCCACTGGGGTGCATGGATTGACAGCGGAACAGGGCTTTGTAACCACGTAGCCTCCCCGAGGGTCGTCTCTCTACCTACCACGTCTGTCCACACACGTCTCCTTGGGAGAAGGGCCAAAACGGTGGGGACACGTTTGGCCCCAAAAGAGATTCCGAGCTGGCCCCTCTGAGGCTGCAGTGACAGCTTCTGCAGCCTCTACCATCTCTCCTGAGCTGCCCTGGATGATTTGCTGGGACGGATTCCCACCTCATGTTCTCACTTGGCTAGTTGCCATGAGTCAGTGGATAAAAATGGCTAGCAACTGGGTCTAGGAATGGAACATGCCAGCAGCCATTCCAGCTCACCCAGGGATGTGTTTAATTTCTACAAAGGTGTTGGTGATTTCCGACCAGTTACCAACACGACCAGCTCCTCGGTGGGAGCTCCGAGCCCATGCAGACACTGATTGGCCCTGCGCTAGCAAAGCAAAGCAATAGGAATGAAGAAAGAGTAATACTGAGAGTCCCGTCCCTGAGCTTTGTAATGTCAGGAGTCCTCATGATACGGAGTCATAAAGCACTAGTGAAAACAAAAGTACAAATGCACTCGGCACTAGTGCAAAGTCCTAAGAGGTGCAACAGTTATACACATGCTGCATTTCTAAACAAACTGGAAATCTCCACTCGGCGTCACATATATCCATGGCTGGCAAAAATCTTCCCACACCTAATCCTTAAGGGGGAGGCGTTCCAGCACCAGGAAAATGAGAGTAGCACTTTCAAAAGTGAAATGTGGATAGACAGCCCCATAGGCCTATTCTGTGATGGGTTGAGCAGGGTTACTGGGTTTTGTTCTTGGCTCTACCACTGAATCAAGTCATTTACCCTTTGCATGCCTCAGTTTAACCATCTGCAAAATGGGGGAGCAAAGCTTGCAGGGGCTGCGAGGTTAAATTTGTGGGTGCGCTGTGATGTGCTTGGCCGGAAGGTGTTACCTCAATGCACAGTATCGGTATTACACCTCTGCAGCTATCTGACATGTTTCCGGTCCTATCCATGTGGATTCCCTTTGGTGGGGGGCGTAACTCTTTCCATGTTCCCTTGTTGCCATAGTAGCAGCCATTCTAGCACAGAGTGAACACCACGCTCCTAAGCATGAGCATTCACACCAGAAGTCGGACCGAGGCCTTGTCGTGCACCCGCTTGATCACAATGCCACAGCTGCACTGCTGCAAACAGGGCAGCCAAGAGACATCACTGGGCCCTGGAAAGGTGGGGAGGGGACTGGGCCCCTAGAAGGACCTAAGGCAGCTGCCCCCTTTGCCCTCCCCTGTTCCCCTTCCCCTCTGCACTTCCCTAGGAAGTGACTTGCCCAGTTTGAAATCAAGCTGAACCCAACAAGTACACCCCACTGTTCTCAAGAGCACAGTCTGCTTTACACTATGGGGATGTCTCCACTACAGGATAAGGTCGAATTAAGATACGCAACTTCCACTAGGCTAATTACGTAGCTGAAGTCGAAGTACTTTAACTCGACTTTTGGTGCTGTCCACACTGCAGGAAGTCGAAGGGAGAACACTCTCCCTTCGACTTCCTTTACTCCTTGTGGAAGCAGGACGACCGGCATCGACCGGAGCACCCCTCTCAGTTTGCATTAGCGTGTCTTCACTAGACCCGCTCATTCGAACCCTGGAAGATCGACAGCGGCAGCTGCAATCTGCTCTGTAGTGTAGACGCACCCTATGAGTTTACACTGGTTCAGCTACACCACTGTAGTTACACCAGTGCAGAAAACTCTGAGGTAGACGTGGCCTAGAACTAGAGTGAACACTCATCCAAAGAGGAAACAGAAATAACATCATGTGATTCGCAGGGCTGGGTCCATCCGGCTCTGAACACTTACAAAGCTCCAACCAGGCCTGAACTATGCAGTGCTCTGAAAACGGCTGTGGCGCATCACCCTCTCCTGCGCTCGGCTTTGGGATTTAAAATGCAAGATGAAACCACCCTGTCCCTCTGCACAAATGGAACCGTTCAGAGAAGGAATGTTCCCTGCGACTTTCGCTGCTCACCACATTCTCAACATATTTGCAGCTTGAGAGCAACTATTGAAGGCAACAGCCAAAAGTTTCTAAACTTATAACGCCCTGAGAGACTGGCTGGCTGGGAAGATTGTCAGCAGGCCTGTAGAATCTCTCTCCTCCACCCCATACCTTCATGCCCAGACTAACTCCTTCATTAGTAAAAATGAATATTAATATTTGTATTGCAGCAGTTCCTTATGGCCATGGCCAGGTTCGATCCATTGTGCCAGGCACTACACAAACATTAACACATCAATCTCTACACCAATTTCAACCAGAAAAAAATTGGTTTGTGTGCTGAAAACCAAAGCATTTGATATTTGATGGGATCCTTTTGTTTGCTTGGGAAAAAAAAACTTTCCAAGAAAAGTGTTAACAAACACAGTTTTAAAAACCAGTCACATTTTTTTCCAGAGGGAAACATTTTCCCATGCAATTCAAGTGGGTGTTTGTGGATGCTGCACTGGGACCCCCAAAGCCATTTTACTCAGGCCTCTGAAAAGCTGACAACAACTTGTAGTTTGTACGTTCTTTGGGCCGGGGATCAGCATTCTGAGAGGTTTAAGTAATTTGCGCAATGTCACAGGGAATTTGTGGAAGAGCTGGGAATGGACTCCAAGAGCAGAGTTGTACAAACAACAGATGTTCCAGTTCTCTGGCAGTTCCAAATATTAAATTAAAAAAAAATGTTTTAGGTTGAATCTAACAAAATCTTTCAAAAACGGGGAAGAATTGAAAAGTCCAAAAGAATTCTTTTAGGGTCAAACAAAATGTTTTATTTAGATGTGGAGCATTGCAACTATTATTAATAAACAAACAAACAAACAAATGTGAAGAATTCTTTGAAAGGACATGTAATTTTGAACCCCCCCAAAAATCAAAATGTTTCATTTCAAAAACGTCAGAACAAAACATGTGAACGTCTTCAGATACCAACAATTCAGCCAAACTGGCACAAATTTCGTTAAATATTTTGGTGTTGCTGAATCTGCATTTTTCACCCACAAAAATTTCTGGTTGAAAAACTTAACCCAGCTCTTTCCAAAAGTTCTGACACGCTCCCCAGACTTTGGCTGTGAGCATTGAGCTTCCATGGATCCTCTGTAGACCAGAACCAGCCCAAATGTGTACAGTGGGGATGCCGAGAGCAACCAAACCAAACGGAAGACCTGTCTCCGATGGAAATCATGTCAGGCCAGGGGTGTGGTAGCACCCCCTACCCTTTGAGGTCCAGGGCTTGTACTGTAGACTCGGTTATTTGATAGACAGAGAGATGTGTCCTGAGCTCCAATTTCGGTGATTTTTCGGGTGTGTCACAATAGCCCTGCGGTCTGCAACACTCCTGTGAGTGGACACTGTAACAGGCAGTATTATAAGTGGGCTTGGCAGAAAACGTTTGCTTGAAGCGGGATGCTGTGTGAAACGCTTGCTCTCCCCTTTGCTTTCAGAGCACTGGGGGCGGGAGGGGGGAGTGGACAGATATTTTTAATTCTGCTGAAGGGGCCGGTTGCACAGTGCGGGGGTGCCTGTGGCTTGGCCGCACGAAGCCAAAGTGTGATTCAGAAGCTGACAGCCTCTGACTCGGCGCCACGCCCTAGGAGCTCAGAAGCTACAGCTGGGTCAGAGCCCTGGGACAAAACCACATCTCCCACGTGCCTCTCCAGAGGAGCGGGCCCACAGGCACGGGGGCCTGGTGACTCAGCCTGTGCAGAAAGCACTGACCTTTGCACAGTGATGCTGCTCGCGCCGCTTGCAGCTAGGAAAGGGCCGCACAGGGCTCCCGCCCATGGTGTCAGAAGCCAGCCTCCCCCCTGCACTAATCACGCTGGTAGTGAAAGGGGCCCGATCCTGCCAGAGGCTGGGCACTTCCTGGAAGCTCAGGACTGCGAGCAAGGGCAGCAAGAGAAATTGCCTGGCACATGATGTTGTAGCTAAACCAGGGGTGGGGAACCTCAGGCCAGGGGGCCAGATGCGGCCCCCAGCTTGCCAGGACCCGGCCCCCATGGCTCAGGGCTTCCCTCCAGCATTGGGGAGTCCGTGCTGGTGCTCTGGTGCCCCCCGCCATCCCACTGTGGGGCTGGAGCACACAAAATCTACCAGCTTGGGCTCCCCTAGGCTCTGTGCGAGAGAAATGTGGGGACTGTCTTTCTCCTTCTCAGTTAGGGGCCACACCAGTGGGGAGGGGGGGGGATTGTTTTTGGTTTTTGTTTCTCTCTTGTGTGTGGCCCCCGACTGATTTTTCTATGGGTCAGCGGCCCCCGACCTGAAAAAGGTTCCGCACCCCTGAGCTAAACCCTCAGGGAGTGATCTTAAACCTACACTGCTCACGTTCCTTTAAGATACTGCTAATCTTTGCAACCTCTGTTCCCCTTTGGTCCCCCTTGGTCCATTCCGGATCTCAGTCTCCCCTCAGTAGAGTGGCGCCTGCTGGGAGTCCCCAGGTCCTGACTTAGCAAAGAAGCAATTCAGGAATGCCAAGGCCCTTCCCCCCTGTGTAAAATGTCCTCAGGGCTGGCAAGTCAAGAGCACCCCAGCACTCTTGCCAGTCACGTGGCGGGGCAACCTCGCCCCTGCCCCTGCCCGTGCCCCATGGGAACCAGAGGAGGCAATCTTGCGGGAGTCCTGTGGGGCGCAGCATCCCACAGCTGCTGCTCTCCGTCTGAGCTACTTACCAGCAAGCTCTGCTCTGTGATTTATTCAGTCTAATGAACTTCTCCTTCCCACTCCTCCATGAGCCAAGACACAAAGGGCTCCTCTGATTTCCTGGGCTTGCCACAGAGCTGTTGGTTTGAGGGACCATCTTCTCTGGCACAAGAGCTGCACTGTGCCCCTGGGCAGAAAGAAGTGACGTCCAGCTTTGGGCCAGCTGATCTGACCAAGCTCCCTACAGGGCAAATGGGCATTAACAACCCAGAGCTCGGCCCTCCTAAGAGAGCAGGGCTGTGGAAACCCAGCACAGAGGGCACTGGGAGAACCTCTTGTCCCTGCATAAACTGTGTTGCTGTGTTTTACTTTTTAATACTAAATTATGGACATGGAAAGGGGTTCCCATCTGGTTTGCGTTCCCTCCCCCATTTAGTGGGTGTGTCTCTTTTCTGGGCCTCACTCGGTGGGGCAGCTTTCACTCCTGCTGTTGTGCCTCTTCTAGAAGCATTTGTAACTCGCCAGACTCTACAGAGGGGGAAACTAAGTCACAAAGAGCATAAAGCAACATGTTCATCACCTTGGGGTGCCCAGGAGGGGACCCCCCGGCCTGGTTCTTCGGCAGCACCAAACCCCCTTCACACCAGCTGTGGACAGTGGGAGGTGCAGGTTCGCAGCCACTCCGCAAAGTCAGGCCCAAGTTATCTCAGGGGACACACCCAAATCCAGCAGCCACATTTTCTGATCTGGGTCTGAGTGGCTTGCTTGGGGGGCATGAAGTTCATGGCTAGCAGGCGGGACACCAGGGCGCCAGAGCTGATTTAAACATCTAGGCCCAGCCCCTCAGATGTCTTCAGGCTCCTAACGTCCATTGAAGTTAATGGGAGTTAGGCACCAAAATGCCTTTGAGGAGCCGGGCCTAACTCACTGTGTAGTCATGGGCAAGTCACTTAACATCCCCCTGCGTCAGTTTTCTCACCAGTGAAATGGGGATCGTGATACCTGATCGCCTCAAGAGGTCCGAAGAGGCCTAACTCAATACCCCTTCCAGAGTGTGAAGCGAAGAGAAAAAGGAGCCAGGTAATCCCCAGCCCTCCGGCGTCTAGTACTCATGGCCATAGGCCAGGAGGAGAATAGGAGCACGAGGCATTTTAGTAGAAGCTCCCACCCACTGTATCAGAACCACGTGCTCCTTAGAAGCCCCCAGCTGTTTCTCCTTCCCATGCAGTTCTTAAAACACTCCCTGTGTGCAGCCGTCTTTCAGTCTGCCTGGCAGATGTGTGTACATGCAGCCCTGGCAGATGCTTCACAAGCCAATCGTGACCCCAGTGAAGCCTCTGAGCATGAGACAAACACTCTCAATAGTGAAATAGCGGTCTCCACACTAGTGACAAGCACAAGCGCTCACCAAATAACCATCTCCAAGCACAAGCACTCACCAGATCTAACCTATGAAGAGTCTGGAATGGCCAAGCCAAGCGGCTTTGGAGCTAGATTGGCTTTGTTAGAAGGTGAGCAAAGTATCTGAGAACTGAACCCCAGCTCACTGACTGGCCCCACAAGCTTCCAAACTGCCCCTTGCAGTTCACACCAAACCTTCCAGGAAACATCCGGCCTCAGCTTTGATCCCTCTCGTCGCTGAGCTTTGGCATCGTCAGAGGGTATTACAATCCATGTTAGGAAGGGAAGCAAGCTACAGAGAGGTGAGCATCCCGCGACATAGGTGCTAGTAGAAGCTCCCACCCACTGTATCAGAACCAGGTGCTCCTTAGGAGCCCCCAGTGGTATGTCCAGGGGATCTGAATGGTGTCACAGGATGCTGATGCAGGATGGGAAACATTCCAGGCCTGTTCCTGTCGGCTTTACGGGAAACCCAGCGTTTCAGCCTCACAAACAAACGGAAAGGCACCGTTTGACTCCAGCGCTCCAGCCGCTTGGACTCTGCTCCAGTGTCCTGGCTTCCGCCATCGCCAGGAATAGTCCCAGAGGGGCTGGGCCACAGCTCTTGGTGTGGTCCCTGGCGGGTACCAATCCCACCGGAGTCACTGACAGGAGGTTTCGGGGTTGATGCTCATTAGGTCCAGAATTGTGCCCTTTACTGTGACATGATCTCGTGCCTCCAGGGGGTGGAGGTTGCACTACGTGGACTGTGATGTGCCAGGAGTGTGGCCTAGTGGTTGGGGGGGCACTGAGCATCAGTGGTGACCCACTCGTAGGTCATGAGAAATGCCTCCAGGTCATCACTGGGACTCATCTTAATCAGGCCTGTAGGGATAGCTGCTGGGCCACCCTCCCACCCTTCCAGGGTAGCGGAAGGGCTTGTAGGGGACCACAGCAATGTCACCGTCTGTTGGACCAGCTGCACCTGTTGCTGGGTGGTCAACTCACACATCAGCTGTTGCTGTGGTTCTTGTTGCTGTCTCATCTGCAGCTAGCGCTGTGGGGCCAGCAGTGCCCCGCTGTTGCTGCTGACTGTCTACCAGCCATTTCAGGATCTTCTCAGGCTCCAGGGGTCATGGGTGGGTCTTCTGGCCAGTCCCAGTCATTGCCCAAATACTCCACCGCTTGTCACAACGTCTGCACACCCTGTTTCGTACGCCTGTGGCTAGGGGGGTGCGGGACCACAACGGTTAACTCTATGGGGTGGCCTCCAGGCCTCACAACCCCCACAGTCCGACACCTAAGGAGAAGGCACTTGCCCCCCGTGCCCAAGGTAGTGTGGCCTACTAGCCAGAGTCAGCGTAACAGCACTTTGCCAGACCGCTGCTTGTAAGCAAGCACATTTATTTTCCAGATGAAAGCTTTGCAGAGAAAGCCCTTCCACAAGAGTTGGAGCCCTTGGACAGCAGCTCCTGTTCATGTGCTGGATCTGAAAGAAGGCCCCGAGTCAGTTTCAATACAGCCAAACGCCCTTTTCTTGATCTGCATAGTGTCTGGAAACCCAGCATGAACAAAAGTCCGTTAACTTGGCGGTGCCTCTCCGGTGGTGTTGACGATGTGTGTGAGTGACCTAATAGTCACCGTGCCCCGTTTTAACTCCTGACAGGGGTGTGCTGACCCTCCCGCAGACAGTACCTCACAGCGATACGCACAAGCCCACTGTGGTACCAAAACTTCATCCGGTACCTTCCGCCAAAGACACTTTTGACGGTTACAAAGTTGTGCCTGCTCTGCAACACGGGGAACTACCACGCCACTCAGCCCTCTTGGTGACAGAGGGGGAAACGGCTGGAAAATGGGGCACACGAAGTACCCGAAGGGCGCAGTAAGCAGATGGGAATTAAAAAGAACCACATGGAAGCCACAGGTCAGGCTTGGCGGGGGTGGGGAGCTGACTCATGGTCTTTGCACACTTGGGATTGGCAACACTTCTGCTGGGCTTGAGTCCATGGGTGTGGTTAAAGCCATGTGAAGCTCAGCAGGGTCCATGCAGAGAGGCTTGAGGGAATTTTGTTTAATGCAGGGGTGGGGAACCTCAGGCCTGGGAGCCAGATGCGGCCCCTGGCTTGCCTGGATCCGGCCCTCGAGGCTCAGGGCCCCTCCCCTAAGCTTTGGGGAGCTCGTGCTGGCATTCCAGACCCCTCCCCCCCCCACGCTGGGCTGCAGCACACAAAATCTACTAGGCTGGGCCCTCCTAGTGTGGGAGGGGAAGGTGGGGAGGGTCTTTCAGCAGCCCCCAACCCAAAAAAGGTTCCCCACCCTGGTTTAATTGCTGCCTGTGCGGGTTTACACCTTCCCCCCAGGTTCGCTGTGTAGGTTTGGTGCCCAGGCAGGAGGATGGTGTCCCCGGGGGCCTAAAAAGCAACTGAACATCAGACAGAAACATGATATGGGCTCTGTTCAGAGGGTCAAATGGGAGGATTTTAAACAGCTTGCTGTGGATGGAGCCTCTCGCCTCTGAGTTCTCCACACCGACCTGGCCCCAGTCCCTGGCAATCCAAAGTCACCCCGTAAAAAAGCTTGTGGGCTATAGAACAAACAAATCTCCATGCCACAGAATCCTCCATCCCCGCCGGCAACCTCAGCTTAAATGAGCAGGAAAGTCAAAGCACCCTCAAGCCAGCTAGGGAGCATCCATCCAGAGTAGAGATGTAATAGTGCAGGCGATCAACTGAGTAACTGATAAGCAAAAGCGTATCACTTAATGCTATAGCCTACACGCATTTCTCCCCACCCCCCATCAGTACATTTTTTAGCAGGCTAGCCAGCAGCCCGGCTCAGTCCTGGCTTGTGCTGGGTCCGGGGCCTGCCCCTGCTGCAGCTCTGCATTTAAAGTGTATTAGCAAGCAGGCAGGTGGGCAGGCATCCTGGTTCAATCCTGGCTCACGCCAGGTTCAGGAGCTCAGACCCTCCCTGGACAGGGGCTTCTGCCACCCTGCACTGCTGCCTCTGTATCAGGGGCGACAGGCAGCCGGTCCTCGAGGGGAGCTGGTTTTTAAACTGATTCCCCTCGCAGACCAGCTCCCACCTGGCACCCGCCCTGCTGCCTCTGATACAGCAGCAGCAGCGCGGAGTGGTAGGGGCTCCTCGGGAGTGGGGCTGGATTCACTGGCTGGAGCACTCTGGCTGCTGGCCCTGCCTGCCAGGACTATAGACTAGTCGAGTAACCGATAAGTATTCATGAGGTTCATCGACTATTCAATTAACCTATTTAACCTCCCTAATCCAGAGTAGGGATCAAGCACGTAAGTGGCTTGGGAGCTTCCACTGCGCTTGAATTCCATGACTGCCCACTCGGGCAGCCACCTGGCTAACAGGAGGCTGGAAGAGCAGCTCCCCAGCCTGCGACGGCATTGCAGGGCCCAGGCCAGGACAGGACAGGCTGCATCTGAGACCAGCTCCACATGGGCGAGGGTAAGAATGGGGCTGTGTCCCAAGGGATCTCGTGTCTTCCCAGCTGCAAAGTAAGCCAAGGAGATTTGTTTTCATAACAGAGGTGGGCCCACAAACAGTGCACACTCCAAACTCCTTCTTGGCTCCAGGCTTTGGGGTCGCCCTTTCCAGGGCAGGGTCGTCCTTATGGGGCCCTACCAGGGGGAATGTAGCTTACATTTCCTACAGGTACTGTCCTATCATGACCCGTCCCCCTTAGGTCGGGGGCTCAGAGCAGGGGAGATTGCAATACAACAGTACCTGTAAGAAATTAAGCGTGGGATGAAGTGTGAGGGGCTCAGGGCAGAAGGTTGGGGCATGGGGTGCAGGAATCAGGGTTGGGTGTATGAGGGGCTCAAGGCATGGGGTTGGGGCGGTTGGGGGTGGGTGGGGGCCATCACAATAGCCCCAGCTCTCCACATGGCCAGGCAGGATTGGGCTGGGGGTGGGTGGGGCTTGGCTCCAGGGGCGGGGCCTCAGGCAGAAGGGGCGGGGCTGGGTCTTGCCTTCCCCGGCTGGGCTTTCACTCGACGCCCATGGTGGCAGGTTCCCATTCGCGGATTACCGAGCAGAGATGGGCACCACTCTGCAGCCTGGACTGAGGTGCCTCTCTCGAAGGGCCAGGGCCAGCACACACGCCAGCCTTAGCTCGTGTGTCTCCCTGCCTAGCACACTGGTTTGTATGGATCACATTCTTAACCACCTCTCTCTCCCCCGTCCATCACACAGGGTGCCTAGCAGCCTCACGGATCTTTGTGGGTCATGTTGTTGCCCCTGTGATTTCTCCAAGTCCTAGGACACTTAGGATTGCAACCTCTAATTCCCTTTGTGGCTCCCACCCTAAGTGACTTGCCCAAGGCCACATGAGTAGATTGTGGCAGAGGAAACAAACCCCCATTTCTTGGGTTCCAGGCTAGCACCTTAACCATTGAACCTTCATTCCTGCAGCAAACTTACAGAGAGCTCTTTGGCTATGGAATCCTGTCGGCATGCGGAGAACTACGATGACTCTGCTGGTCCCCGTTGCCACTCTTGGAGGTCAGGGAAACGCTGAAAGAGCCATCGGCCTCCCCCTCCTTTCCCATTTCTCCTGGCTGAGCTCAGAGACATGGGCAGGGCTCAGCCCTGCCACGCCCTCCGGAACCCCACGCAGTCGGTGAGCTAATCCCGGAGCGCTTCGGCCCCAGCGCATTACAGGGGGATGAATCACTCCCTGACCTCTGCCTTCTGGAGTGTTCAGTTTCTTCTAATTTTATGGGCTGTATCAACTGGGTTATTGAATCCAGATGTCTGCAAAACCCGACCGCAAAGCTCAGAAAGCCCGAAGGAGCAGCGCCAGTGGCAGGAATTGGAGCTGGTAATTCATTTTTCATAAACAAACAATGGCCTAGGAGGCAGAGAGCCAGGCGGTCTCCCCACTCGTTATCTGGGAGCCCCAAGGAGTGAGCAGGAGTTTATTATCGCCACAAACAAGTCCCGATATCTCTGTAACCATCCTGGCCACTCACCCACCCACTGTACGCAGGGGCTGCCTGGCTCTGCTCAGGCTGAGGCTGTGATGGCTTCCACCTGGATCATACCCCGAAATGGACCACGCTGGGCTTTGCTATTTCCTTTGGGGGCGTTCAGGCTTCCACAGGAACAGCACGTGGGCAGGGACAGAGTCTCGGGGTTCTTGAGTTGGCTCCTTTTGTACAGCAGAGTCCTGGCATGAGCTGGCCAGGGGCTGGGAGCAGCTGACGGTGCTCTAGCAGGAGTACATGACTTGGGTGGAAAGGCAGCTGGGCAGGAGACAACCAGTGTGCAATTGCTGCAGGGAGCCAAGAATTCATACACTTAAGCCCTGCTGAAACTACAAATAAAGCATGTCGTGTGACCCATCTGCAGCAGTCTGCCCGTAGACGTGGGCCAAATGTGGCACCATCTTTGTCATATAGGGGGGATCTTGACTACGTCCGGGACCCATCCGGGAGAATCTCTTGTGGATCGGAGCCATGGCTAAGGGACTGTCTATGTGACAGAAGTAAGCCACACTTTGCTCGCATCAGGAGTGACTGTGCATAGCCAAATCCCCAGGAGAGGGGTATTTACAAGCTGTTCTGGAGCGTGCTGCTTGACGGCTGTTTGGATTCTGACCGGTAGTTCTCTGGGACAGCACGGGTTTTAATGGTGAGACATTACTTCTACAGCTGGCGCACCTAGAAGCTCCAGTCCAAGATGAGGACTCCATTGAGCTAGGTGCTATATCGGGTGGGGAATCTTTTGGGGGTTAGAGGCCACTGACACCCAGGAAAATCAAAAAATCAGTCGGGGGCCGCACACAAGTGAGAAGCAAAAAAAGCCCCAAACCCTCACCCTCCGACTGACCGACTGAGAAGCAGAAAGACACTCCCCACATTCCCCTCACACCCCAGAGCCAGAGGGACCCAGCCTAGCAGATTTTGTGTGCTCCAGCCACGCGGTGGGGGTGGGGGCTGGAGCACCAGCGCAAGCTCCCCAATGCCGGGGGGGAGGAGGGGCAGAGCCTATGGGGCCACATCTGGCCCCCGGGCCTGAGGTTCCCTCCCCCCATACTATATGGACAAGTAACAAAGAGGGCCCCTGCCGGTCGCAGTCGGACACAATCCGACAGCAGGAAGCAGATGGACAAGAGGCAAATGGGAGTGTGGTGATATGTATAGTTATATTTTGTGTTGTTTTAGACAACACAAAAGAAGAAATCTCAGCTCCTCTCCTGTCCAGCCTAAACAGTGTTATTCACACGGGCTAGGAGCTGGCGTGGGGGAGGTCTGAGCAGGAACGTGTGTACGAGTTGCTCTGTCTGCACCCCAACAAAGGCTCCTTTGGGGGAGGAGCAGGGAGAGAACGACCTAGGGAGGGAAATGCTTATTTTTAAAATGGCTTTCTGGCCTTTCCCTTATCGGAGGCTCTGGCGTACTGGGCTGCCCTGAGTCGGTCTTAGCTGGGGATTTCAAAGAACCGTCTACAGATTCTATTTCCCCAGAGGGGATTTTTCATCTCCTACGTCATTGACGGCTTTCTAGCGGGATGCCAGAAAGCCAGCACAGGCTGTTTTTATCTTGAAGACAGAGGGAGGGACACTGCAGGCTGCATGTAGGAAAGGAGTTGTTGTGGTAATTTGGCCTTGAAGTTTACCCTAGTTGCGGGCTCAACTGTGAGGAGTAAAGGGAAGTTGGCAGATGTCACAGTCATCTATAACATACATGGATAGGAAAAGATGCACAAGCGAGGGAGAAGGACTGAATTAGTCCAAACAAAAAGGCGGACGGGTGTAACTCAAGGACCAAGGGTGTGTCTAGACTACAAGGTTTTTTCAGAGAAATGGCCGTTTTTCAAAAAAAACGTCACTACGTCCACACTGCAATCGTGTTCTTTCGAAAGAAAATCAAAAGAGCGCAGAGGTTTTTCCAACATTGGTAAACCTCATCCTACGAGGAAGAACGCCTTTTCCGAAAGACTCTTTCAGAAACAAGCGTGGATGGATGCAGTAGAGGAAGATTTTTCGAAAGAAGAGGCCTCCAGGAAAAAGCACAGGTGCCCTGGTGGCCATTCTGCCCATAGTAATCACAGCTTACATGCGAGAGAGCATCCAATGAGTGTGGACGCTCTCTTCTGAAAAAGCAGATCACTTTTTCGATGTGCTTTTGAAGTGTGGACGCTCTCTTTTGGAAGAAGATTTTTCAGAAGATATCTTCCGACAAAGCTTCTTATGAAAGAAGCTAGCAGTCTAGATGTACCCTATGTTAAAATCATGCCTGATAAACAAAAGCAACAGAGGACCTGAATCAATGAACCACCTGGGGGGAAACAGGATTGGACTGTGTCAATGACAGCGCCAGCCCAATTCGGCTTCCTTTGCTTTTCCTCAGAAAGGATCCAAATCAAAGACTGTCAAACCCTGGGGGTTTTATTTTTAAAAAGTGATAACTAATGGGTTTGGCCTCTTGTTTTCACACACACACTCCTTTCCAGAGGTAGAATGGAAAAAAGAAAAAATGGAAGAGGGAAGAAAAAAACCACAAAAGCAAAAAGATTTAAACCCCAAATTTTCTATAAGGCCTGGTCTATACTAGACCAGGCAGGTCAGCTTAAGAGTTATGCCACCCATCTAGACAAAATGCATAGCTGGATTCAGCTTAACTTAAGCCGAGCCCCCACGGCATCCACACTGCTCCCGCCAGCTTCCCCTACTCCTCGCAGAACAAGGAGTACCAGATGCCAGTGGGGGCTGCCCTCAGCGTTCGATTTACGGGTCTATATGAGGCCCACTAAATCAAATGCTAGAAGATCAAACTCCAGAGAGTCGATCTTCTCTCTAGTGTAGACATGCCCTAAGGGGTTTATGAAAACATTCAAACAAATGACAACAAAATGTTCCATTTCAAAGTCTGCAGCATGAAAATAACTTCAGAGAGTGCTGACGTTTTCCTCAATTTTCTTTTCCAGTTTCTCAGCCAGCTCTTCTGATGTGTACAGCCCATAGTGGATATTCACCCCGGTGCAGACACACGGCCCATGAGCCACTGCAACATTGGTGGCTTACGTAGGATGAAAGTGAGGCTGGCCGTTTGCATAGAGGTGAATTTCCCATGTCAAGCTCTTTTCCATTTGTTTTGCAACCTCTGTGAAATGCTAGAGCACAGTCCATCCAAACCGTACATCAAGGATGAGTGTCACAGGGTACACACCAGTTACATTTCTAGCTGCACATTCCAGTTCATTCAGCCCTTGCTGCTCAGAGCAGATATAATTTGAACTGTGGGAAATAAATTCACAAGATGTTTCCCATTTTCTGTCCAGTCCTCAGAAAGACCAAAACATGGTATAAACAAAAATAGGGACAACGTTACGAGACATGACCTTTGCATTCATACTGGAGCTCATTTTATTGTACCTGGGTGTCTGAATTATTACTGTGTTTGGCTTCTCCTTTGGCTGCCTCTGCATTGTAATAATGTCTCATTATCCTGCAAACTCAATAAAGAACGATTTAAGACGAACTTTGTATCTGAGCCGATAACTCTTGTGCAACAGCAGCATCTGCATCAAGAAAGTTCTGGGAACACTAAAGGGGATGAGTTTCACATATGGATGTCTTCCGGCCAAGTTCCAGCCTGATGTGAATTGAAACAGCTGACTTCTAACACCCCCTCAAAAGTCAGAGTTTATTGGACAGGAACCCCTGCCAAAACAGAAACTATAGCAACTACTGCAATAAAATAACATTTCTGCGTAAAGCTATTGTTACACAGCAGTGCCCCGTTCGTGGCATGGCAGCTTTGAGCACTTTTCTGAGATTTGCTGCCAGGTTTAGATGGATATCACAGTAGAAAGACAAGGTGGGGGAAAGCAATCTCCTTCACTGGACCAGCTTCTGTTGGTGAGAGAAACAAGATTTACACAGAGATTTTCCTCTGCTCTGGGAAATGTACCTAAGTGTGGCTCAAATGCTTGTCTCTCTCATCAACAGAAGTTGGTCCAATAAAAGACAGGCCCTCCCCCATCTTGTCTCTCTAATATCCTGGGACCAAAATGGCTACAGCAACACTTCATGCAACAATAGATAGCCTCATCAGCAGAGGCGGAAGGCGCCTATTAGATTGCCAAGTACATCGCCTGCTGTGACGGCGTGTCGGGGATCCCCCCGATCCTGCACCCCTCTGGCAGCAAGATAAGACTTCACCAGCTAGTAGAATAGAGAGGGTTTATTACTTCTTCAGGATACAGCACAGCATAAACGTGGTGTGGACCTAAGGAGTCAGAGGCTGGCTGCCCTAGACCCCTTTGGGCAGGGGTGCATAGGCCCCTCAACTCTGAGCACTCTGCTTCGTCTCTTCTCTTCATGTTTCCCAGCCAAAAACTGCCCAGCTCACAGGCCCTGCCCCCCAGCCAGGTGGCCATCTCTGCCTCCTTTCCTTTGTCTCTCCTTCTGGGAAGAGCCTTGTTATCTGCTCCAGCTGGGACTAGGTGTCTGGGCCAATACACATGTGGGTGAGTCAGTGGGAATCACACATCACGGCGCAGGGGAACCCCGGGTTACAAAGCAGACAGCACCCCCACTACGTCACACCCGCCAGGGTAGAAAATGTCACCAAAAGAAAATGATTGCTCAGATTTCGATGAATACTGCACTTAGCCTTGCCCAAAAGATTTCGAATGTGTCAGGGCCATTCTTTGAACCCTCTGAACTGACTTCAGTTGGGCGACCCTAACCAACCTCACCATTGGACTGGCCCTAAAAGCCTGAAAAGGGTGTTCATGCACGGTGAAAAATAGAGGGTGGGTAATGACCCATGGTAGAGTTATTGCTTTCGGGTCCACCCTGGCTTCATTGACTGCAAGTGAATGCCAGCTCAATTTCTGGCAAGGCCTGACTCCTCATCCCCTTTCAGCCTATGGATCACCTTTTGGCCTTTTTTACAGGCAAAAGGTGTCTTTCTTAGACTATTAACCATGGCAAAGAAGACAGATTTCCTGAAAAATGTATTGTTGTTTCCTCTTTCTTACTGGTATTTCTGGTGATGGTTCTCAGGTTACATTGTGACAGTAGTGCAGGGGTGGGGAACCTTTTTTGGGTGGGGGGCCACTGACCCACAGAAAAATCAGTCACAGGCCACACACAAGTGAGAAGGCCTCCCCCTCCTCCCCAAACCCAACCCTCACTGCTCTGGCCCCCAAGTGAGGAGAAAAAAAACCCTCACAGATGTGGTCCCCAACTGAGAAGCAGGGAAAAAAGACACTCACCTCCTGCCCCACCCAGGGGGGAGGGCACCGAGGCACAGGGCTTCCCCCAGGGCTGGATTAACTCTTCGGAGGGTCCAGGGCTAATACATTTTGTGAGGCCCATCTAGGCTTTGAGGAAGGGCCAAAAATGAGAAGTTCAGTGTGTGAGAGGGGACTGCTGGGAGCAGACTAGAGGTAGGGATACAGGGTCTGGGTGGGAAGTAGGGTGCAGGAAAGGGCTGGGGATGAGGTTTCAGGGCCTGGTTGCGAGGTAGGGTGCAGGACCATACACCCTACATATACATACACCCACATACATACAATATGCTAGGAACTAATTTAACTACAACTACTCAAGAGAGAGATCTTGCAATCATTAGGGATAGTTCTCTGAAAACATCCACGCAGTGTGCAGCGGTGTCAAAAAAGCAAACAGAATGTTAGGAATCATTAAAAAAGGGATAGAGAATAAGATAGAGAATATCTTATTGCCTCTATATAAAACCATGGCACGCCCACATCTTGAATACTGCGTACAGATGTAGTCGCCTCGTCTCGAAAAAGATATATTGGCATTGGAAAAGGTTCAGAGAAGGGCAAGAAAAATGATGAGAGGTTTGGAACGGGTCCCATATGAAGAGAAATTAAAAAGACTTGGACTTTTCAGCTTAGAAAAGATGAGACTAAGGGGGGATATGATAGAGGTCTATAAAATCATGACTGGTATGGAAAAAGTGAATAAGGAAAATGTATTTACTTGTTCCCGTAATATAAGAACTAGGGGTCACCAAATGAAATTAATAGGCAGCAGGTTTAAAACAAAAAAAAGTAAGTTTTTCTTCACTCAGCACACAGTCAACCCGTGGAACTCCTCACCAGAGGATGTTGTGAATACCAGGACTTTAACAGGGTTCAAAAAAGAGCTAGATAAATTCATGGAGGTTAGGTCCATCAATGGCTATTAGCCAGGATGGGTAGGAATGGTGTCCCTAGCCTCTGTTTGTCTGGAGGTGGATGACAGGAGAGGGATCACATGAGGATTCCCTGTTGTGTTCCCTCCCTCTGGGGCATCTGGCATTGCCACTGTCGGCAGACAGGATACTGGGCTAGATGGACCTTTGATCCGACCCAGTATGGCCGTTTTTATGTTCTTATAATTGGGCTGGGGGTGAGAGTACGGGATCTGGGTGGGAGGTAGCAGGAGCGGCCTGGGGATGAGGTTTCAGGGCCTGGGTGGGAGGTAGGGTGCAGGAGCAGGCTGGGAGTAGGAAGTCTGGAAGGGAGGGGGTAGGGCGTTAGCTCCGTGGGGTGGGGGGCACAATTGTCCCCTCATGGCTCTGTGCACTGTAGGGAAGCCCCCCTGTAGGCACTACCTGCCCACTGCTCCCATTGGCCACAATTCTCTGAAGTGCGCAGAAACGTTCCTCTCCCTGCCAGGCAGAGCCCACGGGCTGGATCTGGCTCCAGCTTGCCTTGATCAGGCCCACTAGGCTCAGAGCACCCCCTACCCCTGTAGCTGGAGCGCCAGGAACAGCGCACACTGTTGCGGGGGGTTGGGAGGAGCCCCGAGCCTTATAGGCCGAATCAAGGCAAGCCAGGGCTGGATCCAGCCAGTGGGCTATAGGTTCCCCATCTCTGCTCTAGAGATTGGTCAGGCAGTGCTACAGACAAAAACAACAGGAAGTGAGCGTGATGGCTCTTAGATTTAGGATCTAACCACAGACGCCCTGAAAGAATCTGACACTGCATGTTAGCTGGGGCTTGGTCCGACAGTCCTGTGAGTGGACTTCAGGTGTTCTGAGATAAGCAGTGATGGGCACGTAGCATCTAAACTTAGGATTCACCCTTTAATGGACAGCTAAGCGGTGTGTAGGATGACTCAGAAGGCCCTATAAACTTGCTACCATAGAGCCTCAGAGTTATGAACACCAGCATTATGACCTGACCACACACCTCATCTCCAACTGGAAGTATACTATCAGGCAGCAGCAGAGACAAAAATAAATAAAAAAAACCCACAGACCAGTGCTGTGTTAACTACAAACTACTAAAAAAGAATTAAGGTAAAGCTGTATTTTTCTTCTGCCTAAGAAAGTTTCAAAGCTGTATTAAGTTAATGTTCAATTGTAAACTTTTGAAAGAACCATAATGCTTTGGTCAGAGTTACAAACATTTCAGAGTTACGAACAACTTGCATTCCCGAGGTGCTTGTGACTGAGGCTACATCTAAACTACAATGGTTTATCGGAAAAAAGTACGCAATTTGTTTGTGACCGAGGCTACATCTAGACTACAATGCTTTATTGGAAAAAGGTACGCAATTTGTGTACCTTTTTCTGATAGTTTTGTCGGAAGAGGCTTTTCTGAAATTTGGCCCGCCTACATTGGGCCAAATTTTGGAAAAACCTCCTCTTTCCGAAGAGCCCTTCTTCCTCATGGAAGGAGGAAGACAGGGCTTCCGAAAGAGCATGTCTGCTCTTCCGCAAAAAAAAAGTGGAAGAGCAGATGCGTTCCCTGGATGTGGCGGAGTTTTTCCAGGATACCACTCTGTAAACTAGACATAGCCTGGGAGTCTAGCCTCCTGATCTACAGCTTTTCCCATTCACATCCCTTTTCCCCTGTGGTATTTCCTGCGAGTCTCTTCTGGGCCCAGCAGACCTCTGCCAAGAGACCTCATTTAATTCACTCTGCTGAGAGCTGGGCGCTCACTTTGTCAATGAATTCTGCCCTGCCCTGCCCTGCCCTGCCCTGCCTTGTGTTACATGAGTCCCATGCTCCAACACTACTTCTTTGGGGCAGATACTGTGCTCCCTGCTCTTCCAGTTCTGGGTCTCGTGCACAACTCAGCGCCCCGGGGGGTAAAACGTATCCCTGCGCTGAAAGCCGCCATAAGCCCTGTGTACCACTTAAGTCTCCAAGGCACAGTGTAAGTGGGACGGAAGTATTGGTTAGACCTCCGGACAGGGTGACTTTCAGCCTTATGGAAGCCATGAACCATTGTGAATATAGTTATCTCTTGTTTTACGATTAGTAAAGCCAAAACGAAATCAGAAGAGAGCCAAACTTAGCTAAGAGATTAACCCTCCCAAGAAATTCTACAAACGTCTGAGGCTTAAAGGAAGGCACTGCTCTCCACGTATGGCAGACTGCTCTTCGTGTGAGCTCTGAAACAAATTTACGCCAATAACGTGCTGGCTGTGGAGTCTGTAAATAAGCACACCTTAGGCAGACCGAAGTGAGCTCCTAGCGCGCTATTTAGAAAAGATGTACACAGCCCACCCTCTAAAGCAAATCTGCGTTTCACAAGCTTGTAAGGACAGAAAGACAGAGCTTCTCTTTGGCTGAGTATTTACCAGAGTCACTGGCGCATGACTCTATTACAGTAGCTGCACAAACAACAAAACTCTCCAGTTTATGCAGGTAAGGGGATGATCTATGCGGAGGGGGAAGGGGAATGTCAAAGTATGTGTTGATGATAGCATTGCCAACCCTCCAGGATAGTCCTGGAGTCTGCATGTCATGTGGTGAAGCCTCCAGGAATATGTCCAACCCAAACTGGCAACCTTAATTGATGATTTAAGCTATCCAAGAACACAGGATCCTGCAAACTTTCTTGGCCTGATCCTCCACGGTCCTGTACCTTCTGCCAACATTTCTACCAACATGAAGATGGAGTGAGAGGCCTCCTGATCAGAATGGAAGCTTTTTACAGCCGGTTGCATTGGCATAAACAACCAGGCGAGGAGCTCTCTGCCTCGCAGGCTACTTTTCAGCATGGCACTGTGGCATTAAGGAAAACAACCTGATGGATGTAATTTGACACTGGGTCCAAAGGAGGCCACTAAAGTTGTCTGTACAATTTTTAGTCAACATTCCTTGGTAAGTGAACCCTAAAATTGACCTGAGGAGAGCTGGGTATTCCTGACCATGGGATACTGGCGACCGAAGCTAAGCGGGGCATGGCTGACCCACCTAACCACTGATCTACCAGCTTGCCCCTCGTTGTGCTGCCAATCCACCTGTCTCCATCCACCCTTAAGTTCTCTCGTTCTTGGCAGTTCTCTCAGCAGACATGAACAGTCAGGCCAAAATATTCAACCGTGGCCTGTGACTATAGTGGCCTGTGGTTGTGGGTATATGCGAGACGAGTAGGGCCTGATATTCAAAGATGCCAGTCATCTGCCGAGCTTACTGACTTCAACTGGAGTGGTGGGTGGTCAGCCCACTGGAAAAATCAGACTCAGAACCGGAGGCACCCAGAATTAGATCTCTGGTGAGAAGTTTAGACTTAATGGAAAGTTGTTAAGTAAAAAGTGGATAATCAGACTTGCTTGCTTCTCAGGGAATTTCTTTGAGGATTTATCAGCCATTGTTTACATAGCACTTTGAAGAGGAAAAGTTTTATTGGGTGTTAAAGTGAACCATGATGTTTCGGGTCTATCCAAAAGACTTCTTGGTGAGAAGATGGCGATAGGCTAAAGCTATGTGATCTAACACTATGTGACCATGCTACATAACTGAGCACGTAAATATCAAACTGCAAAGCAAACACTTTGGGGCCAGGTCTCCAGCTGGTGTAAAACAGCATTATCACTCCATGGAGCTCAGAGGATCTGTCCTGGCGGACACAGCGGAAGAGACAAGGGTGTCCAAAAACATGGGCTTGCTACTCAGTCTTGCAAAGGTTCTTGAATGGCTCCTGTTACCATTATGTGAGCACGCACACACACACACACACACAGACCCGCAGACACACACACACACACACACGCTTTACATAGAGGTAACTTTGCTGACTGATTTTTAGGCAGGGTAGGTGAGAACAGAATGGGCCCTATTGTTTATCCGCAAAATGTAACTCAGCACCCAGGCCGTTGGAGGTGGAAATACATTAATCAAATTAAAGATTACAAAAGACAGCTTTAATATTGACTTACACATAGTGAAACAGCAAAGGTGCGTCAACCCAGAGCTCCAAAATGTGACTACAATTGCACGGCAGTTCCCCTTCCCTCCCCCCGCCCCTCCTTTCTCCCCTTTTCTGTGGTTTGCAGTATATGGTTTGACGGGTATTTTTCCTCACCCCAGTTGCCTAGGTCTGCAACTCCCTGGTCTTTGTGTGAATTACTCCCCTTTTGAGGCCATCACAGACAAACTATCTGTTTCACCCAAATCTGAGCTATCGTCTCCCACAGGGGCAGATGAGAGTTTTGTGGGGCCCAGGGCAGCACAATTTCACGGGGCCCCTCTCACCTCTCACTGGGCGTCTCCTCTCTCACCTGTGTTGCGCGGCGTTTCAGCACGCCGCGCATGCGCTCCTCCACCGTGCAGCGCGCGGCACTGGGGAATTTAAAGTGCGGTATCCCGCCAGGCCAGTCTGCCCCTGAGCGCAGGGCCCGGGGCAGCCGCCCCGCTCACCCTGCCCTATATCCGCCACTGGTCTCCCACTATAATCCTGAACACCTGGCAATTTTGATTCCAGAGAAACCCAAGATTACCACCACTAGGAAATGTTTCATTCCAAGACCATGATTTAAACTGTAAACCCTTTGGGGCAAGCCAGAGACCATCTTTGGGTTCTGTGTTTGTACAGCACCTTACACAGTGGGGTCCAATGATTGTGCTCCAAGGTGCGATGGTAACACGTTATTATTTGAATAAATTCTAATCAGACAAGGGTGTGCTGACAGAGGAGCTGAGAAGGAAGTGTGCACACCCCCTGCCACGTCATGTCTGGCTCTAGCCAGGGTTATTTGTCCCTCACCTTCTCCTGCGCTAAATTCACTCACTAGTTTTAAGAGGCACAGGAAATAAAGGCAGTGGTGGAGTCACTGTATACTCCACCTGGGAGCAGCAGGGGAGAGCTGTCCTGCCAGGAATTATTTTAACCTTTTAAAATTTTTGTCAGCAGAATGTCAAGAGTCTCCTACTGGGTTGTGAGTTATATCGGTGCGATACGCGGGCAGGGCCAAAGAGCATTCTGTTCTGAGAGGGGGACAGGGTTGTTTTCCATGCTAATCGGCTTCAAAGAGCAGAGAGGAGAAGGCGTGCAAAATAATAATGATGCTTGAATGTTGACGTCCCAGAGGGGGAGAATTTGCTGTAGAACTAGCCAGGATAGCCAGAACTAGCTGGCTACCCACCCAGAGATGGGGGAACTTTCTCCCTTCACCGTCCCCAACCCAAGGAATCTCCACACACAGAATGAGGTACCGGCTTGCACTTCTGGGCTGCTCTGAGGCGTCAACGTGGCACCCAATGTAAATAAGACCAACTTGATGGCTAAACAGAACAAGCGAGGGAGTCCTCATAGCACCAGCCGGGAGAGGCAGCTCTTCCCCCATCCTGCCTCCCTGGCCTCTTCCTTTATCCCTCAGAACAGGCCAGGCTGCTGACCATGGCCCAGAATAATAGGCCCAGCTCCCTTTCACGCCAGCCCCTCACTCAGCATGTCCTCTCACTAGGTGCACTCCCGGGTGCTGGGAATAGAGATTAGTGATTAGGTCCATCCTGACTGGAGGCCTGGATCGCACTCTCAGAGGACTCCCAGCATGTGGCTCATGACACGGGCTTTGTCCAAGGGCTGACTGCTCAGGTGGGTTAAAGCCTCGCACAGGAAGCTGGAAGGGAAGGGAGGGGAATCCGGCCAGGGTATTACACGTGTAGCTCGACAGGAGGTTTTCATCTGTAGTGGCAATGGCAGACTGACTGGAGAATGACGCCAGCTCTTCCCATGCCTGAGTTGACAGGCTCTGGCTGGAATGTGGTTGGGGCCGCGGGACAGAGAACAGCCATTTCAATAAATTTTTTTTTTAAATCATGCGAAAAATAACAAAAGTGGTTTTTGTTTGGTCAGGGGTTTTCTGGCAGGGCGGGGGAGGGCTGTAATCTCATTATTTGACTCCAGATGCTAACCTTGGCTCTGGGAAACTCATTTGTCTTGACTTCGACGTGGGGAACTTTCGGAGCCAAAGGCAAACGGCTATAGATTTATGCCATTTGAAAAATATCAAACCGTTGTGAGCCAAGCCACTTAATGTCGAAATCAAAAAATCAATCCTGTGGGATCATGCAAAGCGGACTCCGGAGCTCTGAAACGCCAACCAGAGTTGTAATTTGTACCATCTCCTTCTAGATCACTAACGCCAGAATTGCTGAACGCTCAAATCCGCGTAGACTATGGAACAGGGAGAAGCCAGAGGGAGGCATCTCTCTGCTTTTCTCTGGGCTGATGTGCTAATGATGGCTCGGGGGTCTGGCAGGGCTGGAAGCAAGCTACGTTATGCACATGGCCACGAGCAGTGAAGACATCCCTGGGCCATGCTTTTTTCCATTGCGCTCTGCCAAAGGACCCCATCGTACTCTCGAGAGACACAACCCAATCTTCCCGCTGTAGCAGCTCTATTACGGGTCTGGCTTTTCCCCAGGAAAAAGAAAAGGTGACCAGCAATGAATCATTCCAAGGCAATTAGGGCTGATCTGCTGTTGCCCGGTTTAGTCTCTAATCTACAAAGCTCTTACCTCTCAGACCTGCAGGCTAACCCCACTCCGCTTTCCGGAGGTAACCTGTCCATACAGCGTTTTTAATTTGCAAGGCTCCCTGTAGTGAGCAGGGGTGGCCGCTCACTGAGCCTGAGGAGGAAGAACCCCTCTCTGAGCTCGGGTGGGCTGAGCCGGAGCCTGCCCCTTTAAGTCCACAGAGGCCTGAGGAAGGGGCAAGAAGTATAAAAGCTGAGCCCAGAAGTTCAGTAAGGGCCCAGCTGCTGGAGGGAGCAGAGGCCTACCCTGAAGATGCTGGCTGAGGCCGATGACTGGCCCGGGCCACCAGGAGGTCACTCTTTTCTCCCTACCCCCAAAAGTGGACTATGCAGACCCTGTGAACCTGCTGCTGCCTGGGAGCCAGGTACAGACTGAGGGGGGAGTCTGGAAGTGGCCCCAGGGAAGCAGAGGATGGTCAGGTGGACCTGATAGCCCTCTGGTGTGTGTCAGCGTGTTTCGGAGGGGATTCCCTGCTGACCCCAGTGGCCGCCAAGGCTGCCACTGCTAGAGCCCTGGGGCAGGATGCAGTGGAGTATGGAGGGCCCATGTCCCCCCCCTGCCACCCTCCATACTGGGTGGAGTCTCCCCCTCCCCACTTGTGCTGGGAAAACTGTTTGTTTGCCCGTCCCTCCCTGAACTAGGGCCTGGGCTAAAAACTGACTGTGGGAACTGTTTGCTTGCCCTGCCCTGAACTAGGGTCAGAGCTGTTGCTATTTAGGCTGGTGTGGGTGTTGCAGCCTGCCCTGCCCTCAGGCCCCACTGTCTTAAAGGGGCCGCTGGCCTAATAGTATAGGTCTGAGCACCAGTCAGGGGCCCAGGATTAGGGAGTGTAAGTGGTCTCGCTCAATGTCCAGGGGGCTAAATGTAATGCTGGATGAGCTTCTTCCAGCATAATCACCCTGCTGTTGGGTTTCATTCATTAGCTCTGTTATCAACCCACCCGGTGCAGGAAAGGAGGCAGAGGATTTTCAAGAGCTGTGCCACTGATGCTCCGGGCCTCATGGAAGAGCCATGACAATGCAAGCCTCCAGTCAGCTGGAGTCCCTGCTCCCTGGCATTTGTATCATCGCTCACACCTGTGCCAAAGGAGTGCAAGGCCTCCGTTCTGATTGGCTAGTGCGTTGGACAAGTGCAAATGATGGCACATGGTGCAAGGCTATAAAGATTCAGGGGCTTGATTCCTGGTGGGACAACAAGTTGAGGCAATAGGGGAATTTAGCCTCTAGGGACCATCTTCAGTCATTGGCTTTTTTGCCCAGACAGAGCAATGGGACAAATTAGGGAGGTGTAGAGTCCTGCCAATTATTAAAGCAACAGACCCATTTCACATAGGACATTGATTGTCCATCCAAAGATGTGTGGTCAGCACTGATCTTGGCTTTACTGGAAACCCACTGTTTGTCAGAGGGTGGAGATGGATGGCAGGAGAGAGATTGCTTGATCATTAGCTGTTCAATTCACTCCCTCTGGGGCACCTGGCATTGGCCACTATTGGCAGACAGGGTACTGGGCTGGATGGACCTTTGGTCTGACCCAGTATGGCCATTCTTATGTTTTTATGGAACCAGTGACCTCGCAGGCCAAGACTCCTTAGCCCATTAATAAATTCCTGAGCCATTCCAGTCCCTATAGATCACAGCCCTATGGCTAATCTCTCCTCCAGGTCTTATTGCCCTCTAACAATAAATAGGCCAAGTATGAATGTGATAGAGTTACATCAGCATGGGGGAGCAGTTAGGCTGTTTTGGCTGAAGCTGGGTCACCACAATACGCGGCTTTCAGGAGTGGTTCTTGGACGGAACAGAAGGTCACTAGGTACCAAATAGTTGACAAGGCAAAAATGTGACAGGTTCCCACCTTGTTCTTTGCCAACTCTATCCCACTCTCTTACATTATCTCTTAGATTAGGCCTTTCAATGTCAGCAGCCCAGCCTTTGGGCCCAAAATAAAAGGGACTACAGTTTCCTACAGTAATTGACTACATACAATCAGAACGGCAGTTCCTATACCACCATGTGACCAGGGGGCATGGCCAAAGAAAAGACTGGTCACATTATTCCTGCATCCAGATAATGTTTCACACCAATTGGATAGAAAATCAATAGGAACAGAAATAGGCTTTCATTTCAAGTTGCTAATGACCTTCAAAGGATCCAGCTTCCCGTCAGCTAACAATCCACAGCTGTAACCCCTGAGTAGGATTTTTTGATCATCACGTGCATCCCGTGACACGATGATTGCTGCATTATCATGCACACTTCATGCAAAGCATGAGCAGCTGAGATCACCTCTTTGGTAGCCCTCCCCTTCTCCACATAAGCCCATTAGCAGAGGGCAAGAGCCTGCCGGGGTTTTGCTGATTGCTAGCGATGAGAAATTCTGAGCGGCTGAGCTTGAGACTGAGAACTATTGCCAAGTACAATATTGGACTGTGATGATGTCCTGACAGTACAAATAGTCTGCACCATAAAATAAACACTTGCAGGGAGCAAAGTGAAAGGGAATTTGGAGCAAGTGAGGATTCCAGCAGAAGTATTACTGAGCCTGTCTGAAGTTAGTAAAGGCATCCTCTAGGACACAAACAGGTGTTAACTGCCAATCTTTCCATCACCCCCCCAGCTCCTACCAAGAAAGGGAATGGCTAGTTGCAATCAGCCAAGATAGCTGGATTTTTTTCCAGGTTTCATAAATTGCAGATCACAGTAAGAAATAATAGAAACAGTGAAAATATGGTAGAGACATTCAAAGTGCCCATAAAAGTACAAATAGAAAATTGCTGTCAATGGGAGCTGGCAAATAGGAGAGTTAGCGGCTGCTCACGTGGATAGCCCAGCACGGAGTCTTTATTTCCATGACCCCAACATCACCTTTGGCACAGGGTCTGTCAGAAAACCCATGTCCACCCTCTGCTTGGGGTTCCAGCCCAGGGCCCCTGTAAGCAGCTACATGCTGCCCTGTTGCTTCCCCCCACAGCCCTTCTTGAGGCCTTTCTATCAGCCCCTTCCTGGGCACATTCCTCTGTAGATTGCACAGGGAAAACCCCCATAGTTGGGCTGGAGGCCTGGTCTTGAGACACAGATGGGGTAGGGTCACGCCCAGGACTCTAGCCTGAGTCTGCAGTGTAATAGCCAGGCCATGCTTTGCGGGTTTTATTGCAGGTTAG
The DNA here is from genome assembly GCA_019425775.1 of Rafetus swinhoei. Lineage (NCBI taxonomy): Eukaryota > Metazoa > Chordata > Testudines > Trionychidae > Rafetus > Rafetus swinhoei. The sequence continues at coordinate 5,230,895 of CM033438.1, forward strand.
ACTTACAGTGAGGAGCCCCATGCCAGGCCTCCCTGGATTCCAGGGTCTGGCCATCTTCCAGCACCAGGGAGTCCTTCCTTCGGGCCACCTTGCTCTCCTCCCCGTCAGCCCCCACTGGATTTTCCCTTTTTAACCCCTCCCTCCAGGCTTGTAATTTGGAGCAGGTCAGGGCTAATTGAGCCCCCAGACTCTGTGTTCCTGCCCAGTGGAGGGTCAGGCCGGTATGCAGGGCGGGTGTGAAGGGGCGCAAAAGCACCCCCCATGGTCCGCCAAGTAAGCGTGCTCCGGCTGGCCAGGGGAAGGCTGGGGCTGATTTTCCTGTGTACTTGGGGGACCACGGGGGGGGGGTGTGCATTTGTAACCCACACACCTAGTGTGGTTCACTGTCCCATGCGGTGGCACTTAGACCACAGCAACAGCTAAGAGTGTTAGGAGTCATTAAAAAAGGGGATGGAGAATATCTTATTGCCTCTGTATAAAACCATGGCATGCCTGCATCTTGAATACTGCGTACAGATGTGGTCGCTTCCTTTCAAAAAAGATATATTGGTGTTGGAAAAGGTTCAGAAAATGGCAACAAAAATGATTAGGGGTTTGGAATGGGTCCCATATGAAGAGAGATTTAAAAGACTTGTACTTTTCAGCTTAGAAAAGTGGAGACTAAGGAGTGATATGATAGAGATCTATAAAATCATGACTGGTGTGGAAAAAGTGAATAAGGAAAAGTTATTTATTTATTCCCACAATAAAAGAACTAGGAGTCATGAAATGAAATTAATAGGCAGGAGGTTTAAAACAAACAAAAGGAAGTTTTTCTTCACTCAGCTCATAGTCAACCCGTGGAACTCCTTGCCAGAGGATGTGGTGAAGGCTAGAACCTTAACAGGGTTCAAAAAAGAGCTAGATAAATTCGTGGAGGTTAGGTCCATCAATGGCTATTAGCCAAGATAGGTAGAAATGGTATCTCTAGCCTCTGTTTTTCTGGAGGTGGGTGACAGGGGAGGGATCACGTGAGGATTACCTGTTGTGTTCCCTCCCTCTGGGGCATCTGGTGTTGGCCACTGTCGGCAGACAGGATACTGAGCTAGATGGACCTTTGGTCTGACCCAGTGTGGCCGTTCTTATGTTCTTAAGAACAAGAGACCTCTACAGCACAGACTGCGAGCTAGCTGGCTTTTAGCGCAAAGAGTAGAGACTCCTATACTAAGCTCTAGAGGTCTCAGGTTCAAATGCGCCTGGTGGTTATACAGTCACACCCTTAGATCCACATTTACAAAAAAAAGCACCCCCCTAGAAATGCCTACGTATGGCCTTGAGGGTGCAGACACCCCCTCCCACAGCATCTTCCATGGAACATCAGCATCTCTCTGGTGTGCAGGTTTTGTGGAGTAAGCTAATTCCTTGTAGCAGACGGGGGCATGAAGCCAAGTTAGACCCTTTGCAAACATTTCAAAGACTAAGCTCATATTCAGGCCTTTCAGTTTATTCAGGCTAATCAAAATGTTCAGAACTGTCGCAGTTGGCAGTTCCTGGAGTAACAACAACAAAAAAAGCCAAATCATCCTTCAACAGCTACCAAATGAACCAGGCTGCTGCAGAGCCAAGCATGAAACCTGGACCCTGGAACTCCATATGCTCAGAGCAGGCATAGATGACAAGCCCTTTGCCACTGCTCCATCTATACGAGTTCTCCAGCCACTGACTGGTAGGTCTGTTGCCGGTGAAACAGTGGGAAATCTCCCCCAAAATATAAAGACCCTTCCCAACACTTCGGAACAGGTCTGAAGCTTTTGGTGGGGGGTCGAGATGCAGTGTGAGAGGTTTGCCTTGTCACTGCCTTGACTGCACTTCTACAAGGTTTCCATTTCTAGGGCTATCAATTTCTCAGGCACACTCCCATTAATTTCCAAAGTCAGTTTTAAAAGCAAAGGGACACCACGTGAGTGGCAGTGCTGCATTGCTTACGGTCGCTGGATCTGAAATAACTGCTCTTTCTGTGCTTTTCAAGATGCTCCAAGCAAGCACAAGTGTGGCACATGAATCAGAGTGTTAATAAAAAAAAAAAAAAGTAACCAGAGCTTTAAAAGGCCACAAGGAAAACAATTAAAATCATCCCCTTTCCTGCACTCAGGCAGATGTTTAAAATTATGTCAGTGACCTCCAAGCAATAAACATTTCTCTAGAAAACCTAACTGTGGTTTGCAGAAAAAGAGAGCCGTGTCCAGTGTAAAGCAGAGTTCACTTCTAAGCGAGCACTGGGAATGTCAAACACGCTTGACCTCCAAATCAGCAAATAAGCATCTTATAAACAATGTGATTAATAGATGCTGCTCTCGCTGAGGAGTAGGAGTCTCTGTGTTTGTTTAACATAATGCAAACTGGTTAGACTGCAAATTGGTTCCTGGCCCAACAGTATGAAAGCAGTATGTGGAATTTATTACTATAACTTCCTACTATGCATCCAGGACACACTGCAAGTTCTAGATGGCACCGTTCCCTTCTGGATGCAGGACAAAGTGACGCAAGCCACAGACATCAGTAGCACCACGATTATTATTTTTAACATATAAGACATTTATATTGTACCTTTCATCCCCAAGCGCTTGTCCAACATAAACACTGACGTTGTAGGTCCCATCCAATAGACATAACTGTAAAGGAGAGGAAATTTCCGTCCAAGACACTGGGGCAAAAGTGCCTGAAAAGTGCCAGAGTCTTCAATGTCATGAAGAGAAGACGCGGCCTCTGTTTCTAAGCGCTCCTCCAAAAGACCAAGGTAAATCAAAAAGATCAATGCAATTGGTGTGTAAATCTGGGGTGACCCCACTGACTCCAATGGAATTAATATGGATTTGCAGTGCGATCCTAACTCTCAGTGCTACCCATGACAAAACTCAGCTTCCGGGGTTCAGGATTAAGCCCTTAGGAAGCACCAGTGTCACTCAGAGCAGACTGGTTAAAGACCGAAAGGGATGAGCCAGTTTGCTGTGGTGCTAGTGAGTTTAAATATGTCAAAGCTGATGCTAGAGCCACTCAGACTTCCCATGTGACCATGCTACAGTGATCAGAGACCCAGGGACATAGAGACTAGATGGAAAATGCATTCGTTCCAAAGCCAATGCAAATGCAGGCGAACACACAGTGGGTGGGACCAAAATGCTAAAGGGCCAGCCAGCCCATCTTCCTGAGCAAATGGGTAACTGCTGTTCGCAAACACAGACACGAAGAAAGGAAACAATGAGTAAATCAACAGTAAGTCCACCGAGAGCATCACAAGAAAGAAAGATTGCCCAGTGGTTAGAGCATTGCCCTCAGACTTCAGCAAACCTGGGTTCAAGTCACTGTCTAAGACAGTGGCCCCCAATCTTTTTGATCACTTTTTCAATTTAAGTGCATTTGCCTGGGGAACGCAGGGTGGTGGGTTCAATTCCCACCCACACTGGGAGTGGCCAGACAGCCAACATCAGCTGCTCCAGGGATAGACCTGACTCCAGCACTAGAAAAACAGGATAAGGAACCCCCTGAAGATAGGGCAGTAGATTGGATTCTTGAGTGGCCTAGGGGATCGGGTATTTGCCTAGAGAGGGCAGCGTGGTGGGTTCAAGTTGCTCCTCCACCCACCCCAGGAGTAGCCAGACAGTAGTAGGCCTACTCCTGCCCTGGCCCTGCACAACTCCTGAAAGCAGTTAGCATATACAGCAGTGGCTCCATCCACAAGCACCAACCCCACAACTTCCACTGGCCACAGTTCTCCACCATTCATCAATGGGAGCTGCAGGAGTGGTGTCCACAGGCAAGAGCAGCATGTGGAGACCCTGCAGGGACATGCCAGCCACCTCCAGCAGCAACAATTCCCACAGGGATAATTACTCCAGACAGGACAGGTTTGGCATTCCAGAACTCACTGCTCAAAGAATTAAATTTAAGCATAAGAGAGAAATGAAAGTTATGAAATGCACAGACCAGTCAAAACCCTAAACTAGCCTACTTGGCAAGTAGTAACAACCCCCCATGTACGTGTTGGGTCAGGAGATGAGAGGGAAGGACAGTGTGTGTTTGTGAGAGTGACCGAGATTTGCAGTGCCAAGCTCCCTCCATCCTCGTCTCTCTGTGTGGAGACAGGGTACAGAAGTGGGGGGAGGAGGGACACCCTGACATCAGCAACCCCCTCTTCACCCTGCACAGCAAGCAGGAGGCTCCCTAGGGGCAGCTCCAAGGCAGAGGGCAGGAGCAGAATGACAGCGGGTGGAGGGGCAACTGAAGTGCCAGCACCTTGATAGCTTCCCGGCCAAACCAGTCAGGCTCACCTGTCATAGGCTCCAGGATCTACTGGTTGGTGACCACTGGTCTAGGAACAGAATTGCTTTGTGATCTTAGACAGCTCACTGAGGCACTTAACGCCCATTGAAACCAATGAGAATTAGCACCTCAGGAGTTGTGTGAATCTCTCTGTGCCCATATTCCATCTGAAAGGTGGGGATTTAATAGCACATCTACACTGGGCCAAATGTTGGGAAAAAACCCTTTTTTCGGAACATCCCTTCTTCCTCGTAAAATGAGGTTTACAGGGATGCTGAAAAAAACACGTCTGCTTTTCCGAATTTTTTTTCAGAAAAGCAGACGTGTTCCTTGGACGCGGCAGAGTTTTTTCCGGGATACCTCCGGTATCCCGGAAAAAACTCTGCAGTCTAGACATAGCCTCTCTCCCAGGGGCGTTGTGAGGGTAAATATGGCAAAGACTGTGAGCTATTCAGCTGCTACAGTGATGGGGCCCACAGAACTACCGAAGATATGAAAAGGAGGTGAAAGTTCATGGACTCCTTGTGCCATGCTGTTGATTTAATTACTTTGAAGGATTGCCCCTATCACTTTGAACAGATTTGCTGCATCACTGAAGTCCCTACAGCCCCATCCCCTCACATTTTATCCTCTTCCTTATCTTATAACCAGAGGGGAAATACCTGCAACAGACTAAACACCACCCTAGTCACAGAGACTGAGTGCAGCAACAGGCTCCCCATTAAAAAAAAAAAATAATCTGACGCCGAGAGCATCTGAGGAAATGAAAAGCAGATGACACTACAGCCTCTCCGAGCATCAAATACATTGAGAAAGCCAGTGTGCTGTGCAGTCTGTGAGAGGGGACAATTCTCAACAGGAACTGGGGTTGTAGCCCATAAATATATTGCATGTGTTAAAACCAAGTTCTCCACTCGGTACCTAAACCCTCTTTCTTCCGCAAGCACCACTCAGTCACCGAGATGTCCTCCTCTTAGCTCTCCGGGTCTGCCGTCATGTTATCAAGGAAGTTACAAGGAGCAACTGGTGTAACGAAAATAAACAGGGGAGTGCAAAACTGCTAAAAATAATCCCAGGAGCGAGGGGATTGTGAGTCACGGAGGAGAACACAGTTATTTGTTCCTCTCCCTCTGTGCACGACAATCAAGGCCTTGTCTGAACAGGTTTTACAGTAAATCCTTTTGTTCCAAAAAAGGCATTGGCCTCCTTAGTCACTGCCTTGGCCTATCTGTCAAATAATATCCATCTAGGTTCTTGTTAGGAGCTGCTGAAAAAAAGAAAGAAAATGTGCAAATGTCTCCTAAATCAGTTTTGTTTCATGTTTCAAGCTCCCATACAAGGCATTTATGATAGTGAAGCAAATCACCCACTCGTGCAACCCTAGGGTGGATCACCAGAAGGATGGTGGGGGTCTCCATGTCCCAGCAGGAGGGGAGACTGGCTGGTGTATGTACTGGTAGAAAGGGCATGCAATGGAGCAGGAAGCTGTTGGGCAGAGTGGAATCTCCTCTGCTGGGAACCCTTTATGGAGAAGGCTGCTCCATCAAGGAGCTACCAAGGATGGGAGGTGGGGTTATGGGCCCACGTGGAGGTCCAGCAGGTCAGGAAATGCACCTATCAGTCAGTTTAAGCAGGGTGGGGGGAGCCCATTCCTGACAGCAAGGCCATCAGAAGTATTGGAAAGAGAGTTAGGACCTCTATGTGACTCCCAAGCCAGCAGCAGTGATTCCAGGCCAGACACATCCCTGAACAGGAAACTTGAGCACTCTGCTGGTTTTTCTAACTTTGGACTGAAGGCTCAGCGTGGGGCAAATGTCACAGGAAATCCGAGTGATTTGCATGTGTTAGAAAATAGCCCTTCCACTAAAATGTTTCAAAGACATCTTTTTTTGTCTGACTTCTCTTCTAATTCATATTACTCGCAGCCAAATAGCGAGTCCTTCACAAAATAGAATTTAAGCAGCTATTTCTCTCTCTCTCTTTTATTTATTTTTTTTCAGTGCACACTTGTCAGATTTCTCCATTCAGCCTATTCAAGTTTGAAATTTGCTATAAAATCTTTCAAAGGCTAATTTGGCATTTTTTAGCTTATTCACAAAGTCAACACTTTTGCAGGAAAAACATGACCGGGGATGCATTTGGGTTTTTTAGCCCTGACTTCCTAACGTGCAAACTTAAGATTAGACCCAAATATGGTGATTTTCAATGGTCTTGCCCTTTGGATCATCATTCATTCCTCTGCCGAGGGAATGCAAGGTCGGTATAAAATGCAGCCACTGCAATGTGATACCTTCTTCACCAATTCTGCACTGGTGTACTTGACTTCACAATGGAGAATCAAGCCTATCGTGTCATCCAAAAATGTAGGTGCTTAAAATTGGACGACACTTTTGAAGTCTTGGGTCCAAGTGGACTTGTCCCAGACCTGTGAGTGAGCTTGGGCTCCCAATCTCTCTTAGGCCTGGTCAACACTGGGACCTTAGTCCAAAATTAGCCCCCCAGGTCGATTTTCTAAGCGATGCATCCACACTACCAAGCCCATTATTCCAAAATAAGGGGCGGCGGAATTCCAACGCTGTAGTCCTGCTTTTCATGAGGAGTAACGCTATTCCCGAATGTGTACGTCCAAAACAATGTTAGTGTGGATGCTCCTGGGGCTGGTAATTCGAACTAATTGGCCTCTGAGAGGCCTCCCGCAGCTCTCCAGTGTGCTTCCTGGGGCACTGAGACCAAGGCACGCTCCGTTAACAAGGATGCTCTACCTCGGACGACATTCGATTCTTCCCCGTAGCGAGGACATGGAACTTCGAATCTGTAAAATCGGGTGCCCAGAAGTTGAAGTTAGTACATTTGAAATAATTGCCTAGTGTAGACGTGGCCTTACTGTCCATCCTAAGCTAGTTTGCTCACATTTCCATGTGAAAACCTTCCCATCTCCCAAGATCGAACATGCAGAAGCCTGCAATGGGGGGCAAGGAGTTCGTCCAGCTCTGTACTGTCATCCAGCGAGACCTGGCTATGATCTGCCTCAACAAACACAAAGCTGCCTGCTGTTCACATCGCCATCTTCCCACACAGGTGGGATCTGACAAGTGACTGAAAATAGACCAGTGCTGCTACACCCATTAACTTAGAATCATAGAGTCCTAGGGCTGGAAGAGACCTCAGGAGTCATCGAGTCCAGCTCCCTGTTCAAAGCAGGACCAGCCCAACTAAATCATCCCAGCCAGGGCTTTGTCAAGCCGGGACTTTAAAACCTCTAGGGATGGAGATTCCACCACCTCCCTAGGAACCCATCCCAGTGCTTCCCCACCCTTCCAGGGAAATAGTTTTTCCTAATATCCAACCTAGATCTCCCTCATCTGTCACCACCGAGAACAGCCTCTCTCCGTCCTCTTTGGAACCCCCTTCAGGAACTTGAATGCTGCTATCAAATCCCCCCTCACTCTTCTCTTCTGCAGACTAAATAAGCCCAAATCCCTCAGCTTCTCCTCATAGCTCATGTGCTCCAGTTCCCTAATCATTTTTGTTGCCTCTCCAATGCGTCCACATCCTTTCTATAGTGGGGGCCCAGAACTGGATGCAATACTCCAGATGTGGCCTCACCAGTGCCAAATAAAGGGGAATAATCACTTCTCTAGATCTGCTGGAAATGCTCCTCCTAATGCACCCTAATATGCCATTAGCCTTCTTGGTTACAAGGGCACACGGCTGACTTATATCCAGCTTCTCATCCACTGTAATGTCAATGTTTTTTGATCTGAGGAAGTGGGTCTGGCCCACGACAGCTCATCATCTATTAAACCATCTTGTTAGTCTTTAAAGTGCTACATAGTCCTGTATTTTGTTTCAGCTACACCAGACTAACACGGCTACATTTCTATCACTATTCTGTAATGCCCAGGTACTTTTCTGCTGAATTGCTACTTAGCCAGTCGATCCCCAGCCTGTAACAATGCTTGGGATTCTTCCGTCCCAAGTGCAGGATTCTACACTTGTCCTTGTTGAACCTCATCAGATTTCTTTTGACCCAATCCTCCTATTTGTCTAGGTCACTCTGGACTCTATCCCTGCCCTCCAGCGTATCTACTTCTCCCCCCTAGCTTAGTGTCATCCGTAAACATGCTGAGGGTGCAATCCATCCCCTCATCCAGGTCATTAATAAAGATGTTGAACAAAACTTCCTATAGGTCTGACTGTCCATGACTTCCTGGCATAGGGCTTGGGATGCAGAGAGCCTTTCCCGCCCACACGCCACCTCCTGGGGCAGGCCAGGAATTATTGAACCCATTGCACGTGGGAGAAGGTGCGGACGGCTCCTTCCACGGACTGCCAGGATTCGCACCACCTTAAAAGAGGAGGAGGAGAAGATAGGGGCCATGTCTAGACTATTCTCTCCACTGGCCTGCAGAGAAAGTTGGCTGCACTCTCAGGGCCAGTCCATCCTTAACCCAGACTGTGTCCACCCCCACAACAAGGCTGCAGTCCCACGTGGAGGAGGAAAAGAGTACATTACCTGGGCCTGGAGGCCCTGGTGGGCCCAGCCCCAGAGTGGGCCCTGGTGGGCCCAGAGTGGTATGTGTGTGGGAGGGGCCCATGTTGCAAGCTTGTACTGGAGCTGAAAAAATGATGTTTGGGCTTTAGCTGCCACTAATAAGCACAGAGTAGTCCTGTGTGTTTTCCCGTCCTTGGCAGCTTACGTTTCCTGATAAGACCAAGCCCTGCAGAGTCAACCCAGCTGCACTTTCGGCCGTCTCCCACATTCTCAGCTAAACGGCCGGGTGAAGGGGGCATAGCAAGGTATGAGGCAATTTGCACTCAGCCTGCTCGGGGGCGGTGGGCATGTCATTGATCCAAGGGCCCTGCGCTCGTACTGCAGGTCTGTTCATTTCATTGCTCTTGGGAATGGCGAGGGGCCCGGCCGAAGGAAAACGGTTGGTTGGCTTAGGCCAGGTTGGATTTGCTGCATTTTTTTTTAAAAAGCCTTTACACTGCGGATCTGGGAGACAGGCGCTCTTGAAGAGAATAAATAACACAGAGCATGGGTTTAGCTACATTTTCGGCCCTATTACCTCATCTATAAACCAAAAAAAAGTCTAGCTCACAGCTGGGCTTCCAGATCCCCATTAAACTTGATTTAAGGACTTGCTTTATTGGGGATGTTGTTGGCAGCTCATTTGCCGTTTTACATCAAGAAAGTTAGCCCCTCTTCCACCACATCTCATTTGTCTTTTATAAGACACCTGGCTGTAGCAGCATGATTGAAGAGGGATGGGAGTGGGTCCTTAACATTTAGAATAGAGTCAGAGTCCGATTCTCTTTTCATGTAGGCCACTTTTACTCCAGTTTAGCTCCATTCAGGAATAGTCAGCATGGATTCAGAAAGGGCAAGTCGTGCCTGACCAATCTGATTAGCTTCTATGATGAGGCAACTGGCTCTGTGGACATGGGAAAGTCAGTGGATGTGATATACCTTGACTTTAGCAAGGCTTTTGATACGGTCTCCCACAATATTCTTGTCAGCAAGTTAAGGGAATGTGGATTGGATAAATGGACCGTAAGATGGATAGAAAGCTGGCTAGAAGGCTGGGCCCAGCGGGTAGTGATCAACAGCTCGATGTCAGGATGGCGGTCGGTTTTTAGCGGAGTGCCCCAAGGTTCGGTTCTAGGACCGGTTTTGTTCAATATCTTCATTAATGACCTGGATGAGGGGATGGATTGCACCCTCAGCAAGTTTGCAGATGACACTAAGCTAGGGGGAGAGGTAGATACACTGGAGGGCAGAGATAGGGTCCAGAGTGACTTAGACAAATTGGAGGATTGGGCCACAAGAAATCTGATGAGGTTCAACAAGGACAAGTGCAGAGTCCTGCTCTTGGGACGGAAGAATCCCAAGCATTGTTACAGGCTGGGGACCAACCAGCTAAGCAGTAGTTCTGCAAAAAAGGACCTGGGGGTTAAAGTGGATGAGAAGCTGGATATGAGTCAACGGTGTGCCCTTGTAGCCAAGAAGGCTAATGGCATATTAGGTTGCATTAAGAGGAGCATTGCCAGCAGATCCAGAGATGTGATTATTCCCCTTTATTCGGCTCTGGTGAGGCCACATCTGGAGTATTGTGTCAGTTCTGGGCCCCCACTATAAAAAGGATGTGGACGCATTGGAGAGGGTCCAGTGGAGGGCAACCAAAATGATTAGGGGCTGGAGCATATGACCTCGAGGAGGCTGAGGAAGTTGGGTCTGTTTAGTCTGCAGAAGCGAAGAGTGAGGGGGGATTTGATAGCAGCCTTCAACTTCCTGAAGGGAGGTTCCAAAGAGGATGGAGAAAGGCTGGCAGAACAAGGAGCAATGGTCTCAAGTTGTGGTGGGAGACGTCCAGGTTGGATATTAGGAAAAACTATTTCCCTAGGAGAGTGATGAAGCACTGGAATGGGTTACCTAGGGAAGTAGTGGAGTCTCCATCCCTAGAGGTGTTTAAGTCTCGGCTTGACAAAGCCCTGGCTGGGTTGATTTAGTTGGGATTGGTCCTGCCTAGAGCGGGGGGCTGGACTTGATGACCTTCTGAGGTCTCTTCCAGCTCTATGGTTCTATGATTCTATGATTCATTGACGCTGTGGCCTTACTTCTGATTTGCAGTGCTGGCTCCGTAGCGTCCTGGCACATCTCAGAATAGAGAAACCAGTCTCCAGCTTGGGATCTGTCCTTTTTTCTTGCCAAACAAGGCTGTGAATTGGTTGATCTAGTTCTCTCTCAACTCAGCATCCAACCACCGCTTGGCATTTTGGATCGGTCTCTCCCAGGTGGGCAATACTTTGTCGAAGTGTCAAGGCAGAAACTGTCACTACGTGGCCTAGTTCTGCTGCCCTTAGTCACACAGAGTAGCGTCACGTGCAGCAGTGACTCCTCCCTTAACTCTGTAGTTGTGTTCCTGAAAAATGCGACTTTCTGCAAAATGATGTTAAGTGACCCAATCAGAATGACTGTACATGAGGGGTTTGGTTCCAGGGAAACTTGTTTTGCCGGACAGTCCATGTGGTTTGACTCACAGCTGCAACCAGGTAAGAGCTCTGGGGAAGGGTAGGTCGACAACACCCATCTTAGGCCTGCAGAGTCCTCCCTGAGCCAGCTCTTGGGGTCCAAACATGGGAGCCAGGCAGAGCAGGTGAGGGCAGGGCCACTGGGCTTCCTCCTTCCCCAGCACCCACTGGGGTGTCTCCACTGGCCGCTGAGTAGCACATCACACAAATGCCTGCTCCAGTTAGTCACCGAACGCACCCTCCCCCCCACACACACACACCCCATGGGCTGCTGGGGACACCAGTCGTCTCCTCAGGGAATCAGGCTGCCAGGTAGCATTGCATACTCGGGTCACACAATGCAGCAGCGCTGAAGTGGCCGCAGGTAAAAAATTATTGCCCAGCCCTGCTCCAGAAGCTAAGGCTTTAAGAAAAACACCAAATATTGCAAGGTGTGTGATATAATCTTGAGAGCTGACCACACTACGTTAGCTTTGTGTGTGAGAGCTGCAAGGCTGACAGCAGATGCCAGCACCGCCAAGGAAAAGAACCCAGAAGCAATCCAGCTCTGCAGTGTATGGCTTTCCCCTTACGTTTATAAAGCGCTAAAACAAAAGGAAAAACTATGCAGCACTTTAAAGACTAACAAGATGGTTTAATAGGTGATGAGCTTTCATGGGCCAGACCAGATCTAGTGAACCAGCTGAAAAACAGGGGTCTTCTAAAATGTCACTTTCTTTGGCACAGGGAAAGAACCCAAGCCCAAAAAAGGCACATTTTCTGCTGGTGTAAATTGACGCAGCTTCATTTGATACCCGCAGCTCTGGTGAAATCAATGGAGCTGCATCAATTGACACCAGCAAAGGATATGTCCTGAAGTCCGACCTGTGGTGAAAATCAAGGCAATTGGACCTGGGAGTGCCCAGTGGAAGATGAAAGAGTGAAATCTAATGTCAGCCAAACTGTGGGCTGTAGGTGGGAGGGTTGTAATTGCACCTGTGCATTTGATGACTCAGCAGTCCCGAAGTGGAGCAAGGTCAGAGCGCTGGGGAGGGGGAATTTTTGTTTGTTTTCTCTGGGAAAACATGACCAGAATAACACTGCTCTTAGCAAGCCGACAAAGTGAAATAATTGGTTGGCATTTCATACTGTCTGCTCCCTGGCTCTGAGTCACGCGCTGTGAATTCTGCAGGGAGAAGGCCGAGCGAGGGAGGTGCGTCTCAGGCCTGGAACACCGCTAATGGGCCCAGCAGCTGTCACTGCTCTACAGAGAGGGACTTTCTTACCCTCAACAGCAAGCAGAAAGGAACTGACTGGTCTTGGTGCAGTGCTACAGATCGGGTCTTTCTAACCCTCCAAGGCAGACTAAAAGGGAGCCGACTGGCTGGCCAAGGCTTTGAGTTTCATGCCACTGGGGCAGACTATCCATGTCTAGAAATAAAAAAATAAAGATTCACTAATGCAGTTGGCCCATGGCCCACCCCACTCAACACAGACCATCACCAACCACCCATGATGACAAAATGGGTGCAGGAAGGGGTGGGCATGCAAGGTCAGAGTGGGAGGTTGGCTCATGGTCTGTGGAAAGATTTGTGTTGAGTGGGGTGGGCCCCGGGCCAACTGCTTTACTGAGGATGAGGGGCCTGGTTGGAAGGGAGGATGCAGGAGCAGGGTGGGGGTGCAGGGTCTCGGTGGGAGGGTATGTGTGTGTGAGGGCAATGGGAGTGCGGGCTCTGGGAATGAGGGGATGGGGGGCACTTACCTGGCTCTGTGCCCCATGCACTGTTTCCTGCTGCTCCCATTGGTTGGGATTCCTGCCAATGGGAGCAGCAGGGAAAGCCTCCGGGTGAGCAGTTTCCCACACTACCGTTCCTCCAGCTGGGGGAAGGAGGCGCAGCAGTGCACTGAGTCGCCTCCTCCCCCCACAAACCAAATCCGGCCCGCAAGGCTCAGAACTCCTCCCCTGCAGCAGGGAGGCGCGCTAGCCTGGGGGGGAGGCTGGAGCACCAGCATGGGCTCCCCAGTCCCAAAGCCTGCATCCCACCTGCAAGACAGTTGCGGATCACTAGCAGCCTTGGACCGCACTTAGAGAACCACTGCATTGGAGCTATGTTTAGTGAAAGCAAATAAAATTAAAGGAATACAGACAGAGGCCTGCTTAGCTCTTCCAGCAAGGTTTGGGTCAGCGGGGACTTCTTTAGGGCATGTTTAAATGCTTATGGTCAAATTTGGACCTGGTACAAGCAGGCAGGACTCCATTGGGCTAGAACCATCTGTCACTGCAGGCACAGGGATGAGTTCTTTGTATCAGATACTTTTGGGGTGCTAGCTCTCAGATCCGACAGGGACAGACATAATTCAGTAAATCAGTGTTTCCCAAATGGGGGGGGGAACACGGGGTTCCGCGAAGTGAAAATAAGGGCTCTGCGAGAAAATTCCATTACAATAACATTTTATGATTTAAAATAATAATATTTTTGTACACATTAAATGTGATTTTTGTTTTTAAATATGTGCAGTTAAACTCAATGTTGATCTCATGACCTTGTTTAGCGTTTGTTTATTATTATCCTTACTTATTTGTGGGCTACTTTTTCAGCTCCATCTGTAAGACTGTTATTAGGGGTTCCGCAAAATTCTTTCGAGTTAAAAAGGGTTCCGTGGCCAAATAAAAGTGGGAAACACTGCAGTATATAATTGGTCCTGGGGGAATTCTGCACTCGTTGCGTTTGGAGCCATGGTACAGTAGCAGCGGAGAGGTAATACAGCCCCATGTCACACAGAGGGATTTGTCCCAAGAGCAGGACAAGTGGCATTTCCAGCACCACCCTGAAGGAGGGGTTTTAGAGGAAGAAGGAAGCAGGACTCTGGTCACTTGTTATATTTCCTTTCTGCTGCCTCATGGGGCTTCAGTTCCTACCCCTACCTTCCCGAGCAGATATACCACTTCTGGGGGCCCTGCGCTCCTCAGGAGTGCATGTAGCCATGTGGGGGACATTTAGACCAGATCCACGTTGGGCCTGAGGACTTGCTGCCGCCCACAATGGAGCCAGTGCCACACAGCGAGTGAAGTGTGACTGTCGGCTTTGCAGGATCGGGACCTGCGGGGTTAACTGGCCTTCAGGCGCGCGTCATTAGCACCGACAGGGAGGAGACTATTCCGCAGGTCCTGCGGGCCCTCGTCTGAAATACCATGGAAACCAATGGAGATAAAGCCACAATGCGCTGCAGCGCTCGGAGAGCTGTTCCGATTGCACAAAGCAGGTACATCTGCACTGCATGTTATAGAAGGCTGTTAACCAGCTGCGCATGGAACCAGCTGCTTTAAATCAAAAATAATCTTCCTTCTCCGCTCTGGAGCCAAGCTCCTAGCACGACTCTGAGAAAGCTAAGTTCTGTCTGTGGAGTTGCACTGTAACAGAGTGGAGAAATACTTTAAAATATTGCCAAAAATATAACCTAGACACAGTTCCTTGCTTCCCCCATCAGTGATTACTGTTTGCCCTTCGCTGCGTAGATGTGGGCCCAGTTTTGCTCACAAGAAACCGGGGGCAGGCCCTCTGCTGCTCCATTGCCATCAATGGAGCAATGAGAATTTATCCTAGGTGAGGATCTGTCCTCTAGTGTCTGCGCAAAGCTATCTGTTAGTAGAGAAGGTTCAGCCATAAGCTGCACCCCAGCTCCCCAAAAGGGCTGGAAAACCCCAGGGATGTTTTCACAGAACCTTGGCTGAGTTTAAAGTTTGTACCAGGAGCTGAAATCAGGCTATGTTATCCAGGTTTTGGATTTTGTAAACTAAATTTTTGCGCAACCACAGTAATCTACCCTTTAGATTTCTGGGGGTGGATCCCTCAGCCTCAAGGACGAGGTAATTGGGAACAGGGGGTTGCAAACGCCCACGATAAATCACGCGGAGGAATGAACAGAGCACCCCGAGTATGTCTACCCTGGAATAAAAGACCTGGGGCGGGACCAAGGCTGGCCCGGGTCAGCTGACTCAGGCTCGTAGGGCCTGGGCTGTGATGCTTAAAAACTGCAACGTTGGACCTAGGCCGGAGCCAGAGCTCTGGAACCTCCCCACTCCCAGGGCCTGACACAAGCTCTCCCCGGGTATTCAATGGCTGTGCGGACACACGGCTGGAGACCTGGGTTCAATTCCCTGCCCTATGGGACCTTGGACAAGTCAGAATGAGGAGCAACGGTCTCAAGTTGCTGTGGGGGATGTCTAGGTGGGATATTAGGAGAAACTATTTCCCTAGGAGGTGGGGGGGCACTGGGCTGGGTTCCCTAGGGAGGGGGTGGAATCTCCATCCCTAGAGGTGTTTAAATCCCAGCTTGACAAAGCCCTGGCTGGGATGATTGAGTTGGGGTTGGCCCTGCTTTGGGCAGGGGGGTGGACTCGACGACCTCCTGAGGTCTCCGTCAGCCCTGGGATTCTGTGTTTCTAAATCCCTTAATCTCGCTAGACCTGCACTTGTAAAATGGGGATAACGCTACGTCCTCGCTCTGTCTTGTCTCTTAAGACTGTAAGCTCTTTGGGATAAGGATGTGAGCCTGTTTTGCTTAGCTGGGAGCTGGATGCTGCAATCATGCGAATAATAAAAGCTCGACAGTTCTCTGCCTTCTCTTTTTGTCCCGTTATAACAGAGGTAGGGAACCTTTCTTGGGTCGGGAGCCATTGACCCACAGAAAAATCAGTCGGGGGCCGCACACAAGTGAGAAGCAAAAAAACAAAACAAAGCCCTCACTGACATGGCCCCTGACTGAGAAGGAGAAAAACCCTCCCCACATTCCCCTCACACATCAGAGCCAAGGGGGGCCCAAGCTACTGGATTTTGTGTGCTGCAGCCCAATGGGGAGGCTGGAGTGCCAGTGTGGGCTCCCCAATGCTGGGGGGGAGCCCTGAGACTTGAAGGCCAGATCCAGGCAAGCCAAGGGCCGCATCCAGCCCCCGGGCCTTAGGTACCCCACCCCCGCTTTACAGTTTGCAGGTGAGTCTGACCATTTTTTCCCTGGGTTTCTCGTACCGCTGAAGCCGAACGATTGTTGTTCCACTAGCTTGTTGCTCCGCTCGGTGTGCATGCTGGCACCAGTGGCCGGGACACAGCACAAGTAGGCGTGGCCCAGGGGCGGGGTTTGCTGCCTCGATTTCTCCTCTGAGGAGTGGGAGCCACAATGTGTACCTGGCTGGGGGAGGCTGGTGGAGAATAAAATCTCTGAAGATTTTCGAAGAGGATGAGCGCTGGGCGCTGTTAGTTGAATGTAGCACTCACAACATGGACACTAGACTTAAGGGACCATGCGCCAGACTCTGAACTGCATCTCCTGAAAGACACAGTGCAGGGAAGACAGAGGGGCTGCTCCAGCTTCCTGCTGCCAGTCCCAGGCTGCCTTTTGACATTAACAACAGAAACAGCCCCCCAAGCCCAGCACCCCCCAAAGCATAGCACCGGACTCACCTGCCCGTAAATCCGGCCCTGCTTGAAGCTCGTTTACAGCCCACCTGTGTCAGTGGATCAGCATTCAGGGACCTATGCGGGGACTGGAATTGGCCCCTTGTTTGTACTGAGCCCTCTGCTTGGCATCGTCTCATCGTCAGAGCCTGAAAAGGTTCAGAGAAGGGCAACCAAAATGATGAGGGGTTTGGAATGGAGACTAAAAAGACTTGGACTTTTCAGCTTAGAAAAGAGGAGACTAAGGGGGGATATGACAGAGGTCTATAAAATCATGAGTGGTGTGGAAAAAGTAAATAAGGAAAAGTTATTTACTTGTTCCCATAACATAAAAACTAGGGGTCACCAAATGAAATTAATAGCTAGCAGGTTCAAAATAAACAAAAGGATGTTTTTCTTCATGCAGCGCACAGTCAACCTGTGGAACTCCTTGCCAGAGGATGTTGTGAGGACCAGGGTTTCAACAGGGTTCAAAAAAGAGCCAGATAAATTTATGGAGGTTAGGTCCATCAATGGCTATGAGCCAAGATGGTAGGAATGGTGTCTCTAGCCTCTGTTTGTCTGGAAATGGGTGACAGGAGAGGGATTACGTGAGAATTACCTGTTCACACCCTCTGGGGCATCTGGTATTGGCACCAGTCGGCAGACAGGATACTGGCCTAGATGGACCTTTGGTCTGACCCAGTCTGGCCCTTCTTATGTTCTTATGAAAACAAGGCCCTGCCCTGAAGTCTCATCTCGTGGGCACTCTAGGGCTTCATGGGATAGGTGCTGATTTTGGAGTCGACAAGCAAATGCGGAATCCCAACAGCTGGTTCCTGCTTTGCACTACCTGCCGTGGTTAGGGATTGTCACGCCGCGGCAACCTCCGGTTTGTTTTGTTCAGTGAGACGGCACCGGAGCTGCGTCTTCGGCTCCATCACACTCCAGAGGCTTCTCTATTCAGCGACCCTGGAGTCACCCGGGAGGGCGGGTATCAATGTCTGCCCGGGTAGGAAGTGTCCATTCATCACTCCCACCCCCCTTCTGATATTGTGCCTGTCCCATGCTTTCGTGTGTTGCCTTTGTCCTGTAAGCCTCTCGCTGCCAGCAACAGCGGCAACACCTTGTGGATCTGGATGCAGCCAGAGATGGAGCGAAGGATAATCTCTGCGCTTCCCTGTTCCTGTAAGAGTTCAGCTACTCTGCCAAGAAACACCCTCCTGACCCGGGCTCCTGGGGCTCTGAATGCAGGACTGTAAAGCATTCGGGCCCGGGGGGCAGGCTCTACGGCAGGGGTGGGGAACCTCAGCCTTGCCTGGATCCGGCCCCTGAGCTCAGAGCCCCCCAGCCATTGGGGAGCCTGTGCTGGCGCTCCAGCCCCCCCTGCTGCCCCACCACAGGGCTGGAGCACACAAAAATCTACTCCACTGGGCCCCTCTCAGCTCTGGTGTGGGAGGGGAATGTGGGGAGTGTCTTTCTCCTCAGTCAGGGGCCACGTCAGTGAGGGGTTTTTTTTGCTTGTCACGTGTGTGGCCCCTGCCTGATTTGTCTGTGGGCCAGTGGCCCCTGACCCACAAAATGTTCCCCGCCCCTGCTCTAGGGCCTTCTTGCAGGGTCCTACAGCTTGGGCTTCAACCCTGCAGTTTCATAGGCCCCATCCCACAAGCCTGAGTCCACAGACCCCAGCCCGGCGTGGGTGTTTCACGGCAGAGGGGACACACCCCAAGAGGATCCGTACTCTGCAGGACGAATGAGACGTTTCACCCTGCTGCACGGGGAGAGGATCCAAGGCACCCCTGCCCGAAGGCCAGGCACAATACGGCTTGGGAGAGAAGGCCTGGCTTTAGGCGAACGCCTGCCAGGGTGCAAAAGTCTTCAAAGGCAGGCCAGGGCTGCTCCTATCCATGCCAAAAGGGAGGGCAAGGCAGGCTGAGCCTTTTACTGGGGTGCCAGCACTGACTGTGCAGGCAGGGTGTTCTCCCGGGGAGCCCCGAGGAGGCGTTCCAGCCCAATACCCTCCTATTGCAGCCCAACCTCTTCTTCCCTCCTGCAAAGTGGGGTTTACAGACACACGCTGCCTGCCCTTGCCACAGAGGCACTCCAAAGCCAGGCGTGGCAGGGTATGGCTCAGAGAGAGCTGCAGGGACTGGGGTCTGCAGAAGCCATGCCCTGTGCAGAAGGAGGGACTTTGCCTGCTCTGGGAATGGGGCGCAGCTGGAGCAGAGTGCACAGTAATTGCATGTAGGACTTCTCAGGTCTTTCATCTTCAAACGACTTAGTCACCCATGAGTCCAGTTTAACCTGTCACTCTGGCCTCTGTTCCAGGGCTGTCAACACTTAACTCATTGCTATTCATTAGTTGTGTTACAGTAAGTCCTAACCGGGGCCAGGCCTCTGCTGTGCTAGGTGCTGCACAAACATATTAAGACAGTCCCTGTCCCAAAGAGCTCACAGGAACAATAATTTTGCAGTATCACTGTCTACCAGCTATGATGGAGGATTGTGACCACAGTCACAGCTGACCACCTCTGTTCCCTGTGAGCTGTGCACTTGAGCAGCCACCCAGGAGAGATTCAGGTGCCGCCCAGCTGATTGGCAGAGCACTCACAGCATGTGTTCCTACTGGTGGTGCACATCTGCACATGACTCAGAGCACATAACAACATTTATTCTGCACATGAACGGAAAAAGTTAGCGGGAACATTGCTGGCCATCCAAGAAGTCTACAAGCCCTTTGTGATGGGGTGAGGTCACAGAAGACCCCTTGGGGCAGCTTCCCAGAGTGCTGACAAGGCCACTGCCACTTGCTTCCCTGCTCTCTGGAGTTTCTCAGTACCCTCTCCTGCTGGGCCAGATCCCTGGTCTCCCCCAACCAAGGCACAGAACTGAGATCACTGCCCCCCCAAGGAGCAGTACAGACACTGAAACTCTTCAGGTCCAAGGAAAATGCAGTTTTGGGCCCATCTTCCTGGGATACCCCTCCCCAAATGGGATCAGAACCCCAAAGGAATTATTTAGGTGAGCCCTCTTTAACAATGAAAGGAGGATGTACACAGTGATTGCTCCCCCAGGTAACGATTATTTACACTGGGCTTGATAACAAATAAAAGTGATTTCATTAAGTACAAGCAGTAGGATTTAAGTGGTTATAAGTGAGAACAGGCAGAGCAAAGTTGATTACAAATTTAAAATAACAGAAAACGCTTAACTAATTCTAAAACTAAAACCTCAGTACAAACTTACTACAAAACTCACTTTAAAACTGCTCCTGTTCCAGCTAAGCCTTCAAACCAGGGACGCCTCCTTTTCTCTGGGGTCTCTGGTTCATTCTCCTGGTTGTGCCATGCATGTTGTGACAGGGCGCCTGCCCTGCACTGGCCCTTTAAGGGCAAAACTCAGGCCCGGAGCAGGGGCTGGAAGCAAAGACCCAGCTAAGGCTGTTAGGGCTAATGAGAGCCCAGCTGGGGGAGATATAAAGAAGCACAGTTTGCTTTGGAGGGGGGAGTGAAGAGCTAGCAGCAGAGGAAGCAGGAGGCTCCCAGGAGGGAAGACTGTATTAGGGCAGCCAGGTAGGGCTAGGAGAGTGCCGGCTAAGGCACTCCCTGGCTGGGGGGCCTGAGGCAAGGCCCGGGGCTTGGAGGGTGGTAGCAACACAGCCCAGGTAAGCAGGGCAGCAGATATACACCCTGTGCCGGTGATGAGCTGCCCGTACAGACTGTAGCTTGCCCGGAGATGGGCTAGATGAAGACAGTCAGTGGGTCACTGAGGCACGGTGGGGAGCGCACACCCTGACACACGTCAAAGACAAAGAAACTCCTAGCTTCCTATTGTTTTATAGATACCACCTTTTCATGAACAATTCCTTGGTCTTCCCCTACCAGATGGGGTGGGCATGTGACTTCCTAAGACCAACCACTACTATAACATAAAGGACAAAGGAGACTACAGTTGGTCATCTAGACATTGAGGGTAACACCCTTGATGGCTTCATTGGCACATTTAAACCCATAAACTATTCCATACGCCATATATCTAACTTTACACACAAGAATGACACATACACCAAAATAAATTATACAGACCCAGTGGATTAAGCCGTTAAGACTAATAGGTTACGAGGCAATTTGTCCCAAGCATCTTTCAGTTATGTATATTTATGTTCATAAGTCCATTTCATAAAGCATGGGGGGGATGAACCATCACACCCTTCATCTATAAATACAACCTACCAAACAATGAAGGTGCCAATGATTCTTTGTCTGTATTGTATCTGGTGTTAGTACTCTTCTTCTCTATTGCCTACTAATCTGCCTCTTTTGACTATCCAGTCTTTAGGTGCTTATATAGACTATTTGTTTTTCCTGTTACATTCCAGCTCGGCTTTCCCCTTGATATTTTTATACCCACTGCCTCTTCTTGTTCCTTCTCCCTCTCCCCCCCCTTCCCTATTTATTTTAGTTCTGGACATCCACCAAATTTGGTAGGCCGCTTCCTATTATCATAACTTAAAGCAAGGTCAGGGTTTGGTTGTGCCAGCATAATGGGAAGTGCCTGGAATTTGATAAAATGGAAAGGGGGGAGGGGTCTGGTAAGAGAGAGCTATATTGCAGAATGGCCACAGGGGGCAGCAAAGAGCCAGAGATGAGGACAGCTATAACCTGGGACAGCAGAGGGAAGGGGTGAAGAAAGGAACAGCTATCTATACATTTCAGAGAGTTTATTTGTCTGTGTCTGTCTGTCTGTCCCCCAGCTGGGGGACATGCATTGCTCCCCTGGATGTGCCCACTACAGCTGGAGCAGCTATGGGTAGATGCTTCTCACCTGGCTTCGAGCTGTTGCAGGGAGAGAGGGGTGTGGTTGTCCTCTCTCCCGAAGACAGCCTGCATCCTGAATGCCTCATAGAATCCTAGGGCTGGGCGAGACCTCAGGAGGTCATCGAGTCCAACCCCTGCCCAAAGCAGGACATACCCCAGAACAATGATTTAAATGAAGAAAAACAAAACTTATTTGAGTTAAGGACCCGAGCAACGCCAGGTAAATCTTCTAGTGTTTCTATAAACAATTCCTGTGCTGTCTGCAATTGTAATAGCAGCCCGCCTTGTGATCCTAATCTCTATCACCAAACAAGTTCTAAATGCTAATGAATATCTATGCAGAGTCCTGAAATACACGCTCCATTTAATTAGCAGGTGGAGCATTTTTGCACAATACATAATGAACCTATGGTACTCACTGCTCCATCGTTTTAGTGAGACTAATGCTTATTAGGATTCAGAAAGGAATTGATATGACTAGTAAGACTACCTAGTGTAACATTAGATCACATTCACATTGATGAGAGTTGTAAACCCTCCTGGCTTCAAGGCGTAAGCCAGCCTCTAAGGGTATGTCTAGACTACATGGCTCCGTCGACGGAGCCATGTAGATTAGTTTACTAGACATAGGAAAATGAAGCGGCGATTTAAATAATCGCCGCTTCATTTACATCAAAATGGCTGCCGCGCTGTGCCGATCAGCTGTTTGGCGGCACAGCGTGGAAGTCTGGATGCTCCGCGGTCAACAAGGGAAGCCCTTGTCGACTGCCCCGGTAAAGTTCATTCCAGGAGCACCCAGACTACCGTGCTGTGCCGCCAAACAGCTGATCGGCACAGCGCAGCAGCCATTTTGATGTAAATGAAGCAGCGATTATTTTAATCGCCACTTCATTTTCCTATGTCTAGAAACCTAATCTACATGGCTCCATTGACGGAGCCATGTAGTCTAGACATACCCTAAGTATCTGGGAGTAGGAAGCACCTTCCCCAAATGGAAGAATAGGAAGGAGACCGTGTATCCACTGCTCTTCCCATGTGCTACTGCCTTGATCCAGCCAGAGTCCTTTTCGGAGTGAGGTTGAACTCCAAATTCCATGGATAATTCAATTCTTGGGTCTTCTGCATAGCCTGCCAAGAAGGCACTTAATGTTAATTGGGATGCTACGGACACTTCTGTTCTGGCAACTGCATTGAATCACACCAGATTTGTTGCATAAAGGCTGTCAAGCAGCTCCCAGATGGTGATGGGCTTTGGGTCATTTCTGATCTGGGGCAAAACCCTGCCAAGAAACATACCCATGAGTGATTTTGCTTGTGCAAAGAGTCTTGTGGAACTCACTTGTACGGGCTAGAAAGGAACCCGCCATCTCACAGTCCCAGAAAGTGTTATAACATAAGTCACATTGCACGGATTGGACCTCCCTTCACTGGGACTCTCTGGTCCGGCAACATCTACGGTCTGGCACGACCATGGATATTCCTGGACCACAGAGCCCAGGAACAGGGAGGTCTGGCAGTGGGGCAGGAGCACGATGGGGGGAACCAGCAACTCAGCCAAAAGCCATGTGTCGGGGGCAGTGGTATGGCGGGGAGTTATAGACCATAACTCCAAGGCCATGGCCAAGGAACTGGGTCAGAGAGCTGCGACCCCAGCAGTGGCAACTGTGGAGCTAAGGCCACAGCCAGAGCTGGGGCCACAGATCCCAGCCATGAAGCCAAGCATCTGCAGAGCTCCAGTCCCGACAGCAGCGGGTCCAGTGACAGCTAGAAAGCTCCAGGGAGCTGGGGCAGCAGTGGGGACAGGCTGGAGCCCTAGACCCATGGCAGCAGGGCAGCATGGGCCAGGGAGGAGAGACATCCCTTTGTTGGGGATCGGTCAGGTCTCGAGGATGCCGGACAAGGGAGGTCCAACCTGTACAAACAGTTACAAAAATACTAAAACCCAAAGCAGCTGAACTCGAAGTAAGTGTACCACTGCCTTCTATGCCATCAAGGAGGCATTTCAATGGGAAGGAAAAAAAACCCTACGGTCATTAAGAGAGTGTGAACAGCACTCAATGGCATCTCGGAGAACGACAGGACTCTCCAGCGATTACTGTACATGTGTGCACAAAGGCAGAAGGGGGGAGATTACCCGGCAGCGTAGACTGAATGGCTTCAGAGGGCTGAAGAATTGAGAGTAGCACCATGCACCAGAAACATTACAAGGTTGCAGAAGCTTCGAATTAACAAGGCTGTAGATCAGGAGAACATACATTTGATCTCCCAGAAACAGGGAGGCTTTGGCAAGTTCATGGCAGCCCCCAGGGGACTTGAACGCAGTCCACATAGCTCAGTAATTTAACAAGTTCCAGGGACACTGTAGAACAATTTATAGAAAAGGCACTTTGACACCCGGCGGAGGGGGTGTTGCAGCAATTAGGTAACCCAAGGAGAGAATTTAGCCTTAAGTGAAGGGATTACAGTTTCCAGAGAGTGGTGTTGTGCCAAGGAACTGATTGTATCTAATTGGAATATTTTAGGCAAATGAAAGAAAAATCCTTTGGGGAGTTTCAAAGTGCAAAGTTATCAGACAAAAAATTCCCATATTTTGTCTGAAGAGGTAGCAAATGAAAGGCAGCCAAATGCAGGAGCTTTTCAAACCAAAGGCCAGATGTAATACAAATTAGGCCTGGGTTTTGGGCTATGAAAGCCAATACAGGCCTTGGGAACTAGACTGTTCACAGGCCTGCCCATCGAGCTTCTAGGTCACCTGGTCAAATTCAGGGCCAAGTTAATAGTGACTGAAACTTGGGGATTCCTCCCAGTTCCTAGTGGACAGGTGCCCACAAGAAACAAAACAGCTATTGTAAGGGCAGTTTTGTTGACAAGGCCACAGCAGGACAGACACGGCTGGGACTCAAGCCGTTGGGATTAACTTTCTCTTCAGTTCTCGTTTCTTTGGGTTGGAACTCAAACCTCACTGGTAAATTCAGTGACCCACTCAACACTGAACCTGGCTTCAATACAACAGTGAGTCCCAGGGGTTCACTCCGCACTGGGTCCAGATTTCCTCAGGAGATTTACACTCCCAAAGGAAATGTCCATTGAAGCCTGGGAAGAGTTAAAGTTTGTGCCCAAATCTGGTGAATTTATTATAACTTGTAGGTTTGTAACAATTGTGTTTGTTTATTTGTTTGTTTCAATACCGCTGTGAAGGAAGGAATTATCACACACAGCGGATTCTTAAGGGCCCAAATTGGGCATTGCTTCCATCCTATATCCATTCTGGAACAGAACAGCACATTTATTCAGGTATACCCCTGGCTAAGCCACAGCCCAAGAGCCATTGTGTTATGGGGATCCTTTGTGCTGATTCCCTCTTCATGTGTCATGCAGGAAAACAAGTGGGCAAGTGACTTGGAAACAAAGATGAACGTAGAATCACAAATAGTTTGGTTCTAATAACTTGCTGTATTATCGGTTGAGTTTTTCCAAGGCAAACAGAACTCCGGGAGCATTACTTTTGCAAACGCACATGATCCATGAGTGCAAAGCAGAACCCAGGAATGATTAGCGGGCGTTTTTCAAAGGCAGCTTGGTAATGTGGGAAATGAAAAGAAAGCGAACAATATTACACCATTCAACAATTATGCCGAACTTCTCCAAAGGCCATCTGGGCTCCAGCTCAGTGTTATGGTATACAGCTTTTTAGGTTTCACGATTGCATTCCTGAAACCAGACCTGTCTCTGCAGAGATATACAAATACTAAGGCTATTCTAGGATCAAGAGCAGGATATTTATACAATTCTGCAACCCAAAAGTGAAGGGGCAAGGAGCAGCCAACCAAGCAACCACAAATGTTCTATTTTGAGATACAAGTGTGAGAGAGTCAAAGTGACAGCAATGATTCTGATGGCCTCTTAGATGCAACCCAGTGTAAAGTAGAAATTCAGAACAAACATGTCTGATTGTTTTTATACTCGTGGGCTACGTCTATACTGCGTTGTTTTGTGCAAGAAATATGCAAATGAGGCAAAGCGTGGAATATCATTGTGCCTCATTTGCATAATTAATGAGCGGCCGCTTTTTGCACAAGAGGCTTTTGTGCAAAAAGGAGCCGTCTACACTGCAAAAAAAGCGGAAGAATGGCTCTTGCGCAAGAGGGGGGTTTTGCGCAAAAAGCGGCTGTGTAGACAGCTCCTTTTTGCGCAAAAGCCTCTTGCACAAAAAGCGGCCGCTCATTAATTATGCAAATGAGGCACGGCGATATTCCACGCTTCGCCTCATTTGCATATTCCTTGCACAAAACAGTGCAGTATAGACGTAGCCCCAGAATACAGGATGCTGCTGTTTCTCCTGTCACTGAGGGTATGTCTAGACTACATGCCTCCGTCGATGGAGGCATGTAGATTAGACAGATCGGCATAGGGAAATGAAGCCGCGATTTAAATAATCGCGGCTTCATTTAAATTTGATCAGCTGTTTGTCGGCAGATCGGGCAGTTGACGCGCATGTCGACAAGGAAACCTTTGTCGATCGGCGCAGGTAACCCTGATTTCACGAGGCATACCTGCACCGTCGACAAAGGCTTCCTTGTCGACATCGCGCGCGCCCAGACTGCCCCGATCTGCCGACAAACAGCTGATCGGCAGAGCGGGGCAGCCATTTAAATTTAAATGAAGCCACGATTATTTAAATCGCGGCTTCATTTCCCTATGCCGATCTGTCTAATCTACATGCCTCCGTCGACGGAGGCATGTAGTCTAGATGTACCCTGAGAGTCTTACCAGAGTGATCTGCGGGGGCTTGGTTCAGATCACATGGAACTAAATCTAATTGGCATGCAGCTTTTGACCCAGGGTGGGGATCTCAACTTACAGAACCCGCATCGGCCCCTCAGCAGTGAGAGCCAGGGCAGCTCCATTGGTTGTGTAGCTCCCAGGGAGGTGCTGGACTCCCTGTCACTGGAGTTTCTAAAGAGCAGGTTACTCGGACATCTCTAGGGCTTAGGGTGGTGGTTTCCAAAGTGTGGCTCGTGACCCAGTCGTGGAATGCAAGGCACTGGGTCACCTTACTCAGCTTCCCAGCATCCCTGGTGGCTCTGGCCAGCACTGCCGAGCAGGCCATTAAAAGTCCCCTCAGCGGTGCTGTCTGGCTCAGGCTGGGTTGTGAGCTGCTCTTCGAAAGCCACTGGGCAAGTCCCAATTTGTTCTCACACCGCCCTGCCCCCCGGAAGTGATCAGCAGCAGGTCCAACTCCTAGACAGGGGGGCCACAGGGCTCAGCACGCTGCCCCGCCCAAATCCCCAGCTCTGCACTTCCATTGGACAGGAACTGGCCAATGGGAGATGGGGAGGCGGTGCCTGTGGGCGAGAGCCGCATAGAGCTGCTTGCATACCTCCCGCTAGGAGTCAGATCTACAGCTGGTGCAGCGCGGCCTGTGATGCCAGGAGAGGCAGGAAGCCCAACCCCCTGCCCCAGCCCTGAGCCCTCCTCCTGCACCCTATCCCCTCATCCCAGACCCCACCCCAGAGCCTGAACCCCCAGCTCAGAGCCCTGTCCCCTCCCGCATCTCAATCCCATCCCCCACCCCAAACACCACCCCCTCCACAAGCTGAGCCCCTCATTGCCAGCCCCAAGCTGCAGTCCTCACCCCTGCAACCCCAACCCTCTGCCTCCACCAGCTCCCACACTCCAAACCCCTCACCCCCAGCTCCGCTGGGTCATGGTATCAACAGTTTTCATCAACTGGGATGCCAGAAAAAAAGTTTGAAAACCGCTGGTTGCGGGTTACTTCAGGGGGCTGGGCTGGACGACCTCGAGGTCCTCTCCAGCCCAACACTTGTTTGGTTTCTCTTGCCCTTGGAGGCATCTTGGCAGAAGAAAGGAGTGTGTGTGTTACTGCTTGTTGCCACGAGGGAAGGGAGCGAAGGGCGTACGGTGGCTGAGAGCCATGTACAGCGGCCACCTTCCACCTTCCCACTTAGGAATCCTCCCTCTGGTCAAGAGGAAGGTGGCACTGTTAAAGTCAGTGACAATTTCCCCTGAGTGTTAACTCCCCGAGCAAGTCCTCCTTGTGTCATGCTGGGAAGGACTCTCTAGCAGGCCGCCATGTCCGCAGGGGATCTCGCAAACTGAACTCCACCCCCCCCACCTGAGGCGGATCCTGCCCGCTGAGCCCATGCTGAGCTTTGTTATAGAAGAGGAGACCGGGAGAGGGGACCTGCCACGTTGCTTAGTGGCTAGCACACCGGCTGGAGGACATTGGGTCCTGTTTCCAGCTCTGCCACAGGCCTGCCGGGGGAGGCCAGGCAAGTCCTGTCCCCGCTCTGCGCCTTGCGCTCTCCCTCTGAAAAGGGGAACAGGAACACGAACGCTGGCTCTCAGGGGCCAGCCTAGAGCAGAGCTGGTCTCCTGGCAACCTAATGAGTGCAGCTGGCCCTGGTGGAAGCCGTCTGATTGACGGCACCACCTGTCCGGCTGTAGGAAACAGCAAGCAGATACTTAAGGAGCAGTTTGGTGACAGCTCAATATACTCCTTGCCTGCAGCTGTACACGGTTGTCTCCTGCTCCTGCCCCAGTCCTGTGCTGGCTTTGACTCCCGGCTCAGAGCCTCAGTTACACCTCCTGTCTGTAACTCTGGTTAACCCTTTGGCTCCTGGTTCTGCCTCTGGGCTGTGCCATCGTTTTGGTCCTGCCTTATCTGGATTCAGCTCTAACTAGTAGGCTGGGTGGTTGCTCCCACTGTGAGGCCACACCTGCCACAACTCAGTCCCTCACACTGGCTTCTTTGCTAAAGCAATTTCAGATCCATCGCTCAGTGATAGGTACGACAGCGAGGGTCATCTGGCCTCCCCTAATGCACACTCTTCATCTATGTGTGCGAGAACCCTCTGTGGGCAGGCCCGGGCCAATCAGGACATTAGACACAGTTACCCAGCTGGCATGATTGCCTAGGAAGCTGTGGGGCTTTAGCAACATTGGATGGATCCAACGGCAAAGCAGCCCATGCAGGCTGGTTTTGAAATGTTGGGGGGGGGCATATTTTCAATCAGCAGCAGGAAGCCCCCGCGTCCCGGGTAAGAATTCTAAGAGCTTTGAGAAGAGACCTGCGAGACTCCCTCTAGGATATGATCAGAGCTTTACTAAGAAAAGGGAAAACCTTGAGAGGTCCTGAACAACCCTGCACCCCATTAAAATCAACGAGCGCGGTGGGGGCTCAGCACTGCACAGGGTTTCACCCAACTTCTCAAGTTTCCTCAGTGACAGACAACCTAATGGCTGAGAGGATGCTCATCTGAAGAAGTGGGCTATTGATACTATATATTTAATATTTGTTAATCTCTATGGTGCCTCAGGACCTCTCATTCTCTTTCCTTGTGGGAAGCAATGGAGAGGTGTGATACTGTAACAGGCTGCTGATGAAACTGTCCTTGTAATGAGTACATGATCTGTGCCTGAACATCAGACCTTCGTGGCCATTTGCTGCTTGCAGGTACACCTGTGTGACCTTACCAGTGATCATCAGAATCCAAATATCATTTAAGGACATACATTCAAGGAGCAGTTCCTGAAGGCACGGTCTGGAGTCTACGGATTTTTGGACTCCAGGTAGGGAAAAGAGGAAAAAAATCCTCGGTCAGAGATGTTAACAACTGTGAGCTGGGCCTCTGCTGGCAGACACTGTTTCTACAACATATATGTGTATTTGCATGTGCACATGAGCAGGTCAGACTGTTTAAGTGATCAGGTTTCCTCTAGGGGTCTAGTTTCTGTACCAGCTGGAAAAAATCTCCTACCTCCTCGCCTGAAGGAGCAAGTTTGCACGTAGGTCTCCATTGCTGACTGAAAGGAAAACATTGCAAATTCTCCTCTCGTTTATTCCTGTATAAATCTGGAGCAATTCCTTTGAGGTCTAGATTTACAGTGATGTAAATGAGAACATAAATCTGACCATTTGCATCATCATCAGGATTAATCTCACCTTATATGAACGTTCCATATTATAAATAGTTTTAAAGGGTTAATAAATGATTAGTAGGTGTTTTTAATCAGGGGTGGGCAACCTCAGACCGCGGGGCCGGATGCGGCCCCCGGCTTGCCTGGATCCAGCCCCAGAGGCTCAGGGGTCCCCTCCCAGCATTGGGGAGCCCATGCAGGCACTGCAGCCCCCCGACCCCACGAAGGGGCTAGAGCACACAAAATCTACTAGCCTAGGCCCCCCTAGACTCTCGTGTGTGAGGGGAATGTGCTTCTCACTTCTGTGTGGCCCCTGACTAATTTTTCTGTGCGCCAGCAGTCCCCGACCCAATAAAGGTTCCCCACCCCTGTTTTTAATAAAGGTTTAATCAACTTACTTATTGTTATGGAGTCCAACAGGTGGCTTAAAACCATAACACGTCCTACTGAAGTGCTTACAACCAACTATAACACAATGTCATGTCTATAACATATATTAGTCATTTACCAACCCTTTATAAATGGAACTTTAGCATGACATGTAACTAATTTTTCTTGGGGAAACCCAGACTACCAAGTCGAATTTGGATGCAAAGGGCAAGGCAGAGGGGTGTGTGGGCATTCATTTGTGCCCAAAGACAGCAAGTCAAAGAAATTAATTTATACAAATGTAGGAATTGCCTGTCTCAGAACAGCCCTCCCCTCTCCTCCCCAGTCGATCTGGCCCAGTAAGCCTTTCAATCCGGCCCACAGCCCACCCCGCCATGTCCCGCCAGCACAGGGCACAGAGAGACACATGGAACAGCCAGCCGCTTTGTGTGGTCCGGGGCTGCAGCAGACAGTAAGCCTGCCTGAGGGCCTCACTGGACTGCCGGCCGGGGGCCACCTAGATAAGAGCTTTTAGGCCGTAGCCTGCCTCTGGCACCCCAGTCCCTCCTGCACCCCAACTCCCTGTCCTAGCTCATCACCCCAGGTCACAACTCCCTCCCATACCCTGCACCCACTTCTACACTCCTCCCCAGGCCAGAATCCTCTCCTGCACCCGTACCCCCTCCCAGATCTTGCACCCCAATCCTCTAGCCCAGGTTACAACCCCCACCTTCACCCAAACTCCCTCTCAGACCCCACACCCCCTCCTGCACCTAGACTTTTATCCTGCCCCAAGTGTGGCCAATAACAGCTGCCTCAGGGGATGGGATATGAAAGCCTTAAAATGTACACTCATGGGGCAACAACCTGCAGCAAAGGAGTTTGTCTCGCCCGTACTTTTTATCCCCACCTATAGCTTTGTTTTTGTTCGTATCCATATAAAAGTCCAAATCGTTTTTTAACTCTCCTGTAACTGTTGCCGCAGTGACACCTTGTCGTGGTGAGTTCCATGAGTTGTGTGAAATCACAGCGGAAAGTCACTTTTCAGACAAAGAGTGAGGAGAGGCCAGATTCAGATTCGCCAGGAGCCCCTTTATCTGGCTCCCTGAGCAATTCAGGAGATTTAGTGGGACTAGTCAAGGAAAAGGTGCTTAATGTGCGCAAGCATGGCAGAATCTGGCCCCGAATAATGAAGCATCGGTGAGGGAGTGGGGAAAGGAGGGCCCTGCCTCCCAGGGGTTAAAGAAAGCCTTTGGGCCCAGCTAGCCTTTACCAGCAACCAATGCCAGGCCTTGGAGGGGAAGAAAAGGAAGGAGTCTGCCCCAGTTTGGGGCTGACTAATGAGGAGGCAGGAGCTCGGTTCAGTGATCTGAGGGCACAAACCAGAGCTGGCCGCACAGGAGCAAGTAAGCCCCCACCCCTCTGGGAAAAAGGGGGGGGGTCTTTTCTCCCCACCTACTCAGTGACCTAGCCACTAGGCTGCTCAGCCTTCAGGGACCCAGCCACAGCATCTTCTTAGCAAAACACCATTATTCATGCATGGCTTACACACTGGACATAAAGATGCCAGCTACAGACTCTTAGATCTGACATTCAACATCCTGAAGTCATTTATCACTCAGCGCCCTTATCAGGGTTTTAAATTCCTAAGGCCCAACGCAAACAACGTGTTGGTTCATTTTTCCATGCTTTTGTACACGTTTGACTGCCTTCTCTTTCCAGCTATTCAACGGCCTCAATTAGTTTCTTCATTGATTCCAATCTCGGTTGCTCCTATCAGTGCCACCATTGTTTACCCACAATACATTTGGTGTCTGCCCTATCCAGGCATGTCCATGCTTGGTTCCCATCAATTCCTGTGCAACTTTAGTTGTGCCATCTCATTCACATCTTTTATGTACTCTCCGATGCAGAGGCCCTAGTAACTTTCCCGGGATTCCTTAGCATTTTAA
The DNA here is from genome assembly GCA_019425775.1 of Rafetus swinhoei. Classification (NCBI taxonomy): domain Eukaryota; kingdom Metazoa; phylum Chordata; order Testudines; family Trionychidae; genus Rafetus; species Rafetus swinhoei. The sequence goes on from CM033438.1 coordinate 5,262,719, forward strand.
ACAGCTCTCCCCAGAGCTGGTCAGCTGAAAAGCTCTTGCTTCTACAAAAGGGGATGACATCACCTAGTGCAGAATCACCATGACAACCATCCTGAGATCAGCAGGCCCACAACATGTTGTTTGAATAAGTAGCAAAGTTTAATTCTCAACAAGTTTTGGGTAGGGCCTCAGCCTTTAATTGGCAGCAATGGCTCTGTCTGAGTGGGTCTATGTTCCCAGGCATTTTGCCTCTACCTCTGCCACTATTTTTAATGAATGAAAAAATGTCGCTCCAGGTGCGGAGGTTTCAAAATGGCATTTGGGGCACCCTGAGGGGCCAGTTCCGGAAACCCGGATTTCGCTCTCCCTCGGACAGACTCCCACTGAAATGGTGCAGGGGGTATTTTGCCCGGGACAAGCATTGTAAGCTTGTCACATAAGGCCTGCTCACCATTCCATCATGAGGAATCAGGCCTATCATTTTTAATCGCCTTACTGATGAAAGTAATGAAATTAAAATAACGAGCATTAAAACCCTCAGATTGTGACAGTATTGTGAATTGATTCTGATCCACAGCAAAACTGTCGCCTGAGTGGACTTTGTAGGCTAAACATCCCACATGTTAATGTCACACCCACAAAAAGGAGGCTATACTCTGGTAAGCAGAATCAGGAAGGAAAATATTGTGGATCCAGAGGGATAATTCTCCCAGTTCTTCAGTTTAAAAATGTGGTTCGTCTCTTCCCTCTGTTGTTTGCTTGGTGGCTGCTTTCCAGCATAAAAACTCATTATTAAATTGAGTCATGCAAGAAGATTAGCTTTCTGGATCCAGAATACCATACTTCCTGAGTCGTCATATTGATCAGTTTTAAAACATAATGATCCCATTTGGTGTGATTTAGAGTTTGCATAATCCTTGAATGCTTCATTAAAACAGCTGCTCGCAATCTGTGAGTATCGATATATTCCACCCTTATACTAACCATGCAAAGGGGGCCAGCCAAACTCTCTCCATCCAAACACTCTGCAGTTTTGGGGCATTCAGAGTTAGGGCCTGCAGCCAAGGTTTGGAGCTTGATCTTATTTTTGATGCTAATGCCCATGGAGGAGAAATCCCAGAGAGGTGAACGCAAAAGGGAACCTCACAGAGTTTCCAGCAGCCTATCCGGATGTTGGCCCCTCAGGGTTATTCTATGGTCAGTGTCAGCTCATTATTGAAGAAGGATGTTCATGCTGGCAAAGGCCCTCAGACACACCCATCTCTTCCTGGAAATAGATCCAATAACCCTTGCTTATGTTGGTAATAATTCCACTTGAGATGTGGGATAATTATCTGAGATCTTTGTCATTTTCTCTGCAGTTCCTACTTCACTGGGTTCTAGACTCAAGCTCCAGCCTGGAGATCTACAATGCAATTGAACAGCCCCTTAGCCTGAAGTCCTCTAGCCCATGTCAGCTGGCACAGGTCAGCCATGGTTTTTTAATTGCAGTATAGCTGTACCCAAAGACTCAAACCTGAAGCTTTGCAATCCCCTCCTCCTTTCTGCTGACTCCTTGCCTAAACACTGATCAGAAACTATGTTTGACTTGGAAAGATTCATCACGCCAGGAAGTTGGCATCAGCAGATCTAATTCTGCCTTTAATCCAACTGGTGTTAATCTGGAGTAATCCCATTGGCGTCAGTGGAGTTACAACAGATTTGTCCTGGTGTACTGAGAGCAGAATTTGAACTCTAGGCTATGTAGCTATATAGCTGGCTTCGTACATCAGTTCAGAGAGTAGGAGGTAGGGATGTTAAATATCGGTTAATTGAATAGTCGAGTAACCTCATGAATTCTTATAGGTTAGTCAACTACTCTATAGTACTCAGGGGTGGGGTCAGCAGCCAGTGAGCTCTGGCCCCACTTCCGAAGAGCCCCCTGCCACTCCTTGCTGCTGCTTCTGTATCAGAGGCAGCAGTGTGGGGTGCCAGGCGGTAGCTGGTCTGAGAGGGGAGCCAGTTTAAAAACCAGCTCCCCTCGTGGACCAGCTGCCTGTCACCCTGCACTGCTGCCTGTCACCCTGCACTGCTGCAGGGTGGCAGCAGCCCCTGTCTGGGGAATGGGAGTCTGTGCTCCCAGACCTGGCATGAGCCGGAACTGAACTGGGCTACCTGCCAGCCTAGCTCCTAACACACTTTAAATGCAGGAGCCGCAGCAGGGGTAGGTCCCAGACCCGTTGCAAGCCAGGACTGAGCCAGGCTGCTGGCCATCAAGCTAAAAAATGTACTTGATGGGGGGAATGCATGTAGTCTATAGCATTAACCTATAAGCTTTTGCTCCTCGGTTAATGGACTACACTATTACATCCGTACTAGGAAGCCTCTTTGTCCCACTTCTGTGTCTCATCAGGAAACAATGCAACAGGAAAAATCAATGATTTGGATGCCTCAGTCATGCCACTGTTCTCAAAAACAGGAGTTCCTCCCCAGACCTGAGCCATGTTCTACACCAGGTATCCCAGGTGAATGGCACTTTTGGTGAATCCCAAGTGAATGGCACATTTGCTCGTGTCTTTATTTTTCTAATAACCATTTTCTTCTAGCCTTAGTCCGATTTATATAGGGCCAGCTCTTTAAGGCCTTCTTCTCCACTCCAGTCTGACTAGAAGCAGTACTTCAGAAGCCCCACAACTAATCAAATCCTTTGTATAACATCCATCCTTCTTCTTCCAACCCTTCTCTTAGCCCTCAGGTCAAAGTTTTATATCATGTTTCCAACATATTCATCTGACCTTTTCAACATGCCCATACCCTCTAAGCCTGAATTCTGGTCTGCTGTTCTCCAATTGGTGCCACCTTCACACTTGCCCTCATTCATTTGTCCTGAATACAGGCCATCCGAATAACTCCGAATCCATTGTAAATTTGTCATTTCCTTTGCACTGAAGCTCTTCTCTCATCTCTTCCTTGGTGCCAAGCATTCAGAGCCAAACAAAAGCGCAGCCCTAATGACCACCTTGTAAATCTTCCTTTTCAGTTTTTAGGCATTTTCGGATTGCAGATCAGTCCACCCACTTATCTCCATTTAATCCAGGCCTTTCCTCTTATAAGTTATCCTTGAGCTCTGCATTATCCTGTACTATTAAACCTAGATGCTTTAACTTCTGTACTTTGGTAGTGTCCGCTCCTCCCCACCACCTCACCCCCCAAACTTGCAAATCTCATTGTCTTCTTTCAAGCTTTCTTTGGAGCTACAGAGGATATACTGGTTTATGTTCACTGATTTTCATGCCATTTCTTTCCAGTACATACTGCCAAGGCTCTCAAACTTGTTCCACTTCCTCTTTGCTTTCCTCCACAAGCGCTACATCATCTGCAAAAAGCCACCCTCTGCATGCTTTCTGTGAGCTCTTCGAGCACCGGTGTGAACAGGAGGTGCCTTAGTGCTGAGTGTGGGCGTACTCCAATTCCTGAATAGTGTTCATTTTCCCACGGTGGTTACAGAACCCTTGTACATGTCCTGGTTGAGTTTGATATCGTCTTCAAAGTCGGATCTGTTATATTCACATCCACCACCAGATGACTTCTCTCTGAACGCGGTCATAAGCTTTCTCCAGATCAATGAATGCTACATGCAAGATTCTCGCCTTCTCTGTATTCTTTCATAAGCAATCTTAATGCAAATATGACAACAGATGTTAACTTGCCTAGCATGAATCTAAACTGACGGTCACTGGTTACTTCTCTTGGTAGTCTCTTATTTGTAACTTTTCCCCAGATCTTCATTGTGTGGCTCATGAGTTTAATGCCATGGTAGTTACCACAGTGCTGTATGTTTCTACTTTTCTTAACTATTGGTACTAATGCGATCTCTTGATCCTCATAAGGAAATTAAAATAGTTGTGTCAATATGTTTACCTCTCCTTGTCCCAGGTACTTCCGTGCTTCTACTCGTATGCCATTAGAGTCAAGAACTTTCTTATTTTTCATGTTGTTCAATGTTTCTTTAACTTGCCACCTGACTCTGGTTTGGTTTTATCATACAGCATGGTTCTTTTGGATTGTCTTCATTCATACACTTTTCAAAGTGATTTCCGCACAGTTCCTTAATCTGATTCTCATTGATTAACATTTTCCACTTTCATCTTTAATTGCTTTGATCTCACCAACATCTTTAGTGAAGACTCAAGATAAGAGAACTAATCTATTTGTTTCTCACCCTTTGTTTCAAAATGAGCGCATGAGCTTTCCAAGGTTTTAGACTAGCAGCTTCCACCTCTTTTTTTTTTTTTTAATACTCTTGGCAATCCTGCTGTTACTGAAAACCCTTTCTTGTCCTTCACAGCATCTTGAACTCTCTTATTCCACAATCAGAGCTCACGGGACTGTGGGGCAGCGGAATCTCTTGCTTTTAGTTCACCAGACAGGCTTTTGCACACTCTTGAATTTTGCTCGCAGTAAATTCACCATCGATTTATATTTTGTCTTAACCCTTCTAAAGAGATCTTCAGCTCTGTTGTCTTGAGCTCCATCTCTTAGCTACCTTTATTATACTTCCACCAAGTGATTTTCTGTATCCCTTGAGCTGTTTTCTTCTCATGTGCGACCTACCCATAGGCAAGAAGCAGCGTTCTATGTTGAGTTGCAGGGCTTCCCTCCGGATGCTCTTATAGTTTTTTGATGTTCTGTATTTTTATACTACAGTTGAACCACTGTTCTCTGGGACTATGTCTACACTGGCGGGGTCTTGCACAGGAACTCGCAGAGCGTCCACACTGCCAGCCCGCTCTTGCGCAAGAAGATTTACAGTAAAGCATGGGAAGAGAGGGCTTCTTGCTCAAGAGCTACACTCTTTTCTAACAAGTGTAAGCTCTCTTGCGCAAGAGCTCTTGCGCAAGAGGACAGTATAGACGCACAGCAGGGGTTTCTTGCACAAGAAAGAAAGCCCTATGGCTAAAATGGCCATCAGAGCTTTCTTGCGCAAGAGAGCGTCCACACTGCCATGGATGCTCTTGCGCAAAAGCACATGGCAGTGTGGACGTGTTCTTGCGCAAGAACCCACCAGTGTAGACACAGCCAGGGAGTCCCTAACCCAGGAACACCCATGGTACAGAGGAGGAAGCAACACTAGGTCTGGCCACACCCTCTGCCCCCTTCCCCGATGGAGGAAAGGACCATGCAGAGGGATGGTGCCTGGGAGCCGCGGGGAGCACGGATCCACATGTGCCCCTGGGAAGAGGCTGGCAGGTACATGCCTCACCCCCACCCGGCCAGACTCTGCAGCGCCCTCCCTGGCCCAGCAAAATCTTTAATCTGGCATACCTTGTTTCCCAGGGCTGCCAGATTAAAGAGGCTCAAGGGCAATATTAGGGCCCGATTTTGAAGATCACGTAGGCCCCTAATGTCTACAACGCATCCATTCAAGGATCAGTCCCCACGTGCTAGGCACTATACACACACATCACCAAAACAGGATGCCAGCCCCAAAGGACTTCCCCATTTTGCACAGCTTACACTTACAGTTTGATCAAGACAAGGGAAGTGTAAGGTAACGATGCAACAATTATGATGGGTGTAATAAGCAACAGTGCCAGCCCTCCTGGTGCCTAATCACTGTCCCTAATCACCACACTGCCCATATCCCTTGGGCTGGGCCCAGTTCATTACAGCATCATTCACTGACTCCACTGATCACACAGGTCCCAGCGCATCTGCCCTTGATACCGACAGCTAATGAGTCACTTTAAGCTTAGCAGAGAGCATTGGAAGAGGGCGTTTGAGTGAGGAAAGCCACTCTGACCAAAAAGGATGAGCCAGCTCTTCTACGTGCCTGTGTCTCCATCTGAGCTTGTCTGTAGCCAAGGGACATAACACTGAGATATAACTCGTCCTCTCCACCTGCCCATCTTTCAGTCAGAGCAATGAGACATGTGACAGAAGAACTTCTGTTTTGAGTCCACATTGGTTCACACACATGCGCACACGTGGAGTTTCAAATTGACAAAAAAACACAAAGCCCACTGTAGCCAAAGCCACCATATTTTCCTTGATTTGAGGTCAAAACTGACAGGTTCTGCCTGTTTTCCTCCTGGCACTATCCATCAGCCTCCATTTCCCTCTGCTAGCACCTCAGTGTTGCTGAAAGGTTCCGACACTTGGCACAAGTTTGGTTTCGTGATTGAAACTGTCAGATCTCAGGTTTGATTTATGAACGTGTTCATACAGCAACATTCGCCCTGGGAGCTGCTTCCTGTAGCGTATGTAGCTGTGGTTCATAGTGACAAATTGTCCAGAAGGGACCATTATGATCTAGTCTGACTTCCTACATAACACAGGCCAGAAGATTTCACCCCGTGATGCCTGCATGGAGCCTGTCACTTGGACTGGAGGTGGATCGTGTCTTTTTGCTGCGACTGTTCTAAGTTTGATCACTCTGTGTAATGCACCTTTAAATGGGTAGACACCTGCCCTCTGCACAGGGCTGCTGCTGCTGGAGAAGCAGAGAGAAGTCAACGGTCATGGGAGGACACCTGCCAGGTTTTCCCTTTCTGCTGCTGGTCATTTACTCCTTCCTGGCATTCAGCAGGGGTTCCTGATGCTGCTAGGGAAATGTAAAACCAGGCAGCTGTTTGTATAAGTGGGCTCTGGGGATAGAGACCCAGGGGCCTTGTAACCAGAAAAGGGCAGGGGGCAAGACAAGCTTGTAGCTTTATATCTGAGATCATGACACAGGTTTGTCTTTTAGCTGGAGATGTTAGATTTCTTCTGTACGATCACGTCCCTTATCCACATTAGCAACATGGCTCTCTTTCTACATATTCCCCACCTACCCTCCCTGGTGACACAGAATACATCATGCATTAGCATCACTCTGTTGGTTTCAGGCACCTCCCTGCTGGGGGTGAGCTCATAAATACTAGTGTGTAATCTGCCTTTGGGCTCTTATCCAATGCACTGCTAGGGAGGAGCTGCGAGTGTGTTGGACTGTCACAGGAGCAGTTGCATTTAAATTCTACCTGCCTGTCTCTTTGCTCTCCGGGTGACAAGTCAAAAAGCCATAGCACTCACAGTTTGGTTTTAAGAATGGGGCATCCTGGCCAAGATTCCTTCTGTGGCTAAAGCTAGCCTCAGGAGCCAGCGATGGCCATTTGGTTTGCCCACAGGGCCACTGCACAGCCAGGACCTAACTCAGTGATGGAAATTGATGCTTTTCCAAACCCAAACAAAATAAAAACACATTTAGCCACTTCATGCACTACAATAACTGCATGTGGCTACAGTGATGAGGCTAGTTTAAACATGATATGGCATAAAATAGATTTGCAGAGCACAATGAGAACACAGGAGCATGCAAGTGGGAACCAAATTCTGTGCTAACTGTACTAAGGGGAGCACCTGATGGTTGTGGGCTGCAGAACATGCACTGTCAGGAAGCTGTGCTGGGACCCCATCCGTGATCTCAGCCACTCATAAACCTTCACCTGCCAATGACAATCCACAAACCCCAGCACTCTCTCTCTGCTCCTGGCCAGTTTCTAGATTGGAACATTTTTGTTTAAAACCTTCCCCCACCCCCACCCCTGCCCATCAAAACTGAGAGCTTTTTCCAAGCAATCCAGTTTTCAGCATTTTGGAGAATGGCATAGAGGTTGGACTCACTACCTGGTGCTTCCTTGTGGTCAGGTGTGGCCTGGCTGGGCTTTTGTCTGTTCCCTGTGGGGGAACCAGACTGTCCCTCTCCACTCCTTTCCAGGTCAGGATCCTCTGAAGAGCAGCCAAGGTCTGCTTCATCAGACCCCTTGCTGCTCCCTCTTTACACTCATTCCCATAAAACAGGCCTTTCTCCCAGTCTTCTCCGGGGCTCTTCATAAGGATCAGCATCTCCTCAGAGTTATCTCCAGAGATCTAGTTCCGCCTTTCATTTCAGGATCAGTCACAAATGCTTGTTCCAAACCAGCATCTTATAGCATCTCTTCCCTCACTGCCCTGCAGGGGCCTTCCTACCCCCCATAGGTCTCTCCACTGCGGCCTCATTCCTCTCTCTCCCTCTCTTAGGGTTTGTCTTCACTTACCCCGAGATCGATCTCCCAGGGTTTGATTTAGCAAGTCTAGTAAGGACCTGCTAAATCAACCTCTGTTGGTGCCCCCATCGACCCTGCTATCCTTAGTCATGAGGAGTAAGAGAAGTCTCTCCTATCAATTTCCCGCACCGCAGAAATTCTACCAAAGGTACTTCAACTCCAGCTACACTATTCTCGTAGCTACAGTTGTGCAGGTCAACTACAGTTGTACAGGTCAACTTTCTCCTGTAATATATACCTGGCCTCACTGTACCTCACCCCATGTACTATCCTACTTCCTCTCTTTATAACAACACTCTGCTTCTCCCCAGATGGGCTTCGTTTTTCATTAAGCCTGGCCTGCCCTCCAAATGCAACCAGGTAGATTAACTGACCTCACAGGCCTTCATTAACCCATCACCTAGGTGGGAGAAATGCCCCATCATAGGTGGACACTCAAAATCAAATTTTTGTGCAATGTTTTTAAAATGAAAATAAAAATGTTTCAAAATTTGACTTATTTGCATTACAGTGGCACCTAGAGGTTCCAACCAAGATTTGGACCCTAATGTACTAGGTACATACCCTAATGTACATACTGGTGACAGATTATTATCTTCATATTATAGATGAGACACTGAAGCACACAGAAATGAACTGACTTGTCTGTGGCAAAGCTGGAAATTAAACCCAGATCTCTTGAATCCCAGTCCAGTTTTTTAACCCCAAAGCCCTCTTACCCCTCAACGTGTGGCCAAATTACAAAAACTGAGGTTCGTTTTATGGGTTCATGTTAGTTTCTGAGACAGATTAGGGTAAGTGTATACAGGAAATAGGCACTGGAAACTGCTACCTTTTGTCTCTGCAGGGCATGAAACAGTTAATTCTTACTTCATGAAGTGGCTTTTAAAAAAAATTAAACTAATTCAAAAGCAGTCAAAGGTCATCTGCATCGATTGGGGGTGATTTACTGCCTGGGTTTCAGGACCTGTCCCAAAGGCCTAGTTGGCAACTTATATCAACACATTTTATGTCTAATGTGTGGGGACAGGGCATAGTTCAGTGAGAGATGGAAGTAAACGCTGGCAGTGAATCAGGTGGCATATGTGAGGGAGATAATCAGTCGAGATAACATACTTGGCAATTGTTTTGCATTGCAGCTTCAGTTTATAAAACTCAGGTTGTCCTGTCTGCAGTAAGGATGTTAAGTATCGTTTAATTCACTAATTGAATAGTCGATGCATTTTTGCATCGACTATTTGATTAGTCAATAAGGCGGCGCTGCCCCTTTGATACGCCACCGCAGCATTTCAAGGCAGCAGCGCCGCATGGAGCCCAGGACCCCAGGCGCTGCCGCTTTGAAGTATCCTCTTTCCCCCTTTTGCTGCCTCTATCTGATAGAGGCAGAAAGGTGGGAGGAAGCGACTAGTCGACTATCCTGTCAACTATCCGATAAGCATTTGCTTATTGGATAGACAACTAGTTGGGTAATCCTTAACATCCCTAGTTTGGAGTACATGCTTTCCCATGGTGCTTTGGGAGTCTTACTGTAACAAGTACAGGAACCATCCCTGCATGAAAGTGTGGTGCAGATGAGCTGAATTTTATTATTCTACTTATTTTGAATAAGGTTCATGACTCTCTAACGGGTCACTACAAGGCCTATGAACCATCTAATTGCCAGCCAAGTTCTAATTTGAGGCATTAGAGGTTTTAAGTTATATCTATCTGCCTTGCACCAATTCTCTGGAGACCAGCAAATTTCATCCTTCCAACAGGAGGATTCAAAATGTATATATCTTTGCAGGCAGTGATAGGAGAAATTACAGACTGGAAGGGCCACGCAGATGTATTATTTATTAACTTAGATACCAAGTGTCAGCTGTAGGCCTAAAATTGATGACTTGAGAAGATGTGAAGGAACAAAACTTGGCTCTTACAAGTGTTTGCTGTATCATCATCAAAGTGAAATCACAGTTTTCATACCGATGAATATCTGATGCAAATCTCTCTTTTTTCTCCCCCATATCTGGTACATTTCTTCTGCAAGGATAGCTCCTGGTGCTTTCGCTATAAAGTACCATAATATACTGACCGGTCAATAATGTCTAATTGTGTTAGGGAAAAACTAGACTAACACAACACTCAGAGAAATCAAGCAGCGCTCTTTACCTGCACTCCTGAGAGTCTGTTCTCAACCTGGCACTTCCTAGGGCAGAACCGCAGTGAACAGAAATCATTCAAATTATGGAACAAAACCTGGGCAGGCCCCTTTCCCCACTCTTCGCACAAAAGGGTAATTTTTTTAAGTGGCCCTGATGTGGCAAAGTGCTATGCCTGTCACTAATCCCATCCTTATTCAGCAAAACTGGCTCTCCCTCCAAACTGTGTACTACAACTCAAGCAGAAAATGAGAAATTCTTACGTGAGGTTCCGTGGCCTGTGTTATGCAAGAGGCAGAACTAGATGATTACAAATAAGCCTGAAAGTGACTATTATGTATCTATAAAAACATTTGACCATATGCTCACACTAAGCATGTACTGCATGCTTTGCTAAAATGGGACCTTTATGCACAGTTCTAACTTAGCTGTATATTGGTCCAATGTCCATACTTCTCATTCCTTTTGTGGCTTTCTCAATGAGCTTTGAGCCAAACAATTCTCTATATTCCTGTGCATAAATTCTGTGTTGTACAAAAAGCTGAGGTTGATGGATTTCTTCTTCCATAGATCCATCACCTTCAACCCTCCAGCAAAGTCACTTCTGAAGTCTGTGAAAATATAAGCAACATTTGAGGCCTGGGGTCATGTTGTAAATTATATCGCCACAAATCCAAGGGAGGCCCAAAAAAGAACTGAATTGGATTGAATTGCATCTCTGATTCCTTGCCACACTTGTGTATCTTTGGGCTTTTACAAATATACAACCCTGCTGTTATAAATGGAACATTCTTTTCTTAAGCCAAAGTTCTCAAAGTCTAGAAAAACAATTTGTATTTATTTTTGTGATTGTTCGTAAATTTCTTATCCCCGCAATTAGGGTGCGCTAAGCTGGGAGAAGTGTTACTGACACGGGCAGCATTTCACCAGGGCTATTTTTATATAGTTAGAAGTTAAGAATAACATCAGCGTGACTTCCTTTGCCATCTGCTCCAACTACACAGCACTGAGAGGCCATTGAGCAGAGTTCATCCAGGGAAGGAATAAGATCAAAGTCAAAACAGGAAAATAAATTGAGGAGATCACATGAAATCATAAAACGGTTTCCACTAGGAGGTTTCAGACTTAAAAGCTGGATGTGGGATAACATTATACCTTTGATTCCCTTACCAGACAGAAGCAGCAACTAGAAAACTGCTCAGAGAGAGAGATATAAAGGGATCATGGACCCTATACATATAGAAAGTTAAATATTTTCACTTTCTTCAATGCAATCCCCATTGACAGCTATAGGATTTCAATAGAGTAACAGAGCAACTTAGACCATAGGAAGATGGATATATGTTATTTTTACAAGAGCTGTCATTTGATTTCCTCCCTATTCAGCAGAGCATTTACTTAAAGTTAGACATATTTATAAGTCCCACTTCAATGGGACTTATGAATGCCTATGGTTTATGCCATGATGAATCAAGACCTTTGGTATTCAAGGCAGGGACTTTATCTTTTTACATGTGTCCAGTGCCTAGACCAGGGATGGGCAAAAGGGCCTCCGCAGGCCAGATCCAGTTGATCCAGCCCTCAGAGGCCCTCAGAGGCTCCTGCACCCCCAGGTCAATTAGGGTCTGGGGCAGAGGAGCGTGCGAAGTTTCCTCCGCGCTGCCCCTGCCCTGCAAGGAGCGGTGCTTAGAAGTGCCACATACTCCTGGCAAGGCAGGAGGAGACTTTGCATGCTCCCCTGCCCCCAAACCCTGATTGGTTTGGGAGCAGAAGGGGTAATGCACAGAGTCTTCTCCCAACGCCAGGGGCATGGGTGCCCAGGGGGAACCTCGGGGGCAGGGGGCAAAGGCGCTCCTCCACCCCTAGACCAATCATGGTCTGTGGGTGGGGAAGCAGGGAAGTATCCTGGCCCCGCCCTTCTGCTTGAGGCCCCGCCCCTTCCGGTGCAGCCCGGGGCCACTTCAAAAATTTCTAAAGTGGCCCTTGGCAAAAAATTATTGCCCATCCGTGGCCTAGCCACTGGGGCTGCAATCTTCATGCTATTTCAAGTTCAATAAGATCAAAACAGCTTATGGATTTCTGCCTTCATCAGGACAATGATCCAGGCTCTCAGAGGAAGGAAGAGATTGTCCCCAAATGGGTAAGTTAAGAGAGGCAGAAAGAATGACTTCTACATACAACCCAGTATAAAAATGTAAAGTGCCATCAGTAGCTGAGGTGCCACAAAGTTACAAGACAACAAGGTTAAGCCATAAGGTTAAGGGTAAGAGATTTTGCATTCAGGGCACAGGCCCCTGGCCATGACTCATGGCGTTGGTAAGTGTGAAAATCCCTCTTTCTTCTCCAGCAGTAGAGGGGATATATCTTTTCCAAGGGACAGGAATGGAGAAAATAACCAGTTTTTCTTAGCTATGTAATAGGGAGGTGACGGGGTAATGGTTAACCGGTTCCCCGGGGAGCAGCCCCCACCCATAGCTTGCCATGGGAAGAGGGCTGCTCCAGTCCCACATTGGGGGCTGGGAGCCGGGAGCCCCACGGGTTGAGGGGCTGGAGCCATGATACCCTGCTAGTCGATTAACTGGTTAAATGTAAGTCCTCTCTGTGGTGCAGCAAGGAGCCGGCACCAAGGCAGGTTCCCTACCTACTTTGGCTCCATGTGGCTCCTGGAAGTGGCCATCAGGTCCCTGCAGCTTCCAGGCACCGGGAAGCCACCACCAGGGTGCCAGCTCCACTCTGCAGCTCCCATTGGCAGGAAACCATGACCAATTGGAGCTGCAGGGGCTGTGCCTATGGGTGTGAGGACAATGCATGGAGCTGCCCTGGCTGCCCCCACTCCCAGGGGATGCAGGGACCTTGCAAGCACCTCCTGGGAGCCACGGTGACTGCTGCCAGGACTCAGTACCTCCTCATGCTGCTAGGAAAGAGACTGAAATCCAGGACCTCTATGGTGGAATTCTCAGAAATGCTTCCAGTTCCATGCGCAGGGCCAGGTAGGCAGGCAGAGGTTCAGAGTCTCAATGCGTGGATGAGACAATGGTGTAGGGAGGAGGGGTTTAGCTTTATAAGGAACTGGGGAAACTTTTGGGATAGGGGGAGCCTATATAGGAAGGATGGGCTCCACCTAAACCATAGTGGATCCAGACTGCTGGCACTTAGTTTAAAAACTGCTCTATGACCTTTTTAATGTTAAGAGATGGGGGAAAGCCGATTGGTGCAGAGGAGCACATGGATCGGACAGCAATGTCTCTTAGCGGTGAGTCTATTGATAGAGATTCTCTAGGTTTTACTCATGAGGAGAGGATGAAAGAGGGTAAAGTAAGGGCCAGATCAGACGAAAAACATTCACATAAAAAAGAATCTGACATATCAGAAAAGGGCAGACAAATAAACAGTGACAAGTTTTTAAAGTGCTTGTACACAAATGCTAGAAGTCTAAAAAATAAGATGAGTGAACTAGAATACCTCCTGTTAAAGGAGGATACTGATATAATAGGCATCACAGAAACCTGGTGGAGCAAGGACAATCAATGGGACACAATCATTCCAGGGTACAAAATATATTGGAAGGACAGAACAGGTTGTGCGGGTAGGGGAGTGGCATTATATGTGAAAGAAAATTTAAAATCAAATGAAGTAAAAATCTTAAATGAATCAACATGTTCCATAAAATCACTATGGATAGTAATTCCCTGCACTAATAAGAATATAACAGTAGGGATCTATTATCAACCACCTGACCAGGACAGTAATAGTGACTATGAAATGCTAAGGGAGATTCGGAGGCTATCAAAATAAAGAACTCAATAATAATGGGGGATTTCAGCTATCCCCATATTGACTGGGTACATGTCACCTCAGGACGAGATGCAGAGACAAAATTTCTTGATACCTTAGACGACTGCTTCTTGGAGCAGCTGGTTCAGGAACCCACAAAGGGAGAGGAAATTCTCAATTTAGTCCTGAGTGGAGCGCAGGATCTGGTCCAAGAGGTAACTATTACAGGACCGCTTGGAAACAGTGACCATAAATATAATAACATTTAACATTCCTGTGGTGGGAAGAACACATCAGCAGCCCAACACTATGGCATTTAATTTCAAAAAGGGGAACTTTGCAAAAATGAGGAGGTTAGTTAAACAGAAATTAAAAGGTACAGTGACTAAAGTAAAATCCCTGCAAGCTGCATGGACACTTTTCAAAGACACCGTAATAGAGGCCCAACTTAAAGGTATACCCCAAATTAAAAAACATAGAAGAACTAAAAAAAGAGCCACTGTGGCTTAACAACCATGTAAAAGAAGCAGTGAGAGATAAAAAGACATCTTTTAAAAAGTGGAAGTCAAATCCTAGTGAGGTAAATAGAAAGGAGCATAAACACTGCCAAATTAAGTGTAAAAATGTAATAAGAAAAGCCAAAAAGAAGTTTGAAGAATGGCTAGCCAAAAACTCAAAAGGTAATAAAATGTTTTTTAAGTTCATCAGAAGCAGGAAGCCGGCTAAACAATCAGTGGGGCCCCTGGACGATCAAGCTACAAAAGGAGCACTTAAAGATGATAAAGTCATTGCGGAGAAACTAAATGAATTCTTTGCTTCAGTCTTCACGGCTGAGGATGTTAGGGAGATTCCCAAACCTGACCCGTCCTTTGTAGGTGACAAATCTGAGGACTTGTTACAGATTGAAATGTCATTAGAGGAGGTTTTGGAATTAATTAATAAACTTAACAGTAACAAGTCACCGGGACCGGATGGCATTCACCGAAGAGTTCTGAAAAAACTCAAATGTGAAATTGCGGAACTATTAACTATGGTTTGTAACCTATCCTTTAAATCAGCTTCTGTACCCAATGACTGGAAGATAGCTAATGTAACGCCAATATTTAAAAAGGGCTCTAGAGGTGATCCCGGCAATTACAGACCGGTAAGTCTAACATCAGTCCCGGGCAAATTAGTTGAAACAATAGTAAAGAATAAAATTGTCAGACATTTAGAAGAACATAATTTGTTGGGCAAAAGTCAACATGGTTCCTGTAAAGGGAAATCATGTCTTACTAATCTATTAGAGTTCTTTGAAGGGGTCAACAAACATGTGGACGAGGGGGTTCTAGTAGATATAGTGTACTTAGATTTCCAGAAAGCCTTTGACAAGGTCCCTCACCAAAGGCTCTTACGTAAATTAAGTTGTCATGGGATAAGAGGGAAGATCCTTTCATGGACTGAGAACTGGTTAAAAGACAGGAAACAAAGGGTAGGAATAAATGGTAAATTTTCAGAATGGAGAGGGGTAACTAGTGGTGTTCCCCAAGGGTCAGACCTAGTACCAATCCTATTCAACTTATTCATAAATGTTCTGGAGAAAGGGGTAAACGGTGAGGTGGCAAAGTTTGCAGACGATACTAAACTGCAAAAGGTAGTTAAGACCGAAGCAGACTGTGAAGAACTTCAAAAAGATCTCACCAAACTAAGTGACTGGGCAACAAAATGGCAAATGAAATTTAATGTGGATAAATGTAAAGTAATACACATTGGAAAAAATAACATAAAGTATACATATAATATGATGGGGGCTAATTTAGCTACAACTAATCAGGAACGAGATCTTGGAGTCATCGTGGATAGTTCTCTGAAGATGTCCATGCAGTGTGCAGCGGCAGTCAAAAAAGCAAACAGGATGTTAGGAATCATTAAAAAAGAGATGGAGAATAAGACAGAGAATATCTTATTGCCCTTATATAAATCCATGATTCTCCCACATCTGGAATTCTGCTTACAGATGTGGTCTCTTCATCTCAAAAAAGATATACTGGCATTAGAAAAGGTTCAGAGAAGGGCAACTAAAATGACTAGGGGTTTGGAACGGGTCTCATATGAGGAGAGATTAAAGAGACTGGGACTTTTCAGCTTAGAAAAGAGGAGACTAAGGGAGAATATGATAGAGGTCTATAAAATCATGAGTGGTGTGGAGAAAGTGAATAAGGAAAAGTTATTGACTTGTTCCCATAATATAAGAACTAGGGGCCACCAAATGAAACTAATGGGCAGCAGGTTTAAAACAAATAAAAGGAAGTTCTTCTTCACACAGCGCATAGTCAATCTGTGGAACTCCTTGCCTGATGAGGTTGTGAAGGCTAGGACTATAACAGGGTTTAAAAGAGAACTAGATAAATTCATGGAGGTTAAGTCCATTAATGGCTACTAGCCAGGATGGGTAAGGAATGGTGTCCCTAGCCTCTGTTTGTCAGAGGGTAGAGATGGATGGCAGGAGAGAGATCACTTGATCATTACCTGTTCAGTTCACTCCCTCTGGGACACCTGGCATTGGCCACTGTCGGCAGACCGGGTACTGGGCTGGATGGACCTTTGGTCTGACCCAGTGTGGCCATTCTTATGTTCTTATGTTCTTAACCCCCTGCCACAGTCCAGAGTCCCCTCCCGCACCCAAAGTTCTTCCCCAGATCCCACACTCTGGACTGGCCCCACCTCAATCCCCCCCCCCAACCAGGAGCCCCCTCCTGCATCCCAAGACCCTTATCCCTAGCCTCACCCCAGAGCCCACAGCTGGAGCCTTTGCACACACACACCCTGCACCCCAACCCCCAGCTCAGCCTGGAGCTCTCTCCTGCACTCTGAACCTCTCAACCCTGGCCCCACTGCAGAGCCCACCTCCCCAGCCTGAATCCTCCCCCCTGCACACACGCACCCCCAGCCCTTTTCCCCAGCCCAGAGCACTTTCCCACACAGCACCCCAGGCCTCACACCCCCAGCCTGAGTCCTCGCATCTCCCTGCACCCCGACACCCTGCCCCAGCCCGGTGAAAGGGAGTGAAGGTGAGGGAGAGTGAGTGATGGAGGGAGCAGGAATGGAGCGAGTAGAGGGCAGGGCCTCAGAGCAGGCGTGGGGCATGGAGGGGGAAGGGCTGTTTGGTTTTGTGTTACTAGAAAGTTAGTTACTTTCCCCACAGGGTCGTGGATGGTTGGTAGCAGACAAGGGAAGAGCTGCCCTCTCCTGGGTTTCAGCCCAGTGGAAGCCTTCAGGGAGAGAAATGTTAAAAGTGAAACCCCACCTTGAAAAGCAGCAAGAGGAGGAACTATGGCATCTGTAGCTCTAGTGTGGCATACGCCTCTTAGCATGGACAACAAGGCCTGGCCTGCACAATGAGATATGCTTGAATTAATTAAGGTCGATTTTTCAGCACCCGGTTTTGTAAAGTCGAAGGTGCACATCCCCACTGAGCGCAAAAATTCAGCATAGTCTGAAGTAGCACGTCCCCAGTAGGGCAGCTACTGTTGACTTGGAGAGCAATGCACTGTGGGTAGCTATCCCACAATTCCTGCCGCCCCTTTGCATTCTGGGTTATGCTCTCTGTGCCCGATGGAACCAAAACGGTGCAGCAAGTGGTTCTGGGTACATGTCCTCAGCATCCTATAATTCACTCCTCTCCTCTCTCCCCCTTGCTTGACAGCAATGGCAAAGAGTCTTTTCATGCCCTTTCCCCTCCTGGATATTCGTGCAGATGCCAAAGCAGCATAACCATAGAACCCATCATGGGACGGGTGACAAGGGATGAATCACGTGATGATTCCCTGTTCTGTTCATTCCATCTGGGGCACCTGGCATTGGCCACTGTCGGCAGACAGGACACTGGGCTAGATGGACCTTTGGTCAGACCCCGTATGGGCATTCTTATGTTCTTGCTTTGAGCTGCAATGATACCAGACCACATACTGCTGGCTTGGTGTGGGAAAGTGTCCTGCCATGAAGGATGGATTTAGGCAGGCCTCTCCAGAAACCTTGTGAAAAGGAGTAAAGGGTTCCTCTAGGAAAGCTTTATGGAGATGTACAGGGAGGGTTCCAACTCCGTCTCCAGAAATAGGGATGTGAGATGTCAATTAATTGAATAATCATGTAACCACATCAAATTTTAGCAGTTACATCACCAGCTGATAGTCCCCGGGGGTGGTGCTGGCAGCCAGTGTGCTCCCAGCCCCACTTCCAGGGAGCCCTCTGTCACCCAGCACTGCTGCCTCTCTAGCAGAGGCAGCAGTGTGTGGCAGCAGGCAGGAGCCAGTCTGTGTGGAGAGACAGTTTTTAAACCAACTCCCCTCACAGACCGGCTCCTTCCTGCCACCCCCACTGCTGTCTCTGATACCAAGGCAGCAGCACAGGGTAGCAGCAGCCCCTGTCCGTGGGGAGCCTGAGCTCCCCGTGGACAAAGGCTGCGCCAGCATCCCACAGAGCAGCCTTTGTCCGTGGCGAGCCTGGACCCGCCATGGACAGAGGCTGCTGTGCAGCAGTCTACCCTGCCCATTTTTAGGCTTTTAAGCCAGCTCCCCCCCAGCATTGATTCCCACTCCACCACCCCCCCCCATGGGAGGCAGCCCAAGCTTATCAGTTAATCGTTTAGTCAGCTACACGTTGACATCCCTAATTAACAAGCTGATCTCTAATTAACAAGCTGTTCCAAGGAGCCCCTGCTGTTTAGGCACAGTGGCCACCACTGATCACACCCAAATGCCCTTGTGGCGTGATAAAAAACGAGAATTCACCAGACGTGCCCTGCCCAACAGCAGGACCTGGCTGTGAGATGTCCTGGGAGGAGGGGATTGGGTCCTGGCTGTTGGTGAGATCGGTTCCCCACTCATCTGCTGACCATTTTCCACCTCCTCCACGCTGCTGCAGGAGGCTGTCACAGGAGTGTCTTGGGAGGAATCCACAGACTGGCTAGAAAACTGGTTAGGTCACCCCCCTCACCCCAGGATCACATGCATCTGCTCATAGAAGCGGCACGTTTGTGGTGATGATCCAGACCTTCGGTTTGCCTCCTTTGTCTTCTGGTATGACTGCTTCAGCTCCTTGATTGTCACGTGGCAGTGTAGGGAGTCCCTGGCGTATCCTTTCTCCTCCATGCTCTGAGCGATCTTAGCATGGAGATCTGTGGGATTTTTTGCTGCTTCGTAGTTCTGCAAGAACTGATTCCTCTCCACACCCAGCAATGGGGTCCAGGATCTCCTACACACTCCATGCTGGTGCTCGTTTGCGACCCTGGGCATTCGTGTTTGGATGTGCTGCCGAGGTCTGCTGCCTGCTGTCAGGTCTGCTCACCGCACTGGCTGCACAGGAAATGAAATTCAACTTTTCCCTGGGCTTTTCCTGTGCACCTGTAGAGCAGTAGAGTTGAAAGTCCCCAGAACAGTCATGATGGGGCACTGTGGGACACCTCCCAGAGGTCAAGAACATCGACTTTCACAGCGCTGAGTCTGCTCTACTGTGAAGTCGACCATGCAAGGTCGAATTTATCGTTACTCCTTGTGAAAAGCAGAAGTGCCAAAATCGACTTTAACGGCCCTTAAAATCCATGGAGTGGGCTTGGTGGTATGGACGCATTGTTTAGAAAATCAGCCTAATTCTGCTAAGTTCGATCAAAAGTCCTAGTGTAGAGCAGGCCTAGGTCAGAGGGGATTCCTCTTGGGCTTTGTGGAGCTGAAGCAAGCCCTGACTAGAGCTGGCTGAAAAATGGTAGTCCAAAATAAAATGTGTTTAACACACACTGGCCTATTTGCTAAATGGAAAAATTCACCCCAAACTCTTGAGTTTTGACTGAAAAACCTGGAAGATTTTTTTGAAGCAAGTCTAAATGTATCTACATTTTTGGCAGGAAAAAAAAATTCAGTTCCTGAGACTTTGCCGTGGTTGGTGTGGAGGAGGAGTTCCCGCTGTCCTTCTCACATCTGGGCTGGGCTCCCTCCTCTCAGCCTTTGCCTATCATTTCCACCCCCTCGTGGGGCGACTTTTCTGCAGAAATGAGGGACCAATGAAAGAAACGGGGTTCTTCCCTTGCTAAGGAAACAATTCAGCGTGAGATCCCAGTAGACAGTCATTTAGCCCCCAGAGTAATAATGCTCAATGAGAACAACGTGCGGCTGATCGAGGGTTCCTACTATGTATGCAGCAGCTCAGAAACAAGGGGAACGGAGCCTGGAAACTATTCACTGAAACTGAAAAGATGAGACAGCAAAAGAGGACTGTGGATTGTGGGTTTGGGTGGCTTTGGTTTGGGTTTGGTTTGAAGGGGGGGTTGAAGAGAAAGAAAGATTCAATTTTAAAAAGGGCTCATGGTTAAAAACCACAAAGCCTACAATCTCAGCCTTTGCTGGGCCACACTTGGTAGACCTTTACTCAAGCAAAGCTCCCATTGACTTTAATAGGCACTTTGCCTTCCTAAAGAGTGCACACCCATTATTATGCTGTTAAGCTTTTTAAAATTAGGTCTCCATTCCCTGTTGCTTTCTCCCATTTCCTGGTGATTCCTCAACCCTAGTCTTTTGTCCTTCATCTCAGAGGACTCCTGAGTTCTAGTCTCAACGCTGCCACTCATCCACTCTGTAGACTTGTGCAAGTTGCTTCACCTGTCTTTGCCTCAGTTTCCCCATCCCTGAAACTGACACAACAATATTGACTTGTCTCCAAGGACTGATTAATGGTAGGCAAAATCCTGTGAGAGACTAGGAAGTGTGATGTCCTGTATTAATGGCTACATTGTCTCTGTGTCCCTGACTCCCCATGAATGCCAGCAAATGGTTGGTTCCCTCTGAGGCTTCTTTTTCAGGATCACCCAATCCTGCGGTTTTTGCCTTGGGTGGCCAACTTTTCTGGCTGGATGCCATTGCTACAGATGGTGTCTGACCCATCCGGTTGGGAAAGTCGATAACCCTATGTCTGCCCTGGATCAGAGCCCTGATCAGTCCAAACTAGAATCAAATCAATTTACAGCAGCCAGAGAAGAAACTGAATTCAGTCAGTTATAGTTACATAACCCCCCCAACGCATGCGCGCACGCGCACGCACACACTGTCTTCTCATGGGGAAGATAATCAAATTGCAACTACCATTCAAAACAAAATTAAGTTAAAAAAAAAAGACTGACTCTTCATTCCCCATCTCCAGCAAATGGTGTCCTCTAAGCAGTAAGCCATGATCTCCCAATGAATGCATTGTATCTTGGGAAGAAGGGAGGGGTTAGCAATATAAGCTCCGCGCTTGTCGGTTAACAAGCTTCACCTGACATTACTAGCTTGGAGTAAAGAACCATCATAGGCGTCAGCCTGCCATAGGTCCCGGAGTTTAATTGTCCCAAACAAAGCTTTCGTGCATTCACCTTCCCATTACAACTCGTCCTGCCGTCACTCCAAGCATGCGGGGAATGGGGCAAGTAAGCAGAGCTCTTGACATGACCGCCATAGACTAAAGGGTGATAATTAGATCAAATTATCAGCATGCACATTCCACGCATGGTTGCAGAGACAGCTGAAGTGCTTGGGAAGGAAGAGGGAAGCTCTGTGGTAACACAAATATCCCTCCCTTTTGGGCACAGCGAATGTTGCCTGGCGCACCACTTTCCTGGACGCAAACCAGGGGATTAAAATATATGAAATGGAGAGTGGGGTGCGGGCGTGTAGCTCAGAGCAAGAAGCCGATGCAAATACATTTTGTGCGCTGCGAAATAATCCAGGTTACAAACACCATCGTTTTGACAGAAGACTTGAAGCACAAACACCAAGCAAACTCCCATGTGTGGCTTTACTTGAATTCTATCCAACTCATAAAAAACAATCTCCCGTTACGCCCATGTGGGGAGGAACAGATGATTCCGGCAGCAGCTCAGCGAGCCAATGCTATTGCTAATGTCACTCACGCTCTTCAATCAATGTTTGGTTCCTGGTGTGGCCCAAAGCATCTGGTCCTAGCTGGATCAGATGCAATAACCTGTCCAAAGCTGACCCACGCTCAACTCCACCCTTTCTGAGGTCTGAAAATGTCACATGAATATTTTTGGCCTTGTTTTATTTCAATATTTTGCATCTCTCGCCATTTCTTAGGTTTTGGCTGGTACCTGAAGTGGTGAAACCACAAGAGAAGCTGTTCTCAACATATTTCCACCCTGGCCAACCAGAATGAGTAGTGGAAATCTGACACAAGAGGAATCTAATTTTTCCAGATCTCTATTTGCAGTAAGAGCTTCTGACGAGTTTGGATAAACTCTGGATAACCTTCAAACCTTCAAGTGCCTCAGTAAACTGGAAGCAAAAGATGGAACCTGAGCCTTTCAAAGAAGCGTAAAGGTGCTGTGGTGGATAGGAGGAGTGCTGGCCAGCACCCAGGGACAAAGGGGTTAAACTCAAGTAGCTAGCAAGGGTCTTGGCAGGGGGCCAGAAGAACCCATGGGATACAGCGCTGAAATCTGAATTGGATATAGATCCTTGCCTGCTCTGCCTGTGGGTGAATTCTAAGTTAAGGGCTGGAGGGAGCCGATGCAGTAATCAGAATGATCATGCCTATATGAAATATTGGACATGGGAGTGAACTGGGCCTTGTAATGCAGATCTGCACAGATCGTGAGTCGAGGGGAAACGTATTTAGTCGCGATCAGGGGTATTTTTTTTCTTTATTTTGGTTGTTTGGTTAAATGTCTCTGTGTGAAACCATGTCTTCCCTCCCCTGCTCACCATTTAAGTTATAGCCTAAAGAACTATGGTTCTCTGTGTTTTTGATCTGTTCTTTTCTTAGTTGCTCTGTAACACCTAGCAACCAAGTATGCTTTTTCAAGGATATCTTTTTGTTTTGTTAATAAAATCGTCTGTTTTTAAGGCGATGATTTGATTCTTGTGTCCTGGGAGGTAATAGGAGGTCTGTGTGTGCTTGCCTAGCCTGAAAGGTCAGCTATCAGAGGTACAGTTGCTTTTGATACTTTTTTCAAGCTCTCTTGTGGCAGAGGAGCTTGGGGTACTCCCAGGAAGCAAGTCCAAGTGCTTTCTTCCTCGGTTCAAGAAGAAAGGGGTTTTCTTTTGTTCCACATGGTGGTGGCAGCTACTCCCCAAATCTGTGACTCTGGGGAGTTTTTGTAAGCAAAATCTATAGAGGCAAGGTATTCAAGGTTTCTTGCAGGCCCCCATGTTCTGCACTCAGAGTGCCAGAGTGGGAAACAGCCCTGACAGGTGCCCACAAAGTTTAATAAGAGTTAGGGATACCATACCTTTATAAGCCTTTGAAAATATCAGCCTGAAGCTTTAAAGCTTTACTCATCACTAGAACGGACAAGGACTATAAGTATCTGTCCAGAAAGAAGGGACCCAATTTCTCTTACTATATAGCAACATAAACCCGGTAATGAAGTAATGCTGAAAGCATAATGGGGCCTAACAGGTTTAAACTAGGTGGGAAGTTGAATGTCAGTTCCCATCTTGAGAGGGAAAGATACTGACTCTGCATCGCAAAGACTGTAGAACTGATTTGTGGCGTTTGATTCGGAGCACATAACCCTGCTTAGTAAGCAAGTAGTGCCCGATTGCAGTGAGGTCATGAGGCCAAGCACGACTGTGCCTCTTTATTCCCTAAAGGCAAGTTTGCTGTAATAGAACGTGGTGTAGGGCTAGCACAAGGAGATGTAGATGAGAAAAAGAAGTGCACGGGCATGGTGTGTGTAGCTAATTAAGCAACAAAGCAGAAGTGTGTTAACCTAACAGAGACTTAGACATTTTCCTGATCAATTACTTCAAATCCTTACACTGCGTGAGAAAAAAAAATCCCACTGATTAGCTTCACCTCCTCTTCTTGCAGCTCCAGGCCCAGAGGTGGGAACACTCAGCAAGCAGATTCAGTTCTGTTCTAGGCACCCTCACCATGGGATCTGAGCATCATGGGAACTGGGTGTTTAGTAGTTAATGACACCCAAGAGAGAATCCAGACCAATGCTGGAAAGGTGACAAAATGATTGGATCGCACAAACATGATAGGGGAACATCCAAATACCACAACGATCCGGATAGATTGTATGTGCTGCTCATACTTACTGATGGGAACAGGAAAGGAATAATTAAATACTTCACCAGTTGGATGATAGAATAAGTGGATGTGCCATTAACAGAGGAACAGTGACACAGGGCACCAATCATCGTACAGTTCAGATCCCATCAGCCAATCGGGGCAGAGCAGATTGCATAAATGAGAATGGAAAACCCAATCCAATCTCCTTTGAAGTCAATGGGAATCTTTGCACTGACTTCAATGGACAGTGATCAGGCTCGAAATGCCCAGTTCTAGGTCAGTTACAGTACAGCATCCCTGCCCTGTGTCTAGCCGGCAACTGCATTTTGGTACAGCCACCAGAGAGAAGGCTCATTCGGGTGATTCTCTGTCAGGTTAGACAGCGCTGTGACAAATTGACAGCTATGAATGCTCAGATCCCGCATATAAAATCCAGTCCCTTAGCTCTTTTGTGAGCAATGGCAAAGCACACAATGAAGTACCAGGGATGTGCTAGGATGTGGCAAGTTTATTCTCAGAACTGCAGAGTGAGCGCTGGCGGGGCGGGGGGCGGGGGGAGAGAATGGGCAGATCCCAAGAGAAAGGAGCTGAGCATACCAATGAAATGGTTAGCTGTGCACTCCCATTTTAATCCTACTAGCCAGCAGGATTAACCTTCCAGCTGTACAGCATTCCTCTCAACTCAGGGCCAAGTTCCTCTGCACTCCCTGTCTTCCTTGGCATACAATCCTCCATCCTTGCATTGGACTAAACCCTCTGCCTGTTTCCTATGGGATCCTTTGAGATTAGCATGCCTTGACTCATGGACTTCTTACCGGTTGTTGGGCAAGACTGTCCTAATATTTGAAACTGGGACAAAAAGAATATGGCCTCACCAATCTGCTTCATAGGCATAACCAACTTGGTTTCCAACAAAAACTAAGTAACTTTGTTTATATGTAAGAAGTATCTAAAGAACCTTGTCCATCCAAAAATAAACAATATGGTGAAGGGGGAATTATAAAGCGAAGACTCTGAGGCTCTAAAAGCCACAGATAAACCACGGCCATTCTGAGAAAGAGGGGATCAGCAGACCAGCCTCCTAATTGCATAGAACCCAGGGATTCATGGGAATTCAGTGTGGTATCCAGTTTTGTATCCCAGGCCGTTTATTTTACAGGTTTATGTAACACGTACATGAATCAAGAAAAAAATTGTGTCACAAAGAAATAGAAAATGTGGCTTCACCTATTTAAACATGAAAAAAAATCCATCCAAAGTTTGTCTGGCTCGGAGCATTGGCAATACAATATGGAGCTATCACCCTGTTGTCCCTGGTTTGAATCAAAAGCTGGATTGGGGATGACTGAAAGTTATCACCATCTGAAAGATGTTTGGAGACCTTCCTGAAAATGACTCAGAGGCATAGCCATGTTAGTCTGTATTGCAGTTGATGGCTTTCCACTCCACAGGGTTTAATGCAGTGCCTTGCATGTTTAAAAGTCTCAGAGGGGTAGCCATGTTAGTCTGTATATATTTTTTTATTAGTCTCTAAGGTGCTACCAGACCACTCGTCATTTTTTAAGAGTTGGGGTTTTTTCCTGAAAATGAGTTAGTGGTAGACAGGAGTTGTACATCGTGACTGGCACCCTGGTGGAGAGTTTGAACAACTTCTTGACATCCCCAAAACTGGACCATCTTGTGGACCTTAGTGTTGGTTCCTGCAGGCTAGGATTGACGGTCCACTGGTCTGGAGATAATAGCAGTGCATCTACTGTGAATCACTGAGTTCACACCTCAGACTTTCCACCTTGCCTGTCTACACTTCTTCTTAACTTTCAGGCCCCAGAATTTTTAAATAGCTGATAAATAAACACCCAAGCCCAGGATTTAGAATGATAAACCTGTGGTTACGGCACTAGACGCGTAATGCCATGAGCTATAGACACCAAGCTCTTTGAAAGAGAGGCCTTGGCTTTGTAGTATAGACCAAGTCCTAATAACAGTCCTACCAGCTGCCAAAGCCTTGTCTTCACTAGCAGTCACAATGCTGCTGCCGCCACCAATGGAGCTGCCCATGCGATAGTAAAGGTATTTTTTGCAGGGCCCCAGCTGCCCCTAACCATCCAAAGTAGACAAGCCTGCATGAGACAGATGAAGAAACACCCCAAAACCATGTTCCACGAGAATTTTCAAACAAGTGTAAGAGAATTCAGCATGGCCTAGGGAATTGTGTGCAGCATTTCCTGCTATCTATGTTTGTCAACTAATTGATTAGTCAGCATGATAAATAGGCACAACAGCCGAATGCCACTACAAGTACGTAGAGCAGGGGTGGGGAACCTAAGGCCTGAGGGCCGGATGTGGCCCCTGGTTTACATGGATCGAGTCCCCCAGGCTTGGGGCTCCTCCCCCCCTCAGCATCAGGGAGCCTGTACTGGTGCTCCAGCCCTCCCATAATCCCTCTGTGGGGCTGGAACATACAAAATCTACTAGCCCAGGCCCCTCTAGGTCCTGGTGTGCGAGGGGAATGTAGGGAGTGTCTGTCTCCTTCTCAGTCGGGGCCACGTCAGAGAGGTTTTTTTGTTGTTGTTGGTTTTGGTTTTTTGCTTCTCCCCGACCCCAGAAAAGGTTCCCTGCCCCGATGTAGAGTAAAGGGAGTCATGGAGCACATCAAGTACACTGGTAAAAGGGGGAGCTGGCATTCCATCACCTTGGCCACCACTCCACTAGCATCCTTGCATATTTCATTCTCCCTGCAAAGAAGCTGTGAGTTGATCAGCCTCCTTAGTCACACAGCGATGCTCCCTGCTAGGTGGCAGGGAGACTATACAGAGCCCTGCACTAAGGCACACCTGTTTATTTTATTTGGTGAGGGACAAGGTCCCTCACCAAAGGCTCTTAAGTAAAGCAAGTTGTCATGGGTTAAGAGGGAAGGTCCTTTTGTGGATTGATAACTGGTTAAAAGACAGGAAACAAAGGGTAGGAATAAGTGGGAAGTTTTCAGAGTGGAGAGAGGTAACTAGTGGGATCCCCCAAGGATCTGTTTTGGGACCCATCCTATTCAACTTATTTATAAATGATCTAGAGAAAGGGGTAAACAGTGAGGTGGCAAAATTTGCAGCTGATACCAAACTGCTCAAGATAGTTAAGACCAAAGCAGACTGTGAAGAGCTTCAAAAAGATCTCACCAAACTAAGTGATTGGGCAACAAAATGGCAAATGAAATTTAATGTTGATAAATGTAAAGTAAGGCACATTGGAAAACATAATCCCAACTATATATACAATATGATGGGGACTAATTTGGCAACAACTACTCAAGAGAGAGATCTTGGAATCATCGTGGATAGTTCTCTGAAAACATGCACGCAGTGTGCAGCGGCAGTCAAATAAGCAAATAGAATGTTAGGAGTTATTTAAAAAGGGATAGAGAGTAGGACAGAAAATATCTTATTGCCTTTATATAAAACTATGGTACACCCACATATTGAATACAGCGTACAGATGTGGTTGCCTCATATCAAAAAAGATATATTGGCATTGGAAAAGGTTCAGAGAAAGCTAAAAAAATTATTAGGGGTTTGGAACGGGTCGCATATGAAGGGAGATTAAAAAGACTTGGACTTTTCAGCTTAGAAAATAGGGGTACGTCTTGACTACAGGCTTTTGTCGACAGAGGCTTTGTCCACAGATACTGTTGACAAAGCCTCTGTCGAAAAAGAGCGCCTAGACTACAGCCAGTTCTGTTGACAAAGCAAGCCGCTTTTTCAACAGAGAGTCTAGACACTCTTTTTTGAAAAAGCACAGTGTGGATGCAATAGCACCTTTTTTTGACATAACTCTGTTGAAAAAAGGTGTTATTCCTCGTAGAATGAGGTTTACCACCATCGAGAAAACTGCTGCGTTCTGTCAACTTACTGTCGACAGAACTCGGCGGTAGTGGAGACACAGGTATAGTTTTATCGACAAAAGTCCATTTTTGTTGGCAAAACCCTGTAGTCTAGACACACCCTAGGAAATTAAGGGGCGATATAATAGAGGTCTATAAAATCATGACTGGTATGGAAAAAGTGAACAAGGAAAAGTTATTTACTTATTCCCACAATATTAGAACTAGGGGTCACCATAACAGGCAGCAGGTTTAAAACAAACAAAAGGAAGTTTTTCTTCACTCAGCTCATAGTCAACCTGCGGAACTCCTTGCCAGAGGATGCAGTGAAGGCTAGAACTTTAACAGGGTTCAAAAAAGAGCTAGAAAGATTCATGGAGGTTATGTCCATCAATGGCTATTAGCCAGGATGGGTAGGAATGGTGTCCCTAGCCTCTGTTTCTCTGGAGGTGGGTGACAGGGGAGGGATCACGTGAGGATTACCTGTTGTGATCCCTCCCTCTGGGGCATCTTGTATTGGCCACTTCAGCAGACAGGATACTGAGCTAGATGGACCTTTAGTCTGACCCAGTATGGCCATTCTTATGTTCTTATCAAGAAGGAAATCAAGTTGTGATTTGCTCACAATGGATAAGTACCTTAAATGGGGAGAAAATACCAGCTAACGGAGAAAATACCAGCTAACGGAGAAAGTGAGAATGAGAACCAATGATCGGAAGTTAAACCCAGAAAAATTCACAAAATGTTAACAACAGGGATAATCAAACATTGGAACAAACTCATAAGGAAAGCGGTGGATGCTTTAAATCAAGACTGGATGCCTGTTTTTGTCCGACATGGGTTTGGGGGTTCAATACAGGAGTAACTGGGTGAAATTCTCCAGCTTGTGTTATGCTGGAGATCAGGCTAGATGATTTAATAGTCACTTCTGGCCATTAAAAAAAAATCTCTCTGAAACGCCCCATATTAGAAGTGAATGAATAATTTGCAGCAAATAGCATACTCAAATGTAGTTCATTTTTTTCTCCCAGAAAGTCCTTAAGCAGATGGAGTAAATCCAAAGATTCTGCATTCACGGTGATGCATCTGATTTTTGAAGGGCTTATTTAGCTGTGGATTTGATCATAAACAACGGGACTGGGTGAACCCCACAAACAATCACATATAGTATAGATTTGAATTAGAAAATGTCTGATTTTAACCACACACTGGTCTTTGGTTAAAAAGTACCCTTTTCAAACAATCATCAGTTTCATTTTGCTCCCCTTTGCTTGGGACATGCTCTTAGAAGCTAGAACGTAAAAGTTCTGGACTGATTTCACCCAATTCCATTTCCTATGCATCCGTCTGTTTCTGCTTTGTTAATGGAGTTTGAAATGAACGTAGCTTTTTGTTTATGTCATTTCATATGTGCTAGCAATGATGACAACTGTTGGGATATGTAAAAATTAATAGGGGTCTGGGATCGTGGTAAAGGGTCCGTCACAGTACGCATTGCCCTTTAAACATGCTTTTCCCCTTTGTCCTGGCAGCCTTGAAAGATGGTTGCACTGAACAGCGTCTTGTTTTGTCTTCGCACTTGTTCTGTAAAAACACTTTCAGAATCAGAGTTCTTTCCCCCTCCCTACGATGCTGATTTAACTAAAAACCGGTAAACAACAAACAGGGGCGGGCATAATTGTATTGATCACCTGCTTATTAATATTCATTGCATGGGAGTTAATATTACTAAATAAGGTCTTAGGGAATGTAGTGATAGATGTGTGAATTAACATACTAAAATAGATAAAAGGGTGTAATTGGCACCAAATTGTTGCCACTCAGAACATTGTGTAGGGGGTCCGAGGTTAACAGGCATGGGCAATAAAGCGGTTCCGTTTGCCCCATCCACTCCTGGGTCGCCTGTTTCTTCTCTAACAACAACACAGCTGAGGAAATAGGGTCAGGCAATTAACTGCTCCTGCAGAATCCCAAGAAAGCAAAATCTTGGCTTATGTAGGTTCTACATAAACTTTGTTTTTCAAATTGATTTCATCTTTTCCCAACTGGAGAAATGGGCTTTAAGAGCAGCTAATATGGGCAAGATCCTGAGCTAGTGCAACCTGGGATAGCTTCTCTGATGTGGACAGAGCTCTGCTGATTCCAAGCGAGGATCTGGTCCTATCTGCTATTTGCTTTTGATTTACGCCCCAAATGACATCCAAGGATCAAATTCATCTTCCAGGTGTAAATCCAGAGATAACGCCTTTGTCACCAAGACAAAGTTTCCCCACACAAAGAATTTAGCCGGGCTACAAAGGCTGTTTGGGCAGAATTTGACCTTACAAATGTAGATACCACTGCCCATCAGATCAATCAAATTTGTATTTGACACTATTACAGCTTTGCATCGCCTGGATCATTTCTCTTTCATTCTGACAAACTGTGACTCTGGATTGAATTTACACATGAAATCCAACCTGTAAACCCACCTTTAAGGAATTTCTGACAGAGCAGATGCTGTTTGTTTTAGACTTGCAAATGCCATGAGGTAAGTGAGTGTCAGCAACTATTAGTTAAAGACAAAAGCTTCACACAAGGCTATAAGAGACAATCAAGTTTCAAAGATGGGACTTGAGCATTCTTTGCAATGAAAAGGTCCAAATTAAATAAACAAAGTCCTGTCCCATTTCTCTGTGGCAGCAAACTACAATTTCCATCCACAAAGTTGCTTAGCCCCCCAAAAGTTGAGCTTCTTTGAAAATATTGAGTTTGGGGTCCAAGTGGAGCAAAGTGATTTTGCAAAACTGGCCCTATTGATTTCTTTGATTTGGGCAAAACTCACGTCACACAACATCACTGGAAGAGCATCTGTGCAGTTGAGAAAGAAAATGTGGGCATCTCTTTTTTTTCTGTCATACTCAAAATGCTGTCGAATGATTTAAATGAATGAACTGTGCATGGACCCTCTATAGCAACAGGGTTTCCATGGAAAAGCCACAGTTTTAACAACCAGGCTCCCCCGTCACTCCTTAACAACACCCTGAACTGTCTGTTCCCCTGGGCAGCCAAAGGAGAGCATAATCACCACTTTCTTGTTCGCCTCCCCTTTCTGATTCTTAGCTGTTTATTTTCCTTGGCCTAGCCCAAGTAGAAATCCGTCACTCCCAAGGTGCTTCGCACTTAGGCCCTCACTCCTGCAGCTGTTAAAGGCCAGTAGGAAAACTGTATCAAGTGCCATTTCAGATGGTGAGTGCAAGAAATCAAATAGTTTTCATTGCTTGAGCGTCTCCGTATGCAAAGATTTACTGCTACCAAATACTGGCGTAAGCAGCCCACAGCCTGGCAGGTGCTTCCTGCTGAGGGCAGCACATTTTTACTATAATCTTGTTCCTTTATTAGGCTTAGAACTATGTTTAAAATCCAGCTGACATGACTCAATTACTGATTCCACGTTGAGGCGTGCATTTATAGCTTATGCTTTGAGAGCTGCAGGAGCCAAGTTTAATGTGCTTTAGAATCCACATAAAAACTTTGAAGATTGTTGTAAAGCCAAAAAGTCACCTTTTTCAACTGCTGAGAAGGCAGGGAGAAAGCACGGTGCATATTACATGACACCTATGAAAGCATTCACATAAGCTCCCCCCGCGACAAATGGTTAGGACAGAATCCTGAACCACTGCAGCAGGAAGGGTCAAATGCTGTGGCTCTCATGCATTCCCAGGACGCAGGGGATTCCCACGCCTCTGCGCAGGATTGGAGCAAAGTGAAGGGAGGAAAGGGGAGAGGCTCCATTTTAGCCATTATTAGTGTAAGGCTCCACTGCGGGAGACTCCTACTCCCCATTTACCATGGATCACGTCCAATCGCTCAGGCTCTCCCTCATCCCGGGGAAATACAGTGTTCGAGCTTTTCTTCTGCCGCTCTATTGGCATGAGCCTGCGTCGTTGTTTCCTCCTCCTCCACAAGGGTCTCGGCTCCCTTTGAAATTGCAGGATGTTTTGGGTGCTCAGGAAATGCAAACTCTAGCACCAAGTCCTCTTAAGCCATGTAGGGCTACTGCTCTGCATCCAAACCCTTCAGTTCAACCATCTGCCCCCTCCCCTTCCCAGGGCAGGGGAGAAGTAACCCAGGCAGACCCCTCCCGCTCACGGCTGGTATCTCTGTGAGACGGGTCAGGGACAAACGGCAGCCTGGGGCCCCATTGCAGCAGGGGTCTCATCCCAGCAATCAACACGTTGCTCTTACGTAGCAGCCCCCGTCAGAGGATCTCAGCCTAGACCTCGCAGTACCCCAATGCGGCTGGTAAAGGGGATCGTCCCCCCTTTCCAGAGTCAAGCATGGAAGTGAACTTCCCAAGATCCCACAGGCTGTCAGGTGCAGAGCCAGGAATACAATCCAGGGTCTCTCGACTCCCAGGCTAGGGTTTAACCACAAAGACCTCGTCCAGGAGCACCTGGGTCTTGTCATGCAAATAGTCAGCATCAGGGCAAAGACTCTATCCGTAAAAGGGCAAAATGGCACTTGCAAGACCAGAGGGGAGCCCAGGCCTGGAACCAGTATTTCTGGCCTGTGTTTGGCACTTTCCACAGAGGCCATTGGATTAGTCCCCTAGCCACGGGGTGGGGTGAGCAATAGAAAGCAGCAAGGAACAGTCAGCCAATAATAATGCTGAGCAATTATATCGTGCTTTGTGCTGAACAAACACAAGCTAATTCATCCCAGCCCTAGACGGGCTAAGTCCACCTCTTCTAAAATAGAATATGAGGTGCCTCAGGCAAAGGCTGACAGACTCGACCATCAAAGAAAGGAGAAAAGGCTGAGGCTGAGGAGGGGGGAAATTAATCAAGAATGCAGGGTTTGTATTTAAAAAGCAGGTCTTAAAAACAAAGGCAACGCAGGGCAAATCATTACTCACTCTGAACGGCAATCAGTGGGCCAAATTCTGCTCAGTCATATTGGTGTCAATCTGGGCAACTTCATTGACTTTACTTTAGCATCACTGAGTATTAAGCTAATGGCAGTTTGCGTGAATATTGACGGAAGGCCAAATTCTGTTCTCACTGACACTGATGCAACTCCATTGGTTTCAATAAGGTTCCACAGGAGTGAGAGGAAAATTTGGCGATGAATAAGAACTTTTATGAATACACACACACACACACACACACACACACACCTTTCACCCCAACCCTTCTGCTGCTCTGTCCGTTTAAATCACACGCTCTTGAGAGCAGAGACTTATTCTCTATTTGTACAGTCCCTAACCCGAGGAAACTCAACCATAAATCAGGGTTCTGCAAGATCAGTGGTGGTGTAGATAATGACAATATACATATATAAACCAGTGCAGTATTTTATATGGACAGGACTTGTCCTTGTACCGTTAGAATATATTTTAATTACAGATGGAGAAACTGGTCTGGATACAATAAAAGCCATTTGCCCAAAACTCAACCCAAATTATTTCTGAGATGTGTGGGTCACATTTCCCTTCCCCAGCAGTTTTCATGTTGGTGACCTTTGCACTTTTCTAACTGTGATCTGAGCAGAAGCAGGAAGTTCCAGAAATCTCTTGAGGCCCTGTTTCTTGCAAGGCTTCAGGTTTTGCAAACTCTCTTCCCGTAAAGACTAGGGACTCTGGCTACTTATCCAAATTTCACCTCCATATATTTAGGTTCACTCACTGCCGATTTCAGGGGGATTATAAAATTGTCAATTACTAACAACTGAATGATTAGGTGACTCGTGCACCTTCCAGCCACTAAGAGCTATGGCTTGGCTTCACATTGTGGTTTCATACATGCCAGCCAGAATGTTACGTGGCACCTTATAACTCAGTTATGAGTACCTGCAGGAACCTGGAACCACATATTATATGTCACACAGAGAGTTGCTCTCCTTACCAATTGGTTAACATCTGAGCTACAGCTAAAACAAAATGGAAAAAGAGAGAATCATGGGATTTTTATTTTATTGTTCATTTGTTTCTGTGGATTTGACCATACATCTTTAGAAGTAAACACACACAACCTCTTGGATTTCCAGGGGGTGGAGACCCAGGGAAGCAGGGGACTATTTTCTTTCACCATATCTATTTTCAATGTGATATACAGTCTTAGAGAGGGAGCCATGTTAGTCTGTAACCTTAAGAACAACGAGTAGTCCTGTGGCTCCTTAGAGACTAACACAAATATTTAGAATCATGAGCTTTCATGGGTAAACCTCACTTCATCAGATGAGTTGGAGTTGAAATAACAGAAAGAGAGAGGATAGACTGTAGATATACAGTTCACTGCAAAAACAAACAGCCCTCATCAGAACACTTTCACAGTTGTTGTACCCAGTGTCAGTTACTCACATCCTTCAAATAATCCAACCCCCTCTCCAGGAGGCCAGTGTTTAAAGGGCAACTTGAATAAGGAAGCTTGGTTTGTTGGTCTTAGGTCACTCCCTCATCAGTAGCAAATTGTTCTCATTGAGGGTATGTCTACACTACAGAGTTTTGTCGGAAAAAAAGGCTGTTTTTCCGACAAAACCTGCATTATGTCCACACTGCAATCACGTTCTTCCGAAAGTAAATCGAAAGAACAGAGGGGTTTTCTGGCGTTGGTAATCCTCTTTCTACGAGGAAGAAGGGCCGCAGGTGGGTGTCGCGTCTCCGGCAGGCAAGGGCAAGAGTCCCAAAAAGGTGGCCTTCTGCATGTGGAAGTTTTGGAGCCACTGCTGGTCCCACCGCTCCATGACCAGCCAGTCCCACCAGTCCGAACTGGTGTCGAGCCTCCAGAAACGCCTCTCCACTGTGGGTTGCGGTTCCCAGAGTGTAGCTCCCGCACCCAGGTCCCCAGAATGAGCTTGGGGTCGCGAACCAGAAAGGTGCAGAACCAGAACCAGAAAGGCAGCTGGCATACAAAGTGCAGCATGGCCGTGTGGGGCCATCGCATGCCCAGGGGCAGCTCTGGCTCCATGGCACAAAGAAAAAAGCTGTGATGTCCACAAAAGCAGGGCATCCACAGCAGGCACTGCAAGAGCTTTGCTGTCTCTCAAAGAGGTAGGCAAGCACGCAGCAGAAGCAGAGAAACGGCTGTCCAGGGAGGTCCCTTTAAGCGCATGTCTCTGCAAGACTCCGACTCTGGCTGAAGTGGTTCCGGGTGGCCTTTTATGCGAGTGAGAGTCCAATCAGTCTGGACACTCTCTTTCGCAAAAGCAGATCGCTTTTTCAATGCGCTTTTGGAAGAAGTTTTTCTGGAAGAGATCTTCCAAAAAAAGCTTCTTCCAAAAGAAGCCTGCAGTCTAGACATAGCCTGAGATACCGAGCCCATAATTGCTGCACAAACCCTCCAACTATTTTTACACAGTGAGGGAACCCCCTGATGTCACTTACATCAGTTTTACACTGGCATAACACCAATGACTTCTGAATTTACACCAGAGCAAATGAGATCAAAATCAGGCCTGACGACTTTACACCTAAAATAACAGAAAAGAATTGTTCCAAGTAGAGCCATTTTCCAGACCTGGTGGATGTTTGGAAGTGACTGAAAGCTCAGGAAATAAGAACATAAAGATCTGAGATCAGCACAGAGAGCTCTGCCTTGTCTCCATTAGCCCCGGCAGTCCTGATCTTCAGTAAGACACTGGAAAAACTTAAAAAACAACAAATAGTCTTGCAGCGCGTTAGAGACTAACAAAACATGTAGATGGTTTCATGAGCTTTCAGTCACTTCCAAACATCAAGCAGGCCTGGAAAATGGCTTTATGTGGAACAATGGAACAGCCAGCTGGGGGCTGCTGGCAGGCAAGGAAGCCTTCTTGAGAGTGCTGCAGGCTGGGAGCTGCTTAGATAAGCACCTCTGGGCCAGAGCCTGCCTCTGGCATCCTATCCCCTCCCGCATCCAGCTCCCTCCCAGACCCTGCACCCTCTCCTATGCCCCTTCCCCAGCCCTGCACCCATACCCCCTTCCAGACTCTGCATTCCAATCCCCTGCCCCAGGTCACCATTCAAACCCTCTGCATCCTCTTCCCCACCAGCCAGGTCACAACTCCCTCCCAAACCCCACATCCTCTCCATAGAAAAATGCAGCCCTTGACCATTTACCAAAATCTTGGAGTGGCCCCCCCATCAAAAATAAATGGCCTTAGCTGGACTCTCCAAAGGTGCAGAAATGGGCTGGACATCCCATGGGAACAGTCACATGCAGTGTGCCTGCAATCACCAGTGTCTAGCGGGGCCAGAAGCAGCAGGAGAGACGTCCTTCTGGCTGTGCTGTGGCATGTTGGGATCCAAGAGTGAGAAAGCTCAACAGCTAAAAGAAAAACGAATGAAAAAAAATCGTTACCCACATTTCTCTAACCCCAACACAAGTTCTATTTGGGCTGCATTTGAGTTTTGGGTGGGGAAAGCAGAGAGGGGTTCTTGTGTCTCTGACAGAAATGCCTTCATTGGGCAGACTACTCTAAACAGCTTTGCAACCATCCCACCAGGAAAGAGGAATGCAGCTTCCAAGCCCCATTCATTCCTCGCCCTTGCTGCTGCGTCTGCAGGCAAGGAAACCCGTTCTGATCCTGGCTTCTGGGCTGTGGCAGGAAGGAGGCGGGACAAGGGTATTTATATTTGAGGTAGATCATGGACTGCACTTAAATTCAAAAAGTGATCTCGTGCTTAAAAAGGCTGGAGACCCCTGGCATAGCCAATTGGCATGCTAAAGTCCTGTTGCTGACTACAGATGGATTTTAGCGGATGCGTTATTGCTTTGTTGAATCGGGGTCTCAAAGTGGAGCACAGCGCAGAAAAGGCTCGTTGAGGAATTGTTCTGTTCCGTCTCATCCCCTGTAGCATTAACCTAGCTCCTAAGCCCCCCATACTCTTTGGCTTTACCAGCCTAGCAGACCCAAGTAAGACAGCAGAACTGGATCTGTCTCTCACATCAGCTGGCAGCGGGGGTCAGAGTTCGTTTGCTTTTCTCCGCCTGCTCTTAGGCAGGCCTCCTCTCTTTGGCCAGCAATCTCCTTTTCTAGTCTGGCTGTGGGCTGCTCTGCTATCTCCTTATGCATTCTTGCCTTTGATTTGCCCATCGGGGAGCTGTCCATCACATCCCAGATCCCCCTCACACCCGTGCCTGAGACTTTGCGAGTCCCCATTGAGTCAGGGCAAGATTCCAGGTGAGACAACTCCAGTCAGATCCTCATTCTTTCTCCAGTTTAATTTACATCTGACACCAGGAGTCTTAAGCATCTCATCTTGCCCTCACAGTGGACTCTGGCCATTGCAACAGCCCTCCCCGGCTTTGCTTGCACTAACTGGGGACAGCGGAGGCCAAATGACATCATGGGAAGCAGTTGCCACGGAGACAGACAGTGGTCATTACTGGTTCCCATGGCACTGGTTAAGACATGCACTGGTGTGAAGAATACACACCCACCACGCTATTTGTCACCCAGCTAATCATCTTAGAAGTTAAACAGTTTGCCTTTATTCCCTGTATTTTCAGAGTCCAACGGACGCAGATGAGCTAGCAGACCCAGTGGGACTGAAGGATTCTTTCTTCCCAGCGCTTTACTGTGCCAGCACTTGGCTAGGCACAAAGAGCTGAATAATTCAGTCCTGACCAGCCAGCCCTGCTGAAAACTTAATGAATTCATGAGAGTTGCTCAGGTGTGGCCAAGGGCAGTATTTGGCCTAAGGGGAGGGCCCTCCAACCCTGCCGAGCAGACCATGAATTTAACTGCCCTGTCTCCAGGAGAGGCCATGCCGGCCCGGCTCCGGTAGTCTGTGAGGTTACAGTGCATTGGAGTAAAGTCACGGCCTGCACCTTGTGACCCTCCCGAGGGTCTGTGAGGTGTCAGAGTGGCCAACGGGCTTCTTATGGAATTCCAGGGGTTGGTTCGGACCTTTACATTTCTGAAGGGTTTGTACCCTCGTCACCCGCACGATGGCCTCTCTTCTCGCTCCGTACAGCGGCGGCAGCAATCGGAGGAATTGTCTCAATACGGAGACGAGGGAGCTGCTGGCAGGGCGTCTGCTGAGGGCCTCTAGCCTCTGGAATGTATTTCCCCTAGGGGTGCTCTTGCTCAGATTTGTTCACCTTCCAGCCAGGGTGCAAGGCTTTGTATACTGCAGGGGTGGGAAACCCTCACAGACGTGGCCCCTGACTGAGGAGACAGACACTCCCCACATTCCCCTCACACACCAGAGCCTAGTGGGGCCCAGCCTAGCAGACTTTGTGTGCTCCAGCCCGATGCGGTGGGATGGCAGGGGGGCTGGAGCACCAGTGGGGGTTCCTAATGCTGGGGGGAGCCCTGAGCCTTGGGGTCCAGATCCAGACAAGCTGGGGGCCACATCCAGCCCCCAGGCTTGAGCTTCCCCACCCCTGGTATACAGACATTTGAGGTGGGAAGGGACAAGGGCCGGATCAAGGTGTGGGAGCTGTTAGTGTAGGGACGTTGGTGGAGGTCCCAGATAATTGCTGATTGTGGGGCTGTTTGGGAAAGCAGGAAGGGGTGCTTACTACAGCATGAGATGGCCACTCCGAGCACATGATCCTGAAGGGCAAATAGATAACTATGGCTATCTGGCTGACAAAGGAAGCTATATTCATGCCTGCTAAGCCGCTCACCAAAGCTCTGGAGACTTTACTCTCAGAGCAGGACTACTCAATATGCAGCAGGCGGCCCACAGCCCGTTTGTTTGCAGCCCACGGTGCGGTTTGGGTTTACACAGGGCTCAACAAGCAGCCCGCGGATGGAGTTCTTTGAACATGGCCTCTACTGGGAACACACTCCACTACGGTGAGTCATTATCATGGTCCTCTGTTGCCATGCGTTTTAGTAGTTAAATTCCTGGCCTGCCATTGCTCATTAAAAGTGCTGTCAAATGGGTAGAAATAGGGTCAATATTGCATTGTATTAATATCAGTAGAACTGACTTAAATGGGGCCTGCATGTTTGTAATCTTGCCTTAATCTTTGTATTCATGCCTGTCAGTGTGAAATAAGCTATTTGCATATATATGCAACCACACAAGTTGCGACCCTCGGCATGTGCTAGCCTGTGAGTATCATTGTGGCCCCCAGAGCTTCCAAAGTTGAGTAGCCCTGCTCTAGTGACCAGTCACAGCCTCCGACGAACAGAGATAAGATCCATACTGAGTCTGCAGAGCTCAGAACCAAAGCATTACGATAACAAATAAAAGCTTGTATTCAATTAACGTCAGAGGGATGGATATGGTCTCCCATTTGCTCACCAGACCAGGCTGGCAGCAACTGGACGTCATCACCACCCAATTCCTATTGGCCTGTATGAAATAATTTGTCTATACAAGCTGGTTTGGCTGCTCTCTCTGTGCAGTGAGCACTGTGTCGACAAAGAGGGGGTCTGCAGGTGCTCCATGCTAGCCCTGGCCCCCTGGCTGACAATGAAAGAACTGACCCGGTTGTGTGCATGGTGGGAAATGTTAGGGGGTTGGGGGCCAGTGCAGACCTAGCTTTTCATTGGACCCTGAGCCAGGAATAGGACTTGTCTTTACCTTAAAAAGTTTTCTCCTCTAAACTGATCCCTTCCATCCTTTCTTGGACTTTCAGCCTCTCATCACCCTATAGTTCTCCCCACAACCTACTATAATTGAGTGATGACTGCAAGAAGATTAAAAGAATTAATCCCCATAATATATGGGAAGGATCAGGAGTGTTTCATCTCCTTTTCCCTTTACAAACAATCTCATATTTCTTTGGGGGAGGGAAGGATCATGGAAAGTCCTGTGGGTCGTTCCTAGGACCAAAGGGGGTTGGAGAGATTTTTCGACTTCTGCTCTCCCACGTTGTAAATTGTGATGCAGAGCATGTAACTTGCAATGGGATGAAACATTATCTCTAAAACTCTTTACTTGCTTCCTGCTAAAGCAAATGTGTGTGTGTGTGTGTGTGTGTGTTTCTTAAGCAGCTAAAAACGTAAGAGGAGATAGATGGTCTTTCATGCTTCTTGAGCAGTATATTGTTATAATCATGGGTCATATATTTATTGCTAAACAACACATGAATGTATGTACTGGCTGCTAAAGATTTGGTATTAGGCGTAATAGTCTTTTTTAATTGCAGCAGAAATTAGTCTTCCTTTGCCGTTACCACGAGGCACACTGCAGCCTTTCTGGAGAAGAAAGAAGAGGCACCAAGAGTCAGTCTGATATCTCAGCACTTAATCCACTTTCACAGTACACGGGTCACAGCATCCAAGGAGTTAAATCCCCACTGTAATGAGCTGTGTGGCATTAAAGTTGAGAAAGCTGAAACCAACGTTAAGGAATTGATTTGAACCATCACCCCAAAAACCCAAAGCCAGCCTAAATGTAGAACCTAATTTGAAGAGAGATTAAAAAGACTTGGACTTTTCATCTTAGAAAAGAGGAGACTAAGTGGGGATATGATAGAGGTTTATAAAATCATGACTGGTGTGGCAAAAGTGAATAAGGAAAAGTTATTGACTTGTTCCCATAACATAAGAACTAGGGGCCACCAAATGAAATTAATAGGCACCAGGTTTAAAACAAACAAAAGGAAGTTCTTCTTCACGTAGCGCACAGTCAACCTGTGGAACTCCTTGGCAGGACTTTAACAGGGTTCAAAAAAGAGCTAGATAAATTCATGGTCCATCAATGGCTCTTAGCCAGGATGGGCAGGGGTGGTGTCCCTAGCCTCTGTTTGTCTGGAAATGGATGACAGGAGAGGGATCACGTGAGAATTCCCTGTTGTGTTCACTCCCTCTGGGGTATCTGGCATTGGCCACTGTCAGCAGACAGGATACTGGGCTAGATGGACCTTTGGTCTGATCCGGTATGGCTGTTCTTATGTATCTGGTCTGGAAGGGTTAGCAACACCAGCCCAGTGCAATACTAATCCACACCAGAGTGAGATTAGAATAGTATTCATATGGCACCTTTGAGCCAAAGATCTCAACGTGATTTCACCAACGTTAGTGAATTTTCCGTTTTACTAATGGGGAAAAGTGAGGTCCAAATAAGCTAAGAGTCCTGCTCAAGGTCACCTCGCATGTCAGTAACAGGTCTTCTGACTCCCAGTTCCCTGCCAGCCTGAAACAGCTGCCTGGGAGCAGAGGACCGAATGCAGATGTATGCAAGCCAGTAAGCCGCTCTTCCTGTAAGCCTTCAAGGAAAGCAGTGAAGGTTCAACACTTCTCGTTGCCTTCCTGAAAATGGCATTACATCTCCTTGCTCCGTGGCAGCCTTGACTCTCTGCAACATGCTGAACGTGGGTCTCTGGGACTGAACATCAGCACCCAGCTGAGTGTGGTTTTCTCCGTATCCAGCCTTGGCTTGACCCACGGTAGCTGATCCAAGATCTTTCCCTGCACCACTCAGTGTAGGCCCATTATTCCCAAGGCCGGAAGAGGCCTGGTGTGAAGAGCTCAGCCATACATTTATGGCATCATCTGATATCACTAGGGGAGCGGCTCCATTTACCGGTGCTATTCTGTGGGGGTACGTCTACACTAGCCCCCTAGTTCGAACTAGGGAGGCTAATGAAGGCGACCGAAATTGCAAATGAAGCGTGGGATTTAAATATCCTGAGCTTCATTAGCGTGTTTCCGGGTGGTCAACATTTTGGAAACTGACTAGCCCGGAATAGCTGCC
Organism: Rafetus swinhoei; assembly: GCA_019425775.1. Lineage (NCBI taxonomy): Eukaryota > Metazoa > Chordata > Testudines > Trionychidae > Rafetus > Rafetus swinhoei. The sequence goes on from CM033438.1 coordinate 5,304,212, forward strand.
CACGTCTACATGCGGCAGTGAAATGGGAATTCGGAGTAAACCCCTAACTCGAATTAGCTGTTACTCCTCGTGGAATGAGGTTTAACAGCTAATTCGAGTTAAGGGGTTTACTTCGAACTCCCGATTCACTGCCGGCGACCGCTGGGAACATGCTAATGAAGCTCGGGATATTTAAATCCCGCACTTCATTTGCAATTTCGGTCGCCCTCATTAGCCTCCCTAGTTCGAACTAGGGGGCTAGTGTAGACGTACCCTGGGAGCTGCAAAAGGGGAGTTGCAGCCAAAGGCCTTCCTAGGCTTTCCAGACTCTGGACATGCATCGGGATGTTTCTATGCAGCTGATCCAAGGGAGCCAAATAAATTACAATAGCTTGCACCTGGGACATGCCTGAGAAACTTGAAAAACAACGAGTAGTCCTGTGGCACCTAAGCCCTGGTCAACACTAGGGCATTATTTCAAACCCTCCTTTGGTCGAATGTATAATGGAGCGGCCACACTACCAAGCCTGCTATTGCAAAATAAGGGGCCGCTTATTTCAAAATCTGTCCTCCAGCTTTTCTTGGGGAATAACGCTAATTTCAAAATGTACCATTATTTTTGTTAGGTTCTAAGGCCACGTCTACACTAGGAAGCTATTTTGAAATAACTAAATTTGACTTAACTCCACAGTTTACAAAATTGAAATAGCGTGTCCCTGCTACGGGGAAGCCTCAAAATTAGTCTGAGGAAGGCTTCGATATTGTGGATGCACTACCTCGACTTAGAGCCCCAGGAAGCACTGGGGAGTAATTAGTTTGAATTACTCTGGAGAGCAGTTATTTTGAAATAGCAGCTCCGGAGCGTCCACACTATCGTTATTTCGAAATAACTCCTGGGAAGAGTGGGGGGTCAAAGGAAGGTAAAGAAGGTCTTTCATGCTTTCCATTTGGACTTCACTGAATCTTCACCCCCTCCATTTGTGGGATTGAAGAGGTCTTATTACCCTATGAAGTAGCACTCGGAGATGGGTGATGTTTGTCAGCAAACAGTAATAGGGCCAAAAAATGCATTTTGGGAAGCACCAAAATTATGAGTAGATTTGGCAACCAGTTTCGGCTGGGGGAAAAAATCCACACATTTTGAAAATTTGCAGGAAAAACAATTGAAAGGAACCAGCTCCCCCTCTGAGACTATTCCTGCTTGGTACCTGTCAGGCCTTCCTTGTCAATTCAAACCCTCACCGGCAATTAATGATGTGAAACAAACAAAGCTCCATGGTCTAGAGCATCCCTCCTGGGTGCCTTATGCGGCCTGTGTTGGAACTGGAGAAGGCCTCAGGAATGGTTCCGTCCGAGTGAACTAGGGAAAAGAATCATGCAAGTGGCGCTATCATGACAGGCAAGCACAGTTTCCTTGTCTGGTTTGGAGGCTGATTTGAAGCTGTGGAATTAGCATCTCCCCATGCAGTTCTCAGACAAGCAGTCAGGCTGCTGGGGCAAGGCTCAAGCAGCTCAAAGTCTGAAATCACGTCGGGTCCTCAGTGCAGAGCAAAAGTCAGAAGAATCCAAGTCAGAGCCAAAGTCAATGGTGGGAGTTCAGGAGCAGAGTCAGTGGCAGCAGTTAGCTGTGGAATCACTCTGACTACTTCCTGCTCTGTCCAATAGGTTTATATGGGGTCAAGCAGCCAATAGAGAGTCTCCAGGGCAGTAGCCAATCAGGTCTCTCAGGTGGGACTTGCCATAGTGTACATCTGTGCAGTGTGCAGATCACAGGCAGCACCTGGGTCACAGGTGGTTGGTGTCTTTTACCTGATGTATCTCCTGACCTGTGTTCACAGTCCTGACAATCCTTGAGCAATCCTCTTCGCCACAATTACCAAATTTTCCAAATCCTTACATTTGACAATTAGTGGTAAAGCCGAGCAGGAAATTTGCTGGGCTTTGCAACAGCTTCTATCAAATTTCCCGGCACATCTTTCTCCCAAGCCTGTATTTAGGCTTGGAATGACTAAAGTATTGGTAAATATCAGTAAGCACTGATTTCACCATACACACACAAATCAACATAAAGAATCTTTTCGTTGTCAATGATCAACATTTATAGCTAAGCAAAGTGAGAAAAATGCTGCTTGAGAACTTAAGAGTCAAAATCCAGGGATTTAGACTTTTAAATTAGGCTTGTTACAAAAGGATTAGCAAACTAATGAAAACAGGTGTGTACAATGTATTGATTTAAGGATATATGTTCTGGATATTTTGACATGCGATGTTGACCATTTGGTTTTAATGGTTTGCAAAGCTCTAACTTTTTGAATCTCATGTCTTCTGTCATTAAGTAATTATCTGATTCCACATCACATAATTTTCTGCAATTGTGACAATTTTAAAAATATATATGCATTGAAAAAACTGCTAAAATAAATCAATTATTATCTGTCAACATTTTTAAAAATTGAACTCTGCCGAGGCTACTTGTATTGCATGCCTCTGAAAAGGAGATGAAAAAGGTCTAAATGCCCTTTATAGATTACTGTAGTCTTAATTGCAACCAGAACTGCTCAAACCACTGAAAGTTAATGAGCTCTTTCTGTAGAATTATACTCTTCCCAATGCTAACTCAAATGTGTGCTTGTGTACTGGGGTGATTGTTATAACCCAAGAGCTTGTTATCCATAATTAGCCTTTCCAAGTCTCTGAAAAACCATGAATGCATTAAAATTTGGGCCAGCAGCCTTGTATAACACCATTATTAACCTTGCACCTAGCAGGGTGCAGAAATGGAATTAAAGCTCTTTGCATATGAAACAGAAATTTCCCACCGTTCTGTATGTATAAAATTCATGAGTTTTGGTTGAAAACATTTGTTACATAAACCAGATTTAGTCTATGGCTTCTTCATCAGCTAGCGCATCTCCTAAGGCTACGTCTAGACTGCAGGCTTCTTTCAGAAGAAGCTTTTTTCGGAAGAGATCTTCCGAAAAAACTTCTTCCGAAAGAGAGCAACCACACTGCAAAAGCGCATCGAAAAAGTGATCTGCTTTTTCAAAAGAGAGCATCCAGACTGAATGGACACTATCTCGCATGTAAGCTGTGATTGCTATGGACGGAATGGCCACCAGGGCACTTGCGCTTTTTCCTGTTTCCTCTTCTTCGGAAAGAACTCCCTCTTCCTCATCCACACATGCCTTTTTGCAAAAGAGCTCTTTTGCGAAAAGGCTTCTTCCTCATAGAATGAGGATTACCAACTCCAGAAAACCCCCTCTGTTCTTTCGATTTTCTTACAGAAGAACACAATTGTAGTCTGGACGTTCCTCAAGTTTTGTCGGAAAAACGGTTGTTTTTCCAACAAAACTCTGCAGTGTAGACATACCCTAAACCCAGCTGCCTGCCTCTTTCTTTCAATAATCCACTGGCACAATGCACAAATAACATCTACCCACAACAATTCTGTTTAGTCTCAAAAAGGAGTTCCATGAAGCCAGATGGAGCGCTACCTTCATCCAAGTAAATGTGCTTAGTCTCAAATTTCCTGCTGAGGCCGCAGAATTCCAAGAAAACCAAAAGCCGTGGTGATATGTTGGTGACCCAACCAATATTAATTCATCATCCTCACATTTGCAGGTCGGTTTGTCTGACACTTGACCTCAGCACCATGACATCCGTGTCACTGAGAGCAGGCCACACAGCCCAGGCAATGTGGGCCTCAGTTTACCAGTCACGATCACACTTACCTGTCTCACAGGAGTGTTCTCCGAGTTGATGCATGTTTGGAAAGTGTTCAGAGAGTCTTAGGTGAAAGCTGTTACAGAAAGGCAAATAAGTCAGTAAAAGGTGCAGAACCATCTTTCCTACACTTTTGCAGGTTCCCACAAAGAACACACAGTTGCAGCTCTTTCAGTTTCTCTAGTCAGCTCCTCTACCTCTTGAACCACGAGCTGCTGGCATAATTCAGAAGGAGCACACCTTGGAGAGATGCAGAATGGATGGCATTGTAAGCTTTCAGATGGCTTTGCTGGACCTCATTTCAGCTTGTAATTAATAGCAGATACCAGTTCTGTCACTTGTGATGTTATCATCAATCTTCTTGCCTTTCAAAGTGAGGAGAGGCATGTCAATCATGGGCAATTAGGTCTCTGAAGTCGGCTTTGGGGGGTTAGAAATGTTTGCAGAACGCCTGCGATGCCTGGAGACTATTACAGAGATACCGTAGAAAAGACCACAAGACAGGCAAGGAGCAGCTCTGAAACTAGGCCCTCATGGAAAGCCAACTGTCTCCTTTTAGGCCATTAATAGCTTTGCAGGCAAGATTTAAGGAATCTTTATATTTTCAGGGAAGGGGCAAATGGGCTAGGAAGTAACCGCGTTCCTGATCCTGACATTAAATGATTTGTTCCGAGTCATTCACAAAGCAGACATCAGGACCAGGGGAATACCAATGACCTCATACAGCTGATCCCAGCCAATGCAGAACTGAGTTTTATTCCACATTTTTCTAGTGCCAGGTTAATTTTAAAAATCCTAACTAGGGCCAGTTGGAAATTCTCAGTGAAGTTAATAGGGTTTTCAACCAGATGAACATGTTCATAACATCTGCTTGCCTCGATTTCCCTTTTTTTTTCTCTCATCAAAAAACCAAACACACTTGTTTTCAGTCAAAAATTTCTGATTTTTGGTCAAAAGTGTCCTATTATTTAGCCATATATTTTAGGCTTTCTGTCTCAACACAAGTTAAAATTTCCCACTGAAAATTGCAACAAGAACAAAACATTCATTTTCAGCAACATTTTCAGCTGAAAAAGGAACATTTCTTGACCAATTCTAGTCACCTCCTTTGGGGGCCAATCAGATTGCACTGTCAGAGTCAGGTCTGTGTATCTGGCATCACCTCATTACAATATGTTCTGTTCCTTCGTGTTCTTGGCCTACCTCTGTGCCCTTAACACTTCAGTGGGACTCCCCAGGATGCCACCAGCCCAAACAGAATCTGGCCCCGTACTGTCTGTGTGGCGTCAGGCTCTCTCCTTTCATTTGTCGAAAGAATTCAGACATTGCTCCTCGGCTGCAGTAAGTCAATCCACCGCTGGTAAAAACACAACCAAACAGATAATCTGCCTTCAAACGAAATGAGTGTATGTTTAGAAAAGAGTTAAATTTTGCTCCCTTTATGGTTGCAACCACATCCTCAGAGCTGTTAACCTGGAGATGAACTTCAGATAATAAAACCCTAACCTTGCTCCTTTATAAGAGCCAGCAGTCAACCGCTACTTTGGGCCCTCCCCAGCTCTAGCATGGCTTGTTTTTCTTTTCAAGGGGAGACAGCTACTAAATCTAAACTCCCTTCCACTTCTTAGCACTCTTGGGCTTCTCCCCAGCTGCAGTGCTTTTCCATGTCCTTGCTCTCGGTTAAACAAACATTATGACACTGACCGATTGCTTTAACAAACTTCACTGTTCCATGTTCTCAAAAAAAGCAGGATTCTCTTTTTACAAGGAACATTCTTTCCCTGTCACTATGCCTGCTTCAGCATCCTCTAGCACTACCGCCAAGATTGGCAGAGGTGACTAGCGATTTTGAGCGACTCCATTCTCGCCCCATCTTGAAGGCAGCTGATGTAAATTGCCAGAACTCCGCTGATTTACGGGGATACAACAGTTTACACAAGTTGGGGATATGGCTGCTGTTTTTCAGAGAGTGAGTGTTCAGCATTTTCTGACAATCTCTCTTTGACATGACTCAAGTTGGGACCCAAAACACGACAGACAAAGAGAGAAAGAAACTCCTATTATAGTACCAAGAATATCAAAGGAAGGCTAGTTCGTTTTGATCTCAAATCCAGGATCCAGATTTAGTTTCCTGTAATTTGCAGCTAAATTGCAGAGTCCATAAATATTTCTGGAAAATAAGTTATTATAACAACCATTCCGCTCCTCCATATACTCTTTCTTTAAAATGATAACCTGTGTTTCCAAAATTGCACAGAGAAAGGAAACTGCCGTTTGCTTTAGCCAAACCAAAAGCACATCCAGCCCAGCCTGTGTTGGCTGTCCCCCTGCAGCACAGAGACTTGGTGCTTTAGGGCAAGTTGTTATTATTGCAAGAAACTAGCTTATTTTGATTCCCCACAATCATCCCTGCTTTTCTGTTGGTTCAAACCTGGTGACTTCCTTCGTCTTTTCCCTTTTGTGTTCTGCTCGTCACATGGAACAACATGATTTTGTTTAATGACCAAATGCCCAAGAAATGCCAAGTTCCCCTTTTTCTCCTCCTCCAATTTTATTTGTGTTTTCTCCTCTATAAATCAGCAGCACTCAATTGAAGTCAACCCACTCTGGTGATTCCGACCAGCTGAGAACTGGTTCCATTATCTCAGTTTGTATGCAGATTTCAGGACAACACAAGGAAACAGCCATCAAGATAGAGGGTCTATCTAGGTTGTCAGGTCTCCGGTATTGACCCGGACAGTCTGGCATTTTCACCTCCTGTCCTGTAAAAAAATTCAGAAAATACCGGACACCTAAAATGTCCGGTATTTTCTGATATTTTTCCCCTGCCAGGAGGCGAAAATACCAGACACCTGGCAATCCTACGACACACTCAGCAACTGGGCCCAGCCCCTGGTCCCCCCTCACAACCCCTGTTTCCTGCACAGGGCCTAATTCTCATGCCTGTGCTGCTCAGAGCATGACATGAGCAAGAGAGAGCAAACGTCACTTTATGCCAGCTCTGCAGCTCTCCTGTTGTGCCTCATCATGACTTAGGTACTGCTGCCATGGCCCATGGGGACCTTGTGGCAGCTGGGCAGCTCCACATCCCATTTTCTAGGCTACACAGCAATTCAGGGGCCATGTGATAGATGTTACACAAGGTCTGTATCAAGCAGAGGCTCCCACTTCATCAGGGGACTTCCATTGTAGCCGGATCCATGGGCTCCAGGGGTCCTTTGTGCCAGGGTATTGCATGGCAAGGACCCACACCAAGAGCCTGTAAAGCATCCAAGGTTTGGACTTAGAAGCTCTAAATACAGAGGCTTGAGACCTGCATGATTCAGAAAATGGAGGAATTGGAGATCTGGCAGATTCAAAATACTGAGACCTGGGCCACACTGCATGGGAAGATCAAAGTAAGATATGCAACTCCACCTACATTAATTATGTAGCTGGAGTCTATCTATCTTACATGGAGTGCAAATGCTCCCAATGGCTTCCCTTACTCCTCATGAGGAGCAGGAGTACCAGCATTGATGGGGGCGCCCTTTGAGTTTGATTTAGCGGGTCTATCCTACACCCACTAAATCGAATCCCAGAAGATCTACTGCAGTAGCGTTGATCTTCCACGTAGTGTAGACATGCCCAGAGAGAGCAAGACTGTAAAGTCAATTGAGAAAGTTTCTAGGAATCTGGGTATTTGAACAACATGGATTTGCAAGTGTTGTGTCTCTGTGAATTAAAAGTTGATCCTTTTCTGTGACCCCCCGGGGGACTTACTGGAATTATCTCAGTGGATGAATTGGTTATTGACCCCAGACTTAAGGATATCAAACATCTTCAACACCAACAGATTATTTTCACTCTCAGCTCTTTGCAAGTTATAAAAGTTTATGTTGAAAGTGCCACATTCCTCATAGACATTTGCTTGTATTAACAAAGAATGCATGTGTGCACAGCCAGAAAATCCTAGGCCTAGATGATATACCATGGGTTATAATAGAAACCAATTCACTGTATGTGAGAACTGCATATACAATGGCTTTCCTCATCAAGCAAGAAAAGTCTTTCTTTGAGATTTGGCTCTTCATGACAAACTAAGTATCAGCAGGACCAAACTCAGCCTAACTGAAAAATAGAATTAGGTGGGAAAATTCCAACCGTTTTTTTTTTTAATCGGAAAATGCTGGTTAGTCTAAACAGATACTGGTTTCAACAAATTTCCTGAGTCTAAAAATTATGTTTAGGTGTTGAAATTATAGAAATTGGAGGTTTTGACATTTTTATAGAGAAATGTTTCAGGATTTGGTTCACAATGACTTTTTGTTTACAAATATTAATTCATACTAAAGATTAAAAAAATGTTGAAATGTTTCAAAAATGTTTTGATTGATCCAATCCTTTCCCTCCCTCCCCCCCCCCCTTTTAAATGATTGGTTTATGAAAAATTTCTAAGATTTTGACTTTTCATCTCAATTCGGGCTGCCAAAAATTTCAGAAACTCTTGCCAGATGAGAAACCCACTTCCCATGCAGCCCTACCAAAAACAGGCTTTTTCTCATTACTTTCAGCCTCCTAAGCTTTGGGCTGATTGACTTCTAAAAGGGGACAATGTAATTATCCACAATTCATTATTAGCATTATAGGAATTTCTAGAGGCCCTAACTGAGAACGTGCTCCCATTCGGGTGGATGTTATACCGACGCCTAGTGAGAGGCTGTAAGATGTTCCTAAGCAGGACAATGTGGGAGGAACAGAGGTAGAGAGGAGTGAAGTAGTTTGACCAGGATAAGCCTTTTTGCTGTACAGGGATGTTCTGCTTTGAAAAGTGATTTTGTAGAAATGGCACCATATTTATAGTCCCTCTCTTACTTCCGATCAAAGCTGTTCATCTTAAAAGTAAAAGGAGTATGATTCTAATCTCCTGCCCTGCAAATTCCTCCTGCAATCTGAACACCAAATAGCATTCCTTCAGGCTCACACATTACCAGCAATAAAGATGCCATGAAGCAACTACCACTGGAATAAATTGTAAGGAAAAGTTGTGGAATCTCCATCATTGGAGATTTTTGAGAGCAGATTGGACAAACACCTGCCATATCTGGTCTAGGTCGTGGTTGGTCCTGCGTTGAGTGCAGTGGACTGGACTTGGTGACCTCTTGAGGTTCCTTCCAGTTCTATGATCCTATGATGACTTGATGGCCCCTTAGTTAAATTATTCTACTGATGGTTCAAGCTGGGAGTGGAATCTATCCCCGTCTCCTAGGGATGTTTTGACTCTGAGCTGATTATAAACCTTATTTTAGCCAGTGAAGTCAGCAGAACTGACGCTGAATAGTTGCCGGTGTGATTGAGAATATTGATTAAGGCATTTTTGCATAGTGACTCTTCATCGCAACTTTATGTTAAGATCCCATTTATAAATGGCTACAAACTAATAAATGGTTACTATATGTTTAAATAAATGATTAATCAATTGCTGAAGTCCAGCCGGTCAGTGTATTTCTTGTAATCAATTATCTATAACCATCAACACCACATACTACTGTTGTCAATGGCATGCTTCTCAAATCAGCTGATCATTTATTAGCACTTCGTAAACCATTTATCAATAGAACCTTAAGCAAAGTCCTGTTTTCAAAAGTGAATTAGGCGACTGGGATGGAATTTTCAAAAGCATGTACTTGACTAAGGTGCCTAGCCCCCATTGGGTGTCAGCAAAATTTGGGTGCCTTGCTCATGTAGGTGCTTTTGAAATCCCACTAGGTGCCTATCAGCATTGTTAGCAACCTTTAAAAATCTGGCCCTTCCCCATTCCACCATCTGATCGTTACATTCTACCCTTTCATCTTTTGCAAATTGCTCACTTTTCTACTGCTAGTTCTACATGTGGGCGTGGAACAAAATTTGCCTTTCACTACTTCGCCCATATCAATTTCGGTCTACACCTGGTATGAGAGATCAAAGAAAGCACGTGGGCCAAGTGTTGCCAAGTAGCTTGAATAACCCTCACTGCCATTGACAAGGCACTCGTGCAGGGAAATAGAGGGCTCCAGAAAGTTTGTTTTCAATTAGTCTCATTTTGAATTTCACTTAGTTAATGAAACCCTTAAATTTTATCCAAAACGCCCTTTGAAGGATGCATTAAAGGAGATTGCAATGCCAAAGACCAAGTGTCCCGATGCTCGTGTGTCCACAATGTGAGGTGAACCAGATGTTCATACCAAGCTACACCTGGTTAAGTTTCACAGCTCTGGAAATTCAGCCACTCAGGATTTTAGCATCCCATAAATCAGTCTTCCATCGAATAACCAGCTGAAAGGGCTTTTTTCCAAAACTAAAATGTGTGTGGATCAGCGTTCATAAAGGAGCCGGTTACTAGATCCAGACACTGAAGTCTTCTATTTATCCCTGGAACAGACACAACATTGGCAGTAGCAAGACAAATACACCCCATATGGCCTTGCCACTGAGCCGTGACCATGTCCTGGAGAGACCATGGTTAGGACTGGAAAGGGAGCCTAATCTTCCTGTCCATGTAACCAATCCCTTCTCTGCCAAGAGGGCACAAATAGCGGAGGTGGTGAGGTTCAGGGATGAGGGAAGGTGTAATAAAGGTAGAACATTACGGCCTTTTGCCAATAGTGTGTCTTGATTATGATTTCTTGGGGTTTGTTTAGTTTAGGTGGTGTTTTGTCTGGGGGGAGTCTTTGCACTTCTATTGCACAAAGGGCTCAGTTCACCGGTGGAGTAGCTCTACTTCTCATCTGAGATTTGAATTTTGCCCTCCCCCCATATTTCAGGAATAAAGCTGGCAGAGATGCCACCAAGCTATCCCAGACAGGAAGGGCCAACGCCTTTATTCCGTTTCTCAAAACAAAACAAAAAAATCAGAACCACATTTCAGAAGGCAAACAACACTAATGATCCCTTGGGGCAAAATGTACAAACAGGTCAGTCTTAACACACATATTAACCATGACAAAGCCATAGGAGAAACTGGGGGGGAAGCTTAACAAATGCATAAGGAGATGGAGCAATAAATGAGGTCACGTCTATGAAGCATTGGCAAATCCAGGAGAAGCAGCAGACTGTTTTTTGGCTTGTCTATCTAGCAAGAAGCAGGCTGCCAGAAGAGTCACGTAAATGAAATCCCTGAATCTCAATAACGTGGTCTACCAAACGAGGGAAAAAAGGGGCTGACACTTACCAAGCACAACAATCAGTTGCATACTGGTGAACCTGCCCTAGACAATCGGTCCAGGAGAATTTATGTGGAGTGAATAACTCTTCTCTGTTACAGATGCTCCAGCAGAAACTCTCAGATGCCTGAGCTCATGACTGATGTTCCAGAAACAATTCAATCACTTGAAAAGACAGGGGGAAATCCAGGCCCGGACAGCTACACGTTGGATCTTTACAAATCTCTTAATCCTGGGTCAGCAGGCAGCCAGAATGGCTGATGCTGAGAATCCAAAGGCCGATGGATGGAGACAAGGTTACTACAGAACAAGGCCTGGTACTGCTCTAGCCCCGGCAGCTGGTGGCCATCCCTCAGTGGGGAGATGCTTGTTTGACCCACATCATGCAGCTTCATTGGCCCTGCCACTCATTGCCCCGCTCACACCCTTCCCCTCTGCAATATGCTGTTCCATGGGCAGCCCCATTTTACCACTGTGACAAGCTACCGGTGAACTCCCCTATCAGACGGTGTATTAGTGGCTGTCGCCTGTCCATGGCCAGAAAACAAATGATGGTACTTTGGGAGTCTGTGGGATTTTACACTCTCCTCAGGAGCTCCACCTTTTTAAGTCAACGGACGTTGAAAAGAGACATTAGTGACTTCATAGAAGCGTAGAATCCCAGAGCTGGAAGAGCCCTCAGGAGTCATCGAGTCCAGCCCCCTGCCCAAAGCAGGACCAATCCCAACCCAATCATCCCAGCCAGGGTTTTGTCAAGCCGGGACTTCAAAACCTCTGGGGATGGAGATACCACCAGCTCCCTAGGGAACCCATTTCAATGCTTCACCACCCTCCCAGGGAAATAGTTTTTCCTAATATCCGACCTAGACCTCCCCCAATTTGACCTGTAATTTGAGACCATTGCTCCTCATTCTGTCATCTACCACCGCTGAGAACAGCCTCTCTCCATCCTCTTTGGAACCTCCCCTTCAGGTAGTTGAAGGCTGCTATCAAATCCCCCTTCACTCTTCTCTTCTGCAGACTTACCTCTTTCTAGTATAAACAATGTGCCTGTTTCAAAGTAGCTTCTCAATTACAATGGACATGGGACCAGAGGCCCTGGCTTCCTACCAGCCTCCTGGTTTAAGAGATCTCCCAGAAGTATCTTCAACATATGGATTCCAATTATGTTCCACCTTTACTAGTAGAGCATCTCTGTTCATCCAGCTTGAGTCCATCCATAGAAACACAGTTCTTAGGTCTGATCCAGTCTGGCATTTCCTATCTAGTCCAGTGTCTTGTTTTCCACACTGGCCAGCAGGAGACACTCGAAAGGAAGCTGTAAGAATGCTGCAATACCACATGATAGAAAATCTGCATTCTACATTGGGGTCTTGTCCTGTTTTCTAATAGCTAGAGTCTGGATGAAGCCCTCAAGCAGGAGATTTTTAAATCCCTTCCCATTTTTTTTTTCTAGCATTAACTGTCCCCCCCCCCCCCATGGTCTTTTTTATCCATACAAGCATCCAACCTCTTTTTTGAATCTTGCTAAGAGCAGTCCCTTGAGTACATGCTTGAAATGGTTCTTAGTGTACTTAAAAACCTCCATGTGGGGCCTCAGCCCACATTCCCAGAACTCTAGTTATTTACTCTCTTAGCCCTTGCCCCACAAACAGACCAGTTGAAATCAGTGGGAATCCTCTCACTGATTTCACCGGTAGAATAATTCACTGGGTGGGAGCAAAGACAGTCTGGGTTCCGTCCTCAGATACGCCACGTTTCTGATGTCCTGATCCAAGGCCAGCCAGAGATGAAATGATCACTGGCAGAATGTAGAGCAGCTCCAGGGCTGCTCTAAATTATACCATTTGAAACCAGCATACTGGAGTGGCTGAACGTCTGCCAGAGCATCATATGCTCTATAATGATCCCTCCTTCTCCTGGCATGCTGCTTGGTGCTGGGAGGGGTGGGTGACATTACAGCCATCTATACCAGCTTTGTGCCACCCACCAATTCCCCGGTGGGAGGGAGAATCCTGCCTGACTTTTAAGGAAGCTTTACCGCTACTTTTGACGGCCTCGGAAGTAAAAAGCAGCCAGAGCTGGATCCCACCCTGAGTGTAAAGGGAACGGCCCAGTGTCTAAATGGTATTTGGGGAATAATACAGATTGTTTTTGTAGGGAATAACTATTTGAGGTATTGGGCCCTGTCCGATTGTTTTCTCAAGAGAGACACTCCCCATTTATGTTTGTTTTTAATTTGATACAGTCCTGTAACCTCCACCGTCCTCCTCAGAGAGAGAGAGCTAGAGCCGATGGATTTATTGCTCTCAGACTATGAATGCCATTGTTGCTGCAACCTCCCCTTTGGTCACTCACATTGTTCTGTCGCCTTCCGCCAAGCCAACAAAAATACATGCGGCAAGAATGAAAATCTCTGGATGATCATGGAGCAAATACCACAGGCATCTCAAAGGAAATCACATTTTACATTCTACAATAGCAAGAGGCTCACCTGGTTCTGTTTAGTCCCAGTATGACTATATGCTGTTGGCTTTCCTCCAGTTTATCTCTTAGTTGTTTTACTATGTGTGAGTGGTTCTCCTTACTTATCCAAAGCATTCTGCATGTTTGTTTTTCGTTTAGGAACCCCGTTGGGTTTTTTGTTAAACGTCCGTTGTAAAATCTGTAAGGGAACTCAGCAGTTTATGCATTCCGGTCTCTGTTCCCACAACAAGGTGCCGGAGATAAAGAAATTGGCTTGATGTATGTATTTGATACGGGAATGAAAGATCATATAGGCACTTCACATCTGTATCACAGCTACGGTTGATGGCTCTGCGTGCTGTTTCATGTGCTAGGAATCAGGTGCCAAAGAAAATACATTTTTTTAAAATTTACATCCCCAACATATGCTTATAGAAACTGTACCTAATATGCAAAGAAGATAAAGGAGAAGAAAAAAAAGAGATTAGAGTGGTGGAATAACACAGGAAATTATGCAACTGATACATGAACCTCAGAGCTGCAGATCCCATCTGGAAACATCTACCTTTTTATAAAGCTTTGGTAAAACAAGACAAATGATCCTCGTTCTCAAATCCAAACTTGTTGCTATAGGTTGGAATGGATTTTGCACGGACACAGCACACCGCCATGTACACGAGCTGCAAAAGGGCCAGTAATTCATCCTCATTCTTATCCATTCACAGGGTCTGAAATCTGCCTGGGTACAAATGTCTGACTCATGGCCTCTGCACCTCCTAAGACCCACTGAAACCCACGGAGTTAAATCAGATGTAAGCGGCTCATGTACATTGCGCTGTCCTTCCCCAGAAGGGTTAATTTTACCCATTTTGTTTAGCATTCAGTCAGGATGAATGCTAAACATTCACCCTGTTTTAGGCCAAGTGGGATAAAATCTAAGCTGAACTTTTGCCAAAACTGTGAACTGACCCAAAGAAAGATTGCTTGTGAGAAAAGTGCACAGACCATTTTTCCCATGAGGTTTTCCACATTTGCATTTGAGGTATAGGGGGGTTGATCCCTTGCTCTCATCTCCAAGGAGCAGTGTCCTAGGCTGTGATCTCTGATCCACGTAGTGACAGGTAGCAGAAGACCAGGACATGGATGATCAATGCCTAGTGGTTGGAGCAAGGAATCAGAGTTCAGAGTCAGAGCCAAGACTCAAAGACAGAGTCAGGAGTGAGAAGCCGGGTTCAGGGTCGAGGCCAGAGCCAGAGGCAAAGTGTCACCACCAGTGGTCACAGCCCGAGTCAAGAGTAAGAGCCCAGGGTCGGAACCAAAGCTCAGAGCTGGGGCCAGAAGCCAGGATGCAGTATCCAGGGCCAGAACTCGAGTCAGACACCAGAGCCAAGGCTCAGCTCTGAAGTCACACATCTGGCATCAGAGCCAGGTGACCTGTGAGACAAGGCAGGAGCAGGACTGAACACAGTGGGCTCAGCAGGGACTACGCAGGCCGGGGAGCTGTCACCGCTCAAGTTAACGGCTTTGAACTGGTTCCTCAACTGCTTCTGGGTGTAAGAGCGCATCTGTTGACTCTTCCGACCAATTAGATGTGCAGGCAATCTGGCAGCCTGCTGCAGGCCAGCCACGCTCCTTAAGCTGTCTGGAGACTGGCCCTGCTGCACGCCCTGACACCCGACTGCAGGTTCTTTAATGGCTCTGGGCATCCGTTTCTGGGGAGAGCAAAGTGATGCGAGCAGGTAGAACATTAGATTATGTCCTGCAAGGGTGAGGAGGAAGTTGGAGACATAATGGAGACTATAGACCTATGGAGGAGAGTCAGGGACAACTGCTCCCCTTGCCCCATAGCAAACCAACTCTCTGGTGCCCAGACACCAACATGAGAAACTAAGTGAAATTCACGTGATATCCAGACTAGTCACATGATCTGCAACTAGCCTTCTACAGCACAGGTGGGCAAAAGGGCCTCTGCAGGTTGCTCTGGCCCGCCGAGGCCCTGCTGCTCTCAATTAGGGCCTGGGGGCCGGGGAAGCACACGAAGTTTCCTCCGCCCTGCCCCCACTCTGCGAGGAGTGCATGGCACTTCGAAGTGCCACGTGCTCCTGACAGGGCAGGAGGAGGCTTCGCGTGCTCCCCCGGCCCCAGGCAGGCCTGGATGTGGGGAAGTACAGGAAGTCTCTTCCCACCACCAGGGGCATGGGTGCTTAGTGGGAAGGGGGGGTAAAAGGGGCTCCCCCAACCCCAGATCAATCATGGTCTGGGGGTGGGGAAGTCTGAAGTATCCTGGCCCCTCCCCTTCCGTTTGAGGCCCCACCCCTTCCAGTGTGGCCTGGGGCCACTTCAAAAATGTTTGAAGTAACCCCTGGAAAAAAATTATTGCCCACCCCTGTTCTACAGCATGATGATAGGGGACTGTCTAGTCATGGCTAGCTCAGGCAAAGGCATAGCAATCCCCTGCCTAAAAGCCCAACACCTACGATTCGGAAGACATTCATCATACCAGGGAACACATTTATTGCTCACCGGCTGCAGTCAGACGCCAAGGTAGCCAAATATAGGGAGCTTTTTTTTAAAAAAAAACTTCTTGTTCATTTAGTGCTTGCACAATGGACCGATGGAGAAGTGGAGTCTTTGGGGGTTAACACAAAAAAGCACAGTATGGGCAACAGCCGCGCAAACCTCCCCCACCCACCCACATCCTTTCGGCTGGCTCCTGACTTAGAGGGATCAACTGGAGGAGTGAGAAGGGAACACATTTTCTGCACTGAGCCTGCAGGAAGAGATGCCAGCTGTAACAAGGATATCCGTCTGCTACAAATCATTGCACCCAGACCACTGAACAGCTGCTCAGAGGGTGATTTCTGGGGGCTACCAGTCTGGGTTGGATTCAAGCCAGAAGTCTAATGGTGAAAGGTGATGTAACCTGTTAGCAAGTCCTGGAGTCATCTAGTCCTCCACGGTAAGGCTACCCTGAGAAAACTGTTTTGTAACGGAAACTCCCCACCCCCCTTCCTGGATGTGGAGGATATGCCGAAAAAATGTTCTCAGCTGAGACCAGCATAACTGCACAGTTCCTATTGGCTTGGTCGGACAGGCTTGTAAAGTTCACTTGGTAGAGCTCTGACCATGAGAACCTAGTTTCAGCATGAGCCTCATCCGTTCCCTGGCCAGCCGAATGCTGCTAATGGGTTAAGTCTGCTCTAAGCATCTGGTGACCAATTGGCAGCAGTAGCTGGAAGGAGAAAGAAAGAAACAGACACATGAATCTTGGGGCCCACGCACAGATCAATGGAAAGGAATGAGAGAGACAGGAGCAGAGGGTCTGCTTGCCCTAAGCACAGTGTTTCTCCCTGTTTCCTGAAAGAAGACATCTGCCTTCTGAACACCCTGAGCATGAGACTCCATTAATATCCCTGTGCAACAGCCAGGCAGAGCATGCAGGTTTGCACTACAAGGGCCTGATTCCACGTCACTGGGAGTTTTCTCAATGGCGTCAATGAGGCCCGTGTTTTATATTGTTTGCTAAGCATCTGCCAGGTTGTATATCTTCAAGGTACTTATATGACTCCTCCCCCCTTACTGAAGCACCTCAGAATCTGTAATGTAGGTATCCCCATGACACCCTTGTGAGGTAGGGAAGTGTTATTGGCCCCATTTAAGGAGGGGAAACTGAGGCATCAAACACACCAGTAACTTCCCTAGAAGATTCCACAGGGAGCGTCTGGTAGAGCTGGGAATCAAATGTAAGTCTCATGTGGAAGGAATCTTCTTCCCGGGCTGCAGAGCTGCTCCATTGTCCTAGGCCTTGACAACTCCTGGGGCGCCTGGCCTGTTCCCTTGTTCTGCAGGGAATAGGCCTAAAGGATCTTTGCCCTTGCCCTTATTGTCCCCATCCGTGCAGAGATGGCCTCCAGGAGGCACAAGGGCAGGCATGCAACACTGATCCTGCCCACCTCCCCGCCCCAGAGTGGAGCCACATCAGTTTTGCACTGTCTGGGGTCCCCCCACATGCACTCAGAGGGAGGAGTCTGATGGGACCCCTTGTGCTACTACCTGGACAATAACGAAGGAGTTCTATGTGCCATCCATTTAGCGCAGTGGTTCCCAAACTTTTTGGCATCAAGGAATTTTTGAGAAACCCGCATGCTGGAAATAGCAACAAAACTTGTTGAGCAAAAACAAAAAAAAAGGAACTGACCAGGGTTGAAAAACAGTCATGGTCCCTTTAATTTCCAGGACCAGTGTAAAAAAAAGGTGTCGGTACTCCAGGGGAAAAGTTGTTGACCAAAAAAAAAAAGGTTGCCCTTTTAAAAGCAGAGCAGGCATTGCCTTTTTTAAGGCAGCCATTTTGAAGTCTGCCCTGGAGGCTCCATCCTCACCCCGCCCCTGCCAGCCTGAGCTTCGCATGTTCCGGTGGATGCCCGAGCCAGGAAAAACAGAAAATACCGGCAATTTCACATAGTATTTTCTGAATTTTTTTACCGGACGGACCAGGCTCTTTCTTGGGGGCATTGACCGGGGGGGGGGGAGGGGGGGCTGGGTCACCTTGCGCCCAGGGGCACGCCCCCCCCAGTTTGGGAATCTATGGTTTAGCATGTCTGACGATAGTGACATCAGCTCGTGGGACAAAGCACAGGCAGACCCTGAGCACCCGAGGAAGAAGGAGAATCTCCAGTCCGGTCTCAGAGAGGTGAGACAGGGCTACCTAAGCAGATCGGTCAGCTCATGCAAATGGAGAACAGATGAAAACCATCTGCCTTTCACCAGCTATTCTCCCACTGAAAAATAAAAAAATAAAAACCAACACCCAGGGAAGATTCGCGGAAGAGTTGTTATCTGTATTTACTGCCAGATCTGACTCACAGTGAGGTCTTTTTTTCCTCATGAAATTTATGACTCGGTGTCCCATCTTGCTATGATGTCACCCGGTGTAACTGATTTTATAAAGACACACATGGTCTCTCTTGGAGGACTTGCAGCTCCCCCGCCACTCTCAGCACTGGTCCCTGGGCTCCTGCGGTTCTGAGACATGGCCCATCCTCCTCCCACATTTGTACCACATTTAAGGCAGCTCAAGGGGGCTTTTTATACACCGCCAATAAAAACCAGCATTCACCCCTTTCATGCCCCACCCTGACTCTGCACTTTTCCTCCCAGGCAGCCAGACAGCTTTGGACTCCGCAGGATGATTTATGTTGTTTTCCTTTGGCAGTGAAATATATTAAACCCTTTGGAGACAGGGCGGGTCTCAGAATCGCCTTCTCCATCACTTGAGCCGAGCGCCAAATCAAAAAGCCAATGGTTGCAGCATGGAGGGACTGAGCCAGCAGGATGAGCCTTACATGAGGCAGGGCACTGAACTGGTCACAAGTTTGACTGCAGCTCAGTAAAGTTTTCTCTGAGTTTCTGAATTTGATACAGGGACTCTGATCAAAAACCAGTTGGAAGTTTAATGGTTTTAAGGAACTTTCCAGATCATTTGGGGTCTTTTTGGTTTGCCCAGAGGAGGTATTCTGTCTTGGCTTTATGTGGGATGCCCCTAAAACTGTCTTAGGGCCCATCTACACTGCAGGGGAAAAGTCAAATTAAGCTATGCAACTTCAGCTACGTCACTTGCGTTGCTGAAGTCCAAATAGCTTAATTCGGCTTTTGTCCCTGTCTATACAGCAGGGAGCTGAAGGAAGAACACTCTTCCTTTGACTCCCCTCACTCCTCGTACAATGAGGGTTACAGGAGTTGGGTTAAAGAAAGCTTCAGTGATTTGGCCAATGTCATACAACCAGTCAGTGATAGAAATCGGATTAAAGCATACATTCCCAGGGTGCCAGTCAGGTGCCCTAGCCACTAGGTCACACTGCTCCCCTGCAATCAAATCTAGAGGACTTCAACATGGATTCTACTTCATTGTAAGGAAAAGAAGCTTTTCAAAATATAGGAGAGACAATTTGACAGTAGAGTTAAAACAATCCCTGGAATAACACAATAGAATGTGGGTTTAAATCAAACTTTCATAAAGTGCATGCGGATGCCCTGAGTATCAAAGTGTCAGAGCAAATGATGCTAAATGTTCTGTAAATACAGAAAAGATTAAATTCTCTAAGACCCTCAGTTGGACTTTGCAGTAATGGTGCATGGCCAACTTTCCATAGAAGCTCTCAATAAAAATAGTTGAAGAAGAAATGTTGACAAGGCCACTGGATTTATTCCCTTATTTTTTTGAAAAGTAACATGTTGGGATTTTTAACTTCTAAATATATATATAAAGTTCTTCAGGATGCAGAGTGTAGAAAAGTTTTCATGGGGAGGTCAATTTCAGAAGATCTGCATGTCAGTTTCAGAACTCCCCACCCAGCTGATGAGATATGAAATGTGGCTAGGCACAGGGCAGGCAACAGAGAATTCAAGTAGCCAGAGAGTGAAGGTTTTCTATGAGCACGCAGAGCAAGAGCAGGGATTTTAACCATTTCTATACTGTGGCTGCCATACTGTCTGGAGTGGCTCACAACCATGAGTAGAGCCCTGGGCTGATGCAAAATTTGTATCCACATCCGCATCTGTATCCACAAAAATGAGCCGCAGATACCCACAGATAAAAAGTGGATATCTGTGGATTTGCGGGGTTCTAGTTACAAAATTTGTATCCACATCCATATTAGGGATGTAAAAAATGAATAAAAATATTAACCATGTAAGTGATAAAAATTCTATAGGTTACACTGTTAACCTCTCCTAGGGCTGCTGGCGCATGGCCTCATGGGGCTGCTGGCTGCCAGCCCCATCGGGCTGTTGGCTGTCGGCTCATGGACCCACATAGCTGCCAGGGCTCCAAGCCCTGTGGGGCTGCTGGAGCTGATAAGGCTGATAGGGCTCCTGGCTTCTGGACCCATGGGGCTCCCAGCAGCCCCACACAGAGTTTAAGACCATAAGAACGTAAGAACAGCCAGACTGGGTCGGATCAAAGGTCCATCCAGCCCAGTATCCTGTTTGTCGACAGTGGCCAATGCCAGGTGTCCCAGAGGGAGGGAACACAACAGGTAATCATCACGTGATACCTCCCCCGTCACCCATATCCAGACAAACAGAGGCCAGGGACACCATTCCTACCCATCCCGGCTAATAACCAGTGATGGAACTAACCTCCATGAATCTATCTAGCTCTTTTTTGAACTCTGTTAAAGTCCTAGTCTTCACCACATCTTCTGGCAGGGAGTTCCACAGGTTGACTGTGTGCTGAGTGAAGAAAAACTTCCTTTTGTTTGTTTTAAACTGATATGCATCAGCTTACCAGTTAACCGGTTAAACTCTTACATCCCTAATTCATGTCCACAAAAATGAGCCACTGATATCTGCATCCATGTCTGCAGATGGGGATACCCATGGATATAAAGCAGGTATCAGCAGTTTTGCAGGGCTCTAGCCAAGAGTGCCAACCTCAGGGCAGACTGTCAAGAAGCAGGGCAGGGACCCCAAACTGGTCGCATGCTCTATTTCACTGACCCAGTAACAAAGGTGGACTCCTGAGGCACTACTTTAGTCTTACCACAGAGTCGCAGACAGTCCCCTTGGGCAGTCAGGTCTATCTTGCCACCAAAGCAAACTGAATTTAGTGATAGTTGGCTGCTATCCACCAAAGACAACAAAATATTCAGCTGGCTTCCAGACTCAAGAGACCAAACAATTACCCCAGGTCAATTTGTACCTTAGATCTCTCACCAAAAATGACATTTGGGCTATGTCTACACTGCCAGTTTTTGCGGAAGAAAATATGCTAATGAGGGACTAATTTGCATGAGTTACGATCTCATTTGCATATTTTCTGCCAATCCATTTTTGCACTAGGGGTTTTTGTGCAAAAACAAGCAGTGTGGACATTTTCTTTTTGCACAAAAACCCCTTTTTCTGCAAGATCGGTAAACCTCCTTTTTTGAGCCATAAGGATCTTGTGGGAAAAGGGGTTTTTGCGCAAAAAGAAAATGTCCACACTGATTGTTTCTGAGCAAAAACCCCTAGTGCAAAAATGGATCAGCAGAAAGTATGCAAATGAGATCGTGACTCATGCAAATGAGTCCCTTATTAGCATATTTTCTGTCGCAAAAACTGGCAGTGTAGACGTAGCCTTGTGGTCAGCCTGTAATAAACTTACTAAATATTGATTAAGTAGGAAAAAGAAATGAGAGTTAGCACAAGGTCAAAGTAGGCAAACATATATATACAAATGCCTTACAGTCTATGGTTTTAAAGGATGGCAGAATTGTAGCACTTTAAAGACTAACAAGATGGTTTATTAGATGATGAGCTTTCGTGGGCCAGACCCACTTCCTCAGATCAAATAGTGGAAGAAAATAGTCACAACCATATATACCAAAGGATACAATTAAAAAAAATGAACACATATGAAAAGGACAAATCACATTTCAGAACAGAAGGGGGATGCGGGGGCGGGGGGGAAGAGGGAAAGGTAAATGTCTGTGAGCTAATGGTATTAGAGGTGATTATTGGGGAAGCTATCTTTGTAATGGGTAAGATAGTTAGCGTCTTTGTTGAGACCGACGCGTAGAGTGTCGAATTTTAGCATGAATGACAGTTCAGAGGATTCCCTTTCACGAAAGCTCATCATCTAATAAACCATCTTGTTAGTCTTTAAAGTGCTACATAGTCCTGTATTTTGTTTCAGCTACACCAGACTAACACAGCTACATTTCTATCACTGGCAGAATTGTAGTCATCTCTGAGCTCTGAATGTCTTTTAGAGCTAATCCAGGGTATCCATGGAGATCGCTAATTCTGTTCTGTAGCTCCAGCTTTGTGACTCTACACAGCAAAAGAGATGACAAATGTCCTTGTCTGCTATTTTTATTTCCTTCTTCCAGAATTCAGGCTCATGGGATGAGTCCTTTTGCACATGGGCCACTTCATGTGTGAGAAATGGCAATTAGCAAGGTGTTTGTATTGTGATGTCCCAAAATGGCACTTTGAATTTTGAAAGGCCTTCTGGATGGGCAGGAGAAGATCCCTCCTGACTGGGGTTACAGTTTCAGAGCAAACATTTTATTGTAACAAATCAAAAATTGTAATATTCCCTGATAACATGTGACAAAGACATAGGGGGGAGGTGTTAAGGCATTGCCAAGCATTTCATAAAGTCAAGCACATTGTTATAAGATCAATACCCAGCTTAACCCACCAATGACTTTCCATAAAAGGACCACCTGGGGACCCCTTCCCTTCACAACAGGATCTAGTTGGAACACACCTCCACTTAATAATATGGGGGAACACAATGTGGTCACAACCTTCTGACACCTGTTCATGACCCCCATGCTCAGAAAACCAGGACTCTCTTATCCTCTGGGGAGCAGATGGACATTCTTAGAAACACATAAACCCTTAGGCTACGTCTACATTGCAACACTATTTCGGGATACTGGAGTAACCCAAAATAGCTACACTGCGTCTTCGCAGCAAGCCTCTTATTTCGAAATATAACGGGCTTGCTATTCCAACGTCCCTGTAAACCTCATTCTACAAGGAGTAAGGGACATTTCGGAATGGTGGGTTATTTCAAAATTTGGCGCTGTGTAGACAGCGCTAAAGTACAAAATAAGCTATTCGAAATAACATCAGATTAAGATACGCAATTTGCGTAGCTCAAATTTTATTCTAATTTTAAATCTTATTTTGAGCTACGGTGCAGTGTAGACGCACCCTTAGGCTGTGTCTACATTGGCATGATTTTGTGCAAAAGCAGTTGCTTTTGCGCAAAAACATGCGGCCTGTCTACACTGGCAGGGAGTTCTTGCGCAAGAACACTGACGTTCTAATGTGTGAAATCAGTGCTTCTTGCGCAAGAACTATGATGCTCCCGCTCAGGAATAAACCCTCTTGCACAACTGTTCTTGCGCAAGAGGCCAGTGTAGACAGGCAACATGAATTTCTTGCGAAAGAAAGCCCGATGGCTAAAATGGCCATCAGAGCTTTCTTGCGCAAGAGAGCGTCTACACTGGCACGGATGCTTTTGTGCAAAAGCACATCTCTTGTGCAAAGGCACATGCCAGTATAGATGCTGTCTTGCACAAATACTTTAACACAAAAACTCTTGCGTTAAAAGTATTTGTGCAAAATCTTGCCAACGTAGACGTAGCCTTAAAGTTTAAGTTCAATGGCTTAAACTGCACTATAGGAATGCTGCTGAATCCTAAGCTGCGCCCACAGGCAAAAATGGGGTTGGTGCCATCTGCTCTGCTGGCTGGCTTTCTTGGATGAAGGATCAAGACAGACATGGGCTGGAGTGCTGGTGAGTGTTTCTGTGGGGGATGTGACTTCGCCTCAGTGCAAGAATCTGTCGCTCCTGTCTTACTTGCTGGAGAGTTTTGCACACAACTCCCAAGCCGTCCTAATGGAGCCGTTGCTGTACAGAAAATTCAATTTGCCTTGACATCCTTCCCTTGCGCATTCCTCTCTCCACTGGCTCTTGAGAAAGAATTTCCAGCCCTGTGCACCAGTTTGCAACCCCAGGCTTTAATAAACATTGTTACATTTCAGCAGAAGAGCCTATGATTTGAGGGACTTACTTCGCGTTTGGCCTATAGTGTGACCTAATTGCACAAAGACATTCTTTTTGCCTAACATTTGGCGCCCAGTCAAACTCAATGGCAAGCTTGGGCAGGCACAGCACTCTTTGGCTTGCTCCAGAAAAAGCAAATCTCATCAGTGCAAAGCAATGTCATTGTGCATTTCTCCACAGC
Source organism: Rafetus swinhoei (assembly GCA_019425775.1). Taxonomy (NCBI): domain Eukaryota; kingdom Metazoa; phylum Chordata; order Testudines; family Trionychidae; genus Rafetus; species Rafetus swinhoei. The sequence goes on from CM033438.1 coordinate 5,328,309, forward strand.
ATCTCCCACTGCCAAGCAGATACCAAGTTTATGTAGGCTCGGAAAAAAATTCCTATTTGAATAATTATTGTTTTCTTATAAATTAGCTCCATAGAGCGATGCGACATGCAGTAAAACAATCTTCCATTACACGGGCTTAAGCAGCAGGATGGGTACAATAAATCTTATGTTGAGTCACCAAATTCCTTGCATTCTTTGACTTCCCATTCTGTGCCAAATGTCAGCTTTCTTGTTGGGGTAACACAAGCTACGGCCAGAGTCAGTGGGTTGTGTGGGTTTAATTGTAAAAGCAATGTTCTGGCAGAGAATGACAAGTTCATAGCTCTAACCCATGTCTTACTTGTCCTTCTGGATGGACTGAAGTCTCAGGAAAGTCTTGCAATCTCTATAAGGTAGGATTTGCTGTTTAAATAGCCAGAGATCTAGCTGGGGGAATCTTAAAGATTTGCAGCATCCAGGACACCTGATTCTGGTTGGGGCCTCTGTGTGCTCTGAAATCCAAATAAATATATTAATAATGCTACGTCTGAACTTATTGACAAGGTGGAAAAGACTCAGAAACTTGGGGGCTGATTTCCCCAAAGTGGTAGAATCTAACCACCACTTTGCATTCACTTTGTCCTGATTTGAATAATGGTGAACTGGGTCTGTTACACTAGGTTAGTGCATGCTGCGTTCCTTTTATTTACTTTTTGTGACAGTCTGCACCATTATGTTCACCCTTTTTATAAGACTATGATAAATGTTGTATGCTTTGTGCGGTATCATTTAAAAAATCATAATCCGCTGAACAGTATTGTCCTGGTAAAATATGTGTGGCAACATTGTATGTAAAGTTATACAGCTATATTAGGGATGTTAAAAAATGGGTAATTAGGTAAACATGTAACCAATGAAAATCTAAGTGGTTACACAATTACCTGCACCCACAGTACAGGGTGACAGCCGGTTTGCATCTGCCTCCGCACTCCTGGGGAGTTGGCTGCCCCCCAGCCATGCTGCTGCCTCTGATATAGAGGTATCAGTTGCTGGGTGGCAGCTGGCTCCCAGCACACACCACTTCCCCCCGCAGCCTTGCTCCCAGGGAGCTGGCTGCCACTCCCATACTGCTGCTTCTGATACAGAGACAGCAGTACAGAACGGTTGCCAGTTCCCCAGGAGTGGGGCAGAGCCTGTGTGTAACAGAACATTAACTGATAAGCCCAGCCCAAGCTTATCGGTTAACCATTTACACATTTACACGTTCCCATCCCTAAGCTATACTTTATCACACTGTTGTAACATGTTCCAGAATCAGAAAAGCAGGTCCAAACCATTCTTCAGAGAAAAAAGGCACACCCCAGGTACCAGCATAATCAAATGGATTAGCATGGACAATCACCTTATTAAAAACAATGAGGAGTCCTGTGGAACCTTAGAAGCTAACCAAAATATATAGAATCATGAGCTTATATATTTTGGTTAGTCTCTAAGGTGCCCCGGGCCTACTTGTCATTTTTAAAGTTACAGACTAACACTGCTCCCCCTCTGAGATTTTTTATCACCTAATTAAGGAGCCATTCTCTGGCTGGAAGAAGGGTGGGAGAGAGAACTTTATCTATTGATAATTGAACAACTGGGGGTTTCCATATAAATGGGCCAGCTGTTACCTGAACTCCAGCTGCAGATAATCCCCAAAGAGGGGAGAAGTTGATAAAAATAAGAAAAAGAGGCTCCCAAATCACCTCTTCCTCTCCCCCCCACCCCCCCAATCTCTAATCCTGGCAACCACAATGCTTGAAAGAGAAAGGAAGCATCATTGTTTGTGTTGGGGGCATTTCCTGGCTAAGGGTTGCTTATGGTGAGAACACCATTTTGGCTTTTAAAACCACTTACCATGTTAACTGAGATGTGATCCTATATTTTACCTTTTTATTTTCTTTGTAACCAACTCTGACTGTTATGCCTTATTACTTAGCACTTAAAATCTAAATTCACTCATTTTTATTAATTTATCTAAACCAAGCACCATCTACATCATCCCTGACAGGTGCCTGTCTAACCTGCTCTTAAAGATCTCCAGTGATGGAGATTCCACAACCTCCCTAGGCAACAAAACAAAGCAAAGTTTGAGGACACAAGGCAGTTCTCTCTCTCTCTCTCTCTCTCTGCTGGCCAAGGTTTGAGTCTACAAACTTTCTGCCTTCCCTGAATCCCTAAAACTTTTGGGTACTATTAAGTCCCTCCCATCAGCAACAGGACTCAAACCTACAATCTTCTGATCTGAAGTCAGACACCTGATCCATTAGGCTACACAGCCACCTCTCATGGATGCATTCACTCACATATCTTTACTTAGATTGTAAATTCTTTGGGGGTACAGACTATGTTTTTGTTCTGTATTTGTACAGCACCTAGTACAAGGGGGCCCTGGTCCATGAGGTACTGCAGTACAATCATAGAATCATAGAATACTAAGACTGGAAGGGACCTCAAGAGGTCATCGAGTCCAGTCCCCTGCCCTCATGGCAAGACCCAGTACTGTCTAGACCATCCCTGATAGACTTTTATCTAACCTGCTCTTAAATATCTCCAGAGATGGAGATTCCACAAGCTCCCTAGGCAATTTATTCCAGTATTTAACCACCCTGACAGTTAGGAACTTTTTCCTAATGTCCAACCTAAAACCCCCTTGCTGCAGTTTAAGCCCACTGCTTCTTGTCCTATCCTCAGAGGCCAGAAAGAACAAGTTTGCTCAATAAACTTAACAATTTGGTTGCGGTTGCTGCTGTTGTGACCGCACTTTTAAACCCTCTGGCTTCCTCTGTTATCCTCGGCCTGCTTTCTTCTGTTACACTGGTTTGGTACATCGAAGCCATTCCAACCACGTGGCTCCTGAGCTCTGGCTTCCTTGATACCTTTGCATTCTTCCCCCCCATTATGAGGCCCAGAATGGGTGAAATTCACTACAGTGTAGAGAGAGCCAAGGCAGGGCCTAGGACAGCCACTGACTTACTCCCAGAATACTGGCCATTCCGGGCCCTCCCCCGCCAGCACAAACCGGGCATGTATGGGGCATGTGACATCCCACCATACAGGGGACACCATTCTGAAGAACCACCCCACCCCCTGCCAGCATGACCTTGTACCCCAGTAGGGATGGAGTGGTGCACTCTTCAAAAGAGTATCCCCACCTCTGGGCTTGTCTTGGCGCCAGATGAGGAACAAAACACTCAAGAGGAGGACAGTCTGGTTTAAAACCAGATGAATGTCATGGCCTGTTTCAACCTAAGTTCCACTTACGCCCCATTTCGAGGTCATAAACAGGATGTAAGCGGTGCCTTAGCCTGTGCTGAGCCCTCTGCCTTTGATATTATTGATTGCTCGTTCCTGGGGGCAGTGCCCATGATGCGCTAGGCTCCTCTCTTGTGACCCGAGGATCTCCATGGAGCCGAGCTGTATGGAGCATTCCCCAAGCTCAGTCTTGTAAAGATGGAGCACGGCAGTTCAAGAACCAGCATGGAAACCTGGAGGCACAAGCTTGAGTCTCTGGAGAGAAGCTTCCACGGTCGGAAATGGAGATGGCACCAGACTGAATTGGGCTCCTAAAACCCCCCCCCTTGGAGTTTGCCAACTCACAGACATCTGGAGCCGGTAGGACGCCCCTATGGACTATAACAGTAATGGCTGCCAGAGCCCCTGACACGTCCCACCATATTTGGAGTCAGGAGTGAGGACAGAATGGATTAGAAACTCCCGCTGAAGCCAGTAGGGAGGCCTCTGCATAGTGTGAAGTAGACTAGCAGTTTGCTACGCCAATGATGAGCTGGGGCTGCTCAGACCCTCTCTGGGCCTGTCTACACACAGCAGGGCAAAAGTCAAATTAAGATCCGTAACTTCAGCTATGTCAATTGCATAGCTGAAGTTGGAATAGCTTACTTTGGCTTTTGGCGCTGTCCACACAGCAGGAAGTGGCAGGAAGAGCACTCTTCTTCCAACTTCCCTTCCTTCTCATACAATAAGGGTGACAGGAGTCGGAGTAAGACGTCCTCCAGCTCGACAGTATTTCAAAATAACAGCTTGCTGTGTAAACGCGCATTTTGCTATTTTGAAATCACGTCAGTGTCAGAGGACAGCCAAACTCAGAGGCAAACGAGCCGCAGCTTTGAACTTTGAGCTTGGCTTGGGATCTGAGAGAGACGCGGAACAACTCAGGGCACCTCTGATTAACTCTCCTCTCCACAAAAGAAGTCTTTGCCCTGAGATGGGATCTGATGCATGACTCAAGCAGTTCCAGCCCTGCAGAGACCAGAGATGTGACCCAGCATTGGCTACTGAAAGCCAGCAGAGACCTACACAAGACTCCCAGCCAGGAAGCCAGGAGAGAACTCTGCCCCACCTGGGGGGAAAGGACACTATCTGATGACCCTGTTTGTTTGTGTAAGGAAGCCAGTGTTCACGGCAATGCACCCCTCATCTCTGGACTTAGCCCCAAGAAACCATCTGCCTGGGAAGGCACCAGGGAAGGAGCTGGGAGCTGAGAAGAGGAGTGAGGTGGGGGACTGGTTTATCTGTTGCTAGCGCTAGTATTTCGAAATAAGCGCTACTCCTTGTGGTTATTTTGAAATAACCAGCCCCTTATAGGCTTGGTAGTGTGGACGCTCCGCTTGTTATTTTGAAATAAGAGGCTGGTTATTTAGAAATAACTCCCTAGTGTAGACCAGGGACTAGGGGAATATTCCAAGGGGATCAGGGACTGTGACCCACCTATTGTTAACCTGCAAGGCAGACAGGGCTGGCACAGCTGACAGGCGGCTGGTGTCTGGGAGTTAACCCCCAGGTACCACAGACAAGACTCCCTAGTGACTCACAGGCCTGGGGGCTCAGTAAGGCAGACATGCTTCCCCCTGAAAGAACACTAATGGGAAAGGAAAAGTTAAACAGACGGTCGCTTGCGTGCGCACACACATGGTCACAGGGGTCTGCATGCATATGCATGCGTGTGTGTGCACACAGAGGTGAGGCCAGCCTATTCCGATCCAGATTCCCAGCTCCCTCAAGACTTGGGACAGTCACTAATCTAATATTCCAGCCTAGCGCTGCAGAGAGTAACTAGTGGAAGACATGCAGATCCCACACTTTCAATGGAAGTAAAAATACCCCCAGTGCTCTGGCAAAACAGCCAGTCCCACTTCAGGTCCAAAGCCTCCGTCTCCTCTGCAGGGCGGAAGGGGGCCATTTGCACCTGGGACCGTTTTCATTTTCATCTGCATCACATGGCTCGGCGCCTGCAATTTTCTGATGCTGACAGAAAGCAGTTTCTGATGAAAGTGACTAGAGCAGTTACAGCGGGATCTGGCTTGTACCTCCTGTGACCTCGCTACAGCTTGAACCGCCTGTGCTGTTCCAGCAGTTCTGTATTTTAGTGTCTTTGGCACCAGCTCACGAAGGAAAAAACCTGGTATCTTTCAGGCACGAGACTTGAAAAACACTGTTGAAATGTGGCCATTGTAAGTCTCTTTTTCACTTGCTTTTCTTCTTCAAGCACAGGGAGATCCTATGAAGACAGTGCACCAGGTACCCTTAGGCCCCAAAGGGTCCTGGGCTGCAGAGGATCTGCTCAGCTCCCTTACTTTCTTTGAGTTCCACTGTTCAACTGCCTAATTTGCAGAAGCAGCCAACACTGAACTGATTGTGCACATCAATCTGATCCTGACAAGCCAAGAAAACCACACAGAGCACGTGGATTTCAGGTCTAGGGACTCTTCCCAACTATGACCAACAGAAAACATCTGTGGAGGGAAGGAACTGTTCATTTACGATCTGAAATGTCAGTGAAGCCCAGGAGGAAAGGAACCGAATACAGCAAATCCACAGACCTTGCATAGCCCTTGCTGCAGTAATGGAACGTAGCTCATTTGCCTGGATTCACGGCAGCCTTTTCGTGCTAGCGCCATACACGGAATAGAAATTAACTGAAAGCCAGGGGGAAAGAAAATCCCCCCCACATGATCATTTTCTTCAGGAAGAGAAAAAAAACAACAGAAAAAATCCAGCCCAAAGAGCAGGGATTAAAACAGCTCCACTGTTACATGCAAATACAAAACACCCATGTTTCCGCCGGAGAATGAATCATAAAAGATTCCCATAAAGTTCTGATTTAATAACAGCAAAACTGGGTGGCATCCAGGAGGCCTTTTGTCCCTTTACCTGTCAAAGAAACCTCCAGGTGTCACGGAGTGGGTGGAACAGTGTAAAGGTCTTGATAAAAACAGCATTCATCCACTGAAACTTGGCTCCCAAAGTCAGCTGGAAACTGGAGATAGGCTGTTTAACCCTTTAACAAAGAAACACCATGTAGAAATCCATTGCCAAGGTGCACGGACCTGCTGCATCAATAAAACAATCAATGACATCAGCAGAGTGTAATGGAGCAAAAACCCTGATTCCCTTTTATAGACACCTAGTCAAACAAGGGGTCTTAATAAGCACTTTGCTCTGAAGTGCCTTAAAACTGATGGATCATCAGAGGGGACATGCCCCAGAGGTGCAACCCCTCTGTTGAGTGTATCCTGTTGCCAAGATTGGGAATCCCTAGATGGTATAGTACAGCCACCTCGCACATTCCTGGGTTGTCATGGGCACTTAGAGGGTGCATCTACACTGCACCATAACTTGAGCTATGCAAATTGCATATCTGATGTTGATGCTATTTCACAATAGCTTATTTCACCATTTGGCACTGTCTACACAACGCCAAATTTTGAAATAAAGCGCTATTCCGAAACGTCCCTTTCTCCTCGTAGAGTGAGGTTTACAGGGACGTTGGAATAGCGAGCCTGAAATAACGGGTTTACTCCAGTATCCCGAAATAGCGTTGCAGTGTAGATATACCCAGAATGGCCATTTCCAGGAGCTGTACTTGGTGCTTATGGCAGGGAAAATCCCCTTTGCCTCTCCAGCTATGAATGTTGTTAACCAGCCGTTTGGGTAGCCACCTCTCCCCAGTTTCTCCCTGATTCTTTTCTTCCCCCAGCAAAGGATTTTACAAGCAAACAGAAAGCCCAGCTTTGCCTAATATCCTCCCATTATTGGTGGGCTGGGCAAACTTCCTCAGGGACCAAAGGGGACTCTGTTGTTTAGTGCATGTGGGAAGATTGAGGATTTTTAAAACTTTTTAAAAACTGCATCCAAGGCTCATATTTTTCAGTTGTTTCTGATGCTTAATAAATCATATCACCCTGGACCATCAAACTCCACAACACCATTATTGTCTCAATACATTTGGGGTGCATCTACACAGCACCCTTACCTCGAAATAAGCTACACAATTTGCGCTACGCGTAGCTTATTTTGATGTAATTTCAAAATAGCTTATTTTGAAATTTAGCGCTGTCTACACAGCTCCAAATTTTGAAATAAGCCGCTCTTGCAAAACGTCCCTTAACCCTCGTGCAATAAGGTTTACAGGGACGTCAGAATAGCGTGCCCATTATATTTTGTCTCTTAAGACGCAGAATAGGTATTTCAAGATAACAGCGGTATCCTGAAGTAGCTCTGCAGTGCAGACGTAGCCTTGTTGAAAGAAAAATAACACTGTGGCTTTGTGGGAGTGGACAGGATCTGCTCTTCCAACAGGTTGATTGATGTTAGCCCTTGGTCTTGTTAGCTCCCAGGTATATTCTAGACTCGAATAACTTCCTGCATTCCCCTCAGTAACACACTGGAAGTCATCAAATACAAATATGACTCTGTGCAGCTCAGACCTCAAAGGGTCTTTCTTTATTTCCTCCCCCACTCTGTTTTCCATCAACTCTTCTGCAGCATTTGTGTACATTGTGTTTCCAGAGTTAAGCAGCTGAACTCACATCCAGGGTGAGCTCTCTCACATCCATCTAAATAACAGCAAGCATTTGCTGTGTGCATGCACAATGTACTCCAAGAGAGACCTTCCACGGGAACAGGGGGGACAGATCTCTTGGGCTCAGGGGCCGTGCAGGGACCGGACAGAGTCTATGTTGTGAAGAAGCAGATAACTTTATTACAGATTAGCCTGTGAATCTACAGGTGGCAACCTCCTGTGGGACAAGATATGGTGGCCCTGCTTATACAGACATATAATTTATTTCTGCAGAAACTGCTGCTCCTTCAGCTCACACCTAGGGGCACCCTGCCACTTTACAGCTGATTAACCAGAGTGGTCCCTGCAGGGATGCAGTGAGCTGAGGCTTATGGTGTCTGTCTATTTATCTGCAAGCTGAGTTTACATCCTTAGTTACCAGGGGATGAGTCATAGGAGGTTGTTCTTTAACATCCCCTCTGGATGCCAGGAGCTTTCTGTAGTGTTTCCAGGAGGCATGCTGAGCCCTGATATTTCAAGAGAAATGATCCCTCATGTAAAGAAAAGAAGTAGGTACAAAGAAGCACCATGCACAGGGAGTTTGGGTGAGCATCTTCCTGCCATTCCATGAGTGTTGCTGGGGGGTGAGGGGGATTGCCCCTCAGTTGCGTTCAGTTCCTATCTGCACAGCCAGCCATATATATTGTACACTAGCATATATCTACATGGTATGCATGTAGATCAACCCTGCACAGGTCAGTCACGAGGCCCATACTGACAAGGGTTTTATTCCTCTTCTTCCCAGCCTTCCCTGGCTATGTCTCGCTCTCTCTACTCAGCGGATAATGTTGAGTCAGTTTGAATTCTTTGTCGCCCCTGCTAGCCTCAGTCACAAATCCTCACACCCATCACACATCCAGCAGATTTTGCAATATTGGAAGGGACGGCGACCTCGGCTTGTCCTGCTTTCCCCAGCGCAGCGGTCTCACTTCTCAAAAGGCCGGCACTTTGTGGAAAGGTGAGGCAAGGGAGGGCTTCATCTTGAAAATCAGTCTCGTGACCCGTGTGTGCTTTGAAGTGCAATATAAATGGCAGTTTTTCTCCTTAACTTTACTTCTACTATTTTGCAGTAACTTCCCCAAAAGAGGCACGTTACACAAGCCTTGCTTAATGTCAGCTTCCCTTCCCTGCTCACTGTACATCTTTATGTCAAAATTCAGTAGCTAGCACCAACTTCATCCCAGTGAGAGGAGGGGGAAGCTCTGCTGACACTCTCTAAGTAGCTGCCCTTTCAAATCTGCTCTGTAGGGTCCAAATTCTCCCTTTTGCTGGGTTTTGGTTTTAACATTAGGGATGTAAGCGACTAATCGACTAGTCAGTTATCTGATAAGCAAAAGCTTCTTGGCTAGTCGACACACTAGTCGACTAGTCGCTTCCCCCCACTTGCTACCTCTATCAGAAAGAGGCAGCGGGGGGGGGGAAATGGAGGGGATGCTTGGGGGAGCTGTTCCCCCCCAGCTCCAGCTCCATGGGAAGAGGCAGGGGCACCGCGGTGGCGTTCTACCTTTGAAATGTAGCAACAGCTGAGCGGGTTCTTGCTGCATTTCAAAATGGAAGTGCCGAATAATCGAATAGTCGATGGAAATTCCATTGACTATTCAATTAGTTGATTAAGCTAATTTTAACATCCCTATTTAACATACAAACCAACCAAATAAAATGAAGATCAAGCTTTCTCCAGAAGCTTAGCTGCTCCGAAGGATCCTCTGTCAGGTCTGCTCAGCCCACAACCTAGATCCTCTCTTGGGAGGAACAACTCCTGCTTCCTTTTGTAGCCAGGCGGGGTAATGAGACATCTGCCTTGGTGCATCAGCAGAACCCACTTAACTTTTCCCAGTAAGATCAACACCCTCTAACAAAGTACGTGTTTCAGGGCAGGCAAACATAGCAGCCGCACGCACCTCAACTCACACAGCAGCTGAGTTTGGCTCTCTCTGTGTTTGACTAGCTCAGTGGTGTCAGGTTCCTTCACTGTTCTCCCTATTGTTATTTTTCCCTGCCTGTCCAGCTTTCCCACCCAATACGCCAATATCAGTCATCAATCATCCAGCATGTGCAGGGGAGAAATCTACAAGACACGCCTATTTGCTGAGTCAAAACATGGCACAGGGCAAACAATGGTTCAAGGTGCCCTTCCTAGTGACAGAGTCACAGAGGCCTGGTCTACACTAAAGGGGAAAGTCGACTTCAGATACGCAACTCCAGTTACGTTAATTACGTAGCTGGAGTCGAAGTATCTTAAATCGTGCTTTGGCGCCATCCACAGTGGAGTAGGACCACCGGCATTGACAGGAACACCCTCTCCATTCAACTTATTCTCCACTAGACCTGCCAGCTTGAACCCCAAAGATCGACTGCGGCAGCTTTGATCTTCTCTGTAGTGTAGACAAGCCCAGACTCAAGCGTCCACCTGAGGGGGGAAAATAACAGTTTGGGGGGGAAAGTGCACCTGAGATGGACAGTTTTCATAAGCTAGGCCAATGGCTGGGTTTTTGGCTGGGATTTTTTAATGTAAACTCAACAACATCAGAAAGGCCCATTGAATATCAACAGATTCAGGATGAGTCGCAAGGGAAAAAAATACACAAGGAAAGCCAATAGCACTTCACAGTGCAAAAGAAAACCATTCCCTCAGCTTGGCAGAGCTGCCCCAAACCTTTGCTACCGGGACCGTTGCACTTTCCGGTAATGTAGGACACCACGCCTCTATGCAGCCCTGATTTAGGGCAAGAGCACGGGTGCTACTGCTGGTACCAGAGATCCTTTGGGCCAGAACGCTGCCGCCCTGTGGGGGCTGCAGAACAGACAATGCGCACCCAGAGCCCAGCACTGGCTCCCCAAGAGTTCGCATCTCGTCTGACTCCTCAATTGTCCTCCGCTCCAAACCACAACATAATTAAGACCTGCTAAATGAGAGGACAGGCCCAGGGAGCGTGGGGGCTCAGTGAGGGCTGCCGTAGGGATGCCCGTTCGTGGCAAAGATCCCAGTGACGGGATTGGGCCTTGTGAGGACAGTGAGGGGCTGAGGGGTGCTGGCTGAGGAGAGACTGCACGATGCCCGTGTGCAGAGGGCCAGCGCTGCCGCACTCTGACGCGGTGGCGGGTGAGGGGCTCTGAATTAATCTCAGCCATTATTGCAGGGCCAGGGACTTGATTTTACTTTTTCTTCTCCTTCCCGTGCAAATAGAACCCGGGTACCAGCCATCCGGACCTTGAGGGGGTTCAGCGCATCCCTAATTAACCCGAGGTGGGGACTGGTGAGTCTGCAGCCCTTTGCCGTACCCCTCCCCACAGCACACCCACTGACCAGACAGTCCTCCAGAGACATGGGCACCCAGAGCGGCTGTGGGGCACATGGCCAGCCCCACAACACTCCCCTCCTGTGCATGAGGCGTGAGTACGCCCATAACAGTGAAGGTGGCTCTTGTGCAATGCCCCATGTCAGCTGCGTTGCGTGCATGAACTCTTGCCACCCTTCCTCTCTGAGCTCATCTCTGCCTCCGCCCCCTCCACAGCCCTCCTGCCCCTCCCAGGGGTGGGGCCGTTGCCACATCTGGCCAGAGAGCTTCCTGCTGCCACTCACTAAGCACAAGAGAAAAGGAAGGTTCCAGTCAGAGACCAAGGGGCAGCCAACACCCCTTTCCTCTGGGCTGCGAGGTGCCACTCCCTTTGTCAGGCTTCTGCTAAAACCTTCCCCTTCCCCTAACTCGTGATTATGAGTCATAGTGGGGCTCTGCCCCAAACAGCTTACCAGCCACGCAGGGCAAAGGGTGAGAGAAAGCCTCGTCCTGCCCTCCCTGAAGCTCGTGGCAAGGCTGCCATGGCCAACAGAGGGACCAGGGTTTGGCCTTCTGTGCAAAGCAGGGTGGCAGGAAACAGTCTGGTCTAGGGATGGTAAGTAGCGGTCAATAAGCTAATCGAGTAGTCGATGGAATTTCCATTGAGTAGCCGATTAGTTGATAAGGGGGTTAGCTACCTGGGGCAGTCCGGGTTCACGCTGGCTTCGGGACCATTGAGGCTCTGCTTTTTTAAATGTAGTAAGAGCCATCAGGCTCTTACTAGCTTTAAAAGGCAGAGCCGCAGGGGGAGACCCAGTGCGAGCGTGGGACCCGGCATGAGCTGGGACTCAGCAGTCCTGGCTCGTGCCGGGTACCCCGCTGCAGCTCTGCCTATTAAATGTAATTAGACTCCCACTGCACCTCTGCCTCCTCTAACCCCCCACATCTCCCAAGAGATGGTGACCGGCTTTTTGAGCTGGCTCCTCCCAGCACCGGCTCCTGTTCCCCTCTTGCTGCCACTGATACAGGGGGTGGGAAGTGAGTAATCAAGTAGTGACTCGACAACCCGATGAGCCCCTGCTCAGATAGCACCAGGAGTGGGGCCAGCTAGATTGGACAAGGACTGACTGACCCCCGGAGCTAACACCTCCAGACTTCATGCGCAGGGTGCTTCCAAATCCAGACCACTCCCTAATCTCAAATTGCACCTATTGTTATAACAGGAAGAACCAAAGTCCCAGATCTTTGCACTGATCAGCAGACCGGAGCTTTGCAATGCAGAACCAGACCTGAATTTTGCTTGGGTCCATTGGCAGTAAGAAGCAAGGCCCCGGAGTGTATTTGCTCCTGGGCTGGGCGGTGCCACGACATGCTCAGCAGCTCAGACTCAGGTATTCCTCTGATCCTGTCGTTTGGCTATAGCTTGGTGCCCGAGGAGCTCCACTGGAAACCTGCTCGCTGGGTCAGAGTTGCATTGTCAATTAGAGGGGAGAACCTAACACACTGATTCACCATTTGGTGGGGAAGGTAACTGCATAGGCTCTCTTGCTGTAACACCGGGCCTGCCCCTGTAATTACACCCCGGTGGATGGCGTGTGTTCTGCAGATGTTACAATCTGGTTGTGGAAGGAAGCAGCCCTGAAACCTTCATTTTATTTCTTGCCCCTCCCTTGAGGCAGGCAGGAGGCAGCCAGCCAGGGAAGGATCTTTGGCTCATCCCCCCCTGCAGCTCTCTGGCCTCTCATGCTGATGGCAGGTTTTTCTTGTTTCTGTAAGAAGAAGCTAGTAACCGGCAGAAGGCCTGAGTCAGCGCTTGGCAACAGCAGGAGAAAACGTTTAGTCAGCTGCCCCAGGAGTGCAGACCGCTGCTCCTCTTCCTCGCCTCTCCCCTTCCTCAGAGCCCTTCCAGGCAGCCTGCAGCTTTTATAACATTGCCATTCTGGTCAGCACCCAGCGAGTATCGAGACCAGTGGGGTGTCTCAGCTGCCTGGGCTCTCAAATCCCTTGGACTCCGGGGAGAGCCCATAGCTGTGAGCCATGATGTGCCAATTGTCATGGGGACACCAGGGCACATGCTGGACGGACAGCTTGGTGGCTCGGGACTCTGCCAAAACCACCACACTTGCTAACACAGCAACAAATCAGGCCTCTGGAAAAGAACTTTGCTGCCCTTTGGAATTCAATAGGAAACAGGCACAGGTTCATATGTCAATACGTGTAACCACTAGCACGGTACATTATGTTTTGCTGCAGCATCTTCAATGAGAAGGAATCAATAACACTTCACTCTTCATTTTCTCCACATGACTGGTATGGAGAAAGTAAATAGGGAAGTGTTATTTACTCCTTCCCATAACAGAACAATTAGGGGTCCCCAAATGAAATTAATAGGCAGCCAGTTTAAAACAAACAAAAGGAAGTACTTCTTCACACAATGCACAGTCAACCTGTGGAACTCCTTGCTAGTGGTTGTTGTGAAGGCCAAGACTACAATAGGGCTCAAAAAGGAACTAGATAAATTAATGGAGGATAGGTCTATCTATGATTATGAACCAGGATGGGTAGAGATAGAGTCCCTAGCCTCTGTTTGCCAGAAGGTGGGAATGGGCGACAGAGGATGGATCACTTGATGATTACTGGTCCTCTTCATTCTCTCTGGAGCACCTGGCATTGACCACTATTGAAAGACAGGACACTGGGCTAGATGGACCTTTGGTCTGACCCAGTGTGGCCATTCTGATGTTCTTAGGTGAATGTGACCTTATTTATATATAGCAGATAGTTCCCCTTTAATATCTACTGCAGCACACTGCGATGGGGGAAGGAAGGGAACACCACCACAAAGAGTCTTTCACTGATTCAACACACAGCAACCTCACTGGTCCGGTTAGTCACAGAGAATACATCACTCCAGTGCTTAGTACACTACCCTGATTTCCCATATAGTACCCGATGCACAATGAGCGCTTCTCTGATCTTCAAAACATCAGTGGGCAGAGGCCTGTGTGTTATAGGAACTGCCTCTCTGTCTTTTGATGAGTCGTGCTCCTCTAGTCTCTAGAAGTTTACAAATCCCCACATATGCAAAGGCTTTTTGGCAGATTGTTACACAGAGAGAAGCCCTTTATTTCTCCCACCGATGGAAAGAAAAAAAGCACAGGAGAGATCTCTTGTAAACAATTGAAAAACAGGTGTGGTTCTTCAAATTACCCCCACGATCAGTATCCCATGGGTGGAGCCTGGGTGGTTGAGAAGAAAGTGAATCACTGATTGGTCTCAGCTGAATTACTGAGCCATTGTCAGCATTACAAAACATGAAACCCTGGGGACAAATTCCACAGCACTGCCAGTAAAATGCACAACAGGGCTGACTTTGCTCTGTCCAACCGGTACCTCCACATTTTGCTTCCTGATACACAGATCAGTTAGTCACAGGAGGTGCTGGGCACTTTGGCCTCACCCCCTAACCACTCTTCCTCCCGACAAACACTACGCTGTTGGGCAGCACAGGAAACAATGCTACGTATGGGAAGGAGGTGGGCAGCCCTCCGTGGAGAAAGTACAGGTTAAGAACTATTTAGAAAAGCTAGACATACACAGATCAATGGGTCCGGATTTAATGCATCCAAGGGTGCTCAGGGAGTTGGCAAATGTCATTGCAGAGGCTTTGGCCATTATCTTTGAAAAGTCGTGGAGATTGGGAGAGGAAAAAGGCAACTGTAGAGCCCATCTTTAAAAAAGGGAAGGAGGACAATCCAGGGAACTACAGATCAGTCAGCCTTATCTCAGTCCCCAGAAAAATCATGGAGGGGATCCCCAGGAATCCATTTTGAAGCACTTGGAAGAGGGGGAAGTGATCAGGAATAGTCAACATGGATTCACCAAGGGCAAGTCGTGCCTGACCAATCTGATTAGCTTCTATGATGAGGCAACTGGCTCTGTGGACATGGGGAAGTCAGTGGATGTGATACACCTTGACTTTAGCAAAGCTTTTGATATGGTCTCCCACAATATTCTTGCCAGCAAGTTAAGGAAGTATGGATTGGATAAATGGACTGTAAAGTGGATAGAAAGCTGGCTAGATTGTCGGGCCCAACAGGTAGTGATCAACAGCTCAATGTCAGGTTGGTGGTTGGTTTCAGGTGGAGTGCCCCAAGGATCGGTTCTAGGGCTGGTTTTGTTCAACATCTTTATCATCTTTGCGAATGATACTAAGCTGGGGGGGAGGTAGATACGTTGGATAGGGTCCCGAGCGACCTAGACAAATTAGAGGACTGGGCTAAAAGAAATCTGATGAGGTCTAACGAGGACAACTGCAGAGTCCTTTACTTGGGACTGAAGAATCCCAAGCGTTGTTACTGGCTGGGGACAGACCAGCTAAGCAGCAGTTCAGCAGAAAAGGACCCGGGGATTACAGTGGATGAGAAGCTGGATATAAGTCAACAGTGTTCCCCTGTAGCCAAGAAGGCTAATGGCATAGTAGGGTGCATTAGGAGGAGCATTGCCAGCAGATCTAGAGAAGTGATTACTTCCCTTTATTCGGCTCTGGTGAGGCCACATCTGGAGTATTGCATCCAGTTCTGGGGCCCCCACTACAGAAAGGATGTGGACGCACTGGAGAGGGTCCAGCGGAGGGCAACCAAAATGATTAGAGGGCTGAAGCACATGACCTATGAGGAGAGGCTGAGGGATTTAATCTGCAGAAGAGAGGAGTGAGGGGGGATTTGATAGCAGCCTTCAATTTCCTGAAGGGAGGTTCCAAAGAGGATGGAGAGAGGCTGTTCACAGTGGTGACAGATGACAGAATGAGGAGCAATGGTCTCAAGTTGCAGTGGGGGAGGTCTAGGTTGGATATTAGGAAAAACTATATCCCTAGGAGGGTGGGGAAGCACTGGGATGGGTTCCCTAGGGAGAGGGTGAAATCTCCATCCCTAGAGGTGTTTAAGTCCCAGTTTGACAAAGCCCTGGCTGCGATGATTGAGTTGCTTTGGGCAGGGGACTGAACTCGATGACTCCTGAGGTCTCTTCCAGCCCTAGGCCTCTATGATTCTATGTATGAGCTTGAGGAACTATTTGCGAGCAGCCTGGTTTGGCAAAGGTTCCTGAATGCTGCTTGGGGGAACAATCAAGGCTGATGGGTCCCTGGCAGCCAGGTGGATGTGAAAAAGCAAAATGTTTTTCACAAGGCTGATATGTTTTCATCACCATTCCGTGTCCAGCCAGCACTTGGATCGGGGGTTCGTTGTCCCCCCAGAGGTGCTCCACCGGGAGATCTTCCAAGGAAGTTGGGCAATAAAGAATCATAGAATCATAGGGCTGGAAGAGACCTCAGGAAAAGACTTTTTCCTTGTAGGACAGGTGAAATAGGCAGGTTTACAGAGCCACCTTTGCTCCAGCATCCAGTCTATCATCATACATGGTATCTGATAAGACTAGGACTCACTGAAAGAGTCACCCGGAAAAATACAATGGGCCAGATGATCATTTGGTGGAGGCAATGGAGATACCTTTCAGTTGCTGCAGTGAGCTAGAGAGGAAAGCTTCCATCACCTCTTATCCCTCACAGACCCCTCCCCCCCAGCTTGCCAGTCACAGCTGTCAGCTTTTTCTACATGTTTATTTTGGCTCCCTGTTGTTTCCATCTCCCCTCTTGAAAGCTCCAAAGAGCCTTTCCTACTGGTTTTGTCAGGCTCTATTTGACCAACATTGGGGCTTTAGTTTGATTTCTACCTTAGCTGCCTTTTATTCACTACTTAGTACAAACTGCATCACTGACAAAAGTTCCCGGCTCCAGGAAGAAGTCCGTTCTTGTGAAACACATCGTGGGCGGGAGAGGAATTAACTCCCACATTTCAGAGGGAGCCACGGTCACGGCAGCACAGTCAGTCAGTGGTTTGATTTTTGCAGCAATTCTCAGCACTTGAATGGTAAAGTGAAAGGGCTACTCACTGCAGGAGAAGGCCTCCCATTAGAATGCAACAATGCCTGGAGGAGCTCTCTCACCAGTTCTGGTAACTCCCATAAGCATTCACGGGGGCCGCAGGGAAGAAAACAGCTCCCGTTGGCTCTGGGCAATGAGGTTTACTTCTAATACTTTCCCCTCTGCCCGGGAGAGTGGGCTTGAGCAAGTTTGTGCTTCCAGTGAGAAGTTGCTGAAAACACCAGTGACCTGCCTACACTGGTACTGCTGCTCTCACTGCTGCCAGTGGACCTGCATAGGAAGTAGCAACAGGGCAAGGCTTTAGGAAACAAAGCCTTGTAGCCACAAAAATGTGTCACTTTGACTATATTGGCATAGTCATAGCAGTACAACCCCTGCAGTGCAGATGCTCTTACATTGGCATAAAAGTGCTTTGTAGCACTATTGTCATTCCTATACAGGACAGGAAATAAGGCACCATTATAATTGCGTCCACACTGGGGTTGTATTGGTACCGTGATAAAAAGCCCTATCCCCTAACCAAAATAGTGCAACTTTCCAGTGTACACCAGGCCTTAGTCTAGCACAGCCAAGAACTGAGAGAGAAAATATAATTGTTACTTAGGTGAAAGCTGTTGAGTCTCCTTGTCAGTATCTAGCTAGAGTCAGAGTCAACAGTCATTTAATCACGGTGGCTGCAGGCCCGCCAGTAACGAGTGGTTGCTACTTAAAGCAGAGAACAATCACCCTATCTGCTGCCAGGCTGGTGCAGTGCAAACTTCCCCCAGCCCCGTATCTTCAGCTAGGCCCCTAATATCCAGCCAAGGCACCCACACAGGTCTGCCAGCCCACCTCCTGCACCTCATGCCCACCTCATGTCTCCTGTCTAGAGTCTTAATATATTGGGTAATGGGTTCCTGTAACCCCAGAACCCCCTCAGTGAGAACTGGCAAAGAGGTGCAGAAGGGTTTATAGTTGCTCATAGCTCCGGTGCGTACATTCTAGCTCACCAGAGTGTCAAGTGAGGTCCTAAAGAAAAGCTGGTGTCGGTCTGGTCACTACAATTGTACAATGTCCATACAAATAGTGTGTAAGGAGTTATGTGTATATACTGAAAATACGTTCTCAGAGTCGGTAGGTACTGGTCCCTCCCCAGCCAAGGTGAAAAACAGGTTTTTTGTCGCAGACGTCTATTCATCTATCGGTTCAGGAATACACACAGCACTTTCTGATTCGCAATGGGTTGTTTATCATCACTCTGAGCTGAATGCTGATAGACGATCAGGAGGACTTCAGAGGAAAAAGAATCTTACAGGAAGAAGCAAGCATGAGGGGATACCCTCTCCTCCCTCCCCCCAAAGGGGGCACTTCAAGGGTTTGCTGGACTCTGTCTGTGGGCAGACAAGACACCCAGGCTGCCTTACAGAGGCAGTAAGAGGAGAATGCATTTACTTCAGCCAGGCATGGTTGAAAACTCTGAGGAGTGTTGGGTAAAATAAACCTTTTTTAGACAGAAGATTAACGTGTTAGTTTAGTCTCCGAGAAGCATGTTATTATTTTGTTTTATATGTAACCATTTGGTTCCAAAATTTTCACTCATGATTGCTTGCAACCTGAATCTCTGATAATAAACATATCCATGTTCTCATGAGACATCTGTGGCTGTGGCTTTAAGCAAGGTGCTGGCTCTGAGCTGAATCTTACATGCTGGGGGTGCTGTTCCTTTGGAAACCACAGGCGTGGTAGTTCTGTGAGTGGTCCATGGATAATGGGCTGGAAGGAGTGTGGGCTCTGGAAGTTTGGGTACATGCGGGAGCTCAGGGCTGGGGCAGTGGGTTGGGATGTGGGCTCTGGGAGGGAGATTGAGCAGGGTAAGGGGCTCAGGGCCTGGACAGGGGGTTGGGTGGTGGAGGGGGTGAGGGGTGAAGGCTCCTGGTGACACTTACCTCAGGCAGCTCTTGGGAAGCGATGACATGTGTCTCCAACTCCTGGACACAGAGGTGGCCAGGAAGCTCTGAACACTGCTCCCATCCACAGGGCCAACCCCGCAGCTCCCATTGGCCACAGTTCCTGACCAATGGGAACTGTGGAGCCAATGCTTAGTGTGGGGGCAGCGTACAGAGCCCCAATGCCCACCCCTCCTCCTAGGAGCCAGATGTGTTGGCCATTTCTGGAAATCGCACCGAGCCGGGCAGGGAGCCTTCCTTCGCCCACAGAGCTGCCGGCCGGACTTTTACTCTCCCACTCAGCAGTGCTGACTGTTGCCACCAGGGTCCGAGTGCCATCAAGCTAGAAGGCCTCAAGCAAAGGAACTCGCATTCACCCTTCATATTTCACTGCAGTGATTCCCAGACCTTTGAGGGTCACAAGCTCCGTCCCCCATCCCATTGCCCCAAGCAGCTAGGGCCAGGAGCGGATGGGGCGAGGGGGCAGAGGCTGGGAATAGAGCAGCAGCTGGGGGTGAGGGACAGGGCTGGGAGCGGAGCCATACCCAGGCCACAGTGGGGACTGGCAGCCAGGCCCCCCGCTGGCTCTGAGCTGGGAGGCGCTCCCCCCTGCCATGGGGGATGGGCTGGCCTACCACACCGCTCTGAGCATTCCACGTGCCCCCTAGGCAGGCCTGCCCCACTGCACTACGGGGAAAGCAGCCAGGGATGACCTGTGCCTGTCAGTGTGTGGGGGGGAGGGGCAGAAAGAGGGCGGCACTTCAGCACTGTTACGCTGCATGCTCACTACACGTCAAGCAGCGAATGGGGAGGGACACGTGACCCCGCCGGCTCCCTCGCCCAACCCCCTTCCCTTCTGACAGCAGCAATGGACTTTTGTAAAGGGCCTGCTCGGTGCCACAAAAATAACCCTTCACTCCCAGGCCTGAGGCTGGGGAACTTGCTCTGTTCAGCTGCCTCACAACAGACTGGGCTGGAGGGAAAACTCCCCCATAAAACAGGAAGTAGGGGAGGGGTGGAGCAGGGCTCCATCCCCAAGTACTCTGTGTAACCCAGTTAACCCCACGATGAGCCCTTTGCTACATCACCACGCACAATTTGTACTGTGCTAGGTGCAGGCAACAAGGGGCTCTGTCTCTTCTCCAGAAAAATGTATTTGTGGCTGGGTCCCCTGGGCAGCAGGGCAGCCTAGCGGTGAGGTCCCAAGATTAGCTAGTGGCAAAGGGGTGCAGCCCCTAGCACCCCGAGCCTAGGAACTCCTGCCTGCTACCTGAGTATAGTTTGGGGCATGGCCCCAAGAGTCCCGATTTCTCCCTCCTTAGGGAGGGCTCCTCATAGGTTCTCCCCCTTTGACCCGGGGGAGGGGGGAGGGGTTGGAGGCTTATGTGTTCTTATGGCTGGCCAAGTAGACCAGCTCCTGTCTTCTCACAGGTCAGCCCCTAACTGAGCCAGGCTCCTTCTTTTTATACTCCCTCCAGGTCTGTCATTGGATACAGATGAAGTGGGGCGGCGCTAGCTGGGCCAAAAGGCTTTGTTTAACTCCTGTACTGACAGGCTCTCCTCTCTTCACTCCCTCACAGTACTGCTTGGGAAAAGTACTTTGCACCCACCTGATCTGTCCATGCCGATCTACCAGCGATCATCTTCATCCAAACCATCCCCATTAGGTGGCAACAAATGTACCTCTCAACCTAACCCCAAATAAGCCACATTGGGAACTCACAGCAGAACCTAAATGACGAGAACAATAGAATTGGATTTGCAGTTTGTGAATGGATTCCCCTCCCCCCAAATCTGACCTTCATTGAGGAGAGTCTGTGCACATTGCACACACCTGCATACGTATGGCTGTGGCAGCAGGCCAAGCTGTAGGTGGAGCAAGCTGCAATTACACATGGTGTGCTAGACAGGCTGTGGTCATGGAGCCTGGGCTGAAGACAGAAGCTGCATAGAAAGGTTACTCCCAAGGAACCTGGGCTTTGTACGGAGTTATTGCTCATTCAGCCACTCCCTTCAGTCCCTTGTAATTTTAGTTCTGCAACTCCCAGGAGGAGGGTGACAGGCATGTGGCAACTCCAAAGGCTTTTTCTAAAGAAGTGTGGATGAGCTGTTTGCGGAGAGGTGAGACGCAGCGGAGTAGCAGGGCAGGGAGCATTGCCATTTCCCTTCCACCTCTCCGTAGCAGAAAGTGCAACACAGCAGAGCAGTAAAATTTGCCCCTCGGCACCCCACTGGAGGAGCACAGGGCAAGGGCAGAGAAAAGCTTAAATCCCAAGCACTGATCAGGACCAAGCAGGAGTGGGGGGGATTGTTAATTTAATTATTGCAAAATTACAGCCGTGGCCATGCTTCGAATAATCAAGTCTCCTTACCTGGATCTAGTTTGTTTATTGTTGCTGTTATTGCCAACCCTGGCTGAACCTTCCATCCAGCTCCCTCGCTCTCTAACAAGCTACCATAAAAAGCAGCCATTTGAGCCACTGACTTTTTGTGACCATTCTGTGGGTTCGATCAGACCTTGGTCAGTCTGTACCCGGAGGGGCCCCACCCATATGTGGAAAGAGGGTGAGGCTCAGTTACCCTTTTCAACACCTTCAGGCTCTGCAGAGACTCATCCGTGTGGTCCAGCATCTGTACCGGAGGAGGGGGGAAGAGACTGGTTAGGCTGGAGTCAGCACAGGGTTGTAACCTGACCCCTTCTCCCCCTCACATACACACAGGTTCATGGATAGTCAGAAACGGTGACAGCACAGGACTGTGTTTCTCTCCCTTCACTGATCCCTGCAGGGGGCCTAGGCAGTGCAGGTCTCATACAGGCAAGTTTTCAGGAAGCAGGTAAGACTGTCTGGAGCCAGAGCCTGAGCCTGAGCAAAGGTACAGGCTGCAATGTGAGGGGACACAGCCTCCAGAGGCTCTCTCACCAGGGTCTTCCAAGTGTGGGTTGGGGGTGGGCCCCATGACCACAGGTTGAGGGAGACACACCCTATGACATGGGGAGTTCTCCGCAAGAGGATCCTAGTGGGAATCTCCTTTCCCAGAATCTCCTCCGTACCCTGGTCAATTTCATTAGACTCCCAATGGCCTCATTCCTATTAAGTCTTACAGGACTTTTCCACAGTGAGAGGGGCCCATTTCAGAACCCCAAGGGAGAGGAAAAATAATCACCGTTGCTCGCTGGAGACTTATCCAGTCTTGGCAGCTAACCCAGCGTACACGCAAAGGGGCAAAGCTAAACCGTAAGGCTTGCGGAATTGTCCCCCTTGTTAAAATGGAGGTCAGGTTGATTTGCAAGGTTGGGTGAGAGGAGGGATTATCCCTCATAGAAAGGTTTAATCAGGGCAGCATGAGTGGAAGAGAGGTGGCGGTGATGGGAATTACTGGGGCTGGAACACAAACAGCAGCTATGCACCCCAAAAGCGGCAGCCCTAGGAAAGAGCTGAAGCAGATACATAGCAACAGGTTATGTGGAGTGTCATTGCTTCTTCAGAGAGCTACCGTATTGCCATTCAGATGTCACCTCACTGCAAACGAACCTACCTACTGGTCAGTCAATGGAGGGAACTTGCCCTGGCAACGCATCTTCAAGTGAAAGTGCCCGTGACAGAGAAAGCTACAGGGCTGTCCTAAGTGGGGGCTGGGACAAACCCTCCCGCTTGTCCCAGGTACAGGGCCTGGGGCAACCACCCTGCTGCTGGCCCCTCCTCACCCTTCCCCAATCTTGCCCTGCCCTGCTCCCTACCCTGAACAGCACAAGCCAAGGAATTACAGGCACCTGGTGTAGGGCGGTAGTGAGAACGGGGCTCTCAACCTTTCTTTCTGAGCCCCCCCCCCATTGTGCTATGAACACTCTGGGGCCCACGTGGGCCACACCCACTGTTTTTCTGTGTGTCCAGTAGAATAAAGCTCAGGCTGGCATTAGCCTTAGTGGGTAGCAAGCAGGGCAAATGCCCAGAGCCCTAACCCCCACACAGCTACATTGCTCAGGCTTTGGCATCAGCCCACCTGCGCTTCAGCTTTCTGCCCTGGGCCCCGGTGAGTCGCACACTAGCCTTGCTTTCTGGCTTATTTTGGAGGACTCCCTGAAACGTGCTCCTGGAAGAGAGGCGCTGTGGCTGGAGTGCCAGCTCCTCCCTGCAGGGAGGGGCAGATCCCTGAGCATCGAGGCAAGCTGGAGTGACCCAGAAGGCTGCTCTGCTGCACCCTCTCTGTGGGCTCAGCCTAGTGGGGGCAAGAAGCATCTCTGCTATGCAGGGAAGTGCTCACCGCAGCACCCACCCCCGTTGCTCCCACTGGCTAGGAATCGCGGCCAATGGGAGCCGCGGCCGGGTGCCTGTACGCGCAGGGCAGCAGAGCCACCTGTACTGCCCCCCCAAAGCTGCGCTAGATAGGCACCCCAACCCCTGCCCTCTCCTGCACCCTCCCTCCCAATTCCACACTCCCACCACTGTCTCCACCCAGACCCTGCACCGCCACCCCCAGCCCGCTCCTGCACCCAACCTCCTGCCCAGATCCTGCACCGCCACCCCCAGCCCGCTCCTGCACCCAACCTCCTGCCCAGATCCTGCACCGCCACCCCAGCCCGCTCCTGCACCCAACCTACCGCCCCAGACCCCGCACCGCCACCCCCAGCCCACTCCTGCATCGCCATCCCCATCACGCTCCTGTACCCCACCTACTGCCCAGACCCTGCACTGCCACCCCCCGCCTGCTCCTGCACCTTACCTCTTGCCCAGACCCTGCACTCCTACCCCCAGCCTGCTCCCTGGCAGCCCCCTCCCATACACTGAACCCCTCATTTTTGGTTCCACCCTAAAGCCATGGGGGGAGCCTCACAAAATGTACTAGTCCTAGGCCCCAGAAGAGTTAATCTGGCCCTGGGAATAAGCCCTGAGCTTCAACCCCTCTTCCCTCATCCCCTGTGGGGCTGGAGCTTGAGGGGAGTGAAGGGTCCTTTTTTCCCCCCTCGTCCTCACTTGGGGGCCAGGTCAGTGAGGGTTTTCCCCCTCTTTTCACTTGTGTATTGTCCCAACTGATTTTTCAGTGGGTCAATGGCCCCTGACCCCCAAAAATGTTCCCTACCTCTGCTCTAGGCAGAATCCGCTGCCCTGGGCAGCTGCCCCGTTTGCCTATAGCTAGAACGTGCCCCAGTTGGAGGAAATACTTGTTTTGGACTGATTTCCAAAGTGACCTATCAAGGCTGAAAGCGAGAGTTATTCAAAACCTCTTGCCTGGGATGTGTTTCTTTAAGAAGTCTCCAAAAATAGATCCCACTCCCCCTTTGAAAACCACAGCAGTTCCCCACCCCACTTAGGCACTTGGGTTTCAGCAGCCACAAAATACGCAAGCAGTAATCTATAGCATATGGACGCTTGATTCCCAGGCACATCTGGAACTGCAGAAGCTACAATTATAGAGAAGGAGAATAAAAGTCGTACAATGTGGGTCAAATAAAGGGACTTTTATTTCTCTGGAATGGAAACTATTCGCCAGCCTGAACGAACAATTGCAGGCGGTGATTGTACATTCTTTCAAATAAAAAAAGATGATGAATTTGGCTCCATAAATTTCTGTCATAAGAAACATCTTCGAATTGTACACCAAGCTTTTTACAAAGCATCAGTTAAGATGATTTTATCGTGCTCTATCACATTCTCAACCATTTATACAGAATACACCATACCAAATGCTACATCAGTTTAAGACATTTTAAAACATTAGTATTAAAAGATATAAAGGCAGGTTGGTTTTCAGTGGGTTTTTTTAAGACACTGGAGTGTTCTGTTTGCTTCTTTTCCTAAGGAATTTGCTAAAAAAATATAATAACTTAGTTCATAGGGACAAGATAGATTAAAAATCCAGCCTCGGTTGCTTGGCAGCCTTCTGAGCTCGTACCTCTGTTGCTTCCATGGACACATTCTGCGTGGCTCTCACTCTGCACACCAGATTTCTCCATGCTTTCTTTAATTACCGTTTTGTTCGGAGTGTTCACCAGGGCCAGGAATTAGTCCTGGCCAAGCGCTAAGAGCAATCTTCAGCCAAATAGGGGAGTCAGTCTGGGCCAATTTCACATGGGTTTAGCCCATTGTCCTTTGCCTCTCGGTACATCCTTTGGAAGTCTTTAAAACGAGGGGCACACCCTAATCTGGCCTCCCCAAATTGCATGCGTCCCGTGAAGAGGAAGTCTCCATTTCCTGGTCTCACCCCACATTCCAGCAGGGTCTTTATGTATCCCTGCCAGCTCCCATTTTCCTCTGTGGGCTGAAAGACTTTGCTCTTCTGCCTGTAGAGCTTGCTTGCACTGATGTCTATGATAGATTCTTGCTGCTCTGCCTCATTTCTTACATCTCGGATGGAACCTCTGACAACTAGGACCCAAACAAAAGAAAGGGAGGGTTACATTTATATGAAGATATACGTCTCTCATATTACTAGAACTGGAAGGGACCTTGAGAGGTCATCGAGTCCAGTCCCTGCCCTCATGGCAGGACCAAGTACTATCCCGGACATTGCTCTGGGAGGCTTAGATTCAAGTTCAATGCCGATATAAGCAGGAGTGATACATCCTGTTACATCACCTCGAGTGTGAGCCAGTAAGTTCAAGTTACTACGAGGGATATTTATAGTCTTTGCAGCCTATCTCCAGGACTATACAGGCCCAACTGCTGCTTATTACTTTAAATTCAAGCATGAAAAAGGTAAACAGTACAATATTAATGGAATAATCATGAGAAAAGAGAGTTACACCAAAGTTCAAAGCATGTGCAGAATATTCATGTTTCTATCAATACATTTTCTTGTTGCTGCAATTACAGCTACTAGCTGAACATTAACTTCCCCCTTCAAAAATCTGACAAGAAAACAGCTTTGGTCTTTTGTTAGTGGCCCATTTTAGGACATCAAGGGAAAAATCCTATTGCATGCCCCTAAGAAACCTTTGAACTTCTACCTCTATTGTTGTTGCTAGGTCCCTCTTTGTCTTTTAGCATAGAAAGAACTAGCCAAATACAATGGCTTTAATTGAGGCCCTTCATGTCTCCTCCCATAAAAATTTCCTCTCCTGGTTCTTTGTGTGTCCCTTCCTCACAATTTGTTTACAGAAACTGGTGAAAGTTCCCTGTTTATTGCAATTTGGTGTTTAATTTTGATTATTGGTTTGCAGAGGTTTCTGGAGCCAAATCCAGTAGACACTATAGTAAAGGGAGAGGATGGGGGAGCAGCAGAAAAGAACAAAAAACAAAACTCACCGAAATCACTAGTGCAGACAGCCAAGAGGACTTCAGTATCGCTGCAGGGACGGCAGGGAGCTAGAGAAAGGGGACAGAGATAATGAGAGGCTGGAAGAGAAACTGCGGAATTGTCTACATTTAGTAAACAAGTGGGTCGCATTCAAATGACTAAGCACTCGGGGTCTAGTCACCAAGAGGCTGAAAATGCTCAGCAACCCACTCAAGTCAGTGGGAGTCGTCTGTGTTCACTGCTCAGCACCCTTGCAGGTCACTTTTTAAATTACTGCATAACCCATGAGAAATTTTACGAGGTTCACTATACAGTGATTATACCATATATATAAATAGCATGCCTACATGCTTAAAGAGGGTTTATTCAATACATATATACGTGCAGCTGCAATTTAAAGCCCCTGTTAATGCTTCGAAGATCACATTGGGCTTAAACCATTAGGGCAGTTTCTTTTCTATGATTTATATAAGTGTAATTGAACTAATTCTCAACCCATTTTGTCTAACAAAGATCAAAGATCCAGTATATTGGGGTGGGGTGGGGCAGGAGCATATGTCTGAGTACATCAAGACAGAATGGAAACTCATGCCCATATCTGCTAAAACTCAAGTAGTACAAAGACCATTTCCTGTACTGCTAGAAATATCTCAGTGTCGACACTAATCTAATCAATGCAGGAATGTGGCTCCTCTTTGTACTCAGTCAGCTACTTCTGAAGAGAAGGTATTGTAGTCCCAGTACAGATATTTCTATAATACCCTATTGAGTGAAGGAATTTGCTTACCAGGGTCTACGCTATCTAGCAATACTAATTAAATCTGTTCCCGGAGTGCTTGGGGGATCAGAGCTTACTCTTGGTGTTTGATGTTATCATCAGGTTGCACTTGAATATCAATAAGAAAACTGAAAAAAATATCAACTGTGTTATTCTCTCTGGATTATTACAACTGTTAGAGTCACACAATGGGGACCAGGCTAAGGGTTAAAGCAAAGTTTAGATGGTCAGACAATCCATCTAAAAGGCAAATGATAGTCACCCAAAAATCACAATCTGAAATACTTAATAAGCAGATTTGCCATCTTTCAACCTAATTCACCCCTTGCACGAAGAGGTGCATTTAGACAAAGATCAACAAGGCTCACTGGCTTAGCTAATTCCTCAAATATGTAACTTTTATCCTTTGTATTTTAGAATTAACCATTCTTCAACATAACACATTGCAGATCTGTCTTGTGTTTTCCAAGGTCCCCTCAGAGCAGTGATCCAAAGAGAATAATCACTACTACCAGTCAGATGATTAATACATCATGTAATATACTGCTTAACAGGATTAACTGGAACCCAAAATGCACATTTCTGGGCAGGAGAGATTTGAGAGAATAACTCAAAACAGGTTGCGAAATTCTTGAGAGCTACAGACTAAGAATAGGCAAAATGGTTTTGATAAAATAGCCCTGACCTGAACCTTTACCCAAAGATATGAACCTAACTGAACTTCTGGGGGCTGAATTGAACAAAGCCCACACTTTCCCTTACCCAGCATTTTTGTGCTAGTTTGTACCATTCCACTTTTAGGTTAAATTTGGAAGCATTGTACCCAATCCCGCCAGAATCAAGAAATAGTTGAAGTCTCCCATGGAAGTTTGAATGGGGAGATTTTTAGCCCAATTTCTAGACTAAAGTGACTATGATCGATCTGAATATCAAACTTCCAACCTTCTGATTGTTAGTTGCGCTAGCTTAGGCCAACTCAGCAAAGCACTTATTCAAGTACTTCAATTCCTTTGATTTTAATGGGGCTTAAGCATGTGCCTAAGTCCTGCACAGAATTGGGGCCATAGTGGACTCTGTTTGTGACAAAGTTATGGAGTCCAGACCAAAAATATTTTATTTTATTAGGTTTTACAAAACCTAATAGTGGAAAAGTTGTGATGATTTTCTTAGTGTGTCAGTAAAAGCAGCTTTGTGTTTAAATCCGTGTATTTGTCCGTAGCTCTTCAAAACCCAAACAAAATATCTGCACAAGGAGTCCATTTTAGTTCTCAAAACAGAGTGCAACGCAAACAGCAGCATTAAACCTGAAAAGCAAATGATTCTTTAAATAAAGACTCTTTTCATTTTGACAGTCTAATGGGAGTAGTACAAATATTGACATTTGTTTGTATATTTGAAATATGGAACCAGGTCCTTGTGACAGCAGCTGCTCAGGAACATGGTTGCCGAAGAGAGGAGGAGAACACACACCATGTTAATTTTTTTCTTTCAAATTCTAGGCTGTGGCAGGTTAGCCACTGGGCCAACAGGAACCCTGGAAAAATGGGCAACCCTGCTCCCTGCACCACCCAGTGCACCTGCCAGGGAGCGGCAAAGGTCTCACGCCCAGCACCATTAGCAGCACAGGGGGAAGCTGCAGGTGGAAGGGGTGGGGAAGCGGGAGGACTCCCCTCACTTGCTCTGGTCCAGGGGCCCCACAAACCCCTAATCTGCCTCTGATTCATGGTCAAAATGGGGTAGTAGGACATCTCCCACTAAGCCAGCATTCACAACCGGTACCAGGCTGACTCCTAGCAGTTTGGTGGTGCTGAAACACGACCCCAGAGGCAACACACAGTGTAGCACAGAACACTTCCTTTCACAGCAGCCATCCACCCTTTGGCCACGTACGTTCAGACCATAGACAGTAGGTACACCTGGCAAGGAGCGGGTGTGAGGTGGGCAATAGACACCGAGGCTTGCTGAGGCCAAGTGACCATGAAAGGCGGAAGAGAGTCCAAGACATTAAAATGAAAAGCTCAATTTCTCACAGTTTCATGAAGGGCAAGAAATCCCAGGGAGGAGTCAGTGTCCATGGATGTTTAAAAAGCATGCACGTTACAGCAAATGAAGTAAAAACCTTCAACGGATCAAACTGTTGCATAAAATCACTATGGACAGTTCTGCCAACCTCCAATACTGTGAACATAGCAGTAGGGATACATTACCAACCACCTGACCAGAATGATGATAGTGACCATGAAATGCTCAGGGAGATTAGAGAGGAGAGGCAATAAAAATAAAAAAACTCAATAATAACGGAGGATTGCAGACCATAGACTGCAATAACGGAGGATTGCAGACCTCATACTGACTGGGTACACGCCACCTCAGGACAGTATGCAAAGATCAAGTTCCTCGACACCTTAACTGACTGCTTCCTGGAGCAGCTGGTGCTGGACCCCACAAGTGGAGAGGCTATTCTTGATTTAGTCTTAAGCGGAGAGCATGATCTGGTCCAACAGGTGAATATAACTGGACTGCTTGGAAATAGTGACCATAATATAAATTAAATCTAACATCCCTGTAGCAGGAAAACACCACAGCAGCCCAACTAAGGATGTTAAGAGGCGGGTAATTCGCTAATCGTGTAGTCAATAGAATTGTTATCGACTACACAGTTAGTCAGTAAGGGAAGGCGTTCAGTCCCAGCTCGTGCAAGGTCCAGGAGCTACCTCTGCTGTAGCTCTGCAGTTTAAATGTAGTAGGAGCTGGGCAGGCAGGCAAGCAACCTGGCTCTTACTACATTTCAACTGCAAAGCTGCAGTGACAGTAGGTCCCAGACCTGGCCTGCCTGTCCAGCCAGAGCAGCCTCTACCCGTGGTGGGCACAGGCAGAGGCATGAATTGGATAAGTTACATTCAACACCCTAATGACATCAAGTGTTAAGTATCAGGCATTTACAGCCCACTCTATTAGCCTCATTTAGCATGGACACTAATTGACAAGATTCCCCCCCCCCCCCCCCCCAATTTCCCCTCTTTTTCTGCTCTTTATTTGTAACTCTGGACCCCTTGCTCCATTAATCTGAAGAAGTGGGTTGTGCCCAGGAAAGCTCATGATATCATCTACATGTTTTGTTAGTCTCTAAGGTGCTGCAGGACCATTTGTTGTTTTTTTAAGTTTCTTCAGTTACAGACTAATGCGACTCTCCCTTTGAGACTTTTAAAACAGTAATAAGTCATCAGGACCAGATGGTATTCACCCAAGAATTCTGAAAGAACTTAAACTTTAAATTGAGGAACTGCTAACCGTGGTTTGTAATCTATCCTTTAAATCATCTGTTTCAAATGGCTGGAGGACAGCTAATGTGACAACAATTTTTTTTAAAAGGGCTCTAGAGGTGATCCTGGCAATTACAATCCAGTAAGTTTAACTTCAGTGCCGGGAAAACTGGTTGGAACTATAACAAAGGACAGAATTGTCAGACATATTGATGAACATAGATAGAGGCAGCAAGGGGGGGAGGTACTTCAAAGGGGCAGCGCCGCACAGCTGATCCCTGGCTCAGCTGTACAGCACTGCCCCTTTGAAACACCACCTCGGCGTTTCAAAGCAGCGCTGCAAGGAGCCGACCTTGGGCTCGACTAGTAAATTACTCGATATTTAACATCCTTAATTGGAAAACAATACTAATTATATGTATAATATGATGGGGACTAATTTAGCTGTTACCACTCAAGAGAGATCTCGGATAGTGGCTTTTGGCTAGCTCTCTGAAAACATCCACTCCATGTGGAGCAGCAGCAGCCAAAAAAGCAAACAAAATGTTAAGAATCTTTAAGAAAGAGATAGGGAATATCATAATTCCTCTATATAAATCTATGAATCTTGAATACTGCATGGAGATGTGATCGCCTCATCTCAAAAAAGATATCTTGGCCTTGGAAAAAGTTCAGAAAAGGGAACCAGAAATTATTAGGATTATGGAACAGCTGCCATATAAGGAGAGATTAATAAGACTGAGTCTTTTCAGCTTGGATAAAAGACGATTAAGGAGGGATATGATAGAGAGCTATAAACTCATGACTGGTGTGGGAAAGTGAATAAAGAAGAATTATTTACTTCTTCCCATAACAGAAGATCTAGGGGTCCCCAAATGAAATTAATAGGCAATAGGTTTAAAACGAAAGGAAGAACTTCTTCATGCAATACAGTCAACCTGTGGAACCCCTTGCCAGAGGAAATTGTGAAGGCCAGGACTTTAACAGGGTTCAAAAAAAGAGCTAGATAAATTCATGGAGGTTGGTCCATCAATGGCTATTAGCCAGGATGGGTAGGAATGGTGTCCCTAGCCTCTGTTTGTCAGAGGATGGGAATGGTTGACAGGAGAGGGATCACTTGATGATTCCCTGTTCTGTTCACTCTCTCTGGGAGCACCTGGCATTGGCCACTGTTGGCAGACAGGATACTGGGCGAGATGGACCTTTGGTCTGAACCAGTCTGGCCATTTGAATGTTCTTATTAGGGTATAACATGCACAATGTGTAAGATCAGCACTAATTTAACACATATTCCAGTACGTCACATCTGATACAGGCCATGTTTTCTCTATCCGAAGCCGGAATTCCATGCACATCCTGCCCTCATTGTACAAAGCTGAGAGCATATTTATATTTACACCCAAAAAGTAAAATGCGTATTTTGTCCCAGGAGAATTAGGATCTGACTGAAGTTATTTTATGGAGAAGCCTGAAAGAGCATTAAATTCACAGCAGGGTGATAGGATGGAGGATAACCACAATGCATCCCCTGCCCTGCTTGCTAAGTTTTGTGGCTTGCTGGGTTCACTCTGTTTCAGCGCTGAGCGATCGGAACTAGAGACAAAGAAATCCCAAACTTTAACCAGTTTGATTTTTTTTTAATACTCATTAATTCAACAAGCCCTAATTCATGCAGCAGGGGGAAAAAAGCACATTTTATTAGTTCCCTCCACAGCCCAGATGCCTCTAACTCAACTATAGCACTAGTGGCATAATGCCTGCATTGTGCATGCTGGCTGCCAAATCTACTGGGAATTCCTCTCATGGATTTTGACAGTATCCTGACCTGAAGTAACCTGAGGTACCCCAGTCAGTGCCACTGAAGGCCTCTCTATTCAATTCACTGCAGAGGGGGATGTAATTACATCATTCCTTTCCTCACAAGCTAGCAGTCATGTCCCAGCTGCTTTGAGTGATTTGCCCTCTGAACCTTATGTTACTGAGGAGGACATGGTGATACTAACAATAGACTGCACTTGTTGGTCAGCAGACTGGTTGAACCTGTCTCTCTGTCCTTCCCTTGGAGGAAGAGGAGGTGGTGGTGGTGGGTAGGGGGAAATAGGGGCAGAGAGCGGCTGCCGACAAACTGCAAGCGCAGGTGATCCCTGCCTGGTGTTTCTAAGCTCAGAGGGCTTCCCAATAGCCCATGCTGGAAAGGAAGTAAAGATGAATGGGTTTGGAAAAGAGCTCATTCAGCACAGAGACTAGATTCAAGTGTGGTTTTAATACAGCATCTTGTGATAAAGTACGGGTGTTCTCACTGTCTAGGGAGCCAAAGAGTCACGGGCAGGTGCTGGGGGACAATTTAGATGAGTCCCCAGTGTCAGCTTTTGGGATCTGCCAAATCTAAAGCTGAGGCTCCTTCATGTCCCCTGATGTGCAGCAAGTTCCAAAACGTGTATGGCAATATATCTGAGCTGCTGCTGGTACCTGAAATTGAGGGAGGTGGTGGTAGTGTGGAAAAGATAATATTCTGAGTTGAAATCCCTAATAACCGGCTTCCCTCCAGAACCCTCAGCATCAAACTGGCCTGTCAGAACACATACAAGCCATGTTCCCCACAATAACCTACTGTAAGTTTTGCCAGTAGCTATCTTCAGTGATCTCAACTCTCCCATGCCTTCCACCTTAACTCACTGCCTACACCTGGAAAACAGGTAACAAATGCAACCAGATCAGAATGTATCTTTCACATCCATTCAACCTAGGTGCAAATAACAGCGCAAGGGGCAAAGCAGAGGATGACCAGCCCAGTGTCAGGAATTTCCAAACCACAATGAATAAGCAGAATCCTCAACTACACTTGTATTTTTGTCACTTGCCACTTTGAAGACCCAGTGTCCAGTGGTGAAAAATGCCAGCTTCCCAGGAGACAAGCCCAAAATGCCTGGTTTACTGAGCCCACCTCATGCAATTCCTCTGCTCCGTTTCAGTCAGCACACTGCTCCTTGAAATGTACAGCAACCCTGCTGGCAGAGAGCAGGAAGAAAGAAGTGGAAAAGCTTTACTGCAAAGTGTTTGCAGAAAACCACTTTACCAAGGCCCGTCCTTTGGTTTCCTCAAGCAGGAGTGCCTGCCTGCGGAGAAGGGGTGGAGCAACGGTGGTTTGTTTCTACTTCCCATGCCCTATAAGAAGATGCCATTCTTTCATATTACTACCCTTCAAAGGATTATTTATAAATCAGATGAACGCTGGGTTTGACTGTAAAACCCACTGTGGGAATCCAAGCCTAATAGAAGAACTAGAGGACACCAAATGAAGTTAATGGGTAGCAGGTTTAAAACTAATAAGCGAAAGTTCTTCTTCACACAGTGTGTAGTCAACCTGTGGAACTCCTTGCCAGAGGAGGCTGTGAAGGCTAGGACTATAACAGAGTTTAAAGAGAAGCTAGATAATTTCATGGAGGTTAGGTCCATAAAAGGCTATTAGCCAGGGGATAGAAATGGTGCCCCTGGCCTCTGTTTGTCAGAGGCTGGAGAGGGATGGCAGGAGACAAATCGCTTGATCATTGTCTTCGGTCCACCCTCTCTGGGACACCTGGCACTGGACACTGTCAGCAGACAGGCTACTGGGCTAGATGGACCTTTGGTCTGACCCAGTACGGCCGTTCTTATGTTCTTATGGTTGAAGCACTTATCCCGCCCAACTAAATGTGCATAGACTTTGTCTACAAAGTGACCACGGCACGAGCCGTGCTCTGTGTAAACCACCTCTATGACGGAAGTAGTGAACAGCACGGCCCTCAGCACTGTGCCTGTCTGGTGAATTTAAATCCAACTCTTCAGGGCAGGGACTGTTGGGTACTCAGTGTTTGTGAAGCACCCATCCTCCTCCCCTTCCTTGTTGGTTCTTAGGCGCTTCAATAACATGGTTCCTAATAATGACTAGTCTAGCTCAACCCAGAAAATCACTGTCACAACTGGACCCCTGGTGGGCAATCTCAGCAGCCAGGGCAAGCCCTGGAGACTGGACTGACCTCATACCCTTACCTCTGGGAGAAGCACCTCTAGCTGTCTGTCTGTCCTGCACTATCTGCACAGCAGCAATATGGAATGTGTGTACCCTGAGGCCCCACTAGAGGACATCTGTCTCCGGGGAAAATCAGCCCCAAATTCACAGGGAACAAATGGCTTCAAAATATTAATTGCCAGTAATTCCAGTAATCTAAACCTGACGGCAAATAGCACAGTTCTGCCCTTGATTCATGTGCATTTTTTTTTACCAAGACATTCTATTCAAGACTGAGCAAAATGAGAATCAACTGACTTGTGTCCCAATGATTCTGCTGGTGGTCGAGTATTTGGAAAACAAAATATTCCTATTCCATGGCCCAATCCTGCTCCTGCTGGCTGGAATCAGAACAGGCCCATTTTCCCCAAGGCCTTCCTTTTGGAAGAGTTCAACATCTCCCCAGGAAATGAACGTCAGTCCACAAAGTCGCTATTTTGCACAGGTTTCTGGGCAAGCGTTTCATTCATCAGACTAGAGCAGTGCCTGGGTCAACCAGTTTGGGAAGCCCTAACCTGCCATATAGCTTGAGGGTTGATGAAGCAGCAATACACACAGAGGGGGAACCTGCAGGACCTATCACAGGAGTCTAAAAGGCTTCTCTAGTTAAGCTGTCAATTCTTCTCCTCCTCCCATCAGAGCTCTGGATTCTAAGACCCTCCTGACCCCTTCCCAAAACGTGGCCTGAAACAGTGTCAATGCACCTCGACCTGAATTGTGGCAGGACAGTCACCTTAAATCTGATGCAAACAGGCTAGCTGTGGCCTCATGTCCACAGAACTACATCCAATCCACCTGCACTTTGGACAATACCTCCAGCCACACTAATCACATTTCAATCACATGATGGAGAACCCCTGGGTGTCGAATTCAGAGAGCTTCCCCTCAGCTGCGGTAGAAATGAATTACTCCAGACCATGTGATACAAAGGAGTGGAGCCATCTCCTCACTCCTTTGCTTGATAGTATTACAAGCCTCTTAGCAAATACTGCAGATTTCCTATACTGATGTTTTAGTATGAAAATTTCAAGCTGTATAACGGAGCTGAGGAAGACATGCTGAGATCAACGACAGCAGAATTCAGGTCTGAGAATGACTTTCCCCCTTCTGCTGGCCAAAGAAGCGAGTCGTGCACTTGTCGGACTCCAAGAAACTCCTGCATATACAATTGTACTGCCGTTGAGAGAGTCACATGGGGCATAAATTCAGCTCACAGTCTTTGTTGGGAAGCTAATTAGTGTAATTAAGCAGAGCGAGGCTGAACAGAGGGAGGTATAAATGGCAGCCCATTACAAAGATCATGAGTGAGGATACTAAACATTAGGCCTCCCTTCTGCAACTGGCCCATGATAATCTAATAGTTGGCATACACAACTGGCCAATGAACCAATGGTTAGGGCCTGAATCTTGCCAAGCATGACACTAAAACATACACAAAGTGTCTACAAATGATCCCTTCGCTGAAGACTGGGTGTTACGGTTCCAGAACTGTGTCTACACAAAGGCAATAGTGTCAAAAAAGCAACATAAGATCATATCGAGCCTTGCGTTAACAGAATGAAAGCACTTATCTTCTATAACAATAAAAGTACACCAAAACAAGGTTAAAAACCAATCTGCTCTAGTTCCCTGGCTTAACTCACTTTGAATGTTCAGCTCAACACACACAAATCGGCAAGCCTTAGGCAAGGACTGGGATCAAGGCATTTAATTTTCCAAGAGTAATTTAACCTGCAAATACATTTAATGAAATTCAGACTTTAAGATGCTGCGTCATGGACTGTGCCCAGAAGCTGAGTGAATTCCACTTCACTTAGAGAGAAGGAAGAGAGAGGAGGAGGGGAGCACAATCTAAATCTAACCCTAAATCTAGCCCTTACTGTTCGACACACAATGACCTCTGAACTCCGAGAAACACAAAATCCATGTGAGCTCCTGAATCAGAATTTCACTTTTAACAGGTACTTCTGAGACAGCATTACCATTCTAAGTTCTGAAAAAGCAGGTTAACATCAACAAGTCCTGATTAAGGGATTTAGGGCCAGATGAGTCTGTTTTTAAACATCATTTACAAAATTAAACTTCACTTGGCAGACACAAGTACCATTTATTTTTTAAAATTGGCAAGCTAACCTCATTCTGCTGTTCATAGCCACGGCACACACTCCATTAAGGATCCAAGGCCAGACAGATGCACAAACATCATTTATTTAGAAAATGCAGAACAGATCTTTTATTCAAGCAATGTCATATAGGGCAAAATTCCACCTTTGGACTTAGCCCTGAGCAAGGGGTTGTACACGCATGTGCACTCCCCCCTCCAAGGAGGGCAGAGACAAAACCCAACTCATTCCTTGTTCCTCTCTGCCCACCTGGTCCCAGGGAAGCTTTCAAAGAGCAGGGACTCAGGGCTGTGTTGTGTACTAGCCTCAGGCCCTAGCAGGCCTGACTCAGCCAAGTAGAATCAAACCTGGAACCTCTGGAGCTTAGTGCATGAGCCCCTACGGCATGAGCTAAAAAGCAGCTGGCTCACAGCTAAGACTGAAGCGTAGACCCATTATTCTCCCTGTAAGTGGTCTCAGTGCCACACCCAGCAGGTGTGGGGGTCACACCAGCACAGTGGGGCTTTCCTGCCTCAGCCCGCTGACTAAAACAGGAGCATCCAATGAGGAGTCAATTCTGATTAGCACACTCGAGCTTCTGCCATTGCATCACCACCACCATTCCTGCTGCTCCTATTAAATCTGCCTGCCTGCCTGCCGTGAGCCCTCTGCAGCAAGCGTTAGCTGCACACAAGGACAATTTCTCTGTGCTTAAAAATCACTTGAGCGGACAATTTTTAGCTAAATCCCTTGAACTGTTCCTACCCCGGAGGGCAGGACTTTGCAGCAGCTTTATCCATAAAACAGACACTATTTTTGTTTCATTCTGCTGTAGAGGCAAATCTGGAACAGCTATTTCCCTGCTTCTCTTCCCCACAACTCA
Source organism: Rafetus swinhoei (assembly GCA_019425775.1). NCBI lineage: Eukaryota > Metazoa > Chordata > Testudines > Trionychidae > Rafetus > Rafetus swinhoei. Next base: position 5,365,642 of record CM033438.1, read on the forward strand.
ATTACAAAGTGAACTGAAGTGGTGGGAACTGCGGCATCTGTATGTACACAAGACACTGATATGAAGCCATAAACAACCATGTGTTTATTTATCCCACAGTTCATGCCTCCCCGCTCCCCTGTGCCTAGCAGCTGCTTGCCAAAGCATCTCCACATAAGTGACCTAGAGCAGCCCAGGCCTCTACCAATTAAATGGACAAGGCTTGTAGCTTTTGCTGCTCAAAAGATTTGCCCGGCCGAGGTCTATAACAAAAGAAAGGGGGAGGAGGTGCTCCCTCCACCTGGAAGATCCACAGGCAGTGCCCTGCTGAGTAGCCCAGCTATCCATCCATCCGAAAGATGCTGGGACTTCTACAGTGTTACCCTGGAACTCCAATGAGCAATTCCATCTTTCACATCAGGCTCTGGCAAGTTAAGCATCGGAGACATTTGAAGTTCCCCAGTCTTTTAGATGCTGGAAGGGAAAAGGAATATTCCACTCATAGAAAAACTGGATATTATTCTCTCCCCTTTCCTATAACAAACTCCACTAACAGTCCTGCAGCAGCAGAGGTGCTGGAACCATGGGAGCAGGGCCTTAGCTTGAAGTGATGTCTATGACGGGGTGGGCAACAGACAGCTAGTGGGCCGGATCCAGTACCCTTATAGAGGCTGCTAATTGTTCAGCACACTGGGGAGAGACGGGGAGGCTTTGCACAATGACCCTGCCCCCAGCAATATCCCTTGGCTCCAATGGGCCAGTTTCCCAGCCAATAGGAACTGAGAAATTTTCTCAGAGGCAGGGCCAGCAAGCAAAGCTTCCTCCCTCCCTTCCCATGCTGGAGCTAGGGTTCCCAGACGGTTCAAACAAAAATACCGAACACCTCCCCCCCACCCAAAAAAAAAAACACCGGGAAAAAAATTCTGTTGGGGGGGAGGGGAGAGGAAAAGGGGGAGGAAACCAAAGTTGTTGAGCAAAAAGAAAGGAAAAAAAAAAGACTCCAAGACTTAAGCTAAAAAAAACCAAAACAGCATTAAAACAGCATGTCCCCTTTAACACCATTGCTTCCCCATGGTCTTTTGGCCAGCAGCCTTGCGGAACCAGGTAAGCATGGAGGCTGGGGGTGTTGGGGGCCAAGGGGGGGTCGGGGGGGAGGGAGGCTGGGCACTGAGTGTTTGTAGGGTTGCCAGGTACCCGGCATTTGCGCCTCCTGGCCGGGGAAAAATTCAGAAAATACCGGACATCTCAGGTGTCCGGTATTCTCTGAATTTTTTTACCAGACAGGAGGTGAAAATACCGGACTGTCCGGGTGAATACCGGACACCTGGGAACCCTAGATGGAGCAGAGCCACGTGGAGCAGCCAGCCAAGCACACAGGCATGGAGCCTGTCTCAGGTTCCTGCAGGGCTGCTGGCTGGGCGCCACCTAGGTAAGTGCCTCCCAGCCAGAGTCTACCTCTGGCACCTCACCCTGTTTCTTCCCCCTCCCCTCCCAACTTCCTGCCACAGGTCACCACCCAAACCCTCGTATCCCCTCTCCCCACCTCCTCCAGGTCACAAGTCTCTCTGGGAATGTCTACACTAGCCCCCTAGTTCGAACTAGCCCCCTAGTCCTCATTCCAGGAGGAATAACAGGTAGTTCAAACTAGGGCTTTAATTCGAACTACCGGGTCCCTGCCGCATGTAGACGCAGGCAGTTAGTCCGGACTTGTAAATTTCAAAAATAGCAACCAGCCGGGAAGATGCAAATCAAGCGCGGGATATTTAAATCCCAGGCTTCACTTGCAACTTCGAATGCCTACATTAGCCTCCCTAGTTCGAACTAGGGGGCTAGTGTAGACATACCCTCCTAGTCCCTGCACACCCTCCTACACCCCTCCTCCAGGCCAGAATCCTCTTCTGCACCTATACCCCCTGCTGGACCATGCCCCAGATAATAATCTCCTTCTTCACCCAAATTCCCTCTCAGACCCCACAACCCCTCCTGTACTCCAGTCTTCTATCCCAAGCACCTTTCTACAACCCATCCGCTGTCTCAGACCTTGCCCCCCCCGCATAGAATGCAGCCCATGACCACTTACCAAAATCTTGGGAGTGCCCCATTTAAAAATTATTGCCCACCCATGGGCATATACCAAATGTACAGTTTGGTTCCATGGCTCTCAGCACCACTACTACACAAATTGTTCTAGCCCCACGAGCAGCAGTATGCTATGGGCATGAATCTTGCCCTTTCTACAGATTTCTGAACAGCAACAGTAACTTCGCTCTCCCATATTGCATAAAATAGCCACAGTCAGTATTCGAGGCCTTGGAGGCATGAGTCTGCAGACCCAGGAAGACAGCTCTGAATAGGTTCACAGTCACAAAGCTATCATTGCCATCAGAAGGGCTGGAAAACTTACTTTAAAACAAGATTAAATTCAGCAGAAATTGATGACAGTCACCTCCCTCCCAACACCTACTCATCAGGAAGTTGCTTGGTAGTGGCAATGCGTTTCAGTTTCCCTGAGTGATGTGCCAACTACAGGCTGAGGGGAACATACAATGATGTGTAAAATAGTTTTTTGAATGGTTTCAGTTAGAAAGATAAAGGAATCCTCACATACGGGATGTCATTCTGAAGTCGTCAGGGCATGACTAAGAGTCAGGCTGTACTTACAAGGTATATTGGCATAGCTACAGCAGTCAGGAGTGTGAAAAAAAACACCCGCTCTGACTATGATACTATGATAACAGTATCCCCAGCGTGCAGGCATGTCGATGGAAAAGGTGTTTTGCTCATGCAGCTAACACTGCTCGAGGAGGGGGGTGTTCCTACAGCAACAGAAAAACTCCATCTGGCAGCACAGGCTGCATCTACACTAGGGCCTATGCAGTCAGAGCTATGCTGGCAGATATAATAGGTTGCCCATTTCTTGTTCCTCCGTTACTGGAACTACCGTTGAACCCTGGGAAATCGGGTCCACTGGATTAAAGATTTTGCTGGGCCCGGAAGGGCACTTCAGAGTCTGGGAGAGTGGGGGAGGGGCTGGGGTGGTTACCTGCCACCCTGCTCCAGGGGCCACATATGGTTCCATGCCCTGTGCTGCTCCCAGGCATTGCCCCCCGGTGCTATGGGAACAGTGGAGAAAAGCCTCAGGGCAAGCAGCTCTGCGCACTATCCCCCCAGCTGTGGAGGCGCGAGGGAGCGGTAGCGCGCGGGGCCACATCCTCCTCCATCCCACGGATTAGGGATTGCCAGAGTATGGAGTGTGTACAGTAAATCAGATGTTCTGCTTTAGTTTCAGAATCTTCCCATTGCTCTCTGCTATCAGCATAACAACAATTACCTGTTACCGCATTTTGGATGCTCGCCAGAAATTTTTCAACCACCCTCCTGCTTCCCATCCCCCGAGTGGTATGAAATTAATTGACAAGAAGCTGGTTAAAGTTAAACCTGAAAGTGAGGTAGTGAAAGATCAAAGATTAAAGTGAGTCTTTAATAATAATTTTTAAAAAAAGAAAACGGCTTAAGAACCCTTTTAGTCCTGTTTCCAGCAGTGGAATTTGTCTTTTGGGGGGAGAACTCTGGGGTCTGTGTATGGAATTAAAAAAAAAAAAAAAAAAAAATCTAACTTTTAAGACATTTTCTGGAAACATGGCTGGTTTTGATGGACATTTTTTTTACAAAGTTACATGCTCATTTTTGTTTGCAAGGCTTGACAGATTCACGTCCTAGAAACAACCACACAGGATTTTTCTTTGTAGTAAGCCCATGCTTCTGTGCCACATGGACTAGACATTCCACACTATCTTGCACCTATTGTAGGCATTTATACCTGGGCAAAATGACTAAAAACTGCTATCAGTCTGATTTGGATGAGTTTACATTCAGACTGCACAAGGAAGGTTGCAACTCTGGAAGGTTTAAAGCAGTCAAAGTCAGGCTGTATATAAACTCCAATTATTCATGCTATATTACACTGTATATGTTGTGTTTTCTGAAAATAATGTAGCCGATTAAAGCTCAAGAGGTTTCCTATACTGTACTGCAATTTATTAAAATCAGGGCCCCACATATGAAAACCTGGCCCTTATTTCAGTAGTAACAAAGTTCCTTCTAGAGAGGGGGGTGCTGTTTCCCTTTTCCCCTCATCACCAGTCTTATCCTTGAGAACAGCCTCAGGAATTAGCAAACTAAGCAGTTTTGCAGAACAAGCAATGAGCATTATTAAAGACTGCCAAGCAACTCTGCTGGATGGCAAATCTGTTTGTGGGGCTATCTTCTGCTATACATAAGGGTCAGAGCAAACAGAACCCCAGCTGTCAGGATAGTACACCTGATGGCTTATTGGTTTTGACTGCCCACTGAGCTGAGAAATAAGTGCATTCAGATGAGTCTAGCCAAAATAAGCTATTTTCTTTTACCCTCTCCCCTGCAGCTGTGTATTTATCATTACAACTCCACTGCCACCTCCTCCACTCCCTGAAGGAGCAGAATGTATTGTGCTAGCAACATCAAAGGGCAGCCACAGCTGTATACTGCACTTTGAATACATGGCGTAAAGGAGAAAGAGAATTTGGTCTCCTATATTACCTAAGGAAATTGAAGACGGGTAATGTGGTGAAGCATTATACTAGACTTTATTTATAAACCGTGTGAGACAAAAGTCCTTTTTGAAACCTGGGGTCTCCCATAGGATTTAAAGGTTTAAGATTTGGTACAAGCAAAGTTGTATTTTTTACCTTTCACTCAAGCCCTGCAAGCCTTCCTCCTCCCCCTCCAGTGTAAATAATGTAAGACTATATATTACCACCACTATGGGAGAGAACAGTTCTTATCAGGGAGTCACTCTCCTCACACTAATGTTAAGGGAGAAACCCTACAATCTAGGCATTCAACCTTGCCACCTCTGCCAATTACTGCCTATTTGGCTCAAATTTCCAGAGTCACATGAATGATTCAAACAGATTTCTGGCTTCTCAGATCTAATCCTATTGTAACTTCCCTGCTAGGTAAGCATGTACTTTACAAATAACCAATCAAGCCAAACTAGGTGCTTACCAATAACATCAGCTTCACTGCAGTTCACTAAATCCTCCATCTTTCAATTTTTGATGCCTTTTTTAAAAGCATGTGATATTGGATTTTGCTTTATCCTTTAGCTATTAATTTGCATCGGGCTGGATCTCATCATCTTTTGGGCACAGGTAGTAAAAACGAGCTTTATTTATGAGTATGTCTGTGAAGGTGAGGAGTAAAGAGAAGGTAGCACAATTTTGTTTTCCTAATAATAACCTATTACCCTTATCTGAAAATCTGACTCAGAAGCCTCATAGCTGGAGGCCGATCACTCACAAGCAATTGTTTCTGGGTGTAGCCTTTGTTTGGCTAGAAATGCAGCTTTATTTGTTTGAAACCTATTATGCAATCAGCAAATTAATACTGACTGGTGAAAAACACCTTCCATTGCTCTGTACACAAGCAAATGGACCACATCAAGTGGCTTTTTTTTTCCTGGCAAAACTGAGGCCACCTCTACATTACTACTTAGGACAGCAAAACTTAGGTTGCTCAAGGGTGTGAAAAAACCACACTCCCCAGCGACATAAAATTCACTGTCACAAGTGGTCGTGTGCACAGCACTATGCCAGCAAGAGAATTTCTCCCACTGACACAATTAGCACCACTCATTGAAGTGGCTTTATTCTGTCGATGAGAGCTCTCTCACCTGCTGGCACAGAATGGCTACACGAGTGATCCTACAGCGGCACCGCCGCACCCATACAGCTGTGCTCCTGGAAGCTCACTAGCCTCGACATGGCCAAAATCCCAAAGAATTATTTTGAATGCTTCTATTGAGGGTCACTGAGTAAAAGTTAACAGATCTGACAAGCAGATGATTCTAAGAAAGAAGATGTAATAAATGGAATTACTGGTTTACAGTAGTGAATGCTTTCACATGTAAATGATTCCTCACTGGAATTAGTACTGCGAGGAGAGCTGGGAAATGGCACCAAAGGATTTGGTTGCTAACGTACTGAATTTCAGAGCATGTTTCTATTGAACCTATTATGGCAGCTTTATAGATGTCTGACGTTCACTGGGAAATAAAGAGCTTCCTCACCAGTGGTTCTCTGATGATAGTGACTCAGAAGGCAGAACCTATAAAATGCACAAATCACTGAACTTTCAGATAAAAGTTCTCTGAGAGCCCTTCTCATTTCCATCTCCTCTTCTGCCAGTATAGCCAGTGAGCACACACATTGTGGATGGGGAAGTAATGCAACACCAATACTCTGATCCCACAAACTCCAGTACACATGAGAAATCCCAGCCTAACGTTACTTACATCCCTAGGTCTTTGCAGGATTAATGCCCAAAAAAGCAATGTTGCTTCACAGCCAACTGCTAAGCACTTGAATTAACAGTTTACAAGAAGTAGCTGGATATTGTTCTCAACTAGAAAACTGGATTTACCCTATTATTACTACTTTACATTTGAGTGTTGCACCTCATATCCATAAACACTCTCTCCTAACTACCTGGCATTAATAAGGGAAACTCATAAAATGGGCAGCAGAACCTTCATGGATAGATGTCGCCAAGATAAAGGGACATTTCTGTGAAAGTTTGACTTTGCTAGCAACGAGCAACTCACATGAAGTATTTTTAGTGAACTCCAGCAATCAAGTTACAAGACCACCACACACAGTGATCAGACTGGTTCCAACCAATTGTCTGTCTAGCCACATCTCTTGTCTTCCAACTTTAGCCACTGCCAGATGCTTCAGAAAGAATGAACAGAACACAGCAATTATTGAATCACCCATCCCAAGTTTTCCAGTCCTGGCATCTGGCAGCTAGAGGCTTACGAATCCCAGAGCATGGGATTGTATCACTGTCTATTTTGGCTAATAGCCATTGATGGAACTATCCTCCATGAGTTTATCTAGTTCTTTTTTGAACCCAGTTACTCTTCTGGCCATCACAACATCTTGTGGCAATGAATCCTACAGGTTGAGAATGTGCTTTGTGAAGTACTTCCTTTGGTTTGTTTTAAACCTGCTGCCCATTTATTTATTGATTCTTGTGTAATGTGAATTGGTGAGCACTTCCTTATACAAATTGGACTATACAACTGACATTGGGCTAGATACCAATAGTTTACACGAGATGCTTCTCATCTAAGTAGGTGAATCCAAATATGGCCCTGACTCGGCAGCAGCAACATTTTTTTAAGCTGAAAAACTCTAATTCCCCCTCCCCCCTCCCCCCCCCAAATCCAAAATTTTATATCTGTAATTTCTTACTTAGGATTATTTACTAAATCCTGAGAAGTGAAATGAACATAAGACCAGCCAAAGGTCCATCTAGCCCAGTGTCCTGTGTGCTAACAGTGGCCAATGCCAGATGCCCCAGAGGAAGTGAACAGAAGAGGAAATCATCACATAATCCCTCTCCTGTCATCCATCTCCAGACAAACAGAGGCCAGGAACACCATCCCTACCCATCTTAGCTAATAGCCACTGATGGATCTAACCTCCCTGAATTATCTAGCTCATTTTTTAGCCCTGTTAAAGTCCTATTAAAATGTCCTAAATAGACCTCCACTCTTTTACAAATAAATGCTGTGTGTTCTTATGGTAGGAAATTTAGTTTTGGCCTACACTGAAAAACACTGGCCAGCATAGTTACGTCAGTTGGGAGTGGGGGGGGAAAACCTGCCTCGCTGACCCAGCTGTGCCAGTGAAAGCCCTAATGTAGAGGTAGTTATAATAGTCACAAAAGTCCTGTGACTGGTGGAAGCTGTGTCTCCATTAGGAGGCTCTCTCAGTATAGCTACACTGGAAAATCCTTTCCAATGGAGACAAGGTCTGTGTATTTTACTCTGGGCTAGCTACACAGGCACCATCTCCATGGATACCTGGAGCTGGAGCACACATGGATTTAAAAAAAAAGTAGACATTCAGCACCCAGCGGCCACGTGCTGCTCAGCAAACCCCTCTGACCAGCTGTTCGACAGCAGGCAAAAGGCACTGGAGGGGACAGAGTAGGGGTGAGGCTCCAGGGCAGAGGTGGGCAATAAGATGGTGGCAGTTCACTAGGATTAGTTCCCAGCAGGCCACCACTGCTGTATTTACCTGCCTCTCTGCCAGTCTGGGCGCTTGCAGCTCCTGTTGCGATCAGCATTTCCGGCCAATGGGAGCTGCGGGAAGCAGTGTCCCAATCGGTGCTGCTCCCCACAATCCCCATTAGCCGGGAACGGCGATCCTCAGGCAACAGGAGCGGCATGTACCAGTACCTGAGGCGGTGCAGGTAAACAGAGAGGCGGTGGCCCACCAGGGGCTAACCCTAGTGAACCAGATCCAGCCCACCTCTGCTCCAGGGAAGTTGAAGAGTGGGGTCAGGGCCTCAAGGCGGAGTGAGGGTGGAGCACCCGCCCAGAAAAGCCTGTGGCTATCGGTGTAAATGGAAACATTACAAGAATCTCACTTAACACAAGCAAAGTGAGATTACTCCTGCCTCTCAAAGGCCCCTGGTCAGAACATCACAGGACATCAATTCTGCAGTTGAGCAACCAACCTTCTAAGAACATGGGGCCAAAGCCTGCTGAAATTAATGGAAGGACTCCCATTGACTCAACTGAGCTTTGGATCAGACTCTATGGTCCCAGTCTAAAATGGATAAAAAGTCAGAGTCCAACCAGTGTATCTAGGGGCTCAAGGTAGCAATGCTGCTTGATGGCCAAGCACTAGTAAGCAAAAATGCACACAACAATACATCTGCCCCTTTAGACCAGAGAATCAGCAATAAACTCAGCTACTACTTTGTGTATCTGGAGGATAATGCATGAAATTAAGGTTGCCAAACTTTAAACTCATCACCCAAAGGCCAATATAACCAGTCTTGCAGACTGCTAACTTGCATAAAAACAGAGCCAATTAGGTACAACCTGAAGAGACGACAGCTCCCAGTGGGTAATGATCAAGCCTGATCTAAACTGGCCTCTCAAGGCAAACTGGAGCATAGCACTAGTTTCTGTAGATCGCATCCACATATTACAGACAATTGTTGGATGCACTGTTTAATAAGATTGACTAAAAGTGCAGTCTATGCTAAATAAGAAACCTGGAGGAGTCAATCTTGGAAAACCTGTTTTCCTCACTAGAAACGTGAGCCCAAATTCATCCTTGGCACAAATGCACTCAAGTCGGGTGGAGCTACACAATGGATGCATTTGCCTTCTTGTGTGTTACCGTAGTGCTTTTCACTAATGGAAAAAAAGCATTTTTGCAAGTGGTCACATGAGAAAAATCACTAAAACAATAAACTCTATGCTATAAATCATCCTGTACTGAATGACTAATCTGGATTACAACATGGACTCTCTTCAGCAACCTTAGAAAATACGATGAATGAAGCTATGCAGATTTGCAGCCAGGAAAAGGGCTGAACCAAGAGATTTAGGAAATCTTAAAGCACAAAGTTTTTTGACTGCTCTAAGAAGATTAAGAAGCCTGTCCAGAATCTGTGTTTTTCCCTACATTATTTGCTGAATTCCAATTAAATGAGAAAGAATGACTGTAAACTAATAAAACTCTGGATCCTCTAATTAAATCACAGACATCCTGCCAAGAAGTGCTGATTTACTGATGCACCCTGCAATGTCAGAATTCTGGGGGGCACAATAGGTCACCAGAAGCATTAAACAGATGACTTGTACACTTTCACCAGAGCGCAGATGCCAGATTTTAGACTACCTGATTGCATTAAATATTCTAGTTTGAGGAATGGAAAAGTTCAAGATAACTGCGGCCGAGTATTTGTCATTTAACTCTTGTTTCGTGTCCTTATTTTGTTCTTTGTGTTTTAAGATACACTGCTTAGTTTAGAGCACTGGAAAGTGCAAGATTAGCAGTACTGGCTAGGTCCAGGAAATGGGGAAAATATTTCTTTACATTTCTGATAGCGCATCTCAACTTTGATCTTCAGCAGTAACTCTAATCGCAGGCATCTCTTCAAGTAGATGCTTCCACCTGCGTTAAACTCTGCCAGACTGTGACTAGCAGAAGATCAGGTTCACTTTTCCATTTGCAAGAATCATAGTCAGAATCCTAGCATGTGCTAAAGTAACAAACAGTCCCGTTGGCTAGAAACAGGCCCTCAGATCAGGCTTTCAGCATATGCATGGTAAAGGTTTGCCTTGGTTGGGGCTTTTTTCTCAGTAGAAGAAACAGTAGTTGAGAAAGCAACTGACTGTAAACTTATCTTCCAGACAAGCAGAAACCTAATAGGCAATTGCAAAGGAAGTCATTTGCAATTAAATGAGCAAGACAACTTGACAGATCTATTGCAGGTATATGCAGCTTCTTATTTTGCAGCTCCCCCCAGACATATAAGTATTTACAGAATTTAAATCAGGTTCATTTGACTGTTGGCAGAAATCACATGGTGAAAGCACATAGTCCTGTATTTTGTTTCAGCTACACCAGACTAACATGGCTACATTTCTATCACTATTCAGGAACTAGGGCTTCCAAAACCAGATAATTTAGAATATAACTTGAAAATCCTTGGAGTTTAATCTGAAGACTTTGTTGCGGGATTAGCACCAAAGGAAAAAGTTCTCCCAAAACAGACACTTTATGGCCTGATGCATGCACACACATAGGCTATGTCTACACAAAAAACACCCCCCTCAGTGTCAAATGCTTATGCTGGCAAAACTAATGTGTACACAGCGCTGTGTCTGTGGGAGATGCTCTCCCACCGACACACCTACCATCACTTCCTGAACTGGCTGAGCATGAGACATCTACACATCTACATCAAATTATCTTATGATTTGGTACATCTGTGCCACTGTACATCTGTAGGCCTGTAAGTGTAGACATGGCCTAAAACACGTCTCAGATCATACTGGAAAACAGCATTGGAATTCCCCCAGTGGCTATAACTATTAGAGATCTAAAAATCTCATTTTATAAGTTAACCGATTAAATATTATGTTTAACTGGTTAACTGATTAGAGGGGGCAGGCGTGCTACAGTCCCACCAGCCCCCGCCACTGCAAGCCACAGGGCAGAAAGCTGCTCCAGCCCTACTAGTTAGCCAGAACTGGTAAGCCTCACCCATTAAGGTGAGGCTTACCTGCTAACTGGTTAACCAATCACATCCCTAACAACAATTAAAGATGCAATAGTTTTAGAAAAAGTGACTTGATGTCCTTATCAAAGGAAAGGAATATGATGACATAGAATCAACAGTTTGGCTTTTGGAAAGCTCAAGATGTGATCTACTCCCACTTCCAAAATATCTCCAAGATTTTAAATAATATATTTTTATTAGGAACTAATAGCACTAGCATAGCTAATTTCTCAAAAAAAAAAAAAAAAAAAATCAGTCTGCTAGTGAATTGTAAATGGCAGGATCAGGGCAATTATTTCTCATGCTCTAATCTTCCTAGAAGAAAAAATTAGCCTTTAAAAGAAAAAAAAAAATAAAAATAATAAAAAAAAAAAAGCAGCGAAATCTCTTAAAAGCATAAAATATATGGAGCAGTTTGTTACAACCTTGATTATATTTCCCACACTCCCAATAAAGACTATTTAGAGTTAATGTTTTTCACAGGGGGATATTACTATGCAGTTAACATATGCTGTTTTCAGTATATCAGTCTTTGCAGAAGTGATCTTAATGGAAACAGCTCCTCTGTGTATATTTAAGTGACTTCATCTGTATCAGTTTTAGGAAGCAAGACTCAGTAGATAATTCTCTATAGACACAATGAATCCTAGACATCCAGCTATAACATTGCACAAGTAGGATAATGAAATAACACAATTTTATTAATGATGATTTTTAACTATTGGTTTTAATGGCAAATGCGCCACCTATCAGTTATTATCGGTGATGCATGAGTTACAAACTACTATATCCCTAACCTAAGCTAACAATTCACCACACCATGAATAGTCAAACTAACAGCTAGTATTTGGAGATACGATATCTGAACTGACAAATACTAGAATTAGCTGGCAGTATATAAACTATTTACACACAAAAGGAAAGCAAGAGTCTTTCCTCAGAGAGTCTTTAAAAAAATTATTTGGCATAAAATCACTGCGGAAATAAATTATATATGCAATCTAAGGAACATAGAAGGTAATCAGAATGCCACCATTTATTACTTGGTGTCCTTCACTGGGATCATATGATTCCAGTGCCTCAGAATCATATGTTCTGACTGCCTGTTACTCTCAGGAGTGAGTAAGTTTGAGTTTTAACTTGTAAAACCCTAAATGACTTGAGACCTGACAGGTGATGAGACACCATTCTTTTCCTTTACTGCCATAGCTGAAATCACTTTAAAAGAGGAGAGGCTACTGGCAGGGTACTCCCTATGGAGATCGTAACATTGGAATTTACTCCCTCATTTGGTTCAATAACAACTTACATCTGTTGTCCTCCAGGGTACGGGGCACATCTCAACTCATAGGCTTTAGGAGGACAGGGAACTACAATGGGTACTCTGGGTAGATAAGAAATGTAGGCATGACTCCTAGGTCCTATGCACACAGCAGTATTATAAAGATGTTAAAGAACCCCATCATCTCACTGTGATTAAGTCCCTGCAAATACAAAGACAACAAGTACAGCTCCAATGGAGGAAGAAGCACCTCTTCTCTTGTTAAAATAAGGTAATTACTTGTTCTTTTCCTCTCCATGCTAGGATATGAGAGAGACCACGTCAGTGAGGTAGTATCTTTTATTTATTGAGCCAACTTCTGTTGGGGAAAGAGACAAGTTTCAAGTGCTCTGTGTAAGCCTGAAAACTTCTCTTTCCCCAACAGGAGTTGGTCAGTAAAAGATATTACCTCAGCCACTTTGTGTCTTTGTAAAGAGTAATTAGGTCAGCAGAGCAGGAGTATCTGTAAATAGAAAAGAAAACAAACGGAGGCAATTCTTTACTATTCCAAACACTCACTGGGCTTTTAAAACAATAAAAGCTGGGAACAGTGTTAAGCAATAAACAGGAGCTTGATTCTTTTCTGACTCACACTGGCTTTAACTGGGTGCAACTTCTGTGGCTATTCCAGGCTTAACACTGCAGCTGGCCTGCTTGCATTTAAAAATTAAGATCAACCCAGTTATGTTGCTCAGTGTGTGAAAAATTCACTCCCACACACACACCTGAGTTAATCTGACTGTACCCCAGAGGTAGAGGCAGCTAGGTTGAAATTCGTCCTGATACCATTGCCAGCCAGAGAGGTGGGTTAACTACAGGGATGGAAAAACCCCTTTCATCACTGTAGAAAGCATCTGCACTACAGCAACAGCAGCAGTACCACAGCTGTGCCACTGCAGCGCCAGTAGTGCAGACACAGTCTAAGGATGTGAGGGGAAAAACACGTCACTCCGTTATCCTGCGTCAGTTTTTTGGAATTCAATCCACGTGACTAGCTTTCACACCAAACCCTTCACATTAAGGCTTGTGCATGAGTATGCCCCCAAAGTGGATAAAGTTCAAACCCTGATGTGTTCCCACTTATTAACTTTACTCTCAGTTACGTAACCAGTACAGTGTATGAAAATGAAGTCAGCTACTCAAAACTCACCAGAAACTGTGTGCAAATCAGACGCTGTCCCCTTGTTTATCAATTCATATTGGAATCCTGTAATTTTCCGGCTAATGTCCTGTTGAGGGGTAGCCTCAACAAACAGGCCTCCCTGATCATAGCCAAAGCAATACACTTTATTGGGGCTGCGATCTCCATCTCGGACCAATAGTTTCAGTTCTCCAGTTTTTTCCAAATAAATATTTGCTCCTGTGGAGTCCTTGAGAGGTTTTATGCAAACAGTCAAATGTTTGTAAGAGGCAGATAATGTATTGGGTCGCAGATTGACTATGAGCGCTCCCGTGGGATACATCCATTCTATTGATCCTTCGGAACAGCGGAGGTAGACCTGTTCAACATCCTTCTTGTGAGACTCGTGAGTTAAGCCACTAGGGATAGAGAGAATAGGGAAGTTAAATGAGTAGCAGAACTATTTAAACATTGTTCATAATCCCAAAGAAATGGCAAGTCAGCAAAACTCTTAATAGCATGATTGAGCACAAGGGGCTTGACCCATTGTTGTGGCCGATAGAGATCATCTTGCAAGATCAAGACTAGGGATGTAAAATCCCGATCAATCAGTTAACCGGTTACATCTAATAACATTGGAGTACGGGATCTTTAGAAAAAGAGGCTTTTTTTTCGAAAGAACCCCGTCTAGATTGCGGTTTTACTTTAGAAAAGCCCTTTTTCAAAAGGCCGCGCGACTGCCACTATGCAAATGAAGTGTGGGAAATTCAAATCCTGGCTTCATTTGCAATTTTGATCTGTCTAATTTACATCCCTCTTTCGAAAGAGGGGTGTAGTTTAGACATACCCTTAATGTCCAGTGAAAAGTAAAGAATAGACTCGTAACTCTCTTCTGATTGGCAAAGCCTAAATTGTGTGATCTGAGGAGCTTCCATTGCCTGAATGAAGCTTAAAACTCAGGACAGCCCTAAAAGAGATCTCCCATATGCTATTGGTGTTTAGTCCCTTGGTATTACTGGATATAGTACAGAGTCTGGAAAACACATACACGCACGGATAACCTAAAGGGTTTGCAAGACACAGCACGCAGTGAAGGAAGTGGGTAAAAGCACTGTACAGGTAGTCAGAAAATGTGGGTTCTAAGCTGAGCCCTGACACTAACTTGCCATGTAGATTAGGGGTGTAAAAGAAAAATGTATAAAAATATTAACCTTGTAACTGATAAAAATTCCTATTGGTTACACGGTTAAACAGGTTACCTGGGGATGTAGGAATAGGGAGGTAAGAGTGCTAGAGGGCTCCCCAGTCCTGTGGGGCTGCTGGCTTCACACTCCCTACCAGAGTTAAACGGTTTAGAGGAACCAATAACCATCAGCTCATCAGTTAACTGGTTAAACTCTTGGGCCATGTCTAACTAAATTTGAAATAACTCCCAAAATAACAAAATCGAAATAACGTGTCCCCGCTACGGGGAAGCCTCAAAATTAGTCTGAGGAAGGCTTCGATATTGTGGATTCACTACCTCGACTTAGAGCCCCTGGAAGCACTGAGGGGTAATTACTTCAAATTAGTCTGGGAAGTAGTTATTTTGAAATAGCAGCAGCGGAGTGTCCACACTACTGCTATTTCAAAATAACTATTTTGAAATAAGCATTATTCCCTGAGGAAAGCAGGAGTACAGACTTGGAAATAACCAGCCCGTTATTTCAAAACAACAGGCTTGGTAGTGTGGACACTCCACTAATTAATTCGACCTAAAGGGGAGGAGGATACTTCCAAATAACTCCCTTGTATAGTCCAGGGCTTACATACCTAATGCAGATATGGATAAATCACTATCTCTGTGCCTTTTTTTCCCCCTTCCATGCTTTGAGTGTCTCTCCCTTTGTGCTAAGCAACTTACAAGCACAGTGGGCCCCTGGTTTCAGCTAGGGCCCCCAAGGCGATCCTGTAATAGAAATAATTAAAGTTTGGCAGAGAGATTTCAGAACAAAACCCAACACCTGTGTTTAATAATGTGTATTCTAAGACAGTCTGTGTAGGCAGAAAAATTAGTGAATAATTCTGGAGATGCAAGATCATGATATTGGAGATTTGGTACTGAAAAATAAAGTTTAAGAGTTTCAGCTGCCTTGTAGAGTTTCCTCCTCAGAAACCTTAAAAAAAGTGAATTTCTCTTACGGAGTGTGCTGTAGCATCTCAAGAGTATTTTACAAATACTGTAATAAGTAATTAAGCTTCACAACATTTCCTTTTTATCAGTGTGTAAACTGAGGCACAAAGACTTGTCCAGGATCACACAGGAAGTCTGTGTCAGAGTCAGACAAAGAACTCATTTTAACATAGCATAAATTATGAACATGAAATTCTGTTCTTTCAACATATATCTCTAACACACACCTCTCTCTTTCCCAATTCTTTGGTATATTTAGGTACAGAAAAAAATGATGAAGTTAAACTTTGTCAGCATTTAGACAAGTTACGAGAAGCCATGTGTAAAAAAGGAAAAAACAAACCAACATATGGTTTGCATTTACTGTTGATGTGACTCATTATTGTTAATGTCAGTGTAACCCACTTGATAGAGGTTACACAAGGAAGCTCAGAAAAACTCAGTTTTAATAATACTACAGTCTACAAACATGCTTTTGAATAATCTTGAAAGCCACATCAAGAGCACAAAGGATGGAGGAGAGCGACCAGTTCCTGACCTTTATTCTCTTGCCCTCAGACACATGGTAGTACTTGACATACTCAAGAAACAAAAGTTTCAGTGAGATCTCATATTGACTGCTTATTTATATCTTGTCCACAAAAACTGATTTTTCAATACTGTTTGTGTGTGATGACTCTCAGCCAATACCAGAAATGAAGAGGGTAGCTTTTTATTTCTTTGTCGTCAGTGAAATAAAGAGTCCTAAAGTGATGTGGGGGGTGACGGGTGAGGAGTGAAATTCACCCCTAGGCAGAAGATTTATGCATCACGGAGATCCTGCATAAACCCTCAAACTAAGACTTAGGTAACGCATAGGACCTGTTGTGCTGGTCCTCTACACAGGGGTGAATTTTAACTTAGAAGTCTACTGTTAAAACATATGGGGAAAGGTGAGGGGCAAACATTATAAAACTGCAGCTGCGGCAGGTGATCCCAATATTTAGACTGAATTTTTGCACGGCCAAAAATAGATACATATTTGTGCTGTTGTTCAAATGAAAGAGACTGTAGTCCAAGATTCTCTCATGATGCCAATTATATCCTATGGGCAACAAACTGATGCTGACACAGATACAACGAATACAGACAGTGGGACACTGTGTTCTACAGCACCTGTCATTGACCACTGTCTGAGGACAGAATGCTGTTCTAGATGGACCATTGATCTGACCCAGCATGGCTGTTCTTAGTATAGGAACCTGCAGCATACATCAAGCTCTGTTATAATAGAAGACTCAAACTGAGCAAATTTCAAAACTTGAGACAAACCTGAAGAGCTAGTCCAAATGAAAAGGAACACAATACTGCCATTTATCACCATATTGGACGTTTGTTCAGTTTCATTTTTACTTCTCAGCACCCAGTAATATTCGTCCCACATGCACATAATGCAGGAGGTCTTAAAAGCTATTGTAAGTTAACTTGAGGTTTTTATTTTCTTTTTTAAATATATGACATTGCACAACATCAGTTGTTTTATGGCTATGTTGATGAATGAGGCATTTCCCCTCCCTCCCCACATTGTGCTGTTTGTTCTAGGAGTAGATCTTAATAAACAATAATTCCTCCTACAGATCCCAAGAGACATAGATTGATCTACTGCACTTCTCTATCTGATGTTCACTCTTCCTGAAGTCTCAAGCCACATGTCTTGGAAGATCCACTATTGCCATTTGTGAAAGGAAGCCTTGCATATGACAATGCAACAGGCAATGTTTATAAGATGAGAATGCAGTGGGAAAGATGGCTTGTAGTAGAAGCACTTATCTTTTACACAGTGATCTTCATGTGTAGCTCTGAAAGTTCTGTAAAATGGGGATAACGTTGCTCTCTCTCATTTTTAAAGATCAGTAAGCAGATGTCCTGAGAGGAAACATGACTTACCCAAAAGTAGCAAAACCAATCCATGGAGGAAGTGGGAAGAGGTCCGAGGTGTCTTTATTCCTAGGGCTTGTCTAAACAAACACTTATTTGGTGGCAAGTCAAGGCGTAAATCGACCTCACACTAGCCTGCCGCATGCCGTCTCTGCAAAGCATGCTGCAGCACACTAACAGTTCCCTAGTGCACACTGAAATACAGGGCTTTGAAATGGGAGTAGATCAAAGCAGGCTAGGGAACTGCTAGTGTGCGGCTGCAAGCTTCATCCAGACACTTAAGAACACAGCAGGGGCAGATTTATACCCCAGCTTGTCACAAACTAAGTGTTCTTCTAGACAAGCCCACAGTCTGAGTTAAAGGCTACATTGGTTAGGTTTCAGTGGGGTCAAAGCAGCACTTTCCACTCAAAGAAAATGGGACATCTTTATAACAAACAAGTATGAATACTGATTGACCCACACCATGGAGTGGTTTCTAATTTCCTCAGGGGCTCGAGATCCTCCATTAGGACTTTTAAGTCAGTGAAAGATCTTTAGAAAGACTCCTGCAGCGTAAGTAAATCAGACAGCACATTATTGCAAACTTTCCATGGCAAATCTGAGACACTAAAAGAAATCATGGCAGAGTTTTTTAAAACTGCCTAAGTTATACAGACTAGACAATTTTCATTAACCATCTGGCAATACCCCATAACTAGTCTTCAGAGGAAAGCTGAACTCCCAATGGCACTTAGACACCAAGATGACAGGCACCTTATAAATAGCTAATGTAGACAACGAGCTATGAATACAACTAATTGATTGCAAAATGCTATACTTTGTACAAAGAATTCATTCCTGACCCCAGGGAGCAAACAGCTTGTGCCTTTAAGCATGAGATTTGATTGCCCTGTCAAAAAGAGTTACAGTATCCTCTGATTCTTAAGAAGCAAACACATTTTATGCCTAGAGTGGATGGGTACTGTTGTGCACCATCAGGTGACAATTGGATTATAATTGAAGTGTACCTGCCCTAGAGTCACTACCTCTTTTCAGAACGTCTAAGAGGTTAACTTGAATCTACATGAAACTGCCTTAGTCTCACCGTGAGTTCCAAATTCATCTGCACTCTGGATATAGCAATGACAAGTACACTGCTCAATATGGGCAGTTCCACCTATTTTTAAGAAGTCAGCCCTTCTTCTCTTGTGCAATTGGAAGGATCAACAAGGATGGTGTCATTTCCTTGCTAAGCAAAAACGGGGCTGACTGGTGACAATGGGAAATTCCAAGCTTGGGTCACCAATTAATTCAGCCCCAAACTCTCAGTAGCAAAGAATGACTCTCATTTCTCAGAACTGCAACCTGTGGCTGGCATTCAAACAACTGAGTGACTGAGGGCAGAGCCATGTTCAGCTCTGCCTGGTCAGTTGGAGGGTCACCAGCTCAGATGGGGGGGGAGAGGGGAGAAAGAGACCTTAAAAAAAAAAAAATCTAGATTTTTCAGTGTGTGTCCATGATGTTGCCATCTATGCTTTAGGCCTTGTTTATGCAAAATTGAAACACCCAGAGTGGTGGAGTAGAAATGACAGGTTCTGCCCCCAAACCATAGAACCAGGGGGCTAAAAGCAAGATTAGGAATTTGCTATTGAAATTGACAAGGAACTGTAGGCTTTGTTCTGAATCAATTGTGTATTGCAAACACACCCCCAACTGGATTTATAATTAAACATTTTACCAAATCACCAAGAGTCACCAGAAGTGCATAAAAAGTTGCCAATTGTATGCATCTTTCAGATTACTCTGTACAATCTAGACCAAGAGTATATACATCCACATTTCACTGCTTTGAGCTCTCTCCATTCCAAAATATCCTTCCATTGCAAGTTAAACCTAATCTTGTTTTAATAAATTCAGATTAAACAAGTGTAATACAACTAGTGTAATAAATGCATGCACTAATGCTCCCATTAAAAATGGGCTTAACCAAATGTGTGTTCTTAATTTAGTAACAATTTTGATTATAATCTAAAATATCTTTATTCACAAACAGTAGAAGAGGTTGCAAAACCATAAAGACATATTAAACTTATTACATACACTTTGAGCATTCAAGAGGTTTCACAACTCGGGTGATTAGAATAGTTGTGGCAGCCAAAGAACAATGGCCTAAAATCTGCCCTAATGACACTGGTGTAAATCCAGAGCTACTGCATTGCAGTTACTCCAACAACAGTGTAACTAAAATAAAAATCTGATCCAATAGCTTTATATATCAGTGTGGTAAAACAGTGAGTTCTGTAAAAAGGATGAAATCTGAATGAAGATAGGTCAACTGTTGATGAGACATGCAAAAAACCGGATTCTAGACTGTAGTAGTTATTCCTGATTTTTCCCACAGTGTAGAATTGGGCCTAAAACTTTTATCCTATTACAAACTATCCATGTGCTTTGAAATAAACATGAAGAATAAAACAAGGTAACCACCAACAATTAAAACAAAATATCTGAGTCAGACAATTCCTTAATTACATTTCTTTCTGTGTATGGTATACAGCACAGTCAACTTTCATCATAAAAAGGACTTTCAGGTGTATTGCATTACCACAAAGTTAATGCCAAGTGTAGGAGGTCAACAGACAGGAGTTACCAAACAAGTTATTTTGGTGTTAGGTTGCACAGATGTGGAAGGAGTCCTGGTCAGTTGAAATACCCTACCTGTGCCTGCTAAGTTACCTCCCTCTCTCTTCTCCTGGCACATTTCTTTGGTAATGCTGATAGTTACTCCTGGAATGCTAACCCCCCTCTCTCTCTATCCCACCCGCCTGCCTCTTGCAAAACCAGAGACCAAAAGAGGGGGCAGATTTCTGCTGCAGCCAAATCCAAACTCCACACACACACATACATCTGGCCCAACTCCTTCCTCTTCCCTCTCCCAAGAGCAAACCTTTCCTTGGCGTCCATGGAAGAAGGATGGGGTCCCTAGCTCTATTTCACGCCAGACTAGGGAGGCTCTCCTAGCAACCGAGAAAGGGACTGGGGACATTTTTGTGGAGCCACCGTATCTGATCAGGACCTTGGTGCCTTTTAGTTTCAGTATTAAACTGCTGATCTTGAATGGCAGAGGGACGACGGGCGGGGTGGGAGGGTCCAAGAGAATCCCTAAAGACATAAAATAAACCAGGAATCGGGCCACCGAAACCAGAAAGTTACATGGGGGCAAAACGCAGCAAAGAAAGCAGAGTCGAGACCGAAAACCGAGCCCTTGCCTCGTTGCTCTTAAGCAACCGCAGAGGGGCAGGGAGGCATCGCGCTGGGGGCGAACAACTGCTTGGGAAGGGGAGTCCAGGGGCATGGGTCAAAGGGAAGGCGCTGTTCGGGAAACCAAGTTGTCCCGTTTCCCTCCTTCAGCCGCGGGCTGCGAGTGTGTGAGAGTAAAAGGGTGAAATCCTGCCACAGATGAAACAGATTGCGTGTGTGAGAGAGAAGTGAGTGTGCATGAGACAGAGCGTGGGGGGTATGAGAGAGTGAATGTGTGTGAGAGCGTGAGCGTGTGGGTGTGTATGAGGCAGAGCGTGTGACAGCGTGAGTGTGTGTGTGTGTGTGTGTGTGTGAGGGTGTGAGTGTGTATGGGGGGGGCGAGAGAGGTCTGCTACGGTCAGGGAGCTGCCAACTTTCTGCAAGCCCCCCGCCCCGCGGAATGTAACAGCAGAGCCGCCCGGCTGCTGGGCTGGTCACTGCGCTGCCCCCGAGCGAACAGGGAACGTAACAAAAGTGCCTCAAGAAATCCATCCAAGGGCGGGGAGACGCGGCAGCTCGGGCGGCCTCCTCCCCCTGGGGCTCGGGACATGCCCCGCTAGGGCTCGGGACATGCCCCGCTGGAGCGCTCCCCACACACACACCCGCGCGCGGCTGGCGGGGCCGGGGCTGCTCGGTCCTTACCTCCCCTTCCAGTTGCACAGGTCGCTGGAATACTGCGCGGGAGCCCCCCGACCCCCCAGCAGCAGCCCCAGGAGCAGCGGCAGCAGCCCGGGCGCCGGAGCGCTCAGCATGGTCTCTCGCGGCAGCCCCTCGGCTCCGGGCGACCCAGGGAGACGCGGCGCGATGCAGCAGGAGGGCGGAATCCGCGGGGCTTCCCTACATGGTGGGGCCAAGGGGCTCGCCCGGGCAGCCTGCCACCGCGGAGCGCAGATGCCGGCAGAGCCGCTACCCGGCGCCCATCCCGGCAGGCGGCTCCTCGCCCAGCTCCGCTCGCTCTGAAGTTTCCTTCCCCCGGCTCGCCAGACTCCCAGCTGAGGGGCGGGCAGCTGCCCTGCCTCCCGGAGCCGCCCACAAAACTCGGCTCCTCCTGGACGGGGGCCTGCGGGCCAGCGCTGGCAAAACCCGGCACCGGATTCCTGCCACAGCTCGAGGCCTCGCGGCACAGGAACTTCTCTTGCTCGTTGTGTAGCCTGAAGCACCCTCTCCCCGCAGCGCTACAGTTTGTTCCCTTCCCCTAGCGGGACACATGCCAGGCCAGCCAACCCTTCTTCAGTGAGCGTGAGGCTCCCAGCTTGGTGAAAGCCCAGAGAACCACAGGCCAAAGAGCAGCCACTTCAACTGTTCCCAAAAAGTGTGACCTTCAAATCTCCCCCTAATTCTGCCCCTGCTGATCTCTTCTCTCATCTCCACTGGCACGCAGTAGCATGAACCTCATTGCTCCTTTTTCTCTGTTGTCAGTTGTGACCCATTCCCCCAAAGGCAACATCAGGGCCACTGTCCCTTCTAATGTTTTCAAACATGTGCAGAATAAATTTTGTTATGTGCATTGAGGCATGTGTGGATGTGTACCACCAACAGAAACGTGCTGCTGCTGTTGGTGCTATGGTAATCAACTGAGTAGCATTTAATATTTTTTGAGTGGCCACCCAAGCACACAGCTTACAGGGAATACTGATCACTGTCCATTAATAGGAGCCTTCACTCTACTAAAGTCCTTATGCCATCAATGGGTATGCCATGCTTAAAGTGGCCTGAAAAAATGGGGATTTTTCTTGTAAGCTGGGAGCAGCAGCAATGGTAAAATAGTGCTTAGTATGGACCCCTCACATACCCAGCCCCCTTTCTGCTGTCCAGTATTCCCACCCCTCCGAGATGGGGCTGGGAGTGCTGTGTCTTTAGTAGAGGAGCCTGGATAGAGGTAAGGGGGCTCAGGCTTGGGCCATAGCCAGGACCCTGAATGGCAGCACCCTGCACCTCTAGTTCCTGCAGTTATGCAAAGCATTTTAGGGTCTGCAACCCTTCACCCTGTCCTTCCCCTCTTTAAAAAGTGGCGGTGTCAGAACACCTTTCAGAATTAAGTACAGAGACCAGCATCTGTCATCTGAAGTTTCCTCTCTGTTCCTCTCCTAAGAGAGAAAAGTTATGTGCAAGGGATTTTCTCTCCCTCCATCCTAGTGCCACCCCATTTCAACTGTGGGTATGTAGGAGGTTAATATGTTCCACGTTGCTTAGCAGAAAAGCAAAGTTGAAGCAGCAAGTTTTATATTTCTGTGGGAAAGACAAGATGTTTGTTGTCACTCTAGGGTCTGTCTGCATTGTGGAAGTTGGGTCATGTGGACTTACACTTGTGCAAGCCCCGTATGGGGGTTAAATGGGGTTTGTCCCAGTGCAACTTATTGTGGTAACGTATAAATTGCATGGTTCACATTACAGATTTATTTGGGCCAGAGCAAGTTTCCTTAATACTGTACAGACGGGCCCAATTTTGGAGAGAAACTTGGGTCTAGCAGCTTTGGGGTGCACAGCCACACAAACAATTCTTTGATTCTTGAGGCACTGCATTTCTCTTGAATGAAACAGTAGCAGAGTGGCAGAATTATAAGGTACTTCTATAGACAGGAAAGGGGTTAAAATATTTCCAGATCATTGAGTTCCTTGGTCTATTATTCACTTTAAATTATCAGTCACATAGATCTTGTTAATGGCACTACATCAGTTTTTCTAGGCAGATAAGTTCACAGATAAGCATTAAACATTCAAATCTTATTTGCAGTGTGGTATATCATTATTGCTATTGCTTTATAAAGCATCCTTCACAAGTATCAGGATGCGGTGTAAACTGATATCAAACACAAACATACATATTGTATTTTTGAGGTGGTGCTTTCATTCTACCTCTGTATGGAAGGCAAAAAATCTTTAAAGTGCCTTCCCTTCCAATTGTGGCTTTGTCTTTTCCACATAGTTTTTGTCTTGTAAATTAGGGATAATTTTTGTTGCTTATAAAGTATCAACATAGTTATTATAATTACATCAAATAATGTGATGCATGTAAGCATGTTATTTACAGAGACAACTTTGAGTAATGTAATGAAACATGCCATAATGCAAAAACATGCCATAATGCTCAGTTATTCTACTGAGCATGTGCTGTAGTAGCACAAACTTTAAAGTTCAGAACTTCAATTCTTTCATTATAGGAAATGTTTGTTCAGACATTTTGATTGCTAACAGTACTGGAAAGGAAAGCATACAAAACCAGCATTGTATTATTTCAGTCTTAAATTTGTCCATGGCCTGGCATCTACTTTTACCCCTGCCCTCTGTATATCTCATAGTCCCATCACTACAATGCATGAGAGCCTTTGTAATACATTTATTTCAATCCAGTGAGTCGGGGAAAAAGAAGTAAGATCAGGTTGAACTTAGAGTAATGAGCACTATTAGGGTTGCCAGATGGTTTCAACAAAAATACCAGACACACTTGGCATTATATCACAATCTACATTACATCTTATTTAGAAAATACTGGACATTTATATTTTCTCTTTTATATTTTCTCAATTTGTTTCCCGAACAGAAAGCTCAAATACTGGACTTTCCGGTTCAAAACCGGACACCTGGCAACCCTAAGCGCTATTTTGAAATGACCATTAGCTTTCTGTCTTTGTTTACTTCAAAAATTCCAGTGTCAATTAGTTCCACAGACCCAATCACACAACAAAGGCATGGAGGCCCAAAGCCACTTTGAACCCTCCTGTCTCTCTGGTGTTTGGGTTGTCCCCTCTTACCGACTTCGTTTCCACCAGACCAAAGCACTGCATCAAAAAATGAACAAAGCAAGAAGGAACCACTATTGACTATTGCAAGCCAGGCCTAGGTTAAGCCTTCCCCAGTTCAAAAGTGGCTGGCAGTACTAGATATAGAAATTCTATAACAAAGTGGGATGCTTGGTGTGCTCATTTGCATATCAATATCCAGAATGCTCTTCCGGCTACTCACAGCTAGTCCATAGTAGTGCTGTTGGCTGAGATCTGGGAATACACTCAAAGGGTGAAGCAGTTTTTGGATGCACTGAGCTTTTTTCTGTTTGAACTGCAAAAAGCAAATATGTCAAGCAAGAACATTCTGAATACTCATTTTTGCACTTATTAAGAAACAGCAAAAACATTTCCCGGGAAAATAATGAGCTATAAATATAAAAAATAATTCCAGTGCACAGCATGCCATGTTTTTGACAAATATTCATATATGTTTGTGACTGATTTATAAAACCCCGAAAATGAAGTTAATATGCGAAAATACTTAGTCTTCAGTGCTACATATTACCCCACTGCCTTCCACTGCTGTCCATGTATGCAGAGCAAGTAGAAGGACCAAGGTCCTAGTTATTGACTGGATGCTAGTACAGCTCCATTTTGATTACCTTGCTTAAAGGAAACAAGCAATTTGTTTCAATACTCAAAGAAAAATAATGCACTGATATTGGCAATGGGCTCAAACTCAAATCTTGATTTAAACTTTGTTTGTGCGCTAGCAGATAGAACCATACTATGGGCACATTTAGATCCAGGATTTTGGTTTAAGTGCATTGCAGATGAACATACAAAGCTAGTGTAAACAGAGTGGCAGAATGAACACATTCAGCCCTGTTACTCTGAAAGAAATACATATGTAGGGAAATCCTTGAGAGCCCTGCTACTGATTATATAACCAATGGCCTGTGACCTTCTGTTTTGCAACCCTCTGATTTTTTTTCATCTCAGACAAAGCATGCTGTTCTCATTGGAGGAGGTAAATCCAGCCTCCCCTCTGAGGAGGACTCTTGTGCTCACTAGCAAGATCCTCTCTAGACACTGGTGGGTAATCTTCAGTCCTAGATTGGGGTGACAGAGGAGACCACCTAATGGAGCAACACAAAGGGTGGGGCACATTTTTCAAGGAAAATGGAAAGAACATTGAAACGGTGTGGTTTAAATTTTGAACTGTATTTTTCAGAACCCACAAACTTTCAATCTAATCCTGCTCATTTTGGGGGCAAACTCAGGGGTTTTTTTACCTTCAAGAATTCAGCCACACACCCTGCACAGCATCCTCTCTCATGCATACAAAATGAGAGCCCGTCGTCTCCGGGGTTACCACATTACACAAGCTTGGAAAGCAGCTTTCCAAGTTCTGTGCTCCATGTCTGAGGCCTCAGCTGTATTGTCGTCTCTTGCAGTATCCGAGGGAAAATATTTTAGTTTAAATCTTTATATATTTACTTGAAATGAATGAGAGAAGCTTAGGAATGTATGTGAGAGAATGAGATTGCATGGTAATGAGTCTCACACCCACTGAGTGAGACTTGACAAGGTCCGTCCTTAGGATTTATGGGACCCCATACAGCGTCATTAAACTAGTGCCCCACTGACCCCAGTGGGTGCAGGAGCAAAGCTCCTGCACAGACTTGCTCAGAGGCCAGGTTGCTCCACATCAGCCTGCCCACTCACCTGCCCCACATGAGAAGCCCCTCAGATGCTTGAATTACATTTTTGTATGAAATTGGGGCAAATTTTAAAAAGTTTAAAACATTTTTAAAATAAAAACATAGGAAAAAATTTAATCTCTTTTGTTTACAGTGTCATTATTTACCCCTTGAACTGGACCCGACCCACATCCCTCCCTGACCAGGGGTGCTGGAAATGGGGCAGGAAGCGGAACTGGGTTTCCCTCAGGGGTTGCTGATGGTGATGGTGAAAACAGACAGGGGGATCTGGTTCTTCCCAGAGGTGCTGGGAGGAAAGAACAGGCCAGGGGGAACTGGATCTCTCCTGGGGTGCTGGTGGGTAGGGGGCAGAACAGGGCAGTGGGAATTGGATTTCCCTCAGAGGTCCTTGTGGGCGGATGGGGTAGGGGGAACTGGGGCTCTCCAGGAAGTGATGGTGAGGGCATGGGGAAGGGGGCCCTGGCTCCCCAGTTGCTCTGTGGGGCTTGGGCTGATAGGGCTTACCTGGAGTAGGAAGCACCACAGGTCAGGGTCCATCCACAGGGGGGCCAGTGCCTCCTCCTGCCCAGCATGGTTGGGATCTCCCACCCCACACTCCCTGCCCTCTGCAAATGAATAGTGGTGGGGCTGGAGTGAGCACGCGGGGCTGGGAGGAGCTGCACATGCTGCCCTAGCCTGGCAGGGGTCCAAGAGTGGCTTCGGGGGGGACAGAAGGGACCAGAGAGAACAAATGAGACTGAGGCTGCGTGGGCTCCGCTCCACCCCATTCCTGGTGAGAGAAGCAAGTGGGTGGGGAATGGGGCCGAGAGAAGGCAGCCCTGCTGCCAGCTGAGAGCAGCCCCTTACATACCCCTATGCAGCCGCGTGTGTATCTGAAAATTTGGTGCCTCAAATTTTCTGGTGTCCTACACAGCAGCGTATGTTGCATGTGGCTAGGGATGGCTGTAGACTTGACATGTCAGAAGACAGAAGGGGGTCTGAGAATAATGGAATACATAGGAGGTTTGGTGTTTGAACTGAGGGATTTGGGGCAGAGCATGTCCTTGCCTCTGGAAGAGTTAATCTGAGTGGTGGGAATGAGCTCATCAGAATCACATCGCTTGATGTCCATGTCTATTAGAAGAGTCTCATCACCAGGGCGGTGGGTAAGCTAGGCGGGGGAAGGCATTGCCTTCCCAAATCGCCAGCCTGGCCCTGCACATACGCTGCCCCCAGAACACCTACTGGGGGTGGAGAGGCTGAGGCTGCATGCCCCACCACCCTCCCTGTGCTCCGAGGCTGGGGTGGCTGCGCCATGCATTGCCCACGCTCCAGGGCCGGGATGGCTGGGCCGTGCATTGCCCATGCTCTGGGGCTGGGGGGGCTAGGCTGTGCACTGCCCATGCTCTGGGGCCGGGATGGCTGGGCCATGCACTGCCCATGCTCTGGGGTTGGGGGGGCTAGGCTGTGCACTGCCTACGCTCCAGGGCCAGGATGGCTGGGCGGTGCACTGCCCACGCTCTGGGGCTGGGGGGGCTAGGCTGTGTACTGCCCACGCTCCAGGGCTGGGGTGGCTGGGCCGTGCACTGCCCATGCTCTGGGGCTGGGGGGGCTAGGCTGTGCACTGCCACGCTCCAGGGCTGGGGTGGCTGGGTTGTGCACTGCCCAGGCTCTGGGGTTGGGGGGGCTAGGCTGTGCACTGCCTACGCTCCAGGGCCAGGATGGCTGGGCGGTGCACTGCCCACGCTCTGGGACTGGGGGGGCTGGGCCGTGCACTGCCTGCCACCCACCTTCTCCATGCTCCAGGGTCGGGGAAACTCAAGCTGCGTGCTGCCCCATCTCCCCGTGATGCTAGGGGTGGGGCCTGTTAAAGAGCAGGGATGGGAGCACGGTTGGGAGCTTGCCTCCCTCAGCCCCATCTTCACCCACTGCCCATGCCCATCACCATGGATTTGAGTATAGATCATGTTGCTCCTATGACATGACTTCTCATGACTGACTTTTACCTTGGCTCTACGGTCTTTATAGAGCAACCTTTTTGCCTTTGGAACTTACCAGGCTGCAGTGGGTGACAAATTAAAAAACTAAACAAACAACCGCCCTCCTCCCCCCCACCCCAAAATTTCCTAGGAGAGGCTCTCTCGATGGAGTGCCTGAGTTTATACTGAACTTCTGTTATGGGCATCACACTTTTTGGTGCACGGGAGTCTGTTTGGGCTCTGCTCTTTAACAAGAATGTGATGGTATTCACTAAGGGCATGACTACACTAGAAATTATTGCAAAATAACTTATTTCGAAATAATAACTCCTGAACTAACGATTTCAAAATAAGCGTTATTCCTCGTGGAAAGCAGGAGTTATAATTTCAAAATAACCAATCCCTTATTTCAAAGTAATGGATGTTCTGCTTGTTATTTCTAAATAAGGGGAGTTATTTCGAAATAACTCCCCAGCGTAGACACCAGGGCTCTGGGCTGAGGCCAAGGGAGAAACTGCTTTGAGCTGTGCTGTCCTTGTCCCAGAACACACAGGCAGCATTCTCAGATAAACAAAACTACCCACTGAACTGGCAGCTCATGCTACAAGAACAACTGAACTTCTGTCTCTGGATGTTTGAATTAGGATAGCAATCCGCTACCTCTAGAATCAATGGATTTTCTTGTGGACATAAGAGTAAGGCTTGATTTTTAAAAGCCAGTTCTCCAATAAAGAGGAACCCCCTGAAATTTCAATGTTTGGGCAAGCAAGTTACTACAGATAACACACCAAAAACAATGGAAACACCCAGATTTGGGATGTAATAAAACCAGATGCATCTTAAAACATATATCAGCCACCAAACGTACAAGCCAAATGTGAAGAGTGGCACTACATCTGAATGAAATAAAATCAGTTTACTCTGAATTCATAAAGGCAGGCAAAAAAAGTTCTTATTTATAGAGAAAAAATATCCTTTATCATCCATTCCAGTGTCACCAATTTTCATACTATTTGAGCAGCTCACAATCATGGTTCTCTCATGGATCAGTAACTGATTAAAAGAAAGGTAACTAAAGGTAGGAATTATCAGAAAGTGCCCCAGGATCTCCACTGGCTCCAGTGCTGTTTAACATGTTCATAAGTGATCTGGAAAAGAGGGGTAAACGATGGCAAAGTCTGGAGACAACAGAAAGTAATTCAGTATAGTAAAACCAAAGCTAACTGCAAAGAGTTATAAAGGGATCTTGCAAAACTAGGTGATTGGACAACAAAATCATAGGCGCTGACTCTGTGGGTGGATGTTTTATCTGAAAACATCTCAATATCCAGCAACAGTAAAAAAAGCTAACAATATTATGAACCATTAGGAAAGGCATTGAAAATAAAACAGAAAATATCATAATGCCACTGTATAAATCTATGGTATATCCATACACTGAATGCTGTGCGTAGTTCTAGTCATTCCATTGCACAAAAGTTATATTAGTATTGGAAAAGATATAAAAAGGAATAAGAAAAATTATTAGAGGTATGGAACAGCTGCTATAGAAGGAGAGATTAAAAAACTGGGACTTTTCATATTAGAAAAGAGACACAACATGTAGAATCACTTGTAGTTTGTTGTGATGGCCAAAAGCATAACTGGGTTAAAAAAAGAAATAGCTAAATTCATGGAGGATAGCTCCATCAATGGCTATTAGCCAAGATGGTCAAGGATGCAACTACATACTCTGGTTATTCTTATACCTCCAACTGCCAAAACCTAGGGCTAGGTGAAAGGATGGATCACTTGATAATTGTCCTGTTCGGTTCATTTCCTCTGAAGCATCTGGCTCCAGTCACTGTTGGAAGACAGATACTGGGCTAGATGGACCATTGGCTTGTATGGCCATTTTTATGATATCATGCTCATTTTACCTATGAGGAGCTGTGGCCCTAGAGGTTTTGTTATTTGATGTAGGTGACAGAATTCTGTAGAAGAGCATGGAATTGAAACCCAATCTCTCTAGTCCCATCTTAGTGCTCTAACCACTGAACCATCCGTCCTTCCAAGCCTCAGAGAATGGCCCTCATCACTATGGCATCAGAGTGAAGGGAGAGTGACAGTTAAAAGGTGATTAAAATGGTTACATAAGACAAACCCTATCCCTAGCCACGTCTGAGAAGCCAGGCTTGGGGTCATGAAACTCTCCTGTTCTGCTCCCTCCCCTCCCCTTCCCCCCCTCCCCACCACACACATTAGGCTGCTGAGCTACTCTGCAGCATCAGAGATTCAGGTGAGCACAGAACTCGCATTCCCCAATCACACACAGTATGGAGGAACAGGAAAGAGTCATGGTTGGACCTACATACTCACAGATGATTGAAGCTTCTCCTGAATGGATCAGAAAGACGACTCAAAATTCAAAGTATGGATGAAAAACCAGGGCACATCCCCCCTCCCGCACAATGACGTTGCTATAGGGAACTGGGAACCCAGGCAGAAGACTTGGTGCTTAAGCCTTCAAGGGCTGCACAAAAGAAACCAAGCTCAGATATCTGGGACATTGTACTATTAAAGCAGAAAGGGAAATTTTGGGAATAAATCTCAGTATATTGTTATTTGGGAGTACTTCTCTGCATTTTGTCAATGACTTTTACTGTTTCATTTCACAACTTAGATCTTTAAAACATTTGCTAAAAAGTTTTCAGAAACCAAGCTTTCAGGAAAAATTGTATTTAATCTAGAACTTCTAATGAGGAACAATTGTTTATTCCTACCATCTAAAAACATTAATTTCCTGTTTTAGAAAACTCAATTTATGCTACTGGTAAAGGTGATATTTATCTGCATATATATCCTCTTGGCTGGCTTACTTTTTCATTTTCTCCAGTTCCTCCAGCCTGCATGAACATTCCAACCTGTGGACTCAGCATGTAGAAACAGCAGTACTTTAAACATTATTCAAAGGTTTCTAACACACAGCACGAACACATGACAGCAAAAGACAGGTCCAAAGCCATCCACAGTCACTTCACATTAAAACAAAGCTAAACACAATATTTATAGCAGTTCTCTGAAAATAAGAATCTATTTTCTTTTCTGCTTCAATATTTAGACAAAATAAATGCCATGCTATGCCAAACAAATGCAACCCTTGCCAGTATAAACAAACAATTGCACTGTTGTTTGCTGCATGCTTCTCATGGAATTAAGGCCAGGCAATGCATTTTCATGTATCTTTACTATAAATTGTGAAAAATAATCTTGTATTGTGTATTCTTTGCTAGGTTCCCAGGAGAGAAGAGGGTATTTTTGCAGACACGATGAGCTAAGAAGGTAAATAAATCAGTTCAATAGTTTGCAAATTTCATGTGTAATTTTCAACAGAAAGTCTTTTTGAAAGCTGGGTGAGATTATGATCATGGTAATACTTGACTATCTCAAGAGCACAACTGAAGCCAGTGGAGAACTTGCAGGGCTGGATAAGAAAAGGGCTTTAGGACTGCAGCCCAGGGCCCCAGGCTAAGGAGGGCCCTGCAAGAAGATCTCTGACCACCAATAGTTCAGATCTTTCCATGGGGCCCCCTTGGCTCAGGGCCCTGGACCGCAGCCTCTAAAGCCCCTGCATTAATCCGGCCCTGTCTGGCTGGGGAGGACGTGGCTTGGGCTGGAGCCATGTTGCCATAAGTGCTGGGGGAAGTTTAGTCCCCACACTGCCCTTGCTTGCAGGCTACGCCCCCACAGCTCCCATTAGTTGGGAATCCCAGCTCATGGGGCTGCGAGGGGTGGTGCCTGCATGTGAGTACAGGGGAATGCGGGCTGCACTGAACCATCTGCTTCGCCCCACCGAAGAGGAGTTGCTCTGGGTAAGTATCCCGCACCGCAACCTCTGTCCCAGCCTTAAGCCCCCTTCCACACACTAACTCCCTCCCAGACCTGACACCCTAACCCCTACCCCAGCCTTGAGTTCCCTCTTGCACCGTAAGTCCCTAACTCCCTCCTAGACCCCACACCCTTACCCCAACCTCCTGTTCTGAAACTCCACCTACATCCCAAGCCCCTTGGCCTCAGTCTGGAGTTCCCTCCTGGACCCCAAACACCTCATCCCCAGCCCCACCCCAAACTCTGCACCTCCAGTTGGAGCCCTCAGCTTCCAGCCTCAACCCATACTACCCACTCCCTCCCCCTGTACTCTGAACTTCTCATTTTGGCCCCATCTCAGAGCCTAGGGGCCCCCAGGCCCCCGGAAAAGTTAATCTATCCCTGAGAACTTAGATGGACAACGTTAGTCAGCTGAGAATCTCATTCCTTCTAGGCAGCTGGAGAGCTTAGAGATATCTAGCGCTCAGGAAATATCTGTGGTTTTAAGTTATTTTTGTTACCCAGAATTAAGACACTTTAAAATAATGTAGTATGATAATCACCAACATGAGATAAACATGATCTTTATAGTTCAACGGGTACTTGTGTACCAAGTGACCCAACTGTTAAAATGTGTTTATAGCAACAGGAAACTGCTTTGATTTCTGCCTTTCAAATATTATCAATTCTTGTTTCTTTTCATTCCACTGAACCCTAGGATAAGGGGAATTCAGTGCTGTCACTTTATTGTGTAACTTGTCACAGAGCTTCTTTATTAGGGCTTGTCTATGCACAATTTATACACTGATTTAATTAAATTGGAGCAACCCTCCTCCCCTAGCACAGACATTCTAACTTAAGAGAATCTAAAAGCTGCATCTGCTTAACTAAACTGGTTTGCAATTATGCCTTAATTAAACTGGCACAACTCTGGGTGCAGACCACCCCTTTATTCACTCACTGGGACTTCAAAACATATAAAAGTTCACTCAAACATCCACTTTCTTTAAGGTGCCATTTCACCTCAATGCTTTACTACACATTGAGTTTCATCGAGATTTTCTCTTCAGAATCTGAGGAAGTGAGTTGTAGCTCACGAAAGCTTACGCTCGAAAAACCTAATACATTTGTTAGTCTTTAAACTGCCATCTGACTCCTTGTTTTTGCTGAAACAGACTAACATGATTACCTCTCTGAAACCCACCATATATAGTGTCACTATATATGGAGGATGTACTGGTCATGCAGTACTAGTCATCTGAAGAAGCGGGCTGTGCCCACAAAAGCTCATGATGCCATCTACATGTTTTGTTAGTCTATAAAGTGCTACCAGACTGTTGTTTTTTATGTTTACTTTATGTATAAGGGTATATCTAGACTACATGACTCCATCGATGGAGCCATGTAGATGAGTTTACTAGACATAGCAAAATGAAGCGGCGATTTAAATAATCGCCACTTCATTTACATCAAAATGGCCGCCGAGCTGTGCCGACGATCAGCTGGTCGGCACAGCGGGGCAGTCTAGACACACCGCGGTCGACAAGGGAAGTCTTTGTCGACCGCTCTGGTATGCCTCGTGACGGAACCATGTAGTCTAGACATACCCTAACAGTCTTCAGTACAAAATAGATCTTGACCTCAACTCAAGCCAGAACCAGCAACTAATATACAACTAATATACAAATGGCCTCTCTGTCCTTCAAAGATTCTACTGTAGTGTGTATTCACAGTTGAACCTGGCCCAGAAGTCTTTTACACAATCTTTGTTTAGTAAAACTTCCATTGAGTTCTATGGAAATTATGCTTGAGTAAGGACAGCAGGGTTTGGCTAGCTCTTTCTAAAATGTTATCAGTTATACTTTGATTTTCATTTCTTATTAATCTCAGTGACTCATTTAAAATCCATTTACTAGATGTAGGCCTGTGAGTGGAGGGCAGTGGAGCTTTTATTGGTGACCTATTAACAAACAACATACCATTAACAGAGAGTGAGAGATTAAAAGATTCATAATTACATTTTATATCTACAATCCAATCTCTAGGGGATGTGATAACATTCAAAACAAGGGAAGTTTTGGAATGAATGCAATTAATTATGGTTAAAGCAGGTTTACAAACTGGATGACCAGCCAATTCATGTATGGATTTACTAATGCAGCAGGTTGGATATTTATGGAAAAAGGAATGGACAAACAATAGTCCAGGTCATGTAATGTGCCTCAGTTCTGTGTATAGAGAGGCCCCTCCACACCTGTCCATATAAGAATATGTGGGTTATATTTGTAGCAATCTATCCCCTTCCCTCAGACTTTGCAGAAGAACTCTGGTCTGGAACCTCGTGTCTGGTGAGGAAGAGGGTGGGGGCCAAAACTAGAGAATGCATATCCTGCCTGACCACCAGCAGTACATCTGTTGGAAAGTGATGCAACTTTCATTCATTATTGTTTGAAACCTTGCCTCACAATATCTTATTAGGTCAAATTAAACTCTTAGGCTACATTTACACTAGGGATGTAGTAGTGTAGTCGATTAACTGATAAGCAAAACCTTATAGGTTAATGCTATAGATTACACACATTCTGCCCTCCCCTCTCCCCCAGCCAGTAAATTTTTTAGCAGGCTGGCCTGCAGCCTGTCTCAGTCCTGGTTCACGCCAGGTCCGGAACCTACCACCACTGCAGCTGTGCATTTAAAATGTATTAGGAGCCAGGCGGGCAGGCGGCCCAGCTCAGTTCTGGCTCGTGCCGGGTCCAGGAGCTCAGACCCCTCTAGACAGGGGCTGCTGCCACCCCTTTATCAGAGGCAGCAGCAGAGGGTGACAGGCAGCTGGTATGTGAGGACACCTGGTTTTTAAGCTGGCTCCCCTCATGGACCAACTCCCACCTGGTACCCCATGCTTCTGCCTCTGATACAGAGGAAGCAACATGGAGTGGCAGGGTGCTCCTTGGGAGTGGGGCCAGAGTGCACTGACTGCCGGCCCACATCCAGGGACTACAAAATAGTTGACTAACTGATAAGAATTCATGAGGTTACTCGATTATTCAATTAACCGATATTTAACATCCCCAATTTACACTACAGCTGGGATTTACACTCCGAGACTAAAGCACCAGCAGTTAATTTAGCAGGTCCAGTGAAGATCCTCCAAATCAACTGCAGATCACTCTCCAGTCAACCCTTGTACTCCATCCCCGAATAGAAGAGTAAGTCGATGGGACAGTTTCTCCTGTTGACCTCCTCAGTGTACACCCTGCAGTAACTCAACTTAAGATATATAGAAAGCCAATCTTCCCTGCATTTAACACCTAATATTTTCATCAAAATCTAAGTATGGGAAACTTCCAGCCCACTTAATTAGCTGCGTTAGCATCAGTCCTACAATTGACAACTACCTTTTTTTTCCTGTTATAAAATACTTGGGTTTCTGTTATTCCTCGCCAATTCATTATCTGATTAAGTGCATTTTGCCCATGGAAGCTGATATTACTATATATATATATATATATAGTAATATCAGCTTCCATGGGCAAAATGCAGATAATGAATATATATATATATTGTTAGTCTCTAAGGTGCCACAGGACTACTCATTGTTTTTGAAGTTACAGACTAACACGGCTCCCCCTCTTGGACTTTCCAGCTATGTTATGTACCTTAGGTCAACTTACTGGTGAGGGAGTTTGGAGCACAGGTGGTATTCTCTTCGATCCTTCCTGTTGAAGGTAGGGCCTAGGCAGAGACAAGTGCATCCTGGAGGTGAATGCCTGGCTGCGAAGATGGTGTCGCCAGGAGGGCTTTGGCTTCCTCGACCACGGGATGCTATTCCAGGAAGGACTGCTAGGCAGAGATGACGTTCACCTTTCAAGGAGGGGGAAGACCCTATTTGGACACAGACTGGCTAACCTAGTGAGGAGGGCTTTAAACTAGGTTCAACGGGGACAGGTGAGCAAAGCCCACAGGTAAGTGGAGAACATGGCGACCTGGGAGATGGGTCGGAAATGGGAGGGAGCGTGGGTTATAATGGCAGAGAGAAAGGAGGGTCAGGGCAAAACTGGGAGGCAAGGTCAAATCAGTATCTTAGATGCCTATATACAAATGCGAGAAGTATGGGTAATAAGCAGGAAGAACTGGAAGTGCTAATAAATAAGTACAATTATGACATTGTTGGCATCACAGAAACTTGGTGGGATAATACACAGGATTGGAATGTTTGTACAGAAGGGTACAGCTTGCTCAGGAAGGATAGACAGGGAAAAAAGGGAGGAGGTGTTGCCTTATATATTAAAAATGAACACACTTGGAGTGAGGTGGAGATGGACATAGGAGACGGAAGTGTTGAGAGTCTCTGGGTTAGGCTAAAAGGGATTAAAAACGAGGATGAAGTCATGCTAGGAGTCTACTACAGGCCACTTACCCAGGTGGAAGAAGTGGATGAGGCTTTTTTTAAACAACTAACAATATCATCCAAAGCCCAAGATTTGGTGGTGATGGGGGACTTCGACTATCCAGATATATGTTGGGAAAATAACACAGCGGGGCACAGACTATCCAATAAGTTCTTGGACTGCATTGGAGACAACTTTTTATTTCAGAAGGTTGAAAAAGCTACCAGGGGGAAGCTGTTCTAGATTTGAACCTAACAAATAGGGAGGAACTGGTTGAGAATTTGAAAGTGGAAGGCAGCTTGGGTGAAAGTGATCATGAAATCATAGAGTTCACAATTCTAAGGAAGGGTAGAAGGGAGAACAGCAAAATAGAAACAATGGATTTCAGGAAGGCGGATTTTGGTAAGCTCAGAGAGCTGATAGGTAAGGTCCCATGGGAATCAAGACTGAGGGGGAAAACAGCTGAGGAGAGTTGGCAGTTTTTCAAAGGGACATTATTAAGGGCCCAAAAGCAAGCTATTCCACTGCATAGGAAAGATAGAAAATATGGCAAAAGACCGCCTTGGCTTAACCACAAGATCTTGCATGATCTAAAAATAAAAAAGGAGTCCTATAAAAAATGGAAAGTAGGACAAATTACAAAGGATGAATATAGGCAAACAACACAGGAATGCAGGGGCACGATTAGAAAGGCAAAGGCACAAAATGAGCTCAAACTAGCTACGGGAATAAAGGGAAACAAGAAGACTTTTTATAAATATATTAGAAGCAAGAGGAAGACCAAGGACAGGGTAGGCCCACTGGTCAGTGAGGAGGGAGAAACAGTAACAGGAAAATTGGAAATGGCAGAGATGCTTAATGACTTCTTTGTTTTGGTCTTCACCAAGAAGTCTGAAGGAATGCCTAACATAGTGAATGCTAGTGGGAAGGGGGTAGGTTTAGAAGATACAGTAAAAAGAGAACAAGTTAAAAATCACCTAGAAAAGTTAGATGCCTGCAAGTCACCAGGGCCTGATGAAATGCATCCTAGAATACTCAAGGAGCTGATAGAGGAGGTATCTGAGCCATTAGCTATCATCTTTGGAAAATCATGGGAGACAGGAGAGATTCCAGAAGACTGGAAAAGGGCAAATATAGTGCCCATTTATAAAAAGGGAAATAAGAACAACCCAGGAAACTACAGCTTAGAAAAGAGAAGAGTGGGGGGGAGGGGCATGATAGAGGTCTATAAAATCATGATTGGTATGGAAAAAGTGAATAAGGAAACCTCAGAACCCAGTTTTCTTAGCGTTTTGTTTCCACAACCAAGAAGTCATCCCTCCTTTCCAATTTCTCAGTCTCCATGCACCCTTCTGTCTCCATTCATTTAATACCTGAGTAGAAAGCGCCCTCTGATTACAAGTAACTAAGATTTTGATCAAAAAAAGAATTGTTAGTAAAACACATAAACAAAAGATCCATTAAAAAGACACTGAATAAAGAGAAAAGAAAAAGGAATTTAGAAGGTTGATTGCAGGGTTTTTTTAAATCAGCTTTCTTCAGGTGCTTACAGAGATGGACTCAAATCCCTTTAGAATACTATGATCCAACAAAAACAAGATTATATATAATTGCTTCTTATTGAGGAATTTTTTTAAAAAAGGAAAAATATCTTCAAGTTCCATATTTTATACAGAATTACAACAGCATCTCTGCTTCCTCACCTTAAAATGAGATGATAGCCATCACCATAAAGAGTGCTGCTTATGGATGGAGAATTTTATGTTTCAGTAAGGCTTTTGACACTGTCTCCTACGAGCTTGTCATTATCAAACTGTGGAAATATAGTCTATACTAACCTATTATATGGTGAGTATGGTTGAAAAACCATATTCAGAGAGTTATGAGTGGTTCACAGTTAAGCTGGCAGGGCATATCAAGTGGGGTCCCACAGGGATCTCTCCTGGTTTTGAGTCTGTTCAACGTCCTTGTGAATGATTTGGGTAATGGCATAGTTCACTTTTTAAGTTTGCAGATGATATGAAGCTAGGAAGGGGTAAAAGTGCTTTAGAGAACAGAATTAGAATTCAAAATGATTGTAACAAACTAGAGAAACAGTCTGAACTTAACAGAATGAAATTCAATAAGGATAAATGCAAAGTGCTACACTTAGGAAGGAATAATCAACTTCACAAATACAAAATGGGAAATGACCGCCCAAGAATGAGTATGCAGAAAAGGATCTGGGGGTAATAATAGATCACAAACTAAATATGATTCAACAATACTGGTGACAAAAGTGAACATCATTCTGGGATATATTAGCAGGGGTGTTGTAAGCACAACCACTCTCATCAGGACTGATAAGGCCTCAGGTGAAGTACTATGTCCAGTTCCGGGTAACGTATTTTGGGAAAGATATGCATAAACTGGAAAAAGTACAAAGGAGAGCAACAAAAACTATTAAAAGTCTAAAAAAACATGATCTACAAAGGAAGATTAAATATTGGGCTTGTTTGTACTGGAAAAGAGAAAACAAAGGAGGAAAATAATAGTCTTCAAGAACTAAAAAGGAGGGTGATAAATTATTCTCCTTGATCGCTGTGGACAGGACAGGAAGCGATGGGCTTAGACTGCAGCAAAGTAGATTTAGGTAGACATTAGGAAAAACTTCCTAACTCTGAAAGAATATGAGTCTTAGCAGGTTTTATGTCCACCTGGGGTCTCGTATTTTAATTATATATATATGTGTATATATATATATATATATATATAGTGTTTTAAAAAAAAATGTGTAAGCCGCCTCGAATATTTTAAATAGAGAGGCAGGGTAAAAATATTTTAAATAAATACATTAAATAAATAAAGTCTGGAACAAAGCATCTCAGGAGGTTGTGGAATCTGTCACGGGAAGTTTTTAAAAATGAACATTCGTTAGGGATGATGTAGATCAGCGGGCTCTCCACTTTTCCAGATTACTGTACCCATTTTAAGAAGTTGATTTGTCTTGAGTATCCCTATTTCACCTTAATTAAAAACTACTTGCTTACAAAATCATACCTCAAAATAAAAGTGGCACAGCCCATTATTACTGAAAAAATCTTGTTCATTTTTACCACCTACTATATATTTTAGAGAATTTGTGTTTCTGTGTGTCCGTCCTTCCATTTGTGAGTCCATTTGTTCAAGAACTCCTTCTAAATGGTAAAAGCTAGGACTACCAAATTTGGTAGGCAGCTTCCTCTTATCATCACTTAAAGCAAGGCCAGGGTTTGGTTGTGCCAGGACAATGGGATATGCATTGAATATAACTGTTTTGCATCAGACAGAAATGGAGGGAAGTGATAGCAGGAACAGTTATACTCACAAATGACCACAAAGGGCAGTAAGCAGGGTGGTTAGTTATACTCATGAATGACCACAGAAGGGCAGCAAACCCCACAGCCCTGGGAAGCAAATGCTGGCTGGCAGCATGACCCCACCACTCTGGGCTGCCCCCAAGGGAAAAGCTGCCAATCGGGCGCCTTTGCCATCCTTGGCCTGTCCCTGGGGAAAAGTTAGCAGGTAGCCTGCATGGTCCCCAGGCTGGCCCCAGGAGGAAGGTGAGAGTTACTGGATTAGACGGCAAATCCCTTGACTTCAGCTCTTTGGGACAGACTTAAAGCTGGTGTAAGCAGTCTCAACTCCACTGAGTTCAGTGGATCCATACCTTGTTACTGTAGCTGAGGATTTGGCAGATAGGTCTCAAAATAAATCTCTATTAATCATAATTATTAACATTCACTTTGTTGGAAAACAGAAACTCAACTAGAAAAACTTAAAAAACAACAAATTGTTTTGCAGTACCTTTGAGACTGTGACGGAGCTGGCCTGCCCCGCACTGAGCAGGGGGGCGGAGAGCCCGCCTATTGGGTGGACTATGCCCCTCCCCTGCAGCCCTGCTGGGCATGCTTGTGGTGCAGCCCCACTATAAAAGGCTGCCGGGCTGCTCAGTTGGGGCTGTCCTCCGGGGAAGAAGGAGCTCCTGCCCAACCTCCAGAGCCACAGCTGGACCTGCCGCCGGAGCAAGAGCCGCCGGGACCGCTGCCGTTGCTGCTACCGGCCCCGGATCGAGTGCGCCAGCCCGCAACACCAACCCCGGGGGGCCGCCCGCCCCGCCGTGGTGGACAACCCCTTCGTTGCTGTTCCAGACACTGGACCTGCCACTGGCACGGCCGCCGCCAGCCCAGTGTCTGCAGGTGGGGTCTCCGTCGGCCACGGGGCTGGGGTAGGAAGCAACCCAGGGCAAAGGGCAGGGAACCCCCCGGTGGGCTCGGTGCGTTTCGGGGAGAACTCCCCGCCGAGCCAGTGATGGGAACCACCCACCACTAATAGGGCCCTGGGTTGGGGTCCGGTGGAGAGGGAGGGCCCGGACCCCCCTACCCCATCCACTCGGAGCGTGGACTAGGCCTCAGGGCCTGTGTTTGTGATGGACTAGGCCTCAGGGCCTGTGTTTGTGATGGACTAGGCCTCAGGGCCTGTTTTAACCTTGGGGAGAAGAGGGAAGGGGCTGGGAATCCCGCCACAGAGACTAACAAAAAATGTAGATGGTATGAGCTTTTGTGGGCACAACCCATTTCTTCAGAAGAATGGAATTCAAGGGGTTGGCCCAGTTTTTAAATAAATAGCACAGAGAGGGGATGGGGTAGAAGAGGAGGAAAGAGAAGAAAAAAAAGGGGAAATAAATTGTCAGTTCGAGTGTCCATGCTAACTGAAGCTGATAAGAATATTTAGTACCCACTTTAAATCCCCTTAGTTTGGTTTTTTATATCATTAGGATGTGGAATGTAGTGGGCCATGCAGCCAATGTCTTTGTTTAGACTTCAGTTGTAGCAATCAAACTTGTAAATTAAATTAAATTCTGTAGTTTCCTTGTGGAGTTGGCTTTTCAAATTGGTTTGAAATAATACCGTGACTTTGAGATCCATTAATGAGTACCCAGGTAAGTTAAAATGTTCCCCAACAGGTTTCTGTGTGTTGCCTTTTCGGATATCTTGACTTCTGTCCACTAATTCCTTCCTGTAGAGACTGTCCAGTTTGGCCAATATACATGACAGAGGGGCATTGCTGGTTCTTGATCGCATAGATCACATAGTGGATGTGCAGTTGTATGAGCCTCTGATGTGATGGTTTACATGGTTAGGTCCTGTGATGATATCACCTGTATAGATGCGTGGACAGAGTTGACGTCGGGACTGATTGCAGGGATGGGATCCTGGGTGAGTATGATGGAGGTTCCTGGAAAGAATTTGTCTGAGGTTAGGGATTTGTCTGTAGGTGAGGATTTGCCTTTCCCTCAAGGCTTCTGAGAGTGAGGGGGTCATTTTCCAGGATAGGCTGTAGATGGCTGATAATGTGTTGGAGGGGTTTAAGTTGGGGGCTGTAGGTGATGACAAGTAGTGTCCTGTTGGTTTCTTTGTAGGGCTATGACGGGGTGTATCAACCCCGCACTGGCCTGGAAGGGGTTAACCAGGCCTGCTGGGCTGAGAGCCCCTCCCCTCCAACCCTGCTGGGCATGCTCCAACTACGGATGTTAAGTAACGGTTATTTTACTAGATGAGTAGTCGATGGAATTTCCATCGACTAGTCAATAGGTACTTCAGCACTCCTCCTTTGAAATGTACAAGAGCCCCTGCTGGGGGAGGAATTTCAAAGGAGGAATGCAGAACTCCGCATGCAGCCTGGAGCCAGCGGGAAATCCCGCTGACTCCGGGCTGCACACAGCGTGCCAGCTTTGAAATGTACAAGAGTCCCCAGCAGGGGCTCTTGTGCATTTCAAAGCGGCAGTGCAGCATGGAGCCCGGGGTCAGCGGGGGACGTAGAGTCCTCCGCTGACTCTGGGCTCCATGCTGTGCTGCTGCTTTGAAATGCTACGAGGAGCCGGGGTCAGCTGGGGACTCCCTAGCTGATCCTGGCTCCGCGCGGAATTTCATTAGAACCTGGGATCAGCTGAGGACTTTCCAGCTGACCGCAGGTTCTGTGTGGCATTTCCCCAGCTCACCCTGGGCTCCAAAACGTGGCAGTGCCGCTCAGCTGTGCGGTGCTGTCCCTTTCAAACACCAAGGTGGCGTTTCAAAGGCTCACTGCTGCACAGCTGAGCCGGGGATCAGCTGTACAGTGCTGCCCCTTTGAACGCTGCCGCCACATTTCGAAGTGGCAGCACCGCACAGCTGATCCCAGGCTCAGCTGTGTGGCGCTGCCGCTTTGAAGTACCCCCTTCTCCCCCCACCCCCTTTGCTGCCTCTATCTGATAGAGGCAGCAAGTGAGGGGGAATAGACTAGTCAACTGACTATCAGATAAGCATTTGCTTATCGGACAGTCGACTAGTCCTTAATATTCCAGCTCCAACTACAGACCCAGTATAAAGGCCAGAGGAGCAGCTCAGTGGGGGCTGACCACGGGAAGTGAAGGAGCTCCTGCCGGAACTGAGGAGTAGTCGCCCCCCCCTGGCCCAGCAGCCACCGCAGCCGCAACAGCCGCAGCAGCAACAGCAATCGCAGGTGGGGACTACGCCGGCCAGTGGACTAGGGTGGGAAGTTGGGACTTGGGAGTGTGTTTGTATAGATTCGGTCCCAAATTGTAGCAGGAAGTTTCTTGAGCAGTTGGTTTTGAGGGTGGTTTTTTGGTTTTTTGTGTGTGTGTGTATTCTTTAGTGGGATCAGAGGAGAGAAGCCTGTAGAGGCTGGTGTTAGTGAGTTGTCTGGCAGACTCTTGTTCATAATTAATCTCTTCTGTTCATGAAACTCAACTAGTCTTTGATCCTTCAAACACTGGCTTAAGTATGATTCCACATATGTAAAGTTACATTTGTAGGTGTTTCCAGCACTGAGACCTAGCTAAGTTATAGGTATAATCAATAAGCCCCTCATGTCAGTTGTACTTATTTTGCATGTTAAATTGAACTTTGACAATACAAACTGAGAGCATTGATGTGAGTATTCTTGTATCTTTCCACCTCCTCAGGCCTGATTTATGTGTTGTTCTTATTGCTTAGTAATTGTGAGATGATTGAATTACATCTGGTTTGGCTAAAGAAAGGACTGGAGTGAGGAATTTAACTGAAACTCCCAACTCACTAAACAGCACCTGCTGCCATCTAAGGCTTTACTTAGGAAACCTGAACTCAGGTGAAATGTGCAAAGTAAACAAACTGTCTTTTCCCAGTTGACCAACTTGAAAAACTAAAAGCAGTAGTGGCCTCTTCAGAGCATTAGTGTTCAGTTAGTGTCTGGCTTGTCCAGCTTGGTTTGCTAGAACAAGCATTTCATTGTTCAGCCAGATAAATCAGTGTTGTAATAGGATTATTATTACATTTGGACTTCATGTATATATGCCACTTAGTTAGGACTATATCTCTCTAGATATGAGGGAAGAAGAATACCAACAGAGGAAGCAGTTCTTGTGCTGCTTCAGTATTGTGACTTGCAGCCTGTCTGAAAGCAGAACAAAGGCTTAATTGTGTGACTGCCCAGCTGAGCCAACAAGCAATGAATAAGTGAGTGATGGTCAACAGTGCATGTACTGGATATCCCAGAGGGCAATTCAAAGAGTATATAACTGTGAAATGAGTGAGGAAGGTGTAAAGCAAAATAGACCTAGAGAAGCATTTGTAGCCAGATATAATGGTTGTTAACTGTGTTAACACCATCTCTTGTATTGAAATGACTAGTTTTTCATGGGGAACAGGAAGATATTACAAAGAGGACTGACAACTAAATGGAGAGGCAGGAATAACCCTGACATAGCACTTCTTCAAACACAAGGAGCTACAGGGAAACAGTCCCTTTTCTGCAGTCTGAGAGGAGGGAGCTGTAGAACCAGTGTCTGATCTAAGTGATGAGTGAGAGGTACTCTCTGTGCTGATCAGAAGATTTGTGAGCTGAGATACAAGTAACATCAGATAGAGAGCTGGCTCACAGAGGGAGCAGGAAAATATTAAAACCCATGGGAGATATTATCTAAGATGT
Source organism: Rafetus swinhoei (assembly GCA_019425775.1). Classification (NCBI taxonomy): domain Eukaryota; kingdom Metazoa; phylum Chordata; order Testudines; family Trionychidae; genus Rafetus; species Rafetus swinhoei. Next base: position 5,410,194 of record CM033438.1, read on the forward strand.
TTTGCTAGTGTACAGTAGTAATACATGAGCCAAATTCGCCTTTCTTATAATAATACAAAACACTTACATAGAAATCATAGAACTATAGAACTGGAAGGGACCTTGATAGGTCATCTAGGCCGGTTCCCTGCACTGAGGCAGGACTCTGTAGTATCTAGACCAGTGGTACTGAATAAGGAGAACAAGTACCCCTGGGAGCATGCACAGGTCTTCCCGGGGTACATCAACTCATCTGGATATTTGCCTAGTTTTCCAACAGGCAACGTGAAAAGCTCTAGTGAAGTCAGTACAAACTAAAATTTCATACAGACAATGATTTGTGCTTTATATACTATACACTGAAATGTAAGTACAATATACATATTCCAGATTTATTTTATAATTGTACTAAAAGACTTACACGGCTTTGCTGAGATCCAGGGCTGGCCCAGGACAGCAGGGGTCGTGCAGCCTTTCACCTCACACAAAAATTACTTGCTTACAAAACCAGACATAAAAGTATAAAAGTATCACAGCACATTAATACTGAAAAATTGCTGACTCTCATTTTTACCACATAATTCTAAAATCAATTGGAATATAAATATTGTACTTACCTTTCAGTGAGTAGATTATAGAGCATTATAAGCAAATCATTGCCTATTTTAGTTTGCACCTACCTTTCTAGTGCTTTTCCTATAGCCTATTTTAAAGCTAGGCAAATATCTAAATGAGGTGATGTACACCCTGGAAGATCTCTGTGTACTCACAGGGCTACATGTACCAGTAGTTGAGAACCTCTGATATAAGCTATATATTATTTTTAGTTTATTTCACTCAAAGTCAAATGAGGCTCCCAGCCCCCCAGATGGTGAAATTAAATATTTTTCTTGCAGTAAAAAACAAACAAACAAACAAACAAACCCAAATTCTCTTATTTGCGAGTTTGAAAGGAAAAAAGTCTCAGTAGACATATAGTAGTTGGATTGATTATAGAAGGATTAGACAGTCACAATGGGAGTAAATGAGTATATAGTTTGTCACAGGCAGGGGTCCTCTAAGTAGGAGCAAGGAGGGAACAAAAAAGCCTCATGCATATCTTGTTTTACCATAATCATCTCATATCCTAATAGTTTCAAAATTTTATTAGTCTGGAGCATCTATATAAATAATTGTACTGTATTTTACATAGACTTGCATTGAAATAGTTTTGCTAACTATTTCATTTAGTACTAGCCCTATGTTACATACAGCTTTCTTGAAAGCAATTTTGCCACTGTTTCTTCATGTCATAGAGTGAATTATATATTAAAAAATAATACAGCTATTGCAAACTGTTTACCAACTTTCAGCTGATCTTTGAAATAGCTAAGATATATTAAGAATATAAGACTGGCCATACTGCGTCAGACCAATGGTCCATTTAGCCCAATATCCCATTTTCAACAGTGGCCAATGCCAGAAGCTTCAAAGGAAATGCACAGAACAGGACAATCATGAAGTGATCCATCCCGTCGTCTAGTCCCAGCCTCAGGAAGTCAGGGGTTTAGACATAAACAGAGCACGGAGTGATATATCTGACCATCTTGGCTAAAACTGTTAATGGAGCTGTTCTCCATTAACTTATCTAATTATTTTTTGAACTCACATATAGTTTCAGTTTTCACAACCTCCCCTGGGAATGAGTGCCATGGGTTGACTGTGCATTGTGTGAAGTAATAGTAAATATTACTTACCCAGTTATGCCTAAATACCCATTTATTCAGCTTGCTTATTTTCATATGGAGCTGGAGGCTTACAGATTAGAACCACACATTACATGGCCAAACATTAGATGACACTGCATTTGTCAGAATATTCAAAGACCTTCTTTAAAATCAATTATGGCTAGCAAGGAAAATATGTAAAAATGGAATAGCATCTTTTTACTGAAACAGAACAGTTTCTTGTCTCTGTTCTGCACATATATGCTTGCTTTTGTGGCAAAACATAACTTGTTACTACTCTTTAATTTTTTTAACAATGTAGAGCTAATACAGATACAAGAGAATGAGCAATATTTTATTTTGGCTCATACATTATCAACAGAATTGTTAACTTAGGTTTAGTTGCAAAATCTTTATTGTTGATGATCCACAAACCTGAAAGAAGGGGAACTGACTTTCAGATCCCAAGATGAGTTAGTTTGAGGACAAAACCTCTTTAAGGCTACAGCTACACTACAGCCAGGATCAACGCTCTGAGATCGATCAACCAGTGGTTGATTTAGCAGATCTAGTGAAGACCTGCCAAATCGACCACAGATCACTCTCCAGATGAGGAGAGTAAAGGAAGTCAACTGGAGAGTTTCTCTTGTCAACACCTGCAGTATAGACCCCACAGTAACTCAACTTAAGGTACATCAATTCCAGGGATGTTATTCATGTAGCTGGAGTTGGGTAGCATAAGTTGACATTCTATTGTAGTGTAGATGTAGCCTCAGACTATGCAGATCTCATATGGAGTCAGCCACAAGCACAGTACCAATTATGCTACTGTGTAGGGTCCCTTTTTAGGGCAGAACCACATTTTAATAAACAATGGAATATATGTAGTGAAGTGGAAAGATTTAAACAACTTACTGTGGTCCCTTTCCAAGGAAGAGAGAGAGTTTTTGAAGTCTCTTCTTTAGGGGTCTGTGACTAATCTGTAACTCAAAAAGTTAATCATTTTCCTTCCTGTTCATGTGTCATAAAAAGATGTGGTATCAAATACATTGTCTTGTGGATCATTGCATATTATAGATGTTCCAGTTCCTGTTACATCTACATTCCTTTGCAAGAGTATGATTTATTTCTTTAAGCACTCTCCCATCTTAAAATGTCAGCTGTTTCCTGCACTTATACACAAACATGTTTAACTCCCCAAAGGCACTGAAGTTCAGCAAAATTCCGACTGTATACACTACACATTTACCAATGACTTTTTGGAAGGTATTTAACTCCACCCACTCTCCTCAGCTCTCCAGCATAACTATTTTATGAGTTCTTTGCACTAAGGTCATTAAGAAGATCAAAAGGATGTATGACTTTGAAAAACAAAGACCGCAAACTGAATTTTCTAAAGATTTGTTCTTACTCAAGGAGCACCTTTGATTCTCAAGAGTTACCACTTGTGGCACAAAGGATACTTATTGAGAGTAGGGAAATTGGTCTTTAAGACTAATTTTCAGCTGTCTCCACCAGCTCAATATTGCAGCCTTTTGTAAATACAGTAACTTCTTTCCCAATAATTCAACCACCAAAGCATTTGTGTTAAATTGGGGAAGCACCATCTTTACTTTAGTGGATTAAGAACAGAATAAAAATGCACTACCCCAGATGGACAGCCCAAAAAGTGGTATCAATAAACTGCATAAAATTCTCCAATAAAAATGCTTCCTTAGTCTCACTGTTTTTATTATAAAAAAGATTTAACTAAATTATTGTGAAGGCATATACCTTCCATCTGGAAGAAATCAACTAAGTATGAGTACAGTCTGATAATTTGTCTTTGCATAAGACTGCCCCTATTATGAAGGCCCCCCCCCCCCCAACAAAGAAATACCTGTGGTACCCCAGTATAACTTCCTCAATATATCTAAATAAAACTAAAATCCCAAGTTTTTGTCTGCCTCTGATGCCATGGCCTTGTTGAGGAGGTAACTCCCTTCATTTGCTTGTCAGACTCCTACGTGGATGCATCTAAAACATTATAAAGGGAAAAGGCAATTGCAAGGAAATACATTCAGCATCTTCAACAACAACCAGCTGTCGTGTGACGAATGAGAACCACCTAAAAGATAGAGGTGAAACTTGCTTTTAGAGAAGGACAACAAGAAATGAAAGAGTACTATTAGTAATATGGGGATTGGTGGGACAAGAAGAGTGTGCATACTGGTACTGGAATGAATGGGGCTTTCTCCACTCACACAGGGGCCTAAGGTCAGCACTGCAGATAGCAGCACATTTATTATATGTATCATCTCACAAAAGCAACCACAATCTTTTCAGGATTGAGCCTTAAAAAAAAAAATGTAACTGTGATGCACTTTATTATGATAGTATAACATGAAATCTACTGTATAATTGAGAGAATCTGTCTGTGAGAGAGTGAGTCTGTCTGTTTGTCCATTTGTTTAAGAACTCCTCCTAAACGGGAAGAGCTAGGATCACCAAATTTGGCATGCAACCTCCTCTTATCATAACTTAAAGCTAGGTAAAGGTTTGATTGTGTGGGAGGCGGAGGGGGGGGAAAGCTCCCCAACCATGTGGGCGGGGATGAATAAAAACCATATAGAAAAGAGACAATCACCAGGCAGGTAAAAGGGACTGGCTGGGGACGCATCTCTCCCTTTCCAGGACTGCCCCAGACCCAAGTCTTTCACACCGAGGTGATAAAAAAAATAGCGATATAGAAATGTGGGAATTCAAAGTTAAATATGCTGTCCAGGAGATTTTTATGCTCATTTATTCTATAGCCACACAATATATACAGATAAAACAACACTTGTCTGAAATACTTTAACTCTTTCCAACAGATATTGAAACAAACCACCATATTAATATACTGCACAATATAAACAAGTATTTCCATTTGTAGGGAGCAATCTTTTTAGAAGCGTCCATGGCAAGGACTCCATATTATACTCTCATCTAAGGGATAAAACACTACATCTATACAGAACCTGAATGTCATGGGGTGTTTCACAAGGATCTCCATATGAAGTCAATTGGCTTCCTTCAAACCCCTCCAGATCAGATTACAGATGTAAACCCTAAAACTGCCCTGCCCCTGGGTGCCCAGCACGTGAGTGGCCCCGCCCCCGGGCACCCGGCAGCCCCAAAAGGTTGGGGACCACTGACCTAAAACATACATTGACCTAGCTATGTCACTCAGTGGTATGAAAAATTCAGGCACCAGAGGGTATGTCTACACTGCAGAGTTTTTTCAGGGGAAAAAAAAAACCCCTTCAGTTACGTCCACACTGCAATCGTGTTCTTTCAAAGGAAAATTGAAAGAACAGAGGGGGTTTTCTGACACTGGTAAACCTCTTTCTACAAGGAAGAAACCTTTTTGTGAAAGAGCTCTTTCAGAGAAAGGCGTGTATGGACGGGGAAGAGGGAGTTCTTTCAAAAGAAGAGGAAAGAGGAAAAAGCACAGGTGCCCTGGTGGCCACTCTGTCCATAGTAATCACAGCTTAAATGAGAGATAGCGTGCATTCAGTATGGACACTATCTTTTGAAAAAGCAGATTGCTTTTTCTATGCGCTTTTGCTGTGCAGATGCTCTTTTGGAAGTTTTTTCGGAAGATCTCTTCCGGAAAGCTTCTTCTGAAAGAAACCTGCAGTCTAGACATAGCCAGAGATGGGCAGTGAAACCAAACTAAGCTCCAGAGTAGACCCCATGATGGTGATGGAAGAATTTTTCCACCATCCTACACACTGCCTCTCATATTAACTACAGTAATGGGAAGAACCCTTTCAATAGCTGCAGCAAATGTGTAAATCACCATGTTACAGTGGCACTGCTGCAGTGCCATAGCTATGCTACCATAGTGTCTTTAGTGCACAATATAAACATGTACAACTGAGGTTGTAAATTCTTTGGGGGAGGAACTGTCTGTACAGAACCCAGCTCAACGGCATCCTCATAGTTGGGATTGGTCCTGCCTAGGGGAGGGGGCTGGACTTGATAACCTTCTGAGGTCTCTTCCAGCTCTATGGTTCTATGATATATGACTGGAACTCTTTGTTATTTATTTATATGTATTACAGTAATACCTAACACCATAAGAACAGCTGTACTGGGCCAAACCAAAGGTCCATCTAGCCCCATATCCTGTCTGCCAACAGTGGCCAATGCCAGATGCCCCAGAGGGAGTGACTAAAGCAGGTAATCATCATGTGTCATCACGTCATCTATTTCCAGACAGAGAGGCTAAGGACACCATTCCTACCCTTCCTGGCTAATAGCCATTGATGGACATAACCTTCATGAATTTATCTGGCTCTTTTTTGAACCCTGTTGAAGTACTAATCTTCACAACATCCTCTGGCAAGGAGTTCCAAAGGTTGACTGCGTGCCACATGAAGAAAAACTTCCTTTTGTTTGTTTTAAACCTGCTACCTATTAATTTCAATAGTTGACCCCTAGTTCTTATATTATGGGAACAATAGTCTACATCTATTTTGGATGAAAAAAAGTCATGAAGACAGCAAGGAAGTACAAAGTGTATGTTATCAGAGGAAAAAATATTAAATTTCTCAACATTGCTCACAGAGTGGATGGAGAAATTTGACAAATAATTTGTAATGCATTCCAATGATGAATTATTGTTTGGCTGTCTACCTCAAATTCTGCCCATATTTGTATGCCAACAAATATTTTAAGATAACTTTGATCTGTCTGGTTGTTGAATTGATTGTTTAATACAGTCTTTAAATAATCCAGGGACAACTGGAGGACTTAGGTTGCCAAAGATGCCTTTGCATAAATATTTTGCATTCTAAACAGCGTGACACAGAGGTCCCCAACGTTGCAAACGCTTATAATTGTGTGCAAGCCTACTGCATAAATGTTTGAAAGATCATTGTTTTAATCAATACATTAACTTTAGGGATATCATCATTAAGAAAATACAATTGTTGGGTTATTTTTAAAGCCAGTTTAATTGTTATTTAAAAATTGATACTAGTTGCAACTGAAATACCAGTCTTCAATGAGATACAATAATAAACTAGACTAAAGAGAGGGAATATTTTAAATTGAAAAACAAAACTAACAACACCCCCTCCCCGGAAGTTTCGAAGTGTCTGAGCTAATTAGACTGATTATTAACAACAGGCACCAATGTTACTATTAAAACAAACACTATTTACCTGCACAGCGCCTAAGCATCTGTGCATGATGGAAAATAACAGGCTCTTTATGCTTAAGGGCGCAGTGTTGGGGGAGATACGGTCGCAGATTTAGCTGTTGCAAGAACAGTTCTGCAGAGCCCGGAGCGCAGGAAGCCAGGAGACGGCTCCCGTAAGGCTGTTTACGGTGGAGACAGCGCCCGCGCACAAACCAGCCAAGCCCCTGCCCGGCCCCAAAGCAACCTGGAACCCCAGCGAGAGCCCATCGCGCCTTTCCCCGCCCCCATCGCCCCTCCCCCGCCTAGAGCCAAGTCCCACCGCTGCCCCTCCCTCAGGCTGCCTACAAACCCCCCCCCGCAGGCGGGAGGGGGGTTGAGGGCCGCTGTAACCCAGCAACCGTGTCCAGATCCTGCCCCTTCCACAACCTGGCCTGACCCCCTGCCCTCGAAAACCTCCTGCTCTATCGCCCGCCCTGCCCCGACTGTCACCTTCCCGCCTGCTCAGCTTCATTTCCGGCCCCGCTAGCCACCGTCTCCACTCCTCTTCCTCCTGCGGGCGGGGCTGGGAGCTGTGGGTTCCCCTCGCGCGCGGCACGTTCCGGCGCTGCCGCGAACGCCTGAGGGGCCGCGCGCGGGGCGCAGGCAGCACGCAGGGGGGCAGGGCAACACCACTAGGCGGGAGCGTGTGACTGGGGGGAAGCCGCACACCCCGGGGGGGGGAGCAGAGCCCCGAGCTGAAGCCCTTCAGCCTATTGGATGGGCTGAGGCGAGGCATGGCCTGGACCCAGCCGCTGGCCCCTTCAGCCCGAGACCGGCGCGTGGCAGTTAGCAGTGGGCCGTGTGGCTTTCTCCCACCGGCAGCTTGCTGAGGCGGGGGCGTCTCCCCTCTCAGGCGCGCAGGCTGGACCCGGACTCGTGTCCGCCCTGCGCTCTCGGGGCCACTCCACGGGCGCGGGAATGAAACGCGCTCTAGTGCGGCCGCAGGGCCTCTTCGACAGGGCACCTGCTCTGCCCCCTGGGCGCATCCTTCCTGCGTCTCCCCGACGGGGGAGAAAGCTAGACATGTCAGAAGAAGCCGGGGCTCTCGGGAGCCCCTCCTCAGCAGCAGGAGGGCAAGGCCCCTTCCCGCACGAAGGACTGCGTGCCTGGGACTCTGTACGTGCCAAGTGTAAATGTTCCGCAGCCCTGTCACACCCTGCGTCAGACAATCCCCAGCTGCAGTCCAGAGCTCCAGTGCACTCTGTAATCGGGGAAGGATGTAGCATCCACGTGGTATGTTGCTCATTGCTGCACTTGTGCTCTTGAGTTTTCTTTATTCGGTGTCATCCTAAGAACTTGTAAAGAATGATTCCCTTTGTGGCCAAATCTTTCTTGCCATACTTACACCAGTAGTCCCTTTGAAGCGGAGTTTACTCATTTAGGGAAGGCAGGAAGGATTTTTTTGGCCCTTTCTTTTTACTACATTTGGCAGAGGAAAGGAATTGCTCTGTCATGGCAGCACATACCCAGGTCTCATCACTGAATATGAAAGGAAATTGCTGAAAGTTAGTCATAGCAGTTGATTATTTTGTATTCTATGCTCTTTTTATGGTGTTTCTTTTGTTTGTTTTGAAGGGGAAAAAGTATATAAGTGACATCAAATTTTGGGGCCTAAAAAACCTTGCTGACTTAATTTGAAATAAATGGCCACCCTGTGAAATAAATTTGCCACAACTCATGCATTCCCTTTGGAATTGTTTCGAATAAACAATGATATTTTAAAGAAAACCCATGCTTGTTTTTTTAAAAGACATTTATTTTCAATGGTACCTAGCTGATTTAGATACTTAAGCACCATGTTTAAAAGTGATGAAGTGTCATTGAAAGTCAGTGGGACATTGGCTCCTGAGTTAGCTAGGCACTTTTAAAATGTTAATCTTTGGTTTTAAATCTAAAGTTTTAAAGATTAGGATGGGATAGGTAGGATAGGACTGAGGTTAGAGAAAGAATGCTTTTTAAATGCAAAACTAGAGTCACTTGAACAGATTGCCATTTTTTTCAATTTCTTCACTTTAGATTTGGAAAGAGTATTATTTTAGTGCTCTAATTCAGGAAAAAATTACTTGTTTGGTTTAGTGACATTTGTAGAAGTAGTGGGGACTTACTGTGTAATAATCATTTAGTAGTTCTGTAGTGTTTTTCATCCACAGATAAAAATGCATTTTACAAGGAGTTAAATTTGATTATCCTCATTTCAAGGATGGGAAACTGAGATTTAGAGCAGTTAAAACCCAGAACCACACACAGGTCCTTTTCCAAAGTTTGTCAGTGGAAAAACTGTTGACTTAAAAGGCTTTGGATAAGTCCCACTTTGTGTAACTGTCAGAGCTGGGTGTGAAACTCAGGTCCTCTGGACTTTGGTGTGTAGTTTCTGCAAACTTACATGTCCTTATAATACTTGTTTGTTGGATTCTGATACAAATCAATGCCTGCTAATGATGATATGGCTAATTACAACTTAAACACTTGTGAACTGAATTTGTGAGATGACAATGAACGTATAAGCTATTTGCAAGACTCCTGTCTGTGCCTCTGAGAGATGTTATCACATAGTTATTTTGAAAGTGCATGTAAAGTATTCCTATAGTGAGGCATGTTAGAAGAGCCTCTGAATGAAATTTGGTGCCTTGCATGATTATTTTCTCACTTTAATTAAAGCACTTTAACTGCAGCACCTGCTTTAGCCTATATAGGATGGGATCACTACCCAGTGCAACTTGTAATTCAAATTAAAAACAGAGAAATGAACTGAGGGAAAAATGAAAGCTTTGAGTTGTGGTATTAGTACCCTCTGTCTCTAGTCTTGATTGGGTCTTGGCAACTACAGAAAAACAGCAAACTGAGTAGGGATGATATAACTTGATTCTACAACTTGAGCACTGGCTCAAAATCCCAAAGTCATCAGTTACTGTGAACTGCTTCATAAGTACATATGTATACATTTAATACTTTCTTGAACCATTTGCTCAAAGGTATCCTCACGATGATTGCTTTTAATGTGCAGACATCTATATCTCACTTTTATTGTGATGGCTCTGAGGAGAGGAAACTTGATAACAGTGATTTTTAAAATAGTATTTTAAAAACATTCTGAACTATTGTGCAGAGCTCCAAGCACTTTGGTAGTGCTGGTGATAGTTTACACAGTGCTACTTTTCCAATTTTTGCCTGTTTGTATTGGATATAAGAGTGTTTGGGTAATTATCTCTACTTTTGTTTAAACTTAAAATGCAAGAAAAATATAGACAGAGTCAGTTTATGCATTGTATGTGTATTTTTTTAAATACTCAAATTAGTGGTGATAGAGTAGTCAGCCAAACAAATTTTGTGTTGAGGTTAGTTGATTGGAAAAAGTTTGAGAACCACTGATTTGCATGCATGTATTGTGGCTAGTTAAGCCTGTCAGAAGACTTGGGGAGAGTACTTTTCCTTTTTAATAATAACAACGATGTTGGGTTAATGTGGTGTCAAAATTGTGATGTTACTCTAAATGCCATTTTGGGATTACAGATTACTAAAATATGTAGTGAATTGAACAATGATGTTAGATATTGTGTAATTGAATAGTTGTGTAACCGCATAACATTTTTAGTGGTTACATGACTATTTGATAGTCCCTGGGGGCGGGCTCGGCAGTTAGTGCGCTTCCAGCCCCACTCCTGGGGAGCCCCCTGCCACCTGTGCTGCTGCATATCTATCAGATGCAGCAATGTGGGGTGGCAGACAGGAGGCGGTCCGCAAGAGGAGCCAGTTTTAAAAACCAGCTCCCTGCGCAGACTGGCTCCTGCCTGCCACTCTGCGGCTGCTGCCTCTGATACAGAGACAGTAGCAACCCCTGTCCATGGGGGGGTCTGAGCTTCCTATAGGGAGAGGCTTGGACCCTCTCGTGGACAGGGACTACTGCCGTGGAGCAGCCTCTGTTTGTGGTGGGCCCATGCTTGCTGCGGACAGAGGCTGCTCTGCAGAGTTGGTGCTGGGGGGAGCTGGCTTTTAAGATGGCCTCCCTCAAGCATCGGCTCCCGCCTCCCCTCCTAATACAGAGGCAGCAAGGGGGGAATGCGTGTAGTTGACAGGGTTAACCAATAAACCTAGGCTTATTGATTGTGTAGTCATCTACATATTGACATCCTTAGAATTGAATATATTGACTGAATAAGTCTGTGAAATAACTAGTAATTACTAGTTACTTTCAAAACAATCTCAGGTTTCTGCTGATGAGCTTTGCCATCTCAAAGGCTTTGTCTACACTGGTAAGCTTGTTGCGGAAAAGTGCCTTTTGGCAACAAAACTGCATGAGCGCTCACACTGCAATGCAACTTTTTTTTGGGAAAATGGCCATTTTTGTCAACAAAAAATGTCCAACTCCACAAGGGACTTTTTTCTTTTTCTTCCCTTTATTGTTGATGAACATGTACTGTGGACACCTTAAGGCATTTTGTCGCTTATTCTAGTCTCCAGAATGTGGCCCACAGTTTCAAATCAGCCGCTCAGGTCAGCAGTTTGAATTCTGCTGTCCTGTAGCCTGGTGACCAGCAACCCATCCCTCCCCCCTTACAAGCCCCATTACATTTAAATCCCATTTCCTGCTGCCTGGCTAGTCTGTGTGAGTTTATTGGAGGAGATAGTGATTGTCTGGTTTCATCCACATGGTTGTTGAGGCATTTGTTGCAATGGATGAGGTACACCAGACAGGTGTCCATATGACACACATTATCAGGCTCTTCTGAGTCTTCTTTCTATGTCAGTAATTTCAATATGGTCTCCACTGCCATGTACAATGTCTTCACAATAGTTAACAGAGCATGGGAGAGAAGGGCAGAATCCATTCTTTCTTGCTGCAGATACCAAAATGTCACAGCAAAGAAAGGCAGTTGGAGGAAAAAAGGCCTGAAAGGACACTGGAAGCCCCTGAGCCATGCAGTACATAATGGGATGTTTTGCCTGGCCACAAGATGCCCTGCGTTCTCTGGTTTCACAACACCTAGCGACAGATGGTTTCACCAGGCATTGTGGCATACATACCCACTGTGCATTGCTCCTGATGTTGCCCTGGTTGTGAACACGATCTGTTGACAGGGGGACAAGTGTGAACATGCATTGGCAACTTTGCCATTGTCGATTTCGGCCTGTCTATATTAGTTTAATCTGCAAAATTTACTAGTGTAGACATAACCAAAGAACTAATGTGAATCAAAGCTCTTTAATCTTAAAACTTTATTTCTTCTTTTGCATGCCATATAATTATTTGTCTTTTATGTGATGTTATTAATAATTTTATCAAAGCAAAGGACCAGACTTATTTTTCTAAAATTTTAAGAAAAGGTATTATTTTGCAAACATAGCCCTCCTACCTATTTGAAATATCACTGTTCATTAGTAGAATACCCTGTTGAAAATTACAAAGGGAGTTAATTCATTGTGCTTGAATCTGTGGCCCCTGAGAATTTAAAATTAGGTTTAGAATATAAAGCTTGAAATGAATAGCATTTTGTATTTTGCTAAGAAATACTGGACATCTTCATATTTGCCAATCACAATATCATGCAGTACGCTATATTAGCTTAAAGTAGATGCATTTTATGCAGCTAGCGGTGTGTGTATAGATAAACGTGTGTGTGTGCACACACATGTATACATGTGTAACCCAGACCATTGGTAATTCCATTAATATTTTTCTTCATTCTAATATAGTGATGACATGAATTAATATTTGGAAGAAACATGATCTTGCATTTAAATCCATAAGAATCTGGAGATTTGGATTCTGTTCTTGTATTCTTCCTCAGACTTCCTTTGAGACCTTGGAAAAGTCATTTATATATTTGTCTCAGTTTCCCCATCTATAAAATGAAAAAATGGTGAAAATACTTATTTGCCAGGAGTGATGAAAGGATTAGTTCACTTATGTGGTATAGGATTATTGTATAGACATATATATTGCTTTCACAAAAAAGCTACAAAAAACATGAAATGCAATAATATATTCTGTCCTCTTCTGTGTATTGCATTACAATACAGTTTTTAATTACATAATCACATACCATTTTTACCACAGCATTCCTGTCTCATTGAGTGCCCAGAACGGGTAGTACTTAATGAGTAGCTATTCAGTATTTTGTTCCTAGATCTTATTTACTGCACATTATTCAAATGTTGCAGAGTACTTAGCATTTAGCACTTTCTATATTAAAAGCAGAGCTCCTATTGACTTTAGTTCAGTGCTTCTGCATGCCAGATTCCAGGGTCTTTTGTCAGACACCTAGAAAGCGAGGAACACAATATTAGGGATCACATGTGAAAAGTTTGGTTTAAGTGGCTTGCCAAACATTATGTAGGAACACTGGTAAAGACAGGAATAGAATCCAGTTCTCCAGGGCAGCATTCAACTACCTTTATCTCCTTTCTCTTCCTGCAATCCTCTGCCTCATTATACACCTTCCCACTTCAGCAACAAATGAGAGAGGGATCCCATAAAGAGCAGTTTCTTATGTACAGAAAGCATATAAATTTGACCCCTTCTGTCCTGTCCCCTCCAACTTATTCCTGTCACCCTGCCCCATTAGCTTCCAGCATCAATCTCCTTGCTCAGCTAGTCCCATTCTCTCTCCACTCATGGGCTACGTCTACATTGGCAAGATTTTGCGCAAATACTTTTAACGCAAGAGTTTTTGCGTTAAAGTATTTGAGCAAGAGAGCGTCTACACTGGCGTGTGCTTTTGCGCAAAAGCATCTGTGCAGTGTAGACGCTCTCTTGCGCAAGAAAGCTCTGATGGCCATTTTAGCCATTGGGCTTTCTTGCGCAAGAAATTCATGTTGCCTGTCTACACTGGCCTCTTGCACAAGAACAGTTGCACAAGAGGGCTTAGTCCTGAGCATCATGGTTCTTGCGCAAGAAGCACTGATTTCACACATTAGAACGTCAGTGTTCTTGAGAACTCCCGCCAGTGTAGACAGGCAGCATGTTTTTGTGCAAAAGCAGGTGCTTTTGCGCAAAAGCATGCCAATGTAGACACAGCCATGGACTGATTGCCAGTCTCCTTCTATGCTCTTTCTGTTTCTAGCTCCAAATCTTCTTTTAGGCCAGACTAGATAATCTGATGGTATCTTCTAGCATTAAGATATATGAATCAGCCACCTCCCCAACTCAGTCTCTTTGCCCCTCTTCCCCTGTCCCATTCTCCCAATCCCAGTTTTCTCATCCTCCGTTTCTCTCTCATCCGCTGTCTGTAACTATTCCCAATTCTGCATTCCTCACTCCAGGGTTTGTCCGAGGTGCCTTTCCCTTCACTCTCATCTAGATCTTAAGCATTTGAATAAAGCACCTCCACGCTGCCTGAGCCCATCCAGGAGACACAGAGCATTGGCAAGATGGTCCTCCTGTTTCATTTCCAAAGTTTGGCTACAGTTCGCAATAGGCAAGAGCTTAAATTGCAGAGAAGTTTTTGCTCAGCCTAGGGTTGTAGCAAACATAATCTCATGGAATTTTTAGTTGGCAAACTCTAGCAAACCTCTGCTGAGCATGTGCAAAATGAGATTTTCAGTGGTTTATAACTAAGGCTGTGTTTTAGTCATGGGGTATTTTTAGTAAAAGTCATGGACTGGTCACAATCAGGAAACAAAAAATCATGGTCCATGACTTGTGCATTACTTTTACTATAAACCCTTGTCTAAAACTTGTGGGGGACAGCTGGGATATGTGTGTGTGTGTGTGTGGCCCTGAGGACACTGTGGGTGCTGGGAAGTGACAGTCAGGGGGGTGGCCTGTTGGGGGGCATGGCCTGAGGGGGAGTGCCCAAAGCGGCTATGCGCATTGGCTGCTGCAGAAGTCATTGAAAATCATAGAATCTGCGACTTTCATTACATCCTTGACAAACACTGAGCTTTATTTGTAACTTGTTCAAATTTGGGTAGATTTTTGTGTGGACAGTGAAAAGCACAAAGGCTGACCTGGCAAATGTTAAGGCCTTGCTTCAAAGTGTTGAGGAACTAGAGCTTTCTAGAAACATGGCCTCCATAATTTTTAAACATAGACAAAAGAACATTGTTTTTCTCTAGACTCGGTTCTCTGATTTGTTTTTTTGGAAACTTTCCAGGAAAAGTCTGCCTGAGACAGATATCTTGTATAGAAAATTTCAGCCCCAAATATTTAAAGTATGGAAAGTTATAAACAACTGTTTTTCATGAGAAGTATTAGGCAACATTAATTACAGGTGGTGCTGTCATGTCATATAATTCCATTCTAAATGTTACCAAGATAACAAGTAAGTTGTTTTAATGCTGTCACACTGAGAACTGAATAAAGGATCCTTAATTTGAAATACAGATATTTTGTTGATGAAACATCACTGAAAACATTAATGGGCCTTATTGTTTACTCAACATTTGTAGTTCACAGTAATTAAAAAATTCAAGTAAGTTCTACATTTTATACATGTATGGCCTGTACATATAATAGTTGGTATGATGAAAGAGGCAATTTTTTAATTGGTGGAGTGAAAAAGTCTGTTTGATATGCCATCTTAACGTATTTGGAAGCAGCCTCTCTCAACAGCATGTTGGCCACATATTATAAAGGGTTTCTGAGGCAGGGCATGCAAAAGTTGCCTACTTTATAGATAAAAATTCAAATTGGATAGCTGGGATAGAGAAGAAGAGAGGACCCCTCTGAACTGAGAGAAGATGGTGATAAAATGGTGAAGTTGAGAATAAGTTAGGGGACTGGAAATAATAATTAGTAGTGCTCTGAGTAAATAACTGGTGGTGTAGACATTTTGTTTGCTTTTTGTTCAAAGAGTTTTCAAGGAAATAAAACCACAGAAACTAACATATAATGGGTTTTGAGGAATAAAAAAATAAAGCTTGGTGGAAAAGAAATGTTAATTGTGAAGGAAAGAATAGTAAATTTTTCTTTTTTATGACCAATGTACATATTTGGTGAAAGAGTATAAAAGAATCAGTCCCTTGCCGTTTTAAAATGAGGATTCTTTGGATAAACAGCAAATAAATAGGGAGAATGAATGCTTTCATATTTTATAATGTGTCTGTATGTTCTCTGTTTATTCATTGTAGTCTATTATTCTTCCTGTTCACAATGCTGAATGTTGGTTGGATGAGTGCTTGAAGTCAGTTTTGGAGCAAGATTTTCAAGGTTCCCTGGAGCTGTCTGTGTTTAATGATGCTAGTAAGGTATGTATATTATTTATTTAATTTTAAAATATTATCTAACCTAATTCTTGTAAAAAATTCTATTTATTTTATCTCTGTAAGTTAAAATTGATATCTCTATATCATCATTTTCTTAGGACAGTTCAATGAGTATAATTGAAAAATGGAAATTCAGGTTAGAAGATGCGGGTATTGGGGTCATCATTGGTGGTCATGAATTGTCTCAACCCCAAGGAGGTATGTTGTTTAATAGTGATTTTAAAGAATAGCTAAATTATTTGGTTTAGCAGTTTAATTGATTGATCTGCCTGTTTATCTGTTATCTGTTTGTCAGAGGCTGGGAATGGGTGGCAGGGAGGAATTACCTGCTCAGTTCATTCCCTCTGGAGCACCTGCATTGGCTATTGTTGGAAGACAGGATATTGGGCTAGAAGATGGACCTTTGGTCTGACTAGTATGGCCTTTCTTATGATTTAAATGTAGACATTGAATTGGGCAGAAGGGTGGGAGAAGTCTCCTAGTAGTTTATTTTTCTTTTACTTATATAGTTTTTTCACAGTTCACGTTTTGAAGATAATCTTGCTTAAAATGTAAGAATTGATCAAAAAGCATGTTGATGGGCTTTTGGTGTACAGTAGCATCAAAGTTTGCTTATCAAGTAGTTTTTAAAATTTATCACTAATAATTAAAAAGTTAAGAATTAAAGCTTTCACAGGATTCCAGTTCATCTATTATATTTTGAAGAGTTTGTTTGTTTGTGGATTTATTTGTACAAAATCAAGTCACTTCGGGATTACTTAAAGATACCAAATTTTGCATAAACAATCCTGCCACACAAATTAGCTGAATGCACTACTTTTTACACCGGAATAGACTGGGTGAAAGGTTTAAATAATTTTTTTCATCAGAAAAAAGTCATGACGATTATGATTAGAGTTCCTAGAAATATTTTCTGACAAAATTAAAATAGTCTTCTATTCAACTGTCATTTTAGTGCAAAGAAAATTTTTACTGTTACAAATCACAAAATAATTCAAATTAGTTACAGAAAGAGTAACTGAAGCTTTATAAGTTTCTGATTCAAATTTACTATGTATAGTAATTATTCAATAAAGTGAGTAATGTTTGAAGTTGAAATCTTACAAAATTAAAACTGTTATTTTACTTCCCTTTTGCAAGCACATTAATAAAAAAATCTATTACATATATTTAATTTCTTGAACTTTCCTATAAATGTAATCTATGCAAAATGACTTTGCCCTGTCAATGATGGGCCTCACCTGCTAGTTGATAATATTTTCAAGATACAACTCTAATTTTGACATTTGGGAAAGAGATTCTGTATTGCTTAGATTGTGGTGTTAAAATCCTATAATCTGCATCCACCGCTTCCCTGTTACCAATATGCTCCCAGGATGCATCACAGTTGGAAACTAAAACTGTAGCTTTATTCATAGACTCATAGACTTTAAGGTCAGAAGGGACCATTATGATCATCTAGTCTGACCCCCTGCACAATGCAGGCCACAGAATCTCACCCACCCTCTCCTAGAATAATCCTCTCACCTATATCTCAGATATTGAAGCCTTCAAATAGTTCGAAGACCCCAAGATGCAGAGAATCCTCCAGCTGTGATCTGTACCCCATGCTACAGAGGAAGGCGAAAAACCTCCAGGGCCTCTGCCAATCTACCCTGGAAGAAAATTCCTTCCCGACCCCAAATATGGCGATCAGCTAAACCCTGAGCATGTGGGCAAGACTCACCAGCCAGACACCCAGAAAGTTCTCTATAGTAACTCCTATCATCCCTCCATTGACCTATTTACCACTGATAATGAATGGTCAATTAGTTACCAAGATCATGTTATCTCATCAAACCATCCCCTTCATAAACCCATCTAGTTTAATCTTGAAGCCAGATAGATCTTTTGCCCCCACTACTTCCCTTGGAAGGCCGTTCCAGAACCTCACTCCTCTAATGGTTAGAAACCTTTGTCTAATCTCAAGTCTAAACTTCCTACTAGCCAGCTTATATCCATTTGTTCTTGTGTCCACATTGGTATTAAGCTTAAATAATTCCTCTCCCTCCCTGGTATTTATCCCTCTAATATATTTAAAGAGTGCAATCATGTCCCCCCTCAGCCTTCTTTTGGTTAAGGTAAACAAGCCAAGCTCCTTGAGTCTCCTTTCATAAGACAGGTTTTCCATTCCTCGGATCATCCTAGTGGCCCTTCTTTGTACCTGTTCTAGTTTGAATTCATCCTTCTTAAACATGGGAGACCAGAACTGCACACAGTATTCCAAATGGGGTCTCACCAATGCCTTGTATAACGGCACTAACACCTCCTTATCCCTACTGGAAATACCTCGCCTAATACATCCCAAGACCGTATTAGCCTTTTCACGCCATGTCACAATGGCGGCTCATAGTCATCCTATAATCAACCAGGACTCGAGGTCCTTCTCCTCCTCCGTTACTTCCAACTGATGTGTCCCCAGCTTATAACTAAAATTCTTGTTATTAATCCCTAAATGCATAACCTTACACTTCTCTCTATTAAATTTCATCCTATTGCTATCACTCCAATTTACAAGGTCATCCAGATCTTCCTGTATAATATCCGATCCTTTTCTGAATTGGCAATACCTCCCAACTTTGTGTCATCCATAAATTTTATCAGGACACTTCCACTTTTGGTGCCAAGGTCAGCAATAAAAGATTAAATAAAATTGGCCCCAAAACTGATCCCTGAGGAACTCCGCTAGTAACCTTCCTCCAACCTGACAGTTCACCTTTCAATATGACCCGCTGTAGTCTCCCCTTTAACCAGTTGCTTATCCACCTCTCAACTTTCATATTAATCCCTATTTTTCCAATTTAACCAATAATTCCCCATGTGGTACTGTATCAAATGCCTTACTAAAGTCGAGGTAGATTAGATCGAATGCATTTCCTTTATCTAAAAAATCTGTTACTTTCTCAAAAAAGGAGATCAGGTTGGTTTGGCACGATCTACCTTTTGTAAAACCATGTTGTAATTTGTCCCAATTGCCATTAGCCTCAATGTCTCTAACTACTTTCTCCTTCAAAATTTTTTCCAAGATCTTGCATACTACAGATGTCAAACTAACAGGCCTGTAGTTACCCGGGTCGCTTTTTTTCGCTTTTTGACATAAGATTGATGTGTTACCAGATTTTTTTTAACAGAGCATTTACCCCAGTAGTAAAGTACTTATTAGATATATAATTCATTGCTTTTGCCTGGGGGCAGCCTTCTAGGACTGTAGTCAATAATCAACTCTATTGATTTGGTAAATATTGCCATTTGTTACTTGTATAGTAAACGGTAATGTAATAATATTAATATAATGCTTAACTACATTGTATTTTTTTTCCATTCTCAGTTAGCCACACTCCTCTCCATAGATAGATTGTTGTAGAGTGGAGTTTTAAAAACATTCCTATTTCATTGCCTCTGAATACTCTATTAGCTTTGCAGTTTGTGTGTTCTGTTTGGAAGAGATGCAGACACTGTTTAAGAAAGAACCCAAATAACCATGTCTATTTATGCTATATTTATGTATTTAATATATATTTATGTATTTAATATTTATATTTATATATTTAATTATGCTATATTTAAATGTACACCTTAATCACATCACCTGCAGTTGAAACTCTCAGCCCTCCGTCAATGTAGAATGAGACATTGATTACTGCAGTGCAGTTCATATCATTGTTACTTTTCTTATTTTCCCCTCTCACCTTTTTCTGCCCCTTCCCTCTTTTGTGTTCTACCCAACTATGTGTAAGTTTGCTCAGGCTGTTCCCACACTGTCAATTCACTTCTCTTTCTGAGCTCTTTTTCAGTTTGACTAGCACACAAGAGCAGAGAACAAAGTGGAAGACTGGTCAGAAGAGTACTTCCACATGGGGAAAAGGGAGGGGTATCTTGTCTTGCATTATAAAAGCAAAGCTAGGAGGAGAATGGTATGCTGTGGGTACTGTATAGGTAGCACCCCAGAAAGTCAGGATTTAGTGATAGGGAGATGGGGATAGAAAACTGTCCTTAAACAAATGTCCTGCAACATACTAATAATTTGAGAGGCATAATTTTGGAACATACGGAAACAATACATTGGGTCAGGTTCTACTTTCTTTGATGAAGCAACTTACTTGCAGCCCAAAAGAAATCTGTACTCTATCTTGGTGATACAGTCCCATTCAAGAAAGGCCTGCTTCTATTTCAGGTATTGTTTGCTTCCGCTTCATAAACCTTTCCAAATAGTTTTGGTGCCATTATATGGAAATAAATAAAATTTTATTTGTACAGTGAATTAATCTGTGTGTGCCGTGAATTAATCTGTGTAAGATCCTCCAGCTTTCACAAACAAAACTTAAGCAAAAAAAGTTGTTCATGTCATCTTATTAAATAATAATAAAATCGTTTTAAAAACCAGGTTATTATGTAGAAGTCAGTGTTAGATCATTACTCAAATAAGGATCTCTTGTTTTAGTGGTGGTTACAATTAGAAAGCCAGGGTAGTTTGAAATCTTTATTATCGTTTTGTTTTCAGTGCTTGATGTGGTATATTTATGAGTAGTTACAGCGGTAAGGAATATTTCCTATGATAGAAGTCCCAAAACAGAAACAAAGTAGCAGTCGGTATTCAAGTCTTGGGCTATTTATATGGGATTAAAATTCATTTCTGATTCTTTTCTATCATGTCAAAGAAAAAGAGGGGGAAAAACTAAAAAAGAAAGGGTTGCTGGCTTAAAAAAAATCCTTTTTCTTTCCAAGAGCAAGGAATGTTAATATCTCACTGAGGCTTAAGTTTTTACTGTTGTGACCATAGTAACAAGCTCTTTTCATCAAGTAAGCAGGCCTTACAAAACAGAGTTGCTGGCACAAACATTTGATTTTCTTCAGTACAGTAATATTAAAAAAAAATCTTTGCTTATGCCAAACACAGGATTCACTGTGGGAAACCAATTTTCAATATCTAGTTTCCCTCGGGAGTTAAATCTCTTCTTAAATCTCAAAATTAGCGTACCTTTTTTATTTGTAAGACATTGTTATAAATAACCATTTAAGAAAAGTCCAGACATATTTTAGTCTAGAAAAAATATTTTATACTTTTTTTGCAAAACAAACATTTTATACCTCAATTTTTTCCTAAAAGATCTGATTTAAAAGCAGAATCTTTTAGATTTCAGAAACTTCCTTATATTTACATCTTTTAACTGTCATCTTGAAATTGAGTCACTTTGCCTTTTTTTTCTTGATCACTGGTAACATGTACTTCATTCATTTTACATTGATGACTGTTGAAATATCATGATATAAATAAAGAGTGAAATATGCATAGAGATGTGATTACAGTTGATCCTGGTAGAATAGGTATTGATCTAATGCAGGGTCTAGGAGTGCAAGGTCAACTCTAGCCAACTCTTTTTTTTTTTTTTCTGTTTCCCTTAGGAGAGAATTGTTCAATACTATGGCTTCTCCTGTTTGGCATGTCCAGACCTGCTGATTTCTTTTAGCTGTTTCTTACTGAAGCTGTAGATGCCAGACATTCACCTCTTACTCTGTGCGAACTGTTGAATTTACCAACTGGTTTTGTCTTACTAGAGCCCTGCAAATCTGCAAATATCCACTTTATATCTGCAGGTATCTGCATCCACGAATGTGGATAACTGCAGCTCATTTTTGCAGATATGGATGCAGATACAAATTTTGTATCTAGAACTCTGAAAATTTCTGGATATCTGCTTTATATACGTGGGTTTCCACTTCTGTGGATATCAGTGTGGATATTCGTAGCTCATTTTTGCGGATATAAATTTTGTATCCATGCAGAACTCTTATTACATATATAAGGTGTTAAAAACAACTAATTTTGGTGTAATCTTGAGTGTTACTGCACTGTTGGTGGTTAGGACAAAGTGCTCCCTGGAGATAATGGAAAATGCAGAGAGGAAATGATCTCTTTGCTTTGAACTCTCAGGGGGTATGTCTACACTACAGTGCTATTTCAAATTAACTTAATTCAAAATAGTTAATGCGAATTAAGCTAATTCGAAATAACGCATCTATACACAAAAACTATTTCGAAATAGCATTTTGCTATTTTGAAATAGCATGTCCACACTGAGTGGACCCTGAACCGAAGTTAAGGCTGGCCGGAACCAGTGCCAACAGGGCATCAGTTTAGGACTTAGTGTGTGGGGCTGCTGCCTGAGGCTAACTGAGCTCCGTGCTTAAAGGGACCCTACCCCCACACCGGACAGACAGTTCTCAGGGTTCCATGCTTGCTTGTCTACCTCGATGAGGGACAGCAAAGCAGTCCTGTCTTGGAGTGCCCTGAGTGCGCGCACTCAGGACACCACAGCACTCGGCCACATGGAGCCAGAGCTGCTCCTGGGCATGCCGGTGTGTCTCGTGGGGTCGTTGCCATCAGCCCTGCTGCACTTGCTGCAGGCTGCCATCTGGTGGGTCCATTGGGGGGCTGTCAGGATCCAGGAGGCCCTAAGGGAGAGCGTCCACCCCGAGGAGCCCTCAGAGCCTCCCCGGTCCTCCCCACCGGGGGCTCATGCCCCATTCCTCCCTCACGTCCTTCCACTTACCCCTCCCTAGCCCCGCTTCCTGATGTCGAATAAAAGACACGTATGTTCAAAAATAGAAACTGGGTTTATTGAACAAAATGGGCGGGGGGAATGAACCTCTGGGGAGACTGGGAAAAGGAGGTGGGAGAGGGGAAGAGAGAGGGTGGAAGAGGGAAGGGGGAAACCTGGGAGGAGGGAGCTGGAAGGGGGAAGAAGGGAGAGGGGAAGCTCAGGGCTGAGGGTTGGGGGTCTTGCCGGACCAACCTGATTTTCATGCTAACCTGCTCCTGGGTTCGCATGTGGCCTTTGGTGGCCAGGCTGGCAGCTATCCTGCCATAGACGGCTGCATTCCTCCATCTAGTGCGGAGATCATGGACGTTGGGGGCATCCCCCCCAAACCTGAATAAGGTCCATGATCTCCACCCTGGACCAGGAAGGCGCCCGCCTTCTCCAGCCCCTGTCAGGCTCCTGGGAACTGGCAGACTGCTCCTGGGGAGCGGTGGAGGGCTGGCTGCCAGTGGCTTGCAGGCTCATGTTTTGGGGCTACTGGGTCAGGGGCCCCGGTGGTCACTGCTGGCTCTGGGCTGGCAGGCTTGGAGCTGGCACAGGCACTGTGGCCAGGGTCTACCTCGTTAATGTCTCCGGGGCTGGGGGAGAGGAGAGTAAGCTTTCCTGGTTGTGCCCAGAGTGTCTACCAGGGCTCCCTGGGAAGGGCTGGAGGCCCCCTATTTCGAATTAAGTGTCTACACAGCACTTAATTGAAATATTATTCAATTTGGTGTTACTCCTCGTAGAATGAGGTTTACCAAATTCGAAATAGGGCTCCACTATTTAATTTATTTCAAATAGCGGTTTGCTCATGAGACGCTATTAAAGTTAATTCGAAATAACTGCTGTTATTTCGAATTAACTCTGTAGTGTAGACATACCCAGGGAGAATGGTGAAGGACCCATCTGTACTATAATGGACTCATAGAAGCCTGTGAAAGCACAGTTTTTCTTTGTTTGACTTTTAGTATGAATCTGTCTATATTACAAATGACAGTTCAGAGCTCTGTCTTGGTTAGGGAACACGCCTAAAGTCTCACCAAAAGTATTTTCTGTAAATAATGATCAGGCAACTTTATTAGAATAAGAACTACAAAGTTATGACGCTGAAACTAATGTCAACATGCAGAAGTCACAAAAAAAAGTAGCCAAAGTGTGTTCACACTAGCTCTGTCTGTCAACAGAGTGTGTCCATATTTTTAGCTACTTCATCAACAGTGTGAGCAATGCACTGTGGGTATGTTTTCCACTGTGCCTGGTGAGACTATCTGTCGCTAGGCACTGTGGGAACATGGAAAGGAGTGTGGCACATCTTGGGACTGTGCAAAATGTCTTATCAGGCACTGCTTTGTTTCCCAGCCCTCTAGAGATTTCTGGTTTTCTTTCGTGCCATTTTTCCAACTGCCATTTTTTGCTGTAAAAAAGCTTCAGGGGGTAGCCGAGTTTGTCTGTACAGGATAAACTTAAAAAACAACAAATAGTCTGGTAGCAGTTAAAGACTAACAAAACATGTAGATGGTATGAGCTCTCGTGGGCACAGCCCACTTCTTCAGATGACCAGAGTGTTGGATGTCCAGAACTAAAATAAATGGGGGTGGGGAAAGGAAAAAAATGGGAGGGGAGGGAGAAGAGGTAGTGGGTATAAAAATATCAAGGGGAAAGCCGGAGCTGGAATGTAACAGGGAAAAACAAATAGTCCATTAGCATGAGTATCAAACTTGTGAATGAATTGTAGATCCAGTCCTTCCCTGTGTATTTGGCTTGTGGAATTGGTCTGTAACAAAACAGCCACTTGAAGATCTGTTAATGAATGCCCAGGTAGGGTGAAGTGTACCCCAACAGGTTTTTGTATGTTCCCTTTAGGGATATCTGATTTGTGTCCATTAATTCTTTTCCAGAGGGACTGTCCAGTTTGTCCAGTATATATTGCAGTGGGGCATTGCTGGCATTTGATGACATAGATTACGTTCCTGGATGTGCAGTTTAAATGAACCTCTGATTTGGTGGCTTATGTGGTTGGCTCCAGTAATGAATTCACTTGTATAGATATGTGGGCAGAGTTGGCATCGGGACTGATTGCAGGGCTGAGTTCCTGGATTTTTATGATGTAGCTCTTCTTCTCCAAAGGAAGAAAAGAGAGTAGTAAAATACGCACCTTGGACTTCAAAAAAGCAGATTTTGACTCCCTCAGGGATCTGATGGGCAGAATCCCCTGGGATGCTAACATGAAGGGGAAAGGAGTCCAGGACAGCTGGCAGTATTTTAAAGAAGCCTTATTGAAGGCACAGAAAGAAAACATCCCGACGCGAAGCAAGAGAGGCAAACATGGTAGGAGACCGGATTGGCTTACAGGGGAAATCCTTGGTGAACTTAAGCACAAAAAGGAAGCTTACAAAAAGTGGAAACTTGGACAAATGACCAGGGAGGGGTTTAAATGTATAGCTCGAGAATGAAGGGGGGTTATCAGGAAGGCGAAAGCGCAAATGGAATTGCGACTGGCTAAGGATGTGAAGGATAACAAGAAAGGTTTCTACAGGCATGTTAACAAGAAGAAGGTGATCAGAGAGGGTGTGCGGCCCTACTGAATGAAGGAGGTAACCTAGTGACAGATGATGGGGGAAAGCTGAAGTACTCAATGCTTTCTTTGCCTCTGTATTCACGGACAAGGTCGGCTCCTGGACTTCTGTGCTAAGTGACTCAAGATGGGATGAAGATGGACAGCCCGTGGTGGGTAAAGAACAGGTTAGGAACTATTTAGAAAAGCTAAACGTACAAATCCATGGGTCCGGACTTAATGCATCCGAGGGTACTGAGGAGTTGTCAAATGTCATTGAGGAGCCTTTGGCCATTATCTTTGAAAAGTCGTGGAGATCGAGAAATCCCGGATGATTGGAAAAGGCAAATGTAGTGCCCATCTACAAAAAGGGAAGAAGGACGATCCAGGGAACTATAGGCCGGTCAGTCTTACCTCGGTTCCTGGAAAAATCATGGAAGGGATCCTTAAGGAATCCATTTTGAGGCACTTGGAAGAGAGGAAAGTGATTAGGAATAGTCAGCATGGATTCACAAAGGGCAAGTCGTGCCTGACCAATTTGATCAGCTTCTATGATGAGGTAACTGGCTCTGTGGACGTGGGAAAGTCAGTGGATGTGATATACCTTGACTTTAGCAAGGCTTTTGATACGGTCTCCCACAACATTCTTGCCAGCAAGGGAATGCGGATTGGATAAATGGACAGTAAGATGGATAGAAAAATGGCTAGAAGGCCGGGCCCAGCGGGTAGTGATCAACGGCTCGATTTCAGGTTGGCGGTTGGTTTCTAGCGGAGTGCCCCAAGGTTCGGTTCTAGGACCGGTTTTGTTCAATATCTTTATTAATGACCTGGATATGGGGATGGATTGCACCCTCAGCAAGTTTGCGGATGACACTAAGCTAGGGGGAGAGGTAGATACGCTTGAGGGCAGAGATAGGGTTCAGAGTGACTTAGACAAATTGGAGGATTGGGCCAAAAGAAATCTGATGAAGTTCAACAAGGACAAGTGCAGAGTCCTGCACTTGGGACGGAAGAATCCCAAGCACAGTTACAAGCTGGGGACCAACCAGTTAAGTAGTAGTTCTGCAGAAAAGGACCTGGGGTTACAGTGGATGAGAAGCTGGATATGAGTCAACAGTGTGCCCTTGTAGCCAAGAAGGCTAATGGCGTATTAGGTTGCATTAAGAGGAGCATTGCCAGCAGATCCAGAGATGTCATTATTCCCCTTTATTCGGCTCTGGTGAGGCCACATCTGGAGTATTGTGTCCAGTTCTGGGCCCCCCACTACAAAAAGGATGTGGACACATTGGAGAGGGTCCAGCAGAGGGCAACCAAAATGATGAGGGGGCTGGAGCATATGACTTATGAGGAGAGGCTGAGGGAGTTGGGTCTGTTTAGTCTGCAGAATCGAAGAGTGAGGGGGATTTGATAGCAGCCTTCAACTTCCTGAAGGAGGTTCCAAAGAGGATGGAGAGAGGCTGTTCTCAGTAGTGACAGATGGCAGAACAAGGAGCAATGGTCTCAAGTTGTGGTGGGAGAGGTCCAGGTTGGATATTAGGAAAAACTATTTCACTAGGAGGGTAGTGAAGCACTGGAATGGGTTACCTAGGAAGTAGTGGAATCTCCATCCCTGGAGGTGTTTAAGTCTCGGCTTGACCAAGCCCTGGCTGGGTTGATTTAGTTGGGATTGGTCCTGCCTAGAGCAGGGGGTTGGACTTGATGACCTTCTGAGGTCTCTTCCAGCTCTATGGTTCTATGATTCTATGATTCTCTATTGCCTACTAATGGTTCTTATCTGCCTCTTTTGACTATCCAGTCTTTAGGAGTTTATAGACTATTTGTTTTTCCTGTTACATTCTAAGGGCTTTTCCCTTATTTTTATATCCACTACCTCGTCTCCCCCCTCATTTTTTTCCTCTCCCCCTTCTGCCCTATTTATTTTAGTTCTGGGCATCCAACACTCTGGTCATCTGAAGAAGAGGGCTGTGCCCACGAAAGCTCATGATACCATCTACATGTCTTGTTAGTCTTTAAAGTGCTACCTGACTATTTGTTGTTTTTTACGTTTATTCTTTATTTTGTATTCCAACATTGGCAGTGAGAGAGCATGGATCCCACATTTAACTCCTATGCTCTGTTCAGTGTCGTGCGGACATCACACATTGCAGCAGAAGTAACTGACAGAGGAAGAAGACTTGGAGGCAAGCTGACATTCTGCATGAGATGGGCAGCCGCAACCTGTCATTGCATTTAGCATTCACAAAGCAGCTGAAGAGGGTAGACCTTTGTTCTTGGGCTAGGGAAGCCATCACATAGTATTGAGATCACACTGTGATAAAGGTATGGGATGAAGAGCAATGGCTACCAGAAGCTTTGGGATACATAAAGCAACCTTCCTGGAACTGTGTGCTGAACTGGCCCCTGAACTGTGGGGCAAAGACGCTCGAATGAGAGTTGTTCTCTCGGTAGAGAAGTGTGTGGCTATTGCTGTCTGGAAGTTGGTTACTCCTGATCGCTACTGATTCATTGCAAATCAGTTTGGAGTGGGGAAGTCTACTGTTGAGGCTGCAACACTGCAAGTGTGCAGGGCAGTCAGTCACATTCTGCTATGGAGGAGAAGATCCAGTGCTATTCTTATGTATTTCGGGACCTACATCCTCCCTCTTCTGCTTAATAGCCAACTCACTGCAAAACCATGTTGAAGGATGACTTCAACAGCATTTCGGTGTGGCTGCTTCTTGGTTTCACCTCTTTTTAAAAATAGTTTTGCTTATTAGTAGATTTGTCTTCATGTACAAGTGACTTTTAAACTAATTTAGTTAAACTGATGCAATGGGCAGTGTGAACACTTTTAATTCTGTTTAAAACAGGCTAATTTTGATTTAATTTCATTCCCTTGGGAACAGATTTAAGCTAAACTGAAATAACACATTCATAAACAGAAATAAGAATATCCACAAAGGTTTTCAGTTGATTAACTAAACCGCTGAACGTTTTTGTGTTAAGGCCTTAGTATGCTTTTAGAAACTGCCTGGGTTGCACTGTTAATGTGGGTACATTAGATCCATGATATCAGCATTATAATTGGACTACACTTTTGTGTGTGTCTGGGTCAGTGCTCCCATGTAAGCATGCCATATTTATGCTCATTGTACCTCTGTGTATTTTGATTTGCTCCCCTCAGTGCTTCATGTAGCCCTAGATAAAGAGAATTACCAAATATATTATCTCCTGCTGAGAGGAGCAGTCTGTCTAAAATAGTCTTTGTATCACTGGAAATCTTTCTATTGATTACAGAACAGGCAGAGTAGTACTCTGCAGGCTTTCTTGTCCTGTGCCTTGCTAGAGTGCTCTGAAGTGCCCACAACTAAGGCCGAAAAGATTGGCCAGTCTGCAAATCCTTGCCCTTTTGTTGTTGTTGTGCTATAATTTATATTAAAATAGCATCTAGAGGGCCCAGATGAGGATTAAGGCCCTGTTGTGTGTATGTTTATACAAACACGCAGTAAAAGTCACAGTCCCTGATCCAGAGAACTTACAGTACAATAGATGGGAATGGGAGAGAAAGGACAATGTAACAATAATACCAGAATGTTTTAGCATAGATTAGATGCTTGATATAGTTCAGCATTTCCCTAGTTGTGATCGACTGGTGAAACTGCTAAATAAGGTTGACGTGTGCATCTGCTCAGTAGGAACTGGTTTGAGCCTTCCAACCTATTTCATAAAATGGTGTTTATATTGAGCCATAAAGTGGTGGTTATTTGTACTCATTATTAATCTGCTTTTGGGTTTGAGCCAGTATTGTAGATTGGGGTGGGCAATAATTTTTGCAGGGGGGGGCACTTGATGGGTTTTGGAACATGGTCACGGACCAGCTCCACACATGGAAGGGATGGGACATAGGGCGGAAGGGGCGGGACTAGGGACTAGCATCTCTCCAGAGTTGTCTGGGGCCAGAGGCTTTGAATTAAACACACAGCAAAGGGCTCCTGGCTCCCAGCCGCACTGCTACCCCATTGCCTTGCACCCATCTGGGGTTGCCGCAGCTATTTAAAGGGAGTGAGGCTGCAGCCCCTGCTGGGTTGCACCACAACTGGGAGCCAGGAGCCATTTAAGTAGGATTGTGCTGCCTGAGCCACCACCTGCAAATTCGGTGGCATGGGCAGCAGGATATAAAAAGAAAGTGGCCAGATTAAAGTGTTAGGTGGGCTGGATGCAGCTTCCAGGCCACATGTTGCCCAGCTCTGTTGTAGATTAACCAGTGTTTTAGATTAGTTTTGTGAAAGTGCTTTACAGTCTCCATATGTAAAGAGCACACTATCCATCCTTAATCCTATTTAAGACAAGGACGATTATGAAAACTCTGTTTCTAATGAATATAACTGTACTTTGTTTAAAAATCACGAAATCCCTGAACATTCTTTTAACCCTTCACTGCAAAAGCTAGAGAGAATAGCACCAACTGTTACACTAATTAGGAAAAAATAAGAGTTATCGTTTTCTGCAGAACATAAGATGATCATCAGTTGAAGTCAATAAGAAATGTTTGTCATGGTATGCTACTATATATGGCTTCTTTTGGAGGATCTGCCATTGGCTGTTTTTGGAGGCAGATTACTAGAGCTCTACAAATCTGCAGATATCCACTTTATATCCGTGGGTATCCACATCCATGGTTCATTTTTGCAGGTACGGCTGCAGATACATATTTTATACCTGCAAATTTGCAGATAGTTGTGTGATATCTGCAGCTCACCTTTGGGATATGGACGCAGATATGGATACAGATTTTGTATCCACACAGGGATCTACAGATTATTGGCCTACATGTGTCAGTTTTTATTGTTTTAGGGTAAGTGACCTCTAGAGTAGCAGTTCTCAACCAGGAGTCTGGAGGGTTGCGAGCAGGTTTCAAGGAGTCTGCCAAAATAAACCAGAGAGCAGATTCAGCTTTAGATTCATTGGGGCCTAGGGCAGCAAGCACCAGGCTGAAACTGAAGCCTGAGCAATTCAACTTTTCAAGGCTCCCCTGTGGCATGAGACCCTGGAGATTTGCTCTGATTGCTATCCTCTAACGCTGGCCCTGGCTATTAATCTACTGAAAACCAGTTGTTGTGGCACAGTTGGGCCATGCAATTTTTTATAGCATGTTGTGGGGTCAGAAGAAAAAAGGTTGAAAATCCCTGATCTAGAGCAGAGTTGTATAGGTTGAACCTCTAACATTTTGGACTCTCTGGTCTGGCAACATCTGTGGGCGACAAAGGCACGAAGTAGAGCATCAAATATTTTTCTTCTTTAGTTGCCTTATCCTGGAGTAAGATCTTTTTTACACATATTTGATGGTCTAGCACAAGTGTGGCCAACCTGAGCCTGAGAAGGAGCCACAGTTTACTAATGTACATTGCCAGAGAGCTACAGTAATTTGTGAGCAGTCCCCCTCAGGTGCCTCCTCTCCCATCTCCAGTATCTTTTGCCCACCAGCAGCCCCACTGAACAGTGCCTCCTTTTTCTTCTCTGTGCCTTCTGCCCACTGCAATCAGCTGTTTCATGGCACTCAGGAGGCTCTGTGGGGGAAGGAAGGAGCAAGGGCACAATATGCTTGGAGGAGGAGGCGGAGCCAGGAGTTGAGCACTTGAAATTTGGCACCTGTAGCTGCAGCCCTGGAGTCAGTACTTGAGCAAGGAGCTGCATATTAACTTCAGAAGAGCCACAGGTGGCTCCAGAATCACAGATTGGCCACCCCTCTAGCATTTGGTCATCTAAGCTCCATAAAATATGTAATTTACAGGAAGGGAAAAATGATTGCCCAGCTGTATTTGGTAATGACTGTTACTACTGGAGTGGCTGTGGCTTGTAATTATGGAACTGTATTGTTTGCACTAGTAGTGCAGCACTTTTCTCCATCAGACTAAAGAGGGGCAAAATCTACTTTAAAACAGTATGAGTCTCTAAGCTAAGGAAGCCATTCCATTAGCAGAAACAGATGGCTCAGAAGGAGGAGGCGTGTAGGTGGGAAGGACTTGGACCACACAATGGACACATTAAAGGGGAAGACAGAAGAGAATGAGAGGGACTGCATTGAGGAGTTTGTTTTCCATAGATATTTTGTGCTTTTAAAGCGTAAAGTGTTTGTGTTTGTGAATTTCCTTTGCTGTGCTTTTTGTTTCCTTGCTTTATGCCATATGGTCCTTAGAGGGATTAACTAGAAACCTGAGCACTGTCAGCCAGGTGGTCTCAGGGAAATGCATTTGAGCAACTGAAGGCTTAGAAGGGCTGAGAGTTGATCCCAGGCTTCTAGTGTCCAGGTGACCAGCCTGCAGGATCCCACTACTCAAGAAGGATTCAGACATGGGGAGTGTACCTGAATGACCCAGAGCTAGGAACAGTGATCAACCACTGACCAGACCCATAGATCTTATCAGCATGTGAGATGCAGTGGTTGGAACACATCACGACAGACTGGTATCTGTTGAGAGATCAGGACTGGACCAGGTAGCCTCAGTACTTCAAAGATTCTTGTTTTAAGCCATGAAAAACAATACATTTTTCATAACATAGATCTCCCCTTTATGTGTCTCATTTAATCTTGACTACAGTATAATTTTAAATAGATTGAGATAAAAATAATTCTGAAGTTATGTATAACATTATCTTTCGACTTTCTCTTCAGTTGGCTTTGCTAAAAACCAAGCGGTAATACAGAGCTCAGGGACCTACCTCTGCTTTCTGGATTCTGTAAGTTAATACTTTACATTTTATTTAGTTTTGTCAACCAAAAACTTACATTTTTTTTAATATGGTGGTTGATTTTTCTTAAGGGAAGTTGTTCAAATGTGTTAAGTACTAATTACAACTTTATGTTAATCTTTCAAACTTGTAAAGAGCCTGCAGCTATATTATCTTCTGGTCTGATGCCATCTGATTTCACAAGCTGCTGAAAATAAAGCTGAATCAGGTCAATATTTAGGTGTTCTTAGGAGTCCTCCTGTACTGTGTGCTGCAGGGGAGACGGTGTTGATGATTAAATAAGATGGAATTTGAGTTGGAAGTGAAACAGGACCTTGTGTAGTGATAGGGGCACTATGTTTTTATATTGCACCCAAAAAAAACTGCACTGCCAACAGCAAAGTCCTGAAATCTTTTAAGAATGGAGATGTTAACATTAAAGTCCTGGCTAGATTTTTTTAACTCTGGTAATCATACTCTGATTCTATAAATTCCTCTTGCAACGTCCAAAAGTTTTCAGCGGAGTAGCTGTGTTCGTCTGTAACTGAAAAAACTTAAAAAACAATGACTAGTCCTATACGGCTTTAGACACTAACAAAAAACGTAGATGGTATCATGAGTTTTGGTGGGCAGAACCTACTTCTTCTGCCATCTACATGTTTTTGTTAGTCTCTAAGGTTCTATAGGACCAGTGTTTCCTCTAAGATTTTCCATCCATGAGCGGAGTGAGTTTTCTCTTGTGCGCCGGCAATGAGGTCATGTGCACTTGTTTGGATGTCTGCCACTGTGGCACCCACCCATGGGAGAATTCCCCTGCCAAAGGAGCAGTTCTGTGCTTCCCCTTTCTTGCAGCTCCGGTGAAGGGGGCCGGAGGGCATGAAGTTGAGGGCAGAGGTGGCGTTGATATATATTTGTTTTTTTGGTGACGTGGAGGAAGCCCATAGCTTGGCCTACTAAGGTGAGATTAGCCACTCAATGTACCAGATAACTGTTTCCCATTTGCGCTGGCAGTCTCATGCAACTTTGCCCACATTAAATGAACAAGGCATCCCAAAGCTTCTGTGATGCTTCTGAGGCACAATGTCCCTATGTTACGGACAGAGAAAGTGAGGTATGGAGTAGTCAGTAAATTGCCTGAAGTCACACAGGAAGTCATCAGCAGAGCGGGGCACAGATAAAAGCAAACTGCAAGTAGTCCTACCTTCTCTCCTCCAGCTCACCATACGCAATACTGCCTACACTTCCAGGCTGCTATAAAGGACACAGTACAGCTCTTAGCTCCAGACTTGCTTATGGTGTGGATTCTTGAGCAGTGATCTGTTCATCCAGCATTTACTGCAAGAGGGCTTAACATCCAGGATCTGTTTTCAGCTCTGATCATTTAATTTTTTTTGGTACCTTTCCCTTCTCTGTTTTAATAATAGGAATGAAGAATCCTTTCATTCCCAACCCCTGGTGGCAGCAACTCTCCCGCCTGTGGCCACAACCCCCAGCAGAAGCAGCCCTCCCTCCCACGACCCCAAATCCTGGCAGCAGCAACCTGCTGTGCTGCCTGCCCACGGCCCCAAACCCCGGCGGCAGCAACCCGTCCGCTTGTGACCCCAAATCCCAGCCAGAGCAGCCAGCTGCATACCACATGGTTACTCTGGCCCTGGCTGGAGCAGCTGCCCGCCTGCCATGCAATTCCTCTGGCCGCGGATGGCTGGAACAGCTGCCTGCCTGCCACCTGGCTCCGCAGGCCGCGGCTGGCTGGTGCAGCCGCCTACTTGCTGCCCAAACAGCCACTTGCCTCCCACCATGCTGCTGCGCAGCTCTGCTTGGGAGGTGGGTGGGGTAGAAATTTTGTGTGTGTGCACATGCAAGCGCGTAGCTTAGAGGGAACTATGTACAGGACTATTTGCTGTTTTTTAATTTTTTTCTCTTGCAATGTTATTTGGATGCAGTATTTTTTTTTAAAAAGTCCTATATTGAACTCTTGATGCTAAATATTAAGCAGCTCATATGTTTTACATTTTGTTTTTCGTTCAAAGAGACTGCTGGTGATTTCATCTCTTTGCCTTCCTATACAAGAATTAAGCCTGGAATAAGTGTCCCTGGCAGTAACCTGCTTGACTAGTTGAAATATTGCTAATACAATTTAGTACTGCATTTAGCAACTGTTATGTGTTGCCTTTTTTATTTAAATTCATTATATTACGATTTGTTTTTATTTCCTGCCTAAATAGATTTTTAAAAGGGTGTTTGGCAGTATTCCCTCTAAGATTTTCTATCCATGAGCGGAGAGAGTTTTGTCTTGTGCACACACATAGCGGTCATGTGTGCTTCTTCCGGTGTGTGCCACTGTGACACCCACCAGTGGCTCTGCTCCCTGAGAGACTCCCCCAGCGCAGAGATCCCATCCCATTTCCCCCTTGCTGAGACCCCAAACCCTGCACACAGGCATTGCCCTCCCACCTTGCAGGGAGAAGGTGAGACCTGTTCCCTCAGAGAACGCTGCTCCTGGGGCAGCCTATGTATAGGGCAGGGGCTGCCTGTCCCCACCTGGGGCAGAGGGAAGCTGTTGCCAGAGCCCAGGGATTTTAGGGAGTGGGGTGCTGGGGGTGGGGTAGTAACATGTGGGGAGCCAAAGAGGGGAGCCACAGGGAGCAGAAGGGGGCATGGGGTTCTGAGAGCCAAAGGGCAGTGAGGGGGAAGAGGAGTTTGGGAGAGGGTAACAGGGACGCAGGGGATTCCGGCCCCAGGAGCAGCCACACCGCAGCCTGGCTCCAGCTCCGGCCCCAGGAGCAGCCGCACTCTGGGAGTAGCCGAGCAGCCACCACACAGCTTTGTCCACATCTCCAACCCTGGGAAGGGGCGGGAGCTGAGGCCAAGGTTGTGGGGTGGCTGCCCGGCTGCTCCCAGGGTGGGGCCACGTGGCAGGTGGAGCTGGGGCTACAGTGCAGCTGCTCTTGGAGACGACAAAATGCATTTATTTGGGTAAATGTGTAACCGCTGAAAATGTCAGCGGTTACACATTTACTTGTGGGGGATAGGCAGCATGTGGGGGGGGGAGGGGGAGGAGGCAGGAGCTGGTGCTCACGAGGGAACTGGCTTTTAAGCTGATACAGAGGCAGCAGCACCGGGGTGGGAGAGCTGTGTGCAACTGTGAAGGTTAACTGATGAGCCCAGGCTCATTGGTTAACCGTTTACACATTTACACTGTCACATCCCTAATATTTACTACAATTGAAACAGACTTTGTCAATAAAAGTTCATCTAATCGCTATCTCAACTTTCCACCCTGGCACAGCAAGCCACTCATTGTTTGCAAATCCCGTTGTTCAGTGTTTTCGTAAGGATTTGGACAGGCTGTACCCTCCTGTGAAACAACTGACCCCTCCCTCTCGGATCTGAATTTGGTTCTCTCTAGGTTAATAGCTCCCCCTTTCAAGCAGCTGGCCTGTTGCTCTCTTCTCTACCTTTCATGGAAAGGGGCTTTCTATTGCATCGGCTAGAAGGCTGTCAGAACTTCAGACTTTAACATATGAGCCTCCTTATGCCGTTATTTATAAGGACAGGGTGCAGCTTGAAATGCACCCAGTGTTTCTTCCAAATGCAGATTAATTCCTTCATGTGAATCAGGACATCTTTCTACCAGTGTTCTTTCCTAAGCTGCATGCTCCATTCCTGGACATGAGATGTGCACTCACTTTCTACATCGAATGGATGAAGTCTTTTAGGAGGTCAACTCAACGACTCGTTGCTATTGCTGAGAGGATGAAAGATCTTCCTGTTCCATCCCAAAGCATTTCCTCTTGAATTACAGCCTGTATCAGGACTTGCTATGACCTGGCCAAGATCCCCAATCCTTCATTGACTGTGCAGTTCACAAGAGCGCAGGCATTGTCTACTGTGTTCCAGACTGAGACACCCATTCAGAGCATCTTGAGAGTGGCAACATAATCCAGCGTTCATCCCCTTCTATAATGGTGCTCCACTCTGTAATTAGATGAATTCTGACACCTCCCCCGGCCCGGGACAACTTGAGGACTCAAAGAAAAGATAATTATTCACCTTTTAATAATTGTTCTTTGAGAGGTGTGGCTTATGTCCATTCCAACATCAAGCCACCTTGCCTCTGTTGGAGTATCTGTCAAGAAGAAACTGAAGAGGTGGCAAATCAGCAAGGGTCTGTATGTACTACCATAAAGGCATGACTCTCAGGTGCACGATAGCCCACCCAACGGACATGGCTAGGGGAAAAACCTTCTGATGACTGTGCATGCAGTGTGTGCACACCTATTTGGAATGGACACAAGAAATTTCTCTCAAAAAGCAACAGTTACTAGAAGGTGAGTAACCTTTTATAAATCAGATCATTACTTAGTCTCTCTTCTCTTCAATATAAAATAAAAAATGTGTGTGTGTGTAAATCTCTTAAATGTTTGAACTTTGTTTATGTAATTGCATGTCGTGTACTTTTTCCACTTCTGTATAATTTCCCTGTACTGGTTAGCTCTGCAGCTGTGGTATCCATCATACTAGCCACTAGCTACATGTGGCTATTTGGCTGGTTGAGTGTGGCTAGTTCGCTACTAGCCACTATAATAGCTCCTGCTTCAGAACTGGTTGGACACCATGGCTCTATAGGGTAAAGTTATCTGTAGCAAACATTCACAAATATTAGGGATGAATAATATTTTTCCCCCAGATGTTCAAATGGATGGTTCAGATTTGGTGGAAGATTAATTTTGAAATCATTGTGTGCTATATTGAAGTGGTTCCAAACAAAATTTTTATCTTTCAAGCTTGAAAAATAATTGCAGATAGGTGTGAATATTGATTCTCTATTTAATTTCTACATAGTCACACTAACAACTAGATGTTTCAAAAGTGAAATCATTCTGAGCTAGCAAAACTCAAGTCCCTGTATACTAGAAGCTATACATCAAATATGTTATTAAAGATAAAGTTCTGCTATTTTTCTTTTGCGGCTTCTATTGTTGGATATAAACAATATGGATGTGATTAAAAATCGCAGAAACTGCTACAAAACTAGGAATCGATCAATATTCTGTCTGACAGTGGTTACTTGATGCTATGTAGTAATAATCTAAAGACAGATGTTTCCAGCTGTGTGACTGAGCCACATCTGCTTCCATATGCCCCCTCACTTCTTAGATTCAGTTCACCAGTCCAGTATCAAGTCATTTAGAAAAGAATGTTGATATCAGGCATGTGGAATGTGCTGCATTATTGCCAAGAAACTGATTTTCAGATTTGCACACACAGTTGCAGGTTCTGGGTTACTACAGAGCAGGTTAAATACATCATTATGCAGTTGGTGTGTGTGGGGAAAGAACGTGTTGCTTTTAGGACTTCTTGTGTATCTCTGAGAATTATTGGCTCCAGAGAAAGCTATTCACTTGCTGTTTCAGCTGGAGCAAAACTGCTTATAGCTCTAAGCACCAATAGCTTTGTGATGACAATGAATTGGTAAGAAACATGACAAAAGAGGAGACAAGGCTCAAAATTTTGTGAATTTGATCTGCCCATTTTTGTGTTTAAGTGCTTACTGTTTGACTATAAGCTAATATGTTTGTGTGCTTACTCTACCGTGTGCAGATTCCAGAACGTTCTCCTCATAGCCATGTCTGTTGGATCAGACCAGGTGACCAGGCGCGCCCTGGAGTCTTGCCATTATGGCTCTGCATACATTGCTCTGCCAAGTCATTGTCTCTTCAGTTCCTTCTTATTGCCTGCGACAGTTAGCTGGAACATTATTTCTCTCTTGCTTCTCAAAGGGTTTCCTGGCTCCATTGGACCCATCCCATATTGCTCTGCCACTAACTAAAATGATCCAGGACATCACATGTTATGGCAGATCCTGTCTCACTGCTCCTGATGGCAAAGAGCACGGAGATGAAATATTTTGTCCCATCTAAAGGGTATGAACATCTTCATTTGTATCTGCCCCCAGGTTCCTTAGTGGTGGCAGCAATGAATGAATGAGAGCACCAAGGGCTAGAAGGATCCTCCCCCAAAGCCCAGGATGCTAAGAAGTTGGACCTCTTTTGGAGGAAAGTCGACTCTATCAAGGACCTCCAGTTTTGGATTTTGAACCATCATGCAGTCCTTAACAGATATAGCTTTAATTCTTGAGGATCTATGTCAGAGTTTACTGAACTACTGCTATCATAATCTACAGCAGAGTTCTCTGCCTTGGTGAAGGAGGGTAAGCTAGTGGCACGGGCCACATTACAGGCAGCCCTGGATGTTACCAATTAGGCCATTCAGACAAGAGTAGCTCAGCTGTGATTGTGAAAAGGAGCTTTTGGCTGCAGGCCTCAGGACTCACATTCAGGATCTCCTGTTTGAGGTCACACACAGAAATCAGATGGGCTGCAGGTTGCCCTCCACTTCCTTTGAGGGTGCACCTGAAAGCAGTGCACTGGTTCATGTACTGAATCTGATTGTCCTATGTTTTTCATGCTAACTGTTCCATTTTTACCATGCCTAGGCCTAGGTTATGTTCGACTACTGGGTGCTCTGCACAGTAGAACTAGGGCATTCAGCTCCCCATTCCCAGTTGCACCCCCTTTCCTCGTCCCTTTTCAGGGACTTCTCTCACAAACACATCTAATGTTCCCGCTCTTAGGGGCATCTGCTAACAGCATCTAACAATAGAGGAGGTTTCTCAGGAACTAAGCGGAAAAGGATTTTACTCCCATTAATTCCTAAACCTGAAAGTCATAGGTGGTCTCAGGCTCATTGTAGACCTACGAAACCACAATAAATTAATGAAAAACCTGAAGTTCCACGTGGTCTCTTTGACTTCCATTATTCCCTCCCTGGATCTGGGGGATTGGTATGCTGCCCTCAACTTGAAGGATGCATACTTTCATAGTTGTATCCCACAGAAGATTTCTCAAATTCATGGTGAACCCACACCCATTTTCAGTTTACAGTCCTCCCATTTGGACTAGTAGTGGCACCTTGGGTGATCACCAAGTGCATGGCAGATGTGTCTGCTTTCCTCAGAAAATGGCAGGTGCAGGTGTTTCCGTACCTTGAGGACTGTCTGATCAAGGGCTTTTCCAGAGAGCAGGTGGAGGCACATGTAAGCCTGATAGGTTGATTTTCGACAAACTCGGCCTTTTGCAGAAAATGCAGAAATCAACTTGGTTCTCCACTGTAATGGGGTTGGCACTCACCTCATGCGAGTGCCCTGTTTGGCCGAGTGTCGGTTCCTGCACTGTCAGTCTTAAAAGCCTTGTGGCCACTCAGCCCTCCAGCCGAGTTACACTCTTTGTGTGATCACAACCTCCTTCCGGGGTACACCTTTAACAGCGGTCCATCTCACTGCCTTCTGTAGAGTGTTTCTCAGTTTGATGCCATTCACTCAGTTTGTTGCTTCACTCTGGATGAGAGCGGTGACTCCAGGGCTTCCCCTCCTGGAGACAACTCCTTTGTCCTTAGCTCAGGGCTTTACCTTTAAGTTCATCAGTCTCTCAACCTCTCAACAGCGCTCCGCTGTGAGCTGTCCTTTGTTCTGCCAGCTAGCCTCCCCTGACCTTCTCCCTTCCAGGTTTGGGCAGCAGTTCATTTGCTGCAGCTTCTTATATAATCCCTCCTGGCTCTTGATAGGCTGGTTCCTCCACAGTGGTGGAAAAAGTACCCAAAAAAGTTTGAGTAAAAATATTGTTATTTTGAAAAAAATGTAATTAAGTAAAAAGTCAAAGTATCCGTCTGGAAAACTACTTGAGTAAAAGTACAAGAGTATCACATCTTAGTTGTACTCAAGTATCCAGGAGTAAAAAGTAGCCATTCTTTGGAAATCTATGATTAACCAACCAAATTATCATAGGGCACCATTATTTGGGTCAGGGGCCACTGATCTACTGAAAAATCAGTCAGGGCCCACACAAGTGAGAGGCAACTGCCCCACCAAAAAAAACACAAACCCCCCCACAAGACTGCTCACTGATGTGGCCCCTGACTGAGATACCTCACTCCCCTGGCACTCCAGCCCCATGGCGGGGGAGGGAGGGTCAAGGAGAACCAAGCTTCAGGGCTTCCCACAGGCCAAAGTAACTCTTTCAGGGTCCCAGGGTTAGTAGATTTTGCAAGCCCCCCAAGCTCTGGGGTGAGACCAAAATGAGGGGTTCGTTGTATAGGAGGGGATTGCTAGGGAGTGGGGTAGGCATGGGGTGAGGGTCTGGGTGGATGGTAGGGTGCTAGAGTGGGCTGGAAGTGGAGGTCTGGCTGGGAGGGAGGTGCAGGAGCGGGCTGGGCAGGAAGGGGGGGGGATACGGGGGGGATGGAGGTGCGAGAGCTGGCCATGAGGGGAGTAGGGTGGTGCTTACCTAGCTCTACACTCCCTTCCACTCCCCGCTGCTCCCATTGGCCGAAATCTGGCCAATGGGAGCAGCAGGGAAATCCTTCCATGAGCGGTTTTTAGCACCACATTCCCCCAGCCGGGGGCCGGGGAAAGGGTGAGCAGCAGCAGCATGCGATGGCTTGCTTCTTCTCCCCATGCTGGATCTGGCCCTCGAGGCTTGGGGCTCCCCACTCCTGCATGGACGCTGTTTTTGAATGTAAAACATGTTGATGTGGCTATTTAAAAGCTTCTTTGTTGGCAGGTCATAGTGCTTGTTGATTTTTTTTTTTTTTTTTTTTTTTTTTTTTTAATTGTCACTGCATGTCAATTGGATGCTTGCGCATGCGGCTGTGCTTTACTAAATCAGAATGCTGGCTTGCACAATTGTCAATGGGGTGCTGAAAGTAGTAGTAACTAAGTGCTTCTGGAATGGTAGCGGAGTAAAAAGTACAATATTTTCTTTAAAAAATACTTCAACTTTTACTCAAGTATCACAAATATAAATTGAGTAATGTGCAAATTCTGGAAAATGTACGTGAGTAGAGTAACGAAGTATTTCTACTTAGTTACTTTCTACCTCTGTTCCTCCACAGCCACTCTAGCCTGCCTGGAGGACTTCTCTATGGCCTTCTTGGCCTTAGGGCCTAGCCCCGTTACATTCAGAGGATAAAATCTTAAGGGCAGTGTTAGATTCGGAGCAAGCCAGAGCATTCCTACTGGTATCATGGTTCAAGATGCTTTGTGACATCATAGAGAGTCTGACGTACCCCATCACTACAGCAAGGAATTGTTTGAAGCTTTTTGGACACACAGCGCCCTGTATATTTTGTGACAAAGCTCCTCCTTAATCTTAGTGGTTCCTGAGCTTTCTGGGGTATTAATTGCCTCAGAGGCCCACAGCAGCCCTCAGTTTAGACACTGGCTTCCTATTTGTTGAGCTACTCTCATCATTGGCTAGCAGGGGGAAAAGAGGGGAAACCAAACTTCATAGTCTCTGTGGCCCCTCCAAGTGGTACATGGTAGGACAAACCTTTGTATCAAAGCTAGTCTCTTCCTAGTCCTGAAATGGGGAGTTCGTGTTGGGGAGAACCCAGACCTGCCCTCTTCTCCGGGTTCCAGCCCAGAGAACCTGTAATAGCAGTAGTCTGTGATGTTTCTAGTAATAGCTGTGTAACAGCTACAAATCCCTGGGCCACTTCCCCACAGCCTTCCCCAGCACCTTCCTTACCAGAAATTCTTTCTCCTGGTATCTTCTTGCATTTTCTTCTTCTAGACTTTCCACCACTCCTACTCTCATCAGCTTCTTCCTCACACTCTGAACTAACTGAAGAGAAGCTCTTTTTAATAGTCTCAACTGGTTCTTAATTGGCCCCAGGTGTTCTGAATAGTCTGACTCAGTTTGACTCTTGAATCCTCTTAATTGGCTGCAGGTATTATTGCCCTGATTGATTCTGGCAAGTTCCTGCTGGTTCTGGATTAGCCCTTGTTAGTTTATCCTGGAAACAGAGACTTACTAATATACTTCTCCTGTAGTCCTTTGGTCTGACCCCGTCACATATTCCATCTCCCTGCTCAATACCATGGGGTTGAGCAACTTGGGTCATCTTGCAATGTACCTGTAACAGATCATCTGCATTGCCATGGTAGCTTCCTGCCCTATGTGTATGGTGAATTGGAAGGATTGTAGAGACAGAAACCATCTGGTGACCTTTGTGTTCTTTGTTGCACTGCATCCACTGAAAAGGTGCATGGTCGGTCACGAGGGTAAATCTGCAGGCCAGTAGGTAGTACCAGAGTATCTCCTTAGCCCACTTAACAGCAAGGCATTACCTCTCATCCCCTGCATATTTATGTTCTCTAGAGGAGTTTTCTACTGAGGTAGAGGACTGGATGTTCTTCATCTCCGACCATCTATGATAGGAAATCTCCTAATCCTACTTTGGACAAGTCTGTCTGCAGAATGAACTCTTTGTTAAAGTCTGGAGCTATAAGTACAGGATTGCTGCAAAGGGCTGTATGTAGATCTGTGAATGCTGCTTCTGCTGCATCGGTCCACTTCACCGTGTCAGGACCTTTTATCAGGTCCATCAGGGGACTTGCTCTGGTGGCGAAGTGGAGGATGAATTGGGCCAATTTTGGATGGCCTCTAACTTATTCTTTTGGGGCTTGACCATGCCCCTTACTATGACATAGCCAAGGCCCACATTTTCACTTGCCACGCCGGAGATCAATCCTCTGGTGTTCGATTTAGTGGATTTAGTTAATACCTGCTAGATAGAATACTGAGTGTGTCTCGGGTCGGTGCCAGTACTCCACCTAGTCATGAGGAGTAAGGGAAGTCAACAGCAGCATTTGCTCCCATTGCCCTCCTTCTGTGAAGACCGCACCAAGCTCAGCATAAAGTAAGCTGATTCCAGCTATGTATTTTACGTACCTGGAGTTGTATACTTTAACCCAACCTTCCAGGTCTAGTGTAGACCTAGCTACGGTATTTAGTCTTGGCTAAGCCTAAAGTACATTTGGCTGGGTTAGCTGTAAGGCTGGCCTGCCTTAGGGTATCCAGTACCTCGTCTACCTTTCCCAGATGAGTCTCCCAGTCTGGAGTATATATAATCATATTGTGTAGGTCAGTGGTCTCCAACCTTTTTTACACCCAAGATCACTTTTTAAATGTCAGGACAAGCCAAGATCTACCCCATCCCTTCCCCAAGACCCCACCCCTTCCTTGAGGCCCTGCCCTCTCTGTTCCCCTCCTCTCCATCACTTGCTATCCCCAGCCCTTATACACTCTCACTGGGTTGAGACAGGAGGTGCGGGCTCTGGGGTGGGAATGAGGGATTTGGGTGTGGGAAGGGGTGAGAGGTGCAAGCTCTGGGAGGGAATTTGGATGCAGAAGGAGATGGATAAGGGGATGCTGGCTCTGGGAAGGGGCTCCAGGCTGGGGTCAGGTGGAGGGTTGGGGTGCTGAGCAAGCCACAGGCTTGTGGATATGAGGGTGCAGGAGTTTGAGTTGGGTGTGTGAGGGGCTCAGAACAGTGAGGTTGGGAGTATGATGGGCTCAGGACACAGATTTGTGGTGTGTGGATGGTGCAGGAGTATTGTGGCAGAAGACTGAGGATGTCGGGGTGCAGGAGTTTGGGGATGTGAGAGGCTCAGGGCAGGGGGTTCCAGTGTATGATAGGCTCAGATTTGGGATCTGGGGGGATGCAGGAGTGTTATGGTGCTGTGGCCAGATGGGGGCTTGGCCCCAATTGGGGGCTTGTTGGCCAAGCTTCATTTTTAAATAAAATATTATGTCAAACACAAAAGGTTTCAGCATTGGCT
The DNA here is from genome assembly GCA_019425775.1 of Rafetus swinhoei. NCBI lineage: Eukaryota > Metazoa > Chordata > Testudines > Trionychidae > Rafetus > Rafetus swinhoei. Next base: position 5,453,854 of record CM033438.1, read on the forward strand.
TTATTTATGAGAGAGTTGGGGAATCTGTTTTTAGTCAGGGGTCACTGACCCACAGAAAAGTCCGTCAGGGCCACACATGTGGGATGCAAAAAACCAACCCCTCCAAAACCTCCCAAGCCTCACTAATGTGGCCCTAACTGTGCTGGTGGGGGCAGGGGTCAAGGTGCTGGGGCAGGGGACAGAGTGCTGGTGGGTGCTGGGGCAGGTTACTCGTGGGGGGGTCTGGCCAGGAGGAGGGGACAGTGATAGCCGGAGCCAATACTTGGGGAACCTGCAGATGCACGCCAGGTCCAGGTCTCAGGAAGCATGTGCGCTGCTTGCCCCTCCCCAGACAGCCGGTGCGTTTCCTGAACAGCGGGGTCTGTCGCGCGTCGGGAACTTCCTTCCCCCTGCTGCCTTCCTGCGTGTGGGGGGAGGAGGAGTAGGAGCCCCGGGACTGCGCCAGCTCCAACTGCTCAGGAAACGTGTGCACCCTGCTCCTCCACTCCCCACAGCAGCCGCGCTCTTTCTGAGCAGTTGGAACTGGCATAGTCCTGGGGCTCCTAATTCCCCTTCCCCCCCGCAGAAAGGCAGCAGGGGAAGGAAGTCGCTGGTGTGCAACAGACACATCATTTTAGGAAACGTGCTGGCTGTTTGGGGAAGGGGGAAGCAGCCTGCACACTTCCTGAAACCCCGGATGTGGCACATAGCTGTGTGACTTCCTACCCCACCCCGCAGGAAGCCAGCGCTACCTCCATTGTTGCTGGAGGTAGCGTCAGCGGGGGGTTTCTTCTTGGGGGTGCGGGGAAATGGTGGGGCGCGAACGCCTTGTGATCGACTGGTTGAGCCCCCCTGATCGACCAGTCGATTGCAGTCGATGGATTGGTGACCACGGGTCTAGGTACGCTGCCACACAACTGGTATGGGGGCGTAGGAGCTTGTCCATGAGATATTGGGAAGGTGGCAGGTGCCCCATGCAGTCCAAAAGGGAGAATAGTATACTGGAACAGCCACTCAGGTTTTTTCTTTTGCTTCCTTGGTTAAGAGAATTTGCCAATTCAGCTTTATAAAATCAAGCGTGGTTAGAAAACGGGCATTGCCCAGGTTGTCAACCAACTCATTGATGTGGGATATAGGATATGCATCAATTTTGAATGCCTCATTCAGCCTCCTAAAGTCATTACAGAACCTATTGGTACCATTGGACTTAGGCACCAAATCATTTGGGCTAGACCATTCACTGTGGGACTTCTCCATCACTCACAACTCCAACATCCTCTTTACTTTAGCTTTAATTTCTTCCCTCTTGGCTGCTGGGACCCGAGAGGGTCTGAGTGTTACCTTGACTCCAGGGTTTGTGGTAAATGTTGTAATAAGCCTATGTTGTTCGGCCTGGTTTAGTGGAGAATATGTCCTGGTACCAGTTGATTATCTCTGCTACCTAATGTTTCTAGTGTAGTGTAAGGACAGGGAATATCTTGACCTGCTCTAGTCAAGTGCCTTCCTGGGTCAGAGCCTCTAGGGCAGTGGTCTCCAACCTTTTTACACCCAAGATCACTTTTTAAATGACAGAACAAGCCAAGATCTACAGCCCCGCCCCTTCCTCTCTGTTCTCCTCCTATCCATCACTTGCTATCCCCAACCCTTTTACTGCTGCTTTTTTCCCCAATTCTTCTGTAGGAAGAGGTTTTTCCAACATTTGGCCTGTCTAGACTGGACCAAATGTCAGAAAAACCCCTTCTTTTGGAAGCCCCCTTATTCCTCGCGGAAAGAGGAATATAGGGGTGACCGAAAGAGCACGTTTGCTCTTCCACTAAAAAAAGTGGAAGAACAAACACATCCCTGGATGCAGAAGAGTTTTTCTGGGATATCTCCGGAATCCTGAAAAAACTCCTGCAGTTTAGCCGTACCCTCGCTGGGTTGAGGCAGGATGTGTAGGCTCGGGGGTGGGAATGAGGGATTTGGGTGTGGGAAGGGATGAGAGGTGCAAGCTCTGGGAGGAAATCTGGATGCAGGAGGAGGTGGATAAGGGGATGCTGGCTCGGGGAGGGAGCTCCAGGCCAGGCAGCGTTGGGGTCAGATGTAGGGTTGGAGTACTAAGCAAGCCACAGGCTTGTGGGTATGAGGGTGCAGAAATTTGGGTTGGGGTATGTGAGGAGCTCAGGGCAGGGGGTTTCAGTGTATGATAGGTTCAGAACTAGGGTCTGGGGGAAGGGGGAGTGCAGGAATGTTACGGTGCTGTGGGCAGATGGGAGCTTGGCCCCAATTGGGGGTTTGTTGGCCAGGCTTCATTTTTAAATAAAATAGTGTGTCAAACACAAAAAGTTTCTGCATTGTCTTTATTTCTGAGAAGGGCAGGGAACCTGTTTTGAGTCAGGGGTCACTGACCCACAGAAAAGTCAGTTGGGACCACACAGGTGAGATGCAAAATAAAAACTCCTCCAAAACTCCCACAAGCTTCACTAATGTGGCCCCAACTGTGTTGGTGGGAGCAGGGGGCATGGTATTGGGGAAGGGTGCCAGGGGGTACCGGGACAGGGTGCTGGGTAGGGTGCCAGTGGGTGCTGGGACAGGGTGCTTGTAGGTGCCGGGGCAGGAGACTGGGTGCCAGGGCAGGGGACAGGGTGCTGGGGCAGGGTGCCAATGGGTGCTGGGGCAAGGGACAGGGGGCCAGTGGGTGCTGGGGGCAAGGGCCTGGGGCAGAGGACAGGGTACCGGTGGGTGGTGGGGCAGGGTACTTTTGGGGGTTTGGGCAGGGGGAGGGGACAGGGACCAGTATCTGGGGATCCTGCAGCTGCAGGCCAAAGCCCAGGAAGTGAGTGGGCTGCTCCCCCCAGCCCTAAACAGTAGCACGGTACCTGAAACACTGGTTCGTTGTGTAGCCTGATGCCTTCCTGTGCGGGCTGGGATCGGGGGGGATGGGGAGTCCTAGACCGTGCCGGCTCCAGCTGGCACGCTAGAGACTTTATTCCCCTCAGCCTTGCGGAGTGGGGGAGAGGGGGAGAGTCCCAAACCGTGCCAGCCCCAACCTAAAATGCCGGTCCGTCACGTGCTGGGGACTTTGTTCCCCTGCTGCCTTTCTGTGCCCGGGGAAGGGGTTGGGTGTCCGGGACTGCGCTGGCTCTGGCTGCTCAGGCAGCGCGTGCTGCCGCGGGGAGGGGAGGAGTAAGGCGCAAGCTTCTCGAGTGGTTGTGGTTGGCGTGAGCTGGGACTCCCCCCTCCCCTGCAGGCAGGCAGCAGGGGAATAAAGTCCCCAGCACACCGGCTCCAGCTGCTCGGGCAGTGGGAATGGGGTGTCCCAGACCATGCCAGCCCCAACCGCTTGGGCAGCGCTCGCTGCCCGAGCAGCTGGACCCGGCGTGCTGGAGACTTTATTCCCCTGCTGCCTGCCTGCGGGGGAGGAGGGAGTCCCAGCTCATGCCAACTGCAACCGCTCGGGAAGCTTGCGCCTTACTCCTCCCCTCCCTGCGGCAGCATGCGCTGCCTGAGCAGCCAGAGCTGGCGCAGTCCTGGACACCCAACCCCTTCCTCGCGCGCAGGAAAGCAGCAGGGGATCAAAGTCCCCAGCGCGCGACGGACCGGCAGTTCGGGGGGGAGGAAGAGCAGCCTGCGCGCTTCCAGTACCAGGCGCTCGGCTGCAGAACTCTTCCCCACCCCGCTGGAAGCCTGCGCTACCTCCGTTGTTCCTGGATGTAGCATCAGCACGGCATTCATCTTGGGGGTGGGGGCAGTGAGGGGGGCCCCCAAAAGCCTCGCGATCGACTGGTCGGGCCCCCAAGATCGACCAGTTCTTCTAAATTTGTTCTTCTTTCTGGCGTCTGGGCTGCGCTCTGTAATTTACTCCCCCCATATATTGAACCACCTTATAGGGCCCTTGCCATTGGGCCTAGAGTTGGCTTTTTGTTGTGGGTATTAACATCATCACTAGAACTCCTGGTGATCTGTCAGACTTTTGCCTGGTGGTTGTAATGAGTTTGCTGGGCCTCCTGTGCTTTTTCCAGAAGTTACCATACATTTGGGCTGACCTGAGCTATCCGTTCTCACATCTGTAAAACATACTCAGTTATGTTTTTCCCTGCGTTGGGTTCCTCCTGCCAGATCTCTCTGGTGATATTCAGGATGCCACGGGGATGGTGCCCGTATAATAGTTCAAAAGGAAAAAATCCAGTTGAAGCCTGAGGCACCTCCCATGTGGCAAACATAAGGTAAGATAGCAGGGTGTTCCAGTACTCCCCATCTCAACTTACTTTCTTCCTTATTATCACCTTGAGGGTTCGGTTGAATCTTTCAACCAGTCCATCAACTTGGGGATGATAGACCAAGCTTCTCAGGGTATGTGTGTGGAGTAGGGAACAAAGATCCTTCATTAATTCTGAGGTGAATGGGGTTCCTTGGTCTGTCAGTATCTCCTTCGGCAGTCCTACCCAGGTAAAGATCTCCAGCAGTGCTTTGACTATCATTTTAGAGGCCATGTTCCACAGGTGAATGGCTTCTGGATACTGGATTGCGTAGTCTAGGAGGACAAATATATATTGGTGGCCCTGGGTCATCTTCTCCAGGGGTCCCACTAGGTCCATGACTTTATGCTCAAACAGGACTTGTATAATGGGAAGGGGTACTAACGGTGTCCTCAAGTGAGGCCGAGGACTGTGCAGCTGACATTCCAGACATAATACGCAATACTGGCATATGTCTTCGTGTACTCCAGGCCAAAATAATCTTTGTAGGATCTGTGCTAGGGTCTTTTCTACCCTTATGTGCCCTCCAAAATATGAGTATGGGTGAAGCTGAATACGGCTTTCTGGTGCTTTTGAAGTACCAGGAGCTGCTGTGCCTCCTTCCCCTGCAGCCTGGTACAGTGGATCTTTCTTTATTATGAAGTAGGGTCCAGATCCCTGGGTTTTCCCTTCTATTGGAACTTGATCTATTTCTGTCTTCTCCTTCCTTCTGTTGTCATACCTGTCGTCTTCAGCTTGATCCTGGCTGAATTCTGGGGGACTGGTCTCCGTTGCCTCTGCCTGTTCGGAGGTGTTAAAATGGGGATCAGGCTTGGGTGCCTTCTCCTCCAGGACAACCGCCTTCTTTGCTGCCCAGGTCTGCGTGCCCATGAGAATAGTATTCTGGTTTTGGGTCAGAATTTGGGTTCCCAAGGCCTTAGCTGCCTGCCTTTTCCTTTTTGTTTTTTGTGACCTCCTGGGGGTGAGGAACAGCTCTGGGGATATTTCAGAAAAGATCGGGGGTTCATAGTCTACCCTGCACATTTCACTGACTTCAGAATCTCCCCCTTTTCCCAGTTCTACTGGGTGTAAGATTCCAAATCCTGGGAAGTCCCTTCTCATGAGCATCGTGTACAGGAGTTGAGGAACTACACCTGCCATTATCCCAGTAGTGTTCCCCTGGATTTCAGTCTTTACCATGATGATAGGGTAATAACAAACTGCCCTATGAACCCACATTACTCACATGTATCTACTATACCTAGGAACCTAAATCTCAATTTCAGAAGTGATATAGGCATTAAAACATAAGAACAGCTAGACTGGGTCAGACCAAAGGTCCATCTAGCACAGTATCCTATCTTCCAACAGTGGCCAGTGCCACATGCCCCAGAGGGAGTGAACACAACAGGTAATCATCCATTTCCAGCCTCCGAGAAACAGAGGCTATGGACGCCATTCCTACCCATCCTGATTAATAAGTATTGATGGACCTTATCTCCATAAATTTATCTAGTTCTTTTTTGAACCCTGTTAAAGTCTTTGTCTTCACAACATCCTCTGACAAGGAGTTACACAGGTTGACAGTGCACTGTGTGAAGAAAAACTTCCTTTTGTTTTTTTTACCTATTGTTGCTACCTATTGATTTCATTTGGTGACCCCTGATTCTTTTATGACCCCTAGTTCATTTATGAGTGAATATACCACCAATTGTTAATATTATATACATCTGAAAATGAGTCTTTGGAATGAAAATGTGTATAAAGTCAAACATTAACATTGCTGTACACTCTGCCTATCATATATTTAATAGTTAATTTGTATTTACTCTTATTGCTTTACTATGAAAGATTTTGTTGTAAAAAATAGAATTAAAGAACAATGTGATAATCAGTTCCATTAATTATCTATTGTATATTTGAGAGAGCCTGTCTGTTCAAAAACTCCTCCTAAACAGTAAGAGCTAGCATCATCAAATTCGGTATACAACTTCCTCTTATCATAACTTAAAGCAAGGTAAGGGTTTGGTTGTGCCAGCAAAATGGGATGTGCCTGGAATGGAATTGCTTCTCATAAAACCATACAGAAAAGAGACAGGCCTGGCTGGAGTGCCCTCTCCCCTTCCACCCCACCACACTTCTGGGACTGTCTGAGCCCCAAGCATCCCATACAGATGCCCCTCAGATGTTTAACCGGTTAATCGATTAAAGGGGGATGTATAGCGCATCTGCTCCAGCCCCACTGGTTAACCAGTTAACCTTTCAAATCCATAATTCAAACCTTATTATAAATACTAAAATAAATTGGGAAGGCAAAACATAAAATACATTAATTAAACAAATGAAAATAGTGAAATTTGTAGGTTGACTATTTTAGCATTAACCTTTGGCTTCATTCTTAATTTAGCAATTAAAATGGAATTGTTCCTTCATTAAGATTGATCTTGTATTACAAAACAAAGTATTTTACATGTTGAATTGGTGTGTTCAGTCAAAAAAAAAAGGTGAAAAATTAAAATTCAAGCGATTTTTTTCAGCAGGTTAGCAGTCTGTAGTTTAGTGCAGTCCAGATATATCCCATGTATAGATGTGGCAATGCTTGTCATTGTGAATTTGTCGACTGATTTTAAGAAACAAATACTGAAACAGAAACCACTTTAAATAATGTTTAGATTTTTTCTTCTGAAGTTTTTATTTTTTCCACTAAACAGTGAAACCAAAACAAAAAATTAGCTCAGTTAGCAATGTTTATTTTGTGATGTTTTTAAGTACAGTGTCTGTTTTTGCTGTAAGGAAAACAGTCCAGCTGCTACCCAAAGCAGTTATAGCACCCGTAAGTGTTTGAAGTGTAAGAATTTGTGGAACTTGACTGAAACAAGCTAACCTTCTGCATAAGAGACATATCTGATATGAGCACAAGCAGGCGGAGTGCCTGTCTGTTTGAAAGATGATGGAGATCATGGGCCCCCAAAGGCAGAAACACATCTGGGCTTGTTTAGAAATCTCTGTTGGCTTTTCATGTGGAATAAAGATCTTTCTTTTTTTCATTCTTCCATCTTTCAGCAAATTGCTTCCTTGCTTAAAAAGGACTATGGAGAACAGGAAGCATGTACATTCTGGGTTATTTTGTGCACCTGTTAAAAGGATTCTATTTTTGGTTTGGTGCCTTGCTTATTGCTACTTAAATATTTCTTTGATTAGTATTTACATTTTATATACCTATATATTTACAATAGACTACATATTATCTGAACATAAGAACATATGTTCTTATGTTCTTATCTAATTTCTTTTCATTGAATTTGTCAGTTCATTATGTGTGATTATTTTTAACATCATTTAAGATATTTATTTGAGATATTTATTAACTGGTGAATATATGATAAATCACGGTAACATAATAGTTGAAAGTGCAATATCCCTTAGGGCAGGAAACTGTTCTTCTTTATATTTCCATTTTATTTGTTAAGAAATAATGTATAAATGCTTCCTTTTTAGTGATTATAAATTAATTTGTAAACTTTTTTCAAATGGTACGAAAAGCACTATTAGAATGTTATGACCAATGTCTTACATTAGTAACATACATTTCATCCCAAAAGATTCCATGGTACATGCAAAGTGGAATCATTTAACTAAAATGCAGTCGCAATCAAGTAAAACAGCACTTTAAAAGTTAACAGCACACAAAAGATTTTAGGACAGGAAGTGAGGAATTTCATATCTGGTTGCAAGTGCAGGGAAAATTGAAATGGTCAGAATCTTAATACCAACTTTCACTAGGATACTAGTTCCATTTTGGAAACCTCATTTTTTTGAGGCTTACAGGATCTTTCGAAAAAGCGCCCTGTTTTCGAAAGAACCGTGTCTAGATTGAGGTTTCAATTTCGAAATAGCGCTTTTTCGAAAGAGCGCCATTACGTGATTATGCAAATGAAATGCGGGATATTTAAATGCCGGCTTCATTTGCACTTTCGAAGTGCTTCATTTACATCCCTCTGCCGACAGAGGGATGTAGTCTAGACGTAGCCATAGAGCTGGAAGAGACCTCAGGAAGTCATCAAGTCCAGCTCCCCTGCCCAAGGCAGGACCAATCCCAACTAATCTCTTGGCTGATTTCGTTGTACTTCTGAGAATCGCATAAATATCATAGTCTAAGGCAGGGATGGGCAATAAAAAAATGGCAGCCTATAGGGTTAGTTGCCACTGCTGTGTTTACCTGTGCCTCCGCAGGTATCAGAGGATCGCAGCTCTGGTTGGCTGCGAATAATCATTCGTGGCCAATGCGAGCAATGGGAAGCGTCATGAACTGGGATACTGTTTCCCGCTGCTTCCTTCCTGCAAACAGCAATTTGTGGCCAACCAGAGCTGCAATCCTCTGATACCTGCAGAGACACAGATAAACATGAAGGTGGGGGACCACCAGGGACTAACCCTGCAGACTAGATCCAGCGCATGGGCCAGAATTTGCCCACCCCTTGTCTAAGGTCAATACATGAAACTAAGCCACATTGAATTTTCAATTTAACTTGGTCTATGGATCAAAGCAGAAAAAACTGGTTTATTTTTTGTGGAAAAGGTAGTCTGGATGCACTTCTTTGTTTTTGTTTTTATTTGAAATTGGTTTAGTAATATGGATTGAGTAATGTGATCTAGTTTTCAAAATAAAATTACATTTAAAGTTATGCTTCTCATGGTTATTTATAAAATGCCCCCTGAAATATGACTTCAGGAAAAAAATTAAGGCATCCCTGTTAGGTACTGGATTTAAATTGATTTTTAAACAAAATGTGTTTAACATAAGTGGAACAAAAATATGTTTTTTAGTCACTGCCTTTTTATTATAAGTTTTAAACAAAAATATCTAGTATCTGTAGTTCTAGAAGCCAAACTTACACAGCACATCTATTATATTCATTATCTTACTTACTATATTTGTACTGTATAGGATTGCACCATAACAATTCTGTAAATGTACAATAACTGTTTTTTGCATAAAGGAAATCATTAGTATTAAGATAACTAGAGTTTCCAAAGTTGCTGAATATCCTAAGAGCCTTAATTTAGTTGTACCATTATAGTGGTACACAATGAATGATTTCTGTTTGTGTGGATAGTGGAGTAACCCTGAATGCATATGAATTGTGGAATAGTAAGATAAATCTTGTACACATAATACTTGGTACTTTAGGTAATATTTGGACAGTAAATAACAAATGTATTTGCACCAATCAAAGCATAAAACTATTAAATGATCCCAAGGCATCCTTATGCTGTTTTGTTTTGTATTTCTCATTGCATGTTTTATGGTGTCTGATCTTTTTTTTTTTTTTTTTTTTTTTTTTTGAACAGGCAGGATAATAACATAAAAAAGCCTCTTGGTCTCATTCTTTTGTGGTGTAAGGCTATATTTCTGTATCTGTTTCCTGGTCACAAGAATAGTGGAGGAGGAGAGAACTGAATTAAAGTGCATCATGCATCATATATCCTCATACCTGTGATAGCAAAACAAAATAAAACAAAAACATCCCTCCCTCTCTTCCAGGGTGGAGTAGTTATTGCAAGGGTCACTTAGCAGAAAAGTTTGCATTTTAACCCCCATTTTGGAAGGATTTTTCAGCAGCAGGAGAGAAGTTGGAAAAAAAGTGGGACGTGTATTTTCACGTTGGGATTACAATCTGAACCTGTGTTCCTTGGTGCTATCCCTTTTTCAGCAAGCTAACATATAGGCACTTAATTAATGAGTGTTGCTGACCTCTGTGGAGACATAAGAAAAAAATCTGCACTTTTCCCTCTGATAGTAGGAAGAGTGGTACCTGAGCGAGGAACCAGTAATTTCCTGTTCTGCCACTTGTTAAACCATGCTAATACCATATGTTCCTGTTGAGTTTGAAGTAATTAGTTGGGGCAGACCCATTCTTCTTATACAATCCAAGTATTTACAGTAATTCCTCATTTAACACGTGCCCGCTTAACACGTTTTCACGATAGCACGATTTTTTTTTTAGGGAACATTTTTTGAATTACACGACCGTCCCCGGAATAACACGATTTCCCCAGCTGGTCCGTTGCCGGCTGCTGCGTGGGGCTTCCCCCGCCTCCCTGCAAAGCGGCGGAGGGCTCACCGCTTGCCGCGCCGTTCCCCAGTGACCCTCCCTCGCCGGACGCAGTGCGGGTCCCGGCAGACCCGTCACAGGGGCATACTCCCAACCCAATCCCCCTCCCCTCTCCTCCCCTTCCCTTCCCCAGAACCAAACACCTCCTCTCCCTGCTGTAACCCAGTCCCCTTTCTCCCCCAACCTTATGTCCCGGTCCCAACACACACCACCGCTTGAAATGCAACCCCCACCTTTTCCATTATTTTCAATGGGAAAATTGACCCCGCATAACACGTTTTCACTTAACACGATCATTTTCTGAAACATATCTATAGTGTTAAATGAGGAATTACTGTATTTTTCAAATATTGAAACTGGAAGGAATATATCGAGTCAGGTAGATGTGTGGATTTGCATTTTATTTGTCTTTTGTGTAATACTCTAGTCAGTACAGACACAAATCCTGTGATAACATTCATATGAATGAAAATGTATGTACTATGGATAGCATTTTCAAAAGCACTCAGCAATTGCCTCTGGTGCTTTTGAAATCAATAGGAATTTTACCATTTACTTCGTTCTAAGGATGTTAAAACAGTTGACCAGTTAACCATTTTAACTTAGGGTTTGCCGCCTGGCCCTGGGATCCCGCCACCCAGGTCCACTGTGGCCATAGGGTCCTGCCGCCTGACCCACCGACCCTGCTGTAGCTGGAGCTGCTCCGACCCGGCATGACTGGCTGCTGCTGGAGTTAATGGGCAAGGGCCAGTTAACTGCTTAACTGGCAAATATGCCAGTAAGCTCAGTGCCGTAACGAGGTATTTTTGCGTCTGGGGCAGAATACTAATTATGCGCCCCCTCTCCTTAGGTTAGCATGCGTCGCACTCTTTACTTTTGCAGCTTATTATTTTTACTTGTTGCATCTTTGTGCCCCTGATTATGATGTACCTGAGGCGAGGCCCTGCTTGCCGTGCCCTTGTTACGGCCCTGGGCAAGCTTCATGCTTGCCGATAAGATTACCATTTAACATCACTACTTCAGTCATAGTAGAGAGAGGCATAATTCTGAAAATCCAACTCGTAGACTCATAGACTTTAAGGTCAGAAGGGACCACTATGATCATCTAGTCTGACCCCCTGCACAATGCAGGCCACAGAATCTCACCCACCCTCTCCTAGAATAATCCTCTCACCTAGATCTCAGATATTGTAGTCCTCAAATGGTTTAAGGACCCCAAGATGCAGAGAATCCTCCAGCAAGTGATCCGTGCCCCATGCTACAGAGGAAGGCGAAAAACCTCTGGGGCCTCAGTATCTGTAATGTGCATAGCTGCAATCTTAATGAATAATTATTGCTACCATAAGAAATAGTGGAGAGTGCAGTTAAGATACAGCAGACATGAGGTTTAGCCACTTCATACAACTGTTGATTTAGAATTGCCTGCAGGGGAAAGCTATTTGTGGGTTGAGTGGTCCAATTCTACCATGGAAATGGGCATTGTGGGGACATAGTGAGAATATTTCATTGTTGGAATGGCATGTGCAGCTTGAGTGGAGACCGCTTAATAGCATAATTGATGATTGGTGTTTTAGTGGAAAATAGAGGACATGAAGGAATCAGGTGAAGCATTAGCCCAACAGAAATTTATCTGGTTCTTTATATAAACCCCTCTATATACTGTCATGTCAATAGAGCTAATAAAGTTGAAGCTTGTTTATTGTTCCCCTTACTGCACTGTATTTTTTCCTCATATCTGTCATGAAATTGACATTAATTCAGTGCAGTTAGCAGTTTAGACCAATGTGCCCTAGCAGTAATAGTATTAGTTTCAAATGTAACAAAAAGTAGCTGAATTATTTGTTTGTTCCTTCCTGCTGAATATAATCAGATTACATGTAAAGGCACTTGACAGTTGAACTAATTTCAGATCCGAATTTAGAATCTAAAATCTCACTATGTTGATGTTAGCTGTCAAGTTATCAGTTTTGTTATAAGAAGTTGACTCTAGTCATAATTCATAATTATGCACAAGGCCATGCAATGAATGGTTTTGTCCTTTGGTTTAATTTTGTTTATTTTATTCAGATTGATCATTTTTTCTTTTTAATTTGAACATACACCAATCAATTTCTGTTAATTATGCTCCCTGAATATTAGTTGTACCAGATCCATATAAACGGAGTCACAAGCACCGAAATTATTTAAACAAAGGTATATGTTGAAGGGCTGTGTCAAATAAAGACAGTTCTAAAATCCCTTGCTGTTAGTGTATTTGTCTATTATCACTCTTGTTTTCTTTTATGTTTAACAAATGTTCAGTTAATAATGCCTATGTAATTCCAATAAGCAGTAGATTTAATTTAAATATTAATGTTTTAAAAATATCTTCTGATATTTATAAAATATCTTACTTTATAAAAAAAATGTTATAAAGTAAAATTTTATGTTAAGACCTGTCCTCCTTCTTGGCATAAAGAATTAAGGTGATGATTCTTTGGTAGATGAAATGAACAATCTCACTGAACAGTGGACCCTGTAGTGTCACCCAGATAGTTTACCTTGTGATTGACCAAGCTTTGTTTCAGGCTTGAGCCTACATTTGTTAATGTGCCTGTCTCCTCTCCTCATCTTTCCAGTTTTCCTTTCCAGTCAGGACAGTAAAGTGAACTGCCATTCACTGGAACACTTGTCCAATAGTGTACCTGGATTTGTTCAGACTATGGGCTTAAACTGCAGCAAGGGAGGTTTAAGCTGGACGTTAGGAAAAACTTCCCAACTGTCAGAGTGGTTAAACACTGCAATAAATTGCCTAGGGAGGTTGTGGAATCTCCATCTCTGGAGATACTTAAGAGCAGGTTAGATAGACATCTATCAGGGATGGTCTAGACCAGTGTTTCTTAAACTTTTTAAGACTGAGGAACACCAAACAATAATTTTTTTAAATGGGGAACACCAAGGATTTTTTGTGGAGGGGGAAAAAAAAAAGACATGGAAAAGTTGTTGAGCAAAACAAACAAATAAAAAAGGACGGGGAAAAGAAGTTGTTAAGCAAAAAAACCTGAACAGTTTGTCCTTTTATCAGGAGAGTAGGCGTTGCCCTTTTAAGGGCGGCCATTTTGAACTCTGTTCTCCACGGCACACCTCCAACTGTTTCTCGGCACACCAGTGTGCCACGGAACACGCTTTAAGAAACGCTGGTCTAGACGGTACTGGGTCCTGCCGTGGGGGCAGAGGACTGGACTCTATGACCTCTTGAGGTCCCTTCCAGTTGAAGTGTTCTATGCTATATTAATTATCATGGACTGGATGCTACACAGAGATTTCATACTTTTGAAGTATTTATGATCTATAGCAGGTGTGCATTAACTTAAGAACATAAGAACAGCCATACTGGGTCAGACCAAAGGTCCATCTAGCCTAGTATCTTTTCTTCTAACAGTGGCCAATGCCAGATGCCCCAGAGGGAGTGAACAGAACAGGTAATCATCACATGATCCCTCTCCTGTCATCCATTTCCAGCCTCTGACAAACAGAGGCTAGGGACACCATTCCTACCCATCCTGGCTAGAGATGTAAGCGACTAGTCAACTATCCGATAAGCAAAAGCTTATCGTCTAGTTGACACACTAGTTGGCTAGTTCCTTTCCCCCCTTCCCCGCTGCCTCTATTGCAAAGAGGCAGCAAGGAGTGGGGAAGAGGAAAGGGTTCTGGGGGGAGCCGGCTTAAAAGCCAGTTCCCTTCAGCTCCGTGGGAGGGGGAAGGGGTGCAGTGGTGGCGTTCCAACTTTGAAATGTACAAGAGTTCCTCCTGGGGCTCTTGTACCTTTCAAAGAGAAAGCACCACAAGGAGCCTGAGGTGAGTGGGGGACTCTGGAGCTCCACGTGGTGTTTCAATCTTTGAAATGCACAAGAGCCCCTTCTTGAGTTATTGTACATTTCAAAGTGGAAGTGCCTGCTTGGACCCCGGGGTCAGCAGGACTCCTCGCTGGCCCTGGGCTCCAAGAGCCCCTGTTCTTGTACATTTCAAAGGTAGAATACCACGCTAGTCCTTATCGACTAATTGAATAGTTGATGTAAATCCCATCATCTATTTGATTAGTTAATCAAAATTTAACATCCCTAATCCTGACTAATAGCCACTGATGGACCTAACCTTCATGCATTTATTTAGTTCTTTTTTGAACCCTGTTAAAGTCCTGGTCTTCACAACATCCTCTGGCAAGAAGTTCCACAAGTTGACTCTGTGCTGCGTGAAAGAAAACTTCCCTTTTTATTTTAAACATGCTACCTATTAATTTCATTTGGTGACCCTTAGTTCTTATGGGAGCAAGTACATTTTTCCTTATTCTCTTTTTCCACATCAGTCATGATTTGATAGACCTCTATCATAGCCCCCTTTTAGTCTCCTCTTTTCTAAGCTGAAATGTCCCAGTCTTTTTAATCTCTCTTCATATGGGACCTATTCCAAACTGCTAATCATTTTTGGCCTGAGAGTCACGTTGGGGTTCTGAAATTGTATGGAGGGTCAGGTAGGGAAGATTAGGGGGAGGCTGTGCTTCCCCAAACTACCAGGAGTGGCCTGAGCCCTGCCTTCTTTACTGCTCCTCCCAAACAACTGCCTCCTATTCAATCCCGCTTTCTATCTCTTGACTGCCTCCCGGGATCTCACCCGCTATCCAGCCCCCCCCCCTTCTGTTCCCTGACTGCTCCCCAGACCCTCTGCACCATCTCAAACCACCTGCTCCCAACTGCCCACCAAGTACCGCTACACCTTCTCCAAAAACCACTGCTCCCCATTCCCTGACTGCCCTTGGGACCTCTGCCCCCTCTCTCAATCCCGTTTCTCGTTCCTGGGACCCTTCACCCCCATCCAACCTCTTCTCCCCCCCAGTTTCCTTTCCACCACCAACCACACTGCTTGGAGCAACCATGGCTGGCAGTGCTACAGCCACACCGCCCAAGCCAGAGCTTTCAGCTGCACAACCCAGAGCATTGACACTGTCAGTGGCAAACTGAGGCTGCAGGGACTGGAGGATCAAAGGGGAGAGGCTGGGGCTAACATCCCCATGTATGAGCTCGGTGGCTGGACTGAAGATTCCCACGGGGCCATAGTTCCCCGCCCCCCCCAATCTATAGAGTTTTTAGTCTTTCCTATTTTGTATCTCTTGGACTGTATTTAGAAGATGGATGAATAAGATTTTGTCCCCCTGTGTCTTTGCAAATCAGTCATGTTTCCTACATGTTATTGTAAAGGGTTGCCTAATGACTAAATACAAAGAAATACTTATGACTATATATATCATATTTTTTTTAAACTCATGTGCATGTGATAAGAAATAGCTTCTGTTATTATTTCATTAGTTTATCTTTAACCTTGAAGTGCATTAATTAGTTGGATCCATTTCCAGCAACTTTTCAATTTTTGTTTTGATTGTTGATAAAGTATGGCGTCACCCTTGTATCAAGGTCATTCAACTTCTTGGCTGTTTCTTTGATCACTCCTACTGGAATTGGTCTGACTTAAACTTTTAATGAGAAGGGAAGAATGTTTTTGGTTAAGTATTTATTGTTCTTAGTAGAGATCTCCAAAAAATGACATTGCTGTATGGAAATGCAACAGGATGGCAATTAGAGCTGGCCAAAACTTGAGATTGCAAATTTATTTTTGCAAGACTTTTCAGTTGTGTAGTTCTGAAGCAGATCCAAACCAAACTTCTAAAAATTTCTCACAAACTGGAAATCCCCCACCCAACTGAACTTAGGAAATACTTACTGACACATGGTGTTTCAGAAACAAAATATGCCACCTGAGACAGGCAGCTTCTGTTTGAAATGGACTGGAGCCTGCCTGCAATTTGAGTAAGCTTGCTTTCAGGAGACCTTCTGATTTGACAAATCAGCATATCTGAAAAATTCAACTTAAACCAAAAATTTCCAACCAGTTCTAATGGCAATTTCTAGAACACAGAATAGGGATTTCAGGTTCCTCTGCTGCTTCAAATGTAGCTCAGCTGATAGAACTTCACATAGACAAACAAAGTAGATACTGGGTGATAGGTTAGTGATCTCGTAGCTCCAATCAAGATGGGAAGCAAGCTGGAATGTTTCTATGTAGTGAAGGGAAAAGGGGCCGGAACGGAGAAAACCCATGATAGGACATACCTTGGAGAGAAAGCTTGGACTAAAGTTTGATGTAATTTATATTTTACGAACATTAACACCAAAGCCCAGAAAGAGGGTAAGTTTGGACTACAGGGTTACATTCAAGTCTGCCCCGAAGGGGTGGGGCCTTGAGCAAAACAGGTAACAGGGGGAAGCTAGCCCCCAGCCACCCCTTCAGCACTGCTGGAGGCTCCGGTGGCAATTTAAAGGGCCCAGAGCTTTGGCTGCTGCTGCTGTTGTAGTGGTGACAGGCCCTTTAAATAGCTAGGCCCTGGGGCAGCTGCTCCACCATGCCCTGTTGGCAACCCTGTTGGACTATGTAGGAAGGGAATTATTCCCATTTTACAAGACTACCTATCTTGTTTAAGAAAAAACAGTATCTTTATGCTAGCGTGGAAAGAAGAATGAATTCAAAATCTAAATTTATCAAGTATGTTTTAATTCAGTCTAATTGCTCATGCATTCTGTTTTAAAAGTCTGGCTAGGAGTAATATTTTGGTAAAATCTTAAGAGTACAAGGAATGTTTTATGTTTTACAGACTATGGGGTTCTTAGTTTTCTTCAAACTTTTTACAAATATAAGTTTTTTGAGATCATGAAAAATACTGTACAACAACCCTGAATACGGAAATCTTTTACTTAGCAACAGAACAAGAAAAGACCAAACAGGCAGCATAGAACATTTCCACTTGCTGTCAGTATTTCTCAGTTCTGACTTGGAATAAGAGCCTCTCAAGATAAGAGATTAGCACTTTCGCATATTCAGTCCTCTTCCTCTCTGCTGATATTCTTTATAGTATTTCCAGTTAGAATCATGGGGTTGGAAGAAACCTTGGAGGTCATCGAGTCCAGCATCCGGCTAAAAGCAGGACCAATCCCAAGTATGTCATCCCAGCCAGGGCTTTGTCAAATTGGGCCTTAAAAACCTCTAGTGATGGAGAGTCATTGCTCCTCGCTTTGTCATCTGTCACCACTGAGAACAGCCTCTCTCCATCCTCTTTGGAACCCCTCTTCAGGCAGTTGAAGGCTGCTATCAAATCCCCCCTAACTGTTCTCTTCTGTAGACTAAATAAGACCAAATTCCTCAGCCTCTCCTCATAAGTCATGTGCTGCAGCCCCCTAATAATTTTTGTTGCCCTCTGCTGGACTTTTTCCAATGCTTCCACATCCTTTCTGTGTGTGGGGGAGGAGGGGTGCCCGCTCAGAATTGGATGTAGTACTCTAGATGTGGCCTCACCAGTGCCGAATAGAGGGGAATAATCGTTTCCCTAGATCTGCTGGCAGTGCTCCTCCTAATGTACCCCAATATACCGTTAGCCTTCTTGGCTACAAGGGCACACTGTTGACTCATATCCAGCTTCTCACATCATCTGTCACTAGGTTTCCTCCCCTATTCAGTAAGGGTCCCAAACCTTCTCTCATTACCCTCTTATTGCTGAAATGCCTGTAGAAACCTTTCTTGTTTCCCTTTACATCCCTTGTTAGCTGCAATTCCAGTTGTGTTTCTGCCTTTCTGATTATACCCCTGCATGCTCGAGCAATATATTTATACTCCTCCCCAGTCATCTGTCCAAGTTTCCACTTCTTGTAAGCTTCTTTGTGTTTAAGCGCGCCAGAAATTTCACTGCTATGCCAAGCTGGTCGCCTGCCATATTTGCTTTTCTTACTGCATGTTGGGATAGTTTGTTCCTGTACCTTCAATAAGGCTTCTTTAAAATACAGCCAGACCTCCTGGATTCCTTCCCCCCCTCATGATAGTGTCCCAGAGGATCCTGCCCTTCAATTCCCTGAGGAAGTCAAAGTCTGCTTTTCTGAAGTCCAGGGTCTGTATTTTACTGCTCTCCTTTCTTGCTTTGGTCAGGATCTTCAACTCAACCATCCCATGTTGAGGTGGTGGTTATTTTTAGGGGGTGTAATGTGTTTATGGTTTTCTACATACTTCACACCCCTAAAAATACCCTCCGCTTTCCCTATTTGAGAGCATCATTTTTGGAGCGTGTCTCCACTGCGCAGTGGATTGACGCTGCAGCAATTGGACCATCAGTGGTCAATTTATCGTGTCTGCTTAGACATGATAAGTTGACCTCAGCGCTTTCCGGTTGACTCCGGTACTCCATCAGGAGAGTCTACAGGAGAGCCTCAGCTGTTAACGTCACTGCATGGAAGACACTGCGGGAAGTAGGTATAAGTACATCGACTTCAGCTATGCTATTTTTGAAGCTGAAGTTGCGTATCTTAGATCAAGGTGATTGGGAGGATGTGTTGTAAACCAGGTCTTAGACAATAACTTTTGGTAACTGCCGAGCTAGGTAGGATTCATACTACTAATCAAGAAGTTAAAAGCTTCATATCACATTATCACATTCTTGAACTTTTGTTTTTTGTTGGGTTTTGTGTGTTTGAGTACTGGGAGCTTATAGACTGCATGTAACCTCTCCACAGTTTTTTGGTTTTCTCCTTCACAATTGGATTGCTCTAGTGTTCCAGTGGAATAGCCTTTGTTTGATTACACTCTCTGAACAGCTTGTATTTCTATCTCTGATGTGTGGGATTCATTGTACCTGTAAGATTGCCTCTGCCATGAAGTGATATGAGGAGCTAGGGCACCTCCCTGGTTGAGAAGAAGGACAAGTATTTTACCTTCATTCATGGATTCTTGTAAACTTTGAAAAAACATCTGAATGCATCTGATGAAGTGGGTCTTCGCCCACGAAAGCTTATGTTCCAATAAATCTGTTAGTCTATAAGGTGCCACAGGACTTTTCGTTGTTCTTGCAGATTCAGACTAACGTGGCTACCCTCTGATACTTGTAAACTTTGGAGATTTTCTGTTGTTATTTTCTGCATGGGTTCTAGACTGTTTGATGCTACTCTTCATATATATGGGTATCTACCGTAACTATTTATTGTACAAATGTTCCTAGTATGTTTGCTTACTAAGCTCATCATAGGAATTGCAAGGGATTTTTTTCCAAAAGCTTGTTTTAAAAAGAAATCTGAGTTGGGTTTGCTAATAAACTTTATAAAGGCTTGAAAAGTTTGGTAATATTGATATGAAAATGTTAAACAAAACCACCAGTTGCAAAGTATGTGCCATGGCTAAAGGCATTCACAAAATCAAATTCTAGACCTCTTTGCAATGATGATTTGCACCTTCATTTTGGCCAACCAGATAGAATCCACACCATCCTTTCGCGTCTGTCTGTGCAGATTGCTTCTGCTAGGAGCCTAAATAATTCAAGAAGGAAAGAATGCATAAGGAGTTGGATCATGACATAGAACACAAACGTAGATCTCTTCACCGTACTCCACATAGCACTCCTGGACAGGCCTGTGGAGTGCAGCTCTGTTTGTTTTGTGGGAACCAGGTTGGACACCAGTTCTACATTCTGGAGTTACCTCCTGGTCAGAGCTTTAGAGCCAGAACTTGTTCTAGGCATGTATTAGCTCTCTGTATACCATACAAAAATCTCCCAGCTGAATTTAAAATTGAAAATATTCATCAGTTACTTAAAAGAATCTGATAGTTAGTCGGGAATTTCAATTTTAAAAACAAAATGAAACGACACCAAGCAATGCAAAGTATGCAAATGCTCAGCTAAGGTAACCTGAATAGTCTTAATTCTGTCCTCTTATTCTGGAGCCATTTTGATGAAGGACTTTGAGAGAAGTACTTCATCAGCTTATCTTTAATTTTATCACTTCAGTGAACAATATCTACTTTATTTGTAGTTAATCTGTGGAACTGAGGAACTCTACTATGTGAGGTTTTATTTTACATATATCATGATCCTTGTCCTATTGTGTACCTAGAGTGAAATCCTCAATTACAAGACTTGATACCCTCAAAATCTACTTAAAATAAGAGTAAATGTGCAAATTAATGATCCAGAAATTTTAGACTGGAGATACCATGGACAGTCAGATTATTTATCTAATCTCACAAAACATGAGCAATATATCTCCCTGTTCTATCCCTTTAGAAGGCTTGTGGAAGATTTGTGTGTGCATCTTAAGAATTCTGTGTGAGACTGAGCTCTCTGTATGTGTCTTTTCCAAGATGCAAAGTCCATTTTGAGTGAGGGAGCTAAGTGCCTTTTGTGAGGTCTCTTTGCCTCTATATTGGACTGAAATTCCATTAACTAAGGATGGCCCTCTATTCAACTACAGATGTCCTAAACCAAGTGAACTTTTCCCTCCTCCACCGCCTGCCCCAAACCCATCGAGAAAAATTAGATCTTTAGCCACATTCATTGACTGTCTCCTAGGAAAACTGCTGCCTAAGCCTGATGAAGGAACATCTGCCTAACTGAACACAGATGACTCCTCCCAAGGAATCCCAATGGATTGATGGCTAGACTTATTTTTTTCCTATATATTCTGTACTCTTTTTGTATTTTTGTGCTTAAGTACAGAGCAGTAGTGTGCTAGAATCTATGAAAACTGTCTGAGCATTTAATGCATTACACCTACCATGTGCCCCTGGAAGAGGAAACCAGAAGACTCTGACCTTCAGGTGGAGTTCTGGGAGAGGGCATTTTTAAGGGATGGCTGGAGTCTGAGGGCTCAGCACTGTTTGGAGGAGCTGGTAAGTGGGCTGAATGCTCAGGAGGATCTGCACTCAAGTGTGTGCTTAGAGCCCCCAAGAGAGAGATAATGCTTAATGTCTGATTTTAGTTCTGCAAGATTTAATGAGGTTCCCTTTTCAAATACTGTTTATCTCTATTATGTAGTCCATTTAAAAACAAATCAAACAATGGTCAAAGTGGTTTTAATATTTGCTGCCTTTATATTTTAAAAAAGGTTATGTCTTCAGGCCAGAGAAATGGTTGATAACCTAACATCATATTCTCGTCTGTGTTTCAGTACTGTACCCTTTTACTGTTCAGTAACAGTGTGCTATTTATTACAGGATGATGTGATGATGCCACAGAGGGTGAGACTGCAGCTTGAAGCTGCCATTCAGCACCCAAGCAGCGTGAGTACTTCTTTCATTTTTATTTAAAAAAGTGAACTCCAAAACCCATAAAACTGTGTGGTCAGATACATTTATTTGAAAGGATGGGAAATGTTCACGAGGCTGGTGGTGGCTAAGCATTATCAACGTGCAGTTTTCTTTTAGCTACAGCCAGATATATAATAGTTACTTTGAATTTTTTGTTTTGCTTTTGCTTGTTTGCTGTTAGATTAAACCAAACTCCCTTTTTTACAGTAATATGCTTGTTTCAAATAAGCTACAAAGGTTTCTCCAAACCAGTATTAGAAGAGAGTGTCATTTAAATTAGAACACTTTTTAATATAGCACACTATATAATATGAAAACCTACAAAGGAGCATTTACAACAATTTTTAAACAACTGTGGTTAATGTTTACACTTCCTCAAACAATCAGAATGTATGGTTTATTATATAAATTGTTGCACATGCCTAGGGTGTTAAATTGACATTTGTTTTTTTTCCTATAGCTGGCTCTAAAATGAAGTAGTCTTCAATAGGACAAGTGTTCTCTTTATTCTTGTGACATAAATGTGCCTATTCAGTGAAATTAAGATTTTATGAAGACTGTGATTGTTAGAAGCATAGTGTTAAGTGTATTTCAATAGTTAGGATCAGTAGTAGAGGACCATTTGCAGTTCTTATATATATTCCACTTATCTTGCTGAAGATCAGGCATGTACAATAATTTTGATGGGGGGCCTCTCCAAGATTTTGATAAGTGGTCAAGGGCTGCACTTTACTATGGAGGGCATCTGGGGTCTGGGATGGAGGTTGGGGGGCAGAAGGGAGCATAGGGTAGGGGACTGAGGTGCAGGAGAGGGTGTGGGGTCTGAGAAGGAATTTGGTTGAAGGAGAGGATTGTAATCAGGGCAGAGAGTTGGGTTGCAGGGGACTGGACTCAATGACCTCTCAAGGTGGGGGGAAGGATAGCTCAGTGGTTTGAGCATTGGCCTGTTAAACCCAGGCTTGTGAGTTCAATCCTTGAGGGGGTCATTTAGGAATCGGGTAAATCTGGTAGGGATGGTACTTGGTCCTGCTGTGACAGCAGGTGACTGGACTCAATCACCTCTCAAGGTCCCTTCCAGTTCTATGAGATAGGCAGCTTGGTGGGCCCTGCTGAAGGTTATAAACTTGAACATATTGATGTGTAGTATCAATCACATATGGACACATAAAAATGATATGAAGAACTTTGCCTCAAAAAACAAATTATGTATCTGTCAAAATTATTTGGTAAAAATAGACTTCACAGTGCAATAAATCTTCCAAGGGAAAATGTTAAAGCTCTGAATGGCGTGTTCAAGGGATTTCTGTAAAGCAATGGTCAATTGACTTTATCTGTTAAAAAGGTATCTATTATAGGAGGTCTGGTTAAAATTACCACTTTGAGAGTTAAACACCTTTGAACTTTCTCTTCCAAACACCTTGGCTACATCTACACTGGCATGATCTTGTGCAAGAACTCTTTTGCGGAAGAGTTCTTGTGCAAAAACTCTTCCAGAAGAGAGCGTCTACACTGACATGTGCGTTTGCACAAGAGATGTGCTTTTGCGCAAGAGCGTCCATGCCAGTGTAGACGCTCTCTTGTGCACGAAAGCTCTGATGGCCATTTTAACCATAGGGCTTTCTTGTGCAAGAAATTCCTGTTGCCTCTCTACACTGGCCTCTTGCGCAAGAACAGTTGCGCAAGAGGGCTTATTCCTGAGCAGAGGCATCAGAGTTCTTGCGCAAGAAGCACTAATTTCAGACATTAGAACGTTAGTGTACTTGCGCAAGAACTCCCCGCCAGTGTAGACAGGCAGCAAGTTTTTGCACAAGATCGCGCCAATGTAGACACAGCCAAATTTAGTCCAGGATAGAGAGCACTGTGCTTCTTTCAGTTAAGGAATGTCTGCTAAACAACCTGTTGTTCAGCGCCAGGATGTGCACCTGCTCTTCTCTGCACCTGTGTATTCCAAAGCTTCATGTGTTCAGATTTCTTTTGAAAATGTTACTTTCTATATAATTTATAGGATTGGTCTGACTGTTATTGAGTAGTAGTTTGTATTGTAAGCATATCTGAATAGAGAAAAGTGGAAGATGGAATGGGTACTTCTGTTCTGATATGTAGAAATCAATATAATTTCATATTAAGATAACGGGAATTGAAAAGGTAAGTGGCACTTGTAAATTTTTTGGGGGGCAAACACTTATGGGAGCTGTCTTTCTCACGTGCTGATTAGACTTGTGTGTGTTTAGACACTGATCTTTATTAGTGCAATTTCTGCTAAATAGTAGCTCGTAACTTAACTCTTTTTATAATCATAGCACGAATTAGGAAAACACTTCATATTAAGAAAAATCAGTGTCTGAAAGCATCAAAGTCTCTCCAGTGGGGAGGTGCAACTGTTCTCAAAAATGAGTTGGGACAGAAGAGACAGGACTTTTTCTCATTTCTGGTTCTTTCCACTCCAGAGCCACTTGCTCTCAGGAACTAGTATGTAGCAAGTAGACTATGCTCTCCATTCCTCAAAGCTTTAGTGTAATTTGGAGAGGGGAGTAATAGGGCTTTGTGACACAGTGTTTCCATGGCTGAGCAAGGGCTGTTAATATGTGTCAATATCAGTCATATCCTCTGTAGCACAGTTGTTTGACTTCAGATGTGTGTATGCTATACATGACGACATTATTTATCAAGCAGCAAAACTGAATATATAGTTGTCTTTATATCCTCAGCAAGATTTGCAAAGTACTTTCCAACTCTAAAAGCAAAAATTTGCCTACTGTTGTAGTTTGGATTTAGATCAAAAGTTGAAATGCCTAAAGCCATTTTTACGCAATATTATCTCACTGTCTGAATGTGAGTAAACTCCAGCTTGGTTGGTTTGATGACAGATGTAACTTTCAAGTATCTAGTGGATTGGGTGAATTAGAGTAAAGCTTTAATTCATCATACTATTAGTTTACCTCTAGGAGAATTGTAAACAAATATTGTTCAAGCATCAAATGAACTGAACAGAGTTTTCTGAGTTTAATTTTTTCACGCATGACTCTACGCTGCTGTATTACCACACACAATTTGGCAAAGCATCTTTGTACTACAAACAACTGAGCTGAAAAGTATGTAATATTTTATTCAGTGTTAGCAAATTTCAATGTATACATTTCCTCTTAATAGAAAATACATTGTGTAGTAGGTACGTGTGTTCACATTTTCCGTGTCTAATTTTTCTCATCTGGACTTGCTGTGTAATAATGGTACATGTTGGTAAGTATGGGATTGGTACAAAGACTTTTTGTGACCATGGACATGTCCTCATCTACTCCTTAGTCATCAGTATGCATGTAGTTGGAATAGTCCATAGTTGATTTAAAGCTTCGCTCTCCTACTGCAGCAAGATTTCCCCTTTTTTATCTGTGGGCAGACTTACTGGATTCTGTCACTGCTTATGTTAATCATTTTAGCATTTTGAAGGTTGTTCACTCTGCAGAAGCACCTCCATCTGGCTAGTTGTGGCATAGCAGCTCTCTCTCCAGCATGGCACCACAGTCTGATTTCTTGAGCCTCCCATTTCCAGGTCCCTGGTTCTCTCACCCTTGCCGTAGGACTTTACAATGTCCTTGTCCCATTCTCTGGACCCTGTCTACCTTACCAGTGGCTGGTAGAGTAACCTATGCACTACATCAGATTCGAGCCCAGAGAACCTATACTAGCAGCCCAGGTCCGGGCACTCCCTCTCCTTGCTGCTGTTTCCCTGGGCTCCTTCTTACCCAACCTTTCTTAGGCTTGTCCTTTTAAGTTTAAGTTCCCCTTTCTTTCTGGCCTCCATTCACTCACCCTTGGTTCTCACTTGAAATGTCAGGTGTAGGTTCAAACTAATGAGATAGATACTTGTGAAGGGTATGTACCCCAAACAGGCTCTTAATGGGTTAATGTGGCCTGAGAGACCAGTTAGGTTAATTGGCTGAACCTGGAGTCAGAGCCAGCTTAACTGAGAATGAAGCTCAGCTGGGCAGGAACAGGCTGATTAGTATAAAGAGAGGAAGTTTGTAGCAGAAGGGCTGCAGGGAGAGAATCTGCTATCACTTGCTTGGAAAAGAGAGGGAGTGAAGGGGAAACCCAAGGAAAGAATAAGCCCTGGGACCCTACCCTGGCTGGAGAACCTGGGGAACAACCGAAGAAACAAAGCAGCTATTAGGGTGCAGTAGGCTTTCTGGTGTGCCCAGAAAGAAGGGAAGGATTTGGACTGCACTTTTGCATAGTTAGATATGAAATAAGCAGCTTGATTGTTACATTTGTCTTACTGTTACTTCCATTTAATCTGAGATGGACAAGCTTCTAAGCATTTAGAAACTGTCACAATATTCTCCTAATGTTTCAATTACACAGTAGAATACTGAGAAGTACAAGAGAAACTTTCTCAGTGCAGCCTTCTGCTCAGCAGCTGTGCCACATCGTATCAGATGAATGTGGTATAACCTGCTTCCATTTGCTTCTGTTGTTATTGCAAGTTAATTGGAACAGAGTCAGGAGATTGTTTTATCTGCATTGGGCCAGGCAGAGTCAGGCCATCTGATGTCATGGCAGCAAATAGTAATAATCTTGGGGCATTTGCAGCCCAGAACCTCAGTTTGAAATGATTGAATTACACATGCCAACAGTTTGGTCACCCTGGCATAGTTTTGCAAGGCTTTTGTTTGCTGTATTGTGTTGTTACTACTACAGCACTAGAGTAGGGCAGTAAATACAGATTGCTATTTCAGACTCTCTTCTGTCTGCCCTTCAAACCACACTACACCTCATCTGTATACATGGTCTTGGGAACTGAGCAAAGAGTTTGGGAGCAGGGGAGGGGGGGTAGCTGTGTATGCCCTAATCGGAGGGGTGGGGGTAGGGGGCAGAATGAGGGCATGGGAGAGAAGTAAGGACAGCGGCTTCAGCAGTGTTACTAGAGCATGCTCAGTGCAAGCCAAGGAGCAAAAGGGGAGGGGAGAGACCTGAGTCTGTCCATCCCTCCTCCCCCACACACACATACACATCACCTCTTTCTAAGGCACTTGAAAACTCTAGTGTTTTGGTAAATAAATTAGCAATTAGTACTGTATGTAATTCCTATATAAAAGTAAGACATTTAATAAATATTAGATCAGTTCAGCTCTAATACTAACATCTTCTACTATCTTATGGCAAGTCACTTAAGGGACACTGGTTAGGCTTAAACTTTTAATGTATATTCTTACTTTCTTACTAACTCTGCAGAGAGGGAGAGACCTACATAAACACGCACAAACACAGTTAGTACTCCTGGGTGTGCTCTCAGCTCTGGGTGGAAAGTGGGGTCTAGTATGTTACAACAGGGGGCAAATTCATCTGGATTCTATATAAGAACATCAGAACGACCATACTGGGTTGGACCATTGGTCCATCCAGCCCAGTATCCTGTCTTCCAATAGTGGCCAATACCAGGTGCTTCAGAAGAAATGAACAAGTGTTCCATCCCCTGTCACCCATTCCTTGCTTCTAGCAAACAGAGGAGAGAACAAGAGTGGGCAATAAGAGGGAGGCAGTTTGCCGGGTTTAGCCCCTGGCAGGCCATTGCCACTTGATCTATTTGCGTCTCTGCAGGTATTGGCGCTTGCAGTGCCCATTGGCTGCGGATCACCATTCTTGACCAATGGGAGCTATCGGAAGTGGTGCAGACTGGGATACTGCTGTCCCACAGCTCTCATTGGCCATGGATTGCTGTTCTGGCCTGTGGAGGCTGCATGCCGTATCCTTGTGAACCATGTCTGGCCTGTGGTCCAGTTATTGCCCATCAGTGGGATAGGGACACCATCCCTATCCATTCTGGCTATTAGCTATTGATGGACCTATCCTTCTTGAGCTTATTTTGTTCTTATTGGAGCCATATTATAGTTTGGGCATTTCCACCATCCATTGGCAAAGAGTTCTACAAGTTGACTGTGAAAATATAATTTTGTTTGTTTTGTTTTAAATCTTCTGACTATAAATTTCATTGGGTGGCCTTCTTATGTTATGTTAGTAAAGGAGTAAATAACAATTTTCCCACACCATTCATGATTTTATAGACCCTTAACTGAGAAGTCCCAGTCATTTAAATCTATCCTCACATGGAAGTTGTCCCTTACCCCTCCCAATCATTTCTGTTGCCCTTCTCCGTACTTTTTCCAAATCCAATACATCTTTTTTAGATGGGGTGACCAGATCTGCATGTATTATTCAAGATGTAGGCATATCATGTCTTTATATAGAGACAATGTGATATTTTCTGTCATCTTATCTACTTTCCTAATGATTCCAATATTTTGTTAGATTGCTACTGAACATTGATCAGTTATTTTCAGGTTTCCACAATGATTTGAAGATCTTTCTTGAGTGGTAACAGCTAATTTAGACCCGATCATTTTTGTATGTTGTGTTGGAATTCTATTTTCCCATGTTCATTGCCTTGCATTTATCAGCATAGAATTACATTTGCCATTATGTTGCCCAGTCACCCACTTTTGTGAGATCCCTTTATAACTCTTAGGGGTTGGCTTTGGACTGAGCTATTTTGAGTAAATTTGAATCATCTGCAAAATTGCCAGTTCACTGTTTAACCTCTTTTCAAGATCATCTATGAATAAGTTGAACAGCACAAGTCCCAATACCTACCCCTGGAGCACATTATTTCTACCCTTTGTTTCCTATGTTTTGTACCTGAAAGTGTTTTCAGGATCATCTAATCATGATCCTTTATTACTTGATGTTATCTTAATCACCCTGCCTCCTTCTTGTTTATAACAAACTCCCTGCCCTCAAAGGCAATGAAGGGGCCAGCACAAGCTCTTTTGCAGTTAAAGCAGGTTCCCTAGCCCCAATCACAGCTCTAACACAGACTTCAAGTATGAAATTCAGAAGTAGAAATTTCAGGGGGGCTACAACACCCTCGAGCCCCCAAATCGAACTCCTGAAACTGAGACAGTTATTTCATACTTAGTCTGATAATTACATTACTCATGGATTTGCCTAAGAGAATTTGCCTACAATAGCTATGTCCTGTTTTAAAAAAATCCTCCTTCTGTTTGTTCTTAATACTGTGTTGGAAGCAAGAACAACTTTAGAACATGTGACCAGATAAAGTTCCACACAGCTGGGGACTCACTTGAAAATTGAAGTCACATTTCTTTTTACTGGAAAGCATATAAAATGGCAGTTTATTAGATGTTCCAGTGTTTTATTGGAGTTCTAAGACTTAAGTAAAACTTACTAAAAACTTGTTTGAAATTTAAATATTTTGATGAACTTCTGTTCAGTATGCCTGGATTACAGGAGTGCGAAATTATTGCATTGCCTGGCAGCCACCTGGCAGGCCTGCCCTTTAAACAGAAGCAATTGAAAAGACCTCACATCTCTACCTCACTGGCCTGTGAGCTACCCGGGAGGCGCAAGCCCTTTCAGCTGCTTCCATTCAAAGGGCTTGTGCCTGCCGGGCAGCTGCCAGACAACAGGTTAGCAGTGGGGGCCAGGAGCTGTGAGCCCTGTTATATGAAACCCAAGCCTTCACCCCAGACACCTCCTCCTCTGGGAGGAGACTGGCCCCCAGCACCCTCCCCTCTGCTCGAGGTCCCTTCCATTGTCCAGAAGTCAGGGGGCAGGGACCCAGGCCAAGCAAAGCTCTCTTAATCCCACCCCTTCTGCCCAAGGCCCCGCTCTTTCCGGGTTGGCCCACAGCCACTTCCGAAATTTGTGAAGTGGCCCCCCTTCAAATATTATTGCCCACCCCTAGACTAACGCATCTCTTTTTCCTGGAGAGGTTTTCTAAAGAGCGTCATGATCTGGTATTCATCTATTCAGGAGAAGGAGAAAGAGCCCAGAATCTATTGTTAGAGCTGTGTGCAGTACTCACATTTAATTGATTAGGGGAGGAGAGCACAAAAATAAATTATTTTAGTGGGAGAATCCCAGATTTTACTAACTGGGGTGTTGGTAAGTGGATATCAGAATCTCTTTTCTTTTTCCACCAAAGCAGACCAGGTGGAACAGTAAATACTGAGTTGGCCACATGGATGAACATAAGTTCCCAAAATGTGAGAAGGAAAAAAAAAGGTTAGACCTGCTGCAATAGAAGTTTGTGGAAGGGGCAGAAACATATCAAAATGCTGATAGAAAATATGGCTCAGACTAGGGATGCAATAGTGTAGTAGATTATAGGTTAATACTATGGACTACATGCATTTCCCTCCCCCCACCCTTGCCAGTAAATATTTTAGCAGGCTGGCCAGCAGCCTGGCTCAGTTCTGGCTTGTGCCGGATCCCGAATCTACCCCTGCTACGGCTTTGAGTTTAAACTGATTAGGAGCCAGGTGGGCAGGCAGCCTGGCTTAGTTCCTGCTCGTGCTGGGTCCAGGAACTCAGACCCCCTGCCCGGACAAGGGCTGCTGCCTTCCCACTCTGCTGCCTCTATATCAGAGGCAACAGCATTGGTCTACAGGCAGCTGGTCCACAAGGGGAGCTGGCTTTTAAACTGGCTCCCCTTGTGGACCAGCTCCCGCCTGGAACCCTGCACTGCTGCCTCTGATACAGTGGCTGCGAGCCCCCGCCCTGCCCCTGGGGACTACAGAATAGTCAACTAGCCGATAAAAATTCATGAGGTTACTCAACTATTCAGTTAACCAATATTTAACATCCCTAGCTCAGACAGAAAATACACACATTTATCAGCTTGCAGAAAATCCTGTTACTCAAGAATAGCTAATTTGTGTGAAAATGTTGCCCAGTAATGTTGCCAAGAATAAATGTATAAATATAGGAATCAGATGAGTAAGTGCTGGCTCTCAGGATAACTTTAAGTGATGCAACTAATTTTTCCAACACTTCAATTAAAAAAAATGAAAATGAAACCTTTGTAAGTTGCTTGTTTGAACCAGTACTCTCTCTTCTCTGTCTTAAATAGAGACACACATTATCCCTTGTGAAGCTGGAAAGTTTCCCAAGTTGAATTATCAGAGTGTAGGGTGAAAGCTGTTTGTAATGAAGACTGACTTTTCAAGCTACCATTAAATCTGAGGTACATGGAGTTTGAGTGCAGTATGTATTTAAAAAAATAGATGGTATAAATTGTGTGCTTTCTGGCTATTTCAGAAATTATGGTCTTGTGTATTCTCTAAAAGTTTTACACTCGGTATAACTATATCAGTTAGAGGTGTGACTTTTTTATCCAGTAATTCTGCCAATGCAAATGCTAGCAGTTACATCAGTATTGCTTATTTCACTTACTGAACAAGAATAAGCTATATTGGTACAAACACTTTTTTCTAAAGATATTAGAACGCTTACCTGGCATTGCCTGTGGGTTGGGGGGGGATGGGTGTGCCCTGCCCACCAGCCTATCCCTGGGGCCAACAAGGGGTGGGAAGCTGTCCACTCCACCCATCAGCTTTTTTCAGGACTGGTCCAGAGTGGGGGAGGGTCCACTCAGCCTGCTCACCGACTTCTTCCCAGGGCCAGCAAGGGATGGGGCAGAGCCACCCACTGGTGCCCTTCAGAGCTGCCCCAGAGTGGTGGAGGCCATGCAGGCCGCCCGCTGGTGCTCCTCATGGCTTACAGAGAGCGGCTGGAGCCAGGCAGGTCACTCCGCTGGTGCATCTTCAGGCGGGGATCACATAGGCCTCCCGCTCGTGCTCCCTGGGGCTGGCCCGGGAGCAGTGGAGGCTTTGTGAGCCACCCGTCAGTGCTTCCCGAGACAGCTGTAGCTGTGCTGCCAGCCAGTGACTACTCAGTGGGGTGCTTGCTGCTCTCCTGTGGTCATTCATGAGTATAACTATGCCCTGTGCTTGCTTACCCCCTTTGGTCATGTGTGAGTATAACTGTTTCCGCTATCATACCCCCCCTTGCGGTTTGATATGAAACAATTGCATTCCATGCACATCCCATTATTTTGGTAAAACCAAACCCTCACCTTGCTTTAAGTTATGAAAAGAGGAAGCTTCAGACTAAATTTGGTGGTCCTAGCTCTAGCTGTTTAGTAGGAGTTCTTGAACAAACAGACTCACAGGTGGACAGACAGATGCACATTTCTAAAATATCTAGCTCAGGTTTCTAGGGTGCCAGACCGGGGGAGGTCAGTGCTCCCGTGCTGGCTGTCCCACTGCTGGCTCCTCTCCTTTGGGCTCCCTGCCCTGCCACTGCCCCGCTAATGCTGGCCAGCCAGAGTGCCCCCTGCTGCCCGCTCGCTGCCACTTGGGGCTCCCTGGGCTTTCCTGCTGGGTTGCTGTGCAGCAGTCACTGGGGGTTTCCCAGGGTTCCCTGGCCAGGGCTGCTGGGCCAACCGCAATGCCGTCAGGGTTTTTCCTGCTGAGGCCAGGGATCCCCAGCCACTTGGCCCTGCTGCTGCTAGGGATTCCCCTGCCACTGCCTGGCCTTACTGCCTCTGGGGTTGTCAATGGGGGTTTTTGGCCAGGGCTGCCTAGCCTCTGTTCCTGACCAGTGCCATTGCCGCCTGGGCTCCCCTGCCTCCTGGCTTTGCTGCCGCCAGGATTTCCCTGGTCCAGCCACTGCTGGCCCACCTGAGGTGTCTCAGCTCCCACTCCCAGCCTCTGGGGGTCTTTGGTCCAGTAACACCCTTCTGGATCATGAATGTTGCTGAATCAGAGAGTCCCGGATTTGGGATGTTCAACCTGTAATACGATTACTACAGCCTGGTCTATGCTTACATTTTTCTGGCATAGTATTATGGATTAGGAGTGTGCAGAAAAATCATACTACTTATCAGGATAGCTATGCCCGCAAAAGCCCAGGTGCAGATATCATGTCAAAAAGTTATTTGGCTGGAGTAGCTTATTTCATTTGGAGAATTGTATAAACTGGCAGAGAAATTCTTTTGCTGGTATTTTTTGGGTGTCCGCTAAGAAGTGTTTCCTGGGTAGCTATACTGGCAAACCCTTTCTAGTGTAGAGAAGGCCAACTTCCCAACTATTGTTTTCCCCTACTTTCACTAGTTAAAAGCTAAGAGGCAGAGCTAGCCAATTGGGACCCTAAGCAGGCATATTAGGCAGCTGTTCTTGCCCAAATTCTCCCCCTAAAAATACTATTATTTCCAGAAATCAAAACCAAATCAACACAATACATACAAACGCGCTTGTTAAAAAGTTCATATTAAAATAAGACAAATGGTAGTACTAAATCAGGGTCCCTTGGAGCTCTTTGGGGCTCTAAGCAATTGCTTAATCTGTTATGCCTAGCACTATCACTGTTTAAGTGCCAAAACTTTCTAGTGTAAGCAGGTCTTGACATGACTTTTTCAAACGGTAAAGCTTTTGGTTTTGGTTTTGGTTTTTTAAGACTAAGGATAATCGGCTTCATAAGTGAGTTAATACTGTCAGTTGTCCTGGGTCTATGTTCAGCAAAGCTGGTACATCTGAGGATGCATAAAGAATTTGGGAAAAATGCACGCTATGTCAGTTTGTGATTATCTGAATTAAAACAACTTTGATTTGCATTTCTAAAAAGTTATCTTGGTTAGCATTCTTGCTACTAGAACTTTAATTAAAGGTACTAGATATTCAGTAATCACTTCCACTATATCTCAGAAACAGACTACTCTTCCTTGACCATTTTCTCTTTATCTAACGTACAGGAATACTGAAAATGTTTCTTAAATTATGGATATCCAGTTTGTAAAACATCATAAAGAACCAGGTCTCACCAGGCAAATGAATGTTAAAGATTTTAAATAATCTGTGAGGTTTCAGAAATCCTGATGGAGTTGATGGTTAGAGACTAAAGCAACAATTATATAAATGTGTTGTTCCAAAGTGATGTGTGCGCAAAAACCAAAAGAAAAAGACTGTTTCCTTTTTATATTCTGTAGGGCAGAGAAGGAAGTACTAATTGATGATGAAAGTACTGTTCTTATGACAGCATTCATCTGTAGGGCATTCATACCTAAATCACTCTGGATATAGTAGAATTCAGCTGTGTCTTCGCTTTCAGTTAAGCAGCTCCCTTATATACTCTTTTCAATTTAGTGTTTTTCAAAAACCACAGTAGATTTTCAAAGCTATGGTGTGAGCTTAAGTCTGTTTTACATTTACTCAAACATCACAAATGAAAAACATCCCTATTTATATGGTTTTGTCATGAAATGTATATATTCAATATGGCCTCCACATGCCAACAACCACATCTAACAATTGCTGTTTTTGCAGCATGATATTTATGGATCCACAGTATGGTTGTTAGATAGATTTTCATTGTAGATTATGCATGATCACTGCAGTCGCTGGGTTAAATATTTGAAAATCATTTTCTCTTTTTCATATGCCAGACAATTGGCCATGAGCAATGTAGGTAATGTGATATCTTTTGTTGAAACAATGTGTGTGTGTAGTTTTGGTTACTACACATGAATGAGCAAGAGATGAGAAACAGTAATACATATTTTAAAAATTGTCTCTCCCCTTTGCTCACTTGTGCAACTGAGGGATATATTGATATTTTGTCAGGAACTCCAAAACCACATATAATTGGCATAACATTGAGATTTCATGTGCCTTTATTTTTTATATATAAGTATGCTGGTCCCAACATGCCACAGTCTGTCTTGTTCTGAGTGAAGGCATCTCTGGTCAAGTTAGAGAATCATATTTTGGGATATAAACTCTTTGTAGCCTTTATCTGTATGTGAAAGATTCATCCATTTGCTGAAAAGTGTAAAATGTGGTATGTGATGCCAGCTTTTGCGATTTTTACCACAAAATTTTCAATATTAACATTTCAAATGTTATTTTTAAAGTTTCACATGGTCTCATGAGTCCTGATTTAATCACAATTTTTCCTTTATGCTGCAATAACCTTTCAGTTGACTTGAAGCAAACCTGCCTTCAGTTGAGGTGGCCATGATTTCCATACAGGATTTGAATGCAACTTGAGGCTGCCCTTAATAAAAATGGCTGCTGTCTCCCACCATTTTTTAATTGGACAGAATCCAGGCTGCCCATTCAGAGTTTGGGGCTGGGTGTAGGGAGTGATGAAGCTGAAGAGGCGCAGCAGGAGACAGGGAATGCAGTAGAAGGTGCAGGGAAGGAAGGAGTACAGTAAAACTCCAATAGTCCGGCATCCAATAGTCCGGCACTCCTGATAGTCCGGCATCAAAATGGCAAGAGCCTAGTGAGTGAGCTTCGTCAAAAAATGAGTCACAAGGTAACAGCGGCAGCAGCTGAGCTGAGCAAAAAGGGTAAAAAAGGCTTAAAAAAACTAAAACATTACAGTATACTGTATACAGTATGTACAATAAAAGGGTTAAGAACACTTTATATACAGTATATAACGTATACAGTATATATATAACCATCTTATAGTACCTCCTGATAGTCCGGCATATCTGATAATCCGGCACCACCTAGGTCCCATAGGTTCCGGATTATCGGAAGTCTACTGTAATAGGAATGCAAGGGGCAGGATGGAGTGTTAGGTGTGCAGGGGAATGTGAAGTGTGGGGAAGACGACAAAAAAAGCCACCAGAGGTTGTTTGGAGAAGGTGGAAGACTGAAGAGGCTTAGGGAAGGTAAATAGTGGTTTCTTTGGAACAGAAAGTGGTAGAGAAATTTGTGAGGTGTAGAAAACTGAATCAGGAGAAAAGTGTGAGCAGATGATTATAAGCAGTGGGGAAGATTATCAATGGAGAATAAGAGTGGGGACGGAGACTAGATAGGGAGGGAAATGGGAAAGAGAATTAAATAGATGAATAATAATGAAGAGAGAGACACAATGGCAGCATTTGAATCCTATATGAGTGTGGGTTTCTTTAAGCAGGTAACAGAGACCTTCATTTCTGCATATGCATTTAACATTGAATTTTGAATTTGTATCAATCATACATGCACTTTGGGGGGGCAGACAGCTTTCCCCCAAGGACTAAAGGCTAATGGCCCTACATTAAATTGAAATGGAAAGGGGATAAGCGAAAGAAAGAAATATTTGAGAAGAATTTTCTTCAGCTCTGGTTTGTTCTGTTACCCTTAACGTATGAAGGATCAAATATGTAAAGATCATGGTTAGATTATTATTGTATGTGAGACTCTTGTAGCTTCTGATTTATGGTATAAATGTGATCAGTATATACTGAAATTCAGAGACCAGTTCAAGGCTCTCTTGAGTGTGTTTATTTTTGCTATGTGTATGGTTGCAAAATAAACCCCTCTCAATCCTCCACTGCTAGAAAACAATGATTAGCTGAGCAGCAGAGGATGTTGTTGCAAGAATTACTTACAAAGTAAATCTAGTGGAGAGAGAGTGTCAGGGCTGTTCCCCACTCTGGCACTACTGGTTACAAAAAACTTCCCCCCAGTATCATAATACACAGATTTTGGGGAATTGGTGCCACCATCAAGTGCTTTTGATCCCTAAAAACCAGGGATGAACACTTGAAATCACTCCCAGAGGTACCCCAAGCTCTTTTGCCCCAAAAGAGCTTGAAAAAAGAAAGGAGAAAAACAAGCTGCAGTCTCTGGTAGCTGACCCTTCAGTCAGAGGCATGCAGATATACACAGACAGACCTTCCAGGACACAAGAATCAAATCATCACCTTGTAATAAAAATCACTTTTTTAAAAAACAAAAGATAAACTTTGATAAAGCACACTTGGTTGCTAGAAGTTACAGAGAAACTAAGGAAAACAAATTAAAACGGAGAAAAATCTCTGGCACACTGCTTAGATGGTAATTGGGGAGGGGAGGCATAGAGTCACACAGAGCAGTTCAAACCAAACCACAAAATAAAGAAAAATTACCCTGAACGCTACTGGATTCACTTTTCCCTGTTACTTACTTCTGATTTTCTCTTTGTTCAGTCCCCTCTCATGCCTGGAATTCCGTGGAGTCATGGTGGTCCTGCCTGGGGTTAAATCCTGTGTCTTTCAACTCCTGGTTTATCTCTCCCACACAAAGAAAGCAGGCAGGGAACTATATCCAATTCAAATTTCAACCCTCTATCTCCTGGGCCCCCTAGCCAACACCTCTGCTAGCTACCTGAGTTTAAGCCTACAGTCACTGGGTGCAGGTCAGCATTCCTCCTGTCCGTTCAGGGAGGCAGCTATTGCACAATGTATTAGGCCTGGTCTACACACACAACTTGTACTGATGTAATTTTTTTGGTTAAGGATACAAATTTTCTTATTGAAATATTTATACCAGTATAATCCTCACATTGTGGATAGTTATATATATAAAGATGTATAAAAATGCTTGTATACTTGTATAAAAGTGTATACTTCAATGCTTGTATGAAAATGAACTGTGATAAATACTACAGGTTGAACCTCTCTAGTCCAACACCCTCGGGACCTGACCTGTGCTGAGCCAGAGAATTTGCCAAACCATGGGAGGTCAATATTGCCTAGCAGCATTACCAACACTTCCACGGTTTACTGAGCTCTTAGAAGACATTCTGGAGTAAATTAGATTTAAATAACAGCACAGAACACTGAGAGCCAGGACTAGTGGCTGCAAACAAACTTTATGGGACTGTGGGTAACTTGGCTATGCCCATGATAAGTGGACATCCAGATAAGTAAAATCATGCCAGACCACAAATATTGCCAGACCAGAGAGTGCTATACTCAGGGTTAACTGAAAACATCTCAGGAAATCTGTAAATTCCTTTGGAGGCATGGGCTTTCCAAAGGCTGTTGCTAAGTCTCTATCTGCAGATGATGAATTGTACTGTACTTGGTCCATTTTTTTTTCTGTGTCATTGGGTAGAAGGCTGATTGTCATGCCCTGCCTTCTCCTAGGTCAGACCTGCTTAACTTCTGCTGTAAGGAGGACTGAATACAATAAAATGTAAGTGTCAGTTGAGGTATATAGTGAAAACTATTGAGGGTAATTATGCTCTTACCTCTTAGAAAGATGTGAAGCAAGCCATATACAATGTAATCCTAAATAAAGAGAAGAGGAGTGTATCTACA
Source organism: Rafetus swinhoei (assembly GCA_019425775.1). Taxonomy (NCBI): domain Eukaryota; kingdom Metazoa; phylum Chordata; order Testudines; family Trionychidae; genus Rafetus; species Rafetus swinhoei. The sequence goes on from CM033438.1 coordinate 5,491,254, forward strand.
TTTATTTAAAGCAGTTGTTAGACCAGATTCCCAGCTACAACAAATAGTGAGGCTGAAATAACCATATTCACAAATTGGGATTGAGACATTCTCATTCTGGGATGCATCAAAACCAGTGAGCGGTTGTGTTACCAGCTGCCCTGCAACCTTGGATGTCTCACGAAGTTTTGCTGTTCAGAGTCCCAACTTGCATGCTGTTCGTCTGTTTGTGAGCACCACTAGTCCATCCTGAGCGTTGGTGTATATCTGTATCCCTGACCCAGCTCTCTGACCCCAATAGTCTTTCAGCAACATTCCAGTCACACTTGGCTTGCAAAACTTTGATTACAATGTTCAGGGTGACCCCAACATACTCCCTGTCCTGAATTTTTCTAAAAATATGTATTCTGCACTGTTCAGACCTTTCTTGGACTGTTCCGATATTAGAGAGCTTTTGCCCCTGTAAAGGATCATTCTTCTTCGAGTGGTCCCATGGGTGCTCCACTCTAGGTGTCGGGTCCATCCCGGCGCCGCTGGTCGGAAGATTTCAGAGCCATCTTCGGCCGGTCTGCATGCCCCCTGCAGCGCGCGGCTTTCGCGCCTTTGATCACGAACGCAGACCGGCCCCCCCGCCAGTTCCTCTCACGGCTCGGTCCCACGGGGCACATCTCGAAGAACCACCGTTACTACACAGGGTGAGTAACTTGTTCCTATTCAATAGTTTGCTAATTTTGACTGCAGTTACCATATAGTACACATCAAAAGTCCCGGACCCTGCACCCCCTCCCACACTCCAACCTCCTTCTCCAGCCCTGAGCCATCTCTTCACCAGTGTTCCCACTAACATTTTCTATCTTTGGGCAGGTTGCATTTTCTTTTGGGTGGTTGGGTGGGTTGAAATTTCTTATGTGCAACAGCAATATTGAGGTAGTGTGTGGATGTGCACCCCCACCAACATGCACGCTCAAAGAGTAGAAGCCCCAGAACAAATTAACACTTGGCTTCAGGGTTTGTAGACAGATGAATGTTTGAAAGAACTTGCAAATAAGGTTTCATTCTACAGAACAACTAGCATCACACCTAGTACTTGCTACTTCTGACTCATAAAAGCCAGAACTACATGACAAAGATCTGGCCTTAACGCAATACAGTTTACCATGTATTAATTAGTAACACAGGATTTAAAAAAATCATTAAGATCAGAATTTTATATATCTGCAATACTTCAAAAAATTATGTTAAAAGAATATTTTTCTTTCTTTCTTTAAGCCATTAACATCTATGTAATCTTTGTTTGGAATGTAAACCTGCAAATGTCCTCGTGGCACACATGCAGCATATGCAGCTTGCTTCCCCTTCGCCCTTCAACCTAGCCAGAGAGGACTGCAACAAGTGAGTTGGACACCCCAAACTGCCTCCACCTCACTGCACAGATGCCAGTACCCACCCACACCTCCTCTTTCCCCCACTTACCCCTGTGCAATGTGCTCCCCCCAGCCCAGGTGGGGGCTGGGATAAAATCCTGCTTCTCAAACTATATCCACACCTACCCCACCTCACAGTACAAACTCTTCCCCCTTCCCCCCACCACAATGCCAGCACCCCACCCACCCCCTCTTCCCTCGACCTACCCCATGCAGTCAGCCCTTTATTTCCCCCCTTCCCAGGAGGCTTGAAAGTGCTGAGTTTTTGCCTTTCTCTTCTCGTGCAGATGGGACTCTCCAAACTCCCTTCCCTTCTAACTACCTCTCAGCCAATTAATTACTTACTCCCTCCCTTTCTCTCCTTCTCCCTCCCCAGACACTTATTCTCTCCTTACAGATGACCCCCGCATTTATGACCTAATTGGTTACTGGAGAGCCATTGTAAGTCAAGCCGTCATAAGTCGAACCCTTATTTCCCATAGGCGCAATGTTATAAATGGCGGTTCCGTTCCTGGAAACCCATTTCATACCCTAAAAATACCAAAATTGACTACGGAAATGGAGGAAAACTAAACTAAATAGTTCAAATAATGCACAAAAATAACAAAAAAGTGAAGACCGATGTGGCAGAGATGCGCGCAGGTCAAGCAGCAGCTGCAGACTGGTGAGTCTGACTGACCTTGTGCATTTCCTGTTTTGGGATGACGTGGAGTCTGCATTGTACACTGTCGTAATACAAGCTGCGGACATAAATTGGGGGTTTTAGGAGCTATCTTGCATAAAAAAAAATGGTTGTAAATGCAGGGAGTTGTAAGTCGGGCGGTTGTAAGTTGCGGGTCTCCTGTATCTCCTTTTTACCTGGTCTGGGAGCTGCTCAGTTTCAAGCAGGCAACTAGCTCTGTTTAGCTGCTTGCTCAGCAAGAGGACGCCCTGCCGGCGGCGGTCAGTTGAGCTTTGAAGTTCTGCCTGCGCAGGGAGCTTTGAACATCTGAGTGGAGTGCAGAAAACAGCTGCGTGACCATGCAAATGCATAGCTTACAAGAAACCATGAATGCAGGGGACTGGACTAAATGACCTTTTGAGTTCCCTTCCAGTCCTATGATTTTATGAAATTAGATATCATGTGAAGAAACATATGTCAGAAACGATCTGCTAAGTAACACTGGTGTATTCCTCTACATCTGCATTTTTCAAACTTGGGACACTGGGCCACCAGGGTAAGCTGCTGGTGGGCCCATGCCACTTTTTTTTAACTTAACATGTCCATAGCTATGGAGCCTCACAGTCCCCATGGGTTACAGGTCATCCTTTCCAGCCAAGGGGAGCTACAAGGCTGTATGGCAGAGGTCAGCAACCTGTGGCTCGCAAGCCAAATATGGCTCTCTAGGGAGCCTCAACTTTGGTCCCCCCTGAAGCAGGGAGCCAGTGCTTGTGCTACAGCCTTACAGCCCCCTGCAAGACTGGAATGCCAGTGGAGGGGAGAAAGCCCCGAGGCTCCCAGCTGGATCCGGTGTGCAGGGCACACGCAGAGCTAACCATGGCTTGGTGCGACAGCATTTTCCTCTCCCTCTCCCTCTGCGTGGAGGAAACCAGGATCCAAAGATGGATCCTTGTTAACTTCTAATTTGTTCCCTTGGGACACACTTCATGCAGGCCTGCCTGCCAACCCTTTCTGGAGGCTTTCTGCTGGTGAATGGGAGCAGCAGGAGGTGTGTTACACGGTGCCTGCCATGTGGCATGAAAACAAGTAAGTGCTCCCGGCCCCTCGTGCCCAGACTCCCCAATCGCGCCCCCCCCCCCAGCCAGACAGCATGTCCCCAGCCCCCTGGCCACCGCCCGTTCCCCAGCCAAAATCCCCCCTCCTCCTAACCCCCTGGCCAAAATCCCCTCTGACTCCTGGTCAGACACACCTTGTCCTCTGCCCCCTGGCCAAAATCCCCTCTGCCCCTGGCCAAGCAGCCAGCCCCCAGCCTGCCCCTGCCCTCTTGCCAGGCAGCCTGCCCCTGGCCAGACTTTGCACCCACACTCCCCCCTACACCCTACCTCCCGCCCAGATCCTGTACTCCCATCCCTATCCCATTCACTGGCAGCCCTGTCCCACCTCATTTTTTGGCCCCAACCCAGAGCCGAGGGGGGCTCACAAAATCCACTAACCCTGGGGAAATCATTCCAGAAAAACATATTCATTCAGTAGAACACAAGTTTTAGGTGTGTGTTTGTGTATGAGCAGTGCAAAAGGCATCTATAAGTCTGTGAATCCAGTCCCAATTTCTGTGGACTTTGGAGTGATTAAATAAGTTGCTGTTTTGTGTGACGGGGTGTTTTATTTATTTATTGTTTTGTTTGTTTCTGATTCATAATGAATGGACAATGCCAAATTTAATGAATGGAATAAATAAATCTATTTCCTGAAAGACTAGCAGTGCTGTAGGTTTTCAGTATCCCTTAATGTAGCTTGCTTTATTATATGTGACAATAATTTAATCATTTACTTGAAGTAGTCCCTCCCCCTTCCCAGCTCTATTTTAACTCACTGGAACCTTGTGATTTGACAGTTGCTATGCTACTGATGCTGAATAAGAGAGTATCCAGATGGAAAGAGGTGGGGCGCCAATTGGTAATCTAAAGCTTATTGCAAACAAATTCTTACCCAAAAGGCTGTTCTTGTCTAAGCAGTAATCTTCAGAGACTCTTTTTACCCTGACCTGAGTCTCCAGCTCTCCCTTTGAGCGTGTCATGCCAGCCAAAGACAAAGGGGGGAATCTTTTTGTTCTACAACCCCGTCCCCCTTCCATGGAAAATTATCTGGTCAAACTGGTATCCCAGTACAAGGTGCTATGATCACATGTTTTCTAGGACCAAACACTGCTTAGACTTAAAGGACAAACAAGACTGTTTACAAGTTGTTCAGTTGATCACCATGTCATTGAGGCTTCCAGAGCACCATTGATAGCTTTCATTAGCACATTTAAAGCCTTAAACAGTCTCATAATTCAGGTTTCTAACTTTTTATGTACAAGAATGATGAATGCACTGAAATAGGATATACAAGTCCAGCAGATTGTAACATTAAAATTGATAGGTAGCATGAGGTATTTTGTTCAAAGCACCGCTGGGTTATGCATATTTATGCTCATAAGCTAATTTCACGAAGCATAGGACCATCACAAGAGTTTTCCCAGTCTGTCTGCATTTTTCATGCTGTTGGACCATCTACTCAACACACATATCAATGCTTTATGTACAAAGTCATGAAGGCTCCAAATGGAGAGAGACTTCCACTATTAATACTTACAAAGCACACAACCCTGATCTAAAGCTGAACTGTAAAGTGATATGACTTAGTTTTGGTTTGTCCTTTTTGATGCTTACTGTCTTGCTCATTTTTTACTTATTGACAGACCTAAATACTCCGTCACAGGAGTGTCTCCTTTTTCCTTCCTGTTTTTTACAGTCCACAAAATGGAATGCCCTCTGCCCTATGCAGGAAGGAGGAAGAACTACAGCTCAGACTGTTGCCTCAGGTGACCTCACTATTCAAGGAAACCAAAGGTCTAGTTTTCTGGTTAGAAGAAGGAGGATGTTTTAATTTTTTTTAAACCTTTCGTGTTTTTCATAAAGAAATGGTAAAGGATGAAGACTTTAGTTTTTTTGGGTGCTTTGCTATTTTCATTTCACCTTTATTTCACTTCACCTCGATGCTGTGGCAATACTGGATATAGAAATGTTATAAACAAAGTAGGAATTTTTGTATGCTTCTCTGCATATTACTCAAAATTCTTATCTATTTCTCAAAATGTTTTCAAGCTCTAGGAAGGAATGGGGAGATTCAGTCACAAACAAGAATACTATAGAGCTGCCCTGCTTTCATCTTTGCAGCTTTTTTATGAATGAGTTGGACACTTAGGACCAGATTTTCAGAAGAACTCAGCACCCAAAATCAGGATCAGATTTTTCAAAGGGCTCAGTTCTCATGTAAAATAGGTGGCCAGACTTTCAAAAAAAAATGCAGCATGTGGGGAACTGAGCCTATTTTGAAATCTGGCCCAATAGTGAGTGCTGAACACTTTAAAGTCTGACCGACCGTACCTCTACCATCTGGTCCCAGGAGCAGGAGGCAGCTGCAGTGCCATGCATGGCCACTGCAGCTGACAGTTGGGTGCAGAATGCTGTCATGATAGGGCCTAAGCAGTAAAGTATAAATAGCTTGATAGAGTTAAGGTGTCTGTCTATCTCTATAGTACTTATTTAATCCCTATCAATGTAGTATCTGAGCACCTTACAACATTTAACCAGTGGTGCAACTAAACAACAGTTCTTTTCAGTACAGGAGGGGAGAACACACCTGCTAAGGGGGCACACATGACCTCCCCACATGAGCCCCATGTGATACTACCCCACCTCCAGCCTGGGACCCCCATGTTCTTTCCTTCCCTTGTCTCCCCATCCCAGTGGGAGCAGGGGTTGCTGGCGACAGTACGGTAGCCATAGGAGCTTCTGGGAGTTCTGCTCCTGTCCTTTCCGCCCCTCCCAGCAGGGAAAGGAACAGAACTCTTAGTCTCACCCTCTGCCCCTCCATGGGGCTGTTGCGTGTGTGTACAGGACTGGGGGGGTGGGTCTGGGACTTCTGCTCCTTTCCCTCCCCTTCTGCAGAGCTGCTTTGTCTGTGTACAGGGCTGGAGGATGGGGCTTGGGAGTTCTGCTCCTTTTCCCACTGCCCCTCCCAGTGTCATAAACATGGGGCAGCCAGTGGAGAGGCTGGGAATGGCTGGCAGGGAGTCTTTCCAATACACAGTACTGGCTAAAAATAACTGCCAGTATGGCATACCAGACTACTGGCCCACTCGTTCCACTCCATTTAATGTATTTATTCTCACAACACCCCTGTGAAGTACTATTATCTTCATTTTACAGATGGATAACTGAGGCCCAGAAATGCTAAGTGACTTGTCAGAGATCACAAAGGAAGCCTGTGGCAGAATAGTGTGGATACAGTTATTTCTAAAGGCATGCTGAATTAAAGTCAGGTGATTTCCTCTACTTCAGAACTGGAATACAAGCTCAAAGATCACAGAGCTCATGAAGGAGAAATGGCAGCCAATTAGAATGTTCCTCCTCTTTAATGTGAATCCACAAAAAGCCCCTTCCAATGACCATCATTTATCTGGGTTGGGTTTCACAGGCTTTTGGAGATGAAGTATGATGACATATGGGGAGAGCCTGATTCATTTAGTTTCTCTGCAATGACCGTATCATCCTTGAGTGCTTTTTTAGCATCTCAACCATCCAGTGGCGCCACTTGTTGTTCAGCAGGCTTCCTGCTTTTGATGTACTTAAAAAAACCCAACCCTTTGCTATTACTTTTTGAGTTTTTGGCTAGCTGTTCTTCAAATTCCTTTTTGGCCTTCCTAATTATATTTTTACATTTCATTTGTCAGAGTTTATTCTCCTTTCTGTTTTTCTCACTAGAACTTAACTTCCACTTTTTAAACAATGCTTGTTTATCTCTCTCTGTTTGTTTTTGCTTGGTTGTTAAGCCATAGTGGCACCTTTTTTGTGCAGGGAGCATTCCCACTCCATCTCCAGACATGTTAACAAACTTTTCAGGGGTACTCCCCTCCCCCCAGTAGGCAGAATGACCACCACTGTACTCCTTAGGGCAGATCAAACAGACAAAACCCAATTACATTTACCCTTTTTAGCATGATTGCAAATGTGAATTCACCAGAAGTGCTCTCCCTGCCATTAGGGCCTGGCAGGAATACACCCTAGGTGGGATTGGCTCCAAAGTTTAAAAAAAAAAAGGTCCTTGCTGTCCGTGAGGTTGGATCCTCTGCTTGCCTGCTGAGCATTCTTCTCTTCCTCATCATCATCTACAATTACCTCCTTGTTGTGCAAGGATGCCTGAAGAGTTGCTTGGGAGGTATCCACAGACAGCTTTGGGAGAGTGGTTAGGTTCTCCTCCCCAAATACCATGATGCAGTTCATAGCAGGAGCATGTGTGAGGCTCTGATCCAGACTGACCATTTGCCTCCTTTGTCTTTTGGTACAGCTGCCTGAGCTCCTTTATTTTCATGCAGCACTGCTGAGTGTCCCTGCTGTATCCTTTTCCCACCATGCCCTGTGTGATTTTCACATAGACATCAGCATTTCTTCTGCTGCTTCGGAGTTCTGCCTGCACAGATTCCTCTTCCCCACACAGCATTCAGATCAGGATCTCCATCCTGGAGTGCGTTTGCAACCCTGAGTATTCATGTTCAGGTGTGCTGCTGGATTTGCCACTCTGGTCAAGCAGGAAATGAAATTCACTATCAACTTAGGCTTGAATAAACAGGTCTCGACAAATGATTCAATCTACTCGCCTGTGGCGAGTAGATTTTAAGCCGGTGGGGCCACGCAGCACGGTCAGCGCATGCGCAGCACGCGCTTCCGCACGGCTGGCGAGCGGGCTCGCTGCCACTTGACGAGCCCTGTGAATAAAGATATTAACTGGTTAGTGTACAACAAAGGCAATATCCCCCACCTTTGATATTCGCTTTTCCATATCAAATGCTATTTATGGGATACATCCAGTGTGACTTAATTAGCTTCATTAACACTGATCGTACAATTGAGAACTAATTGCTTTTGCTGTTTTATACCCTGGATCCTCTAATTTCCACTCCAACTCATCTGATGAAGTGAATTTTACTCACAAAAGCTCATGATCTAATATATTTGTTAGTCTTTAAGGCAGTGTTTCTTAAACTTTTTCAGACCATGGAACACCAAACAATAATATATTTTTATGCAGAACACCTATGAAAATTTTCTTCAAAATAAAAATTGTTGTCAGACAAAAAAAGACAAAAACAAAGAAGTAATAAAAACAAAGAAGAGGTCACAGCACACCTGCGAGTTGTTCATGGAACACAGGACTGCTAATTGTTTTTAAAATTTCCCAAGACTTTTCCTGTGTACCTGGGAGAGCAACATAATTTAAAGTGTTGGCCAAAACGGTCACGTTTGGACACTGTGGGACACCTCCCAGAGTACAAGAATATTGACTTTAACAGTTCTGTGTCTGCACTATTCCAGAGTCGACCGTGCAAGACTGAATTTAGCATTCCTCTTGTCGAGGAGAATATAGAAATTGTCTTTAATTGTTCTTAAAGTCAGCTGAAGGGGCTTGGTGGTGTAAATTCATTGTGTATAAAATCGACCTAACATGGCTAACTTCAATCTAACCTCCTAGTGTAGACCAGACTTGAGAGAGACGTGTCTAGAGAGAGTGGAGAGGTTTGCGTGCATCACAGAGGGGTGTTGGTAAGTAGGATATAGGAACTGATTTCCTAGGAATCTTGGGTTTTGGAGTTTGAAGGACATGCTTCCTGAAGGCATTTGCTGATGACTTGGTAGACTTGAGTTCAAGTCCCTGCTTCACCACAGACTTGCATGTGGCCTTGAGTAAGTCACTTAATGTTTCTGAACTTCAGCTCCCTCTCTATAAAATGTGGATGAGAGCACTACCCTGCCTCACAGGATAATTTGCAGGGTAAATCCATGAAAGATTGTGAGATACTCAGATGTTACAGTAATGGGAGCCAAAGACAGATATATTGATTTTCCTGTGTGTGGGGTTTTCTATAAAAAGGAAGGATATTGCCCATAAGTTGACTCATGAAAGAGAGTGAGAGAGAGAAACATGTTTACACTAAAGAGAAGTGGAGCAATAAGAAATGTCACATTGGCATAATTTCTGTGTCATTTTTAATTGCTCAAAGTTATCAAATGATTTAATCTTTGGTTCCTCCCACTCTGTTTTCTTTCCACTTAAACGTGCAAGGGAAAGTGATAAGAAATGATGTGTTGAAAATAAGAATTTGCTCCTACTATGTATCATATTTTTAAAAATTTCTTAGTGTTGAAAAAGGTTCTGGTACATACAGCTTGAACTGTCACTGCTGAAATGGCACTTTTACCTTCATGCAAACCAAATATATGAGGAAGTGATATAGATATACCCATGTATTTCTGTAGAATAAATTTCCGGCTTATACTGTGTACTGTGCACTGTGTGTTTTGTTTTTAAGCAATCTTACATAGTTGTTAACTCTTCCTTCCCTGTTTTAACCCATTTATATTCAGAGTTGGTGGTGTCTTGAACTGAAGTGTGTTAGCAGGAAGTTAAAAATGTATAATACATGAATTATGTTTACAAGCCATAGTTAAATAAATAATTCACTACTCTGTCTTTAAAACAATGTACTGTGACCATTTTAGAATGTCACTTTCATGAAACACCTAATTCTCTACTCCAGGGATGGGGAACCTAATGCCTGGTGGCCGGATGCAGCCCCTGGCTTGCCTGGATCTAGCCCCCGAGGCTCAGGGCTTTCCCCTCCTGCACTGGGGCAACTGCACTGGCGCTTCATCCCCACGCCCCCTCTATGGAATCCCCTGCAGCAGGGAACCAGTTCTGGTGCTCCAGCCTAGCACTGGGCTCCCTCCCTCTCAGACCCCACACCTCAAGCCTGCTCATTCCCATACACTGAAACCCTCATTTTTGGTGCCACCCCAGAGCCTGGGGGGCCCACAAAATCTACTAGCCTGGGCCCTTCTAGGCTCTGGTGTTCATGGGGGCCATGTCAGTAATGGAGGTTGGGTTTTTTTTATTTGGTTTGGGTTTTTTTGCTTCTCACTTTTATGCGGCCCCCAACTGATTTTTCTGTGGGTAAGTGGCTCCAATCCAAAAAGGTTCCCCACCCATGCTCTACTCTGTTACATCTGTTTCAACACTACTGAAGTCGGTGGAGTTGTAGTGCCATAAAACGAGGTATAATGCAATGGAGCATCAGATCTGTGACTTAAAATCTTATCTCAATTAAAATACTTGGCCGGAATCTCTTTTATCCTGAGATTCAGGATTATAGCAGAGCATGTAAACAGTATGTCAGGATCTTTTCCACAAAATATTGCTCTTTAGATTTTGTAGTATGAATTGAAATTTAATATACAGCTAATTAAATATACAGTATTTAGTATTTAATATTTCTCACCCATTGGTACCTTCTGTTACTCTAAATTATAAATGATCTTTTGTGTCTTTGAGATGGCATCTGCCACTTTGAGGTTTAGGAATTAAAGTACAGTAAGTTGCAATTTTTTTGACATAAAATGAAGGATCTGGATTGAACAACAACAGAAAAGTTTCCTGGGTTTTCCTTTCCTCCTGAAAGTATCTTCTCTCTTCAACCCCTTCTCCTCACAAACTTCCATAGCCTTTCAATGTCAGCCAGCCAGATAAATGATTTGTTCCTTTTGCAGCCAACATTACTACCTCTCTGGGAAGTCAAATAATTTGTGCAGTCTAGTAAATTTCCATTCAGGATTTGTAGTACACTGCCTCTGTTATGTATAATTCATTCTCCACTTCACTGGCAAGCCAAAGTAACATAAAGTTACCATTGAAATGGTAAGTAACTAAACAGATAAAATGCTTAATCAGTTAGATTAAAACGTGTATTTAAAAGTTTAGGTTGTTGAAACTCTTGTATGAATCAAACCATTTCAAACAGGAAAGGAATGAAGTACAGTATGTGCTCTGACAATACTTAGTGGAATTAGGGCTTTATGTACTGAGAGTGTTTGTAACTGGGTTATTTCTCTTTCTTGCTGGGAGTGTAGTTGGAGGGGAAGGAAGGGGTAGTAAGGTTTTAATGGAAGGTGGTCATTTTAACGTTAATGAAAGAAGCTGTAACGAACCAGCATTTGACTTGAATTTAACAAATTATGAGTAAATATACAGGGAAGTGAAAGTAGAAGAACCCCAGAGAATGCTAGGGGTAGCTGTGTGTGGGGGAATATCAACCACAAAATACTTGTATTTGGTTCTGTGCAACACAATGAGGAAGTAAAAGGAACAACTAGTTTTTTGCTTTAAATTAGCTCATTTTAATTGAATGAAAAAATGATTAAAGGGGCCACACTTTTTAGCAGGCAAGATAGAATGGCAGGGTTAGTTTTTCAATTTCAGTATTGTTTAACTCCTGGCTTATATTATTATTTTATTTATTATTTGTGTTTGTCATAGCACCTAGAAGCCCCAAATATGGACCCCATTGTGCTAGATGCTGTACAAACATAGAACAAAAAGATAGTCCCTCCACCAAAGAACTTATAGTGTAATTATAAAACAAGAAAGAACAGATGTATTCAGACAAGTGAAGCAGCATAATGACACAGTATTGGTCAGTATGGTAGGCTGTCTCAGCCTGACCATTGGCAGTTTTTTTCTTGGAATGGAAAAGGAGAGTTTTAACGAGGGTTTGGAAGGAACGTAATGAGATAGCTTTGAAGATGTTTATGGAGTGCTCCGCTGAAGCATGAGAGGCATCATGGAGAAAGTACAAGAGTACTTGTTCAAATATTTAACAACTAGAAGATTTACCTGGTGTTGCTCTGTCTTTAGCGCAATTACTTTTTGTTTTTTGGAAAACAAAATGGAAATGTTCATGTTTCATTTGAATCATTGCTCTGGGATAGGGCCAGGGATAAGGGGTTCATTGTGCAGCCAGTCCTGGGGAGAGAAGAATATCCCAGCCTTCTGTCACTACAGCATCTTAGGGCCAGGTGAAAAGTGTCTCTCCATGGCTGCTGCAGCTCCAGCAGGCACAGCTGGGGAAGGGCTGCATGTCCCGCAGCTGGGGCAGGTCCAGGTTCTCTGCCGCCTGCACTTCTCCCCCCCCCCAGCCAGAGTGATCAGTGCAGCAAACTGTGCTTTTCCCTGGCTCCCTGATGAAGGGGAACTGCTAGCAATGTTTTATACAAAAGAGAAGGAGATCCAAGGGCAGAATTCAACAGAAAGTTGAAGGGCAGAGGAGGAGGATCTTCCAAAATATACAACACAGAAGTGACTGGAGAAGTCAGAGGTGAATGAGAATAGGAAAGAGTCATAGAAGCTAAGGGAGGACAAGATTTCAAGATGAAAGAGCATGGCTGATGGTGCCCGACTGGTTAAGCAACAGTTCTGTAGAAAGGGACCTGGAGATTATAGTGGATGAGAAGCTGGATATGAATCAACATTGTGCTCTTGTTGCCAAGAAGGCTAACGACTTACTGGATTGCATTAGAAGGAGTATTGCCAGCTGATTGAGGGAAGTGATTATTTCCCTCCATTCAGCACTGATGAGGCCACATCTTCATTTTCAAATGGAGGATAGAAGATAGTCTAGGGAATAAGTATCTAGTCTGCCTTGACTAGAATTCTGGTTGTCCCAAATGGTCAGGTAGGATGTTTCCTATCCTGGCTTTTAGTGGTTCACTGGCCATTTTCATTTCCTCCTGAATGAGCAGTATTTCAGTTAATGTTTTCTTAGTGCACCAAGAAAACGTAAAGTAGGGAAAAAGCACTCTAATATGAGGGATTAATTCATGATAGTAACTTCAGTTATTGGATTTGCAAATTTTCTGGCAGTGGAAAGGAAAAATATATTGAAATTTGTGTAGGCTTTTGCTGAATTACTTCTGAGGAGGCTACTTTATGTATTTTCTTAAACTCCCTCACAGTGCTTGTTTCATTTTTTAAACAGGAAATCAAATATTGATTTTTGAGGGCTTGCAGAGATTTAATTTAATTTATTCAGAAGATTTGTCCCGGCAGCAATATTTCATTAAAGGAGAAATTAAGTGACCTCACGTTGTATTTAAAAATACAATTCATATTTTGGTTGACTTTAAGTTCACAAGAAAAATAAAATACAACACGAAAATTCATTGCTATACTGGCAGCATCATTCATCTCCCATAGTAGTTTAACATGTCATATTTTAAATTTTGTTATCATTTCTCTCTTGTAAGATATTGCTAAAGTAAATCTCAAGTGGTGCTGGTTCTGAAAATCAGAAGAAATCAGGAAGTTGTGTGTGCAAAGCATTTCTGTCGTGCCAGTGCAGAGGGAAGTGTGAAAATTTCACTTCTTCCAAAATATTAACATTGTTATGAATTGGTTGTAATCATAATTCTTCTGAACATTTCCATTTTACTGTGTATTGCCAGACTGCTATGAACAAAGAGGCCATACTCAACATCATGAGTTTGCATGGTTCCTTCTAGCAGCTGGCCTCCACTCCTGCTCCCAGCACACCCATTGTTGTGATAGAGAACTGTTACTCTGCCCTGGCAACAAGAGATGAGGAATCACTCCCTAAGGTGGCAGAGGAGAAGCTATGTATCCCCACAACAAGGTCTGCAGCCACCACTCCCAAGAAGAAATGTAGGGTAGTGGTGGTTGGAGACTCTCTTCTGAGGGGAACTGAGGCACCTATCTGATGCCCTGACATGGTATTTTGGGAGATATGCTGCCTACGAGGGACACATATCTGAGACATTATGGAGGGATTATTGAGGATCATCTGCCCTTCTGACTACTACCCCATGCTATTATCAACGGAGGCACTAGTGATATTGCAAGGTATAACACCGAGTGGATAAGAAGTGGCTCTGGTAATGTGGGTGAAGAAGTTTGGAGTGCAGGTGATCTCTTTGATCCTTCCCGTCAAGGGTAAGGCCCAAGGTAGAGGCAGATGCACCCTGGAGGTGAATGGCTGCTTTGAAGAATGGCTGCCCTCAGGAGGGCATGACCGTGGGTTGTTGTTTCAGGAAGGACTGCTAAGCAGAGATGGGATCTACCTATTGAGAAAGGGGAAGAGAGTATTTGGATACAGATTGGCTAATGTAGTTGAGGAGGGCTTAAAAATTGGTTTGGTGGGGGGTAGGTGACCAAATCCTATATGTAAGTCAAAAACATGGAGACCTGGGAAATGGGTCAGAAATTGGGGGGGGAAGGGGGGTGAGCACTGGCTGTAATAGTAAGAATAAAGAAGAGACGAGAGAACTGGAAGGCAAAATCAAACCAGAGTCTTAGTTGTCTGTATAATTTGAGGAATAAGCAGAAAAAAACTCAAAATATTAATAAACAAACACTGTTGGTATCACAGACTGGGTGGGATAATAAGCATGACTGGAATATTGGTATAGAAGGGTACTGCTTGCTCAGGAAGTACATGTAGGGGGGAGAGGGAGGAGGTATTTCCTTACATATTAAAAATGTACACATTTGGACTGATATTAAGATGGAAATAGGAGACAGACTTGTTGAGAGTCTCTGGGTAAAGATAAAAGGGGGAAAAACAAGGATGATGTCATGGTAGGGGTCTACTACAGATTATAGAATTGTCTGAGGTAAATAAGATGAAGTTCAATAAGGACAAATGCAAAGTACTCTGCACAGAAATAAACAATCCATTACATATATGCAAAATGGGAAATGACTGCCTAGGAAGGAATATTGCAGAAAGAGATCTAGGGTCATGGTAGACCACAAGTTAAATAAGAGTCAACAGTGTGACGCAATTGCGCGCAAAAAGATTAAAAAAAAGAAGCAAACCTCTTTCTGGCATTCATTAAGCAGGTGAGTTATGAGTAAGATATGAGAAGTAATTTTTCTGCTCTACTCCACACTGATTAGGCCTCCACTGTATTCAGTTGTATCCAATTCTGGAGTGCTACATTTCAGGAAGATGTGAGTAAATTTGAGAAGGTTCAGAGAATAGCAACAAAAATTAATAGTCTAGAAAACATAACCTAATAGGGAAGATTGAAAGAATGTGATTAGTTTGGAAAAGAGAAGACCAAGAGGGAACATCATAGCTTTCAAATACCTAAAAAGTTGTTACAAGCAGGAGGAAGACAAAATATTCTCCTTAATGTCTGAGGGATGAGTTTAAATTGCAACAAGGGAGATGTAGGTTGGACATTAGGAAAAACTTTCTAACTCTCTGGGTGGTTAAGCACTGGAATAAATTGTCTCGGGAGATTGTGGAATCCCCATCATAGGAGATTTTTAAGAGCTGGTTAGGGATGGTCTGAATGGTGCTTGGCCTTGCCATGAGAGCAGGAGACTGGACTTGATGACCTCCCGTGGTTCTTTCCGGTTCTATTATTTTATGATTCTATGATATGTAGATAAATACATAAACTCATTGTGATGATTTCATTTATAATTTGAAGACCATCATTAAACCTTCAACAATTCACATTTAAAACTGTCTTCTGCTGGTCTGATATGTAGTGAAATGAGCCCTGATCTCCCAGAATGTCTAATGCTATGTCTTTCCTGTGGTCTGGGAGGCCCATGAAGGACTTACATTTGTCCACTGAGTTCCTTATATTTCTTAGCTGAGATTCCTTTGCTCTGTGAAGGAGAGCTACTCATTGCCTTAGGGTTCGTTGAACTAGTGTTATTTTGAAATAACTGCCAGCTATGTAGACGCAGACTAAGTTATTTCGAAATAATGTCAAAATACTGTCAAGCTGGATGACTTCTTACTCAGACTCCTGTTACCCTCATTGTACGAGGAGTAAGGGAAATTGGAGGAAGAGTGCTCTGTTTTGAAATAAGTGCTGTGTAGATGCCATCATGAATTTGCACTGCATTTCAGCCACTAAATTAATATGTGCATGGAATGATTTCCAATTTGTCTTTTGACTGAATACATCTATTGGTGTTTTTATGAAATTTGGGAAAAGATACTGAATTTAACTTCATCTCCATCTATATTTTTATATTCCTACATTCTGGTTTCCAAGGAAACAGTCTGTTATGTCAGTTGGCTTGATGTCTAAACAGTCGGCTCGATGTCTGGTTGGTGGTCAGTACCAAGAGGAGTGCCCCAAGGGTTGGTTCTGGAGCCGGTTTTGTTCAACATCTTTATTATTGACCTCAGTGAGGGGATGGATTGAAACCTCAGTAAGCTCGCAGATTATACTAAGCTAGGCGGAGAAGTAGATATGCTGGAGCATAGGAATAGGATCCAGAGTAACCTAGACATCTTGGAGGACTGGGCCAAAAGAAATCTCATGAGGTTCAACAAGGACAAGTGCAGAGTCCTGCACTTAGGACGGAAGAATCCCAAACATTGCTACAGGCTGGTGACCGACTGGCTAAGGAGCAGTTCTGTAGAAAAGGATCTGGGGATTATAGTGGATGAGAAGCTAGATATGCATCAACAGTGTGCCCTTGAAGCCAAGAAGACTAACAGTATATTGGGGTGCATTAGTAGAAGCATTGCTAGCAGATTTAGGGTAGTGATTATTCCCCTTTATTTAGCACTGGTGAGGTCACATCTGGAGTTTTGCATCTAATTCTGGGCCCCTATTACAGAAAGGATGTGGACACATTGGAGAAAGTCCAGCGAAGAGCAACAAAAATGATTAGGGGGCTGGAGCACATGACTTATGAGAAGTTGCTGAGGGATTTGGGCTTGTTTAGCCTACGGAAGAGGAGAGTGAAGGGGGATTTAATAGCAGCCTTCAACTACCTGAAAGGGAGTTCCAAAGAGGATGGGGAGAGGCTGTTCTCAGAGGTGACAGATGACAGAACAAAGAGCAATGGTCTCAAGTTGCAGTGGGGGAGGTCTATGTTGGATATTAGGGAAACTATTTTGGTAGGAGGGAGGTGAAGCACTAGAATGGGTTCCCTAGGTGGGGTGATGGAATCTCCATCCCTAGAGGTTTCCAAGTCCCAGCTTGACAAAGCCCTGGCTGGGATGATTTAGGGATTGGTCCTGCTTTTAGGAGGCAGTTGAACTTGATGACCTCCTGAGGTCTCTTCCAACCCTAGGATTCTATGAACTGCATGATACTTTCTCCATCACCCTTCCCCCCAGTAAAGTTTATGAAACGTATTTTATCTGTCTTGGAAAAATAAAGGGCTGATACCTCCTGAGCATTGAGACATTAGTTCTGTATAGTTTATCTAAGGGTATGTCTACACAGCAAAGTTATTTCAAAATAACAGCCGTTATTTCGAAATAACTTTACTAGCGCTACACAGCCAAACCTCTATTTCGAAATTAAATCAAAATAGCGGAGCGCTTATTTCGAATTTGGTAAACCTCATTCCATGAGGAATAACGCCAAATTCGAAATAGCTATTTTGAAATAAGTGCTGTGTAGACACTTATATCAAAATAGGGGGCCTCCAGCCTTCCAGGGTGCCCTGCTGGCCACTCCGGCCTCAACCAAGAACACACCTCTCCCTCCCCCCGGCGCGGAGCCCTTAAAGGGGTAGACTCTGGCCACAGTGCCTGTGCCAGCTCCAAGCCTGCCAGCCCAGAGTCAGCAGTCACTGCCCTGACCCAGTGGCCCCAAAACATGAGCCAGCAAGCCACTGGCCCAGCCCTCCGCTCCCCAGGAGCAGTCTGCCAGCTCCCAGGAGCCTGCCAGGGCCCGGAGAAGGCGGGCGCCTTCCTGGTCCAGGGTGGAGATCATGGACCTTATTCAGGTTTGGGGGGGATGCCCCCAACATCCATGATCTCTGCACTAGATGGAAGAACGTGGCTGTCTATGGCAGGATAGCTGCCAGCTTGGCCGCCAAAGGCCACATGCGAACCCAGGAGCAGGTTTGCATGACAATCAAGTTGGTCCGTCGAGACCCCCAACCCTGAGCTTCCCCTCCCCCTTCTTCCCCTTGCTTCCCCCTTCCAGCTCCCTCCTCCCAGGTTTCCCCCTCCCCTCTCTCACCCTCTCTCCTCCCCTCTCCTGCCTCCTTTCCCTAGTCTCACCAGAGTTTCATTCCCCCCCCCCCCCGTTTTGTTAAATAAAGAGAGTTTGTGTTCATGAAAACATGTATTTTATTTGACATCAGGAAGGGGGTTAGGGAGGGATAAGTGGAAGGACGTGAGGGCGGAATGAGGCACAAGCCCCCAGTGGGGCAGGCCAGGGAGGCTCTTAGTGCTCCTCAGGATGGAAGCTCTCTTGCAGGGCTTCCTGGATACTGACAGCCCCCCGATGGACCTCCCGGATGGCAGCCTGCAGAAAGTGCAGCCAGGCTCGCAGCCAGGGCCGGCTTTAGGAAGTGCAGGGCCCAATGCGAACAATTTCAACGGGGCCCCACAGCAATTTTGGTTGAGCAAAAAAAAAACCCAGCACAAAAAAATCCCCCGCCAACACACACACACACCCTCCCGCGGCACAGGAGAACCCTGCGCTAAACTCATACCTCCTGTGGCGCAGGCAGACAATGCACTCCTCCTCCGGGGCCGACAGATGTGTATAATTTTTGGTGGTGCCTCATTAGCCACACCCCCTGACCCGCATTAACCAGGCCTCTGGAGGTAACACGCTCGGGGCAAGATGGACACATGACCAGAAGTAAAAGGTGTCGTGTCACCCCTCTCGAAGGACTTTTCCCACCATCCTCCTACCAACAGGGATTAGTTTGGCCCCCACCAAACCACCCTCATGCAACTATCCTGCAATTGCATTAACCCAATGTGTGTGACATTAACTCGGGGGCAGAGAGGCTGGGGGAAGTGTTCCCTCTGAGGCTATGTCTACACTTGCGGCTTCTTACGCAAGTACATCCGTTCTTGCGCAAGAACCCACAGAGCAGCCACACTGCCCACCTGCTCTTGCGCAAGGAAATTTACAGTATGGCGTGGTAAGAGAGGGTGTCTTGCGCAAGAGCTACTCTCTTTTCTAACAGGTGTAAGCACTCTTGTGCAAGAGGGCAGTGTGGATGCTCGGCAGGGATTTCTTGCACAAGAAACCCCTATGGCTAAAATGGCCATTGGAGCTTTCTTGCTCAAGAGAGCATCCACACTGCCATGGATGCTCTTGTGCAAAAGCACAGCTCGCACATGGCAGTATGAACGTGTTCTTGCGCAAGACTTCTTGCACAAGAACCCTTGCGCAAGATGTTCTTGCACAAGAAGCCGCCAGTGTAGACATAGCCTAAGAGTTTCCTTCCATGAGCAGAATGGATTTTGTGTTGTGCACCTGTACTGAGTTCATGTGGCTTGTTTGGATGTGCCACTGTGGCACCCAAGTTATTAATAAATATTTTATAAACCTTTACCTTTTCTCTCTGCTGCCATGTCTTCTCCCCTTGTTCCATCAGCTCCCCGGTGCCTGCTGTCCCCCAACTCCTCACCCTCGTCTGCTGTCCTGACTCCTGCCCTTCTCACTGCCCTTCTCACTGCCCTCAGCTCTCCTGCAACCCGCCCCACTCCACCAGCCTTTCTCTCCCCCCTGTGCCCACTCCTCCAGTAGCCCCACTCTGATCATGTGAGCTACCCCTCCTCATCCCCTCTCCTAAAACCTCCCTCTACACACCTGCCCTGCCTCTCTCCTCTGGTGCTGGTCCCTCCCCTGCAGGTATCTGCCCTTTTGCTTCACCCCAGAATCCCCTGGCACCTGCACCTTCCCTTAGCCCTGCACCCTCCTGGTGCCTCCCCCTTCCCTTACTGCCCCTGCCCCCTTTGCCCTCTTTTTCCTTGATGCCCACCCTCTCACCTCTCTCTGCCCGTTCCCCTCCTGCCCCTCTGTGCCCTCACACATCACTTGCTCCATCCCCACCTTTCTCATGCCCACCCCTTCTTTCAAGCCTTCTCCCAGCACCTCCCTCTCCCCCCTTTAGTCCCCAATGCTCTTCCCCTCTTCTCTTCTCTCCCAACATCACCCTGTCCCCCTCCCACTGACACCTCCCCTCCTGCCCTTTTCCTCATTGTCTGCACTTGGCCCCTGGCATTTGTCTCTCCTCCCCTGTCTCTTGGTGCCTTCCTCTTTCTTCCCCTCCCCCTCCGCACAAGCCCCTTCCTCTCCTCCCTTCCCCTCCGCACAAGCCCCTTCCCCCTAGTTTTCCCCTTTCCCCTCCCCTATCTTCTGCCTTCCTCTTTGCGGGGCCGGAGTTTGCGCTCAGGCCCCGGGCTCCGAACCCGGAGCTAGGCCACGCGACGCAACGTCCCTCCGAGGAGTTTTAAAGTCCCGGGCCGTGACGTCACTTCATGCCCGGGCGTCCTCCCCGCTCACCTGCAAACGCTGCGCATGGTAGCAGTAGCATGCGCTGGCGAGGGGGAGCCGCACTGAGAGCCGCATACGGCAGGGACGATCTGGGGCCAGGGGGGACGCTCTGGGGGCGGGGTGGGAGAATGTATGGGGGGGCCAGCAGGGCCTGGGGCCCCCTCCAAACAGAGCTGGGGGAGAGACCCAGCTCCACATATTGCTGGAGCAGGGCCCCGGCTCTGAATATTAACTTGCCGCCCATAGCACCCAGCACACTTCCGGGTTCAGGGCGCGGGGCCCCTTTAGGCCCGGGGCCCCATTCGGGGGAATCGGGCGAATCGGCCTAAGGCCGGCCCTGCTCATAGCAATGCGTCCACGAGAAGCACCAGAGTGCCCAGGGATGGCTCCGGCTCCATGTTGCAGAGCGCTGTGGTGTCCCGAGTGAGGGCAACCAGAGCACGCAGAGACAAAATGCTTTGCTGTTCCTCATCGAGGTAGGCAAGCAAGCAGGGAAAGCTGAGAACCGGCTGTCCGGGGGGGGGGAAGGGGCGGTTCCTTTAAGCACAGACCTCAGATACTTTGTGTGGCTGCTACCTGAGGCTAATTCCTGACCCGATGCCCTGCTGGACCTCGTTCAGGCTGGTCTTAAATGCGATTCAGCATCCACTCAGTGTGGATGTGCTATTTCGTAATAGCAAAAAGCTATTTCGAAATGCATTTTATGTGTAGACGCGTTATTTCTAAATAACTTATTTTGAATTAACTATTTCGAAATAATGCTGAAGTGTAGACATACCCTAAGAGCTTGTACTCAACTTTGTTCTTGATTTAATAAGTAGCCTTAAAACAGAGAGCACATTTGAGTGCTGCTAGTAATGGTCCGGGTGGTCTGGAAGCAGTCCAAAGTGGAAATAATAAAAACAAAAAACATGTCCTGCTCCTCTCTGAGGTTTCAGGCTGGTATAGGGGAGGTGGCCAATTTTTCTCTAATTGGAAACCAAACTTTCAGAAAACAAGTTTGGGCTCCCATACTAATCTCTCACCTCATGACAGCTGTTCTTTAACTTGTATTTGTAGAGCTTATGGTCAGGGTATTTGTGTACATAAGTTAAGCTTCCTTATCTTTCTGTTATGGAATACCTTTCAGAAAGGCACGATGGAGTTACCAGAATGCTTTGTATTTTGCCAGTTTTCTTCTAAACTTCCATACACAGTTCTTACAATGCACATAGGATTTAAGTTGTAACCCCCCCAGGAAATGCAAGAAAGATAGTTTATCTTGCCCTAATGAATCCTAGTAAAAGTCTCTGTAAATCATTACCTGTAAAATAGTTTGTTTAAAAATAATGCCCTTTATAGAAAGGTGGTTTGAAGGTACTTCTAATAAACTTTTATGAAACACTTAAAATATGGAATGTTAAATTTAAACAGAAGTTAGAAAACTTCCATTCAGTATTAATATTAAACAATTGAAATTAGCATTATTAAAATATCTTGAAACTATAGTTTTGGTCTTCAGGATTCAGTATTTGATTTATTGTGCTGAGTTAAAGGTAGAATTAGACAAATAATTCACATTTAGCTGAGCTTCTGGCCTCCGTGGGGTACATAAATAATCATAACAAAAAAATCACATTTTTCTGTGAACTGTATTAATTGCTGGTTGATTGCCAATAGCCTCTGAAAGTTTTCAATGATCAAACAGTGATGATTACTTAAGATTGTTTCTATTCTGGATCCAAGCACTCGCATTTGTGAATTTGAAGACATTTATTACATGAATACAGCAGTTCAAAGTATTTAATATGGCAGCAGTCCTCAATGTATGCAGTTATATTTCCTTCTGGACATATAAAAAGAGAAGCAGTTAAAAATATTTCCAGACTTAAACAAACAAAATCCTATAATCCCAACTCTCAGTGCTCAGAATTCTTAATACAGCAATGTTGGTATTACTTTCTGGGTCAAATAACGATCACATCCACAGTGACAAGTATGTCAAAATCTAGAAAAGGAATGGTGCAGCAGGTGTGGAATGTCAGCAACATTGTCAGATTCATAATTAATCAGTGGGGTAATGAGAACACTTTTGTGGGCCCACTATGCAGATTAGTAAACTAGGAGGGCTGCCTGTCTGTTTCTCCAACCTACTTGATTTTGTCAGGTTCTCTCACTGTCTGCTTTATTTGAACAAAGATTTCTGAAGCAAACAATTGAATGATCACATGAAATTCCACGGGATACACATTAATCCATGTGTAGATAATAAAAACTAAAAAGTGCCAGTAAAATTCTGCCCCTCTACCTGTGCGTTTAAAGCAAATTTTTTCTTGATATCAAGAGTTCTGCATACTTAACAAACTCATTGCGCACGCACGCACGCACGCACGCACGCACGCACACACACACACACACAAAAACCCTTAAAAAACAACAAATAGTCTAGTAGCACCTGAAAGACTAACAAAACATCTGAAGAAGTGGGTTTTGCCCACGAAAGTTCATGATACCATCTACAGGTTTTGTTAGTCTTTAAGGTGCTACTAGACTATTTGTTGTTTTTTAAGTTTTTCCCGTTACAGACTAACTTGGCTACCCCTCTGGTGCTTTTCATTGCATACAGTTGAGCTACATACTAGGAATCAGAGAAGATAATGTTCTGATGTTATGGGAATATTACACTTGCTTGAATGAATAGTTATTTACTAGAAGACTTACCCAGTGTTGCCTGGGTCCTTCAAGGCAGGGAGCTGGCAGTATGGGGGGTGCAGGAGTAAGGCACAGCCTTGGGGACATGGAGGGATAGTGCAGGAAACTGCGGATGGGAGGGCAAGAGTGAGGGTTGGGGGGTGAGGAGAGGCTACAGACCAGGGGGTCCCATCCAGCACAGGCCTTTTTTGTCCCTCCAGTTTCCCCCCCGGCTAACGGAGACCTTTTTTCTACCCCCAGCCCTCTCTGGCCACCAGGGGGCTTTTCTCTCCCCCCGGCTGCCAGGAAGCTTTTCCCTCCACCCTTTGGTGATGCAACCAAGGGCTGGGGTGGGGGGGGAAGGGTTTGAAGCAGGAGGGCTACTTACCAGTATGCTGGCAGGCAAGATGGCAGAGTCCCAGCCTTGCTGGCCACTCCATTGGTGGTACTGCTGCCCCCAGTGGACAGTTTGAAGGATAGCTTTCCCCTGCGGACTCCCTGCCCTCCAAATAGTCCCTTTCCTGGCACTTTTGGTTGTCCTTGCACAACCAAACCCTGACCTTGCTTTAAGTCATGAGAAGAAGAAGCTGCATGCCAGGTTTGGTGGGCCTAGTTGTTTCTGTTTAAGAGGAGTTCTTGAACAAATGGGCTCACAGACAGACACACAAATCTCTAAAATCATAGGAAACTAGAATTGGGAGGGACCTTGAGTGTCATGGAGTCTAGTCCCCTCCCCTCACAGCAGGACCCAGTGCCATCTAGACCAGTGTTTCTGAAAGTGCTTTGCGAAACCACTTTGAGAAACACATTAACTGGCTGCCCCGGTTTGTTTATTTACTTGTGCCATGGCCACGAAGCCTCATGGCTCCTATTGGCTCAGTTTCATCCTTTGCAGCCAAGGGGAGCTGTGGGAAGCGGCGTAGACCGGACCACCACTTCCCGCTGCTCCACTTGGCTGCAAAGAGCGAAATGAAACCAATGGGAGCCACAAGGCTCCATGGCTGCGGCACCAGTAAATAAACAAACTAAAGTGGCAAATTAATGTGTTTCTCAAAGCGGTTTCGCGGCGTACTTTCAGAAACACTGATCTAGACCATCCCTGGTAGATGTCTATCTAACCTGCTCTTAAATATCTCCAGAGATTTTTAACTTGTTCTTTTTTTATTTTATCTTGTAAACCTGTGGTCACCAACCGGTCGATTGCGATCGACTGGTCGATCGCGAGGCCTCGACCTGTCGATCGCGAGGCGTTCGGGGCCCCCCATTTTCCCCCCAACCCCGAGAAGCCCCACTACTTACCTCCAGTGACAATGGAGGTAGTGCCGGCTTCCCGCGGGGTGGATGGAAGTTCTGTAGCTTCGCGCCACTTCCGGGGGATCCGGAAGTGCGCTGGCTGCTCCCCTCCCTCATGTCTGTGGTGTGTTCGGCGCGTTGTGGGAGGGGGCGTCAGCCCCGGAGGAGGGGCGCGGCGGCTTCCCTGCGCCGCACGAGGGGTGAGTCGGCCCCGGAGGAGGAACGCGGAGGTTTCCCTGTGCTGCGTGAGGGGAGATCGGCTCCGGGGGAGGCACTCGCGGGGGCTTCCCTGCGCCGCGGGAGAGGGGTTCGGCCCCAGGGGTGGCGCGCATGGGGGCTTCCCTGCTCCACGGTAGGGGTGAGTTGGGCCCGGGGGAGGCGCACGACGGAGGTTCCCTGCTCCGCGGGAGGGGAGAGTCAGAACCCGTAGGAGGCACGCGCCGGCTTCCCTCGGGGGGAGGGGGGGAATCCTGGGAGGAGGCAGGTGCAGGGGACTCTCTGCCCCCCAGGCACCCTGTTCCCCTGCCCCCTGTTCCCTCTCCCCAGCCACAGAACTCTGTCCCCACTCCCCAGCCACAGAACTCTGTCCCCACTCCTATGTCCCCAGCCACAGAACTCTGTCCCCAATGGCACCCTGTCCCCTGCCAAAGCACCCACTAGCACTCTTCCCCAGTACTATGTCCCCTGCTCCCACCAACACAGTTGGGGCCACATTAATGAAGCTGGGGGGGGGTTGGAGGAGGGTTTTTTTGCATCTCACTTGTATGGCCCCAACTGACTTTTCTGTGGGTCAGTGACCTCTGACTCAAAACAGGTTCCCTGCCCTTCTCAGAAATAAAGACAATGCAGAAACTTTTTGTGTTTGACATAGTATTTTATTTAAAAATGAAGCCTGGCCAACAGACCCCCAATTGGGGCCAAGCCCCCATCTGGCCAGCATCATAACACTCCTGCACTCCTCTTTCCCCCAGACCCTACATCTGAGCCTATCATACACTGGAACCCCCTGCCCTGAGCCCCTCACATACCCCAACCCAAATTCCTGAACTCTCACATCCAGAAGTCTGTGGCTTGCTTAGTACCCTAACCCTACATCTGACCTCAACACTGCCTGGCCTGGAGCCCCCTCCCTGAGCCAGCGTCCCCTTATCCACCTCCTCCTGCATCCAGATTTCCTCCCAGAACTTGCACCTCTCACCCCTTCCCACACCCAAATCCCTCATTCCCACCCCAGAGACTACACATCCTGTCTCAGCCCAGCGAGGGTATGGCTAGACTGCAGGAGTTGTTCAGGATTCTGGAGATATCCCAGAAAAACTCTTCTGCATCCAGGGATGCGTTTGTTCTTCCGCTTCTTTTAGTGGAAGAGCAAACATGCTCTTTCGGTCACCCCTATATTCCTGTTTCCACGAAGAATAAGGGGGCTTCCAAAAGAAGGTTTTTTTCTGACATTTGGTCCAGTCCAGACAGGCCAAATGTTGGAAAAACCTCTTCCTACAGAAGAATTGGGGAAAAAAAAGCAGCAATATAAGGGTTGGGGATAGCAAGTGATGGAGAGGAGGAGAATAGAGAGGGTGGGGCTTCGAGGAAGTGGCGGGGCAGTAGATCTTGGCTTGTTCTGTCATTTAAAAAGTGATCTTGGGTGTAAAAAAAATTGGAGACTACTGTTCTAAACCTACTCCCTTCCCACTAGCATTCACTGTGTTAGGCATTCCTTCATCAGACTTTTTGGTGAAGACCGAAAGAAAGAAGTCATTAAGCACCTGTGCCATTTCCATATTTCCTTTTATTGTTTCTCCCTCCTCACTGAGCAGTGGGCGTACCCTGTCCTTGGTCTTCCTCTGTTTCTAATATATTTATAGAATGTCTTCTTGTTTCCCTTCATGTCTGTAGCTAGTTTGAGCTGTTTTTGTGCCTTTGCCTTTCTAATCTTACCCCTGCATGCCTGTATTGTTTGCTTATATTCATCCTTTGTAATTTGTCCTAATTTCCATTTTTTAAAAGACTCCTTTTTTATTTTTAGATCATGCAAGATCTCCTGGTTAAGCCGAGGCGGTCTTCTGCCATATTTTCTATCTTTCCTATGCAGTGGAATAGCTTGCTTTTGGGCCCTTAATAATGTCCCTTTGAAAAACTGCCAACTCTCTTCAGTTGTTTTTTCCCTTAGTCTTGCTTCCCATGGGACCTTACCTACCAGCTCTCTGAGCTTACCAAAATCTGCCTTCCTGAAATCCATTGTCTCTATTTTGCTGTTCTCCCTTCTACCATTCCTTAGAATCATGAACTCTATGATTTCTTGATCACTTTCAACCAAGCTGTCTTCCACTTTCAAATTCTCAGCCAGTAACTCCCTATTTGTTAAAATCAAATCTAAAACAGCTTCCCCCCTAGAAGCTTTTTCAAACTTCTGAAATAAAAAGTTGTCTTCAATGCACTTATTGGATAGTCTGTGCCCTGCTGTGTTAATTTCCCAACATATGTCCGGATAGTTGAAGTCTCCCATCACCACCAAATCCTGCGCTTTGGACGATGTTGTTAGTTGTTTAAAAAAAGCCTCATCCACCTCTTTCACTTGGGTAGGGGCCTGTAGTAGACCCCTAGCATGACATCACCCTTATTTTTTACCCCTTTTAGCCTAACCCAGCTAAAACACATCTGTCTCCTATGTCCATCTCCACCTCAGTCCAAGTGTATACATTTTTAATATAAAAGGCAACACCTCCTCCCTTTCCCCCCCTCCTTTCCTTCCTGAGTAAGCTGTACCCTTCTATACCAATATTCCAATCGTATGTATTATCCCACCAAGTCTTGGTGATACCATTGATGTCACAGTTTTGTTTATATATTAGCACTTCAAGTTCTTCCTGCTTATTACCAATACTTCTTGCATTTGTATATAGGCATCTAAGATACTGATTTGATCTTGCCTCCCAGTTCTGCCTTGTCCCTTCTTTTTCTCTGCTATTATAGCCCACATTCCCTCCCATTTCTGACCCATCTCCCAGGTCTCCATGTTCTTCACTTACCTGTGGGTTTTGGTCACCTGTCCCCGTTGAACCTAGTTTAAAGCCCTCCTCACTAGGTTAGCCAGTCTGCATCCAAATATGGTCTTCCCCTTCCTCGAAAGGTGAACCCCATCCCTGCTTAGCAATCCTTCTTGGAATAGTATTCCGCAGTTGAGGAAGTCAAAGCCCTCCTAGCGACACCATCTTTGCAGCCAGGCATTCGCCTCCAGGATGCCCCTGTCTCTGCCTGGGCCCCTACCTTTAACATCTTGGATACGGGCCCCCAGCAGGCAGCATACCTCGCAAGATGACATGTCAGGGCGACAGATAGGCGCCTCCGTCCCCCTCAGAAGAGAGTCTCCGACCACCACTACCCTACATTTCCTCCTTGCAGTGGTGGCAGCAGACCTCTCAGCCTTGAGGGTACGAGGCTTCTCCTCCTCAGCTGTAGGCGGTGATTCCTTATCTCCTGTATCAAGAAGAGCATAATGGTGTTCCAATACCACAGTGGGAAGGTTGGGAGCAGGAGTGGAACAATGTCTGCTGCCAGAAGTAACCAGCTGCCAGTGTCCTCTCTGAGCCATCTCCTCCTCCACCAGTGGAGTGTCAGCAGTCTTGTGTAGTGGGACAGCTACCTCAGCTGTCTTGACTTGAAAACTGTCCAGGAATTGCTTGTGGATTCGGATGCTCCTCAGCCTAGCCACTTCTCCTCCTGTAGCTCTCCCACCTGCTTCCTGAGAGATTCCACCAGCAAGCACCTTTCATATTGGTTGGTCCCCCCAGCCTGGATTTTAGTAAGTGGGACTTGCAAGCCACAGTCCCTGCAAAACTACACCAGGATCTGGGTAGAGGCATCCATGGTCAGGTGGTCTGTCTGGGTACAGGTGGAAGAGACAGAAGCAGTGTTGGCACAGGTGTTGTGGGCAGGAGCGGCCCAAGGCAGGCTGCGGCAGCTGGCACTCCAGGCGAAACGCACGATTGGCGTCGCCGCCTGCATGGCCGTCAATGGAGTGACATCATCATCGGCCGTCAATGGAGTGACGTCATCATTGGGCGCCCCGTGATGTCATCATCGGGCGCCCCGTTGAAGGCGGCGCCGTAGATGATGGCCAAGTCCGCCTATAGTCATGGGTCGCCCCTGGTTGTGGGTCTTCCTGACCATAGAGGCCTCTCTCTTTCAAACTCCCTCTTAAACTCCCCTGTCTTCAGCCCCCTATCTGCTTTGCTCCCCTGGTCGCTCTGGCTTTTAAAGCCTGCTCACCTGGGTCAGGCCTACTCCCTGGTTAGTCTCATGGGGAAGGCTGATCCTGAGGCTGATCAAAGGCAATCAAGGGAACAAAGGATGAAACACTCCCAGACACACAATTCCAACTGCCACAATAACTGAAACTGAAATCACCTGAACTCAGAATCAAAATTCAAACAGTCGAGCAAACTCACTCACATCAAAAGCTAGTACACTCACCTGGCAGCCTGTTCAGCGGCAGGATCTCTTGCTCTCCCTCTTAAAATCCCATGTCTGCAGCCCCCTGGTTGCTCTGCCTCTGGCTTTTAAAGCCTGCTCACTTGGGGCAGGCCTACTCCTTTGTTAGTCACACACGGGAAGGCTGGTCCTTATTTATTTATTAGCTGAAACATTTATTTATTTATTTATTTATAATATTTTTACCCCGCCTCTCTATTTGAAATATTTGAGGTGTCTTACAAAAATTTTTAAAACACAATACAAATATATATAAAATTTAAAATATGAGACCCCAGAAGGACATAAAACCTGCTAAAAGCATCTTGAGAGGAGGAATACACACACACAGACTCAAACACCAATAAAAGCACGAGTAAAAAGGGTGGCTTTAGCCTGACACCGAAACAGTGCTAACGTTGGTGCCATGCGAATATCCTGAGGAAGAGAATTCCACAGCCTGGGAGCAAAATCTGAGAAGGCCCTGTTCTGCGTAGATGTTAATCTTATCTCCCTAAGTAGGGGAACACGGAGCAGAGCCTCCCCAGCTGACTTCAGTCCCCGGGCAGGTTCATATGGGAGAAGACGGTCCTTCAGATACCCCGGTCCCAACCCATTTAGGGCTTTATAGGCCATAACCAAGACCTTAAATTGTGCCCGGAAACTTACTGGAAGCCAGTGCAGCTGCCAGAGCACTGGCATAATGTGGTCCATATAACGAGTATTAGTTAAAACTCAAGCAGCCGCATTCTGGACCAGTTGAAGTTTCCGAAGGCTCTTTAGAGGCAGCCCCACATAGTGCATTACAGTAATCCAGTTGGGATGTAAAAAGAGCATGGATCACTGTGGCCAAGTCATGCTTGTTCAGCAAAGGGTCACAGCTGGCGGATCGGACGAAGCTGCCCAAAAGCACTCCTGGCCACTGAAGAAGTCTGCTTCTCAAATGTTAAAAAAGGGTCCAGGAGGACTCCCAAGCTGCGTACCTGTTCTTTTAGGAGTAGAGTAACCCCATCTAGAACAGGTACCACACCACATTCCCGAACAGATGGCCTCCTGATCCACAGGGCCTCAGTCTTATCTGGATTCAACTTCAGCTTGTTTGATTTCATCCAGACCATCACTGCCTACAGACACTGGTTTAGATCAGTCACCGCCACACCTGGTTCTGATGTCACAGGGAAGTAGAGTTGTGTCATCTGCATATTGATGGCACTGGCCTCCAAAACTCCTTATGACCTCTCCCAGCAACTTCATGTAGATGTTAAACAGCGTAGGGGACAAGATGGAACCTTGTGGGACCCCATAGCAAAACCCATGAATTAAGAACTGGTTAAAAGACAGGAAACAAAGGGTAGGAATAAATGGTAAATTTTCAGAATGGAGAGGGGTAACTAGTGGTGTCCCCCAAGGGTCAGTCCTGGGACCAATCCTTTTCAACTTATTCATAAATGATCTGGAGAAAGGGGTAAGCAGTGAGGTGGTAAAGTTTGCAGATGATACCAAACTGTTTAGGATAGTCAAGACAGAAGCAGACTGTGAGGGACTTCAAGAAGATCTCACCAAACTGAGTGATTGGGCAACAAAATGGCAAATGAAATTTAATATGGATAAGTGTAAAGTAATGCACATCGGGAAAAATAACCCCAACTATACGTACAGTATGATGGGGGCTAATTTGGCTACGACAAATCAGGAAAGAGATCTTGGAGTTATCGTGGACAGTTCTCTGAAAACTTCCACACAGTGTGCAGCGGCGGTCAAAAAGGCAAATAGGATGCTAGGAATGATTAAGAAAGGGATAGAAAATAAGACCCAGAATATCTTACTGCCCCTGTATAAAACTATGGTACGCCCACATCTTGAATACTGTGTACAGATGTGGTCTCCTCACCTCAAAAAGATATTTTGGCCTTGGAAAGGGTTCAGAAAAGGGCAACTAAAATGATTAGGGGTTTGGAACGGGTCCCATATGAGGAGAGGTTAAGCGACTGGGACTTTTCAGTTTAGAAAAGAGGAGGCTGAGGGGGGATATCATAGAGGTATATAAAATCATGAGTGGTGTGGAGAGGGCCGATAAAGAAAAGTTATTTATTAGTTCCCTAAATAGAAGAACTAGAGAACACCAAATGAAATTAATGGGTAGCAGGTTTAAAACTAATAAAAGAAAGTTCTTCTTCACACAGCATGTAGTCAACCTGTGGAACTCCTTGCCAGAGGAGGCTGTGAAGGCTAGGACTATAATAGAGTTTAAAGAGAAGCTAGATAATATCATGGAGGTTAGGTCCATAAAAGGCTATTAGCCAGGGGATAAAATGGTGTCCTTGGCCTCTGTTTGTCAGAGGCTGGAGAGGGATGGCAGGAGACAAATCGCTTGATCATTGTCCTTCGGTCCACCCTCTCTGGGCACCTGGTGCTGGCCACTGTCGGCAGACAGGTTACTGGGCTAGATGGACCTTTGGTCTGACCCAGTACGGCTGTTCTTATGTTATGTTCTTATGTCCCGGTGACTTGTTACCATTAAGTTTATCAATTTGTTCTACTCCTTCCTTTAATGACACCTCAATCTGGGACAATTCCTCAGATTTGTCACCTAAAAAGAATGGCTGAGGTTTGGGAATCTCCCCAATATCCTCAGCCGTGAAGACAGAAGCAAAGAATCCATTTAGCTTCTTTGGAATGACTTTATCATCTTTGAGGGCTCCTTTAGCATCTCGATTGTCCAAGGGCCCCACTGGTTGTTTAGCTGGCTTCCTTCTTCTGATGTTCTTAAAAATATTTTGCTATTACTTTTGAGTTTTTGGCTAGCTGCTCTTCAAACTCCCTTTTGGCTTTTCTTCTTATATTTTTACACTTAATTTGACAAAGTTTATGCTCCTTTCTATTTTTTTCACTAGGATTTGACTTCCACTTTCTAAAAGATGTCTTTTTATTGGTCACTGCCTCTTTTACTTGGGTGTTAAGCCACGAGGGCACTTTTTTGGTTCTCTTACTGTTTTTTTAACTTGGGGTATACATTTAAGTTGGGTCTCTATTATGGTGTCTTTGAAAAGTTCCATGCAGCTTGCAGAGATTTTACTTTTGTCACTGTACCTTTTAATTTATGTTTAATTATCTTCCTCAGTTTTGTGTAGTTCCCCTTTCTGAAATTAAATGCTATAGTGTTGGGCTGCTGAGTTGTTTTTCCCACCACAGGGATGTTATATGTTATTACATTATGGTCACTATTTCCAAGCGGTCTAGTTAAGTTCACTTCTTGAACCAGATCCTGTGCTCCACGTAGCACTAAATCAAGAATAGCCTCTCCCCTTGTGGGTTCCAGAACGAGCTTCTCCAAGTAGCAGTCATTTAAGCATTCAAGAAATTTTATCTCTTCATCCCGTCCTGAGGTGACGTGTACCCAGTCAACATGGGGATAGTTGAAATCCCCCACTATTATTGATTTTTTTATTTGGATAGCCTCTCTAATCTCCCTTAGCATTTCATAATCACTATCACTGTCCTGATCAGGTGGTTGATAACATATCCATACTGGTATATTCTTATTATTGGAGCATGGAATTATCCATAGAGATTCTACGGAACATTTAGGGTTATTTAAGATTTTTACTTAATTTGATTCTACATTTTCTTTTACGTATAGTGCCACTCCCCCACCAGCATGACCTGTTCTGTCCTTACGATATATTTTGTACCCTGATATGACTGTGTCCCATTGATTGTCCTCATTCCACCAAGTTTCCGTGATGCCTGTTATATCGATATCCTCCTTTAAATCTAGGCACACTAGTTCACCCATTTTATTATGTAGACTTCTGGCATTTGTGTATAAGCACTTTAAAATAGTGATTTATCTGTTTGCTTTTTCCTGATATGTTATACTCTTTTTCATTTGATTGTGTCTCATCTGATCTGACCCATACTTCCATCCTCTCCTCCTGACTAGAACATCTCTATTAATCTCCTCTAAGAGATGTCTCTGTCTGATCCATGTGCTCCTGCGCACCCATCAGCTTTCCCCCAGCCCTTAGTTTAAAAACTATGACCTTTTCAATGATAAGTGCCAGCAGTCTGGTTCCATTTTGGTTTAGGTGGAGCCCATCCTTCCGTATAGACTCCCCCTTTCCCAAAAGTTTTCCCAGTTCCTAATAAATCTAAACCCCTCCTCTCTACACCATCGTCTCATCCACTCATTGAGACTCTGAAGCTCTGCCTGCCTACCTGTCCCTGCACGTGGAACTGGAAGCATTTCAGAGAAAGCTACCATAGAGGTCCTGGATTTCAATCTCTTTCCTAGCAACCTAAATTTGGCCTCCAGAACCTCTCTCCTACCCTTCTCTGTGTCATTGGTACCTACATGTACCATGACCACCAGCTCCTCCCAAGTACTACACATAAGTCTATCTAGATGTCTTGAGAGGTTCTCAACCTTCACACCAGGCAGGCAAGTCACCATACGGTTCTCCTAGTCATCACAAACCCAGATATCTATGGTTCTAATGATTGAATCCCCCAATACTAACACCTGCCTTTTCCTAAGGACTGGAGTTCCCTCCCCCGGAGAGGTATCCTTAGTTGAAGAGGATACAATAATATCCTCTGGAAGGAGGGTCCCAACTATGGGAACAAGGAGACTGCCTGCCCTGTGCTCTTTGAATCACTTTGCCAAGCTCAGATAGCCTGATGTAAGAAGCTGCCTGAATTAAAAGCAGGGGGGAAATGAACTGGTAGGGAACAGACTGGGACAAGGAGCCTGCAAAGGAGGGGAGGGGGGGATTGGCAGTGGGACCTGGAGGTGTGTTTTGAGAAAAACAGTATGTAAGTTAAAAGCTGTATCATAATGCATACACATGGATGAATTTAGGTTTCAAGGTAACCGTAATTTAGGTGTTTTCTAATTTTTGAGTGACTGACGTTGCAGCCATAGTAATGTATAATGGAGGGATTTTTGTGTAATTGTATTCAACTTCGGATATTTTTATTGATGACTGAATGTCTAAGGTTTGACAGTTTGTGATTTTTATTTTGCTTTAGATTATAGGTTGCAAAGTCAGGAGAGAGCCACTGGATTCCACCGAACGATATACTCGTTGGATCAATAATCTGACACATGGACAACTTCTTACACAGGTATTCTTGTTTCATCTGGGATTGAATCTGTGGCACTCAAGCAGAAAACAGAGAGGCTTGTTTAGTTCTGTTTTCCCATTCACCAGTTGTACTTGGTGCTGATCAGAGTTGTCCTTTGAAAAGCTAAAGGCAAAAATTATTTTAAAAAATCTATCAAATATTTAACTGAATGTAAATTATAGAAATATATTGAATAATGCATGTTAATGTGCCCATTAAAATATAATACTGATGCCTGTAATTGGAGAAAATGCCTTTTGAGCACATGGCTACTGCATAGACATGACCCTTACTCTTGAGGTGGTTGAAACTATTTTATTTCACTTTTCCTTTCTAGTATGCTTCATCTTTCTCCTATAGGCATGGTAGTTACACAGTGGTTAACTGCACACCTGCTCCCTTTGACATCCTAGTACTTAAATAATGTTTTCTTTTGAGAATACATATTTAAGTAAGATGAAAAAACTCTCTGTCCTGAGATCTTAGCTGTAACATTACACACTGTGTGTGTGTGTTTGTGTGTGTACGTGTGCATGTTCATCCTGTGCACTCCCCAAGTTACAAATGACCAGTTTACAAACATCTGCACACACAAACAAAAGTCCACCTGCAGCTTCAAGCAGGGCCATCCTTAGGATTTGTGGGGCCTTACGCAGTGCTATTAAATTGGTGCCCCTATGCCCAAAGGCAGCCCAAGGGGGATGATGATTTTTTTAGAGATGTGGTTTTATAATCGTCACTAGCAGCACACTAATGAAATAATTTTAAAACAAATTTTAAACTTAAGTTCTGTAGACTAACACAGTAAATTCAAAACCAGCAATGGTCCTGTAGAACCTTAGAGACTAATCCAAAGATATATCGATAATATCATGAGCTTTTTTTGGCACAACCCACTTCTGCAGATGACAAATAAGTAAATTCAGAAATTGACAATATATACCACTTGTGCCTCTTGCCTACTCCCCTGATGAGCCTGGTTGCAGCCTGTGGGAGCTGGGTGGATGGGCTGGGTGCAGTCCATGTGGGGAGATGGGACTGGCTGCAGGAGCCAATGCAGAGCCTGCAAGAGTGGTGGGGTGGCAGCAGGGGAATGCCCAGAAGACCCCTTCAGAATCTCCACCTACCTTCTCATCCTCTTCTAACTAAACCTGCCTTTCCTCAAGCACCAACATTCAGGGATAAATTTTAAAAAAAGCGATTTCTACTATTTTTCATTGCAAATATACAGTATTTCAGCTATGTTGTGGGTTAAATAGTCTTTTGTGGGCTAGCCTGAGAACCTAACCACCATTTATAACATTGTTTCAATGGGAAAATGCATTCTGAGTTCCAAACAACCAACTTACAAACGAATTTTTGGAACACAACCAGTTCATAAGTTGAGGACTTCCTGTACCTATTTAGTTAACTCTTGCAAGAGAGATTTTTTTTTAAATATTATTTTTCAAGGCTTAAACACAGGTTGCATTATCCTTGTTTTTAAGTACAATGTATCTGGTGCAACTCAAGACAACAGACTTGGCTTTAAAAGAGATTGTTTCATTAGGCGTGTGGCCAGCACTGATCTAAGAGTCTTTGGCAAAAACAAATTAAACTGTGGAAGAAATCAATCCAGTTCATAGAAGAATGTCTATACTGAGTATTATAAGAAATCTAATGGGTGGTTAGTGAAAGATTTTCCGATTGTGCATTAAAAGTGCATATTTTGGGCTTAGTTCTTGTGGTGTTGTCAGGAAAATATTTATTTTTAATTTTGCTGGGTTTAAATGGCTCAAGAGATGAATACACCCTTGTTCGTTAGACTTCATATTGCAAACTCAGTTGTATTCCCCACTGCCCTAACCCTAAAGACATATTTACAGCTTCTGGAGTGGTAAACATACCACAGAGGGGAACCCATAGAGCCGTTGCATTGGAAACAGTTGAAATGCACAATAACAGATAATCATAGGTTTAAAATATGTAGAGTATTTTTTAAGTTCTTAGAACTAAAGAACAATAATTTTATTATAAAGAACTTACAAAGTAAAGTACCAATGGTATGGTTCATCAGATTGTCTGAAGAAAAATTCATGGGGAATTGCTTTACTAAGTTTGGGAAGGGGTGTGATTATAGGATTCATTCATTTATGTTTGGTGATTTTTGCCCTGCAATAATAAAATGTTAGTTTTAGATCGTTAATCAAATAAAAATGGTCAAAGAAAAACAGTTACTAGCTGTGTTCCCTCTAAAATGCATGGCAGCACAGCTTCACAGGAGATTAATCAGCCCTGCCCAGTCAGAGGCTGCATTCATAGAGCTGACTGACTGGGTGGGGCTGATTAATCTCCCATGAAACTGTGCTGCCACACAGCTCAGAGGGGACACTGGTTACCAGTGGACTATTTGGTGGAGTTGTTGGGTATGGGAATAGAAGAGGCTAATGATTTGAGAAATATCGTATGCCTCTGACAGTTCAGCATGCATGATTACAACATACAGTTGGACGTGGTGAGGGAAAAGGCTCATAATTTAAGGACTGACCCCACACCTATTGAAATCTTTCCAGTTACTTCAAGTGAAATTGGATGGAGTCTTTAATGAATTGGTAAAAAAGTTAAGCCTACGAAGTGTATACGGTACCATCTTTTTTTTTAAGGTCTAATTGTGCTGATAGATTCCGTAACTAAATGAGAGTTATTGAAAATTGTGTCTAATTATCTTCTACCTCAGGCTCTGTTATCATACCACTGACATCAATGACATTTTTACCATTGATTTCAGCTAGAGTAGAAATAGGGTATCACATTTTTTTCTCTTTTTTTGTTTTTATTATGAGTTTAAAAGTTGGAACAAGAAATAGGAAAAGCAAGACAGCTCTTTTCTAATATTCATAGAATGATTCTGCTATTATTATAATATTAGAAGATTTATCTTGCATTGCTCAGGTCCTTCAGGGCAGTGGGCTGGGGGGTGGTGAGGTGCCAGAGTGAGGGCAGGGGCTTAGGAGTGTGGGGGCTCAGGGCAGGGGGCTGGAGCTGGGGGGATGAAGGAGTCAAGAGTTGAGGGGTGAGGAAGGGCTCAGGGCAGGACTGGGGGTGGAGAGGAGTGCAGTAGTCAGGATTGGGGGCTGAGGAGGGGCTCAGGGCAGCAAGAAAGGTGCAGGAATCAGAGCAGGGATGGGAGGCTCAGAACAGGAGGTGGGGATGGCCGTTGACTGCTCCCCTGGGGCCAGCCCGGAGTGGTGTGGGGTCATGCTGTCAGGCCACTGACTGCTCCCTTGGGGCTTGCCCAGGCCTACAGGGGCCACAGTGCCTGGCGGTCAGCTGTTCTGTGGCTGTCCAAAGCTGTTGAAGTGGCAGGGATTTCTCCCCTGGGCTGGCCAGGATGGCGGGAGCCATGCTGCTTGGTCTTTGGCTGCTCTACAGCTCGGGGAAGGGAATTTATCTGAGTGGCAAGGGTGTACTTGCTTGCTGAGCCCCCCCATGGTCATTCTAGGATACAACTGTCCCTATTATCACAGTCCTCTCTTTCAGTTTGATGAGAAACAATCCCATTCCATGCACATCCCATTGTCCTGGCACAATCAAACCCTTACTGTGCTTTAAGTTATGATAAGAGGAAGCTGCATAGCAAATTTGTTGGTCCCATCTCTTACCTTTTTGGAGGAGTTCTTGAAAAAACAGAATCATACACACATTGTTGGGCAGACATACAAACGCATAAACTCTTTCAAAAATATAGTAGATGGGGTTTACTTTATTATACATGCCTTGTCTGTTTTTAAAAATTTTCTTTGAAAAAGTAAATAAATTCCAAGAAAATTATAGTTTCAGTTCTGTGCCTTTAGTAAGAAATATGTTGAATCTCTGAAATGAGCAATTTTTTAGAAAATCCAGGAAAACTGACTTTAATTTACAGTACATTGTCTCCAGCAGTTTCCTGTACTGAGGGTCTTTTCAGCTGTGTTTGCACTCAGTGTTCAGCACTTTTTAGCTCTTTCTGCTACACTACTGTATTTTATAAAATAATTGAGTTTTATATTGTCAAATGAAACCACTGAACTGCAAAGTGGAGGTCCCCTACCATTCTGTCTCTACCATGTAGTTGTCTGTATAGCGTTCATGATTTAAAAAAAAACACCAACAACTTTCAATTTGAAAGCAATTGCTTTATCTTCTTGAGTGCTCTACAGTGTTCTGAGTCCAGTTACAAATAGATCATGGTAGTTGTTTTATTAGGAGAATCTGACTTGGGCAGTTCAGATAAATGTTTTTTCCTGTCATGCTCCTAATGAGAAAGTTGTGATTTTAGTAGATTAATTTGTGATGGGAATTCTGAAATATGTTTCTGAGATTTGTCCATTAAAGAATCAAATAGTCTACTAAATACATATGTTTATGTTAATTCTAATTTTTAAACTGAACAAAGTCAAGGAATTCCAGATGCAAGCTGGAATTCCAACTTCACCTCTCTTGTGCATGAGTGTCAGCTGTTCTCATTTTGTCATCTGAGTTATTCCCAGATTTCTGGGGGTGAATGCCCTCTTATCCCAGTT
This sequence comes from Rafetus swinhoei, assembly GCA_019425775.1. Taxonomy (NCBI): domain Eukaryota; kingdom Metazoa; phylum Chordata; order Testudines; family Trionychidae; genus Rafetus; species Rafetus swinhoei. Next base: position 5,529,598 of record CM033438.1, read on the forward strand.
TGAGAGGCTTTTAGTACAGAAAAAAGCTTTTTCATTTTAATTTTTGTTTTCCCCTTTTAATGTACTCTTGGTTCACTAAATGTATCACTCCAGAATGCATTATTTAATTGAATCCCAGTATATCTCATGGTATTTATAATGTCACAGAATATGTGCTGTGGGCTACTTTCAGGGAACCAGAGAGTACCAAGAGACAACAACTGATGGTGAAAAAGTACCTTTTAAAAGTTCACTACTGTGAAAAGCCTTTCTCCAGCCCGTTTGGAACCTCCCTTCAGGAAGTTGAAGGCTGCTATCAAATCCCCCCTCACTCTTCTCTTCTGCAGACTAAATAGACCCAACTCCCTCAGCCTCTCCTCGTAGGTCATAATACTCCAGATGTGGCCTCACCAGAGCTGAATAAAGAGGAATAATCACACCTCTGGATCTACTGGCAATGCTCCTCTTAATGCACGCTAATATGCCATTAGCCTTCCTGGCTACAAGGACACACTGTTGACTCATATCCAGCTTCTCATCCACTGTAATCCCCAGGTCCTTTTCTGCAGAACTGCTACTTAGCCATTCAGTCCCCAGCCTGTAACAAATGCTTGGGATTCTTCCGTCCTAAGTGCAAGACTCTACACTTGTCCTTGTTGAACCTCATCAGATTTCTTGTGGCCCAATCCTCCAATTTGACTAAGTCACTCTGGACCCTATCTCTGCCCTCCAGAGTATCTACCTCTCCCCCTAACTTAGTGTCATCCGCAAACTTGCTGAGGGTGCAATCCATCCCCTCATCCAGGTCATTAATAAAGATGTTGAACAAAACCGGTCCCAGAACTGAACCTTGCGGCACTCCGCTAGAAACCGACCACCATCCTGACATCGAGCCGTTGATTATTACCCGCTGGGCCCAACCTTCCAGCCAGCTTTCTATCCATCTTACCGTCCATTTATCCAATCCACATTCCCTTAACTTGCTGGCAAGAATATTGTGGGAGACCATATCAAAAGCCTTGCTAAAGTCAAGGTATATCACATCCACTGACTTTCCCATATCCACAGAGCCAGTTACTTCATCATAGAAGCTGATCAGATTGGTCAGGCACGACTTGCCCTTCATGAATCCATGCTGACTATTCCTGATCACCTTCCCCTCTTCCAAGTGCTTCAAAACGGATTCATTGAGGATCCGCTCCATGATTTTTCCGGGGACTGAGGTAAGGCTGACTGATCTGTAGTTCCCTGGATTGTCCTTCTTCCCTTTTTTAAAGATGGGCACTACATTTGCCTTTTTCCAATCATCCGGGATCTCTCCCGATCTCCACGAGTTTTCAAAGATAATGGCCAAAGGCTCTGCAATGACATTTGCCAACTTCCTCAGTACCCTCGGATGCATTAAATCCGGGCTCATGGATTTGTGTGTGTTTAGCTTTTCTAAGTAGTTCCTAACTTGTTCTTTCCCCACCAAGGGCTGTCCACCTCCTTCCCACACTACATTGCCTAGTGCATTTGTCTGGGAGCTGACCTTATCCGTGAAGACAGAGGCAAAGAAAGCATTGAGTACTTGAGCTTTTCCCACATCATCTGTCACTAGGTTACCTCCCTCATCCAGTAAGCACCCCACACCCTTTCTGATCACCCTCTTATTGCTAACATGCCCGTAGAAACCTTTCTTGTTATCCTTCGCTTACCTTGTTAGCTGCAATTCCAACTGGGCTTTCGCCTTCCTGATAACTCCCCTGCATTCTGGAGCAATATATTTATACTCCTCGCTAGTCATCTGTCCAAGTTTCCACTTTTTGTAAGCTCCCTTTTTGTGCTTAAGTTCACCAGGGATTTCCCCGGTAAGCCAATCCGGTCTCCTACCATATTTGCTTCTCTTGCTACACATTGGAATGGTTTCTTTCTGTGCCTTCAATAAGGCTTCTTTAAAATACTGCCAGCTCCTACGGGAATCCTATGGGACCTCTAAATCTGATCAATTTGACTTTTTTTGCATTCTAACCTGGAGGGGCATATAAACTGAAAATGTTACTGAACCTCGTACATCAAAACACCTGAGTGGTTTTTTATGTTAATTTAAATTATTCAAATAGTCCTAAGTAGTTTTTGATGCTGAGCACTATAGTTTAACTCAGATCCAATCCTGTTCAACAATTGCCCAGTTAGATCTTTGAGAGAACAAGCTATAATGGCTTTGTCTCTACATCGGGGTGGGGAACCTCTGGCCAACAGGCTGCACATGATTCGTCAGGGTTAACTGCTGATAGGCCACCAGATGGTTTGTTTAACTGAGTGTCTTGCAGGCATGGCTGCTTGCAGCTCCTAGTGGCCGTGGTTCACTATTCCTGACCAATGGGAACTTCAGGAAGTGGAGCCCAGCCTGCACCAGTTTCCACAGCTCCCCGTGGCTGGGAATCTTGAATTCTGGCCACTAGGAGCTGCAAGTGACCATGCCTACAGACACTAAGGTAAATAAACCATCTGGTAGCCTGCCAGTGGCTAAACTTCATGAACTGCTTGCAGCTGGTTCCCCACCCCACCCCACCTGACAGATCAATATTTCTCCCTGAAGCATAATGCATAAATTCTTTCTGAGTTGGCTGGATTTAGAATCTTTTCAGATATGACTGGTGGATTGTAACTTTTAACTGTATATTCATATCACACCTGTGGGTACAATTTGGCAGTTTGCTGGTCTCTTGGTCCCATTGGTTGTAGTACATTGGGAATGCCTTGTATGTGACTTTTTGTTCCATTAGACCCAATTGCTGGATTCATCCAACAGGTTACTAGAGCTGCAAATCCTGGTCCCGAAGCTTTTTGTGCATCCTCCTCTACGTTCTGTGGGGTTCTCAATTACTGTTGAATATACATGATAGTGTGACATTTGTAATTAACTTTGATATTGGGTTGAATTAAAAAATTGGTGCCTTTACTGTGTCTCTCTCAAACATGTTCTGGAGGCCGCATAATGGCTTTATTAGTGCTGAGGAGCGATTGCAGGTATGTCTTTAGAGCTAGAATTGAAGTAAATTAGCTGAAAGCTTGAAAGAAAACACATAGCCATTCCCAAAAGATGTTGCTCATCATTGCTATTTTAGATTAACAATGATGCTCTGGTTGAAAATTAACATAAGAACATAAGAACGGCCGTACTGGGTCAGACCAAAGGTCCATCTAGCCCAGTATCCTGTCTGCTGACAGTGGCCAGCACCAGGTGCCCCAGAGAGGGTGGACCGAAGACAATGATCAAGCGATTTGTCTCCTGCCATCCCTCTCCAGCCTCTGACAAACAGAGGCCAAGGACACCATTTTATCCCCTGGCTAATAGCCTTTTATGGACCTAACCTCCATGATATTATCTAGCTTCTCTTTAAACTCTATTATAGTCCTAGCCTTCACAGCCTCCTCTGGCAAGGAGTTCCACAGGTTGACTACATGCTGTGTGAAGAAGAACTTTCTTTTATTAGTTTTAAACCTGCTACCCATTAATTTCATTTGGTGTCCTCTAGTTCTTCTATTTAGGAACTAATAAATAACTTTTCTTTATCGGCCCTCTCCACACCACTCATGATTTTATATACCTCTATGATATCCCCCCTCAGCCTCCTCTTTTCTAAACTGAAAAGTCCCAGTCGCTTTAACCTCTCCTCATATGGGACCCGTTCCAAACCCCTAATCATTTTAGTTGCCCTTTTCTGAACCCTTTCCAAGGCCAAAATATCTTTTTGAGGTGAGAGACCACATCTGTACACAGTATTCAAGATGTGGGCGTACCATAGTTTTATACAGGGCAGTAAGATATTCTGGGTCTTATTTTCTATCCCTTTCTTAATCATTCCTAGCATCCTATTTGCCTTTTTGACCGCGCTGCACATGTGTGGAAGTTTTCAGAGAACTGTCCACGATAACTCCAAGATCTCTTTCCTGATTTGTCGTAGCCAAATTAGCCCCCATCATACTGTACATATAGTTGGGGTTATTTTTCCCGATGTGCATTACTTTACACTTATCCATATTAAATTTCATTTGCCATTTTGTTGCCCAATCACTCAGTTTGGTGAGCTCTTCTTGGAGTCCCTCACAGTCTGCTTCTGTCTTGACTATCCTAAACAGTTTGGTATCATCTGCAAACTTTACCACCTCACTGCTTACCAGGTAGTCATAAAAAAAATACCGGACATGCTTCATTGGGGGTTGGGGACTGGCCGGGAGGGGAGCAGTGCTAGCTGGGAGTGGGGAGGGCTGGGAAATAGATCTAAGGGGGGGCAGCGCGGCTGGCTGGAGGAGATGGGGGCCGATGGGAAGCAGGGCTGGTCGGAAGGGGGCGGGGTCGGGGTCGGGTGGAACAGGGCTGGCTGCAGGATATCGGTGTGAGGCATGGCCGGTGGGGGCGGAGTTGGCTGGGGGAGCTCAGGAGGAGGAGGAGGGGAGAACTGGCCACCGGAATCAGGGCTGGTGGGGAGTGCAGCGGGGCTGGCCGGGGAAGATCCGGAGCAGGAACCGGCTAGCGGGAGGCAGATCTGGCAGCAGCAGGCGAGGGTGGAGGGAAATTAAACCACTGTAGACTTTCTCAGGAGAAGGGATGGAGATGGTAATTAAGGGATTAAAAAATATAGTCTCTCTACATGCATTTCAGACACATTACATAGTTTTTAAATTTTTCCTTCTGACCCAGTGAAGTAGAACAGGCTGATTTTTGGACACTTTTAACATTTGCTTTAGGACAACTGTTATGTTTGATCAGCTATGGTTTTGTTTTTATTTTGTTTCTCTCTGCTCTCTCCATTCTCTGAGGCATCCAAAATAGTGAAGTCCTATGAGTTTTGACCAGGGCAAATACAGCTGAAGTTACAAACAGGATGGTTAGAATGCATTGCATTGAAGTGTCTGGGCCTAACTAAGCATGTACAACAATATGAAATTATTTAGCTGCTTCCTTCTTGCTTTCAGAGCAGCATGAAAAAAGTGCCCAGATTTGACAAAGTGTTTATATTAATTTCTGAAACTATGTTGAAGGGCTCTTAGGAGTCCTAGGGCGAATAGGGCAAGTACTTACCCATATCTGTGAACAGAAAGCATAATTGGAGCTTCTTAGTGAGGCACTGAATAAAGGCGTCTCCGAGTTAAATATTCTTGAATTTTTAGAAAGAAATCTGCAATAGTTCAAAATAGGGATGTAAAATCCTGTTTAATTAGTTAACCAGTTAACTGATTAAATAGGGATAGGCAGGGGAGGAGGAGGGCGAGCGTTCCAGCCTCTTCCCCCCAGTGCCAGGCTGGAGCGGCCCCCGAGCTGCAGGCAGGGGCAGCTACAGCTCAGCTGCTCCAGCCCCATGGGGCTGCTGACTCCCAGCCTGCACGGCTATCAGTTCTTACACCAATTTTGCGTTTGATCCACAATTTAATACTTATTACGGGGCTGAGCCCCCTGCTCGCTATGCTTGCCAACTCCCCTCTCTGGGGGTAGGAATCCCTGGCCTGCCCCAGCTCTCTTCCCCCTGTCTCCTCCCCTTCCCCCAGCTGCTGGGCACCCCTGAGGGTGGGACAGCCCCAGCTTTCTCCCTCCTCGCTGCCAGGGAGCTTGGCCCGGCCAAGGTGTAGCTGGTCTTGCTGTCTTTCTCCAGCCTTCGCGGGATTGGGCCGGGCCGAGGCTGACCTGGCTCTCTTCCTCCGGCCCCTGCAAGGTGGGGGCAGGGAGCAAGAGACTTCATGTGCCCCTCCCATCCCCAGCCCCTGATTGGCCTGGGGTCAGGGGAGTGGCAGGGCCTCTTTGCCCATCCCTGTACAGAGCCTGGTATAGATATACTTTAAACTTTTTGTAATTTTCTTTCTTCATGAGTTTGAAAGTCAAAATTCTGATTCCACAAAAACCAGAAACATTCTCTCAGTTAATTTTAATGAAAAAATGCTAGCTTCAGCCATGAGTTCATCTATTTTTAATTTTATTGAAGCTGTCTATTTTAATGTGCCTAAGAGGAAAAAATACTTCTTTTTATCTGTTGCAACCAGGCACCATATAGTATGTTATCTCCAGCTGAATAGTATTCATGAATACTTAAAATAATTCACTCTTAAAGACAATTTCAACCAAAAATTGGTCTAGTTTCCCAGTTCATTTTTTTCCCAAGGTGTCTGATTTCAGGAGCCCAGACCCTTCAGAGTTGTTTATCATGGGAAATAGAACTGGAAGATAACTCATTTGCCAGCCATGTTCAATCTTCGTTCCAGTTTTTCAAAATAACTCAGTACTAGTACTTCCTATTGTTTTCATTGGAGCCAAAGAGTACAGCTGAAAAATGATCTGATGGTTTTATCAGCTCCTCCTGTACTGCTGCCCTGTGCTTTTCAATAAAGCTTACTGTTATAAATTAAATTAGAATTAATTTATATTAATTTCTGGTTGAAAACAAATTAGATAGTATAGAGACCTATGTCTCAGCTTGTGTCTTCGCAGATACCTACCTTAAATTGTGGTGCCTATCGCTATAATAACAGAGTAAAGGGAGCATCACTTGCCAAATTGGATAGTAGATTAAAAAAAAAAAAAAGTAAGATATGTGAAGTTGCTAGGTTGATCTGTAGCAAACAGTATTTCAGTTTCATACTTAAATCTTTAAAGTAGCCTCAGTTCTGTATGTTCAATTCCTGTCTTTGCAGTTCTCTGTATTTTGATTGCAGAGCTAGTCTGGGTGCTTTCTTTTAAGGCACAGTTACATCAACCTGTTGCTTTCATTAGTACTAAGAGTAAATGCACTATCAATGCAGTTATTAAAAATTTTTTTTGCAAGTTGTAAAGAAAACAAGCTGAAGACCCAGCCTTTTAATTTTTGGACACGAGAGTCAGTGAATGTGATATACCTTGACTTTAGCAAAGCTTTTGATACCGTCTCCCACAATATTCTTGCCAGCAAGTTAAGGAAGTATGGGTTGGGAAAATGGACTGTAAGGTGGATAGAAAGCTGGCTAGATTGTCGGGTCCAACGGGTAGTGATCAACGGCTCGATATCTGGTTGGCGGTTGGTTTCAAGCGGCATGCCCCAAGGATCGGTTGTAGGGCTGGTTTTGTTCAACATCCTTATTAATGACCTAGATGAGGGGATGGATTGCACCCTCAGGAAGTTTGCAGATGACACTGAGCTAGGGGAAGAGGTAGATATGTTGGAAGGTAGGGATAGGGTCCAGAGTGACCTAGACAAATTGGAGGATTGGGCCAAAAGAAATGTGACGAGGTTCAACAAGGACAAGGGCAGAGTTCTGCACTTGGGAGGGAAGAATCCCAAGCATTGCTACAGGCTGGGGACCGACTGGCTAAGGGAGGTTCCAAAGAGGATGGAGAGAGGCTGTTTTCAGTAGTGACAGATGGCAGAAAAAGGAGCAATGGTCTCAGGTTACAGTGGGGGAGGTCTAGGTTGGATATTAGGAAAAACTATTTCCCTAAGAGGGTGGGGAAACACTGGAATGGGCTCCCTAGGGAGGTGGTGGAATCTCCATTCCTAGAGGTTTTTAAGTCCTGGCTTGTCAAAACCCTGTCTGGGATGATTTAGTTGGAGTTGGTCCTACTTTGGGCAGAGGGCTGAACTAGATGACCTCCTGAGATCTCTCCAGCCCTAGGATTCTATGATCCTTTGGAGTGTGCAGCAACTCCAGTTTATGCCAGTGTGATTGTGATTAGTACCATGCTGGGTTTGGATCAAGACTAATAGTTGAATTTCTAAGGGACTTGTACTAGTTAAATGCAGCTATGAATGCTGTGTCCTTTTTCTGAGGTAGTAGATATTTGTGTCTGTTAAAATATGCAAACAGCATGATCTTAAGGATGATTCGCATATATTTTGTACATTTAAAGTACAGTCTGCATTTGCAGGTCACATTTAAAGAAGTAGGATATAAGAAGAGGTGGGGCAGACATGTGGTTAGCAGGAAGATAGCCAAGCCCTGGCTCAAACGGAAATCTGAGCGGTTGCAGTGCATGGGGTGTATAACGGGGAAGGAAATGGTCTTACATCTGGCTGCTAGTGTAACTTTTGGTCCTTTGCCACCTCGCTGAATGAGCTGGCTTCTCTGATGTGGGTGGATTTAACCTTTATATCACTTTCAATGCCTGCCTCCTACAAAGTCAGAAAAGGAAGCAGGGAGAGAAGTGTATAACTGGCATGCTTTGTGCACCTATTAAAAATTTTTTTTTTAGCAAAATGGCTAATTTCGACTATGCTATTTGAAGAATTACATGTTAGTCGCTGCTGCAAATGCAGTGATTTTTTTGTTTTATTAAACACCTAGTGAAATAGAAACTGCAAAATGTTGAGTGTTTGTATTTAAATGGACAGATTTTAAGTATTTTAAATAATTTTCCATGCCTTACGGCTGTACGATTTGTTGAGCTTAGTGGACTGGCCATAAAGTGCACCTGTTAACATAAAGAATAAATATTTTGTAAGAGTCTATGGAAAGCTTGTACGAGTGCAAAGTATTACTTCTTCTAATGGTGTATTTGCCCCAGATTGCCGAAAGGATTTTCTTTACTCTGCATCATTTGCTAACCACCTGAAGGCCTTAAAATGTGATGTGAGAAGATTAAAAAGTGATTGTTTTCAAGATGGAACAGTTGTTAGATTTCTCAGGCCAGTGAAACAAAAACAAAGGAGGAATCCTGGGCTGTGTCTACATTGGCAAGATTTTGTGCAAAAGCGACCGCTTTTGTGCAAAAACTTGCTGCCTGTCTACATTGGCCGCGAGTTCTTGTGCAAGAACACTGACGTTCTAATGTGTGAAATCAGTGCTTCTTGCGCAAGAACTGTGATGCTCCCGCTCAGGAATAAGCCCTCTTGCGCAAGTGTTCTTGCGCAAGAGGCCAGTGTAGACAGGTAGCCAAGACATTTTGCGCAAAAGCAGTTTAAACGGAAAAAAGCCCTAGTGGCCGCTTGGACACTCCGTACCTGCAGGCAGCTCCCGGACTTCCTGGTAACCCGAGCCCCCTTAAAGGCAGACACAGCCTGCAGAGGCCACGAGGCAGAAGCCCTTCTGCCGCCTCTGCCCAGAGCTCTGCCACGCGGCTCTGCTGCCTTCCCCAACAGCCACCAGACCACCAGCCCAGGATGGCCGCTCCAGGGGGGGAACAGCCACCTGCACCCCCAGCGCAGGAGGCCCCAAGGGGCAGGAAACGGAGAGCCCCGTCCTGGTCCCCAGGGGAGCTCGAGGCACTCCTGGACCTGTGGGTGGAAGAGGAGGCCCTCCACGACACCTGGGGCACCCGTCGCCACAGTGCGGATATCTTCCGCCGCATGGCCCAGGCGCTCTCACACCAGGGACATCCAGTCCGGATCCTCAAACAGGTCCGGGCTAAGGTCAAAGAGCTGCGCCTGGGCTATGTCCGGGCCAGCGAGGACCAGGGGGCCAGAGCCGACAGCTGCCCCCACTACCAGCGGCTCCACCGCATCCTGGGCCAGGCAGCACCCCACGGACCGTCTGTACCCGTGGACATGAGCAGGTGCCCCTCCGTCACCAGGCCCAGCGAGGCGGGGGAGGAAGACGAGCCAGCCAGCGGGTCAGATGAGGAGGAGGACCAGGGCAGCAGCGTGACCCTGCAGCTCGAGGTCATCTCCGGCAGCCCCGATGTCTCCCGTGCGTCCTCGGAGGCCGGGGAAGGATCCAGTGGTGAGTGTTGCACTTTGCACTCACAAGGGCGGGGGGGAGCCAGGCGCCCGGGATGGCAGGAGGGGGAGGGAGTGTCACTTAGGCAGAGTGAGCTGCACGCTGTGTAGCATTAGCAGTATGCAGCACGTGCAGCCACGTGCAGCCTGGTGACTGGGCTGCCTGAGTGACCCATCCTTTTCTCTGTTCCCTGCAGCGGGACCAAGGAGGAGCAGGGGACCCTCCAGCGCTGCGGCAGCGGCAGCACCCCCATCCACCCAAGCCCCAAGCCGGCGGGTCCGGCAGCAGGGCCAACTGCTTCGGCAGCATGTGCAGGCCATCGAGCGCACTGAGGCGGCCATCACCCGGCGGGTGGAGGCAGACGTTGAGTGGCGCCAGCAGGCCTGGGGCCGCTTCCAGGCCCAATGTGAGCGAGTGGCAGATGCTATCACTGCCCTCACCGCTCACATTGGGCATGCCGTGCACTACAGCATGGCAGTGCCCCATCCACCCGCCATCCCTCCCATAGCAATGCCCGTGCCGCCTCCTCCTACTGCTCCTCCTGCTCCCGCAGTGCCCCTTCCTGCTGCTGCCCCTCCTGTTGCTGCCCCTCCTGCTCCTGCAATGCCCCCTCCTCCTCCTGCCCCTCCTGCCCACCTTCCCGTGCTGCCTGCCCAAACGCGGCCTGACCCCCATGTCCAGCTCCGCCCCACAGAGGCATTCGCAGGGGCCACCCCTCCCAGCAGTAGCTCCCCCCTCCCAGTTGAGAGCCTCCTCCCCCCTCCCAGTGGAGAGCCTCCCCCTCCTCCCCCGCTCCCAGTTGAGAGCCTCCTCCCCCCTCCCACCCTACATCCCCCCCATCTATTGTAAATATAATAAAGTTCGAAACGTTGTGTTCCAAAAAAACCTGTGTTGGTTGTTTATTGGGAGGTAAGGGGAGGAGGAGGAAGGGTTGGGGGTGGGAGGGAGATGTCAAGGGAGACAGAGGCGACCCTACTATGGGGCCTGGGAGAACATCTCCGTCAGGGCCTCCCGGATGTGCACCCCATCGTGGTGTGCCTGGCGGATGGCAGCTGTGCGGGGCTGTTCAAAGGCCTGGCCCTCGCCTGCCATCCATGCCGGGAGGAAGGCCTCCCCCTTCCGCTCCACAAGATTGTGGAGCACGCAGCACGCGACCACTACCTCGGGGACATTCTGTTCACCCATCTCCAGACGGGTGAGCAAACAACGGAACTGGGCTTTCAGACGCCTGAAGGGGCACTCTACTTGGTTGCGGGCCCGGTTGAGGCGGTCGTTGAACTGTGCCCGGTTGTGGTCCATCCGCCCCGTGTAGGGCCGCATTAGCCAGGGCAGCAGGGGGTAGGCCGTGTCCCCCACAACACACGTGGGCATTGGCACATCCCTGACAGTAAATTCCTGCTGGGGGAAGAAAGTGCCCGCCTCCAGCCTGTCAAACAGGCCGGAGTTTTGTAGAATGCGGGCGTCATGTGACCTGCCGGACCAGCCCGCATAAATGTCAAGGAAGCGGCCACGGTGGTCCACAAGGGCCTGGAGTATGATGGAGAAGTACCCCTTTCTGTTTATGAAATGGGCCGCTCGATGCTCCGGGGCACGGACAGGGATGTCGGTTGCATCCAGGGCTCCCCTGCAGTTGGGGAACCCCAGGGCAGCGAAGCCGGCCACTGTAGCCTCCACGTCGCGCAGGCGGATGACTCGCTGGAGCAGGACGTCATTGATGGCACGGACGACCTGCAGAAGGGTGCAGAGAAACACAGGGGAACACATCACATAAGGCAGGGTGAGTGCGTGCTCCCTTGGGGGGGGCCCCCCCCCGTGATGCCCTCTGTCCTCACACATGCACACACACCAGGGCCCCCTCGCCCCACGGGCCACCCCCCCCACCAGCAGGCCTGTGCAAGGGACGGCCGGCCCGCCCAAACCCCTGGGTGACCCAGCCTGGAGTCTTGCCTGCCCCTGGGCATGGAGTGCAGCACCCTTCCCCTGCCCCACTCTCCCTGGGACTTACCTGCATGAGGACGGCACCAACGGTCGATCTGCCCACCCCGAACTGGTTTGCCACCGATCGGTAGCTGTCCGGGGTGGCCAGCTTCCAGACTGCGATGGCAACCCTCTTGTCCACTGGGATGGGTGCCCGCAGCCGGGTGGTGGTTCTCTGGAGTGCAGGGGCGAGCCAGGCACATAGCTCCAGGAACGTCTGCTTTCGCATGCGAAAGTTCTGGAGCCATTGCTGGTCGTCCCATTGCCCCAGGACCAGCCGGTCCCACCAGTTGGTACTGGTGTCCAGTCTCCACAAGGACCTCTCCACAGTGGGGTGGGGATGGCACAGGGATGGCATGGCCTCCCTGGTGAGGGAGTCCAGAGCGACCTGCGCCTCGAGGTCCTGGAGGAGGAGTGAAGCAGCCTGGAGCAGCAGCTGCAGCCACTCCAAAATGGCCGGAAGGGGCCAGAGCAGGCACAAGGCCACCCCTGGCTCCATGGCACAAGAAACGAGCTGAGATAAAAAAATCAGCCAAAGGCACTAAAGGCAGAAGGCAGTGGTGTCCAATAAGGCAGAGGGCAACCACAAATAGAACTGCTATGGCTGTCAGTCTCTGCAAGAGGTCCTAAAGCACGCAGCAGGAGAGAAATGGCTGTCCGGGGAGATCCCTTTAAGCACGTGTCTCAAAGGAGCTCCAGCCCCCGCCCCCGGAAAGGGCTGATGCCCTTTTGCCCTCTTCAAAATGGTTCCGGGTTTCTGCTTTTGCGCAAAAGCGTCCCGCCAATGTAGATGCTCTTTTGCGCAAAAGCGCATCATTCTTACGATGAGTCCCGGACCAATATAGACGCTCTCTTGCGCAAATACTCTAATGCAAAAACTCTTGCGTTAAAAGTATTTGTGCAAAATCTTGCCAATGTAGACGTAGCCCTTGTGTTTGAATACTGATTAATATTAATATTTTATTTCAGTTTTTTTCTCTGTCCCTTGGCACTGATCTACTCTGAATAGCTTTCCTACTATAATTATTTCAGTTGGGGGTGTGATTTTTTTAAAAATTGTATTAGTATAAAAAGTGTTTTTAGGGAGTGAAATTTGAAATTGAATAGCAAACACAATCGGTGCAGTCTCATTGTGTTATTTATTTTGATATTAAATTCCATTTCTATTTTGTTATTCTTAAAATATCAATTTTCAGTGTCAGAAAGCTCTGCATTGAAAAAGCATGAATGCCTTGTAGAAGATGTTTGAGAGATGGGAAGTTGTAGATTATGGCAGCTGGCACTTCTGGGTCCCAAGAAACTATGGAAATGGGTTTCTCATTTAGAACAAGGCTTTACATGACTACAGTTTTACCCACTTTAAGGCCTCTTTACATTGCCAGAGTGGTGAAACTGAGACACAGGGTATGGCTGCACTTGGAACTGGGATTGTGATTCACAGCTTGGTGAGACATACTTGTGCCAGCTCTCATTGCCACTCCCAGTCTTGGACAGGCATGCACTTGAGACACTAGTCCTTCCTGCCACCTGTGCTGCCATAGCTATGTTCTATTTTTAGTGCTGTCTCAATGAGAGCTAATGTTAATATGTCATCTTGAGGCTGGAATTGCATTTCCAGCTCAAACTGCCGCTATAGCCAATGACCCATCAATTTAAAAACAATGAGTACTTGTATTGCAGAACACAATTTTTCTGCAACTTTACAAAGAAGGGCTATTATGCTGAGATATGGGCACCACATAATGGTATTCCATACGGAACTTCCACCTCATTCTCTTTTTGTCATATTTTGTCTCCATTTTTGAAAGACTGGAGACATTTGTTAACTATAGTCACATTGGGGAAAGTTCTTGTCGTGTGTGTGTGTGTGTGCGCACGCGCGCAACACCTGTGCAACACCAAATACATTGTTGACCCTTATAATGAGATGAGTCCATTTTATTTTGTTCCACCTGCTGGCGTTGCTGAGGACCGCTACTAATGAGCTTTTAACAGTTCAAGGACTGTGGTTTCCATGCAGTGAGGAAATGTGGCATCAATTCTTTTATCCTTTGTAACTTTAGTAATTAACGAAGTGACTGTTTTCATGGAGCATTCTCTCTACAGTGACAGCTATGGTATTTGTTCAAAAATGAATGGGAATCAGGAGTGGCCCATGGAACTGGAAAGTCAGTTGGGCACCCAGTACTGTGCGCCACAAATCTAACTCAGGAATCTAGCTACTGCAGTTACTTTTCCATGAAAAAGTTTCTAACACCCTGAATCCCAAAGACTTAGAATCATAGAGCTGGAAGAGACCTCAGAAGGTCATCAAGTCCATCCCTTTGCCCAAGGTAGAACCAATCCCAACTAAATCAACCCAGCCAGGGCTTTGACAAGCTGAGACTTAAAAACCTCTAGGGATGGAGATTCCACCACCTCCCTAGGTAACCCATTCCAGTGCTTCACCAGCCTTCTAGTGAAATAGTTTTTCCTAATATCCAACCTAGACCTCTCCCACTGTAACTTGAGACCATTGCTCCTTGTTCTGCCATCTGTCACTACTGTGAACAGCCTTTCTCCATCCTCTTTGGAACCTCCCTTCAGGAAGTTGAAGGCTGTTATCAAATCCCCCCTCACTCTTCTCTTTTGCAGACTAAACAAACCCAAATCCCTCAGTCTCTCCTCATAGGTCATGCGCTCCAGCCCCCTTATCATTTTGGTTGCCCTCCGCTGGACCCTCTCCAATGCATCCACATCCTTTCTATAGTGGGGGGCCCAGAACTGGACACACTACTCCAGATGTGGCCTCACCAGAGCCGAATAAAGGGAAGTAATCGCTTCTCTGGATCTGCTGGCAATGCTCCTCCTAATGCACCCAAATATGCCATTAGCCCTCTTGGCTATAAGGGCACACTGTTGACTCATATGGATGACAAAATAGAAAACTTTCTGAACCTTCACCCAGATGAAGGCAAAGTGGCCGGAATTTTCAAAAGGATCCAAGGGAATTAGGTGACCAACTCTCATTGAAAGCAAGTGAGAGCTAGGCACTTAATTCCCATGGTTGGTCCCTTTGAAAATTCCAGCCAAGGTTAGGAAGATGTACTTAACTTGTTGTTTTGCAGAACTCAATCTCTGAATCTCTTCAAGCAGGACCTAATTTTGTTTGCAGAAATGTGGCCTGGCTTTGTTAATCAGCTTGGATACTAAGCAACAATAATCCTGTTGCAAGGAGGATTCAGATGGTGTGATGAATATTCACTAACCAGAAGTTTATTGCATCAAAATAGATGCTTGGTGATGTGATTAGATGATTGAACAGCTCAGTTTTATATCAGAATTAGGAATATTGCAAGGCTGTAAACTAAGTCTGACCTCCCTAGCTCAGTTCAACCTGTACTGTGGCTCAAAATAGGACGCTTACGTTACTTCCCAAATGAATTGCTTTGTTTTTTTTTAAACATCAGTTAAGTGCAACTCTTATGAGCTAATGACTGGAAAATTTGCATAATATACACTGCTACTTTTTCACTCCTGCACTCACCAGATGAACAGTGAGAAGAGTCTCAGTTAATACAAAAACTTACTTGTTCACTGCTTAAGCGAAATTTACCTTTAAAAGTATTACCTGTCACACCCACACAATTGAACTCTCATCTGCAGGAGATGCTACTATCTTATAGTCTGTATGATTATTATGCTTATTTTTAATTGTAGTTATTTATTTTGCAACAGTTTGGCCTCAGATTTTGTACTGTGTGTCCTCCTTTGTGGTGCTGGATCATTGTCCGTGTATTCCACAATGATCTTTTATGCCGTTGGTTAGGGTCAGATTTCACTCCCCCTTTCCTTTTAGGTTTCACCTCTGTTCTCTTACGGTAGTGTGTATCTATGAGATGTTCCTGACATGCAATCTGGACTATGGGCCTGCTGAGCCTTCCAAACCCACCAACCTGAGTTGCGTGTCACTCAGTGATGCTAATGTCAAGCTACAAACCTCTGATAGGCACTGTACTCACACGGCCATTCGCACCAGTTATATGGATGATCTCCCAGTCATTCATGGATGATGAAATAGAAAGGCTCTAGTCAGTTCTGTCCAGCTCTACACCCCAGAACTGTACCGTCTTATGCTGTTCAAGTTCATTAATTAGTTCACCACTTAATGGACACACATTAGCCTTTGTAATCTGGGTTGAGATTTCCCAACTACTTCAACCAAAGCCACACTGTTTTAGGTAAAATATAAAATAGATGTATTAACCATAGGAAAAGATTTTAAGTAATTTATAAGTAGCAGGCACAGAGGCCAAAGTTGGTTACCTAAGAAACAAAAATGAATTTGTAGGCAAATTCTAGCTTAGACTAAGCAAGATTTGAATCAAACAATTTCTCAGGTGGTACAGTCAGTTGTTTACAGTTCCTTCATACACGGACTTGGCCCATTTCCGGTCTCCGTCATGCAAGTCACACCTCAGGACTCCGTCAGCTCTGGAGGCTCATTCCAGTCTCCTGGGTCTCATGGTCCTTCTGTCAGGATCTGTGGCTGCTCTGCCTTTGGAGCTCCTGCTGCAGGTCCCTCCCTCTCTGCATTCTGCCAAAATGGAGGTGATTTGCTCCCTTTTAGACAACCCAGCACTTGGAGCATGCCCAATATGGCTGGAGGGTTGGGACTTCCTCCACCCACTCCTTGCAGCTCAGTGTGAGGTATGCACACCCCCTTACAAACCTATATAGCATTACTCCGTAAGTTCACATACACTGCAACAGGATATTAAGGTTCAGCTGATCAAGACTTCTTAAATGATACCTCACAAGGCAAAACACATCATAAGCATGTGGTAGAACCTAATATGGGGGGTTCTAGTATGCTACTTTGAGGTACAGAGTGCCTCAGTGTCTTCCACCCATATCACATAAATCAGCCTTGACTCGCTACTAATGTAACTCACCACTAATTCCTCAAGGACCAAACTGTGTGGCAGCTTCTGTAAATGCTCCCAAGTGTAACTTCGGCATATGAGAGCATTTCAGATTTAATTATTTTCTCCTGAATATGTTATATCTATGAAGCTCCCTGTCTCTATATCATAGTTAGGATTTTTGAGGTATACCCTTAATATTTTGAGAGACACAAGAATCACCAGTGATGAATTGGTCATGAGGTAGCAGGAAATCAGATTGCAGGGTGCTTTGTTCCTATTGAGGACACATGTCTTTCTAAACAGTGCTAGAAGCAAAAGTCATTCTGGTGCACTAAAAGTGGACATTGACTCCCTTTACATAGAGTGCCTCTAGGCCAGGCACGTCAAACTCGAAGCCTAGTGAGGGCCGCACAAACAAAAACTGATAGCTTTCAGGGCTGGTTCCCAGATGGTTTGGCCAAAAAAAGAAAAAATTTGTCGAGCAAAACATTTTAGGTGCCGGGCAGAAGGCACCAGTACCAGATACCTGGCAACCCTAGGGCCACCAAAGAAAATGTACTTTGTTGGAAAGTTGTAGTTATTTATTATAGATTACGTTTTAGCTATTTTATAATATTGCAATAATTTGATGTGTAAAATTATTTGCTCATATTAAATAATTAAAAAAATATTTTTACATAATTTTTAATTTAATATAAATTTAAGGTACTTTAAAATTTTGTATATGATACATAACTTGTTTTGTTGAAATAAAAACAAGTATAGACCATGGTTAATCAAATAGAACAGGCTTCTGTAAAAATTTCAGATACAGGCAGTCCCCAGGTTACGTACAAGATAGGGACTGTAGGTTTGTTCTTAAGTTGAATTTGTATGTAAGTCGGAACTGGTACATATTGTAGGGGAAACTCTAGCCAAACATTTCTCCAGAGCTCAGTTTTATTCTCCCACACCTCACTTCCCTCAGTCCTTTATTCTCAAGCTGAGGTGTCTGCTGAGAAAAGCCGCTCCGCGTCTCCCTGGTCTGCTGGGGGCAGCAGACCAGGGACGCAGAGCGGCTTTTCTCGCCGCGGAGGACGTGGGCGGCGGGACCACGGCGCGTCTCGGCGGTGTGCTGGGGGGGCGGGGAGAGTGCAGCTAGTGCGGGGTTGCCTCACACCGTTTGTAAGTAGGGATCCGATGTAAGTCGGATCCATGTAACCCGGGGACTGCCTGTACTTTGTAAGTTTGAGATGTTGCATAAACATATAATTATTCATGCAATTGCAAAAAATTGACATTTATTGATATAAAATTAATACACATTTTATGATTTTATTTGGGAATACATAAATAAAAAACGAAATATTAACAAAATAACCCCTTCCTCTCACCCAGAGCCAGGCAATTCCCATACCCCCGTTCTAACCCAATCCCCCTCCGCTCCCCAGAACCAGGCCCCCTCAACCTAATGTCTTCCCTGCCCCACAGCCAACCCCAAACTAATGCCCTCTTCCCTGCCCCAGAGCCAGGCACTCCCAGCCCCCAACCTAATGCCTCCCCTCCCCAGAGCCAGCCCTCCCCCAACCTAATCGTCCCCAGAGCCAGGCACTCTCAGCTCCCCACCTAATACCTGTGTCCCAGAGTTGACGTTGTCGCCTGAGGTGCTGGGGCGGCATGAGCACAGTGGCCAACTCTGAGCACCTGCTGGAGCGCCCAGTGCAGAGCACCCAGCTGGCCGTGAGCGTGTGCACAGAGCGTTGCGGCTGGCTGTGAGCGCCTGCTAGAGAGCCCAGCACAGAGCGTCCAGCTGGCTGTGAGCGCATGCGTGGAGCAGCCCAGCCCGCCGTGAGCAGTTGCTGCGGCACAGAGTGGCCCGGCCGGCTGTGAGCAGGCACTCGGCCACGTGCTCCGAGCGACCTGCGGGCTGCACTTCATTCTTTTATAAAAATGTTCTGGTGGGCTGCAAAAAATTTCAGTCGGGCCGCATGCAGGCCCCCAAATACCAGTTTGACATGGCTGCTCTGGGCTAACAGAGTATGCTGAAAAAATGGAGAAGGCTCAGAGAAGAGCTACAAGATGATGAAAGATTGTGAAACAAGCCTGATGGTGAGAAACTCCAGGAACTAAGTCTATTTAGCTTAATAAGGGGTGACTTGATCACACTCTATACTTAAACGAGGAACAGAAATTTGATAGCTCTTCAACCTAGTAGATAAAGGTACAGTGAAAGCTTTGTTATCCGGCACTCTGTTAAGCAGATAACTTTGTTAACCAACGTTGTCCCCAGCCTGGGGGCATCTTTAGGGGTGCACGCCTGACTCCCACCTGTCCAGCCAACTGTTGTGTGGCTTCTGACAGCCAGCATCTCCAGCTGATGTCATCAGCAGACGCCTCCTCTTCAAGCTGCTGGGAGCCAGATTTGCCAGTAGAGGGTGGGGGCAGAGCATTAAGTTTTGTTACCCAGCACATTCAATTACTGGCAGCCCCCATTCCTCATGAGTGCTGGGTAACAAAGCTTTCACTGTATAATGATATCCAAAGACTGGAAGCTGAAACTAAACACATTTCATTAGGGAAAATGTTGCAAATATTTTTAAGAGTAAGGGTAATTAATCCTTGGAACTACTTACCAAGAATTGTGGTGGATTCTTCATCACTGGAAATTTTAAAATCAAGTCTGCATTTTTTTCTAAAAATATGCTCTAATTGAAGCAGAAATTAATTCAAAAAAGTCCTGTGGCCTGTGTTATAGAGGAGATCAGTTTAGATTATCATGGTAGTACCTTCTGGTCTTAAAATGTACTAAACTTTTCTGTGCTAGAATTCTAACCTGAGCTTCTGGAAATAACTATAATAGGAGTAGCTGTAAGTGATCCCACACTCATGGCTGTGTGTTGAATGTTGCATAATTTTTGTGACGCTAAGGGTGAAAGGCTTGCTCAGAGGCAGAGTATTGAGGAAGACTGCTTGCTTGGCTGCTGATTTTGAGCATCCAGATACCGGGACCATCAGAAGGACCCAAAGGGGCAGTGTGAATTAGGAAGGCTTTGTGGCAATACTTTGAACATGAGAACCTG
Source organism: Rafetus swinhoei (assembly GCA_019425775.1). Lineage (NCBI taxonomy): Eukaryota > Metazoa > Chordata > Testudines > Trionychidae > Rafetus > Rafetus swinhoei. The sequence continues at coordinate 5,549,183 of CM033438.1, forward strand.
TAACATATCTCTTACTGGTGCTTCAATGGTACATTACATATAGCTTCCTAGGAAACAATGATGACATTTGGGGCTTTGCATTCCAGTAAACAAATTATTGAACTACTTGTCTATGAATTGGTAATGAATTGGTAGTGCCTGCTATCTCCACCCCCCCCCCCCTCACTTTTTAAAATGGACTTTAAGCTTCTAATGCAATTAAGCATATTTGAAAATTTTACACTTTTGTAATTAATTTTCTTTGACAATGGCTCCATTCCCTAATTTTTGCTGTTCTGCAACATTAGCCCTACACTGATTTCACTTTGTCTTCTGTATCACATTTACATTTCTCACCCTTTAGGTCTTGGGTCTAACATAATTCCATCTTGACATTCATCTTGAATCTTGCCTCATGTTTCCCACTCTAGTACCATTTGCTCAGCCCATGATGGCAGTCTCAGGGCTCTCTAGACTACGCCAAAGTTCCGAAAGAGGATATGCAAATTCCTCAGGAATTTGCATATCTTCTTCCGATCTCACTTTCAAAAGCAGAGCTTTCCAAAGTGAAAGTAGTTGGGACGCGTTTTTTCCCGCAACCTCCCCCCCCTTCAGAAAAGCCGCTCTTCCTCAAAAAATGAGGTTTACGTAGCTTTTCGAAAAGGGGGGGGGGGTTGCCGAAAAAAACACGTCCCGACTACTTTCACTTTAGAAAGCTCCGCTTTTGGAACTTCGGCGTAGTCTAGACGAGCCCTCAGTGCCTATTTCATTTCCTCCTTTCATATGCTCTCTTAGCATGGACTTTGTGATGTCAGTGCAACAGGATCACCACTGTTCCATCCACATCTCGGGGCTAATGACCCACTTCTCTTCAGAGGGCCACAGATGTAAACAATGAACTTGATTAAATTGAATCATTTACAGTTTGTAGTTTCAGAGTGTCAGTCTGACAGCGCACTTGAAATCAGAGAAACAGCATACCTCCCGGTGATAACTCTGGCAAGTTTTCCAGTTCATTATTTCTCGTAGCTTAAAGTAGAGTCACCATCCCCATGTGAGAGGCCTGCCACCCACAGTTCTGCGCACCCTTCAGGAGTAAGATGTTTATGAATTCTGTGTTGTCAGCTCAGCAGGAATCTGTTGCAGTAACCAGCAGAACTGCAGCCAGTGGTCTCACCTATGATGGAGCCCCACTGTAAGTGGGCTGCCCCCAGAACTTATGGGCTGCGTCTAGACTGGCATGATTTTGCGCAAATACTTTTAATGGAAAAGTCTTTCCGTTAAAAGTATTTGCGCAAGTAAGCATGTGCCTTTGCGCAAAGATTTGCTTTTGCATAAAAGCATCCGTGCCAGTGTAGATGCTCTCTTCTTGTGAAAGCTCAATGGCCATTTTAGCCATCGGGCTTTCTTGCGCAAGAAATTAACGTGGCTGTCTACACTGGCCCTCTTGCGCAAGAATACTTGCGCAGAGGCTTATCCTGAGCGGGGCGTCGGATATTCTTGCCAAGAACCACTGATTTTGTACATTACAAAGTCAGTGTTCTTGCGCAAATACTAGCGGCCAGTGTAGACAGGCGGCAAGATTTTGCGCAAAATCTTGCCAGTCTAGACGCAGCCATGGTGTTTGAAAAAGGTGACACATAGTCACTGCCAACATTTATCGAGCCACCTGATTTTAAATGCAAGCAGCCAACAAAGCAGCTTCTCCCATTGGGAATTCCATTTTTATGGTGTTTTAAAAGAATGTAAATCCTAACCTGTGAACAAAACAGGCTCTCTTTTAAAGTCTGCCTCAGATTACACGTGTGTAAAAAAGCTTTGGAATCAGTAGAAGAGAATTTTTTTGTCATAAAATTATTCATAGATCTGCAGAGCAGATGTTGACAATTGTAAAGGGAACAGAGGCCGGTCTGTGGTCAGCCTGCAAGCTCTGTTTCACGTGGGCAGATCAAGGCTGAAGGCAGCAACTATTTCCTGTCAGCATGCTGGGAGACAGCGATAGCAGCTTTTGTGGGCTATACCCCAGTTAACTTATACAAAGTCACTTTTGTGAGGGACTGGTTCTGTTTCATAGCTGACAGGCTAATGTTGCCTAAAGGTTCAGTATCTCCTTTGAAAAGGTGAATGCCTGCTGGTGCATAAAATATTATTGCTTTTCTCTGACATTTTTGTGTTTCTTTGCAAGATGACTGCAGTATGCCTTCACAAAGAGGGAGAAGTCTGTCCTTTCATTAGGCTAACATATTTTCAGTGTAAAGGCCCCTGTTAGCACAATCTTGTCACAGCACCCCCTTTTGGTTGGACATGGTACTGCTGGGGAGGCCCACCCTAAGTTCCTGCTACCAGAGTATGAACAAGTCTAGAGCAACTTCAGATGATAAAGATCACCCTTCTTAGTCAATCTGCTTAACTGTGTTTTAACAGAAAACCTCATACAGGCATACAGACCATCTTTCTACCTCAGTGTCACGGGGCAGACTCATCAGCATGGCGCCTCTAGCTGGTTGCTTTGGGAATTAGCTTGTTGTTTTTCTGGACGCCTCCCTCTTACTGGTGTCTCCCCATGTTCTTCCTTGACCATGGCATCCTCTTCCAGACACTGCCCTCTGGCAGTGCCCACTTCAGTCTCTCTGCGCCCCCTTCTGGGGGGGGGGATGTTGTTTACTCCACTGCACACTCCTCAGGAACCCCCAGTTCTTCTCCCAGGGAACACCCAGTTCCCCTGTACCCACCTGGCCTCAGTGACCCACTGCCAGTCTTCATCTAGCCCCTGCCTCAAGGGCAAACTGCAGTCTGTAATGGCCACTCATCACTGGCAAAGGGGTGTGGACCTGCTGCCCCTGCCTACCATGGCTGCCTCTCTACAGCCCTAGTAGCCCTGGGCCTTGCTTCAGGCCCTGCAGCCTGGGAGCTTGCTTGGCCAGAGCTTCTCCAGCTCTGCCTCCCTTCCCTAGCACTGCTCTGCTTCCCTGGCAGTCGGGTCCTTACTGCTGTCTGTCCAGAGCAGCAGTCAGTTCCCCCCTTCCTCCAGGAGTCCTTTATATAGGCCCCAGATGGGCCCTCATTAGCAGAACTGCCTCAGCTGGGGCTTTGCTCTCAGCCCTTGCTCAGGGCTGGGGTTTTTGCCTTAAAGGGCCAGTGCAGGGCAAATGCCCTGTCACACTCAGCTTCTTGGCTGAAGGACTTAGTCTAAGTCTGTCAGTCACCTGTGTTGAGTTCAGTGTTTGTTTCCATTGAGGCTTTCTGTCCGGTTGCTCTTACCTTAGATCTCCGGATGTCACCTGGGGAGAAGCTTCCTCTGATTACAAGAGCCATGGAGGTCTCTCAAGGGCTTTTCTTTGGTGCTCCAGGGGCCAATAGCAGGGCTGTCATCCAGGTGAACTGGGAGGAGTGGGGCAAGTAGAAGAAGCCTCGTGCAGGCTGGGGAAGTGGAGGGGTTGGCATTTACATCCCTGGTCTGGCAAACTCCCAGGTCCCATGTTAGGGTGCCAGACTAGGGAGGTTCAACGTTTAATGCAATATGACAAGATTTCTTGTCATTTTAAATAACTGGTAGGCTATGCAGAGCCTGTGTATGATGGTATTGCAGTAGGATGGACAGCAGCCCAGTATTCTGGGTAGAATCCACCAGGTGCTAGATGCATCTCTTAAATTCTATTATGTTTGGGATTTTATGTTTTGGTTAATAAGTAGGAATCATTTTGGGAGCTATGTTATAAAACAACAAAAATATTACATATCGAGTGGCAGGTATAATTGATTTTTCTTCTTTGAGTGATTGCTCATGTGCCATTCCATTAGGGGTGTGTGTCATGTACATGATTGCCAGAGTTTTCCCTTAGTGGTACTCATCAGGCATGGCACCTTCATGGCACAGTTTATAGGATGCTGCCACCTGCCCCCCCCCCCTCCCCCCAGTTCCTTCTTAACCAGGGTTGGACAAAATATGATCTGCGGGCTGAATCTGGCCTGACAAGTGACTGGATCGAGCCTGCAAGAGCCTCAACTGGCTCTCTGCCTACCCCAGCCCCTCTCGGCACTCAGTGATGCTGAGTGAGTGCCTCTGTGCTCAGTATAGCCAGTCATGTGCTTCTGTGAATACTGAGAGCCTGGGATAGGGGCAGGGGCTTCTCACACTACACCTGTGCCCAGTAGCTCCCATTGGCCAGTTTCCAGCCAATAGCAGCTGCCTGTTTGCAGGACAGGAAGCATGTGAAGTACCCCTCCCCCCTCATACTCTCAGCTCACAGAGTTTGCAGCACATGGCCCCTGTAGCTGCTGTGAGCAGTATGGAGGCGTGGAAGGCAGGGACCCTGGTTAAGGAGCCAGCTGGGCTGCTATCTGGGAGCCACCCAGGTAAGGTCTCCCAATCAGAGCCTGCCTCTAGCACCTCAGCCTCTCCCTTCCTCAACCCTCTGCCCCCTCCTACCCCTCTACCCCATGTAACCCAAACCTTCTGCACCCCTGCTCCAGCCCCCAGACATCTTCCCAGACACTGCATCTCTTCCTACGCCCCTCCTCAGGTTACAACCCCTCCCAGACTTTGCATCTGAATCCGCTATTCCGGGTCACTTCTCAAATCCCTGCACCCCCTCCTGCACTCCTGCCCCAGGTCATAACCCCCTCCCAGACCTTGCATCCCAATCTGCTATCACATCTCAAATCCCTTCCCTCTCTACTGCACTTCTGCCACAGGATACAACCTCCTCCCAGACCCTGTACCCCCTCCTGTACTCCTGCCCCAGGCCAGAATCCTTTCCTGTACCCATATCCCTCCCAGGCCCTGCAACTCAATCCCCTGTCCCAGTTCACAATCCAAACCCCTGCATCTCTACCCCAGGTCACACCCCCTTCCCTGATCCTGCACACAGTTCTCTACCCCAGGTCACAATTCCCTCCTTCTCTCAAACTCCCTCCCAGATCCCACACCTCAGTCCCTTACCCCAAACTCCCTTCTGCACTCAACACAAAAAAGAAACAGGCCCCCGCACCTCCTTCATTAATATAATGGAAGAGTGCAGCCCTCGACAACTTACCAAATTCTTGGAGTGGCCCCCCCCATCAAAAATTATTACCCACCCCAGTTCCTGATGCTAGTGATGGTCAGTGGAGTTTCTTAGTGCTCTTGCTTTGCAAGCAAGTTTTTGATATCCATCCTTTGTTATTTGTTCACAGTTAGTTTACAGTTTCTCAGTTCTGTAGTTAGAGTTAGTTAGCCTGAGGGGTTGCCCCGTCCAGTGTACAGTTCCCTTGACTGGTGCAGGCTGTAGTTTCAGGGGTTCAAATCCTGTGAGCTGCAGGAAGCCTATGCCCAAGGGATAACTTCCTGGTACAAGTGCTGAAGGAACCAACCAGGGGCCACACTCAGCTTGACCTGCTGCTCACAAACAGGGAGGAGTTAGTAGGGGAAGTAGATGTGGGTGGCAACCTGGGAAGCAGAGATCATGAGATGGCCGAGTTCAGGATCCTGACCAAAGGAAGAAACAAGAGCAGCAAAACACAGACCCTGGATTTCAGAAAAGCAGACTTTGACTCCCTCAGGGAGCTGATAGGCAGGATCCTCTGGGATGCTACCATGAGGGAGAAAAGGAGTCCAGGAGAGCTGGCTGTATTTTAAAGAAACCTTATTGAAGGCACAGGAACAAACCATCCTGGTGTGCAGTAAGAAAAGCAAATATGGTAGGCGACCAGCTTGACTTATCAATGAAATCGTTGGTGAGCTTAAACACAAAAAGGAAGCTTATAAGAAGTGGAAACTTGGACAGATGACTAGGGAAGAGCATGAATATATTGCTTGAGGAGTGCAATCAAGAAGGCCAAAGTGCAAATGGAATTGCAGCTAGCAAGGTATGTGAAGGGTAACAAGAAAGGTTTCTACAGGCATGTTAGCACAGACTGCAGCGTGATGGCCAGGCCGAGAAGGCCGATCGCATCACAACCCCTCAGCACCTGCCACCCCCGCCCTGTATGTGTGAAAAACTAAGAGCACTCACTGATGATCCCTCCCCAGCCTCGGATGCTGCTTGGGATACATCCAGGCCGTGGGATACCGGCTCCAAAGTGAGCGTGGTGATGGTGCTCACTGTTTCCTCCACCTGGGCTGTGACCCCTGGACAGGCGACAATGGGTGTTTCCAGCCCCGAGTCCACCACCAGGGGTTCAGAAGGGACTGCACCGCCCCTCAGGATGCGGTGCAGGTCTTCAAATTAGGCGCAAGAGTGGGGTCCTGCCCCGGAGCGCGAGCTGCGCTCCTTTTCCCTGGCATAGGCCTGCCGCAGCTCTTTAACTTCACTGCGGACCTGCTCCAGGGTCCTGGTACGGCACCTTGTGGCCAGGCTCTCAGCCATCCAGCCATAGACATCGGCATTGTGCCATCTGGCGTGAAGATCCTGGAAGTGCTCCTCGTCGCTCCACTCCTCGAGGAGGGCCAGGATCTCCGCCCCAGACCTGGATGGCGCACGCCTTTTCCTGCCCCTAGCAGGCTCCTGGGAGCCCTGTGCATGCTCCCTGGGGTAGGCAGGGAGGTTCTTGGGGGGGTGGGGCTTGTGGCTGGGACATGGTGCCTAGATGTGTGGCGCTGGCGCTGCAAGCTCTGAGGATCTGCTTTCTGCCACAAGCCCTGTCCCCTGTGTCTGCAGCTTTAAGAGCTGCTGGGGAATAGGAACTATAGAGTTGTGATGCGTGTGGACGGAGTGGCCAGCAGGGCACCTCTGGTATTTCCTGGAGGCCTCTTTTTTCAACAAAACTCCCTATTCTGTGTCCCCACACACTGTTTTCTGAAAAAGCTTTTTCCGAAAAGGGCTTATTCCTCATGGAATGAGGTTTACTGCCACTGGAAAAAGCCATCTGTTATTTCGACTTTCTGTCGAAATAAAGCAGTTGTTGTGTGGACACTAGTATTGTTTTTCTGGAATAACAGCTGTTATTCCAGAAAAACGGTGCAGTGAAGACGCGCCTACTGTATTCTCTGCAAGGGGATTGATAGCTGTGAAGACTTCAAGAAAGTTTGACTTTGTATTCATATTTGTGGATCTTTTAGTGATTGCCTGACATGCCTTTATTTTGTTCAGTATTTACTCTCCTTAATCCTTTCCCTTGCCAGTACAAAAAGCTCTACTCACACTAATTAATTCTACAAGGAAAGAACATACTGCTTCAGTTTGTTACCCATTCCTGATAGCATTTTAAATTTAAAGTTTCTGTTGTAATTTCCAACTTAAATGATGTATGATGTTGGGTAAAAATTTAAAAAGGCTTAAGTAAACAGCGAACAGGTGAGTGCTGACAGGGAGTTTAGAGAGGGAGTTCTCCAGGTAAAGGAGAAGCAGATACAGGACTCTTGAGGGAAGTGTGTACTGTTGTTGGGGCTTTCTTACTGTGTGCTTAGCTTGTGTTTGTGAGTGAGGGTTGGTGTGTGGGGTGGTTTTTTTTTTCCCCCCCCCCTCTCTGTTTGTGAGTGAGGCTTTAGAGTGGGAGTTCTCCAGGTAGAGGAGAAGCAGATACAGGACTCTTGAGGGAAGTGTGTGTTGTCTTTGGGGCTTTCTTACTGTGTGCTGAGCTTGTGTTTGTGAGTGAGGGTTGGTGTGTGTTCTTTTTTTGTTTTTGTTTGTTTTTTCCCCTGTGTTTGTGAGTGAGGCTTTTTTTTCCACTTCCCCTTTGCCCCTCCCCCTCCCCTTCATGGAGTGTGTGCTGTGATTGGCAGGTGGAAACAGTTGGCTTCTAATTAAAGTTTGAATTCTAGAAGCCTCTGCTGATTGGCTGAGCCTTGGTAGGAGGAGGGACTTTCATGCACTCCAGGGCTTTATAAGGCAGTGGGCAAGTGACCAGGGAGCTTGCGAACAGGTGAGTGCTAACAGGGAGTTAGGAGAGGGAGTTGGGAAGGGGGCGAGGTTCTCTTGCCTTCTTTTTAAATCCCTTCTCCAGGACAGCAGCGATGGATGGTAATAGGTCTTCTGTTGTTACCTGCACGGAGTGTGCCATGTTTGTCTTCCTCCCGGAAGAAAGAATGGATTTCGTCTGCATGAAGTGCAAGCTGGTCGCCATTTTGGAAGAAAAAATTAGAGGGCTGGAGGCCCAAGTGTCGACCCTGCGCTCGATCAGAGAAGATGAAGACTTCCTCGATAGAAGGCAGCGTTTAATCCTTCAAGCACGGCAGGTGGAAGAGCCAGAGAGGGCAGTACGGGACCAGGAAGAGAACTGGCAGCATGTAACTTCTAGAAGGGGGAAAAGGCCAGCACGGGAATCCCCCAGTGCTATAGAGGTAAGCAATCACTTTCAGGCTCTCTCCGCAGGCTCTGCAGTGTTGAATGGTTTGGACGGGACCTCACAAGGAAGAAACCAGAAGGGAACACCATCTACTGGAAGGCATGGGATGCGTAGTCCTAGGGATGGGGGTTCCATGGCCACCCCCCCAACCCCAAAAGAAAACGACGGGTGGTGGTGGTCGGGGACTCCCTCCTAAGAGGGACTGAGCCATCCATCTGCCGACCGGACCTGGAATCTCGAGAGGTGTGCTGCTTACCGAGCTCGATTCAGGATGTGACTGAGAGGCTTACCAAACTGGTCAAACCTTCGGATCGCTACCCTTCCTGCTTCTCCATGTGAGAACTAATGATACGCCAAGAATGACCTTGAGCGGTTACTGCGGATTATGTAGCGCTGGGAAGAAGGATCCAAGAATTCGAGCGCAGGTGGTGTTCTCGTCCATCCTCCCTGTTGAAGGGAAAGGACTGGGCAGGGATCGTCGAATTGAGGAAGTCAATGCGTGGTTGCGCAGGTGGTGTTGCAGAGAGGGCTTTGGTTTCTTCGACCATGGGACTCTGTTCCGGGCACAAGGATTGTTAGGAAGAGATGGGTTCCACCTAACCAAGAGAGGAAGGAGCATCTTCGCGGGCAGGCTTGCAAACCTAGTGAGGAGGGCTTTAAACTAGGTTCGTCAGGGGACGGTGAGCACAACCCTGAGGGGAGTAGGAAAATTGGATACCGGAAAGAAATGCAAAGAGGAACGAGCAACAAAGGAGGACCCCTGATTCGAATGGAGAAGATAGGGCGACGAACTGGCCATCTGAGGTGTTTGTACACTAATGCAAGAAGCCTGGGCAACAAATAGGAAGAACTGGAGGCCCTGGCCCAGTCCAAGAAATATGATTTAATTGGGATAACGGAGACTTGGTGGGATGACTCGCATGACTGGAGAGCTGTCATGGAAGGGTATAGACTGTTCAGGAAGAACAGGCAGGGGAGAAAAGGAGGAGTTGCACTATATGTAAGAGAGCACTATGATTGCTCTGAACTCCAGTATAAAGAGGGAGAAAACCTGTTGAGAGTCTATGGGTTAAGTTTAAAGGAGCAAACAACAGCAGTGATGTTGTGGTTGGTGTCTGCTACAGGCCACCGAATCAGGTGGATGAGGTAGATGAGGCTTTCTTTGGACAACTGAGAGAAGCTTCCAGATCGCAGGCCCTGGTTCTTGTGGGGGACTTTAATCACCCTGACATCTTTTGGGAAACCAATACGGCAGTACACAGGCAATCAGGAAGTTTTTGGAGAATGTTGAGCATAACTTTTTGGTACAAGTGCTGAAGGATCCGAACAGGGGCCGTGCGCAGCTTGACCTTCTGCTCACAAACAGGGAGGAACTAATAGGGGAAGTAGAGGTGGGTGACAACCTGGGAAGCAGTGATCATGAGATGGTAGATTTCAGGATCCTGACCAAAGGAAGAAAAGAGACTAGTAAAATACACACCTTGGACTTCAAAAAAGCAGATTTTGACTCCCTCAGAGATCTGATGGGCAGAATCCCCTGGGATGCTAACATGAAGGGGAAAGGAGTCCAGGAGAGCTGGCAGTATTTTAAAGAAGCCTTATTGAAGGCACAGAAAGAAACCATCCCGATGCATAGCAAGAGAGGCAAACATGGTAGGAGACTGGATTGGCTTACCGGGGACATCCTGGGTGAACTTAAGCACAAAAAGGAAGCTTACAAAAAGTGGAAACTTGGAAAAATGACCAGAGAGGGATTTAAATGTATAGCTCGAGAATGCCGGGGGGTTATCAGGAAGGCGAAAGCGCAAATGGAATTGCGACTGGCTAAGGATGTGAAGGATAACAAGAAAGGTTTCTACAGGCATGTTAATAAGAAGAAGGTGATCAGAGAGGGTGTGCGGCCCTACTGGATGAAGGAGGTAACCTAGTGACAGATGATGTGGGAAAGCTGAAGTACTCAATGCTTTCTTTGCCTCTGTATTCACGGACAAGGTGGGCTCTGGACTAATGCGCTAAGTGACGCAAGATGGGATGAAGATGGACAGCCCTTGGTGGGTAAAGAACAGGTTAGGAACTATTTAGAAAAGCTAAACGTACGCAAATCCATGGGTCCGGACTTAATGCATCCGAGGGTACTGAGGGAGTTGGCAAATGTCATTGAGGAGCCTTTGGCCATTATCTTTGAAAAGTCGTGGAGATCGGGAGAAATCCCGGATGATTGGAAAAGGGCAAATGTAGTGCCCATCTTCAAAAAAGGGAAGAAGGACAATCCAGGGAACTATAGGCCGGTCAGTCTTACCTCGATTCCTGGAAAAATCATGGAAGGGATCCTTAAGGAATCCATTTTGAGGCACTTGGAAGAGAGGAAAGTGATTAGGAATAGTCAGCATGGATTCACAAAGGGAAAATCGTGCCTGACCAATCTGATTAGCTTCTATGATGAGGTAACTGGCTCTGTGGACGGGGAAAGTCAGTGGATGTGATATACCTTGACTTTAGCAAGGCTTTGATACGGTCTCCCACAATATTCTTGCCAGCAAGTTAAGGGAATGTGGATTGATAAATGGACGGTAAGATGGATAGAAAGCTGGCTAGAAGGCCGGCCCAGCGGGTAGTGATCAACGGCTCGATGTCAGGATGGCGGTCGGTTTGTAGCAGAGTGCCCCAAGGTTCGGTTCTAGGACCGGTTTTGTTCAATATCTTTATTAATGATCTGGATGAGGGGATTGATTGCACCCTCAGCAAGTTTGCGGATGATACTAAGCTAGAGGGAGAGGTAGATATGTCTGAGGGCAGAGATAGCTTCCAGAGTGACTTAGACAAATTGGAGGATTGGGCCACAAGAAATCTGATGAGGTTTAACAAGGACAAGTGCAGAGTCCTGCACTTGGGACGGAAGAATCCCAAACATTGTTATAGACTGGGGACCAACCAGCTAAGTAGTAGTTCTGCAGAAAAGGACCTGGGAGTTACAGTGGATGAGAAGTTGGATATGAGTCAACAGTGTACCCTTGTAGCCAAGAAGGCTAATGGCATATTAGGCTGCATTAGGAGGAGCATTGCCAGCAGATCCAGAGATGTGATTATTCCCCTTTATTCGGCTCTGGTGAGGCCACATCTGGAGTATTGTGTCCAGTTCTGGGCCCCCCACTATAAAAAGGATGTGGACGATTGGAGAGGGTCCAGCGGAGGGCAACCAAAATGATTAGGGGGCTGGAGCATATGACCTATGAGGAGAGGCTGAGGGAGTTGGGTCTGTTTAGTCTGCAGAAGCGAAGAGTGAGGGGGGATTTGATAGCAGCCTTCAGCTTCCTGAAGGGAGATTCCAAAGAGGATGGAGAAAGGCTGTTCTCAGTAGTGACAGATGGCAGAACAAGGAGCAATGGTCTCAAGTTGTGGTGGGAGAGGTCCAGGTTGGATATTAGGAAAAACTATTTCACTAGGAGGGTAGTGGAGTCTCCATCCCTAGAGGTGTTTAAGTCTCGGCTTGACAAGGCCCTGGCCGGGTTGATTTAGTTGGGATTTGTCCTGCCTAGAGCAGGGGGCTGGACTTGATGACCTTCTAAGGTCTCTTCCAGCTCTATGGTTCTGTGATTCTAAATGAAATGTATGGGACTTGTGCATTTCTGAAAATGTTATGCATCTCCAATAGCCAGCCAAACACCTTTTAGTAAGGTTTTGTCATTCCGTTTACAGTGTTTGAGGAAAGACATGTGGAAATGAAAGAATCTGCCAGTTAGCAGCATCTACAAACTTCTTCTTGAAGATAAATGTTTTTGTAATAGTTGCTTCCTTAACACTGTATGTAATTTGCTAGCTTCTGTACCATCTTCTTCTTAGCATATTTGCAACCTGCTTCAAGTGGCATATATCGAGGATCATCACTGAATTTGGTCCGCTGGTTCATCATTAGCTTCACTGATTTGGGCTAGTTACTGATGGGGAGTGCTACATGTACCATGTCACCTTGCTGGGCTATTTCCCCTTTTAAGAATCACTCGCAGAAAGGCCTTCCAGAAGTTTATCTCACCTGTTGAGTCACTGTCAATACAACATACTTTTCTGGATTGTCTCTTAAAATGTATTTTCACTGTGCCTGCCTTAACTTGTAAATACTGTGTTATCTGTGAGTTGTACATTGAGTCTGCTAGCTATCAGTGACTGGAAGAGGTCAGGATATTGATAACAAGGCCAAAAAGGTGTAAGAACTATTGGTGAATGCTTAGGGCTTTCAGCCCTGGAATCATGCAATTCTATCAGAATCTGAGCTTTCGTTATAGAAAGTTGTGAAGAAATACTTTAAAATGTTACCCAAGTGTAAGCAATTTGTGAAGTCTGCCTGAGTTTGTAGACAGCTTGAAACTATAGCTCTGAAAGATCTGAACTACTGCATTACTTTTAATGGAGAGCTTACTAGCCTGGTGTACCCTGCCAACACCACCCATCCACAATGGAAGGCAAGAACCTCTATTGCTATTTGAGGGTGGGATCATATGTGCTCCAGTTGCAGACTAGAGTGAATAGAGCTCAGGATTGCCTTAATCCATATTCATTGGCCAGAGTGCATAGGTTTGCTGTACAGAATTCAGCCTTTGCTATTTCCTGCTTTAGAGATTGTGACGGGCATGGATTTGTAATTGATGAACGCTGAAAGTTATTTTATTTACAGATGCACACAGTATTGGATCCACCCACACCATCTTGCATACCATTCTTACAGCTATATTGTCATATCTGATCTATTTTTGTGTTCCTTTTTTGACCGGGGTTGTGTTCATATTGTTTATTTTATGACATCATGGCTAACATAATTAATCTTTATCATGCTATTAGGCTGCATTACAGAATTGGCATACATTAATTGCATAGATAGCAAAAGAAATTTTGATAGCTATTCTAGCTCAAAAACTTTGTCACAGCTCCTTTTTCCTCAGTGAGGTCTATGCCAACTGAAATAAGTTCAGCTGTTTTACTTTCTTTTTGCAATTTATTTCATAAAGTACAACCTGTATTTCCCCTCCTCCCACTTTCTGTTTTCATGGATTTAAAGTTTTCGAGACCAGTCTTCTAAGTGTATCAGTATGTTGAGATGGCTTATATATCTGTGTGGGTGGAATTTATAGCGAAGTTCACATGTCAGCAGCTGCTTGAAAATGAGAGTTTCTGCCTGTGAAAGGGAGAGGATTGGCAAATAAACTCTACCAGAATGAGATTTGGAATAAATCGGAATTCTCAGGCAGGCTAGACACTTACCAAAGAGAGAATGCAAGTTAATTTGAGTAACTTTACACAGCTGTTTCAAATGAGATCTGTTGCCCATGCAGTCCTGTGTAACAAACTGATGCCAGAATTAATCTTTAGCTTTTTTTTATTTCTCTACCCTGTTAAAATTAATTGAGAACATATAATCAGTTTCAGATGCTGAAAGTCCTTTTCATTTAAAAACAAAGCAACCAAATATTTGGCTCATCCTGTGCTTGCAGAATAACCCAGCTGAGTCACAAGTACATTCTCTGAATCACAGTGTAAACAAGAAGCTTATCTAGTCATAAATTGAAAGCGCTGTTACTGGGCCGCCTTTCTAATTGCATGTAAGTTCATTGGTTATTGAAAAAAGGCCATTAGTACAAGCATGTGTGGTTTATTTTAAAAGATAATATATTTATATTCTCTCGTGCTAAATATGATACAGGATTGTTCTAGGGTTCCGTTAAGCAGATATTTTGCTCCATAATCCAGCCCACAGTTTTGTTCTAGGAAACAAAGTAGTTCATTTAACACAGCAGTAGGTTTCTGGTTCTGGCTTTCTCCTGTGCTATGCCATATAGAACCATGAGCTGCAATGCTGTGGCTATAAGAGGAACACTGGAGAGAACATTGTTGATGATGGGAGTATGTTGGAGTAGTTGTATAATACCAGTAAGGGAATAAATGTACTGGTGAATATTGCAACAGATGCCAAACAGCTGTGAATCATCTGGAATTTGTAGTGGAAGGACTGAGACCCTCTAGGTCTTAAGTGAAGGGAGATGTGTTTTACTTAAAGCAAAATGGATTTCTTAAACAGTCTTTCCCTGCATTTCAAATTACATTTCTTTAGCCAGTGAGAACTAGATTAATAACTGCCTGTTTAACTCATAGTGCCTCAGAGAATCCTGCACATAATGCCTTGTTCCAAATTATTGAAAATAAAGTGTAATTTGTGATGTAGGGACAAAATAGAGAAGCTCCTGATGTCACCTGGCACTGATTTCACTCGCACAGTTGACCTTTACATCTACTGGAAAGAGCAGCTTAGGTGACATGCTCCAGTTTTGCATATGTGGTCTCATTGATATTGATAGCTCTTTAATCCCCAAAAGTTGTGCTCTTGCAGTGCTATAGTGCCAAAGGAATGTCTTTGTGCCATCTCTTTCCTTTTCTCGCTTTCCTTTGCTGTTCTCTTGAATTACTAGCAGTAGCAGATAGGTTTGTTCTCAATGCCCTGGTGCTTCTTTTTCTTCATGCCTTGTGCTTCCCAGTTCTAACATCTACTTTCTTCCGGATGCACAGGCAATTCCTGTTGCTTCTTTTACATAAGATTCACAGTACTTCCTGTCTGTCACCTTTCCTGTCCTTACTACTGACTTGAGTCTCTCTCTTCCCGCTGCTCCAATTTCCTTCTTTTTTTGCTAGCCTCCCTGCTTCTTTTCCTCCCTAAGGGTATGTCTACACTACAGCGTTATTTCAAAATAGTTAATTCGAAATAACTTATTTTGAAATAACGCATCTACACACAAAATGCATTTCAAAATAACATTTTGCTATTTCGAAATACCCCCCCACCCTCCCGGGCAGCTGGTTCTCAGGTGTCCCTGCTTGCTTGCCTGCCTTCCATGTACCCCTCCCTAACCCCCCTTCCTGATGTCAAATAAAATACACATATTTTCAAAAATATAAACTTTATTTAACAAAACTGGGGCGGGGAAGGGGATGAAACTCTGGGGAGGCTGGGGAAAGGAGGCGGGAGAGGGGAGAAGAGAGAGTGGGAGAGGAAAGGGGGAAACCTGGGAGGAGGGAGCTGGAAGGGGGAAGCAAGGGGAACAAGGGGGAGGGGAAGTTCAGAGCTCAGGGGTGGGGGTCTCGCCGGGCCAACTGTCTCCCAGCACAGTGGGTGTGGGGGCCTCGGCGTCCCCGGGGGGATGGGGAGAAGGGTGTGGAGGTTGAGGAGGGAGAGGTGGGAGGGGGAGAAGGAGTGGGAGGAGGAGCGGGAGCTGGGGAGGCAGCAGGTGCTAGAGCGGCACGAGGCAGCACACTCTGCACCAGTGTCTGCAGATGGGCACAGATGGCACGACCCTGGGCAAGCAGCTCCCGCCGGAACTCCCGTTCGTCCTGCACCCACTCAGGGCCGGCCTTAGGCCGATTCGGCCAAATCGGGCCCTGCGCCTAAGGAGGCCCCGCGCCCCTGAACCCGGAAATGTGCTGGCGAGTTACTATTCAGAGCCGGGGGCCCTGCTCCAGCAATATGTGGAGCTGGGTCTCTCCCCCGGCTCTGCCTGGAGCAGGCCCTGGACCCCTCCTGCCGGCCCCCCGCGCGTCCTCCCACCTCACCCCCAGAGCGTCCCCCTCGGCCCTGGACCGTCCCTGCCGTGCGCGGCTCTCAGTGCGGCTCCCCCTCGCCAGCTGCTGCTGCCATGTGCAGCGTTGCAGGTGGGCGGGGAGGACGCCTGGGCGTGGCGTGATGTCACGGCCCGGGATTTTTAAACTCCTTGGAGGCACGTTGCGGAGCGTGGCCGGCCTCTGGGTTCGGATTCGGGGGCCTGAGTGCAGACTCCAGCCCCGCAAAGTGGAAGGCAGAAGGTAGGGAAGGGGCTTGTGCAGAGGGGGAAGGGGAGGCGGAGGGGAAGGGGCTTGTGTGGAGGGGGAGGGGAAGGGGCTTGTGCGGAGGGGGAGAAGGGAGGGGAAGGGGCTTGGGCGGAGGGGAGGAGGGAGTGTCTTGTGCGGAGGGGGAGGAGGAAGAAAGGGGAAGGCACCAAGAGACAGGGTGGAGAAGAGACAAATGGCAGGTGGGCAAGTGCAGACAATGAGGGAAAGGGCAGGAGGGGAGGTGTCAGTGGGAGGGGGGACAGGGTGATGCTAGGAGAGGAGAGGGGAAGAGCATTGGGGGCTAAAGGGGTAGGGGAAGGTGCTGGGAGAAGGCTTGAAAGAAGGGGTGGGAATGTGAAATAAAAGTGGGAATGGAGAAAAGTGGGAATGGAGCAAGTGATGTGTGAGGGCACAAAGGGGCAGGAGGGGAATGGGGCATAGAGTGGTGAGGGGGTGGGCATCAGGAAAAAGAGGGCAAAGGGGCAGGGGCAGTGAGGGAAGGGGAGGCACCAGGAGGGTGCAGGGCTAAGGGAAGGTGCAGGTGCCAGGATTCTGGGGTGAAGCAGAAGGGCAGACACCTGCAGGGGAGGGACCAGCACCAGAGGAGAGAGGCAGGGCAGGTGTAGAGGAGGTGTTAGAAGAGGGGTAGCTCACATGATCAGAGTGGGGCTAATGGAGGAGTGGGCACAGGGGGGAGAGAAGAGCTGGTGGAGGGGGTCAGGTCGCAGGAGGGCTGAGGGCAGTGAGAAGGGCAGAAGTCAGGACAGCAGAGGAGGGTGAGGAGTTGGGGGGTAGCAGGCACCAGGGGAGCTGATGGAGCAAGGAGAGGAGACATGGCAACAGAGAGAAAAGGTAAAGGTTTATAAAATATTTATTAATAACTTGGTATGCTGCCCACGGCCAGTTTGTTTGCACCCCACAGTGCAGTTTGGGTTTATGTGGGGATCAACACGTGGCCGGTGAGTGGGGGCCAAAACAAAAAAGTAGTCAGTGTAATGATCTTCTCTTGATATGTGTGTTTTAGTAGTTAAATTCTTGGACTGTCATGAAAAGTGCTGTCACATGGGTAGAAATCGGGTAAATATTGCATTTTATTAATATCAGCAGAACTGACTTAAATGGGGCCTGTGTGTTGTGTAGTCTTGCCTTAATCTTTGTATTCATGCCTGTCAGTGTGAGAGAAGCTATTTGTATATACAGTAAAACTCCAATAGTCCGGCACTCCTGATAGTCCGGCATCAAAATGGCAAGAGCCTAGTGAGTGAGCTTCGGCCAAAAATGAGTCACAAGGTAACAGCGGCAGCAGCTGAACTGAGCAAAAGGGTAAAAAGACTTAAAAACTAAAACATTACAGTATACTGTATACAGTATGTACAATAAAAAGGGTTAAGAACACTTTATATACAGTATATAATGTATACAGTATATATATAACCTGCTTATAGTACCTCCTGATAGTCCGGCATATTTGATAATCCGGCACCACCTAAATCCCATAGGTTCCGGATTATCGGAAGTCTACTGTATTTGCTTGCATATGCAACCACACTTAAGTTGAGGTCCTCAGCATGTTCTGTAAGTATCAGTGTGGCCCCTGGGGCTTCCAAAGTTGAGTTGCTCTAGCTCATCCCTGACAGGTGTCTGTCTAACCTGGTCTTAAATATCTCCAGTGATGGAGATTCTGCAATCTCCCTAGGCAGTTTATTCCAGTGTTTAACCACCCTGACAGGCAGGAAGTTTTTCCTAATGTCCAACCTAAACTTCCCTTGCTGCAATTTAAGCCCATTGCTTCTCATCCTAACCTCAGAGGCCAAGCAGAACAATTTTTCTTCCTCCTCATTATGATACTCTTTTAGATACTTGAAAGCTGCTCTCATGTCCCTTTTTGGTCTTCTCTTTTCCAAGGTAAACAAGGCCAATTTTTTCAGCCTTGCCTCATATCTCATGTTCTCTAGACCTTTACCATTTGTGTTGATCTTCTCTGGACTTTCTCCAGTTTCTCCACGTTTCTGAAATGTGGCACCCAGAACTGGACATGATACTCCAGCTGGGGCCTAATGTAGATGGCTCATTCTCTGCCTAGGGACGTGAGACTGGGCGGTTAATTTCCAATCCTCCTGTTTATTCTTTCCTAAGCCAGGAGGGCACAGTAGTTCTGATGGGGCTCTGCAGGAAGGCAGCCCGCACTGCCCCTGCCTGAAACCTTGTGCAGGTGTTAAACAGCTGTCCAGCCCACCCTAGAGGTGACTGCATTTCAGCATGCCTGAAGCAACACTGCACCAGCAATGGACAGGAGAATGGCTCCCGGGCATGGCTTGCTCATGACTGCTTCAGTCCCATTGGATGGGCCTCAGCCTCTTTCCTTCCACTCCCCCACTTCGCAGTGGGGCTGTAGACTCTGGGGGAGAGGGGTGGAGGCAGGCAGAGGTGTCTCCCTGCAGCAGATGTAGACGCATCTCTGTATTAATCATTCTCTCATTGAAGTTTTTAGCTTTGTTGTGAGTCCTTTTACATGGAAACTTTGTATTACGTCTTGGTAGAGTAGTCCCTAGGACAAGTGAGGCAGAGACTGTCCCTGTGGAAAGTGAGCACCTCTGGGCAGTTGCAAAGGTTGGAGAGGGGATGGAAGCCAGATCCAAGATCAATGAGCCCTGGGAAGTGGGCCCATTGAAAGGAGACTGGACCTGTGGATGCCTTGGGGGTCAGCAGCAAGGGCCTGCTTTGGGAAGCCCCCTCTTTGGAGGTGAATGTGGCAGCATTGAGACACCATCCAGAAGCATGCGCCGCAGACACTAACTGCAGATTCATGGACGGCTCTCACAGATCTTGCACATGCATAAGATGATAGATCTGCAGGAGGGGGGGCAGTGGCGTAGTGAGGGGGCCGGAGGGGTCAGTTGCCCTGGGAGAAAAATAATATAACATTTAGTTAAAAATAGATGTCACATGTTTTTAAAAGGAATACCATATCTCCTGCCTTTTGTCTATTTTTGTCTCTTTAGGCCCCCAGTTAAAATTTTCAAAAGCACTTGAGTGACTAAAGTCATTTTTGAAAATTGGACTTGGAAATCTAAGCTCAGATTTTCAAAGGTAATTAAGCTCCTAAAGAGACAGTTGCCAACTCGGATCTTCAAAGATAGCTATCTGATCTTTATGCACCTTTGAAAATCTGGTCATAAGTGTCCTAGTCAGTTCTGAACGTGAGATGTAGTAGCCAAGTCCTAATTCCTTCGGGCTTTTTTTTTTTTTTTTTAAATTTGAACTAATCTACACTAATTCCCCTCCTTTCTCTTTCACTATCCAATAAATGCATGGATCAAAATTATAGGTGCTTTGTGAATATCCTGACTTGAGAGTGGAAAGATTTCATATTGTCATGTATGATTCCTGGTAACACATCTCAAATATGAAAACTAGGTTGATACCTGTTCATATCAGGAGCTGTTGAATTCAGTTCACCATTTGCAGTATCTCATTAGGATGTTTAGTGGAGAAGATATTGGGGTTTTTTTTATTTATACTGTGGGCAAAGCATGGGCTCACAAGAATTCCTCCATTGTTTTACCATGAGTCTCAAAACATTTGGTGTTTTTCTAAAGGCCTGGAGTCAATTGATTATGTAGGAATCTCAGCTTTCATTTAAAAAAAGTTCTCTATACTTCTGGGCCTTACAGCTAAGGAGGAAAGTTTTAAAACATGAACCCTAAATACTCAATAAACAAAAGACCAATACAAATCCAACATGTTTGATTTTTAAAAAAATCTTATGATTTGTAGACCATTCTCATAACTTTATGTAGGCGTTCCTTGTGATTTTTAGATTGGCAATACTGCTCTTTGATTGGTGAATTTAGAGAGGTCTCTCCCTTCAGTTTCCCTTTCCACCCTCCTTTTTTGTCACAGGTCATCAGAGAATCATAGAAACAATGGAGAGTAGGGTGAGTCCATGACTATGGTTAATGACTGGTCAGGGTGACTAACTATTATCAGCCAGTGGTCTGAATGAGCTATCTACTGCCATCTGTTAATCAACTGTAGGAAAAGGCTTCACGAGCAGACCTTATTTATATAGACATACCTACTTTGCCACAGAGATCAGTAGACACACTTGCTGTGTCAAGGTGATCAATTTTGGCTCTTTTGGGTTGAAATTCACTTAAGACTTGGAGCTGGGAGAATGAAATGTTGTTATCCATATTGTATGATTAAAAGGTAAAAGACCTGAACTTAATATGACCTGGCTTAGGGTCTACCATAACTTGAACACTAAGCAGAGGATAGTGAGTCACATCTAACTGAAAGTCACAGAAGATGGAAACAGGTTTTATTTCTGGTGGTGTAGAGTCTATTTGGGAGTCCTCAATTATATCTGACACTTTACATCCAGTGTTTAAAGGCAGAGCTGACTAGAATCAATTGAGAGTCCTTGTCTTGTCTCAGTGATCGCTTGAGCAAAAATCATTGATAAAATCTTGTGTAGACTGACCTTGGACTCAACATGCAGGCAGTGTGTTGAAGGGCAGTGCAAAGGAGGCAATGGTGGTGAGGTACCATATTACCTAGTGAAATCATTGGTGCTGAAATCACTAAGGACTGGAATTTGACCACAGAACTGACACTTTCTTAACAAAGACTCCATTTTTGCTATTTAAAAAGTAAATCAATGTAACAGAAAACTGCAACGCTCTCTGGTAACTTTTAAAAATCAAACTTTAAACTTTATTGAAAAGATTGGATAGTTTGCAATTGAAAATATTTGACCTACACTTAAGGCAACTGATTTAATTTTGTGTAAAATTTTACATAATAAAGGATGGAATTTTTTTGAAAATGTTCAACTTTATTGATATACATTTTGATCAGATCTGCTTCTGATGTGATATTTGTGTGTGGTTGTGGTTTGTTGTGTGGGTGTGGGTGTCTTTTTTTTTTTTTTTTTGCTCAACAAAAAATCCTGGGTGGTGGGGCCCCGCCAAAACTGTTCGAATTGGGCCCCACACTTCCTAAAGCTGGCCCTGCACCCACTGCTCAATGGTGCGGAGCAGGGCTTGCAGGGCCCCCAGCTGCTGATCTCGGTACCCCTGCAGTGTTGTGGTGGACCTGCTGAGCCCTCGTGTACGGGAGGATGTCCTGGGTGGGATGGTGCACCTTGCACGTGAAGCTGGTGCGGCTGTGGAGAAACGAGAAGTGGTTAGTTCTCCTTGGGGACACAGTGGGTGAAGTCCAGACCCCCTCTGCGAGGTGAGGATGACTGTGCCCTGCACCGTCAGAGCTGCTGTGCTTGCACAGAGGCCATGGTCGGAATATCCGGCTATCCCTGGGAGTGGGAGCTTCCCCAAGACCGTACCCAGGCCCCTGTGCTGTGTATAGTGCGGCCGAGGTGGGGGGGAGATGTTAGAGAGGGCTTGTGAAGGGAGGGCGTCCTGCCGTGTCCCGCCCCGGTGTCAGGAGCATGTCAGGTCTCTTCACACACGCGTGTGGCTATTAGGCCACGACCCCTGTGTGGCAGGCAGCTGGAGCCACCTGCCATGGGGTGGCATGGCATGTGCTCGCACGTGCACAGGTTGCTGAGTGATGCGTGGTAAGCAAGGGCCACGCGTGCGGTCCCTGGTCTCCTTCTCCGCCCCCTCCCCCCCCCCAGGAAGGGGCAGTGACGGCATTTACATGGTGTGGCCTCCCTGGACGACCCTGCTGACTCCTCTCCTGGGACTTCTCGGGGGTCCTGCTGACGTGGCAGCTCCTCCTCTGCACCCTGGTCAGGGCCCTCCGGTCCCGGCTCGCTGCCCCCCGGGGTGTCACGGACCGCACCACCGCCCAGAATGCGGTCCATGGCGGTGAAGTAGCGGCAGGTGTCTGCCCCTGCTGCGGAGCTGCCCCGAGTGGCCCTGGCGTATGCCTGCTGCAGCTTTTTTATCTTGAGGCGCACCTGCTCCTGGGTGCACCTGTGGCCTCTCTTGCCCATCATGGCAGCTATGTGGCCGTAGACGGCCGCATTCTTCCATCTAGTGCGGAGATCATGGACGTTGGGGGCCTGCCCCCAAACCTCAAAGAGGTCCATGATCTCTGCACTAGTCCAGGAGGGCGCCCCCCATCTACGGCCCCTGGCTGGCTCCTGGGTGCTGGGGGACTGGGCGGGGGACCGCTGGCTGGCTCTGGCTGCCCGGCTCATCCTGGGGCCACTGGGTAAGGGGCAGCAACTGCTGGCAGGCCTGGATCTGGCACGTGCAGTGTAGCCAGAGTCTACCTCTTTAAGGGCTCCGGGGCTGGGGGAGAGAAGAGTTTTCCTGGTTTGGCCCAGAGTGGCCACCAGGGGAAACTGGGAAGGGCTGGAGGCCCCCTATTTTGAAATAAGCATTTACACAGTGCTTATTTCGAATTAGCTGTTTCGAATTTGGCGTTATTCCTTGTAGAATGAAGTTTACCAAATTCAAAATAAGAGCTCCGCTATTTCGAATTTATTTCGAAATAGCGGTTTGCCTGTATAGACGCTATTAAAGTTAATTTGAAATAACGGCTGTTATTTCGAATTAACTTTGATGTGTAGACATACCCTAAGAGTTTACCTGCCAGTGTTTCTGCAGTCTTTTCCACAGCGGTGACAAGTTAAGCATTTCAGTAAAAAATAGTAACGCCCGGGACTGATACTTCTTCATTATCACTAGATCTTTTTTATTGAATTTAGGTATCAGTTAGGCAATGGAGTTGCCAACCCTCAGTTTTTAACTGTTGGATTCAAATAACAACATTTTTAAGGCTAGCTATTGTCGTTTTCAGGGCTCGACAAATCAATGAATCTACTTGCCCATGATGAGTAGATTTCAGCCGGTCGCCCCGTTCACCGGCGGCACACGCATGCGCAATGCAGGTCTGGCGCATGCGCAGTGTGGGGCTGGCGAGTAGATTTCACCGCGGTTTGTCAAGCCCTGGTCATTTTTCTCTGCAAGCATTTTAACAAGTTAACTCCCTAGCTTGGTTGATGCAATTGGAAGGGCTGACAGTCTCTTTGCTTTTTCAAATCCCCTGCATTAGACCTCCAATTAGGTTTGCCAGGTGTCTGTTTTTCTACCAGAATGCCTGGTCGAAAAGAGACCCTACTGTCTCGGGTCAGAACTACCAACCGTGCTTTTAAAATTCCTGTAGTCATGGGGCTCACAGGCTTCCTCCCTGGCTCCACGGATCTCCCCACAAGCAGCATCATGTCCTTTGGCTTCTAGACAGAGGGATGGCCACAGGGGCTCCATGCGCTGCCCCTGCTCTACTCTGAGTACTGACTCTACAGCTCCCGTTGGCCGGGATCTAGCGCCAGTGGTAGCTGTGGGATGGTGCCTGCAGGTAGAGACAGTGCAGAGCTGCCTGACCATGCCTCTGCCTAGGAGCCAAGAGACATGTTGCCATATGTGGGGAGCCACCCGAGGTGGGTCCCCCCCAGTGCCTGTACCCCACACCTCCTCTCACAGGCCAGCCGTGAGCTCTCTCCCAGAGCCCATACCCTACACCACCTCCTACACCCTAATCCCCAGCCTGGAATCCCCTTCCATACTCTGAACCCCCTCATCACTGGCCCCACCCCAGAACTCTCACCCCCCTTGCTCCCCAACCTCCTTACCTAGGCCAGACCCTCCTCCCATACCCTGTATCTCATTTCTGGACTCAACCTGGATCCTGTTCCTCAAGCCCAAAGCTCCTACCTCAGCCTGGAGTCCCCTTCCACACTCCGAACCTCTTAGTCCTAGGGAGGGAATGTTGCGGAGTGGGGAGGAAGGGGAAGCAGGGGTGCGATGAGGTAGGGCAGGGTGGGACCTAGGATGGAGGGAAGTCTGTTGCCAGTTTTATCGACTCCTGATTTTTTTTTAATCCTATAATTTACAAACTGGTGTCCACTCCTTTGGCAAATCTTCTCTTTATAGACCAGCCTTTATTATTTAGGTCATCAGGGAAAAAACTGAATAGCTAATTTTGAAACATACATTTTTTATTAGGCACTGTATTTATTTAATTTCTTATGAGGCATTTAAAGACAAATATTAATGTTATGTTGTTTACTATGTTGAACCCAGAAGCCAGTAGTTTTAAATTTGATTTATACTTTATCCTTGTTGTCATGTGAGTACTAAGAATATTATAATATTAGACAATTTTGAATAAACTTGAAAAATTGTCTGCTCATAAAATAACATTTAGAAATAATTATAACAAATCCCAGGAATCTAGCATGGACAAGAAGACTAAAATTTTAAAAAACCCTTAAACTGGAAAACTCAGAATTATTATCGAACTATGTGTAAAAATACACTTTAAAGCAGCCTCAGTTAAGCTACGCTGCACAAAAAAATGTGCTGTAAACTAACCTTAGTATAGACATAATGTGATTGGAGAACCATGATAGTTATGTATATTAGGTAATATGAGGATGTTGAACTGGCCATGTGACCCACTGACCACAGAATTCTTTCTCCGTACCAGTTCCTGGTGGTGGTGAATTATAGGGTCCTGCTATACTCTCTTGGAATCTGTGGTGAACGCTCCACTCTCCTTTCTAATGTCTTTGGAAAGCTTTTCAGAATTCTTTCAAGATTTTTATGAATCTTAAGAATTTTATTGGAACCAGTCTTTAACAGTTACATGGGTGAAATCCTGTCTCCCATTGACTTCAGTGAGGTCCAGATGCCATACCCATTCTTTTTAATCATACATTTCATAACCTGCCAGGAGAAGCCATGTTACGATTGTAAAAAGGATGCTTAGTTATTACCTGGTTAGAACCAAGATATTCCATACATTATTCTGATAAGATGTGGTTTATGGAGAATAATATAAAGCCTAGCTTATTTCAGTTCAGAGACCTTCAGCAATGGATTAAAATTTACATTCAAATTAGCTATGATCTAGGTAAATGCACAGTCCCAGGAAGGCTTGGAGCTCACTTTACTACAGGGCTGGGCAAAATACGGCCCAGGAGCCGGATCCGGCCCGCCAAGCCACCAGATCTGGCCCTGCGGACCACCTTGCCGTGACCCTCAGGCAGACAGCTGCTGTGGTTTAAAACACAGTCCCTGCAGCTCTCTGCTCTGCAGGGAGGGGGAAGCTTCTTGCGATCTCCCCACCTGCAGCCCAATCCTCAGCTCCTATTGGCCAGAAACAGCCAGCCAATAAGAACTAACCTCAGCCAATCTCTCAGCTCCTATTGGCTGGAAACAACCAGACAAACGGAGCTGAGAGATTAGCCTAAGAGACTGGGGTAGTGCAAGCCTCTTTCCCCACCTGGAGTTGAGAGCCATGTGGAGGCAGCAGCCTGTGTTTTCAAGCGGGTTGGGGCTGCAGTAACCTCTGCTGTTTGTCCCCAAAGCATTAGATCTCTGACATTTGTACACTGGGACCATAATTCACACGTTCATTAACCATTACTCTCTGAACTCCAGTGCCAGATTGGATGCTTGATGCAGTGCTTCAGTTTCTGTTCAGATGACTCCAGAGCCATTGGCCAGGGATTGCTGCCATTTGCTAATCTCCCACAGTGAGGATGTTGAAAAGTAATTTAATGAAGGAGAAAGTGAGATTGTTAATTTTTATCACAGTCACGCCTAGATGCCCCAAATAAGATCAGAGCCCCATTGTGCTAGCATCGTACAAACCCATAATAAGAATTAGAATGTAAGCTCTTTGGGGCAAGAAGTAAATAGTCAAAACAGACAGAAGGGATGGAGAAAGGAAGTAGTATTAACCAATATGGCAGATGGAATAGATTTAAGTGACTTACCCGATCAATATATAGAAAGAGACAGATGAAGTACCCTTGAAATAGAAGATCTCTTCAGTGGCCTTGTGTGTTCTTAACTTGAATTAACTATCTTAAGGCAAAATGCTCGTGTAGCCAAGAGAGGTTGTAGTTTTCACAAAAGTTAGCTGACAAATTAAGAACACACCTGTTTTCCTAAGAAAGGCACAGCATATGGGGCAACATCATGGGGTAAAATATTTTTAATAAAATCTTTTCTCTTAGTGGCATAAAATGTTTGCATTTCCAAAAAATCGCTTCTATGTTAACACATTTCTGTGAACTTTTTATATGGGATAAAATTTTATATGGGATAAAATTTTCAAAAATAGGAGCCAAAAGTAGTGGTTCTCAAACTTTTGTACTCCTGACCCCTTTCACATAGCAAGCTGTGATGTTTTAGATGCTGCTTGTAATGATTAGAACTGGGAGCACTGGCTGTTGGGAGTCTGGAAGCACAGGAAACAGGAAGGAGGGGGGAAGAGAGTGGCTAAGGCTGAGTGAGAGCTACAGAGGGGGCAGCAGCAGCTTTGTAAAGAGGTTTCACCTTTGGTAAATAAAGGCCTGTTGAAGTTTGTTAGTACCTTGCTTGCATGATACAACACAAGCCTCTGAATGCAACCCTACTTTTTTTATATATTTACACCTTTATAAACTAGCCAATTAGCCCATCATAAGACGGGAGTGTTAGGTCTCTCCTCCACGTCGGTCTTCTCTCCTGAGCCTCCGGTCTCTCGCTCCGTCTCTCTCTCTCCTCCTCCTACTGCCTCCCCCTCTCTCTCTCAGCTCTTCTCCGCCTCCTGTCTCTCTCTCTGTCTCTCTCTTTCTCTTCTCCTCCCCCTCCTGCCTCTCACTCGGGGGACCGCGGAGCCCAAACAGCCGTGGTGGGGTGGTGACGTTCACGGCCAGGGGGCGGGGTCTGGAGCCGCTGACATGCTGCACGTCACCGCCCCGCCCCCCTTCGCCTCCCACCGTGGCACTCGGCTGATTTCTGCGCCACTCAGCTGGGCCGCCGCTGGGGAGCAAGCGGCGCAAGCGGCCGTTTGGGCCCCGCACTCCCCATGCAGCACGGACCGCCCAGAGGGAACAGACAGCATTTCAGGCAACAGCACCCCCCAGAGGGAACAGCCAGCATTTTGGTGTTACAGACTCACAGACACTGGGCTACGATATATATGATGCTGGAAGCAAAGCAGGATTTGGAGTGGAGGCTCACAACCCCTTGTGTGTAATAACTTCGTGACCCCCATGAGGGGTCCTGACCCCTAGTTTGAGAAACCCTGGCCTAAAGACAGGCTTCCAAACCAATGTTTAGGCACCTAAAAGTGAGATTTTCATAAGCACTTAAAGGATTAAGGAGCACAAGTCCCACTAACTAAACATCCTGATGATGGAATATAGCTTGGCTGAAGCATTTCAGTTGGTTTTTTTGTTTGTTGATTGAATTATAGTAGTTCTGTATATTGAAAGGAGATGTTGGTTGCAATGATAGTGTGGTCTGTTTTTTGTATGAATTTGTGGTGCTCTCAATTTAACTATGTTAATGGGGCCCTGAATATGTTGTTTTCAGCATAGATTGGCATTTTAAGTATGAAACTTTTTAACTTAAACAATCTCTGGGTAAAATCTGAAATGCTAGTAACAATGAGGAAACTAAAAGAAATTCAGAATATCTTCATCATTAATTTAGGGAAGAAAATAAAGTACTAGCAACAAGTAAATGAGAAAAGATACATTTTAAAAACAAATTGATTTTTTAAAAATCATAATTCAAATAAAATCAATGTAAAAGTTTTTATATCATGATTTCTGTCTATCTTGCTTAACTACAGGCCCATACTTCCACTGTTACTAGCTGGATTAGTCACTCCCTCTTGCTCTCTTCTGAGTCTTTAAGCATTGGTTAGAAGGGAATGAGAAACTAACAGTTGGAAGGGAAGCAAGAGCTTTTATGCAGAGGTGATAGAGAATTGTACTATCCCAGGAGACATCTCCTCAAAATGGATGTGAAAGTGATGTTTATAGAAATTAAAAAACCCATGATGTATATTTACAGAAGAATCCAAATGAGGCAAATGGTAATGCAGTTCTGGCAGAGACTTTGAACTGTGTTTGTTTTGTTCTCCCAGGGAAAACGACTGTATTTAAAGGAGCGTTATTGAGGGCTGGTGGGTCAAATGTGTATTATGCTTGATCACTGGTTTTCTCTACTGTGCTGCTCTTCCCATTTTCTTATCTCTAAGCTAAGCAGCAAAGAGAAAATTTTAAAATGCTTTTGCTTTCTGAAATGCTGAGAGGTCTTAAATATATTTCATAATACTGCCTGCACAAAAATATGAATTTACTCATGGCAGGATGCAGACATACCCCATTCATGTTGTGTATATAGTTCCTGTCTACATTCATTGTACACTGCATGGTCCAGTTTATAATCTGTCTATTTTTACTGTATAGTTGACTTTGAAATTCTCATTCTATCACTGCTGTTTTAATTTTTTTTGCCTTTTATTTAAATAAGAATTTTCAAGTATACATGTATTGGGGGTGAGGGGAACCTTCAGTTACTTTTGAACATGCAGTGTGCCAAATTTTGGGCTTATTTTATTTGACACTGTTCTTTTATAAAGGGGAATTAAATATATGCTGATGAAGGATTTGTGGACAGGAAGGAGAAACAACGGAACAGGATAAAAGTCATATTGTTTTTAAATTCATGCTTATCTGTATCTGTCTCCTGAAGGGAGACTATTTGAGTTAAACTGTTCGAACCAGGTTGATGCATGTTATCTAAAAATGTATTATTTCCTTTATGTAAAACATAATAGGTTCTTTCTGTATTCTTGTTTACCTTCATTGATCTGTGTGCTCTCTGTGTATATACATATGGGATTGCTTTGGGTTTTTTTGCTTTGTTATATATCTCTTTGCTAAACAGTCAGTGATATTAGCCAGGGACCATTAAATAGGAAAAAGAAGAGAAGCCAAATCTTTTGTCTTTTAAACAATCCAACTATATGGCTGCGTCTAGACAGATTTGCGCAAAATCTTGCTGCCTGTCTACACTGGCCGCGAGTATTTGCGCAAGAACACTGACTTTGTACTGTACAAAATCAGTGCTTCTTGCGCAAATACTCTGATGCTCCCATTAGGATAAGCCCTCTCTGCAAGTATTCTTGCGCAAGAGGGCCAGTGTAGACAGCCAAGTTAATTTCTTGAAGAAAGCCCGATGGCTAAAATGGCCATCGGAGCTTGAAGAGAGATCTACATTGGCACGATGCTTTTGGCGCAAAAGATGTCTTTTGCGCAAAAGCATCCGTGCCAGTGTAGATAGCTTGAAATACTTTTAACGGAAAAACTTTTCCGTTAAAAGTATTTGCGCAAAATCTTGCCAGTCTAGACGCAGCCTCTGTGTCTAACAGAAAACAAGATCTTCACTTACCCGTTTCAGGGTGGTGAGATTAAACTGTAGAAAGTATTCATAAATTCAATGAGTTTCTGTATTTATACAAAGATGCTTTTGACATGCTAAAATAACTCATATAGCTGAGTTTCCTAGTAAGAGACTGCTGGTACAATACATTGTATGTAGTCTCTGTATCATCATTTTTTGAGGGCATGTCTTTGCCACAGAATTAATGTGAGTGATTAGAGCCTTGGGTCAGCTAGCTTTGTTGTGAGTAGCCCCACTGCAGAGCCATACTTCAGTGGTCTATACTCTGGTGTCCCTAAACCTCTAACTGCTAGCAGATGGGACTAGATGGCAAAGAACAGATCACTGAATAAACTGTCCTGTTCCGTTCAGTCCCTCAGAACCATCTGGTGCGATCACCGGCAGAAGAGAGGATACTGAGTGACATGGGCCATTGGTCTGACCTAATATGGCCATTTTTACATGTTTTGTTCTTAATAGTAAGAGTAAGGCAAAAAATATTCTCTTTTAAAAAGTCATACCATGGGACACATTAAAAAAAAAAAAAAAAAAACCTCTTCTTAGGAGCCATGGCCAGAGCGCCTGCTTCACTAATGCCACTGATGTACTTGTAGTTTGATCTCATAGTAGGAATATAGGAAAACATGAGTGGTGTGAGATTTCAGTGAACTTCGTGGATCAGTTTCATACAGCCTTTCATAAGCTTCCTTTTCACTTTATGGTGTTAGAATGCTTTAGTGTAATTTTGTACACAAGTTATAGAGTGACATTTGAAACCACAGAATCCTACGACTAACTTTCTTTTAATTGTCTTGCCACTCCCCCCAAAATGCTTTGTTGGAAATATCTATAATTGGCAAAGGGCATGTTTTGATGAAGGCCGGATAGAATTATCTTGATACTTGAACACAAACCGTGTGTTAGAGGCTGTATCAAATGATTTCCAAAGGAAACATTTTAAATGTTTAAGAAGAAAACAGTATTTCACCCTCAGAATTCTACACTGTGGTTAGCAGCATGTTGTACGGGTGATCAGAGGAATTCTGTGCAGGAAATGTATCTGCAAAATGTGTGTGTCCAAGTTAGCAGATCTGAATCTGATAAAAGAAATATCCATCTGGTAGGCTGAGTAGCTCAACAGAGTCTGTCCATAAAAATCTAACAGAACCAGCCTGTTTCTGCCTTCAGCCCTCTAATCTTTTAGGCCCCTCTCCAGGTTTTAAGTGGCACTCTTCCATCCTTTTTCAGATTCCATCACCCTGTAGTTGCTCTTTCAGGGGTCACTCAGGAACTTTGAGTGACACAGAATGGGGACAGGGAAAGAGGTCCTTTGTCTATTGTAGGTTCCATCCTAAAGACTCTCAATATGGAGGGGTTATATGCTTAACACCTTTTTTTATTTGAGCCATTTTTTGCCCATTTATTGGCAATTAAGGGTATGTCTACTGTAATTAAAAACCAGCAGCTGGCCCATGGCAGTGCACTAGGACTTTGGGGCTATTTAATTGCAATGTAGACATTTAGGCTTGTGATAATATAGGCTCTAGGACTCTGGGAGGTTGGACAGTTCCAGAGCACCATCTGAAGTGTGATCTGAACGTCTACACTGCAGTTATACAGCCCCCTAAATAGTCATCTGCCATGAGCTAGCCATAGTGTTGACATATGCTAAGGAACATCTATACCCGGTCTTGTCTGGATTTTAGGCTTCTGGAGACTGAACTTAAAACATTCCTTAGTTCATATGCAGTCACTGATCTTCTCAGTCAAATGCTCCATCATCCCAGCATTCTTGGTGTCATTCTTGTAAATGGCCTGAACCTGTATACATCAAAGACTAGAAACCCGTTAGTTAACAAAAGACATTAAAAATATCTTAATAGTAAAAATTCTCTCTATGAGCTAGATTCTTCATTACTTCTTTCCTGCAGGCTAAGATGGCTTTAATCCATCTTTCAACCTGCTTAATTGTGGCCCGCGCTAAGCATCTGCCTGGACCCTGCACAACTTGGAGCAGCTCCAAATAGCACCAGTTTGTAATGGCTTTCTGTGAGCTTTTGTGGGAAAACCCCACTTCATCAGGAGTCCGTAAGTGGGGTTTACCCATGAAAGCTCATCATCCTATATATTTTTGTTAGTCTCTAAGGGTGCATCTACACTGCACCGTTATTTCAAGATAACTAGCATTATTTCAAAATAACAATGCAAGCATCTACACAGCCATTCCGTTATTTTGAAATAATTTCAAAATAACGGATTGCTTATTCCAAAATCTGTAAACCTCATTCTACGAGGAATAACACCTATTCCAAATTAGCTATTGTGGCAGCCTGAGAGCAGGGGGCTGCAGAAGCCTAGTGGAAGGCAGATACGCTGGGACTATTTGGTGTCCGGGAGGTGGGCGGGCATTAGCCCGCCCACATCTAAAGGACCTCCCCCCAGCCTGCGGGGAGGGTCCACAGAACCCAGAAGAACCAACTAATTACTGGGGACAAATAATGAGAAAACAGGTACGGGTGTGAGGGTCAAAGGGCTAAAATGAGGGAGCTGGATGGGGATACCGAGCAGAGAACCCCGGACAGCGCCCACTGCTCCTTGAAGGTCTTGAGAGAGCCAGCGGATGCTGCCCATTGGAACTCTGCCCGGATACGTGAGTGGATACAGCAACGCAAATAGGCCCCACGGTCGCAAGTCCCTCCCCCGGCCAACGTCTTCTCCCTGGTTTTATAGATTGCCAGTTTCGCCATTGCCAGGAGGAGGTTGACCAGGAGGTCCCGCGACTTTGTAGAGCCACGGATGGGATGTGCGTAAATTAACAAGTGGGGGGAAAAGTGCAGCCAGAACCTCAACAGGAGGTTCTGGAGTAGCTGAAAGAGGGGCTGTAACCTGGCACACTCGAGGTAGATGTGCGCTAGGGTCTCCCTCACGCCACAGAAGAGGCACCTTTCGGGGGTGGGGGTGAACCGCACCAAGTACACGGCCGTGCTCACCGTGCCGTGCAGGATTCTCCAGCCAATGTCCCCGGTGGGGCGTGGGACCAAGGTCGAATAGAGGCTGGCCCACTGGGGCTCCCCACCCTCTATTGATGGTAGGAGGTCCCTCCACTTGGTGTCTGGGCGGGACACGAGGGTGGGGAATTGGAGCGTGTGAAGCACGAGCGTGTACAGGTGACTCTTTGGCGCGGGTCAGAAGGGGACTGGCTGCATCGAGTGCAGCCTGCTTGGGTGACAAGGGGGAGGTGGTCGGGAAGGTACGCGGGGCTGGGGGCCGATGGAGAGATCGGGAGGGCCAGGGGCAAGGGGTGGGCGGGGTGTACCCTCTCGCAGGATTCTGTTTAGGTACACCCAAGAAGTGGGCGGCAAAGCGTCCTTCACCTCCTGAAGTACGCACCGGGGAGTACGTAGGGTGGAGAGCCCCAAGCACTGGGCGAGCGCCTGAGGATCCACCCAGTCTCCCCGGTTGTAGTCCAGGAGGTCTCCGACTCTGGTGACTTCTGCCAGGACCAACCTCTGGCACACCAAGGGGGACTCCGCCACCTGCACACATAGATGGGGATTGTGTAGCAGGGGCTCCGTGAGGAGGTCTGCCCCCGCGGTGGCTCCCAAGGACCTGGGCACCGCAAGTAGCTTCCAGGTCCGGAGGAGGTCCTGGTAGAAGGCCGGCAGCCCTGAGAGGTCTTGTGGAAGACCTCTCAGATAAAGGAGCTGCCGGTCATATCGGAGCCCTCGGAGGCGGCGAAGGAAAGCGTGCGCAAGCGTGCTCCACGCTGGACTACCTGCATCAAATAGGAGTCTCTGCAGGGGCCGGAGGCGGAGGACGTGAACCCACGTGTGCAAACACGTCAGGCCCTTCCCTTCCTCCTCCAGGGGGAGATGGAGAACCCCTGCAGAGACCCAATGCAGTCCTGGCCAGGTGAACCGCAGCATGAGCTGCTGGATACGGGCCAGGAGGCCCGGGGGTGGGACCAGGGTGTTGAGGCGGTGCCAGAGCATTGACAGGACCAATTGGTTGAGTACCAGTACCCTCCCACACAGGGAGAGGCACCGGAGCAGTCCCGTCCATCTCTGCAACCGCTCAACCTGGCCTCTAAACCTTGCCAGTTCTCTGGCGGAGAGGGATGCGTGGCAGAAAGAAAAATGCTGAGATAGAGCAGCGGACCCGCGCTCCACCTGATGGCCTGAAGTGCAGGTGGGAGGGAGCCCACCTGCCACCCAGCCCCTACCACCAGGCCAGAGCTTTTGACCCAGTTGACCCGGGCGGAGGAGGCTGCCGAGTAGACGGCTTGGCAAGCCGCCACCCGCGCCAGGTCTCCTGGGTCCTGGACCACGAGGAGCACGTCGTCGGCATACGCCAACAGGACCAGCCTCATCTCTGGCTCACAGAGCACCAACCCCGTCAACCTCTTGCAAAGGAGACGGAGGAAGGGCTCTATGGCCAGAGCGTACAGCTGGCCTCACAGCAGACAGCCTTGACATACTCCCCGCCCGAAGCTGAATGGTGCGGTCAGGGCCCAGTTGAGCTTGACCAAGCACTCTGCGGAGGCATACAGCACCTGGAGAAACCCCACAAAAAGGGGCCCAAAGCCGAAGGCCCGCAGGGTGCCCAGGAGATACCCGTGGTCCATCTGGTCAAACGCCTTCTCCTGATCCAAGGACAGGAGGGCGAACGACAGACCATCCCTACACCCAAGCTCTAAGAGATCCCAAACCAGAAAAAGGTTGTCAAAGATGGTTCGGCCCGGGATGGTGTAGGTCTGGTCTGGGATGGACCACGTCCGCCAGCACGGAATTCAACCTTAGGGAGATGGCTTTGGCAACGATTTTATAGTCCGTGCTGAGGAGCAAAACGGGACGCCAATTCCTCAGATCGCGGAGGTCCCCCTTCTTGGGCAGCAAGGCGATCACGGCTCGCCTGCACGATAAAGGGAGGACCCCGCTCTCCAAGGAATTGGCCCAGACACTAGCAAGGTCTGGGCCGAGGACGTCCCAGAACACGCAGTAGAACTCCACGGTCACCCGTCCATGCCCGGGGATTTATTGGTGGGCATGAGACGGAGGGCTTCCGAGAACTCGGCCAGAGAGAGAGGCAGCTCTAGCTGGTCCCGGTCGCCCGTGCTCACCGTTGGGAGTTCGTTCCAGAGAACCCTGCGGGTGTCGGTCGGATCCAGGGAGAAGAGAGAGGCGTAGAAGGCACGAGCCCTCTCGCGCATCTCCACCGGATCTGTGAGGGGGGTGCCATCCTCTGCCAGAAGGCAGACGATGTGCTTTTTAGCCCCCCTCTTTTTCTCCAGGGCATAGAAGAAGCGGGAGCTTTGATCCATCTCCCGAAGGAGATGGATGCGAGAACGAACAAAGGTGCCCTGGGCTCGAAGGTCCTCGAGGGCTCGGAGTTCCTTCCGCTTCTCCCGGTACGCTCCGCAGAGGGGCGGATCCTTGGGGCCGGTGGCCAGCCGCCTCTCTAGCTCTAAAACCTCCCGTTCCAACTGCTCTATTGCCGCATCCCTCCTCCGGCTGGCTTCCCGGGCGTAGTCACGGCAGAAGAGCCGCATGCGCACCTTCCCCACATCCCACCACCGCTGCGCCGAGGGAAAGGCACACCGCCGCCCACGCCAGGCCAGCCAGAACTCCCGGAAGGATGCTACGAAGCCCACGTCCTTCAGCAGGCTGTTACTGAAATGCCAATAGGCCGGCCCCGGCCTCTCCGAGGAAAGAGAGGCCCGTATGGCCACCAAGTGGTGGTCCGAGAAAGGGGCCGGCCAAATGCTGGAGGAGTGGGCCCAGAAGAGATGATGATGAGACAGATAAACGCGGTCCAACTGGGAGCGGAAAGACTGACGACCCACCACCTGGACGTAGGTAAACACCGTTTCCTCGCCCAGGTGGAGGTCTCGCCAGATGTCCACCAGGGAGTGATGGTCTATTATCTCCCTGAGGACGTCCACGGTGGCTGGGCACTGCTCGAGCCCCGTACGGTCCCGCTCCTCGAGGGTGCAGTTGAAGTCCCCGCCCAGGACCAGGCACTCACGAGGATCCAAAGTGCCGAGGAAGGCAGACGCCCGCTGATAGAAGCGGAGCCTCTCCGGGACGGACGTCGGGGCATAGATGTTGACAAGATTTAATATCAGCCCTTCCATCCAAACCCGGAGATGCAGCAGGCGACCCTGCACGACCTCGGCGGTCCCCAGCACCTCGGGCTGCAGGTTTGGGGAGAACAGGGTAGCCACCCCGGCTTGACGGGCCGACAGGTGGCTAAAATAAACCCTGTCCCCCCCTCCAGCCGCCAGCTAGCCTCGGCGGCCAGAGCTGTGTGGGTCTCCTGTAGGAATATGGCAGAGTACCCCCCCCCTTCCGGAGGAAGGAGAGTACCTGACACCTACGGAGACCCGACCCGCAGCCCCGGGTGTTCAGAGTGGCAAAGATGAGCGGCGGCATCGAGAGGGCTGGGGAAGATCCTCATTGGCAGGAGTGCCAGCGGCCCCCATTTGGCCCTGCAGCAAACCGTGACGGTACCCAAAAGTGAGCGGGGCGTCACGGAAGCTGCGGACCCACTGGTAAGCCATGGCCTCCCGCTGCCCGGTCCCTTTACCCTCCCCCAAGAGGGCCCTTACTGTTTGTAAGACTAGATGAAAATCTCCCCAGCGCTGAAGGGCAAGAGCGACTTTGTTCTTGGAGCCACAGATGTCTTCCAAGAAAGCATGCATCTCGCCCTTCAGCGCATCTGGCATCGGGGCCTCGGGGCCAGACCCCTCCATGAGCCCCGCGACCCATAGACACGGGGATGCAGGGAATCTGAGGTCCCTGCTGGGAGGACAGTGGCGGAGGGAGATCAGCCCCAGATGTGCTGGGAGCAGGAGAAATGAAAACCACCTCCCGGGGGCCAACGTCTGAACTAAACGTGGCAACTCCAGGGGTGGCAGTGATAGAGTAAGGGGAGGAAAAGAGTTCAGGGAGGGGATCAGGAAAAGGAGGGAGACGAGGAAGGGGAGTAGGGGGAGGAAGAGGTGAGGGATTAGGGAAAAGACAAGGATGGGGAGGGGAGGAAGAGGGGTGAGAAGCTCAATTGGGAGGGGGTTTGAACAGGGAGCAGGAGAAGGAGCAGGGCAAGAAGCCTCAGCAGAGGAGGCCCCGGGATGCGGTGCCTCCTCGCAGGGCAGAGAATTGGAGGCAGCGGTAGGGGTAGTAATAGTCTCCCCAGCGCTGGGCTCCAGTGCCACAGAGAGTGCAGCACCAGAGGCCTCAGCGCTGGGGGTGATGGATATTAATGGGAGCTCCCGCCCGCTGAGAGCCTCAAGGGTTTCCGTGGCCGTGGCTGAAGTGCTGCCGATGGCCGGGCAGATGGTCGTGCCCTGGGGCAACTCAGAGGCAGGGAGAAGGGATAGCAGCGGGTCGGAAGGGGAAGGAGAGGTTGGTTGTTGTCCCTCCAGGACCTGATGATCCCCCTCTGAGGCATCTGGGGTCAGCCCCAAAGCCTCCACCTCCTGAGAGGAAGGCGAGCCCACTGCCCGCCACCAGATGGTGATCTTTGTTGGTGGCAAGGTCAGCAGCTGCCCCCTCAGTGGAGGTGGGAACAGTGGGAGCATCCTCCATGGACACCCCCTCTTGCAGGGACCCCGGGAGGGAGGTGTTCACCTCTCCCGCAACCGCCGCGGTCACCTCAACCGCTTGATGGTGCTGTGAATCGTTTGAGGGCTCAGAGGTTGGAATGGCTCCAGCGTCCACCCCCGTAGGTACAGGGAGGTTGTCCTCCCCCTCAGTGGGCAGGGTGGAACGCCGAGCACGCTTTCGGCGCCTCCCCATTGCAAGCTCCCATCCCTCGGAGGAAGAGGGCTGGGCCTGAATGGAGGAAGAGCCAGGGGACAAGGGCAGCGTTGGAAGGGCAAGGGTAGATGGGGGCTGGGCAGCAGGGGAAAGGGATACCTCCCCCTGAGGTAGGTCCTGCCCGAGTCCCGTCACTGACCCCGCCGCCCTCTCCTCTGCGGGCCCAGCCTTGCCGCTTTTGGCAGTGGCAGCAACAGCACCCGCACGCTCGTCTGGGACCTGTGGAACCCGAGCGGGATTGACGACGGTCACAGTTGGAGGAGGGGCGCCCCCAGGGTCCAGACTGTCAGGGCCACCGGCGATGGTAGGGCCGGTGCCCTCCCGGGCGTCGGGGGTCCCGGGTGCCTCTCCAAACCGGGCCAGGGGGCAGTCCCTTCGGACGTGCCCCATCGCCCGACAGAGAAAACACCGCGCCTCCCCCATGGTGTAGTACACTGGTACCGGGCCCCTTGATGGGGCACCAGAAATGACCCTTCGAGGGCTTCTCCGCCACGTCCCAGCGGCAGTAGTTGGATTTGTACCTGCCTGCGGAAGGAAAGGACGTGGCGGAGGGTAGGATCTTTACAGCCCAGAGGAAGGGGACTCAGGACTGACAGATGCCTCCCCAGGGTGGAGAGGAAAGGCAGTTGGGCAGCATTGGGGGGGAAGGGAGGA
Source organism: Rafetus swinhoei (assembly GCA_019425775.1). Taxonomy (NCBI): domain Eukaryota; kingdom Metazoa; phylum Chordata; order Testudines; family Trionychidae; genus Rafetus; species Rafetus swinhoei. Next base: position 5,586,948 of record CM033438.1, read on the forward strand.
CAAAACCACCCGTACGCCCAGGTCCTCCAAAGGCTCGAGGGGAACATGGACTCCCCAACCCCAACCAAACCCCTTTCCACCGCCTCCTGGGCGGTGGCCTCGGACGCCAGGAAGAATACCACCTTCCCGAACATCTTAGAGGCCACCACCACGGCCGCGGGCCCCACCACGTGTGCCAATGCCCGCACGTAGGTCTCCATGTGGGGCGAGGCCGCCACCAGGAGACAACGGACCCCGTGCCTCCTGGTTAGGGTGGGAAAGGGGCCTCGGCCGCCGGGGATGGTATTCTGGGAGGCGGCAGGTGGGGGGGTGGCGGCTACCTGGGCGTACGCCCTGGGGCCCGGGACACCGTTGCCCCCAGAGCTGGTGGAAGGAACAGGGGAGCGGGAAGGAGGGGGAGCCGCGACCAGCATGTGGGTCGCGGCTGGGGAGTGAGCCCTCGCCTCAGGAGGTTTTACCTTCCAGGCGGGGTTCTTGCCCTTTTTGGTCCCCAGGCCCTTCCTACCCTTCAGGGGGGCATTCTTGATGGTGACTGGAGGTGCCACGACAGAAGCAGTCGAGGCCTCAGGGTCCTCGTCTATGTCCGCCCCCTCTACCGTAGTGACGGGGGGCCCGGCAGCCTCAGAGGAGTTGTTGTTTTTAGGGAGGGGTGGGGAAGGTTTGGCAGGGGTGTCATCGGACAACCCCTTCATTGTGGTCATGGGTAGGGAGGAAAAGACAAAACAAACAATTAAGGGAGAACCAAAAACACCAGAAGAGGGAACAGGGAGGGAAAGAGAGGAGGAAGGAGATTTACCACTTCCCCCTCCCCCACTAGGCTGGAAGTGGGGTGGGAGGTGATAATTCAGAAAAGGGAAGGGGAAAGGTGTAAGGAATACAGCTCCCAGCACAGAATGGAAAGAGTGGTTCCTCCGGCTGCACTGGGGAGATGAGGGGTAAATAATCATTTAAAAGACATGGGGACAAGTGAAGCTGTGTGTGTGGGAAGAGTAACTAAAAGGGAGGGGGAAGCTCAAGCGCCTAACAAAAGAAAGGGGGGGGCATTGGCACCCAAAAGAGTGGATGGGAGAAGCAGTGGAGTGGGAAGGCAGGTAGTGAAAAGATGCCTGTTCAAGGGCGGGAAGAGGGAGCAGGGTGGAGACACTGCTGGGGGAAAGGGAAACAGTGTACCCACAGGCACCTGAGCAGCAGGCCCCCAGTACCTGCTGCAATGCCCAGAAGAGCAGAGAAGGGCAAGGAGACAAGCAGTGGGGCCGAGAGTGGAAAGGCCCCTACAGCAACTGGGGCTTGGAGAGGGAGCAGCAGAAGAAATGTGAGGGCTGATGAATCAGAGGGAGGTAAACTGCCCCTGCCCTCAGCACCCCAAAAGAGCTGCACCAGCCCCCACCCAGGAGCCCTAAATAACCCTCCCTCAGGTAAGGCGGGGAGAAGGAGTGAAGGGATGGACCAGCACAAGAGACTGACTCTAGGCATCGGGAGGAGGTACTCAGGCAGGGTTGGGGAAGTGGCCTAGGGAAGGGCTGCTGTTCAGTGGGACAAGGACCAAGCCACGTGACCCACTCAGGTCTCCCCTCCCCTTTTCTGCATGGTGCGCGGGGCAAACTGGGGAACCTACCTGGGGCTCCCCACTGCCTGTGCAGGCCAGATCTGGTGGCTTGGTGTGCTGGATCCGGCCGCAGGCCATATTTTGCCCAGGCCTGGTCTTTGTGCACGTGCCTGAGACTGAGAGATCTGCTATTGAAAATTAGTTTGTTTTCAGGCTCTCTTCTGAGGGAGCATAAAAGAGCTTGGGGTACCCCACAGGAAGAAATACCCAGGTGAGTCTTCCTAGGCTCGAAAAAGGGGTTTTGCACTTGTGTGGTGGCAGCATACACCCAAGGTCAAGAAATCTGTGGCTCTGGGGAGTTTTTAAGCAGAAGCCTATAGAGGCAAGGTATTTTTAAAGTCTCTTGCAGGCCCCACCTTCTGTGCTCAAACTGCCAGAGTTGGGAACAGCCTTCACAGAACTACCCGTATAGTGAGTCAATCTACACCCCTGCTACTCCTGGGGAATTCTGCACCTCTGTGGGGATGCAGAATTCATACCTTCTGGATTTCTTGGCTTTACCATAGTGAAATGGGGGAGTAAAGAAATCTCTGGAGAACATATACTTCTTCCCTGGCAACCTGAGCACCTCTGCTGAGAGCAGCCAGCAAGAGAGAGCAGGCTGTCAGGGTAGGGGTGGGGGGCAGCTGGGTTTGCATGTTTCTGTGGAGAAACATTAAGGAGGTTGGGCTGCTGGGCATGTGTCTGCATGCAAATGAGTTAAAGAAACTCATTCTGTCTCTCTTGCTCTCTGTTGCTGTATCGTGGGTGTGTAGGCAGAGGGTATGTGAAGCATGTTCTGGCTCTGAGGCAAAGCAGAAATGTAGCAACTAAGCAGGCAGCAATGTTCCCTCTAATCTTTTCCGCCTAGTACATATTTTTTAAATCCACGTGTGGAATAATTTTATGTGCACTAGGTGTATGTGAATGTGCACCACCAATAGAAACAAAATCCTAGCTGTGGGCGCTCTGCTATCAGCTGGGCAACATTTGAATCTTTCCATAGTGGCCCCACAAGCGCACAGCTTGTACAGAACACTGGTAGACTGGCTGCTAATGTTCAGCTATTAATGTTCCTATTGTCAGTTAATTGTTCCCATTTCTTAGTGAGGAGTCCTGGGGCACTTTAAAGACTAACAAACTTATTTGGGCACACGTTTTTGTGGGCTGGAACCCACTTCATCAGATACACAAAGTACGAACTTCTGTTTGGCAGGGATATATACAAGTGCTAATATGGGAGTGTTACATTACTCTGCAAAGGACTAGTGCTAACAAGGCTAATTCAATCAGGGTGGATGTAGTCCACTCCCAACAGGTGATGAGAAGCACTGGTGTTCCACTGGGAGTGGGCTACAAAATTGCACGTGTCTGAAATATGGGTTGAAATGTTGAGCACAAAAAGAAGTCAAGTCTGGGAAATTAAAATCTGCTAAAAGTTACTTTGGGTGTGTTTGGCTGTGGAAAGCAGGCATTATTGTAGGGCTAAATTAAATGGAATTAGAAAAGAAACTTCTCAGATCTCTCCAAATACCACAGAACATAGCAGCACAGCGGGTTACATGGTTGATGTGGCATTACCAGAATAGCACAATTCAAGTGGGAGTTGCTGATCTGTGGTGATCTGGGGGGAGGGGGAGACTTTTCAGCACTTTAAGAACTGATTGTGTGTAAATATAATCACTATAATAGCTACCTTTGGTTAGCTGTTAGTAAAGGATGTTTGAATTCAGTTACATTCCTTGACAAATTACCTTTCACAAGATGGGAGAGTGGGGGTGGGGACGCAAAGAGTGAGAGAAACAGTTTTAAACTGTCTATTGTCACTGTTGTGCAGGAAGCCACACAGGATTGAGGGTACTGTGACTTGCATATAGGGTTAACCAATTCTGAAGGACCTAACAAAAGGTACTTTGTAAAGCTTGGTGTACTTAGTATGTTTCTGTAGACACCTCTGTTAGGAAATGGGTGAAATCCTAAGGCAATCCTGCACTAAAACCAGAAAGAGATCCTGATAATTTTGCAACTGTCATGCCTTCATTGTTGCATACAGTTGTCTGGAGTGGCTCACAAACATGGATGCCAACATCAGAGCAGACTGCTACAAACCCCAAATGGGTTATGTGTTCTATACTTAAAATTCACTAAACAAGTCCAAGTATGAACTCTTCAAGCTCTATAGCATCCTGAACGTGGGACGCAGGCAGTCCCCTTGGGTGCTCAAGTCTAGCTTGTAACCCGAGCAAGGCTGCTTTTATGATAGATGGATAGTCCCTTATACCAAAAATCACAATAATATTCAGGTTACTCCCACTCCCAAAGAACTGATCTCCTACTCCAGGTTAATTGCACTTGTAGCCAATCCTACCTTAGAGACTAACAAAAATATAGAAATAGTATCATGAGCTTTTGTGGGCACAACCTGTTTCTTCAGATGACAAATACGGAGCAATTGATCAGGTGATGTGTCCTGGATGAAAGCTAGAGGCATGTAGGTAAGTATAATGGTCGGTAGGTTTCTGATATAAGGTGAAAATGTGGCCACCATTTAATTATACTGTAATGTCAAGGAAGTGGATCTCTTGTGTGGACTGGTCCAGTCTAAGGTTGATGTTTGGGTGGAAGTTGTCGAAATCCCTGTGGAATTCTTCAAGGGTATCCTTTCCATGGGTCCATATGACCCCCCCCCCCCCCATATCAACTGGTACTGTAATTAGCCTCAGTTAGCACAGACACTTTAATTGACATTTTTTCCCCTTTTCTTTCTCTTCCCTCTACCCCGTTTTTCTTCTTTATAATTCAACTTCTGTGCTTCTTGCTCTATATTTGTCATCTGAAGAAATGGATTGTGCCCATGAAAGCTCATGATACTATTATATATTTTTGTTAGTCTCTAAAGTGCTACAGGACTACTCTTATTTCTTTTTCCTAAAAAAAAAAAAAAAGTCACAATGTTTAAACAGCTAAACATACACACAAATGAGATACAATCTTAATGTCCAAAGGTAATAAAAGCTTCTATAATAAGCAAGCTTATATGTCTTTTATGGCTAACCCAAGGTAAGGTACTGGATTCTTTCATTAGGTTTAAAAATCTTTGCCCTTTAGAGTCCAAACAGCATGAAGATAAAGTTCTTTCTGGTGAGACATTTTTTATTCCCTTCCCCCAGAGTACAAACTGATGGGCCCAGGATTTGTGCACACATCCTCTTCATGGGGTGGGTCTGGGGGGGAGGGAAGCAATCAACAATGTATTTTATTCTCTGGTATTAACAATGACTTATCTGATGTTTGTAGATCTTCTTTTGTTGGAAGGAAATGACACCTCATGTGGTAAACTAGTATTTCACACATAGTAATGTGTCTCTCCTTACAGGTGGTTTCCAGTTTCATAGCAAATACTTTTCTCGTTACAGAGCAACTACTTAACTTTACCTATAACATAGGGCACAAATATTGTAAAGGATATTCATGTATGTAGTAACTTACAAACATTTAATAAACTCAACACATTCTTATAACTCTATGTTTTTAACAAGATATAACAAAATGGCCAGTGTTGATATGGTGGGATCTCATGCTTTTGTTGTCCGGGGCTGGGACATCACCCTTTGGTCCTATTCTTGGGGCACTGAGGGCCATGCTAGTGACTCAGGAAGGTGGTAGAGAAGGGAAATGGGGAAGGAGTCAGGGTTTGAGCTCTAGCCACTTTCGACCCTTGCAGTTTTCTTACCCTCTTCCCCCATGGATAGGGTTACGCCTCCTCTACCCATGGAGGAGGGAGTCTCCCTTTCTCCAGCTCCTTTGGTCTTTCAAATCTTAGCACACCTTCAAAATCTAGTGCTCTCTCTTTCCTCGCTGCACCCTGTCTGCCTGAAGCAAGGGGGTTTATTAGGTTTGTGTGCTCCAGCCCTGTGGTGGGGCAATGGGGGAGGGGAGACTGGAGAGCCAGCACAGGGCTCCCCAATACTGGGAGAGAAACCTTGAGCCCCAGGGGTCAGATCCAGGCAAGCTGAGGGCTGCATCCAGCCCCTGAGACTTAGGTCCGTCTCCCTCCCCCGGAGTATACTAAAGTTGTTTTGTTCAGACTAGACATTAGGAACTGATCATTCCTGGCTATGGATGGTGTTCCTTTGAGGGAGTTCATAATGCAGTTAGATGGCTTCAGTATTTTGGACATCAATATTTATTACTAGAATTGGTCTGATAACTACTGAATTGGGAGTATGCAGTGTGGATTTATTAACATCTGGAGCAGAGAGCTCCCATCATGCAGTGCTTCCTCGCTTTCTTGGTCCTTGAGTAGAGTGCAGAATCTCTGTTCTCCATTCTGTATAATGGAGATGCCTTCCTGTCCCATCTTTGATGAAAATGAGGCTAGAGGAATTTCATTAATCCTGTCACTCTTGTCTGGAGGGTGTCAGGTGTGCATTCCCCCGCCTTTGCATTGCTTTTGGTAAGTCTTCTGATCCGCTTTGGTTCAAGTTAGTGATGTTAGCAAATGCTTATCGGATAGTCAGTCGACTAGTCGATCCCCCCCGCCTCTCTCCAATAGAGGCAGCAAAGTGGTGGTGGGGGGAAGAGACGGTACTTCAAAGGGACAGCGCTGCACAGCTGAGCCCAAGATCAGCTGTGCGGCGCTGCCCCTTTGCAATGCCGTCTCGACGTTTGAAAGGGACAGCGCCGCACAGTTGAACCATGGATCAGCTGAGCGGCTGCCCCTTTGAAAAGCTGAGATGGCGTTCAAAGGGGCAGCGCTGCACAGCTGAGCACGGAGCCCGGGGTCAGCTGGGGGACTCCACAGCTGATCCCGGGCTCCAGCATGGCAGTTCTGCGGAACCTGGTATCAGCTGTGGACCCCCCAGCTGACCCCAGGTTTGGGAAAATGCCGTGCAGAGCCATGGATCAGCTGCGGGGTCCCCAGTTGACCCTGGCTCTGTGTGGCATTTCAAATCGGCAGCACGGCATGGAGCCTGGGGTCAGCAACCCCGGGCTCCATGCTGTGCTGCTGCTTTGAAATGCACAAGAGCCCCTGCTGGGGACTCTTGTACATTTCAAAGCTAGCACACCGTGTGCAGCCCAGAGTCAGCAGGACTTCCTGCTGGCCCCCAGGCTGCACGCAAAGTTCCGCATTCCTCCTTTGAAATGTATAAGTGCCTGTCGAGTAGTCGATGGAAATTCCATCGACTACTCAACTAGTAAAATAACTGATAGTTAACTAGTTCAAGTATGTCAGACAGCCTGGATACTATGCCCAGGTTCAAGTATGTCAGACAGCCTGGATACTATGTCAGACAGCCTGGATACTATGTCAGACAGCCTGGATACTATGCCCAGGTTCCCCAAGTATGTCAAGTATGTCAGACAGCCTGGATACTATGCCCAGGTTCCCCAAGAATTCAGAGTTGATAGGTTATAGTAGCTTGCCTCCTTACTACTTAAAAGAGAAGAATAGCGAATAAAATGTCATCTTACAAATATTCTGTGTGTACCCTTTCTTTTTTCCTGTTTGTCTTTAATCGGTCAAATCCCTGCCTTGTCAATATCAGAGAAATCTTTGTAGACAACAACTGTACTCCATTAAATGGTCACTTTTTTCATCTTAGTGAAGCTAAAGAATGAACTTTAAACTAGAATCCAGTGCCATGATTCTCTGAGTAAAGCTCTAAGGTTGCCAAGAAAAGAAATCTTGTAATAAATTAAAAATGGCCCCCCATAATTCACTAGTCATTGTGAGAGTATGCTGAGGTTGGCTGGACACTTTTAGTGTCAGAGCCACCAGGAATTTTGTACTTTATGGGATCCTTCCAAAAGTTTTCACGTCAATCTGCCTAAAATAAAAGGATAATGGAAAAATAGAGCATTTTGAATTAAAGCAGTGGATAAAATATTATCATCTTAAATTTTGGAAATATTAAATTAGAAAAAATATATTATTACACTTACTGTCCATTTTGTGTTTTCTTCAGTTTGTGCCCTCCCTTATCTAAGTTTAGTCTCTGTTCAGGAGATAACAATCGTTTATCAATGAAGAGATAATCTGTTTGGGGGAAATGTGTGATAAACCTGCGGAAAATAGTAAGCTGTTGTACATAGGAAGAGTACAGCCTGTGCTTTCAGGGCATTTCCCAAGATAAATTTCCCTCATGAATAAGGCCTTCAGTAGTTAACTGTTAAAGGAAATCTAAAATAAAAGACTTTCAGGGTTTTCCAAGTTGCAAACTGCACCCGGGAATGCGCTATTATGCATGCACATAGATCAGCTGCTCAATGTTTAGTATTTTGGCGTCAGTGTTCTACAAGTAGTCATGTTTATTCTTAATTCTGCCAGCTGCATAGAATTCAAAGCTAAATTAAAGATACAATGAATTTTAAGACTACAGAGGGGTTGTTCTATTTTGGGATTAGGTTTGGATGCTGCTTCATTCCTGTTCTACCAGCAGTTCAGAAAAGGGGTAAATTAGGGCAGCTTGTATTTCCATGGAGTTCAATAGTAAGCTTTAGCCACATTCAGGCACAATACTAATTATGGAGTAGGTTGTTTAAGATTTTGTTTCTGGCAGTAGCACCAAGCCAGTTATTGAACACTATTTAATGAACACGGAAAAGTATATAAGAATTTCATTTGGAATTCTTGCATCACTTGTGTTATCTGGCAGAAAGTAAATGTGATTTGTAGTATGTTTATTTCCAATGGCTATCAGTTGAAAAATTATTGAGATAATGCTTTATTAGCATAGACAAGAACCATAAGGAAGTTTCAAGTAATGACAAATGTAATTCACTGATAAATGTTTTGGTTCTCATGCCTAGGGAGCTGCTGTTACACTTTTGTTTCCTCTAGAGGAAACAGAAATAGTGGCTTTGGGTTTGTGGATAAAATACTTGTATTTATAATTAGGAAGAGAAAAAAGAAGCTTTTATCTTAGCTTTGGGGGCTCTTGTTTGATACATATATTGTTAAAAAAATATTTTTTTAATGTGAATTCTTGCAATGTACTCACTCAGCAGTTATGTACTGATGATTTTTATAATAAGGTCATTCAGGTGCTACTTGTCAGTAGTGCACATTTTACTGGTTAAGTGATTTTTGTGGTCAGTCAGTGACTAGTGAATCAAGATCAATTTGGTCTGTACCTTTCATGTACAACCAGTGGATAAAATAAAGAAGTGTTTTAGGTGGGTGGTGTGTGTTTTTGTTTTTTGGTTTTTGTTTTTGTTTTTTAAGGGAGAGAAAATATACCAGCCTGGTTGGGGAGAGTGCTAGCCTGGGTTCAGTTCCCTTCTCTGCCACAGACTTCCTATGTGACCTTGGAGAAGTCATAAGAACAGCCATACTGGGTCAGACCAAAGGTCCATGCAGCCCAGTACCCTGTCTGCCGACAGTGGCCAGTGCCAGGTGTCCCAGAGGGAGTGAACTGAACAGGTAATGATCAAGTGATCTCTCTCCTGCCATCCATCTCCACCCTCTGACAAACAGAAGCTAGGGACACCATTCCTTACCCATCCTGGCTAATAGCCATTAATGGACTTAACCTCCATGAATTTATCTAGTTCTCTTTTAAACTGTTATAGTCCTAGTCTTCACATCCTCCTCAGGAAAGGAGTTCCACAGATTGACAATGCGCTGTGTGAAGAAGAACTTCCTTTTGTTTTAAACCTGCTGCCCATTAGTTTCATTTGGTGGCCCCTAGTTCTTATATTATGGGAACAAGTCAATAACTTTTCCTTGTTCACTTTCTCCACACCACTCATGATTTTATAGACCTCTATCATATCCCCCCTTAGTCTCCACTTTTCCAAGATGAAAAGTCCTAGTCTCTTTAATCTCTCCTCAAACCCCTAATCATTTTAGTTGCCCTTCTCTGAACCTTTTCTAATGCCAGTATATCTTTTTTGGGGATGAAGAGACCACATCTGTACGCAGTATTCAAGATTGGGCGTACCATGGATTTATATAAGGGCAATAAGATATTCTCCATCTTATTCTCTATCCCTTTTTTAATGATTCCTAACATCCTATTTGCTTTTTTGACTGCCGACGCACACTGCGTAGACGTCTTCAGAGAACTATCCATGATGATGCCAAGATCTCTTTCCTGATTAGTTATAGCTAAATTAGTCCCCATCATATTGTATGTATAGTAGGGGTTATTTTTTCCAATGTGCATTACTTTACATTTATCCACATTAAATTTCATTTGCCATTTTGTTGCCCAATCAGTGAGTTTGGTGAGATCTTTTTGAAGTTCTTCACAGTCTGCTTTGGTCTTTACCTTGAGTAGTTTAGTATCATCTGCAAACTTTGCCACCTCACTGTTTACCCCTTTCTCCAGATCATTTATGAATAAGTTGAATAGGATTGGTCCTAGGACTGACCCTTGGGGAACACCACTAATTACCCCTCTCCATTTTGAAAATTTACCATTTATTTTACCCTTTGTTTCCTGTCTTTTAATCAGTTCTCAGTCCATGAAAGGATCTTCCCTCTTATCCCATGACAACTTAATTTACGTAAGAGCCTTTGGTGAGGGACCTTGTCAAAGGCTTTCTGGAAATCTAAGTACACTATATCTATACTATATCTACTTAGTTTCTCTGTGCTGCTGTTCCCTGTCTCTAAAATGGAGATAAAGGTACTTCCCAACTGCATGGCGGGGGTATTGTGATGCTACACACATTAAAGATTTTGAGGTACTTTGATATTATGGGGTTACGTATAGTGTCTTGTGGTAAAGGAGGATTTTTTTTTTTGTAATATTTTATTAATCTGATATATTCTTCAGTGTCCCTTCTGACTTTGACTTGTGCCTTAACAACACAACCATCCCTCTTTTCTTTAAAATAGGAAGGAGGGATTTTCTCTTACTAAGGATGGTACATAGTTCTCTTATTTTACTAAAACCCACCACATATCCAAGGAGACAGACTTCATCTTGAGTGATGAAGCAAAACCAATGTCTTCTGAATCAAGGTTAATTATACAACCCCACGGGTGCTGACATGAGATCATCATTTTCTTTAATTATCCACTTTCAACACTGTATACAGAGCCATTGCATTATTTTGTCCATTTTAACAACTCACAGTCCATATCTTTGGAGGAGATAATGTTCATCTTGTTACTCAAACTTTGAAAAATGCCCAATGCAAGAACTGTAGTTTTTTCATGTAAGGATGGTTCTAGAGGTATTTGTTAAATTTTTACTCAGTTTCGACTAAGAAACTGTCCTTGTCAACATAGACTTAATTAGAAAGCTTGCTTGAGAGAGAACTGAATTTTGTCCATAGAAATATGGAAAATATGCTCAGAAGTTAATTACATAGCTTTAGTTTACATATCCAGATATAGTTATTAATCCCATTGTGTTATACATATATAATGTTCTCTAAACTGCAGTGAAAAGTTACTTCAGAAGGCAGATATATAGTTCCATTAATTTAAACAGGCCACTTAATTTTTATACAAGAAAGACTTTTGACCATCTTTATAGAACAGTATTCTCAGCCTTGAAGCAATGATTTTCAAGAACCTTATTAAAAACAAGAGAGGTTCTCATAATAACAGGCCATAATTCATTGATGTGTAAAGAATGGGAAAAAAAGCAAATATCCAGGGTTATTGAACTAAATAAAAAAAGTTTTTAACCCGAATTCAGGTATATTAAATAGGATAAGATATATCCCTTAGGCACTGTGATTCAGTCATTAATACATATCCATTCTCACCTTCACGTGAATAAGGCATTTTACTTACTTGCACGGAACTCAGTAATTATAACCCATTGACTCTCCTCTGTTTCTGTCTTGAGGAAAGATTTCACAGTCTAGTTTGGTAATAATCCTGCCCTCTTAAGGTCACTTACCACATACACTTTTTTGACCTCCCAACTTGAAAGAGACTCAGCATCATACAAGTGATTTGTTGAGTCACTTTCTGGAACCTTAAATTATTTTTTCCTCACAAATCTGGCTTTAAGTTGCCAGAAGTAGTTTCTAAGTTTATTTCCCCTTTTGTTGTTGCTGCTTATTATCAGGTGCCTCACTGCTGAAAGGCGCGCTTTAATCAGCATTCATCTGGTGGAGCTGGTCATTCAAAAGAGGTGATTTCAAATCTGGAAAACACATTGGTTTTCATTTTTTGGTTTTTGTTTTTTTCCTCCGCTTTCTGATAGCATAGGATTGAAGTCACAGGTAAAACTCACATTGACATCAGGGAAGCGAGTTTTCATGTTAATAGTTAGTCAGTGGTAATTTTTTTTTTTTTTTTTTTTTTGGCCCCAATCCTGCAATCCTTACCGAATGTGATAAACCGTTAACATTTTTCTTTTAGCCATTTTGTCCTAAATATTAAAGATGCTTGTACTCTTCAAACTGTAGTTTACATTTTCCAAATAAATGAATAAATAAATTAAATAAAATACATTTTTATTTATTCAAATACATTAACTTGAAAAGTGGATTAAAGAACTAGAGTAGAATTAATTGTTGACACTTTCTCTGTAATGACATGTTAGCCTGTGACCTGACAAAGAGATGTGTGGCGGCTATGACTGGAGATGGAAAATTGAAATGGGGAGCAGGAAGACAGGGAGGAATGGGATGGAACGGAGTGGAATGGGTCTGCATGCTTATTTTCAGGAGCAGTGGGGGAGCATGTCTAGGAGTTATAGCAGAGGGAACTATTGGGTAAAGGAAAAGGAAAGAGCCCCACACTATTCAGTTATTGGATTTTATTTGGGAGGGTCAGAAATGATTTTCTGTGTTATCTAGTTGCCAGCCTCACCCTGCCATATAGTTTGAGCACCAGTCATTGCTGTTCTTAGGTAACACCTGTATATTGGAAATTGGAAACTTGTGATCACTGAGTCCTTTGTTCTTTACAAGTTGGCCAAAGTACAGTAGTGAAACATAATATGACTGCATATTATTGGGTAGTATCATTGTGGTAGTGTGGACTGTTGGGAACTGTCATTATGAAAACTATCTCTAGCTGTTGTCAATTGACAAGTCATGATGTACAAAAACTATGACATTTAATGTCTTCAAAAAAGCTAATGGCTATCACCTGTGCATCTGCTACCCAGAAGTTAATTAGCATTATTGCTCCAGTATAACTTGCCTGTGTTTTAGCCTGTAGATGTGTGCTGCTGCTTTACCTATTTTAAAAATAAAGTGAAAGAATGGGGGAGGATACTCAAAAGATTTCCAGTAAATAGTAATATTGAAACAAACCTAGAATTATTTCCAGCTATTTATGACATGTTAATCTTCACAGTTTAGTAAGTGTGAATATTGTGGGTGTGACTCTTGTCTTTTTGCCTTCTATTATTCAAACCAGGCAACATGTTTTTATTTTTAAGCAGCATCATTCAGCATGTTAGTGTGTTGCAGCAAATATGTATTTCCAACTGACTTCAGTGAAGTCTAGAGTCTGTTGCTTTAAATAGTTACTTTTTGAATCTTTCAGTGAAGACAGATCAGAGGTGTCCAATCTGACATGCCCCATTTTAATTATCCAAAGTTTGTGCAAAGCCCTTTTTCCCAGATGACTCATCAAACTGTTAGTGCCATTCCAGCTGCCTTAATGGTTTCTCCAACTCCTCCACCTTGTCCCACGTTCAGGAAGATTCTGTCTGTCCTGAATGGACATCAAGATAGGCTAGGTAAGCTGGGGATGGCCTGATAACTGCATTTTGAATTTCCCATTTTGTATTTGATTTTGTCTATATGGCCCTTATGCAAAAAAAAAATGACTAATACATTTAAAAATAGATTTTTGACTCGTCTTACAATTGTATGGAAAGTTCTGCTTTTCTTCTTGCCTGATCTTGGTATATTGATGTGGGTGGGTGGGTAGATAGTGAAGAGTAATTTCTGCATATCTGATGTACTTTCAATTGCAGAACAAAATGCCACATCCATAGCAAGACCAAATCAAGCCAATTTCAAGATTTTTAACTTTTAAAATAAAAAAATTAAAGGTAGCAAGTAAAGCATCAACAACAATTATAGGAGACCTTGCCGAGCTCGTTAATACCTGAAAAGACTGACCCGCATCCTAACAGTTTATTTTTATTTTCTCCACGCTGTCTCCAGATCCTGCTCCACCATCAGTTTCAAAAGAGATAACCTTACCAGGTATTCTTGCCAGTCAGCACAGACATGGCTAAGCTACAATATTGAAGGGCTAACTTTGTTCAGAAATAAAATTACATGATTAATTTTGCTAATGTCAGCCTAAAAGTATACTTTAAGAAACAACTAAAGAATAATAGCAGTTACCCACAAACTATAACAATATGATTTTGCTATGGTATAAATCATAAATACATAACTGTTCATGTTACACCAGGCTTCTGTTTGTTACTTTCATTCTTGTAAGGTGGCATCACAATAAAGCTGCGAGAATCCTTTGTTCTAGCACAAAATTCCCAAAGTAGGAAAGTGTAGCAATTCACATGCATGGAGCTAGCAGGGAATGAAGAGCAGAGCACGAAAAAGCTATCTAATTTTAAGATCGACCAGTATCCTTTTAAAGTGTAGTTCCATTCCAAAATATTACTTTAAAAAAAACACATCGTTGGGCTCCATGTCTGTTATTTCACAAAGACCAGATCAACTGTGCCTTGTTTCCTGATGTCTTTTCCAAAACCCTGAGCTGTGAACTGTGCCTAAACACTCTAAAGCAGTGTTTCTCAAACTGCTCTGCGGAGCCCCATCTCCAGGGGTTCCGCGAGGTTGACAAACTGGAAACATCAATAGGTACAACACATACAATCAGTGGACCGCTGGGGCTCCGCATACATTTTTACGCATGTAAAGGGCTCCGGAGCCCAAAAAGTTTGAGAACCACTGCTCTAAAGCATCAAATTAGCTTTCTATCACGGCACCCGAAATAGTACTAAAGATTCTGCAGGACAATTCAATGCTTAGTTACAATTGTGCAATGCCATTTTCTTCAGATTATTCCTTTAGTGACACCTGTGCAAATCTGTTTGCCTTTAGTAGATTTTCTCAGGAGGTTTTGAATTGGACTTTAATAAGCAATTAAACAAAAAAAGGAGAATAAAGTGATAAAATCACTAGTTTTTTCATACTAGTTGGCAGCTATAAACTCATTGTACACAGAGGCTATGTCTATGAGTTTTTGCAGCAGAAAATATGCTAATGAGGGACTCATTAGCATAAGTCATGACGTCATTTGCATATTTTCTGCTGTTTCTTTTTGCGCGAGGGGTTTTTGAGCAAAAAGAAACAGTGTAGCCGCATCCGTTTTGTGCAAAACCCCCGGTTTGTGTGAAATCCTTATGCCTCTCCCAGACACAAAAACGCCTAGTGTAGACATAGCCATAGAGAAGATCTATAGAGTAAGAAGATATATTTCTATAATCAATTTTCAGAGCAGCGTATTGTTTCAGAGCATTGTTCAGCTGTGTGTTGATGGCTGTGCAATAGAATTTCCCTCAATTATGAAAAAAATCCAAGTCCAGAATGAAGATGAGACTGTGAGAAAAAGGGATGAAAAAACAAAAATACAGATTATACACATACCTATCCATGTACAAATGAGCCTTTTCACTTCTTTCCTTCACACTTTTGACTCCTGCAAACATTCAGGGTACTTCATAGTTGGGCTTTAGCCTGAAGCACAGTAGAGGGGATGCCCTGGAAGCACTAAAATAATTACACCCTCATGACAGTGGCTATTGGACACATCCAGGGCTGTCCAGAAAATGCTTTTGTTTTGAGAAATGTTTCAAAGGTTCAGAATAGTTTTTATTATGCTTCAAGAGAGAATGCTCTGGACTGGTGGCTGAAGTCCCTGCTCAAAAATCAGGTGTGATTCTGCACCTGAGAAACCTTCCCAATAGAATTGTCAGTGAAAATATGTAGATCAGCTCTTGTACATCTCCGTGTGCTTACCACTAAGATGTAGCTTTCAACACAGTCATCCTGACGCATTTAAACGGCATAACAGGAATAGATGGGACAGTATTACAATGGCTCCAATCATGCCATTGGGTTCTACTCAATTTTTTCATGAGTCCATTTGGAGCAGTTGTGAAACATAACAAGTTCCAGAGCCAATCATAGAGCTGGAAGAGACCTGATGAGGTCATCAAGTCCAGTCCCCTGCCCAAGGCAGGACCAATCCCAATGATACACTGCATTCATCTGTACCCCTGATTCTTCAGATACACCAAAGTCATCGCAAGCAGTATTCCCTCTAATTTTTCTCATCTCTGAGTAGAATGAATTTTGTTATGTGCACCAATAGAGAGCTGATATGCCACACATCACCTTCATAAGAACATAAGAGCGGCCATACTGGGTCAGAGCAACGGTCCATCTAGCCCAGTATCCTGTCTGCCGACAGTGGCCAATGCCAGATACTACAGAGGGAGTGAACACAACAGGTAGTCCTCACATGATCCCTCCCCTGTCACCCATATCCAGACAAACAGAGGCTAGGGACACCATTCCTACCCATCCTGGCTAATAGCCATTGATGGACCTTACCTCCATGAATTGGTTCATATAACAAAATTCATGTAGTGGGGGTGGTAGCAAGGGGTTCTGTGTATGGAAGGGGGCTCAGGCTTGGGATAGAGGGTTATAGTACAGGAGTGGGAGGGCTTTTTTTTGTTGGTGTGGACTCTGAGGTGGGGCTGCAGATGAGACGCTTAAGGCTGAGACAGAAGGTTGGGGCACAAGTTCTGGCTGGAAATACGGGCTCTAGGCTGGGGCTGAGGCAGAAGGCGGTGTGCAAGAGTTGGTGGGGAGGGCTTGGGGCCCGGCTGTGGCAGGAAGGCTTCAGGGCTGGGCAGGGAGGGCGCAATCTGGTCCACCTAGCTGTGCAGGGGAAGGTCTGGGCTGCCCCAGCCACCGCAGGTGGGGGTCCGGGCTGTCCTGGTCACCTTGGCCATTCTGACCATGGCATGTGGAGGTCCAGGGCCAGGCTGCAGCAAATGAAAGTCCAGGGCTTGTCTACAGCGAGAGGGGGTCTGGAATCAGGCCGCGATTGCCCCATGGCTGAGGGCAAGGCTCCTGGTTCAAGCCGTCCCTTCCGTGGCCACCAGGCTGGAGGCTAGGTTGGGTGTGGTGTGGTCCTCCTCCCCGCCTTGTGCGATGCCTTGTGCTACAAAGAACTTAGATCACAAGAATGGTAATTCATTTGTAGGTGGAAAAATTAATAAATGTTTGTTATTAGTGTCTCACTATTTGTAAATATGTGTATATATGATATTGGTTCATTAGGTGTGATTTACGTTGTTCTTTAGTAATCTGTTTGTCCTTTTCCCCCTTAATTTTTATTTTGCTTTCTTTTATCTTGTTGACAGAATTTCCCAATGATTGTCTTTCTTCTCTGGAAAAGATTAATCCAAAGGATATTTACTCATATTTCAAAATGAAATACTTGTCTTATTGATTTCATTTGGAAGGAATGGGGAACAAAGCAAAGTGTTGGCAAATGCATTGACCAATTGCACACCAACATTTGGGTGACTGCTTTCTAAAAACAGTTGTATGATTAGATAGTTGCTATACTGTCAGGTCTCTTCTGCTGTTTTTTTCTCTTTAATATGCCCAGTTATTTCTACTAAATGCCATGTGATGAAAATTGTAAGACTTGTACAGTTGAATTCCTATTAAGAGTTGTAATTTTTTTTCACATGTGTACAACAGACATATTTTGTTGAAAATATTGTTCTGTATCAGTTGTATTTTATTATACCATATTTTCGAGTAGCCCCGTAGCTAGCTAGATAATTTACAGTGCCCTTATAACCAAAGTATTTATTTTGTAGAAAATACCTAATTATTATAACAATGAATATTATGATTGCATAATTGGTCCCCTATTGTATTAAGTGCTTTACAGACACTTAGTAGACAGTAACTGCACCAAAGAGTTTATAATTACAAAGAGACAACAAGCTGGTGTAAACAATGAATGGAGGGGTTGAGAAAGGTCAATGATAAAGTTGATTGAAATATGGCTATGTAGAGTTAAACCAAATATATCAAATGGCTTGCAAAGATATAAATAAGAAATGTATTATATTAAGGCAAGTATACAAGATACTAAGTTATCCTTTTAAAATGCCACGCCTATACTTTTGTCAAGTCGAAAGACTCCACCGAGAGCATTGTTGGCTACATGCCAGTCACCTCCAGATAAAAATCAGTGAGGTCACAGTGATGAAAAGTGAGTTGTGGTGAAAGAGCTTCAGACTGGAATCATGGATCAATGCACATTTAGTCTAATTGCTTTCTAGCAAATACATTTTATAGGTAACAGAGCCCTTCCCCATGAAAGTTCCACGTATTTTTTTAATGTGGGGGAAAATTGGTGAGTGTTGTTTGATAATATAGAATTATAGAACTTATCCTATTTTTGAACAGAACATTATAGTCCCATACATTTATCCAGTTCTTTACAAAGCTCCATATGTTCTCTGCTCTAAAGAGTTTGCAGCCTAAGTAGAACCAAGCACAATGTACTCGTGAGAGGGAGCATGTGAGATTATTTATGAGGACAAAGATGATAGAAGAGATTCCTTGAACACTGAGTCACACATTCATATTAGCATGAGAGAAGATGCAAAGAATGTGAGGAATCATGGCAGGCGCATAATCTCTAGGAAAACGGGAAAATAAGAGAAGAATGTACAGGTCAAGGCAGGATTTATGGTAGGATTTTGCAAGCGAGGCTGTAGAACAAGGCTACTCAACACACAGCCCGCAGGTTGCATGCGGTCCGAGGTCCATTTGTTTGTGGCCCATGGGGCAGTTTCGGTTTACACAGGACTTAACACGCGGCCCGTGGGTGGGATCCTTTGAACATGGCCTCCACTGGGAACACGTTCCACAACAGCGAGTCAATATAACGGTCTTCTGTTGACATGCGTTTTAGTAGTTAAATTCCTGAACTGTCATTGCTCATTAAAAGTGCTGTCAATGGGTGGAAATTGGGTAAATATTGCATTTTATTAATATCAGCAGAACTGACTTAAATGGGGCCTTTGTATTGTGTCGTCTTGCCTTAACCTTTGTATTCATGCCTGTCAGTGTGAAAGAAGCTATTTGCATATATATTTGCATGTACATGCAACCACACTTAAATTGTGGCCCTTGGAATGTGCTGTGAGTATCATTGTGGCCCCTGGGGCTTCCGAAGTTGAGTAGCCCTGCTATAACTCTATACAATGGGAGGTCAGACTAAAAGAGCACCCCTGTAGAACATGAATGAAGACAGAACACACAATAAGCTAAAACAATGCAATGCCATTGAAGCTGTGGAAACAGAAATCCAGACTCAACAGGCTATGAGGGGATTGCACTTTTCTCAGTGGAATGGATTTTTACTTTGATTGCTGTAATTGATAAATAGAAACGCTGGGTGTACAACTTTAATCACGCAAGTCCCTTGTACCAGCTAAGTGCCTTAGCTTGTGCTCATCAATGTAAGATTTAAAGAACTATTATGTAAAAGTTTGAGGAAGAATTTTGTTTGGGGTGCTCATTACTGATAGAATACATGCCATGAAAGCTAGAACCCTCTTCTAAAGCCAATATGGGAAAATGGAGAGAGCGCCATGTAGCAGATTCTATATACAGCTATGCATGCTACTTTCACGTTTTTAACATGATGACTCCGTTATTCTGCCTTTGGTTGCAGACCTAGTTAAAGATTTAGGTCTTTTTCAAAATACTGCAAACTTTTTTGAAAAAATCAATTCTTGGGTTTTGCAATATTAGCTTCTTTAAACCCCAAGAAAGTGTTAAGTAACAACTATTTCAAACCATCTACATGTTTTGTTAGTCTATAAAGTGCTACCAGACTATTTGTTGTTTTTTAAGTTTATCCTGTACAGACTGACTCGACTACCCCCGAAACTATTTTAAAAAATACATCATATTTCAAATTAATATAGCTGCAGCGAACACTAGCTTTTTTGGGGAATCCCTGACTTCGAGTATCACATTTAAAAACTAATTTTAACCAAACATTCACTTTCTATGGCATCTCAAAATTTGGAGAGTGCCTAAACCGTGGGTCTGCTTGTAATACTAAGGCTAAATACTAAGGCTACATCTAGACTGCAGGCTTCTTTCGGAAGAAGCTTTTTTCAGAAGAGATCTTCCGAAAAAAATTCTTCTGAAAGAGAGCGTCCATACACAAAAGCTCATCAAAAAAGCGACCTCCTGATTGAACGCTCTTTCACATAAAAGGCCACCTGGAATCATTTCAGCCAGGGCTTTAGGTCACCAGTTGCTTCCAAGTGCTGGTGCTGGAGCCTTGCAGAGACACGTGCTTAAAGGCGCCCCCCCTTCCCCTGGACAATTGTTTCTCTGCTTCTTCTGCGTGCTTGCCTACCTCTTCAAGAGACAGTAAAGCTCTCACAGTGTCTGCTGTGGATGCCCTGCTTTTGTGGACGCCACAGCTTTTCTCTTGGTGCCGTGGAGCCGGAGCTGCCCCTGGGCATGCGATGGCTCCTCATGGCCATGCTGCAGTTTTTGCAGCTCTTTGTGCCAGCTGCCTTCCTGGTCCTGACCGAGCTCAACCCAGAGCTCATTCTTGGGACCCTCTTCCTGGGTGCGGGAGCTACAGTCTGCAACCGCACCCTACAGTGGAGAGGCGTTTCTGGAGGTTAATGGGAATGGTGCTACTTACAGTAGTTTACATGATAAATTAAAGGAACCTGAAAGGAGAAAAGTTACTGGGAACTCTCTCTCAATCCCAGGAAAATATGTTGGAATAATACATGCATTTATGATTAATGTTGACTAGGTATAAATGTAGCTCTCCTGCTGATAGTTGGGCTTTCCTTAAGTGACCCAATCAATGTTGAACTGTTTTTCTCTTGGGAAATGCTTAAGGCATTGTTTAAAATGTGATGTTCATCTGCCTGATGCAAGAATTCATGTTAAAAATCCAGTCTAGTCTAAATGGCTTCCTTAAATAAATTTTTTTAGCTCACGTCCTACATTTAGAAAACTCAGCTTCTTATAGGCTTAGTTGCTGAGTCTGTTCATCCCTGATTAGGAATCATAAGGGCGCTTCTCTTTTGTGAAATCAGATATATCCTTCTCCACTAATAGGCAGCAGAGGTTGTTGCTGATATGGAGGAAATGAACACCCCCATAGAACATACACATACCAACTTCATGTTGCACTGTTATTGCCAGTTACTGGGGAGCAAAATAGTAAAATCTAGACAATATAGGAAAATTGCTTTGATATTTTCATGGAAGGGCAATAAATAACAGTGGGCTTTAATGTCTATTCTGGAAAATAAAAAAATATGCATTAGCCTCCACTCATTATGGTATTCCTTGATAATAACAAAGGTCCACTCTTTTAATACATTTCTTTTAAGGAACCTGTATAATTTAGTTTGAAATATACATTTGAAAAATTAAGAGGGGGAATTCCTTAGCAACTGTGAATCTGTCCTTTGTAAAACATATCAGAAACTAAATCTTATTCCAGATGACTGTGTCAAAAGAGCCATTATTTGTGATGCTGGACAAGGTTTACAGAGTGATCTCACAAGCCTGAACAGAAATCAAAACACTGCTTGCTTTATTTTTATCATTCCCTCCTCCTCTGTCTCCCCTCCCCTCCCAAAAAAAACCCCTCAAAGCCTCCTCCAGAATATGGTTTCTTGCATGTTAGAGATTTGTGCTTGGACCAGATAGGAAGAAGCCTAGGGATCCCAGGAATTTTTGAAAATATGTATTGGAATTGAATTGTGATGGAAAATATGAAATGACAGAAAAGGATAGGTCTCTTGGACCATATTTCCAACCTAGTGGTGGGCCTTGCAAATCCTAAGGCCTCCCTGGTGTTGAAAAATTACTTGGGCCCCAATATTTCCGAGCAGTTTGTTAGTTCTGCATCACAGGTCTAGACTGTTGAAAATAATGTTGTCCCTCTAGCTTGAACAGTTAATCTATCTTTGGGACTTTGCAGGGTTGTTTGTTAGACAAGCAAATTGATAATATTGGTCAGGTATGTTCTCAGTGTAATCATGGAAAACTAGAACTGTAAGGTATCTCGAGATATCATCAAGTCCAGTCCCCTGTCCTCAGAGCAGGACCAAGCATACTCTAGATCAGTGGTCTCCAACCTCTTTACGCCCAAGATCACTTTTTAAATGTCAGAACAAGCCAAGATCTACCCCGTCCTTCCCCCAATACCCCACCCCTTCCTTGAAGCCCTGTACTCTCTGTTCTCCTCCTCTCCATCACTTGCTATCTCCAGCCCTTAAACACTCTCAGGGTATGGCTACACTGCCACTTTTTTTTCCCAATTCTTCTGTAGGAAGAGGTTTTTTTCAACATTTGGCCTGCCTAGACTGGGCCAAATGTAAAAAAAAAAACCCTTCTTTCGGAAGCCCCCTTATTTCTTGTGGAACAAGGAATACAGGAGTTGCCAAAAGAGCATGTTTGCTCTTCCTCTAAAAAAAAAGCAGAAGAACAAACACGTCCCTGGACGCGGAAGAGTTTTTTCCGGGATACCTCTGGTATCCCGGAAAAACTCTTGTAGTCTAGCCGTACCCTCACTGGGTTGAGACAGGATGTGTGGGCTCTGCGGTGGGAATGTGGGATTTGATGTGGGAAGGGGTGAGAGGTGCAAGCTCTGGGATGGAATTTGGATGCAGGAGGATGTGGAGAAGGGGATGCTGGCTCGGGGAGGGGACTCCAGGCTGGGGAGTGTCGGGGTCAGGTGGAGGGTTGGTGTGCTGAGCAAGCCACAGCCTTGTGGATGTGAGGGTGCAGGAGTTTGGGTTGGGCTGTGTGAGGGGCTCAGAGAAGTGAGGTTGGGAGTATGATGCACTCAGGACACAGATTTGTGGTGTGTGGATGGTGCAGAAGTGTTGTGGCAGAAGACTGGGGATGTGGGGGTACAGAAGTTTGGGGATGAGAGAGGCTCAGGACTGGGGGTTCCAGTGTATGATAGGCTCAGATTTGGGGTCGGGGGGCGGTACAGGAGTGTTATGATGCTGCGGTCTGATGGGGGGCTTGGCCCCAACTGGGGGTTTGTTGGCCAGGCTTCATTTTTAAATAAAATATTATGTCAAACACAAAAAGTTTCAGCATTGTCTTTATTTATGAGAGGGGCAGGGAACCTGTTTTGAGTCAGGGGTCACTGACCCACAGAAAAGTCAGTTGGGGCCACACAAGTGAGATGCAAAAAAAAAAGAACTCCTCCAAAACCCCCCAAGCCTCACTAATGTGGCCCCAACTGTGCTGGTGGGGGCAGGAGACATGGTGCTCGTGGGTGCTGGGGCAGGTGATGGGGTGCTGAGGGAGAGGACAGGGTGCTCGTGGGTGCTGGGGCAGGTGGCAGTGTGCTGAGGCAGAGGACAGGGTGCTGGTGAGTGCTGGAGCAGGGGACAGGGTGCCAGTGGGTGCTGAATCAGGGACATGGTGCCAGGGGATGTTAAAGCAGGGGACAGGATGCTGGTGGGTTCTGGGGCATGGTACAGGGTGCTGCGGCAGGTGGTAGGCTGCCGGTGGGTGCTGGGGCAGAGAACAGGATGCTGCAGCAGGGGACAGGGTGTTGGTGGGGGCTGGGGACAGGGAGTCCCCAGTGTGTGCCTCCTCCCCGGACTCTTAGCCCCCCCACCCCCCCAGCTCAGGGGAAAGAAGCCCCGGGAGCGCACCTCCTCCCAGGACTCTTACCCCCTCCAGCCCACAAGGGAAGGAAGTCCTGGCGTGTGCCTCCTCAGGGGACTCCTACCCCCCCGTGCAGGAAATCCCTGGCACACCACAGATCTGGGTTCTGGTACCACGCCGGCTGTTTGGGGGAGAGGGAGCAGCCAGCGCACTTCCTGAAACCCCAGAAGTGGCGCGCAGCTGCGGGACTTCCATCCACCCCACAGGAAGCCAGCGCTACCTCCATTGTCCCTGGAGGTGGCGTTAGTGGAGCTTCTTGGGGTGGGGGGAAATAGGGAAGCCCCCGAATGCCTCGCGATCGACTGGTTGAGCCCTCCTGATTGACCCATCAATCGCAATCGGCGGGTTGGTGAACACAGTTCTAGATCATCCCTGATAGATATCTATCCAACCTCCTCATAAATATCTCCAGTGATGGAGATTCCACAACCTCCCTAAGCAATTTATTCCTAATGTCCATGCTGAACCTCCCTAGCTGCAATTTAAGCCCATTACTTCTTGTCCTACCATCAGAGACCAAGGAGAACAATTTTTCTCCCTCCTCCTTGTAACATCCTTTTAGATACTTAAAAACTGCTGTCACATCCACTCTGTCTTCTCTTTTCTAAACTAAACAAGCCCATTTCTTTCAGTCTTCCCTCATAGCTCATGTTTTCTAGACCTTTAATAATTTTTGTTGCTCTTCTCTGGACTTTCTCCAATTTTTCCACATCTTTCTAGAAATGTGGTGCCCAGAACTGGACACAGTACTTCAACTGAGGCCTAATTAGCGCAGTGTAGAGTGGAAGAATGAGTTCTCATTTCTTGCTCACAACACTCCTGTTAATGCTTCCCAGAATCATGTTTGCTTTTTTTGTAATAGTGTCACGCTGTTGATTCATATTTAGTTTGTCGTCCACTATGAGCCCTAAATCACTTACAAATGGAATACTTTTCATTTGTCCTTATTAAACTTCATCCTATTTACCTCAGACCATTTCTCCGGTTTGTCCAGATCATTTTGAACAATGTTATTTGGTATAATGTTATTTGGTAATTTTATTTACCAAAGATGTTACAGAATCCTATTTCTAGGAATACAGTAAGGGTCTAAAGAAACAGCAGGCAGTTTCCTTGAAAAGAAATCGAATCTATAAAAAGGGGAATAAAGGCAACTTGAAGAATTACAGATGAGTCATCTTAACTTCATCTTGAGGATAATGAGTTAAGTAAGAATCAGCATGGATTTGTCAAGGATACATTTTATCAAACGAACCTAATAACGTTCTTTGATGGGTTAACAAGTCTTGTGGAGGGGAAAAGTGGTAGATGTGGTGTATTGTAATTTTATACTTTTTATACTGTTTTGCTTGACCGTCTCATAAACAAATTAGGAAAATGCAACCTAGATGGAGCTACAGTAAGAAGGATGTCTAACTATTTGGAAAACTGCTCCAGCAGGTAGTTATCTTCCAGTCCAGCTGGAAGGCCATAATTTAAATTCTGTTCTGTTCAATATCTTTAGATAATGGCATGGAGAGTACTCTTATAAAGTATGTGGATTATACCAAGCTGGGAGGGGGCTGCAAGTGCTTTGGAGAATAGAGTTATAATTCAAAATGATCTGGACAAACTGGAGAAATGGTCTGAAGTAAATACAATTAAATTCAATAAGAACAAATGCAAAGCACTCCACTTAGGAAGGAACTATCAGATGCACACATACAAAATGGGAAACAACTGCTTAGGACATGGGTTCCCAAACTGGGGGGGCATGAAGAAATTCTAGGGGGGGTGCGAGGCAACCCAGGTTCCCTCTCCCCCCCAAGTTTTGCTGCTATTTTTGTTTTTTGGTCAGTTCCTTTTCTTTTTTTTTATTTGCTCAACAAGTTTTGCTGCTATTTTTGGGGGGGGGGGCGGGGAGTGTGAGGCTGTCTCAAAAATCAAAAAGGGGGCATGATGCCAAAAAGTTAGGAGGAAGAACTGTAGAAAGGGATCTGGAGGGTCATAATGGGTCACAAGGGAAATACGAGTTAACAGTGAAGCACTATTGCAACACCTCTCCCTCTATCATTCTGAAATGTATTGCAGGAGTTTTGTATGCAAGATGCAGGCAGTAATTCTTCTATTCCACTCTACACTGATAAAACCTAAACTGGAGTACTGTACCCAATTCTGGGTGCAACATTTCAGGAAATGTGTGCAGATAGGAGAGAGTCCAGAGGACAGCAACAAAAATGATTAAAAGTTTAGAAAATATGACTTATGAGGAAAGAATGAAAAAATTGGATTTGTTTAGTCTGAAGAAGAGAAGACTGAGGGGGTCATATCATTTTTCAAGTACATAAAAAGATGTTAGAAGTCAGAGTGAGAGAAATATTGTTCTCCTTAATCTGTGAGGATAGGAGAAGAAGCAATGGGATTAAATTGCAATAAGGGCAGTTTAGATTGGACATTAGAAAAAACTTCCTAACTGTTACGGTAGTTAGGCACTGTAATAAATTGCCTAGGGAGGTTGTGGAATCTCTGCCACTGAAGGTTTTAAAAGGCAGATTAGACATACAGGGATGGTTTAGCTAATACTTATCCCTGAAGGCTTAAACTTTAAAAGTTCTCTTAGGCTAGTGTTTCTCAACCTTTTTTTATAAAGTACCCCCGTTTAAAAAAACTGTGCCCCCAGTTCCTACAGTTTTCAGGCACGCACATTTTTTTTCTGCCATTACAACACGTTTGTTTAAACAACTTAATCGTAGCCGGGCGGGCGATGAAATTTTTGGGTGTAAAAAATACAAAAATAATAAAGCGCTGTAAAACTTATAACGAAAATTCAGTTTTCTCCAAATTTCAGTTGTGTTGACGTACCCCCCAGACTTCTCTCGAGTATCCGTAAGGGTACTTGTACCACTTGTTGAGAAACACTGTCCTAGGGCACCAAGGCACACAAGGAATTTGGGGGACCTCTAAAAACTGCGAAGTATTTATGAACTACATGGGATTTTCAAGGTTCAGGTCCTTATTCATGCTGCACACTGAGTTACTTCAAGAGGCTACTGACTATCACCAGCCTTTATTAAATATCTGATTATCCTCTTTTAATGCTAACTA
This sequence comes from Rafetus swinhoei, assembly GCA_019425775.1. Classification (NCBI taxonomy): domain Eukaryota; kingdom Metazoa; phylum Chordata; order Testudines; family Trionychidae; genus Rafetus; species Rafetus swinhoei. The sequence continues at coordinate 5,613,310 of CM033438.1, forward strand.
CTGGACCGGCTTGCCTACATCAGTGTGTCAATCAGAAATTAAATATTGTTGGTTTTAGCAAGCATTAAGACTTCAATTTGTATAATCATAATTCAATATTTAATGCGAAGTGATTGAAACAAAGAGGCTATAGAATTAGCAAGTGTGTTATAGTACTCCTTGATACGTATCTCTGAATAAAATACATTTAGCATTTCTAATAGCCAAATAATAATAATAATAATAGCCAAAGCATTAGATAAAAAGCAAAAGTTAGTTTAAATAACTTCAAAATTATTGCAGAGGTTTACCTTATTAATGTCCCCATGTGCTTTAAATTATTTTTAGTTAATGTATTTTGTGCAGTAGATATCATTACATTCTTTTAAAGTCAAGGGCAGGAAAACAAGTTACTGGAGAAAAGGCTGTATTTAGAAAGGAAGAGGGAAAGTTTACACTTTGATAGAGGACAGAAAGTAGAAGAAACACTGTAGCTTGCATGCATGTGAAGTGTTCATAATTATTTTATAACATATGCTTGTATTATACAGATTTATATGAAGAATATATAAAGATGTAAAGGAAAGAAAATATCTTTTAAAAATGTATTTGGAGCAAGGGGTTTCATTATTTTCAGTGAGACTTTGGGTCCTAAGATCTTATGGTCTTGTCTACACTTAGGCTATGTCTAGATTACACGCCTCTTTCGAAAAAGAGCATCTAGATTGCATTACGCAGATCGAAAAAGGCACCCAGAACTGCTTCTGGCAGGACATTGGGGAAGCATTTACTTCCTGGTGCTGCTGCATGCCCTTTGCAGAGATGCGTGCTTAAAGGGATACCCCTGGACAGCCATTGCTCTGCTCCTGCTTCTGGCTTGCCTACCCCCTAGAGGGACAGCAAAGCTGCTGCAGTGCTTGCTCTGGTTGCCCTTCTTTCTTGGACACCACAGCAGTTTCTTTTCTGGTTTGTTTTCCTGCTTTTCATTGGGTTTTTTGGCCGTGGAGCCTGAGTTGCCCCTGGGCAGGCAATGGCCCCACGCTGCCATGCTGCAGCTTCTGCTGCATCTTCATGACTCCGTCATGAACTCCTGCCCCATATGGTCCCGGAGCAGAGCCAAGAAACCTTTGTCCAGGATGCAGGAGCTATGCCCTTGCCTCCAAACTTTTTTGGGGACAGGCGGATTTGGAGGCATGAGACGAGTTCGGACTGATGGGACTGGCTCGTCATGGAGCTCTGGGATGATGAGCAGTGGCTCCGCAACTTCCGGATGCGGAATGCCACGTTCCAGGAGCTGTGTGCCTAGCTCGCCCCTGCTCTGCAACACCAGGACACCCACCTGCGGCCTGCCATCCCCCCTGCAGAAGCAGGTCGCTATTGCCCTTTGGAAGCTGGCCACCCCCGACAGCTACCACTCCATGGGACACCAGTATGGCGTGGGGAGGTCTACCATTGGGGCTGTTTTGATGGAGGTAAGTCACTTTTGGGGGACAGGCCCTGCTGAGTGGGGGGGCTGAAAAAGGGGGACTGCCAAGCAAGGGCAAGGGGAGGTGGGGGATGGAGTGGCAGTGGGAAGTGGCTCCTCAGCCAACCCTGCACTCATGCGGGGGAGGGGGAGCATCCTGACAAGGGGTGGGGGTGGGAGGGTGGGTTCTCCTCCCAAGGTCTTAGGTACTCTGTCTAACTCCCTGGTCTCTGTCTGTCTATTTGGTGGTGAGGGCCATCAGTGCGGAGCTGCTGAAGAGGCTCGTCCATCTGGGAGACCTGGACACCATCGTTGCCAGCTTTGCTGGGCTTGACTTCCCGAACTGCGGAGGAGCCCTCGATGGAACATGCATCCCAATCTACGCACTACCCCATCGAGCAGCCCAATTTATTAATAGCATGGGCTACTTTTCTATGGTGCTGCAGGCCCTGGTCAACCACCGGGGACAGTTTATGGACATTTGTGTCGGGTGGTTGGAGCAGGCACATGATGCCCGCATCTTCTGCAACTCGTACCTGTACAGCAGGCTGCAGGCAGGAACATTTTTCCCACAGCGGGACCTCATGCTTGGGGACGTGAAGATGCCACTGTGCATCATGGCCGATGCGGCCTACCCCCTGATGCCATGGCTCATGAAGCCCTACACCGGCCACCTGGATGCGAGCAAGGAGCTATTTAACATGCATCTTAGCCAGGCTCACATGCAGGTGGAATGCACGTTTGGCCATTTGAAAGGGAGGTTTCGTTGCCTCCTCACACGGCTGGACGTGGGTGAACGCAACATCCCCAAGGTGGTGGCTGCAGGTTGCATGCTCCATAACCTTGTGGAGAGGAAAGGGGAGGCCTTCCTGTCAGGGTGTGGAACAGGTGCTGATGGCAAGGGGAGGCAATTCAAGCAGCCCCGGACAGCTGCCACCCGCCAGGCTCACCAGTCTGGTGTTCGCATCCAAGAGGCCCTGAGGGAGAGATTCTCTGAAGGAGCCCACTGACTCTCCCCAGGGCCTCCCCCATGGAGGGTTTGGCATGGCCCACCCATACCTTTCCCTCCACAACCCTCACCCTCTTCCCATAAAGAATACATAAAGAACCAATGTCTGTTTACAAAGAAAACCGGGTGTTTATTAGAAACAATATCAGTAAGGAAAATGTGCTAACTGTTTAAAACAAAAATTGCTCTTTTTTTACTGTTCTACTGTTTATATACAAGCTACATCTTTCACTCAAAAATAAAGATTTTGTTACATCACTGACATGTTCTTTCACTGGGGTGGTAGGGGGCTGAAAACCTGGAGGGGGGAGGAGGGCTCAAGTAGGCTGCTGCTTCCCTGATCACAGGTTCCTGCCACCTTGCGTCCTGGCACCACCATGGCCTGGGGGTTGGGTGGAACGAGAGCCAGTCCTGTGCTGGGCAGGAGGGGGGGAGCAGCTGTTGGGTCTGTGAGGGCTCGGGAGCAGGAGGGGCTGGGGAAGAAGGGGGGGGGTTGGCAGGGCAGGGCCCTGGCGTGCAGGAGGAGTGGTACCAGTGACAGGGGCAGGCAAAGCTAGGATATCCCGCACAGTGGCACAGATTGAACTGCAGTGCTGGACCAGCTCATCCGGCAGCCTGTTGCGCCGCTTGGCCTCTGCCTCCGTCCTCTGCTGAAGAGTCCTGTTGAGGTCCTGCAGGGCCACTACTTGTTTTTTCAGCAGGTTTGTGTAGACACGCCAGTGCCTGCGGGTGCCACGTGCCCCTCTTGCGTGGGGGGTCCGGCTGTGAAGGAAAAGAGGAAGAGACAATTATGTATGTGTGCACCCACTGTCCCCGAGGGCATGCTATCACTGTAAGGGGCTCTCCTTCAGACAGGAGACTCAGAGGTTTTGCACGTGACACTGTGTGTGAGTTGGGAGGCAGCCTGAGCATCAAAGGGGCCCCACAGGGCAATGGGACCAGAGGGCCCCCCTGCACTGCCAACCCGCCCATGTGTGGTGACCCCTCAAAGCACTCACCTGATGTTCCCTCCCCCATGTCCGAGGATGCCTGGGAGGCCTCTGGGGTCTGGAGGACCGGCTCCTGTGATAGGGTCGCTTCTGTCTGCTCCTCCTCCTCCTGGTGCAGCTCTCCTGTCCCTCCTTTCTGCTCATCTTCCCTCAGGGGTTGGCCCACAATATGGTGGGGTAACCCGGTCTCCACAAGACGCAGCAGAGTCTGGGCTTCCCCACCACCCAGAATCTGCTCCAGGTCTGCATAATACGGGCAGCTCTGTGGGGCTGCCCCGGAGCTGGAGCTCTGGTCTTGGGCCTTTGCAGACCCCTGCTGCAGTTCTTTTACCTTGTACCTTGGCCCTCACTTGATCCAGGGTGCGGGGGTGATGCCCTTTCTTGGCCTGTCCCTGGGCCATGCACTCATATATGTCCACGTTCCTGCAACATGACTGCAGGGCCTGCAGGGATTCCTCCTGAGACCAGAGCTCCAGGAGGTTTTTTATTTCAGGCCCTGACCAGGCTGGTGCCCACCTTTTGGAGCCCCTTGGTGGGTCCTCTTCACTGTCCCGAGAAGGGCCGGGGGGCCTTGAGGCTGGAACATGGCTAGCATGGCTGGCACAGGTGCTCTGGCTGGCTTCCTGACAGCAATGCCTGTCTGGGTACCTGTGCCTTTAAGAGACTGTGAACAGAAACAATAGAGGTGCTCAGCATGTAAGGATGGACTGTCCACCAGGGCTTCTTCCTGGAGACCCTTTTTTTCGAAAGAACAGGATCCCCTGCGTCCACACACACCTATTTTTGACAGATCTCTGTCGAAAAAGGCGCTGTTCCTCGTAAAATGAGGTTTACCACTGTTGACAACCGCCACGTTCTTTCGATTTACTGTCAACAGAACATGATGGCAGTCTAGACGCAGGTAAAGTTTTTCAAAAAAAGGCCACTTTTTTCGAAAAAAGCCTGCAGTCTAGACACACCCTTAGAGTTTGCCTGTAAATATGTTCTGGTAGAACAATACCACCAAGTTCCACTAGAGGAGGCACAGCTTATACCAGCAAAACAAACATTTTAAAATATGAAAAAGTTCAGCCCAAAGAATTACGCGCTGAAAGGACTAAAATTCACAAAGTGTTTGTCAATCCAAATCTGCATTCTAGCTAGCTCTACTTCTCATTCACTTAGGACTTTAAAAATGTCATCCCTGATCTCTTATCATGCTCCATTATCCTTACACTCCACCAGTCACACCAGTGTCAATGCATACTTTTCCTGAAACTTCTCTTCGCTCCAGTCAGAGTTACTTTAAATGCAAGGAGAGTGAAATCAAGAAAATAAAACAAAAATACAAAATACCTCCGTAAACTTGCTGTGTGTTTTATCAATGTCTATCTTTTTTATTTAAGGTTGGAATTTTAAAGATGCCTAAAGGAGTTAGGCATCCAAATCCCATTGAAATTCTATGGGTCTATGGCTTAACTTTCAGGAACCTTTGAAATTACAACCTAAATTCCTGAAGGTATGGATCATCTCGCTGTGTGACAGGCTAGACTGCTGATGTGCTGAAACCACTGCGTATCATGCTGACTGATATTGTCTTATTGTTTTCCTTGTACTTCACCACCTATCTGTACCCCCTTCTCTAGTTTTATGGTTAGATTGTATGCTCTTTGGGGCAGGGTCTATCTTTTTCTCTGTTTTTGTAAAGTGCCTAACATAATTGGGTCTTGGTCCATGACTGGGACTCCTTGCCACTAAGATAATACAAATAATCAATAATCATAATATATCTGATCTGTACAGCTTGGTATTGCTGATGTTTAATAATAAAAAATAATCCACAGCAGGTACAATTTTGCACCTACAGACCTGGTTTCTTTTTCAGAATTTTTGTTGTATGACTGAAATCTTGCATGCATGTTCCTGCTCTGGAATGTTCAGATGCATATAATTTTAAAAATAGCCCTAGGAAAACTAATAATCATAATATTCTGTTTTGGACAGGACATTGAATAGCTTAGAGAAAAAAATAACAAAGTTTGATTAAGCCCTACTTAAATGAGATGTATGTGACCTAATATAAACACAGGTGGATCCTGGAGATCTGTATTTACTAGCTTTCCTATAACTGCCACCACCACACAAAGACAAGTGTAAAGGGTAAACTCTGACTAAACAGTTTTCTCTGGTCCAAGGAGATCTCTGGCTGATAACCTTTTTTGGCAACAATCAGCTTTCTGCTATGGACAGGACTTCAGTGATGCCACCAACAGACAAAACCCAGATTCCTGAATTATATGGTTAGGAGATAAGTGAAGGGAAGATTTCAGCTAAGTTTCTTCTTTTAAATTGTTAAATGCATTTATAATTTTAAATTCTAGTGCATAATCCCATTCATTGGATATACTGATGCCTTTCAAGTGATGGAATCTACTGTTAGCAATGCCCATTAGAGCCATCATGTGCCTCTCCTGCCCCTCTCTTTGCACCCCTAAACATTCAGAGAACAAAGCTATAAAAGAGTTGTGATGCCCTATGCCTCCTCATTTCCTTCCATCATCAGCTGCAGACACATGTGAATCTCACTGGATCCATTACACCTGACCCCTTATCAGTGGGTGAATTCATTACTTTCATAGAATCATAGGGCTGGAAGAGACCTCGGGAGGTCATGGAGTCCAACCCCCTACTAAAAGCAGGACCAACCCTAACTAAATCGTCCCAGACAGGGCTTTGTCTTTGGCTGAGTCCTTAGCTGAGTTCAGTGTAGTTTTGAGTGTAAAGCTTAGTTAGCTACCCAGTTCCTGGTGGTTTTCCAAGGATTTTATTATAATTATTATTTATTAGCATACATTTAGTTCCAACTTTCAGCTGACTATCAGTTCTGTGGAGGATCCAAATACTAAGAGACCTGGCTTCAAAAGTATGCCTCTTGTCCGGCACTCTTTTGGGTGTTGATCACACACACGAGATCTTCTGCATGCTTCAGAGAAGGTCACTCTTCTTCTAGGAGTTCTGTTGTCAGCGCTTTTATCCTCAGGGCTTGCAAGGAATGCCAGAACAGACTACAAGCTTAATTACTTCAAGAAGGCCATGAAACCTCCCGCATCCAATACATCTAAAGTATCTGTAGCTAAAGGAAAGAGGCCAGTGTTGACTCCTGACACCTCAGGAACTAAGAAAATAAAGAAAGCTATAGAGAATGTTCCGATCTCTGCCCCAGGATCAGGATCAAAGACCTTAGTGCAGTTGGTTCCCAGATAATCCAGTTCTCCAGCCTCCAAGGTTAACAGAACCGAGAGTATTTTAGTAGTCTTCCAGTCTCTTTATTTCATGTGCAGACAACTATAAAGGACGCACTACCTCTTCACAGATATTATCTGTGAGAAGAGCTGTAGGCTAGCATCCATTCTATCCACGTTGGAGTAAGGTCTCTGCTAGAGTACGCTTTAAATATGTTTCATTTGCAGAGATATTTACAAAAAACTACTCCCTAGACCTAGCATTTAGATTGAATTCTCAGTCCAGAGGAGCAGTACTGAGATCACTGCTGAGTTAGGACTCTGCATCCCATCTTTCGTTTGTTTGTGGGATACTGCTTGCCAAAACATACTATGAGTGGGAAGCAGTCACTTGAAGAAATGATGCTTACTTACCTATAATCAGAGTTCTTTGAGGTGGACTCTGCATGTTCACACTCCCTGCTCACCACCTCTGTGCCTCAGAGTCGTAAAAGAATCTTGACTCTGAGAAGGTGGCCGACGGGAATTGAGCCAGTAGAGAGTGCTGGTCCTGTTTTATTGCCTCAGCCTGGGAACATTCAGGAACTCAGGAGTAAGGGCAGGAGAGGAGCATGAGCATGAGTTCTCTAACAGGTACTGTTATGATGAGGTTCCACTCTCTGAGTAAAATGACACAGACTATCCAAGAATCCAGGGCCAGAAGGATCTGCCACCAGAAATTGTTGGCGGCAATCATGAAGGCTGGGGAAATGACTTTGAAAAGGTAAGGGTCCAGGAGTACCACGGACACTTTGGTTTGTTTAGATCCCTTTGTTGTACTGGAACTGGAGCCCAGTTAGGCTTAAATCAGTGCTGGCTGTGGCCCCATCCCATTGTGGCTATTTGTTTCTTTTAGGCTACACTTCTACAGAGTCATGCTACTAGTGTTCCTATAGCTCTAGCGATGCTGGACTGGGTGCCCCTGGGACATCTCAGACTCCTGGATTCATAATTGAGCTATCTGTGAGGAAGAACTCACAGTCAGAACTAGCCAAATTGATCCATGCTTTTCACGTCTTTGCAGTGTTGTACTAGTTGAAGACAAAGAGCATACTCATGTGGGCCTCCCTCCTTTTTTCATATAGGGCATCATAATTTCCAGGTGGGTGAAGCAGATTATCTGTTGTTGACAGAAGGGCTGTCCAGAGGACTTGTCCTAACAAGCAGTAATTGTGTAATTAGGGGCTTTTAATCTAATAAAGGAATCCCAATTCATTTTTAGTCTTCAGCTTGTTGACAGTTAATGTCATCCACATTGAATGAAATCTATCAGGAACCCTTTGTTTTTCAAACTATTTGCAAGTTGTGGTGAGGTACTGAAGCTCTGTTGTTTGCATCTGTGAAATACAAGCTGTAAACAGGTCAGAATAATCGTTCTAAAGAGAATGGAATGCTCATTTCTGAATCTTGGTCTCAGCAAATAGCTGCGCTCCATCTTTTATTATCTAAAGTTTAAAGGGAACCAGGCTTTATTGTGTTATGCTTGGGATTGTGTCACATGTGACTCTTGGTCCCTGAGGATGCTGGTGTCTGTGATCAAGCCCAGTGTTGTTTTCCTTTCAAATGTTACGTCTAGTTTTGCTCACTGACTTGATTCAATGTTAGTGACTTTAGTGTACAGGAGTGATAATTGTTTATGTGAAAATGTTATTTCTCTGAATTGTTCTGCAGCAACCTATGCAAAAGAATCCTCCTTTTCTTGCAAGCGAGTGATGACTGATTGAATTTAAAGATTCTTCTTTGAGTGGTTGTTCGTGTCCCTTCAACTTGGGTGTGTTTACTCACCACATGCACTGGTGCTGAAATTTTTTTCCCTTTGCAGTATCCATAGGGGCCCAGCTCTCTCACCCTCTGGAGTGGCGCACACATGCCACGGTATATAGGGTGCTCCTGGCTCCCCCCACCCTCAGTTCATTCTTGACACTGGTGATGGTGTTTGGAACCGTGCTGCTACAGCTAACTCTGTCACTTTTTTTATAATTGTTTCTGTAGTTGTTTTCCTCTCTTATAGTTCACCCATAATACTTAAAGACTTGTTAGGCCTCCCGTTGGGATTTTGCCTTGGGATAGGGCATGCTCATACTTTAAGCCATGTGGACCACAAGCTAAATATGAGTCAATAGTGTGACACTGTTGTAAAAAAAGCAAACATGTTTCTAGGATGCATTAACAGGAGTCTTGTGAGCAAGACACTAGAAGTCATTCTTCCTCTCTACTCTGCTCTGATTAGGCCTCAGTTGGAGTATTGTGTCCAGTTCTGGGCACCACATTTCAAGAAAGATGTGGAGAAATTGGAGAAGGTCCAGAGAAGAGCAAGGTCTAGAGAACATGAAGCAAGGCCTAGAGAAGCAAGCAAGCAAGCTTCTAGAGAAGCAAGGTCTAGAGAACATGACCTATGAAGGAAGATTGAAAGAATTGGGCTTGTTTAGTTTGGAAAAGAGAAGATTGAGAGGGGACATGATAGCAGTTTTCAGGTATCTAAAAGGGTGTCACAAGGAGGAGGGAGAAAACTTGTTCTCCCTGGCCTCTGAAGATGGAACAAGAAGCAATGGGCTTAACCTGCAGCAAGGGAGGTTTAGGTTGGACATTAGGAAAAAGTTCCTACCCGCCAGGGTGGTTAACACTGGAATAAATTGCCCAGAGAGGTCGTGGAATCCCCACCTCTGGAGATATTTAAGAGTAGGTTAGATAAATGTCTATCAGGGATGGTCTAGACAGTGCTGGGTCCTGCCATGAGGGCAGGGGACTGGACTCGATGACCTCTCGAGGTCCCTTCCAGTCCTAGTATTCTATGATTCTATGATTGCTGCAGGAAGCGGGTGCCCAATAACGATCCACACAATAGTTGTTTATGGTGCTTGGGCAAAGGACACATCACTGATAAGTATAGAACTTGCAAGTCCTTCAGGCCCAGGACAAAGAGGAAAGAGGCATTCAGTTCAAAGCCCTTCTTAAGGAATCTGCCCTCACTCTCATGCTGGAGCAGCGCTCTGATTTGGCACAGTGCCCCACCAGTGCTGTCTCCCAGTCAGTACCGGTCTCATTCTGTGGCTGTGATGAAGCAGCCTAAGAAGACGGGGAGAACAAGGTCTCTGGTTTCCTGTAAGGGAAAGACAAAGTCTGGGAGAGATCAAAGCCCAATACTGGGCAGCTCTCCACCTCAGCCAGGCTTGAGGGTCCCAGATCAAGCCGAGTGGAGCAGCCCAGCCTGTTCTCCACTGGCCACCCCAGACAGCAGGAGATGTCTTCGCCAGCACTGCATGCCTTCTGTGCTGGAGGCTCTACAAGTGGCGCAGAACATTATGTCCTTATTGGTGCTATCTACACCAGTCTTGGAATAAACACGCCCTTGGAGTAAACCATGGTCCCCTGAGGCACCATTCCCCATCATGAGAAACATTGTGACAACAGCTTCAGAGGGGTAGCCGAGTTAGTCTGTAAGAGGAAAAACTTAAAAAACAACAAATAGTCCTGCAGCACCTTAAAGACTAACAACACATGTAGATGGTATCATGAGCTTTCGTGGGCCCAACCCACTTCTTCAGATGACTGGAGTATTAAAAGTCCAGATCCAAGAATACATAAGGGAAGGTGGATAGTAATAGAGAGGTAGCTGTGTTAGTCTGATCTTGCTAAAACAAAAGGAAAAACTATGTAGCACTTTAAAGACTAACAAGATGGTTTAATAGGTGATGAGCTTTCGTGGGCCAGACCCACTTCCACAAAAGCTCATCACCTATTAAACCATCTTGTTAAGTCTTTAAAGTGCTACATAGTTTTTCCTTTTGTTTTAATAATGGAAGGTGGGGGGGGGAGGGAGGGTAAGGCTGGGGGGGAAGAAAAATAGTGAATTAGATTGTTCAAGCTATAAGAGGCTGATAAGAACAATTTGCACCTCTATAATTACCCATTGGTTGGTTGGTTAAGTCAGTAGGATGTGGAAGGTAGTGTGTGAGCCAGCCAGTATCTTTATTCATTCCTCTCTGATAGGAATCAAACTTGTAAATGAAATTAAGTTCCAACCCTTCCCTGTGGATTTGGCTTGTGGAATTGGCCTGAAACAACACGGTGACTTTGAGATCTCATTTACCATGTTACTCACTTACTCTCAAAGTCACCGTGTTGTTTCACCATGTATGGTCGTCCCCCCCTCAGCCTGGTAAATCCTGGAGCCTCTGCCAGTCAATTGTGATCCTCAGGTAGGCTGTCCCATGCTGCTCCCAGAAGCAGCTGCCTGCCTGAGTGCAGGCAGTCTCTGCTGCCCCTGCTAGGGAGTGTGTCTGAGAGGCAACTCTATGGTGCCTCCGCCTCCAGCGCTGTCCAAGCAGCTTTCATTGGCCAGGAACAGGCCAATGGGGGTGGAAATTGCGGGTGTGGGCTGCAGTGCAGCACATGGAGACTCCATCACCCCCAGGGACCACACAAAGCGTGCTTGCACTCAGCCAGCCAGTTACCTCCAGGAGCAGCATGGGGCCAGGCAGAGACAGCTTGCTTGAGCCCCACTGTGCTGCCAATAGGAGCCACCTATGGTAGGCATCTTCTGGCCACATCCTGCATTCCTGCCCCATGTAGCAGCCCTGAACCTGCACCCAAACTCCCTGCCAGAGCACACACCCCTCACTCCCTCCTGCACAAGCCTGGAGCCCCCTCCTGCACCCAAAGTGTTGGGGTACAGGAGTGATGGTTGCAAGTTCTGGGAGGGAGTTTGGGTGCAGAAGGGGCAAACTTCCTCCCAGAGCTTACACTCCTTGTTCCTGTACCCTAAAACTCTGCCCTAGCCTGGAGCCCTCCTCCTACACCCAAACATGCTTTCCAGAGCATTGGGGTGCAGAAGGGAGTGAGGTGTGTGGCCTCTGGAGTAAATTTCTTCCTCAACTGTCGGGCAAAGTGGTCAGAGTTCTGATGAACTACACAGCCTCGGTGGTCTACATCAACAGGCAAGAGCTCCTCAGCCCTTTGCCACAAGGCTCTCTCTCTTTCTGGGACTTCTGCATCTCACAATGAGAGGGCACTCTACTCAGAGGCTACTTTCGCAGTCTTCCAGCGGTGGGGAACTCCCCAAGTGAACCTGTTCACCACCGGGCTGAAAAGAAAGTGTCATAGTTTCTCTTCCAGGGAAAAAGTTCCCTCTCCAATGCCATCCTCCTGCCCTGGACAGATGGCCTGCTGTATGCATTCCCACCAGTCCCCCTTATCAGCAAGGTTCTGCTCAAGGTCAAACAGGACAAAGCTCAGGTCATCCTGATTGCCCTAGCGTGCCCTGCTCCAACATTGATTTGTCACACTGCTGATCTGGTTAGTGCTCCCCTCCATGGCCATGCCAAATCATCTGGACCTGCTGTCTCAGAATCATGGCTAGCTGTTACATCCCAGCCACATCAGAATGTGGATGCCACATGGCTAAATAGGAGGAGGAGACCTGTTTGGAAGGGGTGCAAGAAGTCCTTCCTGGCAGTCAGAAGCCCTAGACCAGACAGCTGTACCTGACAGTGGACCAGATTTTCCCATTGGGAAGCCGAGCAGTAGATTTCCCTTTGGTACTTCCTTAGATTACTTACTTCAGCTGAAAAATCAAAATCACTCTTCTATCAAGGTGCATTTGGTGTCCATTTTGGCCTCTTATCCACCATATTCTCCCACAACATCACTGCTAGGTTACTGAAGGGCCACAAAAGGCTTTTTTCTCAAGTTCAGTGGGTTCCACAGTGGGTCCTCAACCCAGTCTTCTCTAGGCTCACTGGGCCACCATTTGAGCCTTTGGCCTCAAGCTCTTCATTAAATTCATTGTGGAAAGTAGCTTTCCTGATGGCGGTGACTTCAGTGCAGCGGATCGCCTAGTTGCATGCCTTAATGTCGGAACTGCTTTACATGCTCTTCCATAAAGATAAAGTTCAGCTTCAAGCCCACCCGGCCTTCCTGCCCAAATTGGTCTCAACTTTCCACACGAGCCAGGATACCTTCTTACCCGTCTTCTGCCTTAGGCCTCATAAGACCAACGAAGAAAGACACTTATGTGTCCTTGATCTGAGGAGGGTCCTGGCATTCTATTTGGACCGGACAAAGCCTTTCCACAGATCATCTGAGCTCTTCATCTCGTTGGCTGACAAGATGAAGGGCCTCCCGGGCCCAAATAAGTAATGCCCAATGAAGGAAGGGCATGGAAGGAATCCAGCACAAGATTCATTTTTATTTAATCCTTTCCTACATTCCATTTGGGGAGAGGGGTTGTTTGTGGTTTTTAGCTTGATTGCCCATCTATTTGGCAATTTATTGTGTAACGCTTGCCCAGATGCATATTGTTAAATATGGAGACAGTTAATCTTATTGTGTGTAACACTTTCAATACTCACCAGTTTTCCACTTTTTAAAATCTTTCTCTATTTTTCATGTTGTCCCATCCCTATATTGTTTTTATTTTTGTTTTGAAATACCGGCAGCCTAGCGCTTTTAAGTGACCTCACACCAGGGCTGGACTTACCATGAGGCGAACTGAGGTGGCCACCTCAGGTGCCAGACTGTGGGGGGAACCACTAGGACCCAGAGTGTAGAAAATTGTGTCTGCTGCTGGTGCATATATATTCTCTCTGCAGTACCATGAGAGGAGTAGAACAGGAAGAAGGCAGAATTGAGATCTTTCAAAGTTTTGGCCCAAGTGAGGAGGCATGGGGGCGTCATTTGAGCTCCCCGCCTCAGGTGCCAAAATGTTGTGGGCCAGCCCTGCCTAACACTAGTTAGCAACTATTCCTGTGTCAAGGAGAAAACAGATTTGTTAATGTAATACACTTGATCTTTAGGCTTCCAAGGTCACATCTTGTGTCAGGGAAACATTTCCTGCATTTGCAGGGGCGGTAGATTTAATGACATAATAGGTCTCTTCTGTTTCTAACTATTATGGCTCTGATCCTGCAACTTGATTTCAGTCTCCCATGTGGGTGCAGAGGTCTGACTGCGCAGTTGAAGGATTTTAGGAACATGTTATAAATTGTTGTAGTGAGTAAGACTATGATTTTTTAAACAATGAAAAACAGCTTCATAAATTGAAAATTTAATTATAGTAAGGTGTTACATCCTCCACAGGATGAGAGCTGTCCTGTTTGATTCCTAAAGTGTATATGAAGGATGCTCCTTTACATAAACTTCTACAAGCCTGACACCATTGAAGAGGTTATGCATCTAGCATATAAAGTTTCTGTATGAACCTTTCTGCCAATGTGTAAATAATTATGCACATAACACTTAATACTCTTCAAACAGTTTTCAATGCGTAAACCATTATTCCAAAATGTTTATGATGTAACATAATTATACTCAATTTATAGTTATGGCAGTATCACCAAGTAGCTTTATTGTATGTAGTCCTTCCAGTTGTGTTTTGTAGTATGGTAATATTTAGTCTTAGGAAGACATGCTGTGGTGGTGTTAATTTTCATTATGCAATGCTCGTTATATAGGTTCTGATCTTTGGCAAGGGAACTGGGAAAGCAACAGAAGGATTTTCTTTATTCTGATTATAATTAATTTTGGAGACAAAGTTATTCTTTGGAAACTGGGTATTGGCTTTGAGCAGAGAATACTGAAAGAATGGATTGCCTGTATGTTGTTTGACCACCTCTGTTCCAGGACCGGTATATATGTGTAAATAAAACAAAGTACACTTAAAATATACCCACATTTCATGTTACTGATTTTTCCTCTGCTGAGAAGTGAATTACAAGGTCTTGAATCTCCTTTCTCTGGGGTGTCAAATCAGGACACTGGCGTCAGAAGAAAGAATAACAATTCTAAATAATATTTCCCCAAAAAAAGAAGATCCCAGACTAATACTTAATTAACTGAAAGTTAGCTGCTAGAGTAAATAATCAAACTTATTCAGGGAAAAATAATGTATTAAAAATAAGAAAGTGACCAGTCACTGTCATTTACATTAATAGTCTCTTATCCTTACTGTTTACACATTCACAGACATGACATTTTAACTTTTACATTCAAATAATAATCTTAACTCTGGCCCATAAGGCAACATTATGATGCTCTACATCACCTCTCGGGCTTGTGTTCATGTATAGTATGTTAGATTTTGTAGCATTTTTGTACAAGTGTTCAATTACTTACTGTGGCAGTGTTTGCTTTCAGTTAGTGAATTAATCTGGGATCAATTAATTACACCAAATCTAATCATTTTCATTGTGTAGGGGGTACAGATTGCTGTAGAATGGGAAAATTTACTTCACAAAATGAACACATGAGTATTAAATATTGTATGGCAGGCAACTTAACATCCTTGTAAACTTTCAGTAGTTTGGAAATGGCTTCTGGTTCATAAACATACTCACGGAGTAGGGGAGAGTTCCCACAATGCAACGAAATATGGCCAAAGTTGCATAACAAAAAGGCTTTAACTCTCTGCATAATGCTTTCTCCAGACAAGTTGGTAGGTCTGGGTCTGGCATAATAACCCTGAACAAGATTTTCATTTCTAATCTCTTTTCCTGTCTCAGTACTGAACTATATGCAGGTCTTTCAAATCATGCTTGCCACAGTGTAGCATAGAGAAGCTGCCAAATTCTACAGCCTGTAATCACAACATTGGATTGGTTACTAAGGGAAGCCATACTTTTGAGTTGACCTGGGCACAGTTGTATATGACTTATTTAACTTGTGTGCTTTGTGGTAAATAATAAATCTTGTATCTAATTTGTAAGTGCTTTTCAAGATAAAGCATGTATTTTGAGCCGAATTTATGCCAAAGAACAATGAGCTGTTTTAAAATGTGCTCCTTTTCATAAAAAAATGATAGTAAGATTCTCTTGCCCTTGTTCTTAAATGATGACTGTTGATTAATAATCCTGGGAGAAGTGTGCATGTATGTATATGCAGACCCCCCAGGCATGGAAGAGATATCTATGCAAGTGATACATTTTATCATGAAGATGTGATCATCTTACTTGCTCTCTGCCACTGATCTATTCCCCTTGCAATTAGTCTGACATGAAAAAGTAACAATCACAGAATCTAACTCAAAATTAGTGATAATGCTTATAAATGAGGACAGCTAGTTGCCTAGTGTAGCCTCCCCACATTTAAATCCTGTGCAATGGATATCAGCTCATAATTGAATTGTAATAGTTGTATGATGTTTTTATGTCCTTTGGGTCCCTCAAGAGCAAACATTCAAAATCACAGTCATCACTCTTTCTTTTTATGTCTATGTGCTGATGCTCCTATGCTTGGTTCATTTATTGTAGGATTATTATCTGCAGCATAGAGCTATTAGTCTGTTCACACCTAAGGTTTAATGAGCCACTTTGTTGTCTGTAAATTAAGTTCTCCAGCATGACTATTTGGATTTGTACTATTCTCAAGGAAAGTGAAGGATGTGTGTCCAGGTTAGGGACGTGAATGGTTACCTTCACGGATGAGGCTTACCAGTTATGGTTAACTAGTGGGTGCTGGCTAACAAATTAAATGGGATTTTATATCTCAAGTCCAGTTTCTGTAATGCTATCTTACAAGAGGGCTTTATTGTCTAGAAACATCTTAAATAGTGAAGAATAATATGCATCTAAAATGAAAAGTTCATATTATTTCATTGCTCTTAAAACATTAAAAACGTTAAGTTTTGAGTAACTTTATCTAGGTCATGTCTTCACAGAAAAACTAGAAGTGTAATTGTCAGGGAGATAGAAAGCGGTCAGGAGGAACAGAAGATGGGGACAGATAAAGGGAGAGAGAAGGTCAAGGGAAGGCAGATTACTCAGTGGCATATGACTCACTCTTGTCAAACTTGGGCTGTTGCACTTCCCAAAACCAGCATATTTGATGGCTCAAGCTAGGACCTGAGAAATGTGCATAGCTTCCCATCCCAAGGCGCCACTTAGAGAGGGTGAGGGGCTGAAGCCACCCTCCCCCCCCCGAGATTTGTACTGGGACTCTGCTTGCTCTTTCTCTTCCACATCCCCATTAAGGGCTTGCTCTTACTGCTGGTGGAGTCAATGGCAAAGTTCCCAATGACTGTAACAGAAGCTGGAGCTGGCCTCATGCCATGAGCATGAAACAACGAAACAAAACATAGCCCCCAAAATAAACATTTTGTAAGTTGGCTCATATTGTTTCTGAAAATTAAAAAATGGCACTTTTCAACTAGGTAATTAGCAAATAGGCAAAGGCAGCTAACCATATTATGGCCAAAAGAGAGAGTCTGGATGTGATTTCTTTCTAACTTGTACAAAGAATGCCTAGGACAATAGGAACACTGCACTGCTTTTTAAAACACTGTCACTAATGCTAATACAGATTTAAATGACTATCATATTTAGGTTTTCAGTAAACACATGGATAAGATCCTAATTTCAGTTATTTTGACATTAACTCTGCAAAACCAGTAAAATGACAAAAAGATTTTAAAACAGTTTGTTCAAATTATTTTCTCTCTCAGGCAGGAATTTTATGGGGTTTCATTCCTTATCATAAAAATGCCTGTTTCCTCTCCATGAAATAAATGAAATTTACACAAAATACAAGTCTTTGTCACAGAGTCTGTATCGTTTATACAGTAAGGTCAGAGGTGAAAGTAAGCCAGTGCACCCCGGTGTGCCACTCCAGCAAGGAGCCAGCTGGCTGGAGCACTGGGCTGCAGGAGGAAGCAGTGCCTGCTCTCAGCCAGGCTCTCGCAGCTTTCCTGTAGGCTGGGGGGGTGCATCCCCCCCACTGGTCCAGGACTGCCCCAGTCCCAAGCCTCCCACCCAGGGCACCATTTAGGTAGGGTGAGGGGCTGAAACCTCCCCACCCCTGATTTTCACTGGATGCTGCTTGCTCTTCCCCTTCCCATGAAGGAGGGAGGGAAAAGTGTACAGTTTGTTGCATTCCCCTCTCTCTGACAGGGCAGGGCAGTGATGGATGAGCTGTGCACTGTCCCCTTGCTCCCTAACAGTGATAAGAAGGGGAACAGCAAGCATCCCTGGTATGAATCTTGGGGGAGGGAGGGCCCCCCACAAGGAGTGGGTTGCAATACATTATCTGTAAGAAATTTAAATTTCTTTCACCCATGAAAAGTACATCTCAGAGTATTTTCACATACTGTATGTTGCACATGGTAGGAAAGTACTAATAGTGAATATTGTTCCTCCTTCCCAATTACTACTTTTATCCGATATTAAAAAGAAAAATTGTAAAAATATGTTCAAACAGCTAGTGGGCATGCAATCTCGGACATCAAATCTAGTTTTTGATCATTGGGTCTATCTGATACGTATGTGGTGTTTGGTTTTTTTAGGCCTATATTCAATATTTATTAAGGGGATGGATGGATAGATGGATTTTTTTATTAAACCAAATAAATAAACTGAAAATTTAACTCCCAAAAATACATTTTGAAATGCATTCTTATAAACTATTTTCAGTATGTTAATTAAAGGAAGCACTGCAACATTGTTAAAATCCCAATTCCTCATTCCCGTGATCTGCTCACAAACAACAGGGGATGTTGTCATGCTGTTTTTTATATTCTTTCACAGTTCTTTTCAACACATGGGATATTGACACTGACAAGAATCTGTTAAAACTCATTTTTGGGGTTGGTTTTTGATGACTTTCTCAGCTGAGAAATTGGCAAGAATGAAAATGCCCCGCACCTTGTACACCAGCTATGTGTAAAGTACTCCCAAATCAGAATGATAGTGTTTTACACTCACTCCTGGAAAATGAGACCCTCATCTACTTCAAACAGAATTTCAGTCCAGTCATCTGAAGAAGTGGGTTGAGCCCACGAAAGCTCATGATACCGTCTACATGTTTTGTTAGTCTTTAAGGTGCTACTAGATTATTTGTTGTTTTTTAAGTTTTTCCTGTTACAGACTAACTTGGCTATCCCTCTGAACCTTTTGAACAGAATTTCAGTAATTTACATATAAATGTCCCTAATGGTATATATCAGCACTACTGACCCTAATGGTACCTGCCAGTTGTTGATCAAACTGAATAGGTATAATCTGACTAGCTTGCTATCTTAATAGGAATAACCTGTGATGAACTTCCACTGGAATTTAAGATGCATAAGAAATTTATTCAACCATTTCCAAAAACTTTGACCTGAGGGCAAGACTACCAAGCATATAAATGAGTTCCCAGTAGAAATGTAGATATAAAAGTTCTCCTTGACTTATTTTTATAGCTCACTCTACAGCCATTCTTGCTTTTATTATTATTTTATGTATTTAGGTGAAATGGAAACCAGTGTAAATGATTGATGCTATGGTACTTGCTTCAGAGATAAACATCCTGCACAAAGGGTGTTGCCAAAACACTAGGACACAATTGACTTGCTTCTTGCTTTTCATAGGTTAGAAGAGATTAAACATTTCTTAATAAATACAGCTTTTTACTCCCACTATTGTATATCAGTTGTTGCTGCATGATTAGTTTAAGGGCAAAGAGCAGTCAGTTTCTTTGGGGCTCCTGTGGGTTAATTATCCAACTCCTCTAAATACCTCTGCTGTTGCCTCTCAGTATCAATTCTTAGAAAGACTAATAAAGAAGTGTAGGTTTTGGAAATAAATTACAAAAGTGACCACTTTTCTGTATGTTTTCTCTCAATGTGTCAGGTACTGATAGCTGGAAAGGTCTGGTTGCTCTGAAGATTGAGATCAAAAGAAATAATGACCCTTATTTAGTCTAATGGTAGCTGAGATTTATGAATCCTGTTCCTTTTGGTGTTGTCTGTTTTTTAAACTGTAAGTCTAGATTTGGCAAGCTGCTTCCTCCCCAGAGATCTGCCTGGTGAAGCATAACTTGGTGGGCAACAGTAAAATCACATATTTGCAGGATAGCATACAAGTGGGATGTTTTTTGCAAGTTCATGTCCATGGTAAAATATGTTGAATGAAAACTTAGTGGCAATTTAGAACAGGGATGCTTAACATTAAATAGTAGTCTGTAACTATACATGCAGCACATTGTCCTGTGGGGTAGAACATCTTAGCATGTCAGCACTTTGTGACTTATTTACAAGTTTAATTCTTATGCAGATGGTATGAACAGGGACATCCGCTGGCTCGCACACTACCTTCCACATCCTAATGACTTAACCAACCAACCAACCAATGGAGGTGCTAATTGTTATCAGCCTCTTGTAACTATTTGAACCATCTACTCACTGTCTCTCTCTTTTTTTTTCTTTAGCCCTCCTTTTTTCTCTTTTTTCCTCCCCCCCCCCTTATTTATTCTTGGATCTGGACTTGTAATACTCCAGTCATCTGAAGAAGTGGGTTGTGCCCACGAAAGCTCATGATACCATCTACATGTTTTGTTAGTCTTTAAGATGCTTCTAATCTATTTGCTGTTTTTTAAGTTTTTCCTGTCTTTTTTTTTAAGGACAAGGTACAAGTGCTCCATCACCCAGTGTTCCTGCTTAAGGTGTTCTCACACTTCCATATAAATCAGAATAGCTTTTCACTGGTGTTCTTCCAGAAACCCTATGCTAATGATAGGGAGAGGGTCCTCCATTCCCTGGACATCTGGCATGCCCTGGCATTTTACATTAACTGCACAAGACCATTGAAGACCATTCCATGAATTAACACAAGTCTTTCTTGCAATAGCAAAAAGAATGAAGGTCCTCTCCATCTCAGCCCATCTCTTTTCATTGTGGCTCATGTCCTGCATCAGGGACTACTATGACCTGGCCAGTGTTCCAGCACCAGCCTTGACAGTCCTCATCACAATGGCACAAGCTGACTTGGCAGCGTTCCTTATGTAGGTCCCTGTCCAGGACATCTGCAGGATAGCCACTTGGTCTTACATTCACACCTACATGTCGCAGTAAGCCATTACCCAGCAGGCACGAGCTGCTGCGGCATTTGGTTAGGAGTCCTAAAGGCTGAAACCAGGTGATTGCTGACTCCTCCGTTATGGAAACTGCTAGTGAGGCACCTATTGGAATACATATGAGCATTCACTTCAAGATGAAAATATGGTTATCTACTTTTCATAACTGTTCCTCAAGATGTTTTGCTCATGCCCATTTCCAGGGCTCGCCGAGCGGCAGCAAGCCTCGCTCGCCAGCCACGCAGTTCTGCGCTCTGCGCATGTGCAGATCGTTCTGCGCATGTGCAGATCGCTCTGCGCCAGCTCTTCCGGGGTGTAATCTACTCGCCACAGGCGAGTAGATTACACTATTTGTCGAGCACTGCCCATTTCAAATCCCATCCACTTCCTCTCTGTTGGAACGTTTGGGCAAGAAGGAACTGAGAAGGTGGAGGTTTGGCAGTGTCCTACATACCAGTCACTGAAGGCTCCATGCTCGGGGGGGCTCCACAGCCAAACCCGTGGGAAAGATTCTCCGACGATCATGCACACATGGCATGCACACATACCTATTAGAATGAGCAGCACATCTCAAAGAACAACCATTATGAAAGATAATGTAACTGTCATTTTGAAGGGAGTCATGCTTAGCCTTACCTTTCAGGGTTGGTGGTTGGGTGGTATAAAGTTGTAGAAAGGTAGGAGATGCTTAAGGATTTGCTTAAGCAAGGATCTCAAACTCCTGGCCTCCAGGCCATCCTGTCCAGAGCAATTGTTCAATCTGGCCCGGAAGATGTGGGGGCCGGGGGCTATCCATTACCACTTCCCAAGCCCCGCTACTTCCTGCAATCACCCCGCTGCAGGGAGTGCAGGGGACCTGTCTGCTGCTGCCAGGCCACATCAGCTCCACCCCCTTGTGATCCTTGAAACTGTATCCTCAGAGGATGGGGTGCCATGGAGGGGGAGAGGGCAGGGCAGTGGTAGGAATGGGTGGAGCTTGGGAATGGTAATAGACAGCTCTCCAGCTTGCTGGGATGCATGGGCTAGATTATGCAATTGCTCCAGCCAGGGATGGCCCGAGGGCTGGGAATTTGAGATCCCTGTCCTTAAGAAAGAACTGCTGCTATATCAGGATTTCATGCAATGTGTGGTGCTATTACTGTGACACACTTGTAGAAAAACCAGTTAATAAAACAACTTCACTGTTGCTTCCCCTGTTAAGCAAAAGATAGCTTTATTAACCCTTCAAGTAGGACTGGTTCCAGTGCTAATATAATTACTGACATATCTCTTTGGTAATATTTCTTCATTGGGATGTCTCTGTCCTTGCACAAGAGTGATCACATACTACCTAGGAAGTGAGCAATAGGGAATCTGCTAGCATGTTAAAGAGGAGATAGGAGTAGTAGAGAATTGACTCAGAGAAAGAACAAATATAGTAAAGTAAAGTTTAAATTTAATTCCTGTTTCTTTGAATGCGTTATTCACTTTGGACATGGTATTGGATTGTATTCCTTTTTTCACACTGTCGGAAATAGATTAGCTCTGCCATTGTTATTGCAATGTTGTGTTGCTGCCTGTGTATTTTGGCTCATGTATCACAGGCTGAAATTTCTCCTCTTAGGGAAGGGAAGAAGAAACTTCGAGGGAGTTAAAAAAGGAGGAAAAGGAAGAGGTAGCCTGGAAATAAGGGGAAGGATGAGCGAAATAAGTATATAGAGTGAAGGGCACAAAGATGATGGATGATGATATGAGTATTAGGAGATTAGCAACTGAGAATATGTGGCTCAGGTGGAGGAGTTTAACAGGGGAACAAGGAATAGAAAACAGTAGCTGAGGAAGGTAATTCAGCCCAGAGAGCAGGAAGAATGACAAAGGGCCGGAATGTGAATTGTTCCTAAAGCATGCCTTTTTGGCGTAACTTACATATTTTCATATATATGGTCTTCAGTCTGTCAAGGCCCAAACTTATGGGATCAGTGTGTAATAAGGAACTCAATAATAGTGTCAGAAGATGCAAGGACCTGTGCTGGAATATTTTTAATCTTTTTCTGTAATCTTGTTTTAATGATTTAAGTAATTTGAAGTAAAAGGGAGATTCAATGTGCATAGAAAGGAAATAAACATGAGCCTTTGGTATGAGGAGAATTGAGTGATAGTCTCGTGCCTGTGACATTTCCTTCTAAATACTTGCCACAAAAGGACTATGCATTGTGCATAGCAAGTATGGCATGACTAAAATACTGCTACCCTTCTTGTGAGGAGGAAAAGTTTTATATCATCTTGTTTTTCTCACTGGTCTTGTGGTTAGACAACAGGGAAAAGTAACAGTTTGACAGTGGTTTGCTTAGCATTTGTGTTTTTCACAATGCAGGCTTATGGTGTGGGTTTCAAAAAGGATAAGGGGTTATATTTTCAAAAACCTCAAATGAGTAAATGCTTTATGCAACCCAAATCATAAAGGGCTTTTGAACTGGAAGATACACATTTTGTTTTGCAGGCCAAGCACTGAGTCTTCCTTTTTGAAAAGTTTCTGTCTTGGAGCTTTGACTAATCAGTCCTTAAATTCAGCATGGTTGTATGCCTTGCTCATTAGCTCTTGGAAAAATGTTCAAACTCATAAACTGTCAGGGGAAAAAAAGAGCAAATTGCTTCACTAATGAAAAGGGATTAATTTTTGGAGGATAAGGTTAAAATGATCCAATCCATGCTGAATGTCTAGCACAAAATCTGTAAAAGGTATTTTATTATTATCTTCAATACCAAAGATAAGTAAAAGAGAGAAACTTTAGGAAAATGTGGTTATGTTAATCTATGTTATGCAGAGTGATTTTGGGTGGAAAAGGTAAACAATAGTAATAATGTGTCGATTGAAATTAAATCCACGTTTTAGTTGGTAAAAACAGACATTTACAAATTACATAAGCATATCCTGTTACTTTTGTTGTTCTTTATGATGACTTCATGTGAACTAGACTCTGTGTTGTGTTGGAACATGTTGAGTGATATTAGCTCTACATATGCATAAACATATCTGTGTGTGTGTATACTCTATAATGTATAGTGTGAGCGTAGGGGGCTGCCAGAGAGTGTCGATCAGTGTTGTTAATCCTCCTTCATCTGGCATTCTTTGAATTAATAATTCAATCTGATACTTTCAAAATACACTCTTGTTTTACTTATTTTTTCAATAGAAGAGATAAAATTTGTATTGTGTTTGATGATGTCTTGGGCCTGGTCTACACCTAAAAGAAGAATTCTTCTGCTAACCTATGTACTCAGGGTGATGGATTTACTACAGTGATGTAAAAACTTATTCGGTGGTTATAATAAATGTCAACAGGATGATGACACAGTGGTGTAGCTGCCATCCTACAGCTGTGCCACTGTAGAGCTTGTAGCTAGTACTTGTAGTAATACCTTGCATTAGGTGATTGTGCTAACAGTTTTCTTCTTTCATTAAAAAAATTATTACCTACAAAGATGGAGGCAGTCTTTTTCTCCCTGCCTTCCAGTGCATGCACATTAGTAATGTCATAGACAAGAGGTGGGCAATAATTTTTGACCGGGGCTGGAAGGACTGTAATAAGTTATCAAGTAGGAATTCCACAGACTCTCTTGGAAGATCATTCCAGAGTTTAACCACTCATAATTATTTTTCCTTATATGGAACCAAAATCTCCCTTGCTGCAGATTAAGTCCATTACTTCTATCAGATGAACACTCGTTGAGTATGTAGTGGTCTACATAGCAAAGTTATTTCGAAAAATATAGTAGCCCAATGTCTGAGAGTCTGTAACGCTGAAATGCTGGCTGTTCCCTCTGGGGGGCGCTGTTGCCTGAAATGCTGGCTGTTCCCTCTGGGCGGCCTGTGCTGCATGGGGAGTGCGGGGCCCAAACGGCCGCTTGCTCCCCCGCGGTGGCCCGGCTGAGCGGCGCAGAAGTCAGCCGAGCGCCACAGCGGGAGGCGAAGGGGGGCAGGGCAGTGACGTGCGGCATGACAGCGGCTCCAGGCCTTGCCCCCTGGCCGTGAACGTCACCACCCCACTCCCCTTTGCCTCCCGCCGTGGCGCTTAGCTGTCTTCTGCGCTGCTCAGCCAGGCCGCTGCGTGGGAGCAAGTGGCACAAGCGACCGTTTCGGCTCCACACCCCTCATGCAGCACGGGGAGTGCGGCGCCCAAACAGCCATTTGGGCTCCAAAGTACCCCGAGTGAGAGGCAGGAGGGGGAGGAGAAGAGAAAGAGAGAGGCAGAGAGAGAGGCAGGAGGCGGAGGAGAGCTGAGAGAGAGAGAGAGGTGGAGGCAGTAGGAGGAGGAGGAGAGAGAGAGAGGGAGAGAGAGAGACAGAGCGAGTGACCGGAGGCTCAGGAGAGAAGACCGACGTGGAGGAGAGACCTGAAAATCCCGTCTTATGACGGGCTAATCGGCTAGTTTTGAAATAACAGCCATTATTTCGAAATAACTTTACCAGTGTTTACACAGCCAAACCACTATTTTGAAATTAGTTCAAAATAGCAAAGCGCTTATTTCGAATTTGGTAAACCTCATTCCATGAGGAATAATGCCAACTTCAAAATAGCTAAATCGAAATAAGCACTGTGTAGATGCTTATTTCGAAATAGGGGGCGTCCAGCCCTTCCCAGGGTGCCCTGGTGGCCACTCTGGGCCAAACCAGGAAAACTCTTCTGCTCCCCCCCCAGCCCTGGAGCCCTTAAAGGGGTAGACTCTGGCCACAGTGCCTGTGCCAGCTGCAAGCCTGCCAGCACAGAGCCAGCAGTCGCTGCCCCTGGCCCAGCATAAGCCAGCAACCCACTGGCATCCAGACCTCCACCGCTCCCCAGGAGCAGGCTGGCAGCTTCCAGGAGCCTGCCAGGGGCCACAAAAGGCGGGTGCCTTCCTGGTCCAGTGCGGAGATCATGGACCTGATTGAGGTTTGGGGGGAGGCCTCCAATGTCCATGATCTCCGCACTAGACGCAGGAATGCGGCCATCTACAGGTGGATGGCTGACAGCCTGGCCACCAAAGGCCACATGCGCACCCAGGAGCAGGTGCACATGAAGATAAAGGAGCTGCAGGAGACCTATGCCAGGGCCACAGGGGGCAGCTCCCAAATGGACTGACCCAGACGCCTGCCCCTATTATGATGCCTTGGACCACATCCTGGGGGGGCAGACGGTCCGTGCCCCCCAGCTGGTCATCGACCCTGGGGCAGAGGGCCATGACCAGGGCATGGAGGAGGAGGAAGAAGAAGAGGAGGAGGAGGACGATGGCCAGGAGTCGCAGGAGTCTGGAGGGAGTGTGGCACTCACCCAGGACCCCCAAGGCATCACAGCAGCCACGTCACCGGTGTCGTCCAAGGCCAGGGAGGCCTCGACATGTGAGTGCCATCACTTTCCCCTTATGCGGGGCAAGGGAGGGGGGAGAAGGAGACCAGGGACCGCGCATGTGGGCCTTGCTGACCACCGAGCACGCAGCAACCTGTGCATGTGCTGTGCCACCCTGGGCATGTGGCTCCGGCTGGCTGCCACACAGGGGCCCTGGCCTGTTACCCACATGCGTGTATGTATGAAGGCACATGACATGCTCCTGACCCCGGGGAAGGACACTGCATGATGCCCTCCCTCCACAAGCCCCCTCTACGCAGAGGCAGGGCACATCTCCCCTCTCCCCCCACCCCCCTACTATATACAGCACAGGGGCATGGGCGCAGTCCCGGGCCAGCTCCCACTCCCGGGGATAGCAGGACATGCCAAACATGGCCTGTATGCAAGCACATCAGCTCTGATGATGCGGAGACCTGCCGTCCTCGCCTTGCAGAGGGGGGCTGGGCTTCACCCACTGTGTCCCCAGGGATAACTGACCACTTATCTTGTTTCTCCACAGCTGCAGCAGCTGCGAGTGCAGGACGCACCACCCCTCCCAGGATATTGTCCTGCACCCGGGCCAGAAGAGTGACCCGGAACCAGGAGGAATACCAGCGGCAGCACCTGGGGATCCTGCGAAGTCTGGTCCACATCCTGGAGCACTGGGTGCATGAAGACCTGCAGCTGCGGTGGGAGAGCTGGCGGGAGCTGCTTGCCAGGGCTGTGCCATCTGCGACCACCTGCAGACCCTGGTGCAGAGATTGGTGCCTCCTGCCACTCCAGCCCTTGCTGCCGCCCCAGCTATTGCTCCTCCTCCCACTCCTGCTCCCCCTCCCAGCTCTTCCTCCCCCCACCCCACCCTCCATACCCGCTCCCCCCTGGGGACGCCGAGGCCCCCGCATCCGCAGTGCTGGGAGACAGGTGGACCAGCAAGACCCCCAACCCTGAGCTTCTCCTCTCCCTTCCTCCCCTTGCCTCCCACTTCCAGTTCCCTCCTCCCAGGTTTACCCCTCCCCTCTCCCACCCTCTTGCCTCCCCTCTCCCGCCCTCATTTCCCCTCGCCCCCCCAGTTATGTTCAATAAAAAAGAGTTTGTTTTTGGCAACACACGTGTTTTTATTTTACATCAGGAAGGGGGGTTAGGGAGGGGAAGGTGGAAGGACGTGAGGGTGGAATAAGGCCCCAGTGGGGCAGACCAGGGAGACTTCACTCCTCCTCCATCTGGAAGCTCTCCCGCAGGGCCTCCCGGATACTGACAGCCCCCCGATGGGCCTCCCGGCTGGCAGCTGTGCGGGGCTGCACGTACAGGCCAGCCAAGTGGTTGACCTCTACCATCCAGCCTGGCAGGAAAGCCTCCCCCTTCCTTTCGCACAAATTGTGCAGCACACAGCACTCCACCACCACTTGCGGAATATTCCTCTTGGGAGAGGTCCAGGCGGGTGAGGAGGCATCTAAATCGGGCCTTCAGCTGGCCGAAGGCACCCTCCACCACGATGCGGGCCTTGCTGAGCCAGGCATTAAAGGCTTGCCGGGAGGGCTTCATGAGCCCGTGTAGGGCTTCATGAGCCAGGGCTGTAGTGGGTAGGCCGCATCCCCCACCAGGCACACAGGCATGTCCACATCACCGACCCTGATGTGGCGGTCGGGAAAGAAGGTCCCAGCGTGCAGCCTCTGGCACACGGAGGAGTTGCGGTACACCCATGCATCGTGTGCTTTGCCGGACCAGCCCACGTTAATGTCCAGGAAGTGGCTCCGGTGGTCAGACACAGCCTGCAGGATGACTGAGAAGTATCCCTTCCGGTTTATGTACAAGGAGGCTTGATGGTCTGGGGCACAGATGGAGATGTGCGTCCCATCGATTGCCCCCCCACAGTTGGGGAAGCCCAGGGCGCCAAAGCCCTCAATAACTGCGTCCATATCAGTGAGGCGGATGACTCTACGGAGCAGCACTCTATTGATGGCTTTGATCACCTGCAGAGGGACACACAAAACCGAGAGTCACTGGGGTGCCAGGGTGGCCAACAGTGCTCCTTCTCTGCCCCTGCCCCACACCCGCTCCCCAGGAGCAACCCCCCCTGCAATCCTGGCCACCGAGGGCAGTCCGTAGTGTGGCTGGGACAGAATAAACCCTTCTGGGAAGGGGACTTGCACCACCTCCCCCCATTTTCCCTGGGGCAGCCCATCCCCTCCTTGCCCCCTTTCGGCACAGTGGCTGGAGACTGCCATACCTGCATGAGCACTGCTCCGACTGTGGATCTCCCCACACCGAACTGGTTCCCCACGGATCGGTAGCTATCCGGTGTGGAGAGCTTCTAGAGGGCGATGGCCACACGCTTCTGGAGGGGAATGGCGGGCCTCATGTGTGTCCTGTCCCTACAGAGCAGGGACGAGCCACTCGCAGAGCTCGAGGAAGGTGTCCTTCTTCATCCTGAAGTTCTGGGTCCATTGTTGGTCTCCCCAGCACTCCAGGACGATGTGGTCCCACCAGTTGCTGCTGGTGTCCAGACGCCAGATGCGGTGGGGCACACTGGCGTCCAGGTGCTGCTGCTGCTCCTCCTCGTCCCCCAGGAGGGTCCAGAAGAGGGCCCGGGGTTCAGGCTGCAGCAGAAGGTGCCAGGCAGCCTCTAGCAATTGCTGCCAGGCTTGCAGCAAGACATCCAACATGGGCACCAGAGTGCCCAGGGGCGGCTCTGACTCCATGGTGCCGAGTGCTGTGGTGTCCTGAGTCAGGGCAACCAAAGCAGGCAGAGACAAAAATGCTTTGCTGTCCCTCAGTGAGGTAGGCAAGCAAGCAGGGAAAGCTGAGAACCGGCTGTCCAGGGGGGTCCCATTAAGCACAAGCCTCAGATAGCCTCAGGCAGCAGCCACACAAAATAACTACTGACCTGATGCCCCGCTGGAACCGGTTTCAGCTGGCCTTAAATGCGATTCAGCGTCTAATCAGTGTGTACGTACTATTTCGAAATGGCAAAATGCTATTTCGAAATGCATTTTGTGTGTAGACGCGTTATTTCGAAATATCTTATTTCGGATTAACTATTTCGAAATAAGATATTTCGAAATATCGCCGTAGTGTAGACATACCCTAAGAAAAGAATACCAGATATTACATTAAGTAAATGGAGTTTTATTGTAAGAGACATGTACAATCCTTGAGTCAATGCTGTTGTGCCTTCTTGAACAATCAGTGAATGTGATTGATTTAAATCCATGGGGAACAGATCTTAATTTGCAGTAATAATACTCTGCATTTCTGTAGTCTGCTCATCCACAGGTGGCGTGACAAAGGTGTAACACAGACTAGATGTCTACTGCTAGGTAAGTTTCTGAGAGATGCCATGTGCTGTGTCTTTAAAAAAGGGACGGCTGCCCTGCTCTGTTGTCATCCCTCTCCCTCACACTGTAGAGAAGGTGTGTCTGGGGGCAGAAGAGTGTGTGTCTGTGAGTGTGGAGAGAGAGAGAGAGAGAGAGAAAGAAAAAACTAGCTCAGCTGCAGGAGAAATCTTAAAAACAGTGCACTGCCTCTTAAGACAGGTACTCATCTCCGTCCTTCCTGCTTGGATCGCTGTAACATTAGACTGCTGCGCCCTAATCATGGTATCATAGGACTGTATTCTCCAATATCCAATATTTTTTAATCCCAAAGGCTAACAGCAGTCTGTCTCATCCTGGGCGTGCGAGACATCGAAAGGGACTTAAAGAAGCCAAAGTTCTGTATGATCTCCCTGGCCTCCATTATCCCCTTTCAGGATCCAGGAAATGGGTATGCAAGCCTCGACCTGAAGGATGCATATTTTTATGTATCAATCTTCCCACGTCACGAATTTACAGTGGGCTCTGCCCACTATCAGTTTGTGGTCCTCCCATTGGGCTGGCTACCGCACCCAGGGTATTCAGCAAATGTGTGGTGGTGATGGCTATTTACCTTAGGTATCTGCCTATCTAGCTTTACCCCTTCCTCAACGATAGATCAGTCAAAGGCAGCTCTAAAGCTCAAGTACAATGAGACATCACTCTTGCTCCCTGGGCTTCCTGGTAAATGACAAAGAGTCCATGTTAGTTCCAATTCAAGGGGTAGTATTCTTTGGAGCAGTACTCGATTCGACCCAAGCAAGAGTGTTCCTACTGGTAGTCATATTTCAGGCCCTGACAGACCTCATCATTGAGGTTTCTGTGTTTCCCTTGACAACGGCCAGAGTGTGCCTGCAGCTGTTAGGTTACATGGTGGTATGTAGAGATGTGTCCTGTCATGTCAGGCTCTGCATGTGGCTTCTGCAGCAGTGGCTGCATCAGCCAATCCTAGTGCAGGGACCACCTAGAAAAGATTGTCACCATTCCCCTGGCGGTACTTACTTCACTGGAAAGGTGGAAAGATCATGAGAAGGTCCAGGAGAGTGTTCCATTTATCAGTTTCACTCTCTCCATCAAGCTGGTGTCAGATGCCGTGGACCTTGGCTTGGGGGCTCACCTCAAAGGTCTCCAAACCTAAGAAATGTCATCTCTGGAGGTGATGGTGCTGCATAAAAATATCAGAGACTCAGAGTGAGCCGCCTTGCATGCAGGGTCTTCCTGCGTCTCCTGTCAGGCAAAGCAGTGAGAGTCAACACAGCCTTGATGTTCTTCATCAACAGGCAGTGGGGACCTCATTTGTTTGTTCTCTAACAAGAGGCACTCTGTCTTCGAGACTTCTGCATCAGCCATGACATACACCTGGAAGCTTGTCACCTCCCTGGCATCAGGACTATGCTAGCAGATCACCTAAGCAGGGATTTCTCCTTTCACTGTGAGTGGTTGCTCCCCCCGCGTGATCTTCCAGAGACAGGGCACTCCCCAAATACACCTGTTCACCAACAGGCAAAACAGAAAGTGCCATTGGTTGCACTCCTGGTGAAGTCTTGGCAAGGACTCTCTCTCCAATGCCTTTCTCCTGTTGTGGTCAGAGGGCCTGATGTCCACATTTCCTCTGTTCCCTCTCATTAGCAGGGTCCTGGTAAAGATTGAAGGGGACAAGGCACAGTCGATCACGATCACCCCACCATGGCCTAGACAAGACTGGCTCATGAATCTATTAGCGCTCTCTGACTTCCTTACCCTGATCCATCATTCCTAACTGAGCAGACCTACTGTTGCAGGTCATGGGCAGCTCCTACACCCCAGCCTCATATCCCTTCACCTCTCTGTGGCTGAATTTGGAGGAATGAGCATGCACAGAGGAGGTCCAGCAGGTCATCCTGGTAAATAGGAAGCCCTCAGACGTGATGACAAGTGCTCAAAGTTTTCCCACTGGACATCAGAATGTGGCATTTCTCCCTTGCTTTCATCTCTGCAGTCAATTGTAGATTACCTGCTGCATTCTGGAATCAGGGGACTCTTCTGTTAGAATACATCTTGTGGCCACATCTTTATTACCCACTGATCCAGGAACAGTCATTTGTTTGCTCACAATGTGATGGTCAGATTTGGAAAGTCCTCAAAAGGCCCCACCTGCAAATGTGGTCCCTGTTCCTCAGTGGGTTCTTAGTTTGGTCTTCTTTAGGCTCACTGGTTCACCCTTCAAGCCACTGGGCTCCTGTTCCCTTTCTCATCTGTCCTGGAAGGTCACATTCCTGGTGGCAGTGCCATCAGCGAGATGAGTCTCTGAGATTAAGACTTGACCTCAAAACTACCATACACAGTCTTTTACAAAGGCAAGGTTGAGCAACAACCCAGCCTCGCCTTCCTGCCTGGTGTCTTCCTTCCATGTGAAGCAAGACATATTCCTCCCAGTGCTTTGTCCCAAACCACACAAGACTAGTGGAAATCTTGATGCATTGAATGTCCAGAGGGCTCTGGCTTTTTACCTAGAATGAATAAAGACTTTCTGTAAATAATCTCAGTTCTTTGTCTCCATAGCTGATAGGATGAAGGGTCTCTTGGTTTCCCGGCACAGGATTTCCAACTGGATCACCACTTCCATAAAGATCTGTTATGAGTTCATGGGTGTCTGCTGCCGCCGATTGTCAGAGCCCATTCAACTCGAGAACAGGGGTCCTCAGCGGCTTTCCTGGCACATGTACTCATCCAGAACATCTGTAAAGCCGCAACATGGTCCTTTGTCCATATGTTCATGGTGCATTATGCCATCATTCAGCAGGCCAGAGATGACACTGGTTGCAACAGACCTGTTTTACAATTTTCACATCCGTAAATTCCTACCCATCTCCGCTGGTACTACTTGGAGTCATCTAATACAGAATGAACAGGAACGTAAGAACATAAGAATGGTAATACTGGGTCAGACCAAAGGTCCATCCAGCCCAGTATCCTGTCTGCCCAGAGTAGCCAATGCCAGGTGCCCCAGAGGGAGTGAAGTGAACAGGTAATGATCAAGCGATTTCTCTCCTGCCATCCATCTCCACCCTCTGACAAACAGAGGCTAGGGACACCACTCCTTACCCATCCTGGCTAATAAGCATTAATGGACTTAAGCTCCATGAATTTATCTAGTTCTCTTTTAAACCCTGTTATAGTCCTAGTCTTCACAACCTCCTCAGGCAAGGAGTTCCACAGGTTGACTGTGCACTGTGTGAAGAAGAACTTCCTTTTATTTGTTTTAAACCTGATGACAATTAATTTCATTTGGTTGCCCCTAGTTCTTATATTATGGGAACAAGTGAATAACTTTTCCTCACTCACTTTCTCCACACCACTCATGATTTTATATACCTCTATCATATCACCCTAGTCTCCTCTTTTCCAAGCTGAAAAGTGCTAGTCTCTTTAATCTCTCCTCATATGGGACCCATTCCAAACCCCTAATCATTTTAGTTGCCCTTTTCTAAACCTATTCCAATGCCAGTGTATCTTTTTTGAGATGAGGAGACCACATCTGTACGCAGTATTCAAGATGTGGGCACACCATGGATTTATATAAGGACAATAAGATATTTTCTGTCTTATTCTGTATCCCTTTTTTAATGATTCCTAACATCCTGTTTGCTTTTTTGACTACCGCTGCACACTGCATGGATGTCTTCAGGGAACTATCTGCAGTGACTCCAAGATCTCTTTCCTGATTAGTTGTAGCTAAATTAGTCCCCATCATATTGTATGTATAGTAGGGGTTATTTTTTCCAATGTGCATCACCTTACATTTATCCGCATTAAATTTCATTTGCCATTTTGTTGCCCAATCAGTGAGTTTGGTGAGATCTTTTTGAAGTTCTTCACAGTCTGCTTTGGTCTTAACAACCTTGAGCAGTTTAGTATCGTCTGCAGACTTTGCCACCTCACTGTTTACCCCTTTCTCCAGATCATTTATGAATAAGTTGAATAGGATTGGTCCTAGGACTGACCCTTGGGGAACACCACTAGTTACCCCTCTCCATTTTGAAAATTTACCATTTATTTTACCCTTTGTTTCCTGTCTTTTAATCAGTTCTCAATCCATGAAGGGATCTTCCCTCTTATCCCATGACAACTTAATTTACATACGAGCCTTTGGTGAGGGACCTTGTCAAAGGCTTTCTGGAAATCTAAGTACACTATATCTACTGGATCCCCCTTGTCCACATGTCTGTTGACCCCTTCAAAGAACTCTAATAGATTAGTAAGACATGATTTCCCTTTACAGGAACCATGTTGACTTTTGCCCAACAAATTATGTTCTTCTAAATGTCTGACAATTTTATTCTTTACTGTTGTTTCAACTAATTTGCCCAGGACTGATGTTAGACTTACCGGTCTGTAATTGCCAGGATCGCCTCTAGAGCCCTTTTTAAATATTGGCGTTACATTAGCTATCTTCCAGTCATTGGGTACAGAAGCTGATATAAAGGATAGGTTACAAACCATAGTTAATAGTTCCGCAATCTCACATTTGAGTTCTTTCAGAACTCTTGGGTGAATGCCATCCAGTCCCGGTGACTTGTTACTGTTAAGTTTATCAATTAATTCCAAAATCTCCTCTAATGACACTTCAGTCTGTGACAAGTCCTCAGATTTGTCACCTACAAAGGACAGCTCATGTTTGGGAATCTCCCTAACATCCAGTGAAGACTGAAGCAAAGAATTCATTTAGTTTCTCCGCAATGACTTTATCGTCTTTAAGTGCTTCTTTTGTATCTCGATCGTCCAGGACAACACTGGCTGTTTAGCAGACTTCCTGGTTCTGATGTATTTAAAAGACATTTTGTTATTACCTTTTGAGTTCTTGAGTAGCTGTTCTTCAAACTCCTTTTTGGCTTTTCTTATTACATTTTTACACTTAGTTTGGCAGTGTTTATGCTCCTTTCTATTTACCTCACTAGGATTTGACTTCCACTTTTTAAAAGATGCCTTTTTATCTCTCACTGCTTCTTTTACATGGTTGTTAAGCCATGGTGGCTCTTCTTTAGTTCTTTTACTGTATTTTTAAATTTGGGGTATACCTTTAAGTTGGGCTTCTATTATGGTGCCTTTGAAAAGTGTCCATGCAGCTTGCAGGGATTTTACTTTAGTCACTGTACCTTTTAATTTCTAACTAACCTCCTCATTTTTGCATAGTTTCCTTAGGAGTAAGTGTAGCTCACACACCTAGGCTATGTCTGCACTGCTGGCTTCTTCCACAAGAACCTTCTTGTGGTAGAGATCTTCCGCAAAAAGTTATTGCACAAGAGCGCGTCCACACTACAAAAGCTCATTGCAAAAGCGGTGCACTTTTGTGCAAGAGAGCATCCACACTGAATGGACGCTCTTGCAGAAAAAAGGCCACCCAGAACCACTTCAGGCAGGGCTAAAGGTCACCAGTTGCTTCCGAGGGCTGGTGCCAGAGTCCGGCAGAGACACGTGCTTAAAGGGACCTCCCTGGACAGCCGTTTCTCTGCTGCTGCTGTGTGTTTGTGGACCTTTTTGAGGGACAACAAAACTGTAGCAGTGCCTGCTGTGGTTGCCCTGTGCTTCTTTGGACACCACAGCTTTTCTATTTTGTGCTATGGAGCCAGCGATGCCCCTTATACCAGGGCACTAGAGCTGGGTACTGCTGAGGAAAAAACTTCTGGCACCAGTGCATAGGGTGAGCACCCAGATCTAATATGTGTTGCATCAGCAACACATCTTGAAGAATACAAGTTACAGACAGCAAATTGTCTTTTCTATTACAGACAGGTAACTGTCTTTTTTCCACTCCAGCATAACATTGACCACAGCTAGCTGCACCACTGCACTGAATTTTAATAAATACCACTTTGTCCAAAAGTGATGGATAAGTACATTACGTATAAAATGATCAGCAGTGGAATAGTTGACATTTAAAGAATTTTTATTATAATTCATTATTATCATCACATAGAGAATAGGCCAATTCAGTCTTCTCTAAGCCTTTGGCGTACTCAGGTATCATCCCATTGTTTATATGTTGAAGGTTATGTTCACAAACAAAAGCCTACAGGCTTAATTGTTCTAAATGAAAGCTTGGATTCTGAATTACAATTGTGTCAATTTAAGCAAATGCATCCATTGTACATATGGTACACGGTCCCTAAATGGTAGCAATGCCTAACATTATATAATAATTCTGCTGTCTATGCATGTTTTAAAGGGATACTGACCATCATCATTAAAATATTTTAAATTTTTTTTCTTCTCAAGGAAGTTTGAAAATTAAGGTCCTGATTCTACCTGCCTTGAATATTGCGTCTTAATCTACAACTGTGCAGATTTAGTGCAAAAGAAATATTAAATGTTACCAAATAATAAATGTCCTTTGTTGCTGGCAGAGCTCTGCACTATCTTTGCAAAGTTATAAATGATAGTTGTCAGGGTAGCAGAGAATCAGGTCCTCTACACTTCTTCCTGATTCTTTCCCCCTTTTCTCATTTTACACACTTATCCCCTATATTTCTGCTGGAACTTAAATCAACATGGCATTTCTGTTTACTTTCTTGGGTGGGCCTCACAGTAATTTTTTGTACGCATTTGTTAGTTGATTTATGCTCCCTCTGAGTTTTGCAATTGCAAGACACAAAATTGCATAGGGCTTGCTAAAGCAATGGCTATAGTTTACATTTTTGCTGACATTAGTTTCTTTTAAACAAATATATATATATATATACACACAGTGCCCAGAGGTTGTTCATCAGCAGATGATAATTTTAAGGTAGGTCAAATATTGGATGTAAACTTCAATTGTCTCTTTAAATATTTCCAGCTAAAGTCTTCGTTAATTTTGGTAAGCAGCTGCAGCACTGAGGAGGGTGTTTTCTCACTACAGCTGGCAGGAGAGAAATGATGTTTAAGTGCAGGGGCTAACTATTAATCTTAAAACAAATATGGATAATCCATACTGAGCTAAAAAAGCCCAAACTGTCTCAAGAAACATTTACAAATGTGTCTTATGATAACAGATGATATGCTTGGAAAAGTTAGTTCAACTGTAAGATCCTGGTGATACTCTACAGTTTGATTTAAAAACAAGGAACAGCAAACCATTTTCTTAGAAATACAAATAACTTAGTTAAAAAAGGAAACCTTTGTGTGAATTTAATTCACCAGTTAAGTATAACTCAACATTCAGAATTTTAGGACCGTATAAAAGTGTCGGCTGTGGGTGATGCTTTTGGTGTTCATTCATGTTTCATAGCTCTTTTGATTTATGATAGGGTTTATTTGTCAGTACATTATGACAAAATGTGGCTTATCTTCTCTTTAATGAACCACTAAGGTGGTGATTCAATGAAAACTTGAATTTAGTTTGTGTTGTTTTTAGTAAATATGGGTGTAGGTTTTGTGGAAAGAGAGCAGGGGGATGGTATTTTGAAATTTGTGGTCTTTCATATACATGGACTACAGTCTAAGTCCCTGATAACAATCTACAGAATGTTTCGTTTCTATCTGAATAAATATAAAAATACAGATAATCCCCCAACAATAATAGTGTTTTTTATTGAAAACATACACACATATTGAAATGTGTACTGGCATCATACTGTTGCAACATGTACGAACGTCCTTCTGCCAAAATTGTTAGATCATAAGTACAATATTTTCCTTGAGCTACAACAGACATTTTGCAATCAAAAGAAACAATTAGCTTTCTGAAATTTGGCAAAAAAAAAACCAAAAAAGGAGGTCTGAATCATGTGTCAAGGAACTGGTCTGAAAGACCGTTTTCCTCTAACTGTAAATTATTATTTATTATTTAATTAACGTTGTTTAAATGACAGGTTCAGGCAGGATTAGTTGCTGCCATGGAACTGAAATGACCTAGGCACTATAGTTGTTTTAGAGCATATACATTATGTTATTTGGAACTGTTTGAGTGTTATGTAAACAAGTGAATAAAAATATTCAAACAGAATTCAAGCACCAGAACTGAAGCTATGATGACAGCTGGGCAGTTTGAGAAAGAAGTTTCATGTTTTCTTACTTATTCTTTTCTTTTCCTTTACTTGTTTATTTTGTGTCCTCAAAAACAAAGCTGAGAGCCACATTTTTCCTCTATTTAATCTGAGTTGCAGGCATGAAAAGGACGTTCTTTCTTTTTCTTTTTTTGAAAGTGACCTGAGAGGCAAAATACTATCTGCTGGCACTGAATCAGCAATCCTGCTGCTGGGTAATTGTAAGAGTAAGTGTGCATGAACGGACCTGCGGGTAGGTGTTGCTCTGGAAAGAGCCAATGGAAGTACAGGAACTGAGAAGGGTACATGCACAGAGGTTGTGAGGTTCCACCTTGCTCCTTCAGAATTTTCAGTCGTCAGGGGTCACATGGGAAAAAGGAAGAGGTCTGAGCCAGATTAATATGCACGGACCCTGGGAGCACCCAGACTTGACCATCTTTGCTTTCCACTACAGATAAAGGCTATGATGTGCATTTCTGATGAATATGTGTTTTAAAATTGCTTTACATTAATCTCCCAAACTGATTGAAATGTTAAAGCAAGTCTTACTGATCGGTAATGTCTAGGACAAGCATGTCAAACATGTGGCCCAATCACATTTTTTTGTGGCCCACGACTACGTTTACAAATTATCTGAGTGTGGCCTGCCTGGTTCTGAGCCAAGTGACTGGACTGCTCATGCCCCAGCGCCTGCTCACAGCTGACCGCTCTGGAGGGAGAAGTGTGTGGCGGCGGCGGCTCCGGGGCTCAGGCATTGAGTTAGAACAGAGGGGGGGTGGGGTGCCTGGCTCTGGGGGAAGGGGATTGGGTTAGAGTACGGCAGCTGGGTGTTCCTGGCTTTATGGGAGGGGAGGGGGATTGGGTTAGAGCAGGGGGACTGGAGGTGCCGGGCTCTGCAGGAGGGGAGAGGGATTGGGTTAGAGCAGAGGGGCTGGGGGTGCCTGGCTCTGCGGAAGGGGAGGGGGATTGGGTTAGAGAAGGAGGGCTGGGGGTGCCTGGCTCTAGGGGAGAGAAGAGGGATTGGGTTAGAGTAGGGGGGTTGACGGTGCTTGGCTCTGGGGAAGGGGAGGGGCATTAGGTTAAAAAGTACCTTAAATTTATATTTAAATTAAAAATTATTATATATGAGCAAATACAATAATTTGATGTGTATTATTTATGTATTATATTCAAACAAGACCTGAAAAAAATGATAAAATATACCTAAAACATAATCTATAATAATAAATAATTATGACTTTCCGATAGAAGTACATTTTCTTTGGTGGCCCTGAAAGCTATCAGTTTTCGTTTGTGCGGCCCTCAGTAGGCTTCGAGTTTGACATGCCTGGTCTAGGGTAACTACTGGCATATTTTCGGAGGTAGATACAACGTATTCTCCTGTTGTATTTTTGTGATTGTAACTAAACATTTCATCTAGAGGTAGGCTTTTCAAACTAAGTAATGACTTCCTGTAGGTGAAAGAAGAGGAAAGGCATGCCTTACACCATTTCAATATAAAGTTTAAGGTAGTTAGAAGAAAATCAGTTTTGCTTTCTGCTTAGTCTGGTGTATCTCAGAGGTGAGAATGCAAATGTGTAGTGGTATTTCAGATAGAAAAACATGTAAAAACACTTTCCCAAGGAAATTCAGAAGAGCCTGGTGTCAGTGCATGTCTGTCTATTGTTTTGAAAGGTAAATAGTAATTATGTCGAGACAGGCAATATAGTGGACAAATCTTATGGAATGAAGATAAACTTTATTGAATTAGGTTTAACACCTTTGGGGTCCTTTGAATTAAATATGTAAATGTGTATGCATGATGCTAATTTATTTTTCCTTTGAAGATGTCCCTTCAAAAGGTTGCATATACTACAGGTTGGACCTCGCTGTCCAACACCCTCGGTACCTGACTGGTCCTGAATGAGGGGATTTGCCTTGCTGCCACCAGGCTAGGATTCCAGCTTGCCACCGCTGATGCTTCAGCCCCCTGGGGCTCTTGCTGGCCCTGCTGCTGCTGGGGCTGGAACACCACAGCCAGAGCTGCGCAGCTGGGGCAGAGCTCCACAGCTGCCTGGTTCCGCGGCTGGGGCTGGAGCTCTGT
This sequence comes from Rafetus swinhoei, assembly GCA_019425775.1. Taxonomy (NCBI): domain Eukaryota; kingdom Metazoa; phylum Chordata; order Testudines; family Trionychidae; genus Rafetus; species Rafetus swinhoei. The sequence goes on from CM033438.1 coordinate 5,652,610, forward strand.
GGCTAGGGTGAAGGGGCCAGAACTCCATGGTTGCCGCTGGGACTGGAGTTCCCTGTCTGCTGTTTGGGCCAGGAAGCTCTTCTGGGGCCAGAACTCCCTGCAGTTCCATCCATCCTTCCCCCTGTGCGCACACCCCCACTTTGGGCTCCTGGCTGAGTCGTTGGTATGGCACTCTTGCCCTGCCACCAGACCTCCCTCTTCCTTGGCTCTGTGTCCCAGGAACATCCATGGTCATGCTGGACCACGCATGTTGTCAGACCAGGGAATCCCGATTAAGGGAGGTACAACCTGTAGTTTAGACTGTATTCTCCAGAGACCAATGGACAATGAAAGGATTTTTTGATAAATAGCTTGGTTTTAAACAGGATCAGGGCCTTTTTCCTGATCCAGCAAACAGACAGGATCCCTGGTCTACAGAGGGCCCCAATCTTAAGGGAATGTTTGGAATGACTTGGCCCGAGTCTCCATTAGACTCTGTGCTGGTCCTGAACTGAAGCTGAAATGAACGTTGGAACCACAAGGAGACCCCTTAGGTGGGGTGCTGAAGGACTCCTGCCAGATCCTATGTTGGGGTTGGACTCATCTCTGATAAGCTTATTAGAATGCATGTAGGTTCTTTGTGTTTAATAATTTTTTTCTCTTGAGCTTTTACCTTAAGAATAAAACAGGCTTGCATAAAAAGAACTGTGTTGTCTTTGACCACTGCCAATTACACTGTTAACAGCTTCTGAAAAGAAATTAAGCAGGGCTGCCTCTCTCTGTCTCTGTTGGGAATAATATAGTGAAGGCAAGGAGTTGTTCAGTGTGCAGATACCCCGGTCAGAAGGGAGAAATCATGTCTTCACCTGAGAGAGGCGATGGCCCAGGGCAGTGTTTCTCAACCTTTTTTTTTTTATAAAGTACCCCCTTTTAAAATATATATATATATATATATATATATATATGTGTGTGTGTGTGTGTACCCTTTAAAAATATATAGATAAGTACCCTTAATACCTACAGTTTTCAGACACAGCATTTTTTTCTACCATTGCAACACATTTGTTTCAACAACTTAATCGTAGCCAGGCGGGTGATGAAATTTTTGGGTGTAAAAGGTACAAAAATAATAAAACACTGTAAAACTTAAAACAAAAATTCAGTTTTTTCCAAATTTCAGTTGTGTTGACGTACCCCCCAGACTTCTCTCAAGTACCCCTGAGGGAACTCATACCACTGGTTGAGAAACACTGGCCCAGAGAGCTGGAAGCCTGAGAATGGGTGCCCTTGCTGGCCCACTGAGAGTAAACACAGGTACGGTTATCCTGGACTGTAACAGTATTTGAGTGGCTTGATGGTGTAATGTTACTATGATTGGGAAATGAGGCCAGACCTTCAGTCAGACATATGAAGATCATTGTTTTTAGTGGTGATCAACAGAAACATGCCCTTTTAACTTTAAAAAGAGAGGGACATCTTGATGGAATTTTTTAACTTACATTTTGTAGATACTGTACATAAACCCGACTTATGTCTCTCTCAAGGGGCAGATGGAATAAACATGGAATAATCACATGGAATGAAATGTGTGAGAAGTTCTCCTTGGAAATAAAGGGTATTAGAAGCAACAAAATTGAAATTAAAGTGCCTGAAATGCTGCACTTGTTTCAACATTATGAAGCTGGCACACCAGTGGCACGAAAGCAGCTGGAGCATATATGCGGATTTAAAATAAGTACAGTTCACTGAATGCCTCCAGTACCTACATTAAATGGAGCTTTTTGTCTGCCAGTTGGGTGTTTTCTGACTTTGTCTTAAATGGCAAATGTGTAGTGCATATAAAAGCAAGGAGGTACATTAACACATTCGTCACCTCACCTTAATTAAAAAATTCCTTCTAATAATTTTCATTGGCAGACTGGAAAGCTGGGTGAAGTGTGCCACAATATGAAGTCCTAAAGGCATTATACCTCATTAGTTTTAAAGCGTTTTTGGCAGTATTTGACGTTTTGAAGGGGGAAGAGCATGTTTGCTATCATAGAGTCCTGTGCATGATTAAAATTTGTCAGCTGCTTTTGAACGGTTACAAATTGCAGTTGTTACTCCAAAATCAGACCTCTAGTCAACAGAAAAGACCCAAATAAATATAACACAAATGTAGCTTTTATAGATCAAATGCTATATTTTTTAAAAGCCACTTCTGTTGATCCCTCTGCCTTTCTGATCCTGCCTGCACCCTTCCAAACTCTTGAGTGTGAAGTCTTAGGAGAATTTTGTTGGTGCAGGACAGGACTTCCTTTCATAGATGTCCCAATTCACCTAAATGCTCAACATGTGCTTAAATCTACCTCTATTCAAGTGCTTAAGAGCTCTTCTATGTAACTAAGGCCCTAGCAGATTCATGGTCCATTTTGGTCAATCATGGGAATTTTAAAATCGTCAAATTCATTATTTCAGCTATTTAAATCTGAAATTTCACAGTTGTAGGGATCTTGATCCAAAACAGAGTTGGGGACGGTTGCAAGATTATTATAGAGGTTGTTTGTGGTACTGCCGCCCTTACTTGTGCAGTGCGGCTAGCCATAGCGCTGCCTTCAGACCTGGGCAGTTGGAGAGCAGTGGCTGCTGGGCAGCATCCCACCAGCAGCAGCGCAGAAGTTCAGATGCCATAGTATGGCCACCCTTCCCTGGCACTGAGCATTGCAGAGGAAGTGTGCACAAGGATATGTAGGTGTAGATTACAGAAAATAAAATATTTTATGGATGCTGTGCTTCTGTGGGGGATTGTGTCTCTATACAGAATATACTGGACACAGAACAGTACTGTGTTTTACTTCTGAAAACAGGAAGTTTTAAAGTAGGTATAGAGAAGGATTTTGTATTTGTTGTTGTCAGCCTGACCTTCATTAGGACTGTAATTTATTATTACAGTTGACCTGAGTCACCGTGAGTATTACTGTTTCCAGGACTTTGCATTTGAGACTATAGTGACAATACCGATGAGGGACGCAAAGGGACACTCTCTTTTGTTTTTATAACTTCATACTAGTGGAAAGATGTCAGGTTAGGATTGTGATCCATAAAACAAGCCTTCTATTAGCAATGTATGCCTTCACTCATGCCTAGATATGTTTTTAATGCATGCTTAATCGTAACTGTTTCAAGGACATACAAATCATCTACCATTTGTTACTTCAGACTCATATTAGCTGTTTGCCTAAGCTCAAGCCAATCACATGTTAACAGAAAAGTAGCATTTATCTGATTCATGGACTTTACTGTGTATTGTTAAATCTAGATTGATCTTAACTGGATAGTATGTCACAAATATCATGACAGTAACATCTACTTATGTTTTTCCAACACCGGGACTGAGGTCGTTAGAGGAGGGGGTTTGGGTTACATTGACAAATTAAACAGTATGAAATCACAAAGACAAAATGGCATTCACCCAAGATTTCTGAAGGAACTCAAATATAAAATGGCAAAACTACTAACTGTGGTATGTAACCTATTGCTTAAATAAGTCTCTGTGCCACATGACTAGAGGGTAGCAAATGTAATGCTTATTTTTTTTAAAAGGCTCCAGAGGCAATCCCACCATTACAGGCCAGAAAGCCAAACTTCATTACCAGGCAGATTGATTGAAACTCTAGTAAAGAGCAGAATGTTCTGATACATGGATAAACACAGTGTATGGGATGACTTTTGTAAAGGGAAATCATGTTTCACCAATGTATTAATACTTTTAAGCTGGTCAACAAGCATGTGGACAAGGGTGATTCATTTGATATAGTGTACTTGGAATGTAAGAAAGGCCTTTACAAGGTCCCTCTCCAAAGGCTCTTAAGTAAAAAAATCAGTCATGGAGCAAGAGGGAATGACTTCTTATAGATCAGTATCTGGTTGAAAGGCAGGAAACAAAGGTTAGGAATAAATTGTCAGTTTGTATAATGGAGAGAGATACAGTAGAGTCCGGATTATCCGACCTTCACTAATCCGACATTCTGCTTTATCTGACATAGCCAGCTCCTGAAAGCAAAACTAAAACCCCGCGCTGCCCGGCCGCCTGCCATGTGACCTGGCCCATTTCTCCTTCCTCAGCTGCTGACGTCCCTGCTGCTGCTGCTCCTGCCGGCGCTGCTCAGTCCCCATTCCTGCCTGGCCCCTTTCCTCCCTGCAGCCCCCGGGCGCAGGCCGGGAGAATGGCCCCGCTCGCTGCCACGTCGCTCCGAGCGCTGCAGGGAGGGAAGGGGCCAGGCAGGAATGGGAACCGAGTGGCGCTGGCAGGAGCAGGAGCAGCAGCAGCAGCGCCCGGAGCGACGGGGCAGCGAGCGGGACCATTCTCCCGGCCCGCGCCCGGGGGCTGCAGAGAGGGAAGGGGCCAGGCAGGAATGGGGACCGAGCGGCACTGGCAGGAGCAGGAGCAGCAGCGACGGGGCAGCGAGCGGGGCCATTCTCCTGGCCTGCGTCTGGGGGCTGCAGGGAGGGAAGGGGCCAGGCCACCCGAATCAACTACTGTACAGGTAATCCCTATTATCTGACATTTTCGTTAATCCGACCACCTGTTGGTCCCGTTTAGGTCGGCTAATCGGGACTCTACTGTACATAGTGAGGTCTCCAAGCACCTGTACTTGGACACATATTTTCCACATATTCATGAATGATCTGGAAAAAAGGTGAAAATGAGAGATGATGAAGTTTGCAGACAATATAAAGTAACACAAGTCAGGTTGAAAGCTGACTGGAAAAGTAACTAAGGGACCTTACAAAACGGGGTGACTGGGCAACAGATTGGCAGTTGAAATTCAGTGGTAAGTGCAAAGTAGTGCTCATCGGAGAACATGATCCCAACAGTGTATACAAAACGATGAAGTCTAAATTAGTTCTTCCTATTGAAGAAAGAGATTTTGAATTGATTGTAGACAATTCTCTGAAAACTGCACAGTGTGCAGCTGCAATAAAAAAAGCTAACAATGTTAGAAGCCATTGAGAAAGGGATAGAAAATAAGTCATAAAATATAATAACGATGTCACATAAATCCATACTATGCCGGCGCCTTGACTACTGCATGCAGTTCTGATCTCATCTGAAAAAAGGTATTTTAGAATTGGAAAAAGTACAGAGAAGGGCAACAAAAATGATTACAGGCCATTGAACATCTTCCGTGTGAAGAGAGATTTAAAAGACTAAAAGTCTTTCAGCTCAGAAAAGAGAGAGCAAAAGGGGGATACGATAGAGGTTTCTAAAATCATGCATGGTGTGGATAAGGTGAGTAAGGAAGTGTTATATGCCCCTTCTCATAACACATGAAACAGAGGTCACCAGATGTAATTAATAGGCAGCAGGTTTAAAACAAACATAAAATCTACTGTTTCTCACAGTGCTCAATCAACCAGTGATTTTCATTGAAATGGGATGTTGTGAAGGCCAAAATCATAACTGGATTCAAACTAGAATTTGATCAATTCATGGAGGGTGAAGTTGGGATTGGATGACAAGGGAAGGATCACTAGCTAATTGCCCCCTTCTTTTCATTCTCTCTGAAGTATCTGGCATTGACTGCTGTTGGGAGATGGGCTATATGGACTGTTGGTCTGACCCAATATGGCCATTCTTATGTTCTTAAATGAAAATAATGAAATGGACTAGCATGGCGTCTCAGTGGAGGCAGCTGGGCGTGAGAGGGATACATTCTAGGGATGTGAACGGGTAGTGAGTAGTCAACAAGCAGAAGCTTATTGGGTAATAAGCAGAAGCTTATCGGGTAGCACTATCAACCACTCAGTCACTCCCCCTTCCCTCCGCCACTCTGTACTCTTAAAGGAACAGAGAGGAGCTGGCGCGCAAAGACACTGCTCAGTCTCTGGTCCCTTGCTGGGTTTCAGGACAGCCCTCCCCCACGCGGCCACTCTGCATTCTGAAAGGGACAGAGCAGCGGCAGCCAGTCCCACTTGTCTCTGAGCACAAGCCCCCCTCCACCACACCCCCCTGTTTCCACAATTCATTTTTAAAGGGACAGAGGCTGGGCTGCCACTACTCTGTCCCTTTCAGAATGCAGAGTGGCAGCGGGGGTGGGGAGGGGGGAGGTTTGTCCTGAGACTCAGTGGGGGACCAGAGACTGAGTCAGCGTCTTTGTCCCTTTAAGAGTGCAGAGCAGCAGCCAGGAGTTGTACTGAGACCCAGTGGAAATTCCATCGACTACTCGACTAGCAAATTAATCGCTACTTAATATCCCTAATGCATTCAATATCATAATATCAATATCATAATATCAGTGGTTTAAATGATAAACAACATGACTTTTTGTATTTGTACAGCCCCAAGATTATTGCAGGTGCTTCTAGAAACAAATAATAATGGCTTTATGTAGACTATATAATCTCCTTATATATGGCTAACGTACTATATTTTCAGTTTCTAGTATTATTTTTCCAGATAATATATGGGATGATCCTATCAAAATTCATATTATTTTCCTTTACTTAGATTTTTATCCAATGAGTTTCAATGGATTAAAAGTTAGCAAAGCTTAGTTTTTAGCTAAATTTGACAAGATAAATCTTAATTGCCCCAGATTATAATGGAATAGTTTAAAGTGTTATTTCTTTCCAAAAATATTGATGATAAAGTTTGCATAAAAGTTTGTGTTTACTTTTGAGAGAGCAGTACCAACAATGTCATAGCTTTCAAAACATGTCATTTTGAGATTTAAAGCCTCATTTATATGGTAATCATTTTTTAGTATGTTGTGTGTGACAAACAAAGGTGTTTGTGTTGAATGACCCATGAACATTCTGAAACTGTAAATCAGAAAGACTGCTTAGCAGATCCTTGCCAGCTGTTGCTCTGGGTGTAATTGAGTTTAAATGCAACTAGAACTGCTGTTTTGTTTCTAGTATTAAAAATAAGTTCAGGTCTACATATATTTTCCCCGTACTCCTTCAGCTTTTAGGGGAGATTGAAAAAATATTGTTTTCCCTTTTAACTCAGTTATCTTCCATTTGACATACATTGATGTGTTTTCCTTTGTTTCTGAAGGATTGAAATTATTATTACAGCACTTTTGTTTACTTCCATGTTTGTGCATCACCATTACTGATGTTATTAGCATGGTGTCAGTATAGTGGTAGTTAACTGCATTATGTTGAGCATATATATGCAGTGAGATAGTGGTCCAATGGGAAAACATATATGATTTGAATATGCATAGTAAAACATCTTACAAACAGTTTCTTCAATTTTTTGGATGTTCCATCTGCACTGTGCATGGAGTCATACTCCGTAGAGCCTGCTGAAGCAGCCACATGGACCAAAACCTCTGGGCAGAACACAAAGTAATGTTTGCTTCTTTTCCCTATTAAAATATGCTTTGACCTGTGGGAAGATGCAGTAGACTGAGAACCAGGGGGCCATGTCAAGTCTCACTTCTTTGTTGACTGGAGTTAATAATTCTGTGTGCGTTAATCAGTGGTATGAAGCACAGATCAATAACCAGTCTCCTAAAAAGGAGGTAAGCACCCACTCTCCCCATTTTACAGAAGGGGTAACTGAGGACATTGTACAAGGTTATTTCTGTTTAAACCGGGAATAGAATCTAAACCTTTAATATGACAGCCCCAAGTTTTAGCCTCATTGCTTCGCACAAAGAACCTGCCATAACTGTGTGATTGTGTGTCCTCTTCATGGAAAAATTCCAATGCCACCTGCCCCTGCCGTGCAAGACTTTCCCAAGCAGCCACATCTATCTTGTTGTTTCACTGCTTTACACAGGATGCTGAGTTAGAGTCTGCAGCTGTTCAGGAAAACTACAAGCAGCAGCAGTGGTTGTTTGCAGAGTCAGGAATGCATTGCAATGTTAGTTCACATCTGGAGGGGTGCAAATCTTACATTCTTCAGGCACTGATGGACTCATTAAGCAAAACGCCCTGCCTATCATTGGGTGAATAGTTTTATCAACTACTACGCTACAGGCACACTATGCCGAATCTCATTTGATAAATCCACACTTGCAGAGGATGCAATCCACAGATATCCATAAAGTTTAGACAAATGACATTTTACCTTTGCTTTGTGTTGTTAAATTTCTAATGACTGAATTTTAATGGTCTGATCAAATTTGAGTATAAGGACTCTAAAACTAGTGGTTATGAATATCCTTTTGATTACAAAGTATGGCTGTCTTCTTTCTTTTCTTGGGATCATAAGACTTCTAAATGTGTTCACACTCGATATATAGGTGGATGGTAAATAATTCAAACCAGTGATAGGGAACACCGAGTGCAAATAGGATTAAAGTAGGACTAAACACTGGTGGTGGAATGTAGACAAGATTCTTAAGTAGGGTGCTGAGCAAATATTAGTGAATGAAGCTTTGAGGTATAATCTTATGTGTAAACCTATCAACATGTCACTTGGGAGGCTGACACAGGCAAGTGTTAATAGGAGAGGAAACCCTTTTATTCCTTTCAACCCTCAGTTTTTCCAGAACTTTTCAATTTAATGGACAGCTTATTTTATTTCAAGTACATTAACAGCATTGGTTGCTTTTGCTCGGTTGCAGACAGAGATGTAAAATCCCTATAAATTAGTAAACTGATTAAATGGGGGAGGGGAGGCTCCCAGCCATGGTCGGAGGCTTCTCCAGCGGGGTTGGAGCATCTCCTGCCCGTGATGAGCCCCACAGGGCTGGAGCAGCCTGCTGCCAGTGCTCCAGTCCACTGGTTAACCATAACCAATAATCATCACCTGATAAGGTTAACCATTCACATCCCTAGTTGCAGAACAAATTACCATAAGACCTCAGAGCATTGTTAGCTGGTTGTATTGCACATGTACTCACACACACCCCTACCTTTCTTAAGGTACTGCTGTCTCCTTTCCCAGCTTTCTAATCACCATTGTATGTATATTTCAGGAAATACAATTTGCAACTTAAACTGCAAAAGTATTCTTTTCCCAATTGCATACAGTTATACTGTTGGGAGTATTTGACTTGTACATGAGATATGCTTTTTATTATTGTGAACCAACTATGTCATTTAAAACAATTTAAGGGAGTTTTGTTTTTATTTTCAATCTTTTCTTTGTTCTTGCACTCATGATTTTGAAGTGATCATACAAAGTAAACTAAACTCCCTCAGGTCACTGTAATGCACACAGTACTCTGGCATCCCCTGAAGACTTGCGATGTAATAGGAATGCAGCGAGGAAAGATTTCTACAGGTTGCTTTGATTTCCTAAGGAAAACATTCTACTTGTGAGGTTACCAGATACACAGAATCTATAGTCTCAAATCTGATCCTAATTTATTTATCTTCTATTCTTATCTTCTATAAATCCTAAAGGCCTTTGAGAGAAAATGAAATGTAATGCCATATATATTAAAATAAATAAATTCAGTCAGGTTACATGAATGTTTAATGATATTCTTGTGGATCTTTTGCATGAAATGTGCAAGTTGGGCAGTTCAGTTTCACAAATGAATATGTCCAGAGTTCTAGTTCTATATTTGCCTGAAATATAAGCATTCAGGGCCAAGTCAGTTTTTTTCAATTATATTGTTTAACTTGGCTTCTGTAGCCTGGCATAGGGTTCACTGGTGCAAAAGCCAATTTTCCATAACTCCCAAAGCATTCACAGATGCCACGTGGTGATTTTTTTTCTTTTAAACTGAATTGGCCCTAAGACATGCAAATATTTATTTGCAGAAAACCAACCCCTTTCCCTTAACACTGGAAAATGAAAACATTCTTCAATGGTACTTTTTTCTTGTCTTCATCCTCTAAAGACATTAGTTCCTTGTTCTTTTAACTTTGTTCTTGCTCATTATCTTACTATATATTTTAGAAATGTGTCCGACTGTCTCTCTGTCTGTCTGCCCATCTGTGAGTCCACTTGTTCCGGAACTCTTCTTAAACAGTAAGAGCTAGTGTAACCATCACTGGGCGGATTTGAACCCAGGACAGGTGTGTGTGTTACACTAGGACCACCAAATTTGGTATTCAGCTTCCTCTTATTATAACTAAAAGCAAAGGTAAGGGTTTGGTTGTGCCAGGACAATAAGATGTTCCTGGAATTCAATTGTTCCAGAGTCTGGCAGGAGGAATGGTTATACTGCAGAATGACCATGGTAGGGGGAGGAGGAAGGGGATAGAGATGGAGACTGGGATAGCTATTTCATCTTTGGGCCAGCTGGGGGCAAGGATAGAGAAAGGGGCAAATATTTACTATATATTTCAGAAAGTTTGTCTGTGTGTCTGTCTCTGTCTGTCGCCTATCTGGGGGACACGCACCCCTTCCCCGCCTGTGCCCACTGCATCTACAGTGGCCATGGAGAGGTGGTTCTCACCTGACCCCAAGCTGTTGCAGTAAGAGAGAGCTGGAATTGGCATTTCTCCCCAGGGCAGCCTGCATACTGAACCCCTCATCCTCAGCCCCACCCCAGAGCAATGATTTAAATGAAGAAAAACAAAACTTATTTTAGTTAAGGACCTGAGCAACACCAGATAAATCTTCGAGTAGGTAATATGTATTTTTGTCTATAGATGTAGACTAGGGAAGTTAAAATGTGTGTATTCAAGTAAATGTGTAGCCACTGAAAACTTCAACGGTTACACGTTTACTGGGGGGGAAGCAGCTCCCCCTGAGTTGGTGCGCACAGGGAGCTGTCTTTTAAGGAAGCTCCCCACACGTATCAGCTCCTGTGGAGCTGCCTGCGCCGCCCCACGTGCAAACATGTAACTGCTGACATTTTCAGTGGCTACACTTTTACCTGAATACATATGTTTTTACACCCCTAATCAATAGCAGCAGCAGCAGCATGGGAGGGTGTGTGTGGAGACAGGCGGCTCCCCAGGAGCCAGTGCTTGTGGGGAGCCGGTTTAAAAGCCCAGGCTCATCAGTTAACCATTTACACGTGTACACTATCACATCCCTAATGTAGACCTTGAACGTTCCCTTCCAATGAGCTAGAAATGCTAAATGGATCCTTTAGAGCTAAATTCAAGGAAGCAGGAATTTTTTGGACATATAAATCTTGTATGTACGTTGAGAGTGGCTGGCAGTTGTTGTTCAGTGTTTGTTATTATACTTTATATCTGTTACCACCAGTTTAAAAAAATTAAATACTTCCCTTTAACATTTGCTCTTACCCTCCATAAATCACTCTAGCACTTCCTTCTCTCCCTGAATTCTATTTTGCAACTGATATAGCAACACCAAAAATAATTTAAAATGCAAAACCAATTAAACACATTATATAGGATATAAAGGGTTAAAACCAGACTCCACAGTGTAGTTAAAATGTTGTATATGACTTTATGATCTACAGAACTTAACAAAATTTGAGATTTTCCCAGGCAGTGCAGGGGGTTTAGGTACATATCAGTTGATCCATTCAGGAAGATGTATGGTTAAAGCCCTGATGTTGGTTTTAATATCTCATCCAGTTTGTATGAAAGGAATAATCTGTGAAGAATAATCTATGTGGAACTTTCCCAGATTCAGTTGTTGATTGGGGAGGTTTTGGAACAAATTGATAAATTAAACAGTAATAAGTCATCTGAAAGTACTAACATATGAAGTGTCAGAATTGCCATCTGTGGTACATAATCTATCACTTAAATCAGTGTCCATACCACATGGCTGGAAGGTAGGAAATGTAACTTCTATTTGTTAAATAAGCTCTAGATGCCATCCTGGCAATTGCATGCCAGTAAGCCAAATTTCAGCAGCAGGCAAATTGGTTGAAACTCTAGTAAAGAAAAGAATTATCAGGCACATATTGAATTTATCTATGTTGGAGAAGACTCAACAAGGCTTTTGTAAAGGAAAATCATGCCTCACCAATCTATTAGACTTCTCTGAGATGGTCAAGAAGCATTTGAACAAAGGAGACTTAGTTGATAAATAGAGTATGTGGACTTTCAGAATGGCTTTGACAAGATCCCCCACAACCTGCTGGGTCTGTATATCTTATTTTGGTGCATGTATCACAGGGGTGGGCAAAAGGGCCTCCGCGGGCTGGATGCGGCCTACCAAGTGGTGGATCCGGCCCGTGGAGGCCCTGCTGCTCCCCTGCCCCCAAGCCAATTAGGGGTTGGGGGAGCACGCAAAGCCTCCTCCCGCCCTGCCAGGAGCACATGGCGCTTTGAAGTGCCACGCGCTGCTCGCAGGGGAGGGGAAGGAAGAGCGGAGGAGGCTTTGCATGCTTCCCCAACCCCCAGGCCCTAATTGGCCTAAGGGCAGGGGAGTGAGGGAAGTCTCCTCCCACACCAGGGGCATGGGCACCTTGGGGGAACGTGAGGAGGGGGCAAAGCCACTCCCTCACCCCCAGACCAATCATTGTCTGGGCGTGGGGAACCTGGAAATATCTCGGTCCTGCCCCTTCCGCTCAATGCCCTGCCCCTTCCTGTGCGGCCCGGGGTGGGGCATTGAGTGGAAGGGGCGGGGCATTGAACGGAAGAGGCGGGACCGAGATATTTCCAGGTTCCCCCCAAGTGGCTCCCAACAAAAAATTATTGCCCACTCCTCATGTATCACATTTGTATGTAAAGTTCGAAATATGGGGTATGGAATTGTTTATGGTTTTAAATGTGCAGATAAAAGTAATCAAAGGTGTTTCCAGTCCTCTGACAACCATGATCACTGGGTGGTCAACTTAATTGCCTCTAAACAGTCTGGTTTTGTCTCTCAAGGTTGAGCAGTGGTTGGTCCTGGAAAGACACATGACCAGATGAACTTATACTTGTATACTAGTTTAACCAGGTCATTCTCCATGAAAGGGGGGAATGTAGAAAAAAAGAATTCCCACCCCCAAAAAAATCTATTTAAACTGGAAATCTATCAGTCTCTTTTTCATTGGCTGGCATGACACACCCCAGGAAATAGCCAGAGACCTCCTCCTTTGGAGGTTTAGCCAAAATAAGGACAGTCTTAGGGTAAGTTTGCAATACATTTTAGTGTTTTAGAACTAGCTATGCACTTTCCTTTATTTTAAATTTTTAATCTACTTTTCTCTGCCTGTTTTCACTTGCAACCGATTAAATCCTACTGTTTATACTTAATAAAATTACTTTTATTTACGATCAAGCCCAGTATAAATATTTGTTATCTGGGGGAGCAATCAGTGTGTACATCCTCATTGCATTGTTAAAGGGGGCTTTCCTGAATGGGCTTTCAACATGTGAAACTCTCACACAGTGAAAGAGGGATTTATTTGGGGCTTTGAGCCCATTTGGGGGCTGGTTTTCTGAATGCTGTGTCTGGAACTGCATTCTCTTCATTGCTGAAGTGATTCAGTGTCTGAATTGCTCTTGGGGTGGGGTGGGGGGGAGTCTCAGCTCTGTGCCTTGTCTGGGGAGACCAGAAGATCTGGTCCAGCAGGACAGGGTGGTGAGAAGCCCCAGAGAGCAAGAAGGTGAGTGTCAGCGGCTTTGTCAGCACTCTGGGAAGCAGCCCTAAGGGTTTGTGACCACACCCTATAACAGGGGTGTTTATTTTACTTCCTGTAGGGAGCATCTTGTATTCTGGCTGGTGGGTTTTTTCATTGTAACAGGCAGATTTCCAAACATAGTACAGTTGAATACTCCATGACATACGTAAATGGTTGCACCCACTTTTTCTTTTTTACTTCTGTAGCCAGATGGGAAATGCTGGAAAGGAATAGGAGACTGAAGAGGAGATTTTCTTTGTTGTTTTTGTATGACTACACCTTTAAAATAACAGGACAGCCTGACCACAAAAATGAACACATGCAGAAGTTGGCAACATGCACTTAATTTCCATGTGGCATAAACAGGCTTCAGAAGGGAGATGAGGGGAGAGTGGAATAAATGAGGAAAGATCACCAGTGTTTGATCTAGGCCTGATTATGGAAGCTACACAGTGGGAAGGACTTTATATATGTATATACACATATTATAAAAAAGAGTGACAGAACATGAAAGGAATAATAAAGGGAAATCTTAGGAAAAAATGTTAGCAAACTCCTATAAAAGAAAGCCTTCCCCTTATCATTAAAACCACTGAGCTCCTTTCTTAATTGTCAAGCCTGTTAGCCATTAACATTAATCTGAAGTACCAAATAGTTGTCCTTCTTATTATTGTTTTAATTACCTTAATCCTTTTCTAGCTGCTCCTTTCAGCAGCAAGACAACTTACAATTCAACTAGTGCTCTCTTGGAAGCAAGGACAGTCTTTTTATGCTGTAATGCAGTGCTTCACACAATGGGGACACGGTCCATGATTGGGGCTCTTATGTGCTATAATACAAATAATTAACAATAATACAAAATTCATAGGTGGGAATAATCCTGCATTAACCAAAGATGTCCTACATGGCCAAATAGGTTTCTTGTTTGCTAATTTCTACTCCTTTCTCTTCTTTCTCCATCTGCATTGAAGCTTCTCATCACAGCAGAGCTAAACCTCTCATCGTAACAAAGGAATTCCTGTGCTGGATCAGGTCTGTGCTCCAGTTAATGAAGGATCTGGTACTGGCAGCTTTAGAGGACAATACAAGGAAAGCATGCAATAAGTAGTTAGGAGAGAACTGGTCCCCCAGCAAATTTTTGGCTGACAAATTTTAGGACTTTAACAGGGTTCAAAAAGGACCTAGATAGATTCATGGAGGTTAGGTCCATCAATGGCTATTAGCCAGGATGGGTAGGAATGGTGTCCCTGGCCTCTGTTTCTCTGGAGGTGAGTGACAGGGGAGGGATTACGTGAAGATTACTTGTGATCCCTCCCTCTGGGGCATCAAGTATTGGCCACTGTCAGCAGACAGGATACTGGGCTAGATGGACCTTTGGTCTGACCCAGTATGGCTGTTCTTATGTTTATGTTCTTATGACAAACTGAGCAGACAGTTCTCCTCTCACCACAAGTGAGTTCTCCATCCAGAGGTTGTTTCAGTTCTCTTCCAGAAGGCTGTGAAGGCTAGAACTATAACAGAGTTTAAAGAGAAGCTAGATAAATTCAGGGAGGTTAGGTCCATAAAAGGCTATTAGCCAGGGGGTAGGAATGGTGTCCCTGGCCTCTGTTTGTCAGAGGCTGGAGATGGATGGCACGAGACAAATCGCTTGATCATTGTCTTCTGTCCATCTCCTCCGGGGCACCTGGTGCTGGCCACTGTCGGCAGACAGGCTGCTGGGCTAGGTGGATCTTTGGTCTGACCCAGTACAGCCATTCTTATGTTCTTAGAAGTGGCTCTCCCCAGGTGGGCCTGTTTGCCACTAGGCAGAACAGGAAGTGCCTCAGTTTCTGCTCATGGCGAGGCTCAAGCGCAGGATCCCTTTTGGATGTTTTTCTCATACCATGGATGGCAGGATCTGTTCTACACCTTTCCCCCAATTCCTTTCGTCGCCAAAGTCCTAATGAAGATCAAACAGGACAAGGTCCAGAACTGATGTGGCCCTGTCAGCATTGGTTCAGCACCCTAATGAGCCTCTCAATGCTCCCACCATGGCCCCTGCCGTTCTGCTCAGACCTGCTATCCCAGGGTTACGGTCATGTACTCCATCCCAATCTGTCATCTCTCTTCCTTATGGCGTGGCTGCTTTGTGGATGAAGCCAGAGGAACAATCCTGCTGTGAGGGAGTACAGCTAGTTCTCGTGGAAAGCTACAAGCCAACAAACAGATAGACATATCCGGCGAGCTGGACCAGGTTCTCAGTGTGGGCCACTCACATGCTATCTTAGACTATCTATTCCGTTTGAAAGCATCAGGGTCCAGGAGCAGCCCGAGGCCGGCTGCAGCAGCTGGCACCCTAGGCGGGGCGGCGCAATCGGCACCCCTGCCTGAACGGCCGTCAATGGCTGTGACGTCATCATCGGGTGCCCAGGCCAGCGGTGCCCTAGGCAGCTGCTTAGCTCGCCTAGGCTCACGGGCCGCCCCTGTCAGGGTCTCACTCATGCTTCTATTAAGGTTCATTTCGCAGCAATCTTGGTTTTCCATCCACCAATCCAGGGCCAGTCTGTTTTTTCCCACAACATAGTGGTCAGGTTCTTGAAAGATCTTGAAAGGCTTTTCCTGCATGTTTGTCCTCCTGTCCCTCGGTGGAATCTTAACCTAGTCCTCTTCAGACTTACAGGATCTCCCTTTAAGCCCATGGCCTTGTGTTCCCTTCTCCACCTACCTTGGAAGGTGACTTTCCTGGTGGCAATCACGTCAGCTGGGGGAGTCTCCAAGCTGCATTTCTTGACTTCAGAGCCTCCATACACTGCCTTTTTAAGGGTGAAGTTGAGCTCCGACTGCATCCTGCCTTACTGCCCAAGATGGTCTCCATGTTCCACATGAGTCAAGAGATTTTCCTCTTGTTTATTTCCTCTATACTGCATAGGCCAATGAGGAAAAGCACCTTCATGCCTTACATGTCAGAAGGTTTCTTGCCTTTTACCTGAAACTGACAAAGCCATTTTATAGGTCATCTCAGCTCTTCATCACGTACATTGAGAGGATGAAGAGGCTCCTGGTGTCTCCACAAAGGATCACAAAGGGGATAACCTCTTGCGTCTGGGTGTGCCACGCATCAACAGGTGTCCAGTTGCTTCCACTGGTCCAGACACACTCAATCAGAGTGCAGGCTTCTTTGGCAGCCTTCCTCGCTCATATCCTGATAGAGGACATCTGCAAGGCACCAACCTGGTCCTCTATTTAAATGCTTACAACACATTACACCATCACACAGCAGGCCCAGGAGGATGCTGTGTTCGGCAAGACCATGTAGCATTTGGCATTTCCTTAAACACCCACCTGCCACCAGAGATACCACTTGCAATAATTTATGTTGAATGGACCTGAGCAAGCACTTGAAGAATAAAAGACAATTACCTGTTTCCATACCCGGTGTTCATCGAGATGTGTTGCTCATGGCCAGCATCCCACCTTTCTTCCCCACTGTTGGAGTTTCTGGCAAGAAGGAACTGAGGTCTGTTGGTGCTCTATGTAGCACAGCACATAAGTTCCACTCCAGAAGGCATTGGAGCCTGTCCCCTATGGATACTGCTGAGACAAAATTTTCTAACACTAGTGCATGTGGTACACACACACCTACACTGAATGAACTTGAGCAACACATCTTGAAGAACACCACTTACAGAAACAGGTAATGTCTTTTCCCACATAGACAGCGGTTATTACAAGATTCATAGAAAAGATTCATGCAAAAGAGCAAGGCCAGATAGATAACACTACAGCTACACACACTGTTCTGGCTCACTGTTAAAATGTTCTCTGGAAGCCTCCCCGAGGCAAATAGCTCTGTGTTAGACTCTTCTAATAGCCTTTGTATCTGACTGTTTAAATTCAGCATATAGCCTTTCCACCTTGGCCATGGTAGAAATTTCCCCCCCTTTGCTTCACACATATTATGTGGGACACAGCAAGCAGCTATAACCACTGGGATATTTGTGAGGCAAGGGAGCAAGGAGTAGTTTAGGTCTCCCAGCATTATTATTGGCATTTGAATATCCCCAGTGGTAACATGCATGTTGTGAAAGAAAGTCCCTTCTTGTAACTTTCTGAATAGTCAAGTGTTCTTATAGATGCATACTTCATGCCTCTTTCCTGCCCAACCCGTGATGTTTTCAGTGAATCATCCCTGGGGATTGACTAGCTCTTGCATTACCATAGGAAAGGAGCCTTTCTGTTCAAATGCTCTGTGACAGAGTGGTCTGGTGCTAATGCCACCTACCATGGCACTACATTTTGAGAACCCCATTGCTGCAAAACCATCCACAATGTTTTGCATATTGCCCAGAGTTGCATCCTGCTAGCAGGATGCGATTAGTGGCTCTGCAGACTTGTATAACAACAGTCCCTTTAGTGAATTTTCTTACTCCAGGTTGATTCCTGACTGACCTATAGCAATCTGGCATTGCAAGTTTCTGCAGTGTAATTGCCAGTTGCTTTTTAACTATCAATAGATATCTTCTTTTGATGGCACTGTACTGAAGGGCTAGGGTAAGTTTGGTGCACAGATCCACAATGGGGTGTTGAGTCAAGACAAAGGGACTGGAACCCAAGTCTGCAGAGCTTGGGGCAGCTGATATTTCCACATTGCCACCAGGAGGCTGTATGGTGGCACAGCCAGGGAGAACTGTGGAGAGTAGGTACTGCAGGAAGTACCACCCACCTAACCTTGAGTGACAGCACCTTGTGGTCCCCTTGCTAAGCATCCCTAGTAAATCCCAGGGGTTGCCTCAGAAAGATATCTGGGCCACTGCATAGCTCCCCTTGGCCAGCTGTGGGGGTAACACCTGTGGATGTGGGCAGTGCACATTGCACCAAGCTGCCTCCACCTAGGGGCCAGATATGCCATCTGCTCCTGGGAGCAGCACAGAGGCAGGGCAGGCAGGGAGCCTTGAATTAGGCTCGTTACAACACCAACTGGGAGCCTCTTGAGGTAAGTGCTGCCTGGCCAGAGCCCACATCCCATACCACCTGCCCCAGTTTGGAACTTCCTCCCTAAGGTCCCATAACCCCACCCATACCCTAACCCGCTGCCCCAGCCCTGAGCCCCTTCTTGCACCCAAACTCTCTCCCGGAGTCTGCACCCAAACCCCATATCCAGCACATAATCCCCTTCCACACCCTGAAACTCTCATTTCTGGCCCCACAACAGAGGTAGGGGAGGCCCCAAGTCTCCATGCCCCCCTGCAGGGCTGTGTGTGGCCCTTAGCTGGGTTTTTCTCCTGTGGCTCAATGACTCCTGATAGAGAAAAGGTTACCCACCCCTGCTTTAGGGTCTTTTTCTATAGCTTCTGTTCTCTCTCTCTCTCAGCTTCCCACCACCACGCTGCTGGTTTTAGAATATGTGATCCATTTCAAGTCTTTGTTCAGGCCAAGGGAAACAGTGTCAAATTTGCATATGAAGGTCAATTCTGCACTCTCTCTCTGCAGTTGGCCTGTGAAAGAGAGGGGCTACATTCCCCATTCACACCCCCAGGCCAACGTTTTTACACTGACACTACACTACACTACAGTAGCACACTATTGATATTACACAATTAACAAATATCTGACAGCACGATTCACTCTAGTTATATCAATGCACATATGCTATGAAAGGGATAGCAAACATGTACTAGTCTGTATGTAACAGGGTAATTATGAAGCTGTGGGTTTGGGGTTTTCTAAAATAATTTAGCACAGCTTCAAGCATAACAGTAGTTTAAAGAAAAACATATGGTTGTAACCTGAAAAAAAGAGTGACTAAGTTAAGACATCTGTAAATGTAAAAGGTCAGCAGAAGAGTTACATCCTGCAGTAGTTATATCCAATAGGATATAAATTGTGACTGAATAAAAAACATATAAACCTATTCATTAACAAAGCAAATTTAGCTTACCTTGTTCTGACGGAAATATTTTGTTCCATTACTGCTACAAGTATCACTAGTCTAGGCCATGCTAGGTCAGTTGCTCTGTATATGGAAAACATGGATTACAGAAACAAGACTATAGTTAGTGAGAGGAACAATCTCCCATGCTTACACGCAGCTCTTCTTCAGGTCTGGGTGAAGTATTTAATTGTGTCACTCTGAGGGTATGTCTACACTAGGAAGTTATTTCGAAATGACTCCCCTTATTTTGAAATAGCAAGACGAGCATCCACACTACCAAGCCTGTTGTTTTGAAATAATGGGCTTGTTATTTCAAAATAATAACTCCTGCTTGTGAAGCGGAATAAGCTTATTTCAAAATAGTTATTTCAGAAGTTATTATTTTGAAATAACCTGATAGTGTAGACAAAGCCTGAATGAGTTTCCCAGACTCGAAAAAAACCTGTGTGACTTGAAAGCTTGTCTCTCACCAACAGAAGTTGGTCCAATAAAAAGATGCTATCTACTTCATAATGCAATGCAGGAAAGATCAATTATAAGCACTCTTTTTGTTATGTGTATGAGTGCAGTGACTGAAACAATGGGGCACTGTTCTCTGCTTGGGGTTCTGGGTGTTACTGCAGTACAAATAATAAACAATAGTAGCTCTTTCAGTAAAATGAGTTATGTTAACTGTACATTTCCTTCTTTCTAGGTGTAAGTCTTTAAAAAGTAATGCATTAAGGAAGAGTTGTCGGGGTGTGTGTGGGGGAAGCGGGTGTTTTGTGGTCTCAGAGAATCAGAAATGTTGCAGCATTTCTGATGAATTAATGGCAATTCTCTAATATAGGAAAAGGACAAAAATTGTACCTTATTGTGTTAGCCTGAAGTTGATACAATGTAGTTCAACTGAATAGGAAAACACTAGCGTCTTCTGGCAGCACTTGCTCCTAAAAAATACTTTGTAATAATATAGCTGGTGTGGTGTCTATCCAGAGTTCAGTGCTACCACACTGACTTCTCCATCAAAAGATGGATGTTTTTAAGTCCCATCAGATTTTCCATGTTCCACACACAATAAAACATGAGGCCATTACCATGGTTCATGTCCAGGCCTCTGTGTTGCTACTGTATTGTTGATTTGTGCAACAATCCAGAGGATGTCTCGGGGTAGCCGTGTTAGTCTGTAACTTTAAAAACAATGAGTAGTCCTGTGACACCTTAAAGACTAACAAACATAGATCGATATAGAGAGATGGATATAGATATAGTACTAAAGTGAACTTTCACGGGCAAAACCCACTTCTTTAGATGATCTTGAGTCTTAGGGTTAGTGTTAGGATGGTTTTTTTCCCCCTTTTGTCCCATCAATCAATGTGTTCCATTATATAAATTATATAGAAGAGTTTTGTTCTAAGGAGTACCTTTATCTTCCCTTAGTGAAATGATGGCTATGTCTACACTATGGAGTTTTTTCCGGGATACCAGAGAATGCGTCTGCTCTTCTGAAATTTTGTTCAGAAGAGCAAATGCACTCTTTCCGAAGCCCTGTAGTCCTCATTTTATGAGGAATTAGGGCTCTTCTGAAAGAGGAGGTTTTTCCTACATTTGGCCCCGTGTAGACGGGCCAAATGTTGGAAAAGCCTCTTCCGAAAAAAGAATGGGAAAAAGGTACACAAATTGTTGTTTGCAATTTGTGTACCTTTTCTCCAAACTCCCCTCCCCAGCAGTGTAGACATAGCCTATATGTTTTAAATCAGTGCTGTATACTCTAGGTGACTGTGGAATTTTTCTTATCTTCACCTTCATTTGAAGATTTAAAATATAATGATTGTGAAATCCCCATGACTCTGTTTCAGCTATATCTTTGGCACACATGTTGAAAGTCTGGCATATAGAAAGGAGGAATGGTTGATTTATGGAAGAACCCTCCAACATGTCCACCATAAAAGATGAAAAACATTTTGTTTTCCTTTGGGATACATTTATATTACTATCAGGAATGTGTGTAGTAGAGGTGCCTTTTTAGAGGGAATGGGCTTTCTGAATCACATTATGCTGCAAAATATAAATTCATAGATTGCTACAGTGAATCTTTATGTATTAATTTAGAACACTCAAAAGAAACAGAATGGGTCAGCACAGATATAACTTAGTTCAGTAGTCTCCAACCTTTTTACAGCCAAGATCACTTTTTAAATGACAGAACAAGCCAAGATCTACTGCCCCGTCCCTTCCTTGAAGCCCCGCCCCTTCCTTGAAGCCCCACCCTCTCTATTCTCCTCCATCACTTGCTATCCCCAACTCTTATACTGCTGCTTTTTTTCCCAATTCTTCTGTAGGAAGAGGTTTTTCCAACATTTGGCCTGTCTAGACTAGACCAAATGTCAGAAAAACCCCTTATTTTGGAATCCCCCTTATTCCTCGTGGAAAGAGGAATATAGGGGTGACCGAAAGAGCATGTTTGCTCTTCCACTAAAAAAAGCGGAAGAACAAATGCATCCCTGGATGCAGAAGAGTTTTTCTGGGATATCTCCAGAATCCTGAAAAACTCCTGCAGTTTAGCCATACCCTTGCTGGGTTGAGACAGGATGCGTAGGCTCTGGGGTAGGAATGAGGGATTTGGGTGTGGGAAGGGGTGAGAGGTGCAAGTTCTGGGAGGAAATCTGGATGCAGGAGGAGGTGGCTCAGGGAGAGGGCTCCAGGCCAGGCAGTGTTGGGGTCAGATGTAGGGTTAGGGTACTAAGCAAGCCACAGACTTCTGGATGTGAGAGTTCAGGAATTTGGGTTGGGGTATGTGAGGGGCTCAGGGCAGGGGTTCCAGTGTATGATAGGCTCAGATGTAGGGTCTGGGAGAAAGGGAGTGCAGGAGTGTTATGATGCTGTGGCCAGATGGGGCTTGGCCCCAATTGGGGTTTGTTGGCCAGGCTTCATTTTTAAATAAAATACTATGTCAAACACAAAAGTTTCTGCATTGTCTTTATTTCTGAGAAGGGCAGGAACCTGTTTTGAGTCAGGGGTCACTGACCCACAGAAAAGTCAGTTGGGGCCACACAAGTGAGATGCAAAAAACCCCTCCTCCAACCCCTTCCCCCAAGCTTCACTAATGTGGCCCCAACTGGGGGGACATAGTACTGGGGAAGGGTGCTAGTGGGTGCTTCGGCAGGGGACAGGGTGCCAGTGGGGACAGAGTTCTGTGGCTGGGGACAGAGGAGTGGGGACAGAGTTCTGTGGCTGGGGACAGGAGAGTGGGGACAGAGTTCTGTGGCTGGGGAGTGGGGAGAGGGAACAGGGTGCCAGTGGGGGCAGAGAGTCCCCTGCACCCGCCTCCTCCCAGGATTCCCCCCCTCCCTGAGGGAAGCCGGCGCGTGCCTCCTCTGGGCCCGACTCCCCTTTCCCGCAGAGCAGTGAACCCCAGTCGTGCACCTCCTCCAGGGCCAACCCCCCCCTCCTGTGGTGCAGGGAAACCCCCACGCACGCCTCCCCCGGGGCCAACTCCCCCCCCACGGCGTAAGGAGACCCCCGCGCGCACCTCCCCCGGGGCCGAGTCACCCCTCCCACGGCGCAGGGAAACCCTCACGTACGCCACCCCCGGGACCAACCCCCCCTCCCGCGGTGCAGGAAAGCCCCCGCGCGCACCTCCCCCAGGGCCAACGCCCCGTTCCGCAGTGCGCCCGGCACGCCACAGACCTGAGGGAGGGGAGCAGCCAGCACACTTCCGGAACCCCCGGAAGTGGCGCGAAGCTGCAGGACTTCCATCCACCCCACGGGAAGCCGGCACTACCTCCATTGTCACTGGATGTAGGTAGTGGGGCTTCTCAGGGGCGGCGGGAAAATGGGAGAGCCCGAACGCCTCGAGATCAACTGGTCGAGGCCTCGCAATCGACCAGTCGATCGCGATCGACCGGTTGGTGACCGCGGACTTAGTACATCTTGGATTAAATTGGAGCTGTTTGAAGTCAGGTGTGTGATTTCAGAACTTGGATGTATTTGCTTTTACAATTCCTTATGAAACTTGAATTTGACTGTCAATCTCTCTATGAAGAAGCACAAAACACATTTAAATGAAGTTAGTTGCATACTACTAACTACTAGCACAGGCCCAGAATTTAAGTTGGGGTGGGTAATAAAATGCCGGTGGTTTGCCAGCTGCATGGACTGGGACGCTGCATCCCGCAGCTCCCATGGGCCACAATCCCCCGTGCCTGCGGAGGTGCAAGTAATTATAGCAGTGGCAATATTTGCCCATTCCTGATTTAATTAAATTAAATTGGAGATGTGTAAATGTTCGCCTCAATTTCAGCTTTTCTTTTGTAACTTCAAGAGGCGATGATTAAGGTTGCAGTTTAGTCACGGAGGTTGAGGAAGTCATGGAATCTGTGACTTCCAGCAACCTCTGTGACTTCAGCCTGTGGCAGTTTCAAGCTGCAGGCTCTTCTGCCATCACAGTGGGAACAGGGATTTGCAGGAACCCCTGCTGCCTCTGGCATGCCTTCAATCTCCAAGCTGCCCCAGATGGCAGGAGCACCCCAAAACTCCCAGACACCTAGAGCAGCAGCAGAGGATCCCCCTAAGCTCCTGCCCACTGTGGGCAGCAGGGGTACCTTGCAGCTCCCAGCAGCGGGTGGCAAGGAACCCTGGAGCTCCAACATCCAACCCACAATGAAGGCTCCCTGAGCTCCTAGCCACTGCTCATCTGCACTGCTGCAAGCAGTGTGGGGGCTCGCGGAACCCCATTTTGTCAGATCTTTTTAGTAAAAAATCACAGACAGGTCCCAGCTTCCATGAATTGTTCTTTATTGCTCGTGTCTGTGACTTTTGCTAAAAATATCCATGACAATATCTTAGCCTTCGCGATGACGATTCTCACTATTGGAGAACATGCTTCCCAGTACTTCAGGCCACACTAAATAGGCTAATATAGGAGAAATGGGAATGTTTGTGTTGGAATTTCATTTTTGCATATGTTTTAGAGCTCTATTTAAAAACAAAGCAATTCCTCAAGGCAGCCATCATAAAACAATCCCTAAGGTGATCAGCTTGTACATGAGTCATCTGATTTCTGTAGCTTACAGCATCTGATTGATTTAAAGGTTTTGTCCTTCTGTAACTGCACATTTGAATTTTTTGGCTGTGTGAGAAGACTCTCACTTTAAAAATGCCCCCAGCTCATAAAACCAGTGGTAGAAAATGTTATGTCCATAACATCCACACAATACAATTAGACAAAGACATAAAGTACTCTTTTGGGAAGGTTGCAGTATATCACTACATTGTTTGCTAAAATCCAGAACCCTAACATACAAGAACCAAATACAGAGAGGGCAAAGCAGTCTGCTCCTGAAGGCAGAGGTACACAGCTGAACCCACCTTGTCTGGGCTGATTTGCAGACTGACTCAGATGATCACACACTTCCCTCCCTGCATATAAAGCCAGTAAATCCCTTAATCTTAAAATGATAACTTGTGATTTTAGCAGTACACCACAGAAGGGATTTTCCCTTTTCTGCATGAGCTATTTCGTTTTTTTTTTCTTCCCCAAGCCTAACTTTTAAATAAAAGTTCATACTAGTCCTAGCACTGGTAGAAACACATCTCCAAAGATAGGTGAATGGCAGAAGTGAACGTGGGAGTCAGCCAGGAAAAGAGCGCCCCTCTGTATTAGAGTTTTTCTTTATCAGCCCCTCCATAACTTCACATATAGTTGCCAAATTGCTGCATAGGGAAATGAGACATACCTCTCAGATTTGGCAGGCTTAGACGATGAGTCAGTGGTACCTATGGTATTGATGGGAGGACCAGAATCTTCAGTGATGACAGTTATACTTTCCCAAGGAGGAATAGCAGATAAGTATCAGACTGACTCCCAAAGACTGAAATGCCTCTTGTAAATTATGTCGGCAGCACCAAATGGAGAAAATATGTGTGCTGTGACTCAGTCACCGGAGAGAAAGCCTGAAGTGTTCTGAGCATGGAGATTAATCTTAGCATATATTCATTATTTCTGGCTGATTTCAGGGAAATATTACTTTATATAGAATTCATTTTTTACTATTCAAATCGCATCATGATGCTCTATTAAAAACCTACTGGGAATGTCTTTTTTTTGTGTGCACAGTTTTTGAACCTATGCTATTTTTTGGTTAGGAAGAGCATGTATTATGGTTTATTGTGGATTTTTCAAACCTTCACCTATTATCATTATTTTTGTTGAGGTAATGCCTCAGAACTCTGTTCATGGACCAGGACTTCATTGGGCTGGGATTTGTACATACACAGAGTATAAGAAACTGAGCATCGGTTCAGATCCACGCCTCTGTCCTATGTGGTAAATAAATTGAGTTCCATGTAGAACATAGAATGATGGGGTTTTATGATAATTTTTTAAAATGAATAAGTTGCCAAAATCCAGTCTCTGACTCACAAATTGAAAATGAGAAAATATTCAATTAGGAATATGTAATATTTTATTAAATATTTATTAAACAAAACTAAAACCTAACAAGAAACAAACATTGCTGTTGTGTTTAAAAACAAGTGTACTCTTCAGAGATGTACTACCTGGGGGAAGATCATTCAAAATCTTTGTCACAAAATGAAGCACCTTAATCATTGACAACTGCATTAAAAATAATCCTTATTTAAAACCATAGAATCCTAGGGCTGGACGAGACCTCGGGAGGTCATTGAGTCCAATCACCTGCCCAAAGCAGGACCAATCCCATCTAAATCAGCCCAGCCAGGGCTTTGTCAAGCTGGGACTTAAAAACCTCTAAGGATGGAGATTCCTTAAGTAACCCATTCCAGTGCTTCATCAGCCTTCTAGTGAAATAGTTTTTCCTAATATCCAACCTAGACCTCCCCCTGTGTAACTTGAGACCATTGCTCCTTGTTCTGTCATCTGTCACCACTGAGAACAGCCTCTCTCCATCGTCTTTGGAACCCCTCTTTAGGTAATTATTGAAGGCTGCTATCAATTCCCCCCTCAGTCTTCTCTTCTGTAGACTAAATAAGCCCAAATCCCTTAGCCTCTCCTCATAAGTCATGTGCTCCAGTCCCCTAATAATTTTGGTTGCCCTCTGCTAGACTTTCTCCAATGCATCCACATCTTTTCAGTAATGGGGTCCCCAGAACTGGACGCAATACTCTAGATGTGGCCTCACCAGTGCCGAAAAAGGGGGAATAATCACTTCCTAGACCTGCTGTCAATGCTCCTCCTAATGCACCCTAATATGCTATTAGCCTTCTTGGCTACAAGGGCACATTGGATGAGAAACTGGATGAGTCAACACTGTAATCCCCAGGTCCTTTTCTGCCAAACTGCTGCATAGCCAGTAGGTCCCCAGTCTGTAACAGTGCTTGGGAATCTTCCATCCTAAGTGCAGGACTCTGCATTTGTCCTCGTTGAACCTTATCCGATTTTTTTTTTCCCAATCCTCTAATTTGTCTAGGTCACCCTAGTCCCTTTTCCTACCCTCTGGAGCAATGGTTTTCAAATTATGGGTCATGACCCAGTACTGGGTTGTGGAATGTCAGGCCCCTAGTCTCATTGCTGCAGGGTGATCAAATGACCAGGGCACTAAGGCAGCTACCTGCCTATCCTGTCACTGCAGACTGCACTGCGACCCAGAAGTGGCTGTCAATAAGTCTGGCTCCTAGGTAGAGGGGAGAGTGCACTTAGATCCCCACACTAGCTCCGCACTCCCATTGGCTGGGAACCTGCTGCTGACTGCTTCTGGGGGCAGCATGATCTGCGGTGCCAGGAGAGGCAGGAAATCTGTCTTAGCACCTCTCCTGCACTACAGACTGCTCAAGGTAAGCTCCTCCTGCCGCAGCCCTGAACCCTCCCCCACCAACGCTGGAGCCCCCTCCTACACACCAAAGCTCTCATCCCACACGCTAGTCAAATTATGTTGGGTCGCTGCATCGACAATTTTCTTCAACTGGGTCATGAGAAAAAAAGTTTGAAAACTGCTGATCCAGCATGTCTACCTCTCCCTCCAGCTTAGTGTCATCTGCAAACTTGCTGAGGGTGTAATCCATCCCCTCAGCCAGGCCATTAATAAAGATGTTAAACAAAACTGGCCCCAGAACCGACCCTTGGGGCACTCCACTTAATACTGACCACCAACCAACCATTGAGCTATTGATCACTATTCTTTGAGCCCAATGATCTGGCCAGCTTTCTGGCCACCTTACTGTTCATTTATCCAATCCATACTTCTTTACCTTGCAGTCAAGCATACTGTGGGAGACCATATCAAAGCTTTGCTAAAGTCAAGGTATACCACGTCCACCACTTTCCCCATATCCACAGAGCCAGTTACCTCATCATAGAAAGCAATCAGGTTGGTCAGGCGTGACTTGTCCTTGGTGAATCCATGTTGACTATTCCTGATCACTTTCCCCTCTTCCAAGTGCTTCAAAAAGGATTCCTTGAAGATCCCCTCCATGATTTTTCCAGGGACTGAGGCAAAGTTGACTGCTCTGTAGTTCCCTGGATTGCTCTTCTTCCCTTTTTTAAAGATGGGCACTACATTTGCCTTTTTCCAATCGTCCGGGACCTCCCCCAATCTCCACAAGTTTTCAAAGATAAGAGAGTCAGGAATAGACCAAAGCCTTCTGAGTCCCTGGCCAGTTAGTTAGCCACAAGGCTATCATGTTTGCTCTTTGCATTGTATGAACATTAAAGACCCCATCACTCTTCTGTTAATAGTTGATTTTTTTTTCCTCTAGTGCTTATATGTTGGTGAGGGGCTGGTGTTTTGTTCTTTGTTGGTTTTGAGGATTTTTATAAAGCTCTTCAGAATTAAAGATGCTATATAAAAGTAAAATATAAAATGGGAACAAGCTCTCTTTTCAGCTTCACTTACTTTCTCCTGATCAGTGTCTAAAGGATTATCTTAATATAAGAATGACTTGTCCTCCAGAAGTCTCACTTTAGAAGCATTATTGCCTGCCATTTATCACACTTATGTCTTAATGCAACAAAAGTTATTTGTGTACACCTATAAAACTGGGACTTCATTTTTAGCAAATCATCTTTACCTTTCATTTTTCACCTTCTGGGTTTCCCAGCATTTCTATCATACTCTAAAATATTTTACACTCTCCCTTAAGTTTCCCTCACTTCCTGTGTTGTAGCTACTATTTTTCTGCAAGAAGAGGTTGTTAACAGTTGCTATTTAGCTAGAGTAAGTTTATAGAGTCAGTAAATAGGGTGTCACTTTTTGAGCAAGAATTGAAGCACTAAGAGCTTGTTTGCTTTGCTGCTAGCCAAACTGACCAGCTCAGATAGGACAGAAAACAAAGTAGCTTGTGAGTTGTTATGAACCTACTGTGGCAGATTTTAAAAATATTGTAGACTCAACATATGAAACTCAGACGTAGCAAAATCTTGCTATTGCTATTCCCTTCAAGGTTCTTTCAGCAGGGAATCATAAGCTTTGTTAGAATTTACTGAATCTTATTAGGAAAGTTCAGAGATTTGCTTTGTTGTGGGCTCTATAAAGGGCAAGTTATTATATGTTGTTTTGCTACTTTGCAGTCTAAAAACTACTTAATGTTTAGTATCAGGTGGCTGTTTTGCTGGCATTTGAACTATTTAAGGGATCATAGCTTCCTTTTACAAGAAGTAAATATCTCTGAAAAGACTGAATAAGATTTGTCCATACACATAGGGCATGTCTGCACTGCATCCATAGCTCAAAATAAGCTATGCAATTTGAGCTACACAAATTGCGTATCTTATTTCAATGTTATTTCAAAATTGCGTATTTCAAAATTTGGCGCTGTCTACACAGCACTTATTTCAAAATAAACGGCTATTCTGAAATGTCCCTTACTCCTCGTGGAATGAGGTTAACAGGGACATTGGAATAGCGAGCCCGTTATATTTCGAAATAACGGATATGCACAAAAGACACGGAATAGCTATTTTACGATGCCTCTAGTATCCCAAAATAGCACTGCAGTATAGACATAACCATAGAGAATAAAAATGAAGCTATGCAATAACTGAGCTGAAATCTGTTATCTATCAGTATCAGCAGTGTTATCCCATCTGAGGATATTTTGAGCACTTTTGGTGCAACTCTCCTCCACGTGTAGAATCTAGCTGAAACTTTGCCTCTTCTGGGCAATGTGATTTGGCAAAAGGGAAGAGGGGCAAGAGAGCCAGTTCTAGCCCCCAACCAACTATGCTACCAAGATTGACCTTCCAGAGACTTGCCCCTGGTGGAAGGATACAGATTTGTATTTGTTTCTTCATATCTTTTGTTCCTGTTTTTGCAGTACTGTCTTTGACTTGCATATTGGTGTCACCAAACTAGAGAGTCAGTAAGAAATTACCTACAGTGAGCTCTAGTCTACTCCAGTCTTAGTTCTATTTTTTAAAAGGTATTTTGCTTACATAATTCTTCAGTGTAAAAAATCAGCAAAAGATATGTAATTTTTTTAGTATTCATGATGCATTATATGCAAACAGTATTGTAGTCATACTAAGATTATATAAAAAAACCTTCTGAATATATATTACTGGTATATAAATTAAAGCAGAATGACAAAAGTTGGCAAGTATTGCTTTGCTTGCCTTGCAAATAAATTCTACAGAAATATATTATGAGTTTCATGTGTAAAGAGCTCCTTGTGCTTTACAGATTAACATCAGTAACTGAAAATACTGATTAAGACCAAAGAGTAGAAAGCTGTTATTTCCTCAGATATGGTCTCTCAGATCATCTGTGATCATTGCTTTTTATCTAGATATTTCCTCCTCTCCTTCTTCTTATTTAACAGTGTTCAATGGGCATCTTAATTCTGTTCTCTCAGATGTATCCCTTTACACTATGTAGTTACTCAGAACTCTCAGAAAATTAATATATGGAGAGAATCAGTCACTTAAAAATCAATGATTTTTTTTTTTGCTAATTTCTGTATCCTGGGATATAAACAGCCAGTAAAAATACTTTTGATCAATATAAATGTAGGTTCCACAGTTGATTAGGTTATGCTTAGTAGGAATGGTAGCCAGTAAAAAAATCGTCATTTGCCACATCTGAAATTACCAATCATTATGCTGCCAGGAGACATCAGTGATGGCAGTTTATATTGAATTACGTCAGTTGTGCTATACTGAAAGTTCTCTTTTCTAAGTTATTGCAGAACAACTAAGGGAAATATTTAACAGTGTGCACAACCTTGAACTGTAGAATCCCTTGTAACAGACAGAAAGATTTTGTACCGAGAACCCTGAGTTATCCCCTTTTCTTTCTAGACAAGATATCAAGGGATCTTGAAGTCTAATGTGCACACTTACCAGAGATAGAGAAGGAGGACCCTTGGTTTATCTTTTCACAGCATTTCAATGGATTATTTTAATAGAAGATCCAGAGACAGTTTTGTCCCAGAAATGAAAATGCTACCAAATAAATCTACACCAACACTTATTACAGTGAAGTGTGTTGTTGATCTGAAGTGGGCTGAGGGAATTTAAGTATTTTTCCTTTTCATGAAACAGGTTTTTTAAAAATCTCAACCTAAAATGAGATTTTTTTTAAAACTGAAATCTTTGTTTCCTAAATTCGCTCAGTCTCAGTTATGTCTTTGAACACTGAAGCAGTCTGTTAACTAGTTATTTATCATTCAGTTCAGATGAAAATATGAACCTAGTCACATATTGGCTCTCCAAGGTATTTTAAATTCACTTTGTTACATAAAATTCCCATCAGCATTGTGTATTACATTTAATAATGGTGGATATTCAGATTTCTGATACATCAGTATATAGTTATGCAAGAGATGTATTGTCTCTTCCAAACCATTGCAATGGCCTCAGCTTTTGGAAGTTATATAACGTTGTCACTGCAACTATGCTATCTGTCTGCACATGAAAGATTGAGCTCCTTACAAAAACCGTGTTCTTGAGAGGCCACGTGCTTGAAGAAATCACATTTAAAACAGAGAACAGTTAATATGGCATTGGCTCTGGAGGAGGACTTAACAAAACAACTTTCTGTTTAGTGTCCCATTAGAAATTCTTTTTTTCCTCTCATTCAATATGTGCCATGTAAAAATAAGAAATAGGTGGGATCATATGTTTTCAGACTTCCAAGTTTAGTTGTAATTTCATTCTTGCTCTAAAAATCAGAATATAAATGATTGGACATTTGAGTAACTATGTATTTGATCAGATAGGAATATGATGCATTGAGTATAAGGGCTAGGGCTGCCAGAGCCCATGTTGTCTATGTCTAGACTACATCCCTCTTTCGACAGAGGGATGTAAATTAGACACTTTGAAATTGCAAATGAAGTGGGGCTTTAAATATCCCGTGCTTCATTTGCATAATCATGTCATGGTGCTCTCTCGAACAAGTGCCATTTCAAAAGTAAAACCGCAGTCTAGACACGGTTCTGTTGAAAACGGCAGGCTTTTTCGAAAGATCCTAAAAAAATGAGGAGTATAGAATCTTTCGAAAAAGCCTGTCTTTTTCGACAGCCTGTCAGGTTTCGACAGAACCGCATCTAGACTGCGGTTTTACTTTCGAAATGGCGCTTTTTCGAAAGAGCGCCATGACGCAATTATGCAAATGAAGCATGGGATATTTAAATCCCCACTTCATTTGCTATTTCAAAGTGTCTAATTTACATCCCTCTGTCGAAAGAGGGATGTAATCTAGACACAGCCGTTAGGTTTGGGATTAATTCTTGTTAACTTATTAGCACGTGTAGGTTCTCTTAATATGATTTTAATGTTTTCTTTATACTGCTTTTACCTTAAGAATAAAATAGGCTTCCATAAAAAGAGTGGTGCGGTAACTTATAACTGCTGACAATCACTGTTAGTCTCTGAAAAGAAAGCAGACCAGTGTTCGTGGGCAGCATGCCTCTGCTGGGAATGACATAACAAAGTCAAGGAGCTGTGCTGCCTGGCAAAACCCATTCAGAAGGCTGGGAGAGATGGGTCTCTGTTCAGAAAGGCAGTGACTGGAGAGCTAGAAGCCTGAGAGTAAGTGGCTTTGCAGGACCATTGAGGAGCAGCACTGATGTGGTTACCTTGCACTGTGACATTCTTAGCACCACTTGTTGAGAAACTAAGTATGTGAAAGTCAGTTGCCTGTCCAATTGCCATTTCTACCTAGCCTTTCATCAGCAGTGTATCCTTTTGAAAATCTAGCTCTATGTGATCTAGAATTGCTCGAGATTACTTGGTGTTTCAGCTAGGAAAGGGATTCTTTCTATCTATTTCTCATTATGCTAAGGTTGTAAATAACTATGTGGCCATGCCACATAAAATGAAAGCAAATCAAATATAAAGGCTATTTTTAAAGATTTATGACATAAACATTGATATTCAAAGTGTCTTAACACAAAGACTTTAGTTTTGTACTCCTTTGATTGTCTATTAATAACTTTAACAGGTTCTTTTCTTTCCTGCTTAAGTACAAATCCAGCATAAACGGCAAAACTTTTAGAAGTTGTGTAGATAACTTTGAGGCACTGACTATTTCATTTTACTGGATGTAGAAATTCCTGCTTTATAAACACTTGACTCTTAGCACTGGAACCTTTCCAAGAATTGGAGAAGCTTGTTGAGGCACGAAAGCTAAAAGATTACTTTTTAACAGTTTGTTCAGGAAAAAGGGGGTGCCAGACTTGTGATAACTTCCTGGAACTGTGCAAGCAATTCCGCTTGCTAACTGAGAGTCTCCTAATTTCAGCACTAAGCAGTAGATTAATATGTTGCCATCATTAGAAGCTAGCTTTATTAGGGAAAGAGGAGGAGAAAACATGCAACTAATTATTTAAATAGTCAGTAGTAGTTATAACCTTAAATTAGTCATGCCATTTCACCTCCCAAAATACTGGAGATTGATATCCAAGGCTACGTCTAGACTGCAGCACTTTTCCGGATATCCTGGAAAAGCAATGCCCTGTCAAAAGAACATGCCCTCTTTTTTGGAAAAATTTCCGAAAAAGCAGACGTGTTCTTTCACCATCTCTGTAAACCTCGTTTTACGAAGAAGAAGGGATGACTCGAAAGAGGAGGTTTTCCCGAAATTTAGCACTACGTAGATGCGCCAAATTTTGGAAAAGCCTCTTTCGAAAGAAAAGCAGAAAAAGATACGCAGATTGCCATTTGCAATTTGAGTATCTTTTTTCCAACTTCTTTGTAGTCTAGACATAGCCTAACTCTTATAATCGGTGGAAACTTCTATTTATTTAGTTCATGTTTAGGAATTACCAGACAAAGGACATAAAATTAATGCCATACATTGGCATACTAAGAAGGTAATAAACAGTGAGGGAGAATACAGTTTGTTTCAATAATTGATACAAGCACACCTTTACTTTCTTACCATTCCTCTAGTCATATAATTACAATGGAAAGTGCTGGGAGAAAGAGTGAGGAGGGAGACAGGGATTTAGGTGAATGACTCATGCAACATGTCCCTCAAGGCAGTTGGGTTAGATATAATAAACAGCATTAAAATATACTTAAAATTTAGTGATAATTTTACTTTTTTAATTTAAATAGTTTAAACTACACACCAAGATAAAATAAAAACCAAAGACCAGCTTTTTATGTCACTACCTGTACTGCTAAGATTAACCAAAATTACTGTATATGTGTTTGCAGAAAAATTCCATGCATGAAATGTAATAAATTCACCTGTGCTTGCAGATTCCTATGTGTAAATAGTATCTAACTGGGATTGGAACCAATTTAAGGCAGTGACCCTGTCTTTTGTTAGTTCATGTACATCTATGGCACTTTGTAAATAATCAGTCATGTGGATGGGTCAATGCAACGATATCATGTTGCTGAACCTGTGAATAGGTTAAAGGTTTGTTTTATATAATGCCTTTTATACCTATTCCCGAGTACTTTACAAAGAAATGCCAACAATGCAGTGGCAGTGTAGGCAAAAACATCAGCTGTAAATCAGCTTTGGAGATTCAAACCCATTTTACTAACAAGGGGAAAATTATTTAGAACAACACTTATCAGTGACACAGTGCTACGGGATCTTTCAACTCTAATCAGGACAAACAATTCTAGTCATGGCCAGCCGGAGGACACCCCTCCTTCCATACTTACCACTGGAAATAAGCCTTATTACTGGAGTCACAGAAGCCCAGGTATAGGTTACCTTGACTCACTTTTCTATTTAGTAGCAAAAGTAATAAAGACCAAAACAGGAAGAATACATGAGAATGCTGCATCTTCAGACTGCGTGACATGACATGGCGGAGAAAAGAAATTTGTATCACTAGGAAATCAAAATGGGTTCATGGAAAATATCCTGGGAAGTGGTAAAATTTGTGCAGATGAGGTTCAACAGCATCCAAACTATTACCTGAAGCATAAGAGTCACATATGATCTTAGTAAGGATAAAGATTTTGGCTTCACCTTTCTGTGCATGCCAAAGTTTATGTAGAGACTCATCTGGGAAAACAGTTAGTATAACAATATTCTAAGAGAAACACGGTGGCTATGTCTACACTGTAAGGTTTTTGTGCAAAAACGGCCATTTTTGCGCAAAAACCGGCCGAGTGTCCACACCTCACGCACATTTTTGCACAAAAAAAATTACAGAAAATCGAGAGGACAGAGGGCTTTTGCCAGTAGAGTTATTCCTCTCCCCACAAGGAATAACTCCTTTTTGCACTACAGCTCTTGCTGTGTGTGGCATCCGCAGGGGTTTCTTGCGCGAAAAGATCCTATCAGAAAAAGCACAGGTGTTCTGATGGCCATTCTGTTAATGGCAATCAGAGCTTTCTTGCGCAAGAGCGTCCATGCAGTGTAAACGCTCTCTTGAGCAAAAGCACATCGCTTTTGCGATGTGCTTTTGAGGTGTAGACGTGCTTTTGCTCAAGAAGTTTTTGCAGAAGATCTCTTCCACAAAAATCTTCTTGTGCAAAAACTCTGCAGTGTAGACAAAGCCTGTGATCTCAGCATCAGGCTGAAGCTATAGTGTCACAGTGTTGTTCCTAATATAGGAGAAGCCTTCACAACTTTTCTAGATTGCTGTTCAGAAGGTTTCTATCTTAGGGGCTACCAAGGATAGCTGCCTAGAAAGGAGAAGTGCTCAGTTTGAGAAAAGTATGACTTAAGCTTCCCTAAGGCAAGCCAGAAAATGAAGAATAAACTCATTATCTCATCAGAGAAGCCAGATCTGCATTTACAGATTAATTTTTGAACCATGTCTTGATGACGTTTTACCAGTTTTTCCAGTAAATTGCAAATCTTAGCATTAATGTGTTATATGATCCTCTTCTCACCCCATGATCGCCAAAAGAGTTCCCACTGGTCCAGGGTTTGGCTGCAGAAATAGAAATATATTAATGGATGGGTTGTTGTCATGTGAAGTCATTCATCTTCACTTAAAGTCGAAAAACTCTATTTCAACAAGGAAATAGGAAGCAGCCAATTTAGACTGATAAATGTCTTGGTTATATGAGAGTAACTTCATCTTGGTCCCCTGTCTGCTTTCTGATTGTCCTCATCTCAAGCTCTTGGCCTTTTGTTCTATGATCTCAGAGGGGAAATTCAGTTCTTTACTCTTAAATCAGGTCCTAGGTGTGCTGTTCTGTACCAAGTTCTTATCAAACTACAGTTGTGGCTGGGGTTCAGTAATCTGTAACTAGTGATAATTGGCCACCCTCCTCCTCAAAACAAATGTTTTTATTTAGGGGTTGGAAATAAGCATTAGAGAAAAAGAGATTTTAAAGAAAACAGCCTACTTGCGTATTTTATCTTGTACTTACAAGTTAAGTTAGACATGCTTTCTTCATAAGTTGCAGGGATAGAAAAGAAACCAACTTAAATTCTTCTAGCAAGTCCAGATCTTCCTATGTTTGAAGGTCATTCAGTCTGACCCATCATCTTCATGCTCCTGGCAGGATGCCAGCCACACACACACACACACCCAGCCTGCCCAGCTCTGCTCCTGGCCAGGTTGCCCACCCCACTGCCACTGGGCTCTGCTCTCGGATGGCCCTGCCCCACCCACCATCCTGCTCTGCTCCTCTCCCAGCCCCAGCTGGGCTGCCTGCCTCATTGACACTGGCCTCAGCCAGGCTGCCCACCCCTCCAGCAGACGGGGGAGCACAGCAGCCAGATGATCATGGGGACCTTCCCCAGACGGGGGACATGCACCCCTCTCCTGGCTATGCCTGCTGGAGCTGCAGCAGCCATGGAGAGGTGTTTCTCACCTGGCCCCATGCTGCTGCAGTGAGAGAGGGCTGGGGTTGTTCTCTCTCCAGGAAGAAGCCTGCCTCCTGAACCCCTCATCCCCAAGGAACGATTTAAATGAAGAAAAACAAAAATTAATTGAGTGAAGGACACCGGTAATGCTACATAAATCTTCTAGTTTGCTTATATTGGAGAACAGGATTGACACACCTGTTTGCAGAGTGAAAATTGGATCTGTGCATTTGCTGCTGAGTAAGGAATACTACAGGTCTTGGCATGGTGACTAAACTGAAATGTTCAAGATAATACGTTTTATACAATGATAAATTAAAATACTGATTTTATTGAAGGTAAAACTGATGACTGACAAGTAGTTTGGAAAAACTTGTTTAAAAAACAAAATTAAAAGCAAGTTATATCTTGTGTGAAACCACACAAAAAACATTCCCAGTTATCACCTTGACAACACTGTGCACAGTAAATCTACTGCTAAAGTTGGGCACTACCTGCAAGGTACTAAACGCCTCCTTTGGGGTACTGAGCTCTGTCAGCTCTCGATGCAGTGAGTCCTCAATTGGTGAAGTCATTGCGGGTGCTCAGTCTTCCAGGATCTGGCCCAAATTGGTTTCTGAAAGGTGTGAAGTGCTCTCAACTTTCACTGGATTCTGTCTCTTTCGGGACAGGAGCCATCTTCTTGCTGTCTTCTCTTGAATTTTTTAATTCATTTTGCTGACTTTACCTGTGATTTATCTTATTTATCTGTGACTATCTCATGGCAAGTAACTTAATTTTCTAGTGTCTAAAAGAAACAGATTTCCCAAAAAATTGCTTTCCTGTGGACATGTCTTGAGAGTGAAGGATTAGTAGTGCTGACTTGAATCAAACCTGTTATCAGGTAGTTGTCATGTGCAGTACAAGCAACCTCTTTCCTTGCTTCTGAGCATCACCCCCTTTCTATTCCAGACTGGGGCTTTTCTGGAACAGGAATTTACAGCTAGAAGGAAACAAGTACTGGTTTTAGGCTTTTAATGCTTCAGTGAACTGTGTTGAGGCTTTTGTTTGATAAATCTTTGTTCTTCTCCTGTTTTGGGACAGGGTAATGATGCCAAATATACATGCATATGTGTCTGATTCATGACATGGACACCAGAAGTGAATGGCTGGTCACTCACAAGCTGGACTAGTGCTTTAACCTCTTAAAATATCAGACATACCACTTTATTTGTTCTAACTCTCTATATTTTTTAAAAATGTTGGATGGCAGGTACAGTTGCTGACTCAATTCCTTACTCCTGCGAAATTGTGAACTATCCTTCTGTTTTGCTCCTACATGAGAGAATATGATAAAGTATTTCACCAGCTGCATTTATCCATTTTACACCTTCTGACTGGTTAAGTGGATGATCCTTTTCCTGAAGAACCACTGTAAATAGATGAACATCACTCAGTGTACATGATTTTTGTTTCACAGAGAAGTCTGGGCCCCTGCCTTTGACAGGAAGGACTGAAGAGAATACCACCTGCACTCTAAACTCCTTCTCTGGCACTCCCATTGGACATTTTAAATGTTTGGTTCAACCCAAACAAACTCTTGCGGGAGGGGACGGGGGGGGGGGAGGTTCTTTTCCTCAAGAAAATAATGAACAAATTCAATTTCATTTGGAAACTAAATGAGAGTTGGATGTTTGTGGGAGGGAGAGGTTGGGGTTTGCATTTTTTTGGGGGATGTTATTTTTTATCAACTCTAATGAGGACTAAACAACAGCTAAATACCACACAAGCCCTGGAAGCCAGAGTAGATCATCAGTAAGTCTCTATTTTGAGGATTTAAGTGGTGCAGAGCTTTTCTCTTGGTTATTTGCAGATGGGGGGAATTTCACCATGGAAGAGAGAAAAGGGCCTGATTCTACCTTCACGCACACCAGTGTCAATCAGAAATTTCTCTGCCAACATCAGTGTATAAAGTAAAGGTCAGAGCAGAACCAAGCCTTGTAGTCACTCTTGATCCGCTCAGTGTCACACCTTGCAGAATCATTAGTGTCCACATGGATGAGTAGCATGGGGTAGTAGTCAGAGGGCCAGATAATCCTTGACAATGCCTCCAAAACGTCTCGGATACGGGCTCCCAGCAGGCCGCATACCTCCCGAGATGACGTGTCATCGGACACTGACATCATCTGAAGTGCACCCTCTCTGGACCTAAAATCATGTGTTTATATTGAAAATGTTAGTGCAGTCACAATATCATATGACCTACCTTCTCAATCTGGTTTTAAGAAGTAAAATACATTTTGACATTTTCAGTCTTTGTTCCTAACATTTTCTTTTTGGGCTTAGAGTGATTCCACAAAGACCAATTAGTGAGCACCGACCTGATTAAACTAAACCCAAAGATTTACTGCTAAGAACAAAATCTACTAACGATGTAGATGGTTTAACAGATTGCTACATGTAATTGTACAGCAATCTTCACAATTTAGTCATTTTTCATTTGGAACTTTGTGTAACTGGATTGCAATTTGATTATGACAGTATTGGATACAGAGTTTTGATTACATTGTTCAGGAATTATAAAGTCTGGTTACGACTTTTATCTTCACTACTATTTAACCTGTACCATTATTTTAAACAAACCATTGTTTTCTTGTGGCCAGTTTATAGTTAATAAACTAATCTAATTAACAAAGCTAAATAACAGCAACTTTACCTGATATAAAGGAGAAACATGACAAGATTCCTGATGATGTTTGTAATAGAACATAAAGGCCTTGCTTGTTTTCCTGGAAGCAGGGAATTAACTCCTTATGTAGACCTCACAGAGCTATGCAGGGTTCATTAGGGAGGCAGGACTGGAAACAGAGAGAGTACAGGAAACTATAAAACAGCTGTTTGGTAAGCAGAAGCAGTCAGGTCTCTGAGAAAACTTCGTTATTATAGAACTTTCTCTATAAGCGGACTGACCAAGTCTCCCAGTGTACCAGTGAAACTCCAGCTCACAACCAAAACCTCTTGCCTCCTGATTAGTTATTTACTGGCAGAGGTAGTATCAAATCCCCTAACTCTCCCAAGTCCCAACCCCCTGTCCAATGTTCCCTCTAATTTTTTCCATCTGTGTGCAGAATACATTTTGTTATGTGCACTGAGGCATGTGTAGATGTGCACCACTAATAGAAACACATACTGCTGGCTGTGGACGCTCTGCTAATCAGCTGGGCAGCACTTGAATTTCTGCAGGGTGGTCGCCCACGCACTCAGCTTACAGGGAACACTGTCCCTGGCCACCCATCCAATCCCTTTTCCCCTGCCCCTTGTCCCTTTCTTCCCTGAACACAGGCACTGCTGTTACATCATTGTGTTTTAACAGGGGCAGGCACTCGGTGGGCATGAAGCTGCTACTACAGGGAATTCCTGATACCAGAGAGGTGGCAGAAGCACAGTCTCCCACACTGTGCTAAGTACATTCTCCGTGCCATCAGGGACTGAGCAATCAGCCCCACAGTAGCCCTAACCAGAGTTCCTGCTAAGGTGTGTGTGTGACGGACCCCCCCCCCCCCCGCCCATGCTTTATGAAATGGACTCATGGACATGAATATACATAACTCAAAGGTGGTTTGAGCGAATTATTTCATGTAACCCATCGATCTTCATGTCATGATCTGCTGGTTCTGTTTATCTTACTCTGTTGTATGTATCATTTGTGTGTAGAAAATTAGACACATGGAGTAGAGAATACGTGGTGAGTTTGAGATGTGTGAAGGGGATACATGGAGGGTATTTCCTGCAACTTATAGATGAGCCACTGTTAAACAATCTTTTGTCCTTCAGTCTGAGCAGTGGTTAGTAGGGAGTGGCCTCAACTCCTTAACAAAAGGAATAGGAAAGCAGAGGCCTGTGTCTTTTGACTGGGCTGCACCTGAAGGAAGGGGCCTGAGACCCCAGCGTGGGGAAGACAGCCCTGGTTTAGAGTGGCAGCTGGAAAAGAGGTTTTAGGGTGAGTTTAAGTTTGCACTGAGGTTTCAGTGGAGAATTAAGCAAGCTGTTTTGTTGTTTTTTGATTTGCAACCTACTTTGCTCTGCCTACTTTCTCTTATTACTACTTAAATCCTACTGCTTCAACTTAATAAAACCATTTTTATTTTCTATCAAACCCAGTGTAAGCAATTGTTACCGGGGGGCCGGGGGCACCAGTGTGCACATTCCCCCTTTCATTGCTAAAGGGGGCTTACCTAATTCTTTGGGGTTTGATCCCATCTAGGGAGTTCTCTCTCAGGAGGCTGGGCCCTCCTTGAACCTGAAGTGGTTCAGTGTCTATACTGCTTCTCGGTGGGGGCAGGGACCTCAGCTTGGGGCCTTGGCTGGGGGAGACCAGCGGAGCTGGCCCAGCAGGACTGGGCGGTGAGGAGCCCCAGAGAGTGGGAAGGCGCGTGGCAGTGGCCGTGTCAGCACCCCGGGAGGCACCCCCGAGGTGCGGGGTCGTCTGTGACCGCACCCCGTCACAGTGTGCCTGTGCACCCGGCACAACAAAGTCTCCGTCTACCAACCTCCTTCGCAGAGCTGCTCAGCAGCGTGTTGGTGGAAGCAGGTGAGCTGCTGCTGGTGGTGGTGGGTGAGTGGGGGCTCAGCTGGGCAGCTCTTTGCTCTCCTGACTCCCCAGGGCTGTGGCCAGGGCCACGTAATAACGGCCCAGCTGCTCCAGGGTTGGAGCCACCAGGGCTGTGTGGCAGCACTGGCTGCTCCTCTGGCTGCCGGGGCTGAAGCTGTGTGGGCCAGGACTGCATGGTGGCAGCTGCTTCTCTGGCTGCCAGAGCAGAAGGAGCCATATGACAGGAGGCAGCAGTGGCGGCTCTGACCAGCTGGGGCCAGAACCCGAGGAGCCATGTGGCAGGAGGTGGGAGGCGGCAGCGGCTGCTCCAGCCGGCTGGGGCCAGAGCCGGAGGAGCCGCGTGGCAGGAGGCAGCAGCGGCTGTTCTAGCCAGCCAGGGCCAGAGCCAGAGGAGCCACGTGGCAGGGGTGCACCATGAGAAGACATGACTGGTCAGATGGGCTGCGATCCCGCCCAAGGCCAGCCGTGGATTGGGGAGGTCTCGGATTTCCCCACCAGCAGGCCCTTGGCAGGAATAAATGCGGAGTTTAAAGGTCAGGCTGGCAGCACCCACCCCCAATAAACCTCCACCATCTGTTTAGCCCCTTGCTGAGGGGAAGCAGGCCCCTTGGCTTAATGCTGGCACCTGCCTAGTGTTTCCAAGTGGTTGCCACTAGCTGGAACAGCCCCTCCAGGCTCCAGCTGCCTCCCCTGAATCAGGGCAGGATTTTTCCCTCTTGTGTTGCCTCCTTTGATATCCGATCTAAATGTCCCAAGGGGAAAGGGATTTCCACCCACAAGAGACCATTCCAGGGGTAGGGGTGTTTCCCTGCCATTCGGCCAAAATGTTCCTGGCCCTGCCTCCTAACCTAAACCGTAGAGCTGGAAGAGACCTCAGAAGGCCATCAAGTCCAGCCCAATTAAATCAACCCAGCCAGGGCTTTGTCAAGCCGAGACTTAAACACCTCTAGGGCTGGAGACTCCACTACTTCCCTAGGTAACCCATATGGGTCTGGATTGTATTACTGAGGGGAAACTGAGGCCCAGGCGTGCTGTACACATGTGGTAGGACCTGGCATGAGCCTTCTGGCTCCCAGCCCGTGTTCAGTGCAGGAGGAAGGGTGGCAGGAAAACGACACTCCTGTAGGTGCGGCATTGGGGGATGGGAAGGGATCACCCCTTCCAACATGGCTGCAGGGAGGCGCTTCCTGGGAGAGTCCACAGCGGCACACATCCAAAGAAGCGCACGTGACCTCATCACTGGTTCATAAGACAAACCGCACTCTGCTCATGGATGGAAAATCTGAGAGGGAACCCTGGCCCCAGCCTGCACTTTCTCCAAGCAAGCAGCAGTGGGAGGGATGCCAGGCTGTGGCTGCTGCTCAGCATGTGCCTCCCAGGAGGAACAGTCAGGAGAGGCATCAAGGGAGGAGGTACAGGGTCAAGTGGCATGAGACTTGTTGCATGGTGGGTGTGTAAGGAGGGGGGTGCAGAGCCAAGCAGGAGTGGGCAGCTTCTGGAGAGGGTGCAGTGCTGCAGCCTCACGTCAAGACCCAGGGCTCACAAATCTCTCTGAAATTAAGTTCCTAATGTGTTGGTTGGTATGGCTGTGGTGCAGGCTGTGGAATGTTTTTCTTTTGGTTCACATTCTGGTTATGGTGAGAATGTTTGTTTCTTTAGTTGCAAGTATTGCAGTCTAAACAAACTAATTCCACATTAAGCCTGGAGCAAGTAACTTGCAGAATATTTTTTGCAGAGCCTATTCACCCATTCTACCAACTTTGCAAGATTTCAGCACGTATGTGCAATGACAGGGAATATGCAAAATAGTTTGGGAAAAATCCAGAGCAGGCCAAACAAAGGTTCTGAACCAAAACACTGTTCCAATGAGTGGGCTTCAGAAGATGTATATGTGAACGGGTAGGTCTTTAACAGTATATGGTGGGATTTCATAATAAATAATAAATTGTATTTCCTGAAGCAGCCTCAGCTTTGGAAAATACTCCCAGAATCAGTGTAATGATGAGTGGAGTTGTAGTCTGTAGCAGGGATGTGACAGTGAGTGTAATTGAATAGTTGTGTAACTGCATGACATCTTATCGATTACACGACTATTTGCTAATTCCTGGGGGCGGGGCCAGCAACCAGTGCACTCCCGGACCCACTCCTGGGGAGCCCCCTGGTACCCCAAACTGCTGCCTCTGTATAGCTAGGGCTTGTAGGAGCTACAGTAAGAATAAGTCACTATACTTTAAATGGCTTTCCTCCCACCCAAATCTCCTTCCCATTATTGCCAGTATTTGCAGTCTGAATGTTCTGTCACTCCTTTTCCTTGACTATCTGATGAGGTTGAACAAGGAGAAGTGCAGAGTCCTGCACTTAGGATGGGAGAATCCCAAGCACTGCTACAGGTTTTGGACTGACTGGCTAGGCAGCAGT
Source organism: Rafetus swinhoei (assembly GCA_019425775.1). Lineage (NCBI taxonomy): Eukaryota > Metazoa > Chordata > Testudines > Trionychidae > Rafetus > Rafetus swinhoei. The sequence goes on from CM033438.1 coordinate 5,696,137, forward strand.
TCTGCAGAAAAGGAACTGGGGATTAAAGTAGTTGAAGCTGGAATGAGTCAGCAGTGTGCCCTTGTTGCCAAGAAGGCTAACGGCATATTGGGCTGCATTAGTAAGAACATTGTCAGCAGATCAAAAGAAGTAATTATTCCCCTCTATTGAGTTTGGTGGGGCCACATCTGGAGCATTGCATCCAGTTCTGCCTCCCTATTCCTCCCCAGACAAATTGAAGAGAGATTCCAACAGAGAGCAAGGGAAATGGTTATTGGGCTGGGGCACATGACTTATGAGGAGAGGCTGAGGGAACTGGATTTATTAATCTGCAGAAGAGAAGATTGCAGGCCTTCAACTACCTGAAAGTGGGGAGGGGGGTTGCAAAGAAGATGAAGCTAGGGTGTTCTCAGTGGTGGTAGATGGCAGAACAGGAACGAATGGTCTTAAGTTGGAGGAGTTGAAGGTTGGATATTAGGAAAACTATTTCCCTAGGAGGGTGGTGAAGCACTGGAATGGGGTTCCCTAGGGAGGTGGTGGAATCTCCATCCTTAGAGGATTTTAAGGCAAAGTTTGACAAAGTCTTGGCTGGGATGATTTAGTTGGGGGTTGTGCTTCAAGCAGGGGGTTGGACTTGATAGGGTTACCAGATGGTTTAAAAAAAATACCGGACACACTTGATCTCAGATTGGGGGGAAGGAGAGGGGACCGGCTGGGAGTGGAGCAGGGCTGGCCGGGAGGGTGTTGGGGGGAGTGGGGCTGACTGTGGGGGAACCAGCCACCGGGGAGCAGAGCTGGCCGGGGGGCGGGGGGCTGGCCTGGCCGCATGCAGATCCTAGGGTGCTGCCCGTCCTGCACACGGTCCCGACGGGGTGCACGGGCGAGTCTGGCCCCGGGGATTCCATCCGGCCCCGGCCCTGGCCCTGCTCCCTCCTCTTTACTGCTTAGTTGCGTACTGCCTGGCTGGTAGACACGCTCACGTTGCGTGAGCGTGTCTACCAGCCAGGCAGTACGCAACTATGTACTGATACTTATGATAATAATAAAAACTTAAATAGGAAATACCGGACATTTATATGTCTCAATTTGTTTCCCAGACAGAAAGCTCAAATATCGGACTGTCCAGTTCAAAACCGGACACTTGGCAACCCTAGGACTTGATGACCTCCTCTTCCAGTCCAATCATCTTTCCTGCCATCATCCCTTTCTCTCCCATGGTCCTGTTTTTGAAAGAAATCCTTGAGCATGAAGTCAGATGTCAGTCTTATTTGCTCTGAGTCTGTCGTATGATCTCTCACTCAGCACTGCTTACCTGACATGTGCAGATGATTCTAGTCAAAGCTGGATGGGAAACTGTTTTCTCATTCTACAAAAATTTTCAAAAAAATTCAAATATTATTTTTCTTTTCTGAATTGAGAAAAAATGTTCACTAAAAAGAGAGAGAGAGAGACCCTACCATAGCCAAGGGGTTAGAGCACCAGGATATGGGAAACCTAGTTTTAGATCCCTGTTCTGCCTACTTTGGCACAAAGATTTGAACTTGAGTCTCCCATATCTCAAATGAGTGCCATAACCACCAGGTTATTGGCTATTCTAGGTTGAGGTAGGAAAATGTGAGAGTCTGCTCCAAATTCCATCCTGTACCCACGAATCCTTTTCATATATGGCAATAGTGAATTTTAAAAGTATTGTGTTGAAATGCGTGCCCTTCAGCTTGCTAGTCATTGGTTCCATCATGGAGCTAGACTTTCCTAGATGGCACCATGTGGGACCAAAAGTGGGCTTGTCTGATTTAAGTGAGTGATTTGAATTTGTTTATTATTTTTGGATTTCTTTTTAAAAGCAGATTCCGTGCATTGGTCAGGGGTGATGTGATTGTGGTAATGACATGTTGTAAATTACAGTGAATCCATTCTGCTGTATATCATGGTTTGGTTTGTTTTTTTAAATTGTTACAGTATAATTTTAGGCATTTCAGAAACAAAATATTTCAGTCTGTCATTTGGTTTGATGTCACATATTCAGCTTGTAGCTCTTAAAAGCACGGGAATAGAATGTTTTGGGTTATGGCAAACTTTTGTAGCTTCATATTGTACTAACATGGTTTTTATTTATATAATGTTATTTGAACTGTGTGCTCTATAATTTTCAGTTAAACTAGCTTTGTTGTTTTCATCAAGCTAATTACATATCTCTGTCAAAAGGTATTCTACATTATGGAGCTACTAACTGTGGTCTGTAAGGCTACGTCTACACTGCACAGTTATTTCAGAATAAGCTATTCCGGAATAGTTATTCTGAAATAGCTTATTTCAAAATAGCATGTCTACACTGCAGGGGAGCCTCAAAATGAGTCCGAGGCAGGCTTCCCTAATGTAGATGTGCTGTCTCGATTTAGAGCTCCTGGAGGAATAACTTAGAATGGCCCTGGTGAGGGACTATTTCGAAATAGCAGTAGTGGAGTGTCTACACGCACCTTATTTCAAAATACCTATTCTTCGTAGAATGAGGTTTACAGAAGTCGGAATAAGCCGCCCGTTATTTCAAAATAATTTTGAAATAGTGGAATTACTGTGTAGATGCTCATAGTTATTTCAGAATAATAATGCATAGACACACCCTAATATATCATTTAAATCAGTTTCAGTACAACATGACTGGAGGATGGCTAATATGATGCCAATAAAAAAGGGGGAGGGGGGTTCCAAAGGCTGTCCCAGCAATAACAGGCTGGTAAGCCTAACTTCAGCACAGGGCAAATTGGTTGAAACTATTGCAAAGAACAGAATTATCAGACACAGAAATGAACATGATTTATTGGGGAAGAGTCAGTGTGGTTTGTGTAAATTGAAATCCTGCCTTACCTACTACTAGCATTCTTTGGGTCAACAAGCATGTGGACAAGGGTGATCCAGTGCATATGTGTACTTACATTTTCAGAAAGCCTTTAATAAGACCTCTCATCAAAGGCTCTTCAGGAAAGTAGCTGCCATGAGATATGGGGGAAGGTCCTTTCATGGACCAGTAATTAGTTAAAAATATGGTCAGTTCTCAAAGCAGGTAAGTAGTGGCATGTCCCCCAGGGGTCTGTACTGTGACCAGTCTTATTCAAAATTTTCAAAATGATCAGGAAAAAGGGATGAACTGGGAGGTGGTAAAATTTACACACAATACAAAAATACTTGAGATAATTAAGTCCAAATCAGACTGTAAAGAGCTACAAGGGATATCACAAAACAGGGTGAGCAGGAAATAAAATAGCAGATGAAATTCAGTGTTGATAAATGCAAAGTAATGCAGATTGGAAAACATAATCCCAACTATACATATAAACAGGGCTCGACAAACCGTGGCGAAATCCACTCGCCAGCCCCCGCACCGCGCATGCGCCAGCCCCGCACTGTGCATGCACGCGCCACCGGTGAACGGGGGCGACCGGCTGAAATCTACTCGCCATGGGCGAGTAGATACACGGATTTGTCGAGCCCTGCATATAAAATGATGAGGCCTAAATTAACCGTTACCTCTCAAGAAAGATTTTGGATTCATGGTGTATAGTTCTCTGAAAACATCCACTAAGTGTACATCAGTAGTCAAAAAAGCTAAAAATGTTGGGAATTATTAAGAAAGGGATAGAGAATAAGGTATCGTATTGCCTCTAAACAAATCCATATTATGCCCACATCTTGAATAGGGAGGTTAATAGTTAATTGGATATGGATTATGGGTGGGGAGAGGGATCATTCCAACACGGCTGGGCTGGAGCTGCCTTCCCATCTGCTTCCTCTTTAAGTCAGTTAACCAGTTAAAATTAACATTTAAATGGTTAACCAATTACATGGGATTTTACATTCCTAAATTCTTGAATACAGGACAACAAAAATAATTAGGAGTATGGAAGAGCTGCCATATGAGGAGATTAATAAGACTGGGAATTTTCTGCTTGGAAAAGAGATGACTAAGGGGAACATGATAAAGGTCTATAAAATCATGACTGGTGTGGAGAAGGTGAATAAGAATAGCACAAGAACTAGGGCTCACAAAGTGAAATGTATAGGCAGCAGGTTTAAAACAAACAAAAGGAAGTGTTTCTTCATACAATCTACAGTTAACCTATGGAACTCTTTGCCAGAGGATGTTGTAAAGGCCAAGGCTATAAAAAGATTCAAAAAAGAATCAGACAGATTCATAGTGGGTAGGTCCATCAATGGCTATTAGCCAGGATGGGCAGGGATGGTGTCCCTAGCCTCTGTTTGTCAGAAGTTGGGAATGGGCAACAAAGGATGGATTGCTTGATATTTACCTGCTCTGTTCATTCCTTCGGAAGCACCTGGCATTGGCCACTGTTGAAAAACAGAATACTGGGCTAGATGTACCTTTGGTCTGACTCAGTAGCACTGTTCTTATGGAGCAACGATGCAGAGAATTATAGAACAAAAAATAGTTATGCATCAGTAACTGTACACTTTCCCTGCTATAACTACTGGGACAATTTTCTTGAGGATAATAAACATTAAAATTCTTGGTCTCTTTTTCCATAGTCTTCATCTAACTCACTCGCCATTGTTTTCCCTATAACTTTATTGGCATGACTGGGTATTGCTCACGTCAGCATAGTCACCCTTAGATTAATTTTAGCCCTGCCCTCAAACTAACTAGGCAATAATTATTTTCATCTGCAAAGAGAAATAGAGAACACTGGTTCAAATGTTGCCTGAATACCCGTATAAATTCACATAAGAACATAAGAATGGCCATACTGGGTAAGACCAAAGGTCCATCCAGCCCAGTACCCTGTCTGCCGACAGTGGCCAATACCAGGTGTCCCAGAGGGAGTGAATTGAACAGGTAATGATCAAGTGATCTCTCTCTTGCCATCCATCTCCACCCTCTGACAGACAGAGGCTAGGGACACCATTCCTTACCTATCCTGGCTAATAGCCACTAATGGACTTGACCTCCGTGAATTTATCTAGTTCTCTTTTAAACCCTGTTATAGTCCTAGCCTTCACAACCTCCTCAGGCAAGGAGTTCCACAGATTGACTATGTACTGTGTGAAGAAGAACTTCCTTTTATTTGTTTTAAACCTGCTGCCCATTAGTTTCATTTGGTGGCCCCTAGTTCTTATATTATGGGAACAAGTAAATAGCTTTTCCTTATTCACTTTCTCCACGCCATTCATGATTTTATATACCTCTATCATATCCTCCCTTGGTCTCCTCTTTTCCAAGCTGAAAAGTCACAGGAAATCAACACCTGCTAATAGGCCAGGATCAGTGACTCCCATCAGAGTCAATACTTGCTAAGAGGTTGTTTCACAGGAAAATACCGTCAGCATATTATGGTTATACAGATAAGCCATGATTTTCCAATGTAGGTTTCTAAAGTTAGGCACCAAAGATTAGGAACCTAAATCCATATTTAGGCACTGAAATAAAAGTAGTCTGATTTTTCAGAGGTTCTGATTGCCCTTCAGCCCCTGTGTTTTCACTGAGTGGCTGGTGCTTAGCGCCTCTGAAACACAGGCCACTTCTGTTTAGTGATGGAGTTTGAAGTCTGCTTCAGTGACTTAGCACAATTCCTACTGATTTAGGCTTTGTCTACACATTAAAATTTAAACCTTGCCACACCAGGTGCTTTAATGCAGCAAAACCACCTCCACAAGGGGAGTAGGTAACAGCACTGTAACTTGCTGTAAATTGCTGTGTTGGGGTGAGAGGGGGAGGGTGGTTTTTCACACCCCTGTGCGAGAAATTTACATTGCAGTAACTTGTCAATAGTGTGACTTTATGTTCCAAAATCAAGATGTTTTTGAAAGTACCATCCCTAGGTGCCTCAATATGGAATTAAGTTTAAAAGATTTGAATCTACGGGCCTAAAGTTGAGGCCCTAAATCCCTGTTTATCCAGCTAAACAGGGAAAAGTGGCCTGAGGAACTGGGCAATCTCAAAAGCTTCAGAAGGGTAGCCGAGTTAGTCTGTAACTGGAAAAACATAAAAAACAACGAATAGTCCAACAGCACCTTAATGACTAACACAATGTAGATGGTATCATGGGCAATCTCAGTTCATATTAATGAGAGCATCTTTCAAATTAGACGTCTAACTATGGACTTAGAAGGCTACATTTATGCAGTCAAGTTGGAGAATTTTAGAGGTGAATAATATTAATTGTTGCATCTGTAGTATACTGTGAAACGATCTCCTAAGGAGACCACTATATTTTCATTAGTGTTTGAAACTAGCAATTTTTTTTTTCTGTTTCCAAAAGCTTGCTTGTAGAGAGAACTTTCTTTGGAGCTGGATACAATATGCCTTTTTAACTTCAGATTTCTGTTTGACAGATTCAGTCTCCTGATTTGCTTGATATTTTTCCTTGTAATAAAAGTGATATTTTGTTTGTTTGACATAATCCGGATATTCTGGTTTATTTCATAGTTGGGTTTATGACATGTTTGTTTAAGGCAGCCAAGGTTGATTATGCACAGTTCCTGGCTGTGTTGGTGCTAGTCATTGAAGCTGTGAGCATTCAAAAATTAATAACTACATTTATGTTGTCTGGCAAATCATATGTTTCTTTCCAAGACTTTTAGTTTAACCAGGTAGTATTAAGTACTATATACATATAGTTCTAGTTTAAAATTAAGCTGTACTTCATTTTCCACAATTTTATTTTCTTGCCTCTCACAAAAATCATAGAAAATAGATCAGTTTGTAATTTTGTACTTTCTGACGCACACACAAGCCCTAGAATTGGACACGGACTTTCCATTACGTGTGTACTTTCATTCATTATTAAGATGAGCATTTTTAGTAAAACTAGTAGAACTTTCAGTTGTGGTGGATCTCTCAAAACTTCAGTTTCAAGATCTTTGGATTTACTGTAAAGGTTGTTATGACTAATAGGAACAGTCAGTGTGCTACAGTATATGAAGCAGGAAATACTTGGTTTGCAGGATCATGATCTGAGAGATTAAAAATTTGTGCAAGTGCTGAAATTTAAATACACGAAGAGTGTCAGTGAAGTCACTTGGGGGTTCTGATGTGTTTAAAGTCTAAGATAAATCTAAGTCTAACCTAATTAAAGAGTATATTTGTTAGGAACTATTCACTAAGGCTGTTTCTTATCACCTTTTTCCCTTAGGTGTTTACCTCCCATGGACCCACTGTGATCATGCCTACCTGGTTCTGCTCCCGAGAATGGTTTTGTCATGTGGGAAAATTTGATGAGGGTGGGAAGGTGAGTGCTATTGATAGCAACATAATTGATACTCCATTCTAGATTCCACTTTAAGTGTTAGCAGGACTTCTGATAGTGTTATGCTCTTAAATGGTCTTTTCCTATTACTGTTAAATGGGCTACAATAAAAAGTGTTTACAATTAGTATGCTAATTGATGTGTGCAAAGCTAAATTGAAATAGTAGAGGGGGATAAAACCAAGAAAAAGCACTCTCACTCTTCTGGTTGAAAATTGCAGAAAAGACTTCAGTTCATACGCAAGAACTCTTCCAGGTTTTTGGTATGTTTCAGGAGTAAAGGCTTTGGTGCACTGGGCTGAAACAACATTGGTTATGACTGTGATTCCCAGCTCAAATAGACATAGATGCATTAACTCTGCTGAAACCGGGCCTAAAAATAGCAGTGTGGCCACAGTGCCAGATGTAGCATTGCAGTACTGCTGGAGGTAATTCCTGCTTTGGGCACTACTTATTACAATACTAGATTATTAGCATTACTGTTATTAGATTTTCAGTATCACCTACAGACCCCAACCCCAGTCACACCCCGTTGTGCGTAAAAAAATATGGTGAGAGAATCACTATCCCAAAGAGTTTGCAGTCTAAATAGAAAAGACAGGGAAGAGTGGGAGGAGAAACAAAGAAAGAGCAGTGAAACATTCTGCCTAAGGTCACACATTGGGTCAGTGGCAGAGCTTGGAACAGGACCCAGGTCTCCTGACTCAGTCCTGTGCCCTATCCAGTTAAACAGACCTTTCTCGTTCTTTCCATTTTCCAAATAATACCCAGTTGACTTAAATAACCTCTTGAACCTTGCCATTTAACCATGCTGTGGTTTTTGTTTTGGTTTGGGTTTTTTGCCCTCCTACTTTCATTTTTCTCTGACAGCATGCATGCCTCCTGGGGCTAAAATGTGATTCACTTACATGGCCTTAAGGATTTTATAATATAGGTCATGCATATATAATTCTAATAATTACCTGCCAATCAATAATTATACATTCTTAAATTTGCCCTAATTCCCCACAGCGTACTGCCATCCCAGGCCCCTGCTGGGATAAGAGTAGCTTTGTGGGGCATCTAGGTCAACAAATCCAGGCTCTGGCAGACAGAGGAGATTAAATTCTGGAGGCCAGAGGCCTGCAAAGAAAATGCCCTGCTGATTGATACCCCCCAGTCCGATCTCTAAACCCAGTGAGTCTCATTCAGTCGCTCCCACTGACCACACCTACAGGATTGTGACAAGGCAAGAAAGCAGAAATGTCTCAAGTCATCACATCCTAAACCATTTGGGTGGGTTTTTCAGAAGAGCACAGCATTGGCCTCACTCTTCCCTTTGGAATAAACGGGAGGTGTGCCATACACATCAATGAGAACAGAACTGTAGGACTACAGTGGGATCTCTTTGTGTGTGTAATGCTGACTTGACTCATCGTCTCACATTTAAATCATATCCATCCACCATTGAGTTAACATCTCTACATAGCATAATGAATGCTATCTTGCAGCCAGTAAACAGAGAAACAGATCAAGAAATCTCTAGATTCTAGTCTTTCCATTTGTAAAACTGTTTTTCCATGCCAAAAATCTGCATTTCTCACTTGAAATTAAATCTGAACACCTGTTCTTGGATGTCAAATGTTGGAGAGGTTGTGACGTGAAGATCCGAGTAAACAGAGCACATGGAATGATGGAACATAATCAAATTGTTAACCTTCTTACTGGTAAAAGTGTATGTAATTGTCCCAATGTTTCATGGGAGATTTAAAGCATTTTTTAATGAAGACTCCATTTTACTAACAAACTTATTTTTCTTCAAGGTGTTCATTCACTAAAAAGTCATATTTTCTCTGCATTTGCATTATTGCAATATCCAAACAAAATTATAAACGACTTCTTCTGAAATGCAGCTTGTCTACTTGTGATTAAAAATCTTGACTGTACATCAAAGGCGAGAATTACAAATCTATTTCGTGCACTATCCAAGCCCAATGATACAAATCCTATTGCACAAGGAAAGCTGAATGGCTATCCTGGTGATATGTATTTAATTATGTTTGTTCAATTCCACTGTATGTAAGTCAGGAGATATTTAGTGACTTGATCGTAAGAGCCAGGATTGGAGTATTTTGAAGTAGAAAAAGCAAGTTATCAGGTAAAGCTGAAGTGATCTCTACTAACTTCTTTATAATTGCCTCTTGCAAATAACTGATTTTAATATGGTGTTTATGGTATGCTAAGTTACATGGAATACCATTGAAATCTAGGAAAGAATATAAAGATTTTAATAACAACCACTTTATTTATGATAAAACAACAAGATACTTTAAAGACTAACAAAGTTATTTGGGCATAAGCTTCGTGGGCTGCATCAGATGCATCATTAAAGTGCCACAGGACTCCTTGTTTTTGCAGAAACAGATTGTCCCTCTCAAACTTATTTAGGATAGCATCCTGTGTACCATCCAGAGGTAGGAACATATTTGAGGAAGTTTATCAGCAGAGTGTAGAGAGAATTGTTCTGGAGTGCATCCATCCCACACAAATGAAATATACAAAGCTCCATTATTGGAAAGAGTGGCAAGATTTGTGAGTTTTATTGTGTGAGAATGTTTTGTCTTAGGGAAACGGGTGTGTGTGAAGCCTCCTAATTTATTTGATCAAGTGTGTGACACCTTGCTTGTAAGTTTATTGCAGCATGTAGGAGTGTTATTAAAAAGCCATCACTAGCTCCACATGTCACAAAGAGTGACATTGAGAATGAAGGGTTCTGGCCTTATGTCCTGTTTCATCATCAAATGGTTGATACATTTCAGAACTTGATTGCCCACAAGAATGGGGTACTGTTAACCTTGGCTAGGAGACAGATATAGTGAAGATTAGTGCTGTGTGAAGTTTCCACTCTACATCTTTATCAGTGTACCTCAATCTTTGACCAACAACATATTTTGCTATTCTTGTTGTGGGCTATGGGCCTGCACATAGCTTTGCCTGCACATATCCTGCCTCCTTCAGATGAAACATTTATCTGTAGAGCTTTGATCTGTTTCCCTAGGTAGAGCACTTCAAATCCACAGGTATCTGCCTTCTATCCACCGATGTGGATGTAGATATGTGCAGCTCATTTTTGTGGATACGGATGCAGATATAAAACTTTTTATCCACAGAGGACCCTATGCACAGGTGACTGGTGCTTGCAGGGGGAGGAGCTGCATGGAGGGCCACCCAGAGGAACTGAGAAGCAGCATGAGGGAGCACCTTACTTAGCAATTAAAATTTTGACAGAGGCACCGGAGGTGGGGCACCTTCCGAGTGCTGCCATGAGTCACCTATACCTGTCTCTTGTGAACATCCAGTTAAAACGGGGTGGGTAAAGGGGCCTCTATGGGCTGGATCTGGCCCGCCAAGTGGGTGGATCCAGCTCGTGGATAGTCTGCCATTCCCCCGCCTCCAGGCCAATCAAGGACTGAGTGTGCGAAGTCTCCTCCTGCCCTGCAAGGGGCGCACAGCACTTAGGGTATGTCTACACTACAAAGTTAATTCGAAATAACAGCAGTTATTTCGAATTAACTTTAATAGCGTCTACACAGGCAAACTGCTATTTCGAAATAAATTCGAAATAGTGGAGCCCTTATTTCAAATTTGGTAAACCTCATTCTACGAGGAGTAACATCAAATTCGAAATAGCTATTTCAAATTAAGTGCTGTGTAGACACTTAATTCAAAATAGGGGGCCTCCAGCCCTTCCCAGGGAGCCCTGGTGGCCACTCTGGGCACAACCAGGAAAACTTACTCTCCTCTCCCCCAACCCCAGAGCCATTAAAGAGGTAGACCCTGGCCACAGTGCCCGTGCCAGCTCCAAGCCTGCCAGCCCAGAGCCAGCAGTGGCCACCGGGGCCCCTGACCCAGTGGCCCCAAAACATGAGCCAGCAAGCCACTGGCAGCCAGCCCTCCACCACTCCCCAGGAGCAGTCTGCCAGTTCCCAGGAGCCTGACAGGGGCTGGAGAAGGCGGGCACCTTCCTGGTCCAGGGTGGAGATCATGGACCTTATTCAGGTTGGGGGGGGATGCCCCCAACGTCCATGATCTCCGCAGTAGATGGAGGAACGCAGCCGTCTATGGCAGGATAGCTGCCAGCCTGGCCACCAAAGGCCACATGTGAACCCAGGAGCAGGTTAGCGTGAAAGTCAAGTTGGTCTGGCGAGACCCCCAACCCTGAGCCCTGAGCTTTCCCTCCCCCTTCTTCCCTTTGCTTCCCCCTTCCAGCTCTCTCCTCCCAGGTTTCCCCCTCCCCTCTCCCACCTCCTTTTCCCAGTCTCCCCAGAGGTTCATCCCCAGTTTTGTTCAATAAACCCAGTTTGTATTTTTGAACATACGTGTCTTTTATTTGACATCAGGAAGGGAGGCTAGGGATGGGTAAGTGGAAGGACGTGAGGGAGGAATGGGGCACGAGCCCCTGGTGGGGAGGACTGGGGAGGCTCTGAGGGCTCCTCGGGGTGGACGCTCTCCCTCAGGGCCTCCTGGATCCTGACAGCCCCCCGATGGATCCCCAGATGGCAGCCTGCAGCAAGTGCAGCCAGGCTGATGGCAATGACCCCACAAGACACACCAGCGTGCACAGGGGCAGCTCTGGCTCCATGTGGCCGAGTGCTGTGGTGTCCCTCATCGAGGTAGACAAGCAAGCGGGGAACCCTGAGAACTGTCTGTCCGGGGTGGGGGTAGGGTCCCTTTAGGCACGGAGCTCAGTTAGCCTCAGGCAGCAGCCCCACACACTCAAGTCCTAACCTGATGCCCTGCCAGCACTAGTTCCGGCCAGCCTTAACTTCGGTTCAGGGTCCACTCAGTGTGGACGCGCTATTTCGAAATAGCAAACGCTATTTGAAATAGTTTTTGTGTATAGATGCGTTATTTCGAATTAGCTTAATTCGAATTAACTATTTCGAATTAAGTTAACTCGAAATAGTGCTGTAATGTAGACATATCCTTAGAGTGAAAGTGCCACGCGCTCCTTGCAGGGAGGAGGCAGGGAGTGAGAGACTTCTCACACTCCTTCTGCTCCTAGGCCCTGATTGGCCTGTGGTTGGGAGCAGCTCGTGAAGTCTCCTCCTGCCCTGCAAGGGGCAGGTGCCCAGAGAGAACCGCCAGCTGTTCAGAACAGTTGGCAGTTCTCTCTCAGCGAGGAGAGAGCGGGGGCAAAGACGTCACATGCTTCCCCTCCCCCAGGCCAATCAAGGTCTGTGGTAGGGGGGAGCACAGAAGTGTCCTGGCCCCGCCCCTTCCACCAGAGGTCCTGCCCTTTCCAAGGTGGTCCGGGGCCACTTCAAAAATTAGTGAAGTGGCCCCCTGTCTAAAATTATTGCCCACCCCTGAATTACAAGTTAAAGATCCCATAGTTCTTTTGAAATAGACACATAACCTGGATCCTGGCCAACATTTTCTTAATTCTAATGTCTTGTGTGATCTATTTGTAAGTGTTGTAATGGCTACAGAATTACTACACTAAGAAACCCTAACTTACTGCTTGGTAAATCTTTTGGGACACAAGACTTAGGTAACCCTAAAATCTTTTCTAGCCTGACTAACCTGCAAACTCCTCTTCTTGCTTCAAATGGGGAATATTTTCTGCTCAAACTGGATTCTCTGTCTATCCTGCCCTCATCCACAATCCGAACCATAACATTCCTTTCAAAGTGTATCTAGACTAAAAATCTAAGTAAGTCTTGCCACTGTTTAAAATTTATCTAAAAGTGCAAGCAAAGGAAAATTATTTTTAATGAGCCCCAGATGTAATCGTGTAGTGTGAGCAGTTAGCATTTCTGAATACAAACCGCAGTTCAGAATGCAGTGGCTGGATCTCACCTCTGATCTGTTCTTGTGATAAAGGGTCAGGAAAAGAAGGAACTGAGGAAGTGCTGATAAGCACCCTAATGCACAGGAGAATGCAGTGAATACATCAAATGTCTAAAGGACCTTTTTAGGGTTTCTCCATTTCCCTGGGACAGAAGAGAGTTGTCAGAATTCCCTCAGTTGTGATAAGTTCTGGAAGCTGAAAGGTTAAGGAGAAATTTGTGGGGTTTTGAAACATGAATTAGAATATTGTCAGCTTGTCAAGTGACCTGCCAAGGTGCTCTGGGGAAAAATCAGGACAAAACACAGGCTCTGATATTCTTGGCGTGGTGCAGTTAAAGTTGAACAGAGATCAGTATTTGAGCAGTATCCAAGAAGAAAAGAAAATGCTGAAGCCAATGATAAATTATACTTACATAAAATTTGAAAACCCACCTCCTCCCCCCCCACTTCTAAAGACATTTCTTGCTAGTGTATTATTAAGCACCCTTTAGAATTCACCCGACCCTGACCCTTTGGCTTTCACCTTTTCCTTGTTTAATTTTATTGCTCTTTGCCAGTAGAGCAGAAACATTTCTCTTTTAGAAGAAAGAAAATGTGCAGAGACTGTAGTAACCCTTTAACTTTGTTTTCCAAACACTGAAGCAAATATAACATTGTCATAGATTTCCTGTTTTATAATCAGGGCAAAATGATTTAAAGGCCTTATCAGGGTATGAGCAAAGGGAAAGAGTCATCTATCTAAAGTTAGATTAAGAAGTTTAAGAGTGTTTTGGATAATTCTGAAAAGAAGCCAGTTCAAATATTAATCAGTGCAATAATTTAATGGGATGGCTTCTAATAGGTGCTCCATCTTATTTCTGGTGTGTCCTAATGGAAGTTAAACTAATGGCAATAAAAAACAGATTGCCATTAACAGTAGATTTAACAAGACTACTTTAAGAGAAGAAAAAATTAATGTAAAATTTGCAAAGAGAGAGTACCACATCAGTAAAATCCTAGAGATTTCAGATTATATTCTGTCAGTCAGTGTTCAGGATTAAAAACAAAACAAAACAGTAAATATCCAAAAATCTAGCTTGCTTGCAACATCTAAGCTTGTATCCACTAGGGATGTGAATGGGTAACCCCTTTCTGCATGATGATTACTTTGTAATGGTTAACTGATGCCAGTAGGGGCCAGTGGCCCTGGTGTGGGAGTCGGGAGTAGAGAGCCCCATGCCAGCCCCGGCAAGGGGGCTGGGAGACTCTCCAGCTTGCCTGGGATCCACTTAGTCAGTTAACCATTTCAACCTAATGTTTCACTGGCTAACTGATTAATCAGGATTTTACATCCCTAATGTCTACACTGCAAAAGCAAGGTGCAGTGCAGCATGGGTAGGCATAACTGTGTTAGCTTCAGTGTAGACATGGTAGCATGGGCTTAGGCACAGGCTAGCAACCAGATTGTGGCAGCTCATACTAAAGCCCATGACACCACATCTACACTGTTGTTGTGTTTGTTGAGTAAGCTTTAAGCTGGCCAGACAGGAAACACAGATCTGTCTGCCCTTGCTAAAAATCACACCTTCACTTTGCAGTGTAGACATCACATAAGAAGCTATAGCCAGGTGAGAAAGATGGAATGACCCCAGCTGGCATGAAACGATAGATAGCAGTGCATGTGGTGCTGGCTGCTGGTCCGATCAGGTATACCATTGTATACATTATAGATGTAGATCCATGATTACTAATAAAGAAGATATAATTCCACTAGAAGACTTACCCAGCATTGTGAGGGTTTGGCCCAGGGCAGGAGTGGAGCTGCATACCCTGGCTACCAGCTTCGCCCCAGTGCTGGCTCAGAGGCAATGAAGAGGGTGTAGAGGCTGCTTATTGGGGCAGGGAGGAGGGCTATGCAGGTGTCCCCACCTGTGCTCACCAGGTCCAGGAGAAGAGGGGTGCATACAGCAGCTGGCAGCTGCTCTCTGGGGCAGGCCACAGTGTCAGCTGTTCATGGTCACTGGCTTCCTGTTGAGGTGTTTGCTGCCCCCTGTGGTCATTCCATTGTATAACTCCCTCCAAGGCTACGTCTAGACTATAGGCTTTTGTCGACAGAAGTTTTGTCGACAGATACTGTCGACAAAGCTTCTGTCGACAAAGAGCGTCTAGACTACATCCAGTTCTGTCGACAAAGCAAGCCACTTTGTCAACATGAGCGTGTAGACGCAAAGGACAGTGTAGATGCAATAACGCCTTCTTTCGACAGAACTCTGTCGACAAAAGGCGTTATTCCTCGTAGAATGAGGTTTACAGCCGTTAACAAAACTGCTGAGTTCTGTCGACAGAACTCAGCGGCAGTGTAGACGCAGGTATAGTTTTGTCGACAAAAGTCCACTTTTGTCGACAAAACCCTGTAGTCTAGACACACCCCAAGACTTCTCCCTTTCCAATTTATGAGAAACAATCAAATTCCAGGCACATCCAATTGTCCTGGCACAACCAGACCCTGATCTTGCTTTAAGTTAGGCTAAGCGGAAGCTGCATATCAAATTTGGTGGTTGTAGCTCTTATTGTTTATAAGGAGTTCTTGAACAAACAGACTCACAGACAGACAGATGCACATTTCTAAAATCTATAGATTGATAGCGTGACAAAACTCCTCAATCTTGGTGGCCCCCCACTTTCAAGTGGATGGCTTGCCACACAAGCTCACAGATGCCTTCAGTTTAGGCACTTTCTTTAGAACAGCAGCTTGCTGTTTGTTGACCTACTCTCATCATCGGCCAGCATGGGGAAAAGAGGGGAAACCAAACTCCATAGTCTCTGTGTCCCTTCCAATAGGGCTGGATAAACTCCTTTCCCAAAACCAGTCCTTTTCCGGTACTGAAATGGGGTGCAGGTGGTGGGGGGTACCTGGGGTCATCCTCTACTCCAGGTTCTAGCTGCCAACAAATATCTTCAATAACAGTTGCATGATAGCTATGATCACTTGGGCCTCTTTTCCATGGCCTTCCCCAGCACCTTCCTTACCACACGCTCTTCCTCCTGATACTTGTTTGCACTTTCTCCTCCTGGACGATTCACAACACCTTCTCTCCTCAGCTCCTTCCTCACACATCAAGCTAACAAAAGGGAAGCTTTTTTAAACCAGTCTCAACTGGTTATTAATTGGCCCCCAGGTGTTCTGATTAGTCTGAATTCCTTGAGTCTGGAAGCCTCCTAATTGGTCCCAGGTGTTTTTAATTGGCCTTATTGATCCTAGCAGGTTCCTGCTCATTCTGGATCAGCTTTTGTTAGTTTACCCTGGGAACAGGGACCTATTTAATCTGGGGCTAATATATTTCCCTTCTACTACTCTCCTGTAGCTGTCTAGCCTGACTCTGTCATAATAGAGTCTAACGTCAGAAAGGATCTGTGTGATTACACTGACTTGATGTATACTACAGATCATAGAATTTCATCTAATAATTTCTTCCTTGACCATATTTAGTGGTTGAGCTAAACCTTATATTTTTGAAAGACAACCAATCTTGATGTGATGACTTTTTCGACAGATCCTGTAAACCTAATTTTTTGAGGAATACAGGATCTGTCGAAAAAGGGTTTATTGTCGTCAGATCCGCAGCTAGACTGCTGTTTTTTGTCAACAAAGCTCCATGTCGACAAAAAGCGGCAGCCATGTTTATGCTAATGAAGCACAGGATATTTAAATCCTGGCTTCATTAGCAATTTCAATGTGCTTCATTTGCATCCCTCTGTTGACAGAGGGATGCAGTCTAGACACAGCCTAAGTGATGAGAACTCTGTCACATCCCTTTGTTAATTGTTCCAGTTGTTAATTACACTAACAACTACCTACATTCTGACAAGGTGTAAATTTTTCCTACTTTCAACTTCCCACCATTGAATAGTGGTACACTATCCAGCAAATACATTTGCTCTCTTCAGCAGTAAACTCTAGAACAGTGGTTCTCAACCTGGGGCACCCAGAATCTTTCCTGGGGTACATGAAGTCACCTAGATATTTGCCTAGTTTTGCAATAGGCAACATAAAAGCACTAGTGAAGTCAGTACAAACCAAAACTTCATACAGATGAGTTGTTTATACAGCTCTATACTACACACTGAAATGTAAGTATAATATTTATATTTCAGTTGATTTATTTTATAGTAAAAATGAGTAAGTAAGCAATTTAATAGTGTGCTGTGACACTTTTGTATTTTTATGTCTGATTTTATAAACAAGTTTTTTTTTTTAATGAAGTGTAGCTTGTGAGTACACAAGTCACATCAAACTCCTGACAGGGGTATGTACAGTAGACAAGAAAGGTTGAGAGCCACTGCTCTATAAAGCTGCAGTTTTAGCAAACATGTTCCTGCTAATGATATGAGCAGTAAAAGGTGCCCTTCAATACTGGTCTGCAGTGAAAGAACTTTCTTTGAGACAGGATGTCTCTTCTGGCAGATGTACATCCAGCAACATGCTGCTAATCCTACAGCACATACTGCTGCTGTAAATTCAAAATTTAGCTCAGAACTTTCTATAAAATACGCTTGGGTCTTTCTTGGAATAAGTATTTTGACTAATAAACATTTGGAAGTTCATTCTATAACTGAGTTTTGTGCTATGTTTTTTCCATTTAATCTTAGCTTGTGTACTATGTACGACTTGAATGTCTTTTAGTACAACTCCAATGTAATGTTTTGTGGTTTTTTATAAATGCATGGCCTATTGTACAAAGTATGCAGTGAATAGGCTTTGGCAGCAGAATCCTGCTAAAATACTTCATTAATCAGGTAAGTATTGGGACAAAAATTATTTCCTTTTCCATTCACTCTTTCTCTCAGCACTTTGATATTCCTCTGAGAACTGAGATAAATTTGGCTCCCTCTGATTTCAGCCTTTTCCATCATACTCTTATCCAGGGGTGGGGAAAAGGGCCTCCATGGAGGTCCTGCTGCTCCCCTGCCCCCAGGCCAATTAAAGTCTGAGGGCGGGGGAGCACGCGAAGCCTCCTCCCTTCCTGCCAAGAGCACGTAGTGCTTTGAAGCACTGCTCGCTGGGCGGGGGCAGAGCAGAGAAGGCTTCGCGCACTCCCCCAACCCCCAGGCCTTAACTGACTTAGGGGCAGAGGAGTGTAGGAAGTCTTCTCCCACGCCAGGGGCATGGGCACCTAGGAGGAACATGGTGGGGGGTGGGCAAAGGCACTCCTTCGGCCCCAGACCAATCATTGTCTGGAGGCGGCGAACTTGGAAGTATCTTGGCCCCGCCCCTTCCACTTGATGCCCTGCCCCTTCCGCTTGATGCCCCGCCTCTTCCTGTGCGGCCCGGGGCCACTTCAAAAATTTCCGAAGTGACCCCCGGCAAAAAAATTATTGCCCAACCCTGCTCTTATCAGTAAGAAAAAAAGTGTTCCAAATTACAGCCTGATTTCTCTTGAGAGTTCTGATCAAGAGATTAGCTAACTCTTCTCCCCCCTTATATGCAGCTTTCTTTAACTGCCCAAATGAAGGTCATTGGCATGACAAGTGCAGTATTTGCTGGTGATTTATGTGATGGACTAAATGTGAAAGAGACCAGAGGCTTAAACTTCTGCTCATGGAGTTCACACTCAGCCACAATGTAGGACACAGCACTGGATCCCGTGGCACACAGTGCGCCTGATCTTGGTGTGGGAAGTTTTGGCACTGCAAAGAGATGACCATAAGGAGCATCAGTGCACTCCCCTTCACAAAAGGCTGGGTCATCAGCTCAGCTGCGAAAGAAGAAAGCCATTTGGGGCCATTCTCCTACCAAGAAGAGCAGCTGAGACCTGGCAGTGGTGCAGTCCAGTGGAGCCCTTTCATTTCTGCGCCATTGACGCCGACCCTCCCCACCTCACGGTGAAGCCTTCAATGTGAAATATTGAACAGATACCTCATTTAATTAGTCTGAGGTCCTTTGAGAAAAAAAACCCCTCTTACGATTATGTAAGGAAAGATTGTATCATAATGTGTACACCTGTAACATGGCAATACACCACCACAGCACCTCCTGCTGGTCACTCTGGAAATTAGCTCCACTCAGCACTGGAGCGCTCTCTTATAGCTGGTTTCTCACCTGCTGTTCCCTGTTTTCTGTTAATGGCTCTGCCACCTTGCATTAGGACCCGCGTTCCTCCCTGACCATGGTACCCTTCCCTCTGGGTACCTCTCTGTCGCAGTGTCCCCCACACTCTGGGGTCCACCCCCTCAGGGAACCCCAAACCCCTATACTCACCTTGCTTCAGTGACCTTACCTCAGGGGCAAACTGCAGTCTGACATGGCCACTCATGATAGGCAAGGGGGTGTGGACCTGCTGCCTCCGTAGTCTCCCTCCGGCCTTGGGACTACTGAGACTGGAGCTCTCCCGCTCCCTCTGCCTTCCCCCAGCACTGCTCCATCCATGGTATCCTAGCTAGCAGGCAGTTAGGTCCTTCTCCTTCCAGGGCTGGAGTAAGAGTGTGCTCAGCCTGACCAGCCATTGATTTTATACAGCCCTCCTGGGCTCCAGTTGATTGCAAGGCCTCTCATGATTGGCCCCTAGCTACAGCCCTCTCCCAGGGCTATTTTAACCCATTTTAAAGCCTGGAGCAAGGTGCCCATCCTGCTAACATCATAAAGTGGCCAAATGAGTTTCAACTATAATGCTGGCATTACCTAGCTTTTGGGAGTCTCACTTTGCAACCTCAGTGTTTTTAATGTAGTTTTGTATTAAATAATAGTTTCTGATTGGTTGGGATCCTTGGGAAGCCAGTTGAAGTGCTTCAGATACCACTGAGCCCACCTTCTCAGTCAGCCTGGGCCCTTTTACCTGATCTTGTGAAGCCAGGTTCTAAACCCTTCTCCAGCAAACTACACAGGGAGGGCTACAACCAGCTGCTGATGACATCTGCTCTGGAAGGACTCGGCTTAAGAGATTTACTACGGCACCCAGATGTTCAACCCCCCTTGGGATACATACCCAAAATTATATGAAATTTATCTCCGTCCTAAGTGTGAGAGAAGGTACACACAGCTTTTCCCCCTGCCCCAGTTAGAAATTACAAAAACTGAGTTATATTATGAACCAAAAGTCTGTTTATTAACTATGAAAAGATGTATTTTAAGTGGACAAAGAAGTAGCAAAAACAACAAAAAAGATTACTAAGAAATTAATGCAAAGCACACAATTTAAGCTAGATTCACTAAAAAAAAAAACTGGTTACAAATAATAATTTCTCACCCTCGATATTATTTACAGACCAGAGGTGTCCTTTCTGGCTTGGGTCCAGCAGTTCTTCCCCAATCTTTCTAGTTACAGTCCCTTTGTTTCCATGTGTTTTCAAGTATCCCTTTGGGGTGAGGAGGCAGAGGTAAAGCCAGCTGCAAACAGGTGGGAAACTTTATTTGATTCTTCCTACCACCTGTGGAACAGTTCAGCAGTCCGAGATTCAGGTCACCTCACTCCATTGTCCATGAGCCAGTGTCAGTATGGAATGTCTGCGGGAGAGCCAACTCTTTTCACGGCCCATTCTACTAGATAATGAGCAATCAAGCGATATCTGGCTTTTAAGTTATAGTCCCTGAAGTGCTAGCATTTGGAAAAACCCAAAATAGCAAATATGAAATACAGATACACAGATTCCCAACATCATCTACAAAAATGATATATGCATACGAATGGGATAATCATAGTCAGTAAATCATAACCTTTCCAATAATACCGTATGTGAGCCATCTTGCATAAAACATTTCTCGCTGACATCATAAACATATTTTCATAAAACATATGGAATGCAACATCACAATGTACATTTGAATAATCTGTTTTGGACAACTGCACAAAAAAGACAAATGAATACTCTGAACAGTAACTGCTATTCAGACAGGCTATAGGAACCATGTTTTCTGCAGCCAAAACTTTGGGTTTGTTTAGGTTTATTTGGGGGAGTTGAAATTCTTCAAGAGCTTACGTTGTTATCCATAGAGGGTCTATTTTCTGTTTGTTGTGGAAAAATGCCCTCTTGTCCCAAATTGTCTTCCTGCTGTTAAATATCAGGGTAGGGATAAAATGAGTGAGGAAATATCTCTTACTGACCCAGCTTCTGTTGGTGAAAGAGACAAGTTGCATGAAGCTCTTCAGGAAAAAATAAACTAGCCTTTCAAAAGAGACATGAGGTGCTGTGAAGTTTTCTCTGCTACTTGATTTTGTCACTTGGAAACACCTTTTTACCTAGTTGTTGTCTTATTTAATACATGAAAAAATGTTTTTGTTGCTGGTATCTTTTGTCTTTTGTGTAATTAAAAAATACACAGGAGACCTTTTATAAAGCACGTGAAGTTTCCTTGCTTATGATCCATTATGAGTGAAATGTGTGAAGTATGCTGTTGAAATTAAAATCCTAGGATAATCTACATATATATTTTAGAGATTTGTGCATCTGTCTGTGAGTCCGTTTTTTTAAGAACTCATAGGGCTTATCTAGACTGCACTAAAGTGTTGAAAGAGGGATTTGCATATCTTCTTCCGATCTCACTTTCGAAAGCAGAGCAGAGCTTTTGAAAGTGAAAGTAGTTTAGACGGGGCTTTTTCGGCAACCTCCTCCCCTTTGTCAAAAAGCCGCTCTTCCTCAAAAAATGAGGAAGTGAGATCGGAAGAAGATCTCTTTCAACACTTTAGTGTAGTCTAGATAAGCCCTTAAACTGTAAAAGTTAGGACCTCCAAATATGGTTTTCAGCTTCCTCTTATCTTAACTTAAAGCAAAGTCAGAGTTTGGTTGTGCCAGGAAAACAGGATGAGCCTGGAATCCGACTGTTTTCCATAAGATGGAAAGGGAGGCGGCTGAGCGGAGGGACTCTATACTCACAGTCCCCACTGGGGTCAGTGAGTGGAGGGGAGAGCTATACTGCAGAGTGACCAAGGGAGTGGCCAACTGAGGACAGGGCTCACCATCTTGCCTGCCACTGGCCCAAATCCCTACCTCCCCATTCCTTGGCCTCTATGTCAGACCAGGAGAGTGGGGGGAGCAGATCCACCAGCCCCCACCGTCACAGCCTCCCCCCAAGAGCACTGCCACAGGAGCCACAGCAGGCCCTCCCCAGCACCATCAAGTTGCTCTGCATAGCTGCACCAGCTGGCCAGTGCAGCAAAACCCCCTTCTGCCCCAGCCAGGCCTGGGGAGCGCTGGCAGGAGGCCTACATGGCCCCCACCTCCAGGCTGTCCCTGGGCAAAGCCAGATAAGTCTTCTAGTACATTATATTTGTCTTAGCCAGGGTCTTCCATCTGCTGTTTTTGAGAGAAAAGGAGAGTTTTCTACAGTGTTTTTTTTAAAGAATCTTTGGCTTTTCTATAGTGATCTGAAGTATTGAGCAATTTTTGGAAATAGTGTGGAAATCATTTTGAGTAGCAGTAGAATTATAACAAAACAAAACCCTCGTAAAGCTAGAAAGGGCCATGGTGAGTTTTAGTCTAGGTGGAATGTTACTAACAAAATATTCTAGAGCAGGGCTACTCAATACGCAGCTTGTGGGCCACATGCAGCCTGCGGCCCGTTTGTTTGCAGGTGGGAGCCAAAACAAAAAAGTTGTCAATATAATGGTCTTCTATTGATTTGCATTTTAGTAGTTAAATTCCTGAACTGTCATTGCTCATTAAAAGTGCTGTCATATGGGTGGAAATCGGGTAAATATTGCATTTTATTAATATCAGCAGAACTGACTTACATGGGGCCTGTGTGTTGTGTAGTCTTGCTTTAATCTTTGTATTCATGCCTGTCAGTGTGAAAGAAGCTATTTGCATATACATTTGCATGTATATACAACCACACTTAAGTTGCGGCCCTTGGCATGTGCTGTGAGTATCATTGTGGCCCCTGGGGCTTCCAAAGTTAAGTAGCCCCATTCTAGAGTGTATATGGACATTTTTTTTTTGCTTATTTTTGGAGTTGCTGATACATATTTCACTGATTTGTAATGCTGTGCTCTTCTTTGTGGAGTGTGAAAATTATTTACAAAATATACTTTAGTTGCATTACTGTGTATCTTGTTCTCATAGAATCATGGGGCTGGAAGAGACCTCGGGAAGTCATCGAGTCCAACCCCCTGCCCATAGCAGAGCCAACCCTAACTAAATTATCCCAGCTAGGGCTTTATCAAGCCAGGTCTTAAAAACCTCCAGAGATGGAGGTTCTACCACCTCTGTAGGTAACCCATTCCAGTGCTTCACCACTCTCTAAGTACAATAGTTTTTCCTAATATCCAACCTAGACCTCCCCCATTTTGTGCTTCTATCTGTCTATCTATCTAGAGACTTCAGTTTTCAAAAAGCATTGAAATATATCCCTAGATTGGTTGCAGTTTCTTCTACTTTGAAAGGTGGTACCAGTGTGGGATGGATTCCTGGTGATAAAAATGGGAAATAAAAGTTGTAACTGATATATCTCAAAATGGAAGAAACTGCTGTAGTGCAAACACCGTATATACCCTGAGCCCTGGGTAGTCCTATTCCTGCAAGGACCTATGGCATAGTCAACATCTTTCCATCCCCTGCAAAATGTAGGTGTTTCCTTTGGCAGCGCTGCTCCTTCATTAGCTGCGAGGTCACTGCTGTACAATTCAAGGCGTCTCTGCTCATCCCTGGGAACTGGGCACATTGCTCTGAAATGCTCCTTTCAGCAGAAGAAATTAGGAAACAGGATCCAAGAATCAAATCCCAGTTTTAGAGGGATCATTTTATTTTGACAGTAATTGTTTTTAGTCGGTTTGTGCTGTGATATGTTGCTAAATGTTTCAGCCCTAGCTTTAAGTGTGACAATGAGAGTCCACATGAACATGATTTATCGGTGCTTGTAGATGGTGTAATGATATCTGCAAGCCTCATTTTGACAAGTGCAGTAGATTGATATTTAATAAAACCATGCACTTAATTTAATTGAATGTGACTCAATTTAATGTTTGATTTGGGGAACAAAGAATTTTAGTCTAAATGGTGTTTTATTTTCTTTGTATTGGAAACAGCTGCTTTCTCTTCCTGCACCGTCACCCACATTCCTTTGGTGACCTCTGAAGCATTAGATTGCATATAAATTGCAAACTGCACAGAGCTTTGTAAAAGCTTACTCCTGCATCTGAGCGCTGGGATGAGAAAACTGAGCAAGGGTCTCATAGTACAAACATACCAGTTAGAGGTGGGCCATTGTCACCCAGCAATGCGATTTGCATCCACACCTCCCCAGAGTTTGGGAGCGGAATCAAATTCAGTGTTCCAGCTCAACCAATTATAGAGAGAGACCCGAACAGAGTTGCCAACTTTCTACTTGCACAAAACCAAATACTCTTGCCCTGGCCCATCCCTTTTCTGAAGCCCTGTCCCTGCTCACTCCATTCCCCTTCTCCCTTTCACTCACTCTCCCCACCCTCGCTCATTTTCATCAAGTTGGGGTAGGGGGGTGTTGAGAGCTATGGCTGGGGGTGGCAGGCTCTTTTTGTGGGGTTGGGAATGAGGGACTTGAGTTGCAGGAGGAGGCTCCAGGCTGGGACTCAGGGGTTCAGAGTGAGGGAGGGGGCTCTGGCCTGGGGCAGGAGGTTGGGATGCTGGGGGCAGAGGGGTGGCCTCAGGCATGCAGGCTCCAAGCAGCGCTTACCTCATGCAGCAACTGGAAGCAGCAGCATGTCCCCCCTCTAGCTTCTAGGTGGAGGTGTGGCCAAGTGCCTCCACAGTCACTGTCCCGTCAGCTCTCATTGGCTACCATTCCTGCCCAATAGGAGATGAAGAGCTGTCACTTGGGGCGGGAGCACTGTGTGGAGCTCCTTGGCTGCCCCCATGTGTAGGAGCCATGGGGGGGGAGGGGATGCCACTGTTTCTGGGTGCCACACGGAGCCCTGCTGCACTGCTGACCTGACTTTTAACGGCCCAGTCAGCAGTACTGACCATAGCTGCCAGGAGTTCTTTTCAGCCAGGTTTTTTGATCGAGAGCCAGACATCTGGCAACCCTAGACCTGAGTTGCAAAATTTAGAACAAGTTCTAGTTCTGAATTCTCCCAGAGGGGCGTTCTGGGATCATCTTTGAGAGTACTCAACTGTGCTTCTATGGCTGCTTAGTCCAGGCCAGGTCTTAGGTATACTCTAAAGTGGTGACATTAACAACACATTAAACCATATGTCTACACTGGCCACCCTAGTTCGAACTAGGTGGCTAATGAATCAAATGAAGCCCGGGATTAAAATATCCCGGCTTTATTTACATGTTCCCAGCGCCATTTTTAAATGCTCGGTAGTTCGGTCTCCTGTTACACGCCGCACGGTTAGTAGTTCGAACTAAAGCCCTAATTCGGACTACCATTACTCCTCCTGCAATGAGGAGTAATGGTAGTCCGAATTAGGGGCTTTAGTTCGAATTAACTAGCCCGTGCCGCGTGTAGCCACGGGCAGGGAGACCGAACTACCGGGCGTTTAAAAATGGCGGCGCCCGGGAACATGCAAATAAAGCCCGGGATATTTTAATCCCGGGCTTCATTTGCAAGTTCGAATGACTACATTAGCCACCCTAGTTCGAACTAGGGTGGCTAGTGTAGACATACCCTTTGGGAGTTAGAAAGCCTCTTCTGCAGTAAACTGTTCTACCATGGCTGAAGACCACAGAGTGAGTCTTTGTCCCCCCAGCCTCCCCAAAGAACCCTTAATTACTCATTGCAACTAAATTGTGTCTTCTCTGATACAATAGACACTATAGCTCCATTTCCAATTGTAATTTACAACTCTCATTCCCCGCTACTACCAACAATGTGAACTAGAGTGAGGGGCAGGGTAAAAGGTTGTCGAAATTATTTATTTTAATTGTATTTTCCTAATAAGGTGAAGAACACAGAAGTTATGGCAATAGACACAATATTTTAATCTTTTTATTTGGTTAGTGTATTTCTTATTTGTTCTGTAAAAATAATACCTGCAATAAATGCAAAAGCATTAGGCTGTTTCTGCCTACCTGATGTCACCCGAGATAGTTAATGTAGATGCTTCTCTCTTTCTCTTTGTTGTGTTTATCTTTCTCTTCTGTTGCCTCTTCAGCTTTTACTAGGCATGACACTCAAATGCTGAATACACCTTATTGTTTAAAGTAATTGTTCATTTGCACAGTAATCACATAGCCTCTTATAAACAATGAGTGGGAGGAGAGAAATTAGAGGAGACTATTATATTTTTAAACCATGTTTTACTTTAAATTTTTCAAATCCTTGTGGCATTGCTATAACCATTTGAAGTTTTTCTTCACTCAGGGCACAGACAACCTGTGGAACTCCTTGCCAGAGGATGTGGTGAAGGCTAGGACTTTAACAGGGTTCAAAAAAGAGCTAGATAAATTCATGGAGGTTAGGTCCATCAATGGCTATTAGCCAGGATGGGTAGGAATGGTGTCCCTAGCCTCTGTTTCTCTGGAGGTGGGTGATGGGGGAGGAATCACCTGAGGATTACCTGTTGTGTTCCCTCCCTCTGGGGCATCTGATATTGGCCACTGTCGGCAAGACACAATATTGGGCTGGATCGACCATTGGTCTGATCCAGTGTGGCCGTTCTTATGTTCTTACGCTAAGTACAAACACATTCTCCTCTTCCAGTCCGTTATTATGACACATAGGAGAGGGTCATGCTTTTCAGGATGGTTTTATAATCCAAGGTGTGGCTAACATATAATAGAGTACCACGGGCCATATCACTGCCCCTTTTACTCTTTGTCTAAAGAATGAACATTGACTTTTTTCAAGTCTTCTGCAAAGTTGTCTCATTGCTCATGTTCAAGCAACTAATTCAATCGCTGGAGCATGACTGGACTGCTTATCCAAAATTCACTGCTCTACCAAGCAGGTTAGAAATCTTGCAGCTATTCATAAGACTTTTCATATTTCTATTGTGTTGGTTCAGGAATTCTGAGAGAAAAACTTTTCTTGCATTGCTTCAGCACTGCTGCTTCCAGTCCCAGTCAGAAGCAAAAACCAGTTCATGAAAATTAAAAGGAAAGAAAACAACACTGAACTTTTTCAAACCTTAAATCAGTCTAAGGTTTCAGTAAATGTTTGGCTCTCATTTTATTGGACTTAGTTGACCTGTTCCTAGTGAGGGGCAATATGGAAGTTTGAATGGCAGCCAAAAAAAGAGCTGTGACTCTGTAAATAACAGTATTGTAAAGTCACAGATTCCTTTAAATAGATTATTTGGTAACTTAAGAATTTAGATTTCATGCAGTTAGCTTTGCCTCTTTTGGGTCTATCATGTGTAAAGTTTTAGGAGCTTGGTCAAAATGAGAAGACCTTCTGTATGTTATTGCATTGAGTTGAACATACAAAACATCGTGGCAATCACTGTTTGCACCCAATCTTGTGCAAAGTGGGCCAAGTGAGATGTCTACAGAAAGCTGATGATTTGCTGATTCTGTTTATACCACTCATATACATATATCACTTTTGTATTTGAAGTTAGGAGTTTTGGCCTCGGTACTTGTATTTCAAATGTTTGCTTGTGAAAGAGACCAACAGGCTTGGCCAATCTATTGTGAAAAGGTTGCTAGTCAAGTGAATAGCAGTACTTCACTGGCAGTAGGCCTTAATAGGTGCCAGTCCACATCTGAGGAACTTGGCTGTGCATGTTCAACCCAGCATGTAAACAATGGCTGCTACCTAGAAAGAACTGTCATGCATGGACAGATGATTTGCTCTTGTGACAAACTTCATCTTGGACATACTTTTGCACAGCAAGAACAATGGAGTTCCCTCCACTTGAGCAACGGTATAAAGGGAGCCCTGGGAGTTCCTCCATTTTGTCTTCATTCCAGCTCATCCCTTCTGGAGCATCTTTGCTGTGAACTGAGTGTGAAAGGACTGTTGACCCATCCTAACAGAGGATGTATACCAGAGACTTATAAAGCAGTAGATATTCCATCTCTGCTACAAGCCTGCACCAAGAACTTTGCAATTGGTGTGTGTAATTTGATTTCTTTAACAGTTTTACTCTCATCCTTTCCTTCATTTGTATTAATAAACTTTTAGATTTTAGATTCTAAAGGATTGGACAGTGTTCTTTTGGGTAAGATTTGAGGTATAAATTGACCTGGGAATGTGTGTCTGGTCCTTTGGGATCAGAAGAACCTGTTTGGATTTGGTGAGATTGGTTTTCATAACCTCTCATCTATGAAAGGTTGGTACAGGAAAGCTGGAGTGTCTAAGGGAAGTGCTTGTTTGACTTCTTGCTAGATAGTATGATGAACAGAAGTGCTCTTTGTGATTGGTTTGGTGCCATACAGTGGAGGACCTCAGTCTTGGGCTGTAAGTAGCCCTGTCTCTACGCAATTTGCCCTAATTTTGACGCACCAGTGGTGCCCCCAGAAATCTCTAATATTACCTTTCTTTTGCCATTCTTATCCCCATAAGAACATAAGAACCACCATACTGGCTCAGACCAAAGGTCCATCTAGCCCAGAATCGTGTCTTCCTACAGTGGCCAATCCAGATGCCCCAGAAGGAGTGATCAGAAACAGATAAACATCAAGTGATCCCTCTCCTGTCATCCATTTCCAGCCCCAACAAACAGAAGCTAGGGACACCATTCCTATGTATCCTGGTTAATAAGTACTGATGGACCTGTCTCCATGAAATTATCTAGCTCTTTTTTGAACCCTGTTAAATCCTGGTCTTCACAACATCCTCTGGCAAGGAATTCCAAAGGTTGCTCCAGTCAACTTTGACTCACAGTGCGTCAGTTTCAAGCTGGTAAATTTGTTTGAAACCACATTAGAGAACTTCAGAGGTTAGCAAAAAGAGATGAATTTAATTTTTTTTATTTTATTTATTTGACAAAACAATGAAATATGCATTCTGTCACTTGTAATATTTTAACTTGAAACGCTGGTGACTTGTATTGAATGAGCTCTCTCTCTACAGGGTGTACCAGAAGACTTGCTGTTCTTTTATGAACATATCCGAAAGGGTGGTGGAGTCTTTCGAGTTGACCAGTGCCTGCTCCAGTATCGCTACCATCTGCAGGCAGCAACTCATTCTGTTCTTGAGTAAGTTATATTTTTGTAATAGATAAAACTTGCTTGTTTCTTGGGTTGTTCGCTGTGGAAGTGAGGTGGTTAATCAACTTTCCCAAGTAGAGACTGTCAAGACACTTGCTCCTTTTAGCACTTTTTTAAGGGGACTTAGTGACAGTATAATTAATGGTAGCTATGTAATGATATGTAGAGTATATGGGTAATGGCATTGCCTGATGGTGGAGACCTGCTTGCCTTTTCTTTTGTCACTATAGTCCCAGTTGAAGAGAAGCAATGGGATCTTGGTGTTCGAACCCTTAGGACTTCTTGGGCTCTAATGCTGTCACTTATTTACTGCGGAACATTAGCCAAGTCATTTAATCGCTCTGTGCCTCAGTCTGTCATTTTGTAAAAGCTGGACAATTATACCTAATTATATAATCATTGTAACATGTTTTGGAGCCTCTAACAAAAGATGCTATGTAACTGCAAAGTAATAGTAGACTTTTATAATTTGCTTGAGATAAAAAGTCGTTACGTGAGCTCTGAAATAGGAAGTGAATAAGAAGTAATTGCTAATTTAATTTTTAAAAGAATTTCCATATTTAGTAGTGGGTTTTGTCACATGTTTCCAAAAAAGTTGTTTAAAAAAAGTGAAAAATTCAGCTGGCAATGAACTTCTCAGCTGATAATTTTATTGTTATTGGTCTGTTTTCATTTCCTCCCTGAGTCAGTTTCTGAAGTTTAAAACACATGATGTTGCAGAGTAATTCTTTCAAGATCTTTCTCATCAGTCACTGCATTTACAGTGCTATTGTACACTGAAAAAAAATCTGTAAAATGCTATTGGTGATTCTCTAGATAATCTTTCTAATTGCCTGTCATGTATGCTCAGCCTGGGATCTGAGAAGAATTGGGGTGTTTCATTCTTGTACATCATGATTAGTAATAATCCATGCCTACTAATAAAAGGTTATTTCTTCATTGAGATCTTTTCCTTCATTGCAGTTGCAACAGTACTCAGTAAATCATTTGGTTGGTGATGCATGAAAGAGAATAGGATTTTCACTCTCTTGGGGTATGTTTATACTCAATGTGAGAGGAAGGAACTGATGAGAGAAAGTGTGGTGGAGAGTCTTGGAGAAGAAAGTGCAAGCAGAAAATAGAAGGAAGAACCTCCAGTAAGGAAGGTGCTGGGGCAGGCTATGGGGAAGTGACTCAGGGATTTGTAGCTGTTACCAGAAACATTACAGACTGCTGCCATTACAGGGTCCCTGGGCCTGAACCTGGAATAAAAGTTCCCCCCCTCCCATCCAGCTCCCTGTTTCAGGACTAGAAAGAGACTGGTATTGATACAAGGGTTTGTCCTACCCTGTACC
The DNA here is from genome assembly GCA_019425775.1 of Rafetus swinhoei. Classification (NCBI taxonomy): domain Eukaryota; kingdom Metazoa; phylum Chordata; order Testudines; family Trionychidae; genus Rafetus; species Rafetus swinhoei. Next base: position 5,726,588 of record CM033438.1, read on the forward strand.
ACTTGGAGGGACCACAGAGACTATGAAGTTTGGTTTCCTCTCTTTTCCCCATGCTAGCCAATGTAGCTCAACAAACAGCAAGCACCGTCTAAATTGAGGGCTGCTGTGAGCCTCTGAGGTAAGTCATCTGCCTGAAATTGCAGGCCCCACTAAGATAAAGGAAGAGCTTTGACACAATATGCAGCTAGTTACAGACTTCTCAGCCATACACCGCAGGATGTTAGAACGTCTTGGAAGATTGTTGCTTGTTTCTGTGGGAAAGCATCTTATTTTTGGAAATGAGCATGTTTTGAATTTATTGCAAGCTGTTGCTTATTCAAATGTGCAAGGTTGTATAGGATAAGCATCCTGCATTACAACATCTAGGGATATGTGGAACTTCTATAAACTGTTTCAGATGTGCAGTTTTAGGCATCCAAATTGGCACCTTCCCTGTCTCATTTTAAGCAATCTGTCTTGCCATTTTCCCTGTTGGCTTTCCCACCCCGTGATTATTGTTGTTGCTGTTAGTGAAATTTTATGTGATTATTTTTAACATGAAGTTGTGTAATACCCTTTTTCTTGGATGTTTATACTATGCAGTGCCAAAGTTGTAAATGGGATCCATTGAGGAGTCCTGTAGCCCCTTAAAAACAACCGGATATATTTGGGCATAAGCTTTCCTGGGTAGAAACCACTTCGTCAGATGCGTGCAGTGGAAATCACAGAGGCAGGGGAACATGTACTAGCATATCAAAAGAAGGGAATTGCTTATCGACTGTTGGACTCAGTGTTAAAAAGGCCAATTCAGTTACAGAGGTTGTGGCTCACTCCCAGCGGTTAATGGGGAGCTGTGACTACCAAGAGCCAGAAAATTGCCTTTGTAGTGAGAGAACCATTCTTAGTGTTTATTTAGTCCTAATTTGACCATGTTAAATTTGAAAATGAATGGCAGCTCTGCTGTTTCTTTTTGTAATCTAGATTTGAAGTTTGCTTTTTGTAAAAAGATGGCTACTCTTAACTCTGTTACTGAGGGTATGTCTAGACTACATGGCTCTGTCAACGGAGCCATGTAAAGTAGTTTACCCAGCATAGTCAATGAAGTGGGGATTTAAATAATCCCCACTTCATTAAAATAAAAATGGCCGCCGCGCTACCGATCAGCTGATCCGGCACAGCGCGGCAGTCTAGATGCGGCACGGTCGACAAGGGAAGCCTTTGTCGACCGCTCCAGTATGCCTCGTGAAACTAAACGTACCAGGAGACATGCAGCAATCTGCTGGGGTCTTAGCAGGCCAAAGCCATTTCAACACTTACACAAGAGTTGAGTTCCCTCTTTGGCCAGAAGGTTTGCAGGATCAGAAATAAGGCCCTGAATCAGTTGAACATAAGAACGTCCATACTGGGTGAGACCAAAGGTCCATCTAGCCCAGTATCCTGTCTACTGACAGTGGCCAATACCAGATGCCTGAAAGGGAGGGAACACAACAGGGAATCATCAACCCTCTCCTGTCATCCATTTCCAGATAAACAGAGACTAGGGACACCATTCCTATCCATCCTAGCTAATAGCCACTGATGGACCTAACCTCCATGAATCTATCTAGCTCTTTTTTGAACCCTGTTAATGTCCTAGCCTTTACCACAACTTCTAGCAAGGAGTTCCACAGGTTGACTGTGCGCTGAGTGAAGAACTTCCTTTTGTTTGTTTTAAATCTGCTGCCCATTAATTTCATTTGGTGACCCTAGTTCTTATATTGTGGGAATAAGTAAATAACTTTTCCTTATTCACTTTTTCCACACCAGTCATGATTTTATAGATCTCTATCATATCCCCCCTTACTCTCCTCTTTTCTATGCAGAAAAGTCCAAGTCTTTTTAATCTCTCTTCATATAGGACCCATTCCAAACCCCTCATCATTTTTGTTGCCCTTTTCTGAACCTTTTCCAATGCCAATATATCTTTTTTGAGATGAGGCGACCACATCTGAATGCAGTATTCCAGATGTGGGCGTACCCTGATTTTATATAGAGGCAGTAAGTAGTTTAAGCCTATCCTTTTTATATCCACAGACTTTTCTTTGTGTGTTGGTCTCTGAATAACTCAGTTTAAACCAGCTTATTTAAGCCTCTGTGGGGTGTAGGTACCTCTCTGGAGGTGTTTACAACTTAAGTAATTCACCTAAATCACCCCACTGCCCACCTACACAGAGATTTTTGGTTCTTGGAGGAGCTGTGGCAACCATATTCCTCCCCCACCCAGAGTTGCATACAGTCCTAGACCCACTGTGATGTATACATCATTTGTAAACTTAGTATCTTTGGGAATCATAAAATACTGCATGGGGTTTCATTCTCTGTCATATGCAGCATTTAGAACTAAAATGGCAAAGCCAAGCCTGACCAACTGTGTCTTGCCTAATTCACCAGCTTCTCCTGGATTAATTAGGCAGGACTTGTCTGGCACCCAATTCCTGGCCTTGCACATCCATTCTGGATTGAATTGTGTCATCCCCCGGGAGAGCAGAATTTTCTCCTAACACCTCAGTCCTTTCTGGCCATGCTGTTTTCACATGTACTGCCCTCCCCATGCATTTAGATAGAGGAGGACTTGTAGTCAAATAAGTAATTTGCCTATCCATTTCCAAAATGTCCCCTTGACTGGAGTCATTCAAAGTTAATACTTTGATCATTGGTCTCCATTGTGTCTCTAAGGCTATGTCTACACAGCAGTGCTATTTAAAAGCTATCCCGCATCTTAACAGCACACCTGTTATTTTGAAATAAAACTGGCTCAGTATTCTGATGTCCCTGTAAACCTCATTCCACGAGGAGTAAGGAATGTTTCAGAATAGCGGGTTATTTTGACATTTTGGCACTGCATAGCTCAAATTGTGTAGCTTATTTCGAGCTACGTGTGCAGTGTAGACACACCCTAAGGTATCTCCATTCACATGTCAGATAGTGACAGCTCATTCACACCAAACCTGACATGTCTGTGTGGCCTACATATAGTCAAGTCATCACTTATTCTGAAAAAAAAATTAACCACTTCATACATAGTAGGTAGCAAGGCATAAGTGAGCATGGAAACACATAACGTTAATACAAATATTTCCCGAGATCTCCATAGTACCACCTATCCCTCCATTCTTTTAATAGTTTTCAGATTCCAGAGAAATAGATGTGCACAATGAGAGAATGAGCGAAGTAACCAATTGACTCAAATTTTTAAATTGACTTGCGGAAATTGTCTATGGATTATCTGAGTGGGCATGAATATTGAAGTAGTAAAACAAAACAAAAAAAGATTTTTTTTTGCCTGAGAGCAAAATCTTGGTTACAAGAGTTGATTTTATTACTATCTATAACTTAGTTTCAGACTTCAAGACGAAAAAATAAATCTTCAATAAGATGAGGAACATGGTTTGTTTATGTAAAGGTGTGTCATGCAGTCTTTTCACAAAGATAGCAATCACTCTGAATCTTCCAGGGGCTGATCACAGTGTGTCTGAGGGCCCTTTTTACTCTCCAGGGTGGATGGGGGGGAAAAGAACATTTGCTTAATTTTGCAGCTCTCAACTTGTTACACAGGGGGGGGGAAGCAACTTACTGAGCAATGGCAGTCAGCCAAACATTTGATGATGTTTAACTGTAGCCATTAATGATTTTTGTCTCTTTCCATGATGAATAGACTTTATAGGCCAGACAACTATAGGGTGGAAGTAGCTGGGAAAGTAGCTGAGAAAAATGAGTAGATTCAGCTTAATAAAAGAGCAGTAAAAAAGACTTACAATTTTCCTTTTCCGCAGCATTACACATGAAGACTTATATAGGTTGAACCTCTCTAAACCGGGACTCTCTGATCCGGCAGCATCCGTGGTCACATAGGACCACAGAAGTTCCGGGACAAGAGAGTCCTGGTGGAGGGCTGCCAGCTAGGAGCCCTGCAGGCTGGCAGGGCAGTGGGCTGCCAAGCAATGAGCTGCCCAGCAGGGCGGGATCCCAGCATGCCACAGCAGGGCTGCCCAGAGGAGCCAGGAGCTTGGTGCACCATAGCAGGGCTACCCGTTGGGACTGGCAAGGAAGCAGGTCCAGCAGCAGGCTCCAGCTGACAGCTGGGCCAGGGCTGGGGAGCCTGTTGGCAGGGGGGCAAGAAATGATCTCTCCTAGTCAGGCAAAATCCCTCATCCGGAACCAGTCAGTCCTGAGGCTGCCAGACGTGGAATGTCTAACCTGTACTTGTATGGAAGGCATTATTATTCTTTTCCTGTCTGCAAATTTTGGTCAAGCGAAATTTCACTACCAGTGCACCCCTCTTTTTCAGCAAAAAATGATAAGTCATGGTATTGATCCAGAAACAATGAGACAGTCTAAAGCAAATTGTTTACAATAATATCTGAGAGTTTCCACAATCTACTGTGTTGATAATGGAATTAACTTCATAGATCCTGATTCTGCACCCTTGAAAAGAAGTAAGAATAAACAAATCATACAATTCCCAGAAGCCCTGTGATTTCAGATCCCATAGACTTCCCCAAGCAAGGAGAAAAGAGAATATTCAGTATGAAAGAGGCATGACTGAATAGTTGATAGTGAGTTTCTGAGGAAGGGGACTTATTTAAGTGATGATCCTCAGAGTGCTTACCTCATTTCCTACAGTGCTATATTCATCCTAAAATAAACATACAGAGCGAATAATGTAACAAAATTGAGGTCAAATACGTTTTTAACTTTTGCTTCTACTTCCTCATTGTCATTTTAAATATCATAGGAACCAATGACCTCATTAGTGTCTTGAAAAGTAGATGATGCAAACATTTGATGGTCTGTGTCTCTGGTTAATAAGTCTTTCATGAAAAAGAGGCTGCAGTACAAACTCTGTCTCAATCAGTGACCCGTGACCTGAAGATGAACTCAGACAGTAATAGAACCTTTTAACAGTACAAATGTAGGAACTCGGGGGACATTTGAATCCAGCAGTTAAATGAAGTTCATGCGAAGTTCACCAGAACAAACAAAAACAAATCAGTTCATCTGCTACTACAGTGATAGGCTTCAATTGAGAAATGGGCCTTTTGTGAGAGCTTCACAACACATTCGGAGCTTGCTGTAAATTATGGAGTGCTTGGATCCTGAGTCCACCTGTAATTTAAACCAGGGGTGGACAGTAATTTTTAATGGGGGGCCACGCCAAGATTTTGGCAAGTGGTCAAGGGCCGCACTTCTGTGGAGGGGGTGTCAGGTCTGGGATGGAGGTTGGGCGCAGAAGGGAGATTGGGGAAAGGGAATGGGGTACACGAGGGGGTGAGGGGTCTGAGAGGGATGTTGGGTGAAGGAGGGGGCTGTGATCTGGGGCAGGGGCTTGATGTGCAGGTAGGGTTGCCAGATGGTTGAAACAAAAATACCAAACACCCCCCAAAAAAAAAACAACACCGGGGAAAAATTATTTTGAAGGGGAAAAAAGGGAATGGGGGAGACCAAAGTTATTGAGCAAAAAAAAAAAAACTTCTTAAGGACTTTTTAAGCCGAAAAAAAAAATTTAAATAAAACAGCATTAAAACGGCATGTCCCCTTTAAGAGTAAGTGCAGGGATAGGAACAGGGGAGCAGTTAAGCACTAAGACCCAGGGGAAGCATTGCTTCCCCTAGGTCTTTTGGCTGGCAGCCATTTTGTGCTGGCAGTCCTGGGAAACCAGGTAAGCATGGGGCTGGGGTCGGGGCTGGGGTGTTGGGGGTCGGGGGCTCCGGGAGGGGGAGGCCGGGCACTGAATGTTTGTAGGGTTGCCAGGTGCCCGGCATTTTCACCTCCTGGCCAGTGAAAAATTCAGAGAATCCCGGACATCTCAGGTGTCTGGTATTCTCTGAATTTTTTTACCGGACAGGAGGCGAAAATACCGGACACCTGGCAACCCTACGTGCAGGGTCCAGGAGGGGGTATGAGTGGAGGAAAGGGTTAGGGTCTGGGGGAGGGGCTTTGGAAGGGGGTGCAAGGTCTGGGAGGGAGTTGTGACCTGGGTGAAGGGAGTGCAAAGGGCTTGGGTGATGACCTGGGGCAGGGGAATGAGGTGCAGGGGCCAGGAGGGGGTATGGGTGCAGGAGAGGATTCTGGCCTGTGGGAGGAGGTATTGCAGGGGGTGCAAGGTGTGGGAGGGAGTTGTGACCTGGGAGAAGGGGGAAAAGAGGTACAGAGGGTTTGGGTGGTGGCAAGGGGCATGTAGTTGGAGGGGAGAGAGGGTGTGGGATGCCACAGGCAGGCTCTGGCTGGAAGGTGCTTACCTAGGTGGCTCCCAGCCAGCAGCCTTGTAGAAACCTGAAGCAAATTGTGCTGAAGGCTGCTCTCTGCTCCACACGTCTGCTCCGGGCATGAGGGGCAGAGGGAGGGAGAAGGTTTCCCACACTGCCCCTGCCCCCAGCAAAATTTCTCAGTTCCTAGTGGCCAGAAAATGGCCAATGAGAGCTGAGAGATATTGCTGGGGCAGCGTGCGAAGACTCCCTCCTCCCTCCCCAGCTGTCCAGAGCGGAGAGTAGCTGGCTTTTTAAGGCATGAGCTGCTTTCTATCTGAGGTTTCTGGTGAGGTGGCCATGGGCCAGATCTGGTGGCTTGGCTGGCCGGATGCGGCCCACTGGCAGCCTCTTCTTGCCCACTCTGGTTTATGCTGGAAGATTTTTTTTTTCTTTCAAAACCTTCCATTTGAATAGGTGTCTCTTCAACCCTGGCTGAATGGTTTACACCCTTGTACTCATCTCTGTTATAGGCCTCTGTGATTCTCTTCTGCATAAAAAGCCGCAGAGGGAACCCTTGCTTGAATAACTCTGCCTCCTGAAGATCAGTTCCACTGTCCCCTGCATAAAGGGGAGGACCAGTGGATGTAGAGAAAAGCCAGGTATATAGACCTACAGCACTACTACAGCCGGGCACCCACGGGTAGAATATCACTTCTGTCTGTGCATCTGGTATTACTGCTCTGTTGATTCACTTATGTAACCCCATCCGGGAAAAGCGGGGCGGGGGGTCATACAACATGGAGGAGAAATTAATACTGCTCAGGCTCAGAGAAGACTTAAATCATGGTTTTCATTGTCATTCTATCTGCCATTTCAGGCTAGAAATATGCTGCATAGAGCAGATGTTCCCTGATTCCTGCATTCACTCAGCCAGTCACAGCGCATTTTAACACAGGCTCCATTGTTGCATTATTGGTGTGGATGGGATAGTAATAACTGCTCAGGAGCAGAGGAACATGCTGCAAAGCTACATTACCACTGTGCATAAACGCTACCACTTCACTCCTGCAAAATTTTGGCTCCTGTGTTTCCGTCCATCCCTACTAGGTGTAGAGAAGGCATTGCAGGAAAGGTCTTGGGAACATTTTGAAAGATTTAGGAAAGATTTTCAGCAAAAGAAAGTCACCGGAAAATGAAAGAAATAGAAATAACACCCAGTTCAGGAATTTGGCCCAAGCTGGCAAGTTAGAATCCAGATCTGAACTTCATCATGTTCAGGGATATTTGGATCCAGTCTTTCTGTTCAGACCCATCTTTCACAAATTGAACAAAAGGTAGGGACTGCAACTTGAAGCCACTGGGAAAGCAGTAGCTATTTTGCTAGTGCAGCTTAATCCTTTCTGTCACAGGAAACACAATTTGGCAGTAACTGAGCATAATCATACCTTGGAGTTGTTGCTGATGGCTATGAACATGAAATAATGCAAAGACTGAAAATAATTGTGAGAATCTTTTCTGGGAGGTGATTTGTATAGCTAAAATAATTGCTTTTAGTCTTGTTTCAGGTGCTTCCTTTAATTGCTGTTTGCAAGTTGCTACAGTTCCCTTTTATTGCACCTGTACTGGCTCTTGAAGTCTGGGAAAATGGCATTCCCTTATCCCCCAAGGCAAGAATCCCAGCTACTTGTTCTGGGAACATCCCAACATATGGGGGCAACCTAGGTGAACCGGAAACCCAAAGGGGATAACTGAAATCATTTATTTTGACACTCCTTAAGCTACATTTTGCTGAACCAGTTGAGCTATGTTATTTGTTCATTGCTGCTTCTCAGAGACTGTCTTTAATTATCATATTGATTAAAAGTCAGTCACACTTTTCTCCCCTTCATTCCCACAGTCACGTAGTGTTCATTCATATGATGCAGCGTGAAACTGTTAAAGGAATCCCCAGGTTACACCACACAATGGCTTATCTTAAATTTTCTACAAATGGGCATGTAGGATATAGAAATGCCATGCAAACAAACACTTACCTATTTGTCTTGTCTCTTGAGGGTCAGTGATGTTCTTTGGTAATGAGTCTTCAAAAAATGCCATAAAAGTGATCTCCCATAACCTATGATGCAGACAAAAAGGATTATAGTTTTCGTATTTATCCACCTTATTTATACAGTCTAAAACATGCATTAGAGAAAACATCTTATTGGGTCCTCACTGAAGCTGATTTTCTTGTGTCCAAAACAATGATCCAATTAGAGTCTAATGCATTTTGGAATCTACTTGATTTAGTAATGGTGCTGTTCACATTGAAGTTTCCACACTTGTCAATCCTGAACACAACACTGATGTGGGACCGTTCATAGCTAGCATGAAATTAAAACAAAAGGACCACCCTGGAGTTGTCTTTTGAGAGATGCAATCTGGCAGGTGTTCACTGTCCCCTCTGAGGTTTTCTGAGGCTGGTCACTGAGACCAAGCTGATCTTCAGTCTTTGAGAATGGTCACTAAATGAGCCCAAGGAATATACCAGCTCAGTCATCAGAATCGTTGGGAATAGAGCCATTGCAGTTCTCTCACTGATGGGGCATAAGGACAGCTGATTCAGACTGCACATACTGATGGGAGTGGTTCCTCTGTGTAGGGAAAACCCTATCAAATATGTTTTGGAATTCCCCAGCATTGGAGAATGCTGACCAATAGAGAGTGAAGCTTCTTTGAGCTACCGATCTACCTGTTTCATCATGCCCCTGTCTCTGCTCTCCCTCTGACTCCTTATGTTCCCCACCAACCCTATAGTCCCTGCCTAATTTTCTACTTTTCCACAAGCCACCAGTCTGTTCTGCTGCCCTCCTTTCCTCTCCAGTTTCCTTCATTTTACAACCTCTTGGTAGCCCATATTTCCAGTCCTAGCTCCTCTCTCATCCTTACTACTCCATGTATCTATGGCAAATCCTGTCTCCATCCACCTTCAGTTCTGTTGGTGCTGTGTAAACCAGCATTGAATCTTAAGAACATTAAGAAGAACACAGAAACAACCATACTGGAGCAGATCAATGGTCCATTTAGCCTAGTATCCTGTCTTCCAACAGTGGCCAATGCCAGATGCCCCAGAGGGAGTGAACAGAACAGAGAATCATCAAGTGATCCATCCCCTGTCGCCCATTCCCAGTTTCTGACAAACAGGAGCTAGGGACACCATTCCTACACATCCTGGCAAATAAGTATTGATGGACCTAACTCCCATGAATATACCTAGTTCTTTTTTGAACCCTGTTAAAGTCCTGGTCTTCACAACATACTCTGGCAAGGAGTTCCACTCATGCTGGCTTTCTCTTTAGCTGTGTAGGTTCTTCAGTTCTGACAGCAGTAAAATTGTGTGTCACTAAAGTGAAATCTGATTCTGAATACTTACAGAGAGCAGTTCTGATGAGTTAGAAGGGGCCATTTTTACATAGTCACTTTTCAGCATAGAATCAGGTTTTTTAATTTTTTTTTACTTAAGATTAAGCTACTAACCTCCCTTTTTGAGAAAGTAGCAGAAACCTAGAATTTCTACTAATACCTAATTCTGGAAAAATATTTTACCGTCAGATTTCTCTCCGTTAACTTTCCTTTTGGGAATATAGCATGCTATTAAGAAAACGAAAAAGGCAAATGTCAGCGGATGACAGCAGCAGCTAAAGCTCTGCATCAGGAATGTGCCTTTGTGAGTGCATTAAAAGATACTTTGTACCAAATCCAAAATTCTTTTCATTAGCTGTCGTGGCTGTTGGGAATATGCCCCTTGCCTTCAAGACATTGCTGAAATTTCATATGGAATGGCTATTCCTATTGGGTTCATTTATTTATGGGTACGAAGTGTTTCCAAGTTATGACCACCACCACCAGTGATGAAGTGCTAAGTAGCCATATATGGGATTGGCTGTGCTCAAAAACTCATAGATGCTAATGTTAACTGAGCTCTGAAGCCAACTTATAATCCCCTACAGAAATCCTCAGCCTCAGTGCTACATGTATTACTTCCGGTCTTAAGTTACTCAGATCACAGGCCTGATACATGATCAAGATGCTAATAAAAATACAGATTTCCCAAATAATAAAGTTTAGAAAAGTTTATAAAAACAAAATGCCAGGAACAGATTTACATTAAAACTTTGGAGGTTTTTTGCATATAATTTAACATTACCCACTTTATGAAAATATTTGGAACAACTTACTTAATATTTTTGTCATTGATTTCCCAGTAAAAATAGGAAAAGTTAGAAAATGTTTTGCCAAAATTCAGGAGTGTTATTCAAGTTATATCCCTACACATGTTCATGTCGACGTACTGACACTACTTACGGATTTGTAAATTAGTTTGAATTGCTATAACACACACCAAGGAGCAGAATAAAGTATTTAAGAAATAGTCTTAAAGTAGGATGACAAACTTATATCTTCTAGATCCTTGGCATATAAATTACACACTAAGGGTGCGTGTACACAGCAGGTCTTAACTCGAAATAAGCTACACAAATTGAGCTATGTCAATTGTGTAGCTTATTTTGAAATAGCTTATTTCAAAACTGGGAGCGTCTGCACAGCATTTATTTCAAAATAGAGCACTCTTCCTCCAACTTCCCTTACTCCTCGTACAATGAGGATTACAACAGAAGTCAGAGTAAGAAGTCCTCCAACTTGACAGTATTTCGACATTATTTTGAAATAGACACAGCCTAAGTTGTTTTGAAGTAACGCTAGTTATTTCAAAATAATGTTGCTGTGTAGACATAAAGTGAACAGAGTCAGAAAGATGGTTGAAAATATGTGGTTTCAAAGATGAGATGTAAGGATGATTTATTGCAATAAAAAGCAGGTTCTGCCCAAGATTCCATCAGGAATGCAGGGAAAACAATAGGCAACTTGAAGATATGGTGAGTAAATTACTAGTTGCAGCATTACTAAATCTAAATGACAATTCCAGAGAAAAATCTGGCATTTCATATATGTATAATCTGCTGATGAGTGTATTACAAATGCAAGTTGTACCTCCCTTAATCAGGACTCTCTGATCTGGCAACATAGAATCATGGAGCTGGAAGAGACCTCAAGAGGTCATCAAGTCCAGCCCTCTGCCCAAGGCAGGACCAATCCCAACTAAATCAATCCAGCCAGGGCTTTGTCAAGCCGAGACTTAAAAACTTCTAGGGATGGAGATTCCACCCCCTTCCTAGGTAACCCATTCCAATGCTTCACCACCCTCCTAGTGAAATAGTTTTTCCTAATATCCAACCTAGGCCTCTCCCACTGTAACTTGAGACCATTGCTCCTTGTTTTGCCATCCGTCACTACTGTCAAAAGCCTTTCTCCATCCTCTTTGGAACCTCCCTTCAGGAAGTTGAAGGCTGCTATCAAATCTCCCCTCACTCTTCTCTTCTGCAGACTAAACAAACCCAGATCCCTCAGTCTCTCCTCACAGGTCATGTGCTCTAGCCCCCTCATCATTTTTGTCACCCTCCACTGGACCCTCTCCAGTGCGTCCACATCCTTTCTATTGTGGGGGGCCCAGAACTGGACACAATATTCCAGATGTGGCCTCACCAGAGCTGTGGATGTTCCTGGACCACAGAGACCAGGTATAGGGAGGTCAGGCCGCGGGACAGGAGCAGCAGAGGGGGTGCGGAGACTCAGCTGGGAGACAGGGCACAGAGCGATGGGCGGTGCACCAGGGAGTTCTGGCCCCTGCGGCCAGGCGGTAGCAGGGGCTGGAAGTAGCAGCTGCAGAACTCTGGCCCTGGCCATGGAGCTCAGGGGCCAGCATCAGCAACAGAAGAGCTGCGGCCCCGGCCGTGGAGCTTGGGGATGGCAGTGGCAGCCATGGTGCTCCAGCAGTGGCAGAGCTCTGGCTCCAGCTGCGGAACTCTGGCCCCAGCCATGGCGCTCCCAACCCCAGTGGCAGCCGTGGTTGGGCAGGCAGCAGTGGGGCTAGGCTGGAGCTCTAGCCAGGGGCATCAGGACACCATGGGCCATGTTGGAAGGGACACGTTCCCGTGGTCCGGCAAATCCCCTTGTTCGGGGCCAGTCAGGTCCCAAGGGTGCCGGATGAGGGAGATCCAACCTGTACTGTAAATTAGAGCAATCTGGATATATTTATTTTTAGTTTTTTTATGGTTCACTGTGTATTTATGCATGAATCTTTTCCCACACATTTGTTTAAAACACTTCCCATTTCTTGAGTACAAACCCCAGCACATATTCCCTACACATAATTTGCCTTCTGTGTGTAAATCAATATACATTTTCATCCAAAACTCTGGCAGATAGAAGCATTGGCCACATAGTATGTTGATTTGGCAGGTCTGTGTAATTTGATAGTTTCTGCTGGTGTTTTCAGTCTGGTTCACCGTGATGTGAAAAAACAGCTTGTTTGGATGTTTTCAGGATTAAATCTGCAGAGTGTGATAGTAAAATCATTTACTTTCATTTTTATATACATTTAGCATTTTAAGAATTTGGGAAATTAACAACAAGGTATTAACTACAGTAAAACTCCAATAGTCCGGCATCCAGTTGTCCGGCACTCCTGATAGTCCAGCATCAACTGGAACCCAGAACTGCTCAGGTCAGCTGCCCTCACGGCCGGGCCACTATGAGCCACATGCGAGCTCACGGCCCGCAGCGTTCCGCTCACGGTCCCCAGCACACACAGCGTCCAGCCTGCATGTGCTAGCAGCCAGCCGCTGACCACAGGCAGCTGCTTCGGGACCTGGCCATAAGGTTGGGGGGAAAGGGAGATTGGGTGACAGCAGGGAGGAAAGGTGTTTGGCTCTGGGGAAGGGAGGGGTTGGAGAGGGGAATTGGGTCGCACACGGCGTCCCAGCCAGCTCATTGAAAAGCCAGCCGCTCAGCACACGGGCCCCAGCGCCTGGAGGGAGACGCGCAGCTGTACCGGCAGCTCCGGGACCCAAGCATAAGGGAGGGAGGGGGATTGGGTTGGGAGTATGCCCCCTTATGGTATCTCCTGGTATTCCAGCATATCCGACAATCCGGTACCACCTAGGTCCCAAAGGTGCCGGATTATCGGAAGTTTACTGTATATGACTTTCTGTTCTGCCAAAGCTAATATCAAATCTCCTCATGACATTAAAATAAGCACCATGTAGAACTTATTGCCCATGATTTTGGATTATGAACTCCAAATACGCCTTTTTCTTAAGGTGTAGGTTAGGAGCTCTGAGCACAGGTTAGTGCCTGGTCTTTCATCTCTGGAGACTTCACTACAAATCTTGATTTGGCTGAGAAAAAGGAAAAAAAGAAAAAGCAATTGGTTATTACCCCATTTCTTATTTGCCCACATATTTAAAACACCAAATAATTTGGCACAGCCAATAGTCTGGCCAAGAGAGGCCCAAATTTAGCTAGGGTGTGATCACTGGGATGTGTCTACTACTTCTGATCATAGCCACTAATGTGTGTGGGTAATTTGCCCATTCTTGTTCCATGCTGTTCTTCTTCGAGTAGTGTCCCCGTGGGTGCCCCACTACAGGTGTCGGGCTCGTCCCAACGCCGCAATCCGGAGAGTTTTAGCCAGCAGTAGACCCCGGTGAACTGCGCATGCGCAGAAGCCGTCTCTTGCCGTTCGCGCCTTTTCTGCCCATCGCAGTCTAACGCCTGTTCCTTCTAACCGTCCACGGCTGCAGACGGAGTTGGAACGCGCTCCTCATCAACCTGAGGAGAATTTCGATCTTTTTCTAAGCTACTCCTTCCTTCCCAGTTAGCCCCCAACCCTTATAGTATAGTTAGTTATCACAGTTCGTTAATTAGTTAGTTAGTTCAAAATTATTTTAAAAAAAAAAGTTATTCTTGTTCGATCTCTCAGGCCCTTTGTTCGGCCTGCTGGGGTTTTTTTCTCCTTCTCCCGCTAAGGCACTTACTCCAAACATGCCTGCGGGGTTTAAAAGATGTGCCTCCCGTGGCGACGCGATGCCGGCCTTGGACGGACACTCCCGTTGCATTTGCTGTTTGGGAGAGGGGCATATCCCACAGAAATGTGGTCATTGTTCTAAATTGACCGCCAGGGCCAGACGCGACAGGGAGATGCGTCTGAAGATGCTCCTTTTTAACACAGCACTTCAGCCCTCGTCCGCAGCCCAGTGTCCAAGGCTCCACAGTCGCGGAAGGCCCGCGAAGGTAGAACCTCCGCTCCGTCTAGGAGTGCGAGTGCCGGGGACTCACCGGGCTCTTCGGCATTCCCGCCTGCCCGTGGCAAATCGCCCAAGGGCCGTAGCACGTCGGAACCTAGTCCTGTGCTCTCCTCGGCACCATCCCGTACGGCACCGCGGTCCGAGTCCGCACCAGCGGCAACGGCACCGAGCGCTCGGACGGCACCGCAACGACTGGCACCGTCCGTATCGGCACCGGAGGGTACTACACAGCGCCATGCCCGACCACCTGGGGCTGCCTCTAAGCCGGTGCCGAGGCGCGAGTCGATGCCAAGACCGGAGTCGACGCCGACACAGGAGCCGTCTGCACTGACCTCGGCATGGAGACACCGCACCGGGAGTGGAGATGACTACAGCACCGGATACACCGGCACCGAGGCCGGCACCAAGACAGCCAACACCGAGGGAGACAGCGGCACAGATGGAGAAACTAGCACCGAGGCATAAGACTAAGACGAAGCCAAAGACGGTGCCGAGAGCAGATACACTGCCGCCCTCACCACACCACGCATTACCGCACGGCACGGAGCCCCATCAGTTGCAGTCGGCACCAACACTGACCAAGGCACCGGCTACCCAACCTGCATCAGAGACCTAGCCATCTAGTCCCTCAACCCAGGCCACGGCACCGCCTTCATTGGCCTCAGCACCTGTGTCACCATCTGATTCCGCCTCCATCATATCAGTGCCTTGTAGCCCAGTGGTTACTGCTGCCTTTTCAATGACTGGAGTACCTACAAAGGCTTAGAGGAAGAGGCGCCACTTACGTTCGCCTTCCCCCAGTCCCAGTAGGACCGTGTTCTCACCGGGACCCTCACCTCCGCCTCGCTATGACCGACGGCATCATTATGAATGCTCACGGTCACTACAGTATTGGAGATCCCCGAGACGCTCTCTGTCACCTTCCCGCCATCATCGGCACTACTATTCCAGATCTCCATCGCGATATTCCGTGAGGTCACAGTCTCCGGTGTCACCTGCTCGTGTGCATCACTATCGGCATGGCACTTACTCACCTGCATATTCTCACCATGGCCATCACCGTCGATCAGGTCATGTGCATTACCATGACCACTCACACTCGCCTTCTCAGAGTCGTCATCAATCGTACTCGCCTCAACCGCCAACTCACGACACCATCCCTCCAGCACAACCGTCTCCAACACCCACGGGCGATGATAGAGCCTCTGGACAAGCCAACATCCCTCCTTCTCCCTCCAGGGATACACAACCCATTGGTTCTCCAGCGGACATCTCATCCTCGTCACCAAATGATGCGGTATTCGATCATGAGTCTTCGCCTATAGATGATTACAGGCAATTCCAGGAGCTGTTTAAAAGGGTTGCCCACTCACAAAACCTGTGCGCTCCAGAGGCACCTCAAAAACAGCATGCCCTCTTACGGAATTTACAACAATCCAATAGGGGAAGTTGGCCCTTCCTTTCGACGAGGCGATTCTAGAAATTTCTAACGACATCTGGCAGACGCCTGCGTCTGTAACACCAACACATAAGCGTGTGGACAAAAAGTATTTCGTGGATGCCAAAAATGCTGAGTTCCTTTTTACTCATCCTCCTCCCAATTCTGTTGTTGTTGACGCAGCTCAACAAAAGTCAAAGACGTCCCAATCTAAGAACACACCATCCGAAAAGGACGCAAAACGTTTGGATTTGTTCAGGAGAAAGGTTTATTCATCAGCGACAGTGACTCTTAGGATGGCAAACTACTCCGCTCAATTGGCCAACCACGATTTCGATAATTACGCAAAACTGGTTTCGCTAATGCAGCACCTCCCAGAATCTAAGAAGGAGATACCCAAGGCAGTTGTGCAGGAGGGCTACGCGGCGGCCCGTACAGCTCTTCAAATCTCGCTCGACATCGCCGACTCGGCATCTCGTACGACAACTACAGCGGTTGTAATGCGACGCGCTTCTTGGTTGCACCTCGCCTCTGTGCCCAAGGACTTACAACCAAAAGTGGAAGACCTGCCCTTCGACCGTTCTTCCCTATTCGCTCAGAATACTGACCAGGTCTTCCACTCTGGTAAAGACTCCCGAACAACATTAAGAACAGTCGGGATGTATATGGCGCCCTTCAGGCGTAAAAGAGCTTGGCCCTACAATAGGCAGAGACCCCAATCCTACACGGCCCAACGGTTCAGGCCTTACGAACAACAGAAGCAGAGGCAGCGACTACAGAGGCGGCGTCAACAGCCCGCCAAGACGCAAACTCAACATCAACCTCGTCAGCAGGTTTGACGTCCCCGTCGAGGGGCTGTGCACCATTCCCTTTCCAGAGGCTATCTCCCAAATAACTGGACTGTTCCATCACCGGTTGAGACCCTTTCGCCGTCGTTGGTTTGCTATCACCACAGATCGATGGGTCAGAGAGATCATAACATCCGGACTCTCTATTCCCTTCACCACTCTTCCCCCTTCAAAGCCCCCTTCCCCGTCCCTTTTCAGGGACCCCTCTCACGATCTCCTGTTGCGACAGGAGGTCGTGCGACTACTTACCATCGGAGCAGTGGAAGCGGTCCCACGTCAATTCAGAGGCAAAGGCTTCTATTCCCGGTACTTCATCACACAGAAGAAGTCCGGCGGGTGGACACCGATCCTCGATCTTCGGGAACTCAACCGTTACCTGAGAAAACAAAGATTCAAGATGGTTACCCTAGCCTCTATCATTCCGACTCTTACCAAAGGGGATTGGTTCGTGTCTCTCGATCTTCAGGACGCCTACTTTCACATTGCCATCCACCCGGCACACAGGAGATTTCTCCGATTCACACTTGGCAACGACCATTACCAGTATACCGTGCTACCTTTCGGACTTTCAGCAGCCCCAAGGGTGTTTTCAAAAACCCTCGCGGTCGTAGCCGCTCACCTCAGACGTTCGGGGATCATGATTTTTCCGTACCTTGACGACTGCCTCATAAAAGCTTACTAAGCAGTCGAGGCACAGAGGACGGTAGCTATAGTCAGGAACACGTTCGAGGCCGTCGGCCTCATTATCAACCTGCCAAAATCCTCTCTCGTGCCGTTCCGGACGATCAATTTCATAGGGGCGAGGCCGGATTCCACCACCGCCACTGCCTACCTACCGGTCGACAGGTCTCAAACCATTCAGGATCTTGCGAACGTCCTACTCACCGCTCCCGCGGTCTCCATACTTACGTGCCTCCAGCTGCTAGGTCACATGGCAGCGGCAACCTACATCGTTCCACATGCCCGCCTTCGCATGAGATGCCTACAACATTGGCTTCTTCAAGTCTACAATCCAGTCACCGGCGATACACGCAGTCTTATTCCTATCCCCATCCGGGTGAGAGACTCCCTCGCATGGTGGCTCGATCCGAACAACGCTTTAGTGGGCGTCCCCTTCCATGCTTGGGCCCCATCCTTCCATGTTACTACGGATGCTTCCCTTATTGGTTGGGGAGCGCATATGCAACATCATCAAGTACAGGGCCTGTGGTCACCACACGAATCCCTGCTTCATATAAACTTTCTCGAGCTCTGAGCAGTTTACAATGCCTGTTGCCATTTTGCCCAACACCTCCGTGGTACAACCGCGCAGATCCTAACAGACAACATGTGCACGGTCTACTACATAGTCGACAGGGCAGTGCCAGATCCAGATCCCTGTGTGCGGAGGCCATACGACTATGGAATTGGGCAATTCGGAATGGCATTACACTTATGGCTGCTTACTTCCCCGGCAAGAGCAATACCATCGCGGACGCTCTGAGCAGGACCTTCCATCAGCAGCACGAATGGGAGCTCCTCAACAATGTAGTTCGCATCGTCTTTTGATCTTGGGGATACCCAGACTTAGACCTGTTTGCCACCCGACGCAACAAGAAGTGCCACCTATATTGTTCAAGGACTGGAGTGGGATTCGATTTGAAAGGCGATGCCTTTCTTCTCGATTGGGGAACGTATCGACTACTATACGCCTTCCCACCTTTTTCCCTCGTACCGAGGGTAATACGGAAGATATTGGCGGATGCCGCAATGGTAATACTCATAGCACTGTTTTGGCCTCGCCAGACCTGGTTACCACAACTCATGAGGATGTTGTTGTCTCACCCCAAACGACTTCCACACGTACACAACTTACTTTCCCAGCAATACGGCACTCTACTCCTCCCGAGCATCAACCGTCTCCACCTCACAGCGTGGCTCCTCAGTGGCTGCAGGGCTCAGAGTTAGACTGCTCACAAGCGGTCAGGGACATCCTGATACAAAGCAGACGTCAAACGACCCAAAGGTCTTATCGTTATAAATGGTGCCGCTTCCAAACCTGGTGCCATTTACGCGGCATGGACCCCTTGTGTGTATCTATCCAACACATATTGGACTACATCCTCCATCTACATTCGCAGAAGTTGGCAGTCGCTTCACTAAAAGTACACCTGGCTGCAATCTCAGCTTTTCACCCACATATAGATGGTGTTTCAGTGTTTGTCCACCCCATCTCTAAGAGATTTATGAAAGGCATGATCAATCTTTACCCACCGCACAAGGCTATTCCGGACCCGTGGGACCTACCACTGGTCCTTGATACACTTACCCATCTACCGTTCGAGCCCGTGGCAACCTGTGACCTACAGACTCTGACTATGAAAGTTGCATTCCTTTTAGCCATCACCTGTGCTCGAAGAGTCAGCGAGCTGGCAGCCTTATCGGCTGACCCTCCGTACATGCTGTTCACTCACCAAAGGGTAACACTACGATGTCACCCATCGTTTCTTCCAAAGGTCAATTCATCGTTTCATGTCAATGAGCCAATAATTCTCCATACGTTTTACCCTAAGCCGCATTCCACCCCGGAGCATGCGCGCCTGCACACTTTGGATGCTAGGAGAGCTTTGGCTTTCTATATAGACAGGACGCGTCAATTCCGCAAATCAAGACGCCTATTTTTGTCCCTCACAACTCGTTCCAAAGGTCAACAACTCTCATCTCAGCGTATTTCATCGCATATTGTAAATTGCATCACCCGCTGTTATACACTCCGTAACAAACCGTTGCCCTCTAAGCCTAGAGCGCACTCTACCAGAGCCATGGCCACCTCCACGGCTTTCTTAAGAGATGTCTCCATCCGGGACATTTGCCGTGCGGCAACCTGGTCGTCCACATCGACGTTCGCCAGACACTACGCACTGGAACGTATTGTTTCGCAGATGCAGCAGTGGCTCAAACAGTCCTATCCTCTGTGCAAGCTTAATTCCGAAGCACAATACTGTTTTTGGGCTACTGCTTCACACTCACCTGTAGTGGAGCACCCACGGGGACACTACTCGAAGAAAAAGAAATTGTTACTCACCCTGTGCAGTAACATCTGTTCTTCGAGATGTGTGTCTCCATGGGTGCTCCACTACCCACCCTCCTCCCTGCTTCGGAACTCTCACCTTTGTATTTTTCAGATGTTCCGGCTAGGAGGAACTGGCGTTAGACTGCGATGCGCAGAAAGGGCGCGAACGGCAAGAGACGGTTTTTTTAAGTGTTAGACATGCTGATTTAAGCCCTAAAAGAATTTGCCAAATTTATTCCCAAGCATGTATTTGTATTGAGAAATGGGACCATTGAATATGACATAAAATGGATAGTGGTTTTGCTTGTTAAATGCAATCCTTTACCACTTGCACACACAAACAGTTTTTCTCACAGAACTATCTTTGGCAGATCCACAAGCTGTGCCCCTTAAAGCACCTATCCCACCGTGCCAAGCATTGCTACTGGGATGAAAGAACTATTGTATGTTCTTCAAGGAGTGTTCCTATGGGCGTTCCACTTAAAGTATCTTGGCACCCTGCACATCTAATTGGTAGATCTGTAGTAGCAGCCCCAGCCCCTTGAACCTCACTCAGTTCAGACTCTGTCTTATCCACTATCAACAAAGCTACTCCGAAGCCCCTCCCTCCATTGTGCTGTACTAAGATTCTTCGAGATAATTGTCCCTGTGGATGCTCCACTACCCCTCTCCTCCCCCTTGCTCCTCTGAGGCAAATAAGGAACTGAGGGCTGCACATGTGAGGTAGCAGCTAACAGCGATGTGATATGGCTGCCGCACATGCGCAGCCAACCGGGGCACTACTACTACCAATATTTGATTAGGTGTCTTGGCACCTTGCGCTTCTAAAGTGGAGCACCCACAGGGACAACCTTCTTGAAGAAGCTGTTACTTCACAAAGTGAGTAACTTTCTCTTTTCAAATGCTGTGTGCTACACTGGAGAATGGAGTTAAGAGGACCAATTGAACTTGCTGAAACTACAGTGCTTGGGACTCCCATTCATGCTGGGGTAAAAGTCATTGTATCTCAGATCAGATCAGTCAGACCTCAGCTAAAGACGGTGCTCAGGTGCTGCAGCCAATCTGCATAATTAATGTTTGTAAAATTCCTGGCACAGCTGCTATATATGAGCACAACGCTATGTACAAACATGGTAAACTTAGGGTGACCCAAAAAATGGTAGCCTAAGCCCTGATCCAAAGCCCACGGAAATCAGTGGGAGTCTTTCCATTGTCTTTAGTGGTCTTTGAATAAGTCATCTTAGAAAGGGACCACAATTAAAAAAAAAAAGAGTCACTAGCATTAAAATAGTCCATGTTTTAATGTGCCAGTTTTTAACTGCCTTCACACTTGAGTCAGAAATTAACTGGAAGTCAATTTATTGTACCTAGTAGGGTAGTTATTTTAAATATGGAATCCTAGTTTGAATACTAAATGAATCCTGAACATCAACCAGTGTTCAGTTACAATACATTTTCTTTAAACCAGTGTAAATGACACTGTCTTAAATATTAAATTGTATACTGGGAATAGTTACTTGAAAAGTTGAAGTAAAGTGATTGAAGACAGTAGGAAATGAACACAAATAATAAAAAAAGATATTGTTGCAAGCACAAAGCACAGCTAATTCAGCAAAATCATGATGAAGGGTTCAAGAACAAAACGTCTGCCTTGGATTGTCTCTTCTTGTTGAGAATACCCTTTGAACATGCTGAAATGGATAATCTCACCAATCCTCAGCATTTACAGATGTTTCCTTGTTACAGTCCGCCAGCCATGTGAACACAACATTTGGTATCAGTCTAACATTTATTTACATTGCTAGATTTGTATAAATTATGTTGTGGAATTTATTTCAAATGTGCAGACACAAAAATGCACTCAACACACAGACATCTGCCAGCTTGCTGACTTTATTTGAGCACATTTTTCAGTCATTTTCAGCCTTACAACTTTATTTGAAAGGATTATTTTCCTAATGATTTCCTCCGCTGCTCTTTTTCTTTTAGAAATGTTTTAGAAAAAAACACACACACACAAAAACCCCAAGCAAAACAAAACAATAAAAGAGAGATACCAGTTGATTTCTTGGTGTCTCTCTTAAATAATCTATAGGAAGTTTCAAAGTTGTCACTTTCAGGATCAGTTTCTTTTAGCTGTTGTAAGTGCACACACACATTGGTTTGTCGTATGGTTGATCGTGACTCTTGGGTTACCCATACTGATTTGTTGCAGGGTTACTTGTGACTGTTGGCCATGACAGACTACTCTTTATTGCAGAGCTGCCAATAAGTTCTAAGGTTTGCATACTTGGGTGTTGAAGGCATGATCATGAGCACTGGGGTACAAAGGACCCGGTGCCAACACAAGTGAGCCTGTCCATGCTGCACACAAGTACAGTTGCTGTCATAGAACTGACACCTTATGCATATGGCGCTGCACCAGTCAGCACCGGCTGACCCTACAGTATTGCCACCGCTGACAGCGCAGTATATTCTGGCTTCTTCTACTTTGGCACAACAGTTTATTCACTCTTGTGATTTGCTAGTCTTGCTAGCCCCAGATTGCCCATTTCTCGGTACCAGTCTCTCACCAGAACCGTTGGCACGGCATCAACGGCAATCCCATGTATCCGCCCACTTTTCCAGTGATGAGGAAGACAAAGTAGAGAGAGGTTTTTTTCACTGCACCATTTCTCCCCTCTTCTGACTCCTGTTAGCATGGGAACAAGGACATCAGGATCCTTGTATTCCAGGGACTTATCACCCTGGTATGTGCACCCATGGGTGGGACCTCTCTTACTGGAACCCATGGGGGGTCTTAGAGCAAGCACCACAGAAACTAGCACAGCCCACGAAACGCTGATACCAAGTCTCATCCTGAAGCTATGCATTCTTCTGTGATGACTGCACAGGAGCAATCTACAATGTTTAATGCAGGATAGGGGGCAACTGACACCTCTCCTAATAATAATAATTCATCCTCCTTACTGGATGAAGCTATTATGCTCCTCCCCCAACATCAGCAGATGATTTTACTCAATTTCAGAGCTTATTCAATGAGCTCAGGATCGCTCTGGAAGAGGTGATGGACATATTACAACCTTCAGCCTCCTCTGAGATTGTCCTGCCTATTAATGGAGTCAGTATAGATCCTGCCAAGAATATCTGGCAAACCCTAGCCACTATACCCTCTAACTGCAAAAGGGCAGACTGGAAATACTATGTCCCACAAGGGCTCAGAGTTCCTTTTCACGTATCTAGCACCAAATTTCCTAGCAGTAGAAGGAGCCAACCAAAGGACCATAACAGCAGGATTTCCATTCACTTTGGAGTAAGTCCATTCTTTTACTGTCTTTGTCAAAATGTATGCATCATATACACTGCAGTTCAGAGTGGCCTTACTAGCTAAGTATGACCACAGAAATTTCGGGAAATTCATTGACTTTATTAATGACATCCCAGAGGACAAGAGAAAACAATTTAAAACAAGCGTCTCGGAAGGACAGATTATTTCTTGCATGGCCTTCCTCCTTGATACTGTGCACACAACCGCCAGGCTCACCGTGATGGTTGTCGTTATGTGTCAAGCTTCATGGTTTACTACTTCTTTCCTACACAAGATACAAACATGGTGTGGTAGATTGGTTATGGGCTCAAACCATGACCAATACAGCATCCCATGTCTTCTCCAAGATTCTTGGGGAAATAATGGCACACCTGAGGAAAAAAAAGGAGTGATTATTTTTCCATACCTGGATGATTGCCTGTTCAAAACACAAACTCTCGTAGGCCACCCAAGCCACACTGATGACCATCAACTACTTCCAGGGTCTTGGCCTTCAAATAAACAAAAACAAATCTACATTAACTCCTACTCAGTGACTGGAGTTCTTAGATGCGCAACTCAGTTCCATAACCAGACTTGCATCTCTCCCCCGTGACAGATTCAGTACCATAAAAAAAATCTGATCTCCAAGTCATGAAACATCAGGTTGCTATCTGCAACTATCTACAGGTTTGGATGGCCATCATCTACAGACCAAATGTGCATAGCCTAACAGACATCTATCCCTGCCTACTTAAGTCAAGGACTCACTCACACGGTGGACTCTTCCAGACAAACTCAGCCTCAGAGTATCATTCGTAAAGGAGTCTCCCTCTATTATAATTACCATCGATGTTTCCCTTAAGGCTGGGGGCACACGTGGCACACCATACTATGCAGGGACTATGGTCACCCAGAGAAACCTCACTATATATAAATCTGTTAGAGCGCTGAGCATCTTTAATGCCTGCCTCCAATTTCTCCCACACATCAAGAACCAAAACATCAGGCTCATGACCAACAACAAAACCTGCAGGTTTTATATAAACAGACAGGGGGAGCTGACTCCCACTCACCCTTCACCAAGACTATGAAAGCTTGGAATTGGTGCCTTCAATACAATATCCAAATTTCAGCCTCTAGTTCACTAAACACCACTGTGGATGAGCTCAGGAGATCTTTTCTTCTAGATCACAGACTGGATCTGTTTGCGACTGCAACCAACAAGAAATGCCCAGAAGTCTGCTCCAGAGTGCACCTAGGGAAGCACTCAGTGGGAGCTGATCAAATAGAGTGATGATCTATTATACCAGCGGTGGGCAACAATTTTTGATAGGGGGCCATCCCAAGAATTTGGTAAGAATTTGGAATTAGTGAAAGAGGTGTGGGGTCTGTGATGGAGGTTGGGTGAAGAAGTGAGCTTTGGGTAAGGGATTGGGATGCAGGAAAGGGTGTGGGATCTGGGAGGGAGTTTGGATGAAGGAGGGGGGTTGTGACCTGGAGCAGGAGACTGGGGTGCAGAAGGGGGTCAGAGTCTCGGTGCAGGAGAGGATTCCGACCTGTAGGAGGTGTATAGGAGGGGGTGCATGTTCTGGAAGGTGGTTGTGACCTGGGGCTGAGATGCAGGAGGGGGTGCAGGGATCTGGGTTATGACCAGGTGTAGGGCTTTGGGGGTGCAAGGTCTGGGAGGGGGATATGACCTAGAGGAGGGGTGTAGGAGAGGGTGCAGGGTCTGGGAAAGGATTGTCACCTGGGTAGGGGTGCACGAGGGTGTGCAGGGGGATTGGGTTGCAGAGTCTGGGAGGAAGGAGGGGTACAGTAAGGGGATGGAGGGCTGTGGGGAGGGAAGGGCTGGGGTGTCAGAGGCAGGCTCTGGCCAGGAGTAAGGATGTGAAGTGCTTTGCCAGACAAACTGCTCCTGCTTCCGCACCTCTTCCACTGGAAGAGCTCAAATTCTCTGGCCTTTCCTTTCAGCTCCATAAATGTACGTCCAGCAGCAATTACAGCTTTTCACCATAAGATTGGCGACATTACGCTCTCACAAAGAAGTTCCTCAAGGGCCTCCAGACATACTTGGACATTAGACCACCTACTCAACCCTGGGACCAGCACTTGGTCCTCACATGCTTTATGCACCAACTCTTTGGGCCTCTAGCAACACGTTCTTTCCTAAATCTGGCCATGAAAGCTGTGTTTTTATTTGTGATTACATCCGCCAAACACGTAGGAGAATGCGGAGTGTTCATGGCTGACCCACCATATACTATATTTTTTAAGGACAAAGTTACACTCTGAACACATCACAGACTTCTTCCGAAGCTGCACTCTTACTTCCATATCAACTGTCTTACCCCCTTACAAATGTTTCCCCCTAAACTGCATGCAGATACTTTTGAATCAGTGATGCATGCACTCAACATGCACACAACATTGTCTTTTAATTTGCATAGAACTAAGCCATTTAAGAATTAATTACCCAGTCTACAAAAAAATACTCCAGGGCATTAATTCTCATTGGGAAGAAATGATCAAATCACTTTTGAATTTTCTAGACCAGGCCATTTTACAAGTCACAAATTCCCTGTCCAGTAAATATCAAAATTCATCTTCCAACAACAAACAATCTTTGGCAGTTACATACCTGAGCAATTTGGTCAATCAATTTGGTTTTGGCAAATTTGGGTGCAGTTCAAAATTACATTTAAAATAGAAAATGAGTCACACTCTTTGCTCAGGAAGGATTACGCTTATAGCTCAACTTTTGTCATAAATCATTTTAACAAGAAGTAATTGTGACGCTCAAGATATCTAATACTAACTATATCACCATAATTCACTCATAGTAACAGGGAACTATATTTTATGACACAGAACATGATCTGCTAGGAGTATCATAGAATATTAGGATTGGAAGAGACCTCAGGAGGTCATCAAGTCCAACCCTCTGCCCAAAGCAGGACCAACGCAACTAAATCATCCCAACCAGGGCTTTGTCAAGCTGGACCTTAAAAACCTCTAGGGATGGAGATTCTACCACCGCCCTAGGTAACCCATTACAGTGCTTCACCACCCTCCTAATAAAATAGTTTTTCTTAATAGCGAACCTAGACCTCTCCCACTGCAACTCAATACCATTATTCCTTGTTCTGTCATCTGCCACCACTGAGAACAGACTCTCTCCATTCCCTTTGGAACTCCCCTTCAGGTAGTTGAAGGCTGCTATCAAATCCCCCCTCACTCTCCTCTTCTGAAGACTCAATAAGCTCAAATCCCTCAGCCTTTCCTCATAAGTCATGACTCCAACCCCCTAATCATTTTTGTAGCCATCCACTGGACTTTCTCCAATGTGTCCACATCCTTTCTGGACTGGGGAGCAGGAAGGGTCCAGAATTGGACTCACTACTCAAGATGTGGCCTCACCAGTGCAAAATAAAGGGGAATAATAATTTCCGTAGATCTGCTGACAATGTTCTTCCTAATGCACCCTAATATACCATTAGCCTTCTTGGCTACAAGGACACACTGTTGACTTGTATCCAGCTTCTCATCCACTGTAATCCCCAGGTCCTTTTCTGAAAAACTGCTGCTTAGCCAGTTGGTCCTCAGCCTGTAACAGTATTTGGGATTCTTCTGTCCCATGTGCAGGACTCCACTTGTCCTTGTTGAACCTCATTAGATTTCTTTTGGCCCAATCCTCTAATTTGTCTAAGTCACTCTGGACCCTGTCTCTGCCCTCCAACGGTATCTACCTCTCTCCCTAGCTTAGTGTTACCTATGAACTTGCTGAGGGTGCAATCCATCCCCTCATCCAGGTCATTAATAAAGATGTTGAACAAAACCAGCCCTAGACACTCCACATGACACCAACCACCGACCAAACATCGCTGATCACTATCCATTGAGCCTGGCAATCTAGCCAACTATCTATCCACCTTACTGTCCATTTATCCAATCCATTTAGAAAGAGAATCATGTAGAAAGAGAAATCCTGCACAAGAAGAAAATAACTCTGGCCCTGAAATCTTCTGAGTCCTCCTCTCTCTCTCTCATGCACACACAGGGAAATTCTCCCTGTGGCCTCACTCACTTGCATTTAAAGAATAACATTGTAACTTTTGTGAATGACAAGCCTAAGTTTAACTAAAAGCTCCATTATCCCTCAGCTCCGCGCTTTTAGATATGTGTTAGCCTAAAGAAGTCCAAAAATATCTCAGACTCTACAATATAAATACATTAAAAACCCTTCAAAATGTCCATGGTGTTAATTTGTGGGAAGCTGGTATTTGGAAAGATTGTGTGTTTATATGGTGCAATTGGTTCTGCTGTAATTTAGCTAACAGACAACATTTTGAAATGCAAAGTTGAGGTTTTTATATTTAAAAAATACCAAGAATATAGTCAAGGCTAAGGAGTTGTTTTTATATCTGAGTAACATGGAAAGAAATTATAGTTAGCTGGAAAGCATAAATATAACCAGAACATTTGACATCCGAGCCGTCTTTTCAATTAGAACATTTTAGGGTTTTAGGAAATTTGTCAAGGGAAATGTAGGAGTTTATTACTTAGAAGGAGTTAATATACTGTAATATTCAGGAGAACAATCAATATTTCAGTCTTCTTAAATGTAGCTTTTCAGCATCCAGATGACTTTTTAATTATTTTAGCTCAGATCAGCAGTATGGTTTTCAAATATAAGTATTCCTAATCTGTAATAGTATTTTTTTAAAGAAAACATACAAACATTTTTGTGACCTACCTTAAAAAAATGCTCTTATAAAAGAATTACCTCAAGTCGAAGTGTCTTGTTATTACTCCTTACGCTGGAACATTCATGCTGCATAAAATCAGCATATTATAGTAATAGGCCCCAGTATTGGATGTTTTGAGACCTAGTTCAAGATGCTTTGGATCACTATAGACCTGTGTCATCTTACTGTCCATTGCCATGAGGCACGGAGCTCTCTCAAGTGTTGACAGTGCTCAGCACCTCACAGGTTTGGGCCCTGAGTTAGTTTCTTGGGAGAAGCCGGAAGCATTTTTGAAGACCAATTAACAATAATTTTGAGGGCTGAGACTCAGTTATTACAGGAAATTGCCAAAAAGAGGTTGGGGTATGAAGGAAATAGGGAGGCTGTCCAGGACTAAGCATGACATAATTGCTGATGTTTGAGATCATGGTAGTCAAAACCCGTTGATAACAACTTTATATGCATGTAGCATCCAGATAAAGCAATGTGGATGGGTGCATATACATTTGGATGTTGACATGCACACACTCACTAATAATTTGAATACACATCTTTTGAATCCCTTATAGTGGGGGTGGGGACCGTTTTTGGATTGGGGGCTGCCGACCAACAGAAAATCAGTCGAGGGCCACACACAAGTGAGAAGCAAAAAACCAAAAACAACCCTGTTCACTGATGTGGCCCCTGACTGAGAAGGAGAAAGACACTCCCCACACACTAGAGGACCCTCGGTAGCCCAGGCTAGTAGATTTTGTGCGCTCAGCCCCGTGGTGCGGTGGCGTTGGGGCTGGATCCAGGCAAGCTTGAGGGTCCCCACCTCTGCCTTATAGGATCCAGTAATTCAGCCTTTACAAAATTCACCCTGAAACGTAGCCATGTAAGAGAATGCTATTGTAGTGAATTGTTCAGACTCTGGTTGGGAAATGCGATAAATAATTTACAGTAACATTTTCAGGGTTGGGAGCCTGAGTCTCACTGAAAGTGAATGGAACTTGTGCTCTTAAATCACACAGGGATAAATCACGCAGGGTAATTTTTTTCAAAAGTGCCTAAGCAATTTAGGAGCTTAAATCTCCTTGACTTTTAATGGGTCTTAGGCTCTGTCTACACTGGGAAGGTGTGGCGACAAAAGTGCTGTCAACATGCAAAAGTGAAAACTGATCAGGCTGGTTTTCCTGCCTCTCATTGTCAACATTTCATGGCCACATTGCTAGCTTCCCCTGTTGACAGACAGAGCAAAGCATTGTGGGTAAGCACCCCGCAGGGCAGTATTGTGGGAAGGCAGAGCTGATCCCTGCACTTCATGGGATTCTCTTCGAGTTCTCCCACAGCATTCTCAGCTGCTGGGAGCAGAATCACGAAGCTCTGTGAGCTCTCTATGCTGAGGAATGTCAAAGCAGCACAACAATCTCTCCAGCCTTCCCCCTGCAGCAGCCGTCTGCCTGCTGCTGCGTTTCTAGCATGGCAGAGCGGGAGCATTCCAATGATTTGCTCTTTTTGTTTCTTCCCCAAACAGAGCAGCTCACTCAGCTGTCAGATACTGCCCGGAGCTTTGAAAGGGGAGAGGTGCATGTCTGCAGGGCAACAAAGATCAAAACACTGAGCACAGCCATCCGAGCAGGCATTGTGGGATACTGGCAGAAGCTAGTTTTCTCGACAAAACAAACAACAGAGTCCACACTGGCCCTTTGTTGACAATAGAGGAAGGGGAGAAGACAAAAGTCTCTCACAGGGGTGGAAGTTTTTTGTCGCCAAAACTGGGTGGTTTTCCCGACAAGTTGTATTGTAGTGTGTGCGCTCTCACTGTTTTGTCAACAAAAGGCAGTTTTTTGCTACAAAACATGCCAGTGTAGACAAGGCCTTAGGCTTCTATGTGCTTAAGTCATTAACAAAAATGGGTCACAGGTACCTAAATCACTGAGGTGTACTGAAAATGTTACCCTTGTAGGAATGTTATGGTGATTTTTTTTTAATCTTACTAGAAGATTTACCCAGCGTTGCTCAGGTCTTTAATTCAAATAAGTTTTGTTTTTCTTCATCATTGTTCTGGGATGGGGCTGGTGATGAGGGCTTCAGTATGCAAGCTGCTCCAGGGAGAGAGGACAACTCCAGCCCTCTCTCACTGCAGCAGCTTGGGGTCAGGTCAGAATTGACTCTCCACAGCTATTGCAGCTGCAGCAGGCACATCCAGGGGAAGGGTGCATGTGCTGGGGAACAGACAGACAGACAGACAGACACACACACACACACACACACACACACACACACACAAACAGACAAACTCTCTGAAATATATAATAGATAGCTGTCCCTTTCTCCACCCCGGCTGGCCCAATGGGGTTATAGTTGTCCCAGTCCCCACCTCTGTCCCCTTGTTGCCCCCCTGTGGTCATTCTACAGTACAAGTGTCCCTCCTACCAGACCTCTCCCTTTCCATTTTCTGAGAAACAATCGAATTCCTTGCACATCCCATTATCCTGGCACAACCAAACCCTGACCTTGCTTTTAAGTAATGATAAGAGGAAGGTGCGTACTGAATTTGGTGGTCCTAGCTCTAACCATTTATTAGGAGTTCTTAAAAAGACTCACAGGTGGATGGACGGACAGCCAGCCAGACACATATTTCTGAATTATACAGTAAAGATAAATACATTTTAGACTTTAGAAGCATTGTTGGTTATGACTCTAGTGTATTCAGAATCACCATGCTAATTGAAAGAGCACACCATATGAACTGACTGTTGTAAGTAAGCAATAGTTTCCCACCCTTAGAAACAGAGACAAGAAGTTAAATATTTAAACAAGAGATGTTTTTTCCAGCCACAGCATTCATTGCCACTGGAACTGTTGCTAGTGTGAGCTTTCATTGTGCTTTTTGAATCAATAATGAGTCTCTGTTGACAGTGCTATTTCTTACCTTGTTAAGGTGCTGGACTCACCTCTTTTCTAATTCCCCAGGGAAACCATCTGGGCTCACCGAGTCA
Organism: Rafetus swinhoei; assembly: GCA_019425775.1. Taxonomy (NCBI): domain Eukaryota; kingdom Metazoa; phylum Chordata; order Testudines; family Trionychidae; genus Rafetus; species Rafetus swinhoei. The sequence continues at coordinate 5,757,357 of CM033438.1, forward strand.
GGTTTCTGGAAGACAGAGCCCTCAAGCACTGGACATCTTTCACCATTTGGAATGCTGGCAAACAGGGCAGGAAGCTCTATAGAAGCTTATCATCAGCTAATCAAAAAAAGGTGAGATGCCAAGAAAATCAAGTGTGGGTAAAAGCTGTGAAAAGGCAATTTCTTCTCTCCTTTCTAGGCCCACTAGCTCCCTGACAATTAAAGTCATTGTAGCAGGGTGTGTATCTCTCGCATTTTTCAGAGATGTTAGTTTGCCAGTCTGTGTGTCAGCCTTGCTGCTACCTTTTTAAAATCATGGAATTCATTTCTCTTCCAAATGATGTTATATCATGTTTGCCTGCTGATGATTGCATGTAAATGATCAGGCTGCATGTCACATCTCATGGCCTTGCTGTTGCATAACCTCATATCCCCCAGCAGTTCTAAGTGAACTAAAGAAAAATGCCTCTCTGGGTTTGACAGAGCTTACCAGCACTGCACTGGTACACCAGGGGTTAATCCTTCTCTTTTAGCTGAAGAGGCCATGCCCCACAGCTCTGTTGAGCATGGTCCAGTTGGAGCCCGGGTATAAAAGACCTCAGAGTAGCTCAGTCTGGGCTGACCACTGGGGGTGCGTTGCTAGCTCTAGGGAGTGGATTGCTTGCACTCTGAGGCACAGAGACCAGCTGGACAGGGCCAGATCCTGGTATACAGACAGGCGATGTCACAAAGATTAGAGGATCCCAGAGACCAAAGACTCCAGAGTTTTGTAGGGAAATGGTGTTAGAACTGGATAAAGGCTTGGTGTGTTTCGATTGGATCCCCGCCAAGCTGGCGGCAGGTGAGCAGGCCACCAACATGGTGTGCTAAGGAACCTGGTTTGTGTTATGTGGAATAGATACCTTATATTCCCCAGTAGAAATCTTCACTGTTGCATTCTGTATTCATGTGCCACATTTTCTCCTCTATGTTTAATTAATAATGTTTGCTTAGGAGAGATTTGTCTAGGAATTAAAACACCTTGTGCACATATAATTTTCTTCCTGTCTTATAACGTTGTGAGATAAAGCCTCCAGGGTTAATGTCATATGTCTGTGTCTTATAAATAGTCTGGAAACACTCATTTCAATGTCTATTTTTTACGAAAAATATGGGAGGCAAGAGAATGAAGAAAGGGGAACCTGATGAATCCAGACGACCTCAGACCACACACATCCAGTAAGAAACTAAAATAAATGAAACACCCACAGTAGAATTCTTTGGGCAGAAATGGGAGACAGTCACATAAAGAGTCTGGTAGCAGGTACTGATCATGCCATTCCAGTGCCATCCTTCCTTATCTGTGACTAAGGCGGTGGGTAAAGTAGCGAGAAGTTTAATGCTGGGCACGTAAGACAAAATACTTCAGCAAAAAGGACAGAACAATTTGCTTCAAAATGTTGAGTCATCTTCTTGAATGCAGTGTGCACAAGGCTGTGAGGTTTCTGGAAAAGGCTGACTCCATACAGAGTGCATTTTTATAAAGTGCTGTGTGAATTCCCCAAGTTCATCTCACTTTCCAGCTGATGGCCCTGAAAGAATTAGAAAATAATTTCATAAGTAAGAGGTGGGCAGGTGATTGGTGACACTACTCAAGCAGGATCTTTTGAAATGAAAATCAGAAAACAGTATGTGGTGTCTGTGTTGCAACCCATTACCTCCTCGGGCTTGTTAAATATGTATAAATAGACCAATCTAAAATGCAGATGGATTTAAGATAGAATGATTCTCGGATTCTGGGATGGAAGTGACACCTACTTCTAGAGAAGTTAATATCCTGTGCTGTAGTAATCAGCGATAACTTGAGGATGCCATCACAAAGTAAATGAAAAAGGCAACAGAGAGTCATGGTATTGTTTGAGCTGTTTTGCTGCTTAGAGGCTAAAACTTCCCCCTTGTGCAGTATGGAGCAGCCCTGCTTCAGCAATGCTCTAGCACTGTTGATGTGCTTCTAATTAACTGGGATCCTGACGTTCTTTCCAGCTGACCTTTGTATAAAGTTTGCTTTGGCAACGCTTCAGACCATGATATTATTTTGTTTCTGTCAAGGTTATAATTAAGTATATTTCAGTATGATGTGCTTGGGTACGGAAACATGGCTTTAGCCATTAACCCATTGGTTACAGAATGCCATATCAGCCACATCTAGGACATTAAACACTTGCCTGTTGCAGGTATACATGCACACTGCTGTCTGATTCATTTCAGTGGTGTTCTGCAGAAAAATGCTGGTAAAAAATAGGCATGTCATGGCAGTTTTTAAGAGGGAACAACTAGCAATTAAAACAAAGTCTGTGTAGCTGTCTCTGTGTAGTTGATTTCAGTTGTCATTGTAGATTCTCAGCATGGTTAAAAATCAATCCCTTGGAGTCTCAGATTGAGTGGGCACCCAAACGTTCTAAGTAACTTGCTCAGGATTACACAGCAAGTCAGGAGATTTTGGCTTTGTTCCCAAAGCGTTGCCACTGATTCCAAGCACCAACCAATTTTCACAGGTTCCTGCGGTCTACCTTAGAAAAACAAGTTACTCTAAAATCAACAAGTAGTCCTGTGGCACCTTAGAGACTAACACAAATATGTAGTATCATGAACATTTGGGGGTAAAACCCACTTCATTTGATGAGTGAGTGACTCCCCACATCTCCATCCCCTGCCCTGAGCCCTCAGCCCCCTGCTATCAGATTAGGGATGTCAAATAGCGAGTAATTGACTAATCGAATACTCAATGCATTTTGCATCGACTATTGGATTAGTCGATAGGTCGCCTCCGCCTTTTGCTACACATCAAAGGCGAAATCACCGTGTTGAGCCTGGAGTTTTCAGGTATCTAAAAGGGTGTCATAAGGAAGAGGGAGAAAACTTGTTCATCTTGGCCTCTGAGGATAGAACAAGAAGTAATGGGCTTAAACTGCAGCAAGGGAGGTTTAGGTTGGACATTAGGAAAAAGTTCCTAACTGTCAGGGTAGTTAAACACTGGAATAAATTGCCCAGGGAGGTTGTGGAATCCCCATCTCTGGAGATATTTAAGAGTAGGTTAGATAAATGTCTATCAGGGATGGTCTAGACAGTATTTGGTCCTGCCATGGGGGCAGGGGACTGGACTCAATGACCTCTCTAGGTCCCTTCCAGTCCTAGTATTCTATGATTCTATGATCTGACCCCAGGCTGGTGCGGTGACAGAGGGTTGGGATTGTCCTCTCTTCCTGGGGCAGCCTCCATACTGAACCCCTCATCTGCAGCTCCACCCCAGAGCACTGATTGAAATGAAGAAAAACAAAAAGTATTTCAGTTAAGAACCCTAGAAATGCCGAGTAAATCCTCTGGTATCCCGTATTTATTAGATGTATATGAAGTCTTAATAGCAGTACTGCTACAGAAGAAAACTTAGCATTTTCCAGGAGCACCAGTCTTCATTTGTTGCAAAATGTTATCCAAGCATGTTTTGAAAATAGTCTGAAATGGCAGTCTGGCAGCATTCTAAGGGAAAAGGACACCTAGCCAAAAACTCCTCCCTTCACTAAGAAATGTGATGGTGATTAAAAGAAATGTTTTGTCTCCAAAGAGTCTAGGCAAAAATTCAGAGCTCAGTGTTTATGCTAGCCAGATAGCAACCTAGCAGGAACAATACTTGTTTAACTAGTATTTTTTAAAGAATTGATTGCCAGTATCTCAGTATTCTTAAGGAAATACAGCTTCCTGATGGTACCCTTCTTGATTCAAAGAGTTGACAGAGAGGCAGTGTTAGCTTTTCTGCAAGAGTGAAACTGTACAGACCTTTTTTTGTTTAAAACACGTCCGTTTAGTCTGTAATGTGCAGTTGAAGATGGAAACCAACTGTTTCTAGGATGATGTGTATGCGTAGATACCTAGATGGATTATTTTGGTGCTGTCTTGTCTATTCCATTCTTGTGAAAACTCAGCTAAAAGGAGTATTTCTGCATGGCTTCTGTACCATTTCCCTACTGCCACAGCTGAAAAGAGTGTTCCAAACAGAACAGCACATAAGCAGCCAACTGAAAAACAGGGAGAAGCAATGCATAAGCTCTAGTTTTATTTATTGTAATTACTCTAATAGGAGATAAGGATCTCTAGAGGTGCATTCTTACTGCCATTGCTTACCTAACTTCTCACTTTTGCAGTGGTTTCAAAATACTTAAAATATATGAAGGGCCTCAGGGCGTGAAGATGGGAAAACTGAGCCTCTAGATATAAATAGAGGAAACCAATCTTGGACCCTTGCTTTTAGTGAAGCAACAAATAGTGCTGCTATGAACTTGTTTTAGCCCAGTTGTGGAGAGGCTAGAAATGGAGACTCCCTTCCTCCAACATCTACATTATTGACTGAACAGAAATCTGACCTAGGAGTCAAAGATAGCAAGGAAATCTCCTTGCTGCTCCCACTTGGAAAGATAGTATTGATGATCAGTACCTGAAGAAGCACTTGCAGTGCTGCAGTTTCTCTCTCAAGTCTGCAGTTCATGTTTCAGGTCTCCACTTGAAAATGGCATAATCCTTGTTTAGGGGTCTGATTTCTTTTCCAGAGCTAGTGATCCTTGTAGAAGCCCCTCATTATTTGGATGCAATTATAATTGCAGAAAAATGCCTTGTTTATCTTATTCCCCATATGCGAATACGCACTTCTTAACCTGTATAACAGTACCCACATAAGGGAAGTTTTACAGCTTTAACTGTACCATACTGGTACAACTTTTATGTTGGACAAATCTCTACACATATCTGCTTAGTCCAGTGATTAAGAGCAGACCACAAGAGTATAATTTTAGAGAATGTATTACATCTGTTTCACAAAGCATTTTAATGATTTGGGCCATCACATGTCAGGTTTTGGGTTTTCAGGCTATTGAATCAATTAAAACAAACTAGAGGAGATAGCAGAAGCACGAAAACCAACCTCAATATTTTTAATAGGAATTGCCCACTAAAGAAATGACCAAGACCATCTTCCATGTCTGGAGAAGAGAGAAACGTACAAGTGGGTCCCAAGCTCTGTTCTCTGTGAATGGAGCTTTTTGTTGCACGTAATAAAAGATTTCTGTGTATGCTTAGGGGTGTTTACCTCATGTACTGGCTGTAACACAGGCACCGGATTGTGGGATTCAAGTGGTTTTGCAGCCTTCTGATGAGGAATATTGTTATATTTATGTGTGTTGAGCAAGAGTAGTGCTGTTTCTGAGCAGCGTTTTAGATCTGATAAATGAAGCATATGGCTGGAATTAAGACACGACCCCTTCCTGTGGTTCAGCATTAAAGATGAACAGGTGGAATGAGATTGGCGCTTTGATGCTGATTATGGTCTTTGGATCTTATATAAGAATGGTCATGCTCATTAGCTTTGTGGTTCCACTTGAGACGGACTGGAAGGCCTGTATATCTGACATGGTGTCTCTTTCTGTTTGACATTAATCTCACTTTCTCTTATTACGCTTTGATGCTTACGCTTGGACTTGTTGTTTTTTTCCTGAGGTGTGTTGAAAGAATAGATTTTACTTTCTCAGAAACATATATTAAAATAATCCCTAGGCCTTCAAGCAACTTTCAGTGTAGAAATTAGAACAAAGAGCAGGATCATGAAGCTCATCAGAGATTTAAAATATATGAAGGATGCATGAGCCCAGGTAATAAAATTCCCTATCATAATTCTGCAATGAATGGTTTAGGGAAAACATTATAGAAAGGATTTAATAGGTGTGTTGTGCAGTTTGATAAGGCTTATTCACATGAGACTAGCTTGCAGTAAAGCATGGTTTTTCAAATAACAGCTTCACTGTATGTAGAGGTTCATTATAGCTAGCAATGGATGTTGAGTTTAGGGAATTGGTAAAGAAAATCAAGTATCAAAGTCATTGTCCTTCATTGTACAGGTCTCAGTTTGCTCTAATCAGATTCCACATCATGCTGTAAATCATCAAACTACATGTAAAGCAAATTACAATGAATACCAAGCTTATTTTCAAGGTGAAATATAATCTCGAAGAAAGAAAATACTGTGAACAAGACCCTGCTAACAAAAGTAGTGTTCTTAGGTCGCTAAAGTCTCCTTACACCTTACCACTGGAAATTGTAATACAGTGATGAGTAGAGGGGATGTGTGAAAAACCATTTCCTGTAGTGAAAAAGAAATCAGAAGGCACATCAAGTATGAAATGAGCCATTTTTCCTCCTGTTATGGCTATTAGTTAGGAATCATTAAAAAAGGAATAGGGGAAAAAGACAGAAAATATCTTAATGCCTCTGTATAAAACCATGGTACGCCCACATCTTGAATACTGCATACAGATGTGGTCGCCTCATCTCAAAAAAGATATATTGGCATTGGAAAACGTTCAGAGAAGGGAAACAAAAATGATGAGGGGTTTGGAACGGGTCCCATATGAAGAGAGATTAAAAAGACTTGGATTTTTCTGCTTAGAAAAGAGGAGAGTAAGGGGGGATATGATAGAGGTCTATAAAATCATGACTGGAATGGAAAAAGTGAATAAGGAAAAGTTATTTACTTATTCCCACAATATAAGAACTAGGGGTCACCAAATTAAATTAATAGGCAGCAGGTTTAAAACAAACAGAAGGAAATTTTTCTTCACTCAGCGCACAGTCAACCTGTGGAACTCCTTGCCAGAGAATGTTGTGAAGGCTAGGACTTTAACAGGGTTCAAAAAAGAGCTAGAGGTTAGGCTGGAGGTTAGGTCCGTCAATGGCTATTAGCCAGGATGGGTAGGAATGGTGTCCCTAGCCTCTGTTTCTCTGGAAATGGGTGACAGGGGAGGGATCACGTTAGGATTACCTGTTGTGTTCCCTCCCATGGCTGTTCTTATGTTCTTAGTTTGAAAAAACTAAGTTTGCAGTAATAATTGATGTACTCCAAGGTGAAGACTCAATTTCCTGTACTGTATGTTAGTAATGGGGGTTCCAAAAAGTGCTCAGCGTTGGCCTAATTCTGCTCACATTGAAATCAACGGTAAAACTCCCCACTGACGTCATTGAGAGCAGAGTCAAGCATTTACTTCACTGGAAGCTCCCACCTAAATTTATTTTCAAAAGCAGCTAATGATTTGGGGTCCCACTTGAGAGCCTTTCTAAAGGGGCCTGATTTTCAAGAGGTGGGTGCTCAGCACTATTTAACATTTCTAATCTCTAGCAGTCTTCCAACAGCTGCCATTTTGGTTAAAAACAATCTGCCAGAAAAATGTTCCCTTCCTCTCCAAAGGTGGAAAATCTCCCCCACTGGAAGATTTGTTACAGTTTAGGATTTTGAAATTTGGTCCAGATAAATGTTTTGTTGTGAAGGAGGTTTGTGGTGCTTTGGTTTGGTGTTAATACTACATGGCTGTGTCTACACTGGCACCCTTTTGCGGAAAAGGGATGCTAATGAGACACAGCGCAACAAATTGCTGGGATTTAAATATCCCCGCGGCATTTGCATGAACATATGTCGCTTTTTCGGCTCGGGGTTTTGCCGAGAAAAGCGCCAGTCTAAACGCGATCTGCGAAATAAACCCTTTTCCGCAAGATCTCTTATTCCCATTTTCAAGTAGGAATAAGAGATCTTGCGGAAAAGGGTTTATTTTCCGCAAGATCGCTGCCAGACTGGCGCTTTCTCCGCAAAACCCCGAGCCGGAAAAAGCGACAGTTATGTTCATAAATGCCGCGATATTTAAATCTCGCGATTTAATTGGCGCTTGTGTCTCATTAGCATCCCTTTTCCGCAAAAGGGTGCCAGTGTAGACACAGCCCATATGTTTACATGCGATGTGAGCTATGCCAATAAAGCTTTTTCTCATAATAACTATGTAAGGGTATGTCTACACTACAGAGTTTTTCTGACAAAACCCAAAGTTATGTCCACACTGCAATCGCATTCTTTCGAAAGTAAATCGACAGAACAGAGGGGGTTTTCCGGCATTGGTAATCCTCTTGTTACAAGGAAGAAGCCTTTTTCCAAAAGAGCTCTTTTGAAAAAAGGTGTGTGTGGACGGGGAGGAGGGTGTTCTTTCGAAAGAAGAGGCCTCCAGGAAATAACACAGGTGCCTTGGTGCACACTCCATCCATACTAATCACAACTCTATAGTTCCTGTCTCCTGCCAGCTCTTAAAGCTGCAGGCACCCTGGGACAAGCCTTGTGGCAGGAAGCCGGCCTGAGAGCAACAACCTGACCACAAGGCTCTCCCTGCCACAGGTCTTGCCACCCATGGTGTAACCACAAGCTCCCCCCCTGGCCCTGCTGGCCCTTGCAGGGAGCAGCCCCAGGGGTCCCAGGACCCACCCAGGGAGACCAAGAGGCAGGCCCCCTCTTGGTCCCGGAGCAGAGATCCTGTCCCTCCTCAGGCTTTGGGGCGAGGAGGAGACATTGCAGGATCTCCGCTCCAAGCACTGCAACACGGACATCTACGAGCGCATGGCCGAGTCCTTGCAAAGCGTGGACACCCACCCTGGACCTTGGAAGAGGTCCAGAGTAAGGTAAAGGAGCTCCACCAGGGATACGTCAGGGCCAGAGAGAGCAGCTCGCACTCAGGGGCAGGACCCCACACCTGCCCCTATTACCAGGAGCTCCACCAGATCCTGGGAGGTTGGGAAACGTCTTCCCCACCCGTCGTCATGGACTCTGGCCCCGAGACCCCCGTCGTCGCCAGAGGAGGAGGACCAGGGCTAGCAGGAAGAGGAGGAGATGGACACTGTCACCCTGTCCCTGGAGCCGGTGCCTATCAGCCAGGATGTCTCCTAGGCCTCGTCTGACACTGGGGAGGGATCTTCAGGTGAGTGCTCTCAGTTTGTCACACACACAGCAGGGGAGGCAGGCGCACAGGGGTTGGGGTGCGAGCGTTGCTCGGGCTGGACATCATGCTGCAGTCTGTACACGTGGAACCACATGCAGCATTAGTGTGCAACACGCAGACTCAGCAGTCAGCCCCTGAGCAAGGGTGTGATCCTGCTGCCAGGCTCAGGGGAGGCCACACACATCTGGTCCCGGGGGGTGGCCCTCCCAGCACCTGCCATGGCTGGAAGCAGGCTAACCACAAGGGCGCAGGCATGATCCCAGAGACCCCAAGGAGTGCAGCACGCAGGCATGCCTGCATGTGCAAGGCACCACCCACTCCCGTGGGTAGCGCTGTGAGCTACAGGTGTGTATGTGGACCCCAGGGAGGGCCAGGCTGCTCCCGCTCCTCTGTCACCTATGGGATCCCACTGTAGCCAGACACTTCCCTTGCCTGCTTGTCCGTGGGCTGAGGAGGGGGAAGCAGTCAGCATGGTCACCTTGGAGTCCAGGCCTTGCTCACGGGACAGCCCCCTCCTCTGGCCCGAGGACTGTTGGTCGCTGCTCACAGAGGAGGGCATGGCCTCAGGGACAGTGTCTGCATGGATGACTGACCGCCTCTCCCGCTTTGGGTTCTCCATAACCAGACCAGTTGGGACTGAGCTGCCACAGCCCGGGGGACCCGAAAGCGCACCAGGGTCCAGGAAGATCTCATGTGCCAGCATGTCAGTGTCCCGCGCGATATGCAGTGGACCCTGGTGCAGAAGATCCGCGAGAATGCTGAGTGGCAAAACCGTGCCTGGGACCAGCTCATGCAGTGGTGTGATAGCATGTGTGCTGTCATGAGAGAAATGATGGCACACCCGCTTGCTGTCACTCCTCCTGCCCCTCCCCCCCGGCTATGCCCATTCCCCCTCCCCTTGCCTCCCCTGCAATACCGCTGCTCCTTCCCCAAGCAATGCCCATGCCCTCTCCCCACATGATGCCTATGCCCCTCTCCCTGCCCCCCTGCCATCCCTGACCCTGTTACAGCCCCCGCCCACCTCTCTGTAGTCCCCGGAGCCACCCAACTCCAACAAAGTCCCCACACCTGAGGTGGCACATCTAGCCGCCCCCCACACCACTCGAAGCCCTCCTACACCTCCTGTTTATGAATCCCTCTCCCTTTGCCCACCTTTTTTTTAATGTAAGATAAATACAGACTTCATTTTGTTGGAAACCAAATAGGTGTTTTTATTGAGAGATCAGGGAAGGGGTAAAGGGAGTGGTTGTGCTGGGAAAGGTATGGGGTGGCAAGCCAGAGGCCCCTGTTGGGGAGTCCCTGGGGAGAGTTACTGGGGTCCTTGAGAAAATCTCTCCCTCAGGGCGTGCCAGATGCGCACCTCTGCCTAATGGGACTAGTGGCTGGCAGCAGTCCGTGGCTGCTCGAAGGCTTGCTCTTCGTGGCCACTGTCTGCCCCCTACCCTGGGAGGAAGACACCCCCCCCTTCCTCTCCACAATGTTTTGGAGAACACAACATGCTGTGACCACCTCGGGGATGTTGTGCTCCCCCACCTTGAGCTGGCCGAAGGCGCACTCGACCTGGATCCTGGCTCGGTTCAGGTGGGCATTAAATTGGTCCCTGCTGGGGTCCAGGTGTCCGGTATAAGGCTTCATAAGCGATGGCATCAGGGGGTAAGCCACGTCCCCCAAGATGCACAATGGCATCTGCACATCCCCAACTGCTAGTTCACGGTGGGGGAAAAATGTGCCCGCCTCCAGCTTTCCATACAGGCTAGAGTTCCGAAACACAGGCATCGTGTGCCCTGCCCGACCACCCAACAAAAATGTCCATGAACTGTCCATGGTGGTCAACCAGGGCCTGCAGCACCATCAAGAAGTAGCCCTTCCTATTAATCTACTGGGCTGGTCAATGCTCCAGTGTGCAGATCGGTATGTGGGTCCCATCTATGGCTCCAGCGCAGTTCGGGAACTCCAGTGCAGCAAATCCGGCCACGATCCAGTCCAGGTCTCCCAGCCAGATGATCCTCCGCAGCAGGATGGAGTTGATGGCCCTCACAACCTGCAGAAGGAGACAAACACACAAAACAGAGAATGAGAGAGGGCGTGCCTGAGCCCTTGGGAGGTGCCCGCCCCCTTTTCTCCTATCCTCCCTTCCCCCAAACACCCCAGGAGCCACCCCCTATGAGGCCACACGCACCCCAGAAGCAGGGCTGTGTGAGGGCGGGATGGCACAACCCCCCAAGGGCCAGGCTTCCCACCCCCCCACAGACCCCAACCCCCCTTTTCCGAGGGTCCCCCTTTTCCAGGACTCACACCTTCCTCCTGCAGGGACTGCAGCCCGAGAGTGCCTTATCTCCATGAGGAGGGCCCCAGCAGTGGACTTCGCCACGCCAAACTGGTTGCCCACCGACCAGTAGCTGTCTGGGGTGATGAGCTTCCAGATGGCGATGTGACCCGGGCTTCTCCGGGTCATGTCTCCAGAGGTAGAGGGCAAGCCAGGCACACAGCTCCAAAAAGGTGGCCTTCTGCATGCAGAAGTTTTGGAGCCACTGCTGGTCGTCCCACCGCTCCATGACCAGCTGGTCCCACCAGTCCAAACTGGTGTCAAGCCTCCAGAAACGCCTCTCCACTGTGGGTTGCGGTTGCCAGAGTGTAGCTCCCTCACCGAGGGAGAGGGTCCCAACAATGACTTCGGGGTCAAGCTCGGTCAGGACCAGGAAGGCAACTGGCACAAAGTGCTGCAAAAACTGCAGCATGGCCGTATGGAGCCATCGCATGCCCAGGGGCAGCTCTGGCTCCATGGCACCAAGAGAAAAGCTGTGGCATCCAAAAAAGTAGAGCAACCACAACAGGCACTGCAAGAGCTTTGCTGTCCCTCGAAGACGTAGGCAAGCACGCAGCAGAAGCAGAGAAACGGCTGTCCGGGGGGTTCCTTTAAGCGAGTCTCTCTGCAAGGCTCTGGCACCAGCACTCGGAAGCAACTGGTGACCTAACGCCCTGCCTGAAGTGGTTCCGGGTGGCCTTTTATGCAAGAGAGCGTCCAATCAGTCTCAACGCTCTCTTTCGAAAAAGCAGATCGCTTTTTCAATGCACTTTTGTGTGTGGACGCGATCTTTTGGAAGAAGTTTTTTCGGAAGATCTCTTCCAAAAAAAGCTTCTTCAGAAAGAAGCCTGCAGTCTAGACGTATCCTTACTGATGACTTACGTGTGTAGATGCCAAAATTTTACTTCTCCCTTGCTGTATTTTAGCTTGGAAAGGTAGCAATTATTTTCCTTTTGGAATTGTGAATATTTGAGTAAAGCACAAACAAAATACAGGACTATGTAGCACTTTAAAGACTAACAAGATGGTTAGTCTTTAAAGTGCTACATAGTCCTGTATTTTGTTTCAGCTACACCAGACTAACGGCTACATTTCTATCACGAGTAAAGCACAGACTATCAAAACAAAAATATTTTGCAACTTACTTATTTATTGACTTACAACCAAAGTGATCTGAGAAATCAATCACAGATACTTAGAATGCAATAAATATAGCAGTGAATTCTGTTGTTTCCTAATCATGACTATTTTGGTATTTGAGCCAACTGAAAACAGTAAATAAACCTTAGAATAACGAAGGGTACATCTAAACTACATCCCTCTTTCAAAAGAGGGATGTAAATTAGACATATCGAAATTGCAAATGAAGCCAGGATTTGAATTTCCCACACTTCATTTGCATAATTGTGTCACGGCGTTTTTTCGAAAAACGCTATTTCAAAAGTGAAAATGCTGGCTAGACGTGGCTCTAGCGAAAAGAAAAGACTTTTTCGAAAGATCCTATACGCCTCAAAAAATGAGGTTTACAGGATCTTTCGAAAAAGGCTTTTATTTTTGAAAGAACCGCATCTAGACCGCGGTTTCACTTTCGAAATAGCGTTTCTCGAAAAAATGCCATGACACAATTATGCAAATGAAGCACGGGAAATTCATATCCTGGTTTCATTTGCAATTTCGATATGTCTAATTTATGTCCCTCTTTTGAAAGAGGGATGTAGTCTAGACATAGCCTAACTGATTTACTTTTGAAACAAAAGACAGGACCATGCAGCACTTTAAAGTTGTTAGTCTTTAAAGTGCTGCATAGTCCTGTCTTTTGTTTCAGCAAAACCAGACTAACACGGTTACATCTCTATTACTGATTTACTTATGATCCTGCATGGTCTTCTAGTTGTGGCAAAGAAGCTTGAGAGTATTTTTCAGTCATTTCATATATTTCTCCCCAGGATACAGTACTGCAGACAGGGATGATCTTCAGAAAAGACGCAAGATTAGAATCAATTGGTGGAAGAAAATAAATAAGAGACTCTTTGTTAAGCCTATTATTCTAAAGTAAACAGGTCATGTAAGCCTGATGCTCTGAGTTCTGCTTATTGCATAAACACTTGGTTGTAAGTTCTGTATCCAGTTTCCGGACACACATTTTTTTTAATTAAAAATAAATAGTGGTGGCAGAAAAATAATCAACTGTCTCTTGGACCACCCACATGGCATGTAATCTAACAGAAGATTTACCTATCCAAGGCAAATGTATTTCACAGTACTATAGTTATCAGGTTTAAGCAGCCTAAAACCACTGGCAGTTACTTATAAAGATACCGCTGTCTTACTGATAAGAAAATTTAACTTGGGTTGAATTAACCCCATCTTCCACGGAAATGTGTCTCATATTTACTGCTATGTACAAAAATCATATGTTATATTTACTTGATTCTTTCATGCGTTCTTTTATTTCCTTTATTGGAAAGTTCATATATAAAATGACCTGGGGATTGGTTTTTTAGTGTGGCCAACACATGGTGTTTGTTCTTTCAGCAGGTAGTGGCAGCACTTGGTGCATGGGGGGAGGCAATATGGTAGTCAAAGACTTGGTCATACAGGAAAGTGTTTATAAAAGCATGATCAGCTCAAATCTTGTTTTCAGTTATTTAAGAACAGCAGTGACACTCCTTATTGGTTTGTGATGTGATCCCTCTATTCATGGACCGAATCGCCATTAGTTTGATTTTCCATTGTCAGCTAATTAACAGTCCATTATCACCGTCATGTGTCTGCTTCCCATGGAGTGTTTGATTAGTTCTCCCAGTTCTATTAGCTGTATTTTTCCGCATGGAGTCTCGTTTTTGTTATTTCCCCCTATGTTTCTAGTCATTCTGTTTCCTTTATCTTTTTTCTCTGTTCATGGATTGGCTTCGACTAGAAGGGCTGATACAAGAGTGATTAAAGTTTGGGCTTGAGAAGAGCCCCAGCCGATAGCACCTGGCTGCCACCCCAAAGATGTTTGTACTCAACAGTCTTTACTTTATAACAGAAAAAAGCTCAATGTCAGAAAGGCCCAATTTTGCTGCTAGGGAATTTTGTCCTGGGAGGCGGAGGGGGCAATTCCTTATCACTCAGTAACACAGTGACTGATGGTTAAACCAGGGGGTTTCAAACTTTTCTCACAACTGAGTTGAAGAAAATTATTGATGCCCATGGTTCAATATCATTTGACCAGAATGTGGGCTCTGGGGTGAGGCCGAGGATGAGAGCTGTGGGTGTAGGGGGGAGCTCCAGCCTCGGGGAGAGAGTCAGGGCTGGGGCAGGATGGGCTTAACTTGAAGGATGTTAAGGCAGCTTCCTGCTTCTTCTGGCACCACAGACCATGCTGCACCCCAGACGCAGCCAGGTTGTTCCCAGCCAATGGGAGTGCAGAGCTAGCGCTCTGGCCATGGACAATGTGCAGAGCCCTGTGCGCTCTGCTCCCCACCTAGGAGCTGGGCCTGCTGTTGGATACTTCTGGGGTACAGCACAGTCTGCAGGGGATGGATTGCACCCTCAGCAAGTTTGCAGATGACACTAAGCTAGGGGGAGAGGTAGATACGCTTGAGGGCAGAGATAGGGTCCAGAGTGACTTAGACAAATTGGAGGATTGGGCCACAAGAAATCTGATGAGGTTCAACAAGGACAAGTGCAGAGTCCTGCACTTGGGACGGAAGAATCCCAAGCATTGTTACAGGCTGGGGACCAACCAGCTAAGTAGTAGTTCTGCAGAAAAGGACCTGGGGATTACAGTGGATGAGAAGCTGGATATGAGTCAACAGTGTGCCTTTGTAGTCAAGAAGGCTAATGGCATATTAGGTTGCATTAAGAGGAGCATTGCCAGCAGATCCAGAGATGTCATTATTCCCCTTTATTCAGCTCTGGTGAGGCCACATCTGGAGTATTGTGTCCAGTTCTGGGCCCCCCACTACAAAAAGGATGTGGACGCATTGGAGAGGGTCCAGCGGAGGGCAACCAAAATGATTAGGGGGCTGGAGCATATGACCTACGAGGAGAGGCTGAGGGAGTTGGGTCTGTTTAGTCTGCAGAAGCGAAGAGTGAGGGGGGATTTGATATCAGCCTTCAACTTCCTGAAGGGAGGTTCCAAAGAGGATGGAGAAAGGCTGTTCTCAGTAGTGACAGATGGCAGAACAAGGAGCAATGGTCTCAAATTGTGGTGGGAGAGGTCCAGGTTGGATATTAGGAAAAACTATTTCACTAGGAGGGTGGTGAAGCACTGGAATGGGTTCCCTAGGGAAGTAGTGGAGTCTCCATCCTTAGAGGTGTTTAAGTCTTGGCTTGACAAAGCCCTGGCCGGGTTGATTTAGTTGGGATTGGTCCTGCCTAGAGCAGGGGGCTGGACTTGATGACCTTCTGAGGTCTCTTCCAGCTCTATGATTCTATGCTTCTATGCAGTGCCAGGATGGGCAGGTAGCTGCCTTGGCACCCCCACTGCTCAACTGATCCCCCTGCAGCAACGAGGCCCAGGGCCTGACATTCCACCACCCTGTACTGGGTCATGACCCCCTAGTTGGAAAACCACAGCGTAAGTCAACAAATTCTGTCACTCGGGAGGTGGAGGGGTATTAGCAACCCTGGTGCGTGACATAATTATGCTGATTTAAGCACCAGCATGGACAGCGCTGTCGGCAGGAGAGCTTCAGTAGCTGCCACAGCTCGCGGGAGTAATTAAGCCACAGAGAGCTCTCTCCCGTCAGCTTACAGCAGCTACACTCCACGGGTGCAGCTGTGCCCCTGTAAGCTCTCTAGAGTAGCCATAATCTGTGGGACTCATGTAACTCCCTTCAGTGGGAGTAATGAAAATACTTTTACTTTCGTCAGAGGGAGTGGGATCACCAGGTGAAGGGAAACAATTATCTTAATCATAAAAAGAAAACGAGGTAGCTGCTGCTATGAAAAAGATCCAGCCTTTTTTTGCAACACTATGTAACTTTAAAAAAAACCTGATAAATCAGACAGCTGGGGTTTTATTTCTTAAGTCTTGTTAATCAATTTTTAATGCAAAAATTTAAAGGGTAGAAAAATGCCACCCATCCCTCCACAGAATAATTGATTTCTGTGAGACCTTAACTAAAGAGCTACAAACAAATGCGCTGCTTCATTCTGACAGGCCTGATAGGGCAGCATGAATGGGGCAATGGAAACTAAAGGAAACCAGGCCACATTTGTGAAATTCTCTGGAAAATGTTTTGGCGATCCATGCGTTCAGCTGGAGCCACCATATAACTGGAATCACAGGCATATTTGTGAGGAATGCAAGTAAGTAAACCTCTGAAATATTTGGCAAGTTTGAATCCAGAAATAATGCTTCATTGCATTGCATACAATAAGTGAATCCTAAGTATTTCTGTGGTAATTGACAGTGCTTCTTAACTCTGTTTAAAATCTGTTTGCATTTTTAAGGCTGTTTATAAATATATAAATGTGTATATGCAAAACACATATGTAGAATTTGTGTGTAATAGTATGAAACAATAAATATTAATACAATATGTATATATACTTATGTGCATATATATGAAAATATAAAATACTGCCTTCCCAAAATTTGGTGCACTCTGGTTAAGAATGTATTGTACGATAACAGAAATGTTCACAGGTATTCATCTAGAAATGTATATAGGTATCTCATGGGATACCTTAACTCCACAGGTAGTTTCTATTATATGTAGGTTAATCGACAGTTCAGAATTGTTATTCTCATTATGCATAGTGCCCAACTAAATACACAGCCCTGAAAAATGCATCACAGACCATGAAATCTGGTCTCCCCCTGTGAAATCTGGTCTTTTGTGTGCTTTTACCCTACACAGATTTCATGGGGAAGACCAGCATTTCTCAAACTGGGGGTCCTGACCCAAAAGGAGGTTGCAGGGGGGGTTGCCAGGGTTTGCAAGGTTATTTGGGGGGAATTGTGGTATTGCCAGCCTCACTTCTGCGCTGCTGACTTCACAGGTTGGCGGCCAAAGAGTGGTGGCTTCTTACTGAGGGCTCAGCTCTGCAGGGAGCAGTGCAGAAGTAAGACTGGCACTTCTACACTCTGTCATTCCTGCTTCTGCGGGCGATGGCTCTGCATTCAGAGCTGGGCTCTCAGCCAGCAGCCCCTGCTCTGCAGCTGCCCAGCTCTGAAGGCAGCGCTGCTATCAGCAGCAAACTCTCCTACACTAACCTTATGGGTGTGTCTAAACTACATGGCTCCGTCGATGGAGCCATGTAGATGAGACTGATCGGCAGAGGGAAATGAAGCTGCGATTTAAATAATCGCGGCTTCATTTAAATTTAAATGGCTGCGCTGCTGCCGACCAGCTGATGATCAGCTGTTTGTCGCGCCTGCGCCGTTGTCGACAAGGAAGCGCCGACCGCGCGCAGGTAAACCTGGTTTCACGAGGCATACCTGCGCCGGTCGACCAAGGCTTCCTTGTCGACTGCAGCGCGTCCAGACTGCCCCGATCTGCCGACAAACAGCTGATCATCAGCTGGTCGGCAGAGCGAGGCAGCCATTTAAATTTAAATGAAGCCGCGATTATTTAAATCGCGGCTTCATTTCCCTCTGCCGATCAGCTTCATCTACATGGCTCCATCGACGGAGCCATGTAGTTTAGACACACCCTGTGACTGCCCCATAGCGCCTTTTAAGGTCAAGATCCCTATAATTGCAACACTGTAAAAATTCAGATTTAAATAGCTGAAATCATTACATTTACAATTTTAAAAATCCTATGACTGTGAAATTGACCAAAATGGACCATGAAAGTGGTAGGTCCCAAGTTAACCAGAACATGAATGAGAGGTACATTGGTCATGGGGTGTTAGTGTAATTTTAGATCAAGGTCCTCGTTTTGCTTTTGTTTCTTGTGTCTTACAGTCAATTGTAATGCCCACCTGCCCACCTAGAATTCGGATTGTCCAACCCAAACTACTGTGGTCCCATTAATTAATCTAATTTTTAAAAAATGTCAAAGAATGGGACAGAATGCTGGATTCATTGTCTGTTAACAAGAAGTATGTTAAACCTCACTGACATCTCTCAGAGGACATTTAAGCTTTTTTCTTTTCAGCACCTGCTTATGTAGGGGGTTGTTCTAGAACAGGGTCTCAAATCCCAGTCCTGGGGCCTTCCCCAGTTGGAGCAGTTATGCAGTCCAGCCTGGGAGTCCCAGCAGGCTGGAGGGGGGTCTGTCTGTTCCCAGCCCTTCCTGCTGTCGCCCCGCCATCTCTCCCCAATGGCACCCTATTCCCCAGAGACATGGCTTCGGGGATTACCAGGGGGGCCTAGTGTGGTACCGCAGCAGTGATCAGGGCGCCCTGCACTCCCCGCAGTGGTGGGAGCCATGGGGAAGCGGAGCACTGCAGAGCGAGTGCACCCACTGAGTGTGCTCCACTTCCCCAGGGTTCATTCCACCTCAGGAAGTGAGGGGGGCCTGACCGCTGCTGCTGCCGCCCAATGCCATGGAGGGAGAGAGTGGGGAGATGGCGGGAAGGGGCGGGGCTTGGGGGACTGGAATGGACTGACGCAATCACTCTGGCTGGGGGTGGCCTCTGGGTCAGGAGTTTAGGACCCCTGTTCTAGAACGGTTAGAACTGGATAATGCTTATGTCAGGGCTTCTCAAACATTTTCATAATGGACTATTTCAACTTTTCATCCAAAAAATCAACATTGTTGAGGAAAGCGCACACTTCCTGTGAGAATGTTCATTCAGTAGAAAACCCAGCTTCCCACCACAGAAATTCAAACAGAAATCTTTTTGATTAGCCATGCTCAGGGGTGGGGAACCTATGGCCTGCGGTCCAGATCTGGCCTGTGCCTTGCCTTGATCTGACCCATGAGGCTCTCCTCCCCCCAGGAGCAGGTGTTAGGGGTGGGCAAGCTGGGCGGTCACCCAGGGCCGCCATTTTCAAGGGGGCCACTGAAAGAGCTGGTCTTAGGGGCAGGCCGCGACCACATTTCGGCTTGACCTCCCGAATCCTCCCCCCAGGTTTCTCTGGTTACTCCCCAGCCCTTTTTTTTTTTTTTTTGCTTGACAAATTTTTGTCCGGTATTTTTTTTAAACCATCTGGCAACCCTATGGGCGAGCTAGGCAGTTGCCTGGGGCCGCCCATTGGTTAGGACTGGCCCTGTCCAGGAGCACAAGCACTGGCTCCCCTCTGTGGGGGTAAGGGGAACCCCATAACCTCTCCGGGTTGCAGCAGGAAAGTGCTTCCTGCAGGCTCTGTTCTCATCGCGCCCATTGGCCAGGAGTTGCAACCTGCAGCACGCAGAGCTGCACAAAGACACCTGTGTCCCTCTGGGAGCTATCGCAGCCCACAGCCCCTCCTGCCCAGACTCTGCAGCTCTACCTTGCTCTTGCACTTTCCCTCCCTCCCACCCAGACCTCTTACATCACCCCCAGCTTGCTCCTGAACCCTCCCTCCAGCCCAGGTGCTGCCCCCTCACCCTCCAGCCTGCTCCTGCATCCTCACCCTGCTCCTGCACCTTCCTTCCCTTCTGGACCCCGCACTTTCAGCCTGCTCCTGCACCCTCCCTCCCTTCTGGACCCAACACTTCTCTCCCCCGCCTGGTCCCTGGCAACCTCTCCTGAACACTCACTTTGGCCCCACCCCACTCCACTAGCTCCAGACCAATTAATCTGGCCCTGAGCCTTGGTGCCTTGTTCCCCCCCCCCCACACACACACAGGGGCTGGAACTTGAGGGGAGTGAGGGAAGCATCTTTTTCTTCCTGCTTCTCAGTTGGGGGTCACATCTGTGAGAGGGTTTTTTCCTCCTTCTGACTAGGGGGCCAGATCAGTGAGGGTGAGGGGGTTGCTTCTCACTTGTTTCTGGCCCCCTGACTGGTTTTTCTGTGGCTCAGTGGCCTCCACCCAAAAAGGTTCCCCAGCCCTGATAAGTGGAGTGCATATCTCATGGACACCTTCCCTCCCCAGCAAGCACACAGACCACTTGCTTTCCCATTGCCAGGTGCATAACATCCCTGTCACACACTATAGCAATCACCCACCCCAATAATAGTACCAGGAAAGCTCTTGTAATGTGATCCAGCAGCTCCAAGCAAGGAAGAGAGCCAGGACCATCGCCTTAGTCTTACACTCACTCACATGTGTGCTCAGCTTTACTCACAGGAATAAGCATTTGCAGGATCAGGGCCCATGTGAGCAGCCTTGCCGTGTGGTGCATGGGGATTCATGGAGAGCTTGAAAACCGAGACACTGCACTCCCAAGGAGCTGAAGCTCAGAACCCTTGTGAGGGCAGGGTGAAGCTGAGAGAGAATATAGAGGGGCAAGTTTAGCGGGGAAATGTTTGAGACATATGTGGGTTGCATCGAGCTTTATTAAACCCTTTGTAGCCTTTTTCTGTTTTCTCCAGGTGGCTGCATTTTGTGATGTTGATGAAAATAAGATCGCAAAAGGTTTCTACACTTACCAGGAATCCCAGGTTAGTAATAAAGATTGTCACTTCCATTCCTATCATGAGGGATGGTCTGGTGAGAAGTGACATTCTAAGCACATTGGACAAACTGCAAAAAAAGTGTCTCTAATTTTAAATATAGGGAGTTTAAATACAGTCCATACTCTATTTATTTAATTAGGGGTCTAGTGGCTGGAGATGGGTAATGGAATGTGTGGAATTTTTCCTCCTATACAGTAAGGAGCCAGAGTGGCAGTTAGCACCCATTTTAATGGTGCTTTTTTGTAATATGAGAAAGCAGTGAGAGCAGCAACTCATTTCACATAGTGCATAGAACAGATGGTAACATGTTTTGGTCTGTCCCGAGCCGGGCTGCAATGAAACCACTGAAATTTCTGTACCCTCAGATCTCCTCACCAATAGCTGTGGCTACAGTTGGGGAATAAACAGGCAGGAGCAGAGACTATTCAGAAACAAGGATCCTGTTTTCATGTAGCTATCTCTAGAAGTGCAGGTTAAGAAAGGGAGTTATGTGAGTTGGAGGGGGCAGATTTCTGGAAGGAGAATCATTTCCTTGAAGAATGTTTTCTATGAAGATTCAGCTGATTTTGAGTAAGAGATTGGAAATGGACTGATGTTGGGTTTCATGACTTAGGAGCTCCTATGTCAATAAATTATACCAATAAAAAGCATGGTAGCAGCAAGTCTCCGTGGGGAGAGGCAGTTTCAAGGTCTAAGGGAAGGGAAGTTCTTTGTACTGTAGCTCAGAGGGAGCCAGGAGCACACTGCAGTCACTGAAAATGCGATCAGAATAGAAGAAAAACAAATGTCTTTTCAGTGTTTTTGAAAGTTATGGAGCAGGGGTGGGCAAGAGGCTGCCAGTGGGCTGGATCCAGCCTGCCAAGCCACTGGATCCGGCCCATGGCTGCCTCACTAGGACCCTTAAGCACAGCACAATGGCAGACACTTTAAATGTGGCTGCTCTATTCTGGAAGTGAGGCAGGAGGCTTTGTGCTCTATCCTTCCCCTCAGCAAAATCTTTTAGCACCGATTGGTCAGTTTCTGACCAATAGCAGTTGAGATATTTTGCTGGCGGCAGGGGCAGCGAATGAAACCTCCTTCCTCCCCCCACTCCTTCACCCTGCCCGGAGCAGAGCCACAAGGAGCAGCTTGTGACTGCAGCCTTCAGGTTCCTGCAGGGCTGCTGACTGGGAGCTGCCTAGGTAAGCGCTTCCCAGCCAGAGCCGTCCTCTGGCACCCCCACTCTCCCCCCGCAACTATCTGCCCCAGGCCACCACCCAAACTCTCCCTATCCCTTTCCCCCAGGTCACTGCTCCCTCTCAGACCCTCTCCTACACCCTTCCCCTAGGCCAGAATCCTCTCCTTCACCCCCCAGTCCCTCCTGGACTCTACACCCCAAGCCTCTGCCCCACATCACAATCCCCTCCTTCACCCACACTCCCTCTCAGACTTCACACCCCCTCCTGCACCCCAGTCTCCTACCCCAGGCTCCCTTCTGCACCCAACCTCTGTCCCAGACCCCAAGCCTTCTCGGTAGAAATGCGGCCCTTGAGCACTTGCCAAAATCTTAGAGTGGCCCCCCCCTATTACAAATGATTGCCCACCCCTGGTATGGAGCCAAACTCCTGTTGAAGTTAGTGGGAGTTTTCTTAGTGACTTCATTGGGAGCAAGCTTTTGCCCAGGATGCATAAAAGCTAACAGCTGTGATTGAAGAAAGAAAGAAAAGTTTAGCGGTTATTTACAGAGCCATATTCAGCATAGCACAGCATTTCTCTTTGAATGATTCCACACGATAGATGGCAGCGTGCTCCCTAGGTGACATGGGAATCACTGGAATAAATGTAGGCAGCAGATTTTGTGCTAATCAAGATAAAGGAAGATGATATTTAAATAGCTGTAAATGAACCATCCAAAAAGAAAGTCCGTCTGTCCTAGTGTAAATACGAGACTGTGCTGCCAGATTCAGCGCTTTTGTTTTTACTGGCCAGCCAGACCCTTGAAGCCCAGTGCTCTGAGAAGTGGATGTATGCTGTGAGCTCCTGCCGGCGGCAATGAGAACTGAAGGTGATTAGTGACTTTGTAGCATCCAAGGATTTCATTCTCGAGGATACAGTTGAAATGTTTGTATAAGCAGCTCTGGCGTGAAATCATGTGTGCAGCTGTCTAAGGCAGGTACACATCTCAGAAGTGTCGTCATATAAAGAGGGCCTTGGAAACAACAGTCTCTAGCTTGGAGCTAAGAACGCTGATTGTACTGAAAGAGCAACAGTCAGATGAACATAGTTACTGGGTGTTACAGAAAGTGGTTGTTTGCTGTGACCCAAACTACATTAGATTTAAAGTGAAAAGCAAAGTAATGAGTTTGAGTATGTAAGCACTTGGGCCATTCGAACACATGATCTTCGAATACAATTTCATTCTGTCTTCTAACTCAAACTTCCCTCTTTGCAGGAGAGACCAAAACCCCAAATTCCCATAAAACATTTCCGAGATGCAACCCCACCTTTCATTATCTGTGTAAAGTTGGTGAGTACATTTTTTTGGCATACACTAAATGAATCACATCTCTATTTCCTAGCATCACCATAATTGCGTTGTAATTTTTGCAATTAAGTTTTGACAAAAAGCACTTAATCTAAACCTTTGGAAAATGTGTATTATAAAAACCAAAAGCACAGCCTTAGCGGCCAATTTGGTGACATTGTTTTTAGAAATCAGTGCAGGGAGTGGAAGTGCTGGAGAAATATTAAGAGTAATAAAAGCAGGGTCCTTATTCTGTTTTCCCTTTTTGACCTACAGTTTTGTAAGCACAATGTGGTTGCCTTGTGCAGGCATGGTTAGTCACTCTGCCCTTGTTTATGTCCAGAATATCGCAGCCATCTCTGTGTTCAGGCACAGAAACTGTGTGCAAAAACGCAGGCTTTCATCTGTAAATCAGGCCCGTAAGTCATCACGTGCAATATGCTCATCCTTAATCCTCCTTCATGTCCGAGTGCTGGTGAGAGGCAGAGACTGCAGCTGCTTTCTCTTTCACTCCTTCAGCGGAATTACTAAATTCCTGAATTACTAAAAGCCTAAGCAACAGATATTCTGCTGTTGCATTACAATAACAAAGCACAACACAAATAAGGAACAATACAAAAGAATCAGATCAGATGCTGAAATACACTCTCAGGCTATGTCTACTCTGCAGTGCTATTTCAGGATACCAGAGTATCCCGATACAGCTATCCCGCATCTTAACAGCAAGTCTGTTATTTCAGGCTCGCTATTCTGACGTCCCTGTAAACCTCATTGCACAAGCAGTAAGGGATGTTTCGGAATAGTGGGTTATTTCAATGAAATAAGCTATTTCAGCCTACGGGGCAGTGTAGACATACCCTCACTGTGAATACTAAAAGTTACTAAGGTAACAGGAAGTTCTGAAACTTGCAAATAAAGCTACATAGGGTTTCCTTCATATAAACAAAGACATTTTTGGTGATGGTTTGACTGAAACTCAACCCCTACAATCCCCCCTCACCTGAGCACCCCCTAAGTTAGGGTCAGCACAGGGATCATAATACTTCACAATTGGAAAACCAGATGGCAAGTGCCCCATGGCATTATCATACTGTGGACAAGTAGTAAGAAGCCTGAAATTGACTAGCAATATTGCAACTACTGTAATTTTTCAAATGAAACAAGGACTGAGGGCAAAATAGCTGTTTAAGTACATGTAATTTCTGAAGCTCTAACAAGGATGCTATTATAGTCCCAGTTTTAATGTCAAATATACAAAGACCAGGTCACATCCTCATTTGCATTTCCGCACCCTAAAGCCTGAGCTGTCTGCTTTTGTCTGGTGGTAACACTGATGTTACAGGAGCTGAGATTATAAATTCTGCTAGTGAGTGTAGTAATATGAGGGCCTGAAACAAAAGTCCATAAAACACAGGCCTAGTTTTAGTCTTGGCTAACAATGGTCAAAACTTCACTACTATAAAACAAAGCTAAGCTGTGAACAAGAAGCAGGCCCCTGCTCTCAGAACGTGGCACAGACAGGCCTGAGAGTGTAGAACACTAATTGGTACCAGGCCCAGGTGCAGACTAGCAATTGGTACTAGGTAGGTACCGACTGTAACAGTCATTGGTACTGGGCATAAGTTGAAAGCACATTCCAACAGGAAGGCAACACTAGCTCATTAAAAAGGACCTTGGTACCCACGCTCCCCAGAGATCCTGACCCAGGTCCAGGAAAGTGTCTAAAGTGACTACATGCTAGATAGAGATGTGTGATCGAACCGTGAGGTGCAGGGTGTTGGGTGATATCTGAGTAGTGTCAGATGGGTGGCAACCTGGCATGTCAAGAGTGATGGTAACTTGTACCTGTATATAAAGTGGTGTCTTCGAGGGGCTGCCTTTGTCCAGCCTAGGGGGCAGTGATGGATTCCATGTCGCTGACTGAGCCCTCCCATTGTCAGGGGTACGTATGCATAATGGTTCGGTAGAGTCTGCTGCCATCTATTGCTGTTCTTCATTTGACAGTAAATCTGGCTGGGCGCCTTTGATACTTATCTGATTTTGTGGCCTTTGGGGTCTCTCTCGGGAGTCTGTCGTGCTCACTACTTGCCCAAGTCACCACGGCACACAGGACTGAGCACACACGCAGGCAGCTGAATAGCTATCATCACTGACGGAGCAAGAGACCTGTCAGGGCACCACATCAGTAAATCCTGACTCCTGCAGTGAGGCAGCCGAGAAAGGGCCACCGCAATTCTAAAACCATAAGAGAATGCACTAATGGACAAGTGGACAAGGACGAAATGGACAAGAGAGAGGGTTTCTTTTCAGATTTCTTTCCTCTAAGGATCCCAGTTTAATTTTTACACATTAAAGATGGGGCACTGGGAGCTTAAATGACTGCCCAAGGATATAATAGAGGTCTGTGGCAGATTCAGGAATTGAAACCCAATCTCAAGTCCTATTTATTATTATTACTACAGTAAAAGCTGTGTTAGCTGGCCCGGTACCAACTGGAAAGCTCTGTAAACTGGCTGGTCTAATCTTCATAGAAAGTCCAGTTTATAGTCTCTTTGGCATGGGGCTGGCAGACTCTACTTGGCTTTGCGTGGTTCCCCAGAAGCAGTGTCATGTCCTTCCTGCTCCTCAGCTGAGGAATAGCCACGGGGGGGGTTCAGAATGGGGGAGGGGATGCAGGACTGGTAATCGGCAGTCAGGAGATGTTTCGGGGTGCTGGATTCAGGGTGCTCACCTCAGGCGACTCCCCACAAGCGGTGACTTGCACCTGGTAGAGGTGCAGCGAAGTGGGTCTGCCTGCTGCCCCCACCCCATCCTGAGAGCTGGTTCCATAGCTCCCACTGGCCATGGTTCCTGCGGGCTGAGGCAGCGTGCAGAGCTGCCTAGCCATGCCTGCACGTGGAGCAGCAGGGGCAGGTCGCCATTTGTGGGGAGATGCCCAAGGTGAGCGCCCTATAGATCCAGCACCCCAAAAGCCCTCCCTTGTTCCAACCCCATCTCAAGCCCCTACCGCACCAAAAACTCCTCCCTCTTAGTTAACCGGCCCATTCCTCCAAAAGAAGCTTTTACTGTATCTATATTGTAAGTGTGCAGAGGCCTAGACTGAGATCAGGGCTCCATGGTGCTAGGCACAGTTCAATTACACAGGAAGGGTTTGTTCCCAAGAGCTTACAGTCTACTCCGACAAGACAAAGGAGGGGAAGAAACAGAGACAGAGCAGTGAACCGGCTTGCCCAAAGTCACCCAGCATGTTCAGTGGATTCCTGAGTCCTCTCCAGAGCCCTGTCCGCTGGGCCGTTCTGTCTCTCTATACATTTGCCTTTACAGGTCACCTTTATGGGGTGTTCTTCCATTAATTCCCCCTTTCTTCCAACAATACACACAGTGTGACTCATGTTGGTACGACACCTTCTCAAACAGGCTGCCTGAGCTTGGTTTAAACTGAAATCTCATTCTTACTGGCTGTGCGCTTGCAGCTGGATTGGAATGGCCCCACCTTTCAGTCATCATTTTTAATCTGCTCTGGAAAGCAGCCCCACACCAAAACCAAAACAAGCCTGTAACTGACTGTGGTTTAAAACATTTAGGTCTCTTGTGTGGAGAAGGCCTCAAACTTTAGACCTGACCACTAGAGGAAATGGTTTTGAAACTGGTTGAAACCTGCACAGAGATGTTGAGCTTTCATTGATCTGTGGTGATATTGTGCAGACTAAGTATAACGCTGGGGATTTGGTTTTTAGTATATTTTTAGACTGTTTGAACTTGCTTTGTTTTCTGTGCAGCCCACATCTGAAAATTGAGCTGAACAACAAATGTACCTCGCTGCTATTTTTTAAATTCACCTCCCCCCAGCATATGCTTTCAGATCTTCACACCTCCCCCCAGCCTTCACACTCTCTGCTGAGGATCACAAAGGAGTTGGAGGTAGCAGAGCAGCCTATAGACACAGCTTTGCAGCTCATCAAAAACAAAGAGTAAACGAGAAGCAATAGCCAGAAAAACAGGGAAATACCCAGTGCTGGGGTGAGAGGGGAGTTAGTACAAACTGAGATTAATGCTGATGAAATGTAAAGATTCCCATAGCTGTGGATATTTTTAATTTGTGTCAAAAGCACTACAATGCTAGTGAATTAATGAATCTCACCATGAGAGGAGGAGGAAGATTCTTTAATTTGATTATAGTTGAGACATGAAATTCCCCTGTAAAAGAGCACCTTTCTGCTGTGTGCTACATGGAGACAAAATGTCTGTTTTAGAGAAATTACAAAGGACCAACATTTTCAAAACATTTGGGCAAATCAATCTTGCTCAGGCTAC
Source organism: Rafetus swinhoei (assembly GCA_019425775.1). Classification (NCBI taxonomy): domain Eukaryota; kingdom Metazoa; phylum Chordata; order Testudines; family Trionychidae; genus Rafetus; species Rafetus swinhoei. The sequence goes on from CM033438.1 coordinate 5,784,778, forward strand.
GCAGACTCATAAAACTGCCTGAAGTGCCTTCTTCTGAGACATTCATGGCAAGTAGTTCTCAAATCTCATTATATGCTCATGCAACAAGTGTGGCCCAGCCAGATGTATCCCACTAAATTTGTTACCTGGAATTGTCAGATTTCTGGAAGGCAGGATGCATCACCATTGACAGATAGGATTCTCCTCACCCCTCGATATTACTGTAGAGGGCGGGCATTGCATAAATTACAAAGTCAATATGGAACAATATCTCTACACCAAAATCTTGGCAGGATTCATCACCCATTTGTCTCACTTGTTTAGCAAGATGAAACTCAGCTTGTTACCCATCTATAAGATTCCTTCAGTAGCTCCTAAGAGGCCTCACACTACTTAAAGGTGGTTCTGTTCTGACAAATGCCGATATAAAAGTGGCATCAGTTATATACAACCCTCAAGGGTTAATGGAAACAGTGAGATAACTGGTAAAACAAAAGAAAAAACTATGTAGCACTTTAAAGACTAACAAGATGGTTGAATAGGTGATGAGCTTTCGTGGGCCAGACCCACTTCCTCAGATCATATTCTGGAAGAGAATTGGCATGACCATACATACCAAAGGAATACAATGAAAAAAAGTGAACACATTATTAAACTGACAAATCAGATTTAGTACAGAAGATGGGGTGAGAGGGAGGGAGGGAAGGAGGGAATAGCTATTTGAGTCAATGAATGATGCTAATTACCCTTAAGCATTACAAAGATAGCTTCCCACTTATCACCCCTGATTAGCCATTCATTGACTCAAATAGCTATTCCCTTCCTCCCTCCCCCTCACCCCATCTTCTGTACTAAATCTGATTTGTCAAAGACACTAATTATCTTACCCATTACAAAGATAGCTTCCCCAGTTATCACCTCTAATATCATTAGTTCACAGACATTTACCTTCCCCTCTCCCCCAATCCCCCCTCTGTTCTGAAATTTGATTTGTCCTTTTTATATGTGTTCACTTTTTTTGATTGTATCCCTTTGGTATATATGGTCATGCCTATTTTCTTCCACAATTTGATCTGAGGAAGTGGGTCTGACCCACGAAAGCTCATCACCTAATAAACCATCTTGTTAGTCTTTAAAGTGCTACATCAGTGGTCCCCAGCGCGATGCCCGTGGGTGCCATGGCGCCCGCCAGCGCATTTACATGTGCCCGCCAAGTGCTTGGGGCCAGCCCCGCCCCGGGTGCGCGGCGTCGGTCCCGGGCACATGGGTAGCCCCGCCCCCGGGCGCACAGCTATGGGGGGCGCCGGCCCTGGGCGCACGGCTATGGGGGGCGCCGGCCCCGGGCGCGTGGCAAACTGGCGGCCCCGCCCCCGGACGCGTGGCACATGGGGTCGTCGCCCCCGGGCATGCGGCACGTGCGCGGCCCCGCCCCTAGATACACGAGCGGTCCCACCCCCGGGCACACGGCGTGTGAGCAGCCCCGCCCCCGGGCGCCCGGCACATGGGGTCGTCGCCCCCACGCACGCAGCACATGTGCGGCCCCGCCCCCGCCCGGACGCACGAGCGGCCCCGCCCCTGGGCACACGGCGTGTGAGCGGCCCTGTCCCTGGGCACCCGGCAGCTCCAAAAGGTTGGGGACCACTGTGCTACATAGTTTTTCCTTTTGTTTTAGCAAGATCAGACTAATACGGCTCCCTCTCTATTACTGTTGTATAATTGGGTTTGCTGACTCTTGCTGTTGCTGTTAAATGAGCAGGAATGAATCTAGTCTGAATTTGCAGAGCTGTCAGGAGTCTCCTTCAGCATCTTTTTAGGGATACGGAGAAAGTTATGTTTAGTAACATAAAATGGACAAGTAAATCTTCTATATATTTCAGAGAGATTGTCTGTCTGGCTGCCTAAACTGTAAGACCCAGGACAGGGACAGATATAACGCCATCGGGGTGGCAAGGGTGGAAAAAGAGACAGCCATTATTGTATATTTGAGAGTTTGTCTGTTTGCGCATGTGTGTGTCTGCCATGGTGAGAGAGGGCCGGAATTGTCCTCTGTCCCCGGGGCAGCCTCCTCCCCAGCCCCACCCTGCAACAAAAATTTAAATGAAGAAAAACAAAAATTATTTGAGTTAAAGACCTGAGCAATACCAGGTAATTCTTCTAGTAATACTGTAAAGGAAAATTTCATGTATATAGAGTATTAAACTAAATAAATGAAGCATGCCCAGTAATGCAGGCCTGTATAGTACAACACAATATACTCTGCGGCCTTACTCAGATTTCCCTTTACATTCTGAAGTGAGACTATAGTGGCCTGTCACAGCACTTCCAGAGCATCTCTCCATTGATGCTCCTTTCCTTTGCCTCTTTCTACTGTTGCCATAGGCCCTCAGTACTGTGTATCCTTTGGGGGGAATCCTTAATCTGCACAGATTTATCCTTTTTGTAAGGAAAGACTCTATGGCCACATCTACACTTGCAGGAAGATTGACGCTCTGGAGGTTGATCTTCTGGCATTCGATTTAGTGGGTCTGTTAAGGACCGGCTAAATCAAACACCGAGGATGCCCCTGTTGACACCAGAATGCCTTGCAATCATGAGGAGTAGGGGAAGTTGACAGGAGAGTTTTCCATAGCTGGAGTTGCATATCTTACATCGATGCCCATGCAGTTCTGGCCTATGTCCCTCCATTTATTTTATTTCCAAGATTAATCCTTTCTGTCCCTCAGCTGTTGTTCCTACCATGCACAAGTCCGTGTCCTGGAACAGGGCCGGGGTCTCCTTTCCTTCAAAGTTGCCTTTCATCTTCTCCCTAGACTCTACCCTGTTACCTGAAGAAAAATACTCTGATTCATTAGGATGGCCACATATTCCCTCCATAATTTCATCCATGTTAGGGCCTCATAGATTTAAAATTGGAACATAAGACTTTCGAGGTGCCTTTTTCTCCAGGTGCATCAAGTACCATAGAGGTTTCAAAGGGTATATCTACACTGCCACCCTAGTTCAAACTAGGGTGGCTAATGTAGTCATTCGAACTTGCAAATGAAGCCCGGGATTTAAATATCCCGGGCTTTATTTGCATGTTCCCGGGCGCCACCATTTTTAAATGCCCGGTAGTTCGAACTCCCTGCCCGTGGCTACATGTGGCACAGGCTAGGTAGTTCGAATTAAAGCTCCTAATTCGAACTACCGTTACTCCTCCTGCAATGGGAGAGGCAGAGCCAGCCAGGCACCACCCCTAAGAACAGGGATGCCAAAAAGATAGACCTGTCAGTGAGGAAGGCCTATGCGCCCGGAGGCCTACAGCTTCGCATAGCAAACCAGCTGGTTTGGCTGTCTCGCTACACGTATAACACCTGGACCTCCATGGACAAGTTTAACGAACTCCTCCACAGGGATTCTCGGCCTTAGTTCAGAGCCCTCTTGAAAAAGAGCAGAACAATCTCTAGGGCCATGCTCCAGGCGGTCTTAGATGCAGCCACTCGTGCTATGGCTATGGGGGTGGTGTTACGCCACAGCTCTTGGCTGCAAGAGTCTGAGGTACCCATGGAGCTCCAAAATACAATCCAAGACCTTCCATTCGAGGGCCCGTCTCTGTTTTCTGAACAGACAGACCAGCACCTACACGGGTTCAAGGACACCCAGGCCATGCTAAAGTCACTGGGAATTCACACCCCGGCCACCCAGCGGCAATCCTTCATGGGCAGGAACCTTCCGAGGCCTTCCCATCAGGGCACTCGCCCTGATTTCTCCCAGCGCTGTAGTAGAAATGGCAATGGGAGGAACATCAGGCACCATCCTCGGCCACCCCAGGATCAGGCGCAGAGCCCACCTAACAAGTCCACAGGGCCCCATCAAGGATTTTGAGGGTACGCCCGAGGACAGCTTACCAGTCTCATCTCTCCCCTTCCGGGATCGTGTATTCCCTTTCTGCTGGGCCTGGGAATCTATTACCTCAGACCGCTGAATCCTACAGATGGTGGGAAGGGGCTATATCATCCCCTTCCACTCTGCTCCTCCTTCACATCTCCCTACCCCGTGCCTCTTCTACCCCCTCTCACGAGCTTCTCCTTCGGGAGGAGATCCTTCAGCTCCTCGCCCTAGGGGCTGCAGAGCCGGTTCCCCCGGGAGTACTGGGCAGGGGCTTCTATTCCAGATATTTCCTGGTCCCCAAAGCCAAGGGGCGGGGGGTTCTGCCCTATTCTGGACCTCAGGGATCTCAACGCCTTCATCATCAAAACCAAACAAGATGGTGACCCTAGCATCTATCATTCCATCCCTAGCTCCTGGAGACTGGTACGCTGCCCTCGATCTAAAAGATGCCTTCTTTCACATTTCCATTGCTCTCCACCTCTGACGGGTCCTCCGCTTCATGGTGGGCAGAGACCACTATCGGTTTACGGCCCTCCCCCTTTGGGATTTCCACGGCCCCCCGGGTCTTCACAAAGTGCCGTTGTAGCTGCCGCCCTGAGAAAAAGAGGAGTCCAGGTGTTCCCCTATCTGGACAACTGGCTCCTGCGGGGGAGCTCTGCAAGCCAGGTGAGGGCCCACATCACCCTGGTTCGGGATCTCTTCCGGGAGTTGGGCCTACTCCTGAATGTGGACAAATCAACTTTGGTACCCACTCCAGTAATAGAGTTCGTGGGCGCCAATCTGGACACCGCATCCACATGGGCCTTCCTCCCCAGGTCCCGCATCCTGATGATCAAGTGGGCCATCCGGGATCTGCAGGCATTCCCGATAACCACGGCCAGGACTCCTGGGCCTAATGGCCACATGCACATATGTCACCCAACACACCAGGCTCTGCATGCGACCACTACAGATGTGGCAGGTGCGCACTCACAACCCATCTTTCCTCCAGTGGGACCGTGCCCTCTGAGGTCCTTCGATCCCTGGATTGGTGGACCCAGGAGGGGGAGGTCTGCACCGGGGTACCATTCTCTAGGCCCCTACCAACCCTCCGACTGGTGATGGATGCGTCGGACACAGGCTGGGGAGCCCGCCTCAGCAACATATGGACAGAAGGTATGTGGACCACGGACGATCTCTCCCTACACATCAACGTCAGGGAGCTACGGGCAGTCCGCCTCGCTTGCGCAGCCTTCCTCCCTCAACTCAGGGACAATTTGAACTGTTGGCGACGTGTTCGTTACTACACCTGTCCTATAAGGTATCCCTCTTGGTGGCCATCACGTCGGCCAGATGTGTGTCCGAGCTGAGAGCCCTCACTGCGGACCCCCCATATACAGTTTTCTTCAAAGACAAAGTCAGGTTGCGCCCCCACCCGGCTTTCTGCCGAAAGTAGTGTCCAACTTTCATGTGTCGCAGGACATCTTCCTACATTTTTTACCCCAAGCCCCACGCATTGGGTAAGGAACAGGCGCTACACACTTTGGCCGCTCGGGAGGTGCTAGCCTTTTATTTAGAAAGAACGAAGCCCTTCCACAGGTCACCTCAGCTCTTTGTTGCCATAGCAGAGCGGATGAAAGGCCAGCGGGTTTCGGCACAAAGGATCTCCTCTTGGATCACAGCCTGCATTAGGGAGTGCTACGGGATGGCCAGGATTCCAGCCCCTCCCCTCACTGCCCACTCGACTAGAGCTCAGGCCTCCTCCACAGCTTTTCTGACTCGGGTCCCTATCCCAGACATATGCAGGGCTGCCACGTGGTCCTCTGTCCACACCTTCGCTAACCATTATGCACTGACTCATCAGGGATGGGGGGATGCTGCCGTGGGTAGGGCTGTCCTCCGCTCAGTGGAAGGTTAGAACTCCGACCCCATCTCCTTGGGTTTCTGCTGTAGAGTCACCTACATAGACTGGACATGAGCAATCACTCGAAGAAAGAACGGTTACTTACTGTGGTTCTTCGAGATGTTGCTCATGTCCATTCCAAATTCCGCGCGCCTCCCCTTCTTTGGAGTAGTCCAGTAAGAAGGAACCGAGGGGTGGCGGGCCAGCAGGGGTATATATGGGCCAGTATACCGGCGCCTCTCCACAGGGCTCCCCTGCTGGCCCGACAGGTGCTGCTAGGGGAAATGTTTCCCACCACGCGTGCACACCTAAATGGAATGGACACGAGCAACACATCGCAAAGAACCACAGTTACGAGATAAGTAACCGTTCTTTTTCAGTTTCCCTGTAGATTTTAGCTGCTGCAAAACATGCATGCTTCATGCCTGCTCACTTGAGAAGATTAGATAATTGTAATAAATGGATTGTTTTTGTGGCACTTCCATGACAACCATTTACTGAGTGTAGTGCTCGGTTGCTCACTGGAGTTATAGTTCTTGAAAGAAAAAGCTACATGATGCAGTCCCCTGCTCCATTTGTGAAAGCTGCTAGTGCATTAAGACCAAAGCACTAGAGCTGAAATCCATTGGAAAAGAGGAGGGGACTCACCTGCAGGTTTTTATTCTCACAATGAGCAAATCCTTGTCCAAATTCTATCCCCAGACCTGAAAACCTGCTGCAGCTTTACATTATTTGTTTCCTCACTTTGCCCAAAGTAGCAGAGAGGAGCATGCCCTTTCTTGCTCCAGTTCTATCCCACAGGGTTGCAGCTCAGGCTGGATTCAAAGTGCCTGAAGTGAAAAAGGGTTTTCTGCTTTCCAAGCTCAACTGAGAAGCCAAAAGCTACAGTGTGTGAAATACAGTAGGCTTTACTGGCAGCTCTGGAATTAGTTCAGCTGTGTAAAGGCACGGCTCGTTCCAGCTCCCCAACCTGCTGCTCAGGGACTGATGGGATTCCATTTGCCCACCCTCTTTGCTTTAGCATCTGAGTTTTAAAAAAAACACAGCTTGAAAATGAACCTGCCTCCAGAACTGACCAGGCCATGGGAGACTCGTCCAGCTCCTTCTGTCCCGACTTGGAAGCAGTGAAGATCAGAGGTCAGAACTTAGCTATATATTGTTACTAGAAGATTTACCTGGTGTTGCTCAGGCCCTCAACTCAATTAGCTTTTAGTTTTTTGAAAATAAAATGAAAATGTACATGCGTCATTTAATAATTGCTCTGGGATGGGATGAGGGGATCAGGATGCAGGCTGCCCTGGGGAGAGAAGACTTACACCAGCCCTCTCTCACCACAGCAGCTTGGGGCCAAGTGAGAAGTGCCTCTCCGTGGCACTTCTGCAGCTCCAGTGGGCATAGCCAGAGAGGAGTGCATATTCCCCGGCTGAGGCACATCCAGGTCGTCTACCCCATGCGCCCCAGGCAAAGTGAGGGATGCAGCAAACTTACTTCCTGATGGAGAACCACCAGCAATGTCTCTGTATCAATGGGGGGGACTTCAGCCCCCCCACATAGGGTAGCTGGGGGGTGGGATTCTCAGAGCTGGGGCAGTCCCAAGAGGAGGGGCGCCCCCAGGCAGCCCCTTCACCTTCCTGGTGTTTTTGTCTCTTTTCTGTGTGGTTTTATGAGAGGCAATCCTATTCCAGGCACATCCCAGTTTCCTGGCACAACCAAACCCTGACCTTGCTCTCAGGCATGATAAGAGGAAGCTGCCTAGCAAATTTGCTGGGTTTAGCTCTTACCGTTTAGGAGGAGTTCTTGAGCAGACAGACAGACAAACTCTCTCAAATATATAATAGATGTAGGCTGCGTCGAGACTGGCAAGATTTTGCGCAAAAGCGACTGCTTTTGCGCAAAAACTTGCCAGCTGTCTACACTGGCCGCTTGAATTTGTGCAAGAACACTGACTTTGTAATGTACAAAATCAGTGCTTCTTGCGCAAATACTTTCACGCTCCTGCTCGGGAAAAAGCCCTCTTGCACAAGAATACTTGCGCAAGAGGGCCAGTGTAGACAGGGAAGAACTGTTTTGTGCAAAAAAGGCCCGATGGCGAAAATGGTGATCGGGCTTTCTTGCGCAAAATCACGTCTAGATTGGCCACAGATGCTTTCGCGCAAAGGACTTTTGCGCAAAGCATCCGTGCCAATCTAGACGCTTTATGAAATACTTTTAACTTAAAAACTTTTCCGTTAAAAGCATTTCCGCAAAATCATGCCAGTCTAGATGCAGCCGTAGAGTTCTCCATTAACGCGAGTGGAACGTCTTGAGGGTTCTGGGCCCTAGTTTTGCAATTCACTTGAGACCAAAAACCTGTCAGTGGTCTCAGCTACCACGGATTGCAACAGGTGAAGAGGATGCTCAACAAATGAACCAGGGCCCCAAAGCTACTTGTAAGCAAGAGAGTGTTTTGTGAGATGGGGACCAGGTGGGTATAAAGCACTCGGTTGACATGGGGACTGTTCTGCCTCCTGAGTGGGAGTAGAGGTGCTGTGGCAGTGACCAGATACCAGGGGAAGATGGCCTGAGAGTTAACTGTATCCTGTGCCTGGCCCTTACCTGGGTGTGCAAGGCGGAAGAGGGCACAGCTTCATCTTGTGCCCTTTATGCCAGGGACAGGCACACTGGCAGGTAGTTGGGGGGGAGGGTCACTGCAAGGGACTGGGAGATGGATAGGGCACACTGTCACAACACCCCACTTCAGACAGTCTCTGGCAAGGTCCTTATCTTTCCAACAGCTTTGAGTGATTGGGCGTTGTTTTTGCAAAGCAACGACTTCCTTGAAAAGGCTTCTCGTATCTGAATTCTGCAGATTCTGTGTTTAGTGTCCTTGTATAAATAGCCCCATTTCACTTTAGTTCACACTTCCAGCTAGGTGTGGTACGTCTGTACTTCCTCGCCAAAATGATTTAATGTTGCTGTGTCCAGCTGCCACATTCTGCCCCAGAGCTAGCAGAGTTTGGGCAGCAAGTGGCATATAACCAACTGAAGCAATTTATACAAAGTGCTGAATAAAATACCTTGGACGCTTTGGGGGTGAAAGGTGCTATATAAATTACGTTGTAGTTACCACTGTCACTCTCTGGCACAGTAAACACCCGAGGTCTGTAAAAACACTGGGGCTTGTGGTTACCGTCTTGCTGAAATTGTGCAGCAGCAGCAGCATTCTTAATATTTTGTGCCATACAGACTAACGTGGAAGAACTGAAAAAGGTAATTAGAGCCATATGGTTGGGAGGCACAGGTCACGGGGTGGGTTTGGGATCTGAAGCAACATGCCTACAGATGTTTCCTTTCATCTGTCAGTTCAAGCAGGAGAAAGAATGAAGAGCTGTTCTTTAAAAAGGCATAAGCACAAACCTGACCCTCTAAGAAGTGGAGGAACATCGTTTTACTGATGCTCACAGCATCCAACATTTATTTCCCCAAAGGCAGCAATGATCCAGGTTGCAGACATGACATTAGCACCACTTTTGTTAGCATTGTCGCATCCCAGGTGCTAAAGCAGCATTAGGACAGTTCACTGCTTGAATGGGAGACCTCCCGGGACTACTCAGCTGCTATGAGAGGGATTCTGTTGATGGCACTCTCCCCTTGATTATATAGGAAGTTGGAGGAGAAATAAAAGTTGGAGTTTGACCCTTTGTGGTCCTTAAAGATCCCACAGCAGTTTATTTCATGAGATTTTGACAAGGACGGTTGAGCATTCTGCCTCCCAGAATCCTTCCTGCTGTTTCAGTTCTGCATGGTAGGCTTCCTATGCAATTTCATAGTGGTGTGAAAGCTCTTAATGCAGCTGCTGGGTTCCACTCAAAGGGAGGCTGCAGGAATCCTCGCTTGTCCCTCACCTGTTATAGGATATTGTCACAATTAATGAATAATTTCTGAAGAGCTTAAAGAATTGTGAAATTAAAGACTATGGGCAGGTGAAGTAGCACATCAGAAACGCAGAGGTTGGCATGTTTACCTAATGACATTGTTGGTTCACTTGACTCTGTGTCACTACGTTGCAGTATTGTACGTACAACAAAACCCAGAGCTCCTGTCCAGAAGTAAAAAGGCATTGAAGGACACACCTGTACCTCTGGTTAATATGCCAGTTGCTTGATGAAAGTATATTTCATCAGACAAGCATCAGGGTGTAAAATCCACAATTCCCACTACTTTGTTAACAGCCTCCTTGTTCCAGTCCCTTCAGATGCTTGTACTTAAAAAAACAAGAGCACTCACACTTAGTCCTCTACAGAGCTGGTTGTGGTACAAACCTTTTACTTTGCTTAGCAGTTACAGTAAGCTGTTTGCAGCCTTCTGAACTGGTGACCATACTCCCACTCCCCCCTTCCCCAGGCTAGCTTGGAAAAGTTCTTGAACATGCCGCTTTCACCCCATGAGCTAAGGATGAAAAGTGTCTTAAAGCTGCCAATATTTCTCTCTGGCACTACAAGGTTTTTGTTTCCACGGGCTGATGTGGGGGCAGGGGAGGTGGCTTGGCGGGGTTGATCCAGAACATGACCAGTTAGGGAAGGAAAGAACAAAACAGACTTTGAACTCAGACATAAGTAAAAGTCTTTAAAGCTTTCTGTTTTCTTGAAATAAGACATCTAAGCTTATGAGTTTGGAAACTAGTGCAGTAATTTTAGAGAGTGGATGTGGGGGGTGGGTGGATGTGGGGAGCCATAGGGGCAGAAGTGTATGCACAGAGTCTCAACTCTTTTTTTTAAATAGATTTTTTTATAACAGCAACTGGGCTTTTCTTCCAATGGTCTATAAATCCTAAATGAGTGATGAAATAGGGTTCAGCCAAATGAGCTAATACGGTCTCTCATCCCATAGGATCTGACAGGTGGAGCGTTTGAAGAAAACTTGAACACACTAGACTTGAAAGAGGGGCTAGATTATCATCATTTCAACTGAACACTGAGGTACAGCATTGAAATTGGTGCTTTATGTATCCTGGGTGATGTGTATGTTTAAAAAGAAAACCTGCATTCGGAGGTTAGGTTTTGTAGTTAGCAATTTAAATGTCACCCAGTGTATCTCTTCTGATCATGTAGTCTTTTCTAAAGGCAGGATACCTTTGATAGCTATATTTACCAGATGTTAATATGGCACATTACAGGCTTAGCAATCTAATATAGTATTCTGAAATGTAACTTTTTTTGTGTGCTAATTTTAAGTGTACAAAATGTGTTACTGCTGCTTATATTCTTGGTGGAAATAGCTCATCCAATACTATCCATTAGATTACAAAGCAAGCTGCTACCATAAGGAACCCTTAAAGCCACATCAGACAATGTACACATGGGTTTAAACATTCTCAACAATGAGAGTGTTTAGAGACCTTGATGACTCAGGTTCTGTCAAGAGTGGTCGGGGGCCCCAACCCATTCCCTGGAATTGGTTAAGCTGCTGCTACTGACAGCAGCAGCTGGTGTTTCCTGAGGTGACATTTTTGCATTACTGCTTTGTATCTACGTGAGCTTCTAGTAGTAAGGGATTAAAGAGTCCCTAAATTATGGCATCCCTGTGATTCAGTGGATATAGAAGCCAGAGGCTAATTTATATAGATGCTCAGAGCTTTTACTCAGCCTCCTATTGTGTATACTTCAAAAATAAGCCCATTTTTGCTAACATGGAAGCAACATTTTTCTTGCACTGGGGACCTCAAGTTATATCTTTTACTCAAGAAGGAATTAAACCTCCAGGCAGCTTCTGCTTTATATTATCCCTCCGATGAAATATGCCAGTTAGTGGTTTAGTAGATGTGAATGAACACAATGAAGAGGTAACTTACCTTAACTAGTGATTCTGGGGGCCCAGCTTGACACATTAGATAGGTCTGAATCTAATTGCATAGCATTTTATACAATTTGGACACCGCTAATGTTTTTTAAGTAGGTCACCTAAAATTACTAATTATTTTAGAAAATCTTTACTCTGGCTAAGTAACAGGTATTTTGGTTGCTAGTTGCCCTAACTGTTTAACTAAACTATTGTTTAACAGTTGTCTTAGTTATGGTTGTTCCCTTATCAGTATCTATCTTTCTTGTTCCTTTGGTGATTGACACCCTGAGAATGGCATAATACTGAGGGGCCATACAGTATCCGCTATCCATTTGACTTTTTTCTTTGTCTATATGGCACTCAGCTGGACAGGAAGGAAGGTTGCACACTTGAATGTTAGGGGTCTAGTGAAATGGCTCACAGCAGCCAGAACCACTTAGGCTGTATGTTATCCCATCAATATACTCAAATTTAATATAAATATATACCAAGTTCAGACTCTAAAGACTTCCAGCAAGTGCTGTCTTGCTGGTTAATTAAACTGTGCTGCTGCCTTTGCTTCCTGGACCAGCTGTGCAGAATTCAATTATAAAGTCTGTGTGGAAAAGAGTGCCTCCCACCTCCCGAACTTCTGGTTAATAATGGCTCCTTTCAGAAAAGAGGCCTGTAACTATGAGCCTGCCTCTCTCTTTCCTGGCTACTGCCATGTGGACCCTGTTTGAATTGATTAATCACGTGCATCACTTCACTCTTGTTCTCAGGATCCCAACCCAGTTTGAATGTTTATAATTCCCTGTGCAGATTAACAATACTGAGATCACCATTCCACGGCCCTCCCCCGTGGCTGGCTATGTTCGGTGCTTCTGGCTTCGGCTTATGCCTGCCAGTTCCAAGCTGAGGAAAAGATTATTGTTTATCCTTTGCCGCTCAGAATGCGATATGGAAAAGTGGCTGCAGCTTTCTTTCTACAGAAAAAGGTGTTCTGGGCCTCTCAGACAAGGGGATTGGTAACTAACTGCATAGCCTTTAACCCCCACAGCCCAGATTTTCAAGAGAAGGTGATCCCTTCACTAGAATTTTGCATTGTCAGTTTCTCAGAGAGATGAAATGGCTCAATTTCCATACTCAGACACACAGGTGACTGTCACTCATAGAGGTTGGTCCAGTTCAACTTCTGAGGGGAAGAGGTCTGTGCCCCTAACTCCTCTAAGGTGCCAAGTCTAAACATTCGAGTAATTTTTTTTTTTTTGGGGGTGGGGGGTTCGTTTTTCTGATGTAACTATATTTTGACACGTCTGTAGTGCTGTAATTTTTCTTAATTTTTCATACATTTTACATGAACGAGTTCACCCTGTTGGGCAAGTGGGGCTCCTGCCTTTCGGACTGGATTTGGCCCAGTGCTGTTTTTGCCCCAAGCAAGGAACAAATATTGCCATGTGAGCAATACTGGTCTGAAATGACTCGACATCTGCACCCTTAACCAGTGGAAACGGAGACATGGGGGCTAGGACCAGAATGCATCTGCAACAGCAGTTTCCAAACTTTCTGCGTTAACCCCACCCTTCCCCAACCCAGTCAGAAAGAGGCTAGTCAAGGGATGGAAGTTGTCCGCAAGCTAATGCCCAAGCTGCCTGGCAATGTCGCTCAGCCCCTGGAACATTATGCGCCCCCCTCCCTTCCCCAGTTTGAAAACCTCTGTTCTCCAGAGCTACATGGCTACCTTCTAGGAGTGGCACTTGAGGTATGAGCCTTTCGTGAAGATAGGTCCTCCAGAGTAGTGGGCCACTCCACTGAAGCGTGTACATACTTCAGATCTATCCCTAAGTCATTTTGGTCCAAATTTGAACAAAAGCTGTTTTCTGGGCTTAGTCACTTGTGCAAAAACCATACCAACAAGCTTTTGGAAATTTCTCCTTCCCTTCAGCATTAGGAACAGAACGATTCAATACACTTGTCACAAGTCAGTCACATAATGAGCTTACCTTATGAATCTAGAAAAAGAATTAAATGGGTTTATACAGCATAATAAAAGCCTGTGGGATCTTTCTGTTCCTCCTCCTCCTCCTGAGTTCAGATAAGTTTTAAAAAAAATCAGTGTCCACACCCTCTCTATTGGGGCAGAGCATGCTGCAAGTCTCTACTGTAAAGTGGAATAAAAGCTTTGCTTAAAGCAAGCAAGTTTAGAGCTGTTACGTTCTCATAATTCACACATCAAAAACTGGTCAGGTTCTTGGATGCGTAAGCACGTATGGGGGTGTTATGTTAATTGGTCAACTTCTTGTCACAACAAACAGGGATTAATTGTGAATATCAGAGGAGATGTGGTTTTGAATAGCTGTTCAAAGTGAATAATAAATGTGGTTATTCTACTTGCTAACCATGTCATTTATGGCAACTCTGAATTGGCATAATCTATATATGAATGAGAGTTTGTGTATCTGTCGGAGTCCATCCATCTGCAAGTCTGTTTGTTCAACAACTCCTACTAAACAGTAAGAGCTAGGACCACCAAAAGTGGTAGACAGCGTCCTCTTATCCTAACAAAGCAAGGTCGGGGTTTGGTTGTGTCAGGACAATGGGAAGTGCCTGGAATGGGACTGTTTTCCATAACATGGAAAGGGAGGGGGCTGATAACTATCCAGTAGTGTGACCACTGGGGGCAGTGAGCACAGGGGACAGCTATCCTCAGAGTGACCTCTGGGCCACTACACCAGCAAGAGAGTGGCCTGCTGGGGACAAGGCTTGGCTTTGCTGGCCACCAGACCAGCTAAGTGGCCTCCCTACCCCAACCTGTGCCAGACTGAGGGGAGGGAGGGAAGAAATACAGTCATTTACATAAGACATGTACATTTTCCTTTTATTTTCCAAGCAAACCCAGAAACCCATTACTTAAAGACCCGAGCTACATGGAATACACCTCTGCTATGCCACTATAAATTGTTGTAACATACACAATACGGGTGGAGTTTACTACATATAAAAAGACTTATTATCTATAGTATCCTGTTAAGTCTCAATGTAGCCTGCAGTCACTGATCTATTTTAGAGGCTCGTGGGGCTGCTGAGAGGAGCTGATAATGGATGATTGATTTTTAAAAATGTCTAGCAGTAAGGGCAGTGACGGAAGCACTGACCTGTCACCTCTGTATTCCTCAGCTACAAAAGTGGGGTTCTGCTTGAGGTCTCTTGAACTCAGGCTCCTAGCACAAAGTCACTATTCAGTTACACTATTCAGCAGTGTCTGTTTAGTTTAGGCTTTGACCTTACCAAAATGAAGACTGTCTGCTTTTGCTTGCAGACTATAAGTCGGCTGATGGTAATAAAAGAACAGTTTATTGAGAGAGGTTTTACCTGCAGGTAACGAGGAAAGATTTTAATTACCATTAAGTATTGCCACTATGAAAAAGTTCTCTTCCACTCCAAATTGTTACATTCTCATCTTAAGCATGTGTGTCTTGACCATAAGCATTAGCTACAACTATAAATATATGCAATACACAAGTACAAGTTCAAAGATTTTAGAAGAGAAACATTAATTCAGCTTTACTGATGGAATGCAAAACATTGGCATTCAAAAGCAGCTCAATTATGACAAAGCTCTTGAGGACAAACTGCCATCTTGTGGCTATCGATGACAAATTTAAGAATTGAAAGTAGATGTTTGTTGCCTTCTTTATGTGGTAGTCAGATACTGATAAACAGTCAGCTTTTTCGGTGAGATATCTGTGTGATGCTTTTGAACACATGCTTTTACTCTTCATGTTAATTTTGTTAATCGTTGTATTTTGTAGCTCAACCTAAGATTCCAGTGCATCAAGATACTGCAACAGAGATCACTTCCTCCTTCATGGACACTAGGGCCCGAGCGCTTCAGTTTTCAAAGCAACAAACACCAACTGCTTTACTGTGCTGCTCTCTACAGACAGGAAACAAACAAAAAACTTATGAAATTCCTTTTAGGGGGGTACTCAACTACTTTCAATCCAAGTAATAACTGTATTCATGTTATCAACCAAGCAAATGGAAGGATATTACGTTTGAAAAGTGAATCACATTTTAAAAGATGGTAAATATCTGCTAGATTTTTTTTTAAAACAGATGAAATATATTTTAAATGTTGGTTCAAGTGACATGTTTTTCAGAAAGAATAAAGTTCAAGGGGTTTGTAAAATGAAAATATTCAGATGTTATGCCTAGCTTTGTCTAACTAAGTTTGTTGTTCTCTACTTTTATGAAGTGAGCTCTCAAAGGTAGAGTGTGCGGTATATTTTCTCATATACCTTTTGAAAAATCTTTGTCTCACTGAATCTAACTGCTGTGAAACTCCTCCACTAATAATGCTCAGTCGGTTGCAGATGGGACTGTCATTCGTTAAAACTAGGAGAAATAAGAATAGCTTTGCAGTTTGCTTGAAAACTTTTATTTGGTCTAACAAGTGTTCAGAAATGTTTTAATTAGCATTGCTAGAAAACTTAAGTAGGAAGAAATAGTAAAGCACCAAATTGTGCCCATAACCTTATTGACTTTGATGGGATACAAAGACATCAAAGAAAAGATTCCTAGGACAGTATTTGCAATTTTCCTCAAACACACATTTAGGTGCATCATAATATCTTGTTTATATCAAAGGGGAAGATTCATTTTTCTTTCCAATTTTTCATTGGAGTCTCCAAGAGTTTAAGAATAAAACTCACCTGGCCTCTCCAGACAAAATTTCTCATCAATTAAGCATATCAAAATTTAAAGTGTATAAAATAATCACAAGGAGGTAGTAGGCCAAGTCTAGGCCATCCTCTAAGGTTGTGGTTCTCAACTAGGAGTACTCAGAGGTCTTCAAGCAGGTACCTCAATTCATCTGGATATTTGCTTAGTTTTATAACAGGCTACATAACTACCATCATCAAGACGGGGGTGTGGACCACAGACAACTAAGCAGCAAAAAAAAAGAGGCTCCAGTCTCATGGGACTGGAGGCACCATTACAGACAGGGGTAGATTAACTCCTCTGGGGCCCTGAGGCTTATAGATTTTGTGGGGTACCCCCTAGTCTCTACAGCAGGGCCAAAAAATGAGGGGTTGTGTGTGTGGGAGGAGGGAGCAGGTTGGGAGTGCAGGGTCTGGGCGGGAGGTAGGGTGCAGGAACACGCTGGGAGTGAGGGTGAAGAGTCTGGGTGGGAGGATGCAGGGGTGGGTTGGAGGTGTGGGGGCTGGAAGGGAGGGAGCGAGGAAGGAACAGTGCTGGAGGGGCAGGGGATGGGGGCGCCTACCTGGTACAGTGCCTGGGGGGGCACAGGCAATGTACCCTCTAATCTTTTCTATCTATGTGCAGATTTTTATGCGCATTGAGGCCTGTGCAATTGTGTGCCATCAGTGGCAATAGAAAACCTAGCTTTGGTCGCTCTGCCAATCAGGTGGGTAGCGTTTGAATCTCTACGTGGCCACACCAGTGCACACCTTCCAGGCCAATGGTAGTGATGCGCAAGAGAACACTCCAGTGCAGCATGCAGGAGCCACTTCCTCCCCTGCCAGGTGTTTGAGGAACCTCCTCTTACAAATCTCCAAGGATGATTCCACAACCCCCCTTGGCAATTTATTCCAGTGCTTGACCAGCCTGACATTTGGGAAGTTTTTCCTAATGTCCAACCTACCCCTCCCTTGCTGCAGTTTAAGCCCATTGCTTCTTGTCCTGTCCTCAGAGATAAAGGAGAATAATTTTTCTCCCTCCTCCTTGTAACAACCTTTGCAGGTACTTGGAAGCTGCTCTCATGTCCCCTCCGTGTCTCGCTTTTCCAGACTCAACAAACCCAGTTCTTTCAATCTTCCCTCACAGGTCCTGCTGCACAGCTCTGCTGAGGGGGTGGGCAGGAATGAAATTTTTGGTGTGCAGGCGCGCACCTGACTACTCTGGCTTAACCAGGAGATCTTGAATGATCCAAAAATCAAAAAGGAGTCTGAAAAAAGTGCAAACTAGGTCAAGTTACAAAGGACGGCTATAAACAACACAAGTATATAGGGGCAAAATTAGAAAGGGTGAAGGCACAAAATGAGCTCAGTCTAGCTAGAGACAGGAACAGATTCTGTAAATTTATTAAAAGCACGAGGAAGACTAAGGAGGGGGCAGACATGAAATCCATTGTCTTTCTTTATTTTGCTGCTTTCCCCCTACCATTCCTTAGAAACACAATCACTTTCACGCAACCTGCCTTCCACATTCAAATTCTTCACTAGTTTTTCCCTATTGGTTAAAAATCAAATTTACAGCAGTCTCCCCCCAGTAGCTTTCTCCACCCTCTGAAATAAAAATACATTCCAAGAACTTGTTGGATAATCTGTGCCCTACTGTGTTATTTTCCTAAGAGATGCCTGAATAGTTTGAAGTCCTCCAGCACTACCAAGTCCTGTGCTTTGGATGCTTTTGTTTGTTAGTTGTTTAAATAAAGCCTCATCCACCTATTTTTCCTGGGTAGGTGGTCTGCTATTGACCCCTACCATAACCTCACCCTTGGTTTTTTTCCCCTTTTGTTCTTACCAGAGATTCTCAACAAGTTTGTGTTCTATTTCCATCACAACCTCAGTCCTAGTGTATACAGTGTATAGTATATACAGTGAATATATACTATGCACTGAAACGAAAATAAAATATTTATATTCCAATTGTTTATTTTATAATTATATGGCAAAAATTAGAAAGTAAGCAATTTTTCAGTAATATCATGCTGTGAAAACTTTGTAAACAAGTAGTTTTTAAGTATGCAAGACAAATCAGATTATCAAAAGGGGTATATTAGTCTGAAAAGATTGAGAGCAACTACTCTAAGACATCTAGATAAGCAAGAACATCTGGTTTCCAAGGATTGTCATTGCAATACTGAAGTGACAGAATTTTGTCTCAAGTCTCACACAGGCAAAAAATGAGAACTTGCAAATCTTGAACAGGCTAGCGATCTGTAATGAGATGCAGCAGACAGCTCTGGTGTAGGAAATCCTACCTACTGGGAAAATGGAGTGGAGAACTCCAAGTGTATTTAATATTTGCCCTTCGTTCTATTTCACCTGCTTATCCTGCTAGTCAGCATCTTCTGGCCCACTGTTTGATATATCTGGAGGAAAAGAATCTCTCTAGAGCTTCTCTAGCATAGATTACTGTGACCACGCAGAGTTCTTCTTCTGTGAAGGACGAGCTGTAGTCAAAACTGTGCTGCCTATCTCTGCAAATTTGGCCCATCATGTATACATTAAACTAATAATATAATATATGGAGATATACCATCTCATAGAACTGGAAGGGACCTTGAGAGGTCATTTAGTCCAGTCCCCTGCCCTCACAGCAGGACCAAGTACCATCCCTGACATATTTGCCCCAGATCCCTAAATGGCCCCTTCAAGGATTGAACTCACAACCCTGAGTTTAAGCAGGCCAGTGCTCAAACCGGTGAGCTATCCCTTCCCTAAGCAAGGAAATTCTTTCCTACTGTTGCAAGATGTCACTTCTCAGGGGTGCTTTATTTATTATATTTAGAGTACAACTTTGCTGAATCTTTCAATACCTTTTTGTCCTACATGCAAAATCAATTTATAGGAAGTCACATGTGTCATGGAATTTTAGTTTTGCTATTAAATTTGAACAGGAAATTCTTACCATTCTTTCCCTCAAAACAGAGACATCTGTGCTACATTATTTCATGATTGCATTGTCTCAGTAATTTGAGCTTTACACCAGAAGTCTGGAATGTTTTCTAGGAATGGGACTGGAGGGTTTTATAAAAAAGTATATATAGACAATTCCATATATTCTATACTTAAGTCTTAGGTTTGTAGCACAACCCCATGGGTCTTAGATTTCTAGATGTCATTAACAAGTTCAGGATAGTTAGTGAAACAACTGATGGTTTTAATTTAGCTTCTGCAGGAAAGTTCTACAGCACAAACCCTACACTCTACCTTGGATACCAGTTGCGGCTTCGGCACTTTCATGAGGTCACAGAGAAAGTTGCGCTTCTCTCTCACTAGTGGTAATTCAGCATCCCTACAAGGGAAGACAAGAGAATTCCTTTTAATGTTAATGTTTTCAATCCAACCACAAGGAAAATAACTTTTGTAACTGAAGTTGATTAAATGTGCAAGAGTCAATGAAAAGAACTGCTTGTACAGTTTGGCAACACTGTTTAACTGTATCCTTTCAAAGTATAGTGAAATATATTTACTCTTAAAACATTCTAATCTCATTGGTACAAAAGAAATATAAAATTTTTACTCCACTGTGTTAAACCAGAGGACTCAACAATTATGCGATGTGTAGAAATGTCATTTCAAGATGACGTCATCCATGAGTTACTAATGAACATTTCTGATCTCTGGTTAATACTTACTTTTCTTTTCAACTGCTTTAGATTTTTGCATTCCTGAACTGTAACACTTTGCCATACAACAAACCTTTATTTCAGCATTGGATTTGAAGTTCATTTTTGTTATTTTTCTTGCTCTAGATAAAGCAGTTCTTTGCCTCAGAAGGAGAGTAGAGCAGGATCAGGAGTTTATAATAAATTTCAATTGAGACAGAGAGTGATGTTCTATCTAGGTCAGGGTGGGCAATCATTTTTTTATCGGGGGCTACTCTGAGACTTTGGTAAATGGTCAAGGGCTGCACTCTTCTCTGATATTAATGGAGGAAGTGCGGGGTGTTGGACAGAGGTTGGTGTAGAAGGGGGGTAAGGGATTGGTGTGGGGCCTGGGAGGGAGTTTGGGTGAAGGAGGGTGCTGTGACCTGGGACAGAGGATTGGGATGCAGCAAGGAGTGCAGGGTCCAGGAAAGAGTATGGGTGCAGGAGAGGGTTCTGATCAGGAGGAGGGTGTAGGAAGCGGTGCAGGGATCTGAGAGGGAGTTGTGAGCAGGGCAGGAAGAAAGGGGTGCACAGGGCTTGTTTGGGACATGGAGTAAGAGGGGGTTGTGACCAGGGGCAGGGATGCAGGGGCACTGGGTTGTGACCTGGGGCAGGAGGGGATTGTGACCTGGACACGGGTGCTGGAGTGGGTACAGAGACATTGGGCTGTAACCTGGGGTAGGGAGGTGGGGGAAGGGAAAGAGGAGGCAGAATTCACTAAAATGGGAGAGTTTGGAAATGTTTAAGTCATGAACACATCCAGGGGTGGCAGGTTTGTATAATTTTTGCTGGTGCCCATAATGGGTCTAGTCCCCCACCCACCCGCCCTGTAAGCCGATATATATTTTATTAAATAATGTAAAAATGGACCCTTTTTTCCTAGGTTATCCACACAAACACCATAGTAGCATAAGCATGGAACGAACCCATTGTGGATTCCATTGTGCATCAAATATATTATATTTTGTTGCACCTGTTGTGACGAAGTGGGAATGTTCTTAATGTTTTCGCTGATGGACACATGACCAGAAGTAAAGTCCCCTCTCTAAGGACTTTTCCCACCATCCTCCTACCAATAGGGATTAGTTTGGCCCCCACCAAACCCCTCTCATGCAAGTATCCTGCAATTGCATTAACCCACTGTGTGTGACATTAACTCGGGGGTGGAGAGGCTGGGGGAAGTGTTCCCTCTAAGAGTTTCCTCCCATGAGCAGAATGAATTTTGTGTTGTGCACCAGTACTGAGTTCATGTGGCTTGTTTGGATGTGCCACTGTGGCACCCAAGTTATTAATAAATATCTTATAAACCTCTACCTTTTCCTTCTGCTGCCATGTCTTCTCCCCTTGCTCCATCAGCTCCCCTGGTGCCTGCTGCCCCCCAACTCCTCACCCTCCTCTGCTGTCCTGACGCCTGCCCTTCTCACTGCCCTCAGCCTTCCTGAGACCTGCCCCCCTCCACCAGCCCTTCTCTCCTTCCTGTGCCCACTCTTCCAGTAGCCCCACTCTGATCATGTGAGCTACCCCTCCTCATCCCCTCTCCTAACACCTCCCTCTACACACCTGCCCTGCCTCTCTCCTCTGGTGCTGGTCCCTCCCCTGCAGGTGTCTGCCCTTCTGCTTCACCCCAGAATCCTCTGGCACCTGCACCTTCCTTAGCCCTGCACCTGGTGCCCCCTTCCTCACTGCCCCTGCCCCTTTGCCCTCTTTTTCCTGATGCCCACCCCTCACCACCCCTCTGCCCCCATTCCCTCATGCCTTTGTGCCTCACATGACTTGCTCCATCCCTGCCTTCCTCATGCCCACCCCTTCTTTCAAGCCTTCTCCCAGCACCACCCCCTCCCCCCTCTAGTCCCCAATGCTCTTCCCCTCTTCTCTCCCAGCATCACCCTGTCCCCCCTCCCACTGACACCTCCCCTCCTGCCCTTTTCCTCATTGTCTGCACTTGGCCCCCTGCCATTTGTCTCTTCTCCACCCTGTCCCTTGGTACCTTCCCCTTTTTTCCCTGTCCCCTCCCCACAAGCCCCTTCCTCTCCCACCTTTTCCCCCTATTTTTCCCCCAACCCTCCCCACCCCACCACACCTTCTTCCTTCCAGTTTGCAGTGCTGGATTCTGTGATCGAGCCCAAGCTGCTTCCGGGGCTCCAGACCACTTGCCGGGCCTGGAGCTGGGCCACACGGTTTTAAAGATGCCACGCCCGGGCATCTCCCCTCTCAGCTGTTGCACGGCATTTCAGCGCACCGCGCATGCGCTCCCTCCGCCCCACAGTGCCCCCCGCCGGAGAATTTAAAGTGCGGGGCTGCGGCGCCCCGTCATAATCCCCCTCCTCCTCCAGCAGCCACCAGGGATGCTCCGGGGCCAGGGGGAGGACATGACGGGGAGTGTGTGTGTGTGGGGGGAGGGGGAGAGAGGGCGGCAAATGGGGGCTGGGGCCTGCTCCATCCAGGGCCAGGGGAGAAACCCAGCTCCAAATATTGGTGGAGCAGGGCCCCCGGCTCTGAATATTCCTGGAGCATGGGCACGAGCCCATATAACTCGCCGCCTATGAACACATCTGTTGCTATAATACAATTATTAGAAAATTACTTGTTGCATTCACAGAACTAAGAAAATTGTTAAAAAAAATCAAATGCTAGTCAATGAACTAATTCATCTTTGAAGCAGTGAGACCTTTAACAGTGGTTCCCAACCGTTTATATACTGTGGACCGGCAAACCCATTCACAAACTTTTGGTGGAACGGTAACATTTTATATGCATATTTATTATGCAAATAATGAATATGCAAATATGCAAATAAAATGTTACCAGTCCACCAAAAGCCCCAGCCCCCCAGAACCGCCACGAACAGCTGGCTTCAGCTCCACCAGCCCCCTGCTACTTACACCCCACCACCACCAGACCCCCAGTGCCAGCCTCCTGTTTCCAGAGCCCCACTGCACCCAACCCCTCCCCTGTACCAGCCCCCCACAAACCCTCAGTGCCTGCCCCATCCCCTCACCTAGCACTGCTGCTGCCTCCCAGCCACCAGCTAAGCACTGCCCAGGTCACAGCTGCTCTGGGGGTCAGGGCTGGGTACACCGCCCAGCGTCTCCTCCCACCGCAGCTGGTGGGAGAGGCACATCCTGCCCTGCCTCTCAACCAGCGCTTGGCAGGGGTGGGGTCTCCTCCCACACACAGAAGAGCGATTCACTATCTTCCCTATCATTAATGTGAACGGCAACTAAAGAGACTGTATGCTAAAAAGTTAACTCATTTCTATATGATAGTATCACAGGAAAGTCCTTTACCCAGAACGATGGTCTGCATTTCTCAGAAACAGACTGGAACGAACAAGCTATTCCCCCTAGTATTTCTGTAGTAAAGCAGATTAAGTGAGACAAGGAGTAGGAGAGTTGTTTTGGCTTGCAGATGGGGTTCCTTCAAAGAGCAACGTGTGGCGTTTCCTGCAGAAAAGTGTCAGTGTTTCCCGGACACACAATGTAACACTGCACCCCAATGAAATCAATCACTTAGTTTTCTCTATTCGTTGCACACACCAGGTATCCATAGGACAACCCACAATTCAGCAGCCCGAGGGCCGGGCACAGAAAGCTGGGACAGGAGAAGGAGGCTGCTTGAAGTGACCCACACGGGGACTTGGGCGGAAAGTAGCAGGTGCCAGAGCATGGGTGCGGTTGCTCAGGATTAATGGCTCGGCGTTTGTGCAACTGTGGCCCCTGGCAGTGGCGCTGCACAAGAGAATCATGCCATCAGTCCCGGGCTGCTCCCACCAGCCCATGCAAACTCCAGGCCCGGGACCCAGGGGCTGCTGGGCCACGGCAGGGTGAGTCGCACTGGGTGGGGGGGGCAGGCGGGAGCCGCATCACCCCTTCATGGTGTGGCGTGACTGGGCTGGTGCTGCACTAGCACCGCCCATGAGACCTCTCCCCGAGCCACTCCATGGGAAGGGCTTTGCCGGGCTCCACGCAGCCCTCCCACCATGCAGCGAACAGCTCTTTCGCGTCCAGGAGGAAACCCCGCCCCTGCCTGGCACTGGTTGGCTGAGAGGCAGGGCAGGACACGCCTCTCCCAACAGCCGTGGCGAGAGGGCAGGCTGTGGGCAGTGTGCCCTAGCCCCCAAAGAAGCCGTGGCCCAGCAGCCAGCAGTTCGCAGACCGGCACTGGTCCGTGGACCGACGGCTGAGAACCGCTGCATTAAAACACCATCTATTAATCTGGATAGCCAGAGCCTTTCATCTTTCCTAACAATTTACATTTCAGGCTCATTTTTACATGCAACACTAAATAAAGCTGTGGGAAAATGAACATTTCGGTATAAATATAAAAAGCAGTTCTTACACCATTCTGTTTTCCTAGAGCCACATGTTTCTCTCTCATTTTATGTTGGTTGAGAGGCTGCGAGAAGTCCCCTTTTTCATCACTAGGTGAATGTCAGGTGAAGGATACAACCAGAAACTGACAGACACCACCTCTACTGACCCTTTACTACCTTTGGGTCCATGATAGTCCACTGCACCTGGCATGGACAAAATAATGTTGCCTCTATACCAGCAGAGCATTTGATACAAGCGTACTAAAAGAGCAAGAGAAATGACTCAAAAGGCTGACAAGTAATTGTGGTCCAGTCAACTGTATTAATACACGATTGCAAGTGGAGCCTTTTTTCCAGAAGAGGTTTGATGACAAAGGCCACAGCAGGTAGTTTAAATGGTATTATAAATGCACAAGATGAACATTCCACTGGGAAACATCAGACTGTTTTATTTCAAAATATTTGTTTAAAGGAAGTTTCAACATTTCTGAAATAGATTTCACAGGAAAACATGAGTACAGGTTGGACCTCCCTCAGGACCTGCGTGGTCCCGAATCAAGGAGTTTAGCGGACCAGGGGAGGTCAAGGTCCCTCCCATCTATAGCCCTCAGTCCCACTTCTGGACGCCAGCCCTGGCCCCTGGGCTTCACTCCTGGACCTGGCCGAGGCTGCGCTCCCCGACACCAGCCCTGGCTGGGGCTGCACTCCGCACTGCCAGCCCGGGCTGCGCTCTCGGCCTCTGGGCCCTCTGCTACCAGCCCGAGCTGCGCTTCTGACCCTGGCCGCCTCCACTCCGAGCTGGGCTCGCCTGTTCTGCCAGAGTACGGATGTTGCCGGACCAGAGAGTACTGGATTTTAGAGTTTCTTCCCAATACGACACACTTCAGCTCTCTGCCCACACGCCATCCTCTCTCAGAGTACTGTAAATGCTCCTAAATGCCAAGAACATTGTGCAAATTGACAAACCTCAATTGCAGACAAATCTAGTTCTTTTGTGTCTCAAACTTCCAGAATGTTGTCCCCTTTTTCTTTATTAGGGATTATGGGCATGTTAGTAAGCACCAGTGGACAAGAAAAAATAAAACCACATCACCAGTATGTGATATACAATATATAAGCTTTCAGGGCAGAAAGATTCCTTTCAGCAAAACCCTTTTGGGCCTAAAAAGCTTGCATAAAACAATAAGTGGATTTTATAACGATATCATGTCATTTACAATTCTTTCCCACTTTTTCTCATGAACAAATAGATATGAGAATTATGAAAACAGGCCTTATTTTTAAAAATTTCTCTGACAATGGTGTCACTTACCAACTGGTGTCACTAAGTACTGTCATGACCTCGTCCAGAATATCAGGATTGACAATATCACTGTAGGTTATCAACATTTCATACACTTGACTGGCTGCTGTTTTCCTTATCTAGAGAGAAAGATAATTTTTAGTTGCTGAAAACTGAAAAGATCCTGACTGCTACATACGAGCTGTGTGTTGTTTTTTGCAGTGTCTATTCACAGTAGTTTTAGAATACCCGGTACGTCAGTGGACTGGGCTGTTAATGTTCAGAATGCAGATTTGGGACTGGTATTCCCAAGTCTGCCAGAGCAATGCTGTGGAAAATGGGGGAAGTAATTTCACCTCCCTGCTGCAGTTTGCACATGTGTAAAATGGATATTATAGCAATTCTTCCATTAGCTCAAAGAAGTATTGTGAGTGCAATGTTTATTAAAAGTGTGATGCTTCTAAAATGAAAGGAGCAATGGAAGTATGAAAGTATGCATCACTAATTCAGAGATAGCTGTTTGGTGACTTAACGTCCTACTTTGATACTTGGAGTTCCTCAACTAGAAGATGCTAAAGAATTGCAATGTGCTTTACAAATAGAACCCTCACAACAAATCTACGAGGCAGTGAATTACATCCTTGATTTTACAGACTGGGATACCAAGACAAAGAGAAATGAGTCATACAGGCATTTCTCGGTAGAATTTCAGCACAGTAATTTTCTTGATCAGTAACGAAAATGTCTCCGCAATATTTCCTGTGGTTTCCCCAATTATAACATACAATTCTAGGCGTTATATTCTATAGATACATGCTCCAGTATTCATGGCAGAATGTATTGTGTTCTCCTCTAGCATGTTCAACAACAATATTGGTCACTACTGTACAGACATGTACTTTACTTTTAGTGTGCCAAAAAAGGTGCACATCATTATTTGCCTACTATTCTGTGGTGGCATATAATTAGTTGTGGACAAATTAGCCAAATTTAAATACACAGCAAACAGCCTAGTCAGACAATACATTTTTAGATAATCTAACTGCTCAAGAACCGTAAACCCCTTATTTTCTACTACAGAAGACAGGGAAGCTCCTAGCTCCATCCAGTATTTATTCAACACACACTGCCTCGCTTCACTGGTGAAATCCAAGCATTCATCAAGGCACCCAGAGATCCCTGTAACTCCTAGCCCCCGATCTCCTGATATGCTTAAGGTCCAAATGACTCCCTTTATTCCAGTGACGTTCCTCATCTTTCTACTTGGACACTCTCAAGGCAGAGAGCAAAAACATAACATGAAAACTCAAAAGTTACGGAAGGATACAATTTAAAAGAACTTTGCATTTCTTCACTTTTATTGACTTATGTAGCAACCTGAATGTTTAAGCAGAGGGATTTCTGCACTTATTTATTTAAATATTGACTAACTAGAGGCCACAAAATACTCTCTCACAGGAAGTGTTATTGCAATATACTACTCTCATTTACCATGTAAATACATATTTAAAACATTTTAAAATAATATATTATGTACATAACAGATAATGGCTCCTTTACAACTGTTGTGCCATCATATACTGTGTACTGTAAATATATATTTTGGAAGGTACGTTAAACATATGAAAACTACTTCCTGTGCAAAAAAAATAGCAAACTTTTTATGTTAAATTCTTCAGATGGCTATATTTTGAAAACAGCAAAAGTAATTAAAATTATTTTTCAAAATCTAAGCCCCTTTGGAATTATGAATTAAACGTATCAGTTTAAAACAGACTAAACTGGTTTTTTAGATCACCCTTGGCTTAAGATTTTGTAAGCTAAATTTCAGCCTACGTACAACTTTTACTGCTAAGTATTGTTTTGGGTTGTTTTAAACTTTTAATTTACATTATACAAGGAGGGTTTGTTTGTTTTTTAAACAGGAAGACAGCGCCCCAAGTATTTAACTGTACGCACAGGAGTAGTTCTACTTGATGCCAATGGGACTATTGACATGCTTAAAATTTGACATGTACCAAACTGAATAAGGACCTAAATCTAGAGAGAGATAAACAGGTAACTGATATAGATAAAATGGGTTATATAAGTGTAGTTACTGATGCATTTTAAAAATATGGGATTATAATGAAAGTCCTGACATACAAGCTGTGAGTAAGTTTCAGAAGTTCTCTCAGTGTTGGTCTAACTCTGCTCCCATTGAAGTCAATGAGAATTTTACCATCATCTTCAGTGGCAGCATCCTTCTGAAATCCAAATTCTATGTGGTATTTAATGGTCCTCACTGGAATTGGTTTGGATTCTTAAGATTTAGTATGGACTGTTTGCATTTTAAAGTTACACCAAAGATCCTGGGATGGCTGCCTTCATTGTACAGTTATGGATCTGCGATTTTTTAAAGAGCCATTTGTTTTGGAAATGTTGTCATATGAATTTACTTTCAGGAGGTGAATTAAAACGATGTCTCTGTTTTTATTACAAAGGTCATATCAGATGTGATGATGAACCTGTCTGGAAAGTCTGCAGTCCGATCACTTTCCTTCTAGGACCAACCTCTCCCATAGGTGGGGGAAGTAAGGTGCTGCAGCAACCCCAGGTTTTGGGTGTCCTGGCTCCACTGCCAGCCCCACACCCCACTTGGCCCTGAGGTCCCTCCTGGCAGCCCCACTGTCAAGCCCCGCATGTGGGGTCCCCTGTCAACCTGAGCTCTAGGGGGCAGTGTGGGGACTGGAGGGGGTAAGTGGGGTTGGGGTGCAGAGCACCAATTTGGCACAAGAAAGATCTGTCTTTTGCTCTCTGCCCCCCTTTCTCTCAAGGCAAAAATAGGATCTTTCCCACTCCAGAACTGCCTACCATGCTGCTTTGCATGGTCTCTCTTCACTGAGCAATGAGGAGAGGTCATTCAAGGAGCCCCAGAAAAAGAACTTGGCCACAATCGCTCCCAGCCTGTAGGACAGTTGCTCAGCTTGGGGGAAAGATCTCAGTGTCAGCATGGCTTGTTGGGGGTCTTTGCATCTCTCATCAGCAGGGGCTCCCCTGGGGCTTCTGTGGGAGCAGAGAAGGTTCTCTTCTCCAGTCAGACTTGGGGGTAAGTCTGTATACCCCCACTATTCACTTATTCCTTCACATGTGCACAGATGAGTAGCTTGCAGGAAAAACCTACCTCAAAATCCAGGTTTTTAAAATATCTGAAACACTGGGAACACCGTATGTCAGCTGTAATTTCAATCCCTTTTCACTTCACGCAGTATTTAACAACTTCATCTCTTCATAAAAAGATTATATGTTCTCTCTGGAAGCCTTATATCAACATTCCCAATACTTACCACAGGAAATGGATGGCAAAGAAGAAGAAACAGTTGAAATAAAACTCTCTCTCTCATGTCACCTTGAAACTGAATCATGCCACAAAATCTAGAAAAAAAATCAGAATGCATAGATCTTGAGTGGTTTCCTTTCACTAGTTAGTCACAATGGTACATTTTATTGTTGAGGTTAATAATGAAGATGTATAAATAAAATAAAAGTTTTGCTTCCCTTAAAAAAAAATCTCACTATTTTCTAACCATCGTGGGAAAGCAAACATTGAAGGAAAATATAGTAAAAAATCATTAAGGGCTAGTAAACAAAGTCTGGGGCATCACACTGCTATGCCAAATACAAATATGGTTTTTAAATTACTGGACAGACAGCTCGAAAGAATGTGTGAGAAAATCACTACAAAGTGAAACAAGTTCTCACACAGGGAAACAGAGACAGTGTAAGCTAATACAAGATTTGGTTAGGAATAACGGTCACTTCAAGTATGTGGCCTATTGTCCATTTTGAGCTTTCCAGAACACTTTCAAAAAATGGAATAGAAAAAGTGAACTAGCTGTAAACTAAGAGCATTGAGACACTGAATCAAGAATATCCCATCTATAGCCTCTGCTTTCACGAGAGTCACACCAGATATTATCATACCAATTCTGCCAAGGAAGATCAATCCAGACTAATGTCACTATTGATTATTTCAGTCCCATCTACAATGCAGCTAATGCACTTCTGTCCCGACTTGAAACTTCTTCTCCTTGCTACTCCAGCTGTAGTTTTCTCTGGAGCAGAAACATCCACATTGGTTGTGTGTTCTAGCTCACAAAGAAGTTCTAGGGTGATTTATTTAATTGTGTTTGTTATCTAGCCCTCCAGAAGTAAAAAACTAATAATTTAACTAACCCATTTGGACACAAGCAGTTCAATCATTTGGGTCGGGGACACCTGGAATAAAATCTTTACTGATTCATTGTGTGTGTTTTTTTTTCTTAAAACACATTCATTAAAATCATGGAAACTTTCAATTTCATGGGGGTTTTTTTTTTCAGATAGATTTTATACCAAATAGGCAAAGGAGATCAATTCTCCAATCACGGCACCCCAATGCTCTCTGTTCAGATGTTGAATCTTTCTCCATTCCCTGAATTAGAAAAGAAGATTATTGTACCAACTCACACTGCAATGCTGGAGCGAAGTTTTTGAATATCTTTGGATTTCTTGATCTCTTCTTTGCAAAGTGTAAGTAACTTCAAAGCAAACGGATGGCTGAAAAAGTTTATTTTCGTTATTCATTTTATAAGGCAAACAGAACACTTTTAGGTTGACATTCTCTTAAAACCTATTTCTAAATGTAAGTAGCTGTCATGGAAGGTGTGTCAGATTAATAGTATTATTCATAGAACAAAGACAGGACAATAGAAGAAGCTCCCCCACAATCCTCTGCCAATAAGATTCACTCCTTTCTAATGGTGAGAATTTACTTCAGCCTCAATTCTTGCACAGTCACTCACCTCTATATCGACAAGAGGGAAATAAAGTGCTCACTGTTTTGTGCTGGGATTACCTACTCACTGGGGAAGTGAATGATAACCAAACTCATTCCATGTATGCTACCAAGCAATTCGATGTCACGTCTTGTTATTACTTGTAGCCTGTGTCAGATTAGCAATGGCAAAGGAAGAGAGAAAACATTTTATATCTTCCTAAAAATGGATGTATGTAATGCATTGCTCTGGTACCTAGCCTTTAATCATTCCACACTGTTTTAAAATTCATCAACTTTTTTTTTGCATAAAGTGAGGATTAGCGTACTATTATACCATCATGGTGCCCTTAGCGATGCCTAACAATATAATTACAACAGGGATTGAAGTTCTCTAAAGTTTTACTGATAAATGCAGTAGAGTTTGAAGCCATGTTGAAATATATTTAGCAAGGGTGGTTTTTTCCACACATAATATGGGAAATGTGGTTCTCAGCTCTTTCCCAGACGCTTATACAAACAGTGTTGTTTTATACTGTTTGTTCATATTTCATAGACTCTGAGAATATATTATTATATTTGCAGCATAACTTGTTTAATCTTCTGCTCGGTACTCTTAAGGCATCTGATTCATAAGCAAACAGCAAAATAATGTGCTATGTCATAAATATAGCATGAAACACTTTCCGATTTACTTAGAAAAATATAACCCTAGTAAAAAATACTTTTATTTTATTTCTAGACCAAGCCTTTAGAAACCCTCCACTGTATTAGGTGTGAACAGTATGAAGCAAAATCCAGACATTTATCTGTTATGTTGATTTGAACTGTAGATTTAAAAATAAGTTTAAGCTGTACAATAGAACTTATTTATTTTGCAACAATAAAAAGACAACGGGCATGGCAGGAAGTTATAATTTGCATACAATAGGTTACCTTGTGCCTCACATTATTTCAAAAGGTAATCAGCGACTGAATTGTCTAACTTGGAAGCCACAGTGGTAAATTCTGTGCCACAACCACAGCCCCACACAGTATCAGCACTGCTCCCACCCGGCCAAAAGAATGCAGTTGGAGAGAAGTGTGCATGTGAGAGACATTTGAAGGGGGTAGTGTGCCTGTATGAACTTGTGAGTTCATGTGTATCCATGTACAAGCGTATGGTTAGGTAGGTAGGTGTGGATATTAATCCCCAGCTGTGTATGGCTGTATGAGTGGAGTGAATTGTGTGTGTGTGTCATTACATATTAAAGACTGGGTATTTTTCCTGTGCTGGCAAATTACACAAGGCTAATTCACAGACTGGCTAAAGGTTACAGGAGTTTAATAAAAATATCTGCAATGTGTGCCTGCCTTTCAGCACAGGAGAACAGCAATATAGTGAATGAGGTGAGATTTTTAAATCGATGCAACAATATAGACATTGCTGAAAAGCACTGCAACAAAGAGGCCAATTGGAACCGAGCATCTGGAAAAATTTAGTACGTGTAGCCTTATGTGCAGCACACTTTCCTTTCTGTCATCTGCCAATTTCACATTTGTACTAACTAAACCTACCCTATGTGTGATCTCAGATGACTCAAATAGCTTGGCCTCTTTAAAGGAAATTGAGAAAATTCCTTCTCCTGTGTGGGCATGGTTCCAGTAGAAACAGAATCAGTATCTGGGGAAAAGAGATCAGTCTGAAGTCTTTACATTATGTAAATTGGGCACACGTGTTCCTGCAGAAAGAATTTTTGTTTTAAGATGAGCTGCATTTCAATTAGGTCAGTCATGACAGTACTTGGGGTGGTCTTGAAATTAGAGGAGAGCCATGCTGTGCCCTTTTTGGCTTAGGCTCTATTAAGGAATGGAATTACCACTACTTAAAAGAATCGCCAGTAGTACTAAAATCTAAGAGTCACATCCATAATGAAACCTGCCATTTATGGCACTTTATAAAACCATCTGCAAACTCTTATATCAATACTTTTAGAAAGGAGAGGTCCTAATAGCTGAATGTCAGATACCTGTGTGATATTGCCAAGGGCACTGATGACTTAGTGACTATTTTGTTCAAACTTAGCAGGTACTGTATGCTAGAATACAGCTAAGTATTTTTAACCTTACGGGACCAGGAATTTGAGATTTCTTCAATGGAACTACTCCTGAGAGTAAGAGAGTCACAGTCTGGGCCTGTTGTATTACAGCCCAGTCCTTCAAGATTCCCAGTACCCTCATCTCCCACTCACACCTTGCAGGATCAGTCTTCAGCAAGCATCCTGCAAACCTCAGCACACAGGGCTTAGACTATAATGGGCTTTAAAACCACTGGTGAAAATGTGCTAGCTTAGGTCAGGAATGGTGGCAGAGACTAAACAGTCCATCAGAATTACAGTACTCTTTAAAATGGAGAGGAATGGCGAAGAGGCCATGTGGGCGAATATGAATTCCATACAAATTCACAATTTTTATTACGCTAAACTTCAGTTTTATGGAACAGCGTGCACCTCGAGAGAGGAACCACGACACTTCAATGCAAAAGTACGGCAGCCTGTAGAGAGGACAAAAGGAGACTGGACTTGAATGAGAAGTGGCATGCAGACATTTCATCTCCATAGCACGGATTCAAACCCGGCCAAAGGCAACAGCAAATGCAAGTTATCACAGTTACTAGCAGTTTGGTCAGCTAGGAGGAGACTTTGTTCCTGCTATTTCCTATTACACAGGTGCCCATCTTGTAATTGGTCTCCTTATCGGCAGCCTCAGCAGAGGTGCAAAGGACTGACTGGATTATGAAGATTCAGCGCCGCTCTCAACCCTAAGCACGTGGACAGGTCTGTGGAAATAGCCAAGTGACGTTTGTCCAGAATCTACTAAAGACTCCTAGCAGTGTTAAGCCTAGCACATCTCACAAGCATCAAAAGCCATTTAAACAGCGCTATGAGAAATGCCTTCCACTGTCTTTTCCGAAGTCCAGCTTTAGGGGGAAATCTTGAATACGTGAGAGAAGGCAATCCAAGCTGTGTTTCTATGAAGCAAGAATGACATCCAGTGGCAATTCAAAGCATTTATGTATCAAGGGGAACATAATTAATCCAACCATTAATCCAACTGCTATTACATCAGTGTTGAACTCAGCAACAATTTGGATCGTATTTACCTGCTCTAATATTTTTTGCAATTACTGCTGGAAAAAAGGAGACATGTAACAGAACACAAATATGCATTTGCAAAATACTTTTTAGAATGAATGTAACAAGAGTTAGCTGAAGGTTAAGCAGTCATTGGCATCAAAATCACAGGTGTTGGAACACTGTAAATCAAGAAGATCTTGCCAAGATGTAGTTGCCCAGTTAAGAAAAAAACACCAACAAATAATTTTATGGGCTGATGTTCCAGACCCTTAGAATCATAGAACCATAGAGCTGGAAGAGACCTCAGAAGGTCATCAAGTCCAGCCCCCTGCTCTAGGCAGGACCAATCGCAACTAAATCAACCCAGCCAGGGCTTGGTCAAGCCGAGACTTAAACACCTCTAGGGATGGCGACTCCACTACTTCCCTAGGTAACCCATTCCAGTGCTTCACTACCCTCCTAGTGAAATAGTTTTTCCTAATATCCAACCTGGATCTCTCCCACCACAACTTGAGACCATTGCTCCTTGTTCTGCTATCTGTCACTACTGAGAACAGCCTCTCTCCATCCTCTTTGGAACTCCCCTGCAGGAAGTTGAAGGCTGCTAGCAAATCCCCCCTCACTCTTCGCTTCTGCAGACTAAACAGACCCAACTTCCTCAGCCTCTCCTCATAAGTCATATGCTCCAGCCCCCTAATCATTTTGGTTGCCCTCCGCTGGACCCTCTCCAATGCGTCCACATCCTTTTTGTAGTGGGGGGCCCAGAACTGGACACAATACTCCAGATGTGGCCTCACCAGAGCCGAATAAAGGGAATAATGACATCTCTGGATCTGCTGGCAATGCTCCTCTTAATGCAACCTAATATGCCATTAGCCTTCTTGGCTACAAGGGCACACTGTTGACTCATATCCAGCTTCTCATCCACTGTAACCCCCAGGTCCTTTTCTGCATAACTACTACTTAACTGGTTGGTCCCCAGCTTGTAACTGTGCTTGGGATTCTTCCGTCCCAAGTGCAGGACTCTGCACTTGTCCTTGTTGAACCTCATCAGATTTCTTACGGCCCAATCCTCCAATTTGTCTAAGTCACTCTGGACCCTATCTCTGCCCTCAAGCGTATCTACCTCTCCCCCTAGCTTAGTGTCATCTGCAAACTTGCTGAGGGTGCAATCCATCCCCTCATCCAGGTCATTAATAAAGATATTGAACAAAACCGGTCCTAGAACCGAACCTTGGGGCACTCCGCTAGAAACCGACCGCCATCCTGACATCGAGCCGTTGATCACTACCCGCTGGGCCAGCCTTCTAGCCAGCTTTCTATCCATCTTACTGTCCATTTATCCAATCCGCATTCCCTTAACTTGCTGGCAAGAATATTGTGGAGACCGTATCAAAAGCCTTGCTAAAGTCAAGGTATATCACATCCACTGACTTTCCCATGTCCACAGAGCCAGTTACCTCATCATAGAAGCTAATCAGATTGGTCAGGCACGACTTGCCCTTTGTGAATCCATGTTGACTATTCCTGATCACTTTCCTCTATTCCGAGTGCCTCAAAATGGATTCCTTAAGGATCCCTTCCATGATTTTTCCAGGAACCGAGGTAAGAGGTCTCTAGCTCAAGTGTCATGTAGCTTATTACTGTACATTCCTCGTGTTAAATAAAATCAACCAGCTTTATAATTCTTAGCTGATTTTTTGTGGGATATGAATGGGAATTAAAAATGAGACAAAGCATCCACCTCTGTGCCTCTGGCACTCAGCACTTTTTATACTCATTCTAGCTCTGAAATTGTATGCTGCAAGTTCTAGGGCAGCGTGTCTACATTTCAATCCAACCCATTCTGCATTGTATTTTCACATCCTCTTTGGCACGTTTCTTTGGCCGTGGGGTATACAAGTGGTTCTGCTCAAGCAATCCGCTCCAGCAGTCACACTCCCCCATAGTTTCTCTCACAAAAAGCAGTGACTTCCCATACTGCAGTGCAGCAGGCAGCAGTGAGCCAGGGCCAGGATTTAACTGTCTCTTAACCATCCCGGGAAGATTCTTCCACAATGAACTAGAATTCCTGGGACACAAGGCAGCACTCTGGAACTCTGTCTAGCTACCTCAGGGTTTTCAATAGCATCCTCCTAACTCTTCTGAGATAAATTAGATCTGTATTCAGGGGAGCCAACAGCCATGTGAGGCCCTGGGAAAGGGGTGGAGTGGGGGGAAGAAGGCTCCATGTTCCCAGAAGGGGTGGGACTTTGGGTGGAAGGGGTGGGATTGTAGACTGTCAGCCCTTAGCACCTCTGGAAGCAACCTATACTGCCTCTCACTGCCT
Source organism: Rafetus swinhoei (assembly GCA_019425775.1). Lineage (NCBI taxonomy): Eukaryota > Metazoa > Chordata > Testudines > Trionychidae > Rafetus > Rafetus swinhoei. The sequence goes on from CM033438.1 coordinate 5,820,543, forward strand.
GGAGCATGCCGCCTTCAGCTAACTACTGTGGCAGCAGCAGTGGCCTGGAGCCCTGGAGCCTTCAGAATCGTGGGGATCTGGGACAGTTGCCCTCCTCCCGCTGGGCCTGCCTTTATTGCAAGACAAGTCAAATTTTTGGCGCCTTAATCCTCCACATAAGGAAGGGAGAGGCATTACTCAGATTAATATTAGATTAATATGTGGCTTGATTTTGTCTGAAGGTTGGTGGTGGGTTTGTTTGTTTTTTTAATTTTTAGTATTCCAATTAGAAATGTTATCAGATTAAGAAATATACACTATACCTGTAATTAGAAATATTTGTAGAATTAAAGCCTTCAGACAAGTATAAACTTTTAAAGTACATCTACTGAGAATGATTTTAACATTAAATAAAGAGTTTAAAAAAAATAGATGCCAAATGCAGTATAAAATTGCATAAAGTGCCGTGCAAGTATCTGCAGATGTGCAAACCTATTGCTTTTCAGACTTCACATGGAATGCTTATTGTTCACATTTGATCAATCCCAGGATATTACCTTCCAGAATATTTAACTTGACTGGAAACTTTGGGACTTCTCCTGCAGCTCACAGAAGAATCAAATTTTTTAAAATGGCTGGTCAGCAGAGGCATTTTGTCTCATCATGTCACATAGGGAAACACGGCCAGTGAAATGTACACAACATGGGAAACAATATATTTATTCCCAAGAAAACTTGCAGCTAATTGTGACTGTAGAGGAATTCTCAGCAATTGTACAATCTGTCCCTGCCATACCTTCTCCGGATGAAAATATGCGGATTGACTCTAGTTCATTTGCTGGTCATAAAGCAGCGATAAAGAGAGAACTAAGATAGGTTAAAGGGATACTCCCAAGGCTCTTAGCCCCAATATTTGGCCTTTGTATTTGGCCTTTCTTGAGAGCTGCTCAATGGATTATTGTAGCTGCAGGAAAATTTAAACAGAATAATTAAGTTGCTTAATATACAGAGTCACATGTGCCTCGGTCTAAGGCAGCTCTTCATTTGCACTACCACGGTATGTACACTATTTTGTTTGTTGCAAGATTTTTAAAACCACACAGCATATCGTGAAAGAAAAAGTCACCCAAACAGTTATCATTACCATAAAAACGGCCATACTGGGTCAGACCAAAAGTCCATCTAGCCCAGAAGCCTGCCTTCCCACAGTGGCCAATACCAGATGCCCCAGAGGGAGGGAACACAACAGGGTATCCTCACATGATCCCTCTCCTGTCACCCATTTCCAGACAGAGGCTAGGCACACTATTTTTACGCATCCTGGCTAACAGCTATTGATGGACCTCACCTCCACGAATCTATCTAGCTCTTTTTTGAACTCTGTTAAAGTCCTAGCCTTCACCACATCCTCTGGCAAGAAGAACTTCCTTTTGTTTGTTTTAAACCTGCTGCCTTTTTAATATCATTTGGTGACGCCTAGTTCTTATGTTGTAGGAATAAGTAAATAACTTTTCCTTATTCACTTTTTCCACACCAGTCATGATTTTATAAACCTCTATCATATCCCCCTTTAGTCTCCTCTTTTCTAAGCTGAAAAGTCCAAGACTTTTTAATCTCTCTTCATATGGGACCCCTTCCAAACCTCTCATCATTTTTGTTGCCCTTTTCTGAACCTATCAGGGGTTGTGGTGCATTTTTCAACAGGAGCAAAGATCAAGGATCTATGTCAGGGTACAGATGATCAAATGCTGGTTTTCAGAACACTGCCATTCAACTGGTGGTAACATTCTCACTAGTAACACAATACAAATATGTCGATTAGCTACAACAACAGCTACCCCTCTTAGCGCCCTCTGTATAAAACAGCTGTTTCAAAGCAGAATAATTACCACTTACTTCTCTTCAGTGGTGAAGATGTCAAAGCAGCCATTGGCTAGCATCTGATCCAGCATCTTTAGCAAGGGCACAGATACTCTAATGTAAAAAAAAAGTACACACTGTACAGTCATTTCTTGACACAGATTTCATGTATACACTTACTTGTATAGGAAGCAAGGGGGTGGGAGAGGAAACCTCCCATCTACAAACATCTATTTAAATTAGAATTCCACTCCACCCTAGGGGAAGGTTGCTAGGCTGCTTGTGAGTTGGCTAAAATCATTCTCGTTGGCTGAGACAGCTGTATTCTTGTTGCAGCCAAAGGGAAGAGGCTGGTCAACAGCTCGTGAGTGTAAGTCTGTGGGGGCCTGGAAACACAACTAAAACTTGTAGGATAATTTTTATGACCCTGAACAATGTACTTCACGGAGTTCATTAAAAGTTGCCAACACTTTCCATTTAACCTAGTTATTGAGTGGATTAGAGCATGTGATATGGCAGCCATAACAGCTACCCATGTATTCCCAGCTGAGTTAACTCTGACAGTGAGACTGAAAATTCTGCTAAACTTCATGAACAGAAAAAAACTCCCCAGGAAAACACATTCACTTGCAAACACATTCGGTAAGTGGTGTTTTAGTGACTACTTCTTACTGTGTAAAAAAATCTGGCCTATTTTTATGTTAAGGAATGACAAAGAAACCCTTCCTAAAAAAATACATGGCAGATAATTCTACATAGAGCGCAGATTGGTGAGATAAAAAGTTTGTGCTATATCAGGCACGGTGGTGAGCACTGTAATCCCAGGTACTTGGGAGGCTGAGGCTAGTGGATCGTTCAGGGGTTCTGGGCTATGAAGATCGGATGTCAGGTGTCACTGACAGCCTGCCCAGCGGGTGGCTGAAGCACTGGCTAAAACAACATGACTGATGTGATCCGCGCTCTCTTGGAGGGCTGATGGACCAAGTGGTCCAGAAGCTCCCCTGAGCATTACATTATATGCAAACATTACAGCTTATCAGTATCGCAATAAGGTAAATGCTTCCTTCTTTCTATGGGGCGCTGCACCATAATTCTATCTTTTCAGAGCAGGGGAGGGTTGTTCTTGTTGAACGTATTCTCTTTCTTCCAAACATCTCAAAATATTTACGATACAACCTGAGACAACTGTCATAATCTGAACAATCAGCTCAATGCAGGTTGTTTCAACTAACTACTTTATGAGAAAGATTACCTGTCATTCAGCAAGTTATCCTCAAAGACCCGTAGCAAAGTCTCACAAAAGGTGTTCATGGCGCACGGATTGTTTTGGATTTTCTTCATATAGTCAAAGAGGCTCTGTGCAGAATACCTGACCTACAAAAGATAAATGTTTCATGTGAAGCAGGGTGCAAAACACACTTGGCGTTGACTGAAATAAATTTAAAAAAACATGAGCAATCATGAAATAAATATGTTCATCCCCCACTACTTAAGCTGCACATTTTTGTGAGGAAAAGATACTCCCTTTACATCAAATCCAACCGTAAGTCCAGCATTTGACAGGAAGACAGCCATTTCACTTTCCATTTATGCTGTATTGTTTTTCACAGTTAAAGTTTTGCCACTGTAGTAGCTTATACAAGGGGGGGGGGGGGGAGGGAAATCAATAAAAGACTCACATTTAGACCAAAAGAAAAAAAAAAAAAAAAAAAACCTTAGAAAACCCATTATTGTGCTTCTGTACTTCAAAATGCACGCAAAGCCCTTGCGCACCCACCCACTTGCACAGAAATCACTGGCAGAGGTGCACGTGCCTGGGAGCAGCAGGACTACAGTGTTTTAAACATTTATCAATGAATTTTCAAGTACTTCAGCCAATATGTAAATAACGCTTTTATATAATGTATTTTGATAGTTTTAACAGTAGTATATACCACAATATAAGTAGCATACTGTAGTTCCCCCCCAATTAGCAGAAATTAGACTATGTACATATAGATATCACTCAAATTCAGTAATTACTGAGGTATACTAGTTTCAAAAATAAGGGTTCGTCTAGACTACTCGGAAGATTCGAAAGAGGATATGCAAATTCCGTGGGAATTTGCATATCTTCTTCCAAAAGCAGAGCTTTCAAAAAGTGAAAGTAGTTTGGATGCGGCTTTTTCGGCAACCTCCCCCCTTTTTTCGAAAAGCTGCTCTTCCTCAAAAAATGAGGTTTACACGGCTTTTTGAAAAAGGGAGGGGGTGCGCCGCCGAAAAAGCAACATCCAGACTACTGTTCACTTCTGAAAGCTCTGCTTTCTAAAGTAAGATTGGAAGAAGATATGCAAATTCCTGCAGAATTTGCATATCTTCTTCCGACTCTTCCGTGTAGTCTAGACATAGCCTAAGAGTCAAGCTTTGATAGCACCTACGTGTAGATGTTTGTACAAGCCAACTGCCCTCAAAGAAAATCTGAACTGACTTGAGTAAATACTATACTTTCATATGTCAAAAGTAATTTAAAGGAGTTTCTTCACATGCTGAAAGTGTGCTATATGCTTATATTTAAGGTCTTCACAGTATATAAAAAGATTTATGATACAGGACAGTTACTGAAAAATTCAATACTAGAAGAATTATTTCACACTACATTATAACAAAATATTTCCATTTACTTTTTGCAAAGGAAAGAAATGATACACAACTACAATCAGATTTTAATAAATCAAGCACTTTTCCTCTCCAAATATTGCAGAAGGGCAATGTCACTGATGTGAAGAAACCTGTAAAGTCTCATGGAAATATTTCAGAAAGCTTGGGTCCAGCCATACATTTTTTGCCACATTCCTAACTTACATTTCATACTGACTAATTACCAGCTGTCTCAGATTACCACTACAATTTTTAACATCCCCAGAACTGGACTTCATAGAAATGCAGACAAAGGGCAGATTATGGAATTCACATCTCAAAGAAATACAGTTATCTACTATATATTTGGGAGAGTTTATGTGTGTGTCTCTTTCTGTCTGTGAGTCTGTTCAAGAATTCTTCCTAGAGTTCTTGGGGGGTGGAGGGGGGAGGAAACAATCACTCTCACACACACACACACACACACACACACACACACACAAAAATATATAGTATTTGATATATGCCAGGAGAACGGGATGTGCCTGGAATGTGAATGCTTCTCATAAAACGGAAAGGGCGGGGTCTGCTAGCAGGGACAGTTATAGTGTATAATGGGAACTGGGACAGCTATAACGCTATTGGGGCAGCAGGGGCAGAGAAAGGGACAACTATCTACTATACATTTGAGAGAGTTTGTCTGTTTGTGGGTCTGTCTGTCTGTCTGTCCATCCGTCCCCCAGTCAGGGGGCACGCACCCCTCCCTCCGGTTGTTCCCGCTGCAGCAGCCATGGACAGATGCTTCTTACCTGGCCTCAAGCTGCTGTGGTGAGAAAGAGCAAATGCTTATCGGATAGTTGACAAACCAGTCAACCAGTTGCTTCCCCCAACCTTGCTGCCTCTATCAGAAAGAGGCAGCAAGGGGGGGGAAGGGGAAGCGCTTCAAAGCGGCAGCACCGTGTGGAGCCAGACTCTGGGCTCCATGCAGCGCTGCCACTTTGAAATGCCACGGGGAGCATGCGGCCAGTGGAGGAGTGCTTGAGTGCCCCACTGGCCCCGTGCTCCCTACAGCGCTTTCACCTTGGGGCTGTTGCTACACTTCAAAGGCGGAGGCGCCCTTATCAACTGATCGAATAGTCGATGCAAATTGCATCGGCAATTCGATTAGCCAATTAATCTAAATTTAACATCCCTACCCCAGAGCAATGAGTTAAACGAAGAAAAAAAAATATTAAGGATCTGAGCAACACTAAGTAAATCCTCTTGTTATAGGATAAGTACCCATTCTTTCTTCAAGTGATTGTCCTTATGGGTTCCATTCTTGGTGACTAACAAGCAGTAAAGTGTTTGCTTAGAGGTGGGCATGAGGAGTTCCCTTTAAACAATGAAAAGAAAACTGGAAGGTAATAGTTCACATGGAAATCAGAGACAACGCTGGCCAGAAATTTGGGGTGAAGTCTGAGAGTCAATCTGTCCTTATGAAACAATGTGTAAGGAGGACTTGCCATGAGAATCTAGTCTCCCTAGCCCTCTGAGCCAATGCACTGGCTACTAAAAAGACTTTCTTCATCAAAAGTGGTAAAGGGAACAGCATACATATGCCAAAATAATCTGAAAATAAGCAAGTATTGTACAGTTTTATCAGAGTTGCTCCAAGTTAAAATTTTCATTCAGCTGATACACATATATTTCAATGTACAGATAAAGACCTATTCACAGAGTTAGAATGTTCCCGCACATGTGCAGGAAAACGATGACATGTACATTAGGGTATGTTATGCTCAGTAAATAGTGCTGTTCCTGGATCATTTCAAATCCTGACATATTTACTATACTTAAGTGGCAACAGGGTGTTTTCTTTAGAACTCAAAAATAATAAAGTCTAGTAGTTAGCACAAGTGAGCCCATGTCTACATGGCTCTGCTCACAATACTTCTTTTAATTCTCCCAATCCTCAAAGGTAAATAACCCTTCTGAAGTTCAATGTCAATGACATTTAAAGTAGAGCAATGAAAACAATTCACAATGCTTTCTTTTAAAGGGTGCCTGAAACACATTCCGCTTGACAACATGCTTGTAAATTGAGACTATAAACCTATGGACCCAACTCCTGCAAACTTTTCTAAACCAGTCGTCTACTTGCCAGTATTAAGGATTCTCTTCTGATTATGGGCTGAAGTGTCAGAGTGTGTAATTAGATATTATAGAATCACAATTATTTTCTTAAATGTCAAACCATCTCGCTATGTCCTCATATTTTAATTTAGTAAGGCAACTAAGACAAAACTGTTCAAAGAGGCAGTGGTTTTTCCAAAGCAGCACAAAAGGTCACTGAAGTGTCTGTCATGCTCTGAGTCTACTTCAGAACTTCTGAGAAAGATTAATGCTCACACACACACACACACACACACACACACACACACACACTATAGATTCTATGCATACAGAATGTTGACCTAAATCTGGCGTAGTCAAATGACAAAACATAAAAATAACTAAGTCACTTAACAGCTATACAGTAGGCAATGGCTTGGACATAATCTTGTTACTGTACTTCAGCTCAGCTCTCTACAACTGTTGTATATTTGTGGTCAGGCAAAAACCCACAGTCCTCCAGTGAGACTGTCTTACAAAACAGAATCTTCTTGAAGATACCACATCTTTCCTCCTTAAACATTTATAACATCTCTCACTGCATGTTTTATTTGTACTGATCAAATCCCAGGAGGAGGTTGATTTAATCAAATATAATAATAATGTAATAGCATCAAGCAACATGCTTGAAATTACAGCTGCAGACAGTACACCAATTTGTTCTGAAGACCCCATGCACCAGGAAGTTTTCTGTTTTGTAGCCTTAAGAAATATGCCTTCTTATAAGCCAGTTATATTCTTTGAAGAGTCTTTTCTACAAAGTATCCCTTTGAACCACAGGAATGCTGCAGAATGCTAAAACTCAAACCCCAAGTGACAACTACGTCTTCAGATTGGGCTAAAATTATTTCAAAAGAGAACATCTGCTAGCGACATGCTTCTGAATGAGACATGTTCCACATAGTTCCTCTAAGCAACTTTGTTTACTTTTCAAAAAGTGAAACTGTAGCCTGTCTCCTCTATAAGATGAATATTAAATGCTGATGCAGTATTTTGTTGTGCTCATTGCTGCTACTGACAGAGTGCAAACTATTTTCTGTCCTATTTAAACTACATGTAGTAGAGAAACTCTTTTGGAAAGCAAGTAAAAATTCCATAACCAAAAATCTTAACACATCTCCCTCTTCACTTCCTATAAAGTTATTACAAATAAAAAAAACAGAGTTCCTATTTGCTTTCATACCAAGATCTCAACTTGTGCTCGCAAATAATTGCTGAAAATTAAATGAAGTTTTGCTATCTCTACCTACATATCAACATAGCGCACAGGATAAAGGGAAAACCAAAAAAAGCAGTCATGTAGTATAGAATCATAGAACCATAGAGCTGGAAGAGACCTCAGAAGGTCATCAAGTCCAACCCCCTGCTCTAGGCAGGACCAATCCCAACTAAATCAACCCAGCCAGGGCTTGGTCAAGCCGAGACTTAAACACCTCCAGAGATGGAGATTCCACTACTTCCCTAGGTAACCCATTCCAGTGCTTCACTACCCTCCTAGTGAAATAGTTTTTCCTAATATCCAACCTGGACCTCTCCACCACAACTTGAGACCACTGATCCTTGTTCTGCCATCTGTCACTACTGAGAACAGCCTCTCTCCATCCTCTTTGGAACCTCCTTCAGGAAGTTGAAGGCTGCTATCAAATCCCCCCTCACTCTTCGCTTCTGCAGACTAAACAGACCCAACTTCCTCAGCCTCTCCTCATAAGTCATATGCTCCAGCCCCCTCATCATTTTGGCTGCCCTCCGCTGGACCCTCTCCAATGCGTCCACATCCTTTTTGTAGTGGGGGGCCCAGAACTGGACACAATACTCCAGATGTGGCCTCACCAGAGCCGAATAAAGGGGAATAATGACATCTCTGGATCTGCTGGCAATGCTCCTCTGAATGCAACCTAATACGCCATTAGCCTTCTTGGCTACAAGGGCACACTGTTGACTCATATCCAGCTTCTCATCCACTGTAACCCCCAGGTCCTTTTCTGCATAACTACTACTTAACTGGTTGGTCCCCAGCTTGTAACTGTGCTTGGGATTCTTCCGTCCCAAGTGCAGGACTCTGCACTTGTCCTTGTTGAACTTCATCAGATTTCTTATGGCCCAATCCTCCAATTTGTCTAAGTCACTCTGAACCCTATCTCTGCCCTCAAGCGTATCTACCTCTCCCCCTAGCTTAGTGGTCATCCGCAAACTTGCTGAGGGTGCAATCCATCCCCTCATCCAGGTCATTAATAAAGATATTGAACAAAACTGGTCCTAGAACCGAACCTTGGGGCACTCCGCTAGAAACCGACTGCCAACCTGAAATCGAGCCGTTGATCACTACCTGCTGGGCCCGGCCTTCTAGCCATTTTTCTATCCATCTTACTGTCCATTTATCCAATCATTCCCTTAACTTGCTGGCAAGAATGTTGTGGAGACCGTATCAAAAGCCTTGCTAAAGTCAAGGTATATCACATCCACTGACTTTCCCACGTCCACAGAGCCAGTTACCTCATCATAGAAGCTGATCAGATTGGTCAGCACTTTAAAGATTAACAAGATGGTTTATTACAGTGGTTCCCAAACTTTTCGGCATCACACCCTCCCTCCCAAAAAAATAGCAGCAAAACTTGGGGTGGGATTGACGGGGGTGTGTGGGGCTGGGTCGCCTCATGCCACCCCTGGAAGTTCTTCACGCCTCCCCCCAAGGGGGCACGCCCCCCAGTTTGGGAACCCATGGTTTATTAGGTGATGAGCTTTCGAGGGGCAGACCCACTTCTTCAGATCATATTCTGAAAGTGAATTAGCATGACCATTATATAACAGAGGGATAACAATGAAGAAGTAAACAAATTACACAGTAACGAATCAGCTACATAGAACAGAAGGTGGGGGTGAGGGGAGAAGGAAGAGACAAGGAAGGAAGAAATTGCTTATTGTAAGAGTCAATTAAGTGGCTAATGTGGAGTTACTACGAATGTCAAAAAGTGGGGAGGCTGTCTTTGTAATGTGTAAGGAGGTAATTATCTAAATTATGGCCCATTCACAACACATAGAATTTTAGCATAAATAAAAGTTCTGAAGTCTCTGTCTGTAATCTGGTGTTAAAAGTCTCTTTGTAGTAAGAAGCATGTTGTCAGATCTTTAAGGGAATGGCCAGTTTGATTAAAAAGTTGGCTGATAGGTTTCTCTGGGTGGAGATGTCTGATTTGTAAGCATTGATACTCTTGCTAAGTGACTGACCAGTCTGTCCAATATACATCGCAGAGGGACATTGCTGGCACATGATGGTATATATCACATTGCTGGATGTACAGGAATATGAGCCCTGTATTTTGAATTATTCAGAATTTCAACTCAAAATCTGAGCATAGAAAAATACAAAGAAATAAGTCTAAGAGACTGCCTAAGAGGGAAGATTTAAGAGAAATTAATTCTGATTGTTTTCTGCTAGGGGAAAAAAATCCAAACCCTTGACAGGATATAGTTGTTTTTAATCAGCCTGTTTACAGGTGGGGTTTGCCATACTATATGGGCTAGCAACAAGCAGCATCAAGGATAGGCAAAACAATTTTGCTCTAGCGAGTATGTAGCGCAGTGCATCCTAGGTCTGCATACGTCCCATTAGGCATTGGTGTGTGACCCAAAAGCATTTTGTTTACCATTGCCCACATTCTGGGTTGCCAGATTCTGCTAGTTTCTCGGCTTAAGATTTTTCTTACTGATATTGCTAATGAGACATACAAGTAAAGCAAGGGCAGGTGAAGTGAGGTGCATGATGATTGCACACAGCACTGACAGAGCCATGCTGTCCCTCGGCATCCAATCACAGCACTGCCACGGTTCAATCACCACACCTGCAAATTCTTGGTACATAAGCACAGTGAGCAAAACTGCCCTATCCTGGGAGACCGTCTTGGATGGGGCTATCTCGCAGCCCACTCACTAGCCGAGGTTGCCTATCACTGGTATCACTGGGTAACACACCTTTCAAGTGCAAGTTGAAGTTGTACGCTACCCAGGAAAGAAAGTTGAGATTCCTCTCTCTCCTGCAGGGACCTGTAAGGCCTCTCCAATCTTTTTCATGAGGTCTTGAAAGGCCTCAAACTCATTCATGTAGGATGAGGGGGCTGGGGTCTTGAGCATAATCCCATTGGAAAGGCTACAGAAATAGAGATCCAACTGAAGCCTAGGCTCTGATCAGATGAAAAGGAAGGATAGAGCATGACTCCAGGCACCCCTGTACACTATGTATCTTACACACTATGGCAGGGGTTCTCAAAAGTATGCCAATCCCTTCTGACAAGTATAACTACATGACCCCAGGAGGGGGGACCAAAGCCTGAGCGCACCCAAGCCCCACTGCCATGGATGGCAGGCCCAATGCCAAAGCCACAGCCCAGCCTCCCTGGGTGAGGAACCAAAGCCTAAGAGCTTCAGCACTGGGGCTTTGGCCCCATGGCCCAACAAGCCTTAAGGCAGCCCTGGCGACCCCATTAAAATGAGGGCCTGACCCACTTTGGGGGTCCAACTCATAGCTGGAGAACAGCTGCACTATTACAATATTTTTTGTATAAAGTATATACCTAGTGAGATATCATCTGATAAATACCACGCATAAAATATACATATCAGTGCTGTATGTGAAATCACGGATACGCGCTAATATTGTGCTTTAATGTCTGTGACTAAAAGTGTTTAAACCAGCATGTCAGGGGTATTTGAGAAATAGATTTTCTTCAGACAGTGGAAAGATGCTGACACTTCAAACAAGGCGTGTCCCAAATTCAATGGCTTATTCATTTGTATTGGAGGTTGCAGCAGGAAGCGATACATTTGCATAATAGCAACCATCAGCAGAGGACAAACCCACATGGAGACTTACCTTCCAGACATCATGGCTCCTTTACTAAACTGGAACTAATTCATTTTATCTAGAGGTATCCTTCAGAGAACACTTTTCAAACATGCATTGAACTATAAAGAGAGGGGGCGCAAACACCAAAATTATCTTACACCTAAGGAGACAAAGAAACCAAGTGTTTTGATATTTGTGCTTGGTCCTACTTGGGCCAAACAGTAAAAAGTTGGTGAATAAAAGAAAAAAACATCTTGAACATCTTGCTAGATGAAATTTTAAGAGGTGTTTTCACAATCATTTGTTTATAACAATTTCAAATTTTATCCCAGACAACTTTTAAAAACTTGTGATCAAAATTCACCAATGAAAGTATTGCAATATCCACTGAGACAACGTATGGAATTTAGCCACACACAGTTATAGGAGAAATAAACAACCTCTAGCAAACAAACAAGGAGTCTGTTCCCTGATACCTTACCGTTGTCTCTGTTAATCCCCCAACAGACACCGTAAGACCCAGCAGGACATGATACTGATAAGTTGGCAAACCCAAAAGCTGTGTGATTCGAGGGAAGGCTTGTGAGGGGGCATTCCAATTTAAAGTTACAGCCTCTGACCTGTCCAGAGAAAAGAAAATCATCATATGTTTTTATCTTAACACCTCTCCATAGAATCCTGGAATACATCCACACCGTGAGACACTCGTTAGCACTGGCTCTCCACACAGTAATGTAACACACCCATCTTTCCATGTGTATCTATAAACCTTACAAATTGAAGTTTCCAATTCATGCATCTGCTAAAGTGGGTTCCACCCTATGAAAGCTTATGCCCCCAAAAATATGTTAATGTGCCACAGGACTCCTCGTTGTTTTTGATGAAACAGACTAACACTGCTACTCCACTGAAACAGTACATCAGCAATGGAAGAAATGCACTCAGACGTGTATAAATCATATTTATCATCATTATTACAGGATATTGGGAAAGAGCAAAGAAAAAAGGAAGATTTTTTACAGTAATTGGTGTTCTTTGAGATATGTGGTCCCTATAAATACTCATTGTGGGTGCACAAGTGCTCCCACAATGAGGAGTACCTATAAGATTTTTCAGGAGCAAATTTTCATTGGTCCAACCCTGTACCCTACGCCATCAGCCCAATGGACTCTCCAGTTCCCACTCTCACTCAAATCAAGGGTGATCCAAGCAGTCGGGAATGAGTGTGGGTTGCGGAATACCCATAAGGAATACACATCTCAAAGAAATAATTGTGAGGTAAGTAACCTACATTTCTTCTTCAAGGGCTGAATCCTACAGGCTCTCAAAAAGACCAGGCAAGACCAGACTGTTGTCCAGGTTTCAGTCAAAGTTGGGCAATGAGGTCCTTCATCATGAAGAATCTGTCCTCAAGAAGGTACATTCTGATTGCATTCAAATTCAGTGCCACTCCCATAATTTCTTTACTGTTCACTGAGATTTAAGAGGACTTTTATGGTTAACCACAAGTCCCAGAGAGTGAGAAAGACTGAATGAGGATTGCCACTTGTTCCTTCCTGATAAAATCATCTTGTGAGCAGCCAATCATCAAGGGAAAAATACCAGACTCTCTTTGTAAATGCTCTTGGAGCTGACAGGAGGCCAAATGAAAGGCCCCTGTACTGAAATTGTTCCAGGCCCACCTGTAATAAAGTGAAGTAATCTCCTATGTGCTAGATCAATGTCTATGTGGAAGTAGGCATCTGTGAAATCAAGTGCTGCAAATCAGTTGTCTTCATTAACTGAGCAGATTACTGAGGCCAAAGTGGTTATCGTGAACCTTGAATGATATATGGAGACATTTAGTCATCTGAGATCCAGGATGGGTCTCCAGCCCTCTACAGTGTCCTCTCTTGAGATGATCTATACACTGCACATGAGAAGGAAACAGCCCAGATGCCCACTGAAAGGTGCAGTGAGTGGCTGAATGGAGAAAGGCTAACTTTTTAGTGGGAGCTGGGAGTGAAAGGAGGATGGTGGTGGAGTAATTCTGCCTTCTGCGTTGTATCCTCAGGAAATTAGGTGGTTCAAAAACCTTTTGATGAGAGAAGAGCTGAGAGGCAGAATGGTATCTAGGAGAAGTCAGCCTAGAGTATTTCCTCTGGGATGCAGGGGCATAAAGTCCCAAAGAGTTGAGCATGGCATTGATAATCCTTAAGGCAATGGAGCGATTCATTGCTTTACTCACTAAACAGATTGTTACCCTTGAAGAGGAGATTTTTCACTACTGCCTAGACCTCTCTGGGAGATCCTGGGCATTACAACTAGGGATGTAAAAGTGTAATCGATTAAACGATAAGCAAAAGCTTATAGGTTAAAACTATAGACTACACACATTTCCCCTCACCCCCGACCACCAGTACATTTTTAGTGGGCCAGCCGGCAGCCCTGCTCAGTCCTGGCATCTCGCCGGGTCTGGGACCTACCCCTGCTGTGGCTCTTCATTTAAAGTGTATTAGGAGCTGGGTGGGCAAGCAGCCTACCTCAGTTCCAGCTCACTCTGGGTCCAGGCACTCAGCCTCTCTCCCCCAGACAGGGGCTGCTGCCACGCTGTGCTGCTCCCTTTGTATCAGAGGCAGCAATGTGGGGTGACAAGCAGCTGGTCCGTGAGAGGACCTCACTTTTAAACTGGCTCCCCTTGCAGACCAGCTCCTGCCTGGCACCCTGCACTGCTGCCTCTGATACAGAGGGAGCAGCATGGAGTGGTAGGGGGCTCCTCGGGAGTGAGGGCCAGATTGCACTGGCTGCCGGTCCCACCCCCAAGCACTATAGAATAGTCAAGTTACCAATAAGAATTCATGAGGTTAATCGACTATTCAAATAACCGATATTTAACATCCCTAATTACAACTATGAAGTCTTCCTCACAGTGCCCAAAATCATCATGGAGCACAAAGCTGTATTCCCTGCAGTGAGTGACTCTTGAAGGAACTAGTTCCTTTCATGAAGGATGATCTGGGGTCTAAGCTCCTGTGGCAGTTTTAGTGAATTCTGAGAGTTTATTGTAATTACTGAAGTTCATTCTATACCTAATGACTGGAAGACAGCTAATATGATGCCAATATTTAAAAAAAGGCTCTACAGGTGATCCTGGCAATTACAGACTGGTAAGTCTAATAGGAGTACCGGGCAAATTAGTTGAAACCATAGTAAAGAATAGAATTGTCAGACACATAGATGAACATAATCTGTTGGGGGAAAAGTCAACATGGTTTCTATAAGGGGAAATCATGCCTTACTAATCTGCTAGAGCTCACTGAGGTGGTCCACAAGCATGTGAACAAGAGGAATCCAGTGGATATGGTGTACTTATATTTCCAGAAAGACACTGACAAGGTCCTTCACCAAAGGCTCTTAAGTCAAGTAAGTTGTCATGGGATAAGAGGGAAGGTCCTTTCATGGATTGATAACCGGCTAAAAGACAGGAAACAAAGGGTAGGAACAAACGGTAAGTTTTCAGAGTGGAGAGAGGTAACCAGTTGTGTCCCCCAAGGATCTGTCCTGGGACCAAACCTATTCAACCTATTTATAAATGATCTGGAGAAAAGGGTAAACAGCGAGGTGACAAAAATTGCAGATAATAAACTGCTCAAGATAGTTAAGACCAAAGCAGACTGAAGAGCTTCAAAAAGATCTCACAAAACAGCAAATGAAATTTAATGTTGATAAATATAAAATAATGCACATTGGAAAAAATAATCCCAACCATACATACAAAATGATGGGGACTAATTTAGCTATACCCACTCAAGAGAGATCTTGGAGTCATTGTGGATAGTTCTCTGAAAACATCCACTCAATGTGCAGTGGCAGTCAAAAAAGCAAACAGAATGATAAGAATAATTAAAAAAGGGATAGAGAATAAGACAGAGAATATGTTATTGCCTCTAAATAAATCCATGGTACACCCATATCTTGAATACGGCGTACAGATGTGGTTGCCTCATATCAAAAAAGATATATTGGCATTGGAAAAGGTTCAGAAAAGGGCAACAAAAATGATTAGGGGGTTGATACAGGTTCCATAAAAAGACTGGGACTTTTCAGCTTAGAAAAGAGGAGATGAAGTGGGGATATGATCGAGGTCTATAAGATCATGACTATTGTGGAAAAAGTGAATAAGGAAAAGTTATTTACTTATTCCCATAACATAAGAACTAGGGGTCACCAAATGAAATCAATAGGTAGCAGGTTTAAAACAAACAAAAGGAAGTTTTTCTTCATGCAGTACAGTCAACCTGTGGAACTCCTTTCCAGAGGATGTGGTGAAGACCAGGACTTTAAAAGGGTTCAAAAAAGAACTAGATAAATTTATGGATGTTAGGTCCATCAATAGCTATTAGTCAGGATGGGTAGGAATGGTGACCCTACTCTCTGTCTGTCAGAGGCTGGAAATTGATGATAGGAGAGGGATCACTTAATGATTACCTGTTCTGTTCACTCCCTCTGGAGCACCTGGCATTGGCCACTGTCAGAAGACAGAATGCTGGGCTAGATGGACCTTTGGCTGTTCTTATGCTCTTATGTACTTGGTCATTAATACCTGGCAATTCAGTACACAGAAAAGGAGGCTAGTAGATCGTAAGTTCTTTCACAGAATCATAGACTCCCAGTGCTGGAAGAGACCTCAGGAGGTTATTGAGTCCAGCCCCCAACCTAAAGCAGTACCAACCCCAAATAAATCATCCCAGCCAAGGCTTTGTCAAGCTGGGACTTAAAAACCTGTAGGGATGGAGATTCCACCACCTCCTTAGGAGACTTGCCACGGGCTGGATCAAATTAAGCAGGAGGCCAGAGTTCCTCCATCCCTGCCATAAACCCACCTTAATAAATAAGAAGTTGATAAAAATCTACTTACCTCGGAAATATCCTCTCCAGTTCCTCCCGGTGGGGTATGTGTGGAACTGGTGGGTTGTCATAGTACAGAAAATTGAGGAACACAGATCCAGCATGAGCACGAAATCTATCTATTTTTTCAGCTGACTGCTGGGCCAGGCAGCACATAATCTGTTCACAACTACGAATTAAGAGAAAAAAAACTAATCCAATCCATCACATCACTATAAATAAATGAATGTACATACTTTAAACAGGAATTGCTTAAAGAAACGATTGAAAATAATTTCTTATACCCATTACACTACCCAAAATAATGAACTGTGGAATGAGATTGCTGTTTTATTCCATTTGCCTTTTTATAGTACACATTTAGATGAGCCATGACATTCACTACGGTGGTAACTAAATCTGTAAGAACAGCCTCAAGTTAATTTGTACAACACCTCCAGATCCAAACATCCAGAAAATAGGAATATTAACCACACCGTGCACTCACATAGCACCTTCCACCTAGAAAGATGCTTTATGGACTGGATGCAGTACGGGACCACCAATGAAACTGAACCACCTTTAAGGTGGGAATGAAGCAAACCCCTGACACAACTATGTTTCTAAACAGAAATGAAAAAAAGGGGGGGGGGAATGCTAATACATCAAGGAGAGTGCACTAATGTCATTACTTCCTTATGTGAGTGTCTGTCCAACCCCACCTGTTTTTTCTCCCTCCTAACTCATGTATCTAGAAGACTGCAAGTCCATCAGGGGAAGACAACTCTCCCTCCTAGAAGGCTGTACCACCATACCATTAGGCATGGCGCAAATTATAATAATAGTAAATGAGAGACAAGGTGGGTGAGGGTAAGATCCTTTATTGGACTGGTTTCTGCTTTACAGAGCTCTTCTTCTGGTCTGGAAACAGTCACCAGAGCTACATGCAAGATGGGACAAACTGTTAAGCACAAGGGATTAAAACATGTTGCAGGAGAACATTTAAAAGTAAGTGGGCAATTATCACCACTGCAATCACAGGACAAAAGAAAATTAGTGTCTACACTTGCCATTTAATGTGGAAAAAGTCCCTTTTTTACACAAAAAGTGTGGGAGCAGCTACATTTGCCAATTTTTGCAGTGAAACTCAGAAGTTTCGACGCAAAAAGAAAACAACTTCCACAAAATCACCTCCAGTGATGCCTTAATAGTGGTGTGTAAGTGACGACATGTTCTTGCTGTATACAAAGCTTTTAACCTTCACAGGATATCCCACAGTGCCTAGGTGACCACTTTGGCCAGCAGCTCTGCTGCTCTGACGCCAGATAAACAGCCTCTCCCTCTGTAAAACCCTGGGAACTTTGAAATTCCCCTCATTTTTTTGGCAAGTGCTCACTTAACATTTAGCCAGGTGACAATGTCTGAACCACAGAACAAATGATTCCCTGCTTGTAGCAACGCGGAGCTACTGGAGCTGATCAGTGTTTGGGGAGGGGCTGGGCAGGGACTGCCCCACGATCACACCCCTTTCCACCAAGACCTACTGTCAAAATGGAGAGCGTTGCACTGTGGGATAACTGCCCCTTAGGACGTTGCTTTCATCAGCAATGGAAGTGCTGCAAATGTAAACACACTCCGATGCCTGTGGAAGTAAGTGAACATACAAACCAGTGCTTTTCTTTACCAGTTCTTATCACTGGTAAAACAGACAGTTCAAACACTCTGCATGTGTAGACACTGCCAAAGTGCTGTAAAAAGCCACAGAACCTGACACCGAATTTTCCACAACAAAGACACCCCTCCCACACAACTATCAGATACCCATCGGCAATCATAAGAAGAAAGAATCTTATCATTGGACAGCCCTACTGGACAAAGCTACCCAGCTGGGGAAAAAAAATCAACTGTGAAATTCTTAACAGAATTGTGATGACAGAATTTCACAGTCATCACAATCTCTCCACTGCGGACAAAACAGCTATACAGCCCCTGAAATCCAGACACCAGGTAACAAACAGCAGACAAGGGGGGAAGGGAGGGAACATCGTAATCCTCAATTATGAGAGCATCAGTGAGGTCAATCAGACACCACCTTGAGTACTATAAAGAACTCAGAGACCAGATCGTACCACAATCCATAAATGCATTTAAAGAGATCATCAATTCTTTCCCAAAACTTCAAGAGACACTCTACAAACTCATCTGTGTTCCCTGTAAGCTGCACACTTGTGTGGCCACACAGATGATTAGCAGAGCCCGCACAGCCTGCAGCATGTGTTCACATGTCCCTACCCCTACCTTGCTCCATTCATCCTGCAGTGGCTCCTGGGAGGCACCCTCTCGCTAGCTGTGCAGTGTGAGATAAGGGGGGTGCTGATGTGTTAGGATGTCACCCTCCCTCCTCCTGCACCTCCTCTCTGCAGAGCAGAGCAGGAGGAACACAGAGCCTGGCAGCTCAGGTGGATTCAGATAACGTGGGTCTGAATGACTCCAGCCTCCATGGAGCGAGTGAGCGCCTGCCTTTCCTAAAGCAGCAGCGTGCTGTGTCTGAGATTGCTGCAGCAGCCAGCTCATGCTCGCTCTCTTTCCTTCCCTCTGCCCCCACCTATGTACCCCACCTCTTCAGAGAGAAGGAGGGAAGACAACACAGGAACAGAGCAGCAGAGGTCAGAGCTTTCAGTTTCTTAAAGCACAGCACATGGCTTTTCTCAAACTTACCCAGCAGCAGCCAGCACACGCACTTGTCTGTGTCTCACACACACCGTGTCACAGTCTGTGACAGACACCGTGACACACACCCACACCATTTGTGTCACACATGCAAACACACATATCCTGAGTCAGTCTGCTACACACAATCACACACACACACACACCCCATCTGTCACCCACCCACATACCCATTGTGCCACACGCTCACACCCACTATCTCCTTCACACTTATCTCTCAACACATTCTTGTATTACTGTTGTTGCTACTACTCACACATCTTCTCTAATTTTATTCTTTCAAAGTGTGCTATTTTAGTGTTTTGACTGATCTATGCATTTCATAATTGTTGGTTGTTATACTGAAATTTAATTCTTTGAATACTGTGCTCTAAAATGACTAACCTGACCTGGGTGGAGTAATTATCCATGTGGTAATTTTTAAAATACATATTATATCTAGACTATATTTTTGTTTCAGGTTTTTCCCATCTGCACATGCCTCGGAGCACATAACACAATGTATTCTGCATGTGAATGGAAAAAGAAACTAGAGGGAGCACCGAACATTATCCCCACCAAACCCAACCCCAGGGCTTCCAAAGATATACAAAACAAAAGAACCCAGGAAAACCCATCATCTCTGCACCTGACACTCTTCCTGAAGTAAATTAACTCTCAGAAACCATCCTCAAACCACTTAGCACAGAAGCACCAGTTTTCTCCAGGAATTCTACATTAACTATCTCCCTCAGAACACCATCCTTGACACCTTGGATGTCATCTCCCTATACACCACAATCCTTCCCCATGACAGCACTGGAACTTCTCTCAAATAGCTACAAGGTAATGGACAACACTCAGATATCCACCCCAAACATGTCACCAAACACGTCCATGTTATGCCCACCTACAACAATTGCACATTTAACAATAATCACTTTGTCCAAACTATGGGAAGAGCTCTGGGTACTAGGTTGGCTCCCCAAGATGCCTCTCTTTCCACAGGCCACCTCAAGAAAAAAATTCTGGGAAAATACACATTAAAAAAATCAATGATATGCCTGAGATACACTGAAGATATTTCCATTTTCTGGGCAGATGACCTAAGCTCCCACATAGATTTTCAGATATTCAACCAGCAACAACCATCTATCAAGTTCTCTCTAGAACATTCACATATCACCAGTAAATTCCTGACTGCTACTATCAGATTCAACAGTGGAACCTACGGTCAGCTATATATAACTATCCACATCACAACACTTACCTCCATAGATCCGGTAACACCCCCAGGCACACAAAGAAATCTGTTATCTGTGTGCCTGGCAGTAGACATCACAGAATATGCTCTTAGGAAAAAGTCTGAGAGATATAGCTTCATTCTCTAAAAAAGCACTTCACCAGAGATATAGATTACATCATGGAAGAGCACCCCAAATGCCCCAAGAGAACTGGCTTCAATACAGGGCTTCAATATGCAAACAATTGTACACCCCTAATTGTCACATACCATTCTACACTGGAATTCATATGGGGTATCAGCAATTAAAGCCCTTACTTGACACAAACCACATCCTAAAAGAAATCTTTTATGAACCTCCTCTACTGGCCTTTAAGCAACCCCCCAACCTTTCTAAGTCCATCATCAGAAGCAAACTCTGCATGGACCAGAACACGCCATTTAAAGCAACACCAGACCTTACCAGAACAAAGATGCAAAATATCTCCACTGGTACCACAACGCTTTCAAGATCCATGGGTCGTGCACATGTCGGAACTCATCCGGGACATTTAATGCCTCAAAGTAACAGGGACTCACTACACTCTCAAATGAACTAGCACAGCAAATTGATAAAAGGCAAAACATCTCATCACCTATTTGTGAACATTTTTCATAAAGCAGTCACTCCATGTGTGACCTCTCAGCCCTCGTGATCAAAGCAAACCTGGACAATCCCTTCAAAAGATAAGCCTGGGAACATAAAATAATCACGCTGTTAAAACCCACAAATCATGACTTTGGAAAAGACACTGATTTTATGTTCATTACAATAATTTGTATCCTAGTAAACTTCTGTCATCCTCTGAGTGCAAAGATATTAATTTCACACTTCATTTTTAGTGGTTTCCTGCCACATGTGTTAACCCCTTATGTTTAACTATTTGTCTTAACCAGCATTTAGCGGTGACACTCTGGTTACCTCTTCCAGACGCGAAGAAGAGCTCTATGAAACTTGAAAGCTTCTCTCCGCCACCAACAGAAACTGATCCAACTGAAGAGATTACCCTCACCCACTTTGTCTTTGCCTCACCCACAGTATCCCTGCTTTATATTTAATTAGGACACCTGGGCTAACACACCTATTTTAGCAAATATGACAAGAATGTGTCATCTTGGGTCAAGCCATCAGGATTATTGTTTTAGGTCTCATCTAAAAGTTTATCTCTGGGGCAAGGAATTATTGCATAGAATCAGGTTGAGGCACTAGTGGAATACTATCTCAAAGAGCTCACTTACTAGAGCACCAAGAATTTTCCTTAAAGATCTCCCATTCAAATTAGAGAAGGAGGAAAAAGGTGCACACATATAGCCGACTAGTTTATCCACTCTATTCTATAGATTCACACTGATTGTTAAAGTTCCTAGGAAGGCTTTGCTGCAGGCGAACCTACATCAGCTGTAATGTCTGGATTCTGTGGGTTATTAAGAATAATATTAGAAAATAATTCAAAATATGGATAAATTGCATTTATGGTTGGTGTTTAAGCTAACAAAGTCAGCTGCACTCTCAAATTCTAGGACCCTGATAAGAGATACAATGCTCTTCTAACAACTTTCTGCAAAGTTAGGTTCCAAGAATCTACACAGATATGCAAATCTATTCTCCTGACTCATCTCAGTGTCAGACCAGGTATATTGTCATCAAACCAGAAATTTAAAAGGGTAAGAGAACTAGGGATAGGAGTAAAGAGGTTTTGCAAGGAAAAATTTGAGGACCAGTCTTGATCTAGCTAATGTTTATTGGCTATTTTTGCTATTTAAGTTAACAATATCAGCAAAACTCATGAAGAGGACATGTTTGGACTAGATACCAAATATGTATAAAGGACTAGGATGAGGGTAGGAATGCCACCATGGTTATATTCAGCCACTGATATAATCTGTCTATATTATTTCCCTAGCTTGCAAAGGTGCTATGCAGTGTTATACACACATTTTTGTAAAAAGCTCTGTAACACTTAGTAAGAGATTTATTGTGTGCCGTATGCAGGCATTATTATACATATGGTCATGTACGATGTAGGAATGGGACATTACTAAACATGAAATCAAAGAACAGGATATAAAAAGTACAAGCTACATACATGTTAGCGTCAAGCAACTCTGGCTCATTCTGTACCAACAAAAGCGTCACCTCCATTAAACTTGTCATAGCAGCTTCTCTTACCCTGTGGAAATGAAATACAACAATTTTACAATCCATGCAGATACAATTAATCTAATCAAACAAATATGGTGGCAAAAAAAAAAAAAATCAAGGTTGGGTGCTGAAAATAGGCACCTAAATAAATGGTATTACATTCAAAATGGTTGAATACCTCTTAATTCAAAAGGATGAGCACTCACATTAACTTCTGCGAAACTATGGATTGGGAGACCTAGCTTTAGGCACCCAATGTAAAAAATTGTAGCCATTCATAGAATCACAGAACACTAGAACTAGAAGGGACCTCGAGAGGTCATTGAGTCCAGTCCCCTGCTCTCACGACAGGACCCAGTACCATCTGATCATCCCTGATAGATGTCCATCTAATCTGCTCTTAAATATCTCCAGAGATGGAGATTCCACAACCTCCCTAGCCAATATATTCCAGTGTTTAACCACCCTGACAGTTAGGAAGTTTTTCCTAATGTCCAACCTAAACCTCCCTTGCTGCAGTTTATGCTCATTTCTTCTTGTCCTATCCTCAGAGGCCAAAGAACAATTTTTCTCCCTCCTCCTTGTGACACCCTTTTAGATGCCAGGAAACCGCTATCATGTCCCTTCTCAGTCTTCTCCTTTCCAAACTAAACAAGCCCAATTCTTCCAGTCTTCCTTCATCAGTCATGTTCTCTAGACCTTTAATCATTCTTGTTGCTCTTCTCTGCACCTTCTCCAATTTCTCCACATCTTTCTTGAAATGTGGTGCCCAGAACTGGACACAATACTCCAAATGAGGCCGAATCAGTGCAGAGTAGAGCGGAAGAATGACTTCTCGTGTCTTGCTCACAAGACTCCTGTTAATGCATCCCAGAATCATGTTTGCTTTTTTTGCAACAGCATCACACTATTGACTAATATTTGGCTTGTGGTCCACTATGACCCCTAGATCACTTTCTGCTGTACTCCTTCCTAGACAGTCGCTTCCCATTCTGTATGTGTGAAACTGATTGTTCCTTCCTAAGTGGAGTACTTTGCATTTGTCCTTATTAAACTTCATCCTATTTACCTCAGACCATTTCTCCAGTTTGTCCAGGTCATTTTGAATTATGACCCTATCCTCCAAAGCAGTTGCAACCCCTCCCAGTTTCATATCATCTGCAAACTTAATAAGCGTACTCTCTATGCCAGTGTCTAAATCGTTGATGAAGATATTGAACAGAGCCGGTCCCAAAACAGACCCCTGCAGAACCCCACTTGATATGCCCTTCCAGCAGGATTGTGAACCGTTAATAACTACTCTCTGAGAACAGTTATCCAGCCAGTTATGCACTCACCTTATAGTAGCCCCATCTAAGTTGCACTTGCCTAGTTCAGGGCTACTCAACTTTAGAAGCCCTAGGGGCCACAATGATACTCACAGCACAAGAGGAGGGCCGCAACTTAAGTGTGGTTGCATATATGTGTAAATATATATGCAAATAGCTTCTCACACTGACGGGCATGAATACAAAGATTAAGGCAAGACTACACAACACGCAGGCCCTATTTAAGTTAGTTCTGATACTAATAAAATGCAATAATTATCCGATTTTCACCCATATGACAACATTTTTAATGAGCAATGACAGTCCAGGAATTTAACTACTAAGATGCATATCAACAGAAGACCATTATATTGGCTCGCTATTGCACAGTGTGTTCCCAGTTGAGGTCATATTGAAAGGATCCCACCCGCGTGCCGCGTGCTGAGCCCCGCATAAACCCAAACCACACCACGGGCCACAAACAAATGGGCCACGTGTTGAGTAGCCTTGGCCTAGTTTATTGATAAGAAGGTCATGCGAGACCGTATCAAATGCCTTACTAAAGTCTAGGTATACCACATCCACCACTTCTCCCTTATCCACAAGACTCGTTATCCTATCAAAGAAAGCTATCAGATTGGTTTGACGTGATTTGTTCACAAATCCATGTTGGCTGTTACCTATCACCTTGTTATCTTCCAGGTGTTTGCAGATGAATTCCTTAATTATTTGCTCCATTATCTTTCCTGGCACAGAAGTTAAAGTGACTGGTCTGTAGTTTCTTGGGTTGTTATTTCCCTTTTTATAGATGGACACTATGTTTGCCCTTTTCCAGTCTTCTAGAATCTCCCCTGTCTTTCATGACTTTTCAAAGATGACAGCTAAAGTCTCAGAGACCTCCTCTATCAGTTCCTTGAGTATTCTAGGGTGTATTTCATCAGGCCCTGGTGACTTGCAGACATCTAACTTTTCTAAGTGATTTTTTAATTTTTTTTTAATTTTATCTTCTAAACCTACCCCATTTCTATTAGCATTCACTATATTAGGCATTCCATCAGACTTCTTGGTGAAGAACGAAACAAAGAAGTCATTAAGCACCTCTGCTATTTCCAAGTTTCCTGTTTATTATTTCTCCCTCCTCACTGAGCCTACCCTGTCCTTGGTCTTCCTTTTGCTTGTAATATATTTATAGAAAGTCTTCTCGTTTCCCATTGATCGTGTTTAGTTTGATATCAGTACATTTCATATGTTTGATAGCAGCCTTCAACTACCTGAAAGAGGATTCCAAAGAGGACAGAGCCAGCCAATTCTCAGTGGTGGCAGATGGCAGAACAAGAAGCATTGGTCTCCAGTCTGAGGTCTCTTCCAATCCTAATCCTCTGTGAACCACTTATAAAGTGATAGTAAGAAAGATATACTACTTAGAAAATAAATGATGAAATTCAATATAGCAGCTTAGAAATCTTTCATCATGAAGTATTTTCTCTCCTTCATAGTATTAGATACTCATTAGTCACCCCCGTAGACAGACTGTTTGCTGGGACTTGTCCAATCTGTTATAAGGAATGTTTAATTTTTCATATGAAAAATAAAGTTGATTAACCTTCCCACACATTCATCAAAGGAACACACACACACACACACACACACACACACACACACACACAAAGAAAATGTTTCTTTCACACAGAAATGGAAATTTTTTTTCCTTGTAGGTCTTCCAAATAAGCCTGTTTGTTTGAAAGAAACTAAAACTGGAAACAGACATGAAGGGCCAGTTTTTAAAAAGTACATAGCTTCCAATAGCTCCCACTGAGAAGCTCTTTCTTTAGTTACCTGTTATTGTTGATTTTGGCTGGCATTGTCAAAGGAGCTTTTTGGGAGGTTAGCACCCAATTCACACTTGAATTTCAATGACAGCTACATCCCTGAGGCTCCTTTAAAAATCCCAGGCTCTACTGAAAATGTTATTTTTAATTAAAGGCAGAAGTAGAGGGAGGAATGAAAAAGAAAGTTAATCATGGTGTGTTAAAAAGAAAGTTAATCATGGGTTAACTGACCAGAATAGCTACTGCAAAACAAACTAGTCCACATGCACACTCTTATTCCAGAATAAGAGGCTGCACACACAAGGTGCTATTCTGGAATATACCTCATGTAGACAAACCTTAACAGTGAGCAAGTAGGAGGAAAAAAGGACAGGCCCAGGTTATCACCTGCCTAAGTATGATTACCAGTAAGGGATTTGTAACATCATAGCGGGGGTGAGTCTAAAGGAGGTATAGGAAGGAGGATTCTTGTCTATTTTTAGTTGCTATTTCTTGTTGAACACAACACAAATAATCAAATATTAATTTCTCCATGTAGACATTACATGATTGTGAATGAGAAATAAACTTGTTCACAAGACAATCGCTATAGAAGAGGTATTCCACTCTGGGTGTGAGAACCTATGTTCTAAATTGATGACATTGAATTAAAATGGCCATGTTTGGTAAAACGCTAGTTAAAATGCCTGTGCAGCAGCATTTACTATTGAATGTACTTGAAACGGCTTCTGAAAATTCCAGCACATTAGGAGGAATGTCAAAAATATTTTTGCCATAAGGCTAGTGTATCAATAGTTGAATGGTAGATGCTGGCAAAGGGAGGACTAGAAAGTAATTTACCCCTAAAACTTCAAAAAAGAAACATTAGCAAATGCATGTTTCTGGGACCATGGTCCCATCACATCGTATCCTCAGAAAGTTCTACATTTCACCTCTATGAGAAAGTATAATAACCATCAGCATACAGTAGAACCTCAAAGTTACAAACGGGCCAGTCAAGCAAATATAGTACAGTACTGTGTTAAGTGTAAACCACTAGAAAAATAAAGGGAAAGCAGCATTTTACTTCTTCATAGTAATCTTTCAAAGCTGCATTAAATCAATGTCCAATTGTAAACTTTTGAAAGAACCACCACACAATTTTGTTCAGAGTTATAAACTTTGCTGAGTTATGAACTTTTGTAGCTGTTGTTCTTCGCGATGTGTTGCTCATGGCCATTCTATTTAGGTGTGTGCACACTGCACGCATGATTGATGGAAGGCTTTCCTTCAGTAGTACCCATTGGGCCAGCAGGGGAGCCCCCTGGAGTGGTGCCTCCATGGCAACGTATATATACCCCTGGTGGCCCTCTGCCCCCTCAGATCCTTCTTGCTGGATCACTCCAACGAAGGGAAGATGGGCAGGTGACAGTCTGCTCAGTGCCGATGACTCCCATAACAAGGCTGGTGCATTGTGTGTGATGGCCGCCCTAGGAACCTTGTGAGAAGGATTGAGCTGTTCCTATGAGAGAGCTTCATGGAGCTCAGTACTCAAGACTGGCGCTCCATCTGCAGACACGTGAATGAGCTGTTCAGTGCCCCCCTGTGCTGAGTAGACAGAAAGAGAGCACGCTACCCCTCACGTTCCATTGCTTGACCCCACTTGTAGTTAGACAAAGTTAGAGAGCTCACCAGAAGTGCCCTCCCCAGGTTCATCAATGACCTGAGAGACACTGGGAGGGAACGGGGGGGCAGTTGCAACGTCAAGAGCAGCTTCTGGCAAGTCTCCTCCTCCTCATGACCACACTCTCCTGCAGGGTGATGTCAGGAATGTCTTGTCCTGACTCAACAACAACAGTGGGGGAGCTGCTCCCCCCCACGAATGGCATCCAAGTGGTCGTAGAAGCAGAACGGGTGAAATACCACCCCAGATCATCCACTCTGCTCCTTGGCCTTCTGATAGGACTGCTGTAGCTCCTTGATTTTCATCCTGCACTGCCTGAAAGTCCTGGAATGGCTTTTCACCGCGAGGCTGGCTGCAATCCTGCCGTAGATATTGGCGTTCCGTTTTTTGGTCCTGAGTTCAGAGAGGATGGACTCATCTCCCTATGCCTCAATGAGGTCCAGGGTCTCCAAGGCATTCCAGGCTGGAGCTCTTCTGCACGTCTGGGAAGTGGAGGCCATGGGAGCAGAAGAACTCACCATCATTGCAGTGTTGGATGGATTGGCGTGGAAGTCATGTCCGCGTGTCCTGCAGTGTTCTGCTTGCTCACAAAGCTGGCCAGATGAGATAGGCCAGTCTACAGTTCTGGTTTTTTGGGGTTTTTTAGCTCAGTGGGAAAGCAGTAGAGATGCAAGGTGTTACCAGAGCAGTCATGGCCAATATCTGCGGGAGGCCTCCCGAAGGCCAATGGGCTCAAATTTCTGGCAATGCAGCATCTACACTAGCATAACTTCAGCCACGTATGGTCGGGAATAGCATTACTCCTCATGAAAAGCAGGATTTGACTGCAGCACCCCCTAAAGGCAGTGCAACAGGCAATAGTATGGATGAACCACTTAGATAATCAACCATGGAAGGACTACTTTTGGTGTAAAGTCCTAGTGTAGACAAGGTTTAAGGTGCCACAGGACTTGTCATTGTTTTGGTAGATACAGACTAACAAGTCTACCCATCTGAGTCAATCCTGATTTAGGTATGTATAATTTGAGAGTATATAACAAATCCAAATAAGCAAAAATAATTCTGTGTGTATTTCAAAGAGCCATAGTGAAAATACAACTGGCTGAATATAGTATTAACCTTATTTAAAATAAGCCAGGAGACTCCTCCATAAATGTATCCTATTTCAGATGTGAATGAAACGTTCTTTACACAAAGAAACTTGTCAATAAAAACTTTGTGATTCATACAGAAAGGAAACAAGCTTTTATGACAGAAAAGCAAAAGAAGCTTCCATCCCTCTTTTAAAATTGCCGCTAGCAAACTGAACAACATGAGTACTGAGTTCAGAAATTGGCTGCCACAGTTGGGCTAAAGGTCGGCAGACGCCAACTACATCAAGAACTCAGTCATCAGTGTTGTTTCAGAAATCCAAGGACCAGTCTTGTGGGAGCCACATGTCCACTCAGTCAGAAATAAGGCTTTCAAATAACCTTGGAAGAGCTTTTTATTTATTTTCAGAAGGTATATGAAACACAAAAATGAAAAAGAAAAAAGCATTTCAGGACTAGAATGTTCTGTTTATAGTAGGGCTGTCAAGCAATTAAAAAATTTAATCGCTATTAAACGCGTGCGCCTCCCCCTTTGAAACGCCACTGTGGCACATCAAAGGGGCAGCGCAACACACAGCCCGGGATCAGCTGGAGTGCCCAGCTGATCCTGGGCTCCGCATTGCACTGCCCCTTGGAAACGTCGCCCCGGCGCCTCAAAGGGGCAGCACATTAGGAGCCTGGGATCAGATGGATTGCACGTCTGATCCCCGGCTCCACCTGCACTGCCCCCTTTGAAGCGCCAGAGCGGTGCTACAAAGGGGCAATGCAACGCAGAGCTGGGGATCAGATAGGCACTTCAACTGATCCCCGGTAGAGAAGTTAAAGACCAGTCGATTATCTGATAAGCAGACGCTTATCAGATAGTCAGTCGACTAATGGACTAGTCTATTCCCCAGATAGAGGCAGATAGAGGCAGCAAAGGGGGGGAAGGGTACTTCAAAATAGCAGCACCACACAATTGTGCAGCGCTGCTGCTTTGAAACCCCAAGGCGGCTTTTCAAAGGGGCAGCCGTGGGCTCCATGCAGCATTTCCCCAGCTGACCCCAGGTTCCACATGGCACTTCCCTGGAACCCGTGGTCAGCTGAGGAGTCTCCAGCTGATCCTGGGTTCCGTGTTGTGCTGCCCCTTTGAAGCGCGGCAGCAGCAGTTCAAAGGGACAGTGCAACATTAATGCCTGCGATTAACGCATTAAAAAATTTAATGTGTTAATCCTTGACTGCGTTAATCGCAGGCGTTAATGCATATCAATTGACAGCCCTAGTTTATAGCTCATATTTTTAAAAAGGAATAGGTTGAATTGCAGCATTTTCTGTTATTTTAGCTTAAGCTGCTGGTGGAAAAGGGGCTCTGTATATGAAAGAAAGCATAGTAAAAATCTTAAATGAATCAAATTGTACCACGGAATCTCTATGGGTAGAAAGTCCATGCTTACATAATAAGAGTATAGCAACAGGAATAAACTACAGATCACCTGACCAAGACAGTAACATGATTGTGAAATGCTCAGGGAGCTAGTTTAAAGGAAACAAAATGAAGTATTTTTCCACACAAGTCTCAGTCCAGCTGTGGAACTCATTGCCAGGGGATGTTGTGAAGTCAAAAGCTGTAACTAGGTTAAAAGAAGAATTACATAACTATTGACGGATCTATCCTCCATTAACTTATTAGCCATGAGGGTCAGAGATGCAACACCATGCTCTGAATGTCCCTAAGCTTCTGAGTACGAGACACTGGGACTGTATGGCAGGGGATAGGTCATTCAATAATTGTGTTATTCTGTTTATTCCATCTGAAGCACATGCCATTGGCCACCGTCAGAAGACAGGATACTGGGCTACATGGATCAGTGGTCTGATCCAATATGGGCCTTCATGGATTGCTCCAAGAAGTGCATCCACGGACTTCTGCATGCAAAGGAGAAGGAGATGCAGCTTGAGCATTTAACTGGAGGTGAGCTCACCCAGGACAAGAGAGACCTGCTATGACTATCTCTGTGTGGAATCAGATCATTGTACAAAAGACTTTGTTCTGAATGTGTAATGAAATAAAGGGTTTAGAAATTAAGCTAACCAGTGAGGATCAAGCTGGAGCTTAGACAAAAACCCGCACACGTCAGGATAGCTGGGATTCTATCTTACTGCTACGATGGTAAGAGGGAACTAAAGGAATGTTGCAGCTGTTCCACCTTTCACACCTTCACCAGGGACACTACCTAGCAAAAGGTTCCAAGCTTGCACTCAGGAGGAACATGCACCTACGCCAGGATCCATCCTGATGCATAATCAAATAAACTAAGCTACAAGGACATGTCTACCTGCAAGCCGAAGTGGGCGTGTATATTTGCACTTTGTTTTCCCCAGCTCAGAGAACGGCTGTTTAATTCCTGAAGAACTGAAATGTTTTTGGTCATGCACACTGAAACATTTCATATGTACAGAACAAAAGATGACTTGCGTTTTTTTTTAAATTGGGTAGCTGTCCTTCCAGGATCACATTTTACATATTTTTTTTCTGGATTTCACAAAATGAAGGAGAAGATGCCGTCCTTACCCCCCCCCTTTTTTTTGCCCATTACACTCAAGGAATGCAGAGATCTTCAACCAGCGAGTGACCTAATCTCTCTCTATTTATATAAAAAAAACCTTTTCCTGTGGGATGACAGAGTGACATCACATCACTCTGCATCCACAGGAACAAGCTGCACTCATTCCCAGCCTGGGCGCTGCAGCCCTGGCATGGGGACCCTTCCCTTTCCTCCCCAGCGGCCGAGGAAGAGACCTAGCTGCTGCAGCTGGCTCGGCTTTGGCCCTCCTCCGGTGGGTGGCTGGTGGGGGGGCCGAGAGACCAGGGCTGCAGTGGGGGTGGGGAGGTGGCAAGAGGCCGGGGCTGGCTGTGGACAGGGGGTGGGGGCAAGAGGCCAGGGGTGGGGGGGGGCGAGAGCCCAAGGCTAGTACAGCCCCGGCCCTCCCCTCCTTGGAGACCACAGGGGGGAGTCGGGCCTGCCTACCCCCCCGGAGGGGGGGGTGGAGGTTGGTGAGCATAGTGAGCAGGGGGTACAGCCCCCTAGTATCCCAATTAGGGAGAGAGCTTCTTACAATGTCTTTGGGTTTATGTCCTTTTTTAAAACCACACTTTCTATCCCATCTCACTGAGGGAATAATACAGAATCTTCTCAATTCACTAAGGTAAATTTATGTATTGAACAATTTCTCACCTTGTTATTACTCTGTACATATTAAGATTTGAACACTAAAGCACAATTAATGCAAAACTTTAAAGTTATTGTTTTTACATGTAAGAGCTGAAGCCACTGAAACCATGAAATCGAGATAGCCAAAGACTACTATATCTTTAAGAAACATAATATTTAATTCTTTTAAACCACGTGTTTTAAACGGAAAGAAATAGGAGCACCTAAGATTATACAATGGCTCCCTCTGCTGCCCACTCAGCCACATAAAAAGCTGTGATGGGAAGCGTTTCTATTCAGTTGCTCTTTTGGGCAGAGGCATGACTCAGAACATATATGGTATTTAAACATACTATAAGCAAAGGGTGAACACGGGAAAGATGTGATGACTTTACTTATTCCTGCACTTGAGGCTAACACCCTCACAAATGACTCACATTTACCCTGAGGCTTTATTCATCACTGGAAAAAGAGGATGGTAAAAGCCAGAAAAGGGCCACATGCAAGGTTTGTTTGTTTTTTTTCCCTGAGGCAAAGGTGAAAAAATTACTGTCCTCATTTTCTACACTGTATTTATATCTTGCCTCACTCCGATCTCCATGCATTTGACGATATTCATTTTTTTCCCATTTTAGCTTTCTGAAAACCACTGAATCTGAATGGGCCCTAATTACAGACGTACAGTAGATCCACATCAGTGGTAACAAAATACAAATAGAAAGAAATTTCTTTTTTTAATCTCTAAATATGCGAGGCCTTACCATGCTCCAACATCGCCTCGGCTGTCTGTGGTGTAGTCACTCATACCATTAAGTAACATCGTATAGATATGAACCACATTATCTTTGCAGACAAATTCATCCTGT
Organism: Rafetus swinhoei; assembly: GCA_019425775.1. Classification (NCBI taxonomy): domain Eukaryota; kingdom Metazoa; phylum Chordata; order Testudines; family Trionychidae; genus Rafetus; species Rafetus swinhoei. The sequence goes on from CM033438.1 coordinate 5,852,939, forward strand.
GATCCTTCTCTCTTCACACCAACTGTCTGACAAACTCTGTAACAGAGACATACAAAAGAAATTCTAAAGAAAAAGGACAAATTCATGCCAGGCTTTGTTTTGTTCACACTCTACTATTTTGGACATACAAACTTCATGCCTTCTGATTTCATAATTTCTGATTCAACAATGAAATAGTTGCATAAATCAAATATTTGTAGGAAATTCAAGTGACAAGGTCTCAAGGATAGTAAGGGCTTGTCTACACATATGGTGCTGCAGTGGTGCAAGTGTGCTGATGTAGCGTGTTAGTCAAGCCATTACTATGCCAATGGAAAAGCTTCTCTGAAAAAAGCTGTATCTATGTCAATAGGAGAAGCTTTCTTTCCGATATGATGCAGGCTACCCCAGTGGTTAGGTCAGTATAACTTCAGTACTCAGGGCGGTGGGTTTTTCATGCCCCTGAACAACATAGATATGCCTCTGTTAGTTGGCAATGGGCCTAACACATGGGTTTTTATTTGTAGGATAAATGCAAAAAGCAGCACAATTATTTTACATGTCATCATCCTGACTATTTCCTGACCAAACAGGTTGAGCAGAGGAACAATGTGATATCTGTATACAACATCACAAAGATGTCCAATGTCTTTTATTTGATGTTAATAGTGAATTGGTATTTTTTTAAACTGTACTGAGTATCTAATTTATGCTGGGAAAAGATGTAATCAGTCAATTCGTCAACCTTGAAAATGTTCCTTGAAAGAAAAAAAATGAAAATGCGGAATACATGTATTATTTGGGGCTTTTTATGTTATTCAAAATAAAATGAAAAAACTCAGTTCTTGTCTTTAGTAGTCCAGGTTAGTACCATTAACTTCCAGTTCATGCAAAGGGAGAGCGTCCCACCATGCAACTGACGCATTTGACTGATTAAAAAACAATGATGAAACCTCCAAAGTGGTTCCACACAGCACTCATCAGTCTGATGAATAGGATGACAGGTGGCATCAAGAATGGATTTAAGTGAGATGAATAGCGGGGGGTCCATATGACCCCATGAAGAATATATAAAAACCCCTCTGGGAGTGAATTTAATCCAATATCACCATGCTGCAGTGATTTAAAGTCAGATAAAAATAAAGCTGGCAAAACATACTTTGCGGTTGCTTTTAAGCCATCTCTTCTTGATTCTGCAAAGCTCACATGTTTGTCAGAAATGCAGGTAACTTTTTTCAAACCTTGTAAAACCTGAAAAGAGACAAATACGTATTCACAATATGCTCGTGATGGACGCGGCGATTTAAAAACACTGGAGAATGAAGTTAACCATTTATCCACAGAACAAGCACTTCACAAGCCTTAGGTCGTGCAAGCTTCTACACAGAGCCCCCTGAATATACCTTCCCTCCCACATGGACAGACAACTTTTTAGGGCAAAGGGTAAGGCCTTTCATTTCCATTTCTTTTTAATTTCCTGGAGTTAACCAGTGGTTATTATAAAATTAAAATTTGCATGAAAATTAGTGCAAAAGATTTACTTCAGTTTTCCAGATAAATATTGGAGTTAATATTATGGAGCAGGGGACAACAAATAGAGAGAAGTAAGTGTAGGAGAAAAAAAGAGCTCGAAGCATGGGCCCGGTGCTTGAACCAAAGTAAGTAGGAATTATACTATGAGCAATAGACAGGCCATATCAAAAGCAAATGTTTGCCTGCAAGTCCGTGTTTCTTGGCACTAGAACTGCTAGCATGGCTAAAAGCACGTGAAGTATGTAAATACATTCCATCAGGACAGTACAAGGACAACCAGTTGAGTACATGATAAAATAGTTTGAAACAACAAGAGTGAAAGCGTAACAGGCAGCGAATGCTTTGGAGGAAAGTACAAGGGGAGGTATCAAACATGTCATTAATGCGTAAGATGATACATACGGTGTGTATCATAGATTGGAGTACCTCGACTTAATTCTTTGGCTGGCCTAGGGGACGATAGTGAAATCCATACCATCAACTGAGCTGTGTCCATTGTTCCAGCTACAAATACATAGGGGCTCGGAGGCCATCTGGCTATCGATATCTATTAATGTACTTCGTTCGACAATAAACCTGACTTGGGTGCCTTCGTACCTTATTTGAGCCTGTGGTCTTTGGAGGCTATTATGCTAGCTACCTGCGCAGAGCTGGCACGGTATACTGAGGTAGCGTACGAAAACACATGCAGCGAACGTTTATCATCACTGACAGAACAGGAGACCTGTCAGGATGCCACACCAGCAAATCCTGAATTTACTGTATTGCTGTCCTGAACTACTACATTGGCGACCCTGACCACCAATCTGGTAAGTAAGCAAGATGACCACTGTAGGAATTGCTATCTAACATGGCAAAAAACTACAAGTTAGGGAACCCGCTCAGCTCCTCCCCTGAAAATACCCACAGTGTGATAAAACATGGATCCATTTGATTGCCAGTAATGGAGGTCCATTTGAGTTTAAGAAAGTGGGAAAATATGGACTGGCATTTGTAAAGCAATGGTAAAGTCTAAAGCTCTAAAGAACAGTAATAAAAGTAAAAAAAGCTAGAACTTTGCAATTAATGTTTATGGCAGTAAAATGGCTTAAACAGCATTCCACTATACTAGCTTCCCAACTAAATGAAAAAACTAAGAAATAAAGGAAGCAACATAGGCTGTTGAGCACTGGAAAGCTGTTCTGCTGGCAGGGCAACAGGTTAAAAAAAATATATTGCCGCAGTCTGGCTGTTATGAAAAGCCTGAAATAAAAAGTTTAAAAAAAAATTAGCTGACTGCAGAAATAAAAATAAAAATTTACCCAGGAAAAGTAACCAGGAGGTATGGGGGCTAGTTAACCTCATTAATTTTCTGAATATATGTTAAGCTAAAGTGATTATGCTTGACTGAGTTATTGTAGCATAAACTAACCGCCTCACATACACACTCATGGCAATGATTCTTTATCATTTATTTGATTAAGCATTCAGACTTCATTCAACTATTTCCTGAATCAGTTACACCTACTTTTTTTGGGGGGGGGGGGTTGGGGAAGAGGACTACACTTCAACTCACCTGCTGGAGCTTGCCTTTTAGCAGAAATCTTGGAAAGGCCCCCAGGGCTAGTGAAAACCCACAACGAATCATTTCCTCTGTGTTCTGAAGTTCTGAAATATATTGCTCCAACAGTTCACCTAGAAAAACACAATTGCAAAGTGGAACCCAGAGACTACATCATTACATTAGCTACCCTACCTGCAGAAGATTAGGGAGCCTGTATGAACATTCTCTTCCTAAAATGGAAGATATTCTCTTCTCACAAAAAAATTATTTAACAAAACTGTTAAGAGTCCTATGTTGTAGCTTTCTGGATACTATTCACGTATCAGTTTAGACTGATTTTAACCCTGTTCTTTCCAAAGAGTGACACAGGTTAAGTTAATCTAATTTTAATATTTCTGTGTATTTTATTTTTAACCAAAACCAAGGACTTATGCAGAGCTTATCATAAAGCAGGAGGCTCAATGCAGGCATATAGGGACATATTCTCTTATACCCCAACACAACTTCAGTACCAAGATTCCAAAGACAGAAGGGTCCACTGTGATCATCTAGTCTGACTTCCCATACAGCATAGGCCAAAGGACTTCCCTAAAATCACTGCTAGAATTTATTTATTTATATTTATTTATAAATATTTTTTTTTAAACACACACATCTAATCCTGACTTACAAACTGCCAGGGACAGAGAATCCACCACAACCTCTGTACGTTGTTCAGATAGTTACTCTTACTTTTTAAAATTTACACCAAATTTCCAGTTTGAGTTTATCTAACCTCCACTTACAGCTGTAGGATTGTGTTATATCTTTCCCTAGTAGACTGAGGAGCCCGTAATCAGATTTATTTCCCTTGAGCCTATCATAAGGCAAGTTTTCTAAGTCTTTAAGCATTTTCATGGCTCTTTTTTTTTAATCTTCTCCATGATTCTGCCACAGTTGCTAGGGAATGGTAACTATCTAGCCAGAATTTGCACTAGAGATTTTTAAAACACCAATAGGGCTTCCTTGAGGCACAGGGTATATTCAAGATAGAAAGCCTCATCCTTCAGTGCTCAGGATCTCTATACTTCAGTGTAAAGAGGCAGGGAGAGAGGAATGAGAAGATGCACCAACACACTGAGAAAAGGAACTGACTACAATCTATGACAGAGAAGGAAAAAAACTGAGTTAGAGGAAATTAGGATTCAACCAGCGGAGGAAGCGACTTTACCAGACATGTACTTTCTTTTTAGTATTCACAAGGGACATAGAAATCAGAATGGTTATGAAGATCAAAACAGTGAAGTTGCTACCTGTCACCGGAGGATTAAATAATTAAGCAATATTTGCCGGAGGAAGAAAGGTAATTTGCCATAAGGCAATGCATTTAATCAAAACGTATGACTCCATTCTAATTATTTTTAAATCTCCATTCAGTCAGCAGGTCTTCACTGCATGTCATCAGGAAACAGGAAACTAGCTACCTATTCAAGAGCCAACACATTTTCATATAGACATATTTATTATTTTAAAGCTTTCCAAACCATGGGCCTTAGTAGAGATCCCTGAGGCCATATGAAGATACCATTCTTGCGTAGGCACTCAGTGACAACATCTCAGACAAGGTGGTTGCAGAAACATTGCTATGATTAATGTTCATTTCAAACTGAAGGTCAGTCAAATGACAGAAAACTCAGAAGTGACAGAAAGCAAACCAGCAGCTATTGATTGATAACTGCTAAGCAGTAGTAATTACTTTGCCTCTGGCAATGTGACATTACATGCCCCCTATGGGTATATGCTTGGTAAAACAGCACAGCCTAAGAAATGTCTACAATTTTCATTTAACAGGACCTGCAGCTACTGAAAGATCAGACAAGAACAATCTTAAAAGTGAGCTTCAGGCACAAAAGAAAAACAGTGAAAATAAAAACAAAGAGGAAAGAAAAGGGATACAGCAGACGAGAAGAGAGTGCATAGGAAAGAAAGTAGGTGACAAACGAAATAAGTGATGTGATAGCAACACTGCAGGCTAGTTGGGACTTTTTTGCTACCACGCCATCAAGTAATTCTGGTGCCATGTTATCAAAATCCCATTTGCTTAACCCTTCTAGTGGTGCTTGAACCTGCTCTAAGAAGAATATCTGTTACCATGAGAGCTATACAGTAGATACCCTGTATGATATAGTCTTTGCCCGCACAACTTTTTCAGGAATTCTGGGGAAGTTCCTAGAAGCAGACTACAGATATGTATGTGTGAGTGGTAGTACAGAGAAGACTAGGATTTCCACAGAAATATACAAAGCAAGGCATACTAACATTCCTTTTAAAAAATGTTTGCATTATTTTTATCACCATGTGAATGAATGTCGAGAAAACCATGGTAGACTATAGGTGTTTGAATGCAACTGAGCTGCCATCAGAGCTCCCATGTAGTTGCTCTCTGCCAACAGATCAACATAGTTAGACCACCCCCAACAAGAGGAGTGGTAATTATATCAACAGGAGTGCATCTCCTGCCAACAAAGCACTGTCAGCACTGACGCATCTCTTGGTGTAACTTATGTCACTTGGGAGGGTGCTTTTTCAAATCCCTGAGCAACAGAAGTTACACTGACAGACATGTTAGTGTAGACATAGCCAGGGTAGGTATACTTCCTCCCAGAGTGCTGTTCTATGGTAGCCCTTTTCTGTTGACCATCCCCCAGTGTAGACCCAATTATGTCAGCATAGCTACCTTGGTTGGTGTGGTTTTTTTCACATCCCTGACCAATGAAACTGTATCAATACATTACAACCTCGCAGTCTAAGAGTCCCTAATCAGAGGAGCAGCTCTGTGCACTGCTGCTGTCCCTCCTCCCCAGCTGGGGGAATTTCAATGTGCAAAGCCTCTTCCCCTGAGGTTTTTGGAGTGGTGGGAACAGTGTTTGGGAGCGGTTGGGAGAGCAGATCCACGTGTGCCCCTGGAAGCAGGGTGGAAGGTAAGCACCCACCCTCACCCCCAGACCTCACAGCACTCTCTCTAGCCCTGCAAAATCTTTAATCAGCATATCCTGTTTCCCAGGGTTGCCAGATTAAATAAATTCAAGTGTATAATTTTTTCAGTGTAGACCAGGCCTAAGTCACCTACTGCCCCTCATACTTTACCATGTTCACCCTCCCTTCTGATTCTGACACCTTCCTATCTTCTTCTCCACATAGTCTCCTAGAATCACCAGGTTGGCAGAGACCTTAGGAGTCATCAAGTCCAACTCTCTGCCCAAAGCAGGACCAACCCCAACTAACTCATCCATGGGGCAACCGCCAGGGCTTGTCAAGTTGGGATTTAGGAATGAAGATTCCATGACCTCCCTAGGGAACCCATCCCAGTGCTTCACCACCCTCCTAGGGAAATCGTTTTTCCCAATATCCAATCTAGACCTCCCCCACTGCAACATGAGATCATTGCTCCTTATTCTGACATCCGTCACTACTGAGAACAGCCTCTCTCCATCCTCTTTGCAATCCCCCTTCTTCAGGTAGTTGAAAGCTGCTATTAAATCCCCTCTCATTTTTCTCTTCTGTAGGCTAAATAACTCAAATCCCTCAGCCTCTTCTCATAAGTCATGTGCTCCAGCCCCCTAATCATTTTACCTGCAGCTATTAAGACTTCAACAAGCACATTTATATCCAGTCTGACCTATTAGTTCTCCTTTATTTTCACCTTCAACATTCAAACTCTCACTTTCCAAAATGATCAAAATACTCTACTTTGTCATCAGTAAACAGGTCAACTAATAAATTGTTTGAGGAGTAGCAAAGTATAGTTGGCATGTATTTGTTTACCAAAAAGAAAAGCCCCAAAGCATATTTAACAACTGCACTACACTTACCTAATCCATGTTCCAGTCTGGTCAATTTCATGGTCATAGGATTTTAAAAATCATAAATGTCATGATTTCAGCGATTTAAATCTGAAATTACATGGTGCTGTATTTGTAGGGGTCCTGACCCAAAAAGAAGTTGATGGCTTGCAAGATTATTGTGTGCGGAGGGGGGGGCAATACTACTACCCTTACTTCTGCACTGCTGCTGGCAGTGGGGCTGCCTTTAGATCTGAGCAGTGGAGAGTGGTGGCTGCTGGCCAAGAGCTCAGCTCTGAAGGCAGAGCCATTGCCAGTGGCAGCCCAGAAGGATGGCATAGCGTGGAACTGCCCCCCCTTACTTCTGTGTTGTTGCCTGCAGAGCTGGGCCCTCAGTCAGCAGCTGCCACTCTCCAGCCGCCTACTTCAAAAGGCAGTAAAGAGGTAAGGGTGGTGATACCAATGGCCCTCCTAAAATAATTTTGCAGCACCCCCCCATCCACCCAACTCCCTTTTGGGTCAGGACCCCCAATTTGAGAAGCAGGGGGTCTCACCCATGAAATCTGTATACTATATGGTGAAAGCACACAAAAGACCAGATGTCACCCAGGGAGGAGGACACCAGTTTTCACAGTCTGTGATGCATTTTTCATAGCCATTAATTTGTTGGGCCCTATTAATAACTGTAAATTTTGTAAGTGCATCTCTCCTTTATATGCTGCTTGTATGTCCTCTTAGATTGCAAACTCTCTGGGGAAAGGACTGAATCTTTCTGTACATGTAGGCAGTGCCTAGCTAATTCTGGGAACAACTAGAATGAAAATAAAAATAAATAATGAACTATTGTATTTCATATGTGATTTAGGAATGACAAAAAATAAATATAGGAAAATATTCTCCTAATTCTTGTGAAAAACGTATGTAATTCCACTATCGTATTTAAACATGGAAACGTAGGTACTGACATACTGGATATGGCCAGTGATCTATCTAGTCCAACAGCATGTCTTTGAGAATGACCAACACCAGATAGCTTCAGAGAATGGTGCAGGAAAGTGCACATTAGATAGGTATCGGATACTTTGCCTCCAATGAATATCTTACCAAAGCCCCCAAGAATAAGTAATTGGCTTAAACCCTAAAAACATGAGGTGCTTTTCTGAACCCTTTTAAGTCTCTTGCATCACAACACCCACATTGCATCACTTATTTTTGGACAGGTTATGAAAAAAAAAAGATGTAGGCTAGCTCTTGGGTATCTATGTATCTTTCCTTGAGCTGTAAATTATTGGTATTTCTAATCACCTTCGTTTGGTTATAAGAGGTAAAATATTCAAAGTACATAGATTAAATAGAAGAAAGGGTAGTTTCAAGATGCACACGAACCGTAAGTGTGTATACTAAGAGCAACCATTCAAAAAGTAAACAGCCAAGGCAATACAAATAACAATGCCCTACATACATGCATGCAGTCTTTTTCTTTCATCCCTCCAAGGCATTTTTCCATATAGAAAATAGGGATGGTGCATATTAATTACATAAAGATGTACATCCAATTAAATGTACTTTAAAATGGTACATAACTGGGCTGGGCCTTCAGAATTTGCTAATCCACTGTGTTACTTTTCCAACAACATATTTTACCTCCTATGGTTGTCTTCTCCCTGTGTAATGCACATGAATAATTAAAAGACATTCATTAAAGAAAACAGAGACGATACATATGAATCATTACCCTGAAGAGCTGGACTGGCTTCTCTCTGTTCATTGCTGTAATACTCATTACACAATGCAGCAAGGGCAGAGACTGCAGCTTCCTGAAATAAAATTGCAAGCGTTAAAACATATATTTAATATAATATTTCTCTAAATGTCTATGCTAATATTACAGTGTCCAGAGTTAGGATACTGGAGAACAAAAATATAAGTAAATTCTGTATATTAATCCAAGGTACAATTGTTCCTTATACTATTCCCAATAATTACTGAAATCAGATTTTCGTTTTGATTAAACCTCTTGTACATTACCCTGCAGGAATAACTCTAAACCAGTGTATCTTTAAAATTGTCAAGTTTTCTTAAGTCATTATGAATTATACCGATTATTCTGTACTAATACATTACAGTGATTAAACTCTAAGAAATTATTATTGCCCTTTGTGGACCATATTTTGAGTTCACTTGAGAGTACCTGTACCTGGATGTGTATGATACAGGAATCTTTTTCTCCCTTCAATAATCTATATTATTTCCAAATTCACATGTAGCGACTGTATTTCTTTAAAAAATGTAAAATTAACTCAGAAATAACATTTAAGAAATATTTAAGGGTAAAAAAAAGATTAAAAAAATAATAGAAACCATATATACAACACAGGTTTTGTCCAGCAGCTCAATGTTGTTACATAATTTCAGTATAGAGCAGGCAGCAGTACATGAATTTCCATACTTCTAGATGGCAGTTCTTTGTGACGTGCAGCAAACTGTTCTAACACAGATACTGCTTGAGAAATATATGGCAACTTCTCATAAAATTCACTGTACAGCTACATTCTTCAGCAAACAATATAGCGATGACCAAAGTAATAATAAAGTTGAGCATATATACTCTTCACTCCCTAATAATAGTAATAATAATGACATCTTCATTACAACGTGGGTGTTTTCCACTGAAAATAAGGACTGGTAAGACAAGAATTTTCTCTGTCTTCTCACAATTCTACCCCAAAAATATTTTAGAGATCCAGCAGATCAGATAATCTCTCTTAATTTAACTATTTTCTGTTGGTGGAAGGTACAAGCTTGTGAGCTTATACATTCAGGTCTAGAAGAACTCTGTGTAGTCTGTAAGCATGTATATTCTGCCAATAGAAGTTGGTCCAATGATGATTTCACCACAACTGTGTCTCAAGTATCCCGGACCCAAATCTGCTGTAACACTGCAAACTCCTCACATTCATAAGATTTTATCTGCATGCTAAGCCAGAAATTTTGAAAAAAGTATTGTCTCTCTTTTTAAGATTAGTGATTACTCAAACTATATTAGCCAAGTATCTAGAACAGCGGTCACCAACCAGTAGATCAGGATCTACCAGTAGATCTTGGAGCCGCTGACAGGTGACCCTGACTAGTTTGGCTGGGAAGCTATCAGGTGCTGGCACTTCAGTTGCCCTTCCACCTGCTGTCATTCTGCTCCTGCCCAGAGCCTCAGAGCTGCCACCTGGGAGCCCCCTGCTTGCCCCTGCAGGGTGTGGGAGGGAGAAGGGGGGAGTGCTGATGTCAGGGTGTCCCTCCTCCCACCACTCCTGTACCCAGTCTCCACAGAGAGAGAAGGGGAAGGAGGGAGCTTGGCAATGCAAATCTCTGTCACTCTCACGTACTGTGCATTCTCACAAACACGTACTGTCCTTCCTTCTCATCCCCTGACCCAACACGTACATGGGGGGTTGTTACCACTTTTACTGCTTGCAGAGTGGGTTAGTTTTAGTTTTTGACTGGTCTGTGCATTTCATAACTTTCATTTCTCTCTTACACTTAAATTAGTTGCTCCTGGAAGTGGCTGGCATGTCCCTGCAGCCCCTGAGAAACTCAGAGCAGGGGGTCTCCACATGCTGCCCTTGCCTGCAGACACCACTCCTGCAGCTCCCATTGATCAATAATGGAGAACCATGGCCAGTGGAAGCTGTGGGATTGGAGCATGTAGATGAGGGGCAGCACATGGAGCCATTGCTGTACATGCCAGCTGCTTTCAGGAGTAGTGCAGAGCCAGGCAGGACTAAGCCTGCCTTAACTCTGCTACTCCATCCCTGGGATTACTATCCGGCTGCTCCCAGGGCAGGCGGGGAAGGGGCAGGGCTCAGGCCCCCAGCTCTGCGCTCCCCAAGCAAATGCCGTTTCCCTAGGCCACTCCAGAACCCACCCCAACTCCCCACCTTCAAAGGGTCCCTTATCCTGCTTTCCTAATGCGGGAGCCAGGTCCATCTCTGGGGTAGCTGGTGCTGGCTGCCCAGCTGCTGCCTGGGTGGGATCCAACCCACCATCCTGTGCTACCCAGGTAAATCTCTGCCCTATTCCCAAGTTCACTGGACATCCCTCTCCACCTCCCTACCTTCAGCAGGTCCCTTACCCTGCCTTCCTAATGTGGGAGCCAGCCCCATCACTAAGGCAACCTGTGTTGGCTGTCTGGCCATTCCCACAGTGGGGGCAGGACTTCAACCCATCATCCTGTGCTCCCCAGGTGTATGTTCTAGCCCCATGTCCACTCCAGAACCCACCCCACCTCCCTACCTTTAGAGGGTCCCTTATCCTGCTTTCCAAATGAAGGAGCCTGCTCCATCCTTGGGACAGCCTGTGTTGGCTGTCCAGCCGCTCCCAGGGTGGGTGGAGGGGAAGGAAAGAAGGGCTCGAGCCCTCAATCCTGCGCTCCCCAGGCAAATGTCCTATCCCCTAGTCCACTCCAGAACTCACTCCATCTCCCTACCTTCAGGGTATCCCCTCCCACACTCCAAACCCCTTGGCCCAAGACCGGTGCCTGCAGCCCAATCCCCTACACCAGCCTGGTGAAAGTGAATGAGATTCGGGGAGGAAGGGGAATGGAGTGCACAGGGTGAGGCCTTGGAGAAGGGGTGGAGCAGAGGCAGGGTCTCAGAGAAGAGGGGGAAGGAAGCCGGGCAGGGGTATTTGGGTTTGAGGTAGATCTTACATTGCACTTAAATTGAAAAAGTGATCTTGTGGTTAAAAAGGTTGGAGACCACTGCTCTGTATATACTACAGAAAAAGCAATCTCCTGGTATTAAGAGGGAAAGACAAATCTAGTGAAATGTCATCCTTTCTCCAGTCATTGGGAAAGCAGGATAGATAGTTCAACACATACTATCTACAACTATATGAATGACAACATTATATTATAATGCCACTACCATAATGAAAATTGAGACATACAAAATAAAATAAAAATCAGCAAAGCAAGATAACTTCAATGGCAATTATCAAATGGCAGACAGAAAGCAGATGCCAGCTTGAAGCAATTCTGTCAGTAATTGTGTTACTTCACAAGCATTACACTCCTCAAATATGCTAATCTAAGACAGTATTATTGCCTTCTGTGGACCACATTCACTTCCCTATTGAAGGTGGAAAGCATCACTCACCAGATGATTTTTGGAATTTTAGAAACTGAACCATTATAAGAAAAAACTCCTTTAGCCAATGAAAGAGGTGAACATTCATGAACATTCTGTCTCACTCTTCCAGAAAAGAAAAGGAAACTTTCACAAGGCAAAGCATTTCTGATAAACTTCACACAAGGCAATCCAGACAGTCAGGTTACACTATTCCACAGCAGCAGGAGACAGAATTCCAAAAAGGACAAAACAATTCGTCTTATTTGTCCTTTCAGCTCCACTGTTAATTTCTGGGGGTTTTAGTTTTCCCATCCCATATCAGGAAGTGAGAACTTTTATTATAGCAAAGGCTACAATGCTGCTGAGAGCAACAAGAAAAATAGACGATCAAGAGTGCTTGCTTTCATGGACTTTGTTTAATAAAGCCAAAGGACACAGGATTACGGTACCTTTATTTGCTGTCTTGTAGTGCTTGAAACAAGAGGCAGGCTTCTTAAACTGTCATTTATCAACCACTGCCAGCCCTCTGGAGCGGAAGAAAAATATTCAATAAAGTGTTAGTGACACTGTCTTAGGTGTACTGGCATCTATTATAGTGATCAGCAATTAATTAAAGCTATTTATTTTTGTGACTCTTTCTAAAATAACTGAAGGTAGGAATTTCATTTAGGGGTATGAATAAGCGATCTATCCTCCCCCTTCCCTGAGAAACATAAGTTATACCACCTATGCACAGATCAGAAGAGTGCTATGTCAATGAAAGAGCTTCTCCCACCAAAACAGCTAAAGGTTGAACCTCCCAGATCCGTCACCCTCGGGATCTGACCAGTCCCAGACAAGGAATTTTGCCGGACCAGGGGAGGTCTTATCTTGCCCTCCTGCTACCAGCCTCCTCCCACTTTCCACCAGCCTCACTGTCCTGCAATACCAGGCAGCCCAGCTCCCAGCGCACCAGGCTCCTGGTCCTCCCAGGCAGCCCAGCTGGGGCACTCCAGGCTCCTGAACAGCCGGCAGCCCCACTGCACCACACCAGGCTCCTGAACTGCTGTGCAGTCCCACTGCGGTATGCCAGGCTTCCACAGCTCCCTCCCGCCAGCAGCCCAGCTGTGACAAAAGCCAGGCAGCCCAGCTGCGGGGAGCACAGCCACCAGCCCTCCAGTGGGTCCCTCTGGTTCTGGAATATCCGTGATCCTTCCAGCCCATGGAAGTTGCCGGGCCAGGGAGTCCCAGTTTACAGAGGTTCAGCCTATACCACCTCTAGAGGAGTTGGACTTACTATGCGGACAAGAGAGCTTTCTCCCATCAGCATAGAGTAGCTTCACCAGACATACTACAGTGGTGAAGCTGTGCCAACGTAGCCCTTCTAATGAAGAGTTGTTAATCTACCTTAACTCACTAACACCTTATCAAAACTTAGTTCGTTTCTTTGAATAACATTACTGGCTCCCACTGTGTAACCTTTGTGAATATAATTAGTATGATGCTATAATAAAAAACCATTGAAAGTATCACGTACCAATTATGGGATCCTCTCTAAATGGCATTTTTGAAAGTGACAACTTTTCAATTAAAGTGCAAACTGGAAAAAAAATGCAATTATATCATTGCAATAATTTGACAAAATGGAGCAATACAATTACTGATATTATATATACAGTTATAAAACATGCATTTGAAACAGAAAAGCAGAAAATGTTGCAAATAGAAATATTCTAACATTTTATCTCAAAAATACAGATGTAACAAGGAAACTGAAATGGAATTATGCTTGTGATTCCAGTATCAAAAAAGAACTTACACTACAGTTAACTGTGGTCTTCTGAGATGTGCTAGTGTCACTCTAAGGTGCATAGGCATGTGAGGCCATATTTTATTTTTAATAGCAGTGCTGTTGGGGCCTTAAATGCACCCTGTGCCACCTCATGCAATGATATAAAGGGTGCAGTGGCCACAAAACTCCTCACAACTTAAAGCCCATCTTGGTTGAGGACTCCAAAATGTGGGACTGGAGGATGGGCAATTGGATCCACATTGCTTCAATATCTTGGGGAACCACACCTGCCTTACAGTAGGTGACTAGTCTTTCTTTGAGTACGTGTCAGTGTGGATGACTGGCAAGCAAGATCCCCGTAGAACAGTGGGAAAGAAGGAGGAATTTCATTTGTATCAGTCCAACAGTGGTTATAGTACTTCTCTCTCCAAACTGACAACTGAAGTAGCCACTAAAACCAAGGAGCAGTACTTGACAAAGGACAGGGGGGATTACTCTACATAGCCCCTGGCCAGACTTCTGATAACATATCTGAAGCAGGCAAAAGATTTTGCTTATGTTATAGTGGAGGGGGCCCTTGATATTCAGTGGGAGAGGTACACCAACCAGCTAGTATCACAAAAGGTGGACTGTGTTATCTGTTTCCATATGCGGTGATGAGATGGCTAGACCTCTAGAACATCTGTCTAGGGCTAAAAAGATTGGAAACAATCTGAATCATTTCATCCTGTCAATATAATCCAGTGTGTGTGATTAGATTTCTCCCACCATCAAAAGAATGTCTTCAAAAGAAGGCAGGCAGGTTGATTATGTAGTTTAGGTGAACTTCTGAGACAACCATAGGAATGAGCTTCAGGTGGGGTCTCAGCAATACCTTGTTCCTATCTAATGCAACGCTCCTATCTAATACCGTATGGCTTTATCACTCCTCTGGATGAAATGACAGCCACTAGGAAGATCACCTTTCATGCCGAAGTAATCTGTGCTAATGGAGTTCATGCCAACATGAATCACGTCTTCTTTCATGCCCTTCTTTTCACTTCTGGGCCCCAGAGGTAGGTGCCTGCTCAACAGAACACTAACTGATAACCCTCTCAGAGGTGATTTTTGTCTTAAGAGTCTGAAATGATGCCCATGGATTGATGCAACGTCAGTTGTGTGTCCCTCTACTTGCAAATTCTCAAAAGTACGCACACCAAACACCTATCCGGAGCGTGGCTTTCTCCACAGACAGAATAGGCATTGAATACGTGCACCAAATAGGGGGATGAATCCACTGCAGGCCAAGCAGGTTTTAAATCCTCAGAGTTTAGCATTTACTATTATGGTTGATGAGAAGTTCCTCACTACTGTGTTTTACAAAAAACCAAAAAACCTTTCAAAATGAAATTAGGGGAGAGGGAAAGGAAAGATAATTTTCTTTAGCAAACTAGTAGAAAAAAGGATGAATGATGCTTGGGAGGGAAGTTGCAACTCAGCCACTCACTGGATTCTGTCTCACCACCATATGCAGTAAGAGGAGAGTGAGGGAAAGTCACTGCCACTGCCTTTTATGGCCACATACAAAGGACTCTGCTCTACATCTGAATCAGTCTCCCTCACTACACTACATTGGTTCATCTCCAGAGTGGTTCTATCCTCTACAATGAATGAGGCAGCGGTTCTATGCAAAAATACACTATGTGATCATGTAATTAACCACTGTCATAATGCATATGACACAAGGGACCAAAGTAAGGTTGCACAGACAACCTGAACACTAACTTTAATGTAGGTTGTGTAGGAGGTGGGTGGGTATGAATATATGAGAGAGAGAGAGACACACACCTTATAAATTCAGCATTGATATTGCAAGAAAATAACAGAATGTTGAGAGATGCAAAAGTTGAGGTAAATAGAATAAAGTAACGAACATACATTTGTTATTTGAATTCAGTGAATATAGTGTCAGCCACCTAACATGCAGTGGAATACCTACCAGCTGGTCTCATTAGTTCTCCACCTAAGCCCCTGAAAAAACAGAAACAAAAAGGTATTATTTTCAGATTATCAGTTACTGCATACAATTAGGTATGCTGTTTACTGAAACACAAGAAGCTTTCAGATGAAAAGTAGGTATAGAAGTTCAACAAGTAATACTCAAATCTTTCCATGATTAAGTTTGTAATCCCTCCAATAATTTGTGTGACCAACTCCCAAACAGCACTGTACCAACTGCTGCTTTAATTCACTGCAAATGCTCCATACAAAACCTTATTGTGCACTCCATTTTTTCTTTTCCAAAGAACACAGACCTAACTTCTCTAATCCCATTAGAAAAATTAAAGGCGCTCAGGTCCATGAGTCTCTCTGATAACCTCACTTTAGAAGTACTGTGGCCCTATGATTTCTTCTTCTGTCTCAGAAAATAAAGCTTCAAAGCCACTTTGCTCAGTATTATTTGGTAATAGAAAAACAAAGAGTAAAGCTTTAGACTATAGATACATGCCTTCTACACAGGATGGATTTTTGGAAGAGTTCTCCAACAAACCACTCCACAAAAATTACACTCGTGGTCCAGGTGATGCAGATCTGCTTACAGGTTTTCCCCATAATTTACAGATTTGCAGATACTTCAGTGGTAGAAATTTTCTGTGTTTGAACTGCTGTTCCTCATAACCATTGCCTCCAATGGAAGGGCAATCAATTCATTATTCTGCATTTCACTAAACCATCACAAGATAGCAACACACTTTTATTCTGAAGGTTACTATATTGTTGGTGCTTCTTACACACACACACACACACACATACACACACAAAATCTACAAGTTTCATGATCTACCTGAAATGTGCTTCCTTCAAGAGTTATACAGGGTTGGGGAGGAACCTATGGTCCATGTACTGTCTGGATACAGCCCATGAGGCTCAGGGCTCGACCCCCTCACCCCGCAGCAGGGAGCCAGTGCTGGCACTCCAGCTAGGGTTGTCAGATGGTTTATCCAAAAATATCGAACACCCCCCCCCCCCCTCCACACACACCCCAAAAAAAACAACACTGGGGAAAAAATTCTGTGGAGGGAAAAAAAGGGGGAGACCAAAGTTGTTGAGCAAGAAAAAAAAACAAACACACACACACCGTTAAAACAGCTTTAAGTGCCTGCAGAGTCAGAATAGCAAGAGTGGAGAAGTTGAGCACTAAGACCCAGGGAAGGCTTCAGTTCTTTAGGCTTTTTGCCAGCGGTCATTTTGTTTTCTTCATGGAGCCAGAACGCAGCTTCCCTGCGGAACCAGGTAAGCAGGGGATCCGGGGGGGCACCAGGGGCCAGGCCCAGTTGCCGAGTGTGTCGTAGGGTTGCCAGGTGTCCAGTATTTTCGCCTCCTGGCAGGCAAAAAAAAATCAGAAAATACCAGACATTTTAGGTGTCCGGTATTTTCTGAATTTTTTTTTTTTTTAACCAGACAGGAGGCAAAAATACCAGACTGTCCGGGTCAATACCGGACACCTGGCAACCCCAACTCCAGCCCTGTAGCCCCTCTATGTGGGTGGAGTGCCAGTTCCCACTGCATGGCATGTTTGGGGGGAGACACCAACGCTCATGAGCAGTGTTCCCTGGAAGCTAGGCACTTGTGCAGCTGCTCAGGAGAGAGTCAAACACCGTCCAGCTGGTTAGCAGAGCGCCCACAGTTAGGTTCTAGTTTCTACAGGTGCTGCACATAGATGGAAAAGATTAGAGCAGGGGTGGGCAATAATTTTTAATGAGGGCCACTCAAAGATTTTGGAAAGTGGTCAAGTGCCGCATTTCTATAGATGGGGTGCAGGGCCTGGGACGGAGGTTGGGTGCAGAAAGGAGTTTGGGGTGGGGGCCTGGAGTGCAGGAGGGGGGATGAGGGATCTGACCATGTCTGGGTGAAGGAGGGGGTTGTGATCTGGGGCAAGGGCTTACGGTGCATGATCCGGTATGGGTGCAAGAGAGGATTCTGGCCAGGGGAGGGGCTCTAGAGTGCAGGGTCTGGGAGGGAGTTGTGACCTGGGAGAAGGGTTTGGGTGGTGGCCTGGGGCAGGCAGTTGGAAGGGAAAGAAGGAGTGGGGGGGGGGTCAGAGGCAGGCTCTGGCTGGGAGGTGCTTACCTAGGCGGCTCCCAGCCAGCAGCTCTGCAGGAATCCAAGGCAGACTGTCCGCCTCTCTGCTGAAGTCCGAGCAATCTGGCTGCTCCATGTGGGGCTGCTCTGGGCATGGGGGAGAAGGGGAAGGGAAGGCGGCTTCACACCCTGCACCCAGCAAAAGGTCTCAGCTCCTATTGGCCAGAAGCCAGCCAATGGGAGATGAGAGATTTTGCTGGGGGGCAGGAGCAGCACATGAAGCCCCCCTTCTCCCTCCTCAGCAATCCAGAACAGAGAGCAGCCCCCTGTTTAAAGCATGAGCTGCTCTCTGCCGAAGGGTTTTGGTGAGCCAACTGCAGGCCAGATCCAGGGGCTTGGTGGGCCAGATCCAGCCCGCTAGCAGTCTCTTACCCACCCCTGGATTAAAGGGAACATTGCCCATGGGCCAGATCCGGGCAGTCCAAATCTGGCTTGCGGGCTCTGACCGTTCTCTTCACACTTTTCCCTCCTGCCCAGACCTTGAACCATACGTCCCACCCAGATTCCCCACCCCCCAGCCCACTCCTGCACCCTTCCTCCTGCCCGGACACTGCACTCCCATCCCATTCCTGCACTCTACCTCCCTCCCAAACCCCATCACACCACAGGCTGCTGGATGGATCTATCTCCCGCCCAGATACCACACACCCACTCCCAGTCTACTCCGGTACCCTCCCTCCTGCACACTGAACTGCTCATTTTTGGCCTCCCCTCTCCCATCCTGAGCCTAGGCGGGGCCTCACTAAATATAATAGCCCTCATCTGCCAGAAGAGTTGATCTGGCCTGGGCGAAGCCTTGAACCTCAGTCCTCCCTCTTCCTCCCAACCCCCGCCCTGTGGGGCTGCAGCATGAGGGGAGTGAGGTGTCTTAGATGGGGGCCACATCAGGGAGGGTTGGTTTCGGGAAGCCCCCGACTGCTTTTTCTATGGGTCAGTGGCTGCCGAATCAAAAAAGGTTCCCCACTCCTGGGTTATAGATTCAAATTCACTCCTCAAACTGACTGATACGGTGCCAGTTTCCATTAACCAACTGCTTTCCAGTTTGGGAGCCTTAGAATTCTAACTTAATTCTACAGAAAGTGACTTTTTAATAGGAGCTTAATGTAATTCAATGAAATTCACATTAGGGATGTAAGCGACTAGTCGACTATCTGATAAGCAAAAGCTAATTCCTCGACTAGTCGCTTCCCTTCCCCCTTGCTGCCTCTATGAGGAGGCAGCGGGGGGGTTGGGGGTGGATTAAATGCCAGTTTCTCCCAGCACCATCTCCATGGGAGCCAGGGGATAGCAGGGACCGGGCACGAGCCGGGAATCAGCTGATTCCAGGCTTGCACCCGGTCCCAGACCCTGTGCCTCTGCTTTTTAAATGTATTAAGAGCCTGCCAGCTCTTAATACATTTAAAAATCAGAAGTGCAGCGGGGGGACCTGGAATGAGCCAGAAACCAGCTGGCCCAGCTAGCGCCAGGTCCCCCACTGCATTCCATCCTTTTAAATGTATTAAGAGCCTGCTGGAGCTAATCTCACTGCAGCTCCCCCCGCATATCAACAACTCGACTAGTCAATGGACAATCCATCGACTAGTCGATTAGTTGAGTAAACTAAATTTAACATCCCTATTTCACACACTAGGGTAGGGAAATTTCTTGCAGCAGAGACAGAATGGTTCCAGGATTGTAGACCTCATATTTTATTTGAACATGAATGTTTACTTTCACTTTATTAAGAGCCAGATTAGAACCAAGTACAGTATTTTATTTTTTAATTTACATGCAAATTCAAGTTAGGGATGTAAAAACACACCAAAACAGTCAACCGGTTAAAAGTTTTGTTTAACCAGTTAACCACCATGGCCCTGGGTGGGGTCCAACCCTCTGGGCCTGCCGCAATGGCGGCGCTGCTCCAGCTGAGCCCACCACAGCCGCAGGAGAGGTCCAGCCAATCGGGCCAGTTAACTGGTTACCTTGTAAGCAGGCTGATAAGCCTACTGCTTACCAGGTAACTAGTTAACCTCGTACATCCCTCATCCAAATTAAAAAATAATAAAAATAATTCTGTGAAAGTAAAGTTTTAATCTTGGAAGAAGTTAGCAATCTCCTTTTCAAATTACAAGGATAATATTACAGGGAATATATGAGATCTGAACAGCTTATGGCATCATAAGCAGTAAGTGTTATTCAGGTTAGTGATGTAAAATCCCATTTAATTGGTTAACCAGTTAATGACTGGGGGGAAGGGGGCCGCTCTACCCACCCTCTGGCTGGACTGGAGCACCCCTACCTGCAGCAAGCCCAGGTCCCACCTGTCATGGACAGATATTGCTCCAGCCAGGCTGAAGTACCCTTGCCCATGGCACATCCAGGCTGGGCCTGCAACAGAAAGGGGCATACACACACACACCCAGCCAGGGAACTGCTCCAGCCCCCACCAGTTAGCCGAAAACGGTGAGCCTCACTTATTATGGCTTACCAGTTAACTGGTTAACCATTCACTTCCCTAATTCAGGTGAATGAATACATTCAATCTAGAAGTTTTTCAGAAAGCTAAAAATCTCTGCTTACATACGGTATTCAGTATTACCATTACTCTTGGATTCATGGTGATTTACGTGGTCTTTGTATGATGAGAACTATTGAACAAGTTGTGCCATTCTTTCACAACACCAGAATACCAGAGTACGCTTGCCCCTTAGCATTTTAAAATTTTGCGAACTGATTTCCAACTCATACACGTGTACACAATATCCAAACATTTCATACTTTCCTTATATAAAGCAACTGCTCACTCATTCATATTATTTATTGATTCACTTTAGGTTACATTATTAAACCTCTGTGTGAAAAAGAATTTACAATCTTTTCTTCACATACGTTAATATATTAGAATTTTTTCAGAGAAGTTTGCTAACAGACCTAGAATGCCAACTGATGATAACTTAACATATTTAAATATTAAGAATTAAAACATTAGTAGCATTCTCATGTGTACAAATTCCTCAAAAACATAAATGTACAATACCGAATAACGCTAAAGGAGTTATCAAGTCAGATTAAGACTGGAATCATTTGGCCATTTTAGCTGTGAAATGTAATTTATGGAATAGGCAGAACAAATCTGACAATTAGAAATGCGGACAGTAACTATTTTGATACAAATGTCTTAAAACAGGAGTGGAGAACCTGTGGCCCACAGGCCCAATCTGACTCACGGCTTACTTAGTTCCAGCCCACGACACTCAGAGTGAGCCGCCCCCCCCCCTCCACAATCCTGGGGTGAGTGTTGGTCCTGTTGCTTCAGCACATGAGTGGTGCCGTGGCTGAAGCGACAGCGACAGCCAGCTGGCACCGCTGCAGGAGGAGGGAACTCTGAGGCTTGAGGGCCTGATCAAAGCATACCACAGGCCAGATTGGGCCTGAGTGCTCAGCCTGGCTGGGAGAGGAAGCAGCTCTGCACTCTGCAGGGAAGTGCTCCCTACAGGCACTGCCCCCTCATCAGGCAGGAATGGCCAGCCCCTGGCCAATGAGATCTGCAAGCAGACATATCTGTGACTGCACAGGTAAATAAAGTGTCCAACGGCCCGCCAGGGGCTAACCCTGACGAACAGCGTCTAGCCCACGGACCACTTATTGCCCACCCCGATCTACGTGCTAGTAGAGGGACCTGTCTTTCATAGCTGCTAAATCTATTTGCAATCCATCTTCTCCTAGCAACCATTGAAGTCTCAACAGACACTGCCTCATTTCAAAACTTGAAGGCTGATCTAAAATACTTTACTTGCCAATATAAAATACAACCTCATCGTGTGAATCAGTTTCAACAAAAAGCAGTTGTAGGACACACATTTTTAAAGTTGCCATAGTATTCTGAATGTCCTCCCCAGGGTACTATTGTTAACATGAATTCCTGGAAGAACCAGTAAACAGGACTATGTAGCACTTTAAAGACTAACAAGATGGTTTATTAGGTGATGAGCTTTCGTGGGCCAGACCCACTTCCTCAGATCAAATAGTGGAAGAAAATAGGCATGACCATATATACCAAAGGGTTACAATCAAAAAAAGTGAACACATATAAAAAGGACAAATCAAATTTCAGAACAGAGAGGGGATTGGGGGGGAGGGGAAGGTAAATGTCTGTGAGCTAATGATATTAGAGGTGATAATTGGGGAAGCTATCTTTGTAATGGGTAAGATAATTAGCGTCTTTGTTAAGACCCCGGCATAAAGTGTCAAATTTAAGCATGAATGACAGTTCAGAGGTTTCTCTTTCAGGTTTGGTGTTAAAATGCCTTTGAAGCAGTATGCAGGTAATCAAGTCGTTGAGACAATGCCCTGCATACTGCTTCAAAGGCATTTTAACACCAGACTTGAAAGAGAAACCTCTGAACTGTCATTCATGCTTAAATTTGACACTTTATGCCGGAGTCTTAACAAAGACGCTAATTATCTTACCCATTACAAAGATAGCTTCCCCAATTATCACCTCTAATATCATTAGCTCACAGACATTTACCCCCCCCCCATCCTCCCTCTGTTCTGAAATTTGATTTGTCCTTTTATATGTGTTCACTTTTTTGATTGTATCCCTTTGGTATATATGGTCATGCCTATTTTCTTCCACAATTTGATCTGAGGAAGTGGGTCTGGCCCACGAAAGCTCATCACCTAATAAACCATCTTGTTAGTCTTTAAAGTGCTACATAGTTCTGTTTTTTGTTTCAGCTAGACTAGACTAACACGGCTACATCTCTATTACTATTCTGGAAGAACCAGTGTGTGTAAAATTATTTGAAAAACATTTGGATTTGTGGGAATTGGAAGAGCAATCTTTTTGCAAGACTGGAATTTGTCTCCTACTAAGTTTATATGCCTCAGAGTCTTTCAGTGGGATGTATGCCAAGAGACATGCTTGCCCTGAAACTACTGAGATTTCAAAGACCTTTGATGTTGTTAACAATGAGGCAAGCTTATTATTCTTAGCCTGGTACTTGCTGATACCTGCAGGCTGTCTTACCCTCTCAACAAAGTTTAAATATCCAAGACCTTTCATTGCAAGCGCAAAGCTTTTGCAACACCTGAGCCATGTCTAGGTGGTTTGTTAGGGAAAAAGAGGGTGGGACTTGGGATACTTTAGTTGGAAGTTTGTCACCCAAGCAATTATGATACATACTTATATTTCAACTAATTGCAAAACAGCTATGCTTGATCAGCCAGTTCTTGAAAGTTAGGCAAGTCATCATATATTGTTGCATAAGAATGATGCAACAGCAGCTGAACACATTAGTAAACACATAAGAACCAACCTGAACACAGAACACAACAGTCTAAACTCAAAGATCCATGTTCACTACAATACAAATGAGATATATCTTCTTAAATATGTAGCCATCTATAAGCTGCAGCCAGTGTCTAAATTCAAAACAATGAAATCAAAGTGAGATCAAGATGAGTATGTGGCAATACCTGACTCATGGAAGTGCGAGTTGCTCCTCCCTAAAAAGGTTCATGGTAAGTCAGATAGTCAACAAAATATTAATAAAGGGGAAGGACTGCAAGCCAAAAATAGGGAAAGAACAGGTTAAATTATGTATAGATAAAGTTAGATATATTCAAGTAGACAGAGCCTGAAGAAATTCATTTTAGGAGACTTAAGGAACTAGCTGAAGCTCAGAGAACTCATGGAGGATGGGTAAGTCCTCAAAGAACTGGAGATAAGTCAAACATAGTCCATATTTGAAAAAGGGAACAAAGAGAACCCGACAAATTATAGACCAGTCAGCCTAATTTCAGTACCTAAAAGAAACTGCAAGCATCTAAAGGATAATAGGGTTGAAAGAAATAACCACCATGGATTACTAAAGAACAAATCATACCAAACCCATGTAATTTCCTTCTTTGACAGAGTTACTGGCCCAGCAGATATGATATAACAGGTCTTGATTTCTGTAAGACTTCTGACACAGTCCACGTGACATTCTCATAAGTGAACGAAGGAAATTTGGGCTAGATGAAATTACTATAAAGAGGTGCACAAGTGGTTGAAAGACTGTATTCAAGGATAATTTGCAATGTTTTGCTGTTAAAGTGAGAGGACATATTTTAGTGGGGTCCCAATGACTTGAACAACACAGTGGTGACTATGCTGATAAAATATGTATATGGGCATCAAACAGAGCAGTTTCAACCACTTTGGAAGACAGGATTAGAATTTAAAGTGAGCTTGACAAATCTGACAAATGGTCTGAAATCAACAAGATGAATTTTTAAAAAGACAAGTGCTAAGTACTGCATTCGGAAAGGGAAAATCAAAGTGCAAATACAACAAGGGGAATAATCAGCCAGCTGGTAATCTGGGGGTTATACTGGATTAAATATTAAAATGTTTGCCCACGATATGATGAAGTTGCAAAAAAGTTAGCATTCTGAACTGCATTAAGAGGAATGTCACATATAAGGCCTGGGAAGTAATTTTTCTGTTCTACTCAGCACTGATAAAATATGTTAAGAGCTGTTATAAACAGGACAATGATCACTTTTTCCTCATGTCCACTGAACGTAGGATAGACAGTAATGGGCTTAATTTTCAGCAAGGGAGATTCAGGTTAGATATTAGGAAAATCTTTTAACTCTAAAGGTAATTAAATTCTGGGATAGGCTTTCAATGGAGGTTGTGGAATTCCAAGCATTGGAGGTTTAAGAAAATGTTGGACAAACATCTGTCAGAGGTGGTCTAGGTTTACCTGGTCCTACCTAAGCACAGGGGACTGGACTTGGTGACCTCTCAAGGTCACCTTCCAGCCATACATTTCTATGATTAACACAATGCATCATGGTACAGTCAGCATTGACTGAAGCATTGAAGGTATAATAAATCCACTGAAACAAAATACAGGACTATGTAGCACTTTAAAGACTAACAAGATGGTATATTAGATGATGAGCTTTCGTGGGCCAGACCCACTTCCTCAGATCAAATAGTGGAAGAAAATAGTCACAACCATATATACCAAAGGATACAATTTAAAAAATGAACACATATGAAAAGGACTAATCACATTTCAAAACAGAAGGGGGATGCGGGGAAGGAAGGTAAATGTCTGTGAGTTAATGATATTAGAGGTGGGGAAAGGTAGATGTCTGTGAGCTAATGGTATTAGAGGTGATAATTGGGGATAGCTTCTCCTCACCTCAAAAAAGATATTTTGGCCTTGGAAAGGGTTCAGAAAAGGGCAACTAAAATGATTAGGGGTTTGGAACGGGTCCCATATGAGGAGAGGTTAAAGCGACTGGGACTTTTCAGTTTAGAAAAGAGGAGACTGAGGGGATATGATAGAGGTGTATAAAATCATGAGTGGTGTGGAGAGGGCAGATAAAGAAAAGTTATTTATTAGTTCCTAAATAGAAGAACTAGAGGACACCAAATGAAATTAATGGGTAGCAGGTTTAAAACTAATAAAAGAAAGTTCTTCTTCACACAGCGTGTAGTCAGCATGTGGAACTCCTTGCCAGAGGAGGCTGTGAAGGCTAGGAATATAACAGAGTTTAAAGAGAAGCTAGATAATTTCATGGAGGTTAGGTCCATAAAAGGCTATTAGCCAGGGGATAAAATGGTGTCCTTGGCCTCTGTTTGACAGAGGCTGGAGAGGGATGGCAGGAGACAAATCGCTTGATCATTGTCTTCGGTCCACCCTCTGGGGCACCTGGTGCTGGCCACTGTCGGCAGACAGGATACTGGGCTAGATGGACCTTTGGTCTGACCCGGTACGGCCGTTCTTATGTTCTTATGTTCTTATGTAATATACCATCTTGTTAGTCTTTAAAGTGCTACATAGTCCTGTATTTTGTTTCAGCTACACCAGACTAACACGGCTACATTTCTATCACTAATAAAACCACTGTTAGTGATATAAAAGCCAGAGGCAATTATTTGGAAGAAGCACAACACTTCGGCTTGTATCAGTGCTCTGCCCATCTCTGAATTACCACCGTTACCCAGTCTTCCTGGCAAGATATATATCAGCTTCAGAACTGGAGTCAAGAAATGAGATACAAGTCAAGGTTCTCTTCACCTTCATGTTTCCTCAAGAATCTCAATAATCATATGCAAGAAGATGCCTTTTTAAGACATAAATTGCTGCTGAAAATGCAACTTTATTCAAGGTCTCTTTAGTAATGAATGCTACTACAGTGACTCAAATGCATTACATTAACATCCCAGCTAACAAGAAAAATTATCAGCCATACTTGTTTCAAGGTGAACACCACACAGACTGGATTTAAAATGCTTCAGATATAGCTAGGGCGTAATACTGTCCTCTTTTCCCACAGGAAATAGCTTAAGACACAACTCTCCACATGTCGTATTTGAAGCTTTTGTTTGCATTAGGTAGTGCAAAAGCTAAAAATACCATAAATATAAAAAAATTACAATAGACCTGATGCTCAGTTCACACTGGCTTCACTGGAATTACTCCTAAATTACACTTAACTGAAGTCATACATGAAAATTCTTCAGCCAACCAACACTTTAAGAAAGCTTTGGGACAGAATTAAACAGAACCATGTCTAAAGGAAAGCAGAACATAGACAAATGCTAAATTTGTGTGACTTATTTTAACTTTTTCATGACTATAGTAAATCTACAAGAGCATTTAAGTAGGATGTATGGGAGGAACTAATACAAGAAAAAATGATTAATCAACCAGAGACAGGGAGATCTGTCTTAGCGTATAAAATAAAGATCTGATTATGGCAAATGTATTAAATAATACCTCAGTTACTGAGACAATGCAAAATCTTATTTGCATATTAAAAACATGATCTGCCCAACAAACTCTTCCACAGTTCATAATCAGGTCAGTTTTACTAATGATAATCACGAAAAAAAGGCTAATTTACATGTAATAATATGTAAACCAATGCCACATTTACAGGGTTAGGATTTTTATTAAATCCTGGGTGGGCGATATTAGGTGTATGAAAAGACCTTGAGACAGCAATCTCATAGCCTCTTATAATGTACTTTATGGCTATTGAAAGTTGCTAATTATCACTTTTTAAACATGCAACTCCACACTTTACCTCAGCTTCATTTTCTAGCAAGCCCTGGCAGTTTTATTGTGAAACTAGCTTGTTCAACATGTTAACACTCATCAGAATCAGAAAAATGAAATATATTATGGCTCCAGTTTTGGCCCGTATTAAATATACATTCATGGCATTTATGAAAATACACACAAATCTTTTGTTGTAGTTTATAAGAACTAGAAAAATTAAAATGAAATTCATTCAGCTGAAGCAATTTAATTTTCAACATTTTTACAGGGTCTTGTTATATGCTGAAGATTCTAAGGAGTCATCTCTCAAATGAAAAACATTATGTGCCGTAATTACTCATCGTCAAACAAGTTCAACTTGTTCCACCAAATGCTTGCCTCCTAATGCCTAAGACAAATTGCTGGTTTGCTTTTAGACCTGAACCAAAGGTTTATTGTTCTTAGGCAATTTTAAAGAATTTTTTTTACCGGGAACAATAATATTTTTAAAATGTGCTAGTTAGGCAGTTTTGTTTATTATTCAACCATTGCTTAGGGCAAATTATGGTTAATCAAGTATGTTACTTGACAGAGAATCAAATTTAGAAGTCTTATCTGTGATGAAAACACTAAAAGGCATCTTGTAACACCAGTAAGTGCAAGATGTGCACTTTGTGACAACAACAAAATTATACCCATGCTCCACCCTGACATTAAAGAATTTCTAACAGCCAAAACAGCTACCCAGCCACAAAGACACTGCTAACACACAGACCAGTGTTACAAACTAAGGCACTAAGCCATGAAGTAGTAGAAGCTAGCACAAATCAGCAAGTATGACCTTTAAAATGCAAATTTTAGTATCCTAAAATTTTGAGAACTTTGATAAATGCGGATGTGTTTTCATGAAATGGGAAACACTTTAAGTAATATTACTGGCCATAGATAGAACCCTGCAAATTTGAGGATATTCGCTTTATATTTGCGGGTGCAGATGTGGATATCTGTGGCTCATTTTTGCAGATATGGATGCAGAGGCAAATACAGATTTTGTATCTAGAACCCACAAATTTGCAGACATCCACTTTATATCCATGGTTCACATTTGAGGTTATGGATGTGGGAAACATATTCAAAATTTGTATCCACGCAGGGCTCTAGTCATAGATATTCAGTTCTATGGGACAAATGCACT
Organism: Rafetus swinhoei; assembly: GCA_019425775.1. Lineage (NCBI taxonomy): Eukaryota > Metazoa > Chordata > Testudines > Trionychidae > Rafetus > Rafetus swinhoei. The sequence goes on from CM033438.1 coordinate 5,881,058, forward strand.
AACTTGAGATAGTACAACAGCTCAGAGTCAGATAGTCCATATCCAAAGAGCTCAGCTAAACAAACATCAAGAACATACAACAGTTTAAATTAACACAAATTGTTTATTGAATCTTGATTCCAATACATCAAAGGGCCAAAACTAAAACTTGAAGTCTGATTTTAGTCTCAACTCACTTTTTACCCAAATTCTCAGGCAAGTTATCCTTTACTCACTGAAGGCTTCACTGAATAAGAAGTGAATGAAAAGAAATAATTCAATCAAGCCTCCATCTGGCCCAACCATTGAAAAACAGAATTAAACTTCTTGTAACACTGCTGATGCAGAAAGTATAAATATAATTTGAATACAAGGCAACTTTTGAGACATTTTAGCATTTTATAGGATAAGGAGAGATTACAGGTCACTTCTCTAAGGTGAGAAATGCAGAATTCAGACATACTAAAGAAGAGGAAAAACTACAAATTACTGAAGTTGTGGACTAGCAATTAAGTTGCTTTATTTAAAGGATTTTCCCCTCCTCTCTATGGCTCAGTCTGTCCCAATCCCCTCTACAATACAGCATCAAATGCAGTTCTCATCACCACCTCATTAGGAATGTCCATATAACATGCATCAGTAATCCCAACTCCAGCTCAACAACACCGATTTAGTAAGAACATAGTTCTAGGTAGTCGCTCTCCTATGGGCAGAGTTGAAAAGAATCATGACTTTTGAAACCTCTAGCGATTTGAGGTTCTAAGATACATTAGTTGTAACATACATTATGTTACTCACATTTTAAAAGCTGAATTTCCAGTTTTATGAGGTCTAAACAATATTAAAGGCCACTGTGAAAAACCTTTTTGGTTTTGAAGTTCTTACCTGTACAACTGACGACTGCAAAGCTGTAATAAAGCAGATGAAAATATTAGATTTGTAAATCAAGCCTTCCCTCCCCAGCCCCCAGCTTAATGTGACTTCTATAAATACATATTATGTAGCAAAAGTATCTCTTTAGGACTAAGGAATTCAAAGGTATAATTTGTGAAAAAAAACAAAAACCTGTTGGTATTCTTTCACAGAACTAATTTTCAAAATAAACTTCAGAGGATCCAGTCAGAATTCACACTGAAGGCAAACAAATATCATTCACTATTATCATCATTACACAATCTGTTTACTTCTTCATTTACTCTGGCACCTAGGTTCACTTTTTTAAACATTTGTGTTAAAAAACGGATACTTTTAAATAAAGACTCCATGTTGCAGAGTTTGAAAGAACTTAGAACAAAAAGATTCTGCTTCAAAGAGCTAACAAACTAGATATTGGACAAGGGACAAGTCAAAATAGACAGGGTTGCACAAGAAAACAACCCTAAACAGAATGACAGGCTGTGATCTCAGCACACCAGCTGCCTATGCACTGTCAAGTTTGTTGTAGGCATTATAGCAAAGGAGAGTTTTAAGGAGGGATCAGAGGTTAACAACGAGGTAGCTTCACGGATGTTTATGGGCAGCAATTCCTATGCATGAGGGGTAGTATGCAAACACAAAGGTGGTTTTTTGAAAATGTAATACGCAGGTGATGAAGGCTGTCTGCATTAACTGACCTGGGGTAGAAGCTGAACACTTCAAAGCATATGAGAGATGATAGGTAGCATATAATTAGGCTGTGAAGTGCCCTTAAAGTAAAAACTAGCAGCTTACATCTATCTGATGCAATGGAGAAAGAGTAGCTAAAAAGGGTGAAAGTGATGAGCTACGAAAGTGACTTTTGAAGGGGCATTGCAAATGGATGCAATTGGGAAAAAATAACATTTATCAAGGCCAGAGAAGAGAATGTTGCAAGATGATGAGAGCCTAAAGCTGGGTGGATGAACAGGAAAGGCCCATTTAAGAGATGTTATATGGAAAGAATCTGCAAGATTTAGACACAGTCTGGATGTGACGACCTGGGGAGAGGCCTACACTGAAGATCAAAAAAAGGAGGGCGGGGAGAGAGGAAACTTGCCAGGAAAATTAGGAGATCAGTTTGAGCAATGCTAAGCTTGACCAAGGGACTGGACATCCAAAAGGCAATGTCAAAAAGTAAGGTGAAGATTTTAGCCTGAAGAGAAACGCAGGCCAGAATAGAGCGATAGAAATGTGAGTTGTCCTAGAAACGATAGCTTAAATGTGTTTGTGAGTGAGATAATCCAAAGACAAGTTGTAGCAAGAGAACAGAAGAAGGAAAAAGGACTGTGCTCTGTGGAACTCCCATAGAAAGTTGGATAGCAGATGAGGAAGACTCTCTAAAGATGACGGAGTCATTAGAGAGGTGAAAGAAGAACCAGGAAGAAAGTGAGTCACGGAAGCAAGGGAGAACAAGGTTTGAAGTAAAGCATGGCTGATAATTTCAAAGCAGCTGACAGATTAAGAAGAGTTAGTCAGAGACTTTGGCAATAGCTATTATAATAAAATGCAAGGGGATTTAAAGACTCTAGGATGGAAGTGGAGGAAATAAACTAATTCAATGACCTTATATATATATTCAAAAGCTTCAGAGGGGTAGCAGAGTTAGTCTGTACATGAAAAACTTAAGAACTGAAGAAGTAGGCTGTGCTCACAAAAGCTCATGATACCATCTACACCAGTAGTTCCCAACCTTTTGGAGCTGCTGGGCGCCCGGGGCCGGGGCCACCCATGCGTTGCACACCCAGGGCAGGGGCCGGCCCAGATCATTCGGCGGGCGCACATAAACGCCCCGGCGGGCGCCATGACGCCCGCAGGCACCGCATTGGGGACCACTGATCTACATGATGGTATCATGTAGTTTTGTTAGTCTTTTAAGTGCTACCAGACTATTTGTTGTTTTTTTAAGTTTTTCCTTATACATATTGTTAGTCTCTAAGGTGCTACAGGATTGCTTGTTGTTTTTTAAAGTTACAGACTGACTTGACTACCCCTCTGAGACTTAAGGAAACACCAACTGCAGAGCCAAATGGGGCCACAGATGGTTTTTTCATAAGAAAGGAGATACTAAAGCTCCTTGTGTTGTGAGGATAAAGAATGAGAAGAAAATTAGAGTTTAAAGAGAAGGGCAAGAAAAGGAATATGAGTGGGTACAAGGGAGCTGGGGTAGTCAGGGGGGCCACTTGGAGTAAATGAAAGAATTTGAGGAGGAAAACAAATGAGAAACAAGGGAGAAGAAGAGTTAGGGAGGAAGAGCAGGAGGTAAAAGGAAAGTTAATGTGGCATTTTGCTTATTTTCTCCTCAAAGAAATGAGAATCTGTGCAGAGAGAGATGGAGGCATGAGCAAGCCAAGGGTGTAAGAAGGGAATCAAAGGTGGTGAAAAGACAACTGAGATTTCAAATGTGGGATTCAATGAGGATAGAGTTCCTTAACTAGGAAGATGTCAGAAGTCAAAGTGCAGAGAACAAATCTGTAATAAGTCAGTCAGGGTGATCACAGGATTCCCTGCCAGACCCACAGAGCAAAAGTGAAGAAAAGGATGTTGAGGGGAGGCCAAACATTTGCAAGATATGCAGGAAGTTTTTTTTTAAAAAGAAAAAAATATCTTTCAACATCCTTCATATAAAAATGAAAATACAACTATTTATACTGAGCACAAACCTCCCAATGGATCTGCTTAAGTCCCTCCAACGATTTTCCATCAAAATAATTCGTAATTGATCTGCAATATTACAAAAAGATTTTAAGTCCAAACATGGCTATTTCTTGAATTTATATGCAGAAACAGCCCTCTCTCAACAGACATATGTTGCACTTTTAAAGTGACAGTAAAAACTTTTAAAGTGACTAAGTGATTCTCAGAACAAATGTGTAGCATTCATTAATGTTCATTTTAGGAAATATACAAACAGCATGTTTTCCTACAAGCTTAAAAGTATTATTTCTGCAGAATTATAAAATAATATTTTGGTAACTGAATAAAGCTATTTGTAATGATAGAATTCTAAGACTTTTTCAACTTGGTTTTACTTTAAGGCAAAGGCATTTGTGCCTTCCCTCTACTAGAATACTTAAATTGTAAAAGTAGAAATTGAGGCAGACAATTACCAAATGCCTCTCTTTCTAGAATTTCACTTTAGTTCCAGACCATGACACAGGTTTCTCATGTTTAAAGAATTTGCTTTAAGAGGAATATGACTAGAAAGCATACTCCTCGAGAAAGAGGTTGTTTTCCAGTAAACAGCCCATCGTCTTTTAACCTTTTCACTAGTGGCAAACATAAACCAGTTCAACACTGATACTTTTACTTACTCTTTTGATTCCTATTATTATATTCAGCTCAAGCAAATGTACTACCTTTAACAGATTTTCTGACAAAAACATGTACATCATTAAGTTAATAAAATAATTACATTAAAAGCCACTGTTATATTGTTGATCTACACAAGTACTTTTTGTAATACCATGTCTGAACAATTTCAGGAGTCAAAAAGGAGACCTATTTACCTCTTGTTCCCCTTCTAAATTCAGCTCCCTTGGGATATAAGAGTTAGGTTGGGCATCAGAATTTTGGAAGAAACAAGATGAAAACTAAAACAAAATTCTGTAAATGCCTTTGGTTAACAAATATCTTTAAAATTTTATAGAATTTAGTTTCTTTACTTTCATTCAGATATACATTCTAAAGCCTGACTATGAGCTGCCTTGAACTTTGTATAATTAAAATGCCACTATTAGTGTGAGTGAGTGGCAAATTACAATCTGGTGGTGTTTTTCAATCATTTTGCACAGATGAAGAATCAGACTCGCATCAGTGAAGGCTGAAGTGACAATAAGTAATTCCACCAACTAATTTATGGTAATCATTCTGGATACACATGCAAAATTTATAAACTGCACTTCCAGACCAAAATTAAATAGTGAAAATTACATCAAACCAGCTCTCATAGCAAAGGAGGACATGTTCTGGCAAACTGTGGCAGTTAATCCATACTTTTAACAATGTCTTCTCTCAGGCAGTCTCACTTTCATGATTAATAATGGGTTTAGATCTGAGTATATAACCTCACCAATTAGTGTGTGAAATCTGGGCAGAACTGACGAATTTTTTTTTTTTTAAATCACAATAAAGAGAAGCACTCTAAGATGGAATATTTCAAAATTATACTGGAGAGGTTCCTGAAAGATTATACATTAAAAAGAAACATGACAGTTTAAATAATGTTGTCTTTATACCGATTATTCTCTGCTGCTAGTTTGTACAGTGCATGGGTGATCTCAGCACAGGCAAGAATAGCTCCATGACGAATATGTAAATCTGGACCCACTGCTAATGGCAGCAATTTAGGCAAAACTGCAAGAAATGAAATGAAAAACAGTAATTGCATATTATAATTGCATATTATATTACTATACTTTTGTCTAGAAATTTATGTGGAAAAGTCATTTCTAGAAACGTCATCTTCTCCAAAGCTGTATCTTAGTGAGAAAGCAAGAACATGTTCAGATTAGGGATGTTAGATAGTGTAGAACTGAATAGCATATAACTGCATCAAATTTTAGCATTTACAGCACTGTACAATAGTTCCCACAGGAGGCTCCCTGTGCGACTGCCTCTGATACAGAGGCAGCAACGTGAGATGGCAGCAGCCCTGTCCGCAGGGGGTCCAAGCTCCCCGCAGACAGAGGCTGCTCTGGGGCAGCAGGTAGAGGCAGCAGCACAGGAAGGAGGGAAAGAGAAAGCAGCTCTAGGGAGCTGACATATACAGAGAGCTGGCTTAAAAGGCAGCTGCGTGGGGAGGGGCGGATCTGGTGCTCGTGGGGAGACAGTTTAAAGCCTACTCTCCATGGGCACGGGCTCTGGGGGGAAATGCTTGTTGTTGACAGGATTAACCGATAAGCCCAGGTTTATTAGTTAATTGTGTAGCCTACACATTGACATCCCTAGTTGAGATTCCTAAATATGAAAATCAGTTTTAAAGATGTGAATTGGATTAACTACTGTTAACAAAAATTTCCATTTCCACAGTTTCTTATTTTCGAGTAAATAAAATGCTTTCCCTTCCCAAGTCAAGCACTTCCTTAGTTCTCTATTAGCCACATAGTAAAAGCATTGTATTTCATTGTATCTACCCTAACTATGCATGTTGCAAAGGTTTACAGAGATGTGCAGCTTGCTCCCGGTTACATGAGTTTGTCAAGGTATTTTTGGGTTTCAAGATACTCGCAGTCATTTCTTATTTTTTGAGTTTATGCATAAAGTGGTTCTTCACTCGCTTTAGACTCTAACTTTAAACATGCATCATTTTACATTTTGGAGTAGCTGAAGGCTTAAGTTCAAAATTCTGCTTTCCTTTCCAAATTTGCAAATACCACTGTAATTCACGAAAAGAAAGTTTTAATGCCTCCAGAACTACAGCACCACTATTCCTGGTTGTGGGAAAATATCATGTTTAATGTCTTATTAAGCCATATTAAATTGTATTTTGTTTAAGACTTGTTTTCTTAGTACATTTTTGCTATGTGCCCAGAAACACTTGATATGGGGACTATATAAAACATTACTCACCCACATTTGTCATATACTCAGGGGCCTGTGGAGTGAGGTTTCGCAGAGCTTTGGTTGACAGTTCTCGAATAACACTGTGGAGATTAAAGAAAGTTTTTTGTTCAGCTTCCATAAATCACTGAAGTATTAGTTACTGACTGCTGCTCTTTCTTCATAACAAAAGCAGTTGCGAATTATGACCCCATCCTGCAATTAGATCTGCAGATAGACAGGGCCCTGCACTGCACAGAATCCTTCACTGCACACTAAAAGATCCTCAGAGGGCACAGAAAGAAGGAAATGTTGACTAAACTATAGGCTATATAATTATCTAAGTAAAACATATGCTGCTAAATCACGTTAAGGAAATCCACTGAAGCCTTCCACAGATAGTGAGAAATGTTTTACCATCATTTTTAACATTGTTATTCTCCCTTGCTGGTTACCATGCTTAATTTAGGGAGAATCAAACTTCCTTTTGTACAGCATATTGGCTAAATTATTATTTTCCTTAGAGAAACTAGAAATGAAAAGGAAAAACATGTTATTGATGAAGATGCTCTTTTGCCATGGTCTAGCACAGGGATGTGCAGTAAGTGACCCATGGGCCAGATGTGGTCTGCCAGGGTTAGCCCCTGGCAGGCTACCAGATACTTTATTTATCTGTGTGTTCGCAGGTACAACTGCTTGCATCTCCGGTAAGCAAGGAGGTCCAACAGGAGCTGCGGGAAGTGTCTCAGGCCAGGACAGTACTTCCCATATCTCCCACTGGGCTCACAGACTGCCCATCCCTGGTCTAGCAAAAGAAAAGGGTAATTGTGACCCCAAAACAGCAAGACTATAGTTAATGGCTTTTAGATTTCAATTTACAGTGCTGTTGGTTTTTATTTCTCTTTTTTAAAAAGAAAGAATATTGAAAACCTAATAAATAAGTTGGGCCTCATTTTAAAATACACACATCTAACAGCTCACAGACTCAATAAGATTAATCACAAAAGCTCTTGCAACATATATATTATCAAATATGTATTTTCACCACAATGAGCAATACCAATAATTATTACAAGTTGATAAATGGAGAGGGGGATGTTTCTGTAAGTCAGGAGGAGTCCAATACACATCAGACATGTACAAACTATTATAGCCTCACGTACACGTGTCATTTTATTTGCAAAAAGAACATTTAGCAGACTGTTTTATGCAACCATTCTAGAGTCTAGAAGAGTTAGGTGTCCAACTCCAATTGAAAACCTTAGGTTTCTCTGAAAAGCTCAACTCTTAAAATATACCCTCACAATTATCATATGAAAGTTTCTTCTTATACTTCTAACATTTCTTGATTTTGCAACACTTACAACACAATTACATTAGAAAGGACAAACTTCTGAATTCTGGGAGTCCTACATAGACACTTGTATGAACAAACATTTAATCAATGTGAACATAAACAAAACTGTGAATGAGACCTGAATGGGTGCTTTGTTTTTCCCCTGAATTTCTCCATGGACAACCCTGTTGTAGCATTTCTGGAGGTAAATGACCATTAAAAAGTTTTCTGATTGTTAATTCAAATAGCCAATCCAGTTAAGAGTTGGCATGTAAAAAAGCATGGCTTCAGTCCATAACTGTATTTTCCAAAGCACATATAAAGATACCACCCAATGTTATGGAATTTCCCCCAAACACTAGTGGCCCAAATCAGGCAGCCTGAATTTAGCTCTTGGCTGCATGAATTAAATCTTACTGTTGAGAGAGGAAAAGCAAAATAAATATGGATGGTAGCACCTCAGGGCTCATCCCAGAGAGAGACATCATCATGAGCAGTAATAACAGGTTATCGTAGTGTTTCATCACATTTGTGTTATATGTATACATGTCAGTGTTCATGCAACAATGAACACAACTTCATTTATCCTACTGAATTAAGTCTGCTTAATCACCGATAATTATATGGTGATGATGTTGACACTCAGAAATACTATGTACTGTATTAAATAATGATGCGTTTTATTCACCTCCTAAAACTAGGTTTAAAAGTCACAACAACAGTGGGGAGAGGCCCACATCTACCTCCCTGCTGCTGGAAAAATCACAAGCGTTGGAATAATTTCATGATGTCCCCACAATCCAGGACGTCATTCATTGTGACCCCATGAGTAAAAGGAAGTGCTCTTCATTTTGCGCTAGAATTTTTTGAAGCCCACATTGAGAACCACTGATGTAAGCCATTGATTACCTGCCAAATACATTAGCAATTCTAAAATGTTAACATTTCTTTCTGAAAATGTTACCATTTGTGGAAAGCAGAAACCTGTTCATACCCTTAAAAACAGTTTTATTAAAAATAATCGTCACAATAGGATTTTTTTTAATTCTACAGAATATGATTCAGTCGCTTCATCAGTAAAACATAATTAGCATTTGTAAGTCCCAGCGCAATTAAATCTGATCCTGACTGAGGCTTCTGGTTCCCACCATAATACAGATAAGAATAAATAGACCACAACCACCCCACTAAAGAAAGCTACCTAAAGCGTTCCAAAAAGTAAAACTTACAGAATAGTTGTCTTCCAAATAATAAGTTATATTTTGAAACATACCCATCCCAATGGTTGATCTTCATGTTAACCAGATGGTCAATCATTGCTTGTGTATACTCAGGAAAAGTAGCAATGTACACACTGAAAAAAAGAAATAAGTACATGCATATATACAAGAGAGTATAGAATGTATATCAGTTTGAGATTTAGCACAGAGTAGAATTAAGACTGTCGATTAATCGCAATTAACTCAGAAAAAAAATTAAAAATTAATTGCAATTAATCAGTTTTAATCATACTGCTAAACAACAGAACAAAAAATGAAATGTATTAAATATTTTGGATGTTTTACATTTCCAAAGATACTCATTTCAAGTACAACACATACTACAAAGTGTACACTCCTCACTTTTTCTTTTTTTTTTTTTTATTTGCACTGAAATTTCAAATATGGGAAACCCCCTGGTGGCAGCAGGGCTGGGGTGACCAGGCAACCTCCACTGGGGAACTCCCTGGCTGAAGTGAGGCTGGCGGAGTTGGGCGGCCTCAGCTGGGAAACCCACGGAATCCCCAGCAGCCGCGAGGCAGACCTAGCAGTGGGGTGGAGTGGGGTGGCCGGCATGATCTGCTTCAGTTCAGATCTGTAACTGTTCACTGCTCAGCTATAACATACTCAGATGTAGATGCCTTCCCCATGCAGATGCAGCCTGACTCAGCAAGAAGAATCCCACAATTCCATGGGACAACTTCCTTTGTCCCATCTAGCCCAACAATCTGCAACCCACTATTGAAAAGAAGAGACACCCTCAATTTGTAAATGGCCACAGCTCAGGTCAGCATTAACCCATCTCTTCTGATCACCAATCCACAAGCACATTATCATACAGCCTCTTGGGTTTGCAATGGAGTGAGAGCTTGGATCTGTGCTAGGGATGTTAAAAATCAGGTAACTGTGTAACTACTGAAAATTTCAGCAATTACATGGTTACACGCACCTGTAGCATGGGGCAGCCAGCTAGCTCCCCAGGAGCTGGTACACGCTGGGAGCGGACTTTTAGGCCAGCTCCTAGCACACACTGACTGCCGCCTGCCAGCCCCACTCTTGGAGAACCAGCTGCCACCCTTCACTGCTGGTTCTGTATCAGAGCCCTCAGCTCCTGTCCCACTCACAGGGAGCTGGCTGTGGTCCCATTCTGTGGGAGCGGGGTCAGAGCCTGCATGTAACCGTTCACAGTAACCAATAAGCCCAGGCTTATGATTGACCATGTAAACAGTTATACTATTACATTCCTATTACATCCCTAGCCTATGCATTGCAATTTGGAAGCCAGAGCCCTCTGTTGAAACACAATTTAGAAAAGTCTTAATGTGGGTTCAAATACAATGCAGATGCTCAATCCCAAGGTTCCCTAACACGGGTCAGATGACTCAAGTCCACAAACCGTGGCCTTACATTACAGTGTTGAATGTTCTATCAGTTTTAAATTGGTTTTCTGTTTCACTGACTGTCTCCTTATTCTTGTATTAGGAGAGAATTAATAGGAGACCCTCTCTAATCCATCTCCTCTCTAAACAGTTCTACTCTTGCGATCTCAATTCACATGGAAGTCTTCTCGGTGACATGTCATTTTTATCAACTGATTCTGAAATGCCCCTATTTCTGTACTAGCAGTTTTTCACATGGATCCATTCTGCCATCCATAACATAATGGTACATATTTTTTATTCTTGGATCTGGACTTCTAATACTCCAGTCATCTGAAGAAGTGGGTTTTGCCTATGAAAGCTCATGATACCATCTACATGTTTTGTTAGTCTCTAAGGTGCAACTAAACTATGTGTTTTTTTTAAGGTTTTCCAGTTACAGACTTGGCTTCCCCGCTGAACCATATTTTCTATATATGCACTGTTATGAATTGAACATACTATTCCAACTAAAGACACAGCATTGATTTACAATAACATTTTTTATTCCAAATAAATATTATTCTCCATCCAATTCTTTATACAGCCCACACTAGAAAATTTTGTTTGCTTTTTCAATTACTGTTGCACTGAAAATTTTGACTCAATGAGCTGACCACTCTGATGTTCTGGTCTTTATCAGTGTTTACAGTTAATATAGAAATTATGGCTTCTGTATATGGCATGCTACTACAAAGCAAGCCAGCATTAGAGCCTAGATCAGTGGTCTCCAACCTTTTTAACCACAAGATCACTTTTCAATTTAAGTGCAATGTAAGATCTACCTCAAACCCAAATACCCTTGCCCTGCTTCCTTCCCGTCCCTTCGAGGCCCTGCTCCTGCTCCACCCCTTCTCTGAAGCCTCACCCTGCTCACTCCATCCTCTTCCTCTCCCAGCCTCACTCACTTTCACCAGGCTGAGGTAGGCATTTGGGGTGCAGGCTCTGGTCTTGGGCCAAGGGGTTTGAAGTGTGGGAGGGGCTCTGGACTTAGCCCAGAGTGGGGGATTGGAGTCCAGAAGGGGTTTCAGAGTGCAAGTTCTGGGAAGGAGTTTGGGTGCAGGGGGACTCACAACTGGGGCAGGAGGTTGGGTGCAGGAGGTGGTTCAGGAAGCTGGCTCTGGCTGGGCACCGTTTGACTAAGATGGCTTTCAGGTGGTGAAGCAGTAGAGTTAAGGCAGGCTTAGTCCTTCCCTGGCCGTGCACCACTCCTGAAAGCAGCTGGCAAGTACAGCAATGGCTCCATGTGCTGCCCCTCATCTACAGACATTGAGCCCACAGCTTCTACTGGCCATGGTTCCCTGTTATGGATCAATGGGAGCTGCAGGAGTGGTAGCCGCAGGCAAGGACAGCACGTGGAGACCCGCTGCTCTGACTTTCTCAGAGCTGCAGAGACATGCCAGCCACTTCCAGGAACAACAATTCCACAGGGATTACTCCAGCTACAACAGGTTAGGCATTTTAGAACTCACTGCTCAAGGGATTCAATTTAAGCATAAGAGAAATGAAATTTTATGAAATGCACAGATCAGTCAAAAACCAAAACTAACACACTTTGCAAGCAGTAAAAGTAGTACCAACAGCCCCCCACATATGTGTTGGGTTGGGAGATGAGTGTGAAGGACAGTGTGTGTTTGTGAGAATAACAGACACACACATATTGTGTGAATGGCAGAGATTTGCATTGCCAAGCTCTCTCCATCCACTTCTCTCTGTGTGGAGACAGGGTACAGAAATAGGAGTAGCAGGGACCCCCTAACATCAGCAACTCCCCTCTTCTCCCTCTCACACCCTGCAGAGCAAGCAGGAAGCTCCCAGGAGGGCAGCTCCAAGGCAGAGGGCAGAAGCAGCATGACAGTGGGTGGAGAGGGAACTGAAGTGCCAGTGCTTGATAGCTTCCTGGCCAAACCAGTCAGGATCACCTGTCAGAGGCTCCAATATCTACCAGTAGATCCCGATCTATTATCTAGACCACTGTGCTAGATTATTTGCCTGATGCATAGTAACATCTTATGTGGCCAGTACTACAGCACAATGAAAAACTCAGAATGCAGCTTAGAGTATGCTATGAAGTAGTAACACACTAAGCAACATTCAGGGATTTTCATTGCACTACAACAGTGTCCACACAGGACACTACTACACAACAAGCTGGTGCATTGTAGATTCACATCCTGGCTTTCTCCCAGTACCTTCCATGTAGAAAAGATGTCAGCAATGATACAAGAAGTTCAATTCACTCCTTTCAATAGGCATTACCTTGCATATGTCAGCAATTAATTTGTTCTCCATTCATACCGACCATCACTTAGTTGTCTTATACTCCTTCCAAGTCCCTCAAAGTCTGCTCCATTCTTGACTAGCCTAAGTAATTTTGGATCACCTGCAATTTTCACCACATCGCTGATTACCTGATTACTGATCATTAACTAGCACTGAAGAAAATCAGGCCTGGTTTAAATACTTGGGCCACATTATTTAAATTTAATAATGTTAAATTTCTGCCAAGCCCTACATACAATCTGTGTCCACAGGTAGGAATAAGAAAAATCAGTTTTCTGTTATTAAAAAAAGATTACAATATAAGGTTATAAGGTAATAAATCTCTATTAAATAAAGCAAGCATGTCAAGTGTAATAAATCTAATGCATTGGAACTTACCTTATATTAAGGAAACAATTAACTCTGTTACCAACAGCAAAATAATCAGCTGCAGTCAAAATGTCAATGCCATGTGGAAAAGTCCCCTATCAATATTAAGAGAAGAGAAAAAATTATAATGACTGATTATATCTTGTATTAATGATCAACAACAGTCAAAAATATCCCCTATGCTATCAGGCACCACCTATACACAGTAACAGCAGCCGAGCATCCACACTAACGCTATTTCAAAATAACAATTTTGAAATAGGCGTCATACCTCATCAGAAGCAGAGGTTATTTCTTTGAAATAACAAGCTTGTTATTTCAAAATAATTTCAAAATAACGGGCTTGCTGTGTGGATGCTCACCTTCTCATTTCGAAATAACTCTCTGGTGTAGACACGCCCTTATAGACTAACAAAACTATATATTGTATCATGAGCTTTCATGGGCAAAATCCACTTCTTCAGATGAGCTAGAGTGGAGCACTCAAAAAACCCACTCAGTTTGTTGGAAGTGCCAGGACACTTTTCAGAAGTGATTTAAACAAATCCGATCAATTCATTTACATCCAGTACTTCGCAGTAGGACTGGTTTAAGCAAAGCAGAAAAATTGTGACATCACTGAGCTGCTCCCAACCTCGTGTAAGCTGAAATCAGAGAGAGGTTTCTTGCTTTATCCAGTATCACATGATGTGGAGGCAATCTGAGCTGCAATGCAATGACTAGACACTCCCGAGAATCAAGTCAGGTCAGGACGTATTGCAGCCCAAGATGGACAGCATCACCCTGGAAGCTTTCTTCCACTATTATCCTAACTTCATCCTGTAACACACATCAGTTCTGGACATATTCCTTATTGCCCTCCTCCCATCACTAGGAGAGTGAACACCCAGCTGGCATGAAAGAGAATTTGAAGCAGCTGAAGTGAAGAAAGCCTAACATAGAAAACTGGCCTTAGAAGAGAGCCTTTTGAATAAAAACGTAAGAATGATCATGCTAGGTTAAACAAAAATTGATCTAGCCCAGTATCCTGTCTTCCAACAGTAGTCAGTGCCAGATGCTTCACAGAAAATGAACGCAATTACTGAATGATCCATCCTGTCTTCCCATCCCTAACACCTGGCAGACAGAAGCTTGAAATCATGGGTTTGCAGCCCTGACCATCTTGGCTAATAGTCACTAATGAACCTATCCTCTATGAAATTATCTATTTCATTGTAGAACCCAATTATACTTTTGTCCTTCACAACCCCTGGCAATGAGTTCCACAGGTTGATTATGAGTTACATGAAGAAGTACTTCCTTATGTTTGTTTTAAACCTGCAGGCTATTAACTTAATTGAGCGACCCCTACTTCTTGCGTTTCACGAAGAAGAAATAACACTTCTTTATTCACTTTCTTCACACCATTCATGATTTTACAGACTTCTATCATATCTCCACTTAGTTGACCATTTTCTAAACTGAACAGTCCAGTCTTTTTAATCTTTACTCATATGGATACTGCTCCATTCACCTAATCATTTAGGGTATGTCTACACTGCGGTGCTATTTCGGGATACTTCCAGTATCCTGAAATAGCTATTCCATGTCTTTGAAACAAGCCCGTTATTTCAAAATATAACAGACTCGCTGTTCCGATGTCCCTGTAAACTTCGTTCCACAAGGATTAAGGGACATTTTGAAATAGCGGTTTATTTTGAAATTTGGTGCTGTGTAGACAGCAGGCTGCAGTGGGTCTGCCAAGCATGGCCTGCATTAGACTTTCTAGAGCCATGGCAGAAAGCGGACACCCTGCTGTGCAGAACTGCAGCTCAGGACCCCAACCTGCATAAGCCAAGGCTGAAAGTGAGGCAGTGCCCCAAGTTGTGCAGGGCCCCCAGATATACCCTGCTTGCTCTTTCCTTATGCTGACCCTGGCTTTTATATGATCAGAGCTGCCACCTCAACTATCCTATGGACAGGACAGTCCCCCATATCGAGGTTAGCTTGTGGAGCCTAGGGTAGCCTCAGAGCCAGACATGAGGCAGGAAGCGGAGTGACCCAGAAGCCTGACCTGCTCTACCCCCATCTCCCTGCTGGGTCACACCACTTCACCACAGCAACAGGAAGCAGAGCACCCTGGCTTCAGCCCACTTCACTAGGCGGGCTCAAGAGAACAAAGTGGAACAGGCTGAGGCCGGGCAAGATGCTGTGTTTCCCACCACCGCAGTGAAGTGGAGCATCCTGGTTGGGACATGGTGGCAGAGCAGAGCAGGCTGCTGGGTCACTCCGCTTCCTGAGGCTCCCACAACAGTAGTAAGTGCAGGGGGGGGCCCAACCCCTGCTGCCACGCTGCACTAGGTTCCCTGATAGTCCCCTAGCTCACATCTCTCAAGGGACGGGGCTTTGGGAAAGGGGTGAAGTGGGGGTGGGAGCAGCGTTGGGGCTTGAGGGAAGGGGCAGAGTGGGGGTAGCTGGAGTTGGGTGGGAAGAGGAAGGGTGGGGGCAGGGTCTGGAGCAGGAGGGGGTTGACCTGCTAGGGATGGCCCTGATTGTGGCACAGCTTGGCTGTCGAATTTTTTTATGGCGTGCGGAGGCGGGGGAGGCTCAGAAAGAAAAAGGTTGAGAACCTTTGAGTTAAGGCATATTGGCGTGACTACACCAAGGTTTTGCTTTTTGAAAGCATCTTACCAAAAGACTTCTGGAACTGATGTCCTAAAAAGTTCACACTTAAGTTTAAGGGGAAAAAAAAAGTACTCAAAAACCTGTGCTTCAAGCGATGAAAATACGTTACATGATTGTTTTGAAACAAAGTTCCCCAAATTCAGTTGTTCTTTTACTCATCTGACTTTAGGAGTCACATGTTACAGTATATCTACAAGAAGTTTAGTGACTGAAGAGTCGAAAAGTTACTATACCTGTCTTCCAACATTCTCCTGAAAGGCAGCCTAAAGAACAGAGAGAACACACACACAAAAGTGAGTCAGTTTACTTTATGATAAAAACCTGAGGATGAATTCAAAACAAACACACAGCAATGTAAATGACCCATGGCTTTACTTTTTAAAATTAAGTCAGCTTTGTTGTCGTAGTTACTGATGCTTTATGCTCTAATGCTTTTTCAAGTCCGTCTGTTGAATGACAATGTTTAGGAAAGCAATTTGATTAAAACAATCATACCCATAAGAACAACCTTTGATTGCTAAGACATGGCTTCACAGTACAATCAAAAATCTGTACACTTTGACAGAGGATCAGAGCAGCTCTGTCCAGTTTAGCTGCTTTAGGAAAGTTACAGATATCCATAAAGAATCAAAGGGCATTTCTACACTGCCCAGGTTACAGCACTGCTGCTGTAGAGCTGTGAAATAGGCAGTGTTATTACTCTCTATTGCTGGGTGAGAGCTCTCTTGGGGTATGTCTACACTGCCACCCTAGTTCAAACTAGGGTGGCTAATGTAGTCATTCGAACTTGCAAATGAAGCCGGGATTAAAATATCCCGGGCTTTATTTTACATGTTCCCAGCGCTACCATTTTTAAATGCCTGGTAGTTCGGACTCCTGCCCGACTACAGCGGCACGGGCTAGGTAGTTCGAACTAAAGCCCTAATTAGGACTACCATTACTCCTCCTGCACTGAGTGCTGCACTGAGGAGTAATGGTAGTCCAAATTAGGGGCTTTAGTTCGAACTACCTAGCCCGTGCCGCGTGTAGCCGCGGGCAGGGAGTCCAAACTACCGGGCATTTAAAAATGGCAGCACCCAGGAACATGCAAATAAAGCCCGGGATATTTTAATCCCGGGCTTCATTTGCAAGTTCGAATGACTACATTAGCCACCCTAGTTCGAACTAGGGTGGCAGTGTAGACATACCCCCAGTAATGAGAGAGAACAACCGAATGAGAGGTGGCAACTTAAATGCCTGGAGTGTGGCTCCCAGCAATAAAGCACTTTCTATACTGGTGTTTTTCAGTCCTAAAACATTTATCACTCAGGGGTGTGTTCTGCACACCAATGGATGACTGAAGTTTTAGTCCTGAAAGTGGCAGTGTAGACATGACCTTAAGATGTAGGGGACTTGTGTTGAGACTGCAGGCCGGCTGCTCAGTCCCTTTAAGAATGCAGAGTGGCAGCGAGAGGAGGAGGGGTTGTCCTGAGACCCAGCAGGGAACTACAGACTGAGACAGTTCTTTAGGATTGCAGAGCGGCAAAGGGGGAATTGGAAGGGCTTGTTCTGAGATCCGGAAGTGAGTGCTGTAACTGCCCTTCCTTAATTCCATCAACTATTCGACTAGCAAATTAATCGCTACTTAACATCCCTACTCAGACGATCATGCAGACAACCTGCACATACCTATTGGAATGCACATGAGCAATCACTCAAAGAAGAAACACCTTTCCCCTAAGAAAGTAAAACATGCCTTCACTAATGAATACACTGATTTCATTAAGTATGTTAATTAGGTAAATTGAAAAGAAATGCCCTCAACAAAAGATAACAGAGAGACTAGTAAATTTCATAAGAGACTAAAAATCACTTCTGCCTTCAGTAAAAACATGTACCATTCCCACTGATGTCATGTTTTCTTTTAACGTTTTAGTCCAGCGTTTCTCAACCAGTGGTACGAGTACCCTTAGGGGTACTCGAGAGAAGTCTGGAGGGTACATCAACACAACTGAAATTTGGAGAAAACTGAATTTTTGTTTTAAGTTTTACAGCGTTTTATTATTTTTTAACTTTTTACACCGAAAAATTTCATCACCTGCCCGGCTACGATTAAGTTGTTTAAACTAATGTGTTACAATGGTAGAAAAAAAAATGTGGGTCTCAAAACTGTAGGTACTGGGGGTACTTTTTTAAAAAAGGGGGTACTTATATTTTTTTAAAGGGGTGCTTTATAAAAAAAAGGTTGAGAAACATTGTTTTAGTCTAGGTCGAGGTGGGCCACTCCAAGATTTTGGTAAATGATCCAAGGCCACACTTTTCTAAGGAGGAAGTGAAGGGATTGGGATGCAGGTTCCAGGTGGGAGTATGAGTCCAGAAGAGGATTATGGCACAGGAAAATAGGACGGGATGCAGGATCTGTGAGGGAGCTGGATGCAGGAGGGGATCGGATGCCAGAGGTATGCTCCAGCCCAGAGGTGCTTACCTAAGCAGCTCCCAAGCCAGGTGCACTCTCAGGCAGGCTTCCATACCTGTCTGCAGCCCCCAGCTGGCTATTCTATGTAGATCTCTGTGCTGTGGGGGAGGGTGGGTTCCAGCAAAATCTTTCAGCTCCCACTGGCCGGTTTCTGGCCAGTAAGAACTAAGATTTTGCTGAGGGTGGGGATCGCATGTAAAGCCTTCCCCCTCCCTCCGCAGCACAGAGAGCCACAGGCAGCAGCCAGCCAGTTTGCATGGCACTGCTCCATACTGCAGGGGTGGGTAAACCAGATTAAAATGCTTGGTGGGCCATATCTTGACCACCCTGGGTCTAGGTATTGACATTAAGGGCACGTCTAGACTATGCGCAGCTTCCGAAAGATATGCAAATTCGGCTCAAATTTGCATATCTTCTTCCATTTTTTTCCCTGGAAGAGTCTTTTCCGATATTTGGCCTGTCTATATGGGGCCAAATATTGGGAAAAAAACCCTCTTTCGAAAGCCCTCTTATTCCTCCTAAAAGGTTTACAAGGGGCTTTCAAAAGAGGAGGGTTTCCGATATTTGGCCCTGGGTAGACGGGCGAAATATCAGAAAAGCCTCTTCTAGGGGAAAAAAAAAATGAAAGAAGATATGCAAATTCGAGCTGAATTTGCATATCTTCTTTCCGAAGCCACGGGTAGTCTAGACATGCCCCACGTGTCTATTTCATTGTCCAATGAAACAATCAACATTTCAGTTTAACAGCCTTTGGAAAATTGTTTCAGGATATTTTACTTGCATTAGAATCATAGAATCATAGAATACTAGGACTGGAAGGGACCTCGAGAGGTCATCGAGTCCAGTCCCCTGCCCTCATGGCAGGACCAAATACTGTCTAGACCATCCTTGATTGACATTTATCTAACCTACTCTTAAATATCTCCAGAGATGAAGATTCCACAACCTCCCTGGGCAATTTATTCCAGTGTTTGACTACTCTGACAGTTAGGAACTTTTTCCTAATGTCCAACCTAAACCTCCCTTGCTGCAGTTTAAGCCCATTGCTTCTTGTTCTATCCTCAGAGGCCAAGATGAACAAGTTTTCTCCCTCCTCCTTATGACACCCTTTTAGATATCTAAAAACCGCTATCATGTTCTCTAGACCTTTAATCATTCTTGTTGCTCTTCTCTGGACCCTCTCCAATTTCTCCACATCTTTCTTGAAATGCGGTGCCCAGAACTGGACACAATACTCCAATTGAGGCCTAACCAGCGCAGAGTAGAGCGGAAGAATGACTTCTCGTGTATTGCTCACAACACACCTGTTAATGCACCCCAGAATCATGTTTGCTTTCTTTGCAACAGCATCACACTGCTGACTCATATTCAACTTGTGGTCCACTATAACCCCTAGATCCCTTTCTGCCGTACTCCTTCCCAGACCGTCGCTTCCCATTCTGTATGTATGAAACTGATCATTCCTTCCTAAGTGGAGCACTTTGCATTTGTCTTTATTAAACTTCATCCTATTTACCTCAGACCATTTCTCCAATTTGTCCAGGTCATTTTGAATTATGACCCTATCCTCCAGAGCGTCGCAACCCCTCCTAACTTGGTATCATCTGCAAACTTAATAAGCGTACTTTCTATACCAATATCTAAATCATTGATGAAGATATTGAACAGAGCCGGTCCCAAAACAGACCCCTGCGGAACCCCACTTGTTATGCCTTTCCAGCAGCATTGTGAACCATTAATAACTACTCTCTGACTATGGTTATCCAGCCAGTTATGCACCCAGCTTATAGTAGCCCCATCTAAGTTGTATTTACCTAGTTTATTGATAAGAATATCACGCGAGACCGTATCAAACGCCTTACTAAAGTCTAGGTATACCACATCCACGCTTCTCCCTTATCCACAAGACTCGTTATCCTATTAAAGAAAGCTATCAGATTGGTTTGACATGATTTGTTCTTTATAAATCCATGCTGGCTGTTCCTATCACCTTGCCACTTTCCAAGTGTTTACAGATGATTTCCTTAATTACTTGCTCCATTATCTTCCTGGCACAGAAGTTAAACTAACTGGTCTGTAGTTTCCTGGGTTGTTCTTATTTCCCTTTTTATAGATGGGCACTATATCTGCCCTTTTCCAGTCCTCTGGAATCTCTCCCATGATTTTCCAAAGATGATAGCTAGAGGCTCAGATACCTCCTCTATCAGCTCCTTGAGTATTCTAGGATGCATTTCATCAGGCCCTGGTGACTTGCAGGCATCTAACTTTTCTAGGTGATTTTTAACTTGTTCTTTTTTTATTTTACCTTCTAAAACTACCCCCTTCCCACTAGCATTCACTATGTTAGGCATTCCTACAGACTTCTCGGTGAAGACCGAAACAAAGAAGTCATTGAGCATCTCTGCCATTTCCAAGTTTCCTGTTACTGTTTCTCCCTCCTCACTGACCAAGTGGGCCTACCCTCTCCTTGGTCTTCCTCTTGCTTCTAATGTATTTATAAAACGTCTTCTTGTTTCCCTTTATTCCCGTAGCTAGTTTGAGCTCATTCTGTGCCTTTGCCTTTCTAATCTTGCCCCTGCATTCCTGTGCTGTTTGCCTATATTCATCCTTTGTAATTTGTCCTACTTTCCATTTTTATATGACTCCTTTTTTATTTTTAGATCATGCAAGATCTCGTGGTTAAGCCAATGCCGTCTTTTGCCATATTTTCTATCTTTCCAACACATCGGAATAGCTTGCTTTTGGGCCCTTAACAATGTCCCTTTGAAAAACTGCCAACTCTCCTCAGTTGTTTTTCCCCTCAGTCTCGATTCCCATGGGACCTTACCTATCAGCTCTCCATATAATTAGATTATATAAAAATATTACAATTCGTAAAATAGCTAAACTTTTGCTTTTTTTGACACAGAACCAATAGCTCTTTGAAACTTTCTCCAACTACAAGCTACATTTGGTTAAAACTAGGATAGCTAATTTAATTGGTTAGTTACTTAGGCTTAATTTTTATTGATTCTTTATTTTTGTATTTGTGTAAAGTTGAACCTGTCTTAGCTTGAACTGTTGGTAAGTAGCCAAAAAAGCCAATGGATACTTTTATGCATAGTACCTTTTGTTCAGTCTTAGGGAAATGTGACTCATTTTAATGAGAAAATACTATCAACATAATTCAAACAAAAAGCTAAAAGAAAGAAAGGCATGCTAAACAACGTTAGTCTCCAGAAACTTATTTCAACTTCATATTCTGAAATCACTTGGCTACTACCAACCATTAATCCATGTACCTTATAAAATAAGCTTTATTTTTCACCCCACTCTGGATAAATTATATCAGCACTTCCAATAGATTGCCCTGTTTCAGGAGTTCTACAAAATTTGGGCTTAAAAATTAAAACTTGGTATAAATCATCTCCCTTGGGAATCATCATTTGTTTTTATTCACTAGTAAACTGAAGGGATACAAAAACTCAGATTCTTTGAGATCCATTTTATTTTCTAACTCAATCACACCATCCCACTGCTCAACTGCATTCTTATAGCAAGGATCCACACATGTCTATCAGCATGCAGAATAGGGTTTGAGAAAAAAAAAAAAAACACAAGATGGGTATACATGGATAAAGATAAGTAAAATAATCAAGGTCATGGACACGTACAGGGTTTCCAATTTGAATTGACATTAGTAACATACAAATCAAAAAGCCATCTTTTATCATTTTGAGAATGTGGGTATATTTGGATATCTTTTAAACCCACTAATTTAGGTGCTTCTTAAATCCATGGTAATTATGGTTCTAGCCTTAGTTTATTAATTTTTTTTGTAATTAGTTTATTTTTTGTATACGCTTAAAATGCAAGAGCTTCAAGAATTTTTTTATAACTAGAGCATTTTCCCTGGGTGACCCTATTCTACAGATTTGTTTTTAAAGTAGTTTCTGCTCTCTATGAGAAGCAATTCTTTGATACGATGAGGAGAACAATTGGGGTAGGATTTAACAGACCTACCGTATGGAACATTAGCCTGCAGCTATGATGACAACACAATCTGAACTGGGAAGGAACAGTATGATTAAATTATCCAAGCCTTTGATTCCTTCAAATAGCATAATCTTCCATCCAAACTAGCCAAAGCACAGTCCACAGAAGGGACACTTTATCATGAATGGACTGCTTCCATACCCACCTACAAAAGACACCCCTAAGCCAAGGCAGAAGATAAACACCACACAATAAAAACGCTTTAAGGCTTTATATCAGGGCTACTCAACATGTGGCCTGTGGGCCACATGCGGCCCGTTTGTTTGTGGCCCATGGTGTGGTTGGGGTTTATGTGGGGCTCAACACGTGGCCCATAGGTGGGAGCCAAAACAAAAAAAGTAGTCAATATAATAGTCTTCTGTTGATATGCGTTTTAGTAGTTAAATTCCTGGATTAGTGATGTTAAATTCTCGGGAATAAACTTTCGGAGAATATTCTCGAGAATGTTCTTGAGAATATTCTCCAATGCGAGAATTTTTGAGACTTTTCTCTTAAATACTTGTTAAAAGTTATGTATACCTGCTTTATATACTAACTTTTCAGTGAGGAACCACATTAAAATCATGTTTTCAAGCTGTCTGCTAGTAAGTAGACAAGGACAGTAATACAAAAATAAGCAAATCATTATATTTTAATTTGTATCCATTTGAAATGAAGAAAAGCAATCCCCACTGTGCCTTATTAGTAAGTACTGTATTGTTCTAATCAGTATTAATTTTGGCACCTTCATTCATAGTTGAACTATCAGTTCTACTATTTAGACACAATCATAGAACTTCAGAGAGGAAAAAACCCATTAGAGTACCAAGCAAATTATCTGCAAGAATAGGGCACATACCCTGAAAAAAATTATTTAAACATTTCACTTTTGCCAAGGCTTACATGGACCAGTTTAGATGCAGAAATTGCTGTGGGGATCAATATACAATTAGTACAAAATGTTCATTCAGAAAAGAACGCTGGGAATCACTTTGTTCTTGAAATTACTTAATTAGCATCAGTAGATGAACCAGGGGTATTAGAGCATTCATACAAAATTCTATTTAGCTGTGCACTCAAAGGGGCAGTCAGGTCGAAAAATGAGTTTACATCATTTATACTACAGTAGACTTCCGATAATCCGGAACCTATGGGATTTAGGTGGTGCCGGATTATCAGATATACCGGACTATCAGGAGGTACTATAAGCAGGTTATATATATACTGTATACATTATATACTGTATATAAAGTGTTCTTAACCCTTTTTATTGTACATACTGTATACAGTATACCATAATGTTTTAGTTTTTTTAAGCCTTTTTTACCCTTTTTGCTCAGTTCAGCTGCTGCCGCTGTTACCTTGTGACTCATTTTTTAACGAAGCTCACTCACTAGGCTCTTGACATTTTGATGCCGGACTATCAGGAGTGCCGGACTATTGGATGCCGGACTATTGGAGTCTTACTGTACCTGTTTGTTTTTTGTAGATTTCTCAGTTTGAAAAATGAAAATTAACTAACTAGTTTCTAGACAATGTCACTCTTCATGCTTTTTTCTTCAACAATACTTGGAATAAAGACGGTGCAAACCTTTAATTCCATACACAGACCTTACTGCAATAATCTAGGACTTGGAAATTAGTCTAGTACAATGCCTTCTACATGGGGCAACATGTTCTGACTATACAGAAGCTGAAACTAGGGCACAAGCGTACTTGCCACCCACTTGTTGAGAGATGCATTACACAGGGAGCACATTATACCGGTACTCTATGCTCTTGCTTGATGAAGCGTAAGGTTTTGTTTTTAACCTACAAAAGGATCTGGTCACATAGACAATATCCAGATGACAATGTGGCAGCTTCAGTCAGCAGCATGAGCTTTTAAAAAGAGGGGGACTGTAGGAGACAGAAATGGTATCAGAGGGCATTTGCTGTGAGGAGTCTTCCTTGGCTTTGGAATACATTAGCCATTAAGAGAATAGAGGTTTTTTTTTTAAAAAAAAAAACTTTCTGGGTATGCTACAAAGCCCATCATTTTGAGGCACTTGGAAAGCTAGTTCCTGTGAGGGACACAGGGTTTGTTGATGGTTATTTTTAGGTCTTGTGTTATTCATATGGACAGCTTATTAACTATGTTATAGGTTTTTAACTTTTGCATGAGATATTGTTTGTTCTAGTTGTTATAAGCTCGAGACGCCTTCCTCAGGGCTAGGAGCTTTATAAGGAAGTTTAAAAAAAAAAAAATCTAATCAAGTTATATATACACACTAGAAGATTTACCTGGCATTGCTCGGGTCCTTATCTCAAATAAGTTTTGTTTTTCTTCGTTTAAATCATTGTGCTAGGGTGGGGCTGGGGATGAGGGGGTCAATATGCAGGCTGTCCTGGGGAGAGTGTACTACCCCTAGTCCTCTCTCATTGCAGCAGCTTGGGGACAGGTAAAAAGCACCTGTCCACAGCTTCTGCAGCTGTAGCAGGTACAGCCACAAAAGGGGTGCACGTCCCCCATCTGGGGGACAAAGACAGACAAACAGACCCACAAACTTTCCAAAATATAGAGTAGACAGCTGTCCCTTTCTCCACTCTTACCCTCTGCTGGCCCAATAGAGTTATAGCTGTCCGAGTCCCCATCTCTGACCCCTTACTTCTCCCCTGTGGTCATTCCACAGTAAAAAAGTTTCCCTTTTTCCAGACACCTCCCTTTCCATTTTATGAGAAACCGCTGAATTCCAGGCACATCCTATTGTCTTGGCACAACCAAACCGTGGCCTTGCTTGAGTTATGATAAGTGAAAGCTGCCTACTAAATTTGGTGGCCCTAGCTCTTACCATTTAGAGGAGTTCTTGAACAAGCAGACACACAGACAGATGGACAGACAGGCACCCACTTCTAAAATATATAGTAAGAGTACATAATTGGGTTAGAGTCCAGAATGACCTAGACAAATTAGAGGATTGGTCCAAAGAAATCTGATAAGGTTCAAAAAAGACAAGTGCAGAGTCCTGCACTTGGAACGGGAGAATCCCAAGCATTGCTATAGGCTGGGGACTGGCTAAGCAGCAGTTTGACAGAAAAGGACCTGGGGATTACAGTGGATGGGAAGCTGGATAGGAGTCAACAGTGTGCCCTTGTAGCTAAGAAGGCTAATGGCATATTGGGGTGCATTAGTAAGAGCATCATCAGCAGATCTAGAGAAGAGATTATTCCCCTTTATTTGGCACTGGTGAGGCCATATCTGGAGTACTGCGTCCAATTCTGGCCCCACACACACACACATTACAGAAAGGATGTGGATGCATTGGAGAAAGTCCAGCGGAGGGCAACAAAAATGATCAGGGGGCTGAAGCACATGACTTATGAGGAGAAGCTGAGGGATTTGGGCTTATTTAGTCTACAGAAGAGCAGAGTGAGGGGATCTGATAACAGCCAACAACTACCTGAAGGAGGGAGGGGGGGTTGCAAGGAGAATGGAGAGAGGATGATCTCAGTTGTGACAGATGGCAGAACGAGGAGCAACGGTCTCAAGTTGAGCTGGGGGAGGTCTAGGATATTAGGAAAAATTATTTCATTAGGAGGGTGGTGAAGCACTGGAATGGGTTACCTAGGGAGGTGGTGGATTCTCCATCCCTAGAAGTTTTTAAGTCCCGGCTTGACAAAGCCCTGGCTGGGATGATTTTGTTGGGACTGGTCCTGCTTCTAGCAGGGGGTTGGATTTGCTGGAATTAGATCTCCAAGCATAACAAGCATATCCTAGCCTTCCATCTCCTCCCAACCCCTGCTTGAATATCATAACTTCTCCTCCATGGACTTCTTCCTTCTCCTCAATAGTCAAGTTGTGTCTTCCTATCTTTTTGCCAGCATCAGTGTCCTGTGGACAGTTTTCACAAGACACTGTTCATGGCTTTGCAAGTTCATCCTAACCTAGATACTTACAGTGGTGACTATCTTAAACAGCCTAGCTCTTCAGAAAGAGCTCCATGTTTATAAGGCATCCTCTTTCCTTCTACATAAAGGAATTTTTAAAGTTATTTTTCTTGTTAGAAAATGACAATGGACATACAATAGAACTTCACACCAGATGTCACATAGATAGCATAGAGTTTTACATCTTAGCAGTGACCCTTATGTATAGTACATAGTATATTACTAAACAGCTCTTTCTGAAACTGATCGTATTTCACTATGGAAATGTGGTAATAAAAGCTCATATTTTAACTATGGAGCCATTATATCAAAAGTAAAGCCATGGTTTTTATATTTTAATATGCACTCAGACTATATTCTGTACAGTTTAACAAAGTACTTACTGTTCAATATATACAACATTTTGTTTATATACTCTAGGGCTGTGTCAACACTGGCGCGTTCTTGCGCGAAAACCGCCGCTCTTGCGCAAAAACATGCCGCCTGTCTACACTGGCTGCGTGTTCTTGCGCAAGTAAACTGACGTTGTACTGCAGAAAATCAAGGCTTCTTGCGCGAGAACTCTGACGCTCCCTCTCAGGAAGAAGCCCTCTTGTGCAAGAGCTCTTCCAGAAGAGGCCAGTGTAGACAGGCAACATGAATTTCTTGAGCAAGAAGCCCCTATGGTTAAAATGGCCATCAGAGCTTTCTTGCAGAAGAGAGCGTCTACACTGCCATGGATGCTCTTGCGCGAAAGCACATCTCTTGCGCAAAAGCACATGCCAGTGTAGACGCTCTCTTGTGGAAGAGTTTTTGCACAAGAACTCTTCCGCAAAAGAGTTCTCGCGCAAGAAGCTGCCAGTGTAGATGTAGCCTAGTTCTATAAAATTAACTTATATTGCAAGTAAACTATAAAGAACATTTTAAAAAGAAAAGGCATAAACAAGACCGATAACTTACAGAGGCAGCTCTTCTGCAGTTAATATCACGGTCAAAAACTGCAGCTATTATCAATGCACTGGGGAAAAAAAATACAGTGACTAAGTAATGAAAATATAAAATTAACAATTTACAAACATGTCAACATTTAACCTTCCATTTGAATATCCAGTATTCACTGGAAAGACATTACAAGTTCTTAATGCAAATCAGAGTTTTAGTTTAATCAGAGCTGACTTGCTAACTAAATATTTCCCTGTATTCATAGAATTTTTTCCCACATTTGGAAATTAAGGAAATGTGCAAGCAGCAAGCCCTGTTCAAACACAATTCACATTACTTTGTAGTGAGCTGGCAAATGAGATACTATACTGAGACAATCCACCATATGGACACATTACTAAACAGAACTTACAAACTTTTTATTGTCTGTAGATGAAAACTTTAATAAAAGAATATCTGATAAACAGAAAACTGTAAAGGCAATAGCATATCTACTCAATTTATAGTATAGAGCTGTTTCAATTTACATACCTACAACCAGAAGATGAGAGCATTAAAGACAGATGTTAGACCATAGGCAGTTTTAGAGGGTGTAATCTCTGCAGTTTCATAAGATTTCATTAATAAACAGTGTCTTTGAGAATTTCTGATGAATAGAGGTTACACATGCGCATGACTATATTTTAAAGAGTGAGTTTATTTGCCCCTTTTGATACACTGAATAAGAACAAATGCACATAATCTTTTTTAAGACAGATCACTGGGGAGAAAATCCAGAGACATGATTAGGCATAGTTTAACTCTGCATCTCCTACAGGAGTGTGAAAACTGACAGTTAAAACCTGATTTATGCAACATAGGATATTATTTCACATAGATAATATTTCACGGTTCAAAAATGACCAAGCTCTCTGCGAACACTGGTCAACAGACAGCAGGAAGTTAAGGGGAACACAAATTGAGAAAGCCAGAAGCTGAAAGGAAATTCACAATAGACTTGCATGAAGATATTAATCTCATGATGTCATCAAACGACCATGTATTTGGAGTACTCACTATCAGAGTTTCCTGTAAAAGATTACAGCACTATTAAAATGCATTGCTGTGTATATCTAATAGCTTCAATCTATTTCCAGCTGAGAAAAATAAGATAGAGAAGAGTGAGACATGAATGAAGAACGAAAATACACAGAGAATTTGATCTTTTGTATCTTTTTTGAAAAACTCTTACTGCACTCAGTAAGAGTGACAGCTAAGGAAATACATTAAATATTTTCCTAATATTACTTTTCCACATGCATCCACTTTTTCATTGTGTGTGGGTTTTATACACACTATCATTTGGGGAACAAGAAAGGAAATTTGAGGGATGTGTGTTTTTTGGTGCAAGCAATCCTTTAAACACGAAAATGTATACAAAACAGTATGAAAAAAATACTGATAAAGAAAAAGAACCAGATTTCTGTTTCAGGCTTCCAAGAAGTTAAATATGCACCATCATAAGGTCAAAACAGCAATTGTAAATTATGAAATATTTCGACAGTGCCTTTTTGTGATACAAACTATCCAAGCCTGGCAGTTCTGCGTTACATATGTTGTTCTTAACTGAACTGTGGGATAGTTTTGCGCTAACATTTACAAACTGGATATCAGTTTTAGCTTTTAATGATCTATCCTCAGTTTCTTTTGTAACAATGGTACCTGTAAAGAAATTAAGCAATTCTATAAAAAACTGACATGTCATTTTATTCTCTCAATAACTTTATAATTAATATGTGCTATTCTTAAATGTGTAAGCAAACATTTCATCTGCCAGCTTGAGAACAAGTCCTGTTCTTTCTGTTTTTATAACAAAAAGGGCAAATGAACTAATGAAATAAATTTGAAATCTAATCAATTCCAAAAAACTGATTTCAAAATAGTCTCAGATTACCATACGCAAAACAAGAATTGTAGCCAGTCTTTGTGGGTTTATCATTCACTTTAAAAAAAAAAAAAATTTCCTCTCCTCTCAGTGTATGAAAGACCAACATAAACAAGAGGAAACTGACCTACCAGTTACCAAGCATACTAGAGGAACCATTAAGTACACTATACACTATCGAACTGCTACTCAGTGTTCTTCACTTCTAAGCATGTGAAACAGAGTTTATTGCCTCCTTTTAATTGTTGTAATCACAAATCAAGCCTTTTCTCTATGATCATAGTTGTGTGTTAATCCTTTTATTAAGAATTTTTAACCCATAAAATTATATTAATGAACTGTTTCAGGTCACTTTATATTTTAAATAAGTTCATACACACTCTGCCATGATATGCAGTGAAACTAGCAATGAGAAATCTTTCTAAGATTAAACATGTTTAAGGTGACTTCACCTGTTTGCTTTCATTGTGAAGGTTTATCTGACACAATGTAAAGAAACAGTTCATGTCAAATGAAGTGGGATTTTTTAAGGCAGGTAAAGAAACTTGCCTTGACTTGTTTGCAACTTATCTGCACTTGGTCTCTAACAGGTAAAGCAAAGAATGGTTCACTCATCTGATTCTCCAAGAGACACCTTTTGTAGCTCCTTGAAGTATATTTAGTTTTTGTTACAATACTATCTTTAGATTAACTTAATTTGACTATTAGAAAGAACTGCGTTGGAATCTTTGGTTATACTTTGGTCCCAAGCAGTTCTGGCAGAACATGAGAATTTAGCAATGTCTAACTTGAAAAGGCACCCAATATTAAAAGCATCACTTCTTGAAAAAAAAAAAATTTCAAGAGGCCATAGCAATGCCAACTATAACACATGAAAACTATGTGTATTTCAATAAATAAATCTCTTGAGCAAATACTATTAGTAGAGATCATAACAAGGGGTTTAAATGCAACGCACTGTAAATGTCTAAAAAGAGAATAAGTGATAGCATTTAAATTCAAGACCCAATAGTTGTGGGATAGATTTTGCACTTTCTTCTAAAGACAGTATTCAATCAACAAATAGGTAGTTGTACATGGACATTATTCTAATAGTTTCATCCGGGCACAAGATGTAGCTCAAAGCAATACTGCAAATTTCCTGATTCTCCAGTACAATCTTGCCCTGCAGCAAGCTACCTCAGTTTAGCCAATAGCCACACCCTCTTTTTCTTCTCACCACAAACAACATACCACCCCAGGGAAGACTAAACTTCTAGCACTCCCCACTGCACCCAGTATTTGTACAGTACAATGCTATGTTGAATTGGGAGGGCGAAGAAGGGGAGAGAGTAGTCAGTAATTCCAAATTAGCAAAAGAGGCACAAATGAACTCTTTTTGAATGAACACACGAGTTTAAGAACTCATGTGCTGATCACTCATGTCGTTTTATTTAGGCATGTACAGCAGCTTCTTAATAAAGAATCTACTCCTTTGATTTTTTTCTGGGGGTATGAGAATAGAATTACCTCACTTGCCTTACAGTTCTTAAATTACACACTATTTGCGCTCTCTGAGTTCCAAAGACACATTCACTATTTATACGTAAAATAGGAGGTGGCGGCGGGGGATTGTTAAATGAAGCATTATAAACAAATGGTAAACTCCCTAAAAATGCTTCCAATATGACACTTTAACTACATGCAAATATTCCAGAAGATAAGGCAGTCCTGCAATTAATTCAGTGGATTACTTAATTTTTAATTATTCATACTCTCCTGACAATTTTCTTTTCATGTTGCATGTGGGCTTGTAGTTTGGATAGCAAAGGGAAGGGTTTGAACCACTGTTCCTTTAGAAACCAGTTAAACCTGATTTAAAAATAACAAACACTCCAAAGGGCACTTCTGTTGGTTCAGATACCAAAATAAAGACAAATAAAAATAGTCAAGATAAGTAGCCAGAAAAAAGTACTATAATTCTGAGGAAAGGACTTTGTTCACCTAACATTGTGATTAGTTACAAACAGTAGTACTAAGGTCACAGTAGAAGTAAATAATGCATGTCCTAATGGCACCTTAACAAATCGGTCACATCAGTATGCTGAACGACACTCATTAGTAACACAGCGTGTATGCACACAAAAAGGCAGAGACAAGTCACCATTTTGTGAATGAAATAATTTTTCCTGTATAGAAAAAAAACATTCTTATAAAGGAAGATTATTACGTTTTTTTGTTAAAACTAATTTTAACACTTGTGAAAGGTAATAAATCTAAGTCTCCTATTTAACTAAAGACCCACTACAGAAGAGGTGGTTACTCACCTCGATAGTAACTGACATTCTTAGAAATGAGTGTCCCCGTGGGTGCTCCAATGCCGAGCCTCAGAGTGGAGATTTCATAGCAGTGTCCCTGGGGCAGCACCTCACACTGTTAGGCTGCAGGCATCGCACATGCACGAGCCTCCTCTTCCCTCCCTCCCCCCAGTCCCACTCCTCAGTTCCTTCTCTACCCCGAAACATGGCTTGAGAAGGCAGGATCCTCAAATAGAGGGAAGGAAGGGGGGGTTGTGGAGCACCCATGGGGACACTCATCTCGAAGAACGTCAGTTACTATCGAGGTGAGTAACCTCCTCTTCGAGAGAGAGAGAGAGAGAGAGATGTCCCTGTGGGTACTCCACGTTAGGTGACTACAAAGCACTTTCCCTTTAGGAAGGTAGGGACTTCAGATCTGGCAAAAAAAAAAAAAAAAAAAACGGTGGAAAGAACCACCTTAGCTAGTTTCAGGTTGGAAAGAGGTCCCTGCATAAGTGCGTACTGCTTTGCAAATGTGTGGTCAGAGGACCACATGGCAGCTGTGCAGATGTCTCTTATGGGTACTTTACGGAGGAATGCTGTCAAGGTATCCATGGCTCTGGCTGAGTGTGCCCTTATGCTATCTGGAGATGGCACGTCCGACTGTGCATAGCAAAGCTTGATGCAATCTGAGATCCAGTGGGAGAGTCTCTGTGATGAGACGGCCTGGTCCTTACTGTGGTTTGCTATTGAAACAAATAATCCAGGAGACAGCTGGAATGGTTTTGTTCACTGCAGGTAACAGGAGAGTGCTCTGCGCAGGTCAAGGGTGTGCATTTTTGTCTCGAAAGAGATGGCGTGTGGTTTGGGGAAGAAGGTGGGAAGATGTATTGTCTGGTTGATGTGGAAGGATGAGTGTACTTTGGGGAGGAATTTGGGATGGGTACATAAAGTGACCTCGTTTTTAAAAAGGGTGATGTATGGGGGATCCGCCAGTAGGGCTACAATCTCTACTACCTGTCTGGCCGAGGTAATAGCTATGAGAAAAACAGTTTTCATGGACAAGTGTAATAATAAGGTGGTCGCCACTGGTTCAAAAGGCAGCTTGGTTAGAGCATTCAATACTAAATGCAGGTCTCCCGGTTGCATTGATGGAATGATATCTGGATAAAGTTCCTGCAGGCCCTTTAAGAACCTTTTGGTGAGTGGATGAGCAAATATGGACAAATCGTCTATCTTAGAATGGAACGTAGTAATAGCCGCAAGGTGAACTTTAATGGAGCTTATTGCAAGGACCGCTTGTTTAAGGTGCAGAAGATAGTTAAGGATGGTAGGTAGGGAGGATGTTGAAGGAACCAGCTGGTGACGAACACACCACGTCGAGAATCTTTTCCATTTCTGAAGGTAAGTCTTGCAAGTGCTCTGAACTCTACTGTGAGAAGGACCATTTGTACTTGCTATGAGCAGGTCAACTCTAGGTCAGAGAACCATCCAGTAGCCACACCTTCAGGTGTAGTGAGTGGAGGTTCGGATGGCTGTAGTGGGAGCCTGAGTGAAGGAGATCCCTGATGCAAGGTAAGTGGATCGGTGATGCATAAGACATTGCCACTAGGAAGAGAAACCATGGTATGGTATGGCCATGCTGGTGCTATAAGTATGAGATGAACCCTGTCCCTCCTTATCTTGTGAACTACTCTGTTCAATAGGGGTATAGGAGGAAACGCGTAGAATTGGTGACACGTCCATGCAACGAGGAAGGCATCTCCCATTGATCCCTTGCCTATTCCTGCCATGGAACAGAACAGGAGGCATTGGCTGTTGGACTGTGTGGCAAACAGGTCTATGGTAGGATGACCCCACTGGCGGAAGATGTCCGCCAATATGTGCGGGTTTATTTTCCACTTGTGTTCGACTGGGAGGGCTCTGCTGAGTGCATCTGCTATTGTATTCAGGGTGCCTGGAAGATGCACTGCGGTGATAACTGTGTTGTATTTTAGGCACCAGTTCCAAAGTGCTATGGCCTCTGCACAAAGTGCTCGAGATCAGGCTCTGCCCTGATAATTTATGTAAAACATCACTGCGACATTGTCTATGTACAGTCTGATGCAGCTGTTGATGATGAATGGGAGGAATCTGACGCATGTATTCCTGACTGCCCACAGTTCTAGGACCTTTATGTGCAAGTTCTTGTTGGTGCTGGACCACAGGCCCTGGCAGGTATGATGTTGTAAATGGGTGCCCCATCCTGTACAAGATGCATTTGTCGTCATAGAAATGGATGGTTCTGGTGGAAGGAAGGGGACTCCAGAAACAAAGGTTCCGTGGGGTCAGCCACCAGGGCAAGGATTCCTGGAAGGGCTAGGGATTTGGATAGCGGACGGACATTGGGTTTGTACACCTGTCCCAGCCAGCTCTGTAAACATCTCACGTGGAGAAGGGCATGGCTGACTACGAAGTTGCATGCTGCCATGTGCCCCAACAGCCGAAGGCATTCGAGTGCTTTTGTGCAGGGGCTGGATCGTAAGGTATTTACTGAGGCCACAATTTTTTGGAAACGTTCTATAGGTAGGGATGCGGTGTCCGCTGTCGAATCAAGGCATGCTCCTATAAACTGTATCTTTTGTGTAGGAGAGAACATCGATTTGGTTTCATTCACCTGAAGGCCCAGGTGTTGTAATAGGTGTCTTATGACCAACAGAGAACGGCAGGAATCGTTGTGCGAGCGCAACTTGAAAAGACAGTCGTCTAGGTAAGGAAATATGATAACTGTTTCCTCAGCTACACTGAGACAACCCCCAGCACCTTTGAGAAGACCCTTGGGGCCATAGAGAGTCCAAACGGAAGCACTTTGTATCGGTAGTGCTGAGTATCTACAACGAAACGAAGAAAACGCCTGTGAGCAGGGTGGATAGCAATGTGAAAGTATGCATCTTGCAACTCGAGGGACGAGAACCAAGCATCCTGTTCCAACGCCGGTAACATGGTAGCAAGCGGTACTATCTTGAATTTTTGTTACTGAATGAATTTGAGGGCTTGAAGGTCTAGAATGGGCCTCCAACCCCCCGACCTTTTTTCAGTCAAGAAGTAATGGGAGTAGAACCCCTTGCCCTTAAACTGTGTGGGGACTGGTTCAATCACCCCTATGTGTAAGAGGTGTCTACTTCTTGTTGAAGAAGGATCTCGTGAGAGTGGTCCCTGAAAAGGGACGGGGAAGGGGAGTGGAGAGGGAGTATGGACACAAAGGGAATAAGGTAGCCTTTTTCAATTATCTGCAGGACCCATCTATCAGAGGTTATACATTGCCAGTTGTTGAAGAAGGGCAAAGATCGATGCTGGAAGAGATTTGCTTGCGTCAATGGTGTTGGAATAGGTGAGAGGCTCTCCAGACCCTGGACCTGATGATCAAATTTGCTTGTTGGATTGCTGCAACAGTTGGGAATTGGTAGAGAAAAGGCAACATCGTTGGTTTCTGCCTCTGTTCTGTCGCTGCTGGTCTCGTCTATTGTAGTGTTGTGCATACGGAGGGTATCGAGGCCTCGGGTATGGCTGATACCTATATTGCCTTCCTGTAGGTGCTTGGTTGTGGATCGCCAAAGAACAAAGCGTCACTCTGGAATCTTTCATGGAGTGGAGAATTTCGTTGGTGTTAGCTGCAAACAACTTTTGGCCGTCGACAGGCAAATCTACTGTAGATTGAATCCTTCTGAGGAACAGAGCGGAGATAAACCATGATGCCCTCCTCATTACTACTCTTTCCTGGGAGAGTGATCTCTGTGATGTTAACATAGCGGGACAGCGCTCAGATTGTAAAAATGGTGAGTTGAAAGTGGAGGAGACTAATAAGTCTCTGTGTTTAGTGTAATGCCCAACAGGTGTTGTCGGTGCCCTAGTGGGAGGCATGGAGGCTGAGGTGCTGAATCATGCCTTGGTGCTCAGGGCAGTTGTGCCGCATCAGGCACCTCTGTGGTGGCACCTGTTAATGTGATTGGCGCCATGTTCTCGTGCTGCGTCAGCAAGATCGTATTAGTGCCGGATGGTGCTGCAGCTAATGAGACAAGCAACTTGAAGCCTGTTGCCTCAGAGCGTGATTTAGCACATGCGTGCTGTTTGTCTCCGCTGGGGGCTCCAGAGATGCCAGCAGCGTCATACACGCTAAGATGTGGTGCCGCCACTGCTCTCGGCACTGGCCATGAGGGAGAGGGCCGCTTCGGTGCCATAGCCCCCTGAGGTGCTGAGGAGGCTCGTTTTTTGGATCCCCGCTGCTTAAGATCCTCGGGCTGCTAGCCCAGATCAGAGGCTGGTCTAAGCGAGTTTTCCAATAAAAATAACTTGAGGCGGAGGTCTTTCCATGCCCGGGATTTTAGCTTTGCACAATGAGGGTATTTCTGACAGATATGCTGCTCTCCGAGGCAGTGGATGCATTGTGAGTGACCATCCAATATCGGAATATGCTCTTTACATGAGGTGCAGCGCTTAAACCCAGGTAATCCAGGCATGCCTATGGAAGCAGTCAGAGATTGCTAATCCAGGAAAAGATTAACTGGGAGAAAAAGAAAAAAAAAAAAAACCCTTATAACTAATCTAGATTTTTTTTTTAAACTAATGAAGTAATTAACTGAATAACTATTTAAAACTCACTAACTAACTACAGGAAACCCCCGCGTTACGACAGCCCGAGTTGCGACCCCCTGGCACATACGACCATTTTTGTAAGAGTGGAAGGGGCCGAAAACCCCCAGATTACATCCTCGGCCAGCATTTGTGATGGTGCACAGTGCATATTGTAAATGTGGGTTCGAGTTACAATGCCCCCGACTTACGACGCTTCCCCAGGAACCAATCGCATCGCAAGTCGGGGGCCATCTGTACTATAATGAATTTAACTGGTTTTAAGAAGTATAATCATGTAGATGCGAAGAAGCTAGGGAGCACTTGCTGAGTCCGTCGGTAGCCAGAGGCAGCAGAGAAGGGACTGAGGAGTGGGGGGAAGGGGGGAACTCGCACATGTGCGATGCCTGTAACCTAACAGTGCGCGACTGCTGGTGCGCTTCTGCGTGCCCCAGGGACACTGCTATGAAATCTCCGCTCTGAGGTTCCGCGGCGGTGCACCCACAGGGACATCTCTTGAAGAACAGTAGGTGACAGAGCTACCTTCCCCACATTGTCCTACCAATGTAGAGTGGCTCAATTAAAAATACTCCCCTTTTTGCCAATTGGTAAGATATTATCAATTCTATCAATGATCTTCATTAGAAGTAAAGGGAATGCTTATTCAAACCAGTAACACTTTAGCTACCAGTGGAGGGTAAACACACACAAAAAAACAAAAATAAAAAACACGACCTGAACTGGTAATGGGGCAGAAATGCAGTTCAATTCCCATTAATGATATTAAGTAAAGGATAATTGACTACTCGAGCAGTCGATGGAATTTCTGCTCAATAGGCACTTCTAGTCAATAGGCACTTCTGCATTCCTCCTTTGAAATGTACAAGAACCCCTGCTGGGGCTCTTGTACATTTCAAAGGAGGAATGTGGAACTCCGCGTCCAGCGGAAAGTCCTGCTGACTCTGGGCTGCACGTGGCATCCCAGCTTTGAAATGCACACAAGTCCCCAGCAGGGGTTCTTGTGCATTTCAAAGTGGCAACACAGCATGGAGCCCGATTTGAAATGCTTAGCAGTCCCCATGCTGAGCTGCCGATTTGAAATGCCACATGGAGCTGGGGTCAGCTGGGGACTCCCTAGCTGATCCCGGGCTCCGCTCAGCATTTCAGCGGAACCCAGGATCAGCTGAGGACTCCCCAGCTAACCACGGGTTCCAGGTTCCAAGGAGCATTTCCCCAGAACCCGGGGTCAGCTGGTGACTCCCCAGTTGATCCCGAGTTCGCGGAAATGCCATGCTGGAGCCCGGGATCAGCTGGGGAGTCTCCAGCTGACCCCGGGCTCCACAAGCAGCAGTGCTGCACAGCTGACCCTGGCTCAGCTGTGCGGCACAGCACCTTTGAAACACCGCCTTTCAATACACTTACTACAATATGATACACTTGCTATAGTATAATACAATATACCACCAGCTTGTCCTTTAAGCCTAATAACTACCTACGTTGCAACAATCTTTCCAATACAGTAGTATGTGAGTACCTCCATCCAGTTAATGAGTTTTAAAGGACTATGAAGGATCACTTTTTTAACCCTCACCATTCAGAAGAACAGTATTTATGATGCAGAATTCATATTTTAAAAGATCAAAGTACAGCATTTTAAAGTGGAGGGGGTTAAGTAAGCTAGCCAGTTTTCTTTTTCTGTGATAATTTAGCTTCTTATTACAGAGAAGTAATGCGTTTCTCCTGTGTAACTGAACCCACACCAAACATCAAGTGATTTGTTCTAAGATGCTGATTTTCACATTTTCAAAAGTTAGCCAACAACTTGCTTGGGGCTAAAGTCTGACTCTTATTAAAGTGAAATAGCGACACACCTAAGGCTATATTTAAAACAACAAAAGGGGAAAAAAGGTGTGTGATTATTACATTGGCCCCTAACCAAAGTGTGCTGACACAGTAGGTGAAACTGTGTGTCATGCTGTATTTGAATACTTATTACCTGTTTCTACTCAAAGTGACAACTTTACCTCAGAGAGCTCATTCTAAGTTATTATACTCAGAAAAAACACACTGACAAATCAACTACAAGAATTTTTCATTATTACAGGACGAGCACTAGATGGAGTATACCTCTCAGCTATGCTAGCCAACTCAGCTTATAGCTATTTGTGTGCAATCTATCACTGTTTAAACCAGTCCAGACCCTCAGGAATTTCCTCAACCTCCTCCCACTCATCTGAGGTTGGTTTGAGCTAGCATAGAATCATAGAATCCTAGGATTGGAAGAGACCTCAGGAGGTCATCGAGTCCAACCCCCTGCTAGAAGCAGGACCAATCCCAACTAAATTATCCCAGCTAGGGCTCTCTCAAGCGGGGACTTTAAAACCTCTAGGGATGGAGATTCCACTACCTCCTTTGGTAACCTATTCCAGTGCATCACCACCCTCCAAATAATAGAGGTCTTAATAGCCAACCTAGACCTCTCCCACTGTAACTTCATACCATTGCTCCTTGTTCTATCATCTGCCACCACTGAGAACAGACTCTCTCCATTCCCTTGGAACTTCCCTTCAGGTAGTTGAAGGCTGCTATCAAATCCCCCTTCACTCTCCTCGTCTGAAGACTAAAAAAGCTCAAATCCCTCAGCCTCTCCTCATAAGTCATGACTCCAGCCCCCTAATCACTTTTGTTGCCCTCCGCTGGACTGTCTCCAATGCATCCACATCCTTTCTGTAATGGGAGCCCCAGAACTGCATGCAATACTCCCAATGTGGCCTCACCAGTGCCAAATAAAGGGAAATAATCACTTCCCTAGATCTGCTGGCAATACTCCTACTAATGCACCCCAATATGCCATCAGCCTTCTTGACTAAAAGGGCACACTGTCAGCTCCTATCCAGCTTCCCATCCACTGTAATCCCCAGGTCCTTTTTTGCCAAACTGCTGCTAAGCCAGTCGGTCCCCAGCTTGTAACAGTGCTTGGGATTCTTCCATCCCAAGTGCAGGACTCTGCACTTGTCCTTGTTGAACATCATCAGATTTCTTTTGGCCGAATGCTCCAATTTGTCCCAGTCTCTCTGGACTCTATTACTACCATCCAGCATAGCTACCTCTCCCCCTAGGTTAGTGTCATCTGCAAACTTGCTGAGGGTGCAATCTAGCCCCTCATCCAGGTCATTAATAAGGATGTTGAACAAAAAAGGCCCTAGAACCGACCCTTGGGGTACTCTGCTTGATACCAACTGCCAACCAAACATCTAGTCTACCCATTGAGCCTGATGATCTAGCCAGCTTTCTATCCACCTTACAGTCCATCTATCCAATCTCTACTTCTTTAACTTACTGGCAAGATTACTGTGGGAGATCATATCAAAAGCTTTGCTAAAGTCAAGATCTATTATATCCACCTCCTTCCCCATATCCACAGAGCCAGTTACCTCATCACAGAAGGCAATCAGGTTGGTGAGGCATTACTTGCCCTTGCGGAATCCATGTTGACTATTCCTGATCACTTTCCTCTCTTTCAAGTGCCTCAAAATGGATTCCTTGAGGATCCCCTCCATGATTTTTCTGGGGACTGAGGTGAGGTTGACCGGTCTGTAGTTCCCTGGATTGTCCTTCTTCCCTTTCTTAAAGATGGACACTACATTTGCCTTTTTCCAATCATCCGAGACCTCCCCCGATCACCACAAATTTTCAAAGTTTCAACGTATCAAAATGGCTCTGCAATCACATCAGCCAACTTCCTAAGCACCCTCAGATGCATCAGAGCCGTCCCCATGGATTTGTGTATGTCCAGCTTTACTAAATAGTTCTTAACCTGTTCTTTCTCCATGAAGGGCTGCCCACCTCATTCCGACTTGGTGTTAGTATTGTAGGTACAAGTGGTGGCTTATCTGAGTCTCATCTTTTATTAAAAGGGATGATTTAAAGCCCTTCTGAAACAGTTTCCATAAACCTGAAAGCCAGAAGATTTGTTTTTCTTTTCCAGTCTGATCAACTAGAGCTTATTCAGTTCATGGCATCCTTAATAACTTTACCAAGGTTCTGCCAGTTCCATGCCATTAAATGGTGCACTGATCAGATAAAATCATAATGCAGAATCTGCATCCCACATATAATTGGAAATATTGTTGAACAATCACTGAACAAAGGCAAAAATGACACATGTACATGTCACATCCCAAACAAAAGAAAAGCATGATAAAAAGGAAGACTGTGGAGAACTCAGAAGTTTTGTGGTAATTGATTTTAGATTTGATAAGGAAGGAGTTTGTTGGACTCAAGTAAGAGAGATTCTACAGGCAATCTATCAAGCCATGCAGTCCTCAGACTCAAAAATATAACAAAATAAAAATTAAAAAAAGAATGACAACTAGGTTTTTAAAAAAGGCAGCACCCTTGACCAGGATCATCATCTTTTTAGCTAGCCTTGACGTGAAGCAGCAAATATGACATTTACGACAGGAACAGCTTATCTACATATGACCACCTTGGCTTGGACTCAAAATTTTCCCTCTGGGAGTCTAGTATGGGAAAGACCAACTCCTCTGTAGATTTCCTTAGCCTTAAAGAGTACACTCTGGAGATGACTGAACATAAGAACAGCCATACTGGGTCAGACCAAAGGTCCATCTAGCCCAGTCCAAGTCTTTTTAATCTCTCTTCATATGGGACCTGTTCCAAACCCCTAATCATTTTTTATTCCCTTTCCTGAACCTTTTCCAACACCAATATATCTTTTTTGAGATGAGGTGACCACATCTGTATGCAGTATTTAAAATGTGGGCATACCATGGTTTTATATAGAGGCAATACAATATTTTCTGTCTTATTCTCTATCCCTTTTTTATGATTCCTAACATTCTATTTGCTTTTTTGACTGCCGCTGCACACTGAATGGATGCTTCCAGAGAACTATTCAATGACTCCAAGATCTTTCTCTTGAGTAGCTGTAGCCAAATTAGTCCCCATCATATTGTATGTATAACTGGGATTATTTTTTTCTAATGTGCATTACTTTACATTTATCCACATTACATTTCATTTGCCATTTTGTTGCCCAATCACTTACTTTGGTGAGATCTTTTTGTAGCTCTTCAGTCTGCGTTGGTCTTAACTATCTTGAGCAGTTTGGTATCATCTGCTAATTTTGCCACCTCATTGTTTACCCCTTTCTCTAGATCATTTATAAATAAGTTGAATAGGACTGGTCCCAGGACAGACCCTTTGGGAACCCCACTAGTTACCTCTCTCCACTCGGAAAACTTACCATTTATTCCTACCCTTTGTTTCCTGTCTTTTAGCCAGTTATCAATCCATGCATGAGAGGACCTTCCCTCTTATCCTGTGACAGCTTACTTTATTTAAGAGCCTTTGGTGAGGGAACTCGTCAAAGGCCTTCTGGAAATCTAAGTTTACTATATCCAATCCACTGGATCCCCCTTGTCCACATGTTTGTTGACCCCCTCAAAGAACTCTAGCAGATTAGTAAGGCACGATTTTCCTTTACAGAAACCATGTTGATTTCCCCCAACAAATTATATTCATCCATGTTTCTGACAATTTTATTCTTCACTATAGTTTCAACTAATTTGTCCAGTAGTGACGTTAGACTTACCGGTCTGTAACTGCCAGGATCACCTCTACAGCCCTTTTTAAATATTGGTGTCACGTCTTCCAATCATTAAGTACAGAAGCCGATTTAAAGGATAGGTTACAAACCACAGTTAATAGTTCAGCAGTTTCCTATTTGAGTTCTTTCAGAACTCTTGGGTGAATGCCATCTGTTCCCGGTGACTTGTTATTGTTAAGTTTATCAATTTGTTCCAAAACCTCCTCTAATGACACTTCCATCTGGTGCAATTCCTCAGATTTGTCACCTAAAAAGAATCGCTCAGCTTTGGGAATCTCCCCAATATCCTCAGCCGTGAAGACTGAAGCAAAGAATTCATTTAGCTTCTCTGCTATGACTTTATCATCTTTGAGGGCTCCTTTAGTATCTCGATCATCCAAGGGCCACACTAGTTGTTTAGCCGGCTTCCTGCTTCTGATGTACTTAAACATTTTACTATTATTTTTTGAGGTTTTAGCTAGCTGTTCTTCAAATCCTTTTTGGCTTTTCTTACTATATTTTTACACTTAATTTGACAAAGTTTATGCTCTTTTCTATTTTCCTCACTAGGATTTGACTTCCACTTTTTAAAAGATATCTTTTTATCTGTCACTGCTTCTTTTACCTGGTTGTTAAGCTCTGGCGGCACTTATTTGGTTCTCTTACTGTGTTTTTTAACTTGGGGCATACATTTAAGTTGAGCTTCTATTATGGTGTCTTTGAAAAGTTTTCATGCAGCTTGCAGAGATTTTACTTTTGTCACTGTACCTTTTAATTTCTGCTTAACTAAGTTCCTCATTTTTTTGTAGTTCCCCTTTCTGAAATTAAATGTCACAGTGTTGGGCTGCTGAGGGGTTTTTCCCACCACAGGGATGTTAAATTTTATTATATTATGGTCACTATTTCTAAGAGGTCCAGTTATATTTACCTCTTGAACCAGATCTTGTACTCTATTTAGGACTAAATCAAGAATAGCCTCTCTCCTTGTGGGTTTCAGAACCAGCTGCTCCAAGAAGCAGTCATTTAAGGTATCAAGAAATCTTATCTCTGCAACCCATCCTGAGGTGACGTGTACCCAATCAATATGGGGATCATTGAAATCCCCCACTATTGTTGAGTTCTTTAATTTGATAGCCTCTCTAATCTCCCTTAGCATTTCATAGTCACTGTCCTGATCAGGTGGTCAATAATATAGCTCTACTGCTATTCTTATTATTGGAACATGGAAT
Source organism: Rafetus swinhoei (assembly GCA_019425775.1). Classification (NCBI taxonomy): domain Eukaryota; kingdom Metazoa; phylum Chordata; order Testudines; family Trionychidae; genus Rafetus; species Rafetus swinhoei. The sequence continues at coordinate 5,923,826 of CM033438.1, forward strand.
TACTATTCAGAGAGATTCTATGGAACATTTTGGCTCATTTAAGATTTTTACTTCATTTGATTCTACATTTTCTTTCACATATAGTGCCACTCCCCCATCAGCATGTCCTTCCGATATATTTTGTACCCTGGTATGAGACTGTGTCCCATCAATTGTCCTCATTCCACTAAGTTTCCATAATGCCTATTATATACATATCCTCCTTTAAAACTAGGCACTCTATTTTACTATTTAGACTTCTAGCATTTGTGTATAAGCACTTTAATAATTTGCCACTATTTATCAAGCCAAATACACAGAGAAGGACTGGAGCTTAACTTCATTCACAAGTTTAATTCTCATGCCTATGGTTTGAATTGGGATATCGGATGGCTCGCACATTATCAACCAACCAACCAATGAAGGTGCTAATGGTTCTTGATGTCTGTTCAGCATCTGGTGTTGATCATCTTCCTTTCCAAGTGCTAACTAATGGTTCTTATCAGCCTCTTATAACTACTCAGTCTTTACGATGCTACTAGACTGTTTTTTAAGTTTTTCTTGTTACAGACTCACTTGGCTATCCCTCTGAAGCTTATCTACTCACGGTCTTTTTTTCCTTCATAGAACCATAGAATCAGAGCTGGAAGAGACCTCAGGAGGTCATCAAGTCCAGCTCCCTGCCCAAGGCAGGACCAATCCCAACCAATTCCTCCCCTTCCATTTTTTTTCCTTCTCCCTCCCCCTTCCCTTATTTATCCTTGGATCTGGACTTCCAACACTCCGGTCATCTGAAGAAGTGGGTTGTACCCACGAAAGCTCATGATACCATCTACACATCTTGTTAGTCTTTAAAGTGCTACCAGACTATTTGTTGTTTTTCTTGTTACAGACTAAGTCGGCTACCCCTCTGAAGCACTATTTATCTGTCTGCCATTTTTTGATGTGTTAGACTTTTTCTTTTGATTGGGAAAAGCTACCTTCACTACCTCCTGAAAAACATACATTAAAGACTCTTCCCTCATGAAAAGCATCCTACAAATGAAAGGAGCAGATCAGACCAAGGTTAACCTTCCTTATCCACAATGCACTTCCTTATCCAAAATGCAGTGACCCAGTGATCTGAATTTTCAAGTGCTCTTTTTCTTTGCCTTATGTTTCAGTGAAGGAACGAAATTGGAGGAGATGACAACTATAATTCATATCAGTTGGACATCAGTATAGCAACCACAGGGATCCTGGAAGGGACTAGAAGGCAAGCTGAAACCTAACTGGGCAGCACTGTTTCAGAGCCCTAAGGGCTAATATGAAATGGAGAGGGTACCAAGTAATAGCAGGCCAGGGCCAAGAATCAGAGCCTCGGACAGTACTTTTGGAAACCAATGCCCACTGGCCAGAAGTTTCATCAGTAGAGATAAGAACAAACCTGCCTGAGCTCTTGCTATAGATAAAGAGCATTAGAAAACTTGCCAACAAGCCAAGAAGAACTACTGCTACAATCTTAAGATGCAGAGTAGTGATTAAAGAACCACGAAACCACTAGTCAGGGGACAGCAGGAAGAAAAACTATCCCAGAGAAGTGAATCTCACAAGTCAGGTAGAAAGAAGACAAAAGCAAGAGAATGAGGAGTTGTAGCAAAAAAAGCAATCCCCAGAGTGGAAGAGGAAAGCTGCATTAGTTTCTAGTCTACTGCTGGAAGTTTCTAGTGTAATTTAAGCATCAAGGTCTCAATCATTATGGACACGTTGACACTACATCTGGGATTGAGCCATTTAACTCAGGAAGACAGACTCACAGCAGAATTCAGAGCTATCATGTTAAAAGTATTTGTGCAGCTACTGCAGCTCAGGGGAGACTCGGGCTTGTCTTCCAAGCTCAAGCATAGATGATCGGGTGGGCTTGAGCTCAGCTGACTAGTCCTAGTCTTCACCAGAGCTGCAATGTCGATGCAGTGGCATATCTAGCCACCACACCTTGGAAGGTTCACTCTCAGCTGCAGCATAGATATACCTTATAACTTACGACATCTTCATAATTACATTTGCATGATTACATTTCAAACAATTTTATATAGATGTTATTGGCTTAAGGTAAGAGAGAAAAGAATACTTTTAACAGAATTTTTTGGAGTGTTAGATACCTGGTGCATGTTTTTTATGCTTCTACTTAATGGCCATGTCTGATTTATTTATCTAGCTGTTTTCAGTATGCCCCATTTTGGTGTTTTTACTAGCTTTAATTGCACTTCATAGTGTGGAGTACTTTATCGGTTTTGGAGGCAAAGTGTTGTGCCCTGTCAAATGGGATGTGTTTCATTTTTAGTTGTAGTTCTTTACGGATTCCCAGTGCTTGTAACCAGGAGGCTCTGCGCATGACAACCGCCATCACAGTGGCCCGAGCTGCTGTGTTGGCCACATCTATGGCCACCTGGAGGACTGTTCAAGCTACTGTTTGTCCTTCTTGGATGAACAATTGTAACTGAGGGCACTTGTGTTCCAGCAAGTCACCAGGAAGCTCCTGCAGCTTGACGTAGTAGAAGTAACTAGCTACACGGAACTGGAGAGTGGCAGATGAATACATTTTTCACCCAAAGTAATCCAGGCATTTATAGTCTTTGTCCTGAGAAGTGGAGCAGAACTTTGGTTGTTTCATTCAGTGGTGGACAGCATCAACTACAAGGGAATTTGGTTGTGGCTGAAAAATAAAAAGTCCATATCCTTGGCTAGAACCAAGTATTTCCTGTCTGCCTGTTTGTTAGGTTGGGAGGCGAAGGCCAGTGTTGGCCAGACAGCTTCTGCAGATTCCTCATCTAAGGGAAGGATGATTTTGATGGTTATAAAGGGTTTCAGGATTTGCAATAGTTTACATTGCTTTTCCTGCACTTGTTTCAGTGTAATGTCCTGGGCAACAGCAACCCTTTGGAAGAGTTCTTGTAACTGCTTGAGGCTGTCCACTGGCGGTCAGAGTGGGTGACATTACTGCTTCATCTGGTGAGGAGGAGGAGGAATTGATGACTCGGGAGGTGTCTTCATTGTCAGTAGGGATGAGATCATCATCCTTGAGCAATTCCTCATCCCCCATTCGTGAGTCTGAGGTGGGGGTATCTGATGGCCTGTTGGGGGTGCAATAAGTGAGGCAATATAACGATGTCTATAGTTTGCCATGGGATCCCACGGTGGTCATTGCATGGGATAAGGTGATGACAGGTAAGACCATGGTTATCCATAGCATAGTTGCACCAGGCGACTGAGTGGTCTTAGGACTGGTGGGCTCCCAAGGAGGGATGTGTGGGCGAGGAATGTTGGGAGGAGAAATCAGCTGCCATGCTCCATTACCCTATTCTCTGAATGAAGATTTGGGCTCTGGAGATAATGAAGTTGGTCCGATTTGCAGTTTGGTGAGCAGTCAGTGCCGCAGACTGTAGATTGTGACATTGATGCAATCTTGGTTAGAATTGGAGTGGTGTCGGCTGCTGTTGAGGCGTAGTCAGTTTCCGTGCCACCGTATAGTCAGGGTTGGTGCCACGTGAGACCTGTTTAGCAATGCCATGGTCTCCATCGGTGCCGGTGGAGATGGCATATCTGACCATGCCAGCTTCTGTACTAGATCACGCGTCAGCGGTGTTGTGCAAGTGACTTTGCATCTTACCTTCAATTTGGCACACTTTGTGGCCCCAGCATTTGTGGCACACCAGTGCCAGAAGTGCATGATGCTTTGGAGGAGCTCCGTGAGGGGTTAGGATAGGAAGGGGGAAGGGGGGGGGGTACAGAAAATAAAAGTTTTTACTAAAAAAAAAAAAAATCCTGAGAATTCGAAGGAATTTGGGGTTTTAGGATGAAGGAGTAAGCACTGCCTGAGGGTCCTCAGCAGCAGACGGGCCAGTAGAGAAAAAACTGAGGGGGCTGCGCCTCTCATGCGCAAAACAGGCACCAACAGCACCACAAGACGGCTACTGCACAGGCATGGCGTGGCCAAGCACTGCTAGCAAAATCTTCACTCACCAGAGCAAGGACAAACTTGCACCCACCAGATACCACACAAAGAAGTAATGAGATTTTTCATCATTCATCTAATCTCATTTTTGAAATTGATGGACTATTTCCTCTGACCAGCTATTTTATTCTTGAACATTTACAAGTTATTCTTACTTCATTTTTTAAAGTTACAGTTTTTAAGATGTGCAGTGAATGTAACATTAACCTACGTTTTAAGTCACAGCAACCTTTATTAGCAGTTGCCTAAAGAGGAAAAAATGAACTTCCAAAGTTTCTCACTGTAGCAACCCACCTTGAAATTTGATTAACAAATGGCTTCAGTTCTAGAGGATCATAGGCACGAGCAAAGGCCCAACAAACATAGCATGCTGCATCTCTTACGTTGGAACCAACGCTGCAGGCTCCCCGCTTCTCGTCATATGTCAATGCTTTTAAAATAACAGGGACAACTGTGGAATAAAGAAATTCATAAGGGTTAGGAATTTAAACATACAGTAAACAAGAATATAAGGCCATTCAATATTAAATAAGTTTTAAATTAAAAGACATCAGGAAAGGTACATATTTGCCTGTGTTTACTAGAACAAACTGAATGCTCTTCTTCAAGGACAGAGGCTATGGGTTTAGGGCTAAATTAAAAAGCAGGATTTTGACTCAACATGTTATTTTGGTTTTTTGGCTAATAACCTGGTTTTTTCCTCATCTCCCTCAGCCGTATTTCATTCATTCAAAAGTACATAGAAGGCAACACGCTAGATTAACAATGGTTTAACAGAGGATAAATGGATTAAATACTACTGAGTCCACATGTGGAATATCTTGCACTGTTCCAAGTATCTCAAAAATGATAAAAAGCTTGATTCTCTGGTCTTCTTACACTGCCAAAAGAAAGTTGATAATAAAATAAAACTGTAAAAAGTTTTAATTAAAATAAATCACTCAGATTAGAGGGCGTAACATTGACACACTGGCTGGCTTTGGCTATTAGTTCCTTGAATCTTTAAAGGAAAGTCTAAGTCAGGGGTGGGCAAAAGCCTCTCAGCGGGCCAAATCTGGCCTGCTTGGGCTTTTGATCCGGCCCGCGAGGCAAGTACGGGGGGAAGGGGGACAGCTCAGCCCCACCCCTGCACCCACCACACTGCTGCTGAGGTTCCTCAACAGGGCTGGCTCCGGAGGCACCACTTCCGCGGCCATGCGGTCTGGGGCTAGCCCCAGAGGCTAGAGATGCCACAGACACAGCTCCTCTGGGGGCAGCCCCAGGTCACATGCTCACAGTAGGGGTGCCTCCGGGGCCGGCCCCGGGCCACGGTAGCAGCTCCTCCAGGGCCGGCCCCAAGGCACGTGATCGCAGTAGGGGCTCCTCCGGGGCTGGGCCCAGGCCACGAGCTTGCGGTAGGGGCACCTCTGAGCCGGCCCCGGGCTGCCTGGCCGCGGTAGCCGGCCCTGGGCCTAGGCCGCGTGCTCACAGTAGCAGCACCTCAGGCCGGCCCCGGGCCACCTGGCTGCAATAGCAGCACCTCTGGGGCTGGCCCCAGGCCGCGGCACCTCCGAGTGGCATGGGACTGTGTGGCTGTGGTGCCTCCGGGTCTGGCCCCAAGCTGCGGGGCCGCAGTAGCAGCACCTCCGGGGGCAGCCTCGAGGACCACATGGCCACAGCAGGGGGGTCTCCCTCCGGGGCCGCCAGGACAGAATGGCTGCAGCTGTTGCTGCAAGGGAGCACAAAGCCAGGTAAGGTTGCCCCTCATGTCCAGACCTCCCCTCCCCTACCCCACTCCAATCCCGTCACTTCTCTTCCCCCACAAGACCCAGCACCCGTAGCTTGCTTCGACACTCTCCCTAATTCTTGTACCCTCTCTTGGCCACACACTGCACCCTCCCTTGTTCCTGCTCCCTCCATCTGGCCAGACACCCTACTCCCAGCCTGCTTCTGCACCCCAGCTCCCTCTCAGATCCTGCACCCCATCCCTATCCTACTTGCTGGCAGCCCTGTCTCGCGCACTGTACCCCTCATTTTTGTCCCTACCCCAGAGCCTAAGGAGGTCCATAAAGTCTACTAATTCCAGAACGCCAGAAAAGTAAATCTGATCTATGGGAAACCCTGAACTTCAGTTTCCCCCTTCCCTTCCCCTCACCCCGTGAGGTTGGGGCACCAGAGGAGTTAGGTGTCTCAGTTGGGGCCACATCAGTGAGCATTGGGGGGTTCTGGAGGAGTTTTATTTTGCTTCTCACTTCTGTGATCCCCAACTGATCTTTTTGTGGGTCAGTGACCCCAGACCCAAAGAGGGTTCCCCACCCTCCCATAAATAAAGGAAACATTGAAACCTTTTGTGTGGGACATAGTATTTTACTTTATTTAAAATGAAGTTTGCTAAACTAACATGAGAAAGTTAAAATGCTTAATCCGTTTCATAATTTAAATTAAACTGTTCTTACTAGCTGCAGAAAATAAGTACCCAGCAGCGCAGTTCTCAACCCCACCCCTTCCGCTCGAGGCCACACCCCTTCCGGGTCAGCCTGCAGACACTTCAGAAATTTGCAAAGCGGCCCCCATTCCTAAATTATTGCCCACCCCGGTCTAAGCGCAATGCGTGTATTTCTTCAGCAAACTACAAACACCTTAGTATAAAGACAGGTGTGATAAGCAGTGAAAGATTCTCTTACAGAATACAAAATAATGTGCATGCTCCACTTCGACAGAGTTCCACTATAAGTCATGTATCAAACTATTTTACCACCACCTGTGAACTACGCAGGCACTGCCTGTGGTGAAAATGGCATGTACGGCAGGTATATTTTATTTTATACATCATTTGACAGTGGGCCCTAAATTATATATAGAATATTCACTTAAAAGCTCAGGGTAAGCTACCTTGTGTCTCTAATCTATAAATTTAAAAAAACCCCAATAGTCTGGTAGCACTTTATAGACTAACAAAACATGTAGATAGTAATCATGAGCTTTCGGGCTGTGTTTTGTTAGTCTATAAAGTGCTACCAGACTATTTATTGTTTTTTTAAGTTTATCCTGTACAGACTAACTCGGCTACCCCCTGAAGTTTCTCTAATTTATGACAGTCTAGTAAAGTGCAAAGTAATCTTTATGAGATGAGTGACGTTTAATAATTAGTGCTTTAGAGACATCTGCCTATTAACACTCAATTTCAAGTTGCCGTCCAAATGAATGGTTAGAACTATACATAAAAACTGCCCCTAATTTTAGACACATCGAACATGAATTAAAACCTCTCTAAATAACCTAAGCTAGTTTACAAATACAGAGAAGGAAATTCATTGAAAAATTAATTTCCCCAAACTCCGCAAATCGCGAACCATACAACAGTATGCATGACAACTCTATTACCGAGAGTTCCATTCAGCAAACTAAAAATCAATTTCTCTCTGCTTCTTTTAGCTAAGTCCAGTGTATTTTTCCTAAATTCTCAATTAGTGCAGATCAGTCTTCGCTTTCCTCAACCAACTCTGTACAACTTTTCATAATTAGATGCTAATATCTAATCTGTATTGTTAAAATGTATTCACCTAAATCTGGGTTATGGTTGATTATGTCCCATATATGTATCTTTTGACCTTTTAAACCATTTTGTAGTTGTAGATAATCTAACCACTATATCCAGATGTACAGACTCTCTTTTTCCTCATCCAGTGTATTATGTAAATTTAACATTAGCTTAAATCAGTTTTTAAAATCAGTTTAATATCTCATGCAAACTCCACCGGAGGACTACATCCTACAGTTTCAGAGGGGCTTAAAGAGATCTTTTTAATAAAAAAAATTACCATGCTCCCCTTTGTTATGGGAATTATGCATTAAACATGCCACAACTGAACATATTAACATTGTAAGTAATTCCTGTATAACATTTCTCTGTGGCAACAGCTGACATGTAAAACTAACAGATCTTCATCCAAGTCATTTATGGAGCTGACAGATAAGAGATGACTACTGAGCAGGCGCATACTGTGATCCACCTAAGCTGTTTCTTCAGCTGCCAGTACCAACAACATTCAAACAATATACACAGTGCTAGCAAAGACACACATTATTCAAAATACAATATTACGACTAACTCTGGGATTTAACTGCCCAACAGCAATGATACTCTCTAGCTACCCACACAAGTTCCCACAGCACTTTAGGTATTGTTTTAGGGCAGGGCTACTCAACACAGCCCGCAGCCTATTTGTTTGCAGCCCATGGTGCAGTTTGGGTTTACGTGGGGCTCAGCAGATGGCCCGCAGCTGGGATCCTTTGAACATGGCCTCCACTGGGAACACGCTCCACAACAGTGAGGCGTCTCCCAGGCTGGGTAAGCATTGAAGATGCAAGTGGATGGGCTGGCTGGAACAGACGGGCACAGGGGGTCGGCGTTTCTAGGCCCCAGGAGGAGGTGCTGGGAGCGCCAGGGCATTGTGTGAAAGAATCTATTTGCATATATTTATTTGCATGTACATGCAACCACACTTAAGTTGCAACCCTGAGCATGTGCTGAGAGTATCATTGTGGTCCCCAGGGCTTCCAAAGTTGAGTAGCCCTGTTTTAGGGGTTATATATCATAAATAGCATCATCTCCTCCTTCTCATTCTTCCTTCCCCCTGATTCTAACGCCTGCTGAATCTGAGGTCTAATCCCTACATACATTTGATGTTCCCTCTGTGTTTCTGTGCCTCTATTTTCCCCTTCATCTACACAGCAGGGCTGAAGTAAAATTAAGCTATGCAACTTCAGCTACGTCAACTGCATAGTTTAAGTTGAAATACCTTAATTCAGCTTTTGGCACCATCTACACAGCAGAAAGTCGAAGGAAGAACACTCTTCCTTCAACTTCCTTTGCTCCTGATGAAATAAGAGTTACCATGAGTCAGTGTAAGAAGTCCTCCGGCTTGACATTATTTTGAAATAAAGGCTTATAGCATAGACATGCACTATGTTATTTTGGAATAACGCCAATTATTCTGAAATAACACTGCTGTGTAGACGTACTTTCAGTGGCCTAAAGATGCTTCTATAGCACAGAAATACAAAATTTGTTGTTAAAACAAAATATCCTGGCAGGGAAGTTGAAAACATGCTTTAAGAATAATTAAACTATACAGAGTTTTTAAAACTGATGCAGTCATTTAAGCCTCGGGACAGCCCAAGGCCTGACCTCCCCTGGTCCAGCAAACTCCTTCCTTCCGGACCACTCAGGTCCCAAAGGTGCTGGACCAGGGTATGTACACTTACCCTGACTTAGTCACTCTACTTCTGTGAGAGATTCATGTAGTTAGATCAGTACAAACCCTGCATTGCTTACATCAACTGTTGCTGCCAACACAGGGAGTGTAACATGGGCGCATAAAACCAATTCACTTCATGACCTTTACTTCAACCACTAACTGCTGGTAAATACTAGCGCCACAACAAGATTCAAAATAACTTTTAACATTTTTAAATTACTTTTAGCCTGATAAATAAAATAGAGTAATAATCAAAACATATTCCAGGTCCCATAGGATGACATATATATTAGACAAAAGAAACATGGGGCATACAAACCCTCTGCAAATGGCACAGCGAAGCTGATATTTCCTTTTCCATTTCTGAAATAAACAGCAATACCACCATCTTCAAAAATGCAGTCTAACTCGATTTGAAAAATGCTGCATTAACTGATGGAACAATGAACTTAGCTGGTTCTACAAGAACAATGAAACTGCTCCCAGAGGCACTTTTACAGAATAACTACAAATTTCCTTCAGCAAAGACTGATTACTCCATTACCAATTACCTATCTGGACATTTATGGCTGTCCTATCCTCCCCCATAAACTGAACAAGAGTAGAAAAAGGGAACAAGTGGCTTCTTAAACAACTGTCTATAACAGGGGTGGGCACAACACGGCCCACAAGCTAGATACGACCCACCAAGTCGCTTGATCCAGCCCCCAGCCCACCCTGACAGAGGGGTAGGGACGAGAGACTTTGCGCACTCCCCCATCCCCAGGGCCTGACTGGCTTGGGGGCCGGGTAGCATAAAAAGTCTCCTCCCCACCACCACCACCAAGGGCACCCAGCACATAGATGGAGCCACGAGCTGTTCAAAATGGCTGGCAGCAGGGAAGGGAGGAGATTGTGTATGCTCCCCTGTCCCCAGGCCAATCATTGCAGCTGGGGGCAAGGGAACATACAAAGTCTCTTGTTCCCCACCAGGGTCGCGCAGTGCATTAGAGGGGAACTGCCAGCCATTTTGAACAGCAGGTGGCTCTGTCTACACACTGCATGCCCCTGGCAGGGAACAAGAGACTTCGGACACTCTCCTGCCCTCAGCTGCAATGACTGACCTGGAGACAGGGGAGCACACGCAAATCTCCTATCTCCACCTTCCCCCCTCCCGCCAGGAGTGCGCAGCATGTAGAGGGAGTTGCCAGCTGTTCAACACCCAGAACCCGACTGGGCTGGTGGTGGTGAAGTGCACGCAAAGTCTCTTGTCTGCCAGGGACACATGGCCCTGAGCAGCACAGAGGGAACTCTTGTGGCTGGGGCTGCTGCAGGACGGAGCCTGCCTCAGGAACCCTGCTGGATTGTTGGCTGGGAGCCACCTATGGTAAATGTGATGAGGAGTCCTGTGGCACCTTATAGACTAACAGATTTATTGGCGCATAAGATTTCGTGGGCAAAGACTCACTTTGTCAGATGCATGTAGTGGAAATTCCAGAGGCAGGTATAAATATACAGGCAAATGACTCCCTACCAGAGCCTGCCTCCAGCACCTCTGCCCCTGCCTCCTACACCTCATCCCCTCCCACTTCTTAACTCCCTGCCCCAGGTCATCACCCCCTTCTGTCACCACACAAATCCTCTGCAGACTGCCCACATCACAATCCCCTCCCAGACCTTCCACCACTGGTACATCCCTCCCACACATCAAATTTCACTCCTGCACCCCTACTCCCCCAGACTCAACACTCTAACCCCTGCCCAAGGTTACAGTCCCCTACTTCACTTAAACTCCCCCTCAAAACCCACACCCTCTCCTGCATCCCAATGCCCTACCCCGAGCTCCCTTCTGCACACCGCACCACCGTCCCAAACCCCCTCCATAGTGAAGTGCAGCCCTTGACCACTTTCCAAAATCTTGGAGTGGCTCCCAATCAAACATTATTGCCCTCCTCGATCGATAATAAATAAAAATAAAAAGCCTGCCAATTTCAAACTAGACAGCTCATACTGGAGGCAAAAGGGAAGGAAGTCTGAGGAAAAATGTGGGGACAGCTGGGGATCAGTGGCTTGGCACAGCCCTGTGTCATTTGTGTCCGGTGCACTTGCAAATATCTGCAGACAATTTTTGTGGATCAGATGCGGATCCAAATGGTTGTATCTGCTCAGGGTTCTACAGAGAAACTCTCAACCACTCACACTGATTTTTAATAGTTCTTGAAATATTGGAGAAATTAAATGCCCATATTTTAAAAGAGTCAACAAAATAACCAGGATAACTAGGCGTATTAGCTTGACATCATCCTGGACAAAATGGATGACAGTATAATTAAAACCAGTCAACATGCTTTTTGATTAGACTCATTTTACATGACCAAAGGTTTAAACTCATAAAACTAAGTTAATTACTACTATTATCTCATGTTCTGTAGTACTATAATGCCTAGAAGCCTTAGTCATGGGCTGGGACCCCATTGTGCTGGGTACTTGTACAAGCACAGAACAAATAAGATGGTCCATGCTGCAAGGATGGCACAACCTAGGTACAATCTAAGCCAGGAGTGTTCAATAAGTGGCCCACAGGCTGGACTCAATTTTCCAGGGCAAACCCCTGACAGACCTCCAGACATTTTATTTACTTGTGTGTCTGCAGATACGGCTGCTCGTAGCTTCCATTGGCCGTGGTTCATAGTTCCTGGCCAATGGGAGGTGTGAGAAGTGGTAGCCCATCCCACAGGGCTTTCCACAGCTCCCATTGGCCAGGAACGGTGGCCACAGCCAACAAGAGCTACGCGCAGATAAATAAAAGTGTCTGGCAGCCTACAAGAGGATAACTCTGGCAAAACACATGCACACTTATTGCCCACTCCTGGTCTAAGCAGTGGTCTCAGAATACCAGTGACCTCACCTCTGTCAAGTATTTTTATAGGTGGCATGGTCAAAGAGTTTTAAGGAGAGATTTAAAGGAGCATTAGGAGGTAGCTTTGGAGATGCTTACAGGGAACTCTGCCTATCTTTAACAATCAGGCTATGTCTACACTGGCAGCTTCTTGCGCAAGAACATCTTGCGCAAGGGTTCTTGTGCAAGAAGTCTTGCGCAAGAAAACGTCCACACTGCCATGTGCGAGCTGTGCGAGAGTGTGGATGCTCTCTTTTGCAAGAAAGCTCTGATGGCCATTTTAGCCATAGGGCTTTCTTGCACAAGAAATCCCTGCTGAGCGTCCACACTGCCCTCTTGCGCAAGAGCTCCTGCGCAAGAGGGCTTACACCTGTTAAAAAAGAGCGTAGCTCTTGCTCAAGAAGCCCTCTCTTGCCACGCCGTACTATAAATTTCCTTGCGCAAGAGCAGGCGAGCAGTGTGGATGCTCTGCGGATTCTTGTGCAAGAACGACCATACTTGCACAAGAAGCCGCGAGCGTAGACATAGCCTCACTGTGGGACAAAGCACAAAGTTAACAATGGGGCAATGAAAGTTGGTACTGTACACTGATCAGAGGCAGGGGTTGATTTCTTGATGGTGAATGAGAGATAATAGGTAAGGAGGGGAAGGGACGTAAAAGGCCTTAAAAGAAAAGACAAGTAGTTTATGGATAGAAAATAAGACCCAGAATATCTTACTGCCCCTGTATAAAACTATGGTACGCCCACATCTTGAATACTGTGTACAGATGTGGTCTCCTCACCTCAAAAAAGATATTTTGGCCTTGGAAAGGGTTCAGAAAAGGGCAACTAAAATGATTAGGGGTTTGGAATGGGTCCCATATGAGGAGAGGTTAAAGCGACTGGGACTTTTCAGTTTAGAAAAGAGGAGACTGAGGGGATATGATAGAGGTATATAAAATCATGAGTGGTGTGGAGAGGGATAAAGAAAAGTTATTTATTAGTTCCTAAATAGAAGAACTAGAGGACACCAAATGAAATTAATGGGTAGCAGGTTTAAAACTAATAAAAGAAAGTTCTTCTTCACGCAGCGTAGTCAGCATGTGGAACTCCTTGCCAGAGGAGGCTGTGAAGGCTAGGAATATAACAGAGTTTAAAGAGAAGCTAGATAATTTCATGGAGGTTAGGTCCATAAAAGGCTATTAGCCAGGGATAAAATGGTGTCCTTGGCCTCTGTTTGACAGAGGCTGGAGAGGGATGGCAGGAGACAAATCGCTTGATCATTGTCTTCGGTCCACCCCCTCTGGGGCACCTGGTGCTGGCCACTGTCGGCAGACAGGATACTGGGCTAGATGGACCTTTGGTCTGACCCGGTACGGCCGTAAGAGAGAAATGTTTGATGAGATAAAGGGAAGCCAATGAAATTATGCAGAGAAGGATGAGACAGTCCAAGCGACAGTCTAGGAAAATGATCTTTGCAGCAGCATTCTGAACAGAGATGAGCATTTATCAAGGCCAAAGAGAAAAGGGTGTTACAACATGATGAGAGATGGACAAGAGTTTTAGAATTAGGATGGATAGGAAAAGCCATATATTTTAGATATATTGTGCTGAAACGATCAGTAAGATTTAGAGATGGTCTGGATGTGAGGATCTAGATAAAGGTCTAAAGAAGAAGGTGGGCACCAGGTTGACAGTGAGTGACAGGATAGTACCATTATCCATACTGATCAAGAAAAGATTTACCATGGAAGGCTTTGGGGAGAAAAGTTTGAGAGCTGTGTTTCAACCATGTTCACCAGCAGACAGCTAGACATCCGGGGGGGGAGGGGCACATGGTGTAAAGAGATAGATCTATAAGTCATAAGTGCAGAGACGGTAGCTAAACTTATGTTCACAGATGACACTACCCAGAGATGCAGTGCAGAGAGGAAAGAGCATCAAAGACAGAGCCATACCTCCAAAAGTTGGATGGAGCAATGATCCACAAAAGGATATGCTGAATGAGTGATTAAAGATGTAGGAGGAAAACCAGAAGACAAAGCCACAGAGGCAAAGGGAAACCAAGTCTTCAAGTAGAACAACATGGTTAACAGTGTTAGAGGCAGCTGACAGATCAAAGAAGATGAGGATTAAGTATGGTTCTAAGATTTGGCTAGGAAGAGACATTCATGTTTTTACTAGAGCGTAAGGAGCAGAAACCAGACTGGAGAAGATCTAGGATACATCTGGAAGAGAGGAATTCCAGGCAGTCATCACAAAAAGCATGTTCAATTATCTTATGAATTAAAGAGGGAAAAGAGAGGTCGGGCGCTAGTTGAAAAGACAACTGGAGTGAAGGATGAGTAAGATGGGAGACAAAGACATGTTTGTACTGTGAGGGGAAACAGCCAGAGGAGAGGTGAAGGTTAGGGATACGAATAAGGAAGGGGATGAGAGTAGTATGAAGGAGATTAGAAGATTGTGACAAGATTGTTACACTTGTTCACGTGACACTTGAAGATTGTGACACTTGTCCATGTGACAAGCGAAGAGATAGGAGGATGAAAACACACAAGAAATGTTTGCACTTTTGACAAGTAAAGGGAAAAGAAAAAGAGCTGTAGGTGGAGACCAAGGGGAAGGACAAAGTCACATTGTATTTTGTCAATTTTCTCTTGGAAGAAATTGGTGAGTACTTGTGCAAATAGAGAAGAGGAAGTTGGGAATGAGTTAAAGAAAGCAAAAAGCTCTCCCTCCCGCCCAGGATTTTATATATGGGATTCAATTATTTTGGAAAAGCAGAGTTGTTTAGCAAGGAAGACAAAGAAATGAAGGCGGAACGAATGAATTTATGGTGGAGGAAGTCACTGTGGTCAAAAGATTTCTGCCAAAGATGCTCCACATTGCAAGTGCAGGAATGGAAGAAGGAGGTGTTGAAGGTGCACCAATGCTGAGAGCTGGCCGAGCAAATCTTATGAAGAGAGAAAAGCATGAACAGCCATATCAATGGAAGAAAGAAGAGGTTGCAGGGAATAAAGTGAGAGTAAAATTTATGAGTGCTGACGGACTGAAAGTCACAGAAAGACTGAGTGACGGTAAGGGGGCTGAAAACTTAGCACCAGATTTAAAAGTCTCAGAGGGGGAGCTGTGTTAGTCTGAAACTTTAAAAACAATTAGTAGTCCTGGGCACCTGGGTTTCAGGTTCCTGCACAGAGTTGGTGTGCCCAAACGAAGGGCTGCTGCTACTGCCATCCGCGGCTTCTGCTGTGACTCCAGGCTGCTGCTTTGCCCCTGCAGCTCCTGGCCTTCCCATCCCCAGCCAGGGCTCAGGGCTCAGCCCACCCCCAACCCCCACAGCTCCAGCCCCAGCAGCTTTTGCCCAGTTTGAGGTCTCCCTTCCTGCATGGCTCCTGCCTTAGCTCAGGACTCCAGCTCTGAGATTGCTGCACTCCTCTCCCCTCCTGCCCCGCTCCCCTACAGTTCTTGCTGGGGCTCAGGGCAATCTGAGTGTACATAAGATTCCATGTGAACTCAACCAAGAATAGGATAGGCAGAATATCTGCAGCATCTGACTCTCTGTTTATAATTCTGGTCACCAAAATTCTTGATATCATGCCCCTTGGTATGTGATTGTGTGGAGATTACTCACACTTATTCACATGCACACATTTTTTTATTAGTTAAATCTTGCCTATTTTTTTTCTAAGAATAAACAGATTAGGTTCATTCTTTCTCACAGCTTTGCTTGGCATGTGGTGCAGTAAAAGACTCCAGTGCTTTACAATCAGCTTTTGTATTTGATCTGGTGATGTAATTTCAATTTGTTATGTAGTCAACTGTCAAATATTCGCTATTTTCACATTGTTGTGTGTATGTATGTATGTCTACATAACTTCCAATTTTCACAAATTCAAAAGAATTCCATTAATTTGTAGCTAAAAATCAACTTCCAAAAACCCTCCAAAAGGGACTAGAAATGCAGGAGCAAGTCTGTTTCATGTTATTGTGAGAAAGCTGGGAACATGGTCATTTATTTTGAGTAACTGAACAAACGAGATTGAAATGAACAATTTTTGAATTTGTAAAATTGCTGTGCATTGGACGTACTACTGCTTGTTCAGATAAGAGACCAAATCCACTCTCGATGCAGTTAAAGTAGTATCCACCTGCTGAGCTCTGGGAACATTCAAGAAAATATAGTCACCTTTAGCTATAGCCTAGAGGCATTAATAAGCACCTGTTACTTTCCACCCTACCTAACCTAACAACATAACTGCAGGTTGCAACACCACATTTTGTTCAGGTCCTGTGAAAAAAAACAAAACAGAAAAAACAGAAAAAACAACTTCTGTCCTCCCATCTTTACAGAGATTAGAAAACACTCACTCTCAGACTGGACAAGAATATAAATTACACTTTGCTTTTTAACACAGTTGTAGACAATACTTTATAACAACTTGCACTGAAAATCTTCAAACACTTTGCAATTAAACTAACAAGCATATTAGTCAAGTCAGACATTTCAATTTAACAAAAATTCCCCTTGTTTCAATATTTAAAATCAGCTGATTTTTTTTCCCAAAGGTGCTCTACATGCAGCTGCAATATAAGCAAGTATCATCAAGGATCCCAAATGCACGTAGACCTCACCAGCACACTCTGCTGTGCTTTCTATTACTAACAGTCTTACCTGGTGGAGGGGTTGGTGATGTGGGGGGTGCAGGAATCAGGGAAGGGGCTGGAGATGTGGGGGAAGGGCATGCGAGTGAAGTTTAGGGGTGAGGAGGGGCTCAGGGTGGGAAGTCCCCCTCTCTGGACGCCAGCGGCCTTTTTTCCTCCCTGCAGTGCCCTGCCCCCAGGGGCCATTTTTCTCCCTCCAGTCGTCCCCCCTCCCGGCTGCCAGGGGCCTTTTTTCTGACTCCCACTCCTCCCAGCTGCCTGGGGCCTTTTTTCTCTCCCCTTACCCAGTGCTGCGGCCAAGGGTCAGGAGTGGGAGAAAGGGCTTGGGGCAAGAAGGCTACTTAGTTGGTGCACTGGCAGGCAAGACAGCAGAGCCCCAGCTCTGCTGGCTACTCGCTTGGTGGCACAGCTCCCCAGAGTGAACACTCTATAGGAGAGTTTTCCCCTGCAGGCTCACTGCCCCTAGTGACCCACTCTCAGTATCGCATCCCTCCAAATAGCTCCTTCTTTCCATGTTATGGAAAACAGCCCTCTTCCCGGAGCTTCCAATTGCCTTGGCACTATCAAACCCTGACCTGGCTTTAAGTTAGAAGAGGAAGTTGCATACCAAATTTGGTGGCCCTAGCTCTTTCCATTTGTTCAAGAACTCCTGCTAAATGGTCTCTCAGACAAACACACCTAAAATATACAGAGATGTACGCAGATATAAGGCACAGAGATAGGGCAATTTAAAAATATTCTGCCTTAGCCTTAGGGCTTGTCTAAATGAAAAACTTGCAGATTTAAACAACTATAAACTCATGCAAAACCCTGTGTTGACAGACACTGTTTTGATTTAAGCCATGTTTATTTCGGTTTAGCTGAAGTCAGTTAGGAACTAGCTAAGGCTAACTTAAAACAAACCACTTGAAAAACAACTTAAATTCATCTGGTGCAACTTCAATGGGCAGGCCTTACGCTAATTTGGAGGGGGGGTTTTAATTACATAATCCCAAGTAAAGAAAGAATAATAAGCTAAATTATTATTTAAGGATAAGTAAGAGGGAAATAATAAAAGGATACAGAATGTCCATCAAAAAATTAGATGGTTACTACTACTAAAGTATTGCATAAAATGCATTTTTAAAGGACTAAGCATGTCAGGATTATTAATGAATCACAAAGTCTAAAAACAAAGCTGTAAACATAGGTAAGCAGAAGTAATTTTGTTCAAGAAACATACTGAATTCATAGATTTGAAACACAGAAACACTCTCCAAAAGAAACATATTGTAAATGTATCCTTAGGTGGTTTAACTTGTTTATGAGCCTGCAAACATATTTACACATTGAAATATAAGTGACCTGACTTCCAAAGGTGCTGAACTGTTTGGGCTGGAATTTTCCATGCCAGGTGACAGTGTCTTCCTCAGGCTTGGTTTTTTTCTGAAAATTTTCAGCCAAAACAAGTTAATCCATTTTCAAAAAGGACCTTGGGTAAAAAATATTTTTGACCATGTTAAAAAACACAGACCTTTTCTTTGAAACGCTCTATTGGCCCTGTGATTTAGAGAAGAGAGCTGGAATTTGGCACTAGCTTTTCTACCATGAAAATCCACCCAAATTTGTCCAAATTATAAGCCTGGGGGGCGGGGGGAAGAGAACCCACATTCATGGACACTGTCCAGACTTGCTAGAACTTAACAGCTAAAATCTTAAAATGTCTTGAACATTGAGCAGACTCAAGCTTTTCGTTGCTCCTACTGCTGACAAAACTGCACATGCACCATCCCAAAAGACCAACTTAGCACTCTTCACAGCTTCCAGTAATGACCAGTCAATGCACAAGCCTTCACCAAAGAGCATGTTCCAGTTCAGGGCTAATGGTGTGCACCAAATGACTTGCTTTTTAATGGCTGTGTTCAGTTGCTCCTGGCCAAAATGGGGCTGTGCATCAGAAGTAAGAGGTGAGAGTCCTTCTCTCCTGTGCTCCCAACAGCCCCATTAGTGCCTAAACACAGGGAGCAGTCTGATTCAAACAGAAAAGGAACAAAAGCTGAAATGGGGGGTAGGGGGAGGAAGAGGAATAGGCTGGGAAAAGAAATCTGGTGAGACTGGGACAGAGAGCATGCACAGGAACGGATGGTGCTCCCAGAGTAATTCAGAGCTATGTAATAATGGAGGCTGTGGTCTCTGAGGCCCTTGCCTCACTCGTTGCAGAAGACAGAAGGCTTGCAAATGAACATAGAGGTAAGTAGGCTGCATGCCGCCCAGGAGAACAGGAATACAGCGCTGCTAGTTCCACTAAATTCCTATGTGATGCTAAACAAGATAACCAAACCACATTTTTCCTGGGAGCCCAACTTGATAGCCTGGGGCCTGGTTTGAATGGTTAAATTCTCCCAGCTACAACTGAAATCTATGAGAGTTTTTTTAAATATATTTAATGTACTATATAATGTTAAGCACGCTAAAAAAATCAGGCCCTAGATGTCTCATAGTGGGCATCTCAACTTAATGAATACTTTTGGACCTTCGCTCTCTGTGCTTCAGCAACCAGCAGCCCTGTGGCACCTCATCCCTGGTCTACACTAGGGAGTTATTTCAAAATAATTCCCCTTATTCTGAAACAAGTGGAGTGTCCATACTACCGAGCCTATTTCAAAATAACTCCTGCTTTCCACGAGGAATAACACTTATTTTATTTGTTATTTTGAAACAGCGGCAGTGCGGATGCTCCACTGCTGCTATTTCGAAATAACTACTCCCCAAAGACATTCAAAGTAATTACTGCCCACTGCTTCCTGGGGCTCTAAGTTGAGGTAGTGCATCTACATTAAGGGAGCCTGCCTCAGACTAATTTCGATGCATCCCTGTAGTGTGGGCACGCTATTTCGAAATAGCTATTTCGGGAGTTATTTCAAAGTTTTTTTTAAATAATTTCCAAGTGTAGACATGCCCTTAGAGGCTAGCAAATTTATTAGGTCATGAGCTTTTGTGGGTAAAATCCACTTCATCAGATGAGTTGGGAGTGGAAGTTACATAATTCACTATATCAACAGCAAAAGAAGTTACCTGTCAATCGTAGGGCCAGTGCTAATGAAACTAATTAAGTTAGGGTGGATGTACCTCATTCGTAGTATTTGGTGTGGAGATGCAAATATCAAAGGCAGGGAAATTGTCTTTGTAGTATGTTAAATAGCTAAGATCTTTACTCAAGCCTAAGTTGATAGTATTGAACTTGTAAATCAGTGGTTCTCAAACTGCACTCCACAAACCACTAGTGGTCCACAGCCGCCTCCCACATGGTCCACAGCTCAAGCACAGCCCCCCTTCCCCCTCTCTCCATCTCCCAGCAGCAGCGAGCCCATGCTGGCGCTAAAGCCTCACACCCCTTCCCGCGGGGGGAAGGGACCGGAACCATGGGCTTCCCTTGGGGAAGGAGCTCTGGGCTTCCCTCGGGGGGGAGGGGAGCCCTGGGCCTCCCTGCCAGATCCAGCTTTTGGGGAAGAAGCGGAGCCAGAAGCAGCTCCATGCATTGCCGCTCACCCTTACCCTCTCCCAGCTGGGGGAAAAGCAGCGCATGGATGTGCTGGCTGGAGGCTTTCCCCGCTACTCCCATTGGCTGGAGCAGCGGGAGACTGAGAGCGGAGCGCAAAAGCAAGTAAGTGCCCCCTCATGGCCAGACCCTGCAGTCCCACCTTGCTCCTGCACTGCCCCCCAGAGACACCACACCCACAGCCTGCTCCTGGGCCCCCACCCCAGCCACACACCCTACCTGCACCCTTCCCTCAGCCTGCTCCTGCACTGTCCCTCCTGGCCAGACACCCTACCCCGACCCTGCTCCTGAACCCACTCTTGCTCCTTCACCTTCCCTCCTGCCCACACTGCCTCCTCCCCTCTGGCCAGACACTCTACTCCCAGACTGTGCCTGCACCCCACCTCCTGCCCAGACCTCACATCCTCACCCCTCCTGCACCCGACCTCCTGCCCAGATCCTGTACCCCACTCCCTATCACACTCACTCACAGCCGTGTCCTGCACACTGAACCCCTCATTTTTGTCCCCAACCCAGAGCCGGGGGGTCTACAAAATCCACTAACCCCGGAACCTCAGAAGAGTAAATCTGGCCCATAGGAAGCCCTGAACCTCAGTCCTTCCTGTCCCTCCCCCTCTCCCTATGGGACCCGAGCACCAGAAGAATGAGGTGTCTCATCTGAGGAACACATCAACAAGGGTTCAGAGTTTTTGGAGAGTTTTTTTTTCTACTTCTCACTTGTGTGGTCCCCAACTGATTTTTCTGTGGGTCGGTGGACCCCAATCCAAAAAAGGTTCCCCACGCCTGCCATAAATAAATGCTGAAACCTCGCGTGTTGGACATAAATTAATATTTTACTTTATTTAAAATGAAGTTTGATAAATGAGAAAGTTAAAGCGCTTAATCTGTTTAATAATTTAATATTTCCTTTCTTACTCATTAAATTAAACCATTCTCCCTAGCTGCAGCACTAGCAAACTGGCTCGGGTGTAACTGTGTAATTAATGACAAGTTTCCTTTAGCAACTGGTGGTCCACGGAGAGGTTTGCATTGAGTCAGGTGGGCCACATGCGAAAAAGTTTGAGAACCACTGTTCTAAATGAATTTTAGTTCAGCTGTCTCCCTCTGTAATTGGGTGATAAAATTCTTTTGTTAAAGGATGGCTACTTTTAAATCCATTATTGAATATCCAAGGAAGTTAAAATATTCCCCTACAGGTTTACGTGTATTACCATTTCTTGATGTCTGATTGATTTGTGTTCATTTACCATTTGACAAAGAGACTGTCCAGTCTGACCAATATATATATGGCAGAGGAGCACTTGTGGCACTTGATGGCATATATCACATTAGTTAATATGCAGGTATATGAGCTCTTGATGTTGTGGCTTGTGTTTAGGTCCTGTGATGGTGTTGCTTATATACATATGTGGACAAAGTTGGCAATGGGGTTTGTTGCAGGGATGGGTTCTTGGTTGAATGTTTCTGTGGTACGTTGAGTGGCTGCTGCTAACTATTTGCTTCAGGTCAGGTGGCTATCTGTAACGCATTATCAACCTCAGCCTGGACCAGTCCACACAAGAGATCCACTTCCTGGATATTATAGTAAACATAAGTGATGGTCATATAAATATCACCCTCTATCGGAAACCTATGACCATTATTCTTACCTACATGCCTTTAGCTTCCATCAAGGACACATCACACATTCCACTGTCTACAGCCAAGTCCTAAGATAGGACCGGATCTGCTCCAATCATACAGACAGCTTTATCAAGCATTCTTAAAACTTAAATGTGCATCACTGACAATCTACACCCTATCCTAGAAAAGGATCCCTCACTCTCATAGACCTTTGGAAATAGCCGATACCTCCTCACTCGCAGAGGTTTTGTGAACATTAGTGTTTGTGTAGCTCTCAGATAATAAGGAACAACACAGAAACGCCCATAAGAAAAATTAATATTTCTCTTTTCATAGCAGGGTTTAAATACAGCACATAGTCTAAGGCTTTGTCTACACTATGAGTTTTGCCAAAAGAGGCAATGCAAATGAAGCGTGGATTAGCATTTTCTCGTGCTTCATTTACATAATCTTTCGGTCCGTTTTTGCGCAAAAACAAGCAGTGTGGCCATGGCCGTTTTGCCCTCCAACATAGACTGATCCAGGGTCCAATGGTGGACAGTTACACCTTGTCACCTGGCTTTCCTTCATAGTCTGTGCAGCTCTGCGTTGTAAAATCTTATTGCACGAGACTTGACAACACAGTACTTTCCTCTCCTTCACTACCGGGAAGATCGACACTGTAGCGGTCAATCTTCCAGCATTCAGTTTAGCGGTAGGGTACAGACAGCGTGTAATTGAATAGTTGTGTAACTGCATACATTTTTAGTGGTTACACTACTAATCCATAGTCCCTGGGGCAGGGCCAGCAGCCAGTGCGCTCCCAACACCACTCCCAGGTATCAGAGGCAGCAGCGCAGGGTGGCAGGCAGGAGCCGATCTGCAAGGGGAGCCAGTTTAAAATCCAGCTTCCCAAGCAGACCGGCTCTGCCTCCCACCCTGCGCTGCTGCATCTGATACTGCTTTGTGGCAGCCACGCTGCCTTCCAGGTAAGTATAGAAAAGGTCTCAGATGAAATGGGCAGTACTTTCCTCTAAGAGTGTGGAGCAGCCATCTGCTCTATTTCACCACCTGCCTGCCTGCCTGCGAGTTGCTCTGTTCCCCTTTTTAAAGCACTGCCTCCCAGCCTAAGTTCCCTGTAAGCTGGGTGGCTGCACATGTGCTCAAGGCACCCCCTGGGCAGTCGGGGCAGCCTGGACACCCACCTGTTCTGGCTGGGGCAGCCCAGACCCCCATCCCTCGCTGTGGCTGGAGTAGCCCAGCCCTGGAGCCCTCCACCCGTGAAGCACCTCTGTCAATGCCTGGCCCTTAGTCCTCCTCACACCCTTGTACCCCATCCTCTGCCCTAGCCCCACCTCAGAGCCCACTCCCCCAGCCCAAGCCCTTAAGCCCCAATCCTCTGTCCCAGCCCATAGCCCCACATCCACAGCCTCATCCCAGAACCCTCACTCCCCAGCTTCTCTCAGACAGTCCCCTTTGCACCCTGACCCTTTGTTCCAGCCTTGAGCTCCTCATACTCAGTCCCATCCCAGAGCCCACATCCCAAGACAGAGCTCCTCACTCGTGTACCCTAACCCTCTGCCCCAAGCCGCAGCCCCTCCCATACTCAGAACCTCTTGTGCCCACCCCTGCCATATGAATTTTGTGGTGGTCCACATCACTTGCATAGTGGACCACATATCAACTCTATGTTAGTGCACATAACAAAATTTATTCCCATTTACACTGGGCCTGATCACAAACAAAAGTGTATTTTATTAAGTATGAGAAGTGGGATTTAAGTGGCTGCAAGTAAAAACAGATTAAAGTAAGTTACTAAATTAAAATGAATAGAAAACACATAGCTAGTTCTAATTCACTAAGAAACTTGTCATATGCAAATCCTTACCCTAAACCAATGGTTCTCAACCTGTGGTCCGCGGGCCCTCTGGTGGTCAACGATGGTACTGGAGGGGATCTGTGGAAAGCTGGGCACTAAGAGGGTCCATGCCAGCAACCATCAAGACTCTCAGCCTGCACTGCTTCCCCAGTGGGCTGAGACACATGGAGGCTGCAGGCACAACTATATTGTTTGGGGGGGGGGGGGGGGGGTGTCTGTATAATTTTACTAGATTGAAAAGGGGTCCATATGCTGGAAAAGGTTGGGAGCCACTGCCCTAAACAACTATTCTTAATTTAAGTCTAAGTTTCAAATCACAGTAAAAATCTTACATAAGTATGATCATACTGGGTCAGACCAAAAGTCCATCTAGCCCAGTATCCTGTCTGCCAACAGTGGCCAATGCCAGGTGCTCCAGAGGGAGTGAACAGAACAGGCAATTATTAAGTGATCCCTCTCCTGTCATCCATTTCCAGCCTCTAACAACAGAGGCTAGGGACACCATTCCTACCCATCCTGACTAATAGCCATTGATGAACCCAACCTCCACGAATTTATCTAGTTCTTTTTTTAACCCTGATAAAGTCCTGGTCTTCACAACATCCTCTGGCAAGGAGTTCCACAGGTTGACTGTGCACTGTGTGAAGGAAAACTTCCTTTTGTTTGTTTTAAATCTGCTACCTATTAATTTCATTTGGTGACCCCCCCAATTCTTACGTTATGGGAACAAGTAAATACCTTTTCCTTATTCACTTTTTCCACACCAGTCATGATTTTATAGACCTCTATCATATCCCCCCTTAGTCTCCTCTTTTTTAAGCTGACTTTTCTTTTACTCTGACTTGGGTCTCCAGCCCCTCAAAGTTCTTTGTTTCCTCTTAGAACATGCCAGGCAGTTTCAAAAGCCAGCTGAAGAAAAGGGGGTTGCTTTACGTTGCTTAAACAGATATTCCCCCAGAGCAGGAATCCTCTTTTACATTCCCCGTTGCATGGAAAAATACCAGGTTCAAAATGGATTACAGTACCAGCGGATATGGTCACACGTCTTCCCATGACCAATCACTGTCTGCACTTACAGGACAAATAAGGCTGTTTGCAAGTCACTGAGTTGATCACCAAGCCATTAAGCTTCCAGGGCACCAGTAATGGATCTCATTAGCACACTGAAAACTATAAACAGAGTCACACATCACATTTGTAACTTCACAAAGAAAAATGATACATGGACTAAAATATTAAAATTGATAGGTCACATTAAGCATTGTGTTTAAAGCATTTTTGAGTTATGCATATTCATATTCACAAGCCAATTTTCATAAAGCATGGGGGGGTCACAAGTATATCCAAGTACTAGAATGCTCTTGGATTATTTCACTCTTGGCTCCTAATCTCCTTGGCTACAGAGTCCAACAGTGTCCTTATATAAATATACACACAGTGACACCAATGGCTGAACCAACAGTTACCATTCAGCTTACTACCAATCAAAACACATGGAGGTTTGGTACTTTACCAATATCAACATGTATGCTGGTATCTTGGTGCCTCACACTGTGGCAACAAAGATACAAAGGAGCACCTAAGGAACATAAGAGCACAAGCCCATTACCTTTCATTGAGACTGAGGTTTCAAAAAGCTTTTAAAATGGAAGTCAGGTTATGCTCCTTTGATAATTCTACCCTAGGTATTCAGTTGGTGTTAGGATTAATGACGCTATGCCAATTTATGGGGACTGAGGATCTGGACAACCCTTTTCAATATCTTACAGAAAAATGTATTAGTGTACTTCTACATACACCTCCATGACTCTTACAGAAAGAAAGACTATGACTGCCATTCACTGGAACAGAACACAGTCAGTATATTTTACTAAATCAGCACTCTGGTCTTTTCTGTACTGACTGCATTAGATTCCATGCTGTTATCTGAAGGTCGTAAAGCAAGGAGTGCCAGGAATAGAGCAAGCCCCAGAAGCTATGGAGACTCCACCAAACAGCAAAGACAAGACATGAGGCCAACCAGCGTCCCCCATATGATATCAGGAGAGACATCAGGCCTCATGGGCTCCTGATCCGAGCTATTTGGAATTCTAAACATAAAAGCAGGTACTCCCGGGATAGAGCAAGCTATCATAGGTAAAGCCATTCGCCAGAAGCAGCAACAGCAGTTCTTTCACCACGCTGACCTGACAATGTCCTTCTCAATCCTTGGACATTATCTTTTAATGTGCTGTCTGTTTATTCTGATTGCTTCACAAACCTCTCAGTACTCCATGTTCCAGTCTTTCTATTCTTTATCCCTCCTTCCCACCTTCTCTTCTCTCCATCCCCCTCCTGAAGAGATCTTACAAACTGAAACAACTATTTCCTGTCTCCTACCATGCACTGAATGCTGAAGGGATATGCAAAGCACTTTCTTCTACCTTCTATACCAGTAACTGATTCTATTGCCTCCATAATGTTCCAAGATCCCACTAGTTTGGAAGTGAGAAAGCAAGTTTAGCATTTGTATCCCCTAACACTGAACTGTCAGTAATCTCTGAGACAACCACATATTCAACTCTTCATGTATATCATCAAAATGACTGTTTTCCATATAAAACACTGTAAAAAACCCTAGCTTTCATTGTTAGACACCGGACAGGAAAAGAGACATGAAATGCTTCCTCTGTGAGTGAGTAAATGAGTATAAATGTGTAGGGTATTTAACAATAAGAGTGCTTTCCTAACTGGAATACTGCCACATAAACCCCCAATCCAGTTTCATGTTCCACCGTGCAGTCATTCTGCTGCACCTCTCGCCTTCCCTCTGATTCCTTTCCTCTAATCTCCAAAATCTTACTTTAAAAATTAGTAAATTTAAATAAAAAGGGAAAGTGCTAAACCATACAGTGCACTATGCAAAAATTAACTGTAAAACATGAACTACTTAGGGGCTTAGAGCAAACTGCCACTGTCATCAATGAGAAAACTAATATTGACTTTAATAGAAACAAAATCAACTCGATAATTTTACAGCTGCAAATTAAAAAAAGCTGTGATTATTTGCAGTGGTCAAAAAACTGTGGCAACTTCAGTATAAGCGCCCTTTTAATCTTACCACGGGCATATTAGGAAACCCTTGGCATTTTAAAGTTCCTCCGTACAACATATCTTATTAACTAGAAAGTTTATACTCTAATATTATCAAGAGAAAATTTTCCTTTCACAAGCAAACTGGAAATTCAAGTGAATGAGGATTCTCTTGTTGGTTTAGTATTTATCCCCACCCATTTAAAAAAAAAAAAAAAAAAAAAAAGGCCAAAGCCTACAAAACCACAAATAGAGCAGCAAGACCAAAGAGACATGAAATCATACAGTAACTATGTGCACATATTAATATTTCCTCACTTACACATCTTGTATGGTAAGAAGCTTTTCATTTACGAGAGCTACAATTCTCAATGCAGCGCACAACTCAAAGATATAAAGGTATAAAGATGGGTCCAGCAGCACATTTACTCTGAGTGTCAATCTACCATCTATCTGCTGGTCGGGTTAGGTGTTTGACCTCCCGAGGTTCCACGGGGACGCCCACCTCGTATTCGTCTTTCCTAGGAACTGAGGGACCGGCCCTGGCCTGACACGCTGGAGTCGAGAGGCACAGAAGGGGGTAAAAATTGTACCTGGATGTGGTCCTTTGTCTTAAGTGTACACATAGATTTAGAGCTCTTTAAAGATTAAGCTGTCACTTGGTACCATTATTTCTATCTTCTATCTTTACCTTTTTCCTGTAACCATTTTAAGATCTATATATATTTGCTAGCATTTAAGAAATAGAGCAATAGCCATTGTAACCATATGATTTATAAGCTTCTTTAATAAACCTGTAACTGTTTAAGCTTTAACCTGACTCCTTCAGTTGCTGTAATAGAACCAAGCACAATTTAAAAGAACTTCAGCCGGTCATAAGGGACAGATACAGGCAGAGCTGAGCATTTGGATCTGTGTCACTCCCAGGTGACAGGTCCGTTGGGGCACCTCTCAGTCTGTCCTAGGCTGCCCGCTGCGAAGGGATTTTTGCATCCTAGCAGCTAAAATCTGAGGTGTAATAAGCTCTTCCTATCAACAGGGGCGTCTGTTGGCCTGCTGGCTACCCTCTGCGACGGGACCCCGGTCCTAGCAGTAAAGACACGGACGTTAAACCTTTTCTCGGACACACACACACACACACACACACACACTGCCCTGACCGTCGGCTGACAGGCCCAGAACTGGACACAATACTCCAAATGTGGCCTCACCAGAGCCGAATAAAGGGGAATAATCACTTCTCTGGATCTGCTGGCATTGCTCCTTTTAGTGCACCCTAATATGCCATTAGCCTTCTTGGCTACAAGGGTACACTGTTGACTCATATCCAGCTTCTCATGCACTGTAACCCCCAGGTCCTTTTCTGCAGAACTACTACTTAGCTGGTTGGTCCCCAGCCTGTAACAATGCTTGGGATTCTTCCGTCCCAAGTGCAGGACTCTGCACTTGTCCTTGTTGAACCTCATCAGATTTCTTGTGGCCCAATCCTCCAATTTGTTTAAGTCACTCTGGACCGTATCTCTGCCCTCCAGCGTATCTACCTCTCCCCCTAGCTTAGTGTCATCTGCAAACTTGCTGAGGATGCAATCCATCCCTTCATCCAGGTCATTAATAAAGGTATTGAACAAAACCGGTCCTAGAACCGAACCTTGGGACACTCAGCTAGAAACCGACCGCCATCCTGACACCGAGCCGTTGATCACTACCCGCTGGGCCCGGCCTTCTAGCCAGCTTTCTAGCCATCTTACCGTCCATTTATCCAATCCACATTCCCTTAACTTGCTGGCAAGAATATTGTGGGAGACCTTATCAAAAGCCTTGCTAAAGTCAAGGTTTATCACATCCACTGATGTTCCCATGTCCACAGAGCCAGTTACCTCATCATAGAAGCTAATCAGATTGGTCAGGCACGACTTGCCCATTGTGAATCCATGCTGACTATTCCTGATCACTTTCCTCTCTTCCAAGTGCCTCAAAATGGATTCCTTAAGGATCCCTTCCATGATTTTTCCAGGAACCGAGGTAAGACTGACCGGGCCTATAGTTCCCTGGATCTTCCTTCTTCCCTTTTTTGAAGATGGGCACTACATTTGCCCTTTTCCAATCATCCGGGATCTCTCCCGATCTCCAAGACTTTTCAAAGATAATGGCCAAAGGCTCCTCAATGACATTTGACAACTCCCTCAGTAACCTTGGACCCATGGATTGTGCCCGTTTAGCCCGGACCCGTGGATTGTGTACGTTTAGCTTTTCTAAATAGTTCCTAACCTGTTCTTTACCCACCAAGGACTGTCCATCTTCATCCCATCTTGCATCTCTTAGCGCATTAGTCCGGGAGCCGACCTTGTCCGTGAAGACAGAGGCAAAGAAAGCATTGAGTACTTCAGCTTTCCCCACATCATCTGTCACTAGGTTACCTCCTTCATCGAGTAGGGGCCCCACACCCTCTCTAATCACCTTCTTCTTGTTAACATGCCTGTAGAAACCTTTCTTGTTATCCTTCACATCCTTAGCCAGTCACAATTCCATTTGCGCTTTCGCCTTCCTGATAACCCCCCAGCATTCTCGAGCTATACATTTAAACCCCTCCTGGTCATTTGTCCAAGTTTCCACTTTTGTAAGCTTTTTGTGCTTAAGTTCACCAAGGATTTCCCGTAAGCCAGTCCGGACTCCTACCATGTTTGCCTCTCTTGCTACGCATTGGGATGGTTTCTTTCTGTGCCTTCAATAAGGCTTCTTTAAAATACTGCCAGCTGTCCTGGACTCCTTTCCCTTCATGTTAGCATCCCAGGGATTCTGCCCATCAGAACTCTGAGGGAGTCAAAATCTGCTTTTTTGAAGTCCAAGGTATGTATTTTACTACTCTCTTTTCTTCCTTTGGTCAGGATCCTGAAATCTACCATCTCATGATCACTGCTTCTCAGGTTGTCACCCACCTCTACTTCCCCTATTAATTCCTCCCTGTTTGTGAGCAGAAGGTCAAGCTGCGCACAGCCCCTGGTCGGATCGTCCAGCACTTGTACAATAAGTTATCCCCAACATTCTCCAAAAACTTCCTGGATTGCCTGTGTACTGCTGTATTGGTCTCCCAACAGATGTCAGGGTGATTAAAGTCCCCCACGAGAACCAGGGCCTGCAATCTGGAAGCTTCTCTCAGTTGTCCGAAGAAAGCCTCATCTACCTCATCCACCTCATTCGGTGGCCTGTAGTAGACACCAACCACAACATCACTGCTGTTGTTTGCACTTCTAAACTTAACCCATAGACTCTCAACAGGTTTTTCTCCCTCTGTATGCTGGAGTTCTAAGCAATCATAGTGCTCTCTTACATATAGTGCAACCAGGGCCGGCCCGAACCATTTTGGCCCCCCGCGCCCAGGCGCACAGCGCTGCCCCGGGGCGCACGGCGCATGCGCTGCCCATCCCGGTCCAGCCTGGCTACTGCTGCTGGTGCGCAGCGCCTGGCCATGCAGGGCCCCGCGGCCGTGGGGGGGAAGGGCGCTGCTGGCCAGCGCCGCGGGGGGCCAGCGCTGCAGGAGCCGGGCGCGCAGCGCCTGATGGCAGCTATAAGGGATGCCGCGCGCCCCTTACAGCTGCCATCAGGCACCCCCAGCAGCTGCCCGGCTCACCCACCCCTTAGTCCGGCCCTGAGTGCAACTCCTCCTCCTTTTCAGAAGCAGATATACAAGCTCAAAGTGGCACCAAATCCTGTCAGAACAGACACAAAAGCTGCAGACATACAGATAGACCATTGTAACAGATGGTCATCTTCAAAAGACAACCCAGGGAGCTTAAATGCATAATTTCCTAGATATTAAAAAGCATGGACTCACTAAAGATACTGGATAGCTGGGATTGGTCCTGCCTTGGGTAGGGGGCTGGACTTGACCTCCTGAGGTCTCTTCCAGCTCCATGATTCATGGCTCATTACAACTATCCCTTATCCTATGACTGCAGAGAACTTAACCGCCCACTTCTCCGCAAATGGTGTCTTACAACACAGACTTCTTATGTTATCTTTTCCACTTTAGATTTATCTGTGTCCCTAAGATTACCTTTCCCAGAAAGAAGTTGGTCCCATAAAAGACATGACCTTAACCATCTGTCTAAATGACTTCTAATAATTATTCTTAAAGGAGTAAATTTTCAGTGTGTAAAAATTTAGCCTCCGATAACTAACAGTCAGAGATTTCTGCACTTTATTATTACAGATTAGGGATGCAAGAGTGTAGCCATTTAAATTGGTACCAATAAGCATAAGTTTATTGGTTACCCAAACAGCTACATGCAGCTCCCCGTCTGGCTCTTGCAGAGCCGCCTGATGCCCCGCGCTGCTGCAGAGGCAGCAGCATAGGGCAGCAAGTGAAGCCGATACACCTGGGCTATGTCTACACTGGCGGGTTATTGTGCAAGAACATCTTGCGCAAGGGTTCTTGTGCAATAACTCTTGCGCAAGAATACGTCCACACTGCCATGTGCGAGATGTGCTTTTGCGCAAGAGCATCCATGGAAGTGTGGACGCTCTCTTGCGCAAGAAAGCTCTGATGGCCATTTTAGCCATAGGGCTTTCTTGCGCAAGAAACCCCTGCCACGCGTCCACACTTCCCTCTTGTGCAAGAGAGCTTACACCTGTTAGAAAAGAGCGTAGGTCTTGCGCATGAAGCCCTCTCTTACCACGCCGTACTGTAAATCTTCTTGGGCAAGAGCGGGTGGGCAGTGTGGACGCTCTGCGGAAGAATGGCCATTCTTGCGCAATAACCTGCCAGTGTAGACATAGCCCTGGGGAGCCAGCTGTATCAGAGGCTGCAGTGCAGGGTAGCAGCCGGCTTCCCAGGAGCAGGGTGGCAGGTGGCAGCTGGTGCACACTGGGAGATGGCTTAAAAGCTGGCTCCTGGCACGCACTGGCTTCTGGGGAGCTGGCTGTCACCTGCCTGTAATTTTCAGCAGTTACAGGATTACTCAATTGCACACATTTTAACATCCCTATTACAGATTTCTAAGGCAGACAAGAAAACACACCATAAGGGATATTTCTGCTCTCCAGTGGAAAGTTGTTAAAAATTCTAATAAGCTTTAATGTATTAACATCTTTCAAGGAAGCAGGAGTCAATTTCCAAGGAGGAAAAAGAAAAACTAAAAGAATGTTCACTCAGAATTGTATTTGAAATATATGACATATAACAAAGATGACTTGACCCTTGAGCATTCTGAGAGGGTATGTCTACACATCAAAGTTAATTCGAAATAACAGGCGTTATTTCGAATTTACTTTAATAGCGTCTATACAGGCAAACCGCTATTTCAAAATAAAATCTAAATAGCAGGGCGCATAATTCGAATTAGTTAAACCTCATTCTATGAGCTATTCAAAATAGCTAATTCGAAATAAGCGCTGTGTAGACGCTTATTTCGAAATAGGGGGCCTCCAGCCCTTCCCAGGGAGCCCTGGTAGCCACTTTGGGCCAAACCAGGAAAACTCCTCTCCTCTCCCCCAGCCATGGAGCCCTTAAAGGGGTAGACTCTGGCCACACTGCATGTGCCAGCTACAGGCCTGCAAGCACAGAGCCAGCAGTCACTGACCCTGACACAGTGGCCCCAAGATGAGCCGGGCAGCCAGATCCAGCCAGCCCTCCACCGCCCAGTCCCCCAGCTCCCAGGAGCCAGCCAGGGGCCAGAGAAGGCGGGCGCCATCCTGGACTAGTGCAGAGATCATGGACCTCATTGAGGTTTGGGGGGAGGCCTCCAACTTCCATGATCTCCGCACTAGACGGAGGAACGCGGCCATCTACAGCCGCATAGCTGCCACCATGGCCACTAAAGGCCACATACGCACCCCAGAACAGGGGCGCATGAAAATTAAAGAACTGCGGCAGGGATATGCTAGGGCCACACAGGGCAGCTCCCCAACAGGAGCACACACCTGCCCCTATTTCGAGGCCCTGGACTGCATCCTGAGGGGCGGGACGGTCCGTGCCAGCACAGGGGGCAGCGAGCTGGGAGCAGAGGGCCCTGACCAGGGCATGGAGGAGGAGCCGCCACAGAGGGTGCCATGCCGGCTGGACCCCCGAGCTGTCCCAGCAGCAGAGTAACCAGGGTCATCCAGGGAGGCCACATCATGTAAGTGCCATCACTGTCCCCTTCCCGGCGGGGGTGGGGAGGAAGACCAGGGACCGCACGCGTGGGCCTTGCTTACCACAGATCACGCAGCAACCTGTGCACATGCAAGCACGTGCCGTGCCACCCCTGGGCAGGTGGCTCCAGCTGCGTGCCACACAGAGGCCATGGCCTAATATCCACAAGCGTATGTAAGAGACCAGACATGGTCCTGACCCCGGGGCGGGACACAGCAGGATGCCCTCCCGTCACAAGCCCCCTCTACACAGAGGTAGGGGACATTTCCTCCCCACCTTGGCCACACTATACATAGCACAGGGGCATGGGTGCGGTCTCGGGGCAGCTCCCACTCCCGGGGATAGCCGGATATTCTGACCATGGCCTCCGTGCAAGCACAGCGGCTCTGACGGTGCAGGGCACAGTCATCCTCACCTCGCGGGGGGGGCTGGGCTTCACCCACTGAGTCCCCAGGGAGAACTGACCACTCCTCTCCTTTCTCCACAGCCACACCAGCTGTGCGTGCAGGGCGCACCACCCCGCCCGGGACATCCTCCCGCATCCGAGGGCTCAGCAGGTCCACCTGAACACTGCAGGGATACCGAGACCAGCAGCTGGGGGCCCTGCGAGCCCTGCACCGCACCATGGAGCAGAGGGTGCAGGATGACCGGGAGTTCCGGCGAGAGCTGCTGGCCCAGGGTCGTACCAACTGTGCCCATCTGCAGACCCTGGTGCAGAGCATGCTGCCTCATGCCGCTCCAGCTCCTGCTGCCTCCCCAGCTCCCGCTCCTCCTCCCCGTCCCGCCTTTCCCTCCTCAACCTCCACACCCTCCTCCCCATCCCCCCGGGGACGCCGAGGCCCCTGCACCTGCCGTGCTGGGAAACAGTTGGCCCAGCAAGACCCCCCTATTCCTGAGCCCTGAGCTTCCCCTTCCCCTTGATCCCCTTGCTTCCCCCTTCCAGCTCCCTCCTCCCTCCGTCTCTTCTCCCCTCTCCCGCCTCCTTTCCCCAGTCTCCCCAGAGTTTCATCCCCCCCGCCCCAGTTTTGTTAAATAAAGAGAGTTTATATTTTTGAAAATACGTGTATTTTATTTGACAGCAGGAAGGGGGGTTAGGGAGGGGTACGTGGAAGCCAGGCAAGCAAGCAGGGACACCCGAGAACCGGCTGCCCGGCCGGGTGTCCCTTTAAACATAGGCCTCAGATAGCCTCAGGCAACAGCCACACAAAGACACTCCTTACCTGATGCCCTAACCCTGACCTGGTTCCGGCCAGCCTTAACTCCGAATCAGTGTCCACTCAGTGTGGACGCGCTATTTCAAAAGAGCAAAATGCTATTTCGAAATGAATTTTGTGTGTAGACGCGTTATTTCGAAATAACTTATTTCGAATTAACTATTTCGAAATAACGCTGTAGTGTAGACATACCCATAGTAACTAATACTCTTCCAGTTCCATATGCACAGAAACACCTGAAAATTATCATTTGTAGTTTAGTATTAGACTTCTGAATTTTTATGCATTTTCTGTATGAGTAAGTTGAACAGGTGAGCTTGGACAAATGGCTTACATAACGATTGCCAAGCTAACATGCCCAGACATCTCTCTCCAAAATCAGGGACTCAAAGTTGTTAGGAAGAACAAAAATATCTTTCAAAAGGTATAATTGGAGAATCATTAAAAGTAATAACTATGCATATGGAACTAGAAAAGGATACTTAAAAAGACATTGTGTAAAACCCATGCATGTGTTGGAGCCATAACACTGGAATCATACCAAATAGATTGAAAGAAGATTCTGCTATTTTGGAATTGGCTAGGGTAATGTAATCCACAATATGCTAATTGTTACTGGATCTACATCCACAGGTTCTGCAATAGAAAACAGGGACTTCCTGATCACATGGCCTTGAACTAACATGATGAGACATGAAACAGACAGAAAGTGATCCCAATGTTAAGACATAGACAGTTAAATTGAGAGAGATTTTTTTTAAGGTATTATTTCCATTCTTAAATGAAAGCATCCGTAGTATCCAACCAGATGAGTTACATTACAGTTATAGTTTATGTTTCTCTACATTATCTGAATTGCTGTTCAATATATTTATACTTATAAGAACTTTAGTAGTATGCAGAAGCTTCATCTCATCTCTTTTGAGCAGCGTTTGGGGAGAGGATTCACAACTCTGTTCCTTGGATAAGATGCCTGAGCTATTACACCATTTTTGACTCTGCTGCATCAGAGATGGGAACTCTGACTCCTGTTTAGG
The DNA here is from genome assembly GCA_019425775.1 of Rafetus swinhoei. Lineage (NCBI taxonomy): Eukaryota > Metazoa > Chordata > Testudines > Trionychidae > Rafetus > Rafetus swinhoei. Next base: position 5,959,032 of record CM033438.1, read on the forward strand.
AGCCCCACACCAATGGCAAAGGCCAGGATGACCATGCAAAGAAATAACTACCAGAATTGTTATACAGACCTGTAAGCATCTCTGGGGTTATAAAATAACTTGAGACGAGTATTATAAAGTAAGAGAAAATTGGTGAGTGAAATTAAATGTAGTTAAACAATTTGCTGTATTAAAAACAGCTGTTTACATCAAAGATAAACCCAAACCATGGAGGGATGACGTTCTCTGACCAAATCATGTACACTTCTGAGCCTCAGAAATGAAGCGCTAAATTATACAACATAGATCTTCAGCATCCTTCCTCACCATACAGAGAGCACCAATAGCCAAGTATCTAGGCATCTTAAGGAAAGGCTAATTGCTACAGCACAATTGTCAGAGGAAACAAACTATGGACACTAGCTTCAGAGGGGCAGCCAAGTTAGTCTGTAACTGGAAAAACTAAAGAGACAACGAATAGTCTAGCTACACCTTAAAGACTAACAAAACACGTAGACAGTATCATAAGCTTCCGTGGGTACAACCCACTTCTTCAGAAGTATTAAAAGTCCAGTTCCAAAATAAATAGGGGATGGGGGGTGCAGGGGAGGAAGAGGAAAAAGGGGAAATGAGTTTATTAGAGAGCTCATGTTACATGAAGCTGATAAAGAAGGTGCAAATTGTTCTGAAGTACCCATTGTTTGGTTGGTTAAGTCATTAGGATGTGGAAGATAATCTCTTTATTCATACCTTTGTGATAGATCCCAAACCTGTAAATTAAATTAAGTTCTGAGGTTTCCCTGTGATTTTGGCTTGTGGAATTGGCCTGAATCAACCTGGTGACTTAGAGAGCCATTAATGAGTGCCTGGGCAGGTTAAAGTGTTCTCCAACAGGTTTCTGTGTGTTGCCTTTTTGAAGTTAGATATGTGTTGCCTATTCAGATATCTGATTTGAGTCCGTTAATTCTTTCCCATAGAGACTGTCCAGTGTGGTCAATATACATGGCAGAGGGGCACTGCTGGCATTTGATGACACAGATCACATTAGTGGATGTGCAGTTAAATGAGCCTCTAATGTGGTAGCTGATGTGGTTGGGTCCAGTAATGAAATCGCTTGTGTAGATGTGTGGACAGAGTTGTAATCGGGGCTGATTGCAGGGGTGAGTTCCTGGATGATTATGATGGAGGTGTGCTGTGTGATTACTGGAAAGAATTTGTTTGAGGTTAGGGGGTTGTCTGTAGGCGAGGACTGGCCTTTCCCCCAAGATAATACTTATTTGATTGTGAGGAGGAATGATCTAAATTCTATTTAAAATTCCTAGGAGCCATTCATTTTCTAGCCTGCAGAGGGGGCAGGACTTTAATTATAGATACAGACCTCTGCAGAAATAAAACAATAAAAGGACTGCCCAATGATAAACACTAGAATGTTATATAAATCCTGGAGTTTATGCCATCTGACTATTGTTGCATTCATCCTCATTTAAAGGGTCTCACTGATCAGCTGACTAGTCAGGTTTAAATATATAATGACAGAAACTATATTAACAAAAACAATTAAATTCAAAAGTTTCAGAGGGGTAGCCGAGTTAGTCTGTAACAGGAAAAACTTAAAAAACAACAACTAGTCTAGTAGCACTTAAAGACTAACAAAACATGTAAAGGGTATCATGAGCTTTCGTGTGTAAAACCCACTTCATCAGATGAGCTGGAATGGAAATCACAGAAACCAAGGTATTTATAACAGCAAAAAAATTACCTGTCAATTGTAGGACCAGTGCTAATGAGGCTAATTAAGTGGGCTGGAAATGTCCCATTCTTAGCTTTTGATGTAAAAACGCAGTTGTTAAAGGCAGGGGAGACTGGCTTTACAATGCAATATCCAATTAATGACTTTGTTCAAGCCCAGGCAAACAGTGTCAAATCTGTAGATGAATACCAATTCTGCACACTCTCTCTCTGTAATTGGCTGGTGAAATTCCTTTGTAGAAAAATGGCAACTTTTAAATCCATGATTGAGTGACCAGGCAGGTTAAAATGCTCCCGTACAGGTTTGCGTGTTACCTTTTCTTATGTATGATTCATGTTCATTAATCCTATGTCATAGAGACTGTCCAGTTTGGTCAATATACATGGCAGAGGGGCACTGCTGGCACTTGATGGCATATATCACATTAGAGGATGTGCAGTTGTATGAGCCCCTGATATTGTGGCTTATGTAGCTAGGTCCTGTGACGATGTTGCTTATACAGATTAAATTAAATAAATATTAAATAAATATCGGTTATCAGAATTTATTATCCCTACTCCTAGCAGAGGTTATACAGGAGCTATCCTATCACTCAGAAAACAAGTGGTCCTGTGGCACCTTAGAGACTAAGAAAAAAATATATAGTATCATGAGCTTTCGTGGGCAAAATCTATTTCTTCAGATTAGGTTCTACCAGCTGGAACTTTCCAAAGGCTTTGGATTTCATGTCTTTTATACCCTTTAAACACATGCGTAGTACCTCTCATTTCTGTAGCTGCTCCCTCCTGAGCTGGGCTGGGCTCCCTAACAGAGCCATTCCTAAGGAGAGGCTAAGTCCGGGGTGTCCAACATACTAGCCACATGTGGCTATTTAACTGGTTGAGTGTGGCTAGTTGGTCAGTTGAAAGAGGCAAGTTCACTGTGGCTACCACTTCAGAACAGGCTGGATGCCACCGGGCTAAGTATTTAATATGCTCCATAATATATCTGGATCAAGGCAGCAGGAGGACAGTACTTCACTGCCTCCCTCATACTTGCCAGAGTGGGACCAGAAAAATAAAACCAAACCCAACAACAATTTCTAAAACTCAACGGTCTCTGTTGTCACCCTGTATTAACAAAATGCCCAATAACTTCTTGAACTTTCCTTAACTCTCAAAAGCGAAGAAACTTCTTTTGGGTACTTAAATGTATTTTATCAGAATCTAACCAGGAAAATATACCTCAGCTTTCCAAAGTCAAACAGTTCCATCTCTCTTAAGGGAATGAAAGAAAGACAAAATGTAATCTGTCATGCAGTAGAACTGGGAGGGGAAAACCAAACAAAATTCTGCATGTTCTAGAGAAGAAAGAAGGAGACGGTTCAGTACATCATTCATGTTCCATTTCAATCTCACTAGCACAAGAGAAAGGTTTTCTACAATGCAAAAAAGAATACTCAAGGAAAACTTCTACAGACACTTGAGGAAACAAAGGATCTCTCCTTTCAGGAACAGTGTTTTCAGAGAAGTCTTAACATAAGCAAACAGAATACACGAATATCTTCTAAGACCTCTCCTAACTGGGGGATGGCAGAGGAAGGGGGAGAAATGTAGCAGTCCTTACAGATAAAACATGCAGGCAGAGCTTGATGGTAACTCAATGCTGGTACTCCTTTTCAAACTGCTGAGCAGCATTAAATCTAAAAATTCTTCTTCCTAATGTTACTTCTTCACTAACTGCCACAGAAATTGAATAAGGGAAGGGAAGTGAACTGTGAATAGAACCAGAGATGTCCACAAGTTAAGCCATCTATTAAATTTTGGGTCCTACAATAAAAAAAAGTTTGAAAGCTTCTGCTTTAGATTATTTTTAAAATCCAAAGAGCACAATGTCCTACATCCCATATCAAGCCAACAGAGAATACTGATGTTCCTTTTCTTAGCAATAATTGTACACAATCATACCTTTTTAGACAAGTGTGGTTTTGTATTCCATATGAATTTTGTAATACAAACAACATTGTCTACTGGGTCTTAAATTGTTATTATTATTTATCTATATTGCAGTAACATCTGAGTGTCTCGGTGAGACTCAGGACCCTATCATGTGAAATGACGTGCAGACAGAAAGACAGTCCATACATCAAACACCTTGCTGCCTAATATGAAATTAAATTTCATATGCACAGTTCCAATTTTAGTCCATAGGAGACAGTAGTGCAGACTGATAACAGGACTGAGCACACAGATTTTAAACAGCTATGGAAGACAAAAATCACTGCTGGTGTAAACAAACAACTCCCAGAATCATGCCTGTTTATGCCAGAGAATATGGCCAAAACACTAGTAAAGAGAATTTACAGAACTAATTCTCTATTAGTCTCCATATTCTTGATGTAGAGGTCTGACACAATGTTCTCGTCAAGAACTCTCTCAGTGGCAAATTACCAAACTCATATTCATTCAGAAACATTCCCTCTGGTTTTTCCTTTCCTGAAGCAACACACCCAGCAAGAAAAACCCACCCTTCCCTTTCACATCAGCAGAAACTCTTTCGAAATTCCACAACTGATTCTCACGCTGGAAAAAAAAAAAAAAACCCTGACAAAATAATTTGTGCCCAGACTGAAGCTGACTGCCTGAATTCTCTTTGAACTCACAGGGGAAATAAATGAAGGAATTTGTTAAACTAAATGTGGAGAGTAGTTTCATAGCCTTCTATTTTGCATGAACTTTGACTCTTTCTATATCCAGTTCTGACTTTCAAAAACTAAGGAATTTATTTCAGAAAAGGATGAAACGTCTAAGTTTTTAAAGGGATAGAATATATGGGCTGTGTAACCTCATTCAATAACTTAGAAAAATTAACTTTTAGATGTCTTCTTTAGTTCTGGGAAACCAAGTAATAAATTGATCATATTTAATAAATTATAAATATGACAGATGTAAATATATATTATATATTATAAATGTATCAGGGATGGTCTAGACTGGACTCGACCTCTCAAGGTCCCTTCCAGTTTTAGTACTCTATGATTCTATAAATCTAACTAAAAGCAAGTGGCAATGCAAGCAAAAGGGTTATAATTTCATTTGCTCAACAGTCAAAGTTAAACAGCAAAAAGAGTGCGGGTGTGGATATGATAATCAATATACTACAGAGAAGTCTCCTTTCCATTTGCAGTATCTGTGCATTTGACTATCGGTTATAAGCAAGCTTTGGCAGGCTCCTACAGCAAACAAACTTGGGGTTAAGCTGAGTCCCACCTTCACCAGAAAGGAGACTCATGAAGGACAAAGAAAATTCAATAAAAGGAGAGAAAAAAAAGATAATAAGCAAATGTGTTAAAAAGCCAAACATACAAAGGCATTCACACAAAACTATGGTTGCTGTAGAACTAAAAACAAATATCGTTTATTGCAGCTTGCTGTGTTTTACATGCAACTTTTTGCAGTTTACCAAGCACTTAATCATTGTGATCTGTGTCCCACCTAAACAGATTTAAAAGATCATAAGATAAATACACATCTACATTATGTTTCACCCCACTTACACAGTGGATCATTATGCAGTGGCACAAACATGACTGTCTGTGGGAACAGAGTAACAGGCTAGTTGGAGGGCACAAAAGTGGCAAGAGTTTTGTTTGATATTTCAGACACAGAGGCAATGCTGAACGAAAGCAGTGGATAGAAACACATGAATCATAGCTTCAGGCTGGAGTAATATCAGGTGCATCTCTACACCCTGAGGGCTCAACTCCTACACTTTTTAAATCCCTCCCACTGAAACAGCCTCCTTCAGTTTCACTTAGCCATCAAGCACAAAACAGGTACTTCTCTCTTCGCAGTGACAGCAACAGCTTAGTAACAGCGATCACCTTGAACACTTCAGCCATCTATATATCAGGTGAGTACTTTTTTAAACCTAAATTCAATTAAAGGGTAATGGTAATCAGACTTGTACCCAATACAAAGTGGTCAAAATGTATTTCCTTGTTCTTTTAGAATTTATAGTTCACTGCCTCTAAAAGGAGAATAACTCCTTCTAGCAGGTGCACTTATTGCATAGAAGCTTTCGGATAAAACTTTCAAGAACACTTTTTAAGTGAAATTGTTGCTTAACTTTGTGAGAAAAAGGATTTTTTCATGTTAGCTCCCATCCATTACACTTTTCCAATAAAAATATTCTAAGTACCTGTTCAACAAGCACATTAACCATTCTTAGTGTGGTATAATGTGAAACAACAAAAATCTTTAGTCACCAGATATTCTGATTTTTTTCTAACTATAAAATAGCTTACCAATCTAAAAATTTGTAAGAAATAAGATCTTGAGCACTTTTTCTTTACACGTCTAGGAGGTATATTCTACACAGTATAAAAAAAATCACATTTTATTAACTCACAATCATCTCTTTGGTGAATTAAAAGGCATCATAATTTAGTTAAAACTCAAGTGGTTATATTGTATACAATTATTTAAATGTACATTACTGATTTATAATGACGACTGAGCTCAGTTCTCTTTGTTTTTGATTAATTGAGGTTTGAAGCTATTAATCTTGTATTTACACCACAGATTTGGGGTACTATATTGAGCTTCCTGGATGAGCTATTCATGCAGCCTTAAATCCTTCTCTCTCCAACCTCCTATGCCCTATCGCATTTACTCACCAACCCACCCCTCTTCCCGATGTTTCCTTCCAACCATCTTAGAGTTGTGCTAACATTTAATTTTCAGTTGAAAAAGAACTGAAAGTCTAGGAGGGAGTGGCAGTTAATCACTGGAAAATCTCTACTGGAATAAAACTCACAAATCTTGTTCTTGCAACACACAAGTTAGGTGACAATGGCATGTCCTTGAGTTATGCAATAATGCCACATCACAATATTTTAATTATAGCATGCTCTTCATGTTCCACCCCAATGAGTACTCTTGGTCAGTAAAATCAACATCAGCAAAAGGAATAATGCAACAACAATCAAGTACATATAGCTATAATGCGTATGACAAACTGTTGCACAACCTGTCGTACAATGTTCTATAAAGAAAAATTATAATTACCACCCCTGTTTGCAATAAAAGCAATTCTGGAACTACCTGTTTGGTAGATTAGATTTTTTTAATTAACTTTGACCACTTAGCACCCCCATCCCAACTTTATATGTACAGTGACATTTACAATATTCTTTCTTGTAGGTTTTGCTAGCATAGTATGAAAATAAGAGACTGGTAACAGCTTTGTCTTTTAACAGCTTTTAAAAGAAAACGTGTGGCCATAAAAATTACATCCTTCTAGAGATGAGGGGTAAGGCAAGGGGCTGTTATGCAAAATGACAGTCTAGTCCAGGGTACTGAACAGGCAGACCATAGGCCAAATCCATCAAAATAGACATAAAAAATATATTTACTTATTATCATTATTGCAATGTGACAAAAAATAATTGATTACCCTAGGTCTACATTAAAAGGCTAACCATAAGTAAGCTATTTATAAAAAGCCAATGAACACTTCTGTTTTAGTTTCACCAAGCAGTAACCAAATGTATTTTGCATTAAAAATTATTATATACAACACTGTGAATTTTAAAAGATAGGTAACTGCAGTAATGAAATAAAAATATCTATAAGTGTTATTTGAAAATTATGACTGACTGAAGATTATGATACATTTTAGATACTATAGGTGTATGTTACACAGATTCTAAGGAAAAACTAACTTTTACTCATGAGAGCATTGAAAATGCTATTCTAATATTAAGTTTATTTTTTAATTTCCCCAGCACACAAAATGACATATAGTACAGTTATGAGGTAAATAATTGTTTCATGTATTGCACATACATTAACTTTAAAAATTTACAGCCATTTTACACCATCTAATATTTTTCCTAGCTCTATTCGTTTTGTGATTAAATAATTATTTTAAATTAATCAATATATTCTCCGGCAAATATTGCTGGGTTTTACTTAAAGAATGGAACTAGATTTCTCAGTCTTTACTGGGACCAGAAGCATTTTACTGTTGGCATTTTCAACCAGAAGAGGTTTAGCTAGTCCTCCTCTGGAAAGCACTGCTAGTGAGGAGGAGACGTAGAGACAACAATAGCCTAAAATTAAGAGGGGTGAAAATCTTAAAATGACCCTCAACTTATTTATTTATTGCCGGAGGTTTCAGGGCAACTTCTTCTTTAAACACGACTGGTATCACTCTGGTTGGGTAAAAATCACATTAGGATAAAATAAACTTTAAAAAATATATATATAAAGCTTTTATAGTACTTGCCTTTTATATACACATTATGAAGACATTGCTAAGTCCTAAAATCTGAATTTTTAGCTTTGAAAGGTACAGCAATCCATTTACATGATTAAGTTAAAATATTATTCAAATTATTCCTGTTCAACAGGGAAAACACACAAAGAAGAAAATATTGAATTTGCATTATTAATCAAAAAGGAAATTTAACAAGAAAAATAATCTCTTTATAATAAATACTGTCATCTGAAATTCAAATACAAACTCAAACTGTTGATGTAAACTGCTCAAGTATGCATGCACTAGATAGTTTGTTTTGACAACACTCTCTTGAAGCATAATTAGTTCTGGTACTTTCAAGAAAGCACAAAGACTAACAAGTCCAAACTGAGTTGACCAAGTCTATTATAGGCTCTCCGCTTTAGTTATACATTAGTCAAAATGAAACAAGCTTTATTTCAGTCAAAACAAGGGCAAAATCACCCAATTTTGTGTTCCATTTCTTATTTTAGCAAGAGCAATGCTTGCACATTTCACAGAAATTCTAGCTAAATTTCATTTGTCAGGAAATGTGTTTTCTATGCACAGAATCATAATTCTAACAAAATGACTGATACTAGCATGCTGGCATGTATTTTACTAACATCATGCTGAGACAACTAGAATATATGCCGGGGGGAAAAGAAAACAGAAAACTTTTAATTTTTTCCTGATTTACAGAAATATATTAAAAATTACCATTCAGTAATTTGCTTCTAGTTATTTAAATTGTTGTAAAGCTATTTATTTAAATCACATACTTATAGTAAAATCTAAATGTAGCTTTCCCCCCCATAAAGTACTGTTGAATTTATTTAAGCTGCCTTTAAGATTACAATTCAACCAAAAACAGTAAATACTTAAATTTCTATGATAGCAGAAAACACAAGATATATGTAATACAAGAACATTTTTCTAGAATTACTGTACCTGTTCAAATAAGCAGCAATTTTCTAGCTTTGCCTTCAGGTTTCAGTATTAATTTCTTGCACATAATTTTCTATTAATCAAGTGTCTGATTTAAGAAATTTAAAACATCTTGATACTTCAAATAAAATATCAACAGCAAGTAGTTACCAGTAATTATTTTCCTAAATCTAACATTTTAATACTTCTAATTCAACCTTTTATGTAAGTAAAGCTGAGAAAAAATAGCAAAATTACACTAGTCACTCACAATTAGGATTCCTGTAGTTTCGGGTAACACAATAGATACAGTACATGGTTTTGCAACAGTCATCATTTTGATAATGATGCTCATAGCTCATGATGAAATCATCAGTTTTTAGATCTCTGCCATAACACATCCTATAAAATCATGAGAACTTGACTCTGAGAGGTTCTCACGCCTTCAGAATCAGTGAACATACTGGAACAAGTTGATACAAGCCCTCCTGACTTATCGACCACAAAAATCATCAGGCTATATAAAGTATCCGCTTCTTTAGTTTACTGAAAGGCGGCAAGTGGATCATGCCCTTATTAATCAATGATTGTTTGACACGTTTCTACCTGAATATTTTATTGTGCACACACGTTTTCAAATCTGCCCCTCTTACCTCCCCAAGGTCACCTACACAGATGAAGACTGTGAAATGTTAGTCAAGTAGATCATTCTTCTTTATGCTAGATAGTCTAATGACCATGTCTTAACTGAATTCAATAAGACCCAAAGTGAGAGCTGGTTTTATTCTTCAGACATGAGTCAGTCCTACAGTGTTCCCTATAAGCTAGCTCTTAGGTGGCCACCCAGGAGAGATGCAAATGCGGCCCAGCTGATTAACAGAGCGCTCACAGCCAGTAGCATGTATTTCTACTGGTGGTGCACATCTGCATATGTCTCAGTTAACATAAGAAAATTTATTCTGCACATGGAAGGAAAAAAATAGAGGGAACATTGGTCCTAACATATCCATTCAGACTGACCAAATTTCAGAAATTTGCTTAGACTGCCAGGAGATGCTCTGCCATTGAAGGCAAGAATGCTGGCTGATCTCAGGAAAGACTGCGTCAGCTCTTAAGGGTAAAGCCACTCCCACTCTCTCTCCTAACCTCCCAGCCAGGCAAAAGAGAAGGAGGGATTCCAGCTAGCCTGACAAGCTTGCCCCATACCACCTGCTGCTGCCAGAACTCACCCTTCAGCTTCTCCCCCTTCGTCTTCTATCTCCCCCTACAGCTCCATCTGCCTACACTCTTTTCTTGTCCCATTTACTTTTGGAATGAATGTTCCCTCAGTTTTCAGAAGAAGCTCTTTTAGAGAAGCTCTGAAAAAATCTGGCCACTCCTTTGGGTGCCTAAATGTGCACACAGATATCTAACTTCAGGCACCCAAGCCTGAAAACTTTGACTTAAGCTTACACTTATGGGATAGTCGACTAGTTGCTAATATACCTAGGTGCAAAGAAAGCTTATCAGATAGTCGAGTAGTCACTTGACTAGTCACTTCCCTCCCTTGCTGCCTCTATCAGAGAGAAGCAGCAAGGGGGGGAGGGGAACAGGAGCTGGTGGTGGGGGAGCCGGCTTAAAAGCTGGTTCCCCCCAGCACCATCTCCCCAGGGGCCAGAGAGGCAGAGGTGTCCCTACTGCGGTGGGCAGCTCTTGTACATTTCAAAGGGAAAGGCACAGCGGGATAGCAAGCACCCACCTTATCAACTAATCGAGTAGTTTATGGAAATTCGATCAACTACTCGATTAGTTGATTAATCAAAGTTTAACATCCCTATTTGCACCCACTTGTTTTTACATACTGGTAATACATGCTTGACATATTTCAATGGAAATAAAACTTCAGATAGATGTGTTCAAAAAATGCATTCATTTTTATTTAATTCTTCTGAGACAGCATATTTTACTTTAATTTTTCTGTTACAGTTCCTGTACTATAAGTTATTGGAGCGTTACTTTTTCCCTGACATCTTGCAACAGAGGAGCTGGCTTCAAATCAAATTTTCCTTTCTAAATCGGAAGAGAGATTCTTGAAACTGGAAAAACTGGAAATATTCAGAATTTGCAACTGAAGAAAACAGCAAAAAAAATTGTATAAAAGGAACATTAAATATAACCATTAAAGCAGAAAAATGAGTCTCCTAAAAGAGCGTAAGCCAAAGAAACCTCATTATATCCCAAGACCTCCTGGAAAGCCCTTTAAATATAAGTGTTTTCAGTGCCCCTTTACTTGCAATGAGAAATCCCACCTTTTTAACCATATGAAGTATGGTCTCTGCAAAAACTCAATTACTTTAGTATCAGAGCAGGATAGAGTTATGAAGTGTCCAAAGTCCAGTTCACTGGAGCCCAAACAGATCAACCAGATAGAACCTACAGCAAAATCAGCTTTTTCTAAATCTATAACAAATGGTCTATCAAGTCTGGATTCTAAGCCTCAATATACTTTTGCAAAAGATGATGCCAAGGAAAACGTAGAATTACAAAGTCAGACAACAAATAAATCAGGTCAAGGACAAAAGCCTGTAATTCAGAAGGAATTAACTCCTGCCAGTACTTCAGTAGAAAGTGTAATCAACATGCAGCCTGTTTTGGATGGCATTATAAGGCCCTCAGCTTTCATCCCTGTAGGAGAGCACAGACATAGCAAAGGCCCAGAAACTAATGAGGTAGCTGAAATGATATCCCTGTCTAATTCAAACAACAAAGGCTTGCCTTTTCACGCAAAGTCTGCATTTCATGCTCCAAACCACCCATGGAAAACAGGTTCTCCGTTCCTCCCTTCAGAGTTTCCACATAAAGTTCCTCCCACAAAAGGTTTTGGTCCCATTCCACCTTATATGCATCCAATGATTCCAGAGTATTCATCCCCTTGTTATGACCATGGGCTGGCTATTTATGCACCTTACTTGCTTCCAAGTAACTCAGAGTGTGAAAACTCTGTGCTGTCTGTCTATGGAACCCAAGATCAAAGACATTTTCTTCCCCATCCTGGGCCACTCCCAAAGCCAATAAACCCATCATCATATGAGCACTACCAATTACTCCCACAGTACCATTCCAGTCCCCCAATGCCATATGGATTTTGCAGACCAACAGATCCTCCATTTTATAGATTTCCACGTGTAGCTGGTATTAGTAGAGATCCAAGTTCTCATCTAATGGAAGAAACTACTTTGTTGTACCCAACTTCAAGTCCATCACAATACCCATTAAGCTCCCAGAAAAAGCAGACTGATTATGAAAAAGAAATTCCGCTGCTGCATGCTAAAAACCATTCAAAAGAAGATCCAAATGAAAGAGAGAATGCCAAAATGAGCCCCCGTGCAGGGAGCGCAGCAACAGGCTCACCTGGTAGACCCAGCCCAACTAACTTCACTCAGACCAGCCATGTTTGTGAAGGTCTGTTTGACCTCTGTAATAAATCGTCTTCCACAGTAACTGGCAAATATGACCAACTGGAAGAAAATTTCTCAGCCTTCAGACTTGCGAGGAAAAGCACAGATCAATCACCTCTGCTCCAAAATGTGCAGAACCAGCAAGATAGAGGAGATTCATCTACCAGGTAATTTTAAAAAATCCTCTGCAAATTGCTTTTTCAAGATTTACTAGAGGAAAACAAAGACAACCCTGTTCATATTTTAAATGTCCACGACACAGAATCTCTCACCACTGTGTATATAAAAAAAAAAATTATATGCATAGTATACTTTGCATTGCTACCAGCAATGGTTGCCAGATGGTTTAAGAAAAAATGCCAAAGAAAAAAACACCACACCCCAGCGTGGCCCCCAGTAAGCACTAGGGTTGCCAAGCTGCCTCCGTATTGAGCCAGACAGCCTGGAATTTTTCCCCCCTGGCCAGGAAAAAAAAAAAAAAAAAAATCAGAAAGTATCGGACATTTTAGGTGTCCAGTATTTTCTGATTTTTTTTTACCAGACAGGAGGCAAAAATACCGAATTGTCCAGTTCAATACCGGGACACCTGGCAACCCTACTACCAGCTCCCATAAAACTTGTAAGTACAGTGGTCACCTGATAGAGCTTTCCAGTTTTCCTTAAATATAACTTACCTCAATAGTTCCATTACTCTCCCACTTTTCCCTATACCTAAAGAAATAGCCAGAACACTACCAAATTTGATCTTTGCTACAGTGATTTTCACATTTAAAGAATGCCCATTGTAATTAGAGTTCTGGTCAAACTTTTCTCCTCCCCTGCCCCATCAGCAAATAAAAACCTAACAAATTATGTTTTTTGTTTCCATTCCTTTCAGTGTTCACGTCACTGAGGAAGATACACATATTCAGACAGAAAGTCAAGCAAAGAGTGAGGCCTCCTTGTCCAACACAGAGGAAGATACAGGGATAACTCCACTTAATCTCTCAAAGAAGCCTGACACACACACAGGAGTTGTTCATGAACACTTGTACAAAAATGCTTCCAAAATGGAAATTCAGAATTTTACTGAATTACAAGACATGCCTCTGAACCTCTCAGTGAAAGATTCCTGCAACACCATCAGCCTGAAAACTTCATTTCAGAGTTTGCTACATGATGCTGGAACTGCCACCACTCCAAATAATGAAAATGAAAAATCTGAAGATGTATACAACACAAAGAATTCTAACAGTGCCATTGACAAGCCATACTACATAGCACAGAGTACTGAAGTCCAAGATTTAAGAGTAATTGACAATTCTGATGAACAAAAACAAACTGCAGCTGTTGCTCTTTGTCAGCTAGCTGCATATAGTCCCAGTAAAGTAAGAAAGGACAATGAAGAGCAAAATTCTCAAGACTGTAGTAGTCCATGTACAGAGCCTACACTCATTTCTTCAGATACTCAGGGTAATCACCACAATCACAAAGCAAAAGGACAAAAAAGGACAAATCAAAAAGAATCAGCAAAATCACAGCAAGGGTCTAAAAGAGTAAGACCCAATGACTGCAGCAGAGTGTTTACTCTTAGAAAGAGAACACGAGTATCCTAATATTATTTCACTTGCTAATGTATTTCCTTTTACATCATGGAGAAACTGTCTGCTAGCTTACACAGTTTCTCCACACCAACATTTTTTGTTGGTTTGACTGATGTTTTTGTTTGGATCATAAGAAGTTATGTAAAAACTAGCATGTAAATAGAATATGTTTATAATTTTGTACTAATGTTTTTAAGTAACTGAAATGTCCTATATGTAAACTTGTATTTTAATGAGTAACCTTTGGCATTCATAACTTAAGCTAACCAAAGTACATGAGACTGATGTTTAATATTCTTGGGAACTGCAGTATGGAAAAAACTCTTTTACATCTGATTTTATTACAAGACTTATAAACTTAAGGAATAATAAACCGATCATGTGCGGTCTTACCATTTTAACTTAATTTTGTTTAATGGGTCTTTTTTTTTGTTCTTAGCAAATAATTTTTAATTCTACAGGAGTTTAAATTCAGCTTAAAATTCCACTTGCTTATTTAGACCTTAGTTTTAAAACGGTTTTGCATGTGAATACACCACAATGGTTGTACTGAAGAAGCATTCATAAATGTAAGGTCTTGGGTACGCACAAGCTCACATCAAGTTAATTAAACCAATTTCATTAAAATTGTGCAAATCCCTGCATAAGCACTTTCTCTCAACTGGAAAGGCTTACTTTGGTTTAAATTAAACCTGTTCTACATCAAATTAGTCCTTCAGAAAAACACAGACATAGCAAAGGCCCAGAAACTCTCTCAGTCGGCTAAGAATAGGTTTAAATTTAAACCAAAATAAGCCTCTCAAATTGAAATAGAAGTGCTCACACAGGGCTTGCAACAGTTTAACTCAATCCGTTTACATTTAAAGCTTGAATTACACCAGCACAACTCTATGTGCAGATGACCCCTAACACTGAGGTTTTCCAAAGAGTGTAGGTGTCCAAGTTCCACTGAAGTTCAATGGGATTTGGGCACCGAACACTCTTAAGACTCCTTTGGAAATCCCAATCTAAAAGCATATTTATGCCAATTTATTTCATTTGAGGAAATACTGCTGGTGAAGGTTTCAATTTCAGTAAATGTATATTACAAATTATGGAACTTAATATGCTGTTGCAGACAAACTCTTTTCTAATTCTATAATTGTATACAAGAATGTCTCATTTTTTAAATAAAGCTATGAATTGTACTTTAATTATTAATTCCATATATTTTAATGATTAAGGAACAAATAAATTGTCTATGTTCTTATTGTTGATAAAGTGTGTTTTGCACAAAAACAATCAATATCAGGTTTAACATAAATCTTTGCTTTTGAGCTAGCAGTTAACGTGAATTATTGCCTAGCATATCAGCCACCTAGTTTATTATCTTAAAATATTTTTCCTTCATTGGAAAGCTACAGGTGAATCAATCTGCATACTGTACATCCCAGCCATTTGGGAAACGGCAGGCACTCCCTAAAATCCCACAAAGACGTTATCCAGACAAGCTTTGTCAAAGGCTTAGCAAAAAACTGTACTTATGATTCATAAATTGTGTTCGGACTTGTACAGTAGCTACACATGTAACTGGCATTAAAAAATTGAAACTGCCCAATCAGTCTGAATAAAACAAAGCAAGATCAACCATAATCCACTTTAAACCAAGTACACCTTCCACTCCAACTGATTACTTAATACAGGAGTTCCTCATTTATAGAAAAGATATTCCTAATTTACATTCTTTCATGAGGAAAAAAAGATTTCTCCCAGATTTTCAAACATTAGAATACCAATCTGGGTTTGAACACAGGAACTAAGATAACTGAAATTGCCAATGAAATCCAACTGTCATGAATACTGGCTATTTCTGAAGAAGGTGTAGGATACCGATAACGTACTTAACTGTATAATTCCTAGTGAAGGAGAGAGTAGGGAGAATTTTCCCTGCCCCCAGCTGGTATTTAGTTTAATGCCTTGATGTATGAAGATAAATGAAAAGAGTTACTTTATCCTTAGTACTGTACATAAAGTTGATAGTAGAGGTTAATTTTTTTTTTTTTTTTTAGTAAGACTAAGCCAATTGCATCAATAATGTACCAAGGCAGTGAGTTCCAGAGATTAGCTGTACCCTGGGTATGTCTACACAGCTACAGAAGCCTGGGTTTGAGCATCCATATACCAATTGTACTAACCTAAACTCAGACCTAGAGTCCCTGGATCCTGTAAGGCTGGAGGGTCCAAGCCCGTGTTAAGCTGAGACTTAAGGTCCCAAGCCCTATTGCTTTCCTATGTGCATGCAGCCCTGGCTTGACTCAGTCCTGGAAGTCCTCCAAACGTATCCCAGAAGAAGAGCAGAGCTGCAGGTAGCCAGCACAGCAGCCAGGAGCAGAACTGCTGCCTGGATAAGCACGCTCCTCATTCCTGCTCCTCACACAGTGGCAGCAGCTCCTACTCTGGTTCCTCCTTGCTGCTGCATGGAGTTTGCCTGGAGCAGGGAGCAAAGCTGACAGGGGTAGGTGGCTCTCGGTTGCTGGGATATTAGAGGTCATCCCTCTCACAGGCATGCTGAGCTGAGAGCCCTGCCATTTCCTCTCCCTGCAGATGAGCTACTTGGTCCCTACTCCACTTCCTGGCTCTTGCTCACAGGCCCCTCCTACTCTCCCTGTAGCTGCATGTGCATGCACTGTCAGGGCAGAGGGCTGAAGCCAGCCCCAGAACTTCCCCACAGCCTCCCATGGCTGTGGCTCTGGCTCAGTCTCCTCCATGCCCAGAGCAGGGCATAAAGCTGACAGGCGGGAGACAGCTCCTGGCTACCAGGATGTTGGAGGGGGGTCATCCTGCCCCCAAGTGTGCTAAAATGGGAGCCCTGCTACCCAATAATCCCTGTATGCAAGGGGACAGCAGGGGCAGAGATAAGGGAGCTCTTGGGAGGGTTGGAGAACACTATACCCCAAGTTATGAGCATGCACTTCACTGCTCTGAAGTCAGCAGCAGTTGGGCGGAGAAGGAGGAGGAGGGAGTGTGTATATTTTGAAACCTACACTGTCAAACTTCAAAACAAATAGATAAAAATAAATAAACCAACCAAACACAAACATCCTAATTTAAAAATTAAGAATTGCAAAGTTTCATTGTACTGTAATACTTTGACAGCTCTGGAGACTGATGTTCTAATTACCCTCGGAACAAGGGCACGTGGGTATTTTTCTGAAAATGTTACTCAGCCTAATTGTCAGATTACATGGTAGTCAAATTTCAAGCATCCTGAGAGAGCCACCAAAGGAACTAATTATGCAGTTTATGTACTCAGGTGCTCCTTATGGGGACCTGAGTCCCAGCAATAGCAGTAGTGTTTTCCCACAGTGCAACACATTCATGGTACTAGAGTGTTGACACCGAGGGAGGGGGAGGGCCACTAGGCAACCTAGGATAGGATTACTTTGACTCAGGTCTGAGCACTGCACTGTGAACACCAGAGCCCTAGACCTAGGGTTAAAATGTAAAGCCCAGCCTTCCCCACAGGCCAGTGATTCAAGTCCCACTAACCCTCAGCTTACATTGCTCTGTAGATATACCCAGAGATACTTCTTAAGATTCCTTGCATCCATTTCCTTGAATATGCAAGCTTGCTTGCTTGCAGATTTCTTCATATGTTAACCTATTGGAAAGGATAGACACAAGCATATGGCTGATCTCCTCCAGCCAATTTGTTACTGACTCTTGTATATATTTTCTTAGCCAAACTTCATATTCCTAGTTTATAAGAACACGCCTCTTTACCACATGTTCTCTTAGCATCGTGCCTCCAGAATTCCCACTGCCCTTCTCAGGAGCTGAGTTGCTTTTTTATATATATCTCTTACCCAAAGCCTTTCAAAAAAAAATTCCATTGCAGGTCTTACAGCCAGCTATTACTCATTTTGCTTAATGGTCCTCCATGAGGAACTTCATCAAAGGTCATTTAACCTTTATATTAACTACACACACCAGTTCTCCTCACTTGTTTTAATTTTTTCAACAGTATTGTAACAGAGTTAAAAGAAGCATGTTTCATACTTAGAGGTTAAATGCTATTTTGCCCACTGCAGTATATTCAGACAGGTGTTTTATAACTAGCTAGCTGAAAACTTCTCACATTTTTTTCTGTTCTTTAAAGTCAGGTTTACTAACCCACAATTCCACAAATCACCCTCACCACTTTTCCTAACAATAAATGGGTACACTATTGACTTGTCTTTCTGAAAATGATCTCTTTTCTAATAAGGTAAATGTTTCTTGTTAATAGACCAAGTACTTAGCTCTTGAGACCATTAAAGCTCTTGTATGAAATGCCCTCCGACTTAGCATCATAATTTATTTTCTCAAATTATTCTACAACTTCAATACCCACCCACCCGCTCACTGCAGAGAGTGCCTCATCTTCAGTCTCCGTAAGGAATCTTCTTTAAAGGAAGCTTGGTGTAGCATAAAACACTGGGGATGAAGACCAGGAACATTTTATGCACGTCACTAATCTCTGTAGGTGTAAGTGATGGTGACTGCAGAATATTGAGAAAGAAACTAAGGAGGCAAAAACAACCTACTAGAACAGCAATAATGGGCAATTCAATTACTGGTATAAACTTGCTGAATGCCACATCAGGAAATGGTTTAGATAAGTTATGCTGCTTCTTAGAACAGTTTGCCCTGGGCCCTTAAAAAAGGAGAGGTTACTCTTGATTAGTGCTGGTTGAAACTCAAGATTTCCAGTCCAAGGTAAATTCTGATATTTGAAGTATTCCTTCATCCCAAATCAGAAAAAAAGTCAACATTTTGAAATTTCCCAGAGAACTGTTTTGACAAGATCTAAGTGTTTCATCGACAGTACATCAAAACAAAAAAGTCTAAATGAAATGCTTCAGCCTTATAAAAATGAAGCATGAGGTGATTTTTCATGGCAAAATTTTCAATCAGCTCTTAGTGTGCTTTGCATCCTATTGTTTGAAACCACAGTAGTCAATGCACACTAGTGAATTTTTTATATGGCAGAATGGTCCATATGAAGGGTTACAGCACAGCACTCTGAAACAATATATATGCAGCAAGTGCTCCTACAGACATGCACTTAGTCTGAATCACCCAGGAGCTGGTTCAGAAGTATGGCTGCACACACAGATCGCAGCAGGAGTGGATATGATACTCTTGGGCAATTCCATTTTTTTATCCAATGAGTATTCACAGAAGGTGGGAAGGAGCAGCTGCTTCTTCCTCCTAAGGTGAACTGCATGCAGCTCCCTTGTTTGTCTTGCCTGTGCAGTGTGCATATATGAAGCTGCTTAAAGGATTACTGCAGAGATAGGGGATCAGTTATTTTCAATATTTTGATAAATACCCAGTGCTGTTGAGTTCCTGGCTCAATATGGGGGAAAGTTGGGCACCAAGGAGAATGAACTGCCTGAAGCTTAATCCAGATAAGACTGAGATTGTGACATTGATTAGTTAGGATAAGCAAACGGAAGATATGAAAAGGACATCTCCTTTAACTGAGTATACATAGCCTCTATTTGCAACTTATGTTTGCAATCCACAGGGAAGGACTGCGCCACAAGTTCCTGTTACATGATCAAGCAGCAGCAGTGTCCCAGAATATTTTTTTCTAATCTGTATCTACCTAGAGATTGAGAACATTTCTTTCAGCTTTAAAGCTTGCTTTGTCACCCTAAAACCCAGGGATTAGTATATAACACCCAGCCCATCCATATATAAGATTCGGATATTCGTACCATTAACATCTAGGTGAGGAAGGCAGGGGAGGTATAACTGCTATCCCTATCTCACACAAGCTGAAAGGTGAGACTAAGAGATCAAGGGATGAGGCTCAATGGAATACAGCAAATCACTGGCAGCACCAGGATTCCAACCAACCACATTTGATTCCACACTTCCTAGAACCCCTTAATTTACAGTTGACAGTCTCCATATTATTATTGGAAAATGTTGCATTATTAGGCAACTTTTTGAGTTCAGTGACTTAGTACTGATGTACTTAGTATGCCCATAAGATATACATTTGCAGGATTGGGACCAAAGTAATTAGATAGTGGTATCAAAAGAAAGATATTTGCACAGTATTAAGATTTCCTGTGTAACAAAACAAAAAAAAAAAAATCTCTAAAATTATTCAGAAATAAAAAGGAGGCTCCACCATTTTATGATAAGTGAATTATTTTAAGCAATGATAAAAGGCTTCTTGTATTCCTGATCTATACAAGTTTGACGTTTGTCATTTCATGACGATAGACAATGAAGAAGAACAGTACTGAAATAAAGAGAATATACAGAATCAATAGATTTTTTCAAAACAGGACAAACTTTGAGGCCATGAAGCTAATGGAGCTTTTCTGCAAATATATTTTGTAAGGCTTTGAAAATGAAAACTTTATCCACTGTGTCTCAATCATTTCAACTACCAAGCAAATTACTTGAGTAGTGAGGCAGGACAATCTCAAGTCAGTCCCCTACTCTAGGCACCTAAAACCAAAATCTGGTGCCTCAGAATTTAGGCGAGTGCACAAAAATTGGTTAACACAGAAAACTAGACAAGCTTTTCTATCCAGCCCTTACCTTCTTCAACATCATCTGATCATCTTAAATTAAGGGACTTACTTGATTATGTTTGCTTGCTCATTTGTTGGTCAAAGCTGTTTTGTTCTGGGGGAGCTGTTTGTTTCAGTTTATATTTTACATTTTCCTAAATATAAACTGACAAAGTTCTTTACAACAACACTTGGTAGTTTATAAGAATGTGGCACTTTTTAGTAGTTAAAATACATACAACAAAACAAAAAGAAGATCTTTCTTTCAAAGTGCTTACAATCTAATAACCTTGTGGTATTACATTGCAAACACATGGACTCTTGCACTCGACCCTCTCCCATGGTAACCAAGAAATTCTTGCAAGCATTACTGTGTATAAAATACATGCAAAGACATTGGTTGTTTTGTAGAAATGTCAGTGTTACTAACTGAAGCAAACAAATGAGTAACAAATTACTAAAATTCTAATTTACACCAGGTTTTTCAATTCTGATGGAGTAGTACAGATCAATGCAAACTATCATAAATATGCAAGTTAATGATCAACTCGTTAACAAAAAATTAAAAAGTAGAATAAATACATTAACAGATATATAGTACATAAAACTATTATATGTGCTCACATTAATAAATGCTAGTAATTATTTTGAAGAGTAAATGTATTTATTTGGTTTTAAAGACACACCCAAGACTATGAGTTCTATTAACAAAGATGCCTTAAATGTTTTTCATAGATATGTTGCTACGGCCATTAATAGCCCCACTTACGTGAGTGCATACAAGTCTGTTGCCAAATACACAACTACTATGCTATTATACAGTATTGCTGTGTAGACTTAACTGGGATTCAAAAAAAAACTTACCGTCTACGATACGGGAAGGGAGTAACAATCCTCTTCTGCCTAATTCAGCGAGAGCCAGACATCCACCATGCCAAGAATTGTCTGTTTCCTGGAAACTAATTTTAGAACACAGAAATACTGTTACATTTAATTTCACCTTTTTGGGTTTTATCATGTGTAATCCAAATTGCTATGTGTGTACTAGTCATAATATTAGAGTGGACATTTTTCCCAAATTCAGGGAGCACTGCATAAATATTTTTAAAATGTTTGTTCTTTCCTACTTTAACTACCATATTAATGAAAAAACTTGAAAAACAGCAAATAGTCCTGCAGCACCTTAGATACTAAGAAAAATGTAGATGGTATCATCAGCTTTCATGGGCACAACCCACTTCTAATAGTTACACCATTTCATCTGAAGAATCAACAACAACACTGTGCGCAAACCATTTATTACTATATACATACCCACCTTCAGATACAAATAAGAAGTCAAACTTCAGATACTTTTTACCAATTACCATCAAAGATCATAATCAAAAAATTATTTTCAGTAAACTAGAGCATGACAGAAAGGTGCTACAGTGTGTTCATGTAATTGCATTCTATCTCTGGAATAAACAAGTGCTTATCTACATCAGAAATAAAATACGGGTGAGAGAATTTCACACTAATCCATAGTGGATTTTTATCCACAATACAAAAGCTATTGAAGAAATTGGTGTGACTGGCAGTGGCAGATAATTAAGATCTAGAGCAAGAATAGAAAAAGTGGTTCAAAATTTAGGCACATTTGCCGAGATGGCAGAAACAAATAGCAGGGAGGAGGAGAAAGCGTGTACAATTCAACATCATGTTCACATACACATTTTATTTTGTGTTAAGATGACAGTAAGAAAGAAAACCTAAAAAAAATATGAAACCAGTGAGAATTCTAAAATTTAAGTTAATGAAGGATTTTCAATGCATTCTCTTTTAATAGCATATTTACAAAGCGCAGTTTCTTTGAGCTACACAAATCAGAGCATACATCTAATTTTTTTTTTAAACAGATTAAAATATGTATTCTGTGAGGGAGCTAGAACACTAAGTCTTCTTTGCAAATCCCAGCACCTCAGTACAGGTAAATCTAGTTCATGGTAAAATGAATACAAGAGAACATATTACATTTTTACCTTTCCGTAACAAAACCTACACCAAAAACACAACAAAAATTCAAATAAAAATAACCCCTATAAACTACAAACTGGCTAGGAACATAAAGGGTAACAAGAAAACATTCTAAATATACGTTAGAAGCAAGAGGAAGACCACAGGCCAATGGACAAGGTAGGCCCCGTACTTGAAAGGGGGGGAGGAATAATAGATAATGTGGAAATGGCAGAGGTGCTTAATGACTTCTTTGTTTCAGTTTTCACTAAGAAGATTGGTGGTGATTTGACCTAACATATTTGCTCACAAATTTTTGTATTTGTTAGTCTCTAAGGTATGTCTACATTAGCCACCCTAGTTCGAACTAGGGTGGCTAATGTAGTCATTCGAACTTGCAAATGAAGCCCGGGATTAAAATATCATTGCAGGAGGAGTAACGGTAGTCCAAATTAGGGGCTTTAGTTCGAACTACCTAGCCCGTGCCGCGTGTAGCCGCGAGCAGGGAGTCCGAACTACCGGGCATTTAAAAATGGCGGCGCCCGGGAACATGCAAATAAAGCCCGGGATATTTTAATCCCGGGCTTCATTTGCAAGTTCCAATGACTACATTAGCCACCCTAGTTCGAACTAGAGTGGCTAGTGTAGACATACCTAAGGTGCTACAGGACTACTCATTTTTTTAAATGAAAATAGGGTAGATTTCCCTACTAGAGGGGAAAGAACAAGTTAAAAAGTTACTTAGGAACATCAGATGTCTTCAAGTCATCTAATGAAAAGCAACCTAGAATACTTAAAGAGCTCACTGAGGAGCTATCAGAGCCATCTCTGAAAAGTCACAAAAAATGAAAGAGATTCCAGAAGATACAAAAAGGGGAAATATAGTGCCCATCTATAAAAAAAGGGAAATAAGGACAACCCAGGAAATTACAGACCAGTCAGCTTAATTTCTATACAAGAAAAGATAAAGGAGCAAATAATTAAGGGATCCATTTGCAAACATCTAAAGATAATAAGGTGATAAGTAACAGTCAGCATGGTAAACTTAAAAAACAAATAAATAGTCTGGTAGCACTTTAAAGACTAACAAAACATGTAGATGGTATCATGAGCTTTCATGGGCACAGCCCACTTCTTCAGATGACCAGAGCCTAGCATGGATTTGTCAAGAACAAATCATGTCAAACCAACCTGATAACTTTCTTTGAGAGGGTAACAAGCCTTGTGGAGAAGGAGGAAGTGGTACTCCTGGTATATCTAGAGTTTAGTATGGGATTTGATACAGTCTTGTCATGCAAGATGAAACTGCTATAAAGATAGGTGCATAACTGTTTGGATTATTGTTCCCAGACAGTAGCTATCAGTGATTCACAGTCATGCTGGAAGGGCATAACGAGTAAGGTTCCGCAGAGATCAGTTCTGGGTCTCATTCTATTCAATATTTTCATCGGTGATTTAGATTATGGCATAGAGAGTACACTTAAAGTTTGCAGCTGATATCAAGCTGGAAGAGGTTGGAAGTGGTTTGGAGGACAGAACTGTAATTCAAAATGATCTGGACAAATTGGAGAAATGATCTGAGGTAAACAGGATGAAATTCAGTAAGGACAAATGCAAAGTACTCTACTTAGGGAGGAATAACCAGTTGCACACATACAAAAGGGGAAATGACTATTCAAGAAGGAGTACTGAAGAAAATCTAAGGCTCATAGTGGACCACAAGCTAAATATGAGATAACAGTGTGACACTGTTGCAAAAAACCCAAATATTATTCCGGGATATTAACAGGAATGTTATAAACAGGATACAAGAAGTGATTCTTCTGCCCTACGCTGCACTAATTAGACCTTAATGGAGTAGTGCACCCAGTTGTGGGCGCCACATTTCAGGAAATATGTGGACAAACTGGAGAAGATCCAGAGAAGAAAACAAAAATGATCAAATGTCTAGAAAATATGACCATGAGAAAAAAATTGAAAGAGCTGGGTTTGTCTTGTATGGAAAAGAGAAGACTGATAGGGGACATAATAGCTTTCAAGTACCTAAAAAAAGGAGGAGAGAAAAAAAATTATTCTAGGACCAACCATACAAAATTAAAATTAAAATTAAAATCCCCAGTGGTATTCAATTCTTAGGAGAAATTTTGTGCAAGATTCAAGGCAGAGTTCTATTTTCCTTGCCTTTAATACATCCTAGAAATTTCTGGAAAAAAAAGCAAGTCACTAATCAGATACTTCATCTCCCAGATTTGAAAAACAGATCCTTTAAAAAACCAAAAACAAACAAAAAAAACCCACACAGCACCTAAATATAGGGTTTTGAAGTGTCAGATATAATTTATAAAGTGGCATTGTGACCTGCTGCCTGAGGGGCTTGGTCTCCATCTACAAAGGGGTGGATAGGCCAAACCCTAGCAGTGTTGTGACCACATGTGCCTGTTTGCAACATCTAGACAAGAACAGGACAGCCCCACCCTGCAGCTCAGGAGCCATCGCTGCATGGTGAGCTCACACTCCCGCCTCTCAAGCCCATACCTGTCAGCACCTACACTATACTCTTGTGCGGGAGTAAGCAAGAATTTTGATGGAGGTGCCACTATAAGAATTTGGTAAATGATCCAGGGCTGCACTCTTCCATGATATTAACTGAGGAGGTATGGGGTCTGGGATGGAGGTTGGGGTAAGGAATTGGGATGCAGAAGGGGGTGTGAGATCTCGGAGGGAGTGTGAGTGAAAGAGGGGGTTGTGATCTGGGGCAAAGGACTGCTGGGTTACTTAGGGTAGGAGTGTGGGGGGCAGGGTCTGGAAGGAGATATGGGTGCGGGAGGGAGGCGGGGGAAGGGGCTGGAGTGCCAGAGGCAGGCTTTGGCCAGGAGATGCTTACCTGGGCAACTCCCAGCAAGTAGCCCAGCAAGTTTCTCAGCCAGGTTCCCTGCCTTCCATGCCTCCACAGGCTGCCGAGAAAAGCCGGCTGCAGGGGTCATGTGTACTTTTCTGAAGGCTGCAAGCCTAAAAGGAGAGGGGGTGGTGTACTTCGCACACTACCTGTTCTTCAAACAGGTAGCTCTCATTGACGAAGAACTGGCCAATGGGAGCTGCAAGATTGTGCTGGGGGGCCGGGGAGCAAGGGCAGCATGCAAAGCCTCTCCCCCCCTTCCTGGGCTCGCAGCGTTCAGAGGCACACATGCCCTGCAGATGGCTTTTCTGAACACCGTGCGAGGACAGGGCAGGCAAGGAGCCTGGCTGAGGCTCCCGCTGGGCCATAGGCTGGATCCAGAAGCTTGGTGGGCCACATCCGGCCTGCGGGCCATATTTTACCCACCCCTGCCCTTATGTGTGGTGGTGTAATAAAAACTAATACTTAGTGACCTCTCTGTGACTTATTTTTCCAGTCCCTCTGCCATAAAATTTACCAAGTTGCCTCATCAAAATCATAACCTTATTAATAGGATATAGCTGAAGGATGATCAAGCGCCAAGAATAACAACATCAGTGAATGTTACTTGACATTCCCTGCAGAACAACCCAGGGGAGGGAGGAGGAATACCATATCAGCACCTGATACTGCTTCAGTGCCATCCTGAACCACAGGGGTGGTCCAGCTTGGATCACTGCAATCAGTCACTGCTCTTCTCCCCTCCTCACCCTCTTGGTAAGAACGTTTGCTTCTACTCAGTGATTTCATCGGAAATTCCATTCAGACTAATGAAAGATTGAAAAACCAAGTGGCTAGGATTCCAACAGGAATTTAAAAGGCTGCCTTGCTTCACTCATTCGCAAAAGAAGCTCTTACAGAACTAGTCTCCTTTGCCAGTGTAATGTCCACACAGCACCCTTTCTATACAGTCACAGAATCATAGAGTTGGAAGAGACCTGAGGAAGTCATCGATTCCAACCCCCTGCTAAAAGCAGGACTAACCCCAACTAAATCATCCTAGCCAGAGCTTTGCCAAGCCAGGACTTAATAAACCTCTAGGGATGGAGATTCCACCACCTCCATAGGTATCCCATTCCAGTGCTTCACCACCCTCCTAGTGAAATAGTTTTTTCTAATATCCAATTTAGACCTCCCCCACTACCACTTGTTCTACCATCAGTCACCACTGAGAATAGCCCCTTTCCATCCTCTTTGGAATATCCCTTCAGGTAAATGAAGGCTGCTGTCAAACCCACCTACCCACCACCACTACTACTACTACTTCTGGAGACTAAAAAAGCCCAAATCCTTCAGCTTCTCCTCATCAGTCATGTGCTCCAAATCATTTTTGTTGCCCTCTGCTGGACTTTCTCCAATGTGTCCACATCCTTTTTGTAATGGGGGACCCAGAATTGGATGCAATACTCCAGATGAGGCCTCACCAGTGCCAAACAAAGGGGAATAATCACTTCTATAAATCTGCTGGCAATGCTCCAACTAATGCACCCCAATATGCCATGGGCCTTCTTGGCTACAAGGGCATACTGTTGACTCAGTCAGATTCTCATCCACTGTAATCCCCAGGTCCTTTTCTGCCAAACTGCACTTGGGACAGAAGAATCCCAAGCACTGCTCATCTGTTCAAGTTTCCACTTCTTGTAAGCTTCCTTTTTGTGTTGAAGCTCGACAACGATTTCACTGATAAGCCAAGCTGGTTGCCTACCATATTTGCTTTTCCTACTGAGCATCAGGATGGTCTGTTTCTGCACCATCAATAAAGCTTCTTTAAAATACAGCCAGCTCTCCTGGACTCCTTTCCCTTTCATGCTAGCGTCCCAGGGGATCCTGCCCATCAATTCCCTGAAGGGAGTCAAAGTCTGCCTTTCTGAAGTCCAGGGTCTGTATTTTGCTGCTCTCCATTCTTCCTTTCATCAGGATACTGAACTCTCATAATCGCTGCTGCCCAGGTTGCCACCCACATATACTTCCCCTACTAATTCCTCCCTGTTTGTGAGCTGCAGGTCAAGCTGAGCATGGCCCCTGGTTGCTTCCGTCAGTACTTGTATCAGGAAGTTGTCCCCAACATTCTCCAAAAACTTCCTGGATTATCTGTGTACTGCTGTATTCGTCTCCCAGCAGATGTCAGAGTGACTGAAGTCCCCTATGAGAACCAGGGCCTGTGATCTGGAAGCTTCTGTTAGTTGTCTGAAGAAAGCTTAGCTTACCTCATCCACCTGATCAGGTGGTCTACAGCGGACACCCACCACAACATCACCAAGGTTGCTCCTCATCTCTCAGTAATCATGGCCATCAGATTCATCTTCATTCCCACAATAGCCCAAGAAAAGTCAATACAGCAGCACTGTAAGCTTTTTTTTGCCCAGATTATGTAGCATCACAGCAAAGACAACTGGAAGCAGGTGATGAAACAGCACATTAATGGCCAATTCAAAAAGTTGTCTGTATTCAGTACCAGGGCTGGAACTGCAGTTGACATGATGCTTCCTCATTGGCCCATGCCAAGACAGACTATGATCCAGTCCAGACCAGTATCACTAGTACAATCTCGCTGATCCATTCTCCAACAAGCATAAATCTTGAAATCAGTTTTTGACATGGATTTTATTGTTTATCAAAAGTGTTAAAAAGCAAGGATTTGAAATATATAAATTTGGCTCTCTAAATCTGAACCTTTGTCATGGAAATTCTTCATATTTCATATTGATTCAAGTGACTCTTATTCAATTAGACTCTTATTGACTCTTATTCCATTCTCACTTCTCTTTATGTACATAACCTGGAATATCTCATCTCTATCCTTGTACAAAACCTGACCTCTACATAAAGTCTAGTTATATTCGCCAGTGCAAAATGGACGTGTACCTACTGGATGGTTCCCCATGGCATTTTCCTTGTTACAATACAAAAACAGAGGAAGTGTTTTCTATGTGTCTGTTCTAAACCAATCTCAGAGGAGATCAGCCAAATAATGCTAGAATTATTGCCACTGCTGGCTGAAGTCAATACTCCAGCACTGTATCAACCACCCTAAATAGGCATTTTTGTTCTAGTAGTTTGGGAGAAACCACGGGAAAATAATTGAAAAAAGAAAAGTAAAATGCAAATCAGTAACACGCAAAATTAAGTGTTGTGAATACTTAAGTTCAGTTAAATATAATTAACTAACCATGCTTGTCTAGTGTTAACAAGCAGCTACATAACTGCCCTACCCAAGCCCATCTCTCAATGTGATTTCTGAAATGTTTTGGGGTTAGGTTTTGTATCTTAAAAAAAAGAACTTGAAGGAAGGTGAAGCTTTCTAACCCTGGAGCCATGAAACATCTCACTGGTCTGGTTCTTTGTGTTGACAGAGTGTGGTTGCTTAGCCACCCAAGCTGGATAGTTTAATTGTGCAGCTCAAGAGTCTAAGTCAAAAAGGTTCACATGCTTCTTATCACATTAATGCACAGGTCAAAAAGAAAACAACCCACAGAATGTCAACTATCATGATGGTTTTAAAAAAAAAAAAATTGATGGAGGGAGGGAAAAGAATTGCAGAATTTGTAACTCACATAGCAAAAAGGTAGCATCTACCATAAGTATTAATTAGTTCCTTTTTTTTTTTCTTCTTCTTCTTTTCTTCCTTGCTCTCTGGTCCAAAGTGTAATATATAATGTGGTTTGCACACATACCCCTTCTTGAAGCAGACAAAAATACATTTTTCTACATATTTTGACTGACATTCTCTAAGACCATTAATGCTAACAGTTTTTGAGCATCCTCAGAGATTTTAAAAGGTACATCCAGTACTTCATTCCCAAAGTAAGATTATCTGAGTATAAAATATTTCCAAATCTATTCCAATATTCAAAAAACAAAACCAGGGAAGATTGTTTCCATATGCACAAAGGACATGTCTATTTAGTATGCAGCAAGCTAAATAAAGCTACAATGTTCTAGCTTGCTGCAGACCAACTGCCTGGGTGTACCCTCCTATTATACACCCATAGTATCTTTTGACCTACTGTTATTCCATTCTTAGATATTTCTTTATTTGAATACTCCCACTATAAATAAAACATGGTAAGAATTTCCTAGTTAGCAAATGCTATTCCCCAAGCCAACATCTGAGACACAGTAACTACACTCTTTAAATTGTCCCTGGGCATGCTGAAGGCTACATACAAGAAAAAACACATCTAAGGAGGAACATTTAGTATTGGTTAAATGCTTGCAAATTTGTCTAGGTTTATTAACAAAAGGTATGTATGGATTTGTATGCAAAATGCTGATACAGTATTTAGCAAGACAACCATGGTCATACACTTTTACCTCAAGAAAGCAACCATTATTTCTGAAAGTAACTTTAGGACAGATAATGTGTAAACCAACCATGCATGTGCTCCTCTCCCTTTTCTGGTGTTTTTAAAACACAACAGGCAACTTCAGGATAATGGGAAGAAAAGGGTTTCATAGCAATTTAGTTTTCACATACACAACAATTCTGCTCTTATATGTACAAGAATACATTATTTTTTTCTTTTCATACTTGTGAATCAATTTTGTGGTATTCATGAACATGAAATAACATCAGTACTAGCCAGAGCCACAGCGTAGGAGAACACTATTCAATTTCCTTATACTACTCTGCCAATGCATCTCACTCCTGACCTGAAACATGCCACACTGCAAATCATAGCAAACTATGCCTACATAATTTGTTGTGTGGAAAAATACTCACTAGAGACTATGATGGGAAAGGCCACCAAATTCATTTATATATACAGCATATCATAACTTGAACACAGATGTGTCATGAAAAGCTTAGTCTAAGCAGCCCAAATCACCTCAAGATTCTGCTTTATTCTTTTTATTAGACTCTAAAAATGAGGTCCAAACTTGCATGGCCATTAAAGATTCAATAGGAATTTACCACAGTGCCCTTGACCAAAATTCCAAAACTCCTTATTGTTTTACGTGTGCTCTGGACCAGTTATCTGCCTGAATATTGCCCTCCCGCTCCAGAAATGGCCATGTGACAGCTGTGAAATGATATACAAAGCATAGGAGCCTGTTAAGATCCAAGGATGCAAGCCACTTCATAAATACAAAAATTACCTAAAGCAATCCAATAGAGACCCAACTACATCATCTGCTAACTCTTTTGGAAGCCTTCCAGTTATTCTGCCAACCCTGCAAAAAGAGAAGAACAGTGATTTTCTAATTACTGTAATTTAAGATAAACATTTACACTCAGATAACAAGATTCAAACTACAGATAACACCACATTATTTCAACTCTGTTCGACATTTGTGTCCTAGTGTGACTAGAAGCTAAAAAGCTATAAAACCTGCCTAGCAAAAAAATAAAATTTTCAAATGGAAAAAAGAAAATATGGATCAGCAAACTGGGAAGAAACAGTATCGCAAAAAGAGACCTAAAATAAATCATTTCACATCATTCCAATCCCAACCCTGGTTCAAAGTTCCTAGTTGGCTGCCTCAGCTTCCACTTCCATCCAAGAATACTAAGAGACATGGGCTACATGTCATAACTTGTGCTACAATGATCATAAGTAATTGATAACGCTGAGAAAACAACATACAATTATTTAACCTGGGAGACATTCAGTTGTGCTAACTGATTAGTTGAAAATTAAATAGAAGAAACCTACCCTTTTGCAGCAGACCATCTAACAATGGTGTCTTTGTCTTTCAATCCAACCAATAATTGTTCTGTAGAGAATGCATTTAAGGGGTCCAGGTTGCAAAATAAACAGCAGAGAAAGCGGGGATGGGGAGGGAAAGAGAAGGAAAAAAATGTGGGGAAAATTGTCAATTAGAGTGTTCATGCTAAAGGAAGCTGATAGAGTGGGTTCTAAGTATTCTTAAGTACCCAGTGCTTGGCTATTTATGTCATTAGGATGTAGAATGTAGTGGGTAAGCCATACCCAGACAAGGCTATTCAAAAGAGTCCAATTTGCATGTATGAGGTTTATGAATACCTACCATGAGATCAATGACGACACACTGAAAGCAGTAGTATTAGTATTTTTTAAATAAAATAAGTAGCATAAATTTCTAAACAAAATTAGGTATTTTGAGTGGCTTATTACATTTCCAAGTGCTGTGAGCCCATTACTGCTGTTAATCCCTATATATCTCAATCAGCAGACCTACTGCAGGCCTTTAACTTTATTTGAATACAATTTGAACCTTTTAAATACAATTCACTCTGCCCACCCCCAAAAACAGAAAGACCCCGAGTCACATTATTGAATAAGACTGGGCAAGTGTGTTTCAAAGTAAAATTGTTATTTTTACACGTGGACATTTTTCATTCTTGTTTATGGGAAAAGTGGCATGCGGAAAACCATGGCATAGTTTAAAAAAATATGGTGAACCTTATCCAATTACATACACGTCATATTATAATTTTCTACATTACTTTACCAACAATTTGTGTAACCATAATTCTTTCGTAAGTCCATCCCAGGTTGTTGCCAGTTGTAATGTCAGCTGGCTAAAGAAGTAATTTCAATTTGAATCCAACACACCTATAACATTCTCAACCTCTCCCGGAATGTCATACTCCTCTTCAACATCAGCAGCAGGAGCAACAGCAGCAGTTACTAGGTTCTGTGCAACTGCACCCTGAGCAGAAAACTGCAGGTTGGTGGCCAAAGATCTACAGCCACGTTGATACCTGTTACAAGAAACAACATTCATTTGCAATTTTTGTCTAAGTTTGTGCCTACCCCGTTAATCCTTGAACATAGCATATGCCATCCTCAAACCTTCTCTCAGTGTAGTACATTTTCACAGCAGTATTTTTAACTACTGTGGGAAAACACTATTCTAGTAGGCAAAGAAAACCATGTGTGTGTTGTACTAGATGATTTACCCAGCATTGCTTGGGTCCTTAACTCAATTAACGTTTGTTTACTGGAAAAAAATGAAATTGTACATGCTTCATTTAAATCATTCCTTGGGGGCAGGGCTGGGGATGAGGGGTTCAGTATGCAGTCTGGCCTAGGGAGAGAGGACAACCCCAGCCCTCTCTCATCGCAGCAGCTTGGGGCTAGGAGAGAAGCACCTGTCCATGGCTGCTGCAGCTCCAGGGGGCACAGCCAGAAGAGGGGTGCCTGTCCTCCTGCTGAGATAGATCCAGGGTCGCCTGCCCCCTGTGCTCCCCAAGCAGAGTGAGGAATGCAGCAGACTGTGCACTTTCCCCTTGTTCCCTAATGAAAGGGAACAGCCAGAAATGTTCCCATATGAATCCCTAAGGGGCGCCTAGGGGAGGAAGGCTTGAGTTGGGAGCAATCCTTACTGGGGAAACGGGGAGTGGAGGTGCCCCCAACCAGCCCCTTTCACCTGCCTGTGATTCTGACTCTTTTCTCTCTAGTTTAATGAGAATCAATCCCATTCCAGGCTCAATGGGCAGTGATCAATAGCTTAATGTCTGGTTTGCGGCCGGTGTCAAACAGGGTGCCCCAAGGGTCGGTTCTGGGACCAGTTTTGTTCAACATCTGCATGAATGACCTGGATGAGAGGCTGGATTGTACCCTCAGCAAGTTCGTAGATGACACTAAGCTAGGGGTAGAGGTAGATATGTTGGAGGGCAGGGATAGGGTCCAGAGCAACCTAGTCAAATTAGAGGATTGGGCCAAAAGAAATCTGATGAGGTTCAACAAGGACAAGCGCAAAGTCCTGCACTTGTGACAGAAGAATCCCAAGCATTGTTACAGGCTGGGGACCCACTGGCTAAGCAGCAGTTCTGCAGAAAAGGACCTGGGAATTACAGTGGATGAAAAGCTAGATACACATCAACAGCGTGCCCTTGTAGCCAAGAACGCTAATGGCATATTGAGGTGCATTAGTAGGAGCACTGTCAGCAGATCTAGAGAAGTGATTATTCCCCTTTATTCAACACTGGTGAGGTCAAATCTGGAGTACTGCATCCAATTCTGGGCCCACCATTACAAAAAGAATATGTGGACGCATTCAAGAAAGTCCAGTGGAGGGCAACCAAAATGACTAGGGGACTGGTGCACATGACTTATGAGGTGAGGCTGAGGGATTTGGGCCTATTTAGTCTACAGAAGAGTGAGGAGGGATCTGATAGCAGCATTTAACTACCTGAAGGGAGGAGGGATTCCAAAGAGGGTGGAGAGAGGCTCTTCTCAGTGAGGCAGATGACAGAATGAGGAGCAATGGTCTCAAGTTGCAGTGGGGGATGTCTAGGTTGGAAATTAGGAAACACTATTTCACTAGGAGGGTGGTAAAGCACTGGAATGGGTTCCCTAGGGAGGTAATGGAATCTTCATTCCTAAATCCTGGCTTGACAAAACTCGGGCTGGGATGATTTAGTTGGGGGCTAGTCCAGCTTTTAGTAGGGGGTTGTACTGCTTGGATGAAAGACCTCCATTAAACAGCTAATTACTTCAGAAAATATGCTGGAGATTCAGTTGGTAGCACCCTTCCTTCTATAGCTATGTGTACACTATGAGCTTGGTGTACAATTCCCAATTTGCATATCAGTATTTGCAGTAGCTCAGTGAGAGCTAGCACAAGTATAAATAGCAGCACAACCACATAGCAGTATAGAAAAGCTTAGCCATTTTGAGTTCATGCCCACAGGTTGGGAAAGGCTTGTATTCAACACAGCTAAGCCATATCACTTCTGCCCATGCTGCCACAGCTACACTACTAAGTACCCTAGTTGGCAATCACATCCCTAATTCACAGTGTATACATAGGTCATGAAAACAAGAAGTCTATATTCCAGCACTGTAATAGAAAGAAATGTGCCACTGAAGATATCACCTTTTAGACAAGATGCAAGTATCAGGTTAAATGTGGTAATTATTTTTCTTCTTTAAATTCTAATTACTTCTCAAAGTCCTTATTTCTCTCCCACCATATACTATTAAGAACATAAGAATGGCCATCCTGGGTCAGACCAAAGGTCCATCCCTGGGCCAGACGAAAGAACGGCCATAATGAGTCAGACCAAAGCTCCATCCAGCCCAGAATCCTGTCTGACAACAGTGGCCAATGCCAGATGCTCCAGAAGGAGTGAATACAACAGGTAATCATCAAGTGATCCATCCCCTGTCACCCATTTCCAGATAAACATAGGCTACCCATCCTGGCTAATAGCCATTGATGGACCTAACCTCCAATGAATCTATCTAGCTCTATTCCACATTTGGACCCTAAACATGCAAAAGACAAGAACATTTGAGAGCTTATAATTTTCTCCTTTTCCCCACCATTTACTTTTTAAATCAGGCATTTATCTCAAATGGACTGAGTTTCTTAAGAAAGGAGCCATATCTTTTTGTTGGCTTTAAGTCTCCTTGTACGTTCATAGTGTAGGATAATTGATTTATAGAAAGAATAATAATTAAAATTAAGATTGCATGTCACCTATAGGAAGAGCAGTTAGTTAACTCCAGCACCTTGGAAAAATTACAAGTTAAATGACTACTATCTGCCTCAAATTCCCCATCTCAATTCATGTGGACAGTGTTTATCAAAACTTCCTGCACTGAATTGTTGTGCATTGTAAAACAACTGCCAGATTCTACCTCAGACATAGATTTAACTGGCAGCAAGTGAAGTGACTCCTATAGGAGTTTTGTCGGTTTATATTTATTATGTGATCAAAGTTTCTTTGTTAAGAAAGCCGCACAACAAATGCAACGCATTATAAAAGACCAAGAGACACTCCCTATAGTTACAGTCGACCTCCTAATTCCATTCTAATCTTCAGTCAGTTGCTCAAAATTTTCTGAAATAAGCTTCCTTTAGGCAGTAGTTTTCCATGCTTGGTCTTAGCTTTAATGTAACTTCACTTTTTCACTTATTCAAGCATAGACACAAACTTTTCCCAAATTTTTAATCAGAAATTTTATACTCCAGTATCTCAGACAACTTACACTTCAAAGCTTGGTTAGTTTGGCATTTCACAGTGCTTGAAAATCATGGAAAACGTGAGAAAAAGAAAGAATTATGGGATTGTATACTAGAACTTTTTCATATCAATCCATTTTATTATTATTAGAGGTAAATTAGATAGAAGTTAACGATGGAAAAAGCTAAATGTGGGGAGTGTCTTTTCCCACAGTCGGAGGCCAAGTCAGTGGGGTTTTTTTGGGGGGGGGGGTTGTTTTTGCTTTTCACTTGTGTGTAGCCCCCAGACTGATTTATCTTTGGATCAGCAGACCCTGACCCAAAAAAGGTTCCCCACTCTTCCACTACACATTTGACAGCATAACTTTTTGTACAGACATATGCAACACAAAAATTACAAATATTATTCTTAATATGAGAGCTGTTTGTAATCTCTGTACACAAAACGAAGCAAATAATGCTATTACATCTAACATCTCAGTTTAAAATTAATAAAACTAGGCATAAGTTCTGCACTTGAATGTGAATTTCCTGCTCCCATCAACTTCCAAGGATGTGGAGAGAGAGCAATTTTTGACTCTTACCACTGAAAGCAAATTCTTAAGATAGTAAAAGGGAAAGATATAAAAAAGGGAAATTGATTAACTGAAGGATTAAAAAATATTTTAGAGACTAAAATAAAGCTAAAAAAATAAAGTTGTCTTCTATTGCTGAGATTGTCTTTCAAGGTTATTTTTAAAATTGAACGTTTTCAATTTACTGAATGCTACTACTACCACCATTTGTGCAATTTAGAAAAAAACTAAATATGCAATCAAGTGAAAGTATTCACCTTGCTAAACAAGTAGATGTTTTTAGCAATGAGGGGGAAACATTCTACAGCTAGAAAGAATTTCCTAAGCCTAGGGACTCTCTCAAAGGTGAAAGATACAATCCAAAATGATAAAAATAGCTGACAAGAAAGCCTACAATTTTAAAATATCAGTGCAAGAAATCTGAAAAAAAGAGTCTACCCTGTGGCAAATAAATAAAACCAGGCACCAGAGAAAAGATAATATCATTTGGCTAAACTGTTAAACTAAATAATGTAGGTTTATGAATAGCTGTTTTTCCAAATGGGCACTACATTTGTTCAGAGTAAGAATTCTGTAATATTGGGCATAACTTCTCTACTACACTGAACTAAAAACAACCTTGGTGATATGGCCACTCTATTTCCATCTTTGTAATGTGCTCTACAATGGAGAACTTTTCTATGAATGTTTTTATGCTTGTATTATATACAACAAAAAAAGAATTTATCATAGGGCTTTAATTTACACTGAAATCTGTTATATAACTGCTAACTTAAATATGGAACACATTAACCCCAAGCAATGACAAAAAGCTACTCAGAATGCAACAAACAAAAGACCTACAACATTCTAGTACCATAAAAGAAGGATATCTGTCTAATTTCAATGTTCAGACAATCTTGTAATCAAGTTAACATGTACAGTTTTCTTACTCATCAAACTCTATACAAGTGAGTCTGAATTTCAAAATCCTATTCTGTTAAAGGACTAATGAATGTAAGTTTGCTCGCTCTCCTTTCACCAACCTCCACTTTGCCACCTTTGGTTTTAGAAACGTCAATCCAAGTCGCTGAACAAGTTTCACCCCTAGCTTACGAAGAAGCGTCTGGTTACTTTCTGACAGCTTGCAATTATCAAGGCATTCGAGTACAGTAGAAGCTGTAAAAGAGAAAGTAAATGTGCTGAACAAAAATGCTTCTGTTACAAAGTTCAATCTTATTTACAGTGTCTTCATCTAATTCATCTACCTTACAGTCTTGTATTACTGCCCATCAATATAATGACATGACAAATGTTTAATACATAATAAGCATAATTATAACAAAGGAAGTGGTCTAATGGTTTGAGCAACAGATTGTGAACCAGGAACCCCAAATCTTAAAACCTGGTTCTATTACTAAATCATTTTGGCTTTACGGGGGGGGGGGGGGGAAGGGGAAGGTACTCAAGGTAGAGACTCCATTTTTTATTACAAATAAAAACAAAGTCACTATATTTGCAACCTGAAATGATTACTGAATGCTTTGACGCAAGACCCTAAGAAGCAATTAATATGGACAAGCTTTAATGCAGCTTCATTCTTCACAGGGACGTCAAATTATTTAAAAAATTAATACGATTTTTTTAAAGTTGTGATTCATCACAGTTTTAATTGCACTGTTAAACAATAATAGTTTGAATGCTATTTAAATATTTTTTATGGGAGAAAGCGTGTGTGTGTTGGGGGAGCACTGTCTCTTGAAGCAGAGCACTCAGCAGCCTGAATACTTTTGAGCTGGGCAGCACTCACTCCTTAGGTGCCAGGCAGTAGGGACAAGCTGACATCAGCCCTCCTGTCCCCCACCACATTCAGCAGACAGGCTCTTGTCCAGAACAGATTGGCGGGGGCATCTCCACAGAGAGTGGTGAGGAGGCAGGAGCAAGGCAGCCAGAGGAGGGGCACCCCTTCCCCAGAGGTGTGGTGCCTCCCAAGTATGATGGAAAAAGGGCTTTAATTTATACTGAAATCTGCTATATAACTGCTAAATTAAATATGGAACACATTAACCCCAAGCAATGAGAAAAAGCTACTCAGAATGCAACAAAGAAAAAACCTACAGCATACCAGTAACATAAATAACAGTGTGCAATTAACAATAGTTTCTAAAAAGTGTTAATTTGTTTTGAGTTAATCACATGCATTAACTGTGATTAACTGACAATCCTAACTCTTATAGAAAGTGCTACAAGTGTAAAGATTTAAACATTACACTGGCTTAAGAGTTCTCCAGCTTGTTTTATTAATCCTGCATAAGAGTGATCACATTTTAAAAAGATACTAACCCCTGGACCTAACAGTAACAGTTCAAAATCCCATTTGCAAGCCATCTATACGTTCCTGACTTCCAAATGGAATAAAGCATCTACTTCTAGCCCTGATAAATTTCAAATTTGTTTCTTAAAAGACACATCTTTCCAATCACTATCTTTAATTCTACCATGGTTTTAGTGGTTTCTATTTCAAATGACAGAAATTAATACTTTATGCCTTCTGAATGGCTGGGATCATTCCAGCTTTACAACAGCATTAACAATTAATCTCTAGAGTATGTCGAGACTACGGGGATTTTTTTCGAAAGGAGATATGCAAATTTGGCACTAATTTGCATATCTTCGTATGATCACTTTTTCCGAAAGTGGGTTTTTCAAAAGTGAAAGTAGTCTGGACACGGTTTTTTCAGAAAAAAAACCCTTTTTCGAAAAAACCACTCTTCCTAAAAAAAGGAGGTTTGCGTGGTTTTTCAAAAAAGGGTTCCCCCCCCCCCAAAAAAAAACGCATCCAAACTACTTTCACTTTTGAAAAACCCATTTTTGAAAAAGCGATAGGAAGATATGCAAATTAGCACCAAATTTGCATATCTTCTTTTGGAAGAAAAAAAATTTAGTCTAGACGTACCCCTAGCTGTTCTAGGCAGAGAATGCAGAAATCATGTCAAAATTCAAGATGGGAACCTCATGACAATTTTAAGGATCAATCTGCCAAGTCTAGAATTACTGTAATAGCCCAAAACAAATGTTTTCATGACCAGGAAGATTTTCCCAAACACTAGTATAGGATTAGTGATCAGAAAGAAAAGTATTTAATATTGAATTAAGAAGAATGTCTCTTAGTCAGGCTGCTATAAGCCTACATAATATAGGAGCCTAAGATCTTAAGCACTGAAAGTGGTCTACATAGAACATTTTTTTAAATACACTCACCTAACTCCTTGAACTGATAATAGTTTCTCCCCCCCTCCCACACACAAATAAATATCACAGACTATATGAGCCTTACCATATGGTAAACAATCATCTCTCTTGCCATGTTTAAATAACTGCGCCTAAGAAAATAAATAAGGGAAAATGTTCTTCAAACATGATAATTACAACTAATAAAGCACAATTTACCAGACCCATGGATCCAAAGCATTCCTCAATGTTCTAGCACTAATACACAGTTATCAAAATCTACAGACATACAATACAAGATATTTTAATGCAGCTCAAAGATTACATCTACACTGCAATCAGAGGTGTGACTGCAGCACATACAGACATACCTGCCCTGGCTTTAAATTAATATCTTGGATACAAACAGTAGTAAAGCTGCAGCAGCACAGGTGTCTGTATGAGCTAGCTTCCTAAATACATACTTAGGGTTGCAGGTGGGCTGTACAACCCGTGCCAAAGCCCATCAGGATGCTATGACAACACTGCTATATATGCGGCAATAACATACCCAGATTGCAGTGTAAATATACCCTAAGAGGCAAAGCACACAACTTGCAGCCATAGGAGAGGAGGGAGGGAAGGCTCGGTGGCCTAAGGTAGTTTTAAACCACGTATGTGCCCTCCTGATGCTGGGCTGGTAAGGGCTGGAGAGGCCCATGACCTAACTTAGGGTATGTCTACTCTACAATTCAACATCGCCAGCAGGTTCTGTTTGTCAGAAGCTGAGAATGGACAACAAAGGATGGATCTTATGTTCCTAAAGGCTTAAGCTGAGGAGCAATACAGCTGTTCAGGCATGGACTGCATCTACACTGCAATTTTAGAACTCCATAGCATCGGCCCCCTGAGCCCAACTCAGCTGATATGGCCCAACGGAAGGTGTATTACAGACATATGCTTGGACAGTCATGGGGCCTGTCTAAATTACAGCCTCTACCTCAGGTCACGCAACGTGCCACAACGCTTCACTGAATCTATGCAGTCCTGTGTGGGGACTTTAAAATTAGGGATATTAAATTGCATGTACTCTGGTAACCATGCAGCCAACAAATATTTTGTCAGTTACACAATTACCCGATAAGTGGCTCCACACTGAAAGTAGCTTGGGAGCCAACGGGCAGGCAGGCTGGCTCAGTCCCAGCTTACACCGGTCCTGGCAGCCATCCCCACTGCAACTCTGCAAGAAAAGTGCCCTTTTTCCCTCAGCATAAATGGACCAAAAATCAGGGTGAAGATTTCCATCACAATCACTTTCCTCGTATTAACAAATTGAAATCAAGATAGCTGTAATGCTCAAAAAAAGGTGCTGTGTCAAATGACAGGCAAAAACTGTGTGTCTGGAGGGTATAAGATCATTGCTTAACTACATTTCTCAACACTGTATATTTAATAGCTTACAAAGAGATACTGAAATATAAAGTCCTACATCACTCAATATTTTTAAAATATTCTTGCTCTGTATCATGTTTGGCTAGTAAAATAAGTTCA
Source organism: Rafetus swinhoei (assembly GCA_019425775.1). Classification (NCBI taxonomy): domain Eukaryota; kingdom Metazoa; phylum Chordata; order Testudines; family Trionychidae; genus Rafetus; species Rafetus swinhoei. The sequence goes on from CM033438.1 coordinate 5,999,671, forward strand.
GGTTGCACCTCTGAAATCCAGGACTCTCTGGTCCAGCACCATCCATGGTCTGGGATGTTGCTGCCCAGAGCCCGCTGGGAGGCTAGCAACAGGGGGGCTGGTGGGTCAACAATGGCAGAGAGACCACCAGTGGCCTTGAAACTCCCGGCCAGCCGGACCGGCTGCGGAGAGGCCGGGAGTAGCCAGGAAGTCCCCAGCCGGACTGGCTGCAGTCAGGCTGGTGACAGGGGGCCCATGGCCAGGAAGCCACAGCCGGAAGCCCCAGCTGGGTGGGAAGGCACTGGCTGAGAAGGTATAGCCCCAGTGCTAGGAGAGGCCTGCGGCCAGGAGTCCTAATGGACAGGGGCAGAGGCCGCAGGTCTGGAGGCCAGGAGTGGGGCCAGGAGGCAAGCACTGACTTTCCCTGGTTTGGCAAACTGCTCGGTTCGAGACTGCTCAAGTCCTGGGGGTGCTGGACCAGGAAGGTCCAATCTATTATTACAATGTGTTCCCTTTACATTCTCTCTAATACCATATCAATCAATGCTATATAACTACACTATGTCCAGCCTTAGAATCCAAACTCATTACAAATTTATATGGACAAGAAGCCACAAGTACATTCGAACAACAGTAATTTTTTGTTAGAATACTGAACCGCTCCAACCTTTTTCTGAAAGCAGATTAGTTTTTATTTCTAAGGAAAAACGTATGTAAGAGAAAAGCACCCCACAACTTCAATTAACTACAATTTCCTTCACTTTACACAGTTGCTGTATTCGAGATTCAAGTTCAGCAACTGAAATTCATGAACAACACACAGAAATGCCACATACTGAATATTTAAGTTTTAATTTCTATGGGGAAGATTATCTTATATTAAATGGCAAGAGCTGTGGGTGGTTCAAGGTGCTTGTTTAAACTATTTAGCAGTGGTTCTCAAACTATTTTCTGTTGTGGGCCTCTCATGCTGTATGGTCCTGGGGATGTCACATGTACAGCTGTGTGCTGTTTGGGCTGCAGGTCAAGAACCACTGATACATTTAACAGTCATCTCTATGTAACAACCTCCACTGTGTTACAGATCATTTTGGGCTAATAGCAGACCTACTCGAGAAAATTGCATCTGAAAATGCACACAATGTGACCAGAATGTACTCAAATTTCAAATGTGTAGCTTCACCGATAGTGTTGTGCAATATACACCTCTTCAGCTACAAGAACTGAGACTGTATCCTGCGGCCTTTAGGAAAAAAGAAAAGAAAGAATATAATCACCTTGTATGTATTCAACTTCATTGCCTTATTTTGGGATGCTCTATAAAGTAAGGATGTTAAAGACCAGTCGACTATCCGATAAGCAAATGCTTATTGGTTAGTCAGTCAACTAGTCAATTCCCGCCCCCCCTTGCTGCCTCTATCAGACAGAGGCAGCAAGGCGGGAGAGGGGGAAAAAGGGGTACTTCAAAGCGGCAGCGCCGCACAGCTGAGCCTGGGATCAGCCTGGGACCCTGGGCTCAGCTATGCAGTGCTGCCTCTGAAACGCCAAGGCAGCATTCCAAGGTGGCAGCGCCATATGGAGCCCAGCATCAGCGGGGGACTCCCCATCTGATCCCAGGCTGCGCACAGCATTTCTGCAGAACCTGGGATCATCTGGGGAATCCCCAGCTGACCCTGGGTTCTGGGGAAAATGCTGTTCGGAACTCGCAGTCAGCTGGGGAGTCCCTAGCTAATCGCGGGTTCTGCTGAAATGACGCACAGAGCCCAGGATCGTCCCCAGCTGACCCCGGGCTCCATGTGGCATTTCAAATCAGCAGCGTAACATGGAACGGGGGACTCAGAGTCCCCCGCTGACCCTGGGCTCCATGAGGGCACTTCCGCTTTGAAATGCACAAGAGCCCTCACTGGGAACTCTTGTACATTTCAAAACTGGCACACCCACATGCAGCCCAGAGTCCAAAGGACTTCCCGCTGGCCACGGGCTGCATGCAGAGTTCCATATTCCTCCTCTGAAATGTACAAGAGCCCCAGCAGGGGCTCTTAGGCATTTCCACATTCCTCCTTTGACATGTACATCAATTAGTTGAGCAGTCGATGGAAATTCCATCAACTACTCAACTAGTAAATCAACTGATATTTAACATCCTTACTATAAAGGTAACTAAGGCAGACAGGATACTGGGCTGGATGGACCTTTGGTATGACCCAGTATGGCCATTCTTATATTCTTAATAATCAAGGAAAATAACTAAATTGTTCATTTATGAGGAATTCTAAGGCTTTACTAAGGCTTATAAACACTTATACGGATGCCATTTTCTATTGTCAAGAATTGGAGTAGCCAAAAAATTGTGTTATTTCATAAATATACATGATTCACTCTCTCATATTACTTTTTTGCCCATCCAACTAGGGATGTAAAATCCCAGTTACAAAGTTAACCATTAAATGGAATGTTAAACAGAATCCCTCAGGCAGGGGCCCATGGCGCAGTGGGCCAAGCCAGGCTAAAGCAGCCTGCTACACCATGGGCCTGTTAGGAGAAGGCTGGGCTTCCTCCCCTGCACCGCAGGCTGCAGTGCATCCCCTCTCCCCCCGCCCATGGTGTGGTGGGCCCAGCCGGGCCACCAGTTAACGGGTTACCAGTTTAAGGGTGATGCTTACCGGTTAATCAGTTACCCGTTAACATCCCTATACCTAACAATCACTAATGTAGATAAACCTACTGAAAATCAGAACACAATACTGACCTACATAAAAATTAAATCTATTATGGAAAGATAATTTGCTGAGGCATATTTAGAGCTAGTATTAAAAAAATCTCTACAGGATTAGGCTTGAGTTTGCAGTACAATCAAGAGAAAGCTGAGTAAACCAAACAAAAATGTCCAAAGAATTTCTTTGTACAATCTACAAACACTCCTTTAGACATGCAACAAAGCTACTATATCCAGTACCTTATTTTTCCTTTTTCTTTGTCATTCAATATGGCAAGGAGTTAAAGTAATAGGAAAATAGCCCTACCTTAGAAATATCTCCATATACACACACCAACTATTTACATGTTATTTCAAGTATAGTTTAAAAACAACAAAAATACCCTAAGTCTATACACGGGTTTTAGTTTGTTATTAAATTACATTTCAGGATCCCAAATTAATGTTTCTGATCACTGTATTACAAGCTACACAGTGGGCTTTGAAGACTTAGATCAGTTCATTTTATATTTGAGCACAGAGGTGCCATACTGGGTCAAACAGTGGTCCATCGTGCCCAATATCCTATCCCCGATATTGGCTTGTATCGGATCTTACATCAATTCTAGGGAAATTTTCAAGCACATGATTGAGCCCTAAATAACTTATGAAGTGGAATGGCTACAGAGTCACCTCTGGCCCTCAAAAAGGTCATCAGTAGCAACATAAGTTACCATTATAAACAACATTTTATAAAGGTACCAAATCTATATAAAAATAATTGCTTTTCAAACGCTTAAAAGCCATCTATTGTTACAAACTAGTCTAGATTGTCCTTATGTTTACTAAGGAAAGGTCTTTGCAGCAAGCTACTTCGGTGCACTTTATCACCACCCTGGCTATGTGGACACATCTCATACACATCTACCATCAAATCCCCAAAATGCTGAGAAAGCCATTCTGCAGAGTTTGGGGCCGATTACTAGACCCTCCTTCCTTTCAGGGCCCCAGAGCACAGACCGCAGCCCAAGCCTGAGCATCTACACCACAATTAAACAGCCCCTTAACCCAAGTCCCACAAGGCCAAATGGGTCAGGGACAAAGAATCAGCAGCTGATTTTTATTCGCAGTGTTGACATAACGTTTGCATGTAAGGGTACTATGAATGTTCAAAAGAATAACACTGTGTCTACTGTAAGTATTGAGTAATCGGTTACTTCACTATAATGACCAGCAATTAATGAACGAAATAGTCATTGTAGTGGGTCTACAGTACAATTCACTATATAAAGACCATTTTTTTATATCTACTCCTATGAGTGGATCTTCTATATTCTAATATATATTTATGTTCCAATATCCACTGCACAAAATTATGCGCTCTTCTGAAAAGTATCCAAAAATTCCTGCTGGTACATAATGCAGTGACTCATCTGCTTAATAGGACTGGAAGCAATGAGCACTTAACACCAAGCTCCACTCACTAGAGCCCTGCGCAGATACAAAAATGTGGATCTGCATCCACCAGGCTCAACAGCTCATCCCATCCACAATCCAGATTTCACTTGAATCTCCACAACAAATCTGGAGGCAGGGTTGTGCAGAGTAGAGATGGCTCCGCAGGTCAGTGCTCACGAGGCAGGGGAGAGTGGGGGAGAGCTGGCACCCAATTCCTCTTGCTGGGTGCGGGGGAAGGGGGGGAGCCCAGCATGGGTATCCTCTCCACTATCCACGGATATCCACATCTGGAGATGCAGATATCCACAGATATGAAGTGGATATCTGCGGATAGGCAGGGTTCTACCACTCACTTAATGGAACAGCCTAAAAGGAACTACCTCTGGTCCTTGAAGCCCTAATGTCTGGGGTCAGTCATAGGTGAGATTATCTCCCCCATATCTAGTTTCATAATTGACTAACAGGATCACTACAGCTATCGGTTCCTGAAGTCTTTAGGACAGTTGATCCAGCACTCAAATCGAGTGCTGTACCGTGAGAATCATCTTTCCTTGAGGTCCACAGCAGCCCTGAGTTTAGCAAGCTTCTGAACACAAGGCCAGGTTCCCTGCCCCACCACTCCTTAACTGCATCGACAAGTTGGAAGTAATGACATTTCCACAAGGCTCACAAACATTCGTTAACACTACAGCAGATGATGTATAAATATATAAATGCAAATGTTCACCCAGACAGTTCATCTTCAACATCTCTGTCCCTCTAAAGAGACCCCCACTTAACAGCTAGCATGTTTTCACAAGGAGATAAAATGGTCATGGTTGAAGAGCTGCAGTAAGTTAAAAAAAAAAATCAAAAGGTTTTTTTTGCACACAAAAAATACAATACAGGTACTGATAAAAATCTTCCGCTAAATAATTATATTCCTGAAACAGTGGTTTTCGAACTTTTTGGCCTGGGGACCACCCGGCTCAATGCAAACCTTTCCGCAGACCACCAGTTGCTAATGGAAACTCACTGTTAATTACTTAATTATGCCCAAGCCATTTTCCTAGTGCTGCAACTAGGGAGAATGGTTTAATTAAATTATCGAACAGATTAAGCATTTTAACTCTCTCATGTTTATTTAAAATGAAGTTTGATAAACTAAGTAAAATATTAATTTATGTCCAACACAAAAGATTCCCATGTTTTCTTTATGTATGGCAGGGGTGGCGAACCTTTTTTGGGTCAGGGGACACTGACCCACAGAAAAATTAGTTGGGAATCTCACAAGTTAGTGGATTTTGTGGACCCACTTTGACTCTAGGATGGGGAAAAAAATAAAGGGTTCAGTGTGTGAGATAGAGATGCAGGATCTAGGCGGGAGGATCTGGGTGCAGGAGGGGGTTACGAGGGCAGGGTGTGGAAGGGAGTTTGGAAGCAGGAGATGGTATGGGGTGGGGGTACGAGAGGGAGTTTGAAAGTCAGAGGGGGGTTAGGAGAGTAACACAGAAAAGGTGAGAGGGTGAGAATGCAGCCAAATAGCTGCACATCAAAACCCTTGTGGCTGGTTGATTATTTGCTCCCATCTGTAGAAGGGTAACAAACACTGGTGCCTTTCTGGGTTATGATGGAGATTTGAGGATCGTATGGAAACTATATGGCTCTGAAACAAAGAGTGAAAGAAGAACTTTGATTCACTTTTATCTTAAAAATCCTAAGCAAACAAGTATTCAACTCATGGAGGAGAGAGGTCTCCCTCAGCCCAGCTTGTTTTCTGGTAAACCACCTAACCTCAAACAAATTCTTTCCAATAATCACGCAACACACCTCCATCATACTCATCAAGGAAATCCACCCCTGCAATTAGCCCCAATGCCAACTCTGTCCATACTTCTACATAAGTGATTTTACCACACAGCCACTACATCAAGGGCTCATTTAACTGCACATCCACTAATGTGATCTATGCTAGCAATGCCCCTCTGCAATGTATATTGGCCAAACTAGACAGTCTCTATGGCAAAGAATTAATGGACACAAATCTGATATCCAAAAAGGTAACACACAGAAACCTGCTGGAGAACACTTTAACCTGCCCGGGCACTCAGTAATGGATCTCCAAGTCACCCTGTTGTTTCAGGCCAATTCCACAAGCCCAATTCACAGGGAAGCCTTGGAACTTAACTTCATTTACAAGTTTGGGAGCCGTCACAAAGGTATGAATAAAGACATTAACTGGCTAGCACACTACCTTCCACATCCTAATGACTTAAGCACCCATTGTTTCGTTGGTTAAGAACAAGTTGCACATTCTCATAACATGAACACTCTAATTCACTATTTTTCCCTTTCCTTTCTTCCCACGCAATCCACTATTTATTTTGGAACTGGACTTTTAATATTCCAGTCAGCTGAAGGAGTAGGTTGTACCCACAAAAGCTCATCAGACCACCTACATGTTTTGTTAGTCTTTAAGGTGCTGCTAGACTATTCCAACTGTTGTCAGTAACTGAGGGGTGAGAACAGGGGCTGGAGGCGACTATCCATGGAAAACCAAGGAGCCCCAGACAGAGACAGCTCAGAGTACTGGGGGAAATAACGAATGAGGGTCGGAGCTGCCAGCAGAAATATGCACTGGCATTAAAAGCAGCTACTCTGCTGGAGATCTGAAGGGGAGCAAATGTCCCAGGGTCTAGTGCCAAGAGAACTACAGCTTATTGAACAATGTACAGAGCTGCCACCTTTCCTGCAGCACCTGCAAATGGGCTGATTCTCATTCACACAGAATAATAAGGTGCAAAGAGGATCATGCTGTGATGGGGAGAGGCGGCAAAGGAAAATTGTATCCCCCATCCTCACATCTTCCCTCTGCTCCAGCCTTGCTCACGAGCCCCTTGATCTCTCCCCCACCTGATCCCCTGCATCACTCCATCCCCCTCAGTGCAACCCCTGCCCCCTCTCATCCTTCTCCCACATCCTCCTTCATCCCCCTCCTTCCACCACATCCCTGTGCCCCCAGCACACACATCAGCAGGGCAGCAGCACTGGGACTCGCAACCCCATGGGAGCAGCGCTAGGGCAAGGAGGGGCCAGGGCAGACAGTCACTTACCTGCCTGGCCCAGCCCTTTGCCCAGGGCTCACCCCTCACCTGCAGGCTGCAGCGGACAGAGTCCAGGGCGGGTTCCAGCTTGTCCGGGCACAGCGGAAAGAGTCTCCCTGCCCCTGCACACCCCCAACGGGGAGCAGCATGGTGCAGCTCAGGCCCCGGCACCCCATGGAGGTGACATCAGTGTGTGACTGGCCTCCTAGCCCCAGATCTGAAGAGCAGCCCCAGCCCCACCTCCTCCCCCAGCTGCAGGCAGAACCTGTAGCGGGGTGGGGAGGGGGGGAGGTGTTAACCCTTTAGGTCCCAGGAGCTGTACACCAGGCTGGGCAGGGGCAGCACCAGGGACATGGAGCTCAGCACAGGGTCATGCACTCCACTTGCTGGGCCACCCCGGCCCCTACACCATGCCATCCCCTTGCCTCCCCCGTCCCTACCCCCGTGCGCCCTCCCAGCAGGAAGCCAGAGCTGGTGCTCCAGCCTATAGCTGTATAGCATCCACAAGGCTGGAGCCACAGCATGGGCTCCCTGCTGTAGGGGCGGGAGTGGGGGGCGAAAGCTGCGCTCCAGCCATGCACCACCTGGGAGGCAGCCGCAGACCACTAGTTGTCCACGGACCGCACTTTGAGAACCACTGCTGTAAAAGATGTTTCAGATATCTTTTTCTGAGGAGACAAATTTAAATACCCACATCAACTTTCTCCCTGCAAATTATGCTTTAAGATGCCAGGTGGACTAACATTCAAGGTACAAGAACTCAAAATTAGGGATGTTAAAATACATTAGCATGTATTTTGCTAACTATGTAACCACTGAAAATTTAAGCGGTTACATTACATGATTACATGTGGGGTGCAGCCAGCTCCCTAGGAGCCAGTGTGCACCAGGAACCAGTTTTAAGCTGGCTCCAGAGGATGGGGTGGCAGCCAATGTGCAACAGGAGCCAGCTTAAAAGCCTCTAATACAGAGGCAGCACTGCAAGGCAGCAGCTAGCTCCTCAGGAGCCAGGGCACATCGGGAGTCAGCTTAAAAGCCAGCTCCTGGTGCACACCAGCTCCCATCTATCACTCTGCTCCCCGGGAATCAGCTGCTTCCTCTAATACAGAGTCAGAAACACAGGGCAGCATCACGTGTAACCATTTGGGTAATGGATAAGCTCATGCTTATTGGTTACCTAATTAAATGGTTACACTCTTACATTCCTCCTCAAAATAAACGTGTTCTCTCTTAGATGCCCAAGAGTTTTTCCAGCAGAGTTAAATAAAACCTGACTTGATAATCCAGATATTTTGGATATAAAAAACAAAACAAGAAAAAAAAATGTTCAGGCTTTCTTTATGCATTATAGAGAAGTTAAAACAAGAATAGGCCCAATTTTTAAATAAATTATTTTATATCACCTCTAAATAACTTGAAAATAGATCTTGTACATTTAAAGGCAACATTTTTAAAACATTTTAATTGCATGGTGGTCTCAAAAAATAGCATCTGTATTTTCTCCAGGCATACAGAATTGGTTATTTATATGTATATGGTACATTGATGAACTCAAAACAACTCTACAGTCCTAGAACAAATGTGAAAAAGGAGAATGAAAAACAAACAAAAAAAAAGAGGGAGAAAAGGAAAGAAAAGAGGAGGAAAAAAATAGAGCAAACAGAGCAAGACAGACTATTTAGGTTCAATTTTCTTGCCTTTAAGCAAAGCACATCATTCTGAGAAAAATATGATACAAAGGAAACAAGTTATAAGCTTCATTTGCCTACTATTTAGCAAATTTTTATGTCAGCAAAAATAATTTAGAAAGTAAGGAAACTGCTCATTGGCTGCACCAGGTCATCATAAAATTATCCCATATTCCTTCCTCATTCATAAGAGTACAGTATACAATATATGCCAACTTAACCAACCTGTTGAAAATGTAAATCCCTCTCATTTAAGTAATTATATCACCTATACATTAAAGAAAATCAATGCTCTATAACTAATTATATGACTGTCAAATCTGGTTTTGTTGTTTTAGAAAAAACATCATGTAAGGTACAAACAAAAACTAGTTTTAGTTATCATAAGGAAAAAACCACACACACACACACGCACCACCTCACTTTCCAATTGTCTACATATCCCATTAGGGCCTGGCCTTTATGAAATGTATGAACCAGTACTACCTCTCGGACATATTCCCCAAGCTATGCAAATCATCGCTATTAAGGATGGCCTAACTGCTTGGCAACAAGCACATCTTGCTGTCAAACAGGAGATGCAAGTTTGAAACTAACCTCCGGCTCTAATAAACCAAAATGAGAAGGCATAAATAATCACAGCCTTCAAAGGGAAGCAAGAAAACAGCATATTCTATCACTCTGTAGCAACCCCTAGAGGTCAAATGAATACTATCCAGAAAACACTTCAGCTATTTCAGCCTCTGGGCTAAGAAATATAGGCCAAATATATTAAGATGAAAAACAGTACGAATAATGGACCTCACTAAAACAAAAATTATTTTAATTAGATATGTAATTTATGATAAAGTAACTCAATTATAACCCTTCATTATTTTATTCCTCATACAATTCCTGTTTTTGTCAGATGGCAAACTGGCATATTTCAGAAATGTATTCCTTGAGCAGATCATTCACATTTATCTCTGTCTACTTCAACATGTAGCATAATTTTATGCAGAGAGTGATGGCAACAGCTCAGTTTTCACAAGTTCTCTTCAGTTGAGCAAAGGATCAACTGAAAGCTAATGTTGGATTCATCTACTTTCAAACCTTCAGTCTCTGGTTTTTAAAAATCTTTGAGTTGAGTGGTCCTGTACAAGGACTCCATAAGTACATAAGGAAAAAACTAGAGCAGTCTCATTACCTCCTACCAGCATAAGTATATCAGACAGTATAGCAAGAGAATAATTGAACCTTTTACAACAAATAATCCTTTGAATCAGAGTTTCTCAAAGCATAGGCGCCGCTTCCCGCAGCTCCTCTTGGCTGGAAACAGCGAATTAGAGCCAATGGGAGCCACATGGCACCATGGCTAGGGACACTTTAGGCAAGCAAAGCAGCACGGGCCTCCTAGAGCAGTGGTCCCCGACCTTTCAGGGCTGCCGGGCGTCCAGGGGCGGGGCCACTCACGCACCACGCGTCCGGGGCCGGCACCGCGCATGTGCTGCGTGCCCGGGGCAGGGGCTGCCCATGCACCACGTGCCCAGGGCCGGCACCGCGCATGTGCCATGCGCCTGGGGGCAGGGCCGGCCCAGATCATTCCACGGGTGCACATAAATGCCCCAGCGGGCGCCACGGCGCCCGCAGCCATCACGTTGGGGACCACTGCCCTAGAGGCTTTCCTAACGTGGGCCCGTTAAGACTGAAAAACACTGATTGAAATCATGTCCTCGTGCAATATATTTTGTTAAAGGTTCTTGGTTTGAAATGTAAAAACATTTTATTACCAAAATTTTATCACCAGGAATTGCTAAGCTCTGCACCACACTCAACAATGCATTCAAATTATTATTGCGTGAAACTCTACACAGCAGCTAATTCAAAGGTTAATAATGAAGTATGTAATAACCTGCTTTCCATCCATTAATAAGAACACAGGAAAGAGATCCAGGGCAAAGCAGAAGTTATAGTGTATTGTCCCCTACAAGAAATACGAAACACAAGTACAAGCAACATTTTAAAACCATTGGGGGTAGGGGAAATTATCTGCATGACTCATGTCCATGTTAACTACACAGAGGTCAAGGAATGAGACTGAGAGCACAAAGATTTGAAAAACTATAATTCGAATATCAAGAGTCCTAGGCTGCATAAAGGCTTGGCAAGAAAATTAAGCTGGCTTTTGATACCTGAAATTCTGAATTTTGAATTAAGCACTATGAGAACTCCTATGAAAAGTGTAATTAAACTAGAAACAGAGAAAATTGCGAAGACGACAATGGAAAAGTGGAAAACTTCACCCCATCAAAGGGGACAGAGATATTACTGCAGTGAAAAGGCCAATAGCCTCCACATCTATAGGGCTTCAAAAGACAGGTCCTTCTCTCTCTACATTTGTGCTAATTTTTATAGCCCTGAACAACTGAGCAACTTTCTTTTAAAAGATAAAATCCCTAAGAGCAACAGGCAATCTCAAAATTACTAATTATCTGCTAATACCAACAATATATATAAAAAAAAAAAAAAAAAAGAGACTTGGGCAATGTTTGCACCGAATATCTATTTGTGTGCCTCTGGGTCAGAAAGGACAGTGTAGCAGAGCTCTCTCTTCCCTAAGGCACGATTCATGTGTGTGAAACTATTAGCAAACAATCCTAACACTAGACGCAGCTCAGGAAAGTGCCCTGTTCTTAGATACAAATAAAACTAGTTCTTAAGGTTTCCAAGTTTCATCAAATCACTGTGGAGGGTGTTTTATTTTCAATTATTATTCACATTTGTATACTGAGTCACTTATAAAACAAATTAAATAAGGTTTAATAAGTTTCAATGCCCCAAGCTATTTCAGCATTATGTCATCTCTGTCATGCAAGAACTGGGAGTGCTATACCCTACAGCGATAACTAAAAGGCTACTTGAATGGCAGGTTTAAAAGCAAACCTTCAGCCCCAAATAATTTAGAATGCAGATCTCTGAAATATGTTAGATGTTTCCATAAATTAAAAATTTAAAAATCATTTCCTCATAGTTTAGCTTGTGACACTACATATTCTATATAAATACAAAATCATATATACATACATGTCCACAATACATTTTTAAAGTGTTGCTTTTTAGTTAAGGAAAAGGGGAAGAAAGCTTTTAAAAACAGAGTCTGAAATACTACAAGCAGTGCTTCCTGCTCAAGCACACCTGTTGTGAAATGATGTATTACTGTCAGCAGGTGTAAAAAAAAACCCAAGCCCCTTCGTGGAATTTAGATGTGTAATGCATGTGCATGTTTCAACAAGAATCATGACACAATAGTGCCTGCTCCATTTAAAATGCTGAGTTAGATTAAACAGCAACATAACCAGTCATCGAAATATAAACCCATGAAGAGGCAGACTAAACAGAAGCAATGTAGAACTCTCCCATGTGTGTGGAATCAGTGGAATATCCTTATAACCAAAGTTTTCCTTCACACAAAGAGAAAGATTTTACAGTAGGTGCAGGATTCACTATCACCAGAATTAAAACATGCACACTGCAATGCACTAAAATAATTTGTGAGTTTCATTCCAATTCAAAACACTTTTGTCACATCCATGCTCACTAAAAGCAAATTCCAAAGTACATTATTTGAATACAAGCATGAAAAAGCAAATCGCCTTCCCAGTGATCTCATAATCTAAAAGTGTAGATTGTCTCACTTAACAACAAAAGCCTAGATGTAATGTTGGATTACTTTTCTCCAGAGGATTTGCAAAAACCTATGACTTCTACGTAGAAGAAATATTTAAAACAAGTTTATATATTTATACACACACTCTATATTAGGGATGTCACACAGCTGCCCTACCACAGAAGCAGCCCAGAGAAGGAATTGTTCCTCTCTTATCCTTATTTTAGGAGGGTAATACATTTCTTATCATCCCATAACAGAATCAATTGCTATCTTGCTAATTCAGTGACAATAACCATGGCTTGGGAGTGGTCTTTGCTCATTTGTTTGGGATGGGACAGACTAAAGGTCAAGAGCGGTGAGGTTATGATCACAAAATAGGTACTATATGGGTCAAAAAAGATAAAGATTTCTTAAGATTATTAAATCTCAGAGCTGCATTCTGTTCCACACCCCCAGCAACGATTTACTGAATATAAGTTGTACTAAATTCCAACTAGGGTGAATAAAATGATGTAAACCATATAGTCTCCCTAAAGGAGAAAAAAAAAAAAAAATCTGTATTTTGACTTATTTTATATTGCACTCCTGTTGAAGTAAGTAAATCTTCCTAAGGTCAAGTTCCTGAAACAAACGATTACTCATTTACTCATTTTCTACTCTATATTTAAGATTTTTTTTTTTTTCTACAAAACCTCTTTCCTTTCAATTCCATTTGTTTCTCATTTCTATAATTGATATTAAACCAGAAGGTTTAAGGGCATTTTAAACAAAGCCAATAATGACCTGAATGCGAGTTATCAACAGTGGAACACACAAATGACAAACACTTGCTCCCTCCCTTCCCACAAGGAGAAGAAAATTAATCATCATATCAAGCCTGTTGCTTCCAGGGATATTAAGTCATACTCTGGTTTCGATTCTAGTTGTTAAATGTTCACCTGTTTCGCTTACAATGCGCTAATGAACAGGTGGATAAAACCAAAGCCAAACTCAAAGGAATGACAAAACATTAATGTAATATACACCCTGCAGGTTTCATCATGCACCTCAGAACAGTAAACAGTCTGCTTTCCCATATCTGAGAAGGAGATGATGAAACACTGTTCTAACTCTTTTCAAAAAGCACTGCAATGCATAGGAGCAATTCCTCCCCTTTCTTGACCAACAAGGCTTAAGACACGTTATTCTAAATGTAGCTCCATTTCTTTTCTGATTTGGAGATGCTAGTAAAGTTAAAAAAAAAAAAAAAAAAAGTCAATTCCAGCCCAGAAACTTGCTTTAATATTTAGTAATGCACCACATCAAACATATAGTACTGCTATTTAAGAGCGGCAATTTTATGTAAATTATAGACATTTTCCACTGAATGTTAGCAAATCCTAAATCCAATTAGACTATGCAAGAACATGCTGTATTTAATGGCACTCATTTTACTTCAGCTTTGGTGAAAAATAACCAGCCAAAACAAAAGCACACTAATATATTTGCACTCTAAAAACATCACAGTAAATGCCAAATTACAATACATTATATAATGCGTTGCATCATGCATCTGACGAAGTGGGTCTTTGCCCACGAAAGCTTATGCTCCAACACTTCGGTTAGTCTATAAGGTGCCACAGGACGCCTCGCCACTTTTGCAGATTGAGACTAACACGGCTACCCCTCTGATACTATGTTGCATCATGTATGTCACCTTTAAAATTAACCATATGTATTAAGGACAAACCACAAACATGATCTTATTTACATATGACATCTTGGACTTTCATACATATAATATGGGAGTACAATCACCCAAAAGATCACTGACAAAGAGATTGGTTACAGTTAGACACTATATGAAATTAATAGACTATTCATAGGAAAAAACAATGTAGTCTTTAATGTCAATCTTGGAATAAACCTTTTTTTGATTTATGGCAGTGGTGGGCCACCTGTGGTTCTCATGTGGCCCATCAAAGTTCTGTTTGGGGCAAATAAAACATTTGTTTGCATTGCCCATGCTGAGTGTTGCCAAACTCCACTGGTTTCCATCCACATAGTTTTTTGACTAGCAGTATTACCAAAGTGACACACACGTAAAGCCAGGGCATGAAGATTTCACACAACTGACAGAAAGCCATGCGCTCCCTCTATATCCAATCAAACCACTGCTACAATTCAAAATCGGCGAGCCCTGTCAATTCTAGGTACGCAAGTGCAGTTAGCAAAACTACCCTATCCCAGGAGACCATCTTCATTAAAATAATCTTGCGGTCCATCGAGATAAAGAGCCACTCATGTGGCCCACTCATTAACCTAAGTTGGCCATCACAGATTTATGAGCTCTGTTAGTACTACTTAATGCACACAGTGTCACTGCAGGAAGCAACAGCTGAAAAAACAGATGAATGCGAAAATACTATCTAACGTGGATTCTCTCTGCATTACACAAAGATAGTCTAAATAAAATAGCCTGTTAAAAATGGCCAGAACACTGGACCAAGACTTTCACAGATCCCTAGCCATTTTAAATATCCAACCTGAATATCTTGGCCGGGAGTACAGACTATTAAAAATCTTGGCCTTTTCACTTTGGACATTATCAGTTAATATCACTATTACACCATTTTCTCAGCATTTTGTACCAAACTGTACATAAATGGTGAATTAAGAAAAGACCAGTTTATATGCAAATGCATATTTTAAAAATTAAGATGGATACCAACTTTTATATTTTACTTTTATCTGTCAATGGCAAAGAGTAGTCCCCCAGTGAGAGAATCTGTACTACGGAAATCACATATTTAGAAGTGTTCTAGGGCAAGGGTTCTCTACCTTTTTCTTGCTGAGGCACCACTCAATAAAACTCTAGGGCCCAAAGGAGGTGGGGGTACCTTGGGGGCTCCAGGCCAGGGTAGGGAATTCTTGGGCATAGGCATAATTTTACTTCTATTTGGGAGGGAAGGGGGCAAGGACTTGCAGGATTCAGGCCACACAGCAGAGTCCAGGGAAGGAGCACCACTTCTACCCCATGACTCACATCAGCAGGGCACCCAGCCTGTCTGGGCTGTGGAGGATGCAACCAAAAAGTAAAACTCAAAGAGGGGACTAAGCAAAAGGTTGGATTAGGGTGCAGGCAGGGTGTAGTTAGGGGTGGTGGAGCTGCCTCCCACCCATACGAGTGTGGCTCCCAGCTCAGGGGGGATGGGACTGGGACCCTCAGCTTCAGCCCCATGCACTCCTAGCTTAGGGAAGGTGGGGAGGAGTGCGAGTGTCAGCTCTGCATTGCTTCCAGATTCAAGAGAGCAGGGCCTATCAGTTCCAGCCCCTACCACTCCTGCTTTTGGGAGGTACAGAGTACACCAAGTCCAGCATCACGATGGTCCTAGCCAGAGGGGGGCGGCACGTGTGAGGGGTCTGCCCTGCACCGTTCTCAGTTTGGGATGGGGGTAGTGCCCTATTTGCTTCAGCCTCATACTGCTTCCAGCTTCAGGGAAGGAGGCGGCAGCTGGTTTCAGCCGCATGCCACTCCCAGCTTCAGCCCCATAGAGCACTGGTTTCAGACATGAGACCCCACCCCCGCTCCAAAAAAGGGCTGACAGATCCTCCCCAAAGGAGCCACAGACCCCCAGCTGAGAACTGCTGTTCTATAGAAACCCAAATGATGCATCATACAAACATAATTCTGAAAGTCTTAAAAGTTTAACAGGAATGTGTCTTAGTACCAGCAACAGCATATAGTGAAACAAAACACCACAAATGCATTCATTTACTTGGACCATCTTTTAGAATATCAACAGTGTTTACCAGGGCCTGAAGCATGCCATCCATTACAATAGTCCCTTCCATGGTCTGAAAGGAGGACTTAGATAATGTTGAAAGGGCCCAGTCCAGGAAGTCGGCCATTCTTTTTTGTTTGACATCAGGACGGGTAATAAACCTGTCACAGAAAAACACACTGAAAGTTATCTATTCAGAGCAATCCAGTTAGTAAGTATTTTCTCTTTTCACCCAAACTGGTTTTAATTCCCAAAGACAACTGCCAAAAGGACATCTTCCAACACATTTTTGGCAGGAACATTGCAATTGTCAGATGTTTAACCCTATCATTTTAAATGAAGTCCTAACCTAGATTATTTCATTTCATTTATAAATGCACCATCCTGTAACTGGAATTCTTAAGAAATGTATCAACTTAACTGTCGGGAACTACAAATCAGTAGGTTTTTCAGGAATCCCCCCAAAAAAGATGCTTTTTCATTATTTTTCCTGTTTCAATGTTATCAGAGGTCACTGCACTCAAGATCAACCTCTATAAATTTGAAGAATTTGCTCAAAAATTATGAGACGTGTCATTACTGCTCAGTATTAAATGACCAGCAGTTTAGTCATATTAGTCTTCGATATTGCAAGAAATATATCATTTGTATTGGTTGCACCTCTAAGCATGTGACAAACTTTTTATTATTTAATCCTCAACACACCCCGAGCGATATAGTAATATTAAACCCATTGTACAGAGAAACACAGAGACTCAGAAAAGTTACACAACTTCCTTAAGGCCACACAGCAAAGTATCCGCAATTCCGGAGACAGATGGATTCCAAGTGTCCTGGTTCCCTGATCTGCACGCTAATCATATGATCAAATACCCTTCCAAGTAAAATGTAAGGCACAGAAAAGAAGCATCTAGACTACAACCAGTACTTTCGAAAAAGCAAGACGCGAGCACTCAGGCAGTCTGGATGCTCTCTTTCGAAAAAGCAGAGTTTGCATTACATAGAGCCTTTTTTCAAAAGAGCACGTTCGAAAAAAGGCGTTCTTCCTCGTAAAACGAGGTTTTCTGCGGTCGAAAAATTGCTGTGTTCTTTTGATTTACTTTTGAAAGAACGCAGCAGCAGTCTAGATGCAGGAGAAGTTTTTTCGCAAAAAGACCACTTTTTTCACAAAAACCCTGTAGTCGAGACACACCCGGGGGTTCCACCTGTGGCTCACACATCCCCTCTCTGCTCCTCTCCCCCAGGCACCTCACACCCCCTAGGGCACTGGAGCCCCACACTGCCTACGCCTCCCTCTTAGCATTTTAGGAGCTCCATGAATCCACTAATTCGCAGCAGTTCAAGCTCTTGGAGGAGGGGAAAGAATGAGGACCGAGTGCAAATCAGCGGATTCACAGCACTCCAAAAGTGCCAGGAGGGAAGGAGAGGAAAAGTGTAAGTGTGGGGCTCCTGTGCACCAGTGCAACTCACAGTTCAAAGTGGTGGGTGGAATTTAAAATTTCTTGAGGGGGAAGGGAAGGGAGAGGGTTAGAAAAAGATGCAGATTAGCTCTTTTGAAGAGTTTGGTTTGGAGTCTGTTTTTGTGGGAAGTTGCAGGGTACGTAGAAAACATTCAAAGTTCTTCTTCCACTCAGGGTTCTGCTGGTGGCAATGACATTTCATCACCATATATTGGACCTACATTCATACAAGTATTCCATGTACTACTCCCAATACTGTAAGTCCACCCAGTATTGTCAGTAGAAATTTTTACAGGCTAAGAAAGTAAAAGAAAAAAAGTACACTTCACTTTTTTGCCAAGATCAGCATGAGATTTACCTGGAAACCAATACAGCAGCTGCATCTCGAGCCTTATCACTGACAACCAGGTAAGACTAAAAGAAATAAGAAAATTAATTCTTAAGGAGTTTGCAGAGACAGAATTAGTAAACTACACAAGTTTGAAAATTTAGCAAGCTGCATGCCAGAAATCAAAGTTTCCATCTCAATGTCTTTCATAGCGGCATAATCTTTTCTGTATCATTACATTAAAGCAATACAGACTAATGTCAATATCAGCTATTTTTATGCTCTTGTAAAACAATCCTAAAGAGATGTATAACAACCATTTCAATGGACGTCATGTTAAACTTTGTATGAAAGTTTATCTACACAGATGCTACTTTTTGGTAAAGCTGGCTGTAGCCAGTTGAACACTTTTTCACATCTACTTCATATACACCAGGGCTACTCAACACATGGCCATTTGTTCGCGGCCCGCAGTGCAGTTTGGGTACATGCGGCCCACGGGTGGGAGCCAAAATAAAAAAAGTAGTCAATATAATGGTCTTCTGTTGATATGCGTTTTAGTAGTTAAATTCCTGGAATGTCATTGCTTATTAAAAGTGCTGTCATATGGGTGGAAATTGGGTAAATATTGCATTTTATTAATATCATCAGAACGGACTTAAATGGGGCCTGCGTGTTGTGTAGTCTTGCCTTAATCTTTGTATTCATGCCCATCAGTGTGAAAGAAGCTATTTGCATATATTTGCATGTATATGCAACCACACTTAAGTTACAGCACATGCTGAGGGCCGCGAGTATCATTGTGGCCCCCAGAGCTTTCAAAGTTGAGTAGCCCTGATATCTACCATTGTTCACTTCAGGGAAACTAACTTCCCTTATGACTAAGTTGACTAACCTGGGTTCACAGCTGAAAACACTAGCCATATATTTCTGAAATCAGCTAGTCTAACAAGATATGCATTTATACTACATAGTATTAAAATGAAATAGTCTCACTTTTTCATTCTTCTAAAGTAATAATTTCCTTCTAACATTAAAGAATAGAAACAAACATATTCAGGATTTGCAACTGTGGGCAAAACCCTTCCATATTACATAAGCAAAATGAGGGCTAGGAATTAAAAGGTCAAATATATCACACACAAAAAATACAAAGTCTTTGTGTACTAAAGACAATAGTACTTACTTTTGCTATTTTGAGTACGCGATCCATTATTGGCATTCGAGTGTGTCCTTCAGAAAGGATATTTCCATCAAGGCGAGCCAAATCAAAAGGTATCAGACATGTCATAGAGAGCCACAACAAGAGCATGTAGCGAGTCTCCCACGTCTAGAAAAAAAGTTATAATAAAACCAACTTTTGTTTGCTCCAAATACACTGTTGTCTGGACTGAAGGTCTTTAAATCTGACAGGAGTGAACTATCCTGTGCTTTTCTTTTTACAATTTTCCATCATTTCAAAGTAACAAAACTATAATATAACCCCCTTTATCTGGGGAAATCAGGGATAGAACGCTTCTTTTTTTTTAAATTGTTCCTTAGTCCCTAAACCATTCTCTCTCTCCCTGACACTTTATATACTTTTAAAAAAATTAACCTATTTTCCCTTTTAATTTTAGTTTCACCCTTTTCCATTTAGCTCATTTTTAGCCCTGGCATCTTGTATTACTGGGGGGGGGGGGTTATAACACTCAAAACTTTCCCCTCCACCACGATTCCTACTCCCAAAAATAAAAAATGAAAAAAAATCCAACAGAACATCTTTTAGTTAGTAAGACAACATTTTTCCTCTCAAAAGGATACTTTCAAAAGTTTTCTACAGATATTCAGATTGACATTTCTAAATGTTTTATTATACGCATTGACAAGCTATATTAGTCTGTATCTGTAAAATAATGAGGAGTCCAGTAGCACCTTAAAGATTAACAGATGTATTTGGGTACAAGCTTTCATGGCTCAAAACAAAACATGCATCTGACAAAGTGGTTTTGATTAATGAAAGCTTATGCCCAAATAAATCTGTTAGTCTTCACTAGGAGTCCTGTGGCACCTTATGTAATATACACTTCCACATCCTGAAAACTTAAAAAACAACAGATGATCCTCCAGCATCTTAGAGACTAATAAAAAATGTAGATGGTATCATGAGTTTTCATGGGCACAACCCACTTCCTCAGATGAATGGTGCAAGGGGTCCAGAGTTGCAAACAAACAGCAGAAAAAGAGGGGACGAGGAGGGGGAAAGGGAAAAAAATTGTCAATTAGAGGGGATGGGGAGGAAAAGAGAAGGAGAAAAAAAATTTTCAATTAGAGGCTATTGAGTGGGATGCAAACACCCAATACTTAACTTGTAATGCCATTAGGGTGTTGAATGTAGCGCCCCATCCAAGTAATGTCTTTGTTCAGACCCTGATTAAAGGTGTCAATTTGCAGATGAATGCTCTTCTCTTTCCAGCTGGTTTTTGAAATTGCTTTGTAACAGGATGGTCACTTTTAGATCCATTAATAAGTACCCAGGCACGTTAAAATGTTGGGGAACAAACATTTGACACCTTTAATCAAGGTCTGAACAGAGACCTTACTTGGATGGGAAGCTACATTCAACATCCTACTGACATTACAAGTTAAGTATTGAGAATTTACAGCCCACTCAATTAGAGTGTCTATGCTAAATGAGGCTAATTGACAATTTTTTTCCCTTCTCTTTCTGTTATTTATTTGCCACACTGGACCCCTTGCTCCATTCATCTGAAGTAATGTGTTATGCCCACAAAAGCTCATGATACCATCTACATTTTTGATAGCATCTAAGGTGCTGCAGGACCGTTCATTGTTTAAGCTTTTTCAGTTACAGACTAACCTGGCTTCCCCTTCTAAGACTTCTATAACCTGTTTGAGATAGATGAATTGCACAAAGCTATGTTGCCCCATTTTCATTTCTGCACAATACCTTCTTTGGCTTTTTTTCTTTTAAAATAATCAAGGTGGGGGGGGGGGGGGCAGGAAATCTCACCTCATAGTCCTTAGGATTCTGATCTGCAAACATATCCAGGACAGGCTGTACATCAGCTACTTCATGAGGAAACAGTTGGAGGAAAATTTTATACCCTCGTCGTACCTACCAAAGAAATAACTTCATAGTTTAATAAAACATGTAAAAGGGCAAAAATACAAAGATGACTTTTGGAAGCATCTTGCATATGATGTTCAATAGATACAGTAGTAATATACAATAGTGATGTTTATTAGCTTTCAAATAATATAATATCTTTAAATACTAAAAATGATTCAAATTCTAGAAAATATGACATATGAGGTAAGATTGAAGAAACGGGTTTCTTCAGTCTGGAAAAGAGAACACAGAGAAGTCATGATAATATTTTCAAGCACCTAAAAGGAGGAAGGAGAAAAAATTTATCTGAGGATAGAACAAGGAGCAATAGGCTTAAATAGCAGCAATGGAGGTTCAGGTTGGAGAATAGGGAAAAAAATTCCTTCCTGTCAGGGTGGTTAACCACTGAAATAAATTGCCTAGGAAGGATGTGGAATCTCCATCATTGGCAATTTTTAAGAGCAAATTAGACACCTGTCAGGAACACGCAGCCCGTGGGTCACATGCGGCCCATGGCCTGTTTGTCTGTGGCCCGCGGTGCAGTTTGGGTTTACACGGGGCTCAACATATGGCCCACGGGTGGGATCCTTTGGACATGGCCTCCACTGGGAACACACTCCACAACGGCGAGGTGTCTCCCAGGTGAGGTGAGAATTGAAAGACACAAGTGGATGAGCTGTCTGCAACAGATGGGTACAGGATGTCGGCATTTCTAGTCCCTAGGGAGGAGGTGCCAGGAGTGCCAAGGCATTGTGGGTAGTGCTGGCTGCTTAGCCTTGTGGGCAGAGCCTGAGAGGTGCTGACTGGCTCACACTAGTCACGTTTGGGTCCAGCATTGCGGTTTAAGGCTTAATCTTGGTATTCATGCCCGTCAGTGTAAAAGAAGCTATTTTCATGTACAGGGCTCGCCAAGTGGCAATGAGCCCCCGCTCGCCAGCCGTGCGGTTCTGCGCTCTGCGCCGGCTCTTCCGGGTTGTAATCTACTCGCCACAGGCTTGACATTATTTGTCAAGCCCTGTGCATGTATATGCAACCACACTTAAGTTGCAGGCCTCAGCATGTGCTGAAAGTATGGTTGTGGCCCCCAGGGCTTCCAAAGTTAAGTAGCCCTGGTCTAGATGGTGCTTGGTCCTGCCATGAGTGCAGGGGACTGGACGAGAGGACCCCTTGAGGGAACTGGACGAGATGACCTCTTGAGATCCTTTCTTGTCCTAGAATTATATATCACCAGTGCTCTCTTTTTTTTTTTTTTTTTTTTTTTTTTTTTAAGTACTCCAGGAGGAAAAGGTGTTGAGCTCTGACGGGAGGTGCCAGTACTGCATCTCGAGGTGCCAGTACTGCGTACCGGGCAGTACCATCACAAAAAAAAAAAAACACTGTATATCACAAACTCTCTTAATTAAACCTGTAAATAGGTGATATACTGGATATCTTGGGATATCTTGTCTCTAAATTACTCAGTGATAAATCAAAAGTTAGTAGTGGCAGAATATAACTAGCTGAACTAAAATATTAGCTTGCAATAATTTGATCAAGAAATGCCCAGCACCCTCCTAATGCTTTTACTGTTACTGTTGATACTAGTACTTCAGTAGTCCAGAAGCTAAGCAGCCACACGTGAACAAAACCAACCATGTCATTGTCACAGTTTTCCATCATCCCTTCCTTTGCTCAGCTTTTATGGGAAGATTTCCTCCCTGGCCTGTGCCTCCCACTCAGAACTATGAGCACACCATCACTGTCCCTCCGCTAATAAGATAGCGGCAAGCTGAAAAGATGAGCAGTCAGAGCACTACCTATATAATGCACCTGCCGATTGGGTGTCTCAAGGTAGCTCTTAAATTGAAGTAATGGGGAGACATGCCACTGCCACACAAAATGGTGCTGAGCCTGGGCGGGGGGTGAGGGGGAAGCAGGGCAGAGATGACCAGGTTATCGGGTGGGGTGGCAGCCAGAGGCCCATACACAGCACGCGGCTGGCTAAGGCACCATGAAATTTGGGGCAGATTTCATGGTGTCCTACACAACTTTGTGTTTTGCATATGGGTATTCAAGAAGCTACAAATTCTAGCCTTACTGAAGCCAAAAGCAAACTCCAAATGATCAGGATTTGGCTAGGAGTGCTTAAGCATTAACGTAGTCTGCAACTCTACTAGTGGTAAAAATCATATGAATTACCATTTCGAACCTCTTGAGCAACGAACACTTTTGCTGAATGAAAGGTGTTATATAATTTGTCTTCTCTGATTTTTAAAAAAAAGCAGCGAGGAGTCCTGTGGCACCTTATAGACTAACCGAAGTGCTGGAGCATAAGCTTTCGTGGGCAAAGACCATGGGACATGCATCTGACGAAGTGAGTCTTTGCCCACGAAAGCTTATGCTCCAGCACTTCCGTTAGTCTATAAGGTGCCACAGGACTCCTCGCCGCTTTTGCAGATTCAGACTAACACGGCTACCCCTCTGATATCTGATTTTTAAGATCTTTTACTGCAATGGAGCAACACTAAAAGCTGATAAGTCATATGGTAGCAACTATGAAGTGGCTCTGCGGATACAGGAAAGTCAGCAGATGTGATATACCTTAACTTTAGCAAAGCTTTAGATACGGTCTCCCACAATATTCTTGCCAGCAAGTTAAGGGAATATGGATTGGATAAATGGACTGTAAGATGGACAGAAAGCTGGCTAGAATGTTGGGCCCAACAGGTAGTGATCAACAGCTCGATGTCAGGTTGGCGGTCAGTTTCTACCGGAGTGCCCCAAGGATCTGTTCTAGGACCGGTTTTGTTCAACATCTTTCTTAATGACTTGGATGAGGGGGCTGGATTGCACCCTCAGCAAGTTTGCAGATGACACTAAGCTGGGGGAGAGGTAGATACGCTGGAGGGCAGGGATAGGGTCCAGAGTGACCTGGACAGATTAGAGGTTTGGGCCAAAAGAAATCTGATGGCCTCAACAAGGACAAGTGTAGAGTCCTGCATTTGGGACGGAAGAATCCCAAGCATTGTTACAGGCTGGGACCGACTGGCTAAACAGCAGTTCAGCAGAAAAGGGCCTAGGGATTACAGTGGATGAGAAGCTGGATATGAGTCAACAGTGTGCCCTTGTAACCAAGAACGCTAATGGCATATTAGGGTGCATTAGGAGGAGCACTGCCAGCAGATCTAGAGAAGTGATTATTTCCCTTTATTCAGCTCTGGGGCAGATCGGGAGTAGTGTGTCCAGTTCTGGGTCCCCCACTATAGAATAGCTGTGGACGCATTGGAGAGGGTCCAGCGGAGGGCAACCAAAATGATTGGGGGCTGGAGCACATGACCTATAAGGAGAGACTGAGGGATTTGGGTTTGTTTAGTCTGCAGAAGAGTGGGGGGAGATTTGATAGCAGCCTTCAATTTCCTGAAGGGAGGTTCCAAAGAGGATGGAGAAAGGCTGTTCACAGTAGTGACGGATGGCAGAACAAGGAGCAATGGTCTCAAGTTACAGTGGGGGAGGTCTAGGTTGGATATTAGGAAAAACTATTTCACTAGGAGGGTGGTGAAGTACTGGAATGGGTTACCTAGGGAGGTGGTAGACTCTCCATCCCTAGAGGTTTTTAAGTCTCGGCTTGAGAAAGCCCTGGGTGGGTTGATTTAGTTGGGATTGGTCCTGCCTTGGGCAGTGGGCTGAACTTGATGACCTCTTGACCTCTGTGATTCTATGATACTAACGTCTACAGTTTTCCAATGTCATCATTTCAAAGAAGAGTCAAGAGGCCTGTAAAAACAGGCAAAGTAGCAAAAATGAGGAGGAGCTAAGTTAAAGGAGGAAGACAGGAAACAAAATTCACAAGCTGGGACCAGAGCCACCAATGGGATTGTCTATGAGAGAAGCATTCCAGTAGTTGAGAAATATATGCAGGGAGAGAGGACAAAAAGAATGCAGTAAAAAGCATAAGCAAAAGTCCAGATGGAAAAAATTAAACAGAAGGGATGAATCAAAAAGAAAAATGAACAAAAGTGTACACTTTTCAAAAAGAGATGATAAAAGATAGCTAATGTATCTAAATACTCTACATGTGGCAACTTCTACTGAGGCAAATGAGAGAAATGAACCTCAGGGCCACAAATGGGAGGAGAGATAATGGCTCTTTATTAAATTCTGATCAACACTATGAAAAAAATGGGTAACAACATTACACTTACACAATCTTTTAAAATCTATTTTAATGTGTTCTAAAATACCACAGTGCAAATCAGAAAGCTATACTGTTATTTTTAATTCAAAACAGCAATATTTTGAAATATAATCACTCCACATATTTTATAAAGAAAATCATTCTTAACCAACAAAAAAAGCTGTTAAAAGTTTCTACATTGTTAAAACTCATTTATACCTTTGTGATGATGTAAAGAAATTTAAAAGCCAGATGTACTAGTGGAGAAGGTGAGCTGTTATCTCGTACTATATCCAGCAATAAATGCATCATCCACTCTAGAGAAGGGGGAGGG
This sequence comes from Rafetus swinhoei, assembly GCA_019425775.1. Classification (NCBI taxonomy): domain Eukaryota; kingdom Metazoa; phylum Chordata; order Testudines; family Trionychidae; genus Rafetus; species Rafetus swinhoei. The sequence continues at coordinate 6,025,374 of CM033438.1, forward strand.
CATGGAGAAAAAAAAAAAAAAAAAAAACACAGGAAGTATGAAAATTAGTTTGCTTGTTTCAAATCATGAAAAGTTAGGAAGTGTCTTTATAACAATATTTGCATGCATTTTAAAAGTTTAGCAGCCTATGTCAAAGCATATACACAACATACAAACAAAGACAATGTTCCTACCTAGATGAGAATCCAACAAGTGAGGCTGCTCCTGGTACTTGTCCATTATAACTGAAAAAAGAGATTTAAAAGATTCAAGTGAGATGTACTTAATTAGGCTAAAGATACACTATGAGATAGGACTGTGACTTCCATCTCACATATACACCTGCACTAGCTTGGTAAGAGCTTGTGTGAGTATAAATAGCAGTGTAGCTGCAATAGCATAGATAGTGGGGGCATAGCTTAACTGGGAGAAGTACAAACCTGCCAGGACCTCTAGGATACACACTCAGTCAGCACTTGTCTGTGCTACTATGAGACATGAGAGCTGGCAACCATACCCTTAGCTTATAGTGCAGAGATTTCTTTAGAGTGAAAAAAGTGTTCACTTTATTTAAATGTATTCTCTGCTACAAACTTCTTTAATATAAAGTTCTTCCACTTTAATGATTAAATGCTGGCACTAGGGATGTAAAAGTGTACACATGTAAACATAAGCCTGGGCCCATCAGTCAACCTCTACAGTTACATGCAAGCCTCCTTCCCCGCCTCCCTCCGGCACTGCTGCCTCTGCTTTTAATCCGGCTCCCTGCGAGCTCTGGCTACCACCTGCTCCTGCAGGGAGCAGGGAGCTACTCTCCCTCTCCCCACCCCCGCTCTGACACATCGTGTAAACGTGCAACTGCTGAAATTTTCAGGGTTACACATTTACCTTAATAAACGCATTTTAACATCTAACACCCTCTACTGCCTATAACAAGTACCAAAGAGCACAAAATTCTCAAGGAGTATCATGCCAGTATCATGCATCCTGCCCAATACTGCAGCAAGAGGTTCATACTAAGACACCTACAGATCCATACACTTCCCTCTAAGGAAGAGATGGGCAAACTTTTTAGCCAATGGCCATATCGGGGTATGGCAATTGTATGGAGGGTCATGAATGCTCATTAAATAGGGGTTGGGATGTGTGGTGGCATGGGCTCCAGCAGAGGGTGTGAGCGCTGGAGTGGGGCAGAAAAGAGGGTACAGGAAGGGGCTCCACGTTGTGGCAGGGGGTTGAAGTGCTGAGAAGGGAGAGGGCTCTGGCTGGGCACGCAGGCTCAGGGGAGGGGTTGAAGATGAGGGGTGTAACTTGCAGAAGGAGGATCAGGGCTGGGACTGAGGGGTTCAGAAGACAGGAGAGCTAGGAGCTCAGAGTGCAGGCTGTTAGCTGAGGACTTCAGAAAACAAAAACTGCATTGTTTCACATTTGGAAGGATTCTTCATAACAATGGCAATACTGGATCAGACCAAAGGTCCATCTAGCCCAGTATCCTGTCTGCCGACAGTGGCTAATGCCAAACGCCCCAGAGGGAGGGAACACAACAGGTAATCCTCATATGATCCCCGTCCTGTCACCCATATCCAGACAAAAAGAGGCTAGGGACACCATTCCTACCCATCCTGGCTAATAGATTCATGGAGGTTAGGTCCATCAATGGCTATCTAGCTCTTTTTTGAACCTTGTTGAAGTCCTAGCCTTCACCACATCCTCTGCCAAGGAGTTTCACAGGTTGACTGTGCACCGAGTGAAGAAAAAATTGCTTTTGTTTTTTTTAAACCTGCTACCTAATAATTTCATTTGGTGACCCCTAGTTCTTATGTTGTGGGAATAAATAACTTTTCCTTATTCACTTTTTCCATACCAGTCATGATTTTATAGACCTCTATCATATCCCCCCTTACTCTCCTCTTTACTAAGCTAAAAAGTCCACGTCTTTAATCTGTCTTCAGATGGGACCTTTTCCAAATCCCTAATCATTTTTGTTCACCTTCTCTGAACCTTTTCCAATGCCAATATATCTTTTTTGAGATGAGGTGACCACATTTGTATGCAGTATTCAAGATATGGGCATACCATGGTTTTATATACAGCCGTTCCCCGACTTACGAACAGGTTACGTTCCGAATAGCTGATCGTAACTCGATTTGTTCGTAAGTTGGAAATGCCCCATACGAAGCACTCGAAGCGTAACTAAGCACCAACAACACAGCAATCAACAACGAAAAATAGAAACACACGAAAAAACAACACTACTGCAGCAACAGCAAACTTTATTTAACAAACATGAACATGAAATACAAAACACAATGCAGTAATTTAAATACAGTAATGTGAATTGAATTAATTGGATGAGGAATCGGAGGAGTAAAAAACTACAGTAAGAACATCATCAACAGATTCTATTTCAGCAGTTCCTTTGCTTGTAGAAGGCATCGGTTCAGTATGGGAGGCAGCACTGCTGGGGGCTTTCTTTAAAAAAATATTCATTTTGGACTGGACAATTTGTTTTTTCTTCTCGTTATAAATTTCCTTATAGCAAGCCAGGGCGTCCTGAATTAAACGATCCACCTTTGAGAATCTCGCAACATTAGGGTCCATTTTTTCCGAACATTTGCATTCCTTCATTTATTTTGCTGAAAGCTGCAGCCATTTCTTTCATCACAAAGTTTTTGGGGGCTTCTTCTTCTTGGGCTGTTTGTCTCTCTTCCTCTGCTTCCCTCTCCGCCTCGAGCTGCATTAAATCTTCATTGCTCAGCTCCTCCCCAACATCCTCAACCAGTTGGTGTATGTCTTCATTATGCATTTCCAGATCCACTTCTTTTGCCAGCTGTACAATGTTATTAGAAATGTCTTCCACTGCCTTTTCTTTTTCAAAGCCTTTGAAACAGTTCACAAATCTTTTTAGGATTTTCTTCCATATGCCATTCATACACTGTGGAGTGACTCCTTCCCACCTTGCAGCAATGTTCCTTATGCAATGCTGAATGTTGTAGTCCTTCCAAAATTCACGTAATGTTTTGTCGTTTTCACATTCTGTGGCAGCTACTGCCTTTGCAAATGTGTTGCGAAGATAATATGCTTTGAAAGCAGCTATGGCCCCCTGGTCCATGGGCTGGAGAATAGATGTGGTGTTGGGAGGCAGAAACACCACTTTAACGTCGGAATGTAAGTCATTTAGGTATTGAGGGTGACCTGGAGCATTATCCAAAATAAGCAAAATTTGGAAAGGAATTCCTTTCTCCAGAAAATATGACTTGACTTCAGGGATGAAGCAGTTCATGAACCGATCTTCAAAAAGTGCAAGCGTCATCCAGGCTTTCTTATTAGCACAATAATGGACTGGTAAAGTAGCCTTGCTGATATTCTTGAAGGCTCTAGGGTTTTCAGAGTGATAAATCAAGAGGGGTTTCAATTTATACCCAGAAACATTGCCTCCTAACAAGACTGTTAAACGATCTTTGAAAGCCTTATAACCAGGCATAGTTTTTGCTTCTTTATGTACGTAGGTACATTCGGGCATTTTCTTCCAAAAGAGACCTGTCTCATCAACATTAAAGATTTGTTCTGGAAAATAATTTCCTTCTTTTATCAGCTTATCCAATTCTTCTATGAAAGGTTCTGCTGCATTCGAATCAGCACTGGCTGCCTCCCCACTTAATTTCACACTATGAAGGTTTGCACGCATCTTGAAACGGTTGAACCAACCGTGACTGGCAGTGAAAATTTTGTCATAGTCATACCCTCCTTTTTCTTTAAGTCTTCAAAAGACTATGAGCCTTAGTTTGTATCGTCATGAGACTTAATGGCGTCGTTTTCAATTTGGTCTTCCATCCAAAGCACTAAGAGTTTTTTCATTTCCAGGATGGGACCTGCTCTTTGCTTTGTTAGAATTTTTGATTTCATAGGAGCAGACCCTTTCACTGCTTCACGAATGCGATCGCTATCCTTTATAATGGTGCGGATAGTGGATTTTGATAGCCCTAACTTAGCAACATGAAGGACACTGTTTGACCCCCTTCATATTGTCTCACTATCGCTATTTTCTGTTCCAAATTAATAGTTTTTCTCTTTCTTTTCTCACCACCCTTATCACTAGCCCTTTTTCTTTTACTTGACATGACGGCCACAAGCAAACACCAAAAACACTGTGAGGGAGTGAAACATAAGAACATAAGAACGGCCGTAGCGGGTCAGACCAAAGGTCCATCTAGCCCAGTATCCTGTCTGCCGACAGTGGCCAGCACCAGGTGCCCCAGAGAGGTGGACCGAAGACAATGATCAAGCGCTTTGTCTCCTGCCATCCCTCTCCAGCCTCTGTCAAACAGAGGCCAAGGACACCATTTTATCCCCTGGCTAATAGCCTTTTATGGACCTAACCTCCATGAAATTATCTAGCTTCTCTTTAAACTCTGTTATAGTCCTAGCCTTCACAGCCTCCTCTGGCAAGGAGTTCCACATGCTGACTACACGCTGTGTGAAGAAGAACTTTCTTTTATTAGTTTTAAACCTGCTACCCATTAATTTCATTTGGTGTCCTCTAGTTCTTCTATTTAGGGAACTAATAAATAACTTTTCTTTATCCGCCTCTCACACCACTCATGATTTTATACACCTCTATCATATCCCCTCAGTCTCCTCTTTTCTAAACTGAAAAGTCCCAGTCGCTTTAACCTCTCCTCATATGGGACCCGTTCCAAACCCCTAATCATTTTAGTTGCCCTTTTCTGAACCCTTTCCAAGGCCAAAATATCTTTTTGAGGTGAGGAGACCACATCTGTACACAGTATTCAAGATGTGGCGTACCATAGTTTTATACAGGGGCAGTAAGATATTCCGGGTCTTATTTTCTATCCCTTTCTTAATAATACCTAGCATCCTATTTGCCTTTTTGACCGCTGCACACTGTGTGGAAGTTTTCAGAGAACTGTCCACGATAACTCCAAGATCTCTTTCCTGATTTGTCGTAGCCAAATTAGCCCCCATCATACTGTACGTATAGTTGGGGTTATTTTTCCCAATGTGCATTACTTTACACTTATCCACATTAAATTTCATTTGCCATTTTGTTGCCCAATCACTCAGTTTGGTGAGATCTTCTTGGAGTCCCTTACAGTCTGCTTCTGTCTTGACTATCCTAAACAGTTTGGTATCATCCGCAAACTTTACCACCTCACTGCTTACCCCTTTCTGCAGATCATTTATGAATAAGTTGAACAGGATTGGTCCTAGGACTGACCCTTGGGGACACCACTAGTTAACCCTCTCCACTCTGAAAATTTACCATTTATTCCTACCCTTTGTTTCCTGTCTTTTAACCAGTTCTCAATCCAAGAAAGGACCTTCCCTCTTATCCCATGGCCATGTAATTTACACAAGAGCCTTTGGTGAGGACCTTGTCAAAGGCTTTCTGGAAATCTAAGTATACTATATCTACTGGATCCCCCTTGTCCGCATGTTTGTTAACCCCTTCAAAGAACTCTAATAGATTAGTAAGACAGGATTTCCCTTTACAGAAACCATAAACGTAAACACGCTGCCTGACCGCAGACACGCAAACACAACGTGCTGCCGCAAGGTTGGTCGTAAGTGCAGATGGTCGTAAGTCGAGGTGGTCGTAAGTCGGGGAACAGCTGTAGAGGCAATAAAATATTCTCTGTCTTATTCTCTATCCTTTTTGATGATTTCTAACATTCTATTTGCTTTTTTGACTGCTGCTGCACATTAAGTGGATGTTTTCAGAGAACTACCCACAGTGACTCCAAGATCTCTCTTGAGTAGTTGTAGCTATATTAGTCCCCATCATATTGTATGTATAATTGGGACTATTTTTTCCAGCGTGCATTACTTTATATTTATAAACATTAAATTTTATTTGCCATTTTGTTGCCCAATCATTTAGTTTGGTGAGAACTTTTTGAAGCTCTTCACAGTCTGCTTTGGTCTTAACTGTCTTGAGCAGTTTTGCGTCATCTGCTAATTTTGCCACCTCACTGTTTACCCCTTTCTCTAGATCATTTATAAGTAAGTTAAATAGGATTGGTCCCAAAACAGATCCTTGGGGGACCCCACTAGTTACCTCTCTCCACTCTGAAAACTTCCCATTTATTCCTACCCTTTGTTTCCTGTCTTTTAACCAGTTATCAATCTATAAAAGGATCTTCCTTCTTATCCCGTGTAAAGCAAGTTGTCTTAAGAGCCTTTGGTAAGGGACCCTGTCAAAGGCTCTCTGGAAATCTAAGTGTACTATATCCACTGGATCCCCCTTGTCCATATGTTTGTTGACACCCTGAAAGAACTGTAGTAGATTGGTAAGGCATGATTTTCCTTTACATAAACCATGTTGACTTTCCCCCAACAAATTATGTTCATCTATGTGTCTGACAATTTTTTTCTTCACTATAGTTTCAACTAATTTGCCCAGTAGTGACATTAGACTTACCAGTCTGTAATTGCTAGGACCATCTCTAGAGCCCTTTTTAAATATTGGTGTCACGTTAGCTATCTTCCAGTCATTAGGTATGGAAGCCGATTTAAAGGATAGGTTACAAACCACAGTTAATAGCTCAGCAATTTCCCATTTGAGTTCTTTCAGAACTCTTGGGTGAATGCCATCTGGTCCCAGTGACTTGTTACTGTTAAATTTATCAATTTGTTCCAAAACCTCCTCTAATGACACTTCCATCTGGCGCAATTCCTCAGATTTGTCACCTAAAAAGAATGGCTCATGTTTGGCAATCTCCCCAAGTCTTCAGCCGTGAAGACAGAAGCAAAGAATTCATTTAGCTTCTCCGCAAGGACTTTATCATCTTTGAGTGCTCCTTTAGCATCTCAATCGTCCAAAGGCCACACTGGTTGTTTAGCAGACTTCGTACTTCTGATGTACAGTAGAGTCCCTATCATCCGACCTAAACGGGACCGACACATGGTCGGATTACCGAATATGTCGGATGATACGGACTCTACTGTAGAGAGCAACGGAACAGCTGATGCCGCTTCTGCGGGGGACGTCCCCGGCAGGAGCGGCATCAGCTGTTCCGTTGCTCTCTAGGAGAAGCTGCTGCCGCTCCTGGAGAGTGACGGGGCAGCAAGCGGGGCCGTTCTCCCGGCCCGCACTGTATCCGACCCTGCAGCTCCCGGGGACAAAGTCCCCGGGAGCTGAAGGGTCGGATAAAGTGGAGTTACCGGGTGTCAGTTAATCTGGACTCCACTGTACTTAAAAAACATTTTGCTGTTACTTTGAGTTTTTGGCTAGCTGTTCTTCAAACTCCTTTTTGGCTTTTCTTATTATATTTTTACACTTAATTTGACAAAGTTTATGTTCCTTTCTATTTTCCTCACTAGGATGCGACTCCCACTTTCTAAAAGATGTCTTTTTAATATGTCCCTGCTTCTTTTACCTGGTTAAGCCACAGTAGCACTTTTTTGGTTCTCTTACTGTGTTTTTTAATTTGGGGTATACATTTAAGTCTCCATGCAGCTTGCAGAGATTTTACTTTTGTCGCGGTACTTTTTAATTTCTGTTTAACTAACCTCCTCATTTTTGTCTAGTTCCCCTTTCTGAAATTAAATGCTACAATATTGGGCTGCTGAGGTCTTTTTCCCACCACAGGGATGTTACATTTCATTACATATGGTCACTATTTCTAAGCAGTCCAGTTATATTTACCTCTTGGACCAGATTCTGCGCTCCACTTAGGACTAAATCAAGAATAGCCTCTCCCCTTGTGGGTTCCAGAACCAGCTGCTCCAAGAAGCAGTCATTTAAGGTATCAAGAAATCTTACCTCTGCATCCCGTCCTGAGATGACGTGTACCCAGTCAATATGGGGATAGTTGAAATCCCCACTATTATTGATATATTTATTTTGATAGACTCTCTAATCTCCCTTAGCATTTCATAGTCACTTTCCTGATCAGGTGGTCGATAATATATCCCTACTACTATATTCTTATTATTGGAGCATAGAATTACTATTCAGAGAGATTCTATGGAACATTTTGGCTCATTTAAGATTTTTACTTCATTTGATTCTACATTTTCTTTCACATATAGTGCCACTCCCCTAAGAGGTGTGTCTGGTTGATCCATGTGCTTCTCCACACCTGTCGGCTTTCCCCCAGCCCTTAGTTTAAAAACTACTCTACAACTTTTTAATGTTAAGTGTCAGCAGTCTGGTTTCATTTTGGTACAGGTGGAGCCCATCCTTCCTGCATAGGCTCCCCCTTTCCCAAATGTTTCCCCAGTTCCTAATAAAACTAAACCCCTCCTTTCTGCACCATCATCTCATCCATGCATTGAGACTCTGAAGTTCTGCCTGCCTACCTGGCCCTGTGCGTGGAACTAGGAGCATTTCAGAACACACTACCATAGAGGTCCTGGATTTCAATCTTTTTCCTAGCAAACTAAATTTGGCATCCAAAACCTCTCCTACCCTGCCCTATGTCATTGGTACCTACATGTACCACAACCCGACCACTACACATAAGCCTATCTAGATGTCTCAAGAGATCCACAACCTTCACACCAGGCAGGCAAGTCACCATATGGTTCTCCCCGGTCATCACAAATCCAGATATCTATGTTTCTAATAACTGAATCCCCCATTATTAACACCTGCCTTCTTTTAATGACTGGAGTCTCCTCCCCCAGAGATGTATCCGCAGTGAGAGAGGATACCAGAACATCATCTGAAATGAGGGTCCCAACTATGGGATCATTTCATAGAATCCTAGCGCAGGAAAAGACCTCAGGAGGTCATTAAATCCAGCCCCCCACCCAAAGCAAGACCAACCCTAACTAAATTATCCCAGCCAGGGCTTTGTCAAGCCAGAACTAAAAAACCTCTAGGGATGAGAATTCCACTACCTCCTTAGGGAACCCAACCTAGTGCTTCCCCATCCTCCCAGGGAAATAGTTTTTCCTAATATCCAACCTAGACCTCCCCCCACTGTAACTTGAGAATGTTGCTCCTCGTTATGCCAGCTGCCAACACTGAGAACAGCCTCTCTCCATCCTCTTTGGAACCCCCATTCAGGAAGTTGAAGGCTACTATCAAATCCCCCCCCCCCCACCAACTCTTCTCTTCTGCAGACTAAATAAGCCCAGATCCCTCAGCCTCTTCTCGTAGGTCATGTGCTCCAGACCCCTCATCATTTTGGTTGCCCTCCGCTGGACCCTCTCCAATGCATCCACATCCTTTTTACAGTGGGGGGACCCAGAACTGGACACAAAACTCCAGATGTGGCCTCACCAGTGCCAAATAAAGGGAAATAATAACTTCTCTAGATCTGCTGGCAGTGCTCCTACTAATGCACCCTAATATGCCATTAGCCTTCTTGTCTACAAGGGTACACTGTTGACTCATATCCAGCTTCTCATCCACTGTAATCCCCAGGCCCTTTTCTGCTGAACTGCTATTTAGCTAGTCGGTCCCAGCCTGTAACAATGCTTGGGATTCTTCCATCCCAAATGCAGGACTCTACACTTGTCCTTGTTGAACCTCATCAGATTTCTTTTGGCCCAATCCTCCAATTTGTTAAGTCACTCTGGACTCTATCTACCTCTCCCCCTAGCTTAGTGTCATCTGCAAACTTGCTGAGGGTGCAATCCATCCCCTCATCCAGGTCATTAATAAAGATGCTGAACAAAACCAGCCCTAGAACCGATCCTTGGGGCACTCCACTTGAAACCGACCGACAACCAGACATCAAGCCATTGATCACTATCTGTTGGGCCCAACAATCTAGCCAGCTTTCTATCTTCCTTATAGTCCATTTATCCAATCCATACTTCCTTAACTTGCTGGTAAGAATATTTTTGGAGACCATATCAAAAGCTGTGCTAAAGTCAGGTTTATCACAACCACCAACTTTCCCATGTCCACAGAGCCAGTTAGCTCATCATAGAAGCTAATCAGATTGGTCAGGCATAACCTGCCCTTGGTGAATCCACTTGGACTATTCCTGATCACCTTCCCCTCTTCCAAGTGCTTTAAAATGGATTCCCTCCATGATTTTTCTGGGGACTGAGGTAAGGCTGACCGGTCTGTAGTTCCCTGGATTGTCCTTCTTCCCTTTTTTAAGGATGGGCACTACATTTGCCTTTTTCCAATCATCCAATTTCCCTCTGCTCCAGCTGACCGTTCTCCTTCCCTGAGCCTTTCATCCTCCTTAACAGCACAGGGGCTGTCTGACTGGAGGGGAGACAGTTCTACAGTAAGGATGTTAAATATTGGTTAATTGAATAGTCAAGTAACCTCATGAAATTTTATTGGTTAGTTGACTATTCCATAGTCTCTGGGGACCGGCTGCCTGTCGCCCTGTGCTGCTGTTTCTGAGAAAGAGGCAGCAGCATCAAGTGGCAGCAGTCCCTGCCTGCGGGACTGAGCTCCCAGACCCAGCGCGAGCCAGAGCTGAGCTGGGCTGTCTGCTAGACTATAATACACTTGAAATGCACAGCTGAAACGGGGAGCAGGTCCCAGACCCAGCGTGAGCGAAGACTGAGCCAGGTTGCTGGCCAGCCTGCTAAAAAATTGACTGACAGGGAGAGGGAAATGCCTGCAGTCTATAGCAAGAGCTACAAACTGAAACCACTATAGAAATATTCTAAAGTAGTGTTTCTCAACGAGTGGTACGAATACCCTTAAGGGTACTCGAGAGAAGTCGGGGGGGGGGGAGGGCACATGTCAATACAACTGAAATCTGGAGAAAACTGAATTTTTGTTTTAAGTTTTACAGCGCTTTATTATTTTTGTACTTTTTACACCCAATAAATTTAATCTCCCGCCCGGCTACGATTAAGTTGTTTAAACAAATGTGTTGTAATGGTAGAAAAAATGTGTGTCTGAAAACTGTAGGAACTGGGAGTACTTATTTTTTCTTTGAAAAGTGAGTACTTTATAAAAAAAGGTTGAGAAATACTGTTCTAAAGAACCCCCTGACAGTCAAAAACTGTACACCTGGAAGAGATTTCCAAATCACCGACTATATCATGGTCACAGAACTGTTGCTGCTTTTTCAGGGAAATTCTGACTGCAAACAACCTCTACTATGCATTTTAGTATCTGTAATACCAGGAATGCAACCAGTCACAACCTCTAAAAATAAAGCATCTTTAACTTAAAATCTAAAGCAATCTAAAGAATCTAGAGCAATGTGAGTTAGAATTCAGGAAAAAAAATCATGCAACAAAAAAATTTTGCATCAAAGTTAACCTGGGTAATTTTTGAAATTTGCTCAAGAAGGAAAGTGTCCCATCAATGATACCAAAAAAATTAAGATGAAGTAGCAATGGCCTTCGACAAAACAACAAGAAAAACAATTAAACAACACCAAGTTCTAGAAAATAAGTCCAAGCAAAACTGGATCATCTCAGCAATAATGAAACATGCTGAGATGGAGATGTGACATATAAATATTATTACTATAGAACAAACAACTGGCAGGGAAGTCAAGATACTAGCCTAAATGGTGATGTCTTTCAGCCTCACTCTATTATCTGAAACATCTCTTTTCTTCCCCATCTGGTTATTCTTCTTCCTCTGTAACTCTAAAAGTATAAGAATGGCCATACTTGGTCAGACCTATGGTCCATCCAGACCAATATCCTATCTGCCAACAGTGGCCAATACCAGATGCCCCAGAGGGAGGGAACACAACAGGGAATCTAACACGATCCCTCACCTGTCACCCATATCCAGACAAACAGAGGCTAGGGATGCTATTCCTACCCATCCTGGCTAATAGCCAGTGATGGACCTAACCTTCATGAATCTATCTAGCTCTGTTTTGAACCTTGTTAAAGTCCTAGCCTTCACCACATCCTCTGGCAAGGAGTTCCAGAGGTTGACTGTGCGCTGAGTGAAGAAAAAATTCCTTCTGTTTGTTTTAAACCTGCTGCCTCTTAATTTCATTTGGTGACCCCTAGTTCTTTTATTGTGGGAATAAGTAAATAACATTTCCTTATTCACTTTTTCCACCCCCGTCATGATTTTAATAGACTTCCATCATATCCCCCCTTAGTCTCCTCTTTTTTAAGCTGAAAAGTCCAAGTCTTTTTAATCTCTCTTCATATGGGACCCATTCCAAACCCATAATCATTTTTGTTACCCTTTTCTGAACTCTTATCTCTCTTAGGATGAACATACACTCCAAAATAACATCTAACCTTTCTTTTTTTTCCTGCATTTACTTTCCTACACAAATTATTCTGCTCTTTATTCATTTGCTCCTCTCCCCATGTTTCTCTCTCTTCACCATGCCAATCAATTGTTAGGCCCTTGATGCAATGCAAGTTAAACAGCAATGTACTAAAAACACCACTAGATGGCGCCGTGGAATCAATTTTGACCAATCCACTACTACAGTAGTTCTCAAACCATGGGTTGGGACCCCAAAGTGGGTCACAACCACATTTTAATGGGGTCACCAAGGCTGACATTAGATTTGCTGGGGTCCAAGGCCAAAGCCCAAAGGCTTCATCCTTAGGTGGTGGGCAATGGCACTGACAGTGGTTGAACATAGGGCTGGGGGAGGCAAGCCCCCAGACACACCCCTTGTGTCTGAGGCCTCGCCCCCCCTTCACCACAGGGGCAACCCTCCAGCCCAGTCCCAGAGCAAGGGGAGGGCAGGCAGCATATGGCTAGGGAGCTGTGCTGAAGCAGTAGGCATTCTGGGGGAAGAGATATTTACCCATCACCCATATTCACAGGCCCTCCAAAGGGCTTTGGCTTTGCCCCCGCTCCATGCCTAGGGTGATGGTGCTTGGGCTTTGGCTCCCCCAACCCAGTACAGCAGGGCTTAGGCTTGAGTCCCCCTTTCTTGGGTTCACGTAGTATTTTTTGCTGTCGGAATCGGGTAACAGTGCAATGAAGTTTAAGAACCCCTGCACTAATATTATTATGTTCACCCCTACAACTCCTATTCCTGAGGGGACTGTGTCAAAAGTTAAAAATTCTACACCAAAAAATTAAGTACAATATTTTAAAATTCTGCAAATTTTATTTGATAAAACAACACTATGTAATGATGCAACTTTCAATTATGTTGGTAACTGATTTCAAAATACCTGTCAGTAAGTATGCCTGTAACAATACAGACACACACCAAAATTCCCACAATAATAGAGTTAAAGAAACCCCTATGACAATCCAGTTCCTGTTCTCTGCCTCCAGAGCCCAAACAGGAGGCTAGACATCCATAACGCCTCTCCTAGACTCCAGCCACGCGGTCCCTGAGTCCACATACCAGCCCCCTCTTCCTTCTGAATCCAGCCATGCTGTCCCCAAGCCCAGATACCCACACGCCTTTCCCCCCGCATCCAGCCAAGGGGTCCCCCTTTTCTCAGATATCTGCACTTCCTCCCCATCAAAGCCCATCCACAGGGCCTACCCCACCAATGCTCAGCTGCAGGCCCCCCAGCCCAAACACTCACCCCCTCCTCCCAGAACTCAACTGTGCCTTTCTCCCCCACCCAGACAACTTCCCTCCCCACTCCTCAAAGCCCAGTGATGCAGAGGGAGAAACAGCCTGATGCTGGGTCTCAGGCTTGCATGGACTTTCCTGCACACTGCCATCTCCCTCCCACAGCATGCAGGGAACTGTACCTGCCAGAAACCCTCTCGCTCCTTCCCCTCCTACCAGCAGTGTCTTCTGTGAGTGAACTGGGCTCTGCCGGGTCCAGTGGCCCTGATCGGCGGCCAGCAGCACTGCCACCCATTTCTAAGTCTGCAGTTCTTTCAAAAGCCAATATTCTACTGAAATCAATGGTAGTTTTACCTGTAAGAGGACTATGGGATTAGACCTAAGCAATTGCAGATAGATGAACTGCACTGATTCCCGCGGGGTGGAACGGAGTTAGGAAGGCAACTGAGTCCTTCAGGTGGTTACTACAACTCAGACTATCGCTACACTGCACAGCTTACAAGTAGTGCTGCTAGTACAGATACACTAAGACGATAGGGAGAGAGCTCTCCTATTGACTTAATTACTCCAGCCCCAACAAGTGGCAGTAAGCATGAAAGCAAGAGAAGCTCTCCCACAGACATAGTGCTGTCCACACCAGCACTTAGGTCAGTCTAACCTACATCACTTGTGGGGGCCACACTGGCTCCCACCCTTGACCAACTTAAGTTATACTGTAGACCGGGAGGAGGAGGAACCTTTTTTAGGTCAGGGGCCCTTGACCCACAGAAAATAAATCAGTCGGGGGCTGCACACAAGAGAGAAGCAAAGTGAAAAGTCCCTGACTGAGAAGGAAATAGACACTCCTCACATGCCCCTCACACACCAGAGACTAGGGGAGCCCAGGTTAATTGATTTTGTGTGCTCCAGCCCTGTGTTGGTGGCAGGAGGGTGGAGCGCCAGTGTGGGCTCCCCAATGTGAGGGGGATCCCTGAGCCTCAGAGGCTAGATCCAGGCAAGCTGGGGACCACATCTAGTGTCCAGGCCTGAGGTTCCCCGCCCCTGCCATAGACAGTGGGATGTGTACACAATTTTAGTGTCTTGACATATCACATGCCCATGACACTATCCAGCAACTTGAAATAAACCCTAAGATATAATGTTAGAATGAATGAGCTGGGTGAATTGCTGAATCCTAAACAGTGGAAAAAAACCTAATTAAATTGGTACTAGGGATGTAAAATCCCAGTTAAACAGTTGACCGACTAAACCTTAGGTTTACCAAGTTAATCAATTAAGCAGGATCCCACCCCCATCCTCCGCTTCTGCTCCCAGCCCCCCCTGCGCATAAGGCTCCTGGCTACTGCTACTAGTACCCCTACTCAGGGAGGGGGAGGGGGGGTAACAGCTCAGCTTCTGCTACCAGCCCCCATGGGTGCGGGGGGCCGGCAGCTCCCAATCCTTATGGGTCTGGAGCAGCCCTCAACTAGAGGGCTGAAGCTGCCTATGTCGGGCAACCAGTTTCTGCTCCCAGCCCCACCCCCCCACACTTGGGTACCAGTTAACTGGTATCTGGTAAGCAGCTGGTACCTACTCTTGGGTACCGGTTAACTGGTACCTGGTAAGCATCACCCAGTAAGAATGATGCTTATCGGGTAACTGGTTAAACAGTTACCTGTTCACATCCCTCATTGGTATCGCTGGATAGATCGTCATAGAAATTCTTATGACAGATTAAACTAGGAGCCCATATAGTCCAGTACTTTTCGCCTGACAATGCCTAATACCAGATGCTTTAGAGCAGTGGTTCTCAATCAAGGGTATGCATATTTCTAGGGGTACACAGAGTTCTTCCAGGGAGTACATCAACTCATCTCGCTATTTGCCTAGTTTTATAAAGTCAGTACAAACTAAAATTTCAGTAACTTATACTGCTCAATATATTTGGATTTCCTCTGAAATGTAAGTACAACATTTATATTTCAATTGATTTATTTTATAATTATATGGTAAAAGTGAAAAAGTAAGTATTTTTTCAGAAAGAGTGTGCTATGGCATGTCTGTTTTTTTATATTTGAATTTGTAACCAAATAGTTTTTAAGTGAGGTGAAACTTGGGAATTCACAAAACAAATTTAGTATCATAAAAGGGGTACAATAATTTGGGAAGGGTGAGAGCCACTGCTTTATAGGACAGTGTCAAAAACTCCTGTAATTATAGAATATTCTGCCCACAGATTAAGTTTCTTCCTCTCATTAGGCAGTTATTGATTGGTTTATGCCCTGAAGCATGAAGGTTTATACTAGGGATGTGAAGGTTTAACCAAATAACCAGTGGGCCTGAAGCAGCCCACTGCAGCATGCAGTATGGGGGGAAGGAGGTGTTACAGCCCAGTTGTGGGCGGGAAGGAGGACTCACAGGATTTTACATCCCTAATTTAGATCCCTTGTAATGTTTATCCTATCTAATGCAACTGTAGAATATTCCCTTTTTACACATTTGCTGACTGTCATGGCACATTGAATAGATACCGCGAGGCAGTTGGAGGTGTGCCATGGAGAACAACAGAGTTCAAAATGGCCACCCTTAAAGGGGCAGGCTCAATAACTTCCCCCCGACCTCCTTCCCAACAAAAAAATCCTTGTTGTTCCTCGTAAAAAAAATATTGTTTGGTGTTCCTTGGTCTTAAAAAGTTTAAAAAACACTGCTATATACAATGACTGAGGGTTTTTTGAGCAGCTATAGCTAATTTAGAACCCAGCAAGCATCCAAGAGATGTTCTAGTTGTTCCTCCCAAATTACCACCTTTTATTTGTCGGTGCTTAATTTTATCCAGTGGACATACCAATTCTCTTGCCGGCTTCCTGCTTCTGATCTACTATGGCAGGGGTGACCAACCAGTTACAGATGAAGAGCCAAAATAGTGGTGGATACAGCTCAAGTTGTTGGGGGGAAGGGGGGGGAGTTTGCCCTTTTAAGAGCAGAGCAGCCCCCATTTAAGGCATTCATTTTGAAGGTGGCCATTTTGAAGTCTTCACGGAACACCACAACTCCGGCTCTGTCTTTTTCAGACAGAAACACACTGCCCCTTTAAGAGCTGAGAGCGTGGGAGCTGCAATTTTTTCTTTGAAGAGCCACATGCGTTGGCCACCCCTGTACTATGGGAATCTTCTGTTAATTTTTACAGCTTTAGCTACTTGTTCTTCAAAATCCATTTTGCCCCTTTAATTTCCTTCTTATACTGCATTCTGCAATTCATGTTCTTATTTGTGGGCTTCACCTGGATCAGATAACTAAATTTTAAACAGATTTGTTGGCTTGAATAGACTCTTAGACCTGGAAATTTAGCATACTGATTTACTCCTAGCTTTCCTGGCTTCCATTTTGTTCAGCAATATGCGTAGGTTCTTAAGCTCTTCTTGGTTTTGTTTCATTTTACTAAAGCATTTGATACGGTTTGGCATGACCTTCTTATCAATAAACTAGGCAAATACAACTTAGATGGGGCTACTATAAGGTGGATGCATAACTGGCTGGATAACCGTTCTCAGAGAGTACTTATTAACCGTTCACAATCCTGCTGGAAGGGCATAACAAGTGGGGTTCCGCAGGGATCTATTCTGGGACCGGTTCTTTTCAATACCATAGAATCATAGGGCTGGAAAAGACTTCAGGAGGTCATCAAGTCCAGCCCCCCCTGCCCAAAGTAGGACCAATCCCAACTAAATCAACCCAGCCACAGCTTTGTCAAGCCGAGACTTAACCTCTAGGGATGGAGATTCCACCACCTCCCTAGGTAACCCATTCCAGTACTTCACCACCCTCCTAGTGAAATAGTTTTTCCTAATATCCAACCTAGACCTCCCCCACTGTAACTTGAGACCACTGCTCCTTGTTCTGCCATCCGTCAGCACTGAGAACAGCCTCTCTCCATCCACTTATTAAGTTTGTAGATGATACCACGGTGGGAGGGGTTACAACTGCTTTGGAGGATAGGGTCATAATTCAAAATGATCTGGACAAAATGGAGAAATGGTCTGAGGTAAATAGGATGAAGTTTAATAAGGACAAATGCAAAGTACTCCACTTAGGAAGGAACAATCCATTTGAAACACAGAATGGGAAGCTGAAACAAAAAACAGGACTATGTAGCACATCACCTAATAAACCATCTTGTTAGTCTTTTAAGTGCTACATAGTCCTGATTTTTGTTTCAGCTACACCAGACTAACACGGCTACATTTCTATCACTATTCTACAGAATGGGAAGCGACTGTCTAGGAAGGAGTACTGCAGAAAGGGATCTAGGGGCCATAGTGGACTACAAGCTAAATATGAGTCAACAGTGTGATGCTGTTGCAAAAAAAGCAAACATGATTCTGGGCTGCATTAACAGGAGTGTTGTGAGCAAGACACGAGAAGTCGTTCTTCTGCTTTACTCTGCGCTGATTAGGTCTCAATTGGAGTACCGTGTCCAGTTCTGGGCACCACACTTCAAGAAAGATGTGGAGAAATTGGAGAAGGTCCAGAGAAGAGCTACAAGAATGATTAAAAGTCTAGAAAACATGACCTATGAAGGAAGACTGAAATAATTGGGCATGTTTAGTTTAGAAAGGAGAATACTGAGAGGGGACATGATCGCAGTTTTCAGGTATCTAAAAGGGTGTCACAAGGAGGAGGGAGACAAATTGTTCTCCTTGCCTCTAAGGATAGGACAAGAAACAATGGGCTTAAACTGCAGCAACGGAGGTTTAGGTTGGACATTAGGAAAAACTGTGTCAGGGTGGTTAAACACTGGAATAAATTGCCTAAGGATATTGTGGAATCTCCATCTCTGGAGATATTTAAGACATCTATCTAACCTTCTCTATCAGGGATGGTCTAGACGGTACTGTGTCCTGCCGTGAAAGCAGGGGACTGGACTCAATGACTCTCAAGGTCCCTTCCAGTTCTATTGCTCTATGGTTCTATGATGTTTTTAAGTAACATCCATGCCATCTCAAAGATTTTACTTCTTTTACTTTTAATTTATGGGCCTTTTTTACTAGTCTGCATTTATTGAAGTTTCCCTTTCTAAAGTTCATTGTCACTTTGTCCCTTTTAAATAATAGTTTGATACAGTTATTAGTCTTTGAACTTCACATGTGTGATACCTGTTTATTTCAAGAGTTTAAAAATAGTCTAAGTACAGTTTCAGTGCACTTTTGTGAAGTGCACAGGACTCCATAGACCTTCTAAGGAGCAGCCGAGTGAGGTTTCCCTCTGTGCACCACACAAAGCATGCAGTAGCCCTTACTCAAGCCTTTGTACCCTGCAAGTACACCAAAGTTTAAAAGAACTAGTGAAAATGTGCTAAAACATAATCAAATTAGTTTTGCAGCTTACTGTCTCATCCCCTAAAAATTACATTCTAGGATGGTTGTGCTTATAGGTGAGAAGAAAATATACAGGACATAGATGACAAAATAACTAAATATCAGAAATAACATAAATACCACCACATTATGTCAGAACAAAGATCCAACTAGCCCAGTATCCTGTCTTCCAACAGTGGTCAATGCCAGATGCCCCAAATGGAATGAACAGAACAGGAAATCATCAAGTGATCCATTCCCTCATTCCCAGCTTCTGGCAAACAATGGCTAGGGACACCATCCCTGCCCATATGGCTAACAGGGATGTAAAATCCCATTTAACTGGTTAAACACAACACTAACGCTGCATTTAACCGTTGAACCAATTAAAGTGGGGGGGGGGCTGCCACCATAGTTGCTGCGCCACCCCACTTGCAGGGGCTGCTGGCTCAGAGCCCGTGCGAGCTGGGAGCTAGCGGACTCACTGGGGCTGGAGCAGACCTCAGCCCGTGGCTGGGCCACAGGCTGAGGCTCCTCCCGAGTACCAGTTAACTATTACCCGGTTACATCCCTAATATACCAGGGCATACCCAGTAAAGATCACCTGTTAAGCTTAAGTTACTTGTTAATAGTAACACAGGAGACGAATGAACTGACTTCACAACTCATATCTTCCAACTCCAAGACCTGTACTTTAACAGCTAGATGGCAATACTTCATTTCATGAAACCAATAATCAAACAGCAGTATTACAAGGACAGGAACTAAAAAGATCTGCTTCCTGCTTGCATTGACTTCACTAGGACTAAGACCTAGCCCAAGGATAGATAATTCACCCTTCAAGTCAATTATTAAAAATGTATCTAAACCTACTGCTTGTTCATTCTAGAATGGTTTCCTTGATATTTTATGTTTTATGACAGCTCAGAGAGCCAAGATCTTCCACTATCACGACTAATAAGCTTGATATTAATAATAAGCTTGGTATGCCATAAGGGCAGGGGACTGGACTTGATGACCTCTCAAGGTTCCTTCCAGTTCTAGTATCTATGATTCTATAATAAAACTAATCTTCCTCGGAGCAAAAATTGGTCTAAAACATTAGTTTACCCTCTGTTATTTAGCAGTATTTCAACTATAATAAAAAATATACCCCCTAAAGGTTGTATATCCTCAAATCTTACCTATGAATTTTTCAATTGTCACCTCTCGTGTTCCCTGGTCCCCATACACTCCTCTCAGGTTGTTAATTAACCCTCTGATTTCTTGACTCTCTGTGAAACTCTCCAGTATATTTCCACTGGCAATGACATCTGGCTCCTGGCATCCGCTTTGCTCTCCTTCTGAGCCATCGCCTTCCATCTCACTCAACGCCATTTCCAAAGCCAGCAATCAATTCTTCCCTGGTAACATAAGAACAAACAATACTTCAAACCCCACATCGCACATCAGGTAGAGTGAGATGAAAGAATAATCACCACACCCAAATCAACACCCCACACCAGGATATAGAGGAGAACCAATAGAGGGGCCACCACAACCCCAAAAATCCAACATAGGGGGTGGGCAAGATTGAAAGAGGGGTCTCCATACATTGGAATTTAACAGAGGTCACAAACTCATCACCCATGGGCCATCTACAGCTACAGCTTTTTCACATTCTGGCCTGGGGGTCTGTGTGGCCCAAAGAGGGCATGTCCCATAAACCCTATCCCCATCCCAATTCCATCCCTTCCCTTCCAAATCTCTTTCCTAGAGCAAGGCAGCCTTGGCGATAAAGATGTTAAATATCGGGTAATTGACTACTCGAAGAGTTGATGCATTTTTTCATTGACTATTCGATTAGTCGATAGGGCGCCTCCACCGTTGAAGCGTAGCAGCCCACACAGAGAACGGGGTCAGTGGTGGAGCCTTCAGCTGATCCCGGGCTCCACATAGCGCTGCTGCTTTGAAACGCCGCAAGGAGCCTGACACCAGGCTCCCCGCAGCATTCAAAGCGGCAGTGCTGCGCTGCAAGGAACAGTTGACCCCAGGCTCCGTGCAGTGCTGCTGCTTTTAAGTACCCCCCTCTTCTCCCTGTCCTATGATAGAGGCAGCAAGGGAGGGGGGAAACAATTAGTAGACTATCCTGTCGACTAGTCCTTCACATCCCTACTTAGGGATTAGGGGGCTGGCACAGGGCAGTAGCTCCACTCCGCTCCCCTGCACTCCAGCAAGCAAGGTGAGTGCAGGGGGGGCCCGACCCCTGCTGTGCCCAGGGGGGCCCGACCCCTGCTGTGCCCAATGACAGATCTGCCCCCCCCCCCACCGCAGTAATTCCAGAAGCCTCATCCTCGGGGGAGGGGAGCTGGGGAAAGGGGCGCAATGGGGGAGAGGGCGGGGGGCTGGCGGATGGGGAAGACACCCACACACCCTGCTCGCAGAGACTGCCGGGGGGGGGGGGGGATTGCAAAAGCGCGCTGGCTGTAGTTGGCCCGCGGGCCGCGTGAGACCCCGCGCGCAGGAGCTGCCGAGAGCCACTGAATCCGATCGCGTGTAATGGGATCTGCGTGGAGCCGGGGTGTGGCCGGCAGCGCCAGCGCGCACCCCGGGACCCAGCATCCCTCAGCCGCGGCAGGGGGCTTGTCTGAGGCGCCACCCACCCCCAGCGGGCTCCCGCTCCACCCTACACGAGCAGCCGCTGCCGGCTGCGGGTCCCCCCGGGCCGCTCCCAGCCCCCGGGCGAGGGAGAGGAAGCTCCATGGGACCCCTCACGCGCTCCGAACGCAGAGCCGCATTACCCTGGCAACCGCGGCTCCGCTACCTGGGGCCTCTCCGCGGATCCCGACCCCGGCTCAACTCTGCCCGCCCAGCCTCCCGGCTACGGGGCGCCGCGCGGGACACAACAGCGCGGGAACGACGCCCTTCCTCAACGCGGCCTCTCCCTGCAGGGGCGCGGGGGAGGCGTAGGCGGGCCTTGCAGAGACGCTGCCCCCGTGAGCTCCGCTCACAAGCCGGGGGCGGGGCTGTTGTTGTCTCCTCAGCTGCGGGGCCTGAACCTCTGGTGCCGTTACGAGCCGGCAGCCTCCCATGGGCTGTGACGCCCTCGGGCTGCGTCTGCGGGCCGGGCCCTGCATGCCGAGTCCTGGGTGCCAGGCGGAGATGCCGCGGGCCTTGCTCTAGCAGCGCCGGGCAGCCGCCTCCCCTTTGAAACCAGCGAGGGCGACCGGCGCTTGGGAACTCAGCAAAGCCGGGCCCGCAGGCTTCAAAGCGGGGCGCCCAGCGCACCGGCCCTCCTTAGCAATGTGGGCCCATGACTGACCCAGAGAAGGTCCCGGCCAAAGAGGCGTTAGAACTCAGGTCTTCCTGGCCCTCGTGGGCACATCTGCCTCTTGTTTACCCCTTTCACCAGGGGCTGAACAGCAGGCTCATCAGTGAGAACCCTTCTTTGACAACCGGTGGAAATGGGTGCACTGGCTACGGCTTTTTGTGCAAGTACAGCTGTTCTTGTGCAAAAACTTGCTGGTGTCTACACTGCACGCGTGTTCTTGCACAAGTAAATTTACAGTCTAGCATCGGAAAACAGGGCTTCTTCCGGAAGAGTTGTTCCTCTCCCCACGAGTAATAAGCCCTCTTACGCAAGAGGGCAGTATAGACAGGCAACATGAATTTCTTGCGCAAGAAACCCCTATGGCTAAAATGGCCTTCAGAGCTTTCTTTCTAACCCTAACCCTGCCATGGACGCTCTTACGCAAAAGCACATCTCTTGCGCAAAAGCACTTGCCAGTGTAGACGCGATCTTGTGGAAAACTTTTTATGCAAGAACTCTTCTGCAAAACAGTTCTTGCACAAGAAGCTGCCAGTGTAGACATAGCCCTGCTGTATGTGGTGACTGAGCTAATGAGGTCTGACTAATGCTGTTATACTCCAATAAGAGTGTAGTGTCTGCCAGCCCAGTCAGCTGGTAATCAACCTACTTATAGAGCTTCCCTATCAAGCCTTAGATTAGCTCTGGGTGCATGTGACCTGTTTGCTACACAGAGTATCCAAAATTCACACTAGGATGTCTGTGGTCCCTGGAGAGCAGCCCTATCCAACTCAGCAATTGCAAAACCCTGCTCCTATCAGTAAGCGCTGCACTGAGTCTGTCTCAGCCAGAAGTCATTCTGCATAGATTGTGAGCAGAATGGCTAGCAAACAACCAGAACACTCCATGGGCTTAAACTGTAGTAAGGGAGAACTAGGTTGGAAACTAGGAAAAACTTCCTAACTGTCAGGGTGGTTAAGCACTGGAATAAATTGCCTAGGGAGGCTGTGGAATCTCCATCACTGGACATATTTAAGAACAGGTTGGATAGACATCTATCAGGGATGATATAGACTGTGCTTGGTCCTGCCATGAGGGCAGGAGACTGGACTTGATGACTTAGTATTCTAGAAGTCTATGATTTGGGGTTTGTAACAAGTCCCATATGAAGAGAGATTAAAAAGACTTGAACTTTTCAGATTAGAAAAGAGGAGGCTAAGGGAGGATATGATAGAGGTCTATAAAATCATGACTGGTGTGGAAAAAGTGAATAAGGAAAAGTTATTTACTTATTCCCACAATATAAGGACTAGGGGTCACCAAATGAAATTAATAGGCAGCAGGTTTAAAACAAACAGAAGTTTTTCTTCACTCAGTGCACAGTCAGCCTGTGGAACTCCTTGCCAGAGGATGTTGTGAAGACTAGGACTTTAACAAGGTTCAAAAAAGAACTAGATAGATTCATGAATATTAGGTCCATCAATGGCTATTAGCCAGGATGGGTAGGAATAGTGTCCCTAGCCTCTGTTTGTGTGGAAATGGGTGACAGAAGAGGGATCACGTGATGATTCCCTGTTGTGTTCCCTCCCTCTCGGGCATCTGGCATTGGCCACTGTTGGCAGACAGAATGCTAGGCTAAATGGACCTTTGATCTGACCCAGTATGGCTGTTCTTATGATTGTACTGAGACAGATTGGCTTGCTCTCCTCTGACCCAGAAGGGGAAGACCACTTCTCACCAGACCAAGCAGAGGGGCAGGGCTAGAAGTATAAAAAGCAGAGTTGAGGGCTAAGTTGGAACCCAGCCACTGGCAGAGATGCATTCACTGAGGCTATGTCTACTCTGGCAGCGTCTTGCACAAAACAGTTTGGCTATGTCTACACTCACGGCTTCTTGTGCAAGTATGGCCGTTCTTGCGCAAGAATCTGCAGAGCGTCCACACTGCCCGCCCGCTCTTGCGCAAGTAAATTTACAGTACGGCGTGGTAAGAGAGGGCTCCTTGCGCAAGAGCTACACTCTTTTTTAACAGGTGTAAGCTCTCTTGCGCAGGGGCTCTTGTCAAGCTGAGACTTAAACACCTCTAGGGATGGAGACACCACTATTTCCCTAGGTAACCCGTTCTAGTGCTTCACTACCCTCCTAGTGAAATAGTTTTTCCTAATATCCAACCTGGACGTCTCCCACCACAACTTGAGACCATTGCTCCTTGTTCTGCCATCTGCCTTTCTCCATCCTCTTTGGAACCTCCCTTCAGGAAGTTGAAGGCTGCTATCAAATCCCCCCTCTTTGCTTCTGCAGACTAAACAGACCCAACTCCCTCAGCCTCTCCTCATAAGTCATATGCTCCAGCCCCCTAATCATTTTGGTTGCCCTCCACTGGACCCTCTTCAATGCGTCCACATCCTTTTTGTAGTGGGGGGCCCAGAACTGGACACAATACTCCAGATGTGGCCTCACCAGAGCCGAATAAAGGGGAATAATGACATCTCTGGATCTGCTGGCAATGCTCCTCTTAATGCAACCTAATATGCCATTAGCCTTCTTGGCTACAAGGGCACACTGTTGACTCATATCCAGCTTCTCATCCACTGTAACCCCAGGTCCTTTTCTGCAGAACTACTACTTAGCTGGTTGGTCCCCAGCCTGTAACAATGCTTGGGATTCTTCCGTCCCAAGTGCAGGACTCTGCACTTGTCCTTGTTGAACCTCATCAGATTTCTTGTGGCCCAATCCTCCAATTTGTCTAAGTCACTCTGGACCCTATCTCTGCCCTCAAGCATATCTACCTCTCCCCCTAGCTTAGTGTCATCTGCAAATTTGCTGAGGGTGCAATCCATCCCTTCATCCAGGTCATTAATAAAGATATTGAACAAAACCGGTCCTAGAACGGAATCTTGGGGCACTCCGCTAGAAAGTGACCGCCGTCCTGACATCGAGCTGTTGATCACTACCCGCTGGGCCCGGCCTTCTAGCCATCTTTCTATCCATCTTACTGTCCTTTTATCCAATCCACATTCCCTTAACTTGCTGGCAAGAATATTGTGGGAGACCGTATCAAAAGCCTTGCTAAAGTCAAGGTATATCACATCCACTGACTTTCCCACGTCCATAGAGCCAGTTACCTCATCATAGAAGCTAATCAGATTGGTCAGGCACGACTTGCCCTTTGTGAATCCATGCTGACTATTCCTAATCACTTTCTTCTCTTCCAAGTGCCTCAAAATGGATTCCTTAAGGATCCCTTCCATGATTTTTCCAGGAACCGAGGTAAGACTGACCGGCCTATAGTTCTCTGGATCTTCCTTCTTCCCTTTTTTGAAGATGGGCACTACATTTGCCCTTTTGCAATCATCTGGGATCTCCCCCGATCTCCAAGACTTTTCAAAGATAATGACCAAAGGCTCCTCAATGACATTTGCCAACTCCCTCAGTACCTTCGGATGCATTATGTTCGGACCCATGGATTTGTGTATGTTTAGCTTTTCTAAATAGTTCCTAACCTGTTCTTTACCCACCAAGGGCTGTCCATCTTCATCTCATCTTGCATCACTTAGCGCATTAGTCCGGGAGCCCAGCTTGTCCGTGAATACAGAGGCAAAGAAAGCATTGAGTACTTCAGCTTTCCCCACATCATCTGTCACTCGGTTACCTCCTTCATCCAGTAGGGCCGACACCCTCTCTGATCACCTTCTTCTTGTTAACATGCCTGTAGAAACCTTTCTTGTTATCCTTCACATCCTTAGCCAGTCGCAATTCCATTTGTGCTTTCGCCTTCCTGATAACCCCGGCATTCTCGAGCTATACATTTAAACCCCTCCTGGTCATTTGTCCAAGTTTCCACTTTTTGTAAGCTTCCTTTTTGTGCTTAAGTTCACCAAGGATTTCCCCCATAAGCCAATCCGGTCTCCTACCATGTTTGCCTCTCTTGCTACGCATCGGGATGGTTTCTTTCTATGCCTTTAATAAGGCTTCTTTAAAATACTGCCAGCTGTCTTGGACTCCTTTCCCCTTCATGTTAGCATCCCAGGGGATTCTGCCCATCAGATCTCTGAGGGAGTCAAAATCTGCTTTTTTGAAGTCCAAGGTGTGTATTTTACTAGTCTCTTTTCTTCCTTTGGTCAGGATCCTGAAATCTACCATCTCATGATCACTGCTTCCCAGGTTGTCACCCACCTCTACTTCCCCTATTAGTTCCTCCCTGTTTGTGAGCAGAAGGTCAAGCTGCTCACGGCCCCTGGTCGGATCCTTCAGCACTTGTGCCAAGAAGTTATCCCCAACATTCTCCAAAAACTTCCTGGATTGCCTGTGTACTGCCGTATTGGTTTCCCAACAGATGTCAGGGTGATTAAAGTTCCCTACGAGAACCGGGGCCTGCGATCTGGAAGCGTCTCTCAGTTGTCCAAAGAAAGCCTCATCTACCTCATCCACCTGATTCGGTGGTCTGTAGCAGACACCAACCACAACATCACTGCTGTTGTTTGCTCCTTTAAACTTAACCCATAGACTCTCCACAGGTTTTTCTCCCTCTTTATACTGGAGTTCAGAGCAATCATAGTGCTCTCTTACATATAGTACAACTCCTCCTCCTTTTCTCCCCTGCCTGTTCCTCCTGAACAGTCTATACCCTTCCATGACAGTGCTCCAGTCATGCGAGTCATCCCACCAAGTCTCTATTATCCCAATTAAATCATATTTCTTGGACTGGGCCAGGGCCTCCAGTTCTTCCTGTTTGTTGCCCATCCCATTTGGTAGGATTGCTAGTAACTCCTGGAGGGTTAGCAACTTCAGTCTGTTGTGTGCCCTCCTAAACCCCACCATCCAATCTTCTACTGGCTCTTTTTGTCATGCCTCTTCGTGTGATGAGTCCCACTAATCAAGAATTCCACCTCCTCCCAAATAACAGTACCATTATTAGTTTCAATTTCATAAACAGAGAAAAGCTGTCGTCACAAGGTATAGAAACATCAAGATCTTTTTATTGCAGTACAAGTTTCTGAATTTTATTTGTGCACATAACTTTATATCTTATAAAGTAATAATGTATTTTAGTTCACATTTTAGGTAATGCATATTAGTTCTCAAGGACTTAGTTATCTCAGACCTGAATGCTCCATCTCATAACTACACTGTCAACTTTAACATAAACAAGATTATTCCACCTTTCCTCTTCAATCACAGAATCAAGCATAACTTGAATTATTTGTGATCATTTGGGTGTCATTTTAATTCAATTCAGAAGCAATATGGTTTTTAATCTGACTTCTGATTCTGCCATTATATTTTTAAGCAATGAAAGCAAATCCACTTGGTTCCTCTCCAAAGTTTGAGAGCTTTCAAATGTGATTTATTGAAAAACATATAAAAACAAATCTACATTGTTTCAATAGCTGCTGTGATTTACTTCCCTGGAAGGATGGTGGTTTTTTTCCAATTGTGATTCATAATAGCAGTGCTAACACTAAAAGAAAAGTGGCAAAGCATATTTGATTATTTTAACTGTTTTACTAATTGGTCATTATAAAGCTTTGAACACATACAATTACAAGCATGATTCTTCCCATACACAATCTTATTAATGGATGTGTTTGTGGATTTTTAATTATAACTGCTTTCTTTACTTACCACTTATTTTCTTGCATGAAAAGAGTAATTAGGTTTGTTGTATAGTTACTCAAAATTCTGGGCAGCTAATATAGCATCTATTTTGTTTTTTAAAATGTAGAGAGCAAGCACTTTTTTTAAAAGAAAAGCTGCTCAACAACTTGAAAGAGTGCTAAGAGCCCAGGGCTGACTGAGCACTCTGGTAACTATGGTACTAGTTATTCCCCCTGGAGGGGATTTATTCAGGAGATGATGGTGGTTAATTAGGCAGGAGGCTGCTGACCTACTGAAGACAACCCACACCCAGCAGGGAATAGCTGAAGAGGAAGTGCTGCACTGGGAGGAGACCAACAGAATTCTGTCTTTCCTCCTCCTCTCTAGAAAGCAGGCTAAGGGGGAAGTTTCTATTCACATGAATGTTACTGCCCAAGGATATACTGGTGAACTGTTAGAGGGGACTTAATAAATAACTCTGGTGCTTATAAATCTGAAAAAACATCCAGCTTGTTAGTGGTGCTCCAAAGGATGACAGCGCTGTCATAAACAATCACAGGGACTCTGCAAACAGGTACACAACTATTAAACTTTGGACCTCATTGTTTTGACAGTGTGAAAGTTTACAAAATCAGTGATGATGGAATAGGCTAGTTTCCCCTATTATATATTATAATTCATTCTATATAGCTTGTATGCATAGAGTATAGAGTACCAATCAGCATAGTTTCTGGCCTTGCTGATTTCTTCTTCTCACATAGCTAAGCCTGATACATTGAAGGGACGTTTTTGGTATGTTTTTAAAAGGCAGTTTAAAAAATATTTTATCTGCATGTTATGTAATGACAATCCATTTTTTAAACCATGTATTTCATTCTCCAGTAGGTCTAGAGGGTTATCTTTTAAGGGTTATCCATTGGACTGCCTTTTTCCTGTGGAAAGGAGAATCATAAATATTTAGAACAAACATTTTTAACTTAAAGTAAGTGTAAGAAATACTAACTCATAGCCTGCACTATGTAAATGTATTAGGATACAGTTCAGTACCCTCAAGGTATAGCAGCAGGGGCAGGAAGGGCAAATAATGAGAGTGGGAAAAAGTGGGTTATCCAATTGAGAATGAGATTAGACTATCAACTGGACTGTTTTTCAATGTAGAGATTTCACCAACTGGATGAAAGTGATGAATGTGAGTCTTTGCCCACAAAAGCTTATGCTCCAATAAATCTGTTAGTCTATAAGGTGCCACAGGACTTCTCGTTGTTTATACCAACTAGATAAGATTTTACACAATCTCCTAACTCACCAGTGTGGCTATGTGATAGTAAACTAGTATATGATGCAAAAATTACACAACCACTGCAAGCATTTAACGGGCTCGAATGTGTACAAAAGCCCCCTTGCCTCTTACAGCTGCCTACCATGTGGGTTTCTTATCCATGTTTCACTCTTCCTAGCTTGTGTTGCTATCAACAAGTAGGCAATGTGAATTAGCAAGAATATGTGACAGGTTGTTTTGAGGAACAACCTCTAAACATTCATTTTAATAGCCTTCTCATTACAGTTAAAGTAGATCCCCTGTACTCTGTCCCAAAATGGTTCCAGTGGTTTATGTAATTAAAGAGCTGATACAACTTGTTTCGTTTCTCAAAACCTGGAGCTTTGGGGATTTTACTGTGGTAGGCAGAGAAAAAAGAACTGTTAAAGCCACCAAACATCCCAGAAATCGCCAATTCAAATTCAGAATGGCCGTAGAAGGAAGCAGGATCAAAGACAACTGGGCCAAATTCATCCTCTGCGACGTTTCCTGCCCACAAATCCCCATGAAGAAGAGCAGGAACAATCTCCACACCACAGAACATCTCAGGAATCTTCAGCTGGAAAATGCAGTGGGAAATAAGCAAAAACTATAACTTGATCAAGAAAAAAAACTAAAAGGCAACAGAATACAAATGACAGAATGAATAAAAATGACTCTCTTTTCAGTCATTAGCATGCTCTTTCACAGTCAATGAATGCAGAAGCAGGTCAAAAGTGTTAACAAAAATAATTCTGATTCGCTTCAGGCAGAGTTTAACAGATTGTTCATTGGTACCCACATTCACTATTGCTTACAGTTATGGGCAATACAGGTTGTCCCAATAATAAAGGACCACTTCCTTTTGTTGGAAAAGTTCTAAGAAGTAAACAATTTACAACACCGAAATCCTGAGTCTGAAGTGCCATTATGGAACAAAGATCTATAAACGTTATTAAGGGCCCAAAAGCAAACCATTCCACTGCATAGGAAAGATAGAAAGTATGGAAAGAGACCACCTTGGCTTAACCGGGAGATCTTACATGATCTAAAAATCAAATAGGAGTCATATAAAAAGTGAAAACTAGGTCAAATTACAAAGGATGAATATAAGCAAACACCACTAGTATGCGGGGCAAGATTAGAAGAGCAAAAGCACAAAACAAGCTCAGTCTAGCTAGAGACATAAAGAAGACATTCTACAAATGTCATAGAAGCAAGAGGAAGATCAAGGAAATAGGGTAGGTTTAGAAGTTAAAATAAAAAAAAGCACAAGTTAAAAATTACTTAGAAAAGTTAGATGTCTTCAAGTCACCAGGTCCAGATGAAATGCATCCTAAAATACTCAAGGAGCTGATAGCTAAAGGCTCAGATACCTCCTCTAAGGTAAAGTCATGGAAGTCGGGAGAAATTCCAGAAGACTAGAAAAAGGCAAATTTTGTGCCCATCTATAAAAAGGGAAATAAGAACAACCCAGGGAACTACAGACCAGTCAGTTTAACTTCTGTGCCAGGGAAGATAATGGAGCAAGTAATTAAGGAACTCATCTGTAAACATCGCAAAGAAAATAAGGTGATCGGTAACAGCTAGCATGGATTTGTAAAGAACGAATCATGTCAAACCAATCTGATAGCTTTCTATGAGAGAATAACAAGTCTTGTGGATAAGGGAGAAGCGGTGGACGTGGTATATCTAGACTTTAGTAAACCATTTGATACGGTCTCACATGATCTTCTTAGCAATAAAGTAGGGAATTACAACCTAGATGGGGCTACTATAAGGTGGATGCATAACTGGCAGGATAACCATTCTCAGAGAGCAGTTATTAATGGTTCACAGTCATGCTGGGGGTTCCGCAGGAGTCTGCAACCTCACCCTTTGCACACATGCATGCACACACCCTGCTTATGGGCCTGCACAATTAATATTAACCCCTTTTCTACTGGTTCCTGATAAAAGCTTTCTACTTTATAGCTACCAATATTCGTGTTAGGACTGTACTTTACCCCACCTACCAAACTGCAATCAAATGGTTAAACCACTTGTCAATCAACTGTATCCATGGACCACAGGAAAAGCAGGAGAGTGTCCTGTGGATAACTAGCTGATTACATGATGCCAGCTATGAAAGGGAATTGAAGGACAGCTATTAATAATAATACCGTTACTTTCCCCTGTGAAGTGTGACTGTACTTGCCATGGGAATGTTATGTGATAAATGGGAAGGGCTATGGAAGGACACTGTCCCAAAACCACAAGCCAGTTTGATTTACCCATCTCAGAGGGGCAAGGGCCCATCCAGTCCCTGAAAGGGTTCAAGTTCAAATCCAGGCTATGGAGCCAAGGTGGAGCAGGACCTCCCTTTACCCAAACAGCTGTGGCGACACCTATATCATACAGGAGCACAGCTGTCGCACACAGGATATCTTTGAGCCCTTCTGTGCTGACAGGGGCAGGAGCAATGCCACAGCCAGGCCTAAGGGGCGGGCAGGATCTTACTACACTTTGGATCCTCCCTGTGCCAGCTCAACCATCCCACAAGGGCCATTTCAGCTGCCCCTTCTATCCCCGCTCTGTCCTCTGCATGTTGCCCAGGAGCAGGTCCCTGCTGGACAGGTGCTTCAGTGTGAAGTGTTTGATGATGCGGGAGGAGACGGTGCACTTGGTGGAGCCCAGTGGGCCCATGATCATCAGAGCTGGAAGAAGGAGAACCCAAGTGGGGAGCCTGAGCAGGGGCTGCCCCACTGGCACATCCCACACGGAGCCCCAGGCTTGAGCTGCAGGCACCATGGAGGCAGCTGCCGCGGGAGCACAGGTGGCGGCAAATGCTGCACTCCCTGAGCCAGGAGGTGGAGGGGCTTTCTAGAAAGCCCCTATGCCTCTGCCAATTTTTTAATTGCTAAATGGAGTGCTCCCATTTGGTGCCCCTGTCCCTCTGCTTGGCTCTCCCTGCACCTTACACCCACCTCCCCACTGGCACCAGTTGCCTTGCACTTCTGTTATACCTTTCATCATGAGATCAGAAAGCACTTTACAAATACTCATTAATTAAACTCCATAATACTCATTGGCTGGATGGGGAAAGTAACGCCTCCCTTAAGTATGTTGACAAAATCATGGAGTGACAGTGGCAGGGGTGGGACTACAACATAAGAATCCTGACCTTGTCCTGACTCTACCTAACAATCTAATCCTACAGTAAGTACCAGGAATAAAAGTGTAGCCGATCTATAAATATTTAATCTATTAACATTAACATATTTTTTCACAGAAGCTCTGGCTTTTTAGCAGTAACAGAGTCTAGTCAATATTATGTGGGGCTCTAGATGTACATTTTGAAGCCAGGGTGTAATACTACTTTCATTACCCATTTTAAAAGAATAGTGCAGTAACAGACCTTTTTTACTTCACTTTGCCACCTGGATCTTTAGTGAAATTATCCCTGTTTACTAAAAGCCATATAAAGTTTATCATGAAAATGTTTAAAAATCCACAGAGTATTCATCTTGTATATTTTAAGTGCAATACATAATTTATCTGTATGAGACACTTTTTTTTATTTACTTACCTTAAGCTGTGACCACAAGTCTCTTGCTTCTCGGTCTCCGTAATCTCTCTCAATCAAATCCATTTGAGCTTGGAGTCGGTGACGTACAAAGAAAGTAGGCCAATCACTTTGCCATTCATTCACCTGGAAAATAAGAACTCAAGATTCAAGTAATCATGATCACTTGAAGAGGAAACTGCACTGTAAAGTATACTTAGCCATTTTCAGCTGATATCTCTGTAAAATTAAAGTGCTTATTATTGATACTATGTCCTGTTGCCTTGATACTTGTGTGCTTGTAAACTAAACAGGGTCAAGGCCTTGTCATTCTGACATGAGTGACCAGAAAAAGAAATGTAGGATACTGTTAGAAGTTGTATTGATCATTCATTGAAGGCTACTCTTCCTTCTGAGTCCACATTATCGAGAGGGTATCTTTTATAGGAGAGAGAAACCTAAAACTCTGGCCACTTGCACACTTTTAAAAATCTTTTAAACCTTCATCCAAGTTATGTTAGCTCTCATTAGCCAACATTCCCTCTGATATTACAATTATATAGTGGTTCTCAAATCATGGCTCAGGGACAACTAATAGTTTGCAAAATCCTTCTAAAGGTCTCACAGTTAAATGTATTGGTTGAAATTCAATTTGCAGAGAGCCAGCAAAAAGCCTATGCACCATATAAAACCTGCTCTGAGGGTTTTAAGTGGAATTGAAGTGTTGCACAGACTTTGCCACCACTGACCCTTTTTTAGAGGGAGGAAATTTCACCTTTTGAGAACTACATCATGGGTTTGGAAGAGGATAGAAGTGATTTCTGAGGGATCCCTTTCTTAGCAAGAGGTCTGAATGTTGGAGAATCACTGAATAGTCTTCACTTCCTATCCACATCTGCTGTGTAAGCTTGCTGAGTGCTCTTTGATTCCACCTCAGAAGTGGCTCCACCTCAGTAATGTTTTAATTATTCCAGTTTTCAGGTGCTTATACAAACACAAACACACATTTTTAAAGTTGGAAAATTAAGCATTCAAAAATATTAGAAAGCTGAAACAAGTTGGGAAATGCTAAATCTAAGAAAGCCCACGTAACTTTAATTCTGCTTCCTCATGCACAGGAATTATCATTTTTATTTGATCCTATACAATTTTTTCCACGGGACTCCCACTTTATTCTATTCATTGCACAGAATGGACAGTGCTTAGTGAAAGACCGGGTAATGCAATTAATAAGGTTTTTATCTATCGGAACTCTTACATTTTTAATTAAGAACAAGAAAGTAAAAGGTCTAGACAGAAAAAACCCGTATTTTCCAACTTGGAGAGAAAAATTATATTTTGTTTATACTTTAAAAACTTTTAAGATGAAAATGAAACAAGAAGAACCAATCTGGTCCTACTGACAATAAAATAAGCCACTGAATATAGAATTTGTATTTTATTTTAACATGTAATAACTTTCCTAGATCTGGGACTTACCTGCTGTATAAAGCCACAACATGTGACTGTATGAAATCCAAACTTATCCACATACTGAGGTTCAGAATGTCCTGCACCTTTACCTAACAAACAAAAACACCGATCATGTCCAGAGGACAAGAAAGCTTCTCTCCCCCCAATCCTGAACATTGCAAGAGCAGCAGGTTTATGGATTCAGTTCTGATACGACTAGGCAGAAATTTTGTGGGAGGGAGGTAATTAAACTTTTGTGACATGTTAGACAATAGGCAAACAAAATACTTTAAAACATTAATAGTAATTCCATGCATGCATATGTAGTTCTTTTCTTTGGAGGATCATAGACCTATTTAAAGCTATAAGTAATGAACCTGGGTTATTTTTCAGGTAGGAAAACTGAGGTACAATTAGGTTCAGTGACTAGCTAAGGCCACAGAACAAATCAGTGGCAGAATCAGGAACAGGACCCGGGTCTCCTGATTTTCAGTCCCCTCGTTTAGGAGGCAGCAGAGTTAAGTGGTTAAAACAAGACTTAGCTGTGTTTTCTCATACTGTAAATAATTCAACACATCAGCCATCTACCACCTCACTCTCAAATAATATAACTACTCTGTAGGAGGCATACCACTATGGGGCACATTCTGCCCTCCCTAGAAATCAGTGGGAACCCTGGATATACAGCTAGGTATGAAATTTGAGTATTCAATCTGAACACTACCAAGCCTGAAATAGCACATGATCTTGCTTTGCTTCATGTCTAGTTCAGTGGGAATTGAATCAAGCTGTAGACAAAGTCACTGACTCCCATTGATTTTTAAGAGGAAACTGGATCAGGATGCTGCTGAATTAACTTTGCCTTTAAGAACAGCAGTTAGTTCTACTGAGTAACTCCTCTGTTTATTAAATTAACTAGCCAATTAGCCTGTCACAAGACGGTATTTTCAGGTCTCTCCTTCACGTTGGTCTTCTCTCCTGAGCCTCCGGTCTCTCGCTCCGTCTCTCTCTCTCTCTCTCTCTCTCCTCCTCCTACTGTCTCCCCCTCTCTCTCTCAGCCTCCTCCGCCTTCTGCCTCTCTCTCCGTCTCTCTCTTTCTCTTCTCCCCTCCTGCCTCTCTCCCCCTTTCTCTTCTCCTCCTCCTCCTGCCTCTCTCTCACTCTCCGCTCCGTCTCTCTCTTTCTCTTCTCCCTCTCCTGCCTCTCACTCTCTCTGCTCTCCTTTGTCTCCATCAGGGATGCACGCTCATCCAGGCTCCTCCCCCGGCATGTACGTTACCGCCCTGCCCCCCTTCGCCTCCCGCCATGGTGCTTGGATGACTTCTGCGCCGCTCAGCTGGGCTGCCGCGTGGGAGCACGTGGCACAAACGGCCTCTTTCTTCTCCTTCTACTGCCTCACCCTCTCTCTCTCTCTCATCTCTCGTCTGCCTCCTGCCTCTCTCTCCTTCTCTCTCTCTTTCTCTTCTCCCCCTCCCACCTCTCACTCTCTGTTTCTCTTCTCCTCCTCCTGCTGCATCTCTCTCACTCTCTCTCTCGCTGTCCTCCGCCTCCTCTCCGCCTCCTCCATTCTCCTCTCTGTCTGCTCCACTTTCATCCTTTTGAATCCAGCGCCCTTTCCTGACATCAGAGACGCATGCTTGTCCAAGCCCCGGCCCCTGTCTGTTCCCTCTTGGCAGCACTGTTGCCTCCCGCCGTGGCGCTCGGCTGACTTCTGCGCCGCTCAGCCGGGCCACCATGCGGGAGCAAGCAGCCGCTTGCGCCACTTGCTCCCGGGCGGCGGCCCGGCTGAGCGGCGCAGAAGTCAGCTGAGCACCACAGCGGGAGGCAACAGTGCCGCCCAGAGGGAACAGCCAGCGTTTCAGCATTACAGAGTCACAGACATTGGGCTACTATATATATGATGATGATGATATAAGACTTTGTATTAAATTAATAAAGGAATGTCTTTTTTACTGCATGTGAGTTTTAAAATCTCTAGTGTAGTACAGTACATTGAATTTCTGTATCTTTTTATTAAATGGTATTAGATGTTATAACAAGTTAACTGAATCTGATCTGTAGACCTATTTAATAGTTATATGTTTTTACATGATTAAAAAACATTTGGAGGACTATAATTTATGTGTATGATGATGAAAGGCTTAAGGTAATACTGAAAGGTAGATCTCAACTTTTGATTTTGTTTTTGTTTTTTAATCACAAACTAAAATCTCTTATTATCAGCAGCGTTTTTTTAATTATTATTATTTAGGAAAGCAGAGACATTTCTGTTTCATACAGAAGGAAGAAAGAATCCCCAAGCAGGTGCCATTTTCTTGGCACAACAAAACCCTTCCCTTGCTTTACGATAAGAGGAAGCTATGTACCGAATTTGGTGGTTTAGGATGAGTACTTAAACAAACCCTTAAATATATTCCTATATATTTAAAAAATGTGCGTCTGTCTGTCTGTCTCTGAGTCTGCTTGCTCAAGAACTCCTCCTAAATTATAAGAGCTGGGACAACCAAACTAGGTATGCAACTTCTTATCATAACTTAAAGCAAGGTCAGGTTTGGTTGTGCTAGCACAATGGACTATGCCTGGAATTCTATTGTTTCCCATAAAATGGAAAGGGAGAAGTCTGATAAGAGGGCAGTTATACTGGAGAATAATCATGGGGGAGAGTAAGGGGCAGCAAGAGGCCAAAGATGGGGACCAGGACATCTGTAGTCCTATTGGGCCAGCAGGGGCAGGAGTGGAGAAAGGGACGGCTATCATTTTCAGAGAGTTTGTGTTTTGTCTGTCCGTCCCGCAGCTGAGAGACATGCACACCTCCCCAGCTGTGCCTGCTGCAGCAGCCATGGCCAGGCGCTTCTCACCTGGCCTCAAGCTGCTGTGATGACACAAGGCTGGGGTTGTTCTCTCTCCCAGGGCCAGCCTACATACTGAACCCCTCATCCCACACCCCAAAACAATGATTTAAATTAAGAAAAACAAAACTCATTTGAATTAAGGACCCAAGCAACACTGGGTAAATCTTCTAATATAGTAGATTTTAACAGACAGTGACCCTTTAAACTGGCTTTCTCCATTCATTAGATTATAATGCTACATGAATTAAATACATCTAAATGTGTTATACTATTATAGTAAATCTATACTCTACCAACACTGTTTTCCTCCTTCTTTAATTTCTCTCCACATTTCTGGTTGTAAAGGTGAAGATCTGCTACCTGCTCTCCAAGCTTTGCAGAATATCTGTAAGATCAGAGAAACAAAACCTTAAATCTGTATCTGAGCATTTAAAATATGTCTTTAAGCATCATTTCTTTAAAAAGAGAAAATTAAAGACCAGAGAAGACAGGGAGAAACTCTGTAAAACAGGAGGCAATTTTAGGATCTCTAATTCGAGCTACCGGTACTCCTCATTCCACCTTTAGAGATCCTAATTTGAACTACCTACTCCGTGCCGCGTGTAGCCGTGGGCACGGAGTTCGGACTAAGGGGGATTTAAAAATGGCTGCGCCCAGGAAGATGCAAATGAAGCCCGGGATATTTAAATCCCGGGCTTCATTTGCAACACCGGTTGCCCTCATTTGCCTACCTAGCTCGAACTACCGAGCTAGTGTAGACATACCCTAATAGATTAGTAAAACATGATGTTCTTCTATGTGTCTGACAATTTTATTCTTTACTATTGTTTCAACTAATTTGCTCGGTACTGATGTTAGACTTACCGGTCTGTAATTGCCGGGATCACCTCCAGAACCCTTTTTAAATATTGGCATTACATTAGCTATCATCCAGTCCCTGGGTACAGAAGCTGATTTAAAGGATAGGTTACAAACCATAGTTAATAGTTCCTCAATGTCACATTTGAGTTCTTTCAGAACTCTTGGGTGAATGCCATCTGGTCCCAGTGACTTGTTACTGTTAAGTTTATCAATTAATTCCAAAACCTCCTCTAATGCACTTCAATCTGTGACAAGTCCTCAAATTTGTCACCTACAAAGGATGGGTCAGGTTTGGGAATCTCCCTAACATTCTCAGCTGTGAAGACTGAAGCAAAGAATTCATTTAGTTTCTCCGCAATTACTTTATCGTCTTTTTGTATCTCGATCATCCAGGGGCCCCACTGGTTGTTTAGCCGGCTTCCTCCTTCTGATGTACTTAAAAAATATTTTGTTATTACCTTTTGAGTTTTTGGCTAGCTGTTCTTCAAACTCCTTTTTGGCTTTTCTTATTACATTTTTGCACTTAATTTGGCAGTGTTTATGCTCCTTTCTATTTACCTCACTAGGATTTGACTTCCACTTTTTAAAATATGTCTTTTTATCTCTCACTGCTTCTTTTACATGGTTGTTAAGCCACGGTGGCTCTTTTTTAGTTCTTCTACTATGTTTTTTAATTTGGGGTATACATTTAAGATGGGCCTCTATTATGGTGTCTTTGAAAAGTGTTCATGAAGCATGTTTTATTTAGTCACTGTACTTTTTAATTTCTGTTTAACTAACCTCCTCATTTTTGCATAGGTCCCCTTTTTTAAATTAAATGCCACAGTGTTGGGCTGCTGAGGTGTTTTTCCCACCACATGAATGTTAAATGTTATTATATTATGGTCACTATTTCCAAGCGATCCTTTTATAGTTACCTCTTGGACCAGTTCCTGTGCGCCACTCAGGACTAAATCGAGAATTGCCTCTCCCCTTGTGGGTTCCTGAACCAGCTGCTCCAAGAAGCAGTCGTTTAAGGTATCAAGAAATTTTGTCTTTGCATCTCGTCCTGAGATGACATGTACCCAGTCAATATGGGGATAGTTGAAATCCCCCACTATTATTGAGTTCTTTATTTTGATAGCCTCTCTAATCTCCCTTAGCATTTCATAGTCACTATTACTATCCTGGTCAAGTGGTCGATAATAGATCCCTACTGTTATATTCTTATTAGAGCAGGGAATTATTATCCATAGTGATTCTATGGAACATGTTGATTCATTTAAGATTTTTACTTGATTTGATTCTAAATTTTCTTTCACATATAATGCCACTCCCCCACCCACACAACCTGTTCTGTCCTTCCGATATATTTTGTACCCCAGAATGATTGTGTCCCATTGATTGTCCTCACTCCACCAGGTTTCTGTGATGCCTATTATATCAGTATCCTCCTTTAACACGAGGCACTCTAGTTCACCCGTGCCTCATTTGTATACTTAATGAGCCACCATTTTTGCGCAAGGGGCTTTTGCACAAAAAGGAGCCATCTACATAGCTCCTTTTTGCGCAAAAACCACCTCTTACACAAGAGCAGTTCTTCCTGGAAAAAAGTGGCAGAATGACTCTTGTGCAAGAGGGGGGTTTTGCTGCGCAAAAAGGAGCCATGTAGATGGCTCCTTTTTCTGCAAAAGCCCCTTGAGCAAAAATGGCAGCTCGTTAAGTATACAAATGAGGCATGGCAATATTCACCGCTTTGTCTCATTTGCATATTTTCTTGCATAAGAGAGGGCAGTGTAGATGTAGCCCTAAAGTATAGCAGACTTTCAAAATCACAGAAACAAAGAAAGTATGAAGTTCAGGCATACTTGCTGAGGTTCTTCATCTTCAGGTACTCCATGACAAACATTGCACCCTCTCCTGGAAGGTCAATCACTTTAATGGGCTGTGGTACTCTTAAGGTGTTGGTTTTCTGAATAGCCTCTAAACTTGCCATTTCACCTTCAAACATTTTTCTAGTCTGTGAAGAAACAAGAATTCTCCTTGGGCAAACATCTTTGGACTAAATGAGGCATTCCTGCAGTAAGTATATTGGAAAATATTTGTAATTTAAACATCTGTAAATCTATTCATCCTTAATAATAAAATGTAACAGCAAATTAGTAAGGCTCTGTCTCAGCCAGGATAGATTTGTTTGATTGGTTTAATTGTATTCCAATCGTTTTTCTTGTAAGTTCAGCACAATTCAACAAATTACACAACTGATTATTTTACCTGTATACCTATGTACGAGGCCAGAGATTACCAATGGAGTTAGACCCAGAACTTTCTTTGACAAAAGCACAAACCCCTGCCAGTTTAAATAAAAGAATAAATCCTTAAACTGTGACTAAGTAGCACAGGAGATTGAGCACATTAATAAAGCCGGCATACATACTACTGAACAGTGTGACCTTTAAAGTGACAGTATTACTCTTCCTTCTATTTTTTTAATTGTCTGTTTTAGAACAAAATATACATGGAGCTATGATTTCATGGCTGTATTTTCTCTTCTGCCTTTATTTAGTAACGAAAGAGCTAAGACCATGTACTGGAAAATTAAAGTCTTTTTCTTCAAAAATCTCACTGAACTGAGGCCAAGTCAACACAACCAATTCATATAAGTTAGCTGTGTTAGGTCAATTTTATAACCAATGAATCTATACCACCAAGCCCCTTCAGCCAATTTTAAAGGCATTTAAAGTCAATTTCTGTACTCCTTGATGAGAGAAGTAGTGCTCAACTGCTTTTGAACTTCGGGATAGTGCAGATGCAATGCTGTTAAAGTCAATGTTCTTGGATTCTGGAAGGTGTCCCGCAGTGCCCCAATGCAACTGCTCTGGCCAGCACTTTCAACTCTGCTGCTCTCCCAGGTACACTGGAAAAACTCTGGGACATTTTGAATTTAATTTCCTGTTTGACCAGCAGCACACCTTAGCAGCATAGCTGACCATGAATGCCCAGGGTTGCAAACAAGTTCAAGCACAGTGTGCAGGAGATACACAGGATCTGCTTGCTGTGTGAGAAGAAGAATCTGTGCAAACAGAACGAAGCAGCAGCAGATGAAATGCTGATGTCTACACCAAAATTGCACAGGGCATGGTGGAAAAAGGATACAGCAGGGACCCAGCAGAGCTGCATGAAAATAAAGGTGCTTAGGCAAGCATACCAGAAGACAAAGGAGGCAAATGGTCAATCCAGGTCAGAGTCTCAAACATGTCACTTAATAGAATAATAGAGCTGGAAGAGACCTCAGGAGGTCATCAAGTCCAGCCCCCTGCCCAAGGCAGGACCAATCCCAACTATATCAACCCAGCCAGGGCTTTCTCAAGCCGAGACTTAAAAACCTCTAGAGATGGAGATTCCACCACCTCCCTAGGTAACCCATTCCAGTGCTTCACCACCCTCCTAGTGAAATAGTTTTTCCTAATAATCAACCTAGACCTCCCCTAATGTAACTTGAGACCACTGCTCCTCGTTCTGCCATCTGTCACTACTGTGAACAGCCTTTCTCCATCCTCTTTGGAACCTCCCTTCAGGAAGTTGAAGGCTGCTATCAAATCCCCCCTCACTCTTCACTTCTGCAGACTAAACAAACCCAAATCCCTCAGTCTCTCCTCGTAGGTCATGTGCTCCGGCCCCCTAATCATTTTGGTCGCCCTCCACTGGACCCTCTCCAATGCGTCCATGTCCTTTCTATAGTGGGGTGCCAGAACTAGACACAATACTCCAGATCTGGCCCCACCAGAGCTGAATAAAGGGGAATAATCACTTCTCTGGATCTTCTGGCAATGCTCCTCCTAATGCACCCTTATATGCCATTAGCCTTCTTGACTACAAGGGCACACTGTTGACTTGTATC
This sequence comes from Rafetus swinhoei, assembly GCA_019425775.1. Lineage (NCBI taxonomy): Eukaryota > Metazoa > Chordata > Testudines > Trionychidae > Rafetus > Rafetus swinhoei. The sequence goes on from CM033438.1 coordinate 6,066,876, forward strand.
CAGTTTGTCATCCACTGTAATCCCCAGGTCCTTTTCTGCAGAACTGCTACTTCCTCAGCCTGTAACAATGCTTGGGATTCTTCCATCCCAAGTGTAGGACTCTACACTTGTCCTTGTTGAACCTCATCAGATTTCTTTTGACCCAATCCTCTTATCTGTCCAGGTCACTCTGGACCCTATCCCTGCCCTCCAGAATATGTACCTCTCCCCCTAGCTTAGTGTCATCTGTGAACTTGCTGAGGGTGCAATCCATCCCCTCATCCAGGTCATTAATAAAGATGTTGAACAAAACCAGTCCAAGAACAGATCCTTGGGGCACTCCGCTAGAAACCGACCGCCATCCTGACATCGAGCCATTGATCACTACCCGTTTAGCCAGTCTAGCCAGCTTTCTATCCATCTTACAGTCTATTTATGCAATCCATATTCCCTTAACTTGCTGGCAAGAATATTGTGGGAGGGAGACTGTATCAAAAGCTTTGCTAAAGTCAAGGTATATCACATCCACCGACTCTCCTATATCCACAGAGGTAGTTACCTCTTCATAGAAGCTAATCAGATTGGTCAGGTCCGACTTGCCCTTCGTGAATCCATGTTGACTATTCCTGATCACTTTCCCCTCTTCCAAGTGCTTCAAAATGGATTCCTTGAGGATGCCCTCCATGATTTTTCTGGGGACTGAGGTAAGGCTGACTGGTCTGTAGTTCCCTGGATTGTCCTTCTTCCCTTTTTTGAAGATCGGCACTACATTCACCTTTTTCCAATCATCCGGGATCTCTCCCAGTTGCCACAAGTTTTCAAAGATAATGGACAAAGGCTCCTCAATGACATTTGCCAACTCCCTCAGTACCCTTGGATGCATTAAATCCGGGCCCATCGATTTGTGTATGTTTAGTTTTTCTGAATAGTTCCACCTCCTTCCCATACTGCATTGCCTAGTGCATTTGTCTGGGAGCTGACCTTGTCCGTGAAGACAGAGGCAAAGATAGCATTGAGTATTCAGCTTTTCCCATGTCATCTGTCACTAGGCTACCTCCCTCATCCAGTAAGGGCCCCACACCCCCTCTGATCACTCTCTTATTGCTAACATGCCTGTAGAAACCTTTCTTGTTATTCTTCACATCCCTTCCTTGCTGCAGTTCCAATTGCGCTTTCGCCTTCCTGATAAGTCCCCTGCATTCTTGAGCAATATATTTATACTCCTCCCTAGTCATCTGTCCAAGTTTCCACTTCTTGTAAGCTTCCTTTTTCTGTTTAAGCTCACCAAGGATGTCCCCAGTAAGCCAATCTGGTTAACTACCATATTTGCTTTTCTTGCTGCGCATTGGGATGGTTTCTTTCTGTGCCTTTAATGAAGCTTCTTTAAAATACTGCCAGCTCTCCTGGACTCCTTTCCCCTTCATGTAAGTATCCCAGGGAATCCGGCCCATCAGTTCTCTGAGGGAGTCGAAGTCTGCTTTTCTGAAGTCCAGGGTATGTATTTTGCTACTCTCCTTTGGTCAGGATCCTGAAATCTACCATATCATGATCACTGCTTCCCAGGTTGTCACCCACCTCTACTTCCCCTATTAGTTCCTTCCTGTTTGTGAGCAGCAGGTCAAGCTGTACATGACCCCTGGTTGGTTCCTTCAGCATTTGTACCAAGAAGTTATCCCCAACATTCTCCAAAAACTTCCTGGATTGTCTGTGTACTGCTGTATTGGTCTCCCAACAGATGTCAGGGTGATTAAAGTCCCCCATGAGAACCAGGGCCTGAGATCTGGAAGCTTCTCTCAGTTGTCCAAAGAAAGCCTCATCTACCTCATCCACCTGATCCGGTGGTCTATATCAGACACCAACCACAACATCACCCCTGTGATGAGCTCTGAGCAATCATACTGCTCTGTTACATGCAATGCAACTCCTCCTCCTTTTCTCCCCCACCTGTTCTTCCTGAACAGTTTATATCCTCCCATGACAGTGCTCCAATCATGCGAGTCATCCCACCAAATCTCCATTATTCCAATCAAATCATAGCTCTTCGCCTGGGTCTGGGCTTCTAATTCTTCCTGTTTGTTTCCCAGGCTTCTCGCATTTGTGTACAAACACCTTAGATAACCAGCTGATCACCCTACCTTCTCCATCCGAATCAAGGGTCCTCCTTTGTTGCTCATTCCTCCTTGTGATTCTTCCTGGTGTCCAACTTCCTCACTTATCTCAGGGCTTTGGTCACCGTCCCCCAACAAACCTAGTTTAAAGCCCTCCTCACTAGGTTTGCAAGCCTGCCTGCGAAGATGCTCCTTCCTCCCTTGGTTAGGTGGATCCCATCTCTTCCTAACAATCCTTGTGCCTGGAACAGAGTCCCATGGTCGAAGAAACCAAAGCTCGCTCTCTGACACCATCTGCGCAACCACGCATTTACTTCCTCAATTCGATGATCCCTACCCGGACTTTTCCTTCAATTGGAAGGATGGATGAGAACACCACCTATGCTTCAGATTCCTTCTATGAGCTGCTACATGGAATTCTGGAGGTGGGGGGAACTGTCCATGGATACCTCCCAAATGACTCTTCCAGAAGCCATCAGCAACATTGAGGAGACAACAATGAGGAGGAAGAGGAGACTCCTCTGCAGGCAAGTGGAGGATCTAATCTCACCGACAGCCAGAACCTTGTTTTAACTTTGGAGCCAACCCCCTCCCAGGATGCATTGCTGCCAGCCCTGATGGTGGGGAGAACGCTTCTGCTGAGTTCACATTTGTAATCATGCTACGGTGGGTAAACGTAATAGGATTTAATCTGTTTGATCTGTCTTAAGGTATACAGGGGCATTAATTAAAGTTGTGGCTGAACTCCTCAAGGGAGAATTGTACATCTCCCTTCTCTGTTTGACCTGCATTCTGCAATACATGTCATTTAGAACAATCTCAGATGATGACCCAGCACATTTGATTTAAGAACACTTTCATTGCATATTTGACAACATAAAGAAGGTTCCAATGTGAGATTTCTGAAGACAGCCACAGCACAACACAGCTTTGGATCATTATCAAGCAGAACCTGTCATCAGCATGGCTGCGTGTCCTCTGGAATGGTCAGTGAAACATGAAGGAACATATGAATCTTTGGCACATCTGGCAGATAAATATCTTGCAACGCTGGATACAACAGTGTCATGTGGACACCTCTTCTCACTTTCAGGCAATATTGTAAAAAAGAAGAGGGCGTCATTATTTCCTGTAATTGTATACAGACTTGTTTGTCTGAGCAATTGGCTGAACAAAAACAAGGAATGAGTGGATTTGTAGGCTCTAAAATTTTACATTGTTTTTGAATGCAGTTATTTTTTTAACATAATTCTACCTTTGTAAGTTCAACTTTCATGATAAAATTATTGCACTATACAGTACGGTTATGTCTACACTAGCGTGATCTTGCGCAAAAACGCAAAAACTCTTTAGCGCAAGAGTTCTTCTGCAAAAACTCTTCCAGAAGAGAGCGTCTACACTGGCATATGCTTTTGCTGCGCAAGAGATGTGCTTTTGCACAAGAGCATCCATGCCATTGTAGACGCTCTCTTGCGCAAGAAAGCTCTGATGGCCATTTTAACTATAGGGCTTTCTTGCGCAAGAAATTCATGTTGCCTGTCTACACTGGCCTCTTGTACAAGAACAGTTGCGCAAAAGGGCTTATTCCTGAGCGGGAGCGTCAGAGTTCTGGCGCAAGAAGCCCTGATTTAATACATTAGAACGTCAGTTTACTTGTGCAAGAACACATGGCCAGTGTAGACAGGCAGCAAGTTTTTGCGCAAGAGAGGCCGCTTTTGCGCAAGATTGTGCCAGTGTAGACACAGCCTACTTGTAATGGGGAAATTGAAAAACACTATTTTTTTTGGTTTTTATAGTGCAAATAATTGTAATAAATATAAATATAAACTGAGCATGATCCACTTTGCATTTTGTGTTATAATTTAAATCAACATATTTGAAAATGTGGAAAATATCAAAAATATATAAATAAATGGCATTTTTATTATTTAATAGTACATTTGATCGTGTGATTAATCTTGATTAATTTTTAATTGCTTGACAGCCCTAATTTCTTGTTTTAAGTTGCTTGCAAAAAGATTAATCTTTTCCTAAAAAGGAAGATGAAGAATAAAACAGAGATTTTTTTCAGATAAATTTCAATGATCCTTTAAAGAATGTTTAAACTCTTACTGGGTTGTAGTGTGTTAATCAAGGTTTTTACAGCAATCAGCTGATAGCTAATTTAATTATCATGTACACACAGAACTATTCAATAAGCGTAAACAATTGGGATCTGATGATTTAGGATGTTTTAGGCAAGAGTCTGAAAGTGCTAACTCAGCAAAATGGTATCACCCATTTTAAAAATCTCCTAGATGTGATAGAAACAAAAATCCCCCACATGCACACATCTAACTGATTTATTTCCCTTCTCCTGGCTAAGGCAATCTTTCTATTTTTTTTAAAGCATTCTCCACTAATGCAACACCAATACCTCTTACCTGAAAGCAGGTCCCAGGGGAGGCTTTGGCAACTGTGTGTTAAAAATCAGCCAGCAGACTGTGGTCAAGCAGTTGCCCTAGGCTGGATCTCTCTCAGCTGCTCTGTGCATCTGGATTCCACCAGGCTACACATTTTAACTCCTATTTCTCAACTGTAAATTGAGTGATAGTCTTGTTCTGACTTGAGAACAGCTCTTGAATCCACAAGCATCACAACTGAATGCCAATATTTCCCAAGTTATAGGGCGTTTGGAACAGGAGGTTTAGCTCAAGCATTATTTCTAGTTTTGCTTAACATTAACCAATTCTTTATTCTTTTAGGTTTGGACAATACATAAGAAGTGGTACATACGCAGGGCTCTAGGTATCCTTCCCAGAAGTGATCAGGTGACATGAGTCAGTGGCAATGCCTACACCATATGTGTGTTGATAAGGCCAAAACAACTCTCCCCGGCTTAGCAAGGTGAATGCTAGCCTTCTCTCCTCTCATGTCACACAATTTAAAATAATAAAGCGGTGTAACAGAGGCCCATTTGCTTCCCTGTTTCTGAAAGCAGAGAGTAGAAAAAATATGATTAAGGATAGTGGCTCATCAGTGCCACAGCACACTCCCTTCTTCCTCCCAGTGTCATGGAGACCAGACGTGTGGGTAGGATTAGGATGGGTGGAGTGGGGTTTAGTTCCTCCTCCTTCCAAAACCATTCAAAGATTTCTGATACTGCACCAAGTGAAACCCTTTCTTCAGGAGGATTGAGGAGCAAAGACAGAGAGGGAACTTGATGGGAGAATATCACCTATAGGAGTCATGTTGCCATGGTGCCAAGAACCACAGCAGATGCTTAGGGGGGCTGACAGCCATGCTAAGCCCCTCGGCAAGTGGGGGGTCCAGCTCTACACTACCAAAAGGGGTGGGGCCAGGGCAGCTAGTGCAGTGTGCCCTGCCCCCCAGCCCTCAGAGCATGCCGCATGGCACTCCAGGCGATTTAAAGGGCCTGGGTCTCCAGGCAGTAGCAGCAGCAGTGGTGCTGGGAGACCTGGGCTCTTTTGAATCACCAGGTCCAAGGGCAATTGCTCCCTTCTCCTCCCTTGTCAGTAGCCCTGGAGAAGCTCAACTCTTCTGCAGACGTCAAGAGATCCTGGATTTTGTGGGTCAAAACCCTTCCCCCAATAAAAAGAAATTACTGTGCTACTGGAAGCACTAGAAACCCATGCTGTTTCCCAGCCCTGTGTGGGAATAGCCATTTCAAGGAAGGCATTTGGCTCAATAACAAATTCTAAGCACAAGGGCAACTGTGGTATGCAGCAATATAAGTTCTTTCACCCCGTGTATTGCCAAGGAACATCAAGTTGCTTTACAACAGCAATACAAATAAACATTAACTGAGTCTGAGCTTGCTGTCTAAAATGGGCTTTTAAAAGATTTCAGTTTTTAAAAGGAGAGAAATGCATTACATTTGAAAACACACAATTTAAAATAATCAACAAAGCTCTCCAGACAATAAAGCAAATTGCAGAGAACATGCAGCAATATTATCAACATTAACCTGAGTCTTGTGATTGATTTTCACAAACACTCGCCCGCTGTCAGTTTCATAGCTCTGCCCTTGGCTAATATACCCTCCTCCTGAGCTCCCAAATGCCTTCAGAATGGAGGTCTTCAATTCGGTTTTCAGGAGTTTTTCCATTGGTTAATTCCAGCCTGTTGGAACTGTTTCTTCTTAAATCCACTGCAAAACAGGATTAAAGGTCAGGGTCCTTCCTTTTTTCTGTGTCTTTGGTATGAGGTAGAAATTGGCACACACCAAAAAGAAAAATAGCAGCTGATAGAAAAATCAAATCAGGCAATAGTTCCCAGGAATGGTTATTTTCCGGAGATTAGAGCTTTACTGTATTTTTTAACAGATATTTAGGGAATATTTAATTTGTTGCACTATTCTGGGGTCCTTCGATGGCTGTTTTGAGAGCTTCTGGTATTTGTAGTTCCTTGCGCTGACTAATCAGTATGACCTCTTTTCTCCCTCCTCCCTCCAGCTCTGTGCTCACACAGTACCAAAGAAATAAAGTTGAAATCATCAGCCGCTAGAGGGAGTTCAGCAATGAAAACTACAGACAATAACAGAAACTGCTTTGTGTTTTATGGAGCACTGCACAAGAGACAGACTTTTTTGGTGGTGTTGTAAAGGTTTAAGATCAGGAGACTCAAAGGCCTCAACATAACCAATAATCAGTAAATCGGGATATGGGAAATGCAATGATCTTTCTCCATTTGCACTTGCTTTGTGTAGACTAGGAGCCACTGTGATTCAGTTGATACATTCAACCATGTCCTTTATCCAGGGCCTGACCCTTCTTCCCTTACAGCCAATGGAAAGATTCCTATTGCCCTTGATTGCAGCCAAGCTTTGTGGACAATGGAGATTCAGGGGAATTGAGCATTTTTCAGGAAATGCTCAGGATCAAGCTCTATTACAGAAGAACATTGTTGCAGTTAAGTCTCCAGGACATACTGTGGCAAGGGCCCCTCTTCCCCAAGCCACTACTGGGGAGGCCTCCTCCCCTTAGCCCCCCCCAGTTAGGGGTTTTGCAGCGGGTCTCAATGGTAGGGAGCCCGGGCCACATGCCCAAAGGCTCCCTCCTTAGCTGCCTTTACCTAATGCCGGTCAAAATTGTTCTCTCTGGTTTCTTCTCTCTCTGCCTCTCCACCACCTTCCTTTTGTCCTCTCCCTCTCCTCTCCAGCCTCCAACTGCTGAGGCTTTTAAAGGCCCTCAGCCAGACAGCAGAGAAGTCAGCTGGCCCCAATTAGCCTGAGCCAGCTCCCTCCCAGCTGCATCTAATTGGGCTGCAGTTCTCTGCTTCTCTCACAGGGGTTTTTCCCTTTTGGGCTGCCTTTTCCCCTCTCTGTAGCAGCTCCCTGGCCTGACCCTGTCACAATACATTCAGGAGATCTGGATCCTATTTCTGGTTCCTCCATGGATTTACCTATCTGCAGCTTACTTTTCCATCTATGATGGGGGGAGGAGGGAAGGAAGGATTGCTTACTTCATAGGAGTTTTGTGAGTTTTGATCAATTTACACTTGTAAAGTTCATTGGCACCCTCAGATGGAAAGCACAAAGTATTACCATAGCCCTGATACCACAGCCTTTATCCAAATGATAAGACCCACTGCAGTCAACAGGACCAGTCATTTGACCAGTCAACTGGATCCTGTAAAAAATGTTACAATCTATGCAAGAAACACTAACTGTTGTCTCCACATAGTGTAGATGTGCTGCCATCCATTCTGCTAATGGTTCTCTGGATTCTGCTGCCACTTCCCTCATCAGCAGCAGCTGGTTCTGTCATGAGTTCATCTTTCTTTTCAACTTTGTTTACTTGGATAGTAATAGGCAGCATGTGTGAGTCACTGAAGATTGGGGAATGATTAGCTCTACTAGAGAAACACTGATTTCATCAATGTCACTTCTTAAGTTTAGAATTAACCCCTTGAACCTCTGTTCCAAAATGGATCCAGTTCTCCAAGAAATGGTAAAGTAGATATATATTTCAAATCATGAAAAGGGCTATATAAAAGCTGGGTATTTATTATTGTATTTATTACTCAAGCTCTGAGATCTTGAGCAGTTTCCTGTGGTACGTAGAGAATAAAGAACTGGGATAAGCCCCAAGCTTACCTCTTAACCTGCTGTTAGCTCTTCTCTGTATAGCCACAGAAAGCAGCTTAGTCAACAGAATAGAGCAAGTTTTGTCCCTTTCAATGGTTCCTCCCCATAAATTGCCATGACAATGATTTGGAATGCTTTCCATGTCATGGGCTATGTACAGAGTCTTCATCTAGCAGAGCTCAGAAAAGGACAATGGCACTTACTACATCTGTTTCTCACACACACTTACCAAAGTTCGTTTCTTTTTTTAGCATTGTTTAGATGAGATGACGATGGTACCCATTAAAGAGAGGATCTGAAAATACTGAGTTAAAGAAGAATTGTTCAGGGAATTACTAGGCAATGGTTGTCACTACCCTCATTGTCCCTAAATCGCCTAAATAATGATCTGCATAATTTATTATTAATTATCTCTCTTCAGATGGCATCCAATCCAACCCCCTAATCATTTTTGTTGCTCTTTTCTGAAGCTTTTTCCAATTCCAATATATCTTTTTTGAGACAAGGCAACCACATCTGTACACAGTATTCAAGATATGGGCATAGCATGGATTTATATAGAGGCAATAAGAGATTCTCCATCTTATTCTCTATCCCTTTCGTAATGATTCCTAACATTCTATTTGCTTATTTGACTGCCGCTGCACATTGAGTGGATGTTTTCAGAGAACTAGCCACAATGACTCCAAGATCTCGCTGTTGAGTGGTTATAGCTAAATTAGTCCCCATCATTTTGCATAGAGGAACCAGTTGAAAATAATGAGCAGAGAACTCCAAACAGTGGCAGTCAGAAGTCCTAGATTGTCAAGGTTGGAAAATTAAATCCTTTCTCTATTCGCTGAGCAGGCATACAAAGGATGCAGCAGGGTACACTTTACCCACACTACACTGACTGTTCCTAAACTGTGTCCTAGGCTTAACTTTCCATCTCCACAGCCCTATTAGTCCTTTGCTTCTTTGATAGAGGTCATGGTGTCTTTTTGTGCTGTGGACCTCTATCTACTCAGAAGTTGACTGAGCTAGTCCAATATTTCACATAGGTCATGGAACAGCTATGAGGTAGTATCTGCTATTGACCTGGGCTGGAACTGAATGGATGACCTGGAGGTGAAAAGCTTAAAAACTTATTAGCAAGTTGTGTTGTTGTTTTAAATCAACAAATTTAAATCATGCTGATTTACTACATTGGAAATAAACCAGTTCACAAATGGCCCAGGTAGGTTTTTTGTAATGACAATGTCTGAAAAGAACCACCTTGGAGTATGCCCAGCCCTGTCCCATCAGTAGTTCAGCACCATGGCCAGATCACAAAGACTAACATTTAAACAATGAACTATGAGGGGGATATTAAAGGAGAGCAGTGGGAAGCAGGGGATGGAGTTATTAACTGGACCATTTCTGGACTCCCAAGCATGAAGTCTATCCTCTGGATTATGCTACCATAGACTCGAGTGGAATTAGCTGCAGGTAGGTACAAGCAGTTTTGTTTTCCTGCAAGTTCTGAAGTTCGTTGTTTGTGTTCTAACCTGCACTGAACAAAAGTGAGCTGTAGAGAGGATGGTAGGCATTGGCTCTGTTTGGCCTTGTAAGTCAGTTTATGATACAAACAATTCCCTGAGACATGATCCAGCAAGGCCATTCATCCATCACTCAGAGCAGCCAGCAGCTATGTATACCAGCTGTTCATTATTCCAGGACAAAAAAACTGACAGATAATGTAGAGAAGGGAAAAAGGCTCAAGGTATATTACAGCACATTTCTTTGACCCCTTCATTGATGCTTGTAGTATAGTGGAACATGGCAATACTCATCCACATGTTGGGGGTTCAACGGGGAGGTGGAAGGGACAATCCACTGGCTGCACCAGGGTGCACTTTGTTCAGGTACCTGGAAGTTTAGAGACACTGAAATAGCAGAGCATCAGCAGTTCACAAAGCCCATGACTAAGTGCATAAGAGCTGGGGAAAGGCAGTCTCGCTTGAGACTCTGTGGAACAAACTCCCTGAACAGATTATGTGAATCCAGAGTCAGACACATTTTAGGAAAACATGCCAAGACTCTTCCTCTGCAAAAGGGCCTTTTGACAGTAAGAGTGACATTGATAGCAGTGATACATGCCTCCTTTACTAAAAGGAGAAAAAAGGAACCACCAAGCAAACTGCCCCTCTCTCTCCACCTTTTCACTTTGTTTGGCATTTATAAACAAAGGCCAGGTAAGAGGGGCTATTGTTGGCAAGTATACACATACAGTGGCAGACTAAAACACACTAGCTTGTTTGAGGTATGGAGAGGTCCCAGTACTGTAGGTTTTAATTTGCTATGTAGGCATGTGGTATATGTATGTACTGAGTGTGGAAATGAGTATAATAACTAGAACTTAATATGCTTTGTCTCTTGCATTTTGGCTCAGCTCAGATGTAATGCCTTCCACTTACTGACCTAGTTTACATTCCTCCATCCCAACACATTTTAAGCCTACATGTAAATATTATGCCTCATAAGTATATGGTAATCAGATGAGAGGAAGGAGGCAAATGGCTAGATGCATAAACCAAAACTGGCATGTCATGGCAAAGGAGCTAATATCCCCTCAGAAAAGGAGCAGTTTTAATGATTGCAAAGTCTGTCTATAACACAGTGTGACCCACCAGTATAGCAACTCCTGCTGGTCACTTGAGGAATCAGCTTTTCAGCCCTGGAGTGCCCCCTTCCAGTGGGTATCACAGCTGCTGCTATCTTTTATTCTCCACCACCTTGTGTTGGAACCCACATCCCTCCCAAACCTCAGCTCCCTTCCCTCCAGGTACTGCCCCATGGTAGGGCCCCCACCCTCCAGGGTCATCCCCTTCACGGAACTCTCAACACCCTTGCCCTACCTTGCCTCAGTGATCCAACTGCCAGTCATCAGTTACATCAGGGGCAAACTGCAGTCTGACATAGCCCATTATCATAGGCAAGGGGGTATGCCTTAGTATACCTGCAGCCTTAGTATCCCTCAGGCCTCTGTCACTGGGCCTCAGCCTAGGACTACTCAGGCTGGAGCACCCCTAGCTCGCCCTACCTTTCCTGGGCACTGCTCTGTCTGTCTGTCTGTGATACCTCAGCTAGCAGGCATCTAGGTCCTTCTCCCTCCAGTGCTGGAGTGAGAGGGTTCTCAGCCTGCCCAGCCATATCTTTTATACGGTCCTCCTGGGTTTTGACTGGCTGCCGCAAGGCCTCTCTTGATTGACCCCTAGCTACAGCCCTCTCCCAGGGCTGTTTTAACCCTTTTTTTGCCTAGAGCAGCGTGACCACCCTGCTACATTGCCCAAAAATGTGCCTGTTCACAAGGGTATTGGCTACAACCTTTCCAGCTGACAGCTGAATCAGCGCTCTTGGGAATGATTCCATTGAATTGCATCTCTTACCATATTGAGAGAAATATTGATTTTGCTGGTGACCATTTCTGCCAATGGATTAATTCTGACCACACAGAGGAAGTGCCTGTAACAGCAGCAAATGACGCAATGGAGTAAGAGCTCAGTAGAAGAGCTAAACCTTGCAGGTGATGATTTTGATATGGTTTACCAGGTCACAGAACAAGACTACTTTGTGTATAGCCAAGATATTCATGAGGTGTATTAAGTTGCTGAATGGATGTGGGATTTTCTGCACTGTACATTATAGATGAATACCACAATGTTCACTTATACTTCTAGTGAATGGGTGACCTTTTTCTTTTATTAAGATGCCTATTAATTAAAATAGGTTGGATAGATATCTATCAGGGATGGTGTTTGGTCCTGCCATGGTGGCAGGGGACTGGACTTGATGACCTCTCGAGGTCCCTTCCAATTCTAATATTCTGTGATTCTATGAATATGAATATAATTAAAATTATGAAATATAATAGAGGCACAGCACTTCTCAAGATCAAACTGCAAACTCTGGGCTCAATTGAAGTTTTTGGGAGTGGAGTTGCACCTGAATAAAAGAGAGCAGTATTGGCCAGCTCTAGAAGGAACAGCAAAACAGCAACTGAAGTGACATCCACAGCACTAGTGGCTATCACTTAATGTTAGAAAGCAAATTGCTGCACTGAATATTTATACTGATCTGAAGTTTGCTGAATGACCCTTTAAAGCATAAAATATAACTTGAGTATATAGAAAGAATATTTTCTTTAAATGCAGTCTTTGAAAGTCCTATGTGTTGCTTTGCATTTATAGATATATACTGTAGATGTTCACTCTTGCTGTTCATCTCTGACTGGGAAAATCACTACACTAACTTATTACTGATAAGCACCAAATTCAGGGCTAGACTGAGTAATAATTTGTCCGGCAATCCCACTGGGGAATAAGACACTATTCAGTGTAAGGGTGGCAGAACACAATCTGCTGCAGGAAATAAATAAAGGTATTATCATAACAATTGATAGATTGCATCTTTTATTTGCTTTCACATGACCAAGGAGATTACTGGTGTCCTTTGGTTTTGCTGAGTGTTCTGACAAAACCTTGGTTGTGATGGGTAGTGATCTAGAGCATGATTCCGATCTCAGTGAAAGTCCTGTGTAATTCTATTAAAGTCTGTAGATGCAAGAGTGAGAGGAAACTTAGGACACATCCTAATCATTAAACCACTTACCAAACACATTTCAGGTTTCATATATGCTATCACTGAGAACGTGTATTGTAGCCAGATAGTTGTAATATAAACAGATTTGTCCCAAGCTCTCCATGCTTGTTATTTAAAAAAAACATTAGCCCATCAAAACTTGAAACCTCTATTGCTCTGGATGCATTGTCTGTTTTTATATTTAAAAAAGAGCCCCTGCCAAGAAAGGGTTTCTGATTTCCATTTGATTTTGTAAGAGAGAAGCCAGGAAAAGATCCAGTTTTCAAGTCCACAATGCCTTCCAGGCACCTGCATAAACTACGATAATAAAATAAATCACTGATTGGAGAGGAATGCCCAGTGTTTGAATTGCAAGACATTAAATGTCACACTACTAAATAATGTATTTCAGCAGCATGAGCAACAGACACTTTCCTCTGATGCTTTTATGCAAGAATTTATGACATGGAGGCAAGAATATTCTGTTCTCTATTTTCATCTGCTTCTATGTACATAGTTCTTGCACAAGTTGATACGTTCAAGAACTGATACTCTCCCCACCAGCTGGAGTTTGCACAGATCCTTTTTCACCGTGGTATCAGGGGTTTGTTCATTTTGCTGTATGCCCAAAACAAAGCTCAAATGACAGGCCCAAAACAACTCTTCCAGCTGTCTTCATGTTCACTATTTTCATCCGCATTCTAGCAGAGCCATTTTCCTTGCAACATTTGCCTACTTGAAGTACATAAAAACATGCCAATGATTTGGAGCCATTTTTGCCCTCAAGAAGAAGAAGACTAGGTACGTACTGTAATCTTAGGAAAAACAGGTGTGAGAGATCACATTTAGAAATCTGGTTTTAAACTCTACCAACCTCTATTTAGTTACAATTAGGGCTGGCCAGAACATCTCCAGCTGAACAGGTTTTCATCAAAATATGCCATTTCATCAAAGCCAGAACGTTTCATGGAGAAATAAAAAGTTTGATGGCCGACTTTCCAAAGTTCAGTGTGCTCTGATCCCTATGGAGACCGAAATAAAAAACCTGAACTTTTTGATCTGAAAATAGATATTTCAACACTTCTGAAAATAAAACCTTTCCGAAACAATGCAAAACAACAAATTTCATAGCTTTGAAAGTAGTCACAAAACAGAACTGTGGTCCTCTGGCCAGTTCTAGTTGCAATGAGAGCTCTGGAAGTGTTTGAAAAAAGATTTTATCTTCACAGAAGTCTCAGGGCCTCTCCGAAAGAATGCAGATTTTTTCTAATTTCTAACTGAGAGGGATGCATTTTTCTTCTTGGGAACCCAGATCTCTAGAACTACAAGAATGCTGACTAGCCACCGGCGCACTACTGAGAACTGTGAGAGCCTCATGTGGGCAACAATTTCCCATGAGAAAATCCATGATCATCATGGAGAGCTTTTAAAATTTGTCATGTAAGTTTTCGAGGGCCAAGTAGATCAGCATTCCTTTAATCATGAAACCCTGCTGTTCTTCACTGAAGATGTGTAGGCTGTAGCTCAGCATATAATGTGGATTCTGCTCAGATATGGACAATTTAAACCAAGAAAATGGTAATTCTCTTGAATGTAAGAGACTACATTTTTGCTTTGTAAAATACAGCATGGGTTTGCAACCTATTCAAACCAAACAGCCAAAGTTCATCAAAATTCAGAACAAGTGGTCAACAAAGAGCCGTATAAGAATACCTACCCATTTGCATGACTGAAAATATACAAATTATTGATAATTGACATAATGATTAATAATAGCATGAATGAAACACTGTACTCACAGACTTTACTAAATGGGACTTGTGCATCTTTTTGCACATTTCTTATAAGTTTACATCATAACTGGTCAAATCCAGCTTCATGCACACATTCAGGCTGTCTTCTGTTGATCTTATAGCAGGGGGGCTGGAGATGTGGGGGTGCAGAAGCCTGGGTTGGGGTGTATGGGGGCTCAGGTGTATGATGGGCTCAGGGTTGGTGCAGGAGTGTTATGACACTGTGGCCAGATGCGGGCTTGGCCCCAATTGGGGGGCTTGTTGGCCAAGCTTCATTTTTAAATAAAGTAAAATATTATATCCAAACACAAAAGGTTTGAACGTTGTCTTTATTAATGGCAGGGGTGAGGAACCTTTTTTGGGTCTGGGCCCACTGAGTTTGGGTGAAGGAGGCAATAGTGACCCGAGGCACGGGATTGGGGTGCAGGAGTTTGGATTGTGAGCTAGGCCAGGGGATTACAGTGCAGGGGTTTGGGTTGTGACCCAGGGCAGGAGGGGATTGTGATCTGGGTCAGGTGTTTGGGGTGCAGGGCCTGGGAGAGGGTATGGGCTCAGGAGGGGGGCAGAGGGTTTGAGTTATGTGGGGTAGGGAGCCATAGGTTGGAGGGGGAGGATGGGGCTGGGGTACCAAAGGCAGACTCTGACCGGGATACTTACCAGTGAGATTCCAGGCCAGCAGCCCAGCATGTTTCTCAGGAGCCTACCCACCACTGCAGAGCCATGTGCTTTGTGAATAAGAGCCTAAGGGGAGGAGCGATTGGTGCTTTGCACTCTGCCTGTTCTTGAAACAGGCAGCCTCCATTGGTCTGAAACCAGCCAATGGGATTGTGCTGGAGGAGGGAGCAGCTGTGAAAACACCATTCTCCTCTCCTCTCCCACAGTTTGGCCCCACAGCCACTTTTCTGTGCAGCGTGCAGGAGCAGGACAAGCAGGGGAGTCTGCCTGGGGGGCTCCCTGCTGTGTCCCCAAGCCGGATCATTTCACCCAGGTCTGCTGTAGCGCCAGCGCAGGCTCCCTGCGATTGGAGGGAGCAAAGGGGGGCTGGGCTCGAGCTTCAGAAGAGCCATATCTGGCTCCCTAGTGAGCCATATTTGGCTTGCAAGTCATAGGTTGCCGACCCCTGCAATAAAGAGAAGTTATTTAGGTGGCAGGATACAGGCAGCATGGTGTCAAAGAAAAACTTGTTTTGTACCTCCTCTTATGAAAAGTGTCAGGCAGATCAGCTCATTAAGCTTGGATTTAACCAGTCTGTCTTTATTTCTATGAGAACAATCCAGTGGCCAACAAGATCACTGAGTGGGATCCATTCTGAAACCAGATTGGTAGAAATGGAGGATGTGAAGAAATGCAACACAGAACTGCAAAATCTACCTTCCAAGGCAGTTTTTGCAACTGTGATGGGGAGTGAGGTATGTGTGAGTGAAAAGATTGAACTGAAAACCAGGGATAAAAATGAGTCCACAAGTCCGTGACCTGGAGTGGTGCAGTCCTGTGCTTAGGGGAGTCATGGTATTATAGGCAGGACTTTGAACACAGTCAGCACTGACCTATCCCTACTTCTGACTTTGATTGGAGTAGGGTAAGGTCAATGCTGTTTCTGAAAAACAGAAATTATAAAAAAAAAAACCCACTCAAACTCTAATGGCAGTTAAATTCTGGAAGAGGCAAAATCCCCATCATTGGAAGTTTTTAAGAGCAGGAAGGACAAAAACCCACCTGTCAGGCATAGTCCAGGTTTACTTGATCCTACCTCAAGTGCAGAGACTGGACTTGATCACCTCTTGAGGTGTCATCTAGCCTTCTATTTCTATGATTCAGTGATTAATATATATATATATATATAATTAAAAGCCATTCCCCCACCCATACGCTTTTCACACATCCGTTTGTCAGAGTCTCTGCATGACTCCTCCATGTAGTGGGACATCTCAGCCTGACATTCAAAATCAAAGAGCTATTTTTAACACACCTTATATAGAGATATTATATATACTCCATCCTCACAGCTGGGGTCCACAGAACACATTACACCCTTCTTCCAGTTATAGGAAGGGATCCTGTAACCAGAGGAGCATGTAATCCTGGAGGCCCAGATGACTGATTGACAGGAAGACTTTGCAGGTCCTGGAAGTTTTTGCTCTTCTTTTAGTAACTATGTTAAACTGAAGATTGCATACATACTTGCTGAAAATAGCTGTACACTTTGTACTACACTCATCATTATGCACATGGGAATTGGGTAGCAAATGGCATTCAAAACAGTCAGAAAATGCATTAACTACAGATTCATTATAACTTTTTTAAACCAGTATCTCATTTATTCCCTGCACTTCACCATCAGTTTATCTGTATCCACCTGTTGTCTCAGCATATACTTACTCTATAAGCTCTTTGGGGCATTTATTTTCTGTCTTTGGCACCTAGCAAATTGGGGTCCTGTCCTTGATTGGAAGTCCTACATATTACTACACTATAAATAAATAATAAAACCCCTCACTGTTCATTTCTGAAAGAACTCAAATGTGAAATTGTGGAACTATTAACTGTGGTTTGTAACCTATCCTTTAAATCAGCTTCCATACCTAATGACTGGAAGATAGCTAATGTGACACCAATACTTAAAAAGGGCTCTAGAGGTGATCTTGGCAATTACAGACCAGTAAGTCTAACGTCAGTCCCAGGCAAATTAGTTGAAACTATAGTAGAGAATAAAATTGTCAGACACAGAGATGAACATAATTTGTTGGGGGATAGTCAACATTGTTTCTGTAAAGGGAAATCATGCCTTACTAATCTACTAGAGTTCTTTCAGGGGGTCAACAATCATGTGGACAAGGGGGAGCCAGTGGATACAGTATACATAGATTTCCAGAAAGCCTTTGACAAGGTCTCTCACCAAAGGCCCTTAGATAAAGTAAGTTATCAGGGGATAAGAGGGAAGGCCCTTTCATGGATTGATAACTAGTCAGAAGACAGGAAACAAAGGGTAGGAATAAATGGTAAGTTTCCAGAGTGGAGACAGATGACTAGTGGGGTCCCCCATGGGTCTGTCTTGAGACCAATCCTATTTAACTTATTTGTAAATGATCTAGAGAAAGGGGTAAACAGTGAGGTGGCAAAATTAGCAGATGATACCAAACTGCTCAAGATAGATAAGACCAAAGCAGACTGTGAAGAACTTCAAAAAGACCTCCCCAAACTAAGTGATTGGGCAACAAAATGGCAAATGAAATTTAATGTTGATAAATGTAAAGTAATGCACTTTGGAAAAAATAATCCCAACTATACATACAATATGATGGGAACTAATTTGGCTACAACTATTCGAGAGAGAGTCATTGTGAATAGTTCTCTGAAAACATCCACTCAGTGTGCAGCGGCAGTCAAAAAAGCAAATAGAATGTTAGGAATAAAAAAAAGACAGAGAATAAGACAGAAAATATCTTACTGCCTCTATATAAAACCATGGTATACCCACATCTTGAATACTGAGTACAGATGTGGTCGCCTCATCTCAAAAAAAGATATATTGGCATTGGAAAAGGTTCAGAAAAGGGAAACAAAAATGATTAGGGGTTTGGAATGGGTCCCATATGAAGATTAAAAAGACTTGGACTTTTCAGCTTAGAAAAGAGGAGACTAAGGGGGGATACGATAGAGGTCTACAAAATCATGACTGGTGTGGAAAAAGTGAATAAGGAACAGTCATTTACTTATTCCCACAATATAAGAACTAGGGGTCACCAAACAAAATTAACAAGCAGCAGGTTTAAAACAAACAAAAAGAAGTTTTTCTTCACTCAGAGCAGTCAACTGCTGGAACTCCTCACCAGAGGATGTGGTGAAGGATAGGTCTGTTAACAGGATTCAAAAAAGAGCTAGATAGATTCATGGAGGTTAGGTCCATCAATGGCTATTAGCCAGGATGCGTAGGAATAGCGTACCTAGCCTGTGTGTGTCTAGAAATGGATGGCAGACGAGGGATCATGTGAGGAATACCTGTTGTGTTCCCTCTCTCTGGGGCATCTGGTATTGGTCACTGTCAGCAGCCAAAATACTGGGCTAGATAGACTGTTGGTCTAACCCAGTATGGCTGTTCCTATGTTCAGTCTATTCCTGCCTAATACACCTTCCTTTGAAATTTGTTACCACACAGAAAGGGTGTGTCTAGACTACAGGGTTTTTTCAAAAAAAGTGGCCTTTTTTCGGAAAAACTTCCTGTGTCTACACTGCTGCCGCGTTCTTTCGAAAGTAAATCGAAAGAACGCAGCAGTTTTTTCGACCGAGGAAAACCTCATTTTACGAGGAAGAACGCCTTTTTTCAGAAGTGCTCTTTCGAAAAAAGGCGATATGTAATGCAAAATGTGCTTTTTCGAAAGAGAGCATCCAGACTGCCTGGGTGCTCTCTTTAGAAAAAGCGGCTTGCTTTTTCGGAAGCACTGGTTGTAATCTAGACACTCTTTTTCAAAGAGGCTTGCAGTCTAGACGTAGCCAAAGTGTTTTACTTGGTTTTCAGGCTCTTGGTCACACTAGAAAGGTTCAATAACTAGTTCACATTGAAGGTTAAAACCACCTCCTCTTTATTAACCCACCCTGCATTCCTCCATCAGAGCTTCCCCCCGAGAAGCTAATCTTTGTGCAGATCACAGATCAACCAGGCGGAGTCGTTCCAGGGAGTTTAATTTAAAAAAGATGATGTTGAATTGGAGTTCACTGGATGATGCAGGGGAAGCTATGTAACTGATAGCAGTACACCTCCATTTTCTTATCCCCAACAAATCATGGTTTGCTGACCATGTGAGCCCTACCACCACATCTGTCCCTCCTTCCCCACTGCAAGCCCCCGTGGGAAGGGAAAGATGTACTCTCCTGGCAAACGAGGGGTGCTAAACACACAGTGACCATGTGAGCCCCTGCCACCATGCCCACCTATCCCCAGTCCAGCCCCTCTCAACAGCAGCCCCCCTTTGCAAACACAGACACATGTATAGCCATGAGAGCTGCAGTTTGCTGTCATCATGTCACACATGCTTTCAAAGCAGAAACAAAAGAACCCCACCAGTTTGCTTATTGTGCCTGCCACCAAACCGAGTCCAGCTGCTATCTTCAGATCTCAATGTTGTATCTACTTGGTAGGTGCTTAAAAACATAACTTTGGCCTTGTACATAACACATGCCTATTGTGTAGGACAGATTTTCTTAAATGGTAAAAGATTAATTTCTGCATTCGACACTGTATCTTCTCTGTCTGCATTTCACTTTTTTCGTTCTAGGAGATACAACAGAGAATCTGGGTGGAATGCCGGTGGGTGACACGCTGGAAAGAAATGGTAACAATGTCACTCCAGGGTGGGGGGAAAGCAATTCACAGGCGTCAGTGAAAGTGTACTTAAGCATGCGAAAGTTTTGCAGCCACTGGTCATCATCCCATAGCTCTATAACTATGATGTCCCACCAGTCTGTGCTTGTCTCTCGGGACCAGAACCAGCATTCCACTGTGTCAAAAGGATTGACTAGCAGCAGCATATGCCAATTGCTCCACTCAATGGTTTCACACCTGTGTTCATGGCCTCCTCACATTCTTCCTCTCTTCAGCAGCTCCTGGCTAGGCTGTGGACAGACTGCTGCATACGTTGCAAGGTGTTTGCAATGATTACTACAGCATCTTGTAGCTGAATGGGGTCCATGCTTGTTCTCCTATGGCATCTGCACAGATAACCAGGGAAAAAGAGGCACAAAAAGATTGTTTGCTGATGCTTTCAGGCAGGAGGGGAGGGAGTAAATAAGTGCAAAGGGGCAGCAGGAACCGTGGGATAGCTACCTATAGTGCATTGCTGTCAGAGTTGAAAGTACCCACCCTACTGGAGATGCACTCCATCGACCTCCTGTGCAGTGATGACATGCATCTTTGATTTTACAAAATCGGGTGCTAAAACAATCAACCTTAATAAATTTGACCTAAGCACGTAGTATAAACACGGCCTATAAAAGTAAGATTCGGGTGTGACAGAATCTTTGGCAAAGGGTCCTGTTTTGTGGAAACAATTCAGCTAAGACCTGACAAATTCACTACACCAACCACATCTTGAAGAAAATGTATGCATAAAGAGTAATGTTCAAGATACCCACAGAAAACTTAAAACTTGTCAAGATTCATAATCATTGTGAGATGTATGTACAGGTAATACTTGAGTAATAATGTAGCTATACCAAAAATATGCTTTATGGACTTAAATAGAAGTCACCAGGGAATAATGTCTCTGTGATAGCGTATTTAAGTAGAAAGGTTTGTCGTTATGCCCTGAGTAGCCAGAATCAACTGCCTAGCCTTGTTCCATCCCAAAACTTTAAATGGAAAACCTTCAGACAACTGCAAAAAAATCAAAACCATTTAGAGTTGAAAAAGAAAAACAACATAGAATGGCTCTGTCTACGAATAAGACAAAATCCTCTTTCAGTGCAACACAGAATGAGGAAACACACTCTGGATCCTTTTATTGAGAAGACATCTTGAGAAGCAGGGGTGTTCATGTGAAAAATTGGATCCTGGTTGCTATGAAGCCAGCCAGCTCTGGAACAGACTGAACTGGGAAGGTCCTACTTTCTTAGATAGGAAAGATTTAACAGTATTAGGGATGTAAATGGTTAACTGGTTTACCAGTAAGCCTCACCCTTAATGGATGAGGCTTACTGGTTCTGGTTAACTGGTAGAGGCTGAAGCAGCTCCCCACTGACCCCTAGCAGGGAGCTGCTCCAGCCCTACAGGGCCCACTGCAGGCAGGGGCTGCTCCCACAGCACATTACAGGCTGGCTCACTGAGAGCAGAGCTGGCAGAGGCTGCTGGCCCCACTCCCAGGAACCCAAATGCAGATCCCGCAGTGATGCTTCCTTGGCCCCACTCCTGGGGAAGCTTTACAGCAGTACAAGAGCCAGCACTGCTGTGGGCTCTGCAGTATAAAGCTTATATACAAGCTTTATACTGGGGGGCCCACAGCGCATCTAACCATGTAACTGCTAGGATTTTTAGCAGTTACACAGTTACATTTTAAAACCCTAATAAGTATAGATTCAGGTTCACATTTTATTTGTTTTACACTATAATCATTTGTTTTCATCATACCTTCTTGCTTCTAGTAGAACCTCTATCCTAAATAAACCTCTTTTTGTGTCTTTACAAGTGTGGTGTGCTGTACCTGAACAATACTGAAGGTGGTGGGTCTCCAACTGTTTTGCGGGGGGTAGCTGCTCCAGCCTCTACCAGCTTGGGGCTTGCTCCCCCCTTCATAGCAGGCAGCCTGCACTGTCACTTCCCGCTGCAGGGATGAGCCTCATGGGCTAGATCCAGCTTGTGGGGGAAGTTGTTGGTTCTGAGCGCTGCCACTCCCTCTCCTCTTGGGTTGAGGGAACAGCAGCACAGGAAACTGCTCACCTGGAGGCTTTCCCTGCTGCTCCCATTGGCCGGAATCACGGCCAATGGGAGCAGTGAGGTACAGTGCCTTGCAGTGGCAGGAGGAAGAGACAGGTAAGCGCTCTCCATATCCCTCATGTCCAGACCCCGCAGCCCAATATCCCTAATATACAGCCCTCCTGCTGAGACCCCCATCCCACTCCTGCACCCTCCCTCCTGCCCAGACCTCCCATCCTCATCCCACTCCACCCATCACCACACTCAGGCCCCCCCCCACCGACAGCCGCTCCTGCACCCAACCTCCCGGCCAGACACTGCACTTCCGCCCCCTCCTTTCTGCACCCATTATTGGTGGTTGGCAGGTGGTTCACAGAAAGGTCTGCATTGAATGGGGTGGGCTGTGGGCCAAAAAGTTTGAGAACCACTGTTCTAAAGTAAAGCTGGTGTACACTGCACCTTTGGGAGCAGAGTATCTGAGATTACTGTGAGCAATAGTGTCAGGGACTGGATAACACAGGGAATACTTCTAACTTAAAGCTAGAAGAAGGAGGCAACAAGATAACTCTCAGTGCTGAGTACCCCAAGAACCATGACATTGGGTTTTCATTGGGAAGGATATAAGACTTTCCTATTCTCCAACAGTTTAGAGTAGCTTCCCAGTGATGAAAGTAAGCTGCAAGCTATTCATACAGTCTAGAGACAATCAATTCAGAGACTAATATTTTATTTAAACAACAGGAGACGAGTAAAAACCTATGCTGCACAGCAAGGTGTTTATTTTGTTTTACAGCCAACAATTAACAGCCAGTGAAACTACAACAAGGATTAGTATGGAGGAGAAATAATCTAATGGTAGTCACCAAAATTTGTATCAGTATTCATTGTAAAACCACCAATCAGAGAAATTCAGCAAATCTGAGTACCAACTCAAATCCAGTAAAAAAAATGTTAGTTCAATACAAGTCACTCCCATAAGCCTAACAATCATGTAAGAAATTATGCATCTCATCTACCTGGTGTCCTTTGGCCAAAACATCATTAGAAGCTTATGACTGCACAGCAGAGCTATTGATTTAGTGTTACTGTGCTGCAAGCACACATGGAACAGTTACTAGCCTGAAATGTAATGTCTTCCTGTATTAATTCTTTTAAGACATTTTAGTGATACAGGTATTAAGTGGTGAGATAAAATTAGACTGTGGATGCATGTAAGTGTGACTTCCCTTGGTCTTGAATGCCTAGAGCTAACAGGCAAGTAGTGCAGCCTACAAAAATACAAAGACACTTCATGGCTCCCACAGTATGAATTCTGGACAAATTATGTGGAAACCACCCAGCAGTCTGATGGCACTGAACCAGTCTCTCTACTTGTGGGTGATGGCAACCACAAACATGACTGTTACTTGTGTGTGCCAGTCAGCAGTACTTCCCCCAAGAAAATGTACATGCAGCCAGTCCTGCCTAAAGACATCCAGCTGGAGAGGAAACCCTATCAGGCAACAGCGCCATTCACAAAGCAAGATGGTATCAGCTCTGAATAGGCTCTAACTAAAAGCTGGTTGACTAGTAGACACAGGACACCCCAGGAATATGCCAACAAAACCCAAAGACATGGTGTCACACTAAACATGAAATGTTTCAGAAGTCTGGACCCGGTGCTATGCAATAGGCTGGGCAGGTGACCCCACCCATTTCCTTTGGTACCTGTACCTAGAAACACATGGATGAAAAGTATTTGGCTAAGCAAGCTAACGAAAAGGAAGAAAGTCTCACTGAGCAACCCTTTCAGCCATTTGGATTGGTATGTAAGGAAAGGCCATTCTTCCATTTCACTGAGCTTTTCATGTTGATTTCTGAGTCAATGTGCAAGTGCAAACATTAGCAACATGTGACACAGTTGGTCTCTGTCACAGGACCTCTTCCTAGTAATTTACACCCAAGACTTATCTTCTCTGATTCAAAACAGAATTGTACACCACCACTCTGACACAGCAAGCTTCTTCAAATAGCTCTGGAATTAACACTTCCTTGGATAGCAAACTAACAAATTATTCCTGCAACAAATGACTATCCTAAAGGGATGGAGAATGCCATAGTTGGGATTCAGCAGGACTTTCTGATCTTTAACTGTGCAAAGAGGGTTCTCTTAGATGATCAAGTATCTATTTTATTACTACAGTAATTGCCTCACCAAGAAGTTTGGGTTTTCCTAAGTGTGTAGTGGGCTGCTCTGCTTGAGGGTGAAGTCATTTTACCAGGTTTCTCATGATGTTTAGAGAAGACCCTCTGTACCCTGATCCAAAATGGTTCCAGTGGTTCATATAGTGGAAAAGCTGATACAGTTTGAGTCGTTTCTCAAACCCTGGAGCTTTGGGAATTTTACTATGGTAAGCAGAGTAAAAAGAGTTGCTGAAACCACCAAACATCCCAGCTATTGCTAGTTCATACTCTGAATGACCATAGAAGGAAGCAGGGTCAAAAATAAGGGGGCCAGAGTCATCTTCAGCTACGTTTCCTCCCCACAGATCTCCGTGAAGGAGAGCAGGAACAATCTCCATGTCACAGAACAAACTAGGTATCTTCAGCTGGGGAGGGAAAAGAAAGCAAGAGTTACCAGTGAAATGCCTCAAGATGAAGGATGCCAGGGTGTAAGGTACAGCAGATGTTGAACTCATCATAAGCATGCACACATATAAAGGTTATGGAAATGAATTCAAAATACTTCAAAATTAGTTGGTTAACTGCAAATCAAAACAGTCCAACAGCTTTTGACATTTTTTTATAAAATAGTTCAGAGGGGTATGAACTTTCACAAACGTCCATTATGGTTGAAGACCAGAGTCATCCAATCATATATCCCATCCCCAAGCTTACAGGGGAATGTCTCTGTTAGAGAGTCCACCTTGCATTTTTGTCACTTCTTCCTAACTTCAGTATATGCCATAGCTGCTTTTCAGTGTTAAAAAAATCCAAAGTTAAAAATTTACTCAATACTCCAAATTTAGCCAATTGCAAACAAATTCAAAGATACTGTACCCCTAAAAGGAGGAGTAAGAAACCTATTAAACCAAGACTAGAGTTCTACAAAACAGTGAGAAAATAGCCTAAAGTGCATCCATCCAAAAAGATGAACGCAACCCATTATCATCATATATATAGTAGCCCAATGTCTGAGAGTCTGTAACACTGAAATTCTGGCTGTTCCCTCTGGGCGGCGCTGTTGCTGAAATGCTGGCTGTTCCCTCTGGGCGGCCCGTGCTGAATGGAGAGTGTGGGGACCAAATGGCCACTTGCTCCCCCGTGGAGGCCCGGCTGAGCGGCGCAGAAGTCAGCTGAGCGCCACGGCGGGAGGGGAAGGGGGGGTGGGGCGGTGATGTGCGGCATGACAGCGGCTCCAGGCCCCACCCCCTGGCTGTGAACATCACCGCCCCGGCCCCCTTCGCCTCCTGCCATGGCGCTCGGCTGACTTCTGCGCCGCTCAGCCAGGCCGCCGCGTGGGAGCAAGTAGCGCAAGCGACCGTTTGGGCTCCATGCTCCCCATGCAGCACGGGGAGCACGGAGCCCAAAAGGCCATTTGGGTTCCGCGGTTCCCCAGGTGAGAGGCAGAAGGGGGAAGGAGAAGAGAAAGAGAGACACAGAGAGAGAGGCAGGAGGCTCAGGAGAGAAGACTGACATGGAGGAGAGACCTGAAAATCCCGTTTTATGACGGGCTAATTGGCTAGTCATATATATAGTAGCCCAATGTCTGTGACTCTGTAACACTGAAATGCTGGCTGTTCCCTCTGTGCAGCGCTGTTGCCTCCCACCGTGGTGCTCGGCTGACTTCTGCGCTGCTCAGCCGGGCCGCCGCGGGGGAGCAAGCGGCGCAAGCAGCCATTTGGGCGCCGTGGTCCCCACGCAGCGGCCGTTTGCGCCGCTTGCTCCCTGGCGGCGGCCCGGCTGAGCGGCACAGAAGTCAGCCAAGCGCCACGGCAGGAGAGGAAGGGGGCCGGGTGGTGACGTACATGGCCAGGGGGTGGGGTCTGGCCATGTACATCACAGCTCCGCCCCTCTTTGCGCCCCTCTTTGCCTCCCGTCGTGGCACTCGGCTGACTTCTGCACCGCTCAGCTGGGCTGCCGCGGGGGAGGAGCCCAAACGGCCACTCGTTCTGCTTGCTCCCATGCGGCGGCCCAGCTGAGCAGCGCAGAAGTCAGCCAAGTGCCACGGAGGGAGGCGAAGGGAGGCGGGGCGCTGACGTGCGGCATGACGGCAGCTCCAGGCCCCACCCCCTGGCCATGAATGTTACCGCTCTGCCCCCCTTCGCCTCCCACAGTGGCGCTCGGCTGACTTCTGCACCGCTCAGCCGGGCCGCCGCGCGGGAGCAAGTGGCGCAAGCAGCCGTTTGGGCTCCGCGGTTCCCCGAGTGAGAGGCAGGAGGGGGAGGAGAAGAGAAAGAGAGAGCAGCAGGAGGCAGAGGAGAGCTGAGAGAGAGAGAGAGAGAGAGAGGCAGTAGGAGGAGGGAGAGAGAGAGAGACGGAGCGAGAGACCGGAGGCTCAGGAGAGAAGATCGTTGTGGAGGAGAGACCTGAAAATCCTGTCTTATGACAGGCTAATTGGCTAGTACATAAAGAGTATGGTATTGGAGGGCACTACATGAAACCATTCTACCTCCACATGAAGGGTGTTTTAGAGTCTTTGGGACTATATGTCTCTCTCACAAAAATGTGAAACTAATTTCTTTATTAAAAGAAAGTCAGCTAACCCGTACCTCGCTATCAATACATTACAAGTCACAAGGAGCTCTTTTACCTGAAGCTGTGCCCAAAGTTCTCTTGCTTCTCTGTCTCCTGAATTCTTTTCAACCATATCCATCTGGGGCTGGATTCGCTGGCTGGCATAGAAAGTCACCCAGTCATTCTGCCAGTCATTCACCTAGAAAAGCAGGACCAGAAGTTAGGCACTGGACATATAACATAGGAATATTTTAAAAATATAGTCTTTGAGGAAATAAAACATATACTTTGTGTCTCGATATCTGTCTAGTGGCAAGGTGTTACTATTTCAGTTGTCTATTATGGACAGTGTTCGGAAAAGGTTTTAGTCTTCTTTAAAATCTCATTCACTGAATAAAAGCAACAGCAGAGATGTCACAGATAGCTCCAAACCCCCTTTTGGGCGCTGCTTTCCAAGCTATCAGAAACAAATTAATTCCTAGTGTAACTCCACTAAAATCAATGGAGCTACTTCTACAATAATTTTGGCCCTTTGTGTTTTCCAAAGCAAAAACTCCTACAATCCAAGCATTTGCTCTTTCACAATTAATAAAATACATAGCAAAGTCTTAGAGTGTTGCATTTAAACCCTCTAAGAATGTGAAACAATAGAAGTGTCAATAGGTTAAATATGTTCCAAGTCTTAAGCAGAACCTACTTGTGGAAGATAGCCACAACAGGTGACTGTATGAAAGCCAAATCGATCCACAAACTGGATGTCTGTTTGCCCTTCACTTTTACCTTAGAAACCAAAAAAAATAAAAACATTGATTACAAAGATTGTAAGCATGTGCATAGGTGAATTTTAAATCAGGAGATACAATAGTTTGCTGGAAGAAGACAGCTTACACAGCAGTATCTTTAATAAACTGCCTTCAGTTAACTTTAGGACATGACTGAAAAAGTTTAAGTTTTAATTTTAATATAATCATCTGGTGGCATATCTCCTCTGAAACAAGGTTTTCGTAGATAAGGATCTAGAACAAATAATGGGGATAGCTCTAAGAAATATTTTGCCCATGAAAGAAATAAAGAGCTTTTTTGCTATGTTTGAATCCTTTTTAAAATACAAAAAGGAATTCATTCTAAGTTCAGTTGCATGACAATGTGATTGGATCCAAATAGGTGTTCCGGAAACAACAAGGTCATTTTAGCAACTGCCTGTTTTACAGGTTATCTGGTAGCCAACTTAATGTCATTAAATTTAGACACAACTATGTACTGTACCAACAGTGTTCTCCTCTTTCTTCAACTTCTCTCCAAGTTTCTGGTTGTGAAGGTGGAGATCAGCCAACTGTGTTCCAAGCTTTGCTGAATGTCTAAGAAATCATAAGCTCTTTTACCATCACTGAACCATATATAGTAAGCAGTGAATTTACATCTTGATATGCAGGGAATTATTCTTGTACATTTGCTGAGCATGTGGAAAAGTTTGCTATCTGGAAGTAAAGACATCTTTTTGAGGACAAAAAAAGTTTAAAACCAAAAGTTTCTGAAAATTGCATTCATCAGGACACAATGGCTTTTTCTCACAAAGTGACATTGAAATGAAAGCAAGAGAAATGCTAATACAAAACAATTACTGTAATACAACATTTCTGCTGTGTATTAGCTCTACAACAGGCCTATTCATTTAATAGTCAGCCTGTGAAAAGATAATGCGTCATACAACCTGTTAGTTTTTATACCTTCAGCCATAGGCACCATGTTCCGCTCTAGCCAGGGAACACTTGACCTACCCCCACGCCACCCCTTGACCCAAACCCCCATTCTAACCCTTCCTCTGAGCCCGCCTCCACTCCACCTCTTCCCCACTTCCTCCATCCTACCCTACCCCAGAGTGTCCTGAATAAAAAAAAAAAAAATAAGGATGTTAAGGACTAGCTGACTATCCGAGTTGGCTAGTCGATTCCGCCCCTCCCCCCCCCTTGCTGCCTTTATCAGACAGAGGCAGCAAAGGGTGGGAGGGGAAGAGGGAGTACTTCAAAGCGCCAGCACCGCTTGAAGCCTGAGGTCAGCTCCGTGCAGCACTCCTTTGTTTCAAAGGGGCAGCACTGCGCAGCTGAGCCCAGGATCAGCCGTGCAGCACTGCCCCTTTGAAATGCCGCTGCAGCATTTGCGTGGAGCCCGGGGTCAGCTGGGGAGTCCTGGAATGCGGAACTCCGCATACGGCCTGGGGCCAGCAGGAAGTCCCGCTGACTCTGGGCTGCACGCATGTGCCAGCTTTGAAACGTACAAGAGTCCCCAGCAGGGGCTCTTGTGCATTTCAAAGTGGAAGCGCCCTCATGGAGCCTGGGATCAATGGGGAACTCAGAGTCCTCAGCTGACCTGGGTTCTGCGTGGCATTTCAAAGCAGCAGCGCAGCATGGAGCCCAGGCTCCATGAGGGCACTTCTGCTTTGAAATGCACAAGAGCCCCTGCTGGGGACTCTTGTACATTTCAAAGCTGGCACCTGCGTGCAGCCCAGAGTCAACGGGACTTTCCACTGGCCCCAGGCTGCATGCGGGGTTCTGCATGCCTCCTTTGAAACATACAAGAGCCTCTTGTACATTTCAAAGGAGGAATGCAGAAGTGCCTACCACCTAGTCTAGTTGTTGATGGAAATTCCATTGACTACTTGACTAGTAAATTACTCAATATTTAACATCCTTTAAAAAAAACCAGCTATTTTGTGGCAGGTGGAAGGTGCTGGGAAGGAAGAAAAGGAGTTGGGCAGTGAGGCTGACCCTCAGCAAGAGGCACTGGGGGAGCTTGGCTGCCGGTGAGTGCTGAACACCCACTAATTTTTCCCCATGGCTGCTCCAGCACCAGAGCACCCATGGAGTCAGCACCTATTTCTCTAACCACATTCTAGAGGCAGGGGATCAGCTGGATTCATCCTTTCCTGGAGTCTACCTCTGCTAAAGTTTGTACCCTTTTCATCATTTCATGCCTCATCTATAGTAATTTTATGCTCTTCGAGACCTCTGCTCTCTCAACATCAGAAACCAGAATGCTAATTCTAGACTGCTCTGACCCTCCAGGAAACTAGAGATGTAAAATCCCAGCTAATCAGTTAACTGGTTAGATGGGGGTGGCATTCCAGCCCCCCCTGCCATGGAAAAAGGCTGCTCTGGCTGAGCTGGAGTGCCCTGGGCTAGATGCGCCAGACTGGTGGCTGCTCCAGCCCATTGGCTAACCGTAACTGCTAAGCATCACCTGTTAAGGATGATGCTTGCTACGTAACCATTCATATCCCTACAGGAAACAAAACCAAATGTCCTGTAGCCCCTTCACTGACTTCCTATCTGACTCCAAACAAAATTGAAAGTTATCCTTCTGCTGTTCAAAAACTCCATACAAATCTACTCTTCTACATTTCTGAGCTCATATCTGTCCCCTCTACCCTCTCTATGGTTCTATGATTCTATGATTCATTCTAATCCTCCTTTCTTCGATTTTTTCCAAGAACAAGCTCATATTCTTTAGAAAATTTTGCAACTTGTCCCATAAAATAGAAGCCTACCAGACAATAGTTCTCTCTAAGGTGTGCACCTGGGTGGCCACGCATGAGGGAATGAAGGGCTGTGTACCCAATTAGAGGAGCCACTTTGACATGGCTTTTCTAATGAGTTGCCTCCTGGACCCTAGGAAGGACGTGGAAAAAGGTGAGGTGATAGGGGAAACAGGAGCTATGTGGGGGGAAACAGGAGGTGGGTGGAGGCAGGTGAGGCTGTGGAGTTTGAGGCATCGAACTCCCAGGTAGGCTGTGACTGCCGGTCAAACAGGACTCTTTCCCAGCGCCCTGGCTGCACTGGAGCAGACTGCACCAGAGTAGGTGGGGAAGTAGTGGGTGTGAGGGCAGGGAGTTTGGGGCATCCCAAATCCCAGCCAGGCTGCAGGGGAGTAAATAACACTCCCTTATTTGCTTTCACTACACCAGTCATGATTTTATTCAGATCGCCTCTCATATTTACTCCAAGCTGAAAAGTCCCAGTCTTATTAATCTACTCACATGGCAGTCATTCCATATCCCTAATCATTTTGTTGCCTTTTTCTGAACCTTATCCAATATATCTTTTTTGAATTGGGGTGATCACATCTGCACATAGTATTCAAGATGTGGATGTACTATGGCAATATGATATTTTCTGTCTTATTGTCTATCCCTTTCTTAATTATTCCAATATTCTGTTTGGTCTTTTCATTGCCATTGCGCACTGAGTGGATGTTTTCTGAGAACTATCCACAATGATTCCAAGATCTCTTTCTTGAGTGGTAACAGCTAATTTAGACCCCACTGAAACTCTACAGTTCTGCCTGTCCAACTGGCCCTGTGCATGGAACTGGAAACATTTCAGAGAATGCTAACACAGAGGTTCTGAACTTCAATCTCTTACCTAACAACTTAAATTTGACCTTTAGAACCTCTTGCTTATACTTGCCTATGTTGTTGGTACTTGCATATACCACAACCCCTCTCCAGCACTACACACAAGACTATCTAGATGTCTTGAGAGATCTGCAACCTTCGCACCAGTCAGGCAAGTCACCATGCGGTTCTCCTGGTCATCACAAACCCACCTATGTTTCTAATGACTGAATCCCCCTTAACTATTACCTGTTGCTTCCCAATAACTGGAGCTTCTCTTCAGTATATGACTGATTCACTGAATAAAAGCATTGTGTGATACTAAGGGGCACTGTATACAGAGTGCAGCTTCCACTCCTGTCTCAGACCTAGCAAAAAAATAGTGTATCAAAATGGATTTTCATCCCCAAAACAAGTAATATAAATGGTTTGCCCTTATATCTAAATTTCTAGTCACAGCAAGAAGTAATTAGAATTTACCTGTTAAGACTCCTCATTTCTAAGTGCTCCATCACAAACAGAGTGCTGCCTCCTGGCACATCTATAACTTTGATAGGTTTGGGCACCTTTACTGTCTGTGTTTGCAGGATGGCTGATAAACTTTCCATTTCTCCCTCAAACATTCTTCTGGCCTGTCAAATACAAAGGAAAAGCATTATTCCCCTTGAACAATGTTATGGCTAAATGAAGTCTTTTCCTAAGTAAACCAAGTCTAAATATTTTTTAACAGAGAGTTGTTTTTTGTTGTTGTTTTGCTAGAGCACGTACAAAATACCAGTGGTCCTGAACTGTAATGCCTACACTACTAAGTCTGACCTACATTAATATAGCTGCTGTTCTTAAGTTTTCTCAGCAGAAATACAAAGAATGATTGTGGCTAACCTGCAGCTGCAATGTTCTTTCAAGTGAGAATCTATTCGAGTTCCAACTTTAAGGCTTGATTCTGCCAACGTCATTCGTGGTGAGTAGTACTTACTCTCCACTGACTTCAATGGAACCAGTCACATAATTTAATACTAGTCAAGGAGAGAAAGGGTTGGATAAAAGGTCTCTTAGAGATGCTGCAGACTATGGAACTAATGAAACAAATTAAATATAACTGACTAGTGAATAAAATAAAACTGAATGATTTAGAGCCAGATACAGGAATTAAAATCACAGGACAAACTGAAGTTGGCATTGACTACAAACTCTCCAGATTGGAGGTAAACAAGAATTCTTTGACTATCTAGTAAGGAGTTTGATGCTTTTTGACTTATAAATGGCTAAATTGGTTAAATAAAGTGGTATCCCTGTCTGAAATATTATCCTAGGCTTCAGCCAGCTGCAAATTTTGATAGAGTAAATAACTAAAACCAAACACTTATAATAGAACTGCTGATATAGAACATTACTGCACACACAGCACATTATACTACAGTCAGGTTAAGTTTGCTTTCATCAGCATTCTGCATCTGTAGACACATGCAAAAGCATAGAAACCAGTGGCCAACTGAATAGCAAATTAATCCAGCTCTTATTGATTTTTTTTTTTTAAAGTAACACTTCTTTATTACTCAGCATCATCCTGCTCCTAATTCCCTAAAGCACTCCCAAATGTGCTGAAAGAATTATTACCAAACAGTGTGTGTGTATTAACTATGGAAGTACTAGGTTGTAAGGATGTTAAGGACTAGTCGACTATCTGATAAGCAGATGCTTATCGGATAGTCAGTCAACTAGCTGATTCCCCCGTTTTGTTGCCTCTATCAGATAGAGGCAACGGGGGAGGGGGGGAAGGGTATACTTCAAAGCAGCAGGATCAGCTGTGCGGTACTGCCCCTTTGAAACGCCACACAGCTGATCCCCTGGGTTCTGGGGAAATGCCACATGGAACCTGCGGTCAGCTGGGGAGTCCCCAGCTGACCCTGGGCTCCATGCTGCACTTTCGTTCTGAAATGCACAAGAGCCCCTACTGGAGACTCTTGTACATTTCAAAGCTGGCACCAGGCATGCAGCCCAGAGTCATCAGGACTTCCCAGCAGTGGCTCTTGTACATTTTAAAGGAGGAATGCAGAAGTGCCTATCAACTAGTCGAGCAGTCGATGGAAATTACACTGACTACTCGACCAGTAAAATTACCAATAGTTAACATGCCTACTAGGTTGTCATCACTACTAGGTGTTCAAGTTCTGCTACTAGACAACAGGTTCTTTAAGCACGTTTCCAGCTAGGACCTGTGCATACTTGACTGACATTGTTATCCTGCTGCTCATATCGCTAAATAGGAGAGGGGCAGGAAGACTGGGAACAGACATTGTGGACTCCTAAGTTTCCTCTAAGCTGCGGTCTCACAGCTACCTAACAAACCGCACATAGGGGCGCAGGGTGGCTGCACACAGCCCACTGGACTAACTCGGAGTTGTGGTGGCTGGAGCAGAAGCACCTCCCTTGCCAGCCCCAACATGGAGCTGCTGTAGCAGAGCTGTTGCAGCAGCTCCTTGGTGGGGAGGAGGCACCCCCCCCAGCAGCAGCTGCTCCATGCCAGGAGAAGGGGCACCTCTTTCCCTTCCCCTAACCACCACTGTCCCATACTGGGGCTGGAGGAGGGGCACCTCTGTCACCTGGCCACAGCAACCAACCTGGTGGACAGGTGCCATATCCCTCGCCCTCACCTAGCCTAGCCTGAGCTTGCCCCAGCTGGAGAACAGGAGTCCCTCTCCCAGCTGAGCCCTATAGAGCTGCCGTAGCCATGGAGAGGCACCTCTCACCTGGCCCTAAGCTGCTGCATTGAGGGCTAGGGGTAGTCTTCTCTCCCCGGGCAGCCTGCACCTCAAACCCTTCATCCCCAGGCCCACCCCAGAGCTCAAACCCCCATCCAGAGATCTCACCCTGCACCTCAACCCTCTGCCCCAGTCCTGAGCCCTGTTCCATATCTTCACTTTCAAGCAACTATCTGCTTGGCCTTAGGTGGTACAGCCAGTTCAGCAACTACTCAGCTTTACATAGAATCATAGAACACTAGAACTAGAAGGGACCTCGAGAGGTCATCGAGTCCAGTCCCCTGCCCTCATGGCAGGACACAGTACCATCTAGACCATCCCTGATAGATGTCTACGTAACCTGCTCTTAAATATCTCCAGAGATGAAGATTCCACAACCTCTCTATGCAACTTATTCCAGTGTTTAACCACCCTGACACAGTTTTTCCTAATGACCAACCTAAACCTCCCTTGCTGCAGTTTAAGCCCATTGCTTCTTGTCCTATCCTCAGACCAAGGAGAATAATTTATATCCTTCCTCCTTGTGACACCCTTTTAGATAACCTGAAAACCACTATCATGTCCCCTCTCAGTCTTTTCCTTTCCAAACTAAGCAAGCCCAATTCCTTCAGTCTTCCTTCATAGGTCATGTTCTCGACCTTTAATCATTCTTGTTGCTCTTCTCTGGACCTTCCCTAATTTCTCCACATATTTCTTGAAACGTGGTGCCCAGAACTGGACACAATAGTCCAATTGAGGCCTAATTAGCACAGAGTGGAAGAATGATTTCTCATATCTTGCTCACAACACTCCTGTTAATGCGTCCCAGAATCATGTTTGCTTTTTTTGCAACAGCACCACACTGTTGACTCATTTAGCTTGTGGTCCACTATGACCCCTAGATCCCTTTCTGCAGTACTCCTTCCTAGACAGTTGTTTCCCATTCTGTATGTGTGACATGGATTGTTCCTTCCTAAGTGGAGTACTTTGCATTTGTCCTTATTAAACTTCATCCTATTTACCTCAGACCATTTCTCCAGTTTGTCCAGAGTATTTTGAAAGGTGAAGCCAGCTCATTTTTTGTATAACCAGCCCCTGGAATTAGTCCCCTCATTACCATGGTTCCCGCTAAGCTGCATAACTGCCTAATAAGCCCCACACAGTAGCTCAGAGCAGCCATAGCTTCCTTTCTCTACTGGCCACCACCACTCCAGGGCCTCAGGCTCAAGGGGTCCCCTTAGCAACCCTGGGCTACAGCCTGTAAAGTTCCTGTTTTCCTGGCCAGCCCTTCCTAGGGACAAGGAAGGTGGCTATGCATGCTGCTGTTCCTCTCTCCCTCCCCAAGCACCATGACGCTCTGTCCCCATGCTATCCTCAGCTGGAGGCTCCATTCCATAGCACCCATTGAATTGCAGCCAATAAGAGCTGCGGGGCGAGGCAGTGCCTGCAGATGAGCACCGAACAACCTACCCCACTAAACAGGAGCTGTCCCAGCTAAGTGTCCCCCAACACTGAGTCCCCCTTCTGCATTCTAAATCCCTCCCACATCCTGCACCCCCGTCTCCTGCTCCAGCCCTGAGCCTCCTCCCACACTCTGAGTCCCTAAGTCCTTCTTAGACCCGCACCCCAATTCAGAGCCCCAGCCCTGAGCCTGTTCCACCACCCTAATTCCCTCCTAGACCCCACACCCCAACCCTAAGCCCCCTCCTACATCCTAACTCCCACCAAGATCCCACCCTCCTGCCCCGAGTTCGATCCTGCACTCCAACTCCTCGTACACCCTCGTACACCCCAAACACCTCCTATCCCCGAGCCCACACCCAGGCCCAGACTCAAGGCTGGTTACCTTGGGCCCCATGTTGCGCAGAGCCCAAGTACAAGAAGCTGCAACTGGAACTGGTGCTGGACAAGCCGGTCATCTGCATCCCTGTGAGGCTGCTGCTCATCTCATCTCATCGGCCTTCGCACAGGAGATCTCTATAGGTTCCTGCCTGGCCATCTCCACAGCCTGGTACCCTGCCGCTGCCCCGGCTGGGGCCCCCCACCTCGCTCTGCAAGCGCCTGGGCTCCAGCCCAGCGGCATTGGCAAGGCTGCGGGAGCTGTCTCGGCCCGTGTGCGCTGCCAACTCTAGGCTGTGTTGGGTCCTAGTGAGCCGAGACGCTGCCCCAAACCACTCGCCTTTCTGACACCAGATTGTGCCACCGGAGAGCGAGACCTGGCCAGTGCGTTGGGGAACAGCCGCCCGGACTGCACCCTGTAACCCCTCAGCGGGGTGCGACTTAACCTGGAGCATCCAGTGTCAGCGCGGCGCCCTGGCCCCCCCGCCGGGCCCCTCGGACCCCTCGGCCCCACCGCACCCCGGACGCTCCGCGCGCAGAATGAATTTCGTTCCGTGCACGAAGGTGGCAGTGACCTGCCTCACCCCCGCCCCCCGCCCCGCGCCGAACAGCGCTCATTCCGCACCGGGAACCCCGCCCCCCGCGGGAACCCCACGCAGGCCCCTCCCCCACCTCCGCCTTGGAGTTGCTCTTCACATAGACCCGGCCCCGGTCGGTGTCGTAGCTCTGGCCCTGGCTGATGCAGCCGCCGCCCGAGTGGCCCGCGGGCCGCAGCACCGAGGTGCCCAGTTCCCGCTTCAGCGCGGCCTCCATACTGCGGCCCGCACGCGCCAAGCCGGGCCCGGCTGCTAGCCTCCGCCCTCGCTGTCGCTGGGCATACGCAGTGACGGGCGCCGCGTGAGCGCAGCGGCTGAGCGCTCTGCGGGGCGCGAGACCGCCTGCTGTACGGGGGCGGGGCCGGGCGCGCCGCGTAGGGGGCGGAGCCTGGCTGGCGGGGTTTGCCGCTGTGCCTGGGGGCGGGCGTGGGGGGAGTCACGTCACTGTACTTGGGAACAAATCGTGACGCGGGGGCGGGTCTCTGGGTTTGCGCACTGCGTGGGGGGGGAAGCTGAACAAGCGCCGGCGCAGGGCGTGGAGCCGGTCACCCTTCGCGCGCGGCTGGGGGTCCCGCAGGAGACCCGCACCCACGGGGGCCCCTTATGTTTCACTGTCACCTTCCCCTCCCCCCTTCTCACTACAAGGACTAGGCCACAATCCTGGCGCTGCCCCTGTGGTAGCCTCCTTTCTCCCCCGGCCACCCAGCCTCACGGGTCTCCCTCCTGAGAGATGTAGCCGTGTTAGGCTGGGCTCGCTGAAACACGAGACCGGGCTACGTAGCATTTTAAAGACTAACAAGGTGGTTTATTAGGTCTGGCCCAGGAAAGCTCCTCCCCCTAACAAACCATCTTGTTAGTCTTTAAAGTGCTACAGAGTCCTGTCTTGTTTCAAGGGCCTCCTTGGCTGCCCTGGACCGGCTCCTGTGTTCTGAGCCAACCCTTCTTAGGGGGGAGGCAGGTAGCTCTGCATGCTGCTATTCCTCCCTACCACCCCAGTCATTACCCTCGCCTAGCGGCTCCACCCCTATAGCTCCCATTGACCAGGAATCACAGCCAGTGGAAGCTGGGGGCAGGGAGAAGAGGGGCAGTGCCTGCATTTGAGCACAGGGCAGCCTCCCAGCACCAAACAGGAGCTATCCTAGATAAGTGTCACCCCACCCCGAGCCCTAAGTGCCCTCCTAAATCCCTAACTCCCTTCCAAACTCCGCAGCTGGCAGGTACTCAGGCTAGTCCAGTTAATATTGCCAACAGTTGTCCCTCTTTTGGAGTGTTTTATTTCTCCAACCGAGAATGTGAAAATGGTTCTCTTTGGACTGGTTTCCCTGGGGTGTATTTAGATCGTTTCCTCAAGCACAGGAAAACAATTTGTAGGGAAATATATATTTCTAGTGTCAGAAAATAGCAGAATACTGTGCTTTTAAAAATACTTTGGTTGGGTGCTTTCTAGCTATTACAGAATAATGTTAGCTTTGTTTTGCAGCAAGAATATTTTGCTAATAGGAACTAATCAGGCCAGCTGTAGCAATACATTGTCTGAAGTTATGCAGCATGATAGTGTTCCTTTCCTGCTGAAAGTCTGTTTTCATTAATTTGTTTCACAAAAGCAATGAGGAGTCCTGCAATGAGGAGTGGCACTTTAGAGACTAACAGATTTATTAGAGTATAACCTTTTGTGGGTAAAAAGCTACTTCATTAGATAAAAGCTTATGCCCTAATAAATCTGTCTCTAAGGTACCACAGGACTCCACATTGTTTTTGCAGAGATGGACTAATAAGGCTATCCCTCTGAGATGTGTTTCACAAAGAATTTTCTATGTTAACTCAGAATTGCCAAATTTAGAAATGGAAAAGATCCTTTAGATCAGGGTTTCTCAACCTGTGGATCAGGACTCAAAATTGAATCGTAATGACCCTAACTCAGCAGTTAGTCAGGAACCATGGCCAAGTCACAACCCCCATGAGCAGAAGAAGGGGGGTTGTGGGGAGCCCAGGCCTTCCCAGTCCACCTGGCTCTGACCCAGGGCTCTTTAGGGCTACCAGTGGTCTGGCAACCAATGCTGTTTGATGGTGCCATCTCTTTGCACTCTCTAGGAAATTGCCATCTACCCCAGCTCAGTCCAAGACTTTCCCCTGTTGGGGAAACCAAGAAAATAAATGCCGATGAAGGGGGGGAAAAAAAAAAAAAAAAAAGGAAGGGATCACCAATATCCAGATTAGGGATGTTAAGGACTAGTTGACTAGTCACTCTGCCCCTCCCCCCCCGCTCCCTCTATCAGATAGAGGCAGCAAGGGGGTGTCAAGGCTGATTCCCCACTCTGGCATGATGAATGCAGAAGTGGGGCCCACAAAAGTACCCCAAAACCTTATCTTTCCAGGCTTTGGTATAAAGTTCCCCCCAAAAATCCTAAAACCCTAGGTTTTGGTGATAAAATTCCGCTGCCACCATCAAGTGCTTTTGAACCCACAAACAGGGGTGGACACTTGAAACCAACCCCAGGGCACCCCAAGCTCTTTTCCCCAAAGAGCTTGAAAAAGAAAAGAGAAAATACAAATTGCAGTCTGGGGTTGCTGCCCTCTAGTCAGAGGCATGCAGATCCCACAAGCAGATTTCCCAGGACACAACTGAACCAATACCAGGTTAATAAAGAAGAAAGAACTTTTATTATCAAAACAATACTCCTGTTGCAAGCATAATGACTAGATGGGGAAAAA
This sequence comes from Rafetus swinhoei, assembly GCA_019425775.1. Classification (NCBI taxonomy): domain Eukaryota; kingdom Metazoa; phylum Chordata; order Testudines; family Trionychidae; genus Rafetus; species Rafetus swinhoei. The sequence goes on from CM033438.1 coordinate 6,105,842, forward strand.
AAAAATCACCAATTAATATACTCATGAGGACTCAATGGGCCAAAACTTAGTTACAAAAGAGAGGAAAACCCATTTCTAACAGCACAGATATCAGATCCAAAGGCCCACAACAGAAAACAATAAAACCTAACAGATTTATCTAAACTTTACCCTACTTACACATTATGAAGGGTCTTTTTCTTGGAGAGAGACATGTCTTCCATCTCCCTCAGTCTCTAGAGTACAAACTGGCTCAGAGACAAAGGAGGGAAACCCCAAACTGCCTTTGTCTCAGTTTTAAATCCCTATCTGCATTTCTATTGGCTGACTGCTACCTGGCTAGGTACAGTTAACTCCTTAGTCCCCAGGTTGCTGGCTAACCCCCATGGTCATGACAGGGGGCAAAGAAGGGGGTACTTCAAATCAGCAGTGCCGTAGGGAGCCCAGGTCTCCATGCAGCACTGCCGCTTTGAAACGCCACCATACTGCACAGCACCCAGGATCAGCTGTGCAGCGCTGCCCTATCGACTAATGGAATAATCAATGCAAAAATGCATCAACTATTCGATTAATGAACTACACGCTACTTAACATCCTTAGTCCAGAGTCCATATGTAAAGGAGAGAGGAATACTTCCCTCTGACTCTTTCTGTATAGATCCTCCCTTTCCTCAGAGAGGGACCTTTAGGCCAGTTTTGTTAGAGACTTCAGCCTTCCCACTATGAGTTGTTTCTTTTAATTCTTCCACCAGATGGAGCATTGTTTCTGGTGTCATGAGGAGGGACTGGCTGGGCCAACAATAATCCCTTAACCCATTGATCTCAAACTCATGGCTGCTGGCACGTGAGTCTCTGCCAGTGTGGGAGGTGTCCATATCTTTCCACCAACCTGCTCTGCCCCCCGCCCCTGCTGCACCCCCTTTGTCCCCCCAAAGGCAATGTTTTGACAATGCCGGGGGGGGGGAGGGGGCAGCCGCTGCGCGCTGAGATGTGGCTTGCTTTTCATCCCATTCCCCAGACTATCAGGGAGCAAGGGGAAAGTACTTGGATTACTCCTCTGCCTTCACCAGCCAGGAGTGAGAGGCATACATGGAATGCAAGTAACCAAAATGAGTAGGAGGCTAGAGCACATGACCTATGAGGATAGACTGAGGGATTTGGGCTTATTTAGTCTACAGAAAGGAAGAGTGAGGGGGGATTTGATAGCAGCCTTCAACTTCCTGAAGGGAGGTTCCAAAGAGGATGGAGAAAGGCTGTTCTCAGTAGTGACAGATGGCAGAACAAGGAGCAATGGTCTCAAGTTACAGAGGGGGAGATCTAGGTTGGATATTAGGAAAATGTATTTCCCTTGAAGGATGGTGAAGCACTGGGAAGGGTTCCATAGGGAGGAGGTGGAATCTCCATCCCTAGAGGTTTTTAAGTCCCAGCTTGACAAAGCCCTGGCTGGGATGATTTAGTTGGGTTTGGCCCTGCTTTGGCCAGGGGGGGTGGACTCGATGACCTCGTGAGGTCTCTTCCAGCCCTGGGATTCTACGATAACTACTTTCCCCTCGCTCCCTGATAGCCCGTGGAACAGGATGAAAAACAAGCCGAGTCCTGGTATGCACAGCTGCTGCTCCCCCTGCCCTCCTGGAACTCCACCCTTGTCTCCCCCTATTGTCTTCCCTTAAGCCTCCTCTCCCAAGGGACACAGCCCCAGAGATTAACGGGAAGAGGGGACTCATATGGAGTGGCAGCACTCACTGTGGGGAGCTATGGGGAAGCAGAGCGACACAGCAGCTTCTGCTCTGCTCCACTGCCAACTCCCAGTGTCCAGTAGCTCTGCTTCACCGTGTTGGCAGAAAGTGGAGTCCCTGAGCCCCAGTGCTGGCTCATTTTGGAGATGGTGGTGGAGTGGAGCAGGCTGCCATGTAGCTCCATTTCCCTCTTGCTCTCACCTCCATGGGGAGCTCAAACCCTGCTGCGAGCCCCAGCCTGCTCAAGGCCCTGTGGGCTAACCTGTGTATGGGAGATCATCCCACATCTATAGGACAGTTGGAGCAGCCGCTGCAGGGCCCCCCAAAGTTTAGAGCCTGGGGCTCTGCACACACCTCCCCCAGGTCACAGGGACATGCTGGCAGTGGCACAAAGCTAGCAGCCAGAAGCCACCCAAGCCCCACTGTGCTACTGGTGGTAGACTCCAGGGGAGGGGAGGTGTTAAATTATCCAGGGGTGGCAGGCAGAGCCAGGTGACATGTGAGGAATGTGCAGATCCCTGCTCCCAACCTGGAGCCCTGCCAGAGGGGGGTGCCCACTGGCCCATTAGGAGGATTTGAGGACTGGCACTGGCTTTAAGGTAAATTGAGTCTGAGACTCACTTGCTTTAACCCTTTGTTGCTCACCCAGAGTGGGATTTGAAACCCCCATCACAGTGGCCAGAATGTTTTGAAGGCACTCATGTGGCAGCTTCTGTCCCAGTGTCTGGGCTAAATTCATCTCCCTTCTCCAAGGCACTTCAGCCTGTGGGGTCCAGCACCACTCAGGTTTAGCTTAGCTGCCATAATGGCAGGAGTCTAGGTAGGCCAAATTTGAGTATTTGGCACTGCAACTCTGTGAGCCACATCACGATTCCACTCTCACAAATTTGGTCCAGTCAGGGGTGGGGGGGTTGGAACAAACCTGAGCAGTGCTACAACCTCCAAGGCTGCATTCCCTGGAGTGGAAAGACAGGCCCAATTAGCCCAACAGCACAGAAGCTGCTAGGATCACCTTTGGGGTAAGTGTCTTGCAGTACCTGACCCCCCTCAGGGGCAGGATCTGACTGAAGCCACTCCATCTTAGCCGCACACTACTAGGTTGCCCCAGGCCATAAACATTTACAAATGGGATTATCATTTGGGTTGAGAACCACTGCTATCAATTTCTAGGGTTTCCAGATGGTTTCAACAAAAATACCGAAACCTCCCCCCAAAAAACGTGGAAAAAATTCTGTTGGGGGAGGGAAAGAGGGGGAGAGACCAAAAAGTTGTTGAACAAAAAAAAAAAAAAAAAAAGGACCCCAAGAGTTATTAAGCAAAAAATAAATAAATAAATAAAATAAAACAGCATTAAAACAGTATGGCCGCTTTAATTGCGTGCAGAGTTGGAATAGGCCAGGGATAGGAATAGGGGAGGTTGAGCACTAAGACCCAGGGGGAGGCATTGCTTCCCCTTGCTCTGGTCTTGAGGTTTTTTGCTGGCAGTTATCTTGGTTTTTTGGTTGAGCAGCAAGAAGGGAGCTTCCCTGCGAAACCAGGTAAGCAGGGGGGCCAGGGCCTGAGGGGGGGGGAGGCTGGGGGCTGGGCCCAGTTGCCAAGTGTGTAGGGTTGCCAGGTGTCCAGTATTTTTGCCTCCTGGCCGGGGAAAAAACAGAAAATACTGGACATTTCAGGTGTCCGGTATTTTCTGAATTTTTTTACCGGACAGGAGGCGAAAATAACGGACTTTCCGCGGGTCAATACCGGATACCTGGAAACTCTATTCCCATTCATCTCCCTGCCAGTTCAGGATTGCACCCTTCCATTTATATGTTGTTTAGTCTTAAATATTTCAAATGATGGTATTTCCATTGCTTTCCTTGGATTAGTGTTCCATACTTGACTACATTTTAATGTCATGGTGACATTTATTTTGATATTCAGCCTGTTTTTCCCTTTCTTAATTTAATCCCATTATTCCTGGTTCACCACACTAAAAAAATCCTTCCCTATTTTACGTGAAAGTTCTTCCAATATCTTTTAGAATTTTATCTCCTTGCTTTGGACTAGCTTATCCACACTAGACGTATTTAATTCTTTTCATCTTTCCTGTACTAAAGCCAGAATGCAATTAAGGTTTTTTAACCTCAAAGTTACTGATATGTAATCTCAGCCGTAACAATATATTTATCCTGGTAATTTTTCTTTAATTTTAATTTGGAAGTGTTTATGCTCTTGGGGCCCAATGCAGAGGGAGCATGCTGTTGTTTCTTCACAAGTTGGGGCCTTCTGCAACAAGGATTTGGGGCAGCAGGAGCATTTGGCAGATGGAAAGGGTACAGATCCTTCACTCCCCAGGATTCCTTACCACCTTATCTCCAACTTGTCAGCCACCCCATGAGACTAATTAGGATCAAAAGTCTTTATGAACCTATTGTGGAATGTTGAATGGTTTTCCTAGATCTGGTGGCACCACTTTGATCATCTAACCTGACACGTTGTGTAACACATGCAGTAGAATTTCTTGCAGTGATTCATGCAGTGGAGAGAATTATTCTTCCCTGTTACACAAGTGACACTAGCCAGTCCAATAACTTGCAGCTGAATTAAAACATGCAACTGGGGTTTAGCCTCCTGTGGCTTATGGAGAGGAGAGGATATAATGCAGGGGGAGTCTGGACCCTCTGCAGGGAATCTTGGAAGCTGCAGGATGAAATCAGTTTTCACTTGCCTCTTCAGAAGTCAGGAAAACAGTAGGAGTCCTGGAGGAGTGATTCCTGGACAATCCACATATCCTCCCCTCCACTCTCACTTCCCCTCTGCAGAATTATAAAGAACAGTACCAAACAGGTAGGGAACTTTTCAGGATAATTAAACCAACGTGTTTCGTCTCCCTATTCTCTTTGGCTCCAAGCCATAAGAACAATACGCCTCAATAAAACTGACCTGAGAAATGCCCAATGACAGGCATGTGAGGTACTGCGTCTGTGTTGACAATGGAAACTTGAAGAATAAATGGGCTGCAAAATTAGGAGACCCATAGGAAAATCTTAAACCTTGAGTAAGTTTTATTTAAGTAAGATTGTCTAAATTCTCAGGAAAAATCTCTTATGCCTGATTTTTAAGACAAGCAATCTGAAAACAAATTGTTTATGCCAACCAAAAATTAAAGGGAGCTAGAAAATATATCATAGAAGGGTAATCTCAATTTTTTTGATGATGGATGCAGCCAGGCATGAAGAGGTTACAGAGCAGCTTTGGACTGGTACAACCCTCTCCCCGTACACATGCCAGTATTGGAAGAGAAACCTTCAAAAGGGAAAAGCTCAGTTCAGAAAGCTCCAGTGTGGAGAGATGAACAGAGCTTTCATTCTCAGCTCTCAGAAAGGAGTATAGTGAAGTACTAACCTTGGTTAGATTGAATGTAAAAAGCAAACACTAGGACAGGTAGCTGGAAGCTCAAGGTAGCACAGAGAAAGTGGAGCTGCTTTTTAGTTGGATTTAGTTTCTTTTGGTTTGTTACTGTGAGGTCTGAGATTAGGGGCTGGACTGACACTGAGAATATAAACTGAGGAGAGGGTAGATACACTGTAGGAAGTATCCCCAGGAGGAAGTAGGAGTTCTGACCAAAGAGACATTAATCACAAGGATCCTTGGGCTGGAACTCAAGGTAGAGGGCTGGGTTCGCCTACCTCCTCACAGGAAAGACTAGCCAGAAAACCCCAGACACAAGAGGCTAGAAGGATTATTGGGTTTTATGAGCTTTATTTTTTATATGAGCTTTACCAACTCGTGTGAGGGCCTGGGAGTAGTAAGTGAAAATATTGGTCTTCCCCAAAAGGGTGAGACCAAAGGTGAGCCAACTGGAAGGCAGAGTCACAAGGCAAAAGGGGACCACTAGTGGATCCGAGCATTAGGACTACAGAGAACAAAACCCTTCAGTGCTGCTCTTAGCCATGAAGCAGTGCTCCAGCTGGTGAGTCACTTTGCTGCCAGTCTTATTTATGGCATTGCAATAGATGCCTCCATAATGCCATCAGTAAATAATTATACAGCAAGCTGTACTGGAGAATAGTATTTAATTGCAAGAGATTGGTGCATAGTTAGCTCAAAATTGGGGGGGGGGGGGCGGAGGGGAAGGTGAATTGGGTTGCTGTGGCCCAAAATGTAGTGGTAGTCTGATTAATTACATGTTAAACAGAATCTAAAGAAACCATTGGACCATATCCCCCGATCTACTCATAAAGATGTCTGAAAATAAAGCTTAGCCAAATACTGATGTTAAAGTAAATGCAATGCAGATTCTTCCTGCTGAGAAAGAGGAAGTTAATCATAGAATCATAGAATACTAGGACTGGAAGGGACCTCGAGAGGTCATCGAGTCCAGTCCCTTGCCCTCATGGCAGGATCAAATACTGTCTAGACCATCCCTGATAGACATTTATCTAACCTACTCTTAAATTTATCTCCAGAGATGGGGATTCCACAACCTCCCTGGGCAATTTATTCCAGTGTTTGACTACCCTGACAGTTAGGAACTTTTTCCTAATGTCCAACCTAAACCTCCCTTGCTGCAGTTTAAGCCCATTGCTTCTTGTTCTATCCTCAGAGGCCAAGATGAACAAGTTTTCTCCCTCCTCCTTATGACACCTGTGACGGGTTTACGGGTGCGAGCACCGCTCCCCCCACCTCCTGCAGGAGGGGTGGAGGGGCTCTGCGGACCCTCCGCCTGTATTTGCCCGATAGGGTTGGGTGCGATCACCCCTCGGCCCAAAGGACCGGGGGGATTCAGTGGACCCGTCAGTGCGTCGCCCCTGTCGGGGATAGAGGTTTGGCCCAACTGCAGGCCTTGGGGTCCCGGCCCCTTTCTCGGCCTCTACCAGGCGGTTGTGCGACCGCAGGGCTGGGTCGTGACCCCGTCCCTCACGGTGCCCTCGTCGCGTCGGAGTTTTTGGTCCCTGGGGTGTTTCTGGGGTGGGGGGTGGAGTGAGTGGGGGAAGTGGGGACCCGGCCCACCCTCTCCGGGTCCCGGCCCGAGGCCCTGAGTGGAGCTCGGCGCCTATGAGCCGCCTCCACGGCAGACGGGCCGTTGCCCGCAACTCGCCTGCCCACGGGCGCCAGAAAGGCCCCGCCTCGGGCTCCTTCCACTTCGCCACGACCTTCGGCACGGGCGTGCGCCGGGTCACTCACCCGCCGGAGGCGCCGGGTCCGCCCTCACACGATCCGCCAACCGCAGGCGCTGTCTGTCTTTGTTGCCCGGGTGGCTGGAGGCTTGGTACCCTGGAGGCCAGGTGACTGCTCTCGCCTCTCCTAGGCGCCTGGCCGCCGCTTTAACGCCCCCGGGAGTGACGCCAGAGGGTAAGCCCCGCCTCCTGCGCCTCCCCCTGTGTGTTCCCTCTGGCGTGCGCCCGGGGCCCCGCCCCCCGGGGCGAGCCGGGGCTCCTTGGCGGGACGCCGCTCCGTGGCTCGCGCCCGCCCCCGCCTCCTCCGGCGCGCGCTTGGCCACGCCGCCCGGCGTCCTAGCTCCGCCGGTGCAGAGCCGGCCTCGCCGCTGCCGTCCGCGGCGGCTGTTCCCCGAGCCGGGGGGGAAGTTCCTGCCCCGCGGCTAGTGCAGACCCCGCCGGGTCCGTCACAACACCCTTTTAGATATCTGAAAACTGCTATCATGTCCCCCCCTCAATCTTCTCTTTTCTAAACTAAACAAACCCAATTCCTTCAGCCTTCCCTCATAGGTCATGTTCTCTAGACCTTTAATCATTCTCGTTGCTCTTCTCTGGACCCTCTCCAATTTTTCCACATCTTTCTTGAAATGCGGTGCCCAGAACGGGGACACAATACTCCAATTGAGGCCTAACCAGCGCAGAGTAGAGCGGAAGAATGACCTCTCGTGTCTTGCTCACAACACACCTGTTAATACATCCCAGAATCATGTTTGCTTTCTTTGCAACAGCATCACGCTGCTGACTCATATTTAACTTGTGGTCCACTATAACCCCTAGATCCCTTTCTGCCGTACTTCTTCCCAGATCGTCGCTTCCCATTCTGTATGCGTGAAACTGATTGTTCCTTCCTAAGTGGAGCACTTTGCATTTGTCTTTATTAAACTTCATCCTATTTATCTCAGACCATTTCTCCAATTTGTCCAGGTCATTTTGAATTATGACCCTATCCTTCAGATTAGACGCAACCCTCCCAGCTTGGTATCATCTGCAAACTTAATAAGCATTTCTATACCAATATCTAAATCGTTGATGAAGATATTGAACAGAGCCGGTCCCAAAACAGACTGCGGAACCCCACTTGTTATGCCTTTCCAGCAGGAATGTGAACCATTAATAACTACTCTCTGAGTACGGTTATCCAGCCAGTTATGCACCCACCTTATAGTAGCCCCATCTAAGTTGTATTTACCTAGTTTATTGATAAGAATATCATGCGAGACCGTATCAAATGCCTTACTAAAGTCTAGGTATACCACATCCACCGCTTCTCCCTTATCCACAAGACTCGTTATCCTATTAAAGAAAGCTATCAGATTGGTTTGACATGATCTGTTCTTTACAAATCCATGCTGGCTGTTCCCTATCACCTTGCCACTTTCCAAGTGTCTACAGATGATTTCCTTAATTACTTGCTCCATTATCTTCCCTGGCACAGAAGTTAAACTAACTGGTCTGTAGTTTCCTGGGTTGTTCTTATTTCCTTTTATAGATGGGCACTATATTTGCCCTTTTCCAGTCCTCTGGAATCTCTCCTGTCTCCCATGATTTTCCAAAGATGATAGCTAGAGGCTCAGATACCTCCTCTATCAGCTCCTTTGAGTATTCTAGGATGCATTTCATGATGACTTGCAGACATCTAACTTTCTAGGTGATTTTTAACTTGTTCTTTTTAATTTTACCTTCTAAAATTACCCCCTTTCCACTAGCATTCACTATGTTAGGCATTCCTACAGACTTCTCGGTAAAGACCGAAACAAAGAAGTCATTAAGCATCTCTGCCATTTCCAAGTTTCCTGTTACTGTTTCTCCCTCCTCACTGACCAGTGGGCCTACCCTCTCCTTGGTCTTCCTCTTGCTTCTAATGTATTTATAAAACGTCTTCTTGTTTCCCTTTATTCCCGTAGCTAGTTTGAGCTCATTGTGTGCCTTTGCCTTTCTAATCTTGCCCCTGCATTCCTGTGCTGTTTGCCTATATTCATCCTTTGTAATTTGTCCTACTTTCCATTTTTTTATATGACTCCTTTTTTATTTTTAGATCATTCAAGATCTCGTGGTTAAGCCAAGACAGTCTTTTGCCATATTTTCTATCTTTCCGACACATCGGAATAGCTTGCTTTTGGGCCCTTAACAATGTCCCTTTGAAAAACTGCCAACTCTCCTCAGTTGTTTTTCCTCTCAGTCTCGATTCCCATGGGACCTTACCTGTCAGCTCTCTGAGCTTACCAAAATCCGCCTTCCTGAAATCCATTGTCTCTATTTTGCTGTTCTCCCCTTCTACCCTTCCTTAGAATTGTGAACTCTGTGATTTCATGATCACTTTCACCCAAGCTGACTTCCACTTTCAAATTCTCAACCAGTTCCTCCCTATTTGTTAGGATCAAATCTAGAACAGCTTTCTCCCTGGTAGCTTTTTCAACCTTCTGAAATAAAAGTTGTCTCCAATGCAGTCCGAGAACTTATTGGATAGTCTGTGCCCCGCAGTGTTATTTTCCCAACATATATCTGGATAGTTGAAGTCCCCCATCACCACCAAATCTTGGGCTTTGGATGATTTTGTTAGTTGTTTAAAAAAAGCCTCATCCACTTCTTCCACCTGGGTAGGTGGCCTGTAGTAGACTCCTAGCAGGACATCACCTTGGTTTTTAATCCCTTTTAGCCTAACCCAGAGACTCTCAACATTTCTGTCTCGTACGCCCACCTCCACCTCACTCCAAGTGTGTTCATTTTTAATGTATAAGGCAACACCTCCTCCCTTTTTCCCCTGTCTATCCTTCCTGAGCAAGCTGTACCCTTCTATACAAACATTCCAATCCTGTGTATTATCCCACCAAGTTTCTGTGATGCCAACAATGTCATAATTGTACTTATTTATTAGCACTTTCAGTTCTTCCTGCTTAATAATACACAAGGCCACACTGTGGAGGGAAAAGAGTGGGTTCATATTCTGTTTAATCATTTTTTCCCTCTTCTATGGATTGCTTACTCATGATTTTGAACATTTAAATAAATGGTTGCCATAGACTTTGTTAGACCACCTCCTTCCTCCGTGCTTAATTTAAGCCCCAGCATCTCTACGCTTGACAGCTCATAGTTCCAGCATTTCTGAGCTATAGTTATGAATGTAACACAAACAAAAAACCCAACAACTTGCAGCCCCAACACCTTACATTATAAATTAAACACTGCTTTTCCCTAAGTCCTGGTGGAGTTCTTCACGTTTCTCCCTCTTGCTCTCTTTTATCAATGTTGGAATTCCTGTGATGTCCTTGGTGGTTAACGTTTGGTTTGAAATAGTGTTTCTCTCTGCAGAGGAGAAGACAAGTATTACCCTGAGCTATGAAATGTTTGATGAATTAATACACCCTGAATAAAAAAAGCACTGCAACAGCTGCTAATTTCTGTTTACTTCTTGATAGTATGTACATAAAAAAAAAGGTCATTGGCATTTGGAGCTTTTTATTGGTTCGGCTTTGTGTATATATACACAAATGTCTTATGGTTTTTCAGATTCCAGCTCTCTATTTGTGTGAATGTAAGACAAAGATGCTTTTGGGCTCCCCTCTCCCACATCCATAGACGATGGTTCAGGAAGGATATAGGAATTTTCAGAAAGAAATGATTTAACATGGTCACAGATTTGATGTTCATGTTTGTTTTAGTCATTCTTTAAGTATAGTTCATACCACAAACAAAACAAAAAACCCACCTGCTTTTTAAAAAAGTCTCTGGCTGTACCATACGTTAGGTTTATATAATTTATTTTGCTCAGGGGTGTGAATAAGCCACACACACACACACACACACACCCCTCGAGGGATGTAAGTTATACCATCCTAAGCACTGGTGTGGACAGCACTGCATCAGTGGAAGAGCTTTTCCCACCAACATAGATACTGCCCACTCATGGGGCGGTGGATTAATTAAGTCAACAGGAGAGCTCTGGCTATTGGACTTTGAGCATCTACACTACAGCACACCTGATCCAATGCAGCTGTGCTGCTGTGGCTCTCTAGTGTAGCCATAGCCGCTCACTAGCTATGAGCAAACAAAAGTAAATGAAACAAGCAGAGAATCAAATGACACTTATATCCTAATTATGCAAACCTACTACTCACAGTAGTAAAGCTCAGCAGGATCCTGGCCTTATTGACACATTCTAACTCTGTAGCCTTCCAAAGGTGTCATTTAGGCGTAATGTTAATAAAAGGACTGGGTCCCAATCTGGCTGAGGTACAGCCAGTTCAGGAACTGATGAGAGGAGAAATCACCTTGCTGCCCCTTTGTGTCCAGTCCCTTTGGCCTGGGCATTGATCCCACGGTCCATTTCATGTGTGGCAAGCCCTACCCCACTGAGGTTCCATTCTTTCCAAATTGCCACATTTTGGTGAGAAGTTTGGATAAAATATTAGCTGCCACTTTTGGAAGTCAATGTTTGTGTGTTACTCTTTTAGCTTGAACTGTAGAATAGATCATTTTATTTTTTGTAAGTCAGATTTGTTTTCAGCCCTGTTCTGACTTGATCTATATATAAAATAACACACAATATTCTGGAGAATATTTTTATTTCCTTTCCTGTTTTTAAAGCCATTATTTTCAACTGTTGCTAACCAGGCAGTGATGATACTTTAAGGAGGATTAGCAGATTTTTTTAACATCTGCTTGAACAACTAATGGGTTAAGGAACTCATGGGCGTATTCAAAGATACACTTTATACAGGAACTAGTGGATTAGTAACTGTCGTGCAAAACAAACCCAAGCCCTTGTTCCAAAAACTATTACAAGTAAATGTCAAAGGTAAGTGGAAATATTCAGGAAAAGGGAAACATTCCAGAGCTTCATAGTTTGACATCAAAACAAACATTTGAAAAGTGTAAATTGTAGTGCTATAATTTCAAAACAATTGAAAAATAACCATTTAAAATTTAAGGAATGGAACAGCTCTCACCCCGTATGTTTTCCACTGCCTGCTATAAAAAATTTTATTTTATTTTCATATATATTACAATGCTTCAGAATAATATGAACAACCCCAACATAGAGTAAAAATTCAGTGAAGTATAATTTAACAATCAGGTCTACCACTTCAGGAATTGAACTCCCATCCTTCCTTTAGTTTTCCAGAAGGAAAACTATCTGCCATAATGAAACCTAAAGAAATGTAAGGAATGAACGGATTACCCCCCAGCATGAAGGTTTTACTGCTGTTAAAAACCAAACCAAACCAAACCAACCCCCCCCCACACACACACGTGACATGTAATAATGTGTGTAATTCATCATAATTAATACTTATCATTTCATGTGTATAATACTCTCCATATGACGATCTCAAAGTACTCCACAACCATTAGTGGTTTAAACCTCATAACACTCACTTACAGTAGATATGGTAAATATATTTTTTCCTTATGTTCAAGATGGGAAAGCTGAGGCACAGAGAACTGAAGTGACTTGCCTGAAATCATGAAACAAGTTAGTGTCATAAGTGGAATTAGACTACTAGTCTTCTACTGTCCAGTGCTGTACAGCCAGTATAGAATGTTGGCTACATAGCAAAAAGACTAAAACCTACTAAGACAGCAGTATGTCTGTGAGCTCAAATTTAAAAATTAGAAATTTAAGATCTGATACATGGAACAGATGGACAAATCAGTACACTTCTCACATACATATAGAAATAGAAGTTCTAGCAACATGCTACTGAATGACAAAGTTCCACAGTCAGCTTGTACATTGAGTCAAAGATCACATTATCACACCTAGAGTTTATTGCAGAAAATAAATTTGCTACATGCTTAGAAGGACTTTGAGTCTATAAAGTAAAGAATGCAGCACACAGAGCTATAACTATCATATGAGTGACTATGCTAAATTAAAATGAAAGACAGGAGTGCAGTATTGTGTGCCACCTCAGAGAAATAAAGTACAAATATTACACACACAAACATTTCTGGTTGTGCTATGTTTACGTTGTCATGAAGCAGTCTAGAGAAATTCAATCTCAAAAGTTTCTATGGAAATCTGATACATGTTTATTAATTTTTAAATTTGAGAACAAAAATTATTGTGAATTTAAGTTGGTCAGTTTTCAGATCTTGGCTTTCAATTATGTTCCTCTGGGGTTGATGGCACATTCTTTGCTCAAGTTTTGGCTATACAGTAACCTGTCTTTAAAAAAATCATTCTAACTGAATATTACTAACTGAAAAGCTAGTGCTGCTAGCATAATACCTCTGAATATTCCTGTTTCTGCAAATCAAGCAACACATATGTACATTTGTATGCACCATAGAGATTGACATAGATACATATACCAATATGTGTATATGTGTAATCCACACACCAACTAGGTGTGGCTCACTGTCCCATGTAGTGGCACTTAGGAGAAAGAATGAGTTTCCTTTCTACAGCCTTATCTGAGAGCTAGCTGGCTTTTAGCTGAAGTGGTAGAGGCTTATGCTCTAAACTCCAGAGGGCTCAGGTTCTGTTCCATTACATATGCATAGTGAATTTCATGTACCTTGTAAATAATACAAAAAAGTTGCAGATTTAATTTTGAACCTGGTAGCCATTACTATTCACTAATCTGGGTGTGCTATACACTCAACACCCTAATGCTCTCCTCCATTCAAATGTGGTTGTTTAAACTTTGTCACTCCTTTGAATCCTTCCATTGGCTTCATCTTTTTTCACCACATTGTTGTAAACTTCTCATCCTAGTTTTCAAGACCTTACAAAGCTCTGCTGTTACTTATATCTGACAGTCCCAGTGTGTCACACACCTATCCCCTGTCAAAGTAGCCTAGATTTTTTTTCATTTACACAGGTGTAAATTAGAAATAAAATCAATTTAAACCAATTACTTGTATTAGTTTAACAGTATAATTCTATTATTTACAAATGAAGGGTGCAGTTCTGTAAGATTCTGGGTACTTTCAACTTCCACCTTAGTCAATGGGAAGTGAAGGTGCTCAACACCACCCAGGAATAGGTCTAAATGTGGACCCTTTTCCTCTGACAAGTTGCTTTTGTGTGTGTAGGCATTGCAAAGTTTGGGCACATCTAATCCAAAAGGGTTAAACCAGGGGTTGGGAATCTAAGGCCTAAGGGCCAGAAGTGGTCCACAGCTTACCTGGATCTGGCCCTCAGGGCTCTCTCCCAGCATTGGGGAGCCTGCCACGCTGGTACTCCAGCCTCCCTGCAACCCCACCATGGGGCAGGACCACACAAAATCTAGTAGGCTGGACCCCTCAGGCTCTGGTGTGCAAATGCAATGTGGGAACTTAAGTGTCTTTCTCCTTCTCAGTCATGGGCCATGTCAGAGAGGTTGTGGGTTTTTGTTTGTTTGTTTTTACTTCTCACTTATGTATAGCCCCTGACTGATTTTTCTGTGAGTCAGTGGCCCCCAGACTAGGGATGTAAGAGACTAGTCGACTAGTGATACGACTAGTCGCTCCCCTTCCCCTTCCTTGCTGCCTCTAACAAAGAGAGGCAGAAAGAGGGGGAGCAGGAGCCGATGCAGGGGGAAGCCAGGTTAAAAGCCGGTTCCCCCCGGCACCGTCTCCGTAGGGGGCAGAGGAGGTAGAGGCATAGCAGAAACAGCGCGAGCGGGAACTGAAGCAGTCTTTATTTGCACCACTTCTGCTGCGATTCTGTTTTTGAAATGTACAAGAGCCCTGCCAGAGCTGAGGCACCACAGGGAGTGCAGGGCCAGAGGGGACCCGCACTGGTCCCACCCTCCCTGCAGGGCTTCCTTTTAAAATATACAAGATACCCACTGGGGCTCTTGTACATTTCAAAGGCTGAAGCACTGCAGGGAGCGCAAGGCCAGCAGGGGACTTCCCCAAGGTCTCTGCAGAGCCTCAGCCTTTGAAATGTACAAGAGCCCTAATGAGTCTCTTCTACATTTCAAAAGGAAGCCCCCGCTCCCTGCAGGGCTTCCGCTTCTAACTGTAGCAAGAGCCCGGCAGGGTTCTTGCTACAGTTCAAAGGTAGAGGCGCCCTTATAGACTCATCAAATAGTTGATGGAAATCCCATCGACTATTCAATTAATTAATTAATCTAAATTTAACATCCCTACCCCAAACCCAAAAAAGGTTCCCCACCCCTGGACAAACAATGAAAGAGTTTGATTTGGGACTGTGATGAAGGTTTAAAATACAGCTCCTATAGTCTGGCTTTCTGCTGTACACACATGCACAGGATTTAGCAATGAAGAAAGTTCTTTTGTTTTCAATAAAAAGTATGATAAGAGAGATGACTCAGAGTACAGGCTGTATTTGCTGCTGCTTCCAGCAGCAGTTTGATGATTGGATTTCCAACAAAACAAAACAAAAAAGAACAAAACGAGATTTGCTTGTTTTTCCAGTCAAAGAGCTTTGTATGGTGTTATAGTTTGCAGTTGCAGAGTATTATGCTGTTATGTTTACCAAAGCTCTTATTACCTTGATGTCACTTCTAATGCTACTGTATGTCTTACTACTTTTAAAAAAATATAACTTATGCCATCTTGGCAGCTCCATATTTGTCCATGTTAGAGAAACATGTTTATATTGAATGCTACTGGATTTTTTTATGAACATGTTGTTATTTATCAAAAGTATATTGACTTGCTATGAAATGCTGCAAACAATATAAAACTACAATTTTAATAGTAAGGCTTTGTCTACTCCTTTTTTGAATTGGTTTAGTGAACTAAATCAGTGTCACTAATGCTAATCTCTAAGATGGGTGGGCAATAATTTTTAATGGGGGGCCACACCAAGATTTTGGTAAGTGGTTAAGGGCCGCACTTGAATGGAGAGGGTGCAGGGTCTGGGACAGCGGGTGGCATGTAGAAGGGAGTTTGGGATAGAGGACTGGGGTGCAGGAGGGAGTGTGGGGTCTGAGAGGGAGTTTCCGTGAAGGACGGGGATATGATCTGGGGCAGGGGCTTGGTGAGCAGGGTCCAGGAGGGGTTATGGGTTCAGGAAAGAATTCTGGCTTAGGGGAGGGGTGTAGGAGGGGTGCAGGGTCTGGGAGGGAGTTGTGACCTGGGAGAAGGGGGTGCAGAGAGTTTGGGTGGTGACATGGGGCAGGGAAATGTATTACAGAGTCAGGTAGGGGTATGTATGGAGGAAAGTCGAACATCAGTACCGGGCAAATTAGTTGAAACTATAGTAAAGAATAAAATTGTCAGACACAGAGATGAATATAATTTGTTGGGAGAAGGTCAACATGGTTTCTGTAAAGGGAAATCATGCCTTACTAATTTGCTAAAAGCTTACTAATTTGCTTTGAGGGGGTCAACCAATATGTGGACAAAGGGGATCCAGTGGATATAGAATACTTAGATTTCCAGAAAGCCTTTGACAAGGTCCCTCACCAAAGGCTCTTAAGTAAAGTAAGTTGTCATGGGATAAGAGGGAAGGTCCATTTGTGGATTGATAACTGGTTAAAAGACAGGAAACAAAGGGGACACCCTCTGAGTTTGATGTAGTGGGAAGATCAATTGGGGCAGCATTGATTTTCCGTGTACTGTAGACATGCCTAATGGTATATGTGCAGAGTTTATATTACTGATTAGGACACGAGTAGGGCGAGGAGCATGTCCACAGCTGGGCACTTTCAGTACCATACTGCTCTGTTATAACTTGGTGAGACACTGGTTCAGTACTTAACCAAAATGAGTATTACAATCACTCTTTTTTTCACTACATGGAGATTTTGCTTGGAGGCCTCCTGGCCCATTACTGGCCCAGCCTAAGCTTGTGAGATCTGATAAAATCACACTTCAAAGGAATGTGGTTTTAAACAACTTACAGCTTTTAAATTCTCACTCCAATTTCCATTATTATCTACATTTAGTGCTGACTTTTCACTGTTGGATCAAAGCAATGAGCTAAACATAATCTCAGATTTTTTTTTAGAAATTAATGGTTGAATGGGAATACTATTGATTACTTTAGTGTACTGACAAAGAGCATTATGTCTAAGAATTAATTTTACTTGTAAATAGTTAATACAGAATCTCAGCCATTCTATTTAAGTTAATGAGGCATTTCTGATGTATTCACATTTGATTATATAAGAGGCTGCCAAGCAATCAATTATAGCCAAAGACAGACATTTGCTGTAAATTGCTTGAAGGAGACACCTTGCTTATTTGTGCCAAGATCCCCTATAGCCCTATATTAACAATTCTAACCTCCAGGGAAACCATCTCTAGGCAAACTATCCTTGGAAACTGGAATTTTTAGATGGGTCTGAAGCTACCTAGCCTTTGACTTCACACCTGACCTGGCTTTGTTGCTGCTCATTAACCCTTCTTCCTTTGTCCCTAGAAAGGTAGAAATGCCCATTGTGGGAACCTCCTAACATGACAGGTGGATTTGAACCTGGGATCTGTGGGGCTTAGTATAGGAGCCTCTACCCTCTGAGCTAAAAAGCCAACCGGCTCTCAGCCCATGCTGTAGAGGTCTCTTGATCTTATCTGTTGCTGTGGTCAAGATGCCACACTGCATGGGACAGTGAACCACACTAGGGCTATGTCTACACTCGCGGCTTCTTGCCGAGAAATATGCAAATGAGGCTAAGTGTGGAATATTGCTGAGCCTCATTTGCATACCTAATGAGCCACCTTTTTTTTCAGAAGAGGCTCTTGCGCAAGAAGGAGCGTCTACACTGCCCCTTCTTGCGCAAGAAAAACCCTCTTGCGCAATGCCGTTACACCTATTACTTTTCAGGAAGAACAGCATTGCGCAAGAGGGTTTTTCTTGCGCAAGAAGGGGCAGTGTAGACGCTCCTTCTTGCGCAAGAGCCTCTTCTGAAAAAAATGGTGGCTCATTAGGTATGCAAATGAGGCTTGGCAATATTCCACGCTTAGCCTCATTTGCATATTACTCACGCAAGAAGCCACGAGTATAGACATAGCCTAGGTGTGTGGGTTACATGAGCAAGGACAGTCCTGGGTTCTCTTTTAGTTCTGATGTGAGCAGACTAGTTTACACTGTCAAGATTAACGTTTAGGTCTCTGGAGCGCCTCCCACAGTGAAACTAGTAAAGTAACAGGGCCCAATGGCTGCCCAGGCCTCTCACCAGACGCACTGTTGGGAGGCACGGACAGGGCTCCCTGCCCAGCCCTGGGAGATGTAGGAGCAGACCCTGGTGAAACTACTGGCTACAAGCTGAAACCCTTCAGCACAACCAGCTTTGCTGGGAGTGGGATCCCCTGGTCTAGTACCAGGCTGGGCTCGCAGGGGTAGGACCTGGATTCGAACTCTTAACCCCAGCTCTCGTCCCCAAACTTCCCCTCATAATGAAACAGCGTCACTGCCCTTCCCCCCAGCTCCTGGGGGGGGGGGGTGAAATCCGTGATGACGGGCAACACCACCAATATTGCGGAAGAATTACCCTAGCAACTGAGCCGCTGTGCCCCCATGGGAACACAGGAGGCGGGACTCAGCATCCCCTACCCCCAATGGAAACAGAGAAGGGCGGGACTGACGGTTTCAATGTACCAATAGAAGAAGAGGCGGGCGAGGCTAGGAAACTCCCTTGCCCAATGGAGAAAGAGGTAGGCGGGGCCCTCAACGCAGTACTGCAATAGCCGAGGGGCGGGCCAAGGATCCCGACGCACCAGTGAGAGCCGAGCGGGGCGGGGCCGGCTCTGCTGTCACGGTGCTGGGGCAAAGCGGGGGGTACGGTCTGCCGCCCAGCGCTGACAGGCTGCGCTGAGGGGAGGCAGCGGAGACCAAGGACCGCGGCCAGGAGCGGCGCGAGACCCAGACCGGCCCTTGGCTCGCGGCGCGAGGCACCGAGCTCCGGCCCGACTGGGCACCGACTTCCCCGATGCCCTGGGGAGCCAGGGCGGTGGCGCCGCAGCGAGTGGAGCAGCCGGACGGGGCGTCGCGCACCTGCGCTTTGGAGCCCCGCGACTGGAGCCCGCTCTGGCCCGGGCTTGGCCCATGACCCCTCGACAGGACCCTCCTCCATAGCGCTGCCCCCGCCTTGGCGGACGCCCGTGCGCGCGGCCCGGCTCCCTGGCAGGTCGCCCCCGCTCCGGGGCGACAGGCGCCTGGCTCTGGGCTGACGTGACGGGGGTTCCCCTGGTCGCTAGCTGCCCCCGCGCCACAGCGGGCGCGTCCGCGGCCCCCTCGCGCTGCCCGCGCTGTGGCATTCGATAGCAGCCAGCCCGCTGCTGGGCGCCGCCCGCGGGCTGTCGTTGGGCTGCAGCCACCATCCCGCGCTCAGGCCGGCTGGGACCGTCCCCTGGCCCCCCATGCGTGTTCCCGCCCGGTGGCAGGGCGCAGCTCATGTCGCAGCCTAGCCCACCACCTGTTCCCTCCTCCGTGCCTGGCTGGCGCCCCCTGCCGCCTGCCCGGAGCCGCTGTGCCGTTGCTGGACATGCCTCTGTTTGTCTCCTGTTGCTGTCTGCTGCTGCTGCTCCCACGGTGATTCTCGCCTCCTCCTCCCGGTTCCCGTGATGGGCTCCGGGAGCTGAATCGCTGGAGAGATTTTTGGGGGGATAAGGGAAAAAGAGGATGAGCCACGTGGCCAGCCCAGTGAAAGCCTATGACTTCTTGCTGAAATTTCTGCTGGTGGGGGACAGCGATGTGGGCAAAGGAGAGATCTTGGCTAGCCTGCAGGATGGAGCCACCGAGTCACCCTATGGGTACAACATGGGTAAGTAGGACAGAGGCCATACCACGCCTGTTTTTGTTTTTGTGGCGGTAACTCGTTCCCCATTAGTTCCCAGCTCCTGTTGTGCATAATTCAGTTCTGCTAGGCTTCCCCTCCTCCCCATGACAGTGGTGAACTTCTTTGCTGAAGCTTCAGTGTGCTCTTTGCCTCCCTGTTAACTGTGTGTGCTCAGTGGCACCTATTGGCTACCCCAGATTACAGAAATCAAGTTCCTATGTGAATTAGCTCACAATTGACTGTGAAACCTAAATCCTTAGACAGTTGCTTGACACGTTTGAAACGGCTGCCTACACAGATCTCTCTTGATACAGACTCCGGTGTCTGCAGGCATAGTTGGAATGAGAAGGATGCAAGGAAAGTAGAGGAGGTTGTTATTGAAGTGGGGAGTAGAATCACTATCTATTTTGGTTTCAAATCGTGTGCCAGCAAGTATCCACTTCAAAACTACTTTGGGGGTTAAGACTTCTTCATCAATGGCAAATAGAGATCACTGGTCAAAGTAGGGGTCATTTTAGCTAGAACTGTCCTAATAACATTCTGTTTCATGTTGACTGTAATGATAAGTAAAGAGAGGAGTTGAGCATTGATAGAGATTCTTCTTTATTTATGAATTCAAGACATTTGCAGCGGAATATTTTGAGTGTTTCTTCCTCTGTGGCAGTCTTGCCATTAAAAGCAAACCATTTTAAAGGGCTGGACTAGAGAACCCTTAAACAAACTTCCTTTTACACATTAACATATTTAACATGGTTGCATTTACTTTTTTTTAAACAAAGTATAACTAAACAAGATGATACAGATATTTATTTTAGCTGCAAATCCAGTAACTGTTGAAATAAACATGAAGAATCAATATTTTAGGATGATGTGCTGCACAGAGATATGATCATGTGCTCATTGTAATTTTTGCGCATGGTACTTGGTCCTGCTGTGAGGGCAGGGCACTGGAGTCGATTACCTCTCAAGGTCCCTTCCAATTCTATGAGATATGGAGATATCTATATTTATTATTATTAATTATTATTATTTAAAATTCTTCTACAGAAATGTTTACAATAAAATGAATTCTTAGTCAGCAAATGACGCACTGAGAGCAAAAAAAGCCAAAAATATGTATTACAATGTGCGTGATTTTTAAATGTAAGGGAGAGGATGGAAAAGGTAACATAAGACTGGTAAATTGCAGTGAAATGTTACCATGTGTTAAGTCTTTGGAAAGTTTTATGTTTTTGATATATAAAAATGTGTGACATCAGTACAATGGCCCTCTAAGATGGAGTGAGTGGATTTGATTTAAATCAAATTGATTTAAATCACTAGTCAGGAAGACTCGATTTAATCATGATTTTCTACATAAAAGTGCATTCTAATGACAGGATGGTATGGTAGATCTCAAATCAATTAAGGCTATACTCAGAAAGACCTCAAGATTTCTGTAATATGCTGCTCAAACAGTTTCACTTTTGTTGCTACTGCATGTCCCTTCCTTCTCATATTTATCTCCAGACTTCTTTTGCTTGTCCAGATCTATTTTACCCCCCAACAATCTTTTCTATTCATTGAACTTTTTAAAACTTTGCACTTTTAGGCTACATCTACACTGCACCTCTCTTGCACAAAGCCTATGCAAATGAAGTGCAGATTAGCATATTGCTGTGTTTCATTTGCATAATTAATTAGGAGCCGTTTTTGCGCGAGAGGCTTTTGCGCAAAAAGGAGCTGTGTAGATGGCTCGTTTTTGCGCAAAAAGGAGCCATCTACACAGCTCCTTTTTGCACAAAAGCCTCTTGCGCAAAAATGCCCCCTAATTAATTATGCAAATTAAGAATGGCAATATGCTAATCTGTGCTTTATTTGCATAGGCTTTTGCGCCAGAGAGGTGCAGTGTAGACGTAGCCTTCGAGAGAGGTAAGGGATTGTCTCTGTGTACACAAATTTGCAGAAGGACAGTAGGGTTGAAGTCTGTTATTTCTCACCTTCTATACGTTATTTATTTATTTAAAACAGTGGTTGGGTGCCAAAGAGTACATAAACCACAAGGGGTACTTCTTGATAGTGCTGCAGGCGCTGGTGGATCACAAAGGCTGTTTCACCAACATCAACATGGGATGGTCGGGAAAGGTACATGACACACACATCTTTAGGAACTTTGACCTGTTCAGGCAGCTACAAGATGGAACTTTCTTTCAGACTGGAAAATTAACATTGGAGGTGTTGAAATGCCAATATTGATCCTTGGAGACCCAGCCTACCACTTGGTCGTGACTCATGGAGCCCAACACAGGCAGCCTGGACTGTAGTAAGGACCAGTTCAATTATGGGCTGAGCAAGAGCAGAATGGTGGTTGAATGTGCTTTGGGACATTTAAAGGGAGACCTTTTCAGTTTATTAGCAACATTTCCATTGATGTGGCAGCCTATCGTGTGTTCCTTAATATCTATGAAACTAAGGGGGAAAGTTAGTTATGCCAGGATGGGAGAGCCAGGACACAGCACTTAGCCATGAATTATGAGCAGCCAGGCACTAAGGCAATAAGGAGAGCACATCGAGGGGCACTGGAAATCAGAGAAGCTTTAAAAAACAGCTTTGCAAATACCCAGACAGCGATTTGTAGCTCTTAATGAGATGCCCCTTACACAGAGGCGTAGCGAAAGAGGGTGCGGGGACGGCAGTTGCCTCCGGGCGCCATGCTAGGGGGGCACCAGGCCGGGGTGAGAGCGAGCGCACGCTGCGCAGGCTCACCTGGCATGGGCGGTGAGTTATATGGCCGTCCCCCCCCGGCCCCGGACCATCCCTGCCATGCGCAGTGTTCAGTCGGCTCCCCCTTGCTTGCACACGCTGCGCACTGCAGGGACGGTCCGGGGCTGGGGGCCGGACGGCCATAGAACTCGCCACCTATGCCAGCATTCAGTCAGCTCCCCCTTGCCCACGCATGCTGCGCAGCGTTTGCAGGTGACCGGGGAAACGCCCGGGCGTGACGTGACGTCACGGCCCGGGACTTTAAAAGTGTTCGGTGCCGGGTGGTGCCGGCCTAGCTTCCGGTTTGGAGTCCGGGGACTTTTGGGGCCCAAGCGCAGACTCCGTCCCTGCAAGTGGAAGGCAGAAGGTACGGCAGGGCAGGGGGAAAACTAGGGGAAGAGGAAGGGGCTTGTGTGGAGAGGGGAGGGGAGAGGAGGAGCTTGTGCGGAGGTGGAAGGGAGAGGGAAGATACACATGCTAGGAGGCCAAGTGCAGACAATGAGGAAAAGGGCAGGAGGGGAGGTGTCAGTGGGAGGGGGCATAGGGTGATGCTGGGAGAGAAGAGAAGAGGGGAAGGGCATGAGGGTCTGGAGGGGGGAGGGAGAGGTGCTGGAAGAAGGCTTGAAAGGAGGGGTGGGCATGAGAAAGGTGGGGATGGAGCAAGTCATGTGTGAGGGCACAGGGCATGAGGGGAATGGGGGCAGAGAGTAGTGAGGGGTGGGCATCAGGAAAAAGAGGGCAAAGGGGTAGGGGCAGTGAGGGAAGGGGAGGCACCAGGAGGGTGCAGGGCTAAGGAAGGTGCAGGTGCCAGGAGATTCTGGGGTGAAGCAGAAGGGCAGACACCTGCAGGGAGGGACCAGCACCAGAGGAGAGAGGCAGGGCAGGTGTGTAGAGGGAGGTGTTAGGAGAGGGGATGAAGAGGGGTAGCTCACCTGATCAGAGTGGGGCTACTGGAGGAATGGGCACAGGAGGGAGAGAAGGGCTGGTGGAGGGGGTCAGGTCGCAGGAGGGCTGAGGGCAGTGAGAAGGGCAGGAGTCGGGATAGCAGAGGAGGGTGAGGAGTTGGGGGGCAGCAGGCACATGGGGAGATGATGGAGCAAGGAGAGGAGACATGGCAGCAAAGAGAAAAGGTAAAGGTTTAAAAATATTTATTAATAACTTGGCATGCTGCCCACGGCCAGTTTGTTTGTGCCCCGCGGTGCAGTTTGGATTTATGTGGGGATCAACACGTGGCCGGCGAGTGGGAGCCAAAACAAAAAAGTAGTCCGTGTAATGATCTTCTGTTAATATGCATTTTAGTAGTTAAATTCTTGGACTGTCATTGCTCGTGACAGCACTTTTCATATGGGTAGAAATCGGGTAAATATTGCATTTTATTAATATCAGCAGAGCTGACTTAAATGGGGTCTGTGTGTTGTGTAGTCTTGCCTTAATCTTTGTATTCATGCCTGTCAGTGTGAGAGAAGCTATTTGTATATATTTGCTTACATATGCAACCACACTTAAGTTGAGGCCGTCAGCAAGTTCTGTAAGTATCAGTGCGGCCCCTGGGGCTTCCAAAGTTGAGTTGTCCTAGCTCATCCCTGTCAGGTGTCTGTCTCACCTGGTCTTAAATATCTCCAGTGATGGAGATTCTGCAATCTCCCTAGGCAATTTATTCCAGTGTTTAACCACCCTGACAGGCAGGAAGTTTTTCCTAATGTCCAACCTAAACCTCCCTTGCTGCAGTTTAACCCATTGCTTCTCATCCTAACCTCAGAGGCCAAGGAGAACAATTTTTCTTCCTCCTTATAATACTCTTTTAGATACTTGAAAGCTGCTCTCATGTTCCTTTTCGGTCTTCTCTTTTCCAAGGTAAACAAGGCCAATTCCTTCAGCCTTGCCTCATATCTCATGTTCTCTAGAACTTTCATCATTTCTGTTGATCTTCTCTGGACTTTCTCCAGTTTCTCCGTGTTTCCTGAAATGTGGCTCCCAGATCTGAACATGATACTCCAGCTGGGGTCTAATGTAGATGGCTCATTCCCTGCCTAGGGGACGTGAGACTGGGCGGGTTAACTTCCAATCCTCCTGTTTATTCTTTTCCTAAGCCAGAAGGGCACAGTAGTTCTGATGGGGGCTCTGCAGGAAGGCAGCCCGCACTGCTCCCTGCCTGAAACCTTGTGCAGGTGTTAAACAGCTGTCCAGCCCACCCTAGAGGTGACTGCATTTCAGCATGCCTGAAGCAGCATAGCACCAGCAAGGGACAGGAGAATGGCTCCCGGGCATGTCTTGCTCATGACTGCTTCAGTCCCATTGGATGGGCCTCAGCCTCTTTTCTTCCCCTCCCCCGCTTTGCCATGGGGCAGTAGACTCTGGGGGGAGAGGGGTGGAGGCAGGCAGAGGTGTCTCCCTGCATCAGATGTAGACACGTCTCTGTATTAATCATTCTCTCATTGAAGTTTTTAGCTTTGTATTGAGTCCTTTTACATGGAAACTTTGTATTAAGTCTTGGTAGAATAGTCCCTAGGACAAGTGAGGCAGAGACTGTCCCTGTGGGGTGAATGAGGTGGGAATGTATAAGGCGGAAGGTGAGCACCTCTGGGCAGTTGCAAAGGTTGGAGAGGGGATGGAAGCCAGATCCAAGATCAATGAGCCCTGGGAAGTGGGCCCATTGAAAGGAGACTGGACCTGTGGATGCTTTGGGGGTCAGCAGCAAAGGCCTGCTTTGGAGGTGAATGTGGCAGCATTGAGACACCACCCAGAAGCCGGCGCCACAGACACTAACTGC
The DNA here is from genome assembly GCA_019425775.1 of Rafetus swinhoei. Classification (NCBI taxonomy): domain Eukaryota; kingdom Metazoa; phylum Chordata; order Testudines; family Trionychidae; genus Rafetus; species Rafetus swinhoei. The sequence continues at coordinate 6,130,949 of CM033438.1, forward strand.
AGATTCATGGGACGGCTCTCACAGATCTTGCACCTGCATAAGATGATAGATCCGCAGGGGGCAGTGGCGTAGCGAGGGGGCCGGAGGGGTCAGTTGCCCCTGGGCACCATGCTAGGGAGGCTCCAATTTAATCCCATTCTGCTCCCCCCATTATCCCTTCAGCTCACGTGCTCCTACTCTGCTTGCCACCGGCAGCTGGAGTCTCCTCCCTGCCTCTCTGCTCCGAGCCCGACCCTGCTCCAAGCCCGACCCTCCTCCATCTCCACTGGAGGGTTAGTGTATGCGGGAGCCCAGCCCCAAACTGTAGGGGGCAGGGGAAGATGCAGTACAAGTTCCCTTCAGCTGTGCACCAGGTTCGGGGCCGTGCCACATGGCAGGGAGGGGGAGCAAATTTTTCCTTTGCTCCTGGGCACATAACACCCTCGCTACACCTCTGCCCTTACATTAAGCGTGTTTGCCTGCAACACAAGCAATACAGTTGTTGAAAAATCATGTGTTCTTATTTAGTGAATACAAGGAAGGAGACAGAAAAGGAGTTCAGGGTGGGAGCTGGGGTGGGGAAAAAGGATAGCAGTATATTATGCAGTCCCCCTGTTCGGCAATCTCACAGATGAGAGAATGATAACCTTTTGTTCCAGGACACATCCCTGGGGGTTGAATGTGAGGCTGCCCTTGATCCCTCCCCCCGCATTCTAGGGCCCCTGGGAGAGGAGGCAATGAACTTGGTGAGGAGGAAATGTGAGCTAATATGGGCTGAAGAGGGTGCCTGTTCATCTGGCTGTCGTGTGAGTCCGTCAAGTCATTATCAGATCTGCCATGGCCATCAAAACCTCCTATGTCTTCACTTGGAGTTCCCTGCATGATTTTCTGTCCTCACGCTCCACTCATGTCTCCTACAGCAGTGTTTTCCTCCACTCACTTAATAGCTCCCTGTCCAAGCAGGTGAATTACATTTGCTCATTGAACATGGCATCCCTACTATGTTTTTGCCTTTGCATCTGTGCTAGACGAACAGCTGGAGGAGCTGGACCCAGGAGAGTGTGCAGCAGGCTCGCTGTAATGGAAAGTGAAGGGTAAATTTTACAGGAGATACATTGTGGAGTGTAAAACCTAATCTCTCTAGCATTCAGGGATGTTCATCCAAGACAATAGGCATGTGTTATGCACAAGGCCAAAGTTACGCTTATAAGCACCCAAAATGCAGCGGTTATACCACAGAGATCTGGGAGCAACTGGACTTGGTTTGGTGGCAGGCATGTCCACTTTGAAAGCATGTGTGATACAGTGATTACAAATAGCAGTTCCCACAGCTAGACAAGTGTCTGCATTTGCAAACGGGGGGGAGGGGGCATGGCGGCAGGACAGGGGCTTATGCGGTGCCCATGTGTCCGGCAACCCCCATTTTCCAGGAGAGTGAAACTTTCCCTTCCCTTAGGAGCCTGTGGGCGGGAGGGGAAGGTATTTTGCGCATGGCGGCAGAGCAGCGCAGGGACTCACATGGACACTGAGGAGACTGCGGATGAGAAAGGAAAGGGATCCAGGTGTGGCAGCATGGCAGGGGCTCATACAGACAGTGAAAAGCCTGTGGGTGAGCAGGAACTCATAGACACTGAGGAGCCTGGGAGGGGGGTGGAGACCAGCATGGCAGAGACTTATGTGGACAGGAAGGGGGGCAGGTTTGGCAGCAGGCACGGGCACAAGCTGTGCTTTGTTGGGGATGAGCAAAAGGAGGTGTACTGCGGTGGCATCAGTTACATAACTTACCTTGCTTTCCAAGTTGACATGCGCATCAATCTTCTCCGAATCACACAGAATGATAGGGAGCGGATGCTGATTGAATTGTCCTTATGCTGCAATGCATTGTGCTGCAATGGTGCCATTGGCTTGGCTTGCTGTGGAAAGGTGTCCTACTGTGAAGGATGGACTATGGGAGGCCTCTCTAGAAATCTTGTGAGAAGGATGAAAGAGTACCTCTGTGAGAGCTTTATGGAGATGTGCAGGGAGGATTCTTGCTTCGTCTCCAGACAACAACAAACTGTTCTGGAGAGCCCCTTCAGTACAGGCAGAGTGGCCAGCACAGATCACACCGAATTGCCATTACCCAATTGTAGCGTGATTAAAAATGTGAACTTACCAGTCCCCTCCCCACCATCAGGGCCCAGCAGCGAGACATCCTGGGAGGAGGGGATTGCCTCCAATATTATAAAAAGGTCCTGGCTGTCAGTGAGATCAGATGGTCTGCTTACCTGCTGGCTGTTCTTTTCCTCTCTTATCCACAGTGTCTTCCACCCTAGTGCCCAAGGCTGCCAGAGGAGTGTCTTGGGAGGAATCCACAAACTGGCTTGGGAAACTGGTTGGGTCCTCCCACCCTAGAATCTCCTGCAGCCGCTCATAGAAGCAGCATGTTTGTGGCGATGACCCAGACCAGGGCTGGGCAAAATACGGCCCGGGGGTAGGATCCGGCCCGCCAAACCACCAGATCTGGCCTGCATACCATCCTGCAGGGACTCTCAGGCATGCAGCTGCACAGTTTAAAGTGAAGTGTGTGTAGCTCTCTGCTCTGCAGGGAGGGGGAAGCTTCGTGCGATCTCCCTGCCCCCAGCCCAGTCCTCAGGTCCTATTGGCCAGAAACAACCGGCCAATAGGAACTGACCCCAGCAAATCCTTCAGCTCCTATTGGCTAGAAACAACCAGCCAACAGGAGCTGAAGAATTGGCCTAGGGGATAGGAGCAGCACAAATCTCTTTCCCCTCCCTGGAGAAGCAGCCTGCAGTTTCAAACGGAGCTGCAGCAGGCAGGGAGCCCAGCCTGCATTGGAGGTGCTGCAGGCTTAAGTAAGTGCCTCCCAGCCAGAGCCTGCCTTTGGCACCCTAGCCCCTCCCTTATCCCAACTGCCTCCCCCAGGTCACCATCCAAACCCTCTGCTCCCCCTGCCCCAGGTCACAACTCCCTCCCAGACCCTGTACCCCCTCCTAGACCCGTCCCTCAGGCCAGAATCCTCTCCTGCACCCATACCCCCTCCCTGACAGTACATCCCAATCCCCTGACCCAGGTCACAACCCCCTCCTTTGCCCAAATTCCCTCTCAGACCTCACACCATCTCCTGCATCCCAATCCCTTATCCCATGTGCCCTTCTGCACCCAACCTCCCCTAGACCCCACATCTCCTCCACAGCAAAGTGTGGCCTTTGACCACTTTCCAAAATCTTGGAGTGGCCCCCCCACCAAAAATTATTGTCCATGCCTGTAGTAGCCTTTACAGCTTAGTCTGAAAATCAGTAAACAGAAGTGTAAAGTCCTACACTTAGAAAGGAAAAATTAAATACCACTGTTACAAATTGAGGAATAACTGGATAGGTAGTTTCAGAGGGGTAGCTGAGTTAGTCTGTAACAGGAAAAAACTTAAAAAAACAATGAATAGTCTAGTAGCACCTTAAAGACTAACAAAACTTATAGATGGTATCATGAGCTTTCGTGGGCACAGCCCATTTCTTCTCCTTTTTCTGCGGGAAAGAATTAATAGACACAAATCAGATATCCGTAAAGGCAATACACAGAAACCTGTTGGAGAACACTTTAACCTGCCTGTGCACTCATTAATGGGTCTCCAAGTCACCATGTTGTTTCAGACCTCTTCCGCAAGTCAAATACACAGGGAACAGTTGGAACTTAACTTCATTTACAAGTTTAATTCTTATGCAAATAGAATAAACAGAGACATCTGCTGGCTCCCACATTGCTTTCCACATCCTAATGACTTAAGCAACCAACCAACCAAACAATGGAGGTGCTAATTGTTCTTATCAGCCTCTTGTAACTACTTGAACAATCTACTCACTGTCTCTTTTTTCCCCCTTTTCTCTCTCCTTTTTTTTTTTTCCCCTCCTCCTCCTCCTCCTCCTCCTCCACTCTTTCCCTTATTTATTTTTGGATCTGGACTTCTCATACTCCAATCATCTGAAGAAGTGGGTTGTGCCCACAGAAGCTCATGCTACCATCAACGTGTTCTGTTAGTCTTTAAGGTGCTACTAGACTATTCTTTGGCCAGGTAGTAGTACTACTGAAGAGGAACTAGGAGTTATGGTAGATCAAAAATAGAATATGAGCCAACAGAGTGATGCAGTTGCAAAAATTAATATTCTGGGGTATATTAATGGGAGTGTATTATGTAAGACATGGGAGGTAATTGTCCCTAGTCATCAATGGTGAGGGGCCAGCTGGAGTATTGTACTCAGTTCTGAGCACCACACTTTAGGGAAAACGTGGATAAATTGGAGAAAGTTCAGAGGAGAACTGCAAAAATCATAAAAAGTTTAAAACCTGATCTGAGAGACCTTTTAGGAAAGTTTTTAAAAACTGAGCATGTTTAGTCTAGAGAAAAGATGACTTGAGGGGGACACCTGGTACATATTCAAATATATTAATGAGTATTATAACACAGATAATGATTGTTCTCCATATCAGCTGAAAGTAAGATGAGTAATCAGCTTAATTTGTAGCAAGAGCTTTAGGTGGAGATGAAAGTAAGCCATTCCCCAGTGCTGTGCTTTGGCAAGAAACTGACCGGCTGGGGCACTCCCACCCTGGCTCTCTAGGCAGCCTGGCAGGTTAGAGGGATTGGCTGGGGTGGAGTGGCCCAGAGCTTCCTGCCCCCCCCCAACCCCCATTTTGGGTGGGTGGGGGGACTGCAGCCGCACTTACCCCAGTTACTGAGTGTTTTTCCCCCCTTTCTGTTGACTAGGGAGTGAGGCATAGTTCACAGACTGCTCTAGCTCCTGGCTGTCCAGGTGAGGGCACTTTGCCTGTGCACTTTGCCTCACTCCCTAGTCAGCAAAAAGGAAAAATCTCTCAGCAACCAGGGTGAGTGCAGCTGCAGCTCTCCCACCCTCTGACATGTTGCCCCTGTCCCCTGCACTCACCCATCTGTCTGCCCTGAGCCCCCTCCTCATTCATCTCTGCTCTGAGTGCTTTATACATCCCAATCTTGGCTCCTGCATCCCAGTCCCCAGCCCTAACTCCTGCCCTCCCCAATCTCCTGCCCTGAGCTCCCTCTTCATACACCCCACCTTGACTCCTGCATCCCAGTCCCTAAAGCTTGCAACCCCACACCCAAACCCTTTACCATGAGCCTCTCTTTATACCCCCTTCCTGGAGCTCCCTCCTCATACGCCCTAACCTTGTCTCCTGCATCCCTGTCCCTATCCCTAATTCCTGCACACCCAAACCCTCAGCCCTGAGACCCCCACACTCCACCCCACACTTACATTTCTTACAGGTACTGTTGTATGGCCCCTGCCCCACACACACACTTAACTCCCCCCCCCCCCCCCCAAAAGGGGGACAGGTTGTGATAGGACAGTACCAGTAAGAAATTTAAGTTACTTTAACCCCTGAGTTAGATATTAGGTTAGATATTAGGAAGCACTTTCTAACTATAAAAACAGTTAAGCTCTGGAATAGGCTTCCAAAAGAGGTTGTGGAATCCCTGTTGTTGAAAGTTTTTAAAAATAGACTAACACCTGTCAAGGATGGTCTAGATCAGCATTTCTTAAACTGTGTTTGACGCAGTCAGAGGTGTGTCATGGAGAAAACAGAAAATATTCTGCTCCCCCGGCCCCTGCAGAGCCCATAGACAGCTCCCCCTGCGGCTGCCCACCGTCGCATGGGGCCTCCACTGCTGCACAACCTCCTCCTCCTCCAAGTGTGCAGGCGGCCGCTTTTACAACGGCCGCCGCTGCTGCTGGGAGGGGGAGGAGTGGCTGGAGCTGAGGAGCCACTCCTGGACTGTGGCGTTTTAAAACTGCTGCCTATGGGGAACCTGGCTCAGGCTCTGCCACCTCCCCCCGCCTGGGGTGCACTCAGGCTCTGCTGCCCCCCCCTTGGGGCACGCTTGGCCTCTGCTGCCCCCCCATGCACTGCTGCTCTCTCTCCCCTGCGCCCCGCCCCAGCCTGCTGGGGAAGTGGCAGAGTTTAATCTGGAGGGGACGGTCAGGGTTTCTACTCTTTCCCCCCCAAACACACTCCCTGCCCTGCCAGTGGGAAGCCTGGCCTGGTGCTGCAGCTGTGCTGGGTTCCCTGCTGCATGGGGGAGGGGGGAGAACTGAGCTCTCCACCCTTCCTCCCACCCCTTGAGGAACAAGAGCACGCTTCCTGGAGGCTTTCCCTGCTGCAGCAGGGTGCCAAGCCAGGTAAGCGTCCCCCCTCATGCCCAGACCCTGCACCCAAAACCCCCTCCTCCTGCCAAGACCCTGCATTCCTAGCTTGCTCTGACACCCTGCCCCAAGTCCCCTCCCGCAGCCTCCCTGCCCCAAGTCCCCTCCTCTACTCTTCCTCCTGGTCAGCCACCCTGCCCCGAGACCCTACTCTACCGTCCCTCCTGGTCCAGTGGTTTTTTTTTCCGTTGTTTTGCTTGACAAATATTCCAATTTTTTTTTTTTTTTTTTTTTTTGCGCTTTGGTGTTCCTCAATCTTAAAAAGTTTAAGAAACGCGGCCACGGAGCCTCGTGGCTCCCATTGGCTCAGTTTCACTCTTTGCAGCCCAGGGGAGCAGCGGGAAGCGGCGTGGGCCAGGCCACCGCTTCCTGCTGCTCCGCTTGGCAGCAAAGAGCAAAATGGAGACAATGGGAGGTGCAAGGCTCCATGGCTGCGGCACCAGTAAATAAACAAACCAGAGTGGCCAGTTAATGTGTTTCTCAAAGTGATTTTGCAGAGTATTTTCAGAAATACTGGTCTAGATTTACTTGTTCCTATTTCAGCACAGGGGGCTGGACTAGATGACATTGCAAAGCCCCTACTAGACCTACATTTCTCCCTTTCTATGATGAGGCTTGGAATAATGGTCAGCCTGTCTGTAAATCAGGGTGGGGAACCTCAGGGGGCCGGTTTTGAACTGGACAATCCGGTATTTGAGCTTTCTGTCCGGGAAACAAATTGAGAAAATACTGGACATATAAATGTCTGGTATTTTCTAATTATGTTTTTATTGTTATCATGAGTATCAGTATGTAGTTGCGTACTTCCTGGCTGGTAGACACGCTCACATTGCTCACGCACGCTCACAGCACGCTCACGCAATGTGAGCGTGTCTACCAGCCAGGCAGTACGCAACTACACAGTAGAGAGGAGGGGGTGGGGCTGAGGCCGGGGGTGGGATGGAATCCCCGGGGCCAGACTCGCCCATGCGCCCCGCTGGAATCGTGCCCGGGATGGGTAGCACCCCGGGATCTGCGTGCACCTGGGCCAGCCCCGTTCCCCTCCCCCACTGGCTGGTTCCTCGAACTCCCCTACCCCACCCCCCCAGCCAGCCCCGCTCCCCGGCGGCTGTTCTCCCCAGCCAGCCCTGCTTCCCGCTGGCCAGTTCCTCCCAGCCAGCCCTTCTTCCCCTCAACCCCTCCCGGCCAGCCCTGCTTCCTGCCGGCCGGTTTTCTGCCCCCTCCCCCCGCCAATCTCCTCTGGCCAGCCCCGCTCCCCTCCTGGCCGGTTCCCCCTTCCCCTCCCCATCTGAGATCAAGTGTGTCTGGTATTTTTTTTAAACCATCTGGTAATCCTAGCTGGATGTGGCCTCCGGCTTGCCTGGATCTGGCCCCCAAGGCTAAGCACTGGGGAGCCTGCAGTGGTCTCCACCCCACTACCACCCACCCACAGGGCTGAAGCATACAAAATCTACTAGCCTGGGCCACCCAAGGCTCTGGTGTGCAAGGGGAACGTGGAGAGTGTCTTTCTCCTTCTCAGTCAGGGACTTCTCACTTTGCTTCTCACTTGTGTGTGGCCCCCGACTGATTTTTCTGTGGGTCAGTGGCCCCCAATCCAAAAAAGGTTCCCCTCCCCTGCTGTCAATTGTGAAAAGAGATGTAATATAACTTGGGCTGTCAACAGATTTAAAAATTAACCATGATAAATAAAATTAATCATGATAAACAATAATAGAATACTATTTATTTAAATAGTTTTGGATATTTTCTGTATTTGATTTCAATTATAACAGAAAACAAAGTGTACAGTGCTCACTTTCTATATTGACTTTTATTACAAATATTTGTACTGGGAAAACAAAAGTAATAGTATTTTTCAATTCACTTAATACAAGTGCTGTAGTGTAATCTCTTTATCACGAAGTCTCAGAGGGTTAGCGGTGTTTGTATCTGCAAAAACAAGGAGGAGTCCTGTGACACTTTAGAGACTAACAGATTTATTAGGGGGTAAGATTTTGTGGGTAAACCCATTTCATTAGATTAATTGGAGTGGAATTTATAGAAGCAGGAGTATGTACAGTAAGACTCCAATAGTCCGGCATCCAATTGTATGGCACTCCCGATAGTCTGGCATCAAAATGGCAAGAGCCTAGTGAGTGAGCTTCAGCAAAAAACAAGTCACAAGGCAGCAGCTGAACCGAGCGAAACTGGACGGGACTGAGTCAGTCTGCCACTGGCATTGTGTGACGCTGGACAGTGCTTGTGCTACAATAAAAAGGGTTAAAAACACTTTATATATAGTATATACTGTGTGTGTGTGTGTGTGTGTGTATATATATATATATATATATATATATAAAAAACCCATCTTATAGTACCTCCTGATAGTCCGGCATATCCGATAATCCGGCACCACTTAGGTCCCAAAGGTTCCGGATTATCGGAAGTCTACTGTATAAGGAAGAAGTTGCTTGTGTAAGTGAAGCTATTCAAGTCAGGGTGGTAGTTGCTCAGTCTCCGCATTTGGTGAAGAGATGTGAATATCCAGAGAGGGGAAATTACCTTTGTAATGCATGAACAGTTGAGATCCTTGTTCAGTACTAAGTTGATAGTGTTGAATTTGCAAATGAATTCCAGTTCAGCTGTCTCCCTTTCTAATCGGTTTTTGAAATTCTTTCTGGAAGGATGGCTGCTTTCAAATCCATTACTGAATGTCCAAGGAGGTTAAACCGTACAGGTTTATGCGTGTTACCATACCTGGATGTCTGATTTACATCCATTTATCCTTTGTTGTAGAGACTGTCCAGTTTGGCCAATATACATGGCACGGGGACATTGATGGCACTTGATGGCATATATCATGGCCAGGAGGATGAGACACTGATGGTGTGACTTATGTGTTTACCTCCTCCGATGGTGTCACTTTTATATAGGTATGTGGACAGAGTTTTCCAGGATCCCTCACGCTCACAGACCTTGGGAAACAGGCCAGTCCTCACCTACAGATAGCCCCCCAACCTGAAACAAATACTTACCCGCACCACCCAGTGCACCACAGAAACACTTACCCAGGAATTTATGTGTGCAACAAACTTTGTTGACAACTCTGTCGACATGTCTACACAAGCGAAACCATCACAGGACCTAACCACATTAGCCACATCTTCAGGGCAGACCTGTAAGTCATTGACATAAGATGAGATTGGGATCTCATTTTAGGATACCAAGCTGGGGACCAATGGGTTAGGCAGCAGTTCTTCAGAAAAGAACCTGGGGATTACAGTGGAAGCTGGATATGAGTCAATGGTTTGCCCTTGTTGCCAAAAACGCTAACAGTGTATTGGGCTGCATTAGTAGGAGTGTGGCCGGTAGATCAAGGGGAGAGATTATTCCCTTCTATTCAACATGGGGAGGTCACATCTGGAGTATTGTATACAGTGTTGGGCCCCCACTACAGAATGGAAGAGGAAAAATGGGAGAGAGTCCAGTGGAGTGCAACAAAAATTATTTGGGGCCTTGGGCACATGACTTATGAGCAGAGGCTAAGAGAACTGGGTTTATTTAGTCTTCAGAAGAGAAGAATGAAGAGAGATTTGATAGCAGCCTTCAACTACCTGAAGGGGTGGGTTACAAAGAGGAAGAGCCAGGCTATTCTCTGTGCTAGGAAATGACAGAGCAAAAAGCAATTGTCTCAATTTGCAGTGGGGGAGATGTAGATTGGGTATTAGGAAAAACTATTTCACTAGGAGAATGGTGGAGCACTGGAAGGATTGCCTATGGAGGCAGTGGAATCTCCATTCTTAGAGGTTTTTAAGGCTAGGCTTGACAAAGCCCTCGCTGGAATGATTTAGTTGGGGTGGTCCTGATTTAAGAAGAGGGTTGTGAAGTCTCTTCTAACCCTACACTGCTATTATTCTATGAAATCTTATGTGACTCATATGGACAAAGGAGGAGGAGACTCTGAATGGGACAATGAAGGTATGATTAAAGAAGTGGGAGAAGAACCAAGTGAGGACAAGTCATGATGGATGAGGGAAGACCAAGGTTTTTAAAATGTGATTAAGCGTCAAAAGAAGATGTGAGGCCTAAAAGGATGAGGATGGAGTAGAGGCTCTGAGGTTGGGCAAAATAGAAATTTTAAGAACAGTTTCAATGTACTAGAGAGGACAGAAGTCAAAGTGAAAGGGATTAATGAGTGAATAGGAGGAAAGGAAGTTGAGGCATTGGTTTTAATGGCACATTTGATAAGTTTGAAGGTGAAGGGAGATGGGGTAATAATTGGTGGGATTCATTCAAGGATTGGGAAGATGAGCATTATGTGAGCAGCCAGCTCTCTGCAGACTGCCCATGGTCCACAGATCAGTTAGAGTACATGTACTTAAGTGGTCATAGTTTAGTTTCCTGTAGCTCTGTTTTCCCTCTCTGTCCTGAAGGGCAGATGTGTTCTCAGGCTCTGAGTTGCTTTAGCAATGTGTTTAAAGAAGTGTTCCATTTGTTTACATCAGTGCAATCCTAAGTCTTTGTTATTAGAGAGTTTCAAACCTAAAAATAATTTTAAAAGTCATGGTAGCTGTTCCTTTCTCGATACTCTGAAAGAAAGCAACTTAAAAAACAACAAATAGTCCTGCAGCACCTTAGGGACTATTAAAACTGTTCTTGCTGCTTAAGCTGCGGAGTAAATACAAATGGTTTGAATGGCAATATGTTACTGATTTTGCATGTGCCATATTAGAACTATCTTTGGTAAATAAAACTGCAGTGTTTTCCACTTATGTAACTAGCTTTCAGTTTATGCTTCTGAATTCCTATGAGCCTTCCTTGGCAGGCTTGCGGGGGCAGCCTGCTGGTTTGAGTTAAGAGTTTTTCCCAGGAGTGTGTTTGTGAGCAAGAAACCTTTTAAACCACTGTAAAGAAATTGTAGTCCACTTCTTTTTAAGAAAAATGACCCTCAAGATCTTGTTATGTAAATGAGAGCTTCTTGGTTGTTGCTTAAATATCAGTGTTCTTACACACAGGGAGGCTTGCTCATGAACAAGTGTAAATTATATGTTGCTGACTTGTTAAATAACAGTTATCATGACTGACATTTTCAGTGGCTTACAAACAAATGTAAGGTTGCATTATGGGTATTTTAGGTATAACTCTAATACTCTTGTATCTGAAATGAAATGATATAAAAGAATGCAATGATGTCTTTCTGCATTTGCAGGACTCAGGTGCCTCTGCTGCTACTCATAGAGGTAGAGTGAAATTAACAAATAAGAATGGGTATGCAGTAGTGTTGTTGTGACTGTGGTTTCAGTCCCAGTATACTAGAGAGACAAACTGGGTGAATTAATATGTTTTATTGGACCAACTTCTGTTACTGAAAGAGACAGGCTTTTGAACTACATAGAATTCTTCCTCCGGTCTGATTGTTAGAGACAAATACCAGGTCAAACAGATATTTATTTTGCACATATTTTAAGGGCCTTTCAGGGTAAAGTGGCTCAGTAACACCACTGCAGTCATAAGACAAAAAAGTGGGATTAATAGGTTACCGATAATCTATAGTTTCAGTGTCTTTATTAAGGACATGATTTTTTGGCTTTGTCTACACTGGCAATTGAATGACAAAGCTTTTGTTTTTCACAGGTGCTTAAAAAAACATGAACAACAAAAGCTTTGCCTTGGGTACGTGTATACTATGAGTTTTGTCGAGGAAATTCATGTCGACATCAGCACAGAGTGGTCTGGAAAGGTGCATGATGCACTCATGCATGTTCAGGAACACTGGCCTGTACAAAAAGCTGCAAGTGGGAACCTTCTTTCCAGACCACAAGATCACAGTGGGGGATGTGGAAATGCCCATTATGATCCTGGGAAACCTGGCTTACCCCCTGGCAGCCCTGGCTCATGAAGCCATACATGCGGCACCTGAACAGCAGTAAGGAACATTTTAATAACAGGCTGAGCAGGTGTTGCATGGTGGTTAAATGTGCCTTTGGGAGATTGAAGGCAAAATGGAGGTGTGTCTATGGCAGACTAGACTTCACTGAGGACAATATTCCCGTTGTTATCATGGCTTGTACTTTGCATAATTTTTGTGACTCTAAGAGGAAATTGTTTGCTTGAGGTGGAGCACTGAGGCACAGTCCTTGGCTGCAAAGTTTGAGCAGCCACACACTAGTGAGGTCAGAGAAACTCAAAGGGCTTCTGTCAACATCAGGGATGCATTAAAGGTGCACTTTGAAAATGAGGGGCACTGAAATAAACCTCTTTTACAGTTGCTTCCATGTACCTTCCTCCCCATCAGTACATCTTATGATCGGAAACATGCCTTTAATGCTTGCACCTGGGATTGCAGTGACTGGTCTGTGACATTATTAAACAGTAAATGCAAGCATAGAATCATTCTAAAAGTGTACCTTTATTCATTAGATAGCAGTACTCTGAAATGATGTGAAGCTCCCCCCAGCTGGTAAGGAAGGTGCTGGCAAAGGGTTACAGTTGTATGTAGGTCCAGGCATCATAATTACAGTTGGGAAAGGAGGTGGAGTGAATGGGAAAATGTGGACTTCTGAAGAAGAAAAAGGAATGTGAAGGCATAGGGGAACGGGTTTGCTGGACTCAGAATTTTGAATCTGCAGCAGCAGGGAGCCAACCCGTTTTGCAGGGCTCAGGGCAGAGTAGGGGGTTTACATCCCACTTCTAGGAAGCTTCTTGCACTCCCACTGAGGCTATGTCTACACTACAGGGAATGCATCTGCTCTTCCGCTTTTTTTTTGCGAAAGAGCAGATGTACTCTTCTGGAAGCCCTATCTTCCTCCTCCCACGGGAAGAAGGGCTCTTCCGAAAGAGGAGGCTTTTCCGAAATTTGGCCTCGTGTAGACGGGCCAAATTTCGGAAAAGCCTCTTCCAAAAAAACTATCGGAAAAAAATACACACATTGCGGGGCACAATTTGCATACCTTTTTCCAATACGTTAGTGTAGTGTAGACATAGCTCCAATCTCCCCAATTGTGGGAGTTGTGCTGCCCATGCTCCCAGTCCTAACAGACCAGTCGCCTATCCCAGATCAATTGATACCCAAGAGTTTACACCAAAATAGTGCCTGTAGCCAGTCCTGCAATAAACTTTCTAAAGGTTTATTAACTAGAAGAAAGAAATGGGAGTTATGACAGTTTTACATGGTTCTTGCAATATGACAGAACAGACTAGTCAACGTGCAAGCTCTAATTTACAGTAGAGGAGGCTGGGGTTGGGATAGGATTGGAAAATCCCTTTCCTCTCCTCCTCGCTCCAGCAACCCTGAGGCCAAGAAAGGGGTAGAATAATGAAGGCTCCCCCTTTCTGCACCTTCATATCAATCTACCAGGGAGCTCTGGAAAGGAAAGAGAAGGGAATTTTATCAGACCCATACTAGCAAAGGGTTGTCATGAAAATGGAGCATGCAAGTATGGTTCAGAGAGAACTCTTTGACACACAACCTTCTATTCTCCTTGAGTCACAGGTAGTGAGGACATTTTAGTAGATTTAATTATTTGGGTAATGTATGTCTGGTAGATTTGCAAGTCCTTCTTGAAATCAGGATTGAAGTTTTCAGCAAACTGACTCAACATTAGCTTCAGAAAAGCAGTATGACCTAATAAGAAACTTCAGACAAATTCTATAAATTCAGGCTGATAGTGATTTAGATCTGACTTGGATTTATCTTTAAATTAACCTCCAGAAATAAATATAAGAGAAACAATTGTTTAAGTGAAGCATGAAACCTCAGATTTGCTGTCATTGGGCTGATAAAAATATTTTGGTATTAAGCATTTTTTGTTTTTGTCCAGTGTATTTTTAGTTTTGCTTTCATACTTGAAAAGAGTAAAGTGAATTTGCACTATGACTGGTTGGCATGAAAAGCTAAAGTAATTCGTTCAAGCCTATATTCCACCTAAATCCTTCTCCATGTGGAACATCAAATATAAAATTTATGATCGCTCTTGCTCTTTTCCCTCCATTTTTGTGTCCTTTTCCCTTAATTTCACGTCACATTATTTATTATTTCCATTCCCTTAATTTCCAACTTTTCTTAGATCATGGGCTTGTGGGAGCAGGAATCGTCCTTCCTAAATTGTTTGAAAAGTGCCCAGGATTTATTAGACATTACCATTCGCAAATTATCAGTGCAAGCAGTTGGCACATGCATGGGTTGGGGGAACTGGGCAATGCTGAATGGAAAACTTGATCCAAACCCTATCCCTGTCATTCTTGCCTGAGCTGCTACAAATGCTTTCTACTCTCAGAAAAGGACTGGAATCTAGTTTGAGATGGGTTTGTCATATTTTGAAGACTGCAGACTTCTGCTGGTTCATTCTTTTATTTCTCATCATGCTTATAACCTGATTGGTCTTTTCGAAAATTTGATATGCAGCAACACATTCAGAAATCTTAAGATGTCCCAGTTCCCAGAACACTTTATAAGCCACTTGGCAAAGAGAGCTTTGGCATTTCATCACTCCAGGATGCAAATAACATGACACAATCTATATTTGTTATGCAGGTCAATACTCCTTGTAACAGAATCATGTCTTTATCTTCAGCCTTCATTACTAAAGAAAATGGAAGACAGACCTTCATTCTACTTAATCAAGGTAGTCACAGGGACCCATATCTCTTTCAGTCTTGTGAAGAAACTAGGGGTTTTTTAATGCATTGCACATCACATTCTTTCCACTTTGACTCTTCTGTTGATAGTCTATCGGTCTTGACATAGTGTAGCTGAGGTGTATCTGTGTGAGTCTACCTATTCTTCCATACATTAGATATATGCCACAGCAGAATATTTCAGCACAGGATCTTCAGATGAATGCTTTTCAGTCATATTGATAAGTAGGTTTATATTGAGGCTACCCCCTCAAAAACAAGTTAGTTAGCTTAACTGGACCATTTTAATGGTTAACCTTTAAAATGCCTGATTTTCACAAACATCTTTTTATAACTTAATTGACTTCCCCCTAATTTATCTGTTTTAAAATGAAATTGTCTTTGATCAAATATATTTTACATGGTATAGAGTTTTAGAATAATGAGAAACTAAAATCTGACACTGATGTAGTATTCCTCATTTCAGAATTTGTTACAATATTCAGACAAATGACTAATTTGCTGTTCAAAAGCTTCAGAGGGGTACCCAAGTTAGTCTATAACTGGAAAAACTTAAGCAACTAATAATCTTGCAGCCCCTTAGAAACTAACAAAATATGTGGATGGTGTCATGAGCTTTCATGGGCACAACCCATTTCTTCAGATGAATGGAGTTATTAAAGGTCCAGTTTCTAAATAAATAGGGGATGGGGGGAGAGAAGGAAAAAGAAGGGGAAATAGTGAATTAGAGTGTCCATGCTACATGAAGCTGATTAAGGAGGAACTAATTGTTCTTAAGTACCCTTTGTTTGTTTTTTTTATGTCACTAGGATGTGAAATCTAGTGTGCCATCCTGCCAATGTCTTTATTCATACCTCTGTTATAGAAATCAAACTTGTAAATGAAGTCAAATTCTAAGGCTTCCCTGTAGAGTTGGCTTGTGGAATTGGACTGAAACAATACAGTGACTTTGAAATCCATTAATGATCTCAAAATGAGTGCCCGGGCAAGTTAAAAT
Source organism: Rafetus swinhoei (assembly GCA_019425775.1). Lineage (NCBI taxonomy): Eukaryota > Metazoa > Chordata > Testudines > Trionychidae > Rafetus > Rafetus swinhoei. Next base: position 6,146,774 of record CM033438.1, read on the forward strand.
GTTCCCCAAATAGGTATTTTACCCAAAAGGTAATTTGCTGTTATTAGCATTAATGTAATACTCCCATTTCTGTATGTATGTATAAATCCCTGCCAAGTGAAGCTTTCACTTTGTACATCTGATGAAGTGAACTGCAGCCCACAAAAGCTTATGCCCTAATAAATTTGTTGTCTTGAAGGTGATACAGGACTCAGCATTATTTTTACTGATAAAAGTGTTAGTATAGATATAGTTTCTACCTCACCTTTAATTTGCAGGCTCGTGGCTTTAAACATGAGTGACTTTAAACTTTTATCCACCCACCCACTGCCACAATTTTTTCTTTCTTCCACATCTCAAGATAGGAGAGTTAAAATCTCATACATAGTTAAACAGTCTTAATGCTTACATCTTTAGAAAAGCTAAAGTGGACAAGAAGATGGTGGGATAGGGAGGAAAGTGGAAAATTGTGTTGGTAGCAGAATTTGGAGAGGCTACGTAAACTGGATCCAATGTACCGAAGTACAAAGGCCCTGAATTATAACATGCACTACCCACTTTTGGTATAACTACATTCCTAACATGTTAATTAGGCTCTTAATCAGTCTAGATACTGGTCTTGGGGATATATTTGCTAGCTGTATTCAGTGAATAATACCTTATTGGTGCTGTTTTCAGTTTCATTAAAACATGGGTTTTAAATCAAAAAGAAAAATCGAGAGGGAACTGGTGAGTTCTGTACGTAATGTGAAGATCATGTTCTATGCAGGGTGAAGAAGGTGAGTCTTTGGAAACTATGACAGGGAAGGGCAAGATTTAGAAATGTAAATACCCTAATTTCCATATAAAAGCACCTTCTGCAAGCTCAGTAATTTGTGATTCCTGTGTAGGCAGAGACACAGTTGTGATAAAAGGTGTTGAATTGTTTTGGTCGGGCTGGCCAGGAATGGGGGAGCTATTTATTTCTCATGAGAAATTGGCTTGCTGGTTATACAGTATGACTTTAACACTTTGCTGCAACTTGTGTTCACAGCTTTTGACGTTGAAATACATGGTAGATGCAAATTCTCTCATCCTACATATAATTAACAAAAGTGACAGAAGTTTGAAAGAAAACTAATAAATCAGTTTCAAAAGAGGATTGTGACTAAGCAATAATTAGCAAGCTAAATATAGAAAATATATACACTTTAGGTGGACCAATGGTGTGCTTCAAAATTGTAAGTGAACATTAAAATCTTGTGTTGAGCATGAAGATGTCTTGGTTTTGAATGTTGCTGGTAACATTCTCGATGAGGTGAAATGCGTGAGCTCAGAGTGATTCTTGTTGCAGAAATTTTATAGAAAAGCTCTCCATACACGTGACTAGAGTACAATGGAGCAACTGTGGGTATGTCTACACAGCAAAGTTATTTAGAAATAAGAGCTGTTATTTTGAAATAACTTTCCTAGCATCTACACAAGCCAACTGCTATTTCAAAATTAATTCAAAATAGCGGAGGGCTTATTTTGAAATTGGTAAACCTCATTCCACGAGGAATAGCACCAATTTCGAAATTGCTATCTCGAAATAAGTGCTGTATAGACGCTTATTTCGAAATAGGGGGCCTCCAGCCCTTCCCAGGGTGCCATGCTGGCCACCCTGGTCACAAGGTAACTTCTGACCTGATGCCCAAATGTGATTCAGCGTCCAATCAGTGTGGACGCGCTATTTTGAAATAGCAAAAAGCTATTTTGAAATGCATTGTAGACACGTTATTTTGAAATCTTATTTAGAAATAACTATTTCTAAACTAGATATTTCGAAATAACACTGTAGTGTAGACACCCTGTGTCAGGAGGGCTATCATCAAACGCTGGGGCTATCATCAAATGCAAGAGTTCTTGCGTTAAAGTATTTGCTCAAGAGAGCGTCTACACTGGCATGTGCCTTTGCGCAAGAGATGTGTTTTTGCTCAAGAGCATCCGTGCCAGTGTAGACGCTCTCTTGCGCAAGAAAGCTCCGATGGCCATTTTAGCCATCGGGCTTTCTTGCGAAAGAAATTCATGTTGCCTGTCTACACTGGCCTCTTGTGCAAGAACAGTTGCGCAAGAGGGCTTATTCCTGAGCGGGAGCATCATAGTTCTTGCGCAAGAAGTACTGATTTCACACATTAGAACGTCAGTGTTCTTGCGCAAGAACTCCCCGCCAGTGTAGACAGGCAGCATGTTTTTGTGCAAAAGTGGCCGCTTTGGCGCAAGATCGCGCCAATGTAGACACAGCCTAGGGTACAAGTAACAAGAGTCAGGGTAAAAAGGGATTTAGGATTCTCTTAAGCCTCATTGACTTTCAGTGGGACTTGGGGCGCTTATGTGGCTAGTTTAATTTTTGAAAGTGGACTTAAGCTCCTAATTCAAGTGCTTTTGGAAGGTTTTACCTGGTTTCTTTATCTTAGAAAAAAGAAGTATAAAATTATAATGAAACCACTTTGGTTTCTTTAACCTATCCCACGATACAAGAAATGACTACTTCGAAAGCATTCAGCCCGACTTGAATAAGTGCATGACTTATCTGTTTGTGTTGCTGTTCCTCTGATCCTAATTCATTAATGCAGCTTCAATATTGAGATTTTGAAAAGTCAGACTATTCAAACTTACATTTCCCACAGCACCACCACAGATCACTAGGGTCTCTCTTCACGTATGCCCTGTATTCTTATTCATATATTGTGAACTTCAGTGCCTTAACTACAATAGCTTCTGTAAAAATGCCATGCATTCGTGAAGTACAGTTGTCTCTTCACAGATTATCTTGTCTGTCTGCCATAAGGATGGGACCAAGACTCTATATTATATTTCAAATCTTTCACCTTATTTATCGTAGGAGATGGAAAAGACTCTGCTGAAATGTGGGTGATTACCATATGGATGGAGTATAATTTTTAAAAAGAAGTAATTTAATTAGGAAGTTTTGATATTAGGAACTAAATTAACTAACTCTTTGCATATTTGAGAGAGGTTAACTTTTGCACGTCTATATTTTAGTTCCTGAACTAAACTTTTACATCTCTGAATGTACTGTCTTTACTTATTTCTTCTATGTTTCCTGATGTTTTTCCTAACACTGTAATTTATTGTATCAATCTTCACTTTAGCAACATGGGTCTCTGGATAGGTGTGATTAACTGAGCACATTGCATATATTTGTGGTTGTTTGGGGGAAAGTCATTTGGAATTACATTTCCATCTGTTGTTGCAAATAGCATCTAAGACTAAAGATTTGTCTACACTTGCAAGTTTTATTGCCAAAAAAAACCTTTTTGATGACAAAACCCAAAGAGCATTCACATTGCAACACAACAAAAGTCACAACAAATGCCCAATTTTGGTGACAAAATATTTCCACCTCTGCATGAGACTTTTGTTTCTCCACCTCCCTTTATTTCCAATAATCTTGTGTGCACTACAGTGGTTTTGGGTTTTTTTTTGAGTTTTAAGTATGTTTCCTACAATGCCCAACTAGCCCGATTAGTCACACTGGCTAGTGCTTTGATCTCTGCTGCTCAGAAGCCCTGTTAACAGGTAAAGAGATGTGCCCCTCCAACCTGCAAAATCTTTAAAAATCCATTTCCTCTTTAAAAATCCATTTGTCTGGCTTGGCTCATTCTGGCATCTTCTCAGGGAAACGGGTAGCTATCACTCAAAACGCTCTCCTGCTTGGAGCACCATAGAGCTTTTGGGTCTTACTGATATGTGAGGTGAAGAATGGGTGCAGTGTGAGTGACCCGTAGGAAATGGGACGCATATGGTCACATTTCTTGAGCCCTGTGTGAGAAGGGGTATGAACGAGACACCCTACAGTGCAGACCCAAGATACAGGAACTCTGGCAGGCTTTCCAGAAGGTGAAGGAGGCAAACAGCTGATGTGGTGTGGCATACATACAGTGACCATATGTCCCTTTTTTTTCTGGGACAGTCCCGGATTTAAGGGTTCTGTCCTGGTGTCCCAATAAAGGTGGCAAATGTCCCTGAAAACCCGTTGGGATCCGGCTACAAATTGCACTGCCATTTCCCCCCCTCTTCGGGACACCCTCGCAGATACCCAGCTCTAACGCAGCCCAGCAGCAACACCCTGCCACCACCTAGCATGTAAGCTGTTCCCTTGCTGTTTTGTGTGGGCACCCAGGGCCGCTGCTGGTGGCGTGCAGTGTCCGGAGCACCAAGCTCCCCTGCAGCATGTGCTGCTATCTGGCACGCCCCCCCGCCACATGGCCCTTCCCTCCCTTGACTGCCTCTCCTGTGCGCAGCCTTCAGCCCGGCCTCCTCCATCCACAGGCAGCCACCGCCACTGCCAGAGGGGGAAGGGTGCTGGTTGGAGCCTGGGAGCTGCTGCCAGAGTCCTGGAAGAGACTGCTCAGAGCCCAGCTGGAGCGCTGCAGAACAGGGAGCGCTCGGGGTCTGCCGGTGCGCTCTGTGCACGGCCCTTTCTCCCCCCACCTCTTCCCACTCCGCTGGTGGAGCTGCCTTGCATGGACCCACTCACACAGCCGTGCTCCACAAGCCAGGTCTGCGGGGTTGGGGCCTCCCCCCGTGCTCCTGCTAATGGAGCCAAGGCTGGTGTGGGGACTGCAGTAAAATTAGCACCGCGGGTGGCCCAGCTCCAGGCCTGGCAAGCGGCACTGCCCCAGAAGCACCTGAGGTCGGGGCTGCAGGGATTTCTGGGGCCTGACCACAAACTCCAGCCCCGCAAACTGGAAGGCAGAAGGTGGGGGAGGGGCAGGGGGAAAACTAGGGGAAAGGGAGGGGTGGGAGAGGAAGGGCCTTGTGCTGAGAGGAGGGGGGCAGAGCAGGAGAAGAAAGGGGAAGGCACCTAGGGACAGGGTGGTGGAGAAACAAATGCCAGGGGGCCAAGTGAAGACAATGAGGAAAAGGGTAGGAGGAGGGAGAGGAGGTGTCAGTGGTGGCGGGAGGGTGGAAGGGACAGGGTGATGCTGGGAGAGGGGAGGGGAGAGGCATTGGGGGCAAGAGAAGGAGGTGCTGGGAGAAGGGTTGAAAGGAAGGGTGGGCATAAGAAAGGTGGGGATGGAGCAAGTCAATGTGTGAAGGCACAGAGGGGCTGAGGGGAACTGGGGCAGAGGTGGTCAGGGGGTGGGCATCAGGGAAAAAGAGGGCAAGGGGGGCAGGGGCAGTGAGGGAAGGGGGAGGCACCAGGAAAGGGCAGGGGGAAGGTACAGGTGCTAGGGGATTCTGGGGGTGAAGCAGAAGGACAGACACGTGGAGGGGAGAGACCAGAAACAGAGGAGAGAGGCAGGGCAGGTGTGTAGAGGGAGGTGTTAGGAGAGGGGATGAGGAGGGATAGCTCACATGATCAGAGTGGGGCTACTGGAGGAGTGGGTACGGCAGGGAAAGAAGGGCTGGTACAGGGGGGCAGGTCCCACGAGGGCTGAGGGCAGTGAGAAGGGCAGGAGTCAGGACAGCAGAGGAGGGGAAGGGGTGGGGGGGCAGCAGGCACCAGGGGAGCTGATGGTGTAAGGGGAGGAGACAGAGCAGCAGAAGGAAAAGGTAGAGGTTTATAAGATATTTATTAATAACTTGGGTGCCACAGTGGCACATCCAAACAAGCCACATGAACTCAGTACTGGTGCACAACACAAAATTCATACTGCTCATGGGAGGAAACTCTTAGAGGGGACACTTCCCCCAGCCTTCCCCAAGTTGCATGAGGGGGGTTTGGTGGGGGCCAAACTCATCCCTGTTGGTAGGAGGATGGTGGGAAAAGTTCTTAGGGGGGGTCACATGACACCTTTTATTTCTGGTCATGTGTCCATCTTGACCACGAGAGTGTTACCTCCAGGGGTGTGGCTAGTGGGGGTCAGGGTGTGTGGCTAATGTGTCCCTAATTTTGGTTCAGAAAATATGGTCACCATAGGCATACATGACATGCCATTTTAATAAAGAACTGGATGCAATCCTGGGTGGGTATCCAACATCCACATCCAAGGAGAATGTAGATACGTCCCATAGCACAGAGTCAGAAACAGTTGTCCTGGAGACAAAAGTTATTGATGAAGAGGTGGAAGCAAAGGGGTTAGGTTCAGTCTGGTGACAAGCTGTGCACCGGGCAGTGAGGAATTGTTCTTAAGTCCTGATGTTTGTGAGGCCTCTCAGCAGCTGTATGTGGAGTATGAAGGATGGGAAAAGATACAGGATCATGAAGCAAAGGGAAGAGACACAGGTAAGTTACTGTGCAGGTGGGGGTGGGGGTGGTCCTATTGGTGGCCATGCAGAACAGTAAGTTGCCCTAGGACAGCCGGGGAAGGGGAACGATGGTGCAGAGCAGTAAGTTGCTGTGTATTGCAGTGGGATGGGTGGCTTGGAAAGTTGCTCTTGTAGTTGGGGGGAGCAGTGGTGCAGGGTGAACAGAGGCTGTATTTCTGTGATTTGGCTAAGCCCTGTCTGAGTCTGTGTTATGTCCTAACAGAGCACTGATGTACACAGAGATACCAGGTGTTGAAGCTTTGCCTGATGTACTTACTAGTTTTCTCATGGCGATTCCATAGCAGGGCTACCATTTTCCCCATCTCCATGGTACAATACTTTCCCAACCATTCCTCATACTGTGCTGCTGGAACCAAGGCAACACAGAGTTTGGCTGAACAAAGAGTGGGGCCTGTGGACAAGTACAGGTTTAATACAAAATGTTTCCATGTACATCTGCTACACAAACGCTAATTGTAATTTCTTGGGGACCTAAAACTCCTTTACCCCAAACTTTAAAACTCACCATGATCAGAGGGACTGAAGAGATCTGTGTTTGCCTCTAGGGTAACAAGAGAAGTGGCAAGTTTTGTTCAGAGACATGCATGTTAGTGAAATGTTACAATTTTTATCATGAATAGTACAGTCACTCCATTGTTAATAGTTACTTTTCCAGACCAGACCTTGAGAAGTCAGGCACATTCACCAGCAGACAGACTCTGTCAACGAAGGAAAACAACAGGGAGGACGAGGGAGGATCTGGTCAAGGATGTGTTACATCATTCAGTAATTTGAACAGAGAAAAGGGAACAAAGAAGAGCTACAGAGATGGAAGTGAGAACACAAACCACTAGCACATGCTAATGCTCATGGAAGACCAAAATGAGATGTTGAAGTGTCTTATCAAGACGCAGCGCGAACACAACCAAAGGTCTAATTATCAACACATGCAAAATTCTTTGTTCAGCAATCCTCCCTCTCCACCTACACATTTATTTTCACAATCAAGAAATGTTTTTTTCTCAGCACAGTCCACTCCCTGTGAAAGTACTTATGACTTTATCTTCTGCTCTAGAGTGAGGTTGCATGCAGGGTATTTCCCAGGTTCTGTAAATCGGTGTTTCCCAATAACTGCAACAGACCTGAAAAGGCAGCAGGTACAGATGTGAAATATCAAAGATATATTTAGTGGTAGTATGATTAGGTACAATGTTGTTTCTAATTTTTTCCATCTGTGTACAGAATGAGTTCTGCTATGTGCACCAAGACATGTGCACCACCAACAGCAACATATGCTGCTAGCTGTGGGCAATTTGCTAATCAATTGGGCAGCATTTGAATCTCTCCTGAGTGGCTGCCCAAGCACTCAGCTTACATAGAATCATAGAACCATAGAGCTGGAAGAGACCTCAGAAGGTCATCAAGTCCAGCCCCCTGCTCTAGGGTAGGACCAATCCCAACTAAATCAACCCAGCCAGGGCTTTGTCAAGCTGAGACTTAAAAACCTCTAAGGATAGAGATTCCACCACCTCCTTAGGCAACCCATTCCAGTGCTTCACCACCCTCCTAGTGAAATAGTTTTTCCTAATATCCAACTTAGACCTCTCCCACTGTAACTTGAGACCATTGCTCCTTGTTCTGCCATCCGTCACTACTGTGAACAGCCTTTCTCCATCCTCTTTGGAACCTCCCTTCAGGAAGTTGAAGGCTGCTATCGAATCCCCCCTCACTCTTCGCTTCTGCAGACTAAACAGACCCAACTCCATCAGCCTCTCCTGGTAGGTCATATGCTCCAGCCCTCTAATCATTTTGGTTGCCCACCACTGGACCCTCTCCAATGCGTCCACATCCTTTTTGTAGTGGGGGGCCTAGAACTGGACACAATACTCCAGATGTGGCCTCACCAGAGCCGAATAAAGGGGAATAATCACTTCTCTGGATCTGCTGGCAGTGCTCCTCCTAATGCACCCTAATATGCCATTAGCCGCCTTGGCTACAAGGGCACACTGTTGACTCATATCCAGCTTCTCATCCGCTGTAACCCCCAGGTCCTTTTCTGCAGAACTACTACTTAGCTGGTTGGTCCCCAGCCTGTAACAATGCTTGGGATTCTTCCGTCCCAAGTGCAGGACTCTGCACTTGTCCTTGTTGAACCTCATCAGATTTCTTGTGGCCCAATCCTCCAATTTGTCTAAGTCACCCTGGACCCTATCTCTGCCCTCCAGCGTATCTACCTCTCCCCCTAGCTTAGTGTCATCTGCAAACTTGCTGAGGGTGCAATCCATCCCGTCATCCAGGTCATTAATAAAGATATTGAACAAAACTGGTCCTAGAACTGAACCTTGGGGCACTCCGCTAGAAACTGACTGCCATCCTGACATCGAGCCGTTGATCACTACCCGCTGGGCCCGGCCTTCTAGCCATCTTTCTATCCATCTTACCGTCCATTTATCCAATCCACATTCCCTTAACTTGCTGGCAAGAATAGTGTGGGAGACCATATCAAAAGCCTTGCTAAAGTCAAGGTATATCACATCCACTGACTTTCCCATGTCCACGGAGCCAGTTACCTTACAGAGAACATTGATTAGATATGCCTAGAAATCCTTGCTGGAAAAAACGCTAATATCTACTTTCATGAAGAAAACTTAACAGAAATTCTGAACTTGCTTGTTAAAGGTTGCTTTATCAGAAAATTGAATTTTTAAATTATTAAATGTAAAATTAAAGTTGACCATATTCCTTTAAAATCTGTGACAACACTGTATGAACCTAACTTCCTTGTCCCTTAACAAAAAGAGAAATGGAGAGGTGCCCATAAGTGTTCACAAACTAATCTAAAATTTTCCATATATAGGCAAATAGAAATTTGAAGCTGCATCCACAAAAAGACAGAATGGACTCAACAAGTCTGGTGTTCTTTTCAAGAGTAGCTCTGGGAAGGAAGATACAATGGGCTATGCAAGGAAGGGAATGATTGGGAAGGGAAGACCCAATGTGTTGGTATTTGGATAGCCGCACTCAGTGCACACTTGTATCATCAAGGAATAATGTTTTGTGTTCACAATACTTTATCTCAGTCATTCTTGACTAGTGATGAGGGAACACTTCAAACAGTGGGGATGCTGAAAGCCAGCCCTCTTTCCCCTGTCTGCTCATCCCCTTCCTGTTGGGGCTTGGTACAGAACCAAGCACAGAGCCCTGGGGTGGAAAGCCGGGACTGGTGTGGGGAGGAGGGACAGCCAGGAAGCTGGGGGTAGTGGAGCCAGCAACAGAGCCCTGGTTAAAACTTAGGGATGCAGCAGCATACACCTCTCCCCTGCATGCCTAGTTCTCATGCCTAATTTCTTGACTTAATTCTTAACCAATCTTTCCTCATGCATACTAACACATAATTACTGAGGACAGCATACAGGCCAGTCTTGTCTCTTCAAACCACTTTTGAGTTACTAGTGTGCAAAAAATGCATTTGGACAATTTCTTTTGTTTAATAAAAAAATCAAATTTTCATGATTTAAGACTCAAATACATGAATTTTCTTCACACATTGGAAAAGTGCCTCTCTGGACTGAAGCAAAGTATGAAACATTTCAGTGTGAAGGATATTTTTTAAAAAAGACTTAAAGCCTGTGTGTTCTAAGTAGAGGCTGAGAAAGCAAATACCTTTGTAACTATAGCACTGCTAGTAAAACTCAGTAAAGCAATATTTTTCTTTTAAATATTAGTCTTTATCTCCAACCAGGGCGTGTTTTAGCTTAAAGTATTTGAGAGAAGTGTAATTTAGTTGACAGCTACTATCTCATTTCCGCCTACATAGGATTTTTTCTCTGACATCTGCAAGCCAGGCAGTTGAGTGTAGAAAATTACATGGGGAATAATTATATGGTCTTTGACTAAAAAGCAGTAATTCTAATAACTTACACTGAAGTCCAGCAGAACGCAGATTTATGTCTTCTTTCTGTTCAGTTGGAAACCAGTATATTTAATTTGATTAAAAAACCTTTGGTATAGACAGATGGGAAATGACACATGTTTTTATAAAGATTTATACTAGAAGTATAGGCTCTTTCTCTTTTACTCCTTCAGATTGATAGGTTTTGTTTAGCCATCTAGAGGACAGCACATATCACTGATGGAAAAACAGATGTATGCATATTGCATAATGTGTTTCTGCGCTATAGAGATCTCTTGGCTCTCTTCAAAAACATTGCAATTATTTGATGGTGCTAAAATGGCAAAAGAGCAAGTTTATAGTGTTTTGTACTTTCATAAATCTTGACATATATGCTGCCCAAGGAAATGTGCCTTTTCCAAGTGTGGGAAAAAAGGTGAAATACAAGAGATATCTCCAAAAAGAATACAGCAAACTATTTCAAGTATTGGGAATTATATGGAGCATGGTTTTTAAAGCAAGATAATTTCAGTGTATTTAGTTATACATGCAAGCCTTAATGCAAATTTCTATGAAAAATGCTTTACAAGCTAAGAAAAAACGAACCCTAAAAAACTAACTCTTTTTTTCTTTAAAATGTTTTGAATATAAAAATATTAATCTCCATTTTTGGATATGAAAAATCACTATTTTTACATAACCTGCTAAAGTAGAAGTCTTACTGGTAGTGAGAAATTGTTCATACATGTCTCTGTGTAATGGAAAACTTTAGGCTCTTTGCCAGTAAATAACAGTAATTAAACAAATACTTGTAGCTAAAGGTAGTCTGTGTTTTTTCATGTAGTAACAGTCTGTCATCGGATTTCATTGCTTCGAAGGATACTCAGAGTTTGCATTGTGATTAATTTTAAGATAATTTACTGGTGTTAGAGACCATCTTCGTTAACGTGCTTTAGAAATACATGTGCTTAATGAGCAAGGATAGCCATACTTGCTTTTTAGGGTTAGTCTTTTCTTAGCTTATAAAGCATTTTTCATAGAAATTTGCATTAAGGCTTGTCTGTATAACTAAATACACTGAAATTATCTTGCTTTAAAAACCATGCTCCATATAATTCCCAATACCTGAAATAGTTTGCTGTATTCTTTTTGGAGATATCGCTTGTATTTCACCTTTTTTCCCACACTTGGAAAAGGCACATTTCCTTGGGCAGCATTATGGTCTGTCTTAAATCTTTTTGGCTCTTCGCTTCCTAATCAATCTCAGCTAGCATAAGAGAAGTACAGTACTAGTCAGTATTTCTGTGCAGCAGTGCTGTTGCTGCAGATTACTACTGAATGCTAGGGTGCTGACATCAATCTTCAAAGTTAAGTACAGCAATGGCAGCTGTGTCAGTGGCACTACACATTAAATGGAAATAACAACTGCAGGGTTTGTAGTGGATAAGTGATAATATTTGCTTTGGTAAATATATAAATCTATTTTTAACCTATTCCAACTAGGTAGGTCATGACAGGATATATATTCAGTCCACTAGTCCAGATTAACCCAGTGAGTGAATTCATAGAATCATAGAAGATTTGGGTTGTAAGAGAACTTAGGACATCATCTAGTCCAACCACCTGCTCAATACAGGACCAATTCCAACTAAATCATTCCACCCAGGGCTTTGTCAAGCCTCACCTTAAAAACCTCTAAAGATGACGATTCAATCGCCACCCTAGGCAACCCATTCCAATGCTTTATCATCCTCCTAGTGAAATAGTTTTTCCTAATATTTAACCTAGACCTCCCCCACTGCAACTTGAGACCACTGCTTCTTGTTCTGTCATTTTCCAGCACTGAGAATAACCTGGCTCCATCCTCTTTGGAACTCCCCTTCAAGTAATTGAAAGCAGCTATCCAATCCCCCTCAGAAGAAAAAAATGAAGACTAAATAAGCCCAGTTCTCTCAGCCTTTGCTCATAAGTCGTGCGCCCCAACTCCCAAATAATTTTTGTTGCCCTCTGCTGGACTCTCTCCAATTTGTCCCCATCCTTTCTCTATTGGTGAATAAAGGGGAATAATTTCTTCCCTCAAACTGCTGGCAATGTTCCTAATAATGCAGCTTAATATGCCGTTAGCCTTTTTGGCAACTAGGGCACACTATTGACTTATCCAGCTTTTCATTTACTGTAATCCCCAGGTGGTGGGGCGATGGACGGAATGCACATCCTCATTTTGGCCCCCGACCACTTTGTGAAGGTGTACATAAACTGGAAGGGGTACTTCTTAATGGGGCTGGTGGATCACAAAGGCTGTTAAACCAACATCAATGCGGGATGGTCGAGAAAGGTGCATGATGCACACATCTTTAGGAACTCCTAACTCTTCAGAAAGATGCATGCTGGAACTTTCTTCCCAAACCAGAAAATCAGAATCAGAGAGATAGAAATGCTAATAGTGATCCTTGGCAACCCAGTCTACCTCTTGCTCCCATGGCTTATGAAACCGTACATGGACAGCCTGGACTACTGTAAGGTGCAGTTCAACAACAGGCTGAGCTAGTGCAGAATGGTGGTTGAATGTGCTTTTGGGCATTTAAAGGGAAGGTTTAGGAGTCTACCGACTAGGCTGGACCTCAGTGAATGCAACATTCCCTTTGTGGTGGCAGCCTGTTGTGTGTGCCATAATCTTTGTGAGAGCAAGGGGGGGAAGCCATCTGGCAGAGATGGAGGCTGAAGCAGAGTGCCTAGCCAGATTTTGATCAGCCAGACACCAGAGCAATAAGGAGAGCACAGCACAGGGCAGTGCAAATCAGAGAGGCTTTGAAAGTTTTATGAATGTCCAGTTTTGAGAGTTATGCATGTTGCCCTCAATGAGGTGCCCTTGCATTCAGTGTGTTTGCCTGTAATTCCCCACCCCAACCCTGCAATACAAGCAATAAAGCAATACATGTTCATGTGTTTTTATTTAGGGAAGACAGCAGGGACAGAAAAGAAGTTCATGATGGGACCCGAAGGGTGGGGAGAGCAGAAACATGAGAAGGACAGCCTTTTGCCTCTTGAGCCCTGGAGGTTGAGCGTGAGGTTGTCCTTGAGTACTCCCTCCACAGGTTCGTGTCCTGGGGCCCCTGGGAGTCGACACTATGGAACTGGTGAGGAGGGAAAATTGTTGTGCATGGAGTGTGTGGATGGGGTGTTCCTCTAAAGGCTCTTTGCCAAGCGCTCCATTACAGCTGTCCAGGACGAAAAGCTAGGGGGTTGGTTATGGGGTCCAGTCATGCGGGCAGGATGGAGGGATGAAGTGTCAGAGGCTGAAGCCATGATAGCAGCAGAGGCATCAGCTAATAGCCTCCCCTCCTCCTTCATCCACGTTGTCATGCGAGATACCTCCAAATCACACAGAGTGATAGGGAGCTGATGTTGACAGAATGTGGCCAGAAACCTGGGCCTTATGCTGCACTGCTTTATACTGCGGTGACACCACACCACTTACTGGTGGCTTTGCATGGGAAGGTGCCCTACCATGGAGGATGGCATAAGGCAGCCTCCTCAGAAGGATCAAAGGGTTCCTATCTGTGAGTTTCATGGAAATATGCAAGGAGGATACAATAACAAGCTGTTCTGGGCTCCCTGCACTGTGCAGGCACGGAGTGTGCCACATATCACACCCAATTGCCTTTACCCACTTGTAACAAGAAAAAAATCTGCAAACTCACCAGAATTGCCCTTCCTCAGGATCAGTGCTTGGCTGGGAGTTGTCCTGGGAGGAGCAGATTGGCTCTAAGGTTATAAAAAGTTCTTGGCTTTCGCCACTTGCCAGCTAGCCATCCTCTTCTTCCCTCTCTGCCGTCATGTTGTCCTCATGTTGCTGCCCAAAGTATCTTGGGTGGACTCCACGGTCTGGCTTTGGAAGCTGGTTGGGTCCCCACCTAGAATTGCATGTAGCTAGTCATAGAAACAGCATGTTTGTGGCGATGCACGAGACCGTCTGTTTGCCTCCTTTGTCTTATGGTAGGACTGCCTCAGCTCCTTTATTTTAACTCAACACTAGGGATCTAAGCGAGTAGTCGACTACCTGAGAAGCCTAGGCTTATTGGGTAGTCTAGTCGACTACTCGCTTCCCTCCCTCCCCTGCCTTGCTGCCTCTGTATCAGAGACAGCAAGGAGTGGGGGAAGCAGGAGCTGGTGCTAGGAGGAGCCAGCTTAAAAGCCGGTTCCTCCCAGCACATCTCCATGGTGCCACCTTCCCCCCCCCCCCCCGCATGGGGGAGTAGGAGATGCTGCGATGCAGCCTCTGTCTGTGGGGGTGCAGCTCCCCATTGGGACCCCTTGGGGGGTCCAGGTCCGAGAGCTACCCCTGTTGCGCCTCTGCAGTTTAAATGTAGTAGGAGCCGGTCTGCCTCTGTGCCCGGCTCTTACTACATTTCAACTGTAGAGCTGCAGCGGGGGGGTAGCTCCTCTAGACCCCAGTGTGAGCTGAGACTGAAGAAGCCTTCCCTTATCAACTTATCATGTAGTCGATAAAATTATATTGACTACATGATTAAATGATGCTTACCTGCCTCTTAACATCCTTACTCAACACTGCTGGGAGTCCCTGGAGCATCCTTTTGCCACCAGGGAGTTTGCGATCTGTGATTGTAAATATTGGGGTGTCTTTTGCTGTTTTGGAGCTCCGAGAGAATGGATTCCTCTCCCCACATCTCGATGAGGTCCAAGATCTGCACACTCCATGTTGGCGCTCTTTTGTGCCCCTGGGAACTGGAGCTCATGGGACTTGAAGTCATGGCCATGCGTGCTGTTCAGGTGTGCTGCCCGCTCTGAGGTTTGCTCTCAACGCTGGCCACACGGGAAATGAAATTCAAATTTCCTGGGGCTTTACCTGTTCACCTGCAGAGCAGCAGAAGTGAAAGTTCTGGCGAGAGCAGTCAGAGCGGAGCGTTGTAGGATGCCTCCCAGAGGCCAAGAACTTCAACTTTTGTAATGCCATGTCTACACTACCATAAATTTGACCAGGCCAGGTCAAAAATTGCATTACCTCTCGTGAAAAGCAGATATACCAAAATCAACTTCAGCAGCTGTTCAGGTCAATTGAATGGGATTGGTAGTGTGGACACATCGTTTAGGGCTAAATTTGATCTAAACTCCTAGTATAGATCGGGCCTTAGAGTGCTTTGTAGTAACACAGTGTAGATTTACACAATACAAATTACAAAACTTGTCTGTATTGTATACCACATCATAAACATAGCTTGATTTTTTTTTTTAAACTGAAATGGATTTGTCTCTTTTAGAATTGATTTCTTCATAGGAGGCCTGATCCATGGTCCAAAGAAATCATTGGAAAGACTCTCACTGACTTCAGTGGGCTGAGTACATGATTCTTTTGAGACAATTAAACTTGTTTATTATTAAGTGCCAAGATGTTACAGGCCATCATGGTTTTTCTTCTGGAATATGTTGCAAAATGTGAAGTATTGCATCTGTTTTCAATCTTATTTGAGTTTTGAAGCTATTCTCTAGTAAAAACTTTGGCTATGCTCTAAACTTTATGTTAAAGAAGTAAGTAAACAAAAGTTTCATAAGAGCTGGAAAGCAATGTTTTATAGTTTGTGTAACAGCTCTGTCTGCATCCAATCTTGCCTTAGTGTAAATGTAGATCAAGAAGTTGAACATTTATAATTAGTAGCCAAATGAGCAATTATTACACCTAATCAGCTGGGCATGCACATTCAGGCTGTAGACATGAGGAGTGGGGAGTAAAGGGGGCAACTGCCCTCAGGGGCGGCCCTAGACTAGCTGCCAGCAACTGGTGCCCTAGGCGAACAATGCAATCAGCGCCCCCACCTCCAAACCCCTCAATGATATTGCGCCATCATTTGGTGCCCCATTTAACTTGGCGCCCTAGACGACCGCCTAGTTCACCTATATGGACGGGCCGCCCCTGCCTGTGACCAGCGTTCCTTGTCTGAGTGCTTGTGTGACCACTCGAGAAATTTAAATGCTGCCCAGCTGATTAGCAGAATGTCCACAGCTGAGTTTTGTGTTTCACTTGGTGGTGCACATTCACACGTGCCTGGGTGCACATAAAACATTTATTTTGCACATGGATGGAAAAATCTACACATGGAGGAAAAGATTAGAGGGAACAATGCCTGTGGCCCAATGATTCAAAAGGGCCCGAAGGTCCCACGATGGCTGGAGCCCCAGGCCCTTTAAGTCACTGCCAGAATGCCAAGTGGTGCTTATGCCAGGAAGAGGGGAGGCTACCCCCACCACCACCCCTTCCACCCAAGGCCCTGCCCCTCCTGCAAGCATGGCGCCACCCCCACACACATCTTGCGCAGGGGCCCCGCAATTCTGTCATTTATCCTGTGCACATTAATCCAAAAGCAAATATTTAGAGAAGCTTAAATAAGACAATTTTTCATTAAGTCACGGTATTTTTTTCTGGTATCATAGTATTTCACATTTGCCAACTTTCCATTTACTTTCCTGGATGTGCAGAATGCCTGATCTTATGTTGTTTGCTTGAACAGTGTTCTTAGAGATTGTGTGTATCACAAAAAAGGGGGGCACAAAATAAAGAGGTTGAAGTTTTGTGTGTTTCCAGTAAGACCCTATACTGGGGTGGCTGCCCCACTCCTGCAGGAAAAGGATTAAAGCAGGCTGGAGAGATCCTGCACAAACCCCCTCCACTCAGAGAACAGCTTGCTTGGTCAGCTGTGCCATAAGGAGCTGCTCAGTAGAGCAGTAGGCACTTGAGTTCTGGCCAGTGAGGGTACAGGACCAGCTCCCACAAAGGAGAAGCACTTGGGCAGAGCAGTGCTGGGCAGGCTAAGGGGAACTAAAGGGAGGCTCCATCTTGTTACCTTCCAGGCTGTAGGCCTTGTTACAAGGGTCAAGAAGATGCAAGAGTCATGGGAAAGTGGCCTAGGAAATGTCAGCAGTTCAGGGAGAGTGAAGGAGGACAGGACAGGCTGCTGCCAGAGGGTCAGTGGGCTGTGGCCCAGAGTGGAATTTGCACCACACCTTGCTATGACGGAGAGTGGCCTATACTGATGGTGGCTGACACTGAGGCTAGACTTTGGGGCTGCAGTTGGCCACAGTGGCAGGTGAGACTGCTGATACCCTTGGAAGAGGGTGAGAAATCAGACTAGTGGGCACTTCCAGAAAATGACACAGGTCCATATGGAGAATGATGAAGGACAAGACACCTGCCAAAAGATGGTGCTCTGCTGTGAATCAGAGCCCAGTGTGACCACTATTGAATGCCAGTGTGGAACTGAAAAAAGGATTGAGACCTATAAATATTGCAGTCTTAGTTAGAAAACTATTCCAAAGCAACAGACATTCTTTTTTATTAGATCGTCCCTCAGTTTTGTAGAGGGGGAAAACTGCTGATTTTTAAAAATTAATAACCCAAAGTATATGATTTTAAAAACCTCTTAGGCTTAAAAATCACATTATTTTCTCTAACTTGTAATATGTTCTAAAATAAACATAATTCTGAGCAAGGCCAGGGAGCAGAGCAGATGCTTTGGGGTGGTACTACATACCTGCTGGTTCTATGACCTGCTGGATTCCATCCTGGGAGGGGGGGCCAGTCATCTTCCCCTGCCATAGTCATAGAGTCCGGCCAGGAAACACCCAACATCTGCAGGATGGCTGGGTGGCAGAGAAGGAGGAGGAAGCCATCCAGGTGACCATGCGCACCAGCCATGACCTGCTCCTCATCCTGGAACCAGTCCCCGCCCCGCCCCCCCCCACGTGTCTCTCTGGCTTTGGAGGAGCCCAAGCAGGGCACTTCACTTTACCTATCAACATGTAGGCATCAGTGACAGGTTGCAAGGGGCTGCATGCTCCTCCTCTCTCAGCCTACTTGGCCTGGGAGGGTCACATAACAGCCTTCAGCGGGAGTGCACATGGTGCAGCAGACTGGAGCACTCAACTCCATGATGCTCACACACAGGAACCCCTTGATCCTTCTCACAAGGTTCCTGGAGAGGCCTGTCTTACTCTGGCCTCCATGGTGGGACACCACTAAGGAATCTGGGGTCATGGAACCACACAGCAGTGCCGCACATGGCAGAGGGTCATGCCTGCATTCAGCATTTGCTCCTGGTCAGGTGCAGCAGTGCGGAGGAGACTGATCGTATGCATGGGAATCTGCTGGGGGAAAAGGAAGAGGAGGGGAATCCACTAGCACTCTCTCCAGCAAGCAGTGTCTTCCTCTCACACACACTTTCCCCAGCACACATTCACCCCCATCCAGCAGGCAGAGATAGAAGTTCTCTCTCTGCAGGATGCTGCCAGTGCTGGACCTGGGGTGTGTAGGACACAGAAGGAAGCTGAGGCACCCCGTGCCCCCTCCTGCCCACAGGCTTCTGGCTCATCTGGTAACTTCCCATGCATGCTCGTCCCTGGGCCGTAGATATTGAGATGCTCCCCTGGGACATCTGTGCCCCTGCAGGAAAGTGCACGCTGTCTAGGCAACATGTGAGTTTGCTCAAAGCACACCGCCATCATCTGAACCGAGACCTTCAGTGTCGGCTCAGAGATTAGGGCTAGGCTTCATATACAGTGACCCCTGGCGTGGCTGCCCTTTTCTTCACAGCTGGGTCAGCTGTGAGCTTGGTGCACTTCCACCTCCCACACCATCTACCCAACTCAGAAGGATCTGCAATCGGAAATGCACCCGGGAGAACTTCATGCAGGAACAGATGGCCTGCCTGCAATCCTTCGTGCAGGGACTCGAGGATGAGCGCCAGCAGCGGGCCGCCAATCAGGAGGAGTGCTGGGTTGAGTGGGAGCAGAGGAAAGCCAGTTGGGACCAGCTGGCATGCCAGCACAATGCCATGTTACCCTCCTTCACCTCAGTGATAGAGCGCATGGCATTGTGCATGGAGCGGGCCACCAGCCACATCCCTCCTCCCCCCCTTCCCCATGGCTTGCTTTCCTAACTTCCCCAGTGACTGCCGGGGCCCCAGAACATGGGGCAGTGGGATCTCTAGGGCAGCCAAAGCCTCCCGACCATCCAGAGGCAGGCACTACTCTCAGTCCCATCCCTGAGCCCCCCCTTTATCCTCCCCCATTCCAGGTTCTTTACCCAGTCCCTCCCCTGTTCTGTTGCCCCCAATCAACACTCCTGTTTTGTCAACAAAAATGTCTTTATTGTTTGCTCTCCAGGAGACAGGGGAAGGGAGGGCAGAGGAAGGGAGAGCAGGAGAAGGTAGGGGTAGGGGATGAAAGGCATACAAAGGGAGTACAGGAGCCCCTTGTGGAGAGGCCTGAGGGAGAGTCTCTCAGATGGCCTTGCATGAAACTCTCCCTCAAGGCCTCTCTGATGAGCACAGCCTCTTGATGTGCTCTCTGTATGGCACTGATGTGTCTGGTTGCTCAAATTCCCTGGCCAGATGTTCAGTCTCAGCCCCCCACCCTAGCAAAAGAGTCTCCCCTGTACTTTCACAAAGGTTGTGGAGCATATGGTAGGTCACCACCACAAAGGGGATGTTGCGCTCACTGAGGTCCAGCTGGATGAGGAGACTCCTAAGCCTCCCCTTTAAATGGTTGAACGCACATTCAATGACCGTGCATCAGCCTGGTGTTGAACTGCTCCTTTCTGGGGTTCAGGCTGCCCGTGTAGGGCTTCATGAGTCAGGGGAGCAAAGAGTAGGCTGCATTGCCCAGGATGACAATGAGCATGTCCACCTCCCCGACTCTGATGGCACAGTTGGGGAAAAAAGTGCCGGTGAGCATCTTTCAGAATAGGCAGGTGTTCTAGAAGATGCAGGCATCATGCTCCTTTCCCAACCATCCCACACTGATGTCGCTGAAGCGTCCCTTGTGATCCATGAGATTTGTAGCACCATGGAGAAGTACTCCTTCCTGATGATAAAGTCCAAGGCACAGAGGTCATGGGCCGGGATGGGGATGTGCGTGCCATCTATGCTCCCCTCCTCACAGTTGGGAAAGCCCATGGTGGGAAAGCCATCCATGATGCTATTCAGTTCTCCAGAGTGACAACCCTCACGTAGCAGCACATGGTTGATGGCCTTCGCTATCTGCAGGAGCATGGCCCCACAGAGTTCCTGAAAGGTGGCCTTCCGCATACAGAAATTCTGCAGCCACTGCTGATCGTCCCATAGCTGCAGGAAAATGTGGTCCCACCAGTCCGAACTCATCTCCCACCATCAGAAGCAGCATTCTGCGGTGTCCAGGGGATCGAAGGGCATGCGCAGCAGCAGGATTGCCAGGATCTGGGTGAGCAGGGCCTGTGGTCCATGGTGGAGTTTGTCCTGCAGCTCCTCATCCTTGTCCTGCTGGAGCAACATGCAGGCAGTCTGGAAGTACTGCACTATGAGGCACGGCACGAGGCCCGTGAGCCTAGCACTGATTTGCAGCAGCTCTGGCTCTGTGCTGTGGCATCTGCAAGGGCAACCAGAGCATAAGAAGGCACGTGGCCACTGTGTCCCTTTTGCGTCCTGTGAAGGGGGAGGCAGTGGAGGAGTGACTTGTGAAATGCAACTGTAGCGAGTAACTCCTGAAAGCACGCGTTGTAGCTTGCCTGACCAAGGAGCCACAGGAAGTATCCGCCCTTCTGGTGCCCTCCACAGAGTGCTTACAGGGCTCTAAAACCGAGGCATGCTCCATGCTATTTTGGACTAATTCTAACTAATTTTGAGGTTTCCCCTTAGTGATGATACGCTATTTTGATTTTGTTAAAGTGGGAGTTAAGTTGATTTGAATAATTTCAAAATAGTTTCCTAATGTAGACCTGTCCATAGTATGCCTCTCTCTATTTCAACAGTCCACTCACAGCTCTGTCTGGTCAATGCATACCCAGAGTTCATAGGTATATCATCATGAAGTCTCCTCTCATTGAGCATAGGGAAATGCCCACTTGTTGCTCCCGCCAGCCGTCCTACTGGCCACGTGCTGCTGTCTCACCCACAGCCTACCAGCTTGTGGTGTATATGGCTGTGGGCCAAACCCAGTGATTCCAGTTCTTGGCCCAAAGCACAGGCCAGTCACAAAAAATTACAGCATCTGCTGGAATAACTTTAAAATAATAAAAGAGACTCATAGAATCATAGGGCTGGAAGAGACCTCAGGAGGTCATCGAGTCCAGCCCCCTGCCCAAAGCAGGACCAATCCCAACTAAATCAACCCAGCCAAGGCTTTGTCTTTATGGAGTCTATTCTAGCTCTATCATTGGAACAAGGGGGAGAAACAGGTTGAACAAGTCTTACAGTCACATTTGGAGGGCATGTAGCCTGCTGATTCAGAGTCCTGCCCTCCCCCTCTTAACCTCACAGGGCTTTGGTAGTGGAGCCCTTGTCCACCTAAGGTTCTTTACACTAAGAGTCTCTCTCTTTTTGAAGTGGGTTAAACACAGTCTAACTTTTCTGCATTCCCACAATAATTGCAAGCATTGGTGATCATATTTCATGATTCCTGCATTTAGTGTTAACACAATTTGTGACCCCACAACAGCCAAATTGTTTATAATGGGCAAAACACCATTGTAACAATTGAATATCTACCAGATCTAATCAAACAGAGGTGAACTTTATTTCCATGCACATGCCCAGAATCTGATTCTTTAAACTGAGAGTGTTTCCCTTATTTGTGCCAGGTTAAGCGCAGACTTTCTTCTTTTGGGGTGTGTCTAGACTACACCTATCTGTTGACAGAGAGATGTAGATTAGGCACGTCAAAATTGCTAATGAAGCTGGGATTTAAATATCCTGCACTTCGTTAGCATAAATATGGCTGCCGCTTTTTTTCAAAATGGAACTTTTTCGGAAAAAAAACAGCAGTCTAGACGCGGATCTTTTGAGAAATAAAGCCTTTTTCGAAAGATCCTGTAAACCTCATTTTATGAGGGATAAGGGATCTTTCAAAAAAGGCTTTATTTCTCGAAAGATCCGCGTCTAGACTGCCGTTTTTTTTTCCGAAAAAGCTCCATTTCGAAAAAAAGGCGGCAGCCATGTTTATTCTAATGAAGCACGGGATATTTAAATCCCAGCTTCAGTAGCAATTTTGACGTGCCTAATCTACATCTCTCTGTTGACAGAGAGGTGTAGTCTGGACACACCCTTGTATTCCCCCCAATAATTACAGACACTGCAATTAGTATTAACACAATTTGTGACCCTACCCCAGCCAAGTTGATTACAATGAGCAAAAGAATATCCATCAGCTGAATATCTAACACATCTAAGTAAAGCAGGGACAAACTATATTTACATAAACACACTCAAGCTTTCTTTCCTATTCCAGCTGGCTGTAATGGAAGCATTGATTCAGACCCTGCTTACAGTATGTATATTGTGTGCACACACAATGTATTTTATGTGAGGGGTCTTGTTTGTTATACTAACACATATCAAGATTTTTTTAAATGCCACTTGAGAGTTAGGCTCTCTTTCAGTTTGGAAGAAATGCTTTTTAAAAAACAAGTCATGCTAGAGGGATTAGCTTGGAAAGGGGGTTGGTAGTATAAAATCCTGCGATCATGACCACAGGATTTTATACGCAAATTATTCCCAGGATAGAATATAGGGGTATCTAAGGCCTGTTCCTGCTCCCATACTAGTTAATGGCAAATCTCCCAACAAGGAGCAGGCCCCATGGGGGGAAAAAGGCCAAGCTCATACAGAATAAACTGAAGGGGAACCACCTCTTTCATGTTGTCCCTTTGAGGGGAGAGAATAAACAAAAATACCTTTTCTGTATAGTATTCAGGGGCGGCTCTAGACTAGCTGCCAGCAACTGGCACCCTAGGCGAACCATGCAATCGGCGCCCCCACCTCCAAACCCCTCAATGATATTGCGCCACTATTTGGTGCCCCATTTAGCTTGGCACCCTAGGCGACCGCCTAGTTCGCCTATATGGACAGGCCGGCCCTGATAGTATTCTGTGTCTTTCTTTAAAAAAAAACAAAAAAAACCCCACAACTTGATGAGCTTCGTGAGGTTTCTGAAACTTTCAGAAAAGTTGGAATATCATCCTGCAAGCCATGACTAAAACACACCAAAATAAGGGAAGCATGTTCCTTCCCGCTTCCCCATAATGCTAATAATACTTATACACAATAACATGTTATATATAGCACCTTTCATCTGAGGATTCTAACTGAAATCTGTAGTAAACATTCAGTTAATTAGTTACTGCCTTCCTCTGATATCCTTTCCTTTGACGGAGCAGAGGAAATGCTGAAGTTTGTAATTGATGCTTCCTTTTGAAGTGGAAAGTTTTTAGATCTAATACCCATGGCAAGATAAATTTGTAGTGATAAGCAGATAAAAACAGAGTATTTCATCACTGACTGGTAAATATTAGGACAGGATAGAATTACATGTGATTTCAATTATGCTCTCTATTTCCTTTCTATTTATAGTAATGGGCTGGCTGTTACTTCAGTTAAGAGATAGTTCACTAGCTGATGCCAACCTAAGTTCAAAAACAATTGTTTTTTCTGAGTATTCAGCCATCTTAGATTACATTACTGTAAACTGAACCTGGATTTTAAAAACCATATATACCAAATCCTTCACACACAAAAATTTCTGAGATTTAGTTTTTAACATAACTATCAACAATTCCATTTTTTATCTAATGACACTAATAGCATTGAGAGGAAAACAAAAATAGCTCTAAGTACACAGGTTTTATCCCTTTATTCTTCTTCGAGTGATGTCCCTTCCCTGTTGGTGCTCCACTGTTCGTATCGGGTTGTCCCGGTGCTGCAGCTCAGAGCTTTTCATAGCAGTAGCTGATTGGGCTGCGCATGCATATTAGATGTTTTGTGATGATAGCGTGGCTTGGGTAGGTGTCCTACCGCAGAGGATGGAGTAAGGCTGGCCTCCCTGAGAACCTTGTGAGAAGGATTTGAGGAGTTCCTATGTGGGAGCTTCATGGAGCTGAATAAGCAAGACTGGTGTTCCATCTGCCAACACATGTGAACAAGCTGTTCCGTGCCCCCCATGCTGTGTAGGCAGGGTGACAGCATGCTGCCCCTCACACCCCATTGCCTGACCCTTCTTGTAGTTAGAGAAAGTTAGAGGACTCACCGGAAGTACCCTCCCCATGGTTGTTGATGGCCTGGGAGATGTCTTGGGAAAGGGGGACCAGCTCCAATGTCAAGACCAGCTCCTGGCTCTTGGGCATCATCATATGACTAGTCTTCTCCTCCTCCTTCTTATGGCCCTCTGCCATCTCACTCTCCCACAGGCTGACACTAGGCATGTCTTGGACAGACTTGATGACCATGGTGGGGGAGCTGTCCACACACACCCCAGAATAGCATCCAGCTGGTCATAGAAGCAGCAGGTGTGACGTGCTGCCCCAGAGTATATGCTCTGCTTCTTGGCCTTTTGATAGGATGTCTGCAGCTCCTTGAGTTTCACCCTACACTGCTAAGTGTCCCTGGAATGGCCTTTCACCCTGAGGCAGCTTGTGATCCTGCCATAGATATTGACGTTCCTTTTTTTCATCCTGAGGTCATTAAGGATGGCTTCATACCCCCCCACACACACCTCGATGAGGTCCAGGATCTCCTGGCCACTCCAGGCTGGAGCTCTTCTGTGCCCATGGAAAGTGGAGGCCATGGGAGCAGAAGTACTTGCTGTCGTCAGTGTTGGACAGATTGCTCGTGGAACTCATGTCCACATGTCCTGTAGTGTGTTGCTCGCTTGCAAAGGGCTCACAAAACTGTCCAGATGGGACATGCCATTCTACTATTCCCGGGGCCTTTTGAGCTCTATGGGAGAGCAGTCGAGGCAGAGGTTGTGGCCAGAGCGGTCATAGCAGACAGCTGCAGGAGGCCCCCCGGAGGCCAATGGGGTTGAATTTCCAGCAATGTAGTGTCTACCCTATTGTATCTTTGGCCATGCATGGTCAGGAATAGCATTACTCCTGGTGAAAAGCAGGACTACCGGCATTGACTTCAGCACCCCCTAAGGGTGACACAACAGGCTTGGACCAGTGCCAGGATGCAGCGACTGCTGGAGCTGAAGCTGGCGCTTCACAGCGGCTCTGGGGGTGGGGGCTGAGGTACACCTGGCTTCAGTTCCAGCAGCTGCAACCAGCTGTTCACAGCAGCCCCTTAGCGGACCAGTAACATTTTATTTGCCTATTTGCATATTCATTATTGCATAATTAGTATGCAAGTATGCAAATCAAACATTGCCAGTCCACCAAAAGTTTGTGAATGGGTTTGCCGGTACATGGTATAAAAAAAGATTGGGAACCACTGAGTTAGATTATCAACCATGGCCAGTTACTTTTGGAGTAAAGTGCTAGTGTGAACCAGGCCTTAGTGAAATGCAAAGATTTAAGCTCAAGGAAATAGCAATCTTTTTTAATGAAAATTAATTTCTCAATTTAAACTAGCATGATGATCCTTTCACTGGGGTTATTGTGTGACTTACTTTAATACACCAATATAACATTTCATCAGTTTAAAAAAAATAAAAGAGCTTGCAAACCTGCATCCTACAATGTACTACTTATGCATGCAGTAATGCAAGGGTATATGTAATTATTTGCCTTGTACAA
This sequence comes from Rafetus swinhoei, assembly GCA_019425775.1. NCBI lineage: Eukaryota > Metazoa > Chordata > Testudines > Trionychidae > Rafetus > Rafetus swinhoei. Next base: position 6,172,432 of record CM033438.1, read on the forward strand.
TGTCTGCTTTTTTTCCTTTGATCAGAAATGGAATATATACTTAGCAGGCTTCTTGTACTTTCTAAATTATAAATCTATCTTGCTTATAAGAACAAAACAGATGAGCCTTAAAAGAAAACAGTCACACAAAGCTTTCTTTATCGTTTGTGCACCTTAATATGATAACCAATTTCCTGAACTTGTTTACGTAGGGTTGTCCAGCAGTAATGGAGTGGGGCTGTTACTTGCAATTCAAGTATTTTTAAATTAGAAATTAAATTTTGTAATGGTATTATATGAATGAAACATGCGTATCTTTTAAAATCCACTCTGAATGGAAAATGTCCATTGAAGAAGGTCAAGTAATCTAATGTACTTAAGTAATTCTGCTGAAGAATAAACTGGCAGATTTACATGAAGATATCATCTGACTGATGATGTGTCTCAGATTGGCATTCTGTATTTTTATGTTTCATTTATTAACCAATTTCTCTTTACTTGTGGCTTTTTTTGTGTAAATATGTCTTTTGCTATCTTTAGGAAAGTACTTTCTTACTGAGATTAAAAAGATATTAAATGATGCTTTTATTAAAAAGGAAAAAAGCTTACTAGTAGCAACGTCCCTACACGTGAATATATATAGGCAGCTGCAGTATATTGAATATCATCAGAAATAGCCACAAATATTTGTATAGCTCTATACTTGGAAATGTTTCTTATGGCACTGGTCATGACTGCAGTAATGCTAGTTTAGGTTGATGTTAGTCACCCTATAGTTAAAATAGTAATTGAGGTCCATTTTCAATCCTTTACAAGCATACAAATCTCAGTGGCTTCTCCCATTGGTAGATGTGAAGTGAAATTTGCAAGGGATCCCTGGATTATAAATTCCTAAACTTAACAGGTGTTCCCTGGAGTTTAAAAAAAACCACACATACACTTTCCTCTCCCCCCCTCCCCCCCCATTTTGTAGCAATAAAACTTGTTTTATTGGATTTCCTTAGCAGTGATCTATCTAGAACAGGGGTCTCAGAATCGTGGCCCAGGAGACATCTACAGCCCAAGCACCTCCCTAGTCTGCCCCACAGAATGATTTGAAAAGGGAATTTAATCAGGCCTGCACAGCTGCCAGCACAGGGAAGTGGAGGGTGCGGTGGCATGCAGGGACTCACCCAGCAATACCCAGGCCCCCAGCACCTCCCCCCATTTCACTTTCTGCAGCTTCCGTAGGCTGATAATGGTGAAGCTGTCCTTTGGGAGCTGCAAGGCTCTATGCCTGTGGACACGCAGGGACGCAAAAAGTCTGTCTACCCGCTTGCAGCTAACCCTGACACACTACATGTGGCTGGCACACCAAGGTTCCCCAGTCCTGTTTTAAAGGTATCTCTTAGAATCATAGAATCATAGAGCTGGAAGAGACCTCAGAAGGTCATCAAGTCCAGCCCCCTGCTCTAGGCAGGACCAATCCCAACTAAATCAACCCAGCCAGGGCTTTGTCAAGCCAAGACTTAAAAACCTCTAAGGATGGAGATTCCACCACCTCCTTAGGCAACCCATTCCAGTGCTTCACCACCCTCCTAGTGAAATAGTTTTTCCTAATATCCAACTTAGACCTCTCCCACTGTAACTTGAGACCATTGCTCCTTGTTCTGCCATCCGTCACTACTGTGAACAGCCTTTCTCCATTCTCTTTGGAACCTCCCTTCATGAAGTTGAAGGCTGCTATCAAATCTCCCCTCACTCTTCTCTTCTGCAGACTAACCAAACCCAAATCCCTCAGTGTCTCCTCATAGGTCATGCGCTCCAGCCCCCTTATCATTTTGGTCACCCTCCGCTGGATCCTCTCCAATGTGTCCACGTCCTTTCTATAGTGGGGGACCCAAAACTGGACACAGGACTCCAGATGTGGTCTCACCAGAGCCGAATAAAGGGGAATAATCACTTCTCTGGATCTGCTGGCAATGCTCCTCCTGATGCGCCCTAATATGTCTTTAGCCCTCTTGGCTACAAGGGCACACTGTTGACTCATATCCAGCTTCTCATCCACTGTAACCCCCAGGTCCTTTTCTGCAGAACTGCTACTTAGCCATTCGGTCCCCAGCCTGTAACAATGCTTGGGATTCTTCCGTCCCAAGTGCAGGACTCTACATGTGTCCTTGTTTAACCTCATCAGATTTCTTATGGTCCAATCCTCTAATCTGTCCAGGTTACTCTGGACCCTATCCCTGCCCTCCAGCGTATCTACCTCTCCCGCTAGCTTAGTGTCATCTGCGAACTTGCTGAGGGTGCAATCCATCCCCTCATCCAGGTCATTAATAAAGATGTTGAACAAAACTGGTCCTAGAACAGATCCTTGGGGCACTCCGCTAGAAACCGACCGCCAACCTGACATCGAGCCGTTGAAGCGGGTTTCACAACCTTTTGCCTCCAGAATCTAGATAGGAGTTTGCAGCCATAACAGATGAAGGCAGAACCATAGCCCTCACAGCACTGCAGGCACCCCTAGATGCTGTGGACTCTGCCGCCTGCACCATGGCCTCAGGGGTAGTCATGTGCAGGAGCGCATGGGTGCAGGTATCGGGGATTCCACCATATGTACAAAATATCATCCAGGACTTACCCTTTGATGGCAGGGCGCTCTTTTCACAGAAGACCGATTCTAGACTCCATAGCCTCAAAGACACCAGGGCCACCTTAAGGTCTCTAGGAATCCATACACCGGCCCCACAGAGACGATCCCTGAATACTAGGACACAAGGGAGGCCACAATACCCCCTATAGACAGGATTAGTGGAGGCGGAGACCTCAAAACACGGGTACAGGAGGCAATGGCAATGCTGGGGCGGCCAATAACCACAACAGGAGGCGGCGGCCACGAGCGGACACAGACAGGACTGCGGGCCCACCCCCAAACCACCAATCTAAGCAGTCGTTTTGAAGGTGCGCCTGGGGACCACGTAGCAGCCTCAAACGTGACCCCCCCTCCCAGTCCCTTTGGGGGCCGATTGTTCCATTTTTCCCAGGCCTGTGCCAGAGTCACCTTGGACAAGTGGGTACTGGACCTGATACTAATGCGTTATTCTATTCCTTTCCTCCATTTCCCTTCTACCCACCCCCTTCCCCATCCCTCTTCAGGGACCCATCTCACGAGGCTCTCTTAAGGCAGGAGGTACTTATGCTTCTACACAAGGGAGCAGTGGAAAGGGTCCTGGCTCACTTAGAGGACAAGGGGTTTTATTCCCACTATTTCCTGATCCCCAAAGCAAAAGGGGAGCTCAGACCCATACTGGACCTCAGGGACCTCAACAGATTTATAGAGAAGAAAAGGTTCAGAACGGTCACGCTTGCCTCCATCACCCCTGCCTTAGAAATAGGAGACTGGTACATGGCCCTCGATTTACAAGATGCTTACTTTCACATAGCCATAAGAACAAGACACAGATGATTTCTACAGTTTGTGGTAGGACAGGAACACTTCTAATTTGTGGTCCTGCCATTTGGACTCTCCACTTCCCCCAGACTGTTCACAAAGTGCATGGTGGCAGTTGCAGTTTTCCTTGGGAGACGCAGAATTCAGGGATTTCCATACCTGGATGACTGGCTCATCAGAGGCTGGTCGAAAGAGCAGGTACTAGCCCATATAGCCTTCGTAAGGTCTCTGTTTGTGGACCTGGGCCTTCTGATAAACGAGGAAAAGTCTATGTTAATTCCCTCACAGGACATAGAGTTCGTGGGAGCCTACCTCAATGCCATGAAGGGAAGGGTGTATCTTCCCAAGGCGAGATTCAACTCTATAACAAACATTATACAAGGACTCAAGATGTCCCCAATCACAACTGCAAGGAGCTGCATGAGGCTACTGGGTCATATGGCTTCATGCACCCATATGGTTCCACACGCCAGACTGAGGCTCAGACCACGAAAAGCCTGGTTAGCCCGCTCTTTCAATCAGACAAGGGTACAATAGGACTCAGTTTTGACAATCCCACAGGAAGTCCTTCAATCAATACACTAGTGGACTCAGGAGGAAGAGGTGTGCAAAGGTGTACCCTTCTTGACCGAGATACCCAATGTGAGGCTAGTTACAGATGCCTCGGACATGGGTTGTGGTGCGTACGTAGCTCACCACAGGACACGGGGTCTCTGGACTCTCCAGGAGAGAGATTTACACATAAATGTCAGGGAGTTGAGGGCAGTCAGGAACACATGCAGTCTCTCTCACCCAGCTCTCTGGCAAGACAGTATTAGTGCTTCTGGACAATACAGTGGCAATGTTCTATATAAACAAACAGGGTGGAGCTCGCTCCTCTCCCCTTTGTCAAGAAGCCCTACTCCTATGGGATTTCTGTATAGCCCATGACATTCACCTCCAGGCAGTGTACCTGCCAGGGTCGAAGAATGTGCTAGCGGACACATTGAGTCGCTCCTTCAGAACACAAGAGTGGTCCATAAAGGGGGCGTTACTACACAGGTTATTCCAGAGGTGGGGCTATCTCCTAGTGGACCTATTCGCCACACAGGCGAACAAAAAGTGCCCGACTTATTTTTCATTCCTAGGCCAAGGAGCGGGGTCCAGAGATGATGCGCTGGTCAATGACTGGCCCAGGGGCTTTCTCTATTCATTTCCCCCATTTCCCCTGATTCACAAAGTCCTAGCCAGGGTCCGAACTTTCAAGGCCTAGGTCATCCTAATAGCCCCAGATTGGCCCAGACAGTACTGGTACCCCATCCTCCTGGACATGCTCCAGGACGAGCCACAAGCCCTAACCATCAGTCCAGATGTAATCGCTCAGGACTGAGGGGAAGGCCTACTGTCTCACCCCGAACATCAGGTCCCTCAACCTAACAGCGTGGCTTATCCATGGCTGACTGGGACGGAACTAGCTTGTTCCGAAGCCATGAGATCAGTACTGCTGGGAAGCAGGAAACCCACTACGATGGCAGCATACTCCGCTAAGTGGAAGAGGTTCTCCGTTTGGGCAGCAGATAGAAGGGTGGACCCTAGTGCTGCGTCCATCCCAATAATCCTAGATTATCTGCTGGGACTGAGACAGGCAGGGTTATCAACGTCTTCTATTAGGGTGCATCTGGCGGCCATGTCAGCCTTTCACATAGGGGATGGAGCTGAATCCCTCTTCACAAACCATATAGTTAGGAGGTTCCTTAAAGGGGTAGACAGACTGTTCTCACATGTGAGGCAACCTGTACCTCAATGGGACTTCAACCTGGTACTTACCAGACTCATGTCACCACCCTTCTAGCCATTAGCCACATGCTCCCTTAAACACCTCTCCTTTAAAGTAGCCTTTATTGTAGCGATCACTTTGGCAAGGAGAGTGTCTGAACTTGCCTTGTTGTGTCAGGGCCTTGTTGTAGAACCTCCTTACTTGGTCTTCTCTGCAGACAGGGTGAGGTTGCAACCACATCCGGCTTTCCTCCCAAAGGTAATCTCCACCTTTCACATGTCCCAGCATATATACTTACCTGTGTTTTTCCCAAAGCCTCACCAATTCCCTAGGGAGAAAACCCTACACTCACTCGTTAGCATTTTACAATCACAGAACAAGACACTTTCATAAGTCGTCTCAGCTCTTTATTTCCTTTGCAGAGAGGATGAGGGGGTTGCCAGTATCAGCCCAAAGGCTGTCTTCCTGGATCTCATCCTGTATCAGGGAATGCTACATGTTGGCCGGCAAGGAGCCACCCCATGTTACAGCTCACTCTACTCGAGCGCACGCGTCCTCAGCAGCGTTCATAGCACAGGTTCCAATAGTTGATATATGCAGGGCAGCCACCTGGTCATCAGTCCACATGTTTACATCACACTACACCATTACACAGCAAGCTAGGAGTGACGCAGCCCTGGGTTCTGCTGTTCTGAATTCTTCTGTAAAATAAGCAAATAAAGATACGTTTGCAGTTAAAACAGGTTCAGTCTTTCTGCATGGTCACAGCTCCCACCCCACCTCCTGATGTTTGATCTAGGGAGTCACTTCATTCGAATACATATGAGCAAGCACTCAAAGAAGAAAAACTGGTTACTTACCTGTAACTGTTCTTCGAGATGTGTTGCTCATGTCCATTTGATTCCCCCCCACCTCCCCTTCGTCGGAGTCTCCGGCAAGAAGGAACTGAGGAGGGGGAGGGCCGGCAGGGGTACATATGCACTGTTATCTCGGCGCCACTCCAGGGGGCAACCTGCTAGCCCAATGGGTACCGCTGAGGAAAAAACACTCCAGGAACCATGCACTCGGCATGCGCACATACCTCATTCAAATGGACATGAGCAACTCATCTCGAAGAACAACAGTTACAGGTAAGTAACCATTTTATTTAACCAGTAAGAAAGGAAATATTAATCAAAATTATTAAACAGATTAAGCGTTTCAATTTTCTCATGTTAGTTTACCAAACTTCATTTTAAATAAAGTAAAATATGAATTTATGTCCAACACAAAAGGTTTCAACATTGTCTTTATTTATGGCAGGGTTGGGGAACCTTTTTTGGGTCAGGAGCCACTGACCCACAGAAAAATCAGTTGGGGATCACACAAGTGACAAGCAAAAGGGAAAAAAAACTCTTCAAAAACCCCCAAAGCCCCTTGATGTAGACCCCAATTGAGAAAATTCACTCCCCTGGCGCTCTAGCCCTATGAGGCAGGAGGGGCAGGGAGAGCAGGACTGTAGTTCAGAGCTTCTCATAGGTCAGATTAACTCTTATGGGGTTTGTAGTGGCCAGAAATGAGGTTTTCAGTGTGTGGGACAGGGCTGCCAGCAAATGGGATAGGGATACAGGATCTGGGCAGGAGATGGGGTGAGGGTGTAAGGTCTGGGTAGGAGGTAGGGTTCAGAAGCAGGCTGGGAGTAGGGTGTTTGGCCAGGGGGAGAGGGCAGGAACAAGGGAATGGGCAGTGTATGGCCAGGAGGGAGGGTACAGGAGCAAGGGTGGGGGTAGGGTGTCTAGCCAGGAGGGAGGATGCAGGAGCAGGCTGAGGGTAGGGTGCCTGGCTATCAGGGAGGGTGCAAGAGTGGTCTGGGGGTGTGGGGTCTTAGCGGGAAGGTGAGTGAGGGGGTGGGGGTGCAGAGTCTGGGCATGAGGAGAAAGGGGGAACTTGCTTGCCTTTGCACCCCTCCTCCACTCCTGGGCACTGTGTCCCAAGCACCACCTTGTTACCAGATTTGCCCAATACTCTGGGGTATGCTCATTTATTAGGGTTACTTTTGTGGGGCTGGGGGGAGGTTAACAATTCTATCAGTGTGCTGCTTGTGCTTCCCTGTGCTCTCATATGGAGCTGAATCTCCTTGCTGCCAATTCCGCCTCCCATTGGAGCTCTCCTGCAGAAACTAGGTTCCTCAGGACGGGGTTCTTCCCAGCTTAGCAACAAACACAGACACTCACACCCACTAACAGAGCACGTCTGAGAGGGCTGGGTATTCAGCACTCCCAAGCTAACCCCCCATATGTCCCTGGACTCAGCAGGCTGGGTTTAACAGCGATGCCACAGTGCACCCACATGTGCCTTTGGACTCAGTGGGCTGGATTAAACAGCACTTTAAGCTGCCATCCTCATATGGCCCCAGGTTCAGCACTTCCCTATCCTCACTCTCACACCACAATCATTCACTGGTAAACCACACAATGAGCAAACCCCACAGGATTTTGGGTACTACAGGGATCTTTAGCTTGAGTACAAGAAGCGTTGCAGAGTGAATGGGGAAGCCAAAACAACACCCCTTGAGTAAGAGTGAGCGAAAGAGAAAGAAAGAGAGAGAGCAACCAGCTTAACAATGAAAGTTATTTATTTCTGCCTATATATGTAGGAAGCCAAACACAAAACAGTTACAATATTAAATCTAAATTGAAACTGATTACAAATGTTAGGGCTAGCAAACCATATAACAGTTTACATAGGGCAGAGTCAGGAGGCTATGCTTAGAGAGAGGTAGTTGATGGGGGGGGGGGGGGGGGGGGGGGGGGGGGGAAGGAAGAGAGAGAGAGAGAGACCTCACCACTCCGTGGAACTTGCACTGATCGGGGTTCCCAGATGGTGATGGGAGCTGGGGGTCTAGAGGGCAGGAGACAAGCAGAGAAGAGCCCCCCAGCACGATCAGACAGGAGATGAAGAAGTTTCAATGGAACTGATGAAGTTTAAATCCAGGTAACAGAACAGTTTTTCTTGGGCAAGGGTAGGAGTTTTTATAGGGATGGGACAATAGTTTGAAGAGAGCACTGGATTTGTTTATGGGTAGACAGAGGCGAGACAACAGAGACTGATCACACCTGGTTATGGGTGATATTCCTTGAACGAGCTCACAATGCAACTAGGTGGTTTCAGTATTTTGGATGTCAATAGGATCCATTACTAGAATTGGTCTGATAATGACTAACTTGGGTGTGAGCAGACCTGGGTTCATTAGCTCTGGAGCAGAGATTTCCCATCAAGCAGTGCTTCTCTGCTTTCGGTATCCCATAGTTCAGTCTGGTTCCTGCTTTGGAAGAGCTGGTCTCCATTCTGTATGCTAATGGAGATGTCTCTCTGTTCTATCTTCAATGCAGATGAGGCTGGGGTGTTTCCTTAATTAGTTTAGGTGTGTCTCCCCCAGCCTTTTCATTGCTTTGGCTTTGATTCTAGCAGAGGCCTGGGGGAGGGGAATGGTTTTCCGTGAGTGTCACTCCCTGGCTCCCCAAGACACAGAGCTGGTAGGTAACAAGCTCCTGCTGCACCCATTGACTGGATTCAGACCAATGGGAGCAACGGGGAAAGCCTCCAGGCAGCGTATCGTGTGCTGCTGTTCCCCCAGCCAGGGAAGGGGGAGTGGCAGTGCACAGAGCTGCTTCTGGCTCTGTTTCTTCCCCGCAAGGTGGATCCAGCAGTGAGGCTTGGGGCTTTCTTCCTCCCGCTGCCCAGCAGGAAGCTGGCACTGGTGCTCCAACCTTATGGGGGGGGACCAACAGGCTAGAGTGCCAATGCAGGCTCCCCTCTGTGGGAGGAGGGAAGAAGGGCTGAGCTTGAGCCATAGCCCACCTGAAAGGCATCCATGGACCCCAGTTTGAGAATCACTGTTCTAAAGTAATAGACTGTGTTGTACCAATAAAAGCAAGTAGGATCTTATGAGGGGGGATAAGGCAAAAAGCCACATTTATTGTAAAGATAATAATAATATATATATATAAACATTCATTCAATCATTCATCCATTCATTCAGGTTATAGTTACCAGCCTGGAAGTTGCTTGTGACAGAATACTGGCCAGGTATTCTGTACACAAGTGATAGTGGGGAGCGAAGTCCTGATCAGATGCGCATCTGAAGCTCCTGGTGGGCTGGCAGCAGAATTTTGGACTCTGACTCCATAGTCTTTTGGTCCAATCTTTATAGGAATTTCTTCCTATGCCAGTCTATGGGAATTGCTGCATCATGCTGATGTCTTCAGGGTGACTGCCAGGTGCTTGTCAGTGATCTCATAGGGTGGACCTCCAGTCTCCAGTTTTTCTCCACTTGACACCTTTTGGTTGCACTGGCACCTGACGCCTTCTTCAGCCCTTTGATGCTGCATTCTCAGGCTGGCACCTCTCAAACCATTCATTCATTGTCCAAGCACTCTCTCTCTTACATACATTCCCTAATTAATAATAATTTTACATATACAAGAGTTGTAGTTACAAAAAGTTACAAAAGTTTCTGGGTGGCATTTCTTAAAACATTCTCTCTCTGAGTGCTGAGTTAGTTACTGTTATAGTTACAATGTTTCACTTTGCGATTAGGGTTAATTGGTTCACAATGCTTTGAAGAGAACAGGCGTCAATTGTGTAACAATGCTCTTAATCAATTACAGGGCTTGGCTCCCTGGGACACAGAGAGGGGAGCTGTTTCTGGCTACATAGTATTATATTCTTAACAGTTTTAAGTTACATGACCTAATATTACATTCCTAACAAATTATATTCTAGAGGGGCAATAATTATAAATCTAAACATTTAACAATCTTTACTACTACTACTACTACTACTAATAAATCTAAACACTTATCAAGCTTGATAACACTAAATCTAAACACAAACTTAAGTTGTGGGGAACAAATTATGGGGAGTTACTTCCACTTGGGGAATCATTTTTAATACTTTAATATGTTATCCCTACAACTGTACCTTTAATGAAGCTTTATGTGACAGAACTTGGGTCTTTCTTTTGTGTTGTTTTAACTATGTTTGTTCTGCCTTGTTTGCTTTTTGAAATCATTCATGTGACTCTTGTTTGGGGAGGAATGTCTACGCTTTAAATGGATACCTGTGTTAGCGTGTGAGCAAGGGCATTAGAGTGCAAACACAAGTGTTGGCTCTTTTTTCTTCTCCCTTTTATTTAAAAGTTTGCCATCTAGCCAAATAGCAGAAACAATACAGTGTGGCATAATTGATCCTCACACACCACAAATTGTAAAAACAGTATTTAAGTTGAACAGTTGAGCACAAACAATCCATTAGTTTAAAAATTTTGTTCCAAACTATCCAGCGAATAGTGACAAATAAATATTAATCGAAACTGAGAGCAGTTCAAGTATGATTTACAAAAAGAAAGGGATATGTTTCCAACGAATAATTATAGCTAAGAAATTGTTCAGCTGTATGTCCCAGTTCAGCAAGGTATATAAGCACATGATTAACTTTAAGCTCCTTCCCAAACTTGTTTATAAGCACGTTTAACTTTACGCTCCTTCCTTAATTTGTCACTTTGTCAATGACCTTCCTCTGATGCCCACATCTTTGAATGATATAGTTGCTGTACTTGAATTTTTCAAGGTAATTCTGTTCCAGACTCTCTTTATTGTTTTGCAGATGCAAATACTTAATAAGGCATAATTATTCCAAAGTGTGACTTGGAGTTAAAGTACCTTGTTTCACAAATTGGGCCAGAGCTTTAACAATTTAAAATTTACAGCAAATTAAAATGCTGTTCTTTAAAAAAGCAAAACTCAAACTAAAACTTTCAGTGGAGTTAAAGGATTTTTTTGTCTTCTAATAAATCCAGATTCGTTCAGTAGAAATTATGGAGAGCTCTTTTGTAATCCATATTGCATAAAAGGAAGCTGAAGAAACAAATTACCTTATTGCTGCTTGCACTGAGTATGCTTTTGCTCTAATATACTCATTCACCTCTCTCTATTCCACAGAAACAGATTTCAGGCTGTATATTCTTGAAGCTGAAGCCAAACAAAGCTAGACAGTAGATGAATGAATAATGTTCTGGAAGAACGTTACACTTGTACAACCACACAGTCAACACCTATTGGTCTCATTGTTATAGTTGTATGCTGTTCCTGATGACTCATGGCAAAAGCCTTTACCTTTCAAAAGTTGCAATGACTAATGCTAACTGTAGAGAAGTTCAGATTCTGCTACTAGCTGTTTATATATATGAACTATAATTCAGTTTCATATCTTATACAGCCAGTGCTGTGACCAGTTAAAGCAGGTTAAATGGTATCCAGGATAGGCTTTTCTAAAATCAGAAAAAAAAAGTAATATACCTTCATAGAGAAATCTCAGAAGGGTAGCCATGTTAGTCTGTAACTTAAAAAAAAAACTTAAAAAAACAAGTGGTCCTGTAGCACCTTAGAGACTAACAAAAAATATAAATTGTGACAGGTCAGAGGGTTACAAAAAAGTGCTAGAAGGAAAGTATGTGAGCCTTAACTAAGTAGGTCTCTGTTCCCTGGGTAAACTGGCAGGGGCTGGCCTAGAACCAGCAGGAACTTTCCAGAAGCAGTCTGGACAAGTAGGCCAGTTGGAACAGCAGCAAAACTTTTGTATGCATAAGGCCACTTTCATGGAACTTTGTGAATTACTTTTTCCACGCTCTGAAGTGTAGCAATGCCAGAATAAGACCTGCTCTGATAGTTGAGAAGCAAGTGGCCCTAACCCTTTGGAAGCTTGCAATGCCAGACTTCTATAGGCAGCATCTGCAGTTTTAAAGGGGACAAGGTGGCTGCAAAGTCTGTGTAGGGAATGAGGGAAGAAGACTGTGTCATTTTCCTCTATTTTTCAAGAAGGATGAAACTTTTGGAACATATCTCCACTGTTCCATGTCATCAATTGGTGTAATTGCCGCAAGAATGTTGTAGAACTATGAATGGGAAAAGAGGTGGCCCATCAGAAGGAGCTGGGAAAATGTGCTTCTGAATGAGAAGACGACACACATACTTTGAGGTCTCCATAACTTCAAATCCACAGAATGTGTTTTGCCTATACACATTGCCCTAATGGATATACTTGTTCCTTCTTGTTAACTTCTTTTAAAGATTTAAATGTCTAGACATTGTACTTAGTGCAGGTAGTCTAAGATTCTAATTCTAAACAAAAACTTTTTCCAGGTATTGATTACAAGACGACGACGATACTTCTGGATGGCCGTCGAATAAAACTACAGCTGTGGTATGTATTTGTTCCGTTGTTCTTCCTCAGTGTCTTTTAAACAATATAGTCAGTTGACTGTAACTTCTCAGGGCAGGTATTGTCTTCTGCACTCTGAAAGTGCCTAGCAAAGGAATGAAAAATGGTCTGGTGATTAGGTCAGGCACTAGCCTAGGATTTGGGGAAAATGTTTTCCTGCATCATATGGGAAAATTGGTCTGCGTCCCCCCATATGGTAGAAGTGTAACTTTCCCTTCCTGCAGGAGCATGTGGGCGGGAGAGGGAGAAGGGGGGCCGGGCTTGGCAGAGAGCAGCAGAGTTGAAAGTCCTGGCCAGAGTGGTCACAACAGGGCACTGTGGGATACCTCATGGAGGCCAAGAACATCAACTTTCACAGCACTGCATCTGCACTATACTAAAGTTAACCATGCAAGGTCGAATTTACCATTATTCCTTGTGAAAAGCAGGAGTACCGAAATCGACTTTAGTGGCCCTTAAAATTGACAGAACAGGCTTAATGGAGTGGACTCATTGTTTAGAACATCAGTCTAATGCGGCAAAGATTGACCTAAACTCCCAGTGTAGACCAGGCTTGAGAGATCAGAGAATGATATTGTCTGGTTAGTATGAGCTGGAATGTGTATGAGCTGTTAAAAACTAATTCTTAGTATAAGAATTTGCCTGCCTCTCTTAATAGCCTTTAACTTATTTTGTTTAGGGATACATCAGGGCAAGGGAGATTCTGTACCATATTTCGTTCCTATTCAAGAGGCGCTCAGGTAAGCTCAAAGCTATCTTCATTGTACTATGTAATGCTGGTGGATGATGGATGAATGAATGTAGAGCTGGTAAAGATATATCACAAGAGCATTGAATCTTATTGCACTGACGCTTAAAGTTCACTGTATAAAGTAAATTAGCACAAAGATTCTGGGATATTTCTGAATACAACACAGGATTCTTTTGGGGGGAAAGAAACAAAATTCAGCCTCAACAAAGAGACAGTATCTCTTACTTTTTTATTAAGTAAATAAAGACCAAGATTAAATTTAGGAAATGATAGTGTAAATGCTTTATCCCGTAGGCACTCCAGAACCCAGCCCACCTCCCTGACTTTAGAGGGTCCCTTATCCTGTCGGAGCTAGATCCATGCCTGGGGCAGCCAGTATTGGCTGTCTGGATGCTCCCAGGGTGGGCAGAGGGCAGGGGGCAGGGACTCGAGCCCCTCCCTCCCCAGGCAAATGCCCTGTCCCCCTAGGCCACTCCAGAACTCACCCCACCTCCCTAACTTCAGGGCGTCCCTTATCCTGCCTTCCCAATGCTGGAGCCAGCTGCATGCCTGGGGCAGCTGGTGTTGGCTGCCTGGCTGTCCGGGGGAGGGAAGCACAGTGGCTTGGTGCACAATCTTACTCCTCCCAGGAGGCCCCAATAACTACAACAATCTGTTAATGCCCAAAGTAATTCCCCCTTTAGCTCAAGCACTAGGGACTAGTACTTTCAGCTCTTCTTCGAAGAGTGTCCCTGTGAATGCTCCACCCTAAGTGTCTGGGGCACCACTGTCTCTCTAGTCAGAGATTTTAGGTAGCAGTGCCCTTGGTAGGCTGTGCACATGGAGCAGCCAGCACGTGCTGGTGCAGCTACTTTGCATGTGCAGCCAACTGTCCCTTCAGTTCCTTCTCTGCCGCCGCCAACTTCAGTTGGAACTGATAGCTGCCCTCCAACTTTTTCAAAAATTTGTTCTTAAAATTGTTAGTTAGGCTTACTTAGAGTAGTATTGTTGTAGTTTTTCATAGATAAATAGCTAATCATTATTGTTAGTTAGTTAAAAAAAAAACACAACTTTTTTTCTTTGATCGTTACGGCCCTTTTTTCTACTTGGCCGTCTTCCTTCCCTGGGATGCTTGGTTCCCCTGGTTTTAAACTTTGCCCGTCTTGCAGGCTTTCAATCCCCATGTCCAATGGGCACTCACAGTGTGTCCGGTGCCTGGGCCAAGCACACATTGTCGCCCAGTGCCAGCACTACAAACAACTAACCACTCACACGAGGAAGGCAAGAGAGCTACAACTGAAACTTCTCTTGCTTGAAAACACGGTGCAGCCAGCTTCAGACCCAAAGCACTCAACACCGCCAAGGCAACTCTCTTCCGTGGCGATGTCTGAGAAGACTGCTCTCTCGGGCTCTGGTGTCAAAGACTCTGCCTCTGACCAACAGTCGAGGAAAAGAGTCCATTCAGCAGCCAGAGGTGAATTCCCTTCAGAAAAACAGGGTCAAACACCAAAGATGTCTACAGCACCAGCCTCTACTAAGGCATGGGAAGAGAGGTACTGGTACCATCAAGCATCAAGATCTTGCTAAGATGGGTTCCAAGGGGCCTGAAAAGAATAAGTCCAAGTCGATGCCACCGGCACCATTGGACTCATCCTTGGTGCCAACAAAGGCAAAGTCCAAGTCTGCGCCATCGGCACCCTCTGATGTGTCTTTGGTTCTGAAGAAGCCAAGACCCTCTTCAGTGCCATCAGCACCTATGCTGACTCCGGCACCGAAAAAGCATAAACACACAGCGCCGATGGCACTGCAGAATCCAGGGGCATCAGCCTTGGCACTGCCTGTGGCACTGACAACCTCAGTACCACAGCATTTTACTACAGCTGAGGAGTGGCACGTAACCTCCATACCGACAACACCACTCTTTGGTACTGACGGTGAACCTACATCAAGCAGGTTCAGTCTCTCTACACCTGCAGGATCGGTACCACTGCTTTCCAGCGACGAGGACGAAGAGCCTAGAGTCGGTACCCATACGCCGAGGCATTCTTCTCTGAAACAGCAGCAAGTGCCACTTGCCTGCCAACTGGCCCTAGTGGAATCCTTGAGCCCTTTACTTGGCTCAGCAATAATAGCAGCCACAACCTCAGGTGCTGCCGTTGGCCCCATTTTGGACTATTTCTGTACTCTCCCTTGACAGGTCAGCATACCAAGATGATCAGGAATCACGTGCTAGTGAGGAGGTGATTTCTGCCTCTTCAACACCATCCACACATCTCATCTTTGCCACCGGATGACACCCTGATGCCTCTCCACCCACAGCTGGAGTCGACGTCAAATTATTCCAAGAATTCTATGAGAGGGTGGCAGATGTGCTGGAAGTCTCATGGGTTCCCAAACTGGGGGGCGTGCCCCCATGGGGGGGCATGAATAAATTCCAGGGAGGGCATGAGACGACCCAGCCACACACACCCCCGTCAATCCCACCCCAAGTTTTGCTGCTATTTTTTGGGGAGGGAGGGCATGAGGGTTTCTCAAAAATAAAAAAGGGGGTGTGTTGCCAAAAAGTTTGGGAACCACTGCGTCTAGAGAGTCTTCCTGAGACCCAGAACAAATTGACCAGCATCCTTCATGCTTCTCCTTCAGCTAAATTAGCACTCTCTATGGACCCAGCCCTGTCAAAGTGATCTGGCAGACATCCGCCACTGTCCCACCGATCTGTAAGAGATCAGACCAGAAATACTATGTAGCACCACAGGGTGCTGATTTTCTATTTTCTCATCCATCCCCAAACTCCTTAGTGGTTGATGGGTTAACCAAAGGGGGAAACAGAACGCAGCTAGAACCACCTTCTATGACAAAGTGGAAATGCCTGGATATCATGGGCAGGAAGGCTTATTCCTTTGCATTCCTTCAATTAAGGATTGCAAACTACATGGCTCTGCTCGCAAAATACACACACCACATTTTTGAACAGCTATCACAGTTTATTGAGAGTCTCCTAGATACAAAGAGGGAACAATTTAAAGCTAACATAAACAAGGGCGCTCTGATATCTTGCACCACTCTCCAAGCAGTCCTGGATGCTTCCAACACTGCATCCCGCTCCATCGCCACAGCAGTCATGATGAGGAGAGCTTCCTGGCTCCCCTGTCCGGGTTTCCCTCTGAAGTTCAGGCTGCAGTGGAAGATATTCTGTTCCAGGGATCAAAGCTCATCACTGACTCAATGGATGCCTCCCTCCATTCCCTTAAAGATTGGTGTGCCCCTCTAAAAACACTGGGCATTTGTGTCCCTGTAACAAAAAGAAAACAGGAAAAGTACTTCACACCAACAGTACAAACAAATGCCTTTTAACCAGCCTCAAAGACAATATGAGGCCAGAAGAAGACAATGCCAAAACAGGTATAGACAGAGGTCTCACCAACCCTCCATGTCTCAACTTTCAACTTTGAAACAAACATCTTGAAGTTCAGGTCAAGGGCCAGGTAACACAACTCTATTTAAGGTAACCAGATGTACACCCAGTATTTCAAAGATGTCTTGCACCCTTCTACTCACAGTGATCCACCATCATGATGGATAGATGGGTATTGGACATCATAAAGAACTAATACTGTATCCCCTTTTCGTCCATCCCTTCTTCCCACCCTCCCTCCCCATCCCTGTTCAGGGATCCATCTCATGAGAGCATCCTCCTCCAGGAGCTCAACCACCTGCTCCAACTGGGAGCCACAGAACCCATATCTCAGCACTACAGAGGCAAAGGGTTTTACTCCCATTACTTCCTCACTGCAAAAAAGTCTGGAGGATGGAGACTAATCCTCGACCTGAGGAGGCTCAACCATTACATACGACCACAACAGTTCAGGATGGTCACTCTATCTACAATAAACTCTGCCTTAAACAAAATAAACTAGTTATTGACCCTTGACCTCCAGGATGCTTACTTCTACATGTCCATTCACCCGGCACACAGGAAGTACCTCAGATTCACAGTACACAATGCGCACTTTCAATACACTGTACTTTGCTTTGGATGCTTCATGGCTCCAAGGGTATTTTCCAAGGTGCTCGCTGTTGTCACCGCTCACCTCCACAGACAGGGAGTCACGATATTCCCGTATCTTGACGATTGCCCGTTAAGAGCACACACAGATCACAAAGCAGAAGAGGTGGTTGCCCTGACCAGGTCACTATTCCAGACTCTGGGTCTACAGATAAACTTACACAAATGCAAATTCAAACTAGCTCAAAAAATAAAATTCATAGGAGCTCCTCTCAACTGTATAGCAGCTGTGGCCTCTCTCCCACAGCAGAGTTTCAAAGTCATACAAGATCTTGTCACATTTGTTCAGTCCAGCCCACAAGTCTCTGCAAGAACTTGTCTCTATTTGCTAGGGCACATGGCAGCAGCTACTTCCGTAGTACAGCATGCCAGATTGAATACGAGACCCATGCAACTATGGCTGGGAACTGTTTACAGGCTATATTTCCACAATATCAACAAACTTATCTCAATCCTGATCTGGGTCAAACAATCCCTAGACTGGTGGATACACCCAAGAAATATGTGCGCTGGACTACCTTTCCACAAACAGCCACCGTCCATAACCGTTACAACGGATGCATCTCTACTCGACTGAGGAACGCACACAGGCATCCTCAAGGCACAGGTGTGGTGGTCTCTGGATGAATCCAACCTGCACAGAAACATACTAGAACTGAGAGCTGTGTTTTATGCATGCCAGCACTTTCTTCACCTTATATATAACAACATGGTTCATATATTTACAATCATATAACCATGTATTACATAAATTGCCAGGGAGGAGCCAGATCCTACTGCCTATGGATGGAAGCTGTTTGGCTTTGGAGGTGGTGCATTCCACATAGCATACACCTTCAGGCCTCCTGTCTACTGGGCAAAGACAATGCATCTGCAGACAATCTCAACAGGAACATCAATTCCAATCACGAATGGGAGATAGACTCCAACATTCTCCTACAAGAGTTCACTCATTGGGGTTTTCCAACAGTGGACTTGTTTGCAACCAATGCCAACAAAGTGTCCACAGTATTGTTTGCATGTGGGGGAGGAAGTGTTGGAGGGCAGCGGAGGGGAGCAAGGGGAGGCTGCTGCAAAGCAGCCTCTGTCTGCAGCAGGCCTGGGCTTGCTGCAGGCAGAGGCTGTTCTGGGAGCAGCCCCTGTCTGCAGGGGAATCCCAGCTCCATGCTGGGACCCCCACGGACAGGGGCTGCTGGATCCGGCGCAAGCCGGAACCTGAGCAAGCCCTGCCTACCCGGCTCTTACTACATTTAAACTGCAGAGCTGCAGCAGAGGTAGTTCCCGAACCTGGTGCAAGCCAGGACCGAACGCCTTCCCTTATCAACTAATTGTGTAATCGATAAAAATGCTATCACTTACACGATTAGTGAAATACCCACTTCTTAACATCCCTAGCTCGGCCCCCATGGGAGCCAAGATCCCTCTACTCCCACCCCACCCATTCCAGTGCTTCACCACCCTCCTAGTGAAATAGTGTTTCCTAATATCCAACCTAGACCTCTCCCACTGCAACTTGAGACCATTGCTCCTCCTTCTGTCATCTGTCACCACTGAGAACAGCCTCTCTCCATCCTCTTTTGGAATGGGTTATCTAGGGAGGTGGCACAATCTCCATCCCTTGACAAAGCCCTCGCTGGGATGATTTAGTTGGGATTGGTCTTATGATTTAGTTGGGATTGGTCTTTCTATGATTCTATGAAGGATCCCACACCTTCCCTGACCACCCTCCTTTCTTGTTACCTTTCATATCCCTTGCTAGCTGCAATTCCAGTTTGGCTTTCCTGATTATACCCCTGAATGCTTGAGCAATATATTTATTCTCTTCCCTAGTCATCTGTCTAAGCTTCCACTTATTGTAAGCTTCTTTTTTGTGTTTCCACTTACTTGAAAAAGCATAGATTCTAACTGAAGAAGATGAACATGGAGATCAAGATTCCTAGGTTCAGTAATCATTTTGCCACAGACTTGCTGTGTTACTTAAAGCAAATCACTTTAACTGTGACTCAATTTTCTCTTATGAAAAAAATGTTTTCCCACCTCGTATGCGGATTTATGAGGCTTAAGTCACTCTTTATAAAGCCTTAACCACTTTGATAGTGCTGTTAATCCAAAAATCGCCCTAACCCTAAGATCACCAAAGATTTCACTGTTAACCCACACTGGTCACACACCATATTTGCTTTTCTTACTGCACGTTGGGATGGTTCCTGCACCTTCAGTAAGGCTTCTTTAAAATACTGCCAGCTCTCCTGGACTCCTTTCCCCCTCATGTTAGTGTCCCATGGGATCCTGCCCAACAGTTCCCTGAGGGAGTCAAAGTCTGCTTTTCTGAAGTCCAGGGTCTGTATTCTGCTGTTTTCCTTTCTTCCTTTGGTCAAGATCCTGAACTCGGGATATTTTAAATGCAGTTTATTATCACAGCCTCAGGTGTTTGTGCATTCTAACACATCAGTTCACTAGTTGCAGGTTGAAAACATAGAGTAGGCTCCTAAAAGTATTGCTGTAAACAGTGATAATGTACATTGGTTACTTCTGGTAGTAAGATATTTGAATCTCCATAGAATTTGGGGCCCTTAGTTATTGAATGCTACAGTGTTACTGGAAGCAGTATGTCTGTGTGATTTGTGATGTATAAATCACCCAGACATGTTCATATTTAATTTTACAGTATCACAGACCACAAACTACTAAATCTGGACTTGATCCTGCAAGACGCTGAGTGCTTTCCATCCTCCCTTCCAATCCAGTTCTAGATTGAGATGAAGGTGCTGATTCTGTAAGATGCTGTGAGATTCATTCCACTCCACTTAGAGGCAAGCAGTATCTGGCAGGATTGTAAACCCCATAATCCTAACACAGATAATAGAATGGTGGTAGGGTAAGGCAGTACTCTCTGTTATGCATTTTGTGTATTAAACAAAATTCATGTTAGCATTCTTTTACGTAGGGGGTGATACTGGTATATGATATTACAAATCGTTGGTCATTTGATGGCATTGATCGATGGATAAAGGAGATAGATGAGGTAAGGTTCACTCTAGAATATCACTTATGTGCAATAAGACTAGTGATTAAGCATGCGTTTTACTAGTTTTGTTCTCCACGTACCTGTTTATACTATGTAACTGCAATCAGAATTCATTACAAGAATCAGAGATGACAGTCATGTATTTTTATAATACTTGTAGACTGAAACAGTGAACTGGCCACTTACTTAAAAAATTATAGATACTAACTGAAGAACATGAACATGGAGATCAAGATTCCTAGGTTCAGAAACCATTTTGCCACAGACTTGCTGTGTTACTTATGAAAATCACTTTACCTCTGACTCAATTTTCTCTTATGAAAAAAATGTTTTCCCACCTTATATGTGGATTTATGAGGCTTAAGTCACTCTTTATAAAGCCTTAACCACTTTTTATAGTGCTGTTAATCCAAAGATCTCAAAAAACTATATTTACACTGGAGGTTTGAATGAAAGTGACTACTTCTCTCATAATACAAAGTGTCTTCAATTAAAAGCAGTTTACCTGTGTAATATGAAAATATGTGTTCTGTAAAAGAGGAAAATGGACTTAAAAGATCCTACAGAAGTGATGTGGGATTTTGATACTGTAATAATAATGCTATTTGTCAGCACTCCTCTTTTTTAGTTACATATTGTAAGTCCAGAAGGGATCACTTTGATCGTCTAATTTTATCTCCTGCATAACACACATCATAGAACTTCCCTGCATTAATTTCTGTTTGAACTAGAGTGTATCTTTTAGAAAAATATCTAATCTGATATATCTGAACCCGTGATGTGCTATCTGTGTATGCAAGGCATGCATTGCATGCCCCAGGACCTAGTATGCCCAAAGGATGATTATGTCTGGTCCTCAAATGCACATGTTGTAGAACAGGATTGCATCCTCTGCACATCATGACCTTGCACACACCATTCATGCAAAGTCAAGCCCCACATGGAGGATGCCATTTTACATGCAAGTGTAGAATTGCATGCTTGATTTTAAAAAGTCACAGCATGCCACTAATCTGAGCTAGCTTTAAGCTAGGTAGCTCAAGTATTGAGAGTACTGAAACTACATGAGCATAAGCTTCAGTGCAGGTCACCAACTGATTAATTGCCCAGGGTCTCAGGTGGGCATGAAGAAGCTTCATGGCTTTAGTACCCAAGCTAGCTAGATTAAAACTATCTTGGGTATGTTTACATGTGCTAAATCATACCTCCTCTGTGCAGTGTTGATATATCCCTCAAATAATTCTGCCCTGAAGTTAGCCATGAGCATACAGTACTTAAGCTTTTAAAGAAGCAGCATAACTGAAAATGTATAATGTTGTATTCTATAATAAACTGCATGAGGAAGCTTTGGAAAAAGATGGTTTTGATGGATAGGAGGAAATAACAGCTGCCCCATTTCCCAAGAACTAAGTATAGTCCCTTCATTTCTCATTTCAGCCTCGTCTCTTATAGATATGAGGATGCTTCCTTTTCCATCATGTCATACATTCTTTTGCCACTTGCCACGCTTCATAAATAGAGCTTGGTTTCTGAATCATTGTAAAAAGCTTACAGTATTTTGTTGGAGGATAGAGAGAAGGGTTAGAACACTAATCTGTTATTGTTTCTCTTCACTCAGCATGCTCCTGGTGTGCCTAAAATCCTGGTTGGAAACCGCCTTCATTTAGCCTTCAAGCGTCAAGTCTCCACTGAACAAGCACAAGCCTATGCTGAGCGATTAGGCATGACTTTTTTTGAAGTTAGCCCTCTTTGCAACTTCAACATCACAGAGTCTTTTACTGAGCTGGCAAGGATAGTGTTAATGAGACACGGGATGGACCGGCTCTGGAGGCCAAACAAGGGTAGGCAAAAATAGAGCATATGCATATGTTCATGCTTGTTCATCACTCTTAGAACTGTCATACTGAATCTCTAAAAGCATTAAAAGTAATAATGAAAAGCTAATAATATTGAGATATGTAGCTTACATGCTTTATTAATTTATTTTTGTTAAATAAAAGTGTAAAGAGACCAGACGTGCTAATAATCTTATTAGCTGGTCTTTCCTCCAATGACACATGCTGACAGTGAAACAAGGTGAATAGAACTTAAAAAAAGATTGAGACTTTTTTGTTTGTTGTTTTTACCCTAAATAAGGCCATGTCTGCACTATGAGATTGGGTCGAATTTATTAAGGTTGATTTTTTAGCACCCAATTTTAAAGTAAAGTCAAAGGTACATATCCCCACTATGCACAATAGTTCAACATAGTTGAAGGTTCAGAGAAGGGCAACAGAAATGATTAGGGGTTTTGAACGGGTCCCATATGAAGAGAGATTAAAAAGACTTGGACTTTTCACCTTAGAAAAGAGGAGACTAAAGGGAGATATGTTAGAGATCTATAAAATCTTGACTGGTGTGAAAAAAGTGAATAAGGAAAAGTTATTTGCTTATTCCCACAATATAAGAACTAGGGGTCACCAAATGAAATTAATAGGCAGCAGGTTTAAAAGAAACAAAAGGAAGTTTTTCTTCACTCAGTGCACAGTCAGCCTGTGGAACTCCTTGCCAAAGGATGTGGTGAAGGCTAGGACTTTAACAGGCTTCAAAAAAGAGCTAGATAGATTCATGGAGGTTAGGTCCATTAATGGCTGTTAGCCAGGATGGGTAGGAATGGTGTCCCTAGCCTCTGTTTGTCTGGAAATGGGTGACGGGGAGGGATCACGTGAGGATTACCTGATGTGTTCCCTCCTGGTATTGGCCACTGTCGGCAGACAGTATACTGGGCTAGATGGACCATTGGTCTGATGCAGTATGGCTGTTCTTGTGTAGTGCATCCCCAGGGTGGCTACTGTTGATTTTGACAGCAATACAATGTGGGTAGCCATCCTACAGTTACTGCTGCCCCTTTGCATTTTGGATTAGGCTCCCAATGACTGCAAGGACAAAAACTGCAGTGGATTGTTCTGGATACATGTCAACATCATCCAATAATGTACTCATCTCCTCCCTCCCATCCTGCTTGAAAGCAGTGGCAAAAAGTCTTTTTTGCATCCTTTTCCCCCTGGTTATCTGTGCAGACACCATAGCAGGGCAAGCATGGACCCCATTCAGCTGCAAAAACCTTGTGCCTTATGCGGCGATATGTCCAGAGCCTAGCCAGGAGCCACCAGATTGAAGAAGAATATGAGGGAGTCATGAACACAGACATGTATGAAACACTTGAGTGGAGCAATCAGCATATGCTGGTGGCATTCGATCCTGTTGAAATCGCAGAATGCCAGTTCTGGTGCCGTGTGAGACTAGCAACTATGGGATGATCAGCAGTGGCTGGGAAACTTTCGCATGCATATGGACATTTTCATAGAACTCTGCAAATTGCTTTCCCGCACCCTGAAGCACAGCAATACCAGAATAAGACCCGCTCTGACAGTTGAGAAGCAAGTGGCAATAGCACTGTGGAAGCTTGCAACACTAGATAGCTACCATTCAGTTGGGAATTAGTGAGTGGGTAAATTGACAGTGTGGGCTGTTGTGATCCAGGTAGCCAAGGCAATCAAAACCCTTCTGCTATTGTGGGTATTGAGGGTAGTGACTCTTGGAAATGTGCAGGATATAGTGCATGGTTTTGCCAATATGGGCCTCCTAATTTTGGTGGGGCAATAGATTGATCACCTTGCCAAAGAGTATATAAACCCAAGGGGTACTTCTCAATGGTGTTGCAGACACTGGTGGATCACAAGGGCCGTGTCACCAACATTAACGTGGGATGGTTGAAAAAGGTTCGTGATGCACACCTCTTTAGGAACTCTGGTCTCTTCAGAAAGCTGCAAGATGGAACTTTCTTCCTAGACTGGAAAATTTCTATTGGAGGCATTGAAATACCGATAGTGATCCTTGGAGACCCAGCCTACCCCTTACTCCTGTGGCTCATGGAGCTGTACACAGGCAGCCTGGACCACAGCAGGGAGCAGTTCAACTACATGATGAACAAGAGCAGAATGGTGATAGAATGTACTTTGGACATTTAAAGGGAAGGTTGTGCAGTTTATTGACTAGGTTGGATCACAGCAAAAGAAACATTCCCATTGTTGTGGCAGCCTGATGTGTGTTCCATAATATACGTATAAATAGGGGAAACATTTTATGCCAGGTTGAGGCAGATCACCTTGCCACTAATTATGAGCAGCCAGACACCAGGGCAACAAGGAGAGCTCATTGAGGGGCACTGCAAATCAGAGATGCGTTGAAAAACAGCTTTGTGAATGACCAGAGAGCAATAATGACAATCATTAGGGTTGCCAGGTGTCCGGTATTGACCCGGACAGTCCAGTATTTTCGTCTCCTATCCAGTAAAAAAATTCTGAAAATACCGGACACTTAAAATGTCTGGTATTTTCTGATTTTTTTCCCGGCCAGGAGGCGAAAATCCCGGGTGCTTACCGGGTTCCGCAGGGGAGCTGTCCGGCCTGGAGCAGGGAGACAAGATGGCGGACGGCTGCCGGCAGCCTGTTAGGGCCAAAAAGCCTCAAAAGTATTTCTTAAAGAGTCCATGTGGTTTTTTTCCTCCACGCTGTTGTTTTTTCTCTCCCTTTTTTTTCCTCAACAGAATTTTTTCTCCAGTGTTTGTTTTTTTTTGGGGGGGGGAGGGGGCGGTGTTCAGTATTTTTGGTTAAACCATCTGGCAACCCTAACAGTCATGTATATTGCTCTTAATGAGGTGCCTCCTGCATTAAGCGTGCTGACTTTTAAACCCTGTAAAACCTCTGTTTGCCTGGAGATTGCAACTTTCCTTCCCACAAGTGTCTGCGGGAAGGAGGGGGCCAAGTGTTGTGGCAGGGCAGAGGCTCATGCAGTCAGTGAACTATGCATTATTGGGGATGAGCAAATGGAGGTGTACTGCCTCAGTCAATTACAGAGCTTCCCCTACTTCATCCACATTGCCATGCGCGATATCAATCTTCTGTGACTCACAGAGTGACAAGAAGTGGGTGCTGATTCATTGTGACCAGAAACCTGGACCTTATGCTGCAATGCTTTGTCCTGCAATGATGCCAGATCACTTACTGCAGGCGTGGTGTGGAAAGGTGTCCTACCTTGGAGGATAGAATAAGGCAGGCCTCTCCAAACACTTTGTGAGAAAGATGAAAGAGTACCTGTATGAGAACGCTGAACTCTATGGAGATGTGCATATCTCTGTCTCCAGACATACTAACAAACTGCTCCAGGGAGCCCCCACTGTGTAGGCAGAGTGACCACCATAGATCACACCCAATTGCCTTATCCCACTTGTAGCATGATTAAAAATGTGAGCTCACCAGAAGTGCCCTCCCTGCCATCAGGGCCCGGCAGTAATACATTCTGTGAATCAGGCTTGGTGGTGTGGACTCATTGTTTAGAAAATCGACCTAATGTGGCTAAGTTCAATCTAAATTCGGAGTGCAGACCAGGCCTAAGATGGGATGTAATAAGTGTACAAAATAATGAATAATTTGAAATTAATCAATTGAGATTTTCCATTTATTCTCTCATAATTCCAGAACAAGTGATCATTCAGTAAACTGAGAGGTCACAGATTCAGTACTGATAAAAGGCAGTACTTTTCCCACACAATGCTTAATTAGTCTGTGGACCCCATGGCCACAGGATATCACTGAGACCAAAATAGCAAGATTCTTCCTATTTTAATACAAACAGGAGACTTGTAATAGAGCAATAGGTTTCTTAGGGCATATCTACACTAGGAAATTATTTTGTAATAACTTATTTTGAAATAATAACTCCTGAAATAACAGGGAAGCCTCAAATTAGTCTGAGGCAGGCTCCCTTAATGTGGACGCACTACTTCGACTTAGAGCCTAGGGTTGCCAGGTGTCCGGTATTCTACCGGACAGTCCGGTATTTGCGCTCTTTGTCCGGTAAAAAAAATGTGCAATGTCCAGTATTCTCTGATTTTTCCGGCTGCGCACCGGACGGAAGCCTGGCGTGGGTAGGGGGAGTGGCTGGAAAGCGGGGCCACGATTGGCGCTAGGAGCCTGTGATTGCACAGAAGCCTGGCGGGGCTCCCAGCCACTCCCCCCGGCCCCGCCAGGCTTCTGCGCAATCACAGGCTCCCAGCGCCGATCGTGGCCCTGCCTCCCAGCTGGGACTCCCCACCTGGTAGCACTCTGGGCGCTTCAGAAGCCTTGCAGGGGCGGGGGGAGTGGCTGGGACTGCCAGCCACTAGGCTTCTACCCTGGCTAGGCTTCTGAAGCGCCCAGAGCAGCGATCACAGCCCTGCCTCCCAGCTGGGACTCCCAGGTTGGGAGGCGGGGTTGCGATCGCCGCTTATCCCACGTTCCTTTTTTGTTTTTTGTTTTTTTTGCTCGACCAAAAAAAAATACCCTATTAGAGCCCCAGGAAGCACTGGGGAGTAATTACTCTGAATGACGCTGGGGAGTAATTATTTCGAAATAGCAGCAGTGGAGCATCCACACTACTGCTGTTTTAAAATAACTATTTCAAAATAAGTGTTATTCCTAATGGAAAGCAGGAGTAGCTATTTTGAAATAACCAACCCCTTAATATTAACAGCTCCACTTGTTATTTCGAAATAAGGGGAGTTTCAAAATAACTCCCTAGTGTAGATCATAGCCTATATACTAATAAGTATATTGGCAAATATTGAAGCAGTGCTGTCTTCACCCTGTAAATGTGTCCTTTAGGTTATCTGTCAGAAAATGTTAGTTCTAGTATGTTCTAGATCTTTTAGTTTGACATCATGTTGTAAGCTGTTCTTGCAGTGTTGCAAAATTCTCCTTGCTTGTTCACCTAGAGCAGATACATTTTTTTTTTCTTTATCATGGTAAAGGTGAGAGTGCAGATTTGGTGCGTGGGCTGGCTGATTTTCATGCCTTTTTTGGGAGGGCGGGGTGAGGTCAGATTGTACTTTATGTGAGGAATATCAACCAACCAACTGTACAACTTATGTTTCTAATAGATGTCTCAAAACCATTTAAGAGGGCTAATGAAAACTGGATCAGAGTTCAAATAACTGATTTTCTAAATGGGCTCAGTTGACCTAATTGTTGGATACATATTTTTCTATTGAAATAAAAATTGGATGGATTATTTTGATACAAAGTGTAGCAAAATGTAACTGGTTTTTAAGAAGGACTTATTGGCTTTGAAGAAGTTTTATATTTCCCTACATTAAATAGATATCCTACCAAAAACTAGATTAACAGGCTGGCGTAGGTTTATTTTGATTTGTGTAGTATCACACTCCTTATTCATGTAAGCAGTAAAACGAGAATATTACTCACAACCTTTAACAAAAATAGAAAAGAGAAAAAGCAATGCACATCCCAAAAATCATAGAAGAGCACCAGCTCCTAAATCCCAGATTATCCCAGTCTCAGAAGAAAAGCGTGGAGATGTATGAATGCCTATAGCAGCAACTTCCTACAGCAGCATATTTTTTGTATTGTAAAGTGTTGGGGGCGGGGACTTTAACATCTTACTTTTTAGGAGTTTTTACTAGATGCTGGCTTTCCTCGCTTTAAATCTCATGAAATATTTGGGATTAGAGGGGAATTAAAAATATTAGTAATTTCCAACATTCATTCTTTCCTTGCCAAAGGCCAACAAGGGATTTATCCAAGTAAAATGTTTTCATGGTTCTGAGCAATTAATATGTAGCTAATTTATTTTTTTGAAAAATATGGATTGAAATTGTCTTTTGCTGAAGTTTGTCGTATAGTTTAAGCAGAATGGAAAGTAGGACAATTAGAGTTCAGTATGAGTGTTAAGCAGATTTTTCAAAATCTTTGACTTTCAATGAGACTAAAACTAAAGTAATTTTTGAAAATGGCACTTAGGCTCTCAAATCACTGCTTTGTTTTTGAAAATGATATAATTGGTCTGTTCAACTTTGTGCAGGGCTGAGGGGACAATTCTGCAAGCAAATGAATTGAAGCAAATGAAAGTTTGGGTGGGGACTGAACCTTTATTCAGTAAGGCAGGTTAGAGTTATGAGCAAGTATCTGGTACTGGAGGGAGGGATAATGAACTATAATGAGGGGGAAAGTAAGAAGATTGGTTTAAAAAAGTACTGTGGACACACATGAAAGTGTGTGCTGCCACCATGTGGCTCACAAAATCATACTATGTATTATAACACTTTTTTTTTTTTTTTTTAAGTACTGAGCCTGCAAGATCTCTGCTGCCGTGCTATAGTTTCCTGCACCCCTGTGCATCTTGTTGATAAGCTTCCTCTCCCGGTTGCCTTACGAAGCCATCTCAAATCTTTCTCTATGGCTAATGGCCTTAATGCCAGAATGATGCATGGACGCTCCTACTCACTCACTACCAGCAACAATAACAAAAGGAACAGCCTAAAGAAAGCTAAAATTATCCGTCCCCCTCAGAGCCCACCAAAAAACTGTACAAGAAACAGCTGTAAAATTTCCTAAACCTGATGTGGCTGAAAAACACGGTTGATTTTCTCCGCATGGAGCCTTGAACACAGGATGTCCTATTGAATAACTGAGCATGCTCTGTGTATCACACTACATTGACAGAAATAAGGAAGACTTATTTTAGAGTCTGCTCACTATAATAATGCTGCTTTGGAATGAATGATGTGTTCAGTGCAACAGAAATGGATATGACACTTAGATTTTGGACTGGAATTTTTGATGTGCAAAATGCCCTTGTTTTGAGATGTGTGTTTTTATAAAGGGAATTATTATCATTTATTGGGTTAATTACAAGAGATCTTGGAAGTGATTTGTGTAATTCAATAGATCAGAATCTGTTTTATCGCAAACTTTATTTGCAAATAGGCAAAAATTAGTGTGTCCGTGAGTAGATTCAAGCAGATATTTTTTAAATGCAATGTATTGAATACATTGTACATTTTACAAATAGTGAGCCATTCTAGTACTATATTGCAGTTGTGGATCTGATTATTTTTTGTACAACTTTCTTGGTAACCTCAAAGCACTAATTTAACTAAGCTGCAAATGTATATATAGAATATTATGCACAACATGTTTTTGTCCCTTTAGTGTATGAAACCGATTTGATAAAGTTTTTGCTATGTTATTTAATACTTTTTGGGATTAATCTGTGGTTTATATTCTTATTTTTCTGTAAAGCTACATTTTTTGTACCAGATGTTCTAAAAGGTAGTTATAAGAAGAAAATGCCAAAGACAGTAGTCACAACAGCAGTAAGAGGAATGTGACTGAAGAGCTGCTTTATAGGGAAAGAACAATATTTAAAAATAAATGTTCCTGGTAAAACAAAGCCTGTTCTTTATTCTTCAGTAGGTGGCTTGCCCTCCTTTTATGGCTAGATTGTTTTACAGATTAATAGGATGCCCTCCTTACAGCATAGATCTTCAAAAATGACACTGGACGTTTTGAAAAGCACCGTGAGTTAAATACTCAGTTTGTGGACAAAGGCATCTGATGGAAATAGTGTGACACCGGGCTCATTGACAGGCAGAGGAGTGAAAAGGGTATGTAGCTTCACTCCAGCGTTTACAAGTGCCTCTGTTGAAAT
Organism: Rafetus swinhoei; assembly: GCA_019425775.1. NCBI lineage: Eukaryota > Metazoa > Chordata > Testudines > Trionychidae > Rafetus > Rafetus swinhoei. The sequence goes on from CM033438.1 coordinate 6,202,209, forward strand.
GTAATTTGATAACATCTTGCAGTAGCTGTAGTTCTGAATCATCATAGATGTCCCTGAATCTCCATAGCAACAGAACACTAGTGGTGTGAGTCTACCAGGTACAAAATGCCAAGGCTATTTTGGGATTCTAGCCCAATAGGTTATGCACAACAGAAAGATTAATACATGATAACAGATGTGTTAGAAGCAGATGTTTAGAAGATCACATGGTAACACTCAAGTATAGAGGGGCTCTGTTATACAGATGAAATTTGAGGGGAAATACCCTCCTCTCTTTTTTTTTCTCTTTTGTATTCTTTTGGGAAACATTATTTCTGAATTATCCTTGCAGGTGCAACCAAAAAGATCATCCCAAAGCAGGCACGTGGATAGAAACAAAATCTCCATTTTGCAAGGGCAGAGCAAGTTGTGCTAGAACTCTTAAAACCAACACATGTCAGTTGGGTTGTTATTAGCTCTGACACTCCCTCAACTTGACATTCTTTACATGTGGTCCAATAGTAAAACTATAAATTCTCAATTCTTAAAAAAAACCCATAAAATTAATTTATAATTGGTTCCTGTAAATTTCACTTCCTCTTCACACTCACCCCTCAGAATAAAGAAGGGGTTGACAAACAAACACAAGAGGGAAGTGGAAAGTTTGGACAGTGAGATCATTTTCCAAAATAAGATTTGATATGTAAAGCCAAATGCCCGAAGCAAACTCTAAAGGCAGGCCCGGCCTTGGGGCAAGTTGAGTGAGGGGCTCGCCTTGGGCCCTGTGCATTCAGGGCCCCGTGGCTCTGTGCATTCAGGGCCCCACACTGCCCAGCTCCCAGCCCCGCTCACCCGGCTGGAAGCTGCGTGGCTGTGCAGCTCAGTGTGCTGCCTTGGGTCCCGCACACTCTTTGGCCAGGCCTACCTATAGGTAAGTAGTACAACTGATTTCTACTTGTATCTTTAATAATGTGTTTATTTTAGGGGATCAGATTAAAGCATTATTTTAATTGGTAAAAGATCACTTATCTCTCATTGTAGCTTTTAATTTCTATACAAAAACAGTATATTTCAATTTGTGTTAAAAAAGGTACTTTATTTATATAGTAGATGTTTTAAATATTGCTCTACTGGTGCAATTAAATACATGTTTCAAGAGAGTGCCAAGAAATAGTGGCCTTAAAAATAGAAACAGTGTAAAAATCATGACCCTCCCTGTGTTGGAAGGAAGAAAATGGCTTTTAATAATAGTGCTATAGTCATTTTAATGCAACAATATCTTGCGAGGTAGCTCGCTATTTTCTACTCATGTTACAGATTAAGAAAACAATTCAGGTTAAGATCCATATTTTCCAAAGGGTCCATTAAATCAAAATGTCCACAACTTGGGATGTCTAATTTTTGAGATGCTAAGCACCTGCACTTGACGTAGAAGTTAGTGGAAGCCACATGACCTAGGTATTTCAGATGGAGCATTCAAATGTAGTGGACACATTTAAAAAGAAAATCCGTGACCAAAGACACAAAGGGAATATGGCAGTGCTGAGCCCAGAATCAGTTTTCTCAGCCCATATATAATACAACCAGCTGTGATGTCTCAAATCAACAACAGTCATTCATATTCTAGGACCAATTCCTCCTTCCAATAGATTCACTGCTACCAGGCTCAAACTGGTAGCTGGATGTCCAAAACTATAATATTTTAACATAATAGTGTTATGGAGAAGTCTTACAGAATTTAATAAGGATGGAACTGGTAAGTACTGTAGAAATTATTCCATCTATACAATTGAATAGAAAATAACTTTTTACCGAGGTGCATTTTTTTGAACCGTCCAATAAAACTCTATAGCAGCAATACAATTTTCAGTTAAATGCTATGGGCAGGCTAAAAAGAAAATGACTGAGAATTTCTCCTTTTTTATTACCTTCAATAGAGGAAAAAGTTAACTTTAAAAAAATGAGTAATCCTGTAGCACCTTAGAGACTAACAAAAATATATATAGTATCATGAGCTTTTGTGGGCAAAACCCACTTCAGATGAGAAAATATATGTTAGTCTCTTTTATGAGTGGCATTTTTATTATGTAATATGCATGTATGTCTCTTTAGATAACCTTTAAAAAAAGTTCCTTGACCCCAGAAGCTTACAGTCTGAATTTGTTGGAGAACATAATGAGAAATGATGACAGACCACCAAGGCTGGGGAGTGAATGGAGTTGCGGGAAAAGGAGGAACAAAAAAAATAGAAAGAATATCATAGAACACTAGAACTTGAAGGGACCTCGAGAAGTCATCAAGTCCAGTCTCCTGCCCTCACAGCAGGACCCAGTACCGTTTAGACCATCCCTGATAGATGTCTATCCACCCTATTATTTATAACATACTCTAGTGTCTGCCGCTAAAGAATTCTCAGCATTTTACAAATCCTGAGTAAGTCTTGCAACCCTATGAAATAGGTGATATTATCTTTTCCATTCTAGAGACTGTGGAGCTGAGTCACAAGGAGGTTAAGTAACATGGCACAAGTCTGGGACAGAGGAACTCAGATCTCACAAAATTCCATGCTTTTGTTCTATACAAATTCTTTCCCTTCAGCTATAGATAAATTGTTTCCCAAAACATTGGGTGACTGGAGCACTTCTGCTCTGTCTTTATATAACAAAACAAAAAGGAAAGATAAGATCCTGTTTGGTGAGAGAAAAAACATGGATTCACACAAGGGTGTGTCTGCAATGAGATGGCAAAAAGAAAATCATCCACAAAAGAGCAAAGTTCAGTTTGAGTAGTTGGAGGATGAAGGGAGGTGGATATTATATTTGGGAGCCACTCAACAAGAACATCTTTTCCCTAGCCTAGAAGATCTCAGTTATACATTGGAGAAGAGATAATCTCCTAAAGAGACAGGACTTTAACCATACGATGTTGAAGGCAAAGCAGGCATCCTGAAGTACACTTAAGATACGTCTACACTGCACTGTTATTTTGGAATAAATATGTGAGCATCTACACAGCAAATTCCATTATTTTGAAATAATTTAAAAATAACGGATGGCTTATTCCGACTTCTGTAAACCTCATTTCACGAGGAATAATGCCTCTTCCAAAATTGCTGTTTCAGAATAGGGCATGTGAGGACACAGCACAGGGATTATTTTGAAATAAGGGGCCTCCAGGAAATCCCACAGGTGCCCAGCTGGCCACTCAGTCCACACTCCTCAGGACTCTATATTTCCTTTCCCCCTGCAGCCCTTAAAGCTGCAGCCATAGGGGAAAGGGCTTGTGGCAAGAAACTGGCCCTGACAGCCTCCAGCCACACTGCAGCTGTCACAGTGACTCAGCAACCCTCGAGGTCCCCAAGAGCCCTTCCCCACTCTCAGGGAACATTCTGATTGATCCCAGGAACCTGCCAGGTGCTGCAAGAGGCATGCGCTGTCCTAGTCTGAGGTGAAGATCCCGGCCCTCATTGAGGTGTGGGGCGAGGACGAAAACCTCCAGGATCTCCACTCCAAACAGCACAACTCTGACATCGACAGCCGCATGGCCACCAAGGGCCATATCTGGACCCAGAAGCTGGTCTAGATGAAAGTTAAAGAGCTCTGACAGGCCTAAGCCAGGGCGAGGGAGCGCAGCTCCCGCTCAGAGGAAGAGCCACACTCCTGCCCCTATTATCAATACTTGCTCCACATCCTGGTGGTTGACTTGGGGCTGGAGATGCCCATCATTGCCCGCCCAGGGACCAGAGCCGGTGAGGAGGAGGCAGAGGACCCTGACACAGTCAGCACCATCGCCTCAGTGACACTGGTGACATGTATCCCCCCAGGCATCCTCCGAAGCCAGGGAAAGAGCAACAGGTGACTGACCTTATTTTTCTCACACAGACAGGGTGGACGTGGCAGGCGGTGAGGGGTTGCGGGGTGGGGCGCTCCGCGCTCGGCCTTCTTGGTCTGGGGAATCGCACTGCAGTCCAGGCTCATGGATGCACATACAGCAGCAGTCTGTGCCACACAGCCCCAGGAGGCTGCATCTGAGGACCTCTGGGCTCCTGCTCACGGGGTCTGGGGAGGCCGGCCACACTTCAGACACGCGGGTGGGGCACCCTCTGGGACACCCTCCTACCACAAGCCACCATTAGGAGGAGGAGGCTGGGGCTAAGGAGACACAGACAAACACACACACACACACTCTGGAGTGCCATACACGGCACACTGGCATGCCTGCACACTCGAGGCTGCACCCACTCCCGGGGACAGCGCTGCCAGGTGTAGGTGTGTCTGCTGCTCACACTCCCTCCCCGCCTTTACCCTCACCCCTTCTCTCCCAGTGGCCAGGGATACAAGTTCTGCCACCACTGCTGGACCTGGCGTGTGCGCAGCACTAAGGCAAGCCCAGCCAGCCCAAGGCCCCCCTCTCGCCCACTGGATCCCAGTGAGGCCAGCAACTTTTCATGCCTGCTTGTCCCCAGGACGCAGTAGGGGGTGGGGGAAGCGTACTCACCTGGGGACATCTGGGCCTCTATAAGAAAGAGCCCGCTGTCCAGACCACACATGGCCTTGCTCCCAGGACATCACCTTCATTTGACAAGAGAACTGTTGGTCTTGGCTCACAGATGAGGGCAAAGCTTCAGGGACAGTGTCTCCAGGGATGACTGGCCATCTCTCTTTATTCTCTCCAGCTGGACCAGCTGCAAGAGGGGGGTGGACAACACCCCCTAAGGCAGCTGCACAACGCTGGGGGAGCCGCAGACACCGGAGAACGCAGGAGGATCTACTGCAGGAGCACATCTCCGTGCTCTGGACCCTGCATGAGACGCTGGAGCAGCAGGTCCAGGCAGACATGCAGTGGCAGAGAGAGACCTGGACGGAGTTGCTGCAGCAGGGACGCAACATATGCGCAACTGTGCAGGCTCTCCTCACCCACCCTGCTGCCACTCCTGCCCCAGTCCCAGTTCCTGCCCCTCCTCCCATGCCTGACCCTGCTCCAGCCCCCTCTCTTACTTCTCCCTCTAGCCTCCCCGCCCCCCCACCCGTGGTCACCAAAGTCCCCACACATGAGGCGGAGAAACCACCAGAGCCAGGCGCCACTCCCAGCCCCAAGCCTCTCCTCTCCCTTCCTCCCCCTCCATGCTTTTCATCCCCCCACCTGCCCCTCCCCATTTCCAGGTTCTTTCCCCAGTCCCTCCCCAGTTACTTCTGCCCCAAATTAGGGATGTTAAATTTCAATTAACTAATTGAACAGTCAGTGGGATTTCCATGGACTATTCAATTAGTCGATAAGGACTAGCATGGCATTCCGCGTTTGTAATGCACATTTCAAAGATTGAAATGCCATGTGGAGCCCAGGCCCACTGGGGAGCCCCCCCACCGACCCCGGGCTCCATGCGGGCGCTTCAGTTTTGAAATGCACAAGAGCCCCAGTGGGGACTCTTGTACATTTCAAAGTTGGAACATTGCTGCTGCGCCCCTGTCCCCTCACACAGAGCTGGAGCTGGGGGAAACCGGCTTTTAAGCTGCCCCCCCAGCACTCCCTCCTTTTCTCCCCCTTGCTGCCTCTTTCTGATAGAGGCAGCAAGTGAGGGGGAAGACATTAGTGACTAGTGTGTTGACTATCCAATCAGCTTTTGCTTATTGGATAGTCGACTAGTCGATTAGTTGCTTACATCCCTGACCCAAATAAATAACCCAAGAGTTCGTTTTTTTCAAAACCAAACTTTTTTTTATTGTCTCTGCAGGAGAGAGGGTTGGAGGGGGGAAGGGAGGGGTTGCTGGAGGAAAGGCAGAGAGGGGCAAGGCACAGGCCCTTAGTTGGGAGGCCCTGGGGAGAGTGTCACTGGGGTCCCTGTAAGAAACTCTCCTGCAGGGCCTCCCAGATAAGAGGAAGGGGGAGGTGTTCCTCACAGGGCTGGGGGAGGAGGGGGGAGCAGATGCTGACCGGGAGGGCAGGGCCTTTGAACAGCCCACAGTTGCCATCCACCAGGCCCATTAGGTGGGGGGTGCGCATCTGGGAGGCCCTGCAGGAGAGTTTCTTACAGGGACCCCAGTGACATGGCATTAAAGTGGTTCTTGCTGGGGTCAAGATGTCTAGTGCAGGGCTTCATAAGCCACGACATGAGAGGGTAGGCCACATCCCCCATGATACACAGTGGCATGTCCACGTCCCCAACTCTGATGGTGCGATCAGGGAAGAAAGTGTCGGCCTCCAGCTTCTGTAATAGGCTGGAGTGTCTGAAGACATGGGCATCGTGTGCCTTCCCCGACCACCCGATGTAGATGTCTGTAAACTGCCCACAGTGGTCGACCAGGGCCCGAAGGACCATGGAAAAGCATCCCTTGTGGTTAATGTAGAGAGATGCCCAGTGGTTGGGGGCCCGGATGGCAATGTTGGTGCCTTCAATAGCCCCCCACAGTTGGGGAAGCCCCTGGTGGAAAAGGCGGCAACGATGAGGTCCACATCACCGAGGTCGATGACCCTGCGCAGCAAGACGGTGTTGATGGCCCTCACCGCTTGCAGCAGAAGACAAACAAAACAGAGAATCACAGGGGGGTGCCAGAGCACTTTAGAAGTCACCCAAGCCCCCTCCTTCCTCCCCCAATCACACCAAGAGCCATCCCCTATGTAGCCCACCCCCCCCAACAGGGCTGTGTGAGGGTGGGACTGGAGAACCACCCATGGAAGGGGGCTTCTCCCCACAACCCCCCACTCCTCTTTCCCTAGGGTTCCCCTTTCCAGCACTTCACCCACCCCCTTGTGACTGCAGCCTGAGAGCGCCATACCTGCATCACGAGGGCCCCGACAGTCGACTTCCCCATGCTGAACTGGTTCCCAATAGACTGGTAACTCCGGCATGGCGAACTGCTTCTCCGGGGGGTTGGTGGGTCGCATCTGCGTGTCCTGTCATGTGAGGGCAGGGATGAACCAGGCACACAGCTCCAGAAAGGTTTCTTTCCTCATGCAGAAATTCTGGAGCCACTGCTGGTCATCCCACTGCTCCATCATAAGCCAGTCCCACCAATTGGAACAGGTGTCCAGCTGCCAGAAGCAGCAGTGCACAGTGGGGTGCAGCTGGAAGAGCTGCACTCCCAGACAAAGGGTGAGGGTCTCCTTAAACAGCTGGGGGTCGTGTTCCTACAGGGCCTGGAGGGCAGCCTGCAGAAACTGCAGCAAGACAGTCAGGGGCTGTCATGTGCCCAAAGGCAGCTCCGGCTCCATAGCTGGTTGTGCAGCTCCGGCTCTATAGCTGGCAACCAAAGCACACAGTGAAAATGATTTGCTTTTCCTCAGAGAGGTAGGCAAGCAAGAGAAGAACCTGAGAAACGGCTGTACAGGGGGGTCCCTTTAAGCTCGCATTTCAGATAACCTCAGGCAACAGCTCCAGGAAGTAACTGCTGACCTGATGCCCTGCTTGAACTGGTTCCGGGTGGCCTTAAATGCGAGTTAGCATCCAATCAGTGTGGACGCTCTTTTTCAAAATAGCTAAGCGCTGTTTTGATGCACTTTTTGTGTTCAGACGTGCTATTTCGAAAGCAGCTATTCCAGAAAATAAATTCCAGAATAGCTTAATGCAAAATAAGCATGCAGTGTAGATGTACCCCTAGTGAACAGGTAGTCAGTTCAGTTTTTAGATAACTGGTGTAATAGATTTTCTGTTATCTACCAGCACCAAAGCATTAGTAGCTTTAGAATGGTCTCTGAGGAGAAGCCTACGATAGAGCAGACTCTAAGTGAAAAGGCAACAAATGATAAAAAGCTATTTTTGGGATATCATGGGAAGTTGGGGCTCCAAAAGATGCTCCCTAAATGTGGACCTCTTGGGCACATTGTAGCCAAAGTCTCTCAATAAGAGGGATGAAAATTCAGCTCTCTTCTTTTGCTCCTGGTAAAGGCTGCCCTGGTACTGCATACTGTACAGTGCACAGATTTACATGGCAAGGGGGCTCATATGGCATAGCAAGAGAAGTTACAAATACTGTATAAAATTAAATATGGGTCCCTCTTCTGCATCCTCATGGTCAGATTTCTATTCTGTCTCATTGTCAGTATAAAGGAACCCCAAAGCCAGTAGATTTGGTCAGTTAAAAACTCTGGTGTATGGGCATTGTTGAGGAACAGTACGTGGACAGGTCCTTCGTGGCTGCACCCAAGTGACATGATTTAGGGTTTAATAAATAAGGCATGGGTCCTCACAATGCATAGCAAAGATAAAAAGACATTTTGAGTGGCTACCTCCTTTAGTAAGCACTGTTCATTCTGACTGCTGATTGAGGCTGGGTCTCTGTGGAAAAATTAGTACATGACCACGTAAGTATAAGACTACATAAGGAGACCATTGATCCTGGCATAGTCTAACTTTTGAGATCTTGACTTCATAGTCACACGCCTTGATTCTTTAAAGATCCATGCTTGATGTTATGGATCATGAGCAGTCCCACCGAGCTCACAGTAGCTTTGTTTTCACAATACACAATGTATAACATTAAGTATACACAAAAATCATTGAAGGATCAGGGTTTTACTTAGTAATATTATTTCCACTTATTTTTTGTACGGAATAATAAAAATACTGAGATTAGGCAAGCAAAACAGTGTTTTCCCTTCTTACACAGAGGTCCACAGATTGTAGGGCCCTACATGTGACACACTTCGTTGAGTCACAACCCACAGCCTCTGTGCACTCCATCTCTTTAAGGGTGCATCTACACAGCACCCTAAACTCAAAATAAGATGCACAATTTGTGCTATGCAATTGTGTACCTTATTTCGGCTGAATTTCAAAATAGGCTATTTTAAAATTTGGCATGTCTACACAGTGCCAAATTTCAAAATAATGCACTCTTTCCAGACATCCCTTAACCCTCGTGGGATGAGGGTTACTGGGATGCCAAAATAGCGTGCCCGTTATTTAAAAAATATTTTGAAATAAGGGGTGGCTTGTGAAGACGTGGGGTAGCTATTTTGGGATACTGCCACTATCCTAAAATAGCTGTGCAGTGTAGACATCCCTAAGATGTGTTTAGCTGCAGCAATCTACTCCATTTTATATAAATCAAGGGAAACCCTTGAGGCTCCCTTCCAAACTGCTAACATGGTTCTCATATGGAAAGTGCTGGTGCCCCAGTTGCTATGTAGAAGGCTGTGAAGGGCATGATGCATTTGGCAGAAAGTTCAAATAACTATTATACATACAGTTATGCCTGGGCAGGTAGCAGCATTCAGATTGCAATAGTGTATTGCTCACACAAAGCTGTATTAAGACATAGCCATTATTCAGATGAAAATGGGCCATGCCATGACTCATGAGACATCAGTATCTGGACAGAGTTTGGACTGAGATGGGGCACAGAATGCTGAAGTACTGTGTTCAATGCCCAGGCGGAGATGAGAATGTTCCGTACCTGCTAATATTTGGATGGTGTAATCAGGGACACGAGGTGAGAAAAGGCAAAACACCTCTTTGTACTCCACTGAAATGTGCTGAGCTGGGGAGTAAGGAGCTTAGCAAACGTGTATCTGTGTAAACGTAACTGTTGGATTTTTAGCAGTTACATGTTTACACGCAGCGGGGGCTGGCAGGAGCCAGGGCTTTTGGGGACCCAGCTTTTAAACCAGCTCCCCCTGAGCACTGGCTCTCACCTGTCCCCTTCCCCACGCTGCTGCCTCTGATGCAGAGGCAGCAGCGCACAGATGGGAGGGGGGAGTCAGCTCACCAGGCTTCCACCTGCCCCCTCCCCCCCAAGCTATTGTCTCTGTATCAGAGGCAGCAGTGTGGAGGAAGAGAGGGCAGGCGGCTCCATTGGAGCACTGGCTCCTGCCTGTCCACCACTCACACTTCTGCCTCTGTGGAAGGCAGCAGGGTGAGCAGTAGGCTCTGCAGGAGCCGGCTCCCCCTGGACTCCGGCTCCGGCCTACCCCACCTTGCTGCTTCTGGGAGGGCAGGGAGAATGCATGTAACTGTTAAGCTTAACCCATGAGCCCAGGCTTATCAGTTAATCGTGTAAACAGCTACATGCTAATTCCTACTGAGACTAACTGTACACAACAGAAAGAGGAAATGTCTGCCTTAGCACAGCTGGCATCTATGGGCGGGATACAGCCAACTTCTACGTCCTCAATGCATTCCCAGATCCAGCTTCCACCCTTGCCAGCCCCTGACCTGGCCTCCCTGGAAGCAGCCCCACAGGACTGTGGGGTGTGGGCGGAGATGCCTCAGGGGGTAGAAGTCTCCCCGTGGGACTGGAGAACAAACAGACCCGCCCCGCTTGCCAAGGGGGAGCAGGTCTGCAAGCCAGCCCAGGGAGGGGGCAGCGGACTCCCCCCCAGCCAGCCCAAAGAGGGGGCAGCGGCCCCCCCGGCCAGATCCAGGGAGGGGGCAGCGGACTCCCCAGCCAGCCCAAAAGGGGGCAGCGCCCCCCCCCGGCCAGATCCAGGGAAGGGGCAGTGGACCCCCCCCCGGCCAGATCCAGGGAGGGGGCAGCGGACCCCCCCCAGCCAGCCCAAAAGGGGGCAGCGCCCCCCCCGGCCAGCCCAGGGAGGGGGCAGGGCAGCGGCCCCGCCTGCCGCGCGGGGTGGGGGCTGTCCGGGCGCAGGGCGGTTGCCCCGCTGCGGAGAAGGGGGCGGGCTCGGCGGGCGGCGGCTCGATTGCTCGGCGCTCCCCGGCTGGCGGTGGATGGTCTCTGGCTCGCAGCGCGGCCTGGCGGGGTCGGAAGCAGCCGCCGGCCCGTCCCAGCGCCCGCCCGCCCGCCGCGGGGAGTGTCGGCGTCTGGGCTGCGGCGGGGTCCGGCCGGGGCCGCGATGGTTTAAAGGCCGCGGGGCAGCCCCGGATCCGGCAGGAGCCATGAACCTGCTGCCGGCCAACCCGCACGGCAACGGGCTGCTCTACGCCGGCTTCAACCAGGACCACGGTGCGGGGCCGGGGGGGGCGGGGAGTGGCGGGGCCGGGGGGGGCGGCGCGCGGGGAAGGAGCCCGGCCTTTTGTTCTCCCCCCCCCCCCGAAAGTTTGGGGCGACGCGCACTGGCGCCCGGCTGGGGCGGGACTGGGCTTCGCCGCGGGACAAAGTGGCGCCCGACCTGTTGCCGGCCGCAGCGGGGCTGAGGGGGGCCTGCCTGGGGCCTGCCTGGGGCCTGCCCCCCTTGCTCTGCCCCTGGGCGCTGCCCCGGCTTCTGGGACATCTCCAAGTCTTGGGACGTGGCTTGTGTGTGGGGGTGTGACACTGGGCGACACTCCTAGCGCCAGTGCTGGTAGGGACACGAAATGCCAGAACTAGGGGCATTTTGTGGGGTGGCTTCTGCAGTAATCCTGTCTCGAGATGCTTTCTGTCTGCTAGGGTACATCTGACTTAGCTTTCACCACCAGTGGTGCACTACATCACCTCAAAGTGCCAGTGCTTTTGCTGCCATCTTTGTTGAGTACACGACAGTTTCCATTCTTGCTGCTGCTGGTGGGGTATTGTGTATCTCGATTACACGGGTGAAGATGCAGCTGTTGGGTCCCTTAATCTAGAGGGATGTTTTCGTATTGTATTTGTAGTGCCATGCCCTCCATTTGTGTTTCTTGCAGCCATCTAGTCTAAGACAAATGCTTTGGAGCCAAAGTCTGTGATTAGAATTTTAAAAAGTGGTTAGTGATTTTGGGGTGTCATTGCTTTTTAGTAGGTCAGTCCTTGGCACTTTCTGAAATTCAGGTTCTTTTTAAAATTTCAGCAACTAAAAATCACGAATCATTGAAGTGGAAGATATTTAAGTTGTAACACAACTTTTTACATGGCCTTAATTTTCTGTTTTAAAACTAAAGATGGTTCTTCTGAAATTCACAAAGGAAGTAATTTCCCAAATGTGCCTGTATCACTTCAAAATAAACATTTTTATCTTGTACAAATTAGTGAAGATTTGCTTGGTGCCTCAGATTGCAGCCACCAACTCTTGCTGGTGGCTGTTCTGACAATTAAAAAAACTTGAGGGGAAAACAAATATGCACATGCCAAAATCCTAATTTATTTGTGGGATTTTTCTGCAGATTCAAAAATAAAAATAACTTACAGTTTTCTCTATTTACAGGCCCTAAACAGAATTGAAATACAAATAAGGTGCTTCAAATATTCTTTTTTTCTTAAATCTTTTGCTTTTTTTGGTTACTAAGTCTGCTATAAAAAGTTATATTGACAAATATCACTTTTCACCGCATACTTACTCAGCCTAGGTGAGCCTGGGGACAAATTAAACCCTGAATGAGGTAGTGGAGGCCAGAATTGATGGGGAGGGGGGTGAGATCTTGGGGCCAGAGCCAGCCACCCTGCAGCCAGGGAATCAAGCCTGCCACCCATGGGCTGAAGCCTGACCCTACCAGCCCTGGGAAGGTGAACTGCCTGGTCCTCTAGCTCAGTGGTCCCCAACCTTTCGGGGCTGCTGGGCGCCTGGGGGTGGGGCTGCTCATGCACTGCGTGCCCGGGGGTGGGGCCACGCATGTGCTGCGTGCCCGGGGGCGGGACTACCCATGTGCCTGGGGCCGGCACCGCGCATGTACCGTGCGCCGGGGGCAGGGCTGGCCCAGATGATTCGGCGGGCGCACATAAATGCCCCAGCGGGCGCCATGGCACCGCGTTGGGGACCACTGCTCTAGCTTTTGTGTCTCCAGTGGTGGGCAGGGCCCAACCTCTGCTGGCAGCCATGGGAGATGGGGCCCAAGAGGCTGTGGCCAAAGGGAAAGTCCTCGATGGCTGCCTTTGAAGAACCGTACTTTAAATCATGGCTAAAAACATGCTGACAATCGGTAGTGTTTTAGTCTATCTAATGATACCTAGAGTCCATTGGCTGGGAGAATGGAAGAAACTAATTACAGCTTCAAGTCCTATGTTTGGCACTCCTTTCTCAGGGAAGGGGAAGGAGATTTTCAAAGGCATCAGTAAAAGTGACATACCCAACACTCATTGTCTTGTGGTAGCATTGCTGCTCCTTAATGCCTTTGAAAATCTCCTTTATAGAATCTGTTATAAGAAACAGTGCACATGTGTACAGCAGGATTATTTTGTACACAATATCAGTCTTTTTAATGAAACTCTTTCTTGCGCTGGGGGAGGAGCGGAAGACTTGTGGATGAGTATCAAAACTTTTTCTTCCAAAGTGTGAGGAAATAAATTTTATAGCTTAAGACAAAGTTGTAGCTAACTTTTTCTATTTAAATCCATTCCCGGTAAAACTGTTTTTTTTTTTTTTTTTTTTTTAATAGCCAGTGAGAATGAATGTGGGTTTGGTTTTTTGTTTTGTTTTTAAAGGAAACTGCACCTTTGAGATGTTTGAGCTACCATATGGGCTCGGGGAAAAAAATAAATTGATCTTCCCCTGTCCTATCTCACACTTACAATAGTGGTTAGTGTGGGCTACTTGGTTTTGGGAGTGCACAGTTTCAAACTGTATATTTAGACAGAGATTAGCTCTGGTATTTAGTCTGTTTGTGTAACTGCTAATGAGGGGTGACTAGGGGGTATGTCTAGACTGCATCCCTCTGTCGGCAGAGGGATGCAGATTAGGCAGGTCGACATTGCAAGTGAGGCAGGGATTTAAATATCCCGTGCCTAATTTGCATAAAAATGGCTACCGCGTTTTGCCAACTCAGCACTTTGTTGGCAAAATGCGGCAGTCTAGAGGGGGATCTGTCGAGAAAGAAAGCCTTTTTCGACAGATCCCTTATGCCTCCTGCAAGGAGGTTTACAAGATCTGTCGAAAAAGGCTTTCTTTCTCGACAGATCCCCCTCTAGACTGCCGCATTTTGCCAACAAAGTGCTGAGTTGGCAAAACGCGGTAGCCATTTTTATGCAAATTAGGCACGGGATATTTAAATCCCTGCCTCATTTGCAATGTCGACCTGCCTAATCTGCATCCCTCTGCCGACAGGGGGATGCAGTCTAGACATACCCTTGGTGTATCATTTTAAGACTGGGCCTTATAGCGAGTGCTACAAGATTCTGCCCATTTCAGCATCATGTCCTTAGTTTAGAATTAAACATTTTTGTGGTTGTGACTCTCATTGTTTCCAGAATGACATGTATGCCAAATGGGTTTGTCATTCCTGCTCAGGAAAGTGGGGGTGGCTTAGACTTCCCCACTGCTATCATGGGGGGGAAATGCTATAATTAGAAAAGAAATAATTGCCTAGATCTCATTTAGTGATGTCATTTGGAGCAGAGAATGTTGTACAGCCAGTCCCCGAGTTGCAAACGGTTGACTTACGACTCTTCGCAGTTACGACCGAAGCTGTTGTAACTCGGGGTCCGCCATTTACGGATGCGATCCGTGCTTATGAACAGCTTGGTCACGTGTAACTCTGTGGGGTCCGACTTACGAGCAAACTGAGTTACGACCAATTGCTTGGTCCGTAACCTGTTCGTAAGTTGGGAAGAGGCTGTATATGCTGACCCAACTTTGCTAACACCCTCTGTATTTGTCTGAAACGATGCCCCTGATTATGAGCATTATTTAATTCTGTTAACACACCAGTATTTACAAAGGAGTTTTACAGACTTCAAGAAGATAGCTCCTCAGCTCAGAAACTTACCTTAACTGCATTAAGTACCTATTCTAAATTAACTGGCAAGTTTAAACAGTCCACTAGTTATATAGGTAAAGAAAGTGACGGAAGTTCTGTTTGCAAGCAACTATACTATTTCCAGTTAAGTGGTATATTTGTACAGGCTGAACCTCTCTAGTCTGGCAATATCCGTAGTCTGACGTGATTTTAGTTAGCCAGATGTCCACTTATCGTGGATATGGCCAAGTTTCCTGTGGTCCCATAAAGTTTGTTTTGTCACCAGTCCTGGCTTTTAGAGCTCTGTGCTGCTGTTTTACCTCTAATTTACCCCTAAATGTCTAAGAGCCCAGTGGCAATGTTGGTAATGCTGCTAGACAATATTGACCTCCCCTGGTTCAGCAAATTCTTTGGTTCAGCACTGGTTAGATCCTGAGGGTGCTGAACTAGAAAAGTTCATCCTGTACTTTAAAAAATAGCCTAAGAAGTAAAATATGTTATAGCTGTTGTGTTAACTGCTTATCTTATTATTTTTCCTTCTTATTGTGAATGTACATCTAATAGAAGGAAATCTGCACTTCCACTAACCAAAAATAGAAACGTGAGTCACTGGACTGCTGAAACTTAGTGTGGGTGCCTGGGACTAATTTTGCAATAACCTCATTTCTTAACTCAAGAATAACCAATGCTGTAATCACAGGAAGATGGGATGATCTAAGAGGACTAGAAAATACCTTACTTCTCTGAAGCTATGTCTAGACTGCAGGCTTCTTTTGGAAGAAGCTTTTCCGGAAGAGATCTTCTGAAAATTTCTTCCAAAAGAGAGCGTTCACACTGCCAAAACGTATTGAAAAAGTGATCTGCTTTTTTTAAATATAGCGTCCACACTGAATGGATGCTATATCTCACATTTTAAGCTGTAATTACTATGGATGGAGTGGCCACCAGGGCACCTGTGCTTTTTCCTGAGGCCTCTTCTTTTGAAAACTCCCTCTTCCCCATCTACACGTCTTTTTCCAAAAGAGCTCTTTTGGAAAAAGGCATCTTCCTTGTAGAAAGAGGTTTATCAATGTCGGAAAAATCCCTCTGTTCTTTCAAGTTGTTGTTGTGGTGTGTGTGGTTTTTTTTGTTTTTGTTTTTGTTTTTGTTTTGTTAAACAGACGTTTTTCCGAAAACTCTGTAGTGTAGACATAGCCTGACTGGTGTGTTTGGCCTGCAGTATCAAACCCATATTTTCCTTTTATTGCTTTAAGGAACATTACTACTGGGTTTTTTTGTGTGTGGTTTTTTGTTTTGTTTTTTAAGTATTTGTTAGCTCTGCACTGAAGTTAAGTGCTATCAAGTACTTCACAACAAACTTTTTTTGTCAAGTTTTATTCATCTGAAGTTTGATATCTTAATTCTATAGTATTTTCTGTACAAGGATCTCAAAGTAAGGGTGGATTTGGTTTAAATCACTAGTCAGACTCCATTTAATCATGGCTTTCTACATAAAAGTGTATTCTTGTTGGTTACTATGACCTTAATATGTATTCTTCAGCTTGGATGTTGGTTTCATTTTTAGAAGGTACACACTATACACTTTTAAACAGTGACTTTTATTTTTAAAACTTTTCAGATTAGTTGTACAACTATATGAGAGATTGGTTATTTCATTTAACAAAGGTAATTGAAGCAGATAATTATGAAGGCATTGGGAGGTGAACTGTCTCCAATTCAACAGGTTAATCCATTAATATTTGGAGGATTTTTCTTGCTATGCTGTATCAGGAGAAGAACATAACCAGACAGATATTTAAATTATTTTATTTAACAAAAACAACATTATGTAATCTGGATATTTTTTTTTTTTTCAACAGCAAACATATTTTAACAAAAAAAGCATGTGAATTTTGAGGTAAACATTCAAGTTATTTTAAAAACAGGTTTGTTTTCATTAACATTGTTTTATAGTTAAAATAGTTTAAAAAAATGAAATCTACTGTGTCAGCCAGGTCAACATGATTGGCTTCTGCAGCTAACTCATTCGTCTTCACCTTCATTTTCCTTTTTGTTTATAATCTGGAAGAGGAAAAACAAGCTTTTCTGCTTTTTCAGGTCCCAAATGATTTCTCACTTTGGCATGAATTAGTCCAAAGGAAGAAAATATTCTTTCAACCCCAGCAGAAGACACTATTGCTGTTAAAAGTGAGATTATCACTTTATCAGTCTCTGAATCCAAGTGCTTAAGCCCTTCTCTACACACTACCAAGCCCGTTATTTTGAAAGAAGGGGCTGGTTATTTCGAAAACTCCTGCTTTCCACAAGGAATAATGCTTATTTTGAAATAGTTATTTTGAAATAGCAGTAGTGTGGACACTCTACTGCTGCTATTTCGAAATAACTATTCCCCAGAGTCATTCAAAGTAATTACTCCCAAGTGCTGCCCAGAGGCTCTAATTTGAGGTAGCGCGCGTCCACATTAAGGGAGCCTGCCTTGGACAAATTTTGAAGCTTCCCTGTAGTGTGGATGTGCTATTTTGAAATAGTTATTTCAAAACAATAACTCCCAAAATAAGTTATTCCAAAATAATTTCCTAGTGCAGATGTGCCCACTGACTTCCACCAGGTTAGTGGTGTGATTTCCCCCCCCCCCCCCCCTTAAAACATCATCAGCAAACACATTTCTTGAATGGTTCCCCCTTACCTCTTAAGTTTATTATTGTTGGCATTATGGAGGAATGATTCCTGGATGCCCATGTCATAGCCAGCTCCCCTTCTTCAGCAGTTAAGGTTTGACCTGTTATCAAGTATTGATAATAGAGCTTATCCCATTTGGGTTTTTTTTTAATACTTGTAATTGAACTCTGTAACTGCATATTTCTCTTAAGATCTCACTCATTTCCTTCCAGATTTCAACAGCATCAACAATAAAACAGCTATTTCCCTGTGTTTTGTTCAGGGCTACAGAAATAGGCTTCAGAGTACTCAGTGTGTGTGTTCCACATTTCTCTTAAGCCCAATGTTGAACTTTGGCTGTGACAGTGCCATCTGGGTTTTTTTTTTTCTTTCATGATTTTGTTCACAAACCGTCATCAGATTAGGCCAGTTTTGATTATAGTGCTCAAAACAGTCCCCTACTGAGCTCCATCGCATGTCTTGTGGGAGAGTTAGCTTGGTTCCTCCCACTCTTTTCAGAGCAGCTGCTGTAAAGTGGTTGTTACTAGGGATGTTAAAGTGTGTTAAACCTGTAACTGCTGAAAACTTCAGCATTTTCACATTTACATGGGGGGAGAGGAGGAGGCAGGTGACTTCATGAGAGCTGCCCTCCCCCCCCCCCCCTTCTCCTCTGCTTTATTAGAGGCAGCTGTATGGGTGAGGGGGGCAGGCGGAAGTCTGGAAAAGCTGGCTTAAAAGCTGGCTCCCCCATGTGCACTGGCTCCCCCCTGCCCCACCCTGCTGCCTCTGTTTTGAGAGGCAGCAGCGTGGTTGTGGGGGGGGAGGGGCCTGCATGTAAATGTGAAGGTTAACAGATTAGCCCAGACTCATTGGTTAACTGTTTACATGATCACATCCCTAATTGTTATGGAAGCATTTTGCAATTCCAACAACCTTAGCCTTCACTTCTGGAACATTGAAGAGTTTGGCTAGGAGGTGCATCAAATGAGCACTGCAACTGAATGTTGTTAGCTTGGGGTTCTCGTCTCTCTCATTCGTGCAATGTTTAAGAAAAGTTTTGTAAATGAGTTCCAATATTTCATGAATGAATGACCTAATTTTATGGGGTTCCAGAAATTTCTGTATAGATTATTTAGGTTAATCTTTCTATCTACCCAATGGGACTCAGTCTAGAAAATATTAGTCTATTAACTCTGTTGTTGCAGCCCATGGAATACTATAGGTCTTTAATTTGCAGTATACATTGAGCTGACAAAGCAATGGTGTGACAAAATGAAGCTGTGGTTTGAGCATGACTAGAAGCCTCTCAGTACAACATATAGGTATCTTTAATCTTCTTATCCATCAAAGTCTCTTTTATTAACTATTAACCATTTACCCTTTTCCACACGTATATGGGGAACTTTTTTAGAAACTGGGCCAAGCAGAAATCTCAAAGCTTAGCATGGAGTTGTGCTCGACAAACTAGTACATCTGGACCTGTGAAGAAAACCATTGGCCTTTGTCTTCTATTCTTGGGAGATGACTTTTGTAGGACTGAAAACAGGTGTAGAGGTAGCTGTTCATGTTGCCCCAGGGGTCTGCTGACGATTGCTTTCAGAATAAAAGCCTGATACTATACCTATTGGAAATCAGTGGCAAAGCACTTATTGACATAAATGGGAGTGCACCTGCTGTAACTGTTTTCCATGACCTCAGTCAGCAGGAATCCTAAGGACACTCCCAAACTTGCATCCTGTGCTTAGTAGGATGGTTCGCTTCCAACTAATCTAGTTGGCATATGGTCATATTTGAGAAGAAATTCTGTCTTTAAAATAAAATTGCAATAAAAAAAAGAGGAAAAGAGAATGAATTGTTAAATCACTGGATTCTTTAAGGTTCTCAGCACAAATTTCTAATGTCATTTTCCTCTCTCTCCTCTTTCCCTCAAACTTTTAAACTATTGGATTATTTTAAAATTCTGTGAGAGGTAGGGATTTCTCAACTACTATCTTAACTGCTGCTAACCTGGAAGGTCCATGTATGCAAATACAGAATGCTGGCAATCCTGAACAAGTGATTTTCCTGAAATTGATAGTTTGACACAGGCTAGTTAAATTTCAGGAAAAATAAAAATGTTGAATGCGTGTGGTTTTTCAGGGTCTGTGTGTCATCAGATATGACCAACTTAAAATGTTCTCAGTATATAATTCATGATACTTGGTCACAAGATTCTGAATATCCTTGGCACCATGCAGATACTTCACTATCATAGGGAGCTGAGCAAATAGTCTGGCAGGATGGAGAAGGAAGGTGTGAAGTGAGGTTTTTATTATAGTTTTGTGGATATTAATCTGTGGTTTGACACAGAGCCTGACAAGACCCTTGTTTTTCTTATTTTTGGAGTAGATATTTGTCATCTTACCTGGGGTTCAGTCTGCTGAGCAGCTGTTCTCCCTCTTCCCCCCCCCCGCTACTTCCGCTATACTGTATAAGAGCTCTGGCTGGAGATACTCTTGCTTTACATGCAGAGCAACATCAACAAATTCCCAGTTCCAGACTTACCCTCAGTAATGTGCATCTTGCACCTGCCTTCTCCTAGGCAACACAAGCTCATAAAAATCTGTCATATGCACAAATCCTGTGAGTTCAAATGGAGTTTCCCAGAAACTTCAATCCAAGTATAGTGTTTAGGTAAGGGTGTTAAAATGCATGTAATTAAATAACCGTGTTATATTTGGGCAGCTGGTGGCAACCCCTCCCCCCCCGGGAGCATGGAGGGAGCTGGCTTAAAGGCCAGCTCCCAGCAGGTATTGGCTGCTGCCCCACACTGCTGCCTCTGTGTAACCCAGGTTCTCTTGGTGAAAGAGAAGCTTTCATGCTACCCAGAGCTCTTCTCATCCACCTTTTCTCACTTTTAAATTCTGTATTTGGTTTATCAAATTATTTTTTTCTGGATGCTTGTTAATGTTTCTAAAGTATTCTGCCTTAGGCCAATATTGGCCAGTGGTATAACTCACTGCTTACTTGTGATAAGTAGCACCATTAGTGTTTACTAACTTGTAAAGCAGACAAAACAGCTGTGGAACTCCGGCACAGAGATTGAAGGAATACATTAAAAAGGCATTTCTCTCTCTCCTCGTCTAAGAGATCTGCACAACCCAATTCTGGTCGTCCACTTCTCCAGTTCTCCACAGTTAATTGCAACTGATGGACTTCTTTCTATGTTATCCTGAAAGGGACTTCAGAATATGGTCGATAAAGAACTATTCCCACCTATTTCAGGAACAACTATGTTAGACAACGTAGCAAAGTTTTAATTGGGAATCTTAATATTTGAAATAGGATTTCTCACTTCTCGTACTAAAAGGAGATTTCTGTGCTAGCTATTACTGGAGAGTGTAAGATTCTATAAGAATTTACCAAAACTATGATGTCCTTCTCCCTAGTATTGATTTTTTTGATCAAACTGCCTCCTATCTGATACAATAACACTTTTAATTTTCAGTATTTCTTCACCACTTATTTAAAAAGACCACTGGGAACTTCTAACCTTGAAACAAAGTGTAAAAATCAACTTAGGTTTTCTGTTTTGAACTACTAAAGATGTACAACCTTCTTCTTGAAATAAATTTCATTGACACTAAAGTTCTTGAATAGTGACCCCCAGCCCCTCTGACTTATTCTTTGTTGCCTGTGCTTCATAATTAATGTGGTTTTTTTGTTGTATTTTTCCTTTTGTTTTAGGGTGCTTTGCATGTGGGATGGAAAATGGATTTAGAGTTTATAATGCAGATCCTCTTAAAGAAAAGGAGAAACAAGGTGAGAGAGATTGTATCACTTTCTATGCTAGGTCTGTTTTGAAAGTCCAGTCTATAGTCTTCTCTACAGCACTCTTGCCTGGGTTAGTTTCTTCCTGAATTGAACCCTTGTCCAATGACACTTCTTCTAGACAAGAAAGGCTAAACCAGCTCCAAAGGGAGTCTCATTCATGCCACTTCTAGATCAGCAGTTTAACTTCTGGTAGTCCTCTACTGCCTGAACTGACACTCTGGTATGTAGGTTCAAAGCCAGTATCAGACTGAAACCTCTGTGCCCTGGTTACTAGAGGGGCCGTCAGAATTACATGGTAAGTGTAGGTTACAGAAAGAACTCGGGTAGCTCTCTAAAGTCACAGCCTAAACTACAAGTTGGGCTGTGTGGTTTTTTTGGGTTTGGTTTGGTTTGGTTTGGTTTTTTTTAATAAAGTAGAGCTCCACATCAAGTGTTGGGCTTTTTCTGCCCTATCCTGTCATGTAAAAACTGCTTTGGTGGTTCTGTTTAAGCTTATGTATAGTTTTGCTCAAGAATAAAACTTGACAAACATGTGAAAACTATTTTAACCCAGTGGAATGAACCAGGCTGTATCGGTTCTGAGAGGAATGGCAGTGTTTTCTGTAACTCAGAAATAACCCCTTCTCCTTCTATAGTCCTCCATTTGATTGCAGGTTTCCTAAGAGCCTCACTGCTTTCTGGCTATGTCTAGACTCAGATCTTTTTCCACTTTTTTTTTTCGGAAGAGGCTTTTCTAAACTTTGGCCCATATACACAGGGCCAAATTTCAGAAAAACCGCCTCTTTCCGAACATCTCTCATTCCTCTCACCGAGAGGAATACGGGGATGCCGAAAGAATGCGCCCACTTTGAGTATTCAACTACTCGCTCCCTCCCCACCCCCCACTTGCTGCCTCTGTATTGGAGGCAGCAGCAATGGGGAGGCTGGTCCGGCAACAGCCCCTGTTCATTGGGCAGGGGGGGAGGGGAGGGAACAGTGGGGAGCTGCTCCCCACCCCTGTGGATACAGTTGCCCGGGCAGGAATTACTACTGGAGCAGCCTCTGCCTGCAGCCATCCCATGCTGCCGCAAACAGGGGCTGCAGGACCTAGACTGCTTGGTCCTGGTTTGCACTGGCTCTGGGAGCTACCCCCGCTGTGGCTCTGCAGAGCGCCTCCCCTTATCGACTAATTGTGTAATCAATACAAATTGTATCAACTAGACGATTAGCCAACTACCTGTTCCTTAACATCCTTAGTGCGCACGTCCTTTAGCTGCCCTAAGAGGGGTGTAACTCCTAAGTGCTAGTGACATCTATCTTAATCTCATTCCCTGCTGAGTATTTTGCTTCCCATCCCTCAGGGTCTACATTTAATTTGTTCCACCCCTAGCCTTTCTGATCCTTCTTTTTCTGCTATGTCTGGAATTCCAGCTCCGCCTTCAGAAAGCTCACAGTCTTTATGACCTTCTAGCTTCTAAAACTTTTTCCCCTCTCTGAAACCAGGCATTCTGCTTCTCATTCCCCTTCGAGACTTCCAAAGGAGAGGTGTCTCTTTCTTGAACCTCCTGCTATGAAGGCCTTGTTGGTGGCATATGCTTCTCAGCATCTGTACATTTGAATTGCATTCACTCCAACACTGTCTTCATACAGCCCTCTAGCATAGGAGCTGTCCTACTGTTCCATTAACCTTTAACAGTGCCATCATTCTGGTTTCCTGGTATCTCAGAGTGCTGCACTAAAGTGTCATTCTGGACTCCTACTCTTGGATACCTAAATGACACTTTTAGCTAAAAGCACCTTCCCACTGGACCTAGCTCTGGGGATCCAAGTATTCATTATTTCCTAGTCCAGCTGGTTCATGGTTGTGTGGGGATAAAAGTGAATGCCACAAAGAAGCTCCAGATGGCCATGCATGTTGGTTCATCTTCAGAGCATGTTCTCCCCCAACCCCATTGTTCTACATGCTGTACTGGCATCCTGGCCAATACCAGATTCTGGCCAAGATCCTGATGGAGCACATACCCTACTATATGCCAAATAATGTTTCCCAGCTCACTTGAATCAAGGCACTTACAGCACTGTTCATACTAACCAGGACTTTGTACTTAACTGCAGAGACTGGAGCCCATGAAGTTAAGTTTTGAAAATGAGACTCGTAGGGGAAGGGGAGTGAACTTTAAGTGGCTGCCCTACAGCTATGGAACTTTCTTCCACCAGATACTGGTGACCACAGAGCTCACTGTGTGGAGTGAGATTTATGAACAGCTCCATTTTTGCCCATGAAGACTGTAGGGAAGGATGGTAGAGCTTGAGACCCAAAACTAACTAGAATACAGTCTTCTAGTTTAGTTGCATAAATGGAGAGGAAAATCAAAAGTAAAAGGCACCTGTCTCAACTCTCCCACCATTTCCAATGTCTCATCCCCTCTGTCTTTTTCAATACTGCCCATAAACATGGCATGTCTACATAATCCAAGTATACTAAACCGCCACTTTTCTCACTCAAAATCCCTCCTAAACACTTTCTTGTTGGCTGCAAGAAGTGTTAACATACCGCAAAAAAAAAATCTAATTTTAATGGGATCAATAAGCTACATACATACCATAAATGAGTAACTGCTTGTTTTCCATTTTAAAAAGTATACTTTTTATACTTAAAGTATCCATTCATGGGGAGAAACATCCTTCTCTTTTTTTTTTTTTTATTATTATTATTATTATTATTATTATTAATGTAACTTGTGGCTACTTCTGAAAAAACTTAATTATAGCTAAGAGTAATCACTCTTCTGATTCTTGTAGAATCCAGTTCGGACCGGAGGAGATGTCCACACACTCTTTCGATAGTCCAGATAACTGCGAGTAGTCTTAATCCTATACTGACACACCTTTCTTGTTGCAAGGCAGTAAAAGGCCTCTTAACATGGGTTTGATCTGAACCCTATTTTGCACTTCTATAAAAAACACTAACATGTCATAGTTGGTATAACAAAGAAAACATTCCAATGCTTAGACCCATTCTGCTGTGAAATTAAGAGCTGTATATATTTACAGGTTTCCTTTTTTGTTTTACAGAATTTCTAGAAGGAGGCATTGGCCATGTTGAAATGTTATTTCGGTGCAACTATTTAGCATTAGTTGGTGGAGGAAAAAAACCAAAATATCCACCTAACAAAGGTACTGTATTGAGCAGTAAGGAGCAGATTTCATAAACATGCTTCTGGCATCTCTGCTAAACCTAAAACTCTCTCTATATATATAAATATTTTTAAACCCAGCAAGTCTGTGTATAGCCTTTGTGTGTTGTAGCCTGCTTAAAATGATTTTAGTATTTAAGTTTGCATGAGATGTATTTTCTTGAGCCAATGGAAATTGTGCATGCTTGTGCCAGGGCTGAATTCTGTCTGAATACTAGACTCTTCTTCTGCCACGCTTACTTTGGAATATTTGTGGGTCTTTCTACATCATTTTAGTTGGTTAATGGCTTGCTCACTGTTTGCTAAGATACATGTTGAAAATAAACTTTAGAAAATTCCTATTGAGGCAGTGGTTCTCAAACATTGGTAACCCGAGGACCCCCATTTTTATTTAAACATTTCTAGGTACCTTCTGCCTTGTCCCTTCTCTGAGCCCCTATCCCTCCCTCCTCCCCCCCACCCATCTCCTCCTCCTCCTCCTGTCACTCGCTCTCCCTCACCCTCACTCCGTTTCGCTGGGCTGGGGTAGGGGGTTGGGATGCAGGAGGAGGGTGAGGGCTTTGCCTGAGGCGGCAGGCTCTTGGAGGGAGTTTGGGTTGGAGAAGGTTTGTGGTGTGTGTCCTGACGGTGTTTACCACATATCCTAGGCAGCAGCTGCCAGGTTCCTTTGGTCCCTAGGTGAAGTGCCATGTGCTGTTTTGAGCCCTCAGGCACTGCCCCCATAGCTCCCATTGGTTGTGGTTCCCAGCCAGCGGAAGATGTGGAGTTGGCATGCAGGTGGGGACAGTGCACAGAGCCTACCTGGCTGCCCATGTGCCTAGGCACTTCAGGGACTGGGTGGCCATTTCCAGGAGTTGCATGGAACCAGGGCAAGTAGTGAGCCTGCCTGGGAGGAAGGGGGAGGAGTTGATCAGTGGGGACTGCAGACTGCCTGGACTTCCCTTGCAAACAGCTGTTGGAGAGAAGCTGTAGGAAGGAATACTTGCATTTGACATCTGTCAGCACTCAGACCTTCATGTCCGCCATGCAAAACTGGAAAGGAAACCAGGCAGAGCTACAAGCTTGGCTGGTGACTGGTAAATCTGCTAAGTTTTTCAAATACATTGTATCCATTTGAAAGTCTGTCTGAGATGACTTGTGTGGGGGGAATCTCCACAGATTTCTTGTAGTAAGGGTTTTACAGTTCAGTCAATCCTGGTGATATTGGAAACTTTCATGGGAGTGGTTTGAGTCAGTGGAAGTTCTTTCATTTCCTATTGAAGCAATTCACTTTTGTGCTGGAGGTGCGGTCTCTTTTGGTAGCTTTTGCAATGGGGGGGTTTGATCACTTATCACTCTTGCCCTTGTGTCTAGTTTGCATTTCATTTCCATAATTAAGCTACATAAATCCTCTGATTTCAATTATATTCACTTTCTATCCTGCTGGACCACAGATGTTGCTGGACCAGAGTCCCAGATTTTAAAGGTTTAACCTGTAATAACTTTACAATTGTGCTTCTGTTTTAATTCTTTACTATTTAATTGGGGGTGGGGGAAGGGAAGTAACCATTCAGTGCTGTAAGTTCAGGCTGAATACAAAATCAGGACTAGTGTCCAACAAATATCTTTCACTTTATCAAACTTTTATAAGTGCTTTCTAATTAGGAAGAGATTGTGTACAACTTCTTAAAAATCTGAAATGAAAGATTACTACTGTTCTGATGAGATCTCTTCCATCATTTTAGTGATGATCTGGGATGATCTGAAAAAGAAGACTGTGATTGAAATAGAATTTTCAACAGAAGTTAAAGCAGTTAAATTGCGAAGAGATAGGTAGGTATGAGTGAAATTATTCCATATGCAAGGCATTATTTGTCTGCTACATGTAGAAGTATTTTTGAGAGATTCTTAGCGGTACGTGGAAGGAAATTCTTTAAAGCACAAGTCTGCAACTGGAAATCTACTTAGAAGTTTGTCCAAGAGTCCCATTTAAAAGGATGAGGTCATCAGAGTTCAAATAGTTGGTGTATAGCTTCTTCCATGGACACTTATCTGCTTTGCCATGTACAGAAGAATGTTCCTTTGATCTGTGGCAGGAACCTGTGCTTGAATTTGTAAAGAGCTGGCTTTGTCTTGTTGCATCTGTTTTATCTGTCATGTTAACTCACAGCTGTGACAGTGTTGTGTGGTGTGGTGTGTTTTTTTTTTTTTCAGGAACTGAAGTTACCATTGGTTGGGGGGGAGGGGTAAGAAAGTGTAAGAATCTAACGTTGAAGACACTGTACAAATGAAATAATTATGCATTAGTGTCTGTCTCCCTTCTCTGCTCTTGATTGTGAGTTTTCTTTTTATCTCTTTCAGAATTGTGGTAGTTTTGGACTCCATGATTAAAGTTTTTACATTCACACACAATCCCCACCAGTTGCACGTTTTTGAAACCTGCTACAACCCTAAAGGTTAGTAGTGAACAAAGTGGGGGAAGGTAGGTGTTCTTTAGTGGCCTTGGTTACTATTCTTTAGTCACACTTTTACCATTCCATTACTTAGTTCAAATTCCTTGCTTTCTTGTTCACTTTACAGTGACTCGTTTTGGAATTTTGCAGTTTTATCCTTGTGGGATGATGATGATGCTGTGGCTTGCCAAAGAAAGATGGTGCTGCCCCCCTCTTTTCTGCATGGCATTTGTAAAGTTACAAATCTGTGCACTCTGCAAATGAATGTGGTTTTTTTTTTTTTTTTTTTTTTTTTTTTTTTCTAGCACAGAATACTGATGACCAAGGATAAGTCTACTAAAGAGACAGCAATTAATCACATCATGGAACAGGCCACACAAATACACACTCACACAATATGGAAATAATCCCCTCCCGTCCCACCCAACTGCACAACCCCAGTTGTCGCCTACCACCCCACACTGGAACCCACGTGGGTATCATTAAGCAGTTACAGTCCATACTTGATGGGGACCACATCCTGAAATAAATCTTTCCTGAACCCTCTGTACTGGCCTTCAAACAACCCCTAACCTCGGCAGACCAGGACACACCAACTCAAAGCAGCACCTGACCCTGCCAGAACAACAGATGCACAACAGTAGACATAGCTCCACTGTTACAATGATCAACATACCTTTCAAGATCCAGGGGTCCTACATAATACCTGTCACAACATGTGATGCAACTCCTTCAGTGCACTAAACTTCCCCCAATAACAACTTTGTGGATAAAATGAGACCGTGACTGTATGCTCAAATGAACTTGCACAGAAAAATAAGAACTTATCACTTGTGGGTAAACACTTTTTACCCCCACAAAGTGATTCTTCTATATCTGACCTCTCAGTCCTCATCCTGTAAGGAAACCTGTACAGCACCTTCAAAAGATGAAGGCTTCTGATTATAATTTTTTGGCCCTCTGAGCTAATAAGTAGTTGAAGCTAGTTTTGCTTCTCTGACTTCAGTTTTTATTCTAAAAATATATTTTGTTACCCTGTTTTTAAATTGTGGCAAAGTGATGTTTTCTTCAGACTTCTTTGGGCTTTGGACCACTTTATGATAGCTCATACAGCAGACCTAGAAAGCCACTTGCAGGAAATATTCAGATTCATAGAACATAGACTATCCTGATTGCACTGTGGAATGAACTGCAGTCTCACAGATCAAGCTCTGTAAATTTGCTATGCTCCTTTGTAATCCCCCCCCTGCAATATTTGCTTGTATGTCAGGGGTGTAATTTTTGATGGGGGGAGGGTGGGGGAGATGGGAGGGGAACCACACCAAGATTTTGGCAAGTTGTCACTCTTTCTATGGAGGAGCTGTGGGGTCTGGGACAGGTTGGGTGTAGAAGGGAGCTTGGGTGTAGGAGAGGGTGTATGGTGTGAGGGAGTTGTGACCTGGGACAGGGGATTGGGGTGCAGGGTCTGGTAGGGGGTATGAGTGCAGGAAAGGATTCTGACCGGACAGAGGGCATGTCTATACTTGCCCCCCTAGTTCGAACTAGGGAGGCAAATGAAGCATACTGAAGTTGCTAATGAAGCGGGGGATTTAAATATCCCGGCGCTGATTAGCATAGAGCGTCGCCATTTTAAAATGCTTGGTCGCCGACAGACGCGCGTAGTCGATCAAAACATTTCCTTCTCTAATTAACCCTACTCCTCATTGCACGAGGAACAGGGTTAATTAGAGGGAAGTGTTTTGGATCAGACTACCGCGTACACGCGGCGAAGTTAATTCGGCGACCGCATTTTAAAATGGCGACGTCGCGAATATGCTCATCAGCGCAGGATATTTAAATCGCGCTTCATTAGCAACTTCGTATGTTTCATTTGCCTCCCTAGTCCGAACTAGGGGGGCAAGTGTAGACATACCCAAAGGGATGTATGAGGGGGTGGAAGGTCTAGGGGGAAGTTGTGACCTGGGGTGGGGGGAGGAGGGTGCAGGGTCCATGAGGGGGTATGGGAGCAAGAAAGTATTCTGGCCCGGGGGAGGCTTTAGAAGGGGGTGCTGGGTCTGGAAGGGACTTGGGGTGCAGGAACGGGTGGAGTGCCAGAGGCAGACTCTGGCCAGGAGGCACTTACCTAAGCAATTCCTGGCCAGCAGCACTGAGGCAGACTTTCTTGACAGCAGCCCCAGACTGCTGTCTGGCTGTGCGTGTGGCTCTCTCCTGCAGAGAGGAGGGGGGAGGCTTTCCATGCTGCTCCCTTCCCCAGCAAAATCTCAACTCCCTATTGGCTGGAAACCGGAAAATGGAACTGAGATTTTGCTGGGGCTGAGGGCAGCATGCTGAAACCTCCTTCCACTGCTCCCCACAGCACAGAGAGCAGGCGTGGACCGGATCAAAAGGGTTGGTGGGCTGGATCCAGCCCAAGGGTCATATCTTGTCCACCCGTTGTACTTGCACTGCACTTACTGCTGGCTGGATATTAGAAACTTTCCAGCAAACTTCAAAATGCATTTCTAAATTTAAAATGTGAATTCAGGATTTCCTTGTGTTAAAATGAATGTAGTGTATGGTAAGAACTACTGTGTGTTTGGGAGGTGTTATGTGGTTAGTTTTTTGAAAATAAATTGCTCTTTCTTTGTCAATTGTTTATAGGTCTCTGTGTTCTCTGTCCAAATAGTAATAATTCCCTTCTTGCATTCCCTGGAACACATACCGGGCATGTGCAGATAGTGGATCTGGCTAATACAGAAAAGCCTCCTGTAGATATACCAGCTCATGAAGGAATCTTGAGCTGTATAGCTTTAAACCTGCAGGGAACAAGAATTGCAACAGCATCAGAAAAAGTAAGCAAATAATCCAATGTTCTATCATCTGTGGCTATATTTAATGAGTATATTGTATGGTCCTAGTATTAGTGGCACAAAGGCTTGTTACACTGTAACTACTGGAAAACTATCTTAAGGAACCTAGTTCCAAAAACTTAACACATACACACCCCTAATTTTTCCCATTGATCTTTACTGCTTCCTAAGCAAAACTGGATACTTCCCTAGAGGTCTGGCAGCTCTCTGGCTACCCTGAACTGGGGCATTACTTCATCCAGTAAACCCCGTGGATGTACTCAAATTAAGTCCCGTTATCTTGAACCAAGAACAGGCTTTTACTATACTGGTTTCTTACTTTACTTCCAAGGAATTCATGGGTTTACTGAGCCTAAAGCTACAGAAAATTGTCATCATCCACTATCCCTAGCTATCTTGTACATGGACATACAAACCTGTAGCTGGTCGGACTATTTAACTTAAGCTTCAGGGGGTAGCTGAGTTAGTCTGTACAGGATAAACTTAAAAAACAACAAATGGTCTGGTAGCATTGGTCATCTGAAGAAGTGGGCTGTGCCCACGAAAGCTCATGATACCATCTACATGTTTTGTTATTCTACAAAGTGCTACCAGACCATTTGTTGTTAAGTTTATTTAACTTAAGTTCACTTCTGGAAAGGCGGCTGCTCTATTATCCAGTCTTTGTTGGCTTCGGTTGAACTTCATTTTTAGCTTCAGATTGAGGAACATATTTGATCTACACATTGAAATGTTGGCGAATACATAAAGCTTGAAAACCATGATTAGAAACCATTTTACAGCTCTTCCTAACCCTTTGGAGTGGCATAATTGAAATGCTACTACCATATGGCTATTAGTGGATTTTCGTTGGCATGGACTCTGCTCTTGAGGACAGTTACCATTTCAATGTCAAGCCCTTCTAACTTCTAGGACTGGAGGACTATAAACCTGTTTGTCTATCCTGCTTTAATATTGGTATCACAATCAGAATAACTTGACTAGTTAACAGCTGATCACTTTCTTTACATAACTTTTCTGTGCAATTTTCCAAAGCACCTGTGACATGGAATAGTTTCCACTCAAAGTCAATTGGACTTTTACTCCTGAATCAATGAAGCTTCAAAAGCTTTCTAAAGTCAGCCAGTATGAGAGGAAAGTGGAGGCAGATTTCAGCTGGACTCCTTTTCATGTGCGAATGCCAAGGAATGTCTCTTTCAGCAGATGCGAGTGTATAGCTCTAACTTTGCAGGGGCAACACTTTCAAAAATAGAAGCTTAAAGGTGGGACCCTAGCTCTAAGTGAGGCATCTAAGGCAGCTTGCTTGGATCCAGCCCCGAGGCTCATGGCTCCCCTCCTAGCATTGGGGAGCCCATGCCTACTGAGGGACTGGAGCACACAAAATCTACTAGCCTGGGCCCGACTAGGCTCTGGTGTTCGAGGGGAATGTAGGGAGCGTCTTTCTCCTTCTTGGCCAGGGGCCACGTCAGTGAGCGTTTTGTTTTTTTGCTTCTCACTTGCATGCAGCCCCCAACTGATTTGATTTTTTTTTTTTTCCTCCCCCCTCCCTGTGGGTCAGTGGGCCTTGACCCCAAAAAAGGTTCCCAGCCCTGATCGAAGGGATGAGATTTTCAAAAAATGTTGATTTCCATGTTCCAGACTTGCTTAGGCACTCAAATCTCTCTTATAGGCTGCTAAATACAGACCTAGGATCCTACCCATACGTTTCTCTTCTTGAATACATTGGTTGCACATTTTCTGTCATATCTCTGCTCATTTGTGGATGGGGCTGCTCTTTATATTTGCCATTTTGAAGAGCAGAGTGGAAAAAAATCAAGACAGAGCACCTGGTAAGAGGCCTCATGTATAGGGGAAAAAGCAGGAAGACTAGATACAGTTTGGGTGAGACTCACTTTAGAGAAACTGGGGCGGAGGGGAATGAAAAAGCAAATGCTAGCTATATACTTTAACTGAAATAGGGTTTGAGAGCTTGTCTCTTTAGAATCTTGGCTATATTAATGTATGTTCCAGTAGCACCAAATGCTAAAAACTGGCATAGTCTTTCCTAAATTAATACTACATTTTAAAAAATGACTAAATCCAATCTCCTCTGATTTCCTTCAGACCATTTCTCCAGTTTTGTCCAGATCAGTGGTGGACAACCTGCGGCCTAGGGCTGCATGTGGCCCATCAGGATTCCATGTGCAGCTTGTGTGCCCTCTCACAGCCCACTTCCCCCACATCTCTCATGCACTGGGGGCCCCCACACTTGCTGCCTCCTTCTCCCAGCACTTCTGAATCCCCATCAGCTGATTCATGCCCCATTTTCTCTTTTTCCCCCCACCCCCCTCGCCACCCCAGCTTGAACACCATGAATCCTCTGATTTATGGTTCTCTGGAAGTACTGGGAGGGTGGGGAGGAGCTGGGATGGGATGGGATGTGCGCAGGAGAGAAGGCAAAGAAGAGGCCGGGCAGGGATTTGATGTATTAAAATAAGTGCAAATGTTTGTGTGGTGGTTGAAATTGATAGTTCTAGTAATATAAAATGATCAAAACATTTCTACTTGTTTTAAATAAATGGAATGCTGAATATTTCAGTCTTATTCTTGGAGCCACGGTTAGTGCACACGACTGAATCTTGTGGCCCACTGAGACAGAGAGCCACTCATGAGCCTTGGTTGCCCATCGCTGGTCCAGCTCATTTTGAATTTTAATCCTAACCTCCAAAGCACTTACAGCCCATCTCAGCTTGGCACTGTCCACAGCTTTAAGTGTGCTCTCTGCCATTATCGAAATCACCGATGACTGTCTTGAACAGAACCAGATCAACAACTGATGCCAGCAGACCCCACACAATAGGCCCTTCCAGAATGACGGTGAACCATTGATAACTACTCTCTGGGAACGGTTATCCAATCTGATATGCACCCCACCTAATAGTAGCTTTGTCTACTAGGTTGTGTTTCCCTAGTTTGTTTTTTTTGAGACGGTCATATGAGACAGTATCAAAAGCTTTACTAAATTCAAGATGCCAGTTCCCATCCTATTTGCCAGGCTTATTTTCCTGTCGAAGCTATTAGGTTGGTTTGACGTTCTGGGGGAGTGCAGTTTGACTTTCTTATTGGGTGTCTTGGTTTACTGAAATAAGATAATGCTTTGCAATGGGGATCGCCTGATGCTAGGTGGTGTGAGAAACATTTAGGTTAGACTTCAGTACTTAGGGAATCCCTCCAGAAGATTCTAACAAAGTAACTTAGTGGGTTATCCTGCTTTATGCTGTTTCATCTTGGTTTAACGAAGAATTATCCAGAATAGTGACAAGGATGAATTCTTAATATGAAAAATTGACGATTTAGCATATTTGCACAGGTTACTGGAACCATGTTTCCATAAACCATCATGAATGTTTCAGTGTTCCAACTGGCCATTTGTACACTGCTAAATAGTTTTGCTGACGTTGAGCAAACCAGGCATCATGCTGGTAAAGTAGAACCAGAGGTGTGACAGACCCCAGTGCTTAATTCCTCACTTAAGCATAATCTTAGTGAGGAATCCTCCTGGTTCATAATGGGATTAAAGTAATCCGCACACAAGTCAGCTAGGATTTGATACTCTTACCAGAGTATTGTTAGTGTTAGGAATCACATGTGATGTGCTTTCAATGCTTTACAATACAGGATAAAGATTTCTTCCATCTTTACTAATAAAAATGTTTCATTACTTTTTCCAGGGGACCCTCATAAGAATATTTGATACTTCATCAGGACATTTAATTCAGGAGTTGCGAAGAGGTTCTCAAGCAGCTAATATCTACTGGTGAGCTTATTTCTCCAAGTAATATGCTTTATCCATCTTTTGATGGGTCTCTTTTTGTGCTGAGCCAAAAATCTTCCCTGTGGTGGTTTGTGGCAAAGGCCCCTTTTTAAAATTCAGGCTGTGTGCACAAGCCTAATTAGGGTTTGAAATGCTAAGTGTTTGTTCTGCCTGACTAATTCTGGCTTAAATGCAATACATATACACCTTACCAATCAAGCTACTACCATGTATGAAAGCTAAATAAAAATCTGTTGCAATTATTTCTCTACAGCATTAACTTCAATCAGGATGCTTCCCTAATTTGTGTATCAAGTGACCATGGCACAGTACATATTTTTGCTGCAGAAGACCCCAAAAGGAACAAGCAGTCTAGGTAGGCCTTCATCTATTTTCTAGCCTACTGGTCTGAGATTGTTTTGGGGTTTTAATGGCTGGTATTAAACATATGCTAGTAACATTCTCCCGTCTCCAGAATGAAGCTGTTTTTTCCATAGTAGCAATTAATGAGGCAGAAACTTAGTTCATTGACACTGAAGAGTAAACACTGATATGTTTGATTGAAAAAAGGAAGAGACAAAACCCTGTATCTCTGTGTTCTGCTGCCTCCTAACACATACAATTGTCTCAAGATCATCTCTTCTAAAGTGGGTTGTGCCCACAAACCCATACTACATTTGTTAGTCTCGAAGGTGCCACAGGACTACTTATTGTTTTAAACAATGGTGCGAGTCCTTTCCAAATAAAATCCTAGTGTACTGGTGAAGTCCCTAATAGCCCTCATTGTGTTTCTGGCATTCCATTTTTTAGATCGACTCTGCTGTGGTACAGGTCTGTCTTTGGCTCTGTACCATAACAATCAAGGAAGTGGCACCAGAGTCTTTGTGGTGGCTCTTATGTACATCTATTTTTTTTCTCCTTTCTTTCTTTCAGTTTAGCCTCAGCCAGCTTCCTCCCCAAATACTTCAGTTCCAAATGGAGCTTTTCCAAATTTCAGGTTCCCTCGGGCTCTCCATGCATTTGTGCCTTTGGAACAGAGCCAAATGCTGTCATAGGTAAGTCATCTGAATTTCCCCAAGGGTTCTGTTTCAAAAAGCAAGCTCTGGCATACTCTTCCCCGAGTGACCAGTTTTTTTTTTTTTAAAGATCTGATTATTTTTAATACTGTAAAGGATAAGACAAGACACTGTGGCTTGTGTCTGAGGGAAGGATCACGGTGACCATGACACAGACCATGCAGTCTGGAAAAGTGAACAAGCAAACCTTTATGCTGGACCAGGCTTGCAGGATCCCATTGGATCTATGCTGATGAGAAGTAGGGCGTGTGACCGATATTGTGGCCATTGAGAGAAGCTACGTGTCTCCTTGCCATGATTGCTGTTTAGCATAAACATCTTAAAGTAACTTTGCCCAGACTTGTCCCCTATAGGTCTGAGAACAGTGAGCTTCTGAAAAGGTGCTCACTGAGTAATGTGGTGATGTGCTATTTGATCTGTAACACTTAAACAATATGTCTCTCTTTGTTTCAGCAATATGTGCAGATGGTAGCTACTACAAATTCTTATTCAACCAAAAAGGGGAATGTTCAAGGGATGTCTATGCTCAGTTTCTAGAAATGACTGATGACAAGCTTTGACTAAACTGAGGAAGAAAAAGTTTGGGTCAAAGTACTACCTTGGTTGTTCTGCTTCTTTAGGAGGAGTGGGTAGGTATGTCCAATACTGATCAAGATGTATAACAGACCTCATTGAGAAGCCTGGCCCTCCCTGAGCCAAATAGGCAGAAGTCCTCTACATCACAGCTTATGTTAAACTCATATGCTATTTCTTCAATGTTAGTGGGGGGGGGGGAAAAACCCTGTGGGTTTGTCAACTCTTCAGTTTTCAAGAAATGGCTTTCAACAGCTTGTGCCTACAGGGTCTCCTTTAAACTGTGAAATTTAGAGTGCAGATGATGAGTGCCTACCATGTATTTGAGGCATTTTCTACAAACTTCAGGAAAGACTGTAAATTTATTTGGCATATTGCATCACTTCCACTGAACCTCTCTGTGGGGCAGGAAATGACGGTGTAAAGAGAAGGTAACTAGAATTGTTATACCAGCAGCTTGCCTTGAACAGGAGGCATTTATTTCCCTCTTATGTAGAAGGGAAGAGGAAGACACAGGTGGCTAGAATAACCCAATCTGAACTGCACTTGCCCTCTGTTCTAGAGTGTGGTGCAGCTGTCTCGTGGTCCTAGATTGTCATGCACACAGGGAGGTTCTTGGGTAAACTGAATTAACTACAAGCACTAATGTACCTTTCAGTAGTGCCAAACTCTATATATGAGACAAAGGCACATTTTAGGTACTGGTGATGTGACTAACCACTACTCAGCATATAAAGGAAATTGCAGAGGATGCTGTGGCAAATGAAGTTCATGTTTCAAGGGGAGGCTACTACTTCTGCAATGAAACATCCATTCCAGGAAAAATTTAAGTTGCATTGGATTGCTTCTAAAATGTAGACTGCTTCACAGTGGCTTTCCTGGCCACTTAGCTGACAGTCTAAAGCAGGTGCTGTGAAATACACCACCTTGTTATGACTCAATCTGCAAAGGGTTTTTGAAGCATCGGCTATTGAATGGTGTTTTCCTAGGTGCAGTTGGGTCAACCAATCAACTGACTTGCATCCATCAGCTGTTCCCCCTTCTCCTCTTTGGGCAACTACGTATATCACTAATTTTTGGAAATAAGGCACATTTTTTAAAAAGGTGATAAATAGAACACTAGCACTAATTACATGATGCATATTCATACAATGCCTTAGCTTTAATGTCACAAATGCTTCAAAATTAAAGTCCAGTTCACTCTTTAGCTAATTTGCAGCTAAATCTCAAATTTAGCAAACTTTTCTTTAGCATCTAGTAATAGACTGAGTAACTTTTTATGCAGATTTTGTGGTCAAGTTTGCATGTTGCTTTTATGTGTATTTAATCATTTGTTTTGCACACTATTTGTAATGTTTGTTTTAAATAAATGACTAATTTTGCTGTATTCATTCAAGGTACTCAGTGGATTAACTCTTTATGTATACACACAATCACATTTTACAGATTTCAGCAGTATTAAATTTCTTAGTTTGTTAGAATTGTTGCATGCCTTCTTTAAGGCCACAATTTTTTCCTCTAGAAGACACACAGTCCAGCCTAAAGACTTGCTTCTCAAGAATAATTGCTGTGCCCTTGCTTTAAAGTGAAGTATTCTTGGAGTGATTGTTTCTGTCCAGCCCGTAGGACAGGAATATCCCTGCCTCATGCACCAATGCTGGAAGCTTTTTCCCTTAGTCCAGGCCTGGAGCCCCCTGCACAGGCTATGCTATATAGGGCACCACCTATCCCTCCCACCCTCAGTTCTTTCTTGCTAACAGTGACCATACCTTCCTGATTCCACCCCTGCACTGGAGCAATGTATTCATACTCCCCCCCCTACTCTGACCAAGTTTCCACTTCTTGTGAGATTCCATCTTAGGTGCCCAGCTTGGCTTAACCGTGAAAGCCTTGGGGAGCTTGAACCCATTTGCTTTTTTTATAGCACAGTGGGATCAAGGGCTCTACCTTTGCTGGCCAGTGCATAAGCAGTACCCAGTGGCACTGTTTACCAAGGGTATGTCTACACTGCATTCCTCTTATGAGAGAGGAAGGCAGATGCAGCTGAGCGAGGTTGCAAATGAAGCAGAGATTTGAATTTCCCATGCTTCATTTGCATAATTGCATCAGGCCGCCTTTTCAAAATACCCTATTTCGAGCTGAGAAAATGCTGTGTAGACAGTTATTGTGAGAAAAAAACCCTCTTTCGAAATAACTCTCATAAAATGAGGGTAAAGGTTAATTTCTAAAGAAGGGTTTTTTCTCGAAATAACCATGTCTACACAGCATTTCTCAAAATACCCTATTTTGAAAAAGTGGCTGGATGCAATTATGCAAATGAAGCATGGGAAATTCAAATTTGCACTTCATGTGCAATTTTGCTCAGCTGTAGCAGTGGAATGCAGCGTAGACAGATACCACTGACAACTCCAAGAGTGGGCAAGGGCCGATGTGAGGCTTCTCTATTGGCCTTAGGCTCCAGCTCAAATGGAACAAAATAGCCCAGCCCATTGTAGGCTAGCAGGCCTGTAGGACAGGGAGGTTTTAGCTCAGGGGTGGGCAAAGGGGCCTCTGCAGGCTGCAATCAAGACCTGGGGCCAGGGGAGCACGTGAAGTCATCTCCCTCTAGCCAAGGGCTCACAGCTGCTAGAGAAATAGCAGTTTTAAAACAGCTAGTAGCTCTCTCTAATTCAGGGGTCTCCAAGGCTGTGTCTAGACTGGCATGATTTCCAGAAATGCTTTAACGGAAAAGTTTTCCGTTTAAAGCATTTTCGGAACACAGCGTCTAGATTGGCACAGACGCTTTTCCGCAAAAGCACTTTTTGCGGAAGAGTCCATGGCCAATCTAGACGCGCTTTTCTGCAAAAAAACCCCGATTGCCATTTTCGCAATCGGGGCTTTTTTGCGGAAAACAAATCTCAGCTGTCTACACTGGCCCTTTTGCGCAAAAGTTTTGCACAAAAGGGACTTTTGCCCAAACGGGAGCAGCATAGTATTTCCGCAAAAAGCACTGATTTCTTACAGCAGGAAGTCCAGTGCTTTTGCAGAAATTCAAGTGGCCAGTGTAGACAGCTGGCCAGTTTTTCCGGAAAAGCGGCTGATTTTCCAGAAAAACTGGCTAGTCTAGACACAGCCCAACCTTTGTAAGCACAAGATCACTTTGTGAAGTTAAGTATGAGCCAGGATCAACCTCAAACCCAAAAACCCTTGCCCTGCAGCCTGCCATGCCTGTTGTGAGGCCCCACCCCAGCTCACTCAATCTTCCCCCCCCACCCTGCATGGCATGAGCAGCATGGCGGGGGCAGGGGGTAGCTGAAGTGCCAGCACTTGGTAGCTTCCTGGCCAAACCAGTCAGGATCACCTGTCAGAGGCTGGAGGATCTACCACTAGACCCCAATCTACTGGTTGGGGACCACTGCTCTAATTGCTACACACCCCTGCCAGGGCAGGAGATTTCATGGTGTTCCCCCCCCCCCCCCTCAAGCCTTGATGGGCCAGGGTCACACACTGCTGCACCTAGAGCAGGGGTGGGCAATAATTTTTGGAAAATGATCAAGGGCCCCACACTTCTGTGGAGATACTGGTTCTAGAGTGAGTGCAGAAGCATGCTTGGGGTGAAGGAGAGGGCTGTGACCTGGGGCAGGGAGGGAGTATGGCTGCCAAAGAAGAGTCCAGCCTGGGAGAGGGGGTGTAGGAGGCAGTACAGAGTCTGGGAGGGAGCTGTGACCTGGGGCAAGGGGCTGTGCAGAGGGCTTGGATGGTGACCTGGGTGAGGGGCAGGAGTAGCCAGAGGCAAGCACTGAATGGAAGGTGCAGCACCACCCAGGCAGGCAGGCCGGGCTCCCTGTTTGCTGCAGCTCCAGATCACTTTAAACTGCAAGCTACTTCCTCCACATGGCTCTCAGCTGCAGGAAGGGGAAGAGGCTGGTGCTACTCCCTTCCCCATCTCTCAGCTCCTAGCGGCTGGTTGTTTCCAGCCAACAGGAGCTGAGAGATTGGGTGGGGTCAATTCCTATTGGCCAGTTGTTTCTAGTCAATAAGAGCTGAGTATTGGGCCAGGGGCCAGATCCTCACAAGAAGCCACCTCCTCCCTACAGAGAGCCACATGGACTGCACTTTAACTGCACTGGCTGCATGCCTGAGCGTCCCAGCAGCATGGTCCACAGGGTGAATCTGGTGGCTTGGCAGAGCATGAGAAGTCTCCTAGCCCCAACCCCTCCACAGCAGCCCAGGGCCATTTCAGAAATGCATGAAATCGTTTTTAAAAGTGGGCCATCTCCTCCCCCCCCCTTAATGCCAATTTCAGATCACCAGGTACAGGAACAGGCTTCAACCTACCCTTCCCTAGCTCTATGAAGGCTCATCTGCAGCTCCCTGTGGACACTACTGATTATGTAAAGTAGGACCATCAGCAGAGCTTCTGGGGTAAGGGTCAAGGAGCTGGGGCTACAGGTGGTGGGATCTTAAATCCTTTGCGGCAAGGTGCCAGCTGTATGGTGCAGGAAAATGTCATTTTTCACCAGGGGCAATTCACAGGACAGTGAGGAATCATAGGTTGACCCTATCAAAGAAAGGGAACAACATAGTTGGATTCAAACCAGCTTACCAAGCAAGGAGGGCAGGAGACAAAAAGCCCACAGGCTAGTTAAAAATATGCAACACACAGAAAAAGGTCAGAATCATAGGAGGCAGGAATCAAATCAGTATCTTAAAGACTGATACTTCTCACATTATATGGGGAGTAACAAAAAACTTGAACGCTAGTTAATAAAGCTTGTGATAATTGGCATCAGAGACTTGGGTGTGATGGGGGAATAGCTTACTTAAGGCTAGGCAGGGAAAAGAGGGGTTGTGTTATAGATCAAAGCTGTACACATTGAACTTGAAATGTACAGAGACTATTTCAGAAGGCAGAGAAGGAACTGAGAAAAGGCTGTTCTAGAATTGCTTTTGACATAGGAAAAAACTAGTTGAATTTGAAAGCGTAAGGCCACTTTGATCATGAAATGGTGACTTGATTGAAGGTAAGCCTTAATGGGTGAGGCTTACTGGTTCTGGTTAATCATTAGGGGCTGGAGTAGTCCCCCACCAACGCTGAGTACCCCAGGAGGCTCCGCTACAGCTGCTGTAGTATAAAGCTTATATAAACTTTATGCTGCAGAGCCTGCAACACATGTAACCACTATGATTTTTAGCAGTTTACATCCCTAATTACAAGTAGCTGGCTCATGAAATGCCTATAGGGGACCTTCTTGACTTAATGAAGAGCTTATGCATTGCTTGTCATGGTATTGGCAAGACTCACAGATTTTTGCTGATCAAAAGCAATTTTAATCTAGAAGACACTGCCTACCCGTTCCGACTTCAGAGAAGAGGAAATACTCTGATACCATCTTGGGACATAAGAGGTGGTGGTGCTGGTAAACTCTATGTGCAATCCTAACATCTACTAGACAGTCCAAATCCCTGAAAAGAAAAATTATTTGCCGGTATGATAAATGTACATGGCATTGCTAATTCAATTTCAGTGAAATTTCTACACACTAACAGAAAATTCGTTTTTGCAGTAGTGGCACGCTCATTTCCAATAGGTCTCCTGTCAAAATGAGAAAACATTTTCCAAACTCTTTCAAACTGTCATGATGGAAATAGTTCTGGTTTTTATACAGTTACAGCACAAGAAGAAAAGGTAATAAATAGCTTTGTGAATTTCTAATCAATGAACAAACAAGGGGAGAGAATAATTTGATTTACATTTTAGAAGTAAATTTAAAAAGATAGCAACTTAAATTAAGGCCTAGACTTACTGTAATCTATAGAAATCTAAATTAAAATACTTAAGCACTACAAGTATGCAGACAAAGGAAGGTCAAACTGCTGGATGACATTGGCTAGCCTCTGGAATCTAGTTGCTGAAGCACTAAGCTGACTTTTATAGCTGTATCCTCTTTTGCAAGTCCCAAGAGAAGGTTTTCATTTCCGTTCATTCAAAACTAAGAAAGCAGCTGTAAGTTAAAACAACAGGAAACCTTGTTTTTTCTTGCAATCTATGAATAAAAAAATGAGGTCTCAATTAGGATGAGACCAACTAGTCCTATAATCTTGAAGGCCATGATAACCAGAAACAATTCACCCACTACACAAATTCAAAAGATGTTTTGATAACCTTTTCCTTAGAGATCCAGCACATTTAAGGTAGATTTATTTAATAAAAACAATCTGAGGTTTCTGTTTATGTGCATTTTTAATTGAATTCCAACTTCCATCCACTTGCAGACTGACACATCACAAGTAAAAAATTAATCTAGTAAATAGGAAATGCATCATTCACTATTTTGGAACAATAAAAAATCTGAATAAATCTATGTTTAGCTATACAAGTACTTACATGAATTTGTATAAATATACTTTATCCTCTTGGTGAGCAAAAAGTAGTACCAAATTTAGTGTAAAGGCTCTATTTAGTTGTAAATCTACAATTTAATGGCTAACAACCAAGAAGAATCAACATCTCCTTAGAAAAATAACTAATATACAAATGCATACAATTAAAATTGATATTTTAAATCAATGTTTCCTACTTTCTGATTTTCAATTATTAAAATTGGTGATTTAAATAATTTCACTCTGGAAAAAACAAAAACAATGAAAACTGAAAATAACTCTCTCATTGCTATTTTCTCTCTTGTCTAGTTATCTAAACTGGAAAGTGATTTACTCACCCAAGCACTTTCACAGATATCCCTGTGATTAGCACAGGTTACGGTACCTAAATCAGTAAAATCAAGAATAGTGTAATAGTAAGCTGTTGTGCATTTATGCAAAGTGGCAAACATACAAAAATCTGTGAGATTATCTATCAGATAACTTCACCTACTAGAGAAAATGAGTGTTTTGTCCCACTTGATCAGCAGTCTCTTCTGGTTGTATTGGGGACTAGGATTGGGCTCTGAATATGGCTTTCTAACACCATGCAATAGATGAGAGCTGCCATCATAGGGCCAGCACAAGATGAGGCCTGAGAATATTCTCATTCAAGGACTAAAAGAGGACCTTTACTCCCAAGGGCTTGGGCTGAAGTCTTGCTTGAAAGTGAAGGCCACCATCCATCCCACCCCTGTTTCTCAAAGATCTTCTGCTTGGAGAGGTGGGGGCTTGGAGACATTGTCATGAAGACTCACATGACATAAAGGAAGTCAGCATAAAAGCAAGACACAGACTAGCACTGTGTGCTAGTGAACATTTAATCTTCCACAGTTGCTCTAAGGCGGGAAGCTATAAAATGCTTTGGTCAAATCTCATTTACAGTACTACCAGCTAGTTTGCTTATATTAGACATCTTCACAGCCTTTTTCATAAAAGGCTGGGTTAAAAAAGAAGAGATGGACACTGGAAGGAATCCAAGGGAAGGTAATACAGTACATCAGTTACAAGAGGCAATTGTATCAGAGACCAATCAATATTAGTGGGAGGCCAATGCCCTACATTTATGGCACATTTGAGGAAGTTTTTGGTCAGTCAAAACAAAACCAAGGTGGCTGCAAGATTCCAAAGGGAACAATATTCTACTCCGATTCAGTAAGGTCATCATCAGTACCATACCAAGTGAAGCATGGCTGTAATTACAGAATCTCACCAAAACTGTTTTATGCATCATTGTATCTAAGATGCTTTCTACAACTAAACATGTTTTGACATTCATCAAACTGCTAAAGGAACAGCTCTCTAACCTGAGTTAATTCATTTAGATTTGAATGTTAAAGTACTGCATCCATGGAAGTAGTAATGCATTTTTGTTCTTGAATATTTGTAAACATTCCTTGGAAACCCACACATTAAAAGAAACCTTTAGTCCACAAAGTTCATGCACAGGATTTCTCTTAATATTCTTGTGACAAACTCCATGCGTCTCAAATGATTTCAATCAAGATTTGCTACCAAATTTCCATTTGTAGAACCTTCAGGGTACTACAGAATTAGGGCCAAATCCATCCCATATTATCAGGATCAGAACAGTTTGTGAGCACAGCCTTTTCCTGCTTAAACATTCAAGACCAAGTCACTGCTGTGCTAGTAGCAGCTCTATTGATACTGCCTGTATAAACTCTGACAAGCAGCAGAGCAAAGAACACTTCATAAACACACTTGTTGAATAACTGTTAGACTAAGTTAGTGACGCTTTTTGAATAATTTAACATTTATTAAAAAGATTTCACTGATTTGTTCCTTTCTAGATGTGAACAGACTCAGACTTCTAAATATAAACCAAGTTCTAATCGGTAGGTTTATATCCAACTACTGCTTTGATTTTAAATCAAATCTACTCGGCTGTGTATAAATTATGAAGTGTCCAGTAATAATAACCACCCCCCCATAGATCACTACCAAGGGATGCTTATTGTTCTCAATATTTTTTAAACTCCCTCTAATGCTCTGAATACAAATTTGGAATTTTACATCAGATTTTTTTAAATGCCTCTTAACTCACCTAGTGTACAGTACTTTTCATAATTTTAATATGTATTATCTTCATTGAAATTATAACAGTTCCATTTAGTGGATTAACATGATAGTACAGATTTCTCAA
This sequence comes from Rafetus swinhoei, assembly GCA_019425775.1. Lineage (NCBI taxonomy): Eukaryota > Metazoa > Chordata > Testudines > Trionychidae > Rafetus > Rafetus swinhoei. The sequence continues at coordinate 6,245,639 of CM033438.1, forward strand.
TTTGGTCTTCAGGTAAATAGAGTTTCCTTAAGCTAACGAAATAAAAGCTGTTTCAGCCCTCCATGAAAATACAGATTTTCCTTTTTTGAAATGGAAAAAAATATTTATATAAATAATAATGACATGATAACAGAAAGTAACAAATTGGAATTCACAGTTAAAGCCCACTTTCCAGCCTTCACTCATCTTCCTGTATGAAGGAACAAGACGTTATATGAATTAATGACTGAACAGCAGCCTGAACTTTACGTTTAATTTGGAAATGTAAGGTGGAAGCTATCACCACAGTTCAAGTGAATAATTACCCATACATTTTAAACTGTTCAACTGCAGAACACACATTTAAAAAAAACCCTTTTATTATAATAATATGGTAGCCACTGTTAGAAAACCACAACAGCTACTCTTAATAGAGACCCCAGATGTGTATGACATCAAAAGTCTTATGGATAAACTGGTCAGATTAATTTCTACAGATGGGTGCTTAAGCTTAAAAATACTGAATATACCTCTGACAAGATAATTTTTACTCTCTTTTTAAAAGGACTTGTGATAAAGGATTTTATCTTTTCTAAATGAAGAACAGTCTGTTATCTTAAACATACACAATATTAAGCGAGACTCTTGTTTTACTTTAGACTGGAAAAATATGCCAGGGACAGTCAAAGTCAACACAAAATAACAAACAGCAAAAGGTAGCAAGAAAGAGAAACAGGTAAGTGCAGCTCTGGTCAAATTCATAGCAGTTCTTTACGTCAGTTAACGGCTCATTTACATTGTAATTTCTAATCAGTTACATGCAAGCCCGAAGAAGCATTTGATCACTACACATGGTAATAAAATTTGATTAAATTTATCAGGCAACTGCTAAAATATGAAAATTTGAAGATGTAATAAAGTAGCTTTATCTGAACTTTAACAGGACAGAAAAAGTAAATCATTCCATTGGTTAAAAAAACCCTACATTCAGTTTTTTACGAAACAAAATTTCACATGAAAAGTATTGTGTGATTCCAAAGTTTCCGGAGTAGAAATGGAGTGATTTGAAATGTCAAAGACCCCATTATTTTGCAAAGAAATGAAAATACACCTCAAAAATTTCTAATTCCACATGTGAACAACAAAATACTGCATATCTACCAACAACTGCATTGGGTAGGTCATTATGAAAGGCTAGCTGCCAAGATGTAGGAAATGGCTCCTTGCCTCTGTTCCCTTTAAGGAATATACAATCATTTGAAACCAGTTCACACTAAGCGCTTATCATGCTGCCATTACACTGAGATACTCAGTCCTTAAAATAATCCAATGAAGATTTTATAAAGCCGCGGCCCTCCTCAACACTGGCTCTCTCAGTGTATTCAAAGTTAGTTCAGTAGGGGGTGGGGACGAGCAGGGTCACAGCCTCTGGAACAAGATGTTTTGCAGTTTGATTTTTTTAAATTACTGAGTTTTAAGGCCACCTGTGTTGTTTTTTCAGTGCTGAAAGTTGAAGTCTGATCACAGGGCCCCTTTCCCCACTGCATGAGAACATGTTCCAATGTTTTAGGTGTTACATTTAAATGTCTCCTTTTGGCACCATGGAGTTGATTTTTTTTTTTTAAACAAAAACTCCACAAGCTTCTAGTTCTGGCTGCCTTGATCACTCACTGCCACAGATGGGGTGTCCACATTAACAGCTATGACTATGCTTTCTCCATCCTCTGTTTTGATACGTTTAAGTTCCTGTTGTTCTGACTGGTCTCCGTTCTGGCGTTTTGTTGGAAGAGATGCTGATGCGGATGCATGGGTTGCTAACATATGCAAAGGACTTGCAGCAGCTGTAAGAAAGATAATTAAAAAACTTCAGATTCCAAATTCATTATGAAATAAGACAATACACGAATCAAACGATCACTGTAATTAAACATTATAAATTCTTTTATTATTTGTTTTACAGCAGTGAATTAGAAGCCCCAACCTGGCACATTGTTCTAGTCACTGTACAAACATTAAGAACTCACCATTTAAATAGTGAAGAAAAAGAGTGGTGGAAAAAGGAAGTATCTATGTTGTGTGGCTAGAAAAGTAAGGCACAGAGATGAAGTGCCTTAACCCAGTATCACATATGGGGGGAAACGGGGTCCTCACACAGCTAGGAAGTGCTCTCAGATGTACTTATTCCCCATTACTTTCTTTAGCAACAAGGGACTAGCATATTATGCTGAAACTATGTTTTAAATGCATTTTAAAACTTCAAACAGTTGCACCGCATTTGCAGATTTCCCCTATATACTGATGTAAATCAGATGAACAGAATCTGCAACCGCCCCCCTAAGTTACAAATTCAAAGCTAAACAAAACTCACTACTCAAAGCGGGGTTTGAATGGTGCACAAGTAATGCATTGCTGGCCACACACTGTACAAGGAGGATAAAATCAGCTACTGAGTGGCTGTTCATTCAGTGAGCACTGAATGAGGCAGGGGTCATATAAAAATAAAACAAACACTGTATCATAATGCATATGGAGGCTAAATTAAGGATGCATGGACAGCATTACCTAACTTTTGTGTGCTTGCCTTTGCAACCTACATCACATTGCTTAATTCCTTTTTGAAAGCAGGATTGTACAGTGAAATCATGGCCAAGTTCCACAGTACTGTATGGCTAAATTAAGGGGCAGCTGATTAATATGCATTTAAGTGGATTACTACAGTGTAGCAGACTAAATAGTTAATGTTCCTTAAAAGAAATGTAGGAAGGTATTCTGCACCACACTGAACAAGTGAAACCTGTGTATGGTGCTTTTTAAAAAATTCTTTATAGAAATGTGCGACTTACACATTCCATTTGGCACAGTGAAGACAGCAATATTATACTGCTACACTACTGCCAGATGCGGTTGTATTTTTCATATTACTGATTATGTGCAGAAATTAAATATCATGAATTTCATGAACCACATCCACCACAGTCACGCTTCAACCCTATATACATTTCTAATTGGGTATGCTTTAAGAGTGCAAGGTATAGACACAAAATTTGGAAAATGTACAGAAACTGTTTTCCTTAGACTAAATTATTTTAGTTCAATTTTTAAATTCAAAAGACCAGATTTGTTAACCTGGCTGAGTTTTAAGTCACCTTTATTTCACCTAAGCCATCAGGCAACCTTTACCTCCAAGCATAAGCTACTGTGTTCTGAAAGGTAGGTAGCTGATTGTTCATGCCCCAACATTATTTTGGCGATTCTGGTTTGCTGCATGATGTCTGTGTACAGAGTGGGGCCCACTGAAGATTCAGTAAGTGGCTAAACTGTTGCTCTGTAGCATGTTTGACTAATTCAGTATTTCTTAAATTTTAGTCTTTTAAGATGGTGATAGCTGTACTTGAATAACCGCTAATGGTTACACATTATGCTGTGTTTCCTGTTGGAAGACCTGAATAAGGGACAAAAGAGAGGCCTAGCAGTCCTAGGAGCAGTATATAAAGATCATCTTAAGTCTTGTGGCCAGAGAGGAACCAAGGTCCTAAGAATTTCTCTTCCAAAGCAGCTGTCCCTCTGCCTCTCAGTGTTTAAGGGGGGAAAAAAATCATAGGCCCTAGCAGTACTGTATAACATTCCACAAATAATACTCAAATACACACAACTGTGTTAGACAATGAAACAGCCGAGGACATGGAAACGACAGGCGAGAACTTTGAATTTAACAAGAACACCATATAGCTACATACTAGAGTTTCCTTTCTGCACACTCGCAGTCCTGGTGAAAATATCAATTTCAGTTAGGGGACAGTACATGTGACTGAAAAGCCCACAAGCCACACTAATTTATGTGACCCTTGCAAATATGTCTTGCATAACAAGGATAGCATTAAAATATGATAAAGTGCAGATTTTTAGAAGATAGCTCATATTCTTCATTTGGTGTTTACACTACAATCAATGAACCCCATGGCCAGGAATGGTGGCAATGTACAACAAAAATAATTCTTTGGCCAAAAATAGGATTAAGACTCTAAGAGGCTTCTCATGCCGCTCCTGCCCCCAGCACAATCTCACTGCTCCCAGCAAATGGGAGCTGCCTTTTTAAAGAACAGGAAATGTGCGCAGTATCCCTCCCCTGCATGCACTCCCTGTTCTTCAGAGAAGCACATGTGGCCCTTGCAGCTGGCTACTCTCAGCAGCCTGTGGGGGCATGGAAGGCAGGGAGCCTAGCTGAGAAACCTGCAGGGCTGCTGGCTCGGAGTAACCCAAGTAAGCCTCTCCTGGCCAGAGCCTACCTCCGGCACCCAGCCCCTCATTCCTCCCCAACCTTCTGTCCCCCCCGCCTCTCCCCCCACGCACACACTACCCCATGTAACCTAAAGCCTCTGTATCCCCTTCTGCACCCCAGTCCCCTGCCCCAGATCATAACCCCCTCCTTCACACACACTCCCTCCCAGACCCCACACTCATTTACCAAATTCTTGAAGTGGACCCCCCTCCCTTAAAAAGAATTGCCCACCCCTGCCACATGCCCAGGTGCTGGAAGATTTTCCCTCAGCAGTACCCATAGGGCCCTGGGTCTCAGTATCCCCTGAAATGGCGTACACATGCCACCCTACATAGGGAGCTCCTGGGCTCCTCCCTTCTCAGGTCCTTTTGCTGGGAAACTCCAACAGCGGGGAAGGAGGGTGGAAGGTTGAATGGACATGAACACATCTCAAAGAACACCAGTTACAGAACAGGTAACTGTCTTTTCTTCTTCCAGTGCTTGCTCATGTCCATTCAACATAGGTGACTGCTAGTAGTGGGGCAGGTAAGAGACTCAAGAACAGGCAGACTGCAACACAGCTCTACCTAATGCCATGTCGCTTCTAGCAGGGGTGTGATTGCACAGTGGGATGCGAAAGTGTGCACTGATGATCATGCTGCCGCCCGACAGATGTCTTAGATCAGGACGTTCACCAAAAAGGCAGCAGACGAGGCCTGGGTCCTAGTAGAAAGAGCCTTGACCAAGTCTGGGGCCGGAATGCCTGCTAGGTTGTAGCATGTGTGGATGCATGTGGTGATCAATCTGGCTATCCTCTAGGACAATACCAAATGGCCTTTCATCCTAGCCGCATAGGCCACAAACATCCGTGTGGACTTACGAAGAGCTTTGTTCTTTCCAGGTAGAACAAAAGGGCCTTCCTGACGTCTAGAGTGTGCAGATGTCTTTCTTCAATGGGCACATGAGGACTGGGGTACAAGACTGGGAGGAAGGTGTCCAGGCCCATGTGAAACGCTGAGACCACCTTTGGAAGAACGGCTGGGTGTGGCCTCAGTTGCACCTTATGTTTGAAGAAGATGGTGTCAAGCGGCTCTGATATTAGCATGTGAAGTTTGGAGTAAGGATGTTAAAGACTAGTCGACTATCTGATAAGCATTTGCTTACTGGATAGTTCTTTGACTAGTCGACTAGTCTATAGGCACTGATCCCGGGTTCTGGGGAAATACCGTGGGAGCCCGGGATCAGCTGGGGAGTCTCCAGCTGACCCCGGGCTTCCCACAACTGCTCCTTGCATGGTTTAAAGGGACAGCCACCAAACAGCTGATTCGTGGCTCAGCTGTTCGGCAGCTGTCCCTTTGAACCACACATCTGCCCGATTCAAAGGGTCAGCTGCGGGGAGTCCAAGGTTCAGCTGGGGACTCCCCAGGAAATGCTGCAGGGAGCCTGGGATCAACTGGGGAGTCCCCAGCTGATCCCAGGCTCCATGGCTTTGAAATGTACAAGAGCCCCCACTGGGGACTCTTGTGCATTTCAAAGAAGGCATCTGTGTGCAGCTCGGAGTTGCTGGGGCTCTTGCACATTTCAAAGGAGGAATGCGAAAGTGCCTATTGACTAGTTGACTAGTCAATTAACCGCATTTTAACATCCTTAGTTTGGAGACTCTTCTGGCTGACGTAATGACCACAAGAAAGGCCACCTTCAATGACAGCACGAAAGGGGGCAGGAAGCCAGTGGCTCAAACTAGGGATGTGAACATGCACAATTATACACAGTTCCCTTCCCAAAGCTGCCTCAGAAGCAACAGTGTGTGTGTGTGTGTGTGTGTGGGGGGGGGTGGTGGTGAGAGGCAGGAGCCAGCTTTTAAGTTGGCCCCCCACACGTACCAGCTCTCATGGAGCTGCCTTCCCCTCCCCCCCCGTGTAAACGTGTAACCGCCTGAAAATTTCAGCAGTTACACGCTTACCTAAACAAACACATTTTAACATCCCTAGCTAAAACAGAGGACTGGTGAGCTTAGCGAGGACCAGGTTAAGATCACACTGTGGAAGAGGGGTTGGGGTCTGTGGGAATAGCCTTCCAGGAAGCATGCACAAGACTGTACAAGAAAACCGAGTGCCCTAGATCGGCAGATGGAAGGCCAAGATTGCAGCCTGGCATACTTTGATCGAGGTGAGAGTGAGGCCTTCTTGTTTCCAAGGCAAAAGACAGTTGAGGACCAATTGAAGCTTCGATGGGGACAACTCCTCCCTCAGGGACACCCAAGCTGAAAACTGCTTCCACTTGGCCATGTACGTTGATCTAGTTGAAGGCTTCCTGTTTTTAAGGAGGATGCGCTGCACCTCTGCTGAGCATGCTATCTCCAGTATGACCTCCACCGAGTCTTGTCTGATCTTCTGGAAGACCTTGCTGATCAGTGGGAATAGGGAAACGCATACAGGAGACGGTCCATCCAGGGGAGAAGGCTGGTGTCAGAGATGGAGCCTTTCTCTAGACCCATCCATGAGCACAAGGTGAGGCACTTCAGGTTGCATTCTGTCACAAACAGGTCCACTTGGGGAGAGAGCCCCAGTCCCAGAAGAAAATGCGGGTAACCTCTGGATGGAGACACCACTTTTGGCAAGATGAGAACTCTCTGCTCAGACAGTCCACAATAACATTGTATGCTCCCGGAAGATGGCTTATCTCCAGTTAGATATGGTGGAGGACACAGAAATTCCAGTCGGATTGCTTCCTTGCAGAGGGATGTGGAGCGGGCTTCTCCCTGCCTGTTGATGTAGAACATAAGAATGGCCAGACTGAGTCAGACCAAAGATCCATCTAGCCCAGTATCCTGTCTTCCAACAGTAGCCAATGCCAGATGCCCCAGAGGGAGTGAACAGAACCGGTAATCATCAAGTGATTCTTCTCCTGTCATCCATTTCCAGTCTCTGACAAATGGAAGCTAGAGACACCATTCCTGCGCATCCTGGCTAATAGCCATTGATGGACCTAACCTCCAGGAATTTATCTACAGTAAACTTCCGATAATCCGGCACCTTTAGGACCCAGGGGGTGCCGGATTATCAGATATGCCGGACTATCGGAAGGGGGCGCTATGGGGGGTCTGGGGTGGGGTGGGGTGGGGTGGAGGGGATGCCACCCTAGACCCCTCATAGCCCCCCCTTCCGATAGTCCGGCTCTGCCCCAGGCGTCCCCAATTCAGCCGCTGCTGGTCAGTTTCAGCAGCGGCTGAATCGGGGACACCTGGGGCAGAGCAACTGGGGTGCTGCCGGGTTGGTCCCGCAGTGCTGAGGGGCGGCGCTACAGGACCAACCCGTCAGCACCCCAGCTGCTCTTGGGGACGCTTGGGACAGAGCATCTGGGGTGCTGCCAGGTTGGTCCCGCAGCGCCGAGGGGCGGGCGCTACGGGACCAACCCGGCAGCACCCCAGCTGCTCTGCCCCAGGCGTCCCGATTCAGCTGCTGCTGAAACTGATCAGCAGCTGACTCCAGGAAGCCCGGGGCAGAGCTGCTACACTGCGGGATGGAGGTTAGGTCCATCCGCAGTGTAGCAGCTCTGCCCCGGCTTCCTGGAGTCAGCTGCTGATCAGTTTCAGCAGCAGCTGAATCGGGACGCCTGGGGCAGAGCAGCTGGGGTGCTGCCGGGTTGGTCCCGCAGCCCCGAGGGGCAGTGCTACGGGACCAACCCAGCAGCACCCCAGCTGCTCTGCCCCCGGCTTCCCCGATTCAGCTGCTGGTCAGTTTCAGCAGCGGCTGAATAGGGGAAGCCGGGCGCAGAGCAGCTCCAATTGTCCGGCAGCCGGAGCATTTCTGGGTTCCTGATGGTGCCGGACCATCAGGAGTGCGGGAGCACTGGATGCTGGACCAATGTAGTTTTACTGTAGTTAATTTTTTGAACCATGTTAAAGTCCTGGTCTTCACAACATGCTCTGGAAAGGAGTTTCACAAGCTGATCATGCAGTTCACAAAGAAAAACTTCCTTTTATTTGTTTTAAACCTGTTACCTATTAATTTCATTTGATGGCCTTTAGTTCTTATGTTATGTGAACAAGTAAATTACTTTTCCTTATTGACTTTCTCCATACCGGTCATGATTTTGTAGACCTCTATCCTATCCCCTCCCCTTAGCCTCCTCTAAGCTGAAAAGTCACAGTCTTTTTAATTGCTCTTCATACAGCAACCGTTCCAAACGCCGAAATTTTTGTTGTCCTTTTCTGAATCTTTTCCAATACCGATATATCTTTTGAGATGAGGTGACCACATCTGTACACAATATTGAAGATGTGGGTGTACCATGGATTTATAGAGAGGCAATAAGATATTCTCTGTCTTATTCTCTATCCCTTTTTTAAATGATTACTTACATTGTTTGCTTTTTTGACTGCTGCTGCACATTGAGTGGATGTTTTCAGAGAACTATCCACAATGACTCCAAGATCTCTCTCGAGTGGTTATAGCTAAATTAATCCCAATCATACATACAAAATGATGGGGACTATTTTTTCCAGTGTGCAATACCTTTGCATTTATCAACATGAAAATTCATTTGCTATTTTGTTGCCCAATCACCTAGTTTGGTGAGATCTTTTTGAAGCTCTTCACAGTCTTCTTTGGTCTTAACTATCTTGAACAGTTTGGTATCATCTGCAAATTTTGCCACCTCACAGTTTACTCCTTTCTCCAGATCATTTATAAGTAGGTTGAATAGGATTGGTCCAAGTACAGACCCTTGAGGGACCCCACTAGTTACCTCTCTCCATTTTGAAAATTGACCATTTACTCCTACCCTTTGTTTCCTGTCTTTTAACCAGTTATCAATCCATGCATGAGAGGACCTTCCCTCTTATCCCATGACAACTTACTTTACTTGAGAGCCTTTGGTGAACGGCTTTCTGGAAATCAAAGTACAATTTATCTACTGGATCTCCCTTGTCCACATATTTGTTGACCCTCTCAAAGAACTCTAGTAGATTAGTAAGGCATGATTTCCCTTTACAGAAACCATGTTGACTTTTCCCCAACAAATTATCATAGAATCACAGAACACTAGAACTGGAAGGGACCTCGAGAGGTCATTGAGTCCAGTCCTCTGCCCTCAAGGCAGGACCATTCCTGATAGATGTCTATCTAACCTGGTCTTAAATATCTCCAGAGATGGAGATTCCACCACTTCCCTAGGCAATTTATTCCAGTGTTTAACCACCCTGACAGTTAGAAACTTTTTCCTAATGTCCAACCTAAACCTCCCTTGCTGCAGTTTAAGCCCATTGCTTCTTGTTCTATCCTCAGAGGCCAAGAACAACAATTATTCTCCCTCCTCCTGGTGACAACCCTTTTAGATGCCTGAAAACCGCTATCATGTTCCCTCTCAGACTTCTCCCTTCCAAACTAAACAAGCTCAGTTCTTTCAGTGTTCCTTCATAGGTCATGTTTTCTAGACCTTTACTCATTCTTGTTGCTCTTCTCTGGACCCTCTCCAATTTCTCCACATCTTTCTTGAAATGTGGTGCCCAGAACTGGACACAATACTCCAACTGAGGCCTGATCAGCGCAGAGTACAGCGGAAGAATGACTTCTCATGTTTTGCTCACAACACTCCTGTTAATGCATCCCAGAATCATGTTTGCTTTTTCTGCAACAGCGTCACATTGTTGACTCATATTTAGCTTGGGGTCCACTATGACCCCTAGATACCTTTCTGCAGTACTCTTTCCTAGACAGTCGTGTCCCATTCTGTATGTGTGAAATGGATTGTTCTTTCCTAAGTGGTGTAATTTGCAATTGTCCTGATTTAACTTCATTCTATTTACCTCAGACCATTTCTCCAGTTTGTCCAGGTCATTTTGAATTATGACCCTATCCTCCAAAGCAGTTGCAACCCCTCCCAGCTTGGTATCATCTGCAAACTTAGTAAGTGTACTCTCTATGCCAGTATCTAAATCATGAATGAAGATATTGAACAGAACCGGTCCCAAAACAGACCCCTGCGGAACCCCACTTGTTATGCCCTTCCAGCAGGATTGTGAACCATTAATAACTACTCTCTGAGAATGGTTATCCAGCCAATTATGCATCTACCTTACAGTAGCCCCATATAAGTTGTTTTTGCCTAATTTATTGATAAGAAGATCATGCGAGACCGTATCATATGCCATACTAAAGTGTAGGTATACCACATCTTCATTATCCACAAAACTCATTATCCTAACAAAGAAAGCTATCAGATTGGTTTATGATCTGTGCTGGCTGTTATCTATGACCCCGTTATCTACCAGGTATTTGCAGATGAATTCCTTAATTACTTGCCCCATTATCCTTCCTGGCACAGAAGTTAAACTGACTGGTCTGTAGTTTCCTGGTTGTTCTTATTTCCCTTTTCATAGATGGGCACTAGATTTGCCCTTTTCCAGTCTTCTGGAATCTCTCCCGTCTGCCATGATTTTTCAAAGATGATAGCTAAAGGCTCAGATACCTCTTCTATCAGCTCCTTGAGTATTCCAGGATGCATTTCATCAGGCCCTGGTGACTTGCAGACATCTAACTTTTCAAAGTGATTTTAACTTTTTTTTTAATCTTCTAAACCTATCCCATTCCCATTAGTATTCACTATGTTAGGCATTCCTTCATCAGACTTCTTGGTGAAGACCGAAACAAAGAAGTCATTAAGCACCTCTGCCATTTCCAAGTTTCCTGTTATTGTTTCTCCCTCTTCAGTGAGCAATGGACCTATCCTGTCCTCTTGCTTCTAATACATTTGTAGAATGTCTTCTTGTTACCCTTTATGTCTCTAGCTGGACTGAGCTCGTTTTTTGCTTTTGCTCTTCTAACCTTGCCCCTGCATACTTGTGTTGTTTGCTTATATTCATCTTTTGTAATGTGACCTCGTTTCCACTTTTTATACGACTCCTTTTTGATTTTTAGATCATGCAAGATCTCCTGGTTAAGCCAAGGTGGTCTTTTGCCATACATTCTATCTTTTCTATGGAGCGGAATAACTTGCTTTTGGGCCTTAATAATGTTCCTTTGAAAAACTGCCAACTCTCTTCAGTTGTTTTTCCCTTTAGTCTTGCTTCTCATGGGACCTTACCTACCAGCTCCCTGAGCTTATCAAAATCTGCCTTCCTGAAATCCATTGTCTCTATTTTGCTGTTCTCCCTTCTACGATTCCTTAGAATCATGAGCTCTATGATTTCATGATCACTTTAGCCCAAGTTGCCTTCCACTTCCAAATTCTCAACCAGCTCCTCCCTATTTGTTAAGATCAAATCTAGAATAGCTTCCCCCCCAGTAGCTTTTTCAACCTTCTGAAATAAAAAGTTGTTTCCAATGCAGTCCAAGAACTTATTGGATAGTCTGTGCCCTGCTGTGTTAGTTTCCCAACATATGTCCGGATAGTTGAAGTCCCCCATCACCACCAAATCCTGCGCTTAGGATGATTTTGTTAGTTGTTTAAAAAAGCCTCATCCACCTCTTCTACCTGGGTAGGTGGTCTGTAATAGACCCCTAGCATGACATCACTCTTGTTTTTCACCCCTTTTAACATAACCCAGAGACTCTCAACACATCTGGTTCCTACGTCCATCTCCACCTCAGTCCAAATGTGTACATTTTTAATATTAAGGCAACACCTCCTCCCTTTTGGCCCCACCTATCCTTCCTGAGTAAGCCAAACCCTTCTATACCAATATTCCAATTGTGTGTATTATCCCACCAAGTCTCTCTGATACCAACAATGCCATAGACGTGTTTATTTGTTAGCACTTCCAGTTCTTCCTGCTTATTACACATGCTTCTTGCATTTGTATAGACGCATCTAAGATACTGATTTGACCTTGTTCATTTATGTGTCTGACAATTCTATTCTTAACTATAGTTTCAACTAATTTGCCCGGTACTCACGTTAGACTTACCAGTCTGTAGTCGCCAGGATCACCTCTAGAACCCTTTTTAAATACTGGCGTCACATTAGCTAACTTCCAGTCATTAGATACAGAAGCTGATTTGAAGGATAGGTTACAAACCAGAGTTAATAGTTCTGCATTTTCACATTTGAGTTCTTTCAGAACTCTTGGGTGAATGCCATCTGGTCCCAGTGACTTGTTATTTTTAAATTTCCAAAACCTCCTCTAATGACACCTCAATCTGGGACAATTCCTCAGGATGTATCACCTAAAAGCAATGGCTCAGGTTTGGGAATCTCCCTAATATCCTCAGCCGTGAAGACCGAAGCAAAGAATTTATTTAGTTTCTCCACAATTACTATATCATCTTTGAGTGCTCCTTTGGCATGTCGATTGCCCAGTGGCCCCCCCCACTAGTTAGGCTTCCTGCTTCTTATGTACTTAAACATTTTGCTATTACTTTTTGAGTTTTTGGCTAGCTATTCTTCAAACTCCTTTTTGGCTTTTTTATTATTAGATTTTTACACTTAATTTGACAGTTTATGCTCCTTTCTATTTTCTTCACTAGGATTTAGCTTCTACTTTTCAAATGATGACTTATCTTTTTTCAAATTAAAAAAAAATTGTTGTTTCTTTTTTTGGAGAACACAGACCACTCTGCCCCGCAGGTGAAGCAAGAACACTTTGCATGCATTTCTGACTACCCTGAGCTCTCTGACGTCTATGTGGATAAACGTCTCGCTCTGGGATCACTGGCCATGAGTCTGGGCCACTCAGAGGTAAGCCCTTCAACCCTTTTCCAAGGGGTCAGAAACTAGTTCCACTGAGTGTTGGGGTTGCCTAAACAGGACACCAGCAAGGAGATTGTGTGGTTCCATTCATCATCACAAGGAGTGGAGGATGCAAGGCAATACCATGACTACACAGTCAAGGAGATGCTGCGCTGGGGAGTACACTGACGCCAGCCAAACCTGGAGTGGGAACATCTTGAGCCTTGCTAAAGGCACCACGTAAGTGCAAGCTGCCATATGGCAGAGGATGTGTAGACACGCCCTTGCTGTCATTAGGGGGACAAGGGACAGCTGGTAAATGAAATCCTGCAGTGCTCTGAACCTGTCCCAAGGGAGAGATGCCATGGCTGCCACAGAGTCGAGTACTGCTCTTATAAACTTGATTCTCTGCACTGGGACTAATGACTTTTTTTTTGTTTACGAGGAGCCTGAGACTATGACATGTGGAGAGAAGGAGATCAACGTCCCCCTGGACTTTCTGCTGTGAATGGCCCTTGGTCAGCCAGTCATCCAGATAGGGATATACTTGGACCCCTAAATGACGTAGGTAAGCTGCTACCACCGACAAGCACCTTGTAAATACTCTGGGTGCTATGGCTAGGCTGAAGGGTAGGACAATTATAGTGGTTGCATCCTGACAAAAGGAAGAAAGGAGAGCAGCAAATTACATACCCTGGACTTCAGATAAGCAGACTTTGGCTCCCTCAGAGAACTGATGGGCAGGATCCCCTGGGATGCTAACATGAATGGAAAAGGAGTCCAGGAAAGCTGGCTGTATTTTAAAGAAGCCTTATTGATGGCAAAGGAACAAACAATCCTAATGCGCACTAAGAAAAGCAAATATGGTAGGCGACCAGGGTGGCTTACCAGGGAAATCCTTGGCAAGCTTGAACACAAAAAGGAAACTTACAAGAAATGGAAACTTGGAAAGGTGACTATGGAGGAGTATAAATATATTGCTCAAGAATGCAAGGGAGCAATCAGGAAGGCAAAAGCGCAACTGGAAATGCAGCTAGCAGGGGATATGAAGAGTAACAAGAAAGGTTTCTACACGCATGTTAGCAATAAGATGGTGATCAGGGAGGGTGTGGGGCCGTTACTGGATGAGGGAGGTAACCTAGCGACATATGATGTGGGAAAAGCTGAAGTACTCAATGCTTTCTTTGCCTCTGTCTTCACAGACAAAGTCAGCTCCCAGACTACTGCACTAGGCAATGCAGTATGGGAAGGAGGTGGGCAGCCCTTGGTGGAGAAAGAATGGGTTAAGAACTATTTAGAAAAGCTAGACACACACAAATCCATGGGTCCGGATTTAATGCATCTGAGGGTACTGAGGAAGTTGGCAAATGTCATTGCAGAGCCTCTGGCCATTATCTTTTAAAATTCATGGAGATTGGGAGAGGTTCCAGACAATTGGAAAAAGGAAAACGCAGTGCCCATCTTTAAGAAAGGGAAAAAGGAGAATCCAGGAAACTATAGACCAGTTAGCCTTACCTTAGTCCCCAGAAAAATCCTGGACAGGGTCATCAAGGAATCCATTTTGAGGCACTTGGAAGAGGGGCAGTGATCAGGAATAGTCAACATGGATTAACCAAGGGCAAGTCATGCCTAACCAATCTGATTAGCTTCTATGATGAGGTAACTGGCTCTGTGAATACGGGAAGTCAGTGGATGTGATATACCTTGACTTTAGCAAAGCTTTTGATATGGTCTCCCACAATATTCTTGCCAACAAGTTAAGGAAGTATGGATTGGATAAATGGACTGCAAGGTGAATAAAAAACTGGCTAGATTGTTGGGCCCAACAGATAGCGATCAACAGCTCAATGTCTGGTTGGCAGTCGGTTTCAAGTGGAGTGCCCCAAGGATCAATTCTAGGGCCAATTTTCTTCAACATCTTTATTAATGACCTGGATGGATTATACCATCAGCAAGTTTGCAGATGACACTAAGCTAGGGGAGAGGTAGATATGTTGAAGAGTAGGAACAGGGTCCAGAGTGGCATAGACAAATTGGGGGATTGGGCCAAAATAAATCTGATGAGGTTCAACAAGTACCAGTGCAGAGTTCTATGATTGGGATGGAAGAATCCCAAGCACTGTTACAGGCTGGGGACAGAGTGGCTAAGCAGCAGTTCGGCAGAAAAGGACTTGAGGATAACAGTGGATGAGAAGCTGGATATGAGTGAACAGTGTGCCCTTGCAGCCAAGAAAGCTAGTGGCAGATTAGGGTGTATTAGGAGGAGCACTGCCAGCAGATCTAAAGATGTTATTATTCCCCCTTTATTCGGCACTGGTGAGGCCACATCTGGAGTATTGCGTCCAGTTCTGGACCCCCCCACTATAGAAAGGATGTGGAGAGGGTCCAGCGGAGGGCAACCAAAATTATGATGGGGCTGCAGCACATGACCTACCAGGAGAGGCAGAGAGATTTGGGCTTATTTAGTCTGCAGAAGAGTGAGGGGGGGGATTTGATAGCAGCCTTCAACTTCCTTAAAGGAGGTTCCAAAGAGGATAGAGAGAGGCTGTTCTCAGTAGTGAGGGATGGAAGAACAAGGAGCAATGGTCTAAGTTAGAGTGGCGGAGGTCTAGGTTGGATATTATAAAA
Source organism: Rafetus swinhoei (assembly GCA_019425775.1). Classification (NCBI taxonomy): domain Eukaryota; kingdom Metazoa; phylum Chordata; order Testudines; family Trionychidae; genus Rafetus; species Rafetus swinhoei. The sequence goes on from CM033438.1 coordinate 6,261,174, forward strand.
AACTTTCACCAGGAGGGTGGTGAAGCACTGGAATGGGTTACCTAGGGAGGTGGTGGAATTTCCATCCCTAGAGGTTTTTAAGTCCTGGCTGGACAAAGCCCTGGCTGGGATGATTTAGTTAAGGTTGGTCAGGGAGTTGGACTTGATGACTTCCTGAGGTCTCTTGCAGCCCTAGGATTCTATGATTCTACCTTGAGCCTCAGAAACCATCTATCCCTCTCCAAGATCGCAATGTGGAAATACATGTCCTTGAGGCCGGCAGGTCCAGAATAATTGACCCCAGGGTGATCATGGAAAACTTGGAGTGGACCAGGTACTGATTCAAGTCTTGTAGGTTCAGAATGGGCCTGAAGGTCCTCCCTTGGCCTTGGGTCCTGGAACTGGGCAGGCACCTTTTCCACTGCTCCAGGCAGAGTAGCTCTGCAACCTCTGCTGCTTGTGAGAAGGGTCCCTGAAGCGGAATGGGGAGGGAGGGTGGGAAGGGGGGAGTAGAAGTCAGCTGGAGGGTATAGCCATCCTGCACCAGGACCCAACAGTCCAATGAATCTGCCCAAGCTGGCAGGAAAGGGTGGAGGTGGGAGGCAAAGGGGCAGGAAGAATCCAAACATCCTCTATGTTGCCCTGGAACATACCCTCAAAAAGCATGCATGGCAGAGGGCTTGGGCTGGCTCAACAAGGATGACAGCCCTGCCTTTTACGGAAAGGCTTCATGCACCCTTGTATCGGGTCCTGCTAGGTATGTTGCACTTTGGGCTGAGCAGATCGGGGCTTAAACTTTTTATGGTCTGGCCCTGGCATACAGAAACCCAAAGTCTTTAGGGTCTTGCGAGAGTCCTTAAGCCTGTACAGTTTGGTATCCATCTGTTCCATCAACAGAGCCTCACAATCGAAGGGGAGGTCCTGGATTGAATTCTGGGCCTTTGGTGACAGACCTGACCAAAGTAGCCATGCAGTGCTTCTCATGGTGATTGCAGGCACCATGGACCATTCTGCTGAATCTGCCATGTCCGATGTTGCCTGCAGAGCCATCCTTGCTATGGCTGTGCCCTCATCCAATAGCACCCTGAACTCTTTTTTGGATGCTTCAGGGAGGAACACCTCAAACTTGGCCATCAACTGCCATGAGTTGAGGTTGTATCATGCAAGTAGAGCCTGATGGTTTGCCACCAATAGTTGACAGCTGGCCGAAGAATAAAGCTTTGTTCCAAACAAGTTGAGGTGTCTGGAGTCCTTATTCCTCAGCATGGGGGTGGGTTGGCCTTGCCGCTCCCTGTGGTTCACTAATTCCACCACCAGAGAGCGAGGCAATGGGTGGGTGTAGAGGCACTCATGGACCTGGGCAGGCACAAAGTACTTTCTCTCCACTGTCTTCGAGATGGGATGGATAGATGAATGGGTTTTGCCAGAGCGCCTTGACAATTTTGGCTACCACTTGGGCTAGTCTGGCTGGTGTCTACTAGCCCAAGATCCCAAAGAGGGAGTCAGAGACCTCCTGGAATACCACTGCTCTTGAGAAAGGCCTTTGTATCATCCGAAGGGACCATGGGAGGTGGGTATACAGCGGCCTTGTCCGGTGAGAAAGAAGAGGAGGGTTGGCCCTCTTCCAGGGATCCCTCCTCCAACTGAGGGGTAAGATACTCTCTCACCTCCAGTGCCTGGATCCGGCTCACGGGAGTGCTGAGGAAAGCTCTGAGGCTCCAGCCACCAAATGGGCTTCCTCAGGCTGAACCTGAAAACCCCAGGGAGCCCAAGGACACCATTGCATCTGCCACTGCTACTGAGGCCAAAGGCAGGGCCGGATTAAGGCATGGGCTAGCCGGGCAGCTGCTCGGGGCGTCAACCTATGGGGGCGCCTGATGGCAGCTGTATGGGGCGCACAGCGCCCCTTATAGCTGCCATCAGGCGCCGCGCTCCCAGATCGCAGGCTGCAGCAGCTCCCAACGGCTACCCTGCAGCGGCCGCCTGGGGCTGGGACCGCGTTAACCCCCGCAGTGCCGGCCAGCAGCGTCCTTCCCCCCGCAGCCGCGGGGCCCTGCATGGCCAAGCCCGGCCCGCCCCGGGCTGCACGCCAGCAGCAGTAGCCAGGCTGTGCCAGGCCAGACATGTGCGTCCTGCCGCCGCCAGGGCCACACATGTGCCCTCTCCCACACACCGGGGTGGGGGCCGGGCCGTGCATGCGCCCTCTCCCAGCCTGGGGCGCAATTAAACTATCTGCCCGGGGTGCCGGAATGGCTCGGTCCGGCCCTCGCCAAAGGGTGCCCTAAGAGGCCATCTGCGATATCGCATGGTATGGCTCTAAGCGAGGTGCGGAGGGCTGTGCTGGAGGCAAGGAGACTAAGTCCAAGACAGCAGCAACTGAGCAGACACTGCTGGAGGCCCGACTTGGAGAGTGCCCTATGCTCCCTGCAGTGGCGAGATTCCCGTACCAACTGCAATCTCAATGATTGAGTACGGGGCCTGGAGCATCTGGTAAGCAGTCCCTTGAGGTTTTATGTGTACTCAAGGGATGGCAGTCTCCAGTGCTGGGCCACGGATCTGGACCTATACGAGCAGGTACAGGGACCAGAGGAGCTACTCAGTGCTGGTGGGTACTAATGCCGAGGGGAGTGGAGCTGTGAAGGGGAGTAGTGCTTGGCATGGTGAGAATCATATGGGGACCCATTCTCTACAGTAACACTGAAGCCGCGGAGCACATGCCCCCAAAAGTCTGCGCTCCATGCTGGGGACTTAGCATGTTGCCGTGGCGAGACCTGCCCCAAACCGGTGAGGCTACAAGGGGCCCTCCAGTCCATGTGTCCCAGTGAGCATGAGAATTGGATGCTCAGTGACCCATTTTCAAATGGCAGTTTTCCACCTGCGCCTGGGCCCAGCCAGCAGTGTTGTTGACAGCATCTGCATTGTAAGAATGTCCTGCGCCGCTTGGAAGGCCTCCAGCATGGGTGGAGGCTGCACAACTGTGGCGGGCAATGGTGACTGGCCAGGCTGGAGTGGCCCACCTAAGCTGGGGATGTGTCCTTGTAGCGTTCCAAGGGATGGTCCCCTTTATTGGCTTTCTGCTTTCAGGGTGCTGGAGAATGGTCCTTGGCAGCCTTCTTCTTCGGCTGGGTGCCCACGGATGCCCAGTGCCGAGTCGACAGTGCTAGAGGGGAGCTCCACGTTGAGGCAGAGGTACTTAGTGCCAAGTCCCAGTGTGGTTCTTGCGGCACCAAGGAAGACTCCATAAGCAGTGCCCTTAATCGAATGCTTTGTCTCTTATTGTCCTGGGGTGGAAAGAACTGTACATCTTGCACTTGGAGGAAATGTGCGATTCACCTAAGCAATGGAGGCAGTCAGCGTGAGGCTCACCAATTAGCATAGGCCTGCAACATTCGACACAGGCTTTAAGTTGGGGGAGGGAGTATGCCTCAGGCTAAGACCCAATGGGGGACTAATAGTTAATTGTTCTACCAACACTTAAGGGAAACTATTTACAACTGAACAGAGGGAATGGCCAACGCTATAGCTAAGGCTGGGGCAGAGCGTTTCAAGCACTGTCACTGGCGGCAAAAACAAACTGAAGAGGGAGGGACCCAGGAGCGCCACTCCAGGGTGTGCTGAGACCAAAGCCCCTACAGGTACTGCTGAGGGAAAATCTTCCGGCTCTGGTGCACTTGTGGAGAGCACATGCACCTATGTTGAATGGACATGAGCAAGCACTCAAGAATTTTAGATTTAGAATGAACTAAATTATAAATGAAGTGGTTTTTGGTTTTAAGTGCATCTACTGGTATGGATTCTATTTGATTTTTACAAAACTGCTCTAAGAAAAAAAAACATAAATTAAGACTGATTCTGCAAATACACATCTAATTTTGCTCACATGAATTGTTTCATTGACATCAATGGAGCTACTCATGTACTTAATTTTAAATGACTAAATAGTTAAAGCATCAGGGACTAAAACAGAATTTGTCACTAGACATTTTTAATAATAATACATAGTCATTTCAAAACAAAATCGCTTCATCAATAATAAACAAGTTATTACAACTTTTTATATACAAAGGTCAATATTTTTAAGGGTTCCTAAATACAAAGCCAGGCACCCAAGAATGGCATTTTCAAGAACTCTTAACTGACTTTGGACTGCAAACCTTGATGGAGTATAGCTTTGTTGAAGGAATCTCATTATGCACAGTTGATAGCCAAAATAGCCTGTGCTATCTTTGCATTTTATGTTTGAGTTTGTATTAGTCTCATAGTAAGTATGTTAACAAGGCCCTGAACTTGACATTCCCAAGCATACATGAACAAGTTATGTAGGAAAATTTCTTAGAAAGAAGTTCCTATGTAAAATCTGAAATTCCAGGAACAGTTAGAAAACATCATTAAAGAAACAAGTACAAAATACTTCATCAATTTAAGAATATAAAATGAGAAAAAAGCAAAGAATTAGCAACATGTAGATTAATCTGCTTTAAATAAACAATATATTCTTTTTAAAGCTATTTTTAATTCACCTTGTTTCAAAGGGAAACTGTTAAAACAAATAGGCATGAAATTAGATTCATCAGCAAACCAAAGCAAAAGTCATATTCAATAAAAATGTACATTTGTTCTGCCATCCAATCAAACTGCCTACTCAAAAACTGGGACATCAAAGGGTATTAGATAGGCAAGAAGCTTTCAAAAGAATCCTCTAGAATTCTTGTAAATTTTAATATTTTCTTCTTTTCAAGCTTTGGAGAAAAGTAGAGCAGAAGAATGACCTAAAAAGCAGACCGCTCAAAAAAGCCAATTTGTTCTTGGCCACCCAGAGAACTGGTTGCCTGTTTTAGTTGTACTGCAGCCTTTGTGCAGGAACAGTTTTCAAGAACTAAAGAAACATTTTAAAGTTATTTTTATGTTGGGTTTAATTAAAGTAGTCATCCCTTACAGTGCCCCTTTAAGAATTCCAGAGTCAATTCCCATTCTGGTAACAGACAGTCTTGTCTGTCTGGCATACACACAAGGCTGCATGATGGAAACTGAAACAGTATGTACTGAAACTGTGTCAGTACAAGCAGCTAAAGGAGGAATTTAAATGATGAGATTTTACAAATGGGCATTCTGAGAAATTGTACAAATGTGCTCATTCTGAAGCCAGTTCCTACACTGGAAATGTTTGTGGCTATAGGAAATATTGGTCAAAAGCTTACCAGTGCTGCCCTGCCCTTGTATCGCTGTGGTGATGGGTACTATGTGCGTTCCATTCTGCGTTACAGTTTTTATTGGTAGCTGGTGTTGACCTAGAGGTGCCTGTTGCACTATAGTAACTGTCTGTAAGGGCGTGGTCTGAGATGTTTGAATGATACGACTGGCAGCTCCTATTGTAGCATGGCTAATAGCAGGTATAGGTTCCACTTTAACTGGAAAACAATAAAAGTTATTTAATGTTATAAGACAACAGCTTAAAACAAAACAAGATAAAAAGTGATTTTTAGTTAACTTTATCCCTCCAATGACTATAATTCATTTTATTAATAAACCTCAAAGCATCTGAAAAAGTGAGCGTGGAATAAATATTCTATTTTAATCAATTTTTTTCCACTTGCACCTATGAAGTGATTTTTAAAAGATACATAAGGCATTAGGCATTCACATATTTATACAAGACTTACTGAACTCAGCCAATTCTCACCTTTTACTTCCTTGTGGTCTCCATTCTCTTGAGGTTCTACCTTGGGCTGGGTTACCACTGCAGCTTGTGTAACCACTGCCTGTCCAGCTACAGTGTAAGTGTTTGCTGGTGCTAATCCAGTCACATTTGTGACTGACACAGCTGGTATCTGGTGAACAACATGAACTGTCTGAACTACAGGCTGCTGGGATGTTGATGTTGTCACAGGAGTTGTAACAGTATAGGTGACAGGTTTAATAGTTTGTGGTAGCTGCCGTTGTACGGTAATTAAAACTGGTTGGCTAGATAGAGGTGATCCTATCAAAAAAGACAAAAATAAATTAGACTAGAAGTTTGAATCAAGTATTCTTTTAGTTAATCATTCTATTAAATATACTGCAATGAAGCCTTGTAAAAGCAATAACCCTCGCTATTCCCCTTCATTGGATGCTACAAGAGCTAAGAAATAGATAATAAAGACTTCACACCTTACAATTTTGGCATGTAGAGTTGGAGCAGGGGTGGGCAAAGGGCCCTCTGCGGACCGGATCTGGCCCGCCAAGCCGATGGATCTGGCCCACGGCCGCCCTGCTGCTCCCCCAACCCCAGGCTAACCAGGGCCTGGGGAGCACGCAAAGTCTCCTTGTCCCTGCAAGAGCGTGTGGCGGCTAGAGACACACATTGGCAGTTTTAAAACAGCCGGCATTTATCTCTAGCTGCCATGAGCCTTTGGGGGAGGGAGAGTGCGTGACGTCTTTCACATCCTGTCCCCACCCTGCCAGGGACGCGTAGCAGCTAGACACACATGCCGGCTGTTTGAAAACTGCCAGAGTGTCTCTCTAGCTGCTGTGCGCTCTTGGGAGATGAGAAGACTTCGCATGTGCCCCAACCCACAGGCACTGATTGGCCTGGGGGCAGAGGGAGTGTATGAGGTCTCCTACCATGAGAGGCACCTAGAGGGAACCACCAGCTGTTTTAAAACAGCTGGCCTTTCTCTCTGCGGGGCGGGGTGCCTTCTTGCGCTCCCTGACTCCAGTCCAATCAGGGTTGGGGGGCGGAGGGGGGAAGAGCACAAGAAGTCTCTTGGCACTTCTCCCCAAGGCCCCAACCCTTCCGGGGTGGCCCCCTTTTAAAAATTATTGCCCACCCCCGAGTTGGAATAATCAGACTGTTGCTGCTGGCTCCCTGTATGAGACCTAAATAAATACCTACACAGTCTTCTCTGTACCATAAGGGATAGCATTAGGAAACATGGTAGCTAGAACACAAATAAAACTGCCAATACAACACAGCTAAATATTGGTGGGGGGTAGGGGGAGAGATGTAAGGGATTCAGAGTCAATACAAAAGAAACATCCCACCATTGAACTCAACCCTTCCCATTTCTGGTTTTCTTGCCCTCTACTGCAAATATGGCTGTAATTACATGGTTGCAAATATGTGCAATAATTAAGATATTTATTTAGTATAGAAACTCTTGATCCAGGAGATCACTTTGATCCAGGTCAACCATTCCTAATGAAGCTTTTTATCCAAATTCACGTTCTGACAGAGAATCTGTGCTGTACAAAAATATTTAATAGTTTTCCAGAAGAAGAGATGTCAAAGATATGCTACTGTTTTCCCACCTAAAACAGAAGTACAGTCTCTGCTTACTAGCAAAGCAAGCATCTATCTGTGCTGCAATGAACATACATACACACCAGAAAGGAAATGAATCAACCCCATTTGCAATTTTCAGGAAAAACTTCATCCACTAAGTTTTCGCACTTCTCCATGTTTTGCCCTAATCGAGTTAATGAGCTATCTGAAAACATTCACTGATTTTTTAATTTAGGTGTGAATTCTACCAAGACTACTTCAGGCAACATATTTTACAAATCATCCCCTCATCAGTGCACAGCAAAAAAGTATTTTAAAAAATTCTCACCTGGGGCACTCTGTGCAAATCGTGCTTCTTGTATTACTGCTAGTTTTGGCTGGATAGCACTAGGCTCAGTTTCCATTGGGACTGGAGATCCTTCCCTTGACAAGCTCTCAGGGGTCTGTACACCACTGGAGTGGGCAGACAACACTCCAGAATGATTAGGAGAAGCTGGGGCACTTCTGTTTTTTTAAGAAAATGAAAGCAGCAGCTGGTATGTTAAGTTAATTGTGACAGATGAGTGACCTTGCTGCTAAAAGTTGTAATATATGTACTTTCCACAAGGGGGAACCCTTTGCCTTCTACCAAACAAGTATTCATCAAATCCATGACTTTGATTCTGCATAAACCTTTGTTAGCCAAGAGAAGAATTCAAAGGAAGTCTTTGGCTAAGGTTAATGGAATAGAAACATTTGGACATTTTCTGATGGAGTGTTTCCTAGCAATCCATACAACAGTACAAATGTTTAGGGTGTGTGTGTGTGTGTGTGTGTGTGTGTCAACCAGCTATCTAAAGAGTAAGTCAAAGCAAGCCAGCAGCAGAGAAAGGAGACACAATCTGTACATAGCTAATAATTGCATCTATGTAGTTCACCATTAAAGAATATTAGTTAAATATTATCAAGCTAAACATTTTTGTCATCTGTACTTCAATGAAATAGTAACAGCTGAGATCTCATATTTTCACTGTAAATCATTTTTAAAGCCATGGGAAGGACAAATTAGCAATTAAATTGTAATTGTGAAACAACGAAGTACAGAAAATCTTTCATATGTTAACAAGCTAACAATTACTTATGTAAACTGAGCTAGTACATTAGCACTAAAAAGCAACAGAAAACCAACCACAATCTTTACTGGTGTGTTATACAGAATTCATCCAGACTCAGTGTTTTAAATTAAATAACTAAATTTGTGATTTTAGTGCTGTATACACAACTATCTAATTTGTACGTGCCTGAAGGTTAAAAACAGCCATCATTTTTGGTTCTGTTATAGAATTGTAATTCAAATTTACCGTACCAACATGTTACTATTTAAAGTACTGTTCTCTCTTACTTCCAGCAGGAAATTTAACATTTAAGGTAAACTTCTGAAAATTAAATGTCTTTTTGTTCATCTGTTTTTCCTTACCTAGAAGAGAGTGGTCCCAGAGGGGTTCTAAAGCAAGGTACTCCCCTAGGCCGCCTTTTCCTAAAAGCCTGCTCTATTAATTTGCTTTCAGAGGCAGGGTCTATCCTCCAGAATGAGCCTTTGCCTGGTTCTTCCTGGGAACGTGGTACTTTGATGAAATAACGATTCAGAGAGAGATTGTGGCGTATTGAATTCTATGGAACATAAAAAAATATGTAGAATTCATATATATTTTTACTAAAAAGTCAGAATGTGGCCTAGTTTAGTGGTTTGTAGTTCAGGAGACTCAGGGTTCAGGTGTCTAGCTCCTTGGGGTAGCCAATGCATGGGAGTGCTATAAAGGCAGAATGCTAAGCCTGGGGAAGGCAGTCTTGGCATTGCTCAAACCTCTCCCATCAATTCAAGAATATTGTTAACAAGCTCCTTAGGAAATCTCATTTCAATCCTCTCACAAAAAAGGGCAGTAGTCACAAAGCATGGTTTCAAACGTCGTGTGGAAATAAAGCACTCGATAAAAAGAAAAATTAGTAGTACCTGAAATACCTTACAAAGTGAAAGTCAAAACTGTTCCCCCCCCCCCCCCATTGGACTGCCAAAACATACTGGATACACCGATTCTGATCTTGTACAATAACACTGTCATTATTTTATAGTAAGGAGAGAAGTTTGATTACAGAAATTTCAGATCCAGCTAGATACTTGCGAGTTCAACTTTCCTCTCGCCACACAAAGAAGGAGAATTCTCTCAGCAGCTTCAGTTCCCAGTTGTTCTTCCCCAATACAGGAAAAGATATCTATCTCTTGACAGTCTCAAAAGAGAGGTCAAGGATTTAGTGGGCTTATGAAAACTCTGAATGGCAGTAGCTCCAAATTTAGTTTACCAGGGTTAGTATCATATCATGCTGCAGTCTGCATATACAACATGCATAATACGCATCAATAGCAAGACGACTAAAATCTGATGCAACTTCACAGAGTACTCTGGATGAAAATGTATGAAGGTACCGATGTTCTGATGCACGGGGAAAGTCTATCCTTGACTTTATATGCTTCATACATACACGGAGACCTTTCAGAATTTCATAACTCAGGTGAAGGGAAAAAATACAACCATTCAAGTTTGTACTATCCTGTTCTGATCCACTGAATGTTAGCACTGAAACATCTGGGGAAAATTTTCATAGTATTTCAATTTAGCACTCCTCTAAATCCCCAAAATTAAATGCAAACCTCACCATAGGCTCAGATGTGGTTTACGAGCTCTCTCAGGGAGCTTAAAGAATTTAGGGCAATGTACCCTTGTTTATTTTCTTCAGTGCTATCTAATGCTAACAGAAAGTGCTTCCCCTACCAAAGACAAAAACAGAACTAGCTGAACACGTGAAGAATATAAGTTTATCAGTTACATTTGTCTCCATTTGTTAGAAGGAGAGAAGATTAAATCCAACTTTTCTAGACTGAAGGAATACAGAATGGGCCCAACACGATGGGCCTGAAGCATACAGATTACCTAACCAAAATTGTCATGTACTGCCTGAAGCCAGAAGCTAAGTGTATTGTTCAAAAATGAGATGTTTCCTACTATCATGACAATATTTTATAAGACTATTGACCAAAAGAGCCACTCCATTTTATTGGGACGCCTACCAGGCTGATCCATCTTTTATACATACTTCTTGCTCTTTGGTGTGATCAAATCTGAAATGTCCGTCTGCCCTACTGCTGGAAAGTGGAAGCATTTAACTTGCTGTGAATTGTGAAAGTTAACTCTGCCACAACTCCTCATGCTGCATTTATTGTCCCTGTCCTGAAAATAACTCTGGTATCTGCCTCTGTTGCAGATAAAAACTTTACTAAGCAACAGAAGCAGTGAAACAGACATTACATGACTGACATGATGGTTTCAAAGGCATGCACAAGGTTCTGAAGAGCAGAAGAGAAACGGACCAATCTTGCTAATTGTTTTCTGCTGTCCCTTGGTAAAACTAAAAGCAGCAGTGGAGGCACTGGAGTCGTATGTCTGTGTACTTGGGACAAAACAGTGCATATGGTTTATAGCCAACTGGTTATCCTAGCAAATGTTCCATTATAAATTTGTTTATTAAGAAAACTTAAAATATTGTGCAGAAGTAGATAGTTTAGTCTTCCACACTCAGCAGAGGTTGATTCTCATCAGTTGCAAGTGGACAAATGGAATTATCTAGTCACCTGTGTGAGCACAATAAAAAAATTAGGTGGTCAACAGTGCAAGATAAGTACACCAGTAGCTAAGAATCTGTAAGCTCAAGATTACAGCTTTCAACAAAATTTGTAGTCAGAGTATTTGGGATCTCATTTGGGCTTGTTGAGGTAACATCACAAGTAGGGCTGTTAGATATCGTGTAACTGAATAATTGTGTAATCGCATGAAGTCTTAGTAGTTACATGTCTATTTGATAATCCCCAAGGGCGGCAGCCAGTGCGCTCCCGGCCCAGGCCCGGGGAGCCCCCTGCTACCCTGAGCTGCTGCCTCTGTATTAGAGCTCTGTATCAGCTTGGGTGCCCCATGAACAGGGGCTCTGCCTCTGTATCAGAGGCAGCAGCACGGCGTGGCAGGTGGTCTGCACGGGGAGCCAGTTTAAAAAGCAGTTCCCCATGCAGTCTGCCTCCCGCTTCATGCTGCTGCCTCTGATACAGCCATCTATATGATGTTTATATTTTTTCTTCAATAGAAATCCTATAAATTCCCCTATTGGAAATCTAGGGGAATGCTAAAGCTAGAGAATGATGCTGCCATAGTACAACAAAGCCTCTGCCAACCTAGAGATTTTAAGATTAGAAACCCATCACATACACATTTAAGAACCATTCAGTCCATCAAAAATCTACTGAAGAGCTGTCATGGTCACTAAATATAACTAGTATAAATAAAACAAGTTGGCTTGGCATATTTCCTATCATTTATTTCTCACGCTAACAGTTGTTTTTATTCATGACTTTTAAAACAAATACTAGAAATGAAATTTACCTGCCAGCCCTTGTCTGCAGTCCTGTAGTACGGGTAGTTTTTAGTTATGTGCGTATAAATTCCATTTAGTGTAAGCTGCTTATCAGGTGCCATTGTAATTGCTTGTACTATTAGTTGTGCATAGGAATAAGGTGGCTTTGAGTCATCCTATAAAAAAAAAAAAATAAAAGAACCCTTAAAATATTTGCCTCCATAAATTTACAATAGTATACCTCTTAGCTAAAATGTAAACAATACAATTATCAACTTCAATACTGAACACTTTGATGACCTGAGGATTTCAAAAAGAAAAGCTAAAACCAAACTTACAGCTTCCAATCAGGAGGATTTAAGATGGCAGTAAAAATTAAAAGAAACTAATACAATATTTAAACAAGGACTATGAATCTAAATGTCTAAGAAATGATGGTCATGCAAATAATTAGAAGCCAAAACAGCCATGAAAATCTTCATTGGTAATCTATATTTTTTTAAAAATCAAGATACAAGGCATATCAAACCACAAAAGATTTCTGGCTCCTATCCCTTTTAAATTTCTGAATGCCAAATCATGTCTAAGTTAATATACATGGGATAACAAATTTCCAACATTGGTATGTTGGGGTCAAGATTTTATTATGAATTAATTCTGTGTAACGTTTACCTTTGGGCTATCACCACCCGATGCTTCCTTGTCGTTTTCTGACTGTGAATTGTCAGCCATTAAATGTAGGTCAGATGGCACTACACGACTCATTTTGTACCCTGAAGAGCCTGCACCACGCGGACTAGACGGGCAGGAATTTGCAGCACTGTAGAATATAAAAAAGGATCCTACTATTTTGTTACACAGTATATCACCACATTATATCTAATCAAATACTTCTAGTTACAGGAAAACTCACTAGCACTCCCAGTCTGCTGGAAAAGATCTGTCAGTATTTCTATTCTAAACGGAATTTATAGCTCACGGTAAGAATCAGAATCACTCCAGAAAACAAGATTTCAGGCTCTCTCTTCAAAGCAAGAAGGATTAACTGTTTTGTAGATTATATTGTATTTATGTAAGCATTACTGACAATACGTCCATTTTAGTTAGAGGCTCTGTCTACTTATACAGCCAAAAATTCTGGATGCTTATCTGAACCTCTAATGAGAAAGCTTTCAGAAATTAGGTCTTATGAGAAATTTCCACAAATCTTGTTTTTAGCCTAGTCACAAACTCTGTTTATCTTGCAGTACTAACGGGTCTGGATGAAACAGCATGTTTGAAAATATAATGGTTACAAGCTACAAGAAAGTTCTGGATGTTTCTTATTTAATCAAACACATATTTCGGGTAAACTTATTTAGAATATAGACACTGAATAACTGAATAGGCCAAAGACTAGGGAAATGATGACATAGTGGAAAACACATCAACAAAACAGTAGGCAAGGATAAACTTTGATAATTGGCAGTCTGCTACGGCTCATTACTGTTAGGAAGGTATAAAATACTAACTCTAAAATTCAAATGATTTTTTACCATATCTTTTGAAAATTGATGTTTTTTCCATCTTTTATAGTGTACCCGAAGACAGCTGTACAAAGAGCTATTCTTCTGGAATTCCCCTTGTCCCTTTACAGTTAAGAAACAGTTAGTGAGCAATCTTTTCACTGCTTACATATTTTGATGTAATGCAAGAAGCCCCCCAAATGTTTACATAATGACAGGATTCAATTCCGCTCTCTGTAGCAACAAAAAACACAATTATGAAAATAAAAGCAGGTATCTGAAATCTTCCAAGTTCCCATCCACATGCTTTGTTCCAAATCCAAGATACTAGTTTAGATTAATAGATTAATCCAAATATATAAAGTTTAAAACGTCAAGGAAAAAAAGACAGTTAGTTTCTCATAACTGGTGTTCTTCGAGATATGTTGTTCATGACCATTTCAATCAGGTGCGCTTGTGCTACATGCACAAGCTTCGTAAACTTTTCCCCTAGGAGCTCTGGGTCGGCTGTGGAGCGCCCTGGAGCGGTGCTGCTATGACAGCCTTTATATACTACTGCCACCCCAACTCCCGCTTTGGTTCCTTCGTGCCGAATACTCCAACAGAGGAGAAGGAGGGTGGGTATTGGAACGGATGTGAACACCACATCTTGAAGAAAAGAACGGTTACTTACCTGTAACTGTTGTTCTTCGAGATGTGTTGCTCATGTCCATTCGAAGTAGGTGTGCGCACCGCGTCTTCCGGAGTGTTTTCCCTAGCGGTACCCATAGCGCCGGCAGGGCGCCCCCTGGAGTGGCGCCGCCATGGCGGGGCATAAGTACCCCTGCCGGCGCTGCCCCACCTCAGTTCCTTCTTGCCGGAAACTCCGACGAAGGGGAGGTAGGGTGGGAGTCGAATGGACATGAGCAACACATCTCGAAGAACAACAGTTACAGGTAAGTAACCGTTCTTTTCTTCTTCGAGTGGTTGCTCATGTCCATTCGAAGTAGGTGACTTCCAAGCCAACCCCACTTGGAGGAGGGGTCGGAGCAGCCAGACCACAAGAGTCATGGGAAAGGTGAACAAACAGAACGAATTTATTCAAATAGGTAAACACACAGAATGCACAAGCTAACAACATCGATGACTTAATATATTTACACCACAGAATTGAGGACTGCAGAGCCCACCCCTTCGTCCTCCCTGGCCTGCTGAGCCAGTGCATAGTGTGCAGTAAAGGTATGGAGGGAGGACCATGTGGCCGCCCTGCAAATTTCTGTAATTGGTATCTGAGCTCCGAATGCTACCGAGGATGCCTGTGCCCTGGTGGGGTTTTACCAGCCAGTTGATAACACTCCCTAATGCACTGCGTGACCCAGTTTGACAACCTCTGCGTAGAAATAGGGGACCCTTTCACCCTGTCCCCAAAAGCAATAAACAACTGTTGGGATTTGCAAAAGGGCTTGGTCCTATCAATGTAGAACGCCAGCGCTCGCTTAGCGTCCAGGGAATGGAGCACCCGCTCCTTAGGGGAGGCGTGGGGCTTCGGGAAGAAAACCGGGAGGTAAATTTCCTGGGACAAGTGGAACGGTGAAACTACCTTTGGGAGGAAGGCTGGATGAGGACGGAGCCTCACATTGCTGTGTGAAAAGACAAGGTAGGGCGGATCTGTAGTCAGCGCCCTTAGCTCAGAAACCCTACGAGCAGACGTAATGGCCACGATGAAAGCAACCTTCCACGAGAGGTGCTTCAGGGAACACGTAGCCAACGGCTCGAAAGGGGGCGACATAAGCCTGTGTAAGACCAAGTTAAGGTCCCAGGCGGGAAGCGGTGCCCTCACTGAGGGGTACAGTTTCTCCAAACCGGTGAGAAACCTTTTAACCACCGGGTTAGCGAAGAGGGAAACTCCTGCCGTACCCACATGGAAGGCGGAGAGAGACGCCACATGGACTTTAATAGAAGAAAAAGAGAGGCCACTGGACCGAAGCTGGAAAAGATAGTCTAAAATAGTTGGGACAGGGGCCGAGGACGGGTGTACTCCTCTTCGGGACGCCCAAGACGAGAAGCGCCGCCACTTGGTAGCGTACGACCGTCTGGTAGAGGGTTTTCTGCTACTGAGCAGTACCATTTGGACCTCCTGGGAACATTCCCTTTCCGGTTAGTTCAGCCATGGATAAACCAAGCCGTTAGGTGGAGAGACCTGAGATTTGGGTGAACCATGGTCCCCCCGTCCCAGGGTTGAGTTAGAAGGTCCCGGACTGCAGGGAGTGCTATCGGGTCCTCGCTGAGCATGTCCACCATGATGGGGAACCAGAACTGTCTGGGCCACCTGGGGGCTATAAGAATGATCGTGGACCGAAAGGTCCGTGCTCTGGTCAACACCCTGCAGATTAGGGGAAACGGGGAAAAGGCGTAGAGAATGCCCTCTGGCCACGTGGTTGTTAGGGCATCCCTCAGGGAATATTCCCCCAGCCCCAGCAGGGAACAGTAGTTCCGGCACTTTGTATTGTGTGCCGAGGCAAACAGGTCTAGGAGGGGATAACCCCACCTGTGGAAAACCTGACGCAGGCCAGAGTCCTTGAGTGACCACGCGTGGGCTCCGAAGGATCTGCTCAGCGTGTCTGCTAACAGATTCTTGCACCCCGGGAGGTACTCAGCCTGTGGCGTGATGTCGTATTTCACACACAGGTGCCAGAGTAGCAGAGCCTCTCTGCAGAGAGGGGGTGACCGGGCTCCCCCCTGCTTGTTGAGGTAAAAGACCGCTGCTGTATTGTCCAAACGCACCAGGATGGAGCGGTGAGAGAGTCTTGGCAGGAAGGCTTCGCAGGCTCTTCTCACCGCTCGCAGTTCCCGGACGCAGGAGGGTCCGTTCCAAGGGGGACCATAGACCATGGGTCCTGTGTCGCCCCAGGTGTGCTCCCCAGCCCAGGTCGGAGGCATCGGTGACCAGCGTGAGGGAGGGGGGAGGAGCATTGAAAGGTACCCCACTGCGCACCACGGCCTCCTGGGTCCACCATTGTAGGGAAGCCAGGATCTCTGGGGGCACTGTTATGACTATATCCCAAAGGCCCCGGGACTGGCTGAAGGCCTTTGCCAACCAAGCCTGCAGGGGTCTCATCCTCATCCTGGCGTGGCGCACCGTGTATGTGCACGCAGCCATATGGCCCAGGAGCCTCGAGCAAACCCAAGGGGTTGTAATGGGGGACCGGGTTAGCCCTGAAATCAGCTCCACTATGGAGAGGAACCTGTTCCTGGGGAGGAACGCTCTTGCTACCCTTGCGTCGAGGAGGGCCCCCGCAAACTCGAGATGCTGAGAGGGGATTAGGGATGACTTCTCCTCGTTCAGCATGAGCCCGAGCTGTAAAAAGAGGGCCTTCACGAGTGACACGTGGGACCTCACCTGCCCGTACGAGCGACCTCGGATTAGCCAATCGTCGAGGTACGGGAACATGTGTACCCCTTGTCTGCGGAGAAACGCCGCAACCACCGCCATGCATTTGGTGAATATCCTCGGTGCCGTTGACAGGCCAAAAGGGAGCACTGTAAACCGAAAACGGCGCTGGCCAACCATAAATCTGAGGAACCTCCTGTGGCTGGTTCTGATCGCCATGTGGAAGTACTCATCCTGGAGATCGAGAGTTGCGTGCATCAGTCTCCTAACTGTAGCACTGGGATGACCGAGGCTAAGGTCACCATTCTGAATTTGGGTTTTATGACCGCCTGTTCAGATTTCTCAGGTCCAAGATGGGACGGACTCTCCCTTTGGTTTGGGGACCACAAAATATCGGAGTAGAATCCCCTTCCCCGCAGGTGTGGGGAACCTCTCTATTGCTCCCTTTGCAGAGTACGGACACCTCCTGACACAGGATGTGCTCGTGAGGGTGTCTCTGAAGGGAGACGGGGAGGGGATGAAGGCAGCGGGCCCAAGAGGGGATGGTATAGCCTCGATTTACTATATTTAGTACCCAGGTGTCTGACGTAATTAGCGCCCACGCACGGGCAAAAAGGGATAGCCTGGCCCCAAACGGGGGGCCAGGGTGGGAGACTGGTGCGCAACCCTCGAAGAGGGCGTCAAAGTGCGGCTTGCCCTGATGGGAAGGACCGTGGGGCCTCCTTTCTGGTTGTCAGCCCTGGGGCGACGACGGCGACCCCTACCTCCCTGGGGGTGCGCAGCCGCCCCGGAACCTGCACCAGAGGCCTGGGAGCGGTGCCTCCAGTAATCCCCCTGGGGAACCTGGGGCTGCGCTTTCCCCTGTTGCCTATAGGGCAGCTGGCGACACTGCGGGGCGGGAGTGTGGATGCCCAAGGACTTCAGGGTAGACCTTGTGTCCTTTAGCGTATGGAGCCTAGAGTTGGTGTGCTCCGAGAACAAAGTTTTGCCCTCGAAAGGCAAGTCCTGGATCATATTTTGGATGTCAGGGGGAATCCCCGAAACTTGCAGCCAGGCACCCTGACGCATAACAACGCCCGATGCCATAGTGCGGGCTGCCGAATCGACTGAGTCCAGGGACGCCTGGAGAGCGGTTCGGGCAATAACCCTCCCCTCCGAGGCGATGGCCGCAAACTCCTGACGGTCCTCCACTGGGAGCCTGTCCCTGAATTTTTCCACAGCTTGCCAAGTATTGAAGGCATATCGGCTCAACATCGCTTGTTGGTTTGCGATGCGAAGTTGCACCGCCCCTGTGGCGTAAACCTTACGGCCCATCAAATCCAGCCGTTTGGGCTCTCTCGCCTTTGGGGACGGGCCCGGCTGGGGAAGCCTTTCCTTTTGGGCCGCAGCTTGCACGACCAAGGACTCTGGGACAGGCTGCGAATACAGATGTTCATGCCCCGAGTGCGGGACATAATAGCGCCTCTCGACCCCTTTTAAAGTAGGGGTCAAGGTCGACGGCGTCTTGCAAAAAGCCTTAGTAATTTTGGCCACTGTTTTGTTTAGCGGTAAAGCCAAACGTATGGGTGCGTCCTCGGTGAGGATATCCACCATTGGATCCGTGTCCTCTACCACGGGTTCCACTGGGACGCTGAGGTTTGAAGCCATGCACTGGAGTAATTCTTGCTGCGTACGGGCATCCATAGAAGGCAGGCTCGGTGCCGGGTCTGCCAGGGCCTCATCAGGGGACGACGAGGAGGACGATTCCTGTATGGGTACCGGATCGGTAGGCGCCGGCTGGACGTCTTGTGCCGCCTGCGGGCCCAACTCCGGCACCGGGATCTCTGCCGCTGGGACGGGCTGCGGTGCCCCGTGGGGGGGGGGAAGGGGGAGCGGAGCGGAGCGGGGGCGGTGTGTGTGTCGAGCCAGCGATGCCAAGGCCTGTGATCAGCGGCCCGAAGCCTCTGACGGCAGAGAGGGGGGCACCGGCCCCTGCCATTGATGGTAGGCCCAAGGAGTCCAAAAGGGCCACTGCGGATGCGGGGGCCAGGTTTGCTGCGGGCGGTCCCGCCGGTGTCGGGACCGGGACCTGTGGGTCGAGGACGCCCCCGAGGACCCTGAACGGATGGAAGTTGCATCTGAGTCTGATGAGTAGTCGGACTCTGGCCAGGGCGGGGCCAAGGAAGAGTGAGGAGCGAACCTAGCCATGGACTCCGGCTTGCCCGCATGGGAACGGCGGGGACGGACAAGTTGCGGCACCGGGGGACCCATGCCCGGTGCTGGAAGACTTGACTCCGCCGGGTGCGGTACCGAGGTGCTGAGGCCCGGTGTCGGGAGGCCTGACTCCGTCGGGTGCGGCACCGGGGCACCAAGGCCTTGTGCGGAAAAGCTTGACGCCGTCAGATGCAGCACCGGGGTGCCTAGGCCCGGTGCCGGAGGAACGGCGGCCAGCAGTTGCGGCACCGGGGTGCCTAGGCCCGGTGCCGGAAGGGAGGTCGCCAGCAGTTGTGGTGCCGGGGTGCCTAGGCCCGGTGCTGGGAGAGTTGACTCTGCTGGTTGCGGCACCGGGGTGCCCAGGCCCAGCGCCGGCAGGAACCGTGTCGAAAGCCGCGGCACCAGGGTGCTCAGGCCCGGTGCCGGAATAGTTTGTGATTGCGTATACGGTACTGGGGTACCCAGGCCCGGTACCGGACACGGCGTTGTGGGAGCAGCTGAACCACTCAGGCTCGTTGCCGCATGCCCTGAAAGGAGTGGAGGCTGGGGCACCGGCACAGTCCACAGGGTCGGTGCCGGTGCCTGCGAAGGCACGGAGACGGGCGCCAGTTCCAGGAAGCCTGGTTCCATGAAGAAGAGCAGTGCCGAAGTAGACGCCACATGGCTGTGAGAATGTGGTACCGGTGCTGCCAAATGAGGGCTTGGCAGAGGACTCAGCTGCGCTGAGGATCGGGCGTGACCCGAAGGTGGACGGGACAGGCAACTCGACGTGGAAAGTTGCAGTGTCGTGGCAGCGATTGGTACTGATCCCACATGGGATGGTCCCGACGCGTAAGTCGCCCTAGCATGCCGACCCGGGCCATGCGACAGTGAAGCCATAGCCAATTCAGCCTCTGGCGAGGGCGAGGGCGACCTCGACCCTATCGCCTCAACCGACGACGGAGGGGAGGTGGTGAGGCTAATAAGGTCCTGTGCCGCCTCGAACGTGTCCGGCGTGGACGGGCGTTGAGAAGGCACGCGCCCCGGACTATCCAGACCTTCTCGCCGACTGTGGCGCACCGTCGCGGATGCGTGCACCGGTGAGTCGGCACCGTGGTACCCAGCCGAGGTAGCCTTTTTTGAAGGAGACCTTCCGCGGGATTTCTTGCTCCTCTTGGCTGGTGGAGAATGAGACCGGTGCCGGGATCTTGACGCGGACTCGCAGTGCCGGTGAGGAGCATCACGCGTAGAGGCCGGTGCGCTACGCACCGCAGAATGTTCCGGCGACACCAGCTATAGCACTGTCTCCATGAGGAGAAGTTTTAAGCGGGAAACTCTTTCCTTCCTGATGCGGGGCTTAAAGGACTTACAGATCTTGCAGGCAACTGCGAGATGGGCTTCACCCAGGCACTTCAGGCAACTGTCGTGTGGGTCGCCTTTGGGCATAAACTTCCCGCAGTCCGCGCACGCCTTAAAGCCCTGCGGCCCTGGCATTCCTCACCCCGAGAGGGGGGGAAAACAAAGAACCTAACTAAGAGAACTATTTACAATTAAGATAGAAGAACGGGAACCATTAACTAACTGACTGACTAAGAGAGATAGAGATGCTCCAACGACCATCACGGGCGGTAAGAAGGAACTGAGGTGGGGCAGTGCCGGCAGGGGTACTTATGCCCCGCCATGGCGGCGCCACTCCAGGGGGCGCCCTGCCGGCGCTACAGGTACCGCTAGGGAAAACGCTCCGGAAGACGCGGTGCACGCAGTGCGCACACCTACTTCGAATGGACATGAGCAACCACTCGAAGAAGAACATGTGTTATGTGTAAACAGGTCACTGTCTTTTCTTCAAGAGTTTGTTCATGTCAATTCCAGTCAAATGACTCCCAAGCAGCTATTCCCTAGAGGTGGAGTTGGAGTTAGGAATCACTGATTGGCGCACAGCTCTAGTCTGCTAGTCGATAATGAGCACCTCCTCCACCTGCAAAGTTCATGTTCCAGACTACTAGCTGGTGGAGCTCTGGATATGCCTGTAATCAATGGGCCTGCCACAGCTTCATCTGGTGATGACACAAGGATGCCAGTGGTGTTAGGGCGTCAGCTTGGGTTGGATCTTGACCTCTTCCTGCACCAAGCTGGTGTTGGTAAAGGTTCTTGTCTCCACAATGTCCGTGGTCCCCTGCAGTGATCTAGAGACAGTGGCTACCGGTGGCTGAGAGGCTTGAGAGTCCCTAGGCGATCTGGAATGGTGGTGAGTCTAGGCCACCAATCCAGAGCCCCTGGATCAGGGGTGGGCAAAATAAGTCTAGCAGGCCAGATCCAGCCCACCAAATCATTTGATCTGGCCTGAGGCCTGACGTGCTGAGACCCCAAAGCTGTTCAAAACAGCTGGCGGCTCTCCTCCACTGGGGCGTGTGGTGCCTAGAAGGAACCACCAGCCATTTTAAACAGAGAGGTGTGCCTCTGGCAGGGGGCAAGAGACTCCATGCACTCCTGACCCCAGGCCCCGCTCTCCACTGCGATGATTGGCCTGGGGGTAGGGGAGCACGCTTACTCTCCCCCCTCCCGCCAGGGGCATGTGGCGCATAGAGGGAGCCGCCAGCTCCTCAGAACAGCTGGCAGTTCCCTCTATGTGCCGCACAAACTTGGTGGGGGGCAGGAGCTCATGCGTTCCCCCGCCCCAAGGTTCTGCCCCCAGCTGTGATGATTGGCCTGGGGGTGGAGAGTGCACAAAGTCTTTCGGCCCCCAGGGGAACGGCCCTGAGTAGCACATGGAGGAAGCCTGCCTCAGGGACTCTGTTGGGCTGCTGGCTGGAAGCCATCTAAGGTAAATGACTCCTGGCCAGAGTCTGCCTCCAACACCTCTGCCCCTGCCTCCTGCAACCCAGCCCTTCCCACTTACTAACTCCCTTGCCGTAGGTCACCATCCAAATTCTCTGCACACACATCCTAACCCAGGCCACAATTCCCTCCCAGACCCTGCACCCCTTGGTATACCCCTCCTCCAGGTCAAAATTCACTCCTGTACCCATACTTCCTCGCAGATCCTGGTCCCCTTAACCTCCCCTCCCAGGTAACAACCCCTTACTTCACCCAAACTCCCTCTCAGACCCCACATGCTCTCCTGCACCCCAATCTCCCTTCTGCACTCAACCTCTATCCCAAACCTCACACCCCCCCCTCCATGGAGAAGTGCAGTGCTTGACCGTTTTCCAAAATCTGAGAGTGGCCCCCCCCCCCATCAAAAAATTACTGCCCAGCCCTGTCCTGGATGCACCATGGGACTGGTGGTAGGCCCATGGTGTCCAGAAGAGCCATTATGGGGTGGGGGCCACTGTGGGTGCCAGGCACTGACTTTTCGAGTCTATGCTTGCAGGTGTGGCTTCTGCTTGAATACAGTGAGGCTGCTTCTGACAGTCAGAGAGAGATGACCCTGAGGGGCGCCAATGAACCCAGAGACAGGGGTCTGCACTGAGTTGAAGGCAGTGCTGGAAAACAGTGCCAGAACAACCTGGGGGATGATTGGTGCTGGCTGATTCCGGACAGAGAACCGTGTCATGTGCTCAGTGCTCCACCACTTCTGGGGGAGTAGATCCGTCCCTTGTCTCTGGTGCCGGGGAAGGAATTCCATGATCCCTCTGTGCTGGTGAGGGCAAGTGCTGGGGAGAAGAGGACACTGATCTATGTCCCCTGGACTGAGGCACTCATGGCAGCGTCTGGGGCTTCTCTAGCACTGGAGGGGATCCAGTCTCAGAGATCTCTCTGCGGTCCCTTGCAACCTCATAGGTGTCTAGTGTAGATGGATTGTACACTGGATTCTGGTTCTCAAGGAAGACACTTTGTGCCAGACTCTACTGTGCCTGCTCGACCGGAGTCAATGGCTGATCTTGCTAAGCCTTACATGCTAACATTCTCTTGTGCTGGGAAGGATCATGAGAGGGGCATGTCTTGTAAAGAGAGCATGCTCCACCAACCTTTCGGCATCAGAGAGGTATAGCGGTGTCATGATGCCAATGCATCAGCTGGTGACAGTAGTCTTCAGTGCCGAGAGTCTCTAACCCAAGAGTCCTTTCTCAGTGCCATTTCACATACCGATGACGGCACGCTGCATATGCAGCTTGCGCCTGATGCCTGTATAGATCTTGCACCTCTCGGACTGATATTCTTCTCCAAGACACCTTGTGCATACCTCGTGGGAGTCACTGTTCAGCATAGACTTTTTGCTAACTGTCCAAGATTTAAATCTTTGGCCTTTTGACATGCCCTGGTGCCCGGGGGGGGCCAATAAATATGGGTGAGCCTGCCCACTGCTAAAGACTGAGTTTTACAATTGAAAAGTAACTAACTGTTGAGTAGTTAACACAACAAGGTACAATGCTAGTTAAGGACCAGGGCAGGGGGGAATGTTCCAACACCACCATAGACGGTAAGAGGGAACTGAAGACAGGGTCAGGGAAGCAGTGGTATATAAAGGCTGCCATAGCAGCATCATTCCAAGGGGCTTCACAACTGACCCTACGGGAAAAATTTCCAATACTTGTGCATGAAGCGCATGCACACCTGACTGGAATAAATGAGAACAAGCACTCGAAGAACTAGTGCTAATGGATACCACCTGGAAGGGTGAGACAAAAAGTAGCATGTGCTAGGATTTGCTTTGCAGGCAGACAGGAAGATTGTGCTGTCTCCCTTTGAAGTGACTGACATGTTCCTGAATGTAAATACAGTATCATACAAAAACACTTTTCTTCAAGAGAAACTTTATCTCCACAATTCCAACATTTAAGGTTAGCTCTTAATGGGCTGTCCAGCAGGGCCGACGGAATTTTATCCATGTTGTGTGAAACTGGCCTTGAATTGAAGATTAAAATTCAGAGGGTCAGCACTTTTTTAAAAATGTTCGTCAGTACTGTGCAGTGTAAGTTTTACACATATCAACTAACAGCATGCAACACATTTGGTATAATCAAAGCAAGTTTACAAATCCTTCACACAACACAATGAATTACAGGAAAAAAATGTCAACCTAGCCAAACACTCAGAATGGTATAGTGATTTTTAATGGTATAGTTTAATAGTCCTGGGAGAGGACTGCAACATCTGAGAAAATGCAAAAGCAATGGTGACACATTTATTCAAATATATTTGTGAATAGTCATTTCTTGTGAAAGATAATTTTTTCCTGACAAATAAAAACCAGACGACTGCTATACTACCAAATCTTTTTCCAAATGCACCATTTCCAAACACCACACAATTACCATCACAAAACTGGAATCAAGATCTCTACTCCTGTTATCAACGCATTTAGCTCTGAATTTAAACTTTGTAATATGACCCAAAACAGAATCAGACATACTAGTTGTGCATTCATTGAATCAAGCAGATCTATCAGAATCGGTGAGGAAAACATGGAATTTTCAAAAATATTTAAGTGACTTAGCTGTGTCAGAAAATTCTATTTAAAATGCTCTTCTAACAGTTTGCAAGAAGGACAATTAACCTTTCTGTTTTGTTGGGCTAAAGTTCAATTAACAAGCCAAACATTTGTGGCAAGTCTCTAATCAACACAGCTAAACTGACAGACCCAAATTAACCTCACGTACCAAAACTTCAACACAGTACTTGTCCTGTTCTTTTGATATACTATAAATATGACACTCAGTTTAGTGACTGCAGTCACTAGTCAGTAAGAAACTCGTTTTTTATTCATTAGTTTTCAAAGTAAGCATTGCCAAACTGGTAAAACATTTTTCTGCTGACAAACTTACTGAGGACACTGGCTTTCAGTCAGATGCTTAAGAATAGCATTAATAATGGAAATAAAAATAGAAACATTAAAATGTTGTCATGGGGATAATGAAGACCAACAAAAGCAAGAAAACTAAGTTAGATTGATGCTTAATTCTTAAGCTCACTCTAGTGTGTCCAAACATTTCAGCCACTGGGAAATGTAGCCTCATTCACTGCCTGTTCAGAGCACAGCCTTAACCCAATGGCATGCTTTTGTCTATTTAGTCAGACTGTCATGATGGTAATAGATTTGTATCTCTCTGTGAATGGGTAGCCACTGAAAAAACACAATGCTATAATTCTACTCTAAGGCTCATCTAAGGCTACTCTGAGCTCCAACATAAGCATTATTACATAAGTAATGCGCTACGTCCTGTATTGATTCTGTAACCATGTATTACCCTACATGCAATGTTGCAAGATTTAAATACCTGATAGTTCCTGTGGGAGAAGGGAGAGGGCTGATCAGGTGAGCCATGTTGTCTGGAATGTTTATTGTTAAGGGAGAGATCTGGGGTTGCACAGGCTTCACTGGAGACTCTGGGGACTCCTGTTTTTCTCTCTTTTCATTGGACAGAGCTGTGAATGTTATCTTGATGTTTGTGCTGGGAAACCTGAAAGTACATCTGAAAAATACAAATATATATGCAACCGGTTTACAAGTAATACAACAGACTATTTTGTGTAACTCACAAGCAAAACTTTACCCCAATTAAAGTAGTAAATAGTGTATCTTGGATTTGCAATTATCTTCATTTTACACACACACACACACACACACACACACACACACACACACACACACACACCCCACCCACCCCCTAAAACACACTAGAAAGTCTGAATTTTAGACTTTATATCATACAAATATAATTGCATTAAGCCTATACATTAATTTTAACAGCTGCAGCTCGCTCTAGTTTTCCTGTACTCCATCTTGAGATGAATTGGAAATATACTCCAAATGGGGTATTATTTTGAAAACATCTGACCAATGGCATCAGAAGGAATGGGTTTTGTGCATTAATTTGTAAATTAGTTTTTATAATGTCCTTAACCATAGAATCATAGAACCATAGAGCTGGAAGAGACCTCAGAAGGTCATCAAGTCCAGCCCCCTGCTCTAGGCAGGACCAATCCCAACTAAATCAACCCAGCCAGGGCTTGGTCAAGCCGAGACTTTAACACCTCCAGGGATGGAGACTCCACTACCTCCCTAGGAAACCCATTCCAGTGCTTCACTACCCTCCTAGTGAAATAGTTTTTCCTAATATCCAACTTGGACCTCTCCCACCACAATTTGAGACCATTGCTCCTTGTTCTGCCATCTGTCACTACTGAGAACAGCCTCTCTCCATCCTCTTTGGAACTCCCCTGCAGGAAGTTGAAGGCTGCTATCAAATCCCCCCTCACTCTTCACTTCTGCAGACTAAACAGACCCAACTCCCTCAGCCTCTCCTCATAGGTCATATGCTCCAGCCCCCTAATCATTTTGGTTGCCCTCCGCTGGACCCTCTCCAATGCGTCCACATCCTTTTTGTAGTGGGGGGCCCAGAACTGGACACAATACTCCAGATGTGGCCTCACCAAAGCCGAATAAAGGAGAATAATCACTTCTCTAGATCTGCTGGCAATACTCCTCCTAATGCACCCTAATATGCCATTAGCCTTCTTGGCTACAAGGGCACACTGTTGACTCATATCCAGCTTCTCATCCACTGTAACCCCAGGTCCTTTTCTGCAGAACTACTACTTAACTGGTTGGTCCCCAGCTTGTAACTATGCTTGGGATTCTTCCGTCCCAAGTGCATGACTCTGCACTTGTCCTTGTTGAACTTCATCAGATTTCTTGTGGCCCAATCCTCCAATTTGTCTAAGTCACTCTGGACCTATCTCTGCCCTCAAGCGTATCTACCTCTCCCCTAGCTTAGTGTCATCCCTCAAACTTGCTGAGGGTGCAATCCATCCCCTCATCCAGGTCATTAATAAAGATATTGAACAAAACCGGTCCTAGAACTGAACCTTGGGGCACTCTGCTAGAAACTGACCGCCATCCTGACATCGAGCCGTTGATCACTACCCGCTGGGCCCGGCCTTCTAGCCATCTTTCTATCCATCTTACCGTCCATTTATCCATCCACATTCCCTTAACTTGCTGGCAAGAATATTGTGGGAGACCGTATCAAAAGCCTTTGCTAAAGTCAAGGTATATCACATCCACTGACTTTCCCATCCACAGAGCCAGTTACCTCATCATAGAAGCTAATCAGACTGGTCAGGCATGACTTGCCCTTTGTGAATCCATGCTGACTATTCCTAATCACTTTCCTCTCTTCCAAATGCCTCAAAATGGATTCCTTAAGGATCCCTTCCATGATTTTCCAGGAACCGAGGTAAGACTGACCGGCCTATAGTTCCCTGGATCGTCCTTCTTCCCTTTTTTGAAGATGGGCACTACATTTGCCTTTTCCAATCATCCGGGATTTCTCGATCTCACGACTTTTCAAAGATAATGGCCAAAGGCTCCTCAATGATACTCCCTCAGTACCCTCGGATGCATTAAGTCCGGACCCATGGATTTGTGTACATTTAGCTTTTCTAAATAGTTCCTAACCTGTTCTTTACCCACCACAGGCTGTCCATCTTCATCCCATCTTGCGTCACTTAGCACATTAGTCCGAGCCCACCTTGTCCGTCAAGACAGAGGCAAGAAAGCATTGAGTACTTCAGCTTTCCCCACATCATCTGTCACTAGGTTACCTCCTTCATCCAGCAGGGGCCGCACACCCTCTCTGATCACCTTCTTTTTGTTAACATGCCTGTAGAAACCTTTCTTGTTATCCTTCACATCCTTAGCCAGTCGCAATTCCATTTGCGCTTTCGCCTTCCTGATTCTCAAGCGATACATTCTCAAGCGATACATTTAAACCCCTCCCTGGTCATTTGTCCAAGGTTCCACTTTTTGTATGCTTCCTTTTTGTGCTTAAGTTCACCAAGGATTTCCCCCGTAAGCCAATCCTGTCTCCTACCATGTTTGCCTCTCTTGCTACGCGTCGGGATGGTTTCTTTCTGTGCCTTCAATAAGGCTTCTTTAAAATACTGCCAGCTGTCCTGGACTCCTTTCCCCTTCATGTTAGCATCCCAGGGGATTCTGTCCATCAGATCTCTGAGGAGTCAAAATCTGCTTTTTGAAGTCCAAGGTGTGTATTTTACTAGTCTCTTTTCTTCCTTTGGTCAGGATCCTGAAATCTACCATATCATGATCACTGCTTCCCAGGTTGTCACCCACCTCCACTTCCCTATTAGTTCCTCCCTGTTTGTGAGCAGAAGGTCAAGCTGCGCACGGCCCCTGGTCGGATCCTTCAGCACTTGCGTCGAAGTTATCCCCAACATTCTCCAAAAACTTCCTCGATTGCCTGTGTACTGCCGTATTGGTTTCCCAACAGATGTCAGGGTGATTCAAGTCCCCCACAAGAACCAGGGCCTGCGATCCGGAAGCTTCTCTCAGTTGTCCAAAGAAAGCCTCATCTACCTCATCCACCTGATTCGGTGGCCTGTAGCAGACACCAACCACAACATCACTGCTGTTGTTTGCTCCTTTAAACTTAACCCATAGACTCTCAATAGGTTTTCTCCTCTTTATACTGGAGTTCAGAGCAATCATAGTGCTCTCTTGCATATAGTGCAACTCCTCCTCCTTTTCTACCCTGCCTGTTCTTCCTGAACAGTCTATACCCTTCCATGACAGCGCTCCAGTCATGCGAGTCATCCCACCAAGTCTCTGTTATCCCAATTAAATCATATTTCTTGGACTGGGCCAGGGCCTCCAGTTCTTCCTGTTTGTTGCCCAGGCTTCTCACATTAGTGTATAAACACCTCAGATAGCCAGTTGATCGCCCTATCTTCTCCATTCGAAACAGGGGTCCTCCTTTCTTCCTCATTCCTCTCTGCATTTCTTCCCGGTATCCGACTTTCCCACTCCCCTCAGGGTTTTGGTCACCGTCCCCCGACGAACCTAGTTTAAAGCCCTCCTCGCTAAGTTTGCAAGCCTGCCCGCGAAGATGCTCCTTCCTCTCTTCATTAGGTGGATCCCATCTCTTACTAACAATCCTTGTGCCCGGATTGATTGATAATCAATAATCCTTATTTATTGATAACAATCAATATAGCAACAGAAAAATCACAAATCTCAGTTTAAGTATACTGAACTGTTAGCAACTACTAGAGCTCTAACAAGTCGTCCTCCAAAATCCATTCATCAGTATCATTTTGTTCACTGTAACCCTGATCCTGCAAATATTTATGAAGCACTTAACTTTACACTGATCAGTCTTATTGTGAAACTATTTCAGAGAAATTAAGCAGGTACGTACATGTTTGCGGGATTAGGGCATATATAATTTCACTAGTATGAATTAAAAGCAATTTTTGTTTTTTCTTCCTCCTAAACCACTTTACTATGAATAAAGCAATGCTAATGGTGCCTAAACGTAAAAGCAATAGGCAATACAGAAATTAACAGTCTTGACAAATGTAGCCTTAATTTAAATTAAAAAAATAGACAGATTTAACACAAAAAATATAGTCATTTAAAAACAAAAACTTAATATAGCAAACATGTAGTAGACTTAGTTTATTTAAATGTCATACAATCAAGTTATATAAACAATATGCAAAATGTTTAATTTTATCTATATCTATGTACACCCCCCCCCCATTTAAATGGGCTTTTAAAACATTTCCTTCCCCCCTTCATATAGAAATTGTCCCGATTAAACAAGAGAATATGCTATTTGTAGTTTAATGGTATACAAACAGATAGGCACGTATCTACATTTAATTCTGTTATTAACCACAGCACCGCTAGACTATTTCAGGTACCTTTTGCTCAGGATCAGCAATAATCTAACAATATTAGATGCTTTGCTGCCCTCTCCTCCCTTGAAATCTGTTAGATATGTACAGGACTGAAATCATGCTAGATATGCAACAGACCCAAACCATGGGCATGTTTACATGTCCCTCGCCGACAGCCTTTGCCAGTGACTATCTACAAACAAACCTTAGAAACCATATTGCTAATATGATTCTTACAGATTTGTAGTAGAACCTCAGAGTTAAAGGGAATAATGAAGGTTGACTAACTCTGAAATGTTCACGAAATGTTCATGTTCATGGTGGTTGTTTCGAAACTTTACAACTGAACATTGACTTAATATAGCTTTAAGACTTTATGAGGCAGAAGAAAAATGCTGCTCTCTGTTTTTAAAGTAGTTTACTTTTAACATAGTACTGTACTGTGTGTGTTTTTAAAATCTCTGCTGCTGCCTGATTGTGTAATTCTGATCCCAACTGAGTTGTGTGGTTAATCAGTCAGTTCACAGCTCTGAGATTCTACTGTACTTTTATTAAAAAAGGAAACAAAGCTGCTTTGGAATAGGTGCAAGAAGGAATGTTATTGTGAGTGGTAGATATTTAATACCATCACACCAATTTTGAAATTAATGTTTTATTGTTAAGGGTAACATTAATTTAACCTTCAAAAATCTCACTTTATTTTTTAAACTAGGTCAATCTAGAGGCAGTTTAGCATATATAAGGGAAGCATTTGTTCCAAGTCTCACTATAACTTTGGCACGACATTTAAGGATAGATATATCTAAGGCAAACATGGACATTCACTGCTAGTGACCATGGAACATATTTTCCTGTTACGTGCTTAAAGAGTAAAAGGGAAAAAAAAATGTGACTGTGACCTTCCTTTCAATCTTGTTTCATAAGGACTATGTCTGAATTTAACAGACAACTTGTTTCCAAAGCATGCTTGATGTACTAAATTGGGAACAGAATCTATGCCAAAACATTGTACACTGGTTGCAGCAGGAAAGCAAAATGAACCACTCTTCTTCCTTCACTCTGCAATCTAGTTAGCTGTTTTTAAACTAACTGCCACAATGAAGGACTGTAGATGAGAAATACAGAAAAAGTTGAGTAAACACTAGAAGACATTACTGCTATTCCATAAAGACTGGATTTGCTCTTTTTATAGAAAATAAAAATCTCTCCTTCATCGATTGTTGATTTTTTTTTTTTTTGGTTGGTTGGTTCAGGTTCTGTCGTTTCCACATCAACGTGTTGCTCTGCTAAGAATTCAGAGAGCACGCTCCACACCTCGTCCCTCTCACATTTTGGAAGGCACTTCAGATTTTTAAACTTTTGATTGAGTGCTGTAGCTGTACATTGGTACCATCTTTTCATTTTCTCAAAACTGCAGTGAAAGTGTTCTTAAAACAGCCACCATGTGGTGCGTCACCATCCAAGACTGCTAGCACATGGACTATATAGCAGAGCGTAGGTAAAACACAGTAGGAGAAACATCAACAACACAGAAACATGTCCTCCAGAATGGTGGCCGAAGCATGAAGGGGCATATAAATGTTTAGCATACCTGGCATGTAAATACATTGCAATGCTTGCTACAAAAGTGCATCATGAAAAGACAGTTACCTGTTTCCATAACTGATGTTCTTCAAGGTATGTTGCTCATGTCCATTCAATGTAGGTGTGCATGCTTGCCACATGAATCAATGCTGTAAGATTTCCTCTTAGCAGTAACTGTAGGGGGAACCAGCTCAGGTGCCCCCAGGAGTGGTATGCACATGCTGCACTATACAGGATATATAGTAGCCCCAGCTCTTTGTTACATATGCTGAGAGAATGAAGGGGCTCCCAACAGCCACTCAGAGGATCTCCAACTGGCTAACCACATGCTTTTCGATGTGCTACCAGTTGATGGGTGCCCAGCCATCCCTGCTTGTCGGAGTACATTCAGTGAGAGCACAAGCCACCTCCTGCAGCCTTCCATGCCAGTGTTCCTGTCCAGGAGATTTTCAAGGCTGTAACCTGGTTCTTGTTGCACACTTTCACTATGCACTATGCCCTTACGCAACAAGTCTGAGAGGATGCTTCCATCGGATGAGCTGTATTGCAGTCGGCATGTGCTTAAACTCCTCTTACCATCAGAGGGAGGAGAGTGCTCCAAGCATCTCTTCCTTCATGCTGGAAAACTTCAATTGTGGGGAAGGAGGGCAGGATGTTGAATGGACATGAGCAACACATCTTGAAGAACAGCAGTTATGGAAACAGGTCTTTTCTTTGAGTGCTTGCTCATGTCCATTCAACATAGGTGACTGGAAGCACCCTCCTCCCTCTGATGGTAGGAGGAGTTTAAGCACTTGCCTCAGGCGCATGGCTGAGGGGGCGCAGAAAAAATAGCTACTACACTGTCTTCGCTCATGCCTCACGCCATGTCAGTCCCCCTGCCCATGCCGAGGACGGTCTTGCCTCAGGCACCAAATCAGTTAGTTACAACTCTGAGAAAACATAATGAGGAAAGACTAGAGTGTGGGAATAAGACTGGGATTGAGCGTGGGGATTGAGTTATGCAGCTGGGGAGGGCAGAGAAAAAAGTGAAGATTAACTGTTTCCAATCACTCCTTGGAAGCAAGCACTGT
This sequence comes from Rafetus swinhoei, assembly GCA_019425775.1. Taxonomy (NCBI): domain Eukaryota; kingdom Metazoa; phylum Chordata; order Testudines; family Trionychidae; genus Rafetus; species Rafetus swinhoei. The sequence goes on from CM033438.1 coordinate 6,293,199, forward strand.
CTTTTACTATCTGTTTGTATAGCACCTAGCAAGATGGGACCAGGCAGGCATTACTGCAATATAAGTGTTAAATAAATAAAAATAATTCAAGAAGCTACTAGATAATGGTCTCAGGAAAAAATGTGCACAATAGGGTTGTACTTGCCACATCCACATTTCCAGCATTCCTTTTTTGCTTCAATAACTGTCCAGACTGGTGTGGGAGGGGTGGTATGTGTTAGGGATGTTACCACGTAATTGAATAGTTGTGTAACCACCCAAAATTTTAGCAGTTACATGACTATTTGATGGTCCCGGAGAAGGGGGGGGGGGGGAGAAGAGCAGTCAATGTGCTCCTGGCCCCACTCCCAGGGAGCCCCCCGTCACCCTGTGCTGCTGCCTCACTATCAGAGACATCAGCACAAGGTAGCAGGCAGGAGCTGGTCTGCGAGGGAAGCTGGTTTAAAAACCACAGACCAGCTCTGCCTGCCACCCTATGCTGCTGCCTCCGATAATAAGGCAGCAGTGTGGGGTGGCAGCAGCCCGTACGTGGGGGTCTGAGCTCACGGCAGTAGCCCATCTGCGTGGGGTCTGAGGCAGCAGCGCATGGGGGGAGGGCATGTGGCTCGGTGCTGAGGGGAACTGGCTTCCCCCACCCCCAGCTCCTGCCTGCCCTGCCCCCTTAAAAGCAGTCTCCCCACGCGTATAGCTCCCACCTGCCCCCCTCACCCTCTGTGCTGCTGCCTTCCTATCAGAGGCAGCAGTGCAGGAATTGGAGGGGGGGGGGGGAGAAGCGGATCCGGTGCGGATACAGAGGCAGCAAGGGAGAGGAATGCATGTAGTTGATATGATTAACCAATAAGCCTAAGCTTATCAGCTAATTGTGTAGACATCTACATGTTGCCATCCCTAGAATGTGTGGAGGGAAGGCATGCATAATTACTGGATGAGGGAGGTAACCTAGTGACAGATGATGTGGGAAAAGCTAAAGTACTCAAAGCTTTCTTTGCCTCTGTCTTCACGGACAAGGTCAGCTCCCAGACAAATGCACTAGGCCCCACAGTATGGGAAAGAGATGGAAAGCCCTTGGTGGGGAAAGAACAAGTTAGGAACTATTTAGAAAAGCTAAACGTACACAAATCCATTGGCCCGGATTTAATGCATCCGCGGGTACTGAGGGAATTGGCAAATGTCACTGCGGAGCCTTTGGCTATTATCTTTGAAAACTTGTGGAGATCGGGAGAGATCCCGGATGATTAGAAAAAGGCAAATGTAGTGCCCATCTTTAAAAAAGGGAAGAAGGACAATCCAGGGAACTACAGACCCGTCAGCCTTACCTCAGTCCCTGGAAAAATCATGGAGGGGATCCTCAAGGAATCCATTTTGAAGCACTTGGAAGAGGGGAAAGTGATCAGGAATAGTCAACATGGATTCACGAAGGGCAAGTCGTGCCTGACCAATCTGATTAGCTTCTATGATGAGGTAACTGGCTCCGTGGATATGGGAAAGTCAGTGGACGTGATATAACTTGACTTTAGCAAAGCTTTTGACACGGTCTCCCACAATATTCTTGCCAGCAAGTTAAGGGAATATGGATTGGATAAATGGACTGTAAGATGGATAGAAAACTGGATAGACTGTCAGGCCCAATGGGTAGTGATCAACGGCTCGATGTCAGGTTGGCGGTCGGCTTCTAGCGGAGTGCCCCAAGGATCTGTTCTAGGACCAGTTTTGTTCAACATTTTTATTAATGACCTGGATGAGGGGATGGATTGTACCCTCAGCAAGTTTGCAGATGACACTAAGCTGGGGGAGAGGTAGATATGCTAGAGGGCAGGGATAGGGTCCAGAGTGACCTGGACAGATTAGAGGATTGGGCCAAAAGAAATCTGATGAGTTCAACAAGGACAAGTGTAGAGTCCTGCACTTGGGACGGAAGAATCCCAAGCATTGTTACAGGCTGGGGACCGACTGGCTAAGTAGCAGTTCTCATCCACTGTAATCCCCAGGTTCTTTTCTGCAGAAGCTGGATATGAGTCAACGGTGTGCCCATGTAGCCAAGAGAGCTAATGGCATATTAGGGTGTATTAGGAGGAGCATTGACAGCAGATCCAGAGAAGTGATTATTCCCCTTTATTCAGCTCTGGTGAGGCAACATCTGGAGTATTGTGTCCAGTTCTGGGTCCCCCACTTTAGAAAGGATGTGGATGCATTGGAGAGGGTCCAGCGAAGGGCGAACAAAATAAGGGGGCTGGAGCGCATGACCTATGAGGAGAGACTGAGGGATTTGGGTTTGTTTAGTCTGCAGAAGAGAAGAGTGAGGGGGGATTTGATAGCAGCCTTCAACTTCCTGAAGGGAGGTTCCAAAGAGGATTGAGAAAGGCTGTTCACAGTAGTGACAGATGGTAGAACAAGGAGCAATGGTCTCAAGTTACAGTGGGAGAGGTCTAGGTTGGATATTAGGAAAAACTATTTCCCTAGGAGGGTGGTGAAGCACTGGGATGGGTTACCTAGGGAGGTGGTGGAATCTCCATCTCTAGAGGTTTTTAAGTCTCGGCTTGATAAAGCCCTGGCTGGGTTGATTTAGTCGGGATTGGTCCTGCCTTGGGCAGGGGGCTAGAGTTGACGACCTCCTGAGGTCTCTTCCAACTCTATGATACTCACTGGTAATTCCTCTTTTTGGAGCTGATCACCTGTCTGGGATTCCTACTACTGTCTCAGCACCTAAGCATGAAACAACCTCGAACTCTTCACTCTCAGTTATGTGTCCTTTGAGGCACTAAAACTTAAAGTCCAATGCTTGAACATCCCCTACAACAGTGGTTTCTAACCAGGGGTAAGCTTACTCCCGAGGGTACGCACGGTTCTTCTAGGGAGTACCTCAGCTCATCTAGATATTTGCCTACTTTTGCAACAGGCTACATAAAAAGCACTAGTAAAGTCAGTACACACTAAAATTTCATACAGACAAAATGAGAAACTAAGCAATTTATCAGTAATTGTATGCTGTGACACTCACATTTTGTGTCTGATTTTGTAAGCAAGTGAGGTGAATTTTTATGTCCGATTAGAAGTGAGGTGAAACTTAGGAGTATGCAAGACAAATCAAATGCCTGAAAGTGGGGCAGTACTCTGGAAATGTTGAGAACCACTGTCCTAGAACACTCGGTTTGAAATTGTCTTGTAATGATCAAGATATGGTGTGGCAAGACCATGTGCCCCTACAGAACGAGTCAATTCCTTGGATCAGCACCTCTGATTTTCAAATGGAAATATATTACGAGTAAGGCTCCATGTCTGTCTCAGAAGACGCATGGATACTATGACTTCCTGCAATCTCTGTGACTTTTGCAGCAGCTTGTGTGGCTAATCCAGGGCCGCACGAACAGCTGGTCCCAGAGCTGGCTACTGGAGTGGCTCTGCAGCCAGTCACACCAGCTGGTGCTGGAGCAGGCCCAGCCCTGCGACCAGGCATACTGGCCGCTGCTCTGGCAGGTCAGGTCTACACATGCCCACCCAACCTTCACCCATGCAGATTCCCGATGCACTCAATGCCTGTGATGAACTGCAGCCCCCTTTGCACAGCACATCAGAAAGCAGGGCTGCCTATGAAACTTGGACATACACAAACCTGTACTATTCTTGGGGCATGCCTCACCTTCTGCTTCTTCTTCCCCCTTCCCGTTACTGTCCCTCCACACAGTGCAGATGCTTCATGCTTCACGAGTGTCCTACATTTACCGTGTTTAATAAATTAATCTTATATGTTTCAAAGCAATCTTTATTCCATTACATAAAAGCAAGCAAACAAGCATACCCCAGCAAAGCTACAGTCACTGTAGCGCTAAGTGCTGAGCAAAGACCAATCAGAGTAATGCCCTAGCAATGAGCCACTGAACTCCTGTGCATGGCAACAAGTTCCACTGACTTTCAGCATCAAATTGCTGTTTCAAGACATCCCTGACCTTTATGGCCACTGCTGTGCTCCTCTAATACCCTGGGTCTCAGGCTGTTCAAACTTGGCTTCTAGGCACTGTGCCTCAGCAGTCCAGCTGTAGGTGAAGCTTTCACCCCTCCCTTTGCAAGTATTATGGAGGGTACAGCACAAGGCAATAACCATAGGGATATCATCGTCTAGCTTCCCATATAAACATCATCAATGGGCCTTTAAACGGCCAAAAGCACTCCATGGTCATTCTGCACCTGCTCAGGCTACTACTGAACCGCTGCTTGCTGCCGTCAATGGTCACCGTGAATGGCTTCATGAGCCATGGCATTAAGGAGCAGGCAGGATTTCTGAGAATCACAATGGGCATTTCCACTTCCCCCACAGTGATCTTATGGTCCAGGAAGAAAGTCCCTGCTTGCTTAACAGGACAATGTTCCAAAATACGCGCACGTCACGCACCTTTCCAGATCAGCTGGCGTTAATGTCCATGAAACACCCACAGTGATCCACAAGCACCTGCACAACCATGGAGAAATACCCCTTGCGGTTAATGTACTCAGAAGCTAGGTGGTCTTGTGCCAGAATTGGAATGTGGGCACCATCTGTCACTTCACTGCAGTTTGGGAATCCCTTCTGTGCAAAGACATCCACAATTTCACACATATTGCCCAGAGTCCTGATCTTTCGGAGCAGGATGTGATTGATGGCCCTGCGCACTTCCATCAGCACTAGTCCAATGATCACCTTTCCCACTCCAAACTGATTGGCGACCGGGCGAAAGCTGTCCGGAATAGTCAGCTTCTACAGTGTGATCGTCACACGCTTCTCCACCAGCTGGGCAGCTCTCATTTGCGTGTCCTTGTAGTGCAGGGTGGGGGGTGAGCTCAGCACAGTCCCACGAAAGTGGCTTTCCTCTTCTAAAAGTTTGTCAGCCACTGCTTGTCATCCCCAGCTTGCATAACTACGAGTCCACCTCTTAGTGCTTGTTTCCTGAGCCCAAAAGCAGCATTCCACTATGCTCAGCACCTTTGTGAATGCCCCAAGAATGTCGGAAAAATCCTGCCCGAAATCCTCATCACTTTGCAGCTTTGGGAATAGCTTGACTGCCATTTGTGATGTGTTGGTGAGATGACCGACATTCATGAGACCTAACAGCATTTTCATCAACAGCTGCAGATCTATTCCTGCATGCCAAGGAGGTAGAGCTGCACACCACAGAAACCATTGAAAGATGGCATTAAATGGAGACCGAAGAGCACTGATGGCTGGGAGGTGAAGCGATGCACCATGGGGCACTCGGACAGGACTTAGGATGCCCTGTACTACCCCTCAAACCTCTACTGCAGCAGAGGTGCTCTGTGAGAATAGCTGCCCAGAATGCACCGCTCCAAAGGCGCTGCACGTGCCGCGAGTGTGGTCGTGCTACTGTGCTGGTGACTGACAGTGTGGACACCCAACAGCATTTTCACTGCAGTGCTCTGAGCAGTGCTGTAACCTCTGGCACTTTACGTGTGCCAGCGTAGACATGGCCTAAATTTTGTACCATGAACCTTCAAGTTCATAGGCACATATTGCTTGGCATATGCAAAGTGAACAATTCATACATAGAATGTTTTGTAACATTAGCTTAAACAAGCTAGGGCTGCTTAAGAGAATGCCAAACTGACACATTTTGCAAGTCACATACCAATCACCTCCAATAAAAGACTTTAAGGGCAGAGGTATTTGACGGTTTTGTTTTTTAAACACTTCACGCTCTCAATGGAACCAATATAAATTAATTTTATGAAAAATAGTAACTAGGATAGTATGCTTTGTTTTAGAGTTAAATTTACGAGATATTTTAATAAGCTTTTACATGATAGTATTGTTGCTTACTTTACAAATTCAGCATTGCTTAAAGTATTTCTGCTTTATATGATTCATATGCGACACACAGAAAAAATAAAGTCACAAATACAGTCAGTTCAGAATAATGTGATCTTTTCTGGATATTGAAAATTATTTGTGCAAAGAAAGGTAGTTTTTAAACGTTTCGATTTAATATAAAACTGTTAGGATAAACTTTTCCTAGCTCCAAAGCAGCTCCCTATTTTATATTTATACATAAATCCATATAGACAGTTCTATAAAGTTAATTCAAACAATCCTCAATAACTGTTTTTAGATTTTCTCCCATTTCTCAGCGTTAAATGCAAGCAATTGAAGAGATTTAATTTTAGATGACAGATAGATAGATTCTGGTAAAAATTCCTTATAGAATACCCAAATAAGACAACCACTAACATCATAAGAAATTCTATAATGGAGACTTAGAGGGGAAAGAGGACTAATTTTCTTGTAATAAAAAGGGAATTACATTCAATCTTCTCCCCCAAATGATAAGGTTTTGGTGTCTGGTGTATTTTTAAGCTGCTGTTTAATCAGCACTATTTATATCCATGTTTTTCTTTAGGAATTTTGTGAATGTTGTAAAAGTGTTAAAATACCTATATTCAGGGCTCGACGAAGTATTGAATCTACTCGCCCGTGACAAGTAGATTTCAGCCGGGCGCCCCTGTTCATTTGCGGTGCGCGCATGCGCGTCTCGCGCATGCGCAATGCGGGGCTGGTGAGTGGCTTTCGCCGCCGTTTGTCAAACCCTGCCTATATTCACATTTGCAATTTTTTCATCCCCAAGTATGCATTAGCTGATGAAGGTAAAGATGTTTGTGAACATTTATATTTTTCCTCTTCCTCAGCCACCCTCAATATGTGAGTGTCATAGAATCATTGAATACTAGGACTAGAAGGGATCTTGACAGGTCATCGAGTCCAGTCCCCTGCCCTCATGTTTCTCTGGCAAAGAAGAGCTAATTCCAGATCCTTCTAGAAGTAGTCAGTAGCCATTTGAGATGTGGTACTGAGATTTTTAGACTCCAGGTGCTCACTTCCCCCACTCAAGCTGTATGATTGTACCTTGAATCTCGTGTGTGATATCACACTGTTTTACTGGCACATTTCTGTGCCTGCCTCTTGAGATTCTGCAGAATTGTAATGTTGAACAGGTTGGGTATACGTGCAACTGGAATATTATCTTGATGTAGTGGGACACTCCTTTTGTGTCGAGTCCTAATTTACATGCAAGTTTTGGCATCACAAATCTGACACTGTGGTAGTGCTTTTCATAGTTGTTAGAGCATGTGAACAGTAACACCATATGCTAAATGTTTATGTGGAAAAATGTGCCTCACAGAGACAAGAACTATTTGTCAATGTAATGGCCCTGATATTTTGCTCTCCAAACTATCCTGAAGCTGACTGTTGCAGAGGAACTGATGCTGTGATATTGGCGGTAGAATATGCTGTACCTTTTTAAGCCCTTTGCCAGTTAGGACGTAGAGATAATGGAAACTTCCAAGGAAGTTTCCCTAAGGCATATCAGCATGTGGAGACAATTGAGAGAAGCATCCATGGGGACATGCAATCCCTTTCCTCCCTCCCCGCCCCTGCTCCCCCAAAATAGTTGACTTTACTTAAAAGTGCAGCTGCTCTTGATGACTTAATTTAGAAAAATGAGTGATATTCAGTAAATGGCGAAAGTTAATTGAGATAGAAACTGATGACAAATTACCCAAATCAGAGTTTATTTAAAGCAACACACACACTAAAAACCCCACCGCAAACCCTGATCCAAAATTTGTCTTCCTGTTTGTAGGAAGCAACACTGCTCTCTTGCTTGTGCAGTTTTTCACATTGCTGGCAAAGGGTTTGGCCTACAACAAATATAAGAAGCATGAAAACTTCTTTTTCAAAAGCTATTAGCGTCTGAAACCTTCACGTGTCAGTACTTTTACATTTGACTCGTAATATTCAGTGAACAAATCTTCTGAAATCTTAGGAAAAAATTCACTTTAGTTCTTCACATCACGTGAAGTTCTTTCCCCCTCAAAAAGGTAATTTAACCATAAACAATATATATTTATTACTATGTTCCCTGCAGTTACTTAAAAGGGCATTTATGAGAGTGAAGGCTGAAAAAAGCCAGGCAACAGCTGCCCTTAGTCACCTTACTACTATTAACTACTGAAGTATATGTAAATAACATTATCAGCATCACATACTTAGATGTAATTCTCTGCCATCCTCATAAAAAATATGCACTAATGACAGCAGCATCCCAGATTTTCAGCCAACACCCATAATTCTTCTTCTGCAGATATTTAACACTCTTCAAGTACCAACCATACAAATATTGGCACCCATCAGCTGCAAGTAAAACTAATGTTAGTCTACACCTTCTTGGAAGTATGCTTTGCTTAATTTGAAATTCACACCTGAAACTACAAATTCCCACCACAAGATCTTCTGATTCTTACATGGTAAAATATTAAAGCCACCAAGAAGGTGGGGGAAAGAAACAACCCTTAAGAAACCGAATACAGTAGCCTAGCATAGGCTGCAAGGACAGTGAAAGAAACTGGCCCGCAGGCAGGAATGTAGGCAGCAGTTACTGTAGAAACCAAGCTCTTCACTGCTTTTCTCCAAGCAAAAGAAAGAGACAAAAGAGCTGGAAAACAGAGATCGATGGGAAGCAGCTTATAAAGCTGCTTGTCACATCTGCTGCAACAAAACCAGACACTAATTCATTAAAACTGCTCATGTAATGCCTCTGGAATTTGAGGCTCCCCAGTCTGTGAATACAAAAGAAATTCCGCCTATGGAAACACTGCATTTTCAACTATTTAGCATCTCTCTGTACAACAGCAGTGGTAGTCTGGTTGTGTGGTCTCTATCAATAAATTTCATCTTTAACTGATAAAGTTTACTTTATTTTTTTTAATCTGTTTTATATGCCTATACCTGTACCAGATTTACAAATGGGTATTCAGCACCTGACAAGCCATACATCACTGCACTATACCATAGCTTTTAGTTAAAACCAAAAAAGTAAAATTAATTGCAATTTCTTCCTTTGATACACAAAATAACAGTGTTAAAATATTCCTTTACTACTGTGTGGGCCAATCACAGATAACCACTTCAGCAATGCCCTCCTTCAGCACATCATGGAGGTACCGCTTGGCTGCAAAGGAACATGTGAAAGGAAATACGGCACTCTAACAATATTATCATTCACTTTTAAGCACACTGTCAGCAACAGATTAGTCTGAAAACCCCTATTAAAACTAAAAAATACTTTATATGAAGTACTTTAGTGTTCTAGTATATCTGGCAAGGAAAGCAAAAGGAGAAAAGTAGAGAAAGAGTGCTATCATAAGATGCTGAGATGTGTCCATAAAAGGCATCTATGACTCACAAGCTAGAAGAGGAGGTCACTCACCTTTAGCAGTAACTGACGTTCTTTGAGAAGAGCATCCCTGTAGGTGCTCCACAGCAGGTGTTGGTGCATCCTAGCGCTGCAAACTAGATTCTTCACAGCAGTGCCTGGGGGGCTGCGCATGCACAGTGAGCAGATCACATACACGTGTGCCGTGCCCCGCACCAGTTCCTTCTCTACCTGGAAAACCCAGCCTGGTAAAAGGTCTCCAAAGTAGAGGGGAGGAAGGGAGGGTGGCGGAGCACCAACAAGGATGCTCATCTCGAAGAACGTCAGTTACTGCTAAACGTGAGTAACCGCCCCCTCTTCTTCGAGAAACATCCCTGTGGGTGCTCCACAGCAGGTGACTGAAGAGCAATATGGCCTATGGAGGTAGGGACTTCGGATCTAGTAAGTACGCTGTAGATAATACAGCTTGGCCACTCTAGTTGAAGAGAGAGGTCCTGTGAAAGTGCGTTGTGTACGGCGAACATTTGATCAGAGATTCATGTTCCCGCAGAGCATATGTCTTGTGGAGGTAAGCTATTGACATGGCTACAGCCCTGGTGGAATGGGCACACAGCAAGGTAGGTGGTGATAATTGGTTATGCTGGTAACAAATTCTGATGCAGCTGGAAATCCAGTGTGATAATCTCCAAGATATTTGCTATCCTTTATTGCATTCTGCTATAGCAGTGTTTTCCAACCAGGGTTCCGCAGACCATCGTCAGGGGTTCCGCGAGAAATCATAGAATAAATAAATACAAATTTTGAAATACCTCGAACAATTCCAAATATCCCTCAAAATATCGCAGGAATTTTTGTCCTGCAATTGGCAATACCGGAGTAATTTTTGTACGCTACCAACTGCCTCTTTGATAGAAACAGGAACTTTGTCAATTTCAATTTGCCTAATAATACTATTAGTAGGCGTGTGGATGACACGTCACACGACATTGAAGAGGTCTTGTCTGAAATACTAAAAAATACTAACTTTGCCCTCCAAGTCGACGAGTCAATAGACATAACAAGTAAAACTCAGCTGTTAGCATTCATACGATTTGAAAACGAAGGTAAATCATGGAAAATTTGTTGTTGTTGTAAAGAGCTGACAGAAACAACCAAAGGTCAAGACATTTTCAACATCTTGTCTTCTTATTTGGAATCATGTGGTTTGTCATGGAGCCAGTGTATTGGAATTTGCACTGATGGTGCCCTCTCAATGATCGGCTCAATAAAAGGCTTTGTTACACTCATCAAAGAAAAAAACCCTGATGTCATAACGACCCACAGCTTCCTCCACCGGGAAGTTCTTGTTTCAAAAACTATTGGGGAGGATTTAAAACAAGTCCTTGATGTAGCTGTGAACATGGTCAATTTTATAAAGCAGCGCCCTCTTAAGTCACGTATGTTTGCAAAGCTGTGTGAAAATATGCAAAAAGACCACGTGACTCCTTCTACACACTGATGTTAGATGGCTTTCACGAGGGAGTTTTAACAAGGGTATTTGAGCTGCGAAAGGAACTACTGCTTTTCTTCAAAGATAATAAAGCCAGTTTTTCTGACTTTCTTGAAGATACAAAATGGCTGCTGAAACTAGCCTACTTAGCAGATATTTATCAGCACTTAAACACCTTGAACACAACCATGCAGGGCCCAAAGGAAACATTCTAACTTCCACAGACAAACTTCTTGCATTCAAGAATAAACTCAAGGTTTGGAAAAGACACCTTTCAAGTGGAAATACTGAAATGTTTCCGCTCCTACTTCAGTTTCAGAGTCAGACAGATTATAAAGAAGTCATCCCATTAATTACCAGTCATTTGGAATCACTGACAGAAAAGCTTGACCAATACTTTCCTTCTTTGTCACCAGAAATGTATGACTGGGTTAGGAACCCTTTTGTTGAGTTCTCACAAAATTTACTCAGTTTGCAAGAAGAAGAAGAACTGACTGAACTACAGTGCGATCGAACTTTGAAGATAAAATTCAATGAAGTGCCAATTGATGTGTTTTGGATTTCAATAAGAGGAGAATATCCTGTGATCTCAGCAAAAGCAGTGAACATCTTATTCAACTTCTTGCCTCTGTGAACAAGCTCTCTCATGTCTTACAAACATTAAAAGCAAAGAAAGAAATCGTCTGCTGTCTGTCGAGGAAGAACTGCAAGTGTGTTTGTCAAAAATTCGGCCAAGAATTCAACATTTGTGCAAAAAAGAAACAAGCCCAAGTGTCACACTGAAAATAAACTTTATATTGACTTTGGATGTGAACTTCATTTTGATTTGATATTTTGATATTTAAAAAAAAAAAGATTAGATAATACAAAAAAAGACAGGAAAAATGCTCCAATTTTTTTTCTTACAATGTAAGCTGACACACACACACGTATGTGTATATATATATATATAAAAAACCAGGGCTCGACGATCGCGGCGAAAACCACTTGCCAGCCCTGCACTGCGCATGCGCAAACCGCCGGTGAACGGGGCGACCGGCTGAAATCTACTCACCACGGGTGAGTAGATAAGCGGATTTGTCGAGCCCTGTATAGAACAGCTCTTAACAAATAAAATTTCTTGACAATAATTTAGCAGTAATTGAATTGCATTCCCCGCTGTCAACTTTTTCTGGCCAAGCAAACGTTTTCATAGGTAGGGGTTCCTCGGGATATGAAAAATTATTTTAGGGGTTCCTCCATGGGAAAAAGGTTGGGAATCACTGGCTGCTATAGAAATACACAGCCTGGGGTGAAGCTCTGAAAGGCCTTAGTCTATGGATGTAAACGGATGTAAAAGTGCCCTGTGCATTTGTGCTTTGAAAGTGTTGCCATGAGGTTTGGGAAAGAATACAAGTAGGTGAACAGTCTGATTGATGGGGAAGGATGAGTGTACTTTGGGGAGGAACTTCGAGTGGGTGCATAGATAAACTTTATCTTTAAAGAAGGTATTCTATGGAGGATCTGCCGTTAGGGCAGCCATCTCTCCTACCTGCCGGGCTGATGTTATAGACACTAGAAATGCAATTTTCAATGACAAGTGGAGGAGTGAGCATGTAGCCATCGGCTCAAATGGGCATTTAGTAAGGGTCTTTAGCACCAAACGTGAATCCCAAGGTTGACGGGGGGAGTTAAATCAGGGTATATCACTTGTGGGCCTTTCCATGAACCATTTCATCATTGGATGTGCAAAGATTGTAGTATCAATTTTTGTATGGAATGTTGTAATAGCTGCCAAGTGTACTTTGATGGAGCCAACAGAGATGCGACTGTTTAAGGTGCACTAAATAGTCCAATATCACAGATAATGGGGCCATCTCTGGAGAAATGCTGCGGGGAGCAGCCCACTGAACAAATTGTGACCATTTGTTGCTATATGTCTTTCGAATTGAGGGAGTCCTATTATTGTAGAAAGTGGTTCTGAACCTGACTTAAGCACTGCAGCTCTATCCCTGAGAACCATCTAGGTACCAGGCTTTTAGATGAAGTCTGACAAATTACAGGTGCTGTGTCTGGAGCCCTAGTTGGTAACAGCTTTGGGTTGTGTGGAAACATGATTGGGGGACGTAGGGTCATTTTGTTCAGGAAGGGGAACCAAGGCTGCTGGGGCCAGCATGGGGCTATAAGAATGATTCTCGCCTTGTCCCTCTTTATCCTGAGAATTGTCCCATTGAGAAGAGCAATCAGCGGGATGACATACAGTAGGTGATGGTTCCACTTGAGAATGAGGACATCTCCAAAGGAGCCCTTGCCAATGCTGTCCCTGGAGCAGTACAGGTGACAGTTTTTGTTTGCTTTTGTGATGAGAAGGTCTATAAGAGGGTATCACCATTGCTCCAAGATCACAGAGTTCTCATAACAATCCATCTGCTACTTGTGTTCCCGAGGTAGAGTTCAGTTTAGTGCATCAGCAGTGGCATTTAAGGCACCAGGAAGGTGACATGCACTTATGGTGATGCTGTGAGTGAGGCACCAGTTCCACAGGGCAATAGCCTCTGTACATAAGTCATGGGAACAGGCACTACCTTACCTGTTTATATAAAACATGCGGGCAATGTTGTCAGTATATATTCTGACATGTCTGCTGGATATTGCTGGTAAGAAGTGTTGGCAGACAAGCAATACAGCTCTGAGCTCGAGGAGAGTTATGTGGAGAGCCCATTCTACTGATGTCCATAAACCCTTAGTTGTCAATCTCTTCCAAGTGCACCCCCCATCCTGTGAGGGAGGCATCTGTGGTGATGATCACCAAAGGTTCTGGTGTTTGGAAAGGGATACCTGCGCATAGGTTGTCTGTTTTTGTTCACCATATTCTTGCACTTTTTACTGTTGGAGAAGTGGACAGGGTTTTGGTGAGGGGGTGATGATTTGGCTTGTAGTCTATCCTGAGCCAGCCTTGGAGGCCTCGCATAAAAAGACACGCATTTGGTACTACCAGATTGCATGATGCCATGTGGCCGCGTAGCTGGAGACAGTTGTGCGCTGTGACTCATGGCATTAAACACAATTTGAGAACCAGGTCGCAGATTTTTAAGAATCTGTCTTGCAGCAGGGATTCTATGGAGGTTGTTGAGTCGACCTGTGCTCCAGTGAATTGTATGGACTGTGTTGATGTGAGCACTGATTTTGTTTTGTTTATTAACAGGCTCAGACAGTGGAAGATCATCATAAGCAGGTAAGTGCTTCAACAAGAATCCAATTTGGATTTTGCCTTGATGAGGGAATTGTTGAGGTAAGGGAAGACAGCAATGTCTTGTTTCCTCAGGTGGGCGGGGACCACGGCAAGCATCTTGAAGAAATCACTGAGTGTGCTGGAGAGTACAAAAGGTTGGACAGTATATAGGCAATGTTTGGTACCTAGGATGAAGCAAAGAAAATGCCTATGAGCAGGATGAACAACAACATGGCGGTAGGCATCATATAAGTCAAAAGACAAAAACCAATCATCCAGCTCCAGAGACAGAATCATGGTGGTCAACATTTGCCCTTCCATGAATTTGCTGAGGCTCTAAGATCTAAAATTGGGAACCATTCACCGTTCTTTTTCTGTGTGAGCAAATAGTGTGAGCAAAAACCACTCTCTTCATATTCATGTGGGACCGCTTCTATAACACCCAGTCCGAAGAGATGACCAACCTCCTATCTTAAGATGGCCTTGTGAGAGTGGTCCCTGAAGAGGGATGGGGTAGGAGGATGGGAGGGAGGGATGGAGACAAGAAGGAAGGTGATGGTTAAAAGTCTTATTTATTGACAACTCTGGAGCGGGTAGAATCATTTTCAGTCCCTTGACGGACGCCCCAAATTTGCTTAGTGCGTTGTGGCTGGTTCATAGCTCTGTTTTGATCACGTCTACGTTGGTGTTGTGGCTGGTAGTCCTGTCTTTGCTCCTGGTATGTGTATGCCAGATACCTTGGTCTAGGGAAAGTCTGGGATCTCTACTGCCTTCTCCTGGTTGTAGGTGTATGGATACCAAGAGATCGGAGCATTGCCCTGGAACCCTTCATTGGTGAAGGACTTTGTTGGTTTTGGCCAAAAACAACTTCTTGCCCTCAAATCCTCTACAGCTGACTGTATCTCATGGGGAAATGCTGAAGAGTTGAACCACAGAGGCTCATCTCATGATCAACATGGTTGCTGTCCATCTCATAGCCATATCCACAGTATCAAGAGCTGTCTGTGATATTGCACAGCCTTCCGTGATGAATAGCTGTATCTTCACTTCTGGTATATCGTAAATAAAGGTGATGAAATTTGAGTAGTTGTTAAAAGTCCTATTTGATGAGCAACACCACATAATTAGCGACTCTGAATTGCAAGGCGGATGATGTATAAACCATCCTGCCAAACAAATCCAGTTGGTTGCTGTCTATCAGCAGGGGTGGAGCGGGACTGGTGCTGCTTATTCCTCTCATGGACCATTTCTACCATCAGAGAATTTGGGGGTGGTTGGGTAAAGAGAAATTCAGACCCCTTTGGGGGAACATATAAATTCCTATCTACCCTCTTACAGATGGGCGGGATACCAGCAGGGGTCTGCCAGATAGTCTTGGCAGGATCCAGAATGACAAGATTTATGGGCAGAGCAATCTTAGCTGAAAGAGTGGCCTGGAAGATGCTGGTAAACTTGTGCTGCGTCTCTGCGACCTCTCCATGGCAATATGTCAGCTGCTATCCTCTTGAGATCCTGAAAGGATGAGAAGTCATCGGCTGCAGTGGTTGGTGGAGGCATTACTGTCTTGTCAGGCCAGGAGGACAAGTTTGTGTCGGGATGTATCCGGGCCCAACTCACGGGATTGTGGATCTGCCATTTCCTGCTGCATTCTCTGTCGTGATGGAGATTGTGGTGGAGGAGAGGGGACCAGCTGAGTTGCCCTCTTTTTTGTATGTTTCTTTCGGTAAGTTGTACGTCCATGGGCTCCAATATTGCCACTGGGAAGCGTAAGACAAAGGTAGGGGCATTCATGGGTATGGGCCCCAGGGAGAAATACTGGTGCCAGTCGGATGCCTAAGCAGGGATGGGTTGAAGGCACTGATATCTCAGTGCCGGGCGACAGTTGGGGCAAAAATGTTACTTCCCTGTCATCGTCATCAATAGATAACGGCGTGAGCAAAGAGGCATATTTGGGTGCTGCTGTGGCTGGTGATGTGTTGGTGCTGAGGAATGGAGAGTTAAATGTAAATTAAACTATCAGGTCTCTCTGGTGAAAGTACCTCAGTGCCAGAATGGACGGTGCCATGGTTGGTACCAGTGCAGAGGTGGAGGTAGTCAGCGCCGACATGGTCGCGGCACCATTTGACGTTGCTACGGAATTGATGGCCGGTGCAGCTAATTGTTGCAGTGCTGTATCAGCAGGCCACCAACACATCCACACTCTGGTTACTTGGTGCCACAATGGGCCCTGAGGTACATGAAGCAGGCATGGTCAGGCCTGTAGCTTCGGTGCAGGTTCTATGTGCACCATGCTTGGAGACAGACCAATTGGTGCCAGAGATGCCCAGAACATTGTAGGTGCTGAGATGTGGTGTCCTTTTAGCCCTCGGTGTGGATCTTTCAGCTGCGCACCATTTGGGTGATTGAGCCTTGTGAGGCAGAGATGAAGCACGTTTCCTTATTGGATCTCAGTTTGTCAGAGCATTCCACGCCTGGGTCAGAGTCCATCATGAGCATTTCAAGGTGAAGGTCCCTGTCTTTGTGCATTCACACCTTAAGCTTAGTGCAGTGCTAACACTCTTGCTGGATATGGGACTTGCCGGGACATTTGATGCATTTAGAATGTGCATCAGAGGATGGGCATGTCATCATTACAGGCTGAGCAGGGTTTAAAGCCTGGTGAACCTGACATTGTTCACAGGGTGAACAGTAACAACAAGGGAAGAACAACCTGGAGAAAAACTTTTTGGTTCATTTTTTTGTTACTGTTTTTGGGGGTTTTTTTGGGTGGGGAGAAGACAAACTAGAATAAAGCATGGGGCAAACAGAGAAGAAATAACCAAAATGTAACTACTTATCTACAGCAGTGGTCTCCAACCTTTTTACACCCAAGATCACTTTTTAAATGTCAGGGCAAGTCAGGATCTACCCCATATCTTCCCAAGGACCCCACCCCTTTTTTGAGGCCCCACCCTCTCCAAACCTTTCCGTGGACTACCCGTTGCTAATGGAAACTCACTGATAATTACATGATTATACCCGAGCCATTTTGATAATGTTGCAGCTGGGGAGAATGGTTTAATTTAAATTATTAAACAGATTAAGCATTTTAACTCTCATGTTAGTTGATTAAACTTCATTTTAAATAAAGTAAAATATTATGTCCAACATAAAAGCTTCCAATGTTTTCTTTTATTTATGGCAGGTGTGGGGAACCTTTTTTGGGAGTCAGGGGCCAGTGACCCATGTGGCCAGGTAGCTACATGGCTTCCCCTCTTTGATCGAGCCCTGCTGGAGTGCGGCACAGCCTCAGTGGGCTGAACGCCATGGCTAGCTGACTGGTGGCTGCCCCTGCTGGCTCCAGCCCAGCTGGCCGGGGTGTTCAGCCCACCGAGGCTATGCTGCACTCCAACTGGGCTGGAACAAAGAGGGGCAGCCGCCCGGCCTGCTGGCCCCAGTGATTGACCCTGAGGGGTGCCACGATCAACCAGTCAATCGCAATCGACTGGTTGGTGACCACTGATCTACAAGGTATGACAATGAGTGAAGATCACTGCCGAGTTCCATCATAAGCCAGAGATAAGAAGGAACTGAGGGGAGAGGGGGCTGCGCATACATGATCGTGCTGAATGGCGCCTGCGTGACCTGCTCACCGTGCATGCACAGCTCCCCAAGCACTGCTGTGAAGAATCCAGTCTGTGGCGCTGGGATGCAGTGGCACCTGCTGTGAAGCACCCCCACGGACGTCTCTCGAAGAACAACAAAGTGGTACATCTATTACCTTACCAAATACCTGTATCCTATCACAAGTTATGCCCAAACACTTTAATAATTAAAACAGCTACCAGCAGAGGCAAGTCTGCATATATGGGACTTCTCAATCAAAAGGATCAAGTCTCCTTAACACAAGGGGTTTTGTCTACACTACACCTGCTTCAGTGGCACACCTACGGCACTGCATCCATGTTGCTGTAGCACCATAGAGTGTAGACAGCTAGAGGCAGCAGGGAGGTCAACATCTGATCAGCCTAATGATGTCCACTTAGTGACGCAGCTAGGGCAACTTAAGTTTTATGCATAGACAGATCTAAGCTTCTTGAGAAGCCCAGTCTCTATTTTCTTGGTAACACTGTCCATTACTTCATCTGTTAATCCACAATTACCACAGTCCACTGAAAAAGTAAGCCAGAGGCCACAAGTGGTACTTGATATTTATCCCAACTTCAAGGAGATATAAATGTTATTTTTCCTCTATAGATTAGCACCAGATGATCAGAAAACAGAATTCTGTCAGTCTCCTCTCCTAGCTGTGCTCTGAACTTATGTTTTTAACATACTGTGCTGCTAAAGGATTTAAGTGGTTCTCAAATTGCAGGCCATTTGCAGCCCAATCAGCACACAGACACATCCCATGTGACATCCTCAGGGCCATACAAACAGTATATATATTGTGTGGATGCAGCAGATATAACACAAAGACCTGCCTATGTAGCTGACCATGACAATGAGTAAACAGGTTGAGAACCACTGGTATAGATAGGCCCTGAGAGGATACCATTTTGAGTACATGCAGTCACAGTGCATAACTGCATAGTAATTGAAATGCATAGTAACCATGTCATCAAGACAGGGAATCTTCACCCTTGTTTATAGGTTCTATGTTCAATGCTGAGCAATGAAGAGCCTAATGACGAATGTGGATATGTTAATAACATGAAGTGACATCACTTAAGCTGAAAATAATCCATCCAAAAATATCTGACCCAGTCTAAGCACCCTCCACTAGCAAAATTCAGATTATAAATTTTATTCTTAATCATCAACTATTTATGAAGCAAAAAATGAAATACACATTTGATATACAACCACAGCCTACCACCTTCTGTCATATCTGTGATGTAATAAAACCAAACATCCAATCACATAGAAATGTGATAGAAATACTACCTCTCGCTGGAGGATCTCAAGGCAGTACAAGGATCACCATAATGAATTAAATCACACAATACACATGTAACTTGGGTATTAGCCCCACGTTTCAGATGGTGAGAACAGGCAAAAAAAAAAAAAAGGTTAGTGATTTGCCTAATTGTTACAGGAAGTATACAGAACTAGATTTTCTAACTCCTGTTCTTTGCTTTAACCACAGAATCATCCCTCTCCCTCTCTACCTCTTCCCGATAGCCACCTTAAAAGGAACAGCTAATCTACAGTCCTGCTAGCTAAAAAATTCCTTTAAATCAGGTTAAAGATTTTCAAAGATATGAACTGACTGCACAAGAGCAGTAAAGTGTGTCTCAGAATTTAAAAGTTAAGACCACATGGTAGACAGTAAGATGAAAAAAATCAAAGTAAATCAGAAGTTTTTAAGACTGCACTTTCAGATGAATGGACTTATCTTCTTAGATTTGTTTCTGTGTTAGCAGACTCTCTCTCTCATCATGTCCCTCCTGAAATAATAGCTGAGAGGATTCGTAGTCTCCTGCACTTTGCCATAACGCAAAGTGAGCATGATGGCAAAACTACATATGAGGTGTGTGCATTCGCTTTATGATCTATACATTTTCTGCTTGTGAGGCTGTAGATGTTAATGTACAGCAGTTACATAGACATCTCACTTCTTACACATCTATTAAAGCTTACACAACAAGTTTCTGGGAAACTGGAGTGATGACAACATGCTGTCTTTGCCATTGTTTCTACTTCTCCAAAAGAAGTTCACTTGTGTAAAAAGAATGAACTAAGAATAGGAGAAATTTGTCTGGACCATATGAGAAAGCAATCATCAGGAATGCTCTCTGAAAAAACAAAAGTAAAAATTCAGGGCATCAAACTAAAACACACACCATCAAACAAGATAGAGCTTAAAACAGTTTTGATATTACACTGACTAAAGAAATAGAATCTGCCTCTTCCAAAGGCAGCTAGCAATAAAGAAAAGGCTCATCAGAATTTAAATAAATGTTTGGGTTAATCTAAACACTTCACGCTTATGGTATCTCTAAAAATGGAGCCTTTTCCAAGATAATAAAAATCAAGGTAGAAATATTTAAACTAATTGGTGTTTATTTAAAAAAAGCAGGTATACCCGTAACAGTAAATACCTAAAACATCAGGGAAGCAATATTACTCTTAACACTCAGGTTTTTGGACATGTAACTGAGATCCTAACCACCTGAAACCATTAAAGATCCCAGAACGATTTTCACAAGTCCAGTCATGTTAGACCCTAGAGTCATGGCTAAATTCTTATTAAAAAGTATTTACATTCTGCCCATCTACCTACATTCCCGCCTATCTTTTTAGCTAGCTAAGCAAGTGATACTTGTGGGATGAAGTGAGAGTAATATTAAACTATAACAGCTTCAGTTGGCCAAAAACAGAGCTGCAAGCTTATCTTACACTGGAAAATGGAGATTTAACTCTGGGATTGATTTGTTGATAACAGCTTTAAACAAACTACCATTCAATTCCTGTCCTAAATGACTGAAAACAATTTACCATTTACTGTATTCTGCTTCAAAGGCAGATGTATATTTCAGTAAGTGAGTAGCAAAGGTATACAGCATTCAGAGTGATCCTCCAAGGATAAAAAAGTTATCTCTGAATATGATTTTATATAGAACATTTAAACCAGTCAGACATGATGAATCCCCATCAGACGTTTCTGCTGCGACACACATTTTGTGCTCTGTTAGGAACAGTTTCTTTTAGTTTTATTGCAGGATTCTATGAAAAAAATCATAACGTGACTTTGCTTTGCTGATCCATTACATTCCCTTAGAAGCCAATAGAGAACAGCTTTTCATACTGCAAGCACTAAATTTCTGTGTCTCCCCTGAAGCACCTGAAGGACCAGAAGAATCTCTGACTTATCAGTGACTATACCTGAGTTTTGACCTGAAGGTGTAAGGATTCCCACTATTTTTAATCATTTTCCTTTCCCTCTTCAGCATTTGCTAGACCTAATCCAAATCTGAAATTTCATTAAGTCAGAGTTTATTATTATAGCTGCTATGGGCAACCAAGACTAGTGAGTGGACTTTCTTCAGCTGCAATATTGAAATCCAGTGGTGGGCCGCTTGCAGCCCATTGGGGTTCCACCTGCAGCTGCGTACCTCCTCTCTGCCTCATTTCCCCCACCTCTCACATACTCAGGCATGGGAGCCCCTGTACTTACCCCCACCCTCCCAGCACTTTTGGAGTGCCATGAATTGGCTCATTCATGCTCCATTCCTGCTTCTCCTCCTCCTTCCCAGAGTTTGAACACCGCAAATCAGCGGATTCACAGCACTCCAAAATGCTGGGAGAGAAGTAGGGATGGGATGCTCCTCTCCTTCTCTTCCAGCACTTTCAGAGTAGGAATGTTAAATTTCAATTAATCAACTAATTGAGTAGTCGATGGAATTTCCATCAACTACTCGATTAGTCGATAAGGGGGGCATTCGCTATCCCACTGCACCTCTGCCTTTCAAATGTACAAAGGAAGTGGCACAGCAATTGGGACCAGCACGAGTGGACCCCACTCCTGCCGTTACACTGCTGCGCCTTTGCCTCCGCTGACCTTACACGGAGACGGTGCTAGGGGGAGCCGGCTTTTAACCCGGCTCCCCCCAACACCTGCTTCTGCTCTCCCCCCTCCTTGCTGCCTCTCTCTGATAGAGGCAGCCGGGGGGAAGGGGAGGAGCGACTAGTTGAGTCACTACTTGACTACCCAATAAGTATATGCTTATCGGGTAGTTGACTAGTCGCTTATATCCCTATTTCAGAGTGCCATGAATCACCTGATTCATGGTGTTCAAGCTATGGGAGGGAAGGGGAGGAGCAGGGGACATAGTGTGAATCAGCCGATTCATGGCACTTTGAAAGTGCTAGGCGGAAGTGGGAGGAGTAGGTAAGTGGGAGGCTCCAGTGCCCAAAAGGTGAGGGAAAAGGGGGCAGAGCGGGGGTGCATGGAGCATAGGTGGAATCCCAATAAGCCGCATGCAGCCTGCAAGCCATAAGTTGCCCACCACTGCATTACAGGATAGGTGACAATTAGCCCTGTACTATTTAAAAGCTTCCACAGCAGCAACTCTCTGTAGCACAGAATACCTACTTCTTCTGAAGAAACCAAGTTGGCATAGCTATTTAAATTAGTAAAATACTTTAGGATCTTAGACAAGAAACACTACAAAAGCGCAAGATACAAAGTCTGCCGCAGTAAGGACATCATAGCATCACCAGAGCAGAAGGGAAAATTTTTACTCGTTTGTTCAACAATAAAGTTGCCTTACGTAAGCAAAAATTTGCAAAACTGCTCTAAATGTATTATAACTTGCTATGAAAAAGCAGTGAAGTTTCTTCAGTCAAGCTTCCCCAGCATATCAATTGGATTTCATTTTCACGGAATGAGGCTGTCAAACAGACATGTAAACCACTTGATACCTTGACTTCTCAGGCACAGGTGTTCAGATATTGTGAAATATCTTTTTCCTAACCTTTCACAGCTGACACGTGATGGATTTTAACCTTGTAAGAAAGAACTGAAAATTTAACAACATTAAATTTATTTTTTTTCCATTCCCAAGCTCTAGATAATATGAAAGTAACAGTTCATATTACTTGGTAGTACAAACAATGAAATAAAAAATAGACTTGCATATTTTTTAAAAATTTTGCCATTTGTGTTCTTTTTAAAACTCCATAGCAGAATTTATACTTGTGTCAAATTAGAGAAACATGGAAGCATTTTAATTATTTTTTTTTAATGTTTTTTCCACCAAACAGCATGAAAGGAGTTATGGATTTATTTTAAGATAACTTTTACAGCACTCCAGCACTTTACATTGATTAACTGTCATTTACATCAATTTTATAGCTCCCTTATAGCAGGTGGCGAGGGCCAAAACCATACTTTTTATAACCTTGGAGACAATCCCCTTCTCTCAGGACCTCTCTGTCAGGCAACAATCCTGGGGAAGGCACTTCCAATGAGTTCCTGTTTTTTTTCCTTGTTACATGTGGGTAAAGGCAATTGGGTGTGATGTGTGGCACACACTGTCCCTACACAGTGCGGGGGGCTTGTTAAAGTCTCTGGCGATGGAGCGGGAATCCTCCCTGCATATCTCCATGGAGCTCTCAGATAGGAACTCTTTGATCATTCTGGCAAGGCTTCTGGGGAGGCCGCCTTATTCCATCCTCCAGGGTAGGGCACCTTCCCACGCCAAACTACCAGCAAGCAGTTGGCATCATTGCAGCACAAAGCAGTGCAGCATAAGGCCCATGTTTTTAGCCACATTCAGTCAGCATCAGCTACCTACCACTCTGTGTGCTTCAGAGAAGACTGATATCTTGCATGGTAACCTGATGACAGATGATGCTATTAAGCTGCTGTCTCTGCTGCTGGCATGGCTTCAGCATCTGGCACCCCCTCCCTTCCTCCTGCCCTTCCACCCACAGGCTTCTGTGGGATGGGAAAGTAGCACTCTCCCAGGAGTTACTGGAGGAGATGCGAGCGGAGTGGCAGGAGAGGACAGCGGAACAGCAGGAGAGGTTTATGTACTCCTTGACAAGGTGGCCAGGGGCCAAGATGGGAATGTGCGTTCTGTTTATTGCCCCACCTCTGTTAGGGAACCCCATTGTGGGAAAGCCATCCACTGGGGCATCCATGTTTCCCAGAGTCACTACCCTCCATAGCAGAGTGGTATTGATTGTTTTGGCTATTTGTATAACAGCAGCCCCGCGCACTGCAGATTTTCCCATTCTGAATTGATTCCGAATGGACCAACAGCTGTCTGGTGTTGCAAGCTTCCAGAGCTTCCAGAGGGCAATCACCATACACTTCTCCACTGTCAGCGTGAGTATTATTTGGGTGCCTCTGCACTTCAGGGCAGGGCAAAGCCACTTCCAAAGGTCCATGAAAGCGGCCTTGCACATTTGGAAGTTTTGCAGCCACTGTTGATCATGCCTGCAGCACTATGCGGTCCCACCACTCTGTGCTTGTCTCACAGCACCAAAACCATAGTTCCACTGTTTCCAGGGGATCGACTGCCAGCTGCATTTCCAATTTGCTCAAATAAAGGGATTGCCTGAACAGTGTTCCCATGGCATTCCAAGATTTGTCCTTGTCTTCTTCCTAGAGTGCTGTGCATACACTCTTAACACTCCATCATTAGGCACACCAAGGTAGACATCAATATCACAATGCTTTGATACATGGAAGGGGCCATGCTTGCACTGCTATGGCATCTGTGTGGGTAACCATGGCCAAAAAGAGCGTAAAAAGGCTGTTCCCCATTGATCTGAAACAAGGGGCGAGGAGGTACATGTGCGCATTATGGGATGCTTATGACATGATCCCAGAACCACCAGCTGCAGTTTTGGTCCCAGCATGCACCGAGAGCATAACCCTGAATGCAAAGTGGCTCATGCACTGTGGGATAGCTACCCACAGTGCATCACTCTCAAAGTCTCCCTACTGGGGTCATGCTACTTTGAATTACATTCAATTCTTGCACACAGTTAGGACGTGGACCTTCAACTTTACAAAACTGTGTAATAACTTACAGCCTTATCTTGTAGTGCAGTGGTCACCAACCAATAGCTGAGGATCTACCAGCAGATCTTGGAGCCTCTGACTGGTGATCCTGACTGGTTTGGCCAGGAAGCTATCAAGCATTGGCACTTCAGTTGCCCCTCCACTGTTATGCTGCTCCTCCTCTGCCTTGGAGCTGCCCCCTTGGGAGCCTCCTGCTTGCTGCACAGTGTGTGGGAGGGAGAAGAGGGGAAGCGCTGATGTCAGGGTGTCCCTCCTCCCCCCTCTCCTGTACCCTGTCTCCACACACAGAGAAGGGGATGGAGGAAGCTTGGCAATGCAAATCTGTCCCTCTTACACACACACACGCATGTATGCATGCATGCGTGCAACTGGCATGTGCATTTCATTATTTTCATTTCTTTCTTATGCTTAAATGTAATTCTTTGAGTAATGAGTTCTAAAATGCCTAACCTGTCACAGCTGGAGTAATTATCCCTGTGGTAATTGCTGCTCCTGGAAGTGGCTGGCATGTCCCTCCTGCAGCTCCCATTGATCAATAAAGGGGAACCGTGGCCAGTAGAAGCTGTGGGCTAAATGCCTGTGTGTAGGTGATGGGCAGCACATGGCGCCATGGAGCCATTGCTGTACATACCAGATGCTTTCAGGAGTGGTGCAGGGCCAGGGCAGGAGTAAGCCTGCCTTAGCTCAGTAGTGACAGATGGCAGAACAAGGAGCAATGGTCTCAAGTTGTGGTGGGAGAGGTCCAGGTTGGATATTAGGAAAAACTATTTCACTAGGAGGGTAGTGAAGCACTGGAATGGGTTACCTAGGGAAGTAGTGGAGTCTCCATCCCTAGAGGTGTTTAAGTCTCGGCTTGACAAAGCCCTGGCCGAGTTGATTTAGTTGGGATTGGTCCTGCCTAGAGCAGGGGGCTGGACTTGATGACCTTCTGAGGTCTCTTCCAGCTCTATGGTTCTATGATTCTATAAAAAAAAAAAAAAAAAAAAGAAACCACCACACACACTCCACTGCTCTACCACCCAGAAGCCATCTCAGTTAAACGGTGCCCAGGCAGACCCTGCTTCCTGAATCTCTGTCCCAGCCCTGAACCACCTCCTGCACGCAACCTCCTGCCCCAGACATGAGTCCCCCTGCACTCAAACTCCTTCCCAGAGCCTACACCCTGAAACCCCTCCTCGACCCCGATCTCCCACCCTGGGCTAAGCCTGGAGCCCTTCCCACACTCTGAACACCTTGGCCCAAGACCAGAACTTGCACTCCAACCCCAGCCTGGTGAAACTGAGTGAGGATGGGGGAGGAAGAGAACAGGGTGAGGTCTCAGAGAAGGGGTGGAGCAGGGGCAGGGCCTGAAGGAAGAGGAGGGAAGGAAGTGGAGCAAGGGTATTTGGGTTTGAGATAGATCTTACATTGCACTTAAATGTAAATGAAAAAGTGATCTTGTGGTTAAAAAGGTTGGAGACCACTGTTGTAGTGTAAACAAGACCTAATACTATCAGGCTCTCAAAGTTGAAGCAACATGAGCATCAATGGACTACTGAAAACAAGCAGGGACTGCGGTAACAGGAAACAAGTATCAGCATTGCTTTTGAAAGGCGCTGCTGCTGATTGCTCTCAGCAGCAAATCTCTAGTGGGCAGGCCACTTTCATTACAGAGTTCATTGCAAAAAAGCTAAACAGCAAAGCCCAGAAAAGACGTTAAGGGTGACATTCTGCACGGGAAATAGTTGGTGACCCTGAAGTTCAAAATGACTGTACCTAAATTGTTTTTAAATACACTGCCAGTTTCTGAATCAGTTATGTTGCAAATGCAAAACAAAAAAAGTATATACAAATTTTCATAAAAAGTAATATAGTAATGTATTTCAAGGAGACCGCTTTTAATTATATTACAATTCCATTCTCCTTTAATTGCTAAATCTAGTGGAAATAGCTGTGTAATGGATCCCCCTCAGTTATAACCATCTATCAATTTTCTCTTTTCATCATGTTACACAGATATCAGGGACTATTCTTGAAGTTTTAATATTTCTTGTCCTATGTAAGCAGCTAATGTACATAAAAGAATCCATACATTCCGTGTTCAAACAAAAGGAAGACAAATTATCATCAACAGAATTATTAAAAGCTTAGAGTAATGAACTTCTGCAGCAACACATAATACTAGAAGCAAAACTGTATCCCCTTCAGGATTTATCATACACAATTCAAGAAATATGTATGCATTATAGCAGTACCCAGAAGCCACACGTGCAAGGCACTGTATGGAAACAGTGTGAGACAGTCTTCGCTCTGAAGGAGATTAAAACCTGAGCAGAAAATATAAACGATGGGGAAAAGAAAATATTCCCTTTTCACAGACAAGGAACTGAGGCAGAGATACTGAATAACTGACTGGAGATCACATAGCAAGTCATGTCAGCAAATGAATACATACTAATTTTGTTTGGCTTGCATAGTATTTCACCATACCCCAAAAAACAAAAGCTTTGCTTGGCATGGATTCATTTTAAGGAGTTCTGTCAAATATTACATATGGCGGCAGTTAAACTAATTTCTGTAACTGCTAGATTCAATTATATAGAACTGGCTATTACAGTATTTGTTCATCTCTGAAGCAATAGTCTGCGCAGATCCAAGATGAGTACATGAGCTATATGTACAACAATATAAAAGGTGACACAGACAAGCCTCAATCAGAACACTCTTGTAACAGAGTAGAACTCCAGAGTCTTTAGGAAGACTCTGTGCAACATGGGTGCATCCTGTTTCTGCAGCAATCAACTTTGTTCAATAAACTTAACAATTCAATCTGACACTGCCAGCAAGGGTCCTTGCCACAGTTCCGTCTATGGGGGGCATCTGTGTGGGCACACACCAACAATGACTCTCACCCGCCTCCTTAGCAGAGCCACACAGTGGCTGCTCGGCTACCCTGCTCGAGGAGCAGCTGGGCAGCCTCCACACAGCCCTGGAGCTACGGCCAGAGCAGGCCAGATGGCGGCTGCCAGACCTGGAGCCAGGGTCACGGTACCACAGCCCCAGCTGCACCTGTGTGCTAGGACTGAAGCTGGGGCCGTGGTGCTATTTTTAGGAGAGGGGATGGGCAGGTACAACTACAGATGTTCAGAGTGGGGTTAGAGAGGTGGGCACAGGGGGAAGGGAAGGGCGGGTGCAGGAATCAGAGAGGATGGGGAGGGAGGCAGGTCGCAGAAGGACGGAGGAGAGTGAGACAGGCAAGAGCCAAGACAGCAGAGGAGGGTGAGGGTTAGGGGGCAGCAGCAGGCACCAGGGGAGGGTGGAGGACATGGCAGCAGAGGGGGAAAGGGAGAGGTTTATAAGATGTAAGATATTTGTTAACTTGGGTGCCCTGGGAGCACACATCTGAACAAGTGCACATGACCCGAATATTGGTGCACAAGACAAAACTCACTCCGCTCATGGACGGAAAATCTTAGGAGGGAACACTGGTCCTTGCTGCCAACAGTGATATGAACGTACGTTTACCTCAAACAGACAGACTCCCAACTAGCCACCAGACACTGGTTGAACCTCTCATATCCGGGACACTCTAGTCCAGCAACATCTGTGATCCAGAAGATGGTGCTGGACCAAAGAACCCCAGAGGCTGGGAGCAGGAGCCAGCGCCAGCCTGGAGTCTGATGGACCCACAGGTCGCTGCCGAGCCTGTAGGTAGGCCCACTGGCTGCCGGGCTGGGGAGCCTCACAGCCCGGAGGGGAGCCTGGCAGTGGGGCCAGCAGCTAGCAGGGAAGCATCAACCTCTCCTAGCCCGTCAAACTCCCTGAAGGGAGACCACTCAGGCCCCAAGGGTGCCAGACTAGGGATGTCAAACCTGTAGTAAATTTTGATCATTAGGACCTATTCTGGATTCAGATGGATGAAAGAATGTTATCAGTTCCTCACACAGTAGTATTTGAATTTCATTCTCTGTGGAATTTTACATAGGGGAGGAGGTCTGTCTTTCCTATACAGATGCGTTGTTACTGTACCTCTATTGGTTCCATAAGATCACAAAAACGGCCCTCTAGCCCAGTATCCTGTTCTCTGAAGATGGCCTGTGTCAAACGCTTCAGATAAAGTAAACAGGTCAATTACTGAGCAATCCATCACATCATCCAGTCTAAGGATGTTAAATTGCGGTTACCTAGCTAATCATATACAATTTGTATCGACTATACGGTTAGTTGATAGAACTGCTCTGCAGAGCCACAGCAGGGGTAGCTTCAGGAGCCAGCTCCAGCTGGGAGTGAGCAGTCACAGCTCGTGCCGGATCCAGGAGCCACCCATGCTGCGGCTCTGCATTTTAAATGTAGTGAGAGCCGCCGGGCTCTTACTACATTTAAGTTGCAGAGGCGCAGTGTCCCGGATCAGAGCAAGTCGGGACTGCTCGGTCCCGGCTCATGCTGAGTCCAGCAGCCCCTATTCAGCTGTGTCTGCTGTGAACAGAGGCTGCTCCAGCACTAGTCCCTGTTTGCGGGAGCAGCTCGCTGGGACCCCTGCAGAAAGGGGCTACTTCGCAGCAGCCTCCCCTATCATCCCCCTTCCTCCCCACTGCCTCTATCATTAGTTTTTCCAATTCTAATATCTTGAGATAGGATGACTAGAACTACACACAGTATTCCAGGCCTGGATGCACCCTGGCTTTATATAGCGACACTAGGGGGCTTTGCCTCCTGCTCACCAATCCCCCCCAGATGCCAAGGACGTGCCAGCCTCAGCCCCAGCTCTCCCTGCCTCTCCCACCGGCCGCTGGGGAGGGCCATGCCAAGCCTGGCTCTCCCCCCACTCGCCAGCTGCACCAGCCCCAGCTCTAGCTCTCCTGCCCCCACCCTTTCAAGCCACCAGGGAAGGCTAGGATGAGGCCATGGCAGCCCTGGCTCTCCCCCAGCCGCTGGGGAGGAGACGGCTGGGCTGGGGTCACAGTGCAGCAGCCTTGGCTCTCCACGTGGCCCCGGAGGAGGGCCAGGCTGGGTGTGGGTGGGACTTGGCTCCTATGGATGCAGATGACGTGATGACATCATTCTGTCATCCTGAAAAAAAAAAAAAAAATTCATATATAGAGAGAGATTATGATATTTTCTATCTTATCTGTTCCTTTCCTATTGGTTCCTAAAATTCTGTTAGCCTCTCTCACTCTTGCACCACACTGAGGAAATGATTTCAGAAAACCTTCCATGCTCTGGTGCCATGAAAGACAACTCTGAAGTAATATCTTTTATTGGGACAACTTCTGCTGGAAGTGGAGACAATCTTTCAAGCTCCACAGAACTCCATTTAGTGTGTCTTCAATTTGCTAGTAAACTGACTAGTCAACTTCTATTCAAGTACTATTACTACTCATATCACTGTAGTATTTGAGAACCTTCCAAGTATTTAAAAATAAAAGCCACACTCAAGCAAACTAACTCATCAGCCCACAGTTTTTGCTCACTATTAGTGCTCTTCAGTATGGTCCCCATCCTGCAATTGTTCCTGCACAGTCAGGATCATAATCTAAATCTGCCTACAGGTGTAATGCATTCTCCTCCGTAACACTCTCATCGAAAGTTTGAGCAGGCAGCTCCCACAAAGACTAATAAGTAGGACAAAAGTGCATTAGTGTGCCACATACAATTTGTTCCTTAGTCGGAGCCCAGGGACCATTAAGTTGAAATGCAATGTCATTGTAACGGCAGCAGCCCATCCCCCAGGGTATTTATCTATATTTATCTGGAAATAATTAGCCCTGCACTACTCAATCTTCTAGTGTATGAAATCCAACTAGAACAAGAAGATAAACCTGGTATCAAATTAACAATAACTATGAAATGTTTTAAAAACAATGGAACCGCTCTGAAATAGGGGAGACTCAAAACTAATACTAGAAGCGTCTTCTACACTAGTTACTAGGGATGTGAAAATTTAACTGGTAAGCTTGATCCTTAATGAGTGAGGCTTACCAGTTAAGGTTAACCAGCAGGGCTAGAGCAGCTCTCCAGATCACCCCAGTCAGTGGCAGGCCAGGGTGCCCTGCAGGCAGGGGCTGCTCTCACTGGGACACCAAAGCAGCCTCTGCCTGTAAGGCACCCTGGCCTGCCACAGGCAGGGGCTGCTTCAGTGCCCCAGATGGTGCAGCCCCTGCCTGGGGTTTGGGGAGCCACAGGCAAGGGCTGCTCTGACCAACGTGAGCAACCCCTCGGTACGGCGGGGACTGGGGGGCTCACACCCTTTAGTCAGTTAACCAATTAAATGGGATTTTACATCCCTACTAGTTACACATCTGGAATCAGAGTGGATATTACTTGTAATAAAACAAAATTAAACCATAAACTGAACTATATTAATTCTTCAAGAGCAGAGACCAAAGCAAAGTATTTCCACAGTTACTCCTTCACTTCCGTAACTGCAGCCTCATGCTATACTTCAGTAGTAACTTTAGAAACGCCGAAGTGCACTGCTTCTTGCAACTGTAAATTCTGGTTAAACTGCCAAAGATGATCATGCTGAAATACTTTCTTCTTTGATTTGCTCTCTTCAGTCTCCAGTCCATCCTTCAGCTAGTGCCTTAAGCAGTCAAACCATGTTCTCTCTTTGTCACTACTTCCTTCACTATTATACACCTTTGTTTTACAACAGACCACCCTCTTGGTGTAGGTTGGGTACAACACTATTCTTCTTGGTCCCTATCAAAGCTACTCCTAAGACAGGCAGAGGGATTGCTAGAGATAATGCTCCCATGCTCTGAAATAAAACCAGTTTCATTTATAGCTAAGTGGTGAGCTGGGGCTAGTGATCACTTCAGACCTCAGAACAACACAGTTATAAGCAGGACTTATAGTAAACACACTCATGGACAGAAAGTAAACACACTCACGGACTAGGTAATGTATTTGAGAGCTGGGTTGGACTATCTAGTGGCAGCAAAGAGTAAAGCTATTCCCAACAGTCTGAATTTGGGGCTAGCAATTTTAGAGTATTCTAAAAGGTTTATTGGAAAAATAAATTCCTGGATAGTTGTGTGTTAAAGTCACAGGAAAGGGAACTGGGGACCTGGATTCTACCTGATCTGAACCAGTCTTCCCATGTGATCTAAGGTAAGTCTTTTAACCTCTCGTTACCAATTTCACCATGAGAAAAAAGGCAATAATTGTTCCCTACCTCATAGGTAGTGAGGCCAAATTAACATATGGAAGACAGATCACAGAGGAGCCTAAAACAGAGAAAGCCCTACAAATAATATATTTATTCATCTTCTGTGATTTTGTCAGAGATCCTGAATAGTCATGCCCATCTCCATCAACTAATGCTCCTTCTGTGCAGACCCCACACCCAACCAGGAAGGATGGACTTCCTCAAAGTGAAAAGAGTCCCTGCCTTGATTCTAAAACAGTGGTCTCCAAACATAAGATCACTTTTTGAATTTAAGTACAATGTAAGATCTACCTCAAACCCAAATACCTTTGCCCCGCCTCCTTTGTGTCCCTTCTTTGAGGCTCTGCCCCTGCTCACTACGTCCTCCCTCCCTTCCCCATTTTTCCTCCCTTTCACCACAAAGGGGCAGAGAATTGGGGCACAGGCTCTGGTCTTGAGCTAAGGGATTTGGAGCATGAGAGGAGCTTGGAACTGAGGCTGGGGCAGGGAGTTGGGGTGCAGGTGGGAGTTCAGGGTGCAGGCTTTGAACGGGAGCTCGGGTTCAGGGAGCTCAGGGCTGGAGCAGCGGATGCAAGGGGGTCATGACTGGGGCAGGGGTTCGGAGCTGGCTCCAGCTGAACACTGCTTACCTCAGGTGGCTCCTGGGCGCAGTGGGGCTATGGCAGGCTCACCCCTGCTCTGGCCCTGCACCACTCCCAAAGGCAGCCAACAAACTCCCTCCATCCCAAGCCCTGTTGTGCCCCTCACCTCCGTTCTGTGGAGCTAGAATGCAGGATGGGAGAGGGGGGCACCCTGACATCAGCACCCCCTCCTCTCCCTTCCCTGCTCTGTACCACAAGCAGGAGGCTCGGGGAAGGGGAGAGGCAGCTCCAAAGCAAAAGACAGGAGGTGCACAGCAGTGGGGGGAGGGTTAGCTGAAGTGCTGCGCTTGATAGCCTCTTAGCCAAACTGGTCAGGATCGCTTGTCAGAGGTTCCAAGATCTACCAGTAGATCCCAATCCCAATCTACTGGTTGGTGACCACTGATCTAAAGAATCTGCCAGTTCCCAATCACAGAGGCAGAAAGCTTTAGAGGGAGTTTATTTTGGGGTAGATTATAAAGAGGAAATACTACTAGGCTCGGAAACATAGCCTTCTTCCATCGTGTACAAGAACGGATTTGATAAAGGAAAACCTAGAACCAACAGGAACAACTTTCAACTGAAAAGTGAAGCTAGTTGGAGACTATTTTCCCTGCCTTTGGAAATAAAGTTGAGTGTGCCTTGATAAAAGCAGAGACTTAATTGGGAAATTAGACCCTGCCATGAGGGCAAGAGATTGCATTTAAGGGGACAGTTTTATTTTGGTTTCTGTAAGAACAAGTAACTAGAAAATCCTTTAACAAAAGCCCCATTGCATATTTCAAGCTAAGTGTATAATTCTCAGGCAGAGCAAACATGTAACACTGTTGCTGCAACTCTTCACCAAGTGTCTGAATGGACTCATTGCCACTGGAGATACAATGCAAGTACCCTCTCAGCAGGGCCTGGCTGAATCATTCCACCACCTAACTGTCATTCCACATTACAAATATTTCTGTTGAGAAGAGGCTCATCAAGCAAGAATGTTTGATCAAAATATAAGGAAAAACTATGTAGCACTTTAAAGACTAACAAGATGGTTGAATAGGTGATGAGCTTTTGTGGGCCAGACCCACTTCCTCAGATCATATTCTGAAAGAGAATTGGCCAATTCTCTTTCAGAATATGATCTGAGGAAGTGGGTCTGGCCCACAAAAGCTCATCACCTATTCAACCATCTTGTTAGTCTTTAAAGTGCTACATAGTTTTTCCTTTTTGTTTTAGCAAGATCAGACCAACACGTCTACCTCTCTGTTACTGATCAAAATATAGAATCAGTAACATTTAAATATCCCTTTTCCTGGAAGGTAGCTACATTGTTACTGAATAACAGGACATTCACAGCTTTCAATATGAAAAAAGAAAATCTGTCAATCCCAGAAAGTTTTCATTAATCATTTTGAGTTTAACAAAGCAGCATTTTCTAACTAAACTGTTTCTTGACCAGCTCTATTCATTGTGCACTTTGACACTGCTTAAACAATACAGAGACTAGCTGGGAATGTGAATTGGTTGCATTTCTCAATCTTATGTACCAGCAACACTTTTTAAAGTAGATCTGAGCTTCAATGTTTATGAGAACAAACAACTGAAGCTCTTCTGTGGTTTTTACCTATTGCATTTCTTTCCTGTATGTTGCCAATGTGCTTGTCATTTGATAATTTTAACTGACAAATGCACAGTGGTTTTCATGTCCAAAATAGGTTGGTTTGGATTATCAATATCTAGAAACCTGAATAATAACTACAACTGAAAAGCCTACCTTCAACTGGAAACTCATTTCTGCCTTCATTTCAAAACACACACACTCATCCTGAAAACATAACTTTTTTAAACCATAGTATTTACTCTTGATCAAATGATGCAGTTATAAATTTGCTGTAAGGAAAAGGCAGTACACTAACACTCAAGGATTATTCTAAGTCAGTTTTCATAACTGAGGGTTCCATAATTCAGGTTATTTTTTAAAAAGTTAGCTGAGATTATATTGCAAACTCTTCAAGAGAGATGCTGTTTCTTTAAATATCAGCGGGGTAGCCGTGTTAGTCTGGATCTGCAAAAGTGACAAGGAGTCCTGTGGCACCTTATAGACTAACAGATGTATTGGAGCATAAGATTTCGTGGGCTAAGACCCACTTGCATGCAAAGTGGGTCTTTGCCCACGAAATCTTATGCTCCAATACATCTGTTAGTCTATAAGGTGCCACAGGACTCCTTGTTGCTGTTTCTTTAAAATGTATTTGTACAACATAGAGCACAACTAGATCAACATTTTGCCTGGGGCCTCTTAAGTGTGTGCATTAAAATTAATTTATTTATAGTCTAGAAGATTTATCCTGCATTGTTAGGTCCTTGAGTCAATTAAGTTTTGCTTTCTTCATTTAAATCATTGCTCTGGGATGGAGATGAGGGGTTCAATATAGGGATGTTAAGTAGCGATTAATTTGCTAGTCAAGTAGTCGATGGAATTTCCATCGACTACTTGGCGAGTTGATAAGCACTTCCCCGTTCCACCTTTGAAATGTACAAGAGCCCCAGTGGGGTCTCTTGTGCATTTCAAAGTTGGAACGCCACCTGGAGCCCAGGGCCAGCGGGAAGTCCCTTTCAAAGCAGAAGTGCTGCAGGGAGCCTAGGGTCAGTGGGGGACTGACTGCGCTGGCCCCAGGCTCCATGCTGCACTTCCTCTTTGAAATGCATAAGAGCCCCTGCTGGGGACTCCTGTACATTTCAAAGCTGGCACGCTGCATGGAGTCCCCAGCTGATCCCGGGCTCCAAACAGAGCTGCCACTTTGAAATGCTGCACGGAGTACGGGCGCTCCCACTCTGAAATGGCACGAGGAGCCTGACGCCTGATTCCCCACGGCATTCAAAGCCACAGCCCAGCATGGAGCAGCTGACCCCGGGCTCCATGCAGCACTGCTGCTTTTAAGTATACCTCTATTCCCCCCCCCCCGCCACTTGCTGTCTCTATCTGATAGAGGCAGCAACCAGGGGTGGGGAGGCGCAACTAGTTGACTAAGCATTTGCTTATTGGATAGTTGACTAGTCCTTTACATCCCTAGTAGGGATGTAATAGTGTAGTCGATTAACCAATTAACTAATAAGCAAAAGCTTACAGGTTAATGCTATAGACTACACACATTTCCTCTTGCTCCCCTTTGCCCCCCCCCCCCCAAGTAAATTTTTTAGCAGGCTGGCCAGCAGCCCAATTCAGTCCTGGCTTGCGCTGGGTCTGGGAGTTCAGCCCAACCCCCGGACAGGGGCAGCTGCCACCTCACGCTACTGCCTCTGTATCAGAGGCAGCAGCGCGGGGCAACAGGCAGCCAATCCACAAGGGGAGCTGATTTTTAAACCGACTTCCCTCACAGACCAGCTCCCACCTGACACACTGAACTGCTGGCCCCACCCCCAGGAACTATAGAATAGTTGAGTAACGGATAAGAATTCATGAGGTTAATCGACTATTCAATTAACCAATATTTAACATCCCTAATCCCTAGTTCAGTATGCAGGCTGTTCCAGAGGAGAGAGTACTATCCAAGCGCTCTTTCACTGCAGCAGCTTATGGTCGGGTAAGAAGCGCCTGTCCCCTGGTTGGGGGACAAACACATACACAAACTCTGAAATATATAGTAGATAGCTGTCCCTTCTCCTCCCCTGCCGGCCCAACGGAGGTACAGTAGTCCCCGGTTCCCATCTCTGGCCCCTTGCTGCCACCTATTGTCATTCTACAGCAGGGCTACTCAACTGCGGAAGCCCTGGGGGCCACAATGATACTCTCAGCACATGACGAGGGCCACAACTTAAGTGTGGTTGCATATACATGCAAATATATATACAAATAGCTTATTTCACACTGACAGGCATGAATACAAAGCACTTCCCATAATGCCCTGGCACTCCTGGCACCTCCTCCTTAGGGGCTAGAAACACCAACACCCTGTACACGCCTGTTCCAGCCCATCCGCTTGTGTCTTTCAATGCTCACTACGCCTGGGACACGCCTCGCCGTTGTGGAATGTGTTCCCAGTGGAGGCCATGTTCAAACGATCCTACCCATAGGCCACATATTGAGCCCTGCGTAAACCCAAACTGTACCGCAGGCCACAAACAAACGAGCCGCAGGCCGCATGTTGAGTGGCCCTGTTCTACAGTATAACTGTTCCTCCTACTAGGCATGTTAAAATGTGGGTAAATAGAGCAATCACCAAAAAATTCAGCAGTTACATGGTTAAATGCACCTGTAGCCGGCTCCCCAGAAGCCAATGCGTGCCACTCCTGGACAGCTGGCTGCTGCCCCGCCTCCATGCACTACTGCCTCTGTTACAAGAGGTAACTGTTCTTTGAGTGCTTGTTTACATCAATTCCAGTTAGATGCCTTCCAAGCTACTCCCAGGAGGTGGGGTTGGATTTAGTGTATTATGGATTGCAGGACTGCCCTACTTAAAGCAGTGTCCTGAATTGGGACTTGGACTAAGATGGACACAGAAGAAGCTATGGTCCTTGTGGAATGGGAGGTGATTGCCACTGCAGAGGTACCGGCTAACTCACAGCATTTACAAACATAGTCCGTAACCCACTAAGAGTACATGGAGAAGAAGCACAGAGTCCCCTTGGCAACAGCACAAAGAGCTGGGATGACCTTCCTGAAGGGTTTAGTATGGTTGACATATAAAGCTAGGGCTCTACGAATGTCCAGTGAGCACAGCTGCTGCCTTGCATTGGCATGCAACTTTGGATAGAAGACTGGGAAAAAATATCCTGACTTAGATAGAACTGAGAGACCACCTTGGGAAATAAACCTGGGAATGGCCTGAGCTGCACCTTATGCTGTCTTTCAAAAGGATAAGGGGGCTCTGATGCCCTTCTAACGAATGTGATAGCCACTAAAAAGGCCACCTTCCATGAGAGGTAGAGGAGCGAGCAAGTGGTCAAAGACTTAGTAAGGACCAAATTCAGATCCCATGTAGGAAAAGTGTTCCCTGAAAGCTGTGCACCTGTGTAGATGCTCAGAAGAGATTAAAATGCTGCCTGGCTAATTAGCAGTGTGCTCAAGCTAGATTTTTGTTTCTACTGGTGGTGCACATTCACACAGCTTGGTGCACAGAAAAAAAATATTCTGCACATAGATGGAAAAATCCATATATGGATAGTCAAGATTAGAGGGAACACTGTCTGGGAGTATGCCCGTTCCAACACTCAGATGAAGCGTACAACCAAGACATTTACAAAAACCAATCAGGCACCCTCCCTGGGGTGAAACACCAAAATGAACCCTGACAGATGAAAGGGCTAACCCTTGAGTTTTCAGGTGGAGCAAATAGTGGAGAATGGGTGGGTCAGATGCCTGGGTTGAGGCGGAGCATACTAACACGAGAACCTTTTCCACTTAGCAAGTTAAGAGGCTGCAGTAGATGGTTTCCCACTGCCTAAAAGAACATGCTGAACCTGATGTGAGCACTGGAGCTCTGTGGTATTGAGGGTGTAGAGACCGAAGGTCCGGATGAAAGAGGCACCCTTGGGTTCTGCATGACGAGGTCAGGATAGAGAGGAAACGCTAATGCCTGTCCACCCACAGCTCCAGGAGAGCAGTGTACCAATGCTGGCACGGTCATGCAGGAGCCAGCAAGATTACCTTGGCCCTGGCCCTGCAGATCTTGAGGATGAATGGGATCAGGGGAAAGATGTACTTTAACCAGTCCTTCCAGGCCAGCTTAAACACATCTGTTAAGAACCCCAGGCTGTGGAACGAGCAAAAGAAAAAAGAAAGTGTAATTTCTGGTTGCCCTCCATCACAAGCAGAAGATGGAATGGAGGACATCACGTCTCACCAACCACTCATAGATGAAGAATGATCTGCTAAACTGTCTGCCACCTTGTTCTGGACTCCTGGGAAATAAGAAGCTTCTAGGTGCACCAAGCTGACTATGCAAAACTCCCAAATGAGGAGAGCTTCTTGACACAGCGAAGACAACCACACGCTACTCTGCTTGTTGATCTAAAACATGGTGGCAGTATGAGTCAGAATTGACATGCTGTGACCTTGCATAGTAGCGTGAAAGGTGTGACATGCAAAATGAACCTCCCTGAGCTTCTTTAATGTGGAGAAGCATCTCATCGTCCGACCACCTGCCGTGAGTCTGCAGGCTCCCCAACTGTGATCCAACACACTAGAGACTAGCAT
Source organism: Rafetus swinhoei (assembly GCA_019425775.1). Classification (NCBI taxonomy): domain Eukaryota; kingdom Metazoa; phylum Chordata; order Testudines; family Trionychidae; genus Rafetus; species Rafetus swinhoei. The sequence continues at coordinate 6,331,569 of CM033438.1, forward strand.
CATTGCAGGCTAGCGAAGATGGAATGGGACACACGCACACACAACCGGGGGGTGGGGTATCATCCATCGAGAACCTGCCAAGATACCATTAGGGCTAGGGCTAGGCAATTTTTGCTGGGGGGCCACTCCAAGATTTTGGTAAGTTGTCAAGGGCCGTACTTTTCTATGGAGGGAATGTGGGGCATGGGACAGAGCTTATGTGCAAAAAGGAGCTCGAGTTAGGGGACTTGGGTACTTGAGAGGATGTAGAGTCAGAGGGAGTTTGGAAATTCAGAAAAGCAGACACGCTCTTTTTGTCATCCCTGTAAACCTCGTTTTACGAGAAAGAAGGGATGTGTCGAAAGAGGTTTTCCCGAAATCTGGCATTGTGTAGGACGCACCAAATTTTGGAAAAGCCTCTTTCGAAACAAAAGCAGAAAAAGATACGCAAATTGCAGTTCACAATTTGCATATCTTTTTCCGACTTTTCTTCGTAGTGTACATACAGCCTCAGGCTCTGCTCATCTTCAACTTCTCCCCCCCCAACTTTACCTCTTATCAAATTTTGCTGCATCATCTTCTGAAATATTTCCAGAGTCCATCACTTCCAATCCATCCTCAATGTTATCATCTTTATCATACGACTACTACAACCTCCCTCCCCTCTTTAATCGACACACACTAAACCATGAGGCTAAAATCAACTTCCTTGTCTCATACTTTTTGTTATAATAGTCCCGCTTGCTCAAATCTCCCTGCTGCTTACCAGCTCATTTAAAATCAAATTTAAACTCCTCATCCTCATATTCAAGTTCTGCATGAAGATATTCATTTGGCTCTGTGTTTCTTTCTTACTATTTCGCCATTCATATATTATGCTCCATAAACTCCTTCCATCTCCTCTCACGTGAGACTTTTTTCCATATAGGGCCTTACATGTTAACACACACCCAATTGTTTTCCAAGCTTCCTAGATCTCCTATTCCACGCACTTCCTATGAACTCACTACTGTTTCATACTTCACCATTCCTACACCCAAACACATTTTATTTACACAAGTTAACAGAATGTAACACCAGTAACCAACATATTTATGTAAATCCAAATAATATGATTTGTGTGCCATATGCCTCTTTTGTTTGAATTATACTAAAGTTTTACTGAGGCCAGGTTTCTGTCCACAAGGCACTGAGCACCCATATATTACCATATAAAATGATAAATTAGGTTTTTACACATAGGCTTTATTCAACACACCCACTCTGGATTTAAAAATCTTTAAAATTTCCTTAATTCCATTTTTAGTTCTGAAAAAAATAGCTACATACTTGTAGCTCCATAGCCATATACGAGTTCAACTTGGTACTGTAATATTTTATAATAATGATATCCATAGCCTTAAAATATCAAAATTCCAGGTCCAAGTTTTTGCAGAAATATACATGCTTAAATGGTAATTTTATTATGGTTTCCTGCTGTAGCAGTTTTGGAGACTTAATCCAATTATATATTCTAAAAACAAACATTTTAAATCAACACTCTATTCTAGCTCTCAGACACAAATATTCTTTTCTTCTGACATGAACAAGTACAGGAGCGATTTACAATTCTGAAAACAGTGGTATAATAAATAAAAATGCTTAGCATGGACAAAGCGTTTATATTTTGAAAGCACTGTACAGACATTTGCCCCCAACAACCTTTAGTGGTAAGTCATTATCCATATTTTACAAATGAGGGGAAAAGACGAAAGGTTAAACAAATTGCCCATTATCATAACAAGTCGGTAGCAGAGCTAGGATTAAGAATTCCCAATCTTGTGTTCATACGCTCAGATCATAATGCCTTCTCTTTTTAATTTTTTAATTTACTTTTAGAAAACCCAAATTTAATTCCTATTAAAAGCAATAATCTTTCCAGGCAGTTTATGTAGTGACCTGACTTACTACCAATATCAGGACTAACGGAAAGGCTTTGGTTTTACACCCGCAGGGATGTAAAAACTGGGTTAATCAGATAAAAAAGTTAAACCTTAGATTTAACCAGTTAACTGATTAAGCGGGTCCGCCGCTGCTGGCCCCTCCACATGGGGACTGCCAGCAGCCCAGTGTCTGCTCCCAGTGCCCCCACGTGGGGAGGGGGAGCGGCGGCTCACAACCCTGGGGCTCCTTCCAGGTACCAGTACCCAGTAAGCATCATCCCTCCTTACCAATTTTATTTCAGAACAAGAATTTGCATATATACTGTTAATAAGCAACTGATTTTGACATTTACTGGTGGTAAATCAAATTACATGATTAAGAAAAATTTATAAAGTATAAAATTTGAATTTGAGTCTAGAGCAGACAAATATAGATGCGCACAGAAGAGATGAAAAAACAAGCCCAGCCTCAATGCCTACTCATTACAGGTAAAAGCTATACTTCACTTTAGAGCAGTGGTTCTCAACCTTTTTTTAATTTACAGACCCCTAAAACATTTTGAATGGAGGTCCAGATCCCTTTGGAAATCTTAAAACAGTTTGCAGACCCTTCAGGATTTGCAGACTACATTGGTTTGAAAACCACTGTTTCGGAGAAATACTTCATTAAAACCCAACAGGAAATAATTAGGCAAGAACCTGTTGCATACCTTCATAGATTTCTAAAGTGAAATGCCAGAAGGTATCATTAGGTGCACATACAGAAACACTGCAACGGTGCAGCTACACTGGTGCAGCTGTGATAGTGTACCGGCACAACTGAAGTGCTTCAGTTAGTTCAGATGTCCCCAAACTGTGGGGCATGCTCTCTGGGCGGCACCAAGGAATATTTAGGGGTGGGGGGGTCTGGGGAGTGCCACCCAGCCCTGGGATCCCAGCCACAGCCCTCTGACCTCTGTCCTCATCTGCTCCCCCCAGAGCCGTGGCCCTGCTCCTGATCCCAGCTCTGGGAAGGATGGGGGAGGATGAAGTAAACAATATGGGGATCACTAACGTAGTTAATCCACCTCCATGAGAAGCAGCAGCTATGTCACTGGGAGAAGCCCTGCTGTTGACACAGTGCTGTCTATACAAGAAGTTAGTTTGGTATAACTGCATTGCTTAGGGGTGTGGGATTTTTCACACCCCGAAGTGACACAGCAATGTTAGTTTATACTGTAAACCTGGCCTGACATCACAGGCCACATTTCACCCTATTACCCCTATATGGATCCCAATGACTTGGGTTTGACTAAAGTATAAGTTGCATTTGGCTAAAGTTTATCTTCTAGAGAAGACATTTGTTTGAAGATGTCAAGAGATGGAGAACCCCATTTTCATTAGTAGTGTGTTCCAACAAAAGCGACAAGGAGTCCTGTGGCACCTTATAGACTAACAGATTTATTGGAGCATAAGCTTTCGTGGGCAAAGACCCACTGCGTGAGATGCATGTCCCCATATTGTTTACTTCATCCCCCTTCCCCGCCATCCTTCCCATAGCTGGGATCAGAGCTGCGAAGTGGGTCTTTGCCCACGAAAGCTTATGCTCCAATAAATCTGTTAGTCTATAAGGTGCCACAGGACTCCTCGTCGCTTTTGCAGATTCACACTAACATGGCTACCCCTCTGATACTTGTTCCCACAAAAAAATCACTTTAAATGAATAGTTATAAATGGGGTTCCACAGGGATCAGTTCTGGGATCGGTTCTGTTTAGTATCTTCATCAGTAGTTTAGATAATGGCATAGAGGTTACACTTATAAAATTTGCGGATGATACCAAGCTGGGAAGGGCTGAAAGGAAGATAGAATTGTAATTAAAAATGAACTGGACAAACTCGAGAAATGGTCTGAGGAAAAGAGGATGAAATTCAATAAGGAAAAAGGCAAACTATTCCAATTGTTCCTTCCTAATCAGTTACACACATACAAAATGGGAAATGACTATCTACAGAGTGTTGCGGAAAAGGATGTAGGGGTCATAGTGGACCACAAGCTAAATATGAGTCAACACTGTGAAACTGTTGCAAAAAAAGCAAACATCATTCTGGGATGAATTAGTAGCAATCTTGTAAGCAGGATATGACAAGTAATTCTTCCACTCTGCTCTAGGGATGTTAAATATCAGTTAATTGAATAGTCCAGTAACCTCATGAATTCTTATCGTTAGTCAACTACTGTATAGTATTAGGGGACAGGACCGGCAGCCAGCATGCTCCAGTCCAACTTCCGAGGAGCCCCCGCCACTTGTTGCGGGGTGCAAGGTGGAAGCTGGTCTGCGAGGGAAGCCAGTTTAAAAACCAGCTCCCCTCGCAGACTGGCTGCCTGTCGTCCCATGCTGCTGCCTCTGATACAGAAGCAGCAGCGCAGAGTGGCAGCAGTCCCTGTCCAGGGGAGGGAGGAGAAAGGTCTGTGCTCCTGGACCCAGCACGAGCCAGAACTGAGCAGGGCTCCCTGCCAGCCTAGCTCCTAATACACTTTAAATGCAGAGCCGCAGCAAGGGTAGATCCCAGACCCATCATAAGCCAGGACTAAGCCAGGTTGCTGGCCAGCCTGCTAAAAAAATTACTCTGTGTGTGTGTGTCCGTGTGTGTGCGTGCACACGTAGTCTATAGTAGGGATGTTAAATAACAGTTAATTGAATAGTCCATTAACCTCACAATCCATTATTCTATAGTCCCCAGGCAGCCCCCGTCTAGGAGAAGGGATCTGAGTTCCTGGACCCAGCACAAGCTAGAACTGACCTAGGGTGCCTGCCTTGCTCCTAATACACTTTAAATGCAGAGCCGCAGCGGGGGGTAGGTCCAGAACCCAGTGCAAGCCGGGACTAAGCTGGGCTGCTGGCCAGCCTGCTAAAAAATTTACAGGCAAGGGGTTGGGGGAAAATGTGTGTAGTCTAGAATATTAACCTATAAGCTTTTACTTATTGGTTAATTGACTATACTATTACATCCCTAGTCTATAGCATTAACCTATAAGCTTTTGCTTATCGGTTAATCGGCTACATTATTACATCCATACTCTACTCTGGGCTGACTGGGCCTTAACTGGAGTACTGTGTCCAGTTTGGAGTACAACATTTCAGAAAAAATGTGGACAAATTGGAACAAGTTCCCAGCAAAGAGCGGACTCTGATACAGAACCAGCAGCGCGGTGTGGCAGCCAACTCCCAAGAGCCTGTGTGTAACTGTGAATGGTAACCAATAAACCTAGGCTTATTGGTTAACTGTTTATATGGTTATACTTAGGGCTCGACAAACTGCGGCGAGGGCTACTCGCCAGCCCTGCACCGTACATGTGCCAGCTCGGCACTGTGCATGCGCGCAGCACCGGTGAATGGGGCGCACGGAGCGACCAGCTGAAATCTACTTGCCACGGGCAAGTAGAAACAGCAGTTTGTCGAGCCCTGGTTATACTTTTACATCCCTACAGCTAACCCTGATGAACTGCCTCTGGCCTGCATCCCGAATTAAACTCATGGAGCTTCCTAGTCTTATCATGAAAGAGTATTTTCTCCAGTCCTCAAATAATTTTCGTGGCTCTTTCCTGCATCCTCAAATTATTCAACATCCTTTAAAAAATGTGGACACCAGAACTAGAAACAATATTCCAGTATCAACTGCAGTTGCCTCCTATTTATTACTCCCATTTATATATTCAAGGAACAGGCTAGTCTTCTTTGCAACAACATTGCACTGGATGCTTACCCACTATGACCTCAAGTCCTTTTCAGATTCACTATTTACCAGTTCATTATGTTGGAATGGTTAGCATTCCGTTCCTTATTTCTAGACTCCTAATTTTACCAACCATGTAGACCAAATGTAAACTAGGCCCAACCTCAACCGCTACGTATGAGTGCCCTGTTCTCAAAATAATTCGTCACATTTAAAATCTGTGCATCAGCCTCAATTTTTTATCAGCACTGATTTTGTACGTAGTTCCAAATCATTGATGAAAAGGTTGAATAGCATTGGGCATAATCCTGAACCTTGCAGAACCCGACTAGAAACATTCCCATTCAATGATGAGTCCCCAGATCTGTCAGTTAGCCACTGTTAATCCATTTAATATGCACTTTGAAATTGTATAATGCCATTTTAAAAATCAGAATGTCAAATCCTTAAAAAGTTTTAAATACATTCCATCTACATTAAATGATCTACATTATCTTTATCAAACAAATTTGTAATCTCAAATATTGTTTGTGTGAAAAGGTCTGTTTTTCCATAAAATCTTGGTATGTAATCGTTAATTACAATCCCATCTTTTAAATTTATCTATTGAATCCCTGCCTCTTCTAATGCTTTTTAATTATTTTGCCCATGATGGATTTCAGGCTAATCATCCTGAACTGAGTTACACAGTTCCCCATGCTTCTAGCTAGTATATTACATTGTAAAAGCAATATTTGACATTACAGGGACACAATTATATTTTTAAAATTTGTGTTTTAGTAATATCTTAATTTATTAAAATAAACCAATTTTGGAAAACATAATCCCAACTATTCGTACAAAACGATGGGGACTAAATTAACTATTACAATTCAAGAGAGATCTTGGAGTCATTGTGGATAATTCTCTGAAAACTTCCACTCAATGAGCAGCAGTAGCCAAAAGAGCAAACAGAATATTAGGAATCATTAAAAAAGGGATGGAGAATAAATCAGAGAATATCTTGTTCATTATCATCATGAACCACCATGAGCTCAACGCCCGTTGGTGTCCAATGCCTCCCTCACTATTTCCTTCCATCTTTCCCTGTCCAGTGTGGAGTGGCTTAGTTTTGTAGACTAGCTCCGCACCAATCTACTATATTATCTACCCATTCTCTGTGCGGTCTGCCTCTCCTATTCTGACCATCCATAATGCCGAATGCCAGGGTCTTAACTTTTCACTCGTCATTCATTCTGCAGATATGCCCGAATATCTGTAACTGCCGTTATATAACCTTCTGAAGTAGGTTCTCTTCCAGCTGTATCTTCCTATACAATTCCTCATTGGTGACCTTCTGCATCCATCCTATTCTCAGGATCTTTCTATAACAACTCCTCTGGAACGCCAATATCGTTCTCTTCTAATCTTTTATTACACGTTTCACATCCGTGCAACATGCTGCTACATACACACGTTTTAAAGATGCTCAGCTTTGTTCCTAAGCTAATCTCTTTACCCTTCCAGATCTTATCCATCGCCTTCAAACTCACTCTTGCTTTCGCTATTCTACTCGGTATTTCCTTCTTACAGTCTAGATCAGTGGTCTCCAACCTTTTTACACCCAAGATCACTTTTTAAATGACAGACCAAGTCAAGATCTACCGCACCGCCACTTCCTTGAAGCCCCACCCTCTCTATTCTCCTCCTCTCCATCACTTGCTATCCCCAATCCTTATACTGCTGCTTTAAAAAAAAAAAAAAATATCTTCTGTAGGAAGAGGTTTTTCCAACATTTGGCCTGTCTAGACTGGACCAAATGTCGGAAAAAAAACCCTTCTTTTGGAAGCCCCCTTATTCCTCGACGAAAGAGGAATATAGGGGTGACCGAAAGAGCATGTTTGCTCTTCCACTAAAAAAAGCGGAAGAACAAACGCAACCCTGGATGCAGACGAGTTTTTCTGGGATATCTCCAGAATCCTGAAAAACTCCTACAGTCTAGGACCCTCGCTGGGTTGAGACAGGATGTGTAGTCTCTGGGGTGGGAATGAGGATTTGGGTGTGGGAAGGGGTGAGAGGTTCAAGCTCTGGGAGGAAATCTGGATGCAGGAGGAGGTGGAGAAGGGGACACTGGCTCGGGAGGGGCTCCAGGCCAGGCAGTGTTGGGGTACTAAGCAAGCCACAGGCTTGTGGATGTGAGGTGCAGGAATTTGGGTTGGGGTATGTGAGGGGCTCAGGGCAGGGGTTCCAGTGCATGATAGGCTCAAATCTAGAGTCTGGGGAAGGGGGCAGGAGTGGTTGTGGCCAGATGGGGCTTGGCCCCAATTGAGGTTTGTTGGCAAAGGCTTCATTTTTAAATAAAATACTAGGTCAAACACAAAAAGTTTCTGCATTGTCTTTATTTATGAGAATGGCAGGGAACCTGACTTGAGTCAGGGGTCACTAACCCATAGAAAAGTCAGTCGGGAGCGAGGGACACAGTACTGGGGAGGGGTGCTAGTAGGTTCTGGGGCAGGGAATGGAACAGGGTGCCAGTGGGGGCAGGGGAGAGGGGGCACGGTGCCAGAAGGACAGGTATCTGCAGCAGGGGCCAGGGTGCCAGTGGGGGACAGGTTTCCGCAGAGGGGGGACAGGGGAAGGGGGACAGGGGGGCAGGAAGCAGGTTTGGGGCAGGGGAGAGGGAACAAGGTTCGGGGGCAGAGAGTCCCCTACACCAGCCACAGAGGGAAGCCTCCGTCCTGGGCTTCCTCCAGGACCGACCCTCCTCCCCCCTCGAAGGAAGGAAGCCCCGTTGCGTGCCTCTGCTGGCCCCCCCGCCAAGCGGGGAAGCCCATTCAGGTGACCCCTTGGGGCGACACCCCCACGCGCGCCCGGGGCGAAACCCACCCCTGTGGTGCAGGAAAATGCCTGCGTGGGCCTGTCCCGGTGCTCAAACATCCCCCTCCACCCGGCACGGTGCAGGAAAACCCCGTACGCGCCTGCTCTGGGGCCTGCCCACCCCCCCGGCGCAGGGAAGCCCCACGCGCGCCTGCCCCGGGGCCGACCCCCCCGCGCGCACCTGCCCTGGGGCTGACTCACCCCTCCTGTGCGGTGCAGGGAGCAGATGCTCCCTCCCGCAGTACACCCGGCAGAGCAGCAAGCGCGCTTCCGGAATCGCCAGAAGTGGCGCTAAGCTGCGGGACTTCTGACTTCTGTCCATCCCCAAGAAGCCCACATTACCTCCATTTTCACTTGAGGTAGGTGGTGGGGCTTCTCGGGGGTGGGCGGGAAATGGGGGCCGGGCAAACAGGACGCCTCGCAATCGACTGGTTGAGGCCTCGCGATCGACCTGTCGATCGCGATCGACCTGTTGGTGACCACGGGTCTAGATCATACGTCATGTTGCCCCAAAAATGTGAACTTCTCTACGTTCTCTAGTTTGATCCCATCTACACTGATCTTCCTTCCTATTTCCTTATCTCCAAATACCATTGTCTTCATTTTATCGATATTCATAATCAGTCAATACTGCTTCCCTCTCTCATTTAGCACCTACACCGTTCTCGCTAGCATCTCTTCATCTTCCTCGATGACGACTATATCATCCACAAACTTCAAGTGTTGCTGCTATATAAATCCATGGTATGCCCATGAATCCATGAATACTGCATACTGATGTGGTCACCTCAACTCAAAAAGTTATCATGGCATTGGAAAAAATTCAGAAAGAGGCAACAAAAATTATTAGGGGTTTGAAACTGCTGCCATAAGAACAGAGCTTAAAAAGATTGGGTCTTTTCAGTTTAGAAAAAAAAGACTAAGGAGAAATATGATAGAGGTCTATAAAATCATACTGGTGTGGAAAAAGTAAATAAGGAAAAGTTATTTACTTGTTCCCATAACGTAAGAACTAGGGGTCACCAAATGAAATAAATAGGGTTGCTGGCCAGTCTGTTAAAAAATGTACTGGCGGGGGGGGGGGGGGGAATGAATCTAGTCTATAGCATTAACCGATAAGCTTTTGCTTATCAGTTAATTGACTACACTATTACATCCCTATTTTGTACATCCTGCTTTGATGATCTGCTGGGGTTCCCAGAAGTGTGAGCCACTGTCTTAAGCTCTCTCACCCTCAGCTTTGGGGCTGCTAAGCAATGTGTCATCTCCCTGACATGCTAGCATGCCAGCAAACACTTCAGGACTGTTATCTTCTAGACAAGGTTAAGACTGGCAATCAGTGGACTCCAATTCCCAATAATACTCCGAGACACCTTTTTTTGCAGTGCTTAGTCCCTCTTACCAAAGCACCCATTAAACCTTAACAAGATAGCTGTTCCTTTAAAGAGACAGTACTCATGAACTTATTAAGTGGAACTAACAAACCCTTCACTTAAATCAAAGCACAAAGTTTGTAGTAAAAGTAAAACAAGTTTATTAACAAAAAGAGACAGGTTTAAGTTACAGCAGATATAAGAAATAAAGATAGAAATGGTTACAAACAAAAATAAAAAATAGCCCTAGAAGTGTACGTGTACATTACCGCTTTAGTATAACTTAATACACATACCTGAGTGTCTAAGACACGCCTGCATGACATGGGTTAAACCAATCTAAGCAGTGGTGTACAGCACTGTGATAATTTATCCATTACCAATGAGCAGTGACAGCTAAGTTGAAGGGCAAGCTCTGTCCCATCAGCTTAGGGTGGTTCAACTAGAGAGCTTAGAGCAGAGTCACACCACTGTAAGCTCTCTAGTGTAGCCATAGCCTGAGACTAAATCACAACTTAAACTAGACTCTTTTATTCAAAGAAGTTTTTTCACCACAGTCCCTCATTCAGCTTGACCCCTGCTCTTTAGCCATGACCCCATGACACACAGCTTGAAATGCTGGGTTTGATTCTTCAAGTAAAGGACAACTATAGAGTTCCCTGATCTTCTTTTTATATTCCATTAAACCTTTGAAACAAAAAAGTTTCTCTCGATGTGGTGTAGATGCCACACTGTCTTCACCCTATTTCTTAGCTTGATAGCATTGTTCACCTTACATGTAAACATACCTTCACTGACTGCCTGACACCCAGGCTGCTCTGAGAAATAAATACACATTCCTTTGTCTAGGGAAGATTGGTCTTACAAACTGCTTACCAAGCACATTTTAAGAACTTAATTTCAGCACATATTTCTGACTTTTTATATGCACCCCATACATACACAATGTAATGATTTAAGACCTACATATTACTAGTTTATATACAATATCTTAACATAACACCTGTTAGATACAGATTACAACAGTGTGTTAGTTGTAATGAGTATGTCATGTCTGACCAAAATCATTGACACAGAATAGTGAACCACCAATGGGCCTGTGTCACACTTACCTAATAAAAGCCATGAAATCCCAATCATTCAAGGAATATGACATTCATTTCCAAAACCATCCAGCAAGGAACAGTTGCAGAATTAACAAGTTGCCCCCAAAAGCTATAATTAGGTTAAAAAACTCCTCCAAGGCAGAAAGTCACAGTAAACAACTATTACTACATTTCAACTTTTTATAGCCAAAATAAATGAGGCAGTTGATAAAGCTGTCACCTTCTCAAAAACACAGCATAAAATTTCATGGGAGATGTTAGCTAGTTATTACACTTAGCCCACTATAAAACTCATTAGTTGTAGTAGAAAAGATGACAGTAGATTTGCATGACCTAAAGGTTAAAGCTTTCTACAAAACGTATACCCTTCAATTTTCTAATATTTATACACTTTTGGAAAAGAAAGTTAGGATAGGATTTCTTGAAACATTCTTGTATTTTTCACTAAATGTAGCAGAGGCACAAGACAACTGCCTTTCATACTTTGACTAGTATTGGTCTTGCTATGAGGAAAAAATATTTGTATTGTGTACTGCACAACTACTGCTTCTACTAATGCAGATTAGAACGCTACAGTGTAATATTACTTCAGAGGAGAGGAAAATTTTCTAAAATAAAACCTTTATCCAGCCTTAAAACTTACATAACATGTCCTAATTATTTTGATATCTTAGGGTTTGATATATTATGTATAAAACTGTTATTAACAGGCCATAACTATTCTCCTGATGAGACATGGCATAACCCAACAATACAATATGATTTCATTTTGCAGCAGAGAGTGAAAAATGTTGTACTAATTTCCTTATTTTATCATAAAATTATAGAATATTAGAGCTGGAAGAAACCTCAGGAGGTCATCTAGTCCAACCTCAAATCATTTGCATCTTAAATTCTCCATATTAATCTCAGTGGCAACAGACATACATACCAGAACAATTTGTTACTCTTCTCCCCTCCCTCCAAAAATAAAAACCCTCAAAGACATTATGGTTTAATTCCAAGAGACATAAATTGCAGGAAATCATCAAGTTTACTTTATGCATGTATTACAGAAGAACATCTCTCTTTTCTCACATGATTAGAGTTGTAATAGTGTGACAGAAAAATTACCAATTCTTAAAAGTATTTTCTGGTTTCTACTAATTCATGTTACAATACAGAGAATATATTTCCTCTTACAGTTAACTGAAGTGGGTGGTAATTTGTAATCTTACTAAAAAAGGCAGTAAAATTCTTCTATGTGAAATCATTTTACAGAGAGACAGTGAGGGTGCTATCATGGATATAATGCACCATGAACAGGTATACATATACAGAAAACACAACACTGTATTAGTCTGACTGCATACTGTACTCCACAACATATTAGTGTCTGAATATTTACATTGTAAAACTTTAAACACTGAGATATTCAACTTGATAATCTCAATGTTGAATTGTGAAATTTTGTCTTCTGTATACTGCAAAGACAGCTGCTACATAAAAGATGACTTTATATAAATATCATGTTCATTTCTGTAGTCTCATTTCAAATAGCACAAGTTTTACCTTCACTCACCACACGTTCTTTTGCACATAAACCTGTTAATGATCAGTGCAGTGTGGCTTCACTGTGCATGATACCTGAGATTCTACTTCTGCTACATACAAGATTAAAGTAACCACGAACACCAATTAAATATATCCCAATTAACACTAGACATTGTCAACAGACACCACATTGCCCATTCTAGAAAATAAACTAAAAAATTCTCTCAAGTCTGATTCATAAGCCCCAGCCCAAAACTCTCTTTTCTTAATGTTATGCTTAAAATAAATAAAATGGCATGTTACTTCAGTGGTTACAATTACTTCTGTATGAAATTCTAAGCCACCCCATCAAGCCCTCAAATGCACAACTCAATCAATGGCTGCAACAATATTTCAACTTTGTCTCTTTTTCAAACAACTTACCTTGGGCAGTAGTATCAGTAACCCTGTCAGTATGTCAAATACAGCTTGCTTGAGGTATTTAGCTCTCTTTTGTGATATGCATATTTCTCAGAATATTACTTTTTTGTAAAAATAATCTGCTCTATATTCGCCAAGAAAGCTTTTAAAACATGAACTGAACATAGGGAGGTGGTGGGATCTCCCCCTTAGAGGTTTTTAAGTCCCAGCTTCACAAAGCCTTGGCTGGGATGATTTAGTTGGGAATGACCCTTCTTTTAGCAGGGGGTTGGACATGACAACCTCCTGATGTCTCTTCCAACCCTATGATTCTATGACATGCCAGAAAACTTAAAAAGGTTTTTCTGAATCTGCAGACAGTAGGTAACAGCTCCAGGAGAGTGAGGTTACCCTCCCATTCATCTCAACTGTTAATTCAATCCTGGTTGACACTTTCCACCTGTGAACCAAATTTAAACAATAACTGGATTTGTGCACACAGAATTACACCCACAAGTGTCCAAATAAAGAAAGGGCACTGAAACAGTTTTGGAGTCTCATTTTCTGCCCCTCCCACCCAATTAAACAGTAACTTCACTAAGTAAAAGTTCAGTTAGTGCACAGAGCCTTGTTCTTCATACAGAACCTCTTAGTTTTAATCAGTAGGAGAGAGCAGATGCTGCAATTTAATGGTACTAACACAGCTCTAACTTTGTAGGCGTGGTAAACATATAATTAAAAGTGTAACTTAATCCTCTCACAGAATAAGACAGACTCTGGTACATAAATATTTAACATTTGTAATTTTCAAAGTGGTGCAAATTTACGCTGGGGTTCCATTTCACAGTTGCAAGAGGAGTAGACCGAGTTACATGTTATGCTGAATATCTGCACTTATCCAGTGAGTAGGAAGTATTACATGCCTTGCTACATTATATGAACATTACTATTTCATATTTTCAATGGTATACTTTTATGAATTCATTTTTTATGAATATTAATAGTAATATTTAAAATATGTCTGATTTTATCAAAACACCCAGAAACATAAGGCCAAGTTTCACGTACCTTCAAGCCTCAAGTGTGCATTATTGCCAATGTAAAAAAATAACTCCTAACCTGATAGCAATATGGAAAAAAATACTATAAAAACTTAACAGCATTGTTACCAACTGCTTCTATTCCCAGCAAAGAACTGCTGAAATGCTACATAGTACTTTGAGTTCCTATTGACCAGCTGACAGAAGGACTGAACTCGTGGCCTCCTTCAAAATTGTGATTCACACGTTTCTTACAAGTTGAGAGTTCACCATTGACTTTACTGCCTTAAGACACACAGCAACTATTACATCATACCCATTTCCCATGTCCTATTATGTGCTATAGTTGTCCTCATCAGATTAAAAACAAAAAGAATCAGTGTATGGCACTATGCTGAAACCTATCCTTGTCAGGTAAAAGAGGTTTACTGTTGTAGGTTTATTTTCTATTTCGGGTCAACTTGGAAGAAAAAAAAATATGTAAAACATATTGTGCTTTAAAATTCAATTCTCCAATTTCATTACCATTTATTGGCCTCATCTGGTTTCAATGAAGCCAGTGGGAATTCTGACACAGACTTCAACTGGAGCCAATTCAAAAATTCTATTTAAAAACAAAAAATGTCAAACTGTGGGTCTTACAACGGTAATTACAGTAGGTTTTATTTAAAGCTATGCAAACTCACGTAGTGTAACAGAGGTTTCTGAACACTTTGTCACGCTTCAGAATGCTTATACTGAGTGAAGCACTATTTATTGTTGAGCGCAAAACCACTACTACTTTTTTCCCCATTTTGTTCATTTAGCAAAATGATGTTGTTTGTGTATGTGTGAATTTGTTAGGATTAAGAACAAAAAACATACTGCTCCCACTAACAGTGCCCTCTGACTGAAAAAGCTATTTAATTGTGATTGAAAGTTTCAGAAAAGTGTAATCAAAACAAAGTGTCAGTGACTAATACAGTCAACTAATCAACCGTAATTAAACACTGCATATTGTTCATCTTTGGAACAAATATGCCATTATGTTTTCCATACTGTCAAAGCTTCCCCCTTTTCCAGATTCTTAGGGTACATATTCTGCAGGAGGCTGACAAATTTTATTTCAGCTCTCTACTTCCAGGAAAAGGTAAAACCATAACATTAAGAAATTAAATTAGCTCATGTTCAACTATTAATAGTACTGAAGTCAAAGGATGTGGACCTTGTCATTTTAGAAGATTATCAGGAACAGTGATGAAAAAATAATCAAAACGTCTTATTTTAAAAAGTAGATAGGTAGTGATATTTAGTTTTTGTTTTGAGTTTCATTCTTTGCACTATTGCTGAAAAATTGGAAAAGGTTTTCTTTCATCTTTACTTACTATGCCCTTTACCATTAGGAAAAATATTTACTGGAATTTGAAAGTACCTTGGATTTTTGTTTACTTCCTTGTTACTGCACCAGCACTGAGATCAAAACTGCTCTGGGAATAAGGTTGCTGAGTTAACTACTGCAATTGGTTGCACACACAACAGCGTGTTCAGATTCTATAAAAATAGTGGTCATTAACATTAACAGCAAGTACAAAAAAAATCAAAATAAAAACCCACAAAGAAACCCACACACACATTCAGATTATTCCATAGCATCCCAAAGCTTAGTTCCAGAAGACATTCATACTCAGAGGTAACAGTTTAAATGCAAGTAATCTTGCAGGCTTTAGCTACTGGAATACCATTTTGGTGTAAAAGTTTACAGCAGTATTTATAATCTTGATGAAATGCATATGATACATCTACAAATACTCTTCATAAGAATGAAAAATTAGGATTATTCTTCAGTCTCTTAATCAGGTTGATAAGTATTAAAGAAAATGAAACAAATGATGTGCCAAACAGGTTTTAGATTTGCTTAAGTATATTTGCCACTGGACAATTTTTAAAAACTATAGATTTATCACAAGCCAGGCATATTGCTGGTAATTTACTAGAATTTTTTTTAGTCTGAGTGATCACCTGGGCCATATGCAGACTGATATGAACTTGCATCACTCACTTTGAAATTAAAATATAATTTAAAATTAAACTACATATCTTGAGAAATTAATATAGTTAGTTCACCTGGACTCTGAATGTTATCTGAAAAGAAGTAAATAAAAAATAAAATTACATTTGATGTGTCAGTTTAAATCCACAGTGAAACTCGAGGACATATCTTCTATGAATAACATTAGTCATCAACACTTCACATTAATTACTTGGTATAAGCAACTAAGCACTGCTGCAAAAGAACTTTCTAAACTAGAAAGGTACAACTACGATATACATTTTAAAGGCTAACTTTCCACACAAGAAAGTGGGATTTTAAATATTTCAGAAATGATACAGATAAGTCATCCAACAGCATTTATAAGTAGATCTTGTTCAACAACCTGCTGGTGACATCATCAATTTTGCCTGCCCTTACCATTTTAAAAGTTATCCTCACATCTATGAACCAAAGAAATCAATCTATTTAGTTCTACAATTTCTGATAACAGCTGCCTGCTACTCTGTTTACAAGGCTCAATGAAAGTCATAAGTACATTCTGTAGCCAATACATGACTTTAACGTTAAACTGTGCAAGTTGGTTACTCATGTGCAGTCCAAGTAACCATGCAATCATTTGATGCAATTTTAAGTACTAATTTACTTAGCTCAGTACAAAAAATCTTATGCAAAAATACATCTCTGTTCACCAAGCAAAATTTTGTGATGTGTATCGTTACTGTGAACAAGTAAACATTTTCTGCCCGTTAAGAATTACGTGGCAACATTACAGACTTAAAAGCATTAAAGCAGAGTACAACTCAAGATCCACACTGATAACGTAACAAGAGAAGCACACTGAGTAAATATAATGTTTTGCTTCTGATGACCTTAGTTATTTCATGGAAATCTGCTACCAGACTAAGTTGCTCAAATTAATTTTAAATCTGTTTTGCAGAACATCATATACCATTTTAAAGACTAGTTTAAAATTAAATATGTGGATTTAAAAAAAAAAAAAACCAGTGCATCCTTACCCATGTCTTCAACAAATATCCTTAGATAAAAATACTTTAAAAGCCAGTTATAAAAGGAAGAAAAACAGATTAACCATATGACAGACATGATTATCACAATAGGAAAAAAAAGCAAAAATAGAAGTTGCAGTTGTTAGAGGTCAAACAAGTCATCCAACTGTATTTGTGATTATACAGCACTACATATACAGTCACACAGCAAGCTCTTCCAGAATTAGCATTTCCTAGAAAGCACAGGTTTAAGCTAGTATGATTTTATATGTGAATTGCTTAAACTACATAAACGTAAAATAGTAGAGTCTCATTCAGTCTCCAAAATAGTTAAAAAGCTACAAGATTATGTCAATGAAGGCATGCTTTCTATGAAAACACCTCTAACACATTTTATAACTACTCTGCACACACAAAAAAACCAACTTTTTGTATATTTTAATTAAGATACTCTTTGTTTTGGAAATATTTACATTTTGGATGCATAGACTGTGACATACTCCTCACTTTCCACATGCAACTTCTCAAAAGGATGGAATGTATATTTGTAATTCAGTACATCCTTAAAAATACCAGGCCTCACACACTTCACCAGAAAAATATTCTGCAGGAAAAAAATTGCTAAAAGTGAAGGAATGTATTGTTTGTACACTCTTTCTTCATTGTTAAATAACCTAAAGAACATTAAAATTCTGAGTATGAGTATGTTAAGGTAGACAAAATTCAATTTAGCTAAACATAAAACAAAACTAGTCTTAAGCTACATAGAATATACATAAAATTATACAAAAAAACCATTAAAACAGCACTGTAAATATCACAAAATTTGCTTAGTACTGATCTGAAATCCCAAGCGTGTGGATAAACACTTAACTGACTTCTCCTTTGCAACAAAGTGCAGGAATGTTTTCAATTCTGTTTACCAACAGTCATAGCTCCAAAGAGTGGTGCAGGCTGATTTATACTCAAAACATACTACCGTTGCATATTGTTATGAGAGAGAGAAAGCTGGGGAAGAGTTAGCTACAAGACAGCCTAATGCCCCTGTGATTTTATGCTGGCCGTCTGTATGGTACAGGCCGCCCCACTCGGAGGAGGAATGGACAGGCTCAGGGACATGGGCCACGGCACCCAGCATGCTTGGCTAAGGACGCAAGGCCCCGGCTGGGTGTCGATGGGTGCGCTAGGCTGTCCGCGTGGGATTCACGATGCGTGTCCCGGCACGGAGAGGGCTCCCTGCCTGTCATGCACCATGTGCCAGCAAAATGGAAACGGGGCAGCCGGCGTGCGGAGGCAGCACCGCCCGCCCTCCAGCAGGGGGTCCCCGGGGAGGCTGAGGCAGCGCTCCCGAGCGCACCGGCCGGAGGCTGTCGGGCTGCAGCCGGCCCCGCTCCCCAGTACTCACACTCGGGGCAGCTGCAGCGGGGGCGCCCCGCGCCTCTGGAACACGCCGTCCACGAAGACCCCGTTCTTGCCGAGACAGCGCAGGTAGAAGTCCCCTCCTCCTGCCGCTCCGCCGCCGGTAGCGGCGGCATCTCCCTGCGACGGCGGCGGCCCGTCCGCCCCGGCCGGTGGCGGTGGGGGGGCGGCGGTGAAGATCTCCAGGTGGCGCCGGGAGATGAAGCTGGAGTGGCCCATGCTCACGTCCACCGAGCCCTGCGACGAGTTGCGGCCGATGGTCACCGAGCGCTTCTTCATCAGGTACTCGAACTCGCGGCCCTCCAGCCGGGCCACGGCCGCCGCCGCCGCCGCCGCCATCTTAGCGAGCGAACGGGCCGCCCTCCCTGCCCCCCTCCGCCCGCACCGGCGCCGCAGCCGCCGCCAGACAGCGAGCAGGGAAGGGGACGCCGCTCAACCCAACCTGACGCAGTTCGCCGTTTGCTGATGGACGGCCCGGCCCGGCCAATGCACGGCCCGCACGCCCATGGGCCTATGCCGCGCCGGCCAATGGCGAAAGGCGCTGGGGCCAGCGCAGCTCAACAAGTTAGCATGTTAGCCCCAAGAACAAGGCACACGCCCGGAGCCTGGGAAAACGCGGACTGGAGCGCCTGGGTGGAGCGGAAGCGGCTCCGCGAGGCGCCTGCACTGCGCAGCTCCAGCCACACGGAAGGCAACGGCGAAGCCTCGCTAGGGAGCGGCGGGGCGGGGGAGCGAAGGGCCGGCCTCAGCCCAGGATGCTGCAGGGCCAAGGGGCAGAAGTAGGCCAGCCCCCAGGAGACAGTCCCGCGCTCGGACCCTCACCGTGGGCAGACGGCGCGGCCTACACGCCCCAGACGTTTGTTTCTAAGGCCAGCAGACAAGTGCTTCAGCTCTAGGGTGACAACTTACACTGGAAGCCCATCAGCAGGGGCACACCAGCCTGTCCCTGAAAAGGGGACCTCCTTCACCAGCAGGGATGCCCTGCTTCACACACCAGGACACTGGCAAAGGAATGATGATCTATTTCTACCTGCCAGCATCTTGGGTCCAGCCCCAGTCTGGCACAGTCACACATCTCCCCAAGGGCTGACTAGGACTACACCATCATTAAGCAGCCTTCTTCACGCATACAGCCTTCTTCTTTAGTACAAAATAGAAACCCCTCCCAAAGAAATACTAACTTTCAACTGTTTTTGAGCCATTGCTTCCCCACTCCATGGATGATTTCCGAAACAGGATGTTCTTTTTCTACATCAAATACTACTAGAAGGAAAGAAAAAACAAGAATAGAAATACATAAGCTAAGTTTACTATAGGTGCTATTTGAGAAATAAATGTGTTGCCTACAAGTTCCTAGGCTGTAAGGATGTCCAAGTATTCTATCAACACAATGAATTCATCCTCCCAAGGGAGAAAATAAGTTTCTCTACTTATATTACATCAAACTTTTCAATTTCTGAAGACAAACTATCTTCTATTGTACAATACTATACCACCATGAGCCAAAAAGCTGCTTTTACTGTAAGATGCGAGGAGATACTAGCTGCACTTCCCATGTGTCCCAACAGTTCAAGAGATTGAAGAGATGGCTCCCCCAGTGGTGGCCAGGTCAGGCCCCAGGGGTTACCAGCCATATGATGTTGGGCTGCAGCCAGCACTGTTCCCCTGTACTCACAGTTGGGGCAGCTGCAGAAGGGGTACCCCCGCCTCTGGAACACGCTGTGCACAAAGACCCCGTTCAGAGTTGTCAGAGACATTCTGCAGCAGCCAAGCCTCATCCCTCAACACACAAGAGATTTTACTCTGTTGGTTCCAGAGGAAGCCAAGTAGGAAGTGAAAGAAACTAACTTTCCCATATGCATGATTTTGCCTGTAGTGTATTTCATGAAGGAGTTATTTCAATCTCTTTTAAATTGTACTATGGACTCTGCTGTATCTTTAAGTATGTCAGAAGAATGCAAATTCCTCCTACCTGTTACCACTGCATCTTTCCCATCTAGATTTACACTGCAGATGTCAAATGAATCATGACATCCACTAAGGATTGTTTGTGGTTTTAATATATTAGAGGTAGGGCTTGAAATATAATGATATGAAAATATTAAGAAAGACCCTTTCTAACTGCACTCAAACTTCAAATATTAAGTTTCTCTTGAAACACTTCCACTTACAAAATGCCTTACCTATTCAAACCCTGCGCAAATATTTACATATTCTATTCAACTATAATTAAAACATTAATCAGGACATTTTCTTGGTAAGAATACACACAGTGAAGAGGTAGACACTGTAGCTGGTAGAAAAGTAAGATGCAAATTTCTCCCAGCAGTTCAGAAAAGGAAGTGAAGAGCATAGTGTTGAACAGGTACTGAATACCTTAATTATTGATTTTCCTACTTTTTAGGGTTTGTATTATTGGCACTGTCAGCTGAAAAAGCAATTAGGGAATATAATTAAAGTTTGTACAATGTTTAAGTCCTATATAGCTATATTTAAAAAATGCAAATAGGTGTATTGTCTTTGTTTTCAAAAGTACACCGGTGTACTTTCAAGTTCCAAGTTAGACTTTGATAGCACAGCTATATATGTCTTAGCTTCTCTCATTAAAGCACGATGTTGCATACTGATATCCCTGCAAAAAAGGCTATTTACATTTGTAC
This sequence comes from Rafetus swinhoei, assembly GCA_019425775.1. Taxonomy (NCBI): domain Eukaryota; kingdom Metazoa; phylum Chordata; order Testudines; family Trionychidae; genus Rafetus; species Rafetus swinhoei. The sequence goes on from CM033438.1 coordinate 6,352,610, forward strand.
ACAGATATAACGCAAACACTTCAACAGAAGATCTTAAAAATTCTCAAGATATTTTTGTTTGGCTGATAGATGACTCCAATAGATACTGATGAAATAGTGGCTAACAGTAATTTGTTTCCCAACAGAATGTTTGAAAATATTAGATATTTAAGTAATCTGTCAAGGTGTTTAGAGACATATGTATGTCTCTCTACAGAGCTTAAAATACATTTGAAATGCATTTTTTTCATGCTCTAACCCAGGGGTGAGCAATATTTTTGATGGGGGAGGGGCGGGGCACTCCAAGAATTTGGTAAATAGTCAAGGCCCATACTCTTCCATGATATTAATGGAGGAGGTGTGGGGTCTGGGATGGAAGTTGAGTGCAGAAGGGAGCTTGGGGTAAGGGATTGGTAAGAAGGGGGTGTGGGATCTGGGAGGGAGAGTGGGTGAAAAAGGGGGTTGTGACCTGGGGCAGAGGACTGTGGTGCAGAGGGTTTGGATTACTTAGGGTAGAAATGCAGAAGGGGAGTAGGGGATTGGAGTGCAGGGTCTGGGAGGGGGTAGAGCAGGCAGGGAGATGCTTTCCTGGGCAACTCCTGGCCAACAGCCCAGAAGGTTTCTCAGCCAGGCTCCCTGCCTTCCATGCCCCCACAGGCTGCTAAAAGCAGCTAGCTGCAAGGGCCATGTGTGCTTCTCTGAAGGCTGGAAGCCCAAGGGGAGGGGAGGGGAGGGCAGGACGTACACTTCAGTCACTGCCTTTTCTTCAAATAAGCAGCTCCTATTGACTAGAAACCAGCCAATGGAGCTGTGGGATTGTGCTGGGGGCAGCATGCAACGTCTCTCCCCCCTCTGACCACTCTGCAGGGGCAGGGCAGGCAGGGAGCCTGGCTGAGGCTCCCGCTGGGCCGCGGGCCAGATCCTGTGGCTTAGTGGGTCGCATCCGGTCTGCGGGCCATATTTTGCCCATCCCTGTGCTAACCAAAACACAATTCACTTATTAAAAGGCAAAGCAGATATCTAGTCCAAAAGTTGGAGATTAAGTAAAGTTATTTTAAGTTTAAATTGCCAGAATAAATTATAATAAATAACAGGATAATATATATTCTTAGTCTCCACTGTAAAGAATAAAAATTAACATACATGTTTAAATGCATTGCATACCATGTGCACGGTAATGTCAAGCCAGTGTTCTATGATCTTAGGATCAAATTCCCTGCTGGTTCCAGCCAATGCCAGTGCCTGCTTAAACCAGCAGTGAATGAGGACATTAGACATCAATGTATCTGTTACTCTGTGATATTCACAGAGATATATAATGTGCATTATCAGTTCCAAATTTTTTCAAAAGTCAGGCATATTGTAATATATTGCAGTGGGTTAAGTTTAAGCTCTTTTGATTAACCCTACCCATACTTTGAGATGTAAAGACAGATTTTCTCTTACATCAAAATAGGCCAAGCATAGACGAAGTAGGGGTTTCAAGGAGGCAGTTATGACTCCTGATTCTCAAACCGCCATTCCACTGGCTCTGATGTTCTAGTTTAGAATAACTGGCTTGGTCTTTGGTTGCCACAAAAGAGCTCCACCTTCACCTCACCATACCACCTCCTATACAAAGGGATGGAGGGAAGAGGAAGTTGCAATAGAAGCCAGGTAAAACTGACCAGCTGAAGAGAGTTCACTTTGAATTGCCTGCACTTTTCATATATTAATGCTAATTTAATAGTGGATAGTGTTTAACAATTAAATCTTAGGAAAACAGCATTCAAAGCAATTAGTACTCATACTGTGCAAACTATGGAATATATAGACTAAACTCAGTTTTTTCCATTGCATCATATTCAGAAAAATTATGTAAATATCAACCACTAATTAGAATATAGATTACTAAATGCAATCATCTTCTGAGATGTCCTGTAACTAGTATGCTACTTTGCAAAAGCATTCAGGAGTAAGTCATCTGACCAATATACTGGTAATAGCAATATTAATGAGGCAACAGGAGGAATTTTTCTGTTTTCCTCACCAAAGGGAAAGAGAGACCCATGGCAGCAGGACTCCCATTTGTGGTTCTGCATTCTGCTGCACAAAATGGGGACAGAGACACAGGACATAGTAGAACTGTATAGAGCGCAGCTCTGTATACAACTCAGCTATGTGTTTGACCTCTGAATAGGTGGGGCCAAAAGATCCATCACTACATATATACTCTTGTCCCTAGGGGGAGTCACATAAAGGGCCACAAATTATTCCACAGCTGTTTCACAACCTTGGGGGAAGGAGGAGTTTCATCTGCCCACTGCTCAGCCTGACTGTTTAGGCCAGGATCTGGGCTATAGATTTGGGACATAGAATCTAATCTTCTGAGAGGTCTGAGCATGAGTGACTCCCACTGAAACCAAACTAGAGTTGTAGGCCCATGGTACCACACTGGCTTGGACATGATTTGCTAAACAGCTGAACGTTGTCTAATCCACTCTGTCATATTATAGCAGCACCTGTTAGCATCACGGTAATTAAGATTTTGTCAGCAATTCTGTTAAAAAGTCCTATTTTCAGCATCTATTGCTCAGCCTTAAAATATACTGATACTTGATTGATATATATATATGTGGTCTCATCCACATACTCTCTATATCCATTTTTTTAAGTTAAAATAAAATAATTCTGTTTTTTTCAGGATCTTGTTTTGGACTCAACCCACAATGGGCTTGATTTAAAATAATTTTCCATAGGCAGTTGGCATTATCTACAATACTGCAAGCCTGAATTACTAAGACAAGGAAAAATAATTTTAAGAAAAGCTAGAGGATTTCTCTCATGCATTCTTACTATATGCATATGCCCTATTTATGGGTAACAAAGTATCATTTTCTAGATGTATATATTTCCACTCACATGACAGAATGGATCATAAAGCAGCCCAACTGATCTGTGCATTAAGAATCCCTAAAAGTACACATTGGCAACTGATGTTAACAGCTCCTCACACCATATGATCTATCAATAATCCTTGTGTTACAGAGTCTCTCATAATTCTATTGAGATTGTTTTTATCCACAAAACTGACACATAAACCCACATAAACAACATTATGGGTCCAATTAAATACAACAAAATATTTTAATTTCAGAAGTTGTACTCTATCCTTAAATTATACCGCTTCATGTAGTTCTCATTTTACAAAATATAAAACATTCACACTGACCTCATGCTCAGTGGAGGTGAACTGAAGAGAAACTTTATGATCCTGAAATTCTCAAGAGCTCTCTTTCCTTAAATTATAGGGGGGGGGGGGGGGGCTGTTTCCCCAGAGAAGCGCACACATTTTCTCCATTAATCAGCTTGCAAGGCCATTGTAAGTAGTAACTACAACTCCCCCCAATATAGGCCCCAATCCTGCTGAGTTTTATGGACAGGTTTCATTTTAAGCATGTAAGTGATCCCATTGACTAATAGAATTAATCTCATGCTTAATTATTTAAATATTTGTAGGACTGAGGCCATAGTATAATGGTTTGCTTTGCAAATGGCAAATTATTTTGGTCAATGGCAAGATATTTAAAGTTAAAATTAAATACATCTATAAAAATTCCTGTGGGACAAGATCTGTTGTGAAAATCTCACATTTGATAAAAACTGCCATGCACACACAAACATCTATCAAATTCTGTTGTATATAATTTTAGAAAAATAGCACTTTTTTTTTTCTAGAGGCCAGAATGTTCGCCTTCACAAAACAGATTTTAACTATCTTAAAAATCAGTACCAAAATCTTCATTAAAAGATTATGACAATTTTTAGGCAGTTTTTAAAGTAAATTAAAGAAAAACCACAAATAACAAGTGTCCTTCTTTTAGCTTGCTTGAACATTCAGTTTTGCTTTGTTTTTTGTTTTATTTTGGCAGGAAAGGGTTTTCAACCCAGACCCTCTAATCTGCAGCATTCTTCTGTACTAATCTACTTGATGTTGAAACAATAACATGGGTGAAAAAAAAATCTAAAATGAATTCCAAAAAATATGTACATGTCATATTAGGTATAAAAACATAAATCAAAACTAATCAGCTGTATTTGATATGTAAATGCTAATTATCACAAACCATTTGATTATAAGTATTATATGTTACTGCTGTGAATAATGACAGGTTTTCTCTGCTGTAGTTTATAACCCAAGGTTAGCTCCAGTCTAGTAAATTCAGAAATCCACACCAGTTATTGAATCCAACACAAATGTCTGCAGTTGGTTTACAAACCATGTTACCCAGGATGCTCTAGGTCCCAAGCTGCTTATGGAGGTTGCAACGTGCAGAGCAATAATCTCTGATTAACCAAAACCATGCAGCATGGGAACAGCGAATAAGATGCATGGAGATGTCTGCTTCATCAGTAGGGTACAAGCTGAGCCCCTTCCCTTTCAAACTGCACTTTACACCACCCTGCTGGGAGAAATCTGCAAGCTTTGAAGCTGCAGAAAGACATGTGCTTTCTAGATGACATCATCAACAATGTCTGGGCAGTGACCTAGGCAGTGTGTTTGTAAACAGAAGAAGGGCCCTGGGGGTGGGGCAGGCAGAACAATCACCACCTGAGCATACACCAGACAGTTATGTCAATGAAACAGCCTGCAGTTGCCTGAGAGACTGCTTCAGAGACAATAACAACAGTTTCTAATGCAAGAAACTATGTCATGTAACAGAACCAAGGGCAGCTCAAAGGGACATTGTCAACTTGAAATTTAATTTTTTTAAAAGACGTAAATTGTTTCATGTGCTATACCAGCCCCAAATTCCTATGCCAATTTTTGCACTTTTGCAAACCCATTTCCCAGTTTTAAAAAGTATTCTCTCTCCATTGTTGCTGTGTGAAAGACCTACACAAAAAATGGGAAAATATATGCCAATAACACAATGAAATTAATGCCAAGCAAAAAGTAATCAAACACAAAAGCAAAATAAGTTTAAAAAATAGGGGAAGTATGGTCTTTTCTCATTTCTAAGTTGTTACAAGAAAGAGAAAGTTAAAACATTCAGACAAAAAATTATTTTCAGTATGGTATACACCACCTTCCTCCCCAAAGAGAACAGTAACTGTTTAAAGAGCAACTGCAGAGCCACACAGGCACTCAATAGTGCCCAACAACAGGGTTTTTTAAAAAACATAATAATCCTTTCTAATGCTTTCAGTTGGAAATATTAAACCAAATGTTCGTTATTTTTGTGGTTCAACTTAGTATGGGAATTAAAATAATGTTTTCCAAATAAAGTGTCAATGGCATAAATTTTTACTGTTTATCTTACTGTTGCTATTTTAACAGTTCATTAAAAATAGGGATAAGTTGTTTAGAAACAATTTTAATCTGGTACTTATTCCACTTCACCCCCAAAACAATTATTTTGTCCCATAAAACAATTCTTAATATCACAGAAGCAAAACACACATTGATTGCAGCACTGCCTGTAGTTAGTATTAGTCATCATGATTAAGTTCGGTTGTTTGTCACAATCATGATTTCATTAACAAAAATTAATAGTATTTTTATTCAGATGATAGTTTTGTGCATGCCCACTTGCTACAAAGCAACACTTTTCCATTATTTTGGAACCATATTACAATTCTGCAAGATATCTTAACCATTGTGCTTCAGGCTTAAACCAGTCTCTATGTAGATTGTAAATTCTTTGGGCAGGGACTGTCTTTTTCTGTATTTGTATGGTGCCTAGCATAACAGGGTCACGGTCCATAACTGGGGCTCCTAGATACTACAACAGTTACAAATATACAATAACTATTAGAGTCCTGGATAAATGCTTTCGGGGGTGGGGAGAAAGATTATCCCAGATCAGTCAGAGACAGGATAATGAACTAGATGGACATTGGTCCTGGTCCAGTATGACAATTCTTATGTTCCTATAATGATTCAAAACCTCTGAATAAGGCCAAACAGGAATACTATTTCCTGGGAACAGTTGAAGGAAGATCATGTCCAAAACTTCAGAATGCAAGATAAGGGTTATGACAGGTTCGAGTAAATAGAAAGTGTGCAAAACTGCATCTACAAACTTTTTTTTTCACCGAAGATGTGCATTTCAGAAACTTCTGTTTGGGATGGAATGTATCTGTGGTACACAAAAGCTACATGTTCCATGTTTATAAAGATCTGGTACTTACTGATGATGTGATTTGGGGACAAAATAACAACACAGTAAAAGACTACATGATGATCTGGAGCAAGCCAAAGAAAAGAACTTTTTAAAAAAAACAAAAGGAACACATGCCAGATTGATTTCAGTGAGACTAAATATGCAGGACCTACATGTACTTAATGACAAAGGAGTTCCACCAGACCCAAGAAGAGTAGAGAAAATTGGACAACTTCATAGACTTCAAAATGCAGGTACCTTTCATGGATGTTTTAACATACTTGTGACAAGCTAGGTGAGTACTCCACTCAGAATGCAGTTTGAGGACAATAGAGTGTGGCACTGGGATAATCAGCAAGAGAAAATGTTTGGAAATTGAGAATTGTCAGAGAAGCACCAATACTGAAATATTTTATACTATGACAAAAATGTCACACAATGTACTCTTGTTGCAAATGGGGAAGAATGTTAAATTCAAAATAGAAAGCAGGCAATATAATATTTCTATCATCTTCACCAAAGTCAACTATCATAATCACTCTACAAGGTCATTGTCATGAGAAAAAGAGAGAATATCCATACAAAAACAAGTATGGTACTGGCTCTAAGGCTACATCTATACTGCAGCCTGTTGTTGGCAGAGACAGTGCAAATGGAATGCTCATTAGCATTTATTGTGCTGTCATTTGCATATTCTCTGCCGATGCTTTTTGCAGAAGAGGTTTTTGTGCAAAACCAAGCAGTATAGATGGGGCCGTTTTGCACAAAAAAACCTGTCTTTTTGAGGCATAAGGGATCTTGTGCAAAAGGGATTTTTTTGCACAAAACGGCCCCGTCTACACTGCTTGTTTTTGCACAAAAACCTCTTCCGCAAAAAGCATCGACAGAGAATATGCAAATGACAGCACAACAAATGCTAATGAGCACTTCATTTGCATTGGCTCTGCCAACAAAAGGCTGCAGTGTAGACATAGCCTCAGACTATCTAAAACAACTGACAGAACTCCTGTTTTACTAGATGCAAGAATCACTAACCACAAAAACACCAGGGCTATGTCTACACTGTAGGCTTCTTGTGCAAGAACTGTTTTGCGCAAAAGTTCTTGTGCAAAAGTTCTTGCACAAGAGTGCATCCACACTGCCATGTGCTTTTGCGCAAGAGATGTGATTTTGTGCAAGAGCATCCATGGCAGTGTGGATGGACGCTTTCTTGCGCACGAAAATTCTGATGGACATTTTAGCCATAGGGGGTTTCTTACACAAGAAATCCATGTTGCCTGTCCACACTGCCTTCTTGCGCAAGAGCTCTTGCGCAAAAAGGCTTATTCCTCGCAGGGAGAGGAATAACTCTTCCGCAAGAAGCCCTGTTTTCCGACGCTGTACTGTAAATTTACTTGCGCAAGAATGCACGTGCAGTGTAGACGCGCTGCAAGTTTTTGCGCAAGAACAGCTGTAACAAAGGAGTAACAAAGGGAACCTCCAGGTATCAGATCAACCTTCAGCAGTCAAAGAGGCCATTTCAGAAGGAACTGCATGGAAAACAAGAAATGCCTGTGTGATCAGAAAGCCACTCATTGTCAAAGACAGCAAATACTGACGGATGTCTAATAAAAGGCAGAATAATCCTATCATCTTGCAGGGCTTTCCTGGCCTTCACCCTTCCCACCTGCATTTGTATATTATATTAATTAAATTTACCTGCCATTATTTTTAGCTGGCATTAATATGTTTACATTTGATTTTCAGCAGTGAAAGAAGATCCAACAGAAGCTGCTGGAGTCAGTAGACATTGACCCGTCGTGACTGGGACCAACAAATAAAGGTAAGCAAGCAAATGTTTCACACATTTATTACACTTAGCACGTTCTTAAACAGTCCCCAGCCAAAAGGAACTGCCTTTTGGGAACAAGATTAAGCTGAACATAAGAAAAATATAGAACAGTTCACTTAAGTATGATTTTTAGAGGTGCTTCACTTTTTTATAATAAGTTGTCATTTAATTAAATAACGTTTAATGTTGTTTCCCAATAACATACATATATGTTTGAAAAAGGTGCTCATTTTGCTCAGCACAACAATCTGAGTTCCCATAATGAAAAACATTCCTCACTGGGTTATCTGTGGAAAGTGAAGGTGCAATAGAAACCTTAAGTAAAAAGACATGTCTGAGAGTGCAGTACAACAGTAGAAAGGATAGCTGCAGTAACAGCTTCTTAGTTTGTACATTTGTTGTTTGGTGTGGGATTGTTGGTAAATGTCAGAAGACATCTGTGCAAATCCTGAGCTGAAATCTTATTACTAAAAACTTTTGAACTTTTCCATTTGAGGATAGAGTAACACAATGATAGCAACAAGGGTAATGAAGCTGGGTGAAACAGAAACAAACATTTTTCTGACTCAAGAAATACAAATTTTTGAAGGTGCAAAAATGAAGATTGATGTATTATCTGTAGCTTCTAAAATACTGTTTTTCCTACTCCAAATGCAGAAACTCAAAATTAAAATAAGTCTGCTTTCACTATTAGCTTTTCTAAATAGAAACATTTCTGTAATACACTTCTCAGCACCAGAACACTTTCTGGAACAAGATGGTAGTGAATAACGGCTACACAAAATCGACACCATTGATTCATCACAAAAGGAAATCAGTACAGTTCACTAAATGCAGATATGAGTTTTCATGCATTGCACACTACTAAGATGAGGAGTTGTTGCATTTTACACTAGCTGAATCTTCCAAATGTTCTACTAACATAGCCCAAAGTAGAGCACATTTCAGTAATGCGATCAAATGGCTCTCTGTAAATTCACCCATAATGCTGATCAGATCTCTTGATAGCAGTTAGGTTAGAATTTTGGAAGCTTTTTTTTTTTTTCCAACATTTAAATACTCTTTGGAGAAAGATTTTTTCTTTTCCCAAAGTACAGAAGAGATTTTACAGATTTATCCAACATAAAACTTTTCAAAGCAGACCAAATTCATCCTTGGTGTAAATAATGCAATAAAGCAAAATGTCTAGAGATAAGTTACCTTGTAGCACAAAGACTAAGGTCAACAACAATGCTCTTCTGGCACAATGGCACTTTCAACAAAAAGTGTAAAGCTCCCCCATGTGAGACCAGAGCTTTCTTCTGGGGTAGAAATGAATTGCAATGAACTCTCCAGGAACTTAGGACTACTCTCACAAACCTTACTGTTTTCCATCTAAGTGCAAGGAACATTTCTTTGACCTTGCTGTCTTTAAAACACTCACATAGCAATAGTACATTTCTATTGAAAAAAACATTACCAAAAGAAGACACTCTGCTGCACACACTTCTCCCTCTAGGGAGAAGATGAGAAAACAAACTGTGACAGATACTAGTTACATTGCTGGCTGCGCTACTGGAAGGCTCCCAGATACTACAGTGATGAGCATAGTAAACAAACATTTATGGAATAAAAAGAACATTAGAATTTCCTCAACAGAATGCTTCTCATGATTTATTAGAGGCAGCTTTGCTTTTTCTGGGAAATATCTTTTGCAACACAAGCAGTATAGTGAGATTATAAACCATACACATTAGAGGGAGTTGGAGATCAATCACATAACTACTGAAGCCACACTGGAACTTCAGGAAGGCTGACAGGAATTGCTAAATAGAAAAAGTGGTTCAACAAATACCTGCAAATATAGCCAGCTACAACATTCACTTCCTCAAAAGGGCTGCCCAGGGAACACCTCCCATGACTACAGGAAAGCCCATACTCCCTGATGGTTGGCATACATTGAGGCATTCCTAAAGGAGTACAGGACAACTAGTAACTCAACCACTGCAATCATGCTCTTGGAATTACTGAACTTCACTAAATGAGACAGATGGACAAAAGCCTCGCAGATCCTAGGAAGTGAAGAATGAGCTTTTTTTATCGCTGTCCATCCAATTGCCCAGCAACACTGATCCATCAAAGAAGACGTAGATAAGGCCATAATGTTCAGCAATGTAGGCAAGGTTGCAGGCCACAACAGTTATCTTCCTAGAATTTCTGAAAAACCTAGATCAGCATGGTCATGAGTGGCTGACACCGTTTTTATGAATGTGTATAGCCTTGGCCAAATACCAATGGTATGGAAGCAAGCAAAGGTCACTGCCATCCAGAAACCAGACAAAGAAACCAGCATTATGAACATCTACTAGCCAATATTATTACTATGCATAACATGCAAGGTCTTGGAAAGTCTTTTACTCCAGATACTTGCAGCCATCTTTGATTACTACATCCCAATAGAGTAATCCAGGTTTAGACTTGACGAATAATCACACTGACAACATACATGGAAGCTGGTTTTCAATGTGGGCTCAAAACTAACAATGGTCTTTGTGGACCTGTCCTCAGCATGCAAAATGGTTTGGCTGGGTTGTCTGTTTGAGAGTGTCAAAATAGTGTATGCAGAACAACATTGCATGTACTAACAGAACAGACCAGCAGACCTTGTCTACTGAACAACAGGCTCCCACAGATAACCATTTTGGCACCATCATTCTTCAATATTTGTGTCAACAATATAGCATCAACCCAGACATGATTTTGGAGAGTGGATGAGCTCACATTCACCATCCAACTGAGAGCACTTTCACCCAAGTGGAATGCATCAAGAAGCTCTAAAGAAACAGGAGATGTATTATTGATTACAGAGACTCTGACCAAAAACAAAAAAAGAAAAAAAAATCTCTCTGCATTCCACTTGAGCAATCTCCATGTAAACAAACACCTCAATGTCACTTTCTGCGGCATCAAATTTAGGCACAAGGATTTCCTTAAATATCTTGGAGCAGTTTTGGATCATAACTTTACATACATCTGATAAAGATCACTGCCAAAATAAATAAACTTAAAAAAAACAACAAATAGTCTGGTAGCACTTAAAAGACTAACAAAACATGTAGAGGGTGTCATGAGCTTTCGTGGGCACAGCCCACTTCTTCAGATGACCAGAGTGTTGGATGTCCAGGACCAAAATAAATAGGGGAGAAGGGAGCAGGGGGTGAAGGAAGGTTAAGGATAATGAAGTCCACCAAATAGCTAGGACCATCGGGGAGCAGATGCTCAAGCCTTGCAGCCAGCCATCCTTCTCAGTAACTACATACTGTGCACCAGTATGGACTGGTAAGGTACGTATGAAACTTGTCAATGTGCAATTGTTCACTCCTATGGGAAATGTCACGAGTGCTGAAGTCAACATCATTAGACTTATGTCACTACACATATCTCACCATCATCCCTCCAAAGAGGAACAGCGATAATGTGTTACAATAACAATGCAATAAACAAACCCAGTTTTATCCATCTCTGAAGATGGTTAAACTTGCCCCTCACCACCGACCCACCTGAAGAATACTGCCTTAGGTCCAGGAACCATGTCTATGTAACAGACAAGGTTCTTAAAACTTGGGACTGTCACCAGAAGAAAACTGGCTGAGGATGTGAGAAGACAGCAGGATCAAAAATAGATTATGGAAACTACAGACCAACAATTTGACTTCACTATGCCACACAAGATATGATCACAGTGAACCATGTCAGAACTTCACAGGTGTTGCAATTATCTATGATATAACTAGAAAAAGAAGGACAAATCAATATGTGAATGGGGAAAATGTATCTAAGCCACGGAACACCTAGGCAACTGCTGTTCCCTAAGATCCTTCTCTGGACAGAGAGCCTTGGTTCATATCACGTCACTACAAGCAACAGAGTGGGTGACAAACTTGAACATCAATGTTGCTCTTTAAGTTTCCAGAATGAAATAAAAGAATAAATCACTTTCCATCATGCTTTTGTATTGGTTTAACAATGAGATCAAGAAATACACAGCTGAATCTTGTCCAAAATTCTTAGTTAGGATCTTAATTGTGGTAAAAAGCTTTAAAAGTGGGAAAACTGGTGGTCAAAATAGGGATGCTAAGTATCTTATAGCAACAGAAACCAAAGTACTGCACGAGAAAACACTTGGAAGCATTTTAAGTGGGTTATTTTTTGTGTTTCTCAAGGTATGACCTTAACCCATCACTGCGGACATGTCTACACTGCAATAAAAGCCCAGGGTTAGTAGGTCAGTTGGCTGACCCATGTTAGGGTACCTTAGGCTTCAGTATCTGCATTGTGTTTTAACCCTAAATTAAGACTTCTCTAATTCATGATCAAGCCTATCGCTCTAGTGCCCACATTGCAGTGCACAGAGCCCAGAGTTCCAAGCACTCTCCTGAAATGTGGCCACTCTAGCATTAGGTTCATGGTGCACTGTAAAAAAACTCCTGTAATGTGCAGGGTAAGCAGTAGTTTGAACAGTCCAACAACACAACCTGCAAAGCAGCGATCTTGATCTGTGCATCCCAGCAACATGGAGAAAGGAGCCTTTTGACAAACTTCTTGTGCTTGCACTTTTACTCCTGTGTTAGCTAATAGCAGCATGTTCATGAGGTGCTGGTGGACATTTCAGTGGCATTTCTGTCCCACCAAAGTGAGCTGACAGATTTCCTGATGGAGCTGTAGGAGGAGATAGAGTACCCTGGCATCACAGATTTGCACTGACAGATGCTGCTCACTGTGTTCCCTACACAGAGTGCTTCTTCTGGCACAGGGCCACAAGCACAGCCCAGTGAGCTAAAGTCACCATGCCGATCTGAGAACCAAGTTCTGTAGTGGTTCCAGAACTTTCGCATGAAGAAAGCTGTATTTCTGAGACTGAGAGCAGCTTTCCCCACCCTCCAACATAAAGAGTCACATCTAAGGTCACCCACGCCAGGCTAGAAGTGGGTTTAATATAACCATCTGGAAGCTGGCTACCCAAGATTGCTACAGTCCATTTCCAATCAGTCTGCCATTGTAAATTTGAGGCAACTGAGGCAATCGAGTGGCTTACCCAAAGGTAGCATGCATTAAAGATATTCCAGAGGAAACTGCTAGCTTTGAAAGAATGGGGTTTCCTAACTGCTGGGATCACTGATGGGACTCACATGCCTATTGTTGCTCTCCTTGAGGAGCACATAATACCTAAATGACACAAGGTACTACTCCATAGTATGCAGGCACTAGTGGACTATAGAGACAGGTTTCTAAATGTCAACATGGGTTGTACTGGAAAAGTTTTTGATGCCAGAGTTTCTTGCCATTTGTCAGTCTGCATTCATGAGTATGTTGGAACATGATTTCCTCCAAATTACATTGCCATCAATGTTGATTTCTCCACTGCTCTTCTGGGGAACCCCAAGTACTCCCCTTTTGCCTTGGCATATGAAGCCATATCCTGATTTCAGACACTCTGGCAAAAGAAGGTTTAATTATACTCTCAGCACATGAAGAATAGTTGTTGAATATACTTTTGGCAAAATTAAAATCACATTGGAGGTATCTACAAATGCATTTGGATGCCAGTGTCATCAACACTGTCTGCATAAATGTGGCTTGTTATGCTCTTCACAGTCTTCATGTCAACCAGACATGAGCTATTTCCCCCTCAATGGACCTCTGACAGCAAGGGGATCAGTACCCCCAACCAGGAAGTACTGTGGGAGCTGGTCGGACCCAGGCAGCAGAAGTCATAGATGGTTTGTTTTCTCACAATATGGACTTGCATGGTCCAAAAGAAGAGAGGGATGGTACCTATAGGAACGTGCTTTTGGGGAAAAAGTATCTTATTAATTTTGTGAGGAGGGCAGCGATGGGGTGTGGGCTTGACTGACATAATACACGTCTGAATGAGATTATGAATAATTAATTTGGTCATGGAGGAACTGATGTACAGGTTGGACCTCCTTGGTCCAGCACCCTCGCCACCTGACTGGTCCCAGATGAGGGATTTTGATGGACATGGAGAGGTCATATTTGCCCCCCCAACCCTGGACCCCCTGCAGGCCTCATTGCCCTGTTAGTCCCCATCCCTCCCCTTGCCTGCCAAGCCAGGCAGCTCCATTGGGGTATGCCAAGCTCCCAGTTGGGGCATGATGGGCAGCGCTGCTGAGCAACCCCCACTGGTGTTCTGTGCTCCCAGGCATGCTGGGCAGCCCAGCTGACCAGGTCCACTGTGACTCTGGGGTACACCCAGCAACCCAGCTGCAGGGAGCTGGGCTCCTGGTTCCGCTGGCACCTTGCTTCCAACAGCCCACAGCCCTGCCAGACCACAGGGCTCCTAGGCAGCAGTGCTCCACTGGGACTCTCTGGTTCTGGAATATCCATGGTCCTCCCAGACCATGGATGTTGCTGGATAAGAGAGTACTGGTTTACAGAGATTCGACCTGTATAAGCGTATTAATTGCACCTCTCAAAGCATAATTCTGTGATGCGATGCAATGATATCACTAAACTTTATTTGTTAACATATTATAAAAGAGTGAAACACTCTCAAAGCTGGGCAGGCCAGCTGCTATTACAAAACCACACAAACACAAGGGCATGAATAGTTAATGCATGACACAATCCCCCTACCACTACACATCCTCTGGCCAAATGTTCTTCTGTCCCCCTTTACACATTCTCTCCTGACTTAGTAGTGGTGGTGATGGGATTTCCACGAGAGAGGGGTTGACAGCAGTGGAGATGGAGATACCCTGGAGGGGGTGGGGAGGTGTAGGGTGTTTGAAGACAGAAGACTACACAGGGTTTAGTTGCCTTGCCCAGCCAATCAGAAGTTCTGGATGCATAGGCCACTCTGACACAGAATTATCGAGGTTACTGCTGGATTGAGGGCATGTTGCAGGGTCATCATGCCGTGATGTTGGGGAGGCAACAGGAGATGGTACTCTTGCAGCCATTATGTACAGCAGTTGCTGAATCAGTTCTCTGTTGAGCTTGCTTCTCCTCTTGTAGCTGCCATTCCTATGCCAAGAATTGTGTTGCAAGTGTCCGCTCCCCTGCTGAAACCAGTCCTCCACATGTACAGCGAATCTCAACCTGTCCTTCAGCCTGTTAACATACTACTGTTCCAGCCTTTTGTCACTCTTCTTCGGGTACTGGGTTTGTTGGTATGCTCTCTCAAGAACATTAACAAAAATGTCATCATATAAATGCTTCCTTTTGGAACAGTCCATGAAGCTCAGTCACCGATCGAGTTCCTGATGAAGAGCAGGTGTCACAGGTGAGTGCCCTAAATTAAGACATGAAACAGAGGGTTATTGTCTAAACTAGCTCAGTGGAGCACAGAATTAATCTTTGTTATTACAGGATAAAATGAAAGCGAACCAATGCATAATGCGAAGGGAATGCTACAATCCTCAAGACTATCTCTGGATACAGCTTTGTAAATTGCAGAGTCACAGAAGTGCAGAGACCATGAAAAGTTTTAAATTATATTTAATAAAAAGTTTATAATTTTCATGGGTGGGAAAGCTGGGTGGCAGGTGTATATAGTGCCCTTGCTGCAAAAAGTTTTTTCTGTCATTTCAGGCCTTCCATACGGTAAAATATACAATTGTTCTTGTGATGCCATGATATGTTATTCCAAGCTGCTGGAGGGAAACCACCAGTATACCCTGAACAGCATAACTGTTAGTAGAGTGAACTAGTTAGCTATATGGGAGTGAAACGGAGCTTAGAAAATACAAATTTCCCTGTAGTGTAACTTTCTATTTGCAGTTCCTGCTTCAGGAAAGTTTGCTGCTATCAGCCACCAAGATTGGATCATAAACCATGAGGGAATTAACAGGATGCTGTGTTAGCTCACATGTGGCTTATTCTGTTGTTGATGC
This sequence comes from Rafetus swinhoei, assembly GCA_019425775.1. Taxonomy (NCBI): domain Eukaryota; kingdom Metazoa; phylum Chordata; order Testudines; family Trionychidae; genus Rafetus; species Rafetus swinhoei. The sequence goes on from CM033438.1 coordinate 6,368,461, forward strand.
ATGCAAACATTATGAAAGAGACAGGTTTTCTCCTTCCTGCACCTGTCATAGTTCTGGGGAAAAACTGACATCCCACTAGATACCTTAGAGAAATGAGTTTGTGACCAGCAGACTGAATGGATTACCTTTAACTGAAATGGATGAGATCTGGAAATAGAATACTGTTTCTCAGATACATACACACTGTTCAAAGGCTGTTTCACAGGCCCAGGAGAAGTGATTACAGTGTGGCAAATTTATTACTGAAAGGAAAACATGTATGTCCCAACCAAACATCTGTGACCTAACAGTTAAAATAACCTTTACAGCTGTTTATGAATATCTGAAATTCCAAGTCACCATTTTGAACTGCACCAAGGCACAATGACACAGTCTGCCTCTAGTGGCCACATACTACTAGCCAGGGCTTATCATTTTGCATTGTTTCTTACAGCAGAAATCCCTCCCATTATTGCATTAATAATATGAACATTTCGATCATACACTTACCGGGCTCTGGGATGACTTCTGTCTCCAACAGATTTTCTGCAGACTCAGCACTGGGCTGTTCCAGGAGGTGAAAGGAATCAAACAGCTCTTCTACATAGGGACTGAGAATTTGCTGTTGACCCTAATCTGCACCCTGCTCCAGGAATAGTTTAATTAAGAGTCACTTCATGCTCCTTTAGTGGGAGCATAAAACTGGCTCCCATCAGTCCCCAAGCTAGATTCAGGGACCAACAGGGCATCATCCTGGCTGACCAGATCATCATGAAATATGGTTGGCTCTGTGTTGGGTACAGTGCCCACAAGGGGACCAACAGAATTGCCAGGCTGCTAGGTGTGGGAGGCAGTTCTGCGCTCCTGGAAGGGGCAGGGCCTCAGGAGGAAAAGGCAAAACTGGGGAAGCCAGCCCTCAGCAATACCTGGACTGCACAATGCCCCTTATAAGGCAGATTATTATGCCAGACCAGGCGCTTCAGTAACTTCTCTTGATCCAGAGTTATAATAAGCAATATAAACAAAACCCAGTATGTATTAGGATCAGCGTTCCCTTTAAGCTGTATGGCAGGACAGCTTCACAGGTGATTAATCAGCCCTGCCCAGTCAGAGGTTCAGGGCTCCATGCACAGAGCTCACTGACTGGCCGAGGTTGATTAATCACCTGTGAAGCTGTGCTGCCCCGCAGTTCAGAGGAAACACTGACTATGACAGTGTTGGCCAACCCGCGGCTCTTTTCTCATAGAAATGTGGTTCTTTTAGGGCTACCATACATCCGGTTTTTCCTGGACATGCCCTTCTTTTCCTATTTTAAATTGCCATCTGGTCGGCTTTTTTAAAAACACAAAAAATATCCGGGATTTGAGAAGGGGGCCGTAGCACCTGCCTTCAAGGGAATGTTTGACTGTCTTTCGGGGCCATGCACCTGGACAGTTTACGGCCGCTCTGCGCATGCACGCCAGTACCTGGAGGAAAAAGCGCATGACGATGGCGGCAGCTCCAGTGAGACCCAGGATGTTAATAAAAGAAAAAAAGAATCTGGGGCTGCCTGGCTCAGGGGAAGGGAGGGCACTGGGTTAGAACGAGAGGGCTGGGGCTGTCTGGGGGAGGGGAGGGAGATTGGGTTAGAGCGGGTGGGGAGGGGGCTGTGGGTGCCTGACTCTGGGGGAAGGGGAGGGCATTGGGTTAGAGCAGGGAGGCTGGGAGTGCCTTAGGATTACAGATATATAAAAATAAATATGTAATATGTGCCTTATAGATATATACAAATAAATATATAATACCTGGCTCTTTGCACTACTGTCCACAGCTATTTTGGCTCTTGGTCTCTAAATGGTTGGCCACCCCTGGACTACGATCACAGATGCATGCTACACCAATTACCACTAGCTCCATGTTTGAGAGCCAGCATAAGTCTGAAGTTGGTAACGATTCCTGCATTCAGAAAGCATGATTTTAGTCAATTTCTGTTCCCTTCTGACAAGAGAGAGTTGATGAACTATGCAATAGGAGTGCATTCATCTATAACCATCATTCTGGATGATGTTGTTTGAGTTTCCTAACTTCTGGGAGGGTTAACACTGGTGTAACCCTCTTTTTGATGTTTTTACAATGAAAGAACGATATTTTAGAACAAAATATATCGTTTCTAAGTGGGGGGTTGCATTTTAGAAGTCATCCACCTCTTTAAATAATACAAGTCTAATTGACATTCCAAACTTAAAAGACCATCTGGAAAGCTGAAATAATAGTTGACTGAAATCCTAAGGCCTGGTCTACACTACATGGGAAGGTGCAAATAAGAGACACATTTCCAGCTATTTAGATTACATACCTGGGGTCAATGTAGCTTACATTGCATTTCTGTGCTGTCCACACAACAGGAAACTGATGGAAGCAAATACTCCCGCTGGCCTCCCTCACTCCTCGTGAGGAGCAGGAAAAATAGCAGAGATACCCTTTGAGTTTGATCGAGTGGATCTATACTACACTCACTAAATTGAACCCTGGAAGATCGACCACAGCATCATCAATCTTCCATGTAGTGTAGACATGCTCTATAACAAGGATCAGCAACCCATAGCATGCGAGCCGATTTAGAGTGGCACGCAGCAGGAGCTCAGCCCCCTCCCTCTCCCACGCATATGGAGGCCGTGTGTCGGGCGGCAGCTGCTCTGGTGGCCCCAGCTGGGGCCAGAGCCGGAGGCCAGATGTTGGGTGGCAGTGGCCCCTGTGGCCCCTGCCAGGGCGAGGGCTCATCCTGCCAGACTGGAGCATCCCTTCCTGTGATATGGCAGGCCCCACAGAGCTGGAGCAGCCCACTGACCGAAAGTAGTAAGCATCACCCTGTAAGGGTGATGTTAACTATTTTGAACTGGAGTTTAATAGTTGGGCTTTATTGTTTATAGCGTGTATGTGGGGGGAAGGGGTTGTTTTTAAAACACTCAGCTGGTGGCCTTTTTTTGAGTTTTTAAAAGATTTTAAGTAAGATTTTTTTGTATTTTATAGGAATACTTATAATTATTTTTAAATTTTTATTTTAATGATAATTTTTATTATTTTAGTTGCTTTATTATTGACAAAGCGATATAGGGTGTTTATTTTGGGTTTCTCTTTTTATTTTTACTTATTTCATGTTTAATATTAATCACTTAATGTAAAAAAAAAGGGAAACTGTGAAAGCATCACAGGAAAAGACGGCGTGGAGCCGAGGGCAGGAGAACAAGCAGGGTGCGCAGTGGAGAGAATCCCTTCCTGACAGGGAGAGCAGCATAGCCCAGGGCAGGATGGTTAAATCTTGGCACACCACATAAAAGGTTGCCGACCCCTGCTCTATAACATTACCAAACTGCACCACTAACCAGGTCTTTTCTTCCAGGGGCGGGGGGCAGGAAAAGCAACAAGGAGAAAGGGTAATTTAGCACAGAAATTTTCATTAACATCTTAAACTTCTTTTCCTCTCCTCCCCCCATTTCCTAGTTTATTAAAGACATTAACATAAACTGGTCATTAACATAACTGATATCAGAGAGATCCTGTGCAATTCATGGTGCAGAAGGGCCTACAGGGTTTTTAATGTATTAGTAACTGCCAAAGGATTTTAAGAGGCAGAGAAAAAGGAATTATAAAAAAAGTTAGCTATGATAGATCATTGGGGAATGCCCTAGACAACCTGGTTAATAGAGGCAATCACCATTGCATCTTTTGCTCATAATGCTCAGAAAAAAGGCAGCATTTTTTATTTCCTGAAGTTTGTCTTTTTAAAATCAGATCCTTAATAGTAGTTTCTACTATTTCTAATTGGTCACTGAAAGCTAGAGCATGTATTTATCTAAAAGACTACGACAATACAAAAAAGAGTACTCTAGGCTGCAGCTCCTTCCAAGATTTGGAGTTAACTATGTTAGACTACAATAACTACGAGGTAATACAAAGCATATTTTACATGTAGTAGAAGCTTGTAAAAATATTGTTCACATATACAGTAGCAATTCTTAAGAACAGAAGAGTGTACCTTAGCATTTTCTGAATGCATATTTCTACTGAAACAAAACATCCAAGAGTCTATATCATATACCAAGACAAAAAAAAATCCTAAACTGGAGTTAAGGTTAAAAAAATATAACAGAAAATTGAAAGGAAAACAGTGTGGAGAGCACTGTTGAATTTAAAAAAAAATGTAATGCCAAGAAACTACTAGTTAAGGTTAAATTTTAAGAAGTTTGAAAACCTGGAAATACACACCTGGCATGATCCAAACCACCTTCACTCTATCCTCTAGGACCAGCACTCTAGACCCCCACCATTTGTGGTACCGATTGGACCTCCCTGGTCAGCACCCTGGGGATCTGATCAGTCCCAGATGATGGATTTTGCTGGACCAGGGGAGGTCATTTCTGGCACCCCTGCAACCAGCCGTAGCCCTACCAATGGCCTCCCAGCCAGCTCCCCCCCTTTCATTGGCCCCTGCTGCCCAGCCAGGCAGCCCCACCGCCTCCACATGTGCCAGGCTCCAACTGCAGTGCCTGGCAGCCCCTCTGCCTCTGTGTGCACCAGACTCCAGCTGCAGTGCCTGGCACCCCACCGCCTAAATCCTGCTGCCGGGAACCCCTAAATCCTGCTGCCACACTGGGCAGCCCTGCTGCCTCTGAATACCAGGCTCCTGCTGCCCTACAGGGTAGCCCCACTACCGTGCATGGGGCTGTCACTGCCCTGCCAGGAAGCCCCACACCTGTGCTTCGGGCTCCTGCTGCCCTGCCAGCCTGCCCGGCCTCCAGGCACTAGCTCTCCACTGGGACTCTGGTTCTGGAACATATGTGGTCCGTTGCCAGACTGGAAAGTCCTGGTTAAGAGAGTTTCCACCCGTATATGCAAGTTTTATGTTTATATCTCAGTTTGACAAATCCTAGAAATCTTACACCTCAGGGGATTGGTCCTACTCAATCTTGAAAGTAACTAAGGATTTTAAGAAGTCTTCCAAGTGTGGATATCTTAAATCTAACCTGTTTTAAGAATCTGCCTAGGGTTTTTATTAAGACTCAAGCTTGTGTTTTTTGTAGATGTATTTCAAATAAAAGACCATGATCCTCACATGGTGTCTGTGATACACCAGATCATCACTATTTCATACTCTGAATGCTTTGATAGGTTACTACTTGTACTTATTTTAAGTCTTATAAGACAAGCACATAGAACTTCCTGTGAACATGTTAAATCCAGTGTATTTTCAACTACAGACTACTGTATAAATAGCCTGAAAGATTAGCTATAGTACATATAGATTACAGCACTACCCACTAAGTGCTTTCTACACACACGAAAGTAGTCCCAATTCTGATAAGCTTACATATTGTTGCAGCTATTTTGAACTAAGCAGTATTTCATAGTTCACAAACAAGTATTTAGTCCAGCTACTTATGTACAAAATTAAAGCTGAATATAGCCACACTTGTCATGAACTATGAAAGTGTCACTACAATATCAAAAGCTTCAGGATGTGGCAGGATAATGATCCAACTTTTTCATTTGGAATTAGTTATGCCCATGTATAAGGTGTCCTATGGAATTCAATAGGCAGGATTTGTAACTTTCTCCATAAACTGTGGATATACAGTAGACTTCCGATAATCCGGAACCTATGGGACTTAGGTGGTGCCGGATTATCAGATATGCCGGACTATCAGGAGGTACTATAAGCAGGTTATATATATACTGTATACATTACATAGTGTATATAAAGTGTTCTTAACCCTTTTTATTGTACATACTGTATACAGTATACTGTAATGTTTTAGTTTTTAAGCCTTTTTACCCTTTTTGCTCAGTTCAGCTGCTGTTACCTTGTGACTCATTTTTTGGCGAAGCTCACTCACTAGGCTCTTGCCATTTTGATGCCGGACTATCAGGAGTGCCGGACTATTGGAGTTTTACTGTATTAATATTTTAGTAAGTTAATTAAGAACCATTTAGCATCACATATTCAGCCTATGTCATCAAAGCTTATTTTTATGGATGTATATTTCCTACTATTAGCATTGCAGCTGTCTGATGTTCAGGCATAAAGTTACATGCAGTGTTATGTACATTTTTAGAATACGTGCATACACCCAGCATAGACAATACAATACATACATTGGATTTATCCACATATGTTGTAGCTTGCATAAGATTCATATGTAGCAGATAAGAACTCTGCCTAAATCACACTGGACTCTCCCACCTTTAAATAAGGGCTCATACGTGGCATTTAGCCACAGCCTTGTGTTGGCATAGCACTGTAAAGCATTCTCATGGATCTCTCTAGAGGTATTAGAGGGACTGAAATCTGACACATCCCATTCAGCAGTGTGGCACATGCCTATCTTTTCCTTCTTCTCCCATTAAGATTAGACAGAAAAGCTAGCTAGCATGGATGAGAGCAAAGCCATGATCTCCCCAACTCCTCCCCCTTCTTTGTGGGGGGAAGTTTATCCTAGGTAGGGGGCTCTGAGCAATAGGACCTGCACACCCACTTGCATGGAACTGTAATTCTATCCTACTTATGCAGGAGGTACAATGGGGAAGTAGTAACTTATCCTGCCAACTACATTACACAGCTGTGTAAGAGGCAATCCACAATCTAGCTCCAAAATAGTTAGCGCCTCCATCCACCCAAAAATTAGTCAAAAGTCCTCCTCCCTTTTAGCAATTTCTTCTGATATTCTTTGATCTATACGGGGGGAAAACTCAGAAATTTCAAGTAGTAAGAACACCTCAAAAATGCCTTGTCCAGTTTCTCCATAAACAATCTAGAAAGAGTTTTGTCCTAGCACAATATCCTGCATGCAGTTTGCCTCTGTTCTTGGTTAGATGATGGAATAATGTAAAGAGAAATCAACTTTAACTATATAATTAATATTTCCATATCCATATAAATATAGAAAGAGGTATTTAGCAGAGACTGCTATCCCATGCTCTGTGAGCTTAGACAGAGTTTTCACAGTGATATAAACATGCATTAATCAATGCACCAAATATACTTAGAAACAAAATAAGAAGTATCAACAGCAAACATACCCCCACTCAGTGGAGCCCATGCTTTCCCTAAATGCCTGAGAAATTTAAATCCCTGAAATTTATCTGAAAATTCATAAAACGCTTATTACATATACTTGTGCAGTATGTTGTGCATATGCACAAAAGTACAGTAATTCCTCATTTAACACTATAAATGCGTTTCTGAAAATGTTAGTGCTAAGCGAAATCGTGCTATGTGGGGTCAATTTTCCCATTAAAAAAAATGGAAAAGGTGGGGGTTGTGTTTCAGGTGGTGGTGGCAAAGTCAATTTGTTGTTGGTGCTCGGTCATCAACGTCAACATTAGATATCTAGCAACACAAGTCTCTGCGGTTTGTTAAAACACAAAGATAAACACGTGAGTGAGCGGAGGAGCGCTGTGACGACGTGTATTCATCCGCTCATGCGTATTACCACTGTTTTCACCAACTTATACCGCCACACGAAGTAGTCCACCACTTGATTACTTTCGTTTTATTTTATTTATTTTCGTTTATTTTGATTATTATTTGATATTATTTCAGGAACGGTCATGTTATTCGAAAAACGTTCCCTAAAAAAATCATGCTATTACAAAATCGTGTTAAGAGGGCACATGTTAAACAAGTAATTACTGTATCTAAGTCCAGTATGTTTTTATACTTGCACAGTGCAGACATCCAAACAGGTTTATTTTGTTGAAAAAATAAAAGACAACCATTCCTATGCTGTTACTTTGTCACAGTACTGGTGGAAAGGGCATAGAGAAAAGAACACAGTAGAGCAAGAGCATATGCTGCATATCTTCTAGCCTATGTTTTAAAACCATTCCAGCCTTCAAAAATAAAAAATTGGATTCCCATCGTTTTATTGATTATTGCACATAAAGCAAAACTGAAGCTTCTCCATTTGGCAACTTAATGATTGATTTAGTTTCCATATATAGTTTCCAAGTTCAGAGAACAAGTGATTTTTCCATAATACTTTTTGGTCAAAGATTTAAAGTAACTTTGGTAGAAAAAGAAATTCAGTATAAACACCCTTGTTGCTAAAGAACCAGCATAACCATAAACTCCAAAATTCTCTCGCAAACATTTTTATAACATACCTCTCACAGATCAGTTTTTAAATTTCATACCTAAGTTATTACCTTTACTCAATATAAGGTAAATTACATTTGAAAATAAATGAAATTAGAACTGCTTAGATCTATCAGCTACTTCCACTCCTAGAAGCTGCCCAGTCTATTTCTCAACAACCCAGGTGAATTCGGACTCTGGGCGTCATGTTAGTGAGGAAGAAGTGGAGTTCGATTAGGGGGTGAAAAGGGTGGGAGTGCTGTTTCTGCTGCCTACATATTGAAAAAGGGAAAGTGGAATAAGAGAATAGCTGTGGCTCAAGACAAGCCATAAAAACCTTTCAGATTGCGGTTCTTCTTCTACTTCATTCCCACACCCAAAACTGAAACCCCACTATCCACAAAGAATGATCTCCCAAACAGTCCTGCTTCTTTCATACCCCTCCCACACAACAGCTTCTCCTCTCATATCACCCATCATAGCCCTCCCCATCCAAAACATGCTACTATGCCAACTCTCCACTGTTCCCACCAACAACCATTACCCTCCCTGCCCCTGAAAAAGCATCCCTGTACTTCTCTCCTCTCGTCTACTACCTGCTTACATGGCAGTTTCATCCACTTCTTCGGTATGTAATTCAACTGTAAGCTAATACCTAAGAAGTGGCTAACACTCCATGCTTTCACAAGCTTTCTATAGCTATGTATCTACATTTAACGTTGCTGGAAGGCTGTTTACATTTTGGCTCAAATGGCCATTTGCCCATGCATCTTTTCTACTTAATACACTGGTAGCACAACAGCAGAAACTAACTTGTATTGCCACAAGGTTCCCCCCACCCTCTCCCATTCTTAAACATGTACTTTAGTTTACTCTTCTACTTTATGCACTGGGCAAAATCTCTGTCCACTATTCTACCCTCCAAAACCTGCTACTTAAAAATATGCAATTATATCAACTTCTATATATTACCATAGTACATTGTAGTAGTCCAAAAGAAGATATGAAGCAGTCCCTATTCTTTCTTTCATGATTCCCTGGAACTCCAAGTACATAGTCTACAATAGAAATTTAAGAAAAATTCACCAGTAAAGTAAGGTAAAGTGTATGGACAATACTATATTCAGATACTACCCATCAGCCGAACAGCCATCGTAGGAGTATTTTGCTAAACGCTGAAGATTTATTGTGTATGTGATTTTTCAGTCTATTTCAATATGTATTTCTAATCATAGAAGATTAGGGTCAGAAGAGACCCAGGAGGTGATCCAACTCCCTGCTCAAAGCAGGATCAAACCCAAATAAATCATTGCTGCCAGGGCTCTCTCAAGCCTCACCTTAAAAATCTCTTAAGGATGCAGATTCCACCACCTCCCTATGCAAACCATTCCAGTGCTTCACCACCCTCCCAGAGAAATAGTTTTTCCAAATATCCAACCTAGATTTCCCCACTGCAACTTGACACTATTGCTTCTTGTTCTTTCATCTGCCACTACTGAGAGTAGCCTGACTCAGTCCTTTTTGGAACCTGCCCCCACCCCTTTCAGGAAGATGAAGACTGCTATCAAATCCCCCTCATTCTTCTCTTCTGAAGACTAAATAAGCCCAGTTCCCTCAGCCACTCCTCTTAAATCATGTGCTCCAGCCCCCTAATCATTATCATTGCCCTCCACTGGACTCTAATTTGTCCACATCCTTTCTTTTCAAAATTGGACATAATACTCCAGATGTGGCCTCACCCATGTCAAATAGAGAGCAATAATCAGTTTCCTTGATCTGCTGACAATGTTTCTACTAATGCAGCCCAATATGCCATTAGCCTTCTTGGCTACAAAGGCGCATTGTTGACTTATATCCAACTACTCATCTACTCTAATCCCCAGGTCTTTTTCAGCACAACTGCTGCCTAGCCAGTCTGTACCCATCTTGTAACAGTCCATGGGATTCTTCTGTCCTAAGTGTAGGACTCTGCACTTGTCCTTGTTGAACCTCATCAGATTTCTTTTGGCCCAATCCTCCAAACTGACTAGGTGACTCTGGACCCCATTCCTACCGACCTCTCCCCCCATATTATTGTCATCTACAAACTTGCTGAGGGTGCAAGCCAACCCATCATCCAGATTATTAATGAAGATGTTGAACAAAACAGGCCCCAGGACTGATTCCTGGGGCATTCTGCTTGATATCAGCTGTCAACTAGACATCAACCTGTTGATCACTACTCATTGAGCCCGACGATCTAGGGAACTTTCTATTCACTTTTTCCAATCATATGGGACCTCACCTGATTGCCAAGATTTTCAAAGAAAATGGTCAAGTGGTCTAATGGCCAAGGGGTCTGAAGCATAGAAAGTGGAGGTTGGTAGCTCAGTGCTTAGCCATCAGATGAGAACAGAGAGTTTCTTTAAAAAAATATCTTTTGTTGTTGTGAGCATTCAGGCTGACCTTGTATGTTTTGCTTCAGGGTGTGAAAGACAAAGGATTCAACCCTCAGAGCGATCAGTGATTCCAATTACAAAGTTAAGTTGCATACTAAAAACCATTTTTAAGCTTTTTCATCACTGAAGTGACTATCACCAGTTATGAAGCCCTTTTCTAAGCTAGACTAATTCAGCAGCAGTTGCGTTTGTATTACTGAACATCCAAACAGCCAGGGACAAATTTTTTAAAGAATAGGGAAAAAGATGATATATAAAGTTCTAAAGCTTGCCTTCTCAATAGGAAATCTGCAACAAATACCGCCCCTTTCTGTTTTATTTCAACAGAAAGGTGGCCATGTAAATAAGACTTTTCAACATTACCGTACTTCAAAGTCAGCAAAAGAAGAGTTAAAGAAAAAGGGGTAGCATTTACTTTGTAACAACAACTGAACTAAACTGCCTTTTAAAAACTCCTTTTTTTTGTGTAGTGGTCTAGTTGGAAGAGTGTGTCTCTAAAGGCGTGGTCCTGGTCCCATGCAAGTCACTGGGAAAGCTCCGATTGACTTGAGGGATGCTGGATCAACACTTAAATCCCCATGACAGTGTTAGATACAATAGCTCATTGGCCAGCTATGCTCACAGCTTTCATCCAAGCCATTTTGCAATAACATATTAAGATACACACATACTTTGCTCACTATTGCCATATGAAAACTTTCCAAGATTATTCATATTTAATAACTACACAAACACATTCACAATTATATTCAGAATCACTACTACTCTATTGAGCTTTAATAATTATTGTGATGTTCCATGCTGATGTGGTTTTGCAACTGAAACCTAAGTAATTCAAAGATTAAAAAAGCACTATTTTGGTTTTAATAAAATGAAAACTAATACATAAGATATCAAAATAATTAGCACTGAAATTTAACAAAATAAGTATTTGGACATGGCATGTGAACTGGTTCGCTACAGCCTAATGCCTGTTTGTAAATAGTTTGTTCAAATAAATGTCATCACTAGCATTCAAAAGTCAACTATCAGTTCATAAGCAGAAAATCAGAATATGCTCCATAAGAAAAGAACTTTGGGGGAAAAATTACAGGAAAGAAAGCATGATCAGATTGTACTACTGATTCTATAATGCCATTTGTCCATTACCACTACATATTAGGTATAAATAAGGTAGAGAGCAAGCCATCAGTCTCAAGCTGATCAGAAGTCATTCTACCAGTGTTGGTGTAGTTTGCTGTTTCTCCTTCCTATCAAAGAGCTATGACTGACACTGATGCAGTTTTCATTATGAATTCCCATAATGAAACAGTCCACTCCACACTCTTTATTCATAATTAACATACCACAATGAAGTTTCAATTAATGAATTTTAATTTGTTGTTCAACATTTAACATGGAATGTTATACTATAACTTACAATAAATTCTCCATAATAAACAACAGCTTCACAGCAAAATCAGAAGGGATCAAAACCGTCTCAGCACCATTATGTAAGCACTTAATATTCTTCCTGTTGGCCAGCCTGAAAAGTAATATGACATTGATCATTAAGGTGTTTTTGTGATCTTTAGAAACCTAAATAAATATTGTTTCATTTTCACTGAAGTTATATTAAAACAAGTACTTCTCAGTGAAATTTTATATGAATCTTTTGTTTCCAATTATTTTTGGACTATGTGAAGCTATTGATTAGGGGATGTTAGCTTATAGTCATTCAAACGATTAACCGAAAAGCCTGATTACACAGAGACAGCAGGAAGGCAGCAAGCAGGAGCCTTGGCTTATCAGTTAATCCATATGATGACATGCGCTCCCCCCTTGCTGCTTCTATATCATACCCCCATACCATACCTTCCCCATACCCCCCTTGCTGCTTCTATATCAGTCTGGAATGATGTTGGGAGAATTTCTGATATAGAAGCAGCAAGGGGGGTATGGGGAAGAGGCGGGAGCCAATGCCCATGAGGAGCAGGCTCCCCATGAGCACCGGATCCTGCTGAGCTGCCTGGTCCCCTCCAGTCCTCCGCTGCTACCTCTGATACAGATGTAGCAGTGTGGAGGGTGAGGGGGGTAGGCAAGAGCCAGTACAGGGGGGAAGCAGGCTTTCAAGCCTGCTCCCCAGTATATCAGCTCCTGCAGAGCCGCCTGTCCCCCCACGCTGCTGCCTCTGATACAGCAGCAGCAGCATGGTGAAGGGAGGCAGGAAGAGCCAATACGTGTGGGGAGCTTGCTTTTGAGCCAGCTCTCTGTGTGTGCTGGCCCTATGAAGCCATCTCCCACAGAGGCACTGGAGGGGGAGCAGCAGGCAGGAGCTGGTGCTTGGGGGGAGCAGGGCAGGATAGAGTAGGTGCTTGGGGGGAGGCAGCATGCATGATGTTCTAAGAGGAACTCACGTGCCATAAAGGTTCCCTAAAATCTTGTCCTATCCTCAGTGAGGTTCAACTACACTGTTTTCCATTAGGGATGTTGGCAAACATTTATTTTTGTAAATGTGTAACCTCTGAATGTTTTACATGCGGGGGGAGGGAGGGGGGGAGAGGGGGCTGGCTTCCTGCGTGTACCGCCTCCCCCACTGCTGCCTCTCTATCAGAGGCAACAGTGCGGGGCGGGGGCATCAGAGCCAGCAGCAGGAGGGGGAACAGGTGGCTCTGCGGAGGCCAGCTTGAAAAGCCAGCTCCCCACAGGCACCAGCTCCCACCTCCCCACCTTGCTGCCTCCGACAGTCATTAGGATAAACCGATAAGCCCAGGCTTATCAGTCAATTGTGTAAATGACTTACACACTAACATCTCTAGTTTCCACTAGTGGATCTTGTTTACTTTCAGGATTCTCAGAAATTCTCCCAACATCATTCCAGACTGGCTTTGAACATTTTTAAATCATATCATCTAACAATGCCCAGAGAGGAATGGGAGATTTTCAGAAAAGTCTCAGTGTAGACAGAGCCAAAGACAGTCCCCTACAGCTTCAGAGTAAGGTACAAGATATGTCCCTAAGATGTGAACCATCTTCATTCATCTCAGAGTTTTGATTCTAAAGGTGATAACCTCATGAAGCTATAATATCTAAACTTCAAGGAAGCTGCTATGCCCTCCCCTCACAATGCTAGGAGCTAAGTCTTCAGCTTAGTAGGTTACTGCCTGGTTTACCGAGATCTGAACTTGGTTTAAAAATGGTGGTGATCACATTTAACTGGTCAATTTGGACAGCATTTTCCCAGCCCTCCAAAAATGACAATGTACTTGGAGAAGGAGAGGGTTCTATATACAGAGTGGCTCCCTTCCCACCCACCCCCCCAAAAAATCCACAACTGTCAGGGAAATTGTCTAAGAATAACCATTTACAGAGTTATTGCCAGAACCACTTCAGCATGGACAGAAATAACTGGACCGAGAAACATAGCTTAGTATTAGAATGTTATTCTGTGAGCAGTGCCAATGAGCAGCACCACTATCTCACATATTTGATCTTGCCCAAACCAGCAGCCAAAAATTGTAACACTGGTGAGAACAGGTTTACTGAACAAACTGATTGTTAATTTGCAATATTGCTCAGCCCTCCCCTCCCCCGCAAAAAAATCACGAGTATAACAAAGACGAAAAGGTATTTAGTCTGGATGTATACAGATCCCATGGCTGGAATTCCAACATTCTAAGGTTGAGTATAATCAAAGGCAGGCAAAAACACAGTCCACAGGCCGCATCTGGCCCATCAAACTTCAGCCCCTGCATGCTGCTCAAAGCAGTCAGCTGTGAGAACCATGTGCTTCTGAGCACTACAAGCTGGGTGGAGGGGCGGAGAGGCTTCGCACACTGCCCCCACCTACAGCACACTCACAGCTCCCACTGGCCTCCCCACCACTCCAGGCTCGCAGCACTCAGAGAAGCACATGACTCTTGCAGCAGACCGCTTTGAGCAGTGTGCGGGAGTGTGGCAGGCAGGGAGCCTGCCTGAGGGACCTGCTGGGCTGCTGGCTGAGCGCTACCTAGATAAGTGCCTCCTGGCCAGAGCCTGCACCTGACAACCCTCCCTCCCAAACTTCTGCTCCAGGTCACAATCCCCTCCTGCCCTAGATCACAGCCCAAACCCCTGCACTCCCGACCTGAACCCCTGCTTCTAGACTCTGCATCCCCACCCCCGGTCAGAATCCTCTCCTGCACCCATACCCCCTCCCAGACTCTGCACTCAAATCCCTTATCCGAGCTCCCTTCTGCATCCAACCTCTATCCCAGACCTCACACCTCCTCTACTAATATCATGGAAGAGTGCAGCCCTTAACCACTTACCAAATTCTTGGAGTTGTTCCCCCATTCAAAAATTATTGCCCATTCCTGGGATACGTTAGAAAAGAACTATTTTATCCAGCAACCGAGAAAGAAGTGTTCAACTGTTGAAATTTAATGTGGATAAGTGTAAAGTAATGCACATTGGGAAAAATAACCCCAACTATACGTACAGTATGATGGGGGCTAATTTGGCTACGACAAATCAGGAAAGAGATCTTGGAGTTATCGTGGACAGTTCTCTGAAAACTTCCACACAGTGTGCAGCGCGGTCAAAAAGGCAAATAGGATGCTAGGTATTATTAAGAAAGGGATAGAAAATAAGACCGGAATATCTTACTGCCCCTGTATAAAACTATGGTACGCCCACATCTTGAATACTGTGTACAGATGTGGTCTCCTCACCTCAAAAAGATATTTTGGCCTTGGAAAGGGTTCAGAAAAGGGCAACTAAAATGATTAGGGGTTTGGAACGGGTCCCATATGAGGAGAGGTTAAAGCGACTGGGACTTTTCAGTTTAGAAAAGAGGAGACTGAGGGGATATGATAGAGGTGTATAAAATCATGAGTGGTGTGGAGAGGGCCGATAAAAGAAAAGTTATTTATTAGTTCCTAAATAGAAGAACTAGAGGACACCAAATGAAATTAATGGGTAGCAGGTTTAAAACTAATAAAAGAAAGTTCTTCTTCACACAGCGTGTAGTCAGCATGTGGAACTCCTTGCCAGAGGAGGCTGTGAAGGCTAGGACTATAACAGAGTTTAAAGAGAAGCTAGATAATTTCATAGAGGTTAGGTCCATAAAAGGCTATTAGCCAGGGGATAAAATGGTGTCCTTGGCCTCTGTTTGACAGAGGCTGGAGAGGGATGGCAGGAGACAAAGCGCTTGATCATTGTCTTCGGTCCACCCACCTGGTGCTGGCCACTGTCGGCAGACAGGATACTGGGCTAGATGGACCTTTGGTCTGACCCGGTACGGCCGTTCTTATGTTCTTATGTTCTTATGTAACTGCTTCCCTTCACTTGAAATACTTTTAATACTTTATTGCTCAAAACAGCCTTTCAGACACTGGAATCTCTTCTTCCTTACTACAGCTTTAACTTTTCTCATCTGCCAGTAACAGAAGCTACTTAATGACCAAGAGCTACTCTGTCAGAGAAGCATTTTTAAATACCAATGTTCCTGCTGACAGACTCACTCACTTAGCAGCCTTCCTCCAATATAGTCCCTCTGCCCTCCAGTTACTCAGGATTTTCCTTCCACTCCAAAAAAAAGCTAAATTCACATCAGATGGATGGGATTCCAAAAGCAAGAAAAAAAAAAAACGTTTCTAAGAAGGCCTATGAACTGCAAAGCTACCCTCTGGGATCTCTGAAAGACACCTACAAAATTAACTAGTGTGCTTGGAAGAGAAACTACTGTAGTACTGCTAAATAAACCAGTATTCTGATGTAGCAATATTAATTAATATATTCATCTTCATATAGATAAAATTTTTCTGA
This sequence comes from Rafetus swinhoei, assembly GCA_019425775.1. Lineage (NCBI taxonomy): Eukaryota > Metazoa > Chordata > Testudines > Trionychidae > Rafetus > Rafetus swinhoei. The sequence goes on from CM033438.1 coordinate 6,384,778, forward strand.
AGTACTGTATACCTACCTAACACTAGGATATAAGGAAACCAATGATGATCAACAAATTTGTGCAATAATTCTGACATACTAAAAGACAATAAAACAAGTATTCCATAGAAAATTTCACTTACCCATGAAAAATCTCACTAAATCAATCTCAGATCCTTGCTGCTTTGGCAACTGAAGTTCTGTTGCCAAAATAAGATGCCTACATTAATTTATCTGCTTCATCAAATATGCTATTTGGTCCATTTTCCCAAACATTCTTCTGAACCACAAGAGGAGTCACTTTCAGGAAAACTCAACTTGTTAATCTGTCAAAAATCAAAGTAGGAAAAGTTAACCAAGTTACAAAATAGAATACTGGAATATAAGATTCATGCAAACACATGCTTCATGCTTTACATACTTGACCATATTAGCGAAGGGTTTGGACACACCATGCAATGCCACTGAAATGTCCTAGGCTCTCAGAGTCCCCTGCATACATTAAAAATACATTTTTAAAGAAAGTTAGATAACTAAAATATGGACCACATTAAAGCATTCAGTAACGCTGTTGTGGATAATTGAAACCTAAAGAAAGAGTAATGGACAAGCATACCTATTTGAGGCGTCTTTGATCTCAACTGTGAATGCCTCAGTTACTGTTGGTATTGCAGTAAAAGAAACCAGTAGAGTCGACGGATGGTATGATTGCCTCGAGGAACACGGCACTATTTTCGATAGGTCAACATGTCACTTTGTGTAATATCATTCCAAAACTGGCAACAATGAAACATTTGTCTTTTGAGGAAAGTTAACTGCACACATAATAATCACATTAATTTGCAGGCTGCATTCTGTTACAAGCATCAAAATTCACTGACAATTTCATAGTAAAGTACCTGAAACACTGTATTTTCTTGTTACATCAGTGAGCTTTGCATAAAATTATGGAAGACAGCAAACAGAGATGCAGGTTTACTGTGTGCAACCCTGGAGGTTTTCAACTTTCCAACAACGTACTTCAGGTTTCCCCCCCGCATCTGTACCATCCAACAATGTTCAAGTTGTTTTAAATATGAGATAAGAGCATGAATGGTATGGGTTTCTAGTAAACAAAATTAAAAGTGATAATAAACTGATGCAAAGTAATGTAATCAGATATAAAACATGCTAAAATAACAGCGTCACTAACGTGTCATCTGTCTCTGCTGAACAGTCATCAGACAAATCCCTTTCTTCTTTAACAGTTATGATTCTCACATCTTCGGGTCCAGAACAAGTAGATTCTTTAGGCAACTGATCATCATTGTCATACCTGTATTACAGAAATATGCATAATTAACAATATTGCTAATTATTGCTACTTTTATTCACATCAAGCATCCTGAAGAAATATATTTAACTTTGAAATATCGTTAAAAGTTCTAAATTCTATAGATAACAAAATATGAAAATCAGCACTCTGTAGTGCTGCTAAATATCAGTACAGTATCAGTGAATATGCTAAGGTTCCCAATTCTGTTAAAATGGGCTGCTGATTTTTCAGTACATGAACTCTCAGAACTTTAATTTTAAAAGACTCTCCTGTGATCTTTTAAGCACACATTAAACTTTATGTATACCATGCATGTAGAAATAGAGAATGTCACTAACGTTCCATCTGCTGCTATTAAAGAAGTGTCATCTGGCAAGTTTGGCAACTCTCTTTCCCCTTTAACTGTAATCCTTCTCACAGCTTCAGGCAGGGAACAGACTGATGCTTTTGACAATGGGTCATAGCTGTCATATCTATATTACAAAAACATATTTGGTATTAAATTAACTTTGAGATTTGTCTTTGGTTCATATAATTGTAATAAAATGTGGTGGTATTTTACTTACAAATCTAGTAAAAATCCTGCAACTTCTGCATCATTTCTAAAATCTAATTTTTCCTTAAGAGTCAACCATCGATCAATATGGTTTCCCACATAGATTCTTGTTTTCCCTCTTCTTCTATCAAGACTTTGCTTCCTCTTTTTCTTTTCCAAGCAGGACAGTACAGGGGGTCTACCGCATCTCTTTGCTGGTAATGACATTGTAAGCTTACAAATAAAGAGAAATAATAGTTAGTAAAATTGAAGTTCATAGCAATTATGCAAATGTCAGTGTTCTAAGTCATCACTGCAAATGCTAATTTCGGACATTGTCATATTTATGTACACACACACAGAAACACATATACCAAGACTTGGACTTTTCATCTTAGAAAAGAGGAGACTAAGGGGGGATATGATAGAGGTCTATAAAATCATGACTGGTATGGAAAAAGTGAATAAGAAAAAGTTATTTACTTATTCCCACAATAAAAGAACTAGGGGCCACCAAATGAAATTAACAGGCAGCAGGTTTAAAACAAACAAAAGGAAGTTTTTCTTCACTCAGTGCACAGTCAACCTGTGGAACTCCTTGCCAGAGGATGCACTGAAGGCTAGAACTTAACAGGATTAAAAAAAGATAGATTGATGGGGTTTAGGTCCATCAATGGCTATTAGCCAGGATGGGTAGGAATGGTATTCCTAGCCTCTGTTTCTCTGGAGGTGGGTGACAGGGGAGGGATCACATGAGGATTACCTGTTGTGATCCCTCCTTCTGGGATGCTGGTGTTGGCCACTGTCAACAGACAGGATACTGGGCTAGATGGACCTTTGATGTGACCCAGTCTGGCTGTTCTTATGTTCTAAACCATCTCACACACAGTTCAGGCTCAAAGAGGTTCTCCTAAAGCCTGACCCATATAGAAGTGACCTCTATCACCAAGACTTTAAACCAGCATTCAGCACATCTCAGAGGCACATGCATAACTGAGCACTGCTCACGCTATGCGCCCTAAGATCAGCTTCCATCCAGACACGCCTCAGAGTAGTACCTGATGTTCTTAACGTTGTTTTCTTGTGTAGCCGCCCCCCTCCCACGTAAGGCAAAATTAACGGCTACAACGTTCAACCGCTGTGCCCCTGGGGGCGGGGCGCTTCCCCCGCCTCTGCCCCATGCGGCCGTTCTCTTGTCCGTGGTGCGGCTCGCTGCCCGGCGGGAGGCGGGAGCCTTGGCCCGGAGCTCGGCTCAGCCCGGGCAGTGCCTGCGGAACGGGGACGGTCCCGGGCAGGAAGGGGGGCGCCCCCAGGCCCTCCACTCGCCGCGCTCCCCAGCCCCGGAATCCCCTCACCACCTCTCCCCCGAGCCGCGCTCCGCCCGCTCGCTCACTTCCCAGCGGGGCGTCACGGCGCCGCCGCCAGCGGCAGCAGCAGCCACAGCAGGTGCGCGCGGCGCAGAGAGACCAGGTCACGCGCGCGACCCGCCGAGCCGAGATAAACACGGGACACGTGACTCGCGAGTGCTGGCGCAGGCTGATGACGCATGGGGAGGTGTGAGCCGAGCCGCGCCCGCCCCCTAGCGGTGGGGAGGGGTTGCGGCTCCCAGCGCCGCGGGCAGAGTCCTGGGGAGCGGAACTGCAGTGCCCCGCTCAAAGCGCCCTGCGTCTCGGGACCGCGCCTGAGCACGTGTCCCGCTGCCGCTGCCATTGGCGAGCTGCGGTCGGCGGTTCCCCTTGGCTGCTGGGCCCTATGGCAGAGGCTAGAGGATTCAGGGGGCCTGGGGCACAGCAATTTCGGGGGCCCCTTCCATAAAAAAAAAGTTTTAATTCTATAGCAATTCTGCGGGGCCTGGGGCAAATTGCCCCCCCCGGCGGCTCTGGGCTACATCGGGGCTACTCAACTTTGGAAGCCCCTGGGGCCACAGGGTCACAGCACATGTGAGGGCTGCAACTTAAGTGTGGTTGCAAATATATGCAAATATCTTCAATGAGTAATGACAGTCCAGGAGTTTAAGTACTAAAACACGTATCAACTGAAGGCGATTATATTGACTACTTTTTTGTTTTGGCTTCACAATTTTAACAAATCAAACAAAAACTGCCAATTCAGTACTGGAATTTAGTGGAGTATTAGTACAATCAAAGTAAAGATTGTGTCTGCAAACTTTTCACCAGCTGTTTCACATCAAGCTTGTATTCCATTGTAGCAGCATGGAGACAGTCAGTCAGATGTCTGTCAGTAAGAGAGGTGTGCAGTTTTGGCTTGATGATTCCCATGGAGGAGAATGAACTTTCACAGACATATGCAGACCCAAACAAGTCAGCACTTTTTTGGCACATTTCAGTTATGCAGGGTACATGTCATCCTGAACATAGGTAATCCAAAATGTTTCAGTGTCTTCTTCCTTATGCCTAGCTTTTAGAATACTATTGTTTTGCAGTTCTATCATCCCTTCTTCAAATGTGACAAATTTTGAAGGAGACTTCTGTTACGGCATCACTGTCTTTAACTTGCGAATGGAACATATCTTGTTGAGTATGGAAACCTTCCAGTAAGGAACATATCTTAGTTTTTCTTAAATTGTTGTCAGGTGGATACAAGTCTTTGGACTCAGGGTGACAAGATTTCATGGTGTCATTGCAGGTTTGTTTTCTTTAATGCAGTGATAGTCTTTTGACAAAGAAGACACATTGGTTTTCCCTTTATCTCTGCAAAAGTGAATTCCATCACCTAAACAGGGTTGAAAACCCTGTGTTCATCCAACAAGCTTCTCTTTGTTGTCATAATGCTTCTTATTAAAAAGAAAATTGTATACCAGTGTTTTGGGTGTTTAGCTTGAAGCTTCAGGTTATACATTTCTTGGAGTGATTTTACTGTAAAAAGAGACGTTTCCAAGCCATAGTGTGTTCCAGCCTGCAGTGGGCGGAGAGCTGGGCACATCGGGCTGGACACGAGAGGCAAAAAAGGACAAATGCCTAGGAGCCCCATCCCGGTTTCCCAGCAGGACTGATGTCCCCATGTGGAAGTCCATCACTCCGTGCAGGATGGAAACAGGGCTGCCCGGCTGTGGTGCCGGACCCAAACGTGGCCAGTGTGAGCCAATCGGCACCTCTCGGGCTCTGTCCACAAGCCTAAGCAGCTAGCACTTCCCACAATACCCCAGTGCTCCTGGCACCTCCTCCCTGGGAGCTAGAAACACCAACACCCTGTACCCATCTGTTCCAGCCAGCCCGTCTGCTTGTGCCTGGGAGACGCCTCGGCGTTGTGGAGCGTATTCCCAGTGGAGACCATGTTCAAAGGATCCCACCCACGGGCCGTGTGTTGAGCCCTGCATAAACCCAAATTGTACCATGGGCTGCAAGCTGCATTGTTGAGTAGCCCTGGGCTAGAGGGTTCCTGGTATTAGCACATGTTTCATTCCTAGGCCCGAAAGTCCACAACACTGTTCTGTGATTTAAAAGGTGCCTCTAGCTTATAAGGTGCCAGCCCTACAATGTAAACATATGAGCAACCACAGTCATTTCTCATCATCCATTCCAGAAAAATGAGTGCGCTTCCTGGCGGAGTCCAAAATAAAAGTTCAAAAGCGGAAGACCCGCAGGGAGTGTGGGGCCAGCGGGGGACTGGCCACGCGCTCACCTGAGTCTTTGACATGTACACTCTTGTACATTTCAAAAGCAGAATCACAGCAGAAGCAGCACAAGCAGAGTATGCTTCAGTCCCAAGTTGCACCATTTCCATGAGGAGTAACAGCTAATTTGAGTTAGGGGTTTACTTCAAACTCCCGTTTCACTGCCGCGTGTAGACACGGGCAGTTATTCCGGGCTAATCAGTTTCCAAAATGGAGACCGCCCGGGAACATGCTAATGAAGCGTGGGATATTTAAATCCCATGCTTCATTTGCAATTTCGGTCGCCCTCATTAGCCTCCCTAGTTCAAACTAGGGTGCTAGTGTAGACGTACCCTTTGTCATTCACAATTCAGTCATTCATATACTGGCAAATGTACAGTAAGAGTTCTCACACTGTACTCTGAATGGCAAATATTCAGACGTATTAGATGGACATTAAGAGATAAGCATGGCTGTCTACAAGGGAAATTATTAGCAAGTGCCAATTAATAATGATAACAGTGCCTACTCACAACCTTACTAATAAGTTTAAACCTAAAACCAGAGTGAAAACAAATCACAAAGTACGACCTTCTAAGTCGGGTGACTGATGGCAAGTCAGACCTATTCAAAATAAGTATGATTTCTGGAAGATAAAAACAGAAAATCATGAATAAATGACCAAAGTTGACATTGAATTGATAAGCCAGAATGAATTGCTAGAATTGGACTCTGAGAAGTCCAACCACTTAAATAAATAAATAAATAAAAGCCTTCAACACCTGAGTCATTTGTGTAGTAAAACCTCACCTATCCTTCACATTCCAAAGAACATTAAACAATACTGTCTCTTAAATCTGCTGTTAAAAATGAGGAGCTACATACAACAGACCAGTGGTTCTCCAAGTTTTATATTAATGCTCCTTTTCACACAAAAACACAGAAAGCATCTAACTGTGACACCCTTTATAAATTAAAACACTTTTAATATTTAACACTATTATAAATGCTGGAGAGAAGTGGGATTTGGGGTGTGGAGGCTCACACCTTGCAACCCACCATGTAATAATCTGTGACCTGAGCGGACACAACCGCCCGTTTGAGAGCCCTTACAATAGATGATCAAATAGGTATAGAACAGGCAAACACTTGCTACAAAGGCTCTGAAAACAACAAGACTGCAGTTACAAGGTTACCATTCAAATCGCTGTATGTATTTTAGAAATGTGCATCTGTCCATCCGTCTGTGAGTCTGTTTGTTCAAGAACTCTTAGATAGTAAGAGTTAGAACCACCAAATTTCATATACAGCTTCCTCGTCTCCTGACTTAAAGCAAGGCAGGGTTTGGTTGTGCCATAAAAATGGGAATTGCCAAGAATGGGACACTTTTCTCTAACATGGAAAGGGAAGGGCCTGATCAAATGAGAGCAATAGACAGAGTGACCACTGGGGGCCATGAGCATCGGGGATAGCTATAGTGCAGAGTGACCAGTAGAGGCAGCTGTACCAGCAACAGAGTGCCCAGCTGGGGCTGCGGCTTGCCATCTCGCTGGCCACTACACTGGGTACGTAGCCCTCTTGCCCCAAACCCTGGATGTTAAACACTTCTCAGTTAGTCAACTATCTAATCAGCAAATTCTTATCAGATAGTCAATAAATTAATCGAATACCTGATTCCCTCCCTTTATCAGGTAGAGGCAGCAAACGGGGGGGGAGCGTACTTCAAAGCAGCTGGCCGGTCCCCCGCACACAGGAGTCCCTGCGAAGGAAGGATCCTCTTCTCTCTGCGATTCGGCTTGGGAGGCCTCCGGGCCTGAGCGACGCAGCCCCTGCTGCAGGAGATGCCGTGGTGCCGAAAGAGGAGCGGTCGGGACCTTTTCCGAAGCGAGCTGTGGGAAAGCAGCGAGCGCCAGCGTAGGGAGGAAGCCAGCTTGCCCAGCTGGGCCTTTTCCCCGCCTAGGACGCTAGATGGGCGGGAAGAGAAAAGATGGAACGCTTCACAAATGTGTGTCATCCTTGCGCAGAGCCATGCTAATCTTCTCTGTATCGTTCCAATTTTAGTATATGTGCCGCGAAGCAAGCACAGGAGGTGGCCTGGCCGGAGCTATAAATACCTCAGCGTCCGTGGCGGCTTCCAAGTGAGCGGCGAGGCGGGCCGGCCGCTCGAAGGAGCCCATGTGAGCAGAGTCCTAGATTTCCTCTTTGCGTCCTTCGCCTGCCATGTGGGGCCGCCAGCCAGTGGAGTGGAGCAGCAGAAAACCTTTGTGCGGGACCAGCGGACGAGGTGGTGGCATGCGAATGAGAGCAAGGCATGCTGGGAGCCAGCATACGGTGAAGTGGCGGGAGTGCGCCTTCCTCTGCGCCTGGAAGAGGGAAGGGTCAAGCAGGGGTGAGGATGGGAGGGGAGTCGGGCCAAGTGCTGGGTGAGGGCTCCTGGCCAGTGCGTGTCCGGCGAGATCGCGCCAAGGGCAGGTGGGCCTCAGAGGGAGAGGCCAGGCGTCGACGCGGTACGGGGAGGTGGGCATAGGGCCAAAGGTGATTGAGATCTTCAGAGAAGGAGGCTTTCTCTTCCCGTCCTCGGTGAGGGAGAGCAGGTCCTTCTCGCCTCGAGGCGGCAGGCGAGGCGAGGCGAGGCGAGGCGCGGCGCGGCGAGGCTGGCGAGGGGTTCCTGCGGAAGGACGTGCTCCTTCGCTTCTCCTTCCTCCTCCAGCTTTCTGCCTGGCGGCTGGCCGGTCCTCCCCACCCTCCCCGCAGGGGTCCCTGCAAAGCGAGGATCCTCTTCTCTCTGCGATTCGGCAGGAGGCCTCCGGGCCTGAGCGACGCAGCCCCTGCTGCAGGAGATGCCGTGGTGCCGGAAGAGGAGCGGTCGGGACCTTTTCCGAAGCGAGCTGTGGGAAAGCAGCGAGCGCCAGCGTAGGGAGGAAGCCAGCTTGCCCAGCTGGGCCTTTTCCCCCGCCTAGGACGCTAGATGGGCGGGAAGAGAAAAGATGGAACGCTTCACGAATGTGCGTGTCATCCTTGCGCAGGGGCCATGCTAATCTTCTCTGTATCGTTCCAATTTTAGTATATGTGCCGCCGAAGCAAGCACAGGGAGGTGGCCTGGCCCGGAGCTATAAATACCTCAGCGTCCGTGGCGGCTTCCAAGTGAGGGCGAGCGAGGGCGGGCCGGCCGTTCGAAGGAGCCCATGTGGAGCAGAGTCCTAGATTTCCTCTTTGCGTCCTTCGCCTGCCATGTGGGGCCGCCAGCCAGTGGAGTGGAGCAGCAGAAAACCTTTGTGCGGGACCAGCGGACGCAGGTGGTGGCATGCGAATGAGAGCAAGGCATGCTGGGAGCCAGCATACGGTGAAGTGGCGGGAGTGCGCCTTCCTCTGCGCCTGGAAGAGGAAGGGTCAAGCAGGGGTGAGGATGGGAGGGGAGTCGGGCCAAGTGCTGGGTGAGGGCTCCTGGCCAGTGCGTGTCCGGCGAGATCGCGCCAAGGGCAGGTGGGCCTCAGAGGGAGAGGCCAGGCGTCGACGCGGTACGGGGAGGTGGGCATAGGGCCAAAGGTGATTGAGATCTTCAGAGAAGGAGGCTTTCTCTTCCCGTCCTCGGTGAGGGAGAGCAGGTCCTTCTCGCCTCGAGGCGGCAGGCGAGGCGAGGCGAGGCGCGCCTGCGGAAGGACGTGCTCCTTCGCTTCTCCTTCCTCCTCCAGCTTTCTGCCTGGCGGCTGGCCGGTCCCCCCCACCCTCCCCGCAGGGGTCCCTGCAAAGCGAGGATCCTCTTCTCTCTGCGATTCGGCTTGGGAGGCCTCCGGGCCTGAGCGACGCAGCCCCTGCTGCAGGAGATGCCGTGGTGCCGAAAGAGGAGCGGTCGGGACCTTTTCCGAAGCGAGCTGTGGGAAAGCAGCGAGCGCCAGCGTAGGGAGGAAGCCAGCTTGCCCAGCTGGGCCTTTTCCCCCGCCTAGGACGCTAGATGGGCGGGAAGAGAAAAGATGGAACGCTTCACGAATGTGCGTGTCATCCTTGCGCAGGCCATGCTAATCTTCTCTGTATCGTTCCAATTTTAGTATATGTGCCGAAGCAAGCACAGGAGGTGGCCTGGCCCGGAGCTATAAATACCTCAGCGTCCGTGGCGGCTTCCAAGTGAGGGCGGCGAGGGCGGGCCGGCCGTTCGAAGGAGCCCATGTGGAGCAGAGTCCTAGATTTCCTCTTTGCGTCCTTCGCCTGCCATGTGGGGCCGCCAGCCAGTGGAGTGGAGCAGCAGAAAACCTTTGTGCGGGACCAGCGGACGCAGGTGGTGGCATGCGAATGAGAGCAAGGCATGCTGGGAGCCAGCATACGGTGAAGTGGCGGGAGTGCGCCTTCCTCTGCGCCTGGAAGAGGGAAGGGTCAAGCAGGGGTGAGGATGGGAGGGGAGTCGGGCCAAGTGCTGGGTGAGGGCTCCTGGCCAGTGCGTGTCCGGCGAGATCGCGCCAAGGGCAGGTGGGCCTCAGAGGGAGAGGCCAGGCGTCGACGCGGTACGGGGAGGTGGGCATAGGGCCAAAGGTGATTGAGATCTTCAGAGAAGGAGGCTTTCTCTTCCCGTCCTCGGTGAGGGAGAGCAGGTCCTTCTCGCCTCGAGGCGGCAGGCGAGGCGCGGCGAGGGTTCCTGCGGAAGGACGTGCTCCTTCGCTTCTCCTTCCTCCTCCAGCTTTCTGCCTGGCGGCTGGCCGGTCCCCCCCACCCTCCCCGCAGGGGTCCCTGTGAAGCGAGGATCCTCTTCTCTCTGCGATTCGGCTTGGGAGGCCTCCGGGCCTGAGCGACGCAGCCCCTGCTGCAGGAGATGCCGTGGTGCCGAAAGAGGAGCGGTCGGGACCTTTCCGAAGCGAGCTGTGGGAAAGCAGCGAGCGCCAGCGTAGGGAGGAAGCCAGCTTGCCCAGCTGGGCCTTTTCCCCGCCTAGGACGCTAGATGGGCGGGAAGAGAAAGATGGAACGCTTCACGAATGTGCGTGTCATCCTTGCGCAGGGGCCATGCTAATCTTCTCTGTATCGTTCAATTTTAGTATATGTGCCGCCGAAGCAAGCACAGGAGGTGGCCTGGCCCGAGCTATAAATACCTCAGCGTCCGTGGCGGCTTCCAAGTGAGGGCGAGCGAGGGCGGGCCGGCCGTTCGAAGGAGCCCATGTGGAGCAGAGTCCTAGATTTCCTCTTTGCGTCCTTCGCCTGCCATGTGGGGCCGCCAGACAGTGGAGTGGAGCAGCAGAAAACCTTTGTGCGGGACCAGCGGACGCAGGTGGTGGCATGCGAATGAGAGCAAGGCATGCTGGGAGCCAGCATACGGTGAAGTGGCGGGAGTGCGCCTTCCTCTGCGCCTGGAAGAGGGAAGGGTCAAGCAGGGGTGAGGATGGGAGGAGTCGGGCCAAGTGCTGGGTGAGGGCTCCTGGCCAGTGCGTGTCCGGCGAGATCGCGCCAAGGGCAGGTGGGCCTCAGAGGAGAGGCCAGGCGTCGGCAGCGATGCACGGGAGGTGGGCATAGGGCCAAAGGTGATTGAGATCTTCGGAGAAGGAGGCTTTCTTCCGTCCTCGGTGAGGAGAGCAGGTCCTTCTCGCCTCGAGCGGCAGGCGGGCGCGGCGAGGCTGGCGAGGGTTCCTGCGGAAGGGCGTGCTCCTTCGCTTCTCCTTCCTCCTCCAGCTTTCTGCCTGGCGGCTGGCCCCCCCACCCTTCCCGCAGGGGTCCCTGCGGCGAGGATCCTCTTCTCTCTGCGATTCGGCTTGGGAGGCCTCCGGGCCTGAGCGACGCAGCCCCTGCTGCAGGAGATGCCGTGGTGCCGAAAGAGGAGCGGTCGGGACCTTTTCCGAAGCGAGCTGTGGGAAAGCAGCGAGCGCCAGCGTAGGAGGAAGCCAGCTTGCCCAGCTGGGCCTTTTCCCCCGCCTAGGACGCTAGATGGGCGGGAAGAGAAAAGATGGAACGCTTCACGAATGTGCGTGTCATCCTTGCGCAGGGGCCATGCTAATCTTCTCTGTATCGTTCCAATTTTAGTATATGTGCCGCCGAAGCAAGCACAGGGAGGTGGCCTGGCCCGGAGCTATAAATACCTCAGCGTCCGTGGCGGCTTCCAAGTGAGGGCGAGCGAGGGCGGGCCGGCCGTTCGAAGGAGCCCATGTGGAGCAGAGTCCTAGATTTCCTCTTTGCGTCCTTCGCCTGCCATGTGGGGCCGCCAGACAGTGGAGTGGAGCGGAGCAGCAGAAAACCTTTGTGCGGGACCAGAGGACGCAGGTGGTGGCATGCGAATGAGAGCAAGGCATGCTGGGAGCCAGCATACGGTGAAGTGGCGGGAGTGCGCCTTCCTCTGCGCCTGGAAGAGGGAAGGGTCAAGCAGGGGTGAGGATGGGAGGGGAGTCGGGCCAAGTGCTGGGTGAGGGCTCCTGGCCAGTGCGTGTCCGGCGAGATCGCGCCAAGGGCAGGTGGGCCTCAGAGGGAGAGGCCAGGCGTCGACGCGGTACGGGGAGGTGGGCATAGGGCCAAAGGTGATTGAGATCTTCGGAGAAGGAGGCTTTCTCTTCCCGTCCTCGGTGAGGGAGAGCAGGTCCTTCTCGCCTCGAGGCGGCAGGCGAGGCGCGGCGAGGCTGGCGAGGGGTTCCTGCGGAAGGACGTGCTCCTTCGCTTCTCCTTCCTCCTCCAGCTTTCTGCCTGGCGGCTGGCCGGTCCTCCCCACCCTTCCCGCAGGGGTCCCTGGGAAGTGAGGATCCTCTTCTCTCTGCGATTCGGCTTGGGAGGCCTCCGGGCCTGAGCGACGCAGCCCCTGCTGCAGGAGATGCCGTGGTGCCGAAAGAGGAGCGGTCGGGACCTTTTCCGAAGCGAGCTGTGGGAAAGCAGCGAGCGCCAGCGTAGGGAGGAAGCCAGCTTGCCCAGCTGGGCCTTTTCCCCCGCCTAGGACGCTAGATGGGCGGGAAGAGAAAAGATGGAACGCTTCACGAATGTGCGTGTCATCCTTGCGCAGGGGCCATGCTAATCTTCTCTGTATCGTTCCAATTTTAGTATATGTGCCGCCGAAGCAAGCACAGGGAGGTGGCCTGGCCCGAGCTATAAATACCTCAGCGTCCGTGGCGGCTTCCAAGTGAGGGCGAGCGAGGCGGGCCGGCCGTCAAGGAGCCCATGTGGAGCAGAGTCCTAGATTTCCTCTTTGCGTCCTTCGCCTGCCATGTGGGCCGCCAGCCAGTGGAGTGGAGCGGAGCAGCAGAAAACCTTTGTGCGGGACCAGAGGACGAGGTGGTGGCATGCGAATGAGAGCAAGGCATGCTGGGAGCCAGCATACGGTGAAGTGGCGGGAGTGCGCCTTCCTCCGCGCCTGGAAGAGGAAGGGTCAAGCAGGGGTGAGGATGGGAGGAGTCGGGCCAAGTGCTGGGTGAGGGCTCCTGGCCAGTGCGTGTCCGGCGAGATCGCGCCAAGGGCAGGTGGGCCTCAGAGGAGAGGCCAGGCGTCGACGCTGCACGGGAGGTGGGCATAGGGCCAAAGGTGATTGAGATCTTCAGAGAAGGAGGCTTTCTCTTCCCGTCCTCGGTGAGGGAGAGCAGGTCCTTCTCGCCTCGAGGCGGCAGGCGAGGCGCGGCGAGGCTGGCGAGGGGTTCCTGCGGAAGGACGTGCTCCTTCGCTTCTCCTTCCTCCTCCAGCTTTCTGCCTGGCGGCTGGCCGGTCCCCCCCACCCTTCCCGCAGGGGTCCCTGCGAAGCGAGGATCCTCTTCTCTCTGCGATTCGGCTTGGGAGGCCTCCGGGCCTGAGCGACGCAGCCCCTGCTGCAGGAGATGCCGTGGTGCCGAAAGAGGAGCGGTCGGGACCTTTTCCGAAGCGAGCTGTGGGAAAGCAGCGAGCGCCAGCGTAGGGAGGAAGCCAGCTTGCCCAGCTGGGCCTTTTCCCCCGCCTAGGACGCTAGATGGGCGGGAAGAGAAAAGATGGAACGCTTCACGAATGTGCGTGTCATCCTTGCGCAGGGGCCATGCTAATCTTCTCTGTATCGTTCCAATTTTAGTATATGTGCCGCCGAAGCAAGCACAGGGAGGTGGCCTGGCCCGAGCTATAAATACCTCAGCGTCCGTGGCGGCTTCCAAGTGAGGGCGAGCGAGGGCGGGCCGGCCGTTCGAAGGAGCCCATGTGGAGCAGAGTCCTAGATTTCCTCTTTGCGTCCTTCGCCTGCCATGTGGGGCCGCCAGCCAGTGGAGTGGAGCAGCAGAAAACCTTTGTGCGGGACCAGCGGACGCAGGTGGTGGCATGCGAATGAGAGCAAGGCATGCTGGGAGCCAGCATACGGTGAAGTGGCGAGTGCGCCTTCCTCTGCGCCTGGAAGAGGAAGGGTCAAGCAGGGTGAGGATGGGAGGAGTCGGGCCAAGTGCTGGGTGAGGGCTCCTGGCCAGTGCGTGTCCGGCGAGATCGCGCCAAGGGCAGGTGGGCCTCAGAGGAGAGGCCAGGCGCGACGTGCACGGGAGGTGGGCATAGGGCCAAAGGTGATTGAGATCTTCGGAGAAGGAGGCTTTCTCTTCCCGTCCTCGGTGAGGGAGAGCAGGTCCTTCTCGCCTCGAGGCGGCAGGCGAGGCGCGGCGAGGCTGGCGAGGGGTTCCTGCGGAAGGACGTGCTCCTTCGCTTCTCCTTCCTCCTCCAGCTTTCTGCCTGGCGGCTGGCCGGTCCCCCCCACCCTTCCCGCAGGGGTCCCTGCGAAGCGAGGATCCTCTTCTCTCTGCGATTCGGCTTGGGAGGCCTCCGGGCCTGAGCGACGCAGCCCCTGCTGCAGGAGATGCCGTGGTGCCGAAGAGGAGCGGTCGGGACCTTTCCGGCGAGCTGTGGGAAAGCAGCGGCGCCAGCGTAGGAGGAAGCCAGCTTGCCCAGCTGGGCCTTTTCCCCCGCCTAGGACGCTAGATGGGCGGGAAGAGAAAAGATGGAACGCTTCACGAATGTGCGTGTCATCCTTGCGCAGGGGCCATGCTAATCTTCTCTGTATCGTTCCAATTTTAGTATATGTGCCGCCGAAGCAAGCACAGGGAGGTGGCCTGGCCCGGAGCTATAAATACCTCAGCGCCCGTGGCTTCCAAGTGAGGGCGAGCGAGGGCGGGCCGGCCGCTCAAGGAGCCCATGTGGAGCAGAGTCCTAGATTTCCTCTTTGCGTCCTTCGCCTGCCATGTGGGGCCGCCAGACAGTGGAGTGGAGCGGAGCAGCAGAAAACCTTTGTGCGTGACCAGAGGACGCAGGTGGTGGCATGCGAATGAGAGCAAGGCATGCTGGGAGCCAGCATACGGTGAAGTGGCGGGAGGCGCCTTCCTCTGCGCCTGGAAGAGGAAGGTCAAGCAGGGTGAGGATGGGAGGAGTCGGGCCAAGTGCTGGGTGAGGGCTCCTGGCCAGTGCGTGTCCGAGATCGCGCCAGGGCAGGTGGGCCTCAGAGGAGAGGCCAGGCGTCGGCCGATGCGGGGAGGTGGGCATAGGGCCAAAGGTGATTGAGATCTTCAGAGAAGGTGGCTTTCTCTTCCCGTCCTCGGTGAGGAGAGCTTCTCGCCTCGAGGCGGCAGGCGGCGAGGCGCGGCGAGGCGAGGCTGGCGAGGGGTTCCTGCGGAAGGACGTGCTCCTTCGCTTCTCCTTCCTCCTCCAGCTTTCTGCCTGGCGGCTGGCCGGTCCCCCCCACCCTCCCCGCAGGGGTCCCTGTGGCGAGGATCCTCTTCTCTGCGATTCGGCTTGGGAGGCCTCCGGGCCTGAGCGACGCAGCCCTGCTGCAGGAGATGCCGTGGTGCCGAAAGAGGAGCGGTCGGGACCTTTCCGAAGCGAGCTGTGGGAAAGCAGCGAGCGCCAGCGTAGGGGAGGAAGCCAGCTTGCCCAGCTGGGCCTTTTCCCCGCCTAGGACGCTAGATGGGCGGGAAGAGAAAAGATGGAACGCTTCACGAATGTGCGTGTCATCCTTGCGCAGGGGCCATGCTAATCTTCTCTGTATCGTTCCAATTTTAGTATATGTGCCGGAAGCAAGCACAGGAGGTGGCCTGGCCCGAGCTATAAATACCTCAGCGTCCGTGGCGGCTTCCAAGTGAGGGCGAGCGAGGGCGGGCCGGCCGTTCGAAGGAGCCCATGTGGAGCAGAGTCCTAGATTTCCTCTTTGCGTCCTTCGCCTGCCATGTGGGGCCGCCAGCCAGTGGAGTGGAGCGGAGCAGCAGAAAACCTTTGTGCGGGACCAGAGGACGCAGGTGGTGGCATGCGAATGAGAGCAAGGCATGCTGGGAGCCAGCATACGGTGAAGTGGCGGGAGGCGCCTTCCTCTGCGCCTGGAAGAGGAAGGGTCAAGCAGGGGTGAGGATGGGAGGAGTCGGGCCAAGTGCTGGGTGAGGGCTCCTGGCCAGTGCGTGTCCGGCGAGATCGCGCCAAGGGCAGGGGGGCCTCAGAGGGAGAGGCCAGGCGCCGACGGTGATGGGAGGTGGGCATAGGGCCAAAGGTGTTTGAGATCTTCAGAGAAGGAGGCTTTCTCTTCCCGTCCTCGGTGAGGGAGAGCAGGTCCTTCTCGCCTCGAGGCGGCAGGCGAGGCGAGGCGGCGAGGCTGGCGAGGGGTTCCTGCGGAAGGACGTGCTCCTTCGCTTCTCCTTCCTCCTCCAGCTTTCTGCCTGGCGGCTGGCCGGTCCCCCCCACCCTCCCCGCAGGGGTCCCTGCAAAGCGAGGATCCTCTTTTCTCTGCGATTCGGCTTGGGAGGCCTCCGGGCCTGAGCGACGCAGCCCTTGCTGCAGGAGATGCCGTGGTGCCGAAAGAGGAGCGGTCGGGACCTTTTCCGAAGCGAGCTGTGGGAAAGCAGCGAGCGCCAGCGTAGGGAGGAAGCCAGGTTGCCCAGCTGGGCCTTTTCCCCCGCCTAGGACGCTAGATGGGCGGGAAGAGAAAAGATGGAACGCTTCACGAATGTGCGTGTCATCCTTGCGCAGGGGCCATGCTAATCTTCTCTGTATCGTTCCAATTTTAGTATATGTGCCGCCGAAGCAAGCACAGGGAGGTGGCCTGGCCCGGAGCTATAAATACCTCAGCGTCCGTCGCGGTTTCCAAGTGAGTGCGAGCGCTTTATTTCTCCGCAGGGGCTGGGATCAGTGCTGATTTCTGTTTGGGCTCGGGAGACCGGAATGCGCGGAGCGAAGCGTCTCCTGATTTCGCTTCCCGGGGGGCAGGGAATCGTCTTTTAGGGTCTATCACTACAAATCTGAACAGGGAAAGTGTCACATGCCCAGAGTAACCACGGTCTAGGTTCAGCCGAAGGCAGGTGGGTGAGCTCGGAGGCTGAACGTGCCTGTTGCGCCGTGGCCCGCCAGGGGGCAGTTTGTGGCGCTCTGGCGCACTGAGTAGTGTCTTGGACAATGGGAGGGAGTAGTTTATGTGGGCAGGGAAAGCCTCGTGAGTGTCAATGCAGGAAGTGAAGCCCCTGGGTCAGAAAGTGAAAACTGTAGCAGAGCTTATTTTTTCCATGGAGCAGAGTGGCGCAGCGGAAGCGTGCTGGGCCCATAACCCAGAGGTCGATGGATCGAAACCATCCTCTGCTAGTTCTTTTTCATCACCCTCCCCCATTCAATATGCTTGTCTTAAAAGCCGCTTGTTCCACCTGAATGCTCCCTTGGCAACAGGGTATTGCTTCGTTCACTCAATCACTGATTTGTGGTTGGGATGTTCATTATCGTACGTTTCAGGGGCGATAGTCATCGCTGTGTTATGGCCAACTGGAGCAAGTGTATTTATCTCTACATACTTCAGAGTTAATAAGAATGACAATAATGTGCAAAGAGCTACTGTTAATTATGATTGGTCGTAGTGGAAATTCATTGCCTGCAGCGGCGTTAGGCGCTGGAAAAACAAGCCAAAGCCACCCGGCCTGCCACTGGGAAGAAAGGGTCCGTGTGTGATGCTCTTTATCAAGGGGGACTGTGGCATCAGTATCACTCACAGCTGTTCACTCTGATTCCAAACGCTCGCTGCCAATCGCAGGCTAGGAGTAAGACTCGCTCTTTGATTAGTTTGCCTTCTGTGATAGACTAGATTGGGTAGGGGCAGTAATTCATTATTCAGTTTGCGATTTTTTCCAAAGTGTTTTTTTTTTTTTTCTTACTGAAAATTAACTAAAGAAAATCTACAATAACAACAGGGTTAATAAAATGGGGGCGGAGAGTGGTCAGGGAAATCCTTAGAAGCCACTTACAATACCCAGTGCTGCACAGAACGCCTAATGGGATCTAAAATGCTCCAGGAAAAAATGCTACATGGCAAGCCAAAGTGCATAGAACGCAAAAAACAAGCATAAACAATGCGGAATAACACACAACACATGGGCAAAAATTGAAAATGAATAATTGAACGCCAAACTGAAACATGTATAAGAAATGCCATCGAACAGTAGGCAATCTGATGAATTTTGAAAAAAAAAGGGTATCCTGGCTAGCCACTTTATAGCCGCAGGTATCTGTGGATGTGGGTGCAGATTTCCTTGGTTAATTTTAGCAGATACAGATGCAGATGCAAATACAAATTTTGTATTTAGAGCATTGCAGATTCACAGATATCCACCTTTATATCCGCAGATATACTTGTCTGTGCAAGTTTGGATGAGGATATCTGCAACTCATTTTCGAGGATATGGTTGTGGATACATATTTGGTATCTGTGCAGGGCTCTAAGTATCAGCTCAAAGAAAGCAATGCAGAAATGCTAATCTTTCTTCTTTTGAATACATTATTGGAGTAAAATTTGCTGAATTACTTCTTGTATTAGTTAATATGTAGAATTCTACATAAACAGAAGTTCATGGAATTATGGAGGTACAGCTGTTGTATTGCTACTTCAATAAGATCCTTTCTAAGCTTATAGTCAGGTGGTTCCATGGTGTAATGGTTAGCACTCTGGACTCTGAATCCAGCGATCCGAGTTCAAATCTCGGTGGAACCTAAATGTTTTGCATGATTTATTTTTTGTAATAAATATTGCTAAGTATTATTAATATGCTCTTAAGTATTTAAATATTATCTCAGAGGAACCTAAGTCTTCATAGTTTATTTACTGCATTTGCTTTACTGCTATGTAATTATAATAACCATGGTTTTAATTGGAAAATACATTGAAAACAACAAATAAGGGTAAGCTACAGCACAATATATATTGAATATTATACATGTATTTGATGTCATTACAAAATGAATGGAAAGGAATTTCTATTTAAAAGCGAAAAAAATACAGATTGTTTTCCTATGTAAATTTAATCTTTCTCGCGCTCTCTCTCTCTCTCTCACACACACACACACACACACACATAAACCGGAAGATTTACCTGGCGTTGCTTGGGTCCTTAACGCATATACGGTTTTTTTTTTCTTCATTTAAATCATCCAACTGATTTTTCTGTGGGTTAGCGGTCCCTGGCCCAAAAAAAAGATTCCTTACCCCTGCTTTAAGTTATGATAAGACGTTGCATACCAAGTTTGGTGGTTCTAGTGCTTACCATTTAGGAAATGTTCTTGATATCCTGTAGTGTGTATGAGTTATGGGGCAAGAATAACTTTGCTCATTCTATACTGAAATGTAAGTAACCTTCTTCTATATTTTAGAAATGTGCATCTGTCTGTCCATCCATCTGTAAGTCTTGTTGTTCAGGAACTCCTAAACAGCTACGGCCATCAAATTTGGTAGGCAGTTTCCTCCTCTCATATCTTAAAGCAAGGTCAGGGTTTGGTTGTGTCAGGATAATGGCATGTGCTTGCAATGTGATTGTTTCAGATCAAACAGAAAGGGAGGAGTGTGATAGCAGGGACAGTTATATTCACGCATGACCATAGGGGGCAGCAAGTGCCCCAGAGAGCAGCTACTGGCTGGCAGCAAAGGCCCCACCACCCTGTCCTGTCCCGGGGAGCAGCTGTTGGCCACCTCGTGGCCCCCGCCACTGTGGGCTGGTCCCAGGGAGCACCAGTGGGTGGCCTGTGTAGTCCCCGCCCCAGCCCGGGCTGGCACTCCCCAGGGAGAAGGCAGTAGGCGGCCTGTGTGGCCACCAGTGTTCCCTCTAAGATTTTCCGTCCATGAGCAGAGTGAGTTTGTGCTTGTGTACCAATATTGAGCTCATGTGCAGATCCTCGGATGTGTGCCACAAAGATACGTATTTAAACACGAGTCTTGTTACATCTGCAAAAATAACTTTTTTATTAATTGTATTAGTTTCTATTCAGTATAAAACACAACTTTCACCCTAGCTCCCATGTACGTATTTTCTTTAATTTGGGTGTTTTCATTCAAGTTTATTTGAAATACTGCTGTTAGATTTCCTAAACTGTGAAATGTTCCAAAACAAAGAAAATAACTTTAGTCCAAGCCCACATGTATCACAAAATGCACATTTTAGTTACTTCTCCCTTGTAGAGGGCTTATTTTAATTCTTGTCATTATCAAAATGTTTACAGGAGATCTACAATGTGGTCTAGAAATGTGTCTTTAAAATGGTGCTTTTCATGTTGCATAATACTGATACATAAAACAAATACACAAGTGTCCCCCCCATGGTGATCCTAAAACTCCTCAGATACAACATAAGAAAAGGGGCAACATGATTTTACTGTTGTACTATACAAAAGACACTTACAAAAGGCTAAACTATGGCATTTAGCCCCTGAACTGGATAAGGTGCTATTCATGCACCATGGTCCCAGCCCCAGCTTCAGGAGCAGCCGCCACATGGCTGTGGCCCCAGCCCAACCCCAGGAGCAGCTGCTTCCTGACACGTGGCTCCAGCCCCGGCTGCTGGAGCAGCCACTGCCTGCCATGCGGCTCCAGCCCCAGCCCTGTCCCTGTCCGCTGGAGCAGCTGCCACCAGTCATGCGGCTCTGGTCCCTGCCCTGCCAGCTGGAGTAGTCACTGCCCACCACGTGGCTCCAGCCACCAGAGCAGCCAGGCAGTCACTACATGGCCCTAGCTGCCCAGCTGAGCCCTCACTCACCCACACTACTGCTAGCAGTAGCAGCTCACTTTCCCCTGGCACACGGCTGCACGGTTCTGTTTAGGAGTTGGGCGGGGTTGAAATACCCTCTGCGTGCCCACGCAAGCACACACCTTAAAGGGAACTTGGGTGGCCACCCCTGCAGAGAAGCCAGTGGGTGGGATACATGGCCAGTCCCTGCCCTGAGCAGAAGCCAGTGAATGGGGTGCAAAGCTCACTTCCACCCTGGGCTGGTCCCAGGGGTAAGCCAGAGAAGATGGAGGGTGGGGTATACAGCCCCCTCTTACCTCAGGCCCCGAGAAGTTGACGGGCACCACCAGCCCCATTCTGTTCTCTGAGCCTCCCTCCTCCCAACCCCCTGCCCTAACTCCTGCACCCCAACCCCTGCCCTGATCCCCTCCTCATCCCCCAGCTCTGACTCCTTCACCCTCCACAACTTGAGCCTTCTGCCCTGAGCCCTCCAAGTCCTCAAGCCCCTCACTTGACTCCTGCAGACCCCCCCCACCCCCACACCAGTCTCCTACCTTGAAGGACCCGTGCAATGCCGGCTAAGTATACTACTACTAACTATAGCAAAGGTAAGTCTTTGTTATCTAACTTTAACTGTGTTCAGTCTATCTGTGAATTTATCTTTCATTATTCACAGTTTAGCTTTAAATTATTTTAACTCTATTTTAGCTTTAAACAATTTGAATACTGTGTGCAGATGTGGTCGCTTCATCCAAAAAATGTATCTTGGTACCGGAAAAAGTTCAGAAAAGGACAACAAAGATTATTAAGAATATGGAACAGCTGCCTAATGAGGAGAGATTAATAAAACTGGGACTTTCCAGCTAAGAACAGAGGAGGATATAATAGATGTCTATAGAATTATGACTCGTGTGGAGAAAGTAAATAAGGAAAAGTTATTCACTTGCTCCCATAAGACAAGAACTAGGGGTCACAAAATGAAATGAATAGGCAGCAGATTTAAAACAAGCAAAAAGAAGTATTTCTTCACACAGTCAACCTGTGGAACTCCTTGCCAGAGGATGTTGTGATGGCCATGACTACAACAAGGCTCAAACAAGAACTAGATAAATTCATGGAGGTTAGGTCCATCAATGGCTATTAGCCAGGAATGGTATCCTAGCCTCTGTTTGTCAGGAGCTGAGAATGGGCAACAAGGATGGATCACCTGTTCTGTTTGTGCCCTCTGGGGCACCTCTCTGACTGTCAGAAGACAGGATACTGGGCTAGACCTTTGGTCTGACCCAATATGGCGGTTCTTAATTATGTTGTCTATTGCATACAACTATAATATTTTGTAAGGCTGTGTCTAGACTACATAGTTCTTCCGGAAAAAGGTACGCAAAGTGCGAACTGCAATTTGTGTATCTTTTTCCGCTTCTTTTTTCGGAAGAGACTTTTCCAATATTTGGCCTGTCTACACTGGGCCAAATGTCAGAAAAAAAACCAACCCTTTTTCGGAACATCCCTTCTGCCTCGTAAAACGAGGTTTACAGGGATGCGTAAAAAATGCATCTGCTCTTCTGAAAAATTTTTTGGAAGAGTAGATGTGTTCCTTGGACACAGCAGAGTTTTTCCGGGATACCAAAGGTATCCCGGAAAAACTCTGCAGTCTAGACGTACCCTTATAAGAGATAAACTTAAAAAACAACAAATAATCTGGTCGCACTTTATAGACTAACAAAACATGTAGATGGTGGCATAAGCTTTCTTGGGCACAGCCCACTTCTTCAGATGACCAGAGAAGCACCCAAATGAAACAGCCTCAGCAATCTTATTTAAAAGTGGAACTCATGCCATTTGGATAAAGTGTTAAAAGTGGGTTTTTGTGTCAACTGTTTGTAAGTGAGTTCAATTCTAAATTCAGCATCAAGTATGCAATATGCACATTCTTTGCATGCACAGCACTGTGTTAGCACTAGTTTGTATATATCAAAGCAAGAGACATCTTTGCTTTTTTTAAACACTCAAAGCTGCAATCTGAGGAAGGATCCTGGTCACTTTAGTGTCTGACAGACACAAACCAGTGCAATCAACAATATTGTATAGGTGAGGCATGAGATTTATTGGAGAATAAAATTTATATTTAGCAGGATACATTTTCTGGTAAAGAACCTGTGTTTTTAAAAAATAGACCTGACATAAACTTGCTACATGAACCCGGAATTGCTATTAGCCAGTAGAAGAAAGACTAGTGCCACCACCTGGTTCTATGGTGTAATGGTTAGCACTCTGGACTTTGAATCCAGCGATCCGAGTTCAAATCTCGGTAGAACCTTTTTTTGTTGGGAGGTTTTTATGAGTTTTAAAAAAAATCATTACAGCTAATAGCACAGCTTCGGGAAGATGGAAGAGATAAAGCAACAATATAAAAGGGGCTGAACAAATACATCTGTTGATAAGTAGATAAATAGTCACGTTTAGCAAAACTTTCAATAAACACTGCACAGTATTTTTAAAGCAAGCTTTTTATGGTTTATTTTGATGTTTCATTTCGTCTCATGTATTTAGCCCTTAAAATTGTAAACTGGTTTTGTTTAGACAGCATATAGTGTGATGCTCAATTATACAAAATCCTTTTATTAAAAAATGAATTTTAGTTTAAGAGTTTAGTCAAATTGTACACCATATTCTAAAATGTGTCCTTTAAAAGGTAATGTGATGATTGGGGGAACCTCACTTCTCTCCGATAAAGCCAGAATAATCTGATTGTCTGCAGGTAAAGCGGAAAACCAACCCCTTCTCCCTCATGGACGTTCAGCACCCAGCTGGAGTGTTGTTCCACCCATTTGTCACTGTTATTGCTACCTGAACACTGGAGAAGGTGGGAGATTAGGCTTCTTTACTGAGATTTTCACCAGTTACTTACACTAGTGCAAATCCTTCAGACAGAGCACTCTTATTTCAATTTAACAGTAAATTATTGCAGTTTAAAGCTGCGGTGAACAAACAAACTAAACCAAGAGGATCCAGATCACATTTTTTAACAGGCAGTTTTTAAATTGTAGCAAAACAAACTCAGCATGGAGACTACTCCTTAGAATCACTGGCGCACTTTGCAGTGTAGACACATCCTTACTGATCACAAACTAACCTCTACCAGTTTGCTTCCGCTAATTGTTTTCAAAATTAGTAACCAACAGGAGCCATCTGGCTGGCTTACATAGTCAGCAGTACAATAGGTGACAGTAACTGAACATTTCCTACAACAGTAGTCACCAACCAGTAGATTGGGATCTACTGGTAGAACTTGGAGCCTGTGACAAGTGATCCTGACTGGTTTGGCCAAGAGGCTATCAAGCGTAGCACTTCAGCTGCCCCTCCCCTCACTGCTGTGCCATGCCTGCCCTTTGCCTTGGAGCTGCCCCACCCATCCCGGGGGAGCCTCCTGCTTGCTGTGCAGAGCAGGGAAGTGAGAGGAGGGGGCCCCCTCTCCCACCCTGTATTCTAACTCCACAGAATGGAGGAGGAGGCACAACAGGGCTTGAGATGGAGGGAGTTTGGCTGCTTTTGAGAGTGGTTCAGGGCCAGGGCAGGGGTGAGCCTGCCTTAGCCCCACCACCCAGGAGCCACCTGAGGTAAGCAGTGTCCAGCTGGAGCCAGAATCCTGAACCCCTGCCCCAGTCATGAACCCCCTTCTGCACCCCATGCCCCTGCCCTAGCCCTGAGCCCCCTGGTCCCAACTCCCTTACAGGGCCTATACCCTGAACCTCCTCCTACACCCGAACCTCTGCCCCAGGCTCAGCTCAGAGCCTCTCTCACACTCCAAACCCCTTAGCCCAAGACCGTGCCCCAACCCTCTGCCCCTGCCTGATGAAAGGGAGAATGGGGAAAGGAGGGAGAACGAAGTGAGCAGGGGCAGGACCTCAGAGAAGGGGCACGAAGGAGGCGGGCAGGGTATTTGGGTTTGAGGTAGATCGTGGATTGCACTTAAATTAAAAAAGTGATCTCATGCTTTAAAAAGTTGGAGACCACTGTCCTACAATTAGCTAAAAGATTTTTGCTTGCATAGGTTAGGAAAAGTTGGTAGTTTTATAGTCCTGATGTCTTATGAACAGTTGATGTAAAGTTCTATTATAAAGGTAGCTCCATGAGGAATGAGGAAAATCTATTTTATTTTAGGCAGTTTAATGATGACTATGCAATAAGCTTAAAGAAAAGTGGTGCTGGTATCTCATTCACCAGAGTGACTGGAACCAACAACCTTGGACAATCAGCACACTTCAGGCTTGGGGAGGGGCTGGCAGGATACTGAGATATGGGCTCACTCAGACTCTGGTCTCTGAAAGGAACATGGAAGGATAGTCTCCCCCCCACATTAGGTAAATGATCATCTCAAAACATGTTTTAAATCAAATATTTGTAGGAAGTACATTGTGTGGGGCTGCTAAACTTTTCAAGAGGTGTGTAATGGTCCATGTGTGTAACTAAACAAAAAGCACCACAAAATTAGATTCAAAAGGTATTTATTAGGCCAATTCATATTCATGCTCCATTTGAAACATAAAGCACCAGAGTTTAGATAATTGAACATTGTCCAAATATTATCTAGTTGAAGCTGCTGAGCTGTGTGCAGACATGGAGATAGATATCAGTCCCAGATGATATTCACCTGAAGGATGGTGAAGGAACCAAAATAAATACATTGGAGCTGTGGCTGCTAAGAGGCAAATTCCTATTTTGAGGTCTTGGTGAGATGTCTTTCCAGCAATTATCCTGCCCTTTAGAGACTTCAGAAGAATACTATATTACAACTCCTCTCACCACCAGTACATTATAAATCTAGGATATTTTATGGCATTTAAGGTAACTTTCAAATACAGTTTAGCAGTTTCATTTCGGCAAAGATTTAGTTTTCCTTAAAAAAAAAAAATCCACAGCAAAACCCCACATTCTTCTGTCCTCCAAGATGAATTGTTCCAGAACAACATTCAACTGAGAAGTAAAGCACTATGGCTGTGATTATGCTGAGAACTTTACATGTTCCTGATTAGGGGTGATGTCAACAAATGTAAATTAACTGCTGCTGCAAAACAGTTTAATTGCAAGTGTAGACAGGACTACATTATATTCAGCGCAGTTTCAGAAAGTAGCTAGCTGCACCCACTGTCAACGTGGCATAACTTTATGTAGATGGAAAGGCTAGACTCTGATCTTAGATACTTGATAAGTAATTCCAACAACAATTTCTAGTTTTAGGCTAAAACCTCTATGAAGCAAACGATTTAGAGAGATTCTTTGGAAAACACGAAAAATTAAGATTTTTAAAATGTTAAATTTTGTGGAGAAGGTTTGTGGCTATTTTACAAATTGGTAGTTAATGGAAAACGATGTTTAAAAAATGATAGATTCAGTTTTTTATTCCAAAAATAGTAACAATTTTTCTAAATATTGAACACTGAAAAGAAATGGGAGAACTCCCACAATTTCTAATTATAGTATACATATGCATACTGTATATAGCCACTAAATCTATTTGTTGGATGAACATTCAAAATGCACTCTTTTTAAAAGAAATGTTGGGGCATGTAATAGTTCTAAGAGATTGTTATACTACTACTTTTTAAAAAGATTATTATTCTTAAGTACAGAGCATTTCAAATTGAGAAACTGAAAGAAAATCAATTCTTAATCTGATGATTTTCTTAATTTCCCTTTATAATGGGAAAGAATGACTAATATTTTATAGCCAGCCTTGTCTCATCTGATACTGTTCCTGTGGACACTCAAGTATTGAAAGAAAGTCTATTGAATGAAAACAGGCATGTGTGCTCAAGCAAAATGGCAGAGGTTTTTGTGCTGTGATGAGCAGCTGCCAATGAGATGAATCTGTTCTTTTAATCTCTAAATTTGCACTAAAAGAATCCCACATTGGAAACAGAAAGGTGGCTATTTCACAGCATGGAGAAGACAAAAAAACCCAAAAAACTGACAACCAGTTCTTCACATTGTAAAGTATATGCACGTTTTCCTTTACAAAAATAAACAAACTGTACACAGAACAGAAGCTATATATATATATAAATTAACATAATACCAACCAGCTCTAAGCCACATATACTATAGAAATTACACTTTAACCTCCATAGTCTGGGTGTCCCTAATTCAGGAGCACCTGTGGTATGCACCTTGACAGGTGGAAGCAGCTGCTGCCCCTCCCCCCCTCCCAGCTGGGTGAGGGCTGTGCAGCCATGCGCTCTGCTGGAAGTTTTCCCCTGCAGCTCCAGTAGGAGCGAGAGGTGGTGCCCGAGAGCAATGGGGGACATGAAGCACCAGGGAAGCACCCCATCTCCATTCCTTTCACTCCCTTCCCAGCCCGGCAAAACATGTAATCCGACAAACTCTGGCAAAGAGGTTGGAGCGTACATGTAGATGCTAACTTAAAACAATAAAGCTTAGTTACAATGTAATTCCATTAAAGGATTCTGGAGATATCAGACTAGCTAAAAAAATGGAAACTGAAGGGGTCATGTTGCTTTCAAGTACTGAAGATGTTCACAAGCTTCCTGCAAACCCAGGGATCATTCTTTGACAGAATAAAAAAAAACAACAAAAACCACCACAAAAACCACCACCACCCATAAAATTTTTTTTTTTTGGATACGTAGGTTTTCCACGATCTCCTTGCTGTGCCAAACCCCCTGCCTAGCACAGAAGTAGATTTTGCTAGCTGTTCAGTTATTGCGTCAAATGTAACATTTTATTTTATTTAAAAAAACAAACCTTAAGACTTACTCTGCATGCAGGTAGCCATACAAGTCACATCCACATGCACTTTGCACTGAAATAAATTATTAAAGGAGGCATGGATGAAATCTGCAACCGCATCAACAGGTTTGTTTTAAACAAGTTGTTCCTTCCAGCAAATCTACATATTTCAGCCCCTTTCTTTTTTTCTCACCTCGTTTTGAACTTGCTCCTGTTTAAGTCAATGGCAAAAATTCACATTTGCCTCCAACAGGCATATGATTAACTCTGTTCGGGTACATCCACAGTGCATGCTTATTTCGAAATAAGCTATTCTGGAAGAAATACTCAGAAATAGCTTATTTCAAAATAGCACGTCTACACTACAGGAAAGCCTCATAATTAGTCCGAGGCAGGCTTCCCTAATGTGGACGTGCTACCTCTATTTAGAGCCTCAGGAAGCACTGGGGAGTAATTACTCTGAATGGTCCTTGGGAGGAGCTATTTCAAAATAGCAGCAGTGGAACGTCCACACTACTGCTATTCTGAAATAGCTATTTCAGAATGTAAACCTCATTCCATGAGGAATAATGCCCAGAGTCGGAATAAGCCATCCGTTATTTCAAATTTATTTCAAAATAATGGAAACGCTGATGTGTAGATGCCCCCTTAAATACTTTATTTAAAAAAAAAAAAATTGGAAGCATTGAATGCCTCTTCTCCTACATTCCAGGGGTAGATCCTGATTTCAATATATTCCAGTGAGATCATATATTATCAGCTTTTTGGACACACAAGGACAGTAACTGATATTAAGAAATCCACAAGATTTGCATTTCTGTATTTCCTGAGATCGTGATAAAGCCTATCCATATTTTCTCAATAAAACATGAAAGCTAAAGTCCTTCCAGTTTTCAGAGAGCTACTAACTCAAAACAAGCAGCAAAAACTGCTATGAAAACAGTTAGAAGCCTTGTAATGGTTGGAATTTCATATCGCATCCTTAATCACCCCCTGCTTCCCAAACTGTGAGGTCATAGAGAAGGTTACATTCACCAGACAATTTTTTAAGATGATGGTTAAAGAAGCAGCCACATAACATACATAAAAATGCCCCCAAATTAGCACTACCAGTTTACATTATGTTCTTATTACATTATATTCTGATCAGCTCAAGAATGTTCCAAAATTAAGATTTTTGTTAGACACTCAACACATTTATCTGGTCTCCAATAGAGATCTGTCGGTGTTACAGGAAGAGTATTCAATCTGGCACAATGTGTATTCAGAGCTATCCAGAAATGAAATAGCAGAGGTGCTGTAAATCAGGACTGAGGCCTAGCACATAACCAAGGTAGGATGGCGACAACAGGCATGATGCTACCATGTGCCCTGCATTCACATGGAGTCACCATGTTTCTCTTTCATAAAGAAGTCAGACAAAAAAATAAAAATTACAGAAAAGATTTACTCACAGTGCAAGTTTCTGAAGAGAGAGATTAACAAGGTTTAACCCTTTGTGCAAACCAGTCTGTCTGTAATAACCCTTAATGAAAGAACGAAGGACGAGAGGACTGTGTTACAGGTTGAACCTCTCTAGACTAGCACCCTTGCGATCTGATCAGTATTGAACCAGATAATTTGGCCAAACCACAGGAGGTCAGTATTGTCTAGCAGCCTTACTAACACTTCCACAGCTTACTGGGCTCTTAGAAGACATTTAGGAATAAATTAGAGCTAAATAACAGCACAAAGCCAGGACTGGGGGCTGCAAACAAACATTATGGGACTGTAGAAATCTTGGATACACTCATGATAAGTGCGCATCAAGCTAACTAAAACCATGGATGTTGCTGTACCAGAAAGCGCAGGACTAGAGAGGTTTAATCTGTACAATTATTTAGTATTATTAAAAACCATATATATTCCATTTATACTAGAATGTTCTCCCTTGTGATTAGTGTGTCAGTAGGAAGCTGGTTGCCAATGTTTTGGTAGCTGAATAAACCTTTTTATTGTCTAGGGATGGAGGGAGTTAATTACATGTTTTGTTTACATTTGTCATCCGTCACTGAGAAAAATAATCCTTTTTTGGTTAACAAAGCAAAAAAAGAGTTCTTAATTATGTTTAAATAATACAATAATTCTAAGTAAGGTGACTGTTCTTCCTGGAGAAAAGAATCACATACACAAGGATTACAATAGCTCCTGGTTGAGTGCTCCAATTCTGTAAAAGTGGTGAGAACTCACAACCTGCATTAACTTCACTCGGACACATGGATATTGTATGCCTACAAGGTGCTCACTGTATCTTGCAAGATCAGATCGTAACTAAACAAGTCCCAAACACAGAAGAGGTAAAGCACAGTAAGAGTCTAACAGACCCTGTATGGAACCAAGGCATTCAAAATAATAATAAAAAAGAACAATGGTTCTTTGTGGTAAGTAAGTAATATTCCACAATTCAGAAAGTGTATTGATTTTACACTTGGCTAGTGCGTAGCATCCCCAATTGCATAGAATGTTTCCAGCGCTGAGTTTATAACTAACCTATGCAAGTTTTTTCATATTTTGTGAGCCTGATTGGTCACCACTTGATATCCATGCTGCTTGCTGTTTGATTTACTGCACAGTATTTGGTGTGCAGAGTTTCCTGAACCTTCTTGGAGTCCAGCCCTTCCAGCCAGTCCTGGTACAGCTTCTGCACATGCATGCTGGTTTCTGGAAGCCTGACAGGAATTGCAGCATACATTTCCTCCATCTGGCTGAGCAACACTTTGTCTGGTTTTCCATCTTCAGTCTGGGCTTGGCCTTTTCCATTTAAACACCCTAAAAATATAACACCACAGCCGGGAGGTAAGAACATAAGAATGGCCATACTGAGTCAGACCAAAGGTCCATCTAGCCAAATAACCGCTTTTCAGACAGCGGCCAAGGCCAGCTGCCCCTAAGGGAATGAACAGAACAGGTGATCCATCCCCCTATAGCTCATTCCCAGGTTCTGTCAAAAAGGCTAGGGACACCATTCCTGCCCATCCTGGACCCATGGACATATTCTCCATGAATTTATCTACCTCTTTTTTGAATCCTGTTATAGTCCTGGACTTCACAACATCCTCTGGAAAGGAGTTCCACAAGTTGACTGTGTATTGTGTGAAGAAGTGTATGCAACAATCCTTCTGTTGGTTTTAAACCTATTAATTTCATTTGACAACCCCTAGTTCTCTTGTTATGGGAAGGAATAAATAACTCTTCTTTATTCACTTTTTGCACACCAGTCATGATTTTACAGACCTCTATCATTTCTCACCTTAGTCATGGTGAAAAGTCACAGTTTTAATCTCTCCTCATATGGCAGCTGTTCCATACCTCTAATCATTTTTGTTACTCTTTTCTGAACTTTTTCCATGCCAAGATATGTTTTTTGAGATGAAGAAACCACATCTGCACATGGTATTCAATATGTGAGCGTATCATGGATTTATATAGAGGCATTAAGATATTCTCTGTGGGAACATCTACACAGCAGTGTTATTCTGTTATTCCGAAATAACATAGTCCGTGTCTACACTACAAGCAGTTATTTTGACATAATGTCAAAATAATATCGAGCTGGAGGACTTCTTACTCCAAATCCTATAACCCTCATTTTATGAAGGGTAAGGGAAGTCGGAGAGTGCTCTTTCATGGACTTCCTGCTGTGCAGATAGCACCAAAAGCCGAAATAAGCTTTTATTTTGGGATGTGAAGGACTAGTCGACTATCCGATAAGCAAATGGGTTTAGCCCTGATGTGTAGAGGTGCCCTGTCTTATTCTCTATCCCTTTCTTAATCCACAATGACTCCAGGATCTCTCTCTTGAATGGTAAAAGCTAATTTAGTCCCCATCATATTATACGTACAGTTGGGATTATGTTTTCCAATATGCATTACTTTGCATTTATCAACATTAAAACTGATCTGCCATTCTGTTGTCCATCATTTAATTTTATGAGATCCTTTTGAAGCTCTTCACAATCTACTTTGGAGTTAACTAGGTTGAGCAGTTTAGTATCATCTGCAAATGTTGC
Organism: Rafetus swinhoei; assembly: GCA_019425775.1. NCBI lineage: Eukaryota > Metazoa > Chordata > Testudines > Trionychidae > Rafetus > Rafetus swinhoei. The sequence continues at coordinate 6,415,910 of CM033438.1, forward strand.
CACCTCACTGTTAATCCCTTTCTCCAGATCATTTATGAATATGACTGGTTCCAATATGGATCCCTGGGGGTACCACTAATTACCTCACTCCATTCTGAAAACTGATAGGATTATAGTTTGTTTAGGGGTAAACTATATTGTATCTTGAACTCTGGATTTACAGTTTTCTTCTGTTGCTAAACAAAAAGCATGACAACTGCCTTTTCAGGTTAGAAGCCCTATTGATGCTGCTAAAAGTCACTGTTCACCTTTAAAATAATTCTATCAGCAGTAAGTGTCTTAACTTGATGGGGTTTCCATATGAACAATCTCTTTTCCTCTTTCCCTTCTTTCTTCCCCAGCTAAATCCCACATTCTTCTCTTGCCCTCAACTCTGTATTTCGGTGGCCTTTCCTTGAAACTCAGTATAGTCACAAAAGGACAACCCCTTAGCACTCTGGGCTAGCTGCTTACAGATCACCCAGCAGAAAACAAATACTTTCTCTCTCATTTTGGGCTACTAACTAAATGGAATTGTCTCTGAGAAAGACTAAACAGGAGTGTTTTATTTTGGACCATTCAGATTTTATGGTGGAGTTGTAAAAATTTTGCTGTCATTAAAACAAGGATCAGTTCATTTTGGAACCTTTTCACAGCACTCAACGAAAAAAGTCACCAAGGATCTAGTATGATTCTTACCTCCAGGGCAGGCAAGAACCTCCACAAAATGGTACAAGAACTTTCCCTTTTTCAGCTTTAGGACCACATTCTGGATGTTCCTAAAGCCATATGCAGCTGCGAAGCGCAACACTGTCTCTCCGTCCTTTTCCAGTGTGACTTCCTGAAAGTCCTTGTTTCTGTAAACAGAGTTGGAAAAAATTCAAAATCCTTAGATCCCTTTGGGATTACGAATAGGATGACACAAGCATTTCAGTACATGCTCACAGAGCTCAGATGAGAGAAGGCAAAAAGGATAATCTGAGAATGAACGAGCTGGGCTTCTAGCTCCTTTGTGTTGTGGGTCAAATAAAAGTCAGGGTGGGGATCAGAGAACAAATGTTTATTTCATTGTCAAAAGAGAAGCATTATTAATAAAACAACGGGTAAGTAAAAACAGGCTACGTCTACACTGCAGGCTTCTTGCGCAAGAACTGTTTTGCGCATGAGTTTCTGCGCAAAAATTCTTGCACAAGAGTGCATCCACACTGCCATGTGCTTTTGTGCAAGAGATGTGCTTTGCGCAAGAGTATCCATGGCAGTGTGGACGCTCTCTTGCGCAAGAAAGCTCTGATGGCCATTTTAGCCATAGGGGTTTCTTGCGCAAGAAATCCCTGTTGTCCGTCCACACTGCCCTCTTGCGTGGGCTTATTCCTCATGAGGAGAGGAATAACTCTTGCGCAAGAAGCCCTCTCTTCTGATGCTTTACTGTAAATTTACTTGCGCAAGAACACGAGTGCAGTGTAGACATTCTGGAAGTTTTTGCGCAAGAACAGCAAGCAGCCTGCAGTGTAGACGTAGCCTTAACGTCCTTTCTCAGAACTGTTGTTCTTCGAGATGTGTTGTTACATGTCTGTGCCAATTAGGTTTGTGTGCATGTATGTGCACCGTGGCTGGAAGATTTTCAAGTAGCAGTGCCCATAGGGTGGTCTGGATGTCCCCTCATGTTGCACCTTCATGGTACTGATTATAGAACCCTGCTGATCTGCCCACTCCTCAGTTCCTTCTTGCCAGCGATTCTGACAGAAGGGTAGGAGGGTGGGTACTGGAATAGACATGATCAACATATCTCGAAGAACAGTTACGAGAAGGTACATAACCATTTTTCTTCTTCAACTGCTTGTTCATATGTATTCCAATTAGGTGATTCAAAAGCAGAAGTTCAGGAGGTGGGGCCAGAGCCAACCACTGACTGTAACACAGCATGACCAAACGATGCATCGTCCCTGGCCTGCTGAGTAATCACATAATACAAGGTGAAAGTATGAATTGGAGACCACATAGCAACTGTACAAATTTTGTGAGTGGGAACTTAAGAAAAGAAGGCAGCTGAAGAAGCTTGCATTCTAGTTGAATATGCTGTAATTAGAGGTGCTGGAATACTAGCTAGTCTGTAGTGCTCTCTAATATGGAGGTAATCCATGATGAGATTTGCTGGGCAGTCACTGAAAGGCTCTTCATCCTATCTGTGAATGCCAAAAAAAGTTGGACTGACTTTCAGAACGGTTTGGTTCTCTCAATGTAAAAGGCAAGAGCTAAACAGACATCGTGTGTGTGCGTGCGTGCATCTTTTGTTCCCAAGGGGTAGAGGGTGGTTTAGCGAAGAACAATGGTAGGAAGATGTCCTGATTCAGGTGAAACCATGACACTATCTTCCGAAGGAAGGCCGGATGGGGTTTGAGCTGAACCTTTTCCTTATAGAACATGTCCTTGTATAACATGGTTCTGATATCAGGGCTCTCAGCTCTTGATACCTTTCTGGCTGCCGTTACTGCCACCAGAAAGGCTACCTTATAGGGTAGGTACAACAGTGAACTATTTGATAAAAGTTCAAAGGGACCACACCTAAATCTGGAAAAGACCAGATTAAGTTCCCAAGCTGACATAGGCTGACATACATGTAGATAAAGCCTGTCCAGACCAAGGGATCTGTGGACACTGACTGGCCATTTGAACCTAGGTGGAAAGCAGAGATGGCTGCCAAGTGTACCCTTATTTAAGGAAGGAAAAGCCCTTCTTGTTTTAGATCAAGAGGATAGTCCAAAATGAGAAGGATCGAGATCAGCATCCAAAGGGAATGATGCTGAGTCGCGAAGACTGAAAAACGTCACTGCTTGGCTAAATACATGGCTCCGGTCGATGGCTCTCTCCTGCCAAGCAGAATGTCTGACTTCATCCAGAAAAGGAAGTTCTGAGGGGTTTCACCAGGGAGCTTCTATGCTGGGAGGTGGAGGGATGCAAGATTTGGGAGCTGAAGTTGCATGGTCCTGTGTCAGGAGGTCTGGAAAGACTGATAAAGTGATTGGTGTCTCCACCAACATGTCTGGGAGCAACATGTACCACAGTTGATGGGGCCAAGCTGGAGCTATCTGAATGACTTGTGCATGATCCCTCCAGACTTTGAGGAGTACTTTGTGTAATAATGGAATGGGAGGAAAGGTGTTTAGAAGAGGGCCTTGCCAATGAATAACACCTCCGCAGTGAAGTCTCTACTATGGTTTTGGAAGGAACAGAACTGTTAACACTTCCTGTTGAAGTGAATGACAAACAGGTCCATGAGGGGAAAGCCCCGCTGCTGGAAAATTGACTCAGTCACCTCTGGGGAGAGTGACCTCTTGTGATTGTGAAAGGACCTGCTGAGGTAATTCGCCAAATTGTTGTACACCCCAGGGAGGTAGGACACTTGCAGGTGTACTGAATATTCTACACAGAAGTCCCAAAGTCTTGGGGCTTTTTGACATAGAGGAGAGGAGCTTACTCCTCCCTGTTTGTTGACACAGAACATTATTGTCATGTTGTCAGTCATGACCGACACACATTGACCTGCTAGGTCAGGGGTCAGACAACTTTTCAAACCAAAGAGCCAAACTACATCAAAATTCCGAACAAATGGTCCACAAAGAGCTGTATAAGAATGCCCATTTGCATGACTGAAAATATACAACTTAATATTATAGATAATTGACAATGATTCATAATAGCATAAATGAAACATTGTACTCACAGACTTTAGTTAATGGGACTATTCCTGCTGCATCTTTTCACACATTTCTTTGAAGTATTCATCATAGCAGGTCAAATCCAGTTTCATGCACATTCAGGTAGTCTTTGGTCAATCTTATGGCAGGGGGGCTGGGGATGTGGGGGTGCAGGAGTATGGGTTGGGGTATATGAGGGGCTCAAGGCAGGGGGTTTGGGTATATGATGGACTCAGGGTTGGGATGCAGGAAAAAACCCTCGACCCTCACTGACGTGGCCCCCGACTGAAACACCTCACTCCTCTGGTGCTCCAGCCCCCTGGTGGGGGGGAGAAGCAGGGAGGACTGAGGTTAAAGGCCTCAGGCCAGATTTACTCTTTGGGGGTTCCAGGGTTAGTGGATTTTGTGCCCCCCCCCCAGGCTCTGGAGTGGGGCCAAAAATGAGGGGTTAAATGTGCGGGACAGGGCTGCCAGTGAGTGGGACAGGGATGGGTGTGCAGGATCTGGGTGGGAGGTGGGGTGAAGGTGGGAGGTCTGGGTGGGAGGTAGGGTGCAGGAGCAGGCTGAGAGTAGGGCGTCTGGCTGGGGGAGTGGGCAGGAACAAGAGAGGGTGCAGGAGCAGGCTGGGGACAGGGTGTCTTGCCAGGGACTAGGAGGCAGGAGCTGGCCGAGGGTGCGGGGTCTTGGTGGGGGAGGAGGTACGTGAGGGGGCTGGAGGTGCAGGGCCTGGGCATGAGCGGTTGGGGGGGCACTTCCTTGTTTTTGTGCCATGTGCTGCTCCCAGGCACTGGAGGCTTTCCCCGCTGCTCCAATGGGAGCAGCGGGGAAAGCCTCCAGGAAGCATGTCTGTGCACTGCTATTCCCCCAGCCTGGGGAAGGGGAGCAGCAGTGTGCAGCCGCTTCTGGTTCCAGCTTCTTTCCCGCATGCTGGATCTAGTGGGGAGGCTCGGGGCTTTCTCCCTGTCTCCCCTTACAGGAAGCCGGCGCAGGTGCTCCAATCTTGCGGGGGGCTATGAGGCTGGAGTGCCAGCACGAGCTCCCTGCTGTGGGAGGAGAATGGGGGAGGGGAGGCTGAGCTGCAAGAGAGCCGTATCTGGCTCCTTAGTGAGCCATATTTGGCTTGTGAGCGATAGGTTGCCGACCCTTGTGCTAGGTGAACATGAAACTCCGACATGCCAGCCATACTGCCCTGAGCTCCCTGGCTGCCCTGGGCCTTTGGTATTAGCAAAGTATCAGGAATAAAACCTCTTTCCCCTGTACTCCTGAGGAACTTCCTCCACTGCTTCTAATGAAAAGAGAGAATGCACCTCTTGAACAAGGAGTTGCTTGTGAAGAAGGGTATCTGAGGAGGTGACAGGGAAAGGGGTTGAAAGGGAGGAAGGAACAAAAACTAGATAGAGTATTCCCTCTCCACCGTGTTGGGAATATGGTGTGATGAGCCCAAGCCCAGTGGAAAGGGGATAGCTGTGAATTGAAGGTAAGGAGGTTGGATCCAGGTCTGAAACTATTATGCCATCCATGACCATACCTTCAAAAGACCTGTTTTGGCCCTGATGAAAGTTTGGACTGGACAAAGTCTTGGCCAGGGGACTAATGAAGTCTCCTCCTGGCACCTGTTTCTTCAGCTGGAGTTATCCTGCTGGTTGTGTGTGAAGTACCATTGTGGCGGCCAAGGCTTGAATCATCTACACTGAGTCATAGGAGAGTGGAGACCTACAGACTTGAGAGTGGTCCTAGAATCCTTGAGGCTGTGCATTCTTTTGTCTGTCTTTTCAGAAAAAAGAAAGGTACCCTAAAAAGTAAAGTCCTGAATGGTCTGCAGCACTTCATACGGCAGGCTGGAGGCTTGTAACCCTCATATCAACCCCCATTGCCATGACTCTAGCCGTAGTGTCAGAGCTGTACAAAGCAGCCTGCAAGGAGGTGCTAGAAATAATCTTCTCTTCCTCAATAAAGGAAGACAATTCCACCCATGAGTCAGAGGGGAGCAGCTCTGTAAATTAAGAGCAATGTGGAGGTGTTGCATGCATATCTGCTAACCACAGCCTGCTGATCAACAATATTCAATTGCAACCCCCTCCTCTCCTCCACCATTGAGTACATCTTCCTCCCAAAGAGATCAAGTCTCTTATCCTCCTGATTCTTAAGGAAGCTAAGAGTCCCTCATTGCTCTCTCTGGTTCACAGCATCTATGACAAGAGAGTCTGGAGAAGGGTGAATATAAAGGAGCTTGTACCCCTGAGAGGGCTCGAAAAGGTGCCTTTCATTGTGTTTTGCTATTGAGGCTGGGGGGGAGGTCTTCCACAAGGTTTTATTTTTTTCACTTATTGAAGTAATTAAATGGTACGGCTACCCTGGAAAGACCAAAAGGAGCCAAAACGTCCACCATGGGATCTGACTCCCCTGTCTCTTCCTCCTCCTTAATGGCCAAACCTTGGGCCACTATGGAGTAGCTGTTGCAGGACTCTCATGTCCTCCAGAGCTGCTGTCACTGCCATGCCAGCAAACACCTCATTAGGTGATGATGAAGAGGAGGATAATGCTAGGACTGGGCTGTGCTCCTCTCCATCTGGACCCACACACTGCCGTCGGTCCCTACAGTCTGGTGAAGAGGGAAGAGTTGATGTTGTTGGTCCTCTGAGACCTCTGATGCCTGGGAAGTTGACAGTGCCTGCATCGGGTAAAGAACATACGAAGGCACTGCTGATGCTGTTTCCGGTGGCACTGGTGCCATGTCTATGGCTCGGGCAGAGGTAACAGTGCTGAAGGAGTTGGCAGGGCAGGACATCCTGTCAGTGCCAGAGCAGAGATTGGGTTCGGTGCCTGGGACAGTGCCGGTCTGGACGGTGTCAGAGTAGGTGCTATAGCCATGGGATGCGGAGCTGTAGAAGAAGGAACAAAAATGTGGCCAAGGCCATGGAAGATGGTGCTGAGTGATACCCTGGAAGTCCCTGTTCAGCTTAATGAAACACCCAGGGGATCCAGAAGGCCACTGAGGCCATGGCACCTGTTGCTATTGGTGGCAGTCTCTTCTAGATTAAGACCTCTTGCTGGAGCTCCTCCTGGAATAGTAAACTCAAATTCTGAACCAGAGGTCTCAGAGAGGACCAGGGAGGTGCTGAGCTGCTAGGTGCCGACCTATGGGAGCTCGGCGATTGACTGGGCTGTCTGGCAGGAAGCGATGGTGCCTGGGGGGTTGGCAAGTGAGATCGTCAAGACATCATCACAGCTTTCCCCTGGATTGCACCTGAGGATGGGTTGGTGCCGTGACTGTTGGGGACTTGTCTGTCTCCTCTAGGTAGGGAGAAAGATGCATTAAGTTGCCTGCTGCCTCAAACGCCTCTGGTGTTGAGGGAAGTAGTAGGGACTGGTCTGCTGGGGCCGGAGATCCCTGAAGCTGTGGACTCAACCTCCCTTCTCAGGTAGGGGTTGACTCCCCTCTCTGTGGGGACTTGGTTGAGTGGCTCTCTTGGGGTTACACTTCTCTGGACTGTGACAAAGTCCTGCCATCAGGCTTCTTCCCTTTCTGAGGCACTGGAGAGCATGAAATATGCCTTTCAAAGATCAATGATGGTGCCGAGAAATGTCCTTCTTCAGTGCCGAGGCAGAGGACAGTGCTGGGGCACTCTGTGCTGAAAAGGTGCTTATCATCCCCCAGTCCCAGGTCTGACTGCAGGTGCAAAGCTGCCTCCATTAGGAGAACTTTGAGCCACTGTTCTGTGTCCTTCAGTGTTCTGGGATGGAATTCGCAGCAAACAAGGCAGTGATCTTTCTGATGACCCTCACCAATGCAGGAGGAGTGACATGCACTTGGCACAGGCCTGACAATTTTTAAACCCTGGAGAATGTAGCATGCCACGATTCCAGGGATTCTAAAGAAACAAAATGGGGAAGGAACCTCCCCACAGACACTAACTATAAATACAATTATATACAGAAATACTAAGTAAACTAATACTAAAAATAATATATACTAAAGAGCTAGGAGAAATGGCACTTGCACAATCAAGAACTATGGAATTTTCCAGCCTATTGTCACTGGCAGTAAGAAGGAACTGAGGAGGGGGAAGGTCGGGAGGGCTCTATATTTGGTGCCAAGTAGGCGTGACTCCAAGGGGCACCCAGACCGACCCAATGGATGCCGATATGAGAAAAATCTTCTGGCCACCATGTGTGCGTGCATGCATGCACACACCTAATTGGAAAACACATGAACAAGAACTTGAAGAATAGCAGTGATTTTCCAGTGATGAACTTAGAAGTAGCTTATTAAGGACAATGCAAACAGGTGATTTTGATATACTGAATACATAGTTACTGCATTGACATTCATGTTATCCAATGTTATTAATACAAAGATCCAAAATCCAACTTACTTTAAAGTTTTGTAAGTGATTTCCTTGACATCCATATCAAATAGCTCCTTGGCAGCATGTTTAAAGATGTGCTCTAGGTACCCATCAGATCTCCTCCCATCATGCCGTACTATGTCTTCCTCCTTTATTTCACCAAACCTTTGAAAATGGACAAAAAAGGAGGGAGAAAGAAGCTCAGAATTTGATAATTTCACGAAAATGAATTGTTTTTCTCTCTCATTAAATTTTTTGTCAGAGGAAAAAAATTGTTAGTAGAAATGAACTTGTCCAATTTGTGTTTTGAGATAGTGGTAAGTGAAAAGAGCAGCAAAGAAAAAAGAGTAGGGGAATTTTTTTAGCTTAAATTTGAAGCATTTAACAAAATATATTCATATACAATAGAATGAAATGGCTTGGAAACAGCCAACAAGACCAGCTGGTTAAGAGGCATTTTAAAAACTACTCAAAAAAGTCGTATGGAAACTGATTCGTATTAACACTCAGGCAATTTGAAAATACCTGTTTCAACTGTGAAAACCTCCCATGCAAAACAAAATGAATTTGAAAGAATAAATATCAGATGTTTATTGTAATGCAGAAGGCACTTTTAATCTAGACAGATCTAAAATAGTGATGAGCAATCTAAGCTAGTGAGTGGGCTACATGAGTGGCCCTCCTTCCTCTCAGTGAGCCACAAGATCATCGTAACTAAGACATGGAAACATACGTAACCCACTTTGGGGTCCTGACTCACAGTTTGAGAATCATTTCTGACTGCATCAGATTATGTTACTGTGATGGGCAGGGGGAGAGATGGCCAGCATTTGGTGATTAAAGGTAGCTTGGGAGTGTTTTTAAGCTGTAGTCCAGAGATACCATTTTCTCTGTTTTAATCTGTTCTTTCCTCAGTGGCTCTAACACCTAGCAACCAGAGACCCTCCATTTTTTTGTTTGCCATATGTGCTCCCCATCCCGTGAGGGAGACATCTGTGGCGTCAGGCTCTGGGGGTTACGAAGGGAATCTGGGGTGACAAAGGGAATTCCTGTGGTTTTGCCTTTGGTGTCAGTAAATGTACTGTAGGCACCTTGGCCTGGGATACAGCTGATATATGTACTGTCTTCTCCTAGTTGTAGGCGTGTGTATCTCCAAAGACCGAAATGTGGCTCTGGAGTCCTTCATAGTATAAAGAACCTCATTGGTCTTAATGAAGGAGAGTTTTTCCCCCCTCAAATGGAAGGTCTTCTGCAGTTGATTGTATCTCACGTGGAAAAGCTGCTGATTTGTACCACAAGGCTTGTCTCATGACAACTGTGGTGGCTGTGGATCTTGTAGCTGTGTCTGCAGCTTTGAGAGCTGCTTGTAGGGCTGTTCTCGAGATTGCATGTCCTTCTGCGATTACCACCTTAAATTGCTGCTTTTTTGCCTCTGGGATATCTTCAATAAAAGTTTTGAACTTTTGAGTAGTTGTTGTAGTCGTATTTACTGAGTAACTCTGCATAGTTCGCTACTCTAAACTGTAGCGTCGATGTACACTTTTCTCCCAAAAGAGGTCCAGTCTCTTACTATCACTATGAGCCAGGGTGGAGCGAGTTTGCTGTTGCTTATTTCTTTGGTGGGCCACCTCCACCACCAGGGAGTTGGGGGGAGGGTACGTAAAGAGGAATTCAGAGCCTTTGGGAGGAACGTATTACTTCCTATCCACCAGCTTACATGTGGGTGGAATAGTAGTCAGTGTCCGCCAGATTGTCTTATCAGGGTCCATTATCGTCAGGATTATAGGCAGCATGATTTTAGCTGATGGAGTGGTTTGAAGGATGTCAGCGAGTTAGTGTTGACTCTCTGATCTTCGACATGGCGATACTGAGGTCAGCTGCTACCCTTTTAAAAAGGTCTTGGAAAGTCGTAAAATCATCAGCCACCATTGGTGGTGGTGGCATCACTGCCTCATCAGGGACAATGATGAATTAGTATCAGGGGATGTACCTGGACCTGCTTGCTGAGATTGTGGATCCTAAGCTGCCTCCTCCTAGTGTGGTGGGGAGAGGGAGCGGCACTGCTTATTGCATTTTCGCTTGTAGTTGTAAGCCCATGGGCTCCAGTATTGCCAGTGTGCCATCTACAGGATCTATTGACAGTAAGTGAAGAGAACTGCTGATCTCCATCTTGAACTGGGGACGGTAAGAAGGAACTGAAGGGAGGGGGGCCGCGCATGTGTGGTCGCAGCACACTGGATACATATGGCCCCCCGGGCACTGCTGTGAAGGCTCCAGGCGACAGCGCTGGGATGCACCGACACCTGCTGTGAAGCACCCACAGGGACATCTCTCGAAGAAGCATGGCATCACTATTGTGAGAAAAATGTGTTTTTGACAGCAGTCCCAGCCTATTGGCTGTTTTGGGGATAAGAAGTTCATCACCCTGCTCTCACTTTTAATGGAAAAGCATAGGTAGTTCTGGTCTACCTTGCACTTCTCCCTGAGCATCCCAGTGTGACCTGTCCTGGGACACTTCCTTTGTGTTATATGGATGGTGCACTCTGCTGGTAGCAGCTGCCTGAGCCCTGACATTCAACCAGAAACCAAAGGCAAGAACTGTTAATGCAAAATAATATTATACACAACATTTAACTTAAATAACCAAGAAAAATTGGGATTTTATTCCTAAAATAGATTTAACAAGGGAGGACCAGACTTCTAGTATGTCCACCTACTCTGAGCCAGACCACTGATGGTAGATTTATTTAACTGATGGTGATTTTAGTTGTTACCAGCTGTGGTTTTGTTTGGTGGCAGTGTGTCCTGTATTTGCCTAACTTCTATTTATGTTAATGTTCTCTAGTTAACAGAGTAATTATGAGAATTACAACTGAAGTCATTTAGGATTAAAAAGTAACTTGAACTAACAATCACAGTGATTATTTTAAAGAGTTTAATTTCGTTTAATGTTAACAGTAACGTGCCATTAGAGAAGCTTTTGTTTTTTATTCCTATTCCTCTGAAGATCTGCTTTTACCCATGGTGATTTTTCACCCTTCAAGTGTAAAGATTTGTGATCAGTTCTTATAGCCTGATTCCAGGGCCGGATTAAGGGGGGAGCTAGCCAGGCAGCTGCCCGGGGCGCCAACCTATGGGGGGCGCCTGATGGCAGCTGTAGGGGGCGCCGCGAGCCCAGCCGCGCGGCGCCCCTTACAGCTGCTATCAGGCGCCTCGGGCCCAGGGGCCACACAGCGCCCCTTAGAGCTGCCATCAGGTGCTGCGTGCCCGACTGCCGCTGTAAGGTGCGCAGCGCGCCGGGGCCGCACATGCACCGTGTGCCCGGGGGGGCGGAGCTGCGCATGTGTTGCGTGCCCGCTGCCTGGGGCGCAGGAATGGCTCGAGCCAGCCCTGCCTGATTCAATACTGGGGCAACCCTCTCTGCAGTAGGCCACACCCCCAACCCACCCACTGCCCCTTGCCCAAAACCCCTCCCCTGAGCAACAGATACCAGGGGGCTTGGTGCGGAGCAGCAGCAGGCGTCAGGCCCTCCCAGTGCACTTACCACAGTGACGGGAGCCGGAGCAATCAAGCAGCCTGCTCTGGTCCACCCCACCGCCCATCTCTAAGCCCACTGTGCATTGCTTCCCACTACCATGGTGAAGCAGAGCGTCCTGGTCCCGGCCCCAACCTGTTCCCCCAAGTGATGAACGTTTGCGGGGAGTGGGATAGGGCCAGGCACGTCGCTTCGCGCTGCCGTGGTGAAGTGGAGGTGCACCGGGCTGGGAGAAGGGTGGAGCAGAGCAGGCTACTGGGTTGTTCTGGCTCCCACAACCATGGTAAATGCAGGAGGGCCTGACCCCTGCTGCTCCCCTGTGTCAGGTCCCCAGTAATTCCCTGGGCAGTCTTGAGCCCCATGGGTCCCATCCTTAGGATGGTTGAGGGGGCCGCAATGGGGCCCCCCAAAGCACGGGGCCTGGAGCAGCCTCCCTGAACCACTGGAAGAACACATTCAAAGGGAATTAATAGTTACCATTACACAGGTTCAGTTATAAAAGAGTTATAACAGAGTTACATAAGTTATAAATGGTTAAAAAGGTATAGATGTGGACATCAAAACACTCCATAATAGCACTAAACACATGTCATCCGTTCAATGGAATCCAGAATCTCATCACTTTCTACAGATCTAATACTATTGCACAAAAATACAAATAAAAGCTCTTTCATTTTTTTAATCAAACACCGAAGACCGTTGAACATACAATCTTGGCACAGCACAATTCTTTTAAATTAGGCTTTAAAAAAAATTAAAAAGGAATTCATTTAGGAAGGGGCATCTATTTTAGTTGATTGGCTTTGGATTAGTACAAAAACATAGCCAGTAAACAGGGCTATCTGTTGTATTTTACCATGTCATGCACTGGGAGACGCAAGAGGTGCATATGAATAGGTTTCAGTGGAGTCAGATCTTGGTGCATGCTGACTTTCTTTTTTTAATAGCTTGTTTGTTTGAGAAAGCACTACATGAGCAGTGACTACTATGTATGGCAAACCATTATTTGTTCACTGGTGCAATGACAATAGCCCACAAAGAAAGCTACTTACAAACTGTCTACAGCCACTTCAGCCACTTCTTTCATAGATATATTTTTCTGCTCCATTATTTGGACAATTTCACCTGTAGAGAGATGCAGGATGTTTTTTCTTAAACACAAATCAAAGTACACACACAGTTTCTCTCTTCAAGAAGGAAGTATGCCAAGAGACAGGCAGAGCAAAAACACCTGACATTATAGAATGAAGCGATGAATAAATCTTGCATGAATAAAGGTTTTACTATGACTATTTTTTGTATCCTTCTAGCTGTAAGCCCTTAGTCACACAAACCCTGAGAACAGACACGTAAGGGAAAAGGATGTACCGGTTGCACCTCTATAAAAACTGGAACTCTCTGGTCCAGCAACAGGATCAGGGTGACCTGGCGTGCTGTGGGGAGGCTGGGAACTTGGCGTGATTCAGGGGGAAGGGTGGGAGCCCAGATGCGTGGCTGAGCTGTGCTGCCTGGGGCGGGGCGGGCGGAATCTAGGAAGCCACTCTGCTGCTGGGGGGAGAGGGCAGGTGGGAAGGCAGCTCACAACCCAGCTGGTCTGGACAGATGAGCCAGGAAGCCTGGTGTGCAGCAGGGCAGGGGGTGGGGCTGGCAGCAGGGGGGCCAGAAATGCCCTCCCCTGATCTGGCAAAATCCCTCATCTGGGACCAGTCAGGTCCCAAGGGTGCTGGATCAGGTAGGTCCAACCTTTATTTTTAAAAAGCCTCTTAAAATGATGTAAAAAAGAGGCATCTGAGTGAGGGCGTGGAGGGAGAGAACTATGGACTTTCAGCTCCAGTATTTTCACACTTCCAAGATTATAAACAAACTGTCTCTTCATTCCAGTGATTAAAAAGCTAATATGCTGTCCTGAAGGATCTCGAGATAAAATACCTTCAACCTATCACTGGGCCAGTACTGAGCCTTGAGCAGGGTGGCATTGGGACAAATTTCCATATTGGTCAGAAAAGGAAAAAATGTTTTGGTGGAAGATTGATCGCCTTCCATCCTTCCTGTTCCCCACCCCCCTCACTGCGCAAAAAAACCCAACAGGAGCTGTTGGGGGGACAGGAAGGTTGGAAGTAGTCATTGTCCCAGGACAGATGTGTTAGTGAATTAACAGGTGGAATGTAGGTGAGGAGGACAAAGCCACTAAATAAATGCTAGTCAGTACAGCAGTTGCTTGTCAGAAAGGTTGCCTACTGTGCAAGTTCAGACAATTGCTTTGGATGATACAAGAGAGCAGAACATGGACACAAACAATTCTTGTTCTTTTATCTACCTCACACACAATCTCTATGCAATACATACACAGTCAGTAACTCAAGAAAGAGTCCTTTTTTTGAATCAGATGAAACTAAACCTTACTCTGACAGTTACAAAATGCTAAATGAATAAAAAACATAAAGTTAGTTCAAACAACTGGTGAATCATGCCGACAATTATATAGAAGTTAAGTTTAAAGGAGGTTTTACCTGATGTTAGAACACAATCAACATCTTGAGAGTTATACAAGGGGATGTAAAAATCTTCCCGCAGGGCTTCTAATTTTTTGTCATAGCAAGGAGCCACGATTATGTGGAAAATTTTATCTGGAGACAGGTTCTAAGGAATGAAAAGGGCACATCTTAATTTTGTAAAAGGCCAGAAATATATGGTGCCAACATGGATAAAAGTATTATTGCAAAAAAAATTCACAGGTTATACTTATTCACATTAGGTCTGAAACTGATTGCAAGTCACAACCACTGGGGAAGTTTGTTTGTTTTGTAGAAGTGGATTGTATTACAGTAGTTGTCAGAAATGTTTCAAATATTTAGGCCATACAACTTAGAATCACTGGGTTGGAAGAGACTTCAGAAGGTCATTGAGTCCCCCTCCCTTCCCAAAGCAGGGCCAATCCCAACTAAACCATCCCAGCCAGGGCTTTGTCAAGCTGGGACTTAAACCTCTAGAGCAGTGTTTCTCAACCAGTGGTACAAGTACCCTTAAGGGTACTTGAGAGAAGTCTGAGGGGTATGTCAACTCAACTGAAATTTGGAGAAAACTGAATTTTTGTTTTAAGTTTTACAGCGCTTTATTATTTTTGTACTTTTAACACCCAAAAATTTCATTGCCCACCGACTCTGATTAAGTTGTTTAAACAAATGTGTTGCAATGGTAGAAAAAAAATTGTGTGTCTGAAAACTGTAGGTACTGGGGGTACTTATAATTTTTTTTAAAAGGGGTACTTTATAAAAAAAGGTTGAGAAACACTGCTCTAGGGAAGCACTTAAACCCACTCCAGTGCTTCACCACCCTCCTAGGGAAATAGTTTTTCCTAATAGCCAACCTAGACCTCCCCCACTACAATTTGAAACCATTGCTTCTTGTTCTGTCATCAGTCACCACTGAGAACAGCCTCTCTCCATCCTCTCTGGAACCCCCCTTCAGGTAGTTGAAGGCAACTATCAAATCCGCCCCCCGCCACTCTTCTCTTCTGTAGACTAAATAAGCCCAAATCCCTCAGCCTCTCCTCATAAGTCATGTGCTCCAGCCCCCTAATTGTTTTTGTTGCCTTCTGCTGGACTCTCTCCAATGTGTCCACATTGTTTCTGCAATGGGGGGGGCCCAGAATTGGACTCAATACCGTAAAATTGCGAGTATAATTCACACTTTTTCCCCCGGTTTTTAAGGGTTAAAACTGGGGTGCGCATTATACATAGGAGGTAATTTGTAAAATTTTTACCTCACCCTCCCCGCCAGGCTCCCGGACAAGGCGCAGTGCGTGGGCAGCTGGGCAGGAGCCCCCCCGGCAGGCGCGAGCTCAGCTAGGCATCGGCGAGCTCAGCTGGGCAGAGGGCCCCCGCGGCAGATGCGAGCTCAGCGCGGCGCGCCGGCAGCTGAGCAGGGGGCCCCCGCGGCAGGCGCGAGGTCAGCCAGGCTCCCGGACAAGGTGAGGAGCCAGCGGGCAGGGCAATGGGCCCCGCGGCAGGTGCGAGCTCAGCGCGGCGCATGAGCAGCTGGGCAGGGAGCAGGTTTCAAACTCTGCCGCCGGCTCCCCGGTGCTGCGCGCGCTTTTCCCTGACGAGCCTGCAGGTGGGAGCGGCCCCTTCCTTCCTATATATAGGGTAAAATCGCGAGTATAATGGGAGTGTGCATTATAGATAAGAGCTCAGCTTATTCCAGAATTCTGACATTTAAAAGGTTGATACACACTATACATAGGTGCACATTATACTCGTGATTTTACAGTACTCCAAAGGGCCTCACCAGTGCTGAACAAAGGGGAATAATCACTTCCCTAAGCCTGCTGGCAATGCTCTTATTAATGCACCCCAATATACCATTAGCCTTCTTGGCTACAAGAGCACATTGTTGACTCGAATCCAGCTTCTTATCCACAGTAATTCCCAGATTTGCAGAACTGCTGCTTAGCTAGTTGGTCCCCAGCCTGTAATAATGCTTGGGATTCTTCTGTCCCAAGTGCAAGATTCTGTACTTGTCCTTGTTAAATCTCATCAGATTTCTTTTGGCCCAATCCTCCAATTTGTCTAGGTCACCCTGGATCCTATCCCTACCTTCCAACATATCTACCTTTCCCCCTAGCTTAGTGTCATCTGCAAACTTTTTCCCAAATGACCCAGTTAACTAAAATTTGACTATAAAGAACAGAGAAATCAAGAAATCTTTTCACATGGAAACTACTTCTAGTACTGTGTATGTTGTGCATTTTGAGAAGTGTGACGTGTCTAGATTTTGAGATGAATCTCTCTTTTCTCATGGGGCACACCCACACTTTGTCCATCTGATAGAGTTGTGGGTTATTTCCTAGGAGGCTGACAGCCACTAACAATAGCAGCAAACATAATTATATAGCATTTTACCATAACTCACTGAGGCAACCAACACCCCTTATGCCAGAGGTAGTTAAGTATTATTATCCAAATCTCTCATATGAGGATAGGGAGACCAGACAGCAGTTCTGAAAAATCAGTGTATTTTCTCCCCAAGGGGCCTGAGGGGGTGGAAAGAGGAATATAGCTGCCTATATAAAACTAAGCCCCTAGTATCGGGATGGTCCCTATAATATTGGAACGCTTGGTCACTCTCCAAGGGAAACTAAGGCAAAGAGAGGAAGTGACTTGCTCAAGCCAAACCTCAAATTAGTGGCAGAATCAGCTTGTGAATTCAAAATCCGGGATACTTCCAGTTCTCAGGATGTAAATGCTTCAGTTTGATTTGAGATGACAGAGCATTGCATGTTGGGACCAGTAGTTTCTACATGATACTCTCTGCTTTACAAATGGGAGTGGCTGTATTGTAGAACTCTGTGGGCAGCATTTGACATGCCACCTTTACATTGGCCACCCTGGCTATGTCTAGACTACAGGGTTTTTTCAACAAAAGTGGCCTTTTTTTGAGAAAAAAACAAAACAAAAAACCTTCACCTGCGTCTACACTACCGCTGTGTTCTTTCAAAATTAAATCGAAAGAACGCAGTGGTTTTTTCGACAGCAGTAAACCTCATTTTACGAGGAAGAACACCTTTTTACGAAAGAGCTCTTTCGAAGAAAGGCGTTCTTGACCGCAAACAGGGCTTTTTTTGAAAGAGAGCATGCAGATTGCCTGGGTGCTCTCTTTTGAAAAAGCGGATCGCTTTTTTGAAAAAGTTGTGGCCGTCTAGACGATCTTTATCGAAAGAAGCTTTTTCAAAAGATTTTTCGAAAAAGCTTCTTTCGAAAGAAACATGTAGTCTAGATGTACCCCCTGGGTTTAACTTTCTAATGAGAAAAAAAAAAAATCTCTCTCCCAAGAAGTATTGAGAGCACAAGACTGCAACTATGTTCAGCCAGTGCATGGTTAATTGGAGAGATTCTTTGTACATTCCCTTAATCTTGCACACCTGCACATCAGCAAGGCACAATCTAACTTGAGAGGCAAGGACAGGCAGTTTATGAAGAGTGGGGAGGGGAAGGTGTAAGACATCTGACCCTACTTTTTAGAAACGAACATGCAAGAGAACAATTCTCTTTAAAACAGTCAAGAAAAGTAGAATTAAAGTTACCTGTTGCCTGGCGAAGTAACCCTTCACCAGGGACCCCATGATCTGCTGAGGAGATTTCGCAGTGCAAATGTTTGGTGTCACTGAGCTGGTAAGCACCCTTTCAGCGTACCGGATCCAACCTACAATACAGTGAATGAAGGAAGAAAGCAAAATTGAGGGCATATGGAAACAGTTCCTTGAGGAAAAGGATAAAAAAAAATCCAGCATGATGAGGTGGCAGGGCTGATGAGAAACTGCTTGTTAAAAGTAGAGAGAGAAAATGGATGTCTCCCATTGCATTCAGGAACTTTCAGCAATAGCTTATTAATGCCAATGGAAGCTACCTTCTCTCCAGAGACTCCCTACATCCGTAAATTCCAACCTTTTCTTTTGGATGGAGACCTTTTGTTATGGACTGCTGGATAGAGGACAGATTTCTTCCACTCTCCCCTGGCACAGCTGCCACCAATTATCTTTTATGTCCTTATATGGCTCCTTATTACTGTACAATCCAAGTGTCCTGCAGTCAATGCATTTATCCCCACACCATCCTTATGGAGATAGGCAGCACTATTATCCCATTTTACAGATGGCCCTAATAAACTTAAGTGACTCATCAAAAAAAAAAAAAAAAAAAAAAAATCACACAAAAGATTTGCTGCAAAGCTGAGCTGAGCTGAACTCCAGTGTCCTGAGTGCCAGAGTAGCACCCCAACCACTAGACTATCCTTCCTTATTATTCTGCTCAGCCCATTCTCTGTTTCATTTTGTCCTTTTCTAGGCATTCTCTTTTGCTGCTCTCCTCTGTTTATCCTTTTCATCTCCTTCTCTGGTTTCTCTTCCTAATTCCCTCACTCAGATAGCAGCAACTTCCTTAGAGTGGGAGTATCCACTGGTGCTCTCTGACTCGCTGAAGGTAGGGGGGTGGGGTGGGGTGGGGTTCTGGAGTGCACTAGGGGATAGGGCATCAGCCTCTGGAGCACAGGCTGGTGGGCTTGATCCCTTACCCCACTCTCAGGCAGTGGCTGGGCAGCCAACACCGGTTGCCCCAGGATCAGGAAAGCAGGATAAGGGACCCTGTGAAGGTAGGGGGGTGGGTGGGTTCTGGAGTGGCTTAAGGGCTAGGGCATTTGCCTGGGGAGCATAGGGTGGTGTGCTCTAGTCCATCCCCACCCAAAGACAGAGAGGTGGGGTGGGCTCTGGAGTGGCCTAGGGGATAGGGTACGTGCAGGGTGGTGGGATCAAGCCCTGCCCCCCTCTGCCCACCCTGGGAGCAGCCAAACAGCAAAACACCAGCTGATCTACAGATGGATGTTTCTCCCACATTAGAAAGGCAGGTAAGGGACCCTATGAAGGTAGGGGAGGTGGAGTGGGCACTGGTGTGGCCTAGGGGGATACAGCATTTGCACAGGGTGGTGGTTCAAGTCCCAACCACCCTGGGAGCATCCACGGATGCAGAAGCAGGGAAAAGCCATCTCAGCCAGCAGCTCTCTGCCTGAGCCTTGTGCAGATGAGCTGCATGAAGCAGCCACAGAAGATGAAAAGATATCCAAGGCATCACCTGCTTTTTTTCCCATGAGTACATTTGTACTAAGGGGACCCAGACTGGGATCATACTGTTTCCCTTCCTCCTTTTATTCCATTTAGGTTGGACATTAGGTAAAACTTCCCAACTGTCAGGGTGGTTAAACACTGGAATAAATTGCTTAGGGAAGTTGTGGAATCTCCATCATTTGAGATATTTAAGAGCAGGTTAGACAGATATCAGGGATGTTGGTGCTTGTTTCTGCTGTAAGGGACCTCTTGAGGCCCCTTCCAGTTCTAGTATTCTATGATAACTAGCCAATTAGCCCGTCATAAGACGGGATTTTCAGGTCTTGTCTCCTGAGCTCTCTTGCTCCGTCTCTCTCTCTCTCTTTCTCTCCCTACTGCTTCCCCGCCTCTCTCTCAGCTCTCCTCCGCCTGCTGCCTCTCTCTCCATCTCTTTCTTTCTCTTCTCCCCCTCCTGCCTCTCACTCTCCCTTTCTCTTCTCCTCCTCCTCCTGCCTCTCTCTCCCTCCATCTCTCCCGCCCCTTCCCCTTCCCTCCCGCCGTGGCGCCAGGCTGAGTGCTGCCTGCTCAGCTGGGCTGCTGCGAGGGGCGGGCGGTGACGACACGGCCGTGGCCGTGTACATCACTGCCCTCCCTTCCCCTCCCACCTCGGGGTAGCCCAAACAGCCCCTTGCGCTGCTGGCTCCCCCAGGGGCCCGGCTGAGGGGCGCAGCACTCAGACGAGTGCCACAGCGGGAGGAAGGGGCGGTGACGACTGCGGCCGCCCCTGGCTGTGTACATCACCGCCCGCCTTCCCCTCCCTCCGTGGCAGCTCGGCTGAGTGTTGCGTGCTCAGCCGGGCCGCCGCAGGGTGAGGAGGGGGCCGGGCAGTGACATACACGGCCGGGGCGGGGCTGTCTACGTCACCGCCCCTCCCTCCTCTCTCCCGCGGCGGCCTGGCTGAGGGGCGCACCACGCAGCGCCACGGCGGGAGGAGGAAGGGGGGGCGGTGACGTACACGGCCCCGCCCCTTGGCCGTGTACATCACCACCCCGCCCCCCTTCCTGTCCCACCGGGCCCACCTGAGTGACGCTCAGCTGGGCCCCGGCGGGGGAGCAAGTGGCAGCAAGTGGCCAGTGGCTGCATCCCTCCCCCCATCGCCAGGTCTGCTTCCTGCCCCCCTCCTCCCGGCCAGCCCCACAGCCCCGATCCCCAGCTCTGCTTCCCACCCTCTTTCTGCCGGCCAGCCCCACGGCCCCGGACACCCGCCCGCCAGCGCTGCTTCCCTCCCCATCCTCCTCCAGCCCACAGCCCCAGCTCTGCTTCCCACCCCCTTCCAGCCAGCCCGCCCCTTCCCCTCCTGCGGCACTCGCCCCGCCCCGTGGCGCGCCGCTCAGCTGGGAGCGGCGCAGCGAGCCACAGCACGCCACGCAGGGAGGGGGACAGGGCTGGCTGGAAGGGGGTGGAAAGCAGAGCTGGGCGGGGGATCGGGGCTGTGGGGCTGGAGGAGGATGGGAGGGGGCCGAAGGGGGAGGGAAGCAGCGCTGGTGGGAGGGGTGTCCGGGGGCCATGGGGCCCGAAGAGCCAGGGAGCGAGGGGAAGGGGGGCAGGGCGCTGACGTACACGGCCAGGGGGCGTGGCCGTGTACGTCAGAGTTACAGACGCACAGACACTGGGCTACTATATATATATGATTCTTTCCTCTGCTCTGCACACTTATTGGACACAGCTGGGGTCTCCCTATGCACTGAGGAAAGAGCAAACCTAACCTCAGGGTTTCATAAGACACTCATAGTTTGCTTTCAAATTTCTACTTTGACTATGCAGTTTGTCCATGTTAGCAGCCCCCATGAATAAATCTTTTACTGTATGGAAGTATACTAATAGGCATCTACAAATAGACTTAGTGAATCCATGGGGTAATTAATTCTATAATTTAGAATCCATTGTGAAATAAATTATGCATTGCATCTTCTTGAATGCACAGATTTATGGGAGCACAAAATACAGCACCTCAACCAGGGAATCAGCTAATAATGAAACATTATTTCGTTTTCGCAGCCGTCACTTGGATCACCATATACTAATGCTGCTCCACTCTTTACTCAAGAGTGTGGAATAACTCTATAACATTCTGTTTTCTAAATTTCAATGTCTCAGTACATGGTACAGTTTGCCTTCTCTGGAACAGCAGAGTTGAATGAAACATCATCTAAAAAACTCACTGCATTATAGGCCAAATTAGCTACTACATGAAAATCTGTATCCTCTTAAAAAACCTGTTAAGCATCCAAAGTCTCGATGCATTATTGGAGATATGAACAGATACTCTATCTAATGTCATTCTTACCGACCTCATTGCTGTAGTGCCCAACTACCTCATAATCTTTAACATATTTATCTTTGCAGCATCCCTGTGGGGCAGGGCAATTCCATTATCTCCACTGTACAGCTGAGAAAGTTAAAATGACTGACGAGGTCACTCAGGAAACCTGGACCAGAGCATGGAATTGAACCTGGCTCTCCCAAGTCCCAGGTTAGTGTCTAACCACTGGGCCTACAATGTGTGTGTTAGATTGGTAGACCGATATTTTGCCAGTCCCAAAACTAAATAGAAATATCAGGGTTAGTCCAGTCTCTTAGCCTACAGGCAATACCCAGTTCACATCAGACAAGTTCTCCATCCTCAAACAGATTAGAGTTGGGGTGGATTGGGGGGGTTGGCTAGGGGTGTGCGCCCCCCACCCCCACCCCCGGTCTGTGGTTGCCTCAAAGACCCTTCCCCCATGCCCTTTATATGTAGAGTGCACATGTGTGTTTGGGAGGGTGGGGGACTATCAGGGAGTGAGGGGAACGTGTGCAGCATGTGTGCCTTCCTCTTGCTCCCAGCTGCCCAGGAGAGAGGCAGAGAATTCATACAAGCTGTGCACTTCCCCTTGCTCCCAAATCAGAGGAAGAGGGGCAATGACCCAGTACGTGCAGCTTTAGCCTCCCCATTACCCTCCCAGGCCCTGGCCCCTGAACCCTCCCATGCCCTCAGCCCCTGCCCTAACCCCTACTCTGATTCCTGAAACCACACATCCCCTGCCCTGAGCCCCCACCCCAGTCCCCTGCCCTTATTCCTGAATCCTCTAAACTCCCCTGCCCTGAGCCCTCACTTCCCTGCCCTTATTTCTGAACCCCACACCGTCAGTTCCTGCCCTTTTCCTGACCCCCAAAACCCACTGCCCTTAGCGACTCCCCTCACTCTAACGCCCTGGCCCGAGGCCCCCCCCAACTTCACCCCTCACTTAAATTTCTTATAGGTAATGTCATATCACATCCCCCTCAACCACCTGATTTGAGCACCCTCCCCTGGCTGTGCGTGCACGCTACAATAGCACCTGTAAGAAATGTAAGTTACTTTCACCCCTGTGAAATACTAGGTGCAATTAAAACTATGCAAACTTATTTAATCGCTCTTTAATACACTGAGAAGATGGGGTAAAATAATTATCGTTAGCTACGCAATAATGCTCAAGAGGAGAGAGGAGATGAGGAGGGGGAACCAAAGTCATATCTTGCATGTCCTCCCCCAGAATAGCTAGTTGGGCTCCTGCTATTAGGAAATATATTTGTAGGCTTGTAGTAATCCTGAGATTTGGGGACCACAAGGAAGAAACGTTATAAGTTAAGACGTTATACAATACGTATACATGCGAGTCAGCTGAAAATAGGCAGTTGGACAAATAAAAAGCAGACAGTATAGTAATCAGGATGATACTCAATTGATTTACTCTTTGCAGGGATCAGGATCTATTTCCATGACTTTAAGGCATTACACCCTTGCAATATGAGAATTACAAATTAGGGGAGAACTACCTGTCCTCCTGCCTGGTGAGCCCAACTTTGGTTAGGAGACGAGAATGACCAGTTTGACTAGAGACCCTAGCAGGCATTTAAAACACCCCCAACTCGGGATATTAGCGAGTAGTTGATAAGTTTATGCTCATCGGGTAGTAGACTAATCGGGCAGTCAACTGGAGTATTGACTACTCACTTCCTCCCCCCACCTCGCTGCCTCTCTGAGAGGCAGCAAGGGAGCGGGGGGACAGGAGCCAGGGCTGCCTCTTTCCCTCCCCCCCCCCCGCCTCTATCAGAGATAGCAGGGGGGGAGATAGGGGAGGCTGCTCCAGCAGCAGCCCCTGTCTGCAGGAGTCACAGCGGGGAGCAGGGTCCCCCAGTGGCCAGGGGCTGGTGCCGCCAAGTAGGTCCTGTTTGCGGTGGCTAGGGCTGGCTGTGGGTAGGGGCTGCTGGACTCAGCGCAAGCCAGGACCGAGCTCGTGCTGGTCTGGGACGCTGAGCCTCTACATTTTAAATGTAGTACGAGCTGCAGCTCTTTCTACATTTAAAATGCAGAGCCACAGCGCGGGTGGCTCCCAGAGTCAGCAGGAGCTGGGACGGCTCAGTCCCAGCTCGAGCCAGCTCCTGGAGCTATCCCTGCTGTGGCTCTGCAGAGCAATCCTTATCGATTAATCGTGTACTGTTAGTCAGATAACCGCAATTTAACCTCCCTACCCCCAACATACACTTACTTATTCATTTCTGTTCAAGAGACGCAAGGGCTGGATTAATAAAGGGATTTACATATCAGGACTGAGGTGCACTGATAGAATTATGAATAAGAAGTCTGTGTTGGGTTTAGCTGCATTATGTCTGCTTCAAACCAGTGCTACAAATCTCACCTTGTCACAATCATATTAAAAATTGTGGAAAATGTGTGTGTTTCATTTTCTTTTTAGTGCCTGAAATAAAAGTTGGATGAATAGCACTGAAATCCTTTAACAATCCCCCTCCCCACCATGTACATGACTGTAGAAGAGATTATGTCTCTAAAAAGAGGAAGTATTTCTTATTTTAAGCTAGGACTTGTCCACTGTGTCACTCCAGATGAAGTCTCTCAGATCACCCTTAAACATCTGGCATGATTTTCATTAGCCATCAGAATGCTGTGCCTAGGAAGCTAGTTTTCAGAAACCAAATATTTTCAGTATTATAAATCACACAAACCCAATGGAGTGTCATTAAAATCCAAACAGCTGCAGCCAGCTAGGTAGGCTAGAGTTATTTATGTGTTATTTTACCATGTAACTAGGAAACAAAACAAATGTCCATTAGTTCCAGCTTCACAATGGCATTACTCACTGTTTAGTTATTCAAGTAGCTTCAGTGAATGAGCAATACAAGGCCTTTATATGTACTTCACATATGCACTGTCTGTTTCTGCCAACTCAACAATAGGTCTTTAAAATGCAGAACCACAGTTCCAGCAAATCTAAGAAACTGATGCACTTCTTAACCATACAGATTCCCCATATGTTTGCATTAATTCTAGGTCATCTTGGGCATATCTAAACTAGGAAATTATTTCAAAATAACGTTGAAATAGGGTATCCACACTACGGGGAAGCTTCAAAATTAGTCCAACGCAGGTTCCGCTAATGTGGACCCACTACCTTGACTTAGAGCCCCAGGAATCATAGAATACTAGAACTGAAAGGGACCACGAGAGATCATCAAGTCCTATCCCCTGCCCTCACGGCAGGACCAAGCACGATCTAGATCATCCCTGATAAATGTCTGTCTAACCTGCTTTTAAATAACTCCAGTGATGGGAGATTCCACAACCTCCCTCAGCAACTTATTCCAGTATTTAAACATCCTGACAGTTAGGAAGTTTTTCCTAATGTCCAACCTAAACCTTCTTTGTTGCAGTTTAAGCCTATTGCTTCTTGTCCTATCATCAGAGGCCAAAGAGAACAATTTTCCCCCTTCCTCCCTGTGACACCCTGTTAGATACCTGAAAACTGTTATCATGTCCCCTCTCAGTCTTCTCTTTTCCAAACTAAACAAGCCCAATTCCTTCAGCCTCCCTCATAGTACATATTTTCTAGACCTTTAATTATTCTTGTTGCTCTTCTCTGGACCTTCTCCAATTTCTCCACATCTGTCTTGAAATGTGGTGCCCAGAACTGGACATAATACTCCAGTTGAGGCCTAATCAGCACAGAGCAGAGCGGAAGAATGATTTCTCATATCTTGCTCACAAAACTCCTGTTAATGCAACCTAAAATCATGTTTGCTTTTTTTGCAGCAATGTCACCCTGCTGACTCAGATTTAGCTTGTGGTCCACTAGGACCCCTAGATCCCTTTCTGCAGTACTCCTTCCTAGACAGTCGCTTCTCATTCTGTATGTGTGAAACGGATTGTTCCTTCCTAAGTGGAGTACTTTGTATTTGACCTTATTAAACTTCATCCTATTTACCTCAGACCATTTCTCCATTTTGTCCAGATCATTTTGAATTATGATCCTATCTTCCAAAGCAATTGCAACTCCTCCCAGCTTGGTATCATCTGCAAACTTAATAAGCATATTCTCTATGCCTTCATCTAAATAACTGAAGATATTGAACAGAACCGGTCCCAAAACAGACCCCTGCAGAACCCCACTTGTTATGCCTTTCCAGCATGACTGTGAATCATTAATAACTACTCTGAGAATGGTTATCCAGTCAGTTATGCACCCACCTTACAGTAGCCCCATCTAGGTTGTATTTTCCTAGTTTGTTGAGAAGAAGGTCATGCGAGACCATATCA
The DNA here is from genome assembly GCA_019425775.1 of Rafetus swinhoei. Lineage (NCBI taxonomy): Eukaryota > Metazoa > Chordata > Testudines > Trionychidae > Rafetus > Rafetus swinhoei. The sequence continues at coordinate 6,441,696 of CM033438.1, forward strand.
AATGACCTACTAAAGTCTAGGTAAACCTTGTCCACTGCTTCTCCCTTATCCACAAGACTTGTTATTCCTCAGGTCTAATATGGACCTGAGGCCTCCTTTTGCTTTGGGTATGAGGAAGTATCTGGAGTAGAACCCTTGCCTGTAAACTCCTGAGGAACCTCCTTTATCATCACCAAGCCTAGGAGCAATTATACCTCCTGCATGAGGCACTGCTCATGACGGGCTCCTTGAAGAGGGACAGGCAGAGGGAGTGGGAACGCAGGAGGTGGCAGAATTGGATAGAGTATCCCACTCCCACTGTGCTTTGGATCCAGCAGTCTGACATAATTTGTGACCAAGCACAGTGGAAGTAGGATAGATGATTCCCAAAAAGAGTGGGAGAGATCTAAAGTGGGTGCTGGTACAAGGTCCTCAGGCACACCCTGAAAAGTTGGATTTAGGGATCTTGAGCATGGCCTGAGGAGGAACGTGGCTGATGCCTCCTGTTGGGTCTGCTCCATTGTCTGCCAGCCTCATGTCGCTGCAAAGCAGAGCAGAAGTGTGAAAGAGGCTGTGACTTAAACTACTTCCTTTGCCTGGTGGAGGGTGTGTTTGTGAAGACTCTTGAGAGTGTCCCATGGTGTCTTTCAGACTGTGCAGACATGACTCCGTGTTCTCTGTGAACAGACCTGCACAATCAAAGGGCAAGTCCTGTCTGGTGGTTTCCATCTCAGGTGGAATGCCAGACACCTGAAGACATGTGATTTGTCACATGGTAATCATGGTGGCCATGGTGTGGGCTGCTGAATCTGCTGAGTTCAGAGCTCCCTGTAAAGCCATTCTGGAGACCACCCTTACTTCCTCAGGGAGAGCGGAGAATTCTGCACAGGGCTCCAGGGGCAGCAGTCCTTTGAACTTATCCATGGCACTCTAGGGGTTATACACATAATGGCTCAGGACCACTTCCGGGTTTGCCACCTGCAACTGCAGCTCCCAACTATGGCATAAGTCTTTTGCCCAAAAAGGTTGACATTTTTGGGCTCCTTACCTTTAGACACAGGCCCAGACTGATTTTAGTGCTCCTTATGGTTTGCTGCATCCACAACTAACATACCCGGCTGCGGTTGTGTAAAAAGGTGCTCATATTCCTTTTGGGGAACAAAGTACCTGCACTCAATGCCCTTTGCAGTGGGCGGGATGGAAGCTGTTGTCTTCCAGAGCACCTTAATGATAGTCTGGATGGACATTATAAGTGGCAGCACCATTCCAGATGGCCCCTTGGCTGTAAGAATGTCCACCATGGGTCACAGAGTCTTCCACCATCTCCTCAGCCTGCAGGTGCAGGTTCTGGGCAACCCTGCATTGGAGGTCCTGATGGGCTGTAAGAGAGGCAGGCAGAGAGATGGTGGACATGCCTGCCACAGCATCATCTGGAGAGGAGGAAGAGGAAGCTGCCGTAACAGGGACTCAGGATGTTAAGTAGCGTGTATTTCACTAATGAAATAGTTGATGCATTTTTGCATCAACTATTTGATTAGTTGATAGGGCAGTGCTGCCCCTTTGAAACGCCGTGGTGGCATTTCAAAGGGGCAGCGCGGCATGGAGCCGTTTTGAAGTACCCCCCTCTTATCTCACAGAGGCAGCAAGGAGGTGAGGAAGTGTCTAGTTGACTATCCTGATGATTATCCAATAAACATTTGCTTATCGGATAGTCAACTAGTCCTTAAGGGACCTCTGTATCCTCTGCCTCAGCTGGAGAAGGCTGTGCTAGAACCACCCTTGGAGGCAACCCCTTGGAGGGGACCCGTCTGAGTGCCCAGAACAGGATGAGTGGCAGGCGGTGCCATTTGCTGTTGCTCCATATCCACAACCAGTGTGGAAGTGGGGACCACAAAGGCTGAGGAAGAACCCGGGGAACTGACATCATCAAGGCCGGCTTTGACACTGGGCCCTGAGCTTGGTGGTAGGCCCATGGGATCAAAAATGGCCAGTTCATGGGTGTTTGTCACTGAGGAGACCATAAAACCTAGACTGCAGGTGCCTCGTGGTGCAGTCAGTGCCGGGAGCAGAAACGGTACTGGCTGCAGGAAGAAAACACTGATTCGTCCGCTGACTTTGATGAGTATTCAGTGCCAGACTAAGAGGTGTGCCGACCCTGACGGGGTAGGGGAATGGTGATGGGAGGAGGCCAAGTAGCTTGAAAGCACAGTGGGTTTTCCCCGATGCTATCTAGGTGGTGCTAGTATCAGTGCCACTATGAAAGATGTTGTCACCATCAGAGACGCAGGCATTAGATGCCTGCAGCACTGCTGGCAGTGGCACTGCATCGCAAGCATTGGAACTGTAGTCAGCTGTACTGAAACCAATGGCACCACACGCACTGAAGTTGCAGTGAGTGGTTCTACCACAGTGGTGAAAATCATTAGCAGTGATGATGATGAGGGCATCCTTAATGATGGTGCCAACCTCGGTGCCACCATCTGCGAAGCATGCGGCATCTGTGCTGGTGCTCCTCCCAACCGGGTGCCCAGAGGAGGAAGGGCACACAAGTGCCCTTGATGCAGAGCTGCAGGCTAGGGTGATGACTGGGTCATCATGGCAATAAGGTCCCTGGTAGCCACAAACATGTCTGCCATTGATGGAAGATCAATGTCCTTCTCTAGATGGTCTCCACCCAGGGAGACTACAAGTGCACCAGGCTCAGCAGTTGGGCTGGAGCCAATGGTGTCGTGAACAGCAGTGCAGCGTGTGGGTGCCCCTGTGCCAGGCATGCCCCACTAAGTACTTCACACTGTGCCTTAACTGGCAACCAGTCTCTGTCCACTTCCCTTTTCTTGGCCAGCACTGGGTATCGGGAGTGGTGCTGCGCACTGGACCCCGCATGGTGGGAGGACCAGTGCCTATGTCCCGAGTGCTTCTTCAGCACTGGGTCTCACACAGATGACATTGGAGCACTGCACATCACTGGTGGCAGGGACTGCAATGCCACTTGTATTATGAGGCGCTTGAGGCAGTAGTCTCATGCCTTCTTGGTACGAGGACAAAAGGTCCTACAAATGGGGCATTTGTCCATCTGGTGTCCTTCAACCAGACAATTAAGGTACAGTCAGCATGGGGGTCGCCCATAGGCATATGCTTGCCACAGTTCTTGCAGGTTTGAAACCTTGGGAACACGGCATTCCCCAATGAAGGGGCTAAAGTGGGGGGGGGGAACCCCATTAACACAACTACAACCAGTAACTATATAAACTAAACTAACTACATAATTATGAACAAACTATCTACACCTATGTAACACTAGGGTACTGAGACACTTGCTAAGCAAGAGACCGGAGCTGTTCCTGTGACCATCATGCGTGGTAAGAAGGAACAGAAAGTGGAAGCGAGGGAGAGAAGAGAGGAGTCGGCTGTGTCTTATATTCACCATCATAGCTGCACCATGCCAGGGGGCTCCACAGCTAACCCTATGGATACTGCTAGGATAAACGCTTTCCCCAGCAATCATGTATGTATGTGTGCACACACCTGTTGGAATGCACATGAGTAATCACTCGTGAAGTGTATGTTCAATACATCCAGCAAAGAATATACACAATATTCACCCAAAGATACTTCTCTTTACACAATAAAATGTAAGATTATAATTTTAAAAAACCCCATAGTTTCCCAGAAAATAATCTATTCAAAATTACATGCCCACACATTTTACATTAACCGATAATGTCACGTTATGGAGACTGGCAACCCTCCAAGAAGAACATGCTGCATTTGTAACTCATCTTGCATCTCTCTTTTATAATAATTATTTCCTTACTGGAATATTGCCCACTAGAACTAGTTTAAAAGTGACAATTAATTTGTTTCCTGATAGAGTACGACACTTCTTAAACAACATGTCCTGAAACACACAACTTTTATTGATAAAAGTTTTTTTCTGCTCCTTTGTTGGTGTTTATAAGGGATTTTTCAGCAGGTGAGATAGGCCAGATTTTTAAACATATTTAGGCACCTGACTGCTGTTGAGTTAGGTGAGTAACTTCCTTTAAGGATCTGGGCTAAACTGATTAACTGAGGATATGGGGAATAGTGTAACTGACTATTCAAAGTAAACAAAAAGGGAAAAAAACCTGTCCTCTTTAACTTGTTTCAGTTCTATTAGTGGTAGGTGTTCCCTAAAATAACAGTAGACATACAAATTCTGAGAAAAATGTGTGATATTTCAAATTGATGGTTTCCCTTCAGCATTAAAATAATTGTTCCATCTCACACACTCAACATGAACACAGTTTCATGTCACCATTTCCTTCCATGCTCCAGTGACAAGTTAAAAACTTTGTATGAGTTAACGGAAGTCATGGTTTCTAATGAAAGTAGTTAGTAAAAGTGTATTTTTCTTAATGGTGTTTTTCAACAGGAAATTTTGAATGCAAAGAAATGGAAGGCAGAGATAAAACCACAAGAGTGAGAGATGCATGATGTAGTGGGGAAGGTGCTGCGGTCTAACCATGATTCAAATCAAGAACTCCTTAAGGTGGCTCAGACGCCTTCCGAGATGTTGGACAAGACACTTAATGCTCTCTGTATCTCAGTTTCTCTAATAGACAGGATGTGAAACTTAACTGGTTAATGGTGTGTATTCACACCAGCTGGTGCAGAGAGGTACTGATTTTGCTTCCCTAAATCAACAATGGTATCATGAGCTTTCGTGGGCACAGCCCACTTCTTCAAATGACCGGAGTTTTGAGTTTAGGACAGCGTTTCTCAAACTTTTTAAGACCGAGGAACACCAAACAATAATTTTTTTTTTTGTATGAGGAACACCTTCATGCCTCCAGCTTCCATCCCAGACACATTTCTCAGTCTATTGTATACAGCCAAGCCCTAAGATACAACCGGATTTGCTCCGACCCCACAGACAGAGACAAACACCTACAGGATCTTTACAGAGCATTCCTAAAACTGAAATACCCACCTTGAGAAGTGAAAAAACAAATTGACAGAGCCAAAAACGTACCCAGACATGAACTACTTCAAGACAGACCCAAAAGAGAAAACAACAGAACTCCACTTGTTATTACCTATAGTCCACAACTCAGACCCCTCCAGCGCATTATACACAATCTACAACCGATCTTGGAAAATGATCCCTCACTCTCAGAGGCCTTGGGAGAAAAGCCTATTCTCTCTTACAGACACGGCCCCAACTGAAACAAAATATTTCCGGTAACCATGCCACACAACCACATTGTAAGCATCCAGGAACCCAGCCCTGCAACCAAACACTATACCGACTATGCCCACATATCTATACTAGTGAATTCATCACTGGAGCCAACATAAGCTACCAAATCAAAAGGTCATTTGACTGCACATCCAGTAATTTGATCTATGCCATCAAATGCCAGCAATGCCCCACTGCTATATATATTGGACAAAGTGGACAGTCTCTGCAGGAAAGAATCAATGGACACCAATCAGATATACGTAAAGGAAACATACAGAAATCTATTGGGGAACACTTTAATCTTCCTAATCACTGTTTAAAAGATCTTCAAGTGGCTGTCTTGTCACAAACCAGTTCTACTAGCCAGATACAAAGAGAAACATTGGAATTAGAGTTCATCCGCAAATTCAATTCACATGCTAATGGGTTGGGGCACTATCAACTTAACAGTCGTTGAAGGTGCGAACAGCTCTTTGTGTAGACTCCTATGTCAGGAACGATACTATCAATTGACTTTGATTCTTATCTGCTTCGTTTTAACTACCCAATCTTCAGATATTTACTGATTTCCTCTAGCTCACTGTCTCCCACCCTCCTCCTTTTTTTTCCTCCCCCTCCGCCCTCTCTCCTATTTATTTTGGGTCTGCACATCCTAAACTCAAATCTCTGGTTATCTGAAGAAGTGGGCCGTGCCACGAAAGCTCATGATACCATCTACATGTTTTGTTAGTCTATAAAGTGCTACCAGACCATTTGTTGTTTTTTAAGTTTATCCTGTACACACTAACTTGGCTACACCCTGAAGCTTCTAAATCAACAACATACACGAGATCTTGGTAGAATTCACACTCAGGGGGGAGGGAAGACAGCATTTGCACTTCTCACCTCTCTCACATTTCTGCAGAGTGACAACAACTTTAACCTGCAGTTGGGGCTCCCTATGACAATCCCTATGTCAAATTGCCTAGGGGAGGCAATGATCAGCACAGTCCATGTCCAACCTGACCACACTCTCCCCATCTACAGTGCCCACTTCTGTGGCTGGGCCAGCTCCCTGGCAGATAAGCAACTGCGTGTGTCTTGCTGTACCAAACCCCTGCTCCCTAAGCATATTTTCTGCCATCCTAGCAGACTGTTAAACCCAGGGCTGAATCTAGTTCTGTGTCTGCAAAGCATTTGATCAGCGTTATAGATGCCAAGCATGATTAAGAAGTAAGGGGCCTGACATTCTTTGTGTTCAGGCCCCCAGTATATCTCCCCCACCATGGGATACCACCCCCTGCTACTCCTCTTTACCCCTTGGCCTTGCCAGAAGCTGGCCCATTGTAAGAGCTGCCCAGGGAGACTGGGTCACTGAGAGGAGCCCTGGACCTCCCACGTGCCAAGAGCAGGCACAAGAGCTGGGAGCTGCTCTCAGGCACTCTGGCCCCCTGCCAAACCAGGACTCCCCACAGCTGCCTGGGTAGCTCTTACCACAACCTAGGGCGATGGTCCTGAAACTGTGGGGCACCCCCCTCTCTCCATGGGGCCTGGAGGACTGTTCAGGGGGCGTACGGCAGAGCCCAGCTCAGCACTATCCCCAGCTCTGCTCTGGGCCCCCCAAAATCTCACCCCCCACCTCCGCAGCTTCAGCAGCCCCAACCCTCCTGATTCCCAAATGGCTGGGACCACGGGGCACAGGCCAAAGAGTAATTCATCACTGCTATCTAAGGTGACCAGAATTTGAAAATGTGCGAGGAGGACACTGAGTTGACAAAAAAAACATACTTGTATATTAGGGTTGCCAGATGGTCTCCCAAAAAATACCGGACAGATGGTATTTTTTTGGTTGAGCAAAAAAGAACGCGGGATTTTTTTTTTTTTTTTTTTTTTGCAAAGTAGGACAAGAAGGACAATTTTTTTCAAAGGAGGACAAAAGGAGGACATAATTATTGGGGAGGACAAGCCCCTCAAAAGGAGGACTGTCCTCAAAGGAGGACGTCTGGTCACTTTACTGCTATCACGTATTACTACATACAGGAGTGGAGCATGTATCTTACAGCATACAGCATACATACAGAGCCCAAATACAGAGCCCAAAAACCTTGAAATACAGAGCCCAAAAACCTTACACACTACAGGGGACACAACTAGAACGGCATTATTTTTATTTTAGTAGTAATAACTGGGGGACTGTACAATACTACAGTTAGGAACTTGATTTCTCACCAGGGCAAGCAGAGGCAAACATTGGCAAGGCATGTTCCTCCTGGTTCTGCTGTCGATACCGCTGAACAAATTCTTTCTGACTCTCCAGGATACTGAAATCAGCAGCTATAGTGGTGTCAAATACATAATGCACCCCTAAGAAACAGAGGGACAAGAATATGTAATGAATTAACTCCTTTAGTGTTTTGCATTTCACAGATCTTCTTCCCCATCTCCACGCTTTTAAATAACTTTTAAAAAACTCCAAGAAACAAATGGGACATCCTGCTAGCCCACCAGTTTTTGGCAACATTAAAAAAAAAAAAAAAAAAAAAAAAACCCACACCAACATACTTTAACAAGAAAAGCCATAAATCTGAAAGCACCTTGTTTGACAGCACAAGGTGTAAAGTTACATGGTAAATCCTGACTTCACTGTGCTCAATGACAAAACTCCTGTTGACCACAATGTAGCCAGGATTTCCTCCATGTACTGGAAATTAGACTTGTGTCAGTCACTGCTGTTATTTCTAATAATCTATTATCTTTTCCATACCTAGAATTTCCTAGTTTCTTTCAAAACAATCCCTCAGAATTGGGGCTTCCTTCTGCTTTCATTTGGAAAAACTTCACACATTGCAGTACTTGACAGATGGGTCTTTACTTCACATTGGCCCTTTACAAGGAGACCCACTAGTGACACTCAAGGGCTGCAAAGTGGTTCAGAACGGGCTGCTTTTTTAAACAATTTGTAATATTCCTTTCCAAACTTACTTTGTCTTTAGACAGTTACAGCAAATAAGGAGAAAGGTTCCTCCTCAGTATCCTCAGCACACATTTTTGCCCCTTCTATGCTATTTTTCAGTTTCAGTCACATAGGAGTAAAAAAAACTCTGAAAAAATACTTGGTAGGAGCTCTGTTTGGTAGTGATGAAAATAGAGGAGAATGCAGCTATGCTTCAAATCAATCATTCTGGGGCAGGGTGACAACCTGTCCCAAACTGGGCAGAACAGTCCCTAAATGCAGAGTTCAATTTCCAGGCCTGAATGGAATGACTCTGGGACAGCATTTGTCCCAGATTCCTGTGGCGCTGCTTCGTGCCTGCCTGAGCGTCAGGGATGGCACCAGCATCTCCCAGGTGCATGGAGCTGAGGTGGACTTTAGGCCCTCCACACAAGGCCCCATCCCTTGCTACTCCTCTCCCTCAATGTCTCCACCTCCTGACCAGGCTGGAAGCCAGACCTCTGCCATGTAAGAGCCACATAGGGAGCCCAGGGTGATATGGGGAGCCCCAGGCCCTACAACCCGCCCAGGGGAGTGGAAAGGGCAGGGTCACATGCTAGGAGCTGCTCTTGGGCACCCTGACCCCACACTCAGGGCAGGTGGAGGGTCCAGGACTCCCCACAGCAGCTAAGGTTTCCTGGGTGGCTCCAGCTTTTGGCCTGATCAGAGGGCATGGCCTCAGGGGGAAGAGGAACAGCAAGAGCAGGGCCACAAACAAGAGTGGGGTTGCATGTGTGGTGCTTTTGCCTTTTGAAAAGCCGGTCATCCTACTCCTGTGCATTTGCAATTTCCTGCCCCAATGAGACAGCCTACATGTAACTAGTTCTCTTCTATATCCAGGGTTATCAGACACTGGGGATGTAAAATCTTTGTTTAATTGGTTAATCAGTTAAACATATTGTTTAACCGGTTAACCAATTAGAGGGAGAGAGGGTGGGGGGCCATTCCAGCCTAGCTGGGCTGGAGTGCCCTGCCCACCGCAGGTTCCGCCGTGGATAGAGGCTGCTACAGGTGACTGGAGCAGCCTCTGCCTGCAGGGAGCAGCCCCTTGCCCACAGCAGGCAGGGAGCTGTTCTAGTCCCCTTTGGTTAACTGGTTACGTTCATATCCATATCAGACACCTCTATTAGGAAAGAAAAACCCATTTTCCGTTATGTAGCTTGGATATCCATAGCAGTGAAGCTATGGCAGCAGAATCGCAGGCTATACAAGAACACTTATAACCCTGGGTACTTAGACAGCAGGCCTATACAGGTTGAACCCCTCTAGTCTGGCATTCTCTGGTCCTGCAACATGCATGGTCCGACATGATTTTAGTTAGCCAGATGTCCACTTATCATGGATGTGGCCCAAGTTTCCCGTAGTCTCATAAAGTTTGCTTATAGCCACCAATCCTGGATCTCAGTGTTCTGTGCTTTTATTTAGCTCTAATTTACCCTAAATGTCTTCTAAGAGCCCAGTAAGCAGTGGCAGCATTGGTAATCCCGCTAGACAATACTGACCTCCTGCGGACTGGCAAATTCTCTCGTCCGGTTAGGTCCTGAGGGTGCTGAACTAGAGAGGTTCAACGTGTACTGAAGTGCCTGCTGCTTATAGTGTCAGTGTTATTGGTATCCAAGCTAGCTAAATTAAAGTAGCTCACAGACACCTATACATACTGCATCCAGAGTGTGACTGCAGTAAGACATACTTTCAATTTCAATGTCAACAGTCCAGACCTTGGTCACAGAATGACAAGAATATGCATGTGTGATGGAGAAAGAATTTGTCAAAGAAACAAATTTCAGTGTGAAATCTCCAAAGGGGCATTAGAAACAAGGGACTTAAAGAAGTCTATGGAAGATACCTCAATACTGTCCTTAAATTCTCTTCCCAGTCCCTACTGCCCTGCATCAAGTACATTTCTGAACGGGCACTATTATGTCACAATAAACAACATAATATACCCTTCCACAACAATTCTAAACAATTGCAAAAGAGTCTCTTATTACTGGGCAGTGCTGCAAAATTCTGTTACGGAAGCAAGATAATCCTGTTGTGTTCTCCCTATGTAACAATGAATCAGAACTTACCAAGACTTTTGAGGAAACCACAGAGTTTCTTGGCTGCATTGTTTACACTGAGATTGAATTTAGCAGCAAAATAAGGCAATGACTGAGGGCAAACAGACACTGCCAACACTTTGTGTTTTGAGATATCACATTTCTGGAAAAACAGACAAAGCACACAGGTGGATTATTACAATAGCTTAAGGTTCCCCTTCTTTCCCCTCCCCTCTCCATACTCAAGAGAGTCACTGGTCTAATTTCCTACACTTTAAACAAACATACCATGAAATCGTCAATGAAACAACTACCATCCTTCTTACTGAGAGCGAAATGGAATTTCCTTCTGACTCTGTCAGTGATGAGAGTCAATCAATCAGCTGGAAAGACTGCTATTATAAGAATCAATGAATTCCATCCCGCCTAGGACAACTCTTTCCTCAGCTTATTAAGTGGGCAAGTAGAGTTAGAGAATCAACACTTATTGGATTTTGATAATTAAGGGAAGCATAATACTCCCAAATGTATGGGAAGAACTTGGAAGCAATGTGTCTGATATAGGTGTTTTAATTAATGTTTACACAGAGACTTGAAATTTTAAATTTGGTTCTTCAAACTAAGGATGTGATCCTGAGATCCTGTGATCCTGCCTCATGGCTGTAACGTCAACAGGAATTAAGGACATTCAGCAGGACTGGACCATAAACAAACCCACTCAACAATGCATTATATGCATAATCGAGTGGTTTTGGTTGAAGAAAAAGACTAATGTGCAAAATTAACATTTTGGTGAGGATGACATCTAGTTGAAGATGTACACTTTGTATTTTAGTTAGGACATGATACCTGTCACATATGTTCCTCACCAACTGCAATGGAACACTTAAAAGACAGTCGATAGAATAGAAATAGACGTTATAGAGAAATCCACCACCAGATGATTAAACAGAAATTAGAAATGGAAAAAAACAAGGATTCTACTGCATTTAAATATTTGCCTATCTTACACAACATCAGGCCATACAATCAAACCAGTCCAAAAAACTGGCTAGAAATTCTGTGAAGAATCCTCATATTGACAGTACTTAGACACATCAAATAGGTGCAGAGCACAGTATCAATTTCAATTAATAATAATTTTGTAAAGAGTAGCTGTTGCCTCCTGAGTGAGAGTACAACAAACTGGATCATTAAGCCAGTCAAGATCAGTAGATTCAAGTATCAAAGTAGATTCAAGTCTGGGATCGGCTCACTTCTGCCTTTTAACTATATTAAGACCCACAAAGGCTCTTAATATATTTAAAAGGCACAAGCGCAGCGTCTGGGACTGGATGCGAGCCGAGGACCAGCTGATTCCCGGCTTGTGCCTGGTCCCTCTGCTGCACCTCTGCCTTTTAAATGTATTAAGAGCCTGGCAGAGCCACAGCGTGAGTTAACCCCACTGCGGCTCGGCTTTGCAGATCCCCCCTTATCGACTAGTTGATGGAAATTCCATTGACTACTCGATCAGCTGATTAAATGCAATTTAACATCCCTATTTTGAGAGAAGAAAAAGAACCCAAGATACAGCAAAAAAACCTCTTCTGAATACATACCTTTCAAATGTGTATAACACATATGTCATCTTATACTTTTACATGATCACAAAAAACAAAATACCTTACACCTGAGAAATGTATATTTAACAACACTGTAACTGAACACCTAGAGTTTATTACTGAAGATATGAGATAATCATCAAGCTTTGCTTTATAGCTTCTTACTTATGCCTTAGAATACATCTCATAAGATAATAGTTTACAACCATTTTCTTACTTGCACTGATGAAGTGCTTAAAGTGCTATACTGTTCAAAGGTTTTTAGTTATCACTCTCTTCTTATATCCCAAAGTCCCAATTTGTCTTGAGGAATGAAACTACTTAGTCACTATCTCACATCGTTCCTCTCATACAAATTCCTGCATGCTTTGTGTCACGTTACCTTGTTAAGATTGAGTATGCGAAAGAGCTCCTTCTGATTCTGCTGGAAAATCCTGACACCTTCCTCTGATGTCACACAGTTGTCACAAGCTAGGCAGTCACTAAGGAATATTTTAGCACTAGCCAATTTATGAAATTCACTTTTCTGGAAATGAAAGGAGATTGGATAAGCTAACTTTCAGGGCCTTTGCATTGACTTATTTAAACTCCAGTTGTGGTTTTGGTATTTTGTTAACAAACATAAGACTGTCCACCTTGTGTGTATTTGTAACATTTAAAATTAGAAAATGATCTGGTTAGTACCTCATGATTTCTCAGCCCCTGTCATTATTAAACTGTATTATTAGACACCAAAGCATTTTGAGATACTCTCTCTCTCTCTCAGAGGACAGTAGTGCCAAAAAATTTCAAACTTGGAGTTTTAAAATTAAGCTTCAAAATCATATTCATATTTAGGCACTGTAAATGGCTTCATTTGCAGAGATATTGAGCACAGCTTCCATTAAATTCACAGGCAGTTTAAGTACTTACCTTTTCAGGCTTCTTCAATGCCTAATATTTATTTACATAATTTACATCAGACACCCACGTCTGAAAATGCTGGTGACTGTTTTGTACCCTTAATAAAATCTAAGAAAAAGGTCAAACTGTGCTCACTTGAGTCAGATAAACTGTCTCATTGACCTAAACAAAATTAATTCCATGTCTCTGGCAACCAGGATTTAGCCTTCAATTTGCATTGTCTTATGTTTCATTATGACAGGTCTGAATTTATGGATGGAATATTATTAGTTTCAGAAAAGAGGGACTTCTGCAAAGCAGAAAGACTTCCAGAAGACCCCTTTAAAACTCTCATACTAAAAAGTGTTATATGGTATAATTTAGCAAACTAAGTATGAGACCTATAAGCTGTATTACCTCTTTCACCTACAGTTAGAGACATTTTTATGTGGTTTGAAGTGCCAAGCATCCTCCTCCTTTTTCTTTCAAAAGTAAAGCACCAGTAATAAATTTGTAGAATCAATTCTTGCATGGAAATTGTTGTACTCTATACTGGATTAGCCTTGAGTTAATCCTACAAATGCTGACTTACTTGTGTGAGTAACTTTTACTCAAGTATCCCATTGTCATCATTTGGAGCACTCAAGGGAGTAAAGCAAGAGTGGGGAACCTTTTTTGGGTCAGGGGCTGGTGACCCACAGAAAAGTCAATTGGGGGCTGCACACAAGTGAGAAACACACTAACAAAAAAAACCACCCTTACTCATGTCACTCCCAACTGAGACAGAGAAAGACACTCCCCACACTCCCCTCGCACACCACTGCCCAGTAGATCTTGTGTGCTCCAGCCCCACGCTAGGGAGGCAGGGGGGAGGAGGCTGAAGCACCAGCGCAGGCTCCCCAATGCTGGGGGGAGCCCTGAGCATCAGGGACCAGATCCAGGCAAGTCCCTGGAGTAAAGCACTCTATACATTCACTTAAAGGTAAGGGCATTCAGCACCATGAATGATCAGGCCTTTAGAATGCGGTGGCTTTTTTTAGGAGGAGCAGAGGAGATACAGTGTCCTTTTAAGTGTTGGTAGCTACATGTCATTCTGTAATTATGAACCACATTTATTTGGAGGAATAAAAAAGGTTGATTCAGCTACAATAAGAACAGGCGCAAGGCCAACATATTAAATTCTGTTAAATAAAACATTAATTATTTAGATTAGATTAGAGGAAACATTTCAATCTTTTCTACTTTTTCTATGAAGCCACTGAAAGAAATTATCTTATGGGTGCTCTATACTGAGTGCTATGTTTTCAGTGCGTCCTTCTTAAGAAATCATCAATGTAATGAGCCTACTTTCCATACCTGTTGAATACTTGCATATCCCATTGACTTTAATGGGAGTTCTATGTGCTCAGAACTTTTGAAAAACCAAACCCTGTGTCTGGATACAAAATCCTCATCTGGTCTGCAAAAATGATCTGTGGATATCTGTAGATTTGCAGGACTAATAAAATTTAGATCCACATCCATCTATCATCTGCAAAAACTAGTCAGTGGATATCTGCAGATATAAAGAAGTTATCTGTGGATTTGCCGGGCTCCACCTATTCCAGTTACCTTCTGGACCACTTTCTGTGGATAGCTCTGACATGTAGAACTTTGGTTTAAAAGTACTGTGCATAAACAAATAAAAGTATTTCTTATTCTAAGAAAAAAAGAGAGAAGGATAAAAGTCAAAGCAATAATATAGGTAAATAAAATGATTTAAATAAAAGGAAATTACCTCCTCATTTTCATTATTTGTGCTCAGGGCATCAACCGATGTATTTTGCTTGTCATCATTTTTCTGTTTTTTACTACATTCCTGAAAGAAGTCATAAAAATGTGTGTTTTATAAACCTAAAACCACTTAGTGCTCAAAAACAATATTTTTACTAGGTTTAGGACTTCAGTTTGTGTTTCTAATGCATGTCTTTAGATGCTGTGTGTTAACATTTCCCCCATGTTTATTACAATGGAAAACATTGATGGGATGTTCACTTGCACCGCTCTTACATTTTTGGGTGTATTTTTAACATCAGGGGCAGAGATAAGGAAGGAACAGGGAAAAATGTACTCTAGAGTATGTGGGAACCACTACAATGTACCATAAAATAGTCACATAAAACCATTTGAAATGTAATCAGAATATAAAGAAAATTGCATAAAAGAACTTGTCACAAAAAACCTCAACAGTAAGTTACGTGAACTATCATTTCCATCACAACTTGTCCAGAGAAATAAATATAATTAAACCTTCCTTGGAAATAAAATTATTTCAATGTTGTCACTAAAGTAGACCACAAGAGGCAAGCTCATTTTGAAGTATGTACAGTGCAGTGGCTATCTATAACCTTGTTATCTGTAACCAAATTCTACTCCTGCACCACCCATTTCAGAGATAATATATACAAAATTCAAGTCATTTAACTGTACACTGGCTGCAACTTAGCCCTGCCCTGCTGCATAAATGTAAGGCACTGCAACAACCCACTTGCTTTACTTATTCAAAAATGGCAATCCCTTGAAACACAAAGGGTCCTCACATTATAAGATCAAGGAAGTGTCTGACCTGGGGTGGAATTAAACTACTGCCTATTTCCAATGCATAAAATCATAAGAAAACAGCACTCACCGTTTTGGTGCAGTTTTCACACTTCATCTGTGAGTCTTTGTATTACTTTTTGGTATGTCTATTCAATTTTGAAAGGCGATTTTCTTACTACTGAAGTGTGTTGATTCTCTTTATGCAATAGGCAGAGGCAGAATTGAGGAAACGGGAGTTCAATTGCTCTGCTTGTCAGCTTTCTGCAATAAAAGGCACAAAGAGCAAGAAACCAGCTTAGCTCTCCCTTCCAATTCCTGTTGCCTTTTGTTATTACTGCCCTACTGCCCTCTTATGACACTCCTCCTGATTGGCACTTTCAAAAGCCATCGAGATGCCCGGGAGTGGGAAGGTCTGACTGCACAGCAGCCAATTAGGGTCTGGCTGCACAGCAGCTAATTCTTTCTTCCTGTAGATGGGAGAAGAACCTTTAGCTTCAGACTCTACAGTAGGGCGGTTTTAAAAAATTATCACGCCTTTGGAATTTGCTTACATTGTAATGAGCAACAAATACTACAGAGAAAAAGCTTTTAGGAAGATCAATGTGCTAGATCCAAGGCCTGTAATCATGATTAATGGTATTTATCCCTTTGACGTGCTTAGAATGCAACCCATGAATTGGCAGCAAATACGTGTTGCTCTGGGGAGTCATCTCTGGTCATCCCTGTATTTTGCATAGAGAAATCAAGCTTTAGCCCTACGTGCTATTAACGCGAAATGAACATGCAAACCTAGGGTGGTAAAAAGCGGTCACCCTTTAACAGGCAGAAAACAGAGACTGTATCTTGCGCTAAGACCCGAGACTTAGGACCCTGTTTCCCAAGGTTCAGCTCATTTTTTAATGTTGGAAGGGCTACATGGACAGTGCGGGACTCTGTCTTGATGGAACATCAAAAAAAGAAGTGGAAGAACAGGTTCACACCTCCACAATGGAGGCGGAAAAGCAAATTAGCTTTTCATACCAAAAATAGGTTTGAGTCTCTTGAATGTGGCGGTGTCTCATTCTTTGCGTAAGCGTTTAATAGCCCCCCTTTTAAATCGCACACAAACCTCTCTTCCCTTATCCCGGTGATTACAACAAATCGCTCTGCGTGGGCCACCTTTAAGCTTTGAATTCTGATACTCTGCAATGAAACGATTCATCTCACTAACTAAAGATTTTTAATCGCAAAGTCAGCACAAGGCTCACAGTTAAATTCCCATCGTCACAACCGCAGTACATTGCTTGGCCCCATACATGCAGAACAAAGGGGGGGGGGCATTTTTATGTCTATACAAACATACAGACATGCAATCACGGGCTGTAACCAAATCCCCACGCAGCTAAAGGAATGAAAGAAGACTGAGAAAAGAAGCGAAAAGACTCATATACTGTACCTTGCCGCTTACTTCATTTAACCTACAATAATATGTCCCTTGTGGAAATCAAACAACATGAGCTAAAGTCTGGAGCGTGCAGATCCATCCATTTATGGGGGACCCTGAGCAACAATGGCAGGAAGGCAAGCAGCGGCTTCAGAAAAGCAAGAGAAGTGCTCTTCTTTTTCACCTATTATTTACACAGTCATTCCGCCCTGCTCGTGCCCTGAGCTGCTTGCTTCCTCGGCAGCCTCCACTGCCTCCCACTCAGTCGGAAGGGTTCATTGTAGACCTGCGCGCGGTCACGTAGTCCCAGGCACTTGTCTGGAACTGCAAGGGACAGCGCCTCTCTGCTGCAGAGGAGGTAAAGCCTCGTTTCTCACGGCTAGGATGGAGTGGGAGGAGGGGGCAAACAGCAGCAAAGGAGCGTCAAGAATGCCATTCACGCATTGCTAAATGAGGCTTTTACATTCTCCCAGCCTTACATACAAGAAGGGCTTTTCTAGAGTCAGTACCACAGATCTCCTTGAGGATTTTTGTGTTATTTCTATATTAACGGAGCTTTTTGTGTCGCTGTTTTCTATTAAAAACAAACAAGAGAGCTTATATCAACCTATCTAAATTGTAGACCACCTTGCTCGGATCCTGAAGGCTGTGCCTAGTACCCATATATTGAGTCCAATCTTCTACTACAGAGAGAGTTTGTGTGTCTGCTTGTCCATTTGTTCAGGAACTCCTAAAGAGTAAGAGCCAGGACTACTCAATTTGCTATGCAGCTTCCTCTTATCCAAACTTTAAAAAAGGTCCAGGGTATGGTTGTACCAGGGATGTGCCTGGAATGCGATTGTTTCTTATAAAACTCTAAGAGAGAGGTCTGCTAGCAGGCACAGTTGTACAGCAGGATGACCACAGAGGGGCAGCTGCACCTGTAAGATCAAGGGTGGGCAATCATTTTTGTTGGGCAGAGCAACTCCAATCATTTAGTAAGTGATCAAGGACAGCATTATTTCATATTAATGGAGGAGGTGCAGGGATCTGGGATGGAGTTGAGGGGCAGAAAGGAGGTTGGGGTAAGCGATTGGGGTGCAGGAGGTGGGGTGGGATCTGGGAGGGAGTTTGGGTGAAGAATTGTGACCCGGTGCAGGGGACTGGGATACAGAGTCCAGAAGGGGGTATGGGTGCAGGAGAGGATTCTGACCTGCAGGAAGGGCATAGGGGTGCAGGGTCTAGTAGGGGGATATGGGTAAAGAAGGGGATTCTGACCTGGGGCAGGGGTGCAGAATCTATAAGGGGGTTGTAACCTTGGCAGGACTGCAGGAAGGGGTTAGGGATTTGGGTTGTGACCTGGAGGAGAGGTGTAGGTGTGGGTACAGGATCTGGGAAGGCGTATGGATACAAGAGAGCAGAGAGTTTGGGATGTGTGGGGTAGAGATACAGTACGGGGCAGAGGGTTGGGGGAGAGAAGGGCTATGGCGGCAGAGCCAGGCTCTGGCCAGGAGGTGCTTACCTGGGTGGTTCCTGACCAGCAACCCCAGGGTCCCTGCCTTCCATGCCTCCGCATGTGCTCAGAGCAGTCCATCGGAGGGGCCATATGTGCTGCTCTGAACCTGAGGAGGGGGGGAAGAGGGACGGGTACTGTAAATGCTGCCTGTCTTGCAAACAGGTAGCTTCCACAAGAGCTGCAAGATTGTGCTGGGGTGGGAGCAGTGTGAGAAGCCTCTTACCCCTCTCCCTGAGCTCGCAGCAGTCACAGAAGCACATGGCCCTGCAGCCAGCTTTTACTCAGGTATAGTGCAAGGGTGGAGTAGGCATGGAGCTTGGCTAAGGCTCCCGTGGGCTTGATCTGGTGGCTTGGCAGGCCAAATCTGGCCCACAGGCTGTATTTTGCTCAGCCCTGTATAAGACAGTGGCCAGCTGGGGGGAGAGGCTTTGGATCTTGCCGGCCACTGATCACAGGTAAGGTTCCTGTGCAGGTACTGGGCATGATTGCCCCTGCTCCATGCAAGCCCTCATGCCCAACAACCAGAGCCCAAACCACTCTCTCCAGTCCTCGGTCCCAGTGTTTGACTTGTGGGGGGGAGTAGGGAGAGCCTGGTTGGGTAGCAGGGCTGCCTGGGCTGCACAACCCTGCCCATAGGGAGCTCTGTTTTTCATGATTTAGTAAGCACAAGACATGTGATTTTACATGCCTCACTACCCTTTTGTGACCTATTACATTTTAAAGTGTAAGGAAGGTCTGAATCAATGCTTCCATTATAGTCAGCTGGAATGGGAAAGAAATCCTAGATGTGGTTATGTCACTACAGTTCACTCAGTTTGCTTAGGCCTGCTAGATATTCAACAGCTAGAATGGCATTTTGTCCATTATAACCAATTTGGCTATTGTGGGCTCACAAACTGTGTTAACCCTAACTGTAAGATATGATCACCAATGCTTGCAGTTATTGGGAATGCAGAAAAGTCAGACTGTTTAACTCAGTTCAAAAGAGAGAAATTGTCAGTGTAAAAAAATCTTGGATGGAGAGATGCTGGACTTCCAGAGCCCTTTAGATTAAGATGGGGAGGGAGGTGAGTCAGCAGGCTGCATGTCCTTTAGGTGAGAGCTGTCACACTGGTTTGACCTGTTTCTCCCCACTGTTTCAATGATAGAGTTAAAGAAAGGCTCCCTAAGGAGTCTCTTTTGTATGTAAATTTACTCCAGTGGCTGATGGAATCTCTCCTAATTGGACTGTGCTTTGGGCTAAGTGCTGAGATCACTAGGTTTGGCCCAGAGTGAAATCTACCACAACCTAGTGGAAGATGTGAGGAGCAGCCAACAGGGTGGGCAAGGGGCAATGCTGGCACCAGAGAGCAGTGAGCAGATCCAGCAGAATGGGTGAGATGCCTTCTACCCCGCCTCACACACTCAGTATGTGAGGTGAACTCTACCATAACCAAGGGTATCATCTGTGAATGGGATGGAGAAAAGGGTTGGGCACGCGAAGAGGACATTTACATTGCTGGATTTGAGAGCCTGAGAGGAAAAGGACATTGCCCAACCTTGAGCTGGGACATTTACTCATGGTTTTGGTTATGAACTTTGTGGCATTTTCCCATATTAATGTAACATTACTTCTCTCCCTTTGTATTAAGTGTATTTTCTACACTCAGATTCTGTGCTTGTGAGTGTGAAAACACTGCCTCTCAGCAGCGCCCAGGGGGTTGTGTGAATTTCCCAGGTTACTGGTTTGGGGCTTGAGCCAGTTCTGTGTTGGATTAATGGAGAGGAACCCCTAGATAGTGAACCCAGACCTGACTGCTGCTGGAGCTACTTCCATAAAGATGTGAAGCTCAGTTAATGCACATAAAGTAGGATCCTACCAAATTCATAGTCCCTTATGGCCAATTTCACAGCCATAAGATTTGAAAATTGGTAATGTTTACATCTTCAGTTGTTTAAACCTGAAATTTCATGATATTGTTAACTGTGGGGTCCTGACCCAACAGCAGATTATGTAGGACGGGGGTTGCAAACGTGTTGTAGAGGGGTCAAGGGATTGCCACCTTCATTTTGTGGTGCCTTCTGAGCTGGACTCTGAAAGCAGCAACTACAGAGCTTTCTACAGCTGCAGGAGCTTCCAAGAGGTCGAGGAGGGTCTGGTCTGATCTCCCCTGTGCTTCTGGGAGTGCTCCAGCCAGGGGCTCGTAGCTGTTAGTCCTGGCCAGCTTGGGAAGGACAATCATGGGCGTGAGTAATGTAGGCAAGGGAAGGCATTGCCATCCCAAAAAGACAGGGGTGTCCGCCACCGGTCCAATAGGCTGAAAAGACTGTCTGTGTGGCTGCCCAGATCAGGGGAGGCTGGGTCCATAGTGCAGCTGCCCAGTTGCTCCAGGGAAACACTAACCTTGGGCAGGACCAGTGTTCCCTCTAAGATTTTCCAACCATAAGCAGAGTGAGTTTTGGCTTGTGCACCAATAGTGAGGTCATGTGCGCTGGTTTGGATGTGTGCCACTGTGGCACCCAATTTATTAACATACACGTTCCTGGCCGCTGGAGCAGAACCCCCTCTTCCCTGCCATGAAGCTTGTCCCATTCCCAGCTGCCGGAGCAGACACCTCCCTCCCCTATGTGGTAGATCCTGTTCCCGGCCCCAGCTCCAGAACAGGGCTCAGCCCCCCTGCCCCGTGACAGCCCCAGCCACCGGAGCAGGCCTGCCCCTCCGGCCATGTGGCCCCAGCAGGTCCCAGTGGCTCCCTCACCACACTGTCTCAGCCAGCCCCACCTGCTGGAGCAGCTGCCTGCCTAAGGTTGTTAAATATTGAGTAATTTACTAGTTGATTAATCAATGGAATTTCTATCGACTACTTAACTAGTCGATCTGCACTTCTGCATTCCTCCTTTGAAATATACAAGAGACCCAGCTGGGGCTCTCGTACATTTCAAAGGAGGAATGCGAAACTCTGCATGCAGCCTGGGGCCAGCGGGATGTCCCGCTGACTCCAGGCTGCACGCAGGTGTGCCAGCTTTGAAATGTACAAGAGTCCCCAGCAAGGGCTCTTGTGAATTTCAAAACAGAAGTGCCCACATGGAGCCTGGGGTTAGTGGGGGACTCAGAGTCCTTTGCTGACCCCGGGCTCCATGCTGCGCTTCCGCTTTGAAATGCCACGCGGAGCCCGGGCTCTGTGCGGTATTTCTGCAGTATTTCTGTGGTTTGAAATGCCGCACTGGGAGTCCGCAGCTGACCCCGGGCTCCAGACGGTGCTGCCACTTTGAAACACAACCACAACATTTCAAAGAGGCAGCACCGCATGGAGCTCGGTACAGGGCTCCGTGCAGTGCTGCCACTTTGAAGTATCCCTCTCCCCCCCCCTCCCCATTGCTGCCTCTATCTGGCTGTAATGAGAGGATCTGGGGGCACAGGGCAGGGGCCAGTGGCCACAATGAGGGCTGGGTTGTTGTGGGTATGGAAGAGCCATGACCTTGGGTGGCAAGGGCGGGGCTCGGCTCGGGCTTGCTTCCCAAAGCCAGCCATTCACCCACCACTCATGAGGACAATACTTGCTCTTCCTCTGCATGCTGCTCTTGGGTACATCTCCCAGCTGTAAAAAGCTCTGCACCCATTGCCCCACACTCACTTCTTGCCTCCATCGTTCCACAGCTGCAGGGGGAGGAGTCACTGTACAGCAGGGGTGGGCTTGCCTGTTGTTTGCGGCTGTTCAAGCTCTGTGAGGGAGGGGGATGAACGGGGATGGAGTGTGATCAGTGGATTCATGGTGCTCTAA
Organism: Rafetus swinhoei; assembly: GCA_019425775.1. Taxonomy (NCBI): domain Eukaryota; kingdom Metazoa; phylum Chordata; order Testudines; family Trionychidae; genus Rafetus; species Rafetus swinhoei. The sequence continues at coordinate 6,463,654 of CM033438.1, forward strand.
AAGTGCTGGGAGGGAGGAAGAGGAGGAGGAAGTACAGGGCTCCAGTGTGCAAGAGGTGAGGGGGAAAGGGGCATAGAGAGGGTATGTGGCCACAGGTGGAACTGCTGTGCGCTGCAGGCTGCCCACCACTGCGGCACACTGAGATAAATGAGGGCCACTCATGCGGCCCACTCATTACACTTGGTTGCCCATTGCTGCAGTAAAGGATGTGCCCTCCTTCCAGATGCAATTATTAGCCTGTTTAAATAAGGAAAGGTCATGTGATCCTTGACAGGATTTACTGACACTTTACAGCAGCAAATAACACACCTGGGACTCCAAACAGCACAAGGAAGATCTGATCCAATTTCCGCCTCCAGCTGCAGAAAGCTCATGTGACTGCCCAGTTCCAGAGAGCATCCTGCAGGAGGGGGAGGCACCCAGAAGTGTTCCCTGCCTCCTGCCCCCAGAACAGTGTGCAGAGAAGGGACAACGCATAGAATCCTAGGGCTGGAAGAGATCTCAGGTCATCGAGTCCAACCCCCTGCCCAATGCAGGACCAACCCCAACTAAATCATCCCAGCCAGGGCTTTGTCAAGCTGGAACTTAACAACCTCTAGGAACAGAGATTCCACTATCTCCCTAGCAGGCCTGGCCTTAGGGCAAGGCGGCTGCCTTGGGCCCCATGTCTTCAGAGCCCTGTGCTGCTCGGCACCCGCCCTCCCGGCTGCTGGCTCGCTGCCCTGGCTGGGAATTGCCTGGCCACGTGGGGCAGCCAGCCACAACATGCTGCCTTGGGCCCCGCAAACTCTTTGGCTGTGCTTGCTCCCTAGGTAACCCTTTCCAGTGCTTCACCACCCTCTTAGTGAAATAGTTTTTCCTAATATCCAACCTAGACCTCCCCCACTGTAACCTGAGACCATTGCTCCTCATTCTGGCATCTGTCACCCCTGAGAACGGCCTCTCTCCATCTTCTCTGGAACCTCCCAGAGAAGGCTAGTTGAAGGCTACTTTCAAATCCCTCCTCACTCTTCTCCTCTGCAGACTAAATAAGCCCAGGATGGAGAGGAGTCCTATTCCTCCCCTTCCCAGTCAGAGGTAGGAACCCTCTTTGCTGGGGCATGCCTAGGGACAAAGGGACATCAGGTTTCTTGGGGAAAGGCTTATTTCATGGTCCTTGTCATGTTTTTCACAGCTGTGAAACTGGTAAGACTCCACATATAGGGCATCTTGGGGCAACGGGTGCCATAAGTGTAAGCTCTTATGTGGTCACCATCAATGACACCATGGGGTCTCCTTAGTAACTGTGCACACACCAGTGACAGCTGTGATAGACAAGCTCTGACTGAACAGTGCTGTCCATAGCACATATAATAGAGCCCAGCTTCCCCTGCAAGCTGCACAACCCTTGCTGTGCCATCTCCTAGGAGGAGGCCCTCACCAGCCCATTTCTCAGTGCCGCCAGTCACAGAAGGGGTGGTCACGATCCATTGCCTGAACCTCCCCAGCTCAAGGTCCTGCAGACTGACCTCGCTCAACAAAACCATCCCCCCATCTCTCCAGCAGTGGGCGTTTACCTCAGGCCTTCAGTGCAAGAGTACCTCAGCCATCATCCTGGCCTTAAGCAACTGTGAGAACTTGCACACCATCTTGGATTTGGGCGGGAAAGCTTTAAAGTTGGTCGCCATGTTGGATTTGGGCAGGCAGGATTTAAAGTCGATTCTCATCTCGGATTGGGGCGGGACGCATTGAACGTAAATCGCTAGCTTGGATTTGGGCACCCGAAAGACTTTAACTTAATACGTCATTTTGGCTTTCAAGTTAGCCGCCATCTTGGATTTAAGCAGCAAGCACAGCCTCAGAAGTTAATGGGTACGGAGGTGGCAGAATTAGATTTGCCCGAACCAAAAATGGCCGCCCAAGTTCTGGCACCATTTGCGTGTCGACACTCTAGCGCGCGGCGTTCAATCTTTGCTGTGGTCGCGTTGGCGCTCGGGTGCAGCGACTCTATGGTAAGGTGCCTCCCGCTCGGATCGTGTGCGGCGCGTCCGTGTGGGCAGCAACCGGTCAGTGACAGAGCTGCTTCTCCTCCCAGCCTGCGGGGGGATGGGCCTGCCGGGGGCTCTATGGGGCGCGGGCCAGGGAAGGGTGGGAGGAGCGGGCTGCACGGGGGAGGGGTGGGGAAGTTGAGGGAGGGGGCTGCATAGGGCGAGGGTGGAGGGGAGAGGAGGCTGGGGAAGCGGGCTGCACGGTGGGGAGGAGGGATGGGGAGGTTGGGGAGCGGGGCTGCACGGTGGGGAGGGGGAAGGGATGGGGAGGTTGGGGAGCAGGCTGCACGGTGGGGAGGGGGGATGGGGAGGTTGGGGAGCGGGGCTGCACGGTGGGGAGGGGAGGGATGGGGAGGTTGGGGAGCAGGCTGCACGGTGGGGAGGGAGGAGGGATGGGGAGGTTGGGGAGCAGGCTGCATGGAGGAAGGTGGGGAGGTTGGGGAGCGGGCATCGGGGTGGAGGGATTGGGAGGCTGGGGAGAGCTGGCTGCACAGGGGAGGCTGGAGGGTGGGGAGGCTGGGGAAGCAGGGGAGATTGGGGAGCCGGCTGCACGGGTGTGTGGAGGGATTGGGAGGTTTGGGGAGCGGGCATTATGGGGTGGAGGTTGGGAGGCTGGGGAAGCAGGGGAGATTGGGGAGCCGGCTGCACGGGGTGTGTGGAGGATTGGGAGGTTTGGGGAGCGGGCATTATGGGGTGGAGGGTTGGGAGGCTGGGGAGAGTGGGCTGCATAAGGGGGTGAAGGGAGTATGGGGGTCAGGCTGCATGGGATTGTGGTGCTAATATTTCAGGCTGCTTGCTGGCATTTTGGAGTATAAAGGATGTGGTTGCATGGGAGGTGGGGTGTTGGGGAAACTCCGTCGTTTGATTAGTGCATCAGAGGGGAGCTCAGCCTAAGCACATCTTCCCTTATTGAGATAACTATGAGGCTGGGTAAAGAGCTGATATTTATTAACTGTTGATAAAATTACAATATCTGAAATATACCAGGAGTAATGATGTTATTTTCCATGTTTAGACTTATAGAGTAAACACATAACAGTGAATCCTCCATGGTTCTAGACCAAAATATTTTTCACCTAGTATCAGCAGGGAAAGATGAAGAGCTTGCTTTTGGCCATGTTGAGTTTTAGTTGACAACTGGCCAGGAGATGCTTGAAAGCCTGCTAAGATTTAAAAGCTTCAGAGGGGTAGCCAAGTTAGTCTGTAACAGGAAAAACTTAAAAAACAACAAATAGTCTAGTAGCACCTTAAAGACTAACAAAACAAGATGGTATCATGAGCTCATGATACCATCTACATGTTTTGTTAGTCTTTAAGGTGCTACTAGACTATTTGTTGTTTTTTAAGTTTTTCCTGCTAAGATTTAGGGAGACAGATCCAGAGCACAGCAGTAAAGAGGGCTGAAGGATTCTGCTTTAGGAGATCTTAATGCAGAATACTGACTTGTATTGGTGGGTTTATACTGTAAGGTATTTAGGCTGCTTTTGTAAATAAGTGTTAATAATCTGTCCTCTTCCTAGAGTTCTGAGGAGATTATTTGAATATTTTCAAAGAATGCAAATTAGTAGAGCCCTGCAAATCTTCAGATATCTGCATCTGCGGATGTGTATTCCTGCAGCTCACTTTTGTGGATATGGATGCAGATTAGGAATGTTAAATATTGGTTAATTGAATAGTCGATTAACCTCATGAATTCTTACCAGTTACTCAGCTGTGGTCCCCAGGAGTGGGGCTGGCAGTCAGTTTGCTCCAGCTCCACTCATGAGGAGCCCCCTGCTGCTCTGCGCTGCTGTATCTGTGTCAGAGTGGCAGGCGGGAGCTAGTTCACAAGGAGAGACAGTTTAAAAACCAGCTCCCCTTGCAGACCAGCTGCCTGTCGCCCTGTGCTGCTGCCTCTGATACAGGACTGAGCTGGGCTGCTGGCCAGCCTCCTAAAAAAAAATGTACTGGCAAGGGCAGGAGGGAAAATGTGTGTAGTCTATAGCATTAACCTTGCTTATCAGTTAGACCACACTAGTACATCCCTAATGCGGATACAAATTTTGTAGCTAGAACCCAGAAAATTTGCAGATATCTGCTATCTATCTGTGGGTATCCACATCCACAGTTGTCCATGCAGATATCTGCAGCTCATTTTTTGCTTTTGCGGATAGGGATGTGGATACAAATTGTGTATCTGCAGAGGTTCTACAGATTATGCTGTAATGAGGTCTTGAGGGCAAGGTCAGGCTATAATCAACTGCTCTCAAGTCCACACTAGGGATGTGAATGGGATGAGTCAGCAGTCTTGTGCTGGGTGATAGCAGCAGTGGGTGGGGAGGTTTTAAAAACTGGCTCCCCATGCAGACAGGCTCCCACCTACCACCCTGTGCTGCTGTCTCTGATACACCAGATCCCCCTGAACCTCCTACCCTCCCCATGTGCTGCTGCCTCTGATAGAGAGGCAGCAGTGCAGAAGGTGAGGGAGGCATCCCACCATCCCCCGGAGCAGCCTCTGTCTGCGGTGATTCTGGGCCCAGGGTTTGCTGTATAAGTAGCAGTGGAAAATAACTGGGTGCTACATTGTTCTTTCCCTCATCAAATTTTTTCTGGCATATTCAGATCTTCTAATTATGTCACCAATCAGCTGGAAATTAATACCAACTCCTCCTCTCTCCAGCCTCAACAAGAAAAGGGACGATGTAGTTAGACTAAGCTTCCTCTGTTGCATTAATAGTTTCCCCAGCAGCACCCCATCTCCCGTGCCCCAGCTGACATTTTGTCCCAGAATGCTAGCATAACCCACCTGAAATTTTGACATCTCCCTCGTCATTCCCAGTCCTGGAGAGAGTCCTGTGTCTTTTCCCTATACTGGCTGCTCCAGCCCTGCTAGGGCTGCTGTGCTTGAGAGTGAGAGGGTCTGACTTGCTGCAGCCCAGATGGGAGTCAGGATGCCCAAACAAACTCCCCATCCCCTCCTCACTAATGCCAGCACCCACCCACCCACTCCCTATTTCTATCATCTACCCCATGCAATCTGCTCTCCTCCTCTCACAGCCCAATCTAGGATTGGGGGAGCACTGGGTTCCTCACAGCAGGCAGCTCTCTGCTGGTAAGGGCCATGCTTATCAGGTAACTGGTTAATCCTTTACATCCCTAGCATTATGTCATGCAAGTGGTCATCACTGTAGTGATAAATAAAGCTTCTTCATCTAAGGGCAAGAATGCAGTATGTCTTTAAGTAAGAAGAGTCTGTTTTATAAACTACTTGATTTGCTTGCAGCTGCACTAAGGCTTTATTTAGTCTGTTTCAAAGTGGCGCTGTGGAGCCCAGGCTCAGCTGGAGACTCCCCAGCTGATCTTGGGCTCCGCGGCATTTCCGTGGAACCTGGGATCAACTGGGGAGTCCCCAGCCGACTCTGGCTTCTGGGGAAATGCTGCACGGAATTCGGGTCAGCTGGGAAGTCCCCAGCTGATCCCGGGGTCATCTGAAATGCCATGGGGAGCCCAGGATCAGCTGGGGAGTCCCCCGCTGACCCTGGCTCTGCGTGGCATTTCAAATCTGCAGAGCAGCATAGAGCCTGGGGTCAGCGGGGAACTCTGAGTTGCCCGCTGATCCAGGCTCCATACTGCGGTATGGTTTTGAAATGCACAAGAGCCCCCATTGGGGACACTTGCACATTTCAAAGCTGGCACACCTTGAGCTGCCCAGAGTCACTGGGACTTCCCGCTGGCCCGGGCTGCATGGGGAGTTCTGCATTCCTCCTTTGAAATGTACAAGAGCCCCAGCGGGAGGAATGTGGAGGTGCCTATCGACTAGTTGAGTAGTTGGAAATTCCATAGAATACTCGACTAGTCAATTAACCGATATTTAACATCCGTAGTCCAAAACTTTTAGTCTTGTTTTGCAAGTCTCCATGATGATTATTGTATAGTATCATAAAAGTGTTTTACATGCAAGTAGAATACTGTATCTCTGCTCTGCAGAGATTGCTATCTAGATTGACATGACTGAAGGTTAACAAATATTGGGGCACAGAAAGGGATGAAAAAGAGTACAGCAATAACCTGTAAGTACTTACTCCTTTTCATTGTCTAGCTAGGTTCATGAGTGTTACTAGGCTGTAGGGAATTTCTCCTGAAGATGTACATGTGGCTTGAAAACCGTACAAGTTCCATTCTTCATTTGAAGAGGTCACCTGGCATCAGATCTTGGTCTCTCTTTGTTGGTAAGACATTGATGATTCTTTCCCGCACATTAAGAGACAAATGAGTAACCTGCTTTTCCAAGGCTTATATTTTTATGCCAGCCACAAATAGTTTGTATAAAGCTGACTCCATTTAAACACATGTTTTAAGGAAAGCATGTTAGAAATGTTTCCCAAAAGAAACCCTATTGAGATGAATTGCAAGATTTTTGGAAAGTATTGTTTGGAGAAGTGAAGTCACCTCAACTTTAGCCTCCGCTGACACTTATGGATAGCGTAAAGGCACACCTGCCTATCAGTATAAACTTGAGGAGAAATCCTAGGTCCACTGAAGTTAGCAGTAAAACTCCCATTCAGTAAAATGGGCCCAGGATTTCACATCTGGCATTTATATAGCATTTCTTCTCTGAAGAGCACTGTGTAGAGGCAAAGCACCTCCTGCAAGATAGGTATGGTGTTTCTACCCCTATTTTACATATGGGGAAACAGAATCAAAGAGTAGATAAGTTGTTTGCCCAAGACTATATTGAGAGTTGGTGATAGAACTCACAAGATCTTGGCTCCCAATCCTATTTCTCAGTCAACTAGACCATTCTGCCTTTTAATAATGTAAACATGTTTTATCAAACTGATGGCACAGGTAATTGAAGTAAGGCACTCCAGAGCACGAGGTATCATCCAGCAATTGTCTCTTGGATATGTGAAAACACTTTGCTACCCTTGTGACCCAGTGTACCACAATAGTGCATGCACAGGGTTTTTTTTAGCCTACCATGCTCGATGGGACTATCTTGCAGCTAAGAATAGCCTTTTGAATATGCATATCCTCAGTACTCAAAGTGGTGCTGTCCTTGGGAGGAAGCAAGGTTTAATGGGCAGACTTGCTGGAAATTGGAATTAGTGGCTCTGTTCTTAATTCAGTCATTGTCTTGCTGCCTGACCTTAGGTTGGTTCCTTAGTTTTCCCATTTTAAAATGTGGCATAATTATGTGAGAGAGAGAGAATTGGCATATTTTATTTAATAAGAAATACTTTATTTGCTCTCTACATTGAGTGATGATAACAATCAAAAGGGACAGCAAAGCTGCAATCAAAGCTAGCCCTTCTTTCCATGAGAAGTAATGGATGTAACTTAGGTGTGTGTATTAAATAAAGGAGTTTTTAGATATCTCAAATTGCATGTTTAAATCATACTTGTCCCTCTCTTTCCAGGAATATCTTCCATAGGTCTGGCTGCTGCTTACTATAGTGAAGGTAATTTACTTTATGGAGAGTTTTATTCTTTCCTGTTGGAATTTCCGTTCACATAATTTTCTCCCCCCAGTTTCCACCTGATCCTTCTTAATGTCTTGTACTTAGACACTTTATGAGGTTTTTTTTTTAATCATAAACTCTCTAGGAGCTGGTACAAATCATAAAACTTAGCAGCATCCTGTTGCCTTCACCAGACTTATCCCATGCTTTTCTATGTTTTTCCCTCTAATTCTTTCCCCCCAGTTCCTTTCCAGCCTTGTTTTCCCAAATCTCCAGAGTATTTATAACAGTGATATTTAGCACTGTGTAATACTTTGTTTTGATGTATTTTATAAACTTTAACTAGCTGATTTTTGCAACTCCCGTGGAAGGGTAAGTATTGTTAAAATTCTGCTACCAAACAGAAGTGTCCCTCTGATGGAAGCAATCCTCTCTAGATGTTGCTAAGTCACTCCTGCCAGAGAGAACTAATCCTCAAGGCTTGTCAAAAATTTCTGCTTTAGAAGTGTTTTTATCTGTTCTTTTGGGAATGGATCAGATTGCACCAAATGTCTCTTTTCATAAAGAAAGAAATAAAAAGCTGCAGAGCATCCTATAAGCATCCCTCTTTGTTTCAGATGACACAAGTGGAATGGTGCTTTATACCACCAATGTAATCAGTATATTTTTGTAGGACAAAATACATTGAAATCTGTGTGAGGCACCACCTGTAGAAGACAATATCCTTTCTTAACAGAGTGCCCTGGGATCTCCCCAAACTTACTGAATCCAGTTCAGTAACAGCTTTAGTGAGAAGACCTTTAAGTCACTTAAAACAGGTTGCTCTGTGTAAATATTTCTAGCATATGACATTTTATATATGTGTTAGCCAAGTGTGCTGCCTGCTCCCTTTGTTGGTAAGAAGAAATATATTTGTTTCAACGAATTAGTATCCCCAGTCTCTCACCCTTGTTCTCTGCAGCACAAAGGGGGTTTATCATACAGGTTATAACAGAGTAAGGAGGAACATGTTTGACAGCCCTGTGTTAAAGTATTTGGATATCTCAAGTTCGCAGGAAAAAAATTATATCCATAACAGAACTGTATACAATCTTGTCAGCAAAAATATGGCTAAAATTCTGTATAGCACTGATTCCAGTGTTTTAAAAACAATAACAGAAAACTTTCTACAATGGAATAACTTCTGCTTTTTTTGAATCTGGAAAAACACTATTAAAATACTGTATCTTCCTGTTGTTGAAAAAGAAAACATCTGTAATGGAAGGCACATTTCTTATTTGCTTCCAGAAGGGCTCTGTGTGGTGTTTTTTATTATCTTTTGCTTGCATTTGAAACAATGTATTTAAACTGTGTGTCTTGCATTGTTCAGACAGCTTGGGGTGGAAACTTTTCTACATAGCTGGATGTCTCTTTGTGGCTGTACAGAATCTGGAAGAGTGGGAGGTAAGACACATGCTGTGAATTCAGAAGACAGGAAGTGGGTTGTGCTGGCTGAAAGTATTTGATGGTAGTTGATTTCAGCAGCCGTATGATCATTAATATTGCATAATCCAAATAAACAAGTTACACTGTCAGATGTTGAGAAACATAGCCATGTTGATAACTTATAGTAAATGTTAATGGCGGGGAGTAACTTTAGCAATTTTTCCCTGTATTCTATCAGTATAAAGGTGAATTGGTGTTTAAAGACAAGACTTGGCCAAACATCTGTCATATTTTTCATGTTTTGTGTAAAATATTTTTGCAATTATAACTTGAAATATTTGCAATATGTGATTTTTTTTCAGCTAAGAGAACAAGAACAGCACATAAAATTACTGGTGTAGGCTTCCCACACTTGCTGTCCCTGTAAGTGACACGCAGGGACCTATCCATTAAAGGACAAATCTACCTCCAATTCCACTCAGTATTTCTCCACTCTCAGGAGAGTGCTACTTGTGAAGTTTTGTAAAATTATGTTGACAACTGTTCATCAAAAACTGGACTGAGGTGACCAACTCATTTCACAAGCAGTTGGCAGACTGTCATTATACTTGACCCAGATGTGAATGACATCCTATTCTCTTACCATTCCCTGGGGCCATCTAATCCTTGGGATGTTTTCTTTTTAATTAAAACATCACCATAACATAGGGGTGAGCAATAATTTTCACAGGGCACCACTTCATGAATTTTGGTACCTCATTGTGGGCTGGCACCGAGAGAGACAGTGTGTGTGAGTGTAAAAGAAGGACACTTTGTGTGTGAGACACAGACTTGTGACGCAGATTGAGAGTGTGTGGCAGTGTGTATGTGACGGTGACTGTGTATGTCACAGGCTGGGGTGTGACAGTGACATAGTGTGTGTGCTGGGTAAGTTTCTGAGAGAAGCCACGTGCTCTCTTTAAGGGAAATCTGTCCTGCTCTGTTGTCTTCCCCCTTCACGGCTCTGCATCTCATTTTAGTCACTTACCATCCACACTTCAGATTGGAGCAGCTTTGCTGATTGTGTCTCCCTCTTCCCCATTCCTTCTCTGCAGAGATAGGCAGAGGATCACCCTGACTTCAGCTCTCCCCTCCTTATCTCCTATCCCTGCTCTGCATATAGAGCTAGCCCGAGAATCCTGGGAGCAGATCATCTGCAGGACAGAGCAAAGTGGGGGGGAGGGGCAGCTGAACACCTGCTGCTGGCTGTAAATATGCATGCTGTGCTAATAAGCTGGGTGGGCCATAGAGAAATACTTGGTGGGCTGGATCTGGCCCCTGGGCCTGATTTTGCCCACCCCTGCCATAACATGTAAGTCCAAAACTTTGCTAGGTTGGTAATTGTCGTTGTGGTTGATGAAGGGGGTGTATAGATTTTATTTTCTATAGTTTGGGGATTGTGGGACAACCATACACATAGTAAAAGAGCAAGTTTCAGTTTCTGCAAGGTGAGGCAAATTGGCTTAATGCCAAGCACGTTTTACAGGAAAATAAAACCACTTAAATACTCTCCTGGAAAGTGCATGTGAGATTCAGGCAAGTCCTGGGATTGAGGGGAATCCAAGAACAATATTTTGACTTCATAATCCAGCAATGAGACAGGAGTGAGTATAATTAAAACTATTAAGTTCATAGTTCTATGAAAACAGAAACTTACTGTTATAGATGAATGTTGGGCTGTTTGTTTATTTTTTTTGAGATTGTAAATGCTGCCCTTTTTACTTAAAAGAAAAGGATAAATTGATGCCGTGTTGTAATTTTACAGGAAGCTATATTTGACAAGGACAAGGGAAAAGTCTTTATTAAAACATTCAACCTATACAAAAAAATACTGACTCTCTCAAGAGCAGGCCTTGAACAAGGTAAGAAAATAAGTTTTTCTGTGTGTACCAAGTGTGAGAGTTGGGCAGAGAAGGAGGAATTATGTGCAGATCTTTTTATAAACTATTCTAGAGCTATTTCAACAACTTTAGGCACAGTGCTGAGCAAAGCAACTAAAACGAAAAACTCTCAGATTATACTGAGAAGACAATACCTGTTTTTAAAAGGTGAATTTATCTAGGAAAGCTCAGTTTAAAAGCTCAGTATCTGGTTTCCACTTAGTTTCCCATGTTTGATTGAGTCCTATCATAGCTGCAGTGACAGAAGTCAAACCCATGTTAAGGGTTGCTTGAGGTCACGGAGAGCTTTGGGCAAAATTAGAAATAGAACCTGGGAGGCTCTTGATTTCCAAACATCAGACTGCTTCCTAATATGTTTAAATAGTTGGGAGCTTTTAGTGTCTTGAGAGCATTTAGAACCACCTTAATTTTATGATGAAACTTCAAACTGATTTTAGGGGAGGGGAAGGAAAAAATGAGTGTTAATGTTCATGAACTTCCCCCCCCTTTTTTTTCCCTCCTGAACACTAGGCAAATGTTTTTGTGAGAATAGGCATTTGTACCATAAACAGAAAATGCTATTAACATGGGGACCCAAAAAGCCAGGAGATGCTCTGAAAGTGACTAATGTAAATAGCAAATCTTTCAAAACCTGCTCAGTCTCAATACATTTAACAGCTGTTAACTACCTGTTACAGAAAACAGTTCAGACAGTCATTAAGAGAGGGAAAATGGTAGGAAAGCATGAAAGCATAAATAATAAATGGATGATTGCTGATCTTTGGGCTGCTGTACCAGTTCATTGAATAAACTATAGCAGTTGGTGCATTCTGCTTTGCAAACGGGTCTGCAGTAGGTGGTGTTTGAGATCCCAGCAGTGCAGTGTAGCACATACCCAGGTAAGTAGGAGGAGAGCAGCAGTACTGAAGCTTCACCTGGAGGTTCATTATTATTATCAAAGCAGAGAGGGAGAGCTTAGAGTCCCATTTAAGCTAACACATGTATGCTCATTACAGTGGATTCAACTCAGTCAGTGACAGGGATTGAGTTGCCCCATAGGCTAGACAAAGACAACTCCCTTGAGATATATTTTTATACATAGGTACAAACAAGTTATACATCACTCCTGGTGTATCAGGGTGCCACCTTATTACGGTACCTAGGTGCCACCCATTACCTTGTACATGGGAGTTCGATCTCTCTCTATTGGGTTGTCAGTTTAGATCGGGGAGGGCAAGATCTGGCCCATGTGTCAGATCCAGCCCATCAAGCCTTTTAATCCCACCAAGCTCCTGCTCCCCCACCCCCAGTGTCTGTTGCTCCTTATGGCTTTCTGTGCAGTGGGTGGGAGGGGGAGGCTTTGTGTGCTGCCCCTAGCCTCAGCAAAATATCTCAGCTCCTATTGGTCAGAAACTGGCCAATAGGAGCTGAGAGATTTTGCTGTAGGCGGGCCAGCCCATGCAAAGCTTCCCTTCCCCTTCCCCCCCAGCACAGAGCACCACATGGAACAGCCAGCTGGGGGCTGCTGGCAGGCAGGGAAGCCTGCTTAAGAGTGCTTATGGCTGGGAGCTGCTTAGGTAAGCACCTTCCGGCCAAAGCCTGCCTCGGGCAACCCACCTTCTCTCATATCCAACTCCTTCCCAGACCCTGCACCTGCTCCTACATCCCTCCCCCAGGCCGGAATCCTCTCCTGCACCCATACTCCCTCCTGGACTCTGCACCTCAATCCTCTTCCCCAGATCACAACCCCTTTCCTTCACCCAAACTTTCTCTTAAACCCCACACCCTCTCCTGCAGCCCAGTCCCCGTGTACCCCAAGCTCCCTTCTGCAACCAAACTCCGTCCCAGACCCCGCACCCCCTCCATAAAAAAGTGTGGCCCTTGACCACTTACCAAAATCTTGGAGTGCGCCCCCCCCCATCAAAAATTATTGTCCACCCCTGGTTTAGACCCTGTCCTAAACTTCAGTCGGTATGTCCCTGTTATCTGTGAGGTGTGTGTTAGTACCAAGATGTTTCTTCATGAGGTGTTTTGTTACAACTTCTCTAGAATGCACTTACAGCATGTGCTTAGTACTTCTTGACCATTGTGCTTAGGCCTCGGACCTCACACCAGGCCTGTGATAAATGGGCTTATGCTTTGGGCACTCATCTTACTATAGCTTTAATACTGATTGATGTTCTTCCCTGCATTTGCTAACAGTGGCAGCTCCACTGCATGAGATTCGAGATGTCAATGTGGAAGAGGAGAAAGTGCGTTATTTTGGGAAGGGTTACCTGGTAGTGCTACGATTTGTCACTGGATTTTCCCACCCTCTGACCCAGAGTGCGGTGCTGGGCTGTAGAAGGTATGAGCTATTCTTTTCGATTGAGTGTGTGTATAAGAGGAATAGGTGTTAACTTTAGGGCCAATGACTGAATTATAGAAGGCTATTGGGAGAATTGTCCCAGCTCTGTTGGTAGTCTTATTTCCTCTAGGATTATTCAAGTTATGATTTTCAAACACTTAACTTACTTGAGTCATAGGCATTTGAGAATAAGAACTGTGGTAGTGAGACCTACAATATTAGACATCCTAGGCCTCTATATTTTTTTTTTTATTACTTGTAGTTCAGTCTCAAGAAAAAAGGCCTGTGGATTATTGCTGTATTTATACTGAGGACTCATTGTAATATGCACTGTACAGACATATCATAAAAAGACAGTCTCTGTCCCAAATTGTTCACAATCTTTAAACAAGATATAGGAAAAAGAGGAGAACACAAGCTGGGAATGAGATTTAGAAGTGTAACAAGAATGAGAAGTGCAGCTGTTATTGAGGCCTACAAAATACTCACAACAGAGGTGAATTTTAAGGAGCGAATAGATGGGCTTCCATCCTGCTGTTTCTAAGACATTATTTTTATAGCTAATCTTTTTTCTCCCGAGAAGGAAACACATGCAGAGAGGTCACAGTACAGCGTTGCTTGTCAGGAGCATAAGCTGCCTTCAAATAGGTTGAGAGTAATAATGGACATTAGTTACAAAATGTTTAAAGGCTTTAGATAAATAATTTGAGAGTAATTGACTTAATGGGAGACCTTAAAATCATAGAATCATAGGGTTGGAACCCTGTTTTACACTGTATCTCAGTAGCAATAACTTTACCTGCTGAAAGCCAAATAGATCAAACAATTTCAAGTGCATTTATACTCCCTAAAAATGGTGTTCCCTATGTGTTTTCAAGATAGAACTGTTTTTGCTAACCTCATTCTTTCTTTCCCCTTCTGTTAGCAATGCTGAACTAGTGCAACCATGAGAGAGGGAGGCAGAATTTTTAACCAAATGAGGAATTTTGATTACTAGTGATAAGAAGCAGAATTCCACAGGTTCTTTAGCTTTCAATGGAATAAGTATGAGAGTGGTAACTGTGTTAGTCTGAATCTGCATAAATAACGAGAAGTCCTGTGGCACCTTATAGACTAACAGATTTATTGGAGCATAAGCTTTCATGGGCAAAGACCCACTTCGTCAGATGCATGTAGTGGAAATTCCAGAGACAGGTATAAGTATACAGGCACATGAAAAGAAGGGAGTACCAATCAAGAGGAATGCCAGAGATAACGAGGTCTGTTCAGTCAGGGAGGATGTGGCCCACTTCTAACTTAAGAGCTTTTCATGTGCCTGTATATTTATACCCGCCTTTGGAATTTCTACTGCATGCATCTGATGAAGTGGGTCTTTGCCCACAAAAGCTTATGCTCCAATAAATCTGTTAGTCTATAAGGTGCCATAGGACTTCTCGTCGTTTTTTCAAGGGAATGTAATGCAGGAGCTGTTAGAAAATATTCTGGCTTGTGAATGGGAAACCTCATCTAGTCTGAAAGTCATTGGGAGAATGGAACTCGTGGAGACCCACTTCATTCACTTTTCTGATTATAATGGCAGCTTGAAAAACTAGCGCACAGTTTTTATAAATCTGACAGGCCATATGAGAGTTGCTAATCGTAGTCCTATTCCACACACTGACTGGGGCTTCAGCTAGCTATGAATTCAGCACTGAGTGCTTGTGCTCTGGCTCATCAGCACCATTTCCATTAATTCAGACATCATTTGTTCCTTTCCATAGTGATGTGGAAGCAGTTGCCAAGCTCATTAGTGGCTTTCTGGAACTGAATAAAGCAGAGAACCATCAAGACCTGTCGCAGAGCAGTGAGACGGATGCCAGTGATGCAGACGAACCCAAGGACAAGTAATAATGAAAAGAAGAAAGCTGAGCCCTCAATGTTTGGAAGCTGTATTGGCTGCATTGCATCTAAGAAGTCCCTCATGGCTTGGTGTCTTCCCTATGTGTGAAAATTCCTCTGCCTCAACAGCTGATTTGGCCTCCTGATGCCAAATAACTTTACATTTCTGCATCCCCATAAACTGTTCTTCCACTGGAACCTTCAGTATGAATTTATTCATACATGGCTTGCGAAGAATTCAAAACAAATACTATTTTATCAGTTACTTTGCCTCATAGCTTGTAGATGTTGACAGTGCTTTGTCAGCTCATCATGATTACCTACGGATAATTATGTGCTAGTGAATTGATTTGAACTAGTTTATTGCATACCACAATATCATGGTGATAGTCTGACATTTAAACTTCTGGTAGCTGTAAATATCCATTGCAGATACAGTGTATCTGACTTAGAAAGACTGAAGTAGTTACTTCTGATTCCTGTCATTAAATTCAGAGAGTTAATCACTAAAAAAAAATTGATTTTAAGCTTTTAAAAATAGTAAATAATAAAAAAGATAGCTACTGTCTTGGCAATTTTGATGATTCCAAGTAACAGTAGGACTGAAAAAGGTACTTACAATCAGAAACCAATAAAAATTAAAAAAATTGAAAGCGGTGGTCCACAATTTCAGATATTAAATGGACCAGTTTTTATGTGTGGCTTAATTCCTCCTAGATTAGCTGAAGAGGGGTGATTTTTAAAAATGAAATATAATAGTATTTGCTTTGCAATAGCTTTTAAATATTTTAATTTCCTCATGCTGCTGCTTAAGGGATCAGCATTGCCTTCTCCAACTAAAATAGTAGTAAACATGGGAGCCTAGAGTCAGACTGTTCTACGTATTTGTTTAAAAAAATATGCTTCTACAAAACAAGTCCACTGTGTGTTTTCTTCAAGTGCCAACTGCTAAAATAAAAGCTTAAGCCTAGATCTATCAATGTTCCCTATTTTAAAAGTCTGTGGAGTACTAGATAAGATCTTTGTAGCATTTGATACTGTGGTAAGGATGGGACAGCTAGATGTATTAGTGCTTTATGACTAAACCTTACCTCAAAATATGTTGTGATTGTTGTCCTCTTTTCCGAGATCTGTTTCCCAAATGGTAAAATATATATATATTTTTGATACATGGTGTGTGTTTGTTTCAAATAGTAGATTTTGGACAAGCTACCTCTGCCTTGATCAGAATTAGCGATGTAATCAGTTAAACAATTAACTGATAAGCGGATGCTTATCGATGAATGCTACTGGCTACATGCAACCCCTCCCCCCAACCGTTGTTCTGCATTTAAAGTATTTTGGAAGTGGGTGTAATGCTGGCTCAGTCCTGGCTCATGCCCGGTCCAGCAACTACCCCCGCTGTGGCTCTGCAAATCCTTTCTATGCAGAGCTGCAGCAGGGGTAACTGCCAGACCCAGTGCAAGCTGTGAATGAACCAGCATGCCTGCCCAACCTAAACCTCCCTTGCTGCAGTTTAAGCCCATTGCTTCTTGTTCTATCCTCAGAGGCCAAGATGAACAAGTTTTCTCCCTCCTCCTTATGACACCCTTTTAGATATCTGAAAACTGCTATCATGTCCCCCCTCAATCTTCTCTTTTCTAAACTAAACAAACCCAATTCCTTCAGCCTTCCTTCATAGGTCATGTTCTCTAGACCTTTAATCATTCTTGTTGCTCTCCTCTGGACCCTCTCCAATTTCTCCACATCTTTCTTGAAATGCGGTGCCCAGAACTGGACACAATACTCCCAACTGAGGCCTAACCAGCGCAGAGTAGAGCGGAAGAATGACTTCTCGTGTATTGCTCACAACACACCTGTTAATGCATCCCAGAATCATGTTTGCTTTTTTTGCAACAGCATCACACTGCTGACTCATATTCAGCTTGTGGTCCACTATAACCCCTATATCCCTTTCTGCCGTACTCCTTCCTAGACCATCGCTTCCTATTCTGTATGTGTGAAACTGATTGTTCCTTCTTAAGTGGACCACTTTGCATTTGTCTTTATTAAACTTCATTCTGTTTACCTCAGACCATTTCTCCAATTTGTCCAGATCATTTTGAATTATGACCTTATCCTCCAAAGCAGTTGCAACCCCTCCCAGCTTGGTATCATCTGCAAACTTAATAAGCGTACTTTCAATGCCAATATCTAAATTGTTGATGAAGATATTGAAGCGAGCCAGTCCCAAAACAGACCCCTGCGGAACCCCACTTGTTATACCTTTCCAGCAGGATTGAGAACCATTAATAACTACTCTCTGAGTACAGTTATCCAGCCAGTTATGCATCTACCTTATAGTAGCCCCATTTAAGTTATATTTGCCTTGTTAAGAATAGCATGTGAGACGGTATCAAATGCCTTACTAAAGTCTAGGTATACCACATCCACAGCTTCTCCTTTATCCACAAGACTCGTTATCCTATCAAAGAAAGCTATCAGATTGGTTTGACACGATTTGTTTTTTACAAATCCATGCTGGCTGTTCCCTATCACCTTACCACCTTCCAAGTGTTTGCAGATGATTTCCTTAATTATTTGCTCCATTATCTTCCCTGGCACAGAAGTTAAACTAGCTGGTCCATAGTTTCCTGGGTTCTTATTTCCCTTTTTATAGATGGGCACTATATTTGCCCTTTTCCAGTCTTCTGGAATCTCTCCTGTCTTCCATGATTTTTCAAAGATGATAGATAGCTAAACTCTGATACCTCCTATCAGCTCCTTGAGTATTCTAGGATGTATTTCATCAGGCCCTGGTGATTTGCAGGCATCTAACTTTTCTAAGTGATTTTTAACTTGTTCTTTTTTTATTTTATCTTCTAAACCTACTCCCTTCCCACTAGCATTCACTATGCTAGGCATTCCTTCAGACTTCTCAGTGAAGACCGAAACAAAAGTCATTAAGCATCTCTGCCATTTCCAAGTTTCCTGTTACTGTTTCTCCCTCCTCACTGACCAGTGGGCCTACCCTGTCTTGCTTCTAATGTATTTATAAAAAGTCTTCTTGTTTCCCTTTATTCCTGTAGCGAGTTTGAGCTCATTTTGTGCCTTTGCCTTTCTAATCTTGCCCCTACATTCCTGTGTTGTTTGCCTATATTCATCCTTTGTAATTTGTCCTACTTTCCATTTGTTATGACTCCTTTTTTATTTTTAGATCATGCAATATCTCAGTTAAGCCAAGGTGGTCTTTTGCTATATTTTCTATCTTTCCTATGCAGCGGAATAGCTTGCTTTTGGCCCTTAACAATGTCCCTTTGAAAAACTGCTAACTCTCCTCAGTTGTTTTTCCCCTCAGTCTTGATTCCCATGGGACCTTACCTATCAGCTCTCTGAGCTTACCAAAATCTGCCTTCCTGAAATCCATTGTCTCTATTTTGCTGTTCTCTTCTACCCTTCCTTAGAATTGTGAACTCTATGATTTCATGATCACTTTCACCCAAGCTGCCTTCCACTTTCAAATTCTCAACCAGTTCCTCTGTATTTGTTAAAATCAAATCTAGAACAGCTTCCCCCCGGTAGCTTTTTCAACCTTCTGAAATAAAAAGTTGTCACCAATGCAGTCCAAGAACTTATTGGATCGTCTGTGCCCTGCTGTGTTATTTTCCCCAACATATATCTGGATAGTTGAAGTCCCCC
Source organism: Rafetus swinhoei (assembly GCA_019425775.1). Taxonomy (NCBI): domain Eukaryota; kingdom Metazoa; phylum Chordata; order Testudines; family Trionychidae; genus Rafetus; species Rafetus swinhoei. The sequence continues at coordinate 6,482,369 of CM033438.1, forward strand.
ATCACCACCAAATCTTGGGCTTTGGATGGTTTTGTTAGTTGTTTAGATAATCTGCCCTCTTTTGTTTAGAAGATGTACAAAAGCATCAAGCCTGAGTATTCAAGCTGTCAAACTGGGAAAGGTACCAAACAGGAAGAAGGTGCAAGATTAAAAAGGTTAGCTTTAAAGCAGACTGACATGGTATGTTTAGTATAAAGGATAAGCACTGGAATGTTCAAATCAGATAGTTAAACTAAGGTAAAGGAATGTGTTGAAGTGGCATTACTTGGTATAGATTATTTAGGAAACATCTTTAGCAGTTTGATATTATAATTACTGGAGCTTAACTTGTGAATGAGGATTACAGTCCACTGCTTGATATGTGTTACTTATTAGTATTTCAGAGACCAGTATTAAAGTTGATGGTGGTTTGAATCGGCAGGAGGCCATCTAAAAAGCACAGGAATAAAGCCAGGATGGATGCTGATTTTCTTGGCAGTAAATGTTGTGACAGTAATCTCTGAGCAAGTTGCATATCTGAGCTTGCATTCTGCTTTCTTCCCAATTTCCAGGAGGCAGGCAGGTGTGGGTGGACTCCTGGGGCAAGCCAAGGAGAGGTTATTTACCTTACAAGAGTTTGAGTTCTTTGAGCTATTTTGTCCCTACAAATGCTCCATTGTAGAGTCATGTAGATTTGAACACACTCAGGATGAGACATGAGCCCACCCCCCTGTGCTCCCCAGGGGGATGCTTTATCCCCTTGGCCACTGCAGAGCCTGACTTGCTGCCTTACCTTCAGCGGGTCCCGTATTCTACTTTCCTAATGCAGGAGCCAGCTCCATCCCTGGGGCAGACTGTGTTGGTTGTCCATCTGCTTCCAGGGTGGGACTCAAGCCCACCACCTTGCGCTCCTATGGCAAATACCCTATCCCCATGGCCACTCCAGAACCCTGCTAAGGTTCTGATCTTGTAGTCAGGTGGTTCCATGGTTAGCACTCTGGCCTCTGAATCCAGCAATCTGCGTTCAAATCTCAGTGGAACCTAGACATTTTGGGGACTTGATGACCTCTCAAGGTCCCTTCCAGTTCTTGTGTTCTATGACCACAGAATGCAAGGGAGTACCCACAGGCCAATGCCTGTGCTGAGCAGCATCTTGTGCTTCAAACAAAGGCTTACAGAGTGTGCTGACTCGCTGCCATTCAGCTCCTCCTTAATTGCAATGCAGAGCCTCCACAACTGAGGGGAAGGAGGCTGGGAGGTGGGGCTCCTCTAGGGACAAAATGTCTCAAAGAATTCAAGTTACTGGAAGGTAAGTAGCCTTTCCTCCTTTGAGTATATATCCCTATGGGTGCTCTGCCACAGGAGACTCCCAAATAGTACGTCCGTGAGGAGGTGAGTGCTGAGAAGGCAAGCCCCAGGTGGCTTGGGGAGACTGCGTTGCCACAGGTAGTATCACAAGCAGCAGGGGCGGATGAGAGTTTTGCGGGGCCCAGGGCAGCACAATTTCTCCCACCCCCCCTTTGGAGAAAAAAAATAGAAAAAGGCGTCAAATGCGCAAATTGAAGGCTATTTTCATATTAAATGTGAATTGGGTAAATTTGATAGAAACTTAATTTAGTTGGATAATTTTTGTTCGAATTATATTGTAATTCATTTTTAAACAAAATTCTGCATTAATAAAAAGGCGGGGATGTCCAACTGTTGAGCAAAAAAAGCACCCTCCCCCAACCCCCAAGAAAGAATCATGGCACCTTTAAATCTCACACTCCCCATCCCCACCAGACATGGCAGGGGAAGAATGTCCCAACTGGCTTTCCAGCTGAGAAAAACTGAAAGTACCAGACATTTTACTGGTCCGGTATTTTCTGGGTTTTTTTTACCTGACAGAAGCCACAAATACTGGACTGTCAGGGCCAATACCAGACACCTGGCAACCCCAGTTGTAACTTGAGCCTGCATTTACAATAGGCCAAGGATGTAAGTTGGGGGATTTTGGCCCCTTCTGCACCTCTGAAAAAGGTCATAACAGTGGTGGGGGCTTGTAAATCGGCTGTTATAAAGCAGGGGCCTCCTGTATTTGTGGCAGGAGTGGGAAACCTCTCTTGGGTTAGAGGCCACTGACCTTACAGAAAAATCAGCTGGGACCACACAAGCGGGCCGGGGGCCAGCAGCAGATCTGGCCAGGGGTTTGGACTGTGCCCCAGGGCAGGGGATTGGGGTGCAGGGTCTGGGAGGAGGGTTATGTGGGTGAAGATATCGGAGTGGGAATGGCTGGGGGGCCGGACACTTACCTAGAAGCGCTGCTCGCCTGTTTCTCCCACAGGCGCTGCCTGGCCATGTGCTGAGGGATTAAAAGCCTGAGGGGGGCGGTGATTGGTGGGTTCCTGCAGCTGCCATTGTTCAGGTCTGGCCAATGGGCTTGTGCGGGGGGTGGAAGCAGCCATGAGGGACCCTCCCCTGCTGGCTCGCAGCTCCTGCACCACAAAGGGCCCCGCCTCGGCTGTTCTGCGTGGGGGTGGGGCTGTTGCTACCTGGCGGCCAGACCCGACCAGCACAGGGTTAGCTCCAGCTGCTGCAGTGCCTGCGCGGGCTGCCTGCTGCGGTGGGGGCGGGGCTCAAGCTTCCAAAGCGCCACGTTGGCTCCCTCGCGTGCCCTAGGCTGCCGACCCTGCTCTAAGCAGTGGCGGATGAGAGTTTTAAAACACCGGCACTGGCGCGGGGCCTATTGAAGCGCGGGGCCCAGGGCAGCCGCCCCGCTTGCCCTGCCCTATATCCGCCGCTGACAAGCAGGTAAGATGGCATAATGCTTGGCAAAGATGTGAGTGGAAGACCCAGGTAGTCCTACAGATCTATTATGGGAATGACTTTCAGTGTAACTTGAAATGTGGACAGAGCTCTGGTGGAAAATGCTCCAAGTCTGAGGGACCTGTATCCCAGCAGATTCAGAACAAGTTAAAATGCAACCTGAAACCACTTTAGCTGTCTTTGCATGGAAATAAGTTGCCCTTTCATCCTGTATGTAAAGTCTGTCTTTATGTAAAGACAAACAGCCTGGAAGGTCTTAGTCTGTCAAGCTAGAAGGCAAGAGTCCTTCTGATATCTAGTGTGTGTAGACTGCTTTCCTCTCTGGAGGCATGAGGCTTTGGTTAGAACACTGTTAGATGGACTTCTTAATGAATATGGTATCCTGAAACTTTAGGGAGGACTCAAGGATGGTGATGCAGTGTAATCTTATCTCTGTAGAATAGTGTTTCTTAAACTGGGTTCTGTGGCACACCAGTGTGCCACGAGGCAGTTGGAGGTGTGCCACGGAGAACAACAGAATTCAAAATGGCCGCTCTTTTTTTTTTTTTTTTTTGGCTCAGTAACTTTCCCCCGACCCTTTTTCACCCCAACTTTTTTTTTGGCTTAACAAAAAATCTTTGGTGTTCCTCATAAAAAAAATTGTTTGGTGTTTCTTGGTCTTAAAAAGTTTAAGAAATACTGCTATAGAAGGTAGTAACTAGTGGGTCTGCTGTGAGAGGACGAAGCCTCCCATTTGTGTAACTGAAGTGATGGCTATAGGAATGAGGTTTTTGAGGGAGAGGTGGAGGTGGAGAAGAGAACACCTAGCCATTGGTTCAAAGAGTGATTTCTTTAGGGCACTGAGAACTGATTTAAGGTTCCATGAGGGTGGGGGAGTGTGGGATCAATACAGAGGGAAACAAGTTCCCTGGACTCGATGACCTCTCAAGGTCCCTTCCAGTCCTAGTATTCTATGATTCTAAGTTGTGTAAAACCTTAAGGAATTTGACTGTAGCAGGGTTGGCAAAGACTGAGAGAGCTTAGATGGTTGAGTGGAGGCTGAGATAGCAGCCAACTGTACTCACTTTCCTCACTGATAGACCTTGTGTCTTAAATGCAACACAAAGTGTAGGATGTTGGAGAGCAGAACTTCTGATCCTTGAGAAGAGTGAAAGACAGTACTAGGATTGGAAGTGTTTATACCTTTGAAGGTATGTTTGAATTCTGGATTTCCTTCTAGATAGGAGAAGTGATTGCATCTCTCTTGCAAAGATTAGCTCCATGCTTGAGAACCATCTGCAAACCATGGTGTCAGGTTCAAGGAGGAGAGTTAGGGATAGATCAGGGTCCCAGACTTCAGTTGGAGGACCGCCCTTCCCAATAAAAGGCAGAGAGGTATTGTGATGGAGAGGGAGTTCAAGTACCATTCTTGCTTTGGTCAGTAGGTCTGTCTCTTTCATCATCCCTGTCCACCAGCAGAGAACTTGGAGTGAGGTGGGAGGGGAAAAAAAAGCTCTGTCAGATTATAATATTTTTTTATCTGCCTGTATATATGGGTGGGCTTCATGGGCAAGTGTTCAGACATTGTGAGCCACCAATAATAGAGCCTAATTGTGGTTTCCCCCGAAAAGTGATGTTGAAAATGTCCGCCAAGGAGCAGTGAGACACTTTTAATAAGATCTAGTGGGATTCTGATAGGTGTTTCATGAGGTAATCAAAGGCCTAAATGTCATCAGCTTAAAAGACTGGTTCGGGGGTATGATGAAATGAGGATTTTATTCTCCTTATGTTGCATTTTAGGAATGTGAAGCACTAGTCGACTATCCGATAAGTAAATGCTTATTGGATAGTCGACAGGCTACTTGACTAGTTGCTTCCCCTTCCCCTTTGCTGCCTCTATCAGAAAGAGGCAGCAAGGGGGAGGAAGCGGAGGGGGTACTTCAAAACGACAGCGCTGCTTGAAGCCTGGGGCCAGACCCTGGGCTCCATGCGGTGCTGCCGCTTTCAAACGCCCTGTGCAGTCCAGGGCCAGCTGGGGTGTCCCCAGGCTGCATGCAGCAAAGCGGCAGCGCCGTGTGGAGCCCAGGATCAGCTGGGGGCTCCCCCACTGACCTTGGGCTGCACGCGGTGCTGCTGCTTTGACACACCGTGGGGAGCCCAGCATCAGGCTCCTGGCGTTTCAAAGTAGCAGTCACCGAGTGCAGCCCGGGCTCAGCGGGGGGAGTCCCCAGCTGATCCCGGGCTCTGTGTGGTGCTGCTGCTTTGAAACACTGTGGGGAGCCCGATGCCAGGCACCTCGCAGCATTTAAAAGTGGCAGCTGTGTGTGGAGCCTGGAATGAGCTGGAGTCCCCAGCTGATCCCAGGCTCCATGTGGCGCTTTCGCCTTTGAAGTGTAGCAACAGCTCTATCGCCCTGTCGATGCAAAATGCATCGACTATTTGATTAGTCGATTAGCAAATATTTAACATTCGTATTGCATTTGCTTCCTACTGTCCTGTAGTAACGCTGTGTGTGCCTCAGTTTCCTTGGGAACTGCACCAACCTAGATGGGGATGTGAATTTCAGTGTGATAACCTCCCTCACTACACAGTAGTGCAGTGTTTCTTAAACTTTTTAAGACCGAGGAACACCAAACAATTTTTTTTATGAGGAACACCCAGGATTTTTTGTTGAGCAAAAAAAAAAAAAAAAAAGAGGGGGAAAGTTAGAGCCCCTTTAACGGTGGCCATTTTGAACTCTGTTCTCCACAGCACACCTCCGACTGCCTCACGGCACACCGGTGTGCCATGGAACACAATTTAAGAAACACTGCAGTAGTGGATACCCTTTGTAGCCCAAGGCAGGGAGGGGGTATGATCATGTGACACCTTTTGCCTGGGAAGCAGGACAAAGGTTGGAGGAGGAGCCTGCCTGGGAGCTGGGCCCCAGATCTCAGGAGTAAGTCTCTCAGGATTAGCTTGGGATGCAGGGAGAGGGCCAGGGCCCTGGCCTCCCCTCTCCCAAAGATGGATTGTACTGGTCACTTTTGGTTTCTGTGCTGTCAAGTCTGTTCTATGCTGTATCCCTGTTGACTAATAAACTTTCTCTTCTACCTGCTGGCTGAGAGTCTCCTCTGACTGGATGGGGGTGCAGGGCCTGATGACTCCCCCACACTTTGGTGATGGGGGGGGGGTATTACTGCCTCATGGTGGCGAGGATGAAGAATTTGCTGCTGGGGGCAAGGCTCCCTCAATCTGTGAGTCCTACAATTCTTGAGTGTCTTCCAGTGCTGAAGGGACAAAGTTTTGGAAAGTGATCATTCAGGACCAAAGATTAGTCATTTGGTGCCAGTGAGTGATGTAGTACTGGGTAGGGATGTTAGATATCATGTATTTTAGTAATCGTGTAGCCTCAACAACTTTCAGCAATTACACAATTACTAAAATACTCCCCAGGGATGAGATCAGCAGCGAGTTCACTTCCAGCCCCACTCCTGGGGAGCCCCCGACCACTTTGCACTGCTGCCTCTAATACAGAGGCAGCAGCGTGAGGTGGCAGGCAGAGCCAGTCCACGAGGGGAGCCAGCTTAAAAATCATCTCCCTGCGCAGATTAGGTCCTGCCTGCTGCCCTGTGCTGCTGTCTCTGATACAAAGGCAGTAGCACCGGGCAGAAGCAGCCCCAGGCTATGGGGAGCCCAAACTCCCCATGGACAGAGGCTGCTCCAGCATCCCACCTGCCCCCCAAATCGCACTGCTGCCTCTGATACTAACTTTTCAAGTAGATGCTACAAAAGTCAGATGTTTAGTTATGAAGTTAACAACTCAAGACTGTCTGAAGTGATTTGAATACTTTTCTGCTATGTTTTGAGACACTGATACAGAGGCAGCCACGCGTGGGGATGGGGGTGGGGGCCCGGAGAGGGGCAGGTGGCTCTGCAGGATCTGGTGCTTGTGGAGAACTGGCTTGAAGCCAGCTCCCCCGACCACCAGCTCTCACTTGCCCCCTGCAGAGCTGCCTCTCTGGGAGGTAGTGGGGGAGCAGGCATGTAGTCGTTTGGATTAAACGATAAGGTTAAGATTATCAGTTAATTGTTTAAACAGCTGTACACTAACATCCCTAGTAAGTCCACTGAGAAGTTGATAGAGGAAGTGTCCCCACCAACACTCTACTCATAACCACTGGATCTAAGGTGTCTGGTGAGGATCCTCTTCAGTATACTGGCTCAGTAGATTTGATGGTACAGTTCCTAAAGAGAGCTCTGTGCTGAGACCTCAAAGTCTGGAGTAGTGTCATTCCTAGGGCTGAGAGTGGGACCATCAGACATAGGGGCTGGCATCAAAACTTGGGGGTCTAACTGGACTTCATTCGGAGAGGATTGCAGATTCAAGTGTCTGAATGGTGCCAAGGAAAGGGTTTTCATGGAGGTCTGTAAATTCCAGTTCCTCCTGGAATGAAAAGGTTCTCCAGGGAAAGAAATCTGGAGCATGATGGAGGTCGGTGGTGTGAGCTGGCTCCAGAGTTGGGAGAAGGGCTTAGGACTACGACTCTGAGTAGAAGTACCTGCAAGTTCTATAGAGTAACTTCTGACCTCAGAGCTCTGATGGAGCTGATGATACTCATTTTTTAAACTCTATATTTAGATGTTTCAAGAAAGCAATGAATGGAGCAAACATTTTAAAAGTTATTTTGAATGTTTATTGTAAATTCACACTTGGAGTATCTGATTTTCATTGACGTATTTTGTGCCCAGAAGTTGTTATATGCTTGTTAACCAGTTTACAAAAGCTATGAAACACAACAAACTTGTTTATAATCCATTCAGAGCCCTCATCTAAAGCACAGAAGGTCAAGGAGTATCTTTATGTTGACTTCAGATTGGTTTCTAACTTTGCAAGTAGATGCAACAAAAGTCAGATTTACAGTTATGAAGTTAACTCAAGAATGTCTGTAGTGATTTGAATATTTCCTCAAATAACCAGACCTCAGTGTTTAGCATGTTACCAAAAATTCACTTCCCACCTCTCATTTCAAATTCTATAAGTCCACTGAAGCCAACTTACTCCTGCTTTGATGCCGTCGTCATACACCATGCTGTAATGTGTCAGAAGTCAGTTGACACTAGGTATGTGAAGGACTAGTTGACTATCCGATAAGCAAATGCTTATCAGATAGTCAACAGGACAATTGACTAGTCGCTCCCCTTCCCCTGCTGCCTCTATCAGAGGCAGTAAGGTGAGGTGAGGGGGGGGGACAGGGACAAAAGAGGGGGGATTTCAAAGCGCTTACAAGGAACACAGCCAAACTTGGCCTCATTCTTGCTTTCATTGTTATACACTGGAAAAAAGTCTGGTCAAGTACATACACTACAGTAACTGATTTCAGAGGCTGAGTTTCAGCATTTGTTGGCGGTAAAGATAGAACTCCACATCTTATTATTTTGTCATTCTAGCTGTGCTGATGCAAATTCCTTGCTGTGGACAAGGCCCAACTCAACTTCAGTGAAAGTGGATCCACTTTATTCCATGTTTAAGCTCTGGCTACAGTGTTGTTCATAATTTATAGCAGTCAGGGTCTCAAGTAAGATATTTGGCAATTTGTGAGAGCAGTTAGGATTGTGCTTGTATTGCTTTGTCTAAATCATCCACTACTTCCTGCAGTTTGTGTAGGCTGGGATGGACATTCTCCTCCATCCACTCTTCTACGGTGCACATGTAGAAAACTCTCTCAAGGGCTGCTTGAAGCTCCTGCATCACAGCATTCCACTTGGCTAGAAGACTAAACAGAAGCCAAATGAAGAAGTGAATAGAGCGTGCTGCATTGCATGTTATTCACAAGTATTATTATTCACAAGGATGCCAACTGCATCTACTTAATCTGCAATTAAGTCATGATAAAAGAGATGAGATGAGACCATTAGGTGATCCTTTACAGAGAAGAAATGGAATACAGCATACTGTGCTGGAGCTTTAAAGTTTCACTTCTGCAGAAAAAGGTGTATATTTTACAGGACTGCAATGAATTGAAGGCCGCAGGACTGTACCTTATGTTTGGGGGCTGCTAACCCCTGCAACTCTCTTAGGCTACGTCTAGACTGCAAGCCTCTTTCAAAAAAATGCATCTAGACTACAACCAGTACTTTCGAAAAAGTAAGCCGCTTTTTCGAAAGTGCACCCAGGCAGTCTGGATGCTCTCTTTCGAAAAAGCACAGTTTGCATTACATAGCGCCTTTTTTCGAAAGAGCACTTTTGAAAAAAGGCATTATTCCTCATAAAATGAGGCTTTCTGTGGTAAAAAAAACTGCTGCATTCTTTCGATTTACTTTTGAAAGAACACACCAGCAGTCTAGATGCAGGGGAAGTTTTTTCCAAAAAAGGCCACTTTTTTCGCAAAAACCCTGTAGTTTAGACACACCATTAGTGTTTTAAAAAAATGGTGCAAAAGATGGATGAGTTAAGCAGGAACTGTACTTTTTTTTTTTTACTTGAACCCTAACCTTGAATTAGTAAAAACTTAAAAAACAACAAACAATCTAGTAGCACCTTAAAAACTAACAAAACATATAGATGGTATGAGCTTTCATGGGCAAAACCTACTTCTTCAGATGACTGGAGTATACTCACTTATTATACTCCGGCCATCTGAAGAAGTGGGTTTTGCCCACGAAAGCTCCTGATACCATCTACATGTTTTGTTAGTCTTTAAGGTGCTACTAGACTATTTGTTGTTTTTTTAAGTTTTTCCTGTTACAAACTAATTCGGCTACCCCTCTGAAGCTCTTGAATTAGTAGGGATTTAAGTCACCTAAAGCAGGTTTTCAATTTAATCTCCCCCTGGCATAATAACTGTTAGAAATTCAGTGTAACATATGAATTCACAAAATAGACTATAACTTTAAATAGGTTGGAAGGATTAGTTTATCAGTAAATATGGATTTCACCATGCACACACACACAAACTAAAAAAAAAAGTGATCAGCTGGCTTATAAAACTTTAATTAGCTGAATGTCAATGTCTGTCAAATGGTTATTGTCCGACTTCTTGTACCGTGGTGATTTCCCACAACCGTAAAAAGGTAAATAGATACAATTGAAAAAATAAATGCTTAAAAATAAACACTGATATAGTCAGTTTATTCTGCCAAGCTTAACTAAATAAACTTATGAATTGCATATGCCAGTGGACTGGGAGTCAGAGGATCTGATTCTATTACAGATCATACCACGTCCTTTCTGAGTACCTGTTTTCCCAATCTATAAAATGGGGAGAGCGATATGTAGATCTGTGGATTAAAAATTCTATGCTAGTTTCACTTCTGTGACACAGCAAAAGTTTCTTGTGGGATAATTCTATACTTGCATTTCATAGAGTCAAATTCAGATCAGGATACACTTCTTCTAGGAAAGATCTACATACTTCATGTTTGACTGTTTTATAACAATTACATTATTTAATGCTGACCTATTCCAAATGCTGGTGTGCAAGCAGCACTTATGGAAAACTGCAATGGCTGGAGACCAAGTTTTCACAGAATGTTTAAAACACAAGTTTGATTTCCCGTAACTTGCAAAGGAGTGCTGATTTACCTTAATGCATCCGGCTGAAAATGATGCACCATTATAGGATGAACAAGCCTCCTCTTTCTGTGGAAGGGGCTGAACCAGCCGGTGATGTACCTGAAAATACATCATAGCTAAATATTCCATGAAACAGCAGTGACTGACTAGAACAGATGACTACAAACCAGACTAAGGTGATGTAAGAAGTGGTTTAAGTTGGAATCTACTTCACACTGTTGGAGACACCCTTGCACAGTTATCGAATGCAGTCTAAATTAATGTTAGGGAGTCCAATTTGTCATTTTATGTGTCACCATTGAACTTGGTTGAGAGTGATAGTTTGTTTCCTAAGCCACAATGTTTTGCTTTTAACTTAAACACTAATCTTTTTCTTGCTGGAACTTTTAGAAATTACATTTTGCCTTCAATAGCAGTAAAATTCTGATTCAGCAAAGACTTTAAACGTGTGTTGTGATAAACAAGGATGGATTTAGGCAAATGTTTGGGCAATTTGCTAAATCCAGCTATAAATGTATTCTCTGCTGAGATCACTATTTCAGAGCAGAGAGTACTGTAATGCCTTCACTTCCAACTAAGCTCCATAACTAAGAGCATTAGCAACCTTAGAGAAACAAATTTAACTTTTATTGCACCATTTATGTATATTATGGGCCCATCACTTACAAGGAGTCAAAGCAAAAATACCAAGTTTCTTTTTTTTTTATTACCTGTTTCTTTCAAGAAGTTCATCCACGGAGGGCTTCAGATAGAAACAGATCTGAGTCACAAATTTGAGGATGTCACTCCCTGGAAAGGTCCCTAAACTTTCACTGTACAAAGAGAATATGTCAGTCTCCAAAATTACTCTGTAGTATATCAAGAAGCATCTGACTAGCAAGTGAGGCTTTTACCTCATGAAAGTGTCAATTTCTAGACTGGAGAGCCCTAGCTGTTTCTCCACATTTTCTTTAACCTTTTCAGAATAGCCACCTGGACAAAGGAACAACCAAAGAAAGAGAAGAAAAGTGAAGCCTTGAATGGCAAAAGGGGGGGCACAAATGGCTACAGTACAATTAAGGAGGGATTTTAACTCTGCTTCCACTGAAGTCAAAGGTAAAACTCCTATTCATTAACTTTAAGAAAAGTTTCTGAGGTTACTTTCCCCACCCATATAGTCTCCCAAAAGAAGAAATGCAGAAGACAGAATTGACCCTTGAACTTATTCTACAGGTTGAGGCCTAATTTACCGGCAGATTGTGTCCTAGTGTAACTATTCAGGTTAGGGGCTTTTTTCCCCCCTGAAATGGTTATACTGATTAAATTGCTAGGGTGGATGCAATTATACAGGTATAAATAGCTTTTACTGCTATAGTTTATGCCCTGTCCCATCAGTACCTTTATGTTGGTATAGCTACTCCCATATTAGTGGGGCTGTACTCCTTTATCCACATTGGTATAGTTTAAGCAGAATAACGTGTGGGTGTAGACAAGGCCATAGAGTGAAAAGTGGTCTGTGTAACTATTCTCATTTCTGCATGAGCAATGAGTCAAAAATCATTTTAAGCATATTTGTTTAAAAAACAATTCATAGCTTCTAATGCTAAAAACGATTATGGTTGAGAGAAGAAATCAGTGTCAAGTTATGAGCTAATCAAAAATAAAAAAGGATTAGTGTAATAAGGTTCTTTATTAAATGAATACAACCACACAATGGGTGGAAACCACAGCAGCTATTAGTCATGCCCGTCTGAAATTAGATTAGAAACACATTGTTTATAATCTAACAATTTTCGTTATCACAGATGGGTGGTTAAATTTAAGAGGTAGTTTGATCTTACAGAACTTCAGTCACAGTTAATTTTCTTGTCAAACAGGTATTAGCTCTGACAAATGATATAGGCAGTGTGTACCGTTCTGTAATGCCTGCAGAGAGACAGCTAGCGATGGAATTCCCACTGGGAGAAGCTCGCATAAGACAGAGAAGTGGTCATACCTGAAATAAATAGTGTCCATTCAATGATTTGCTGTAAATAAATGCTATAACAGTGCAGAATGTTAACATTTCATCCAACAGCCTCAGTGTGTTATACACATTCATCCATCTCTCAGAATAAAACACATCCTAACTCCTCTTCCAAGACACCTCTTTCACTGATGTGGAAACTGAGAAACAGATTAAGTAATCTGCCCAAGGCAAATTAGGTAGGTCCAAGTCTGAGGCTCAGACTACACTTAAAATACTGAAGCAATGCCATGGCAGCACTTTAATAGTGAAGGCATGGCTGGCACCAGTACTCTGTGAACCATCTAACCAAGAAGCATAGATCCCAGCGCTGGGAGCCTGCTTACACTGGTGCTTTACAGCTCTAACTTGCTGTGCTCGGGGATTTACACCCCTGAGCAAGAAAGCTGCAGTGCAGTAAAGCAGCAGTGTAGACATGGCCTACTTTAGAACTCAGGATTTCTGGGCCCTAGTTTAGATCATACTTCTGTCCCATGAAAGCCTTCCTTTTTCCCTTCTTATACTTACAATAATTTCTTCATGTAGATTTGTGGTGTTTGAAATCAACACCACAGTAGTTTATTCTTTTAACTACAGGTTGCACTTCTATAAATCAGAACTCTCTGGTCTAGCAACAATAGGGTTGTCAGATGGTTTCAGAAAAAATACTGGAAAAAAATAGGACCCCGAGAGTTTTAAGCAAAACCAAAAACCAGCGTGGCCCCTTTAAGATACACGTGGTGTGGCTTTTTGGCCCTAACAGGCTGCTGGCGGCCGCCTGCCATCTTGCCTCCCTGCACTGGGTCGGACAGCTCCCCTGTGGAACCCGGTAAGCACTAGGGTTGCCAGGCTCCCTCTGCATTGAGCCGGACAGCCCAGGATTTTTGCCTCCTGGCCGGGAAAAAAAATCAGAAAGTACCGGACATTTTAGGTGTTCAGTATTTTCTGAATTTTTTTACCGGACAGGAGGTGAAAATACTGAACTGTCCGGTTCAATACCAGACACCTGGCAACCCTAGCAACATCTGTGGCCCGAGAGGACCATGGATGTTCCAGGATCAGAGAGCTGCAAGGGATGGGGGTGCAGGGCTGGGAGCCCAGTGTGATGGAGGGGGGAGGAAGTCAGGAGCCCAGTGTGATGGAGGGGGGAGGAAGTCAGGAACTCGGGCCCAGCTGAGCTGTAGCTCAATTGGGCTGGGGGAGGCAGAAGCAGGAAGGAGCTGGAAAGCCTGGCGCACAGTTCAGCTGAGTTGCGTGGGGGGAGTGGGAGTCAGGAAGGCTGGCACATGGTCCAGCTGGGCTATTGGGGGTGGGGGAGGGAGGAGAGGGGAACAGTGTGCGATCCAGCTGGGTGGCTAGGGGAGCTGGGAAGCCCAGTGGGGCAGCAGGAAAGGGGTAGGGTTGCCATGGGGATGGTTTCAACTCAGGGGCCACAGACCCCTAAAAAAAAAAAAAAAAAAAAACCAAACAAACAACACTGTTGAGGGGGACCAAAGTTGTTAAGCAGCAAAAAAACAAAACAAAAAAAACCCACCACCAAACCAGCATGGCCCCTTTAAAGCCTTTGTTTTTGTTTTTTTGCCAGCAGCCATCTTGTTTTCTTACTATGTGCGGGAAGAGAGCTCTCCTGTGGAACCAGGTAAGTGGGGAGGAGGGAGGGCTCTGGGGGGCTCCAGGAGGGGCCCAGGGACTGGTCGGGAGGGCGGAGGCTGGGCCCGGTTGCTGAGTGTGGTAGGGTTGCCAGGTGTCTGGTATTTTCGCCTCCTGGCAGGGAAAAAAAAATCAGAAAATACCGGACATTTTAGGTGTCCGGTATTTTCTGATTTTTTTTACTGGACAGGAAGCGAAAATACCGGACTGTCCGGGTCAATACCGGACACCTGGCAACCCTAGAAAGGGGGTGGGGATGGCAATAGGGGGGCCAGAAATGACCTCCCTATGTCCAGCAAAATCCCTCATCCAGGACCAATCAGTCCCGAAGGCGCTGGATCAGGGAGGTCCAACCTGTAGAAGGAGATACTTTTAAGTGTTTAACCACATTTTTATGAGCCCCCATTTTCAAAGATTTACTGGACTGGGAGTTCAAGCTACATTCACATTTTTCATCCTGTGAATCAATGGTTCCCAACCGTTTTTATACCAGGGGCTGGCAAACCCACTCACAAACTTTTGGAGGATCGGTAACATTTTTTTTGCATATTTTCAATGAATATTCAAATATGCAAATAAAATGTTACCAGTCTGGTCCAGCAAACCCATTCACAAACTTTTGGCACAGTATAAAAAGCCCGACCCTAGAGCCCCAGTGCCAGCCCTAATCCCTAGAGCCCTTCATCCTTCTACTCCCAGTGCCAGCCACTGACCCCAGAGTCCCCTGCACCCAATCCCCCCAGTACCAGCCTCTCGCCCTCAGAGTCCCCTAGTGTCAGCCCCCCTGCCCCAAACGCCTCCGTGCCAGGCTCCTGTTTCCAGAGCCCCACTGCACCTAATCCCACCAGGTTCCCTGTGTCAGCCCCCAATACTAGCCCTGTCCCCAGTACCAGTCCTGCCTACCTAGCCTCCTTATTACTAGCCCCACCCCCAGAACCCCCCAGTGACAGCTCCTCATTCTGGATGATAGGGAGCCCCCTCAGTGTCAGCCCCCTCCACCCCCAGAGCCCGCCAGCACTACCCTGCCCCCAGAGACCCTGTGCCTGCCCCACCCCCCTCACATAGCCCTGCCTCTGCCTCCCGGTGGGAGGGCTGCGCTGAGCCCGCAGCGTGGCAGCCAGGCCCCAGCTGAGTGCTGTGGGAGCCGGGATCCACTTGGCCCCAGCTGAGTGCCGTGGCAGCTGGTCCCCTGCCAACCACAGATGCAGCGATTGGCTGGGGCCGAGCGCTGTGTGGAGCCCCACTGCTGCAGGACTCAGCTGGAGCCAAACGCCATGTGAAGTTGTGCTGCTGTGGTAGCTGGGCTCCACACGGAGCTTGGCCCTGGCCGAGCGCTGCAGCTGCCCATCACATGGCCCTGCCAGCCGGGTGCCATAGCGGCCACTGGAGCTGGAATTGGGACCACAGTGAAGCTGCGTGGGCGGGGAACAGCTTCACTGCGGCCCCGGCTCTAGCCACAGCATGCCAGGTTGCCTGCCTGGCCACTCACCCTGCTGCTGCGTGGGCGGGGCTCATTAGCAGCTAGGGGTGTGGCCTGGTGGTGTGCCGCAGCCCAGCAGGCAGGGGTTCGGAGCCCACCGCCGGTTCGCAGACTGGTGGTTGGGAACCGCTCCTGTGAATGATAAAAAATAACTTGTACTCTCAGAGTGCAAAAGATTTCAAGGGAATCTGTGGAACGGTCTGTTTAAACAATCACTGTCTGCGGGCCATTTAGTTACTTAGATTTGTCCTACTGGGGTTGAATACTAGTATAGGTTGAGGAGAGTGGCTTCCATGCATCTGCAGAAAAGTGAAAGAAGAGTAAAATATACCTCAATTCAGCGTGGCACAAAACAGCATTTAAAAAGGCTGAAGCTCCAACTTTCAGTTTGCCATAAGACCAAACTATTGGAGGTGTCTCCAACAAGAGACATTTCTATTAATTAACCTCCTGTGCTACAAAATACAAGATCACTAGTTATGAATGTAATTGAATTAACATGAACTTTTTTTACTCCCAGGTGTAGCAAATATTAATCATCATTTGGATTTAGGCCTGGACAGCTTTGTTTTTCCCTCCACACTCCATGGCCTGGGGCTAAGGACTGTACATAAGAACGGCCGTACCGGGTCAGACCAAAGGTCCATCTAGCCCAGTATCCTGTCTGCCGACAGTGGCCAGCACCAGGTGCCCCAGAGGGGGTGGACCGAAGACAATGATCAAGCGATTTGTCTCCTGCCATCCTCTCCAGCCTCTGTCAAACAGAGGCCAAGGACACCATTTTATCCCCTGGCTAATAGCCTTTATGGACCTAACTCCATGAAATTATCTAGCTTCTCTTTAAACTCTGTTATATTCCTAGCCTTCACAGCCTCCTCTGGCAAGGAGTTCCACATGCTGACTACACGCTGTGTGAAGAAGAACTTTCTTTTATTAGTTTTAAACCTGCTACCCATTAATTTCATTTGGTGTCCTCTAGTTCTTTTATTTAGGAACTAATAAATAACTTTTCTTTATCCGCCTCTCCACACCACTCATGATTTTATACACCTCTATCATATCCCCTCAGGCTCCTCTTTTCTAAACTGAAAAGTCCCAGTCGCTTTAACCTCTCCTCATATGGGACCCGTTCCAAACCCCTAATCATTTTAGTTGCCCTTTTCTGAACCCTTTCCAAGGCCAAAATATCTTTTTGAGGTGAGAGACCACATCTGTACACAGTATTCAAGATGTGGGCCATAGTTTTATACAGGGCAGTAAGATATTCTGGGTCTTATTTTCTATCCCTTAATAATACCTAGCATCCTATTTGCCTTTTGACCGCCGCTGCACACTGTGTGGAAGTTTTCAGAGAACTGTCACGATAACTCCAAGATCTCTTTCCTGATTTGTCGTAGCCAAATTAGCCCCCATCATACTGTACGTATAGTTGGGGTTATTTTTCCCAATGTGCATTACTTTACACTTATCCACATTAAATTTCATTTGCCATTTTGTTGCCCAATCACTCAGTTTGGTGAGATCTTCTTGGAGTCCCTTACAGTCTGCTTCTGTCTTGACTATCCTAAACAGTTTGGTATCATCCAAACTTTACCACCTCACTGCTTACCCCTTTCTCCAGATCATTTATGAATAAGTTGAACAGGATTGGTCCTAGGACTGACCCTTGGGGACACCACTAGTTACCCCTCTCCATTCTGAAAATTTACCATTTATTCCTACCCTTTGTTTCCTGTCTTTTAACCAGTTCTCAATCCAAGAAAGGACCTTCCTCTTATCCCATGGCCATGTAATTTACAAGAGCCTTTGGTGAGGACCTTGTCAAAGGCTTTCTGGAAATCTAAGTATACTATATCTACTGGATCCCCCTTGTCCGCATGTTTGTTAACCCTTCAAAGAACTCTAATAGATTAGTAAGACAGGATTTCCCTTTACAGAACCCATGTTGACTTTTGTCCAACAAATTATGTTCTTCTACATGCTTCACAATTTTATTCTTTACTATTGTTTCACTAATTTGCCCGGTACGAAGTCAGACTTACCGGTCTGTAATTGCCCGGATCGCCTCTAGAGCCCTTTTTAAATATTGGTGTCACGTTGGCTACCTTCCAGTCATTAGGTACGGAAGCCGATTTAAGGGATAGGTTACAAACCACAGATAATAGTTCAGCAATTTCCCATTTGAGTTCTTTTAGAACTCTGTAAGGAACCTTATGAGACCTATCAGCATTACTCAGTTACTTGGGGAGGAGCTGTGAGTGAGCGACATCAGGCACTGCAGTATTCCAGAGTTCCCTGCAGTACTTTGGCTCCTGTGGAACATCCCTTGATGCCTATTTTGATACTGTTTGGTGGGAAATTGTTTGCACACATTCCATGCAACTGCTTAAAGGACAGTCCTTACCTTTGCCAGCCAGTCAGGGCGATACCTTGGAGCATATCAGCAGGGATGCTGTTTGCTACTTTCAGCCACTGGAGATGGTTTTTCAGGTGGTGTCCAATCGGGGTCAGAGACTGATTCACCCCACTTGCTCCTTTAAAGGCACTAGCAAACCACAGCTTGGGGAAGCCACACTTGCGGTACTTTTCAATGAGAAGCACTGAAATCGAAGACCAAGATACAGCACAAGGTGTTCAGTGTTAGCCACATTTATTCCTGTTCAGAGGAATTCTGGATTTTAAACCTCTGAGTTTGAGCTAGAGGGAACCAGAAACAGTGTAAACACTTTTACTGACTGAAACACACAGTCCATTTATTCACCAGAGGCTACTCTGGCTGCAGGCTCTGAAGCCAAAGTCCATTTGCAGGCAGGTGTCTGCCACTGGCTTTTAGTGAGATTCTTGCTAGCTACAAGATCAGTCCATATTGTCACGGTACTTAATTTGGGATCTGATTCTGAAAAGCTCACTAATACTATTGGCTTCAATGGGATTCCTTACATGGCTAAATGTTATTCACTCGAGTAAGGGCTGCAGAACTGGGCATCTGGAATACCCTGCAGATGTTACAGCAGAGTTCACACAGGGTCAATTTCTTCTTTCACTCTAAGATAAATCAGAAGTTACTCTCCCAAAGATTTACACTGTATCCAAATCAGAGCCAATATGAATACTTAGAACCTTAGAGATTAAACTTAAGTCTCCTAAGAAAGCTGGGGGGTATATTGAATCTGTGGAGCACCAAACAACTGTTAGGTGTTACAGTAACAAAGTCCTACACTACACCTAAAACATTGATCAATCAAGCTACATTTCTCAAGGCTGTAAAAAATGTAGATGCAACTAGGTCAATGGAAGAATTTTTCCATTAACTTCGCAGCTGTCACCTGTTGAGGTGGTGGATTTACTATAGCGATGGAAATGTTTTCACTGCTGTACGAAGTAGCTACACTACGGTGCCACCACAGCGCTTCTAGTATACATATACCTGAAGCATTTTAAATTAGGGATATGAATGTTTACCTGGTTAACCGGTGGGAGCTAAAGCAGCTCTCAGCCTGCTGTGGGCAGGGGGCTGCTCTGGCCAGGTTGGAGCAGCTTCTGCCTGCAGGGTGCTCTGGCCCGCCACAGGCAGGGGCTGCTCTGGTGTCCTGGCTGGAACAGCCTCTGTCCACAATGATACCAGGTGCCCCACAGGCAGGGGCTGCTTTGGCTGGGATACTGGAGCAGCCCCTGCTTGTAAGACACCCTGACTCACTGCAGGCAGGGGCTGCTCCAGCACCCTCTGGCCCGCCGCAGGGAGAGGCTGCTTCATTATGGCTGGTACAGCCCCTGCCTGTGGCAGAAGGGCCGGTCCAGCCCCTCCGGTCTGCCCGCTCCTTTAATTGGTTAACTGGTTAAACAATATGTTTAACCAATTAACCAGTTAAACAGGATTTTACATCTCTTATTTGAATACAAAATCTTTAAGGCCTGATCTAACTTCCATGAGAATCAAATAGGAACTTTTTCTCTGACTTCCAGGAAATTTGTATGAGGCCTTTATTGTGGGATTTTCAGAAGTGCTCATTAGTGGCCTGACTGGACCCACTGAAGAAGAACACTCAGTAAGCTTCAGCAGGAACAGAGCTAAGGACTTTTTACAATAACATCCCTTCTTGACTATACTGAAGTCTAGGCCATTAAAAACAAGATAACATGGTAGACATGAAAATCCTTCACAACAAGAGTGGATACAGACAGAACAGGTACAATTCCATGAAGTTAAAGCAAAAGGTGTGATAGTGTGAAAAGGTTAGAGATTCTGATGACAAACATAAGGTGTTAAAAAAGTGATGCCGGCAGTTTAAGAAAAGGGTAGGCCAAGATTATCTTTCCATATATTTTGATAGGGAGAGGCCCGACTCCCCTTGAAAAACCTTTTCAGCAGCAATAATCAGTGTGCATAGATTCTAACAAGATCTGTGTAGTTGTCTCCATTACTTACAGAGATGGGTGCTGCAGCAAAAGTTTCTGATGTCAGAGGACCATGTGATATAAGAATTAGAACTTGGCTATTTTTAAGATTTAATGGAGAGTTTTGCATGCTCTGAGAAGTTCAGAACCAACAGCACAAACCTTTGCCATCCTCATCGAGATCCGGTGCATAGTCCCAAATCATTGGCTCCATCAGCTGAGCTACCCCAGACTCTAGAATGAGCAGAATTTGTTTTAAGTGATGCCGAATGGTCAGTTAAAGCTGCAGTAATCAGCTCTGCATCAAATCCCACGGGATGGGTTTGTCAGCCGCGGATGCAGATGTTCTCTACCCAGACAACAGACATGAGCACAGGCAGATCCAGAGCACAAGTCCCGCCTGGCCTCTTCCAAAGTGAGAGCCCGTTCAGGCTCCATTCAGTCCTTAAGATTCTTTCCTGAGACTGTCAACAAAGGGCCCAATCAGCGGGCCAATCAGTGACCATCCATAAGATGGAACCCATCTATTGCCTAGACAAAAGCCATGTCTATATTGTAGCGCTGCAGTGGCATGGCGATATTGGTACAGCTGTGCCAATGCAGCATGTCCAGTGAAGACGCGCTATGCTAACAAGGGAGAGACACCTCCAAAACTGGCATAAGCTACTTCGGCGGAAGAAGCTCTCCCACCGACACAACTGTGCACATGAACACTTATGTTGGTGTAACTTATGTTGCTGGGGTGTGTGTAAATATTCACACCTCAGAGTTTTGCTGAGATAAGCAGTAGTGTAGACATAGCATAAGAGTTCTTCATCTCCAGCCAGGCTCATTATCCATCCCCTGGGCTTACCACTGCATGTGCTCATGGGAACAAAAATGTACCACAAAGGTTTAATCTTGTATTCTTTGTACATATAAAGCTTCCACCAACTTCAGTGAAAATTATGTATGCACAAAGCTGCAGGTTTGATCTCTAGTTACTATATAAAAGATTAATTCACTTTAAACACTGAAGAAAACCTGGCCATGGAGAAGCCACTGCCAACATGAGTAAATGTTGCAAAAATTCAGTGTTTAACCCAAACTCCATTTTAAACTGTTCAGAGCAGGTCTTTGTGCTAGCGCGGTGACAATGCTGATGATTGTTTAGGTCCCTGTTTATACCAGGACTGCACTCAAGTTTAGCAATAGTTGGAAAAAGACTAACATGAACAAGGCCACAATTCAGCAGTCCCACAACTTAGTTCTGGGTGACAGCCCTATACTCTCCTCTAGACAACCACCTAACCTCAGGAAGATTCTTACTAACAACCACAGGGCATACTACATTAAAACTAACCCTGGAACTTTCCTTTGAAACAAACCCCGTCGCCAGCTTTGTTCACATATTTACTCTGGAGGCACCACCATTGGACCTAACCATGTCAGTTATACAATCAAGGGCTCATATTCCTGTACATCCAGCAATGTGATATATGCCATCATGTGCCAGCAATGTCCCTCTGCGATGTATATTGGACAAACTGGTCAGTCACTTCGCCAAAGAATCAATGCTCACAAATCAGACATCTCCACACAGAGAAACCTGTTAGCCGACATTTCAAACAAACCGGCCATTCCCTTAAAGACCTGACAACATGCGTCTTATTTCAAAGAGATTTTAACACCAGATTACAGAGGGAGACTTCAGAACTTTTATTTATGCTAAAATTCGACATGTTGTGAAAGGGCCTTAATTTAGATGATAATTACCTAAAGAGGAAGGTGGTCGTAATGCCCTGCACCCTGTTCGTGCCCTCCCCGTGGGGAGTGGATCCCCAGGTGAACAATGTGCATATTTGGATAGATAACCTTGGGATACTTCCCTCAGGATGCTCAGAGCCATACACTGCTCTGTTATCTCCCTGCCTGAGCAAGAGAGAGCTTTGCTGGAGCTTAAACTGTGTGTTACTTCCTTGCCACACCAGTCTGTGCACCTGGCCAGCAAACTCTGTGAGCCTGCCAGTCTAGCCAAGGCCTTACGGGAATGTGCAGTGAACCCCAGATCCCAAGTTCCCCAGAGATGTCACCCGTTGGGTCCAGTCTCTCTCCCCGGATACTCACATTAGAAAGACATTACAAAGACAGCCTCCCCACCTTTTGATATTCGCAGTAACGCCAGATTAGCCACTTAATTGATTCTTACACTAAGCAATTTCCTCCTTCCTTGTCTCTTCCTCCTCCCCTTGCCCCCACCTTCTATTCTATGTAGCTGATTTGTTACTGTATAATTTGTTTACTTCTTCATTGTATCCCTCTGGTATATAATGGTCATGCCAATTCACTTTCAGAATATGATCTGAAGAAGTGAGTCTGCCCCATGAAAACTCATCACCTAATAAACCATCTTGTTAGTCTTTAAAGTGCTACATGACTGCTTTTTTTGTTTTACCAAGATCAGACTAACATGGCTACCTCTCTGTTACAATTCAGTTCTAGTCATCACTGTTACATGCACAGTAATAAGGTGCAATGTTAGAGACACCAGGTCATGGCTTCTCTTCATGATTCTGTACCACTAGCCTACAAGCACTTCAGTAGAGATCAACTCCTGACTGGTGCACAGATACTGCCCAGGCAAGGGTGGAAGTTTAGTAAAGCTCCATGGGATTTTTGTAAATGGTCAGGGAAGACAAAGACCCACTCATGGCACCTTGCTCTGTTAGGTACTTATATGGCGTCCCTGATATCACAGTATCTGAGCCCCTCTCTGTCTAATGTATTTATCTGCAGGACTGGCCTGTGAGGTAGGGCAGTGTTGTTATCCCCATTTCACATAGGGGAAACAATCACAGAGTGGCTATGTGACTTGCCCAGAGTCACTTAGGAAATTGATGGCAAAGCAGGGAATTGACACAAGTGCTTCTGAATCTAGGGCTGCATCTACACAGTGGCGCTAGCTCGAAATAAGCTACTCAATTTGAGCTATGCAAATTGCGTAGCTTATTTTGAGCTTATTTAGAAACAAACTGCTATTTCAACAAGTCCCTTAATTCTCATAGAACAAGGTTTACCAGGACGTCGGAATAGCAAGCCCGTTATTTTGATTGCATTTCGAAATAACAGGCATGCTGTTAAGATGCAGAAAACAGTATTTCGGAATACTCGACATATCCTGAAATAGCACCGCATTCTAGACATACCCTAGGACTCTAGCCACTGGGCAATCCTTCTTTTCTCCTTAGTTCTTTGTGAAATCACTGAATGACAAGTTGCCCAGTACAGTGTTTCAAACACGAGCATTTAGACTTTATTACGCTATGAAGTTATGAGAGGTGTCCTGCTGAGCTTACATACCTGTCAGTGTTTCCTCACTCACCCCTCTGAGCATATCATCCCATACAATGGGCTTCACTGTTGGATGAGACGAGACCATGCAATTTGCAACAGCTTTCATGTGGGACAGACACAGCTTCTCTGTGCTGTTCTCTTCTTTCTGCAGCCATTGCTTTGATTCCTCCCCTTCACCAAGATAGTAGACCTGGGAGCACCAAGCAAAAGATCCTACTTTACTGTAGAGGCTCTTTTAATATGTCTCCTACTTCATCCCTATCTTCTTATTCTCCCTTTGGCTTATCAGAGAGAAGACAAAGGGGTAGGGAGGAAGGGATTCCCTGTCTGTCCTCCCTGAGCTTGTAGCAGACAGCAAGCACAGAGAATCCACGTGAAATATATTAACTTATAATAATGCAGTTTAAATCCCATCTCACAGCTGGTGGCATGACAGCCTCAGTAGCTTTCATGTGGGGCTCTAAGAGCCCAGGAAAGCCTCTACAGGTTGTGGAGACCTGTGTGTTGTGATGACAGAAAATCTGCACAGAAATGAAGGGGTTAAATATCTTAATGAACTAAGCTACTTAAAGCAAGCATTTTCAGTGATGCTGCAAGTTAGAGTAACCACTAGGCAGAACCTTGAGCAGAACAGCGTAAGAGTCATCCCATCTGTTTCTGAATCACACGTGGGAATGATGGAGATTCCACATCTCTACACAATTTACTGCAGTGTTTAACCATCCTGACAGTTAGGAAGTTTTTGCTAATGTCCAAGCTAAACCTTCCCTGCTGCTTCTTGTCCTATCATCAGAGGTTAAGGAGAATAATTTTTCTCACTCCTCTTTATAACAACTTTTTAGGTATTTGAAAGCTGTTATGTCCCCTCTCAATCTTCTTTTTTCTAGACTAAATGAACGCAATTATTTCAATCTTGCCTCACAGGTCATGTTTTCTAGACCTTTAATCACGTTTGTAGCTCTTCTTTGGACCTTCTGTAATTTGTCCACATCTTTCCTGAAATGTGGCATCCAGAACTGGACACAATATTTCAACTGAGGCCTAATCAGTGCAGAGTAGAGCGGAAGAATCACTTCTTGTGTCTTGCTTACCACATTCCTGTTAATACATCCCAGAATGTTTGCTTTTTTTGCAAGTGTTTGACTCATATTTAGCTTGTGGGTCCACTATGACCCTTAGATCCATTTCTGCAGTACTCCTTCCTAGACAGTCATTTCCCATTTTGTACATGTGAAATGACCTAAGTGGAGTACTTTGTATTTATTCTTGTTGAATTTCATCTTATTTATTTCAGACTGTCTCTAGTTTGTCCAGATAATTTTTAATTATAATCTTATCCTCCAAAGTACTTGCAACCCACTCCCAGCTGGATATGTTCCACAAACTTTATAAGTGTATTTTCTATGCCATTATCTAAATGGCTATCTAAATAGAAACAATGGTAAAGCTCTGAAAATCACACAGAGCTGTTACTGGGTTTAGAGAGGGGTAGGTGAGAGATCGTGATCCTGGAAAAAGAGGCCAGAGTTTCCAAGATGGACAGGATATTTTTGTCAGCAGAACATATGTTCCATTGGTTATTATTTGCAGAAGTGGATAGGAATCATAGCCCAGCACCCCACTCCGCTAGGTGCTGTAAAAATCACAGAAAAAAGATGCTCCCTGCCCTGAAGAGCGTAACTAAGAAGGAACTTGGCCAGGACAAAGAGACTAATATCTTAGTTTGAAAAAAAACAACCCCAATATATATTTGATACATAGTATATATTACCAATTAGGACCTCAAATTTGAAGTCTGCTCCAAAGTGGAAGCTCTTTCAGACTATGGATCTTACTCAAGCCAAGTGCTGAGTTAGAACCATCTTTCTGGAGCTAATAATGTACTTCTATTAGTTCCTATTTAAAAATAAATTGCTTCCATTGCAATCACGTTTAGATTTAGCTTCTCAGATCTGAGATCTTGCCAGTTTCCTTGCTTGAAAAGGGAATTCCACTCAGATGTGTCCTCAGCATCCATGACTGAATTCTGGAGTTTCTGGTACACCCAGCTACCAAAAGATTTCTAAGTGAATCCCTGTTTTGTCCCTCATCACCAGAGAGAACCTGTATTATTAGGAAGTATCATACCTCATCAGAGCCTAAATGAAACCATCGTACGCCATCATGTAGTGCCACCACCTGGTCAATCATTGCACTGACCAGCCTCAGGGATTCCTCTTTGTGTGGGTTGAGGGCATTTGGAAACATCTCCACCTCCCGGAGGTGAGAAAACTCTTGGTGTTTTAGGACAAACTGCAGGAGAAGAGATGTACAGATGCAACCACAGAATAACTGCAGGACTGGCATAACTATGATACTGTCTCATGTCACTTTGGGACCCAACAGACTCCACTGTTACAATTCTGGAAATGTTGCTGTGCATAGGAAAATGACAGAGGCAGAGGACTAGCCAGAGCCAGACACAGCAAAGGCAAGGCACATTCTGATGTTCCTATCCCTTCATAGAGCACCTTATCCCAGAATACTGCTAAGCAGTGGCTGTTCTCCCAGATCAGAGGGATCTGCACACTCCACCGCCTCATCTCATTCTTGTAATCAACATGTGTACACGGGATCACATGGATAACTCTGGTTACAATTGCATCGGCTGTGTGTCTGAAACCTACAGCAGAGAGGGAAATGGCAAGGCAGGTGGTATGGTAGCCTGATTGGGCTAGGTGGTGGAATTTGCCAACAAAAACAATCTGTTTATCTATTAGGGGAGGAAATATTATCTTGTTAAAGCCTTGGAATGGGAGGCAGGAGAGGGTTCTATTCCTGGCACTGCTAAGGCCTGCTGTGAAGTCCTTTCTCCGTGCTTCAGCTTTCCCACATGGAAACTGGGGATAACTGTCTCACTGGAGGCGTTGAAAGGACAAATTCATTAATGTCATTGGGGTCCTTTGGGACTGTTGGATGGAAGATGCTATTAAAGCTCAGTCATATTATACCCCAAATGCTAAACACTAGCAATGTCAATGACCCATAGCTATTTGCTGCTGTGCAGAATTCCCTATGCTACACAACATCCTCCAAGTGCAGAAATGTGCTTACTTCCATGTGTCCAAAGGTCTGCACCAGAGGGATAACTTCTAACTCGTGCAGTTTTGCCAGATTTAAAATCTCTTTAATCTCTGAGACACTAGGAAGAGAGCGAGAGAGAGAAATCGAGAGAGAGCACACATACTTGGTTTAGTCACACCAGGCTCCCTGAACAGAGCATTTAAAGTTAACCAAAGCCAGTAAAAGCTCTTCACAGACTTTACTGACTGTATAGGCTGCAATTCACTGTATAAACATATATGGTAGTGAAGGCTTCACGGAGTTAACAGTGGACAGCAACACTAACACAGCTGGAAGGGAAACCAGAAAACCAAGGCTGATATTTAACCTGGATACTAGGGATAATATTACCTCTACTTGTGAAAATTATCCTAGGATTCTTAGTGACCATGTGTGGTCAGGAGCCTACTTTTATTTCTAGTCTAAAAGCTGGCATCTTTTACAGATTTTACAGATTGGGGAAACTCAGCCTAGAGGTTGAGTGATTTTTGCAGGGCAACCGAGAGAGGTAGTGGTAAAGCTAGGACTGGACCTCAGGAGCTCCTGATTTCCAGCCTCTGGAAGGATATCAGACCACACCTCAGCTCAGCACTGTATTGGACAGAACTGTCTCATCTACTGAATCGCCTGCACTACTTCCTTGAGTTTTCCCAACAGGTATCCCAGCCAAGTCCTGACTTGGCCCAACAGACAAGATCCCAAGGCTGTGGACCAGAAGTAAGGTGAAGGGCTGATTTTAAATGCAGAAAAATTCAGTGAAAAAAATGCCAAAGCTGTATTCCTGGTAGACACAAATGGGAAACAACAAATACACAATCACTAGCGGGACAAGTTCTCCTTCATTCCCCCCCTGCTTTGGGAGTGAGGGGAGGCTTTCTGTTGCATCTTCATCCCCTTCATAATGCATTTTCACTTTCTCAGCCTCATATTGCAGCTACCACCCCTCCAGCACACCCCAATGCAAAGACTATATAACACTCCCTTTGGAAACAATTAGTAACATATCATCAGTGATTCCTCTGGACTCCTAAGAATGGCATATGATACTTCTCTCCCACCCCCAGGAGCTTCTACAAACTGTTCCAGATGGTCAGTCCAAGAGGCAGAAACCAGGACTCAGCCCACAGCCTCCTCCATATCAGTATGAGGCCACCTAATAACCCTTGCAAGACCCATCTGACTGCAGTACCTGTAAGCATGTTTTGCTCTGAGTGGCTTCAGCTCTCCCTCATAAGGAAACATGTCCTCATACTCAATGAGAAGGCCACTGGCACCAAGGATACGAAATAAAGGAAAGATCTACAAGAGAAAGAAACCACGGGAGATTTGTGTCTGGCTTGTAATAATGCAATCCATGTTCACAACAAACAAGTCTGACTAGCCCATGTCTCACAGCGTTCTGTTGCACATAACTCAAGGTAATGGCAGAAGGATGTGAAGAGGAATCTTAACTTTTCTTTGGCAGTCTGTCTGGCACCTATGTGGAGTGTTTCATTTACAGTGAAATCAGGAGCCAAGACATCAAGAAGCCTAGAGCTGGTTGGCTCAAATGTGAGCAGATACCACAATCATATGCTTCACTTTAACAGAGGTTTTCCTTAACCAGACTCTGAATTCCTCATGCATTTGCAAAGCATTCCCTTTATTTTGTGTGGTGAATTTAGCACTAGTGGAGGAAGCAGGGATGACAGCTTATTCTGTATCAAATGGAAATCCTAAATCATTATTTCCTTCTAGGAAAGGAGGGAGGTTACTGCAGTTTACAGGTAACATCTTAAATAAGATTTACTGAGACATTTTGGCCTCTGGATAAACCACATTTTCTGCTCTCCTCAATCAAACCCATATGATTCACTACATTCTCGCTTGCAGTACACGTGACCTCCAGCTAAGGACTGAAAGCATTTTGGAGTTGATTCAACACTCTGATCTTCATACAATAGATGTGTTACCTCAGCCAGGTAGGAGACCTTTGGTGGAGCACCTTTGAGATCCAAGTGCACTAAGTGCAGCCCAAATGGGGAGGAGCCCGTCATTTCTTTTCTTCTTCTATCTTCTTAGCATGGCAACTGACTTCAGAAGAAAACAATTATTTTACTTAGGGAAAAGCAGCAATGTTATTACTGGGAGTATTTTCTTAACCAGGGGAAGAGCTGCACCTCTAAAAAGGTACTAAAAACACAAGCTAAACCATTGGTGCTGAAATGTAAGCCCAGTTCTATTCCCAGCTATATCAGGTCCATGACACTGGCACGTAGGAGGGCAGAACTGGATAAGGGATTCCTGGCTTGTAATTCCTGAATGGAGAGAGAGTTGTGAATTTTACACATCTGTGGCACCTTTTACCCAAAGACCCGAATGTGATTTACAGCCAGCCATTTAACGTCCCTGTTCCTTTGTGAGGAGACAGAAAAGAATCATAGAATCATAGAACCATAGAGCTGGAAGAGACCTCAGAAGGTCATCAAGTCCAGCCCCCTGCTCCAGGCAGGACCAATCCCAACTAAATCAACCCAGCCAGGGCTTTGTCAAGCCGAGACTTAAACACCTCTAGGGATGGAGGCTCCACTACTAATAAAAGGGTTATTCTTATCCCTGTGCTACAGATGGAGACATTTGGAAAGGGTGACATTGACAGTTCAAATCTCAGAGGGTTGGTCTGTGTTAGTCTGTATCTGCAAAATCTACAAAGAGTCTTGTGGCACATTAAAGACTAACAGATTTATTTGGGCATAAGCTTTTGTGGTTAAAAAGCACTTTGGGTACGTCTACACAGCAACATTACACTGTGTTATTTCACTAGCAACATTACGCTAGTTATTTCGAAATAACATAGTCTGCATCTACATAGCAGGCAGCTATTTCAAAATAATGTCAAGATGGAGGACTTCTTACTCTGACTCCTGTAACCCTCATTGTACGAGGAGTAAGGGAAGTCGGAGGAAGAGTGCTCTATTTTGAAATAAGTTCTGTGTAGACACTCCCAGTTTTGAAATAAGCTATTCAATTGATGTAGCTCAATTTGCGTAGCTTATTTTGAGTTAAGCCCTGCTGAGTAGATGCATGCTTAGATATATCTTGCATCTGATGAAGTGTTTTTTTACCAACAATAGCTTATGCCCAAATAAATATGTTAGTCTTTAATGAGCCGCAGGACTCCTCGTTGTTTTATTGATAGTTCAAAGTCAGACAGGACGTCAGTGGAAGAGGGTTGGTTCCATGTTGTAAGTGAACAGAAGATGCAGCTAAAACACGTTGTATTCCAGACTACGCATCTATCTCCAGTGAGAATCTGGATGTTGGTCTGAGGCCACAGGGTAATTAGATTAACCATGTTGAACACCACCTTTTTATGCCCCACACCAGCTCCCAGGGCCTGTCTACAGTCACATCTGCGGATTTAGTTTGACTCCTCTTTAGGGATGTAAGAGAGAAGTCGATTAGTTGATTACCCGATAAGCCTAAGCTTATCGGGTAGCCGAGTTGACCACTCGCATTTCCCTCCCCCCCTTGCTGCCTCTATATCAGAGCAGCAAGGCGGGGGAAGCAGGAGCCGGTGCTGCCTCTATCAGAGGCAGCAAGGGGGAGGGGAGGGGACAGTGAGGCTGCTCCAGCAGCTGCCCTTTGCCACAGGGGGTCCCAACTTCCTGCTGGGACCCTCCGTGGACAGCGGTTGTTACCGCTCGGGCAGACAGCCTGGCTCAGTCCTGGATCACGCTGGTAACAAACCCTGCTGCAGCTCTGCAATTTAAAAGGCAGTAGGAGCTGGGCAGCCTCCCCCTGGCTCCTACGGCATTTTACATTTCAGAGCCTCAGTGGGCTCTGAGCTGGCTGTCTTCCCCCATCAAGTAACTGAGTAGTTGATAAAAATTCTATTGACTACTCGCTTACTAAAATAAACTAATTTTAACATCCCTACTCCTCTTTGCTCCTCAGAGTGAGCCCAATTCTGGGAAAGTGAAACACTCCTCCAGCTCCTGTAGCACTAACAGATTTGTGATTTGCGAGGTCACGTTGCTGTCTCTGACCCAGAGAGGCAACTGAGTGCCCTGAGTGAGACCTTGAGGGTGACTAGAGAAAAACTTGTCCTGCAGTACCATCCCTGGGAAACTATGCACTAGCCAAGCAGTGCCCGCTAGACTCTCAAACTCAGTACCATCAGCTCTGGCAAGCTGCAGGGCGGGGCTAGCTCCAGCCTCTAGCCCCCTTGTACATTCCAGCCCTGTTTATGTGGGGGCAGGAAAATTCTCCTCTGACTGGTTGCCTGTTCCACTTGCCCATCTCCTGGACAAGAACAGACCATCAGAGTGGCTGTAGAAAGCAGGCAAACCTTCCCCTGCCCCAGGAGCTAACACTATTTCTCTCAAGAGGGGAGGAGAAGTAGAGCAGACCAGGGCTCTGTTTCCCCATCCCTCCTGTGAGCGGCAGTTATGGAACAACACCTTTGCTCTCTCTCCGTCCCGCCCCCCCCCCCCCATACTCGGGGTAGCCGGGGCAGTTGCAGACCCTTCCCCAACACACACTGGGGCTGGCCGGGGCAGTTGAAACCCCTTCCCACCACTCCGGAGGCGGCTGGGACAGCTGCAGACCCACCCCCCTCGGGTGGTGGTGGCTGGGGCAGTTGCAGTCCCTCCCCACACACCCGGGGGGGCCCCCGGGGCAGTTGCAGCCCCTCCCCACACACACCCGGGGGGGCCCCCGGGGCAGTTACAGCCCCTCCCCCCACACACATCCGGGGGGGGCCCCGGGGCAGTTACAGCCCCTCCCCCCACACACACCCGGGGCCCCTGGGGAAATTGCAGCCCTCCCCACACACACCGGGGCCCCTGGGAAGTTGCAGCCCTCCCCACACACACCGGGGCCCCGGGAAGTTGCAGCCCTCCCCACACACACCGGGGCCCCGGGAAGCTGCAGCCCTCCCCACACACACCCGGGGCCCCGGGGAAGTTGCAGCCCCTCCCCCCACACACACCCGGGGGCCCCGGGCAGTTACAGCCCCTCCCCACACACACCTGGGGCCCCGGGGCAGTTACAGCCCCTCCCCCCACACACATCCGGGGGGGGCCCCGGGGCAGTTACAGCCCCTCCCCACACACACCTGGGGCCCCTGGGAAATTGCAGCCCCTCCCCACACACACCTGGGGCCCCTGGGGAAGTTGCAGCCCCTCCCCCCACACACACCGGGGGGGGCCCCCGGGGAAGTTGCAGCCCCTCCCCCCACACACACCCGGGGCCCTGGGAAGTTGCAGCCCCTCCCCACACACACCCGGGGCCCCTGGGAAGTTGCAGCCCCTTCCCCCACACACACCCGGGGGGGGGCCCCCGGGGAAGTTGCAGCCCCTCCCCCCACACACACCCGGGGGAGTGGCCGCGGCAGCCCCACTCTTCCCTTGCCGGGCGGGTTAGGAGCCAACTGGCGGGCGCGGGCAGAGTGCGTCCGGCCCGCGGCACCCACCTGCCCCGATCCCACTCAGAGCCAGCGGCGGCCGGTGGACCCTTGGCACGCTCCGGGCTCTGATATGGATTGCTCTTGTCTGTGCTGCCGCCCATTCCCCGCGGGCCCTCTCGGAAATAGATTCCTTAGCCTCTTTCCTGGCTGCTTTCCAAGCACCGGATCTCTATCTGACATGGATTACTCTTGCCTGTCCCTTCCCAGCCTTATTACTCGGCTAGGTATTATTATGGCCTGCCTCGAACCTTGTCTATGCTCTATCACTCTGATGTAGATTGCGTTAGTCTATCAGCTAATCAATTTTCATACCTCCTACTCCGTCATTCTGGTATAGATGGTTTAGGCCTGTTTTGTTCAGTGCTCTGACATGGATTGCTTCTGTCTACTGCCTTTTCTTGCCTGCCCGATCACTCCGGCTTGGATTTCTCCGGTCTGAATTGCTCCCCGGCTTTCTGTTTCTGGGATGGATTGCTTCCTCCTGTTCTCCAGCCTCAGCAGTGGCTGCTTGAGGGCATCGCTCCGCTCTCCCGGGTGGGCGGTTAGTCCGCGCGGCTCCGGGTGCCGGCCGCGTCCGCAGCGCGATGGCTCCGCAGAGGCGGGCGGGGCCCAAGGCTGCCGAGAGCGGCGGGGGCAGCGCGGGGACCGGGGCGGACAGGGGGGAGCGGAGGCGCCTCAGCAGGTACCTGCCGGCCGGCGTGGGGTGGCCCGGCTGCTCCGCGCGGAGGGGGCGGGTCCTGCTTGGCTGGCCTCGCGGGGGCGCCCCGCCCCCAACCCTCCCGGGCGAGCGAGCTCCAGGGCCCGATCCTCTGAGGGAGCCGCGAGCGGCGGGGCGTGGCCACTCCACTGCTGGCGCCGCGTCAAACTAGCCTCAGAGCCGCGCGGCGCGGCTTGGCCCCGGGGCCTCGCGGGGAGCTGGGGCCGGCCCCCAGCAGCGCAGGGCCCGCGCGCCACGCGGTCTCCCCCGCGCCCCGGGGAGCGGCCGCCCCATGGGAGGCACCGGGAGCCCAGTGACCCCCCCGGCCCCATTACACAGAGCAGGCTACAGACTGGGCGAAAGGTCCTGAGACAGTCTGTCCCTCCAGAGCCAGTCAGGGAAAAGACTGAGTAGCCCAGAGCCAAGCCGTGCGCTGTTCATGGTGCCCGAACGGGTGTCCATAATACCGCTAACCCTATCCCTTAATTTTCATGGTAGCTGAAATTTATTCTCGTATACACGATTCTTAGCAAAACCAACAATTGATTATATCAGTGATTCTCAATCTTTTAAAATAAAGTACTCCTTTTTCAAAAAAAATGTATAAGTACCCCCAGTACCTACAGTTTTCAGAGACAAATTTTTTTCTACCATTTGTTTAAACAAATTAATCGTAGCCAAGCAGGCCATGAAATTTTTAGGTGTAAAAAGTACAAAAATAATAAAGCGCTGTAAAACTTAAAACAAAAATTCAGTTTTCTGCAAATTTCAGTTGTGTTGATGTACCCCCACCCCCCCCAGACTTCTCTCAAGTACCCCTGAGGGTACTTGTGCCACTGGTTGAGAAACACTGGATTATATGAAACTTTACCTTCATGAACAGGGCTTGACAAATGGTGGTGAAACCTACTCGCCAGCCCCGCTCTGCACATGCGCAAGACCCGCATTGCGCATGCGGTAAATGGGGCGACCGGCTGAAATCTACTCACCACGGGTGAGTAGATTCAGTGATTTGTCGAGCCCTGTTCATGAAGGCTTTGGATGCTTCCGTTACCAAATGTTTATCATCTGTAATAAGTTTTGCAAGAAAGGTACTGTTCCCCAAATAACAGGTACTGGGCATCCGCTCGATATTTGTACCTGTTTTTATTAGGATTGGCTTTCAGTGGGTTTTTTCATAGATAATGGTATTGCATATTTACTATTTCATTCAAAACACTGTTTCATAGTTAATAATGCAAATCAATAAATGCAAAGAATTTCCACAATCCTGCAAAGACTTATGTCATGGTTGAGGTGTGTTGGTCCAGACCTGAGTGACCCTATTCAGTAATGGGTGTTGCAATGCACTCGATGAAACTTGTAGCGGGGGCAGGAGGGAGGGCATGGGTTCGTGGGCCAGGAGGTTCAGGCTGCTGGAGGGGGCATGCCTGATAGGGGAAGAAGAGGGTCCAGTTGGGAGAGGGTATATTTATGCCCCCTATTTTAAATGTCACTCTGAGGTCCTTGCTTGGTTAGAAATAGCGACTCAATGTCTTGGTGAAATGTGGGGGCCAGATGCCCATTTTTCTATTCCTGAATCTTAAGTATGTATGTTTGGGAAAAACCACATTAAGTAGACTCATTTCCTTCTGTGGATTTTTGTGTGTGTATCTTTTCCTCTTGGCAAGGTTCTTATTGAAAAGCTAAGTTTTGGCTGCTAAAAATAAGGTACGTTTATTGCCACTTTTAGTGCTTCCTTGTAATTCTGATGGGAGCAAAATATTTCTGCGAATACCTTGTAAAATGCTTTGGAATCCAAACTATTGGAGTGCAGAGAGGATTATAAAAACAATCAGAACCATAAAGTATCTTACGCTGAGATTTTCTAGTTTGGTTCTTTGTTTCAACAGGGCCTCCTGGTGGCTGTGATGGTAAAGCTTTGTGCATGCTGAGCAGTTTTGCAAAGGAATGAGAGCAAATAATGCACCTGTTTCATTTCATTTCATTTAAAAAAAATCAGGAATGGATTTAAAATAATAAAGAAAAATTAATAATCCTTTCAAGTCTGGTGTGAGTCCAGACTTAAGTAACATATACTTAATTAAGTTAAGAATTTGCAGCCTTTTCCATTGATACAGGGCTAGGAATGTTCATCCAGCCAAATGGGCTAGTTCCCAAGGTGATTCCTAATCACAGCAGTGCAGCATGGTGTGTAGGATTGTTACTTGTTTATGCAGGAATATATCTGTGTTCTGTTCTTAGTGTGAGGAGAAACAGAGCCCACCAAGAATCACAGAAGAAGTCGCTGAAAGTCGCATTCCTAGTCTCCTCTGCTGTCCTTGTTAGCCTTTTAAGCTGGAGCTACTTGGTCTGCGAAGATGGGGTCACTGAGGTTCTGGCTCATTACAGTGAAAGTCTGCAGGACAGATTCATCGAGGTGCCTTGCTCTGAGGACTATGACAGCCATAAAAGATTTGAAGGTATTTGTACATAAGTGTTGTGGGGTAGGGCCACAGCAGGCTTTCCTCATGTCTACTGGAGTCCATAATACCAACCTCTTCTCTCTAGCATACAGCTCATAATTCACATGTGCCTTGACTTCCCAAATGCTCTGGTGTCTTGTATCGCTCCAGGAGCTGCTGGTTCCAAAAGCACTTTGCTGTTTTTCCATGTGTCTTCCCCACCCAAACTGCTTCATTAGGGCAGTGTGAAATTAAATGCCCTGCTAAATCACTTTCTCATTCCTTTTCAATCTCTGTTGATTCTTCTAGTGGGAGTTTGTTACCAGTAACAAAATCAGGATATGTAATGGAACTAATTCTGGATACCATCTGCACTATGAGCACACAGTAATCACATAAGTGCCAGCTTCTCATATTGGTTGTTTCCCGAATCATGTACTTTAAGTACTGTAGTTAAGAGCCAGTTTCCCTTGCAAGGTTGTCACTGAATGAAAACAGCAGCTTTGATATTGTCATCCCCAAATTCAGTAAGCACATGGGTTCTGTCTTTGGTTGCACATCCCCTTCCAGATAATAAGGTCACCTTTGGAGAAACTGCTTTCTCTCACCTAGCTATGCATTTCCCCATCCAATTATGATTATTATGGGTTCCTGATGATGGATCTTCTAGAGACAGGTGAGATGATTGACACTCAGGGACCATGTAGTTCCCACAACATTTGCTGCAGTGGAATTTGGACATGCTTGTTGTTAGGGATGTTAAAATATGTGTAATTGATTAACCGTGTAACTGCTGAAAAATTCACACGGTGGCAGGTGGCTTCCGCTTGCCGCTCTGCTCCCAGAGAACTGGTTGCTGCCTCTGATACAGAGGCAGCAGCATGGGTTGGCAAGCGGCTCCCAGGGAGCCGGTACGCACAGGGAGCTGGCTTTTAATCTATGTGCATACTGGCTCCTGCCTGCCACCCTAAGCTGATGTAGAGGCAGCAGTGTGGGGTGGCAGGCGGCTCCCCAGGAGCTGGACCGGGAGTCAGGTGTAGCTGTATAGGTGTTTGGGTACCCATTTACACGGCTACTCTCTTACATCCCTAGTTGATGTAGCCCATGACACTTGCAGGTTCTGCTTTCTTGGTATTTATTCCACATTCTGATGGGCCCAAAGAAAATCCCTGTTGCAGGAGCTTGCTCGATTGAGAAGCCTTTTAGCTGTAAATGTGTGAAAATACTTTCCTAATTGATAGATCTCATCACCAAAAGGAACCATTATGATCATTTACTTTGTCTTCCTTCGTAATGTAGGGTAGAAAATTTCATGGAGTCATTTGTGCCTCAAGCCCAATAACTGTGAGTGAGCTGGAGCTGGACTCAAATTACTTTTATTCATGTGATTATTTTTGGCTGGCCAGCAATCTTTCCCCCACACCTGCTGGGGATCTTTTAAGTCTGGTGGTTTAAGCTGTCCCAGGGTAGAGAGGACAACTCCAACCCCCTCTCACTGAAGCAGATTGGTGCCAGGTGAGAAGTGCCTCTTCAGGGCTGTTGCAGCTCCAGCAGGCACAGCAAGGGGAAGGGTGCATGTCCCCTGGCTGGGGCAGAGCCAGGTTCATCTGCTCCCTGCGCTATCCAGCCATAGCGAGGGGTGTGTGCTTTCCCCTCGCTTCCTGACAAAGGGAACAGCCAGTAATGCTCCTGTATGAATTGGGGGAAGGGCTACTTCTGCCCCTCCCGTCCTCCATAAAGGGTGCTTGGGAGTGGGAGGCTCAGGACTGGGGCAGTCCCGAATAGGGGAAGGGGCATACCCAGCCAGCCTATTTCACCTGCCTGGTGATTCTGTTCTTTTTTTTTTGTATGGTTTTATGAAAAGCAACCGCATTCCAGGCACATCCCATTTTCCTGACCCAACCAAACCCTTAACTTGCTTTAAGTTATAGGAGGAAGCTGTATATTGAATTTGGTGATCCTAGCTCTTAGAATTTAGGAGGAGTTATTGAACAGATACACAGACAGACAAACTCTAAAACACATAGTAGATTATTCAGACCAGATGATGTTTTTGCAGGTGCAGATCCAGTCACATGAAAGGAGAGTAGCTTTGGGGCTAGGTTAGAGCCGTTCTAAAACTGGGTTAAGTAAGCCTTTTGCTTGATTTCTGGGCTGTTATTAGATGCTCTCTTCACTTATGATACTTTATTTTTTTTATTTCTAAGTGGTTATTTTTTAAAGATCGGTTCCTGTAAGCTTCATTTTCAAGAATTCACTTGTGGTATTTAATGCTTTTCCAAACACTGGTCCTGTTAACAAGATAATCCAAATTGTACTGTGGATGTACTTGAATTGTGTGGTTGGCCAGCTCTTGTCTTTTGCTTGGTCTCCACAGAGGGGTGATCTTGAGATGATTAAAGAAATATATTTCTTGCTATATTGTGACAGAGCCAGGAAGCTGCTGTCACTTCTAAAGTAGTTTGCATGTAGCTTAGTGACTCAGTAAAGGGATGATCACATTTAGCCAGGGAGCTGCGGGTGCTCCCAAATTAGATTCAGCTCTAAAGCTTTGAGTAGTCTGCTTGAAACTGTACTTTATATCTTAACCATTTCATTCTGCTTCAGCCTAACATCCCTTCCTTTTGGCCTTTTAGCTCTTCCCTGCATCGCTGTCTGATGCCTGAACAGCAGGGTTTACAATATTGAAATGGCTTTTATCTTCACACTCCTGGCCCCCCAGTCCTGGTAGTCACCATTCTTCCCACTCAGGAAAACTGGAGGAGTTCCCTTTTGCAGCTCATCCACATAGTTTGCCTTAACAGTCTGAGTGATGCAAGGACATTTCCATCCATCTCTCTCTCACCCTTCTGTAGATTGAGCTTGTTGTTTCCAAAATGCTCTGAGCCCTTGCTGTTAAAAAAGGACACAGACCTCATCAGAGGTATTTTCTAGGTTTTGATTTTTTTTAAATTAGTTTATTTTTAAGAGGGTAACTACTCAGCAAAATAGAAGTACAAGTAAATCCAGAGTAGGGATGTGAATGGTTAACTGACGGGGGTTACTTCAGCCCCATGGCGCCCGCAGTGGGCAAGGTGCTGCTTCAGCCCAGCTGGAACAGCTCCCATTTGCAAAGTGATCCAGCCCGCCCATAGCAGCCCCTGTCTGCCACAACCCACCTGTTTAATTGGTTAAACATAATGTTTAACCAGTTATCAAATTAAATGGAATTTTACATTCCTAATCCAGAGCCAGCAAATAGCAGTGTGGAAAATCGGTTCCCTTTATATAGCTGAGCACAGAGCTGTGTATTGTCATCATTTTTGAAGTGCAGATTCAGGGAAGAGTTAAGAAGATAAAGGTTATTGCCCTCTGGTGCTGAGTCCGGATGCAGCTCTGAGCCTGGCAATATCCTGTGGAGTCCTGTCACAATTTCTTGCATAAGAACCAAAAGGTTTTTAAGCTAATGTTGAACTATAGCAGCAGAACTATTAATATTAATTAACTATTAATTAAGTTCCTCACTTATTAAAGTGATCATTTTTGATTCAATGAATTCTGAACTCTGATCATAGCCTAACAGCAGTTGTAAACATTCAGCCTCCACCCAGAAGCCCAGACCTGGAGAAAAATCACTATTGTTTTTACATTAAAACTGACCTGTGCCATCCTTGTTTTGTTTCAAGAACAAAATTTGACTGTTGTTCATTTTTCTTAGGGATATAAAATCCCGTTTAATCAGTTAGCCAGTTGAATGTTATTTTTAACTGGTTAACTGCTTAAACAGGGACAGGAAGGGGCTGGAGTGGCCCCTCCTGCCCGCAGCAGCCCCCTGCCTGCAGCATGGTGTGACAGGCCTGACCCCCCCACTGTGGACAGGAGTTGCTTTGGCCAGGCTGGGCCTCTTGTGCGTGCTGCAGGCAGGGGGCTGGAGTGGGCACCTTCTCCCCTGATACAAATTAGGGATGTGAATGGTTAACCAGTGGCTGGGCTGGAGCAGCGTTGGATGGGGGGCTGTTCCAGCCTGGCTTGGCTGCTGGTTAACCATTCACATCCCTAATTTATATCAGGCATTCACTTACTTGCCTTTGGATAAGCAAAGTGCTCATACACACATCCAGTGACCATTAAAAATATATGGATAGTGACCATCAAGCCACTAGATCAGTGGTTCTCAAACTTTTTGGCCCGTGTCCCACCTAGCTCAATGCAAACCTTTCCGTGGACCACCAATTGCTAATGGAAACGCACCATTAATTACATAATTATGCCCGAGCCATTTTGCTAGTGCTGCAGCAGGAAGAATGGTTTAATTTAACCAATGAGAGAGGAAATATTAAATTATTAAACAGATTAAGCACTTTAACTTTATTATGTTAGTTTATCAAACTTCATTTTAAATAAAGTAAAATATTAAGTTATGTCCAACACAAAAGGTTTCAATGTTTTCTTTATTTATGGCAGAGGTGGGGAACCTTTTTTGACCTTGGGGCCGCTGACCCACAGAAAAATCAATTGGGGACCACACAAGTGAGAAGCAAAAAAACTCCTCCAAAACCCCCCAACCCTCACTGAAGCCTCAGAGGAGTGAGGTGAGGGGGCTGGACTGGGAGGACTGAGGTTCAGGGCTTCTGATGGGCCAGATTTATTCTTCTGGGGTTTTGGGGTTAGTGGATTTTGTGCACTCCCCCAGGCTCTGGGGTGGGGACAAAAATGCGGGTTCCGTTTGCGGGTCAGGGCTGCCAGTGAGTGGGATGGGGTGAGAGTGCAGGATCTGGGTGCAGGAGCAGGCTGGGAGTAGGGTGTCTGCCTAGGAGGGATAGTGCAGGAGCAGGTTG
This sequence comes from Rafetus swinhoei, assembly GCA_019425775.1. Classification (NCBI taxonomy): domain Eukaryota; kingdom Metazoa; phylum Chordata; order Testudines; family Trionychidae; genus Rafetus; species Rafetus swinhoei. Next base: position 6,522,038 of record CM033438.1, read on the forward strand.
GGGGAAGGGTGTCTGACTTGGGGGAGGCTGCAGGAGCAGGCTGTCTGGCCAGGAGGGAGGGTGCAGGAGCAAGCTGGGGCTATGGGGTCTCGGTGGGGGGTGTGGGTGGTGCAGGAGCAGGGTAGGTGTGCAGGGTCTGGAAATGAAGGGGTGGTGGGGGCACTTGCTTTCATGTCCCAAGCCACTCACAAGCATCTTGTCTCAGGCACGGCCTCCTGCTGCTCCCATTGGCTGAATTCTGGCCAATAGGAGCAGCAGGGAAAGCCTCCAGGCAGCGCATCAGTGCGCTGCTGTTTCCCCAGCCAGGGAAGGGGGAGTGGCTGTGCGCAGAGCCGCTTCTGGCTCTGCTTCTTCCCCACAAGGCAGATCCAGCGGGGAGGCTTAGGGCTCCCCCATTGCCGAGGGAAGCCAGCGCTGGCGCTCCAACCTCGCAGAGGGGGCGTGAGGTTGGAGCACCAGCACAGGCTCCCTGCTGCAGGGAGAAGGAGAGAGGTTGAAAGGGGGGGAGCTGAGCTCGAGCCACAGACCACAGTTTGAGAACCACTGTACCAGATGTTTTCTTCTATCTTCTTACATCAAAGTAGGGATGTAAAATCCCAGTTAATCAGTCAACGGTTAACTGATTAAGCAGGCTGCCACTGCTGTCCCCTGTGTGTGTGGGTCCTTCATATGCTGCTGCCACCCCCCACTCCCTGGTATCCAGTCAGCATCACCTGGCAACTGGTTAACTCACATCCCTAAATCAAAGCTAGCGTTTCTTATGGACTTTGCCAGTTAGGAGTTCTCTTGCACGAGATCAAAAAAAGTGGCTCATAGCGTATAATAGTGAATTTGTCTTTGACACAATGAATTAAATTGTCCATGGTTGTAACCTCTCAGACTGTTTCAAACTAATTATCTAGATAGGGGACTACACTGCCTCTTTCTGGCCTTAATGAGAGGGGAATACAAAGATATAATCAGCTGTGTTTGAGGCAGCAACATTTCAGGTAACTAGATAATGACTGCTTTTGAACTTCAGTGCCCACAAAGGTTGCTGGAAGAATTGTCCAGAAGAGCATGTACCTGGGGGCTGTAGATGGTGCTCTTTCATTTAAGTACTTTCAACCAAGTACAGTAGATATTTTAAGTCAACTTTCCAAAGTTCACCAAAAATCAATATAAAGATTCAATTAAATTTGAACATTCAAATGCTGGCCTAAGTTTCTGTTTGTGTGGCTTCTGCATCCAGACTAGTCCTTGGTGTTTACAACATTTGCAGTGGTAATTCCTGCATCCAGTGTGACAACAGGAGACTTTTAAGAAGGCTCCTAGGACAGGATTTTGAGCCATTATAATGGATTTTAAAGCAGTTTCATTGTATTTCCAGCCTGCTTTAATTGATATTGTAATTGGTGTCACACAGCTTTGAGTTTATTCCTTACCACTATATGGTAGTGAACATCGGTTGTGTGGAAGTTCAAAGCATTGCTTGTCAGAGGCGTGTATTTAGGGAGTAAGATGTGGTACATCATGATCAGGAACTGTGATTTTCATTCTAAATTAGGCATGCAAATCTCTCCTCAAAGTTTGCTTTTCTGTAACTTTATCGTGGTGATCATGGATAAATCTTCTTGTGGATTGCTTTCTGTGTTGTATTGGTGGTACTTCTTGTCAATGATGGTCTAGGAGGTAGCTTCAATGTGACACCATCCAGAGGTTAGAGAAGTGGATACAGAAAGGCATAGGGAAAGAGTGTGCTCAGTAGGATCAGAAGATTGTGCAGTGAGGCTGCAAGTATTGTTACAGGAATGTCATTGTAGCTGTTTTGTTCTGTTTGTCTTAGGTGGGCTGTATGATTTTAACTTTGTGACAAATTAACTTCTTGCTCCTGGGAGAATTCCTACAGTAACCACAGTCTCTACAGTGTATGGTACCTTGGGATGTAGCTTTTAAAAAGTAAGGTGTAGGAGGTTTGGCCAGTTTTATGGTACTGGATACATTCTATCCTCCTCATGCTGAATGTTCCTCTTATCTTGATATGTTCTCTTGATCCTTGTCAGAGAGGTCATGTAGCTTGCACTTTTAAAGCTGTGATGCTGTTATCACTGAATGTCTTTGCGTTAAATGGATACTGCATCCCTAACGACACTTGAAACCTTGTGAAACCCCCCTCCTTTCTAATTTCATTTTGAAAGTGAAAAGTGGTGTCTGGCCACTGCCCCTATTGTTTGGTTTCCCCTTTGCCAAAGGCAGGAATTTTTTGTGTTCAGTTCAATTTTTTCTCACCTTGAGTGGAAAAGTACAAGATCCAAAATAGGCCTAGCCACATGTCTGGGCAGGGCCAACCACAAACCAGGCTTACAGAGAAACAAGGCTAATTACAGGCCTTTGGTTTGAGTACGGAGCTGTTATGTTTCCAGAGTATCACCGATGGTCCTCATTAGCACCTCTAGGTTTATAAACTGATTCACATTTCATATTTCTAACTTTACATACAACAGTGATACATGCACAGAAATAGAATATACACATTCAGCAGATCATAACTTTAAAAAGTCGCATGACGCCTTTAGCCTAAAGCATCTTTGAGTTATGTATATTCATATTCATAAGCCAATTTTCATAAAGTGGGCGGGGGCATGACAACTTCACTTCACATTTTCTGTAGAAAAGGACCTTGGGATTACAGTAAATGAGAAGCTGGTATGAATCAACAGTGGGCCCTTGTAGCTAAGAAGGCTAAGGGCATAGTGAGCTGCATTAGGAGGAGCGACTGCTTCTCTCTATTCAGCACTGGCAAGGCCACATCTGGAGTAATGTGTCCTGTTTTGGTGCCCCCCTCTTCCCCACTACAGAAAGGGTGAGGACAAACTGGAGAGAGTCCAGCAGAGGGCAACAAAATTATTAGGGACCTGGGGCACATGACTTATTAGGAGGGGCTTTTTTAGTCTTCAGAAAAGAAGAATGAGAGGGGAATTTGATAGCAGCCTTCAACTACCTGACGGTTTCCAAAGAAGATAACCAGGCTATTTTCAGTAGTGGCAGATGACAGAACAAAGAGTTGACCAAACAAATTCTCAGGTTACCGTGGAGGAGGTCTAAGTTGGATATTAGGAAAAACTATTTCACTACGAGATGGTGAAGCAATGGAATGGGCTGTCTAGGATGGAATCTCCATACTTAGAGGTTTTTAAGTCCTGGTTTGACAAAGCCCTGGCTGGGATGATTTAGTTGGGGTTGGTCCTGCTTTGAGCAGGAGGTTGGACTAGATGACCTCCTGAGGTCTCTTCCAGCTCTAATCTATGATTCTTCTACTTTAACAGCTCTGTGTGGCAGTCGTCACTGTTCCAGTAGAGGTGGACTGGTGGGTCACTTGTATGGCGCTAGTTTGCTCTCCGTGGTAATCCATTCCTTGCATTTCTTTTGAGACTGCGAACTACTTGGATTGTAATTCCTTAGTGCAGTGATCAGGGACTGTCTTCTTTGTTTTATGTTTTTACAATGGGGTCCTGGTCCATTCTCGTAGGCCTAGAATAACACAAAAATAAAATTCTAGGGTGCTAATTATGGTGACGTGTTGTGATTTGGTATGGTCATCCACTAGAAACTGCACGGAAATGACCTACGCACAGTGGATTTGTCATTGGATAGTAAATGGTTTCAAACCAAAGCTGGATTTGATTGGTTGACCTGAGATGAAAGGCTTTGTATAGAATGGCCAGACTATGAAACATCTCATTTTCTTGTCCCGGGTTGTCGGTGGGCTGAAATACTGCATGTGGGGACAGGTCAGCTCATCTTTCTGTATTACAAGGACTATTATGCAAACAGGAATCTTTGCCTTCTTTAATTCTGCCTTTGGTAAGACATGAGAAGTGGTTATATGTTTCCCTCTTCCTATTTCATACATACAGGAATGAAGTACAGTGTTTCTGATATAGCCAAAGCCTGACACATACTATTTTAAACAAAGGCTTAATTCTCTGACACTAAATCGTAATCCCAGTCTGCACTGAGTCTGTTTTTTTTGATAGATTAGCAAATGGACATAAGTTTTATTTTTAACAAGCTTCTTTCTGCAAAATCCTAGGAGCAAAAAGCATGTTTCCAGAATTGTTTTCGTATTAATCGTCATAGTTTATTTTTAAGGGTACTGTGTTTAACCCAATCATCTTGCTCCTGTACCAGAACTAGGACCCACTCCTGAAACTGTGCAGAGACAAAAAAGTTGACCAGTCTATTTTCCCTGTCCAGAAAGAGTGGTGTGCAAAAGATAAAAGGTAGATTTAGCTTGTGAGAGTTGTTTTTAGTTGTAATGTTCTTAGCTGGGCATAATATATGGGTCAATAAATCTGGTTTCAAAATATTTTATTAACTTGTCAAAGTCCCTTTCAAGCAGAAGAAAAATTGGGGAAATATTGGGGAAATAGGGAGGTATGTTGTTGAGATTCAGTGTGTGCTTCTTTGTAATGTAATCTTTGTTTTTTTTATCCATCTCCAGGATGCACTCCTAGAAAGTGTGGAAGAGGCATAACAGACACAGTAATCACCAGGGAGGAAGCTGAAAGAATCCGTAGGTAATTTTTCTTTTAGCCTTAAAAAATTACCTCAGTAGCATTGGATTTAGAGGCAAGTGGGGCTTATGCTGAAAGTGTTTAAAGCATGTCATCAGTGCAGAACACACTAGCTGAGGACTAAGTTTAATGTTATAAGGTGTTAATATCTTTTCCATTTTTGTTTTGTTTTGTAACTGGCTGCTCTAGTCGCTTGGGGCAGATTCTTGCCTTATTCACTGGAGGTTGGGGGGGAGGAAGAGAGGAGACTCATGTCGCAGTGGAAGGAAATATGGTATTGTCCTGGATTTATTTAGGTTAATTTTTATTTGCTACATGATTCCCAGGCAGACTTTCCCCATTTTTTGTAATCTTGTCTCCTTTCTGTGCACAATAGTAGCTATGAGTTGCAGTGAGCCACAAGCTAGAGCTAACCAAATGCAGTAAGGAAGATGCCTTCCTCCATGACTGCAATGTGTGGTGCTCTGGTCAAGTGATAAGAAACACTTGTGCTTGGCACAGCTGGGCAAGTGAACTGCTTTTATTAAATACCAGTTGCTTTCAGTAACAAAACACGAGGGACTGCCAGAGTGATGTGGTCTGTATTAGAAACTGGGTTGACTGAGAATGCTGCTTCTAAGATTATGTGTACACATAACTTTTGTCAATAACATTTTTGTTGGGCAGGGGTGTGAAAACTCCCCCAACCCCCAAGTGATGTAAATGCCAATGTAGACAGCATTCTGTTGGTGGGAGGCGCTCTCCTGCGTGACATTTGGAGTGGTTTAATTATGCTGGCAAAGAGAGCTCTCTTACACCGGCATAGAGTGGCTACATGTACACGGAACAGTTTTACTGCTGTAAGTTCTGTAGTATAGACAAGGCCTTAAGTCTCCTGGCCCCTTGCTCACATATCCCAGTCCTCACATATTGTAATGCCTTGTTTGCCAGCCAAGTCTAAAGTCCTTCCTTTCCAAATTCTTTCTCTTGTTTCTGAAACAAAATCGCTATGTTATACTGGAATATTATTGTCCTTAGAATTACCTCTTCACATTAGTCCTATTTGGACAGGATCTATTTGGAAGCCCCGTTCTCTCCCCCCCTCCCCCCCGAGCATCTTTGGGATTCCTGCAAGAGGGCTGAGAGTACCACACATTGCAACCAACTTTTTTCAAGCAGGCATTCTACCCCTCTGTTTTTATTTGCTTGCTTGTGACTTATAAGTGCAGGATAAGGATTTCAAGCAAATGACAACTCCTTTCTGTTACCAATGCACATTACATATGTTGTGTTAGTAAATATTTACCCAGCAGTTGTATGTTGTAAATTATATTTGTTAAGGACAAAGAGGTCTGGCTGTAGTTCTGATTTGAGACTGTTGTTTCACCTGCAGAATAGCAGAGAGGGGACTGTCCTTGGGAGGATCTGATGGAGGGGTGAGCAGAGTCCTGTTACCTTTTACATTCTTCTATTCTCAAGGCAAGATTTTCAGGTTTTAAATGCATTTTCTGGGAAGGAGTAATGGGAGGTAATAGGATGGATAATTCCTCTGGCCATCCTGATTTGGCAAGATCTTCCCATGGTCATCATGTCTGTTTCAGATCTTTAAATTTGTCTTTGTCCATTACAGTGGAGAAAGAGGATTGCAGCTATAAAATTAATAGTTTGATTAACTACTGGATAAAGTGACTTCATTTTGTCTTGTTTTAGATGAACCAAAGGAAAGGCTTGATGTAATATTTGTTTTCCTCCTGTATCCCATTTCTGTCCATCCATTTTATGAGTAGGTGCTGGATATAGATTTCTTTCTGATGGATATCTGTTCTGTGTAATACAGTTCACCCTTAATGGCTTACCGGTTCAGGTTAACCGGTGAGGGCTGGAGCAACTCTCCACCCGCCACTGCTCTGTTTCAGTAGGTACTAACTCAGAAGACAGTGGTGATAATTTAAAAGATAACATTCTTAATTATTTCACAGCTTAACATGTAAGAAAGTGTAGGAAGCATCTTATTCAGGATCCTAAATATCCCACAATTTAGCAGCTGTGAAACTTGCCACAGTATTTATCCCATTGCTGCACAATTTTGCTCCAGATTCTCAGCTTTCATTGCAATATAAAATCATTTCTAGACCTTGTGATTGCAGAGAGAACCTCAAACATGAACCAAAACACATTTTATAGTTGTCTCCCTGCCCTGCTGGGACCTGCATGTAGCTGTCTCTTGTTCTGTAGATTTCCCCACAAGAGGGAGTTAACTGCATTACAGTGGATGCCCCAGCACTGTTTTGTGAAGCCAGGTAGTAAGTTTTGGGGGTGATGGAGAGAGCTGGAATCTAGCCTGCTACCAGGAAGTGGGGGAGACAGCTTCCACACCTAAAAATGTTTCCTGGCTCCTCCTTTGTCACTTTTTGCAAGGTTCCTTAAAAAAAAAAAGGTAAAAGGAAGGCTCTGAGTGCTCTGAAAATAATTCTTAGAACAGTAGTTGATGGGCATCCCACTAAACTTGTTGCATTTTACATAAATATTTAGAGTGACCATCTGTCCCATTTTTACTGGGACAGTCCCATATTTAAGGGCTGTTCCCTGTGTCCCGACTTCTTTTAAAAAAAAGGGCACATTGTCCCATATTTTTCCTGCAGCAGGGGGCCGGGAAGAGCTGCCAGCACTCAGGGCTTCAGCTGCTGGAGCCTCAAGTACCTGCACCTCCTCTCCCCTCCCCACCCTACATGTTGTGACACTGAACTTTGTTCTTGCGATGGGGCAGGGTGGTTGGGGAGACACTGGCACTTGGAGCTTCAGCCGCTGAAGCTCCAGCACCGGCAGCTACTCCCCTCAACCACTCTGGGGCTGGAGCCCTCAGCACCCCCATGTGCTGGTGGCTTCTCCTCCCCCACCCTCCCGCGGGGCTGGAGCCCCAAGTGCCCCCAAGTGGGCTTCAGCCCATCCTCTCCCCCGCTGAGGGCTGAAGCCCCAAGCACCAGCAGCCCCCCACTTGGTGGCCCATATTTGGCATGGGGAAATATGGTCACCCTATAAATATTCCCACTTGCGCTATAGTAACAACACTTAGCATTATATAGCATCTTACATATTCAAAGCCCTGTACAATCATGCTCACAGCACTGTATTTTGAGACAGCATTTTAAAATGCTGTCTGATGGGAACAGAACATCAAGTTCATTGTCAGTGAATGACAACTGTGTAAAATTAGAAAAACGACAAATAGTCTAGCAGCACTTTAAAGACTAACAAAACATGTAGCTGGTATTATGAGCTTTCATGGGTACAACCCACTTCTTCAGATGAATGGAGTACTAAAAGTCCAGTTCCAAAATAAATAGGGGATGGGGAGGGGGAAAGAAAGGGGGAAAAACGTAGTGAACGAATAGTCTATCAGTTACAGACTAACTCGGCTACCCCTCTGAAGCTGTGTAAAACTAGTCATTCTTTCAGTACTGTGTCACTACTTTTGTGATGTTGGATCTGTGTTTTGTGTTGATGTAACAGTTGAATTGGGCACAGAGTTTTGAATAGCATTAGACACAAATACTCCCTCTCAGCTGGCTGACTGGAGAATTCATTGGATTACTGATTTGTCTGAGGACGAGGGGCTCTTCTCAATATGAAGGATAATTGCAGTATGTGAATCATATAATCTTGATTGACAGCTATTAGGGAAACTTTTTGGCTGTGAGCTACTTCAGATCAAATTATACGTGAGTGTTGGGGGGCAGCTCTTGCTTTTCAGCAGATTGGTAACTGATTGCTTCACTTGAAAGAAGCAAATGTAAGTGTCGTGTATCCAAGTGCTGTTAGCTTTAGTGATTGGTTTGCAAATAATCATATCAGGAGTGACCAACCTGTGGTGGTGGCAGTTCCAGTGAGACCCAGGCATTGGGTTAGAATGGGAGGGTCTGGGGGAGAGAGAGGGCATTGGGTTAGAGTGGGGGGAGCTGGGAGCTCCTGGGTCTGGGGGAGGGGGAGGGCATTGGGTTGGGAGGGCTGGGGGTGCCTGGCTCTGGGGGAGGGATGTGTGGCTCTTTGCACTACTATCCACAACTCTTTTGGCTCTTCATGTCTAACTGGTTGGCCACCCCTGAATTATATCAAGTTGGTGCCCTCATTGTTCTGCCATAGAGTGATTTTACTCCTAACCTCTGCTCTTCTCTGAGTCCTCACTCCCATCTTCCTCCCCTGCTTTGGGTTTTCTGATCTACTGACTCCAGGCCTGATCCTAGGACATATCATCTTTGCACTGGTCCCTTAACCCAGAGAGCTCTATTGAAATGCAATCTCATTTATTTTCACCGGAGACTTATTTTTTCCCCAGTGGACTGTGATTTTGGGGTTTTTGCCTTCATGATGATAGCTTAGGCTTTGGTTTACTCCATCCTCTTTCACGCCTGGTCTACACTAAGAGTTTAGGTCAAATGTAGCCACATAAGGTCAGTTTTTCTACATAATGAGTCTACACTACCAAATCCGTTCTGTCAACTTTAAGGGCTGGTGAAGTCAATTTCATTACTCCTACTTTTCACAAGGAAAGTAATGCAAAATTCGACATACACTGGGTAGGGTGGAACCAGTGTTGAGAAAGCAGACGTTTTTGGCCTCTGGGAGATATCCACTGTGGCCAGAACTTGCATCTCTCCTGCTCTCCCACTGAATAGGAAAAGCCCCAGGAAAGTTTGAATTTCATTTCCCTTGTAGCCAGTGTTGCACGCTCATCTTAGAGCAGGTAGCACACCTGAGCAGCACAGAAAGTGGCCAAAAGTTCAAGTTTCCTGGGTGCCAGGTCTCAGGGGCATAAAAGAGCACCAGCATGGAGTGTGCAGGAGATCTTGGACCTCATCAAGGCATGGGGGGAGGAGTGATTCTCATGGAGCTCCAAAACAGCAAAAGAAACACTGGTATGTATGTGAAGATAGCAAAGTGCATGGTGGAGAAAAGATACTTGAGGGACTCCCAGCAGTGCTGTATTAAAAGAAAGGAGCTGAGGCTGTCCTGTCACAAAACGAAGAAGGCAAACAGATGGTCTTATGCATCACTGTAAATGTGTGGCTTCTACAACCAGCAGCATGCGATCCGGGGAAGGGGGGGACCCGGCCAGCTCCCCAAGCCAGCTCCCTAAGCCAGGCCGTGGAATCCACCCAACACATTCAGGGCAGCAGCACTAAGGACAGAGTGGTGGTGGAGGTGGGGAAGGAGCAGGACAAGGAGAATGGCCAGCCAGTGAGCGGCAAGAGCCAAGAACTTTTCATCACTTTGGAGACAATCTCCTCCTCCCAGGACATCTCACAGTTGGACACGTCTGGTGAGTTAACAGTATTTTTCTTTCTGCAAGTAGGAGTTACGGTAATTGGGTGTGATGTGTGGTGTACTCGGTTCCAATACAGCATGGGGGGGCCCAGAACAGCTTGTTAACTGAGGAGATGGAGCGGGAATCCCCGGTGCATTTCTCCATGAATCTCTCACATAGGAACTCTTTGATCCTTCTCACATGGTTTCTGGGGAGGCTGCCTTATTCTGTCCTCCACAGTAAGCACCTTCCCACGCCAAGCCAGCAGTAAGTGGTCTGGCGTCACTGCAGCACAAAGCAGTGCCGCATAAGGCCCAGGTTTTTAGCCACATTCAGTCAGCATCAGCTCCCTACCACTGTGTGTGATCCGGAGAGACTGGTATCGCTCAATGGCAGCCTGGATGAAGGAGGGAAAGCTATTAACTGCTGCCTTTGCTGCTACTATGGCTTTGCCCTCCCTCCCTCCTGCCCTCCCATCTGCAGGCTTCCACGGGATGGGAAAGTAACACTCTCCCAGGAAGCTGCTGTGGCGGATAGAGAGGAGAGAAGCCGTGTGAGCCACTGCCCTGCCCCCACTGTCCCCCCTCTTGCCCGCAGGATTGTGCCCTGGCATGCCCTTTATCATGCCTGCCTCCAATCCGCGTGAGTCCAGATGTTCTCTTGAGAACTCTGTTGTTTACCTGCTGGACAGAAGCTGCTTTAAGGCATAACATGGCCTTGCACAGAACACATCTCCGTTGTCTTTAGAGAGACCTTTGCTGTATGTTAACAGATTAGGTTTTAGGCTCCACAATGTATCCCCTGTAATGTGTGCCCTTGAAACTTTTCATCACAATGGGAACACCAAGGAGCTTGCTGCATACTCCTCCAGCTCCAGCATCTGTGTCTAGCACAAATCTGCAGGAGAAAATGGACAAGGGAAGATACGTTTAAGGAGCAAATGGAATGGAGGAACACATTCCTGGAGGAGATGCAAACGAAGCTACAGGAGAGGCTAGCGGACTGGCAGGAGAGGAGAGCATGCAGGAACTGCAAGCAAAGCACCAGGAGAATGTCTTTTTGTCCCTGATGGCTGTGATGGAGCACCTGGCAGCGTGCCTGGAGAGGAACCTCACTCACCCTGTTCAGAACAACTTTCCCTCCTCACCCAGTTCCATAGCCTCCATGCCCAGACGCCCCAGGACATGAGGTGGGGAGAGGAGGGTATTCAAGGGTAGCCTGATGCTTAACCTCCAAGGCCTCAGTAGGCAAAAGGCTGTTCTTCTTGTGTTCTGATCCCTCACCCCCCTTCGGGTCCCACCATGGACTTCTTTTCTGTCCCTGCTGTCTTCCCTAAATAAAAACACATGATTTCTGAACAATAGTCCCTTTATTGCTTGTATTGCAGAGGTGGGCTGGGGGATTACAGGCAATCACACTGAATGCAGGGGCACTTCATTGAGAGCAATGTGCATGACTCTGAAAACTGGCCATTCGTCAAACTTTCTTTCAAAGCATTTCTAATTTGCACTGCCCTGCGCAGTGCTCTCCTTATTGCCCTAGTGTCTGGCTGCTCAAAATCTGGCTAGGCACTCTGTCTGTAGCACCCTGAGACTGATTCCTCCTTGTCCTTTTCCTTGTGGAGTGACATGAATCTGCCTGTAGGCACACCAAGATGGACATAACATTACAGTGCTTTGATGCACAATAGGATCCATGAAGAGGGCCATGGTCACTGCAACCGTATCTGTGTAGGTAACCAGGGTGCGAAAAGAGTGTTTCCCGGTGATCTCAAGCAAAGGAGAAGGGGAGTGCATTATGGGATGCTGACAACATGAACTCAGAATCATCCACTGCACAGTTTGGGTCCCAGTGTGCACTGGGCACATAACCCAGAATGCAAAGTGCTGCAGGCACTGTGGGATAGCTACCCACAGTGCATCACTTTCAAAGTTGTTGGCAGTCTCCCTTCTGGGGACATACTATTTCAAACTGCGTTGAATTCTTGAACACAGTGGGGACATGGACCATCAACTTTACAAAATCAGGTGGCAGGAAATTGACCTTAATAAATTCGACTTCATCTCATAGTGTAGCCATGGCCTCAGTGTCACTGGAGGGGAGGCCTTTGGACACACATTCTTTTCTCACTTTCTTTCGTTAATGCATTTTCCCTTCTATTGTTGCCCTTTTTTTTGCTCCATCTCACTTAATGCTTGTGCTTGCATTTCTCACACCATTAGCCAAAAAGCTCTCAGCTCTTAGGCCAGATTTTGATAGGTTGTGTCTGATGTTGGTGATGTCCAGACAAATATCTCTAGAGTCTTTCATCGTCCCCTTTTTTCCTGATGGTTTAGAGACTGCTTTACATTTGATTTCATCTTGCTATTCTTCCTGCCTACCAAAAAACTGCATGTATGTTGGACTGGATTTGAATTAGCCTGATTCTTAAAATTTCCTAAGGCTTATAAGGTGTATTGGATGACTCCGACCAATTGCTCATATCTTTCTTTGGATAGTTGTTGTTTTTAAATCATCCATATGAATCCTTTTGCCCCCCTTTTAATTTTTTAGGCCTTCTTACAGCTAAATTGATCTCTCCACTGTTTGTTTGCAGCTGTGCTCCTGATTTGAGTTGCTTCATATTAAGATGTAGACTGTATTTCAGCTCTTGTAACTTTTGTACCTCTTTGTTGTTCTTTCATAGCAAGGCATACCTGATACTGCCTGCCATGCCTTTTAGTTTTGGAGTCATTGAGGTTTGAGGGGCAGGGAGAGGGTTTATTATAAATGACATCGTGAACTTAATGTACTAAGTTCAAAGAATTGGTGTTCTCTGGCCCGTTAGTTTTGCTTCTCCTTATGTCCATTATCCTTTTCCCTTCTGTTCACAATTTTTCAGTCTCGCACTATTTTATCCTTGGCTTTTTCACCCTCTTAAGTTAGGACATTCCCAGCAAACTTCTGAATGGCTGATGTTTGAATGGCTGAAGTTACCAAGTTACAGTGCTAAGCATTCTCTCCTATCTCCCCCTCAGTAATGATTCATGGATAAATATTCATAAATTTTTAAGGCCGGCAGAGACAATTGCGATCATCTTGCCTGACCTTCTGCATGACACAGACCAATGAACCTCAACCACATATGTGCTGTTTCAGAACCATGATTAATCTCGCTAGACAGATTCTAAAATGACTGTGCTCATCATTCTTTTATTTTATTGTCATTCTCGTTGGCATGATGGCCGCTTTCCTCTGTTTAGTTTTTAGTTCTGTACAATTACAACCTTTTCTGTGCTTTCCTTACAAATGGGAACACATGTTCGGTTACAGATGTTCGCTTGTGATTCATTCTTTCATGGCTCTGTATTTACTGTTCTTGTAACTTCTCTCCAACCTGAATTAAACTCATCCCATTGATTACTACTGCTGTTAGTGTTTGTGCAGAGGCACCAGAATGCAGCCTGTTTTCCTGCTCCCATAGTCACCTCTCTCTGACTCCTTATTTAACACAAAATCCATGAGGTCAACTGTTCAGATCTCCTTTTTCCAGGGAAAACTGTATCTCTTGGTCACAGAAAGAGGCAACAAGTGCACAAGTGTTGCCAAGCATAGGATTTTTTGTCTGGGCAAATAACTGCTTTCTCTCAAGTAGTATCTCCCATCCCATTCCTGGTATATGGCCTAGAGTATCGGTATTAAGGATGTAAAAGACTAGTCGACTATCCGATAAGCATTTGCTTATCAGATAGCATTTTGACTAATTGACTAGTCGATATCTCCCCCTTTGCTGCCTCTATAAAATAGAGGCAGCAAAGGGGGGGGGAAGGGGTACTTCAAAGTGGCAGCACTGCACAGCTGTGCGGCACTGCCACTATGAAACCCCAAGGCGGCGTTTCAAAGGGGCAGCCGTTTCAAAGGGGCATATCTCCACGGATCAGCTGTGTGGAGATATGCCTTTAAAACGCTGCCTCTGCAGTGATTCAAAGGGGCAGCCATGGAGCCCGGGATCAGCTGGGGAGCTGATCCTGGGCTCCCCATGGCTTTTCCCCAGAACCTGGGATCAGCTGGGGACTCCCAGCTGACGCCGGGCTCCCCCTGGCAGTGGAACCCGGGGTCAGCTGGGGACTCCCCAGCTGATCCCGGGTTCCAGGGAAATGCTGACCAGGGCTCTGTGGCGATTCAAAGGGGCAGCCCTCGAGCCTGGGACCAGCTGGGAACTGCCCAGCTGACCACCAGCTCCCTGCAGCATGCAGAGTAGCATGGAGCCCAGGGTCAGCGGGGGACTCTGTCTCCCGCTGACCCCAGGCTCCATGGCTTTGGAGGCTGGGGACTCTTGTGCATTTCAAAGCCGTGGAGCCTGGGGTCCGTGGGACTTCCCAGCAGGGGCTCTTGTACATTTCAAAGGAGGAATGCGGAAGTGCCTATCGACTAATCAACGGAAATTCCGTCGACTAGTCAATTAACCACATTTTAACATCCTTAATCTGCATTTTAACATCCTTAACAGCCCCTGAGTTGCTGTTAACTTTTTATTTCCCAGGGCCTCTGCATCCTACAATGCTTCTCTTTCCATTTGTTGTCCTTTGCATTTGTTGTCCTTTGTTTTTTTCCTTGTATATTAAGCATCTTACTAATCCTTTGTAAGTAGCTGCCATATCACTCTTGGTTTCTGAATCTTCCACCTTGCTTTATGTCCTTCTCTGCTATATCCTGCTGTTGCCTAGACTACTCCTTTGTCTGGTTGATTAGAAGGAGTTGGATTCTTCCACAGTTGACTTACTGTTTCTGTGGCTTCTTTGCTCCAGCACACTCCTCCAACTCTTTTTCTGGCTCTGAAAGCTGAACTGATTACCTCTGAGGTACTTCTTAATTCTCTATAAAGCACTAAAATTGGCTCTCCTTGATACCTGCCCACAATACCTTTTGCAACCCATCTTAGCCTTTCTGCTAACTTGTGTGTCACTGACCGAAGGTCACACACAAAAAAGTACTGATAGTACAGTTTCTAAAATTCTTCTAAGGAACCATTTGAACCTTATTTCTTTGGTGGGAATTAAAACCCAGTTGTAGCATTTAGGGTGTGAGTCATCTCACAAAGCTTGGGAATTGTAGGAGGGTTAAAGAAACAAAGCAAGATTTTCATGACGTGAAGATTTGACCCTGTCTAACCAGTGAGAAGCATTAAATCTGTATCCAGTGCAAATGTGCAACACATAGCATGACAAAATATTGGTTTAATTATGGTAACCTGTGTTCTCTGCAATCTGACTGGGAACTTCCACATGAATTTGACTTCATGTGCATTGCACATGATGAACCTAAACTGCAAAAGGCCTAGGCAGCATGGCAGATAACACTTCCTCTCTTGCACCTCTTCTTTCAAGATGAATAACTACTCAGAGAGTAGTTATTAATCGTTCTCAATCCTGCTGGAAAGGTATAACAAGTGGGATTCCGCAGGGGTCTGTTTTGGGACTGGCTCGCTTCAATAGCTTCATCAACGATTTAGATATTGGCATTGAAAGTACGCTTATTAAGTTTGCAGATGATACCAAGCTGGGAGGGGTTGCAACTGCTTTGGAGGATAGGGTCATAATTCAAAATGATCTGGACAAATTGGAGAAATGGTCTGCGGTAAACAGTATGAAGTTTAATAAAGACAAATGCAAAGTGGTCCACTTAGGAAGGAACAGTCAGTTTCACACATACAGAATGGGAAGCGACTGTCTAGGAAGGAGTACAGCAGAAAGGGATATAGGGGTTATAATGGACCACAAGCTAAATGAGAGTCAACAGTGTGATGCTGTTGCAAAAAAAGCAAACATGATTCTGGGATGCATTAACAGGTGTGTTGTGAGCAAGACACGAGAAGTCATTCTTCCTGCTCTACTCTGCGCTGATTAGGCCTCAGTTGGAGTATTGTGTCCAGTTCTGGGCACCGCATTTCAAGAAAGATGTGGAGAAATTGGAGAGGGTCCAGAGAAGAGCAATAAGAATGATTAAAGGTCTAGAGAACATGACCTATGAAGGAAGACTGAAAGAATTGGATTTGTTTAGTTTGGAAAAGAGAAGATTGAGGGGGGACAGGGTAGCAGTTTTCAGGTATCTAAAAGGGTGTCATAAGGAGGAGAGAGAAAACTTGTTCATCTTGGCCTCTGAGGATAGAACAAGAAGCAATGGGCTTAAACTGCAGCAAGGGAGGTTTAGGTTGGACGTTAGGAAAAAGTTCCTAACTGTCAGGGTGGTTAAACACTGGAATAAATTCATAGAATCATAGAACCATAGAGCTGGAAGAGACCTCAGAAGGTCATCAAGTCCAGCCCCCTGCTCTAGGCAGGACCAATCCCAACTAAATCAACCCAGCCAGGGCTTGGTCAAGCCGAGACTTAAACACTTCCAGGGATGGAGACTCCACTACCTCCCTAGGCAACCCATTCCAGTGCTTCAGTACCCTCCTAGTGAAATAGTTTTTCCTAATATCCAACCTGGACCTCTCCCACCACAACTTGAGACCATTGCTCCTTGTTCTGCCATCTGTCACTACTGAGAACAGCCTCTCTCCATCCTCTTTGGAACTCCCCTGCAGGAAGTTGAAGGCTGCTATCAAATCCCCCCTCACTCTTTGCTTCTGCAGACTAAACAGACCCAACTCCCTCAGCCTCTCCTCGTAGGTCATATGCTCCAGCCCCCTAATCATTTTGGTTGCCCTCCGCTGGACCCTCTCCAATGCGTCCACATCCTTTTTGTAGTGGGGGGCCCAGAACTGGACACAATACTCCAGATGTGGCCTCACCAAAGCCGAATAAAGGGGAATAATCACTTCTCTAGATCTGCTGGCAATACTCCTCCTAATGCACCCTAATATGCCATTAGCCTTCTTGGCTACAAGGGCACACTGTTGACTCATATCCAGCTTCTCATCCACTGTAACCCCCAGGTCCTTTTCTGCAGAACTACTACTTAACTGGTTGGTCCCCAGCTTGTAACTATGCTTGGGATTCTTCCGTCCCAAGTGCAGGACTCTGCACTTGTCCTTGTTGAACTTCATCAGATTTCTTGTGGCCCAATCCTCCAATTTGTCTAAGTCACTCTGGACCCTATCTCTGCCCTCAAGCGTATCTACCTCTCCCCCCTAGCTTAGTGTCATCCGCAAACTTGCTGAGGGTGCAATCCATCCCCTCATCCAGGTCATTAATAAAGATATTGAACAAAACTGGTCCTAGAACCGAACCTTGGGGCACTCCGCTAGAAACCGACTGCCATCCTGACATCGAGCCATTGATCACTACCCGCTGGGCCCGGCCTTCTAGCCATCTTTCTATCCATCTTACCGTCCATTTATCCAATCCACATTCCCTTAACTTGCTGGCAAGAATATTGTGGGAGACCGTAATTGCCCAGGGGAGGTTGTGGAATTTCCATCTGTGGAGATATTTAAGAGTAGGTTAGATAAATGTCTATCAGGGATGGTCTAGACAGTACTTGGTCCTGCCATGAGGGCAGGGGACTGGACTCGATGACCTCTCGAGTTCCCTTCCAGTCCTAGTATTCTGTGATAAGATTCAAATTGGGATGGAGGTTGAAATGTGGAATTTATTTTGAGAACTGAGCCCAGCTGTCTGGTAGTTTCTGAGTCTGCTTAAGAAGGGTTAATGGTGTAGACATGACATTGCTTTTCACCCTCTTTCTGCTCAGGCATAGGTGTGTTGGTGTGGAAAAGATATGGAAAATCATACAGGTTCTGAGCAATACCAACCTCTCCACCTAAAATCAGAGTCTGTTTTGTTGTATTTTCCCTCGTGCGACAGCTTTTGTCAATACAGCTTTGCTTCAGACAATCACTTTAAAATAAAATAACCATTTGTCAGAGAGGGAAAAAAGAGGTGTGGAGGTAGTGGGAAGGTTGATTTGCTAGGGTGGAGGACAGATATTTACTTGTTGACCTGTTTAACAGATAGTGAACAAACCAAGGGTCAGACATGGCTTTTGTCACTGTTTTAAAGTGAGGAATGTGTTCCTTTTGTTTTCAGTGTTGCAGAGCACCTGCAAATCCTAGCTGGATGCTGTCTTCCCCAATATGAAGATGATACAGTGAAATCGCCAACAAGTCTTGTGGCTGTGAAGATGTCTGCATTTATACTTCATTCTTTTTAGGGAAGTCCAGAATCTTTCTAGTGGAAATTACTTGAAATGGCACCAGGGAAATTGTTCTGTTATAATCCCTCTTAAAAGATGGGTGGAAAGTGTTCGCAATCATTCTGCCATCTCTATACAAGCTTTTCAAGGCTTTCATGCTGGGAGTGTTTGAACTATCTGAATCAGAAAACTGAGTTGGTGTAGTGATTCCATAGACTTTCTCCAAGCTAAGTTCCCAATTGTAGAAAATGGTACCGGGTGTCCCCGCTATATGTCCTCCCTTTCCTTGCTCTTTCATTGTGGGGGGGAAAAAAAAGGGAAAAATAATTTCACAACGGAAGTCAGCCGCGGGAAAAAAATTCCCCACTTTACGTCCTTTCCCTATATGTCCATGTTTTTTTGAACATATCTTGGACATATAGCACGGATGCCCTGTATCGAAAAGCCAGTGTGTGCCTAATGTTCTTGGACAGCTTCATGCGAAAATAGGTGTGATTCAACTTCTTTTCAGGACAGCAGTTGACCAAATAGAAGCCCTCTGTTGTATGATTGAGCCCTTCTATACCTCTGCCATGCAGTCTCTTTTCCCTCTCTCAAACTGTGCTGCGGACTATTCATTCCCTTTCTTACTCTCCTTTCCTCCTCCTCCATCTGCCTTTCTAAGCTTCATGTCGCAGCCATCATCTGACCAGCTAGGGATAGCTTTTACTTTTTGGGAGCCTGCCTTTTCATTTGGGAAACTGATAATTTTGGAAGCCCTGTAGTGCTACAAGCCCATGCTACCTCAGGAAGCAAGTGGAAAATTGATGTTTTGAATGACTGTTTAAAGTAAATTTGAAATTGAAAAACAAAGTGGTTTTTTTTCTTTTTTAAATAAACCTGCTTATTTAGCTATGTGTCCTGCCATTCCTGATTACAAAACTTCTGGATTTTGTCTATAAATATGCTTACAACCATTACAGAACTTCAGTAGCTACTTCACACTTATAACTTAGACTGTTGCACAGAAGATGAGATCTTATTTAAGACTACACTAAAGTTTGAATAAAGCTTGTTGCAGGAGCTCTCCTTCGGTGACTTGATGTAGGATAACATGTCTACATTAGTCCTCTAAAAGCTTTTTTTTTGTGGGGGAGGGGCCTAAAGTAGACTGGAGGGGTCTGAGCACTCCATGACGTATCCATTTTAATAGCTTGATAATTTATGCCTTTTAAGAGACTGGGGAAAACACAGGTGGATGGGAGAAGAAAGATATTTCCGCATTGCGGGAGCTGAAGCAGAATCCTTTTGAATTCCCCTATTTTAACCCAAAGCGTTCAAAGCCTCCTGGATGCAGCAACACACACTCTGGCTAACAGACTGCATGTGGCTACTAGTGTTATGTTGCCGAACGTGGTGTTAGAGGGATGGTAAGAAAGTGATGGCAAACCTTACTATGAGGCTAGGGCTGAACCTGCAGCTGCACTGTTAGCTTAGCTTTGGAACTCTGACAATTTTGCATATCCATATGCAGTGCTGCCACTAGATAGCCAGGTCATCTGAGATCTTTGTACTTCAAATAATATGTAACGATACAAGTGTGGAATCTTGCCTAATGAAGCAGGGCCATCAGAGCACTAGAATACACCCTGCTGGAAAGATGGAGTTTGCATTGTGTATGGGCAGATCATCTTGTGGTATGACCATCATTTCTTGTGACCTGTCCAAACAACTTGAGTTATCACTAGTTCTGTGAAGCAGATAGCAAAGACCATCACTTTGAGAAGGGTAGGATTCCATGGTGAGAATAGTTAAGAATGTTACACATCAAAGGATTTCAGCTCATTTAACTATCTGTTGTCAGTTGGACCTCTGTTCACACTGAAAATTACATTAGTAGAGTCAGTTTTATAGTTTGGTTCAGGTGATGCAGCTGATGTAAATGTATTCTGATTCAAAAATAAATCTTGATAAGTTGTTCCAATGGTTAATTATCCTCACTGTTTAAAATTTTACATCTTATTTTCAGGTTTCAGAGAGGTAGCCGTGTTCTGTTTCAGCAAAAATAACAAGGAGTCCGGTGGTACTTTAAAGACTAACAAATGTATTGGGGTCTTAGAGCATAAGCTTTCATGAGCTACAACTCACTTCCTCAGATCTTATATTCAGTTCGGTTTTTTTTGTCTAGCTTGCTGCTGTTTCAGAGGGAGGGAAAAGAGAAGGTTTAACTGAAACAAAGGTATAGAGAGGATAGGTACTTTATGGCCTTTGTCACCAATATCTGAGAGCCCCACAAACATTGATGAATTCATACCCTCATCATCAATGAATAAGGTGAGATCTCCATTTTTCAGATGAAGGTTTGAGGCAGAGAGAGACTTGCTTGCCAAGATTGTCCGGGAAGTCTGAGGAAAGAATAGGTTTGGACTCCAATCTTTGGAGTCAAGTCCAATGCCTTCTCTTTCATTTAGATACCAAACTGATGGAAACCTTAGAAACACCTACCAGAGAATAGCTTGTAACATTGTGTATCTGACTGTTGGAGAGCAAATAATTCTGTTTGGAAGGGTGAGGGAAACAGCATTCAGTTAGGGCAGTTTGCAAAGCAGATCATTTTAAGCTTTTTCATGCTTATCAATTTGTCTTTTTTCCCCTTTTACTTCTGTCTCCTTTCTCAGGCTTCAATCTTGGACTTGCACTCTGGAGCTCTTTCAGTGGGGAAGCATTTTGTTAATCTGTACAGGTAAAGTGGGACAAAAATGAGTTAATGCCTCTCCTTTAGCCTCCTATAGCTTGTGTCTTCTACTGTCTCAAAGTGTGTTATGGATCTATGTGTTAGGGATTTGATAGGCTGCCAGTAGTTTCTTGGACTCAGTAAAAGCTTCTGTCGCACCAAATCTGACATTGTTATTGAACGGGGCTCTTAGGAAGCTATTAGTAATTTCTGTTACAGGATTTACCTTTGTAGTACTGGATAACAAATTACTTTTATACAGTTCCAAGTCCCACAGCTATATCAATAAGAAACAAAGGGGGTGTGCACCAATCCTTTTAAAGGAGGAAATCCACACTCTTGTTTTAAGGAATATTTTCTTTGCATAGGATAAATGCTATCAATAGTAATTGAGTTTGGGTCATTTTTTCTTCTAGCAACATCTTAGAAAACACTTTGGAAGCTGTGTATCTCTTTAATCATTACTTTCAAACAATGGGAAGATTTGTGGGGCTTTTATATCAAGTTTAGTTTATTGGTTATTTGTGGAAAAGTTGAAGCATAGATGCGGGTGTGAAAATGCAAATTGATAATGTCAAACAATCAGGTTCATAATTTGTCATCTTAGATCATCTCTTGTTTTTCTAGATACTTTGGGAATAAAATTCAAGAAGTCTTTACAGAAGAGGATTTCCAGTTATACCGGTAAAGGCATTAGAGAATGAACTAAAAATACAACTTCATTTTTTGCTGAGTTGCCATTTTGAAATGCTGTGCTAACAGAATATCCTCCATCCCACAAGATTTACTACCTCTCCAAGGCCAACACTGTCCCAGATAGGCTTATCTAGCTGATTTGCTAATGCAGCCAGAAAGGAAGGTTCTCTGCTTGTTTCCAGCCTGTGGATTCACAGCACTAAATCCTGTTGATGGAGATCTGAAGTATTTTAGCTTGTAAAAGTTTCATGCCTCCACCCTATGTTTTATTGGCCACCTTGACCGTAATTTTACATTTTTATCAGCTTTTTGGCCCGGTCTGGCTTAATATACCCAAGGAATCCCTCCCCGGGGATTCTGTCAACACAGCCTTCACCTGGCGGTGGGGAGAGGGGGGTCTGGGCCTGCCCTCACTCACAGACCCCAGCCCATGGCCCTAAGGACATAGACCTGTCCGGGTCTTGTCCTGCTGACGGGGCTTTCCGCCTAAACACGCCAGCCCGCGGGCTCCTTGCCCTGCCCTGGGCTGCTTCCTGCTTCCCTGGTGCAGTTTCCTCCCGCCTTGGCCGGCACTCACCCTGGCTGTCTCCCCAGTTCCCCCTGGTGTTGCGTCTTCCTCCCCTCTCCTCTCCCACCATCTTCCTTTAAATCTTGGTGCCCTGGTGTTACGTTACGCCGGGGCGCCCCCTTCGTGAGCGGCCGAGCCGCCCGGCGTTCCTCTGCACCTGCGCCCCGCCTCTTGCTCCCCCTGGAGCTGGCTGCCCCTCTCGCATCTCCCCTCCCCTGCCGGTGCGCAGCTGCCGAGCACGTCGCGCATGCATGCACTTCCCCCCGCCTTCCTCTCTGCCGTGCCGGAGCCCGGGTCTCGGAAGTGCGGGGCCGGGGCGCCCCGTCACATAGCCCTAGGTCCTGTGTCATGAGTATTTTAGGATTGATATTGTAATAAACATTGAAGGGAGCCCTGTTGTCTTGTGTTGTTTGACTGAGCTTCAAACAAAGGTGATGAGAGGATAGGTTGAGACATTCAGATACAGGTTGTACCTCCCTTAACTGGGACTCCCTGGTATGGCATGGACCACAGATGTTCCTGGACTACAGAGCCCAGGAAGAGAGAGGTCTGGTGGCAGGGTAGGAGCACCATAGGGGGCATTGGCAACTCAGCCAGGAGCCCTGTATGTGTGTGTGGGAGAAGGGGAGGATGGGTGGCATGGCGAGGAGTTCTGGCCCTAGCAGAGCTCCCTGGCCCAGCGGCCGAGGAGCTCTAGCCTGGGAGCTCCCGCCCCGTTCTGGTTCCAGTGGCTGGGGAGCTCCAGCAGCAGCCAGGAAACAGTGGCCCTGGCTATGGAGCCAGGTGGCTGTGGAAGTCTGCCCCGGTTGCGCAGCTCTGGCTGTGGCACTTTGGCCCTGGCAGTAGCAGGGCCAGTGTCATCTAGAGAACCCTGGGAGCCTGGGGCAGCAGTGGGGGCAGACTGGCTCCCTGACCCAATGGCAGCACAGGCTATGAGGGGAGGGACCTTCCCTGGTCTAGCAAATCCCCTTGTTCAGGACCAGTCAGGTCCTCAGGGTGCTGGAGCAGCGAGATTCAACCTCTAATTAAAGGGGAAAAGGCTTTGGAGTGTTGTAGCCAAACAACCAGAAGAGCAGTACTCTTGTTTTACAGGGACAGAATATGAAAGACTGCTGTAATGCTATATCTTGTGGTGGTGGTGTTTAGTCTTTTATACTGATTAATGCACTGACATGACATGTACAACATGTTTTAATAAGTGCCCTGTCTCTGAAGACATTTGTAGCCAGCATTTAGGAACAAGCCTTATTACTACAGTGTTGACATAGTAAATTAAATCTGATTTTCATGGAATTTTGTGTAGATGGAGATCTTGACATGAATTGCAGAGAAGACTTTGAAAATTTTGAATTCCAAATTAATTTAACTTTGTCTTGTGATTCTTGGTAGATTTCTGTTGCCATTATGGAAGAATCTGAGCTCCTTCAAATGGCTAAAATAGAGCTGAATGATTTTTTTTTATTTTTAGGTGCAACTTTTTTGCTGAAAAGTGTAGATTTGGGATGACTATACTTTGTGAATTCGTAGTGGGTTCATCAAATTCTTAAATAACAAAAAAATTCACAAAAAATTGAACATCCAAGTTTTTTGACATTTTTTTAAACTAAATATTTTCAACATCTGAATTTGCAATGATTTGTTTAAAAATGTCATTGTTTTGTTTTTCTAGAAGTATTCACCTAAACATATTTGAAATGGAAACAATGTTTTATTTTTGATAGAATAAAACATTGTATTTCATCCAAGACAAACGTTTAAAAACATTTGTTTCATACAATTATAGAATTGGAAGGGACCTTAAGAGGCCATCAAATCCAGGCCCCTGCCCTCATGACAAGACTAAGCACTAGTGTGACCATATTTCTCTATGCTGAATATAGGACACCTGGTAAAATTACTTGTATTCTAATGAGTTCAATGGCAATCAATCAGAACTGTGCAGTTCAAATGTTCAAATTCACATCATTGACTGAGCACCTGTTAAAAAGAAATACTAAATAGTTTGATTCTTTATATTTACCTTCTTATTTTTAAGGCTGTAGGGTTCACCCAGGGAAGGGGTGAAACACACACTCCTATACCCCACCCCCTCAGGGAGAAGTGACACACACACATACGTGCACTCACTCTCATACACTTCTCTCAAGGGGGGGAGAGATTGACCGACTAACCAGACCCTTCCTCAGTGCTCTCCAGGCTTGGCTGGGCCCCTGGGACTGACCCACTCTCCTGGCACCTAGAGCCACAATTTCTTGAGGCAACACATTAGGGAGGGTGCACAGGGTCACAACACAACCCCCTCCTCCTGATTTCTGCCATAAGTCACACCAGAATGTGGCCAGTAGCAGCCTTCGCCACTGTGTTGGAGGGAAGGGCTGGGAACTGCTTTCAGCTGTAAGGGAGGAGGAGGTGGAAGGAAAGTAATGGCCTGGCCCCCTTTTGCAAAGCTCATCTTTCCTCTCCCTTCCCCTCTCTCCCCAGTGTGGCTGGAAGCAGTTTGTATGCACCATGTCAGAAGGCAGCGAACACCTCCAGGCTGCTGCTGGCCGCTGACATAACCAGGCCACTGCAGGCAGGAAGGGATTAAGCCCTCAGGATGCATCATGCACCAGGGCACAGGGGCTTCAGTGAACTTGGTCAGAGAAGTGGCTCAGCAGAGGAGGGTGCCTAAAGGACAAGGCAGCTCCATGCTCCCTGGGGCAGGATCCAGTGTGGGGAAGGGTGCTGCTGAAGCCTGCAAGTTTGGGTTGTGAACAGGCTGGAAATAACTTTTAAGCTGGCTCCCTCCAAGCACTGCCTCCTGCCTGCCTCCCCCCCATCTGCCTCTCTAGGAGCCGGCACACACATGCATATCAGCTCCCATCTGCCCCCCTCTCCCCTGGGCTGTTGCCTATCAGAGGCAGCAGCACGGGGGTGGGAGTAGGTGGATATGGTGCTCATATCCGGCTCCCCTCTTGCTGCTTCTGATATAGAGGCAGCAAGGGGGGGGGGGGGGGGCGGAATATGTGTAGTAGACAGGATTAACCAATAAACCCAGACTTATTGGTTAATTGTCTAGTCCAGTGGTTCCCAACCGTTGGGCTGTGGACCTCTACCTGCCAGGCCACGGCAGCTCTCAGGGCTGCGGTTGGGGTACACCACCCAGTGCTGCCTCCTCCCGCCACCGCTGTTGGGAGAGGCATGTCCTGCTCCTCCTTTCAGCCAATCAGTGCTGGGCAGGGGCAGGGTCTCCTCCCAGCCGCAGAAGAGCGCTTCCCTGTGTGGTGGGAGGGCTGCGTGGAACCGCTCTGCTCAGCCCTCCCACCACTCAGTGAAGTGCTCTTCCACGGCTGGGAGGAGACCCCGCGCAGCAAACCACTCTTTTGCAGCTGCGAGGGGACCCCGCCCCTGCCCACCATTGATTGGTAGAGAGGCAGGGCAGGACACGCCTCTCTCAACACTGTGGTGGGAGGGGAGGCGCTGGGTGGTGTACCCCAGCCTCAGCCCTTAGTTGCCACCACATGGGCAGCAGCACAGGGCTAGATGAGGAGGGCAGGGCAGGCATGGGGGCTAGTGGCTGGGGGTCCCTGGAGGCTAAGCTAGTAGTGGGGAGGATATGGGGGCAGGGCTGGCTCTGGGGATGGGGCTGATATTGTGGGCTGGGACTGGGGGAACTTCTGGCAGGATTGGTTACAGTGGGACTCTGGGAACAGGAGGCTGGTGCTGGGGGTCTCTAAAGGGCATGAGGGTTGGCACTGAGGCATTTGGGATGGGGGCTGCACTGTGGGGATTGGGTGCAGGGGACTCAGGTCAGTGGCTGGTGGTGGGGGATAGTGGGAGGTGGGGGGCTCTAGGGGTTAGGGCTGGCACTCGGGGCTCTGGGGGCTGGGCTTTTGGTGGACTAGTAACATTTTATTTGCATATTCATTATTTGCATAATAAACATGCAAATATGCAAATAAAATGTTACCTTTTTGCCAAAAGTTTGTGCCTAGGTTTGTCAGTCTGCAGATAAAAAAGGTTGGAAACCACTGGTCTAATCATCTACACATTGACATCCCTATTAAATGTTTTTGTTCCTCTTTAACCATGACTCTAGTGGCTTATATCTTTAATGGATTGTTGTATGCTGAGGAGCATTTATCTTTATTACTTTCACTTACCTATACAGGCCTGTTTAAAATATACTCTGGAGAGCACTAACTGAATAAAATGCACATCTGAGTATTACTGATTACAGCAATAAAACAAGAACAGACATTCTGAGCCAGAAGGTTGGTTTCCAGTCTGGCTGTGTCAAAACACCAGCTGGTTCAGAATGAATTATAATTTTTGTGCCCTCATGCTTACGTTGACCATATGTCCTGGATTTTCTGGGACAGTTCCGCTTTTAAATCTCCTGTCCCGCTGTCCCCATAAAACACTGAAATGTCCCAAAAAGGCAAAGTGAAGCTAGAAGCAGCTGCACACTGCTGTTCCCCCTTTCCCTTTCTCCGCCCTGCTGCGCCTCTGTGAGGAGGCTCTTACTACATTTAAAAAGCAGAACTGCAGCAGCTCTTATTATATTTAAAAGGCAGAGCCACAGTGTTCCAGATTTAAAAATCCCTTTTAAAAATTCAGCAGAATTAACCAAAGTATCATCCATTTGCTGCTCAATGGGGAAAATACTGGGTTATGTCCCGATGCATGAGAGTTTATAGTTGTTCAAACGTCTTATTTATGTTTAAATAGTTACTAGCATAATGCTAAATATACTTGTGATGTGTACACACATCAATCCCTCTTTGAATCCTCTCACTCAGACTGGTAGCATTTTACACCATTTTGTGCCGGTGGGAAAGACTAGCCAGCATACAGAGAAAAGGTGAATTGGGTACACTGTGTAGAAGAGGAAAGGGCTGAAACTGAATATGAGCCAGCAGGTCTGGGTAAAATGAAAAATTCCCCTTCTCCCCTTGAAATTCTCTCCGAAACCGAAACCAAACCAGCAGTTTAAAACAATTTGACTGCCTATTGCTTTTCCAGCGTTGCCACTATTTTTGGAAGGCTCTACCTTGTGAGTTCTAAGGCCAGGTCTATGCTACTGGGGAAAGTCGACCTAAGATACGTAACCCCAGCTACGAGAATAGCGTAACTGGAGTCGACATACCTTAAGTCAAATTTCTGTGGTATCCTCACTGTGGGAAGCTGACGGAAGAAACTCCCCCGTTGACTTCCTTTACTCTTTGTGACCTGGTGGAGTACCGGGGTCGATGGGAGCACCATCAACAGTTGATTTAGCTGGTCCTTATAAGACACACTAAATCGAACCCCAGGAGATCAATCTCCAGAGGACCTATCTCGGGGTAAGTGAAGACAAGCCCTTAGTGAGATTTTACATGTGCTGAGGGCTGGATTCTCCATTGCCCTCTTTCTATCTTCTGTACTCTTACAGCTGTGACAAGTGGGTATCAGATGCTCAGGTTCACATGATTACCCAAAATGCAAGATGTCAGAGGGCCAGAAACACTGATTATCTTACCAAAAAATCTGTTCTCACAAGTACTGCTCTGCCCATAGTGGTAGATCTAAATATTTTAGGTACATCAGATAAGCATCTAAAGTATTGGTCATTTGTTCAAACAGAATCCAAGCCCTGAACTCTTTAAACACATAGCTTAAGAGAATACATAGCAAGATATTAAAATCCTCAGGCTGCTATGGAGGTGCTAAAATTATTAGTAGCTTCCAGGGTGTATTTCTAGTGAGTTCTCAGCCTCCTCTACTATGCCATTTGTGCCACTGAGATTAAGCATGTCAAGTATGCAGGGCAAACAGAGCCACCAAGCCCTTCCTTCTCCTGACTGTGTCTCTCCCCTTTTTGCAGTGGGTATTGTGCAGTTTCAGGATAAAAGTATTAGTGTATCACACAAGTTTTTAATCCAGAGGTAGCACTAGATGCCAAAGAAAGGTCTGAGGCAATTGAAGCAAGTGAAATTCATTTCACTTCCTTTCAGCTTCATTTGAATTGTTCCTGCATAATCTCCTCTCAGGGATGGTACTCCAGATCCCTCAGCTTCTCTGTGTTTCTGAATCTCTCCTCTTTCATGCTGCTACTTCCCTTCCTAAAGCTGCCAGTCTCCTCTTTATACACAGCTGCTATCCCATATGATCACCCTGGCCCGGAACACTCCCTGATTGGTCACATCTGCTTTTGGGGCAGTCCTTTGGGACCCAAACCCATCCCTTTTGGTAGAGGATGATGGGAGGAGTTCTTGGCAGATCTGAACTGGTTACTTTTCCTTATCATTTTTGTTCATGAGGAAGATCTGAGTAGGGTTGCCAGGTGTCCGGTTTTGAACCGGACAGTCCGGTATTTAAGCTTTCTGTCTGGGAAACAAATTGAGAAAATACCAGACATATGAATGTCCGGTATTTTCTAATTAAGTTTTTATTATTATCATGAGTATCAGTACATAGTTGTGTACTGCCTGGCTGGTAGGCGCGCTCACGCTGCGTGAACGTGTCTCAGTCAGGCAGTACACAACTATGCAGTAGAGAGGAGGGGGTGGGGGCGGGGCCGGGGCTGGATGGAATCCCCGGGGCCAGACTCGCCCATGTGCTCCGCTGGGACCATGCGCGGGATGGGCAGCACCCCGGGATCTGCATGCGCCTGGGCCAGCCCCACTCCCCACCAGCCGGTTCCCCTCCCTTCCGCTCCCCCCCGGCCAGCCCCGCTTCCTGCTGGCCAGTTCTCTTCCTCCCCGCTACCCCCGCCCCCGGATCTCCTCCGGCCAGCCCCGCTCCTGACACCCTCCCAGCTAGCCCTGCTTCCCCACCTTGATCTCCCCCGGCCAGCCCTGCTCTCCCTGACCCGCTCCCGGCTAGCCTTGCTCCCCTCCTGGCCGGTCTCCCCTCCCCCCCATCTGAGATCAAGTGTGTCCGGTATTTTTTTAAAACCATCTGGTAACCCTAGATCTGAGAAGAACTTCATTTCTCCCTTCCCATTTTACAAATCATGCATTTGGGAGTGAAACTTTAAGACCGCTTATAAGGACTACAGAATGTACTTTTAAGGAAAAGGCATCAGAATAAGAGGGAAATCAGTGTTGCGTTTAAGGTTCTCTGAGAGCATAAATGTTATGTCTTAAAAAATTGGACATTTCAAAGAAGATGCTCGGGGGCATTATAAGATGAAGGATGGTTAGGGCACTGGCCAAGGTTGTAGGAGATGTGGATTCGATTCCCTGTTCTGCCATGGACTGTGTGATCTTGGACAAGTTACTTCATCTCACTGTGTCTCAGTTGCCTGTCTTTACAGTAATGGTAAAGGACAATAATGCTTCCTTGACTCTCAGGACAGTTGTGAGGATAAATACCTTAAATTGTAAAAGTCTTTGAGATCTACAGATGAAATGTGATCTCTGTGAAATGGGCATCATTATTAATCATTCTGATGATAAATATGATTTAAACCAGTGTAAAGAAGGACAAAAGCAAACTAAAGCGATGAGGTACTTCAGTATAGCTATATCGTAGCTGTCAGCTGGGTCAGGCCCACCTGCACCAGCATGAAACCCCGGGGATAGATTGTTTTTTCTTTTCATTCCTGGGTGTTATCCCTGTCACTGTTGTTAATCATTCTAATGATGAGTTCTATGAAGCAATGAGCACCCTCAATCCTAGGGTTAGAGGAGACCACACGAGGTCGAGTCCAGCTTCCTGCTAAAAGCTGGATCAATCCCAACTAAATCATCCTAGCCAGGGCTTTGTCAAGCTGGGACTTAAAAACCTCTAGGGATGGGGCTTTCAGCACTTCCCTAGGTAACCCATTCCAGTACTTCACCACCCTCCTAGTGAAATAGTATTTTCTAAAATCCAACCTAGACCTCCCCCACTGCAACTTGAGACCATTGCTCCTCATTCTGCCATCTGCTGCTACTGAGGACAGCCTCTCTCCATCCTCTTTGGAAGCCCCCTTCAGGAAGTTGAAGGCTGCTCTCAAATCCCCCCTCACTCTTCTTTTCTGCAGACTAAATAAGCCCACATCCTTCTCCCTCTCTTTGTAAGTCACGTGCTCCAGCCCCCTAATCATTTTTATTGCCCTCTGCTAGAGACTCTCTAATGCATCCACATCCTTTTTGTAAGGGTGGACCCAAAATTGGACACAGTACTACAGATGTGACCTCACCAGTGCTGAATAAAGGTGAATAATCAGTTCCCTAGATGTTTTGACAATGTTCTTCATAATGCACCTTAATATGCCATTAGCTTTCTTGGCTACAAGGGCACACTGTTGACTCAAATCCAGCTTCTCATTCTCTGTAATCCCCAGGTCATTTTCTGCAGAACTTCTGCTTAGCCAGTCAGTCTCCAGCTTGTAGCAGTGCTTGGCATTCTTCCATCCCACATGCAGGACTCTGCACTTGTCCTTGTTGAATCTCATTAGATTTCTTTTGGCCCAGTCCTCCAATTTATCTAGGTCATTCTGGACCCTATCCCTACCCTCCAACGTATCTACCTCTCCCCTTTCAATGTGCTTTTTTTGGAATCTGCACTTGAAAAGCAGGAACAAAGAGAATAATCAGTTTGTTAAAACTGAAAGAAAACAAAATAATGTTAAGATTAAACTTTTTTCCCATCTGAATAATTAGTTCCTTTGTTATGACTGCCTCAGAAATGTGTCTGTCAAGGTACAGATTTTTGAAGATATGGATTTCTTACTGGGTTGGTTGCTACAAATTAAAGGGATATGTGTCAAATACTTTGTTTTAATTTTGTATTATTTATTAAACCTATAAGTGTACACAATATTTTGCAAAATGATTGAGACCATAGATCTTGCCTCAAGGAAATTAAAATCTAGGGCCTTGTTTCTGTCTCTTTCTCTTGCAACTTGATTAACTTTTTGGTTTTATTGGGTTGGCTTGGGAGCATGGTTCATTGGCGGAGAGACTGTAGAAAGAAAATGAGTTGGGAGAAGGGCTATGAGAAGGAAAGAGCAGTCACATGGTATAACTAGCTTTTAATTTTTTATGCCCTCTGAGAAGCCTGTAAATAAAATGCCAGACTTTCTATATAGAAAGAAATAAAAAATTAAAAATATTGCTCTCTAGCTTCTGAGAATAAAACAAAAAGAAAGCTGTAGATGGCGAGTCTTATAACGTTGATCCAGTTTTGTTAAGACAAAGGGGAGAAAAAAATCCAAGCCTGAAGAAATTTAGGCTGGGAAAAGCAGCGACAATGGACAATCAATAAACTATAGGAGCAGATAGTGAAAGAAGCAGCAGAACAGTAATGTTGTGGTTTAAACTGGACCTGTGCCGTACCCTGTTCTAAGGTGCTGTGTCGTGTTCTTTTTTGCAGTGATGTAAGGCAGAGAATTCAGCAAACAATATCCCAGGCATTTGGTATTAGCTCTTCTTCCATGTATCTGACCAAGCCAACCTTCTTCTCAAGAATAAACAGCACAGAGGCCAAGACAACGCATGATGAGTACTGGCACCCACACATTGACAAGGTCAGTTATAGGTTCAAAGAGGTAGAATGTATTTCCTTTTGGGATTAAATCCCTTTGAAGACTGAGTACCCACGTGTTCCAGTGATTGCAGTTGGGAGATGTTTGTAGGCTGGTGATATGAAACTTGTTTAATTGAAAGGAATGTGAATGAAGGATATGCCAGCTTGTTTTTGTCATGCTGGGAGCATAGGACAGGATCACTCTTTTTTTCAAAAAGTAGTTTTCCTTTAAAATCTAAGGAAATCTTAGGTATTTTCTGCTGGAATTTTTCAACTATGAGAAACTCTGTAAATATCAAGACCTTAGTGAAAGGAGGAACACCTATTCCGTGTGTGTGTGTGTGCGTGCGCGCATGCGCACGCGCATGTTTAGGGTTGTAAAATCCTATTTAGTTAACAGTTTAAATGTTAAGTTTAACCTGTTAATTGATTAAATGAGGGTGGGCGGGGTCTGCTCCAGTCTGGCTGCTTCCAGCCAGCTCCCAGCCACATGGACTTGGAGCTGGTAGCCCTGTGCGGGGGCTCAGCGGGGCTGTAGCAGCCCTCTGCCCACGGCAGGCTGCTTCCCAGGCACAGGTTCACCGTTACCTGTACCTGGGTGATGCTTACCAGTTAATTGGCTACCCGTTAACATCCCTAGTGTTTTTTAATTAACTTAAACAAAATACAGTATTATGTTTCAAAAATACATTACCATGTAATACTGATTCTAATGGAACCTTTGTTCTTCCAATCTTACAGATCAAACATTTTGGGGTCTAGATGTAAAACATGATGTAACTCTTAATTGTGATACATACTTAATAGCATCTACCAGTGATGTTCCTATATGCCAATCTTGTACCTATAAATGTTAAGAAGTTTCAGGGGGGTAGCCGAGTCAGTCTGTACAGGATAAACTTAAAACAACAAATAGTCTGGTAGCACTTTAAAGACTAACAAAGCATGTAGATGGTATCATGAGCTTTCGTGTGCACAGTCCACTTCTTCAGATGACGAGAGTGTTGGATGTCCAGGACATCCGACTTTTTGGTCCTGGACATCCAACACTCTCGTCATCTGAAGAAGTGGGCTGTGCCCATGAAAGCTCATGATACCATCTACATGTTTAGTAGTCTTTAAAGGGCTACCAGACTATTTGTTTTTGTTTTTTTGTAAGTTTATCCTGTAAATGTTAGTTTATATTCAGGATACCCTTTGTGTTGGGACACGTCACACATCCTTAGTAACGGGTAATCTCATTCTATGTAATATATCTGTTGAAGTTAATATCCTTTGTGTTGGCTAAATATGCTGAATAGCCTCCAGTTGCACTAGTACATGGCTGTGTGTATTTTATATTTTCATCTTTTTGGGCGAATTATAACTTTGCGATAATGAATAAAGACATTCTGTAATGTACAATGTTGGTCAGCCCTAAAGCTTTGTAAGTACAAAAGTATATCTGTATAAATACATATGCTGCTCCTGCCTCCCTTATTATCTCTGACTTCGTTGTTTATTATTTATGCAATAACAGAAAACAATCATAGTGATGTAGTAGAATGTTTAGAAAAAAGTGTAACATGAATTTGTTTTCCTTGTGGTCTGGCATGTTGCCTGCAGTGGGTTCAGCTAGAAAGCTCTAAGCCAGAATGACAAACTTTTGTGTGTCCTCTCTTCCAAGTGGGCTGCCAGCAGTACAGATGCATTCAAATCTAGGACATGCTTTTACAGTATTCAGAATGCCATGGAGGGTGTACCATGCTGATTTTGTACATTCTGGTAATTTGTTTGGTGTGCTGTATGTTCTTTGAGTAAAGTGCAGTCAGGGATTCCAGTGACTAAGCAGTCATATTGAATGCATTTCTGGCTTGCACAATATGAAAAAGAAAAATGTTAGTTATATTCTGCAGACGGCTGCTCATATCTAAAATATTCAGTAACACTTGTAAATGTTAAAAAAAAAAAAAAAAAAAGCAAAAACATTTCTTGTCCTGCTTATCACTGAGATCTCAAAGGTTTTTAAATCATGGGTGGACTTTGACAGTTGCTTTAATAGCTGGAGCAAGAACTTAAGAATGGCCGGACCAAAGGACACCGTCTAGCCCAGTATCCTGTCTTCCAACAGTGACCAATGCTAGTTGCCCCCAGAAGGAATGATCAGTACAAGTAATCATTAAGCAATCCCACCCCTGTCACCCATTCCAGCTTCTGATAAATAGAGGCTAGGGACACCATCCTGGCTAATAGCCACCGATGGACCTCTCCTCCATGAATGTATCTAGTTCTTTTTTGATCCCTGTTAAAGTCCTTGCCTTCACAACATTCTCTGGCAAGGAATTCCACAGGTTGACTGTGCTTTGTGTGAAGATTAATCACTCTGCCATCTCCCAGGTAGCCCTTTAATTACAATCTCATAGAGGTCATGCACAGAAACTGGTAAAGAAAAAAACTTATTTGAGACAAAAACAACATTATTTGGAAGGTATGAGAGAAGCAGAGAGATGGTTTCATCTATCCACTGTCATATTGGGCTTGCCAAGAGAGTGTTGAGTGGCAAACAGAATTCTTTCTGCTTCTGGCATCCACAAAGCTCCAAATAAGAGTTTTGATGCAAACAATCTTTTCCATGTCAGTCTGTGTACTTGTGTTATGCCTGGGATATGTTGCATGACGGTAAACACTTGAGCTGTTTGGGAACCTGAACCAGAATTTTCAACTACATTTTTAAGCCCTGGCTTGACAAAGGCCTTGCTGGGATGATGTAGTTGGGATTGGTCTTGCTTTTAGCAGGGTGTGGTGAAGTGACTACTCCACACTGGCCGAGAAGGGATTAAAGCAGGCAGGAAGGAGCCTGTACAGAGCCCTGGCCAATCAGGTAGAGGCCGTTAAAGAGCCAATCAGTGTGTGGCTTGTTCAGGCAGCCCAGTATATAAGGAGTTGCCCAGCAGAGAGTGAGGAGTTAGGCCCTGACCAGGGAAGGTGCTGGACCTGGTTCCCAGAGAAGCACCTTCAGGAGAACAGTGTTGGACAGGCTCGGGGTCGGGGGCTAGAAAGGGAGGCTCCAGCTTGATACCTGCCAGGAGGTTGCAAAGGGTCACTGGGGACAAGGCTGTCACCAGAGGGTCCCTGAGTCGGGACCCAAAGTAGTGAATGGGCTTGGGTCCCCCCACCCTCTTGTACCACACCTTGCCACTGAGGCGTGGCTGATATAGACGGTGACTTCCTCCTGGGACGGAGGGGCTAAACTTGGAGACCACAGTGGCACTAAAGACACAGGACTGCTGATAACCCCCGGAAGTGGGACAAGAGACCACTGGAGTGGGCACTGCCAGAGTACAGTGTTCTGAAGAGGATGCCATGGTCCAGGAGTGACACGGGTCTGGAACACAAGCGTGAACTGCAGACGGGTAAGACACTGCCAGAAGGGGATACCCTAGTGAGAGAGGACTAATTCCCCAGAGCTACCAGCAGGAGTTGCCACAGCGGATGAGTCCCGCCCCCGATACAGGAATTGGACTCTTAATGTGTCTTCCAACCCTCTGATCAGTACAATGAGGAGTAACGGTAGTTCGAATTAGGAGCTTTAATTCGAACTACCTAGTTCGTGCCGCGTGTAGCCGCGGGCAGGGAGTTCGAACTACGGGCATTTAAAAATGGCGGCGCCCGGGAACATGCAAATAAAGCCCGGGATATTTAAATCCCGGGCTTCATTTGCAAGTTCGAATGCCTACATTAGCCACCCTAGTTCGAACTAGGGTGGCAGTGTAGACATACCCTGAGTCTATGATTTGTATTTCTGAAAACTTTTCATTCTGAATCTGCATGACAAGTCAGATATGCAACATTTTCTCTGGGATGGACATTTTCAAAATAATCT
This sequence comes from Rafetus swinhoei, assembly GCA_019425775.1. Taxonomy (NCBI): domain Eukaryota; kingdom Metazoa; phylum Chordata; order Testudines; family Trionychidae; genus Rafetus; species Rafetus swinhoei. The sequence continues at coordinate 6,557,309 of CM033438.1, forward strand.
GTTTCAGAAGAATTAAAAGGAGAACTAAAGAACTAAACGTTTTTTGAAAATTTCTGGTCCAGCCTCCCCAACTAAGTGTCAGCCTGCTAAGTAAGCTTGGGGAGTCCCAGTTCTGGCAGACCTCGCTAGATGAGCTGTTGCGGGCCCTGGAGCCCGGAGACTGCTGACACTCTGGGAGCTCTGGAAATTGGGCAGCCTGGGCAGTCTAGTTTGACAGGAAACCAGGTGCGGTTGGTCAGCTGGCCTGTGGTCTCTCTTGAAAGTTTAATGGAATCAGCACATTCCTGTGGAACATTTCATTTGTAAGAAAGTAGCATTTTCCTGATGAAAAACTCTTTTCTGGGGAACTCAGCAAGCTCTACTAGTTACTGTTTCAGGCCCTAGGATAGAAAATGATTTTGGCACCCTCCCAGGCAGAGTGGCTGAGCAAAAGCCCCTCTTTGTTCTCAGCTGTTGATTTGACATCCTGAGAAGTTGGCTTGAAGGCCAGCCCTGGCTTCAAAGGTGTAATGAGCCAATCAGTTTCTTACCTATACCTGTTGGTAGGTGTTTTAATTGAAATATTTAGGCATCAGTGATGTGAAAAGTTTGCTTTATTGCATGTTCTGTGGAGGAGTCGTGACTTTTTTCATGATCTGATTTTGGTTATAATGGAAAGTACATTGAATGAATGAAAGCTCTTATTTTTTTGTCTGCATTTCTAACAGCATCAATCAAAGCTGTGGTAGTCACCTTTGATTTGCTGAACTCCTATCAACTGATGCTCTCATTAGCAAAGTGCTCATTCTGCTATCCTGAACTTCAGAAAATACTGTGACAGGCTAACAGTACTTGATACAGCCTCCGTTTAAATTAGGGTAGTGATGCAAGATCAAGTGTAGCGCCATTGACACAGCAATGGTAATCAAGACCAGCTTTCTGAGTATTGCTGAAGAGGTACTATAAATACAGAGTAACGTGGACCCAGAGGGATCATAGACAGGGAGTATTTATACAGTGCAGATTACTCAAACGGGTACTAATAAGAACTGAATCTAGGATGAAAGCAGTGCTGACTTGGCTTCTGGCAGTTCCATCAGATGCTTCAGTCTATCACAGGGATGCTTCAGTCTATCACAGGGATGCTTCAGTCTATCATAGGGAACGTCATCATAGATAGATCCCAGTACCATGAAATGCAATGACTTAATGTGTGCTCTTCCTTCTGAGTGGTAATCATCTCATCTCCATGAATACATTACTGTTTTTATATTAACGCCTGGCCATTGAGATTTCATAATCTAAGGATTTTGACATTTGTCATCAAGATGAAAATCATTAAATGCAAGAGTAAAGTACTTTGCTAAGGAAAGAAAAATCAAAAGCACAACAACAAAATGGAGAATAACTGGCTAGGAGTAGTACTGCTGAAGAGTTTCAGGGGTTACAGTGGATCACAAATCAAACATGACGCAACAGTGTGGCCAAATGTGTGAAAGGCTAATATTCTGGATGTATTTGCAGGGGTGCCATATGTAAAACGTGGGAGGTAATTGTTCCACTCTACTTGGCACCGGCAAGTCCTTAGCTAGAGTGTTGTGTCCAGTTCTGGGTTCCACACTTTAAGAAACATATGAAAAAACTGGAAGGAGTCCTGTAGAGGGCAACAAAAATTATATATTTTTTTCAAAAACATGACCTGGTCATGCTTATTCCTGAGGTTAAGAAAAAGCAGATGGGAGAGGACCTGATCAGTCTTCAAGTATGTTAGGGGCTGTTTCAAAGAAGATGTGATTAATTGTTCTCCATGTTCATTAGAGATAGAATAAGAAGTAATGGGCTTAATTTATAGCAAGGGATATTTAGGTTGGATATTAGGAAAAATGTCTTAATTATAAGGATAATTAATACTGGAATTAAGGAGTCGGGAAGTTGTGGAATCCCTTTCATTGGAGACTTTTAAGAATAGGTTAAACGGAAACTTGTCATGTATGGTTCTACCTCAGTGTGGCGATTGAGAGGAAGGACTAAATGACTCTTGATGTTCCTTCCAGACCTACATTTCTATGATTCTGTGAATGTTGGTGAATAAAGCATGAAGTATAGCTATCAATAATTTCACACTTTTGTGAGCATCTGCATGAGTTCCTTTACATATTGAAGCAAAATAAATACCTAGCACTTGCAAAGCTTTTAAGTAATAATACATAACTCTTATTTATATTTGAAATGCTGTTATAGCTTGTGGCTTTTATAAAATATATATAAAAGAAACCACAGGTTGTAATAGCATTTCATACATTTCCTGTACAAGAAATGATTATGTGCCCATTGTAAATATTTGCTGTCAGAGCCTTACAGGTATAACAAGTCTTACTAAAATCAGGAAAATGTCCATTGACAAACTAGAGCAAAAATATTGCAATGTGAAATAATAACCTGCCTTATTTAGCCTACTTTATGCCTGAGCGATTAGATTCAGGCCCATTACGATGTCTTTGAGGGTTAAAAAAAAATCCACACCACTTGTTCTGAATCTTAGAAACCAATGGTTTATCCTCAGTCATCCTCAGTCTAGCTAGAAGCAGTAAGATGGTAAGATGCCCAGAAAAGAGAAGTTTGCTTGCTAGTCCTGAGATTCATATGTTTTGGGGTTTTTTGTTTTGTTTTCAATATCCTCCCCCAACCCAAACCCATCACATCGGTGATGAATCCTGGTCATGTGCCAATTGAGGCACATTGTGCATATGCTAAGAAGACAGGGCCAAGAATGACGTAAGGGGGAAAAGTATGCCAGAAAAGAGTTAGCTGGACATTGAGAAGTTGTTGGTGAGCATAAATGCAATTAGAAATCCAGTCGTATCAGATTATAGGTACATGATAGAGATTGAAGGCTGTTAGTGGTTGATGAAATGTTGCTATTTTGGGTCTGTAAATAAACAGCTTCATCTACAACAGGGATAGGGAACCTCAGGAAGAGAATGTGGCCCCCAGCTTGCCTGGATCTGGACCCCAAGGCTCAGGGATCCCCCCAAATTGGGGAGCCCGTGTCGGTGCTCCAGCTCCCTTGTTACCCACCTACAGGGCTGGAGCATACACAATCTACTATCCTGGGCCTCCCAGGCTCTGGTGTACAAGGGGAATGTGAGGAGTGTCTTCTTCTTAGAAGCGTTTCACTTTGCTTCTCACTTGTGTGTGGCCCTCGATTGATTTTTCTGTGGGTCAGCAGCCCCCAACCCAAAAAAGGTTCCCTGCCACTGATCTACAAGAATCTATTCTTCTAATTCTTGGTAAATGGTGGTGGGGCGGGGGGAGAAGAGTGTTTAAGACCATAACATTTGTTACTTTTTTTTAAAATGATGGAATGTCTCTGAATGTAAGTCTTACCTCCATTTCAAGCCATTCAAGAACTGGTTGTGAAATAGAATATGTACCCCATCTTTCTTTCCATGCTGTTTATGGTGTGCCAGTCTATCTGCTACTAATAGTGCAGTGTGCTGAATTTTAAAATCAAACACATATTCCCCCACATTTCCAGCTTTGTCTGAGAAAGGACTTTATGTCCCAGGGCAGTGTTTCTTAAACTGAGGCAGTCAGAGGTGTGCTGCGGAGAACAACAGAATTCAAAATGGCTGCCTTTAAAGGGGCAGGCAACCTTTTTTTTTTTTTTTTTTTTTTTTCCCACAATAACTTTCCCCTGGACCTTTTTTTCCCCCTCAATAACTTTCCCCCCGACCCTTTTTCCCTCCATCTTTTTTTTTTCTCTCAACAAAAAATCCTTAGTATTCCTCATAAAAGATTATTGTTTGGTGTTCCTTGGTCTTAAAAAAGTTTAAGAAACACGGTCCTAGGGTTTGCATAAAGGGTTGCAGAGCATTCAGTGTGGCTCTAAAAGGGCTTCAGGGACTGCTGGAACAGGTCTGAATGTAAAATAGGGGCCACAGATTTTCATTTGTTTTAAGTTCATTAACTGTATCCAGTTCTGGGCCCCCCACTACAGAAAGGATGTGGACACACTGGAGAGGGTCCAGCGGAGGGCAACCAAAATGATTAGGGGGCTGGAGCACAGGACCTACAAGGAGAGGCTGAGGGATTTGAGCTTATTTAGTCTACAGAAGAGAAGAGTGAGGGGGGATTTGATAACAGCCTTCAACTTCCTGAAGGGAGGTTCCAAAGAGGATGGAGAGAAGCTGTTCTCACTAGTGACAGATGGTAGAACAAGGAGCAATGGTCTTAGTTACAGTGGGGGAGGTCTAGATTGGATATTAGGAAAAACTATTTCCTTAGGAGGGGGGTGAAGCACTGGAATGGGTTATGTAGGGAGGTGGTGGAATCTCCATCCCTAGAGGTTTTTAAGTCTCTGCTCGACAAAGCCCTGGCTGGGATGATTATTTGGGATTGGTCCTGCTTTGGGCAGGGGGTTGGACTCGATGACGTCCTGAAGTCTTTTCCAGCCCTATGATTCTAAGGAGATAGTTTTTCTGAATCGTAGCTGGTTTGCATTTGAACAGGGTTCTTATTTTGGGCTCAGAACTTGGTTTAATTATCTCTTTCCTTATGCTGTGGAATGTGTGATTGGAAAATAGGATTCAAATTCAGGCCTATTCATGTTAATGTCTGAATCCTGAAGCATAACGCTAATGCATTATATCCTTGCTAATGATGATAGGTTTCCCTATTTCACATTACTGAAATGATCAAATTGGTGAGTAAATGAACAAATGCAACTTTAAAAAACCCAAGGAGGATCAGAATACCTACTTTTGACAATTGTAATGTAGATAAATACATGAAATTTCATAATGAGCTAATTATGTTGTCGTTTGAAAAAAAATAAACCCATTATAAAAGGTGTGCAGTTTAGCATAGTGCATATTAGAGAGTTTCTGTTGGCTCATGCTCCGTGATTGTGCAAACTAACTAGCAGAAATGTTTAAATGATCTTAGCTTTACTACATGTATATGTTTTAAATTACTAGATAGATAATTTCATGGAGGTTAGGTCCATAAAAGGCTATTAGCCAGGGGACAGAAATGGTGTCCCTGGCCTCTGTTTGTCAGAGGCTGGAGAAGGATGGCAGGAGACAAATCGCTTGATCATTGCCTTCAGTCCACCCTCTCTGGGGCACCTGGTGCTGGCCACTGTCGGCAGACAGGCTACTGGGCTAGATGGACCTTTGGTCTGACCCAGTACGGCCGTTCTTATGTTATGTTCTTATGTTATTAAATTTTTCATAAAGAGGTATTAAAATTGATCTTGATGCAATTGTCAGTATGATTTTTATTAGCTGGTTTAAATTATAAGAGTTTTTTTGTATAATTTATTACACCTTTTGATATTTAATGTTCCTGGGATAATAAATGCATTTGACATTCATGAGCTGTTGTATTATTCCAGAGAGGCTGTTTTAGTTTAGTGTAATTTAGTACCCACTTATAAAGTGTCACCAGTTCTTAATACTGATCTCTCTTTGAATACTAGCAGTCATGAAGAACAGTAATAGAAAAAGCTATTTGCTGCTAAAGATTAGATGACGTGCTGGTAAAAAAAATCCTTACCATCTCTACGCTGGAACATACGCTGTTGGTAGCACTGCTGCAAGTGCTGTTTTGCTGAATACAGTATTTGGTTTTGCAGAGGACTGGCTTACACCTTGCTGAAAACATTGACAAATAAGATTTTGCAGTTTCTTTTCAAGTTTATTAATTAGGAGGAGGAACTGGATATATAACTTTGTTTTTAGCCATATGCAATGTCCCTATTTCAGTGTCTGAAAAAATAAAGCTAGACTGATAGCCATTTTTGTGGGTCATAGGGTCAGAGTTGATGGGGTAGGTTGAGAGAATGGAGAATTTCACCTAAAGTGCGGAGAGCACTGCACTGGTGATTGTGTACCATAATAAATGCCCCTAAAGCCTCAGACTTGCAAGCACTGAAGAGAAAGAGTAAGTTACAATGAATGTCTGTGAAATGAGAGTGACAGTTTTCCCATTCCTGAAACATTCTTAGACCAACCTGTGGCCTTACCTCCCGTGCAAGCCAACTAAGGATGTTAAGTAGTGGTTATTGGCTAATCGAGTAGTCGCTGGTATTTCCATAGACTACTCAATTAGTCGATAAGGAAGGGCATTTACAGCACTCAGTCCCTGGTCCTGCCGGGTCTCAAAACATGCGTGTGCACGCACGCACACACACACACTCTACACTGTTAAAGGGACAGAGGAGACAGTGCGAGAGGAGGCTGCCTCAATGCCTGGTCCCACAGGTCTCAGCGCTGCATTATTAAAGGGACAAGGGAGCTGGCATGCAAAGATGCCGGCTCCCCTGTCCCTTTAATAGTGCAGAGTGGCAGCGTGTGTATGTGTGTGTTGTTCTAAGAGCTGTGGGACCAGGGACTGAGCTAGCGTCTTGCACGCCGGCTCCCCTGTCCCTTTAATGGTGCAGAGCTGTAGTGGGGTGATGGTGAGGAATGAGCAAGTAGTTGATAGTAGGGATGTGAAGGACTAGTCGCTTCTCCCCCCTCTTCCTGCCTCTTTCAGATAGAGGCAGGAAGTGGGGGGGGGGAAGAAGAGGGAGTACTTCAAAGTAGCAGTGCCACTTGAAGCCTGGGGACAGACCCCGGTCTTCACCCCAGGCTGTACACGGCATTTCAAAGCGGCAGCGCCGTGTGGAGCCCGGGATTAGCTGGGGACTTCCTAGCTGACCTGGGCTCCATGCAGCGCTGCCGCTTTGAAACACTGCAGGGAGTCCGGCATCAGGCTCCTCACAATGTTTCAAAGTCCCCAGCTGACCCCGGGCTCCATGTGGTGCTTTCACTTTGAAGTGTAGCAACAGCCCTAGGGCTGTTGCTTCACTTCAAAGGTGGAGGTGCCCTATCGACTAATCGAATAGTCGATGCAAAAATGCATCGACTATTTGATTAGTCAATTACCCGATACTTAACATCCTTAGTGGATAGTGCTAACTGATAAGTTCCTGCTTATCTGTTAGTTGACTACTCGCTTACATCCCTAAAGCCAACATGTCCTTTTAGTTGAAGGTATTTCTGCAAGGTTGCAAGGAAGATAGAATTATGGGGATTTATTACCAGCCTGAAAAAGTTAATGAACTTTCAAGGTTTTGGGATTAAAATGTCATTAATAACATCACTACTTCTTTGAGTGATTGCCCATGTGCATTCCAGTTCCTTCCCTGCCCTTTGTGAACCATCTAGCCCACTTGTACTGTGCGTGGCCCAAATTACTACTGGGTCTTGAACATGGTGGGAATGGGATATTCAATTCTGTACCTGCCTTCCTCTGATACCCTTTCCCTTCCCGCTTTGGGAGCTCTTTTCAGGAACAGCTCCTTTTCCTGGAGGTGCAAATCTTCCTCATTCTGGGGGCAGTAAAGGAGTTCCCCTGGAGTTTTTTACTCCCAATACTATTTATTCCTACAGCTATGGAGGGGAAGGAGTCTGCTCTTCATCCTAGATCTCAGGCACTTGAATGCATTCATAAGGAAGCTCAGGTTTCTGCATGGACCTCCATCGTTCCCTCCCTAAACCCGAGGGACTGGTAGGCTGTCCTTGACCTCAGGGATGTGTACTTTCATGTTTTCATCATTCCAGCCTGTAAACGTTTCCTCCACTTCGTAGTGGCAGAACACGATTATCAGTTTTCAGTGCTTCCCTTCAGCCCAGCCATGGTGCCTTGAGTCTTTACGAAATACATAACAATGGTACAGTAGACTTCCGATAATCCGGCACCTTTGGGACCTAGGGGGTGCCGGATTATCGGATATGCCGGAGTATCAGGAGGTACTCCGGCAGGGGCTGTGACGGGGAGGTCGGCGGGAATGGCGCGGCGTGGGGCGAACCCTCCACCGTTTGCAGGAGGCGGGGAAGCCCGGCGCGGCCGCCCGGCGACAGGCCAGCTGGGGCTGCAAGCGGCAGCGGCGACTTGGGGAAGCTGTGGGGCAGAGCAGCTGGGGTGCTGCCCGATTGGTCCCGCAGCGCCGCCCCTCACCCCCCTGCTCGGTGCCCGGCAGCACCCCAGCTGCTCTGCTCCGCAGCTTCCCCAAGTCCGCTGCTCGTCAGTTTCAGCAAGGGCAGCGGGGGACTTGGGGAAGCGGTGCAGAGCAGAGCAGCTGGGTGCTGCGGGCGCCGAGCAGCTGAGGGGCGCGCTCGGGACCAACCCGGCAGCACCCAGCTGCTCTGCTCACGCTGCTTTGGTCAGGTTCAGCAGCGGCAACAGTGGACTTCGGGAAGTGGCGCAGAGCAGCTCCAATTGTCCGGCTGGCCGGAGCACTTCCGGGTTCCAGTTGGTGCCGGACTATCGGGAGTGCCGGACCACTGGATGCCGGACAATTGGAGTTTTACTGTACCTGCATTTCCTTATTCACTTTTTCCACACCAGTCATGATTTTATAGACCTCTATCATATCCCCCCTTTAGTCTCCCCTTTTCTAAGCTGAAAAGTCCCAGTCTTTTTAATTTCTCTTCATATGGGACCTGTTCCAAACTCATCATTTTTGTTGCCCTTTTCTGAACCTTTTCCAGGGGGCTCCACAGCTAACCTGATGAGTACTGTTGTGGAAAAAAATCTTCAGACAGCCATTCATGCTGCGCAGGCACGCGCACATTGGAATGGACATGAGCAATGCATCTTGAAGAACAGTTACGAAAGGTTTTTTTCTTTAAAAAGCCCTTACACATCACTTTGCATTTCTAATTTTGTTTCAGTAAAGAGGATACAGAGAGAATCTGAGACTTTAATTTCTCCTTCCTCCAGATTTGGATTTTAATACAGTTTATCTTTTTTATGTCACTTTTCTTTTAAGTCCTTATGTTCAAAATAGCAAAATGAAGTAAATGTAAAGAAGAGCTTCATCTAGCATCTTAATTTTCTCCTAATCTTATTTTATTCTCTTTTGTAGTCATTGCTCATGCAATGTAGTGCATGCAGCTGCTTCTCAGTCAGAATTCTGGCTTTACCTGCATTTAGTATACCTATTCTTTTAAAAAAAAATTGAACCAGAAATGTCAAGACAATGTTTGGGTTTGCAAAGTGTTTATTAATATGAATAGTGCAGGTCTCATTTTTTATAATTTAAATATTCTAATTATGGATGGCTTGTGCTCAGACAGATTCAGTATTCAATGTTTTCATAGCATTTTATGAGTTCCATAAAGTGAATTTTGTCCCTCTTGAACACAGGTGTCGAGCAAAATTAGTAATGTAAAAAAAAATTAAGGAAAACGTCTGAAGGGCATTAAGACATTTAAAAGGCACCATGTGTGATGGACTTAAAACATATGGTCCTCTGTGTGTTTGTAGGGAAAAAAAATATTTCCAAAGCCATTTGTGAACCTTTTTAACAAAACAAAGGTTTGTGGTTGTTTAAAGGAGCTGTTCCTCTAATGCAAGTCTATTTGGAAGATCTGATTCATCAGTTTGTGAGCCTGCATGCTTACAGATGAAAGGGAGAGGGAGTAAAAGGTGTAGAGTTTGGACACCCCTCTTATCTAAGATAAGAAGTGAAACTAATCAGTTAGACATTGTTCAAATCCTTTTCATCACAGCCATGGGGAATTTTCGCCTAGATACATTATCTATCTCTCTGTTCCTATACTTTTTTGATTTCAAGCCAAAATGTCAGTTCTGGAGCTGGTACCTTTTTTGCTAGGAGAAATACCAGCCAGAGGAGTTTGACATAGATTGATGTGTCTTTTTAAAACTATTAGGAAATGAAAAGTTCATCCCTAGCTTCAGCAAGCTTTTTAATGAATGCCTAAAACAAGATGTGAAAAATTGGAAAAGTCCCTCAGACTAATTGTCTCTGGAGTTTGCATTCTTGGAGAAGCTAAACTGGAGTTAAGTAATTTAATGGTCTCTCTTGGTTCCTAGGTAACTTATGGCTCCTTTGACTATACATCGCTGCTTTATCTGTCTGACTACACTGAGGATTTTGGTGGTGGACGATTTGTGTTCATGGATGTAGGTGCTAACAAGACTGTAGAACCCCGAGCAGGTAGGTTTCTCAGTTTACCTTCATGACCTAGCTCTCCATTGACCAGTTCCTGTTCTGTCCGATACCTCCACTTGGAATTCCATAGTATAACCGAGGATAGAATTTAGCCTAATGTATTTCAAGTACATAGTCAGTAATGTGTGACCTAGGAAAGTGGCTTGGATAGGCCACAGCAATTAATGGGATGATAGTAGTAAAATTGATCCTGTTTGTGGCTACAGTTTAGCTACATAGAAAGAAATGGTGAAATAGACTGGAAATTATCAAGATTTGAGTTAATCTGAGACTAGCTGGGCACATGAAATAACTTCCTGAAAAGTCGCAACCTCCCTTAAATAGGATTCATGAGATTGTCTTTCTAAAGCCTCCTGCTTTATGGCGAAGTAGTGCTTTGCCCTGTGGTTGATTTCCTGTTTTCTACTCCCTGACACAGCTAGAATTACAACTGCTAGAGTTAGACTCTCTTCCCAGAAACAGTTCTGTCTCAGCATGACCCGCAGCCTGCTAAGCAGGGGCCTTCATGAGCCCTCAGGGTATTTGTTCCCCTGTTTTAGCTACATGGATGAGGAGTCTTGCCATGTTGTGTCTTGCGGGTGGATTGAAGATCAGCTAAACCTCAGTGAGTGCAAAATGCAAATAATTATTTGCTCCAGGGAACCTGAGATGCTTCATTCACTGCCAGTTCATTTCTGGGTGTAATTCATAGGGTTGCCAGGTATCCGGTTTTGAACTGGAAAGTCTGGTATTTGAGGGTTCTGTCTGGGAAAAAAATTAAGAAAATACCAGACATATAAAGTGTCCGGTATTTTCTAATTAGGTAAGTTTATTATTATTAGGAGTATCAGTACCTAGTTGCGAACTGCCTGGCTGGTAGACACGCTCACGCTGTGTGAGTGTGTCTACCAGCCAGGCAGTACGCAACTACGCGCGGGACGGGTAGTGCCCTGGTATCTGCGTGTGCCCAGATCAGTCCCGCTCCCTGCCGGCCAATTCTCTCCCCCCGCTCCTCCCCCCGGCCAGCCCCACTACCCCCGAACCCCTCCCGGCCAGCCCCGCTTTCCATCGGCTGGTTCCCCGATCTCCCGGCCAGCCCCGCTCCCCCGGCCAGCCCTGCTTCCTGCCGGCCGGTTCTCCCCTGCTCCTCCTCCCGATCTTCCCCGGCCAGCTCCGCTCCCCTCCAGGCCAGAGCTGCTTCCTGCCGGCTGGTCCCCCCTCATCTCCCAGCCAACCCCGCTGCCCCTTCCTCCCCCCCGCCAGCCCTGCTTCCTGCCAGCCGGTTCCCCCTTTTTCCCCCCCACATCCTCCCAGCCAGCCCCGCTCCCCTCCTGACTGGTGTCCCGCTTCCCCATCTGAGATCAAGTGTGTCCGGTATTTTTTTTGAAGCCACCTGGTAACTCCTCGCCGCTTTTGCAGATTCAGACTAACACGGCTGGTACCTCTGATACTGGTAACCCTAGTAATTCATAAGTGTCAGTTTTAACATATAAAGCTTTAAATATTTGGATTCTGGAAAGTAGATCTCTCTTTACCCAGTACTGGAGCTCTAGCTAACATTCCTTTGATTGAACTCCAAGAGGTCCTGGACTTGGAAAACAGGTCTGTTCTCCCAAGTCTTTTAACTTCCAGGTCACGCTCATTTGTTTTCCCAGGCCTTTCCTGGAGAGCTGGGAGAAGCAAAAGAATGTGGGAGGTAGCTGAAGGAGTCTTTTTTTCTAGTTATTGTTAGGAGGACCAGTTTATTGCACATTTCTTATTACAGTTTTTATTTTGAATATATGAGACCCTGAATGAATACAGTTGTACAAACTAAAAAAGGCAGTGGCACTTGGCCCGTGGGCCGCATGTGGTCTACAGCCCGTTTGTTTGCGGCCCGCGGTGCGCTTTGGGTTTGGAAATTAATTGGTTAATATTTTGCTATCCATTACAATTGGGCATAAAATAATTTTCCTACGGATACACATATTAGTTAATGGAGGTATAGTTGGGCATGCTCTCCAAAGCATGTCTGTTATAATGGATGTCAGGTTAAACTTCCATCATGACTAAGGTTCTGTCTTAGCTGCACAGCAGCACGGCCTCACAGCTGCTTAATCAGCCCTGCCCAGCCTGGGGCACAGGGCTGCCGTGCACTGCACAGAGCTGCCAGGCTGGGGGAGGGGCACTTCTCCCTCAGCGACAACAGCAGCTCCCTGCTGAGGACAGAGCAGTGTGTCTCTCCCAGCCGGTAGGGGCTGATTAAGCATCTGTGGGGCCGTGCTGCTCTGCAGCTTAGAAGGAACCTTGACCATGATCCCTATGATGACTGTCTGGGGACTAGAATTTCATCATTGTCTGAAGAAGAAAATATAACGCCTGAGGAAAGCAGCTTGGGGTAATTAAGTTATCCTGGATTCCCTTAAATGATATCAGCTTGATTGGAGGGATGAGAACTAGATGAAATTCTATTCTGGAGCAGGAAGAAGGCTGTCATCATATACACATCCCTAGCAAAGTAACAGAGCAGATTTTTTCACGGGTTTAAATTGTTTTCTGACCTTTTGCACTCCTCCTGACATCACCTCTGCTGACAGCAATTGTGAACTTCATTCTGTCTAATCAGATTCTTGTTTTAGAGCTTTTTTTTTTTTTTTTTTAGTAATCGTTTGTCTTTTCAACATCAGGAGGCTTTACATGACTGTGATCAGATGCAGAATGCAAGCTGACGGTTCATTAAAATAAGAGCACCTACTAAAGACCTTCTTGTGTTAGTCATTTTATCTGTTTATTTACATGGAAGACTTAGGGTTTATCTACACAGGGTTTTTGAACCAGTTCAAGTTGAGTTAATCTGCTTCTAAAATGCGTCAACTAGGTTCATATTGTAAACTCTGGTGTTTTCTTACATAGTGGACTAAGTTTGCTGAGAATTTAATTGGTTTGTTCTGTTGTTTGTGTGCATGTGTAACACTGTTACATGTCTCCAGTAGCAGGTTCAATTCAATAAAACTTTATTTTTGATTTGATGTTTATTGTTTGCTGTCCAGTAATAAAAAGTTTGAAATCAGTCCATTGGAATTCAGCATAGCATTGAAGCCCGAAGTCTCTTCCATAAAGATGAAATAGTTAATGGAATTCAAAAAAATTAAGCAAGGTCCCTCTTCCAAAACCCATAGACTATACTGTACAACTGACCATGATCCCAAACATCCGCTCCATGGGCTTAACAACTGGATACATGGTTGTACAGTTTGAGGCCTGATTTTCAAAATAAGAACAATAGGCATCCCTACCAGCATTCTTCCACCCATGATTAGCAGTTTCTCTCTTGTGCAGAACACAACATACTGCTATAGTGGTGGGCACATTTTTTCTATTGTGTCCAATCTGTTCCACAAATAGCGTCCACCAGTGTTCCCTGTAATTTTTCCATCCATGTGTGGAATCAGTTTTATTGTGTGCACTGAGTCATGTGCAGATGTGCACCACCAGTAGAAACACATGCTGCTGACTATAGGTGCTCTGCTAATCATCTGAGTGGCATTTGAATCTCTCCTGGGTGGTTGCCCAAGTGCTCAGCTTACAGGGAACACACTGTCCACCCTGTATGGTATGGTGAGCAATGATAGGCACATGGGTTCCAGCAGTTGCCCTAGTATAGTTTGTGAATCCCATGCATGTGAAGCCAACAGCAATTGCCTGGGCATTACTCGGCTGTGTAACTTGGTGCAGCAGTCTCTCTCATGGGATGACACACTTGCATGACAGTGGCCCCACGGGCTGATATCTCCCCATGCTCAATTGGTTGGCCATGGACCAGTAGCATTCTGGAGTGGCTAACTTCCAAATGGTGACCTGCTTCTTCCAGAGATATTGGGCAGTGTATATTAGTACATTGTGACTTGCAGATTTGGCGTCATTTGAGCGCATGTCTCAAAAAAGGTCGCTCTTCTCATTCTGAAAATCACTGTGGGGGACAGCTCTAAGTGCATCTTTCCTCAGAAACACGGGGTACTCCACTAAATGTAGAAGCATCTCCAGGTGAGACAGGAAATGGCAAGCATAAGGAGTTGAGGATACACAGCAGCAGGGGTATGGTAAGAAGTATGGTCCAGGGGGGAGACAGCCCTAGAGCTGGAGTGCCTGGATAGGGATGAGAAGATGGCATCAGAAGAGAAAGGTAGTAGAGGAAGAGGTCCTAATGAGATGCAGAGAGGTCACTTATAATTTCTAGTTCACCCATTAGACCAGGGCTATTCGCATGTGGCCTGCAGCCTGTTCTTTTGCAGCCTGTGGTGCAGCCCGCGGTTTCGGTTTACGTGGGGTTCAACACACAGCCTGCGGGTGGAATCCTTAGAACATGGCCTCCTCTGGGAACATGCTCCACAACAGCAAGTCTGTATAATGGTCTTCTGTTGATATGCGTTTTAGTAGTTAAATTCCTGGACTGTCATTGCTCGTTAAAAGTGCTGTCATATGAGTGGAAATCAGATAAATATTGCATGTTATTAATATCAGCAGAACTGACTTAAATGGGGTCTGCGTGTTGTGTATTCTTGCCTTAATCTTTGTATTCATGCCCATCAGTGTGAAAGAGGCTATTTGCATATATTTGTATATATATTTGCATGTATTTGCAACCACACTTAAGTTGCGGCCCTCTGCATGTGCTGTGAGTATCATTGTGGCCCCCAGGGCCTCCAAAGTTGAGTAGCCTTGCATTAGACTGTCAGACTTTCTTTGGGGATTAAAATGTGAACTATAACCAGTTCAGTGGTGGAAAAAGACAGACAGGTAGTCTGTTGAATCTAAAAAAGCATTTGTATGCTTAGTGATAAATGGACAGCTTAATTATTTCTGTATTTAAAAACCATAATTTTAAAAAGTTTTAAATCCAGGTGCTTGTACATTTAAAGTAAAATCATATGGGTGAAAATAATAATAATTTAGAGAATTACAGGCCAGCTGTGAAAGAGTTCTACAGGTTAATCATCAATTTTACTAATAAAGATCTAGTAATTTCTGGGTGTAGAAAATGAATTCAGAGCAATAATTTAACTAATAATTATTCAGTATCTGTGGTGATTTTATTCTTCTCTCGTCATTAATTTCTCCAGCTTGTGACTGATTTTTCAACTGTCTCTGAGGGGAAAATAGCAAGAGAAGTTCCTACCACAGTTGCTCTAATGATGAGGCATTAACATTGGGCGTCTGGCCAGGAAGAATTGCCTGTTTCTCTGTGTTTCAATTACTAAGTTGTAGTCCAGGGGTGAGGAACCTTTTTTGGGTCAGGGCCACTGACTCTCAGAAAAATTAGTCAAGGGTGTCATACAACAAGAAAAACCTTAGTGACCTGGCCCCCAAGTATGGAGGAGGGAAAAAAAAGAGATACTTCACTCCCCTTGAGCTCCAGCCCCTCAGTGGAAGGGAGGGCGAAACTCAGGGCTTCCCCCAGGGCCAGATTAGCACTTCTGGAGGCCCAGGACTAATAGATTTTGTGGGGCCTCCTAGCTCTGGGGTGGAGAGAGTGGTTCAGTGTGTGGGAAGACGTTGCTGGGGAGCAAGCTGAGGTGGGGGTTGGGGTTTGGCTTAGAGGTAGGGTGCAGGAGTAGGCTGGTGGTGAAGGTGCAGGTTCTGGGTAGGCTGCAGGAGTGGGCTGGGGTGCATGGTCTGGGGGATTGAAAAGGGGACTTGGAATGTGGGGTCTGGGCTGAAGATAGGGTTCAGGAGTGGGCTGGGGCGGGAAGGGGCAGAGACTGGGGGTACCTACCTGGCATTGGGGTCGTGCAGGTGGTTCCGTGTGGCCCTGCACTTGCAGGCACCACCTCCTACTGCTCCCATTGGCTGCAGTTCCCAGCCAGTGTAAGATGACTAGGATGGAGCCTGCAAGTGAGCACAGGGACAGAGCTTCCCTGCACTTCTATGCTGAGCCACTTCCTTCCCTCTGCCAGGCAGAGCCTATGGGCTAGATGCAGCCCACAGCTTGCCTGGATCTGGCCCATGAGGCTCAGGGCTCCCCTTTCCCTTTCCCCTGTGCAGGGGGGTGATCTGGCGCTGGTGCTCCAGCCACGTGGGAGGGGAAATGCCAAGCCTTGGTGCCGCCTCGTGTTGCTAGAGTGCCGGCATCACTGTGTCCCCACTGTGGAGGGGAGCCCAGAGCCTTGCAGGCAAGCCACAGGCTGGATCTGTCCCACGAGCCATAGGTTTCCTATCCCTGCTGTCATCGGTCCCTCTAGCATGTGCAGCTCTGATGATTGGAAGACTAAGGTTAGGCAACATTTTCCAAAACACCTCAAGTTCAGAGGGATTGGTGAATTCAGATTCTATTCTTGCATCAGTCTTTCTGAGAGAAATCAGACTTGCATCGGTGATTGGAGCATTTCCTTACACTCTGGTGAAGCAGCTTATTGTATTGTCAGGCTAATCAGGATTCAGTGCACCATGAAGGTTAACTAGCGATGCCAGATGCTTATTGTTTTGTGCCCTATTTCTTTTTTCATGTTTGCCATTATACTATGGTCCAGAAGTCAAAGCCAGCTAGGATTCTACAAAAAGAATTCATGTTTCTTATTTTTATAATATGGCGAGAGTGTGTTTTAATTGTGTGACACGTTGATAAAAATAGAGTCAGTGGCCCAGGATATTGCTAGGTGTAATGTGCTGCCCAGATTCCCCTTCCATGCAAACTTAACCTCAATTTTGCCCTGTAGTATATCTGCTAGTCTGAGCCTTTCCTAGGCGCGCTGCCAATGGTACCAGTTTGTGTCAAAACATGGCATTTGACCCAAAGTGCACCATCCGACTCCTTTTCATTCATTGTATAAAATAGCATTTGACCCTTGGAATCAAATTGTGTTTTGACCTGATCACTGTGTTGCCTACCATCTGCCTCTGCTTCTCATTCTGGTGGAGTCCCAGAATTGTTGGGAGAGCGCTTGGTGCTGTGGTGTCCAACCAGTTCTGAAGTAATAGCCACTATAATGGCTACTGCTCTAGTGAGCTAGCCACACTCAACTGGCCAAATAGCCACATGTGGCTCTAGTGTATGGTTCAGAAAAGGCTGAGACAGTGGTCTCAAGGTAGGGTTCAGCCAGTGGTCACCAACCAGGAGATCAGGATCTACCAGTAGATCTTGGAGCCTCTGACAGGTGATCCTGACTGGTTTGACCGGGAAGCTATCAAGTGCTGGCATTTCAGTTGCGTCTCCATTTACTGTCATGCTGCTCCTGCCCAGAGCCTCAGAGCTGCCCACTGGGAGCCTCCTGCTTGCTGTGCAGGCTGTGGGAGGGAGAAGGGGGGGCGCTGATGTCAGGGTGTCCCTCCTCTGCCCCTCTCCTGTATCCCATCTCCACACAGAGAGAAGGGGATGGAGGGAGCTTGGCAATGCAAATCTGTCACACTGTCTGTCATTCTCTCAAACACACACTGTCCTTCCCTCTCATCTCCTGACCTAACATGTACATGGGGGGTTGTTATTGCTTTTACAGCTTGCAAAGTGGGTTAGTTTTAGATTTTGACTGGTCTGTGCATTTCATAACTTTCATTTCTCTGTTACGCTTACATTTAATTCTTTGTGTAGTGAGTTCTAAAATGCCAAATCTGTCATGTCTGGAGTAATTATCCCTGTGGTAATTGTGTTCCAGGAAGTGGCTGGCATGTCCCTGCAGCCCCTGAGAAAGTCAGAGCAGGGGGTCTCCACATGCTGCCCTTGCCAGCAGACACCATTCCCGCAGCTCCCATTGATCAATGCCAGAGAACTGTGGCCAGTGGAAGCTGTGGGGTTGGAGCCTGTAGATGAGGGGCAGCACATGGAGCTACTGCTGTACATGCCAGCTGCTTTCAGGAGTGGTGCAGGGCCAGGGCAGGAGTGAGCCTCTGTCTTAGCTCTGCTGCTCCATCCCTAGGGCATCTATCTGGTTGCTCCCAGGGTGGGCAGGGAGAGGGGTGGGACCCAAGCCCCTAACCCTCTGCTCCCCAGGCAAATGTTGTATCCCCTAGGCCACTCCAGAACTCACCCCACCTCCAGAGGGTCTCTTATCCTGCTTTGCTAATGTGGGAGTCAGCTCCATCCCTGGGGCAGGACTTGAGCCTAGCATCCTGCGCTCTCCAGGCTAATGCCCTATCTCCTAAGCCACTCCAGAACCCATTACACCACCCTAACTTCAGAGGGTCCCTTATCCTACTTTCCTAATGCTGGAACCAGCTCCATCCCCGGGGCAGCCTGTGTTGGCTGTCCGGCTGCTCCCAGTCTGGGCAGAGAGACTCAAACCCCAACCCTGCGTGTCCCAGGCAAATGCCCTTTCCCCTAGGCCACTCCAGAACCCACTCCACCCCCCTACCTTCAGGGTGTCCCCTCCCACACTCCGAACCCCTTGGCCCAAGACCAGAGCCTGCAGCCTGACCTCCTACCCCAGCCTGGTGAAAGTGAATGAGATTCAGGGAGGAAGAGGGATGGAGTGAGCCAGGTGAGGCCTTGGAGAAGGGGTGGAGCAGGGGCGGGGCCTCAGAGAAGGTGGGGAAGGAAGCCGGGCAAGGGTATTTTGGTTTGAGGTAGATCTTACTTAAACTGAAAAAGTGATCTTGTGGTTAAAAAGGTTGGAGACCACTGGCCTAACCCATAGTCTGCAGTCTATCCTGGTGCTGTCACTGCCCTAACAAGCTTACAGTTAAAAATGGAGAGTCTTTAAATATGCAGGGTGAGGCCTAGAGGACAGTGATGGCTCAAATAGGTTTTTACAGGCAAACGATAGAAGCTTGTGGTTGTCTACACTATAGGATGTAATGACTTTTAGCTGCCGAGTTAAAGGACTCATGCTGCCCTTTCATGTGCTAGTATTAGAGACGTTCCTCAGTCCATGTGGTTACATTTCATGATGGAGCATTCCCATCATATATTTGCTATGTTCCTAGAGCAGGGGTGACCAATAATTTTTGATGGGGGGCCACTCCAAGATTTTTGGAAAGTGGTCGAGGGCCGCACTCCTCCATGATATTAATGGAGATGCAGGTTCTGGGATGGAATTTGGGTGCAGACGGGAGCTTGGGGTAAGGGACTGGGGTGCAGGAGGGAGACTGGAGTCTGGGAGGGAGTTGGGATGAAGCAGGCGGTTGTGACCGAGGGCAGGGGACTGGAGTGCAGGGGTTTGGGATGTGACCTAGTGTAAGAGGGGATTGAGATGCGGGGCAGGAGATTGGGGTGCCAGATCTTGGAGGGGGTAAGGGTATAAGAGGGGGGATAAAGGGTTAGGGTATGTTGGAGGGGGTGGTGGCAAAGAGTTGGGGCAGGAAAGGGCTGGGGTGCCAGAAGCAGGCTGTGGCCAAGAGACTGACTTGTCAGCTACCAAACTAGCCTGTCTGCCTACAGAGCTTAAAATGTTTCCCTGCCTGCCTGCGAAGAGAGCATGATTCTTCTTAGCTGCCTGTTATTCCAACAAGCAGCTCCCATTGGCTGGTTTCTGCCAGTAACCAGCCAATGGGAATGTGCTGGGGGCAGGGGCGGCACCTAAAACGTCCCACTTCCCCTCCAGTTTTAAAACAGAAACGGAGCCCTGCTGCCATGTTTCTGCATGGCACGCGGGGCTGCAGGGCAAGTTAGGGAGCCTGCCTGGTGCTCCTCACTGCTTCCGCGGGCCAGATCTGGTGGCTTGGGGGTCCGGATGTAGCCCGTGGGCCGTATTTTGCCCAGGCTTGTCCTAGAGTCTTTTGTATTTTCTGCTATTTATATTATAACTTTGTTGTGTTTTATATATATTTTCAGACAGAATAAGAGGAGAAGAGAAGGATGTTATAGTACTAAACATATGTATTGCTGATTTACATACCAATATTTATGAATTAATACTCTCAGTTGCCCTGTTGGGAGATGTCAGTATTATCCTCATTTTACAGATATGGAAACATACAGCGATTAAGTGCTTTGTTCAGGGTTACACAGCGAATCAATGGCATAGCTAGGACTAACAATCAAATGTTTCCCTTTCTCATTCCGCTAGATCACAATGCTTCTCAAAACTGTGGTCAAGATATTAATGTTAATACTGAAAACGACCATCTAGGAATGAAGATGATTCTAACATGTTTTGTATTTGCAGTTATGATACTCATCTATCTATCAGCCAGTGGTTACCGCCTCTGAATTTGGCCAAAGAGATTAAAACTAATTGTCTTTCAGGGTATGTCTACACTAGCCCCCTAGTTCAAACTAGGGAGACTAATGTAGGCATTCAAAGTTGCAAATGAAGCCCGGGATTTAAATATCCCGGGCTTCATTTCCATCTTCAGCGCCGCCATTTTAAATCCCCTTAGTCGAACTCCGTGCCCGCGGCTGCGTGGCACGGGTAGTGGTCAATTAGGATCTCTAATTCGAACTACCGGTACACCTCGTTCCACTGAACAGCAAAAGTGAACTAGACTCCTGTACATATACAGCTGCTAGATTAGTACAAGCACACAAACTTCATTGGGAGTGGAAACAATAGATCCTAATTCGAACTGCCTACTCTGTGCCGCGTGTAGCCGCGGGCACGGAGTTCGGACTAAGGGGGATTTAAAAATGGCGGCGCCCGGGAAGATGCAAATGAAGCCCGGGATATTTAAATCCCAGGCTTCATTTGCAACTTCGAATGCCTACATTAGCTTCCCTAGTTTGAACTAGGGGGCTAGTGTAGACATACCCTCAGTTACATCATTAGCAAAGGGCAACCATTGCCAGCCCAGTAAGAACTGGGAAAACAAATGTGGTGTTTTGCAAAATCTTGCAGCATGTGCAGGTATTTGTCTATTGTTTCCACTCCCAATGAAGTTTGTGTGCTTGTACTAATGTCACTGACTGGAATTCCAATGGTTTCTTGATCCAAATTAAGATCAAATGGAATTCACAGCACTAAATCGCTTGTCTAGTGCTCATGCTCATAAACAAAGAGACTCCTATGCATGAAACAGGTAAGAAAGTGGGGGAAGGGAAGTTTTCTAAATGTAAAGATTTTATTCCTCTTCCCCCCCCCCTCCCCCCCCCCACACACACATTATTTTTCTGTTTTTCTTAACACAGGCTTCCCTCAGCCTGACAGCATTTAATGAGCTCAGTGGCTGTCAGACACTAATGATAAAGCACAGCTTTTATAGATATCTGAGACTGATCTTGTTGGCAGTTTCTCACCATAGACAAGTGGCTTATGTGAAGATGATAGGGTTTTATTGTGACAGTTTTTCTCCCCCATGCAGTTTCTGTTTTCTGTTTACAGCAGGTGTCAGTAGGAAATAGAACGAGAAGCAGCCACAAGGCTACTCTGTACTGCCAAGGAGATTGGGGTGTTGACACTGCCCCCTCACCCTCTAGAGCAGAGCTTGTGGTTTATTTTCTGAACCCCAAGGGAGGGGGTTTCTTCCTTATCTTAAATACGTTTTTGGAAGGAAATAAATATGCTGCTTAGCTGAGGTTTTGTCATGCCAAGTTTCAGACCTATGCAAAGTTCAGTGGTTCTTAGAAACCCACGGGAAGACAGATTATTGCGACACCATGACAGTCATTGTAGGTCTCTCAGGCAGGACTGCAGATGAGCCATGTTCCCAGGACCCATGTTCCTTAGAACTGTGGTTCTTAATCAGTGGGCTCTCTGGTCATTCAGAAGGCTTTTGTTGGGTCACAAGATTACATCTCAGGCATCCTTCTGGTTAGTGCTTTATATGCTCCACGGGGAGGAAAGGAGAGAACAAAGGCTTGGTCTGTATCAATATTTCTCAATCAGTGGTACAAGTACCCTTAGGGGTACTTGAGAGAAGTCTGGAGGGGACGTCATCACAACTGAAATTTGGAGAAAACTGAACTTTTGTTTTAAGTTTTACAGTGCTTTATTATTTTTGTACATTTTACACCCAAAAATTTCATCGCCCACTCGGCTACAATTAAGTTGTTTAAACTAATGTGTTGCAATGGTAGGAAAAAAAAGTGTGTGTCTGAAAACTGTAGGTACTGGGGGTACTTTTAAAAAAAATTATAAGGGGTACTTTATAAAAAAAAGGTTGAGAAACACTAGTCTATACTATAGCTTTTTCCGATTGCTTTTCCGGAAGAGGCTTTTCCGCCATTTGGCCCCTTCTAGATAAATGGCGGAAAAGCCTCCTCTTCCAGAGGAGCTCTTGTTTCTCGTAGAACGAGGTATATGGGGCTCCCCGAAAGAGCGCATTTGCTCTTCCACAAAAAAAAGCGGAAGAGCAAACGTGTTCCCTGGACGCGGCAGAGTTTTTCCCGGATACTGGTGGGATACCTCCGGTATCCCAGAAAAACACTGCAGTCTAGACATACTCAAAGAGACAGGAATCTTTCTACCCCCTCATAGTATCCTGAGGAGACTGTTAAGTTCTCCCTGAGTATGTACACTGATTGGTAGTTGAAGATGTGGGTAGGGCATCATGGCTTCCAGGAAACGTTGGAGCTCAGTGGGAAGTGCTGCAGAGGATTTTGAAGTGGGAGTTGTGTGTGCAAAACAGGTAGAATTTGGGATGAGAGAGGGGTTTAGGATCCTGGAGTCCCTATGAGGAAATTGTTGCTTTAAGTGCATTTTGATGCTTGCAAGGAGCCCTGTGTGTCCAAGTGTTAGGAGCACCCTGCTGCCACTCTGATCTCAGCAATTTGTGCATTACAGGGAGGGACAGCGCTATAGAACTACAGGGGAGAAGTAGAAGATGGATAGTGGCCCATAGGTTTTTATTATACTTTGAGTCTAGAAATTCTCTTGCATGGCTGGGCCACTGGGTATGAATTGTATAGTAAAGACTGCTGAAACTAAGCGGGTATTTAGTTGTCCAGGTGTTGCGGTGACAGGAAAAATACTAATGACTGAATTGTGAATGTTCTGAATTAAATTTGTCCATCAGACCGTAGGTTACCTGTTTTGATAAAAGAAAAAAAAAAGATGATTCTTACTACTGTTCTTTTGCTGCTGTCCTGGCGGGTGATTCAGCTTGCTGGAGAATCCTTAAGGAAAGTCTCCTTTTTGCAGATGCAAAATCTCTGGTGGCCACTTTTTGGATTTTGGAGGTTGGGTGGGTACTTTACAGCCTCCTTTCTCTGCAACTCTTGACTGCGCTTATATGACTATACGCCTGAGTGTCAAATTCCAGATTCAGGAAGGTCTGTATCCCAGGCTTCAGCCTCCCTTGGCCTCAGACAGAGACCAATTTTCCTGGAAAACTCTCCTCAGAAAAAGAAGCAGAAAATAGTGGTTGGAGAAAAATGTCTCAATGCTCTTTAAGGCTCACCGTGATAACATACTTTTCCTTTATTTTAAGACAATATCTCTTATTTTATTTTTAAACCTCCTAGTCATGTATTGTACTGAGGATCCTGTGTTGCCATTTTATCAGCAAGTGCTCTTTAAGCAAATTGACATTTATGTGCTGAGAAATAATCACTTCTTCTTTAATGAAGCAGAAAAGTGTGTTTGAAAAGAAATCTGTAAAGATGGGGCAGGAAGGGGGAGGAGCATCCATCAAAGGCAGTTGCAACTCCAAGAATGGAAGATACAAAAGAAACAATTACAGAGTCTCAGGAGGACAGTGTAAAGTTGTAAGACAAATGTCACTCTTGGCAGGAAAATGCACATTTCACATGGAATGAATGGTTATTCTTAACTCACCTACTCTTTTCTATGTATAACATATCATTAGTCTGTGTTTCTGAGTGGAAGGTCAAAACACAGTCTAGCTCCAGGGGTTTTCATAGTCTGCAATGACTTCTAAATACAGTGGTAATCTCATGAACATCTCCCCTCCCACACCATCCATTTGGCAACTACAGCAGTTGGCTATGTGAGAAAGTAATTTTAACAAAATATATATGCATTTGTAACTGCCTTTAACACAATCTGGCAGCTGAAAACAGAGTCACGAGCATGGACCAGACAGCTCTCTGCAGCTTGTGGTTCACAGCTTGTGAATTGCTAGTCTGACATCTTGGACCAAAAGTACAAGTACATCAAGTACAAGGCTGCTCTCATTCCCTTTTTGGGAAGTTGGTTTCTAAGTCAGCTTTTGTTTCCTTGTAATAATTAAACTTGTAACAGCTCCTGTAAGTTGCGGGTTAAAGATAGAGTAGGGTTCAGAGAAGGTTTTTGTTTCAATAAGGAATTATAAAACCTGTACTGTACTGCATATGCACACAGAAGCTACGTCTACACTGCAGCACTATTTTGGGATACTAGAGGTATCCCGAAATAGCTACCCCATGTCTTAACAGCAAGCTCGTTATTTTGAAATATAATGGGCTTGCTATTCCGACGTCCCTGTAAACCTCATTCCATGAGGAGTAAGAAATATAAGGAATAAGGAATGTTTCAGAATAGTGGGTTATTTTGAAATTTGGCACGGTGTAGACAGTGACAAATTATGAAATAAGCTATTTTGAAATTGACTCCAGATAAGCCACACAATTTGTGTAGCTCAAATTGCGTAGCTTATTTCAAGCTACAGGTTCAGTGAAGATGCACCCAGAGAAGTAAATTGTAGTTCTACCTGGAAATCTCTCTGGCTCGGCATGTTCAGTAGGAGTTCTGGTTGACTTCTCATACTGCAAGCACATGGTACTGCAAAGAACATTCAAACTCTGGGTGGGTTTTCCAGCTGTTCTGAAAGAATCAGGATGTTTTCACACAATACATCATTTTTGCCTTCAGTCGCTGTTCTAAGCAGGACCTGCACTGCTTTCATACAAGCGTCTCTCTCTGCCCTTGTTCTCTAATAGTTGATATATAACTATGAACCATTTGACTTCTCAAAGTTTCTGTTACTGTGACATTTCATTTTCACTGATGTCTTTTCCCAAGAGTCTCTGAATAATGATGATATAGTCACCTCCTCAAATTTTTCATCTGCTGGGAGTGGAATGAATCATTCTCTGGAGACTGGTCTCTCTTTGTGCATTTTAAACGGTTAAGAATAAAGAACTACTGCATTGTGGTGCAGCGAATACTATTTTCAAATTCTCCAACTCTGGACTCATGATGTACAGGTATAATCCTCAGTGGAATCCAGTGGGCCTTATCTCTCAAGGAAGATTAATGAGTTTGCAGTGCTGGCAAGCAGTTTGTAGTTTTAAAGTGATTTTTTTTTTCTTAATAAACTCCCAGTGCTAAAGAGAGATGAGTACATAAACTCACCTGCATCAAGATGAAAATACACCCATTAATAATATAATTCCTGTCCTGACATTCATCAGATACAACTTTTAGGGAGGTTGCTAACTATTTTATGAACTCCTGGAATGGTGTAGGGATTAGAGCAGTAGCATCCAACTAGCAGATCAGGATCTACTGGTAGATATCAGAGCCTCTGATAGGTGATCCTGACTGGCTTGGCCAGGAGGCTATCAAGTGTCAGCACTTCAGTTGCCCCTCCCCCAGTGCCGTGCTTCTTTTGCCCTCTGCCTTGGAGCTGCCCATCCCTCCTGGAGCCTCCTGCTTGTGTGCAGGGAAGGAGAGTGCTGATGTCAGGTTGTCCCCCTTCCCCAATACCTCATCTCCACAGAGAGGGGGACACAACAAGGCTCTGGATGGAGGGAGCTTGCTGGCAGTTACCCTGCATTGCTGAGCATGTTCAGACATAGAAGCAACGCAAATTTCTGTCACCCACACAAACATACTCTGTCTAAACTCATGTCCTAGCCCAATACATACTTGCATTGTTGTTACTTCTTTTGCTTCTTTCAAAGTGTGTTATTTTAGATTCTTGACTGGTCTGTGCATTTCATAATTCTTATTTCTCTCTTTATGCTTAAATTTAATTCTTTGAGTAGTGAGTTTTAAAATGCCTAACCTCTCCTGACTGGAATAATTATCCCTAGGGTTATTTAAAAAAAAAAAAAAAAAAATAAATATATATATATATATATATATATATTGTGTCTAGGTGTTTTGTTTCTAGGGGTGGTGCACATCTACACATTACCTCAATATTGGTGCACATAACAAAATTCTTTCCCTCTAATTTTTTTCCATCCATGTGCAGAACATTGGTCAGGAATCTCCTGGAATCGGGCTCGATCCCCTTGGGAGCTCCTGCAGCCAAACTGGGAAATTGTCTGCTAACAGAACAGCAGGGCTAAAGCAGATTCTGGGAAGCAGCTAGCTAGCATGTCCCTGCAGCCCTTGAGGGAGGCAGGAGAAGGGATCACCACATGCTGCTGTTGCCTGCAGGTACTGCCCCGCAGCTCCCATCAGCTGGGAACAGGGAACCATGGCCAATGGGAAATGTGGGAGCAGTGCTTGCGGATGGGGAGGAGCACACGGAGCCACCTGCCTTAGTCCCACTGTGGCACCATGTGGGAGTTGCCTGAGGTAAGCAATACTCAGCTGGAGCCTG
Source organism: Rafetus swinhoei (assembly GCA_019425775.1). NCBI lineage: Eukaryota > Metazoa > Chordata > Testudines > Trionychidae > Rafetus > Rafetus swinhoei. The sequence continues at coordinate 6,583,632 of CM033438.1, forward strand.
TATCATGGACCGCAGCCCTGAGCCCCTCCTCAAACCAAACTCTCCCCACCTCCCTCACCCTGAGCTTGCACCCTGAACATCCTCCTGCATCCCAACCTGCTGCCCCAGGCTCAGGGGTAGAGGGTATAATAGGCAGGAGCTGGCATTGTCTTCCCAAACCACCAGCCTGGCCCCACCCATATTCCGTCCCCAGAATACTTACTGTAGGCATAGTGGGGGCAGAGTGTTGCTGCTCCTGAGTGCCCTCCCTCCCGATGCTCTGGGCCAGGGAGGCTGGGGCCATGCACCCTCCTCCCTCCCTGTGTGCTGCATGCGCCGCATGTCCTCCCTGTAGTGTTCTGGGAGGGTGTGGCTCCTGTAGGGGCGGGGTCTAGGCAGAGGGGGTGGGGCTGGTGGCGGGGCTGGGGCTTGCCTTCCTCGGCCCTACCTTCACCCACCAGGCGCAGGCTCAGTCTGGAGCTCCTCCAACACTCCAAATAGAGTCTGTTATGTGCTTTGCTGCAGCATAGTGTTAGCTAGAAAGTTTCCAGGTATGGCTATTTACAGTGGCTGTGATACATGAATCAAAATCTGATACTTATACATGACACACCAGCGTTTTCTCCTGAAAACTGCTGCATAAGAAACTTTACCACAGTGTGGCTGGGTATATATTTAAAAAAAGACCATTGAAGCTTAGTGTCACTAGATTGCTTCTATACTAGTGTTGTCTTTATAGTATGCTTACTGTATTTTGAATACAGCCATGCTGAAAAATGAAAGGATAGCAGCTGGGCATATTGATGTGATAAACAATGGATTGGTTGGCTGAAGATAAAATTAATTCAAATACCTAGATCTTTTTTGGGTTGGGGACCACAGACCCACAGAAAAATCAGTCAGGGGCCACACACAAGTGAAAAGCAAAAACAAACAAAAAATCCACCAAAACCTCACTGTTCTGGCCCCTGAGTGAGAAGGAGAAAAAAAAAAACCCCTCATATATGTGGCCCCCAACTGAGAAGCAGGAAAAAAAAGACACTTCCTTCAAGCTACAGTCCCATGGCTTCCCCCTCCCCCCGGGCCAGATTAATTCTTCTGGGAGCCTGAGGCTAGTAAATTTTGTGGGGCCCTCCTAGGCTCTGGGAGGGGAGGGGGCAAAATGAGTACAGGGTACAGGAGTGGGCTGCTGGGGAGTGGGCTCTGGGTGGAGAGGTAGGGTGCAGGAGTGAGCTGGGGGTGGTGGTTCTGAGTAGGAGGAAGAGTGTAGGAGCAGGCTGGAGGTGGAGATAAGTGGCCTGGGTGGTAGAGAAAGTGCAGGAGCAGGTTGGGGGTGCGGGGTTTGGGTGGGAGAGAGGATGCAGGAGTGGGCTGGAGGTGGCAGATGGGGTTGGGGTGGGGTACAGGAGCAGGTGGGAGTGTGGGGTCTGGGTGGCAGGGGAGGTGCAGGATGGTCAGGGAATTTGGGCACCTACCTGGTGTAGGTCTAAAATAGGGGAACAGGGAGTACTTGAGGGGTTATAGACTGGTCAGCCTGTGGCTTTGTCTGCAGTTGCAGAATTAAAGCACTGCCACAGGAGCGCTATATTGCAAAAGCATAGTCACGGCGCCAGCCCTGGGAGCCTGTCTACACGGGCAAGTGACTGTGCTGAAACTTGCTGCGTTCAGGGGAGTGATATTTCACATCTCTGAGTGAGAACGTTTCAGCGAAATAACTTGTTCAATACCTACATGATACTGGAGCAAATTCTTAAATAGGCAGTTTGTAGAACATCTGAGGGTACGTCTACACTGCGGGGTTTTTCCCGGAAAAACTCCTCTGTGTCCAAGGAGTGTGTTTGCTCTTCCTCTTCTTTTTTTTTTGCGAAAGAGCAAACGCGCTATTTTGGGGAGCCCTGTATATCTCGTTCTACAAGGGATAAGGGCTCCTCCAAAAGAGGAGGCTTTTCTGCCATTTGGCCCTGTTTGGTGGAAAAGCCTCTTCCGGAAAAGCAATCGGAAAAAGCTATAGTGTAGACCTAGCCTGGATGATAATAGGGTTATAAATACATAGTTCTTTTCATAACCATACTAGGGAAAGTGGTCCATATGAAATTTTGTTTGGTCTTTCAATGAGTTGTGAACCCACCTTACTCAAAATGTAGTTATCAATGGTTTCCTGTCTAGTTCGGTGGAAGATTCAAGAGAGGTTCCACTGGGATCAATGCTGGATCCAGTATTATTCAATGTTTTTATTAATGACTTAGATAACAGAGTAGAGTACACTTCTCAAATTTTGCAAATGACACAAACTGGGAGAGATTATAAGCAATGTTCCCTCTAACCTTTTCCATCCATGTGCAGAATAAATGTTGTATGGGCACCAAGGCATCTGTGAATATGCACCACCAGCAGAAATAAAATACCTTGCTTTGGGTGCTCTGCTAATCATCTGGGCAGCTTTTTAATCTGTCCTGAGCGGCCACACAAGTGCACAGCTTATAGGGAACACAGGTTGCAAGCATTTTCGAGGACAAGTTTAAAAATACAAAATGACCTTGATAAATTGGAGAATTGGTCTGAAAACAGCAAGAAGAAATTCAATACAGACAAGTGTCAAGTACTTCACTTGAGAAGGAAAAATCAAATGTACAACTACAAAATGGAGATAGCTGGTTAGATGTTAATACTGCTGAAAGGATATTGGAGTTATAGAGAACTACAGACTGAATATGAGTTATCAGTGAGAAGCAACTGCAAAAAAGACTGATATGATTGTGGGGTGTATACACAGGAGTGTGGCATGTAAGACACGAGGTAATTGTCCTGCTCTTCTTGGCCCTGAGGAGGCCCCAGCTAGAGTATCATGTCTACTTCTGGGCCCAACAATTTAGGAAGCGTGTGGACAAATTGGAAAAAGTCCAGAGGGGAGCAACAAAAATGACAGAAGATTTAGATAACCCGATCTATGAGGAAAGGATGAAAAAACTGGGCATGTTTAGTCTTGAGAAAAGAAGATTGAGGGGTGACCAGCACCAGTTATTCTTCATGTGCAGTGAAGGTAGGACAAGAAGTGTTGGGCCTAATGTGCAGCAAGGGAGATTTAGGTTAGATACTAACAAAACTTGCTAACTCTAAGGCTCTGGGACAGGCTTCCAAAGGTGGTTGAGGAAGCCCTTTCATTGGTGGTTTTTGAGAACAGGTTAGATAAAAACCTGTCAGGAATGGTCTAGGTTTACTTGGCACCCACAGTAGCACTGAGGGCTGGACTTGACAACTTCTCATGGTCCCTTCCAGCCCTAAATTTCTCAGTCCTGGGGGAATTCTGGAATTTTAGCAAGGCTCCAAATCCAACAATTGCAGAAGAGTTAAGGCAACTGGGAATGGATGGAGTATGGATGTGCCAGTCATGCCTCCTACTGTGAAAAGCAGAGATGCTCTGCCAGGTGTCCATCATCTGAGGATTCTCAGCTAACTGAGAAGCAACCATATGGCTCTTTCGTTTCATGAACAGCACAAGTACCAGTTTCTTTGTTTGCATCTTTTGCTTCACTGCTTTTTGGGGATTCCACACATGCCCGGCAGCTTCCATATCTGCCCTTCAACTGCTTCCATGCTGCATTTTCTACAGTCTCCACCTCTGCGCTTCCTACTGTCTCCATTCCTGCCCTTCCTTCATTACTCTCTTCTGTCCTTCCCATCCTTTTGCTACCTTCCCCATCCACCGCCAGGTTTCTGTTTCTGCCATTTGCACTATCTGCAACTTCTCTGCCACCACTCTCTTACGCACCCTTAAAAAGCCCTTAATGCACCTGATAAATTGCACTTTATCTAGTTAGCGTTACTGTATAAGCCATTTGTCCTAGATGTGTCTGAAATTTATTTGCACCAAAATTGCTTCCTAGGTGAGGAAATAGGGCAGATTCCCTTTGCCTGGTGCAGAAATTGTTGAATTCTTCAGCTACTCAGTACCTGCAATTATCATCTTCCTCTTGTGTTTAATAGTGTTGGAATGCACAATAGCAATAAAAGGCATTATCTTTTTAATAAGTGTTTGAACAAAAATGCTTAGAAGTCACTTTAAATAAACATGGCAAAGCTAGTGAGGACAAATGGGTTATTTAGAGAACCAAGTACATGGATGGAGTATAAAGAGAAAAATAGATAAATAAATAAATACACTCAGGGCAAACAAGCTTTGAACTATGTCTTGAGATGATGCCAATATGTTCCTTTTGATGCTCAAAGGATAGTAATACATTGCTGTTAGATGTGATGCCTTTCAGTCAAAAGAACATGATACCAAAAGTCATTACAAACTGCATATAAATTAACATACTATATATAGCTTTACCCACCATCGACATGCAGCCAATGGTAGGGCAGAATGTAGCATAAGATTTTCCAATGATATTCAGTGGTTAGGAACAGAGGTAACCAAATGAATTATTTCAGTTTGATGGCCTAAACAAATTCTGCTTGGTTCTAATTTAGGGTGTGTATGTGGGGGAAAGTATGGGGGATGTTCTTGCTGAAACAAAACCCAAAAAAGTAGTTTAGATCAAATTAAACATTTCAGAAATGCCAACTTGAAACAATGTTGTAATTGTTCATTTTGACATTTCCAGAAATTTTGTTTTCATTTTTTTTGGTTAATGCTATTTACTATATATCTATTAGTCCTTTGGGCTCCTAATGGAGCATAGGACCTCCACAGTCATTCTCCATCTCTTGTGATCCTTAGCGATAGTTTTGATTTGATCCCATGTTAAGCCAGCTGCTTTTACTTCGTCCAGGCAGCTTCGTCGCCATGTTTCTTTGGGACGTCCCCCCTTTTCCTCTTTCCCTTTGGATTCCATTCTAACACTTGTCTCGTGATACATTCCTCACAGTCCTTACACAGAATGTGGCCTGCCTATCGCCATTTTCTTTTCTTAATCTGGACCTCCATTGATTTCTGATTTGTTTTGGTCCACAAGGTTTCACTTGGCACTCTATCGTACCACTTTAGCTGGAGAATGTGTCTAAGGCATTTATTGACAAATGCTATTTACATTTGACCCAAATTCACAAATGTGTTTAGTGTGACAAAAATTAATATTTGCTTAAATGTTTTTCTTTAGCTCTTAAGACAGATTCCCTATGTAAGTTTAAAAGGCAACGGAATATACAGGGTAAGATTTGCTGATGGTCTTATCGAAGCAAACAACAGGGATTACTTTGAGAACCAAGGCCTTCCAGACTTGCTGTTTTATTGCGTTCTGACTAACAAATGCCACGTAGAGCATGTAAATGTACTTCCTATATCAGCAGTGACTAGGGTAATGTCTATGGTGGGAAGGGTTGGTGACAAAAGTGCTGTCAACATGCAAAAGTGAAAATCTGTCAAACTGGTTTTTCTGTCTCCCGTTGTCGACATTTCATGGCCACATTGTTTCTCTATCTGTTGACAGGAAAGCTAGCAACGTGTGATAGAGCAAAGCAATGTGCATCATGAAGCTCTCCGTGCAGCACAACAGTCTCTCCAGCTTTCCCCCTGCAGCAGCCGTCTGCCTGCCGCTGTGTTTCTAGCAGGGCAGAGCAGGAGCATTCTGATGATTTGCTCTCTTGTTTGTTCTCCAAATGGAGCAGCTCAGCAGTTCCCAACCGCCAGTCTGCGGCCCACTGTTGGGCTGCAAACAGCTGGCTGCCAGACCACAGTGGCTGTGGGGGTTGGAGTTGGGTATACTGCCCAGCGCCTCCCCTCATACCCAGGCACGGCCGTGGGAGGAAGGGCACTGCTGGCTGATGTTGCGGGCGCAGCGCCAGGCGCGCGGTGCCTGATGGCAGCTGTAAGGGATGCCGTGCGCCCCATCGGTTGGCGCCCCGGGCAGCTGCCCGGCTCGTCCATGCCTCAGTCCGGCCCTGCTCATACCGCATCTGTTGGGAGAGGCATGTCCTGTCCCACCTCTCAGCCAACCAGCTCCGTGCAGGGGCGGGCTCTCCTCCTGGACATGGAAGAGCGGTTCATTGCACGGCAGGAGGGCCGCGTGGAGCCCAGCATGGCAGCCTTAGGGTATGGCTACACTGGGTCTTTTTTTTTTTTTTTTTTTTTTCTTCCAAAAGAGGTATGCAAATAACGCTCACATTTGCCTACCTTCTTCCACTTTTTTTCTCTGGAAGAGGCTTTTCTGCCATTTGGCCCCGTCTACATGGAAAACCCCCCTCTTTTGAAAGCCCCCTTCTTCCTCGTAAAACGAGGTTTACAGGGGCTTTCGAAAGAGGGTTTTTTCCCGACATTTGGCCCCGTGTAGACTCTTCTGGGAAAAAAAATTGGAAGAAGGTATGCAAATGCAAACGCTATTTGCATACCTCTTCCAAACACCCCCCCCCCCCCAAGTGTATCCATACCCTTGGAGCAGCCACTACCTGGGCAGCAGCTCTAAGCTGGTGGCTGGGAGGCAGCACAGGGCTGGGGGGGGGCAGGCAGGTGCTGGGGGCTCCAGGGGCAGGGAGCTCTAAGAGGCAGGGGGCTGGACTGAGGCATTTGGGATGCGGGGTTGGCATTGGGGGACTCTGTGGGCAGGGAGCTGGCATGGAGAATTGGGTGCAGGGGTCTCTGGGGTCAGTGGCTGATGCTGGGGCCAGTGGAGGGGTGTGTGGTTCTCGGGGTTAGAGCTGGTACTGGGGGGCTCTGGGGCCAGGGTGTATCCCAGCCCCGGCCCCCAGAGCCACTGTGGACAGCCAACTTCAGTTGCAGCAGCCGCCCACTATGTCGTGACTGCTGTTAGAGATAAAAACTGCTCCCCCAGTAAAAAAGTTTGGCCAGGCCCCTTTTGCTGTAGTGGGCTGCAGTACTCCTTGGGAGAAACCGGCCACACCCTTCCTGCATACCATTGCCTTTAGAAAAAGGGAAGGTGTGAAAAGGGGAAAATAGCCTCAGACTCTCCCACCCGTCACCTTGGCGTGAGAACTGCAGGGCTTGCCTGGTTGCATGAAACCTGCACAGTTTCGGCCCAACCCCTGGGACACAGACCCCCCCACTTGGTGACCATTGGGGCCATATATGGTAATATGCAAGCGCGGGAAAGCGATGTGCAGATTTGGGGATAAATACCCATCGCACAGTTTGCTCTAAGAGGTCTTCGCAACACACGTGCCACCGTGCGTGTGCCTTCCACATACTTCAAAGCGCTGCCGGCCTGATCAACCGACCAGCCACCTCCCCGACTCTCGGCGTAACCAAGGCCTTCGCAACCGAACCGATATCTTTGTAATGTTCCGTGTGCTGTGTAAGTTGGTATGTATGATTTGATTCTCTTTGTTGTATAAGCTTAGTGTTGTAGTTTTTGGTAGTACATAGATTTTATGGTTATTATTGTTATTAATTAGTGTAGCTGGATATTTTTAGAATAGAGACTATTCCCCTTGCCATTCCCATCTTTATATCTCTGACACGTTTAACTAGAAATCATGGAATAAATATAATAAATACTGTAAATTCATTATTAACACAGTCTATTAAAAATCTTAGAATAAATACTATAAATTCATCACTGTCATAAATAAATATCCTTTATTTGCTAAAACTGTCCACCTGGTTCTGTCCTTCCCCCCTTGGGTATGCATCATCGGACCTGGGGTTCTCGCGACAACTGCCAGAGCTGAAGCCAGGTGTTTGTGGTGGCTCTCGGGTTTGGGGCTTTTGCAGACCATAAGAAAATGTTATCAGTCTGCCAAAAGTTTGTGAATGGATTTGCTGGCCGCAGTATAGAAAAGGTTGGGGACCCCTGGAGTAGCTCACTCAGCTGTCAGATACTTTCTGGAGCTTTGTAAGGGGGAGGGCACATGGCCTGGAGGGCACATGGCCTGAAGGGCAGGCGATCACAAAGCACAGAGTACAACCATCAGGGCAGGCATGGTGGCAAACTGGCAGAAGCCAGTTCTCTCGACAAAACGAACAAAAGGGTCCTCGTTGGCTCTTAGTCAACAATAAAGGGAGGGGAAAAGACAAAAGTCTCTCACAGGGATGGAAGTATTTTGTCGTGGGGAAACTGTTTTTTTTTTCCCCTGGACAAAAGTAGTATGTACTTTCTGACTGTTTTGTCAACAAAGGGCAGTTTTTGGCAACAAAACATGCCAGTGTAGACAAGGCCAAAGCTTTGGGGCCATTTTAGTTAGCATTTCATCTCTTTCCCCATATAATTAGCTGTTTTGTCCAGTTATGGAGTATAGACTGCATGATTAGAGCAGTTCACCTCAGTCTGGTGCAAACGGCAATAGCGAAATGGTAAGGCAGCCAAATGACTCCAGTGGCTTAGTGAGGAGTATCTTGTAGATAAAGATAATGCATGCAGGAGTCAGTGTCTTAGTGTGGCAGTTTCCCTAGATGAACACACAACAAATTTCAGGTTGCTGTGATCCGAGAAAAAATTGCCTGAGTAGGAAAACATGGGGTTGTTATGGGATGGTTGTGCAAAACAAAATCCCACAGTCCATCCACATGCTGCTTCAGTCTGAGTTAGTTCTATAACTCTTGTTAATAAATATGTTCCTACATGTTGATTGACCATTTGGAGCACTGAACAATTGTGCAAGTATCAGTGTTTCCTTCTTGATGCTTCATCTTCAGCATTTAGACTTAAATGCCATCTGATTTTAAACTGGACAGTTCTCTTTTTTGTTCCCCAGCCAGGACTGAGACAAAACTGGCCATGCCACTTTGAAAAGTGTACTTCTCTGCCCCAAGCGTGTGAGGTCATGTGGGCAGGGCAGTGCTCACTTTGAAATGGTGACCTCCATACAGCGTGACCTCATACGCATCCTACATGTGAGGTCACAGCAGGGGAGCGGGGGAGAGAATCCATTCAATTCCTGGAGGTACCAGAATGTCCGGTATTCTGGGAATGCATGAATGGCTATACCGAGTCTTTGACTCTTTAGAAAAACCCTCTAAAACCCTCTGGAACTGTCCTGCTGGAAAAGTCATAGATGGTAAAGCACTGAATTACTGGACTAATGCCATTTGCTCATCATAAAGCCAATTGCCAACCCCATTCATTTTTTTGAATCGCTCCCTTTCTAAGGGAAGCTCAATTGGCACTGGATTGTGATATAGAACTTTCTGATCTAGCTGAAAAATGAATGTTCTGACAGTGCACAGAGACTGCAAATACCTGAACAATGGCTGTGGCCTGTGGCCTGTCACAGCTGCTTACAAAATCCAGTCTCAACCCTTCCAGCTTGGGGATGAGATGGTTTTGTGATGTTTTATAGTGAGAAGTTTTGGTAAGTTACTGGCTTTTTAAGAGCCTCTGTCACAAGCGATAGCATTTGAGCACCTGATAATGAGTGGGAAAAAGGATCAAGCTAAAATCTTGTACTCTTTACTGTCTTTTTATAGTTAGATGACTTTAGTCCTTGTAAAAACACTCAACAAAATAGAGTTAGGTTCTTGCAGTTTGGTGCAGCCCATGGTGGGAAATATGAAGCCACCTGCCCTAGGGAAGCAATGAGAGAGAATATTTACCCCATTTTGTGGAGTGCTGTTTACTTAGCCCCACCATGTGTGGCAGGCCTGTGCTTGAGGGATGGAGCCATGGGAAACGCATCTTATCTCTTTAGGGTATCATATGGAACAATCCCAATTTGCCCCAAAGTTGCAGACACTGTAATACTGTCTGGCCCTGGTAAGCCAAGCAGTTTTCCAAAGGAGGTTGTTCATGCTCTTTCCCTTTCCTCCTCATGGCACCCCTGTTTAAGGACCATACTGAATCAGATTTATAGTGATGTGTGAAGCTCTGGACCCAATTTTAGAGGGATAAAGGGGGGGAAAGGGTTGTCCTCTGAAACCTGTTCCTAATCCTGGAGCTATCCCACTCCTGAGACATGTCAATGAATGGGAATCTGGTGAAAGTTAGTCTATGCTGTTCTAAAGTTATGCAGAGGGTTGAGTGGGGAAATAATTTTTCTTTCTTTTTTGGAGGACTTTCTGCTACCTTGGCAGCATTCCCTGCTTCTTTGCTCTGTAACATTAGAGACCAACATGAAAAATCAAACCTGAGACCTGTTCCTGGTAGTTCAGTATTGAGATGCTATAGCTTTATCAGCACAAATTAGAAGTGGATTCATATTTTTCCTAGCCTCTGCTCACTCTTTATCAAGCTCTTTGGCCCACCTGAACTCTGCATCATCTTCATCATTTTGCACAAAGGATTGATGCACCTTTTAATTAGCTTACTTGGCTGTCTCAAGGTAGCTCACAGTTGTGATGCCATTTGTCTTCATAGTGACAAAGTCCTGAGTTTTCAGATGGGCAGAGAGCAGTTAAGCCTAAAGAAATAGCAGATGGGGCAAGATGTGCAACATCACACAGAGACAATAGTCAAAGGTGTGTTAAGCCCTGTCATTGATCTCTTACTTTTGTCTCTTACAGGCCGTGTTTCCTTTTTCACCTCTGGGTCGGAGAACCTTCATCGAGTGGAAAAGGTTCACTGGGGCACTCGATATGCCATTACCATCTCCTTCACTTGCAATCCCGACCACGGCATTGTGGATCCAGTCTTAACGTAATCCATCCTGGGATAGAATATGAGGTCAAGTGGAATGACAAAAGAAGCCCTATGAGGGGGGCAAATGGAGATAATTTCCTGTGTAAATTCCAATTAATTAAAATTTCCCAAACCTGTATTTAATGTAACATCATTTTCACACATCTTCCTCCATAAGCGTTGCAAACAGTGCCTTAAGGACCATATTTAATTCAGCATTCTGTTAAAAGGGTTTTTTTTTCATCCAGTTGAGAAAACAAAGAGTCCTTTCTTATTTTAGGTTACTTCACTTTGAGGAGTGCAGAGAATACATTGGACCAAGTTCTGCTGTGCCCTATGCTATTGTCAGCGGATGTAACATACCATGATTTGGCCCTTTAAATCTCGCCATCTCCATCTGTTCGTGACAACTAAGAGTAAGAAAAACATGATCATCATATTGGCCAGTCTTTGTTCTTGCAACAGAGTCTCTTGGTCACAGGCATTATTTGCAAACACGTGGGTTTGTCTTCTGGAACTTACTTGAATTGTTCTTTATGTTATTACAGATATTTACAGCTAAATGCAGGGGAGGGGGGAAGCATGATCTCATCTCACATGATGTAGGTGAGCAGTGGTTAATGTAAAATAAAATTTGGAAACTCCAGCTGTCTGTTTGGTGAGTCTGGGGCTTCAGGAGAGTAATTTCAGTGGTACAACAGGCCTGACCAAAGTGCTAACAGTATCTCTGATCAGGAAGGAATGTCTGATGTACTAGGCCCTGTTTTGTTTTTTGTGGGTTTTTTCTGTTGTTTTTTCTTATTTTCAATTGCACCTCCACAGTGAACATGAAGTTGCACTGAGCTGTTTGTGTACATTGTTTTGTTTGAGCATTTTTAATGTTTAATTCTTTATATAAAATGAAAAGGAGATTTCAAAATGAAAAATAGTTTCAAATTTAAAAAATCTAAACATTTTGGAAGTCTAAACAAAACATTTTGATGTTTTTCAGATTTTTTTTAAAGATATTAATACAAGACAATTCTGTTAAATTCACAAATTCAGAAAATGTTGACCCCCAAAGCTTAATTTTTCTGGAAAAGTTTGTCTAAAAATGTGTTCAGCTCTATTTTTATTGGCTTTAATTGGCAATAGAGCACATCAGGAACTGATATTTGTTTGAAGGGATTTTTGTTGTCATGTTTCACCACCCTCAGCTGCAGTCATGGAACAGTTCTTAGATTTTCTGGCTCAAATAATAAATCAAGTTGTTTAAAAGACTTTGAACAATTTGCTTTGGTCTAGTGTGAAGATTTGCCCTTAATCATGAATGCTCATCTGTTGTATGTTTACTGGCATAATGTATTTGAAGGGCTTCAGAAAAAAATGGGTTGTGCCTTAAATATAGAACTAGCAGCAAAACAAATGACTAATCTTGTCAATTACCTTGCATTGTTGTGGTAATTAAGGGGTTTACAGATTAGCATTTTGATAATTTAATTGTACTGAGTTCTGATGCAAATCTTCTATTGACAGTATAGTGTGAATTTGGGTCCTTTCTGTAGAAATCTGTTGTAATTTGCTTACAGGAAACTGCTTTGTGACTGCCTGCTTTTCACATTCTTTCCCCCCCTTTTTCTTTTTTAATCCACTTAAGACATTGGAAATATTTAAATATTTTAAATATACTGAGAGGATTCAGCTGCAGCTCAGTATAAAAAGGGCTCTTCTCATTAGTTCTGTTCGTAGAGCTATCAGTTGACATGCCTGCAAGACTAGTGAATTTTTTAGTTATCAGCATACTAATAGACACTCTCCATGTGACAGGGGAAACTAATCATAGTGCCTGGATTTAAAGAAATAAAAATATTAAAGTTAGTTGGATGCAATGTCTAAAGGCCTGATTGAAAACCTATTGATGTCCATGGAGAGGCTCTTAGTAATGTCAGGGGCCAGGCCTTAAATTGTACAATCCTGTGCAAGAACAGGATGATCAGCAGCAGATTCTTTGAGTTAGTTTTGTTGTTGAAGCTATCTTGAAATTTAAACTTAATTCCTTTAGGTTTTTTTAGTGAGTTACAAAAGAATCTTCACTGCAATTTGCCACTTTAGAGTGTTTATTGGTTATTTCTATGTCTCACACAAGCTGAATTGTGTTGAAAATAGCATGTCTTTCAGAACCACCTTCTAAAAAACACTTGTTTTACTGCACCAGAGATTAACATAAATGTGTTATACAGTTGTGAGGGAGGAATCTTAAGCAGTCCCCTCTTCAGCTTTTCCATACTTCAAAGAAACTGCCTACAGGACATGTTGCATTCCTTCATACTGTGAATTCTGACATTAAACATACCTAAGAACAAGTTGTGTATGTGTTTACATGTATAGTGAGATTTCAGCCTTTATACTGATATTCTCAGTAAGATGATCATCGAGTCTGTTAGCTACCATTGCCACAGTCTTCTTATGTGCTGTAGTTAGAAAGGAAATCAATATATTTTAAAAGAAGAGTTACAGTCTGCCTACCAAGTCCTAGTGCCAACCAAGATTTTTATACTGAAGCTCTTTAATTTTGTCTAATAAAAGTAATATCCCTAGAAAAGAAATTAGAACTTGAAATGCAGCCTAGAAGATTCTGATTACTGCCTATAGCTATAACAATAAAAGAACAGTCAGAGAAAGGTGCCAATTTATAGACCTATAGGCTGGAAAGCCAGGAGGGAGCATCATAATCATCTAGTTTGACCTCCTGCACATCACATGCCATAGAACTTCCCCCACTCACTTTTGTTATAGACCCATAACTTCTGGCTGAGCTACTGAAGTCCTCAAATTATGAGTTAAAGACTTCATGTCACAGAAAATCCATTGTTTGCTCTAGTAGAAACTAGCAAGTGACCTGTGCCCCATGCTGCAGAGAAAGGTGGAACCCTCTCCCTCCAAGGGTCTCTGCCTAGCTGACCTGGAGGAAAAGTCCTTCCTGACCCCAAAGAAGGCAATCGGTCAGACCCTGAGCATTTCAGCAAGGTCTGCCAGCCAGACATGCAATGTCCCATCTCCCATTGTTGGTGATATTTGCTACTAGCAGTTACAGAATTAACTAAATGTGGAGCTCAGATTTCTCAGGCAATATTAGTACAAATGATCTGTCAAGGAAACTAATGTACCATAGCTTAATATGTTGCCACTCCTTTGTTTATAGTTTTCAGTATCTTAGTTTTGGTTGTCCGATAATTTTACCTTTTTCCAGGAGATAAAGATGACTTGGTTTTCATTGGAACCGAAGTTATGGTGCCGTATTTTCAGTCACCCAAAGTTCAACACAGTTTTTCTTAAATAACTAATTTATAATCTTTTTAAAAGTGTGGTGGGAAGATTTCTCCCAACATTCCTGTCCTTCCTTTTCTCTCCCAGCCTCTGGGAATAGCACTGAAAATGCTAGAAATTAGGGTCTAACTGAGGCAGTACTAAGGTTTGACTGATATTCAAATGCTCAAGTATGAAAACTATAATTGTGAGTACATCTGAATTACATGTATTTATATTCAGCTATCAAAATCCTTAAAGCAAATCATAGCCATTACATTTTCTAAGCAAAATGACCATTTAATATAAATACCTTGTGTATTTACCACTTTCATCCAGAGAGAGGAGAGATTTGCTCTATTAACCACAGATACATCTGACAGCTGCTGTTCATTGTAGCCTGGTGCAAAGAGTCAGGCTCATTTGTGCTTGCTGAAGCTAATTATCTGAAAATAATGACACCAGAGAGGAAATCTAGCAAATTGATTCAGATCATGAAGTGGTATGGGAGTTCCAGGTAAGTCCATATATGCGCCTCATAAGAATCTATGAACACTTGTAAGTTGCCTCATCTTCCATTTCTTAAACTTTCCTTTTGAGCTGAAGACTAATAATCCTCAGTCTTTCTACTTGATATTATACCTTCAGCAGGTACCCAGAACTAAGATTCTGTTACCTGATGGCCATTCAGTCCTGAAGTGCTTACTCCCATGTGATGTTCGTCCATCACTGTTGGCCCCCTTCCATGTAGTCATGCTAGAAGTTTGTGAACTGGCCAAAAGAAGATGTCAAGATTAGTTTCTTCTCCCTGGCCTATGCTTCTACATGTCTCTCTACTAAATCTGGCTTGCTAAGTCTCTGCTGTGCTCACTTATTTGCTCATGTCTCCAAAAAGAGCCTAAATTGTTATACACCTCAAACATTACCCCAGCAGCACATACTGCAGCCTACAAATTACTTATTTGCATGTGCAGCATGACTATACATGAACTGAAACGTTTTGAGATAATTTTGTGTAACTTTCATACAGAAATAAGCATGGTTCCACTATGAGACCACACAGGTACTGAAAATGTTTGCAGGATCAGGTCCTTAAATTTACATATGTGCATAATGGAAATGTAGGAACACTGTGACAAGTAAGAGTTTGACTCTTGCTCAGTTGATTGAGGCCATAGAAGGAGCTCCCTGACACACACAAGGCATTAACTAGCATCTTGGTTTATCAGCATAACTTCTGCTGACACCAGTGGAGATTCAGTGGGCAGAATGAATGCCATAGATATGACGCGAAGTTTGCAATTTAGGGGCCATATGGCTTCTATAGACTTCAGTGCAGTCAGAATCAGTCATTTTAATATTGAATCCCCGAAAGTAAAGGGGGCTTGTAGTGAGTGATGGTGCTTATGTTTTAATATTTTATGCAATTTTATCTCCTTTGGATACTTGTGAAATTAATCATTATTTTAAGGTAGTACCATAAATTTACTAAATGCACATGGTCTGTGACACTGAATTGGGGGGAGGAACAATTTTTTAAAAAGTTATCTAGTTTATTTTTATAGGTTTTATTCTGAGCCTATGTCATTGCAAGGTCTTGCAGTTGGCTCCATACCTACTGTTAAGAAGGGAGTTCTGATCTAACTATGCAGTTACTGCATTTCCTTCCATAGTCTCCAGCATCTGAGGACATCAAGCTATTCTCTTCCTCCACAGGACTCTCTCTGAATCTACCCTTTGTATCAGTTATTGAACTGTGCAGTTCACTGCAATCTCCTGGCACATAGCTTATTGTTTCCAATCATACTCAAAAGAAGTTTGTGATTTTAATATGCTAGTAATATTGTCTGAACCCACTCAGCTAATGTAACCCATTAATCCTCTTTTAAATGGCTTGATAGCCATTGAGGGAGAGATTACTGAGTGGTGCTCCACTTTTTTATTTTAATAAGGTTTTTCATTCTTTGCCCTGGTATGCTTTTAAGCTAGCTTCTTTCACTTAGCCAGCTACCTTGTTATTTTCCTTCCATTACGAGCATTGACTAAACCCCAGTGAACATCCTTTGTTTCAGACCTAAATTTATTTCCATCTTGCATTGACCTGTAGTTTCCTGTTTTGTCATGGAAATCGTGATACGGGGAGATCATTTTTACATGCTGTTATATTATCTTACATCTTTTCACTGTAATTTGGGGGTATCAGATAGTGAGTTGAAACAAATTATGGCCATGTTCAACACTTTCTGGGCTCTCTGGGTGTAGTCAGCTTCACAGTTAGTATAACTATTGCACTTCTGAAAGAAGTAGACTTCACACTCTGCATTTCCAGTAGTGACCCCACAGGTGAAAGTAAGCCAGTGTACCCTGGTGCGGTGCTCCAGCAAGAAGTGGGCCAGCTGGGGCACTTGGCTGCAGTGGGAGGGGAGGGGCACTCCCAGCCTGGCTCCCAGCTTCCTGCAGGCTGCTGCACTCAGCAGCAGGCAGCCAGACAGATTAAAGGGGATGGCTGGGGGCGCACTCATACCCCTTTGTCCTGAGTCCTATATCCCCCAGTCTCCTGCTCTAACTCCTGCACCCCCACACCCTGCCCTCCTGCCCAGAGCCCCTCGTACATCCCAACCCTGACTCCTGCATCCCTCACATCCCCAGCCTTCTGGCCTAACTCCTGCACACCCCAACTCTTTGCCCTGAGCCCCTCATACATCCCAACCCTGACTCCTGCACATTCCCAGCCTTCTGGCCTAACTTCTATATCCTCCTCACACCCCGACCCTCTGCCCTGAGCCCCCTGCACTCCACCTCACACACATACATTTCTTATAGGCACTGTTGTATTGCAACCCCTGCTGCTGTAAGCTCCCCCAGGGCGGGGGGGTTGTGATAGCGCAGTGCCTTAAGAAATTTAAGTTACTTCCACCATGAGCGGACCCATTGGTATTACTGTGGTAAGAGCCTCTGCAGCACGTCACAACATGCCTTTGTGACAGAGATTCTCTATTACTAGAGCAAAAGGAAAAATAGTCATGTTGGGTGTGATGGTGGAATTTATTAAATGTAGGAAGGATCTGCTTTGCCTTTATCTAGTCCCTTATTGCGCATGCAAAGAAGTGGGAGAGGCACGATTTGGCCCTGTCACATGTTCATCTCAGTGTTGCATTTTCTTATCTAGGGGCTGAGATACCAGAGTAATCACTTCACAAAAATCTAGAAAGTTTCCTTTGCTGTGATTGGATTGTTGCACTCTCCGTCTGTCCCCAGACTCTCCAGTGTAGATTCACACACTCATAGAAACCTTTCCTAGCCTGTTCCTTTGGTTGCTGGCCTTTTAAATGGGGGTGGGAGAGGGGAGAGAGACAACACATAAAAACTAGAAGCACTAAAATGGCCATTTTGCATCTCATAGCTGCACCTTCTACCAGCAGCTGGGTAATTTTTAGCTCCAATTTGTTTCCCAGGACAATCATCTCTGAGAAGGTGGCACATTCCTCAGAGTTGCCCTTGTGCGTTGTTGCTCTAGCTATGATTCACTGAGTGTATGAAAAGTTAAACAGCATTCTGCAGCGGATCCTGAATTTACAGACACCGCAATGAAAGTAAAGCATCTTTCAGTTTTAGTGTAGTCCCTGCAGTTCATTTTTTGAGGAGTAACGTTAGTTCGAACCAAGGGGTTTGATTCGAACTAATGCGGCCTGGTTCGAATCAGCTGGTGATCGGAATAGCGCGCAGGCGAGATTATGCTAATGAAGTACGGGATATTTAAATCCCCTCTTCATTAGCAATTTTGGTCACCTACATTTGCATCCCTAGTTCGAACTAAGGTGCAAGTGTAGACATACCCTGAGATGCCTGACACTCAGAAAAGAATTTTAACAGAGATTCTTGTCTGCTGCCTATGTGAGGGAGAGGTACGACAGCAATCAATAATGTGCATGTAACCCTTCTGCCGATAGCAGTTGGCAGCCAGGTGGGTCGGGTTCCGTATTTAGGGGTGTTCTTTCAACAATGTAGCCAAACTGACTCCAGCCCTCACCCAGTAAACTGGGAAAATTCCAACCTACCCACTGGGCACCTTTAGAGTCAGTTCTTTGCCTCTCACAAGCACTGTGTTGGAGGCAGAAACAGTCTGTACACACAAAGAAAACCCATAAGCAAGGTACCATCGCTGGAGTCTGTAGGGCAGAGTCTTTGCTTAAAGATCTTTAGTCCAACCCCCAACTCATATAGTGAGCTTCCCCCTCACTTGAAACACCCCACTCATGTCTCTGTCCAGCTGGTGCAGACCCAGAGTTCATGGGAACATCATCATGACGTCTTCCCTCACTGAGCACATGGCAATGCCACCTACATGCTGCTCCTCCTGGCTGCCCTGCTAGCCACCTGCTGTCACTTCCACTGACGCCCTCTGCTGCCCACCAGCTGCTACTCTTGCTAGCCGTTCGCTGCTGCTGGCCTTGTGATGGATTTGGCTCTGGGCCAAACCTAGTGATTTCAGCTCTGTGATTTCAGCTTAGTAATTTCAGCTCTTGGCCCACAGCACAGTCCAGCCCAAAGATTCCAGCATGCACTGGAATAAAATTCTAAAATAATAAAGAGACTCTTTATGGAGCCTGTTTTAGTTCTATCATTAGAGTGGGGGAAGGGGAGAAATAGGTTGAACCACTCTCACAGCTCACACCTGGTAGGCATGTAGCCTGCTGGTTCAGAGCTCTGCCCTTCTCCCAGTTGCCTTCACAGAGTTTGGTAGAGAAAGCCTTGTCCATCTGAGATGCTTTACACTGACAGTTTCTCTCCTTTGAACTGAGTTAAACACAGTCTGACTTTTTCTGCATTCCCAATAACTGCAAGCATTGGTAATCATATCTTCCAAATCCTGCATTTAGGATTAGCACAGTTTGTGACCCCACAACAGGCAAATTGGCAAAATACCATTCTAACAATTGAATATCTAGCAGGCCTAAAGAAACTGAGTGAACTGTATTTCCTTAACCACACCCAGGATTCCTTTCCCATTCCAGCTGGCTGTAATGGAAACACTGATTCAGACCCTGCTTACATCTGCAAGAGTAATAGATTGCTAGGCAGTAATAGATTGCTAAAGGAAATTCACCCAGTCTCAGGATTCCACATCATTGTCTAACTCTACAAATCTATTTTTGTCATCAGCTTTATTGTTCATAAAAGAGAAAACTAATGCAAGTAATCAGAAATCGCTGTATCCCATACAGCTAGAGTCTCTTTTTTCAGATCCCTCCATGAAACTTGCTCCGTCCATGAGACCCACAACTCAATATCCTCTACTTGACCTATCCATCTCACACTCACAGCTGTAGGTGAACACTTGGTTAATTTTTTACAGTGAACATGCCAAGCTCAGTGCTTACCCATCTGGGGGAAATGCTAATGAGTCTCTATTAGTTTTTTTTTAATTAAACTTTCTTCTAGAACATAAGAACGGCCAGACTGGGTCAGACCAAAGGTCCATCTAGCCCAGTGTCTTGTCTGCCAACAGTGGCCAATACCAGATGCCCCAGAGGGAGGAAACACAACAGATAATCATCACGTGATCCCTCTCCTGCCATCTATTTCCAGACATTTCTGTATCTTATTGTTTTAGGTTTTAAACTGTTAGGGGAAGAGTCTAAAACCAGGACTACAAGAATGAAGCATGAGCATGTAATATATACACACTGACTAGCCTAGGTGCTCACAGAATAAAAACTTTCGGATTGCAGGTGTGATGTTTTTGGTGCTCACAAGAATAATATAGTTCCTGAGAGTGTAACACTTTACAGTCTTAGGATACCATGGATTAATGATTTCATGGGTCCTCGTCCTCAGTGTTCTTCACAGGTGACTTGCCCCAAACACCTTTATCTACTTACTCAGGCCCCACACAATGACCTGAGCTCTGGCCCTCAACCAACTCCCCTTCCCTCCCTAATGGTCCAGGTAGCCCATCTGAATGGCAGAAGAGTCCTAGCTACAGACAGGAAGCCTTAAGCTCTCCACTTGCATGCCTCTGCTGAAGCCACAGGTTAACTTTGTATGGGAATTGTGCGTCAGTGTTTCGCTTGCCTCAAACTGAAGACCTCCTAAGCATGTGATGCTTAACCAGTGCACCAAGAGGCATTACATTTATTAACACAGACAGCTTCACAGTCCAATATCTTCCTTGTAGCTAAATGCTGTCCTTGACCTGGATATTTTTATCTCAAGAACTGGAACTTGGGGCCTCTCAGCTTTGTTTTCTGCAGATGACTTGTGATCCTATGAATCCCTGAGTGCTGCGGACATTATCACTTTTAAGACAAATTAAGCATGTTTCGGAGCCTTTGCGGGGATATTTATCTAAGCCTCAGAGTCAGCAATGAAAACTTCTTCCTCTGCTAATCTTCCCTGAATTAGACACACTGTATCATTAAGCATGCACAGAGGGCTCTAATCAAAAAGCATTTATCAATCCTGAATCCTGCAGGGAGGTAACTTAATGACACACGGTTCTAAGCTAATTATTTTTTTCCGTGGCTCAGGCCAGCCTTGTGATTTACAGGGCCACGAGCTAAGGGCAGATGCAAAGATGCCAGAGGGCTGAACTCAGACCCCAAGTTGTTTTTTTTATTTTATCCTTTATTCCTTTTGCCAGAATGGGCAAAAAGTGCTGGGAGTAGTTTCTCCATGTGGACCAACTGCCGAACAGGATCTCTGAGTTTTACTTCCTCCAACTGCGCTCTCAGAAGTCAGGGAATGAGCCTCAGCTGCAGTTACGAGCAGGTGGGAAGAGTCACCTGGGCTTGGACATACCTGTGTCTGCCTCCCTCCCGGCTCCACCCTGCCTCAGTTTAAATCAGTGGGGTGCTCATGCTGAAGTCTTGCTGAGAAGATACATGAAGCGGCTGTTGCCAGGCACTATGCATGGGAGCTGCATGACTTTGGAATTTGCCCCTTTCCTCTGTCCAAATTAGCTCAAGTTTAATGTCCTTAAAACAGGCTACAAAATACATCCTTCTGTCCCAGGGATTTGGAAATGGGACAGAACTGGGAGGAAGACTGAAGGTTTGTACTGGCCCTAGGTTGCTAGTTAGGAGTACAGTGCACTGAGCTCTGGAATATTTTTCAGCTATGCCAGGATCTTAGATTGTGAGGTAGATGCTCTTTTTGGGTATATGAATCCATTTGCTTTGCTCATGCAGCTTTCTTTGTGGGCGATGGGTTTCTGAAATAGAATATCTATTCCAGCAGTCCTGGCTCTTCTAACATGAGCTTCACCAAACTCCTGCCATTGGAGGCAGGCAGTGATATTTTCTATGGACAGAGAGAAGATACTAGACAAGTTTGCCTTTTCCTATTAGGGATGTAAAATCCCATTTAATTGGTTAATTAAGCGGAACCAGTTAATGGGTTAAAGGGAAGGCAGCTTGGGGGGGGCTGCTCCAGCCCGGCTCTGTCCGCAGTGGGACTGGGCGTGTGGTAGGCAGGAGATGCTCTGGTTGTGATGCTTACTGGGTAATGGTTAACCAGTGTGCGGGCCTGGGAGTGGGGGCTGGTAGCCTTCCGTGAGCTGGATTGGGAGCAGCTGCTCCAGCCAGGTTGGAATGGTCCTTCACCTGGGATCCCACTTGGTTACACATTTGGTTAACTTAATGTTTAACCAGTTAACTGATTAATCGGGATTTTACACCCCTGTTTCTTATCCTACCTCAACCTATGCCTCTTCCATATCTATTGGGCTGATATTTGCCAATGCAAATGAGAATTGTTCTGAGGCAGTGTTTAGGGAAAGGTATGATTTTGATTGGGGGAAAAAAAGTTAAATTTTCTAGTTTAGACTTTAGTACTTAAAACAAAGCAAAACTGAGTAAGTGGCATCAAGAGGAATGGATGCAAGTAACTTCCATAGGTATTGTGGGACCTCTCTCTCTCTCTCTCAAAAAACAAAACAAAATAAAAAACCAAAAGGCAAATCAAAAAACAAAACAGTGGCCTGACATGCTTTGTGTTGTTTGGGTTTGTTTTTTTTTTAAGGGGAAAAGTTTCATACTTCCAAGATTACTGGAGAGGGAAGCTACCTAGAGCACTTCTATCTGATTATGGACCCATCCCGGGCAAGTGCAGAATATGATGTTTTCTGAGCACCCTTTACAGAGGACTTCCTAGATCTTGATCTTTTCATTAGCTAGTTACTGTATGCTGTGCATGTTTATACATGGAACCAGGGCTCTGCCAGTTTGTCTTCTCCCTCCTTGAGAGCAAGCAGTAGATTAACACAAGATTTACAACTGTACGTTCCATTTAGGGAACAAATCAATGTTCATGATTTTACTCTTAACAAACTGGATGGTTGTCGCACTGAGAACACCGAGGGAGGAAGTGTAGGTTTTAGCAGAGGGCTTCAATAGAAGGTTCTAATTTGTCTAACTTGGGAACATGTCTGGCAGGTGGAAGTTTGATTGTCAGGTTCACCACAGATTTGCAGTCAAACAGCAAACTGGATCGTGGGATAGTGGGGATGTTTCTTAAGAAGAAGGAGAGGGGGTTGGGTTGGGCTTTTTGTACAGGAGGGACAGATAGAAGGGGATGCAGGATTGTTAGGAAGCTGATAAAAAGTCGATTCTTGTGGGCAGGGAGGAGAAGTATTTCAAGGGAGGATGGAAGCTGGTGGTGTGTCAAAAGAGGAAGCTGTTGAAGGAAGCTTGTCCTGCTTTGGGTGCCAGGGGGACAGAGGAACATGAGTATCACCAGCAGTGCCATTCACAGAGGACATGTACTAGTCCATAGTGCTGTAAAATCTAACCCTTTCAGTACCTGTTCATTCTCTGGTCTGCTTTACAGATCACCAGGTAGTGCTAACAACTAAATGTGTCAACAGCAAGTCAGGAGGAAGATGAGATTTTTCTTTTGGTCCAGAGACCAGGCAAGATGCAGGATCTTTGCCTGATGAGCTTGAGAAAGGTGAATGACTCCGTTTGGAAGTTCAAATCCATTTGCAGAGCTGCCTGGGCCTTTCTATGCTTATTGCAGCAAAACCCCTCAGGCAAACTATGCAGCTTCCTGGCCAAGTATCAGCAAGACAGTAATGCAGCAAGCTCAGGAGAGCCAGAGACTTCCTGCTGTCTTAACATATTGAAATGCTTTAGCAGAGTCACAACTGTATCTAGACAATTGTAGGAGCAGGATGCTAACCACCACTCCAAGGGATTCTGCTCAATGCTTAGCTGCCACAGAGCCAGGAGCACTAAAACCAACAGGAGAGCCTGAAAAGAGCAAGTCCAAGTTGTTCTCTTTGTACCGATTAAAAAGGAATCCAGGGTAGTATCTAAATTGAAGTGATTAAGAATCCCTCAACTAATCTTTTATATAAATCCAACCACAAATTGAGCCTTAAAAGGTAGCCTGCAAAGCTGTTTTTCAAAAGACTTTTATGCACCAAAAATGTTTAAAAAGCCCCACACTCAAAAATATTCCATGTAAGGAGCAGGTCTAATTGCTCTCAGCAGGATTCAGAGAAGGATTGGCAGTTGATTTGAATGGGAAGAACACCCAGAGTTACAATAGTAATGATTAAATCAAACCAAGAAAAGCCAAGGCTAGATCATCAGCAGATGTAAATTGGCATAGGTCCACTGGAGTCAGTCAACTCACACCAGGTGAGAATTTGCATCAACTACCAAGTACCTGAGACCACATGATTTAGCCTACTGATCTAGCACAAAGTTATTTGACTAGCCATCCAAGACAGGATATAGATACTGCATTAGATGCAAAGTATAGAACCTGTTCCATTTATGTACTCCAGGAAATATTCTTATTGCTAGTCCATCTGCGGTTTGATGCTTTAGAGCGATGTATTTGATATTCTCCTTTAAGGGGTTCCATGTTGTTTCTCTTCCTGAAGTCATGGTTCTCTTGAAGAGCTGTTTTGCTAGGTTCTTCTTCAGGTGGCTCCCTTTATTCAACTAGATTCCTCATTGAGTTTCTTCTCCTCAGCAGCTCAGGCACAGATTGGATGAGGTGCATTAATCTGAAGCCTTTTAGCAAAACATTCAGTTAAGACCCACAGAGGAGTTTTTTTACTATTTCTCTTTCCAGATTGTTTACCCTGCCCTTTTAAATGCACAGTCCTCTAGAGGTTTGAATTCTAGTCCATTCAGAAATTTTGTAACCATGGGTAACTGCTGAGTTGACGTGGCTCTGCTTTGTTATAAGAATGTTGTCATGTTTTCAAATCAACTCACTTTGGTAGTTCTTTCATTTCACAGCATTTATCTCAAGATTTTTGTCCTTGAAGAAGTTGGAGTTTAAAGAAAAACAAACAAAAACACCCAATATATTGTAAGGGTGTTGAGAGGCGGGTAATTGACTAATTGTGTAGTCGATGCAATTTGTATCGACTACCCGATTAGTCGATAAGAGAAGGCACTCTATCCCCACCCACGCCAGTCCAGGAGCTACCCCTGCTGTGGCTCTAAAATTTAAATGGAGTAGGAGCTGGGCATGCAGGTATTTAAAATTCAGAGCAGCAGCGGTCCCGGGCCAGCACGAGCCAGGACTGAGTTGGGCTTGCTCAGTCCTGGCTCACACGGGGGGGGCAGCTCCCCACTGGGATCCCCATGGACCGGGGCTGCTGCCGGAGCAGCCTCTGCCTGCGGTGAGCCTGGGCCCACCACAGGGAGAGGCTGCTTTGCACCAGCCTCCCCCCGCCCCTAACTCAGATTGGAAGACTGGAGCTAGTGTTTGCTTTCGCTAAGGCTGTGGCTAAATTAGGGGGGCTTATAGCCACACAGCTATGCTGATGCACTGACACTGCTGTTAGAGCTCATGTATAGCTGCTTTATGCCAATAGGAGAGAGATCTCCCATTGACATAATCCACCCCCAATGAGCAGTGGTAGCTGTGTCTCCTGCCAGCATAGCACTGTGCACACGAGCGCTTGTGCTGGCATAATTGACATCACTCGGGGGTGTGGGTGTGTGTGAAATACATCCCTGAGCAACATCCATTTTGCTGACATGCATGGTGGCGTAAACATAGTCGTGCACTAGAGTGAAGCTGCAGAAGCTCTTGTGAAGTTCCTCAGGATTTGCACCAGAGTCACTGAGAGCAAACTTCAGCCTCAGCTCTTAAAGGTTAAATAAATTGACTGCATAAGCGCACAGGGCTGAGAGCCAGAGGAGGGGGGAGGGGGAAGCTTTCCGAGGCACAGACATCTCAGTTCCCTCTTCTCTCCCCCCAGGCGCTCCTGCAACTCACTTGCCCCTTCTTCACCCCGTTACATTGTTGGATGCTGTAATATTCAATCAAACCCGCAATTACAGGAGAGAAAATTTGGTTAGGATACAGCTCACAGCTGTGGGTCTGATGATTCTCAACTGTGAAATTAACAGTTCCAAATTAAAAGAGGTAGTTGAATTACAATGAGTTGCTGGAAGTCACTGTAGGAACATGCCAATGAAGCTGTGGTTTGGTGGTGTAAGAAGGCTCCAGAGGGCCTTGATGCAAGAATAAGTTAGAGGTCCCCTTCCGGATTCTAAAATCTACCCTCTTCCAGCACTCCACCTCCCTCCCAACCCACTACAATCCCCCCAGCTCCTTCCATGGCCTCCCTCACTCTCCTCCAGTTCTTCCTCAACCCCTTTTCAGTCTCCTTCAGTCCAACCCTAGCTCCCCCAGCCCTGAGCTAATCACCCCCAGCCCCTTTTAGCTCACTGCCTACCCCATACTTCCTTGATCCACCTTCCCGGTCCCCTCCAATCCTCTCCCTAAACTCCTACTCCACTCCAACCTCTTTCCCCATCCTCAACAGTTCCAACTCAGCTCCCTGAGCCACAGCTCTCCCTCCCCCACTGCACCAAGTAATTAATTCCTCTCCACTGCTGCCTGCCCCCATGCAAAGTGGCTGATGCTTTTACCTTGCCTTCCATGGGGGAGAGGTAAAGGTAACATCTTCAGGCTGCTCCCAACATTGTGGTCCCCCTGTGCCTTCTCTGCATGCCCTTGCCAACTGTTCACACCTGAGGGCCAGGGTTGCCCCACCCCTCATCGGTGGTCTGGCCCAGGGACCAGTGGGCCCCATTTTCCCCCAGAGGCCTGTCTCCTTTGCTGTGTGGCATGGCTCAGCTCAACTCCTGCTGGGCAGGTGGCAGCACAAAGGGGATAGCCACGGGTGGCTAGATCCAAGCATGCTACACAGCTAAAAGCACCTTGCAGCATCAGCACCGACTGCCCACCACTCTCATTTCTGGACACCTGCTTTCTGTTCAATGGAGGGAGTCTATCCAGGCAGCTCCCGGTATCCCAGCTCTTGAACTTGCGGGTCTTACCACTGTACTAGTAAGGGGTTCAATCCCCGTATCTCCAGACAGGGCACGGTTCCTGCCTTCGCTCTCTGGGCATCTAGGTTCTACATTGAATTTGTGCTCTGCTTGGGTCTCTGTAACCTTGTGGACCCTGGTGTGACTGCACCACGTGCACCATTGTAATTACACCGCTCGTGGCTTCCTCCAGTACTCCATGCTTATAGATACCCAGTTGTACAGGTTGGACCTCCCTGGTCCAGCACCCTGGGGACCTCACGGGTCCTGGATGAGGGATTTTGCTGAACCAGGGGAGGTCATTTCTGGACCCCCTTCCACCATACCTTCTCCCCCCAGCACTGGCCTGGCCCACCAGCCTCCGCACTGGTTCCCCATCTGCTGCTGGCCCCACTGCCCTGCCGATTCCACTGGGCAGCCACTGCAGCTCTCAGCCCTGCCAGGAAGCCATGTGCCAGGGCTCCTGGCACCCCAGGCAGCTGTGTGCTGTGGCTTTGGTCCCCACCGGGCAGCCGCACATCACAGCTCTCAGCCCCACTGAGTTACCAATGCCACTGCTGTGGTTCCCAGCCCTGCTAGGCCACCACGCGCCAGGTCTCCCAGGCCTGCGTGGCAGCCTGGCTGGGTCAGCAGCTCACTGCGGGCTGCTACTGGCCCTCTACTGAGACCCTTTGGTCCTGTAACCCTCATGCTGGACCATGGATGTTGCCAGACCAGACGGTCCCCGTTTAGAGAGTTTCAACCTGAGTATCGTTGCTTGGATGAATCACAGTTGTTCTGAATCAGAAATCCAGGCACTGACTTGGAGAAGCCAGTCTAGAGGCAGGCAGAAAGCCTTGCGCCCTAGAGCCTGAACAAGCTGTGATCAAGCAGTTAGTAAAGTGGAGTTTGCGTCACGACTTTGGGAACACCATGTTAATGCTAACTACAGCTAATATTGGAGGCCAAGTGGTAATACCCATGTATAGGAGGCGGATGGGTGGTTTTATTCTGCTGTAGTTAGTTATTTTGGATCCATAAAGATGCTTAAGAGCCTAAACTCCATTCAAATGTGTAAGGCCCAGTTTTCATTCCATTATGATCCCCTCAGACCTTGTAGGTGTCTAAACTCACTTGGTACCTAAGTTTTCAGGGTAAAAATTCCCTCAGCACCTATGTTTCTGCCTCTGGGCCTGTGTCATGCTGCTTCCTGATGGATGTTCAGATGCCTGTTTCCTACCGAAACCCAGAGCAGCAGTGCTACCCACCTTATAACTTGTAGCCTTGCTTGGGATGTGAGACCCAGGTTCACTCCTCTACGCTCTGCCGGAGGGGAACAAAGAGCTGAACTGTGGGGTTCCACCTCACCAAAGGAGCTCTGTAACCAGGGAGCCGTGCTCTCTGGCATGCGGGTCCCTTCATCACTCCTTTTTGCCCCATTTCCAGGTGAATAATGAAAGAGTGACTAGAAAAGGGGAACAGATCTTGGCTTTCCCAGATGGGTCCCCTTCCCACTGGACTACAGAGTCAGTCTCACACTCTCTCAGGCCCAGTGGCTTTGAAATAATAGAGAAGATGATGACCCACAAAGCAGGTTTGCAAAAGGGTTAAGTTCTGTTAAAATTCATTTTTGTGTCCCGATGAGAGACAGGGAAGTAGGATTGAATTGTGGGGTGGGGGGAAGGACTATCCTTTCCTCCCCATAATTGTCCCTATCTAGAAAAAAGCCAAAATAGGGTCTGACATATTTTCACCTTGAGGTACCACACTGGCGATGTTCCCTTTGTCCGTGGGAAAGGCTTCAGTGTTGGCTGGTATCTCTGAGGCTCCATATTGGGTCAGGTGGAGAGGGATAGTTGGCTAAAACCTTAGGGTGGGCTTGATGGCCTATACAGAAGGTCTCTACACAGGTGCTCTTCAGGTGGAGACTTGGTTGAGCTGGGAAGCCTGCAGGGTTTAGCATAAGCTCGAAAGCTCCCTTCAGCTGGGAAGCGTGACATCACTCAAGCTTGCTGGCACCCAGGAATTTAGTTTAGTTCAGCTCAAAGCACGTGCCTTTCATGGGTCTTGAGCTTTCTTTGCAGCTTCCTGTGGGTTAAGGGTTCAGTCTGACTAGAACCTGGAGGACTTAGGAACTTCTATTACCCCCACTGCCAGAGCATCAGAACCCCTCACCATCTAGAATGGATTCATCCTCCCAGCCGCCCTGGGAGGCTGACTGTGCTATTGTCTCCATTGTACAGGCAGGGAACTGAGGCACAGAGGGAGATCTACATTCACAAAGGTGTGTAGGTGTGACACTGGTGTGTTGTAAACCCAGAAAATCCCAGTGCCAGTCACCAAGCCTCAGGTGCCGGGGCTCCTGTTCAGAGAATAGGCACCTTAGCTTGTGGTTCACAGAAGCGCTGAGCACACACACTGGGTGGATTGGAGCCGTTATGACTTTGGTAGACAAGCCTCTATCTTCCCCCAGTTCATGAATCACAAGTGGGGACAGGCACCTCCCTGCAGCCCAGATTTAGGCACAAAACTCCATAAAAGGGCCAGGACTTAACATACACCCCTTTTGTCAGCATTCTCCATTGGCTAGTATAGGTGGCTCCCCACATAGCATGCTGATTTTTGGATCCTATTCTAAGGTACCTTCCTGTCCTCTCACCGTATAGTAGCTTAGGCACCTAACTCAGGCTTTGTGGGTCACAGTGTTGTTGCTGTGATTTTCTAGGTGCTGCAACACTGAGCAATACAACACCCATGACTCTCTTGTGGAGCTGGGCCTCAGTGACTCACCCCAGGCTGCACAAGCCCTAATTAGTGGCCATTCATGCTCATTGCCCACTTTCTAACTGAGCTGACTTGGCCCTGTGGATATGGAGAAGGCAGTGGACATGATATACCTTGTCTTTAGCAAAGCTTTTGATACGGTCTCCCACAATATTCTTGCCAGCAAGGTATGGAGGACGGCTTGGATAAATGGACTATAAAGTGGATAGAAAGCTGTCTAGATTGTTGGGCTCAACGGGTAGTGCTGAATAGCTTGATATTTGGTTGGCGGTCGGTATCAAGCGAAGTGCCCCAACGGTCAATTCTGGGGCACATTTTGTTCAACATCTTTATTAATGACCTGGATGAGGGGATGGATTGCACCCTCAGCATGTTCGTGGATGACACTAAGCTGGGGGGGAGGTAGATACATTGGAGGGTAGGGATAGGGTCCAGAGTCACCTAAACAAATTGGAGGATTGGGCCAAAAGAAATCTGATAAGGTTCAACAAGGACAAGTGCAGAGTCCTGCACTTGGGACAGAAGAATCCCAAGCACTGCTACAGGCTGGGGACCAACTGGCGAAGCAGCAGTTTGGCAGAAAAGGACATGGGGATTATAGTGAGAAGCTGGATATGAGTAAAAAATGTGCCCTTGTAGCTAAGAAGGCTAACGGCATATTGGGGTGCATTAGGAGGAGCATTGCCACTAGATCTAGGGAACTGATTGTTCTCCTCTATGCAGGACTGGTGAGGCCACATCTGGAGTATTGCATCCAGTTCTGGCCCCCCATTACAGAAAGGTTGTGGATGCATTGAAGAGGGTCCAGTGGAGGGCAACAAATGCCCTGGAGCACATGACTTATGAGGAGAGGCTGAGGGATTTGGGCTTATTTAGTCTACAGAAGAGAAGAGTGAGGGGGGATTTGATAGCAGCCTTCAACTTCCTGAAGGGGGGTTCCAAAGAGGATGGAGAGAGGCTGTTCTCAGTGGTGACAGATGACAGAACGAGGAGCAATGGTCTGAAGCTGCAGTAGGGAAAGTCTAGGTTGGATATTAGGAAAAATTATTTCCCTAGGAGGGTGGTGAAGTACTGGGATGGGTTCCCTAGGGAGGTGATGGAATCTCCATCCCTAGAGGTTTTTAAGTCCCGGCTTGACAAAGCCCTGGCTGGGATGATTTAGTTGGGTTGGTCCTACTTTGGACAGGGGGTTGAACTCAATGACTCCTGAGGTCTCTGCCAGCCCTGGGATTCTATGATTCAGTTAGAATGCATTTTACCTCTGAAAGAGGTTGTGTAAAGAGGTGTTTATGAAATGCCACTAGAATTTTGTAAATTAACCCAGCATGGGTGCAGCTGACCCTCTCTTCTCTCCCACAAAAAGACCCAGACACTAATGTTACACCAGCCACCAATGTTATGTGGCCAGTTAAAATGTGATGGCTCCTTCTGCTGCAGCAGCAATACCTAACACTAGTTAGTTCTGTACAGGCCGGTGATCAGACTTATATGGGCAACTATACCTCCCTCCCCATAGGTGTCTTGATTTTTCACACTCCCGTCTGGTAGCACTATTGAAGGAGTATTACCAAAGAAAGCAATATTATTATGACCTGATTAACTACAACCAACACTTCTTAGAAGCTGAAGTGGGCAATGAATTTTTGCCTTAGGTCAGTGGTTCCCTTAGGTCCAGAGTGACCTAGACAAATTGGAGGATTGGGCCAAAAGAAATCTGATGAGGTTCAACAAGGACAAGTACAGAGTCCTGCACTTGGGACAGAAGAATCCCATGATGCTACTGTAGGGGGTCTGTGGAAAGGAAAGGAAAGGAAAAGTAAGGATCAGGCCCATCACAGGACTGGGACTTTCCGCCAGGTGATTCTCACCTGGCGCTTGCCATTCGCAGCCAGCCTCTCACACACTGCCTCCTGCCCTCAGGATGGGATCTTGATACCCCAGGAGGCACCATCCATCCTCCTGCCACCAGCTCTGCTGCCATTTACTCTCCAGCCCTCTCCCCCTCCCAGTCCTGCGGTGGGCCCGATCTGTACTTTTTTCTTTTCCTTTTTTTTCTCTCCCAGGGCTCCGTGCCTGGCCAAGGGGACAGTGCTGGGACAGGAGCTGCCTTTGGCCACGAGAACCCCCTCACCATATCCTCTGTTGATGGCAGGGGCCGGAGGGGCTGGGAGCTGAGGAAGCAGCACGGGCCAAGGGATGTGCTGGCCGCCGCTTCCTCCTGTTTCCCTTGGGGGTCCGTCAATTTTATCAGATTGAAAAGGGGTCTGTATGTTGAAAAGATTGGGAACCACTGCCTTAGGTCATCCATAGGAAATGCCCTAATTGGCCACTAGGGGATCACTCTGCTCCTCAGAAATACAATAGAAGGCACATTTAGCTGGATGTCAGTAGTGGAGCACAACACATAGGAAGTGAGACATTTCCTACGTTCTCTTTCTTTGAGGGAAGCATTTGTAAAACAGCATAACTTGACTGCATATTTAACACTGTCAGCTGGGAGGATTTTTGGGAGAGGCGAAGAGAGGTGAGGAGTCATAGAATCATAGACCTGGAAGGAACCTCTCAAGGTCATCGAGTCCAGTCCCCTGCCCTCATGGCTGGCAGGAACAAGCACCATCTAGAACATCCCTCACAGATCTTTGCCTAACTTGCTCTTAAAAATCTCCAGCGATGGAGATTCTACAACCTCCTGAGGCAACTTATTCCAGTGCTTAACTACCCTGACAGTTAGGAAGTTTTTTCCTAATGTCCAACTTAAACCTCCCTTGCTGCAGTTTAAGCCCATTGCTTCTTGTCCTATCCTCAGAGGCCAAGAAGAACAATTTTTCACTTTTCTCCTTGTAACAGCATTTCAGATACTTGAACACTATTATTATGTCCCCTCCCACTCTTTTCTTTTCCAGACCAAACACATCCAATTCTTTCAATCTTCCCTCACAAGTAGGGTTTTCTATACCTTTAATAATTTAGCTGCTCTTCTCTGGACTTTTTCCAATCTGCCCACATCTTTCCTGAAATGTGGCACCCCAAATTGGCACAACACTCCCGTTGAGGCCTAATCAGCGCAGAGTAGAGCGGAAGAATGACTTCCCATGTCTTACTTACAACACACCTGCTAATGCATCCCAGAATGGTGTCTGCTTTTCCTGCAACAGTGTCACACTATTGACTTATATTTACCTTGTGTTCTACCATGACCTCGAGATCCCTTTACGCAATACTCCTTCCTAGGCAGCCATTCCCCATTTTGCATGTGTGCTGCAGATTGTTTCTTCCTAAGTGGAAAACTTTGAATTTGTCTTTATTGAATTTAATCCTATTTATCTCAGACATTTTGCCAGTTTGTCCAGATCATTTTGAATTGTCATCCTATCCTCCAAAGCAACGCCTACAGTTTGGTATCATTCCCAAACTTAATAAACGTACTCTCTATGCCATTAGCTAAATCATTGATGAAGATATTGAACACAACCAATCCCAGAACTGATCCCTATGGAACCCCACTCGTTATGCCCTTTCAGCATGACTGTGAACCATTTATAATTACTCTTTGGAAATGGTTATCTGATTAGTTAGGAGCTCCATATAGATTGTATTTCCCTAGTTTATTAATGAGAAGGTCATGTGGGACTGTAACAAGTGCCTTATTAAAGTTTAGATTTACTACATCTACTGCTTCCCCCTTATCCACAAGACTTGTTATGCTATCAAAAAAAGCCCTCCGATTGATTTGACATGATTTGTTCTTGGCAAATCCATGCTGACTGTCACCTACCATCATACTATCTTCCAGATGTTTGCAAATTGATTCCTTAATTATTTCCTCCATTTTCTTTCCCGATAGAGAAGTTAAGCTGACTGAACTGTAATTATCTGGTTTTCCCTATTTACCTTATAGATGGGCCACTATATATGCCCTTTTCCAGTCTTCTGGCATCTCACCTGTATTCCATGATTTTTCAAAGATAATAACTATTGACTTAGATATCTCACCAGTCAGCTCGTTGAGTATCCTAGGACACATTTCATCAGGCCCTGGTGACTTGAAGACATCTCACTTGTCTAAGTAATTTTTAACTTGTTCTTTCCATATTTTACCTTCTGAACCTACCCCATATTCACTGATGTTCACTATGTTAGGCATCCAATTGCCACCAACCTTGTGGGTAAAAATCGAAACAAACAGGTCATTAAGCACCTCTGCCATTTCCACATTATCTGTTATTGTTTTTCTCTCTTCATTGAATAGCGTGCTTACTCTGTCCTTGGTCTTCCTCTTGCTTCTAAGATATTTGTAGAATCTTTTCTTGTTACCCTTTTGCCTCTAGCTAGATTGAGCTCATTTTGTGCCTTTGTCTTTCTAATTTTGTCCCTAAATACTTCTATTATTTGTTTATATTCATCGTTTGCAATTTGACCTCATTTCCACTTTTTGTAGGACTCCTTTTTGATTTTTAGATCATTCAAGATCTCCCGATTAGGCCAGGGTGGTTTCTTACCATACTTCCTATCTTTCCGACACAATGGAACAGTTTGCTCCTGTGTCCTTACTAATGTCTTCTTGAAAATTGTGTCTAAATATGCTCTTACCCTTCCTCAATAGGTGGACCCCATCTCTGCTTAGCAGTCCTTCTTCCTGGAACCTCATCCCATGTTAAAGGAAGCTAAAGCCCTCCTGGTGACACCATCTTCGCAGCCAAGCATTCACCTTGAGGATGAGTCTGTCTCTGTCTGGGCCCCTACTCTTCACTGGAAGGATCGAAGAGAACACCACCTGCCCCCCAAACTCCCTCACCCACACCCCCAGATCTCTGTAGTCATTTCGGATCCTCTGGATGTTATACCTCACATTATCATTAATGCTGATATGGATGAGAAGCATGGGGTAGTAGGCAGAGGGCCAGATGATCTTTGATAGTCATTCCATAACATCACAGATACAGGCCCCTGGCAGGCAGCATGGTTTCTGGGATGTCATGTCAGGGCAGCAGATGGGTGCCTCTGTCCCCCTCAGAGAAAAGTCTCCAACCAACACTACTCTACATTTTCTCCTGGGAGTGGTGACTGCAGACCTCCCAGCCTTGGGGGTACACAGCTTCTCCTCCTCCATCTTAAGAGGTAATTCTTCATCTCGTTGCCAGAGCAGCACAACGGTTCTCACCATGGGGAGGAAAGAAAAGGGTGGAAAAGATACATGTTCCAAAGAAGTTGGCAATGATTAAAGAAGCGGCTTAACAGGATTTTTGGGAGATGGAACATCGTGGATGGGCTGTTGTGGGTTGTGTGCACCATATGTTTAATTGGTTATCATGTCACTGCTTATTATCTATTTACTTACTGTGAAGAGCAGGAAGGGCTGCTTTGAGTGAGGAGTGGCTTTAGGATTGACAAGTATCTAAATGACCAGATGCAGGAATATCGGCTAGAGGGCTGGGATAGGGAGTGAATCTTGTATGCCTTCTCCTCTGGTTTTGCTGCTGGTGTGGAAATTGAGCATAAGTTGCTCTTCTGTGTGGAAAGGAAGATCGTTAAGAGTTGCTTCACTTGCTAGTGCCTCAAGCTGGTTCTACCTCTTCCTTGCTATTAATTTAAGGGTTCACTATATAGTCAAGATAAACTTGAAAAACAACAAATGGTCTGGTAGTACTTTATATAGGCAAGCTACAAAATGTTCTTAGAATCATTCCTGTTATTGTTCCTTTATTCCTGTTCAATAACATATTAATGGAAACTGATGTGAGACATGATGTAGGAAAAACTAAATCATTTGATTCAAATATTAATCTCTGAATCAAACACCCTTCCACAGGTGCCAGCTTTGAAGTGCCACTGAAGTCATTAAAAATGGACAGCAGGTCCTTTCATTATTTATCGGGAGCTTATTTTAAAAGGTGGAAGAAGCAGCAGCAAACGGAGGTGTCAGCAACAATCCAGCAAGATTCAAAGGAGCTCTCCTGTGCCTGGGAAAACAGAAATGTTCTCACTAGTTCTGCAGAAGAACTTTTCTCTTTTTAGAGTGAATAGACAGCCCACAGTGTTTGCAATAAACTAGCTGAGATGAATGAAGGGGAAAACTTTTCTGGGGGAAGGAGGGTTCATTGCATTGACTAGTGGTCCTTTTTCATGGCATTATTTTACTATAAACAAATAATGAGTCTGGAAATTATTTTCCCCATGATGAAATTACTGATTTTTGTGAAGAAATGGGCACAGTGTTTTGCAGGTGCAAACTCTGGCCAAACAAGAAAATGCATTACTATCTAAAACTTCTACTTCCCACATCCCTGGAAAACTACCTGAATCCTACCTGTAAGTTTGGATCAGATAAACCAAAACTGTGTCTCAGTGGAGTCTTACCTGCATCGGGGAGTAATTTTTCAAAATACAGGGTTAAAAGTAGTTTCTGATTCTGCCTGGTCAGATGAAAAAGAGCAACCCATGTAAAATTGTTTCCAAACAATGTTAGAAAAAGGTCTTCTACACAAGGAGTTACATTTTCCTCTCAAACTACATCTACACTATAGCATTTTGTCAGCAGAGAAAATGCAAATGAAGCACTCATTAGCATTTCTCATGCTCTCATTTGCATAGTCTCTTCCGATCCATTTTGCAGAAGAGTTTTTTGCGGAAAAAAACGCCATATGGACGGGGCCATTTTGCGCCAAAAAAACCCCCTTTTGCACAAGATCCCTTATCCCTCAAAAAAGGAGGTATACATGTTCTTGTGCAAAAGGGGTTTTTTGCATAAAATGGCCCCGTCTACGCTGCATTTTTCCCCACAAAAACCTCTTCTGCAAAACGGATTGGAAGAGACTATGCAAATGAGAGTGCAAGAAATGCTAATGGCGCTTTATTTGCATTTTCTCTGCCAACAAAATGCTACAGTGTAGACGTAGCCTGTTACAAGTTAAATGACATAAAAGGAGTTACTTCTGCTTTGCAATGAATTTGCAACTAAAACATTGTTGTGAACTTTTATGATTTTATTGTGAGTCTTTTGAGATCTGGAGTTTTTCTTAACACCCCAGCTCTTGAATTCATGTTACGGTGTGAGAATCGCAGCTTTTATTTCTTTAAAATTAGGTTGCTAGCCCTTGTGGTTGTAGAAAAAAAGCCTGAAAGCATGAAGTGTACCCTAAAAGCACAAAAAGGACCCACATTCTCATGATCTTTGGGGCCTTGACTCATGAGTCTTTCAAGCTTGGGGTAGGCAATACTACAACTTAGTCTAAAAACCAATTTGCTAATACCGTTTTAAAAGAGTTTTGTCTGGGCCATATTCACTACATTTATCATGTTTAACCTTTCTTTAGTGGAAACCATTCCAACCTTGTGTGGATTAATGGGGTCCTACCACAAATCCAACTCCAGTGTGGATTGAGGCCAAAATTGCAGACAACTTGCAGCATCCCATCCCCCAATGTACACCTTGGGTCCTCCCTGTTTGCCATTTCGCTATCCTTAGTGGCTAGGGAGGCTTGTTTGTCCACCTGGGTGTCCTATTGACCATCTGCCCAGGCCTGCTATAATTAAAGCCAGCACCAAAAGGCCATTCGTCTCCAGACCATGAGGACTATTTCAGTCTCTATTAAGGCTTTGCTACTAGTGGAGGAATTGTTAGGCCCATTCCAAAAGCCATATATGCTTGCAGCTTAAATACTTTTAGGAGGAGGGGATGGTTCAAAAGGAAGATCTAGCGAAAGGGGCAAGCAGTGAGGTAGTAAAGTTTGCGGATGATACTAAACTGTTCAAGATAGTCAAGACAGAAGCAGACTGTGAAGAACTTCAAAAAGATCTCACAAAACTAAGTGATTGGGCAACAAAATGGCAAATGAAGTTTAATGTGGATAAGTGTAAAGTAATGCACATTGGAAAAAATAACCCCAACTATACATACAATATGATGGGGGCTAATTTAGGTACAACTAATCAGGAAAGAGATCTTGGAGTTATCGTGGATAGTTCTCTGAAAACGTCCACGCAGTGTGCAGTGGCAGTCAAAAAAGCAAATAGGATGCTAGGAATTATTTAAAAAGGGATAGAAAATAAGACGAATATAGTATGATGGGGGCTAATTTGGCTACGACAAATCAGGAAAGAAATCTTAGAGTTATGGTGGATAGTTCTCTGAAAACGTCCACACAGTGTGCTGTGGCAGTCAAAAAGGCGAATAGAATGTTAGAAATTATTAAGAAAGGGATAGAAAATAAGACACTGAATATTTTACTGCCCCTGTATAAAACTATGGTATGCCCATCTTGTGTACTGTGTACAGATGTGGTCTCCTCACCTCAAAAAAGATATTTTGGCCTTGGAAAGGGTTCAGAAAAGGGCAACTAAAATGATGAGGGGTTTGGAACAGGTCCCATATGAAGAGAGGCTAAAGCGACTGGGACTTTTCAGTTTGGAAAAGAGGAGACTGAGGGGGATATGATAGAGATATATAAAATCATGAGTGGTGTGGAGAGGGTGAATAAAGAAAAGTTATTCATTAGTTCCCATAATATAAGGACTAGAGGACACCAAATGAAATTAATGGGTAGCAGGTTTAAGACTAATAAGTGAAAGTTGTTCTTCACACAGCGCATAGTCAGCCTGTGAAACTCCTTGCCAGAGGAGGCTGTGAAGGCTAGGACTGTAACAGAGTTTAAAGAGAAGCTAGATACATTCATGGAGGTTAGGTCTATAAAAGGCTATTAGCCAGGGCATAGGAATGGTGTCCCTGGCCTCTGTTTGTCAGAGGCTGGAGATGGATGGCATGAGACAAATCACTTGATCATTGTCTTCAGTCCACCCCCTCCGGGGCACTTGGTGCTGGCCACTGTCGGCAGACAGGCTACTGGGCTAGACGGACCTTTGGTCTGACCCAGTACGGCCATTCTTATGTTCTTATGTTCTTAAGATGCATGAAGGGGTAAACCATTTTTGGAAAGGGTACTAATTCCTCATTTCCAAAAGTAACAGACATCCCAGTTAAAACAGCAGGAGTGGCTAGAAGCAGCCAGAAACAGCCCCAAGAAGCTGGTGTGAAATATCCCCTCTAAAAGGCTTTTAATTTTTTAACAGGAATCGCTCCCAAGCTGTGATAGCTGAGCTACTCCAAGGGAACAGTGAGAAGGGGGGTTGTTACATACATATTCACTGTTTTAGTGAAGTCTGTTTTTTTCTGTTCACTGGGAATAAGAGAAATTCCTGGGGAGCTGCATTTGCACAGGGCTACAAGTCATGTTGTGATTGTAGAAGGCAGCTAGAAGGTACATTAACTGGAAAAATATTGGCCTGCATTTCAATCCTGCTAGAAAGTTGCCACTGAATATCGCACACTCCTGGAATCTGGCCACTTTTATAAGTTCCATTGGGCTCTTGTCCACCTACCCACTTAGTCTGCATCATCTGCCTCTCTGTCGTTGCCTTGAACTTGCACCTCCGAAGCAGTTTCTCCTGTGGCTTAGTGTGAAGAAAATGACTCTGTGTTTGGAGGATAGAAATCACCTTTGCAGCCACATTCTTTGGGGAATGTCAGTGAGTATAATGGGATCCTACCTGGAGGACTCCCCAAGGGATATGTCAGAGCCTGTCAACTAACTGCATGTGAATGGTGCCAGTTTAGGGGTAGGACTAGGCAGAAGCAAACATGGTAGCACCAGGAATGCAATGTCAGAACTTAGGCCATTTTAGAACCCACCCCACCTCCCTACCTTCAGGGCATCCCCTCCCACACTCCGAACCTCTTGGCCCAAGACCAGAACCTGCACCCCAACCCCCTGCCCCAGTCTGGTGAAAGTGAATGAGATTTGGGGAGGAAGGGGGATGGAGTGAGCAGGGTGAGACCTCGGAGAAGGGGTGGAGCAGGGGCGGGGCCTCAGAGAAGGGGCGGGAAGGAAGCGGGGTAAAGGTGTTTGAGTTTGAGGTAGATCTTACATTACACTTGAATTGAAAAAGTGATCTTGTGGTTAAAAAGGTTAGCAACCACTGACTTAAATCTTCCTTTCTGAGACAGTTCCTCAGCCTTCTATTGTTGCTCTTCTCTGAAATAAATTTGATTTGGCCAGTGTTCTAGAAATGAGCATCCAGGGAGTATTCCAATTGCGTCATCACCAAAGTCATATAAAGTTGGTCTGTCCTTTTCTGAGGCCATGATAAAATTACTCCTCCTTTAGCTAGGCACAAGCATAGGAACTCCTACTATGTCCATCACCATGGTATTGAACCTAAATAGAATAGAACATCAGAAGACTTTATCCTCAGATAGTAGGACTAGCATTCAAAATGGGAAATAACTGGCTAGGCAGCTGTGATCTCGGGGTTATAGCAGATCACAGTTGGATGAATCAACTGTGTAATGATGTGAAAAATGTAATTCTGGGCCATAATAACAGGAATGTTTTATCTCAGACATTGGAGGAAATTGTTATGCTTTTCTCAGCCTTGGTGAGGCCTCAACTGGAATACTGTGCCCAGTTTTGGGCACCATGCTTTAAACAATTATTGCGAGAGACCCAGACCAGCTGGCTGCCGCATACTAATGGAGGGAAGGCATGCTGGGCTCTGGGTGAATAGTTTTTCTTCCCTGAGTAAGGCCCAGTTAGTGCAGCATAATCAGGCAGGCACCTGGGGCTTGCCAGAAGCAGGAGGCTAATCAAACATCTGTAGTCCACTAAGGCTGCCTGGGCCTTTTTTATAAGGCCTTCCCGCATGGAGGGTGGTAGCCCAAGATCTGAGAGTGAGAAGGTAAATTGTGTGTGTGAGCTGAGGATGCGAGCAAGGCAAAGTGTCATGGATGAGCAGGACAGACTTGCTCAGTTACCAGAGAATAGGTACCGGGAAGGATCGTTTGAG
Organism: Rafetus swinhoei; assembly: GCA_019425775.1. NCBI lineage: Eukaryota > Metazoa > Chordata > Testudines > Trionychidae > Rafetus > Rafetus swinhoei. The sequence goes on from CM033438.1 coordinate 6,623,314, forward strand.
GAAGTGGGCCACTGGGAGGTAAAGGAACCCTGTCTGTTATCATTGCCTTAGCATCTCTGGGCCTGAACCTGAAGTAGTGGGTGGGCTTGGATTCCCCCGAACCTTCCCCACGCCATTACAGAGTTTGCCCCTGAGAAGGGAAACTAGGACTACGGAGGGGTTTTCACCCCATACTGTGGACTAGCCTGTGTTGAGAAGGGTTTAGCAGGCTGTGACCCCTGCCTCTAGTAAAGGGCAAGGGGCTGTGTGGAGAGTCACAGTGAGCCTCTGAGACAAACACTGTCCGCCACAATTGTGGGACCTAGGGGACATGGTTGGAGCTTTGCCACAATATGGACAAATTGGACTGAGTTCAGAGGAGCAACAACGATCAGAGGTTAGAAAACCTGGCCTCTGAGGAAAAGTTGAAAATACTGGGCATTTTTAGTGTAGAGAAGAGAAGGCTGAAGTGGGCATGATAATAGTCTTCAAATATGTGAAAGATTGTTATAAAGAGAATAGTCCAAGTCTCTATGTCCACTGAGGGTAGGACAAATAGCTTAATCTGAAGCAAGGGAGGTTTTGGTTAGACGTTATGAAAAACTAACTGTAAGGTTAGTTAAGGATTGGAACAAATTACCTCTGACAATTATGGAATCCCTGTCTTTGGAGGTTTTAAAGAACAGTTTGACCAACATCTGTCAGGGACGATCTAGGTGTACTTAATCCTGCGTCAGTGTGGGAAGGTTAGATGACGTCTTGAAGTGCCTTTAGTCATACATTTCTATAATTTGCTTTATTCAAAGTGAGTCACAAATACTCAATACTTCACAAGAATGGGCTCCAGTCAACGTGGATGTTTTTCATCGTACAGTCATGAGGAAACATCCTTTTTTGTTCAGATATGAGCAAGCTGCAAGGCTGAGGGGGGATATGATTGCTCTCTTTAAATATATTAGAGGGACAAATACCAGGGAGGGAGAGGAGGAATTATTTAAGCTTAATACCAATGTGGACACAAGAACAAATGGATATAAGCTGGCTAGTAGGAAGTTTAGACTTGAGATTAGACGAAGGTTTCTAACCATTAGAGGAGTGAAGTTCTGGAACAGCCTTCCAAAGGAAGTAGTGGGGGCAAAAGATCTATCTGGCTTCAAGATTAAACTAGATGGGTTTATGAAGGGGATGGTTTGATGAGATAACATGATCTTGGTAACTAATTGACCTTTCACTATCAGTGGTAAATAGGTCAATGGAGGGATGATAGGAGTTACTATAGAGAACTTTCTGGGTGTCTCGCTGGTGAGTCTTGCCTACATGCTCAGGGTTTAGTTGATTGCCATATTTGGGGTCGGGAAGGAATTTTCCTCCAGGGTAGATTGGCAGAGGCCCTGGAGGTTTTTCGCCTTCCTCTGTAGCATGGGGTACAGATCACAGCTGGAGGATTCTCTGCATCTTGGGGTCTTCAAACTATTTGAGGGCTTCAATATCTGAGATATAGGTGAGAGGATTATTCTAGCAGGGGGTGGGTGAGATTCTGTGGCCTGCATTGTGCAGGGGGTCAGACTAGATGATCATAATGGTCCCTTCTGACCTTAAAGTCTATGAGTCTATGAACATCTGGAATCTATATGGCCTGATTGAAATAAGTGGTGATTCTCTTCGTACCATTGTATTGTTCTGTTCTTTGAAAGCTGCAATCCACCCACAACCACCATGAAAAGGAGACACTTAGACCTTCCCACACCTCCTTTCAGAAGGAAATTTATCCTTGTTTCTTTTTAACAGGTGTTGTTTTCCCAAGAAGACAGGCCCAGAAATGTGAATCAAAGGAAAGGAAACAGCTTGTTACAAATGATGAATCAAACTGTGGGTTGGTTCCATAAAAGACAAGTACTTAAAATGTTGTAAAATACTTGATACATTGTCTTACCAAAGCCCAATGTCCTGGTACCCAGACACCTCATACTTCAGAGTTCCAGCAGGCTGGAGGCCAGGTTAAGTACGGGATTTCACAACACCGCTCCCCCACTGCTCCCCATGTATCCTGAGAGATTTTAAATCCCCTTCACTGAAGCATCAGGGCTGACTATGGCTGGAGATGGGGGAGAAGGGTTGGGGTCAGGGCATTTAGCTGGCACTGAGCATTCTCACTCAAGTGCTTGGCTGGCTGTTCGCTCATGGCTACATGCTCAGGGTATCACCGATCACTGTACGTGGTGTTGGGATGGAATTTCCCCCAGGTCAGGTTGACTAGATCTGGCCCGCAGGCCAGCAGAAGCCTTAAGCAGTCTCCCTGCCTGCCCCGCCCCTGCACGCCGCTCAGAGAGGCTGGCTGTGGGGGCCTGTATGTCTCTGAGAGGCGCTGCAATCCGGCGGTGGGGGTGGGGAGGGACACTTCGTGCACTGCCCCGCCCGGAGACAATCTGCCAAGGCCATTTCTGCAGGGCAGGTAGCGTGTAGTCCCCTCCCCCGCCTCGCTGCATTCAGAGCAGCACATGGTCCCTGTGGCTGGCTGCTCTGAGCAGTGTGCAGGAGCTGCGGCAGGCAGGGAGCCTGTCTGAGGGGCCTAGGTAAGTGCTGCCCAGATACTGCCTGTCTCTGGCCCCTCCCTTCCTCCCCCCCCAACACTCTGCAGCCCTGCCTCACATAGCCCAACCCCTCTGCATCCCTGCTCATGCACCCATACCCTTCCCAGACCCTGCTCCCCCCCCTGCCCCAGGTCACAACCTTCTCCACCCATACCCTCCAAGACCCTGCACCCCTCTTGCACCTCACACCCCTGCCCCAGGTCACAACCCCTCCATCCATACCCCTCCCAGACCCTGCACCCCTCCTGCACCACATGCCCCTGCCCCAGGTCACAACCCACTCCACCCATACCCCTCCCAGACCCTGCACCCCCTCCAGCACCCCAGTCCTTTACCCCAAGCCCCCTTTTACATCCAACCTCCATCTGAGACCCTGCGCCCCCTCTATTAATAGCATGGAAGAGTGCAGTCTGTGACCACTTACCAAATTCTTGGAGTGGCCCCCATCAAAAATTATTGCCCACCCCTGGACTAGGTGATCGAGAATCCCTTCTGGCCTTAACCTCTATGGGTATGTCTACACTGCCACTCTAGTTCGAACTAGGGTGGCTAATGTAGTCATTCGAATGTGCAAATGATGCCCGGAATTAAAATATCCCGGGTTTTATTTGCATGTTCCCGGGCGCCGCCATTTTTAAATGCCCGGTAGTTCGAACACCCTGCCCGCGGCTACACGTGGCATGGGCTAGGTAGTTCAAATGAAAGCTCCTAATTCGAACTACCGTTACTCCTCCTGCAATGAGGAGTAATGGTAGTTCGAATTAGGAGCTTTAATTCGAACTACCTAGCCCGTGCTGTGTTTAGCTGCGGGCAGGAGTTCAACTACCGGCATTTAAAAATGGCGGCGCTGAACATGTCAAATAAAGCCCGGGATATTTTAATCCCGGGCTTCATTTGCAAGTTCGAATGACTACAAGTTCGAACTAGGGTGGCTAGTGTAGACATACCCTATGGGTCTATTACACTTTAGCTAGCTAGCCTGCACAACACAGTAACTTTACAGGCTGAAGCAGAGAGTCTGTGTCTCGAAGGAAGCCCTCCTGTTCGTAGGAGCACAAATAGCTTCTGATGGGAGTTAACTTTTTGTCATGAAATGCAAAGCCAATGCTGCGTCTCTATTAATGAGCGCACAACTTGTGCTGCAGTCACAGGGGTTCTTTGATATTCATCTCCACTGTGCCCTGGGGTTCTCCTTTGCCTAGTACAAAATACAGCACAAGTCTAATGTCTGAAACCCAGAGTGTGTCAGTGCTGAATTCTCTAGCTGCCAGCTGTGCCTGTGCTAAGCCCAGCTCACATTGCCACAGGAGATCACCCCAGGGCACAGAAACCCTTCAGTAGCCGAGAGTTGATGTAGGGTGGTCCCTCTGCCATGCTGTGGCTGGACTGGAGGCCTGGGGGGACAGGGAAGGTGGCTACGGTTTCTGTGGGCCCTCATTAGCACCAGCGACCGTCTATACCAGTCCCTGGGACCACTGGCAGTGGCATACAGTACAGAACACCCCCCCCCCCATGCTGTAAGTTATCCCAGGGGAGTGACCCAACATATGCGGAGAAGAAACCTGGCTTCAAGCAATCTTTGTCCCCACTCCATGGTACAGGCTCTTTTGACAGACATCTGGGGTCCAGGGGCATCATGTTCTCGGGGGCTCCCATTTCATCTCAGAGGTTTGGGGAGGGGGGGAGGCTGAGATTAGGGTCCTGGTACAATTGTCCCCTCTCTCCCACCTCTCATCAGCCCTGACTGTGGTAGCCACAACTTAGGGTCTTTGGCTCTCTCAGTTACAGACCTTTGTGCTAAAGGATGATGAGTTGACTGAGGGGAAAACTGTGAATGAACCATTTCTTATTAACAATTGTATCTGAATTGAGGTTTTACTTTGGAAATAGGTGTGATGGGGGGTTTGCTATTAGATGTTAAGTGCATGAACAATAATTAGTATCCTATACTGATGCAAAATGACTTCAATGGAGTTACACTAGTAATTAATTTGACCTATTATGTCCATTTCTGACCTGTTCATCCCTCTTATCTAGAAAATGCAGGAGAAAGGCGCAAAGACAGTAGAGCAATTTCTGATTGTTGAATCACAGAGTCAGGAAAAAAACACCAGCATAGTATTTAATTCTTTAAATTCCTCAACTTGCTCTTAACAGAGACAGGTGTAGACTGCAAGGAGATTCTGGCATGAGCTTTGCTAATGCATGTTCCTCCATATTTGCTGACAGTTGCAGTTTTATCATGAGTCTCACAATATTTGGTGTTTTTCATAAAGCCCCCATTCCTGAAATCAGGTGGTTACAAGAGAATCCCAGCTTTAGACCTCATGATTACAGAGAAAAGTTTCAAAGCCTTATCTCTATCAAAGAAAAATGAAATAAAATGTATCAACAACAAACAGAAGGCCAATAAAAAGAACTCCAGATATCTTACTATCAATTTCACCTGATTTTTAAGACAATCTCATGATTCCAGAGGTCTTGGTGCATGAGTTTGTCATGTGTGCTGTTGGCCATATTGCCACAATGAATGTATCAATGCAGTCTTTCCCCACTTCTGAGAGGAGTTTGACCAAAATACAGAAGGCTCTATAAAAGAGAGTTCAAGTCAAAGATGAACTAGGAAAGGGTCTTCAAAAGTCTCCAGGGACACATTTGCAACAGTTAGCCAGAATATATACAGGACAAGGAAGAGTTCAGATCTCCATTGTCTGATCTGGGAGTCTGGTCACCACTGGATAAGCACATGAGCAGGGCCACAGAACCAAAGTAAGACAAGTGTGGAACAGGAGCAAGGCAAACCTTGGAAGGAGAAGTGCTCAGAAAGCCATTCCCTGCTGTTCCTAGGCTTTATGGGCCCTTAAAGCCTTACCTTGGACAGACATTCCTCTGGTCCCCATGTGTCTGGAGCCCCTAGCCCGCCTCAATTCTCCTTCAGCGTGGCCATGCCCAGGGCCTGGGAGGCGCAGTCATCCTGGTTGCTGGAGGACACGGCCCTTCTCCAGGAGCACTGCAGGTTGGAGCTGCGCTTGCGGAAGGAGGAGGTGAAGCGGTAGAAGCTGCGGTGCCTGTTGCGCAGGTACTCGCGGTAGCTCTTGGTGAGCAGGGTATAGAGGAAGGGATTGATGCAGCTGTTGCTGTAGGTCAGGCAGGTCACCAGGTAGTTGATGCACTTTTGGGTCTGGGCAGTGAGCTGCAGCGAATTGTGGTAGAGGCGCACCAGCTGCCAGACCCAGAAGGGCAGGAAGCAAGCCCAGAAGACCAGCACGATGCTGAAGACCATGATCAGCACCTTCTGCCGGGGGGACCTCTTGCCCTCCTTGTGGGGCGGGTTCCTCTGGGCCTCCAGGTAGGTCCTGGCCAGGCGCGCGTACAGGTAGCCGATGATCACCCCGGGGGCCATGATGCTGGTGCTGAAGAGCACGGTCAGGTAGGTCCGGTAGGCGTCGGCGCTCCAGGTGGGGGCGCACATCCGCTTCACCCGGCCGCCGGCCTGGCCCGCCTCGGTCAGGGTGACCATGAGCATCATGGGCAGGGCGAGGAGCAGGGCGAGGGACCACACGGCGCCGGCGGCGGCGTTGCGGCAGCCGCGGGAGCGGCGCAGGCTGTGGAGCGGCCGGGTGACGGCGCGGTAGCGCTCGGCGCACAGCAGGGTGAGGGTGAAGATGCTGGCGTGCATGGTGAGCAGGTCCAGGCTGAGCAGCAGGCGGCAGCCCAGCGCCCCGAAGTACCAGTCCTGCGCCAGGTAGGTGCAGACGATGAAGGGGATGGTGCAGAGGTAGAGCAGGTCGGCCAGCGCCAGGCTGACGATGGCGCTGTGCAGGGGCGCGGCGCAGCGGCCGGCCTGGCACATCACCGCCAGGGTGTACGCGTTCCCCGCCAGCCCGGCCACGCACATGCCGGACAGCAGCGCGCCGAAGGCGGACGCGAGGAGCAGCTCGCTGCCGCCGCCGGAGCCCGCCGCCCGGCCGGACGCGTTGCCTGCCCCGCTGGCGGTGAGGTTGGGCTCCATGGGGGTTCAGGGCGAGCGGGCTCCGGCGGCGGGCATCGTCCCGGCTGCTGCGCCCCGCCCGGCGCGCTCGCCCCGCGGAACCGCCCCCGGCCCCGTGCGGCTCCCAGCGCTGCCTGGCCCGGCGCCCTCGGCAGCCCCGGCTCTGGCTCCGCGCCGCGGGGCAGGGCTGGCGCGAGTGGCTCCGGGCGGCGAATGTGCGGGGAGCAGCCGCGGCGGGGCTAGGGGCTGTGGCCGCCGGGCTCCTGCCGGGGGTGAACCGGGGGCGTGGGGCTGGGCGTACCCGGGCGCTCCGGGCGTGCGGGGCGTGGGCGGCCCCGGCTCGCCTGTCTCAGTCCCCGGACCCCTGGCCGAGCGCCGCCTTCGCGCTTCGCCAAGAGCCGGCCGGCTGCGGCTGCGTCCCACCGCCCGCGGAGCAGTAAGCGAGCGCCCTCCCGAGCAGTGCCCGGGGCTTCCGAGTCAAGGCGCGGCTCGGGACCAAGGACGCGTCCCGGCCACCCGGCTCATGCCGGGGCTGAAGTGGCCGGGCCGGGGCGAGACAGGAAGGCTTCTGGGGGCAGGGGCCGGACTTAGCTTGGATCCCTGCCTCGGGCACAGATCGCCGGCTGCATCCTCTTCCAGCCCGGAGGGAGCCCATCCGGGCCGAGTGACACATGCTGGGCAATAATCAACAGTGTTTCACACACGTGAACAGGCTGGATTCCCTGCTCCCAGCACTGCCCCAGGTGCCCGGTAAAGGAGCGGCCGAGTCTGGCCCAGGTGAGAATTAGCTCCCCTGATGTGGAGCCATGCAGGCTCCTAGGGGAGTTGGCAGGACGTGCCCTGCTAACTCGGATCTGTACATTAAAGCTGCCCTGCCATAGAGGAAAGGAATGACAACCTCGTAACAGGGCGAGGAAACCTGACCTGGGAGGAAAGGTTAAAAAACTGGGCCTGTGTGTTCTTGAGGGGACCCTAACAACAGTCTTCAAATCTGCAGCAAGGGGGTTAGCTACAGTTAGATCATAGAATCACAGAGTTGGCAGAGACTTCAGGGGGTCATGGAGTCCAACCCCCTGCCCAAAGCAGGACCAATCCCAACTAAATCATCCCAGCCAGGGCTTTGTCAAACCGAGGCTTAAAAACCTCTGGGGATGGAGATTCCAACACCTCCCTAGGGAACCCATCACCAACCATCACTATTCTGCCCTGGAAAGAGCAGCAGCCCAGGCAGAGAAGTTCTAAAGAGATCACATGACAAGACAATGGTAACATCTAAGGCCATATAAGTCAGGGACACCCTCCCATTCACAAGGTCCTAGAGCCCAAGTTCCAGCCTGAGCCCTGCAGTTTACATAGCAATGAAACAGCCCTACAGCCTAAGCCCTGGGTTTGTTTTTCGCTGTAGAGTACCTGAAGATGGGGTGGACAATAAGTGGCCCATGGGCCAGATGTGATTTGCCAGGATTAGCCCCTGGTGGGCTGCCAGATGCATTATTTGCCGGCATGTCTGTAGGTATGGCAGCTTGCAGCTCCCTCTGGCAGAGGTCGCTGTTCCCAGCCAATGGGAGCTGCGGGAAGCGGCATGGACTTCATTTCCTGCTGCTCCCATTGGCCAGGAACAGCCAATGGCAGCTGTGAGTGGCTGTACCTGCAGACGCGCAGGTAAATAAAGCATCTGGCGACCCACCAGGGGCTTGCCCCAGTGAGCTCTGTCCGGCCCGTGGGCTGCTCATTGCCCACCCTTGCCCTAAGATACATTCTGCTTCAACTGTTATAGGGGATTGCTGCACATTAGCTATCCTGTACATACGCTCAATGTGAGATAATCTGCATCGGCAGAGTGGTATCTGACCTCATGAAGATGATCAGATGAAAACTTGAGTTTGTAGGGCTCGTGGGTCGGATGAATTGTTTTGCTGGAGTGAGTGTTGCAAGTTCTGATGTCAGCGGCTGGGGCAGGCAGCCATGTTGACAGTTTTTCAGTGAAGTGGCTGGCTGGACCCGATGCAGTCAGATGTGCTTCTCAAGCCCGTGTAAAGAATGCAAAACCTGGAGGAAGGTTGCTGGCCAATGGCTTGTGTGTGTTATGTTTATGGCTAATTGTGACTTGAGTGCACGTTGTTTGTCTCCACAGCGGCAGCGTAAGGCCTGCAATGGGGGTGTGAATTGTAGAGTGTGCGAACATGTTTCATTCTACCTGCCAAAGGCAGTTGCCTTTGATATTCTCATTTACACATCAAAAGCTATGAATGGGACACATCCAGCCTGACTCAGTTAGCGTCATTAACACTGGTCCTACAGTTGACAGGTAACTGCTTTTGCTGTTATATGTACTCTGGATTCTGCAATTTCCACTCCAAATCATTTGATGAATTGGGTTTTACCCATGAAAACTCGTCTATACTGCATCGTTTTCTCGGAATAATGGCTGTTATTCTGGAAAAACAATACTAGCATCCACACAGCAATTGCGTTATTTTGAAAGAAAATTGAAATAACAGAGGGCTTTTTCTGACGTTGGTAAACCTCATTCCATGAGGAATAATGCCTCTTCTGAAAAAGCTTTTTCGGAAGAGGGTGTGTGTGGATGCTCCACTGCTGCTATGTGGAAATAGCTCCTCCCCAGGGCCATTCTAAAGTTATTCCTCCCCAGTGCTTCCGGGGGCTCTAAATCGAGATATCTTCCAGAAAAGCTTATTTTGAAATAGAGCGTCCACACTACAGAGAAGCCTCAAAATTAGTCCAAGACAGGCTCCCCTAATGTGGACTCGCTATCTCGATTTAGAGCCCCCGGAGGCACTGGGGGGAATAACTTTAGAATGGCCCTGGGGAGGAGCTATTTCCACATAGCAGCAGTGGAGCATCCACACACACCTCTTCTCAGAAAAGCGCATTATTCCTCATGGAATGAGGTTTACCAACATCAGAAAAAGCCCTCTGTTATTTCAATTTTCTTTCGAAATAATGCAATTGCTTTGTGGATGCTTATTCTGAAAGAAGCTTGCAGTGTAGACATACCCTAAGGTGCCACAAGACTGCCCGTTGTTTTTAAAGATGTACCCGATTCATATTAACAAAGTTCTGTTTGTTGATACCTTTAGTCCACACCAGCAGGGTCTAGACACACAGGGCAGTTGGAGCACAACTCATTAGCACATTTACAACTCATACTCCTGTGGTCTGCACTGCACCACTGTGTGGACAAGCCCTGTGTGAGAATGCCTGTGAGCATGTAATCTGGGTATACCTCAGCCATCGTGCCGCAAAGAGGTTTGATCAGTGTAATCCCCCAGAGTGGTCCCCAGCCAAGTGGGTCATTGCTCCACGTTACATTGGCGTGTGGGTACATAGAAAGAAATCTTAATATGTAGCACTTACTTTTAAAGGACTTTGCAAAGGTATGAAGAAAACAAGCACTGAGGGGTAAAGTGATTGGAGGTGCCTATGGAGATATGTGAGTTGGTAGTAATTAGGGATGTAATCGTAGAGTCAATTAACTGATTAATCAATAAGCAAAAACTTATTGGTTAATGCTATAGACTACATGCATTCCCCGCCCCCCGCCAGTAAATTTTTTAGCAGGCTGGCCAGCAGCCCAGCTCAGTCTTGGCTTGCGCTGGGTCTGGGACCTACTCCTGCTGTGGCTCTGCATTTAAAATGTATTGGGAGCCAGGCGGGCAGGCAGATCAGCTCAGTTCCGGCTCACACTGGGTCTGGGAGCTCAGGCCCCCACCGCCCCCAGACAGGGGCTACTGCCACTCCTGTATCAGAGGCTGCAGCGTGGGATGAAAAGCAGCCAATCTGAGAGAGGAGCTGGTTTTTAAACTTGCTCCCCTCGCTGACCAGCTGTCTGCTGGCACCCTGTGCTGTTGCCTCTGATACAGAAGCAGCAGTGTGGAATGGCAGAGGGCTCCGCGGGAATGGGGCTGGAGCACACTGGCTGTTGGCCCCGGCCCCAGGGACTATAGACTAGTTGAGTAACCGATAAGAATTCATGAGGTTAATCGACTATTCAATTAACTGATATTTAACATCCCTAGTAGCAATCACCATCTAGGTCTAGGTTGTGGAGCAGGGGAAAACTACAGAAGCTGACTAACCTAAACCTTGTATCCCTCTCTTGCTCCAAGAAATAAATTATTAAGTAATTGACTTCTATATTTGAGGTTGACTATGCCATCAGCAAAAGCCACCCCAAAAAAGAGTGACAGCAAGATTCAGACCAAGATGTGGGTTTTTCATGGGTTTTCCTTGCCTTTCTATTGCAGTTTTCCTCTTCTTCCCAGCTTAATGCTTTACCTTGTGAATTTACCCGATGAATTGAAGCAGATCACCCTGTGAACTTCTTCAGTAGCAGGCACAGTACTGAGATGACTGAAAGAGCATATGGATTTTGTTTTCAATGTCTGATGGTTTAAATCTTGTTTGTTCACTATCTGCTTTCAGTATCAAGGGAGTATTCTAGCTAAATTGAAATCCGAGCTTTAAAGTGACAGCTGATTCATTTTGCTAATCTCAGCTACCTAAAGGAATGCATGAAATTTATAAGAAAACAAACGTATAAAACTATTTGGAAAATAAAGAGACAGGCAAATCTGGACATAGTTTTGGTTCTCTAAAGCTGGTAGAGGTCCAGATTCTGGCTCTGATTTAAAGGCTGGTATGGGCCATCCACATTTAAGGGGCAGATTTTCCTTAAGTTCCCAATTCCCATTGACTTCTAATGGGAACTGAATATCTGGGTCACCTTTGTGCTTTTGTAAACCTCCCCATTTCTCTAGCCTCTTGAGATGATGCCAATATTTGTTTATGCTATTTGACCACAGATGAAAATGTTTTAGTGAAAGAAAGCCTCCAACTCAGTTTTGTAGCTTCTTACAAAGTGGCAAAACTCCCATTGACTTCAGTGTGACCAGGCCCTATGAAAATTTGGCCCTGTGATTTGGCCCTATGAAAATACTCAGTTGAATTTTCATCTGTAATTTACTACAGCGTATGACCAGAAGCTGCAACATTAGGCTGTGCTGCTGCAACCATGAATATGTGTCTGTTTCTTCACAGCTGTACAACTTCTAAACTACCTCAAATAAAGTGACCTATGAATGTGAATAAAATGTGATTTGAATCCTGCTGGGGGAGCGCGAGATTTGCTAATTCCAGTCTGCTGCACAGGGATTAACTTTAGCTGGTTCAGCTGTGGTATCAAAAGAGTTTAGATCCAGGTACTGACACTGAAATTCTCTCCACCCTAAAGTCTAAATCCACCCTGTGCAAAGCTGCCTGCCATCCTGGCAGCTCAGCTGAGCAGCTGGGAATTCAATAAACTATGTTTATAAGGCCAAATGCTGATTTCACTGAAGTAAATAGGAGTTTTGCCACAGATCAGGAGGTGGCATGACTCGATTTGTCTTGCATAGTAGGTTGCATAAAACTTTTGCATTTCTTTTTGTGTTGAACCTGTTGTCTTTGCTTTGGCTCCATTCTTCATGTTAACTGCCAGCACAGATGGCCAAAACAGGAAAGAATAGCTGATTCCTCCATTCAGGTATTCCTCTGCCACGTTATCTGGCTTTTTGGATTACATGATGGTAATTGGCAGCATCGTGACATGCTTTCTCTCCTTTGCTTCACTTGCTTCTTTCTTTTCACATGCCCGGGAGATCAGAGGCAGCAGCCCTGGATGTGTTAACAACCCGGCAGCAACGTTTTATTCTAAACAGAGAACTTGAAAATATAGTTAATAAGCGTCTGCTTTCTAGATATATTTTTGTTTCAATGGAAGAATATTTAATTGAGCAAAGCTGAGCACTAATGAATCCCCAAGACTCTTGTTCTATGAAACGTGTGGCAGGCCTCATATAGATCCCAGGGCATTCCTATTAAGCTTTTATAAAGCACAGTTTTCTCTTTGCAGTCAATCTGAGTCCAAGGAATACCTGGGTCCTGGGAGAAACATGCGTGTCTTCTCTTGGGGGTTTAGCTCCTGCACACCACTGGGCATTGCTGGTACTCAGCATTTTGCAGGAGTGGGCCCACACCTCTGACAGTGACTTGACTATCAGCAAATGGAACTGTGTGGGAAAGAAAAAGGAAGAAGGTTTTTGCATTTGTTGCTTTAAACAAGGCACAAATTAAGGGACATCTTTTTAACAGAGTCGTTAACTTTGGAACAAGCTGCCAAGCCAAGTGGTGGATTCTCTGTCTCTTGAAATCTATAAATTAGGACTCGGGGGTGCCTTTCTGGAACATGCGTTTGGTTCAAAAATACGTTATTGGGCTCAATAGAGCAATGTATTTAACTTTAACTTTCACTGCTGATTCAAAAATTTCAGAAGGGTAGCTGAGTTAGTCTGAAACAGGAGAAACTTAAAAAACAACAAATAGTCTGGTAGCACTTTAAAGACTAACAAAACATGTAGATGAAGTTGCTGTTTTGTTTCAGACCAATTCCACAAGCCAAATACACAGGGAAGGATTGGAACTCCACTTCATTCTCAAGTTTAACTCTCGCACTCTTTAAATATATTAGAGGGATAAATACCAGGGAAGGAGAGGAATTATTTAAGCTTAATACCAATGTGGACACAAGAACAAATGGATATAAATTGGCTAGTAGGAAGTTTAGACTTGAGATTAGACGAAGGTTTCTAACCATTAGAGGAGTGAGGTTCTGGAACAGCCTTCCAAGGGAAGTAGTGGGGGCAAAAGATCTATCTGGCTTCAAGATTAAACTAGATGGGTTTATGAAGGGGATGGTTTGATGAGATAACATGATCTTGGTAACTAATTGACCATTCATTATCAGTGGTAAATAGGTCAATGGAGGGATGATAGGAGTTACTATAGAGAACTTTCTGGGTGTCTGGCTGGTGAGTCTTGCCCACATGCTCAGGGTTTAGCTGATCGCCATATTTGGGGTCGGGAAGGAATTTTCCTCCAGGGTAGATTGGCAGAGGCCCTGGAGGTTTTTCGCCTTCCTCTGTAGCATGGGGTAAGGTCACAGCTGGAGGATTCTCTGCATCTTGGGGTCTTCGAACTATTTGAAGGCTTCAATATCTGAGATATAGGTGAGAGGATTATTCTAGGAGAGGGTGGGTGAGATTCTGTGGCCTGCATTGTGCAGGGGGTCAGACTAGATGATCATAATGGTCCCTTCTGACCTTAAAGTCTATGAGTCTATGAGTCATGCAAATGGTCTAAATCCTGATATCGGATAGATGGCTCACACATTATCAACCAACCAAACAATGAAGGTGCCAATGGTTCTTGATGTCTGTGTAGAATCTGGTGTTAGTACTCTTCCTTTCCTGTGCATAGTAATAGAGATGTAGCCGTGTTAGTCTGATCTCGCTGAAACAAAAGAAAGGACTATGCAGCACTTTAAAGACTAACAAGATGGTTTATTAGGTGATGAGCTTTCGTAAACTCATCACCTAATAAACCATCTTGTTAGTCTTTGAAGTGCTGCATAGTCCTTTCTTTTGTTTCCTATGCATACTAATGGTTCTTATTAGCCTCTTTTAACTATTTAGTCTTTAAGGTGCTAATAGACTATTGGTTGTTTTTTTAAGTTTTTCCTGTTACAAACTGGCTGGCTAACACTTTGAAACTTATCTACCTAATGTCCTCTTCCTCCCCCCCTTCCCGTCCAATTTTTTTCCTCCCCCTCCCTGCTTCCCTTATTTATTCTTGGTTCTGGATTTCCAACACTCCGGTCATCTGAAGAAGTGGGCTGTGCCCACAAAAGCTCATGATACCATCTGCATGTTTTGTTAGTCTTTAAAGTGCTACCAGACTATTTGTTATTTTTTTAAGTTTTTCCACTACTGAATTACTTGGGCCATACACAAAAATACACTGCAGTTAAAAACATCTTAAACTGTATCTTGACCTTTAATTTTATTGATTGTCCATTTTCAGAGGGAATGGGTTTTTAGGTGCTTAGAGCCTATTTGTTAGAACTTTCTAACTAACTAATCTATTTATTAGAAAAAGGGTAGCGGTGATGTACATAGTGGGAAAGCAATGAACATTCATTCATGTCATTTTTATAATAGCATTGGCTTGCTTCACAGCTAGTATGCTGGTTGGGGAGGAAGGAGCAGAGGGATGCACACATGTAGGGACATGCCCTCTATTTTTTTTCTATCTATGTGCAAAATAAATTTTGTTATGTGCACCAAGGTGTGTGTAGATGTGCACCGCCAGTAGAAACACATGCTGCTGGCTGTGGGCAGTCTGATAATCAGCTGGGTGGCATTTGAATCGTTCCTGGGTGACTGCCGAACCCCTCAGCTTATAGGTTGCGGCTTGAATGCCACAGTCATTTTAAAGTAAGATCCCGTTGATTTTTATTGATATCTAGGAAGAATTACATGCCTCGGTTAAAGGAGTGTGTCATTTGCCATTCCCACAGACACACGCTTTAATCGTCAGCACCCCATGTTTGTTTAAGCCTCGCAGCATGCCCTCCAGCCTTCTGAATAAAGAGGATTGGATGGAATTTCTTTCAGATCCAGCAAAGTTATGGGTCAGCTGAACATGCTGCTATTGCTGCAGGCCTTCCTGGCCCAGCGGGTCTATGACATATCCTGACTCAAGGCATCTCAAACCTGAATCTTGCACATGGCAGTGCACCGCTGCCTAAGGAAAGGACAGTTACTGACCTTGTCATTCTGCTTCGCAGAAGAGATCATCTTGCAGGATTTCCAGCCTCGGTTTCAGACAGGTGGGACACCACAAAGTCTGGAGGAGCAGTGGTGGAAGAATGAGCTTTCCTCCATCTCCCACTGGGGATCTTGTGTCATCTCAGAGCTTAAAGGTTGACCTTGCGACCCATTGGTCAGTGTCTGACTTAACAGGGTGTGAACATTCTGCACTGACAAATTAACCAGTCACCAAACAAAATACCTGGAAGTTAAAAGTGCTTAGTTTGTGCTGAGACCTCCAGCAGCTCCCAGAAGAATGGCAGGCAGGGATTCAAGGCAATCCTGCAGCATTTGAGGCCTCTTCAGAGATGTCCAGAGTCTGAGCCAGCGAGGTCCCTGAGCGTGCACTGCCAGCGGAGGTTCCCAGCTCTGTCACTCAGCCCTGAGCCTGTAGCCTTGAAACAATCACCCATACAAGTGCTTTGTACTTTCGAGTGGCTGGAGATGGGAATAAGGCCAGAAACTCAGCTGGTATAAACGGGTGTAGCTGTTAAAGGAGCTGCCATGAGGTACCCCAGGTGTGTATCCGAACTGTCGGGTGTGCTTCCTGGGATCAAGCATGGCAAATCATAGAGCTGAGCAAGGGCTTATAGCTCTCTAGTCTGAGGCCATATGCAGCAGCTCAGTGTCTGTAGGATCTTGTCTTTGTGCTGGAGTGTCTGAAACCGGAGCTCAGCCCACTGCCTTTGATGGGGAGTGTCGCTTTCCTGTCCTTTCAGCAGAGGTGTGATGGGAAGAATTTAAAAGAATTGAGACACCCATTGGAAGGACTGATGTGCTTTGGGTGAAGGCAATGGAACGGGACTCGGAATCTGGGTTTGATTTATATTTCTGCCACAGGCTCCCTATCTGACCTGGGGCAAATCACTTGATCGCACAGCCTCAGTTCCCAATGGGTAAAATGGGAGTGAAAAGGTGTCCTTTATCTGATTTGCGTATTTAGATTGTGCAGGGTCTCTTACTATCTGCCTAGCAGGATGGGGACATAATTTCGTTCAGTGTCTTAGGCACAACCATGATATGATTAATAGTAATAACCTCAAGTCACTTCGTATAGAGGCTGAACCCCCACCTCACACCATTACAGCAAGAGTTGGAAAGACCACACTAGATTCAGCACAGTACCTTGCAAAGCATCGATCAGCCTCCTTTGCCACCCAAGCTGATGCCAGGGAGGCAAAATACTGGCTCTCGGAGAGGTTTTCTGTCCAGTATGTGGGTATCCAGTGAACACTCTGTGCCAAACATTAACACATCTCTGCTCCAAACAGTGTGAATTTCTGTGCCAGGCAACGAAGCAGGTTTGAGCTGGAATTTGAAATCCCTGGTAGTTAGCTGGGAGCTCTGGAAGCAGAATCTCCTGGGAAGACACTGCTGCTTTTGCTGCTTGATCCATCTTTGCTAACACGGATAAAACAACCTAGGATCTATCTCCAGAATCCAGAGCCGCACGTTTCTCTGCCAGCAAGGCACTAACTCACTCCAGTGTTCACTCTTCTCTGAATGGGCTCAGCATTCTTAGTGCCATTTGCAACCCTAACCCGATGTTATCCAAGGGCTTCCAGTAGAGGCAAAGCAACTGCCTGGTTTATTTTCCACCTTCCTTTCCTAAAAGTAGAACAGAGGTGTCGCTTTCACAGTCTTTACTCCATACCTGTGGGACAGGGGTGGGGAACCTTTTTTGGGTCCGGGGCTGCTGACCCACAGAAAAGTCAGTTGGGGGCAACACACAAGTGAGAAGCAAAGTGAGAAGCCCTGGAATGAGAAGGAGAAAGACTCTCCCCACATTCCCCTCGCACACCAGAGCCGGGGGAGGGGGAGGAGGCTAATAGATTTTGTATGCTCCAGCTCTGTGGGTGGATGGCAGGGGTGCTGGAAAGCCAGCATGGGCTCCCCAATGCTGAGCCTCGGGGGCTGGGTCCAGGCAAGTTGGGGGCCGCATCCGGCCCCAGGGACTGAGGTTCCCCATCCCTGCTGTAGGAGCAGTTAATAGTGAATTGTTGCAAAGTCAAGGTAAATACATTAATGTGTATTAGCAGAGGGCGGAGAAAGGGATTTCCTCTCAATAAATAAATGACTCACGATCCTTCTGACTTTTTGGGTTTTAAGCAGGAGGTGGAGAAGATGGAGAGAGGCTGTTCCAGAGGTGGCAGATGGCAGAACAAGGAGCAATGGCCTCAAGTTGCAGTGGGGGAGGTCTAGGTTGGATATCAGGAAAAAATATTTCACCAGGTGGGTGGTGAAGCACTGGAATGGGTTCCCTAGGGAGGGGATGGAATCTCCATCCCTGGAGGTGTTTAAGGCCCAGCTTGACAAAGACCTGGCTGGGATGATTTAGATGGGTTTGGTCCTGCTTTGAGCAGGGGATTTGGACTAGGTGACTCCTGAGATCTCTTCCAGCCCTAGGATTCTAATCTGAGGGTATGTCTACACTACAGCACTAATTCGAACTAACTTAATTCGAATTAGTTAATTCCGAACTAAGCTAATTCGAACTAGTGCATCTAGACCTAAAAACTAATTTGAATTAGCATTTTGCTAATTCGAACTAGCATGTCCACATTGAGTGGACCCTGAACCGAAGTTAAGGCTGGCCGGAACCAGTGCCGGCAGGGCATCAGGTTAGGACTTAGAGTGTGGAGCTGCTGCCTCAGGCTAGCCGAGGGCTGTACTTAAAGGGACCCGACCCCCACCCTGGACAGACAGTTCTCAGGGTTCCCCGCTTGCTTGTCTACCTCAATGAGGACAGCAAAGCAGTCCTGTCTTGGAGTGCCCTGAGTGCCCACACTCGGCACATCACAGCACTCGGCCATCAGCCCGGCTGCACTTGCGCAGGCTGCCATCCGGGGTCAATCGGGGGCTGTCAGGATCCATGAGGCCCTGCAGGAGAGCTTCCACCCCGAGGAGCCCGCAGAGCCACCCCAGTCCTCCCCATCGGGGGCTCGTGCCCCATTCCTCCCTCACCTCCTTCCACTTACCCCTTCCTAGCCGCCCTTCCTGAAATAAATAAAGAATAAGTAAATAAAGAATAAATAAGTAAAAAATAAAGGACACGTGTGTTCAAAAATAGAAACTCTCTTTATTTAACAAAACGGGGGCTGGGGGGATTAACCTCTGGGGAGACTGGGAAAAGGAGGTGGGAGAGGGGAAGAGAGAGGGTGGGAGAGGGGAGGGGAAACCTGGGAGGAGGGAGCTGGAAGGGGAAGCCAGGGGAAGAAGGAGGAGGAAGTATAAAACTATGGTACGCCATATCTTCAGTACTGTGTACAGATGTGGTCTCCTCACCTCAAAAAAGATGTTTTGGCCTTGGAAAGGGTTCAGAAAAGGGCAACTAAAATGATGAGGGGTTTGGAACAGGTCCCATATGAAGAGAGGCTAAAGAGACTGGGACTTTTCAGCTTAGAAAAGAGGAGACTGAGGGGGGATATGATAGAGGTATATAAAATCATGAGTGGTGTGGAGAGGGTGAATAAAGAAAAGTTATTCATTAGTTCCCATAATATAAGGACTAGAGGACACCAAATGAAATGAATGGGTAGCAGGCTTCAAACTAATAAAAGAAAGTTCTTCTTCACAAAGCAAATAGTCAACCTGTGGAACTCCTTGCCACAGGAGGCTGTGAAGGCTAGAACTATAACAGAGTTTAAAGAGAAGTTAGATAAAGTCATGGAGGTTGGGTCCATGGAGTGCTATTAGCCAGGGGGTAGGAATGGTGTCCCTGGCCTCTGTTTGTGGAAGGCTGGAGATGGATGGCATGAGACAAATGGCTTGGTCATTGTCTTCGGTCCATCCCCTCCGGGGTACCTGATGCTGGCCGCTGTCAGCAGACAGGCTACTGGGCTAGATGGACCTTTGGTCTGACCCAGTACGGCCATTCTTATGTTCTAAGGTCAGGGCTCAGGGTCGGGAGTCTCACTGGACCAACTTGATTTTCATGCAAACCTGCTCCTGGGTTCGCATGTGGCCTTTGGTGGCCAGGCTGTCAGCTATCCTGCCCTAGAAGGCCGCATTCCTGTGCCTAGTGCGGAGATTGTGGACGTTGGAGGCCTCCCCCCAAACCTGGATGAGGTCCACGATCTCCGCACTAGACCAGGCGGGCGCCTGCCTCTTGCAGCCCCGGGCAGGCTCCTGGGAGCCGCCAGCCTGGTCCTGGGTAGAAGGGGAGGGCTGGGTGGCAGCGGGTGGCTGGCTCATGCCGTGCCAGGTGCAGGGTCTGCTGGCTGGGTGCTGGCAGGCTTGCACCCGGCACGGGCACCATAGCCAGACCGTGGCCCTTTAAGGGCTCCGGGGCCGGGAGGGGGGCAGAAGAGTTTCCCTGGCTTGGCCCAGAGTGGCCACCAGGGCAAGCTGGGAAGGGCTAGCGTCCCACTAGTTCGACTTAAGTGGCTACACAGCCCTTAATTCGAACTACTTAATTCGAACTAGGCGTTACTCCTCGTAGAATGAGGTTTACCTAGTTCGAATTAAGCGCTCCGCTAGTTCGAATTAAGTTCGAACTAGCGGTTTGTATGTGTAGCGCCTATTAAAGTTAATTCGAACTAACGGCTGTTAGTTCGAATTAACTTTGTAGTGTAGACATACCCTAAGAGTCTGAGAAAGTTGTTGGGCAAACTCTAGAAATCACAAAGCAGTGATAATAGCTCTTGGGTAGAGTGTTGTATTTTCAAATCTGTGTGTAAAACACCATCAAACCTCACCACCACACTCCTGTGAGGTTGGGTGTGTGTGAGTAAATCCAACCTTCTCACCTGCTGCTATGGTATTTCTGTCCCTTTCATCATCTGCTTCTCTTTCATTTACATTTCTGTCCTCATCTCAAGCTGCGCCATGGAGACGCACAGTGTGGGGTAAAGAAGAAAGAGAACGTCACCCAGCCTCTCCAGCGAGAGGGGATTCCCAAAGCTGCCAAAACCTCCAGAAAGCCAGACTTTCATCCTGTTTCTTCCCTCCTCTGCTTGGGAGTTAGCTGTCTCTGGCGATCCTAGGAACAGTCTGATATTTCTGTTCTGATGTCTCTGCGTCATAATTATTCAGTGTCAAGAGTTTGAATCTATCATTGCCAAAGGTTACTGCTGATGGGGAACTTTTCCAGGAAAAGCTGCAGCTAATGGGTCTTGGCATTTGGACAAACATCAGCAAATAAAATAAATTCATCATTATCATTAACTCTTGGGCCACTTGCTTATGCAGCTGGAATCAGTAGAGTTAGGGTCACTAATGCCAGCCGTGAATTTGACTTAATGTCTAGAGTTGCCTTTGGAAAAGCCCAAGTACCAAGCTAAACAGGACACAATGGGTTATTTACTCCTTATGTGCCCCCGACATTCCTACTGTTGCAACTGTTTGGCCAGTGATCTCTGGAACTGGTGCACTGTAAGATGCTTTTTTTGAGCCTACATGGGGTTGTTACCAGAGCGCCTTTGATTAAGAAATCCGTACAAGAGTCTGCACACAACACGGACAGCTGCTACATTGTACCACGTCACTGGGACCCCATCCATTGACTCCTTCATAGTAATGCACAAAGGGAGCAGATGACTTTCCACATTCCTCCTTGCCAACCCCTGGCTTGGGGCTCCAAGGAGGAACGGGTTCTGACAAGCAAAGTGAAAGGTGCAGGGATGAAGGAGCTGTTTGATTTTTTTAAATGCAGCTCCCTAAAGAATTAGATACATTCGATATGAAAATCAATGTTGGGAGACCAGATGGCTTGAGAGAGTGGTGTCACAATACACAGCCTTTCCCTCTTAGGTTACAAATGACCAGAGTGAACCAGGCCATGCCTCAGCCTTGCAAGCGCCAAAGGTGAGACTAGATTAGATGATTTCCAATTCATAATACTGATGCTTTTATAATTGCAAACAGCATGGAGCACAAGCCCCAAGAATTTGTCTATAAAATGGAATACTTGATTTTTTCCTCATTAGTATCATGATCTCCTCCTTTCCTGGCAGCTAGTGCAGAGTCTCTGAGGCTCTGTTTCTTGCACATCATGTCATCAAAATCTGCCATGTCATACGATCAGATCCGGTTGTAAAGTGAAAGTCTCCATGAGCCATAAAACTTCATTCTTCACTTCCTAGGATAAATTCATGCCCTCCCCCAAATTGTTTGGAATAGCCATTTGCCTCTATTCTCATGGTGTCTACTGCTTTGCTTTCCTTGAGTTAAAGAGTACTTAGGGCCCTCTTTCCTCTTTTTGCGCAAAAACCTCCTCTTCCCCATACTCCTCTTTCGCAAAAAGGCATTCTTCCTCACAGAATGAGGAATACCTATGCCAGAAAAACTCCTCTGTTCTATCGATTTTTGTGTGTGCAAAAACGTGCTTGAGGTGTGGATGCTTCGCGAGTTTTTCTGAAAAAACTCTGTAGTGTAGACATAGCCTTACCTGGAGAGGGTCTTTGGTGGAAAACCCCATCCAGTAGGAACAGAGATGTTCCACAGACTATCAGGCAGTAACAATTTTCAATCCCCATTGATATGGGTAAGCTCTGAACAGCTGGCTTAGAAACGACAGACACCATGGGCTTTTATTTTGTAAACAAGGTTTATTTGTGGGCCTCACACCCTTTGGTTTTGGGGGTGTAGCCTACTGGTTAGCTCCATGGTGTGTAGTGAGTAGTCCCTAGCCGCCCCTGAAGGTGCTGGGTGCTGCAGAGGTGAAAGGGCAATATGCCCTCTCTAGCAAATGAATTAAGGGCAAGTATGTGTGTGGAGCCAGAGACCTGCTGGAGGGGATGGGTAGGAAGGGGTGGTAGAGCAGGTGGGGAAGTAGAAGGCCTGACATGAGTTTTTCTTTCCACAGCCTCCCTTTAGCTTGGGGTGCGGTCTTGGCTCTGTACTCCACTTTCTTCAGTGCCTCAGCTGGTGAGAAGTGGGGGCATTTTAACTCCTCTGCTTACAGCAGCATATGGGGGAAGAGCTAGCAGCTGGGAAGAAATGTATTTCCCAAGCCTCAATGGCCTGGACAAACAATAATAGGGGCTGGTGTCTTCTTCCCATCCTTCCAACTAGGGGCCATATTAACGTGTCTCTTTCTAGGTCCATGAAGATGAACCATTGGCTAGATCTATCTTCCCTCTCCTTTTTGCCACTGAGAAAAGCAGCAGAGGGTGTGTTGTTCTCTTCACTCCCCCCTGAACTGTGGAGGGAGAGTTAATGTTCTCCGATCCTCCATCCCCATTCTAAGAACCTAGAGGAGGGGCTACCAGTTTAAGGTGGGGGGGGGGGGCGAGCTTTTCCCCATCAGTACTGTGACACGTGGAGGAGGAGGGGAATTTAGTTGGCAGAGTTCAAAGCTTTGCCCAGTTCCCTGGGCTCCGAGATGGCTCCCTAGTCTTGAGCGGAATAGCAGCTGACTGATGGAGGGGAGGGCTCGGAGATCCCTTCTGTCTGGAGGTCGCATGATTCCATTTACTTAGTCCTGACTCTCATTTGACAACTAAACCCCTTCCCCACCCCAGTTGCTTCTGGGAAGTGTCATTTTATTGGATGGCCCCAAGAGGGCGGATTGGATGAGAACAGTTGTGTCTCCTGGCCATGTGGTGAGACACTGACTAATGGCCTTGGCACTTATCCCAGCATTTTGTTTATTGAGTGAAGGTAAGACTAGAGGAGCCATAGTGCCGTCACCCTGCCAAGATTCAGGCAACTCTGAAGTCTCAATTAAATATTAGTTGAGCATGAGAAGCATTTATTTCACATACAGTCACTGTGAGAGAGCCGTAGCGCAAGGAGAGCCACAGCAAGACAGGTCGTCAGCTCTAGGGTTTAAAGCTGGATAGATACAGTAATAACAGTTTGCTCAGTAGTTCTGTAATGGAAATACGCAGCTCTTTGCATGGCTTCTAAACACACTCAATGTGCAATCTGTTCCTGAGGAGCTCTAGGATAGTCACGCATTCCACCTAAGCCACTGCTCTGGTGAGCCTGGCTTTCTCCTCTGCTATAATGCAGGTAGCTGATTGTGTAGTGCTGGGTGTGGCACAGATTTGAGATGCTTGGACTCTCCAGAGGCTTTGGTAACCCTTTATAAATGTTATAGATGCACCTCTATCAGTTAGGGATTATTTACTGGCTCTATGGGGGAGTTATAGGAATTTTCTACAGGAATGAAAATCCTTGGGGGTTAATTAATGCAGCTCCCTGGAATAACTCTGAGGGCCCTTCAAAGCCAACTGGCAGAGGCCCACCATACTGTAATGTGCATCAGGCCTGACATCTCCTTTACTCCAACACACTTGTTTTGGGCAAGGTGCCGTGTGTGGTCTCATATGCAAACTGGTGGCACACTGGTCCTGAAAATCACGACATGCTGGTTGTGCAGACGGGATAGATAAGGTGATAGAAGTGTGCTGAATATATGGTCTTAAAATATGATTGGGAGACAGAGCATAAAACAACCTGCCTGTGATGGGGCATCTGCCCCACACTGGTTATAACGCAGCCTGGGAGAGGGCTGAAGGGATGGAGCTGTGGGCCCAGCAGCTGTGGCAGGAATTAGCCAATTAGGGCCCAGCTGAGGGCAGTATAAATAAAGGTTCCTGGAGGGGGGCAGACAGACTCACTCTTGCTCTAGCTGGGGAGTAGGTGGGACTTGGCTGCCAGGGAAGCAAGAGGCGTCCTGATTTGGAGCAGGGCTGGGGAAAGGCAGGCGACGCTGGGGAATCTTTGGCCAGGCAAGCTCCCAGGCTGCAAGGCCTGAGGGTACCAAGGGACATAGCCACCTTAGGAAAAGGGCAGCAGGTCCACAGCCCCTTGCCACGGATGAGTGGCCATGTCAGAGTGCAGTTTGCCCCTGAGGTGAGGGGCTAGTTGATGACTGCAGTGGGTCACTGAGGTGAGGTGGAAGTAGGAGGTTGGGGGTTTCCTGAGGGGATTGACCCCGGAGCATGTGGGCACTGTGGCAGGGCAGTACTCTGGTGGGAGGGTGCCATGGTCTGGGTGGGATGTGGGTCCTAATACACAGAAGTTGAGAAAAACAGGTAACAGCAGGTGAGACACCAGGGCTATGTCTACACGGGCAGCTTCTTGCGCAAGAACTCTTCCAGAAGAGAGTGTCTACACTGGCATGTGCTTTTGCGCAAGAGCATCCTTGCCAGTGTAGACACTCTCTTGCGCAAGAAAGCTCTGATGGCCATTTTAACCATAGGGCTTTCTTGCGCAAAAAATTCATGTTGCCTATCTACACTGGCCTCTTGCGCAAGAACAGTTGCGCAAAAGGGCTTATTCCTGAGCGGCAGTGTCAGAGTTCTGGCGCAAGAAGCCCTGATTTCATACATTAGAACGTCAGTTTACTTGTGCAAGAACACGCGGCCAGTGTTGACAGGCAGCAAGTTTTTGCTCAAGAGCGGCCGCTTTTGCGCAAGATTGCGCCAGTGTAGACACAGCCCAGCTGAAAGAGGGTGCTTTAAAGCAGAAAAGCTAATGCCCAAAGTGACCTGCAGGAGGCGTTGTGGAGTGAGGCATGCGGGCTTCCACTGCCCTAGACAGAGGAATCTATATTTGCCTGTCTGACTGGCCTGTCGGGTAGAGAACAATTAAAGTATATTTACATGCAAGATAAGCAAAACCATCAAGTTAAACAAGACAGGTGACCAAGCCACCTGGTGTTGGAATCCATCTTGAATTTTGTACTTTTCCACAGGAATGAGGGGAACTGAACAATGTCTTCGAGCCTGGGGAAATTCTATGTAAGGAATGAGGAGCAAACAATCATGGTCTTCATCTGGCTCCACAGACTGCTCTTCACCCTGGGGGAGAACAGGAAAATAGCTGGAAATCAAAGCACTCTAGTGAAAGGGGTGAATTAAAGCTGCTAGACCCAGGTCTGAGAAAAAATCTGCCCTGGCTGGAGAAGAACTTTACTTGAAATAAGAACTAGGGTAAGAAATTGATGTGTAACTTCTCTTGGGCTGCGTCTAGATTGGCAAGATTTTGCGCAAATACTTTTAACGGAAAAGTTTTTCAGTTAAAAGTATTTGCGCAAGAGAGCATCTATACTGGCATGTGCCTTTGCGCAAAAGATTTGCTTTTGTGCAAAAGCATCCGTGCCCAGTATAGACGCTCTCTTGTGCAAGAAAGCTCCGATGGCCATTTTAGCCATTGGGCTTTCTTGTGCAAGAAATTAACGTTCCTGTCTACACTGGCCCTTTTGCGCAAGTATTCTTGCGCAAGAGGGCTTATGCCTGAGTGGGAGCATCAAAGTATTTGCGCAAGAAGTACTGATTTTGTACATTACAAAATTCTCGCGGCCAGTGTAGACAGGCGGCAAGTTTTAAAATCTTGCCAGTCTAGACGCACCCTTGGTGTATTAGGCTTAGCTGGTGAGTTTTTGTTTTACTTTGCTTAGTGACGAAGAGTCCTGTGGCACCTTATAGACTAACAGATTTATTGGAGCATAAGCTTTTGTGGGCAAAGACCCACTTCATCAGATGTATGTGGGTCAGAGTAACATGGCTACCCCTCTGATACTTTGCTTAGTGACTTACTCTGATTTGTCTTTTACCACTTGCAACCACTTAAATCCTATTTTTATACTTAATACAATCACTTTTGTTTATTATTAAACTCAGTGTAAATAACTGTTACCTGGGGGAAAGCAACAGCTGTGCATCTCTCTCATTGACAAAGGGAGTGAACTCTATGAACGTGCTCGGTGTAAAATTTGTATGCTGAGTAAGATGGATTTATCTGAGGTCTTGATCTGTGTGCCAAGGTGCTGTGTCTAATCCCTGTGACTAAGTCTTCCCAGAGCTGAGCTGTTCTCAGTGTCTGTGTTAGTCTGTTGTGGGCTGTGACCCCAACTCTGCCTTTGCTGGGGGAGACCAGAGCTTCTGGCCTAGCAGGACAGGGTGGCGGGGTGCCCTGAAGGGCAGGTAGGCTGCTCAGTGGTATGATGAGCCCATCAAGTGACAATCTCAAGGGGATCTCTGTGACCCAACCTGTCACAGCCCCCTCAGGGCTGAGTATTAACATGGATGAGCAAACGATACTAACAATCGCTTTGGAGGCAGTGAACTGAACAGCTTCTGTGAGAACCCTGTGAGAGGGACTGGTCACTGCACGGAGACATCTCTGAGGAACTTGGAAACTGGGGCTGTTTCTGCAAGGCAAGATTTGGAGCGGCAGAGGCCTGAAGAGTTTGCCGGCCAGGCAGACAAGCTGGGACACTGATGCCGAGCGTAGCCACAGCAAAGCCCACTCCTGCTGTGGCAGAGTGATAACCCAGGGGCTCACACACCTCTGAGCCAGATATCCTGCTTTGGTCGGAAAACAAATCTGGAGGTCTCATGCCCCTGGGGCAGCCCTGCCTAACCTCTGTGTCCCAAAGTGCACAATTCCATGATCACAGGAACCAATGGCCAGATTTGCACAGGTAGTTAGCTGCCTAGTGGAGATTTCAAACATGCCTAAGCAGGGTAGGTGCCTGATTCCCTTTGGTTCACTGGGACCTAAGCTCCTGATTAGCCACTGTTGAAATGTGCACAGTGCTCCTCTGTGCATCTTTCAGCGCTTAAATACCTCTGCAAAGGTGGCCTGGACGTGCCAAGTGCTAATTCCCCCTGGCAGTAGGAATTGAGGTCTCAGCACGGTTTAAAAAGCTCTCAGCAGTCCATCAGCTCCAGCGTTATTACATCACGTTTATACATCCTCACGGCAGTCGGGTTGGTCTCAGGATATTAGAGAGACAAGGTGGGTGAGGAAGAATCTTTTATTGGGCCAACTTCTGCTGGTGAGAGAGGCGAGCGCTGAGGCCTTGAGGAAGAGCTCTGTAGCTTGAAAGCGTCTCTCTCCCACCAACAGGCGATATTCCTTCACCACTTGTCTCGAGTTATGTTCTTAGGGATCAGAGCATTATCTGCTACGGAGGAGAGTATATCAGCTTCAGCTGGGGTATATACAACTGCTACAGTGCTGTGTGCTAATTAAATAACAATTGATTTTTTAAAACAACGAGACGTGAAAGGATTTAGAAAAGATTTAAAGTGTTGCCTCTTGGCATTACACAGCCAATGAGTTGAGTGACAATCACTGTAATGTATCTCCCAGCGTTTCTTTATCTCTTCCAGCCAATAGCACTGAGCATGGCTGTGTTTTAGCCCTTGGAAAATGGGCAGATTCGTTAAGTTTTACCCTGAGAGGTAGCTGATTTACTCATGTTTAATCCTTCAGAGATAGCACCTGATGCCTAACCTCTTTGGTTGGATACATCTCACAGGGGTCGCTGTGTTAGTCTGTGTCCCCAAAGCCAATGAGGAGTCCTGTGGCAACTTAAAGACTAAGGGTATGTCTACAGTTGCATCCTCCTTCGAGGGGAGGAATGCAAATGTAGACGGGTGCTATTTCAAAATACAAACACTGTTTAGAAGCGGTTATTTCGAAAGAAAACCCTTCTTCCAAAATAACCCTTACTCCTTACACTACGAGGTTTAAGGGTTATTTCAGAAGAAGGGTTTTCTTTCGAAATAACCGCATCTAAACAGCGTTTTGCATTTCGAAATGAGGTATTTTGAAATAGCGCCTATCCGCGAATATGCAAATGAAGCATGGGCTATTTAAATCCTGGCTTCATTTGCAGTTTTGAATGTCTACATTTGCATTCCTCCCTCGAAGAAGGATGCAAGTGTAGACATACCCTAACAGATTTATTAGGGCGTAAACTTTCATCAGCCCTGTGGCTCAGGTGTCAATGTAAAGGGCTCGCGGGTCTCCAGCCACTGTTGCTACCGTGAGACCTTTTAAATTGCCAGAACCCAGGGCAACTACCCCTTTTGGCTCCTTCCCCACCCCCAGCAGCCCTGTGTGCATATGTACACCAGGGCAGAGGCCGGATAGGTCGCAAGTGTAGAAGGGTCTTAAAGCACTAGTTCACACTCCTTTCCAGAACCATGCATGGAACCCTGGGTGTCCCGAGTCTCTGCATTCCTCTGCTGTCAGCATGTCTGATTTTCCCTTCAGTGGCAGGGCCGCTGGGGAATAACAGTCTACTACAGCAAGCCATGACTGCTGTCTCTTGGGGGTGGAGGGGTCTGTGCTGTGAAGCTAAAGGTTGTAACCCTACTATAGACTCCAACTGGAAGTCAATGTGATTCCACATGATGGAATTTCTGTTTGTTTCCAGTTTTTTTTAATGAAATAGTCAAAAATACATTAAAAGTACATGAAGATTTGAGACCTCCAGTACTAAAAAGTTAGAAAATGCCAGAGTTAAGGCTCCCTGTGCAACCTTAATTTAGTTTCCTTTTGTCAATGTACCATCCTTATTGCAATTCAGCCAGTCCACTTCCTCCATAACACTCACTCACTCACTTCCTCCATAACACTCACTCACCCCTTCCAGCAACAGAAGATGCCAGCACATAGCTGAACTGTTATACTTTTTCACTCTTCCTTCACTGCAGTGACAACTCAGTGCTATGTAATTTACTGCTAAACTTACATTGCACTGAATATATCATAGGCATAGGTCTGGTTCTCCGCTTACATTAGTCTGGAAATGGTGTAATTCCATTCACTTTGATTTACGTTGGTACAGGCAAAAGGAGAATGTGTATTTTCAAACACTACCTGAGAAAGTGTAGAAGGGTTATGCTGGGAAAACGGCAAAGAAAACATGCTTGCTTAATGTAAGATGGGGCTATAAGGAGATGCTGAATGATGTGCCCCTGAGAGCAAGGCTATGGTAGGTTGTTGGAAGCACCTTTTGTGCTTTCTTCTTTCATTTAAGGAAATCAGACTCTGACTTCCAGGATTTTTAGCTCCAAAACTCAGTAGGCAGTGGCATCTTGAATGGATTTCAGTTCATTGTCTTCATTCACAAAACCAATCAGCCGGAATCATCTTCAGTGGGAAGTAATGGAGCTAATCTCAAGCAGTTCTCTGGCTGATTTCCTAAGGTGCTTGCAGGAACTCAAGCTGTGATGCAATTAGAGGATAATTTAATTCTGTAGCTCTCTGGGGAGTTCATCAAGAAGATAAGAGAGTGCCAGTAATTATTCTCATTTATCAAGACAAGACGGTAGTTTACCAAACATTGCTCAGCTCCTGCTTTCAAGTCCCAGGAAATCTTTTATATTCTTGTAAACAGGAATGGAAGGGTAAATATTTGGTTTGGTTCTAAACTGCTAGTTCCTTTCGTTATGTTATTTACCCTAAGAGAATAAGGCATTGACGTTTCCTTTTTTAGCATCAATATTAAGATTTATTGACATTTGGCAGCTGGGAGAACAACATTTATTAACATTTATCTAAATTAAAATTTTGGCAGCCCTGAAAGGAAAATGGTCTGTGGAGTAAGAGTGGGCACAAATGCTGTATAATTGCAATACATGGGTATAATTAACATCAATACAAAAATACCAGGAATGTGAACTAATCTCAGTTCGCAGGCAATATTTCTAATCGAGGATAGCAGGGTACATTCTTAGAGGTTAGCACAGCTTACAGCTTAGAGGATATTTGATTGGCTGGTTAAATATCAGTAGATTTGTGGTGACCAGATAACAATGAACAATATTTGCTGTTATGTTTTGTGTTTGTAGGTTTCTCTGTGACGTGAATACCCTTCCCTGTGCTACGGCCCCAGCTTTCCAGACTGCACATCTAAAGGATGCTGCCAGCTCACAGCAAAGGTGAATCCCAGTGAACCAAGGAAGGCAGACTGAATGTCCCAGGGACTGGCCGTGGAGCCAGCAGCTGCATACATCTTACACACAGTGCATGCCATTGGTTGGGCAGAGCGTGGCACAGGAAATGTAGGCACATGCCAAGGGTCCAGTTCATGAGAGGGGGCCCAACCTGAGCTCCAGCTGCTCTGCTTCAGGTATTGGTGCAGGAGCCGGCCCAGCAGCAGTAGCAAGGGGGAGCAGTGCTGGCTGTGCCACTGCTCAATCAAGTTTGGCCCCAAAGCCGTTCTGCCACATTGGGGGGGGGGGGGGGGGACAAAATTGAGTGGCAGGGCTACCTGCTTCCCAGGGGTCGCAGCACAGCTCTGGTTTGATCCTCCATGGAGGGGGGCCATGAGGCCAGACCTGTAGGATGCCAGCGTGTCCCATAGGTAGTTAGAGCACTTAGCGCACGTCCCTCTCCTCAGCGCACATTGGTTACCTGAGGCAGTTCTCCATCTAGCGCACTGACTTGTGTGGAGCCCATTCTCAGGCACCGGTCTCTTCCCATTCACTGCAGGGGGAGCCTCAGGGCCTGCGGGTCACTGTGTGTTCCTGTGATTGCCCTATGGGTACCCCCTGTACATGCTGCGCCCCTAGAGCTAGTTAGGCCCAAACAGGTGGTGCCTGCATCACCATGACTGTGTACTAGGGCCTCCCAGCAAAGGATGCTGAGCCAAAACCGGTGGACAGTGTATCCTGCTGATGCATGTGCTAGAGTGGGGCTATGGGGAACTGTCCCTGTGTGCACATACCAGTGGGGGAGTAAGGAGTACTGCCAGCACTGGGGAGAGTCTGCTCCGAAGGGAGGCTACATATAGAACAGAGTGTTCCTCTTTGTGTGCTGCACCCAAAATAGTGGTGGCATTTCTTGTTCAGGGCCTTGTGCAGGAGCAATCTGGCAAAGGGAAAATATACCATAGTCTGCGCTAAACAGATTAGGTGTGGGTGGCTGGGTGATGCACTCCCATTGAGATTCAGTATTCATCAGCTATTGCAAAGTGGCACTGGCTGATGCAAAGCGAAGAGCAGGAAACGTTTTTCTAAATGGTTCAGCACTAAATCAAACCCAGTTCTCAGAGACTTGCAGAACTCCGAGATGTGAACCAAAGCACAAAGATACTAACGAAGCCATTATTGGATACTAGAGTGTGGAGGGAAGGAAATGAGCCTGGGCAATATTTACTCTCCCCTACTTCCTGTGAAATCTGCCTCATCTTTTTACAGGATCACAAAAGGGATTTTTAACTCCCTCCAGGTTTTTGCGTCGGTTAACTGACGTCATTCCCAGTATAAAGATCAAGCGATACAGTTACTCTGAATGGATTTTCAATGCCATTTGGGTGAATGTGCTTCAGTGAATGAAACAATCAGAAGCCCACTGAAATCCCAGTATGGAGGCTCTGCCCTTACTGTTTTTAACCATTTTTGGTGCCATTTTGCTCAATTTAGAGTTTCTAACTGCCCACGCTGCAAACTCAGCTTGGGATCTACATGAAAAGTTGGCTTATTGCCTCACCATGGTTCACCAGAATCCACTAGAGGTGCATTTAGCTGGAGTTCAGCTTCATTAGGTGTATACCTTTATCCTGTACCTTCATGAGCTTCTGATACAACACCTAGAAGGGGGACAGCTTGGCTCTTGGGTGTCCCAGAGCCTGCAGGGCCGGTGGTTAGAAAAGCTTTTTACTTGTAATCTGAGCAAGTGAGTTCTTGAGAGGCAAACCTGCAGCTCCAGGGGGTGCCAATTTTGTAGTGAGATGCTCCTGAGAATACATCCACAGAATGCTCCTATGAACAGGCTGAGCCATACGGTTCAGTGTGAAGCCCAAGTCTGACTACACAGGAATCAGGAACTAATTTTAATAAACAGCTTCAGCTTAAATAAATCTAAAGAAACAAAGACAGACCCCCCTGGAATGCAATGCAGAATTTTCTTGGGCTGCAATCTGATTATTAAGGAGGTGACATGGATAGCATCAGTTTCCTTCTTTCTCTCGCAGCAGCTTTCTCAG
The DNA here is from genome assembly GCA_019425775.1 of Rafetus swinhoei. Taxonomy (NCBI): domain Eukaryota; kingdom Metazoa; phylum Chordata; order Testudines; family Trionychidae; genus Rafetus; species Rafetus swinhoei. The sequence goes on from CM033438.1 coordinate 6,655,264, forward strand.
TGGGAATTTGGCATCACAGTCTGTCACCGGGACTATAATAAAGTTACTAATGTGAACGGGGAAACGGCTTTTTATAAAACAGCCTCTTTCAAATTCTTCTTATGCATCAAACACCATTGAGGGCTGGAACAAGGCTCCTCTCTTTGTTGGTAAGTCCCATACATTTGATTACACAGGAATCAGGAACTAATTTTAATAAACAGCTTTAGTTTAACAAAATCTAAAGAAACAAAGTATGAACCCCCTTTGTTGGTAAGTCCCCTACATTTGCCTTTCTAGTGCTCTTTGCATAGGCTCTTTTGCAGGTTCCTAGAGCTGCCCAGCATCACACGTGCCATGGGAGATGCTCTGGCTTCATTCTTAGCATTTCATGCCCCCGGCTATTTCCATCTCCTTGCTGGCCAGCTGTAGATAGAAAAAATTGTGTTGTGAAAAAAAAAGGGGGGGGAGACCAAAGTTGCTGAGAGAAAAAAAAAAAAAAAAAAGGACACCGAGAGTTATTAAGCCAAAAAATAAAAAATTATGGACCCTTTGAGACTTTTGCTGGTGGCCATCTTGTTTTCCTGCTCCAAGCCAGAAGACAGCTCCTCTGTGGAACCAGGTAAGCAGGGGTGGGGATGGGGGAGAGGAGGCGGGGAGAGGAGGCAAAAAATACCGGACTGTCCGGGTCAATACCGGACACCTGGCAACCCTGGGCAGGTTATCGGCAGAGTGGGAGCAGAGTCCATTTCTTCTGGGTCTCCAGCTAGTGCCCTTGTCACTAGGTTTTGCTCCAGTGAAGCATTGTGTCCAATTTATCCTTAATCTCGAACTAGAACATCAGCCTGCCGGGCACTGAAATGTAGCTAACCAAACACTTATATACAGCCTCAAAACGTGTTACTAACTAACTAGCCCTGCCCCGGGGGAAGAGGCCTAGTAGCCTCACTTTGCGTGTGGGGGAAGTGAGGGACAGAGGGGGTGACAACTTGCCCAAGTCACACAGCAAGTCAGGAGTAGACCCAGGAATTCTCCAGTCTAACACCCCTTGGCTGCTCTTAAGCAACACATGCCAGGAGGATCGGGCTGCCAAACAGCACTGCAAGTTCGTTAGGGCAAAGACAGTGTTTTTGTTCTGTTTGTACAGCTCCTGTCACCACGGGGATCTGGTCCATGGCAGGGGCTTCTAGGCATTCCACTGACACAAAATAGTAATAGTTCTATTGGTTGCAAAGCCAAGCATACCTAAGGTGGAAAAGCAGACATATTGCCCATGCAGCCTTAATTCTGCCCCTTGTGTCTCCCACCTAAGCACTGAATGAGGAGGGGTTTGTTGGAAAAATTTGATTTTTGTAACTAAAGACTCTCATAATGCACATGAACAATGGGGCAAATATATATGAAAAAGCCAAGCAATGACTTGTGAAATTTGTTGTGTTTATATTTAAAATGACACTTTGTTTTTTGGAAATGAAAATTGTTCCGTTTTCCCGTGTTGAAATTGTGGTTTCCCTTCCTCTTTTTCACTCCAGAAATGTTGATTCAAAACTAAACAAATTTTCATTTAAAAACTTCATTTTGAATGTTTTATTTACCTTTTCTGTGAGAAAAATAAAAAGCAGCACTGAAGTCATTATTTTCCTGCAGAAAATGTGGGTTTGATACAATTACATTTTATAACAGGAAAATGTTTTGGTCAAGACATTTCAGCTAGCTCTGCTCAGTGTGTAAAGATTTGTGCTTCTGTCTCAGAGCATTGATTCTTGCAGGGCACTAAGATGTCCAGTGTAGATAATTACCTTTCAGTAAAGTGATTAACTCAGTTTATTGTAATTCCACTTTCATCTTAATTGGTGTCTAAATGTTTCAAGGCCAAGCCTCTTGCAGAGCCCCTGTGAGGTTGTAAAACCAGCATGTTGACATTGGGAAGCCTGGCTCTCCTGACCCCCCTGTCTGTAGATAACCTGGCTGCACTTAAAAGCTGCATAGTGCCAGGTCAATATCTAAAGTCTTGGTGTGATCAAAAGGGGAGTGGGAAGAGCTTAGATTTTCATTTCAAGAAGTGATCTGTACAGGGCAGCTTGCAGAGCGCTGACTGCAAACCCACCACCATGAAATAAGTCGCCAGCAATATGTTTCCTCTGATGAACTGCTTGCAGTAATAATGTAACAAGCAGAACCTCATAAGCGGCCCCCTTGCCAGAAGTCTCAACGGAGAAGACAGGGCTAAAGATTAGCCTGTGGTCTTTCAGTGCCCCTCCTTGGTCAGGACTGGGACCCACTGAAAGAGCAGCCACCATGGGGGTGCTATATGAGACCCTGCCCACAGTCTCATATCTCCACCTCTCCTTGGGGCAATCCCATGATTCTCCCACCTTTACGCCGGGTCCTGGCTACAGCACACTCTGATCCAACCTTGCTTACCAGCTGGCCTGGCTGCGTTCAGCAGCTGCAAGTCTCCCCTTTGGGAGACTCAGTGGGAATATGGTGCCCAGGCAGCCTGTTGAAAGCCTTGATCAGCCATAGTAGCAGGAGCGAAGCGTAGCCCCTGTAGTTCCCGGGAAACCTGGGAACCCCAAACTCCTTCTGACCCCCAGTGTGTCAGCTTGCTGCCTACAAATCACTCGCTGCCACCCTCTGCTCAGGGAAGCTTTTCACCTGTCTCTGGGCCTTTTGAGCACTGGCCAAGCACATCGTGTAACTTGGTTTTGTCTGAAAATAGCATCTTCTTGGCTAATAGTTCAAGCCTCATGTCTTAAGGACCCAGCTGTGCATGCTGGGAGTCTGCTCCTTTGGTTCCATTTTATTGCCTTCTAGCTCATTTTGCAATAGTGCCAATGTAAGCTAAACCAAGCCATACATACAGTAAACTTCCCACTAACCACTACAATAACCATTAAACTAGGTCAGTCCTATGTCCTTCCCTGTGGGTGTAACACTGGCAGACCCTAGTTATCTGTGGGTGGAATTGAACCTGGAACCTCTGGAGCTTAGTGCAAGAGACTTTATGGTATAAGCTAAAAGCCACCTGGCTATTAGCTATAGAGCAGACTTCTTATTCTCTCTGTAAGTGGTCTCCATGTACCACACCCAGCAGGTGGGTGGGTTGCACCTGCAACAGTGCTGCCCATAGCCGAGTAACAGGCAAACAGCAGCACCTAGGATGGGCTGGGTGTTAGCATGGTGCTGCCAGCCAACCCCACACTGGAAGAGCTGTGGCCTGGCGGGTCCCAAAACGTAATAACCAGCAGGTGATTTTTACGGTTTTCTAAAGAAGAATCAGGTGGAACCTTTCCGCTCTACTGGCGACATTCGCCGCTTTGCAGATAGGGAAATGGAAGGAGGGAAAATAAGTGACCTGATGCCCATGATCACTCTGTCAACACTTGGGCTGTGTCTACACTGCACCCCTTTTCCGGAGAAGGGATGCAGATGAGACAAGTCGGAATTGCAAATGAAGCGGGGATTTACATCTCCCCCGCTCCGTTTGCATGAACATGGCTGCCGCTTTTTGGCTCGGGCTTTGCCGGAAAAAGCGCCAGTCAGACGAGGATCTTTTGGAAAATAAAGCCTTTTCCGAAAGGTCCCTTATTCCTCTTAAAATCAGGAATAAGGGACCTTTCGGAAAAGGCTTTATTTTCCTAAAGCTCCCCGTCTAGACTGGCGCTTTTTTCCGGCAAAGCCCCGAGCCGGAAAAAAGCGGCAGCCATGTTCATGCAAACGGAGCGGGGGAGATGTAAATCCCCGCTTCATTTGCAATTCCGACTTGTCTCATCTGCATCCCTTTTCCGGAAAAGGGGTTCAGTGTAGACACAGCCTTGGAGTAGATCTTGGGAAGGCAGGATTATCAGGTTTATAGTTAAGCCATGCTCCTCTCCCTGACAGCTACCAGCTGGCCTGCTAGGGTGGGCAGAGACCTCTAACCAGCTAGACTATCTGGTTTAAAACACAACCACCCAGATTATCTGGATAAAACTCTGTGAGATTAAAATCTTCAGGCTCCAACACTGTCCCAGAAGTTTGCTGCACCATGAAGGGTTTAGCACAAACTCCAAGTGGAGCTACCCAAGATGCCTGCTGCCAGCTAGTGTCAAGGAGCCAGTGCATGGACTGTGGCAGCTGCTGGAGGAGAGAGAAAAAGACAAAGAGAATTAACATCTGTGCTGTAGGCACACTGAGGCGGAGGGCTGCTGCTCCAGAGTGCCCGCCCTCCCTGTTCTCCGGGGCCGGGAAGGCTGGGGCGTGTGCCCTTCTCCCTCCAGTGCCCTGGGGCTGGGGAGGCTGGGGGCATGTGCCCTCCTCCCTCCCAGGTTGTCTGGAACCAGGCAGGCTTGTGCTGTACGACCTCCTCCCTCCCCAGTGCTCTGGGCCCGGGAGGCTAGGGCGTGCATGCTCGGTGTGCTGCCTTGCCTCCTCCCCTCCCCGTGGTGGTGAGGTGCGGCCTCAGCAGAAGGGGCAGGATTGTAGGTGGGGCTAGGGGCCTGCCTCCCCCAGGCTACGTCTAGACTGCAGGCTTTTTTTGGAAGAAGCTTTTCTGGAAGAGATCTTCCGAAAAACATTTTTCAAAAGAGAGCGTCTACACAGCAAAAGTGCAACGAAAAAGCGATCTGCTTTTTCAAAAGAGAGCATCCACATTGACTGGACGCTATCTCACATTTCAATTGTGATTACTGTGGACAGAGTGGCCACCAGGGCACCTGCGCTTTTTCCTGGAGGTCCCTTCTTTCGAAAAAACACTCTCTTCCGCATCCACACATGCCTTTTTCTGAAAAAGCTTTTTTGGAAAAAGGCTTCTTCCTTGTAGAAAGAGGTTTACCACTGTAAAAAAAACCCCTCCATTCTTTTGACTTTCTGTCAAAAGAACACAATAGCAGTGTGGACGTAAGTATAGTTTTTCCAGAAAAAGGGCCATTTTCCCGGAAAAACGCTGCAGTGTAGACATGCCCCCAGCGCCACCTTCACCTTCATGCCCCCAGCGCCCATGCTTGGAACAATTCCATGCATCTCTTTGAATTCTGACAGATAGAAACAAACATGGATAAGAATCTTTTCTGCTTTTTTTTTAAGTTACATGTTTGCAGAAGCAGGAAATTAAAACTACCAACTACTCCTCTTGTACTAATTGTTGGGGGGACAGTAGAAGCTGAGATTCAGAAATAAAATAATCAAATTTAGGGTTTTTTTAACCAACTCGTATGATAAAAATGTTTGTTTACAGTGCAGGAGGAGAAGCTTGCTGGTCCTCTGGGAAGAATCATGGAATCTTCCTCTTTATCTAATTTAGCTGATCCCCAGATCTGGTCCTTATCACTGAGGGCTCATAAACTTTTAATGCATTTAAAGATATGCTGTTGTTTTATTGCTTGAAATCAATTGTGGTAATAGGCATCCTAGAAGGCCTTTAAATATCACCCTGAGGGCACAGAGACAGGCCACGGTTGTCTACACAGCTGCCTATCCTTCTTGCCCGGCTCTTTTTCTCTTAGGGTACATCTACACTGCAATGTTTTTCCAGAATAATGGGCGCTATTCCAGAAAAACAACACTTGCGTCCACACTGCAATTGCATTCTTTCAACAAAAAGTCGAAAGAATGGAGGGCTTTTTCTGACGGCGGTAAACCTCTTTCTATGAGGAACAACACCTTTTTCAAAAAAACTTTTTTGGAAAAAGGCATGTGTGGACGCCGAAGAGGGATTTCTGGCAAAAAAAGAGGCCTCCAGGAAATAACACAGGTGCCCTGCTGGCCACTCTGTCCACACTCATCACAACTCTATAGTTCCTGTCTCCTGGTAGCTCTTAAAGCTGCAGGTACCCGGGACAAGGCTTGTGGGAGGAAGCTGGCCCTGGGAGCTGCACCTCACCATGCAGCTCACACTGCCACTCTCTTCGACACCCATGGCCCAGCCTCAAATCCCCTGAGAGCCCACTGGCCTTTCCAGGGAGCATGCCCAGGGCCGTCCTGGTCTGGGGTGGAGATCCTGGCACTTCTGGATGTCTGGGGCAAAGAGGAGACCCTCCAGGATCTCCGCTCCAGCTGAAGGAAAGCTGACATCTATGGCCGGATGGCCAAGGTCCTGGCCATGAGGGGCCACCTCCCCAGGAGCCTTAAGCAGGTCTGGAGCAAAGTGAAGGGGCTGTGGCAGGGCTATGCCAGGGCCAGGGAGCACAGCTCTCACTCTGGGGCAGAATGCCACTTCTCCCCCTACTTCAATGAACTCCACCACATCCTGGGGACCAGGGTAGCCCCTTTCCCACCCCGGTCATGGACTCGAGGCTGGAGATGCCCGTCATCACCCACCAGGGGGTCTGAGAGGAGGAGGAGGAGGAAGAGATGGCCAGCACTGTCACCCTCAGCCAGGAGCCGATACCCCAGGGCCTGGATATCTCCCAGACATCCTCTGAGGCCGGGGATGGATCATCAGGTGAGTGCTCTCAGTTTTTCACACACACAGGGCAGGGGAGGCGGGTGCTGAGGAGCTGGGCTGCGATCGTCACTCGGGCTTTCTTGGCCTGGCCCTCGCGCTGCAGTCCGTGCACGTGCAGTGCCAGTCTGCACCACACAGCCCCACGAGGCAGCCCTGGAGCACCCCTGGGCTCCTGTTCACAGGCTCTGTGGAGGCCACACACACATCTGACCCCCAAGAGGAGGGACACCCCACCCCCAACCACCACTGAAAGCAGGCTGGGGACAAGTATGCATGCCCACCTGCACACACACTGAGGCATGCCGCACACAGTACATGGGCATGCCTGTCTTCTTGAGGAACCACCTGCTCCCAGGGACAGCACTACCAGGCCCCGATAGAAGGCCAGGCTGCACCAAGCCCCTCTCCTGGTACCTCTTTATTCTTCACAGCCAGACCAGCCATCTCTGAGGGGCGATCACCAGCAGGCGAGCCAGCCGCACAACTCCGGGGGAGCTGCAGGCGCCGGAGGGTCCAGGAGGACCTTATGAGGGAGCACGTTGCTATCCTCCAGGGAGAGGGATAGCTCAGTGGCCTGCTAAACCCAGGGTTGTGAGCTCAATACTTGAGGGGGCCATTTAGGGATCTGGGGCAAATCTGTCAGGGATGGTACTTGGCCCTGCCATGGGGGTGGGGTACTGGACTAGATGACCTCTCAAGGTCCCTTCCAGCTCTATGAGATGGTAGATGGTATACATGCAGCAGACCCTGGCCCAGAAGGTCCAGGATGATGCCCAGTGGCAGACTCAAATGTGGACCAAGCTGGTGCAGCAGGGCTGCAACATCTGTGCCACTGTCTGGGAGATGATGGTGTACCTGGCTCCTGCCCCTGCTACAGCCCCCTGCCTGCTTATCCCCTTGTTGTCCCTGGCCCCTCCCACTCCTGAGGTCACCAAGTTCCCCAGACCTGAGGTGGAACTTCCAGCTGCACCCCACATTACTCTCAGCCCCAGCTCTGACTTTGCCTCCCCAGTTTCTTTTATAAAAAAAAAATACAACAAATTTGTTTTTGAACCCACAACTGTTGTTTTATTGAATGTACAGGGAGTGGGGGAAGGGAGGGGTTGTGTTGGGAAAGGCATAGGGGAGCAAGGCACAGACCCCCTAGTGCGGAGGTCCTGGGGAGAGTTACTGGGGTCCTTCAGAGAAACTCTTCCCTCAGGGCCAGATGCGTACTCCCACCTGATGGGCCTGCCAGATGGCAACTGTGCACAGCTGCTTGAAGGCCCTTCCCTCCTTGCCAGCCTCTGCCCCCCATCCCGGAAGGAAGGCCTTCCCCCTGCTTTCCACAATATTGTGGAGAACACAACAGGCCGAGCCCACGTGGGGGATGTTGTGCTCCCCCACATCCAGGTGGGCCAGGAGGCACCTGAACCGTGCCTTCAAGCGGCCAAAGGTGCATTCAGCCTGGATGCGGGCATTGAAACAGTCCCTGCTTGGGTCCAGGTGGCCAATGTAGAGCTTCATAAGCCACAGCATGAGGGGGTAGGCCACATCCCCCACGATGCACAGTGGCATCTGCACGTCTCTGACCCCGAAGTCACGCTGGGGGAAGAATGTGCCAGTCTCCAGCTTCTGCTACAGGCTGGAGTTTCTGAAAATGTGCGCCCTCCCCAACCATCCCACAAAACTGTTTGTGAACTGTCCGGGGTAGTCGACCAGGGTCTGCAGGACCATCGAAAAATAGCCCTTCCTATTAATGTGCTGGGCGGCTCGATGTTCTGGGGTCCGGTTGGGGATGTGGGTTCCATCTATGGCTCCCCTGCAGTTGGGGAAGCCCAGGGTGGGGTCCAGGTCTCCCAGGCAGATGACCCTGAGCAGCAGGACGGAGTTGATGGTCCTCACCACCTGCAGAAGGAGACAAAGAAACACACAAAACAGAGAATCAGAGGGGGTGCCTGAGCCCTTGGAAGGTCCCTGACCCCACTTGATTTCTCCCCCCCATCAAACACCCCAGCAGCCATCCCCTATGAGGCCGCCCTCCCACTTAGGACTGTGTAAGGGTGGAACTGCAGAGCCCCCTGGGAATAGGGCTTTCCCCCCACTCCCAGACCCCCCCCCTCCACCAGCGCACTCCCCCAAACCCCCCTTTTCCGAGGGTCTCGCCTTCCAGTACTCCCTCCCCCCCGGGACTGCAGGCCAAGAGTGCCTTACCTCCATGAAGAGGGCCCTGATGGTGCACTTTCCCATATGATTGGTTGCCTACAGACCGGTAGCTGTCTGGGGTAGTGAGCTTCCAGACAGCAATGGTGATTTGCTTCTCCAGGGGGATGGCGGGTGGCATCTGGGTGTCACGTCGTGGGAGGTCAGGGGTGAGCCAGGCACAGAGCTCCATGAAGGTGGCTTTAGTTTTGCAGAAGTTTTGGAACCACTGCTGGTTGTCCCACCGCTCCATCACCAGCCGGAACTGGTGTCCTCCCTCCAAAATCGTCTCTCCTCTGTGGGGTGTGGTTGCAAGGGTCTTGCTCCCACACACAGGGAGATGATCTCGATGATGATCTCGGAGTCAAACTCCTGCAGGACCATGAAGGTGCAAAAACTTCTGCAATAACTGCAGCATAGCTGTGTGGGGCTGTCGCATGCCCAGAGGCAGCTCCGGCTCCATGGCAAGGAGTGTGCTGTGGTGTTCAAAAGCTGGGCAGCCAGAGCACGCACTGCTAAAGCTTTGCTGTCCCTCGGGGAGGTAGGCAAGCATGTAGAAGAAGCAGAGAGATGGCTGTCCGGGGGGGGGTCCCTTAAGCACGCATCTCAGATAGCCTCTGGCAGCAGCACCTGGAAGCAACTGCTGGCCTAATGCCCTGCCTGAACTGGTTCCAGGTGGCCTTAAATGCTAGATAGCGTCCAATCAGTGTGGACACTCTCTTTTGAAATAGCAAATCTCTATTTCGTTGCGCTTTTTGTGTGTGGACGCTCTCTTTTGACATAAGCTTTTCTGGAAGATCTCTTCCGGAAAAGCTTATTCCGAAAGAAGCCTGCAGTGTAGATGTAGCCTTAGTGAAGAGACTGGGCTTGAAAACATGGTCCTTTCCCCCCTCATTTTCACACTCCTGAGGGGCCAGGGCTGCCCTTAGGATTTATGGGGCCTTACATAGGACCATGAAACTGGTTCCCCTATGCCCAATGGCAGCTGAGGGAGAGGTCAGTTTTTAGAGATGTGATTTTATAACTGTTGGCAACACACTAATGAAATATTTTAAAGCAAAGTTTAAACTAAGGTCCCGTAGACTAACACAGTAAATTCAGAAACTGACATTCTATACCTGGGGTTGGCCGATGCCTGTTCAACATTCATTACCTCTCGAATGGCTCTTTCACAGGTTCAGTGTTCTGCTTAAAGGTCTGACAGGCTTTGCCACTTTTAAATTAACTAGCTCCTCTCCGGGAGAAGCAGAGCCACAGAACAGGGCTAGGAAGAGATGAGTGAATGCCTCAAATTTTCAGGTGCCCTAGGCAGCTGCGTATTCTGCATCTGGGTAAGAATGGTACTGGATGGGGACACAGACTTGCACAAGCTGGTCTGCCTCGTACTGGGGATATATTATGAGCGGGGGATGCCTTGTCAGCCCCCCTTCTCTGGGATCTCAGAATAAGACAAAATGTTTAAATTTTGGAGCACAATAATCCTTACAATCACACGCATGGCAGAGCTCAGATTATCCATCTTTAGGCAGCAGTGACAAGACGCTTGCTGGTTAATGCTGCTTTGTCATGACAAATGATGGTTTTCTTGCATGTAACATGATGACAGGCTCAGCTGTTTTCAATCAATCGTTATTTCTTCTAATTTGTGTGAGAAAAGCCAAGGGTTGTCTCATCTCTTTTCATGCCTGCTTATCTTACTACCCAATGGGGGAAGCGGCCCGAGAGGAGAGTCACTGAACGGGCAGCGAACACATCTGGGGACATGTAAAGATGATCACCTTGGTGTTTATTTACTGACAGAAAGGAGCATTGGTGAGCAGATTGGTCTGGAACAAACTGCTACATCTCCTTGTGGCAAAGAAAATGCTCCCTTGGGCTGTAGTAAAGATGAAGGGACTTGGCGGGATTTGCTCATTACTTCTTGCACTGAACGCACACTCCACAGATTCTCAGCTGCCTGTAGGCCACTACGAGAGGGGCCTTTAAGGCTGCATACACGCGGCAGCGTCCATGGAATGCAGTGGAGATTTCAGCCTCCTCTGCTGCTGTTTCACCATCAGGGAACATGTGTGTGTCTCCTGAGGGCTTGGTCATGGGGCTATCATATCATGACAATTCAGTGGTATCCCAGCAGTGCCTGTCTCCTCTTGGGGCCCCCCCTTTTTATAGACGGGGAGCTGAGCCAGAGAGGATACATGCCTTGCCCAGTGTGACAAGGGGATCCTGGCCAAACAAGCAATTGATCCCTGATTTTCCATATCCTAAGCCAGTGCCCCAAACACTGCACACAATTTTTCCTCTCCCATAAGGGGGCATGTCCTACTAGTCAATTCAAAATGGCTGTCAGAGAGCCGCCTGCTGTGCTCTCTTGTGGAGATTTATATTTGTTCTTTGTGGCCTTAATTCAACATTAAGCAGCTTTTTTCCTTACTCAGAGAAGCAAAACGGCAGAGTCATTAGACTGTATGAAGTTCAGGCGAGGGACCTCGAATGTGACCAAGGAAAAATCTGCGCAGTTAGCAGTGAAGCTGACTATTTCAGCAGGCACAGCTCTGTGGTCTAAGGCTGGACTCTGGTTGTATCTACACTGAGCTCTGACACCCCCCCGATGTTGGCCCACGGATCATAATACCAGGGCCAAAGTCTCTGCTGACGTAAATGGTGACTCATTGGCATTTCAACCAGCAGAGAATTTGACCCATAGTGTAGCTGAGGCACTGGTGTTATTACCACCGCCGTTCACCCTGCTCAGAACAAGTCTAGATAAGAGTGAATTACAATGGCAGTTTCCTCCCATCTCTTGTCTTCAACAGCCTTCCCACCATTGTTACCAGTGGTGGAGCTGCTTTCCCATAAGGAGAAAAAAAAAAAGCTTGGGAAAGCTTGCCAAGAAGGCTTTGTTCGTGGTGAGCTAACTGAAGTCCCACATCAATTAGCTACGGGCCATGATGTAAATTGTGGCCAACCTATTTTTAACTTGAGGGGAATCCTGTTGTTCTGGTGCTCAATCAATTAGCCTACGCCACCGCTACAGCCTCTATTCCTGAAATGCAGATGTCTGGTGTCTTGCAGTTGGCCAATGTCATGTGCTTGCCTTTGGCTCTTAACCTACAGCCTGGTATAGAATCCTCTTCTTGGGGCTGAGATACCGATTACTGATGCCAGCAGGAATCTACTGTTCCTCTCCTGCTATTACAAATTTGGGGAGGAAGGCGCTTGAGTGTTAAAGCAGGAGTAAATGCCAGCATGTGTCAATTAACTGGAAATATCTTTATGGAGCTAAATCTTTGCCTGACTTTGTGGACTCTTTGTAATGGGCAACCAAAGTTAGAGCGTGTGTACACAGCAGGCTTAACTCGAAATAAGCTATGCAAATTGAGCTATGTCAACTGCGTAGCTTATTTAGAAATAGCTTATTTTGAAACTGGAAGCATCTACGCAGCACTTATTTTGAAATAGAGCACTCTTCCTCCGATTTCCCTTACTCCTCCTACAATGAGGGTTTCAGGAATCAGAGTAAGAAGTCCTTCAGCTTGACAGTATTTTGACATTATTTCCAAATAACTGCTTGCTGTATAGATGCTGACTAAGTTATTTCGAAATAACGCTAGTTGTTTCGAAATAATATCGCTGTGTAGACGTACCCTTACAGAGTAACATGGCTATCCCTCTGAGACTTTTGTCCTTGAGAGGAATCCTGTTCAATTTGTTTTCAAGCCGCATGGAGACTCCCACAAAGGTTCCTTCTTCTTTACATTGTACGTAGCTTTTACTTTTCGGACAGGATTAATGAAGGAGTAAAGTTTGACCCAGAAGAACTGTGCCCTCTTGGGTGCCACAAGGCTGCATATAAGAATGGCTCAATTTTTAAAAAGTGATGAATGATTTTGGGGATGTCTGTTTCTAGGGGCTCAGCATGGAACACCTTTAAAGTAGAGCTGATTGAAAATTTCCTGGTGGAACAGTTCTCTGTCAGCACATGCTGTTTCTGTGAAATCTAAATGGTTTGCAGGAACATAGGAATTAAAAATGTTACAGGAAGTTATCAAAGTTTAATTTTAATGATATTTCATTTTGAATGTTATATTACTATATAAAAGTCAAAATGTTATGACATATATTATAAGGTATCATACAATACAAAAGTTGAAATGCTAATGTAAAAATGAAATATTTCAGTAAGGTAAATGGAATACGTTTTGCTTTGCAACAACTTCTGAGATTTTCATTTTTCGTCTGTTCAAACAGAGCCAAACATAGGGTTACCATACAGCTGGTTTTTCCCGGACTTGTCCTCCTTTTCGGTCTTTAAATCTCCATCCAGCTGGGTTTTTTAAATATCTAAAAATGTCCGGGATTTTGTCCTGCTCATTCCTCCTCAAACAAATTTGACCCCTGAATAGCTTCTCTGTCCCCGCCCCTGCCCCGTTCCAGCCCCCACCCCACACACACTGGGCTGTAGCGACATAAGCAGCTGGTCTCAGAGTTTGTTCCTTAGGGCGCGAGATGCAGGGGCCCCAGAGGGGCGCATGTGCAGTAGCCGCGGCTGAGGCTGCTGCCCTCACTCTGTGCACAGGTGGACAAGGGCTGGAATGTTGGGTGCTGCTGGCACCACACATGCGGCTCTGAGCACTGCCTGCCCTGGGCACACTCTGGCAGCGTCTGGGTGGGGCCCCGGCGCCCCACGGAGCAGCGTGTGATCAGGCAGCCTCACCCTGGGGTGCGGGCAGGAGAGAGACGGCACCTCCAGGACTACCCCACAGCAGCACCTGGTGCGGGGAGTCGCTGGCTCCTGCCCCTGCTCCCCAGGGGCTTCCCCGGGTATTGCAGCCTGTGCTGGGCCCGGCGTCTCTGGGGCTGCCCCTGCCCGGCTTGGGGGAAGATGGAAGGGGGTAGGGGTTGCACTGCGGGGGGGATGAGGCGCTGGAGGAGAATCATGGGGTTGAGGGGAATGAGGCTGGAAGCCAGAGTTGGGCTGTGGTAAGAGCTGTCAGGGTGCACGGACTGCAATGGGGCTGATTTTTGAGGCCTTAACTCTTGTTCTTATTTATAGATACTCAGTGTAGACGACATGTAGCGCACAGTATATTATCTACTCACGTTGTATACTCACTGTTCCTCGTTGTACGTGCAGTGTATATAACACCTGAACACAATGCGAGTTGGGAGATACTGATACAGATCCACTCCCACTCAAGAGTGTCCTCTTTCTGGAAAGTTCAGCTCTGGTAACCAGACCAAACAGTACAATGAAAGCTTGTGAGAGGGATTTTTTTTCTCCAGTCTCCTAAAAAGGGGTCTTGATTTTCCAAAAGTGCTGGACACCTGCCTTTTGAAAAACTGTGTGTCTTTGAGGTGTTTCAAGTTGGACATCAAAAAAGTCAGGCACCCAAAATCACAAGCCATGGCCATGTTGTCCTACAATTGCTCATGTGCGTGGGCACCAATCTCAGGACAGACTGCTAAGAAGCAGGGCACAAAGCCTGAACTAGTTGTGAGCTCTGTACTTCGATTTCACCAATCAATCAAGCCGCGTAAAAGCCTTGCCAAGGGGCAATCCATTCCCTCTTGTCGCCTAGGCAAGCCTGCCTTTGTGATAGGTGGCCCTTGCACCCAAAATCACAATATTCAGTTTACTCCCAGTCCCAAAGGACCAGTCACTTACCCCAGGTCAGCTGCACTCCCAGATCTCTCAAAGACATCACTTGTGGCCAATCTATGACAAGCTGTCTACAGATTTATTAACTGGGAAAAGAAACAAGTTATTTACAAAGTCAGGTAAACATAAACACTAAAGTCTTAGGTTCCAAAAGATGCTATAATATTCAAACGCTATGTTGGCTGAGTAGCTAGAGATCCCATGCTTATGCATAGAAGTCTTGCCTTCTCAAAGTCCAAACAGCACAGAGATACTGTTTCTCCTTGTTAGGAATTTTTATTTCTATTTCCCCAGAGTTCACGCTGATGGAACGAGTCCCTGCACACTTTTCCTCTTCATAGGGGTGGGAATGGGGAAGGGGGAGAAAGGGGAGAAATTCAATTAAAGTCTTTTTTCTTTGATGTTTCCCAGTGGCTCATTTGATTTCGATGGGCCTTCGTGTGAGGAGGACCTAGCGCTTTCTGGAGGAAGCTTGCATTTTACATTGATTAGCGCTTCTTCTCTGTTTGACTCAAACAATTACAGAGAATTACAACGCAAACACTTAATATCACTTTATAACCTCGGGTATAGAGATTATATGTGAGATTAATACATGCAGCACCCTACAAGCATTTCATAAAGTCTAAATGCTAAGCACTTTTATAACTCTAATCCCTATTTTAACTGTACCGACACAGGTGAGCCAAACTGGTTTCAGCTGTGCATTTGTCAGTGTTGAGGCATAGAGACCTTGGCATGAGTTGGCACCTGGTCTGCCAGCACTGTGCCCACCACCTTGGGGTTGATTATAACTGAATTTATGCCTTACTTAAACAGTAGGAGAAAGGTTCTGGTTTCTCCCCAGCTTTCTTTCTGCCGTGAATTTTTGCAGGAAGCATCTGTAGCTGTCCATTGGTCTGTTTATTCCTCTTGACCGTAAGATCTAAGAATTCCCACCATCTCTCTCTCTCTCTCTCTCGCTCTCTATTTGTCTCTTTCTCTGTCTAGCCCAGCTGTCTTGGCATTCTCAGGTCCATTGGATTGGATTTGGGAAGCATGAGGCATCTCTTTAAAGGGCTGCTCTGTCCTGGGGAAATCTAGCACCACAAATAGGTAAATAGGGTTTCAGGTGGGACCCTATCCATCCCACCACTCAGGGCCCCTATCCCATCCCACTACCCATGCAGCTACGGCTACACCGCTATTGTAAGCAGGCTAGCTTGATGAAGCTGGTAATTAGACCTCCAGTTTCAGTGCAGACAGACGCTTATGGCATTCATGAATTGTGATGGAAGATTACATGGTATCTAACTCAAGCCAGAGCTCTCGTCTTGTCACTTCTGGGAGCACTAAATTTCACTCCTCTTACACTAGAAGAAGACGACACTCCTTTCCTTTCAGAAGGCTCAAAGATTCAACAGTCCTCTCTGCTGCCTATGAAATTTCCTATCGTCTCAGGCTGATTGCAAAGAGTCTACAAGTCCCCTAGGGAAGCTTAAATATAAACTCTGGATAATCTCTAAGTCAGTCTGTTTCAGCTCCCAAAAAAAGATCAGTGGGGTGTGAATCCTGCCCAGTGTCTATGTACATAAACACTCTGCAGGTTGTCTGGATGCGCAACATAGGAATTGAGATGAATTTGTACAGAAGCTGGCAACTCCATGCTATTTGCTTGTCTGTAACTGGCACTAATATGCATGATAGATGCATACTTGTTCTCTTATTCATAAACCAAACAGCAAACACCCACGTGTGGCTGATTTCTGAGGTGCTTTTGGATTAAGTTTTGCTCCTGTGGTGGTTTAATAACTTCAAAATCAACAAAGAGAGGGGAAGGGACAGCTGCTGGATTCTTTACTGTGCCTTAAATATTGGTGACAGCCACCTTCCCCCTCCCACCCTGATAGCTGTGCTCCCACCTTGCCTACGTCCCTAGTAGGATCTGCCTCGGAGCAGCAATTTGTTTCAGAGAAATAAAGTCCATACTTTTTTTATAAAAGATTTAACAAGCCTAAATAAATAAATAAACAAGAAGCTTCAGACATGGAGCTTCCTAAAGAGATTGCACATCCCTTACTTGAACGTCTCAGAACGGGAGCCGTGTTAGTCTGTAACTTTGACAACAACAAATGGTCCTGTGGCACCTTAGAGACTAACAAATATAGATTTAGTAGCATGAGCTTTCATGGGCAAAACCCACTTCCTCAGGTGAGCTGGAGTGGAGAAAAAAATGGGGACCCTCAGAATAGATACTAGAAAAAGAAGAGAGGATGGAAAGAAAACAAACACACAAACAAATAAAAAAGAAAAATACCTGTGAGTTGTAGTACCGGTGCTAATGAGGCTAATTGAGTGGGCTGGAGGTGCCCCATACTTGGCTTTTGATGTTCATCAGGTGTTGAATGTAAAGCAAGCTGGTTTTATAATGGGCCATCCAGTTAATGTCTTTGTCAGGACAAGGAAAACGGTGTCAAATTTGCATATGAAGGTCAATTCCACCCTCTTTCTCTGTGTGTAGTTGGGTTGTGAAATTTCCTTGTAGAAGAACAGCTATTTTAAAATCCATTAATGAGAGCCCAGGCAGGTTAAAATGTTCCCCTACAGGTTACTATTGCTAATATCTGATTTGTGTCCATTAATCCTTTGTCATGGAGACTGTCCACGTTGGCCAATACAAATGGCCGATGGGCATTGCTGGCACTTGATGGCATAGAACACATTCGTGTATGCGAGGCCTCGGTTCTATTCCTAGATTTGCTCCTGACTCTGTCCTGATAAATAACAAGGTGTCCCTGCCTAGTGCAGAGATCAGTAGAGTGGCTAATATTTTTTAAAAGGACTGGATACATGCATGAGCACCAATAGTTGTGTCCGTGGTAAAGGGGGTCAGGAAGAGATTCCCTTTCTCTCAGGGATGCTCTCTTGTGCCTCTCTGTTTCATGCAGAAAACAAGGGCCTTCTGCACTGCGTCTGTCTTTGCAGGCCTCTAGCTGCTGCCTGGACTTCTTCCCATGTAATTTTGTTAGCTGGAGAAGCGCACCAATCCCCTGGCCTGGGCAGCTCCTGCTGGGGCCGGAGAAGCACACCAATCCCCTGGGCTGGGCAGCTCCTGCTGGGGTCGGAGAAGCGCACCAATCCCTTGGCCTGGGCAGCTCCTGCTGGGGCCAGAGAAGCGCACCAATCCCCTGGCCTGGGCAGCTCCCTGCTGGGGCCGGAGAAGCACACCAATCCCCTGGGCTGGGCAGCTCCTGCTGGGGCCAGAGAAGTGCACCAATCCCTTGGCCTGGGCAGCTCCTGCTGGGGCCGGAGAAGTGCACCAATCCCTTGGGCTGGGCAGCTCCTGCTGGGGTCGGAGAAGCGCACCAATCCCCTGGCCTGTGCAGCTCCCAGCAGAGCCAGCAGCAGGGCCAGATGCAGAAAGGGGTGTTAGGGGATGCAGCCCATAAAGCCCCTGTGTTCTGGGCCACCCTGCCAGGGCAGGGAGAGGTGGCTCCACATGCTGCTGTTCCTCCCCCCTCCCGTTGGAGCTGCATCACCGGGGAAGCTCTGTCCCCACCCTCCCTCGCTTGGAGACTCTGCCCCAGCAGCTCCTGGTCAGGAATTGCAGCCCAATAGGAGCTGGGGGGTGGGGTGAGGGGCAGTGCAGGGCATTGTGGGCCACTTGGAGACACCTGTTCCCCCCCACTGCCAAATGGGAGCTGCCCCAGAGAAGCACCCTGCCCTGAGCCCCCTCCCACACTTTAAGTCCTTAGCTCCCTCCTAGACACCACAGCTCACCTCTGAGTCCCCTCCTGCACCCTAACTCCCACCCAGACCCCACAGCCCCACCTCAACCACATACCCTGTGCCCACTTCCACACTCTGAACCCATTTGCCTCAGACTGGAGCCCCCCCCCGTACCCCAAACGCTTCATCCCCAGCCCTACCCCAGAGTCTTCACTTCCAGACAGAGCCCTTATCCCCCCAACCCTGAGTCCCCTTGCATACTCTAAACCCCTTGGCCCCTCTTTGTCACAGGTCACCCACATACAGAATGAATTTTGTAATGTGCACCCATGTGCAGCTGACCTGCCGCACATCATCTCCCTACTGTGCACATAACAACATTAATTCTGCACTGGAAATAAAAAATTAGCGGGAACATGGGTCAGGATTTCTACAATTACAACACCATGGACTTTTGGATTAAAATAACTGAAATAACGAAATTTACAATTTTAAAAATCCTTTGTGAAATTGACCGAAATGGACTGTGAATTTAGTAGGGCTCTAATTATGGGGTTCAGCCAAGTATGGCCACTCCTGGGCATGCCTCTTAATCTGTCAAGGCCCAAATGTCCAGCAGCATATGTGACAAAGACTCAATGTGAAAGACAGAAAATTATTCATGCAGGAATGTCAAGATTCTGTGGGATTTCTTCCTCCAGAGTAAATGACTCTTAACATTGGGAAGATCCCACATTTATATGGAGCAGAGTTAACCTTGGGACTACAACTCCCCAAATGAGGTTCCATGCAGAGGTGTGTCCCTGGGCAGAACATCCCCGGGTAGCAGAACTGGACATCAACTGGACATCACACTACAAGCATGGACGCCACAGTCCTGCGCCAAGTGCCGCCCAGCCTGAGAGGAGAGTGGAAGTTCTGCTAGGCAATGACAGTTTCACACTGGAAATCCTAAACTGACAACTTTCCATGCTGTTGAAACTTAATTAGTTTTAGGTTAATAATGCGGCTTTGTATTTCCTGCCCCATGCTCCAGCCCTATTGCCTTCCATCCTTATGAGGTGAAATATAATTGAGGACTGAGAGTTTCTTGATCCTCTTGAGATACAATCATCTCATTAGGCAGCAAGGCTTTGCATGAACCAGAACCAGTTCAAGCCTCTGGGGTGGTAATCCAATTAATCACCAAGAAAATTAACTCAACTTGTTCACAGCCTGGCTCCAGAGGGCCTGGGTCCCACACGAGAGGGACTGAACACAATTTCCGGCATTGCTGACAATCAAGCAAGCTGACAGAACACCTCTGAGGTATATTTTGATTTTTACAGAAGGCCCAGGAAGAGAAAACATCCACAATCCCAAAGCTAACGCGTAGCCAGACTGTTCACAAAAGGCATTGTCACCTAATGGCTAAGTAATATTGAAAAAGTCTCAGATATGGAGCAGACCTAGCTCAGTTTAGATGGTCTCAAAATTAAACACACCATAGGTCCCAACCCCCAGTTTCTCATTCATGTAATATCTTAGTTTTTCATTTAATCAGTTACAACGTCTTTGCAAGTGCAAAATGTTTGTTCTTGACATACAGCTATAGCTGGTAGCGTTTACTGCGCGTTTACAAGGGACAATCCTTCCAGTGGAAAGAGGGCCCTGTGTGTGGAGAGAAGTGAAATGCACATAGATATTATGAAATCTGATCTGTTTCTCCAAGTTCAAGTTTGGTGTTTCAGATAAACTCATTCAGATGCTAATTTACTGGAAAAGATCCTCCACCTCAAAAAATACGCATGAGATGTGTGCATTAAAGAAGTGCTTTTCTATTACAACTCCATAGCCCCAAAGAAAAGTTTCCATAGAAGTGCCGCAGGCTTTGAAAATATGGCAACTTGCCCAAAGTTCCATAGACCCATGCTGGGCCTTAGCTAATATGTTACTCGTAACACAAGAAAAAGACAAACAACATAGTAGCTCAAACCATAGTAGAAAGACTGGAATTTTTCACTTATATAATGAATACAAATAGCTGCATGTTGATTTGAATATAAAGTACTGCACCCAAGTTGCTTGCCTTTGTATAAAAACACTGCATCAACTATGTGTGGACATATCAACGTATGCTCATATTGTCCAACTGCCTTTTATATGCATGTGTGTAATAGAACTATATCAGCTACTGTGTATAAACAATACCAACTGCTGCTGTTCTTGTCTCTATACACTGCTGCGGCTAAACCCTGCATGCCTTCCTGTGTAACATTGCAAATGTCTCTATAAAACCACAGTCACGATAAAAGTCAGGGAACTTTTACAGTCTCTGTAATGCATCCCTCTGCTGCCTGAGAACCTTTTGGTTTCCTTCCCAGATTCCCTCCCAGTTGCTAAAAATGGCGCATCTTTTCCTAGGATCCGTTATGGGAGTTCCACTCTGCTTCTGTGTCCATTTTTGCTTGCCAAGGCATGGATGACAGCAGGCTCCTTCATTCATTCACATCCCCACCTGGATTAAAAGCCTCTAGATGCTAAGTATGGCCCAGCTGGAGAAAGGCATGCCCTAGGAGCAGCAAGTGCTGTAACTGGTTATTTGTGGTGCTCTCCAGCCAGCACATGAGTTAAAAAAAATCCAAGTGATTTTCTTTTCCCTACCAGGTTTTTAAATATTGGATTTAGAGCTGGCTGCATGAACCTATCCATAGGGTTGTCAAAGAGAATTTTTAATCTATATGTAGCCAGTATGTCCTTTCTGAATGGTCAGGATTCATAAAACATTTTTAAAAAAAAGAGCCAATTCAATGAAGGGGAAAAGAAAACTCTTCACAGCTAAGACAGAACCGACAAAACACAAACCTGAAACGTGTCGTAAGTTATTTGGGACAGTCACTGCTGCTACCTAAAGCTTTAAGCTGTGCTGGGCACAATGAGGCCCTGACCCTAGCCAGTGACTTTGGGCATTCCCTCGCTAGAACAAGAGCTAAGAATAACAACCTAGCTCCTCTCAAAGCTTAACCCCAACTCTTTTGTTTGGGCCAACAGCTAGGAATTAGAGCAGTGGTTCTCAGACTGTGGGTTGGGACCCCAAAGTGGGATCTGACCCCATTTGAATGGGGCTGCCAGGGCTGGTTTAGACTCGCTGGGCCGGGGGGCTGAAGCAGGCCTGAGTGTGTGTGTGTGGAGAGGGGGAGCGGAGCTCAGGTTACAGGCCCTGTGCCTGGGATTGAAGCCCTTGGGCTTTTGCTTTGGTCCTCCTTGCCTGGGGCGATGGGGCTTAGGGTTTGGCCCCCCACAAAGGGGGCAGGACTCAGGCTTCAGCCCCCTTCCTGGGGTCGATTGTAATTCCCTCTTGTCAGAAGGGGATCGTGATGCAAGGAAGTTTGAGAACCTCTGGGTTAGAGAGCAGATCTGATTTAAACACACCTGCGTCTGCCCCCCCCCCCACCAGGGTTTGGAACTCAGGTCCGGAGTTTTACAGCTTGGGTCTCCTCTCCAGGGTTGACAATTGCCTTTCCTCCCAGAGCGAGGGATCCTCCCACAATGCTTCCACAGGCTCCTCAGGAGAGGAGAAAATGACTCAAGGCTACTGCCATAAATAGCTGACCTGACCCCAAGAAAACAGAAGAAGTTCTGGCCCTGGTTACTCTTGGGAGCTCTGCAGCTGATCTTGCCTGAAGTGATTTTGTGCCTGTGTGGTCACTGAAGTGGGCCAGGCTGATTCATTTTATGCTTGAGCTGCTGGGATGTGAAATGGCTTCCATGAAGATACTCAGCTCACATGCGGCCTATCCTCAGGCCACGGCTGCAGAGTTACAAACACGGCGAGCTGGCAGACAGGCTCTGTGCTGCAGTGTGGGGAGCCCTGTTTTGTGTCTGTATTTGGCTGAAGCCTGAGGCTATGTCTATATTGCGGTGCTTTTGTGGAAGAGGATATGCAAATGGCATGCTCATTTGAATATCTTCTTCCGATTCTTTTTGCAGAAGAGGTTTTGTCTATAAAAAGCCCTGTGTAGACGGGACCATTTGTCGGAAAAAACCCCCCTTTTTCGCAAGATCCTGTAAACCTTGATTTTTGAGGAATAAGGGATCTTGCGAAAAAGGGTTTTCCCCCCCGAAAAATGGCTCCGTCTACTCAGGGCTTTTTATCGTCAAAGCCTCTTCCGCAAAAAGGATCAGAAGAAGATATGCAAATGAGCACGTAATTTGCATATCCTCTTCTGCAAAAAAAAACCCTGCAGTGTACACATAGCTTGAGCAGGAGAGCTGTGGGGTCACTCCCAGACCCAGGCTAAAGGGGAAAGAAGCCCTGGCACTCATTTGTCATAGGCTGATGGCAGATTTATGGGGTGCACAAACAGGTTCCAAAGGTAATTTCTTTGCAGGCCTCCTCAGTCTCACTATAGCAAGCATCAGGTGTGCTGTGGTAGTGGAACTTAGACAAGAGGCAGGTTGTCTCTGTGGTCAAACGCTGAATAATCATGGAGGCTGAACTCCCAAAAGAGTGATCCATCTAAGCACTCATGTACCTGGCCAAACTTGCAGCTGCTGATGGCCTTGCAGCACCTGGCGTAGGAATACAAAGGTCAGTTTTACTCGGGTAAATTTCAGGAGCACTATTTTTAAAAAAAAAGCATTTCTGTGTAAAATGCTCTTGCATGTGTAAGGAAGCTCTGAATCAATGCTTCCATTACAGCCAGCTGGAGCGGGAAAGGAAACCCTGGGTGTGTTTATGTAAATACAGTTTGCCTTTGCTTTGCTTAGATGTGTCAGACATTCGGCTGATGGAGTGGTCTCTTGCTCATTGTAATCAGCTTGGCTGGTGTTGGGTGACAAATTGTGTTTAAATTGCAGTGTCTGTAATTATTGGGGAATACAAAAGAAGAAAGCCTATGCTTAAGTTGGCACAAACCCTCAGTTTAAAGAATGAGGTTCTGGGCATGTGCATGTAAATACAGTTCACTCAGTTTGCTTAGGCCTGCTAGATATTCAACTGTTACAATTGGCTGTTGTAACAGTTGTTGTGGGGTCACAAATTTGGCTGTTGTGGGGTCACAAATTGTGGTAACACTAAATGCAGGAATTGTGAGAGATGACCACCAATGCTTGCAGTTATTGTGGGAATATAGAAAGTCAGACTGTGTTTAACTCCATTAACTCTGTCAGTGTAAAAACACTTGGATGGACAGAGGCTCCACTTCCAGAGTCCTATGAGATTAAGCTGGGGAGGGAGGACTCTGAGTCAGCAGACTACCTGTCCTCCAGGTGTGAGCTGTAAGACTGGTTCAACCTTTTCCCACTCCTGTTTCAGTGATAGAGCTAAAGAAAGGCTCCATAAGGAATCCCTTTTAGTATTTAAATTTATTCCAGTGGATATGGAATCTCTTGTGGCTGGACTGTGCTTTTGACCAAGAGCCATATCCAGAAGCCAGCGGAATGCGTGACCAGGAGAATGAGTAAAATGCCTCCCCCCCACTCAGGATGGGAGGTGAACTCTGCGGATGCACCTCTGAACTCTGGTCTGCCCTGTCCAAGGGCAGCCACTGGGGTGCAGAGAAGGGTTGTGCATGTGACGGGGACATTTACATTGCTGGACTTAAGAACCTGAGAGGAAAAGGACATTGCGCAACCTACTTGGGCTGGGACTGTTTTGGTTTAGTTATGGATTCTGTGGTGTTTTCCCACATTAATGCCACCTTACTTCCCTCCCCTTTTATTAACTGTTTCTTTTCTACACTCAGACCCTGTGCTGAGAGTGGGGAAGCATTGCCTCCCCGAGGCACTCAGGGATGTTGTGTGAATTTCCCAGGTTACTGGGTAGGGGCTCAAGCCAGTTCTGTGTTGGATGACTGGAGAGGAACCCTAGATATTGAAACCGGCCCTGGCTGCTGCTGGCGCTACCTCGCAGAAGAGTTACACCTGTTAATAACAAACCGGCCTTGCAGGATGTATTGGCATCATGCTCTATGAGCAAGTCCTGATATGCTGCACCTGGGCAGACAGCAGGACTTAGATTCATTCTGGTTTTGAGCTATTGTGGAGAGCAGACTGTGCCACGTTCGGGTGCTGCTCTAGGCATGGCTTCGACTCCATGCTTGCACGGGTCTACAGAGCACAAGGCAGTGAGCTGGTGGGCTTACATCACATGGCCCTGTTCCTGGCCTTGCAGCAGATGTGGAACCGCTGTTCTTCCTCAGCTATTTAACAAAGCAGCTACTATACTACAGCAGTGCCAGGAGCCGGTCAGTGCTGTATCAGCTACTCGGTTAGGTAAACACCTCTTCTCCTGGCATTTGGTCTTGGACATCACAGTTCTACAGTGCGTCAGCCCACAAGCATGCACCACTTATGTCTTTTTACAGATTTTAAAGCAGAGAGAAGTTTAGCTGTGTAGGTCACAGCATCTGTAAAACTGGAGTGTGCACAAGCGTGCGCACACACATACATTCGTGCGTGCACACATACTTTCGCCTCAGAATGATAATAGAATCAGTTTCTAATTATGCTACAAAAATGTGATGTTTGGCACAAGTTTCACTAGCACTCAGGCTCTGGTGAAAGCCCCCTAAGACGGATTAATGTGGGTTGACCTGACAGTCTGTGGGAGGGTTTGTTGCTCGAGGCACCTGACTGTACCAACGTGCAGCACATCTTCGACTACAGGGCCAGTCAAGCCCCATTTGGGAAGTGAGATAGCTCTGTGGTTCATTCTTTCCTGGGTTAACAGAACTGGGAACGATCTCCTGGATGAGCAGTGTGCTTGCTTTAATGAGCTTAAAACAATTTAGTTAAACTTGATGGCGACTTAGCCAGGGGAAAAATAGCTCAGGCAGGTGAATGTGGTGCGACATTCCTCTCACACTAGACAAACAGTTTTCCCCTGCGCTTGGGAAAGATTCCTGCACAAATAACTTTATGTAGCAAAATGTCACAACAGCAACCTGGTACTCCGATGGCTCCATCCAGTATATGCCGTACCTGTGCGAAGGAGCAATGAGTTCCTAACAATTTGCCTTCAGGAAATGGCAATCTTTGATGATTCATAACTCCTGTGCTGTAGTACACCTGCCCAGGCGGAACATGCTGAGTACGTCTCCTATATAAAACCCGTATTTGAGTTTTGAAAGCAAAGGGTGTTAGGCTCCTGTTCTGCTTAGGCACTTTGGAAAATATCTCCAGTTACCTGCCTACATGTCTCTGGAGGGGACTAACAACCTTGGAAAACCTGCCCCCAAAGCTTTGTCTGCTACTAACATCACTCTGGTTTAACTCACTGTGATTTGAAACTCATTTAGTTAAACTGGGGCAACCCTGCGCGTGGACCC
Source organism: Rafetus swinhoei (assembly GCA_019425775.1). Classification (NCBI taxonomy): domain Eukaryota; kingdom Metazoa; phylum Chordata; order Testudines; family Trionychidae; genus Rafetus; species Rafetus swinhoei. The sequence continues at coordinate 6,680,528 of CM033438.1, forward strand.
TCTTAACCTGCCTTGTGTTGGGTTAGCGTCCACCTGTGGGTTTTCATTCGCTTCAAGCTGAACTAGTTGAGTACTTGGCGCTTTGCAGACTTGGGCTTCAGTGCTTCAGGAGAAGAGGGCGATCTGGTTCTGGAGTTCTGTGTGTGTGTGAGTGCATGAGTGTGTGTGTGTAACAGGGTAAAGAGCAACCAGAGGCAGGAGATGGCTTTTAGTGAGTCTTGAGAGCTCCTTGCAAAAGCCTGCAATCACCTTGCCGGGCAGTTTGGGGCTCCTTTCAAGCTGAGGGTGGAAGGAAGTGTTCCTTCTAATTTTTTCCATCCATGCGTGGAATACATTTTGTTATGTGCACCAAGCCATGTGCTGCTGTGCACCACCAGTAGAAACATATGCTGCCGGGTGTGGGCAACTATGGGCACTCTGCTAATCAGCTGGATGGCACTTGACTCTCTTGTGGGTGACCATCCAAGTGCCCAGCTTACAGGGAACACTGGTGGAAGGCCGTGAGCTGAACATGCTGGATGGCTTAGCTCAGGCTATTGCTGCTTGGCCTTGCTCACAGATACATGCTCACACTTTGCTGCACAGCTTTGAAAGCTGGCTACTGCATTTGCCCTAGTGGTGGCTAGAGTGAAATCAAGCCCTGAAAGTGCTGATAGAGCTCTGGTGTGACTTTGCAGTGCATTCATGGCTTGGGTTCTTATAGGACGCTCAGTGCAGACTAGTCACTACTGCTGCCCCTGGACTTACAGCATGTTTGTTTTCTGTTCTCTTATACTGCCCTCATGACTTAGTATCTGACTGTCTTCTGGTTATGCATGGAGCCAGATGACGGACACCTGATCTGTATATTTTGTTCTTTCTCTTAGCCTCTCCCTAGGGAGAATTCTGTGAACAGTGGAGTTTGCTTCTGGTAGGGTTTTTTTGTTTCATTGAATTTGTTTATGTACACGGTGGTGCATGCTTATTTCAGAGAAGGCAGGTTAAAGAAAAGTGCTTTGTACCCCGAGTGGAAGGTGGTGAGAATTGTGATGGTCCTTTATTCCAGGAATTCATTTGTGGACTGGCCTCCATGAAAGATCCGTCCCCTGCACAGACAAATATTTGTCCTGATTAACCCCTGTGACCCAAGGAACTGCTGACACCAACTGGCAAAGCATATAGGAGGCATATGAGGCAGAGGGATCCCTGGATTTGTTATCTACATTCTGGTACCAGGGGCACGTACTCTGGTTTTCTACTCTGTCATCAAAGCTCAGCTCAGCCTTTGTGAAATGAAGGCACAGATAATAGGTAAGGAGATATGTACATGTACTGGAAACCCGTGTTCCCTCTAAGCTGCGTGGCCCTCTAATCAGCCCCACCTGTGAAGTTGTGCAGCTGCTGTGTAGCTTAGAGAGAATACTGCTGGAAACCCTTCCTGAGGCCTTGGAGCTAAAGGCAGGTTACCCAACCAAAGGCAGCCTTATGGGATAGCTCAGTGGTTTGAGCATTGGCTTGCTAAACCCAGGATTGTGAATTCAATCCCTGAAGGGGCCATTTAGGGATCTGGAGCAGATCTGTCAGGGCTGGTACTTGGTCCTGCCATGAGGGCAGGGGACTGGGCTCAATGTGTGTCTCACAAGAAGAGTCTTTTAACAAACTGAGATAAATGCTAATGAAGAGCTTGGGGGACTTAAGAAGGCAAATTAACAAGAGGAGGTGGAGAGGAGGCACCCTCTTTTCAGATGAAGTCAAAGATCAGAGCTGCTGCATCTGGGGAGGCAAGCTGCCCCTGGCCCTGGCCCCCTCAGCTACTCTGCTTGCAAAAGGCGGCAAGAAAGACGAGTCAGCTGAGGTCTGGCTCTAGAACGCATGTTAGGCTTTTGTTTTATATGTAACCCTTTGTATCCAATATCTCTGCTGCCACACACGTCTCTGTGCTTTGTTAACTAAACCCAGACTTGCTGTCTCTGAACAATTCTAAGTGCTGTGTGTAGCGTGGAGCCGGCGGCTAAGGTGGCTAATAATTCAGTAGTTGTTGTGTACAGTACAGCAGGCCTGGTTATTCTGTAAGTGTTAGTGGAGCGGGGCCTTTTGGAGAACTTGGCAGTGGGAGGACATCTGTGACCAGCCTGCATGAGGGACAACAGAGCCCACAGGGGCTGAAAATGCCTCTGGGGAGGGTTTGTGTTGCTGCCAGACAGATGGCCCCCAGCAGGGGCAGGCAAGGCATATGATGCAAGATGATAAGGGCAAATGGTGCCAAAGTATCTCACAACTCTACCCTAGGACACATCACATCTGCAGTGGCGACCCGAGACGAGCTGCCAGCAACTGGCGCCCTAGGTGGAATGCATGATGGGCGCCCCCGCCTCCAAAGCCCTCAACGGCATTGCGTCATCATTGGGCATCCCGTTTAACGTGGCTCCCTAGACGACTGCCGAGTTTGCCTACATCCACAGGCTGCCCGCACATCTGCTGCCTCAGTCCCAGCCCTCTTGCCATTCTCTTCCCACTGCAACATTATCAGGAGGCAGCAGATGGCGCAAGTTCTGTTAATCTGAATCAGGGCTGGTGGAGTATTTCCTGTTGAAACTTTCTATGGATGGAAAATGGGAATTTTGGCTGCCCAAAAGGTGTCTGTGTTCACAGAAAAAAAAAAAAGGAATTTTTTGGTCATAAAATTGGAACTGGAATTGTTTTTTCAGCTTTTGGCTGAACAATTTCATTTTTGAACAGTTTTTGGCTAAAAGTATTTGATTTTGGTTACCAAAAAGAGACAAAAGTCTGTAAATGAAAAGTGGGGAAAAAAATCAGAATGTCTCATGGGGAAATTAAAAATTGAGAACTGGCCTCTAGAGAATTGAAGTCCTCATTGGCCACCACTGGCCAGATCTTTCTGGTTAGTTGCGTGCTTTGGAGACAACGTTCCCACGCCTAGAGCGTTGAATGTAGTTGCCCATAACCTGTCTGCACCCAAACAGTAATGAACCTGCGGAGCTCTTAGATGCCTGGAATAAAGGCGCACATACAGGTCATGGGCATTCAGTGCCACCCACCGCCACTGCCTGAGCGTATTGTTGCTTTTGTTGAAGAAAAAATGTACAGGCTTTAGATCTTGGAGAAATGTCCATTGTCTCCTGTGGCGGAGTTTGTTTCAGAAGCTGAACATATCAGCAGTAAAGTCTCTATCTGCCTGGGTCTCTGCCTGAATGAGAATAATTTCTAAGGGATAGTTGTTGCCTGTAAACAAAAAATTACCTGGTGTCAACACAATACTCTCAGCTGTTCTTCCCTCATTCCTCTTTGCGCCTCCCTTCTCCTTTATGAGCTCTTGCGTCACCCTGGCTTTCATGTAGTTCTATTTTTGGCTCTGCTGGGTGACTCTGGGTAAGTCACTTCATCTCTCTGTACCTCAGTTTCCCCATCCGTCCTGGGGATAATATTACCGACCTCCTTTGTAAAGCGCTTTGATTGCTACTGATAAAAAGCTCTATGTAAGAACGAGGAATAATAATAATTATCCAATCGACTCCTCAACACCCAGCATCCCTTCTTGCTACCATTTTGAGCTGCCTCTTATTTCTCCCCCTCCCCTTCATTCCTGATTTTTTCCCCCAACAGCTCAGAAAGGAGGGCACGGCATTGTTACATTTCCTGAAACCATGCATTCTGGGGCACGTGTGAAGAATCCACCAGTGCTGCAGCTGAACTGCTTGAACTGGTCTGTTCTTGACAGCACAGGGAGGTGTCTGGTTGCATTGCGCTGGGATGCTGTCATGCTTTGTGTATTAGATAAGCAGAAACCCGTATTATTGGTGTAATTTTCATCAGGTACAAAGTCATTTATTAGGCAGGCTGAGAAACTTCACAGGGAGTGGAAAGAACAGCGATTCTAAATTCATTTGTACACCATGAAGCACAAACCCCATTTAAATAAAACAATAGCGTCATTGATTTTTAGATGAAACATAGGAGTGACTTGCGTATTTACATCTGGAGAGATGCTGCTGCTTTTTAACACAAATTTCTGGTGCCCTCTGCCACCTGCATATTCTGAGTAGATTCTGGAATTGATTTGTAACTATGCTGTCGCTGCTGAATGATGAAATGTACAAAAGTTGTATTAGACTGGAAATAGGCACTGGGATGGGGTATGCCATGGCAATTTCACCACTGAGTGGGATGAGGATTAGCAGTTTTATTGGAATGAAACTGAGGGTTTTTTCAACTTTCATTTATTTGGAAGCAGCCCACATGGGCCTAATTGCTGGGTGAGGCCAGAGTAGATACAGGTTAGATGGGTGATTTGCTACAGACGTCTCAGAGCGGGAGCCGTGTTGGTCTGTAACTTTAAAAATAACGAGCAGTCCTGTGGCACCTGAGGGCATGTCTACACTGGGGAGTCATTTTGAAATAACTCCCCTTATTTTGAAATAAGGTGGTGAGTGTCCATACTACCAAGCCTGTTACTTTGAAATAATGGGCTTGTTCTTTCGAAATAATAACTCCTGCTTGTGAAGAGGAATACGCTTATTTTGAAATAGTTATTTGGGGAGTTATTTCGAAATAACCTGGTAGAGTAGACATGGCCTTAGAGACTAACACAAATATACAGTATCATAGGCCACTGGACCACTCACTGTTCTTGTATAGAAGAAACGAGATCTGCTTTGGGCTTCCTCTTCATTCTATTCAGTCTGTTCTTAGCTCATTGACATGAAATGGATCATTGCCTGGGCGAAGGAGGTCTGGGGACTATTTTATGAGATATGGGGACAAGAGTCTACATCACCACCCCCTCCACTCAGACAAATGACTTCAGTGGGAGGTTTATAGAACCATGGAACTGTAGGGCTGGAAGGGACTTCAAGAGATCAGCTGGTCCACCCCCGCCCAGAGGTGAGGCCGAGTTAAGTGCCTAGAACATCCCTGGCACTTGTCCAAACTGTTCTTAAAACTCTCCAATGTTAGGGATTCCACATGCTCCTTAGATGCTTAACTCACCCTGTAGTGAGAAAGATGGTTCTACTATCAGCCTGAATCTCCCTTGCTTCAAATTAAGCTGATTCCTTCTTGTCTAACTTTTAGTGGACAAGTGATCACCATCCTCTGTGTGACATATATGGAGACTGTTAGAAAAGACTCATAGAAATCCAGGGCTGCCAGGCTCCTTGAGAGGTCCTCATGTCCAGCCCTGTGTGCTGTGGCAGGACCAAATACAGGCAGACTATCCCTGACAGGTGTTTGTTCAACTCGCTTTTAAAGCCCAGCAATGCCAGGGATTCCACAACCTCTCTTGGAGGCCTGTGCCAGAGCTGCCGAGGGAGCCGGGAGAATCCATGTGGAGCTTCTCTTCTCTTTCTCCTGCTCTCCTCTGGACTCTCTCTGCATTTGTCCTTCTGAGATGTCTGTGCCCCACACCCAGAACTTTAGCTGAAGGCAAGAGGGTTTGTCCCCTGAAGAACTGGGCCCCCGTACTGATACGTGGATGCAGAAGTAGTTTCTGGCTTCACATGCCTCTGGGGACTGTGCAATTTTTTGGTCCTTTATTTCCACCCAAACTCACTGCCACTTGGACAAGAGGGGAACCGTCCAAATCAGGAAAAGTAGCCCAGGAACAAAGCAGAGCCTTGGCCATCAGATTGTATGAAATGGGGATGTCTTTACAGCAGCACAAGAGTGCGCCAGTCCTGGGTGTCTGCTGTCCACAAGCCCTGTGTGGGTTAATGTGAGCCAGAATGGGCCAATTGACCTTACACGCTGAACATGGAGGGGAACCAGGGACTGATAGGCAGATGAAGCCAGGCTAGGGGAGGAGCTATAGGACGATAAAGCCAGGATGTGAGAGCAGGAAGGGGATGCTGGGAGGGCTCTGCTGTCACTGCTCGAGGAAAGGCACTGGCTAGGGACAAGCAGGAGGCCCAGGGGGAGAATAAGCCCTGGGGCTCTGCACTGAACTGGGGAATCGTGCAAAACGCTGGGAAAGACGAAGTCACCATAGGGAGTAGAGCACTCTTTAGTGGTAAACCCGGAGATATGTAAGAGTGAGGTATGGCTGGGCAGCAGGGCTGGCCCGAGCCATTTGTGCGCCCTGGGCCCTGGGAGCGTGGAGCCACCCCCAGGAGTGCGGCGCATGCGCGGGCCCCGCCCCCGCCCAGTCCAGCAGCCCCGTGTGGCGCCCCCTACAATGGGGCGCCCCGGGCAGTAGCCCGGTCAGCCTGTAGCTTGGGCCGGCTCTGCTGGGTAGGGTAGAGAGGACCCCAGGGAAACAGGAATGGGCAGATCTAGATTGCCAGTCTAGTCAGAGGGTCCCTGGGCTGGGACACTGGGTAGCGAGGGGGCCCGTGTTTCCCAGCCAGCCACTGGGAAAATGGCACAGGGCCTGCAGCCTTGGAACATAGGACCATCTAAGAAAGCACCGGGACAGCTTGTCCAGTGGAACTTTGTTATCCCGGAAGCAAGGAACTATTTACTGACCTGGCCAGAGAGCTGAATCACAAAGAGCACCCCAAGTTCTGGAGAGAGAGGGGGGCAACAGCATGAGCATCCGATAGCAGGGACAGCAGATGGGGCAAGAGCTAATTCCCAGAGCCCGCCTCAAGGAGGTGCACTGGGGGGGATGAGTGCTTCACAGTTTCCTCTGCTAAGGGCAGAAAGCCCTTTCAGCCAACCTGGGAACGGAGGTGGGTGAGTTGCTAGTGCTAACACAGTGAGGAGGGGCAAAGGTGATCCTCGTTTGCTTCAGGGACACCCCACCATCGGATGTGCTGGTGGCAGAGTAGGAGTGGGGTGGGATGGAGATGGGAGCAGAAGGGGGTTTTCTTTGTTACAATTCTGCCACCAAAAGGGATAAGGAACGAAGATCCTTTTGGTGCTAATGGTGGACCTGGTTTCCCTGGATGCTGCTGAATCAGTCACGTCTGCTAGAGTCGATGGTTCTTCGCACACTTCTGAAGAGCAGGTTTTGCTTTTGGAATGGGCCAGATTGGACCACATTGGAGGTGTTAAAAATAAGCCCTGAGAAAGAATGCTCATGACTGCTCAATCTGTCACCCTGCAGCACATACGGGGCTAGCACAAGCTAATGCGGGTGCGGGGGAGGGGGGACATTTTGGGCAATCTCATGTTTAAAATATTCAGAGGGGGAGCTGAGTTAGTCTGTAACAGGAAAAATGTAAAAAAAACAACAAATAAACTAGTAGCACCTTAAAGACTAACAAAACATGTAGATGGTATCATGAGCTTTCGTGGGCGCAACCCACTTCTTCAGATGACTGGAGTATTAGAAGTCCAGATCCAAGAATAAATAAGGGAAGGGGAGTGGGAGGGAGAGAAAAAAGGAGAGGGAAAGGAGAAAAAAAATTAAAAGAGAGAGACAGGGAGTAGATGGTTCAAATAGTTACAAAAGGCTGATAAGAACAATTAGCACCACCATTGTTTGGTTGATAGGTTAAGTCATAGGATGTGCGAGCCAGCTGATGTCCTTATTCATACCATTTGCATAAGAATTAAACTTGTAAATGAAGTTAAGTTCCAGTCCTTCTCTGTGTATTTGGCTTGTGGAATTGGCCTGAAACAAAATGGTGACTTGGAGATCCATTAATGAGTGTCCAGGTAGATTAAAGTGTTTTCCAACAGGTTTTTGGTTTTGCCTTTTCAGATATCTGATTTGTGTTTAAAATATTGGCGGCACTTCTCTGCCTGGCCTTCCTACTCTGCTGAGCCTATCTTGTATCTTAATTATGGTGAGTGAATGAGTTTGTGTCCTTGCTTTTCTCTGGAAGGAGACTCCAAATAGGTTTGAACCCAGCTGTCCTGCCACTGACCATGCTGTACATAGACAAAGGCTGTGGTGCGCTGCATGCTCTACAGCACTAGCACCTGGTTAGCAGGGGGAGTTGAACAAAGGCAACGGCTTTCTGAGATGTTAAATAGACTTTATTTGGGAGCCCCAATAAAACCTTTCAGAGGAAAGCAAAGACACCACAATAACCTTTCCGAGCAAAGCAAAGACAATAAAAATCAAGTTAGCTTGCCTTTTAAAACTAACCCTTGTACAGTAAATTATCTCAAAACCCTTCCCCCGCATACTGATCTAATGTCAATGTTAATAAGCCATTCGGCGTTTTCCACTGTGAGAATGAGAAGCAGCTGGAAAATGCTCAGGTCTTCACAATTTACAGCATTAACCTTTGCAGATGGGAAAATTTAACTTCAGTCTCCCCAGGTATGCATTGCACTATTTATTTCATTATCAATGTCATTAGTTTCAGATTGGTTTCTGCAAACGGCTGCAGTAAATCCTCCCTGGTTTTTAGGATGCAGTCCGTACTGAGTTTAAAAACAAAGCTGTTGCTCAGGAGGGAGGTAAACTAGCACTGGTGTCTGTTAAGCCATGCTCGCCCACTCCAATTCCTACAAGCTGTTTGCATTAGAACAAACAGTAGCAACCGCCCACTCCCCCGCCCCACACAAAGGGTCTCTACATCATGGAAGAATAATCTCATGTTGAATACAGCACCTGTCACCTTAAAAGATCCCAAAGCATTTCAGATGCTTCCCACCCACTCTCTTAGCCCGGTCCAATTCCCATTAAAGTCAATGGCAAAACTTCCAGTACAGAGAGCATGGGAGACAGGAGGATCCTGCTTTCTTCCAGCTCATTTGCATTGCCACACTGTCTAATGTAGCTCATGAGAGCGTGTGTCAGCCTCAGGGCAGGCTGTCAAGAAGCAGGGTCCACCCCAGATTGGCCATTTGGATTTCACCAGGCACTCTAGTGGATTTCACCAACCCATGGTATCAGACAGTCCCCGTGGGCACTTCAATATATGCTGCCTTCCTGGGAAGCTGGACTTCATGATAGACAGTTCCTTATACCCCAAATACCAACATTATTCAGGTTACTCCTTGTCCCAAAGGGCCAGTCATTTACTCCAGGTCAATTGCCACCCCCGATCTCTCACCTAGGACAAAGCTTGTAGCCAATCCTGTAATAAATGAAAGTTCTTCTTTGAGTGATGGTCCCAATGTGGAGTCCAAAGATGGGCATCCATGTGCACCATGTTCCAGGAGCCGGAATTGTTCATAGTAGTGTCTCTTGATCTGCATGTGTGGCATGCATCGACCACATGGCACACGCAAGGCTTTAAGGGGCCATGCAGGTTGAGGGATCTCTTGCTTATGCTGAGCAATTTTGCCCTTGCAAAGTCCGAGCAGCATTAGGTAGCTCCTTCTTGTCAGGGATTTTTATTCTGTTCCCCCAGAGTTCAAGCAGATGGGACAAGTCCACCTGACATCTCCCCTTCGTGCAAGTTGGGGGGAGAAACAGTCAGTAACGTCTTTTGTCATTGGATATTCTGCAATGGTTTGTCTGGCGTCTATGGGCCTTCTGTTTGTGGTTGGTCAGGAGATGACACCCGCGGTGGCAAATTAGTATTTCAGACTTGGCAATGTTTCTCTCCTAACTGGGGGTTGCTAGTAGAGCAAACACTTACAGCCTGGGATACAGATATTAGCAAGATTAATGCAGGCATCAATTTATGATCATTTCATACAGTCTAACCCCCAAGCACATTTTTATCAATCTGTTTTAACACTAACACCCAGGTAAGCCAGGCTGCTCTCCAGCTATGCTTTTGTCAGTGTTCAGCTGAGACTTTGGCATGAGCTGGCACCTGTTCAGCCCACGTCACAGTGCATCTCATTGTCCGGAACAGAAGGCATGCAATTCACCTGCTCCCCATCCCCATGTTGAGTCTCTCCAGTTTGATTAGTAGCAGAAAAGCGAGTCATGGGCGATGAAGAAATTGTGGATGGAGAGACCAAAAAGTGATGCACCCAAATGATTTGACAATTCTAAAGGCTCTGGCCTTACTCTCTGGTATTTCATTCTGTGCCGGGTCCAAGAACTCTCTGGGTGCTAGAACCATACACAACAGATTTCTTTCCATGAAAGGAAAAAGACGGGCCCGTCTGCTAGACACTAAAAAATGGTGCTTTCAGCAGAGACGCAGGTTTTATGGCTCATTACAATAGTTTGCAATCTAGTAACCCTCCTCTGTCCCATTACTGCACAGGTGTCAGTTGGTCACTTCATTTCAAGTGGTTTCTTGCGGTGCGTTAACTCTTTGTTAACAGTCTGTTCCAACTTGCGCTTAGCTGTGATACTCTGGTTACCTTTTTCAGACCTGAAGAAGAGCCCTGTGGAGCTTGAAAACTTGTCTCTTTCACCAACAGAAGTCGGCCCAATACAAGATACCTCACCTACCTTGTCACTCGTCAGAGCAGTAATTGCATTCTTCTTGTTCTCTTTATTCTAAAATAAAAGTAACTGTAGATCAACAGTTCACTTTGTTTGCCTGGGAATAGAATGGCAAAGTCTCACTGAGCGAATGCAACGTGTCAGTGTCCGAGTATATGCTGCAGTAAATCTGGGAACAAAATGGCCACTTTCTTTACTCCGCGGCAGCGTTCTTGGAAAATCAAAGGTTCAGTACAGTACACAGCACAGGAACCAAACACATCAGTTTTAAGCTGCAGCCATCCCATTTGCTTAGGACTAATTCTTACCCGTCAAAGCCCTTTAGAAGTGCAGAGCCAAATTCCCACCACTGGCACTGTTGCTTTCAGTCTGTAGCAGGAAGCCAGGCACTAGTGGCTGGAAAGGTTCCAGGCAGAAGCTCTGCAGTGCAGCAGAGTGTTGTGGCGAAGGAGATGCAGTAGCGCAGGAATAAGGCTGCTTTCCTTATTCACGGTTAGATGCAAGAATCACAGAGACTTGAGTCAGTTTCTCTTTATCCCAGGAGTGAGGGATGTTAGGGGGTGGTTGTCAAACTCAGCCCTCGCAGGACGGAGAGTGTGTGGCTGCTATGGCAGCATGAGCCCCTGGGCTGTGGGATAGGCAGTTCTGTGGAGTGAACGGAGGATAGGCAGTTCTGCCTCTGGCCTTGTGAAGAACCTCATGCTAGATGACTTTCCTCTGCCTTCGTCCAAGAGGGATGATTTGTATCCTATTTATTTTTTCAGAAGCCTGGTTGCTTTAAAAGGCAACAAGCTGTGGGAAAGGCTGATCTACACCACACAGCTTTTAGTGATGTGGCCATGTCGACACGATTGTGTTGCTAAAAGTTGGGTAGTGTAAGTGGGCACTTTTGCCGACAAAATACTTCCACCCCCTATGAGCAGGACTGGTGTTGTCCTGTTGTTGCTTTTGCCAACCATGCGTTTATTACAGTGCCACATGCTGTGGCAAAACTGATCTTTCGGTGGGTGGAGTGTGCGTGTGTTTAACCACTTGTGAACCACAGAAGTTTTGTCACTCAATTCCCAGTGTAGGCAAAGCCTGAACAGCACCACTGAGGGAAACTTGCTGGATTCAGCTGCCTGGGGCTGCAAGACCAAACCCACATGTGCATGAAGTTGCTCAGTTTAACCCAGGGGTGGGCAAATTCTGGCCCATGAGCTGGCTCTGGTCTGTAGGGTTAATCTCTGGTGGGCCGCCACCCAGGGCCGTCCTTAGGATTTATGGTGCCCTAGGCGGGATTATTAAACTGGTGTCCCTATGCCTGACTTGGTCTTCCACCCCTACTCCCTCCCCTTCCCAGAGACCCCAGCAGCCAAACCCTTCCCTCAGACTGTGCTGCAGGCAGCGCATTCGGCTCTCTCTAGGACCCAGCCCTGCTGTTACATGCTCCACTGCTTCCCGTCATAGGCATGCGCAGCACATTTCATTAGGGTGTGCACCCAAAGAATTTTTTTTAAATGTACTCTTTGACCCCTCCCATTAGCCACATCCCTGACCCCCATTAGCCATGCCTCTGGCCCCCATTAGCCACGCCTCTGGAGGCAACACTCTTGGGGCAAGATGGACACATGACCAAAAGTAAAAGGTGTCATATGACCCTCCCCTCTAAGGACTTTTCCCACCATCCTCCTACCGATAGGGATTAGTTTGACCGCCACCAAACCCCCCTCATGCAACTATCCTGCAATTGCATGAATCCAATGTGTGTGACATTAACTCGGGGGTGGAGAGGCTGGGGGAAGTGTTCCCTCCAAGAGTTTCCTCCCATGAGCAGAATGAATTTTGTGTTGTGCACCAGTACCGAGTTCATGTGGCTTGTTTGGATGTGCCACTGTGGCACCCAAGTTATTAATAAATATCTTATAAACCTCTACCTTTTCCTTCTGCTGCCATGTCTCCTCCCCTTGCTCCATCAGCTCCCCTGGTGCCTGCTGCCCCCTAACTCCTCCCCCTCCTATGCTGTCCTCACTCCTGCACTTCTCACTGCCCTCAGCCTTCCTGAGACCTGCCCCCCTCCACCAGCCCTTCTCTCCCCTGTGCCCACTCCTCCAGTAGCCCCACTCTGATCATGTGAGCTACCCTCCTCATCCCCTCTCCTAACACCTCCCTCTACACACCTGCCCTGCCTCTCTCCTCTGGTGCTGGTCCCTCCCTGCAGGTGTCTGCCCTTCTGCTTCACCCCAGAATCCCTGGCACCTGCACCTTCCTTAGCCCTGCACCCTCCTGGTGTCTCCCCCTTCCCTTACTGCCCCTGCCCCTTTGCCATATTTTCCCCTGATGCCCATCCCCTCACCACCCTCTGCCCCCATTCCCCTCATTCGCCTGTGCCCTCACATGACTTGCTCCATCCCCGCCTTCCTCATGCCCACCCCTCCTTTCAAGCCTTCTCCCAGCACCTCCCCCTCCAACCCCCAGTGCCCTTACCCTCTCCCAGCATCAACCTGTCCCCACCCACTGACACTTCCTCCTGCCCTTTTCCTCATTGTCTCCACTTGCCCCCCGGCATTTGTCTCTCCTCCACCCTGTCCCTTGGCGCCTGCCCCTTTCTTCTTCTGACCTGCCCCCCTCCCCTCAGCACAAGCCCCTTCCTCTCCCACCCCTTCCCCTATTTTTCCCCTTCCCCTCCCCTTGCTTACCTTCTGCCTTCCAGTTTGCAGGGCTGGAGTCTGCTGCGATCGGGCCCCAGAAGTCCCTGCAGCCCGGGCTCCAGACCACGTGCTGGACCTGGAGCTAGGCCGCTTGGCATTCGCAGCCCCGGCCCATCACAAGATGACCGTCCTGCCTCTAGCCAGGCTCTGCTCCCCCATGCCCCACTCGGCACATCTCCTTCCCCGAGCCACAGCTTGGCCGTTTTTAAAAATGGCACCACAACGCCACGCCGACGTGGCACTGCCCCCTCCGGTGCGCCGCGCGTGACCCCGGCCCCGGCACAGCCCTGGCTCTGCCCATCTGCTGCCGCCCGGGTTGACAGCTTCCCTTCCTCCGGCCCGGTACCTTCTCCAGCTGGGGTCAGCTTGCCGGCCTCCTCGCCAGAGTCCCTCGGCCCGGCAGAGTGGTGTCCCAGAAAGAGTGGTGCCCTACGCAACTGCGTACTCTGCGTATGCCTAAGGACGGCCCTGCCATCACCTCTATGTTTACCTACGCTTCTGCAGGTGTTGGATGATCGCAGCTCTCAGAGTCCTGGTCCGTGCCACTTCCCACCACTTGCATTGGCCACAAACAGCAATTTGCGGCCAACAACAGCTGCGATCGTCTGATACCTGCAGTGGCTCAGGTAAACATAGCAGTGACAGCCCGCTGGGGACTAACCCTCGCCGACTGCTGTTTTTTATTGTCCACCCTTGGTTTAGCCTGTGAGTGAACTTCATTATATTTGAGCAACTTCACAGGTTTGAGGAGGTAAATAGAATCTACTCTAATTCTCCCAGCAGTCTGCATGTGTGGCTCCTATCAACATCGATAATTGGGTAGTAAGCCTCCTGGTAACTGTATATTTAGTGAAAGTTACTTGAACAAGGGCTGAGCACAATCACTGCTAGGTAGCAGCTGCAGTTTGACTTGGTAAATAAAAAAAGAGAGAAATAATTAGCTGGCATTTAGCCTATCATTACCTGAATGGAGCCTGGTATTACCATGCAATTAAATGCTCCACTGTTGCCATGGCTAATACCTCCCATGTAATCTGAGGCACTGTCCAATTGCCAGCCCTCAGTTCTTAGGTACACAGCTAAGTTCCCAGTCTGGATTATCATCTGAACAGTGTACACACTGAATGAACGTTCACCTGTAGACCCAACACTCCAAGCCAAATTCACCCCGGGGTTACTGCATTGGCTTTCAAAGCTGTTACATGGGGGAGGACTTTATGTTCAATCATGGAATTGGAGCCTGGCATGATTAAGTTTGCTCATACGGGCAGCTGGCGTCCTGCTGAGTTTTAATTTAAATGTCTCTTTAGGAGGAAGAAATGGTTTTGTCAGGTGCTCTGATTAACATTTTATGGAAGGCTGTGGATGATTCTCGGATGATTCTTTGCATGGTAGCACATTCATTCGCTTTGTCCGTGACATTGTAAATGTGGAGGGCATGTAGGCCCACCAAGGGGGGGCACAAGTGGGGGCAATTGCTCTGGGCCCTAGTGATTCAAAGGGGCCTGAGGCTCCCCCTGCGCCTGCCCCAACAATGGCAGCGGTGGTGCTCAGAGCCCCGAGCCCTAGAAATCACTGCCGGAGCACTGCGCAGCACACTCTGGGGAGCTCTTAGGGCTGCCTGGGGAGGAGGGGCTCCAGTGAGCACCAGGGCAGGGCATGATCCGGGTGGCACTGAGGGCCAGCTGCCCTCGGCCCCGCCCCTTCCACCTAAGGTCCTGCCCCTTCCAGGATCACAGAGCCACCCCCACTACCTTGCCCCGGGGCCCAGCATGGCTGTCGGCTCCCCTGAGGAAGTGTGCATGTGTGAGGAGTCTGAGGAGGCTATTTTGCAGAGGCTCTTTTTATCATCAAAAAGATGCAGCTAATTAAGCAGCATGTTTGGAATTGAGGAAATGCCCAAGGGCTGCACAGCTTTGACTGAGAGAACGGGCTCTCCAGAGCATAGCTGAGATGTGCCATGGCTCCCAGGGGCTGGGAAATTGCTCTGTCCATAGGCATTTAGACAGCTCTTCACTTGGGTATGTCCGTGCTGATTTGTTTGCATTGTATGTCTGTTGATGCCTCCTCCATACCTCTTGAACTCCTTATATGTTCCTATGACTGAGAAAATGAACTCCAAAAGGTCACAGAAAGTTGGCACGCTGCAAAAGGAGGTCCTGTGTTCAAACATGCTTCACACATCTTTAGGACGAGGCACAACACTGTGGTTGGCTCCAAAAATACTCCTTTCAGATCTGTCGCATGCTTGCACGACACATTGGGGTAACTCTACCTGTCGATGCCCATCTTGTTTCCATGGGGATTCCATACATCATCGTGCTTTGTCCAATAATAAAAAAAAGAGAATAGAGCAGAGCATTCAGGCACAGGGCAATCAGCCTAAGGGCACTCAAGCAATCCTCATTTCAGTTCCATTTGCGCTGACCTTGAAGATTTTCTTAAAACAAAAATGGCTGGGTAGCAGATGTACATTGGTATCTTTAAAATTCCAGAGGAGTCCCAAAGCAGAACACTGGATCTGGGCTCCTTTTTTTACTTTGGGCATGCTCAGATCCTGTGTGAAAGTTCTTGGTCCCCTGTTCAAAATATCGGTCTAATATATGCCGCTGATGCTGTGCATGGTCTCAGAAAGGTGACTCTTCTGTGGGAAATACAATGGCTTAGTCAGCATTTCCAAGATTATAGAGTCTGTATGGCCCAGGTCCTGGTTTTAATTGATGTTAGGTGCCTAAATATCATTGAGGATCTGGGCCTATATCTTACTGCATGTGGCATTCCCTCATTGATTACTATGTTTATATGTGTATGAGTGTGTATATATTGTAGGGAAGGCTGGGAGTGCCATTTATTACTAAGGTTACCTGGCACTTCCCTTTATGAGACCCTCTTTACAGTAGTTTATAACTTTGCCAAACTTTAACTGTTTGGGCTGAAATGTAACATACTAGCTGTCTACCTAGGCCAAATTATTCAGAAAATTTTCAGTGAACATTATTCAGCCATTTCTGAGAGCAAGACTAGAGAAAAATACATTGATTTGCTCAATCTGAATTCCAGTTGGCATTAACTAACTTCTGAGCACTTGATTTTGCAACCCAAACAATGTTCTTTGAAGATCGATTTTGCATGTCATTACAATATATCTCGGCACGTGCAGTGGAGCGGAAACAAAGATAAAGTTGAGTCAGTGCTACAAAGTCCAGGAAAACATGACCTACATTTTAAATGATTTCCTTTTGTGAATAAATATAGAGTCATAGAATCTAGGACTGGAAGGGATCTCAAGAGGTCATCTAGTCCAACCTCATGCACTCATGGCAGGACTAAGTAATAGCAAGATTATCCCTGACAGGTGTGTATCTAACCTGCTCTTAAAAATCTCCAGTGATGTTTCCACAATCTCCCTAGGTAGTTTGTTTCAGTTCTTAACCACCCTTGCTACATTTTTAACCCATTGCTATCCTCATAGATTAAGGAGAATGTTTTATTTTCTCTCTCTTTGTAATAACCTTTAATGTACTTGAAAACTGTTATCATGTTCCCTCTCAGTCTTCTCCAGACTAAACAACCCCAAAGTTTTCTACCTTCCCTCATAGGTCATATTTTCTAGACCTTTAATCATTTTTGTTGCTCTTCTGTGGACTTTCTCCAATTTGTTTACATCTTTCCTGAAGTATAGTGCTTAGAACTGGATAGAATATGTCAGCTAAGGCCTAATCAGTGTGGCATCTTCCTTACAATACTCCTGCTAATGCATCCCAGAACAGTGTCCACTTTTTTGCAACAATGTTAGCATTGACTCTTGTTTAACTTATGATCCACTATGACTCAGACCTCTGTCTGCTGTGCTCCTTCATAGGCCCATATTGGGAGTGCAATTTATTGTTCCTTCCTAAGTAGAGTATTTTGCATTTGTCCTTACTGAATTTCATTCTATTTCCTTCGGGCCATTTCTCCAGTTTGTATGAATCATTCTGAATTTTAATCCTGTCCTCTAAGGAACTTGCAGCCCCTCGCAGCTGTGCCATTACTTAAATCATTGATGAAGATATTGAACAGAACCAGACTCAGAACTGATATCTGGGGTACTGCACTTAATCAGCTTGACTTCAATTTCCTGAAGGGAGGTTCCAAAGAGGATGGAGAAAGGCTGTTCACAATAGTGACGGATGGCACTCAGGTTACAGTGGGAGATGTCTAGGTTGGACATTAGGAAAAACTATTTCCCTAGGAGGGTGGTGAAGCACTGGAATGGGTTACCTAGGGAGGTGGTGGAATCTCCATCCCTGGAGGTTTTTAAGTCTCGGCTTGACAGGGCCCTTGATTTAGTTGGGATTGGTCCTGCCTTGGGCAGGGGGCTGGACTTGATGACCTTCTGAGGTCTCTTCCAGCTCTATGATTCTATAACTGTCACCATTGATACTAATCTCTGGGAATGATTTTCCAACCAGTTATGTGACCCACCTTATAATAGCTCCATCTAGTTTGTGTTGTCCTAGATTAGTTACGAGAAGGTCATGCTAGACAGTAAGTATCAAAAGCTTTACTCAAGTCATGATACATTGGTGGAATCCCTTTTTGTTTTCTGGGTGGGGAAATTTCAAATGAATGATTTCACTGTCTGAAGCATGTGGCATTGAAGAAGACCAGTACGTTTTCTATTTTAAAACAAACATACGAAGCAGTTCCCTTGGCAAGCTCCTGACTGAAATGAAGTCCACGAATACCGAAAGCATTAGAAAAAAAATCCAGCAGAAGGTTGCCCTATGCTACTATTGGGATGGTCTGAAAAAGCTATTGATTTCCAATAGGTGAGGGAGAATAAACGAGGAGCAAAAGAGGCTGCCTGAATTTACAATGGGCTTAAGAACAATGTCCAATTATCTACCGTGCTTAGAAAGAAGGCACTGTACTGTCAATCAAAACTTAAGTGTGTGGACAGAGTGGTGTGGGAGCCGGATCAGGACTGGAATAGCAGGGACTGCTGTAATTTAGGGGTAAAGACAGGGATGTGCTGGAAGTTTGCGTAACACCTGTGTGCATTATTCTTGGCTGGAGCCGTAACGAGTCCCACATCCTCAAAGGAGTTCAATTGGAGTTAGGTGCCTAAATCTCTTTAAGGATCTGAGCCTGAGTTCCTAAATTTTGATAGTAACGAGTTTGCACGTGGTTTTCTTTTTGAAAGGGCAAATAACCCCTACTTGTCTCTTCCACCACTCACCAAAAATCGAATACCTCATTTATAGGTGGAACGTCAGAAACAAATCATTTTTTTAAAAAAAAGGGTTTACAAACAAAAGGCTGGAATAATTTTTGAATTCAACACATCTCTCCTCCTTGCAGAGGTGTAGATGCTTCAAATCCCTTGATTAAGCACCATTCAGGAACAGAATGAAAATATTCATCTCTTATTTGTCCATGCACCACAAAGTGTTTTTCTTCTCCATTATCCAGCAAGGCCTGACTGATCAAAACTGAAGTGTAGATAAAAATTCTGCAGTGACATGAAAGCAATGCGAAAAGGCCTCGGAGAGATTTTGCAGCAGTATCTCATACAGTTTGTTTGTTCCATGTCCATTGTTGGAGGAAATAACAGAGCAAACATTCTAACTAGGGCTGTCAGGCGATAAAAAAATTTAATTGCGATTAATCGCGTGATTAATCGTGTGCACTGCCCCTTTGAAACGTTTCGGCGGCATTTCAAAGGGGCAGCGCTGAGGATCAGCTGGAGTCCTCAGCTCACCCCAGGCTCAGTGCATCTCTGTGCCTCACTGCCCCTTGGAAACGTCACCCCGGACCGGCGCTTCAAAGGGGCAGTGGAACATGGAGCAGGGGATCAGCTGGGCACTCCAGCTGATCCCCAGCTCCTAATGCGCTGCCCCTTTGAAGCACTGGAGTGGCGCTTCAAAGGGGCAGTGCAGCATTAACGCCCGCGATTAATACGTTAACAAAATTAACGTGTTAATCCTTCCCTGAGTTAATTGCAGGCGTTAATGCACATCAGCTGACAGCCCTAATTCTAACGTGCAAATGAAAGTTTTAGTTTGTGGTTTGAATTCGTATATTAATGGTGTGACCTGTTTTGACTAATTTACTTTGAGAGCTGTCTTTGTCTCTTTTGGGTTGCTGTTTTTTGAGCCTCGACATGGAATGATAGAAAATATTTCTCAGATTGCAGTTCAAATTGGAAGAAAAAGGCAATAGTTTCCTCCAATTGCTTTCCCTTTCACAATTTGACTGGTGCCTTAGATTCCTAAAATATATAAAAGTGATTGCTATCATCAATAGAGTTTGAAGGTGTTATTTTTATTCTCTCTGTCTTGGTTTCTTTCAGTTTCAGGGTGGCACTTGGGGGGTATTCGGACTAGATTAAAAAATAACCATGGAATAGGCATCTGAGCAGGAGCCTAAGTGCTATCAAATTAGCAATGGGGGAGCAGGTGGTAGTTTTCTCTGTAAATGGCTTTGCTAAATTGCAGTGAAATTGGTGAGCCATTCTGTATGTTTGTAGTGGTTTTGTTTGTATTTAAAGTCGTTTTTCCACTGTGGGAAAGCTGTAATGGTGTCTCGGTGGTGGTTGTGGTTTTATCTGAGCATTCCGTGTCCTCTGAGAACCTAGGCAAATTTTTGCTCCGTTGTCTGTATTATTCCCCTGCCATTTGACTCAGCCTTAGCTTCTCTCAGATCTCTTCTGTGCAGCTTCAAACTGCTCAGACTGTGCTGAGATAACGTCTGCTGCAAACTGTGGTTAGCAGCAACCCAGAGGTGCATCCATTCATTTGCTGAAGGCATGGGAGGGGCACCAAATCGAAGCTGAGTGGAATGGACATTGGGGTGAGAAAGGAACATAACCCATGTTGGAAAACTTCAGGAACAACATATTCCCCCTTTCCCTTGTGTGCACAAGGAACCAAGTCTTCATTGTAATGTCTGCTTCATGAAAATGAAAAAATGTCATCAAAGGTTTTTTTTGAACTTTTTCAGGTTTTGTGGAAAAACCCAAACATCTGAAAGCTTCAATATCACAACCAAACCTCATGTATTTTTTCAGTTAGGGAGCAATTATTTTTACCCCCCTGAGAGCCAGAAACATTTAACTGAAAATGGATGTTTCCACAATAATCTTCACGTTGACCGTTTCCATCTACCACTTCTAGAAGGGATGGAATTGTAATTTGATTTCATTAGGCTTATTTGTGAGGCTGGCAGACCAGGTGCCAGCTCATGCCAAGGCCCCACAGAACAATGACAGATGCACAGCTGGAGGCCAGCCTGTCCCACCTCTGTGGCAGCATTGTTAAAATAAACATTAAGTTGATAAGAACACATTTAATGTTTAGATGAAGTGCTTGGAAGATGCTGCATATTGATCTCCCTGGTGTAAAGTCATAGTGAGTGTTTGCATGTAAACCTCTGTAATTGTGTAACTCCCCAAACAGGAATGAAGCATTCATTAGTGTAAAGTGCTGGTCCTTTGGACAAGAAAACCCACTGAGACCAAATGAGCCATTCTGAAACGTCAAAGGACAAAGACAGAGGCATTTGCCGATTTTCTGTCACCCTCATCCATGAAGAGGAGAGACATGGACACTTGTTCCATCAGTTTCAACTCTAGGGAGAGAGAATAAAAATGCCTGACAAGAAGGAACCATATCACTGTGCTGCTGGGAATGCGGAGGGCAATTCTTCCAAGGATAAGCAAAGGATCCCTGAGCTGAGTAGTTTGGGATAGTATGTTACTGTAGCTGCTCTTCCCTTTTGGAACCTATGACTGTAACTCATGTGTGTGTCTGTTTACTTGCTTTAACCTTGTAAATAAATGCCATTTCTTTTTCTTAGTTAAGAAATCTGTACTTTTTGGGACTGGGAGTAATCTGAATAGCATTGCAATGTTTGGAGTAAGGGACCATCTATCACAAAGGCAACGTCCAAAGGGACAGTCTGTGACTCAGAATTAAGGCTCTTGTGGTGCTTGAGGAATTCACACTTGGTAGGTGAAAACTAAGTGTAGAACTCACAACCTAAGTTCCCTCTAGGCTGCAAGTCCATACTATAGGCTATCAAGGGCCACCTGGGTGCACAGGCCCAAGGGCCTGGTGAGTAGAGAGGTAGGGGATAGGTGGGGAGCAAATTGAGGTGTCAGGGCTGCAGCTGGAGCTGCTGTGACTAGAGAGAGGCAGAGAGAGACCCTTTCCCCCAGCCCAGGTGCTACTGGGTGGAGAGAGAGCTGAGGAGAAGCCTGCAGCCCAAAACCTCATCCCTGGCTCCACCCAGAATCCTCACTCCCAGCTAGAACCCTCATCCTGCACACACCAACTCTCTGCCCCAGCCCTAAGCCCTCTCCCACACACCAAGCCCCTCATCCCCAGCTTGCCCCAGAGACGGCACCCCCGCGCAGAGTCTCACCCCCTTGAATGCCAACTCTCTGCCATAGCCTTGAAGCCCCTCTCACATTCCACATCCCTCAGTCCTACCCCCTCCACGTGAATTTTGTTACATGCACCAATACGGAGGTGCACGTAACAAAAGTCATGCTGCCCACGAGTGGGGAAAATTAGAGGGAACCCTGTTTGCAACTCCCTGTTGGCTGAAACCACCTCCGTGTGAAAATGCAAATAACTAAATATTGGAAAAAAGCTTAAAACCCCATAATTTTGCACAATTGTGACAACAGAGAAAAGCTTCCAAACATCCATGTTTATCTGTCAGAATGATTAAAAAAAATGTGGCTAAGCCGTTTTGGAGAGCATGTCGACAGGCACGGATTTTGCTCTTATCAGGTCAGAAGTCCCCAGGCCTGTTGGACACAGCTGGGTCTCTCCTTTGGATTTGTTGGCCCCATAAATTGCAGCCAATTAAATAACAGTGCCCCTTATAGAACTTGACAGCAGGTAGGGAGTGGCGGGTTATTAGCCTCCGAGGCAGCTGTCTTGTCTTCCTGTCAGCACTTCACTATGAATAAGAGAAAGACCTCGGAGCATCGTTCAGGCTCCGGGGAGTCTGAGTCGCTTGAACCCCGCTTTGCTTGTTGCTGCCTCCTGACTGACGGGTAGCACGGAATATTTTAATGATTTGGTGGTAAAGGGAGGCTTGCGAAATGTCACAATCCGTCAGCTGTGAGACAGCTTGTGCTGCTAACCTATCAGAGAGCACTGGCCGGGGCTGATCTCGGCTCGCTCCCAGAGCAAAGCCCCCCAGCGAGTGGCGTCATGTGTGTGGAAGGGAGAGGGGATGAAAGCCCGAGGTCTGTCAGTGATGGCGAGTGAGGAATTTGATGCTGATTTTTATTTTTGCGGAACAGACTCAAACCACAAACACCCACTCGGGCAAGTGTTTTTTGTGGGCGTTGTGTTTTTTACACAGACCCGGCCAATGCTTGCCACGTGGGATCCAGCGGAGTCGCTGCCCATAGGGCATAAATGTTGGGCCAGTCAGCACTAGGTCTGTCAGTGGTAAGTTAAGAATCGTCCCCTTTAAGCAAATGCTCCTGCCTGCCAGGGTGCGCCAGCAGGGGGCAGCCCTGAGTCGGGGCCGAGCGGGGCTGCCCTGCGTTGGGAGCTGTGCTGGACCACAGGCTTGGAGGCTCCAGACCCTGAGGGTTCTCCTAAGGAGACAGCGCACTTGTGCTCAGGCCTGCATGCTCCCTCACTCCCTCACACAACAGCAGAGCTCCCTGCACTCACCTCACTTCTGCACCTGGGCTGGGCTGAGGCAGCAGCAGCAGCTCCCCTTTCCCTGGGCACCCCCTGGGCTGTGTGGGGCCATGGAGCAGCAGTCGGGTGGGGAGCAAGCAGCAATGCCAGCTGCTTTGTGAACCCAGCTAGTGCGGTTTCCAGGAGAGGGATGCAGGGTGCAGGAGAGAGGTGCAGGAGATAGGAGTGAAGGGGTGCAGTACAGGGGTTGGGGTACAGGAGGTTTCAGGGATAGGAGTGAAGGGGCACAGTGCAGGGGTTGGGGTACAGGAGGTTTCAGGGATAGGAGTGAAGGGGCACAGTGCAGGGGTCGGGGTAAGGGAGTTTCGGGGGCAGGAGTGAAGGGGCGCAGTGGGTTATGGATACAGGAGGAAGGTGCAGGTGGTTTAGGAGTGCAGTGTGGGGAGCCGACAGAGTGCATGGGGACCAGGGGCAATGAGGGGCACCACAACCACAGAGGCCAGAGGCACCAAACTGCTAATGCTCCCAGGGTGCCATTTTCCCTAAGGCCGGCCCTGTGGTGCAGCTGCTGTGTCACACAGTACGAAAAGCAATTGGAGCTCCCCTCGTATCACTGACTGACTTTGCTGATGGGAGCCTCCTTCCCTCTCTTTTCAGAGAGATTTGTGGGGCGGGGCTGAGGGCGGAAGGGGTGGGGCCAAGGGCAGTCAGCCCGTAGTGCCACCCAGACCACAGTGCCCCCTGTCCTCTCAGCCCTCAGAGCCGTGTGGAGCGTCGCTCCAGTGTTCCCATGGCTATTCAAAGGGGCAGCACCTGGGAGCTCTGGGCCCCAGGGCAATTGTCTCCTTAATCCCCCCTGCCAGAATACACCCCTGGCTGCCCAAGCCGTGAGTGGCCGTTTACTGGGGTGTGAAATGCTGTGACAGAGGCTGTTGGTGGCTGATTTTTAGTCTCTTCCCTCCGGGGGTGGGTGGAGGCGGGGAACAGCGAGCACATATTTAATGCAGGGTACTCTGTGCATAACCTTTACATCAGGGCTCTCAAACTCCCAGGCCCACAGTCCAGTCCCAGCTGGAGTGATCGCACAGGCTGCGGGAGACCAGTCTCTCACTGGTGTCCAGTCCCTGCCCCTTCTTGCCATCACTACATTCTCTCCCCCCGTGGCACCCTGTCCCCCGAGCACACAGCTTTGGAGATCACCGGGGAAGCCTGGCACCGCATGGCAGCTGTGGTTCTGCTCCCCTGCATATGGTAGCAGGCTCCCCCGGGAATCCCCAAAGCTGCATGCTCAGGGAATGGGGTGCCATGGGGGGGAGAGGATGGGCCAATGGTGGGAAGGGGAGGGGCCTTCGCCCCAGTAACAGAGAGCCCTTTCCCTGGCTTGCCGAGAGTCCTGGGCTGGATTACACGATTGCTCCAGCTGGGACTGGCCTAGGAGTTTGAGCCCCCTCCTGCACACTATGAGAAGGAGGTAATGGTGGCATAGACTCAGCTTAAAACTAGCCAGGTCCCACGTGCCAGAGGAATCCTCACCTGCCCTTGGAAGGCATCGTTACCTCCCTTTGTGCTGTCAAAGCAGAACAAAGGAGACTTAGATGGGCCAGAAAAATCCTGGAGGGGTAGAAACAAATCCAGTCTGAATGTGTCCTGAGCTTTGCTGGACTGTAGATGGAGGAAAGGCAATGAATCTGCGATTCATTAACGACACAGGAAACAGGGATTATGCAAGACATTTTTAAAAATCAGTGTTGAGTTGCTTGTTTCTGTGGCACAAGATGAAACTACATTAGATACTGCAGCCTGATAGTCCCCTCTTGTTCTGGATCACTCCGGTGTAAGGACGAGATGAGTCATGGCCTAGGAGCTGAACTCTGCAACAGCTCCCTTTGGAGGGGGGTTGTAATTATACCTGGAGTATCGCTGGGCTCTTTGTGTTTGGCTTGCTATGCCGAGCAGATGTCTCTAGTACAAACAGTTCAGGAAAAAGAGACATTTGCAAAATGTTTTAAAAACCTGACTAAGGCATCTGTTGGGCACATAGTCTTTTATTTTATTGTGGCTTAGATGCTGGTAGTAACTGTGCTGCAGTCCTGCCTGATCCGAGCCTGAGGACTCCACTCCCAGGTGGAGATACCCTGTGGCAATTGATCCAGCGGAGGTGGGGGCGGGGGGGAGGTGTCGAATTAGCAGGTCTAGTGAAGATCCACTTCCTCTGGGTTGGAAAGTAACAATGCTCCACAGCAGCAGAAGGCAAAATTGTATCTGTGACTAGTGTGACCAAACACGTACTCTCAGAGACTCCATTGCATTTTTGGTAGGGGGAGGTGTCTCAGCTATTGGATACAGTAGGACGTGGGGATGTAAAAGTGTGACCATTTAAAGCAGGGCTACTCTACTTTGGAAGCCCTGGGGGCCACAATGATACTCACAGCACATGAACTTAATGAAACTTAAATGAAAATATATATGCAAATAGCTTCTTTCACACTGACAGGCATGAATACAAAGATTAAGTCAAGACTACACAACACGCAGGCCCCATTTAAGTCAATTCTGCTGATATTAATAAAATGAAATATTTACCTGATTTCCACCCATATGACAGCACTTTTAATGAGCAATGACAATCCAGGAATTTAACTACTAAAACGCATGTCAACAGAAGACCATTATATTGACTTGCCGTTCTGGAGCATGTTCGCAGTGGAGGCCATGTTCAAAGGATTCCACCTGCAGGCCACGTGTTGAGCCCCGTGTAAACCCAAACCACACCGCGGGCCTCAAACAAATGGGCCACGGGCTGCATGTGGCCCACGGGCCGTGTGTTGAGTAGCCCTGATTTAAAGGGTTAACTGATAATCATGAGCTTATTGGTTTCTATTCCAGTTACTCCCTGGCTCTGCTCCCGGGGAGCTGGCTTTGCTGTGGGCTCTGTAGTTTTTGATCAAACCAACAAGTACTGGGCAATGGGTGGCACCCTGATATGTCAGGGCTCAGAGGGGTCGCTGTGTTAGTCTGTTTCTGCAAAAACGAGGAGTCCTGTGGTACCTTAGAAACAGATTTATTAGGGCACAGGCTTTTGTGGGCAAAACCCACTTCATCAGATGAATTGGAGTGGAATTTCAAAATAGTTATTTGGGGAGATATTATTTTGAAATAACCTGGTAGTGTAGACATAGCCTGAGGTGCCATAGGACTCCTTGCTTTTGCTGGTATGTCAGGGATAAAACATAAATTGTGTATAAAGACGTATCTCAGAGGAAGTGTCTTTGTTTGGCTGATGGGAGAATGGAAAGTCCTGCCATTGAGTGCACGTCTACACAGCAGGGCTAAAGCCGAAATAAGCTACTTAACTTCAGCGACATCAATGGCATAGCTTAAGTCAAAATAGCTTATTTCGGCTTTTGGCGCTGTCTACACAGTAGGAAGTGGATGGAAGAACACTCTTCCTTTGACTTCCCTTGCTCCTCATGAAATGAGGGTTACAGATGTCAGAGTAAGAAGTCCTCCAGCTCAGTAACTGCTTGCAGTGTAGAGGTGCCCTGTGTTATTTCAGAATAGCGTTAGTTATTCCAAAATAATGCTGTGGTGTAGACATACCCTCAGGGAGCCGGTCCATTCTCATAGGCATACGTGGGCTAGAGTACCTCTAACGGTTGAGCTGGGCATGAGCACCATGTCTCATTGGCAATAAATCTGACCAAGTTCTTGTACTGAAAACCAATCGGTTTTGGGGCATTTTGAGTG
Organism: Rafetus swinhoei; assembly: GCA_019425775.1. Lineage (NCBI taxonomy): Eukaryota > Metazoa > Chordata > Testudines > Trionychidae > Rafetus > Rafetus swinhoei. The sequence goes on from CM033438.1 coordinate 6,706,867, forward strand.
GAGGTGCTGTACTGGCTATCTGGCCAGAGCTGGTACAGCATGCAGAAAACACACACACACACACACACACACACACACACACACACACACACACACACACACACACACACACACACACACACACACACACACACACACACACACACACACACACACACACACACAGAGCCAGACTTCTGCCCACACTGGATAGGATCAAGGGCTAATGGAGAAGACTCCAATAGCATAAAACTGCATGGGCCACAGTTTACCTTGGAAGAACAAACAGTTGAACTGCCCCTATTGGGTTTTCCAGACTACCCAGCATTCTAACCCCATTCATAGAATCATAGAACCATAGAGCTGGAAGAGACATCAAGTCCAGCACCCTGCCCCAGGCAGGACCAATCCCAACTAAATCAACTCAGCCAGGGCTTTGTCAAGCCGAGACTTAAACACCTCTAGGGATGGAGACTCCACTACTTCCCTAGGTAACCCATTCCAGTGCTTCACCACTCTCCTAGATAAAGCCATCCACTCTGGCAAAAGGCATTTTCGTCCCATGGGCAGTGAATGGAACCTAAAATCAGGCAGGGAAGGAAGTTACTTTTGGAAAAATATAAAAATATATTGCAATTGACATACAAACGTGCCTGAACTCAACCTTTTCTTCTGGCTAAGAGCTGAACACAGCTAAATTTGTGATAAAGGCTTAGATCCTATATACCTTATATCTTTGAGGATCTAAGTCAAAGCCCATTGTGTGTATCTGGGATGCAGGGAACAGCAGTGTAGATGCTTTCTCCACACACACCCCTCCAGCGGCTCTCTTTGACTCTGTAATACACATTACAGGGTGTCCACATAGGTCAAGAATCTTCTTGCAGTGTTATTGTGAGCTGCCTTTTGAATTCTAAACATCAAATCCAGAGTTCTCCAGCCCAAGAGCTAGCACGGCGTCAGTGCTTGATCTTTGCCAAAGCATCGCTGGATCATTTTTAGGATGGACCAGCTTAAAAGAAAAGAACATCCATTGTGGTTACCCAGCATCAGTAGCACTTGCACTTAAGTAACATGACGTTGTTTGAAAGCAAGGCTGTCAAGCTTCTGGGTCTGTTTCTGTGCACACTGAATGTAGTAGGACATTGTGTACAAAAGAAATCACTACGTGTGCAGTGTGATTTAAGGCTGAATTCTTCACCGCCGAGGCTCACTTTTGGAGCTGCCACGCTCTAGCAGTTTTAGAAGGCTAGCTCTCACATATGCTGGATCACTGAGTTATAAGACCTTTAAAGGTTAGACAAAAGTCTCCCATTCATTTAGCCGTAATGCTCTTAAAATTCCAACACGTGCTATGCATCAGTCACTTCCACCGTATGAGTGCTGCTTTCCCTTGTCAGCACAAGACTGCAATAAAATGAGTACTTCAATTACTGTGCCTAATTAAAAAGATCGGTTCCACAGATAGGCTGCCTCTCAGCTGCTTCATAACGCTGGAGATGACTACATTGCACAGTCGAGTGGCCTTACGACAGGGCTGGAGTGTTTTCCAGGTCTGGTTTTTGATTGTGAATTAATGGGTTTTTGCGGCTCAGAATGGCATTTCAGGACAATCTGCCGCATGAACTGACATACATCACAGTGCTCTGGAGCTGGCTATTTGCCCTTTGCCTTGGCTTTTTAAAATGGCATTGGAGTGATCTTGGTGTGCATGGAACTGGAGGGGGCTAATAACACCGAGTACAACTTGGCAATGCAAACAAGTGCTCTGCTAGCTTTCTCCCCAGCAACTCTGCAAACAGCCCGCCAGTGCTAACCTGCAAAATTGTTGCCACTGCGCCTGCCGCTGAAGAGTTTGCAGACTTGTGTGTTTGGATTGTGCTGGAAGTTATTTGCTCTTGTGGTGCCTGATTGGTCACCTAAGTCACGTGGGGTTCTCTGCTCTGGAATTGGAGGACGGAGCCTTTCCCCCTTGCTTACACTGTTCTCAGGATGATCACGCTAATGCAGCCAGTGCAAAGTTTTGCCTGGATGTGTATTTGCAGGAACTTTCACCCGACTTGCAACAAACCTTTGTGTGGCCAGGAAATAAATAATTTTCATGCATGTTCACAAACCCCACGGTGGACCAGTAAGATCGCCAAAGAGTCTGTTCATTTTAGGCATGAGCAGTCCCTACCCCTGTAATATCTAAGTGCCTCTGCAACTCTGAGCCAGAAGGGGTTAAAGAGCAACTGTGAGCCCAGATGGCTCCTCCTTGCTGCACCTGCAGAGACTGCTCCAGCCGGAAGAGGAGCTGACCAGAGCTCCAGACAGGGCTGGGACTGCCTGAGAGAGGGCAACAGGAGTCCTGGCTGCCAGGGGAAAAGGTCTGTCAGGGCTGAGCTGAGCACAGAAGATGGGGGCCTGCAAGAAACCTTGAATACCTTTCCTCCATAGGCTCTGCTTACAAAACTCCCCAGAGTCGCCGATGCACTGGCTCTGAGAAAAACAACAAAAGCTGCCACCATCAAGTGATTTACCCTATAAAGAAAACAGGGGGAAGCACTTGAATTCCTCCCCCAGGGTATCCAAAGCTCTTTTGCCCCAAAAGAGCATGAGAAAAAAAAGAGAAAAACAAGCTGCCATCTCTGGTAGCTGACCACTTAGTCCAGGCAGGCAGGCAGGCGGGTGGGAACACACATACCCTGTTACTTTCCAGACACAGGAATCAAATCATTGCCTTAACAAAACAAAAGACACACTTGATAAAGCATGCTTGATTGCAAGATGTTACAGAGCAACTAAGCACAAGTGAAAACACAGAGAAAATCACTGGGAACAACTCTTAGGGTATGTCTACACTAGCCCCCTAGTTTGAACTAGGGAGGCTAACGAGTGCGACCGAAATTGCAAATGAAGCGCGGGATTTAAATATCCCGCGCTTCATTAGCATGTTCCCGGGCGGTTGCCATTTTGGAAACTGACTAGCCCGGAATAACTGCCCGCGTCTACACGCAGCAGTGAAATGCGAGTTCGAAGTAAACCCCTAACTTGAATTAGCTGTTACTTCTCGTGGAATGAGGAGTTCGAACTAGGGGGCTAGTGTAGACGTACCCTTAGATAGTGAATGGGGGAAGGATTCACACAGAGAAGTTCAAACCAAACAACCAAAATAAAGAAAAAATACTCGGATTGCAACTATATACACTTTCCCCTCTACTCACGATCCATGCTGATCCGTATTTCCAGGTCCCAGTTCACTCCCATTTCCAGTATTTTTTATAGGCAAGGTAATTCTGATTACTGCATCTGCTCTCTCCAGCCCTTAACTTAGAATCCGCACAAAGGAAGAGCAGACCAGGTATCTATATCCAATTCAAATTTCAGCACTCTATCCCCATTGGTTCTTCTGGCTCCCTGCCATCAACGCCCTTAGCTACCTGAGTCTAACCTGTTAGGAGGCCAGCACTCCTCCTATCCATCACATGGTTTATGACTGATAGCTCTCCCCGGCCCTAGAGAAGAGACTAGCCTTTCCCTAGAACTAGGGAACCCTTCACCCAAACTGTGGCTGGATCACTTGCAAGGCTTTTGGCTGTGTCCTGGGCTGGGAGGGTAAGTAGTAGAAAGTGGCCCAGAGGGCATTCCCAAAGTACTGTGGGGTGCTTGCGATTGCTGCCAGCTGTCGGGCTCTTGGTCAGAGTTCTGTGGAGAGAAAGGACTCCGGCTTCCCTACCAACACGCTGTGAAGGGGGCACAAATCCCTTTTTCCGTCCCCTCCCCCTAGCGATGAAGGGGATTGAGGCACTGTAAGCCCCATGGTCAGGGTGCCCAACCCACAGGAGTCCGGGGGTGGTCTGAAGAACCTTTCTCTTTTAGGGTTGTTAATTGGTGACCTGGCCAGATTCAGCAGCACCTGGAAGGCGGACGGCCACTGTTTTGGAGTGATTTCTGGCAAGGGAGGCCAGAGATGGGCCAGAGCTCCTGCTGCCTCATCAGGGTCTCCCAGTCTGCTATGTAGTTACCCTGGCAACACTTGTCTGAGGCAGGGCAATGCTATTCCCATTTCACAGATGGGGAAGGGCTAGGCTGTAGTGCCATAGTTTATAATGCTGGAGCCTTGCAGAATTGAGAATTCTGTCACACAGCAGTCTTCAAAAGCCATCCTGTGTGTGACCTCTCCCTTAAATAAAGTCCCCATAGTCAAAGCCTCACTCTCATTTTACCAGTAAATTGTATCTCATTGAAAACCTGCACAACAGCAATAATGGGACTTTTGGAGTAGTAATAAAGACATTTACTGTACAAACCTAAAACATGCATAATGCAGCTTTCACACACAGCGCTGTCAGCTCATTAGTCAAAAAGCCTGTTTTTTGCAGCATTAATATTCCCTACAAACTTCAAAGCAAACATTTCAGATACCAAAAGAATATTTTACATGGGTCTCAAAAGTCACTCACATTTATGTTTGTAGCCTGCAAATTTGGAAAGGTGTCAGGTGACAAAGATTTTCCATCCATTAGCGGAGTGACTTTTGTCTTGTGCACCAATATTGAGGTCACTTGCGCATGCCTGGATGTGTGCCACCGGGGCAGCTACCAGTTACTAATAAATATCTTAGATACATGTTATGGAAGAAAGAATACTGAAACAAAGGATAATTAACACTATGCTGCAGCTATTCTCTGCCCTCCCCCCAGGGCCAATAGGGAGCAGATGGGGAAAAAGGCATGAGGTAGACCCAAGAGGCTGGCTAGGTCCAATGTGAGAAGCACATGGAAAAAGACACACAGCCAGGTGAGGGAGAAGCTGCACCAACCGAGGGAAACGTGACTCTTTCCTGAAGGCATCAGGATCGGGACCAGAGCAGTACAAGTGAAACTCAGAATTAAAAAAAAAAGTGGGGCAGGGTGAAAAAAAAAAGGTAAATCACTGCCCCCGCTCTACCACAAAGCTATTTTAAAACTTTTTAATAAGAGCTAACCACTCAGCGGCTATGTCTACACTGGCGGGTTCTTGCGCAAGAATGGCCATTCTTGCACAAGCACCCTCAGAGCGTCCACACTGCCCGCCTGCTCTTGCGCAAGAAGAGTTACAGTAGAGCGTCGGAAGACAGGGCTTCTTGCACAAGAGCTACGCTGCTTTTCTAACAGGTGTAAGTCCTCTTGCACGGGAGCTCTTGCGCAAGAAGGCAATGTAGACGTGCAGCAGGGGTTTCTTGCTCAAGAAAGCCCTATGGCTAAAATGGCCATCAGAGCTTTCTTGCACAAGAGAGCGTCCACACTGCCATGGATGCTCTTGCGCAAAAGCACATGGCAGTGTGGACGTGTTCTTGCGCAAGAAGCCTCCAGTGTAGCCATAGCCAGCCTGTGTTCTCTCCCTCCAACTTCCCAAAAGGAAAGAAGGAACAATCATCAGTAACAGACAGCAGCTGCATTAAAGCAACACTGTCTGCTCATTTCACACTCAGAAGAGAACACTGTCACTCCTCCTTATGGTTAGCGAGACCAAACACTTTCAGATGCACTTCTCTAGTTACAAATTATTGAAATGATCCCTGAAAGTACAGTCTTAACAGGACACTGCTTGGATACACACCTACACTAATGTGCATAAGCTTCTTCTCGTGGAGAACGTTTTCATCTGTGGTTTGTAACCTATCCCTTAAATCGGCTTCCGTACCTAATGACTGGAAGGTAGCCAACGTGACACCAATATTTAAAGGGCTCTAGGAGATCCGGGCAATTACAGACCGGTAAGTCTAACTTCAGTACCGGGCAAATTAGTCGAAACAATAGTAAAGAATAAAATTGTGAAGCATGTAGAAGAACATAATTTGTTGGACAAAAGTCAACATGGTTTCTGTAAAGGGAAATCCTGTCTTACTAATCTATTAGAGTTCTTTGAAGGGGTTAACAAACATGCGGACAAGGGGGATCCAGTAGATATAGTATACTTAGATTTTCAGAAAGCCTTTGACAAGGTCCCTCACCAAAGGCTCTTGTGTAAATTACATGGCCATGGGATAAGAGGGAAGGTCCTTTCTTGGATTGAGAACTGGTTAAAAGACAGGAAACAAAGGGTAGGAATAAATGATAAATTTTCAGAATGGAGAGGGGTAACTAGTGGTGTCCCCCAAGGGTCAGTCCTAGGACCAATCCTGTTCAACTTATTCATAAATGATCTGGAGAAAGGGGTAAGCAGTGAGGTGGTAAAGTTTGCGGATGATACCAAACCGTTTAGGATAGTCAAGACAGAAGCAGACTGTGAGGACTCCAAGAAGATCTCACCAAACTGAGTGATTGGGCAACAAAATGGCAAATGAAATTTAATGTGGATAAGTGTAAAGTAATGCACATCGGGAAAAATAACCCCAACTATAATGCACAGTATGATGGGGGCTAATTTGGCTATGACAAATCAGGAAAGAGATCTTGGAGTTATCGTGGACAGTTCTCTGAAAACTTCCACACAGTGTGCAGCGGCGGTCAAAAAGGCAAATAGGATGCTAGGAATTATTAAGAAAGGGATAGAAAATAAGACCCAGAATATCTTACTGCCCCTGTATAAAACTATGGTACGCCCACATCTTGAATACTGTGTACAGATGTGGTCTCCTCACCTCAAAAAGATATTTTGGCCTTGGAAAGGGTTCAGAGAAGGGCAACTAAAATGATTAGGGGTTTGGAACGGGTCCCATATGAGGAGGTTAAAGCGACTGGGACTTTTCAGTTTAGAAAAGAGGAGACTGAGGGGGGATATGATAGAGGTATATAAAATCATGAGTGGTGTGGAGAGGGCCGATAAAGAAAAGTTATTTATTAGTTCCCTAAATAGAAGAACTAGAGGACACCAAATGAAATTAATGGGTAGCAGGTTTAAAACTAATAAAAGAAAGTTCTTCTTCACGCAGCGTGTAGTCAGCCTGTGGAACTCCTTGCCAGAGGAGGCTGTGAAGGCTAGGACTATAATAGAGTTTAAAGAGAAGCTAGATAATTTCATGAAGGTTAGGTCCATAAAAGGCTATTAGCCAGGGGATAAAATGGTGTCCTTGGCCTCTGTTTGTCAGAGGCTGGAGATGGATGGCAGGAGACAAATCGCTTGATCATTGTCTTCGGTCCACCCTCTCTGGGGCACCTGGTGCTGGCCACTGTCAGCAGACAGGATACTGGGCTAGATGGACCTTTGGTCTGACCCAGTATGGCCGTTCTTATGTTCTTATGTAACACTTAGAAAACTAAAGAACAGAAATAACATTAACAAAGTGCTCCTCTCATTAAAACATACTCTGTCAGATTTAGAAATCTGCATATTAGAATATGTTCCATGGCCCTATTCAGAGAAACACACTTTGGGCTCCTCTACATCACACAACAGTTATCAGACACACCTCCTGATTAGCATGTGGAGCACCTGGCGGACAATCAAAATCTCTTGCTTTTACTTCCTGAAACTGCAATGCCTCGGGCTCCTCTACGTCATATGACAGTTATCAGACACAGAGGATGCTGACAGATCAGATCTTTTTAGCCATCTCTGTAGCTGTTTCTCCCACTTGCTCCCCATCTGTTCTAAAAGCTGGTGATCTGTTCTAAAAGATGATGATGGTTCCATGTTACTGGGGGCACTGCACTAAATAAATGGCTCTCAACTTTACAGACAACTGTACCCTTTTGAGGATTCTGATTTACCTTGTGTCCCACCAAGGGTACATCTAGACAAGCACAATTTTTTTGAAAAAGTGATTCGCTTTTTCGAAGGAGAACATCCAGGCAATCTGGATGCGCTCTTTCAAAAAAGCCCTCTTTGCGGTCAAGAACGCTTTTTTTTCGAAAGAGCTCTTTCGAAAAAAGGCATTCTTTCCTCGTAAAATGAGGTTTACTGCTGTTGAAAAAACTGCCGCGTTCTTTCGATTTAATTTCGAAAGAATGCGGCGGCAGTCTAGATGCAGATGAAGTTTTTTCGAAAAAACCCTGTAGTCTAGACATAGCCCAAAGGTCATCTCACTGAATACCTACTTACTTACAAAATCAGACATAATACAGAGTGTCAAAACTCTGCAAGCTATTACCGAGAAATTGTTTGCTTTCTTATTTTACCATATACAAATAAAATAAATCAATTGAAATATAAACATTGTGCTTACACATCGATGTAGAGTATACAGAGCAGTATAAACAAGTCATTGTCTTTACCGATTTAATATATTGTAACTTTGCTCTATGTAGCCTGTTGTAAAATTAGGCACATATATAGCTGAATTTATATACCACCTGGAAGACTATTGCACACCTCCTGGAGTATGTGTGCGCTGGTTGAGAACCATTGTGCTGAATTGCCCTTCTTCTTAGAACTAGAGCCACTGGAACCAAGGCATTCTGAACAGAGACATCCCATCCATAGGGCAGATCAAAGTGCGGGGAGAGGGGAAAACCCTGCTGCCAGCCCCTGGTGTCCCTAGGTCATGTTACTTGGGGGGAGGAGGATTGAGGGAAGTGGTGCAATGAAAGCGGACAAGGGGCAGAGTGGAGCAGGGGCAGGGCAGGGCAGGCTTTGGGGAAAAGAGGAAGGGGGGCAGAGCAGGGAGGGAGAAGAGTTGGCTCAGGTCCCTGCATTCCAGTAAAGATGGCCCTGATTCTGAAGCCACTTCAGTGCTAGTAGGCAGAAGCCACATAGCTACACTAGGTCTGTTGTTCTTCCCTGCACAATCTCCACTTGAAAACAAGATATCTATTAAGTTGGGTGGTTCTTAACCTATTTTCCATTGTCACCAGCCCGCCCCCCTGCCACATGGTTCCTCTGGCCCTGGCCGCCTACCCGCCTGCCATGTAGTTCCTCTGGCCTCAGCCGGTCAGGTGGAGCAGTCGCCCTCCCTCCTGCCATGTGGTTCCTCCAGCCTCAGTCCCCTGAGCAGCTGTCTGTCTGCCACCACAGTGCTGCATGGCTCTGCTTAGGATATGGGCAAGGTATAAATTTTCTTTTTGTGCCCGTGCAAACACGCAGGTTAGAGAAACTCCAACTGGCTCAATGATAAAGGACGACAGACTTCTCTCAAAGGTCAGGATTATGCACAAGAGTGCAGAGGGACATTTTCTGTCTGCTTAATGGCAGAGTGCTAGTGAGAAGAAGTTGCTTTAATTTAATATCAGAAATTTGCTCATTGGCGTCTGTGGCATGTGAGTTCTCAAGTGGCTGAATTTTCAAAAGGGCCTCAGCCAAGGGTTTGTGTCTCTGTCGTGCTTCTCCAGTTTCCAGCTGGCCTAGCTCTGGAAGTCAAAGAATAGTGTTACGCTGCTGTAAAAGGGAAATAACATGCTAGGGAATCGAGCCCCAAATCTTTGTGTCTGAACCCACAATTTTGCTGATGGAAAATCTAGCAATTAAAGCAGAAACAGTGTTTGCTTTGCATTCGGCCATCATGTAGCTTGGCACCAAATGCAAACAAGTGTTGTCAAAAATACACAGGCCCCTCTAGAAAATGTGGGTTCTGTCACAGACACCAGCCACTAGGATCCATGATGCCATGAAATCACAAATCAAACCAAACCAAACCGCCTGAATAACTCATTAAAACAACCAGTTAAAAAAATGAAAAGCCCATCAGCTAAACCTTATTTTATGTTAATCAGTTTAAATTGTTCATGCAAGGCTGCGAGAACAGGGGAGTACTCCTATTTTGTTTTAATTTATCATTATATTTTCATCGTGTTTTGGTAGACCTCTGCCTCTCCAATCCATTTGTTTTAATTGCCCAGTCAATTTGTAATTAGCTACATCCTCCTCCATTCTATTTAAATACTGGATTGAAGAAGTTTAAGATCACATCAAGAAGTTTGAGCTTCTCTGAAATGTAGCTCCTGTTTCTACAGTGTATTGAGTAACAGCCAGGCCACAAGAAAAGTACTGAGATCAATCCTTTTTCTCATGCACATACCCTTCTTCCCTCCCTCTGAGGATGGCTTTTTCTAAAGTTATCAGCTCTACGGGATTCTAACTCCTGGGTCCTGATTGCAAGACTGGTGGAACTCTGCGTCCTGCAACCGAAAGGCGATACAGTACTAGCCGTAGACAGCTGTGTAAGGCCGCAGCTGCCTACCGGTGGCAGATTTCTTGAAAAAGTGGCACAATAGATTGGTCTCTGGGGGAAGTGGATTGCAGAACCCTGGAATGTGTAGCGCTCTAATGGCCCAATGTGATGTCCTGGCACGAGCTAATCGGTATCTAGTGCACACTGATGTTATGTACATCAGTGCACACTAGGTATCTTTTAGTTTGCACCAGCAGGGTAGATATGAGGCATTTAGAGAGCTATACATCATGGAGCGCTGCAGTTCACACATCTGTACACCAATTTACAGTGCTACTTGCCCCAGCAGCCTTGTTCCACAAGAGATACCTGCTCCTGCGTCATGGATGAAAGCACCCCATGACATGCAGTGGACTCCTGGTAGATTCGGGCAAATAGAGCACAAGCATTGTGGCTGGAGGACTGGAGGGTTAAAGAATGTTTTAAAACGGACGGAGGTAGAGAAAGGGGAGTTCACTCTTTCCTCTCTTCACATGCAATTAGTCTGAGTTGTCAGGCTGCCTGGCTCCATGCTGCGCTGCACAGAACAAAGGATTTTTGAGCTCTCTGACTAACTGGCATGCTGGTCAGAACATAAAACAAGACTCTCACCGAACAGCTGCAGAATGGGGTGGCTCTTCTAACCGCTACCCTGAGAGCCCACTCCAGCGAGGCTGCCAAAATTCATTGCGCAGCAGGCGGCACTAGGTTGAGGGCCCTCCAGGCTGAGATCAGAAAAGGGACATGACAGTGTTTGGGGCTGGCTTTAATAACCAGGCCCTTACTGTCTTTCAAGAAGGAAAGCAGGCCCTTTACTTGCTAAGTGCCCTGGACTCTGTGAGCTCTGGGAGTCTGTGCAGTTCCTTTTAACATGTGAAAATAGAAGCTCTTGAATTTGCTGAATCTCTTTTGTGCAGACGTTGTTTGTTTCTGGAGCAGGCTGTCAGGATGCTCTGGCATGCCAAATGCAGAAGATGGGGGTCCGCAAAGAGCTCAAAACCTTGCCTCTATAGACACTGGTTATCAAAACTTCCCCCCAGAACCGCAATATACAGATTTTGGAGAACCACTGACACCATCAAGTGCTTTTTGATCCCTAAAAACCAGGGGTGAACCCTTGAAACCACCCCCAAGGGTACCCCAAGCTTGTTTGTCCCAAAAGAGCTTGAAAAAGAAAAGAGAAAAACAAGCTGCAGTCTCTGGTAGCTGACCCCCTCAGGCAGAGGCATGCAGATACACACAGACAGACCCTTCTAGGACACAAGAATGAAATCATCATGTTAAAAGAAGTGATTTTTATTACAAAACAAAAGATAAACTTGATAAAGCACACTTGGGTGCTAGATGTTACAGAGCAACTAAGGAAAATAAATTAAAATGGAGAAAAATCCCTGGCACAATGCTTAGATGGTAAAGGGGAAGGAGAGGCATAGAATCTCACAGAGCAGTTCAAACCAAATCACAAAATAAAGAAAAATTACCCTGAACGCAACTGGATTCACTTTTCCCTGTTACTTACTTCTAATTTTCTCTTTGTTCAGTCCACTCCCATGCCCTGAATTCCATGGAGGCATGGTAGTTCTGCCTGGGTTTAAATCATTCTGTGTCTCTCAACTCCTAGTTTATCTCTCCCACACAAAGAAAGCAGGCAGAGAACCTACATCCAATTCAAATTTCAACCCTCTGTCTTGATTGGTTTTCCCAAGTCCCTAGCTAACACCTCTGCTAGCTACCTGAGCTTAACTCCTTAGTCACTGGGTGCTGAACAGCACTCCTCCTGTTCATTACACAGGCGATCTAGCTTATCAAGGGTAAGTTCAGAAACTACAACTCAAGGAGCGAGGTTATTTCCCAGAGGCCTGAGGATCAGCCTGAGAATCTTCAGATCCTTAGTTCTAATCCTTCCTTGGATTTTAAACAGGTCCAATACCTGGCCTGGGTCAGACACAAGACCTCTTCTTTCATATGGCCTGGCAGGGAGCATCAATGTAGGTCTGAGTTCGAGAGCCAGAACATCCTTCAGGCCCATGGCAAAGGAGGATGTGCTCAGCTATGATGTGCTCTATTGTTGTGCCTGCCAATCACAGTCGCACACAGGCACTTGCCTTATTTTCCATTGAAGGAGGGTTTGTCCACACTGCCTATGAAATGTCCTGGTGTGATTCAGCCTGCACCAGTCTCTCCGACTCAGCTGTTCCTCGGCAGGATCAATGACAGGCTGTTTGTTTTGAGCCGTTGAAATAGTCCATTGAGCCTCAGGATCCAAGTTGGGAGTAAGGGTGTTGTTGATACATATAAAACTGGAGTAACTCTCCTGAAAACAACACTTGCTTCCCCCAGGGCACAACCTGGCAAGAGAGACTTATATTCCTGCCTGCTAAACAATAAGAGTATGTCTACATTTGCCGCCTATTTCAGAATAGGGCTGCAAATGTATGCATTCAGAATTGCAAATCAAGCCCAGGATTTAAATATCCCGTGCTTGATTTGCATCTTCCCGGCCAGTCGCCATTTTTTGAAATTTACAAGCCCGAAGTAACTGCCTGCGATGAGGTTTAACAGGTATTCAGAATAGGGCTTTATTTCGAACCCCCGTTGCTCTGCCGCGTGTAGACGCGGGCAGTTACTTCGGGCTTGTAAATTTCAAAAATGGCGACCGGCCGGGAAGATGCAAATTCAGCGCGGGATATTTAAATCCCAGGCTTGATTTGCAATTCCGAATGCCTACATTTGCAGCCCTATTCCGAAATAGGCTGCAAGTTTAGACATACCCTAAGTCTTCCATGCCCAGAATGGCTCTGAAAGCACAAGCACGTCTCTAATCAATCTTTGTGCTGCACAGAGCCAAACCAGGGTAGTGCGGGATGCACAGAGCAGTAAGAGGTGTCTGGAGGAATGAGTGAGTGTAGCCACTCTGTAACAATATGGCTTTTCTGTAGCCATGTTGGAAGGCCTGTGCTAGGCCTGAACCAAAGCCACCTTCTGTAGCCAGAGTGAAGAGTAGCAGCCAGGGGCGGATGAGAGTGCCGCGGGGCCCAGGACAGCGCCGTGGGGCCCCGGGCAGCAAAATTTCGTGGGGCTCCCCCCTTTGACACGGCGCATGCGCCGTGGTGCCACGGTGCATGTGCGGGGCCTCGGGAAGCGCGGGGCCCGGGGCAGCTGCCCCGCTCGCCCTGCCCTAAATCCGCCGCTGGTAGCAGCCATTACTGTAAGGCCTGGAGTCACATACTCACAGTTCCATCTAAATTGTATTACAAAGGCTACGTCTAGACTACACGGCTCCATCGATGGAGCCATGTAAAATAGTTTATTCGGCATAGTCAAAGAAGCGGGGATTTAAATAATCCCCGCTTCATTAAAATAAAAATGGCCTCCGCGCTGTGCCGACATTCAGCTGATCCGGCGCAGCGCGGCAGTCTAGACATGGCGCGGTCGACAAGGGAAGCCTTTGTCGACCGCTCCGGTAAACCTCGTTTCACGAGGCATACTGGAGCGGTTGACAAAGGCTTCCCTTGTCAACCGCACCGCGTCTAGACTGACGCGCTGCGCCGGATCAGCTGATCGTTGGCACAGCGCGGTGGCCATTTTTATTTTAATGAAGCGGGGATTATTTAAATCCCTGCTTCTTTGACTATGCCGAATAAACTATTTTACATTGCTCCGTCGACGGAGCCGTGTAGTCTAGATGTAGACAAAGTGTCACACCAGGCTGTGAGGAGGGACTTTGCCCTGATAGCTCCCACACTGTCACCAGATAAAGAAACAGATCTCAAGATGGGTAAAGAAATGTGTGCATAACACCATTCTGTCTGGCAAGAAACTGCTTATCAATAGAGGATGTTGTGGAATCCTCATCCTATGAGCATTGTCACTACACTTTCCTATTGTTTGACTGTGTGATCTCTGTCTGGTTTGTAACTGTTTCTGTCTGCTGTATAATTAATTTTGCTAGGTGTAAATCAATTAAGGTGGTGGGGTATGATTGGTTAGGTAATTTTGTTATGATTGGTTAGTAAAATTATACTAAAATAATTGGTTAAGGCAGGGGTTCTCAAACTTGTGATACCGTGAACCCCCCCCTCAGTTGCTTGCGACCCCCCTCCCCATTGCTGCAACCAGCCTCTCAGTTGCTCGTGACCCCCCTCTAATTTGTTTGCGATCCCCCTCTAAGTTGCTCATGACCCCCCGGGGGGTCGGGACCCACAGTTTGAGAAACGCTGGGTTAAGGTATAGCTAAGCAAGACTCAGGTTTCATTATATAAACTGAGGTTCAAGAAGGAGAAGAAAAAAGGAAGATCATCAGAAGTACTAAAGGAAGAAAAGGCTGGAAGAGGACCAGGAGGAGGGGGGAAGACCTGGAAAAGAAGAACTCACCTCCAAGACACAGCCTAAGACCAGAGAGACTGATACTGCCTGGCCAACAGGGGAAGTCTGCCTGCCTTTATCAGGATTGGTGAGCATGACACTGTGTGCTTAGCATGTGCATTCTGCTTGTTTGGGAATTGTCAATAAATAGAGGATAAGGACATTACTGTGTGAGGCTCTTTCAGTGGCGAAAAATCCTGCTAACCCGCGCCCTGAGCCCTAGGAATTGGGTAAGGGTGGGTGTATAAATTAATAGGGTTGCACCTTGAGCCCTAGGAACTGGGTAAAGGTGTGTGTCCCTACAGTGTGGAAGGGATAGAGAAATTTGTGCGGGTAACAGCTCTGATTAGAGAAGTGTGTAGTGTTATAAGTGGCTGCAAAGCTTCATATTCATTTGAAGGCAGAATCTTTGTTTGAACCAGACACTGGCCACACAACCAAAGGGTCTGCAGAGCTCCTTGAGCAAGTCCTCGGGCAAGGCAGGGGACAGAAGAGTCACCAAGGTATCAGGGGACCGTGAGTGGGAAAGGAAAAGGCACCCTTTGAAAAGGCTGCTCGCTTTTGAGATTTAAGCAGACGGCCTGTTGTCAGAGGGAAGTGTGTGGGGCGGAGAGGGATGTGACTTGTTTTATTTTATGAGCTTGCTCTCTATTAAACTTTATACAGAATAAGATGGATTTATTTCGGGTTCTGGTCCCATTGGGACTGTGCCCCTGGTTGCTGTGGCAAGTGCTTTTGACTGAGCTTTCCCAGAGCTGAGCTGATCTCAGTGTCTGTGTTGCTCTGCTATGGGCTGTGACCCCAACTCTATGCCAATGCTGGAGAAGACAAAGGGTCTGATTCAGTAGGACAGAGTAGTGGGATGCCCCAAAGAGCAGGTAGATCTGCTCTTTGGTATTTCAGCACATAAAGTGACAGTCTCAAGGGGATCTCTGTGACTCAACCCATCACAGGGAAGAACTAGAGAGGATTTGGCATCCTATCAGAGAGAAAGTGATCCTTTTATTTTGGATGCACAGTAAAAAGGTGAAAATAAAGATCAGCAAGAGCATGGACCAGATCCTCAGATGGTGTCAGTCAGATCTGAAGGCCATGGAATTTTTCTCTCTTTCTCTCTAGCAGTACTGAACATTCCAACTGGATTTGATTTGCACAGAATTCCAGATTCAGAGACTACTGAACAGTAGTTGAATAAATGTGGAAAATGTATGGAGCCCAGATAGATTAAATCAGCTTAGTTCTTCTTGAGAGTGGCTTAAACTTTCAAGAGTTCAGCTTCTTTAAGAGCCAATGTGGTTTTAATTCTGTAAAGTGGCTTAGGGGTTTAAAAAGCTGTTAAGAGGCTAAGCCATTTCAGAATCTTTAACTCCTTAAAGCTGTCTTGCAAAATTCTACACCTGGGAGAAGTGGTTTATGTTTGAGGGCAAAAGTCAGATATGGCAATTCCCTGGACAAACCTCACTGAATTAAGTGTTTGAATCTTAGGAGTTGGTGGTAAAAATGCAAATGTGTGCATGACTGTGGGATTGTGTTATAACATTCCTAGGGAGGAGAGCAGTCTAACGTAAATCCCAGAAAGAGTTATAAGCTTCAAGGACTATTTGCACCAATGTGAAATTTTAAAGTTCATTGGGTTCCCTAGGAAATACGTGGTGGGAGAGAATGCAAATTCCCCATTTCTGGACCCAATCTTTGAATCCTGAGGAGAATCTCATTGTCTGACTGGTCACTAAAAAATCAAACTGTATAAAGGAGAAAAATGCACATTCATGGGGGGACTTGTTCTGAGCTAAGGCATTTATGAACTTGTAACCACCGAAAAAGTTTTGGTGGGATTTGGAAGACTGTTCCTCTGCTAGAAACCTTACTGGAGATGAAGTAATCTCTGGTAAGCTTATTAGCATACATGGATGTTTATTGTTCTCAGTAATGCCTTTACCTTAAGAATAAATGTAGTTGCTTAGAAAAGGATGAGTGGTAATGGAACTGTGTGGCATTACACTGTTTATAGTCTTCGACGAAAGAAGGTAAAACTGGCCTGCTCAGGCAGCCTGACTTGCTGGGGATATCAGTGTAGGAAGGGAACTGTGGAGATTAGAAGTACCCCAGTCAGAAGGGAGAGAGATGTATGTCTCTGCGGAAGAGAGGGGAAATCTGAGAAGAGGTGCCCTTGCTAGACCACAGAGGAGGAATACATGTGCATTGTCCTGAAGTATGACAATCATCACCAAGGTAGAGTTGGCAAGTAGATTGCATGTCTGGGTTGTTTGATTTTCATGACAGTTTTGCAAGACTGTCAAAGAGACACTGAAGAGCAGAAGTGGTACATAAGCCACAACATTTGGATTTGACTCTGGATTTTGGCCATGTCCAATTCTGCATAGAAACACCATAGGAAATGTGGGTGTTCATCTGGATTTTAAATACTTGAAAGCAAACTGTGTGATCTATTTTCTTACCCACATTTGCACTGATCAGAGATGTGAATCTAGGGCTGACTAGCCAATGACTTAAATACAGTGGAATCAAGAACCAGAAGCTCAATAGCTGAAAGCTAATGATGCAAAACAAACCATCTGGGTTAGTTCTGTCCATAGGACGGCAATGAACCACATAGACGCTATAAATGAAAAGAACCATTTCCAATGCAATGAAAGGTGGTAAAGCTCAGGCATTTCAGACTTAAGGGAGTTTCAAAGGGAGTCTTGCTCAGATAAAGACTGTGGGTTTGCCTTTCTTCTGCATTACTTCTTGCTTTATTTTCAATGCTGGGAGCTGTGTTTTGCATCACAGGCAGAGCTGGGAATGTTGTCTATTATTAAGGTTGCCTGATAATTCCCATTATAAGAACCTGTTTTCAATTGCTTAGAACTTTGCCAAATATATAACATGCTATAAAATGCTAATTACTCTGAGCAATCAGATACTAGATGTTTTACACTAGGTACTTAAAATTGGTGAATATTTTTTATCTAAATATGCCTGTGTCTGGACTTGATATACCTTGACTCGATATACTTTGACTTTAGCAAAGCTTTTGATACGGTCTCCCACAGTATTCTTGCCAGCAAGTTAAAGAAGTATGGATTGGATAAATGGACTTTAAGGTGGATAGAAAGCTGGCTAAATCATCAGGCTCAATGAGTAGTGATCAATGGCTTGATGTCTGGTTGGCAGTCTGTATCAAGCGGAGTACTCCAGGGGTCAATTCTGGGCCAGTAGATCTAGAGAAGTGAATATTCCCCTTTATTCAGCATTGGTGAGGCCACATCTGCAGTATTGCATACAGTTCTGGGCTCCCCATTACAGAATGGATGCAGACACATTGGAGAGAGTCCAGCAGAGGGCAACAAAAATGATTAGGGGGCTGGAGCAGATGTTTTATGAGGAGAGGCTGAGGGATTTGGGATTATTTAGTGTACCGAAGAGAAGAGTGAGGGGGATTTAATAGCAGCCTTCAACTACCTGAAGGGGGGTTCCAAAGAGGATGGAGAGAGGCTGTTCTAAGTGGTGACAGATGACAGAATGAGGAGTAATAGTCTCAAGTTACAGTGGCGGAGGTCTAGGTTGGATATTAGGAAAAACTATTTCACTAGGAAGGTGGTGAAGCACTGGGATGAGTTCCCTAGGGAGGGGGTGGAATCTCCATCCCTACAGGCTTTAAAGTCTCGGCTTGACTAAGCCCTGGCTGGGATGATTTAGTTGGGGTTGGACTCAATGACCTCCTGAGGTCTCTTCCAGCCCTAGGATTCTACGATTCTATGTGCCTCTCTTCTCCCTCTATTAAAAGAGGATTATATGTTATAATTCCATCTCACCTCACAGGGATTTTGTGAAGATAAATAAATGAATGGTTGTGAAGTGGATTGCAATGGACACTTGGATACTATCACAATGTGTGCCATAGAAATTCCCTGAGGAAATTAATAATTGGGTCTTCAGAGCCAGGGTTTGAATAGTGTGAAGTAATCAGGTTCGGAGGCCACATATTGAACAGTGAGAAAATGAAATATTTAATAGATGATTAAGTGAGTGTCCCTTCTGTACATTGAACAAGCCAGGGATGCCATGGAAAAATAGTGTGAGAGCATGTAATACTGTCTCCCACAGTATTCTTGCCAGCAGAAGCCTAGTGCCAGGTTGGTACACCCGTCACAGGGGGCAGCATTAGCCTAATGTTATAGGTGGGGAAACTGAGGCACTGTGCAGCTCCACCTAAAATGCTGTGCTGCAAGTGACAGCATTCCCGGGAACAAAAAACAGGTTTTGTGTCTCTGAGAGTGATCCTTGCAGGAGGCATAAGGGATCTGTTGAAAAAGGCTTTCTTTCTCAACAGATCCCCCTCTGGACTGCCACTTTTTGCTGACAAAGTGATGAGTTGGCAAAACGCGGTGGCTATTTTTATGCAAATTAGGCGCGGGATATTTAAATCCCTGCCTCATTTGCAATGTTGACCTGCCTCATCTGCATCCCTCTGCTGACAGAAGGATGCAGTCTAGACATACCCATGATGTGGTGATTTTGGAGAGGAAAGAGTTAACAGTGCTAAACTGGGTGACTGCATAGATTTGAATAATTTGCTAATTTGATGGTGTAAAAAAGGGAATTCAAATATTAAGTGCAGCTCCTACTCACTTAGTCCTGAAATAATCTCAGTTTGCGTCATTTGTTCCTTTTTCCGGCCTAGCTACAAAGAACCCTGCCTGTGTTGATATAGGCAATCAGATTTCCCCCCTGATTGGGCTCCAACCAATTATTGCACTTTCTTATGTCTAATACTGGGGCTGATAAGAACAGAAGAGGATCTGTTTGGAGGTCAAGGCCCAGCTGAGAGCTTCACAGCTGATGTTAGCAAAAGCTGCCTCAAGTGTGCAACGGAAGTTCGGCATGGATAAGCTTAATTAAGCACTGAAAAAGAGGCATCTGTAGTGATGGTATTAGAGTTAATCAGCCCAGGGAGGGAAATGCACAGCATCTTGGACTGCAAATGTTGAGAAAAAGAGCTTTTTTCAGCTGCTGAGACTTGGTATAATCTTATTTCTGGGAGCCATTGTAGCTTATGAAAAAGCCCACTCATCCCCAAAATAATTCCTTTGTGCCGACAAGCAAGAGGAAAAAGGTTGATTTTAGCATCTCAGTGGGAAGCTATCATACCCAAGACATGCAGTGTTTGGTTTGCTATTAGCAAATAAATAAATCTGCATGTGCCTGTGATTTGTTCTTCCAGAACAAATAGTGCAGCGCTTTTTCCTTTTCTCTCCCTTAAATACAAAACAAAGGTATTGCTTACCAGCAATCCTTTCCTAGGCCAAAGCCAAGCTTTCACGGGCAATTTTGCATCTTGAAGAATCAGCTAGTAGCAACATTTTCTACCATTAAAATACCCATGTAAACCAGAAAGACATTGTATCTGGAATGGAAATAGAGACTTTTAGTTGCTGAACCATCAAATATTGAAAAGGCAACAATCCATTAATTTTTTGTTCTGTTTTTAGAAGAGTTGCCCATTTAGTTTCTCTTTCCCTCCCCAGTCCCAGGATACTTGTGCAACAATGGACGATGTGACTATGTGCAACAGCTTCATTAGTGCTGTGGATCCATCTTCACCTCCAGGAAATCTTAAGTGTCGCTTTGGGGGAGCTCTGAGATGTGGCACCCAATGTAAAGAGGTGGTTGGAGCAGAGCTATTGAGAATCATAGACTCATAGAACTCTTGAACTGGAAGGGACCTCAAGAGGTCAGCAAGTCCAGTCCCCTTCCCTCCTGGCAGGACCCAGTATTGTCTAGACCAGGGGTCTCCAACCTTTTTAATCACAAGATCACTTTTTCAATTTAAGTGCAATGTAAGATCTACCTCAAACCCAAATACCTTTACCCCGCTTCCTTCCTGCCCCTTCTCTGAGGCTCCACCCCTGCTCCACCTCTTCTCTGAGGCCTCACCCTGCTCACTCCATCTTCCTGAACCTCATTCACTTTCACCTGGATGGGGTAGGAGGTTGGGGTGCAGGGTCTGGTCTTGGGCCAAGGGGTTCAGAGTGTGGGAGGGACTCCAGACTTAGCCCATGGCGGAGAATTGGGATCTTGGAGGGGGTTCAAGGTGCAAGCTCTAGGAAGGAGTTTTGATGCAGGGGGACTCATGTCTGGGGCAGGAGGTTGGGTGCAGGAGGAAGTTCAGGGCTGGGACAGGGGTTCAGGAAGCAGCCTCTGCCTGGGCCCCATTTAACTGAGATGGCTTCTGGTTGGTGGAGCAGTGGGGTTAAGGCAGCTTACTCCTGCCCTGGCCCTGCACCACTCCCGAAAGCAGCTGGCATATACAGCAATGGCTCCATGGTGCCATGTGCTGCCCATCACCTACAGGCATTGAGCCCACAGCTTCTACTGGCCACGGTTCCCCGTTATTGATCAATGGGAGCTGCAGAAGCGGTGTCTGCAGGCAAGGGCAGCATGTGGAGACCCCCTGCTCTGCCTTTCTCAGGGGCTGCAGGGACATGCCAGCCACTTCCAGGAGCACAATTGCCACAGGGATAATTACTCCAGCCACAACAGGTTCAGCATTTTAGAACTCACTACTCAAAGAATTACATTTAAGTGTAAGAAAGAAATGAAAATTATGAAATGCACAGACCAGTGAAAAACCAAAAATAACCCACTTTGCAAGCAGTACAAAAAGTAACAATAACCTCCCATGTATGTGT
The DNA here is from genome assembly GCA_019425775.1 of Rafetus swinhoei. Lineage (NCBI taxonomy): Eukaryota > Metazoa > Chordata > Testudines > Trionychidae > Rafetus > Rafetus swinhoei. The sequence goes on from CM033438.1 coordinate 6,727,957, forward strand.
TGGGTTGGGAGATGAGAGGACAGTGTGTGTTTGTGAGAATGACAGAGACACACACAGTGTGTGAGAGTGACAGAGATTTGCATTGCCAAGCTCCCTCCATCCTCTTCTCTCTGTGTGGAGATGGGGTACAGAAGTGGGGGGAGGAGGGACACCCTGACTTCAGTGCCCCCCCTTCTCCCTCCCACACTCTGCACAACAATCAGGAGGCTCCCAGTGGGGCAGCTCCAAGGCAGAGGGCAGGAGCAGCATGACAATGTGGGGAGGGGCAGCTAAAGTGTCAACGCTTGATAGCTTCCTGGCCAAACCAGTCAGGATCACTTGTCAGAGGCTCCAAGATCTACCAGTAGATCCCGATCTACTGGCTAGTGACCACTGCTCTAGATGTCTACCTAACCTGCTCTTAAATATCTCCAGTGTTGGAGGTTCCACAACCTTTCTAGGCAGCTCAGTCTAGCAGGCAAAGCAGGTGACTTGAGGTCAGTCTGGGTGGACATATCATATCACCTGGCTACCTGTGCGTAATTAGAGAAGATGTTGTTTGAAGATGTCTGCTGCGGGGTAAAGAGATAACCTGGAGAGAAACAAGACAGGACTATTCAGCACCTTAAAGACTAACAAGATGGTTTATTAGGTGATGAGCTTTCGTGGGCCAGACCCACTTCCTCAGATCAATATGTGGAAAAAAATTGGCACAACCAAAGTGCTGCATAGTCCTGTCTTTTGTTTCAGCTAGACCAGACTAACACGGCTGCATCTCTCTCACTAACCTGGAGAGAGGCTGCCTAGTAGACTTCATTAGCATTCAGCACCATGGTCAGAGCAAAGAGGAGAATTCCCTCCCTCTCACCTACCTCAGCTTCTGCACAGTCACAGGAAAAGAGAGGGTGTTTTTACGCCTGTATTGAGAGAGAGAAAAAAATCAACTAGCCTGGAGTCAATGCTTTAGCACAGCTGGGAGGAATCATTTCTCACCGACAGGTGTGGAACCATACGTAACATAGTGGTTGCAACACCCGAGACAACGTGGGAGCAGCCATTGCTTATCGAGTCCCCGGGGAGGGGGGGCAGGCATTTCCTTCTTCCCTCACGCTCTTCAGCCCCTTCACATTTTGCGCTTGTGTTTCACGCTTTCGCTGGCTGTCTGTGTTATGCTTGTAAGAAGCAGAGAGGATCCTTTCCAGGGGAAATGGCAATTTGCCACGTTTATTGAGAATATGATGCAAAAGGCAGCATATACGTCTGTATACACGCACACTCACACACCTACACACACTGTCCATTCGCTACTGAAGGGCAATGAAAATGATTAGAGGGCTGGGGGAACTGGGCCTATTTAGTCTACAGCAGGGGTGGGGAACCTCTTTTGGGTCAGGGGCTGCTGACACTCGGGCAAGTAGATTTGTGTGCTCTAGCCCCATAGTAGGATAGTGGGCAGAGGAGGGGCTGGAGTGCCAGCACAGGCTCCCCAATGCTGGGGGGCAGCCCCGAACCTTGGGGGGCAGATCCAATCAAGCCGGGGCTGCAGGTTCCCCACCTCTGGTCTACTGAAGAGAGGAGTGAGGGGGGATTTGATAGCAGCCTTTAACTACCTGAAAGGGGGTTCTAGAGAGGATGGAGAGAGGCTGTTCTCAGTGGTGGCAGATGGCAGAACAAGAAGCAAAGGTCCCAAGTTTCAGTGTAGGAGGTTAGGATAGTTGGAAAATGACTTAACTAGGAGGGTGTTGAAGCACTGGAATGGGTTAGCTTTGTGTGTGTGTGTTTGCATGCGCATGCATGTGTGTGTGCAGATGCATTTTGGTTGGCTAAGGAGGTGGTGAAATTTCCATCCTTAGAGGTTTTTAAGGTGAGACTTGACAAAGCCCTGGCTGGGATGATTTAGTTGGGGTTGATCCTGCTTTGGGTAGGGGGTTGGACTTGATGACCTTCTGAGGTCTCTTCCAACCCTAGGGCTACATCTACACTGCAGGCTTCTTGCGCAAGAATGGCTGTTCTTGTGCAAAAACTTGTGGAGCATCTACACTGCACGCACGTTCTTGCACAAGTAAATTTACAGTAAAGAGTCAGAACAGAGGGTTTCTTGTGCAAGAGTTATTCCTCTTCCCATGAATAAGGTTTATCACTGCATTCTTATACACACACTAAAATGTTACATTATAGGAACATGAGTACATTATCTTCCTTTTGATCCTCCAAAACCAATTCTTGAATGGATCCCATGCAATGCGATTGTTTCAAAGCAATATACTGTACTGTACTGTGCAGCAATGTGAGCTTGGGGTTCTAATTTCAAATGCATCACCTCATCCAACAGCACATACAGCGCAAGTATCAGTGTCACTACCATTATTACAAACAATATAACTATGGGGCACACAGCAATATTTAGCACTGCATTCCACTTGGGTGGCTATCCCTTCAAAATACCGTACCAATGGTGAATACTCCATTGCCTTGCCTGATCAGCTGTCCTAAGAATTTCTGCCACTTGATATAGGATAGCTGGGCTCCATGTTTGCACTTGCTTGTGAGAGGGTTAGATCAGATTACTAATTTGCTTATTTTCATATAGCAGCCACATAAACCAGACCAGTTAATGCCCAGGGATAAATCAAAATCAGCAAGATCTTTGTTGGTAATTTCAATTTCCCCATTTTTGCAAACCGTAAAATAACATACCAACTCCTGAGCTTAAAGGGTGGTTACATTGCACATACATTGTTGGACTGGGGTCTCATCCGGGAATTTGCTCTGGCATACAATAGGCTCAACCTAATGGCACAAACACAACTTCTCCCATCAAAATATACCTTAGTAGTGCTATTACTGAGCTCATTCCAAAAGCATTTGGCAGTGTCCTTGCTTTTCCAAAAGCTTGGTTCTTCTAGTGTGGGGAGGATAGAACACACCCACTGTTGTGGCGTCAGCTCCTCACATCCCCTGTGATGCACAATTCTCCCCCATGCATCTAAATAGGTCCCTACCAGTCAGGGAACTCAAATATGCTATCCCTGAATTGTTGGCAAAGTGGAAAATGTCCACATAAAGGTCACCTCTTAGAATTGTTGGGAGCTTAACACTTGGATCACGATAATCCTACTTAGGTTTGAACATTAACTTTAGCTGTGAGTGGTTGGTACCAGCCCAGTACATATGGGAGGAACAGATCCTTGCAGTGCCTGGTCAGCAGGGGGCTAAGATGGCCGTGTCCCTAGCTCTTACCTAATGCATTTCTTTTTCCATTGAAACACTGGACAGTATTTGTTGCTTTGAGCACCAGAATGCCAGGGAAGTTTGGGCAGCCTTTTCTCGCATGATGATGTGCTCTGTCCAGAAGGGCAGTTTATGTGCTGCCAGATGTGCCACTGTAGATTTAGGGTGCCAATGCTGGTGTGAATCAATTCTGCTATTTGATGTTCCTGTACCAATCTTGCTTTTTAAATGCTTCCAAAACAATGGAATTTAGTACCCCAGTTCCAGCCCTTATGCCTCCTAAATAATAGGCACCAGGCTCCTTTTCTTTTGAAGGGAAGGAGGTTCTTGTTTTAAAGTCTGATACCAAGATTTGAAAATGGGATTCCTGAATGGGTCGGGTCAAGGTAATATTATTCAGCCTCCAAATCATGTTGATATGTAAAGTTAAGATCATAGGAACCATGTATACCTATATGTCTAGTTGTTTCTTAAATAAAGAAGGGGTAGGTGCCAAAGTTGGGTTGGGACCATTTATAAATAGCATGGTTATGTTCCTGACAGGAGTGGTATCATTTACTCAACGGTTCTGGGGTGACTGGAGACACAGAAATGAATGGTGCGGGTGATCAGTTTTGCATGGATGGATTAGTACCTGCTCTGTCACCCCTTGGTGAGGTGATTATATATACACAGTTGTGATCCTCTGGGGTAAACGTTCACTCAAATCTGGGGCACTATGAGTATAAATATCTCTAGTATAATATTTTCTGTATAAACGTCTCGTGTGGTATTACTGGTATAATAATACTATTGGAGTCCCCTTCCCCCAGTTGGATGCTTTCTTGTGGGTCTGTTTGCCCCTGACCTGCTATACTGAGAAATAGTCTTCCAATTGTTATCCTCACTCCCTTGGTCGGGCACCCTCTGATCCTGCTGAAGCAGTCTGCTGGGTGCTTTGGAGAAAGAGATTCCTGTCATAAGTAACAAAAAAAATTAATTTGGGAGGCATGAACCCACTTGGGTTTCCTGCCCTTTTCGATATGATACACCAAGAGACATAGGCAGTCCACTACTGAATATGGGTCCATCCATTTGGATTCCAGAGTGTGATTTCTTTTCCCCCATTTTAGTTACTTTATTTGATTGCCTGGTTCCGATAGGGCCGTTTCAGATTTTTGTCTTTGTGCAGCTCGTCATTCATGTGTTCTACAGCTTGATTGATTGTGTACTGCAGGGTAGTTTTATCCTTCTGCAGCCCCTTAAGTCATTGAAAATAGTTATGCTGTTTTAATAGTCTTTAATAACTGGCTGGAATTAATTATTAGCTGCATGGGCTGCCCAAACGTAATCTGCTTTGGCTGGATTGTTGTTCTTTATCTATTAATGCTGTGGATAGCAGTCAAAATTAAGAGCAGTTTATCAGGCCAATCTTTCCCTGTTTGATTTACCACCATTTGGGGTACTTCTTATGTGGTACAATTCATGCCTTCCACTTGCCCTGAGGATTGAGGCCTGTACGGCACATGAAATTTTTGTTTAAGGCGTGTAGCATTATTTAAAATGTTTCTCCTCCACTCATGGGCATCTGGTGGCTTAGTCTGGGGAAGGCTTTGTCTTCCCAAACCGCCATTCTGGCCCCGCCCACAGTCCGCCCCCCAGAACGCCTGCTATAGCTGAAAGCTGGAACTGGGCGGCCTCCTGGTGCTCCGGGAGGTGCTTTGCGTGAGCTCCCCTCACCTCTCAGCCCCTCCCCAGTGCTCCAGGGAGGCTGGGGAGTGCTCAGAAGGCTGCCCCATCTCCTCCCCTGGGGGGGCATGTTCAGTGCACTGCCCTGCCTCCTCGTCATGGGGGTGGGGCCTCAGCAGAGGGGGTAGGGCCATAAGTAGGATTGGGGCCTGCCTCCCCCCAGCCCCAGCTGCACCAACCGCCCATGCCTCCATTATCCAATTCTATTTAACATTGGGCACAGTGGATGTTTTCTTATTGTCTCCAGGTCTCTCATTCCTTGACCATCTGGGTATTGTGATGGCTTTCCCACCTGCCCTTAGCTGTGTACACATCCTTCACTCACACCAGTTGAACAGAGAATTTCAGACAGGGTTTACATATTGGAAAGGATTAGATAGTTACTAAAGAAATCACAAAAGACCCTTACACAACTTAGCTTGCAAAATGCAGATGAGGAGCAAAACGTAATTTGTAATGTAGACAAGAAGCAAGATCTTATAGTAAACGTTGTAATATGGTGGGGCACCCATCTTGCCTAATTCTAAGTTTTCCTGAGTAATATAGAGCGAGAGATGTTGCACGTTCCCTCAGGGAATCTACACCGTGTCTATTGAGGTGGCAGTGTCAGTGTGTACCAACCCTGTGAGTACCTGCATCAGACACCACAGATTTAAATACGTTTCAGGGTCTTCATTTGGTTCTTGTGCTGCTAATAAAGCTTGTGCTGTAAAACTTCATCTCCCCATTAGGACTCTGAAGGCAGACATGATGGTCAATACTGTAGTTCGATTTCCTATTACAAACCTATCTGTGATTCCTCACACCTCAGGACTTGTGCATGCACCCATTAGTCAGATTTTCCCATTCTGATGACTTTAGTGTTATCAGGTACAAATACACTGTCTAGGGATATTTTCACATTTAAAGGGTCCATCCAATTGGCCATAGCTTAGAAAATTGTCTGCTGAGGCAAGTGTTGTTGTATTAACACCTCTGTCCACGGGTGTTGTTACCATGATTTGTTGTACAGCAGTGATAGCACGTGTACCCCTGGTCATAGCAAGCCCAGGCTAGATGGGAGATACCAAGATCTTCTCTTTTGTCCTGGGCTTGCTATGATCAGGGGTACATGAATCCATTTCCTGTCTGAAGATTAGAGGGGAGATGCTGAGCTCCTCTCTATTATCTCGGGCTTGCTATGTATAAGCCACTCACCAAATGGGCCAGGGAAGGAATACTAAACCGTCTCCCATTTCTCAGGTTTACAAGGACGGAGGGTGTTGATGTCTTTCAAAGAAATGGCCCCACCAGATGAGGGGGGAGTGAGGAATCTAACCCTCGTCCCTGACCTGGGCTTACCCAGCCAGCAGTGTGCACACCTGTTTGGATGGATCAATATGCAATACTCCGTAATAAAAACTGCAGTTACCTTAGCTATTGTTCATAACCTTGGCATAGGTCATCCCCCTGCCTGGCATATGTCATCCCTCTGAATGTTATGGTTAAAAGAAGCACACAGGATCTTTTTCAGAGGAAAAGGCAGTACACCACATTTACTGAGAATACAACATAAAAGGCAGCATACACACACACACACACACTCCCATCCGTGATCATCATTACTAATCAAGAGGCTTGAACCAACCATAGGACTGCTTTTATAATTACCAGTCAAGAGGCTTGGATGGCCTTAGTGGCCAGAGAGAGCCAGGTTCCATTGGTCATGAGTCCGATGCTCTGAGGCGGCTGCTTGGCAGGACAAACCCGGAGAACCATTGCCTACTTTTGTCATCCACAGCTCCCATGTGGGCTCATGGGTTTTGCAGAGTTGTGTTGCAATCAATCATCGTTACACAAGCGTTTATCTTCAAGTTGTTCTTCTGTTCTTTGAACATTGGTGCTTCCAGGGAGTTGCCCCATATGGATTTCAGCTCTCGATTCCCAAGGATTCACCTCTAGGGTTGTCAGTCTGCTCTCATCATGACAGGGGTGTTTATGTGCCCTCCCAATGCCTCTTGAGATTCCAGATACTCCCCCCCCCTTGGTACATCTGCAACTAGAAATGACCTTCATACTTAACTAACACCCTTACTCTTCACTTATACCAAAACACCATCTCTACAAAAAACAAAACTTTCTTTAGACTTACACAAAGTTCTGTGATATCTACCAATTACATCAACAAACCCTACAACATACGGTGACCATAATCAGTCACTGGGACTATACTGGTCTGTTCCTGCCTTGACATCAACAGCAAAAACAGCCTGTCTGATGCATCTCTACCAATGGCACTAGGCCCTTCCTCTCTGCTAGTAGGAAAGTGTGGCTGGCAGGGTACTAAGGCGCGTTATATTGCATAAGGCTCATCATTACATTCTTATACACACATTAGAATGTTACATTATAGTGACATGGCTACACCTGGGCACACACTGAGATGGGGCAGTGGGGACAGCCATGTACATTGCAGGTCCCGTGTCACCCGGGTGTCTAGGAGCCAAACTGCTCTCAGAGTTGTCTGACCCCTGACAAATTCACCTGGCTTCATCAATGGTTCAAGAAAGGGAAATGAGGAAGTTCCACTTCATCTAGAGCCTCAGATCATCTCAGTGCTTCTTATGATCTCACTCCTCTATCCCTCTACTGCATGCTCTACTGAAGCTGGGCTCACCCAGTTGCAAGACTCATCTCTTCTCTCTGGCCAGCAGGAAGAGAGCAGAGTCGGGGGACTATAGTGATTTCCTTGGTGGGGTTTATCCCCTCTTGATTGGGTAACTGCTGGAGCTTGTTTCTGATTAACTGCTTTATTGAGAATTCTCCTCCTCCTTTTCTGTGAGGGTGCCCACAGTTTGGGATGGATGCTCTTTGTGCATTGATTGCAACTTGCTTTTCTGATAAAAATATTCCATGTGTAGCCAAATGCAACCGACACCATTCACACATCAGAGTGGAAATTTTACCACACCCTTGTCCTGTATTCCCGTGGTCATTTGATTCATGCCCAAAGGACTTAGATTCATGCCCAAAGAGCAAAGTATTTCAAATGTTCTGTTTTATTGGTTAATCAAATGGAATTGTTTTTAATATTCAAAGAATGGGGGTGTTGCATAGTTAACTGGGAAATGAGTGACAAGGAGTCCTGTAGCACCTTAAGGTATGTCTATACTAGCCCCCTAGTTCGAACTAGGGTGGCTAATGTAGGCATTCAAACTTGCAAATGAAGCCCGGGATTTAAATATCCCGGGCTTCATTACATGTTCAGGCGGCGCCATTTTTAAATCCTTAGTTGAACTGACTCGGCTACACGCGCAGTCAGAAATTAATCGAACTAAGTCCTTAGTTCGGATTAACTGTTACTCCTTGTGGAATGAGGTGTAACAGTTAATCCGAACAAGGACTTAGTTCGATTAACTCTGACTGCCGCGTAGCCGCGGGCAGTCAGTTCGAACTAAGGATTTAAAATGGCGCCGCCTGAACTATGCAAATGAAGCCCGGGATATTTAAATCCCGGCTTCATTTGCAAGTTCGAATGCTCTACATTAGCCACCCTAGTTCGAACTAGTGTAGACATACCCTGAACTAACAGATGTATTGGAGCATAAGCTTTCGTGGGCAAAGACCCACTTCATCAGATGCATGTAGTGGAAATTTCCAGAGGCAGGTATAAATATTTATTATAATAAAGGTTATTTTTACCTGCCTGGAAATTTCCACTACATGCATCTGACAAAGTGGGTCTTTGCCCACGAAAGCTTATTCTCCAATACATCTGTTAGTCTATAAGGTGCTACAGGACTCCTTGTCTCTTTTGCAGATCCAGACTAACACGGCTACCTCTCTGATACTGGGAAATGAGTATTTTCTCCTCTTATGCAAGTTTTTCCACTCTAGTTGTGGCTGTCTTACATAACTACTATATGGTTATTCCTCTCTAATTATATGCATGCAAATCTCTGTGTCCTGAGTTATTGGCCAGAGTTTTTATAATCACAGGAAGGTTATTTAAAAATCTGGCTCTTACAATGGAATTTATGAGATATTTCCCTGTTTTCAATCCCTGTGGTTTAAGGAAAAATGTAAATGGGAGCGCAAGTAGAGAAAACCCATATCAGATAGCAAAGAAGACTGGGCTGGGAAATTATTTAAAAGTGGCTTTGACTTATTTCCTTTTTTCTGGACCAATGAGGTCAAATAGAATTTTGTCCCTGACTTATGCGGGAGCAGGGTCAGTGCCTGAATTCAAGGGTCAGTCCCTGAGTTCAAGCTGACAGACCATAGTATCTCTGTGTTGTTAGGATACAGATTCACAGAAAGGGAGGTTGGCAGGTTTTCTTATTAATAGACACGAGCTCCCATTCCTGCCAAAGAATAGTGCCAGCGACAGTCTACAGTTGCCACTCCAGAATCATAAGAGGGGAAAGGAGAGAGATTGATTGAGAGAGAAAATAAAGAGTGATGGCTATTAATAAGGAACCATTATCCATCTGGCAGTGAACTTCAAGCTTGTGAAGCCTTGAAAATGTGCAGAGGTTGTTCAGCATCAGTTTCTCCCCACTGATAAACTCTTTGGGTGCGTCTACACTGCACCCTTAGCTTGAAATAAGCTACGCAATTTGAGTAGCTTCTTTTGAGTTAATTTTGAAATAGAGCACTATTCCAAAGTTTCACGGATGTCAGAATAGTGTGCCCATTATTTCGAAAAAACGTTACCGGCGTCTAGACTGCTGCCGTGTTCTTTCAAAAGTAAATCAAAAGAATGCGGCAGTTTTTTCGACCACGGTAAACCTTGTTTTACGAGGAATAACGCCTTTTTTCGAAAGTACTCTTTCAAAAAAAGGTGCTATGTAATGCAAACCATGCATTTTCGAAAGAGAGCATCCAGACTGCCTGGGTGCTCTCTTTCGAAAAAGCGGCTTGCTTTTTCAAAAGTACTGGTTGTAGTCTAGATGCTCTTTTCCGAAAGAGGCTTTTTCGAAAGTATCTTTCTAAAAAGCCTCTTTCGAAAGAGGCTTTCAGTCTAGATGTAGCCCCTCTGTTTTACACTGGGGGGCTGATGTGTCTCAGGAAAAGTAGTGGCAACATCATCCTAGCCACTCCCTATGACTGGTTTGTCACTCGAAGTCTGTAGGTCAGCCATGGACATTGGAACTGGACTGTCCTGGAAGGACATTTATCTGAACTGATCCTCTGGTGACTGTGTTGTTTATTAGCTTTGTGCTCATGATGACTTCTCTGGGTCCCCTCCAGCTCATCTGTGTTTCTTTGATTCTATACTCCAGACTTTTATTCTAATGGTTGGGCTTTTATTCTAATGGTTCTATCCAAGTGGATGTGTGCCAAAAACGGAAATCCTACGCTTCCAAAGTTACCGGGGGATTGTAATTTTTCCAGGCTAGGGGCTTGATTCTGCAGCCTTTTCCTATACAAAACTTTCCTTGACTTAAATGAGAACTGTGTATGATTTACGGTCATGAATATGTGGGGCCTTGGTACTTCTGAATATGCAGTGAGGGCCAAGTTCATTATTCAGATACCTTTACGTTTTTCTGAAGGATGCAGACAGGCATCTGGGGGCACTTACACACTCAGTTGACCTAGTCACTTAGGCTGCTGAAGCACTTTTGAAAATCCTGCTAGGCACCTGTCTATCATTTTGGGCACCTAAAAGAAAGGTGAGAGTTTGGTATCCTGGCTTAATTGTCTCTGTGGCTGCTTGGTTTAGCATTCTCCTTTTCTATCTCTTATTCCATGTAAACTCAGGAGTACAAAGCAATGCCACGTGCTTTCTTGCCCTGAATTATTTTACAGCTCATTTATATTATAAGCCTGTAATAATGACTGGGAAGACGTCAGTGACCACAGATAGATACATTTCATGCCACATGGTCAGTCTTCAGTAGGGATTTTGCTAGCGTAAAGGTTGTGAGACCGAGCCCTTTATCCCCTCTGCTGTGTGTCTGTCACTTCTTTGTGCTGTCTAAAATGAGCACTTGTGGAAAGATCAGACCTTCTGAGATGAGCATATTTTCTATTCATCAAAAGACCTGTGAAAATGTACAGCAGAGAGCCCTTTGAAATGAATCTCTGCTAAAAGGAAAGATCTTTCTGAAAACAAATTCCCAGTGCACCATAAGATATCATAACATTGAAGCTGGTCTGATGAAAGAAAAGACCTGTGAATGTAATGCCTATTCAAAGTACAGAAGCAAGGCCTGCATACTTCATAAACCAAGAGAGTGCTGTTACATGAAACCCTGTTAAAGGAACAGGCTTTATTAAGAGATCAAGGAATAATATTTCAGAACAACAAAATGATTTGGTTAATGGATTCCTATTATATTTGACTGACTAAAACATTGACTTCCAAAACTTTCTGGCCAATTGTTTGAATGAGCTGCATTTTAATATCCTGTTCCCAACAGAAGCACCAAGACAGAAGAAGTTGGAGGCAAGTTTTAGAGCTCCCCCAATAGAACTTGATTTCAATGTAGATTATTTTTCTTCGTTTATTGCATGTGTTTGCCAGAGGGCTCAGCAGCTATAAAGGGGAAAAGGGAAAGTCTAAATAAATTGTTTCTTGGAAGAAGAGTGGGGGAATGAAGGAAGATTTCAGCAGCCAGGAGGGGCAGTAGTTACTATCTTCTTTTAGGGGTGAGACCGTAAAATCAATGATGTTTGCACTTTTGTATGTGCAGTTCCTGCATGCTATGGTTCTTAGTCACTGAGTAATAATAGCTTAATGACACTTTTCCCTTCTGTAGTGCCAGCCATAGGACGATTTTGAAATACTTTACATATATTGATGGATTAAGCCTCACAGTTCCTTGGCGAGGTAGGGAAACACTCACCCCCATTTTACAGATGGGGAAACTGAGGCACATAACCATGGGGGTTGAACTCGATGGACTCCTGAGGTCTCTTCCAGCCCTATGAGTCTCTCTAACCACCAAGGGGCCTGGAAATTATGCGGCAATAGGGGTAGAAGGAGCATGTGGAACTACAAGGAAGCTGTGGAGCTATGCGTGCATTCTTCTATATTCTATGTCTCTTGCATATCCATGTGCAACTAGAGAAAAAACTGAAGATTAAACCCCTTTACTAGTCCCATGTTTGTGAATGCAACATGCCCTGATCGAACTGTGAGGAGGAAACCCCCGGAGTATAACTGGGGGCTTTTCTAACCGGCCCAGCTCATGGCTCTCTTTAACTGACCACATCTGATCTTACCAGTCACAAACACATATTCAAGATTGACCAGTTACTTCCTTCTGCATTCACAGCCCTGGCATGTCTGTACAGGAAGTGCTGGCAGGGCCCTCTTCTTGGTGTAACACTGACTCGCAGTCTGTCTCTCTCTGTGCCTTTGATTTACCCCACATTCCCTTGTTCTGTGCATGAGAGACTGATTGGTTGCACAGCTGGAAATGTAACAGGTTTCTTTCCACCTCTGTGAATGTTAAAAGCCTCATAGCTAGGGCAGGACAAAAAACTTGATCATCTCTCCAGGCAGCCTTCTGAATGGCTTGTCACTGATGCTTGTCAGATGTTCCTAGGAATTGACAGGGCAAGAACTGGACTTATCAAACTTCCTTCTTCAAGAGTTCATTTGCAGCCAGTATTTTCTTTTTTAGAACTGGTTGGAAAATCCCTTCCCCACCTCACCAGGAAATATTGACTTCCTGTTAAAACACAACAAAATTGGAACTCAAAACAGACAGCTCTATGGATCTTGGAGGGGGAGCTGTGTTAGTTTGTAATTTTAAAAACAACTGGAGGTCCTGTGGTACCTTGGAGACTAATCAAAATATATAGAATCATGAGCTTTCATGTGCAAAACCCACTGCATCAGATGAATTGGAGTGGAAATAACAGAAACCAAGAAATATATATAACAACAGTATGTCAATTATTAATCATTGTCCCAGATCTTTCCCCCCACCCTTTCTTTGCTGGCTACCCACCAGAGTGCTGGGAGGAGAATCCACACCTTTGGCAACCCAGGGCTATGTCTAAACTACATCCCCTTTTTAAAAAGGGTTTTAAACTAAAACCCTTTTTTGAAAGATCCTGTACTCTGAGGTGTTATTTTCAATAGATCCCCGTCTAAACGGCAGGTTTTCTTTCGAAAAGCCCTTTTTTGAAAAAAAACTGTGGCCGTCATTATGCAAATGAAGCATGGGAATTTAAATCCCGGCTTCATTTGCAATTTTGTGAAGTGTCTAATTTACATCTCTTTTTCGAGAAAAGGGATGTAGTTTAGACATAGCCCAGGTGTGTTAAGCCTGAATGGAACCAGGGCACAGCCTAAATCTTGGGGTCCTTTGGCACAGTCTTGGGGCACAAATCCTTTTTCTAGCACCCCATCCTGAGAACTGGAGCCCACTGTCCAGCTGCCTAGTCCCTGGGTGCAATAGGGACCTTTAGACTGCCCAGTACTTTTAAGAGTTGCTCAGAGCTCCTCCCCAGGGCGGGTTCCTTTCTCTCTCACTCCTGGAGCTCAGAGTAGAACTTGTCAATCATTTCATGCTCAGGGGGATACTTTGAACAAGTCTAATACATTATTGCTTTTCATACTTAACCATATAAAGAACAAGGGTCCGGATCATTTAGTAAGTGCTAAGCATCCTAAGTGCAATGTCCCTCCTTAGCTCACCTATCCCTCAGGTGAGCTAACTGGGCCCAGGCAGGCAGGGTCCTCTGCTTCATACAGGCCCTTACATGCTGGGTTGCTTCTCTGTCCTCTCTCAGGGTATGTCTACACTGCCACCCTAGTTCGAACTAGAGTGGCTAATGTAGGCAGTCGAACTTGCAAATGAAGCCCGGGATTTAAATATCCCAGGCTTTATTTGCATGTTCCCGGGGGCCACCATTTTTAATTGCCCCATAGTTTGAACTACCTGCCTCATTGCAGGAGGAGTAACGGTAGTTTGAATTAGGAGCTTGAATTCGAACTACCTAGTCCGTGCCGCGTGTAGCCGCGGGCAGGGAGTTCGAACTATGGGGCATTTAAAAATGGCGGCGCCCGAGAACATGCAAATAAAGCCGGGATATTTAAATCCCAGGCTTCATTTGCAAGTTCGAATGCCTACATTAGCCACCCTAGTTCGAACTAGGGTGGCAGTATAGACATACCCTCAGAGTGTGTCTACACAGCAGGGCTTAACTCAAAATAAGATATGCAAATTGAGCAAATTGAGTGATGAAATAATAGCTTATTTTGAAATTGGAAATGTCTACACTGCACTTATTTTGAAATAGAGCCCTCTTCCTCCAGCTTCCCTTACTCCTTGTACAAAGAGCATTACAGGATCAGAGTAAGAAGTCCTCCAGCTTGACAGCATTTCGACATTATTTCAAAATAACTACTTGCTGTGTAGACGTGGACTAAGTTATTTCAAAATAACGCTAATTATTTTGAAATAATGTTGCTGTGTAGACGTCGCCTCATTGAGCTAGAGACAAAATGACCCAAGATCCCTGACAGATCAGCTCTTCCCTCTTTATAACTTTGAGTTCTTTTGGCCTCCCCAGGTGACCAGAAAACCCATGCCAGTTGACTGTGTTGCCAACGTGAGCTTTCCCTCCTGGGTAATAGCTATGTCTTTGCCACTTGACTGGCCAGTTGCCAAAGTTTAACAAGTGTTTGTTGTTCTTTGGCCATCAGCCTGTAGAATTTCAGTCCAACATGGAGGTGGGAAGGCAAAAGGCTGCACATTCAAAATGGAGTTTGCAGTTTGACCAACCTGTGCAGAATCCCCAGGATAAAACAGAATTAATCAATTGTACAGACAGATCCCCAAATCATCAGTTGAAACCCCAATTTTCCATTAAATCCTTGTGCAAGTAAATAAAGAAATAAGATGTTTTCTGTAGGCTAAATGCTGAAGTCCAGCTTCAGGGAGAACTCCTATGGAAGTCCTGAATTCTGACTGAACGAGAATGCCAAGATTGGGTCTATAACATTGTGTCAGTAGTAGGCAATGTTGCGTTACTTCCAAATTTGTTTTTTTTTTTTTGGCTCTCCTCTCATCCACATTTTCTATGGTCATAGAATGTCCAAAAATTCCAGAGCATCATTTGTGTCAGTGTAAGAGTTTTTTCTCCTTCAAATATTAAAAAATGCTCTTATTACCAAATTCTATCAGGCTATCACCACAGTAAATAGCTGCCTTGTACCCAGGAACTGTCACTGCCCAATGAACTGGGGACAGGGGATTCTTTTTCTCTGAATGCGAACACATGAAGACTCTGTAATCCAAAGGCAGAATGACAAGGCCTGTCTTCGGAGCTTTTCAAGTACCCTGCCCCTTGTCCTAGCCTATGACTCTTCTCCATCCCATTTAATCCTGTCCAGTATCGATCAGACAGAGATGATTTCTGCTTTCCTTACATGTATCTTCTGTTTCCCCTGGCTCATCTGGAACACATCAGAGCCATTCCCTTGGTGTTTCCTGATGTTTAGTCAGCTCTTGGGAGAAACAAGGTGATGACAGAAGCCTCTGCTGCTTCTCACTGTGTCCCTCATGAATTCCTTTCCATGTTGATGATAAAACTTCCTTCATGCCAGTACACTCTGTCTGAGGGGAGGCACTAGGCAGGAGCCGCAGAAAATTCTGGACTTCATAGTTGCTGAAGAATTGAAATACTGGGCTTAATGTGCACCTTTGTATTATCAAAAGCAACTAGGAACGTGTCAGCCTGGAAGTCGTTTGGGTGGCTGGCAGCCCCCGCTCCTGTATGAATGTCAGCCACGCTGCCTGAGACTCCAGAAGACAAATGAAGTCATTTCACACTCAGTTTCCCAATTGTTGTGCCCTCCCCACTTTTACTTAATTTATGTCTTTGATGAATTTTGGCGGGAGTCTTTGGAACGGTGTTTTGTAAAGCAGTTTTAAAGCAGTGCAGCGGTGCAAGCATTTGCTTATGTGGGTCTTGGAAGACTTTTATTGGGCTCCTGAGGGTTCCTCTGTTAAGCTCCACCCCCCTGCAGCCCCATGATGTAATACCTCAGCCAGCCTCTGAGCCAAGGATGCTGGGACTTCACCCTCCTTAGAGCTCTGCAGGGCTGGTCCTTCAAGGTGTCGATCACTCTCCACCATCACATCAATGGGAGATGAAGGTGCTTGCTTTGGGCTGATCCAATGCCCAGTTAAGTCAATGGAGAGATGCCTCCTGACCTTAGGGGCTTTGGACCAAGCTCCAGGTCACAGGATGTGCAGAGCACTGTCTGGAGACGACGTTCAGTGACTTGAGGCACTTCCCTCTGTCAGGGCTAACACTCAACTTTCACTGTTTTGGAGAGCACAAGACTGGGCTGAACTTTTCCAAGCCACCCAAGGGATTTGGATGCCCAATTCCCATTCCATTCAGTGTCCAGATCCTTTAGGTGTCTTTGGAAAGCTCAGTGATGCCCATCACCTGCCCTAGCAGGCAGCGTGGAGGCACAACCCCAGGCAGCTGTCATTCCAGCAGGCTCAGTGACTAAGGGATGCTCAGTCCTTCCTCCTTTGGTGACTAGATCCAGAAAATGAAAGGACCTTGCTCTTTTGAGAAGTGGGAAGGAAAAGATGCTAATCCCTGTGCTGGAGCTGAAAGAAGAAAAAGCCCCATGTAGTTGGATGGACGTATTCCCCTGATACCTTCCCAGCTCATCCTGAGAGATATCTGAGCAGGCCTGGTGGTCTTCCGCCTGCATTCCCGGGGCTGGCCAGCTGGTTCTCTCTCCCTCCTCTTTGTTCAGGCTGTCTGACCTTCCTCTCCCAATCTGCACCTTTGGGAAAGCAGCAGTGCAATTGCCTCTTGAGAAGCACTTCCCTGCAAGCTGGTCAATGTGCTTGACTTGGTTCCCCCCTCCCTTCTCCCCGGTTTGCAGCAAGTAGTGTACCAGCAGATTGTGCCATAGCTGTTTTGAAATATCGTACGGCACCTAAAATGAAGGCTTGCAGAAAAACCTCAGAAGATATTTAAAAACAGGAATCATCTCTTAATTGGACAGTTAATGTTGAAGCAAAGAGAGCGGTGATAACATCAGGACCCTTTGGAGTACATAAAACAGTAATTAATTTTAAAATTAAAGCTTTAAATTAAATAAAAATTAATGGTCATTTATATGTAGAAAATCCAATGTGGCTCACCAAACGGGTAGATATAGGGATGATGTAATGGAAGATCCCTTGTCTAAGAAAAGCAGGGTGACATAGTAATTCCATTTCCTATGATGTAATAATTTTATTTCCTGTGATGTAATTGTAAATTCCACCTCTAATAGGGAATGATTAAGCAAAAAGCCCTGACTTTCACCAAAAATGATCAGGAGGCTGGGGTTAGAAGAAAGGCTTAGAAGAAAGCCTTAGAAGAAAGGCTGAGGGAATTGGGCATATTTAGACTGCAGAAGAGAAGAATGAGGGGAGATGTGATAGCAGTCTTCAACTACCTGAAAGGGTGGGTGGGGGTGGGGGTGGGGAGGGTTCCAAAGAGAATGGAGAGAGGCTGTTCTCAGTGGTGACAAGGGACAGAATGAGGAGCAATGGTCTCAAGTTGCAGTGGGGGAGGTCTAGGTTTAATATTAGGAAAACTGTTCTACTGGGAGGGTGGAAGCACTGGGATGGGTTACCTAGGGACTTGGAGCAATCTCCATTCTTAGAGATTTTTAAAGGGAGGCTTGACAAAGCCCTGGCTGGGATGATTTAGTTGGGGTTGGCCCTTCCAACCTTAATCTTCCAAGGTTTTATGACTCTGATTGACAGCTAACAGTCCCACAGAGGTGTATGTGGCTGGGAGGGCTAACTTTGATTGACAGCTGGCAAACTTACAGAGATATATGTTATTAGGGGGAGCCAGCAGGCACATGTTGGTACTCATGACTGGGAAGAACTAAGGGTGGGGCTAGAGAAAGCTGGAAGCTAATTGACTGAGCCTGGGAGACCAATCAGTATATAAGGGCAACAGATGAAGCTGTAGTGGGATCTGGAGCATGAAGGAAAGCAGAAGCAGCAAGACACCAATGAAGAAGCTATCTGAGAAGAAGCAGCGGTGGCAGCAGCTCTAGACTCCTGCAAAGAAGAAGTTGCCTGAAAAACAAAAACAAACAAACAAAAAATATAAGAAGAAGAAGCAAAAGAAGCTGCCGTAGCAACATTCTAAGGTTGCTCCAGCAAGGACTTGCTTAGCAGCCCCTCAGCAGCAGAGCACCAGCAGTAACGGAGAAGACTGCAGCTTCAACAACCACAGCGATCACCACTGTTGACAGAGCAGAAAACCAGTGGACAAATTAGAGGGAATTTGTTGAATTTCTTTCCCATGTATTGTTAAAGAGTGTCTGGATCTCAGTGGTCTGTGTGAAATCTTCCTCTACCCAGTCAATGAGCAGCATTTGTTGGATGTTAGATGGCAATTTCAGTTAAATATTAAATGTTTAAATGTTTACTAAAAGTTTCTTTTCCATGCTCAGACTCTGTGCTTGCGAGTGGGGAAGCATTGTCTCTCAGAGGCACCCAGGATGGTGTGTGAATTTCCCAGGTTATGTGAGCTGCTTCTGTGTTGGATGGATGGAGAGGAACCCCTAGACATTAAACTTGGTTGCTGCTGGCCCTACCTGGCAGAAGTGTTATAATTTCACTGCTGATGTACCCTCAGGCAGAACTCCCTCATCTTTTAGTATCTTATTACATGGAAGTAACACATAGAAATACTTTTGCTTTTTACTGAAACGGGGCCAAGTTCTGGAAGGTCAGTATGGCCAGTATGATTCATCCTCATGGAAAGGACACAACATTCACATACAAATCACCTAGGTATAAAACTCCTGCTCCTAGCAAAGATGCAAATCTGACACTTGGCTGGGTTTTTAATTAATGTATCAATGAGTTTATTTAATGTGGGTTACTAGGGGGAATAATATAGGGCATATGTAGCACAGTCTTTGAAACTCTGGAATAACCTCTACCCATCATTATGTGGAAAGGAAGTCTTCATGTTGTTTGTTTGTATTGTCGTATTGTATTTTAACAATGACCTTCAACAGGGGGTGCACATGAGGATGGTGAAAATGTTCGGCTCTTGTAATGAAAATTAGCTACGGAAAGATGGATGGTTTCAATTATGCAAAGCACTGGTACTTCTGGCTGAGAGACCATCCATTTCGATCAGCAATATTTATAATGGAGGCATAACAAGCAGTGGGTTCCTCTAACAGAGGATGGGGCTTCCTTGAAGAGCCATCACTGGGGCCTTGTTTAAAGCCCTGGGGGAGATCAGACACCCTGAGGGTGGAGTTTGAGGTGGGAAATTCAAAGGTATCGAAAAGCGATAGGTGCCTTACGCCTACTGAAAGTCAATGGCAGACACAGCAGGTTATGACCATGAAGGGAGGTCCCTGTTCTTAGTGGGTCTGGCATAGGATTGAGGAAACAGAGCTTCTCTTTGTGTTGGCCCCAGAGTCAGTCTGGCACACGGATCTGAGAGAAAAGGTGGGGGAATATGTCCATGTTACTCGCCCTGCAATGCCACTCCACTGAAATGCTCTTTCTGTTGTTTGGTGGAAAAGGCAGAACTCACACTTTCCACACAAATGCAGCATCCTTTCCTCCTACTCAGAAAATGTCATCCTTCACAGTGTTCATGAGAAGTAAAGCCTCTTAGCCAAGATGAAGCCTTGACCTACCTTGCTTCTGACTCAGCAGTTCCCAGAGAACAGGAAGGTTAATATCAGGAGGCAGCTTGGCACAGGGTGTGTGGGGTCCTACAGAGAGTGGATCTCCTTACATCTCCCCCTCTCTGGCAAGGGCTCAGCAGCCTTGTCCAGTGTTTGGTGCAGTGAAAAGTGTGCTCACTTGCATAAAATATACCTGTATTCTTCTCTGAACATGCCTTCGCACTGAGCTTTTGTGATGAAGATTGGTGGCCCACAACGTAGTGATACTTAGCAGCTCAAGAGCTTAGCAATACATGAATAGAAACTGATTAGCTGCTCTCCCACCTTCTGGCCCATTCCTCACCCTTATACAGAGAAAACCCACGTTTCTGTGGTTTTTTTGAAAGCTGACATCCATTTAATAGCTGGCCACCCATTTAAACACGTCCCTTTTCAATGCCATAGTGGAAAGGTGGTGCTTTTCCACTGAATGCATGAAAATTGTATGATGTACCAACTAGACTGGGGTGGGCAATAGTTTTTGATGGGGGGGCACTCCAAGATTTTGGAAAGTGGTTGAGGGCCTCTCTTTTCCATGGTATTAATGGGGGAGCTGCAGGGTCTGGGATGAAGGTTGGTTGCAGAAGGGCGCGTGGGCTAAGGGAGTAGGGTGCAGGAGGGAATATGGCGTCTGGGAGGGAGTTTGGGTGAAGGAAGTGGTTGTGACCTGGGCCAGAGGATTGGGGTGCAGGGGTTTGGGTCATGACCTGGGGCAGAGGAGCGGGGTGCAGGTTCGGGGAGTCGTATGGGTGCAGGGAGAGCAGAGGGTTTGGGTTATGGGGTGTAGCGGCAGATGGTTGGGAGAGGGAGGGGCTGGAGTGCCAAAGGCAGGCTGCGGCTGGGAGATGTATCTGGGTGACTCCCAGCCAACAGCCCAGAATGTTTCTGAGGCAGCCTCCGTGCCTGCCCTACCCCTGCACAGGCTGCACAGGCCGTGTGTGTGTGAATAACTATGAACCTGAGCGGGGTGGGGAGGGCATGGTACTTCATGTGCTGCCTGTTCTTCAAACAGGTAACTCCCATTTGCCAGAAACCAACCAATGGGATTGTGCTGAGGGTGAGAGGAGCTCATGAAGCCTCCCTTCTCCCCTCAGGGCTCATAGTTGTGAAAGAGAAATGGCTCGGGGGGGAAGGGGGAGGGAAGCAGGGAGCTTGCCTGGGGCTCCTTGTGTCTGTGGGCCAGACTGGTGGTTTGGCAGGCCAGATCTGGCCCATGGGCCATATTTTGCCCAGCCCTGAGATGGACCCATGTTCTTCTCTGACATTAGCCAGGATACAATCTGGACTGATGAATAGCTATGTCATCTCACTTCTCCAATCAGCTGTGCCTTTTATGCTCTTAGTCTACTCACACAGCCTCCAGCATGTAAGTTGCTCCCAGTTATAGTACGTTTGCAGATTTACCAGGTATTGCTCGGGTCAGTTGTTTTAAATAAAAAGAAAATTTACATGATTTATTGAAATTATTGTATTTTTTAAAAATAGTGTTATTTTTATGAAGTTAATTTTAGTATGTTTTAATGGCAATTCCATCAAGTGTATTTTTTCTTCACCCCTATAAACTCTTATCATTCACTGTCTTTTAACAAAAAAGGGCTGCACTCAATTAGGTTTCCAATAACATTGTCTTCTAGATTTCAAACCTTAAGCATTAATTTAGATATAATAAAATAAATGTATTAACTACAAAAGATAGATTTAAGTGAATGTAAGTGATTAAACATAAGTCAGAATTGGCAACAAGAAAATTAAAGTAAAACACAATGCCTAATTTGACAAGCTAAGAGAATTCAAATCAAACTCATTCTCACCCCGTGTTTCAACAGTCTTACTGGATGAATTTAGTCTGGATCTACCCTACAGTACAAATGGAGAAATAATTTTCTGGCTTCTCATAGTTCTTGCTCTTCTTTGAGAAGCATCTTCAGAAAGTCTGTGTTAAAGGGAACCTCAAGATGTTTCTTTGTGAAGATGCAGATTTTTAACCTACATTCTCTGAAGAGTGGCTACTTGACCAGATGATGGTCCATTTGATTTTGTTGACACCTGGCTGAGGCATTGGTTAGGCTTTTATCTCTGGGGAATTGATTTGTTGTTGCTATGCAGACTTGGAACATGTCTCAATATCATACAGTAGATTCTCATAACTTTACAGACAATGTTGCCATACATATTTTACCAAGACAATCATGACACTTCACAAAGTATACTTTGTAAAAAATGGATCATAGTCCTGTAAAACATTTGAACACAGGAGCACAGACCATTGCAACAGGAGACTGTTTAACTCAAAGGACCAGAGAGCTCTGAAGGATCAAAGAGAGCACACAGAGATTCATTTTAGAAACATTATGTGATGGTCTTCCAGTTCAACAAAAGTCCTGCCTCTACACCAATTCATCTGGTGCATGGGAAAACAGTGATGATGAGCATCAGTTTAAGCTAAGCTCTGTTAGTGAGTCACTGTTACTTTAAGTAATGTAACTTTTACACCCAATTCTGCTCTATTACTGAAACTGATACCAGGGAGAGGGGAGGGAATTGTGACGGGGTGAGGTCACAGAAGACTGCCACTGCCACCCTCCTTTTTGCTTTCTGGGGCTTCTTGCTGCCCCATCTTGCTGGGCCAGCTCCCTGGTCTCCCCCAGCCAAGGCACAGAGTTGAGAATCATGTCCCTCCTCTCTCTGCCGAGAAGCAATGCTGACACTGAGTCTCTCCAGAACCAAGGAAAATGCTGTTTTGGGCTCAGGTTCCTGGGATACCACTCCCCAAATGGGATCAAACCCCCCAATGAATTATTTGGGTAAGCCCCTTTAATAATGAAAGGGGAAATGTACACACTGATTGTCCCCTCCCCAGGCAATAATTATTTATACTGAGTTTGATAGAAAATAAAAGTGCTTTTATTAAGTACAAGCAGTAGGATTTAAGTGGTAATAGAGAACAGGCAGAGCAAAGTAGATTACAAACTCAAAATAACAGAAAACACCGAGCTACTTCTACACTACAGCTCCAGTACAAACTTATTACAAATTTACAACAAACTCACCCTAAATTTTTCCTTTCCCGGCCAAGCCTTTCAAACTAGGGCAGTCTCCTTTTCCCTGGGGTCTCTGGTTCCCTCCCTTGGGTGTCCCAGCCAAAGACCAAAGACTCCTTATTTTCTCTTGTTTTTAAAGATTCCCTTTTTGCATGGAAAATCACCTGGCCAGTTGGGGTGGACATGTGATTTCCCGAGACCAACCACCGCTAAGATTTAAAGGACAGAAGTGATTGTTTAACAGTTGGTCATCATGACATTGAGGGTAACACCTGTAATGGCTTTCATTTGCACATTTAAAAACCATAAAGCATTCCACATTCCATGTCTAATTTTACACACAAGAATGATACATACATCAAAATAAGATAAACAGGGCCAGCAGATTATGACATGAAGATCGGTAGATTACATGAAGCAATTTGTCCAAAGCACTTTTGAGTTCTGTGCATTCGTGTCCAGAAGTACATTTCATAAAGCATGGGGGGGCGGGTCCATCACAGGAATATTATTGCAGCATGAGATGCATCGATGGGGCTAATTTTGTACAATCAGCCATGTGACATTGCACCCCATATACTTTATGAAAATATGTCTATTAATATGAATAAGACCTAACTTGAATATGCTTTATACAAAATGTTTCACATAACTTATCACTAGAAAGTTTGCAATCCTCCGAATGTGTATACTCTATTTGTACACATGTGCCATTTCTGTAGCTGAAATTAAGACTATTGACTGTAGATTTATTGTCAATATGGGAGAAAAGCCTATTCCAGCCTATCAGGAGCAACAATGAAGAGGTGAGACATAGCGCTAAAGGCTCATTAGCAAGAGACAATTGAGTGGGGAAGAACTGTCTCCTGGAGTCTGTCCTGAATTTGGTATTTTTCCGCAGGGGTAGGGAATGGACCAAAGGCTGCCCACCCCCCCAGGGACATTTTATACAAGGCAAAGAAAGTAAACACTGGGCGTCTTAAGCTGGCTTTTCAGACTGTCTTCCCGCTCCAAGAAGATACATGAAAACACCTGGAACAACTGCTGGTCCCCGGTCAGAAAGGACATTGCTGGCCTGAGAAGGACTGTACCTGAGATAAGAAGCAAGGTGAGAAATCATGATTTGTAACATGTTCTTGTACTATATTAGGCTTAGCTGGCATGTCTTATTTTATTTTGCTTAGTTATTTGCTTTGATCTGCTTGCTATCACTTACAACCACTTAAATCCTACCTTTTATACTTCATAAGCCCACTGCAAATAATTGATATGGGGGCAGGGGAAGGAGGCAACTGTGCATATTTTTCTTTGATAAAGGGAGCAAACAACTAATGAGCTTGCTCTGTATAAAACTTTTCTGCAGACTAAGAAGGATTCATCTGAAGTCTTGATCTCACTGGGACTGTGTACCTGGGTGCCGTGTCAAGTCCTTTTAAGCATCCCCAGAGTTGAGCTGATCTCAGTGTCTGTGTTGCTCTGCTGTGGGCTGTGATCCCAACTCTGTGCCATCATTGGGGGGAGACCAGAGGTTCTGGCTCAGCAGGACAGAGTAGTGGAGTGTCCCAGTTGGGCTCAGTGGTATTTTCAGCACATCAAATGAGTCTCGAGGGAATCTCTGACTGAACCCCTCATAAGTCACTCGCTAAAGAATCGCTTCCTAGGATGGTGGATGTGGAAATGATGTTGCAACACAGCAATGCGATGTAAAGTAGTTTTAGCTAGGGATGTAAGTGGCTAGGCGACAAGTATATGGTTATTGGGTAGTGGAGCAGTCACTCGATTAGCCCCTCCCCCCGCTGCCTCTATCAGAGAGAGGCAGCAAGTGTGTGTGTGTGTGGGGGGGGAGGCGCTGGTGTCTGTCTCCGTGGGGGGCAGGGGAGGCAGAGGCATAGCTGGGAATCAGCTGTCCCTGCTCCCACCCAGGCCCAGATGCTGTGCCTCTGCTTTTTAAATGTAGTAAGAGTGGGGGGGGAGGGGACTGAATGCGAGCTGGGACAGAGGATTCCTGGCTTGTGCTTGGTCCCTCCCATGCCTCTGCTTTTTAAATGTATTAAGAACCCTCAATGGCTCTTAATACATTTAAAGGCAGAGATGCAGTGAGGTTAGCTCCCAGAGCCAGAAGCTAACTCTGCTGCAGCTCTGCAGTTTCCCCCTGTTACTGATTAATCAAGTAGTCGATGGAAATTCCATCGACTACTTGATTAGCTGATTAAATGCAATTTAACATCCCTAGTTTCAGCCGATCTTTTCCAGGTCACTCTGTTATCATACTTTCCCGTAATTTATCCTGTGTATTGCAGACAAAAGCTGGTCAAAGACAGACTTCAGGAAAGTGTTTATTTCAGATGAACATTTCTTATTTCAGATCATTTCTCCACTTTAATGAGATAAGAAAACTTTTTTTCAATTTATGAAATGATGTGGCATAAATTCATCTGAAGGGTAATTTGACTAATTCTCATTGGATAAACTGACAGCGCAATTATCAACTCACTTGACAGGTGTTTTCTTGCATTTTAAACACAGAGCACTGTTTTCATTCCGCACTTCTGCAAATGGCTTTAGAGGAAATTGACTGAGACACAGCCTGGTTGCAGGTAAGAGGTTAGATTTTTTGACACAGAAAATGTATTTCTACAATATCAGAGGACAAATTATAGAAAGGAAATCCAAAGTAGGCTAATGACAGCTATCTGAATAGAAGCAATTGGGGAAAACAGTAGCAGGGACAAGAATGAGAGGAACAATAAGGAAATTGCCAGAGGCAGTAATTGGGATCTAGCATTGAACATAGGTGGAGATGAGAGATGAAACAGAAAAAGAAGATGTGATCATTTGGTAAAATGTGGAAGCTTTTGACAAGCTCTATTGTATCCCACAGAGGGGAACTGGGGAAGACAGCTGCCTGTGAACTCAGCTTTGATTTTTTTTTCACATACTAAGTATGATGTGCTATAAAACATCCAAGGCCAAATTCAAGTTCCTGTTGACATTCAGAGAAGTGTTTTCATTTACTTTAATGGGCCTTCGATTTTTGAAGAATCAGAAACAGTTTTTGAATGAGAAAGGTGCATGATAGGGATTCTTTAGAACTAGGCAAAAGCAGGTGAATGGTTGGAGACAAAACCAAATCTGAAGATCACAAGAGATTGACTTCAGAGGGACAGGGAGTGGACTGGGAATGGGTGAGGGGATGGACCACTTGAGGATTACCTGTTCTGTTCATTCCCTCTGAAGCACCTGGCATTGGCCACAGTCAGAAGACAGGAGTCTGGGCTAGTTGGATCTTTGATCGGACCCAGTTTGACCATTTTTATGGCAAGACTCATTGTATAGATGCCAAACCACACACTATAGAAACACAGGATAATAGGTTATGGAACGAGGGGAGCTACCCGAGCCATAGCCTGACAAATTTTCAGCCAGGCCAAACTAGGGTATTGCTATAACTTCAGATTTAAGACTACTCATTCAGATTTGGTGTGTGTGTGTATGGGTGTGTGGGTGTGGGTGTGTGTGTGTGTGTGTTTACATAACCCACCTGCCTCTTCCCACACTGAACTTATTTTTCCTCTCTCAAAGAAATTATGGTCAAAATTTTTAGAAGTGACTAATGATTTTGGAAGCTTCCATTTTGGGGTGTTAACTTTAGACATTTAAAGGGGCTGATTTGAAGAACACGGGGGCTCAACATTTACTGTAAATTGGACCACTTTAAAGTATCCCATTTTGGGCACTCACAAACTGAGTCACTTTTGGAAATCTTGGAATATCCAGAAGAGCATTCCTGGCTTTGGGTCATTTTGGGATTCTGGGATTGTGTCACAAATTCTGTGGAGCGAAAATTGTTTAATTTTTCTCTTTTTAACCCTCCCCCATGAGAAATGTTGCCTTTCAAATGCAGTAGAAGTATGAATGTGGAGTGTGGTGGTGTCCAGCAACCAGGGTACATTCTGTACAAGCTGGTGAAATGGTTAACTGAGAAATACACCGTAATTAG
Organism: Rafetus swinhoei; assembly: GCA_019425775.1. NCBI lineage: Eukaryota > Metazoa > Chordata > Testudines > Trionychidae > Rafetus > Rafetus swinhoei. The sequence goes on from CM033438.1 coordinate 6,754,613, forward strand.
ATAATTTCATTTAATGTGCCCATGAAGTCTAAGACATCTCGTGTAAATTGATGCCGTGTATCTAAGGCAGCTGCTTGTCCTGTTATTTCTTATCTACTGGCAAACGCTGTATAATGAATGGACTATAGAGGATATATGGAAAAAGTGCACTTGAGTTACTGTTCAGGGCCATTTAAGCCACCCATGCTCTTCCTGTTGTAATTGCATTCTTCCAACAGAAGGGTTATTTTCTCTGTATCTCTCATACATCAAAACAGAGATGTTTTCCTCGCTAACTCATTTCCCCCTGGCTGTTCTGATGAAAGCCAAGGTCAGAGAACCACAATTTAAGGTATTCCTTGCAGCATAAGACATGGCGTAAGGGACCATGATGTTACTGGTGGTGGAGGCCAAAAGGCTGAGTTAGTGGCAAATATTAAGGAGGAATAAGTGGAGCCATAAGGAAAATGGAGTATTGAAAACTGGGAAGAGTGACTCTGGTGCCTGCCAGGTCCATTCTGTAAGGGAATTTTGTATGTAAGTAAGAGTTATGGTGGCAAGAAGAAACAATGGTCCTTTGACTATCAGTAGAGGCAGGGCTGGATTACCCAATAGGCAGACTAAGCACGTGCTTAGGGCACCAGCAAAGCAGGGGCACCAAAAAAAAATGAGATTTTACAGTATAGTATTGTATTTATTTTGAATTACATGACGGGGGGGGGGGGCACCATCATCTTTTCAGTGCTTAGGGCCTCTAAAGTTCTTAATCCGGCCCTGAGTAGAGGGTGGGAGGATGGTTGAGATTAAATGACTCCCTTTAAAGTGTAGTTAAAGAAAAGGAGAATGAAGATTGTAACCATGCAGGAAAGACAGAAACCAGTGGGGGTGACGTGTGGGGTGGGCAAGAGGGAACACATGCATCCCCAATGCTGTGCGGGGTGAGGGGAAGGGGGAGAAGCTGGCACCACCCCTCCCAATTTCCAACAGCAGTGGGAGGAGGATGAAGCAGAGTAATGTGGCCTCACTGCTTTGCTCTCCCAGCTGCATTGCTCCGGGGGAAGGGCGGGACTGCCCCTGCCCCACGCTCCCCAGCAGGAAGCAGTGCAACACTGCAGCCAGGGGAGCAAAGCAGCAGGGCCGCCTTGTTCCACTCACCCCACCACTGCCAGTGAGTGAGGGGTGGGGGCATTGGACCCCTGCTGCCAGCACCGGCCCCCTGCTAGTCCCCCAGGATGCCTTGGTTGGGGAAAGAGGCGTGTGGGGGTGGATCAAGGGCAAGGAGAAGCAGGGATGGGGAGACTAAGGGTGGGAAGGGGTGGAGCAGGGGTGGGGAGAGGCAGGGAGGGGGAGACTAAGGGTGGGAGGGGGTGGAGCAGGGGTGGGGAGAGGCGGGCCTGGTCAGAGGGTGGGGGTTGTCCTGGCTCTTCCCTGTGCTCAGGAGGCACCATGTGGCAAGAGCCCCAGGTTCTCCCTGATCAGTCACCTCTGGCAGCCAGGGACGTTGGCCTTTGCTGACCATAAGGAGAAAACACGCTTTCCTGAGCGTGGATGTTAATGAATGTGGTTATTTGAAGATTCCCAAAGTGTCCGCATTAACAAATGAGTCTGTTGATTAAAGAGCTCTCTGCACTGGGGGTGAAATTCACTGGTCATAGGGTATGACTCCCATGTTTACAGATTCATTAAAAATCCCAGCTATTGGGGTTGCAATTTCGTTGGTCCATCCCTCTAATATTCGTGGATGGAGATAATTCAGGCTTGAGTTTAGCTTTCATCTCCGCTGTGGTAATTTCAACTTTCATATCTTTGTTCCCATTAGCTTCTGCCACTGCCTCCAAGCTCCCCGTTATTCTTATTGAAAATGGAAAGTATTCACTTTGATGTTGAGCCAGACCTAGGTTATCTTTAACTTTCCTCCTGTCCTCAGTATTGAGTGGCCTCGCTTCTTTTTTCCTTGATTTATTTTAATGTATATGGCTAATGAACCTTTGTCAAAATCAACATAACGTGGCTCGCTTCAACCTAACCTCATAGTGTAGATCCAGCCTCACCTTGCTCAAGGAGGATCTTTCCTAGCCAGAGAGTTTATTTCCTGGTCTTGTTGTTTTAGTGACGCCCAGTTTAAGTAAACAAGTCTGGGAGGGAATTCTGTGCAAGAAGTGTAATTAAGCCCTGAATGCGGGCTGTCAATAACAGCCATTTTTTCAAAAGGAGAGATTAGGCTTTGTTTTTCATCTCTCTATACACCAAACCCCCTGCCACTAAGAGCAGAATCCATCTGGCAATTGGTGTTGCCTGGTCAGTTCCCTTGGGGAATTTTACTAGAACTTTTAGGTGAAAAGGAGGGGAGGTCTTGCAGGGAGGGGGCAGAAGCACAGCAGCAGGGTAAGGAGGTGAGCTGTGAGCCAGCTGCACAGTGGAGGAGGGGGTGAATGGGGGGAGAGCGAGGAGGCGAGCAGCAAGTGGGTGAGCAGCATGTGGGTGAGCAACAGCCAGGTAGAGGAGGCGGTGAATGGAGGGGGGAATCTGGCCAGGTATGTGTGTGAAAAGGTGAGTGGCAAGTCACTGGCAGAGCACAGGTGGTGTAGGGCAGGGCTGTCGGAGGAAAAGACAGGTTAAGGAGCTACCTTCCCCCTGGTCCGGGAACAGGCTCCTAATTAACATCCACCAACTCCTCCCCAAATCCCCCTACACTCCAGCTTCTTCTGAGAACTGATTCACTGGAGCGATGGTTCAAAGCTGTCTCCGACATTGTACTGTGCTGTAAACTCAGCAGGGAAAGCGAGCGGCTGCTATTTCACTTAATGGCTGGTATTTGGAAACTTAAAGTGCTAGACAAGGGGAAAGTATTATTGTTAATAAACGTGTTCTCTGCCAGGCATGAGGATGGTGCTACCATCTGTAAGTGGTAAATAATAACCTGCTCGTCTCCTTAGCTGTTTGTCATGCACATGACTCACCAGACTTTCCTCTTCAGACCTGCCAATATACGTTTCAAGTTGCCTTCCTTTTCCCCAACTGTTCCACTTCTTGTGTGCATTTGATTCCACCTGAAAGAGCTTGAAATAGAGTTTACTAATCGGATTCAAGACACCAGCCAGTTATAACCCTCTTGCTAAACCACCTGACAAGTCCGGGGTCTAAACAGAGTTTTTTCATTAACCTCTTTGTCAATTTCCAACCTAGGATCTTTCTGTCACTCATTAAAGCCCATTCCCCTTTTGGGGGAAACTCAGGTTACATCACTGGAGGGAACAAGTGAACCCACTGACAGTGGCACTGGAACTATTTTTAAGGTGGGGGTGCTGAGCTGTGGCCCCCTTACCCATGTCTGTGCCTTTCATCACCCCAGGCTGGGGTCATACCTAGGGTTGCTAACTCTCCCAGACTGGAAGAACCGGCGGCCATTGCCGCAAACCTAGCCACAGCTGGAAGCAGCTGTGGAGCTCCAGGGTGGTGGCAGGACCCTGAGTGGAAGTGAAGCCTCGCCCTTCCCACTGATGTCATCATGACCAGCCTATCTGTGATAACTCCTATGAGGGAGAACAGACAACTCAGTCCCAGCAAAGATACTTGGATGGAAGCTTGTTGTGTTTTCACTGCTCTTTGATTAATAAACGAGACTTCTCCAAAGGGGTATTGTTCTGTATGTAAATCATTGGAGCTGACTGAGGACATTCGGGGAAACTGAGTTGGAGAGTACCTACAACGCCACACTTGTAGTGCTCCTGGCTAGCCAAGGAAGGTACTCTGTCAGTTATTTGTGAAGGGTTTCCACTGTATACCTCTCTGTTCATCCTTAGCTCCTCTATGTGGAGGAGAGTGAGTGTGCAGGGAAGCCACTGTTATGAAATCACCTCTCAGAACTGAAGGTGAACGCTGAGGTCACTCGACCTCAAACTTCCATTGCTTCCCCTCCCTCCGCGTCAAATATTTATAGACAGATTTCAAGTCTCAATTATTGGGTGTCCAACTTTAGACACTCAGCTGAAAGGTCTGGTTGTTCAGAGGTGCTGGAGGTATTATGGGCTCCACTTGCAGTGGTGGTGTCCAGTGATAGATACGGTAATTTCTTGACAAAGAGCAGTTATGAACTTGTCATCATGGAAAACCCATTGGTGGGGTTTGAAGGACTGTGCACTAGCCAGAGTCCTTGCAGGAGCTGGGGTAATTTCTGGTGAGCTTATTAACAGATGTGTAGGTTCTTTGATTTTTTTAAAATGTTTTCTCTGCAATGCTTTTACCGTAAGAATAAATGTATTTGCTTCTTATGAGTAGTATGGTAACATCACTGTGTCGATCACACTGTTTCTAGCCTTTGAGGAGAAGAGCAAAGCTGGCCTGTTTAGGCAAGTTAGACTTGCTGGGGAATCCACAGTGCACACATGGAACCGTGCAGCCTGGAAGCACCCTGGTGAGGAGGAAAAGAGTCTTGTATATCTGCCCAAGTGCTGTGATGGCTGGGGAGCTGAGAGTGGGCACCCTAGCTGGACAATGAAGGGTGAATACAAGTACAGTTGCCATGAATTCTTACACTCAGCATGTCTGAAAATCAGGCCCAAGTTGTGTCTCTCCTTCATGGTGAGGCAGTTCAGTGGTGCTAATAGATGCAGGCATAAGGACAATGGCTCCATGAAACTTAGTGAATATTCTTCCAGGGCCTGCACATTGCAGCTGGAATAGTTTATCTGATAGTTACTTTTTTTAGCAATACAGAGGAAGGGGAAAGAAGGGGAAAGTTATGAGAGCAATCAACTGCCGTGAATCAGGAAAAGCTTCCTGCAGTGAGAGCTGTGAGCTGATGGAATAATCTCCAAAAGGAAGCCATGAGCATGGCACCTGGGACCTTAAAATAAGACAGGACAAAAAGCCCTAATATAGTGGGGACAAGAGTGTGATTCTGCATTGGCAGGTGGATACACCAGATGTGCTAGGGTACATGAGCTTCCATTACAGTGTGCTTGTGTTGCTATTTATTCCTGTTCAAAGCGAGTGAAGAACTCACCCAAATCAGAATTCCCTCCTTGCTTACACTGCTTTATACCTACTCTGCACTGCTGCCAATGACTGCACAAGTAGGGAGGCAGTGGGAACCAGGGCCTAAAACCCTTCTTATCCCAACCCCTGTCATTCTCCAAATGGAGAGTACAGCATGCTCTCAAAGTGAACCCCTTCCATGAAAAACACCCAGTCTGAGTAGAACCCCTTATTTACCAGAACAAATTCCATATTCCCTCTTCTGTTTGGACCAATAGGACTCTATGGTGCGAACAACCTGCCTAAACATCTACCAGTAAGCTATGAGAAGCCACCAAACATTCCTCCCACCAGACTGTGGACCTTGAGTCATGCTTAGAATGGGTTCTCAGGGTGTCAACTCCCTATTCCTGGCATGTTGTGGATAAGGTCCTGCCAGGCCACCTCATGCACTGGACCCAAGTCTCTTCTCATTTACATGCGTGTGCAAATTGGAGCAATGCTAAGTACGATGGAGTAGCAGATTGCCATAGAAGCGCACAAATAAATTAATGGAGTAACACTGGAATAAGGGAGCGGCCCTGTAAGTTTGTTTACCTTTTATTTTTAGAAATGCACGGCAGCAACAGAACTCAAGCTACCAAACATTTTTTTAAATCAGCCGTGTGCAAATGATGCTTCCATCTCAGCTACGTTTGGTGTGTTGGACGTCTGAGCATAAATAGGCAACTCAAAGCTCCCTGCCATATGAAGGCTTTAATTATCTCTAATGATAATTGCTGTGCATGCACTGCCATTTTGGGCAGCAATTACCCATCTCCAGCACTGAGGAATTTGTGTGGGTGGTAAGGTGAAGAAGGAAAAGATGTGGCAGTAGGAAGTGATGCTCATTGCTACTATTGGGCGGGGGTGTTCCTTTAGGTAAATAGTATGAGAACATGCCTGAATGTAGTTCACAGGCAGAATTGAAAAACTCTTTGACCCCCACCCCCTTGCTATGTGCACTCAGGAGAAATACAGGTTGGTTTTTCATTGGTTTCAGCTCAGATATGCTTGGCCCCATGTGTACATAACTGCCTCATCAACCCAGGCCCGCTTGTGGATGGCTGCAGGGTTGCGGGGCCTTCCTTTCATCGCCTCCTTCTGTTGCCTTCAGCTGAATCTCTCATGCCTGAACTCTTGGCTGTTCCCAGTAGTTCTCTTCAGAATTCCTTCTTCTGACTCCTCCTGGGCTGTCAGTAAAGTCCCTGCAAGACATGAGACTAACTGGCACTCTTCTTTCCAGAGTAGCAGGCCCCAGGACTTTTCTCAGGGGTCTCTTCATAGCACTCAGAACTACACACAAACCACACTGAGAGCATCTTGCGCCCTTCACCAGCCTTGAGCTTATTCTCTTGCATTCCTCTTCAGCTCCTGGTTCCCCAGGGCTATTTGTCCCCAGAGCCTGGCCCTTGTCCCAAGAGCCCCACCGCAGAAGACAAGCTCCAGTTTGGCACTTTAGCATTGCTCTGGGCTATGGATGGGGAATGCCATAAGAAGGTGGCGGCCTTGCTCCAAGGAATTCAATTCCACTAAAAATGAACAGGGGCTCTGTAATAAACATAGAGGCTACGTCTACACTGGCATGATTTTCCGGAAATGCTTAAAACGGAACAGTTTTCCGTTATAAGTATTTCCAGAAAAGGAGCGTCTACATTGGTCCCGGAGTTACCGTTATAACGATGCGCTTTTCGGAAAAGCGCGTCTACGATGGCGCGCTTTTCGGAAAAGCAGAAGCCGGAGCCATTTTGAAGAGGGCAAAGGCCACCAGACCTTTCCGGGGGCGGGGCCGGAGCGCCATTCAGACACGTGCTTAAAGGGGTCTCGCCGGACAGCCGTTGGTCTCCTGCTCCCCTGCCTTGGGACCTCTGCCAGGGACTGGCACCCTTAGCAGGTTCAGTGGTTGCCCTCTGGGTTTTGGGGACACCACCCTTTGGCCCCAACTGCTTTTCCCTGAGTTTAGTTTTTCTGCCCTGCTCTGTCTGCCATGGAGCCGTGGGTGGCCATTTGCCTGCTCGGGCCCCTGTTGGAGCTGTGCAGTGCCTGCTGCTCGTGCTGCAGGCGGTGCCATGGTGTACATGAACCAGGAGGCAGAGATCGCATTGGACTCCCTCACCAGGAGGCCCTGGCAACCGTGTGGCATCAGCACCCCACCGTGAGAGGCCCGTCTGGAGTTTCGAGAGCAGCACCGACTGGTGGGAGCGGCTGGTCCTCGGGGTCTGGGGCGACCACCAATGGATCAGGAATTTCCGCATGAGAAAGCGGACCTTCCTGCAGCTGTGCACCTGGCTCACCCCGCGCTGCAGAGAGCCACCACCCGGCTGCGGGCACCCATCCCCATCAAGAAGAGGGTCGCCATCGCTCTGGAAGCTGGCCACACCGGACAGCTACCGCTCGGTGGCACAGCAGTTCAGTGGGACGATCAACCGTCGGAGTGATCGTCGTGGAGGTAAGTCCCAGGGGAGTGGGATGGGGAGGTGCTGCACTCCAGGCCCAGGGATAGCCAAGATTCCAGGCTGGGTCGGCCAGGGGTTTGGGCCGTCCCTCCCTTGCACAGGCCCGCTGGTGGGGGCCGTGGGGCGAGGGGCCCTGGTGTGTGTGTGTGTGGTGTGTGTGAGGACAGAGGGAATCAAGGGGGGGCCCCAAGGGAGCGCACACTCACCCCTGCCGTACGTGATGTGTTCCCTTGTGTTTCTCTGCACCCTTCTGCAGGTCGTCCACGCCATCAACAACATCCTGCTCCCGCGAATCATCCGCCTGCGCGGCGTGGATGATACCATGGCCGGCCGCTGCCCTCGGGTTCCCCAACTGCGGGGGAGCCCTGGACGCCACCCACATCCCCATCCGGGCCCCGGAGCATCGAGCGGCCCATTTTATGAACCGCAAGGGGTACTGCTCCATTGTTCTGCAGGCCCTCGTGGACCACCGGGGCCGCTTCCTGGACATTTACGGGGGCTGGTCCGGCCGGGCACACGACGCCCGCATCCTCCGCAACTCTGGACTGTTTCGCAGGTTGAAGGCGGGCACCTACTTCCCCCGGCGAGACTTGACTGTCGGGGATGTGCCTATGCCCATCTGCGTCGTCGCGGGCGCCGCCTACCCCTGATGCCCTGGCTAATGCGGCCCTACACGGGCAGCGGACCAGAACCGGGCCCGGTTCAGCGACCGCCTCAACCGGGCCCGAAACCCAGTGGAGCTGGCCTTTGGGCGTTTAAAGCCCGATTCCGTTGTTTGCTCACCCGTCTCGACATGGGTGAGCAGAATGCAACGGAGTACTGGCAGCGTGCTGCGTGCTCCACAACATTGTGGAGCGCAGCGGGAAGGCCTTCCTCCCTGCATGGATGGCAGCGAGGCACAGACCTTGGAACAGCCCGACACAGCTGCCGTCCGCCAGGCGCGCCAGGATGCGGTGCGCATCAGAGAGGCCCTGGTGGACATGTTTGCCCAAGCCCGTAGCAGGGTCGCCTGGGTCTCCCAGACTACTCCCGCCCGTCCCTACCCCTTCCCACCCCCTCCCTTACCTCCCCCAATTGTAAAGCGTCGGGTCAAAGCACATCGGCCGTCATCGTGACTGTTCGTCGGGTGCGTCGGGCTTAGTCAGGGTTTTTCTTTTTAGTTTAGGCTAGGGTTTAGGCCACCATCGTCTGTCCCGAAGAACAGCCACGAGGATTCGGGGGTCGTGCGGAAGGCTCAAGTCAGCGTACCTGATTCCAGTCGTCTTCCGTCGAGGATCTCCTGGCTGTTCCTCTCCTGAGGGAAGGACCAAAGGATTGAGGTGGCCAGCCATCATCTTCCGTCGAGGATCTCCTGGCTGTTCCTCTCCTGAGGCCCGGAAGGACCAAAGGATTGAGGTGGCCAGCAACACTACCCAATTGTCCTCCCTGCGCCTAGACTATGTTTAATTATCTGTAGTGTGCATCTTTTAACTGTTCTTGCTTGTTTGTGAGCTATGTAAATATAGTTTGTGGTTTACATTTTACTGAAAAGTCTCAGTATTTATTTATGCGCCACAAACCAATGAGCACTTAAAGGGCCCCCAGTGATAGAGTACAGATTTTGTTGTCTGCAGTTTGTAACCCTGTTAAATTTAAGTGGCTAATTGGCATCTCACATCATTTCCTACAGTTACTAGAGTAACACGATAACCAACACAGGAATGAACAGAAAAATAGAAAACTGTTTATTTACAAGGGGGAGGGACCTTCAACTGGGACGGGGACCTTCAACTGGGACTGGGACAGGGGACCTTCAACTGGGACGGGGACCTTCAGCTGGGACTGGGACGGGGACCTTCAACTGGGACGGGGGGGCAGTTACTGGGATGGATGGCCCCTGCGACTGCTCCTCCGGGGGGGGGCCTGCACACGCTGGGCAGACCGCGTAGGGGCAGGCTGCACGGGGAGGTGGGCACGACCACGGGCACGACCACGACCAGGAGCAGGGGCAGGAGCAGGGGCAGGGGCAGGAGCAGGGGCAGGAGCAGGGGCAGGGGCAGGGGCAGGGGCAGGAGCAGGGGCAGGGGCAGGGGCAGGGGCAGGGGCAGGGGCAGGAGCAGGGGCAAGGGGCAGGGGCAGGAGCAGGAGCAGGAGCAGGAGCTGGGATAGGAGCTGGGATAGGAGGGCATGGGCTGTGCTCCGGGAGGAATGGCGGGGCATGGGGTCCGGCCATGCCATAATGGATGGCATGGACCAAATGTGCTGTGAGCACGTCCATGTTTGTGCGCATCCTCGGCACTCATGTAGGAAGGCAGCCCAGCCCTCCTGCCGCCACTGCAGGTCCCCTGCACCCGCTCGGCGATGGAGGCCTGGATTGCCTCCACACGGCGCGCGTGGCGGCGCAGAAGCTGGTCTCTCTGCCGCCGCCTGTGCCTCCGGGTTGGCCAGCTGGGGTGCCGCTGCTGCCGCAGTGTCGGGTCTGGTGCTGGGTCCCGCTGCAGGGAAGAGAAGAAAGGATGGGTCAGTCAGGCAGGCCGTCCACTGTCCCCACATCTCATGCCCTCCACCCCTGAGCCCAGGTGACCCCACAGTTGTGTGGCTTGGGCCCACTCGGTTTCCCTCCTGCCCCCGTGTTGTATGTTGGCAAGGAGGACCGCCCCTGCTGGAGTAGGGTCCCCTCTCCAGTATTGTAGCACCGGTCTGTGTCCTGGCCCCGTGGAGGCGGGAGGGTGCTTGTGCTGCGTTCACCTGTGGAACTCCCTGCCGGTGGAGACTGTGAAAAGCTTTGGGCTAATCGCTGGTGTTTGACAGGAGCGAGATGCATCCCCACGCAGTGCCTGGGAGCACATCTGGCAGAGGCGGTCTGGGCTCTCAGATCTCGCGTGGGATATCTCCTGGGCGTAACCAGAAGCGTGAGTGGGTGGGGGTGTCCCATCCTTGCAGCAAAACTCAGGGGCCCTTGTCCCTCCCACTATCCCTCCCGCAAGGCCGGTAGCCCAGGGACATGTGCGGCCACAGTGGGGACTTCCTCGGGGAACCAGCCAAGGCACCGGGAGCAGGCGAGGGACTGTGGCGCTGCGGTTTTCCCAGGAGCAGCTGGCTGTGCCTCACAGCCAGGCATGGGACAGTGTGCTGTTCTCCGTGCTGCACCCTTGGCGGAGGTGAGGGCTCTGGGCTGAGTCCCTGGGGCCCTGGCCGGTTCCAGCCGGCATCCACCCTTCCCCCTGGTCCCGCCGCATGTGTGTGAGCAGCACGGTCCCAGGCGTGCCCTGCAGCTGCCTGCCGCGGCCATGTGCCGCTCGGTCGCCAGGCTGCACGAGGTTGCACGTGCTGCTTGCTGCCTCATGCGACGCAGCGTGCAGCTCACGTGGCCTGAGTGAAATGCTCTCCCCCTCCTCCCTCTGGGCACCTGGCTCCCCACCCCGCCCTCCGCCCCCCCGCCCTTTGGGAGTGCAAACTGCAAAGACTCACCAGTGGGTTCCTCCCCGGCCTCGGCCTCGGCCTCGGAGGAGCTGCTGGAGGGGGCCTGCTGGGTGGTGGCCTCCTCCGCGCCGGACGCGCTGCTGCTGTCCTCTCCCTCCCCCTGCTCGGTGGGTCGTCTGATGGGGGGGCGCTGGCAGGTGTCCACAGGGACGTCCGGGGCTTGCGGGGCTGGCTGGCCCAGGAAGGCGTTCAGCCGGTCATAGTAGGGGCAGGCGTCTGGTCCTGCCCCCCTGCCCTCGCTGGCCGGACGTGCCCCAGCCGCAGCTCCTTCACTTTGGAGCGGACCTGCTCGGCATTCCGGGTGGGGTGTCCCTGTTGTGCCAGGTTGTCGGCCAGCCGTGTGTACAGCTCGACATTGCGGCGCCTGGAGTGCAGGTCGTGGAGACCCTCCTCCTCCTGCCACAAGTCCAGGAGGGTCTCCAGCTCCTGGGGTCCAGGATGGGGCCCGGCGTTTGCGGCCCCTGGGGGCCTCCTGTGCTGGGGTGCAGGGGCTCACCAGCCGGAGCTGCCATGGCGCGGTCCAATGGGTGGCTGGGCAGCACAGCAGCACGTGGCAGAGCTCAGGCTGCAGGGTCTGCGGCGCTCCTGCCACGTGCGCCCAGCAGCCTCCCTACCAGGAAGTCCAGGGCTCCTACGGGTCTCGTGGCGACCAAACCGCTTTCCGTTTCTTCTGCTTTTCCGGAAAAGCTGTCTACACTGGCCCTTTTCGGAAAAGCTTTTCGGAAAAGGACTTTTGCCCAGCGGAGCGGCATAGCTTTCGGGCGGCTGATTTCATACAGTAGATCGTCATTGCTTTTCCGGAAAAGCAAGCGGCCAGTGTAGACAGCTCGCACCTTATTCCGGAAAAGCGGCTGATTTTCCGGAATAAGTGGCCCAGTGTAGACACAGCCAGAGACTTTCTAGATCCAGCCAGGCAATAGTGACAGTCTCCTTCCAGCTCCCGATTGAACTTTACACACTCCAGCTGCAAAAGCCTGGCAAACTGTTAAGGGACTAGGGGTATGTCTACACTAGCCACCCTAGTTCAAACTAGGGTGGCTAATGTAGTCATTCGAACTTGCAAATGAAGCCCGGGATTAAAATATCCCGGGCTTTATTTGCATGTTCTCGGGCTCCACCATTTTTAAATGCCCGGTAGTTCGGACTCCCTGCCCGCAACTACATGCGGCACGGGCTAGGTAGTTCGAACTAAGCCCCTAATTCGGACTACCGTTACTCCTCCTGCAATGCACCATTACTCCTCCTGCAATGGTGGCACCCGGGAACATGCAAATAAAGCCTGGGATATTTTAATCCTGGGTTTCATTTGCAAGTTCAAATGACTACATTAGCCACCCTAGTTTGAACTAGGGTGGCTAGTGTAGACATACCCCCAGTCCCTTAACAGTTTGCCAGGCTCCTGCAAGGAGGAGTAACGGTAGTCCGAATTAGGGGCTTTAGTTCGAACTACCTAGCCCGTGCCGCGTGTAGCCACGGGCAGGGAGTTCGAACTACAGGGCATTTAAAAATGGCGGCGCCTGGGAACATGCAAATAAAGCCCGGGATATTTTAATCCCGGGCTTCATTTGCAAGTTCGAATGACTACATTAGCCACCCTAGTTCGAACTAGGGTGGCTAGTGTAGACATACCCTGAGTGGAGATTCTAGCCTGGGCAAGAGGAAATGCCCAGTAAACGTCACATCCCAGCTGATGTGGACAATGGCAGAACTGATCAAGACAAAGCTCTCACGCATGCAGTTCAAGTGCTGGTTGCTGAAGGACGGCAGTCTGAGCGTGGATAGGAATGTGATGGCTCCTTTTGCTTGACCTGGCTCTACTTCCACTGCAGCCTAACAAGGCTCCTGGCATAGGTGATCTCTACAAGGATCAATCACCAAAAGCTGACAGCTTCTATTTGGGAATCGCTGCACACCGGATCGCATTATTCTAAAAGCCTAGGATAGTGCAAAGGTTGTGGCTGTTCCCAAGTCTATGAAACAACTGACAGATCCAAGAAGCGAGGGTACCAGCCTCAGGGAAGACAGATAAAAACCAGGGCACAAAGCCCTGTCTGGGTCTGAGTTCAAAACTTAGATTTCACCAACACCCTGCAACTCATCAGACACATTAGCAGCCTTAACATAGAGACACAGTCTCTTGGGGACTCCAGTCTGTCTCACCACGCAGGTGAGTGTAGCTCTGTGATCAATGGTTCTTTGCACCAAGAATCACAGCAATAGTCAGGTTACTCCTGCTCCCAAAGGACCAGCCACTTACCCCAGTCAATTGTACATTAGCTCTCACACCAAAGACAACAAAATCTGATTGCAAACTATACAAAGATGTATAAGAAAAGAAAATTGGAGAGTTATTCAGAAGGTTAAAGCAAGCTAACATAGACATACGAATGAATTATAGTCAGGTTTCAAAAGGAACCTTAAAAACTTTTATTAGCATGAAGCTCTGTTTGACCTTTAGGGTATGTCTACACTGCCACCCTAGTTTGAACTAGGGTTGCTAATGTAGGCATTCAAACTTGCAAATGAAGCCCGGGATTTAAATATTCCTTGCAGGAGGAATAACGGTAGTTCGAATTAGGAGCTTTAATTTGAACTACCTAGTCCGTGCCACGTGTAGCCACAGGCAGGTAGTTCGAACTACGGGGCATTTAAAAATGGCGGCGCCCGGGAACATGCAAATGAAGCCCGGGATATTTAAATCCTGGGCTTCATTTGCAAGTTTGAATGCCTACATTAGCCACCCTAGTTCGAACTAGGGTGGCAGTGTAGACATACCCTTAGGGATAAGCAGGGCTAATTCCTCGTTAAGCAGCTGGAGATCTTTTGCTTATGTCTAGAAATACCTTGCCCTCTGCCACCTCCTCCCTAGCAGAGTCTGAGGCTACATCTAGACCAGTGTTTCTCAAACTGTGCTCCGCGGAGCCCCAGGGCTCCGTGAGACATCTCCAGGGGCTCCGCGAGGTTGACAAACTGGAAACATCGATAGGTACAACACATACAATCAGTGGACCGCTGGGGCTCTGCATACATTTTTATGCATGTAAAGGGCTCCGGAGCCCAAAAAGTTTGACAACCGCTGATCTAGACTACAGGCTTCTTTCAGAAGAAGCTTTTTTTGGAAGAGATCTTCCGAAAAAACTTCTTCCGAAAGAGAGCATCCACACTGCAAAAGTTCATCGAAAAAGCGATCTGCTTTTTAGAAAGAGAGCATCCAGACTGAATGGACGCTCTCTCACATGTAAGCTGTGATTGCTATGGATGGAATGGCCACCAGGGCACTTGTGCTTTTTTCTCTTTCCTCTTCTTCCGAAAGAACTCTTCCCTGTCCACACACACCTTTATGCAAAAGAACTCTTTTGCAAAAAGGCTTCTTCCTTGTAGATTGAGGATTACCAATGCTGGAAAACCCCCTCTGTCCTTTCGATTTTTTTGCAGAAGAACATAATTGAAGTGTGGATGTTCTTCAAGTTTTGTCGGAAAAACGGCCGTTTGAGCTTTACCCCTTGTTTGAGGTTTACTCCTTGTTTGAGGTTAACCCCTCCTGCCATAGGCTCTGAGCTGCAAACTCAGCTGATGGGAGGAGTCCACTTGCATGACTCATCTTCAAGAGGAGGAGAACAGAATAATAAGTCTCTTTAATCCCTTTGTTGATGGTTTCTTAATACGGATGTAGGAAATTTCCAGTTGTAAGATTCACCATTCTGACATCAATGGGTCTCCTTTTGTGGGTGGGGCATAACAATTTCTGTAGAAGAGCAGTTTTTTATGCTAATTAATGTCCCTTATCTGTATGGTGACTCCTACAGTCACAGCAGCTCACCAAACCGTTAGGTTTCTGGGGCATCAGTGATGGCCCTCATTAACACATTTAGAACTATAACCAGATCCACAATTCAGAGTTCACCCCCAAGAATGACACATGTACAGAACTAGGCTGCACACCTGTGATTGCAACATTAAAATGGATAGGTTTCATGAGACATTTTGTCTGAAGCATCTCCAAGTTATGCATGTTCATATTCATAAGCCAATTCTCAGATGGCTTGGGGGGCTGGCACACTCCCTTTTTTTTTGCAAGATTGCAGACATTAGGGTCTGGCTATACTGCGGCCCCAGGGTTTGACTGCAGCTCAAGAAGAGATACCCAAGCGAGCTTTCATTTAGCTAGCCCAGGTCCCAGAGCAGTAAACATGTCGTGCCAACATGTGCGTGAGTCATAGAAGCCATAGAAGCCCACCTGAAGCCCAGTATAATTATTCATAGAGCTTGGCTGAGCTGCCGTGGATTCACTGCTTCACAGCGGCATGCACAGAAAATAACGTATTAACCCTTTTGGGGGGGACACATTCTTGTGCCCTTCCCACCCCCCTACACTGGCAGGAGATAGCTCTTCCCTCCCTCCCTCCCCCGGATCCAGCTCCGAGGCCGCCATTTCAGATTTTGGCGGGGGGAGTGACCTGTGCATACTGTGATAGTGAGAGCACGGGGGCACAGGACAATGATTAGCAAACAGTATGTGCTCAGAAAACACTAACCTAGAGCCTAATGTGGTGCGTCATAGTTGACTTGACTGCCTCTGTTCAGAGCTATTGAAGAGCCCATGGGAAAGAGAGCAAATGCTGTTGATTATAGCAGATAAGCCAGTCACATTGCAGCCAATATTCTTTCTAGAGATTATTATGATATGATTAAGAACATAAGAACATAAGAATGGCCATACTGGGTCACACCAAAGGTCCATCTAGCCCAGTATCCTGTCTGCCAACAGTGGCCAGTGCCAGGTGCCCCAGAGGGGGTGGACCGAAGACAGTGATCAAGCAATTTGTCTCTTGCCATCCATCTCCAGCCTTTGAGAAACAGAAGCCAGGGGCACCATTCATTATCCCCAGCTAATAGCCTTTTATGGACCTAACCTCCATGAATTTATCTAGCTCTTTTTTAAACTCTGTTATAATCCTAGCCTTCTGAGCCTCCTCTGGCAAGGAGTTCCACAGGTTGACTGTGCACTGTGTGAAGAAGAACTTTATTTTATTAGTTTTAAACCTGCTACCCATTAATTTCATTTGGTGCCCTCTAGTTCTTATATTATGGGAACAAGTAAATAACTTTTCTTTATTCATCCTTTCCACACCACTCATGATTTTATAGACCTCTATCATATCCCCCCTCAGTCTCCTCTTTTCTAAACTGAAAAGTCCCAGTCTCTTTAACCTCTCCTCATATGGGACCCGTTCCAAACCCCTAATCATTTCAGTTGCTCTTTTCTGAACCTTCTCAAATGCCAAAATACCGTTTTTGTGGTGAGGAGACCACATCCGTACGGAGTATTCAAGATGTGGGCGTACTATAGTTTTATATAGGGACAGTAAGATATTCTTTGTCTTATTTTCTATCCCTTTTTAAATAATTCCTAGCATCCTATTTGCTTTTTTGACTGCCATTGCACACTACGTGGACATTTTCAGAGAACTATCCACGATAACTCCAAGATCTCTTTCCTGATTAGTTGTACCTAAATTAGCCCCCATCATATTGTATGTATAGTTGGGGATATTTTTTCCAATGTGCATTACTTTACACTTATCCACATTAAATTTCATTTGCCATTTTGTTGCCCAATCACTCAGTTCGGTGAGATCTTTTTGAAGTTCTTCACAGTCTGCTTTGGTCTTGACTATCTTGAACAGTTTAGTATTGTCTGCAAACTTTGCCACCTCACTGCTTACCCCTTTCTCTAGATCGTTTATGAATAAGTTGAATAGGATTGGTCCTAGGACTGATCCTTGAGGAACACCACTAGTCACCCCTCTCCATTCTGAAAATTTACCATTTATTCCTACCCTTTGTTTCCTGTCTTTTAACCAGTTCTCAATCCATGAAAGGATCTTCCCTCTTATCCCATGACAACCTAATTTACACAAGAGCCTTTGGTGAGGGACCTTGAATGAGACATAATTATGATGCACTATATGCACATAAGATGTCATTGAAAAAGATTATGCTTTACTGAACATGATTATTCTATTTGTATGTGTGACGGCGGCGCGTCAGGGAGCCCCCGGCCCTGCATCCTCATTTGTAGCCAGGTGTGACTCTCCACCAGCCAGTAGAATAGAAGGTTTTATTGCTTCTCAGAGATACAGCGCAGCATAGACTCGATGTTGACATAGGAGCCAGGCCAGACAGCCTTAGTCCTCCTGGGGGAAGGGGCTTCACCCCCCTTCCTTAGTCTAAAAACATCGTCCTTTCCCCTAGCCCAGCCGAGACTGACCCAATTCCCAGCAACTGGTCCCTTAGCCCCCAGGCAGCCACGCCCCTTGCTTTGTTCAGATAGCCTCCACCTAGCCTAGGTGTCAGGCGGCTGGGCCATTGCCTACATGCCTCCCCTCAGGGACCATCCCCCACTGGGCACTGCACACAGACACACACAGAGTCGCTGCAGACCAGCACAGGGCAGGGTCACACACAGCACAACACAGCAACCAGTGACTGCAAAACCAGAGTGGGGATCCAGGGCCACAAGAGTGGACAGCACCCCCACTACGTCACAGTATGCATGTATCATTTTTGTATCTGAAGTTAGGAATACTGACTGTGTATCTGTTTTGTAAATGTGTTTACCACCAGCAAAAAACCAGTTTAATATCTGGCTAGGAAGGACCCATTCAGATTAATAAGTCATTAGGAAAACAATAGGCCTTAGAAGAAGCTTATCTTCCTGGACCTGGGGTGTTTTCCTGAGTACCCGTCTCCAAGGTATGGCTTCTATAACATTACAGGGACATGTGACCAGGTCACTTAGGGTATGTCTAGACTACAGGGTTTTGTTGACAAAAGTGGACTTTTTGTCGACAAAACTATACCTGCGTCTACATTACCGCCGAGTTCTGTCGACATAACGTCAACAGAACTTGGCAGTTTTATCAATGGTGGTAAACTTCATTCTACAAGGAATAACGCCTTTTGTCAACAGAGTTCTGTCAACAGAAGGCGTTATTGCATCTACACTGTCCTTTGTGTCTACACTCTCATGTCGACAAAGCAGCTTGCTTTGTCGACAGAACTGGCTGTAGTCTAGACGCTCTTTGTCGACAGAGGCTTTGTTGACAGTATCTGCCAACAAAGCCTCTTGTCGACAAAAGCCTGTAGTCTAGACATACCTCTAGTGATGGTCTGCCTTTTGGGATACCCACTAACTAGCCTGGGAACAAAGCCTCAGTTTTTGCCATATTCAAAAGCCATTTAAGGCAATGGAGTGACATTATTATGGTTCTTCACTGACTCCCCACCTAAGAAGACTCCTGGAAAGACCTAAGGAACAAAGGCCGAACTGGGGGAAGTGCAGGACTCAGGTTAACGGGATTTTTAGCCTGTGAATGAAATACCTGGAGATTCCAAGCTGTAAAATAGAGCAGCTTGCCCCTTAAGAATCTGCAGCCTGCTTGATCATCATTTAGGGTGGGAATTTGCTATTCATATCTACTCTGTATAGTATATTCATCTTAGTTTGTGGATTTTGTTTATTTGCTAGGAAATCATTTGATCTGACTGTTATCCCTTATAATCACTAGGGCTGCATCTTGCCTCCTGTCTACACTGGCCACGAGTATTTGTGCAAGAACACTGACTTTGTAATGTAAAAAATCAGTGCTTCTTGCGCAAATACTATGATGCTCCTGCTCAGGCATAATTCCTCTTGCGCAAGTATTCTTGCGCAAGAGGGCCAGTGTAGACAGCTAAGTTACTTTCTTGCGCAAGAAAGCCCGATGGCTAAAACGGCCATCGGAGCTTTCTTGCAAGAGAGCGTCTACACTGGCACGGATGCACATGCCAGTATAGACGCTCTCTTACGTAAATACTTTTAACAGAAAAACTTTTCTGTTAAAAATATTTGCGCAAAATCTTGCCAGTCTAGACGCAGCCTTTCAGTTTATAGTTTGTAGCTAATACACTTCTTTTTGCTTTGTCTAAAACCAGTGTGTGGGAGTCAGAACTTGGGGCAGAAAGCTGTTGTGTATTTCCTCGCCTCACAGAGAGAGGGGATGAATTTCATGAGCTTGCACTGCACAGTTCAGCTGTGCGGCTCTAGATGGCATAGCTTTGGGCTTACACTCCAGAGGAGAGTATGCGTCTGAGGATCTGGGACGTTACCTGGAGTCTTGCCATACCCAGCTGATCACAGCACCTGCAGGTACTGTAGCTGTGTCTGTCTCTACCCATATATGTGCTGGTAAAAGCTCATGCTGGAGCCGGGGAGGGGGCTTGACAGGCTGGTTACTGCAGGACAGTGTAAAGGGAACCCGGGCTGGTGAATCAGGCAGGCCCAGGGTCACCTCAGGGGGAACCCCAAGGGCACCATTTTGGCAGGGCAGAGGGGGCTTCAGCCACGTGTACTGGGACACTGCTCGCTCTTCTTCCTCTTCCCCTCACTGCCCGTCAGCAAGGGGAAAGCATCCAGCTTGCATGCACTCCTCTTACACCCGGTGGTGAGGGAGAGGGGCCAACGAGCAAGTGACACAAGCTATGTGCGTTCCCCTCACTCCCTGATACCGAGGGGAAGGGGAAGAAGCACCAGCAGCATCTTGGTACACGCAGCTGTAGCACCCTCTGCTCCCCCTTGCAGATCCCATCACAAAGCCACCGTGGGTTAGCCTATCCGGTGAATTGCCTGGTGCTTGCTGTGTCCAGCACACAGTGAAACCACAGAGTAGGCAGAGCAGTCAGGGGTGTGATTGCAGCACCTGTAGCTATACCTGAGCGACCTGCGATCTAGCTCACTCAAATAACCATAGCAGTGAGGTTGCAGTAGCAGGGGCTGTGCAAGCTCCGCTGGGACCCCAGAAATGTACTTGAGCGGCTGCTAGCCCACGCTGCCACCCCATCATTGCTGTTGTCACTGGAGATAGTGTAACCCACACACCTAGGCCACGTCTACACTGCAGAGTTTTTGCGCAAAAACTTGCAGAGCATCCGCACTACAAGCACGTTCTGGCGCAAGAAAAAGTACAGTTAATCGTAGGATCACAGGGCTTTTTGTGCAAGAGTTATTCCTCTTTCTATGAGGAATAAGCCTTTTTGCGCAAGAGCTCTTGTGCAAGAAGGCAGTGTGGACGAGCAACAGGGGTTTCTTGTGCATGAAACCCCTATGGCTAAAATAGCCATCAGAGCTTTCTTGCGCAAGAGAGCATCCACACTGTCATAGCGCAAAAGCACATCTCTTGTGCAAAAGCACATGGCAGTGTGGATGCGCTCTTGCACAAGAACTTTTGCGCAAGAACTCTTGCGCAAGAAGCCTGCAGTGTAGACGTAGCCCTAGTGTAATTCACTGTCCCATGCAGTAGTAACTAGACTACAGCAACAGATAAGAGCAAGAGACCTCTACAGCCGGGGCTGAAAGCCATTTGGCTTTTAGTTCAGAGGGTAGAGGCTTCTATACTAAGCTCCAGTGGTCCCAGGTTAAAATCCACCTGGTTGCAGTTACATTCGCCTGCTGCAGTCACTTCTCTGATGGCACAGTCACCATCCCCTCTGTGAGCTATTGTTTGCCCTGCTACACTGGACAGGAAACGGCATGAGAAGGTCGGTAGAAGACAGGGAAAATGAAGTTTGTCATGAAGGAGTAAACTCCTGGATTAAAACCAGCCCTGGCCGAATTCGATTTTTAAATCATTGTTTTTAAGCATTTTGTTTGTATGTATTTAAATTTTGAGAGTTGTGGGAATTTGAGTGGGGGTCAGCTGAGCGTTATTGAATGACCGAAACTGCTGAGATTCAGAAAGTTAACGCTTTCTGACAATGAAACACAAATTGTCACCATCACATGTCAAAATACACAAATTAAATGTCTTATGTCAAACAGCAGTAAGTTCACAAGTAGCATTTTTCTGGCTTTGTCCATCTGCAAACGGTGATTATTACTGATGGAAATATTTGTCTTCCATTTATGTGTGTACAGGGAAATTGATGTTTATTGACACTCACCAATAACAAATGTAATCTTTCCAAAGAGAAATTTTCTTTTCTACTGAAGTGGATTTCCCAAGACATATTTAAGGCCTCTTTGAGAGAATAACACCGCTCAGAACTTTGTGCCACGCTGAACTGAAGCATTCTTATGACGCAGGTTGGCTGTCGCTTCATCTTGTATAAGCTGCTGTTTGCAGTATACAGTGGATTCCCAAGCGTATGCTATTGATTGCATGCACAATAAGTGGCCACTGAAGAGCTGTGTCACATTACTATGCTGTATAGATGTTGTGTGATGTTAATTGCCATGACTGTAGGGCACAGAAAAATCTAATTTACAAATTCATTACAGGATTCTAGCTGCTGCCTTTTTTTGACTCCTCACAGATAATTGTGTGGCTGATTAACTTTTCAGCTGCTCAGAAAAGAAAACATTGAGAGGAGTTAATAGCATTTGATTTTAAAGGGACAGGATCATGGTCCAAAAGCAGCAGAGCATGATGAGAATTTCAGGATGGCTTTTCATGCTGACAAGAAAGGTAAGTTGGAGGAGAATCCTGTAACTCTGAGGAGTGGCAGACAGTTCAGTGCAGTGGCAACAATAGGGCCAGGCCTTGGGCCCAGTATTCACTTCCTTTGACAGGAGAAGAGTGGAGCAGATCAGGTATGGAGTTGGAAACCAGGGGACACTGGCTCTGTGGCCTCTACCATGAGCTGGAGCAAAAGTGACGAACATATTGAGGCCCAGTGAAGAGGATCTTCTGCCTCCATTCTGCTGCAGGGGGGCTAAAGAGCCAGGGTTGTGGCAGCCCGTGAATGAGGGCCTGGTGGCATGATGCAGAGCGGAACCTGGCCACCCAGCACAAAGCAGAGTGAAGCCCTGAGCCTGGGCCCCCCAGACTGCAGCACACTCCCTCTCAACGAGGTTTTACAAAACCCAGAGCATTCCCTCCAGGTTTAAAATGTGTGTGTCTCTGTTTGTCTGGGGTGGGGCAGTGGCCCTTTGGTCCCCATCTCTGGTGCCTATGGATTTCACTCATTTTTGCAAGGTCTCTGAGTGGAACCTCAACAGGCCTGTGGGCTCTCTGGAAGCAAGAGGCCTTGGCAAGGCGATGTGCCCGAAGCCAACAGAGCTGCCTGGATTGGATTCACATCTCAGACTACAACTGCACCAACAACCCTCTGGCTAAGTGCTTTTGGACTCGTAAATAGCTGCCTGATGTGGGGATGTTAAAGACTAGTCGACTATCCATTAAGCATTTGCTTATCAGATAGTCTTTTGACTAGTTGACTAGTCGATTCCCTCCCCCCCTTGCTGCCTCTATAAGATAGAGGCAGCAAAGGGTGGGGGGGAAGGGGTACTTCAAAGTGGCAGCACCACACAGCTGTGCGGCACTGCCACTTTGAAACCCCAAGGCGGCATTTCAAAGGGACAGCCACTGCATGTTTCAAAGGGGCAGCCTCCGTGCATTTCAAAGGGGCAGCAGGAGAGCCTGGGGTCAGCTGGGGACTCCCCAGCTGATCCTGGGCTCTGCGCAGCATTTCCCCAGAACCCGGAGTCAGCTGGGAAGTCCCCAGCTGACCCCGGGTTCCGCTGCCATGGAGAGCCCAGGATCAGCCCAGGATCAGCCAGAAACGCCCAGGATCAGCCAGAGGCAGCATTTTAAAGGGGCAGCCGCCACACAGCTGAATGCTTCAGGTTTGAAAACTAGAAGAAAACGTTACTGCAAACTATAGCTCTTTTTAAATGAAACATCACAAATTATAAGAGTTTATGGGATGAAGAAAAAATACACTCGATGGAATTCCCATTAAAAATAATTTACTAAAAAAC
Source organism: Rafetus swinhoei (assembly GCA_019425775.1). Lineage (NCBI taxonomy): Eukaryota > Metazoa > Chordata > Testudines > Trionychidae > Rafetus > Rafetus swinhoei. Next base: position 6,777,326 of record CM033438.1, read on the forward strand.
AATTAAATGGAAAAAGTTAACAATCCCTTTTTAAAGAAATCAGAAATAAAAATTAACACACTGTTGAAAAATACAGCCATTTCAGTAAAGCAAGTATATTTTCCTTTTATTTAAAACCATTAACTGAATTAAGGACCTAATAAATAGTGCATTGTATTTCAGTAAGGATGGGAAGGAAAAGAAGAGACTTCCCATTCCCCAAAACTTAAAACATCTGTAATTTTCAGAAAGGACACAAACACTGGGTCCATGAATCTATGAAAGCTGCAGGTTCCCTTTAAAACAGGTTGGGCCAAACCAAAACCCAGGTCCCAACTCCTCTAAAGTATAGACAGGGAACCTTTGAACTCAGGTTCTTTCTACTTTAAATTCAGACTGACTACATGATCCACTCCAACTGTGAGTAGCCAGGGCCCAAGCAGGGCGGGCAGTTTTTAATTGCTCACAGAAGCCAATGAATCTGCTTTTCTAAACAAGACACACATTTCTTTCTGCTTTCTAACAAATCCCTGGAGGATAGAGCTTGGAATCTGCATCCACCACCCTGAACATGCTTCCCCCTTTCCCCTCTGATTTATTGTTTGATTCAACAGTGTCAATAGTTTTGCTCCTTCACGTCATAAGCATTCGGATGCAGAACATTCTCAGCGTGAAATCACAAACAATGCTCAGCATGCAGCACACACTGTGTCCAGGCACCTCAACAGTCCAGCACAGAGTTCAGCTCAGAGTGACTGGCAAGCACTCAGAGCAGAAGAGAGCACTGCATGCTGGCTTGCTTCTAAGTATCCCAGCTGCGGAAGGGCTAGTTAGTAGTTGGCTTTCACTCTAGAAACCGGCATGTTTGTCCTGCGGGTAGGTTATTAATAAGGCTTTGATTTTTGGCATGGGTATTTATATTAAAAGTCATGGACTGAATGTGGGCAACAAATAATAAATCACGGAAATGAAGCTTGAGACCTGCCGCCTCGGCTGAATAACTGGAATTTTGAATAAGTCACAGAGGTCTTGTGAAATCACGGAATCCGTGACTTCCGTGAGAGTTGTAACCTTAGTCACTAACCTTCGATTCCTGTTATTTCAGTCAATAACAATCTTCAGCATAATCCTGCCACACACATCTCTAGGCTTCCTAGAGCTAAGTAGATTCATGGAGGTTTGGTCCATCAATACTTACTAGCCAGGCTGGGTAGGAGTGTAGTGCCTAGCCTCTGTTTGTCTGGAAATGGATGACAGGAGAGGGATCATGTGAGGATTGCCTGTTGTGTTCACTCCCTCTGGGACATCTGGTATTAGCCACTGTCAGTAGACAGGATACCGGGCTAGATGGACCTTTGGTCTGACCCAGTATGGCTCTTCTTATGTTCTTTTGTTCTTCTGTTCCTGCCTTGGGCAGGGACCTCCTATGCCTTCCCTCCTAACCACAAGCCATACTCACTGGCATGTCCAGTCTCATACTAAAGTATAAGAGAGGCTCACCCAGGAAGCTCCACGCTGTTGAAGTTTTTTAAGATTTCAGATGACATGCCAGAGGAGCTGCCATATGCCTCTCCCATGCCCAACTGGCTTAAGTGCCAGGTCTGGCCATTTCATGCATGCTGCTTCCATTTTCCTAGCCATACCCTGATACCCACTGTGAAAGCCACTGATCTTCAGCCAGTATCTTATCAAGGGATCTTGCTAATGTTTCCCTCATAGGTTACATCCAGAGTGGGAATCCAGCATCAGATCTTGCATCACCTCAGTTTCCCCTGCTTGGGGTTTCTAATGTCACATGAGTCAAATATCACCTTTTCAGAGGTGGGGGGGGACTGACTTATTTATTTCAAATGTAAACTCAAAGCAAGTCTTTCTCTAATTCTGTAATTTATTCAGCCCCTTGCTGGGATGAATAGTTCTCCAATAAGAAAACAGTTTCCAGAAAGGAAGAAATCCAATATTTAACTTAGTTGAAATATTTGATAAAAGAATCACAAACAATAAAATGGAAAATAGGTCAATTTTGAACCCTACAAAACAGAAACAACTGCGAGCCATCTGTTTTTTGTGCATGTGACGTTGTGGTCCCATTTTGTAACTAGCTTGAAAAATCATCTATTCTTAAAAACTTCTCAGCTAACATGTTTGAACTAAAACTTTTTTAAACCCTAGTGTAGACAGAGTGAGTCATATCTAAACACACTAGCTGGGCAAGGTTAGTGTTCAATGACCCACTGTTCCTATGGGAGCTTCTGGGTGCTCAGATTCTTTCAAAATCTGGGGTGAAACCTAGTGCCCTTGGCTTCAGTGGAACCAGGCTTTCACCTACCATAAAGCACGGAGCACATGTGACACCCCAAAGTATGTTCCTACATGCCCTGGTCTACACTCATTTGGTGAATGTAAGGCAGCTTACATCAACCTAACTCTGGAAACTTCTACACTAAAATGCAGCTTTCAGTTCCAATGATGTAACTTGCCCGCTATACTGACTTAATAACTCCACCTCTGCAAGAGGCACAGTGCTTAAGTCAATATACTTAGGTTGACGCTGTGTCAGTGTAGACTTTGGGGCCTGGTCTACACTAGGAGTTTAGATCAAATTTAGCTGCATAAGGTCCATTTTCTAAACAATATGTCCACACTACCAAGCCACCAGCCATGCTACCCTGAGACAGGGGGACACCTCTCACTGACTCTAGCCAATATGCTGTACTACCCTGGACCAAGGGTCGCAGTTTATAGACAATGAGAGAGACTGTCGACAATTCAACAGCTGATTACATGGTGTCCACACCCTCGTGTAACCTCCCCCAAGAGACAGGGTGTGCATATGCTGTGACAGCTCCATTTGGAATGACAAACTGCAAAAGACTGATCTTGTGAATAAAGCTGTACAGAGGGCTGGCATTGAGTTGTTCACTGCCATGAATTTATATGATGGTCTTTTAGCACCCTTTCCTGACACCTGTTACAAATTTCAAGTGTTTAAGACAATTGCAAAAGATCTCAAACCATCCGACTACAATGAGACCACACAATGCAAACGACTGAGAGAGCAGTTTTTTCATATGGATAATACTGTCTTGGATTTGAGTGTCAGTGACAAATTTCACACACAGTACTTCTATCCTATCATGGATAAACTTATTGTTGAGATGGTCGGATGACAAGCAGCATATATCGCATTGAATGAAAGGGTCAGTTTTCTTGTGGATAGATCAATGTCCAGTGATGAAGTCGCCTAGTCTAGATCAAGGTCAAGCTCATATCTATCCATCAGATCTTGAACATGCATTTACAGATCAATTTCTGTTGCTCTCATGTATGTGTGCAAAGAAGAAATCTGTGGTATAAATGATCAGTGCACAAATAGCAGACAAGTTGATGACATGTTTTCCAAATGTCAACATTCCTTTCAGAATGTATCTCATCAGCTTGGGAACACACTGTGAAGGGGAATGCTCTTTTTGAAAGTTAAAACATATAAAGAACTGTCTTCAGTCTACCATGGGACAGAAATGACTATCTTCACTTACATTACTTTCAGTTGAGAACGAGATTTTGAGGAAAAAAGGCATTTTATAATCTAATCTGTGATTTTGCTAACAAAAAGAGTCTCAAACTAAATATTTAATCATATGTTGTTTGTCGACTAAAGATAACTTTCCACCTTGCTCTCACAAAGCTTATGGAGCACACAACAGGCTGCCATCACAAAAGGAATGTTGCGTTCCCTGAGGTATAGCCTACTGAATAGAATCTTAAACCTTCCCTTTAAATGCCCAAAAGTACATTCAACCACTATGCTGCACTTGCTCAGCCTGAAGTTCAGTTTTCTCCAACCTTTTTAACCACAAGATCACATTTTCAATTTAAGTGCAATGTAAGATCTACCTCAAACCCAAATACCCTTGCCTGGCTTCCTTCCCCCACTTCTCCAAGGCCTAACTCTGCTCATTCCATCCCTTTTATTCCCTGAATCTCATTCACTTTTACCAGGCTGGGGTAGGGTGTTGGGCTGCAGGTTCTAGTCTTGGGTGAAGGGGTTCGGAGTGTGGGAAGGGACGCCCTGAATGTAGGGAGGTGGAGTGTGAACTCCTGTGAACTTGGGGATGGGCATCAGCTGCTGGAGCACAGGGTGGTGGTCTCAATCCCACCCTCCTTTGCCCAGAATACAAAGCAACGCAGGCACTGTGGGATAGCTACCTAAGGTGCATCACTCTCCAAGTGGACCGCAGCTTCCCTAATGGGAATGTGCTACTTCGAACTACATTGAATTCTCCCCCACAGTGGGGACATGGACCTTTGACTTTACGGAATCAGGAGACCAGAAATCAACCATAATAGATTTGACCTCATCTGCTAGTATAGACATGGCCTGGGCTGCTTACATAGACTGTGGATACCTTTCCGGAGCCATCCCCCAATATCCCTCGCTGATGGTTACATTGGTGCAAGTGTTGCTGGTGAAGACATGCACCACCCACACAAGGAGCATAGTGTGGTCGTGCAAAAGCAGTTTAATTCCTGAGGTTCCTGTATGTCAACATAATTTAGGTCACCTTAATTTGTAGTGTAGACTTGCCCTTAGTTCAAACTGCTCAGCAAGTTCTGTGTATTTTGCCTTCTTGGTTTCTTTTTCTTGGTAGATGCCTTATACTTCATCACCAGCCCCTTGGCATTTGACAATGCTGGCAGGGTAGGGGCCTGATGTACCAGGTTGCTGCCCAGAAGCTATTCCAGACACAAATAAATAAAGGCAGTAAAGTCAAATGGGGAAAATGCACAGGCTGTGATCCTGAGTCAGGCGGGGACGGGACTTGATGGACTGGAGCTGAAAAATAAACTCTTATCTGTGCTGCGCTTTTAGAGTGGATAACAAGCAAAACCCATTCCAAGCTGTTTCCACCTGGCAGCAGCACTCAAGGGATTTACACTTCATTGAGGAAGGAAGAACTGCTTAATATTACGCATTGTCCTTGTGCCTGGCAGAAAATCCCTGCTCATAAGGAACATGCCCTCTAGGGCAGGATTGCAGTCAGGCTGAGCAAGTGGGAGCCTGGGGACAGCCTGGGACTACACCTGTTCTTTGCTGGACAGGAGTTCTGCCTGTCATGTTTAACATGGTTTCTTCATATGTGGCGGTGGGGGAGGTTGCAGCTCAGATAGACAAACTTGTAGAAATAAATGCATCAAGGTAACTAGCTCACATTCGATACCTGACTTGCTCCTGGTCATGCCCAGTGACCCAAACTTTGGGCCGACTGCAAGGTGACAGGAGATGGATTTCATGCACCCTCCAGTTCATTTTCTATTTTCACTCAGAGCTTTGGCCTGCTCAGTGCTGCTGCATGTAAGTAAACTGTGATGAGCAGGATAGGGAGAGGTAGAGGAACGGAATACAGTATTAATTCGACCACTCTGAATGGATGCCTAGTTGGCCCAGCAGAGTCTAAGAGGTATGCTGTGACACTTGCACACAAAATGACCATTGGCATCCTCCATGCGGTGTGACCTGCATGTATGCTGCATGTGAGGTCATGCTGTGTTCAGGGGCTAGCCAGAATCACCCGGTGGGCACAGCAGTGCACGACTTGCATACATGGGTGGGGCTGGACAACACATAGCAATCCTATACACCTTGTCTGCAGGCCATGCTTCAGGTGTAAGTCCATCAGACAGCCCATTCTCTGGCTAGATCCTACTCCCTTTCTAGCCTCTGCTCTTGACAGTAACCGAGTGAGAACCCAAAGGGATTGAAAATGTATCTCACTGCAGAGTAAATGCCCAGTACTGCACCTTCTTTACATCTATCCATACTCGCTGCTCTAATCTACCCCATTGGTCCCAGCTGCAGGCAGCACATTGGATATCCAGGTCTAGGCAGTCATGTGATCACTGATTTTTCTTGTAAACATATATCAGTGGCCAGTTTTTGGAAATAGTTTAACTGGAATACACTTTGAGAAGAAAATAACCACGGAGAGATTACAACGATGGGGAGACCAGCAGTGCTAAGTAAATGCAACAAAGGGAGGAAGCAGCCCACTGCCTATATCTGTCATTTCCAGCAGCTGGCACCCAAGTTAATCATTGACCCTTATGCCTAGAGCTGTGCTACTGTCCTTGGGTGATGCTGCTGGCTCAGTGACAGTGGCTCCAAATGAAAGCACAAACCAGGGCTGCCAAAACCCACAGTGCATAGAGTTAAACAAATGACTCGTGGTGGGGCAGATTCTTATCTCAGCTATAGTGATGTAAACCCAGAGCAATTCCATTGAATTCAGTGGGTTTAACTGCAGATTTATACTGGACTAACTAACCAGAGATGGGCCTGAACAAAACAACCCCAGCTCCAGAGCCAAACAACCCCAAACTTTGGGAAATTCATTTCTGAATCTGTTTCTGTTTACAACTTGACACTTGACTCTGTCTTGGACCCAGCCACAGCCCCCAGACACAAAAGCTCCCAGATCTGTTTTAGGGCAGCTTGATTTTGGCTCAGGCTTGTTTCTCAAACACTCAGTTGACTTGTATGATTATGTCACATTAATCTAACTTGTTTGCTGCACTAGCCACCACCATGAGATGAAAATGCTAAAAGATGCACCCATTGCTTCTTCCATCTTGACACCCAGGGCAGGAAGCCATGGGGCAGAGTGTGGGGTATGTATGTGGGTATGAAGTAGCAGCTTGAACCTCTGGCTAGCGTGCATGGCTTGTTCTCTTTAGTTAGAGCCCAAAGAAAGTGAAGGTTGGGAATATAAATTTAACTATCACACGGTGGCAATTCACATTGACTCAAATGGCTTTGCAGGATCCAGACCTTAGCAGCAGATTTGAAAAAAAAAAAAGGGCCTGATCCAAAACCCCTCTTGAAATCAATAGAAAATCCTTCAATCCAGGCCTGATTTTAAAAAAATGCTGAGCAGCCTCAGTGTCAGTTGAAGTCAATGGGAGTGCCAGATACTTAGCGTCTCTGAAAGCCAAGCCCAAAGTGTTTGTCTCCCATCAGCTGGTGTCTCTGTATTTCTGTTCCTGTGCTGAGGGGACTGTATTTGGTTTCCTGCATACTTTATTATTCTTAAAGTCAATAGTTTTCTCCAGCCACGGTTTCCAATTTTTTTAGCAATCTATATGAATCTTTGGGTTTAGCCTTAGAGATATTTACTTAGGACTCATGAGAGGATTGCCCTCTGCTTTCTACAATATACCAAAGGCCTTAATAATAGTAAGTGTAGCCTGATCATTTACCAAAGCTACATGGTAACAGGAGCAGACACATTAAATGAGAATTGTATATGTTCTTCACTGTGGAAACAGGAAACAAAATTGCAATTCTCTCTTGGTTTAACTGTTGAATATGTTGGGGCATAATGAAAGGTATGGGGATTATTTGCAAAACTTCTTTCCCCTTGAGTTTTGATCAATACATTTTTCTGGGCTACTTCATAGATTCTTATTTCTCCACAAAATCTTGTAAAAGTGTGTTTACGAAAGGCTTATGAACATTGATGGGAAACATAACTGGATGCATGCCAAGATGCTATATTACGTGAGTTAAAAGGACCATCTTTATTGCTTCTATACACCACCTATTGATAGAAAACAGGCTTTGCTCTTTTGTATTCTCCTTTAATTGGGTTAGAATTATTACTGTCTATTAAAGCAGATTCATTAGCAGATACAGAATGGAATCTTGTGGACCAGTAGAGCCAGCTCCTCAGATGAAGATACTTAATAAACTTAATACTTTAATAATCCTGTTTAATGAGGATTAGTGGAGGTTAGATAAAGAGGAGTCGTGATGCAAGTGAGAGGTCTCTGATTTTGTTACTCCTCTTGGACTCAGATATTTGAGAACATGATTGTAGAACTCAGTAAAATGTACTGGTGATTCTCTAAACAGCTTCTGTATTTATGATGCTTTTATAAGTAGATCATTTGCATAAAGAACTGGCTTTATTTGCATGTCCCTTCTTAGGAATGTATTCTCTATTTCTACTGCTGGAATCAGTGGGCTAGCCAATAAGAAATCATTAGGAAGCAGAGTAGGAACATCTTTGTTTTGCCCCTGTACAGATGTGCTAGTCCAGCATTTCATTCCATGTCTACCAAAATCCCTCTTTGACTTCAATGGGAAACAAACAAAATAAGCCTGGAAATGGGAAAGAGTTTGGCATATAACCATGTTCAAGAATTTCTGATGAAAACTGCACAAGATATTCTTCCAAGTACATAACTGGACTCCAGTTCCAAACCAGCAATGTATGTAGATTCCTCATTCCAATTCTACTAGATTGGATATCTTTTCAATATCCATCTAGATAGAAACTGGCAGCAGCAGAATTTGAATTGCTGGCCAGTTGTGATACATCATATAATTACACAGGTCCCGATATAAAGCCCACTGAAAACTGGATCAGAACCCTATGTTCTAATACTGTAGTGTGTTAATTTGGCAATAATGATTTTTCTCTTTCCTCCCCTCATGGCTGAGAAGCCCATGATTTGTCCATCCCCTGTTGCATGATAGGAAATGGAAGCTCAAGAGGAAGAATTCAGCTCAAAACAGGCTCACTATCTGCTTTATTTCCTTTTTGGTATTTGTCTGGAATATTGTATTATTTAATACAGTCAAACGGAAATGCCAGATGGCCCAAGTTTTGTTTATGCTGCCAGAGAGATAACATTTCAGCCTGATGTGTGGTCAGCTGTTGTGTGGTTACCACATAGTCTAGTCTCTAAACTGAGAAAAATAAAGTCTATTCTGACATAAATGGTGATAGGGCCAGGAGGAAACAGCACGTCGCATCCAGAGACACTGCCATATGCCCAGTATTGCTAAAGTTCGGTTCCTGGGACATGCTTTGTAAAAGCTCCTGCAATTCAGAAGCCAATCCAGGATTGAGGTGTTTATGCAGCGTTTACTCAGGCAAAATTTTATTGATTTAAGTGAGAACTAAGTAAGGGTCTCAGTAAATATGGGCACATGCAAAAGTAAATATCACATGAGTAAAATTCCAGCATGGAGCCCAAACTGAGTGGTCAGAGTTAACTTTTCAGCAAGAATGTCACGCAGAAAGTCAGAGTGAATGATTGATGAGTGAGTCAAAGTGATTTTGGGTATCACCTCCTCTAGCTTGCTCTGAAATACCAGTGAGAAGAGGTTTATGCCACTGGACATGCCTTTAAAACATCTTATTCCTCTGAAGAAAAAAAGAGTACAAAAATTCAAGCAAATAAAGTCACTTGTGGTTAGGATTCCTTAATTATGACATTTGAAGATGTCAGTGATGTGGGACTGCGAACCTGAGGTTATTCCAGGCAACCAAGGTCTTGTCTTGAGGGAATCCAGGACTGATCAAAGGGTTAAGTAAGAACAGAGAAGGAGAAGAAAAGCCATCTATAAACTGGTAACCACCTTCCCCTGTTTGTAAGGCAGGTACGGTGTGTGGCCAGCACAGGTACTTGTGTATTCTTGTGAAAGGCTCTGAGGAGAACGTGTAGTTTCTACTGTGTTGCTTTGTCTCACACAGGGACAATGTGCTTGATGCAACTTCACTGCTTGTGTAATTCCCTCTCAATAAATGCCAGATAGGCTTGCCTTCATTTCTGTCTGGGCTTTTCACTGGTAGGGTGGCAAGCAGCTCCTTTGGGAGCTGTTAGAAGGCCCAATTCCCAGGGTGGCGTTGCCTAGTGCCCAACAAGGGGTCAGGAGCCAAGCTTTGTAGCCTGGTCACTCATTTAAAAATGAGTGCCAGTTTCTTCTGGCTCCAGATCTGTAGTTCTAATGCCCCTTCTCAAGTGAATACCTTTGCCCATAAAGGACTGCAGGATGGGAACCCCAAGAGGGTATTTTGTAATAACTTAGTATGGTTAGCAGGCGTCTGAAGAAGAGTCCCCTGTTGTTTGATAATGAATGTCAAAAAAGCTCAGTAAATGTCATAGTGCTTAAGAATAACCTTCCAGTTTTCTTATGCTCAATGAGGCCTGCTTGGACGATCTGCTGCTTCATAAGCTCAGCATGATTCATTCCAGCAGCTCTTTCCAAGTGCCAGAAGGTTCCCTAATGCACTGCCCCTGATAAGCCAGCTAAACAGCAAGCATCAACCAATGAGAAAGGAAAGATTCCACTTAGCTTCTCTCCCAGCAGCTGGGCCTTGGCAGATTTCAGTCATTAAGTGGCTAATGCAGGATGGTTTTCTTTTCTGCAAAATGGCCCAGAAGAGAATTTCTGCATCCATCTGGGATATGAGATGAACAGATTTTTGTCTTTTATCTGTTTTAAAATCTCTCTCATCTTTCTCTTCCAGTGAGTTGCATAGGGAATAGCTGCAGTCACCATGTAACTACCAGCTATCAGGTGAGATTTACAGCAGCTTGAAATCTCCCATGGTACTGGGGATTTCCACTAGACACCACCACTTGGGATGAGCAACTGTATCAGAAAAAATAATGTCCCTTAAATCATAGAATCATAGAATCCCAGGGCTGGAAGAGACCTCAGGAGTCATCGAGTCCAACCCCCTGCCCAAAGCAGGATCAACCCCAACTCAATCATCCCAGCCAGGGCTTTGTCAAGCCAGGACTTAAAAAACCTCTATGGATGGAGATTCCACCCTCTCCCTAGGGAACCCATTCCAGTGCTTCACCACCCTCCTAGGCTGCGTCTAGACTGGCATGATTTTCCGCAAATGCTTTTAAAGGAAAAGTTTTTCCGTTAAAAGCATTTGCGGAAAAGAGCATCTAGATTGGCACGGATGCTTTTGCACAAAAGCGCTTTTGCGCAAAGGCATCCGTGGCCAATCTAGATGCAGTTTTGCGCAAAAAAGCCCCCAATCGCCATTTTAGCCATCGGGGCTTTTTTTCGCAAAACAGTTCTTCGCTGTCTACACTGGCCCTCTTGCACAAGTATTCTTGCGCAAGAGCTTTTTTCCTGAGCGGGAGCGTGAAAGTATTTGCGCAAGAAGCACTGATTTTGTACATTACGAAGTCAGTGCTCTTGCGCAAATTCAAGCGGCCAATGTAGACAGCTGGTAAGTTTTTGCGCAAAAGCAGCCACTTTTGCGCAAAAACTTGCCAGTCTAGATGCAGCCCCTAGTGAAATAGACTTTCCTAATATCCAGCCTAGACTTCTCCCACCACAACTTGAGACTACTAGAGATTTTTAAGTCTCGGCAGATATGTCTACACTGCCACCCTAGTTCGAACTAGGGTGGCTAATGTAGGCATTCAAACTTGCAAATGAAGCCCAGGATTTAAATATCCCGGGCTTCATTTGCATGTTCCCAGGCGCCGCCATTTTTAAATGCCCTGTAGTTTGAACTACCTGCCCGCGGCTACACGTGGCATGGACTAGGTAGTTCGAATTAAAGCTCCTAATTCGAACTACCGTTAAACCTCCTTGCAGGAGGACTCACAACCCTGGGTTTAGCAAGCCAATGCGCAAACCACTGAGCTATCCCTCCCCCAAATGGCATCCAGTCTGGGAGAGGTGGCAATCCCTTTCCCTCACAGATTCAGCCCTCCCACCCCAGCACCAGCACCAGCAGGGACTGCCCTGCCTAGCTAAGCTAAGTCCTGATCACCTCCTGCCAGGAGTGGGCATTCTCAACTCCTGTTGAAGCCATGGGTCTTTAATGGCATTCGCTGTGTCCCAGAAGTATGAATAGCAATTCTGCAAGGGAATTCTAGGCACCATGGGAAACGTACCACTGGCTGAAGTAAGGAGTCCTTTGGCATGGGGGATTTTAGTTTTTTTTACTGACGTTTAGATTTATTTCACATCTGGATATTATGAGCATGGACATATCATACTGAGAGAGAAGCTTGAACATAGAAGATGCCGAGCTGATGTCAACACTGGTGTTTTACTGGTTTCTTTCAACACTGAATGGATGCATACAGGGCTCTGTTTAGAGACCCTATTTAATTGGGCCAGGCTTTGCCAGTGTGGTATATTCCCTCCTTCAAACCTGCAGACAGCAAAACAGAACATGTCTGGATATGCTGCTGAGACCTGCACAGCTTGTTTCCTTCCTAGTCAATTTGCAATGCTCATCTATCACACTTAGTGAGGCAAAGTAAAAGCACAGGGTATATCTGTGGTTTAATTCCCAATGAATTCTGAAGTCCATTAACATGAGCCTGTTCTAATAGATGTTTTTGTAATGGGCACAAACCAGAGTCTAATGCTATTAATTGCTAAGCAAAACAAAGGAAAGGCCAGATGTCACCAGTCTGGGATTGTGCAAATAAGGAATCCAATTAAAATAAGCCCGTTGAAGGATTGTCACTATTAGTGCTGGGGAGTGGCAGACACAGAGGAGGGGGGAGAAAGAGATTTGTCTTGGGGTGGCAGTTTGAGCAGAGGTTTGCCTGTGTTAAGAGGAGTGAGCAGTATTTGGCTTTTTGGAAGAGGATGTTTGTTTGACGTGACCTGTCAATTTCATTAGGGGAGGAATCTTAGCTAGGGGACTGGTTTAAGGAAGAGTCTTGGGCAGATTTTAATGGGGGTGAGGAGATAACTGGATTGGAGTTTTAAAAAGAAGTTGAGGAGGTTAAATAGAAGAGGTTGACTGCTGCTTTTTTGCTATGCTGACCTGTTTCAGGCCTGCAAGCTCCATGTGATTAAAAATGCATCCAGCTATTTGCTGGCTCCTATAGGAACTCATCACATGCCCAATTTACAGTCTATAAGACGTTGCCATGAGAAAGCTTGTGACTGCTGGGGGAATGCAAGCATAGTTCTTCTTTGGGGAAGAACGGCTCCCCAGTTATCAGTGATACTAATGAAGAATTATTCCTACCGGAAGGAAAGTGCTTGTAACAAATGGCTGGGTAAGTAACTAGATGTAAAGACACAATTGTAGGTGCTACAAAAAAAAAAAAAAAAAAAAAAAAAAGTCTCTTTTATGGCTGTGAAATTTCAGTGAGATCCAGGATTATTTTGAGTCAGGAAATCCTAAATTCCAAGCAAACAGAGCTGCAGGTTGTTGTACGATAGTTTAAACAACAATCTGAAAAGTCTGTGCTTGGTGGCATCTAATCTTGTTGCACAATATTCTTGCCTGATGGTGTCACAGTTCAAGGCAACTGCACCTGTATTCCCACCAAGGGCACCATTCTAAGCTCCCTGTGCTGGGCAGAGATCCACATTTCTCTCCCTCCTGACCATCGTACTTCCCAGACTACACTATTACTTGCCTGTGAACTCCCCAGCAAGCCAGGCTGTGAAAACAGAGTTTTGTTTTCTTTTCAAAGATTTCTGAGTAGAGTAGTTCCCAGCAGTTACAAGTTAGCATGCATCTCTTTCTAAGCAAGCCTATTTATTCTCAAGGTGAAAGCACTATAGAGAACACACATTAATAACAATGAAAGAGCTTCCATACATGTTAATAAGCTTACTAGAGACCACCCATGATGGGGTGAAATCATAGAAGTCTCTTTGGGTTGCCCCTCTGGTGTGTTGATCATGCCACTCCATTGACTGGTGTCTTGCACTCAGTTACCTGTCTTCTGTACTGCTTCAGGCCCCGTGTCCCTTCTGGCTCACAGTGCCCTTTCCTCAGGGTACTGCCCCACAGCAATGCCCTGCACTATGGGGTCCTCCTCTCCCAAGGAACTCCAATCCCCTTGTCAGGGCTGTTCCCCACTCTGAGTGCAGAAGGTGGGGGCCCGCAAGAGACCTTAAAAATGCCTTGCCTCTATAGGCTTTGCTTATAAAAACTCCCCAGAGTCACAGATTCACTGGCTCTGGGAGATAGGCTGCCACCATCAAGTGAATTAAACCCCTGAAAATCAGGAAGAAACACTCGAACTTCTTCCTGGGGAGTATCCCAAGCCATTTTACTACAAGAGAGCTTGGAAAAAAAGGGGGTGGGGAACAAACAAAAAACCAGGAAACAAACTGCAATCTCTGATAACTGACCTCTCAGCCTAGGAAGGTGCACATACACAGACCTCCTGTAACTTTTCAGGGCACAAGAATCAAATAATTACCTTAAAAAGGGTGATTTTATTGACAAAACAAAAAGCTATCCTTGATGAAGCGTGCTTGGTTGGTAGGTGTTACAAAGCAACTGAGAAAAGAGCAGATTAAAACACAGAAAAAATGGTATCTCTGGCACAGCTTAGGTATAGTGAATGGGGGGAGGGAGGCACATGGATTTCACACAGAGAAGTTTAACCAAATAACAAAGCAAAGAAAAATCGCCTGATTGCGACTAAACATACATTTCTCTATCTACTCACAATCTGTACTTCAAGGCCCAGTTCATTCCCCTGCCCAATATTCCTTGTAGCCATGGTAATTGTGTCTGATTAGTTCATCTTGCTTCCTCAAGCTCCTAACTTGGAATTCACACAAAGAGAACAGGCAAGTTCTCCTAGCTCCCTGCCAAGTCCCTAGCTACCTGAGCTTTATCCTTTAGTCACACCATGCTGACCAGAACCCCTCCTATCCATCACATCCCTATACCCACCTTGCCTCAGTAACTCACTCCAAGTTGTTATCTAGCCCCAGGCTTGGGTGCAAACTGCAATCTGAAATGGCCACTCATCATTGTCAGGGGATGTGGACCTGCTGCCTTTTCCTGCCCTGGCTGCTTCCCTGTAGTCATAGTGCCCTTAGACCTGCAGCCCATGTACCCTCGGGCCCCTGAATCAGGCCTACAGCCTGGGACTTGGGTCAGGCCAGAGCTCCCCAACTCTGCCTGCCTTTCCCCAGCACTTTTCTGACTCTGGTACCCTCTCTACCTTGCCAGGCAGCCAGGTCCTTCCTGCTCCACAACGGAAGCAAAAGGGTATGCCTCTCAACCCTTGCAGCCTTTTATAGGGCCCAGCCTGGCCCTGATTGGCTGATTGGCTGACTGCTCCCTGCCCTCACTGGCCAGGGTTGTATGAACCTCCTCTGGCTTGTCTGTAACCCTTTCACTACTGGAGTGGGCTACAGCATCACTAGAGTTTCCGAGGCATCTGTGACGACCCTCATAAGATATACAGATTCAGCAGATTGTAACTGTGAAATTAATACGTTACATGGCCTGTTTTGCATACAGCATCTTTGAGTTATGCATATTATGTGCCAATTCTCATAAAACATGGGAGTTCACACCACCCATCAGTCTTACGGGGCCATAGTAGATCAAGGCATCTGAAGACTTTCACGAGCCCCACTCTCTCTTGACAAAAGGTCCTGTCCATGTGCTGGACCAGGAAGAAGACCCTGAGTCAGTTTAAACTAAGGCTATTCATCCAAAGCTAATTTGTCTGTTAATCTGAAGTAGCATATGTGTCTCCCCCAAGGAGATGGTACCTCTCTGAGGGGTTGCAATCTGGCTGATTTACCTGAGTCACCACACGATTTAGATCCTGGAGGAGCTGTTGCTGCTCTTCCCCTAGTGCAGTCATGTACAACAATGGACCTAAAGATACTGCTTGTGACAAAATACAATCTTTGTCACATCTCCCCCATAACCCGGTTACTCGTAATCCCAGCTCACGACCCACTATATATTTTAGAGAGTTTGTCTGCTTGTCTGTTTGTTCAAGGACTCCTCCGAAGTGGTAAGAGCTAGGACCACCACATTCGGTAGGCAGCATCCTCTTATCCTCAAAGCAAGATCAGGGTTTGGTTGTGCCAGGACAATGGGATGTGCCTGGAATGGGATTGCTTCTCATCAAATCAAACAGAAAAGAGACAGACTCACCAAAGCAAGGACAGTCCTCAAAATTGACATCACTGAGCAAATGTTGAAAGAGACTGAACCGGAAGTGAAAGTAAGCCATTGCGCCCCGGTGCACTGCTCTAGTAAGAAGGAGCTGGCTGGTTGGGGCTCTCAGCTGCAGGAGGAGGCAGTGTAGGCTCCCAGCCTTGCTCGAAGGGCTCTGCTACAGGCTGCTGTGCTAAGCAGTAGTCAGGGGAAAAAGACTGGCTGATAGAGAAAGGAAGGAGAACAGCAAGCAGCTTCCTGCACCCCCAGCCCTCACATTACCCACCCCCTGCCCTGAACCTCTCCTCATCTCCAACCCCGACTCCTTCACCCTCACACACATCTGGGCCCCCTGCCCTGAGCACCCCACATCCCCAAGCCCCTGACCTGACTCCTACACCCCCCAACATCCCCATCCCTTGCCTCGAGCTGCCCCCCCCCCACACACACACTGCACCCCACATTTAAATTTCTTACAGGTACTGTTGTATCACAAACCCCAACCTCCTGTCCTGAGCCCCTGTCCGGGGGAGGGGAGGTTTGCATTACAATGGTACTTGTAAGAAATTCAAGTCACTTTCATCCCTGGATGGAACCAAGATGAGCCAGAAAAATAGGATGAACTTGCAATAGGATTGCTTTTCAATAAACCTTACAGAAAAGAGCTAGAACAGAGAAATTTGGAGTAGTGCTCTATTTTGGCACAGCTAAATCAATGAATAGGATTTGAAAACTAGAAGGAAATCTGATTGGAAACTAGAAGACAATGTTACTGGAAACCAAATTGACTATTTGTTAAAACATAGCATATGATAGAAGTTTATGGAATGAAAAAAATACACTTGATGGAATTCCCATTTAAAAGATTGTTTAAAAAATCAAAATGGAAACATTTTAGCAATCCCCTTTTTTAAAGAATTCCCAAATAAAAATGTACTTCATAAAAACAACACTGTATTTTTGAAAAATACTATCATTTAAATAAAGCATGTAGGTTTTCCATTTATTAAAAAAAACCCCACCCTTCACTGAGTTAAGGACCTGAGTAACACTGGGTACATCTATTTCTCATATATAAATGTAATACCATAAGTACAAAACTTCCTTGCCAACACCTTTACATAAGAGGGTGAAGTTAAAGGGACCAGCTTCTGGAAGCGGCTTTTCTTCACTGTCTTGCATTTGAAAGCAGATCTTTCACATGGAATTTTGTGGCTTATCTTATCATTAAAAGCAGCCATGAATTTTGAATTCCAAATGAGAATTTTAAATGCTGGTCACTCCATCATGCCCTGAAATGATACTGTAATACTTGATCGCAGTTTGAATGAGGTTCTCTAATGACAGAGGATTTTGGTGTGAGAGAGGTATAATACCTTGATAGGCCTGTCAATTAAATGCCTTCATGAGCAATTGAAAGAAAAGAATAATTTGCGGGGCAAACACACAAATAATAATCCACAGCCTAAACTGAAGATTTAAATGCAAATTCTTATTTGCAATGCAAAATTGTAAATGACTTTGACAAATTAACTGTGAAAGGTGCATCTCATACATTATACAGGCTTTATTCCATCCTCTGGACCTCACAATGGGGCTGAACTTGGTGGTTTTTGTGTCTATTTGCTGACCGAATGACAATTGACAACTAATGAAAATAAGATTAAAATTCATTCACACACAAAAGCACAATGGGGCAAATCCTCACCTGCTGCAAATTGGCCTGACTCCATTGACTTCAACAAGCTCTGCTGATTTACATTAGCAGAAAATTAAGTGCACAAGCTTTATTTAACTGCCAGGAGGTTATGTCAGAGGGTTTTCATAGTCACTCAGGCCATGTGCTCACCGGCAGATGTACAGGGCTGGCACGTACAGTGCCGCTCACAGAACGCTGCAGTGAGACCGCTGTTGGGTGTTCACACTCACGGCACTTGCAGCACCTCCCAGAGTGGTGCATTCTGGGCAGCTATCCCACAGAGCACCTCTTCCTTTTCTGCCGCAGAGGTTTGTGGGAAGGGGGAAGGGCCGTGCGGGGCGTCCTAGGTCCTGTCCCAATGCCCCGTGGTGCATTGTTTTGCATCCCAGCAAACCCTGTGCTTCCATCCACACTGGGCGCCACCTTTCAATGGCTTCTGTGCTACACTTCCTCCGTCTGTGGGAATGGATCCGCAGCTGTTGACGAAAATGCTGGTAGGTCCCACTAGCATGCCAATGGCAGTTGAGTTATTCCTGGAGCCTCAAAGGAACAATGAGGAGTCCGTGCAGCGCTCACACAATGTGAGATTTCTTGGGGCATTCACAGAGGCGCTGAGCACAGTGGAATGTTGCTTTTGGGCTCAGGAAACAAGCACTAAGAGGTGGACTCATGTAGTTATCCTACCCGGGGACGACAAGCAGTGGCTGCCAAACTTTTAGATGAGGAAAGCCACTTTCATGGGACTGTGTGCTGAGCTGGCCCCCCCACCCTGCAGTACAAGGAAACGTGAATGAGAGCTGCCCAGCTGGTGGGGAAGCCTGTGACAATCACACTGTAGAACAGGGGTGGGCAATAATTTTTGGCCAGGGGCCACTTAAAAATTTTTTGAAGTAGTCCTGGGCCGGGCCGGAAGGGGCTGGGCCTAACCCGTAAGGGGCGGGGGCCAAAATGTTTCTGGGCTTCCCCACCCCCAGACCATCATTGGTCTGGGGGTGGGGACCCCTTTGCCCCCCCTTCCCACTAGGCACTCATGCACCTGGCAGAGCAGGAAGAGGCTTCACACACTTCCCTGCCCCCAGGCCCTGTTTGCCCTGGGGGCCGGGGAAGCACGGGAAACCTCCTCCCGCCCTGCGAGCAGCACATGGCACTTTGAAGTGCTGTGGGCTCCTCACAGGGCTGGGGCAGGGCAAAGGAAGCTTCATGCATCTCCCCCGGCCCCAGGCCCTCATTGGCCTGGGGGCAGGGGGAGCACGCGAAGCCTCCTCCGCTCTCCCCCTGGCTCTGCGAGGAGCACGCGGCACTTGAAAGTGCCACACACTGCTCACAGGGTGGCAGGAGACGTCACGCACTCCCCCGGCCCCAAGTCCTGATTGGCCTGGGGGAGGAGAGCTGTGTGAAGCTTCCCTCGCCCTGCTCCCGCCCTGCGTGAGTGTACAGCACTTTGAAGTGCCGTGAGTTCCTCGCAAGGTGGGGGGGAGGGTGAAGGAAACTTTGTATGGTCCTCCTGTCCCCAGGCCAATCAGGGCTTGGGGGCGGGGGAGCGGGTGATGTCTCCTCCCGCCCTGAGAGCAGCGCGTAGTGCTTCAAAGTGCTGCGTGCTCACAGGGTGGGAGGAAGCTTCATGCGCTCCCCCGCTCCCAAGCCCTAATTGGCCTGGGGGAAGGGGAGCGGCAGGGCCTCTGCAGGCCGGATCAACCCGCTTGGCAGGCCAGATCTGGCCTGCGGAGGCCCTTTTGCCCATCCCTGCTGTAGAAGCTGGCTATTCCAGACAGCCTTCACTCGGTCACCAATCAGTTTGGAGTGGGAAAGTTGATCATTGGACTAGTGCTGATGGAAGTGCGCAGGGCCATCAAACACATCCTGCTTCCAAAAGATTGGGACTCTGGGCAACACGTGTGAAATTGTGGATGGCTTTGCACAGAAGGGATTCCCATACTGCGGTGGGGTGATAGATCTCACACACATGCCAATTCTAGCACTAGACCACCTAGCCTCTGAGTATATTAACCACAAGGGGTATTTCTCCATGGTTCTGCAGGTGTTTGTGGATCGCTGTGGACATTTTACAGACATTAACTCAGGCTGATCCAGAAAGGGGCATGATATATGCATCCAGGGCTGGCCTTACCATGAGGCGAACTGAGGCAACCGCCTCAGGTGCCAAACAGTGTGTGTGGGGGGAGCAGGGGGAGCACCAGTAGGACCCAGAGAATTGAGACCTTTCAAAGTTTTGGCCCAAGCAAGGAGGCATGGGGGGCATCATTTGAGCTCCCCCCCTCAGGTGCCAAAATGTTGTGGCCCCGGCCCTGTATGCATCTTTTGGAATACTGGCCTGTTCAGGAGGCTGTAAGTGGGGACTTTCTTCCCAGAACATAGGATAACTGTGGGGGAAGTAGAAATGACCACTGTGATTCTCGGAGACCCTACCTATCCCTTATTGCCGTGGCTCATGAAGCCATGCACTGTGAGCCTTGACAACAGCAAGGAGCAGTTCAATAACAGGCTGAGCGGGTGCAGAATGACTGGGGAGTGTGCTTTGGGCTGTTTGAAGGTCCGCTGGTGATGTTTGTATGGGAAGCTGGACCTGGAGTATGGTTATTGCCTTGTGCTGTGTCCTCCATAATATTTGCAAGGGCCATGTGTGTGTGTGAAAGCTTCACTCAGGGCTGAACTGCTGAGGCTCGACTCCTGGAAGCCAAGTTTGAACAGCCTGAGAGCAGGGCTATCGGAGGATCACAACACAGGGCTATAAGGATCAGGGATGCCTTGAAGCAGTAATCTGATGCTGAAGGTCAGTGGAACTTGTTGCCATGCATGGGAGTAGAGTGGCTGCGTTGCTAGGGCGTTACTCTGATTGGTCCATGCTCTGCACTTAGCGCAACAGTGACTGTAGCTTTGCTGGGGTATGCTTGTTTGCAATGGAATAAAGATTGCTTTGGAAGACAAGCATTTCATTTATTAAACACAGTAAACGTAGGACACACATAAAGCATGAAACGTATGCACAGGGTGGGAGACAGGAAGGGAGGGGATGGCAGAGGCTGGAAATGAGGCATGTTCTGAACATTTCACAGGTTTGTGTATGTCCAAGTTTCATAGGCAGCCCCACCCTCTGATGTGCTATGCAATGGCGGGGGGTGGGGGGGGGAAGCTGCCGTACATCAGAGCTAAACTGTATGCAGATGGGCATTGACTGCATTGGGAGTCTGCATGGGTGGAGGTTGGTGAGCTGGTGTGGCGTGTGGCAGGTGGTTGCCCAGATTGTGTTGGCAGTGATGGGTGGGTGTTTGGAAAATGGTTTTGGGACACTGGCTACAGGAGAGGTGTGCAGCAGTTACACAGTGGCTCCATCTGCAGTGCTAGCAGTGCCCGCAGTGTGTCCGCTTGCTGCTTCATACTGTTTAGGAGCTGCTCTGTGCTTTCCTTACACTCCCTCCTGTTGCTGTCCCTCCATTCCTTCAATTCTTTGCATTTGATGGCAGCATGGCTCCGGCCATCATGTGAAAACTCCTCTCTAGTCTTTCTTGTGGGCTGCCTGGCCCCCTTCAGATGCTTAGCAGGAGTTAGGACAACAGACTGGCCTTCTGAGGCTGGCTCTATCAAGGCAAAATTGCAACATGTTACATTGTTAACACTGGACACAGCACTGCCCCAACCTCCTTCAGACACTGGCACTGGTCACACACTAGCACCGCCTGACTGTCCCAGAGCGAGTGCACAGAACACACAGGAACCTCGCAATGAGTTCACCCCCAGAGCAAGGAAAACTCTAAGTGCAGTGGCACAGGTGTATCCCTTGGTACAGCTGGGCAGAGATTCCTTCGTGCCAGGGAGCAGGGGTTTTCATTCGCGCATGGCCATACTGTACTCTGGGCAGGTGTAACTGTGCCCCCTCCTGCTTGACAGCACAGTGCTGAGGCATGTCAGCCGTCAGCGGACAAATACCGTGTTTGCTCTGCCAGCTAATCTGAGAAGGGAGGCACAGCAGCTCCATGACACTTTCAGCAAGATCTGGGAGGCAGATTACCGAGACGCAAGAGATCGCATTGACAGTCTGTTTGCCATCAGACCGATCCTCTCTTGGTAGCAACATCGCACAGAACACCGCCTCCGTTCTGTAACCCTCCTGCTCCTGGCAACTCACTCGAGTGCTTCCTGAGACCCCCCAGGTGCATGATCCACAGCCTCCGAGGGCTGTGGGTGGCTCGTCTCATCGGGGATTGTGACGGGGCTGGCCTGCCCCGCACTGAACAGGGGGGAGGAGAGCCCGCCTATTGGGTAGAGTATGCCCCTCCCCCGCAGCCCTGCTGGGCATGCTCGCAGTGCAGCCTCAGTATAAAAGGCTGCGGGCTCCTCAGTTGGGACGGGCCTCCGGGAAGGAGCTCGGCCCAAACCCCAGGGCCACAGCTGGACCTGCCACCGAGGCAAGAGCCGGGACTGCTGCCGTTGCTGCTACCAGCCCCGGGTCGAGCACGCCCGCCCTGCCGACTGCGGGGGGCCGCCCGCCCCGCCGCTGTGGACAGCCCCTTTGCTGCCGTTCCAGATGTCGGACCTGCCACCGGCACGGCGGCCGCCAGCCCAGCGTCTGCAGGTGGGATCTCCGTCGGCCATGGGGCTGGGGTAGGAAGCAACCCAGGGCAAGGGGCAGGGAAAACCCCGGTGGGCTCGGTGCGTTTCGGGGAGAACTCCCTGCCGAGCCAGTGGTGGGACCCCCCCCACCACTAATAGGGCCCTGGGTTGGGGTCCGGTGGAGAGGGAGGGCCCGGACCCCCCTAACCCATCCACCCTGAGCGTGGACTAGGCCTCAGGGCCTGCTTTAAACCTGGACTAGGCCTCAGGGCCTGTGTTTGTGAGGGACTAGCCCTCAGGGCCTGCTTTGCCTTGTGGAGAAAGAGGGCGGGGCCGGGGACCCCGCCACAGCTGGTGGAGAATGTGGGCACTTTGATCCCCCCCCGACAAGAAGGGGGCGGGGAGGTTTTTTTTTTGAGGTGCTTATAGCACTTGGGAGAAGTGGGACTAAGTTGTTCAGGTATTACTGAGGGGCCTGGGAAGATGGCCCCGGGAGGCAGTAAGGAGGCTATGGAGCAGCTCTTGAGGGTTTTGCCCAAAGAAGGCCGGGAGTGGAGCCAGAGGCAGGGACCCAAGACCTTGGGGCAAGCCGTAGCCCTATTGAAAGATTACTGGGCTGCCGGCAGAGCCTGGAGGCAGACCGGCCTGATCGGCTGCCCAGGGAGCCGACAGGGGAACCCGGGTAAAGATAAGAGGACCGCCAGGGCCTGTAGCTACGGGCAAGTACTAGCGGCTGGGGTGCAACCGCAGAAGAAGATGGGACAAAGATAGTGGTCCCAGTTAAGGTGCAAGGGGAGGAGGCCACAGCCTTGGTGGACACAGGCTGTGGGCAGACCCTGATAGAGGAAGGCCTGGTCGGTGACCCAGAACCATGGGGGCCCCCTGTGAGAATGCAATGTATTCATGGGGACGTGAGGACATACCCCACGGCCAAGGTGAAGTTAGCTATCGGGGTGCACGAAGAGCTGTGCAGCGTAGTGGTAGTCCCCCACCTGGCCTACCCCGTGGTGCTAGGGCGAGATTGGCCCTATTTTTCGGCTCTACTGCAGGGCAAGGGGTGAGGGGACCCCAGCGATAGGGGCCCTGGACAGCCGCAAGCGGCGTTGACGGGACAAGCGATGGAAGAAGACCCTGGGGAGGGGACCTCGGGGGAGGCCAGGAGGGGAGCCCTACGGTCCCCTGGAATCGACGCTCCCCCTATAGGCACCCAAGAAACAGACATCTCCCTGGACGGGGACTTTCTAGAAGAACAAAGGAACGACCCAACCCTCAGCCGAGCATGGGAGCAGGCAGAAGGACCGGATCCGACAGACCGGCCACCCCAAGAGAGGCCTCAAGGCCCGCGGTTCGAGATACGGGGTGATCTGCTTTATCGACTGACCCAAGATCCGCAAACCCAAGCCGAGATCTGTCAGCTGCTGGTACCCCAACGGTTTCGGATGGCGGTGATGCGGTTGGCCACAGCGTGCCCTGGGTAGTCACTTAGGCCGAAAAGACGTTATGCAGACTAGCCCAGCGGTTCTTCTGGCCGGGGATACACCACGCGGTGAGAGACTATTGTGCATCGTGCCCCTAATGCCAGCGGGCTAACCCCGGTAGGGTTCCCCGAGCCCCGTTGGTCCCACTGCCTGTGGTAGGGACGCCTTTTGAACGGGTAGGACTGGACCTGGTCGGGCCGCTGGAGCAAAGCACCAACAAGAACAAATACATTTTAGTCATTGTGGACTACGCCACTCGATACCCGCAGGCAATTCCCCTACGGGTCATGACGGCCCGCGCCATCACCGACGAACTTTTAAAAGTGTTTGCCAGGGTGGGCCTCCCTAAGACGATCCTAACGGACCAGGGAACTAATGGAACGTCCAAACTGATGACAGAATTGTGTCGCTTATTGAATATCCGGTCCCTGAGGACCTCCGTGTACCACCCCCAGACAGATGGCCTGGTGGAACGATTCAACAGGACGCTGAAGTCGATGCTGCGCAAATTCGTCAAAGACGACCCACGGCAGTGGGACAGGTGGCTGCCGGCTCTTCTCTTTGCTGTGAGGGAGGTCCCCCAAGTCTCCACGGGATTTTCCCCTTTTGAATTATTATATGGGCGACAACCACGAGGGATTCTGGACCTAGTGAGAGAGACTTGGGAGGGGCAAGAAAGACGCGCTCAGGGGTCCATCCACTATATACTGCAACTGCGAGAGCGGCTAGAAGAATTGGGCCGGCTAGCCCAGGAGAACTTACGGACGGCGCAGGAAACCCAGGCACGCCACTACAACCAGAAGGCGAGGGTGCGGACCTTTCAACCCGGGGACCAGGTGTTGCTCTTGTTGCCCTCATCTGAGTCCAAGTTGTTAGCCAAGTGGCAAGGACCGTTTGAAGTGGTGCGGAAGGTGGGGCCAGTCGACTATGAGGTGAGGTTACCAGGGCGGCGGAAAGACTTACGAATATACCATGTAAACCTCCTGAAGGCCTGGAAGGAGAGGGAAGCAATGCTGATCACCCCATTTCCCCCAGAAGACGAGTTGGGGCCGCAAGTGGGAGCCTCGAGGGAACGCCCCCAGGTGGATATCGGGCAGGACCTGGAGAAGGGACAACAGCAACAGCTGCAAGAACTCATAGCACGGTTCCCGCATGTGCTGTCTGATAGACCGGGAAGGACCCCGTTACTTAGTCATCACATTGCCACAATACCGGGGCAGAAAGTACGGGATAATCATCGACCCCTGCCCAGGAAAATGTGGGACACCGTACGCCAGGAACTAAAAGAAATGTTGGCCCTAGGGGTGGTGGAAGAATCCAGAAGCGAGTGGAGGAGCCCCATCGTGCTAGTCCCCAAGCCAGATGGCTCAGTGAGGTTTTGCGTGGACTTCCGCAAGGTGAACGCCATCTCCCAGTTCGATGCATACCCCATGCCCCGGGTAGACGTGCTACTGGAACGCCTGGGGAGGGCCAGGTACATCTCAACACTGGATCTCACAAAGGGCTATTGGCAGATCCCGTTGGCGCGTGCCAAAGCCAAAGCCAAAACAGCATTTCCAACCCCCTTTGAGCTCTATCAATTCACGATGATGCCTTTCAGACTACATGGAGCTGCCGCCACATTTCAGCGGCTAATGAATCAAGTCTTGGCACCCCATGATGAGTATGCAGCGGCATACATCGATGATATTATTGTGTACAGCGAAGGATGGGAGGAACATCTAACCCACTTAGGGAAGGTATTAAGGGCACTGGGGGAAGCCAGGTTGACAGCGAACCAGGCTAAGTGTCATCTAGGGAAGGAGGAGGTAACCTACTTGGGGTATACGGTGGGGAAGGGACGGGTGAAACCCGTAATAGACAAAATTCAGGCCCTCCGAGAATACCCCATGCCCACCACGAAACGACAGGTGAGACAGTTCCTGGGGTTGGTGGGATATTACCGGCGCTTTGTCCCTAACTTTTCCACCATAGCTGCCGCCTTGACGGACCTGACCAAAAACCAACACCACGGCGGGTGGAGTGGTCAGCAGCGTGTGAGGCGTTTCAGACCTTGAGACACCAACTTATTCGGGGCGGTATTAGCCCAGCGGATTTTTCCAAGCCCTTCATCCTACAGACGGACGCCTCCAAGGTAGGCCTCGGGGCCGTGCTATCCCAGGAGGTGGAGGGAGTAGAACACCCCCTACTGTATCTAAGCCGCAAGCTGTACCCTAGAGAAACCAAGTATTCCACCATAGAGAGGGAGGCGCTGGCAGTGAAGTGGGCCGTGGACGCACTGAGGTATTATTTGCTGGGCGGCACCTTTTTGATAGTGACTGATCATGCACCCCTAAGGTGGTTGCAAACAACGAAAGACACCAATGTGCGTATCATGCGCTGGTATCTGGCATTGCAGCCGTATTCGTTTCAAGTGGCACATAGACCAGGGAGAGCCCACGGAAACGCAGATTTTTTTTCGCGCATAGGTTCTAAGGAGGGGGAGGAAAGACTACCGGGGAGAACACCCTTAAGGGGAGGTGTGTGACGGGGCTGGCCTGCCCCGCACTGAACAGGGGGGAGGAGAGCCCGCCTATTGGGTAGAGTATGCCCCTCCCCCGCAGCCCTGCTGGGCATGCTCGCAGTGCAGCCTCAGTATAAAAGGCTGCCGGGCTCCTCAGTTGGGACGGGCCTCCGGGGAGGAAGGAGCTCCGGCCCAAACCCCAGGGCCACAGCCGGACCTGCCGACCGAAGCAAGAGCCGCCGGGACTGCCGCCGTTGCTGCTACCAGCCCCGGGTCGAGCACGCCCGCCCTGCCGACTGCGGGGGGCCGCCCGCCCCGCCGCTGTGGACAGCCCCTTTGCTGCCGTTCCAGACGTCGGACCTGCCACCGGCGCGGCCGCCGCCAGCCCAGCGTCTGCAGGTGGGATCTCCGTCGGCCACGGGGCTGGGGTAGGAAGCAACCCAGGGCAAGGGGCAGGGAAAACCCCGGTGGGCTCGGTGCGTTTCGGGGAGAACTCCCTGCCGAGCCAGTGGTGGGACCCCCCCCACCACTAATAGGGCCCTGGGTTGGGGTCTGGTGGAGAAGGAGGGCCCGGACCCCCCTAACCCATCCACCCTGAGCGTGGACTAGGCCTCAGGGCCTGCTTTAAACCTGGACTAGGCCTCAGGGCCTGTGAATGGTACTGAACTAGGCCTCAGGGCCTGCTTTGCCTTGTGGAGAAAGAGGGCGGGGCCGGGGACCCCGCCACAGGGATACAAAACAGCCCTTGGCTGCAAGCCTTTATGGAGGCTGAGTCCTCCTCTGACTCTGGGCTCCCTCCCCCTCAGAACACTTGGCTACAGCTTCCCACTGTCGGATGGCCCCATAGCCCCTCAAGTATCCACGGGGGCCTTAGGAATTGAGGTGGGATCACTCCCAAGTATATCATCCAGCGCTTTGTAGAACCTGCAGGTCGTGGGTGCAGCACCAGAGCAGAGGTTTGCTTCCCATGCCTTGTGATAGGCTTTTCACTGCTCCTTCACTTCGACCTTACGCTGCAGCGCTTCCCATTCATGGCCCTTTCACTCATTCATCTAGAGCTGTGCCTGTAGGAATCATCAACTAGGTGACTGGGCAACAAAATGGCAAATGAATTTTAATGTTGGTAAATGCAAAGGAATGCACATTGGGAAAATAATCCCAACTATACATACAATATGATGGGGACTAATTTATCTATAACCACTCAGGAGAGTAATCTTGGAGTCATTATGGATAGTTCTCTGAAACCATCCACTCAGTGTGCAGCGGCAGTCAAAAAAGAAAACAGAGTGTTAGGAAGCATTAGAAAAGGGATAGAGAATAAGACAGAGAATGTCGTATTGCCTCTATATAAATCCATGGTACACCCACATCTTGAATACTGCGTACAGATGTGATCGCCTCATCTCAAAATAGATATCTTGGCATTGGACAAGGTTCAGAAAAGGACAACAAAAATGATTAGGGTTTGGAATGGGTCCCATACAAAGAGAGATTAAAAAGTCTGGGACTTTTCAGCTTAGAAAAGAGGAGACTATGGGAGGATACAATAGAGGTCTGTAAAATCATGATGGGTATGGAGAAAGAGAATAAGGAAAAGGTATTAACTTGTTCCAATAACATAAATTTGGTGAACTAGGGGTCACCAAATGAAATTAATACCTAGAAGGTTTAAAACAAACAAAAGGAAGTTTTTCTTCATGCAGCACACGGTCAACCTGTGGAACTCCTTTCCAGAGGATGTTGTGAAGACTAGGACTTTAACATGCTTCAGAAAAGAGCTAGATAGATTCATGGAGGTTAAGTCCATCAATGGCTATTAGCCAGGATGGGTAGGAATGGTGTCCCTAGCCTCTGTTTGTCAGAGGCTGGGAATGGATGACAGGAGAGAGATCATTTGATGATTACCTGTTCTGTTCACTCTGTCTGGGGCATTGGTCACTGTTGGAAGACAGGCTACTGGGCTAGATGGACCTTTGGTCT
The DNA here is from genome assembly GCA_019425775.1 of Rafetus swinhoei. Classification (NCBI taxonomy): domain Eukaryota; kingdom Metazoa; phylum Chordata; order Testudines; family Trionychidae; genus Rafetus; species Rafetus swinhoei. Next base: position 6,805,256 of record CM033438.1, read on the forward strand.
GACCCAGTATGGCCGTTCTTATGTTATGTTCTTATAATTCCTACCGCTGGAGCGCAGCTGGGACTGGACTGTCTCCCCTTCCCAAATGCTGATAAGGTCCAGCAGCTCATCATGGCTCCAAACAGGGGATCTCCTGGTATGTGGAGCAGGCATGGACAGCTGGAGAGATGCGCTGAGAACATACCAAGTGTCATGAAGCAAACAGGAAAGGGGCTTTCAAATTTCAAAAAGAACACAAAGAATGGGTCTGAGGGCTGATCACCTGAGGAGGGCAGTAGAGTTCAAGCAGATGACCACAGAGGCCAGAACAGGCATTGTGGGTAGGGTGCTGGAGGCCAGTCAGCACTACACTATGGTGTCCACACTGGCACCCCAGCACCGTATCCAGAGTGCAACAAGCTCTACACTTCTCTCAGAAGTGGTTTAGTCATGGTGCACTGACTGCAGAGCTATTGCACACCAAGCGCCTTGCCAGTGTGCACACCTCGAAAGTTCCAGTGCTGCTTTACTGCGCAGTAACTTGCCAGTATAGACTTGGACTCAGCATCTCTTGCATCAGACTGTCAGTGTTTTATCAATACTAATCAATCCAGCCGCGCACCAACTTTGCAAGGCAGAGACAGGTAAATTATGGCACAGAATACTTGTGACTTCACTAACTATGTCGATGGTGGGTCTGAGGCTAGAATTTGGGAGAGCACCTGGCTTTAACCAATTCACCACACATCCACTAACAGAAATGGAGACGAGGTAAAAATGATTTCAGGCAATACGCTTTGTTCAACTCTTTGTAGGTGACATCACAGGCTGGAGAGTTCCAAACAGTCATAGAAAACTGACGGCGTAAGAAAAGTAAACAGAGCCGGGAAGGACCGAGTTTAGATTATTCCTAAAAAAAAATCCAAATATTTGGAAATATGGAGCTTCAAAGCTGAGGCACCCAAACACCAGGCAGCCACCTATCACTGTGCCCTTCCTACTTATGTTCTAAGATGCCCGTTTTTTTAAATTTATCAGGGTTATAAGAGAACAACCATAGGCTGCAGTGATCTTAAAGCCCAAATCCTGCCTGCAGGTGAACTACAGTGCAGTCATAAATCCCCACTGCTGTCAAACATTAGATTTGCATGTGTGTGTTCAAATGGAAAGTCATTACACACTCAGTCTGGAAAGAAACAGACAACACCCCTTGATTTATCTCACCAGTCACACCTACCATTACAGCTCCAATATCTTGAGGTTTATGAACAAGTTTATTGAATCCTTCCAAATAACAAAGGTATTCCAGGAGCGTGCAATCACTTCACCAAGAACAGAAAAAATATATAATTGAATTGTTTGTTATACTTATTTGCTTGGGCCAAGTGAACTGTTGTCATTCATCTGTCCGTGGTATTTCACAGTAATATCTAAATTCAGTAAGCTGACTCATGCTAGGAGACTGCAGTTGTCCAGATCTGGGATATCATTGACATGTTAATTGAATGAGTATGTTGGGCCAACACCAAAATACCTATTCAGAATTTAATAGCTCACTGACAACTGTTGCAGGAAACCTGAGAGAGACAGATATATGGTACTAGAAAACTTAGCTGGACTTGCTTGAGGGCAGGGGACTGGTGGTAGGAGGGGTGCAGGAATCGGAGAAGGGCTGGGGGCTTATGACAGGAGATTGAGGGTATGTTGGAGGTGCAGGAGTCGAGGTGGGGGCTGGGAAAAGGGGAGTTCAGGGGAGAGGGACTCAGATAAGGGGAGGGGGTGATTGCCATGCACCCCACCTGCCAGCTTGTTCCTGAGGCCAGGGAAGGGGCACGCCGCCTCTGGGCTTCATCCCAGGCCAGCCTAGAGGGTCAGCTGCTCCCCATGGCAGTCCAAGGACCATGCTGCCAGGCAGCAGCTGCTCGCTGGGGTGCTTGCTGCCCCCCCTTGTGGTCATGCATGAGTATAGCTTTCCCTGCTAGCACCCCCCTCCCTTTCTAGTCGATATGAAACAACCACATTCCACGTACGCCCCATTATCCTGGTACTATGAAACCCTGGCCTTGCTTTAAGTTATTGTAAGAGGACGCTACATATCAGATGTGGTGGTTCTAGCACTTACCATTTAAGAGAAGTTCTTGAACAAATGGACTCACACACTGAGAGACAGATGCACATTTCTAAAATATATAGTAAAATAACCTCATACAACACCATCTGATCTCATTGCTCTTGAGAGTTTGCCCATTCCTCTCGCTTCCTGTGCATGCGAGAATGTGGTCAAGACAATTACAAAAACTGCAGCAGTCCAAGTTTTCTTTGGCCTTTGAAGTCATTACACAACTCAGAGCTAACTGAAAGCTAAGACTTCCCTAGGTTTTGGATTCACAAAATAGTCACATTCAGTATAAAGAAGGCATCTGTCTAGTTCCGATCAATGTTAGGAAGAAGGGCCTGTGGAAAATTGTCAGGACCTGGGCACAAATTTGTGCCCCATTTTTTATCATGTTTGTGCAAAAATGTTTGTAAAATAGGCAGAAGTTTTAGAGTTAGCAAGTGTAAACGCTAAGGCATTGCCGCTCTTTCAACTCATCCCCATTCACCAATTTCATGGCTAGCAGTGCAGGGGCTGACTGTCAGAGTAGAAACGAGTAAGTTCATGTTTGCACTTGATTGCAGAGTTACGTAAAAAATCGGTCAGGCATTTATCTGTGTATTTATAGAACAGTTTTAAATACTATTGACTTTATTTTGCTCACTTGTTTGAAAGCATGGAATGCCGACATTTTAGTTGTGTTACACCCCCATGGTAAAAATGAACAAACCCCCTACAATGGGGTTGACTCGCCACTGCAGCGCCTCCTGCTGGTCTCTTCAGAGACGAGCTCTTCCAACCTCGGCACGCTCCCTGTTGACTGGTGTCTCACACTCAGTTATCTCTCTTCTGTGCTGCTTTAGGCCTCTTGTCCCTTCCAGCTCATGGTGCCCTTTCCTCACAGTGCTGCCCTGCAGCAGTGCCCCACTCTGGGGTCCTCCCCTCCCAGGGAACCCCAATCTCCCAAGGAATACCCATCTTGTCTCAGTGACCCACTGCCAGTCATCACCTAGCCCCTGTCTCAGGGGCAAAACACAGTCTGAAATGGCTGCTCATCATTGGCAAGGGCTGTGGACTTGCTGCTTTCTCCTGCCCTGGCTGCCTCCCTGCAGCCTCGGGCTCCTGTAGCCTGGGATCTGGGTCAGGCCAGAGCTCTGCCTGTCATTCCCCAGCACTTTATCCATCCCAGGTACCATCTACAGCTTCCCAAACAGCCATCTCCTTCCTGTTCTACGGCTGGAACGCAAGTGTACTCCTCTCAGCCCTTGCATCCTATTATAGGGCCCAGACTGGCCCTATTTGACAGACTGCTCCCCGCCCCAATTGGCCAGGATTGCACCAGCGTCTTCTGGCTTGTCTGTAACCCTCTTGCTGCTGGAGAGGGCTACAGCACCGCTACACTCACACAAGAGCGGGTGCTGTGAGGGATTCTCTGCTCGGTGTTCCCTTCTGATCCCTCACTTTGAACCTATGACCTGCACCCTGACCCTGTTTCTCGTTAGCTGTCTCTCATATTTACTTGGACCCCATGTCCAATGGTCCCTTCTGCAAGGTGTGGGGAAGTGTCTTTAGATGTGCACAGGCTTGTGCCTGACCAACTCCCAGGTTTTCCAAGAAGACTACACCCACACAAACCTGTAGGCTTCAGCCTTACACCCTTCTCTCTTATCTAATTCTTAAGCAGCCTTCTACTGAAGCCATATTCTTGGACTGTGTCCCAACCCACTTACCCCAGAATACCTTGCATTGGGCCTGCCCCATCTATGTATCTCAAATGCACACAGAGCCCAGCATGGATATAACATTTGTATCCACATCCTCATCTGCCAAAATGAGCCAAATGCAGGGCTGCGGATACCTATGGCTAGAAAACAGATACAAAACAGACATCTGTGGATTGCAGAGCTCTACAAATGCAAGTTTCAGCTGAAGCAGCAACAAATGCGGCTCCCGCAGGACTCATGCTCAGAAAAATAAGGTGGAAATTCCAAGCTCTAGTCTCTGGCAGCATCTCTTACTGCACTTATTGGTCTTTAAACCTCTCACAATCAATTCATTACCTCTCCAGATTCTCCCCCACCCTCTCCTGTCCTCTCAGGTCTTCTCTCTTTTCCCTGTATCCCTTGACAGAGCTGCTGTTAATAAAAAGGAGGCACTTAACTTTAACAGCAAAGGAGCCCCCTGGGTGTTTAACCTCTAACAAGCAGTCAGCCTTCCCCAAGGTTTTTCATTCACGTTTTCAACTGTTCCTGTGACTATAAAGACTCAACACATCACGGTGCAGGATCCCCAGGCTCTCCGGGAGTGTGGGCTTTGCAAGGTGCTCAGTAAGCTCCCTCTTTTGGTGCCTGTCTTGAGCCTTTTGTTCATGCACCAGCCTCATCCATCAGACTGTTCTTTTCCAGCACCTCGATGTGTGACCTCTCTATTGTGTGGCACTGCCTCCCTCCGTACATTTCCCTGGGGCAGTTCCTGCCAGAAGCCAGCGACTCTCTGGAAATAACAAGCTGCCACTGCTGGAGAGCTGTTTGCAGTGCAATTCAGAGAAGCTATTTTGAAGGCTCTGAGAGCATAAAACACCAGGCAGATATTAAATTAGATCGTCGGAGAGGGGGGGTTGCTACTTTAAAAAACATTACTCCAGACTGGAGCCAGTAATAAAACTATGGGAAATGTAGGAGGCTTGGCTAGTCTGTTGTGCAATGAGGAGGCTTGGCTGAAGCTGACAGAGTAATGAAATCTTACCTTTAGGGTTTCCCTGCAACGGAGAACGCTCATCATTTCTCCGACCAAGGCCACAAGGGATGCTTGTTATCACAGAGTCAGCCCTCCGATTGCTGCCCTCTGTCTAGTCAAAGGCTAAATAATGCTACTTATTCCTTTGCTAATGGCAAGGAATTTACAGACGTTAACTGAGTAACCCTCACAACTCCCTTGTCAGGTAGGTTAGTGAGTAGGTAGTCTCCAGTTTCCAGAAGGAGGTAATGAGGCAGAGTGGTTAGAGAGAGTGGTGCCTATGTCAGTTTAGTGCCTAAATCCAATTGTCAAGGGGATATGGGCGCCTAACTCACTTATGGCCAGATTTTGAAAGGCATTTAGGCAATTAACTTCCATTGAAATAATTGGGAGTTAGGTGCCTAAATACCTTTTAAAAATGGGCCCTTAGCTCTCTCAGTTGACAGAGATCAGCATGCAAAGCCCACACTCCCAGAGAGACTGGGGATCCTGCCTTTGATGTTGACTGTGAAAAATAAAGGCCACCTCTGTTACTGCTAGCAACTGAGCCCATTAGAAGTGAAGGCTTTAATCCAATGCCCAGTTCATTTTTGGTGTTGATTGTTTGCTTTTACTGTCCAGATGGAGGGAACTCAGGCTGTCCTCCTGGTTATCCAGGAGGGGAGACATTAATTCTCTTTGCTTCCAGTGCAATTTGTAAAATGCCACAGAAACACCTCTTCCCAGAGCAGGGTCCTCATAAGCCAGACTTCAGTCCTTATTTTGGGCAGTTGGCAATGTCCCTACGTGAGCTGCCATGGCCACAAAGTTGGCCAGTGTCACAGCCGAGAGTTCCTGGCTTGCAGTCCTGGGCTCAGCCCACCTGAGCCACTATCCCCACCAGTCCAAGTGTCGCTCTCCATTGCCGGCTGATCTCCATTCATGCGGATGGGAGGCTCATTGCTGGTTGCTTAAGGGGGAAGATACAGGAATATGCCTCCCACTCGCACAAGAGAAACTTTGCCACTCAAGTCATCTCAGCAGAGAGGCCCCGGGTGGCACGTGCATAGTCTCAGGAGCTCTCTCAGCCCTAGTCCATTCAAGTCAATGGGCGCCTTTCCACTGAGGAATGGTTTGGGCCCAGGCTTGAAGTCCGTTGGGTGGCTTTGTCGGGCAGTCGTGTGGGGATCTTTCTCGGGGGCTGGCCCTGCTGTGCTGGTGCCTTTCGCCAGCACTGAGGTCACAGGAAACATGTAAAAAGTGATTGAAATATCTGACAGGACTAGTCCTGTCTTTCGTTTCAGCAAGACCAGACTAACACGGCTACATCTCTATTACTATTGAAATATCTGTGACTTAAGCTTCACGGTGAGTCCCTGACATGCCTGTTTGGGGGGAAGCAGAAGGGTATGAAAGAGCCAGGGAGAGGCAGGTGGGAGCTATTCCACATACATTGCTGCCCCCTGCCCCCTGCAGGGCTGACCACAGAGCCATCCCAGCCACAGGACAGTTTGGGTGGCCACTCCAGGCCCTGTGCTTTGGGGACCCCCACAGCAGCCACCTCAACTATCCTATGGACGGGTTCCAGGGTGGCCTGAGGGATTATCAGGGGCCTGGCATGGGGTAGCAGCAGGAGTTGGGCTGCCCTGCTCTCACAGTGGCAGCGGGATCCACTTCAGCCACCACCCTCTCCCAGCCAGTGGTGCTCGGCTTCTCTGTAGCAGGCAGAAGCAGAGTACCACAGCCCGAGGGTACTCCGCTTCCTGCCACCGTGGAAAAGTGGAGTGCAGCGGGCTGGGGGAGTGGGGCATGGAGAAACACAGGCTGCCAGATTGCTCTAGCTCCTGCCACTGTAGTGAGCATGGGAGGGAGTCCAACCCCGGCTGCCACCCCACGCCAAGCCCCCCTGTTAATCTCCCAGCTTGTGTTGCTCAGGGGAAGGGGCTTTGGCAAGTGGGTGGGGCAGGGATGAAGCAGGGGCTGGGCTTGGGGGAAGGGGTGAAGCGGAAGCAGGGCAGGGGAAGGGCTGGAGCAGAGGTGGGTTGGGGCCTGCAGTGTGGGGTTGCCCTGGGCCTGAGGCACTGAGGAGGGTTGCCCCAAGCCCTGCGGCTTCCTAGGGACAGCCCTAGTTGACCAACATGGACAAGCTATGCCTGGCCCACCCAGGACAGCACCACAGCAGCTCAAGTCCTAGACTGGCACTAGCTGAGGGAAGGGTGCACGGCGGAGGACTTCCCATCCCTACATACTTTGCATTCCTGCTCAAAGACAAGGACTTCCTGAGGCTACCACAATGCTGGTCTCCCCAAAGGGGGTGAAGAGGGATTAGGTAAAGGCAGGGTCTGCTCACTCCAAAGAATCATAGAATCATAGAGCTGGAAGAGACCTCAGGAGGTCATCAAGTCCAACCCCTGCTCAAGTCCACAAACAGCTCAGAGCCTCCTTATTGGTAAAACACCCCATGCAGTTTATTTACAACATTAGTTTCTACCACATTGATACATTATATAGCCTCACTCTAGAATCCTAGCCTTCATCTCATGAGGCAAGGGAAGAGTAATTCTCCTCCTCTTTCATTCTGCCTCCTCCCTGTCTTTTCCCCACTTCCTGGAGCATGCCATACAGGGCTCTGGGCTCCAGCCACTGCCACTGTCTCAGTAACAGCGACGGCAACTGGGAACTCCGGGCCCTTTGTATCGCCAGGTCCTTGGGCAGTTGGTGGGCCTGGTTCCAGAATCTAGGCTGGGCCGCTGTTGGAGCTGATGGAGCAGTTACTGTCTGACATCTTGTCAAGGAGCCAAGGTTTCAGGCTGTGACTGACTGCCAACAGTATCCTGAACAAACCTTGTGGTATTAAGATAAGGCTTACTGAATTGGAGTTAATACCTTGGGGTCCATTGTGTAAACACACAATCAATGTGCTGTTGTTCCACTGTATGGACCTACGCTAGTAGTGGGAGGGGCTGCTAATAAACTTCATCCGTTATCAGCTCTGAACCACTGAAGGGAGCTGCAGTGCAGTTGCCCTGAACTGTGACACAAGTCTATTCTGTGCTCTGGTTAGCCTGATAAGGGCTTGTCTACACACCAGTGTACCATTTTACTCAATGTGAGAAATTAACAGGTGCAACCTTTGATGTGGACTCTCTACTCTCAGTTTAACACTGGTGATGTTGGGATGGCTCATGTTTGTAAATTCACCTGGGCAAACTAAGTGCCTGTAATCAGGGCCAAACTGATAGAAGATTGTCCACACACAAATAGTGCTGCTGTAACTAAACCAGCATCAAACCAGAGCCAAAGTCTAACTGGGAAAGCTAATGGCAGAGAATCTGGTTGCAGGCTTGGATCTATGGTTCCATAACCCCTGCCTGTCATTGATCCCAACTGTTTAATTTCACTGCTAATTATTTATCACCCTTTGTAATTGGCTTTTTGGCAATTTGTTTGGTTATCACTTGGACTATAACAAATGAGAGAGAGGAAGTTGACTTGTGTCATTATTCTCCAGTGGATTAACAGGGCCCTTTAACAAGCACAGAGTGATTAAATGCATTTAGTCCCATTAGAAACATGGTGACAGTTCTGGGGAAGTTCTGCTTTGGAGAGGGATTTCATGTAAGAGCTCAGGGGTTGTAACCCTTCTATATCTTGATCCTCCATCAAAGGGAAAATCATCAGCAGACCGTCCAGCACCATATGATGCTGTTAGAAAGCAGGACAGGCTGTGGCATGCTCTGACCACTAGACATTGCTGCTTCAGTAGCACTGAGAGTGGATCAGGAGTCTGATGTTTAAAGACCAGGGACATGAGCAAAGTTGGAGGAACAGTGGGGGAAACCATCAGCCCATCGGGATACACCAGCTCCTTTCCTCCCATGTGTATGTCGGCAAGAGTAACAGAAGGAAAGGGGAAATAGTTGCCCCAGGGTTAAGGAAGACAAGAGAGGCTTACCAAACTGGTCAAACCTTCGGATCGCTACCCCCTTCCTGCTTCTCCACGTGGGAACTAACGATACGGCCAAGAATGACCTTGAGTGGGTTACTGCAGATTATGTAGCGCTGGGAAGAAGGATCCAAGAATTGGGAGCGCAAGTGGTGTTCTTGTCCATCCTCCCTGTTGAAGGGAAAGGACTGGGCAGGGATCGTCGAATTGAGGGAAGTCAATGCGTGGTTGCGCAGGTGGTGTTGCAGAGAGGGCTTTGGTTTCTTCGACCATGGGACTCTGTTCCGGGCACAAGGATTGTTAGGAAGAGATGGGATCCACCTAACCAAGAGAGGAAGGAGCATCTTTGCGGGCAGGCTTGCAAACCTAGTGAGGAGGGCTTTAAACTAGGTTCGTTGGGGGACGGTGAGCACAACCCTGAGGGGAGTGGGAAAGTTGGATACTGGAAAGAAATGCAAAGAAGAACGAGCAACAAAGGAGGACCCCTGATTCGAATGGAGAAGATAGGGTGATCAACTGGCTATCTGAGGTGTTTGTACACTAATGCGAGAAGCCTGGGCAACAAATAGGAAGAACTGGAGGCCCTGGCCCAGTCCAAGAAATATGATTTAATTGGGATAACGGAGACTTGGTGGGATGACTCGCATGACTGGAGCGCTGTCATGGAAGGGTACAGACTGTTCAGGAAGAACAGACAGGGGAGAAAAGGAAGAGTTGCACTATATGTAAGAGAGCACTATGATTGCTCTGAACTCCACTATAAAGAGGGAGAAAAACCTCTGTAGAGTGTAGGGGTTAAGTTTAAAGGAGCAAACAACAACAGTGATGTTGTGGTTTGTGTCTGCTACAGGCCACCGAATTAGGTGGATGAGGTAGATGAGGGTTTCTTCGTACAACTGAGAGAAGCTTCCAAATCGCAGGCCCTGGTTCTCATGGGGGACTTTAATCACCCTGACATCTGTTGGGAAACCAATACGGCAGTACACAGGCAATCGAGGAAGTTTTTGGAGAATGTTGAGGATAACTTCTTGGTACAAGTGCTGAAGGATCCGACCAGGGGCCGTGCGCAGCTTGACCTTCTGCTCACAAACAGGGAGGAACTAATAGGGAAGTAGATGTGGGTGACAACCTGGGAAGCAGTGATCATGAGATGGTAGATTTCAGGATCCTGACCAAAGGAAGAAAAGAGACTAGTAAAATACACACCTTGGACTTCAAAAAGCAGATTTTCACTCCTCAGAGATCTGATGGACAGAATCCCTGGGATGCTAACATGAAGGAAAGGAGTCAGGACAGCTGGCAGTATTTTAAAGAAGCCTTATTGAAGGCACAGAAAGAAACCATCGATGCGTAGCAAGAGAGGCAAACATTGTAGGAGACCGGATTGGCTTACCAGGAAATCCTTGGTGAACTTAAGCCCAAAAGGAAGCTTACAAAAGTGGAAACTTGGACAAATGACCAGGGAGGGGTTTAAATGTATAGCTCGAGAATGCCGGGGGGTTATCAGGAAGGCGAAAGCACAGATGGAATTGTGACTGGCTAAGGATGTGAGGGATAACAAGAAAGGTTTCTACAGGCATGTTAATAAGAAGGTGATCAGAGAGGGTGTGCGACCCCTACTGGATGAAGGAGGTAACCTAGTGACAGATGATGTGGGGAAAGCTGAAGTACTCAATGCTTTCTTTGCCTCTGTATTCACGGACAAGGTGGGCTCCCGGACTAATGCACTAAGTGACGCAAGATGGGATGAAGATAGACAGCCCATGGTGGGTAAAGAACAGGTTAGGAACTATTTAGAAAAGCTAAACGTACGCAAATCCATGGGTCCGGACTTAATCATCCGAGGGTACTGAGGGAGTTGGCAAATGTCATTGAGGAGCCTTTGGCCATTATCTTTGAAAAGTGGAGATTGGGAGAAATCCTGGATGATTGGAAAAAGGCAAATGTAGTGCCCATCTTCAAAAAAGGGAAGAAGGACGATCCAGGGAACTATAGGCTGGTCAGTCTTACCTCGATTCCTGGAAAAATCATGGAAGGGATCCTTAAGGAATCCATTTTGAGGCACTTGGAAGAGAGGAAAGTGATTAGGAATAGTCAGCATGGATTCACAAAGGGCAAGTCGTGCCTGACCAATCTGATTAGCTTCTATGATGAGGTAACTGGCTCTGTGGACGTGGGAAAGTCAGTGGATGTGATATACCTTGACTTTAGCAAGGCTTTTGATACTGTATCCCACAATATTCTTACCAGCAAGTTAAGGGAATGTGGATTGGATAAATGGATGGTAAGATGGCTAGAAAGCTGACTAGAAGGCCGGGCCCAGCGGGTAGTGATCAACGGCTCGATGTCAGGATGGCGGTTGGTTTCTAGCGGAGTGCCCCAAGGTTCGGTTCTAGGACCGGTTTTGTTCAATATCTTTATTAATGATCTGGATGAGGGGATTGATTGCACCCTCAGCAAGTTTGTGGATGATACTAAGCTAGAGGGAGAGGTAGATATGCCTGAGGGCAGAGATAGGGTCCAGAGTGACTTAGACAAATTGGAGGATTGGGCCACAAGAAATCTGATGAGGTTTAACAAGGACAAGTGCAGAGTCCTGCACTTGGGACGGAAGAATCCCAAGCATTGTTATAGACTGGGGACCAACCAACTAAGTAGTAGTTCTGCAGAAAAGGACCTGGGGGTTACAGTGGATGAGAAACTGGATATGAGTCAACAGTGTGCCCTTGTAGCCAAGAAGGCTAATGGCATATTAGGCTGCATTAGGAGGAGCATTGCCAGCAGATCCAGAGATGTCATTATTCCCCTTTATTCGGCTCTGGTGAGGCCACATCTGGAGTATTGTGTCCAGTTCTGGGCCCCCCACTACAAAAAGGATGTGGATGCATTGGAGAGGGTCCAGAGGAGGGCAACCAAAATGATTAGGGGGCTGGAGCATATGACCTATGAGGAGAGACTGAGGGAGTTGGGTCTGTTCAGTCTTCAGAAGCGAAGAGTGAGGGGGAATTTGATAGCAGCCTTCAACTTCCTAAAGGGAGGTTCCAAAGAGGATGGAGAAAGGCTGTTCTCAGTAGTGACAGATGGCAGAACAAGGAGCAATGGTCTCAAGTTGTGGTGGGAGAGGTCCATGTTGGATATTAGGAAAAACTATTTCACTAGGAGGGTAGTGAAGCACTGGAATGGGTTACCTAGGGAAGTAGTGGAGTCTCCATCCCTAGAGGTGTTTAAGTCTTGGCTTGACAAGGCCCTGGCTGGGTTGATTTAGTTGGGATTGGTCCTGCCTAGAGCAGGGGGCTGGACTTGATGACCTTCTAAGGTCTCTTCCAGCTCTATGGTTCTATGATTCTATGATTCTATGATAATAAGGGGATGAAGAACGGAAACCGACTTGCCCAAGCCTGCAAAGACAATGACAGTACAAGACTGTTAACAAGCAGATCTCAGTGTCTTGTCAGCCATAGCTGCATGGTCCTCTTGGGAACTTGGAACAACAAGCTGCTCCTTGGGTCAATGAGTAGGCAGCTAGTTGCAAACTGAGTGAGGAGTGGACAGAGGACAGGCAAACAGAGGGAGTTTGCTTGGGAGTTCAGGTGGGGGGAGTTCCCACAGAGTTTTTGTGCCTTTCAGGTTCTTTGAGCAGTAAATGCAGCATCTGAAGAGGCTCCTAGAAGTAAGACAATAAGGATCGTGTGTGATCAGCTGTTATGGCCTGCACAGGATGTGCCTTGTCTTCCTCCCAGGGGACAGAAGCAGCACAACAAAGTAAGAGCTGAACAAAGTAAGAGCTGATCTCCATATTGGAAGAAAAGGTTTAAGTACTAGAGGCTCAGGTATCTACCCTGCATTGCATTAATGGAAAAGAAGACTTTCTGGGTAGAAGTCAGTGTTGGAACTTCAGGCCCAGCTGCTAATGAATGAGAGGGCAGTGCAGAGCAGGGAGGAGAACTGGCAGCATGTGACCTCCTGAACAAGAAAGAGGAGAACTCAGGTACCCACAAGGCAGAAACCATCTTCTGAAGAGCTATTCCGGCAGAGAATGGTTTGGAAGCATTATGGGGAGAAGGCCCATGGAACTGAAGGCATGGGATGCACTGTCTTAAGGGTCACCAAGTGATGGCAGGGTGGCTGGGGTTGGGACAGTGTCTCCTTTAGAAGCGAGCCTGTTTGGCCGGAGAGAAGAGACTCAGGGAGGGGTGGGGATTGTACCTGCCAGCCAGGTAGAAAGCCTGGAAAGCTTTTCATTACAGGGAGCAGGAGAAGAAGCTTCAGCTGGGAAAGGCTTTAGGAAAGAGATGACTTGGGGCGGGGCATGTTGACCCTGGAGATGAGGGCTGGCAGATTTGTGTTTGAGGTCATTGTGATGACCATAGATGCCCAATGCTGAGCTACACCAAACCTCCCCAGCAGCATGCCAGGTGCAATGTGACTTACAGGCAAGCCCTGAAGTCCCATCAGCTGTTAAGACCCCATAGGTGCTAGTCCTGATAGGTATAAAGTGTGAAAACACGGGCAGCCTGAAATGTAACTGCTTGCAGCCCTGCCCATGTGGACATACTGACATTAAATGACTACCAATTTCCTGGTATAAAAAAAATTTTTAAGCTCCGTTTTTTCATCTCCCACATGGCTGGAGTCCAGCACTGTGTGGAAATGAATAGGCAGTGGAAAGGTCTAGCTTGAGTTATAGTGAGATAACTGGAGTCTCGGTGTTTGTCAGCCCATTCTTTCTCCCCAAATCAGCCTCAACCTGCTTTTCTCCCTTTGTCTTATACCCTGCAACCTCCAAATCCCTGACTCATTTAGCACACATTTCCTTCAAGCTTAATTCTGATCTTGACAGCCTTGTGTATCATAGAATCATGAAACTGGAAGGAACCTCAAGAGGTCATCAAATTCAGTCCCCTGCCCTCATTGCAGGACCAAGCACCCTTTAGAATGTCCCCGAGAAAGTGTTTGTCTAACCTGCTCTTAAAAATCTCCAATGAAGGAGATTTCACAACCTCCCTAGACAATTTATTGCAGTGCTTAACCACCTGACAGGAAGTTTTTCATAATGTCCAAACTAAATCTCTCTTGTTGCAATATAAATCCATTGCTTCTGTGGAGGTTAAGGGGAATATTTTTTCACCTTCCTCTTTGTAACAACTTTCAGATTCTTGAAAGCTGTTATCATGTCTCCCCCTTGGTCTTCTCTTTTCCAGATGAAACAAACCCATTTCTTTGAGTCTTCCCTCATAGTTCATGTTTTCTAGACCTTTAGTCATTTTTGTTGCTCTTCTCTGGACCTTCTCCAATAGGGCACCCAGAACTGGTCAAAACACTCCAGTTGAGACCTAATCAGCACAGAGTAGAGTGGAAGAATTTCTTCTCATGTCTTGCTCTTGCTAAGACATCCCAGAGTGATGTTCCCTTTTTTTGCAACGGTGTCACAGTATTACCTTATATTTAGCTTGTGGTCCACTATGACCCCTAGATTAATGTTCCCACTAATCTTTTCCATTATGTACACCGAAGCATGTGAAAATGTGTCCCTCCAGTAGAAATAAAACCAAGCTGTGGGTGCTCTGCTAATCATCTGAATCGCTCCTGAGCACCCGTGCAAGTGCACAGCATATAGGGGACTCTGCCCTAGATCCCTTTCTGCAATACTCCTTCCTATACAGTCACTTCCCATTTTGTATGTGTAACATGGATTATTTCTTTCTTAGTGGAGCACTTTGCATTTGTCTTTAATGAATTTCATCTTATTTACCTCAGACCATTTCTCTAATTTGTCCAGATAATTTTGAATGTTCATTCCATCCTGCAAAGCACTTGCAACCCTCCCAACTTGGTATCATCCTCAAAATTTATAAGCATAAATCTCTAAATCATTGGTGAAGATATTGAACAGAACCGATCCCAGAATGCATTCCTACAGAACCCCACTTGTTATGCCCTTCCAGAATGAATGACTGTAAACCATTGATAAATACTCATTGGGAATGTTTATCCAGTTATGTACCCACCTGTTATTAGGTCTATCTAGGCTGTATTTCCCTAATTTATTTATAAGAAGGTCATACGAGACTGTATCAAAAGCTTTACTGAAGTCTAGATATACCATATCTACTACTTCCTCCTATCCACAAGACTTGTTACTCTGTCCAAAAAAAAAGCTATCATGTTGATTTGACAAGATTTGTTCTTGACAAATCCATGCTGACTGTTACTTATCACCTTATTATCTTCTAGATGTTTTTGATTCCTTAATTATTTGCTCCATTATTTTTCCTGGTACAGAAGTTAAGGTGACTGGTCTGTAATTCCCTGGGTTGCCTTTATTTCCCTTTTTATATATATCGACACTATTTTTGTCCATTTCCAGTCTCCTGGAATGTCTCCCATTTTCCATGACTTCAGGGTGTAGAATACTAACTGCGTTTACATTAACCAAAGTAGGTATGACAAGGGTGGTTAATGAATATGTAAACCAGCTGAGATCAGAAAGAAATTTCCAGCCATTTTGCACAAGCAGGGTTTTATGTCTTATTGTGAAGCAGGATACCAGAGTAGAAGTACCTTCAACCTGTATGGGGACTTGACATAATGTCTCAGGATGCTCCAGTCCAATGGCTTATGTCATTCCACAAGAATTCTAATGTGTCACAATTTTGTTGTGTACTTCTGCCTCACTTCATGTATGTGAAGCGTGGCAATCCAAGTTATCTGTGAAAATGAGGTTGGTTGATTTCAGTCTTTCCCCCAAGCAAACAGACGTCTATATTACAAAAACTACCACATAATTTCATCTCAGTCTCTGATCAAGTGAGGCTCACAACTGGAACAACAGGGGCTGCTGGAGGTCTGGATTGAGATATAGTCGCTGATCCGTGCGCACGAAGTCTGCACAGCGCCTGTTTGCACTATTCTTTGTTCTAGCCAGTGCTGTTAAGTCTCTCTAAGCCACTTTAATAAGCAGAAAACTCAGCCAAGAATACTGAAAGAAGGATAAAAGAATGATTAGTTATTATAGTCTTGCATTCCAGAACCATGAAAAATGAGTCTGTTATTTAAATCCACCAAATTCCTGTGGAACCAGCAGTATGTGGCGAGGTTCCCTTCAATACAGTGAGCTGGCTGGTTTCCCCAAGGCCATCTTACCCAGAAGGGCTTCAGGGTGTAAGACTGTGCACTGACGTCTCACTCCCATGGATACTCACTGGAGACATTTGCCAGCCTGAGTCTCTTCACTAAAGAGTTGTCCCATCAGAGCACAGCGATAGGGAGGAGACCAGCTGGCTGGGTACATACATGGGACCCCACAGATGGAAAAGCAAGCCAAGATAGCTTCGGGGAATGGCGAGCGCAGTCACAATTATTACCAGGGGGTTTCAGAAGAGTGGGGCTGGAGATCAATGTTGCATTGTCCCTACTGGAGGAGGGGAGCAACGACACAAAGCAGCGAGACATTTCAGTGAGCGCTAGCACTGGATCAGTGGGGAGGCTCATTGGAATGGGGCTGGGTAGGGATCCTTGAACCTGTCTTCTGTGTGCCTAGACCCAGGGAAATTATCAAGATCTTCAAGCAGAGCTCATTTAAATCCCCCATGTGCTTCCCTAGCTCTGCTTCAGAGTTTCCCTTGACACTTCTACTAGCAATCAGAGAGAGGTTTTGTTTAGTTGTCCCCTTCCCGTTTACTCTTTTCCACAGCCAAGTCATAAATCTGAATGAGGAGCCCCATGATGATCCCCAGGACAGCAGACGGTGAGAAGTGGGCCCCTGAAGGAGAACAGAAGAAATAACAAAGGTGCCCAGAAATGACCAGGTGCTTGAATCAATCTGGATCAGAATCTTCTCTCTTTTCGAGTTCTGGCCTTACGTGAAAGTCTTTCAATCCCGCTCTCTTCCCCTGAGAGCCTGGTCTGTGCATGCTGGGATTCCCTCTGGGACCTTTCCCACTTGGCTTGCAAGAACATCTTGTCCAGCTGTGGGAGAACACTTCATCCAGTTCTCTGGGAGCCAAAATCTGTGTTCGACGTTAGCTCGTCACTTGGGTTACTCTATTAGGCACCTGAGAGCTCTCTGGCCATGCAGGCCAGGCCCACATGCTGGGGTGGGGGCGCTAGGTAAAGGGTGATACCACAGTTTAAAAGCTTCAGGGGATAGCTGAGTTAGTCTGTACAGGGAAACTGAAAAAACAACAAATAGTCTAGTAGCACCTTATAGACTAACAAAACATGTAGATGGTATCATGAGCTTTCGTGGGCACAGCCCATTTCTTCAGATGACTGTAGTGTTGGATGTGTTGGTCCTAGACATCCTACACTCCGGTGATCTGAAGAAGTGGGCTGTGCCCATGAAAGCTCATGATACCATCTACATGTTTTGTTGGTCTATAAAGTGCTACCAGACCATTTGTTGTTTTTTCAGTTTACCACAGTTCAAGTTCATGTCTCACACCACAGTTTGTAAACCTTTTCCCTAGCTATTGACATCTCTGCTTCTTTAATCTAATTGGCTGGGCATCATACACACTGTATAAAGACTAATTGCTTATGTCCTTGTCTTATGCCTCTTCTGAGCTTATCAGTTCAGGTCAGCCTATCTCAGCTAACCTGAAAACCTGTCCAGCACACAGCCAGCGAGTGACACCCTTGTTTCTATTTAACCTTGCACTCAGATCAAGCCATATGCAAGTCTACTTGTGCCCAGCAAGACCTGTGCCTACATGTGGCTAATCCAAATAGCTTGCTCCTTGTATTTGCTTATTTTTTTGATGGGCTATTTCTTTTCTACAGTGGGTCATTCATAGGGCCAAATATAGCATGAGATTTAATCTTCTCAAGGTATTGTCACCATCCAGGAACTGAAATACCATATGACCAGGTTACACATTATTTATTCTAGTCTGCAGGGGCGTTGCAAAAATTTATGAAAAATAAATAGGATGAATTTCCCTATTCCTTTCGGGATTCCTCTAGATTGGGACTGACAGGAATATTTGGGTCTGTTTGGATTTTATTCCCAGTATCAGTGAGGAGTAACACCATAAAAGAGAGTTCTAGACAAGTACAGCCAGTATAAGGAAGATCAGAATCAGGCCCTTATGTTTTGATGCCAGAAAAGGGTTGTAGCAGAAAAAGTGGCCACAGAATAAAGCTCCGCTCCAGAGCCATTCATGCTTGGATCAGCAGATGAAGGCTACTGGCACCTAAATGGGGATATGTGAGAACTTTATTATGGCAATAGATTTAGATGCTGAGAATTTCAATGGAGCAAGCCTTTAAAGTTTATGAAGCAGATAATGATTCTGGGCTGGACTTTGTCTTTTATTTACTGGTTTGATTTTTCCTTACTGTTTAGTGAAGGGACTGTCTTTAAAAGCTTAAAGGAGCTATGAACACAACCAAGATAGCCCTGTCAAGTCTCAGAAATTGAGGCTATTGGGGAGAATAATATCTGGTTCTTATTTAGAGATTTTCATCTAGAGAGCTCAAGGTGCTTTACAAAGGAGGTCAACATCATTATCCCCATTTCACAGACAGGGAATGTGATGGGTTGGACCCCTGGGATGCCCCCTGTTGTGCTGAAAATACCACTAAGCCCTCCTTTTCTGTCAGCTTGGACACCCCTGAACACTGCCTTGCTGAGCCAGGCTCTTAAGCCTCCTCCAGCATACACACAATTCAGACACAATGTCCGTTTTTTTTCTAAGAACTTCTCCTAAACTGTAAAAGCTAGGACCACCAAATATGGTCTGCAGCTTCCACTTTCTCTAACTTAAACCAAGGTCAGGGTTTGTTTGTGCCTGGAAAAAGGGAAGTGCCAGGAATGGGACTATTTCCCATAACATGGGAAGGGAGGGGGTATAGAGAGGAAAAGGATGCAATACTGACAGTGGCCACTGGGGCCAGCAGCAGCATGAAGAGAGTGGCCAGCAGGGCTGGGGCTCTACCATTTTGCCTGCTAGCTCACTAACAAGTGGCTCCCCTGCCCCAAACCTGGAGCCTGTCCCCCCGGGAAGAGCCTGCAGGCCATGAGGGGCCACTGAAGGGGGCAAGCCCCCAGAAACTTACCCCCCCCCAACAGCCTGCAGGCCACGGGGGGAAGGGGCTGCTGGAGGGGGAGCTGCTGGAGAGGGTGCAGCTGAAAGGGGGAAGCCCCTTGAGCCTGGCCCCTCCCCAGACACCCTGAAGGCTGTGGGGGGAGGGGCACTGCAGGAGAGGGCAGCCCCCAGAGCCTCGACCCCTCCTCAACAGACCTGCAGGCCGTGGGGAGGAAGGGTTACTTCAGGAGGGGGCAGCCCCCAGATGTTCATGCCCCCAGATAGCCTGTAGGCCATGGGGGAGAGGGTTGCTGTAGGAGGGGGAGCCCTGGAGCTTCAACCCCTGCAGATAGCCTTCAGGCCATGGGGGTAGGTGGAGGGAGCAGCACCCCCTGGAGCCTCGCCCCTCCCAGCGTGCAGGCCCCAGGGGTGCTGGAGGGGGCAGTAGCCTCTGGAGTCTGGTCCCCACAGACAGCCTGTTGGCCATGGGGGAGAGCAACTGTGGGGGGGTCCACCGGCAGGGGAGCACTGCCCCAACTCCACAGGAGGAATCGCCACTGGAGCAGTGCCAACCTTGCCATCATGGGTGATCCCAGTAAGCCCACATGTACCTCCCAGCTCCCTGTCCTGAGTCCCCTGCCCTGAGTCCAGCACCTCCCACATGCCTTGACTTTAGCATCCCCTTCCTCCTGCCCTGAGCCCCCCACACCTCCAAATCTGCCCTAAGCCACCTATCTCTTGCCCCTTCTCACCCCCAACTCTCAATCCAGCCTTCATGTTCGAAAAATACAATCATTGAAATAACACATGCATATTTTTCATTTTTTAAAAAAAATCTTCAGTTACAGTCCTGAGCAGCGCTGGGTACCTCTGCTAGTATTTTCATAAGGAGCATGACATGTAATGTCACAGGGAAACTGAAGTACAGAAAGAGGAAGTAACTTGCCCAGGGTCACCCAGTTGACTAGTGGCAGAGTTGTGGCTAGAACCCAATCTTCTGAATTCCAATCCAGTGCTCCCACTGATGATTGAAATTGGGGCTAATCTATCATTTAGGGAAGGCCCTAATCTGTCACTTTGCTTCATGTTATCATTTGTTTTTTTCATTCTAGGAGCCCAAAGTGCTTTATTGATTCATTTATTGATTTAACTCAAACTGAGGACAAGAGGAGCCATAAAATCACAGAAACATAGGGCTGAAAGAGACCTCAGGAGTCATCGAGTCCAATCCCCTCCCCAAAGCAGGACCAACCCAACTAAATCAACCCAGCCAGGGCTTTGTCAAGCCAGGAATAAAAGCCTCTGGGGAAGTAGATTCCATCACCTCCCTAGGTACTTCCAGTGCTTCCCCACCCTAATATCAAACCTAGACCTCCCCCACTGTGATTGAGACCATTACTCCTCAATCTGTCACCACTGAGAACAGCCTCTCTCCATCCTCTTTGGAACCCCATTCAGGTAGTTGAAGGCTGCTGTTAAATCCCTCCCCCTCTTTCCTCTTCTATAGACTAAATAATCCCAAATCCCTCAGCCTCTCCTCATAGGTCATGTGCTCCAGACCCCTAATCATTATTGTTGACCTTCACTGGACTCTCTCCAATGTGTCCACATCCTTTCTCTGTGTGTGTGTGTGGGGGGGAGAACTGGACACAATACTCCAGATGTGGCCTCAGCAGTGCCAAACAGAGGGGAATAATCACTTCTCTAGATCTGCTGGCGATGCTCCTATTATGCCATTAGCCTTCTTGGCTACAAGCGCACCCAGTTGACTCATATCCAGCTTCTCATCCACTGTAATCCCCAGGTCCTTTTCTGAAGAACTGCTGCTTAGCCATTTGATCCCCAGCCTGTAACAATGCTTGGGATTCTTCTGTCCCAAGTGCAGGACTCTGCACTTGTCCTTGTTGAACCTCTTCAGACTTCTTTTGGCCCAATCCTCCAATCTTTTCTTTGGCCCAATCATTTACTTCCAATAACTTATGGGATGAACTTTGCTTGTCGGCTAGTAAATTGGGCAAGAACAGTAATGATTTGCTTGAATATGTTTATGATTCCGAGCAGGGCCAGCTTTAGGAAGTGCGGGGCCCAATTCGAACAGTTTTAGCGGGCCCTCCCCCCCCCCCCCCCGGATTTTTTGTTGAGCAAAAAAAAAAAAAAAAAAAAAGGACAACCGCAAATATCACATCAGAAGTAGATCTGATCAAAATGTATATAAATATAGTTGAACTTTTTTATGCAAAATTTTACACAAAATTAAATCAGTTGCCTTGAGTGTAGGTCAAATATTTTCAATTGCAAACTATCCAATCTTTTCAATAAAGTTTAAAGTTTAATTTTTAAAAAGTTACCAGAGAGCGTTGCAGTTTTCTGTTACATTGATTTACTTTTTAAATAGCAAAAATGGAGTCTTTGTTAAGAAAGTGTCAGTTCTGTGGTCAAATTCCAGTCCTCAGTGATTTCAGCACCAATGATTTCACTAGGTAATATGGTACTTCACCACCACCATTGCCTCCTTTGCACTGCCCTTCAACACATTGACTGCATGTTGAGTCCAAGGTCAGTCTACACAAGATTTGATCAATGATTTTTGCTCAAGCGATCACAGAGACAAGACAAGGACTCTCAATTGATTCTAGTCAGCTCTGCCTTTAAACACTGGATGTAAAGTGTCAGATATAATTGAGGACTCCCAAATAGACTCTACACCACCAGAAATAAAACCTGTTTCCATCTTCTGTGACTTTCAGTTAGGTATGACTCACTATCCTCTGCTTAGTGTTTAAGTTATGGTAGGCCCTAAGCCAGGTCATATTAAGTTCAGATCTTTTTCCTTTTAATCATACAATATGGATAACAACATTTTATTCTCCCAGCTCCAAGTCTTAAGTGAATTTCAACCCAAAAGAGCCAAAAATGATCACCTTGACATAGCAAGTGTGTCTACTGATCTCTGTGGCAAAGTAGGTATGTCTATATAAATAAGGTCTGCTCGTGAAGCCTTTTCCTACAGTTGATTAACAGATGGCAGTAGACAGCTCATTCAGACCACTGGATGATAATAGTTAGTCACCCTGACCAGTCATTAACCATAGTCATGCACTCACCCTACTCTCCATTGTCTCTATGTTTCTCTGATGACCTGTGACAAAAAAGGAGGGTGGAAAGGGAAACTGAAGGGAGAGACCTCCCTAAATTCACCAATCAAAGAGCAGTATTGCCAACCCAAAAATCACAAGGAACACCTACATAAAGTTATGAGAATGGTCTACAAATCATAAGATTTTTAAAAAATAAAACATGTTGAATTTTTATTGGTCTTTTGTTTATTGAGTATTTAGGGTTCATGTTTTAAAGCTTTCCTCCTTAGCTGTAAGGCCCAGAAGTATAGAGAACTTCTTTTAAATGAAAGCTGAGATTCCTACATAATCAATTGACTCCAGGCCTTTAGAAAAACACCAAATGTTTTGAGACTCATGGTAAAACAATGGAGGAATTCTTGTGAGCCCATGCTTTGCCCACAGTATAAATAAAAAAACCACAATATCTTCTCCACTAAATATCCTAATGAGATACTGCAAATGGTAAACTGAATTCAACAGCTCTTGATATGAACAGGTATCAACCTAGTTTTTCATATTTGAGATGGGTTACCAGGAATCATACATGACAATATGAAATCTTTCCACTCTCAAGTCAGCATATTCACAAAGCACCTATAATTTTGATCCATGCATTTATTGGATAGTGAAAGAGAAAGGAGGGGAGTGTAGATAAATGTTCAAATTAAAAAAAAAAAAAAAGCCTGAAGGAATTAGGACTGGGCTCCTACATCTCACGTTCAGAACTGACTAAGACACTTATGACCAGATTTTCAAAGGTGTGTACAGATTTTTGAAGATCCGAGTTGGCAACTGTCTCTTTAGGAGCTTAATTACCTTTGAAAATCTGAGCTTAGATTTCCAAGTCCAATTTTCAAAAATGACTTTAGTCACTCAAGTGCTTTTGAAAATTTTAACTGGGGGCCTAAAGAGACAAAAATAGACAAAAGGCAGGAGATATGGTATTCCTTTTAAAAACGTGTGACATCTATTTTTAACTAAATTTTATATTATTTTTCTCCCAGGGGCAACTGACTCCTCTGGCCCCCTCACTACGCCACTGCCCCTCCTCCTGCAGATCTATCATCTTATACATGTGAAGATCTGAGAGAGCCGTCCCCATGAATCTGCAGTTAGTGTCTGTGGCACCTGCTTCTGGGTGGTGTCTCAATGCTGCCACATTCACCTCCAAAGAGGGGGCTTCCCAAAGCAGGCCCTTGCTGCTGACCCCCCAAGGCATCCACAGATCCAGTCTCCTTTCAATGGGCCCACTTCCCAGGGCTCATTGATCTTGGATCTGGCTTCTATCCCCTCTCCAACCTTTGCAACTGCCCAGAGGTGCTCACCTTCTGCCTTATACATTCCCACCTCATTCACCCCACAGGGACAGTCTCTGCCTCACTTGTCCTAGGGACTATTCTACCAAGACTTAATACAAAGTTTCCATGTAAAAGGACTCACTACAAAGCTAAAAACTTCAATGAGAGAATGATTAATACAGAGACGTGTCTACATCTGCTGCAGGGGAGACACCTCTGCCTGCCTACACCCCTCTCCCCCAGAGTCTACAGCCCCATTGCAAAGCAGGGGAGTGGAAGGAAAGAGGCTGAGGCTCATCAACGGGACTGAAGCAGTCATGAGCAAGCCATGCCTGGGAGCCATTCTCCTGTCCATTGTCCGTGCAATGTTGCTTCAGGCACGCTGAAATGCAGTCACCTCTAGGGTGGGCTGGACAGCTGTTTAACACCTGCACAAGGTTTCAGGAAGGGGGCAGTGCGGGCTGCCTTCCTGCAGAGCCCCCATCAGAACTACTGTGCCCTCCTGGCTTAGGAAAAGAATAAACAGGAGGATTGGAAATTAACCCACCCAGTCTCACATCCCCTAGGCAGGGAATGAGCCATCTACATTAGGCCCCAGCTGGAGTATCATGTTCAGTTCTGGGCGCCACATTTCAGGAAACATGGAGAAACTGGAGAAAGTCCAGAGAAGATCAACACAAATGATGAAAGGTCTAGAGAACATGAGATATGAGGCAAGGCTGAAGAAATTGGCCTTGTTTACCTTGGAAAAGAGAAGACCGAGAAGGGACATGAGAGCAGCTTTCAAGTATCTAAAAGAGTATCAGAAGGAGGAGGAAGAAAAATTGTTCTGCTTGGCCTCTGAGGTTAGAATGAGAAGCAATGGGTTAAATTGCAGCAAGGGGAGGTTTAGGTTGGACATTAGGAAAAACTTCCTGCTTGTCAGGATGGTTAAACACTGGAATAAATTGCCTAGTGAGATTGCAGAATGTCCATCACTGGAGATATTTAAGACCAGGTTAGACAGACACCTGACAGGGATGAGCTAGGACAACTCAACTTTGGAAGCCCCAGGGGCCACGCTGATACTAACAGAACATGCTGAGGGACTCAACTTAAGTGTGGTTGTATATGCAAGCAAATATATACAAACAGCTTCTCTCACACTGACAGGAATGAATACAAAGATTAAGTCAAGACTACACAACACACAAGCCCCATTTAAGTCAGTTCTGCTGATATTAATAAAATGCAATATTTACCCGACAGCACTTTCATGTGACAGCACTTTTCATGAACAATGACAGTCCAAGAATTTAACTACTAAAACACATATCAACAGAAGATCATTACACTGACTACTTTTTTGTTTTGGTTCCCACTCGCCGGCCATGTGTTGATCCCTCATAAACCCAAACTGCATGAGCACAAACAAACTGGCTGTGGGCAGCATACCAAGTTATTAATAAATATTTTATAAACCTTTACCTTTTCTCTCTGCTGTCATGTCTCCTTTCCTTGCTCCATCATCTCCCCTGGTGCCTGCTGCCCCCCAACTCCTCACCCTCCTCTGCTATCCTGACTCCTGCCCTTCTCACTGCCCTCAGCCCTCCTGCGACCTGCCCCCCTCCACCAGCCGTTCTCTCCCCCCTGTGCCCACTCCTCCAGTAGCCCCACTCTGATCATGTGAGCTACCCCTCTTCTAACACCTCCCGCTACACACCTGCCCTGCCTCTCTCCTCTGGTGCTGGTCCCTCCCCTGCAGGTGTCTGTCCTTCTGCTTCACCCCAGAATCTCCTGGCACCTGCACCTTCCCTTAGCCCTGCACCCTCCTGGTGCCTCCCCCTTCCCTTACTGCCCCTGCCCCCTTTGCCCTCTTTTTCCCTGATGTCCACCCCCTCACCACTCTGCCCAGTTCCCCTCCTGCCCCTCTGCGCCCTCACACATGCCTTACTCCATCCCCACCTTTCTCATGCCCACCCCTTCTTTCAAGCCTTCTCCCAGCACCTCCCCCTCTAGCCCCCCAATGCCCTTCCACTCTCCTCTCCTCTCCCAGCATCACCCTTTCCCTCATTGTCTGCACTTGGCCCCCTGCCATTTGTCTCTCCTCCACCTTGTCTCTTGGTGCCTCCACCCCAGCCCAAGGCCCAAGCCCCTTTCCCTCCCCTCCCCACCTCCGCCCAAGCCCCTTCCTCCTCCTCCACCCCGCCCCGCCCTCGCTCAAGCCCCTTCCTTCCCCCACCGCTGCCACCGCCGCCGCATAAGCCGGTTCCTTACCTTCTGCCTTCCACGTTGTGGGGCCGAAGTCTGCACTCAGGCCCCGGAGGCCGAACCCGGAGCCAGCCAGGCCCCGCAATGTGCCTCCCAGGAGTTTCAAAAAACCCGGGCCGTGACATCACATCACACCCGGGCGTCCTCCCCGCCCACCAGCAACACTGTGCAAGGCAGCAGCAGCAGCTGGTGAGGAGGAGCAGCACTTAGCCGCGTATGGCAGGGACCGTCCAGGGCCGAGGGGGGCGCTGTGGGGGCAGGGTGGGAGGACGCGCGGGGGGGCCAGCATTGGGGTCCGGGGCCCGCTCCAGGCAGAGCCGGGGAGAGAGACAGCTCCACATATTGGTGGAGCAGGGCCCCAGCTCTGTAACTCGCCGGCACTTCCGGGTGCAGGGGCGCGGGGCCCCCTTAGGTGCGGGGCCCGATTTGGCCTAAGGCCGGCCCTGATTCCGAGCTGTTCCCCCAAGTAATGATGAGTCTGTAAAATTGCAATGAACAGCACAAGAACAAATGCTCAAACTGAGTTTCAAGAAGTGTTGATTAGCTGTGGATAGGACACGGCTGTGTCACACAAAGACACAAATGCCACTTGCTCATCATGCCTCGTAGAGTGCAAACATCTTAGAATTTCCATAGAAAAAGAGATTTCTTTAGAGCAGGTTTCAAACTTCAAAACACGTCTAGATGGCATGAGAATAAATGAATTATCGCTGATCACATTTTTCAAACCTGTATTGCTGCTTAGATCATATTCCTCTTTTGAGATTGTATGTGCTGTTTGGCAAATAACAGTTAAGTCTTGTATTCTTGGGCCATTTATCACATTCAGATTCTTTGCTTTGCTTTACAAGACATCGCTTAAAAATTCACTTTTGTGACACTGAATGAGGAAGTCATACTATCCCAGGCCAGATGACACCTATATGTGAGAAGAGGAAAACAGCTGGTAGAATGTGCTGCAATCTGCTTACAGCATGGGCTCCAGAACCCAAACGCTTTCTTGAAAGAGGCATTTCAAACTACAAAGGATTTGAATGGAGTCAGGGCTTGCCTACACTGCCACATTTTGTCACCAAAAATTTGACAACAAAACAGTGAGAGTGTTTACACTGCAATAGAACTTTTGTGGGGAAAAGCACCCACTTTTGGTAACAAAAAACTTCCACCCTGCTAGAGACTTTTGTCTTTTCCCCTCCCTTTATTGTTAACAAAGAGCCAGCATTTACTCTGCTGTTTGTTTTGTCGAGAACTGGCTTCTGCTAATATCCCACAATGCCAGTCCTGTTGTCTGTGCAGGGGCAGCCAGTGGCTATAGGCTGACTCGGCTGTCACCTAGGGCACCGCCTTCAATGGTGCCCAATGATGACATCTCGGGGCGCCCCAGGGCGCCCGATGATGACGTCACCCCATTGATGGCCCATTGACGGCCGTGCAGGCGGGGGCACCGATCGTGTGTTCCGCCTGGGGTGCCAGCTGCCGCAGCCCGCCTTGGGCTGCTCCTGTGGCCATGCTCAGTATTTTATGATCTTTGTTGCACTGCAGGCATGCACCCCTCCACTTTCAAAGCTCTGGGCAGTATCTGACAGCTGAGTGAGCTGCTCTGTTTAGGGAGCAAACAACGAGCCAATCATTGGAATGCTTCTGTTCTGCTCTGCTAGTAATGCAGCAGTCTGCAGAGGTGGGCTGGAGAGACTGCTGTGCTACTTTGACATCTTCAGCACAGAGAGCTCACAGAGTTATGAGGAATCCCAAGAAATGCAGGGATCAGCTCGGCCTTCCCATAACACTGCACTGCGAGATGCTTACCCTCGTTCTTTGCTCTGTCCGTCATCAGAGAGCTAGCAATGTGGCCATGAAATGTTGACCAGTTTTCACATTTGGTGACTATTCATGTTGACAGCACTTTTGTCACCACACCTTCCCCATGTAGACAGAGCCTCAGTTTGGAATCAGGAGGCGTGAACCTGCAGTGAAACTAGAGGAATGGGACCTGAACGTCTAAGCAATTCCAAGATCTTGGACCCAGCATATTTGAACAGGCCAAGCTTTAGCAAATAACTTTCCATTCAAAACATTCTTATTGTATCCAAGTGCACTTTCTCTTGGGTTAAGATGTTGATTCTACTGAAGTAGCTTGTAGCTTTGAGAAACATTTGCAAGGTGCTAGGGGGGGTCAGGTGACATCCCATTCAGTCCATTGGGTTTGGCTAGCTATGCACCGATCCCTGAGGCATGTGGCTAAAATCTTCATGCACTCCTTTGCCAATTCACTCAGAAGGGGTTTACATTTTCACCATAGCAGAGATTGGAGTCACTGTCATGCAGGAAGGTGTTGGAATGCAGATCGGGAAGATTCATATCACACGGTGTTAGTCCACCAACAGTCCGTGCTGGGGCTGGCAAGGAACGTTGTATAAATCCACTCCTCAGCACGTTTTGGCTGCACCAAGTACCATGTGGCCTTGGGGAAGGATTCTTTTCCCCTCATTTGATGTTATATCTCACTGTGCTACGCATGGCTACTCACGCGTGGCATCCGTGGGTTGGGCCCACTGTATTTGCCTGTTGTAGGCACCCAGCTATTAATTTCCAAGTGCTTGTTGCCAAGGCTTATGAATTGTTCCCATGTAATCACTGGCCTGCAGTTTATTGTGATGACATGAACGATGCTCTTGAGGCTTGTATTAGCCATTCATATGAAATATCTGAATTGTTTCCATGGGAACAGAGAGTGCAAATCATCATCCAGTAGGAAATGATTTTTTGCATTATATGAATAAACACTCAGGAAGTTTGCTATGGCTCCAAATGCAGCAATTGCAAACTTCCCCGACTGCACCTGACTTCCCCGAGAGCGAGTTCTGAACTGCCACTATACAGGAAGCAAAAGGAGTGAGTGGCCACAAAACAGCATTACCCAGTGTGTAAAGCCAAGCTGGAGACTTAAGGGCTGGCTGCAAGGGCAGGGAGCTCTATAATGCCTCCGGGGGCGGGGGGAGGTCCTATAGGAAGGTAAGGGGGGCAGGGAGCAAGACATCATTTAATATCAGAGGCAGAGCGCGGCAGCAGCAGCAGCTCAGACTGACCTTTTGTAATAGAGATGTATCTGAACAGGCCCGGCCAAAGAATATGTGGGGGCCCAAGGTAGCATGTTGTGGTTGGCTGTACCACATGGCCAGGTGGCTCCTGGCTAGGGCAGTGAGCAAGCAGCCGGGCAGGTGGGCACCAGGCAGCACGGGGCCCTGAAGACACGGGGCCCAAGGCAACCACCTTGCTCGCCTTGCCTTAAGGCCAAGCCAGGACCTGAACCAAAACCTTAGGTCCCAACTGCCCTGAAGTTTGAGTTAACACAGACCCAGGTCAGAGCATTGTGGCTGAGCTCTGCAGTATAACAAGCCTTGGTCTGAGGGGAGGTTTGGCTTGGAGTGGACTGGTACTTCTGTTCCCTCTCTGCTTTCTAGTCTGCCATGAGAATACAGCAAGATGTCACTGGGTTTGCCTTCACTGCAGAATTAACTCCAGTTATCCACAGGTGACTTACTGGCTTGAGAGAGCAGCCAGTTTGTAAAATGACTCTTCAGTTACTGAGTCCACATGGGTGCTGCATTCACTTGTGTGTGGCCCTGATACTTCTGGGGGGACAACCCCATAGTCCACTGCACAACCATAAGCTGAGTCTCTCTATGGATCCTTTCCAGGTGGATTGTGGGAGAACTTGTCTGTCCTTTCTGGCCACCTGGAGCAACTGTGAGTAGACTTTAGAGAACTAGCCATGCTCCAGTGCAGCTAGTCTGTCCCCACTGATCATGTTAACAGCTGATGAGTTGTGTTAATTGGAGCTTTAGCCTATACATCTGACAAGCTAGAAAACTTCAGTTAACGGCACATCACACATTACAGGGGTAAACAGTGAGGTGGCAAAATTTGCAGATGATACCAAACTGCTCAAGATAGTTAAGACCAAAGCAGACACTGAAGAGCTTTGAAAAGATCTCGCCAAACTAATGATTGGGCAACAAAATGGCAAATGAAATTTAATGTTGATAATAGGGCTGTCAAGCAATTAAAAAAATTAATTGCGATTAATCACACGATTAATTGTGCTGTTAAACAATAATAAGAATACTATCTATTTAAATATTTTTGGATGTTTTCTACATCTTCAAATATATTGATTTCAATTACAACACAGAATATAAAGCGTACAGTTCTGATCCCGGGATCTGCACGGTGCTGCCCCTTTGAAATGCTGCGGCAAGACCAGGTTCAGATGTGCGGCACTACCCCTTTGTAATGCCACCGCGGCATTTCAAAGGGACAGAGCTGTGGGGAGCCCAGGATCAGCTGTGCAGCGCTGCCCCTTTGAAACACCACTGTGGCATTTCAAAGGGGCAGCGCCGCACAGCTGATCCTGGGGTCCACACAAAACGCCTGCAATTAATGTGCGTTAATTTTTTTAACACGTTAATTCTGCCCAGTGCTCATTGCAGGCATTAATGCAGTTAACTGACAGCCCTAGTTGATAAATGTAAAGTAATGCACATTGGAAAAAATAATCCCAACTATACATGATGGGGACTAATTTAGCTAGAACTACTCAAGAGAGAGATCTTGGAGTCATTGTGGATAGTTCTATGAAAACATCCACTCAGTGTGCAGCGGCAGTCAAAAAAGCAAACAGAATGTTAGGAAGCATTAAAAAAGGGATAGAGAATAAGACAGAGAATATCTTATTGCCTCTATATAAATCCATGGTACACCCACATCTTGAATACTGCGTACAGAAGGGATTGCCTCATCTCAAAAAAGATATTTTGGCATTGGACAAGGTTCAGAAAAGGGTAACAAAAATGATTAGAAGAGAGATTAAAAAGACTTGGATTTTTCAGTTTACGAAAGAGGAGACTAAGGAGGGATATAATAGAAGTCAATAAAATCATGACTGGTGGTGAAAAAAGAGAATAAGGAAAAATTCTTTGCTTGTTTCCATAGCACAAGAACTAGGGATCACCAAATGAAATTAATAGGCAGCAGATTTAAAACAAACAAAAGGAAGTTTTTCTTCACACAGCACACAGTCAACCTATGGATCGCCTTTCCAGAGAATGTTGTGGAGACTAGGGCTTTAATAGCATTAAAAAAAGAGTTAGGTAAATTCATGGAGGTTAAGTCCATCAATGGCTATTAGCCAGGATGGGTAGAAATGGTGTCCCTACCCTTTGTTTGTCTGGAGGTGGGTGACAGGAGAGGCATCATTAGATGATTATCTGATGTGTTCCCTTCCTCTGGGGCATCTGGCATTGGCCATTGTCAGCAGACAGGATACTGGGTTAGATGGACCTTTGGTCTGACCCATTATGGCTGTTCTTATGTTCTTATGGTTTGAGTGTTATGTGTGTAGACGGGACCCTAGCTAGAGGCAACACTAAGTTATAATTTGAGTAAACTCTGCAGTGAAGGCAAAACCACAGAGGATCTCCATTCTGCTCAGTAGTATTCTGCTAGGATGTTTCATGATACTCCCTGATGGATCACAAAGCAGCCAATAGGGATTTAATTTATGTCTGTTATGACTTGCTTGTCAGCCAGTCAGAACAGTGTTTAGGCCTAACTACCACACTTGATCCATTAACAGTTTCCATTCACGTGGAAACTGTGTGCTGAGGGAGGCTACCCTGTGTTCTTTAGGATCCCCTGTGGGGTAAGCATGGGTGTGAGAGATAAAGATAAAAAGATATATCTATAAATATATGGGGCCAAATTCAAGCCTTGTATAACTCCAGGGATTTCCATGGGGTTACACCAGGGATGGATTTTTTCATCTCTGCTCAGTCTATGGGTGGGAAATGGAGGTTTTATGGACTTAAAAAAGTTAGCTCTAGTTGAAAATGAACTAAGTTGCCCTGTGTTAAATGGGAGGTTGAACTAAATGATCATGTGCTCCCATCTGGTCTTGGAAAATGTGAATGTTTGACCTTGCAGACGGCTTTTGGGTTTACACAATGAGCAGGACTCCTCAAACCTTCTTATTGCCCTTTTGCTCTGCAGTTTTCTTCCCAAAAGGCAATTCAGTTCATGAGTTAAGTTCATCTGGCTCCAGGGGAGTTCAATACTACATATCCAGCCAGTGATTATCAACCTTTTCCAACCCATGGTTGCATAGTTTGGACCCACCCTCCTTTGGCTCTGAGTCTGCCACAAAGAAAGGGGAAGGTGGTCGTAATGCCCTGCACCCTGTTCGTGCCCTCCCTGTGGGGAGTGGATCCCCAGGTGAACAACGTGCATATTTGGATGGATGACCTTGGGATACTTCCCTCAGGGTGCTCAGAGCCATACACTGCTCTGTTACCTCCCTGCCTGAGCAAGAGAGAGCTTTGCTGGAGCTTACACTGTGTGTTACTTCCTTGCCACACCAGTCTGTGCACCTGGCCAGCAAACTCTGTGAGCCTGCCAGTCTAATCCAGGCCTTACGGGAATGTGCAGTGAACCCCAGATCCCAAGGTCCCCAGAGACGTCACCCGTTGCGTCCAGTCTCTCTCCCCGGATACTCACAGGACTCATTATATCCACTGTCTCCAGAGAGACAGTGCATACGCTCCAGCCCAGAGGGTAAGGCCATTCTTTACCTTAATAGCCAGCACAGAGATGGTTCAGAGCAGCACAAAGCATGGCCATTAACAGAGAATGGTGATGTAAGCACTGAGCAGAGATAACAGAAATGGTTACAAACAAAACAAAACACACCTTCAAATGAGATTGCAATCCCGCTCTCTGGACATTCACCCTCCAGTCAGTTCTCAGCCTCCTTAACCCATGCAGCTGAGGGATCCACTTGAAACACATGGCTGGATAACCCAGGATTTCTCTCACCTTTTTGTAGCCCAGCAAACCTTTGAAAGTTGTTTTTGAAGACAGTAAGGCTATATCTACACTGCAGCCTCCGCAGGATACCTCTGGCCTCCGCCATCAGGGAGAAGCTGTTGGCTACAGGGCGGTCAAGAAAGTGTCATGAGCCTTAGGCTTCCTGTGGTGGAAAGTGCAGCTGGTGTTTCTGGAGCAGAAGGGTCCATGTTCCTACCCTGCTGCCTCTGATGTCCAGAGCACGGGATAGTGATGACACAAATCCCAGGCAACCGGGGTTCTGTTACGGTGTTTTTGGAAATGCTTCCTGACTCCTGTATTTTCCCTGGGGCTACCTAATGAGACACCATGTTGAGAAATCACAGGCAGAGAGCTGGATAGAAATCCACGTGCAGGCTGATGAGCTTGGCAGATGTTTTCTTCCAAAACACCTCTTAATGGGATTTCCAGGTTGTGCTGAAAACAATCTGCTGGCAGAGCTCCTCATCCCATGTGCCCCGCAACACTGTCACCCCTTGTCATCTCTGCTAACAGGCTAGGATTATTGACCCAGGAGGAGAGAGACGCCCCTTGTGCTTGCAGGGTACAGGGCAGGCAATTCTTCATATGACTCTTCAAGGTGATCCAGCAGGGATCTGGCTCCCTCTATGTAAAGCAGCATCCAGACTGTGCTCCCCCATGGACCTGTCTGCTGTACTACAGAGGGTTAATGCCATCTCAGGGAAGCACGTAATGGTTTCCATCTCTTGGCAGCGCAGAATTACAATAAGGCAAACTCTTCTGGGGAAGAGCACATCGCTGTTATACTCTCTCTCAGGTGCCGCGTTCTGTTTCTGGAGGGGGGAGTCTGGGATGATTGAAAATAGCTGTCAGGGCACATCCTGTTCCAGGTTTTAACTTGACCCTGATCTTTTGCAAGGGTACAGGATATTCACTCATTAGCATGCTGAGGCCCACCCACCTCCGGCTCCTTGGCTGTTGGCTTAGTGAGCTAAACATCTGGGTTGAAATACCTAGACTCCCTTGAGCAACCGGCTCAGATTCTAGCAGTTGCCTCAGATCTTAGTTATCCAAAGTTGGATCATGCTGTTAAGGATCTTTTGCAGGTGAGCTCAGCCGCCACTCCCTGCTGCCTTGGCACTTTTGGGGACAGTACGGGCCAGCTTTGCAGACACATCACTGTTGTGCAGTCCCCAGACGGGGCTGCTTTGTAATTATGGACTACAGTGCTATCAGGTTCCTTGGGCTGAAATAGGCCAGAGAGATCAAAGTTGTTGTTTGTACCTCATATGCCACCTATTAGTGCTATTGTCATGTGCTCCATTGCATTGGGAGGCGGGCTTTATGATGGAGTGGGTGTGTGTCAATCTTTTCTTGACCATGTGAAGGGTTGAGCTGCAAGGAGGAGGTAGAGGGTTTGGTTTTCTGCCTGCATTACTCTTTCAGAAGCTGATTCAAATAGGCCTGAGCGATAGAGCCCTGCAAATCCTCGGCTATCCACTTTATTTCCACAGGTACCTGCAATGTGGGTAGCCACAGCTCATTTTTGAGGACATGGATGCAGATAAACATTTTGTATCTAGAACCCTGCACATTTCATAGAATCCTAGAATCAAAGGGTTGGAAGAGACTTCAGGTGGTCATCGAGTCTTAAAAACCTCTAGGGATGGAGATTCTACCCCCTCCCTAGGGAACCTATCCCAGTGCTTCCTAGGGAAATAGGTTTTCCTAATATCCAACCTAGATACCCCCCACCCCCCATTGCAGCTTGAGACCGTTGCTCCTCATTCTGTCATCTGTCACCACTTAGAACAGCCTTTCTCCATCCTCTTTGGAACCCCCCCTTCAGGAAGTTGAAGGCTGCTATCAAGTCTTCTCTTCTGTAGACTAAATAAGCCCAAATCCCTCACCCTCTGCTCATAAATCATGTGCTCCAGCCTCCTAATTTGCTTTATTTTCACAAGATCAAAATACAGTTGAAGAGATGCCTTGATTCTCATTTACTCAGCACAGGCTGGAAAGCTCAAGACATCTTTTAACAGGGTAGTTTTCCCATTGCCTTACAGAAAGCACTACATTAGATTTAAAGTTTATGTTCAGTCTGTCTCTGCACAGTCCTCTTCTTCATCCCCACAGTGAAACTGCTCCTCCTCCATTTCCGCAAGGGAATGGCTTAGCAGTGACTTCTGGATGGACTGTCTTTCCTCTTCACTAGTGCTATTATGCAATAGTAGGAGGAGCTGTTTCCTGTTGTACTGAACCTGAAACTTCTGACGTTCTTATTGGCCCTCCAACATGTAGTGTGTTGAAAAAACAGGAATAACGCTGGTTCCTGTTCTCTAAGTAAGTGACAAAGGGAAGAGCTGACCAGAGGAGCTTATAAAAGTCCTTTTGGCAACACAAGAGAACTATGCAGATATCAGCTTTATATCCAGAGGTATCTGCATCAGCACGTGTCAATGCAGATATCCACGGCTCATTTTTGAGGCTACAGATGTGCATGTGGATACAACTGTTGTATTTGCACAGGACTCTACTCAGAGGGACTCACCACAAAATGTGGAACAGTCTTGTCCCTGAGCACATTCTTTAAGTCAAAGCAATCAGTTATCTGCTTTAGACTGAGGAGTTAGCGCAGCACATATAACCCACCAGCCACATACGAGCCGCATCACATCAGGGATGAAGTCATCCTATTATTTCCCAGAGAGAACGCTCTGGGCTTCTCAGCTCTCCTGCATCTGCATGTTCAGCTGCTGCTGCAGTGAGACGAAGGGCCAGATTTCCAAAGGTGCAGCTGGGTGCCTGCTGGGATTTTCAAAAGCACCTTGGCACCTAACTCCCATTGCATTGTTAAAATTCCTGTAGGCACTTGCCTAAATACCTTTAAAGTTCTGGCCCCAAGTTTTTGCATGAGTCTTAAAACTTCATGGTGGAGCGAATGACCAAAAATGACCAAAGAATTGAGAGTGTGAGTCTTGTTCAAGTTCATGGTTGATATAGGCTCAGCTCCCCCTGCCGAGGCAAACTATGTGGATTAAGCCCACTTCCAGTGGCTAATAGGCATTCACGTAAATAAAGCCCCTTCACAACTGTCCGTAACTGCACCCATAGTTGTTGCTCAAGGCCTAAGCAAGGGGCCAGAAGCTTAACCAGCCCCTCCCAGCTATAAATCAGGGTTCATTGGCATTACGTCCACAGAAAAGCTGCTGTGGGAGTTAGCCCCCAGTTTTAACCTCCTTCGTTTTGAAGCCTCAACAAGTCTCATTTTCAAATCAGTTTTGCCCTGAATGTGACCATATTCCCAGGGAACATTCAACACACAGCTCCATAAATCACTATCACAATTAAATAACTGGTTGTTTCCCCTTGGAACAGCCTAATCATCTCACAGATGGCAGGAAAACCTCATCATTCCTCTTTCAAAGGCTTCATAAAACATCCTGTCTCAACGTGGCGCCCTGAAGACAGTAGGCTGCTTTACATTCGATCCCCTCTGGCAACGTGCTGGCCAGTTTGTGGCCATTTCTTTTTGTGGGTGGTCCAAGTGGCTGTCAAAGTGCTCCTGATGTATTACCGAAAGCCCAGGGACAAACCAGCAGCATAGCTCATGCCTTGCGGCATAAGCTGTGACCCCAGCAAACACCTCTGCGTTGAAAGCCGTGTTCTTGCTGTTCCAAGGTTTTTCTGGAATTTACCTTTTTTCTCTTCCAGTATATGTGGGTGCACTGCCTCTATCCCTCCCCCTAAGGGACATTTCACTGCCACAATTCTTTATTCTTCCACCCAAGGAGAACTAAGTAGTCCCTTTGGAGCGTGTTCTCTTCCCTCTACAAAATGTTTAGTTTTGAATAAAGCACAGCTAAAACATTGCAGTTAGAGTATAATGCAGTCAGGCCCTGAGGTAGAAGAAACAGCACCCTGCGTTTGGCACTAGGTGGTAACAGGAAAAACCCCCATAAATGAAAAGAAGCCAAAGATGGTGCTTCCATCACAGGCTATTTTACGGAGAACCTTGTGGTATTTGGTGTTTTTTCTTCTAGACCCAGTCCCTGATGTCATGTTATTTTTCTTTGAGCTGTTTCTTGTGATTGTGGGGAAAAAACTTGAAAACACAAACCCTATAGACAAGAAAGCACATTTAAAAAAACACACCTGCAAATTCATGATTTTTTTCATCTCGTGTTTTCAAGCCACTCACCCAGTTTTGGGGGACTTGACTCATGATTTTGGAATGCTTGTGGTTGGCAATATTAATACTATAATGGGTACATGGTGGGTTCAAATGAATGTGGGAGAGCAAAATACAGGAGTCCAACTGAACTGTGATTGGTGCAGGGTTGGCAATGGGGGAACACAGCCTGTCTGGCACCTCCCTCCAGCCATTCAGGCTACCCCATTCACTTCCAGAACAGCTCAGAGCAGCCCCCGGCTTTGCATAGTCCCTGAGCCTGCCTCAGGGAAGCCTTCTGTACCTGTGTGAAGCTCTCTGTAGGGATAGGGATGTGATGGTATGTTTCTCAGAGCAGGGACTGTCCCTTTCCTTCATGTCTGCAGAGCATCAAGCACAGGCTGATCCCTGGCTGAAGGCTTTAGAGCAGGGTTTCCCAACCTATGGGTCGGGACCCAAATATGGGTTGCCAATACATTTCAAAAGGGTCTCCAAGTGTCTCCCCAGGTGGCTCTGCCCGCTCTCCTCTCCCCCATTTTTGAATTGCCTCGGGTCTCCAAGTCTTCCTGAACTAGCCAATTAGCCCGTCATAAGACGGGATTTTCAGGTCTTCACTCCTGAGCTCTCTCGCTCCGTCTCTCTCTCTCCTCCTACTGCCTCCCCCTCTCTCTCTCAGC
Organism: Rafetus swinhoei; assembly: GCA_019425775.1. Taxonomy (NCBI): domain Eukaryota; kingdom Metazoa; phylum Chordata; order Testudines; family Trionychidae; genus Rafetus; species Rafetus swinhoei. The sequence goes on from CM033438.1 coordinate 6,842,395, forward strand.
TCTCCTCCACCTCCTGCCTCTCTCTCCGTCTCTTTCTTTCTCTTCTTCCCCTCCTGCCTCTCTCTGGGTACGTCTACACTAGCTCGTTAGTTTGAGCTAGGTAGGGTAATGAGGGCAAGCGGAGTTGCAAATGAAGCCCGGGATTTAAATATCCCGGGCTTCATTTGCATGTTCCCGGGCGCTGCCATTTTTAAATCCACGAGGAGTAACCCGTGTAGCCGCGGGCACGGAGTTCGGACTAAGGGGGATTTAAAAATGGCGGTGCCCGGGAACATGCAAATGAAGCCCGGGATATTTAAATCCTGGGCTTCATTTGCAACTCCGCTTGCCCTCATTACCCTACCTAGCTCGAACTAATGAGCTAGTGTAGATGTACCCTCTCTCCCTTTCTCTTCTCCTCCTCCTCCTGCCTCTCTCTCCCCTCCATCTCTCCCTGCCCCCTTACCCCTTCCCCTCCCACCGTGGTGCTTGGCTGAGTGCTGCCTGCTCAGCCGGGCTGCCATGAGGGAGGGGGGCCGGGCGGTGACATACACGGCCAGGGGGCGGGGCTGTGTACGTCACCACCCCGCCCCCCCTTCCCCTCCCGCCGCTGGGGAGCCCAAACGGCCCCTTGTGCTGCTGGCTCCCCCGGCGGCCCGGCTGAGAGGCACAGCACTCAGCTGAGCGCCACAGCGGGAGGGGAAGGGGGGGCGGTGACGTACACGGCCCCGCCCCTGGCCGTGTACATCACTGCCCTGCCCCCTTCCCTTCCCTCCTTGGCGGCTCGGCTGAGTGTTGCGCCCCACAAGGCTGAGTGTTGCTCGGGAGGGCGGACCCCAAATGGCTGCTTGCCGCCGCTTGCTCCCCTGCAGGGGCCCAGCTGAGTGGTGCTCGCGCTGCGCTGCTCAGCTGGGCCCCGGTGGGAGGGGAAGGGGGGCGGGGCGCTGACGTACACGGCCAGGGGGTGTGGCCGTGTACATCAGCATTACAGACTCACAGACACTGGGCTACTATATATATATATGATTGTCAAAATGGGTCCCCATCTGGAAAAGGTTGGGAACCGTTGCTTTAGAGGCTGCTGGAATATACATAACAATGACTCAGTTTCAGAGAGGTAGCCCTGTTAGTCGGTATCAGCAAAAACAATGCAGAGTCCTATGGTACTTTAAAGTCTCACAGATTTATTTGGGCATAAGAGTTCAGGGGTAAAACCCACAAAAGCTTATGCCAGAGGCATCTGATGAAGTGGTTTTCACCCACGAAAGCTTATGGCCAGACAAATCAGTTAGTCTTTAAGGTGCCACAGGACTCCTCATTGAATGACTCCGTTTAACCCATCGTGTTGCTCGGAACTCCAGCCACATGATAAGAGTCTTCGGCTTGTTAGAGATGAATGGGAGGAAGGCAGCAACAGTGTAGTGGGGCCCAGCAGCAGGGCGGTGAGCCTAGATCACCTGTCACAACAGCCTGATCTACCAAAGCTGGCCTGTGGATCAGTCATTGTGCTTGGGTCCTGGCAACTCCCACTGACTTCCCTAGGAGTTGGATGAGGCTCCAGCTGTTCTCCTGGTGGGGCCCAGGACATAACCAGCAGCCCTGGAGGATATTTACATGGCTTGAGTGCAGCTGAGTGTCTCACATTCCCCACGGCTGTGATTATCTCATGAAAAACCCAGAGCTCCATAATGGCTGCTGGCAGGTTATTAAGGGATAATCACTATAATTGGGTCCTTATAATTGTGATCTTGTGGAAAGGGGGGAAAGTGCCATTTTTGGGCAGGAAACAAAACCGACAATTTAGAGAAAGGCAGCAATTAAGCAGTGAAAACTGACAAGGGATTTACTGAAACTGAGTTACAGCAAAATCGTGCTCTGCTCTGTGCGTGTGTGGAGTGGCTGGAGAGAAGAAAGACACAAGGCAAGAAAGCACAAAGGAGCTTCATTCCATCCTTCCCCAGGGAATCCAGTCCAATGCTCCCTTGTGCACTAGGCAGGAGACCAGAGCTGTATAGCCCAGGTGATGTTTGCAGGCTTTCAGGCCAATTCCAAGCCATTGCAGGAGCGATGTCTGTAACTTAGCTCATGGATAAAGTATGAACAGATGGCACATAGGAATATTTGAGAGATCTGTGAGACCAATAAAACTTCCTTCTGCCCTATGCTGCAGATGGATCTTTTTGGGCAGCTCTTCACATCTGCTCTTTGCACGGTGTCAGAGACAGTGAAAGCGTTAGTCCTGCTTTGATTCTTTGCAGAGGCTGAGTGGAAGCACTGGCTTGCTTCATCAGTGGCTGTGAGAAACACTCCACTCCACTCCCTGCTGTAAAGATCCCTGGTCATTCCAAAGACTGGGGCTATGGCTACACTGCAGAGTTTTTGCACAAAAACTTGCAGAGCGTCCACACTACAAGTCCATTCTTGCGCAAGAAAAAGTACAGTAAAGTGTAAGAACACAGGGCTTTTTGCCCAAGAGTTATTCCTCTCCCCACGAGGAATAAGCCTTTTTTGTGCAAGAGCTCTTGCGCAGAAAGGCATGTGTGGACAGGCAACAGGGGTTTCTTGTGCAAGAAACCCCTATGACTAAAATGGCCATCAGAGCTTTCTTGCGCAAGAAAGCATCCACACTGCCATGGACACTCTTGTGCAAAAGCACATGGCAGTGTGGACGCGCTCTTGTGCAAGAACTTTTGTGCAAGAACTCTTGCACAAAAAGTTCTTGCACAAGAAGCCTGCAGTGTAACCTGCGTGTCTATGTCCGAGAGAACTTCTAGTGCCTTCATTACTGCTGTAGCTAATTAATTGGAATAGCTCTGTTTCCCCACAGACCAAAAGATATTATGGGGGAAGTGTTAGGAAAAAGAGCTGTCTGTATTTCTGTAAATAATTAAGAGCTCAGGCATTGGCAGACGTCACTCAGAAATATGCAGCGTTTGTTCTGGGGTTTGTATGATTTCTGGTTGCTGGAGAATGCAAATGGCTTAGTGTGGTGAGGACAGGACTTGCCCTACGACTGCCTCCTGGTTCTACTGTTCCAGGGATTTTTGCTATATCTGTGTGCAGTGAATGGTGCAGCTTATAATACTGGCTTGATCCAACCTCACCTGCATTGTGTGCAGTGGGAAGGGAGGGGCAGCCAGGCAGAAGTACTGACAGACTGACACTGTGCTGGACATTTGATACCACCCTGGAGACAGGACACGTCTGAGTATGTTGCTATGAGGTAAGGTGGGACAGACACCTGTGGGAAGGCGGGTGTGCTTAGGTGGACACCACTTGGCCCTGTGGATACCAAATGGGCTTTGTTTTGGTTTACCTTCTTCCACCTTGCTGGGCAAGGGCAGGAGAGCTGATAGACTCACCAGGCCCCTGGGCAAGGGGGGAGGGGCTGGTCTTTGCTCCCAGAAGGGGCGAGGCCCTGCGCAGATGAGGCAGCCAGCCCTCAGTGCCACCTGTACCATGCCCCTGCCCCCATGCACTGTCCAAGCCAGCCACCTGGAGCTCTGCAGTGCAATTGAAAGGGCCCAGGGCTCTGATGCCGCAGTAGTAGTGGCAGCGTCCAAGAGCCCAAGGCCCCTTTGAATCGCTGGGCTCAGGGTCAGTTGCCCCCTTTGCTGCCCCCCCATCTCACAATGTGTCTCTGCTGAACAATGCAGAGCTGCTCCTGCAATGAATAATTCATAGGTTAATCAACCATGACAGACTTTTTCAGCAGCTGATCTGAATAGTTCTTTGATTTCAGTCTGTTACAGATCTCGTTTACTTCAAGAATGGACTGAGCTGAGCTGAAAAAAAGGGATTCATTTAATATATGGAACTGGAGGAATTATGGGATAATATATATTTATATTAGAGTGCATCTGTCTTCAAGTCTGTTTGTTTAAGGACTCCATCTAAACGGTACGAGCTAGGACCACCAAATTTGGTCTGCAGCTTCCTCTTCTCCTAACTTAAAGCAAGGCCAGGGTTTGGTTGTGCCAGGACATCCAGAAGCCCCAGGAAAAAGACTGTTTTCCATAACATGTGCTGTTCGGAGGGATGGGATATGAAAGTGGCCACTGGGGGCAGTGAGCCAGCAGAGGAGATCCCTGCTACAGAGTGTCCACTGGGGGCAGCCATACCACCAAGGGAGTGACTAGCTGGTCTGAGGCTCCACCATCTTGCCTGCCAGCACACTGAGAAAGTAGCCCTCCTGCCCCAAACCCTTTTCCTCCCTCCTCATCCTGGTGGCTGGGTGAGGAGAAGCCTGGGGGGGGAGAGAAAACACCCCTGGCAGTTGGGGAGTTGCTGAGGAGAGAGAAATGTCCTGTGCTGGATGGAACTCCCCACCCCGGAGCCCCTTCTTGCCCCCATCCTCACTCTTGCACCCCTCTGTCCCCCGCCTCCTGCATTCCCCCACCCCATCCCCTTGGCCCTGCACTGAGTCCTGCACATCCCACACCACCAGCCCCCTGCCCTAAAGGACCTGGGCAATGTCAGGTAAGTCTGCTAGTGGAATATAAAGCCTTTCCCCCCCGGAGATCACCTAGCCCAGTCCAATCACAGGTCAGTAGTGGTGGAAGCTTGCTACAATCTGACAATTGTTTCATGGCTAATGTGCAATGTGGGACCTAGTGGCTGGAGTGCTGGACTGGGACTCAGGAGATCTGGATTCTGTTTCCAGCATTGTTGCAGGGTAACCCTGGGCCAGTCACTTCGCTTCTCTGTATTTCAGTTTCCCCATCTGTAAAATGGGAACAACGATACTGACCTCCTTTGTAAAGCACTTTGAGATCCATGGATAACAAGTGCTATAGAGGAGCTATGGATTATTATAACTGACTTGTCTCTGTCCAGTTGCCAGTGAACAAATATGTGCATCATGCATAGCCACCTTCTGTGAGAGACCATATCAAAAGCTTTGCTAAAGTCAAGGGTAGCATGTCCACCACCTTCCCATATCCACAGAGCCAGTTATCTTGTCATACATGGCAATCAGGTTGGTCAGGCATGACTTGTCCTTGGTGAATCCATGTTGGCTATTTCTGATCACTTTCCTCTATTCCAAGTGCTTCAAAATGGATTCCTTCAGGATCTCCTCCATGATATTTCCAGGGATTGAAGTCAGGCTGACTGGTCTGTAGTTCCCTGAATTGTCCTTCTTCCCTTTTTTAAGAATGGGCATTACATTTGCCTTTTTCCAATAGACCAGGACTTTTCCGGATCACCATGAGTTCAAAGATAATGGCCAATGACTCTGCAATCACATCAGCCAACTCCCTCGGCACCCTCAGATGCATTAGATCCAGCTCCAAGGATTTGTGCATGTCCAGCTTTTCTAAATAGTTCTCAACATGTTCTTTCTCACTGAGGGCTGCCCACCTCCTTCCCAGACTGTGCTGCCAAGTACAGCAGTTTGGGAGCTGACTTTGTCTGTGAAGACAGAGACATAAAAAAGCATTGAGTACTTCAACTTTTCCCACTTCATCTGTCACTAGGGGGTATGGAATGAGGAGTAACGGTAGTTCAAATTAGGATCTTTAATTCGAACTACCTACTCCGTGCCGTGTGTAGCCGCGGGCACGGAGTTCGGACTAAGGGGGATTTAAAAATGGCGGCGCCCGGGAACATGCAAATGAAGCCCGGGATATTTAAATCCCGGGCTTCATTTGCAACTCCGCTTGCCCTCATTACCCTACCTAGCTCAAACTAACGAGCTAGTGTAGATGTACCCTAGGTTATCTCCCCCCATTCAGTTAGGCTATGTCTACACTGCATACTTATTTCGCAATAAGCTATTCCAGAAGAAATAATCCAAAATAGCTTATTTTGAAATAGCGCATCTATACACCAAAAGCTTATTGAAATAGCACTGAGCTATTTCATCATAGAGTGGACACACTCATTGGACACTGAATCGCATTTAAGGCCACCCAGAACCACTTCAGGCAGGGCATCAGGACAGCACTCACTCCCTGAAGGCTCGTGCTTAGTGGACCCCCCATACAACCATGTCTCAGGCTCTTCTCCTTTGCCTACCTCCTCGAGGGAAAGCAAAGCCTTTTCTCTGCCTGCTCTGGTTGTCCTTGTGGACACCTAAGCTCTCCAGCCAGGGAGCCGGAGCTGCCTCTGCGCACTCGACGGCTATTGCAGCTTGTGCTGCACCTCATGCAGCAGTTTCTGCAGGCTGCCTCCCAGGCCCTGAAGGAACCCAACCCCCTGCTCCTCTTGGAGACCCTACTCACATCTCTGCAGGTGCAACTCATGCTGCTGGATCCCATCCGTCCGCCCCTCCACCCCACCGTGCACCGCAGCTTCTGGCGGCTGCACAGCAGTTCCGACTGGTAGGACTGGATTGTCAAGGAGTGGTGGCTCCAGAATTTCAGGATGAGGAAGGACACCTTTCAGGAGCTCTGTGAGTGACTTAACCCTGCCCTCAGGTGATGGGACACTCACATAAAACCCGCCATCCCCCTCCAGAAGTGGGTCTCCATCGCCCTGTAAAAGCTCACCATGCCGGACAGCTACCAATTGGTCAGGAACTAGTTCAGTGTGGGGAGGTCAATTGTCGGGACCCTGGTCATGCAGGTATGGCGCTCTCGGGCTATTGTCCCAGGATGAGGGTGGAGTGCTGAAATGGGGTTCCTTAGGGAAGGTGGAAGCCCCCTTCCTGGGAGGTTTTTCAGTCCCACCTTCACAAAGCCCTGCTGGGGGATGGGGTAAGTGGAGGATCGCTCCTGTGCAGGGGGGAGGGGCAGAGGGGGCGCTGGGGACCTTCCGAGGGCTCTGGCAACCCTGCAATTTTTTTTCTTCTTCTACAGGTGGTGTGGGCCATCAACACCATCCTGCTGTGCGGGGTCATCAACCTCAGCAATGTGGATGCCATTGTCACCAGCTTTGCCGACATGGGCTTTCCCAACTGTGGGGTGGGGGGTTATTGATGGCATCCATATCTCCATCTGGGCCCCCAACCAGTGGGCATCTGTGTACATTAACTGGAAGGAGTACTTTTCAATGGTCCTGCAGGCCATGACGGACCACCACATCCAGTTTAAGGACATCTACGTCTGGTGGTCGGGGCAGGCACATGACACCCCCATCTTCCACAACTCCAGTGCCTCCCAGAAGCTGCACACTGGCACTTTTTCCCCCGACTGCACCATCAGGATTGGGGTTGTGGACATGCCCATGCGCATTGTAGGGGATGTGACCTGCCCTCTCTTGCCCTGGCTTATGAAGCCCTACTCTGGCCACCTTGACCGCTCCAGGGAATGGTTCAACATGGTTGTTGAGGGCACCTTCGGGCATCTGAAGGCACGGTTCCAATGCCTCCTCACCCAACTGGACGTCGGCGAGTGGAACATCCCACACATGGTGGCCTCGTGTTATGTTCTTCACAATATTTGTGAGAGGAAGGGGGAGGCATTCCTGCCAGAGTTGGGGGGGAGGGGAGAGGCAGACTGCATCAGCAGGACCTTCCAGCAGCTGTGCCTGGCTACCATCTGGCAGGTCTATCAAAGGGCTGTGACACACTCCCCTGGGCCTCCCCACGAGGAGCCTGTGCCTTGCTCCTCTTAGCCTTTCCTCCCACATCCTTCCCCCCCCCTTCCCTGTAGAGACAATAAAACATTATTGTTTTGGAAAAAATAAACTCTGCTTTTTCATTTGGGGTAGAAGTAACTGGAGGGGGACTGGGGAAAGAAACTGGGAGAGGGGAGGAAAGGGGGAGGGGGAAGGAGGGGGGATGAGAATCTTGGAGGGGGGAGGAGGAAATTGTAAGAGGGAGGAGGGGGAGGAGAGGCTCAGGGCTGGGGCTGGGAGTGGTGCCTGACTCTGGTGATCCCACCACCATGCGTGCCCGTGCCCTAGCACCACCCCAATTTCCTCCTCCCCCATGGGGTGGCCATGGGGTGGAGGTTGGGGGAGAAGCGGGAGGGGCAGGGGTAGGAGCAAGCAGCATGCTGAAGACCAGGGACTGAACTGCTGTGCACATGGTGTGGCCCTGCTTCAGCATCTCTCCTAGGTGCCTCGCCACAGCTGGTGTCTTCCTGCAGCTTCCGGTCCAGGGTCTGCTCCAGGGATTAGAGTGCTGTGAAGTGCTCCTGCTGGAACTTGTCCATGGGTCTCCTGTGCCAGTGGGTCCCTCGGGGGCGGGAGGCTGCCCTAGGTGGTGTTGACCGCCCTCCTCTTGCAGCTGGTCCAGCTGTGGAGAACAGAGAGACAGTCAGTCATCCCTGGAGACACTGCCTGAAGCCTGGCCTCATCTCTGAGGTGAAACCAAAAGCGGTGTGCTTGGAGCAAGGCCATGTGTGGCCTAGCCAGTGGGCCCTTTCCTGCAGGGACCCAGATGTGCAAGGGGGGAGCCTCACGTCCCCAGGACAAGCAGGCATGGGAAGGTGCTGGTCCGACCAGGATCCTGTGGATGAGAGGGGGGCCATAGGGCGGCTGTGCTTCCCTCCGTGCTGCACACATGCTGGGTCTGGCAGTGGCAGCGTCCCGCAGGTAGAGAACTTGTATCCCTGACCAATGGCGGAGAGGGGGACAGAGTGTTGAGGGGGGAGTTGTGTGTGAGTGGCAGATGCTTCTGCGCCTCACCATGCTGTCCCCGGGAGCGGAGGCTGCCTTGAAAGCATGGGTAGGCCTGTGTGCCATGTGTGCCCTCTCTTCAACACCATCGCCACAACTATGCATTTACTTCCAAAATTCAGCAATCCCTACTTGGGCCTTTTCCTTCATCAGGGAGGATGGACGAGAACACGACCTGCACCTCAAACTCCTTCATCCCTCTTCCTAGTGCCACATGATCTGCAGTGACCCGCTCAAGGTGACTCTTGGCTGTATGGTTGGTTCCTACATGGAGAAGCAGGAAGGGATAGCAATCTCAGGGCTTGATCAGTCTTGGAAGATTCTCAGTCACATCCTGAATTCTAGCTCCAGACAAGCAGCACACTTCTCGAGTTTCCTGGGTCAGTGTTACACTGACTCCTCACCAGCCAGCCTAAGTCTGATGATAAAAGGCTAGGCTGTTGAAAAAGAAGAAAGCTGTGCCCCGAGTCAGGACAGCTAGGCTAACTAGGCCATTGCTGAGGATAGGTATGAAGAAGAAGAGCCTGACAGCCAAGTGAAACCTGTATCTCCTACCAGAGTAGCCTTCTGTATCCTTGCCACTAACCCATCTTTAAGAGGCTATGTCATTCCACGAGGTGTAACAGTTAACTCAAAATAAGTCCTTAACTTTTGACTGCCGCGTGTAGCCGCGGGCAGTCAGTTCGGACTAAGGGGGGATTTAAAAATGGCGCCTGCACGGGAAGATGCAAATAAAGCCCGGGATATTTAAATCCCGGGCTTCATTTGCAACTTTCGAATGCCTACATTAGCCTCCCTAGTTCGGACTAGGGGGCTAGTGTAGACATACCCAGAGAGTCTAGATAGGGGACTGAACTCGATGACCTCTCAAGGTCCCTTCCAGTTCTATGATTCTATAGATTTATCTGCATCCATTTTGCCTAAAGAATAATATCTTTGCAGGGTAATTCATACTGTCTTCCAGCTAGGATTCAAAGTGGAGCTATTTAAATGACACACAAGATGATGCTTTCTTTACATTTGACAGCAGAGACAGCAAGAGAGAGGGCTAGACAACAGAGATGATCATTTAATTAGAGTGACTTTGATTGTTTCATTGTTCCAAAATCATAGACCTACGGTTCCTGAATTTTTGTACTTGGATAATGGTCTCTAATCAAAACTGCCATTGTTAAAATTGCCATTTCCTTGCTGAAGGTGATGAAATCTGGAAGACACAGTGAGGCTGGTTAGTTTGCAATACAAAGAAAAGGTTTCTTAAGTGAGGTTTTATAACTGTGTTGTAATGTTGATTTATTCTTTGGTTTTGTGCTGCCCACTTGGCTGTTGTACAAGTACAGCCAGCCTCCCCCCCCCCACCTTCCCCCGCCCAAAGAATTAGGATCAGTAAGAAGCATAAACAAGTGGACTGTGGATTCTTGCCATAGGTGGCAGAAGTGCACATGCATTCCTCAGTCAGCCAGACTTCTTTCTGCTGAAAGTCTGCTGCAGCTTTAAGCCAACAAACGCTCCCTGCTATCTCAAGGAGCCTGCTGTGTGTCTGTCTCCACACCAACACTTCACACATGGGGGGGGTGGGGTCTGTGTTTCTATTTGTGGCCATGGCACATTTCATTCTGATTGCAGATGGGGTCTCTCTGTCAGCTGTGTACAAGACGCAAGGCGTGCTCAGCCTTCGCACAGTCCAAAATGCATCCTTGGCCCATAGGTGCCTTAGACAAGGCTGTGGCATCTTCGTGCCTCAGCGGGTGCCCTACAACCTGCTTAGCTTCAAGGTGAGTTGTGAGAGGGGTCGCCCTAGACACTCTGAAACCAAACAGAACAGCAGCAAATTACAAGCGTACAGCCTGTATACGGTAGGCCAGGCCGCCACTCCCTGGTGAGTGGGTGTCAGGATGGGTCACTTGGGTCCTCCCTCTCCACAGGGTTCCTACCTAGGGCCCTATCAGTGGTGGACGCCCTTGTCACCAGCTTGGCAGGGATCAATATGCCGAGCTCTCTAGCCAGTTCTGGTGCCGTTCCCCCTATAGTCCCCTGGGTCCCTTCCTACCCAGTCCTATGGTGTCCACAGTTCAGTAGTCTCTGCATTTGCTGCTGTGCCCCTGTAACTGTGGGTGGATCTGGTCCTGCCGTGAGGGTAGGGGACTGGACTCGATGACCTCTCAAGGTCCCTTCCAGTTCTATGAGATAGGTATATCTCCATATATTAAAAATATTTGGCTGCTCCTCAAGTCTTGGAGCAGCAATGGTCCACTCACTGGAGCTTGCGGTGCATCTCCTTCTCCAGCGGTCAGCCCAGACTGAGCGCCTCTCGGGCCTTTTATACCCTGGTTCCAGCTGCTAGAGCATAACAAAGATGGGTTAACGCCTGGCGTGCCAGTGTGGGGCTAACATACCCTGTCACACTACCATTACCGACCTTAGCTGCATGTACTTTCTTGGCAGGGTAAGTCTTCTTCTGGCATGTATTTTATTTGTATCTGTGAACATATTTGGGACCAGAGGGTTAACTGAAACAGTGGATTGAATAATCTCCTGTATAATATCTCTAAGAATTTTTCCTGATACCTATTCTTCACCTCCAGAGCTGGACCACCTATGGAAATCCTTTCTGGAGAGATGATCAATCAGAGGTGGCATTTTCCTTTAGAAAGCTGAGAGCAGTTGTTGGTCTATCTCTGGATCTTCTAGCTAGTCAGCAACTCCGAAGCTAATTTCCCTCCTTTTGGTTATATCATTCAAGTCCCTTTCAATGAGGTACAAATCTATGGTTAGGAGGCAATTACCTGTAATCTGAGTAGAATATAATTACACTTATGACTACATAGCACAATATAAATTAGTCTTTAACTGCCATTTATTGAGTAAGTAGCCACCCAGTCGTTTTTCTATAGCGATACATGAAGCCGTAGTATTAGCTTCATCTGGTATTGGGCCTCATCTAAACTCCCAATAGTTACTTTTCAGGCCTGGTATTTAACTAGGTGTGGGGAAAGTCTCTTTAAGTGATTTTGGATTTATCCTGAACTTCCACTGGCATTGGCTCAGCTGTATGAGAGTGTAATGCTAAGCACACAAAGAGCAAGTCAGAGGTCTGTCTTTAAAGGTACACTGATAAGAAAAAATGTCCATCTCTCTTGGGGCCAGAAATTTGCCTATTTTTGTATGGAAGAGGTTCCCAGAGCAGGGCTGAGGCTCTGCCCTTTAACTTTAGTTAACAGTGTTCTTGTTGGTTTCTCACCATTACTCACGTGTTAGCTAAAGTCATATGCTCAGAATTTGGAGCTAGCATAGATGCAATTTAATACTGTTAATAACCAGTCAGGGGTGACTGTAGGGGAACAAAATGGGAGATTACGAGGCCAGTTAGTGCTTCAGCATAAAGATTTTTACTGTATCTGCTAACAGCTGGCTGCCAGGCACTTACTAAAGCAGGCTGCTAGATGCTGGACTGAGTTCATATCTGTTCATATCTCTTGGCTGAGTTAATATCTGTTGTCCTACTTCTTGCCCCAGCCAGGGATTGAATCAATACCCCCGTGGGCTGTATGCTGCTGGACCTAACAAGGTGTGTCCAAAAAAGAGCCTCCCCCCTGCAAAGTGAATAGCAGCTGGGCTAAGCTCTTCTCACCCAGAATTCATTCTTGCAGATATCACCCTTTGGGGTGGGTGAACCAGCTAGCTCTTTCAGGAGGTACGATCGTTTGGCTTTGGCACAACATCCAGATGAGGACCATATGTGGTAAGACAATATGGCCCAGAGTGTCTGTGTATATTATGTTATCCTAAGCAGAGGACTTAGGCTGTGTGCTTCAGCAAGGAGGGGGACTCTCCCGGCTCATACTTCACAGCTCTGGGTCTGAAATCAGGTGGAGTGAATGCTCAGTAACGTGGCAGTGAGTGCTTGTTTTCTTTTGCATTGCTACCCCGCTCTCTGGCCGCCATCAGACACCCTTTGGCAAGGCGACTGCAGGGCAAAGCCAGGGCTACTGGCCAGACTACCCTGTTTTCACATTCCAGGACGGCATTGCTAAGGCCATTTGTGCCATCGGGGAGGACAGACTATAGGAAATAGCAGCAGCATTTCCAGTCACAGAAAACCTCAGCTTATATGAAGACTTTTGGGCTCCTGTATGCATCAGAGACTGTGAGGGAGGGTGGGGGAGAATCAGCTGGAGCAAATCGGCACAGCTCCATGCATTTCAATGGAGCTATGACAATATGTATGTACAGCAGCAAGGAGATGGCCCAGGGAGTTCAGCCATTTTGAAATGAAGATGGGCCTGAGGTTCATGGGCATCTCACCACACAGTTTGAAAACGTTCAGGCTCATTCTAATGAGCACATGTTCAGCACGCTGCTCCTGGCCATTTCCACGTCACTGAATAAATGCCTAGTCCTAGAGAGGTACTTATCCAGGTTCTTCTCTGCTCCTCTTCGGATTTGGTCTGTTTTGAGTGTCTCCTTGCTTGCATCCATTAGGGTGTGTCTAAACTGCAGGGCTTAACTTGAAATAAGCCACGTAAATTGAGCTATGCCAATTGCATAGCTTATTTCAAAATAGCTTATTTCAAAATAGGGAACGTCTACACAGCACTTATTTTGAAATAGAGCACTCTTCCTCCGACTTCCCTTATTCCTCCTACAGTGAGGGCTACAGGAGTTGGAGTAAGGCTACAGGAGTCCTCCAGCTTGACAGTATATTGACACTATTTCGAAATAACTGCCTGCTGTGTAGACATGGACTAAGCTATTTCGGAATATTGATAGTTATTTCTTAAAAGTTTTGCAGTGTAGACGTACCCTTAGAGTTTACATCTACAAGCTTTTCTGTGTAACCATGAGGGCTAGAAACTTTTTTAAAACTGAAAGCTGAGATTCTCACGTAATCCCTTGATTTCAGTCATTAAGAAAAAGAACAATATTGGGTAACTCTTGATAAAATAGTGAGCATTGCCAACACTCTCACTTACATACTAGTAAGCACATAGATGATGTCCCTGGCTGCTATTTTTTCAAAGGAACCAAGACTGCATGCTTATCAGAATCATCTTGGCCATATATCATGCTTTGACCTTATTGTGAAATGGGGCAAAAGCCCGATTAAAGCAGAAAGAGGAACACGGAACATAGAAATCCAAAATTATTTTTAAAACTATCTTCATGGATTTCCTCTTTCCTTTCCTCTAAATGTATGTAAAACAATATGCATGAATTCCATCATTAATTTTCCCAGTGTATATAGAATCTACCGAAATACAACTTGGAAACTTGGAATGGTGTTTACAGCATTAACTCTGCATGCTTTGTGTGAATGAGTGTGCGTGCTTGAGTACGCACGCACAAAATAACAAAATTAGGGGAAATACATCCAAAGTTCATAGAAACATAAGGTTGGAAGAGACCTCAGGAGGTCACTGCATCCAACCTCCTGCCCAAAGCAGGACCAACCCCAACTAAATCATCCCAGCCAGGGCTTTGTCAAGCCGGGACTTAAAAACCTCTTGGGATGGAGATTCCACCACCTCCCTAGGTAACCCATTCCAGCTTCACCACCCTCTCAGTGAAATAGTTTTTCCTAATATCTGATCATGACCTACCCCACTGTAACTTTGACCTAGCGCTACCCCACTGTAACTTGAGACCATTGCTCCTTGTTCTGCCATCCATCACCACTGAGAACAGCCTCTCTCCATCCTCTTTGGAACCCCCCTTCAAGTGGTTAAAGGCTGCTATCAAATCCCCCCTTGCTCATCTCTTCTGTAGACTAAATAAGCCCAAATCCATCAGCCTCTTTTCATAGGTCATGTGCTCCAGCCCCCTAGTCATTTTTGTTGCCCTCCACTGGACCCTCTCCAATGTGTCCACATCCTTTTTGTAATGGGGAACCCAGAACTGGATGCAATATCCAGATGTGGCCTCAACAATGCTGAATAAAGGGGAATAATGACTTCCCTAGATTTGCTGGCAATGCTCCTACTAATGCACCCTAATAGTCTGGTAACCTTCTTGGCTACAAGGGCATCCTGTTGACTCATATCCAGCTTCTCATCCACTGTAATCCCCATCCCAAGTGCAGGACTCTGCACTTGTCCTTGTTGAACCTCATCAGATTTCTTTTGTTCCAGTCCTCCAATTTGTCTAGGTTACTTTGGGCCATATCCCTACCCTCCAACGTATCTACCTCTCCCCCTAGCTTAGTGTCATCCCCAAACTTGCTGAAGGTGCAATCCATCCCCTCATCCGGGTCACTAATAAAGATGTTGAACAAAACCTGACCCTTGGGGCACTCTGCTTGAGACTGACTGCCAACCAGACATCGAGCTGTTGATCACTACCCACTGAGCCTGACAATATAGCCAGCTTTCTATCCACCTTACAGACCATTTACCCAAGCCAGACTTCTTTACCTTGCTGTCAAGAATGCTGTGGGAGACTGCATCAAAAGCTTTGCTAAAGTCAAGGTATATCACTTCCATCACCTTTACACACCATGCCAAATTAGATTTCAGCTGCTCAGACTAGGAAAATCCTTACAGCCTAGACAGGGGATATGACAGATATAAAAGTTTCATGAGAAGTTCTAGCACAGTGGCATCCATTTGCCCTACAGCAAATAAAACAAATCACAGATATTGGTTCCGGTTCTGACTCTGGCTTTTCTGCAAACACAAGCAGTTTTTCTACAGCCAGCATTAACACAGCATCAAAATCTCCTTTCAGAGTGTGTCTGCTTCTCCTGATATAATGAAGTATTGAAACTGTTCCCTTGAGTTACCTCATGGCCACGCCCTTAGGGACCTCATCCAATGTCAAATCGCCTTTTGTGACAGAAATGGGTCTCTTCTAAACACAAATCTATATTAACATGTGCAATGATTTCCTTGAAGTGGACCCCTTAAAAAGATTCAAGAGTTACCCTTTAATCAATAGCATTAGTAATTCTGGGAGTACCTCCAAATGGGTGCTTTTTGAAGTGGGTCCTGTGGCGTGTTTTTTTGTGTGGATGACTGAACTTTGAGGCAGCTAGTAAGAAAACATCCCAAGCCACAATAGAGAAAATATAAACTGTGGAGAGACAGAATGCAATGATTTATCATGAACAGACAGACACCATCAAGGATACCACCGAAGGGCTATGTATGTCCTCCAGGTCCTGTATCAGTGATTCCGGGACCAATATCAGGAACACATCTATATTAGAATTTTGCTACAGTTTTTTACATGAGTCCTTTTCTTTCATTCTGAAATATATAAAGTATCTTCCCATACCTCCCATGGCCATGAGGTAAATCAAAGGACCAGTTCTGTTCAATATCTTCATCAATGATTTAGATGAAGGCATAAAGAGTACGCTTACTAAGTTTGCAGGTGATACCAAGCTGGGAGGGGTTGCAACTGCTTTGGAGGATAGGGTCATAATTCAAAATGATCTGGACAAACTGGAGAAATGGTCTGAGGTAAATGGGATGAAGTTTAATAAGGACAAATGCAAAGTACTCCACTTAGGAAGGAATAATCAGTTTCCCCCATACAGAATGGGAAGTGACTGTCTAGGAAGGAATACTGCTGAAAGGGATTTAGGGGTCATAGTGAACCACCAGTTAAACATGAGTCAACAATGTGACACGGTTACAAAAAAAGCAAACATGATTCTGGGATGCATTAACAGGAGTGTTGTGCGCAAGACACGAGAAGTCATTCTTCTGCTCTTCTCTGCACTGATTAGGCCTCAACTGGAGTATTGTGTTCAGTTCTGGGCACCACATTTCAAGAAAGATATGGAGAAATTGGAGGAGGTCCAGAGAAGAGCAATAAAAACGATTAAAGGTCTAGAAAACATGAGCTATGAGGGAGGGCTGAAGGAATTGGGCTTGTTTAGTTTGAAAAAGAGAAGACTGAGAGGGGACATGATAGCGGTTTTCAGGTATGTAAGGCTACGTCTACACTGCCAGTTTTGCCAGCAGTGAGCGTGCAACTGAGGCACAGATTAGCATATCGCTGCACCTCATTTGCATAATTTATGCAAGCCGTTTTTGCGGAAAACAAAGTAGTGTGGACATTTTCTTTTTGCGCAAAAAAAAACCCCCTTTTCCCACCAGATTGGTAAACCTCCTCTTTTGGGGCATAAGGATCTGGTGGGGAAAGGGGTTTTTGTGTAAAAAGAAAACATCCACACTACTTTGTTTTCCACAAAAACGCTTTGTGCAAAAAACCAGCTTGCATAAATTATGCAAATGAGGCACAGCAATATGCTTATCCACACCTCATTTGCATACTCACTGCTGGCAAACCGGCAGTGTGGACGTAGCCTAAAAGGGTGTCACAGAGAGAAGGGGGAAAATTGTTCTCCTTGGCCTCTGATGATAGGACAGGAAGCAATGGGCTTAAACTGCAGCAAGGAAGGTTTAGTTTGGACATTAGGAAAACCTTCCTGTCAGGGTGGTTAAACACTGGACTAAATTGCCTAGGGAGGCTGTGGAATTTCCATCACTGGACATATTTAAGAGCAGGTTAGACAGACATCTATCAGGGATCTAGACAGTGCTTGGTCCTGCCGAGAGGGCAGGGGACTGGACTTGATGATCTCTCGAAGTCCCTCGCAGCTCTAGTACTCTATGATCCTATGATTGTATCCAAGGATTGCTTTGCCAAACACTGTGATGCACTTATACCTAAGGGGGGAATGTGGCTAGCTGGGCAAATATCTTCGTATTTTCAGATTTTATTCCATATTTCAGCATTCCAAAAACTGTGGCTATTTGCTCAAATATGATGTTGAATTTGCACCTGCTGTGTTCACTCTCTCTTTTGTATTCACATTCTATGAATATTTGAGTTGACCAGATTGCTAGCAGGAATGTTTTCAGGGAAAAGCTAACATTAGATCATTTGCAAAATCAAATTTTGAACTTTTAAATGTCAGTATTCTCAACAGAAACCTGATTCTAGGAGCCTTCTGCATGACCCATGTGTCCAGTCCAAACCTAGCAATACAGCTCAAATGTTGCTTGTGAATCCTCACAGTGAATTTGCTTCTGTGCAACCCTCAGATCAAGAGCTATTTGCAGAAAGCATCTGTTGAAAAATGAATCCTTCCGAGAGAATTATAACTTGCTCGTTCCCCAAAAGAACAAGAAGCCAAATTAATTGACCAAATACTTTATGAATGATTTGCTCAACTCTTGGATATGCCAGCTTCAGTTCTTGCTGCTCTCCATAATTAATAGGAACCATTTGAAACAACAAATGTATTGTTTGAGGGAGTGACCCTCTTGCACACTATGATGAACTCATATCTATGGTCATCTCTAGACAGCCAGGCCTGTAGCCAGCCAGCCAAATGGACTAGTTCAAAAGAACACAGAAGGAAACAAGGCATGCAAATATCCAGGGTACACTTAGGGTATGTCTTCACTAGCCCCCTAGTTCGAACTAGGGAGGCTAATGTAGGCATTCGAAGTTGCAAATCAAGCCCGGGATTTAAATATCCCACGCTTGATTTGCATCTTCTCGGTTGCCATTTTTGAAATTTACAAGTCGAACTAACTGCCGTCTACGCGGCAGGGACTGAGTTCAATTAAAGCCCTAGTTCGAACTACCTGTTATTCCTCTTGGAATGAGGTTTAACAGGTAGTTTGATTTAGGCTTTATTTCGAACTACTGGTCCCTGCCGCTGCAGACGCGCGCAGTTAGTCTGGACTTGTAAATTTCAAAAATGGCGACGACGGTAGATGCAAATCAAGCCGGGATATTTAAATCCCGGGCTTGATTTGCAACTTTGAATGCCTACATTAGCCTCCCTAGTTCGAACTAGGGGGCTAGTGTAGACATACCCTTACATATTGTCTTCCAATTCACTTGAGGACTGTTATCAGATGTTAAAGAAGCTGCTGTCCTGACTAGGTTTTACTGACACACCGTGCCAATATTCCTTAGAGACACTACAGCTTTGATTTGCTTTATCTTATAATGGGCCAGTCCCACCTCACCTAGTGATTTCTAGTGATGACTGTTTCTTGGTAGGAAAGAAGTCTATTCCCTGGCTTTCCTGACGCTTGCTTAGCCATGTCTTAGGCTATGTCTAGACTACAGGGTTTTTCCGAAAAAAGTGGCCTTTTTTCTAAAAAAACTTCACTTGTCTCTAGACTGCCACCGCGTTCTTTTGAAATTAAATCGAAAGAACGCAACGGTTTTTTTGACAGCGGTAAGCCTCATTTTACGAGGAAGAACACCTTTTTTTGAAAGTGCTCTTTCGAAAAAAGGTGTTCTTGACCGCAAACAGGGCTTTTTCGAAAGAGAGCATCCAGATTGCCTGGGTTCTCTCCTTCGAAAAAGAGGCTCGCTTTTTCTAAAAAAGTTGTGACTGTCTAAACGATCTCTTTCGAAAGAAGCTTTTTCGAAAGATTATTTCGAAAAAGCTTCTTTTGAAAGAAGCACGTAGTCTGGACGTACCCTCAGTAGAGTTTGGTTTTAAGCAAGGCATTGTCAGTCAGTCAATACAGTAGTATCTATTCCCCATCACATACACACGTGATAAGAGACAGATATTCCAAACTAGTTAGACATTGGAAGATTCAGTTAGGTGCCAAGTGGGGTTTTCAAAAGGACTGAGGTGCCTGTCTCCCACTGAAATCCAGGCTGTATCCAGCTAGCGCGGGGCAGAGCAGGGAACAGCCTCCTTGCACAGCATGCTACAAGGGCATGGGCTAGAGCAGGCATTTTTCCAAGCTCTTGCTCCTAGGCCCTCTCCCCACTACTGCTGAGCCCATGCAGGCAAGCTTACCTGTCCGGTGCCTGGGTTCCACCCTAGGGCCCAATCCTGCACTCACTGAACTCAGAGAGCAGTGGGGGAGGGCTCCTTTCTCACCCCGTTACTCCCATTTTATGCCCCTCTAACTCCCTTGACCACAATGGAATCACATAAAGGAGAAGAGATTTGAGTTCAGGATCTGGCCTGGGCTGCTCTTTGTCTCCATTACTAAAGCAAATAAGGAATGACTCCAGAGCGAGAAGTCACTGGATCTTGCCAGGTCGAATGTAGATTTAATGAGCTATTTGCCAAGAACATGGGGGGTTGGGGAAGGGAGAGCCAAAATGTCCCCAGCAACAGGAGCAGCTGCAAACTGTTTCCATATCCACCCGTCCTTCTGTCATTCCCGCATTATGTGAGCGGGTGAGGGGAGGACGCATTGCACTGGCAGTTCTAATGAGTGTCTCAGTGTCTGTCTCTAAGTGCTGATGAGCTTATTTAGAAAAGAACGTGTGGAAAAGAACATGTGGCCCCATTTTATGTATTTGCCAGGCCCCTCTCAACCAAGAAAGTCAAGACCACCTGCTGGTCCTAATCAGCTCCTGCGGGAAGAAAGGGAGGTAGCTGAGCAGCAAAGAGGATTTATAGGTTATCCATTCTGCAAGCTATGCTTCCCTATGCAATTGGCTGATCAACGCCTGGAGTATCAAATGCAAAAGGAAAAATGATCCTTCAGTAGCTCCTTGAGAAAAGAACACAAACGTCTCCAGCAAATTTATATTCAGCAGCGCGCTTGGTGTGTGGCTAATGGCAACATTTGAAGCTGCTGTGAGATGATCACAGTAGGATCAAGCTGAGACACATCACCTGACTCAGGCTGTCTGGTCCCACCTGCTTTTTCACTCATCAGGTGTATCAGCCTTGCCCCCAGCATGCTTTGCCCAGCCCGAGCTTGGCTTCTCAAGTCGCTCTGGCCCTCAGGTTCATTGTCAAGGAAGATCCAGGGGTTCTCAAACTTCATTGCATGGTGATCCCCTTCTGACAACCACAATGACAGTATGGCCCCAGGAGGGGGGAACAAACCCTGAGCCCGCCTGAGCCCCACTGCTGAGGCTGGGGGGTAGGGATGTCAAAGCCAAAGCCCAAGGGGGACCTGTAACTTCAGCCCTGCTGAAGCGAAAGCCTGAACCCTGGGTGCTGGGGCTCAGGCATTGGCTCCAAGCCCCAGCCAGTCTAACAGTAGCCCTGGTGAACCCATTAAAGTGGGACCATGGCCTGTTTTTGGGTCCTGACCCACAAACTGAGCATCACTGAGCTACAGCAAAGGCCACTTTACTTCTGACGGAGAGCATCCGCTCTGGGTTTAATCCACTCTGGCGCCCCACTTGAGGCAATTTGTCTTAACTTTCCTGAGTGTGCCACAAAAATATGGCCTTGAGTACTGATGTTAAACTCCACAGAAATTCTCTTCCTGTGCCCCGTGGGTGGAAAGTTTCTGTGTTCCTGATCAGTGGAGGGGGGAAATGGGGATTCTGTCGCCCCCATGGGATGAAGGGTTCCATTTGGTGTCTAAATGTTCTAGGTTGAATATTAGGAAAAAATAATTCACTAGGAGCGTGGTGAAGCACTGGGATGGGTTCCCTAGGGACATGATGGAATCTCCATCCCTAGAGGTTTTTAGGTCTCGGCTTGACAAAGCCCTGGCTGGGATGATTTAGTTGGGGTTGGTCCTGCTTTGGGCAGGGGACTGGACTCGATGCCTCTTGCGGTCTCTTCCAGCCCGAGGATTCTAGGATTCTATGCTCAGCTTCTGGGTGGCAGGTATAATGGGTTGGGGGAGGCTGTGCCTCCCCAAACATCCAGGCATGGCCCTGTCCATACTTCACCCCCAAATCCCCTCTCTGGCTGACCCTGTGTGATGGCCCTGGCTCGGGCTGGGGTCATGCAGGCTGCTCTCCCAGTGCTCCAAGGTTGGAGGGGGCTGGGGCTGTGCAGCCTGTCCTCCTGGCTCTCTGGGGTGGAGGGCGCTAGGCTGGGGAACGGGCTGGTGGCCATGGTGGGGAGGTTCTGGGCTTCAGCAGAAGGAGGGTCATGGAAAACCAGAAAGGGTGGAGCCTTGAGTGGAAGGAGAGTGGCTGGGGGCTAGCCTCCCCCTTCTGATGGTAGCCATAAAGATACTTGAGTGAATTTTAAATTCAGTGGAAGTCTGGCTGGTTTTTCAAGCACTGTCACAAAGTTAGCTTTCTTATGTATGTACCTACCTATTCTGGCCTGTGCTGCTTTTTCTGTCCTAAAATTTGTTTTTTTTTAAACCTGAAAACAAAGACACCGCATGATATGTGCATGTTCAAAAAATATACCACACTGGGTGAACTAAGAGAGGAGCTTATAAAAACTAGCTAGAGGGAAAACTTCCAAAATTCCAAGTGCACCTTTCTGAATTCCCCTTGCTCTGTCGTCCAGAATGGAATATCCTTTTTTACAAGTTTGCCAAATCACTTAGAGCCTGATTCAAAGCTAATGGGACGAATGGAATGTCTCCCATTGACTTCAATATGGTTTTAGGATCAGACTCTTAAGCCAGTAATTCTCAATCTACCATATGAGCAGACTATGTTTTTACTACTGAAGTGGCAGTCAGTAGAAAGTTATTTGAAGGAAAGTTAAAAAGAATTCTTTGAAGGAGTCAGCAAGCATGTGGACAAAGCTGATCCAAGCAAATGAAGCAGCCATGGAATAAAGAGGGAAGATCGTCTCATGAATCAGTAGCTGGTTAAAAGCTAGCAAACAGGGAGGGAGGCAGGGTCAGTTTTCACAATGGAGAGATGTATATTTGGACCTTGTCAGGGCTGTTCCTCACTCTGGCACGACAAATGCAGAAGTGGGGGCCCACAAGAGCTCTCCAGAACTTTGTCTTCACAGGCTTTGGTACCAAAACTTCCCCCCCAAATCCTAATACCCGGATTTTGGAGAAATCCGCTGCCACCACCCAAGTAATTCCAAGAAAACCAGGGAAGAGATCACTTGGGAAACATCCCTAAGGTAAAACTCTCCTCTGCCCCAACCTCCGTTTTACTTGGAGTTGGGAAAAACAGAGGGGATTCAAAGACAACAATGGACTCTGCCCTTATAATTAGGCACTGAGTCAAAGGACACAACAATCAACCAATTCCGGTTAATTAGAAAAAGAAAACAAACTTTTATTATCAAAACAAAACTACTGTTGCAATCATAGTAAAGTAGCTAGATGGAAAGAGCCACCAATTGATTTAGATACTCAGGGAGACCCCCCTGGGCTAACAGCTTTAGTTACAAAGAGAAAAAAAAAACACTTAACAAGCTCAGACATTAGTTCCAAATTCCCAAACAAGGAAAACAATAAACCCTGATGAACTAGCTAAACTAGCTAAACCTACTTGCAAATTGTAAGAATTCTGTTCTTTGAGAGAGAAGTGTCTTCCATCTCCCTTAATACCTGGAAGAATTTGCTCTGCTTTTCAGACAAAGGAGGGAAAGATAAAGATTCATTTGTCCCAGTTTGAAATTCCTACCTGCATTGTTATTGGCTGACCAGACACCTGGCTAGGGACAGAGTTAACCCCTTAGTCACCAGGTGCTGGTCAGCACTCCTAATTATGACAGACCTATACTCAGAACTGTTCTTTCTGCTCAACAAATTCATAAATGATATGGGAAAAGGGCTGAACAGGAAGGCAGCAAAGTTTTCAGATGATACAGAATTTCTCAAGATAGTTAAGTCCAAAGCACACTGTGAAGAGTTGCAAAAGGATCTCACTAGGGTGACTGGGTGACAAAATGGCAGATAAAACTCAGTGTTAATAAATAAAAGTAAGGCACCTGGAGAAAAAATAATCCCAACTATACATACAAAATTATGGGGTCTAAATAACTGTTACCACTCAAGAGGGATGGTCGTTGTGAATAGTTCTCTGAGAACATCCACTCAATGTGCAATAGAAGTTGAAAAAGCTAAAAAAATTCTAGGCTCCATTAGGAAAGGGATAATAAAACAGAAAACATCATAATGCCAGTCTACACATCTAGGATATGCCTACACCTTGAACACTGCATGCAGTTCTGGTCACCCTGTCTCAGAGACCTATTGGAGCTGGAAAAAGTGCAGAGAAGGGCAGACGTGTTTAGGGGTGTGGCACAGCTTCTATGTCAGATTGGTACTGTTCAGCATAGAAAAGAGATGCCTGGGGAGGATACAATAGAGGTCTATAAAATCATGATTGAGTGGCGAAAGTGAATAGGGAAGTGTTATTTACCCTTTCACTAACACAAGAATGAGGCATCACCTGATGAAATCAATAGGCAGTAGGCTTAAAACAAACAACAGGAAGTACTTTTTCATACAACTGCTTGTAGAACTCGTTGCCAGGGGATGTTGTATAACTGGATTCAAAAAAGAATTAGATAAGTTCATGGTGGATATACCTATCAATGGCTATTAGCCAAGACAGACAAGCACGTAACCCTATGCTCTGGGTATCCCTACACCTGCAATTGCCAGAAGCTAGGACTGAATGATGGGATGAATCAATTGAAATTGTTGTGTTCTGTTAATTCTGTTTGAAGAATCTGGAATTGGCTACTCTGAGAGTTAGAATAACGGGCTCGCTGGACCACTGGTCTGACCCACTGTGACTGTTCTTACGTTCTACGTTCTCTATTCAAACAGAGCAATTGGAGACAATGGGGAAAAATGCTGAATAAAAGATTTGCTGCATATTTTCTGGCCATCTGGAGAGACAATTTATTGGATGCACTACACTAACATTTGTCAGTTATTAGCAGCAAATTATTTGGTCAGCTCTTCTAGGTTGATATTCACATCTGTGCAGTGGGACAGGATTCACAGACCTTTTGGTAGCCCAAGGGTAAATTTGGTAGCACAAGGGTAAATTTGAATCACTGGGTATGTCTACACTGCCACCCTAGTTCGAACTAGGGTGGCTAATGTAGTCATTCGAACTTGCAAATGAAGCCCGGGATTAAAATATCCCGGGCTTTATTTGCATGTTCCCAGGCGCCGCCATTTTTAAATGCCCGGTAGTTTGAACCCCCTGCCCGCGGCTACACGCGGCACGGGCTAGGTAGCTCGAATTAAAGCTCCTAATTCGAACTACGGTTACTCCTCATTGCAGAGCAACACGTGTACGTTCTTGAAGCACAGCGCCATGAGGCAGACCATGACACCCATGAGCAGGACGATGCTTTCCAGCACACCGGGCTCCATGCTTGCAGTGCTCTGGCATCTGCGTGGGCAACCAGGGCACCAAAAGCTGCAAGCCCACTGCCACCCCTTTATCTCACGTGAGATAAAGGCACTAGTGCCTTATGGGATGCAGCTAACATGAGCCCTTCTAACCAACTGCAGCAGAATTTTGGACTGCCAAGCTACCCATGGTGCCTTGCTCTCTGAGTTGATGGTAGGCTCCCTAATGGGGATGTGCTACTTCAGACAACATTTGATTCTTCCCTATAGTGAGGACACGGACCTTCAACTTCTCAAAATCAGGTGCCCAGAAATCAACGACAGTCAATTCCATCTTGTTGCATAGTATAGACGTGCCCTTAGAGAAAGAGAAGATCTGTGTGGGAGAATAAGCTTCAAAACAAGCACCCATTAATTCCTACATTGTTGTCATATCTGGAGCTGCATATCAGAGACAGACGATAATTCCAAGTCATGCTAATGAATTTCATCACAGATGAGAACAGCTGAAGAGATTAAGTGGACACTTATTACATCAAGATTTACAAGCAGGAAACTCATGGTTCAGCTCCTACCTACGATGGATGGATGTCACATTCCTATGGAGATTTTCGTCCACAATCAAAGCTCTCTAAAATTTGGAGATTTGTCTATCTATATATCCTGCCCCCACCAAGGGGATCAGGCAGAGGTGTTCAGCGCTTTCTGCCAAAGAGGGTCCTTTCAGAGGTCTCAGGTTGAAGACTCAGCTCCCCAACTTCTCACTAGAGAAATCTCATGTGGTCAAAACACCACAACACTTTAGCCAAGTATTTTCCATGTGCTTAGATAGTGGAACCCCATCCAACTTCACAGAACTATTCTGCAGCAATTTTATGACTGTTACAAAATAACCTGCAATTTTATAACCTACAAATAACTGGGTATTTGTCAGCATGACCTTCAATCTAGGGCTTTTTAAAATAGGTTTTTTTGTTGTTTGGTTTTTCCATGGACAACTGTCCCTAAACTAGAGATAAATGTCAAAACCCTTTCCTGTCCATCAAGGTTAGCTGAGTGTTCAGACATTTTTAAAGAGAAACAATCCAAACTCTGTAAGCAAGACTCTAAAATTGCTTTGGGATAAAGTCCCTCTGCTGAGCAATAGTTTTGCAACTTGGGCACAAAAGTTAGCAGTATTGGTTACTTGGAAGCATCATTGAGTTGATGCCATGGAACATACAGTCTTTTACACTGAATGCAGGGACAGACTGGCCCAGTTTGCATGAGATGCTGAAAGCCTGCTGCTCTGCTTAGGAAAGGGCCCATATTTTTCCTGACTTGAGGGACAAGTGATTAGACATTTTTCCATCTTACAAAGTCACTTGCCACCAAGAGGTAACAGTTGGTGTCTATGGGCAGCAGGGGAGGGCAAAGCAGTGTGTGCAAGGAGGAAGCCGATACAGATCCAGCCTATAACAAGTGCTACAAGTTTCTTACTTTCATGAGCAATGAAATTCACTCCCGTCTGGGTTTTTTTTACTCGTTAGGAGACTCCGATGTGTCTTTTGGTTTTGTTTTTCCCCAGTCAGCAGCAGCTGCTTTGAACTGTGAAGAATAGAGTGAAAAAGCAGATAGTGGCACAGGGGGGGAAGTGTCTATCCTAGTCCAAAACCAATGTCTTGCTCTGCAGATATCTAAAAGAATCCAGCAGCCTGGTATCATTTACATTCAGAAGGGCAGTCATTCAAAACCACCCCGATGGTCTTTGTTCTCAGGAATTCGGTTTTGGGCCGCACAACTTATGGGTGGAGCAAACTCCCTTAATCCTTTTTTTCTGTCCATCCCTTCTTTTCAGACTGTGGGGGGAGGGGGGAGGACTCATAGGGGAGGTAGTTTTAAGCCTGTCCTGAAACCTGCAAATTCCACCCCTCTAAGCAGGCAATTCATGACTTGCAGAGAGAATCCCACTGAATAATACTGAGTTGCTGACAGAGCAACAGGCCTTCCCGCTCGCAGCACAGGTGGAATTCCATTGCGCTAGGATAGCTGCTCTCTAGCCTGCAGGGGGTTAACTCCAGGTTGCCATTTGTTTTTGAGGTTAGGATTAGGAATTTCAGACCTTCCCATTCCTTCTGACTTGGACGCAGGATGTTCAGAGGGACACCTGGGGTATGTCTAGACTGCATCCCTCTGTCGGCAGAGGGGTGCAGATTAGGCAGCTTGACATTGCAAATGAGGCAGGGATTTAAATATCCCGTGCCTAATTTGCATAAAAATGGCCACTGCATTTTGCCAACTCAGCACTTTGTCAGTAAAAAGTGGCAGTCTAGAGCAGGATCTGTCAAGAAAGAAAACCTTTTTCGACAGATCTCTTATGCCTCCTGCAAGGAGGTTTACAGGATCTGTCGAAAAAGGCTTTCTTTCTCGACAGATCCCCCTCTAGACTGCTGCTTTTTGCCAGTAAAGTGCTGATTCGCAAAACGTGGTGGCCATTTTTATGCAAAGTAGGCGTGGAGTATTTAAATCCCTGCCTCATTTGCAATGTCGACCTGCCTTATCTGCATCCCTCTGCCGACAGAGGGATGCAGTCTAGACATACCCCTGAAGTCCAGTATAAAGAAAAATGAACAGGAACTCCCATTGTGTGCAAATGGATCTGTCAGCACAGCTATCCTCCCAGCCTCATGGTGGGGCATGTTCTCCCATTGTTCCATGATCAAGATTCCCCTTGGCAGCAACACAAGTTCTGTGCAAAGCTAGAGGACAGCATGTGGGGCCTTGATCTGGTCTTCTACCGCCTGCACAAATGGGAACAGGTAAAGCCAGAGGCCCATCTCCTCATCCTGCTGAACAGCACCCTCCCTTTGTCAAGCTTCACCCTCCTGCTAGCACCGACCAGGCAACGCTCGTGACTGTGGAACACTGCACAGCTCTTCAGACATGTTGGGTTATAATATATGGAGATATACCTATCTCATAGAGCTGAAAAGGACCTCATGGCAGGACCAAGTACCATCCCTGACAGATTTGCCCCAGATCCCTAAATGGCCCCCTCAAGGATTGAACTCACAACCCTGGGTTTAGCAGGCCAATGCTCAAACCACTGATTATCCCTCCCCCAAAGAAGGGTTGTAGAAGAAAAGGAGAATTAGCAATGTGGAGTGTGTAGAAATCAGCTTGCCCTTTCGATGACATTGTGCCCAGACTGCGCCCAGACTGCGGCTGGAATAATAATTGACTGCCGCTTAGCAGGGGGGTCAGTATTTCAGCAGTGGGAGAGCTGCTGATCTGGCAGGTGTGTAGAGGGCAGCTTAAAAGGCTTGTGACTGAGAGCAGACCTCTGAGACACGAGAGAGTGGCTGTGGAGGACATTCCTCTTATTGGCCAGGCTCAGCTGAGACTGTAGAGTTTCACTTAGGAGAGGCACTGACAATATTTCTGTGCTGCCAGGGCCTGCCTGACGGCACAAGCAGACTCTGGGGGACACTGCTTCTTTTCCCCTCTGTGTGGAACATCCGGCCTTCCCGGGAGGTTCTCCTCCTCTTCCTCCCTCCAGGTTGCCACGCGAGATGTTGGGCTTCTCCAAATCACAGCGAGGGATCTGGAGCTGATGCTGACTGACTGTGGCCAGAAACCTGGGCCTTATGCTGCACTGCTTTGTAGTTCCATGATACCAGACCACTTACTGGTGGCTTGGCGTGGGACGGTGCCCTACCATGGAGGATGGAATAAGGCAGCCTTCCCAAAAGCCTTGTGAGAAGGGTCAGAGAGTTCCTATGTGAGAGCCTCAGGGAGCTGTGCAGACAAGACTCCCGCTCCATCTGTAGACACATGAACACACTGTTCACATGTGTCCAGACCATCCGCTCTCCTCCTTCGCCTTGTGGTACAACTGCCTGAGCTCTTTGATTTTGACCCTGCACTGTTGGGTGTCCCTGGAATGGCCTTTAGCTGCAGGCAGGTTGCGATGCAGCCCCAGGTGTTGGCGTTCTGCTGGCTGGTTCGGAGCTTGTGCAGGATGGCTTCATCTCCCCACTCCTCGATGAGGTCCAAGATTTCGTGGACACTCCAAGCTGGTGCTCTTCTGCGCCTTTGGGAGCTGGGGCACGTGGGAGCAGTTGCTGCAGTGCTCGGAGGATTGTGGGCGGAACTCATTTCCTCATGTACCACGGTGTGCTGCTCACTCCCAATGCTGGCCACATGGGACAGGCCTTTCTACTGTTCCCAGGGCTTTTTGAGCTCAGTGGGAGAGCAGCAGAGGTGAAAGTTGTGGCTAGAGTGGTCAGAGCCGACAGCTGTGGGAGGCCTCCCTGAGGCCAACAGCGTCGATTTTCTGGCAATGCTGCATCTACACTAGCGTCACTACAACCATGCACGGGCGGGAATAGTGTTACTCCCGGTGAAAAGCAGGAGTACTGAAATCGACATCAACAGCCCCTCAGGGTGATGTGATAGGCTTGATCGTGTGGACACATCACTTAGAAAATCATCTGTATGGGGCTAAGGTTGATGTAAAGTCCTAATGTAGACCAGGCCTAATTGCCTGAACGGTCAATTTCTCTAATTGTGTGTGCACTGGACGACAAAACTGCTGTTGCCATAAATGCGCAGGAGGAGCCAATAATATGCTCTTGCCCTGTGCGGTTTCTGGCTGTCCTCATTTGTATTCCCGGGGAGCTTTCATTTCACACATGAGTGGGCTCAGGCCATTTGAGATGTACCTGTGCTCTGTGGAACTCTGGGAAGTGATGCTAACTGCAGGGACACAAAGTAGTTTGTAGAGTGATTCAAAGCCCAGTGAAATCAATGAAACCACAGGGTCTGAATAGGGCTCAAATGGCATTGTGCTTTGAATTAGGCTGACTTGCTGCAGGGACACTGCGCTGTGCTACATATTGATATGACACTCGTTTACTGTGGTGTGGGGCAGCAAGCCGCAGTATCCTGCAGGATGTCACTGCATTAGGTGATGTAGATGCTACTGCTCTGTAAAGTTCTGCAACTTACAGTCGCGGCGCCTCCTGCTGGTCCCACCGGGCATGCGCTCTATCCTCAGCAGGGTGCCCCTGCTGGCCGGCGTCTCATCAGTCATCGCTGTGCGCTCTCTCCACCCTCTGGCCGTGGACCTGTGTCACTCCCAGAACCACGGTGTCCTATTCAGGATGCTGCCCTCTGGCAGAGCCCACTACTTTGGTTTCTCGTCCTCTTCTAGGGATATCAGCAGGCCTCAGTCCTGCACCTGCCTGTAACCTCTGGGGCAGGCTTGCTCTAGTGGTGGCAATATGTGATGCAAATATGCTCAGTACTGCTCTATTCATGCTTCTTCACTGGGAGCCGGTCCTGCACCTTCGCTGGTGAGGACCCAATTGCCCTCTGCTCTACTGAGCAGCTCCTTATAGCAGGGCCACTCCCACAAGCCACCTTCTCCTTGGCACCTTATAAGCCTCTCTCTGATTGGCTGGGGCTCTGTGCAGGCTCCCTCCAGCCTGTTTTAACCCCTTCTGGCCAGAGTGGGGCAGCTACTCCACCACACAGCTATTATGGGATTAGTGTCCCTGTAAAACTGGGTTCCAAAGCAAACTGAGATTTCTGTAACTCCTCTTCTAGCTACAAAGGTATGAACCAAATCAATGGCTCCATCATGCCAATAGTCTGACCTCTGTCCTAGAGCTGTGGGCGAACAATGGGTCTGGACCAGCAGCTTCCAAACGTTAATGGTTTCCGTATCACCTTCTTAAAAAACGGTTGTGAAGTGACAGGACATTATCTTTGAAAAGTCGTGGAGATCGGGAGAAATCCCAGATGATTGGAAAAAGGCAAATGTAGTGCCCATCTTCAAAAAAGGGAAGAAGGACGATCCAGGGAACTATAGGCCGGTCAGTCTTACCTCGGTTCCTGGAAAAATCATGGAAGGGATCCTTAAGGAATCCATTTTGAGGCACTTGGAAGAGAGGAAAGTGATTAGGAATAGTCAGCATGGATTCACAAAGAGCAAGTCGTGCCTGACCAATCTGATTAGCTTCTATGATGAGGTAACTGGCTCTGTGGACGTGGGAAAGTCAGTGGATGTGATATACCTTGACTTTAGCAAGGCTTTTGATACAGTCTCCCACAATATTCTTGCCAGCAAGTTAAGGGAATGCGGATTGGATAAATGGACAGTAAGATGGATAGAAAGCTGGCTAGAAGGCCGGGCCCAGCGGGTAGTGATCAACGGCTCGATTTCAGGTTGGCGGTCGGTTTCTAGAGGAGTGCCCCAAGGTTCGGTTCTAGGACCGGTTTTGTTCAATATCTTTATTAATGACCTGGATGAGGGGATGGATTGCACCCTCAGCAAGTTTGTGGATGACACTAAGCTAGGGGGAGAGGTAGATACGCTTGAGGGCAGAGATAGGGTCCAGAGTGACTTATACAAATTGGAGGATTGGGCCAAAAGAAATCTGATGAAGTTCAAAAAGGACAAGTGCAGAGTCCTGCACTTGGGACGGAAGAATCCCAAGCACAGTTACAAGCTGGGGACCAACCAGTTAAGTAGTAGTCCTGCAGAAAAGGACCTGGGGGTTACAGTGGATGAGAAGCTGGATATGAGTCAACAGTGTGCCCTTGTAGCCAAGAAGGCTAATGGCATATTAGGTTGCATTAAGAGGAGCATTGCCAGCAGATCCAGAGATGTCATTATTCCCTTTATTCGGCTCTGGTGAGGCCACATCTGGAGTATTGTGTCCAGTTCTGGGCCCCCACTACAAAAAGGATGTGGACGCATTGGAGAGGGTCCAGCGGAGGGCAACCAAAATGATTAGGGGCTGGAGCATATGACTTATGAGGAGAGGCTGAGGGAGTTGGGTCTGTTTAGTCTGCAGAAGCGAAGAGTGAGGGGAGATTTGATAGCAGCCTTCAACTTCCTGAAGGGAGGTTCCAAAGAGGATGGAGAGAGGCTGTTCTCAGTAGTGACAGATGGCAGAACAAGGAGCAATGGTCTCAAGTTGTGGTGGGAGAGGTCCATGTTGGATATTAGGAAAAACTATTTCACTAGGAGAGTGGTGAAGCACTGGAATGGGTTACCTAGGGAAGTAGTGGAGTCTCCATCCCTGGAGGTGTTTAAGTCTCGGCTTGACCAAGCCCTGGCTGGGTTGATTTAGTTGGGATTGGTCCTGCCTAGAGCAGGGGGCTGGACTTGATGACCTTCTGAGGTCTCTTCCAGCTCTATGGTTCTATGATTCTATGATTCTGTGACAGAATGTCATGCTCATGTACCCCAGGGTGCAGTGCAACAGGGAGGTCTAAGGCTAGGTTGCTTATCAGGGGTCAATGATGCCTCCGAAAGGGCTGAGACTATTCAGCTGGAGGAGAGCTGTCGGCTCCTGTGGCAGAGTGAAGGCTGCTGGACCCATGTCATCTGGGTTGGGCAGGGGAATAGCTTTGTTTTGTAAAGTTTTGTTTCAATTAATATGCCAGATGCTGAGCCTAGGTGTGGGGTGGAGACTGACAGAGACTTGGGCATAGAGTTGACCCTTCCTGAGCTGGGGAGACAGGCTAGCAGCCCTTCAGAAACGTACTGCAATTTGGGAAGCCCTGGTCTAGTCCCTGTTCCAAAGGGCTAGGAGACACAAACAAAAATAGCGGGGTGGAAGGTGATGGCTGTTGAGTTAATCTTCTCAGGAGCAATGGATGGAGAAGCTGAGAGGATTCTCAACCCTGCATGCACTCAATGGCCAAAGCTTTCGGCCTGGCTCCGAGTCAAAAAGCTCCTCAAATCTTTGGTGCTTTCCTATTACCTCTGATTTAGGAAGGTGCTTAAGAACTGCTTTCCTCTCAGTGGGCCGGTGCAGGCACTGATTCCTCACCAGTTCAGCTTGGCCTGGGAACTGGATTCACCCGCATGTGACTAGCTGCCTGTTGTTTTTTGGGTTTTTCAATTAAAAAGATGCAGTGAGCAAAGACATGCCAGTGTTGGTTTTACGTGACAAGAATTATAACAGACACACTGGTTAGCAGGCTGCTGGAACAATTTTTATAGAGAGGGTGCGGACAGCCATTGAACCAAACTTATACCGTGTATATAATGGAAACCACTTAAAAGAGGGGGTGGGTGCTACTGCCCCCTCCAACATTCCTAGTTCCAGCACCTGTGTGTATTTGCCCCTTTGCAGATTTTGGGGTTGTTATTAAATAGCTCCTGCTTTCTCCTGGCTTTGAAAAGAGCTGCAGATAAACTGAACTGGCGTGCCACATTGGGAGCTGCTTATAGAATCATAGAATCCTAGGGCTGGAAGAGACCTCAGGAGTCATCGAGTCCAGCCCCCAGCCCAAAGCAGGACCAACCCAACTAAATCAACCCATCCAGGGCTTTGTCAAGCTGAGACTTAAAACCCACTAGGGATGGAGATTCCACCCCCTCCCTAGGGAACCCATTCCAGTGCTTCACCACCCTGCTAGGGAAATAGTTTTTCCTAATATCCAATCTAGACCTCCCCCACTGTAACTTGACAGTGCCTGTAGCTGTTCAGAGGCCTGAAAGGGCACGTCTACACAGTAGTGCTAAAGCTGAATAAATTGCACAACTTCAGCTATGTCAATTGCGTAGCTTAAGTCGAAATAGCTTATTTCAGCTTTTGGTGCTGTCTACACAGCAGGAAGTCCAAGGTAGAGCACTCTTCCTCTGACTTCCCTTACTCCTCGTAAAATGAGGGTGACAGGAGCCGGAGTAAGAAGTCCTCCAGCTTGCCATTATTTTGACATTATGTTGAAATAACTGCTTGTAGTGTAGATGGACTATGTTATTTCGGAGTAACATCAGTTATGTGTAGACGAACCCAAAGCTATGTAGACGTACCCAAAGTGACTAGGCTAGTATATATAGTATATGATCACTACCTAAGATGGGCCTACCAGTGTTAGTCATGGAAGTGCAGGGAACTCCCCTGGTTGAAATTCAGTGGTGCTGGTGAATCCTGGCTCTCTCACACTGCAATTTCCCAAAAGCATATGTGGCTCACTGCAGAAAGCTCTCGTCTTCCAAATATTGTTCTCTTTCCTGCAGGTACAGGAGGAATAACTCAACCACTCACTTCTCTCTCCCCAAAGCAGAGTACTGCTCTCTCAAACCCTCGCACTCACACAGCCCCTGTTCTCCCTTGCGAACAAACAAAACCGCTCAGCCACAGCTTGGATTGTTCCGGATCCAATGCCACATCCCCAGGTCACTGCGCTGGAATGTCATTTGCTAGCTTTTGATGTTGCCTCCTGCTGCAGCACAGCCCCATGGGGCAGAATGAACTTCCTAAGCAAACATCCCCATCTCACAGACCCCACTGCCCCCTGGAATGCCCGCCAACTGTCCCTTTGATGGTTCAACCTCCCTGCAAGTGAACATGCTACCTGATGCCACTGCCTGTAGCTGCCCACATGCAAATTTGTCCCTCTGTCCTCTTGCCCCACCTCTCGCTTGTCAGTAGCCTGCATGACAGCCTGTGCTTCCCCCTCCCACCCTCTGGCCTGAGGGAGCTACACAGTCCAGTGCTAAGACACCTGGGTGGCATGGCAGAAGTGCCAATGCAACCCTGTTCTGCCACATCAATGTAAGGAAACATCTACCATTTGACTCAGCTTGTCCATATTTTTCATCCATTTAGAAGAGCACCATCACTTCAGTGCCAGGAGCGCTGCCAGCTATAATCACATGCTGCCCTGGCTGTGCGGGAGCCCCCGCATGCTGAGTGGGGTTTGCATTTCAGCTGCCTCCTCCGGCAGTTTTCTTCTAAAAGCTGCCAATGCCAGAGACCCTCGCCAGGTTCCTGAAAGGGGGAGAGGCAAAACCACGTGGGATGGAGCCATTCCCCAGCATGCGGGTGGGTGGCTTTTGCTCAGTCCCAGACAGGTCTCTCATGTCTCCCTCATATGCGTCCCAAAGTTATGTGCTTTCTCAAGGAGTTTGGCATCCTCTCACACTTAGGGCTGAAAATCATTTACATCAGAAATAACTAATATCCATAAAGGGAACATACAAAAACCTGTTGGGGAACTCTTCAATCTGCCTGGGCATTC
Organism: Rafetus swinhoei; assembly: GCA_019425775.1. NCBI lineage: Eukaryota > Metazoa > Chordata > Testudines > Trionychidae > Rafetus > Rafetus swinhoei. Next base: position 6,876,960 of record CM033438.1, read on the forward strand.
ATTAACAGAGCTTCAAGTGGCAGTTTTGTTACAGACCAGTTCCACAAGCCAAATACACAGCGAAGGACTGGAACTACAATTCATTTACAAGTTTGATACTCCATGCTAATGGCTTAAATAAAGATACCGGATGGCTGGGACATTATCAACATACCAAACAATGAAGGTGCCAATGGTTCTATGTCTGTATAGTATCTGGTGTTAGTACTCTTCCTCTCTAATTGCCTCCTAATGGTTCTTATCTGCCTCTTTTGACTAACCAGTCTTTTGGTGCTTATAGACTCTTTGTTTTTCCTGTTACATTTCAGCTCTGCTTTCCCCCTTGATATTTTTATACCCACTGCCTCTTCTTGCTCCACCCCTCCCATTTTTTTCCTTCTTCCCGCCTCCCCCTTCCCCCCTCCCCCCCGCTCCCTTCTCCCCTATTTATTTTAGTTTTGGACATCCAACACTCTGGTCATCTGAAGAAGTGGGCTGTGCCCACGAAAGCTCATGATACCATCTACATGTTTTGTTAGTCTTTAAAGTGCTACCAGACTATTTGTTGTTTTTTTAAGTTTATCATAAAACTAATGTTACAGAAAGATTCAGAGGGGGAGCCATGTTAGTCTGTAAGGGTACGTCTAGACTACATGGTTCCGTCTACGGGAGCCATGTAGATTAGCTTACTCGACAAAGGGAAATGAAGCGGCGATTTAAATAATCGCCACTTCATTTAAATAAAAATGGCCACCGCGCTGTGCTGATCAGCTGTTTGTCGGCACAGCGCGGCAGTCTAGACGGAGATCTGCCGACCCCAGAACCCTTTGTCGGCAGATTCTGTAAGCCTCATTTCACGACGGAGCCATGTAGTCTAGACACACCCTAACTGAAAAAACTTAAAAAAACAGCGAATCGTCCTGTAGCACCTTAGAGACTAACAAAACATGTAGATGGTATCATGACATTTCGTGGGCACAACCCACTTCTGCAGGACAATTCACTGTTTTTTAAGTTTTTTCCATTACAGAAAGAGTAATTTATGTGAAAAGGATGAATCCAGCAGCATAATAACAAATAATTTTTGCTAGATCTTATGGAGCACTTTTTACCCAGAGAGCTCAACATGCTTCCCAAAGTAGTGTTATCTTCATTTTACAGATGGGGAAATTGAGGCACAAACAGAGCACCAGGACTTGCCCATGGTCACAAAGCAAGCAGAGCAGTGAGAGAACCCTGGCTTCCTGCGATTCCTGAATGGATGACTTGATGTGTCTTTTACGTTCGGTCTCTGCTACACACTTGGACATTGGCATGTTGAGAGCTGTGGCCTCAGGAGGAATTGAATAGTCCTGTGGCAGGGCACGGCCGCCCCGCACTCCAAACCCCTCGGTGTCTGCCATGTTCGCAGCGCGAGTAGTTGAGTATCGGCCCTGCACGTGGTGCTTGCACGCTGCAAAACAACCTCGCACCACTAGGGCAGCAGCGAACATGAGCCACGGCATGAGAAAGGGGGGCAGAGGAGGCTGAAGACACGCAGTGTGACGAGGCCACGCCGGAAGTGACGTCAGGCAAAACAGGGGAGTGGGAGGATTTAAAAAGCAAACGGGAGCGGTAGCGAGGGGAGGAGGAAGGAGTGAGAGACGGAAAGAGAGAGGAAGGTACTATGGCGGATGGTGGGAAGCAATGGGAGCCACAACCTGGCGGAAGCATTGCCGCCCAAGTCTCTTGGTGGGCAGAGTGGCGCCGAGAGACTGTGAGAGTGGGGAGAGGAAGCAGCCCAGGACAGGGCAACTGTTTAAAGCCTGCGGGCTGACGCGTTTCAGCAAGGAGCCCCGTCAGCCGGACAGGACCGGAAACAGTCTCTGTCCTTAGGGCCCTGGGCTGGGGCCTGTGAGTGAGGGCGGGCCCAGGCCCCCCTCTCTCCACCGCCAGAAGCCGCGGTGAAGCCGTATACTAGCGACTGGGAATCATGAACTGACGTTCTCGGTTTGGGGTAATCGTTAATAGAGTAAGCTAACGAGGGTGAAACTGATGCGAGAACTTCATAAGTAGGACTAAAAAGGGAAAAGTGGCCAGGGCGAGGGACCAACGAGCGTTCTTGTTGAGACAAGCAATAAACGCCCCCGATAGGGCCTGGTCACAAGTCCCCAGCAGAAACTGACACCTCTTCTTCAGACGGCAATGTTCTTGAGGCGCAAACTTTGTAGTGAACAGTGCAATGGTCCTTTCTTCTCTCCGTTCCCATTCGGTCTGCTTTTCGGAACTGATCTTAGAAACTTTCCAAGACCCACAGAGAGCAAAGTTTTTGCAAAGTTTTGCTTAAGTGTGAGAGATAAAGATGTGCATGTGTCTCTCTCTCTCACACACACACACACTCGTGCAGAAAACACATGGAAGGCATTTTTATAAATCCTGCAAACCCAATTGTCAAACTAAGGTTAGGGGTACAAAATGAAATATTGAAAATGGGTGTTAGCTATCTGTGTTGATTCAGTACCCAATGACCTGATCCTGCAAGGTGCTGAACACCGCATGGGATGTGCTGTGTACTCTCAGCTCCACAGAAGTCAGTGGGTGTCAAGAGTGCTCAACACCCTACTCCAATGCAGTAATGGGTGCTACACCCAAGGGTCTGGAAGGCAAAGCAACTGAATTAAAAGAACATTAAGGGCATGTGACACAGGCTCACTTGCCAGAGCCAGGAAATGGAAGGTGATAGCTGAGCTATTTAGGCAGCATTTCAAACTATGTATGATTGATTTACCTGACCAGTTAGAGTGGTGCTTAATATACAGCCCTTCCCCTTACACATGCATTCGCAGAGCTCCATTCGTCTCACAGCAGGGCAGAGAGCCTGCTTTATTTTAAAATAACATATTACTGAATGGGTAGAACATGGAGCCAGATCCGCAGCATTTCCTCAGGCCGAGCAGTCCTTATATGAGCAGTCCAATGGAGTTCACAGGAATAAGCACAGTACAGTGTGAATTAGGGTCTGTCCCATTGCAGAAATAACAAGGGTCCTGCATTAACTTTGTCATTCAGGGATTCTTATGCTCCCTGTTAACCTTTGCAAATATGACTGATTGAGACCCTGTCTCCAATTTTTCTTTGTATTAGAATAATATATCTGTCTGGAGTAGCTCTTCCGTTCGAATAATCTCTCTCTCTCTCTCTCTCTCTCTCTCACACACACACACACACACACACACGTGGGTACGTCTAGACTGCACAGTTTTTCCGGGATACTGGAGGTATCCCAGAACAGCTCTGCCCCGTCCAAGGAATGTGTCTGCTTTTCTGAAAAAAATTTCGGAAAAGCAGATACATTTTTTCGGCATCCCTGTAAACCTTGTTCTATGAGGAAGAAGGGATGTTCTGAAAGAGGCATTTTTTCCGACATTTGGCCCAGTGTAGATGGACCAAATGTCGGAAAAGCCTCTTTTGGAAGAAAAGTGGAAAAAGATACGTAAGTTGCAGTTCGTGAAAGCAGGGCTCCACCCGACCTCCCTCATCATTACTTTTCAAAGGGCTAGTGAAAGACACAGGTAGGCCAGCCAGCCTTATGCTATGTGTGTGCCGCAGGGAGGACTGGATCATCTGTGGCAGCACGTACCCTCTGCTGTCCTACCTAGTGGGACTGGGCAGAACAATAAATGGTCAGGAGGAATGGATCCCCCTCCACGTGGGCCAGAGGAGCCCTTCAGAGCCTTCCCACAGGAAAGCAGTGGCCGGAGCTGGGGCAATTTGTTTGCTTTTACTTGTTCGAATTCTGTGATGATCAGGGCAGGGGGAGCGCTTGGTTGGGGAGGGCAGTGATCTTGAGCAGTGGGAGCCTGAGGAGAAAGGGGTGTGGAGGGAAGAAAGGTGGGGGGCAGAGGGAGAAGGGATGTGGTGGCAAGAAGAGAGAAGTTATTGGTAGGATAGGTCTCATCTCTTTTTCATGGTTGGGAGATGACATTTACCTGGTGAGAAAAGGGCTGGGGATTTGGTTCCTTCATCCCTGTGGATACTGGGGCTACCATTCTGATACATAAAGCAGGCACCATGGGTATGTCTACACTAGCCACCCTAGTTCGAACTAGGGTGGCTAATGTAGTCATTCGAACTTGCAAATGAAGCCCGGGATTTAAATATCCCGGGCTTTATTTACGTTCAGCGCCGCCATTTTTAAATGCCGGTAGTTCGGACTCCTGCCACGCGACTGCACGCACGGGCTAGGTAGTTCGATCTAAAGCCCTAATTTGGACTACCTTTACTCCTCATTGCAGGAGGAGTAACTAGTCCGAATTAGGGCTTTAGTTCGAACTACCTAGCCCATGCCGCGTAGCCGCGGGCAGGAGTCCGAACTACTGGGCATTTAAAAATGGCGGGCGCTGGGAACGCAGAATAAAGCCCGGGATATTTAAATCCCGGGCTTCATTTGCAAGTTCGAATGACTACATTAGCCACCCTAGTTCGAACTAGGGTGGCAGTGTAGACATACCCCATCATCCTGCCTCCGTGGGGACATTTTACCTTCTTGGTTCTGTGAGCTGAATGGGTGCTGTTGTTGTTAAAGCAGTAGCCAGCCTGTATTTTACCAGCAGGTCCCTTGGCAATTCTTATTCATTGTCTGAAGTGCTTACTGCCGATGAAACAATCAACACAGGAAGCCCTCAGCTTGTTTGTGTGAAGAAGTGAAAATGAGGTGGCAACTTTTGCAGTCTGATTCTAGTCATTTTCTTCCTCTCAGAGGGCAAATGCCAGTAGAGGACGCGGCCTGACACCTTGTTTGATTGTGGGAAGAAAGTCCCACATTTCTTAGTCCCAAATTTAATGCTGTTAATTAGGTACCTTCTGCATGCCTGGCATATGCTACAAAACATGCTCCACTTTGTTGAGAAAGAAATTGCAGAAAAGTGGAGGGTTTTTTCCAAAAAAATTTGTTTGGATTCAGGGATTTGACTGGAAGGGGACAAGCACACAGTGAGCAGGGACACAGGTTGTGCAGGGAAGTGAGGAGTGAGACAGTAGGAAGGGGGTGAGGCCTGGGCAGGGAAGGGGGTGGGGCTTAGGCTTGAAGGCTACTACCTCCACAAGTGGAAGCTTCACCAACTGCCCATGTGCCCAGCCCTTTGCATACCTTATGGGAGCTCAGATGTTTCATCTCAAGTATGAGTGGTCTGCAGGGTGTTATTCTCGGAGCACATGCAGATATATTGAAATTCAGGCTTTGAATTCATAGCTCTGTTTGGGCTCGCAGGACTGGGGACTGTTTGATATTCCTTTGATTTTCAGAAGAGACGTGTTTGTGTTTAAGCGCCAGAAGATATTAGCCCAGGGCACTTTTTTCTATCTTGTTCCCAGTGGAACAAGGATAATTCTGGTTATCAGCTTTGTTCCTAATCACTTCTCACACATGGTTGCCCTCAGGAGATTTCAGCACTCTGGCTATGAGCCTGACTTTTCCATATCTCTAAGTCCCCTCTTGCTTCCATTTGGCCTGAAATTCTCACTGATGGATGAAGTTCAGATTATCTTTCCTCAGCTACTGAGAAATCTGAGACTGTCTGGAAAGGCTGTGTCTTTGCGGTGTAACCAAGTGCTCCTAGTCTGGCCACAGCTAAACTAGGAACACTGTGGGGGGAGGAGGGAGGGAAAACCTTCCCAATCTGAGTAGAGCTAGCAGAGTGTTGGTAAAAATCACACCCCTGACATAACGATGCCAGAAAACGTTTTTCATGTGGACAAGGCTTTAGTGCTCCTGCTTTGTGTTCAGAATTGCCAGGCATCTGGTTTTTGACCAGAAATGGGACCCTGGTACTCCAGTCAGCATCTACGCATCTCAGCCTGAGCCCTTAAAAGTCCAGTCAGCTGTGCTGTGGTGCTAAAGCAGTGCTAGTTCCTCCCCATCCTGGCTCCATGCTGCACCCTGGAAACGGCCAGCAGGTCCAGCTCCTAGGTGGGGAAAGCCTGGGGGTTCCATGTGCTGCACCTGCCCTAAAGCACTGGCTCTGCACTCCCATTGGCTAGGAACTGCAGCCAATGGGAGCTGTAGGGGTGGTGCCTGAGGGCAAGAGCAGTGTGCAGAGCCTCCTGCCCACCCCTACCTAGGGGTCAGACCTGCCGACAGTTTCTGGGGCAAAGAGCCAGCCTTAGCCCTGCTGTACCACTGAGTGGGAGCTGCCTGAGGTAAGCCTGCAAACCAACAATGAGACTCCACCTCCCCCAGCCCTGACCCCCCCCACTCAGAGCCTGTATCCCAAACTCCTCATTCCTAACCCCATCCCAGAGCCCAGACCCTCAGCCAGAGCTCTCACCCACTCCTGCACCCCAACCTCCTGTCCCTGCTTGCAGGCTCTTCCACACTCTGAACACCTCATTTCTGATCCCATTCCAGAACCCTCACCTCCAGTTAAAGCCCTCATCCCCTCCCATACCTGAACCCTCTGCCACAGCCTAGTGAAAGTGAGCGAGGATGGGGGAGACCAAGCAACTGAGGGAGGAGCAATGTAATTAGTGGGCGGGATCTCAGGGGTGGGGTGGGGCTAGTGTGTTCTATATTGTTCAAATAGAAAGTTGGCAACCCTACTTGTGTTAGAGCAACTGAGAGTGGGGAATCAGTCTGAGTGATGATCAGACAGAATGGTGGCTGTCTTTGCCCTTTCAGATATCTATGCCATTTTGATGGCAGGCTTGCTACTTCTGCATCTACCTGCACCGTACATTGAGTGTTGTCATAATCCAGTTCTGAGCTTCCAAGGCTCCTCCAGATCCTTCTTCTGTCCTTTCCTAGGCCTGCTCGATTTCTAGTTCAGGATGCAGAGCTGGGGACTTTGCCCAGCAATCCGTGCATTGGTACAGCTGAAACTGGATTGTTACTCATGTTGCTTCCCAGGTTACTTATCAGGCACAGCACTTTATACACTTCAAGCGATGTAAAGCCATTACTAGCGTCTTTCTCCCACATTCTCATGTTTGTCTATAGAGCCCTGCATGTTCTGGATCATGATTACCTGCGGATCCAATGGCTTCCTACAGGTGCTGAGATCAAATGAGGCACACCTGTTGGCTATCCCTTCATCCAACCGCTGAGGCGTTGATGGTGGAACATTGTCACTGGAGTGTCCTTAAATTTGGAATCTGCAGCTGGTAAGAGGTTTGTGGGTCTCTCCCCCCTCTGGTAGGGCAGGAAACCATGTCCCCATTCCCTCCTGGAGCAACTCAGTTCAGGGGAATCAGGGAGGGGTCACTGGGCTCTAACCTGTGGCTTGGCTGAGCAGCAGGAAGTCCTGCAGTCTCAATCGGGGGGGGGGGGGGGGAGCCAACAGTTAGCGGCCTTAGCTGGCAATCAGTCCTGCAATAGTCGGTCTCTCTCCCCAGGCCTGTCAGCTGGGGCGGGGAAGCCAACAGTTGATAGCTCTTTGCTTAGTCTAGCGGTTTGGGGGGCGGGGTGGAATTAGTTCCCAGGCAGGAGCTATAGAAATAGTCTCTGGTGCCCTAGCTCCGGTGAGCTGCAGACTACTACAGGCCTCCTGGCCAATCAGTGAGGAGGTGGCCATCCTCTCTGGATAGTGTGGCTGGCGTGGGGGAAATGCAGGCCCTCCCATCCTGCAGCCCAGGGCCCTGTCCATGGCGGGCCAGTCTGCCACTAGATCTTGCCAGCATTGCAGCAGTTCCCCCTCTTCCCAGTTCCAGCACGTGGGGAGAAACGTCCTGCTCCTCCAGCAGCTCCCTGGTCTATGGAAGTGACTCCTTGCGCCAGTAGGGTACGTTGTGGGTTCAGGGGTCCACCACACAAAGCAGGGTTGTGGCTTTTACTTTCCTTTCCTTTGAAAAACCAGCGTCAATCTGTCGTGACATTCACACCATCTTGCCTGGCCCACAGAGGAGATGCCTAGGAAGGCAGGTAAGATTGCCTGAAGTCAGCAGAGCTGGGAAGCTGATGTTTCCCCTCAGATTATCTGGGTTTCCAGTCCGTTAGGCTATGTGGCAGTGCAGATGAAAGCCCAGCTCTCTCTGTAGCGTGAAAGCCGTGAGTGGAGGCCCACAGGCTTAGCCCTCAGCCCTCACAGGCGGACACAAGAAGTGTTCTAAGGACAGATTGTTTTCTAGACATAAATTCTGAGCCAAGCAAAAATGTTATGGCTGAGCATGAATCAAGCCGCGGGCAGCTGTAAAAACACAATTTATTTTTAAAGAGCTGGAGCAGCCAAATTAAATTGTAATCAAGCTACTGAATAGAAGCCAAACTAATGGTTATTAAACAGGAACATGCTCTTACTACCCCAGCCTGCCAGCAAAACAAGGGACATAGTGATGCTCACGGCCAGATTTCCAATTAGGCACAGTAGGCACGTTCCTAGGGGTGCGAATGTGCCTAAAAGTGAAAAGTGATTGAAAAATTTAAAAGTGAATACACATGGCCCCCCGGAGGGCGGCTGGGCTCCTGGTGCAAGGATCGGTGGCCACCCAGCATGCGGGGCTGGAGCAGGGTGAGTGTCTGAGAGGGGCCGTCTGAGGGAGCCATGAGACATGGCCAGTGTGTGGTGGCTGCTGGTGCTGGGAGCATCCCAGACCTTTCCTAATCTCATCTGCCCTGCTGCCCCCATCCTGTGTCAGGGAAGGAGAGGGAAGAGTATGGCCGGGTCTTTGCATGGGAAAGCTAGAGTGCGGCTGCCCTGCCAGGCAATGGGAGGGAAGACACCTGAGGACAACTCGCCGTAGGGAGAGGTACAACCCCCTCTGGTTTGCATCTCAGAAGGTCTTGTGCCTTCCCAGGGAGGCTGGATTTATATTTCTCATCGAAAACACAAAGGTCAGCTGGAGTCAGGAGGCCACTGACACTGTGCCTAGGGGCACAGAAGGTGTGAATTTGGCCTGGCTATGCTCTTAATAAAGGCAGAGGCACCATGCTGGTTCAGTGACAATCCAGGAAGAAAGGCCTAGGAGAATTTAAAGGCTCCGGTTCCCCTGAAATCATACATTGAGATGTAAGCTTCCAGAGGAGAGAGGAAACACGTAATTAGAGCAGACGGATTTCTCACACTGGAAAATCTGTGGTCTGCTCTTATGTCACCTGGCTTGTCATCTGGCTGAGCTCTTTGGGCTCTGGTCACCAAAACCCTGTGGGATGTGTGTGACTTATGGCCAGCTCCCCCATAGGACTGCAGCGGTTGACAGTGTTCTACAAGATGACTATTATCACTGCCAGGGACAGTTGTATCCAACGATCCTTTCTATTGGGCCAGTACACAACACTGGAAACTGGCGCATTTAGGGGATTGCATTGAACCCAGTGGAGACGCCCTAATTTGGGCCAGCAGAGAATTTGGCCCATGAACCCTTTGCTCTTTTTTCTTGGTTTGCTGGACGAAGTTAGTGCTTATGAAAGTAAGGGACAGGACGCGCAGCAGTGCTCTGAGTCAGGGCAGAAGCAGGCATTGTGCAGGTTTAAACACACATGGATTTGTTAGTGTCCCTGGATCATGTGCTATGCTCTGCCTTCTGTCCTAGCCCTGGGCTCCCCAGACACCTTGGCCAACATCCCTCAATAACAATGACCTGCTTTTCCAGACCTGGGCCCACAGGTTTCAGCGAATTCTAGCTGAATAGCCCCTTTGACATTCCAGTCGAGGGTTACTCCTTGCATAGTTCAGGGGAAGGGGAATCTTCCTGTGAATGGGGGCAGAGGATAATAGGGGGAGCAAGGGGAGCTGCTGACACTCAGTGAGCAGGGTGGGGAAGGGAGTCCTGGGTATTTCCTACTGCTGTTCCTACCACAGGTCCTCAGTGGCTTGTGCCTGGTACTGTGCAATCTGTGCCCTCTCCCTGGGAGCTTGCTCCCTGGACTCCAAAACCCCAGCGTCCCACCCAAGTGCCATTCCCCTGTCCTCTCCCCCATCCTCTGATCCCCCATACTGGGTGTCTCCACTGGGACCTGCAGTAGCTGGAACACGGTACCAGGTTGGGGCAGGGAGTCCTACCAGCTCCCCAGCAACTGGCTTGATAGAGGGCCCCATGGTGCAAGGTGAGTCCCATCCCTCCTTCAGATCCTACTCTTGTCTCTGCCCCTCCCACCCCACTCTGCATGTGGGGGTGGAACACACAGAGTCCCTCTCTAACCTTGATGAGATATTGTGGGAGTGGAAGATGTTGGGGATGATAGAAGCATAGATCTGCACCCCAATATTATCAGTGTAGGGGCAATAGCCCTGCTGTTCTATCATACTTAGCAGAGTTTGGTAGTGGTGCCAAATTCTCTAGAGGTTTTCCAATATGGAGGAGCTAGAATATGATCCACCAGCCTATTTCTCTTGACTTCCGTGGCATGTCTTCTCTCACTGTTGTGTAACTGAGAAGTCCCAAACCCACCATCTCCAATGTCAAAAGTAGCGCACTGTGCTGATACACTGCTGTAGCCTTCATAAAGATGGCTGCTAACTGAAAATACCAAAATATGGCATTCCAGGTGTTTTGTTTCTGAGGGTATGTCTACACTAGTCCCCTAGTTCAAACTTGGGAGGCTAATGAGGGTGACTGAAATTGCAAAATGAAGTGAGGGATTTAAATATCCCGCGCTTCATTAGCATGTTCCCGGGCGGTCACCATTTTGGAAATTGACTAGCATGGAATAACTGCCCACGTCTACACGCAGCAGTGAAACGGGAGTTCGAAGTAAAGCCCTTAATTCGAATTAGCTGTTAAACCTCATTCCAGGAGGAATAACAGCTAATTTGAGTTAGGGCTTTACTTTGAACTCCCGTTTCACTGCCGCGTGTAGACGCGGGCAGTTATTCTGTGCTAGTCAATTTCCAAAATGGCGACCGCCCGGGAACATGCTAATGAAGCGCGGGATATTTAAATCCCGCACTTCATTTGCAATTTCAGTCACCCTCATTAGCCTCCCTAGTTCGAACTAGGGGGGCTAGTGTAGACATACCCTGAGTGTTTTGCATTGCTATCCCCAGCTGCATTGTCCTCAGCACTGAATTCTCTCCAACCCATACTCGGACTCAAGACTAGGGCTAACACAAAATATCAGTGACTCTCAGACCCTGGCAGACACTTTGGATTCAACAATTCTATTTGAAAATGCTGGTAGTTTATGTACTAGGCTCTTTTGAACAGGAGGCCATGAGGTAGACAGACAAAGTGATCTCCCTGCTTTTTTGGGGATAAAGAAAGCCCAGAAAAGTGGACATTGAATCATAGAATCCTAGGGCTGGAAGAGGCCTCAGGAGATCCTTGAGTCCAACCCCCTGCCCAAAGAAGGACTAACCCCAACTAAATCATCCCAGCCAGGGCAGAGTCAAGCTGGGACTTGAGTGTATCTTTGCTCATGTGGAAACTCTCTGCCCACTTGCTTTTTGTCAGTTTCATGTCTGGAGCAAAACTACCCTTCGGGAATCGAAACCAAGCACTGATTCTGGCTAAGGAATGCATGCCTAGCATGAAACGGGTAAATGCTGCCATCAGCTCCCAAGGAACGGAGACTGGCTCTGCCAATAGGCTGTAGAGGAGCTGCCTTGAGTTTTCTTTTTGAAGAGTGGGACCAGGGCTTAAGGGGGAAAATATTACCAATTTGTAGTTAAATAATGTCCTGTCACCCTTGGGTCTCAAAGCACTTTATCCACACTTCCCAGGCAGGCACCAGCCTTGTGCTTACATTTCAGAACAGGTCCCTCCATCTCTGGGTGCCCAACTCAAGTCAACTTCAGTATTTCAGAAACCTGAACTCTCAGGCCTCAGGTGTCTCCAGCCTGGCACCCAGCACTAGCACCTGATGCCAGTACGATGTCTCAGACTCCGAAGGCTATAAACACTGTGGCACTTCTCCAGCTATTCCCCATGGGGCTTGTGCTCCTGGCGGATAGTGTTAGCCCCAGAGGCTCGCTGGGGCCCTCCGCAGGGCCTCATTCTCTTTGCTAGCCACAGTTGGCAGGCAGAGGTTGAGATGTTGGGGAGAGGTTGGGGGGAACCCAGGCCCACCCACTACTCTGGGTTCTGGCCCAGGGACCCTATGGCAGCGGCAACAGGCAGAGTTACTGCCACCCTCGACCCGGCAGCTTTTCCCTGGGCCACTTCCCCAAATGATCCCTTCCAGCACTTTCCCTTTGGTACCCGCTCGTCATCCCCCACGCACCTCCACACAGCTCCTGCACACAGCACTTCCTCCTTCCAGCCCTTCGCTTTCTTCCTCCCCCCTCCTTAGTCTGGGGGAGCCCTTTTAAAGCGGCACCACAGGCCTAATTGGCTGCAGGCCAATCAGCTTGTATCTTCTAGCAAGCTCTAATTGACCCCACATGCCTGCCTGATTATGCTGCAGTTAGATTTTGGGCCTTGCTTTACTCAGGGAAAAGAAAGCAGTTCACCTAAGCCACAGTGTGTCTTCCCTTCATCAGTGTGCGGTAGCCAGCTAGTCTGAGTCTGTCACAACACTTGTTCCCCAACAGTTTTTATGGATGTATGTCACTGCCAGAATTACTATGATAAAACATGTGACTTCTCAGATTTGTACATAAAATATCAGGGTTTGTCCACACCCATTACTGAGAGAGGCTCTTCCTTTGTTTCATATCTGGCTGTTAATTTAGCATTTTATGATCTTTATAGACATTTTTAAATTTACCACTCAGCTAACAGACACTGTATCCAATAACAATTAAACTTCTGACTGCCACAGCTTTTTCCTTTTTAAAAGGGTATATCTACACTTGCACCCTCTTTTGAGAGAGGGATGCAAATGTAGAGATTCAAAATTGCAAATGAAGCCAGGATTTAAATATCCCACGCTTCATTTGCATATTCGTGGATGGGCGCTATTTCAAAATACTTTATTTCGAAATGAAAAGCGATGTTTAGATGCGGTTATTTCGGGAGAAAACCCTTCTTCCAAAATAACCCGTATTCCTCCTACAACGAGGAATTACCCTGAATTGAGAAAGCTTGCTATTTTTTTTTTGTCCCAGCAAAACCAGGACTTCCCAGAATAAACAACCAATCTTCTTGATGAAAAAATTGTTGGAATTGCTGAGTTTAGCCCTAAGAATCTCGTTTGAAATATAAACATGACTTAATTCAGTGATGTGCTAACTAATTATTTCCCAGGTATTACAGTAAACTTCCTTTGAGTCGGAGATGCTCTTATGGGATGCTTTGTTCTAGGCAAACCAAAATAAAATCAAACTGTCATTTAAAATACATGTTAATTGGGGCCTATTCTTTTCATTCTGACTTATGATGCTGTGAGGGACACTTAGGCGCAGGCTGTAGTTTGCAGTTTGAACTAAGCAAAACAAAGGAGAAAATCTGAATTTCAAATGGATATTTTGTTTTGACAGAGCCGAGTGGCACTCCAGTGGGAGAGCACAGGGAGGGATTTCAGTTTAAATCTCTGCATTTGAACATTGAGCCAGGAGCAAACTTGTCCCTGCATCACAGATCCGGGCTGGGGAGGGGCCTTACAAAGTGCATCAGGTTCTGCTGCACAGGGTGAGGAGCAGCATTGCGGAGGGCTGAGGGGGTCTGCACTGGCAGTTGGGTGGGCTGCATGCTTCGACTCTTTGGCTGCATCTCCACAGTAAGCTGTGGCTGTGATTCAGTTACCTGCACTAGCTCTCTTCTGAGTAGGGATGTTACATTTCAATTAATTGACTAATCAAACAGTTGATGCAATTTGCATCGACTATTCGATTAGTTGATAGGGAGCCTCCGCCTTTGAAGTGTACGCAGTGCTGCCACTTTGAAATGCCGGGAGGAGCCTGTGGACACCCCAGATGGCCCCGAGCTGCAAGGGGCTCTTTCTGATAGAGGCAGCCAAGGGGGGAGGAAGTCGACTAGCCTGTTGACTATCCTATAAGCATTTGCTTATCGGATAGTAGACTAGTCAACTAGTCGTTCACATCCCCACTTCTGAGCCAGCACACTAAAACCAGTGTGCTAGGGGCCCCAAGTACAAACCCACTTGGGGATGCTGTAGGTATGTACTCCACTGGCTAGCTCCAGCTCGGAGGGTTGCTGTAGCCTTGGACAGAAGCTGGAGAGTACCTCAGAATATGGATCGTCTCGATCTAAGTGGTAATGGCCCTGCTCCTGCTCCATGGACTTGGGAGTATTCCTCCTGCTATTGTCTCCATGGAGTTTCCCCAGCATGAGAGAGAGAGCATGAGCACCATGGAACTGGGCAGACCACCCCTTCCCTAATTAACACAGAGGAGAAATGCCCCGATTTCAGTCAAGAGTGGAGGGAAGATTAAGTGTAAGCGACATCCTGCTCCCTCCTGACTCAACGCAAGCTCCCGCACCTGTTAGTCCTGGGGCATTTCTGCAATTGTTGATTTGGAGCCACAGTAAAATTGCAAAATTCCCTCAAGACTGACCTATGGTCAGAGGGACGGGAGGTCGAGAGGCTGGGCACAACTGGGTGAGAAGTGGACAGAGAGAGGACAAAGCCACTTTATGGGGCCCCACCACTCCAAATCCATGGGAGAATCCTTGCAGGGATTAATCCGGTCTCTGGTTTTAACTCGGGTGTTATATTTTTGCATAAAAGCTCACAGAAATTGAGAGATGCAAGATTGAATCTGGAGGTGCAGTGATGACTGGTATTGTTTGGCACTGGCAGCATCTCCAGTGTCTCATACAACTTGAAACAGACAGGTGGCAAGAAGCGGAACAAATAGGTGGGGCCAGATCTCAGCTGGAGCCATACTCGGCATATCTTCCGAAGGGATATGCATATGCCAAGGTGGTTTTAAGGCAAAGGATCTGGCCTCTGGCCTTATGAAGCACATCACTCTGAAATACAGAGCTTGAGAACTGTAAAGAGATTGCACTTCTGATTGATTAATTCCAGGGCTGCACGGATCTCGGAGAGAAATGGCCAATATGATTTTATTTACCAAGGAACATGTGAAGATATTTATCAGCCCTTACCCAGACCGGGAGGCATTTGGACTGAATGACGAAAACCTGAACAAGGGTCTGAGGGCCTGGCCCTGTATTTTGCAGAAGAATTAAAAAAGAGCCCACATGGACGTGTTGCTAGTGTAGTGAGGCAGATGCATGCCCAGGGTTCAGTCACAGCTGGTGTGTGTGTATTATGTACAACTGCTCTTGTAATGGTGCTGAAAAGTCCGAGCCTGACTGCCCTGCATGCTGAATATTGAACGATGTGCCCATGGAACAGGAACAACACAGCAGGAGGTGGTGAGCTTCTCCAGACACCTCTAGCCGGCTGGGAGCTCAGTGGCTAAGACCCATTCAGCTCGTGGCTGCTGCACTGAGGCTGCAAGCAAGGGACAAATGAAATAGTGCAGTTTGTGGTGACATGCACAAACTCCCCTGAAATGGATTGAGATCATGAATTTGATTAATAAAGGCTACCCATCACCATCCAGATGGTAATGCCACTGATTCAGCCTGGCATTGACCTAGCGACCTTGAGATGAAAGGCTCAGCAGTTCCTCGTTCCAATCTATCTACTCCATGAACGTCCAGCTGTAACAAAGGAAACAGAGCTATGAACATTGATTATTTTTATCCAAATTCTCTACTAGGAGCATGAGCCAAGTATTTTAAGTGATGAGCTTCTGAAGGATTCCCACCATTTTAATTCCAGTAGGGAATGAAATCTGACACATGCAAGTTTGGGGTTCACACTGGGAACTGGTTTGGGTTTTCCTGTATTCCAAGTTCCAGCCTAGAGAGTGAAGAGCAGCTGCAGCAAAACAATTTCTAGCTTCTTGTAGGAATGGCTGCAGAAATCAATGGCCACTGGAGTCTGGTATCCTGACCAGGCCCAGGTGTTTCAGAAGAACGATACAAACATTCTCATGTGGTGCTGTAGGAGCATGACAACCAGCCCGGAATGGGGGACCTCCTCACCCAGGCCCGGGTGCTCCTCATGCACCACATTCCCTCTCACCCATTCCCACACACCATGCACCGCCACTTCTGGTGCCGGGAGACCAGTACCGCCTGGTGGAACCGGGTCATCATGGAGTGATGGGATGACAAGCAGTAGCTCCAGAACTTCTGCATGTGGGAGGACACCTTCATGGACCTCTGCGAGTGGCTCACTCCTGCTCTCCAGTGACAGGATATCCGCATGTGACCTGCCACCCCCCTCCAGAAGCGCGTTGTCATCGCCATCTGGAAGCTCGCCACACCAGACAGCTACCGCTCTGTTGGGAACCAGTTCCACTTGGGGAGATCGACTGTCAGGGCCGTGCTCATGCAGGTTTGACTTTCTTGCTATTGTCCTAGGAGGGTGGGGTTCCCTGGGGAAGGGGGGGGGGTGGAATCTCCCTCTCTGGAGGTTTTTCAGTCCTGCCTTCACAAAGCCCTGCTGGGAATGGGCTAGCTGGGGTTGGTCCTGGGGTGGGAAGGGGCTTGAGGAACTCCCGAGGCCCTGGCAACCCTGTGATTCCCTGTTTGTCTCCCACATGCCCTTGGAAAGTGAGCTCTCTGGGACAGGTACTGTCTCTTTGTTCTGTGTCCATGCATTGGCTAGCACAGCACGGCCCTGGTTGGACCTGAGATGGAATATTTTCAGGTCCAAGGTGGAATTTCTGGTCAAAACAAGAGTGAGACTCAGAACAGCCATGAGGTGTTCACTTGCCATGGGGGAGGACTAGGGTCAAGTCTCTGCTCTAAATCAAGGACTTAATCCAGGGTCTCCTCAGCCACTCAGGTCCACGCCCACAGCATGCCAACCAGCACAGCCACACTACTGTGTGTGTAGGTGTAAATTACTGTGTGTATAAACCCACAGCAAATTACTGCCCTTCCTCCCCCCACAGGAGGAGGGGTGTGTCTCTGAGCCCCAGTGCCTCCTGGGAGCGCGCCTGACATGATGCAGTTCTAACCTGGCCTGTAGTTCTACTCATTGACAGGCCTACCAACAGGGGAGGCAAAGGGGGCAAATGCCCCAGGGCCTGGCAATACAAAAGGGCCTGGAGCGCTCAGTGGGGGCTGGAGGCCTGGGCCTTTTAAATTGCTCCTGGAGTGCCACATGCTCTGGGCAGCACTGAGAGCTGCCTGGGGGAGCCATGGTGCTAAGGGCTGCCTAGCCTAAGCCCCACCCCTTCTGCCCAAGGCCCCGCCCCTTCCAGGGATGCGGAGCAGGACCCCCCCTTTGCCCGGGGGCCCAGTGAGGGTGTCAGTCCCCCTGGTCACTGTGATCCCACCACAAGGCTGAACCCCACTGCAGAGCAGGTGGAAATGTAAGGGGATGAAAGGGCTCCTGGTCTGATCCAATACAAGGGGACTCAGATTGTAATGGGGTGCATGACCAGCCCCCCTTCCTGGGCCACACTTGCCCTCTCAAATAAGACTCAGAAAGCTTCAGAGACTGTAGTGCACCCCCTGTATCCTTATTCCTTCCCAGTTTCCCCACCACCGGGGTGCAAAGCCTGGGGCAACCCTCCTGCCCCACCCCACTCCTGCCCTGTTCTGCCAGTCTGTCCTGCCCCTGCCCTGCCTGCCCCCACTCCGCCCTTTTCCTCAGGGGCTAATGGGGGGCCTGGAACTGGCAGCAGCCCCACTCTCACCAGCAGCCACAGGGGAAATGGAGCAACCCAGCTGCTCCACTCCGCTGGCTCCAAACTGCATCGCTCCACGAGTGCGAGGGACAGTCCCACCCCTTTCCCCAGCCCCTCCCCCAAGCAATGTGGCTAGGAGTCAGGGGACTGAAGTAGGCTGAGGCCGGGTTGCTCCTCTTCCTGCTGCCAGGGAGTACAGGGGCAGATTCAAGCCCTGCTGCCTGCAGCAGGCCCCCTGCTACTCACCTGAGCCTCCCTGGACCCCACAGGATCCCCTAAGTGCAGGGCCCTGGCCAGCTGTCCCAACCATCCTAGGATGTGATTGGAAGTGAGGGAGCAGGGGTTAATTAGGTGTCTTGCACAGGCACCCGGCCATATACCTCCCGCCTTAAGCTGGCGCCAGGTCTGAACAGGAAGGTTTACTAAAAGCCAAGGGGGTACGGGGACCGAAAAAGGTTGGGAACCCCTGCTCTAGGATTCCAACCCTCAGGGCTTCCTTCTCTTCCCCTCTCTCTGGGGTTCCCTCCCCAGGTGGTGGGACTCCATTCCACATTTCTCACTCCTATCGGGTCTCAGCCTCGGCTGTGTTGTCTAGGGTTTCTGTCTTCTTCCCTTTGGAGTTATGGGGGCCCTCTTTTTCTGGGGTCCACCCCTCTTGGGACCTCACCTCCTCCCCTTGGGTGCCTTGTTTTCCTTCTCTCTGTTGTTCTCCTCCCCATGCCCTCTTTCCCTTTAGGGGCAGGGTCCCAATCCACCCCCAGGACCACAGGGTAGGACAACCCTTTGACAACCCCCCCATTTCCACTCAAACCCTCCCTGAACCTCTAGGAACACCTGTGCCACGGAACAATACTCCACATCTCCATCCCCATGAATGCCTTTAAGCAGCATCCTCTGTCCTCTGATAAGTGCCAAGTGCCCTGTATGAGGGAGAGGCTGAGGGCGTATGCAGCCCCAGAGAGGACTGCTTGCTCCTCACCTACACAGGAATGGTAGCTAACTCACACCTCTTCCTCCACACCCCCACCCCAGGTCCTACCACAGAATGCTGGAGGTAGGACCATCACTGGACAATCCTGATTCTTAGGTCTTGGCAACTCCAGTGCTAGCATAGAAGCTGTCTCAAGTGGCTGGGGGCTTTTCAAAGGAGGTTCTTGGGGGGTCTTTCCTCTCTCAAGAACTCACGACACCCAGATCCACACGCTGTCAGGGAAGCCCTGCACAAACTATTAGGGCAGGGGTGGGGAACCTAAGGCCCAAGGGCTGGATGTGGCCCCTGGGTTGCCTGGATCTGGCCCCTGGGTTGCCTGGATCTGGCCCCTGAGAATTAGGGCCTCCCCCAGCACTGGGGAGCCTGCACTGGTACTCCAGCCTCACTACTGTCTCCCCCCAGCCCCCGACTGATTTTGCTGTGGGTCAGTGGCCCCTGGCCCAAAAAAGGTTCCCCACCCTGTATCAGAGGATCACCTGGTCCATGATTTGCCCCACCATTTGGGCACTGGGCCTCAACCCCTGCATAGCCCAGTCTGTCAGTTTCTGGGTGAAGGCCTGGGGCATCACACCCCTTGTCCACCAGGCTGACTGAAACTTTTATGGGTACTTTTCACATGAAAGCCCCAGGCGGTCCAAGATGGCTGCCTTCACCATGTCACAGTCCCTGGCCTGGGCATCTGTCAGTGCCATATACATTGCCTGCACTTCCCCAGCGATACACGGGGCTACTGCAGGGCCCAGGTTGTCCTGTCCAAAGGTGCCCAGGGAGGCGTTGCGGTTGTCAACAGGTGCCATTTTACAGAGGCGGAGCCACAATGGGAGGGTGCCATCACCACCCTTGCAAGTCACCAGTTTGTGAGGGAGCTGCTGTTGCAACGCTGCCTGATCCTTGTAAAGTCCTGCCAAGTTCTTTGCTGCCCGCCTGCCTCACAAGTAGAGCTTGGGTCTCTAGCTGGTGGGACTGCTGGAAGGCCTGCAGTGTTTTCTGCATCTCCCCTTATTGCTGAGCCAGCTACTGCAGGGAGCCATCCATCCCTGGGTCACCAGACTAGCTCTGGCAGAAGATCCTGGACAAGCCCCCATGTGTAACGGGGTGCATGACCAGCCTCCTTCCCAGGGCTGCTTATCCTCCCAAATAAGACTGAGAAGACTTCAACATAGCGTGACACTACATCCTTTATTCCTTCCTCATCTCCCCAGCACCAGGGTCCAACTAGGTACAAAATGTACCAGGTTTTATCTGCACTCCCAGGCTGCCACTCACCAGCTAGGAGCTTCCACTTCCCTCCCTCCTGGGCCAACTTCTCCCCTGGCTGCCAGCCCCCTTCCCCCCCCCCGCCGCTTTTGTAGCCTCAGGCTGGCAGGTTTTGCCAGTCTTTCGGGCAGGCATCAGGCTTTTCCACCAGTCCCAATCTGTTCCTCTTGATTGGAGCTAAGGCGAAGGGGCTAAGTAGGTGCTCTCGCACCAGCACCCTGCCGCACTGATCAAGGAAGGTGCAGCTGTACAGACACATTCTGGGACCTCTCTCCACAGAGTTCCCACAGATTTCTAGGGAGCCTGATCTAAGGTCAGATCTGAGTCCTTAGGATTTGACTAGTCATAGATTCCTGCCAGAAGGAACCAATAAGCCACAATCGTGATTTTACAGATGCCTTTAACCAAGTAGTTTCTGCCTGTCTACCAGAAGGCAGCTCCTCCTTAGTACTGCACAGGCCGTAATACACGGCTTGGGCACTTGGCTTGCTCTTTGCACTTGCAGGCTGTCTCTGGCTACTGCCTGCCCGCTTTGAGCAAAGTCCAGGCATTCACTTTACTAGAGCGAAGTGCAACTGACGCCACAGGCAGTTCTGAGAGGTGCAAGGATCTGCTGCATGGGGCTAAGCAGGCTGGTCAGAGATTTATATTTGTTTCGTAGACACAGAATCATCTCCCCCAAGCAGCTGCCACTGAGGTGAATGTCAAGGAGTGGAACAGACTCTTGATCAAGGGCACAGGGAGCTGAGCCTTTGGAAACCCTGGCCATTTTATGTAGTGCAGAAATGGGAGCTGAGCTCTCTTGAGAATCTGGGCCCTGGAGCCTGACTGACAGAGGCGCTGAGTGGCTGTGCCTCCTTTTGCCTTCAAGTGATGCTCCCAAACCTCCACACTGGAGGCCACATTTTAAAATGTGACCCCCGATAAAGACGCAAGTAAATGAGCAAGCCCTGCATAGATCCCAGGAGAAGGTGTGCTCCTTCAGCAAGCCACTGCACTGCTCTGTGCCTCAGTTTCCCCACCTGCAAAACAGGGTAATGATACTGAACTCCTGTGTCTAGTTGTCTGGGAGCTACAGATTAAAGGGACTATATAAAAACCAGGGATTATTATTATGGGCTGTCGCTATCTGAAAACAGGAAAGAGCAAGCTGCAAAGTGCAGTAATTGCTATGCCTTGAGGAGCAGCTGAATCTTTGGGAACAGTGTGGCCTAGTGGCTAGAGCCATGCACTGGGACTCAGAAGTTGTGGGTCTATTCTTGTTGCAGCAGCTAACTTGTATGATGGAAATGTCAATGAAATGCTGAGCCCGGGGATCTCTGTGCATAACATGGAGACGTTAATGATTTCCCTCCTTGGGAATGTGTGGGGGGTGCTAGATCCATGCAGAGAAGTCAATAGAGACAGTTTCCATTATCCTCAAGGAATCCCAGGGTAAAATGTTCTGTACGGGGACAGAAGGTTGCCAGCTACACTGTGAGTACAGTTCATCCGCCAGTGGAATGTTCCTCACTCACAGCAGCTCCCAGGCTGGCCCCATGCCTTAATTTGCTTCTAATTCTGTCCGTCAGCTACAATTCCTTTTGCGTTTCATAGTGTTATCATCACAAGGAATGGGAGCCAGGGGTCAGAGCGATGGAGCCCTTCTGTGTTGGTGCTGGGAGCAAAAGGGAAGCTGGCTTTAGGCACCGTTGGAGAAAGCCCAAAATGTTCCTCCCAGAGAACAGTGTTTGTTTTGAGGGGTGCTGCTAACATTGATGGTGCCCATCTGTCCTAATGGACTCAGCTGACATTGATTCCCACTTGTGTGTGAGCGGAGGGGAGAATTACTGGGTATGATATGGGGGAGGAAAGGTCACCCCGGACTGGGGAGGGGAATCCCCATTTGTGAGGATCCCCATTTGTGTGTTTGCTGACCAAACCCAGGTATAAGACTCTCCCTTCTCGTGTACACTAGTAGTTTGCTACTACCAGTACAGTGACTAGAATTAAGGAGCAACAGGCACAGTGGATTAATACCACTGTAACACCAGGGCAAGTTAGTCCAGAACCAAGGCTGATTGCCCACGCAAACCCTCCAGCAACTTCCCTACAAAGGAGCACACACTGACTGGAACACAAGCTGCTTTTTCTTTAATTTCACTGCTTTCACTTCCTGTACAGCCAGGCTCCTCTAGCCCAGCATTTGTGGTTTTAGAACAACAGTATAATAAGTCAATATTTCAATAACTTAATTTTAAATGTTGTGTGACAGCTGAGATCATTTTAAAAAGTGTCAGTATTACAGGGTCTCATTACAGCTCCTGGGGGAGAAATACACCAACATAGCATAGGAAAAAAAATGAAAAAAGTAAAAAGCTTTGAATGAGCAACCAAATCAATGGTGCTGGAGATAAGCGAGTGCAGAGAGCGGCAGCACAATTTCTGCTCAATTTTAACACATTCTGAATCTGCTAAGACTTTGCCTTTCCAATGTTGCACTTCCAAGAAACTCAGCACTGAAATGAATAATGGTGTTTCCCTTGGAGGTGTGTTTTTCTTTCAGGCACTGTTGGTTCCCACAGGGACATGTGTGAGCACATAGGTCTCTGTGCAATGCTGACTGCTCGTGGAAAGGGATCTCCCAGAAATCCTCTGAAATCGATTCCTCCTCTGGAAGTAGCCGCTGCTGCTATTGAAAGAGCGCTGCCTGTTCCTCAAGTATTCTTTGTAGTTTTTGGTCAGCAGAGTGTAGAGGAAAGGGTTAATGCAGCTGTTGCTGTAGGTCAGGCAGGTTGTCAGGTAGTTAATGTTCCTCATTGCCTTGGGGGACAATGGGAAGGATTCGTAATATTGGAAGAGGAGCTGCCAAATCCAGAAGGGCAAGAAGCAAGCCCAGAAGACCAGCACGATGGTGAAAATGAGATATAGCACTTTTTGGTTAGGCAGCCGCTTTGTCTGTTTGAAAGAGGCTGTTTGGGACACCCAGTAGGTCCTGGCTAGTCTAATGTAAAGGTACCCAATGACCACCCCGGGACCCACAATGCTGGTACAGAAGAGGATGGTCAGGTAGATTTTGTAGGACAGCTTGCTCCAGGTGGGCAGGCAGATGCTTTTGCTGTCTCTGTGCACCAGTTGGATCATGATGAGCATCGGGAGCGTGAGCAGCAGAGACACCACCCAGATAAGGATAGCGATGGCTTTCCGGTAGCTTTTGGACCTCTTCACCGTGTCCAGGGGCTTCAGCACCGCAAAGTAGCGCTCTGTGCTCATGACTGTCAGGGTGAAGATGCTGGCGTGCATGGTGAGGAAATCCAGGCTGAACAAGATGCGGCAGCCAACGTCTCCAAAGTACCATTCCTGTAGGAAGTACGTCCCGACGATGAAAGGGATGGTGAGCAGGTAGAGCAGGTCTGCCAAGGCAAGGTTGATGATGTAAATGTACATTGAGGCAGAGTACCTGAGGTAATGGCACATCACCACCAGGGTGTAGACATTGCCCGTCACACCGATCACGCACATGATGGAGAGGATGGTTCCAATAGTGCAAGTCGCTATCATGTCCTCCATCGAACTGGCGGCTGGAGCACTGTCCCAGGTGGCATTGTAGGAAATATTGGGGCTGATTTGGAATGGGCTCCCTTCATTTGCCTCCGTGGCCATGGTGGTGGTGGCTGAAAACTTGCCCTCTAGCTCTTCATGGACAGACATCCTCTTGGAAAGCCAACTCAGCTGCTCTCCTCATACCCAGGTCCGTTCTTTCCAGTCTGGGAATTTGGACAGGTACAAGGAGCAGGACCATTTCTTAGCAGGTTTTCATTAGATGGAGAAAAGACTATCAGGTGATGATCTGCAGAATGGATCCCAATTTCTATAGTAGAAAAACAACGAGTTAGATATTTGGCACGGCAGAGATTACAATGTGATAGATACCCCCAGGCCTGCCGATGTGGGGGTGGGAGTGGGGGGCCAAAGGGGCAGTTGCCCCAGGGCCTGGCAATTCAAAAGGGCCTGGGGTTGTTGCAGGAGCAGGGGCAGCCAAAGCTCTAGGTCATTTAAATTGCCACTGGAGTCACGCTCCGGGCAGCTCTGAGGGCTGGTGGGGAGAGGGGATATGGCATGGTGCAGTGCTGAGGGCTGGCAGCCCCGGCCTTGCCCCTTCTGCCCAAGGTCCCACCCCTTCTGGGAGCATTGAGCTGGGCCTCACCGCCACTTGCTCAGGAGCCCAGCAAGTCTGACAGGCCCCCCTGGCCACCCCACTCGGAGGAACATTTTTGCATTGCCTGTGCAAAGACACACGTGAGTCTTAGATCACACTGCAGATGGCCCTACTCCATGTTAAAGTGCCCATTTCCTAGGCTGCCAGTCAGAGGGCAGCGTAGGAGGAAGTGCAGATCACTAAAGGGTTTATAACCACTGCCAGGAGAGGCAATTTGGTTCTGAAAAGAGAAGGCCTTCTGAGAGCTAAGGACCATCTTTGCGAAACCAGGCTGCTCTGGCAATTACTAAACTTCCCAGAGAGGGATAACGAGCCTTCAATTAACCACCAGCAACTGCATTGTGAGAGACACACATGTACACACCGACTGAATTCTGCACAGCAGCCTTCCGCAGAGAAGTCCTGCGCGTCACACAACACCTTATCTCTAATGGGAAGATCTTACGATAACCTATAACCTACATTGCAATGTGCGCATGGTGGTGAACTGAACCCCCCAGAACTTACACTTTTGCTTGAGAGTAAAGTCAACTAGGTGAACTCACCAACAGCGAGGTCTCTGGTGTGTACCCAACGGTTATTTATTTTGACTCTGCCTTGATGAGTCTGCATGCCCCCCTCTCTGCACCTAGACACACTTCCTACAGTTCCTGAATTGCCAGCCCCCTTAGGACAGACACGCTCCATGAAGACCCTCGCTCTCTGTGTTTGCATTCTCTATTTGTACTCACTCAAGGGCAGGTTGTGCCTTCCCCTGTAAAAACCCACAGGAGGGGGTTCTGGTCCATGCCAGGCTGCCCCCGCCCAGATTTCACTCCACATTGTGCCCTCAGGCAGGTGGGGCCAACCCCCAACGGGGCCCAGCCCTGAGAAGCTCTGGGCTTCAACAGCAGCTCTGGCTCTTGCCCTTCCTCCCACTGGCCTCCCAGAAATGGGCCCAGAGGGCCCAGAGGGCCTGGGCAGTGGCCGCAGGCAGGGTGGACATGACAAGCCCTGGAGCAGAGGGTGCAGGGTGGGGACCCGCACCATGACTCGCCACTCCCCCGTGCCAGGCTCCCCCAGGGCCGGGCCGGCAGTGCGGTGCCTCCAGATGCGCCCGCAGCCTTGGGGCAGGGGACAGGACACTAGCCAGTCCCACGGGGCAGGGGCAGGGGCCTGGCCAGGCTGCTGCGGACCCGGGAGCCCTTCTCCACCTCTCTGCGTCCGGTGGGCTCTGAGCCAGTCAAACCAGACGGCAGCTTCTGCCCGGCCCCGGCCAGCTCCCCCGGCACCCGCCGCTGCCCCGCTCAGCCCCGCGCCCGCTGCCGGGCCGCCCGCGAGAGGGGGCGCAGGACAGGGACAGCGGCGGTCCCGGCTCCCAGAGCGCCCCGCAGCCAGCCCCGGCGGCCGCCCGGCTCCGCCTGAGCCGCGAGCAGGAGCCGGAGCGAACGCGGACCGCACCTGCCCTGGCGCCCGGACCCACCTGGAGCGGGGCGGGCGCGTCTGTGTCCGGGTCCCGGCGAGCGGCACCCTGCAGCCCCCCAGGTGTGGCCCTCGGCGCGGGCAGAGCAGCAGCGCCTGGATCGAAGGGCGGATTCGCCGGGAGAGCCCGGTCCCCAGCTCCAAGCGCCGCGGGCGCTTAGCTCAGCCGCTGGCTCAGCCCCTGGCTTCACGGCGCCCCAGCCTGGGAACCGCAGCCTCCAGCAGCCTGGCGGGATCAGCAACAGGCTTTACAGTAGGTACTAGGCATCCCCACGCACGCACACCCGCACGTGCACCCTATGTACACCTACAGCCTGGTACCCCCCATGCACACTGGTACACCCACCCACCCACATCCTCCCTCATGCACACACTGGTACCCCAACCCACCCACAGACACCCCTATGCACACACTGGTACCCCAACCCACCCACAGACACTCCCATGCACACACTGATGCCCCATCCAACCACAGATCCCCCCATGCACATACACACAGGTACCCCCATACACTCACCCACCCACAGATATCCCCACACCCCATACACTCACCCACAGGTACCCCCATGCCAATGTTCCCTCTACTTTTTCTCATCCACTTGTGGATTTTTCCATCCATGTGAGGAATAAATGTTTATGTGCACCAAGGCATGTGCCAATGTGCACCATCATTAGAAACAAAAAAAACCCTAGCTTTGCGCGGCCCTGCTAATCAGCTGGGTGGCACTGGAACCTCTCCTGAGTGGCTGCACAATGCACAGTTTACAGGGAACACTGCTCCACACCTGAATGCACACACACACAGATCCCCATGCACAGACACAGGATTTATGCATAGTAGTTAACTGAAACCCGTCCCCAGAACTTACACTTTACTTAAGTATAAAGTCATGATACACCCAGCACAGGCACCCCCCCTACCCTCCTGTGCTCACACATGAATCCTCCATAGAACAGGTACCCCCCTATACACTCCCATGAACACACACACGCACACACACACACACACACAAACAGTGGAACCCTCCATCCACACAGGTACCCCTCTGTACACTCACCCACCCATAGGCACCCCCATGCACCTCCATGAACACACACATGCAGACCCCCTTCCCACATGCTCATTCCCCCAAAGCAACCAGGTTATCGAAGCAGCAATTCAGAGCATCTCTCATTATTCACATTGCCCAGCTGATTCTGCCTGTTCCCCAGCACTGCCTCCGTAGCCCCGGCACGTTCCATTTAGCTCCACAAGAAACAAAGCATCATGCTCAAACCTGGCCTTTAAATCCAGCTGCTGAAGTTTCCTAGGGAAAAATAAAACAGTTGTTTTTTAAAAAGAGGGTGGGTGGTTGGAGCTGGAACTTTCCAAAAGCAAGGACAAGCCTGGGCACATGGTGAGAGTCCCCGGTGCTACATGCATCTGCAAAGGAAGTGCTCAGAAGCTACCTCACCACGTGTGTTTGAAATCTGTGCCCCCTTTGCCTGCTATTTATGTTGCTCTATGACGTTAGGCACCCGGTAGCTCTGACTGCAGCTAGCTGAGATCCTGTTTAAAGCAGCAGCATTTGGTAGTCCAGGCGGGCTTGGCTGACTCCCCACCTGACTGGCCCCCACCCAGTTGTGATTGCTACATATTAGCGCTGTTTGACTGAACCCCCAGGTTCTATTCAAAACCTCGATGCCCCAGGAAGCTGCCCAAAAAGGATGCAAATCCCCAAGCACTGGCTGAGAAAGGGTTAAATTCCTGTGGGGAGGTTTGCCTGGCCCAGGAAACTGAGCTCCTCAGTGCTGATATCAGCTGCAAAGAAGAGTCTGTCTATTTCCACTGGAGAATGTATTGCCAGACGATACAGTGTCTAGCTGGGGATCACCCTGGGCTCCTTCTGTGTTAGCCCCACCACAGCATAGGTGCCCAAGCAGCATAGGGTTAAGCTGATTCCCTTTCATCAGTGTCACAGAAGGGAAATAAAGAGGGAGAGCGGCTGGAAAGCACCATTCAGACAGGGGCTGGGGTTGAGAAATCACAAGACTAAAGGAATTATATTAGCAGCTGAATATTTGAAGAGTCCTCGGCCTGAACCTTAATTTGTTTACCCTAGCATTGCACCCAGGAAGCCCCATTGACTTTTGTGGAGTTGTTCCTGATTTACACCAGATGAGTGAGAGGACTTAGCTTTGATGGGATCCTGGTTTATTTCATCACTTTTATGTGTTATCTGAGCTTGGAAATCAGAGCCTTTAAGACAGTGTACAGGTGCTGCTTTCAGATGGCTTTAGTAAAGGGAGGGACACTGCTGGGTTTCTATTTGGCTAGACTGCTCAAGAGATTTCATTGTTTCTTGACTGAAGGGGAAACTGAGGTAGGCACAGCAGTGTCCAGGAGGCAATGGTGCTCTTTCTGCACCACCACACTCACGTAAAAGGTTATACATGTTTGTGGATGGGACTCAAGCTAAGGGCAATAAAATGCTAGAGGATCATTCACGTTAACTTTACAGCAAAGCCTAGCTCAAAGTCAGCATCACTGTTAGAGATGGGCCTAACACCAAAACCCCTGTCCAAACACCTGCAAGTTTAGGACTCATTGATCTAGATCTGCATTTTGCATCCAGGTCCCATCTCTTATTACTATCAAAAGCGGCAGAGCTGATTTTCTTTACCAAACTGCCCTGGTTCTTCCCTGGCAAAAGAGCACACAGTGCAACTCAACCTCATTGCTGTCCCCCCTCCCGCCCCTCCCCATCTTAAGGTAGCTGCTTTTCTGTGTCTGGTTTGTTCTCATTTGCAGTTCAGCCCCTGTGACTAATGCTGAGCATTTTGGCACACTGAAAATATGCCAGATTCTCCCCTTCCCTTCTTGTCAATGTCCCTTCCTCAGATGTCAACTGCCCTGTTATTTCCTGCTGATCACTAGCAAAAGCGGTTTTAAAAGAATTATAGTTGGAACGGTCTTGGTAGCACCCTGTGGGGGGTTATTAGGTAGGAAGAATTTTCTGCCAATCCAGGCACTGATTCTTCTCCTGTAAGTTAAATGTAAAACAGGAGTAACCCCACTAATCAAACTGGGCTTTGTACCAACGTCATGTGCAAGTGAGAGGAGAGCCAGTCACTTTCACACTAACACAACAATTACAAATTTGTCTTCCATGAAAAGGTTATTAATGAATACACTCAGTGCTAAACCATCTTTTGCACTCTTGAGAGGGGTAAGGTGACTCAGGGTTCTGAGTGGTTCAGCTGGGCTAGCCAAACACGGCATCAGTGAAGTGATGGTTCAAATCTATCCCCTCTCAAAGTTATCAGCTAGTGTCTGTTTACACAGCATTTGGACTATGGCACTCCTGATTCCGATTAGGGCTTTTTGATTTTACTGCCACATGAATAATGAATAAGTAATAGAAATAATCATAATGACTCTATAGCACACTAGGCAAAGAGGCTCTGTTCTCCCCAGTGGCACAAGAGCGACACAAATGTGTCTGATTGCTTAGTCAAAGCTTATCTGAACTCTCCAAATTTCTTGGAGCTACACACCTGGGCTATCCATCTCTCCAAACTTAGCTGTGCCACATCCATGCCTGGCAACAAAAGTTTTGAGAACAGATTTTCCTGCAACCTTGAGCACCAGGTCAGACAACGCATATTCATTGTCTGTCCCCCCCCCCCCCCCCCCCCCCAAGACTTAATACAGTGCTTCTTTAGAACTGCAGGGAGCAGCCTTGGCAGAGCCAGGTAAAATGCAAAATGAATAAGGGGAAGTATCCCAGGAACACTTCAGGCTTAAATGTTTTTGTTCCAGATCAGCTCTAGAGGAGGAAGGGGGGTCAGAGCTGAGCAATGATTCTCATTTGTCTGACTTGTTTTACTTAGTGCATGACTCTTGCTAACCTCAGGGGGGGAGTCATGCCAATGGGACTTTTGGCTCCTTAGTGCCTAAATCCCTTTTTGAAAATGAGGCATAGGCTCCTAAATCAGCTAGACATTGCAGTGCTGACTGCAGCAACACCTAAATCCTTTACAAATTGGAGTCCTTTATGGTGTTTGAATATTGTGTTAGCTACCAGGACACTGGCTATGCCTTTTCAGTCAGACAGAGGCAAGTGCTGTGAGGGGTATTAGAGAAACCAGGTGGGGGAAGTAATATCTTGCATTGGACCACCTTCTGTTGGTGAGAGAGATGAGCTTTTGAGCTCCACAGTGTATTAATTTGCTGGTCAGTAATATCATAGTGAGATGCGAGTAGCAAAATTATACGTAAAGGTGTGAAGTTAGTTGAAATGCTGACTGAGGGGTGTTTACCAGACAAGTATGGGGCAGGGAGGGAAGGGGGTAAACTTGTTTCTCCAAGACAAAGTACAAGCTGATGTCAGCTGATGGGCTATTATCTGCCAAATGGCCATTCTGGGATGCATTGACAGGAGTGTTGGGAGTAAGACATGAGAAGTGATTCTTCCATCCTACTCTGCACTAATTAGGCCTTATTGGAGTATTGTGTCCAGTTATGGGAAGTTTTTCCTAATATCCAAACTGAACTGCCCGTCTGCCCTTGCTGTAATTTAAGTCAATTGCTGCTTGTTCTATCTTCTGAGGTTAAAGAGAACAATTTTTCTCCTTCCTCCTTGTTAACAACCTTTTATGTACTTGAAAACTGCTATCACGTCCCCTCTTAGTTTTCTCTTTTCCAAACTAAACAATCCCAGATTTTTCAATCTTCCCTCATAGGTCATGTTTTCTAGACCATTAATTATTTTTGTTGCTCTCCTCTGGACTTTCTCCAATTTGTCCACATTTTTCTTGAATGTGGCACCTAGAACTGGACACAGTACTCAAGTTTAGGCTGTATTAATGTGGAATAGAGCGAAAAAAGTACTTTTCCTGTCTTGCTTACAACGCTCCTGCTTATACATCTCAGACTGTTTGCTTTTTTTGTAACAGTGTCACGCTGTTGACTCATATTTAGTTCATGATCCACTATGACTCCTAGATCCCTTTCTGCAATATTCCCTCTTAGGCAGTCATTTTTCATTTTGTATGTGTGCAATTGACTGTTCCTTCCTAAGTGGAGTACTTTGCACTTGTTCTTATTGAATTGCATCCTATCTACTTCAGATCATTTCTTTAGTTTGCCCAGATCATTTTGACTTTTAATCCTATCCTCCCAAGCACTTGCAACCCCTCCCAGCTTACTGTCATCTGCAAACTTTACACGTGTACTCTCTATGCCAGGGCTACTCAACACGCGCCCTGCGGGCTGTTTGTTTGCGGCCCACAGTGCAGTTTAGGTTTACACAGGGCTCAACACACAACCCACGGGTGGGATCCTTTAAACATGGCCTCCACTGGGAACATGCTCCACAATGGAGACTGTGGATGGGCTGGCTGGAACAGACAGGTACAGGATCTTGGCATTTCTAGCCCCCAAGGAGGAGGTGCCAGGAGCGCCGGGGTATTGTGGGAAGTGTTGGTTACTTAGCTTTGTGAGCAGAGCCTGAGAGGTGCTGAGTGGCTCACACTGGCCACGTTTGGGTCCAGCACCCTGCCTCCATCCTGTACGGAGCGACGGACTCCTGTGTGGGGATGTCAGCCCTGCTGGGAATCCAGGAGGTGGCTCCTGGGCTCCTGTCCTTTTTTGCATCTTGTGTCCGGCCTGACTCGCCCAGCTCCCCACCTGCCTCAGGTTGGAGCACTCTGGTTGGAAACTTTTCTTTTTACGGTAAAATCACTCCAAGAAATGCACAGCCTGAAGCATCAAGCTAAACACCCAAAACATGGTATACAATTTTCTTTTTAATAAGCATTACAAATGGCAACAAAGAAGAAACGCTTGTTGGATGAACACGGGAGTTTCAACCCTGTTTGGGGGATGGAATTCACTTCTGCAGAGATAAATGGAAAACCAAAGCGTCTTCTTTGTCAAAAGACTATTGCTGCGTTAAAGAAAACAAACCCGCAATGGCACCATGAATCTTGTTCCTTTGAATTCAAAGACTTGTATCCACCTGACAGCAATTTAAGAAAGACTAAGATACCTTCCTGACTGCCCGTCAGTCTGAAATAAGCTATGTGCATATATTTGCGTATATATTTGCATGTGTATGCAACCACACTTAAGTTGTGGCCCTTGGCACGTGCTGTGAATATCATTGTGGCCCCCGGGATTTCCAAAGTTGAGTAGCGCTGGTGTAGATAGTCTCCAGGACAGTGAAGAAACTGATGTACATTAGGGTCTGTTATGCTCAAGCATGGTACACACAAACCGATATAAACCTAAGTGCTCTTGCTGGAGGATTGTTGTGTAACACGACTTTATTTCTTAGAATTTAGAATGATAACGCACAAGATCCCCAAAACGCACCCAGAAAACAGGTGGCTCCCTAGTGCAGTAAGCTAAAACCCAGCCCACCTTGCTTTGCCTGCATGTTCTGCTAGAGCGCCCTCTAACAAGCCATCACGGCCAGGATCCAAAATGGCAGCTTGTCGTTTTTGCAATTTTCAGTACACCAATCACTCTCTCCCTCCCCCACTGGCAACTTTTCATCTGTGCCGCTTAGCATGCGAAATGCCACCTGCTGGAGACATGGGTGAGGTGCAGTGTGTCACACATGCCAAAGCCAATACATAACATGGCCCCCCCTGACTTTCCTGTGCTGCCTGTTACACTTGCCATCCAGGTACAGTTCTGTGTCACAGAGGGAATGGCAGGGAGCAGCAGAGGGGTGTTTTGCAGCTGGCTCTTTCAACACTGCTGCTCTCTTTCCTGCTCTTGTTCACTGAACTAGCTGGATTCAAACAGGCTGGGATCAGCTAGATCATGCACAGCTTTCGCCGTGTAGATAAACCAAAGAGACAGACATTTTAAAGAGGCTTCAAGCTAGCATCTACCACAATTAATTGTAGGTGCAAGTGACTGTACCTGCAGGGAAGCGTCCTTGTAACAGGTCGAAATGCTCTCCCGTGTTGGCAATTCAATTAATTGTGTAAGCAGAACTGCAGAAGCAGAGAGAAGGACTTCAAAAATGCAGGTCAGAAATATAGGAAAATCCATGTGCCTGGCACACCTCAGTGGGCCGAAGAACATGCCAGTTTAGTTATCATTGTAACAATCAGGATTTCACACAAATGCGCTGCACTCGGAGACATCACTTCCTTTTCTGATTGGCTTTAAACATGCAATGCACGAATAAATGTAACATGTTTTAAGATGGTATTAAAAGCAAAGCAGCTTGTTCATCTGCTTGAGAGGGAATGAACAGAACAAAGTAATTATCAAGCAATCACATCCCCTGATATTCAGTCACAACTTCTAGCAGTCAAAGGGTTACGGACACCCGAGCAAGGGGTCGCATCCCTGACCATCTTGGCTGATAGCTATTGATGGACTTATCCTCCATGAACTTAACCAATTCTTTATTAAACTTCCCTTGGCAATGAGTTCCACAAGTTAATGGTGCATTGTGTGAAGAAATACTTATGTTTGTTTTAAACCTGCAGCCTATTGATTTAATTGGGTGACTCCTAGTTCTCATGCTCTATGAATGGGTAAATAACACTTTCCTGTTCACTTTCTCCACAACATTCATTATTTTATAGACTGTTACCATATCCAAATTTAGTTGTCTCCTTTCCAAACTGAACAGTATCCTTCCTTTTAATCTTTCCCCATATGGAAGCTTCTCTGTACCCCTAATGATTTTTATTGCCCTTCTCTGCACTTGTTCCAATTGTAATACATTTTTGAGATGGGGTATCCAGAATTGAACTCAGTATTGTAGATTTGGGCAGGCCCTGGATTTATATAATTACATTGTGGTATTTTCTGACTTCTTAACTATACCTTTCTTAATCATTCCTATCAGTCTCTTAGCGTTTTTGACTACCGCCACACACAATTTCAGAGAACTGTCCATAATGTCTCCAAGATCTCTTTCTTGAGTGGTAACAGCTAAATTAGACCCCACCATTTTATATGTATAGATTATGTTTTCCAATGTGCATTACTTTGCATTTATCAACACTGAATTTCATCTGCTATTATATTGCTCAGTCACCCAGTTTTGTTAAGACCCTTTATAACTCTTCACAGTCTGCTTTGGAATTAACTAGCTTGAGTAATTTAGGAATCACGTGAAAACATTGTCACTTCATGGTTTACACTTTTCCCCAGATGATTATGAATATGTTGAACAGCATTCACCCCAGTATAGACCCTCCATTTACCTCTTTCCACTGCAAAAACTGATCCTTTTTTATCCTATCTTCAAACCAGTTTCTTGTCCATGAGAAGACCTTCCCAAAGCCCACTACTGCCATTTTCCTTAAGAGCCTTCAGTGAGGGACCTTGTCAAATGTTTTCTGAAAGTTCAAGTACAGTATATCCACTGGATCACGGTTCTCCACTGAGAATAACAACAACCCAGGGAATTACAGACTAGTCAGCTTAACTTCAGTACCCAGAAAGATAATGGAGCAAATAATTAAGCCATCATTTTGCAAACATCTAGAAGTTAATAGGGTAATATGTAACAGTCAACAAGGATTTGTCAAGAATAAATCACATCAAACCAACCTAATAGCTTTCTTTGGTAGGGTAGCAAACCTTGTGGATGGGGGAGAAGTAAATGTGGTATATTTTAATTTTAGTAAGGCTTTTGATGCTGTCACCTTCTCATTAGTAAAGGAGGGAGATACAAGCTAGATGGAGCTACTATAAGGTGGCTGCATAACTGATTGGAAAACGATTCCCAGAGAGTAGTTATCAGTGGTTCACAGTCATGCTGGAAGGGCCTATTGAGTTGGGTCCACCTGGATTGGTTCTGGATCCAGTTTGTTCAGTATCTTCATCAATAATTTAGATAATGGCATTGAACAGGGGTACTCAACTTTGGAAGCCCTGGGGGCCACAATGATACTCACAGCACATGCCGAGGGCTGCAACTTAAGTGTGCTTGCAGATGCATGCACATATATGCAAATATATGCAAATAGCTTCTTTCACACTGACGGTCATGAATACAAAGATTAAGGGAAGACTACACAACACATAGCCTCCATTTAAGTCAGTTCTGCTGATATTAATAAACTGCAATATTTACCCGATTTCCACCCATATGACAGCACTTTTAATGAGCAATGACAGCCCAGGAGTTTAACAGAAATGCATATCAACAGAAAACCATTATATTGACTACATTTTTGTTTTGGATTCCACCTATGGGCCGTGTGTTAGGCCCTGCATAAACCCAAACTGCACCATGGGCCGCAAACAAACAGGCTGTGACCACCAGCCGCGTGTTGAGTAGCCCTGATCT
Organism: Rafetus swinhoei; assembly: GCA_019425775.1. NCBI lineage: Eukaryota > Metazoa > Chordata > Testudines > Trionychidae > Rafetus > Rafetus swinhoei. Next base: position 6,911,688 of record CM033438.1, read on the forward strand.
ACATGTTGCTTTATTGTCTCCAGTCCCTTCTCCTTCCTCTCTCATGGTCCTTCTGCCTGTTCCCCTTCTCCCTCTACTTTCCCTGCCACCAGATTTCTCCCTCCCCCACCCCGCCATTGCATGCTCTGTAGGGGAGATACTGGTACAGGTTGAACCTCTCAAATCTGGGACTTTCTGGTCTGGCAAGGCCCGGGATGTTGCTGGACCAAAGAGCCCAGGAGTAGCTCAGGGGCTGGGGAGGCCCAGCTGGGCCAGGTGGCATCTGGGGAGCTCCTGCCCAGGCCCGGAATCCGCAGCATCAACCGCACATGGCTGGAATGCCCAGCGGCAGCAAGGCGGCCCTAGCAGTGGGGTGGGGTGGCCAGGTACCCTGCCTGGGGAACCCCAGTGGCAATAGGGTGGTGGCTCCTGCTGGGAACCCCTGCTGGGAACCCCGGGCAGCCCCTGCTGGGGGTGGCTGGAAGGGGGTGGGAAGCAGAGCTGGCGGGGGCCGGGGCCATGGGCCGCAGGGCTAGCCGGAAGGAAGGGGGAGACGGGAAGCGGGGCTGGCTGGGAGGAACGGGGGACTGGGAGGAAGCGGGGCTGGGAAGCAGAGCTGGGGGAGGTCGGGGCCGCAGGGCTGGACGGGAGGAGGGGGGCCTGGAGGAAGGGGGGCGGGAAGCAGAGCTGGCGGGGGGGGGTGGTGCAGCCACTGGCCGCAGCCGGAGTCCAAGGGGCCACGCCCCTGGCAGGCACTCCTTCAAGTTGCTTGTAGAAACCGCCCAACTTTTGCATGTGACCAAAGGCTCCTAGCACCAATCGTGGCCCTGCCTCCCAGTCACTCCCCCTTCCCCGCCCGGCGCCCAGCCGGGAATTCAGAAAATACCAGACATTGCACATGTCCGGTATTTTCTGAATTTTTCTACCGGACAGACGGTGCAAATACCGGACTGTCCAGTAGAAAACTGGACACCTGGCAACCCTACTAGGATTTCACGTAAAGGACAATGAAAACAGTGACATTACGCAAGTCAAAAATCAGCACTTCCCAAGTTATTAATAAAACCATATGTCCTGTTATTTAAATTTGAGAGCCATCACCTATTGTGGGGCCCCCTGTGGCCATGGGCCTGCCTGTGCAGCATGTCCTACAGACCCCCTGCTTGCACCCCTGAGTAGTCTATAGGGTACTGATCTGCTGTAATTCTGTGGATACTGTGCCTAGTGAGATAGTCTCCGATAGAGTATAACATCGGTTAATGGTCTCAGTTACACTCAGCCATCTCCAGGGTGGTGGTTTTGCTGAGGGAACTGGGCAGGCAAGGCCTGACTGAGGGGGAAGAGGCTTCACTGTGGCAGCAAAGCCCCCTCCCCAGCAGCTGGACTGGCAGGGGCTGACAGGCCCTCTCCTGGGTAGGGTTGACAGATGGTTGAAACAAAAATACTGAACCCCGCCAAAAAAAAAAAAAAAGGGAAAAAATTCTTTTGAAGGGAAAAAAAAAAGGGGGGGGGGAGACCAAAGTTGTTGAGAAAAAAATAAAAGGACTCCAAGTAAGCCAAAAAGAAAAAATTAAAATAAAACAGCATTAAAACAGCATGTCCCCTTTAAGAGCAAGAGCATTGCTTCCCCTAGGTCTTTTGGCCAACAGCCATTTTGTGCCAGCAGCCTTGGGGAACCATGTAAGCATGGGGGCTGGGATCAGGGGGCTGGGGATGTTGGGAGCCAGGGGGCGGCTTGGGGCGGGAAGCCAGGCGCTGAGTGTTTGTAGGTTTGCCAGGTGCCCGGCATTTTCGCCTCCTGGCCGGGGAAAAGTTCAGAAAATACCGGACATTTTAGGTGTCCAGTATTCTCTGAATTTTTTTACTGGACAGGAACCGAAAATACCGGACTGTCCGGGTGAATACCGGACACCTGGCAACCCTACCTGGGGAGATTTCTCTGTGGGCTCTGCAGTATAAAGCTTAACTTTATACCACACAGCCTGCAGTGCAGGTAAGTGTGTAACTGCTGAGACTTTCAGCGGTTACACGGTTACCCCATTACAGGGTTTTTAACATCCCTAGTCTCAGCGTAGTTATACTGCATTTTTGGGCTTTCCTGCATGAATGTATTGGTCTAGCTCAGTGGTTCTCAACCTATTTATCCATCTAGTGCTACCTGTATGGCCCTGAAGACGTTACATGGGCTGCAGCTCTGTGCTGATTGGGCGGCAGATTGAGGACCACTTGATCTAGCTTAATGTTGGAAAAAACAGCAGGCAAACAATGCAATGGGTTTAGATAGGCAGCCTCCCAACAAGCACTCGGGGAGGCAATTGCTAGACAGTGGCCGACTGAAGATGCTGCTCCTAGGCTCCAGTTTGAATGTTCATAGTCCTCTTTGCCAAGGCTGGGAGCCTTGAGACCCATAAACAATCAGCAGATAAAACCTGACTGAATTCCTGTGTAAAGGGTGATCAAAAGGCTTCACTCCATGAACTGGTTTGAGGACTGCCTGTGCCGGATTGTACACCCCCTAGTGGACTTTGGGGGGCGCCTGTAGGAAGCTAAGGGGGGATCCCCAGGTAGAAGTGGCTAGAAAGTTAGCAAACTTTTAGTCTGATGTTTTAAGGCTTTTTTCTCTGAAATGCTTTAGTCTTAAATACCTAATATTTGCTGGAAGAGGCTGTCTGGTATTACTGATTTCAGAGGGAAAAGCCTAGCCGGCAGGGAAACACACTTCCCTTTTGTTTTAGAGCATGTTTTGTTGTACAGTTGCCAGAGACACTGCCGATGCCTTTCAGAATGCTAACATGCAAGAGCGTGTTCCCAATGGCACAGGGAGCTGCCTGGTAAATGAGTGGCTGCCTTCCAATGCCATGTGGATGAAGAGACTTGTTTTTGCAGGGTTTACCAATGGGATCAGAGCCACAGCTGTTTCATAGGGAGTGTGGAGAATCTTGCCTGCTGGGCAGTTTCTCAAATCACCAGTGCCGGAAAATCTAGTCACCCACATACATAAAGAAACTTATTAAGTACAAAAATGAACAGCATATTCAAATGACTTTCCCCATCAGTCCTGAGCCCTTGTTATCGGTCCCTGTCAGCTTGGAAGGGAAAATATTTTGACTGCGCTGTTGGACTTTTGCCACTAGAGGCACCTGTTCCAGTCGCTGCTGGGCTGCTCCCTCTATTTCTGTTAACGTTTTATGCTGATTTCATCGCTGCCTGCAGGGTCTGTATTGCCAGTGTTCTTCCCTCGGGCAGCCTCCCTCAGGCATGTCTACACTGCAATAAAAGAGCCACACCAAGGCCGCAGCTGGCTCAGGCTTGTGGCTCAGGCTTTGGGACTTAAACTGCAGTGTAGATGGCTGGGCTGGAGCCTGGCCTCTCAGGGCTACCACCTCCATGAGGTTTCAGACTCCTGGCTCCAGCCCAAGCCTGAACCTCTTCCTTGCAGTGTTTAGCCCCGCAGCCTGCGCTCTGTGAGCCTGAGTCAATTTACTCGGGCTCTGAGCTCAGTACTGTGGGATTTTCGCTGCAGTGTCCATGTTCCTGATGTGTCCGAGGGCAGAGGGCCCCTGCTGCCCACCCGCACAGCTGCATAGGCACTGCGACCCACTATCAATACTTTTTTAAGGAAATTATTCATTGTATAACCCTTTTGCCAGGTAGAGCCAGCAGCAGCCAGGGCCAGGTTCAGCCTCTAAGGGCAGGGGTGGGCAAGACAGTCTCCATGGGCCAGATCCAGCCAACCAAGCCAGTGGATATGGCCTGCAACATCCCCTGCCTCCGGGCCAGTCGAGACCTGGGGATGGGGGAGCATGCGAAGTTTCCTTCTCCCTGCAAGGGGCGTGTGGCATCAGGCTGTTTTAAAACAGCTGGCGGTTCTCTCTGGCCACCACGCACCACGCAGCCCTGGCAGGGTGGGGGTAGAGGATGAGGGACTTTGCGTGCTCCCCCTACCCCCAGCCCCTGATTGGCCTGTGGGCAGGGGAAGCATGCAAATTCTTCTCCTGCTGCAGCAGCTAGAGGAAACTGCCAGCTGTTTTAAAACATCTGGCGATTCTCTCTAGGTGCTGGGAGCAGGGGCCAAAGATTTCACGTGCTCCCCCATTCTCAGGCCAATCAGGGTCTATGGGTGGGGGAGCACAAGAAATCTCCTGGCTCCACTCATTCTTCCCAAGGCCCCGCCCCTTTCAGGGTGGCCCGGGGCCATGTCAAAAATTTATGAAGTGGTCCCCTTCTAAAAATTATTGCCCACCCCTGGTGTAAGGGTTTCTCTCCATCCGTCCAACATAGAACCAGCTCGAGCCCCCACCCAGTAACCTGGGAAATTCACACAACCCCCTGGTGCCTCGGGCAGGTAATGCTTCCCCACGTGCAGCACAGAGTCTGAGTAGAGAAAAGAAACTTTTAATAAAAGGCAGGGAAGTGACGTGGCATTAATTTGGGAAAACGCCACAAACAGAGCTCATAAATATAAACCCTGAGCAAAGGTCCCACCCCAAGTAGGTTGGGCAGTGTCCTTTTCCTCTCAGGTTCGTAAGTCCACAGGCACCTTCTCTGCACCCCACTCACACCTGCTGCCCTTGGTCAGGGCAGACCAGAGTTCAGAGCTGCCTTTGCAGAGTTCACCTCCCACCCTGAGCGGGGGGAGGTAAAGAAGCATCTTGCTCACTCCGCTGGTCGCTCACCATCCATCTGATCACTGCTCTCTGCCACCACCTGGCACCACCGCCGCTCTGCTGGCCACTCGTCACACCACCAGCTGCTCCCCCCACCCACCGTCTGCTCCTGCTGGTCCACCCTTGCTGCTTCCACCAGCCTGTGGTGGATTTGGCTCTGTGACGCATCCAGTGATTTCAGCTCTTGGCCCAAAGCACAGTCCAGCCACAAGAGGTTTCACCATACGCTGGAGTAAATGTAAAATAATGAAAGGGACTCCTTATGGAGCTTATTTTAGCTCTATCATTGAAACAGCAGGGAGAACCAGGCCCACACCTGGCAGGCCTATAGCAGGCTGATTCAAAATCCTGCCCTCTCCATCCAACTTCACAGTGCTCTAGCCGTGGAGCCCTTGTCCATTCCAGGTTCTTTACACTGACAGTATCTCTCTCTTTTTGAAGTGCGTTAAGCACAGTTTGACTTTTCTGATTCCCACAATAATTGTGAGCAATGGTGATCATCTTTCACAAGTTCTGCATTTAGTGTTAACATAATTTGTGACTCAACATCAGCCAAGTTGATTACAATGAGTAAAACACCACTCCATTAGCTGAATATTTAACAAACCAAAACAAATCAGGAGCAAACTGTATTTACATAGACACACCTGGGGTCTTTCCATGCTTCTATCTGTAACATATTCCTTCAGATCCTGCTTACAATTGTATTACATATATTTAAACTGTTGGGTGCGTCTACACTGTATCCTTATTTCAAAATAAGCTATGCAAGTTGAGCTATGCAAATTGTGTAACTTATTTTAAATTAATTTTGAAATAGAGTGCTATTCCAAACATCCCTTAATCCTCATGGAATGAGGTTTACAGGGACGTCGGAATAGCGAGCCTGTTATATTTCAAAATAACAGACTTGCTCAAAAGATGCGGAATAGCTATTTTGGGATACTTCCAGTATCCTGAAATAGCTCCACAGTGTAGATGTACCTAACACAGAAAATAAAACACTGTCCATGTTTCCATTTTATTTCAATTGTAACGATAGAAATCCCTAAGAAATGCACCCAAAGAAATTCTTCAAGATCTTTGAAACGAAACCGTTTTAGTAAAACTACACTTTACGAAAAAAGGTTGAGAGCAAAATGTGGTGTTCAGAAAGCCCTGGCACAAATTAAGCACTGGTCTGGGATGTGGAAGGAGATTTTGCTAGCTCATTGACTGGCAGCAATCCCATTCTGTACTGAAAACCCAGGTGCTAAATTGCTTTATTAATCTTAGATGACAGTTTTGCTTTCCTGAGTTTATGTATATTCCTAATCTCATCAGCTTTGTCCATGAATCACAACCTCAAATGTGTCTCTTGTTGTTTGCTTTTTGCTCATAATGAATGATCTCTCCGGAAGCTAAACAAGAAACTTTAACACCCATAGATGTTATACATCCTTGAAAAACAAACCCTTGAATAGGGTTGGATGCTTTGGGCATGCTAGCTAATTCTGACATGCCATCAGTTTCAGATCCTTCAGGGCAGCTGTTTGGTTTGCACTCTCTTATTTTGGTGAAATACAGTAGAAAATGAAACGGCTCATTTAAAAGGAGTGAAGCAGCTCTGTATTCCTTCTCTTGATAGAAGAGATGACAGGGCCCCACTGTCACATGTCAGGCTGACAGTAGGAGAAGAACAAAGACATGCAGACCTAGCTGGAATGTCAGAAGCAATTTCAATCTCCTCAGAACAGGCTTTTCCCCTTAGATTTTATGCAGAAATGAATTTTAGTCAAGCTGGAAGCGAGCAGCTAATCATAATGGCAAGATATTTGGTTACTGTAGTATAGAGATTGCTGGTGTGAGCGCCCCTTGCCAGCTCTGACCATGTGCCCCAGTCCTGACCTGCAGAATCCTCTGCTGTTTCAGTCTGGGATATCTGCTAGTCTTGATTAATGGGCATCACCCCTCTGCTACATGCTTCCCGGCTATTCCTCATCATACAAGCGTGCCAGTGCTCCTCAGTCCTAACCTGCAGCACCAGGGGCTGTGCCAGTCCTAGACCCCTACTGGGGAGAGCTTGCAGATTCAGGCATGAGCATTAAAAAATCAGTTTTTACTAAGCTGAGATCAACCCCTGTCTGTTGTGACTTAACCCAAGACTGAGCCCAAGTCTCTGGCCAGGGGAGATGGTGCAGGACTGGAATCGTGGCAGGCGGGGGAGTCCTGTCAGGATGGAGGGGCCAGAACACAGCTGTGTCTAGGAAGTCACATGGCACCTGTCTGCACAGAGTGGACTGCGCTGCTGCCATTAATGTTTCATTTTCAGGAGTGCAAAAATTCAAAGCCTCCAACTTTGTGTGGAGGTAGAAAAGTGGAATCTGAAAGCTTGCCCTGCTCACTGTGTCCCTGAAGAGCTGCATCGCTAGGGTGTCATCGAGTGCTCCTTAGCCTCCATCGCCCGTGGTGAGAGGTACGTTGTTCTGCGTCTGGGCACCTCACCCTTGGGCTGGACACAGAACTCAGCTTGCTCCTGCGCTTCCCTGCCAGCAGAACAGAACGCTGGAATGGGCTCCTGATGGACAAGAATGCAGCTTTGAAACCATCCGGAGCACAATGTCCATTGAAAACAGTGGGTCACAGGGTGTGCCGGGTAACCTGGGCCTCTGCAGGCGGTGTCAAGGGACAAGAAGACGGCTCGGGGTTGCCTACACCACAACCAAAGAACAGTGGCCCTCATGAGCTGGCTGTGGGGTTACAACACTCAGTTTGGAGCCTGGGTTCTTGTGGTTAGACCATCTGCCTTGCAATATTATAGACCTACAGCTGAGCTCTGTGGACCCCATGTGTAGGCCTCTTCTCACAGCGTAGATGTGCCCTCAGGGGAGCCGACAGACTTGCCAGGTGCCTGGGCAAGGTGGGAGTGGCCAGCTCCACATTCCCAGACAGAGCAGTAGCAGCAGCAGTGGACCGGAGCCCTGGGCCCTTTCGACTCACCAGGCCCAGGGTTGGAAATGTGTGATACCACCAAGCCCCATGGGATTTCCCCCGAAATAACGAATGCCCCAGGTCAGAGCTAGTCTTGGCCCTAAGACAGCCCCGCATCTTTCCCTTAATTCAGATGCATCCCAGGGTAGCTGGAAATGTGATTGGTCAGACTCGACCTCAGAAAAAAAATGGATCAAGTGACTGTTTTCCTTCACTAGGTCTTTCATCTTTTTGTCATGATCGGAAACAGGAAGCGATTTTGAAATGTCAGAATTTCCTGAGAAAAGAACATTTCACTTGGAGCAATTCTCTGCTCAGTCATGGAAGCAGGGGGAAAAAAAGCTCTCTGAACACGTGCAGCCTCTGGGCAGCCCAGTTACAACCGGTCCCCATGACGGTCCTTCTACTGCCCGACACAATTCTTTATTTTTTTAAGTTGTCTAAAGTACAGACCACACCCGTCCTGAAGTCCTGATTTCTCTGACCTCCCCAGCATGCCCTGCACTGGCGACATCGGTGTGTCTCCTCTCAGGAACACCTCAGGAGTGGAGTGTTTGCCACTGATGATGGTGTTCAGTCTCTCTGCTATTTTAACCCTCCAGAGCCAAGTGAAAATGCCACAAGACACTAATTCCCCTTTCCTGTGGAGGAGCGGCAGTCCCCTTCCTGACTGACAGGATGCTAATGTTTTCAAGGTACAGCGCTGTGCAGTCAAATGTCAGAAGATGGAAGATCTGGGCCGCTGTTGACACTGAGGAGCACACCAATGCACAGGGCGGCTCCACAGTCCAAAACTCCACCAAAAGCTTAAGGCAAACTCTGACTCTTCCATCACTGAGTAACTGCAGTAATTTCAACCCTGGGTGGAAGCTGGTTTACTGGGGTATAGAAAGCTCAGGAAAAAAGATGTGAGATGTTCAGGGAACCCCCTTCTTGGAAAATGTTAGTGCCTGAGCAAACTACCTGCTCTGCCTGGAGATACTGGGAAATCTGATTGATGCAGGAGGGAATTTACTTTCCAGACTAGAATGTGCTACTCAACTATGTAACTGGAGTCCCAGGAGTGAATGGATTCTCTGTAGAACTTAACCTAGGAAGAGGCATTTTACACTCCTTGATTGGAGCTCTTATAAAGCACTCTTCATCAGTAGTGCTCAACGCACTTTACAAAGGAGATCCCATTTAAGGGATGGGGAAACTGAGGCACAAAGAGGCAATGTGATTTGCCCAGGTCACCCAGCAGCAGAGTCAGGTACAGCAACAAGGTTTCCTGAGTTTCAGAACAGCGCTCTACCCTCTAGGTAACATTGATTCCCGCTTGCTAGATCAATAGTTCTCAGTAATAACCCAACTTTTAAGTTCTTTGGGACAGTGACTGAACTCATTTCTAGGCCAGACTCACTGGGAGGTCTTGTATGCTTTGTGCCTCTGTTGATTTAAGCTCCTGCAGCCCCTCAAGGATGTGACCCACAGGGTTTGCTTTGGTGCTATGTTCCAAACCAAGAATGCCCCTTCTTTATTTTCTCCTTGCAGTCAGAGGCGTAGGGAGAGTGTTATGCTCCTGGGGGCAAAGGAAAAATGTGCACCTTCCCCCGCTGCCACAAGGCAGGGCCCCGAACCTGGCGCACGACTGAGCCCAACCCGGCGGTGGGGAGCTTGTTCTGTGTCTTCCTCTGCCCCCTTCAGTTTGGGGCCAGCCCCCGCATGCACTAACCCGCTGGCGGAGATGGAGGAGGCTCCAGCCGGCGGCGGGCGGAGGAGGAGCAGGCAAGCCGAGGGATGACAGGGGGAACGGAGGGGGACTAAACTGGCACCCCCCTAGCGTGGCGCCCGGGAGCAACTGCCTCCCCTCGCTACACCACTGCTTGCAGTGCTCCCTCAACTTCTGTCAGTTCTTGCTACGAAGCTGAAAACGAAGCAGAACTCATGAAAAATTAGGGCTTTGTTCCTTTCAAACTTTAGGAGCCCGATTCTCATTTACACTCACTTTGTCTATTTGAAAATTGTGTTACAAGACAAGCTATCGTTTTACGGGTCAGGGCTTTCCTGGTCCTCGCAGGCTAGGGGGCTCTGTAAGAAAGTACGTACTCTGGGGCTGTGTCTACACTGCAGGCTTCTTGCACAAGAGCACACCCACACCTCAAAGAGCATCGCAAAAGTGATGTGCTTTTGCACAAGAGAGCGTCCACACTGCATGGACACTCTTGCGCAAGAAAGCTCTGATGGCCATTCACAGAATGGCCATCAGAGCACCTGTGCTTTTTCCCTGTGCTTGCACAAGAAACCTCTCTGGAGCATCCACACTTGCCTTTTTGCACAATAGCTGTAGTGCAAAAGGGAGTTATGCCTCATAGAAGGAGGTTTACCTACACCGGCAAAAGCCCTCTGTTCTTCTGTTTTACTGCTGATTTACTTGTGCAAAAGCGCATTTGAGGTGTGGACACTGCAGGTTTTTGTGCGAACACCTTGCAGTATAGACGTAGCCTGGCTTTGCACAGCAGTCATTCTGCAAAGAGTCAGCCTAGGGCAAGGTGGGGTGAACTGTGCCTCGCTGCCTTAGGGACCAGCCAGCTTTGTCTGGCTACATCTACACTGCAATAGTATTCGGGATGCCGGAGTATCCTGAAATAGCTATCCCGCATCTTCACAGCAAGCCTGTTATTTCAAGCTCGCTATTCTGACGTCCCTGTAAACCTCATTTCATGAGGAGTAAGGGACGTTTTGGAACAGCGAGTTATTTAGAAATAAGTGCTGCATAGACAGCACCAAATGACAAAATAAGCTATTTTGAAATACGATCGAAATAAGATCAGCAATCTGCATAGCTCAAATTGTGTCTCTTATTTTGCGTTACGGTGCAGTGCAGACGCAGCTTCTCTCTGTTTTTTGGCTCTTTGTTTTTGGATGCTAAGAAATAAAGTAATAATACATTGTAACCTTCCAGAAAGAATATTTTATGTCTTTATCTAACTTATCTGTATGGATACTGTGAACATATCAACTGTTATCCCATTTGACCCAAGAAACTAGGCACTTTGGGGATGTTTCAGTGGGGAGTAGAACTTTATGATGGACTCTGGTATGCTCTTTGATACAATTTTTTTTTTACTAGGACAATGCCCTGCTTCTCCAAATGTAGGAGGACTCTAAAACAAGGGAGACCTTCTTTGTTTACAGTCTGCGTTCCTGTCAACCATTCCCAGAGTCATTCTCTAGCCTTTTCCCAGGGTCACACCATGCTTACAGGCTGCTGCTTGACTTTCTTGCCAGCTCTGAGGCTCTCTTCATTTCTTGTCTGCCCCTTACTCCTAGCCAGACTTTTGCCTCTCACCTTCACCAGGTCAGAGCAATACCCAATGGAATCTTCTGCTCACGTGGTGTTCGTTTCTGGACTGAGTCTGTTAGCCCTTGTTTTAGCTGGGATCCCTTAACTCTTCCTTGCAGCATCTCGAAAGACGGACATTGTTCACACATCAATTTCAAGGAGGATTGAGCTCAATCCGTACAAGGCTTAACCCAGGTCATAACACAACAAATCCCCCTGCACACAGTCCTGACAGCAAAAAGAGGCCTTAACATGGATATAAATTACAGTCACCCCCATTTGAAGGCACTGGAAATGAGATTCTCCCAGGTCCCTATTTCCAATCATCAGCCAGAGTTCTTTGTCCACTAGGAGACGGTTCCTATGACAGTGCAACTAGTTTTGTAGCTTTTCACTACGTGCATGACATCACCTTTCACATTTAGCACTCACAGCAAGGGCATCATTTGTCCTACCAAAGCTTTAAGCTTAGAGGGTTCCCCTGGCTGGTGAGGGGTCCCAGCATCCAGATACTTTTGCACAGATCTCATCTCCAGCCACCTGTTCATATCTACCCACTTGATGTTTTGACTGCAGATCAATGGCCAGTCGGTCTGTGCCTTGGCATTGTCCTCCAACCGCTTTTCTCTTTTACGCCCTCTTCCCCCCAAGGGCTCGGTCTTAGTACGTGAAACTTCTAGTGTCTCATCCAAAAAGATTAGGGGGCTGGAGCACATGACCTATGAGGAGAGGCTGAGGGATTTGGGTTTATTTAGTCTGCAGAAGAGGAGAGTGAGGGGGGATTTGAGAGCAGCCTACAACTTCCTGAAGGGAGCTTCCAAAGAGGACAGAGAGAGGCTGTTCACAGTAGTGACAGATGGCAGAACAAAGAGCAACGGTCTCAAGTTACAGTGGGGGTGGTCTAGGTTGGATATTAGGAAAAACTATTTCCCTACAAGGGTGGTGAAGCACTGGAATGGGTTACCCAGGGAGATGGTGGAATCTCCATCCCTAGAGGTATTTAAGTCCCGGCTTGACAAAGCCCTGGCTGGGATCATTTAGTTGGGTTTTGGCCCTGCTTTGGGCAGGGGGCTGGACTCAATGACCTCCTGAGGTCTCTTCCAGCCCTAGGATTCTATGATTCTATGAAGACATTTCAACACAGCTCCAGCCATTTGACTGTGACTTGGTTCCAAACATTTGTAGGCAGAACTTCTGTAGAGCAGGCTCAAGATGGGCACTTAATGGAGCTTTTCAAGGTCAATTGACTTTTGTCTATTTTTACATCTAGGCTTGTTAACTTGCTGCTAGGTCGCTGCCGTGACTCCGAAAGAGACAGCTCATCTTAAGCAGAGGTTCTGTTTTATTGTCGTTCATCAGCTCACAGAGTCCCCCTCTTCTGTGCTCGGCTCTGCTCACATGTTGCCATCTTTTTCTAACCAGATGCTCCTTTGGGTAGGGGAGACTTGTTTCTGCTGCTCCTCTTGACCGATTCCAAGCCTGTCTTTGAATTGGCAGGCTGAGCCAATGTGTCTCTCGCATTGAAAGGTCTTGCCTTAGAGTGACCATATGTGCAGTTTGGCTGGGCAATCCCCTTTGCATCACTGTCCCAGCTGTCCCTCTGTTCTCACCAAAACCGGGCATTTGTCATGGCTGCAAGGCAGAGCAGAGAGTGGCAGCTGCTGTAAGGGATCAGCCGAATGGCACTCTGCCCGCCAGCAGGACAGCAGAGAGATGTGCTGCTGGTGGGCAGCGCTGACTGCCGAGCTGAGCCTCGGGCGGAGCAGAACGCGGTGGGGCAGCCCCAGCTTCCGGGGCACAAGGCCTGGAGGGTTAGCCGGGTCTTGCTGCAACCTGTGAAACTAGAGAGCTAGTGGGAGTGTTATAGGACTTGATATCTGCAGGGGAAAGATGGACCTAAGTAGGGTTTTCCCCACTCAGGAGCCTGTTGCTGCACGATCTCACAGGCTGTATGTTAACCAGAAATGCTGCCAGCTCCTAAGAGCTCCTTGAGTGGCAGCCTTTGGATGGCTCTTAGCAAAAGCCTTATTTTCAATAGCAGTGCAGGTGACAAGGGCTGATGGGGGATATTTCACCAAAGTGAGTAGCTGTGACGGCATCTTCTCACCCCCGGTCTTTCAAGGAACATAGAATCATAGAATCACAGGGCTGGAAGAGACCTCAGGAGTCATCGAGTCCAGTCCCCTGCCCAAAGCAGGACCAATCCCAACTAAATTAACCCAGCCAGGGCTTTGTCAAGCTGGGACTTAAATTCCTCTAGGGATGGAGATTCCACCACCTCCCTAGGTAACCCATCCCAGTGCTTCCCCACCCTCCTAGTGAAATAGTTTTTCCTAATATCCGATCTAGACCTCTCCTACTGTAACTTGAGACCATTGCTCCTTGTTCTACCACTCGTCACTACTGAGAACCGCCTCTCCCCATCCTTTTTGGAACCTCCCTTCTTCAGCTTGCTGTCAAGAATACTGTGGGAGATTGTATCATAAGCTTTGCTAAAGTTGAGGTGTATGATGTCCACCACCTTGCCCAGATCCACAGGGCCAGTTATCTTGTGACAGAAGGCAACCAGGTTGATCAGGCATGACTTGCCCTTGATGAATCCATGTTGACTCTTCTTGATCACTTTCCTCTCTTCCAAGTGCTTCAGAATGGATTCCTTCACTATTCCCTCCATGATTTTTCCAGGGACTGAGGTGAGGGTGACCAGTCTGTAGTTCCCTGGATTGTCCTTCTTTCCTTTCTTAAAGACAGGTACTACATTTTCCTTTTTCCAATTGCCTGGGACCTCCCCCGATCTCAATGAGTTTTCAAAGACAATGACCAAAGGCTCTGCAATCACATCAGCCAACTCCCTCAGCACCCTCAGATGCATTAGATCAAGCCCCGTGGATTTGTGTATATCTAGCTTTTCTAAATAGTTCTTAACCTGTTCGTTCTCCACTGAGGGCTGCCCACCTCCTTCCCATACTGTGCTGCCCACTGCAGTAGTCTGGGAGCTCACCTTGTCTGTGAAGACTGAGGCAAAAAAAGCATTGAGTACTTCAGCTTTTCCATGTCATCTGTCACCAGGTTACCTCCCTCATTAAGGGTCCTAAACCTTCCCTCACCATCCTCTTATTGCTAACATTCCTGTAGAAACCTTTCTTGTTACCTTTTACATCCCTTGCTAGCTGCAATTCCAACTGCCCTTTGGCCTTCCTGATTGCACCCCTGCATACTCGAGCAATGTATTTATACTCTTCCCTAGTCATCTGTCCAAGTTTCCACTTCTTGTAAGCTTCCTTTTTGTGTTTAAGCTCACTGAAGATTCCTCTGTTAAGCCAAGCTGGTTGCCCACCACATTTGCTTTCCTTACTGCACATCAGGACAGTGTGTTCCTGTGCCTTCAGTCAGGCGCCTTTAAAATACAGTCAGCTTTTCTGGACTCCTTTCTCCCTCATGTTAGAATTCCAGGGGATCCTGCCCAACAGTCCCTGAGGGAGTTATAGTCTGCTTTTCTGAAGTCCAGGGTATGTATTTTGCTGCTCTCCTTTCTTCCTTTGGTCAGGATCCTGAATTCGACCATCTCATGATCACTGCTGCCCAGGTTGCCACCTAAATCTTCTTCCCATACTAATTCCTCCCTGTTTGTGAGCAGCAGGTCAAGTTGCTTATGGCCCCTGGTTGGTTCCCTCAGCACTTGCACCAGGAAGTTGTCCCCAACATTCTCCAAAAACTTCCTGGATTATCTGTGTACTGCTGTATTGGTTTCCCAACAGCTGTCATGGTGACTGAAGTCCCCCATGAGAACCAGGGCCTGTGATCTGGAAGCTTCTCTCAGTTGTCTGAAGAAAACCCCGTCTGCCTCATCCTCCTGATCTAGAGGTCTATAGCAGTCACTGACTACAACATCACCCCGTTGCTTCTGCCTCTAAACTTAACCCAAAGACTCTCAACAGGCTTTTCTTTCATTTTATACTGGATCTCTAAGCAATCCTACTGCTCTCTTAAGGTACGTCTACACTGCAATGCTATTTCGGGATACCAGAGTATAGCTATCCCACGTCTTTACAGCAAGCCCATTATTTCAGGCTTGCTATTCTGATGTCCCTGTAAACCTCATTCTACGAGGAGTAAGGGATGTTTCTGAGTAGCGCTTTATTTCAAAATTTGGCGCTGTGTAGATAGCACCAAATGATGAAATAAGCTATTTCGAAATAAGATACTCAATTTATGTAGCTCAGTTGCGTATCTTATTTCAAGTTATGGTGCTATGTAGACGCACCCTTACATACAGTGCAACTCCTGCACCTTTTCTCCCCGCCTGTCCTTCCTGAACAGTTTATGCCCTTCCATGACAGTGCTCCAATCATGTGAGTCATCCCACCAAGTCTCCATTCTTCCAAACAAATCATAGTTCTTTGACTGGGCCAGGATGTCCAGTTGTTTCCCAGGCTTCTTGTGTTAGTAAGAGAACTAGCTGATTGCCAACCTTCTCCATACAAATCAGGGGTCCTCCTCTATTGCACCTTCCTCCTTGTGTTTCTTTCTAGTATTCCACTTCCCCACTTACCTTAGGGCTTACCCCCGACGAACCTAGTTTAAAGCCCTCCTCACTAGGTTTGCAAGCCTACCTGTGAGGATGTGTAACCCATACATCTAGTGGGATTCACTAACCCATGTAGTGGCACTTAGACCACTTACAGCCAGAGTTAAGAACAAGGGAGTTCCACAGCCTAAGCTGAAAAGCAGCTGGCTTTATAGCTCAAACTATAGAGGCTTCTAGAGTAAGCCACAGAAGTCCCAAGTTCAAATCCTTCCAATGGTGGTTACAGATACTCTTCCCCATCTCTTCTGCCCAGAACAGCATCCCAGGTTCAAAGAATCCCAAGTATGGTAATATGAATTTCCATAGTCTAGGGAGCTCACTTATTTGTCAATACACATGTCACGATTCATTTGTACCAGCTCTGACAGTCAGCTACCTGCTGGTGTTTCTCATATTGCATGTCTCTTGCCTCCTTAAGGAGGCAGCTTTCACACCAGAGGGGCCCCAGTCCCTTCCAGCATGTTTCCTGAGTCCACTGCACCTCAGGCTGGCTTTGAGGCAATCCGATAGGATCAGAACGTTAGTGGGGGAAGCTCAAGAGGAAGAAGAAGATTGTTGGCTTCCCACAAGTGGAGCTTCCTGTCTGGCTGCCCTTGATTGGCTCTTATCTCTAGGCACAATACGTCATCACCAGCGCAAGTGATGCAGGGATTGTCAAAGTCATCCAGCGAGGCTGCCCATGGGCACAAGTCAACAGAGCAAAATGCCCTGGAATCACAGCTGTCACCCAGAAGAACCGCTGCGGAAGCAGTCCCACGGATAGCGGGTCTTTCCTCCTGACATACAGATAGAGCTGTCATTCACAGCCCAGGACACCGCTCTGCTTTGTCCCACTGGAAGATCAGGTTGCAGTTCATCGGTTGGTAACCTGGTTCATGGCATCCTGTTCATGGCAAAGTCTGGGGGGGGGTTTTAGGAAGTCACATGTTGGCCTTTTCATGCATGGAATGATACAAGCTACTGCTAGGGTTACTTAACATTGGGAAGAGAAGAAGATAAACCACAGAAGAGCACAGCTACAAAATGGCTGTCTGGGTGTAGCAGTAGCTTGTATCATTCTGCACATGTAAAGGAGCCAAACCTCCTCTGAAAGAGTACTAGGGGAAAGGTCCTATATCAGTGTTTCTTAAACTTTTTAAGACCGAGGAACACCAAACAATTTTTTTTATGAGGAACCCCAAGGATGTTTTGTCAAGCAAAAAAAAAAAAAGTCGGGGGAAAGTCGGAGAAAAGTGCCCCTTTAAGGGTGGCCATTTTGAATTTTGTTGTTCTCTGCGGCACACCTCCGACTGCCTCGTGGCACACCAGTGTGCCACGGAACACAGTTTAAGAAACGCTGTCCTAGATGGCCTCGATAACCACAGAAGAACACAGCTACGAAATGGAACACCCGCGTATGGACAAGCCACTCCCTTAGTGGTGGGGGGCAGTGCCTGGGAGCAGCATGGGTGCAGAGTCACACATGCCTCCAAGAGCGGGGTGCCAGATAAGTGCCTCTCTGCCACACCCATCACGTCCAGAACCCTCAGTGCTTCCCTCCGCCCCAGTCTGGCAAACTCTTTAATCCGGCCTGCCCTGTTCCCAGGGTAGACAGGTTAAAGAGGTTCATAAGTTCTTGCCAAGTCTCACAATATTGAGTGCCATCTGTGGATTCCATTGAGGTGATGTTTACTGTCTCAAATCCTTCCAACTTAATCCTTTGCATTTATCAGAGCTACTTGTGCGAACCCTTCAGTGCAAATAAACCCAAACCAATCTGAACAGTTTGTAACCCAAAGTCTATTAGAGAGCCAAACTGCTAACAACCACCATTTAATTACACTTATATAGTGATTTTTAAGAGGTTTGTTTTAAGGTTGGTAGCTCAGTTACTTTTGAACCATCTCCCCTTCATTGGTTAATTAATGCACATGTTTTGTCTCTAATACCACTTTCCCCCTTGACAAACTTTAAAATGTTCATTTAGCTCAGCATCCGCTCATACATGTTAGTGGTGAAAGAGAAAATTACAACACATAATCTGAAATTGTCTTTCATGATGAATTAGAAAGATTTCTGAAAATATCATGCCCCCAAATAATCCGGAGATTATGAAGCCACTGTGCTGGCCCTGCATATGATGAAAACAGCTTCAGACCATGGGGTGTGGCACCCTGAGCGTCCATAGTTTCATCAGCTGTAACTTCTTTTTTTAAAATGAAGTTATAAAACCATAGATTCTAAAAGATTCCAAAACCTTTTAAAAAGTTTATGTATTTGACTGAAAATAGTTCTTAGACCAAGATTCCTGGGCTGTGTTTGAAACCCAAACACTGGAGCACTAGGACATTGAAAGTGAAATGAAATATAAGTGGTAGAAGTGATTTTTTTCAGTGTTTGCACTTAGATAAATGGAGAAAGTAAAGCACAGCCAGGCTGCAAGAGCAGTGCTGCAGAATAGAAAACCTGTAATTTTTCCCTGCTGTGAAGAAACATGCATGTGCTGCCACACCACAAATATTGTTTAAATTACACTTAATTTCCATTTTTCCAGCTCTCTAACTTTGCAGTGACTGGCAGTACCCCAGTGTGGCCATTTGTTATATCATTTTAGTCCCACTTGTCTGCGGTAATCTTTCCTTCACCAGCACTGGGCTTTGGGTCAGGTCCATAGGGTGTTATATGCTGCTAACATCCATCATTTAATTACACTCTTGATAATGATTCTTCTTAAAGAGATAGACTAGGGGTGAGCAAATACTCGTGCAATGAGGAGTAACAGTTAATTTGAGGGAAGGGTTTTGGATCGGACTACCGCGTCTACACGCGACGAGTTAATTCGGGCTACCGGCATTTTAAAATGGCGACCGGCTGCGAATATGCTAATGAAGCGTGGGATATTTAAATCCCACGCTTCATTAGCAACTTCGGTATGCTTCATTTGCCTCCCTAGTCCGAACTAGGGGGCAAGTGTAGACATACCCATAGTGTTTAAATAAATTGATTGGGCTTCTTTACAGTTTGTAAGTGACTGTGGACTTAGTACACACTAATTCTGCAGCTGCTGCGCTCTGGGTAAGCGCCTCGGTGAGAAGTGTGGTGCTCGCTGGGCTCGGTGGGGCCAGCGTGGACACATGAGCCATTTGCTGCATTCTGACTGGCCTCTGGAAGTGGCCCATTATCCCTCCAGTCCCTTCTGCTCTTCTTTGGGACCTCAGCTGCCTGCCCTGTGGGCATGCTTATCTCCCCTTTCACAGCCTGTAGGACACAGAGCAAAGCAGTCAGATGGAGTGCTCATGCTGTTGAACACAGAGGCAGCGTGTGTGTGAGTGTGTGTGTCCCTTCCCAAAGCCCGTTGCACAGTGGGACAGCTCCCAGAATGCACTGCTCTCTGTGCCATTGCAAAAGCTGCAGCCAGGTGGGTTGCAGCTGAGGGCAGTACTCCGGGAGGGCAGTTCATTGGGGCAGATATTGCAACCTGTGTGGATTTGATGGATATTGGCAACAATTTTGATAAACCGCTCTGGCCTATGGCAGCCTCCTGGTGTGTGATATATACAGCCAATAAGGTACTTAAAGAATTCACCTTTTTTCCAGTTCATTCATTGTCTGCAAACAGATAGTGACATTCTCCAGTTACAGTAAAAGCCCTGTTATCCAGAATTCAGTTAACCAGAAAGTTCAATGAATGGGCATTTCTGATATCTCCAAATACAAATCTTCAGTCTAGGAACTGGGGTCAGTGTACTGCCCAGCACATTAGGCAATGCACATGCTGCACTCTACATTTATGCAAAAAAGGAAGAAGAGAAGCAAGCAAGCTGAAATCTGGGATTTATTCAAAAAATCAGCTTTCAGATGTGTCCTAGGGTCATTCCAGATTCAGCCCAATCTCTTACACCTTCTACATCTACAATGATAATTGATGTTACTAATGATAGCCCTGAGGCACTGCAAGATCCTGAAGTGCTTCTGGATCATCCATGGAAGATTACATTAAGTGCATTGTAACGTGGGTATTAAGTCTATTTTTAGTGATGTGAATGCATGCCATGTGCTGCCCATAATGATGTGTAGTGTCATAAGATAACCTGCTGTACAGAAAACTTTAAGTGCTTCAAGAAACAAACCACTCTGCAGTGCCGTACTCCTACTGAAGTGGTGAGCAGCTGTAGACAATTGTATACTTTATTTGCTTTCTTGTCTTCTAATTCTTTGAAAATTGCTATTTCATTGGTAAAGTATAACTCTGAGTTAACCAGAATATTCGATTAACGGGCACGCCCCATTCTTCCAACCTGCCTGATAACAGAATTTTCTCTGTATTGATATTCCAAATTATTTGAAGTTTGTTCATTCTGGTTGTCACAATACAGCTACTGCAAATGTGGCCCATCAGAGACGCATTTCATGATTCCTGCTGTGCTCTGTGTAATGTACCAAACCATCTATACAAATTTCAAGTTAGGCATTGCTTTATGTGCTACTTAATTGCTGTTTCGGAGGCTTATGGGATGGGAGGCCTTTGGTTGATGAGATGGAGTGAGTCACACTCAGAAGGGAACTCAGGAAAATCAGAAATGTGGCTAAGTTGAAATTTATGCTTGAAGTGGAGAAGCTATTTGCAGAAACTTCTCCTCCCTCCATCCCCCCAGCTCTGGGTCTATAAAGCTTTACATTCAGCTGCTGAGAGTGACCTGCTCATACCCCAGGCTGGATTAATTAATGCAAAAGTGGCTCTGTTTCCCTGCTGCCTGTTTGACATCCTTTCCACTACCCACACATGCCCAGCTGCAGCAGCAGCTGTGCCTTGCTTAGCTAGGCGTCATTGGATTGCACCTCCCTGTGCAAACCTGCCTAGCATCTCAATTCCTCCCTTTTGACTGGTTTCTAAATTATAGATGGGCTGCAGCTGCAGAGCATGTTGTATTCCAAGGGAGAGTTTGATCTGCAAGGGCTGTGGATTGAATTCACCCTGCCCACTTCCCAGGGCTCCTCCTGCATTGATTTTTCTCTAATGGTGAAGACCAGCTGTGTGGCTGGAGCGTGTTTGCATGGTAGTGAGGGATACTGGGGCTTCTGATTCCAAATACATGCACCATGGGCGGTGAAGCTGCTGCTTGGGGAGGCAAGGAACCCTAACCTGTGGCCCCACCCAGAACCCATCCCTGCTCCGCCCATTGCCCCCTCTCCTCCCCACTGTCTCCCTCCCCTTCCAGCCAAATCCCTGAGCCCTAATATAGGAAATGACATTTGGAAAAAACACGCTTTTCTAAAATTTCTTTCCAAAGTAAACGGAGCATGTTGTGAAGACTGGACATGCAGAAGGGACCCAATTAAAAGCAATACATTGAGGAATAAAAAATGTCACTCACTGTATTTTTTGAGATTTATTAGCAAAAATTCTGTAGTAAGGGCAAGTTACTTGTCCTGCTGAACACAACGTTAAATATAACAGAATACATGACGCAGCCCTTCTCTGTTTTGCATTTGCTTCAGTGGTCTTTCTAAGCTGATTTTATGTTTGAAATATACCTTTAAGCCTTCAAAAAGTATTCAGTCCAGATTACCACACATTTAAACTCTCTGACACAAAGACATTACTTTAAATTAATCAGTCAGAGATGTTTAGTGTGTTCATAACAAAGTTGGCTGCTTTTAAAAAAAGGGAACACTAATTTATGTTGTGTGATTTTCATAACAATTTCATGTTCATGAAATTTCACTATATGTTTATGTAAAAATATATTTCCAAAATTTTAGTCATAAAAGGATTTTATACCTCAGTCAGGTACTGATTTGGTGGTGGGTTCTCTTAAAACTATTTCATCAAATAGTCAGAAAAGGGAAACTCATTTATCCAGCTATCTTGTAGAAAGGGAATGCTGTCCCTTTAAGGGCTGTCTTCCACAGTGGGGTAAAAGGAGAGGAGGGATGGACAGAAAGGACAGGGCGCCTTTGGAAGCAACTTTTTGTACAATAGTAATTAAAATTAAAAGGTGTATTTTAGAGAAGGGTGGTCTTTTGTAGAATTTCTTTTAAAAAATTGTCAGTCTGAACATCCAGCCATATAAGGCTAAAGCTGAATACTCAGCTTGTGCATCTCAATATCTAGGCAGGAATTTTTTTTAGAGATGTGAGTTTATAATCTTCAATCCCAAACTACTGAAATGTTTAAAGCACATTTCAAAGGAAGTTTTGTAACATAGTAACACACAACTGTGTTTGTCAGTCAATAGGGCTGGCACACGCCTGTTAAGTGGTTTCATTACCACTTAATGGCTCTTTCACAGGTTCAATGTTATGCTAATAGGCTGGCAAGCTGGAACCTTTTCACTTTAAGTGCCCAGCACTTCCCTTTCCAGCTTACTCTCCAGCGGGTGTGTCTGAAGATCCAGGCATTTAAAGGCTGACGCTGAGAACTCGGCTTGTGCATCTCAATGTCTAGGCATGGATTTTTTGAGAGCTGTGATGTTATAATCTTCAGCCCCAACAGCGTGTGAAGTTGACAAGGCTTTGCCTACACTGGCGATTTTGCCTTGAATATTTCCCATTTTTGCTATTACTGGTGCAACTTCTGCCAGCAGGTGCAATGGTGGGAGCTCCCACAGAGTCCAATGCCACATTTCAGCCTGTGTTGTCTTACCTTCTTCAGAGGGTATTTGAATGCTGTGGCCACCTGCATCTGATCTGCATTTGTACTCTGGGTGGTAACAGAACTGGAGAGCATGAGGACGGGAAAGGCCAGTGCAGACACTAGCTCAGGGGTGGTCAAGAGGCTGCCAGTGGGCCAGATCTGACCCGTGGCTGCCTCACCGGAACCCTTGGGAAGAGAGCAGCTCATGCTTAAAGCAGCAGCTGCTCTCTGCTCTGGACAGCTAGGGAGAGAGGAGGGAGACTTCACACACTGCTCCTGCCCCCCACCAAAATCTCTCAGCTCCCATTGGCCAGTTTCCAGCCAATAGGAGCTTAGAAATTTTGCTGGGGGCAAGGGCAGTGTGTAAAGCTTTTTCCCTTCCTCCCTCATGACCAGAGAAGAGCCACATGGAGCAGCTTGTGACTTCAGCTCAGGTTCCTGCAGGGCTGCTGGCTGGGAGCCACCTAGGTATGACCCTCCCAGCCAGAGCCTGCCTCAGGCACCCCAACCCTCTTTCCCCTCCAACTACCTGCCCCAGGCCACCTCCCAAACCCTCTGTACTCCTTTCCCCCTTCTCCCAGGTCACAACCCCCTCCCAGACCCCTGAACCCCCTCCTACATCCCTCCTCCAGTTCAGAATCCTCTCTGGCACCCACACTCCCTCCCTGACCCTACACCCCAATCCCCTCTGCACCTCCTTCATCCAGGTCACAACTCCCTCCCAGACCCTGCATACCCTGCTAGAGGGCCTCCTCCAGACTAGAATCCTCTCCTGCACCCGTACCCCTTCTTGGACTCTGGACCCCAAGCCCCTGCCCCAGATCACAGCCCCCTCCTTCACCCAAACAACCTCTCAGACCCCACACTCCCTCCTGCACCCCAGTCCCCTACCCCAAGCTCCCTTCTGCACCCAACCTCCATCCCAGACCACACACCCCTCCACAGAAGTGTGGCCCTTGACCGCTTGCCAAAATCTTGGAGTGGCCCCCATGAAAAATTATTGCCCACCCCTGCACTAGCTGATGTTCTTGCACTGCAGTCCAAGTGTCAGGACTCCTTTACTGTCCCACAAGCTTACCTTGCAAAATGCTGGGCACACCTCTGAATCGCCCCATTTTAAGGTAGGTGACCATCCTAGTCACTGGAGCCCCTTACTGACCATACTAGCATCCTTTGGTTGCTGCCAAGGCACATCCTGGGAACTTTGCTCTAGTGCAGGTATTGGATGAAACACTGTTCTGTGTGGTCTAGAAAAACGTGGTGGGGGGGAAGGGTGAAGCTGACAGGAATGCTGCAGTTGTAATTCCAGCTCTCTCACTAGTGTGCTATGTTGCCTTGGTCAAGGCATATAAGCTCTGTGGGAGTTTCTTCACCCCAAAGATAAAGTCAGTGTTATAACAGAGATGTTAACTTCCTGCACGTTCTACTGCACTCTAGTGGTCAGACTCAGAACTGCTCTGCTGAGGGTCACAGACCCTATATCGCTAAGAGCTAAAGCAAAACTGGTGATGCTGGCCTTGCTTGAAGATGCATGCACAATCTTGAGTTTAGTCTTTTGTCTCCTTTGCCTCATTTTGCAGTGCGATTTTCTCTCCTGAATGTCTCAAATTCAATTAAAAGAACTATTTCACACTGACTTTCTTTATTTCTTGGTGGCTAAGCTCGCTCAAGTCTGTGGCTGTTCCTGGAATGCTTATAAGAAGGGACAGCAAGAGAGTGGAATCAAAATCTGCTTTTATATTTAAATAAATATGAATATTTAAATAAATATGAATGGAAGCCTTTTTCCACTGTTCACCCAGCTCTGAGAGTGACCATGAGTCACAGCCATCTTATAGCCTGCATGCTCTGTACCATCACTTCTTATCAGCCCTTGAGTTTGGATTGCTAATTTGCTTTCCTAGAATCTAGCTGTAAAGATTGGGAGAACCACATTGCTTCTTCCTGAGGCTTTCACTGCAGGCCGCTTGCATTTCTGTTGCTAGGTTTTTAGCAAAACTGTTCATTTTTTGCGCCCCATTTATTTTTGAATTTTTATTCCAAAGAGCAAAAAGAAAGAGCTGCGGTGAGTTAGGGTCGGTAAGATTGAGGACGAGGTGGTTACTCACCCTGTGCAGTAACTGAGGTTCTTTGAGTTGAGTGTCCCCGTGGGTGCTCCACAGTAGGTGTCCATGTGTCCATACTGCTGATCAGAGTCAGCCCTTGGGGCCGTGCAGGCACGATGCCTAAGTCACGCACCTTCAGTGCCTTGGTATTGCACATGCATGCCCCCCAACCCCAGTTCCTTCTCTATCCCGGAAAGCCCCCAGGAAAAACAACTCCGTAGTAGACGGGAGGAAGGGAGGGTGGTGGAGCACCCCTGGGGACACTCCTCTCCACAAATGACAATTACTGCACAGGAGGAGTCATCTCCTCTTGAGAGAGAGACGTCCCTTGGGTGCTCCACAGCAGGTGACTGAAAATCTGTAGGGATTAAGGAGGCAGGGACTTCAGATCCGGTAGAAGGGCCATGGATAAAACAGCCTTAACCACTGAGACTGGACAGTGGGCCTGTGCTAGTACATAATGCTTGATGAAAGTATGGTCTGAGGCCCTACAAATATCCGGAATCGGGACCTTACGTAAAGAGGCTACGGATGCACTGAGTGCGCCCGTCAGAGATAGTGTTGTTGCACAAAGAACAACGTGAGCCAGGCATCCCTCCCTATCTATCTATCTATCTATCTATCTATCTATCTATCCCCATACACCCCTCTGTCTGTCTGTCTAAGGGGGGAAAGGGAGAAACACTTTTTTGGGAGGAGAAAAAGGGGAGAACTATTTACTATCTAAGAACCATTGAAAGAGAAAAGCCAGAACGACTTATCTAACTAGAACATTAACAGGGGACAAAGTTGCTGAGGAACACTGCAGGGCTCCATCTCTGGCCGGGGACAGTAGAGAAGGAACTTTGGGCCGGTGGGGGGAGGGGGAGAAGGAGGGCACATGCTCAATACCCGGGCACTGAAGGCGCATGGCCTAGGTCCTGCACCTGTGTGGCCCAGTGGACGCTGCTCTAAAGACTTCGATCAGCAGCATGTGTGTGTGGGGTGGGGGCACTGACACTGTGGCGCACCCACAGAGACATCTCTCAGAGAATAGAGATTTACTATGGGGCCCTTGGTTTAATATGGGATTCGCCAGCAATCCCACATTTACATCTCTATTGCCTCCTCCACACCTTTCCAGCAAACCCCAGGTTATCCAATTCCTTCTGTCTCTAAACCAGAGATGTAAGTGAATAAAAACTCCGTGTTAATTCATCACAGTCACTTCTCCTCTGAGGATGGGTCTGAATCAGCAGAGTAAAAGTAGCCAAGTATTTGTTATTCCTTTTCCCTGCAACTGCCTGCTGCTTTTCACCAGCTTCGAGTCTGGAGCCAGGCTGCCTCTTGCGTCGATGTCATTCTAAATGGGGTATAAAATATTTTGACTGCAACGATATTTTAGTACCAGCCAAAAAGCATCCATCATTCTTGACTCTGCCGACAGGCTGCTTGCTGCCAGACCAGAAGAGGTATTCATGAGGATCATCTACGTGTTGGCTGCCTCATTTTAATCAACTAGTATAGCTGCGAGGACTCTGTGTACGGATGGGAGAACCA
Organism: Rafetus swinhoei; assembly: GCA_019425775.1. Lineage (NCBI taxonomy): Eukaryota > Metazoa > Chordata > Testudines > Trionychidae > Rafetus > Rafetus swinhoei. The sequence goes on from CM033438.1 coordinate 6,937,477, forward strand.
AGTTCCCTCAGCTGGCTCCTGGTTTGTGCCTTCCTATCTTGTGCCTTCCTATCTTGTGTCTTATCTGGTCAATTTTGAGATTCAAATACTAGGAGGAAAGAGTCTGTGGGACAGAAAAGTCTCTCCATTGTTAGTAATTATTTCAATGTCTTCCAATATGTTAAGGGCTGTTACAAGGAAGATCAATCATTCTCCTTGTTCACTAGAGAGAGGACAAGAAATAATGGACTTAATCTGCAACGAAGGAAGTTCAGGGTTAGATATTAGGAAAAACTTTCCAACTTTAGGGGTAGAAAAGCTATGAAATAAGCTTCTATGAGAGGCTATGGAATCCCCATCAATGGAGGGTTTTAAGAACTGGTTGGACAAACACCTGTTAGGGATGGTCTAGGATGGGTTTCCTTGGGCCTAGCTCAGTGCAGGGGGACTGGACTTGATGACCTCCCAACATCTCTTCTAGCCTGCCATGTCTATGATTCAGTGTACTGCAGTACCTCCTAAGACCCTAAGTTATAGACAAGGATCCTGTAGGGCTAGGTGGAGCACAAACACAGAACACAACACAGTCCTCTCCCGGACAGCTTACAGTCTGAGGACATCTCCATTATCCTTGGACAGTAGGAACCAGCTGGAATTGCTACCCATGGTGTGTGTGTGTGGGGGGGGGGGTAAGTTTCTTTTTTGTATTATGCCCAGACCTTAATGGCATTCTGGTTGTCCTGACAGACGCTGAACAACCACCCTGGCTCTCCTGCCCGAGGGCTACTCCCGCTCCTCAGTCTCCTTGTGCTGACAGGTCACATCGCAGAGGATGTGGGAGTTGTCTGTGGGCAGCACAGGCTGAGCATTATGTGCAAATGCTCAATCAGCCCAGGAGCTAGAGCTCCTGGGTCCTACCCAGCATGGGGCAAAGAATCCCCTTCACCTTTCTCACTAGTGAGTCCAGGCCCTGCCCAGAGGCGAGGGGAAAACACCTGGGCAGAGCAGCAATAAGGCGGGGCTTCCCTGTGACCCAGGGGATCTGCTCTCTGCATAGACTCTTGGCTCCCTCTGGCCACCGCAGGAGTGAATGAAGCAGAGGAGCGAAGGGAGGGAGCAGGACAGAGCAGCCCAGTGGCAAGGGCTGCTGGCAGGACAGGGGGGCAGGACAACAACATAACATCCCCAGGCAGGACATTACTGCTTCAGTGGGGAATCCCGGGTCTGTCCTTATCTGCAGGGCTTAGAAGCACCCAAACCGCCTGCCTCTCCTCCGGCAGGGGTGGGGTTCCTTCTGTGGGCAGGCTTCTGACACTGGAGCCTGGCTGACAGACCCTGAATGAGTCCATTTCTGCAGCTGCTAGAATTAAGCTCATTTCACACGGAGAATCTCATTTAAGAAAAGCTTTCTCCCTTGGGTGCTTTCTTCATGGGCAGAAGTTGCATCAGCAGAAACCCTCGACGGAGACACAATACAGGGGGCACTAATCCCAAAGTGGCTTTCAACAGAGCCAGACGGGAGATCCAGATGTGACTCTGAGTCCAATTGAAGCTCTCTTTGGTTATGATTTTGTCAGCCCAGCAGCCTTGCCTTACTTAGCCCCAGTTACAGTGTTGCTGATAGGAGTGGGTGCCTCCAGGCCCCCACCCAGCGCTTTTTGCAATCCCCTCAATTAATTCATTCCCAGAGTGGGGGGGAAAACAGCTTAAAACCAGCTCCTCTTAATCTTGATTTAGGAGGGACAGGTTCAGTACACACCATGTTTTCTCCACTGCAAAGGGAAAAGCAGTTTGTGGGGAGCTGGTTGAATGAGGACAGGATGGCGACCGCAAGTTCATTCCTTTCCATGAAGCTCTGCCAATGTTGCCTTGTGTTGAAAACGTGTTTGATGTGACGGAAGAACATTTCCTAGCTGTTGACAGAGTGCAAGGCAGCTGTGAAGGGGAAACAGCTTTCATAATCCGCAATGACAAACATGCCGCAACGAGCTGTTATTCTAAGAAGGTGACTTGTTCTTACGCTGCCTACGAAGGATGGTTTTGTGGATAATGTGCTGGAGTGGGATTCAGGAGATCTGGGTTCAGTTCCTGTCTCTGGCACAGCTCCAGGTTAGCCTGGGACCTCTTTACATGGAATGTTTGCTGAGGGCCATTTCTACCCTGTTTATGTTGGCGGGATGTAGAAAGGACCATATAACACAAGAGGCACAAAGACCAAAGAGAAGCATTGACATGGATACAAAAAAAGGAAGGTGTCCGGTCTCCTAAGGAATGACTGCACGGCAATTAGCAAAAGTAACACATTGCCCAGCAATGGTCCAGCTGGGAGGCTGTAGCTGAGACCCTCCAGCCATCGTCACTGCTGGGCTACAGCTACTAGAGAAAACTACTAAGGCCAGAAATCTATACGACCTCCCACTGGCAGATCTGTGATCATCATGGAAAGAAGTGAGCTTGGCCATGACGCTGTGCGTGCTGCCTGGCTTGTCGGCACTGATCCTAGCGGAGAGCTCTGCTGGGAAAGACAATCAGAGCAGAGACAAGAGAAGCATTGGCTGAACTGAGCTTACACCTATGGGGCCGGTTTAACTGTGGTTGTCATCATTGTAAAGTGACTCCGAACCCCTGCTCTGTACAGAGGGCTCTCGGGAGTGGTGTCTCCCCCTCCCACCAGCTGTCTGCCCCAGACTGGAATAAGGCTTCTCCATGATCGTAGTCCCAGATTGGCAGGGATTCTCCCTGATGCTGGCTAAGCACAATATGCAGCTTCCTTGCAGTGACTCCAGCCTTTGCGTGGGCACAACTGTTTCAATATTTACACTGCCCAGAGAACCAATACTCTTGACCTTCTGGGTGATTGTCCCTTACTTTTAGCCAGAGGCTGCAGCTATAGAGCGAGTTTCCGGGCTCTGCGTGACCCAAGGCAGTGCTGTGCCCACTGCAGGAGGTGGCAGAGCGAGTAGCAAGGTTAGAACAGAGTCAGCTGGGGCAGGGCACTGGGGTGGGGCAAGGGGGCTTCAATCACCAGGTTTGATTTTGAGTTGCAGCAGTAAACATGAGGTGGTGGGCAATAGCGCAGGCATGTGACTGGAAGGAGGAATTATTATCTGTCCAGTGAACAATCTACCTGCTTTGGCTTTCTCCCAAGAAAACTGGGGGCTCATCATAAGGATTCCTCTTAAAACAACAACAACAACAAAATCTGCGTGGTCTCCTTCGGTGCCCTTCAGCAGGACTAATTAGGGGCCCTAAGGTTTGGGGGTGCCTGGGTTCTGCGCCCAGCTCTGTCACTCACTTGCCGCATGGCATTAGAGAGGTGACTTAGTGGCACAGCACCCTTCGTCTGAGGGGGTGAAGTTGGGGACCAGAGAGGACATGAAGATCCATCTTCCATGAATGTGACCTCTGTGCGGCAGTGTCCCAAACAGGCCACCGTCTGTTGCTTTCACCTGTTAAGTTGTGCATCGGAGAGGGCTCTGCCCCAGTCAAGCCCTCAGGCCTGGGTTTGCAGCATGGCTGCTGCATTTTTGTATTGCTGTGGGAGGAATGGGCAGGCCCTAAGTGTAACTGGGATAGTGTCTGGTGTCCTTGCCTTTGAACGAGGTCAGGGCTCTGGGAGGGTGCCTCTTGCACCAAAGATCCCTCGAGCCACTCCCCTGTGGGGTGGCACCACAGGACAAGGCCTTGCAGCCCAAAGCATCTGCAGCTTTAACAGCATTGCCGGGGTTGTGACACTCTCCTAGTGCAGGGACATGGCCCAGGCCACAGACTGTGGTAATACAAGAGCTTGTCCTGTACTTGCTGGTTTCCTTGAGAGCAAAACCCAGATTCCCTCCTTGCAATAACTCCTCAGTTACATCTCCATCCCTGAAAGCTTCCACACTGTCCTGGGAACCTAGCTGAGCTCTCCGCCCAAGATCAAAGGCAAAGACCTCCACGTCCAGCGACCTCTCAAGACCTCCAACTAGCACCAGAGACCCCGGAAAGACTTCCAGCCATGGAATGGAAAGGGTCTCACTCTACTTCAAAAGTCTCTAACAAATACACTGCAAGTCTCAGAGGGCGAAGGACACAGCATTCTCAGCAGGCCCCTTGCCCCCCAGTCCCCTTCTAAACCACTTCTAAGGATTTATTCAGGGCCTCCAGGGAAGGGCTAGGGGATAACTGCAGACTTACTTATGATATAAACCATGCACATTGTGACGATCCATTAGGTGGCTATTAATTATTCAGAGACCAGAGCTGAAAGGGATCCAGGACTGTACAGTTGGTACACAGTGTACACAGCTAATGGGCTGTTCTATTAAAAATAATAACAACAACAAAAATAATAATTCAGAATAATTCTTTTCCACTCCAGAAATTAGCAAGGATAAAAATAATCTTTCTGCAGCCAGAAGAGGCCTGTTTCTCTCACCCAGTGCCATGTGTTTTCTAGAGTCATCAAACTTTTCCCCTTTTCTTTCCTCACCATATTGCATGAGCTGATGCTCTGTTCCAGCAAGAAATGCCAACGGAGGCATCTTTGATGGTTCTTTCTGAGGCAGATGTCAGGTGAGATGGCATCCATCGTCGCGGTCACATTAACGATGTACCAGTGCTGACAGGATGGGTGTCACATCACTGGTGATTTGCTATTGCACCAAGTCATGGCATTTGTATTCCAGAATTAATTAACGCATTATCAGGCCTCTATGCGCCAAACACTAGAAACTCATGCACAAAACCCGTATCTTGCAGAAGGTAGGTCAGAGGAGCATTATGCAAAGTTCTCTGGCTTCCTGAGGAAACACATCCAAGAATAGTTCTCCGCCCAAAAAGGAAGTCCACTTAAAATCTCAGCCATATTCTGGTGTGCACAGTTCAGTGGAGGAAAAGGTGTTAAATGTGGTCTATTGCTGTTCTGTTTTAGAACACTTTTGTTCACTATGCAGTAATTATTGATCTGTGCTGATTAATATTCCAGATGCTTCTTGGGGTTAAGTACAATTTATTAAAATGCAACAAAACCCCTGTTGCATTTGTTATGGAGGGCCAGCTGCCCAGCTGGTGAAAGCTATACTGGATTTGCATCAACAGGGAATCTAGATTTTAAGGTAAAATTGTCAAGGTTTTGGGGTCCCAAAATTTAAGCTTCTATTTTGTCCAGAACAAACCTCATATGGATTCACACACAGCTAGCTTCTGGTTAAGATTTGAGGAGATACCAGTTCATCACTGTTATTTTTGTAAACATCCCAGAGGGCCAGATTACTTGGGAAGATCTGCCCAGGGGCAAAATGTGAGTACCAAATTAGATGTACAATGTTTCCCAAATCATTTCTCCCTCTTCTTCACTGGTATCCCCTTTATATCTTTGTTTGCCCCTTTATCTCCATCTTCACTCAAGTGTGCTGCACCTCCTATTTCTCTCTATGACACGGCCAGGCTATGTTAGTCTTCCAAATGCTCATCATTATGAGATCCTCTCATAGTCATAGTTGGGTACGTCTACACTGCAGTGTTATTTCAAAATAACATAGTGTGTGTCTACACAGCAAGCTGTTATTTCAAAATAATTTTGAGAAGGACTTCTTACTCTGACTTCTGTAAACCTCATTTCACAAGGAGTAAGGGAAGTTGAAGGAAGAGTGTTCTTCGACTTCCTGCTGTGTGGACAGCGCCTAAAGCTCAATAAAGCTATTTGACTTTTGCCCTGCTGTGTAGATGTGTCCTCTCTGTGAGATTTTGTGCCTATCACCTTTCAGTCCTCTCCTGCGCAGCTTTTAGCTTTTCTCCCATATTTTGGCAGAATCAAACGTTTGAAGCCAGAAACATTGAGGAGAGAGTAAATGAAGTATTATTTACTCCTTCTCATAACACAAGAACTAGGTGTCACAAAATGCAATTAATAGGCATCATGTTTAAAACAAACAAAAGGAATCCCCACACACACAACAGAGTTAATCTGTGGAACTTCTTGCCAGAGGATGCTGTGAAAGCCAAGACTATAACAGGGTTCAAAAAAGAATTAGATAAAATCACAGAGGATAGGTCTCTCAATGGCAATTAGCTTGGATGGGCAGGGTTGGTATCTCTACCCTCTGTTTGCCAGAAGCTGGGAATGGGTGACAGGGGATGGAACACTTGATATTTCCCTGTTCTGTTCACTCCCTCGGGGGCACCTGCCACTGGCCACTGTTGGAAGACAGAATACTGGGCTAGATGGACCTCATGCAGTGTGGCCGTTGTTACGTTCTCTTCATAAAACATTTCATTCTCCACAGACTCAGCTCTTAACTTTTCAGTTAGTCCAATGGAAACCCCGAGAAATAATGCAGTGGTAAATGAATGCCAGTTCCAAAGCAGACAGATGAAGCAGAGCCCTTCTTTCTCAGCCACAGTGACCTTTTCATCTGCCAGTTTGTTGATTAACATACTGTTGGTCTGTGATGTGCTGGTCTGGGCCATTCTTTCACTGCCTTCAGATCCTGACTGTTGCTTCTGCCTCCTCCTGGGGTATCAGGTGAGACTTTCATGGGGGACCCACGTCTTTTCACTAGCCAGTAGCTCTAAAGGAGGAGCTCTCCACACAGAGCTCAAACCTCCCACCAAAGATGTACAAACCCAAAGGCACAATGGCTGATAGTGGTGGGCTAGGGAAAGAGGAGGGAAGGCTGAAGAGTCAGAGACATGGGACAAATCCTCCCTGCAAAGCAGAGCCTGGGGAATCAGGAATATTTTCTCCACCTAGGCTTTGGAACAACGCAGAACTACTATGCCTGTGAACAGCAGCTTCCAAAGTGACCGTATCTCCCCACCTCGTGGGAGAGGGGAGACTGGGGAATGTACACACATGCAGATCCACCGACTTGGCCCCGCATCTCCCAGTGTCCTCTTACCGTCCTGCCTTTTCTAAGGGCCAGTCTACATGGGCACGTTTTGTTGCCAAAATCTGCCTTTTGGCAACAAAACAATGAGAGCATTTACACTGCAATGCAACTTTACTAGAGAAAAACACCCAGTTTTGTTGACAAAAGACTTCTACCCCAGAGAGAGACTTTAGTCTTTTCCCTTCCCTTTATTGTCAACAAAGAGCCAGTGTAGACTCTGCTGTTTATTTTATGGAGAGAACTGGCTTCAACCAGTATCCCACAATACCTGCCCTGATGGCTGTGCTCAGTGTTTTATGAACTCTGTTGCCCTGCAGGCATGTGCCCCTTCCCTTTCAAAGCTCTGAGCAGTATCTGACAACTGAATGAGCTACTCCATTTGAGGAACAAACAAAGAACAAATCAGTTGGGGGCCACATACAAGTCAGGAGCCAAAAAAACCCAACAGCCACAAAAACAAACAACAACACAACCCTCACTGACCTGGACCTCAAGTGAGAAAGAGAAAAAAAACCCCCCTCACAAATGTACCCCTCCTCCCTCCAAATGAGAAGCAGGAAAAAAAAGGCATCCCCTCAAGCTCCAGCCTCATGAGGTGGGGAGAAGAGGTGCCATTGGAATGCTTCTGTTCTGCCCTGCACTAGGAACACAGCGGCAGGCCGACGGCTGCTGCAGGGCAGGGCTGGAGAGAGGTTGCTGTGCTGCTTTGACTTTCCTTAGCACGGAGAGCTCACAGAAAAGTGCAGGGGTCAGCTCTGCCTTCTGACAACATGGCACTGCGGGATGCTTACCCACAGTGCTTTGCTCTGCCTGTCCACAGAGTGCTAGCAATGTGGCCTGAAATGTTGACAGTGAGAGGCAGAAAAACTGGTTTGACAGGTTTTTACTGTTGGTGACTTTTGCACATTGACAACACTTTTGTCCCTAAACCTTCCCAGTGTAGACACAGCTCTGTGCTCTGTGCATCCCCCTCCCTATGCAATGCCTTCCAGGCACAAAGACAGACAGGGTGGGTGGTAGATTATTCCCAGCAAGTGAACACTGTTGAGCAGAACAAGGGAAAAGCTGCTGGGAAATGAACCTTGTTATTCTGCTGCTGCTGCCTGTCTTTGATGTCCTTGTGGGACTTTGTTTACAGTAAGTCACTCTGAAGAAACGGGGGCTTTGCAAGCGAGTTGAGAGAGGACGGTTTCAAAGCATGAACGTCTCCAGGATGGTAATTATCTCGTTCTGCCTGGTATGTTTGCAGATTAACCTTTACAGGGATTAACGCAGGGTTGAGACGTGAATCTCTGGTACCTGATTTGCCTGTGTTGATATACTCTCTCTGGTCTAGCTGTACCTCCCGATGCTGAGACAAATGTGGGTCCCACCAGCCATCCATGGGTTCCCCAGTGTGGGGGAAGGAGGCCTGCTGATGGGGGGAAGGGGGGAACAAAGGAGGCAGTTGTCCTTGGGCCTGATGATTCTAAAGGGCCCTGGGCTCCCAGCCGCCCCCTGTAACTACTGTAGTAGCTGAGGTGCTCAGAGCTCGGGGCCCTTTAAATCACTACTGGAGAGCCACGCGGCTGGGGGGTGGGTGGCACAGTGCATGCTGGATGGCACAGACAACTGGCTACCCTGGTCCCATCTTCCACCTGAGACCCTGCCCCTTCTGGGAGCATGGAGCCAGCCCCCTCCCCTTGCACAGGGGCTCAGCACGGCTGTTGGCTCCCCTGGAGGAAAGGGAGTGTTCTGAAATGCCTCTCTTTCAGCTCCACCAGGATCTGTTTGCACCAGTCATCCCCCTAGTTACTTAATATTTGTATTGCTGGGGCACCTAAGAACCTGAGCCATGGAGCAGGAGCCCGCTGTGCCAGAGTTAATGAAGCTGCAATGCTTGGGAGGCTGGGGAACACCAAGGGGGCCTTTTATGGGAGGGGGGGTTATAAATTTCCTCTCTCTGGAAACCAACCCATCTGTTGACATTGTAGCCGATGTTCTCGTTCCTTTTCTGTGCCAGCGGCGTTGCAGGAATATTTACAAATCACCCTGCGGCTCAGCTTGGCAGCTTCAGCTCTGCTTCCTGCTTTGTGTACTGCCCCCCATGCCGAGAATGGAACTGGAGCTTAGTGGGTGGCTCTCGCGAATGGCTGACCAGCGTACGCTTGCTCTTCTGCTGCCGGCTTCCTCCACAGGGCTGCTAGTGCTAAGAGCTGTTCAGGAAACCAAGGGGGGGGGGGCCTGGAACAGTTTGTACAGTAGGGGCACTGAGAGTCATTGAACCACACTGCAAACCCTCCCTAGAATGGAACCTATCTGGAGTCAGGGGGTGCTGCAGCACCCCCAGTACCTCTAGGTTGGCAGAATAGTGACTGGAGTTAGGAGCTCCTGACCCCTAGCAAGAAACTGAGCATCACTTTCGTAACCATTATCCCTGTCCTGGTTCAAGGGCAAGGGCACCACTCTCAGAGCTGTTTTTGGGGACCTAGGCAGAGTAGGTATGGGCAAGTAAGAAGGCCTCCTTCTTAACCAGCACGCTGTGGAATGAACCAGACCCCTCCAACCCTCAAAGCATGAACCAATAGAGCTTGAGCGAAAGCCTTTAGGCACAGCTGCATCAGACTTGAATCTTCTGCACATTGGGCCCGGATGATGAACTATAATGTGCTCGCTCCTGGATTACATTGGCTTGAGCAGATCCTTTGGGGCCCGTCTACACAGCAGGGCTAAAGCCAAAATAAGCTACGCAACTTCAGCTATGTCAATTGCGTAGCTTAAGTTGAAATAGCTTATTTCAGCTTTTGGCGCTGTCTACGCAGCAGGAAGTCCAAGAAGGAGCACTCTTCCTCCGACTCCCCTTACTCCTCGTACAATGAGGGTGACAGGAGTTGGCGTAAGAAGTCCTCCAGCTCAACATTATTTTGACATTATGTCGAAATAACTGCTTGTAGTATACAGACTATGTGCAGACTATGTTATTCCAAAATAACACAGCTGTGTAGACGTACCCTTAGAGAACCAGATCTCCTCGCTGCTCCCCTTTTACACTGATGACAGTCAGCATTGCTGGAAGCTCAGGGCTCCCACCCAGGTGTCCTGGCTTTGATATAGCTCCTTCCACAGGGCATGATGAAAAACAAGGCGGCTGGGAACGTAGGCTGGGAAGAGCAATAGGCTGAATGATGTGCCATTCAGTATTATTCCAGGGGGTGAAAACAGGCCTGTGAGGTCAACCTGGTTTCTGAATGGAGACCTGTCTAGGTCCATGTATGGCCTCCATTACCATAATGTTCTGAGGATTTCAGTGATGCTCTGATATGCCACATTTCATCCACTGTGGAAGTACCAGCAGAGAGAGTTGTGAATCCCCTTCCTGCTTAAAACATAGATGTAGCCAGTCACGCCTCATGGTGTCTTAGGCCTTGTTACACTGGCAAGTTACAGCATAGTAAATCAGATCCCAGCACTGTAACTCCTGAGGTGTCCACACTGGCAAGACACGTAAACCACCTCAATGGGTAGCACAGAGCTTTCTGCAAGTGGCTACAGCTCTGGGGTGCCAGGGTAAGCACTTCAGTTGTCTTCTGCAGAGTAATTGGCCTCTGGAAATGTCCCATAAACTCTCAAGTGGCCTCTCTGCTCATTGTTTGGCTGGCTTGCAGGCATGCGCATCTCCCCTTTCAAAGCTCCATTTTGGACAGCCCGCATGCTGTACTAATCTGCCCCAGGACCCAGAGCCCACCATTCAGATGGAATTTTCGTGTGTTAAAGTCAGAGGTAGGGGTGTGTGTGTGTGTGTGTGTGTGTGTGTGTGTGTGTGTGTGAGACAGAGAGAGAGAGAGAGAGAGAGATTGCTGTGCAGAGAGCTGTGGAGGGAGGTGGGAGGGGCTGATGTCAGGGTTTCCCCCTCTCCCAGGCCTCAGGACAAGTTGTTTCCTGCCACTGTCTGAACTTACAAGACACTATGTTAGCATCCCCCAACACACTCTTTCCCCCCGTCCCACACACACTCTATCACACACACTCCCCCCATCACCTCTGCACTTCAGTTGAAAAGCAGCTGTCAATGTAGCAGGATGACTATGGAGCAATGGGATTGGGAAACCTGCATCATGTGATGCTGCCTGCTCCATGCCGACCCTTCCCAAAGCACCATGCATCCAGTTGCACAGTGGGACAGCTCCCACAGTGCTCTGCTCTCTGTGCCATTGCAACAGCTGTGAATGTGGACATGCTCCAGTGTCAGCAGGAGCACAGTGTGGACACACAACAGCGGTTTCCCTGCAGCGCTGTGTGCATCAACCAGTGTAGCCATTCCCTGAGTGTCCCATCTCCTCTTGTACTCGCATCCACATTAAACCACCTCTGCCTATGTAACCCCCACACCTAGGGTACGTCTACACAGCTCGCTTGTTTTGGAATAAGCTATTCCGGAATATATATATCCTGAAATAGCTTATTTTGAACTAGCATGCCTACACTACAGGGAAGCCTCAAAATTAGTCCAAGGCAGGCTAATTTCCTGCCGTTTGGGCTCTGCGGTCCCCCGAGTGAGAGGCAGGAGGGGGAGAAGAGAAAAAGAGACAGAGAGAGAGGCAGGAGGCAGAGGAGAGCTGAGATAGAGAGGGGGGAGGCAGGAGGAGGAGGAGGAAAGAGAGAGAGAGAGAGACGGACATGGAGGAGAGACCCGAAAATCCCGTTTTATGACGGGCTATTGGCTAGTTTCGAAATAACAGCCGTTATTCTGAAATAAGCATGCAGTGTAGACACACTCTTCATGTAACGAGGTGTGTGGGTTACACTTACACACACTGACTGGAAGCTGGTTACTTGGAGCCAAACTAAGGGGGATAAAAACAAGCAAAAGTGAGTTTGACAAGCTCTTGAATACTTTAGACTCAGTCTTCTTTCTGGCACGCTAACTGTGGATGGGATTTAAGGATTTGCTTTTCTTTATTCCACATGCTTTGAGGTAAAAAATCAATATTTCAGTAGGCAATATTGTCTCCAGTGGTTCATTGTCAATACACAGTAAAGAGACAACACTGAGTTGTCTTGCTTATTTTAGTTTCCAGTTATTTGAAACTTATCGGAGGAGACTGTCAAAGACCTTGTGAAAGGAAGAGGACATTTTTCAGAGGGACAAGGTTCTTCTGAATGTTCCTTCGCCTGTTTTCGTTTCCAGTAACATCCATAATTCCTGAGAGACCTCTCTGGATGGGGCACAAAGGAATTATCTGTGTCCATTAGTGAAAGACGCAGGGAGGAAAAAGCACAGATGGAGTTCTGCATGCAGCCCAAAAAAACAAGGGAAGTCATTTCCTTACTAATGGCTGGCCACAAGTTCAGCCTGGATTTGGATATCTAGTAATTTTTTAAAAAGCATGGCTTTTTGAAAGGTTGATCACAGTTGTTTCATTCCTCATCCTGTACTCTGTAGGAAGACATGGGATTTCAGAAAGAATGGCGCTAGATAGTCTCACTTCCTTCAGGGGTGAAAGTAACGTACATTTCTTACAGATACTGTCTATTGCAACCTGCCCCTCTTGGGGTGTGTATTATGATCCAAAGGCATTTTTTCAAATAATTTCTACTGCAAATTGGGCACCTGACACAACAGACTAATCTAATAAGGGTGGGAGAGGTTGTCCCAATCTCTGTCTATATACTGAATATAGAACTGCTTTCCTTGAGCAAGGGGATCCACCTTTACTGTCTATCAGTGAGGCCCACACAGTATGGTTACGTCACATCAGACGAGAAGTGAACCTATTCCGTCTGTCAAGAAGTAAACACTGAAACCTGATAAGAATTTGTAATACAAAATATTGTGAATGTAAAATATATGTAATGAAAGCAATAACTCTTATTTTCTGTTATTAATGCAGTTTCATTCCCATTGGCATGTGTGTGGATATGGGGAGGCTTAGGACAGAGGCCTGGGAGTGCAGGAGGGTCAAGGCAGGGGGCTGAGGGCAGGAGGTTGGGTATGTGGGGAGGCTCAGGGCAGGGGGCTGGGGATGTGGGAGGTACAGAAGTCAGGGCTGGGGCTGGGTATGATGTGTATTCCAAATTTGGGGTAATACTAGGCATCCCTACTATAAGTTGCCCCGGTACACATCCGTTCCAGACTAAAGTCATTGACGCTTGTAGGAATTGATATATTATAAGTCCTCCCATTCCCTGCTCTTAAGTTGCACACACACAAAAAATTGCGCAAATGGAAGTCAGCCGTGGGAAAAAAATTCCTGACTTTAAGTTGTTTCGCTATAAGTCCAAGTTTTTTTGGAAAGTATCTTGGACATATTGCGAGGATGGCCTGTATAGCTAAAGAGTCTCCTAGATACAGCCCCAGTAGAAAAAAACAAAAACTTTTCTTAAAGTTGACCTAATCTACCAATATATTTTTGCCTAGAGCTGACATAGCTTTGATCATAATACAGGGGTCTTACACACTTGAGGTTTGCCCTCAGAAAGCTCATGACATCCACTGTCCCTTTGTTATTAGCAAAATAGTCCACTTCAGTTAGTCTTGTGCCCAGGGCTCATGACACTGAATTACACCAGTGGTTTTCAGTCTCTCTTTTTCAGACCTGCTAAACATTTTGACAGGCGGTGCAGACCCCTTTGGAAATCCTAGGCATAGTCTGGAGTCCCACAAGGGTCTGCAGAGCACAGGCTGAAAGCTCTGGATTACAGTGAGTATGTGCAGAGAAAGAGCCAAAGAGGGTTGGAAGGCAGCTTTACTCATAGCAGGGGTGTGGTGCTGAGGAAGTGGGACTCAACCTGCAGATTACAGACCACTTGCAGCCCAGAGTAGTGTAGATCTGTTGTGTGAAAGTGCCCACATGCCACACACAGAGCTGCATATGTGGCTCACAATGGTAAATAGGTTGAGAGCCACTGCTCTGTGGCAATGCTGTTGTGTCTATTCAACCCGATCATCACCCAAACACTATGAATTCAAGCCCTACTGTGAGCAGACATGTGAAATAAAAAGGCCTGTTCTTAGAGCCCGCCTCTGCGGCAGGGGTTCTGTCTCTTGGGGTAATGTAATCTGAGTATTGCAGAATATCCAGAAAGGCCTAAAACAATTGTTAAAAGAAAATAAAAGTGACACATGCAAATGTAACTACCGCTGGGTAGATTGGAATCTGGGCCCTCTGGAGCTTAGTGTAGGAGTCTCTACTGCTCTAGCTGTAAAGCCAGCTGGCTCCCAGCTTAGGCTATAGAGCTCCCTTGTTTTTAGCTCTAGCTGCAAGTGGTCTCAGTGCCACTGCATGGGACAGTGAACCACACCCACTAGGTGTGTGGGTTACACAAACACTTGCTGGGATAGGAGGGGAAGTTAGGGAGCAGAGGAAAATGTGGGGAGGGATTGGGGCTGCAGTGAGGGAAGGGGATGAGACTTAAGGGAAGGGAGAACAGTTGTGGGCATAGGTTGGGGAAGGGAAACATGGAGGCCAGACAGGGGAAAATAGGATCAGGTGAACATATCAGGAACTACTGCAGATTCTTGGCCAATTTACTTATTAATCAACCATCCCCACTGCCACCACACACACACACTCTTGTAATAAGGTTGGGAGTTACAATTGACAACAAATACATAGCACCATAGAACTGGAAGGGACCTCAAGAGGTCATCAAGTCCAGGCCCCTGCCCTCACAGCAGGACCTCAAACCATCTCTGGATCATCCCTGACAGGTGTTTGTCTAACCTGCTCTTAAATCTGCAATGGTGGAGATTCCACAACCTCCCTAGGCAATTTATTCCAGTGCTTAACCACCTTGACAGTTAGGAAGTTTTTCCTAGTATCTAACCAAAACCTACCATCCTGCAATTTAAGCCCATTGCTTCTTGTCCTATCATCAGGGTTAAGGAGAATATTTTTTCTCCCTCCTCCTTGGAACAACCTTTTAAGAATGTGAAATATGTTATCATGTCCCCTCTTAGTCTTCTCTTTTCCAAACTAAATAAACCCAATTCTTTCGGTCTTCCCTCACAGGTCATGTTTTCTAGACCTTTAATCGTTTTTGTTGCTCTTCTCTGAGTTTTCTCCAACTTCTTCACATCTTTCTGGAAATAAGGTGCCAGAATGAACACAATACTCCAGTTAAGGCCTATGCAGTGCTGAGTAGAGTGAAAAAATTGCTTCTTGTGTCTTACTTACAACACTCCTGTTAATTTATCTCAGAATCATGTTTGCTTTTTTTGCAACAGTATCACATATTTAGCTTGTGGTCCACTATGACCCCTAGATCCCTTTCTGCAGTACTCCTTCCTAGACAGTCGCTTCCCTTTCTGTATGTCTGAAACTGATTGTTCCTTCCTAAGTGGAGTACTTTGCATTTGTCCTTATTAAACTTCATCCTATTTGCCTCAGACCTTTTCTCCAGTTTGTCCAGACCATTTTGAACTTTCATCCTCTACTCCAAAGCACTTGCCACACCTACCAGCTTGGTATCATTCACAAACTTTATTCAGCTGATGAAAAGGGAACAGCAGCTGCAGCGAGTATGGGGAAGAAACAAATGAGGGTGAAGGAAGTGTGTTGAAATCCCCAGTCAACATCTCTCCCATGTCCCCGTCTGGAGTGTGTCTCACACTCTCCTCAGTTATTTCACTCATACACATGAGCAGCCACTAACCCACTAGCAACCCCACCACAGAAATGACTGGCATTCTGCGAGGCTGGGCCGGCAGCTGTTTATTGAGACCAAGGCTGGTTTACCGTTACATTGCTGAAGCCAAGCTGTGTTCTTTCTACCCAGGGATGCCTGAAATTTCATCCAAGCTGTCAATCGAAGGGGCGTGTGTCGCTGGAAAAGGCCTCAAGTTTAAAAAACCGCAATGAATGCTGGAATCGCAGACACAGGGTTTCATTTTTCTTTCCATTGAAAACCAAGAGGCAGAGCTTGAAAAACACATGAAGCAGGAAAACAAAAACAGCCACACTGAGGTTTTTCTCCCCCTCTGTTGATCTTTGGGGGGAATTTCCTCCTTTGCTGTTGGGTACTGGGAGCCCTCCTCACACAGACATTGCAGAGCTCCTGAATGAAAACCCGGATGGCTAGGGGAACTCAGCTCACATTTCTTTTGAGAGCTGCATTTCATTTCACCTCCTGTTGTTCTCCCTGGAAAAGAAATGTGCCTTGTTTCTCTTGGAATCGGGCAGGTATCTGGATGCCAGGGCGATTCTTTCATCTCCATAGGGTATAATGTTGACCTAAAGTACCAAACTCCAGCTGCATTATTGAATTGCTGTGGGTTCTCCAATGTGGAGAGAGTGTCATTGATTTAGCAGGTCTTTAGGCTCCTCTCCAGAGGTCCCAGGGTCAAATCTGCCTGGTGGCTATTACATCGACACTACCGGATTGTTTTGAAATAATAACTCCCGAAATAAATATTTTGAAATAAGTGTATTCCTTTTTACAAGCTGGAGTTACTATTTCGAAATAACGGGCTTGGTGGTGTGGATGCCCGCCTTGTTATTTCGAAATAAGGGGAGTTATTTCGAAACAATCCCCAGTGTAGACAGGCTCTTAGGGACCCTGGAATTTTGGAGGCAGCTGGAATAGTAATATAGTGTCCCCCGGTTACAGGAAATGTTTAGTTTATGGAACCTGGTGTCATTTAGGTCTCAACAAACAGGAAGTGGAGCCATCATCAGCACTAAATGTGCATCCAGCTGGCATGTACTGGGATAGGTGACCTAGTGCAGACCTTCCATTGCAGACACCAAAATTAGGGTTATGTTGTACTATCCATGCCCATGGTCCATACCCATAGGGTGATTTCTGTCCCTGGAAATAAGATGCTTTTTGGGCAGTAGCAAATCTCTGTTCCATTAGTAGGGATTGTGCAATTGCTCATCGTCACTGAAAGAGGCACATGCTGACTGTTGATCGTTCACTTTAAGCCATATAAAGATTTGCTTTTCTGTGATATCATTCACCTTGGGGCTTCAGCCAGTTCTCCTGCTGACAACTTTGATCGGATATCAGTTGGATCTGAGCCTCTTTCAACAGCACTGCACCCTGCCCTAAGGCTTTCATGTGGTTAAAACTGCTTGTTTCTTTCACCGTCTCAGCTCAAGACTCTTGACAGCTCCTGTGTTTTGGAGGTCAATTATTTCTTCCCTGGAATGATCCATTGATCACTATTCATTGGTATCTTACTCACTTGCTTCCCAGGCTGACACTATAGTTTCCAACATTTGCCCCAGGATTCTGCTGACAAAGTTACTTTAAAGAACAATTTATTCCATCGCTCTCACTTTCCCTGAAGTTTTGAGTTTTCTGGTCTGATTTTACACTGACATAATTGACCTCTGGAAAAACTGCATGATCTGCTGTCCATGGTGGACTTTAAGATCATTGCCAGAGACTATGATGATGCTTGTGCTCTGTGAAGAGAGCTGTGTGATTTCCTGTTACTGGTCAATAATGTGTCTCTTGTTGCTGTGGCTGGATTACATTTGATTTCATTTGCAGGTGGTCTGTGAGATCACTGGGTTTATAAATATGCCAGGTACAGTTCTCCGCTTTCTGTTTCCTGATCTATTGTGACCTAGTTCTCTTTGAATCAGTAGCAAAGAAGCAATATGGTTACTGCAAAAGCAATCTCTGCTCCGTCGTCACATTCTAGTCTTTTAAGTTGCCTCCTAATGATCTTACTATATATTTTAGAAATGTGAGTCTGTCTGTCTGTCTGTCCGTCCATCCATCCATCCGTGAATCCGTTTGTTCAAGAACTCCTCCTAAATGGTAAGAGCTAAGACTACCACAACTTCTTCTTATCATATCTTAAAGCAAGGTCAGGATTTGGTAGGGCCAGGACAATGGGATGTGTGTGGAATGTGATTGGTTCACATCAAATGGAAAGGGAGGGGTGTGATAGCAGGGACAGTTATACTCATGAATGACCACAAGGAGATGGCAAGCATGAGGGCCAGTTATATTCACTAATGACCCAGGTGGGCAGCAAATGCCCCAGCCCCAGGAAGCAGCCACTGGCTGGCAGCACGGCCTCTGCCAGCCTCCGCACAGTCCCCACCACCCCAGGTCACTCCCAGGGAGCAGCTGGTGGGTAGCCTGCATGGTTCTCTTCCACCCTCACCCCGCCTGGCCCCAGCAAGATGCCAGTGGGTGGCCTATGCAGCCCCTACTATGCCAAGCCGGCCCTGTGGAGAAGCTGTCAGCCACCCCCACCCCCTTCCCTAATTCCCTCTCTTGACCCCCCACCTTCCCCTTGACCCTCCAAACCTCCCAACTCCTGCCTTGAGCCCCCACCCTCTACTCTGATTCCTGCATTTCCCACCCCTGCCCTGAACCCCTCCTGATCCCCAGCCCTGACTCCTGGGCACTCCCCCCCCCAGTTAATTCTTAATTTTGATTCAGCATGCTATCAGAACAGGTCCTGCTAAAGTCCTGTAAGGGGAGCTGAAACTCAGACAGCGGTCAATGCAAACACTTCAAAGACATCATTAAGCAGAACCTTAACCTCTTGTGGTGTAAATTTCAAAGACACAGCCACAGACAGGCTTGACTAGAGAGAAACTATCAAAACAGACTAAACATATGGACGGAGATGAAGTAAGGGCCAGGCGTCATCTTTCAAAGGCTTCAGTGGGATCCAACACATTGCGAGGTGACATCTCTTCATGTCCTTTTCCTCACAGATTGGATCGTACACCTGACGCAAACACATGAGATGTCATGACGGCATTGTCCGATATGACGGACAGCCGTACAGTATTGAGAGTGGGATAAAATGGAAAACAAAAGCAAGGAAGCCAGATGATAGAGGCCTATGGATATACAGATAGATCGTTCCAGAAATGACACAGGTATAGCAGAAGGCTTCCAGTGTAATGCCGTTCTGGGATTCAAGGACATAGCAGGAATAGCCAGCTGAATGTTACCTTTCCTGAGGAAGGATTTTCTCAAGTGTCTGGCTGGAGCCCATCTGCTACCAAAATTTGCACTTCCCCACCGAAACCAGTCAGACAAAGTGACAAAGTGACATCATTAAGCTAGGTGATTGTGCTGTGTCCTGGAGCCAGAACAGACCCCTCTAGTGCCTGTCCACCATCCTCTCTCAGAACAGTGAGGAGGCGTGGTTGTGGGGTACTGCAGTGGCAGCTCATGGTGCTGGTGCCCATGTTATACCAGTCCTAGGGGTAAATCACTTTAACAGTCTTCATGTCAGTGAGAAATCTGCCCAATTATAATCAACTATAGCAGGCTACTTCTGAATTACTATTGTTATTTGCATTACAGTAGCTCCTAGAGGCCCATTCTGTTAGGTGCTGTACAGACACATGGTGGGGACAGTCCTTGACGTCATGAGCCCTTCTCTGCCTGAGACAGCCTGAATGGAGGACTTGAAATCTGGCCTTGGAATCTATGGATTGAGGATAAAACTTTGTTCTTTTTCCCCATTGCCTGTTTTTCAAACAGGGCAAATCTCACTGGCAGTCTCTGTGAGACAGTGTGAATCTGATGATAATGTCTTGAGGAAACCTGTAGGAGCAAAGGCAGTGCTAGCTGGATCAGACCAGTGGTCCATGTAATCTAGGATAACATCTCCAATGGTGGTCAGCTCATTCAGAGTACATCTAGACAGCAGGGCTATTTCGGGATACTGGAGATATCCCTAAATAGCTATCCCGTGTCTTTTAAACGTGCCCTTTATTTCGAAATATTTTTTGAAATAATGGGCGTGCTATTTCATTCCACAAGGGTTAAGGGATGTGTCAAAATAGCACATTATTTCAAAATTTGGTGCTGTGTAAACCCGCCAAATTTTTAAATAAGCTATTTCGAAATACAATCAAAATAAGATACGCAATTTCTACTTTTCCCTCTTTGCTTTTAAATCCTTATTATTACAAACCCCCGAAATACTCATCGTCCTAATAAATATTATTAATCTTGCTAAGCCCTTGGCTTCAGTGTTATCTTGTGGCAATGAGTTCCACAAGTTAATCATGCCTTGTGTAAAAGCTATGGGTAGAAAGAAGCTGGCATTTCAGGGCTATGGGAGAGTGCAGAAAGGATGTCTTTCTATTTTCCATACACATTCAGTCTTGATTCCTCTCAGGCAAGCAACAAAGAATGAATGTATTGTCTCCATGAGGGAATAAGCTGCAAATAAAAAAGGCCCTCTCACACTTTTGGGTCCTCCATATTGGATCCCCTCCCAGCCCTGCTCCCTGACACACAGGACCCAGATCCAAGGCTAGAACAGATCCCCTGATCAGCCAGGCTGATTTCCTGTGCCTGACAGGCCACCAGCACCATCAGCACCTGCACACTAAACCCAGCAGCTGGCATCAGACCCAGGTATCGCAGTTCCTAGAAGAAGAGGATCAGGGCTGCCTGCACCACACAAAGAAAGTGCTTTTTACTGCTGCATCTCCAGGGGGCTTGCTGGTGAGCTGCAGCTCTGAGCATGTTGTGCTGGTTCCTGATTGCCTCACTGTGGTAACTGGTGCAGAAATATCTCAGCCAAGTCATTGTAAGTGCGTGCAAATGACTGAAACTTGATTCCAAGTTTAGGTTCTCTCCTCTTCCACTCCTCACCCCTCACTCCTACCCCGAGGTCCTAACCCTTCCCCGAGGCCCAGCCCACTCCATCGCCCCCCCTCTCCATCACTTGCTCTCCCCCACCCTCACTCACTTTCATTAGGCTGGGGTGGGGGGCAGGAGGGAAGGCTCTGGGCCAGGGCCAAGGGATTTGTGAGTGGGAAGGGGGAGAGGTGCAAGCTCTGGGATAGAATTTGGATGCAGGAGGGGGCTCCAGGCTGGGCAGTGTTGGGGTGCAGGAGGGAATGCAGGGTGCTGGATCTGGGAGGGGGCTCCAGGCTGGGCAGAGGGTTGGGGTGCAGGAGGGAATGCAGGGTGCTGGCTCTGGGAGGGGGCTCCAGGCTGGGTACAGTAGGTACCTGGGTGCAGGTAGGGGTGTGGGGGGCTGAGCAAGCTCCCAGGCCAAGGAGAAAACCCCGAATGCTTCTGGGAAGCAGGGCTTTGCTTTTCCTCTCTCAGTGCCCCTAGCATGTTGGACAGCTACCTCCCAGGCTGGAGGCCCAAGGGAACAGCCTGTGTGGGAGGGTGCACCACAGAGCTTGCTGGAGTTTGCTTGACCACAAGCCCTGTAAGGGGGTGGACTGGGCTGTTGCCTAACTCCATTGGTGCTCCTAGCCAAGGCAGAACCTTCTCCTCATTGCTCACGGCTCCAGACCCAAGTCCCCTGGGCAGCCTGTTAGCCCATTTGTTAAACCCTCACCTCAACTCCTTGCTGAATGCACAGCAGCGATCCAGGCAAGCAGACTCACCTCTCCTCTCCTCCTGCGGGGACCACACTCAGATCCCAGCTTAGCTCCCCCAGCACCAGGAGTCTTCCTGAACAGATGTCAGGGTAGTCAGGAGGGGAGGGGACAGCGACCAGGGGTGGCAGCAGCAGGAGGAGGCAAATTGGTGGTGGGGACAGCATTGCGGGGGGAGGAGGCAACAGCGAAAGGGTGAAGTAATGGGGTGGAGGCAGCAGCAGCAGGAAGGATGAAAACTAGAGGGGTCCCAAGAAAAGGCGGGGAGGAGTAACACAAGCAGAGGGATAAGTGGGTGAGAGGCAGCAGGAGACAGAGGAGCCAATAGCAGGGCAGAGGGGCAGCAGTAACCCGAAGGTGATGGGGCAGGAGCAGAAGGCACTTCCTGCAAGTTGTCTATGAGACCAGCATGTCTCCTAGTGCCCAAAGGAGCTCAGCTGAGATCTCCAGCCCCTTCATTGCTCTGCATGCTCCGTGCAAGGCCCTTCAGGGCTGGATTACCCAATAGGCAGACTAAGCACGTGCTTAGGGCACCAGCAAAGCAGGGCACCAAAAAAAATGAGATTTTTTTTTGGAAAAATTTGATATTTGGTATTTCAAAAAAAGCATCAAAGTAGTCATCATGGGAAAAATCAGAACTCCGCAGAACGGTCTTTTTCTCAGCTGAAAAGAATAAAAAACCCTCAGAGAACAACAATGTGTCAGGACAGACTTGATTCACTTTCCCTATTGTGTATGGAAGCGGACATGCTTCCTCGAGTCACCTTCGATGAACTTATCCAGAATTTTGCAATCAGAAAATCTAGAAAGAAGCTATTTTAATTTCAGCAGACATGTAAGTTTTGTGTCATTTCAAAAAATAAAATTTTATTTTACGGTATAGTATTGTTTTTATTTTGAATTACATATGGGGGAGGAGGGCACCTTAATCTTTTGAGTGCTTAGGGCCTCTAAAGGTCTTAATCCGGCCCTGCCCTTCGCCCTGCCGGTGATGTGTAAAGTCAAAGAAATGTGAACAGCTCTGACCCCTCCGCACCACTAGCGGCCCAGGGCTGTTCTCCCCTGGGGCTCCACGCAAGGAGGGAGGGTTCCTGGCTTGTCACGTGGGGGGAGGTTCCGAGTACTTCATGCCTGCTGCCTACCCACCCCGTCACAGGAAAAAGAGCCCCCAGCATGCACCACATTGTAAGGAAGCCTGAATCAGGCCCAAAGGGAAACCGGTTCTGCTAAAACTTTGATCAGGAGTGGCAGGGGAGGCTGGCTGGAGAGTAGGGTCAGCGAAGGGGGGCTAGAGATGGGGAGCCAGGCTTCTAGGAAGGGGAAGGGGATGATCAGGTGAGGAGGGTGGCTGCTGAGAGTGGAAGGAAAGCAGGGATCACCTGGAACAGAGGGGTAGGGGTAGAGCTGGGAGCACGTAACCACCATCCCAGTCCCCGCTGTCCTTGCTGAACATCCCAGGAAGTCACTGGATTTTCTTCGGGAAGGCAAAGGCCCCCAGTCTGAGATTAGCACCTGCTAGTCCCTTCCCCTTCCCCCGGAGCCTTGTTCTGCAGCCATGTTCCCGAAGGGGCTCCCTCATCATCCCAAAGGAGCAGGATGGACTGTGCTTATGCCAGTGGGGACTATGGAAGACCCCACATCAAATACCCTTTGGAATTCACAGGCAGCCATTTCACCCGCCTGCCTCCCTGGGAGCAGCAGGCCCTTAAATACGGGACGGTCCCAGACTTCAGCCTGTTGCTGCTGGCCCGACTTTTTTTTTTTTAAATGGGCGAATCGTCCCATATTTGCAGCTGCCGCGCGCCCCCTGCTGGTCAGTCGTGGTCGCCGCAGCAGCCTCCGGTGTGTGGCTGTCAGGTGAGTGCAGCAGGGGCGCTAGGGAGAGAGGCAGCCTGTGGATAGAGGTGAGGGGGGTGCGTCGCCCTCCCCAGGGCACCCTAAAGCAGGGTTTCCAGGGGTGGGTGGTCTGCCAGCTCTTACTGGGCTGTGGGACTGAACCCACAATCCCTGGCACCTGCTGCGGGGCTGAAATCTTGATTCCCAGTGGCTCTTCCCACGCTGAATTCCCAGTTCTCTCAGGCTGAAGCCCTGATCCGTGGTGCCCCCTGCCCCCAGCTGTAGCCCCAGGCGCTGGCATCCCCCTTCCCTGAGGGCTGAAGCCACAATGCCTGGCAACCCCTTCAGGGCTGACTGCAGGAGCTGAGGGGACAAATCCCCTATCCCCACCCCCAGCCCCCAGCTGAAGCCAGGAGCGGCAGGGCTGAATCCTGGATCCCCGGAGCTCTCCATGCAGCGAAGCCCACAAGTCCATGAGCAGAGCTGGGGGGAGGGGGAAGGGGAGAGGTTCTGTGTATATTGCCCCCCCCCCCCAAAAAAAATCTTCAGTGGAAGTGCAGGGCAGGCCCGGTAACAGACCCACCCCTCCTTTCTCCGCACTTTCCAGCCAGTTTGGAGGAAGGAAGCCGGAGCTGGAGCCGGAGCTGGAGCTGGAGCCGTAGTCTGAGCCAGAACCGGAGTCAAGCAGCAGGACAGTGCTGTTCCCTCCTCTCCTGCCACTGCTGCTGGGGCAGGAGGTTGAAGTTGCCCCTCAGCTCTCCGCCCCCTTTGCTCACACAGCCAGTAAGAACCAAAAGGGCCAGGGACCCGGCTGCATGGCTGGCAGAGCCCTCAGGGAGCAGGGGGACCACAAAGCCCTTCTGGCACACAGCGTCTAGATACCCCTTCTACTGAACCCTGATATAGCCTCCTGTCTGCACACAGCCCCTAGCTCTCCCGCCACACACAGCCCTTATCTACACCCTCCCTGCCCCCAGCTACCCCTTGGCTGCACACAGTTCCTAGCTGCCCCTCCTGCCCCCGAGCTACCCCTTGGCTGCACATAGTTCCTAGCTGCCCCTCCTGCCCCCTGAGCTACCCCTTGGCTGCACACAGTCCCTAGCTGCCCCTCCTGCCCCCCCTGAGCTACCCCTTGGCTGCACACAGTCCCTAGCTGCCCCCTCCCTATCCCTGGGCTACCCTTGGCTGCACACAGTCCCTAGCTGCCCCCTCCCTATCCCTGGGCTACCCTTGGCTGCACACAGTCCCTAGCTGCCTCCTCCCTATCCCTGGACTAGCCTTGGCTGCACACAGTCCCTAGCTGCCCCCTCCCTATCCCTGGGCTACCCTTGGCTGCACACAGTCCCTAGCTGCCTCCTCCCTATCCCTGGGCTACCCTTGGCTGCACACAGTCTCTAGCTGCCCCCTCTGGTGGGGTAAACACAAACGTTATTGAGTTTTCTTCTCAAAATGTGAAACCTCTGATACGCAGTGCGGATTTCTATATCAATTGATTGAGAAGCCTTCTCTTAAGGGTACGTCTAAACTACACACTTCTGTTGGCAGAGGGGTGTAAATTAGACGTATCGAAAATGCAAATGAAGCGGGGATTTAAATATCCTGTGCTTCATTTGCGTAATGACGGCCGCTGCTTTTTTTTCAAAACGGGGCTTTTCGAAAAAAACCTGCAGTTTAGACGGGGCATTTTTGACAGAAAAGCCCTGTTTTGAAAGATCCTGTACTCCTCGGGAGTGCTCCTCAGGAGTACAAGATCTTTCGAAACTGCCTAAACTGCCGTTTTTTTAAAGCCCCGTTTTGAAAAAATGCGGTGGCCGCCATTATGCAAATGAAGCGCAGGATATTTAAATCCCACTTAATTTGCATTTTCGATATGTCTAATTTACATCCCTCTGCCGACAGAGTGGTATAGTTTAGACGTAGCCTTAGTGAAAAGCTTGTTGGGCAGAATGGTGCAGACAATGCCAAACCAAATGCTGGTGGTGCTAAACGTGCTGGGAGGGAAACATGGCGATAACTGCAAGTCAAACTGGGGAAAGATCTTTGGTTTTGGTTGTGGAATTCACATTGCTCGCAACTGCCTGTGAACAGCAGCTGACTGTCTTCCATTTGATTTGGAGTCCTTTGCTGTGACGGTTTATAAATGCTTTCACATTTCCACCGCTCCTGTTGAAGAACTGAAAGACTTCAGATGAGTTGTTAACCTTGAGTATTTTAAATTGCTGGAGAATGGCTGCTCACCATTCCCTTCTCTGGGACCAGCACTGGACAGGATTTTGTTGATTTTTGATGGGCACAATGCGTATTTTCTCACTGAAGACATATGCCCATTGCCCAACATGGTTCAAGAAAGTCTTCAGTGACCCTTGCCCAAAACTGGGGCTTGCTTTTGCTAGTAAGCAAACAGCCACCTTTCCAAAGATGGTAGAGGCAATCAAAAAAACCCAACTCATCAGTGACAGAAGTTGCACTGCATATTCGTATCCTTCACAATTATTTAGAGCAGTGGTCTCCAACCTTTTTACACGCAAGATCACTTTTTAAATGACAGAACAAGACAAGATCTACCGCCCCGCCCCTTCCTTGAAGCCCCACCCTCTCTATTCTCCTCCTCTCCATCACTTGCTATCCCCAACCCTTATACTGCTGCTTTTTTCCCCAATTCTTCTGTAGGAAGAAGTTTTTCCAACATTTGGCCTGTCTAGACTGGACCAAATGTCAGCAAAACCCCTTCTTTTGGAAGCCCCCTTATTCCTCGTGGAAACAGGAATATAGTGGTGACCAAAAGATCATGTTTGCTCTTCCACTAAAAGAAGTGGAAGAACAAACGCATCCCTGGTTGCAGAAGAGCTTTTCTGGGATATCTCCGGAATCCTGAAAAACTCCTGCAGTCTAGCCGTACCCTCGCTGGGTTGAGACAGGATGTGTAGGCTTCGGGGTGGGAATGAGGGATTTGGGAAGGGGTGAGAGGTGCAAGCTCTGGGAGGAAATCTGGATGCAGGAGGAGGTGGATAAGGGAACACTGTCTCGGGGAGGGGGCTCCAGGCCGGGCAGTGTTGGGGTCAGATGTAGGGTTAGGGTACTAAGCAAGCCACAGACTTCTGGATGTGAGGGTTCAGGAATTTGGGTTGGGGTATGTGAGGGCTCAGGGCAGGGGTTCCAGTGTATGATAGGCTCAGATGTAGGGTCTGGGGAAAGGGAGTGCAGGAGTGCTATGATGCTGTGGCCAGATGGGGCTTGGCCCCAATTGGGGTTTGTTGGCCAGGCTTCATTTTTAAATAAAATACTATGTCAAACACAAAAAGTTTCTGCATTGTCTTTATTTCTGAGAAGGGCAGGGAACCTGTTTTGAGTCAGGGGTCACTGACCCACAGAAAAGTCAGTTGGGGCCACACAAGTGAGATGCAAAAAAACCCTCCTCCAACCCCCCCTCCTCCCAGGCTTCACTAATGTGGCCCCAACTGTGTTGGTGGGAGCAGGGGACATAGTACTGGGGAAGGGTGCTAGTGGGTGCTTCGGCAGGGGACAGGGTGCCAGTGGGGACAGAGTTCTGTGGCTGGGGACAGAGGAGAGGGGACAGGGGAGAGGGGACAGGGTGCCAGGAGGGCAGGGGACAGGGTGCCAGTGGGGACAGGTTTCTGAGGCTGGGGAGTGGGGAGAGGGAACAGGGTGCTGGGAGGGCAGGGGATAGGGTGCCAATGGGGACAGGTTTCTGAGGCTGGGGAGTGGGGAGAGGGAACAGGGGAGTAGGGGCTGGGGAGAGGGAACAGGGGGGCAGTGGGGGCAGAGAGTCCCCTGCACGCGCCTCCTCCCAGGATTCTCCCGAGGGAAGCCGGCGTGTGCCTCCTGCAGCGCAGCCAAACCCCTGCATGTGCCTGCCCCGGGGCCAAACCCCCCTCCCGCGGCGCAGCCAAACCCCTGCACATGCCTGCCCCGGGGCCAAACCCCCCTCCCGCGGCGAAGGGAAACCCCTGCGCTCGACTCACCCCTCCTGCGGTGCAGGGAAGCCGCCGCACTCCTCCTCCGAGGCCGATGCCCCCTCCCGCAGCGCACCCAGCATGCCACAGAGCTGTGGGAGGGGAGCAGCCAGCGCACTTCCAGAACCCCTGGAAGTGGCACGAAGCTGCCGGCAGGACTTCTGTCCACCCCGCGGGAAGCCGGCACTACGCTGGAGGTAGGTAGTGGGGCTTCTCGGGGGTTGGGGGAAAATGGGGGGTGGGGGGACCGAACACCTCACGATCGACCAGTCAATCGCGATCGACCGGTTGGTGACCACGGATTTAGTGTGAGGCTCAGAGAAAGTTTTGTCACATCACACACAAAGACCATCCTGCAACCATTAGTTGAGGCAGTGGTGGGGAAATGAAGGAGCAGGAATTTTACAATGCAGTCGAGAATTGTTATTCAACATATCTGAGGGCACATCTACACAGCACCGTTATTTTGAAATAACAAAGTCCGAGTCTACACACAAGCAGTTATTTCAACATAATGTCAAAATAACGTCCAGCTGGAGGACTTCTTACTCTGATTCCTGTAACCCTCATTTATGTGCTCTATTTCAAAATAAGTGCTGTGTAGATGCGCCCAAATTCGAAATAAACTATTTTGACTTAAGCTCAAGTTGTGTAGCTTATTTCAAGTTTAGCACTGCTGTGTAGACAGACGTACCCTTCAGTAGTTGGACCACTAGAAACCTTCCTTTGAGTGCACAGAAAGGCTTGAGAAAGGCCTGCTGAGAAGGCATGTTGGTATCGGATATTATACAAAGAATTCTTTGCCACACAAGAATTCCAATCCCCCACTTCCTAGATGGGAAACATGTTTTCGATGAATGGACCCATACAAAACCAAGAATAGCCCGTCACATATCTGACTGGAACACTCAGAAAACCCCCTTTCTGAAGGTGGTGGAACAAATATGCAGTAGAACATTCAGATCTGCAAAGGCAGTTGAGTTTGGTTTTTGCCAGGCACCACAGCCTTTGTTCAATGTGTCTTTTAAGTAATTAATGCAGTTTGGTCACTTGAAAAATCATGTCTCAATGTTTTTCCCACAAAGGTGATGTTGTTTGTGTGAGTGCATTTTGACCTAGACTGAGCTGCATTTTTATGACAAGTTGCTGAAAAACAAGCCGTTCCTTCAAAAAATTGCTTCATCTGACAAACACCGTCCACAAGAAGCTTCATACTCTGGAGGAAGCAAGAAAAGGACGAGGCAGCAGTAATCACTAAACAGCAGTAATCACTTAATGGAAAGAATATATTGTTAATATTTTAACTATTATTAATTACTAGCCAATAGCCCATCATAAAACGGGATTTTTCGGATCTCTCCTCCATGTCCGTCTCTCTCTCTCTCTCCTCCTCCTCCTCCTCCTCCTGCCTCCCCCCTCTGTCTCTCAGCTCTCCTCCACCTCCTGCCACTCTCTCCGTCTCTCTTTCTCTTCTCCTCCCCGTCCTGCCTCTCACTCGGGGGACTGCAGACTCCCCGTGCGGGGGCAAGCAGCGCAAGCGGCTGTTTGGGCTCCACGCTCCCCAGGCAGCACGGGGACCACGGATCCTAAATGGCCGCTTGCTCCGCTTGCTTCCCTGCGGCAGCCCGGCTGAGCGGCACAGAACTCAGCCGAGCACCACGGCGGGAGGCGAAGGGGAACGGGGCGGTGATGTACACAGCCAGGCCCTGCCCCCTGGCCGTGTATGTCACTGCCCTGCCCCCCCTTTCCCTACCACCGTGGTGCTCGGCTGACTCCTGCGCCGCTCAGCCAGGCTGCCGCAGGGAAGCAAGCGGCGCAAGCGGCCGTTTGCGGTCCGCTCTCCCCATGCAGCACCCCCGTGCTGCATGTGGAGCGTGGACTCCAAACAGCCACTTGCGCAGCTTGCTCCCCCGCAGCGGCCCGGCTGAGTGGCGCAGAAGTCAGCCGAGTGCCACGGCGGGAGGCAACAGCACCCCCCAGAGGCAAGACTGTAACGCTACAGCGTTACAGAGTCACAGACATTGGGCTACTATATATATGACTAGAGGATTTACCCAGGTCCTGGATAGGCAGTGGGGGATGTGGCAGTCAGGACAGGGGTCTGGGAGATGTGTGGGGGATTCGGGGCATGGGTTGGGGGTGCAGGGCAGGGGACTCAGGGCAGAGGGTGGAAGGTGTGGGGGCTGAGGGCCCAGGATGGGGTGCAGGAGTCAAGGCACGGGTTGGGCTACTGGACATGGGGTGGGAGGTGGGGGGCTCAGGGAAGGGGATGTGCAGGAATCAGGGTGGGAGGCTTAGGGCAGAGGGTTGGTGGGGGGAGATTACAGGGCTGCCTTTCATGGTGAGGATGGTGCTGCTCCAGCTGTGGCTTCTCCGTGAATGCAGTTGGGGGGGGTGTGTGGCTCATCCCAGGGGGTTGGTGCTGCACTTCCCAGCGCCCCCCTCCAGCCAGCAGTTATTGGAGTGGGGCTGTTTGTCTCCTCCAGCTGGCCACCCTGCCCAGTCCCCACCCCCAGCTGGTGGCTGCTGGCAGGGGGCTGAATATTTGCATTCCAGGTGGCCAGCATGCCTGCCCCCGGCAACTCTTCGGGAGCATAGCTCCTCCCACCCCAAGCCTCTGCTATCCTTGGGGGAAGGGGTTGCACTGTCCAGCCCCGGGGGCGGTCCCAAAGGGACCACAGATCTGGGGCCAGGAGCTGGCAAAGCAGCAGGGCTGGGCAAATAGCAGCCAATAGGCCAGATCCAGGTTGCCAGGGTTATCCCGAACTGCCGTTCTTACCTGCACCATTCTTCCCTGCATCTCTGCAGGTACGGGGAATCCCAGCTCCCATTGGCTGCGGATCGCCGTTCCTGGCCAATGGGAGCTGGGATCGCCCCTACCTGCTGAGGTGCAGGTAAATATACCAGCAGCAGCTCACCAGTGTCTAACCCTGGTGAACCACCACCATTTTATTGCCCACCCCTAGTTTAGAAGGAGTTCCCGAACAAATGGACACATGGACAGACAGACAGGCATACATTTCTAAACCATAGAGACAGATAATAATGCCGTATGTCTTTTAATGGGGGCTCAGTGAACGTAATGCTATTTTGAATGTTTGTGCTGCATAGTTCTGATTGGTTGCTGTTGAGCTCACTGAAACCAGAACATTTTTACTAGGTGTCCTGTATTTGGCATAGGGAACAATGGTCACCCTACCCTGCTCCATTCATGTCAGGAGACAGGGGCATTTCATTTCATGCTGGAGCAGTTACCAAGGGCAGCTGTTAACCCTTCATAGCCTCTGTCCTGCTCAGACTGCTCTCTGGTTGGGATGCCTGAACCCAACGGTTCCCCACCACCGGTGTTGGGCCACAGACTGCTGGCTGCTTCCTGCCTCGAGGACAGAGCAATTCGTTTTCATGAGCTGATGCAGACAGTTTGTGTTGTTTCTGCGAGCACTCCTCCTGCGCTCTGTGTGCTGGCGTGAGGCACTGGCTGGGGCTAGCCCTGGCCCTTCTGACCCTGTGAATGATCTCATGTGGCAGCACGTGGGGAGGAGCTTCTGCTATGGGGCTGCATTGCAGGCACACAGTCGTGGTTTAGCAGGGGAATTCTCTCCTGCTCCAGGGATAGGAAACTGCCATGCTAGGCCCTTGTGTGGAGCCACTTTTGTTTTGGTCTAATTACTGTGGAGTGAAAGGCAGAAAACATGTGAGCCCAACCCTCGGTGGTTCTGTGTCATGTAGACCATGCAACACGCAGCAGATTGAGAGCCCCAGTTCAGTTCTCTGAGAGCCCCCTGGATGGAAGGGTTCTGTAAGAAATGTGGTGCCGCGGGGTGGGTCAGATAAGCTCCATGCCTCCTGTGGAATGAGAGACTGGATTTGATGGCTTGCATAGCCACGGTGACGCAAGCGATGGATGGAGATTGCTGCCTTGGGTATCTCTGAAACCCAAGACATTGGCTTGGGTTGCCTGGCCTCTCTGACTGCTTCCATTTTCAGCACACGAGTTTGATCAGCGCTAATATGGGGCTGTCTGCCTGAGCTGGAAATTAAACACCCAGTACCCTGAGACCAGGATGGGCCACTCTAAGGTACTGAATGGCAACTGACCATCTTGAAAGGTGATGATGTAAGCATCAAAGCAGCTCAGTGACTGAATGTCATACTACAGCATCGTGGGCAGCTAAAAAGTCCAACTCTGGAGCGACAGTCTGCCATGGACTATGCAAGAGCAAAATGCAGGGCCAGAAAATGAAGCTGGCGCCCTATTAGTGCTGCAGTTTCCTCTTTTGCCTGCCCTTCTGCCAACTGCCCTTCAGCCTCTTTGACTTCCTGGTGCTGCACAGTCCTTCAGCATAGCCTGTTTTCCGCCCCATCTTCCAGCTTGCAGTATCAGTGCTGAAAGTTGTCAGGTCTCTCTTGAAAGCATTCTTGAACCTGAGCTTAGCTTGGACCAGTGGCCTTGGGGCATCTGCCAGTTCTCCACACAGGAGATCTTTTCAAAGGCAGACATCGTCCATCTGGTGTTCATGACCAAGCGGGCAGGGAGAACTGTGCTTGAGAATAGTGATTAAACTTTGTAATTTTGCTTTCTCTAGTACTTTGGTGTCAGGAACTCTGCTGTATTCTAAATCCAAAGTGGGAAACTAAAGATACTGGGGTGGGGAGTGTGCCATCTTCTCTTGGGCCTGCTGCAGATGGTCCAGCTCATGACCATGCAGCATGTTCAGAATGCATTCCTGGTATTCAGTGCAAGATTCCAGTTATTACAGAGGTGCTTGGTCAGTTGGCCATGTGAGAAGGCTGCCTTTCCAATGTGCGAGTGAAATGCATCAGTTAGAGAGAGGTTATCTGATACAATTGATCTTAGATAGTAGAACTTGTGCACAGCATCTAGTCTGAAGCAGACGGCCCACCTTGTGCAATAATTATTGTCTTCTTTAGACTGATGGTTAGTCCAAATTTATCACAAGATAGTGCAAAGCTATTGCAACTTGCTGAAATTCCTCTTCACTGTGGGCCACAAGCACCACATCACCTGTATGGGTACAATTTTGCTACAGTAAAATTAGGCAAAATTCACAAAACAGTCATGGTAAAAATGTACCAAAGTATGTTGCAATTACAGCAATAAAAAGTATAACAATGGCACTTGAGTATTACTGTGTAACATTTACATGAAACTAAGCATGCGTGCATTTTCATTACCTTGTCCAAGTAATAACTGGTTCTTTTTAGTAAAGTCCCTTTTGCAAAGTGGTGCAGTTTTGCTATAAAAAGTTATACATAGACAAATGGTTATTTTTCTGTCATCATCTGTTGGCCCCAAGCATATTTTGATAAAAGGAGCATTCAGTATCCACACTGGTGACTGTTTCGCTAAGCATTGCAGGAGGTGGTAACCACTGAGAGAGCTGGGAATCTGCCGATCAAGCGTCTCCAGAAATGGAAAACATTCTGCTTGCTCAGTTCTTGAACTGCTCCTTGCTACTCCCTATATTCTCTCTGTGTTGGAATGTTGCCTTCAAACAGCGAGATGCTGTCAAATCCTGAGGTCTCACAAAGGTCAAGGTGTTTTGCTTGATTTGGCTCTTATAGATGACATGCATGAAAGAAAGCAGGAGTTGAGTCAGTGTCATAGAATCAGAGAATCACAGGGCTGGAAGAGATCTCAGAAGGTCATTGAGTCCAGCCCCCTGCTAAAAGCAGGACCAACCCCAACTAAATCATCCCAGCCAGGGCTTTGTCAAGCCAGGACTTAAAAACCTCTAGGGATGGAGCTTCCACCACCTCCCTAGGTAACCCATTCCAGTGCTTCACCACCTCTCTAGGGAACCAATTCCAGTGCTTCACCTAGTTAAATTGTTTTCCCTAATATCCAACCTAGACCTAGACCTCCCCCTCTGCAGCTTGAGACCATTGCTCCTCGTTCTGCCAACTGTCCCCACTGAGAACAGCCTCTCTCCATCCCCTTCAGGTAGTTGAAGGCTGCAATCAAATCCCCCCTCACTTTTCTCTTCTGTAGACTAAATAAGCCCAAATCCCACAGCATCTCCTCATAAGCCATGTGCTCCAGCCCCCTAATCATTTTTTTTTTTTGCCCTCCGAGGGACTTTCTCCAATGTGTCCACATCCTTTCTGTAATGGGGGCCCCAGAGTTAGATGCAATACTCCAAATGTAGTCTCACCAGTACCAAACAAAGGGGAATAATCACTTCCCTAGATCTGTATTTTTTTTATTGGTGTTATTTTAGCTTTCCAAGGGTGCTGGTTTTGCTGTTGGTGTGGGAAGATTTCAGGGCAGTCCACAAGTCAGGATCACACATGTCACTTTTGACCTGATTAGCATACATACTGGGCTCTTCATAAGCTGTAAGCATGTTCACAATTTGGGATTCACACTCTTTTAGTGCCTGAATTTCTTCAATAACTGGAGCGGGTAGACAAAGATCAATAGTCCTTTCTGAACACTTGAATTACTGCTATGACCATTCTCCTGTGTAAAAATGAAACGTGACCCTCAATGTGGTGACTGTGATAAAAAGCTGCCTTGAACAAGCTTCAGAGGGGTAGCCGAATTAGTTTGTAACAGGAAAAACTTAAAAAACAACAAATAATCTGGAAGCACTTTAAAGACTAACAAAATATGTAGGTGGTGTCATGAGCTTTCGTGGGCACAGCCCACATCTTCAGATGACCAGAGTGTTGGATGTCTAGAACCAAAATAAATGAGGGAAGAAGGGAGGGAAGGGGGGAGAAGGAAATAAAATGGGGGGGGGGCAGAAAGAGGCAGAGGGTAGATAAGTATCAAAGAGAAAGATGAGTATGTATATAACTGGAAAAACTGGAAAACAAAAGATATATATAGTTAAAAGAGGCAGATAAGAACCATTAGTTAGCAATTAGAGAGCAAGAGAACTAAAACCAGATTCTACATATACATAAAGAACCATTGGCACCTTCATTGTTTGTTTGGTTGATAATGTCCCAGCCATCCAGTATCTCAATGTAAACCATTAGCATGAGAATTAAACTTGTGAATGAATTGTAGTTCCAATCCTTCTCTGTGTATTTGGCTTGTGGAGTTGTTCTGTAACAAAACAGCAACTTGGAGATCCCTTAATGTGTGTCCAGATAGGTTAACGTGATCACCAACAGGTTTCTGTATGTTCCCTTTATGGATATTTGATTTGTGTCCATTAATTCTTTCCCATAGGGACTGTCCAGTTTGTCCAATGTATATTGCAGTGGGGCATTACTGGCATTTGATGGCATGGCTCACATTCCTGGATGTGCAGTTAAATGAGCCTCTGATTTGGTGGCTGATGAGGTTGACTCCAGTGATGAATTTCTTTATATAGATATGTGGGCAGAGTTGGCACTGGGGCTGATTGCAGGGCTGGGATCCTGGATGCTTATGATGTAGCTGAGTAGCATGGTTACCGGAAAGAATTTGTTTCAGATTGGGGGCTTGTCTGTAAGCGAGAATAGGCCTTTCCCCCAAGGCCTTTGAGAGTGAGGGATCATTTTCCAAGATAGGTTGCAGATTGTGTATAATGCATCGAAGGGATTTAAGTTGTGAACTGTAGGTAATGACAAGTGGAATTCTGTTATTTTCTCTTTTGCGTCTGTCTTGAAGTAGTTCATGTCTGGGTACTTTTTTGGCTCTGTCAATCTGTTTTTGCACTTCTCCAGGTGGGTATTTCAGTTTTAGGAATGCTCTATATAGATCCTGTAGGTGTTTGTCTCTGTTTGTGGGATCAGAGCAAATCCGGTTGTAACTTAGGGCTTGGCTGTATACAATCGATTGAGAAATGTTTCTGGGATGGAAGCTGGAGGCATGAAGGTAAGTGTAGTGGTTGGTAGGTTTCTGGTATAGGATGGTGGAAATTTGTCCATCATTTAACTGTACTGTAGTGTCCAGGAAGTGGATTTCCCATGTGGACTGGTGCAGGCTGAGGTTGATGATGGGGTGGAAGTTGTTGAAATCCTTGTGAAATTATTCATGAGTCTCTTTTCTGTGGGTCCATATGATGAAGATGTCATTGATGAGCGAAAGTAAAATAAGGGTGTTAGGGGGCAGGAGCTGAGGAAACGTTGTTCAGGGTCAGCCATAAAGATGTTGGCATATTGTGGTGCCATGCGGGTGCCCATGGCTGTGCCGCTGACTTGAAGATACAAATTGTCTCCGAATCGGAAGTAGTTGTGGGTGAGGACAAAGTCTCAGAGTTCTGTAACCAGGTGTGCAGTGCTGTCATTGGGGATGGTGTTCCTGATGGCCCGTAATCCGTCTTCACGTGGAATGTTGGTGTAAAAGGCTTCTATGTCCATAGTGGCCAGGATGGTATTTGCAGGTAGATTAGTGACGTTTTGAAGTTTCCTCAGGAAGTTTCCTCATGAACAAGCTGTTCATCTGGTTATTGGGGGGGGAGGAGGTAGAGCTGGTGGGATGGAAGGGCTTTCCCCTCTGTGTTAGGAACATGTGGAGCCAGGCATTTCTGGCAGGGCAGGCAGTGAAAGCATGTTTTATAGCTGCAGCCAGTTCAGTTACATTCCAAAATATCTTCTGCCACAGATCACCTACAAATGTGCATGCATATAGGATGTACAGCATTTACACACAAAGGCTCCAATCCTACATACCAAGCTTTCCCCATGAGCATGCTATTAGTGGTCACATATGCAATGATTCAGTTGAACGGGACTGAGAACTTTTCACCCAGTTCCTGCATTGCTGCTTTAAAATTGCTGGCTTCCAGAACTTGGGGATGTAACAAAAGAACACCCCGCATGTGTTCGCCTGTGTCTGAAGTACTTGCATTTATCACTGCTGGCTGGGATAGGGACAGCAAGAACGTCAATCACATTCTTGTTCCCCCCATCAGTGGTTTCATCTGCCACAGTGCTAAAATTCCTTCACAGGGCTGCAGCTCTTCCTTTCATTCTTCAGCGAACTACCCAAACATGTTGGGTAGGTAAGTGTTCTCCATTGAGCTGTGGATGGTGGAACACTTACCTTGCCCATTTTTAATGCCTCCTGTTTGCACTGGTGAATTAGAGCTTAAAGATGCTGATCTCAGCTAGCCTGTCTCCTCAATCAACAGGTGCACTCATGATGTACAAAACAACTGTCCTCCACTCTCATGGGATGCTTTAGAGCACTGTGCTGATCGCTGCTCACCGCTTGATTTTGCCAATTTGCTCATTTTTTGTTTGCCGTGGTTCTACTCTCATTTCAAACCAATTGCTGTAAGCCCTGCTTTACAAGCGGTCTGACTCTTACATGTGAAATTTGAAGGATGTTGCATGACAGGCCTGGGCAAAATACAGTCCATGGGCCTGATCCAGCCCACCAAGCCAATGGATCTGGCCTGTGGATACTTTGGGGAGCCCCTGGCAGGCGGGCCTCGCACACCGCTCAGAAACTCAGCTGTGGGGTCATGTCTCTTTAAAACCTGTGGAGGGGGGAAGGCTTCAGGTATAATTCCCCAGCACAATCCCATTGGCCGGCTTCTGGCCAGAAACTGGCAAATGAGAACTGCCTGTATGAATAACAGTCAGGAAGCACTAGCTCCCTCCCCTCTGGCTCAGTTATTCACACAAGCACATGGCCTGTGATGGTGTCGGGCAGGCAGGCTGACAAACTTTTTAAGCTCTTCAAGCCTTAGCTCTGCAGGGAGGCATGCTGATTGGGCTGCTGGCTGGTATGTCTCCTGGCCAAAGCCTGCCTCTGGCACCCTAGCCCCTCCCTTCTCTAACCCTCTGCTCCCCTGCACTCAGCATAACTAAACCCTCTGCCTCGATCACAATCCCTTTTTACCCTAGGTTACAAACCAAGCCCCTGCACCCTTGTCCCCTTCCCGAGGTCACAAACCAAACCCCTGCACCCCAGTCTCCTGCCCTAGGTCACAACTGCCTCCTTCACCCAAACTCCCTCCCAGACCCCACTCTCCCTTCTGCACCCCAGTTCCTTACCCCAAACTCCCTTCTGTACCCAAT
This sequence comes from Rafetus swinhoei, assembly GCA_019425775.1. Classification (NCBI taxonomy): domain Eukaryota; kingdom Metazoa; phylum Chordata; order Testudines; family Trionychidae; genus Rafetus; species Rafetus swinhoei. The sequence goes on from CM033438.1 coordinate 6,974,440, forward strand.
CTCCATTCCAGATCCAACACCTCCCCCATTAATATCCTGGAAGAGTGCAGCCCTCAACCACTTTCCAAAATCTTGGAGTGGCCCCCCCATCAAAAATTATTGCACCCCTTATAACATCATTAATAATAATAACATATAGAGATATACCACCTTGTAGAACTGGAAGGGATCTTGAGAGATCACTGAGTCCAGTCCCCTGCACTCACAACAGGGCCAACTGTCACAACAGTACTATCCCTGACAGATTTACCCCAGACCCTTAAATGGCCCCCACAAGGATTGAGCTCACAACCCCAGATTTAGCAAACCAATGCTCAAACCACTGAGCTTTCCCCTGCCCTTGCATTGTAAACAAAGTGAGTGGTTGTGAATGCAAACAAATATTAGTGAGTTTAGTTTGTTTCTTCTTTTTTTCACATGTACTTCTAGTTCATACAAATAAAAAAATGTAACCAGTTTTATAGGGATGGAGTGGGGCATTATGAGGCATTCTTGCTGCTTTCACAGTCAAGCTGAAATAAATGCCAAAGTCTGCAGATTCCATGGCAGCAGTGACAAGCATAATAGAATTGTATCCATGCTGTTATTAGCAAGAAGAGGTTCTCTTGTCAGCAGGTGTTTGGCTTTGCTTTTTGCTCATAAGCATGTAATCTTCTGTTCTTCTGTGGAGATGTACGTCCTTGGTGATAGGTGAGAAAGCATGATCATAAAATCATAAATTGTAGTGCTACAAGGTACCGGGAGAAATCACATAGTGCAGTCCGCTGCACTCATGGCAGGCTTAAGTATTGTCTAGACCATCCCTGACAGCTGTTGGTCTAACCTACTCTTAAAAATCTTCAGACACAGAGATTCCACAACCTTCTATACAATTTATTTCAGTGTTTAAACACCCTGACAGTTAGAAAATTTATCCCAATGTCCAACCGAACCTCCCCTGCTGCAGTTTAAGCCCATTACTTCTTGTCCTATCCTCAGAGGCTAACAAGAACAATTTTTCACCCTCCTGTGACTTACGCATCTGTGCAGAGACAGGCTGTCCATCACCCCCCTTCCTGGCAGCCAGGGCTGTGGCCATTCAAAGAAATGATCAGTCGGGCCACATGTGGCTCCTGGGCCACCAGAGTTTCATCTCTGTCATAGGCAGATTTCCTTTCCCTGCATTTGTATAGTGCCTGGCACAGTGGGGTGCACCATGGCTGTGAGCTTCCAGCACTCCCAAAACATAAATGTTTAATAATAATTAAGGGCCCTTGTTTTCTCCACCATTCAATTCTCTTTTCCTTTTGTTTGCCAGGCTGTAAGGATAAAACTGAGCTCATTGTAGTATTCATGCTTGCCTGGAATCGCAGCGCTGCTGCACAAGGACGAGAGCAGACTTCAGAGAAGACGCACAGTGCTTGGACTAGTCTGAAACTGAAATTGCAAGAGAAAGCAAAGGGCTAGAATATTCAGGGGCTTCGGCAGCAGCTCATTGGGAAGAATTTTGCAAACTCCCCTTCATATGTCAAGGAAAGCTCAAAGTGAAAAGGCTCATTGGGCTTTGATGGCTCAATGTTCTTGGTTTTCAGGAACCTCCCAGTATGAGTTTGTTGTAGGCTAGCTGGAGTCTGAGTCCGGCTGTTGTCCCATCCGAAAAGCAAAGGGGGAGAGGCTTCTGCCACAAGTGAAGCATATTCCTGTCTCAAAGCAGCTTTGTGACATCCTGTTCATTGCAGCAGAGGGCCAGTTCTCTGCGTTGGTGATTCTTTTAAGCCTCCTTGGTCCCATTGCAAAGCTTTCAAGAGCCATGTTAGTAGCACCAAGCCTTTCTGAAGCAGTGAAGGCATGAGTTCCCAATCTGGGGGGGGTGTTCCCCCCTGGGGGGCATGAAGAAATTCCAGGGGGGGCGTGAGGCGACCCAGCCTCCCTCCCCCATCAAGTTTTGCTGCCCTGTTCAGTTCCTTTTTTCTTTTTTTCTTTTTTTGCTCAACAAGTTTTGCTGCTATTTGGGGGGGGAGGGGGGCATGAGGGTTTTTCAAAAATCAAAAAGGGGGGCATGATGCCAAAAGGTTTGGGAAGCACTGAGTGAAGGGCTGGCACATTGCTGAAGAATGCATGGTCTGTGGCTTCCAGACCCAAGTCACTTTCAAACATCACCCGTGAAGGGAAGGGAAATGTTTTTTTTCTTTTACTTCTTTCGGATGGATGCAGGCCTGAAAGGTTTCTCTCTTTATATACATTAGAAATGTAGGTTTTCCCTAATCTGTGTTTCCGGGGTGACTAGGGAGCTTGTGGGATTCAGACACCGACAAGTCAAGCAGCAGTTGGAAAAGCAGGGGCTTTCTCCTCAGAATATTTCAAATTCTTTTGTTTTGTTTTGTTTTGCTTTCAAGACACTTCAATGAAAGGGGGGAAGCAATTATCTAGTCCTTCCTGGAGACCTTCAGCGTAAACAGGGAAAATGAGATTTTGTTCTTCCTGCTATTGAAGAAAGAGAAAATAACACTTTAAAAATCACCATTCTCCCTACCTACGCCTAGAAGAAGCCCAAAGTGGCACAACCCCATGATTTCCCTTTGCAAGCCACCTGAGTTAACTTGCATTGTAAACTCATTGAGGCAGGGACCTTCGCTGTGTTCCAGGTCTGTGCAGCATCTAGCACAATGGGGTCTGGCTCCAAGGCATTGCCACTATGTAAGTAACAAATAATCAGAGCCTTTAACTGGCTGCCAGGAAACAGCTCTGTTATATTGTAAGATTCTATCTGTTCTGTACCTAATTAGTCTGGCCTGAATAACTGAGAACTGAAGACACTTGAAAGCCACAGCCGGCATAGTATTTTGATGCAATTAAGGGAATTATCAGGATTGTGCTTAATTGGTAACCTGCAAGGAAATGAGAAAGGGCTGGGAATTTTGAAAAACTAAATGAGTCGAGCTGTTGATTGTCGACTGTTGAGTCTCAGAGGGCTCGCTGCGTTAGTCTGTATCTGCAAAAACAGCCTGGAGTCTGGTGGCACCTTAGAGAGTAACAGATTCAGACTAATCCATTAGTCTCTAAGGTGCCACAGGGCTCCTCGTTTCTGAGGTGAAAGTAAGTTGCAGCCTGCCCCCTGATACCTGACAGCTCAGCTTCTCTCCTGTGGCACAGCAGAGCTGCTCCACTCTGCAGCTAAGGGATTGAGCTGATTATGGTTAAGGATGGGTAGAGGCTGGCTGGCATGGGCAACAGACCCTGCACTGTTGCGTCCAGGCTCCCACTACGGCAGCTGCGAGAATGGAGAAAACACGAAATACGTAATCCTGCCTCAGTGTGGTGGGATGGACCAGAACAGCATTTCTCAACCTGTTTGATACCCTGGACTGGTTTGCGGCCTCCCTGAACTGTATAAGGGAGAGCCCAGGGCCTCAGAAATGGCTGGAACATTCCCTGGCTCTGTGCCAGCACCTGGCTGTAGGGGTGCCAGGTGTCCGGTTTTGAACCCGACAGCCCAGTATTTGAGCTTTCTGTTCGGGAAACAAATTGAGAAAATCTAAATGAGACTGGTATTTTCTAACTAAGATGTAATGTAGATTGTGCTGTAATGTCAAGTGTGTCTGGTATTTTTGTTGAAACCATCTGGCAACCCTACCTGGTGAAGCATCTATTTTGTTTTCCAGGTTCCTGCAGGAGGAGGGGTGGGGGGGAGAGCTTTATTTTTAAAGCACATCTCCCAGGTGTTAGGGCCACAGAGAAAACCTCAAAAATGTGACCATAGTGTAACTGAGGGCCTGGCTACACTACAAAATTACCCCGGCCTAACCGACGTCGGCACAGCTGCTGCAATAATTCCCTAGCTAGTGTGCGTCCACACTGCTCCTTGTGCCAGTGGGGCACTTCCCCACCAGGACTGGTTGTATCAATTAGCTTGTTGCCATGGGGCATTGAATGAAAGCCAGTAACAGCTGATGTAAGCAATGCCAGGTCTGCACTGACACTGCATCCACCTAGACTCTGTGCTGGTCCCGGCAGTGGAGCTATGAAGTCGGGTAGCGGGACAGTTAGGTCAGAGGGAGTGAAATTGAGGTGTAGGCCCTTTCATTGTCCCCTCTAAGGTGCGCACCTGTCTCCTCCCGCCCACTTCCTTTGCAGAACCGCACAGCAGCACTGGCTTCCCTGCTGGGAGGTGAGTGGTGCGGTGAGTTCCTGCTCAGGCAGCAGCCATGTAGCTGCTCCTGTGTACCGTGGCTGGAGCGGGGCCAAGATAACGTATCACGCCTGCCGCTGTGCAGGGAAGACGCAAGGATTAGCTGTGCACAGATGGCCGGAGAGTGGCTTCCTGGAAGAGGCTGTGGGGAAAGTGATTGCTGCTCCCACCACTAGGCAGCCCAGCTCCCGCACACCTTCAGCATGCCCCAGAGCTCCCCAAGGGTCACTGTGCCCTCGCTGCCAGGCCAGCCAGGTGAAGAGGGAAGCCTGTCCGGGCACGTGCCCTGTAGCCGGCTGAGATGGAGCCAGGCAGAGCAGCGACAAGCCTGGGGCATCCCAGCCCAGCGGAACCTACTGAACAGGGAGGCGGTGGCAGCCTGCCCCAAGCAGCCGCCAGCCAAAGCCACCCGCTTCTGGCTGGAGGAGCTCCGGCTGAGTAGCAGCACCTTCACACTGCCAGGGACTCATCTCACAACCAAGCCATGGTGCACTGGTCCAGCCACAACAGCAGTGTGAGTAGCCATGGTGGGCACGGAGCCTGCCTCTGCCATGTAAACCAGACCCAGTGGGGTGCATTGGGGTTCACGTCGCAGTTGGCAGAGGGACTCCCCGGTGCTTCTGCAGCAGCAAAATTTTTCTCCCTCCCCAAACACTGGGTTGCACTCCCAGTGTGCTTAACTCAGGAGGTTTTTGGAGTGGGCCAGCGCAGAGAAGGGATGTGATTATAGGGAATGCAGGTAGTAATCCGTGGTGGTCATAAAACCTCTGCCCCTGCTGTCCCAAGCAATGGAGCTGGGTGGAAAAGGTGCAAATTACACCGCCTGGTCCTTCCCACCCCTTTGTCTACCCCACTCCGATCTCTGCACGGGGAAGGGGGCCCAGTCCAGGCCAGCGGCAGACAGAATCCGATTTCAGTTGATCAGACCCCAACTTGGAAGATGCGTGTGTGCAGCAGAGCGAGGGTTCCCGCCGAGGAACAAAGTGATGGTGGTTTAGCTTGTCCCTGGGGCTGTTCCCTATCTCCACTAGCCCAGATCTCTGATGTGTGAATGGCAACCACACAGAGCGGGTGACTCCGTTTCCAAGACTGAAAGAAAATTCACGGCCCAGGGAGCGGAAGTTTTCTCAGGTTAACGTGCTCTGCTTCCTCTGCACCATGGTGAAATGTGAACGTGTCCTTCTCCCTGCGCAAAACAATCGTTTTGCTTCTTGTGCTTTGAAGCTAGTTCTGGGAAGGCAGAAGCTTGGCAATGTGGCTGATTAGATATTCAAAGCTCGGTGTCTTGTGGCTTAAAAGGAGCAAAGAGAATATCAGCAGGAGATCCGGTGGGATGCAGCGCTGGCAGGGGCCTGTTTTCTTCTTATGTATCAGTGACTCAAGCAGGCTAATATTTTGCAAGGTGTTTTCAGCTCCTCTGCTAGGCTGGGAGACGATTTCTGGATACCAGCACTTCAGCTTTTAATAGGAAAATCTGGTGCCATTCGAAACTGTTGGCCTGAGCATGAGTAATTCCCTATGGTATTTATTGTATTAAGGGAAATCATCAGGAGCCCATTTAGTATTAATGTACATGTCATAAGCACTTTTAGCCTTCACTGACCGGACCAGTATTTTATAATCTTACCAGGAACATTTAAATCAAATCATTGAAGCAGAATTTCTCACCATCCAGGTTTTCAGGACTTTTCCCACCTACCTTACCTGTCAGATCTCTCACAGGCACTGCTAACATTAATCCTCCCCTTAGCTCACCAGTCTTCTAATGGATTGTGTTTGCCACCTTTTGACAGGGATTCATTTGTTAAGCAAGTGTGATGGGTACAGTCACAGAAGACCCCTTGTGGCTGCTTCCTAGAGTTATGACAAAGCCACTGACACTGCCCTCTGGGGCTCCTCACCACCCTGTCTTGTGGGCCAGCTCCTCTGGTTTGCTTCCAGCCAAGGCACAGAGCTGAGATCACTAGTCCCCCGAGGAGCAGTATGGACACTGAAACACTTGGGCTGCGTCTAGACTGTACTAAAATACTAAAAGTATTTGCGCAAGAGAGCGCCTACACTGGCACAGATGCTTTTGCGCAAAAGCACATATTTTGTGCAAAAGCATCCGTGCCAGTGTAGATGCTCTCTTGTGCAAGAAAGCTCCGATGGCCATTTTAGCCATCAGGCTTTCTTGCGCAAGAAATTAACGATGCTGTCTACACTGGCCCTCTTGCGCACGAATACTTGAGCAAGAGGGCTTATCCCTGAGCAGGAGCATCAGAGTATTTGCGCAAGAAGCACTGATTTTGTACAGTACAAGATCAGTGTTCTTGCGCAAATACTCACGGCCAGTGTAGACAGGTGGCAAGATTTCGCGCAAAAGCGGCTGCTTTTGCACAAACTCTTGCCAGTCTAGACACAGCCTTGAGGTCCTAGGAAAATGCAATTTTGCTCCCAGCTTCCTGGGCTACCACTCCCCAAATGGGATCGGAACCCCAAATGAATTATTTAGGTGAGCCCCCTTTAACAATGAAAGGAAGGTGTACACCCTGATTGCTCCCCCAGGTAACAATTATTTACACTGGGCTTGATAGTAAACAAAAGTGATTTTATTAAGTACAGGCAGTAGGATTTAAGTGGTTATAAGTAAGAACAGGCAGAGCAAAGTAGATTACGAATTTAAAATAACAGAAAACGCTGAGCTAATTCTGAAACTGAAACCTCAGTACAAACTTATTTTAAACTCACCCTCAAACTGTTCTTATTCCAGCCAAGCCTCCAAACAAGGGAAGTTCCTCTTCCTGGGGTCTCTGGTTCACGTTCCTTGGAGTGTCATGCCAGCCAAAGACAAAGAAACTGCTGGTTCCCCATTGTTTTATAGATTCCACCTTTGGGAGGGAATTCTGTTTCTACATTCCACCCTTACATGGAAAATTACCTAATCAGATCCTACCAGCTGGATGGAGAGGGTCACATGACTTCCTAAGACCAACCACTGCTAAGACTTAAAGGACAAAAGCAGCTGTTTACAGTCGACCAGGCCTTGAGGGAAACACCCTTGATGGCTTGCCTTTGCACTTTTAAAACCATAAACCATCCCATACTTTATATATCTAACTTTGCACATAAGAATGATACATACACTGAAATAAGATCTACAGACCCAGTGGATTATGGCATTAAGACTGTCAGGTTACATGAGGCAATTTGTCCCAAGCATCTTGGAGTTATGTATATTTGTGTCCATAAGTCCATTTCATAAAGCATGGGGGAGGATGGGTCCATCACAGCAAGGACTTATTGGGTTCCAGCTCCGGTCCAGGTTCCAGCTCCAGTCCGGGTTTCAGCTCCGGCGGAATGCTAGAGGCTCAAGATACAGCAGTAGAGATGATCTTATTTTTGTCTACCAAAGAATGTGTCATTCCTTTGAAAGCCTGTATAGAAAACAGTGTGTCTCTTTTTATGGGTGGCTGCTTCTGATCAAGTTTGAAAGTACCCATTGTCTTATGCGCACTAGAAGATTTACCCAGTGTTGCTTGGGTCCTTACCCCAAGGTTTTGTTTTTCTTCATTTAAATCATTGCTCGGCAGCTTATGTGAATGGAGTCTGCAAACATAGTTCACAAGACAATTCTGAAGAGACAGAATTTAAATGTGTGTGTTAATGGAGGAAAGTTTATATACCCTGTATCTTGTGTCACCTCAGCACAGGGTCCAGGCAGATTTTACCATAACGGACCCTGAGAGATCATCTAGCCCAGCTGGGGGAAGATCTGGGAGAGGGCTATAAACAGAGGAAGTTGGCTACTGAAAATTTTGCAATATTAATTTTATTTTTATTTGACTTCATATAAAAAACATTTAAAAATGTGCACCTTCTTCATTCTTCATTGTTGGTATTTTTTCTTCCATAATATTTTAAAAAATATATACAAGATATTTGTTACTTTGAGTGCCCTGGGGGCACACATCCGAACAAGCGCACATGGCCTCAATATGGGTGCACAAGACAAAACTCACTCCACTGATGGATGGAAAATCTTCGAGGGAACACTGGAGCCTTCCATAGTTCGGTCCATATGATCTTCCTTGAGTTGACCTGGCTCCTAAACCAGACCTCATCGGTAAAGGAGTCTGTCAAGTCTGGAACAATAGCTCAGAGAGGTGTGAACTGCCCCATTCATCACAGAGAAGTTAAGGTGCCCAGTGTTGATAACTGAAATGGCAACATGATTACTCAATTCATTCTTCATACAAGAAGGGGGGAAGGGTCTTGGATCGGCCCCATTTACTGTGAGAAACATCTTGTTTTAGTGCCACAAAGGGGCAGCATTTAAGAGAAGTGAAGCCACAACTTTCCCCAGTCCCCTCACCCCTAACCAAGAGTCATGCCTAAGGCCTTGTCTATACTAACCCCACCATTGGTCTAATCCACATAACTTCAGCTGTATCAATGATGTAGCTGAAGTCGAGATACTTACCGCGGTGTCTTGTATGTCTTGTATGCCGTAAGGTTAGTGGGGGAACAGTTGCTCTCCCATCAACAACGGCTACTCTTCTCGTCTTGCTGGAGGACCAACATTGACGGGAGAGAGCCCAGAGATTGATGTATCACACCTAAGCAGATGCGATAAATCAACAGCCGGTGGATCAATCGCTGCAGTGTCAATTCCGAGCACAGTGGAGACAAGGCTAAGGAGTCCCCGAGGGTATTCAAGTCCTGCCATCAGGGATGGGGGTGGGAAGAAGAAAGCTCTGGGAGCCCAGTGGAGCTAAGCTGTGCTCAGATTTTGTACATCTGCACAACTTACTGGAAGTGGCATCTCATCGTCTGCATCTCGCGTGGGTGGAGTTTTTCCTGTGGGCAGAGCTTGACAGCGAAGCATCATCTTTTGTGTTTGTGGTTCCCCCCGTCTGCAGCGCATCACCAATGCAAAGCAATGAATCTGCATCAGAGTTGCTTGCAAGGGAAAAAATGACTAATCTGAGCAGGGCCTGTACCCACAAAGGCAGTGGTTCTCAAACATTTGGCCTATGGCCCACTCAGCTCAATGCAAACATTTCCATGGGCCACTAACTGCTAATGGACACTCGCCGTTAGGTGCAAGCCATTTTGCTAGGGCTGCAGTGAGGAAGAATGGTTTAATTTAACCAATAAGAAAAGAAATATTAATCAAACTGATCAAGCAGATTAAGCGCTTTAACTGTCTCATGTTAGTTTACCAAACTTCATTTTAAATAAAGTAATATATTAATTTATGTCCAACACAAAAGTTTCCAATATTGTCTTTATTTATGGCAGAGGTGGGGAACCTTTTTTGGGTTGGAGGCCACTGAACTACAGAAAAATCAACTGGGAGCCACATCAGTGAGAAGCAAAAAAACTCCAAAACTCCCCAACTCTCACTGATGTGGCCCCCAACTGAGACACTTCACTCCTCTGGTGCTCCAGCCCCATGGGAGGGTGGGGGAGGAACAGGAACAATTGAGGTACAGGGCTTCCCATAGGCCAGATTAACTCTTCTGGGTTTCGGGGGTTGGTGGATTTTGTAGATCCCCCTAGGCTATAGGGTGGTGTAAAAAATGAGCAGTTCAGTGTGTGGGACAGGGCTGCCAGTGAGTGGGATAGGGATGGGGATGCAGGATCTGGGTGAGAGGTGGGGTGCAGGAAGGGGTGCGGGTGCGAGGTCTCGGTGGAAGGTAGGGTGCAGAGCAGGTTGAGAGGGTGTCTGGCCAGGAGGAGGGGGCAGGAGCAGGCGAGGGGTGCGGAGTCTCGGTGTGTGTGTGTGTGAGAGGGGTGGGGGTGCAGGGTCTGGGCATGAGGAGAAGGAGGGAAACTTACTTGCCTTCGTGCCCTGTGATGCTCCCAGGCAACATGTCCCAGGCATGGCCTCCACTGCTCCCATTGGCCATATTCTGGCCAATGGGAGCAGTGGGAAAAGCCTCTAGGCAACGTGTCCGTGCACTGCTGTTCCCAGCTGGGCAGCGCAAGTATGCAAAGCCACTTCTGGCTCTGCTTCTTCCCCTCAAGACAGATCTGGTGGGCACACTCGGGGCTTTCTCTCTCCCCCACAGCAGGAAGCTGGCATCGGTGCTCCAATCTTGCAGGGAGGTCTGCAAGGCTGGAGCACCAGCGCGGGTTCCCCATTGCAGGTAGCCATGGACCACCTGCAAGGCATCCACAGACCCCAGTTTGAGACCCACTGCACCAAGGGAAGGCAGTGCTTATAAATCCATAGGAGATCCCCCCTCCCACTCCTAGACTCCAGTAAAGGATGGGAACAGCCACCAAGGAGCTGGCTCTGTGCCCCAAGGTGAATTCAGAGCTCCCTTAATTCCTCCCTTCCAAAGATAATCAAACCCAGCTATTTAACGAAAATGGTACATCATGCAGTTTTGTGCCTTTCTTTTCCCCTGTCAGCAGGGCATCCAAGCCAGCACTCCTGTTATTTATCCGACAATTCAGCCTCTTGCCCCAGGGATGACTGAGATCCTGTGAAGAGGGCACAAAGGAACACAGCACGCAATAACATTATCTGGTTATGAAATGACAGCAAGGAGAGAGAGAACCTGTCCCGGAGGGTGGCTTAGAGAGCTGATGCTTCCTCTGAAAAAAGTGAAGTAAACAGAAAGAAATTAAACAGAGAAACATCTGTGCCAGGAGACTTCCAGGTCGCTGTTCCCATCTCGGCTGGCACTGGCAGAAAGCCATTGCAGTTTGGCACTGTTCAGGGGCTCACATCTCTGGGTGCACTCACCGCTGGTGGAGCCTCCTCCTGGCCATTCTGGGGATGAGCTCTGCCAGCTGTTGCCCTTCTCTGGCAGCATCCGCACCCGATATCCTTTCTCACCCTGCAAGCCCCTTTCACTCCAGGAACTGCAGCCACCTCTGTGGGACTCAGCCCTCCAACTGGGTCACTGTTGGTTTTGCTCCCTGCCCAAAACCATGCGGGTCAATTTGGGCACAGGGTAAGTGACATTTCTGGCAGGGGCATTGGCCATGTAGTGCCTTTGGGTTCTGTGCGAGGACTGGTGCATGGATGTAAAAGCAAGTTACACATAGAACATGCGCAGACTCCACCATGCTGAGTTCCCCCCTGGGAAGCTGACCTGCCCAGGTCCTGCTAGTGGCGATAGCTTTACATCAGGGCTGGGGAACCGTTTTTGGGTCAGGGGCCGCTGACTCAAGAACAATCAGTCGGGGGCTGCACACAAGTAAGAAGCAACAAAACAAAACAAAACAAAACACTCACTGACATGGCCCCTGGTTGAGAAGGAGAAGGACACTCCCCACATTCCCTCACACACCAGAGCCTACGGGTGCCCACCCTAGTAGACGTTGTGTGCTCCAGCGGTGCGGTAGTGGGGGGAAGGGGCTGGCACACCAGTGTGGGTCCCCAATGCTGGAGGGGGAAGGGCATGAGCCTCAGGGGCTGGATCCAGGCAAGCCGGGGGCCGCATCTGGCCCCTGGGCCTGAGGTTCCCCACCCCTGCTTTAAAGAGGGTGGTGGGTGATAAAGGAAATGCAGTGGATCTAATCTACCTCGACTTTAGTAAGGCATTTGATACAGTACCACATGGGGAATTATTGGTTAAATTGGAAAAAATAGGGATTAATATGAAAGTTGAGAGGTGGATAAGCAACTGGTTAAAGGGGAGACTACAGCGGGTCATATTGAAAGGTGAACTGTCAGGTTGGAGGAAGGTTACTAGCGGAGTTCCTCAGGGATCAGTTTTGGGGCCAATTTTATTTAATCTTTTATTGCTGACCTTGGCACCAAAAGTGGAAGTGTCCTGATAAAATTTGCGGATGACACAAAGTTGGGAGGTATTGCCAATTCAGAAAAGGATCGGGATATCATACAGGAAGATCTGGATGACCTTGTAAATTGGAGTGATAGCAATAGGATGAAATTTAATAGAGAGAAGTGTAAGGTTATGCATTTAGGGATTAATAACAAGAATTTTAGTTATAAGCTGGGGACACATCAGTTGGAAGTAACGGAGGAGGAGAAGGACCTCGAGTCCTGGTTGATTATAGGATGACTATGAGCCGCCATTGTGACATGGCCGTGAAAAGGCTAATACGGTTTTGGGATGTATTAGGCGAGGTATTTCCAGTAGGGATAAGGAGGTGTTAGTGCCGTTATACAAGGCATTGGTGAGACCCCATTTGGAATACTGTGTGCAGTTCTGGTCTCCCATGTTTAAGAAGGATGAATTCAAACTAGAACAGGTACAAAGAAGGGCCACTAGGATGATCCGAGGAATGGAAAACCTGTCTTATGAAGGAGACTCAAGGAGCTTGGCTTGTTTACCTTAACCAAAAGAAGGCTGAGGGGACATGATTGCACTCTTTAAATATATTAGAGGATAAATACCAGGGAGGGAGAGGAATTATTTAAGCTTAATACCAATGTGGACACAAGAACAAATGGATATACGCTGGCTAGTAGGAAGTTTAGACTTGAAATTAGACGAAGGTTTCTAAACATTAGAGGAGTGAGGTTCTGGAACGGCCTTCCAAGGGAAGTAGTGCGGGGAAAAGATCTATCTGGCTTCAAGATTAAACTAGATGGGTTTATGAAGGGGATGGTTTGATGAGATAACATGATCTTGGTAACTAATTGACCATTCATTATCAGTGGTAAATAGGTCAATGGAGGGATGATAGGAGTTACTATAGAGAACTTTCTGGGTGTCTGGCTGGTGAGTCTTGCCCACATGCTCAGGGTTTAGCTGATCGCCATATTTGGGGTCGGAAGGAATTTTCCTCCAGGGTAGATTGGCAGAGGCCCTGGAGGTTTTTCGCCTTCCTCTGTAGCATGGGGTACAGATCACAGCTGGAGGATTCTCTGCATCTTGGGGTCTTCGAACTATTTGAAGGCTTCAATATCTGAGATATAGGTGAGAGGATTATTCTAGGAGAGGGTGGGTGAGATTCTGTGGCCTGCATTGTGCAGGGGGTCAGACTAGATGATCATAATGGTCCCTTCTGACCTTAAAGTCTATGAGTCTATGAGTGACACTGGTGTTCGCTCTGGACCACTGGCATTGGAGCAGAGGCAACAGTAGAACAGCTCAGTGTCCAACCAGCTTGAGAATAAATGGGTTGAGACTAGGGGTAGGGAATTGGTGTGTAGGATCTGGGAGGGGGTATGAGCGGTGGAGCTGGCGTGCAGAGGGTTTGGGTTACAGGGGTACAGGTGTGGAGAAGACTGTGGGTGGGTTTCAAGACCTCCTCTACATGAGAGGTTGGGAGAATACTGGCTATTGGCGCACTGCAGTCCAGGCCAAAGGGAAAAATACCAGTCAAAAATGTTTTGCTAAGTCTGTTCTTGGATAGAACTCCCTGTTCACCTGAGTTCCTGTTTCTTCCCCTCCTCCCTTTCTTCCTGTCTGGCAGAAGCACCTCCGCTTGTTTCTTTTGCAGACTTCCAGGCTCCACGAGCAGGACTTCGCTAGCAAAGAGACGGAGCCAGTGAGCGGGAGGCCAAGGGAGGGGGATTTTCTGGTCATTAGGCCAATGTGTGAGAAGCACACCCGTTCTGAGCACCAAAGACACAAGGCGGAGCCAGCCTCCAGCAGGACTGCCCAGGTCTCCATGTGAACAGGCAATCCTGCAGCGGTCAGCTTTGCCTTTCTGACAACAGTGTGCCCAGAGCACCAATTGCCATTTCAGATGTAAAACTACACCATTCATTTCCCTTCCCTTGTAATGCACCTGCCCCTAGAATTCAGCTGTATCTCCACTGGGAGCACCTCACAGCTGCTATGGTGATAGGTGTCTGTAAGGGTGCCTGCGGTGCCTGCACACTCCCTTGTGGCCTGGTGTGGTGCTTCAGGCATGGCTCACCTTAATTGCCTCAAATGGAACAGCAATAGATTCAATTGCAAAGTCCAGGACAAAGCGAAGCCAACAGCCAGCATTTCAAAGCGGCAGCGCCGCATGGAGCCCAGGGTCAGCTGGGAACTCCCTTGCTTACCCCGGGCTCCTTGCGGCATTTCCAAGGAATCCGGAATCAGCTGGGGAGTCCCCAGTTGATCCCAGGCTCTGTGTGGTGCTGCCGCTTTGAAATGTCGAGCGGGGCCCTGGGTCAGCCAGGGAGTCCTCAGCTGATCCTGGGTTCTGCGGAAATGCCGCGCAGAGCCCAGGATCACTCCCCAGCTAACCCCAGCCTTCAGCATGGCATTTCAAAGTGAGCAGAGCTGGGGAATGCAGCGCGGAGCCCAGGTTCACCGGGGGAGTCCCCCATTGACCCAGGGTTCCGTGAGGGTGCTTCCACTTTGAAATGCACAAAAGCCTCCGGGGGCTCTTGTTCATTTCAAAGGTTAAGCGCCTTCCTGGAGCCTGGAGTCAGAGGGACTTCCCACAGGTTCTGGGTTGTAAGCAGAGTTCTGCATTCCTCCTTTGAAATGTACAAGAGCCCCAGTAGGAGCTGTGCTTTCTGCGTAAGGTATGCTTTAGGGTACATTTTTTTACACAGGTACAAAGAAGTTACTCATCTCCAGTAGTGGAAAAAGTACTCCAAAAAGTTACGTGAGTAAAAGTACAGCTATGGACATGTATGGTTAACCACCTAAGTTATTATAGGGCTCCACTATTTTTCACACACATTTTTATACACACACACACACACACACACACACACACACACACACACACACACACACATAATGTGCACGTATATATATATGCGCATATGTATAAACTTATAAGTGTGTATATATGTACGTGTATATATATGTGTGTATGTGTGTGTGGGCGTAATATATACTATATATACATGCTATACATTTATATTTCAAATCTGGAATTTAAATGTAATCGCAGCCTTCATTTATAAAGCTAAAGAATGACCAAATTAAATACAGGAGTCAACTTACAGGAATGTGTTTATTTTGTCCACCTTCACAAGTGTGCATTTTCTAGCATTTTACCATTGTAATGATTAATTACAAAAATGTTTGTTCAAGCGTAGAAGCAGTTGATTTCAAAATTATCAGAGTTCAGCCTTGCTCTCCTAGGACAAAATATGAGCCCAGCAACACTGAAGAGTCTCTTACAGGCAGCTGAGACAGGCAGTGGAGAGTTGGCCTTGATGCACATCTCCCTGATTGTAGGAAAGGACGGTAGCAGATCCATAGTGTCTGCTGAGCAGGCTAAATAACCATCAAGCTGCCTTTCAGTTTCATTTGTGCAAGAGGACTTCATTGAAGCAAAGATCTGCTGCGGTCCTTTCCTACAATCAGGGAGATGTGCACCAGGGCCAACACACCTCTGCCTGCAATGTGATATTTTCTGTCTTCTCTAGTCCTTTCCTAATGTTTCCCAATATTCTGTTAGTTTATTCATTTTTAGACTTGCACTACACATTGAGCAGGTGTTTTCAGGGAACTATCCACAATGATTCCAAGATCTCTTTCTTGAGTGGTAACAGCTAAGGGATGTTAACTAACGAGTAATTTACTAGTTGAGTAGTCAATGGAATTTCCATTGACTACTCAACTAGTCAATAGGCACTTCCGCATTCCTCCATGCCCCTCAGCCGGTATCTCAACTGTAAAATCGGCGTGATGATATTTCCCACCAGAGCAATCTGAAAATATCCAGGGTATTAATCTACTCAGAGGGCACGATGCAAACACTCACTCAATTTTCTTACAGGGAAACTGAGTCAGAAATGATAAATGACTTGTTGGGAGAGCCCTGCTCTCTAGTATGTTATCCTGGAGGCAGGAGGGCAGGGGAAGGGCTGGTAAGGCAGGAGAGTCACTGAGCAGGCAAGGGAGAGCATATAAAAGGTTGCCAGAGAGGAGGCCTGGGAGTAGGAAGAGAAATATTGGCTTGAGGGGCTTTATTTTGGGGCTTGGAGTCTGGAGGGTATTTTGATCTCAAAAGTGGACGAGAAATTCTTCATAGGTAGAGCCCCACATGGATAAAAAATTTGTATCCTCATGCATCTGTATTTGCAAAAATGAGCTGTAGATATCAGCATCCATATCCACGGATGCAGATACCTGCAGATATAAAGTGGATATCCACAAATTTTCAGGGTTCTAGATGCAAAATTTGTATACACATCTGCATCCATATCCTCAAAAATGAGCCATGGGTATCTGCATCCATATCTGCAGCTGCAGATACTCATGGATATCAAGCGGATATCTGTGGATTTGCAGGGCTCTGTTGATAGGGCACCAAAGAGGCCTCTGTGACCACAAGGGGGCATGCAATTGCATGAATATTATATCTTTATGCAAAATCTGAAATTTACAAAATATCTGAAACTTTCACAGAAGCCTGTTCTATTTGATTAACCACGGTCTATACTTGTTTTTATTTCAACAAAACAAGCTATGTATCATATAAAAAATTAAAAAGTACCTTACATTTATATTTAAATTAAAAAATATTTTATATGGGCAAATAACAAATTATTGTATTATGTTAAAACAAGACCTGAAAAATTATAAAATATGCCTATAACATAATCTATAATAATAAATAATTATGACTTTCCGATCGAAGTACATTTTCTTTGGTGGCCCTGAAAGCTATCAGTTTTCATTTGTGCAGCCCTCAGTAGGCTTCGAGTTTGACATACCTGCTTTACAACATGCTGGGATTTTCCCTGGTAGAAAACATTTGCCAAACATTGTTTCTCTGGGTTTTAAAAGAAAGCCCGTTCTGACGTGTAATCTGCACTGGATAAGAAAAGAACCATCAGCAAGTGCTTCAAAGTGATCCCCTTCTGTTTATTTTATCCCCCACCACCTCTGTTCCCATGCAGACAGGAAGCAGCACATCAGATAAAACTCATTGTTAATGATTTTGCAGGACTGCCATCAAGCTATGTATAACAAGCAAAGCACAGCGACTGAGTAAAGAACGACTCTCCAGTTGGTGATCCTGAAAATTCTTCCCCTTTTTCCTTTAACCAGCAAAAATACATGAGACTTCATTCTTTCTTCCCAGCAAAGTGCCAGGAAAAGCAAAAACTGCATTTGTGCCTAATTCACAGCAAAGGCTGATGCCTAGGCTGTGTCTACACTGGGAAGGTTTGGCGACAAAAGTGCTGTCGACATGCAAAAATCCCCAAAAGTGAAAAACAGTCAAACCAGGTTTTCTGCCTCCCGATGTCAAGATTGCTTGGCCACACTGCTAGCACCCTGTCAACAGACAAAGCAAAGCATCCCACAGTGCAGTGTTGTGGGAAGGCAGAGCTTCTCTGTGAGCTCTCCTTGCAAAGGAATGTCAAAGCCACACAGTCGTCTCTCCAGCTCTCCCCCTGCAGCAATAATCTGCCTGCTACTGTGTTACAGGGCAGAACAGAAATAAGCCTTCCAATAATTTTCTCTTTGTTTGTTCTCCAAACTGAGCGGCTCACTCAGCTGCCAGATACCTTTGAAAGGGGAAGGGGTACCTGCCTGCAGGGCAGCAGAGATCACAAAACACTGAGCAGAGCCATTGGGGATACTGGCAGAAGTCAGTTCTCTCAACAAAACACACAGCAAGTTCTACACTGGCTCTTTGTCCACAATTAAAGGAGAAGAAAAGAGAAAAGTCTCAAACTGGGTATTTTGCTTGACAACAGTCATCTTATAGTGTAAATGGTCTCACAGTTTTGTCACCAAAAGGCAGGTTTTGTGGACACAAAATGAACCTCTCCAGAGTTCCTCTCAGGAGTAACAGCTCCCCCACCCTGAAGTATCTGAATAACTTCTCTGTTACTTTATCAGTGAAAGAAGAGAGGATGGTTCTTTTGGCTGCAATCCTGTACTCTGGCCGGGGGGTGGGGGTGGGGGGGTAAGGGTGGGAGGCTAAAGGTGACTTGAATCCACCTTTGCATTTCTTGCATTCCATGCAAGGTAAGTTATCTGGGAGAGTGGCATGGCGGGCTGAAAAGAGACAGATGTCAGTAGGGCCAACAGACTCTCTGGGCCCATGGGCAAGGCAGGGGCAGGTCCCTGCTCCATGTCCAGAAGGGGTGTGACTTCAGGTGGAGGTGGCAGGGTTGGGCTAGCCTCTTCCAGGCAGCCCTCAGCACCGCCCAGAGTGTGCCGTGCCTTCCCCCAGTCAGCTCTCAGCACTGCCTGGAGCTTGCCGCATGGGGCTCTGGCAGCGATTTAAAATGGCCAGAGCTCCGGTCTCTTTTGAATCACCAGGCTTGGGGCCAGCTATCCTCTTTGTCCCCTGTCATGAGTATGAGGGTTAGTCAGCAGCCTGGGGACTAAGGGGTTAACTACACCTAGCCAGGTGGAGTGGCCAATAGGAATGTAGGTAGGACTTTCAAACTGGGACAAAGGATTTTTGTTTTTTTCCCTCTTTTGTTTCGGAGCGTTCCCTCCAGCTTCTGAGGGGGACAGACATGTGTCTCTCCAAGAAACCATTCTTCATTTTCTGTAAGTAGGATAAAGTTTAGATAAATCCGCTAGGTTTTGTTATTTTATGAGTTGGTTATGGGATCTGATGTCTGTACACTGTTAAACAATGTTTTGGCTTTTCTTTGTAACTAAGTTCTAGGCCCATGGAGTCTCTCTATGAAAGTATACGTTGTTACCTTTCAATCTAGTCATTATGCTTGCAACAGGAAGATTGTGGTGATAATAAAAGCTTTCTCTTTTCTTTTTTTATTAACCTGGTATTGGTTAATTGTGTGTCCTGGTTTTTACTTTAGGGGTGAGATTTCCCAAGTGATTTCTCCCCTGATTTCTTTATTATTACTTGGGTGGTGGCAGCGAAGGATTTTATTCCCAAATTCTAGGGCGTTAAGATTTTGGGGGGAAGTTTTATACCAAAGCCTGGTAGATAAGGTTTGGGGTACTTTTGCTGGCCCCCACTTCTGCATTTATCATGCTAGAGTGGGGAAGGAGCCATGACATCCCCTCCACCCATCAGCAAGGCTGGGCAAGGTGTGTGGGCAGGGGCTTCCCAAAGAAGCCCATCAGGGAGCACAGTATGCCTTGCCCTGTCATATGTCACTGTCCAGGTCTCCATAGGCAGCTGTCCCTTCAGGCAGGTAAATCCCTTGGAAATAAAAAGGGGAGATGTCAAAGGGGGCTGCCCCCTTGGGAAGGGGTTACCTGGCAAAAGTCAGTTGGAAGAAAACCAATCACCGTCCTCTCCTGTACCTGTTAGCAGGATTCAGAAACCAGGGATGAAAGGGTTAACCAGCTGCCAATTCAAGGCAACTGGAATTAGCTGGGAAAGCTGGCCAGCTACTTTATATAGCAGGCAGGAAAAGGAAACTGGGCTGGAGGTGGAGGAGGCTGCTGCATTGACTGGCTCAGGAGCATGGCGTGAGAGACCGTTAGCAGGAGCATATGAGAAAGCAGACAGCACTGCCCGTCCACAGGCTGACTCGGGGCAGCCACCCCAGGCCTCATGCTTTAATGGGAGCCTGTGGCAGCCACTTCAACTGTCCTGGGGACCCAGGGAATTACGGGAGCCTGGCTCTGGGTGGTGGCAGCGGTGGTCCCCCCACTCACTGTGGCGGTGGGGTCTGGAGCGGCCTGGTGGCCTGCTCCACTTCGCCGCGCTGCCCTCTCCTGGCCGGCTGTGCTCTGCTTCCACCGCCGTGGAGAATGGGGGTGCAGCAGGCGGCGAGAGGGTGGTGGAGCAGAGGGGCAGAGTGTGAGGAGGAACCCGTGCTACAACCCAGCACCAGGCCCTGTAATCTCCCAGCTCACGTTGCCCGGGGGAGGAGGCAAGGGTATGGTGCAAGGGTGAGGCATGGGTGGAGCAGGGGTAGGTTTGGGGAAGAGATGAATGGGGGCGGGGCAGGTGGAGCAGGGCGGGGCCTGCTGCAGGGGGATTGCCCTGGCCTAGGGCACGGTGGGGGTAGGGTTTTCCCCAGTCCCCGTGTCCCCCTAGGGATGGCCCTGAGAGCAGTGGTTACTAGGATCAACTGTAGCTCCATTCCCAGAAAGCAATGACATAGCTGCATACCCGACTCCACTCAGTGACTTTATTACTATCCCCTTCTTGTAGTTCTTTATAGGGAACCAGGGGAATAGCTCAGAAGGGGACTGGAGCCCTCCTCCCCCAACATATGAGCTTTGTCTCTGTGGAAGGTTCTTGCAAACTCAACCAGAGCCCCGGTAAAGCTTGAGAGCTCCCCAGAGACTCCTCCCTGAACTAGATGTTTTGGAGCTGGGGGAGGGAGACCTCAGAAAATTCCCAGGTTAAATAAACAAACAAACAAAGCCTCCAAGTTCAAAGGAAGGTTATGCGTATCGGTTGCTGGGAGTTTGAGGCCACATGCTTTAATGTGCAAGACTCCTTATATTTTTACATAAACTTTATTGGCACACTCCCAAGTCTACTCAAAGGTATCCAGCCAGCAGAATGAAACTCAATTTGTGAGCTATGTTTATGTAAGCAAAGGGATTATGTGGAAACAGAGGAAGGAAGCCAGAATGGAAACCGAGTTAACCTCCTCCTGGTCTGGAAACTTTTCTCTAGAAATAGCATGTCTAATTTGCCTCCAGATTGCTAGGGGAGCTCGGAGCCTGAGGTAATTTTCTGCATGTAGCTTTCAAGGGGCTAGCTTTAGCCGTGTTGCAGTTAGTTGGTGAGGAATAAAAAAATGAAACCAATACTAGAAAACCAGTTTCAATTTCAACAGTGGAGATAGCTGTTAGCCAGAGGAAGATCAAGGCAGAGGACTTGAGGTGCCTAAAATTCTCCTTTTCTCTTGGAGCACCTCAGGGACTCACAGACTCAAAGGGCTGCTTCCTCCCACCTCCAGTGACCAGCACTTTGATCAGTGGTCACCAAGTACTCAATCGTGATCAGCTGGTCAATGCTGGGGACTTTCCCAGTCAATTGCAATCCACGTTTGGCAGGCTCCTGCCCACCCTGGCCCCACACTGCCGGCCTGTTCCGAGGAGGGCCAGCGTGGCCCTGTGTGTGTGGCGGGGGGCAGGGCAGGAGTCTCAGTGCTCTGCTCCTGCCTGCAAGCACCATCCCCCATAGCTCCCTTTGGCTGGGAACGGGGAACTCGACGGAATCTGACAAGAGTGGTGCCAGCAGACGGGCAGTGCACAGGCCCTCTGCCCTCCACCCCCAGGTCCACAGGGCCCTGTTGCCACCTTCCGGGAGTGGTGTGTAGTTCAGCAGCACAGCAAGGCTGAGGCAGGATCCCTGCCAACCCTTGCACTATACTAGAGCCCTGCCCAGATACAAGTGGAGACCCACGGAAAGACATCGGTGTCCACTGCTCCACAGGGGAGGAATGTAGCGCCACCACACCCAGGAGCCAGTGCCCCTGGCCGGCAGCTCCACCTGGCCATGTGGCTGACACCAGACAGGAGCCGGGGGCGATGAGTGGGAAACTTACAGCAACTTACTGACCTGCTGCTGAGCTTGTGGTGGGAAACCAAAATCTTCTTTGGCCACCTCTGCCATGCGGATTCATGCAATGGTGAGATACGTTGCTACGCTGTGACACTGCCCTGCTTGGTTGACATGATGTTTGGCTAGATAGCTCAGCTTGCCACCTGGTTGATAAACTGTATAGTCAACTGCTTGACAACACTAAATAGCCAGTGTCAGTAGATTTGTGGCTCTGAGTCTCAGCCAATGATATTTGAGATTAGGCTCTCCACCAGGCTCTAGGAAGCTCCCTAGAGTGGTGATTTCACGTTGACCTTACTCAGAATTGGAAATTTCCACGACATGCATCTGATGAAGTGGGTCTTTGCCCATGAAAGCTTATGCTCCAACACTTCGGTTAGTCTATAAGGTGCCACAGGTCTCCTCGCTGCTTTTGCAGATTCAGACTAACACGGCTACCCCTCTGATACTTATTCAGAATGTGCTCCCAGGAGTGTGCACACGCTTCGTCTGGCTTTAGCTATTTGATGATTTTACAAGTTACACGTCTCTTGACACATCACTCAAATCCAACCTATCAGCAGGGGAGACTGGTGCCTGCATGGGGAGGAGATGCTGGGAGGCAGGGGGACATGTGGGGACACCCCATTTAGCAATTAAAACATTGGGGGACACAGGGGATGGTGCACCTCTTGAGTGCTATCATGAGTAATGCCCATCAGTTTGTCTCCGTTCCTACTCCATTCTGTCCTGCCCTTATCATCTGCCGAGATGCAAGCATTCCAAGTGCTGGTCTAGGCAGGCACTTCCCTAATGAGACATGGAGCAAATGTACCTTGATTTTGACAGTTTTTCTATCTGCTGCCAAAGGCCTTCTTCGGCAAGTGCCAGGTGTTTGGGGAGACTTAACCTAAATGAACAAGATTAAGGTATTAGCCATTTTAAACGATATCCCCATTACAATCTTTGTGCTTAGTGTTATTGATCTTCAATGCGAGAGAGAGCTAGAATACACACAACACTGCAGACACTACGTGATGTTATGCAGCAAGACAAATACATAGATACGCTGGCTAGCAAATCTTAATTGACATCAAAAGTCCCACTCAGTTCTGTCCAGAGTGGCGGCAACATCAGAGTGCAGCCTATTTCCTTCCGGGGGGGTCAGCGTTCTCCTTGTCCCTGAGAGATGGAACCCTTTCCTTATTGTCTGTTCCCTGTCCCCCTGACAGAGCTCACTTCTTCTGGGCACCGCCTAGGGAATGATTTTTACCTCCCTTGGGTGTAAGTGTTATACTCCTTGGCTGGAAATGGCAAGTGTATCTGTCAAGCGCTTACAACTGAGAGTCAGGGAGGCATTGGCAGCTCTCTTGACACTCAAGATGTGCCTTGTACAAGCAGATACTCGCTAAGGCCAACTTTCAGTCTGTTCTGCACTGCTGGGGTCAGACTCTGAGCCCTTAAACCAGGGGTGGGCAGTAATTTTTGAAGGGGGGCCACTTCATGAATTTCAGAAGTGGTCGCGGGCCACCGCAGAAGGGGTGGGGCCTCGGTCTGAAGGGGTGGGGTCAGGAGACTTCACATGCTCCCCCGCTCACAGACCCTGATTGGCCTGGGAGCAGGGAAGCGTGTGAAGTCTTTACCCCCCACCCTGCCAGGGGTGCGCGGTGCCTAGAGAGAACTGCCAGCTGTTCAAGCCAGCTGTGCACCCCTGGCAGGGGGGAGGAGACTTCGTGTGCTCCTCCGCCCTCAGGTTAATCAGGGTCTGGCGGCGGGGGAGCGCATGACGTCTTTGCCCCCCATCCTCACCCTGCCAGGGGTGTGCAGCACCTGGGGTATGTCTAGACTACAGGCTTTTGTCGACAGAAGTTTTGTCGACAGATACTGGCGACAAAGCTTCTGTCGACAAAGAGTGTCTAGACTACATCCAGTTCTGTCGACAAAACAAGCCGCTTTGTCGACACGACAGTGTAGACGCAAAGGACAGTGTAGATGCAATAACGCCTTCTGTCAACAGAACTCTGTCGACAAAAGGCGTTATTCTTCGTAGAATGAGGTTTACAGCCGTCGGCAAAACTGCTGAGTTCTGTCGACATTCTGTCGACAGAACTCAGCAGCAGTGTAGACACAGGTATAATTTTGTCAACAAAAGTCCACTTTTGTCAATAAAACCCTGTAGTCTAGACACACCCCTAGAGAGAACCTCCAACTGGTGGGGGGAGGAGACTTTGTGTGCATCCCAGTCCCCAAGTCTCAACTGGCCTGGGGGTTGGGGAGGGGCAGAACAGAAATGGACTGCATCAAAGAGCTTGGTGGGCCAGATCCAGCCAATGGATGCCGTCTTGCCCACCCCTAGTGTACAGGATCTGGGAAGGGGTGGTAACCTGGGGCAAGTGTGCAGGAGGGGGTGCAGGGATTTGGGCTGTGTCCAGGAAAAGTGGATTGGGGTGCAAGGTCTGGGAGGGGGATGTGACCTGAGGAGGGTTATAGGAGGGGATACAGAGTCTGGGAAGATGTATGGGGGCTGGAGCAGGGGTGCAGAAGGTTTGGGTTACATATAGTAGGGGTGCAGGAAGGAGACAGAAGGTTGGGGGAGGAGGGGCTGGGGTACCAGGGGCAGGCTCTGCTGAAACACCTGGGTGGCTCCCAGCCAGCAGCTCAGCAAGTTTCTTAACCAGGCATCTCTGCCTTCTAGGCCCCTGTACTACTCACAGCAGCTACACTGGCCATGTGAGCCCAGGGGATGCGAGGGGAAGGACACTTCACACGCTGCATGTCCTGCAAACAGACAGCTGCTATTAGCCAGAAACTGGCCAATATGAGCTACTGGGGGTGGGAGCAGTGTGAGCAGCCTCTGCCTCCTCCCCCAGACTCTCAGCATTCACAGAAGCACAGGGTCCTGCAGTAGTCAGCTTTCCTGAGTGCCGAGTAGGGGCGGGGAAGGCAGGGAGCCAGCAAAGCATATTGTGCCCAGCCCTGCCTTAGATGCTCTATGATGGAAAATTGAATGAAGTATTTAAGGTAGGTAGTGAAAGAGGAGGATCGGGGGGCTTCACTAATTTTTCAGACTCAGAAATCCTGGATTTGGTTCATATGATTTTGTTATTATTTTATTTTGATTTTGGACAAAGCAAAGAAAGAACAAATGTCAAGTTTCCATCTGAAGGTACAATGGCCGTCTCACTTTGTAAAGTGCTGCATCTTAACCCTGCTTCATAAAATGGCAGCTGGCCCTACAGATCAGCAAAATCATCAGCAAGGTAAAGATGTATATGACAAGGTAATCTACCAGCCTGGGTCCTGAGGAGTCTCTAGATCAGGAGTTGGCAACCTTTTCAAATCAAAGAGCCAAACTACATCAAAATTCTGAGCAAGTGGTCAACAAAGAGCCGTATAAGAATGCCCATTTGCATGAAAATATACAACTTAATATTACTGATAATTGACATAATGATTAATAATAGCATAAATGAAACATTGTACTCACAGACTTTATTTAATGGGACTGCTGCTGCTGCATCTTTTCACACGTTCTTTGAAGTTTACATCATAACTGGTCAAATCCAGCTTCATGCACACATTCAGGCTGTCTTCTGTCAATCTTATGGCAGGGGGGCTGAGGAAGTGGGGGTGCAGGAATCAGGGTTGGGGTGTATGAGGGGCTTGGGGCACAGGGTTGGGGCGTGTGGAGGTGCAGGAGTGTTAAGGCAGGGGACTAAGGGTGTGGGGGGTGCAGGAGTCAGGGTTGGGCTGTATGAGGAGCTCCCATCTTAACCTGCAAACCTTCTTCATGCTCTGGAAGTCACTGGGGATCCTAGTGTAAGGATCTGGGGATAATGTGTGATCGTTGTGACTTGCACTTTCCATCAGGCCCTTAAACTCAGAAGGAACTCAATGGGAATATAGGCTCTGCCTCATTCCACCCCTCTGCAATGCTTCATTCCTGCTGCTCTGGCTTATAAATAGGCTTGGTAGAATGCACTTATTATTTTTTATAATTGTATGTAATATGTTTTAAGCTTTTTGTCTTTTTATAATTTTCACAGGCATGGGAAATTATGAGGGGAGGCCAGATGATTTTTAATGACAGTAGAAGTTGAGATTCAAGCTTTAAAGCTGTTAAAATGCAAACAGAGAGACAAGGCTGGGGAGGTGATATCTTTTTTGATTTTGGACCAGCTTTGGTTGTTGAGAGATTAGCTCTTTTGAGCTCCATACACCTGGAGAAGAGCTCTCGGGAGTTCCAAAGACTGTCTCTTTCACCAACCATATTTAGTCCAATAGAAGATATTACTTCACGCACCTTGTGGCTCTCATCCTGGTACCAACAACAAAACAGCAAAAACCACTAAATGGCAATATCACTTGTCAAGATACACAAAATAATTATCCTAAAACCAGACATGATGTGTTGACTTCACTATTCATTCTCTCGTCCATTTGTAACAAGCTCAGTTCAGAAGTTTAAATCACAGAATTTTGACTCTAACAAGTTCTCAAGCAGCATTTTCCTTGCTTTCCCTAGCTGTAAATCATTTAATTATTGCTGATGGCAATATTTCAGGATGTGTGTGTACTGTGCAACCAACAGCTAATTTCTAAGGGTATGTCTACAAAAAATGAGGAGTAACGTTAGTTCAAGCCAAGGGGTTTGGTTCGAACTAACGCGTCCCGGCGCACACTTCCTGGTTCGAAACAGCTGTTGATCGGAGTAACGCGCCGGCAAGATCATGCTAATGAAGTGCGGGATATTTAAATCCCCACTTCATTGATTATTTTGAATGCCTACATTTTCATCCCTAGTTCAAACTAGGGTGCAAGTGTAGACATACCCTAAGCTATTTGAAAAAACCCAAAAAGCCTGGAGATTTCAGGCGCCTAAGTATCCTCTGGAATCCCCATTTAAGTTGCCTCCCCCATCCCCACCACAATCTGAAATGGCCCCCTGGTGGCAGGAGTGGCCAGAGGGCTGCAGGGGGACCATGGGAGCAGGCAAGATGCAGCCCCCATCTGACAGTATGGAGCTCGCCTTGAGCTGCAGACCAAGCACCAGGTATAAAGGGCAAGTGCAGCTCTGCCAGGGCTTCTGCAGAGCAGCTGTAACAGTGGAGGAAGAACCCAGCAAAGAGCCCTTGGCTGGGTTGATTTAGTTGGGATTGGTCCTGCTTTGGGCAGGGGGCTGGACTCAATGACCTCCTGAGGTCTCTACCAGCCTGAGGATTCCATGATTCTTTGAAGCTGCTCAGTCCTTTGCTCCTCTGGGCACAGGGCCTGCTATTGTCTCTGCCCCTCACAAAAGGAATTGTCATTATCAGTGCTGCTTGGCCAAGCCCTTCCTTTCAGAGCTCCATGGGGAATGGATTATTTTAAATGGAATATTGACCCTAAGACACGAGGCACTTTACTGTAAGCGCTTTACTTTGGAACAATTTAGACAGTTCTACTTTTCTGGATTCCTCAACATTACAAACATTGGTAGCCATGTTTTAGCTATTCCTGCATTTAATACAAACAGAGCTGGTGCTGAGTCACAAACAAAATTGATTACAATGAGTGAAACACCACCCCAACTGCTGAATATCTAACAAATCTAAGCAAAGCCGAAGCAAACTGTGTTTACGTAGATACACGCAGGGTTTCCCTCCACTTCCAGTTACCTGTAAGGGAAGCGTTCCTTCAGATTCTGCTTACAGAGCTGCAATCTAACCGGACAAGACAAACAGTGGGGGGAAGGGACACGAATACACAAGGAAGCAGAACAACCAATGTGATAGTTGTGAACAACATGTCAGTGCTGCCATTTTATTTATTCCACTTTTTTGGTTGGGGTGCAGAGAGAAAGGGATTGGCTGGCTGGAAAGACAAAACAAGGAGTGGGGAACAGAGACGGGAAAGGGCTGAGAGGGGACCCAGCAGGGGAGGAAGGAGTCTGACAACAACAGCAGTAACAACAATGTTGTTAAATCTCATCTCAACAAACTTCTTCTCCACTCCCCAACTGGACAGTTCTTACCATTACCACCTGGCCCCGCCCACACTTCATCCCCAGGCCCCGCCTCCTTCAGCTCGTCTCCCCCGTCTAGCCTCTTCAGCACCACAGAGGCTTGAGTGCTGCCTATGTTCCAGGCCAGGAGAGCCACCTGCTGTGTGCCGCCCAGGGCCAGGAAGGCCCACGCTCTCCATGCTCTGGGGAAGGCGGGGGCTGCACACAGCCTGCCCTCCCTCTCCCCTGTGCTCCAGCTAGGGGCTAGGGATGGCTGGGGCCACGTGCTACCCCCCTTCCCAGCTGGGGCAGGGAAGGCTAGGGCCCTGCATGCCACCTGCCCTCCCCCCCTTTCTCCAGCCAGGACTGGGGAAGGCTGGGGCTGCATGCCACCCACCCTCTCCCAATGCTCCTGGGCTGAGGGGAAGGCAGGGGCCACACACTGCCCACGGGGGAAGGGGTGGTCTGTTCCTACAAGGAGGAGGTGCTTGGCTCCCAGGGATCCTTTAACAGAGATGGGACTGGGGGCTTGCCGCTGACAGCTCTAGCTTCACCCTCCACCAATGATACCATCTTCTCTCCAGCTAAATGGAAAGGGAACAAGGGAGAGTATTAAACCAAACACATATTTGATATCTACGCACCTGAAACGCAGTCACTGGTTCTTCTGCCTCTTCTTGCTGATTAAGACAAGGTGAAAGGGGTTTCTAACTGTGTTTGGCATGGTAGTACACAGGCTGAAATCTGAGTCTGCCCAACCTTGCTCACAGGAATTAAAGCAGCACAAACTTGCTTTTCCCATTACAATGTTAAATGTTGCTAAATACCCTGGATAAACCCAAGGAGCAGTTTGAGTAGCAAGGTACCATTGTCAGTCAGTCCATTTGCAAAGATAGAACCACATTTGAAGCTACACAAACATGCAGACTTTTGCAACGTACACGTCTCCAGATGTACACTTTACTTTTCCTACCCAGCCTACACTCTACCCTTTTTCTGCTGGAGTTTAATCCAGGATAGAACTTTTTTGGCAAGTTTGGGGAAAATTGCACCAGGCATTTGTAGGATACAGAGGTTGAAAAACTGAGTGAGGTTTCATTTTGGGGACATTCGCCTCATCTCCAAAAGAGCTTGCCTAGAAATTCTGGCTTTGTACAGTCTGTAGGGATACATCTACACTGCAGCATTTTTCCGGAATAACGGCCATTATTCTGGAAACACAATATTTGCATCCACACTGCAATTGTGTTATTTTGACAAAAACAGAGGGCTTTTCCCGATGGCGGTAAACCTCATTCTATGAGGAATAACATTTTTTCCGAAAAAGCTTTTTTTTGAAAAAGGCATGTGTGGATGCAGAAGAGGGAGTTCTGTTGAAAAAAGAGGCCTCCGGGAAACAACACAGGTGCCCTGCTGGCCACTCCATCCACACTCATCACAACTCTATAGTTCCTGTCTCCTGGCATCTCTTAAAGCCGCAGGCGCCCGGGACAAGGCTTGTGGCAGGAAGCCAGCCCTGGGAGCTGCACCTCACCAAGTGGCTGTCACTGACATATTTCTGTGCACCCATGGACCAGCCTCAAGCCCCCCAAAAGCCCTTTGCCCATCCCAGGCAGCATGCAGAGGGCTCCCAGGAGCCTGCCAGGGGCGGGAAAAGACACGCACCATCCTGGTCTGGGGTTGAGATCCTGGCCTTCCTGGAGGTATGAAGTGAGGAAGAAACCCTCCAGTATCTCTGCTCCAGATGCAGGAATGCAGACATAGATGGCTGAAACCCTGGCCATGAGGGGCCTCCACCCTGGACTCTGGAGCAAGTGAGGAGTAAGGTTAAGGAGCTTGGGCAGGGCTATGCCAGGGCCAGGGAGCGCAGCTCTTGTTCTGGGGCAGAATGCCACTTCTGCCCCTATTGTAATGAACTCCATCATACCCTGGGAGGTGGGGCAGCACCTTCCCCACCCCTGGTCATGGACTTGGGGCTAGAGACACCTGTCATCACCCACCTGGGGGTCCAAGCCCAGGAAGAGGAGGAGGAAGAGGATGACGAGCTGGAGGAGGAGGAAGAAATGGCCAGCACAGTGACCATCACCCTGGAGCTGGTACCCCAGGGCCTGGAGGTCTCCCAGGCAAACTCTAAGGCCGGGGAGGGATCATCAGTTGAGTGCTCTTCGTTTTTCACACACACAGGGTGGGGATGGTGGGCACTGAAGAGCTGGGGTGCAATTGTTGCTCAGCCTTCTCGGCCTGGCCCTTGCGCTGCAGTCTGTGCACATGGATGCACGAGCAGCACCAGTCTGTGCCACACAGCCCCAGGAGGCAGCCCTGGAGCATCCTGTGGGCTCCTGCTCACAGGCTCTGGGGAGGCCAGAGCCACCACTGGAAGGAGGCTGTGGACAAGGGCACATGCAGGCACGCACACATACTCTGGAGTGCCACACATGGCACACGGGCATGCCTGCATACTTGAGGCACCACCCACTCCTGGGGACAGAGCTGCCAGGCCCAGGTGTGTGTGCGGCTCCGATGGAAGCCCTGGCTGCTCCAGGCTCCTCTCCTGGCCATGGGATCCCAGTGTGACCAGACACTTCCCTTGCCTGCTTGTCCGTGGACCGGGGAAGAAAGGGGGGTGGGAAGCGTGGTCCCCTGGGCACTTCTGGGCCCCTGTGAGGCAGGGCCTGCTGCCCAGGTCACACATGGCCTTGCTTCCTGGACATCACCATCCTCTGGCTTGAGGACTGTTGTTCTCAGCTCGCTCATGAGGGCAAGGGCTCAGGGACAGTGTCTCCAGGGATGAGTGACCACCTCTCTCTGTCTTTATTCTCTCCAGCCAGATCAGCCATGACTGTGGGGTGATCATCACCAGAGGAGCCAGCCGACCGATCTCAGGGGAGCTGCAGGCATCAGAGGGTCCATGAGGACCTCATGAGGGAGCATGTGGCTGTCCTCCAGGACATACATCAGTCGCTGGCCCAGAAGGTCCATGATGATGCTTAATGGTGGGCCCAAAGGTGAACTGAGCTGGTGTAGCAGGGCCGCAACCTCTGTGCCACTGTCTGGAAGATGATGGCGTACCCGGCACCAGTCCCAGTCCCTGCTCTAGTCCCTGCTTCCAGCCACTGCTCCCCCTGCCATGCCTGACCCCGCTCCATCCCCCCCTCCTGCCTATCCCCCTGTTCATCCTGGACACCCCCCGGCCCCACACACACACTCTTGAGGTTACTGAGATCCCCAGACCCAAGGCGGCACTTCCAGCCATATCATGCGCCATCCTCAGCTCCAGCTCTGAGCCTCTCCTCTCCCCCCGCTCCCCGCCCATATCCAGGTTCTCAGTCCCCCTCCTCCCCAGTTACTTTTATTGAAAAAAATACACAAACTTGTTTTTATTGAGTGTACAGGGAAGGAGGGAAGAAAGGGATTGTTGTGGAAAAGGCAGAGAGGGGCAAGGCACAGACTCTTAGTGGGAAGGCCCTGGGAAGAGTTCCTGGGATTCTTCAAAGAAACTCTCCCTCAGGGCCTCCCGGATGTGCATCCCCACCTGATGGGCCTGCTGGATGGCAACTGTGTGCAGCTGCTGGAAGGCCTGTACCTCCCGGCTGGCCTCTGCGCCCCACCCCGGAAGAAAGGCCTCTCCCTTGCTCTCCATAATGTTGTGGAGAACACAACAGGCTGAGAATACCTGGGGGATGTTTTGCTCCCCCACATCCAGGCAGGTCAGGAGGTACCTGAACCCCACCTTCAAGCAGCCAAAGGCACATTCAGCCTGGATGCAGGCACTGCCCAGGCGGGCATTGAAATGGTCCCTGCTCGGGTCCACGTGGCCAGTGTATGGCTTCATCAGCCATGGCATGAAGGGGTAGGCCACATCCCCCACAATGCACAGTGGCATCTCCATGTCCCCGACCCTGAAGTCACGCTGGGGGAACTTTCCCAAGGGTCCCCCTTTCCAGTACTCCCCTGCCTCCATGAACTGCAGCCCGAGAGTGCCTTACCTCCATGAGAAGGGCCCCAATAGTAGATTTTCCCATGCTGAACTGGTTGCTCACAGTAGCGAGCTTCCAGATGGCGATGGCTACTGGCTTCTCCAGGGGGATGGTGGGTCACATCTGGGTGTTGCATCAATGGAGGGCAGGGGCGAACCAGGCACACATCTCCATTAAGGTCGCCTTCCTCATATGGAAGTTATGGAGCCACTGCTGGTTGTCCCACCGCTCCATCAGTAGCCGGACCCACCAGTCAGAACTGGTGTCCAGCCTCCAAAACCATCTCTCCACTGTGGGGTGAGGTTGCAAGGGCCTTGCTCCCACACACAGGTGGAGGGTCTCGATGATGAGCTAGGAGTTGAGCTCCTGCAGGACCATGAAGGCAGCATGCACAAACTGCTGCAGAAACTGAAGCATGTGGGGCCATCGCATGCCCAGAGGCAGCTCCGGCTCCATGGCAAGGAGTGTGCCTAATGGATGGAGAATTGCATGTTTGCACCCTGATGGTGTAATGACAGGCGGCCTGAGGCTTGAGAGGGGATGCACTCAGAACCCATAGAGGTCACAGCTGTCACTTGCCCTGGATATGCGGATACAGCACAAAGAGAGTAAAAATACTCGCATGAGAAACTGGCTGGGGTACTCCACAGAAAAAAGAACATTTCAGAGGTAGCTGTGGGATACACATTTCCTTCAACTCCTCCTGCAGTGCCTGGAAACTTGAGCTTTAGAAGAAATCATTAAAAGAAAAGAGAAACCAGGAAAAGAGAAACAAATGTATTATGCAATAACGTGGCATGGCACCAGAAATAGCTCATTGCAGATGTGGCAGTGTTGAGAGAACATAACATAAGAACGGCCGTACTGGGTCAGACCAAAGGTCCATCTAGCCCAGTAGCCTGTCTGCCGACAGTGGCCAGCACCAGGTGCCGCAGAGGGGGTGGACCGGAGACAATGACCAAGCGACTTGTCTCCTGCCATTCTTCTCCAGCCTCTGACAAACAGAGGCCAAGGACACCATTTTATCCCCTGGCTAATAGCCTTTTATGGACCTAACCTCCATGAAATTATCTAGCTTCTCTTTAAACTCTGTTATATTCCTAGCCTTCACAGCCTCCTCTGGCAAGGAGTTCCACAGGCTGACTACACGCTGTGTGAAGAAGAACTTTCTTTTATTAGTTTTAAACCTGCTACCCATTAATTTCATTTGGTGTCCTCTAGTTCTTCTATTTAGGAACTAATAAATAACTTTTCTTTATCGGCCCTCTCCACCACTCATGATTTTATACACCTCTATCATATCCCCTCAGTCTCCTCTTTTCTAAACTGAAAAGTCCCAGTCGCTTAACCTCTCCTCATATGGGACCCGTTCCAAACCCCTAATCATTTTAGTTGCCCTTTCTGAACCCTTTCCAAGGCCAAAATATCTTTTTGAGGTGAGGAGACCACATCTGTACACAGTATTCAAGATGTGGGCATACCATAGTTTTATACAGGGGCAGTAAGATATTCTGGGTCTTATTTTCTATCCCTTTCTTAATAATACCTAGCATCCTATTTGCCTTTTTGACCGCCGCTGCACACTGTGTGTAAGTTTTCAGAGAACTTCCACGATAACTCCAAGATCTCTTTCCTGATTTGTCGTAGCCAAATTAGCCCCCATCATACTGTACATATAGTTGGGGTTATTTTTCCCGATGTGCATTACTTTAAACTTATCCACATTAAATTTCATTTGCCATTTTGTTGCCCAATCACTCAGTTTGGTGAGATCTTCTTGGAGTCCCTTACAGTCTGCTTCTGTCTAGACTATCCTAAACAGTTTGGTATCATCCGCAAACTTTACCACCTCACTGCTTACCCCTTTCTCCAGATCATTTATGAATAAGTTGAACAGGATTGGTCCTAGGACTGACCCTTGGGGGACACCACTAGTTACCCCTCTCCATTCTGAAAATTTACCATTTATTTCTACCAGTTTATTTTAACCAGTTCTCAATCCAAGAAAGGACCTTCCCTCTTATCCCATGGCCATGTAATTTACACAAGAGCCTTTGGTGAGGGACCTTGTCAAAGGCTTTCTGAAAATCTAAGTATACTATATCTACTGGATCCCCTTGTCCGCATGTTTGTTAACCCCTTCAAAGAACTCTAATAGATTAGTAAGACAGGATTTCCTTTACAGAACCCATGTTGACTTTTGTCCAACAAATTATGTTCTTCTACATGCTTCACAATTTTATTCTTTACTATTGTTTCACTAATTTGCCCGGTACTGAAGTTAGACTTACCGGTCTGTAATTGCCCGGATCGCCTCTAGAGCCCTTTTTAAATATTGGTGTCACGTTGGCTACCTTCCAGTCATTAGGTACGGAAGCCGATTTAAGGGATAGGTTACAAACCACAGATAATAGTTCAGCAATTTCCCATTTGAGTTCTTTTAGAACCCTTGATGAATGCCATCCGGTCCCGGAGATTTGTTAACATTAAGTTTTTCTATTTGTTCCAAAACCTCCTCTAATGACACTTCAATCCGGGACAGTTCCTCAGATTCATTACCCACAAAGGACGGTGCAGATTTGGGAATCTCCCAACATCCTCAGCCGTGAAGACTGAAGCAAAGAAATCATTTAGTTTCTCCGCAATGGCTTTATCGTCCTTGATTGCGCCTTTATAGTTCGATGCCTAGGGACCCACAGGTTTTTTAGCAGGCTTCCTGCTTCTAATGTACTTAAAAAACATTTTGTTATTTCTTTTTGAGTTTTTGGCTCAAAAATCAACAAGTTAAAATAATATCTGTGTCTCTGGAGGATGAGTCATCTTTTGTGAATGTTGGTTTGCATCAGGTACCCCTTAGAACTCTGTGGGTTTGGCTGCATGTGGCAAAGGCAGACAACACCAAATGGACGTCAGATCGAAAGCCTTGCC
Source organism: Rafetus swinhoei (assembly GCA_019425775.1). Taxonomy (NCBI): domain Eukaryota; kingdom Metazoa; phylum Chordata; order Testudines; family Trionychidae; genus Rafetus; species Rafetus swinhoei. The sequence continues at coordinate 7,008,818 of CM033438.1, forward strand.
TTTGCATGATCTGCAGGAAGCGCCACCGTTTCTTATAAATGAAACAATAAACAAACACTGAACGCTACTAGAGGTGTAAGTGTAAGTGCAACAACAGGAGCTTATCAGAAAAGGGAGGTTCCTTATGTACCAAAGAGGAAACTAAAATTAGCCAGAGCAACATTGCACTTGTCATACAGTGTGTTCCTTCGATGGAGTCACACAGCTGTTATACATCCTGATTCCTACCTCACTGACATTCCCAAGGAAGGCCCTGGATGGAAATGCTAGGCAGTGTTGTGGCCCTTTAGGAGTTCATCCCCAGCAAAGGCTACATAGTCCCAGCTGCGAGGTCCCTCTGAGCAAAGAACCAAGAAAGGAAAAGTTTGCTGTTTGGAAGCCAGAACACAGTATGCTGGGGAGAGGGGAGGAAGCCAGACAGGCACATTTCACTGGCTATGAAAATGCTGCTTGGTCTCTAGCACTCATGGCTTCAATCATCATCCTGACTGTCATTAAGGCTACCTCTACACTGCAATGATATGTCGGGATCCTGGAGTATCCCGAAATAGCTATCTCATGTCATCACAGCAAGCCTGTTATTTCAGACTCACTATTCAGACGTCCCTGTAAATCTCATTCTACGAGAAGAGTAAGGGACGTTTCGGAATAGCACTTCATTTTGAAATTATGGCAAAATAATCTATTTTGAAATAGCAATTTACAAAATTAGCAGACAAAGAGAAAGTAGGACGTGTGAACAGATGTCTTCACCTTAAGCTCCTACATATGCACAAAACTCACCTCCATTTCTGTTCTTGCTTTCTGCGGCTCCCGATGCTCCCGCAAAACCCAGATTCACCCATTTTCGAAAGTGTTTGACTTGCGGCATAAAAGCATAACATTGGATAAACTCACTCACATCATCTAACCTGAAATTTTCATTCCAGCACCTTTGGAGAGGAGTGCTCCTAAGCACTTTTGGAGTGAACTGCAAGTTGGGAATCGGGGTTAAAAGCGTGTTCTCGCTCAGACTCTATATTAACAATCTAGAGAAGCCCTTAAATAGCATGCGAATGGAATTCATAGGCAGTGATAAATTGGGAGGAATTGTGAACACTAAGAGTGTGTCTAGACTACACCTCTCTGTTGACAGAGAGATGTAGATTAGGCGTGTCGAAATTGCTAATGAAGCCGGGATTTAAATATCCCATGCCTCATTAGCATAAACATTGCCGTTGCTTTTTTTCAACACGGAGCTTTTTTGAGAAAAAACGGCAGTCTAGATGCAGATCTGTTGAAAATAAACCCTTTTCAACAGATCCTGTAAACCTCATTTTTTGAGGAATACAGGATCTGTCAAAAAAGGGTTTATTTTCGACAGATCCATGTCTAGACTGATGGTTTTTTTCCAAAAAGCTCTGTGTAGAAAAAAGTGGCAGCCATGTTTATGCTAATGAAGCGTGGGATGTTTAAAATCCCTGCTTCATTAACAATTTTGATGTGCTTGATTTGCATCCCTCTGTCGACAGACGGATGTAGTCTAGATGTAGCCTAAGGTGGAGAAGGTGGAGAGCAGAGGTGAGAGGAACATAAAAACAAAGGGAGTTAGTGAAATTAGAAAAAGTGAAACACAGTAGCTGAGTCAAAACTCAGCTGAAACAGATGAGTTCAGGGAAGAGCTGTTCAGGGAAGAGCAGTGAGCAGTGCCAGCTGCAGCAAGTCTCTCACCTCTGTGCTTTGAGACACACACTCGAGATCTAGGGATGGTAGCGTGTCTCAGACAGGAGATTACAGTTTAGTGCGGCAGAACACTTTTGGCAAGCCTCCAGGTTACACCCAGACTATATTGTTTTATGGTCGCTTGATTACAAGAAAGAGACTGACTGAGTGAAATAGCGTGAGGAAGAGATGACTGTGGGCAGGGGTGGGGGAGGGAACACATTTACTTGAAATCTCAGGATTTAAGTTAAGGAAGAGAAACATTAGTCTGAATGTGGAATGTGTGATGGTAATCCTGTGGACCAAGCATCACCACCAAACTCCTCCTGTTGTAGCCTAAATGGCCATGCCTCTTCCAAGGGCAGGTCATGTTTGTCTATAGGACAGCTGCAATCACTAGTGTTAGGATCTAGCAATTCCGGCCTTCCTCTTATGGCCTTTACTTTAAGAATTTAGGTGTATTCTTACAGGGGTATGAAAACAAAGAATCAAAATCGCAGTCTGTGTGTGATGCTCCTAGGTCTTGTTCTTAAGCTAAGTCTTTTTGCTGAGCAGCCATAAGCTGGGAAACACTTAGCACATTCCAAACCAGCAACACTGAAATAAGGCAATTGGGGCTGTTCGAAAGGCCATCCAATCGACCGCCTCCAGAGAAAGGCCTAGAAGTTTAAAGGAAACTTAGGCTCGTAGCTTTCTGTCTGGCAAGGACCCACTTAGCAATAGTTGGGGCTGTGAAATCCACATTTCTTTATTACTTTGTCCTTATGTTCCCTATTGCTTTATTGCTTATCTGTATGACTCTTTGACCCTTATCTGCTTCCTTTAGCTATCCAATCTTCAGGTGCTTATAGGCACCAGCTCTGCCTATTTGTTTTTCCCTTTGATATTTTCATTCCCTCTGCTCCTTGTTTCCTGCCCCCTTTCTCCCCTATTTATTTTGGATCTTCACATCCTAACTCATAACTCTGGTCATCTGAAGAAATGGGCTGTGCTCACAAAAGCTCATGATACCATCTGCATGTTTTGTTAGTCTATAAAGTGCTACCAGACCTTTTGTTGTTTTTTAAGTTTATTCTGTATGACTCTGTCTGGCTCTTTGATTGTTTCTGTCTCTTGTCTAATTAATTTTGTACATATATATATTTGTTAGTCTCTAAGGGCATGTCTACACTAGGAAATTATTTTGAAATAACTAAATTCAAAATTATAACTCCCAAAATAACACAATCAAAATAACGTGTCCCCACTACAGCGGAGCCTCAAATTTAGTCCGAATAAGCGTTATTCCCCCGAGGAAGCAGGAGTACAGATTTCAAAATAACCAGATTGTTATTTCAAAATAACAGGCTTGGTAGTGTGGATGCTCAGCCTATTATTTTGAAATAACTCCCTAGTGCAGACCAGGGCTCTGGTGCTACAGGACCACTCATTGTTTTATTACATTTTTTTTTTAAATTAATTTTGCTGTGTGTAAAGCAAATGAAGGTGGTGGCATATAATTGGTTAGATAATCATGTTCCATTATGTTAGGACTGGTTAGTTACATTTCAGTGGAACGATCGGTTAAGGTATACCTGACAATATTGCTATATATATTAGGCACAAACAGGAAGGAGGTGGGAAAAAAAACAAGGGGGAAAGAAAAGGAAATTCATGCTCGTTGGAAGCCTCAGTAAAGATCAAATTTTTTTGCATTTCCAGATTTCAGGTATCGCTGTTCTCTGTTCCCATGAGGAAGACCAGGGACGTGGGAGAGTGAAGGGATAAGCCCTTTACTAGCTAGGCTGTATAGGCTGGGGCACACACCAGGGGAAGAATGTTTCTAGCATAACTGTTTCAAAAGATCCCAGCAGTTTTCCACTTTGTTTTCTTCACGTTCTGTAAGAGTCTCAAACCTGTTCCCATCCTCTATCTGATATTCTTTTATTGAAAGATATGGGTCTGTTTTCTTTCTTTCTTTCTGAGCACTTAACACTTCAATGAGATGTTTGCTTTCAGCAAGCAGTGGTCACTCCCTAAATCTGCTCCTCTGAATATTCTTGTGTTGATGTTTTCTACCTCCGATTAACAGAGATAGAGTCAATCATGTTTTGAGTATAACTATCTGGTGAAATCCATGTCTTTTTATGCTTATTTTTATGTTGGAAGAAAGAATTGTAGATGGTAAGATTGTTTTTGGCCAACATTCAAGAAGTCTTGAAGAAGAATTCCAGTTATATGTTGGCTGATGACTGTTTCTTCTTTCATTTTCAATCTAGGCATTAAAATCTCCCATGATCAGGCCAAGATCATGATTTGGTATTTCTTTCATTACATCATTCAACTCTATAAAGACTCACTTTTTGTCCTCTTCATCTGGGTCATTTTTGGAGAATATGCCTGGACTTCGGTGGACTTTATGTGCCGAGAGTGGAATCTAGCTGCCAGTACTTTATTTGACACTTGCCGATTCATACGTGATTTTTTTGCAGCACCGTTCACGATGATCCCTACACCTCCGTCATGTTTGGTTCCACCTGAATAGAACATTGTTTTTCCCCTAGAAGTTATCACACTTCGCTCTTTCCATCTAACTTCACAGAGTCCTAGGGTGTCAATTTTATATCTGTCCATTGCTTTGATTACCCATGTTAATTTTCCTGCATTATTTAGAGTTTGTACACTCCAGGTAGCTATGAACATACTATTTTGGCTGTCAGAATTTTGATCATCAGATCCACCAGGAAGTGGATAACTTCCTGGTGGATCTGATCATCCATTGTCATGTGCACATCTGAACACTTTCTGTCCTTGGGCTGTGATATTTGGTTTATGTGAATAGTTTTTGTAGCTAGGAAATGTTGACCATGATGGGAGGCTGTCCCATCAACCAACACTCTTCCCTTTTGATCTGAGTTTGGGACTTGCACTGGTGCAGCTTTGTCTACTCTGTATGTCGTTAAGAGCAAATAGGATTGGACATGTCCAATTAAAGGTTATGGTAATAGGTTAGAGCTTTGACAGAATTTGTGTATGAGAGATAACAAATCCGAGGTTTCCTTACTCTGGAGAAGAGGTGTATTGGAGAGAGTTGGAAGCACTTCAGATTGTGTATGTATTTCAGATTATGAATATGAAATTCTAGATAAAGTAAAACGATCAATCTCTCAGTAGTGACAGATGACAGAACACGGAGAAATGGTCTTAAGTTACAGTGGGGGAGGTCTAGGTTGGATATTAGGAAAAACTATTTCCCTAGAAGAGTGGTGAAGCACTGGGATGGGTTCCCTAGGGAGGTGGTGGAATCTCCATCCTAGAGGTTTTTAAGTCCTAGCTGGGATGATTTAGTTGGAACTTGTCCAGCTTTGGGAAGGGGGTTGGACTCAATGGCCTCGTGAGGTCTCTTCCAACCATAGGATTCTATGTGGGCTTTTCACAGTCATCAATGTGTGATGATCTGGAAAGATGCATGATGAACACATTTTCAGGAACATTGGCCTGTACAGAAAGCTGCAAGTGGGGGCCTTCTTTCCTGGCCCATTGTGATCCTGGGAGACATAGCCTACCCCTTGTAGCCCTGGCTCAGGAAACTGAACCTGCTGTACCTGGACAGCGGAAAGGAATGTTTTAATAACAGGCTAAGAAAGTGCTGTATGGTGGTCAAATGCACCTTTGGAAGATTGAAGGCAAGATGGAGGTGTCTCTGTGGCTGGTTGGATTTCACTGATGGCGATATTCACATGGTTATCATGGTGTGTTGTGTTTTGCACAATCTGTGTGAAAATAAGAGGAATTATTTGCTTAGGGTTGGAGCACTGAGGCATAATACTTGGCTGCAGAGTTTGAGCAGCCAGACACTAAAGCTACCAGAGGAGCGCAAAGGGATGCTGTCAACATCAGGAGGTTTTGGGGGTGCACTCCAAAAATGAGGGTCATTGAAATAAATCTCCGTAAATGTTGCTTACATGTCCCCCTTCAATGCAACATGTAATCAGGAACATGACTGGTCTGCACTAAATCAAGATTGGGGAACCCTTTTTGGATTAGGGGCTACTGACCCACAGAAAAATCAGTTGAGAGCCGCACACAAGTGAGAAGTAAAGAGAAAAAAATCGGAACCCCTCCAGACAGAGACAGAGAAAGACACTAAGACACTCCCCACATTCCCCTCACACCCTAGAGCCTGGGGTGGGGGCTGAGGCTAGTAAATTTTGTGTGCTCCAGCCCCAGAGGAAGGTAGCAGAGGAGGGTCTGGAGCATGAGCATAGACTCCCCAGTGCTTAGGGGAAGTCCCAAGCCTCAAGGGCCTGATCCAGGCAAGCTGGGGGCCTCATCCAGTCCTCAGGTCTTAGCTTCCCCACCCCTGCACTAAAAGGAAGCATTGAAACATTCTGAAAATGTGCCTTTATTCATTAGCTAGCAGAGGCAATGACGCCCTCTGCCACTCACTTGGTAAAGGAGGTGCTGGCAAAGGGTCACAACTCACAGTTGTGTGTTATAATCGCATTTGGGAGAGGGGGGTGGAGTGCATGGGAAAATGTGGACTCCCAGAGAAGGAAAAGGACTGTGATGGCTTGGGGGGAGGGGTTGCTGCACACAGAATTTTGAATCTGCTGTGGGAGGGGTGACCCGTGTCAGCTCATGGTGTTGCTTCACCAACCACTGTAAGATCTCAGTCTGTTCCTCCATGACCCAGATTACGCGTGTCCTGAGTCCTGTCTGGCAAAAGCCTAGTTGTCCTTGTGGGCCCTGGGTTCCCTTTCCAAGTGTTGTTCCCTACATCTGCTCTTACTCCAGGACTGATTTAGCACCTCGCAAACCAAATCCTCCCTATTTCTGCGAGGGTGTCGCCTTATCTGTAGCAAGCGCTCCGAAGCACCATGCATTGCCAACGTCTGTGAAATTAGGCACAAAGCACAAAAAGGAATCTGTTAACATTGAGTCCTGCATTGTAACATTTCACTTGTACAGGTTGAACCTCTCTAGTCTAGAACTCTCTGGTCTGAAAATATCTGTCGTCCAGATTGATTTCGTTATCCAGATGTCCACTTCTCCTGAGTGTGGCCAAGTTCCAGCAGTTCCATAAAGTTGGTTTATAGCCAACAGTCTTCGCTCTCAGAGTTCTGTGCTGTTATTTAGCTCTAATTTACCCCTATCTGTTCTCTCTAACAGCCTAGTAAGCAGTGGAACTGTTGATAATGCTGCTAGACAATATTGACCTCCCACCGTCTGGAAAATTCTCTGGTTCGGAACTGGTCAGGTCCCGAGGGTGCTGGGCTAGAGATGTTCAGCCTGTATAAACCCCTTTTCCATCATTTTCACTCTCTCTCCCACTGCCCCTTGAAAGGAACACATCTCGCCAAGCACCGTACTGCAGCCAGGTCTAGAAAATTCCCTTTGCAGTAACTGTCACGTTATTGGATTTTAAGGGGCGTAGCCAGATCACTGCTGCGCCCACAGGAGGGGGGGAGGAGGGATGTTTGCCCAAAACCTGTACAAAGGGGGCCATGTGAGGTGTCAAATGAAAGCTTATGTTCTACTGATTCTATGTATGCTATTCATGTACTTGTGTGATATCTGTATGTGGGCTTATGAATATGGACTCTGTGCTTATACTGTGAATGCTTTCTGTCTGAGACAGAGCAATGGGCTCTGGACTGCCTGTTGTAAGAAGCAATTGTTCAGTCAATGACTATGCTAATTAGCGAGGCTCCAGGAACAATGGCTCTCAAGGTGCCCAATACACACCTGAGGAATGCATCTGGAAACCTGCAGACCAACCAATGTTATGGCTGCTGACATGGGACAGAGAGACAGGTCACTTGTCCATGTGATCCACTCCAGCTTGAAAGGTACCATGAATGGATATAAAGTACCATGAGGTGGACTCCATCTTGTCTTCAGTTCTGCTACTGATCCCAGATGCAGCCTTGCGAGGGACACCATGTATAAAGTTCTACCAATGCCAAGAGATATGACACATTACTCATTACCCATCTTGACACAGGATGTACACCAGAGACTTTTAAGATATCAGTTTGTAACATCTCTGCTGAGAGCCTGCATCAAGAACTTAGTGACTGGTGCATGTAATGTATTTTCCTTAACAACCTTACTCTTAACCTTTTCTTTCTTTTATTAATAAACCTTTAGATTCTAAAGGATTGGCCCAGCGTGCTCCTGTGGGTAAGATTCAAAGTATAAACTGACTGGGAATCTGTGGCTGGTTCTTTGGGACTGGGAGAATCCATTCGGAGTAGGTGAGATTGGGTCTTATAACCCCTCACCTGTGTGTTAGGCCCGGGGCTGATTGTGGCACAGGGAGAGCTGGGATGTCTGAGGGGTTCTGCTCATGAGGCTTCCTGCCGGCCAGACTGGCAGCTGAAGCGCTCGGTGTGACTGATTTGTGGCCTATTTGGGAAAGGTCTCCAGTCAGGGGCTGTAAGCAGTCCTGGTTTTGAGCAATTCGCCCTGAGCGGATGCCCTCAGTGGTGCCCAGACCCAGCCCGGTCCATCACAGTAACATAGTCCTAATTAAGGCTCCATAGGCGGGTAGCACCGTGGCAGACATCTATCTCCCTGTTCAGAGTACACAAGGAAATGAGGGCCTGACTTTGCCAGGCTTGTGGCTTTTGCCCCGCTCCGTATGCAGCCCACCTATATCCTCCTTGGGTTCCTGTGCAAGTGATTGGTGAACGGTACGGGTTCGTGTCCTACAATGGGGGAAGGGACATAGTAACACTGCCATGAAATCTGAAGCAGACAATTTACAAACAGCTCTCCAAGGCTACGTCTAGACTGCATCCCTTTTCCGTAAAAGGGATGCAAATTAGACACATCGCAATTGCAAATGAAGCGGGGATTTAAATCCCCCCTGCTTCATTTGCATAAACATGGCTGCCGCTTTTTTCCGGCTCGGAGCTTTGACGGAAAAAAGCGCCAGTCTAGACGCGGATCTTGTGGAAAATAAAGCCTTTTCCGAAAGATCCCTTATTCCTTCTTTTAAGGAATAGGGATGCAGTCTAGACGTAGCCCAAGAGTTTCGATAGCTGCTCTCTGCGGGATTCCATTGCTCCTCGGCCACATCGATTAGCTACACAGGGATATGTGCAGCTCACAGAAACCCAGCCAGCCTCCTACTTCCCCATGCCCTCAGCCCGGTGCTCCACAAGCCACATCCACTCATCCTGTGTCTCATCCCCTGCCTCCGGGCCCCTGGCAAGCAGTTGCTCAGACTATGTCCGTCAGCAGTGCAGAGCAGTTCCTGGCTGCCAAACACACTCGGCAACAATGGAGAGAGCCCTGGGTCCTCATCTACCTCAACAGCTAGACAAAAACTCAAAAAGAAATAACAAAATGTTTTTTAAGTACATTAGAAGCAGGAAGCCTGCTAAAAAACCTGTGGGTCCCCTAGATGATCGAGATATAAAAGGAGCAATCAAGGACGATAAAGCCATTGCAGATAAACTAAATGATTTCTTTGCTTCAGTCTTCAGGGCTGAGGACGTTAGGGAGATTCCCAAATCTGCACCGTCCTTTGTGGGTGATAAATCTGAGGAACTGTCCCGGATTGAAGTGTCATTAGAGGAGGTTTTGGAACAAATAGAAAAACTTAATGTTAACAAATCTCCGGGGCCGGATGGCATTCATCCAAGGGTTTTAAAAGAATTCAAATGGGAAATTGCAGAACTATTATCTGTGGTTTGTAACCTATCCTTTAAATTGGCTTCCGTACCTAATGACTGGAAGGTAGCCAACGTGACACCAATATTTAAAAAGGGCTCTAGAGGCGATCCGGGCAATTACAGACCGGTAAGTCTAACTTCGGTACCGGGCAAATTAGTCGAAACAATAGTAAAGAATAAAATTGTGAGGCATGTAGAAGAACATAATTTGTTGGACAAAAGTCAACATGGTTTCTGTAAAGGGAAATCATGTCTTACTAATCTATTAGAGTTCTTTGAAGGGGTTAACAAACATGCGGACAAGGGGATCCAGTAGATATAGTATACTTAGATTTTCAGAAAGCCTTTGACAAGGTCCTCACCAAAGGCTCTTGTGTAAATTATATGGCCATGGGATAAGAGGGAAGGTCCTTTCTTGGATTGAGAACTGGTTAAAAGACAGGAAACAAAGGGTAGGAATAAATGGTAAATTTTCAGAATGGAGAGGGGTAACTAGTGGTGTCCTCAAGGGTCAGTCCTGGGACCAATCCTTTTCAACTTATTCATAAATGATCTGGAGAAAGGGGTAAGCAGTGAAGTGGTAAAGTTTGCGGATGTTACCAAACTGTTTAGGATAGTCAAGACAGAAGCAGACTATGAGGGACTCCAAGAAGATCTCACCAAACTGAGTGATTGGGCAACAAAATGGCAAATGAAATTTAAGTGTAAAGTAATGCACAGCAGGAAAAATAAGCCCAACTATATGTACAGTATGATGGGGGCTAATTTGGCTATGACAAATCAGGAAAGAGATCTTGGAGTTATCGTGGATAGTGCTCTAAAAACTTCCACACAGTGTGCAACGGCGGTCAAAAAGGCAAATAGGATGCTAGGAATTATTAAGAAAGGGATAGAAAATAAGACACAGAATATTTTACTGCCCCTGTATAAAACTATGGTATGCCCACATCTTGAATACTGTTTACAGATGTGGTCTTCTCACCTCAAAAAAGATATTTTGGCCTTGGAAAGGGTTCAGAAAAGGGCAACTAAAATGATTAGGGGTTTGGAACAGGTCCCATATGAAGAGAGGTTAAAGCGACTGGGACTTTTCAGTTTAGAAAAGAGGAGACTGAGGGGGGATATGATAGAGGTGTATAAAATCATGAGTGGTGTGGAGAGGGCCGATAAAGAAAAGTTATTTATTAGTTCCCATAATAGAAGAACTAGAGGACACCAAATTAAATTAATGGGTAGCAGGTTTAAAACTAATAAAAGAAAGTTCTTCTTCACTCAGCGTGTAGTCAACCTGTGGAAATCATTGCCAGAGGAGGCTGTGAAGGCTAGGACTATAACAGAGTTTAAAGAGAAGCTAGATAATTTCATGGAGGTTAGGTCCATAAAAGGCTATTAGCCAGGGATAGAAATGGTGTCCCTGGCCTCTGTTTGTCAGAGGCTGGAGAAGGATGGCAGGAGACAAGTCGCTTGATCATTGTCTTCGGTCCACCCCCTCTGGGGCACCTGGTGCTGGCCACTGTCGGCAGACAGGCTACTGGGCTAGATGGACCTTTGGTCTGACCCAGTACGGCCGTTCTTATGTTCTTATGTAACCTCACCTACAATTTCATCCTCTTCCATGCATTGGTTCTGTGCACCCCAAGTATCCACGGGCTCTCAGCAGTAGAGGGGGGTCTCCTCCAAGCTCCTTATAGAAATGGCAGATCTTTGGTGAAACACTATAGCCTCAGTTCACCTTACGAGCCTTATGATAGGTTTTAATCTTCACTCTCTTCTGCAGTGTTTCCCGCTCATACCCCTTTCACACAAGGCTTGAGAAATGTGCCCGTATGTGTCCCAGGTCCTACGGGTCACTTGCAGCTGGGCCGGAACAGATTCCTCTCCTCATACCTGTGGAAGAAAACAAGCCTTCACTCTGCGTTTGTATGCAACAAGCAGCCAGAGGCAGTTTTATTTTGTGCAATTGCAAGGGAAGCTGTAACCAGATGGGGGGAAGCTCCCCTTCCCCGTCCACTTCCCTGGGCAGATCTTTGAATACAAGCAGTTATAAAGCGGTATATATACTTTCCCTTTACATCAACGGCCAACAGTCAACTCTTAGTTCCTCCCAAATGCTACCTTATCTCAAGGCCCTTGATGGAGTCAGCGTTCCATCCTTATCTCCGTATGGAGGCAAGAGGCAAAGGCAGCGCTTTTTACAGTTCTCGCGCTGTCAGGCTACAGACTTAAGCCTAACTCTTGCTCTGCTACTGACAAACCTAAGATGGCTGCACACAAATCTCCTTTTCCCCTTTTCTCTGCCTCCACATACCCTGATCTGATCCAACAGCTCTGCAGCAGTCCAAGCCGGGGAGCGTTCGGTGCAATGGCCAGACAGGGGCACTTGGGAAGATGCCATGAGACCACTGCATGCTGAACTAGAACACCTGGGGTGGATGTGGGTTCCAGGTTGCTATGGTAGCAGGAAAAGGGATTTAAATTTTGCCGGGCTTGCAAGGGGGAGGGGCGGATAGCTGGTCACCAGGGCAGCGGCTTTCAAAATGCTGATTAGAAGGACAGACTGGGAATTGTGGGCCTCTTCCTGGAGGACAGAATCAGCAATAAAACCCCTCCAGGACTCTATGCTGCATGTTTGTCAACAATACAGCTTTTGTGGGTAAGAGAAGTACAGCATCTTAGACAAAGAGAGGAAGAAGCTTTTAAATGGTTTGTAGACTAAAGATGATTATCATTAAGTAAATATTTGATTAAAGTGGCATAAGACTCTCCAGACCTTCTGACGTCCCAGAGGGCAGACAATCGTTTCACCATTGTTTCCTGCATATTATAATTTGGGGATAGGTTTGTGAATTTGCAAGTGCCAAACCTGGGCAATGGGTAAGCAAAGTAATTTGGAAATTAATTGAAATTCTTTGGTAATTAAGTAACTTGTCAAAACATCTAAATGTTTATCTTTCTAAAAAGGCTTGTGATAAGACCTTGAATTAATTAAATCCACTTTTATTAATAAATCCACTTTTATTACAAATAAAACATAACATCCCATGCTGGCTAATTTCATCATTGTAAATTCTATCATCTAGCCATCTTTATCTGGTTTCCTGATATTTCTTACTACTCTCCGAAATGCTATTTTGACTAAATAAAGCTCAGACATTTAAAATAATTCTTTAGTCTATACAGTCTCTAAAGAATAGGGATCAAAGAGCAGTGAGAAACTAGTTGAGGTAATTGGTTAATCAAAACTATTTAACTAAAATATGTAACTTTATATCAGCTCTTTCTCAGAATTGCCAGGAACTGATGTTTCAAAGAAGATGCAAGAAAGAGCAGATTGTACAATAACCAACAGATACATGAAATTTCTTCCTCACCCAATTCGGTAAGTGATAAGGGCTTATAGAAGAGCTGCTCCTTTTGGCAAGGATACATTGATTTTGATCCATTTTAATTTTAATTTAATTTCAACATTTTTGGAACTGAAGGTTTTGATTTTCATTTTGAAATACATTAGAAAAAATTTAAAAATCTAAAAAGTGAAAACTAAAATAAAATGCTTCAATTTATCTGAAACAAATACTTTTGAAATTGTGGAATGCTTTTGAATTTGACATATCATTCTGATTTATCATGAAAACAAATTTTGAAATAGCAGAATCATCCAACCATCCAAAATCCAATAATCCAAAATCATCCAAAGCCCAGGTTTGGTGGTGATGGGGGACTTCAACTATCCAGATATATATTGGGAAAATAACACAGCAGGGCACAGACTATCCAATAAGTTCTTGGACTGCATTGGTGACAACTTTTTATTTCAGAAGGTTGAAAAAGCTACCAGGGGGGAAGCTGTTCTAGATTTGATTTTAACAAATAAGGAGGAACTGATTGAGAATTTGAAAGTGGAAGGCAGCTTGGGTGAAAGTGATCATGAAATCATAGAGTTCACAATTCTAAGGAAGGGTAGAAGGGAGAACAGCAAAATAGAGACAATGGATTTCGGGAAGGCGGATTTTGGTAACCTCAGAGAACTGATAGGTAAGGTCCCATGGGAATCAAGACTGAGGGGAAAAACAACGGAGGACAGTTGGCAGTTTTTCAAAGGGATGTTGTTAAGGGCCCAAAAGCAAGCTATTCCGCTGCGTAGGAAAGATAGAAAATATGGCAAAAGACTGCCTTGGCTTAACCACAAGATCTTGCATGATCTAAAAATAAAAAAGGAGTCATATAAAAAATGGAAACTAGGACAAATTACAAAGGATGAATATAGGCAAACAACACAGGAATGCAGGGGCAAGATTAGAAAGGCAAAGGCACAAAATGAGCTCAAACTAGCTACAGGAATAAAGGGAAACAAGAAGACTTTTTATAAATACATTAGAAGCAAGCGGAAGACCAAGGACAGGGTAGGCCCACTTGTCAGTGAGGAGGGAGAAATAGTAACAGGAAACTTGGAAATGGCAGAGATGCTTAATGACTTCTTTGTTTCGGTCTTCACCGAGAAGTCTGATGCAGGAATGCCTAACATAGTGAATGCCTTTGGGAAGGGGGTAGGTTTAGAAGATAAAATAAAAAAAAGAACAAGTTAAGAATCACTTAGAAAAGTTAGATGCTTGCAAGTCACCAGGGCCTGATGAAATGCATCCTAGAATACTCAAAGAGCTAATAGAGGAGGTATCTGAGCCTCTAGCTATCATCTTTAGAAAATCATGGGAGGCAGGAGAGATTCCAGAAGACTGGAAAAGGGCAAATATAGTGCCCATCTATAAAAAGGGAAATAAGAACAACCAAGGAAACTACAGACGAGTTAGTTTAACTTCTGTTCAAGGGAAGATAATGGAGTAAATAATTAAGGAAATCATCTGCAAACACTTGGAAGGTAGTAAGGTGATAGGGAACAGCCAGCATGGATTTGTAAAGAACAAATCATATCAAACCAATCTGATAGCTTTCTTTGATAGGATAACAAGTCTTGTGGATAAGGGAGAAGCGGTGGATGTGGTATACCTAGACTTTAGTAAGGCATTTGTTATGGTCTCGCATGATATTCTTATCAATAAACTAGGCAAATACAACTTAGATGGGGCTACTATAAGGTGGGTGCATAACTGGCTGGATAACCGTACTCAGAGAGTAGTTATTAATGGTTCTCAATCCTGCTGTAAAGGTATAACAAGTGGGGTTCCGCAGGGGTCTGTTTTGGGATCGGCTCTGTTCAATATCTTCATCAACTATTTAGATATTGGCATAGAAAGTACTCTTATTAAGTTTGCAGATGATACCAAGCTGGGAGGGGTTGCAACTACTTTGCAGGATAGGATCATAATTCAAAACTGGACAAATTGGAGAAATGGTCTGAGGTAAACAGGATGAAGTTTAATAAAGACAAATACAAAGTGCTCCACTTAGGAAGGAACAATCAGTTTCACACATATAGAATGGGAAGTGACTGTCTAGGAAGGAGTATGGCAGAAAGGGATCTAGGGGTTATAGTGGACCGCAAGCTAAATATGAGTCAACAGTGTGATGCTGTTGTCAAAAAAGCAAACATGATTCTGGGATGCATTAACAGGTGTGTTGTGAGCAAGACACGAGAAGTTATTCTTCTGCTCTACTCTGCACTAGTTAGGCCTCAGTTGGAGTATTGTGTCCAGTTCTGGGAACCACATTTCAAGAAAGATGTGGAGAAATTGGAGAGGGTCCAGAGAAGAGCAATAAGAATGATTAAAGGTCTAGATTAAAGGTCTATGAAGGAAGGCTGAAAGGATTGGGTTTGTTTAGTTTAGAAAAGAGAAGATTGAGGGGGGACATCATAGCAGTTTTCAGGTATCTAAAAGGGTGTCATAAGGAGGAGGGAGAAAACTTGTTCATCTTGGTCTTTGAAGGTTAGAAGAAGAAGCAATGGGCTTAAACTGCAGCAAGGGAGGTTTAGGTTAGACGTTAGGAAAAAGTTCCCAACTGTCAGGGTGGTCAAACACTGGAATAAATTGCCCAGGGAGGTTGTGGAATCTCCATCTTTGGAGATATTTAAGAGTAGGTTATATAAATGTCTATCAGGGATGGTCTAGATAGTATTTGGTCCTGCCATAAGGGCAGGGGACTGGACTCGATGACCTCTCGAGGTCCCTTCCAGTCCTAGTATTCTGTGATTCTATGATTCTATGTATTTCCCATAAAATGGAAATTCCAATTGCTGCACAGCTCTAGATTATATAACTGAGCATTGTTTTAGCTAATTTCCTAACTAATTTATTGTTATTCATATAAATGTCTGTTTGAATCCTGCTAAGATCTTGGCCTCAGTTATGTCCTTGAGTCAATGAGTTCCACAGGCTAGTAAATTTTTTTTTCCGTTAAAAAGTCACACTCTCAATGAGGTGACTATCAAATACATTGAATACTATCTTTTTCTTGTAATATGAGAAAGTAAATAGAAGTGTATATGCTGTAGGAGAAAGTGTCTAAAGCATGGACAATGCAGGAGACCTGTCAAAATACCACAATAGTAAATCCCGAATTTACTGTATCACTGTCCTGAACTACTACACATGCTTCACTTAGTAACCCTGATTGTTTCCCATGTGAATGAACAATCCATATTTTTCCATCTGTGGAAGCCAGTGGACTGATACTAGCTATGAATTTTGCCCCATTTTTTAAAATTAAATCTGTGAAAGAAGATTTGAAATTCTCAGTATGCAAAATGGCAATTGAAATTCGTAGCTTCCTAGAGTGCTGCCCAATACAAGTTTAAATCTTAGATTAGTTAGCTCGTTTTTTCTAATTTGTTTCTGCATGCATTACCCCTAGACTCCACTGTCGACTGAAACACAGAGAGAGTGACTTTGGCCTTTGGAAGCTTGTATGAATTACTGCCACTTTATGAGTGTTAAAAAAAATCACGTGTACTGACTTACTGGAAAAGCTTTATCTCCTTTTGTTTATAAATCATAATTTGTTATAAATAGCCTGGCTAATGTGAATGAACTAGTTCAAGAGAGACGTACTACCGAGTTTAAAAGGGCAAGAGGATCTTCATATTTTGCAGTTTTAAGGTGCCTTTCACTCAGAAAGATACCAGGGGCTTCATGAATTATGTGTACACATAGTATCAATGAAGTGCAGCCACCTCTGAGCTAGAGGGTAGCAGCTAGGTAGCTAATTGACATGCAGCACATTGAGCAGTATCAGAAGAAGAGCCAAAGGCACTGGGGCAAACTGCGTGATAGGGCATGTTGAGGACGAAGGACATTGTTATCTGTTTGCAAGTTCTAATTGATGTAAAGCTGAATTGTTATCGGCTTAGGGTCTGTAAATTCCCCTTTTGGTTCCCCCTTTCTGAATGAATGCATGATGCGTGTGGGAAACTATTCGAACATGCAGTGGGTGATGCACTTTTACTCACCTGAACTTGAGTGCATATGGCCCCCTGCCTAGAGAGCACTCGGCCCCCTGCCGTGCACAGAGAGCTGCTGCATAGCTTTTGTGGCAAGCCGCCCATCAGTGGCAGGCCGCGAAAAATCAGTTGGCACAAGATATGGACATGCTGAAAGAAAAACAACGTGAGCTTGTGAAAGAGCGAGACGTGTGGAAAGCCCAGGAGCTGACAGAGAGGACATTGAGGAAGGCCTATGGACCCAGAAGCTGCACGTGGCCTGTGACATCGTCGATCCAACGAAGAGAGAGAGAACCTGAAAGGGGATCACCAAGCAGGACCTCCCAGGGGTGCCCTCTGCTCGGATTGCCTGGCCAGTGAACCGGTTCCGGGGTCATCACGGGAAGATACTGACAGCATGAACTCCTGGTGCTGGTGCTCAGCCTGTATTTCATCGGCCTGTAAGTGTGATTGTGGATAGTGAGAGTGAGCCTCCCTTTTCCCCTCCTTCCAGAGGAGGTTAAGGCAATTAAAGCCATTTGCACTTGTTACCTCGTGATCCCAATCCTTGTTAGGCCAAGGTTAGTTGCAAGTAAACTCAAACCTCCTGGGGTTCCTTATTCCCTCCCCCCACTTGCAACAGGGCAGGGAAAGGCTGTTCGGATGGGATGGGATGGTTATTTGGGTCTCATCTACTTCCAGGGTCTAAACACACACTCACCCATCACCACCTCCCCAGGCACGTGAAATCTAATTTACTTCTTTCAAAAGGATGAAGGGCTGAGAGCCCAGAACACAAGTGAGGCAAACGGCATTGAAGTGTGTGCAGAAGGAAGGGCTCTCCTCTTCCTGTACAGCAAGGATGCCCCACCAATGCACTGGCGCAGAATTTTCCTGGTGGTTCCCCTTCTGCTCTGGAGCACTTTTCTGACGAGTCCTGCTCCCCATAAGCTATCCCACTAATTTTGATGCCTCCTTTGAAACAAAAGGGATCCTGTGGGCATATGAAGTGGACCAGTGTCTGAATGAAGGCCTGATACCACAAGTTGGGTTGAACCGCCTACTAGATGGTTTAACTATTATGGAAAGTAACCTCTTGTAATGGGCTCCGCCCTTCTTGTGAGCACCCCTCGGTGGCCAAGGTTGTAGTTGCTCTACCTGGCTTTCTGCGGGAGAAGAAGTATCCGGTATGTGGCCTGTGGCTTCTTCTTACCCCCTGTTGTAGCTGCTGGGGTTTGTGGGGGGGGGGCGGGGAGAGGGGGGAGGAACCCAGGCCCACCCACTCCTCTGGGTCCTGGCCCATGGACCCTGTAAGTAGCTGAGTCTCAAAGAAGTCAGTTGCTGTCATGTTTCCTGGGCCACTTCCCTGGGAAGCTGCTCTGTCCAGCCCTTTCTCTTGGGCCTTGTAATCAAGTCCTCCCTGTCCAGGGTTCTGCAAAGTGTTGCCATTGACTTACTGGCTAATCTTCAGCCGCTGGACCTGGTTCTGACCAGGTCTGAAGTCCAGCTCCCACTCGGAGCTGTTTGGAGTGTTGCTGTTCCCCCCGTCAGCCCATGCGAAGGAGTTGTACCTGATGGGAGCCAGGCAGGCAGACTACTTTGTTGTTTAAAGCTGATTGGAATCCAGCCACTCCAAGCCTGGGGCCCTAATCAAAGATGAGGGGCTCCTAGAAAGTACTGCAATCAGGACTGAATTCAGCATTTATGGGCCCAGCACCAAACATGGGCTTTGGTGGGGGCAATGGAGCAGGGGGCTTGATCCCCAGAGTGAGGGGCTACCTAGGTGCATAGCATGGCAGCTTGGCAGGCAGCCAAGCTCCACCCAACCCAGTGCGAGGGCACTATTTACAGATCAGCAGTGCTAGACACACACTGTCCCATCTGGCCTTAGGCTGCCAGCCTGCCCCATGCTTTGCCACGCATCTCTCTGCCTTACACTGGACTACCCCACCACGATTCCCTATGGCCAGAGCACCCACCCTTGGACTTGCTATGCCAAGCACCCTGCCACAAATGCACAGCACCCTACACACCACCCCCACCCCGCTCAGTGCTCTCCTGCCCACAGCCCCAGCACAACTGCCCTGTCTCCCACACAGAACCCCCACTCCTTACTGCCCCAAAACACAGCATGCTGCCCACTCACAGCCCAGTACCTACACTAGGCCCTCAAGAGACCCACTCCCCCACACCCTGCACTCACCAGCCCTCTGGGAGGTGACCATATCTGTCAGGCTGAGCCCCCAGAGCAGCCAGGGTTGGTCCCTGGGTGGGGAATCACACAGGCCCCATGAGACAAGGTCAGCTCCCAGACTACTGCAGTAGGCAATGAAGTATGGGAAGGAGGTGGGCAGCCCTCATTTGAAAAAGAACAGGTTAAGAACTATTTAGAAAAGCTAGACATACACCAATCCATGGATCTGGATTTAATGCATCCGAGGATACTGAGGGAGTTGGCAGATGTCATTGCAGAACCTTTGCCCATTATCTTTGAAAACTCATGGAGATCAGGGGAGGTCCTGGATGATTGGAAAAAGGCAAATGGAGTGCCCATCTTTGAAAAAAGGGAAGAAGGACAATCCAGGGAACTACAGACCAGTCAGCCTTACCTCAGTCCCTGGAATAATCATAGAGGGGATCCTCCAGGAATCCATTTTGAAGCACTTGGCAGAGGGGAAAGTGATCAGGAATAGTCAACATGGATTCACCAAGGGCAAGTCTTGCCTGACCAATCTGATTAGCTTCTATGATGAGGTAACTGGCTCTGTGGATATGGGAAAGTTAAGCTTCTGCATCTGTCCCAGGCAGCTCAGCTCCATGGATACAGGTGGGGCCCCACAGGTGGTGGGACACAGAGAGTGCTCAGAGACTGAGGTGCACCAGGAAGCAGAGAGAAGCTGGAGGGTGAGACCAGGGGATGGAAAGGAGTTCTTAGCTAAGTGCCTGGCAGGCTGAAAGGAGTAAGTGGTGGGCAGTGGGGAGAGCCAATGGGCTAGAGATGGGCTAGAGAGGTCTCAGGGTACACTGCAAGCAAAGCAGGATGGTGCCCCTTGTGAGCATGGGCCCAGCTCTGTGGTGCAAGTAGTGCCATTGTAAACCCAGCACTGACTACAGAATAAGTAAATAATAATTTGACCTCCAACACTGCTGACCCTGCAGCTGCTGAGCCTAAACAAGGCCCTGGTTTGGTCAATGTCACACATAGAACTGTCTTGCCAAGTGCCAAAGCTGGGAGAGAAGATTGGCTCATTAACATGAAGCCTTTACCCTTGGGTTTCTCAAGAGGTTAACTCACAGTGTTTAAGGTACAATTGATAATGGGATGTTGTAAAAGCTGAACCTGATAGCTCTAAAAATCCCCTGCCAGGATGGTTAAAGAAAACACGGCTGTATTCCAAGAAGTAGAAACGACTTTCGGGAATCATTCCAAGCATTAACCTCAGGATTACTTTCATGGAAGTGCGTGAAACAGGGAATGGGACATAGACCTTTAAGTTAGCTCCTAAAAATCAAATCTGAGTCCCTTTTGGATTGCATACACTTCCAGTGTTCCCAGCCAAGCCTTACATGGGGGCAACATTTAATTTCAAAAAGGGGAATTACACAAAAATGAGGAGGTTAGTTAAACAGAAATTAAAAGGCACAGTGACTAGAGCCAAATCCCTGCAAGCTGCATGGAAACTTTTTAAAGACACCATAATAGAGGCCCAACTTAAATGTATACCCCAAATTAAAAAACATAGCAAGAGACCTAAAAAAGAGTCACCGTGGCTTAACCACCATGTAAAAGAAGCAGTGAGGGACAAAAAGGTATCTTTTAAGAAGTGGAAGTCTGATCCTAGTGAGATAAATAGAAAGGAACATAAACACTGTCAAATCAAGTGTAAAATGTAATAAGAAAAGCAAAAAGATTTTGAGGAACAGCTAGCCAAAAACTCAAAAAGAAATAACAAAATGTTTTTTAAGTACATTAGAAGCAGGAAGCCTGCTAAAAAACCTGTGGGTCCCCTAGACGATCCAACTATAAAAGGCACAATCAAGGACGATAAAGCCATTGCGGAGAAACTAAATGATTTCTTTGCTTCAGTCTTCACAGCTGAGGACGTTGGGGAGATTCCCAAATCTGCACCGTCCTTTGTGGGTAATGAATCTGAGGAACTGTCCCGGATTGAAGTGTCATTAGAGGAGGTTTTGGAACAAATAGAAAAACTTAATGTTAACAAATCTCCGGACCGGATGGCATTCATCCAAGGGTTCTAAAAGAACTCAAATGGGAAATTGCTGAACTATTATCTGTGGTTTGTAACCTATCCCTTAAATCGGCTTCCGTACCTAATGACTGGAAGGTAGCCAACGTGACACCAATATTTAAAAAGGGCTCTAGAGGCGATCCGGCAATTACAGACCGGTAAGTCTGAACTTCAGTACCGGGCAAATTAGTCGAAACAATAGTAAAGAATAAAATTGTGAAGCAATGTAGAAGAACATAATTTGTTGGACAAAAGTCAACATGGGTTCTGTAAAGGGAAATCCTGTCTTACCAATCTATTAGAGTTCTTTGAAGGGGTTAACAAACATGCGGACAAGGGGGATCCAGTAGATATAGTATACTTAGATTTTCAGAAAGCTTTGACAAGGTCCTCACCAAAGGCTCTTGTGTAAATTACATGGCCATGGGATAAGAGGGAAGGTCCTTTCTTGGATTGAGAACTGGTTAAAAGACAGGAAACAAAGGGTAGGAATAAATGGTAAATTTTCAGAATGGAGAGGGGTAACTAGTGGTGTCCCAAGGGTCAGTCCTAGGACCAATCCTGTTCAACTTATTCATAAATGATCTGGAGAAAGGGGTAAGCAGTGAGGTGGTAAAGTCTGGATGATACCAAACTGTTTAGGATAGTCAAGACAGAAGCAGACTGTAAGGGACTCCAAGAAGATCTCACCAAACTGAGTGATTGGGCAACAAAATGGCAAATGAAATTTAATGTGGATAAGTGTAAAGTAATGCACATCGGGAAAAATAACCCCAACTATACGTACAGTATGATGGGGCTAATTTGGCTACGACAAATCAGGAAAGAGATCTTGGAGTTATCGTGGACAGTTCTCTGAAAACTTCCACACAGTCTGCAGCGGCGGTCAAAAAGGCAAATAGGATGCTAGGTATTATTAAGAAAGGGATAGAAAATAAGACCCAGAATATCTTACTGCCCCTGTATAAAACTATGGTACGCCCACATCTTGAATACTGTGTACAGATGTGGTCTCTCACCTCAAAAAGATATTTTGGCCTTGGAAAGGGTTCAGAAAAGGGCAACTAAAATGATTAGGGGTTTGGAACGGGTCCCATATGAGGAGAGGTTAAAGCGACTGGGACTTTTCAGTCTAGAAAAGAGGAGACTGAGGGGGGATATGATAGAGGTGTATAAAATCATGAGTGGTGTGGAGAGGGCGGATAAAGAAAAGTTATTTATTAGTTCCTAAATAGAAGAACTAGAGGACACCAAATGAAATTAATGGGTAGCAGGTTTAAAACTAATAAAAGAAAGTTCTTCTTCATACAGCGTAGTCAGCATGTGGAACTCCTTGCCAGAGGAGGCTGTGAAGGCTAGGAATATAACAGAGTTTAAAGAGAAACTAGATAATTTCATGGAGGTTAGGTCCATAAAAGGCTATTAGCCAGGGGATAAAATGGTGTCCTTGGCCTCTGTTTGACAGAGGCTGGAAAGGGATGGCAGGAGACAAATCGCTTGATCATTGTCTTCGGTCCACCCCCTCTGGGGCACCTGGTGCTGGCCACTGTCAGCAGACAGGATACTGGGCTAGATGGACCTTTGGTCTGACCCGGTACGGCCGTTCTTATGTTCTTATGTTCTTATGTTCTAACATATACAGGCCTGATTTATAAATAACACAGAAGAAAGGAAAATGAACGGCTTACATACACAATTAAAGGTCATCGTAGAAGCATTGGCTGACAGCAGTGAAGAATAACACTTATTTAATTCTATTCTACACACTGAAATCTGTTCTCATCCCTCTAGAATCTAAGCACCTTTCAGTCATGCATTAAGCAATGTGGCATCTCTCAGCCATTCTCCGGAGGAGTGGAGTGTGCTATGGAGTGTCTTCTTTTGGAAGGGTTTTTTTAATGGTTTGGTTTTAACGTGGCTCATGTCACCAACGAGGTGACAGCATGGTGTTCGCAAGACACCTGAGTGCACTGCAAGATCATGGACTGATTCAACCATCTGTCAAATAACTGTGGCTATGAACTCTTCTGAGACCTTTCCTCTGCTACCAGCATTGTTCCCTGGTGGACGGGCAGAGTTCAGACTGACACATCACCACGGTACCAAAGATGACAAGCCATGGTACTCACTAAAGCTCTCCATTTATTCACAGGGTCAGTGTGGCATAGAATCATACAATCACAGAGCTGGAAGAGAACTCAGGAGGTCATCAAGTCCAGCCTCCTGCCCAAGCGGGTCTTTTCCCTGCTGTGAAACTCTGGGGTGGATGGACCACATCTTGGGGTTAGAGTACAGCTCAGCCAACATCCCTTCAGTCCCTGGTCACTCTGCTAGGTCTGCCAACAATGGGGCCAGTTCCCATCAATAGAGGTGGCTGTGAGGGCAGGGATCTGGCCTGACACCTCAAACTCATTCTTGACAGGCAACAGAACTGTTGTCAAAAGTGAGCAGTTTCCAGTTAACACTCTTCTGGCTGGATTTGAACCCAAGATCTAGGATCTGTGTGTCACCAGCCCCTGGCCCATTTTAGATCTGTATTGATGTCTGTTGCTTTCTTTCTCTCCTCCATACAAGGGAGAGAAACAGAGCCTGGGGGAGGATGAGAGCTAAAATGCTCAGGGCCAGTTCTTCTGGTGCAGCATGGCTCCATTTTTGTAGACCAGCAGCAGGACTCGATCTGCAGAGCTAGTTTATCCATCTGTAAGGATAGGTCTATACAGCAGTGTTATTTCGGAATAACATAGTGCACATCTACACTACAAGCCTTTATTTTGAAATAATGTCGAGCTGGAGGACTCCTTACTCTGACCCTTATTTCACGAGGAGGAAGGGAAGTCGAAGGAAGAGTGTTCTTCCTTCGACTTCTTGCTGTGCAGACAGAGCCAAAAGCCAAATTAAGCTATTTCGACTTCAGCTACACACCTGACGTTGCTGAAGTTGCGTATCTTAATTTGAGTTTTGCCCTGCTGTATAGACGTGCCCTAAGAGATTCAAGCTGGCAGAGAGTGGCATAGAGATTCTTACGTCCCCCCTCCTGCCAGTGGCACAAGGAACTCAGCCAGCAGAAAGAGGCGTGGCAGGGATGTCTTACACATGGCTATTTGCACTGGCACACATTGGAATAACCCTGGCATTACTCTAGCCTAGTGCACAGGTCTGGCTGTACACTGAGTGGCTTAGGTGCAAGAGTATAAAGATTGTCCTTATGAGCTCTTTGTCTGTGCAGGGGAAGGAATTTTCTTGGAGGCCAGCCCCAGTCTGTGAAAAGAACGTCCCCATTGTGAACCTTACCGACTTCCACTCTAGGTGCATTTCTTGGATCTTACTGCTGCTAACAGAAACAGATAGCAGCCAGTATAATAAAAGCACGCTACCAAAACGAGACACCCCATTGCACATGCTTCTTCCAGTGGGAAGAGCAAGCACATGACAGATGTGTGGTCAAGTTGCTTAATGCACCCTTGGTAGGTTGCCTAATACTAAGGCATAGAATAGCGTGTACCTTCCCCTCCCAAACTGCTTTCATTACCAAAAGCTTTCATTTCTTGATACATTACCAAAAAAGGAATGAGGGTCACTTGGAATAGAAATGTTTGTGAAATGCAGTTACATGATGCCTGGATGGGTCACACTGAGAATGCTCAGTCAGGGCAACCTGCAAAGAATGGAGCACATGATCCCCCAAACTGGTGGTTTATTCTAATAATTAGATTTACCAAGTCAGCAGCAAAGCAGCTTCTACAATACCTTGGTGATTATTAAGAAGCCCAAAAATGCTTTGATGCGGAAATTCAAGCGGCCACTGTAGACAGCTGGCCAGTTTTTCCGGAAAAGCGGCTGATTTTGCAGAAAAACTGGCCAGTCTAGACACAGCCAGTGTGTCTAGACTATACCTCTCTGTCGACAGAGAGATGTAGATTAGGCACATCGAAATTGCTAATGAAGCTGGGATTTAAATATCCTGTGCTTCATTATCATAAACATGGCTGCTGCTTTTTTTCGACACGGAGCTTTTTCGAACCCCCCCCTCCCCCAGCAGTCTAGACGCGGATCTGTAGAAAATAAACCCTTTTCCAACAGATCCTGTAAACCTCATTTTTTGAGGAATACAGGATCTGTCGAAAAAGGGTTTAGTTTCGACAGATCTGAGTCTAGACTGCCATTTTTTTTCGAAAAAACTTCACTAAAAAAAAAGCGGTGGCCATGTTTATGCTAATGAAGCATGGGATATTTAAATCCCTGCTTCATTAGCAATTTCGATGTGTTTGATTTGCATCCCTCTGTTGACAGAGGGATGCAGTCTAGATGTAGCCCCAAAGTCAGTACAGAGACATTCCTGTTTCGACAACATCCAAACTGGTAGCCAAGCTCAGCCACTTGACTGTAGAGCTGTTCAAACTCCTTAACGACTTTCAGTTGATATGAAAGTTCCCTTGAGCTCTTTCTGTCCATATCCATCTTTGGTCACTAGATACCAACACACTTCTCTCATCCAAAGATGTTGTCCTAATCCCATTAGAATTGGCATTTTGAGGCGTTTCTCATCTCCTAAGAGATTTGTATGCAGGAGAGCAATTCAGTAAACAGATTAATCATCTGAGAATTAGAGATGGACAAACAAACCTGGGCTCCTGCAAGATACCAAGATGCAAGGGGTTACGAGTGTTTAGGATTATAATTCAAGGATCTGGAGAAATGGTCTGAAGTAAATAGGATGAAATTCTGTAAGGACAAATGCGAAGTATTCTAATTAGGAAGAAACAATCAGTTGCACACATACAAACTGGGAAATTACTATCTATGAAGGAGTGCTGCGCGGAAAGGGATCTTTGGGTTATAGTGGACCACAAGCTAAATATGAGAGACACAGTGGCAAAAAAAAGCAAACATCATTCTGGGATGAATTAACAGGAATGTTGTAAAGCAAGACACAAGACATAAGTCTTCCACTCTCCTGCACACTGATTAAACCTCAGCTGGAGAACTGTGTGCAGTTCTGGGCTCTTTCCAGAAAAGATGTGGACAAATTGGGAAAAAGTCCAAGTTGCATAAAATGATTAATGGTCTAGAAAAATGACTTAAAAGGGAAGATTGTAAGAATTGGGTTTATTAGTCTTGAA
Organism: Rafetus swinhoei; assembly: GCA_019425775.1. Taxonomy (NCBI): domain Eukaryota; kingdom Metazoa; phylum Chordata; order Testudines; family Trionychidae; genus Rafetus; species Rafetus swinhoei. The sequence goes on from CM033438.1 coordinate 7,034,925, forward strand.
AAGAGAAAACTGAGATTGGGCATAAAGCAGCTTTCAAGTATCTAAAAGATTGTTACAAGGAGGAAGGAGGAAAATTATTACCTTAACTTCTGATGATAGGACTAGAAGCAATGGGCTTAATTTGCATCCTAGGTGGTTTTGGTTGGACATTAGGAAAATTTTCTAACTACTGTATAAGGGTGATTAATCCAGTATAAATTGCTTAGAGAGGTTGTGGAATCTCCATTGCTGGAGATTTTTAAGAGTATTTTATAGAAAACACCTGTCAGAGATGGTCTAGATGGTGTTTGGTCCTGCAATGAGTGCAGGGGACTGGACCTGATGACCTCTCAAGGTTCTTTCCTGTTAGATTCTAGGATTCTATAACTAAGGTGTAAGACTGAATCATCAGAAGGATCTAGGCCTATCTAGGCATAGATAGTGCTGCTCATCAGTAGATCTCAAATCATTGTGCGCTGGTTGGTGAACACCACCCACTTTACCCAGACTCTCACAGCCAGTCAGTGTCAGAGCTACAAAGTGGCCCCAGGGATTAGGGGTCCTAAACTGATGTCCAGCCCACTCCCAATCCACCCTATTGTTCTCTGTCCACTTGTTAAAAATTACAGAATCATAGATTCCTATGGTTGGAAGAGACCTCAGGAGGCCATCGAGTCCAACTCTCGGCCCAAAGCAGGACCAAGCCCAACAAAATCATCCCTGCCAGGGCTTTGTCAAACCAAGATTTAAAAACCTCTAGAGATGGAGATTTCACCACCTCCCTAGGGAACCCATTCCAGTGCTTCACCACCCTCCTAGTGAAATTGTTTTTCTTAATATCCAACCTAGACCTGCACCACTGCAACTTCAGACCATTACTTCTTGTTCTGCTATACATCACTACTGAGAACAGCCTCTCTTCATCTTCTTTGGAACCCCCCTTCAGGAAGTTGAAGGCTGCTACCAAATTCCCCCTCACTCTTCTCTTCTGTAGACTAAACAAGCCCAACTCCCAGATCATTAATAAAGATCTTGAACAAAACTAGCTCCAGAATCCACCCTTGGGGCACTCTGCTTGATACAGATGGCCAACCAGACATCATGCTATTGATCTGTACACACTGAGCCTGACAATCTAGCCAGCTTTCTATATCCACTGAGACAGATCCATGGCTGCCGCACAGTGATGGACGGAAGATACACTGGGGCTTAGGTGAACTGCTTTCTCATCCCTGAGTTAAGAAAAAAAAAGGCCCAAAGCTAATTGCAGGATAATCAGGCAATTAAGGCCTGTGGTGCCACTTTAAAAGGGCTCCCCCAGGCTAGGGAGGGAGGAGCTAGAGTGCGAAGGGCTGGAAGGAGGAAGTGCTGTGTGCAGGAGCTGTGTGGGGGTTTGTAGGGGATGATGAGCAGGTACCAAAGAGAAGGTGCTGGGAGGGACAATTTGGGGAAGTGGCTCAGGGAAAAGCTGTCAGGTCGAGGATGGCGGTAACCCTGCCTGTTGCTGCTGTCATAGGGTCCCTGGGCCAGAACCCGAAGTAATTGGCAGTTCTCCCCAACCTCCCTGCGAGATCTCAACCTCTGCCAGAAGGGCGATCAGGACTCCAGAGGGTATTTTACCCCAAACATATTAACTCGCCTGTGATGAGCATGGCTCAGCCGGCTGTGGCTAGTAAAGAGAACGAGGCCATGCGGAGGGCCCCAGCAAGCCTCTGAGACTAACACTATCTGCCAGGAGCATGAGCCCCATGGGAAAAGCCAGAGCTTTGCTACACCACCTTACAGTTCCTTTCTCCAGGCCATGCTTCTTTACCCAGCTGGCAAGAATACTGTGGGAGACCATATCAAAAGCTTTGCTAAAATCAAAGCACCTCCTGTCTACTGCGTTCCCCACACCCACAGAGCCTGTCACCTTGTCATAGAAGGCAATCAGGTTGGTCAGGCATGACTTGCTCTTGATGACTCCATGTTGACTCTTCCTGATCACTTTCCTCTCTTCCAAGGGCTTCAAAATGGATTCCTTGAGGATCCCCTCCATGATATTTCCAGGGACTGAGATGATGCTGACTGGTCTGAAGGTTTCCGAATTCTCATTCTCCCCCATTTTAAGGATGGGCACTGTATTTGCCTTTTTCCAATCATCCAGGACCTCCCCCAATTGCCACAAGTTTTCAAAGATAATGGTGAATGGCTCTGCAATCACATCAGCCAACTCCCACAGCACCGTCGGATGCATTAGATCCAGACTTTTCTAAATAGTTCTTAACCTGTTCTTTCTCCACTGAGGGCTGCCACCTCCTTCCCAAAAAAGACAGAGGCAAAAAAAGCAACGAGTACTTCAGCTTTTCCCACGTCATCTGTCACTGGGTTACAGCCCTTATCCAGTAAGGGCCACACAACCTCCCTGATCACCCTCTTATTGCTAACATGCCTGTAGAAACCCTTTTTGTTCCTCTTCACATCCCTTGCAAGAGGCAATTCCAATTGTGCTCATGGCACCATCACCCAAGTACCCATTTAAGAACCAGCTCTACAAACACAGATAAATGTGTTTAATTAAGAAACTGAATAGTTTCCCCTTTTTCCCTTTTGTGTCCTTCCCACAACTTTGACAGCCACTGACATAGCCTTGCCTTTTCTTGACCTGTGCAATGATTCCTCCACCTGTATCCAGCACCAAAGTATAGTAAGAGTTCCTATTTAATTAGGTAAATGCTAGCTCTCAGAATGAAAGTGAAAGCTCTTGGAGTGTTTATGGGAAATCCAGTGTTTTCATTTCATACCCCGAGTTTCAAGGATCAAGAGTACTTTCCACTCATTTGCCAGGCTTTGAAAACTACCCATGGACTATAACCCCTGCAGAACAAACTGGAGTAGGAAAGCTTATATCTTACAGGTTAAGTCCTGCTCTTGCAAGATACCCAGCTGCTGGAAGTGACTTTTCTAGGGAAGGACGCAGTCAGAGACCAAAGACGTATTTTGGATGCTTGTCAACTTTCAGGTACTGTACTAGGCTATTCTTTCCCACATTCTGAATTAGTGACAGGCAGCTTGCTTTTTCCATTACAAAGCTTGTTTCCAGTTTAAACATCAGATAGGAATTTGCATTGAAAATCCAAGGCATTTTAACAGTACAGGCTGCTAGAACATATGCTGTATAAGGAAGCTGCTTGTTGCTTGTGCTCTATGCAAGATGGCTAGGATGTGCAAACAATCCTACATGATTTAAACAGTTCTCTGCAATCTTGAATACTTTCCAAATGTTTTAATCCCACAGAGATTGCTTTTGCCTGCTACTATACGAGACTAAGGCTATGTATTTATTGTAAAATAAATTACGTTGTTTTGTACCTTGTGTTAGCTGATTCCACAGTACTTTTACCTCTCTTAGTTAGTTGAGGTTAAACACCTCTGACCTGTGATTTACCTCAACTAACTAGAGGGAGGTAACAGTTACAGTCTGCAGTAGAAGTTTACATTACATTGTTCTGCAGAGAAAATGCAACCTATGAGATAAGTGTGCTGTTTTTTTGCACTTGAGTGAGCTTAGGAAAACTTTTGCCTGATTTTCCAATTCTCCCTCCTTTATTCCTGTGCAAAGGGTGTAAAAAAATTTTACCCTATCAGCATGAACCCATCTCAAAGACCCTTTACACAGTGGGCAATCAGGTTGTGAAAGGTAGGTGCTATTTGTTAAATCCTGTTAGTATTTGGGGGGAGTAACGATCCATTTTCCCAAAGTGAGTATTTTGTAGATATTTTCCAACTGAATGGTTTTATATCATTTGTCAGAACTTTACCGCTACAATGCTTGCAACTCCATTTTGATAAGCATCAGGCACTGAAAGTTACATTAATAAAGTTACTGCTAAACTCCTAGGAGATCTGTTGTGACTACAGCAGGGCTGGAAGCAAATCAATTACAACCTAGTTTGCAGGGATGTTTTGACTTGAACTTTCCTCACAGCTTCATCTCTGTTTGGTTAAAAGCACCCCAAAACTGCAAGCAGTTAACAGTTTCCATGTGGTTTGAGAAAATATACTTTAAAATATTCTGGTGATTTGGCATGTTGTTCCATAGAGTTTAAAATGACTTCCCCACATAATCCCAGCTCCAGTCCCCACTTAATTGCAGCTATTATAGTTTTGTTGATCTCAGAGCCAGGCTGTCACTGTGGGCGCATGCCTGTAGATGGTAATGTATTTCTTTTTAGGGCTGTAGTATTTACTTGGTAATGTGATTGAAAGTGAAAACCAGGGGGCTAAGTAATGTGTCCCAATTCAGATGTAACTCAGCAGGAATGATTTGTAAAGTGAAAACGAATCCAGCCAGGATTGCAAGAAGGAACAGAGTAGCAATTCAAAGAAGGCTTTTCTGAGGCTGGCTTTTTGTTGGCTTGACGTTGTTGTTGTCTTCAATAGCTTACATTTTGTTCACTGTTTTCTATTTGTTTGTATGCTAATTATTGACTGAGTCCTCCAGCTAACACGGGGCAGAAAAAATATGGCCTATGGACTGGATCCAGATTGCCAAACAGTTGGATCCATTCCACGGATATAGCAGGAGCCTCAGCCAGACCCCTGCCTGCCCTGCCCTCACACGGTGCTCAGAGCAGCCAGCTTCAGTGGCCATGTGTGTCTCTGAAGGCTGTGAGCGTGGAGGAGTGGGGAAGAGGCACTGCCCCACTCCCATCACAATCACACAGCTCCCATTGGCTGGTTTCTAACCAATGGGAGCTGACTGTGTTTGCAGGACAAGCAGTATGCAAAGTACCCTTCCACCACCCCCAGCCCAGTCTTGAATCTCCCATTGACCAGTTTTCAGCCAGGAAGCATACCTACTGAGGAAACTGTTGGGCTGCTGGCTGGGAGCTGACCAGGTAAGGACCTTCTGGCCAAAGCCTGCCTCTAGCACCCCAGATCCTCCCTCCTCCCAACCCTCTCCTCCCCCTATTTCATTCCTGCCCCACATAACCCAAACCCTTTGCATACTTGCTCCCATATCTTTCACCTCAATTATCTATCCCCAGTGACAATCCAAATCCCTGCATCCCCTCTTGCCCCTGGTCACAACCCCCTACCAGACCCTGCACTCCCTCCTTCATGCCTCCTCCAGGTCAGAATCCTCTCCTGTGGCCATATCCTGCACCTCAATCCCCTGTCCCATGTCACAACCCAAACCCCTGCACTCTCTCCTGTACCCCTGCCCGAGGTCACAACCCCCTCTCAGATTCTGATCCCCCTTCTACATCACTCCTCCAGATCAGAATCCTCCCCTGCACCCAAACCCCCTCCCGGTCACTGCACCTCCTCTGACACCCCACTCACTTCCTGCAGGTCACATTCCCCTCCTACACCGGAAATAGCTTTAGCTTTACCCCAAGCTCCCTTCTTCACCCAACCTCCATCCCAGACCCTGCACCTTCCTCCATAATATCATGGAAGAGTGGTTGCCCATCAGAAATTGTTGCCCATCCCTGGGCTAGTAGGTACTTAGGCTGGAATTTATGGACCTGAATTCTTCAGCAAGTCTGATTCTGCCACTTAATGAAGGGGTTCTGAGATAGAGAACCTAGTAGAACACCTGTTAAATATGGAGGCTGCTATCAGCCTTTTAAAAGGTAATTTTTTCCCATTCAACCCCCTGGAAAGCAGAGCTCTCCAGATCCCATCACTTTTCCGTTTGTTGTAGCAGAGACCAGAAGGACATGGGATGAGCACTTGGCGTGCATGTACAATTAGGTTTGGGAAATGCAGATGCATTAACCTTATGTAGAGGGAGCTGGCTATTACTTTCCTACACACCATCTCCTCTTGCTCATAAGAACAGCCATACTAGGTCAGACCAATGGTCCATCTAGCCTAGTATCCTGTCTTCAGACAGTGGTCAATGCCAGGTTCCTCAGAGGGAATGAACAGAACATGTAGTCGACAAGTAATCCATCCCCTGTCACTCATTCTTAGGTTCTGGCAAAAAGAGGGTAGGGACACCATCCCTGCCCATCCTGGCTAATAGCCATTGATGGACCTATCTTTCATGAACTTTTCTGTTGGTTTTTTTAAATTCTGTTAGTGCCTTGTCCTTCACAACGTCCTCTGGCAGAGTTCCACAAGTTGACTCTGTGTTGTGTGAAGAATACTTCGTTTTGTGTGTTTTAAACCTGCTGCCTATTGATTTCATTGAATGAGCTCTAGTTCTTGTGTTAAAGGAGTAACTAACTTCCTTATTTACTTTCTTTGCACTAGTTTGATTTCATAGAATTCAGTCCTCCCTTAGACATCTCTTTTCCAAGCTGAAAAGCCCTAGTTTTATTAATCGCTCCTCATACAGAAGCTGTTCCATACCCTAATCATTTTGGTTCCCTTTTCTGAACCTTCTCCAATCCTATTAGATCTTTTCATGCAACCAGATTTGCATGCAGTAACCAAGATGTGAGCATACCCTGGATTTGTACAGAGGCAATTTGATATTTTCTGTCTTATTACCTCTCCCTTTCTTACTGATTCCCAACATACGATTAGCTTATTTTACTGCTGCTTCTTGTTGATTGAACGTCTTGTTCTCCATGCCCCTTTGCACAGACGGACATCAGAGAGTTACTTCAGTGATTAATTTAGTCCTCTTCTTGCCACTCACCGTACTTAGAACTGGTTCTTCTTTCCTTGTTTGTTCAGGCTCCACAATTTAAGATGGGAGGAGGAAGTGTGATGTAGTCATCAGCGCAGCAATGTAAGATTTGGGACTCCTGAGCTGAAATCCTGGCTCCACTGATGCCAGTGGGAATTTTGCTGTTAACTTCAATAGGGACCAGTATTTCACCTCTGCTTTGTATTTTTGCCTTTGCCACAGAGTCACCTTCAGATCCTGAGCAATACCCATGATCTCCTTGTGCTTCAGTTTATCAGTCTGTAAACAGAGTATTTCATACCCTACCTCACAACTGGGCTGTGAGAATTATATGTATAATATTTGGCAAGTCCTTTTGGCATCCTTAGTTTTATTATCACTGAGTTAACCCCTTTCATGAAGGTTAGGTCCATAAAAGGCTATTAGCCAGGGGATAAAATGGTGTCCTTGGCCTCTGTTTGACAGAGGCTGGAGGGGGATGGCAGGAGACAAATTGCTTGATCATTGTCTTCGGTCCACCCCCTCTGGGGCACCTGGTGCTGGCCACTGTCGGCAGACAGGATACTGGGCTAGATGGACCTTTGGTCTGACCCGGTTCGGCCGTTCTTATGTTCTTATGCTTTCCTAAGTGTTCACTCAAGAGAAATCCCCCAGGGTTCACTGGGTGCTTTGCCAGTGTAAGGACCTTTTATTGACATAGTATATATAGTAGCCCAGTGTCTGAGAGTCTGTAACGCTGAAATGCTGTCTGTTCCCTCTGGTCGGCGCTGTTGCCTGAAATGCTGTCTGTTTCCTCTGGGTGGCGCTGTTGCTGAAATGTTGGCTGTTCCCTCTGGGCGGCGCTGTTGCTGAAATGCTGGCTGTTCCCTCTGGTCGGCGCTGTTGCCTGAAATGCTGTCTGTTTCCTCTGGGTGGCGCTGTTGCTGAAATGCTGGCTGTTCCCTCTGGTCGGCGCTGTTGCCTGACATGCTGTCTGTTTCCTCTGGGTGGCGCTGTTGCTGAAATGTTGGCTGTTCCCTCTGGGCGGCGCTGTTGCTGAAATGCTGGCTGTTCCCTCTGGGCGGCCCATGCTACATGGGGAGTGCGGGGCCCAAACAGCCGCTTGCTCCACTTGCTCGCTTGCTCCCCCGTGGCGGCCCAGCTGAGCGGTGCAGAAGTCAGCCGAGTGCCACAGCGGGAGGGGAAGGGGGGTGGGCTGATGACATACATGGCCAGGGGATGGGGCCTGGCCATGTACATCACTGCCCCACCCCCCTTCGCCTCCCGCCGTGGCGCTCAGCTGACTTCTGCACCGCTCAGCCAGGCTGCCACGTGGGAGCAAGTGGTGCAAGCGGCTGTTTGGGCTCCGCACTCCCCATGCAGCACGGGGAGTACGGAGCCCAAATGGCTGTTTGGGCTCCGTGGTCCCCCGAGTGAGAGGCAGGAGGGGGAGGAGAAGAGAAAGAGATAGACAGAGAGAGAGGCAGGAGGCGGAAGAGAGCTGAAAGAGAGAGAGGGGGACAATAGGAGGAGGAGGAGAGAGAGAGAGAGAGAGAGAGAGACGGAGCGAGAGACCGGAGGCTCAGGAGAGAAGACCGACATGGAGGAGAGACCTGAAAATCCCGTCTTATGACTAATTGGCTAGTTGTATCAATAACCTGTTTTAGTGTCTTCCCAGTATTAAAATACTGATCTCTATATTATTCCCATTGATAGCTACACTGACACAGAGTCGGTCCACTTAATTCCGTCTTAATAAACATAGAGCTTGCATATAGCGAATAAAATGCAAGAAACAAAGCCAAATCAGATGAAAATGAGAGACACAAAAAGGATGCAACTGATCAAAATTCATGAATTCATAACCTTTTCCTATCTGAGCGCTGAGCTTTCCAATTAGCGCCAGAGCATCTCATTCATGATCTCCCAAATTCCCTTTCTCCTTTGGTTAATTCTGCCCTTCCCCACCCATCATTTCTGATATTTCCTCTAATACTTCTGCAAAAGGCAATTCATAAGGGGCCAAACTCACCACATTAATTTCAGCAGAGCTACTCCTGGCTTGAATTTAGCACAGGGACTAAGTAATCTCATCAGAAAAAACCTGCCCATTTGGCAACCCAAGAAGTTTGTTTGTGGCTTAGTCAGGGACATGGTACAAAATATGAGATGTCTCACTTATCTCTCATTACACTGCAAGGTTGTAGTCAACTAAAAAAACAGAAACAGATGCTGTACCCCCAGAAGTCTATGTGATTGCTCCAATTTACACAGGGATTTAGCAGCCAAAATGTCTTGTGACCTCAATGAAGAAATCAACAGTGACTTCTCTATGAGTACGTCTACACTAGACCCCTAGTTCGAACTAGGGAGGCTAATGAGGGTGAGCGAAATTGCTAATGAAGCGCGGGATTTAAATATCCCACGCTTGATTAGCATAATCCCAGGCGGTCGCCATTTTGGAAACTGACTAGCTCGAAGGAACTGCCCGCGTCTACACGTGGCAGAGAAGTGGGATTCAGAGATAAACCCCTTAGTTCGAATTAACTGTTAAACCTCATTCCACGAGGAGTAACAGTTAATTCGAACTAAGGGTTTATCTCTGAATCCCGCTTCTCTGCCGTGTGTAGACGCGGGCAGTTACTTCGGGTTAGTCAATTTCCAAAATGGCGACCGGCCGAGATTATGCTAATCAAGCACGGGATATTTAAATCCCGCGCTTCATTAGCAATTTTGCTCACCCTCATTAGCCTCCCTAGTTCGAACTAGGGGGCTAGAGTAGACGTAGCCTATCTCTGTGCTCCTCACCGTCAGTGTGAGCTGGCAATGCTCAGCCTTGATCTCACAGAATCAGACCATTTGAGTAGAGATGTGCAAGCTGCTTCTTAGACAGTGAAAAACAGCCTGAAGCTCAGCCTTGCTTCCAAACTTTGCCACGGGTCAGCCAGGCCCGGAGTCAAGTGCACCTGATATTTGTTGTTCCTAGGTCGGCAAAATATGGGAAGGAGGTGGGCAGCCCTCAGTGAGGAAAGAACAGGTTAAGAACTATTTAGAAAAACTGGACATAAACAAATCCCTGGGGCCGGATCTAATGCATCTGAGGGTGCTGAGGGAGTTGGCTGATGTGATTGCAGAGCCATTGGCCGTTATCTTTGAAAACTCGTGGTGATTTGGGGAGGTCCTGGATGACTGGAAAAAGGCAAATGTAGTGTCCATCTTTTAAAAAGGGAAGAAGGAGAATACAGAGAACTACAGACTGGCCAGCCTCACCTCAGTCCCTGGAAGAATCATACAGGGGTACCTCAAGGCATCCAATTTGGAGCACTTGGAAGAGGGTAAAGTGATCAGGAATAGTCAACATGGATTCACCAAGGGCAAGTCATGCCTGACAGCCTGATTACCTTTTATGACAAGGTGACTGGCTCTGTGGATAATATGGGGAAGTCAGTGGAAATGTTATACTTTGACTTTAGCAAAGCTTTTGATACTGTCTCCCACAGTATTCTTACCAGCAGGGTAAAGAAGTATGGATTGGATAAATGGACTGCAAGATGGATAGAGAACTGGCTAGTCAGGTTCAACGGGTAGTGATCAATGATTCAATGTCTGTTTGGTGGTTGGTTTCAAGTGGAATGCCCCAAGAACTGGTTCTGGGGCTGGTTTTGTTCAACATCTTTATTAATGACCTGGATGAGGAGATGGATTGCACCCTCCGCAAGTTCACGGATGACACTAAGCTAGGGGGAGAGGTAGATACGCTGGAGGGCAGGGATACGGTCCAGAATGACCTAGACAAATTGGAGGAATGGGCCAAAAGAAATCTGATAGGGGTCAACAGGGAGAAGTGCAGAGTCCTGCACTTGGGATGGAAGAATCCCAAGCATTGTTACAGACTGGGGACCTAATGGCTAAGTGGCAGTTTGGAAAAAAGGACCTGAGATTAGAGTGGATGAAAAGTTGGCTATGGGTAAACAATGTGCCCTTGTAGCCAAGAAGGCTATTGGCATATTGGGGTCCATTAGGAGGAGCATTGCCAGCAGATCTAGAGAAGTGATTATTTCCTTTTATTAGGCATTGGTGAGGCCACATCTGGAGTATTGCATCCAATTCTGAGTCCCCCATTACAGAAAGGATGTGGACACATTGGAGAGAGTCCAGGAGAGGGGAACAAAAATGATTAGCGGACCGCAGCACATGATTTATTAGGAGAGGCTGAGGGATTTGGGCTTATTTAGACTACAGAAGAGAAAAGTGAGGGGGGATTTGATAGCAGCCTTCAACTACCTGAAGGGGGCTTCCAGAAAGGATGAGAGAGGCTGCTCTGAGTGGTGACAGATGACACAACAAGGAGCAATGGTCTCAAGTTACAGTGGAAAGTTCTAAGTTAGATATTAGGCAATGCTACTTCACGAGGAGGGTACTGCTATGATTTATGTTGTATTGATATGGGCAATATGGTACCATATGGAGTGGTTGGAAAATGAGATCATTTCAAAGGATCGGTGCAGACACTGGGGGCTGTGAAGTGTCATTCCCCCAATGTGCTGTTCTGGTGTTGGTCTCTTGAATGCAGCTGCAAGTCCTATATTCCTGGTTCCCTCCCCACCATTTTTACTGAGCTATCTATTTCAAGGGCAAGAAGATATTGGCATTAATAAAAAGTTGATCTGGGCTGAATAAACGCCCCATATGAACACCATGTAGAGCTATCCAAATATTTCACACACATTTTGTGATACAGTGAGACAACAAATATCCAGAACAGGCCACAATACCTGTACAGGGCTGTACACAGCTCACAGATCAACAATAAGGATGTTAAGGAGTAGTTGACTAGTTGACTATCTGATAAGCAAATGCTTATCGGATAGTTGAGTCAACTAGTCACTTCTCCCCCCCTTTGCTGCCTCTATCTGAGGGTATGTCTACACTTGCACCCTAGTTCGAACTAGGGATGCAAATGCAGGCATTCGAAATAGTCAATGAAGCGGGGATTTAAATATCTCGCGCTTCATTAGCATGATCTCGCTGGCGCGCTAGTTCGAATCACAGCTGATTCGAACCAGGAAGTGCACGCCGGGATGCATTAGATCGAACCAAACCCCTTGGTTCGAACTAATGTTACTCCTCATTTTTCATTTTGCAGAATGCCCTTTGCCTCTGGTTTCAGCCAGAATGAAAGTACATTGGCACTGGTGTATGTGGGCAAAACAGCTGCTGCAGCATATCCGGCCTGAGGTGCTTTGGCAGAGCTGCGTGGGCCTAGGAAGGGCAGGTCAGGGCTGAGAACACTGGCAAAGCTCTGGCCCAATTTAGTGACAGGATATTTAAATGTTGCTGGACAGGACTGAGGTGTGTTAATGGCACCCATGGGAGAACCTTGCCCGGCATCATCTTTGTGCGCTAAGCCTGGCTTGTCCTGAGAACTAAATTCAAGTCCATGATTTTCATTAACATGATAGAAAGGACTTTGAAAGTGATCCCAGTGAACCGTGCAGGAAAGACTGCACAAGGTACAGACCTATCCAGAATTAAAAAAAAGAGCAAGAAGTAGCCAAAGGTAAGAACTAGGCAGATTCAAGGCACAGTGCTGAGGAGTAGCAGACAAAGCTCAGCCAAATGAGGGTAGTTACACAGTGACAGAATGAAAACAAAGATAAAGATTATGTAAGAACTGAAGACAAACAACAAGAAGCTTGTACATAGGTCACTGAAGAAGACAACTAATCTCAAGGCCCAAAATCCTGCCAAATCCTTATGTACATAAAGAACCGCTTGTGTGTGAGTATTTCTTTGGAAGCCAGTAGGTAAAGTTACAATTCCTATAGGTTTGCAGGGGCCCTAGGCTCCCACCTCTTTTCTCCTCTCTTCTAGTCCTAGGGTGGGTTGTCTGACCAATTATTAGTTGATCTTTTTCACTGTAAGTCTCCCTATTCGGGGGGTTCTATCAGAGTGGATAATTTCCTTGTGACAAAACTTGACATAGAGGTTCAGCATTTTTTTTTCCTTTTTGTAAATCTGGCACATATAAACTGATTTCCACCTAGACACCTTTGAACAGCTCATAAATGATGCTTTTTCTTTAGGCCAAACTAAGGGGCCCCTCCATTCATGCAGGCTAATCATTCCAGCAAACCTGTGAATAACAAAAAGACAGATGGGTAGTGTAGACTTGGAACAAAATGTGGACTACACCCAAATGGTAAGATTTCACACACACAATTGTTGATTTCCATTTGATTTCATGGCACTGTAAAGTGGGGTTTAAAAATCAGCCATCTTGATTTTTTAAAAATTTGACTCAGTGTAAACCTACATTTGACATAGTAGGTCTATAAATGTTTGTTTACATTCCTTTAAAATGTTATAAGGACATTTCTGTTTCTTGGCTGATGCTTATAAGGACTGTATGAGTAATTCTTTAAGTTCAATGTAGTTAAACGTCTACTCAATTTTTTTACAAGATCATTGCCAAATGACTGCTTAAGGGAAATGATGAAATTTACTATGTACAAAATACACTGAAAACATAGAGTGTTTTAATTTTTTATTTTCAGAGTGAAGTAAGATTTTTTTTCCAAGTTAACAGCATCCCTTTAAATAGTTACATTTATTTATATACAGCATCCTCCATATACTCAAGCACTGTAAAACAGAAATGAACTTACCTTAGGAGTTGCTTACAGCCTGCAGTGGGAGGACAGCGCACCAAAAACTGGCAAAGATTAGAAGTGTAACACAACATACATTTTGTGCATTGTCACTTGTTAACTGAAGGTTGTGAGCCCTCTGGTGGTTTAAAGGAAAAGTCCAGGAATTTCATCATTTAGCACTGGGGTGGGGAATCTAAGGCCTGGGGGCAAAATGCAGCCCCCAGCTTACCTGTGTCTGGCCCCTGAGGCTCAGGGGTCCCCCGCCCCACCATTGGGGAATCCATGCTGGCACTTCAGACTTCCTCCACCCCCATGTGGGACTGGAGCACACAAAGTCTACTAGCCTGCGACCAGCTTCCAGATGGACGGAGTCGGCACCCTTGGGATATAATATGGATGGGGGGGCTTCTCCAGTGGCACAGTGCATAAGGTGCCTGTGGAGCCAGAGGTCAAGGGCCCAAGACCCTCTCCCCAGGTTCCCAAGGTACAGAGCTCACATCCTGGTAACAAAGAAAGGATGGGGTGGGGGTCAGAATGCAGGGAGGCTGGGGGCCTCCTCCAGTGGCATAGTGGTCAAGGTATCTGCTTCCTGAAAAAGAGGTTAAGGTCTGAGACACCCTGCCCCCAGGGACAGCCAAGTCTCTGGTGTGCAAGGGGAATGTGAGGATTATCTTTCTCCTTCTCAGTGTGTGTGGGGGACATCAGTGAGAGTTTATGGGTATTTTTTCTTCTCACTTGCATGTGGCCCCCAACTGATTTTTCTGTGGGTCAGCAGCCCCCAACCAAAAAAGGTTCCCAACCCCTGATTTAGCATCACCAAATTCAGATGAGGAATAAATATGTCTTGTGTTTCTTTTTTTCTCAGAGCTGGATGGCTCTCAGAATAGCGATGGGTGTCCAGCAGCTTGGTGCCTGAATCAGTGGTTCAGATCCCAGCCATGGGGGCAGTGCAGGGAAGTTTAAGAGTCTGACAATTCCTCAATGGTTTAATACAGGAATTAAATCCAGGCCAGATTCCTACTGGATAGACAGAGCAGACACCTGCGCCATGACCCCATCCTTGCGTCCTCTCCAGCACAGAAACCAAAGTATATCCGGGCCAGGGAGACAGTTACACACTCATCCTTAGAAGGGTTAATCCATAGCCAGTTGGAAGCTACATTCCTCTTGGTTTAGCACGAAAGCATGCCGTTCAGGAAACACTTTCTGTTATAAAAGATTCTTCACACACTCTTTTGAGACACTCCCACACCTCCCTTGTTTGTAGCAGCAGGTCTTTGAACTGTGGGCAGGAGAAACCCCCTCAGACTGGGAAGGGCCTTTCTCTCCCTCCCCCAAACCTCCGTCAAATTCCACTTGGGTTTTGCTGAGACCTATCCTAACCCATTTCCACGCTCTTGTTTGCATTTCTTTGTGCCCAAGACTTGAAGCCAGGGTGGGCTGTGGGAATGGTCACAAGGGCCAGGGTCCCACAGAGCTGACTCAGGAACAGAACCAAAATGGCCCCACTGCCAAGGGCCAACGCTCTTCCTTGACAAGATTGAGCTGCCCAGTCATCACCCAAATGCTTTCGCTGCATTGTACAGTGGGTTCTCCGTTCCGCAAAAGGCCTGTGTCCTGAGGGGCTGTTTTGTTACTGGCGAAAAGGAGATAAAACAGCAAGAGACAGGGATGGGAATTCTAAACGTTGTAAATTCAGTTTATGCCCAGGAAACTGATGTCACCTCTTCTGCTCTGACAGAGTAACACCAAACGCTGAACATCTACGGCACATTTCATCCCAGGCTCTTGGAAAAGATATCAGGGACTTGATGGACTCCCTCCGGAAGACAGCTCTATGCCTCCTGTTCCTGTCCATTTCTTCGGGTGCTTCCAACAGCAGTAAGTCACCTCATTTTACGTGTTTGCCGCAATACTGTGTTTTTTATGCTGCAAGGAGAAAGCTGAACTGTTAAACATTAAGAGCAGCAACTCAATCAGCTGGAGCTAGAGCAGTAGCTCTCAACCCACAGCCCAATCAGCACAGTTGTGGCTCACGCAAGACCCTCAGGGCCATATGGGTAGTGGTGGACGAGAAACAGGTTGAGAACAACCACTGAGCTAGACTAAGGAGGAAACTGAAGTAGGCTACGGAGAAAGAGCTGAGGCTAGAGGGAAAGGAACCAGAAGCTTGGCAAAGAGGCACCGCAGTACCGATTGTCTAAAGGGATTCTGCAAAGCACACCTCTCCTGCTCCACTCCTGCGCCAAAAGCATGCTTGGGAATAAGCCAGCAGGAGAGATTTAGAGCAGCTGTTATCAAATGGTCAGGTGACACATTGTCATTTCTCTCCCGTATGCTCTGCAGAGTGAGACACGGCTCAGACTGGCTGCTCACTGCTCCCACTGGCTCAGCTCCACTTCGACTATATTGGTCGAACCCCTGTCTACAGAGCCACAAGGTGGCAGACTAATGTTGAGACTAAGCTACCACCAGTGCTGTTCCATCCTTCGGAAATGCTCTTTCAATGAAGTAGAGTTAAATGCTGGCCTTCCGTCATCAGTCAGTAATCTAGGGGCACATTCACCCCAGCTGTCATTCCACAGACAACAGTGGAATGACACTAGAAATTAGTTTAGCCCAATTTAAAAGTCTGTGTTTGGTTACACGTATTTGCTTTTATAGAGTTGCATGGGTGTCACGTGGGACTGAATATGACCAAACTACCCTATTAGCCTATCATAAAATGGGATTTTCAGGTCTCTCCTCCACCTTGGTCTTCTCTCCTCTCCTCGGTTCTCGCCGCCGCCGCTCTCTCTCTCTCTCTCTCTCTCTCCTCCTATTGCCTCCCCCTCTCTCTCTCAGCTCTCCTCCGCCTCCTGCCTATCTCTCCGTCTCTTTCTTTCTCTTCTCCCCCTCCTGCCTCTCACTCTCCCTTTCTCTTCTCCTCCTCCTCCTGCCTCTCTCTCCGCTCCGTCTCTCCCCGGCCCCCTTCCTCTTCCCCTTCCCCTCCTGCCATGGAGCTCGGCTGAGTGCTGCCTGCTCAGCCGGGCTGCCGCGAGGGAGGGGCACGGGGCGGTGACGTACACAGCCAGGGGGCGGGGCCGTGTGCGTCAGCGCCCGCCTCCTTCCCTCCCACTGGGGCTCAGCTGAGCGGCGCAGCACCAGTGCCACTCAGCTGGGCCCCAGTGGGGAGCAAGCAGCAAGCAGCCGTTAGTCCGCGCCCCCATGCCGCTGCAGGAGAGGGGAAGGGGGGGCGGTGACATAGACAGCCCCAACCCCTGGCCGTGGACGTCACCGCCCCGCCGCTTCTCCCCCGCAGCGGCCTGGCTGAGCGCACAACACTCAGCCGAGCCGCCACGGAGGGAGGGGAAGGGGGCCGGGCGGTGACATACACAGCCAGGGGGCCGGGCCATGTATGTCAGCGTTACAGACTCACAGACACTGGGCTACTATATATTTGATGGTGTCTAACAGATACAAGTTTTCTCCACTTAAATCTACTCTGTATCTTAGCAATCAAACACTTGGGGATTGCTGCTTGAGTAATTATTTATTTGTGTTCTTTTTTTCCCCTCTGCCTCCCTCAGAATTTGCAAGCTTCAACTGCAGCAGCATCAAGACAGAATATAACAAAACTGCTGTAATTTCATGCAACAGCAGCAAGAAGATTACAAATGTGGCAGTTAAGTACTGTGAAAGTTGTGCTAACGAGAGCTCGTGCTCCAAAACGGTTATTAACACATGGGAAAAAATATATTTGAGTGAAGAGGGAAGAATTCAGTTGAAGCTATACAATGATAGTGCAGAAGTGCACATACAGAAAGTAAACGCCACTGATCGAGGAGATTATAAATGGTATGTTTACGTCGACGGTGGGGAAGATTATGGATGTACAGCCCTGGAGATTACAGGTAAATTCAAAGCATAGAAACAATCCTGGACACTACATTAAACTACTCCAGATTTCAGTTACTTTTTTGACCATTTTAATAAATAAGTTCAGTTAGACCCTGGATTAGTTTCCAACGGGCAATTCCCAGCACTAGAGGTTTTTGTGAGGAAATAAAGAGGTTTACTGAAGAAATAAACCATTTCAGACAAATTCTACATTGGGTTAGGTCCTGCCCTGCCCCACTGATTGGAAAGGTTGAAGCACAATAAAAAAAGAGGGGTGACTGGTGACCTGCTGATGAGCAGATGCAAGGTCGGTGTTTATTGTCTGTGTAATCAGCACTTCATAATGAGCGGGCTCACCAAGTTTCATGGGTCTAGCTCAAGGGGGCAGATGGAATTTTACCGTGTTCTTCTCCCTGTTCCAGTCATGTGTATTATTTTAGCTTGTTTAGGCCAGACTGTGGCCCTCAGAGTGTGCCCATCCGGGGCTGAGGTTTCCCTTGTGCTGCTGCCCATGGCACAGGGTGGGAGAGGTGGCCAAGAACCCTACTTCCCCTCCCATGCATGTGGCCAGGCAGAGGGTGAGCATTGCAGGGAAGCTTGGCTCAGCCCTTCCCCCCACTTATCACCCAATGCAGCCGCCTCCTGCGTGCAAGGGGAAGTAACCTTTGCCAGGCCTGGCATGAATTCTCTCTTTCTTCTCTGCCCCCTTAGGACATGGGGGACTAGACTCTGAGTCACTGAGTAGATCTGCTCCAGCCTCAGTGCAGCTAGTTCTGCTTCCTGCCTGGGGCAAAGCCACTAGGTAGCCCCTCTCTAGCAGCACAGGAAGAGCGAGATGCTGCCAGAGGGGGTTGGGATGCTGTGGATTGGCCATTACGGATAATGTTAAATAATGTGTTGGGTTGATACTATTTACCCTGGGGGTGTGGGGACTAACAGCTGGACAGGAGACAGACGGAATATCTGCAGACTCTCGAAAGTCACCGCTGGTTGGTAGGAGCCGCCACGGCATGTTGGTACAAATGGCAGCAGTTAGAAGGCAGAGTGGAGACTTTTGCTGGGATCTCAAGGATGATGCCAGGAAGAGACTCTCAGGATTCCCGAAACTAGTTTATTGGGTCCTATAGGAAGCCAGGCTGCTGGAAATGTGGCAGGTCAGTGAGCTTAGGGCCTGAGAGAAAGTCTGGTATGGGGTTTGTAGTAAGACTTTCTAGGAAGCAAGAAAGAAAGAGTGAATTAATTAATTCTTGGTTTACCTGCAGTTAATAAAGTAAGATAAACTTAAAAAACAACAAATAGTCTGTTCAGACTATTTGTTGTTTTTCAAGTTTATCCTGTACAGACTAACTCGGCTACCCCCTGAAGCTAATAAAGTAAGAGTTTGTTAACCAAGACTGGCATGGAGCTAGGGCTGACTGAGCTTTCATACAATGGCCTGTATGGGCAACAGGCTATAAAATTTCCCAAGGGCATTGGGAAACCTGGGGCTGTGATAGCCATGGGAGTCAGGCCTGGATCACACACAGGGTGCTGAGATATGGACTGGGGTCCATTGAATTGCTGGGTGAGAGGAGCCCGTAGAGCACACGGCTGCACTGTGTGTGACTCAAGTGATGGCTGCCAGGCCCTGCACGTTGCATGGTCGCTCACAACACAGAACATTCAGAGACACTGACGCCCAAACACCCTGCAGAAAGCAGAACTCCTGCCATCCCCAGAGCCTGTAGTGAGTCTTTTCTGGCCACTTTTCTTTATTCCCAAGCGGTACTTACACATATGGTATAGGGGCAGTTGTCACCCACCCTCACACCAGATCCTATAGGTCCATCCCCACAGACAATGCAGTCAGCAGGGCTGTGACACAGTTTTAGGGGCAATTCAACCTCGACTGAACTTCCGGGAGTTCCCCTCATACTCCAAGGCTGAATTCAACCCATAGTTTAGCTGTTCGTTAGGACCCTCTAGTCACCCGTTGAAATCACTGTGTAAAGCAATCTTCAGAGATTCTGCAATTGGCAGAAATCATTCAGCTGTCGTGGACCCAACGCTGTAGCTATGATTTCAGTGGTATGAGATCAGGCTCTCAAAAAAGCAATGGATTTTGCTAGCACCACAAAACAGATTTACAAGCCACAGTCAACACTGTGTTTCTTTCAGCTCCTGAAACTGAGCCTAACCTCATTTGGAACAGAACCGAGTTCGCCTGCCTGTCGCCTATAGGGCATCAGCAAAGGCAGATCCACTGGTTCGACGGCCATGGGACCAACCTGACGGGCAAAGCAAGCATGGTAGCCAAAGAAGTAGAAGATGGCTTTACCAGCCTTACCAGCACACTCCATGAGAGCCCCAGCTTAACTGCATCCGGGTATTGCTGCGTGGTGGTGTATGACGTGCACACCAAGAGAAACAAAACCAAGTGCCTTAGTGCAGACACAGTCGAGGACTATCTTCGATTTACTTCAAACCCAGGTATAAAATGCAGAAAAACTGCCTTTCAGCCACAAATCTTTAATCTATTATTTGGCTCTGGTGAGGCCACATCTGGAGTATTGTGTCCAATTCTGGGCCCCCCACTATAGACAGGATGTGGACGCATTGGAGAGGGTCCAGCGGAGGGCAACCAAAATGATTAGGGGGCTGGAGCACATGACCTATGAGGAGAGACTGAGAGATTTGGGTTTGTTTAGTCTGCAGAAGAGAAGAGTGAGGGGGGATTTGATAGCAGCCTTTAACTTCCTGAAGGGAGGTTCCAAAGAGGATGGAGAGAGGCTGTTCACAATAGTGACGGATGGCAGAACAAGGAGCAATGGTCTCAAGAGCAGCCGTTATCAAATGGTCAGGTGACACATTGTCATTTCTCTCCCGTATGCTCTGCAGAGTGAGACACGGCTCAGACTGGCTGCTCACTGCTCCCACTGGCTCAGCTCCACTTCGGCTATATTGGTCGAACCCCTGTCTACAGAGCCACAAGGTGGCAGACTAAGGTTGAGACTAAGCTACCACCAGTGCTGTTCCATCCTTCGGAAATGCTCTTTCAATGAAGTAGAGTTAAATGCTGGCCTTCCGTCATCAGTCAGTAATCTAGGGGCACATTCACCCCAGCTGTCATTCCACAGACAACAGTGGAATGACACTAGAAATTAGTTTAGCCCAATTTAAAAGTCTGTGTTTGGTTACACGTATTTGCTTTTATAGAGTTGCATGGGTGTCACGTGGGACTGAATATGACCCAATTAGCCTATCATAAAATGGGATTTTCAGGTCTCTCCTCCACCTGGGTCTTCTCTCCTGAGCCCTGGTCTCTCGCTCGCTCGCTCGCTCCCTCTCTCTCTCTCTCTCTCCTCCTATTGCCTCCCCCTCTCTCTCTCAGCTCTCCTCCGCCTCCTGCCTATCTCTCCGTCTCTTTCTTTCTCTTCTCCCCCTCCTGCCTCTCACTCTCCCTTTCTCTTCTCCTCCTCCTCCTGCCTCTCTCTCCGCTCCGTCTCTCCCCGCCCCCCTTCCTCTTCCCCTTCCCCTCCTGCCATGGAGCTCAGCTGAGTGCTGCCTGCTCAGCCGGGCTGCCGCGAGGGAGGGGCACGGGGCGGTGACATACACAGCCAGGGGGCGGGGCCGTGTACGTCAGCGCCCCTCCCCCCTTCCCCTCCCACTGGGGCTCAGCTGAGCGGCGCAGCACCAGTGCCACTCAGCTGGGCCCCAGTGGGGGAGCAAGCAGCAGCAAGTGGCCGTTTGGGGTCCGCGCTCCCCATGCCGCTGCAGGAGAGGGGAAGGGGGGGCGGTGACGTAGACAGCCCCGCCCCCTGGCCGTGGACGTCACCGCCCCGCCCCTCCTCCCCCGCAGCGTACCATATGAACCACAAATTATCCCCCTACGAATTGCCGCTTTCATAGCCATTGTACATTTTTGAGTCTTTAGTAACACACCCATTTTTTTTTCCAGCTCTGGAAATTCCGAAGACCAGGAAAGACCATGTTGCTACCATTCTAGTGCTCCTCTTTCTGGTGCTCTGCTGTTTTGCAGCCATGCTGTACTACAAGTACCGCCAGCGAGGTACAGTCGGACAACACACATTCAGGGCAAGGCCTGTCCCGTCTTCACCTAGTGAATTGCCAAAAGTCACTTGCTGTGAGCTAGTACCCACAAACACAGCTAATCCATGCTGCATGGTTGTCGGCTGGAACAAACGTGGGGGCACTGTCCAAAGGACCTTTGCAAATGTGTTAACTACCACAAGCTAGTTGGTAAATAATTAAATGGAGATGAAAATTTGGTAACAAATTAAATGGAGATTGGTTCAGTGCAGACCAATTTCTGAGAGTTTTGAAGAGGGAAGAACGCTGCTGCTGAAGGGTATGGCTTCCCTGCAAAAGAAAGGCTCTTCAGTCAGGTCAAGCTTAGGGATAAGGGTAACATAACAAATGGGAATAAGGATATGGAGGTAGATATTACCATATCCGAGGTAAAAGCCAAACTTGAACAGCTTAATAGGAGTAAATCAGGGGGCCCAGATAATCTTCATCCAAGAATATTAAAGGAACTGGCACATGTTCATTAGCAAGTCCATTAGCAAAAATTTTTAATAAATCTTTAAACTCAGGGGTTGTACCATTTGACTGGAGAATTGCTAATATAGTTCCTATTTTTAAGAAAGGGGAAAAAAGCGACCCGGGTAACTATAGGCCTGTTAGTTTGACATCTGTAGTATGCAAGATCTTGGAAAAAATGTTGAAGGAGAAAGTAGATGGGGACATTGAGGTTAATGGCAATTGGGACAAATTACAACATGGTTTTACAAAAGGTAGATTGTGCCAAACCAACCTGATCTCCTTTTTTGAGAAAGGAACAGATTTTTTAGATAAAGGAAATGCAGTGGATCTAATCTACCTCGATTTTAGTAAGGCATTTGATACAGTACCACATGGGGAATTATTGGTTCAATTGGAAAAGATGGGGATCAATATGAAAATTGAGAGGTGGATAAGCAACTGGTTAAAGGGGAGACAACAGTGGGTCATACTGAAAGGTAAACTGTCAGGTTGGAGGAAGGTTACTAGCAGAGTTCCTCAGGGATCAGTTTTGGGGCCAATTTTATTTAATCTTTTTATTACTGACCTTGGCACCAAAAGTGGGAGTGTCCTGATAAAATTTGCGGATGACACAAAGTTGGGAGGTATTGCCAATTCAGAAAAGGATCGGGATATCATACAGGAAGATCCGGATGACCTTGTAAATTGGAGTGATAGTAATAGGGTGAAATTTAATAGTGAGAAGTGTAAGGTTATGCATTTAGGAATTAATAACAAGAATTTTAGTTATAAGCTGGGGACACATCAGTTGGAAGTAACGGAGGAGGAGAAGGACCTCGGAGTCCTGGTTGATTATAGGATGACTATGAGCCGCCCTTGTGACATGGCTGTGAAAAAGGCTAATACGGTCTTGGGATGCATTAGGCGAGGTATTTCTAGTAGCGATAAGGAGGTGTTAGTGTCGTTATACAAGGCATTGGTGAGACCTCATTTGGAATATTGTGTGCAGTTCTGGTCTCTCATGTTTAAGAAGGATGAATTCAAACTGGAACAGGTACAAAGAAGGGCCACTAGGATGATCCGAGGAATGGAAAACCTGTCTTATGAAAGGAGAGTCAAGGAGCTTGTTTACCTAACCAAAAGAAGGCAGAGGGGAGACACGATTGCTCTCTTTAAATATATTAGAGGGATAAATACCAGGGAGGGAGAGGAATTATTTAAGTTTAATACCAATGTGGACACAAGAACAAATGGATATAAGCTGGCTAGTAGGAAGTTTAGACTTGAAATTAGACGAAGGTTTCTAAACATTAGAGGAGTGAAGTTCTGGAACAGCCTTCCAAGGGAAGTAGTGGGGGCAAAAGACCTATCTGGCTTCAAGATTAAGCTAGATGGGTTTATGAAGGGGATGGTTTGATGAGGTAACATGATCTTGGTAACTAATTGGCCTTTCATTATCAGTGGTAAATAGGCCAATGGAGGGATGATAGGAGTTACTATGGAGAACTTTTCCTGGGTGTCTGGCTGATGAGTCTTGCCCACATGCTCAGGGTTCAGCTGATCGCCATATTTGGGGTCGGGAAGGAATTTTCCTCCAGGGTAGATTGGCAGAGGCCCTGGAGGTTTTTCGCCTTCCTCTGTAGCATGGGGCACAGATCACACCTGAAGGATTCTTTGTATCTTGGGGTCTTTAAACTATTTGAAGGCTTCAGTATCTGAGATATAGGTGAGAGGATTATTCCAGGAGTGAGTGGGTGAGATTCTGTGGCCTGCATTGTGCAGGGGGTCAGACTAGATGATCATAATGGTCCCTTCTGACCTTAAAGTCTATGAGTCTATGAGTAAGTTCACAGTAAGAACATGGCAATTTGTGAGCTTTTCAGCCTGAATAAACAGATTCAAACTCGCTGGGCTCAGTCTAGCCCACTGCAACGAGTCGTGCGCAGTTGTCTTGCCAGCGAAGGATCGGGCTAGCCACCCGAGCTCAGACCTCGGGGCTAGGAGAGCTGGAGAGCTTGAACCACAGTGTCCACACTGAGCAAGTCTGCCTCCCCAGGTTGGGAGGCTTATGCCCAACTGCAGTGTAGACAAGTCCCTTTTAGGCCTGCACTCTTGCTGCTAGCCCAAATTAAAAGCAGAGCTGCTGCATCTTTACCACTCTTTTAACCTGGGTTAGCTAACCCCCGTTAGGAGCACACCTCAATTTGCAGTTGTCTGCAGGTGGAACGGAACCTCTGGAGCTCAGTATCTGAGCCAAAAGCCAGCTGGCTATTAACTAAGGCTGTAGCATGGACTCATTATTCTCTCTGTAAGAGGTCTCGGTGCCACTAATGGGACAGAACATCACAGCCAGAAGGTGGGTGGGCTACATCTCCTCTTGAGCTTACTGTTTGATTTAACCTCTGTTTGTGTGCACTTAAACCCCTCCCGGTTACAAGCCAGGTATAGTTTGTCCCAGCCCATACCTCTTCAGGAGAGCAACCTCGCACATAACTGTGCCCAAGAACGTAAGATGCGTCCCTGCTCATCCTCCAGTGAAGGAGTTGCAGGCAGCTGAGGGCACCTTTCTTATGTACTAAAGAACCTTGTGCTTTTCAGCCATAGCCATTGTAAAGGTCAGGACCAGCTCAGACACCTAGAGTGTCCCACCATGCAAAATAATAAGTCTGGAGAGGTGTAACCCCCCAGCCCTGACAGTCCCATCCTGCCCCCAGTGAGGTCCAGACCCACAATTCACAGAAATATTGTTTAAAAGTATCCCCACGGCATGTTTTTGAATTCCACTGAAAGTCAATGGGACCAGGGCTCCAGAGTAACATGGGCGTTTTTGAAAATGCTTCCTTTGGCCACTCGTATCAAGCCAGGCAAAGGGCTAGTCCCTGGCTACATTTCAGATGACATTTAAAGTAAAGCAGAGGGTGGCAGAGCCAAATGCAGCCCAGGGGAAGAACTTCAAACGCACGTGAGACAGCATTGCACTTGGTACACAACTGATCAGGGAACCATGCACGGGGCTGTGCCGCAACACATGACTGACCACAGTCAACATCAAAACATTTTCTGTGTCTGCACTCACATGGGATGGTGCCTCTCATTTATTGTTGCCCCTGGTCTTGATCAGCATGACTGACATCTGTATTCAACAACACTATATAACTCCTGAAATTAAGTCATTTGCTGGTTTCGTACACTTTCTAATGCCAATCCCTCTCTCCCTTCATTTTCCTAGCAGCCAACAAAAGGAATCTTGTAGACGTGTTCCGGAGACTGCAGCTGATTCTGAGACAACGTAAGCCTTTAACTTTTCCCTATTTTATCTAATGATGGAGCAAGTTCACCCATTGTCTAATTCAGCTGAAATTAGTGGTGTGGTGCCGGAGTTGGGTTTAGCCCAATATATATGGGGTGTGATTGCTTTGTTACACTTTAATGCTCTTCAAGATGAAAAGCTGATCAGAGCCCAATGTAGTTCATTGCATGGGCTGGTCGCATGAACTTCTCCGAGGCAGCTCTGCCAAAACACACCTCAGTTCTGACCTTCAGTGAATATGCTCTGGGAACATACACAGCTGGGAAAATGCACCTATCTCCTGATCTGAAGCACCTCTGGGGTGCCCTGCAGCTCTGCTGATGAACTGCTGGCCTCCTGTTTTAGTGCTGCCAGCCCTCCCCTAACCACCACCAAGCTCTAACCAGGCATGTTAGTCCTACTGAAATTTGGCTTCTGTCCCTCCACACTCATCTGCAACGTCCTCTTCACTTCCAGTCCTGGCAACCAACTCAGCCTTTGGAACAATTTAACCAGGGCCATGGTGGATTCTCCATCACTGGCAATTTCTAATTCCCTGTTGGATTGTTTTAAAAGATATGCTCTACTTCAAAAGGCCTGATTCTGGGGAAGTCTAGTGACCTCTGTTAGGCAGCACGCAGACTAGACGGTCACACTGGTCTCTTTGGGCTTGGAATGTAGGAATCTATGACCCAGAATGGCAAAGAACACTGCTTGCCAGAACACGCTGCAGCTCCACTGAGGAGTTGCCAGGACAGTATATTAGTGTACACTAGCCCCCTGTGGAACCACGGCAACAGACTCCCCCTCGGCCCTACAGGCAATCCCACTTGGTCAATGTTGTGGTATCTTGGCAGGGCCATGCAGGGGAAGCTGACACCACCATAGTCTGTGCTTTGCCCACAATTTACCCACACAGATACACATTAGGTCTAGTTCTGATCTCATTGACCCCCTTCCGGTGGAATGCCACTGACTGTTGTGAATTCCTATTTACTCTGGTGGGTGAGAGCTCAGGAGTGGGCTCACAGTCAGCCAGGTGGCCACTAGCCTGACTTCAGACATTAATTTTGTTAAGAGGTAATTGTGTTTATTGTGGTCTCACAAGAGTCTCCCCTCCCTCCCCGATTTTACAGATGACAGAGAAGATGGAAATGGTTTTGCAGATGACAAAACAGAAGAAAATGAACCTAGCCTGTCAAAACAACCTGGCGTGTGAAAACAAGATGACTCCTAACAGGAAACAATGATGGTCCAGCTTGCCCAATGCAACTGAATTTAAGCAAAGCAAGACACAGAATCAGACAATCAGCTAATAGATGCTACGCAAACAAGCAATATGAAGCAACTGATACTTTAAAGATCTTTATTTGACACACCTGTTTTGCAGATTAGGGGCTAAATGCTCCTCTCAGTTTCACTGGAGTAACTCAGTGGAAAATGTGGCCTGATCATTTGAGCAAAGTCCATTCCCTCCTTGATGCTTTAAGGCCATATTTTCCCCACTTCTGATGGAATCAAATCTTTGTTTCTTACCTTTTGGAAGGGCTAAGATGGCAGCTAGATGTCTATAGCACTGTATCCCTTGATTAACCTGCATCTGTCAGGAGGGCGGTGCAGAGCATGATCACAAGTCTGTAGTGAGAATGCTGATCTAATTCACCAACCCCTAGAACAACATGAGGGTTGTTAGGGGGCTGCAGACCGGGGAATCTGGGGACTTGCAGAGTTGTCTGACGAATGGACACACTAAAGAGAAAATGAGTGTGAATGGGGCCCTAACTTCACAAGTAGATTGCAGAAGTTAATTGCACTGATTTTTTTCTACACTTGATACCAAATATGTCAAGAAAGTGGGGAATCTTGTTCTGTGGACTGACAGTTACAAGAACCTTGGATTATTTCATCTAAAAAAAGAAGATGTACTGCTTGTTATGATTCGTTTCAAGCTCAGGTGCTTTTAAAAATTTTGTTCCTTGCCTCCCCTAGATATTGCTTGAAATCTCTCAACATGGCTCTCGAGCTGGTGCAGCTCCAATAGGGAAGTAAGGGTGGAATGTTAGGTAAGCCAGAAAGTGTCTGATTGGCGTCAATTAATCGTGCACTCTTCCCAGTGCTCCAGCAAACACAGGGACCTGGGTGCTAATGATAGTTCCTTGTCATCCTCCTCTCACTGAGTTTTCACCCATTATTAGGCCCAGAACAGGAAGCAGCAGGTACAAAGTTCCATCTAAGCCTTTGTAAAGAGCTGGCAATTCCATGACCAGGCATCCACTGGGTCTCAGGAATTTGTTAGTCGAGGAGATGGATCTCCTGATCAGTGCAATGATGATTCATTCTTCAGTTAATTAAAGCCAAAGGCATATCAGCAATGATAGTGTATTTACACAGCTAGAAATTCATGGGCA
Organism: Rafetus swinhoei; assembly: GCA_019425775.1. NCBI lineage: Eukaryota > Metazoa > Chordata > Testudines > Trionychidae > Rafetus > Rafetus swinhoei. The sequence goes on from CM033438.1 coordinate 7,062,264, forward strand.
CAGAGCCAATGGTAATGCATAGCAAGGTCTGACACTCTTCTTTCAGACTTTGGAGTATCAATCCCATAACGGCAATGCCAGCCAGTGCTTTTTGAATCTTGGTGTCTAGAGCTGGGCCAGAAACCAGGAGCCCAATAATGAAACTATTGCTGTGTCAAAACAAGGATTGTTTTCTGCCAAAACTTTTTTTGCCAGCAGAATCAGTAGAAACCGGATGAAAATTTGCAAGTGGAATTTCCATTAGTGACAGAAATGTGAACCAAAATTAGCTTTTTTCCTATCAAGTTACCCAGAGAGAGCCTGTGTTCCGAACTTAGCTCTTGCACTGTCTGTCTATGGAGAAGAGCATTTTCTTTCTTCAGAAGCTTCAGGGGATAGCCGAATTAGTCTGTAACAGAAAAAACTTAAAAAACAAATACTCTGCTAGCACTTTAAAGACTAACAAATATGTAGATGGTTGACATTTTTATTTCATTACAACACTAATTACTTGTGTTTTAGTTCTGTAAGTCATCTTTTGAATGGATTTTGCAGGATCAGTGATAAGAATATTATATATTTTTCCATGAATAGGGTTGCCAGATGTTCGGTTTTGAACCAGACAGTCCAGTATTTGAGCTTTCTGTTTGGGAAACAAATTGAGAAAATAAATGAGAAAATATAAATCTAAATAAGATGTAATGTAGATTGTGATGTAATGTCAAGTGTGTCCGGTATTTTTGTTGAAACCATCTGGTAACCCTGTCCAGGAAGCTTGGAACACTCATGCGGTTGAAAAGGGCACATTGAGTTCGGTTTCAAATATACTCCCCCAACAGCTGTGTATTTACTAAAACCATGACAGTTGCTTTCTGTATTTCCAGTACAGCGGGCGGGGCTCAGATTTCTGCAGGGGTGTTGGCATGTTGCTTTCCAGGGGGGCTCAAGCATCTGCACAACTCTATTCATTTTTCCTGATGTGTGGGGCTGCTGCACTAAATGAAGCCCTTCTCCTGCACTGTGATCCTCGTAGGCACAAAGCCCAGCTAGTGTCAATGAGCTCCATGTGGACACAAGGCATTTCCCACAGAGCTCACAGGGCATGATGGCATCTGAGAGATGACTATGTTGCATTTGATGCCCTCTTGGCCAGAGATGACCCATACTCTTGATGGGGGTAGAGGCAGGGCACGCAACTGCTTCATGTGTGGCCTCTGGCCCCTTTCCTACTCCCTCTGCCCCTTCCACACCTGCACCAAGCCAGCAGTCTCTTGACCCCCAACCCCTGCCCCTTCTCCACTTTTTCTCATTGCTTCCCTGCTGCAGGCCCAGCACGGGCTGGAGAGGGCTCCGGACACCTACAGCTGAGCAGGGAACTGCAGTTGTGTGTGAGGAAAGGACAAGTCTCAGAAGGCTTCCCCACTCCTGCTCTGGTGGAGCGTCACTGACAGCCCTGTGATGGGAACCTTCCAGTGGGGCTGAACAGGGACATGCTTCCCCCAACTCCCACCCTGGCAGAAATGAGGGGAGGTACATGACCGCCCATGTGTCTCCTGAGCTCCTTGCTATATGGGATACAGGTGAAGGGAAATTAAAACTCCTACATGAACATCAGAGCTCCACACACAGGCTAGCAGCATGGCCCACCCATATGCATCTGTTGCTATGGAAGATACCTAGAACAGGAGACAATGGAATATTTTTAGTTCCTCGGAGCTTGCTATTCAAATCAGAAACAAGAGCAATAATCAAAGGACATGTGCTATCGTGTCTCCCCTTTATGCTGTCCAGCAGCTTCACATTCTCCTGGTGATGATCAAAAGCTTGTAGGACCAAGGCCATAATGTGAAACTTCTGAAGTATTGAAACTTGAGCTAAATTGTGCCCCTTTCACCAGCCCTGTAAGGGTATGTCTACACTGCATGCTTATTTTGAAATAAGCTATTCCGGAAGAAATACTCCGAAATAGCTTATTTCGAAATAGCACGTCTACACTCCAGGGAAGCCTCAAAATTAATCCCAGGTGGGCTTCCCTAATGTGCTCCAGCCCCAGGGGCATAATTACTCTGAATGGCCCTGGGGAGGAGCAATTTCAAAATAGCAGCAGTGGAGCAGCCACACTTCCGCTATTCCAAAATAGCTATTGAGGTTTCGGAATAAGGTTTACAGAAGTTGGCATAAGCTGTCTGTTATTTTGAACTGATTTCAGAATAACGGAATTGCTGTGTAGACAGCTGTTATTCCAAAATAATGCTGCTGTGTAGCCGCACCCCAAATTACTGTAATCAAAACACAAACACAAGCTGCTTTGTTTTGTATGCAATGAACTGGTGTCTTCTGTTAAAATGAGACTTCTTGGCTGTAGTGTCATTTTAGAAAGCAATCTACTCAATAATATTAAAGCTTTTAATTAAAAATCAAAGTTCCATTCAATCTGGCCAGTGTGATTTATCTGTGGTTTTAGACTTTGGAGTCTTTCCGTCTGTTGACTGAACAGAAGGCTTTAAGCAGACAGGATTTTGAAGTCACCATTTTAATTTCCAGTTGCAAAGAAGACTAAACATGGGTTTAAATGGTTTAACATCATATATATAGTAGCCCGGTCTGCGTGCCCCATCCATGGGGCACGTGGAATCCAAACGTCTGCTTGCCGCCGCTTGCTCCCCCACTGGGGCCTGGCTGAGGGGCGCAGCACTCAGCGCCACAGCGGGAGGAAGGGGGGGTGGTGACGTACGCGGCCATGCCCCTGGCCGTGTACGTTGGCGCCCCGGCCCCCTTCCCCTCCAGCCGGGGCCCAGCTGACCAGCACAGCGAGAGCGCTGTTCAGCTGGGCCCCGGCAGGGGAGCAAATGGCGGCAAGTGGGGTGACAAGCGGGGGGGAAGGGCGTACGTCAGTGCCCCGGCCCCCTTCCCCTCTGGCCGGGGCCCAGCTGAGCAGCGGCAAGCACTGCGCCTCTCAGCTGGGCCCTGGCCAGAGGGGAAGCGGGGCCGGGTGCTGACACACACGGCCAGGGGGCATGGCCGTGTGCATCACCGCCCCCCCTTCCCCTCCCACCGTGGTGCTGAGTGCTGTGCCCCTCAGCCAGGCCCTGGCAGGGGAGGGGAGGGGAGGCGGTGACATAGACAGCCCCACCCCTGTGTACGTCAGCGCCCCGCCTCCCTTCCCCTCCCTCCGTGGCGGCTGGGCTGAGTGTTGTGCGCTCAGCCGGGCTGCCGAGGGGGGGGCCCTTTCTGATTGAGGGGTGCATGTCCAGCCCTGGATGGGGACTCAGTAGACCTGGGTCTACATCACCGCCCTGCCCCCCTCCCTTGCGGCAGCCCGGTTGAGCAGGCAGCACTCAGCCGAGCCCACGGTGGGAGGGAAGGGAAAGGGGGCGGGGAGAGACGGAGGGGAGAGAAAGGCAGGAGGAGGAGGAGAAGAGAAAGGGAGAGTGAGAGGCAGGAGGGGGAGAAGAGAAAGAAAGAGATGGAGAGAGAGAGAGGCAGGAGGCGGAGGAGAGCTGGGGGAGGCAGTAGGAGAGAGAGAGCGAGAGAGGCGAGAGCTCAGGAGAGAAGACCTGAAAATCCCGTCTTATGACGGGCTAATTGGCTAGTCATATATATAGTAGCCCAATGTCTGAGAGTCTGTAACGCTGAAATGCTGGCTGTTCCCTCTGGGCGGCACTGTTGCCTGAAATGCTGGCTGTTCCTTTTGGGTGGCCCATGCTGCGTGTGGGGCCCAAACGGCCGCTTGCTCCCCTGTGGCGGCCCTGCTGAGCGGCGCAGAAGTTAGCTGAGCGCCACGGCGGGAGGGGAAAGGGGGGCGGGGCAGTGAGGTGCGGTGTGACAGCGGCTCCAGGCCCTGCCCCCTGGCCATTAACCAGAGGCTCAGGAGAGAAGTCCGACATGGAGAAGAGACCTGAAAATCCTGTCTTATGACGGGCTAATTGGCTAGTTATATGTAAACAAGATTTCAGAAGTCTTTTGTGGCAGGTACATGGAAAGATGCCAAACCATCTTCTCACTATAGCCTATAGCTGTGAGTCACTTCACAACGCTACTAGGCTTCAAAGGCAGCTGTGGTCCAAAAAAGCATCTGTAAAGTGCAAAGAGCACAAGTCTCAGGGTATGTCTACACTAGCCCCCTAGTTCGAACTAGGGAGGCTAATGTCGGCATTCGAAGTTGCAAATGAAGCCCGGGATATTTAAATATCCCTGGCTTCATTTGCATCTTCCTGGGCGCCGCCATTTTTAAATCCCCCTTAGTCCAAACTCCGTGCCCGCGGCTACACGCAGCACGGAGTAGGTAGTTCGAATTAGGATCTCTAATTCGAACTACCGGTACACCTCGTTCCACCTCGTTCGAACTAGGGGGCTAGTGTAGACATACCCCTCAGAGGGGTTGTGTTTATCTCTATCTGCAAAATGACCACAAGGACCATCCTATCTAAAAAGTTTGCTCCTCTAAGCCGTTTTGGATTACTCTCCAAGCTCTATCGAAAGAATGCTGGAGAGGTTTGACGTTAGAATAGAATGTGTCTGAGAGCAGAAATTGTGTTTTGCATTGGATTGTGGGTTTCTCTAGATATTGTGTCTGTGGTCTAAAAGATATGAGATGAAATAAATGTTGGTGTCAAAAGTGTCTCAAAGCTGTGAAGACAGCAGAAAACATTTGATCTTAGCATAGAAACTGTCTTAGACCAGAAATTTTGTTTTACCTTCAATTATCGTCTCCTTGGTGCCATTCAGATATGAGGTGAAATGAGTGTTGGAGTAGAAAGAATGCTGAAGAGGTTTGACGTTAGAATAGAATGGTTTCATCTAGAAACTGTGTCTGCCATGTAATTGAGATATGAAGTGAAGTAGAACATTTCAGAAATCTTTGCACTCTTCAGTTCTGGGATGTAACGGAGTGTCTGCCCCACACTAGCCCTTTATGGGTAAAACCCAGCCCTGGGCAAGGGCTGAGTGTAAAGCCCACAGCTGAGGCAGATACAGCCAATTAGGGCCCATCTGGGGACTGTATAAATATGGGCTCTGGGAGGGAGATGAGGGAGACTCACTCTTGCTCTAGCTGGGGAGCAGGAGGGACCTGGCTGCTAGGGAAGCTGGAAGCGTCCAGATACAGTGCAGGGCTGGGGAGCTCTGGGCTGACCTCACTCCCAGGCTGCAGGACCTAAGGCAAGGCCTGAGTGTACTAAGACTGCAGGGAAACAGCCGGAATAGGAAAAGGAAGCAGGTCCACACCCCCTTGCCAATGTTGAGTGGCCATTTCAGACTGCGGTTTGCCCCTGAGGTGAGGGGCTAGATGACGATTGGCAGTGGGTCACTGAGGCAAGGTAGATATGGGGTATAGGGCGTTCCCTGGGAGGAGAGGACCCCAGAGTTCAGAGTCATGAGACTGTTGATAACCCCCCCGCTCCCCGAAGGGGGACCGAGAGACAACTGTAGTGGATCCTGCTGGAGGGCAGTATTCTGAAGAGGACATCATGGGCAGGGAACAATGCAGGACTAGAACTGGACCATGGAGTGAGGACACGGGGAGACACCAGCCAGATGGAGGCGCCCTGGTGACAAGCTAATTCCTAGAGCTACCGGCAGGAGGCGCTGTGGCAGGGAGTGTGCCCCGTGACATGGGGTCTTTAAGCAGAAACACTCAATGTGCTTCATAATGCCATTATGACACGTTCAATAGTAAATCACAACTTTCCTCACACGTGAATTTCGGTTCTGGGGCACGGTAATTAGAAAGCCTCAGTTTGCCTCAAATGTCATTTAAATGTGTTGTGGCATGTTCTTCAGTAAAACACGGATCTCCTGCACAAGCCTCTAAATCCACCATGACCCACAGGTGAAGGTGAATCCAGGAAGACCTGCAGCGGGAGCAAATCGCCTGCCTGCATGCCCTGCAGCAGTCTCTGGAGCAGTAGGACTACAGACTGGAGGTGTACCTGGAGCTGTGCCACAACACCTGGCAGGAGCTGTTGCAGCAGGCCCAGACCATGTGCACGGCTTACACCACCACCATCAACCGCCTGGTGGCCGCGCCTCCTGCCGCTCCCATCCCAGCTCCTGCCCCTCCAGCTTCTCTCCCTTGTCCCCCCATAACCAGCGAGGGCCCCACACGTGAGGCATTGGGACCACCCGAGGCAGGCGCCACTCCCAACCCCACCCCTGAGTCTCTTGTCCCCCTTTCTCCCATCCCAGGTTCTTTCCCCCATCCCTTCCCAGTTACAATTTCCCCAGTTAAACAAAAAATAGAGTTTCTTGCTCCAAAACAAAAGGTCTGGTTTATATTATCAACATGGAAAGGGGAGAGGGATGTGGGAGGAAAGGCACAGAGGGGAACTGCAGAGGCCCCTTGTGGGGAAGCCCAGGGGAGAGTGTCACTGGGGTCCTTGTTGGAAACTCTCTCTCAGGGCCTCTCAGCTGTGCCCCGGCCCCTGATGGACCTGCTGGATGGCAGCTGTGCGCGGCTGTTCAAAGGCCCTGGGTAGCCAAACCCCCTCCCCGCCTGCCAACCCTGGCAGGAATGTCTCCCCCTTGTTCTCACATATGTTGTGGAGGACACAGCAGGCTGGGAGATGTTGTGCTCATGGAGGTCCAGGCAGGTGAGGAGTCAGTGGAATCTCACTTTCAAATGGCTGAAGGTGCCCTACACCACAATGCAGGCCCTGCTGAGCCTAGCGTCGAAACATTCCATGCTTTGTTCAAGGTGTCCAGTGTAGGGCTTCATAAGCCAGGGGAGCAGGCAGTATCTCCCATGATACACATAGGCATGTCCACTTCCCCAACCCTTATGGAGCAGTCAGGAAAAAAAAAAAGTGCTGGCGTGCAGCTTCTGGAAGAGGCTGGAGTTCCTGAAGATGAGGGCATAGTGTGTCTTTCCCAACCACCCGAAGTTGATGTCAGTGAACCAGCCTCGGGGGTCCACGAGGGTCTGCAGCACGATTGAAAAGTATCCCTTCCAGGTGATACATTTGGAGGGCCAGTGGTTGGGGGCCCAGATTGGAATGTATGTGTCATCAATAGTCCCCTACAGTTGGGGAAGGCCAGAATGGCAAAGCCAGCGATGATGGGGTCTGTGTTGTCCAGGATGAAGACTCTCTGCAGCAGGGTGGTGTTGATGGTCCACACCTCCTGTAGAAGGAGACAAACAGAGAATCACAGGGTTGCCAGGGCTCTCAGGAGGTCCCCGAGCCCAACTCCCTGCCCCACTCACATATCTGGCCCAACCCTAATTAACCCCATCCCCCAGCATGGCTTTGTGAAGGCAAGACTGAAAAACCTTCTAGGGAAGGAGCGGCCACCACTCCCCCCCTTCGCCAAGGAACCCCATTCCAGCAGTTCACCACCCTCCTGGGACAATAGCAAGAGAGTCAAACCTGCATGAGCACAGCCCCAATGGTTGATCTCTCCACACCAATCTGATTCCTGATGGAGTGGTAGCTGTCTGGCATGGTGACTTTCCACAGAATGATAGTGACTCGCTTCTGGAGGGGGATGGTGGATCGCATGTGTGTGTCCTGTCACTGGCGGGCAGGAGCGAGCCAGGCACACAGCTCCAGGAAGGTGTCCTTCCATATGCGGAAGATCAGGAGCCACTGCTGGTCGTCCCACTGCTCCATGATGATCTGGCACCACTGGTTGGAGCTGGTGTCCAGTCACCAGAAGAGATGGTGCACGGTGTGCAGGGGAGGTTGGGAGGGGTCGTGCTGCATAAGCAGTGTGTGGAGAGAGGAGAGGAGGTGCCCCGCAATGAGCTGCAGGTCCTGTTCATGCACGGCCATGAGAGCAGCCTGCAGTAACTGCAGCAGGAGGTGTGACATGAGGTCTAGGTGCTGACTGCTTGCAGGCAGGTCCGGCTCCATGGCTGGAGTGCTGAGGTGTCCACAAGGGCAACCAGAGCACACAGAGAAAATGCTGTCCTTTGAGGAGGTAGCCAAAGGTGAGGCACCTGAGACATGGCTGTCCAGGGGGGTCCCTTTAAGCACGAGCCTCAGATAGCCTCGGGTAGCAGCTCCAAGAAGTGAGTGCTCTCCTGATGCCCTGTCTGAAGTGCTTCCAGGAGGTCTTCAATGCGTTTCAGGTGCCAATAAGTGTGGACGCTCTATTTCAAAATAGCTCAGTGCTATTTCAATGGGCATTTGCAGCGTAGACGCTCTATTTCAAAATAAGCTATTTCGGAATTTTTATTCCGGAGTAGCTTATTTCAAAATAACACTGCAGCATAGATGAACCCTTAGATTTTCTTCTGAAACGAGTTCAGGAGAGCTGTCAGTTTCTCAAGGAGACTATGCTAAAGCCACAACTGCAATTTAGAGAACAATATGACTTCATATGGAATTTAATAATGAACCCCACATCAAAAAAGAATGCTTCAAAAAGAAGAAATGTGCACAAACTGCTAAAGAGGAGTACAAAAAGCAGCACAAGCATGGAGCGGGGAGGGTGGGGAGGGGAAGGGAGCGAACAGGGAGAGAAGAAAGCTAAGGCACAAAATAAGTTACATATAGCCAGGGATGTAAATAGCAAAGAACCTCTTTTTATTAAATGAAAGAGAAAGACGAAGGAACGTGTAAGTCCTGTTCCTAGTGAAGAAGGAGAGTTACTAACTGATGATATCAGGAAGGCTGAGGTAATTTGTTACCTATTCTGTTCAAGTCTTCACTAAAACAAGTTAAGCGTAACCAGGCACCCAACACAATTAATATTAACAGCAAGGGGGAAGGAACGCAAGCCAAAACAAGGAAATAGTTAAATATTTTTTAACCTGTGACCTTTGATGCAACCTAATCAGCAGGGCTCAATGAAATTAATCCAGGAAACTAGCTGAAGAAATCTCAGAACCGTTAGCACTTATTTTGGAGAAATATGGGTAAAGTTCCAGAGCACTGGAGAATGGCAAACACAGTACCTATCTTTTCAAAGGGAACAAAGAGGACCCCAGGAATTCTAGACCATTTAACCTAACTTCAATACCTGGAAAGATACCAAATCAAATTATTAAACTGTCAATTTGCAAGACCTAGTCTAGAGGATAGTATGGTATAAAAATAGCCAGCTTTGATTTGTCAGGAACAAAATAGGTCAGGTTTACCCCAATTTCTTTCTTTGACAGGATTACTGGCCTTGTGGATAAAGGTGAAGGGGTGGGGAATATGTCTTCATTTTAGTAAGGCTTTTGGCACAGTCCCACATGGCAGTCTTATAAACTAACTAGAGAAATATAGTCTCGATGAAATTACTGTAAAGAGTGGGGAAAACTGGCTATACTCAGACTAGTTATCAATAGTGTGCTATCAAACTGGTTGGACATATCTAGTGGGGTCTTGCAAGGGCCAAACCTAAGTTATGACTAATTAACTAATTTTAATTACTAACTAATAAATATTTTAATTAATGGATAGTGGAGTAGAGAGTGGGTTTGTAAAATTTATGGATGACACTAAACAGGGAGTGGTCGCAAGCATTTTGGTGGGCAGGATTAGATTTCAAAATGTCTGTGGAAGAAAACATTGTCCTCACTCTGCATTTGTAAGCAACAAGTAGCGACAGGCAGTTTTATTACGAGCTGCAGCAAGGGAAAAACTGGTTCGGACAGGGGGGAGAAGCCCCCCCCCCGAGGCAGATCTTCGAATACAAGCAATTATGAAGCAGTTTATATACTGTCCATTAGATATAACAACAATAACAATTAGTCTCCTTCCCATTACAAACACCAATGGCTAACAGTTATTTTAGTTCCACCCAGATGCTCCTTATCTCAAGGTCCCTGCCAGAGTCAGCATTCTATCCTTATCTCCGTCTGGAGGCGAGAGGCAAAGGCAGCGTCTAATTACAGATCTCGCGTTGTCAGGCCACAGACTTAGCCTGACTCTTGCTCTCTTGTTAACAAGACCAAGATGGCTGCACACAAATTCCCTTATTGCCTTTTCCTGCCTCCACATGTCCTTGACAAATTACTGAATTTCATCTTGCTGATTTCAGTCTAATTCTCTAAAGATAAAAGCAAATTACTGCACTTTGGAAGAAAAAAATCAAATCCACAATTACAAACGAGAGAATAATTGGCTAGGCAGTAGTGATGCTGAAAGGGATCTGGGAGTTTCTTATTTCATTTGTGATCCACCGTGTCAACAACATGATTCAGTGTAAAAAAGGCTAATGTCATTTTGGGGATATTCACAGCAGTGTTGTAAGTGTTCTGCTCTATTGGGCGCTGGTGAGGCCTCAGCTATACAACATACTTTAGGGAATTGTCATTGTTGCTGTTCTCTCTTGACTTTCTCCAGACAGTTTAGAAACCTGAGCTCCAAGGAAAGATTAAAAAAATAGGTCTCTTTAGTCTTGAGAAATGAAGACTGAGAGGAGACCTAGTGCTAAGTCTTCAGATATGCTAAGGACTGTTACAGAGAGGGAGTGATGAATTTTGCTTCATGCCCACTGAAGGTGAAATAAGAAGTAATTGGCTCAATCTTCAGCAAAGAAGGGTTAGGTTTGATATTGGGAGAAAAACTTTCTAACGATAAGAACTGTTAAATTCTGGAACAGGCTTCAAGGGAGGCTATGCAATCCCTCTCACCGGAGACTTGTAACTCCTGTGGGGCTGGAAGTGTTACACCAAGGCGAGACCAAGTAAACCTAGAGCTGACCATTCCTAACTTTGCTATGTTTCTAGGCCTTCCGCAAAGGGCACCCAAAAATTGGTTTTCCACATGGCTTTTTCTTGTTCTTTGGAGCTGGCTTGCAGAGGCAGTGAATCCATTGGAAACGACACTGAATCCATTTCCCAGACCCATGGAGCATGGCTATGCTCATATGTGAGGGTGGGGTTATTGAACTACCAGCAACACATCGCTGTCCAGGTCTAATATTTTCATTCGTCTAAGCACTTTCTTTGGCTCCTGATCTCTGACCCTTGGCCAACATTCAGTGAAAAGAAGGAGCCGGAGAACAGTAGTGTTGAATTCAAGAACTTTGTTTGACACAGAAGGCGGCAGTCTGCAGCCCTTTCTCATACTGCTCTGGGGCTACTCCCCAACTCGAGAGAGGTTTGCACCAGCCTGCTAGAGAGCAGCCTTCATGGGCTCAGCACCCTCAGCTTTGCTTTTCTGAGCTGCCTCCCTCTGCTTACCTTGCCTTGCAGCTCTGGCCACCACCCCGAGTCCCTTGACAAACCACAGCAACCAATTCGCTGCCTAGGCTCCCCTGTTGGGGCACATTGTTTTTCAACAGTGAGAAATGAGGCACTGGCCAGGTCACTTGCCTTGCTGGCGAGTGACATTTAAAGATGTGCGGGGGTTGGGTTTTCATGTGGTTTCTCATTGTACCAAGTGATATAGGTGTGCGTTCCACAGCTTCTCAGAAAAGGCCTAGGCTGACGAATCATTTCAGTAACATCTCTGGAGGATTTGCTGCTCTTCGAATAATTGCTCTTCTTCATTGACAAGCACAGTGCAGGGGCTCCCACTGTGTGTTGGGAATAGGGAGGGTCAGGGACTACATTCCTCATGGACCAGAACTCCTGCGTTCCAGCAAGCTCTGCTTGTGTGCTGGGGGAGATGAGTCTGCACCTCCAATTCTCATCTGGGTTTGAGGTGGAAGGAATGAAAGATCAGCCAAAAGGCTGTCCTGAGCAACCATATTGGCCCTCCAGTTGCATGCCTCTCGGAAGCTGACAGCAGCTATGTGCTGTAATACCTGGCTATACATGCCCTGGCCTAGCCGCCTGGTTGGGGTTATAAATATTGCTGGCCTCCTCTTTGGTCCTTCCAAGGAAGGTGGTGCCCTCAGTTCCTTTTCACTGCCTGCTCTGGTTCCCTTGCGGACACCCAAGTACTCCTAGCCATGGAGCCGGACCTGCCTCCAAGCAATCAATGACTCTTAGGCCCCATGCTGCACCTCCTGCTGCAGTGACTCCAGGCTGCCCTCGTGGTCCTGCAGGAACAGGACCTGCAGCTCATTGTGGGGCACTTCCTCTCCTCTCTCCATGCACTGCTGGGGTAAGTAGGGGTTGGTCCTGGTGTGTGGGAAGTGGGAGCTGGGCTTGGGGACCTCCTGAGGGCCCTGGCAACCCTGTGATTCTCTGTTTGTCTCCTTCTACAAGTGGTGAGGGCCACCCACACCACCCTGCTGTGCAGGGTCATCATCCTGGGTGATGTTGACCCCATCGTTGCTGGCTTTGCCACAATGGGCTTCCCCAACTGAGGTGAGGGAGGGCATTGACGACACACACATCCCCATCTGGGCCCCCAAACACCAGGCCTCCAAATATATCAACCGAAAGGGGTACTTTTCAATCGTGCTGCAGGCCCTTGTGGACCAGTGAGGCCAGTTCACTGACATCAACGTCAGGTAGTCAGGGAAGGCGTACAATGCCCGCGTCTTCTGCAACTCCAGCCTTTACCAAAAGATGAATGCTGGCACTGTTTTCCCTGACCGCACCATCAGGGCCAGGGACATGGACATGCTGATTTGCATTGCGGGGGACACAGCCTACCCTCTGCTCCCCTGGCTTATGAAGTCCAACACGGGATCCATTGACCAAAGCAAGGAATGTTTCAACAGCAAATTCAGCAGGGCCCACATTGTTGTGGAGGGCACCTTCAGCCATCTCAAAGGGAGGTTCCACGGTCTCCTCACCTGCCTGGACCTCAGCAAGTGGAATGCCCCCCAAGTGGTGGTGTTCTGCTGTGTCTTCCACAATATTTGTGAAAATAAGGCGAAGACATTCTTGTAAGGGTGGGGCCAGAGGCTGGGCAGCTCGCAAGGGCCTTTCAGCAGACACATGCAGCCGCCATCTGGCAGGCCTAGCAGGGCCCTGTGCGCATCCAAGAGGCCCTGAGGGAGAGTTTCAGACAAGGACAACTGTGAGACTCTCCCCCGGGCCGCCTCACAAGGGGCCTCTGCAGTGCCCAAGAGTGCTTTTCTCCCTCACCCCTCCCTTCCCTCCTTCCTCCCCTCCCCCTCCTCTGCTGATAAAATAAACAAGACTTTTTGTTTTAGAGTAATTTTTAATTGGGAGTGAATATAACTGGGGAAAGAACCTGGGAGGGGGGAGGAGTTGGGAGGTGGAAGGGGTCGTGAGGCTCAGGGATGGGGCTGGGACTGGCGCATGCCTTGGATGTTCCCACCACCTCTTGTGTGGGGCCCTTGGTGGCCATAGAGGGGACTAGGGGGAGAAGCCAGAGGGGCAGGAACAGGAGCAGAAGCAGGAGCAGGAGTGGGGGGGGGGTGTGCAGGTGCGGGGTGGGGGTGCGGCTGCTGGCCTGCTCAGTCGCGGTGACCAGGTAGTTGGCTGTAGCACTGTATGCCGCACACATGCTCCAGGCCTCCTGGGACAGCTCCTGCCTGGTGGAGCCATGCAGCTCCCATCAGCATGGTATTCCTCCAGGTCCATGTCCAACTTCTGGTCTTGCCACTCCACAGACCACTGTAGGGAACAGAGGCAGGCTATGTGTTCCCGCTCAAGGTCCTCGCGGGGGGTCGGTGGCGCCTGTGGGTCTTGCTTAGTTAGGAGGTTGGTGCAGGAGATGTGGCTCATACCCCTCTTGCAGCTGGTCCAGCTGTGAAGAGAAGAGATAGTCGTGCCAGGAGAGACTGTGTACGAATCCTAGCCCTCATCTCTGGGCTGACGCCGAAAGGACTCAGGTCAGATGAAGGCAATTTGCTTTGAGCAAGGCCATCTGAGGCCTAGACAGTGGGCCCTTTCCTGCAGGGGCACAGATGTCCCAGGGGGAGCCTCCCTACACCTTCGCCCTGGGGACAAGCAGGCATGGGAAGGTGACGGCCAGGCTGGGAGGGGACAATGGCGTGGTTCAACTTCCCTCCACGCAGTGCACATGCTGGGTCCAGCAGTGGTGGCATCACACAGGGAGAAGATTTGTATCCCTGTCCCATGGGGGGGGGGGGAAGGTGTTGGGGGAGGTGTGTATGACCGGCAGATACCACTTGCTGTGGAGGGTGCTACTGGGGTTCCCTCCACTTCTTCCATCTCAGCAGACTCCCCCCTGGCAGGGAACCAGTGTCCTCCACCTTGCCACACTGGCCTGAGAGCGCATGCTGCCCCAAGAGGGCAGGCATGCCCGTTTGCTATGTGCAGCCCTGTTGCGTGCGTGTCCATGACCCCATCCTCCTTAGTGGTGGCTTGTGGTGAGAAGGTGTCCCACTATGGGGCTGGGAGTAAGGCAGGCCTGTGCAGGAATGCTGTGAGCAGGAGCACAAGGTTCCTGTGTGGCAGCCTCATTGCAGCTGTGTGCTCCAGACTGGCATTCCATGTACACCCACATGCATAGGCTTCTGTGCGATCACCAGGCCAAGAAGCCCAAGTGAGGAGCACGCAGCCCCTGGCCACCCTGCCCCCATGTGTGTCTAGGGAAAGGAATGCAACTCACCTGATGGGCCTTCCTTGGATTCGCCCAATCCCTGGGTGATATCGTGGGAGGGGACTACTGGCTCCAGGGCCAGGATGACCCCTGGCTTGTGGGCATGCTGGCCTCCTCATCTTCCTCCTCCTGCACCTTCTCCTTCTCCTCCTCATGAAAGGAGGGTTACAGATTTCAGCATAAGAAGCCCCTTACTTCAAAATTATGTTGAAATAATGGGTTTGCTATGTAAATGCTCACCTTGTTAATTCGAAACAACGCTGCTGGGTAGACGTGCCATAAGAGTCCCATTGAATTGGAGCTGCTGGGAGGGATAACCCACCCTCCCCCCCCCCAAACACACTTTATTACTTTGTCCCTCTGGCCCTGTTACAGAGAGACAAAAACCGCCATGGAACTCAGGGCACCCCCTTCGTTGGAAGGAGCAAAGAGGAGGACAGCAATATTTATAACCCAAACCAGGTGGCTGCTTGTGATCTACTCTGAGTGTGCACAACATGCCTCACGTGGCACATGACCAGGATTCCTCACCCACCTTGGTGAACTCGCTTTGCTGGGCTAGCACCTTTCTCTGCTGTTATGCTGAAGAGCCAGTGGTGAGCAAGTGGGGGCTGGTTCCTGCCCTAGCTTTGAAGTGTTATCTTTCTACTTGATGCTCTTCACAGCTACAGCTTATCTGCAAAGCACATTACTCTTCTGAGGTGGGGTTTGCTAGTCTGCCCCTTTCTGAAATGACTCCAGGCTAACACAGAGACAGGCTGTGGTCAGGTTGTTTACTGAGCTGATGTGCCTCGTGTTTGCTGCGCTGCATCATTTCTGCAGCTGCCTCTTCTGAATGTATCACCTTCGTTCAGACCCCAAACACAGTCAGCAGATGTGCTGAACTGCGGTTCCCTTACAGATGCCTCAGCAATGCAGAGTCAGCCAGTGCGGGATTGGCATTGCAATGGCAGATGGATTCTCCTGCCTACGGTCTCCCAGGACTAATAGCTGGGGGCCAACCTCTCGCACTTGGAAGCCAAATAATTCTAGGGTAGCCGATGGCCATGGCTCTCCGTTGCAGGTTAGACACAGGAATGGCTGGATCAAAAGGCTCAGGTGTTAAAGACAGCATCTTCCATTTACACACTGCCAGGATGAAGGGCCCTGTGCTCTGTGTGTGTGACCAAACCCTGTGGGGCCCTGATTCCAACTGGGCACGGATGCTGTACAAGCAGCTATAGCGACATTCGGCATTTATACCACATGCTGCCTGCCCACAGCACTGTGCAATCAAGAGCTAATTAGCTCTCTCCACAGCCCTGGGAGGCAGCTGTCTTGTTATCCCCATTTCACAGAGGCACAGGTAGGGGAAGGGAGAGCAGGACGGGGCAGAGCTAGGATTAGAGCTCATACCCTTTGAGTCTCAGCTTTGTTCCCATTGCTCCAACCCTTGCTGCTTCACCAGTGGCAAAAACAAAGGTCAGTGCCAGCCCCACAAGAGGGCCAGTCAAGTGTGGGCAAGTAGGATGTGGAAAAGGGTGGGAGGAGAGCTGACCTTGTTGGGCTTAAGAGGCCTGTTTTGTTGCAGATCAAGAAATACTGCCAGGAAGGAAAGAAAAATCAAGCAAATATAGTGTATGAAGACACGTCCTACAGCCGTAGGTGCTGCACCATGGACACACCCTGTACTTCTAACAAGTATTAGCAAACACTTTTCAGCTGATGCAGAGTGGACATCAGCAGCTACTTTTCCATGCACTGACATTTGTTCCCTTTAGTTAAATTTTGTTTTGAAAACCCCTGCCCTGTGCAATATTTCTGCTTAATTTACGCAATTGTGAAGACCACTTTGGGGGTTGGGAGTGGCGATAGAGAAATATATGCATCCCTGCATGTGTGAGCATGTGTTGGGTATGACGGTGTTAGCTGCTGCGGTGTATAGTCCCCTTGATGCAATAGCTGCCCTTGCTCCACACCGTAGTGATGCTCACACCCCAGCGGAGCAAGTGAGAGGTGCTGTGTTGGGAGGTGGCTTTTGGTGTACTTCTGCAGGGCCAGAATATTGCTAAAGTTTGGGCAGGTGTTGGGTTTGTTCTTGTTGCTTGTGTTGTAAGTTGCCAGTAAAATATTCATAAAAGCAAAGTGGTTGTGCGTGCTCTGTGCCCACGTACTGCTGAGGACCCCAATTCACAAGCTTGGAGACTTCCCCAATTTTACAATCATAGAACCATAGAACCATAGAGCTGGAAAAGACCTCAGAAGGTCATCAAGTCCAGACCCGTGCCCTAAGCAGGACCAATCCCAACTAAATCAACCCACCCAGGGCTTTGTGAAGCCGAGACTTAAAAATCTCTAGGGATGGAGACTCCACTACTTCCCTAGGTAACCCATTCCAGTGCTTCACCACCCTCCTAGTGAAATAGTTTTTCCTAATATCCAACCTGGACCTCTCCCACCACAACTTGAGACCATTGCTCCTTGTTCTACCATCTGTCACTACTGAGAACAGCCTTTCTCCAGCCTCTTTGGAACCTCCCTTCAGGAAGTTGAAGGCTGCTATCAAATCCCCCCTTACTCTTCGCTTCTGCAGACTAAACAGACCCAACTCCCTCAGCCTCGCCTCATAAGTCATATGCTCCAGCCCCCTAATCATTTTGGTTGCCCTCTGCTGGACCCTCTCCAATGCGTCCACATCCTTTTTGTAGTGGGGGGCCCAGAATTGGACACAGTATTCCAGATGTGGCCTCACAAGAGCCGAATAAAGGGGAATAATCACATCTCTGGATCTGCTGGCAATGCTCCTCCTAATGCAACCTAATATGCCATTAGCCTTCTTGGCTACAAGGGCACACTGTTGACTCATATCCAGCTTCTCATCCACTGTAATCCCCAGGCCCTTTTCTGCAGAACTACTACTTAGCTGGTTGGTCCCCAGCCTGTAACAATGTTTGGGATTCTTCCGTCCCAAGTGCAGGACTCTGCACTTGTCCTTGTTGAACTTCATCAGATTTCTTTTGTCCCAATCCTCCAATTTGTCTAAGTCACTCTGGACCCTATCTCTGCCCTCGAGTGTATCTACCTCTCCCCCTAGCTTAGGGTCATCTGCAAACTTGCTGAGGGTGCAATCCATCCCCTAATCCAGGTCATTAATAAAGATATTGAACAAAACCGGTCCTAGAACCGAACCTTGGGGCACTCCACTAGAAATCCTTGTCTTTGTCTTTTTTTGTTATTTCATCCTTTCCCACTCCCACTCCCTTGTTCTCTTTCCTGCTCTCACATTTTAAAACTAATGCCTTAGTTACCATGGGTCAGCTCAAAAGTGGTGAAGGCACCTTGTTGCCTAGGACAAGCAAGTCATAGGCCTTTGCTCTGAAGCAGCTGCACACATGGCTGGTCACTGTCCCAGTGTATTCTGTTCTATATAGATTCTTATGCCAAGCTCATTACCTCAGTTTCTGAGCATCTTCCAGTAACGCATTAAGCAATGGTTACTAACATCTGTCTCATATTACTTGTTCTCTGACGTCTCTAAGTAGGGCAAATCCCCAATGCAGAGGAGAGACTAGTCACTCCCTTACTCATCACATCCTGAGGTGACAAGAGCCCAGTCAATATGGGGAGAGTTGAAACCACACACTGTTATTGCACTGCAGATTTTGGAGGCTCTCCAACAGGGGTGGACAATAATTTTTGACAGGGGGCCACTTCAGAAATTTTTGAAGGCTCCCCCAAAAGGAGCAGGGCTTCAGGCAGAAGGGGCAGGGTCATGACAGCTGGTGGTTCCCTCTTGGTACCCGTGCCCCTGGCACTGGGAGGAGACTTCATGTGCTCCTCCCTTCTGCCCTCAGGTCAATCAGGGCTTGGGGTTGGGGGAAGCATGAGAAGTCTCCTCCCGCCCTGCCAGGAGCACGTGGTGCTTCTAAGCTCTGCACACTCCTTGCAGGGCGGGAGCAGTATGGAAGAAGACTTCACACACTCCCCCCATCCCCAGGCCCTGATTGGCCTGGGGGCGAGGTGAGTGGCAGGGCCTCCGTGGGCTGGATCAACTCACTTAACAGGCAGTATCCGACCCACAGAGGCCATTTTGCCCACCCCTGCTCTCTAACCTTCTTTAGCATTTCACTATAAGCATCCTCCATAGTATGGGTTGTATATTCCGGCTGGAATTCAAGCACAGAATTTCTAGCCATAGTGATTCTGTGGTATAATCATTTAAAGTCTCCACCTTATTTGACTCTCTGCTCTTTTTAACATATAATGCACTCAGTCCCCAACCCCTACTCTGTCATTCCTATATATTTTGTACCCTAGTATTATCATGCCCCATTGATTATCTTTGTTCCTTCATTGTTGCAATTGTATCAATACCCCCATAAGAACATAAGAACGGCAATACTGGGTCAGATCAATGGTCCATCCAGGCGAGTATCCTGCCTGCCGACAGTGGCCAATACCAGATGCCCCAGAGGGAAGGAACACAACAGGGAATCCTCATGTGATCCCTTCCCTGTCACCCACCTCCAGACAAACAGAGGCTAGGGACACCATTCCTACCCATTCAGGCTAATAACCATTGATGGACCTAACCTCCATGAATCTATCTGGCTCTTTTTTGAACTCTGTTAAAGTCCTAGCCTTCACCACATCCTCTGGCAAGGAGTTCCAGAGGTTGACTGTGTGTTTTAATCCATGTAATCCCAGGCACTCTAGTTCTCTCACCTTGAAATTTAGACTTTTAGCTGAAGGTGTGTGTTGTGGCTTTTTTTCGTTATGTGTCATGGCATGGGCGGGGTGGCTAAGGGGGAGGGTTCAATGGCATAGTGGGAGTTTTGATGGGCAGGGGGAGATGTGGCGGGGGGATCAGGACAGGACAGCTGAGGGGAATGAGGTTTACACAGTTATGGGCTATTCCTCATTCCAGTCCTGCTCCCAGCCTCAATGACCCTGGGAATTGTAACTGATGGTCCTGTGGCTGAATGCCAGGCTGGTGTCCCACAACACAGCTAGCATCCAGGATTTAATCCTGGAAGAAGGGGCCTACCTGGCCTGTATCACTGAGACCTGACTGGGAGTGGAGGGAGGCATTGACCTCTCCCAATTGTGCCCTGATGGGTTCTCAGTCCAGCACCTGGCTTGACAGTTGGGGAAGGGGGTGGCGATTATCTATCAGAATACGATCTCACTGGCCAGGGCCCTGGTCCAACAAAGTGCTAGATCTGAGTGTTTGTACCTGCTGTTGGGTGGCCAGGATGGGCTGGGTGTTCTGCTGGTGTACCACCCATCTTGCTGCACAGCAGATGCTCTGCTCAAGCTGGCTGAGATGGTCTCGGACATAGCATTGAGGACCCCACGGCTTTTGGTCTTGGGGGACTTTAAAGTTCATACTGATGCTGTCCTGTTTGGTCTGTCTTGAGACGTTATGGCCACCATGATGACTTTAGGACTACCCCAAGAAATAATTGCCCCCATGCATGTGGCAGGTCATACACTCGATCTGGTCTTTTGGACTAATGGTTGTAGAGATCTCAGGTTAAGGGATGTGGTTACATGCCCTTTGTCATGGACTGATCACTACCTAGTCAAATTTAGACTATTTGCTGACCTTCCCCTCCACAGAGGCGGGGAACCAATTAAGATGGTTGGCCTTCAGAGGCTGATGGATCCAGAGGGATTCCTGAGGTCCCTGAGGGATTGTTCGGCCTTTATGGCTAGTAGACTTGTCAATGCCCTGGTTGATATATGGAACATGCAGGTAGCCCAGGTGGTTAACTTCATTGCTCCTAAGCACCCTTTTCAGGATAGTTGAGCTAAGTTTGCTGCCTGGTTTTCTGGGGAGTTGCAGGCAGTGAAACGGTCTGTGCAATGGCTAGAGCACCGCTGGAGGAGAACTCAAGCCAAATCCGATTGATTGCGGGTGAGAGCCGAATTGTGAGCCTATTCTGTGGTGATGTTGATGGTGAAGAAAAGCTACTTCTCCACCCACAGTGCGTCTGCACAGAGCCTTCTGGCAGAATTGTTTCGAGTGGTGTAGGGCCTCTTACAATCTGGCTCTCATGATGGGATAGAGGAGCCCTCAGCTTTCTACTCTGACTTGTTTGCAAAGCACTTTGCAGATAAGATTGCTCTCATCCGGTCTGATTTGGACTCTGGCTGTCATGAAAGGGGAGTCTGGACTATGGTGAGCACACCGCCTAGATGTCTTTCTTTGGATTAGTTTTATCTTTTGCAGACCCAGACTGCGGACAAGGTGCTTGGATGAGTGCGACTGACCACATGCTTGCTCAACCCCTGCCCTTCATGGCTAATTAAATCAAGCTGGGAAGGGATGACTGGCTGGGTTCAGGGAATTATTAATGCTTCTTTTAGATCTGGGATGGTTCCTGCTGCCTCAAAAGAGGCGGTGATAAAACCGCTCCTTAAGAAGCCTTCCCTGGACCCACGTGATTTGAATAACTATTGCCCAGTCGCTAATATTCCCTTCTTGGGCAAGGTACTAGAGCAGGCGGTGGTGTTGCAACTTCAAGCTTTTTTGGAAGAAATGGATTATCTAGATCCATTTCAGTCTGGCTACAGACCTGGTTAAGGAACAGAAAACACTTTGGTCACCCTGGCAGATGACCTATGCCGGGAGATAGACAAGGGAGTGTGTCCCTGTTGATTCTCTTGGACCTCTTAGTGGCTTTCAATACCATCAACCATGATATCCTTCTGGAGCGCCTGACGGAGCTGGGTATTGGAGGCACTGCTTTGCAGTGGTTCCGGTCCTACCTGTCGGGACACTTCCAGAAGGTGGCACTAAGGGGCTGCTGCTCAACCATGTGGCAACTGTGCTCTAGCGTCCCGCAAGGTTCCCTCTTGTCCTCTATGTGGTTTAACATCTACATGAAACTTATGGGAGAGGCCATAAGGAGATTTGGAAGACGGTGCCTTCAATATGCAGATGACACCTACTGCGACCCTTCCTTTAATAAGAATGACCTGGCTAGGGTGATTCATGCTCTTGTCATATCCTGACTGGACTACTGCAAAGCACTCTATGTGGAGCTGCCTTAGAAGAATCTTTGAAAACTTCAACTGGTTCAGAATGCAGCTGCTTGAGTTTTCACTTACACTCATTATACAGAGCACATCGTGCCAATGCTCCGGGTGCTCATTCCACGTGGAGTAACAGTTAATCCGAACTAAGGACTTAGTTCGGATTAACTTTAAACTGCCGTGTGTAGCCACGGGCAGTTCGTTCGAACTAAGGGGAATTTAAAAATGGCGGCCGGACGGGAACATGCAAATAAAGCCTGGAATATTTAAATCCCAGGCTTCATTTGCAACTCTGGTAGCCTGATTTGCCTACCTAGCTCGAATTAACGAGCTAGTGTAGACATACCCCCTGACAGTTAGGAAGTTTTTCCTATGTCCAACCTAAACCTCCCCTTGCTGCAGTTTAAGCTCATTGCTTCTTGTCCTATCCTCAGAGGCCGAGGAGAACAATTTTTCTCCCTCCTCCTTGTGACACCCTTTTGGATACCTGAAACCATTATCATATACCCTCTTGGTCTTCTCCTTTCCAAACTAAACAAGCCCAATTCTTTCAGTCTTCCTTCATAGGTCGTGTTCTCTAGACCTTTAATCATTCTTGTTGCTCTTATCTGGACCTTCTCCAATTTCTCCACATCTTTCTTGAAATGAGGTACCCAGAACTGGACACAATGCATCCGAGGGTACTGAGGGAGCTGGCAAATGTCATTGAGGAGCCTTTGGCCATTATCTTTGAAAAGTCGTGGAGATCAGGAGAGATTCCAGATGATTGGAAAAAGGCAAATGTAGTGCCCATCTTTAAAAAAGGAAAGAAGGATAATCCAGGGAACTATAGATCAGTCAGTCTTACCTCAGTCCCCCAAAAAATCATGGAGGGGATTCTCAAGGAATCCATTTTGAAGCACTTGGAAGAGGGGAAAGTGATCAGGAATAGTCAGCATGGATTCATGAAGGGCAAGTCATGCCTGACCAATCTTATTAGCTTCTATGATGAGGTAACTGGCTCTGTGGATATGGGAAAGTCAGTGGATGTGATATACCCTGACTTTAGCAAAGCTTTTGATACTGTCTCCCACAATATTCTTGCCAGCAAGTTAAGGGAATATGGATTGGATAAATGGATTGTAACATGGATAGGAAGCTGTCTAGAAGGTCGGACCCAGCAGGTAGTGATCAACAGCTGGAGGTCAGGTTGGTGGTCGGTTTCTAGCGCAGTGCCCCAAGGATCGGTTCTAGGACCAGTTTTGTTCAACAACTTTATTAATGACATGGATGAGGGGATGGATTGCACTCTCAGCAAGTTTAAAGATGACACTAAGCTAGGGGGAGAGGTAGATACGCTGGAGGGAAGGGATAGGGTCCAGAGTGACCTAGACAAATTGGAGAGTTGGGCCAAAAGAAATCTGATGAAGTTCAACAAGGAAAAGTGTAGAGTCCTGCACGTGGGATGGAAGAATCCCAAGCATTGTTACAGGCTGGGGACCAAATGGCTAAGTAGCAGTTCTACAGAAAAGGACCTGGGGATTACAGTGGAAGAGAAGCTATGATATGAGTCAACAGTGTGCCCTTGTAACCAAGAAGGCTAATGGCATATTAGGTTGCATTAAGAGGAGCATTGCCAGCAGATCCAAAAAAGTGATTATTTCCCTTTATTCGGCTCTGGTGAGGCCACATATGGAATATTGTGTCCAGTTCTGGGCCCCCAACTACAGGAAGGATGTGGACACATTTGAGAAGGTCCAGCGGAGGGCGACCATCCCTAGAGGTTTTTAAGTCTCGGCTTCACAAAGCCCCGGCTGGGTTGATTTAGTTGGGATTGGTCCTGCCTTGGGCAGGGGTCTGGACTTGATGACCTTCGGAGGTTTCTTCCCGCTCTATGATTCTATGATTCTATGATAATACTCCAATTGAGGCCTAAACAGCGCAGAGTAGAGCGGAAGAATGACTTCTTGTGTCTTGCTCAGAACACGCCTGTTAATGCATCCCAGAGTTGTGTTTGCTTTTTTTGCAACAGCGTCACACTGTTGACTCATATTTAGCTTGGGGTCCACTATGACCCCTACATGCCTTTCTGCAGCACTCCTTCCTAGACTGCCGCTTCCCATCCTGTATGTGTGAAACTCATTTTTTCTTCCTAAGTGGAGTACTTTGCATTTATCCTTATTAAATTTCATCCTATTTACCTCAGACCATTTCTTGAGTTTGTCCAGATCTTTTTGAATTATGACCCTATCATCCAATGCAGTTGCAACCCCTCCCAGCTTGGTATCATCTGCAGACTTAATAAGCTTACTCTCTATGTCAATATCTAAATTGTTGTTGAAGATATTGAACAGAACTGGTCTGAAAACAAACCCCCGTGGAACCCCACTTGTTTTGCCCTTCCAGCAGGATTGTGAATCATTAATAACTACTCTCTGAGAACGTGTGACAGGGCGAGGCAGCCCCGCACTGAACCTGCAGGACCCGGCCAGGGTTACCTGGCTGCAGAGGCCCCTCCCCCACAGCCCTACTGAGCATGCCCGGGCTGGAGCTCCACTATAAAAGCCTGGGGAAGGACTCAGTCTGGGGAGACAGCCGGAGGAGAAGGACCTGTGAAGGGAGCGCCCGCACCGCTGTTGCTGGAGACAGCCAGAGGAGAAGGACCTGTCAAGGGAGCGCCCGCACCACTGTTGCCGGAGACTCCAGGAGAGGCTGGAGGGGACGCGGAAGCAAGCTGGTGCAACCCAGGGACTGCCGGCTGAGGAGATGCCAGCCCGGAGGTCGCAGCAAGCTGGGCGAGTACAGGGGAAGGAACCCTAGGGAACCAGGTAGGAAGTGGCCCAGGGCAGGAGCGGGAGCCTCCGCTCCTGCCCAGAGAACCTTGGCGCGTTTTGGCCGGATTGCCCCGCCGAGGGAGTGACCCGCTGCCCCGGTCGCTCACAGGGCCCTGGGCCGGGACCCGGTGGAGTAGGGCGGGCCCGGGTCCCCCTCTCTGGGGTGCATCCCCGCTACAACCCTGAACTGTGTTATGGACTCAGGCCGGAGGGCCTTGGCCTTGTCTTAAAGGGCCAGCTTTAAACTGTGCTATGGACTCAGGCCGGAGAGCCTTGGCCTTGTCTTAAAGGGCCAGCTTTAAACTGTGTTGTGGACTCAGGCCGGAGGGTCTCGGCCTTGCCAAAAGCGGCCGGACGTGGACTGTGCTTCGGACTCAGGCCAGAGGGCCTTGCACTTAAGAGGGTAGGCAGGAGGGGGCCACCACACGTGGTGGAGAATGTGGGCAATTTCTTCCCCTGCAACGAGGGGAACGTAGGGAGACCCACTTAGGAAAAAAAAAAAAAAAAAAGGGAGAGCAAGCAAAGGGAGAGATAAGAGATGGGGCGGTTTAGAAAGAGGAAGCACTCCCAGAACTGTAACTATGGGCAGGTGTTGATGGCTGGCCAGAGGGCGCGGAGGTGGGACAAGGCCAAAATTATAGTGCCCGTGTGGGTGAACGGAACCCCCACCACTGCCCTGGTGGACTCTGGCTGTAGCCAACCCATTGTCCGGACGGGGGGTGGCCGTAGGGATGGACCAGCTGGGACCCCCAGTACAAATGATGTGTATTCATGGAGATGTATGGTCCTACGACACAGACTGGGTGAGGTTGGAAGACGGGCAGCGTGGGGCACCCAGGCTAGTGGTGGTGGCCCCGAAGTCGCCCTACCTGGTGATCCTGGGGCGGGACTGGCCGGGGTTTAATGAACTAATACAAGAAGGGAGTGGTCTAACAGCAAATATTGTCCGGGCGCGGCAAGTTCGCTGGGCCCCGCTAAGCCAGCCCCTCGAGGTAGCTGCAGGGGAAGGGGCCTCACAGGACTCTACGCCAGGAGCACCGGCGGCGAGCATGGGCGGCACCCCTACTGGTCCCCCACTTATCAACCTAGAGCTAGATGGGGACTTCCTAGAAGAACAACGGAATGACCCCACACTTAGCCGGGCCTGGGAGCATGCGGTTACGTGCCTGGAAGGGGAGGAGCAGGCTCCAGGTCAGCCCCAAGGGCCCCGCTTTGAGGTACGGCAGGACCTTCTCTACCACCTAGTACGGGACCCTCAGACCCAGGATGAGATGCACCAGCTGTTAGTCCCACGTTGTTTCCGCCGGGGCTTGTTACAGTTGGCCCACGCAACCCCCTGGGCAGGTCATATGGGCCGAGAGAAGACCCTGCAGCGAGTGGCACGACGGTTCTTCTGGCCAGGAATCCACCATGAAGTGCGAGAGTACTGTGCATCGTGCCCCGAGTGCCAGAAGGCTAACCCTGCCAGCATTCCCCGGGCCCCTCTGGTGCCGCTACCAATAGTGGGAAAGCCCTTCGAGCGCATTGGCCTGGACTTGGTGGGCCCGCTGGAAAGGAGCCAGACGGGGCATAAATATATCCTAGTCATAGTGGACTATGCTACGTGGTACCCAGAGGCCGTCCCGGTGCGGACAACTACCGCCCGCGTCATTGCTGGGGAGTTGCTAGAAATATTCTCCCGGGTGGGTCTGCCCTGGGAGATCCTCACAGACCAGGGGACGAACTTGACATCACGACTCATGGAGGAGCTGTGTCAGTTACTGAACATCCGTGCACTCTGGACCTTGGTCTACCACCCGCAGACAGACGGGTTGGTAGAGCGCTTCAACCGCACCTTGAAGACAATGCTGCGCAAATTTGTGGAGGAAGACGCCCATCACTGGGATAAGATGCTCCCATTGCTGATGTTTGCGGTGCGAGAGGTGCCTCAAGCCTCTACAGGGTTCTCGCCCTTTGAGCTCCTGTATGGACGACGACCCAGAGGGATTCTAGACCTCGTCCGAGAGACCTGGGAAGAACAAGAGACCCCAGCCCGAGGCTCCGTACACTACATCCTGCGCTTGCGGGAGCGGCTCCGGGAGCTAGGGTGTTTGGCCCAAGAGAATCTACGCCGAGCCCAGGAGGTCCAGGCCACTCATTACAACCGGGGATCCAGGACTCGGACCTTCCAGCCAGGAGACCGGGTATTACTGTTGCTCCCCTCCTCAGAATCCAAGCTGCTAGCAAAATGGCAAGGCCCATTTGAGGTGGTGAGACGGGTGGGTCCGGTGGACTATGCAGTACGGCTGCCAGGGCGGAGGAAGGAGGTGCGGATATATCATGTAAACCTGCTCAAGGGGTGGAAGGAGCGAGAGGCCCTGATGATCACCCCGTACCCTATGGAACCGGAGTTGGGGCCATCCGCAGAGGAGGACTCCACGTCTGCGTGCCTGGACATCAGTCCTGACCTCGAGACAGGACAGCAGGAACAGCTCCGCCGGCTGCTGAGCAGCTTTCCCCAGGTCCTGTTGTCGAAACTTGGCCAGACAAGCCTAGCGAGCCATCACATAGCCACCCCCCCCCCCCCCCCGGGGCAGAAGGTGACCATCATCGCCTGCTGCCCAGGAAGTTGTGGGACATGGTGCGAAGGGAATTGGACCAAATGCTAGCTCTGGGTGTGGTAGAAGAGTCCCGAAGTGACTGGAGGAGCCCCATAGTCCTGGTGCCAAAAGTGGATGGGTTGGTCCGGTTTTGTGTGGACTTCAGGAAGGTAAACTCCATCTCCCGTTTCGATGCCTACCCGATGCCATGGGTGGACGAGCTGTTGGAGCGGTTGGGGTGCGCCAGAGTCATATCCACTCTTGATTTAACTAAGGGCTACTGGCAAATTCCCCTGACCCCAGCATCTCGAGAGAAAACGGCCTTCCCAACCCCTTTTGGACTCTTCCAATTTACAACAATGCCTTTCGGCCTTCACGGGGCGGCAGCCACTTTCCAGAGGCTCATGAATAAAGTACTAAGTCCACATAATGACTCCGCAGCGGCATATATTGATGATATTGTGGTATACAGCCGGAGCTGGACAGAACATCTCCAACATCTGACCCAAGTGCTGCAGGCATTAGCTGAGGCTGACTTCACCGCCAACCTGGCCAAGTGCCACTGGGGATATCCTGAGGTGAGCTATCTAGGCTATACGGTGGGGAAGGGGCAGCTCCGACCCTTGATAGACAAAGTCCAGGATCTATAGGAGAGCCCCACGCCTACCACGAAGAGGCAAGTACGGCAGTTCCTGGGGCTGGCAGGATACTACCGCCACTTTATACCCAACTTTGCGACCATTGCAGCACCCCTTACAGACCTCACTAAGAATCCCCAAAAGCGCCGCATAGAGTGGACCTCGGAGTGCGAAGCGGCCTTCCAGACCTTGAAGAAGCAGCTAACTCAGGGACCAGTGCTTGTTCAGCCAGATTTTGACAAGCCGTTCATTTTGCAGACAGATGCCTCCCGAGTAGGACTAGGGGCGGTATTATCCCAGGTGATAGAGGGTGAGGAGCACCCCATCCTGTACCTTAGCCGCAAGCTGTTCCCGCGTGAGACTAGATACTCTACGATAGAGCAGGAGGCCCTCGCGGCGAAGTGGGCCATAGAGTCCCTAAGATATTATCTGCTGGGGAGCCCATTCACTTTAGTAACTGACCATGCCCCCCTGAGATGGCTCCACGCCATGAAAGACTCAAACGCGCGGATCATGCACTGGTACTTGTCATTACAACCGTTTGCTTTTCAGGTAGTGCATCGGCCGGGAAAAGCACATACTAACGCAGACTTTTTTTCAAGGACAAGTGAAGAGGGGTCAGCTGAAACCCTGTTGCCAACCCTCTTAAGGGGGAGGGTGTGTGACGGGGCGAGGCAGCCCCGCACTGAACCTGCAGGACCCGGCCAGGGTTACCTGGCTGCAGAGGCCCCTTCCCCACAGCCCTACCGAGCATGCCCGGGCTGGAGCTCCACTATAAAAGCCTGGGGAAGGACTCAGTCTGGGGAGACAGCTGGAGGAGAAGGACCTGTGAAGGGAGCGCCCGCACCGCTGTTGCTGGAGACAGCCGGAGGAGAAGGACCTGTCAAGGGAGCGCCCGCACCGCTGTTGCCGGAGACTCCAGGAGAGTCTGGAGGGGACGCGGAGGCAAGCTGGTGCAACCCAGGGACTGCCTGCCGAGGAGATGTCGGCCCGGAGGTTGCAGCAAGCGGGGTGAGTACAGGGGAAGGAACCCCAGGGAACCAGGTAGGAAGTGGCCCAGGGCAGGAGCGGGAGCCTCCTCTCCTGCCCAGAGAACCTCGGCGCGTTTCAGCCGGATTGCCCCGCTGAGGGAGTGACCCGCTGCCCCGGTCGCTCACAGGGCCCTGGGCCGGGACCCAGTGGAGTAGGGTGGGCCCGGGTCCCCCTCCCTGGGGTGCGTCCCAGCTACAACCCTGAACTGTGTTATGGACTCAGGCCGGAGGGCCTTGGCCTTGTCTTAAAGGGCCGGACGTGGACTGTGCTTCAGACTTAGGCCAGAGGGCCTTGGCCTTAAGAGGGTAGGCGGGAGGGGCCCGCCACAGAACGGTTATCCAGCCAGTTATGCACCCACCTTATAGCGACCCCATCTAAGTTGTATTTGCCTAATTTATTAAGAAGATCATCCAAGACCATATCAAATGCCTTACTAAAGTCTAATTATACCACATCTACCGCTTCTCTCTTATCCACAAGACTTGTTATCCTATCAAATAAAGCCATCAGATTGGTTTGACATGATTTGCTCTTTACAAATCCATGCTGGCTGCTACCTATCACCTTATTATCTTCCAGGTGTTTGCAGATTAATTCCTTAATTATTTGCTCCATTATCTTTCCTGGCACAGAAGTTAAACTGACTAGCTGTAGTTTCCTGGGTTGTTCTTATTTCCCTTTTTATAGATGGGCACTATATTTGCCCTTTTCCAGTCTTCTGGAATCTCTCCTGTCTTCCATGATTTTTCAAAGATGATAGCTAAACTCTCAGATACCTCCTCTATCAGCTCCTTGAGTATTCTAGGATGCATTTAATCAGGCCCTGGTGACTTGCAGACATCTAACTTTTCAATATTTAGTTGCTTGCCTTCATCTGGTATATTTAAGTAGGAATTTTTTTATGCTTGACTGTTTCTCAGTAGCTAGCTCCTACCTGTAATTTATTGAAGTGTTTCTTATTCTTGACATGAGGATATAGAGTCTGCTCTTTTATAAATTCACCCCTAAGATAAGTCTCCATCCATACTCTACATTCTGTTTGGAACTTGTTGACTTTCTCCCAATTCCTTAGTTTAAAAAAAAAATCCTCCACAGCCTTTTACATTTTATATGCCAACAATCTGGTTCCATTTTGGTTTGGTGGAGCCCATTGGCTACTTCTTACCTAAAATGTTTCCCAGTCCCTAAAAATGTAAAAAATCTTCCTCCTTAATCCATTATCTCGTCCATGGACTGAGACCATGGAGTTAAGACTGTCTATCTGGTTCTGCACATGGAACTGGAAGCATTGAAGAGAATGCTACTATGGAAATCCTGGAATTGAATCTCTCACCTAGCAGCCTAAATTTGGCACCCAAAATTGCTGTCTACCTTTCCTGTGTGTCACTGTTATCTCCATCTACCATGACCGATTCTCCCCAGCACAACCTATTAGCCTAGCCAGATGTCCACTCCTTCTCTCCGAGCTGGCAGTTCACTATGTGGTTCACCTGGTAATTACAAAACTAAGTATATATATTTCTAATAATCAAATACTCCATGACTCTTGTGTGTTTCTTGCTAATTACTGGTGTGTCCCGGCCTACCCACTAGAGAGGCAGCCTCAATGCAAGAGGATACCATGAGGTCATCTGGAAGCTGCTCCCAACTATGGGGTTGTTTCTTTTTGCTCCTGCTGAATGCTTTCTTGCCCCAAAACTTTCAAACTCCTTAATAGCGCAGGGGCTGTCAGACAGGAGCTGGCTTTGGGCATTGCCTAGCACCAGCTCTGCCTCAGATGAGTGCAGGTTTTGCTAATGAAAGGCTGATTCAATGGAAATTGGATTTCGTTTCCCTTTTCATGGTCAGACACTTCCCTTGCCAGACCCCAGCATTTCTGCATGTACAGCAATAGACTCTCACAAATGGGCAGAAGTGAGAATGAAAGGGGAATGAACCGTCTGACCTTGCACATTAGGCAATGGGGGAATAACTTCAACCAGATTCGGCCCTGGCCGATGTAAGTGAAGTCAGTGGAGCCTCACCTATTACAGCAAGGTGGAAGATGGCCCTGAAATGGCACAAAGCAGGCTCCAAGCACTCCTGCGCAGGGGACCCTCTGCTCTGTGTAACTTCAGTGAGAATCAAGAGAGCTCAGTGCTTGGTCAGACTGAACCCTACAATCACCTATGGCTTGGGGCGTCTTCCCTCTTGCGGCATGTTTTCAATGCTACTTCATGCAGTGGTGGGTTTCTGATATTAGTGATGTGGTTAACAACCACCTCTCACTGGTTCAGCGTCACAGCAGACACACCTCACCAAATTCTGCCTCTACGTTGTCCTTTTTCACTTTACGTTAGGGGGGATTTTACACAGCGGCATAGAAATCTAGCTCCAACAAGTGCAAAAATGCCCTGGACATCTGGAGTTTCTGCTGCATTTCTGCTTTCCCTGCTTTTCTGGGGTGTCCTAGGCCAGAAAGGTATGTAGAGAAGATTCATGCTTTAACGTTGTTTTGTTACATTGCAGTCCCAATGGTTCAGTCTGATAAATCTAAATTTGGTTTGAGGTGTCCTTCTAATCTGGGCAAATGTGCTTGGAGTAGGACATTACAATGTTGCTATTACCTGCAATTGTACTCTCCAGGTATTGATAGATGGTATTATCTGCCTTGACAGGGAGAGGTAGGTTGGTTTAAAAGCAAAGGAAAGTTTTAGAAGGTTTCTGAAATTTTTCGAAGACTGAATTTGTTGTTTCCTAGCCTGTTTCAGCTAAGTGTGCTATGGCAGCTCTGACTGCTGTGGGTGTCAGTATTTTCTATTCGAAAGAAAATACACTTTGGATGATACATTTCAGTCAGCAACAGTACGGAGAAAAACAAAGATTTCTCAGACTGTCTTTCACTCTTCAGACTATTTGTTACAGTAGGATTTGTACCACTGGAAATTATTTTTAATACAGTTGAGGGAATACAGAGGAGTTCAGTTGCTTTTCTTCCCCTGCAGTACCTCTGTCTGTGCATAAAGAGGAAATACATGATAGGATGGGTGCTGCAAGATGAAGTCTGACTCCAGAGAATAAATTTTGCAGATCAATCCAAGCAAGTGGCTATTGTATAAGAAGGTTATAGCGCCTCTCACACTGACAATCATTTTGTCTGTCCCAGTTACTTTGCTTGTATCTGCTTTCCCCCCTTTGAAAAACTTGTGTGTTATGGAAATAATGAAACCATTGGTCTGGGCTGAGTAAAGTCATTCACAAGTGCAGAATATAGATTTTCACTGGTGGTGGTCTGATTAGAATTTGGCTCATGTTGCATAATGGTTTGAAAAGTATTCCATGGTTAGTGACATGGAATATGCTATTGTAACCACACAGCACACTGTAAATATGCTTGAAATAAGAAGATTGGGCAACTTCAGAGGATTAAAGCCCAAACTTGATCTTATTTATTTTAAAAACTAATGAGACACAATTCCTTAATCAGTTGTGTGGTATTATAATTTGGGATCATTAAGTCTCAGAAGTTCCTGCTTTTGGTAGATATTTACCTCATGCCATGCATCACTAGATCTGATTTGTTCATGCTTATATTCCTGAGGCAATTCTGCATGAAAATATTTAAAATTCTGTGCAATATATTTTAAAACGCTGCAAAATTCTGCATATTTGTCAAAATAACACAATATAATCTGCATGTTTGTCAAAATAATACAATATAATCACACCAGTTTCAATTATTTTGGTAATATATTTAAAAATAGCTGTCAACAAGTATGTCTGTAACAATACAGACAACAATAAAGATCAAAGAAACGTTTTTACAAACGGATTGCTTACTAGGCATATTACTACAGAACCATGAGTGATCATTCATTTAAAGTACAATACAGACATGTATTTCCTGCACCCCTCAGAAGCAGTGCGGAGGCTTGAGGGAGTCGGGGGGTAATGCTGGGAAGGAACCTGGATGGGAACTTGGTGAGTTGTGGGTATGGGGGAAAAAGAATTGACAGGTTTTTTAGAGAGCGGGGTGAGGCCCATTTGTTAGGGAGCTTCCCATGCAGACTCTGGCTCTCCCATTCAGTCAGTCATATCTCCCTCTGTCCCTGTGTATCCCTGCACCACCAAGGGTGTACTCACATCCCCGGTCCACATGTGTCCCTCGACTCCCTCTACTGTCCCCATGTGTCTCTGTGTCCTACCCAGCCATCCTCTTCTCTCCCCTCTGTGGCCCTGAATCCCCTACCTCTCGGCCCTGATTCTCCCCTCCCATTCAGCCCCTGCCCCAGTCTGTCCTCCCTCCACTAGCTCTTTATGAGCCCCAGACTGTGATATTCCCCCAGCAGCCCCAGGTCCCCACGCTGCCTGTCTCCCCCTAGGCCCTCCTTCCTGACCTGTCCTGACAGGAGCTGTGAAGAAGGCACTGCAGGCTTTTTCTCTTTCCTAGCTGGTAGGGAGCAGCTGCTCTGTTCTATCACCATAACATCCGCTGGTCAGCAAACAGCGGAACTGCATCAGCTTTTGGCAGAAGCTAATTTCTGTGGAAATATTAAAAATATGAATGGCTCCTTAATTATGCACACACAGAGTGACTTACAATTCCCCCAGTAGCAATGCCTGCAGCATATCTGAAAAGAACCCACAAAGTGTAGCTCCTTTGAGACCTTGAACTCATATGTATTCCCATTTTTACCCAACATAGCCTGCGGGGAGCCTGGATAACAGGAGATCACAATTTTGCTGGCTTGTTTGTTAATTTGGTTTTCTTTCTTTTATCTTTTTTCTTTTTGGGGAGGAGGGGGCAGGGAATGTTGTGCTACAGCATATTGGAAGACTGGGTATCTTTATAAAAAATACACTTTAGCTCAGTCACAAGATATGGTCTTGAAGCAGATAACCATGAGTGAAAATCTAAGCTGGTGATGGATATGTGATGGATATGTGATGGATAGAAGGAATGCTGGCCAGCACTCGGTGGGTTGTTCCCCACTGTGGCACTCTGAGGCTACGTCTAGACTGCAAGTCTCTTTCGAAAGAGGCTTTTGAAAAAGAGGCTTTTGAAAAAGAGCATCTAGACTACAACCAGTACTTTCGAAAAGCAAGCTGCTTTTCCGAAAGAGAGCACCCATGCACTCTGGATGCTCTCTTTCGAAAAAGCACAGTTTGCATTACATAGCGTCTTTTTTCAAAAGAGCACTTTCAAAAAAAGGCGTTATTCCTCGTAAAACGAGGTTTTCCATGGTCGAAAAAACTGCTTCGTTCTTTCGATTTACTTTCACAAGAACGCGGCAGCAGTCTAGACACGGGGGAAGTTTTTTCAAAAAAAGGCCACTTTTTTCAAAAAAACCCCTGTAGTCTAGACACACCCTGAGTGAAGAAGGTGGGGGCCAACAAAAAACCTTAAATGCCTTGCCTCTATAGGCCCTGCTTACAAAAACTCCCCAAAGTCACAGATTCACTGCCCCTGGGAGATAGGCTGCTACCATCAAGTGAATTAACTAAAATCCTGAAAACCAGGAAGAAACACTTGAACTTCTTCCTAAGGGGTACTCCAAGCTCTTTTGCCATAAGAGAGCTTGAAAAAAGAAAGAAACAAACAAAACCCCCACCCAGAAAACAAACTGTCTCTGATAACTGACCTCTCAGCCTAGGCAGGCACACACACACAGACCTCCTGTAACTTTTCAGGACACAAGAACCAAATCATTACCTTAAAAAAAGTGATTTTATTGATAGAACAAAAAGAGACACTTGATAAAGCACACTTGGATACGAGGTGTTACAGAGCAACTAAGAAAAGAACAGATTCACACACAGAGAAAAAATGGTATCTCTGGCACATCTTAGGTATAGTGAGTGGAAGGAAGGGAGCAAATGGATTTCAAACAGAAGTTTAACCAAACCCAAAACAAAGAAAAATATCCTGATCGCAACTAAACATACATTCCTCTCTCTATTCACGATCTGTACTGAACCGTACTTCAAGGCCTATTCCATTCGCATGCCCAATATTTCTTGGTAATTCCATTTGATTTCTCCATCTTGCTTCCCCCAGCTCCTAACTTGGAACTCGCACAAAGGAACAGCAGCCAGGTATCTATATTCAAATTAAATTTCAACAGTTTCCCATTGGCTTTCCTGGCTTTTTGCCCATACCCCCTGGCTACCTGAGTTTAACACTTTAGTCACCAGGTGCTGGCCAGCACTCCTTCTATCCATCACAACGTACAATCTAAGCATGTAGCTTGAGTGCCTGATGTTGAAATCTACACTCCAAACAGGGCCAACACAGCTATCATAGCTCCTCCACTGTAGCTGCTGTAATTTCAGTCCATTGCATGGAGTAGTGGGACCTCTGCACCAAAGTGAATTTAAATCCATGCCCCCTCACCTTGCTCAGTGGCAGCTCCCAGCAACACAGGAGGGGAAGCAGGTCAGTGAGCAAGGGCCAAAGATGCTGGATGGGAGACAGAAGGACAATGTAAGGATGGAAACCTGAGAACATGGGCGTGCTGAATGTGTGTGTGTAGGAGAGGGGGAGTATTGTGAGTGGATTGAGCTCACAAAACTCAGGCAACTTGGGGGAAGGCAGGCTCCAAGGTAAGGCTACACATTCACGCGTTTGGATTCAGATTCCAAATGACCCAGAGTGAGAAATCTCAGCCAAGGCAATGATTCAAATTCCAAACTAAAGCTTCCCCTCTCAGTCCTTGGCTTATCACTATACAAAATATATCCCAACAGCAGACCCCATCCACCCACACCTCCTCAGGCTACCACAGCCCTCCTCTGGGGCCTGTAGAGAATCCTTTGCCCTTTTCAGACTACAGCTTCCTCCCTGGGAAGCCCCACAGCCCAATCTATGGGGTGTGCAGACAACCCTCTTCCTCTCATGTTGTCTCACCCCTAGGCTCTACAGGTTCCAGAGAGCTATTGCCCCTCCTCAGGACTTGCTTGGAGAAGCCAAACTATTACTGCTGTTCCCCATGAGATCTCCCAGTGGCCAGACAACCAAACACTCTCCGTCCCCACCAGGTCTCCTTATAAACTAAGAAAGTGGCTTGGCCTTTTATATCCTGCTTCACCTCCCATCAACCCTTGCCCTCAGCCTACACGTCTAACTGTGCTTGAACTACAAGTCCCAGAATTCCCTTGGCATTGGGCTGGAACTGTGTTCAGGGTGCTGCCTTCCCTTGAATGGCCAGCACACTCAGTTATTCAAAGGCTATGTCTACACTCTTGCGCAAGAAATATGCAAATGAGGCTAAGCGTGGAATATCGCTGAGCCTCATTTGCATACCTAATGAGACGCCATTTTGCAGAAGAGGCTCTTGCGCCGGAAGGAGCTGTCTACACTGCCCCTTCTTGCGCAAGAAAAACCCTCTTGCGCAATGCCGCTACGCCGATTATTTTCAGGAATAATGGCATTGCGCAAGAGGGTTTTTCTTGCGCAAGATGGGGCAGTGTAGACAGCTCCTTCTGGCGCAAGAGCCTCTTCTGCAAAATGGCGGCTCATTAGGTATGCAAATGAGGCTCGGCAATATGCCATGCTTAGCCTCATTTGCATATTTTTCACGCAAGAAGCCATGAGTGTAGACATAGCCGAAGTGTATGGCTCTGGATTAGAAGAGGTGTCATGTAAGGGGAAGAGCTTGCTAGTGTGAGGCCACACTCTCTCGTTGCCAGTCAGCCACCCAGTAATGACATGTTTTCCTTTCCTCCTCTCCTTATGCAGATGTTACACAGGAGCCAGCTATTCTCATGGTTCATGAAGGAGAATCAGTCAACATCACTTGCTCCATTACCAATAATGGGAAGCTCGCAGGGATGTATTTGAAAAGAGTACTTGTGAATGCCATGGAATTGCTATACCTCAGAAATAACAGTGAAAGCCATACCGTAAACTTACGCTACAAAACTCGCGTTGAGAGCGCTGTACTTTCAACAGGTGTGAGGATAACGCTGCATTGGCTGCAGAAAAACGACACGGATTTGTACGTCTGTCACGGAAGTGTGCTAGTAAATGGTGATCCCCACATTGTGTCGGGCCAAGGCACCATGCTGGTGGTGAAAGGTACCTAACGTTCTTCTATTTGATGGGGTTTTTAGTGCAAAACCAATGAGTATTGTTTTCAGATGAAAGGGCTGAGGAAGTGGAAGAACATTAACTGAATGGTTATGTTTTTCAGTATATTAGCAGATGGGTTTATGAAGAGAAGGGATGTTGTAACAGTTATATGTTTTATACCGATATGAAAACCATAATTTTCCAATTTGAAGACAACAAGAAAGAACAAACATCAGAATCCACAGAGTGTGTCATCTGTAACAGCTGCAGCAAGTCTGAAAGTGAAATGGTTGTTCTTTCTGCATTGAGAAGTTTCCTTAGATACATTAACAGCAACATACAGAAAACAAAGGCTTCATAGTTTTATAGCTCCACAGTGTTATACCTTCATGAAGAGGGGAGGAGAGGAAAACATGATCCACCCCATCCCCCAGGCTACGTCTATGTTGCATGCTTATTTTGAAATAAGCTATTCCCGAATAGTTATTCCAAAATAGCTTATTTCGAAATAGCATGTCTACACTTCAGGGAAGCATCCAAATTAGACCGAGGCAGGCTTCCCTAATGTGGATGCGCTACCTCGATTTAGAGCCCCAGGAAGCCCTGGGGAGCAATAACTTAGAATGGCCCTGATGAGAGGCTATTTCGAAATAGCAGCATTGGAGTGTCTACGCAAGGCTTACTTGGAAATAGCTACTGCGGAATAGGCGTTATTCCTCATAGAATGAGGTTTATTACAGATTTCAGAATAAGCCGTCCGTTATTTTAAAATTATTTTGAAATAACAGAATGGCCGTGTAAACGCTCGCATTGTAATTTCACAATAACACTAGTTATCTAGCAATGTAGACGAACCCTCAGTGAGCACTCTGCGTGAAGCTTGTAGTCCTGGGCTCTTTCTTGAACAGGCACTGAGGGAGCAGGAGTTCAGGACAGCACATTGCATGTGCAGCAAAAGCAGTCGAGGAGAATGACGGCATTTGGCACGTTTGTGTTGTGACCAGCTTAGGCTGCACAGTCCTAGCTGGCAGTATCGGTTATTACATGAGAGAACAATAGCCCAGGGGTAAGTGGCTCTTTCCTCAATTGTCTGTAAGCCAACTTCAGACCTGCTGCACAACTGACCATCTCCTGCTTCCACTCCCTGTGTCTAGCTGTGGAGAAGGGGCCCATAAGGGAGAACTCGGCACTAATGAGCTGTCAGCTGCAGCGTAATCTTAACCCTGCTCACATGTCTTCAACCTCAGCAAGAACAAACGGGCTCCGATACAGTGTCTCCTCAGCTCAGACCTGGCCCTCAAAGTAGAGGCCAAAACCCTCTGCACAGTCTGGTCCCAGAGGTTGCCATCATAGACCTTCAAAGCCACCACACACTCGGTAACATGGAGCTCTGTCTAATCAGGATACCTCAGTCTGTGTCTACACTGTAGGCTTCCTGCGCAAGAA
This sequence comes from Rafetus swinhoei, assembly GCA_019425775.1. Lineage (NCBI taxonomy): Eukaryota > Metazoa > Chordata > Testudines > Trionychidae > Rafetus > Rafetus swinhoei. The sequence continues at coordinate 7,100,187 of CM033438.1, forward strand.
CCTTTTCCTTCTTGCGCAAGAGCGTGTCCACAGTGCAAAAGCTCATCGAAAAAGTGATGTGCTTTTGCGCAAGAGGGCATCCAGACTGCATGGACGCTCTCTCGAAAGGAAACTCTGATTGCTATTTACAGAATGGCCACCAGGTCACCTATGTTTTTTTTGATTGCCTCTTTTTGCGCAAAACACCCTGTTCCCCGTCCACACACAGTTTTCTGTGCAAGAGCTCGTAGAAAGAGGAATACCTACACCAGAAAAACCCCTCTGCTCTTTTGATTTTTTTGCACAGAATGTGTTTGAGGTGTAGATGCTCCATGAGTTTTTGCAAAAAAATGGCCGTTTTTCCGCAAAAACGCTGTAGTGTAGACATAGCCTCAGAAGAGCTTCAGAGGCTCCTCCATTAGGTGAGGTTATATAACACAGCATATCTAAAGTGTTCATAAGGAATCTGTCCCTTTTGGGTTTTGTATCAAGGACTCAGATTCCAATACTGTGACTTTGCCTCTTACACAAAACTCCAATATCCCCCATTTGTCAGGTATAATGGTACCGTGTGTCAGTAATGATGCCGCTGCTAGAGCCAGACAAATCACAGCAGGAGGTAACTGTGTTGTGAGTAAATATCAGGTCTCAATAACCACCTCCTCCATGTAAGGAGCAGGGGAGTTTGAGCCTATGACCTTCAGTTGTAGTTTTAAGGGAAAGTGAAGCGCTGTTCTGTCAGGTAGGAGAGTCGCCCTCACATTGCTTTATACCAGGGCTCGGCAACCGTTCAGAAGTGGCGTGCCAAGATCTCACGTCTGCACTTCTATTTACAGATCTGCGTGCCATTGGGACCTTTGAAATAATAGACCTACCTACATTTCAGCAGATCCATTAATCCCTCTCGGTAGCCTCAAGTGTAGCATCCCCCTTCAGCCCCTCCTCCCCCACATCCCTGTGCCCCCAGCGCACACACTGGCAGGGCAGCAGTGCTGGGACTCGAAGCCCTCTGGGAGCAGTGCTGGGGTGAGGAGGGGCAGGGGGGCAAAGTCATTTCCCTGTCCAGCCCAGTCCTTTGCCCAGGGCTCACCCCTCACCTGCAGGCTGCGGCTCTGGGGCTGGGGCAGGCAGAGCCCAGGGCTGCCTAGATAGCAAAACACTGGGGAAGGGGCTCCTCACACATGGGGAGCAGCTGCAGCTTAGCCCGGGTCCTGGTGCCCCATGAAGGCAGGAGCAGCATGTGACTAGCTGCACCACCCCGATCTGCACAGCAGCCCCAGCCGAGCCCCTTCCTGTAGCAGGAGGCAGAGCCTGTAGGAAGCGTTAACCACTTCGCTCCCAGGAGCTGCATACCAAAGCCGAGCGGCGGCAGCCCGAGGGACGTGGAGCCCAGCGCACGGTGATGTCGCCATGTTTTTTTCCTAATATCCCACTTAGATATCCCGCGCCACAGCCTGAGACCATTGTCCCTCGTTCTGTCATCTGTCACCACTGAAAACAGCCTCTCTCCATCCTCTTTGGAACCCCCCTTCAGCTAGTTAAAGGCTGCTATTAAATCCCCCCTTAGTCTTCTCTTCTGTAGACTAAATAAGCTCTAATCCCTCAGCCTCTCCTCGTCAGTCATGTGTTGCAGCCCCCTAATCATTTTTGTTGCCCTCTGCTGGACCCTATCCCTTCCCCCAACATATCTGCCATGCCCCCTAGCTTAGTGTCATCTGTGAACTTGCTGGGGGTGCAATCCATCCCCTCATCCAGGTCTTTAATAAAGACGTTGAACAAAACCAGCCCTAGAATCGATCCCTGGGGCACTCCACTTGAAACCGACCGCCAGCCAGACATCGAGCCATTGATCACTACCTGTTGGGCCCGACAATCTAGCCAGCTTTCTATCCACCTTACACTGGTGACACTGAGGCATGGTGGCTGGTGACACTGATGGGATTCCTGTGTGCTGGCCTGTGGACCCTCTGCTGAGCAACGTAATGTTCTTACATGGGACTGTAATTCTGCCTCTTCTCTGGTTAATTACCCACAGACATCGAGCAGGCAGAGTGCCGCATGGCTTCCTGGGTGCCATATGCCCTTTCCTTCCTGACTTTGCTCTTGGTTTTTGTGGTGGGATTCCTCATTCTGTCTCACGTCGACGTAAGTATTTCATTCAGCCACAGACCTGTTTTTTCTGATCCTGCAGGCAGGAGTTGTCACCAAACACAGCCACATCACTTAAAACATTGCGGATCTTAAGTCATGCATGGGACAAACCTCTATGACCAAGTGAATCTTCGTTTTTCCCTTTGTCCTCCCATCCTACTGCTCCCATCCCTTTGAGTGCAGACGTCCCTTGATATCATGACTACACTTCGAAGCTGCAGTGATTCCTTCAGCAACTTATAGTCTGACATGTTTATATTGCTCCAGGCTCATTTTCAGGCTCCATTACAATATAACAATACTGATGTCTTAGAGAGATGGAAGCCATGCCCCCACCTTTGCCAATGAACCTTGATATGGTACCTGCATTCCAGTCCCACCATCCCTCACTTGCCCTTCTTGTTGAAGAATGGAATCTCCCCCCTTGCCCTGCTAGGGTGGACAAGAGGGAAGACCCCTTCTTGTGGGGGACATCAGGGCCACCACAAGGTGACAAAGAAGCCCAGGGTCAGAGGATGCCACAGGCATCTGTCCCTGCCGTACCCTCACAAGAAAGCCACCTGAGATGGCTGGTGCAGAATAGCCTCCTAGGAAAGGGGCTATGAGTGACACACACACTCATCTCCCAGGCCCTCCTTGATTATTTATGAAAGTCCTTGCCAATCGTAGGACAGGACTGAAGGAAAGCCTTGTGCGGGGCCCCCTTTAGCATGTTTAACCGGCACTGCAGAAGAATGATGCTGGAGAGGCAGCATCAAGTCTCTTCTAAGGTAGCCGTGTCTCCTCTCACCATAATTACAAGAGTGATGACACAGTCTGTCCAGAGCTGTTGGAGGCTTTGATACTTTCAGCCCTCTGATCTAAAGAGCTGCTGGTGGAACAGCCTGTAAGGATGTCAGGGATTAATCCAGCCCTTTCTGCCTGTCATGCTATGTAGCCCCTCTGGGCTCTGAGATGGGCCATTTTTGTTATCTCTGCTTGTAACTCCCTGAACATTGAGCTGAGCAGAGCTCCTTGTCAGGGGGTCTAGTCCAGCCTTAGACCTGAATGGCTCCGAGGGGTTGATTGTTCTTTGTTTTGTTGCAGATCAAGAAACACTGCCAGGAAGGAAAGAAAAATCAAGCAAATATGGTGTATGAAGACATGTCCTTCAGCCATACGTGCAGCACCATGGGCACACCCTGTACTACTTATAAGTATTAGCAAGCACTTTTCAGCTGAGGCAGTGTGGACATCAGCAGCTCCTTTTCCATGTGCTAACCTTTGTTCCCTGTAGTGAAAAGTAAAACCCTGCCTTGTGCAATATTTCTGCTTAATGTACTCAATTGTGAACACCACTTTTGGTGTTGGGGGTGGCGATAGAGAGATCCCTGCATGTGCGAGCATGTGCTAGGTATGACGGTGTTAGCTGCTGAGGTGTAAAGTCCTCTTGGTGCAATACCTGCCCTTGCTCCACACCGTAGTGATGCTCACACCCCAGCGGAGCAAGTGAGAGAAGTAGTGTTGGGAGCGCAGAGAGGCAATCAGGCTCAGATTCCCAATGGGACTTAGGCACCTCACTTCTGCATCTTTAAGTCACAGTTTTGCTGCCACGTTGAGATCCAGTAAACCTCCCCTTAGCTTCCACCTAATCCTGTTTTTTTGCAGTAAAAGATCCCTGGGCACCTAAGTTTCTGTGTCTGAGTGAGGGCACGCTTGCCTCCATCTTGGTGTCTAAGCCCCTGAGCAGTCCATGAACTGGGGGAAGAGGGGTGCCTCTTCACCTCTCTTGTTTACAAGGGCTGGTCCAATAGGCATGCTCAGCCCGTGTCCACTGAAGTGTGTCCAATTGAAAATGTGGCTGGAGGAACGAGGCGATGGTGGTGCCTACCTTCTAAGAACAGTGGTTAGTGCACTCAGCTGGAATGTTAGACCCAAGGTTAAGCCCCCCCCTTACTCAAGAGGAACAAAGGAGCTGAATGAGAAATCTTCGGTGTGAGTGCTCAGCAATGATCCCTAGAAGCTGTGCACTTAGGTGGCTACTCAGGAGAGATTCAAATGCTGTGCAACTGGTTAGCAGAGCACCAGCAGCATGTGTTTCTACTGGTGGTGCACATCAGCACACACCTCTGTGCATATAACAAAATTTATTTCACACATTGATAGAAAAAAATGAGAGGGAACATTGGTGCTCAACCTACTGGGTTATGGGATATGCTGAAGTGGGGCTCCCTCCATCTCTCCTGTAAAACCTGTTACACTCTGAACAAATCGTTAGTCCTTGGCAGAGAAAATGACTCTTGTAGACTGCGGGTTAGAATGCTGAGCACCAATGATTCCAAGCTTGGTGCTGAGCACCAAGATGAGTCTATGTACAATAGAACAGCTTCAACAGGAGAGAGTGTGAAAGTCCCACACCAGATTATCCCATGGCCCAGTGGCTGGAGCGCTCATAGAATCCCAGGGCTGGAAGAGACCTTGGGAGTCATCAAATCCCACCCCCTGCCCAAAGCAGGAACAATCCCAACTAACTCATCCCAGCCAGGGCTTTGTCAAGCCGAGATTTAAGAACTTCTAGGGATGGAGATTCCACCCCCTCCCTAGGGAACCCATCCCAGTGCTTCACCATCCTCCTAGTGAAATAGTTTTTCCTCATATCCAGCCTAGACCTCCCCCTCTGTAAATTGAGACCATTGCTCCTTGTTCAGCCATTCGTCACTACTGTGAACAGCCTCTCTCCAGCCTCTTTGGAACCTCCCTTCAGGAAGTTGAAGGCTGCTATCAAATCCCCCCTCACTCTTCCCTTTGCAGACTAAATAAGCCCAAATCCCTCAACCTTTCTTCATAGGTCATGTGCTCCAACCCCCTAATCATTTTGGTTGCCCTCCACTGGACCCTCTCCAATGCGTCCACATCCTTTCTGTAGTGGGGGGCCCAGAATTGGACGCAGTACTCCAGATGTGGCCTCACCAGTGCCGAATAAAGGGGAATAATCACTTCCTGAGAGTTGGGTGACCCCTGTTCAGATCCTTTCTCTCTCTCGCTCTCTTTTGGGCAGAGGGAGGAATTAAACCTGGGTCTTCCACACCCCATCTAAGTGCTGTAAAGTTAGGAGGTAGACACGGCCTCCTCCAGTGGCTGTTTTATATGGGCTCAGGCCACTTCCCAGCCCATTCTCCCAAAACACAACTTAGGCAGCTAAGCTGCCTAACTCTGGGCAGCTGGTTCCCATTTATGGGCCTCTAGCAGAGATAGCAGCCTGAACACAGACACTTATCTCTTGGAGATAGATGGGGCTTATTGCACTTACCTCTTGTCAGCATCTCCCAGTGCTAGCACACTGGCTTTTCAGGATCTCAATCTAAGGTTCCTTTTTCTCCCTAGTGCCTACCTCTGGCTGTTTGGATTGCGGTTTTATTCCTGTGATTTTCTACGTGCCTAAAAGTGGGGCCTTGCTATACTCCACCTTGTAACACCCTCTCCCCTGATGTAGGCCTTGGACGCCATAGTGATGGGCATCTTCATGAAAACATAGATGGATAAATAGATGGATTCAAGCATTTGCCACAAAGCATGTGCAGCTGGGTATGTGAACTTTGTGTAACCCAATACTAAAACAGAGACACATGTCCTCAGAGAAGCATGTAAAACCCATTTTTGAAATGATAAAATGCAAATGCCAGATACTGGTGTAACCTCCCTGGAGTCATGGATTGTCTCACAGGGATGAAACTGGACCTACAGTGTATATGGCTGCAGTCGCCTTAGGGCAGGCCTGGGCAAGATGTGGCCAGGCAGCAGGATCCTATTTAAATGGCTCATGGCTCCCAGTCACAGTGCTACCCCGGCAGGAGCCAGGCTGCAAGCCTTTTGTTGCCCATGGTAGCAGTACAGTTGGAGCCACAAGCCCTTTGTTTTTAATTCAAAGCTTCTGGCCCCAGCCCCACCTCTACCGCCCATGCCCTGCCCCTTCCAGGGTGCTCAGTGCTTCTGAGAACTGGACTTGAGGTGTCCCAACCTGGGCTTCCAAAATCAGGGGCTGCTTCTGCAAATCTTGCCCCTAGTCTCTCCATGTTGTAACCCTGAAGCAATGTACCATAAAGAGTATGTGGGGAAGTCTATTAGATAGTGAAGACAGAAACTAGGTCTCTGCAGGGGTTCTGAGTCTTCCCCTGGAGGACAGAGGACAGGGCCTGGTTTGTCTCCGCAGCCAGGTCCACACCTTCCTCCTCTAGGCCCTACAGAGGCTCCTGTACAGTGCAGGTAGTCCAGCGTGGAGCATGTTGGCACACATCTTCCTCCACCATACAACTGACAGCTCCATCCAAGGCATCTTCCCTGAGACCTCTCTGAGCTGCCAGAGTTCTGCCAGGACCTCCTCCAGACCTGGAAACTCTTCAGCAACCAGGTCCATTGTGGCCACCAAGGGAGAGGACCTCCTCGTAGAGCGCCTGTGACACAACCTGTCCTTATGTGTGCAGGTGGCAGAGTCACCCTCAGTGTGCCAGAGGTTGGTTCTGGCAAAAACCACGAGGGTTGGAGACCTCCTGGATTATGACAGAAGTGATCCCTGAGCACTTAGTCAACGAATGGGGCTCTCCACCCTTCACGTCCTCCTGTGCATACTCCAGGAGGAAAGGACGGCCTTGTCACAGCCCTCTCTCATTTTCTTTCAGCAAGTCCTGCAAGCGGGTATGCCTTGCCCTCCCTCACTGCAAGCCCTCTGACCCTTTTTATTGGGCCCCTGTTCCATGAGCCCTCCCCGCCTCCTCCCCATTGCAGTCCCAACTGGTGGTGTGATGTGCATCCAGTCTGTTTCTGAACCACGCCCAGAAACCATCTGTAGACACTCGCGCTCCATTACTTCAGTCCCACCCTGTTATCAAATGGCGAGACTGTTGGCCACCTGTGTAGGTGAGGAACCCCAGTGGGCTAGTCTTTATTCCACTCTGATCCCATGGCCTGCTGGGGACACTGTGCCAGGTACACGCCCAGGCTCACAGCTCTGTGAAGGAGCCACCAGCATGGGCGTGTCCCTGATGTGGCTCACCCCCATTCCTGACTCCTGCCTCTTTTCCAGTGAGAGGGAGAACCTGGCGCACACTTATCTCAAATGCACCAGGTTGCAGCCCCTATTTTGGCTCCTCCAAGAGCCTTCTGATGAAGTTCTGGCTGCACTTTTTGCTGCACCTCTTTATTTATGCACACCCTATCCAGGGCCCCCCAAAGACACAGGACCTCCGCATCAGCCTCCTCCTGGCCCGAGCTAAGACCACCATTTACAACAGCAGGAGAAGGATGCTGGCCAAGGGGGTGCTCTGTGAGTGTGGGGCCCATTTGCCCGGATATGTGAGATCAGGCTAGAGTGCAGAGTTCCTCTGGGTGGTGCCCACTGGCTCCCTAGACAGCTTTGAGGAGCAGTGGCCGCTGCCTGGGATTCTCTGCCCAGTTTCCCCCTCTGGCTCCCTCATTCTGAACCTGTGACCTGCACCCCTGAGCCTGTTTTTCATTAGCTGTCCCAAGTAACCATTTGGGACCCGGGTTCAGTGGTCTCTCCACAAGGCTGGGGGAGGGGCTTTCAGATGTGAGGAGGCTTCTGCCTGCCCACCTCCCAGGATTTTCTAATAAGGCCTCACCACACTGCTCCCTCTCAAGTCCAGGCCACAATCTCTGGGGCTGTTTTCCGCATCCTCCCCCAGGCGGGAGAAAAAGTCCACATTCACATGTGCTTTTCCGGCCCGATGACAGTTTGAGAAGACATATACCTGGAGGGTTAAGAACCAAGAGGTGAGACAAGTGTTGGTATCCTTAACCCCATGCAAGCATTACGGGGGGTGGGGAGGGAGGCACTGTCTGTGACCAGGACCAAGGGGGTTTCCAACAAATAGTAACGAAGGGCCTCAATGACTCACTTAGTAGTGAAGGCCTCCTTCTCTGCTATTGAATACTCCTGGGGAAATAGCTTCTGACTAAGATGTTCCCTCCTTCCCCCCCACCCTCCGCCGTCAACCTCTTGTGAAAGTATCGCTCCAAGCCTGGCCTCTAATGCATCCATCTGTAGCAGGAAGCCCTGGTCAAAGTTGGGACTAATGAGCACCGGTTCCTGAGACAGGACCCCTTGAAAGTGCTCAGCAGGCTTCCTTGCACGTGACTGACCGCAGACCTGTCGGGGACTATCCTTCTTGAGGACCGTGGTGAGGGGGCTGTGATGGTTGCAAACTGGGGCACAAAGTGATGACAATATCCCAGCGGTCCAAGGAATTGTTGTACTTGATGCTTGGTTGTCAGTGCAGGCCCCTCTTGTAACACCTGGACCTTTCCAAACAGGGGACGGATCTGCCCTGGGCTAAGGATATACCCTGAGTAGGTAATCTCTTGCCGCCCAATCCAGCATTTCCTTGTGCTGGCCGTGAGCCCAGCCTACAGGAAGTCCGGAGGACGGCTGCTACCTGGAGTGGGTGCATGTCCCATTCCTTGCTGTACACAACAACTTTGTCTAAATAGGCAGAGGCGTACTCCATGGGGGCACTGGGGAGGTGGTCCATCAGGTGCTGAAAGGTCGCCGGTGCCCCAGGTAAGCCAAAAGTATCTGCACGTGCGAACAAAATCTCACCTGCAGCCTCAGCTATGTCTACACTGCGGGTTTTTTGTGGAAGAGGAAAAAACCCTTTTTCACAAGATCCTGTAAACCTTGATTTTTGAGGAATAAGGGATCTTGCGAAAAAGGGTTTTTTTTCTGACAAATGGCCCCGTCTACACGGGGCTTTTTAGCAGCAAAACCTCTTCCGCAAAAAAAAATTGGAAGAAGATATGCAAATGAGAGTGCAATTTGCATATCCTCTTCCGCCAAAACAACAACAATGCAGTGTAGACATAGCCTGATCAGGGTACAGGCAAGAGGCGTAGGTGGTGCCAAGCAGCATGAACATGGGCTGGAGGGCTGTTGCCAGCCCCATTCCCCAGCTGCTCCCTGTGATGGTCTGTATGCCAGCTCCTTGTGGCCAGCCCCGTGCCACGGCACAACATGCCTCAGGCAGCACATGACTAGGATTCCTCACCCATTTTGGTGAACTCGCTTTGCTGGGCTAGCACCTTTCTCTGCTGTTGTGCTGAAGAGCCAGTGGTGAGCAAGTGGGGGCTGGTTCCTGCTCTAGCTTTGAAGTGTTAACTTTCTATTTGATGCTCTTCACAGCTACAGCTTATCTGCAAAGCACATTACTCTTCTGAGGTGGGGTTTGCTAGTCTGCCCCTTGCCAAATGACTCCGGGCTAACACACAGACAGGCTGTGGTCAGGTTGTTTACTGAGCTGATGTGCCTCGTGTTTGCTGCGCTGCATCATTTCTGCAGCCTCCTCTTCTGAATCGATCACCTTCATTCACACCCCGAACACAGTCAGCAGATGTGCTGAACTGCAGCTCTCTTACGGATGCCTCAGCAATGCAGAGCCTGCCAGTGTGGGATTGGCATTGCAATGGCAGATGGATTGTCCTGCCTACAGTCTCCCAGGACTAACAGCTGGCTGCTGACCTCTCCCACTTGGAAGCCAAATAATTCTAGGGCAGCCGATGGCCATGGCTCTCCATTGCAGGTTAGACACAGGAAGGGCTGGATCAAAAGGCTCAGGTGTTAAAGACAGCATCTTCCATTTACACACTGCCGGGATGAAGGGCTCTGTGCTGTGTGTGTGTGTGTGTGCCCGTGTGTGTGTGCCCAAGCCCTGATTCCAATTGGGCATGGTTGCTGTACAAGCAGCTACAGCGACATTCAGCATTTATACCACATGCTGCCTGTCCACAGCACTGTACAATCAAGAGCTAATTAGCTCTCCCCACAGCCCTAGGAGGCAGCTATCTCATTATCCCCATTTCACAGAGGCACAGGTAGGGGAAGGGAGAGCAGGATGGGTCAGAAGTGGGATTAGAGCTCACGCCCTTTGAATCTCAGTTTTGCTCCCATTGCTTCAGCCCTTGCTGCTTCACCACTGGAGAAAAACAAAAGTCAGTGCCAGCCCCACAAGAGGGCCAGTCACGTGCGAGGACATGAGATGTGGAAAAGGGTGGGAGGAGAGCTGACCGTATTGGGCTTAAGCGGCCTGCAACTTAATGGTTCCTGCTCATTTTGTGGTATCTTTCCGGCCTGCGCTGTACAGAAAGGGCACTCCAGTAGGTAGGCAGCTCACTGTGGACTTGGCAGCCTTTGGTCCAATTCCCTGCTCTGCCACAGACTTCCTGGATGTCCCTGGGCATGTCAGCCCCTTGGCTCCACTGCTCCTGTTTCCATCTGTAAAATGGGGCAGATGGCAGAGTCCTATCTGGCAGGGTGAAGTTATACCTTAGAAGAGCAAGAAGTGTTGGACAGTGCTTTGCGTAAGTAGAGCGCCAAAGAGCTGAGGCAGCACAATAAGCCCTAGGTAAACCTACGAGACACAGCAAGGCACCCCCCCATACTCCACGCACAAGCCGGGCACTACCCTATTTCACAGGAACATGCTCTGCTGATGCTTCGCAGGCCGGTGAGCCCGGTACTGGAGTAAACAAGTGCAGGCAGGTTTGAGTGCAGCACAAGCAGCAAAATAACAAGCAGTTGTAGTGAGAGGCCCTGCTCTCGCTTGCTCTTGGAGCCTCCTGGTGGTGTCTCTGTTTCCTTTGCATCTCTGCCACAGACTGCTCAGCAGAGCTCCCTGCTACAGATCAAGTGGAGAAGGCCCACGCAGCGGATGTTTTAAACAGAGCATGTAGCAGACCACAGGCCACTCCCCAGCTAACCACACTTATCGCATTCAGCTCTGTGTTTCCTCTTGCTTGTGGGACACTGGGGCTGGTGGGGGGGCAGCATGTACACAATGTGGCTTCCGTCGGAAAATCTCTCTGTCTCTGGGGAAACTTGACCTTGCCTAGGCCTCTGTCTCACAAGCGCCAGAGCACTGGGGCCAGTACCAGGCATGCCTGGATGTGTGCACGAGGAAGTTGAGCAAGCAAATTGCTGCAGAAGCAGAGGAGTTGCTGGCTTCTGGCTTGGCTCTGGTATCTGGCACAGCAAAACCCAGATTTATTTCTTGAATGATCACAGTGAGTAGGATGGGATTAATGCCCAGCCTTCATGCTGTAAAGACACCTGGTGAGAGACAGGCCCTGTTCCAAAGTGCTTACAGGCTAAACAGACAAGGCTGGCAAATAGTAAGAGGCTTTTAAGCCAGATCCCCCCCAGCACCTGCTCCTGCTTCCCACCCCCTTGCTAAGTCAGGGGGAAGTGTGGGTAGTTTAGGCTTATCAGGTAATCTTCTAATCAACTACTCATTGACATCCCTAGTTGTAATCTAGGGCAGGAATGCAGGAGGCGGTGCAGGGATTTGGGCTGTGACCAGAGGTAGCAGATTGGGGTGGAAGGTCTGGGGGGGGTGTGTGACCTGAGGAGGGGTTTGGGAGGGGATGGAGTGTCTGGGAAGATGTATGGGGGCTGGAGCAGGGGTGCAGAAGGATTGGGTTACATGGGGTACGGGAGTAGGAGGGAGGCAGAGGGCTGAGGGAGGGAAGGCCTGGGGTGCCAGAAGCAGGCTGTGGCTGGGAGACCTTACCTGGGTGGCTCCCAGCCTGCAGCCCAGCAGGTTCCATAACCAGAGTCCCTGCTCCCAGCAGCTAAAGGGGCCATGTGAATCCAGGAGATGAGGATGGAGGGTCACGTCACATGCTGCCTGTCCTGCAAACAGGCTGCTGCTATTGGCCGGAAACTGGGAAATGGGAGCTACTGGGGGCAGCAAGAGTGTGAGAAGCCTCTGCCCCCCGGCCCCAGGCTCTCAGCATTCACAGAAGCATGTGGCCTTGCAGCCGGTTTTCCTAAGTGCCATGCGGGGGCAGGGCAGGCAGGGAGCCAGCTGAGGCTCTTGTGGGCTGGATCCAGCAGCTGTGTGCGCTGGATCCGGCCCACAGATCATATTTTGCCCAGCTTTGACCAAGCCCATACTGGGCCTGGGTTTCACTTGCAGCAGTGGTGGGCACTCTGTGGCCCACATGCGGCCCATCGGAGTTCTACGTGTGGTCCACACACCATTTGGTTTACCGTTGCCCACTCATTTTTGTCCACTTAGGTTTTTCCAACTGGTCGCACTAAAAGTGGCATGTGCATGGAGTGAGGTGCGGGCTGGTTACACACAACAATGACTGCGGGAGCCGTGGGCGCCCTCCGCATCCAATCAAACTGCTGCTATGTCCGTCAGCACCGCCCCCCCGCAGTCTAGGTACCCAGGCGCAGTTAGCAAAACTCCCCTGTCCTGCGAGCTCGTCTTGCTTGCAACAATCGTGTGGCCCACAGAGGTGGAGGAGGGCCACTCAGGCAGCCCACTTGCTAGCCTAGATTGCCCATCACTGACTTGTAGCCTTGCAGCTGATGAAAGTGAGCACCAGGGAAGCTGCATTTTCTCTTCACTCTTCTTCCCTCTCCCCTCCCTTGTGTGCTTGCCTTGAAGCAGCCAGGGTCAGAGGTCACCAACTACCTCCACAGCAACCCCCAGAGCCAGGGTATCACAACTGCCTTTGCCTTTCAGACTCCCACAGGCACAGGCAGGGGCACAACTAGCTGTTCTGGGGGTGACATGCAAGATAGGACGTTGGGCCCCTCTCTCCTCTCATGGCTCACCCTCTGAGCAGCGCTGCTTAGCTCATGTTAATTATGTACCCCATCCTCTCAGTGCATTAAGGAGCAATTGCATACGTTTGAGTGGTTTTAATTACACCGAGTATTTCATTTAAAGACTTGAGTGAAAGCAATTTAAGTTTCTTACTGGTACTGTCATATTGCACGCTCTGGGAAGGGAGCTTGAGGCAGCGTTTGAGGGAGGGAGGGAGGGGGGTGTTATGACAATACCTGTAAGAAATGTAACTGTGTGGTGCAATGTGGAGGGAAGGAGCTCAGGGCAAGGGGTGCGGGGAGGTTCAGGGATAAGGGCAGAGGGCAGGAGATGGGGGGCTCAGGACAGGAGATGGGGGTGCAACCCTCTTTTGGGTTGCTATGCCAACTGAATCAGTGGCTGCACCAGGATCTCTGACCACCAAACAAGACACACCCATCTTGGCATGCATGGACACTGAAAGGAGTGATGCTTTTCATAGATTCACAGGATTGGAAGAGACCTCAGGAGTGCATCGAGTGCAACCGCCTGCCCAAAGCAGGACCAAGCCCAACTAAATCAACCCAGCCAGGGCTTTATCAAACTGAGACATAAAAAGCTCTAGGGATGGAGATTCCACCACCTTCCTAGAGAACCCATCCCAGTGCTTCACTACCTCCTAGGGAAATAGTTTTTTTCTAATGTCAAACCTAGACCTCCCCCACTGTAACTTGAGACCATTGCTCCTTGTTCTGCCTTTCATCACTACTATGAATAGCCTCTCTCCATCCTCTTTAGAACCCCCTTCAGGTATTTGAAGGCTGCTATCAAATCCACCCTCACTCTTCTCTTCTGTAGACGAAATAAGCCCAAATCTCTCAGCCTCTCCTTGTAGGTCATGTGCTCCAGCCCCCTAATCATTTTTGTTGCCCTCCACAGGACTCTCTCCAATGTAGCCACATTCTTTCTGTAATTGGGGACCCAGAACTGGATGTAATACTCCAGTGCCAAATAAAGGGGAATAATCACTTCTCTAGATCTGCTGACAATGCTCCTCTTAATGCACCCTAACATGCTGTTAGCCTTCTTGGCTACAAGGGCACACTGTTGACTCATATCCAGCTTCTCATCCACTGTAATCCCCAGCTGAACTGCTGCTTAGCTAGTCAGTCCCCAGCCTGTAGCAGTACTTGGGATTCTTCCATCCCAAGTGTAGGACACAGTACTTGTCCCTTATGAACCTCATCAGATTTCTTTTGGCCCAATCCTCCAATGTGTCTAGGTAACTCTGGACCCTATACCTACCCTCCAGCATAGCTACCTCTCCCCCTAGCTTAGTATCATCTACAGACTTGCTGCAGGTGCAATCCATTCCCTCATCCAGGTCATTAATAAAGATGTTGAATAAAACCGGCCCTAGAACCGATCCTTGGGGCACTCCGCCAGAAACCGACCGCCATCCTGACATCGAGCCGTTGATCACTATCCGCTGGGCCCGGCCTTCTAGCCAGCTTTCTATCCATCTTACAGTCCATTTATCCAGTCCATACTTCCTTAACTTGCTGGCAAGAATTCTGTGGGAGACTGTATCAAAAGCTTTGCTAAAGTCAAGGTGTATCACATCCACTGACTTCTCCATAGCCACAGAGCTATTTACCTCCTCATAGAAGCTAATCAGATTGGTCAGGCATGACTTGCCCTTGATGAATCCATGTTAACTATTCCTGATCACTTTCCCCTCTTTCAAGTGCTTCAAGATCGATTCCTTGAGGATCCCCTCCATGATCAGGAAAAACTTCCTGCCTGTCAGGATACTTGAACACTGGAATAAATTGCCTAGGGGGGTTGTGGAATCTCCATCACTGGGGATATTTAAGAGCAGGTTAGATAGACATCTATCAGGGATGATCTACTCCAGACTGTGCTTGGTCCTGCCATGAGGGCAGGGGACTGAGCTCGATGACCTCTTGAGATCTCTTCCAGTTCTAGTGTTCTGTGATTCCATGATTCTATCTATGATGTGGGAAAAGCTGAAGTACTCAGCTTCTGCTCATGCACACACTCATCCTGGCTTCAGTCTCTATTCCACTCCCATCAAATATTCATCAGAGAAAGGTTTTCACCTGAATATTTTGCATTAGTCAGGCATAGCAGCCTCTCAGTGACTAGGAGATGTTCATGTTGCTGGTAGGATTTGGATATCAGTGGGGAATGAAGTGGGCTAGACAGGGGGACAGGGCCCTCTTTAATTTCCTTCATTTACACATTTGACTTGATTAGAATTCTTTTGAAGATTTGTCTAAATGAAAGACCTTTGCCTTCAATCTTCCTCCCATTAAAGGAGGCCCACAACTGAAAACAGATGAGCCTGCTCCAGAGAAACCCCTGCAATTCCATCATCATCCATTGTCTGATATTGGAGCCAACTGTATTCCATTCACTCAGCTTTTGCCTACCCCAGCAGTCCTGCATGGGCCGCACGTCTCTCCTTTTCCTTTATAATATCACAGGAAGATCTCCCTTAGAGCCGGGCTCTTTGATGCAGAGCAGCAACAAAGCAATTCGAAATAATGCTGAGCCAATTTGTATCCAAGTTTCAAACCATCACAATCCAGGTCTGTTTGGATTCAAGGTTTTGTGGTTTTACCCACAAAAACCTGATTTTCAGAGGGGCTCATGTAACCCTTTTGCCGGGTGAAGCCAGCAGCAGTCAGGACCAGGTTCAGTGTCTAGGGTTCCTCTGCATCCATCCAACACAGAAACAGCTCAAGCCCCCACCCAGCAACCTGGGAAATTCACACACCACCCTGGGTGCCTCTGTAATATAAACAGTTTCTGGGGGCACTGCTGAGAGGGTCAAATCAGGGCAAACTGCTTAGAAACAAGGCTACTTACTGCCCAAGACTGGGGACCTCCTCTATAAGGCACTACCGCAGTCACCAAGAACACTTCAACTGCCACTCTGGCCAGGAAGAAGTCACACAAACAATTCCCTCAAATACTCCAGCTTTCCCAGTGCCACAACCTGAACCACACCTCACATAGATGAGAGGTTCTGAAAACCAATCTCACCAGCTCCGAACAGGTTCTCTCGATCCCAAGTGACCAGCCACAGTGTCAGGTCAATTCATACCTTAGATCTTTACCCAAAAGAGCACGCTGTGCCAATCCTTTAGAATCTACGATGTAAAGGTTTTTATTAAAAAGAAAGAATTGGTTGAGAGTGGAATTGTTGAAGAAATTACATTACATAAGCCAATCACAAAATCCTGGGTGCATGCTTGTAAGAGATGGAACAAACTACTATCTTAAATGTCTCTGAAGTACATCCTTTGTTAGGAGGGGTACAATCCTTCTGGGCTCTTTGTTCATAGAAAAGATGCTTCTGAAGTGACGAGCTGGAATGAACACAAAGCTGGAGGAAGCCATGGGGCCCTTTTTATACTCTTGCCCCTGTCTTGCAGCAGAATTCCTCACATGTGTATTGGCAACACTTAAAGTCCATTGTTAGAGGAGGACTGCTATTCGCTCAGTAGCCACCCCTCACAATGGGTGGGTGAGGCCTGCTGCTGTCTCTCAGAAGCAAACATTTAAAACACCAGTTCATAGCCAATACTCATAGCATCGCATACAAAAATCATACAGACACATGAGCAGTATGAACAGACCGAGTGCATTACAGGGCCTTCCCAGGCTTGGCTTTGTGTTACTACAGATTCCAATCCAATCTTAGAAATACCAGTGTGTAACTGGGAGGGTTTATGGAAACTGTTTGTCTAAAACAGGTTTATCGTGAAAACAACAATATCCGTACACTCTCTTATAAACTTGGTTAGAACAACAGTGGATTGGATCTGCTTTTGTAGCATGATTTCTATAGGTCTCAGGTGAGCTTGCCAAGAGTGACAGAAAATACTTTATTTATCCATACAAGATCTGGCAGGTGTTTGGAATCCAATTAACATGAATGTAAATATTCATGTTCTCAATAGCATAGGTATCTTGTCCTTTAGCCATGAAAGCAATATGGTTGTGTGCCTCAGTTTCCTTTTTCATACAACACATTATTTCTGGAATGTCCTTCATCATGTGAGAAGTTTTAAGACTAGTTACAGGCACCAACTGTGAAATATCAGTATCACAAGGTCTTTAATATACAGTGTGTCATTGTGTATCACTTTTAACATGTTCCAGGGTTGTTCCGAAGGAACATGCACATTGTCCATTTTTAGAGTTCTTGTCATCAGCAGCTCATTAATTACATCAGCAATAAGAACAATTCCATTGCAGGTGTACATTTCCTGTTCTTTTTGTCATGCCACTTCCTTGACTCAGTACCATTGGAGTTCTGGTTTTTCAGGGCTAACCTGTGGCTTCTTCTTGCAAAATCAAGTTTTCTCCTTCCTCCCCCCTTTAGGCTCAAATCCTGCTGTCCCTTGTTTAACAGAGTCAATGGGCTGGGTAGGTGTGTCCTCTTTGCCCACAATGGCTATGGAATCTCTTTCTCCCCTGTCGGTCAGGTAACAAGAATCATCACAGATACTAATCTTTTCCTCAGCTTGCAGATTCTTAACTGTGTCCATTTCTAAAGCTGCTCCCTATCTAAGGGTATGTCTACACTACAAAGTTAATTCGAACTAACAGCCGTTAGTTCGAATTAACTTTAATAGGCGCTACACATGCAAACCGCTAGTTCGAATTTAAATCGAACTAGCGGAGCGCTAATTTGAACTAGGTAAACCTCATTCTATGAGGAGTAATGCCTAGTTCGAATTAAGTAGTTCTATCCTGCCCTAGACGGCCGCTTTCCTGTGCCTAGTGTGGAGATCGTGGACCTCATCTAGGTTTGGGGGGGGAGGCCTCCAACGTCCATGATCTCCGCACTAGGCACAGGAAAGCAGCCGTCTAGGGCAGGATAGCTGCCAGCCAGGCCACCAAAGGCCACATGTGAACCCAGGAGCAGGTTTGCATGAAAAACAAGTTGGTCCAGTGAGACCCCCCGATCCTGAGCCCTGAGCTTAGAACATAAGAACATAAGAACGGCCGTACTGGGTCAGACCAAAGGTCCATCTAGCCCAGTAGCCTGTCTGCCGACAGCGGCCAACACCAGGTACCCGGAGGGGATGGACCAAGACAATGACCAAGCCATTTGTCTCGTGCCATCCATCTCCAGCCTTCCACAAACAGAGGCCAGGGACACCATTCCTACCCCCTGGCTAATAGCACTCCATGGACCCAACCTCCATGAATTTATCTAACTTCTCTTTAAACTCTGTTATAGTTCTAGCCTTTATAGCCTCCTGTGGCAAGGAGTTCCACAGGTTGACTTTGTGCTGTGTGAAGAAGAACTTTCACTTATTAGTTTTAAACCTGCTGCCCATTCATTTCATTTGGTGTCCTCTAGTCCTTCTATTATGGGAACTAATGAAGAACTTTTCTTTATTCACCATCTCCACACCACTCATGATTTTATATACCTCTATCATATCCCCCCTCAGTCTCCTCTTTTCTAAGCTGAAAAGTCCCAGTCTCTTTAGCCTCTTTTCATATGGGACCTGTTCCAAACCCCTAATCATTTTAGTTGCCCTTTTCTGAACCCTTTCCAAGGCCAAAATATCTTTTTTGAGGTGAGGAGACCACATCTGTACACAGTACTGAAGATATGGCATACCATAGTTTTATATTTCCTCCTCCTTCTTCCCCTGGCTTCCCCTTCCAGCTCCCTCCTCCCAGGTTTCCCCCCTCCTCTCCCACCCTCTCTCTTCCCCTCTCCCACCTCCTTTTCCCAGTCTCCCCAGAGGTTAATTCCCCCTCCAGTTTTGTTAAATAAAGAGAGTTTCTATTTTTGAACACACGTGTCCTTTATTTTTTACATCAGGAAGGGGGGCTAGGGAGGGGTAAGTGGAAGGAGGTGAGGGAGGAATGGGGCACGAGCCTCCGATGGGGAGGACTGGGGTGGCTGTGTGGGCTCCTCGGGTGGGAGCCCTCCTGCAGGGCCTCCTGGATCCTGACAGCCCCCCGATTGGCCCCCCCGGATGGCAGCCTGCGGCAAGTGCAGCCGGGCTGATGGCCAAGTGCTGTGATGTGCCGAGTGTGGGCACTCAGGGCACTCCCAGACAGGACTGCTTTGCTGTCCGTCATCGAGTTAGACAAGCAAGCGGGGAACCCTGAGAACTGTCTGTCCGGGGTGGAGGTCGGGTCCCTTTAAGCACAGTCCTCAGCTAGCCTGAGGCAGCAGCTCTACACTCTAAGTCCTAACCTGATGCCCTGCCGGCACTGGTTCCGGCCAGCCTTAACTTCGGTTCAGGGTCCACTCAATGTGGACATGCTAGTTCGAATTAGCAAAACGCTAATTCGAATTAGTTTTTAGGTCTAGATGCACTAATTCGAATTAGCTTAGAATTAAGTTAGTTCGAATTAGTGCTGTAGTGTAGACATACCCTAAGAGAGACAGGGTCCATTTTCACTGGCATATTAGACTCACAGTTCTTTTGCCCTTCCACCACCAACCTGTGCATCCACATGAAATCAGATGTTAAGTTCACTAAGGCCACATCTACACAGCAGGGCTAAAGTGAAATTAAGCTACACAACTTCACCTACGTCAATTGTGTAGCTTAAATTGAAATAACTTAATTCGGCTTTTGGTGGTGTCTACATGGCAGGAAGGAAGAACACTCTTCCTTCAACTTCCCTTACTCCTCGTAAAATGAGGGTTATCGTGTTGGAGTGAGAAGCCCTACACGTTATTTGAAAATAAACGCTTGTAGTGTAGACGCGCACAATGTTATTTCGGAATAATGCTGTTGTGTAGATATAACCCAAAAGATTACATAAACAAAAGCCATGAGTAAAGACCCACTCCAAAGGCTTGTCCAGACTGCATTCCTCTCTCGAAAGAGGAATGCAAAT
Organism: Rafetus swinhoei; assembly: GCA_019425775.1. Taxonomy (NCBI): domain Eukaryota; kingdom Metazoa; phylum Chordata; order Testudines; family Trionychidae; genus Rafetus; species Rafetus swinhoei. The sequence goes on from CM033438.1 coordinate 7,119,812, forward strand.
GAAGCAGATCAATAATTCAAATGAAGTGCGGATTTACAAACCTCGCACTTCATTTGCATAATTGCATCCAAGCACTTTTTCAAAAAAGGGTTTTTTCGAAACCGCCCCCCCACCATCTAGATGGGGTTCTTTTGAGAAAAAAAACCCTTTTTTGAAAGAACCTGTACTGCTGAAAAAATGGGGTGTATAGGTTCTTTTGAAAAAGGGGTTTTTCTCTGAAAGAACCCCATCTAGACTGCGGGAGGAGGGGGGGTTCAAAAAAACCCTTTTTCAAAAAAGCGCTTGGACGGGATTATGCAAATGAAGCACGAGTTTTGTAAATCCGCGCTTCATTTGAATTTTCAATCTGCTTCATTTGCATTCCTCTTTTGAGAGGAATGCAGTCTAGACATAGCCCAAGTGTGCAGTGGGCAGTGCCATTTTCCTCTCAGGTTCTTAAGCCCAGCAATGTAAATGTCCCCTTCACAGGCCCAACCCCCCTCTGCACCCCACTCACAGTTGCTGTTCTTGGTTAGAGAAGGAGAATAGATCAAACCAGCCCATGCAGGGGAAGCTATATAGCCTCCTGACCAGAATATCCTTCCTCTGCCCTCAGGACTCCGAAAGTTTAGCTCCTGCATCAGCAAGACTCTTTCTGCTAATTGTGAGCCCTTTTTTTGGAACAATTTAGTGCAGTCCTTCTTTTCTGTGCTCCCACAAAATTACAAACATTGTGACGCAACACCAGCTATGTGTTTATTAAATACAGGGACAGCTAAAATATGGTTAGCCAATTAAGCTGATTACAAGGAGCAAAGTACCACTCCATCTGCTGAATATCTGACAAATCTAAGTTAAACTCCATTCATCTGAAGAAGTGGGTTCTGCTCACAAAAGCTCATGATGCCATCTACATGTTTTGTTAGTTTCTAAGGTGCTGCAGGACTATTCCTTGTTTTTTAAGGTTTTTTTAAAAACAAATCTAAGCAAAGCAGGCGTAAACTCTATTTACATAGACACACTCAGGGTCTCTTCCCACTTCTAGCTAGCTGTAAGGGACACATTCCTTCAGATCCTGCTTACATCAATCACCCTGAACTCCCATTTTATTCAATAGGGGTTTTGACTCTTAGCCCCACTGCAACTCTTGTCCAGTTTAGAACAGCCACACAATTCAGATCTGGATGTAGGTTCAGATTCCACTACAGCTGCAAAAATCATGCCAAAGTGCTTTGTAATGGCACCGCATTAGGGGCATATCACGTCCATTGACGTCCCCATGTCCACAGAGCCAGTTACTTGTTATAGAAGGCAATCAGTCTGGTAAGGCATGACTTGCCTTTGGTGGATCCATATTGACTATTCCTGATCACTTTCCTCTCTTCCAAATGCTTCAGAATGGATTCTTTGAAGATCTGCTCCATGATTTTTCCAGGGACTGAGATGAGGCTGGCCAGTCTGTAGTTCCTTGGATTCTCCTTCCCTTTTTTAAGGACAGACACTACATTTGCCTTTTTCCAACCATCCGGGATCTCCCCCAATTGCCCTTAGTTTTCACAGATAAGAACATAAGAACATAAGAACGGCCGTACCGGGTCAGACCAAAGGTCCATCTAGCTCAGTATCCTGTCTGTCGACAGTGGCCAGCACCAGGTGCCCCAGAGGGGGTGGACTGAAGACAATGATCAAGCGATTTGTCTCCTGCCATCCCTCTCCAGCCTCTGACAAACAGAGGCCAAGGACACCATTTTATCCCCTGGCTAATAGCCTTTTATGGACTTAACCTCCATGAAATTATCTAGCTTCTCTTTAAACTCTGTTATATTCCTAGCCTTCACAGCCTCCTCTGGCAAGGAGTTCCACATGCTGACTACACGCTGTGTGAAGAAGAACTTTCTTTATTAGTTTTAAACCTGCTACCCATTAATTTCATTTGGTGTCCTCTAGTTCTTCTATTTAGGGAACTAATAAATAACTTTTCTTTATCGGCCCTCTCCACACCACTCATGATTTTATATACCTCTATCATATCCCCTCAGTCTCCTCTTTTCTAAACTGAAAAGTCCCAGTCGCTTTAACCTCTCCTCATATGGGACCCGTTCCAAACCCCTAATCATTTTAGTTGCCCTTTTCTGAACCCTTTCCAAGGCCAAAATATCTTTTTGAGGTGAGAGACCACATCTGTACACAGTAGTCAAGATGTGGGAGTACCATAGTTTTATACGGGGCAGTAAGATATTCTGGGTCTTATTTTCTATCCCTTTCTTAATAATACCTAGCATCCTATTTGCCTTTTGACCGCTGCAGACTGTGTGGAAGTTTTCAGAGAACTGTCCACGATAACTCCAAGATCTCTTTCCTGATTTGTCATAGCCAAATTAGCCCCCATCATACTGTACATATAGTTGGGCTTATTTTTCCCGATGTGCATTACTTTACACTTATCCACATTAAATTTCATTTGCCATTTTGTTGCCCAATCACTCAGTTTGGTGAGATCTTCTTGGAGTCCCTTACAGTCTGCTTCTGTCTTGACTATCTTAAACAGTTTGGTATCATCCGCAAACTTTACCACCTCACTGCTTACCCCTTTCTCCAGATCATTTATGAATAAGTTGAAAGGATTGGTCCTAGGACTGACCCTTGGGGACACCACTAGTTACCCCTCTCCATTCTGAAAATTTACCATTTATTTCTACCAGTTTATTTTAACCAGTTCTCAATCCAAGAAAGGACCTTCCCTCTTATCCCATGGCCATGTAATTTACACAAGAGCCTTTGGTGAGGGACCTTGTCAAAGGCTTTCTGAAAATCTAAGTATACTATATCTACTGGATCCCCCTTGTCCGCATGTTTGTTAACCCCTTCAAGGAACTCTAATAGATTAGTAAGACAGGATTTCCCTTTACAGAACCCATGTTGACTTTTGTCCAACAAATTATGTTCTTCTACATGCTTCACAATTTTATTCTTTACTATTGTTTCGACTAATTTGCCAGGTACTGAAGTTAGACTTACCGGTCTGTAATTGCCGGATCGCCTCTAGAGCCCTTTTTAAATATTGGTGTCACGTTGGCTACCTTCCAGTCATTAGGTACGGAAGCCGATTTAAGGGATAGGTTACAAACCACAGATAATAGTTCAGCAATTTCCCATTTGAGTTCTTTTAGAACCCTTGGATGAATGCCATCCGGTCCCGGAGATTTGTTAACATTAAGTTTTCTATTTGTTCCAAAACCTCCTCTAATGACACTTCAATCCGGGACAGTTCCTCAGATTCATTACCCACAAAAGTGCAGATTTGGGAATTTCCCCAACGTCCTCAGCTGTGAAGACTGAAGCAAAGAAATCATTTAGTTTCTCCGCAATGGCTTTATCATCCTTGATTGTGCCTTTTATAGTTCGATCGTCTAGGGGATCCACAGGTTTTTTAGCAGGCTTCCTGCTTCTAATGTACTTAAAAACATTTTGTTATTTCTTTTTGAGTTTTTGGCTAGCTGTTCCTCAAAATCTTCTTTTGCTTTTCTTATTACATTTTACACTTGATTTGACAGTGTTTATGTTCCTTTCTATTTATCTCACTAGGATTGGACTTCCACTTCTTAAAAGATGCCTTTTTGTCCTCACTGCTTCTTTTACATGGTGGTTAAGCCACGTGACTCTTTTAGGTCTCTTGCTATGTTTTTAATTTGGGGTATACATTTAAGTTGGGCCTCTATTATGGTGTCTTTAAAAGTTTCCATGCAGCTTGCAGGGATTTGGCTCTAGTCACTGTGCCTTTTAATTTCTGTTTAACTAACCTCCTCATTTTTGTGTAATTCCCTTTTGAAATTAAATGCCAGGGTGCTGGTCTGCTGAGGTGTTCTTCCCACCACAGGAATGTTGAATGTTATTATATTATGGTCACTATTCCCAAGCGGTCCTGTAACGGTTATTTCCTGGACCTGATCCTGCGCTCCACTCAGGACTAAATCGAGAATTGCCTCTCCTTGTGGGTTCCTGCACCAGCTGCTCCAAGAAGCAGTCATTTAAGCCATTGAGAAATTTTATCTCCGCTTCTCTTCCTGAGGTGACATGTATCCAGTCAATATGGGGGTAATTAAAATCCCCCATTATTATAGAGTTCTTTGTTTTGGTAGCCTCTCTAATCTCCCTCAGCATTTCAATGTCAGCATCCCTGTCCTGGTCAGGTGGTCGGTAATATATCCCTACTGCTAATTTCTTATTTTTGGAGCATGGAATTACTATCCATAGCGATTCTATTGAACATGTTGATTCATTTAATATTTTTATTTCATTTGATTCTACATTATCTTTCACATACAGTGCCACTCCGCCACCCACCCGGCCTGCTCTATCCTTTCGATATATTTTATATCCCGGTATGATTGTGTCCCACAGATTTTCCTCATTCCACCAGGTTTCAGTGATGCCTATTATGTCAATCTCCTCATTTAATACTAGGTACTCTAGTTCACCCATCTTATTAGTCAGACTCCTAGCATTTGTGTAGAAGCACTTTAAAAATTTGCCACTGCTTATTTGTCTGCCCTTCCTGATGCATTGGATTCCTTTGTACGTGGTTGTTTGTCTGCTCTGGCCCATGGTTTGCCCTCTCCCTCCTCTCTTTCTGACTACAGCTTAGAGAATCTCTGTCAATGGATTCTCCTCTAAGAGAAGTCTCCCTCCGATTTACGTGCATCTCCACACCAATCGGCTTTCCCCCATCTCTCAGTTTAAAAACTGCTCTACGGCCTTTTTAATGTTTAGTGCCAGCAGTCTGGTTCCACCCTGGTTTAGGTGGAGCCCATCCTTTCTGTATAGGCTCCCCCTCTCCCAAAAGTGTCCCCAGTTCCTAATAAATCCAAACCCCTCTTCCCTACACCATCGTCTCATCCACGCATTGAGATTCTGAATCTCTGCCTGCCTACCTGGCCCTGCGCGTGGAACTGGAAGCATTTCTGAGAATGCCACCATAGAGGTCCTGGATTTCAGTCTCTTTCCTAGCAGCCTAAATTTGGCCTCCAGGACATCTCTCCTACCCTTCCCTACGTCATTGGTACCTACATGTACCACGACGAATGGCTAATGGCTCTGCAATCACATCAGCCAGCTCCCTCAGTAGCCTTGATGCATTAGATGCGGCCCCATGGATTTGTGTATGTCCAATTTCAAAATAGTTCTTAACCTGTTCTTTCTCCACCGAGGGCAGCCCACTTCCTTCCCATACCATGTTGCCTAGTGCAGTAATCTGGGAGTTGATCTTGTCTGTGAAGACGGAGGCAAAAAAAAGCATTGAGTGCTTCAGCTTTTCCCACATCATCTGTCACTAGGTTACTCCCCTCATCCAGTAAGGGCCCCACACCTCCCTGACCACCCTCCTATTGTTAAAATGCCTGTACAAACATTACTTATTACCCTTCCCATCCCTTGCTAAGTGCAATTCCGATAGTGCTTTGGCCTTCCTATGATAACGTGGTGACTCTTATGCTCCTGTGATCAGGAATGCGATTTGCTTAATATTTTTAACATGCATTATTCCCCTAAACCTTGGTGATACTGAAAAAGGTTGGGATTCCTTTCTTCTATTATCCCACACCTTTATTTTCCTACAGGGCAAAAGTTTACGTGCTTGTGAATAGTGCCATATTGAAACTGAAAGTCTGAATGAAAGATAATAAGGACATGCAATCTTGTGACCACAATGATTGCAGTACTCTGCAGCCAACACAAATTCCCTCTGGGTAACAGCTCATAAAGAAGTTTGATCCGGAGCCTCGGGTGATTTTGTAAAAACATAAAATGGACCCAAGTTTGCATACAAAGAGCACAGGCTTCTCAAAGAGCTTTGGAAGCTTTTCTACACTGGGCTTTCTCGGGAACTCTCCCCTGATTACACAATCACTTGTGCAGTGTTAGCAAGGGGGGAAGTGCTAGCATAAGGTATTTTTGCTTCCATGCTGCCTAGATACATTTTAGAACTAGTGCAAGGGTAGAAGATTTCCTGGGCCTAGTTTATGTTTCAGTGCCTATGGGCTGCTTGTGGAGCTGCGAGCCAAACAAATAAGAACATAAGAACATAAGAACGGCCGTAGCGGGTCAGACCAAAGGTCCATCTAGCCCAGTATCCTGTCTGCCGACAGTGGCCAGCACCAGATGCCCCAGAGGGGGTGGACCGAAGACAATGATCAAGCGCTTTGTCTCCTGCCATCCCTCTTCAGCCTCTGTCAAACAGAGGCCAAGGACACTCATTTATCCCTGGCTAATAGCCTTTTATGGACCTAACCTCCATGAAATTATCTAGCTTCTCTTTAAACTCTGTTATAGTCCTAGCCTTCACAGCCTCCTCTGGCAAGGAGTTCCACATGCTGACTACGCTGTGTGAAGAAGAACTTTCTTTTATTAGTTTTAAACCTGCTACCCATTAATTTCATTTGGTGTCCTCTAGTTCTTCTATTTGAGAACTAATAAATAACTTTTCTTTATCGGCCCTCTCCACACCACTCATGATTTTATACACCTCTATCATATCCCCTCAGTCTCCTCTTTTCTAAACTGAAAAGTCCCAGTCGCTTTAACCTCTCCTCATATGGGACCCGTTCCAAACCCCTAATCATTTTAGTTGCCCTTTTCTGAACCCTTTCCAAGGCCAAAATATCTTTTTGAGGTGAGGAGACCACATCTGTACACAGTATTCAAGATGTGGGCGTACCATAGTTTATACAGGGCAGTAAGATATTCGGTCTTATTTTCTATCCCTTTCTTAATAATACCTAGCATCCTATTTGCCTTTTTGACCGCCGCTGCACACTGTGTGGAAGTTTTCAGAGAACTGTCCACGATAACTCCAAGATCTCTTTCCTGATTTGTCGTAGCCAAATTAGCCCCCATCATACTGTACGTATAGTTGGGGTTATTTTTCCCAATGTGCATTACTTTACACTTATCCACATTAAATTTCATTTGCCATTTTGTTGCCCAATCACTCAGTTTGGTGAGATCTTCTTGGAGTCCCTTACAGTCTGCTTCTGTCTTGACTATCCTAAACAGTTTGGTATCATCCGCAAACTTTACCACCTCACTGCTTACCCCTTTCTCCAGATCATTTATGAATAAGTTGAACAGGATTGGTCCTAGGACTGACCCTTGGGGACACCACTAGTTACCCCTCTCCACTCTGAAAATTTACCATTTATTCCTACCCTTTGTTTCCTGTCTTTTAACCAGTTCTCAATCCAAGAAAGGACCTTCCTCTTATCCCATGGCCATGTAATTTACACAAGAGCCTTTGGTGAGGGACCTTGTCAAAGGCTTTCTGGAAATCTAAGTATACTATATCTACTGGATCCCCTTGTCCGCATGTTTGTTAACCCCTTCAAAGAACTCTAATAGATTAGTAAGACAGGATTTCCCTTTACAGAACCCATGTTGACTTTTGTCCAACAAATTATGTTCTTCTACATGCTTCACAATTTTATTCTTTACTATTGTTTCGACTAATTTGCCCGGTACTGAAGTTAGACTTACCGGTCTGTAATTGCCCGGATCGCCTCTAGAGCCCTTTTTAAATATTGGTGTCACGTTGGCTACCTTCCAGTCATTAGGTACGGAAGCCGATTTAAGGGATAGGTTACAAACCACAGATAATAGTTCAGCAATTTCCCATTTGAGTTCTTTTAGAACCCTTGGATGAATGCCATCCGGTCCCGGAGATTTGTTAACATTAAGTTTTTCTATTTGTTCCAAAACCTCCTCTAATGACACTTCAATCCGGGACAGTTCCTCAGATTCATTACCCACAAAGGACGGTGCAGATTTGGGAATCTCCCAACATCCTCAGCCGTGAAGACTGAAGCAAAGAAATCATTTAGTTTCTCCGCAATGGCTTTATCGTCCTTGATTGCGCCTTTTATAGTTCGATCGTCTAGGGGACCCACAGGTTTTTTAGCAGGCTTCCTGCTTCTAATGTACTTAAAAAACATTTTGTTATTTCTTTTTGAGTTTTTGGCTCAAAAATCAACAAGTTAAAATAATATCTGTGTCTCTGGAGGATGAGTCATCTTTTGTGAATGTTGGTTTGCATCAGGTACCCTTAGAACTCTGTGGGTTTGGCTGCATGTGGCAAAGGCAGACAACACCAAATGGACGTCAGATCGAAAGCCTTGCCTTTGCATGATCTGCAGGAAGCGCCACCGTTTCTTATAAATGAAACAATAAACAAACACTGAACGCTACTAGAGGTGTAAGTGTAAGTGCAACAACAGGAGCTTATCAGAAAAGGGAGGTTCCTTATGTACCAAAGAGGAAACTAAAATTAGCCAGAGCAACATTGCACTTGTCATACAGTGTGTTCCTTCGATGGAGTCACACAGCTGTTATACATCCTGATTCCTACCTCACTGACATTCCCCAAGGAAGGCCCTGGATGGAAATGCTAGGCAGTGTTGTGGCCCTTTAGGAGTTCATCCCCAGCAAAGGCTACATAGTCCCAGCTGCGAGGTCCCTCTGAGCAAAGAACCAAGAAAGGAAAAGTTTGCTGTTTGGAAGCCAGAACACAGTATGCTGGGGAGAGGGGAGGAAGCCAGACAGGCACATTTCACTGGCTATGAAAATGCTGCTTGGTCTCTAGCACTCATGGCTTCAATCATCATCCTGACTGTCATTAAGGCTACCTCTACACTGCAATGATATGTCGGGATCCTGGAGTATCCCGAAATAGCTATCTCATGTCATCACAGCAAGCCTGTTATTTCAGACTCACTATTCAGACGTCCCTGTAAATCTCATTCTACGAGAAGAGTAAGGACGTTTGAATAGCACTTCATTTTGAAATTATGGCAAAATAATCTATTTTGAAATAGCAATTTACAAAATTAGCAGACAAAGAGAAAGTAGGACGTGTGAACAGATGTCTTCACCTTAAGCTCCTACATATGCACAAAACTCACCTCCATTTCTGTTCTTGCTTTCTGCGGCTCCCGATGCTCCCGCAAAACCCAGATTCACCCATTTTCGAAAGTGTTTGACTTGAGGCATAAAAGCATAACATTGGATAAACTCACTCACATCATCTAACCTGAAATTTTCATTCCAGCACCTTTGGAGAGGAGTGCTCCTAAGCACTTTGGAGTGAACTGCAAGTTGGAATCGTTAAAAGCGTGTTCTCGCTCAGACTCTATATTAACAATCTAGAGAAGCCCTTAAATAGCATGCGAATGGAATTCATAGGCAGTGATAAATTGGGAGGAATTGTGAACACTAAGAGTGTGTCTAGACTACACCTCTCTGTTGACAGAGAGATGTAGATTAGGCGTGTCGAAATTGCTAATGAAGCCGGGATTTAAATATCCCATGCCTCATTAGCATAAACATTGCCGTTGCTTTTTTTCAACACGGAGCTTTTTTGAGAAAAAACGGCAGTCTAGATGCAGATCTGTTGAAAATAAACCCTTTTTCAACAGATCCTGTAAACCTCATTTTTTGAGGAATACAGGATCTGTCAAAAAAGGGTTTATTTTCGACAGATCCATGTCTAGACTGATGGTTTTTTTCACAAAAGCTCTGTGTAGAAAAAGTGGCAGCCATGTTTATGCTAATGAAGCGTGGGATGTTTAAAATCCCTGCTTCATTAACAATTTTGATGTGGATTTGCATCCTCTGTCGACAGACGGATGTAGTCTAGATGTAGCCTAAGGTGGAGAAGGTGGAGAGCAGAGGTGAGAGGAACATAAAAACAAAGGGAGTTAGTGAAATTAGAAAAGTGAAACACAGTAGCTGAGTCAAAACTCAGCTGAAACAGATGAGTTCAGGAAGAGCTGTTCAGGGAAGAGCAGTGAGCAGTGCCAGCTGCAGCAAGTCTCTCACCTCTGTGCTTTGAGACACACACTCGAGATCTAGGGATGGTAGCGTGTCTCAGACAGGAGATTACAGTTTAGTGCGGCAGAACACTTTTGGCAAGCCTCCAGGTTACACCCAGACTATATTGTTTTATGGTCGCTTGATTACAAGAAAGAGACTGACTGAGTGAAATAGCGTGAGGAAGAGATGACTGTGGGCAGGGGTGGGGGAGGGAACACATTTACTTGAAATCTCAGGATTTAAGTTAAGGAAGAGAAACATTAGTCTGAATGTGGGGAATGTGTGATGGTAATCCTGTGGACCAAGCATCACCACCAAACTCCTCCTGTTGTAGCCTAAATGGCCATGCCTCTTCCAAGGGCAGGTCATGTTTGTCTATAGGACAGCTGCAATCACTAGTGTTAGGATCTAGCAATTCCGGCCTTCCTCTTATGGCCTTTACTTTAAGAATTTAGGTGTATTCTTACAGGGTATGAAAACAAAGAATCAAAATCGCAGTCTGTGTGTGATGCTCCTAGGTCTTGTTCTTAAGCTAAGTCTTTTTGCTGAGCAGCCATAAGCTGGGAAACACTTAGCACATTCCAAACCAGCAACACTGAAATAAGGCAATTGGGGCTGTTCGAAAGGCCATCCAATCGACCGCCTCCAGAGAAAGGGAAGAGCCTAGAAGTTTAAAGGAAACTTAGGCTCGTAGCTTTCTGTCTGGCAAGGACCCACTTAGCAATAGTTGGGGCTGTGAAATCCACATTTCTTTATTACTTTGTCCTTATGTTCCCTATTGCTTTATTGCTTATCTGTATGACTCTTTGACCCTTATCTGCTTCCTTTTAGCTATCCAATCTTCAGGTGCTTATAGGCACCAGCTCTGCCTATTTGTTTTTCCCTTTGATATTTTCATTCCCTCTGCTCCTTGTTTCCTGCCCCCTTTCTCCCCTATTTATTTTGGATCTTCACATCCTAACTCATAACTCTGGTCATCTGAAGAAATGGGCTGTGCTCACAAAAGCTCATGATACCATCTGCATGTTTTGTTAGTCTATAAAGTGCTACCAGACCTTTTGTTGTTTTTAAGTTTATTCTGTATGACTCTGTCTGGCTCTTTGATTGTTTCTGTCTCTTGTCTAATTAATTTTGTACATATATATATTTGTTAGTCTCTAAGGGCATGTCTACACTAGGAAATTATTTTGAAATAACTAAATTCAAAATTATAACTCCCAAAATAACACAATCAAAATAACGTGTCCCCACTACAGCGGAGCCTCAAATTTAGTCCGAATAAGCGTTATTCCCCGAGGAAGCAGGAGTACAGATTTCAAAATAACCAGATTGTTATTTCAAAATAACAGGCTTGGTAGTGTGGATGCTCAGCCTATTATTTTGAAATAACTCCCTAGTGCAGACCAGGGCCCTGGTGCTACAGGACCACTCATTGTTTTATTACATTTTTTTTAAATTAATTTTGCTGTGTGTAAAGCAAATGAAGGTGGTGGCATATAATTGGTTAGATAATCATGTTCCATTATGTTAGGACTGGTTAGTTACATTTCAGTGGAACGATCGGTTAAGGTATACCTGACAATATTGCTATATATATTAGGCACAAACAGGAAGGAGGTGGGAAAAAAAACAAGGGGGAAAGAAAAGGAAATTCATACTCGTTGGAAGCCTCAGTAAAGATCAAATTTTTTGCATTTCCAGATTTCAGGTATCGCTGTTCTCTGTTCCCATGAGGAAGACCAGGGACGTGGGAGAGTGAAGGGATAAGCCCTTTACTAGCTAGGCTGTATAGGCTGGGGCACACACCAGGGGAAGAATGTTTCTAGCATAACTGTTTCAAAAGATCCCAGCAGTTTTCCACTTTGTTTTCTTCACGTTCTGTAAGAGTCTCAAACCTGTTCCCATCCTCTATCTGATATTCTTTTATTGAAAGATATGGGTCTGTTTTCTTTCTTTCTTTCTGAGCACTTAACACTTCAATGAGATGTTTGCTTTCAGCAAGCAGTGGTCACTCCCTAAATCTGCTCTTCTGAATATTCTTGTGTCTAATATTGATGTTTTCTACCTCCGATTAACAGAGATAGAGTCAATCATGTTTTGAGTATAACTATCTGGTGAAATCCATGTCTTTTTATGCTTATTTTTATGTTGGAAGAAAGAATTGTAGATGGTAAGATTGTTTTTGGCCAACATTCAAGAAGTCTTGAAGAAGAATTCCAGTTATATGTTGGCTGATGACTGTTTCCCTCTTCTTTCATTTTCAATCTAGGCATTAAAATCTCCCATGATCAGGCCAAGATCATGATTTGGTATTTCTTTCATTACATCATTCAACTCTATAAAGACTCACTTTTTGTCCTCTTCATCTGGGTCATTTTTGGAGAATATGCCTGGACTTCGGTGGACTTTATGTGCCGAGAGTGGAATCTAGCTGCCAGTACTTTATTTGATACTTGCCGATTCATACGTGATTTTTTTGCAGCACCGTTCACGATGATCCCTACACCTCCGTCATGTTTGGTTCCACCTGAATAGAACATTGTTTTTCCCCTAGAAGTTATCACACTTCGCTCTTTCCATCTAACTTCACAGAGTCCTAGGGTGTCAATTTTATATCTGTCCATTGCTTTGATTACCCATGTTAATTTTCCTGCATTATTTAGAGTTTGTACACTCCAGGTAGCTATGAACATACTATTTTGGCTGTCAGAATTTTGATCATCAGATCCACCAGGAAGTGGATAACTTCCTGGTGGATCTGATCATCCATTGTCATGTGCACATCTGAACACTTTCTATCCTTGGGCTGTGATATTTGGTATATGTGAATAGTTTCTGTAGCTAGGAAATATTGACAGTGATGGAAAGCTGTCCCATCAACCAACACTCTTCCCTTCTAATCTGGACTTGGGACTTGCGCGGGTTCAGCTGTGTCTACTCTGTGTCCTTCAAGAGCAAATAGGATTGGAAATGTCCAATTAAAGGTTATGGTAATGGGTTAGAGCTTTGACAAAATTTCTTTACCCTGGAGAAGAGGTGTATTGGAGAGAGTTGGAAGCACTTCAGATTGTGTATGTATTTCAGATTATGAATATGAAATTCCAGGTAAAGTAAAATGATGAATCTCTCAGTAGTGACAGATGACAGAACACGGAGCAATGTTCTCAAGTTGCAGTGGGGGAGGTCTAGGCCGGATATTAGAAAAAACTATTTCAGTAGAAGGGTGCTGAAGCACTGGAATGGGTTACCTAGGGAGGTGGTGGAATCTCCATCCCTACAGGTTTAATTCCTGGCTTGACAAAGCTCTGGCTGGGATGATTTAGTTGGGATTGGTCCTGCTTTTGCAGAGGGTTGGAGGTGATGGCCTCCTGAGTTCTCTTCCAACCCTAAGATTCTATGTGGGCTTTTCACTGTCATCAACGTATGATGATCTGGAAAGATGCATGACGAACACATCTTCAGTAACATTGGCCTGTACAGAAACCTGCAAGTGTGGAACCTTCTTTCCAGGCCCATTGTGATCCTGGGAGACATAGCCTACCCCTGGTAGCCCTGGCTCAGGAAACTGAACCTGCTGTACCTGGAAAGCGGTAAGGAATGTTTTAACAACAGGCTGAGAAAGTGCTGCATGGTGATCAAATGCACCTTTGGGAGATTGAAGGGAAGATGGAGGTGTCTCTATGGCTGGTTGGACTTCACTGAGGGCGATATTCACATGGTTATCGTAGTGTGTTGTATTTTGCATAATCTGTGTGAAAATAAGCAGAATTATTTGCTTAGGGTTGGAGCACTGAGGCATAATACGTGGCTGCAGAGTTGAGCAGCCAGACACTAAAGCTGTCAGAGGAGCACAAAGGGCAGCTGCCAACATCAGGAGGTTTGGGGAGTGCCCTCCGAAAATGAGGGTCATGGAAATAAATCTTCATAACAGTTTCCTACATGTCCCCCTTCAATGCAGCATGTAATCAGGAACATGACTGGTCTGTACTAAATCAAGGGTGGCGAACCCTTTTTGGGTTGGGGGCTACTGACCCACAGAAAAATCAGTTGAGAGCCGCACACAAGTGAGAAGCAAAGAAAAAAAGATCAGAACCCCTCCAGACAGAGACAGAGAAAGACACTAAGACACTCCCCACATTCCCCTCACACCCTAGAGCCTAGGGGGGCTGAGGCTAGTAGATTTTGTGTGCTCCAGCCCCACAGGAAGATAGCAGAGGGGAGTCTGGAGCACAAGCATGGACTCCCCAATGCTCGGGGGAAGTCCCAAGCCTCGAGGGCCAGATCCAGGCAAGCTGGGGGCCTCATCCAGCCCTCAGGCCTTAGGTTCCCCACCCCTGCACTAAAAGGAAGCAATGAAACATTCTGAAAGTGTGCCTTTATTCATTAGCTAGCAGAGGCAATGACACCTCTGCCACTCACTTGGTAAAGGAAGTGCTGGCAAAGGGTCACAACTCACAGTTGTGTGTTATAATCACAGTTGGGAGAGGGGGGTAGAATTCATGGGAAAATGTGGACTCCCAGAGAAGGAAAAGGACTGTGATGGCATTTCACTTGTACAGGTTGAACCTCTCTAGTCCAGAACTCTCTGGTCTGAAAACATCTGTGGTCCAGATTGATTTAGTTATCCAGATGTCCACTTCTCCTGAGTATAGCCAAGTTTCCAGCAGTACCACGAAGTTAGTTTATAGCCACCAATCTTGGCTCTCAGATTTAGGTGCTGTTATTTAGCTCTAATTTACCCCTATCTGTTCTCTCTAACAGCCCAGTAAGCAGTGGGGCTACGTCTAGACTGGCATGATTTTCCGGAAATGCTTTTAATGGAAAAGTTTTCCGTTAAAAGCATTTTCGGAAAAGAGCGTCTAGATTGGCACGGACGCTTTTCTGCAAAAGCACTTTTGCGGAAAAGCGTCCGTGTAATCTAGACAGCAGCTAAAAAGCCCCGATCGCCATTTTCGCGATCGGGCTTTTTTGCGCAAAACAAATCTCAGCTGTCTACACTGGCCCTTTTGCGCAAAAGTTTTGCACAAAAGGGACTTTTGCCCAAACGGGAGCAGCATAGTATTTCCGCAAAAAGCACTGATTTCTTACAGCAGGAAATCAGTGCTTTTGCGGAAATTCAAGCGGCCAGTGTAGACAGCTGGCCAGTTTTTCCGCAAAAGCGGCTGATTTTGCAGAAAAACTGGCCAGTCTAGACACAGCCTGGAAGTTTTGGTAATGCTGCTAGACAATATTGACCTCCCACCGTCTGAAAATTCTATGTTTCGGAACCGGTCAGGTCCCGAGGGTGCTGGACTCGAGAGGTTCAGCCTGTACAAACCCCTTTCCCATCATTTTCACTCTCTCTCGCACTGCCCCTTGAAAGGAACTCATCTCACCAAGCACCGTACTGATAAACTGCAGCCAGGTCTAGAAAAGTCCCTTTGCAGTGACATAGTCCTAATTAAGGCTCCACAGGCAGCTAGCACCGTGGCAGACATCTCCAAGAGTACACAAGGAAATGAGGGCATGACTTTTCCAGGCTTGTGGCTTTTGCCCCGCTCCGTATGCAGCCCACCTATGTCCTCCTTGGATTCCTGTGCAAGTGATTGGTGAACAGTACAGGTTTGTATCCTACAGTGGGGGAAGGGACATAGTAGCACTGCCATGGAATCTGAAGCAGACAATTTGCAAACAGGTCTTCAAGAGTTTCGATAGCCGTTCTCTGCGGGATTCCATTGCGATCATGGCGAGAATCAACATGCTCCTCGGCCACATCGATTAGCTACACAGGGATACACACAGCCAGCCTCCCACTTCCCCATGCCCTTGGCCCGGCACTCCACAAGCCACATCCACTCACCCTGCGTCTCATCCCCTGCTTCCTGGCCCCTGGCAGGCAGTTGCTAAGACTATGTCCATCAGCAGTGCAGAACAGTTCCTGGCTGCCAGACACACTATGCTGAATGTTTGTCAACAATACAGATTTTGAGGGCAAGAGAAGTACAGCATCTTAGACAAAGAGAGGAAGAAGCTTTGAAATGGTTTGTAGACTAAAGATGATTATCATTAGGTAAATCTTTGATTAAAGTGGCATAAGACTCTCCAGACCTTCTGACGTCCTAGAGGGCAGACAATTGTTTCACCATTGTTTCCTGCATATTATAATTTGGGGATAGGTTTGTGCATATGCAAGTGCCAAACCTGGACAACAGGTAAACAAAGTAATTTGGAAATTAATTGACATTCTTTGTTAATTAAGTAACTTGTCAAAACATCTAAATTTTACATCTAAATGTTTATCTTTCTAAAAAGGCTTGTGATAAGACCTTGAATTAATTAAATCCACTTTTATTAAAAAATCCACTTTTATTACAAATAAAGCATAACATCCCGTGCTGGTTTATCTTGACATTTTAAACTCTTATCATCTAGCCATCTTTATCTGGTTTCCTGACATTTCTTACTACTCTCTGAAATGCTATTTTGACTAAATAAAGCTCAGACATTTAAAATAATTCTTTAGTCTATACAGTCTCTAAAGAATAGGGATCAAAGAGCAGTGAGAAGCTAGTTGAGGTAATTGGTTAATCAAAACTATTTAACTAAAATATGTAACTTTATATCAGTTCTTTCTCAGAATTGCCAAGCACTGATGTTTCAAAGAAGATGCAAGAAAGAGCAGATTGTACAATAACCAACAGATACATGAAGTTTCTTCCTCACCCGCATCAGTAACTGATAAGGGCTTATAGAAGAGCTGCTCCTTTTCACAAGGATACGTTGATTTTGATTAATTTTAATTTTAGTTTTAATTTAATTTCAACATTTTTGGAACTGAATGTTTTGATTTTCATTTTGAAATATGGTAGAAAAAACTTAAATATCTAAAAAGTCAAAACCAAAATAAAATGCTTCAATTTATCTGAAACAAATACTTTTAAAATTGTGAGATGCTTTCGAATTTGACATATCATTCTGATTTATCATGAAAACAAATTTGGAAATAGAATTTCCCATAAAATGGAAATTCCAATTGCTGCACAGCTCTAGATTATATAACTGAACATTGTCTTAGCTAATTTCCTAGCTAGTTTATTGTTATTCATATAAATGTCTGTTTGAATCCTACTAAGATCTTGGCCTCAATTATGTCCTTGAGTCAATGAGTTCAGCAGGTTAGTAATTCTTTTTGCATTAAAAAGTCACAATCTCAATGAGGTGACTGTCCAGTACATTGAATGCTACCTTTTTCTTGTAATATGAGAAAGTAAATAGAAGTGTACATGCTGTAGAAGAAAGAAAGAGTCTAAAGCATGGGCAAAGCAGGAGACCTGTCAAAATACCACACTAATAAATCCTGAATTTATTATATCATTGTCCTGAACTACTACACACGCATCACTTAGTAACCCTGATTGTTTCCCATGTGAATGAGCAATCCACATTTTTCCATCTGTGGAAGCCAGTGGACTGACATTAGCTATGAATTTTGCCCCATTTTGTTTAATTAAAGCTGTGAAAGAAGATTTGAAATTCTCGGTATGCAAAATGGCAACTGAAATTCGTAGATACCGGGAGTGCTGCCCAATACAAGTTTAAATCTTAGGTTAGCTCGTTTTTTCTAATTTGTTCCTGCTTGCATTACCCCTAGACTCCACTGTCGACTGAAACTTGTAAACACAGGGACAGTGACTTTGGCCTTTGGAAGCTTGTATGAATTATTGCCACTTTATGGGTGTTTAAAAAAAATCACATGTTCTGACTTGCTGGAAAACTTTATCTCCTCATTGTTCATAAATCATAATGTGTGCCAGACTAATGTGAATGATCTAGTCCAAGAGAGACGTACTACCGAGTTTACAAGGGCAAGAGGATCTTTATATTTTGCAGTTTTAAGGTGCCTTTCACTCAGAAAGATAGCAGGGGCTTCATGAATTATGTGTACACATAGTATCAATGAAGTGCAGCCACCTCTGAGCTAGAGGGGTAGCAGCTAGGTAGCTAATTGACATGCAACACATGGAGCGGTATCAGAAGAAGAGCCAAAGGCACCAGGGCAAACAGCATGATGGGGCATGTTGAGGACGAAGGACATTATTATCTGTTTGCAAATTATAATTGATGTAAAGCTGAATTGTTATCCGCTTAGGGTCTGTAAATTCCCTTTATGATTCCCCCTTGCTGAATGAATGCATGGTGTGTGTGGGAAACTACTCAAACATGCAGTGGGTAATGAACTTTTACTTACCTTACTTAACTTTTACTTGAGTGCACACGGCCCCCTGCAGTGCACAGAGAGAGCTGCTGCATGGCTTTTGTGGCACCAGTGGCAGATGGCGAAAAGTCAGTTGGCACAAGATATGGACCTGCTGAAAGAAAACAATGTGAGCTTCAGAAAGAGCGAGACGTGTGGAAAGCCCAGGCGCTGACAGAGAGGACATTGAGGAAGGCCTATGGACCCAGAAGCTGCACGTGGCCTGTAACATCGTCGATCCAACAAAGAGAGAGAGAACCCAAAAGGAGATCACCAAGCAGGGCCTCCCAGGGGTGCCCTCTGCTTGGATTGCCTGGCCAGCGAATCGGTTCCAGGGTCACCACGGGAAGATACGGACAGCATGAACCTCAGCATGAACTCCTGGTGCCTGGTGCTCAGCCTGCATTTCATTGGCTTATAAGTGTGATTGCAGATACAGTAGAGTCTGGATTATCCGACTTTCGGTAATCCGACATTCCGCTTTATCCGACCCTGCAGCTCCCGGGGACAAAGTGGCGCCAGCAGGAGCTGCATCAGCGGCTCCAGGGCGCGGGCTGGAAGAATGGCCCTGCTCGCTGCCCTGTCGCTCTCCTGGAGCCACTGATGCCTGCAGCTCCCGTGGACGAAGTGGCGCCGGCAGGAGTGGCATCAGTGGCTCCAGGAGAGCGACTGGGCAGTGAGCATGGCCATTCTCCTGGCCCGCGTCCGGGAGCTGCAGGGAAGGAAGGGGCCAGGGCCAGGCAGGGATGGGGACCAAGTGGCGCCGGCTGCAGTAGAGTCCCTATCATCCGACATTTTCGGTAATCCGACCACCTGTCGGTCCCATTTAGGTCAGATAATCGGGACTCTACTGTAGTGAGAATGAGTTTCCCCTTTCCCCTCCTTCCAGAGGAGGTTAAGGCAATTAAAGCCATTTGCACTCATTACCTCATGGTCCTAATCCTTGTTAGGCCAAGGTTAGTTGCAAGTAAACTTGAATATCCCGAGGTTCCTTATTCCCTCTCCCACTTGCAACAAGGCAGGGAATGTCTGTTTGGATGAGATGGGTGGTGCTGATTTGGATCTCATCTAGTTCCAGGGTCTAAACACACACTCACCCATCATCACCTCCCCAGGCACATGAAATGTAATTTACCTCTTTAATGCATCCGAGGGTACTGAGGGAGTTGGCAGAGCCTTTGGCCATTATCTTTGAAAACTCCTGGAGATCAGGGGAGGTCCCAGATGATTGGGAAAAGGCAAATGTAGTGCCCATCTTTTAAAAAGTGAAGAAGGACAATCCAGGGAACTACAGACCAGTCAGCCTTACCTCAGTCCCTGGAAAAATCATGGAGGGGATCCTCCAGGAATCCATTTTAAAGCACTTGGAAGAGGGGAAAGTGATCAGGGATAGTCAACATGGATTCACCAAGGGCAAGTTATGCCTGACCAATCTGATTAGCTTCTATGATGAGGTAACTGGCTCTATGGATATGGGAAGGTGGTGGACGTGCTACCCTTGACTTTAGCAAAGCTTTTGATATGGTCTCCCACAGAAGGAGGTTGTGCATGATGCACGTATTTGTTCATTGACAACTGGACAGAGACAAGTCAATTATAATAGTGCATAGTTCCTCCATAGCTGCTTGTTTTGTCATCTGTCACCATTGAGAATAGTCTGGCTTCATCCACTTTGTAAACACCCTTTAAATCTCCTCCCATTGCCTTGGGCAGAGGGCTGGACTCGATGACCTCCAGGTCTTTTCCAGCCCTGTCATTCTGTGATTCTGTGAACCAGTGAGACCATGGCCTGTCTTGGTCAGGCTCCTCAAGAGCCACTTGCCTGGAGGGGCCCAGCCAAGACTCCTTCCCACCATTTTCCTGTCCCAAATGGCCAAGACTGGCCAAGCTTCTTCATCTGTCCCAGGCACCTCAGTTCCATGGATACAGGTGGGGCCCCACAGGTGGTGGGACACAGAAAGTGCTCAGAGACTGAGGTGCATTGGGGTCCAGCCAGGAAGCAGAGAGAAGCTGGAGGGTGAGGCCAGGGGATGGAAAGGAGTTCTTAGCTGAGTGCCTGGCAGACTGAGAGGAGTAAGTGGTGGGCAGAGGGGAGAGCCAATAGGCTAGAGAGGTCTTAGGGTACAGTGCAAGCAAAGCAGGATGGTGCCCCCTGTGAGCATGGGCCCAGCACTGTGGTGCAAGTAGTGCCATTGTAAACCCTGCATTGACTACAGAATAAACAAATAATAATAATTCGACCTCCAACACTGCTGACCCTGTGGCTCCTGAGCCTAAATAAGGTCCTGGTTTGGTCAATGTCATACACAGAACTGTCTTGCCAAGTGCCAAAGCTGGGAAAGAAGATTGGCTCACTAACGTGAAACCTTTACCCTTACGTTTCTCAAGAGGTTAGCTCACAGAAACAGGTGTTTAAGGTACAATTGATAATGGAATGTTGTAAAAGCTGTAAAAGCTGTACCTGATAGCTCTAAAAATCCCCTGCCAGGATGGTTAAAGAAAACATGGCTGTATTCAGAGAACTAGAAACGACTTTCAGGAACTATTCCAAATGTTAACCTCAGGATTCCTGTCATGGAAGAGCATGAGACAGGGAAATGGGACACGGACCTTTAAGATAGCTCCTGGAAATCAAATCTGAGTCCCTTTGGGCCTTAATACACTTCCAGTGTTCCCAGCCAAGCCTTACATGGGGGAAACATATACAGGCCTGATTTATAAATAACACAGAAGAAAGGAAAAGGAACGGCTTACATACACAATTAAAGGTCATAGAAGAAGCATTGGCTGACAGCAGCGAAGAATAACACGTATTTCATTCTGTTCTACACACTGAAATCTGTTCTCATCCCTCTTATTGTTGAGAGTTGCATTGTGCCTCCAGGAGCAAAGCTATTAATCATGGTCTTTATCTTGGAGCACTGGGCAGTCTTGTAGATATCCTGAGCTGAGACTTTAAGCCTGATTTGCTAGTCTTGTGTAGGGGGTGGAGAACAGGTTTCAGACGCTCATAGTTGCCTGTGTTCCTGAGGGGACAGGTTGCAGCATTATATACTCAACTGCGTTTCCTAAATGCTGAAGGCTTTGTCCCCAGGTATATCCCACTGCAGTAATCCAGCCAACTGGTGACAAGGATGAGATTGCATCTCCTAGCCAGCCAGTGACGGTAGAAAGACCTACCTAGGGATCCAACGAGGTGACAGCATCGTGTTCGCAAGACACCTGAGTGCACTGCAAGATCATGGACTGATTCAACCATCTGTCAAATAAGACTGACTATAAACTCTTCTGAGAGCTTTCCTCTGCTACCAGCATTTTTCCTTGGAGGATGGGCAGAGTTCAAACTGACACATCACCACGGTACCAAAGATGACAAGCCATGGTACTCACTAAAGCTCTCCATTTATTCACAAGATCAGTGTGGCATAGAATCATACAATCATAGAGCTGGAAGAGACCTCAGGAGGTCATCAAGTCCAGCCCCCTGCCCAAGCGGGTCTTTTCCCTGCAGTGAAACTCTGGGGTGGATGGACCACATCTTGGGGTTAGAGTACAGCTCAGCCAACATCCCTTCAGTCCCTGGTCACTCTGCTAGGTCTGACAACAATGGGGCCAGTTCCCATCAACAGAGGTGGCTGTGAGGGCAGGGATCTGGCCTGACACCTCCAAGCTGATTCCTGATGAGCAACAGAACTGTTATCAAAAGTGAACAGTTTCCAGTTAACACTCTTCTGGCTGGATTTGAACCCAAGATCTGGGATCTGTGTGTCACCAGCCCCTGGCCCATTTTAGATCTGTATTGATGTCTGTTGCTTTCTTTCTCTCCTCCATACAAAGGAGAGAAACAGAGCCTGGGGGAGGATGAGAGCTAAAATGCTCAGGGCCAGTTCTTCTGGTGCAGCATGGCTCCATTTTTGCAGACCAGCAGTAGGACTCGATCTGCAGAGCTAGTTTATCCATCTGTAAGGATAGGTCTATACAGCAGTGTTATTTCGGAATAACATAGTGCACATCTACACTACAAGCCTTTATTTTGAAATAATGTCGAGCTGGAGGACTCTTTACTCTCACCCTTATTTCACGAGGAGGAAGGGAAGTCGAAGGAAGAGTGTTCTTCCTTTGACTTCTTGCTGTGCAGACAGAGCCAAAAGCCAAATTAAGCTATTTCGACTTCAGCTACACACCTGACGTTGCTGAAGTTGCGTATCTTAATTTGAGTTTTGCCCTGCTGTATAGACGTGCCCTAAGAGATTCAAGCTGGCAGAGAGTGGCATAGAGATTCTTACCTCCCCCCTCCTGCCAGTGGCACAAGGAACTCAGCCAGCAGAAAGGGGCGTGGCAGGAATGTCTTACACATGGCTATTTGCACTGGCACACATTGGAATAGCCCTGGCATTACTTTCGCCTAGTGCACAGGTCTGGCTATGCACTGAGTGGCTTAGGTACAAGAGAATAAAGATTGTCCTTATGTGCTCTTTGTTTGTGCAGGAGAAGGAATTTTCTTGGAGGCCAGCCCCAGTCTGTGAAAAGAACGTCTCTATTGTGAACCTTACCGCCTTCCACTCTAGGTGCATTTCTTTGATCTTGCTGCTGCTAATAGAAACAGATAGCAGCCAGTATAATAAAAGCACACTACCAAAACGAGACACCCCATTGCACATTCTTCTTCCAGTGGGAAGAGCAAGCATGTGACAGATGTGTGGTCAAGTTGCTTAATGCACCCTTGGTAGGTTGCCTAATACTAAAACATAGAATAGCATGTACCTTCCCCTCCCAAACTGCTTTCATTACCAAAAGCTTTCATTTCTTGCTACATTACCAAAAAAGGAACGAGGGTCACTTGGATAGAAATGTTTATGAAATGCAATTACATGATGCCTGGATGGGTCACACTGAGAATGCTCAGTCAGGGCAACCTGCAAAGAATGGAGCACATGATCCCCCAAACTGGTGGTTTATTCTAATAATTAGATTTACCAAATCAGCAACAAAGCAGCTTCTACAATACCTTGGTGGTTACTAAGAAGCCCAAAAATTTGGCTTCCCTTCAGCAGTCCAGCCCCATCCAGGCAGCCAAGTCAAATATGGGGATTACTTGAATTCTTGTTCACCATGTAAAGTTCTACCAATTCCAAGAGCTATGACACATTACCCACCAGGATATTTCAGACTTTACCCAAATCAATTGTCATGGTCATGAGGGATGGTCAGCAGCCTGGGGACTAAGGGGTTAACTGTACCTAGCCAGGTAGTGGTCAGCCAATAGAACTGCAGGTAGGAATTTCAAACTGAGACAAAGGAATTTTTGGTTTTCCCTCCTTTGTCTCAGAGCCAGTTTTCTCTCCAGATACTGAGGGGGACAGACAAAATGTCTCTCTCCAAGAAAAGACTCTTCACTATCTGTAAGTAGGGTAAAGTTTAGATAAATCCATTAGGTTTTATTATTTTATGGTTTGGGAATGGGAATCTGATGTCTGTACATTTAAAAATGGGGTTTCCTCTCTTTTGTAACTAAGTTTTGTTCCCCATGGGAAAGTTCCCCATGAGTATATTAATTGGTGCTCTTACATTTAACCAATCCAACTGTATTTGTAACAGGAGTATTGTGGTGATTGTCATGATTATGAGGGTTAGCCAGCAGCCTGGGGATTAAGGGGTTAACTACACCTAGCCAGGTGGAGTGGCCAATAGGAATGTAGGTAGGACTTTCAAACTGGGACAAAGGAATTTGGGTTTTGCCCTCCTTTGTCTCTCAGGGTGAGTCCTCTGCAGCTACAGGGAGGGACAAGCATGTCTCTCTCTCTCCAAGAAACCATTCTTCACTTTCTGTAAATAGGGTAAAGTTTAGGTAGTTTCGTTAGGC
The DNA here is from genome assembly GCA_019425775.1 of Rafetus swinhoei. Lineage (NCBI taxonomy): Eukaryota > Metazoa > Chordata > Testudines > Trionychidae > Rafetus > Rafetus swinhoei. Next base: position 7,143,745 of record CM033438.1, read on the forward strand.
TTTATTGTTTTAAGGGTTGGCTATGGGATCTGATATCTGGCACTGCTTAAGAGATGTTTGGCTTTTCTTTTAAACTAAGTTCTAGCCCATGGTGTAATTCCTCCATGAGTATATTTTGTTACCTTTCCATCTGATCCTTATGCTTGCAACAGGAATATTGTGTAATAATAAAACTTTTCTCTTTTTCTTTTCTTAACCTGGCATTGGTTACTTGTGTGTCCTGATTTTTATAATAGGGGTGAGATTTCCCAAATGATCTTTCCCCTAATCTCGTTATTAATATTTGGGTAGTGGCAGCGGAAGTTTTATTCCCAAAATCTAGGTTTTTAAGATTTTGGGGGGAAGTTTTATACCAAAGCCTAGTAGATAAGGTTTTGGGGTACACTTGCTGGCCCCCACTTCTGCATTTATCATGCCAGAGTGGGGAAGGAGCCATGACAGTGATAATAAACGTTCTTTCTTTTGTATTAACCTGGTATTAGTTAATTTTTGTGTCCTGGTTTTACTTTAGGGCTGAGATTTCCCAAGTGATCTCTTCCCTGGTTTTCTTACCATTACTTGGGTGGTGGCAGTGAATTTTTATCCTCAAAATCTAGGTTTTTTAAAGATTTTGGGGGGAAGTTTTATACCAAAGCCTGGAAAGATAAGGTTTTGGGGTACTTTTGCAGGCCCCCACTTCTGCATTCATAGTGCCAGAGTGGGGAAGAAGCCTTAACATAAACACTTACAGCCAATTCTTACAAACTAATCTAAGATTTATTTCAAAGGTCAACTACAGTCCTTTTGATTTTCAGCCACCAATTTCTGCATCCATGTGTGATCTGATGCATCCACATGGGATCAGATGCTCACTGAGGGCATGTCTACACTTACTGTGGATTGTACAACAATTGAGCCACCAAGGGTCAATTTAGTGGGCCTACACAAATGACCCCTCTGTTGACTCCAATATTCCACTGGAATGAGAATCATAAAGTAAATCAATGAGGGAAACTCTCTTATTGCAGTGTCCACACCAGACTCAGCATGGTAATAAGTTGATTTAAACAATGTTAACTCCAGCTATGGTTATTCACACAGCTGGAGTTGCATAACTAAGGTTGACTTAATCCCATTGTGTAGAGCTGCCGTAAGAGATCACAAGACATATCCAAAGTGTCTGGGTATGAGAGATTGTCTCCCACCACTTGTGTTCTTCAGCGATAAACTACACAGTTTTTCTCTTCTGCAGATTCAACTACTCGGTTTTCCTTCTGAACCCAAGGCACAAACTGTTCATTTACAAGGTCAGTACAGAGACGTTCCTGTTTCGACAACATCTAAACTGGTAGCCAAGCTCAGCCACTTGACTGTAGAGCTGTTCAAATTCCTTAACGACTTTCAGTTGATATGAAAGTTCCCTTGAGCTCTTTCTGAAGCAAGTTCAGTATGTCCATATCCATCTTTGGTCACTAGATACCAACACACTTCTCTCATCCAAAGATGTTGTCCTAATCCCATTAGAATTGGCATTTTGAGGCGTTTCTCATCTCCTAAGAGATTTGTATGCAGGAGAGCAATTCAGTAAACAGATTAATCATCTGAGAATTAGAGATGGACAAACAAACCTGGGCTCCTGCAAGATACCAAGATGCAAGGGGTTACGAGTGTTTAGGATTATAATTCAAGGATCTGGAGAAATGGTCTGAAGTAAATAGGATGAAATTCTGCAAGGACAAATGCAAAGTATTCTAATTAGGAAGAAGCAATCAGTTGCACACATACAAACTGGGAAATTACTATCTATGAAGGAGTGCTGCGGAAAGGGATCTTTGGGTTATAGTGGACCACAAGCTAAATATGAGAGACACAGTGGCAAAAAAAGCAAACATCATTCTGGGATGAATTAACAGGAATGTTGTAAAGCAAGACACAAGACATAAGTCTTCCACTCTCCTGCACACTGATTAAACCTCAGCTGGAGAACTGTGTGCAGTTCTGGGCTCTTTCCAGAAAAGAAGTGGACAAATTGGGAAAAAGTCCAAGTTGCATAAAATGATTAATGGTCTAGAAAAATGACTTAAAAGGGAAGATTGTAAGAATTGGGTTTATTAGTCTTGAAAAGAGAAAACTGAGATTGGGCATAAAGCAGCTTTCAAGTATCTAAAAGATTGTTACAAGGAGGAAGGAGGAAAATTATTACCTTAACTTCTGATGATAGGACTAGAAGCAATGGGCTTAATTTGCATCCTAGGTGGTTTTAGTTGGACATTAGGAAAATTTTCTAACTACTGTATAAGGCTGATTAATCACTGGTATATATTGCTTAGAGAGGTTGTGGAATCTCCATTGCTGGAGATTTTTAAGAGCATTTTATAGAAAACACCTGTCAGAGATGGTCTAGATGGTGTTTGGTCCTGCAATGAGTGCAGGGGATCTGGACCTGATGACCTCTCAAGGTTCTTTCCTGTTAGATTCTAGGATTCTATAACTAGGGTGTAAGACTGAATCATCAGAAGGATCTAGGCCATTGTGGAAGCCAATTCCTTCCCCTGGCTCTGCAATAGGATGAAGGGTTATGTATTTAAAGCTATGGAAATGCTAACAAAGACAACAATCTATATGCTGTAAGCTCCCTTCACATAACTTGGAAATATATTCTACCTGCAGCAGTGTAATTTTAAGACAACCAGCAAGCACCTGTGAGCACTGTAAATAGTGAAATCCCCCGCCTTTGTGATTTGCCATCTTCATACTCCAGGAGGGAAAGAGTTTTGTAACATCCACTGACCCTGATCAGATGCAAAGGAAGTGATTAAGGAAGCAGGATTAACTCCCAGTCCCAAGTTTCATTTTGTGTGCTGAGGAGAAACTCTTGCCACACACGAGCTGAACAGCAGAATGGGCAGAAAACACAAGTCAAGCTTTAGAAGCACAAGAGGTTGGAGGAAAAGGACCCCACTCCCGGAGGCAAAAATGGCACACAAGCCACATTTAAATGAGGTGTGGGGGGCAAGCCTGGGTCCTGGCCCTGAAACTGGCCCAAGGAACACGGCAGCATGCAGATTGCTACTGCAAGGGATGGGGAACAGACACGTGTGGCTTTGACATTCCTCAGCACGGAGAGTGCACAGAGCTACTCGTGGTGCCGCTCCCGGCAGCTGAAGAGGCTGTGGGAGAACTGAGGGGGAATCCCATGATGTGCAGGGATCAGCTCTGCCTTCTGACAACACTGTGGGATGCATACCCACAATGCACTGCTCACACTGTCAAGGATGGTGCTCCCCATTGTTGACAGAGGGAGCAAGTGTGAACACCCTCCAGCAATTTCTGTTTTGTCGACCTATGGGAATCGACATGAGTTTTGTTGACAAAACTTGGTAGTGTAGACGTACCTTGAAACAGATTAAAGCCCAGAAATGGCTTGCCGGGATTAAGTCTCTAGCTGTGTCTAAGCGTGGCAGTGTAAACAGCTGGAGCATGAGCAGGGCGACGTGTTTTGAGTTTATGCTCTGCAAGAATCCTTCATTGCATTTCCAATCTCTGCATGCAGCTTTGGACAGCTTAGTTGGTTTGGGATGCAGCAGAGGCCCATAGGAAACTTTTTGCTTCAAACCACATGCTGGCAGCCTAAAGCACTGCCAGAAAGACTGCTGGCTGTACCTGAGCCTACACTGGTTTGTTGTTTGTCTTTGCAGACACTGATTCATGCCCCTCTTGGTCACTGATATCTGTAGCAGTTAATACCAGGGATCTCAAAACACTGTGCAAATACTGAGGATGATTCTGCTGGGTCTCTGGGCATGCACCTGAGTAAGGAGAGCTTGTTTGAGCTCATTGGCTAATAAAGCCTTCCAGGTGAACCATTTTAGAGATGGGTAAACTGAGGCACTCAACAGCCACATGACAGAGTGTGAGGCAACAAGGAATGAAACCCAGGAGTCCTTGCTCAAACCCATGGAGGTGCATATCAAAAGAACATTGCAGCACAATGCTCCACACTGCTTCCATTTAAACAATAAAATGGCTTGCATAGATAGTGCTGCTCATCAGTAGATCTCAAATCATTGTGCCCTGGTTGGTGAACACCACCAGGTTTACCCAGTTCTCACATGCTGTGAGTGTCAGAGCTAGAAAGCGGACTCAGGGATTAGGGGTCCTAAACTGATGTCCAGCCCACTCCCAATCCACCCTATTGTTCTCTGTCCACTTGTTAAAAATTATAGAATCATAGAATTCTATGGTTGGAAGAGACCTCAGGAGTCCAGCCCCCTGCCCAAAGCAGGACCAATCCCAACTAAATCATCCCAGCCAGGGCTTTGTCAAACCAAGACTTAAAAATCTCTAGGGATGGAGATTCCACCCCCTCCCTAGGGAACCCATCCCAGTGCTTCACCACCCTCCTAGGGAAATAGTTTTTCCTAATATCCAACCTAGACCTCCCCCACTGCAACTTGAGACCATTGCTCCTTGTTCTGCCATCCGTCACCACTGAGAACAGCCTCTTCCCATCCTGTTTGGAATCCCCCTTCAGGAAGTCGAAGGCTGCTATCAAATTCCCCCTCACTCTTCTTTTTTCAGACTAAATAAGCCCAAATCCCAGGACATTAATAAAGATCTTTAACAAAACTAGCTCCAGAACCTACCCTTGGGGCACTCCACTTGATACAGACGGCCAACCAGACATGAAGCTATTGATCTGTACGCATTGAGCCCGACAATCTAGCCAGCTTTCTATATCCACTGAGACAGATCCAGATTAGCTGGCCGCTGCACAGTGATAGAGGGCAGATGCAGTGGGGCTTACGTGAACTGCTTTCTCGTCCCTGAGTTAAGAAAAAAAAAGGCCCAAAGCTAATTGCAGGATAATCAGGCAATTAAGGCCTGTGGTGCCACTTTGAAAGGGCTCTCCCAGGCTAGGGAGGGGGAAGGCAGAGAGTAAAGGGCTGGAAGGAGGAAGTGCTGTGTGCAGGAGCTGTGTGGGGGTGCACGGGGGATGACAAGCAGGTACCAAAGGGAAGGTGCTGGGAGGGACCGTTTGGGGAAGTGGCCCAGGGAAAAACTTCCAGGTCAAGAGAGGCAGTAACCTGCCTGTTGCCGCTGCCATAGGGTCCCTGGGCTAGAACCCGGAGTAGTGGGCAGGCCTGGGTTCCCCCCAACCTCCTCCCGACATCTCTGCCTCTGCCTGGAGTAGGGCGATCAGGGCTCCAGACAGGATTTTACCCCAAATGTATGAACTCGCCTGTGATGAGCGTGGCTCAGCCGGCTATTGGTTGTTAAAGAGAATGAGGCCCTGCGGAGGGCCCCAGTGAGCCTCTGAGGCTAACGCTATCCACCAGGAATGTGAACCCCATGGAAAAAGCCGGAGCTTTGCCACACCACCTTACATTTCATTTATCCAGGCCATGCTTCTTTACCCGGCTGGCAAGAATACTGCGGGAGACCATATCAAAGGCTTTGCTAAAGTCAAAGTACCTCCTGTCTACTGTGTTCCCCACACCCACGGAGCCTGTCACCTTGTCACAGAAGGCAATCGGTTGGTCAGGCATGACTTGCCCTTGATGACTCCATGTTGACTATTCCTGAACACTTTCCTCTCTTCCAAGGGCTTCAAAATGGATTCCTTGAGGATCCCCTCCATGATATTTCCAGGGACTGAGATGATGCTGACTGGTGTGTAGGTCTCCGAATTCTCATTCTCCCCCATTTTAAGGATGGGCACTGTATTTGCCTTTTTCCAATCATCCAGGACCTCCCCCAGTTGCCACAAGTTTTCAAAGATAATGGTGAATGGCTCTGCAATCACATCAGCCAACTCCCTCTGCACTGTTGGATGCATTAGATCCAGACCCATGGATTTATGTCCAGCTTTTCTAAATAGTTCTTAACCTGTTCTTTCTCCACCGAGGGCTGCCACCTCCTTCCCAAAAAAAGACAGAGGCAAAAAAAGCAATGAGTACTTCAGCTTTTCCCACGTCATCTGTCACTAGGTTACTGCCCTTATCCAGTAAGGGCCCCACAAACTCCCTGATCACCCTCTTATTGCTAACATGCCTGTAGAAACCCTTTTTGTTCATCTTCACATCCCTTGCAAGAGGCAATTCCAATTGTGCTTATGGCATCATCAGCCAAGAACCCATTTAAGAACCAGCTCTACAAACACAGATAAATGTGTTTAATTAAGAAACTGAGTAGTTTCCCCTTTCGTGCCGCAATTGTGTCCTTCCCACAACTTGACAGCCACTGACATAGCCTTGCCTTTTCTTGACCTGTGCAATGATTCCTCCACCTGTATCCAGCACCAAAGTATAGTAAGAGTTCCTATTTAATTAGGTAAATGCTAGCTCTCAGAATGAAAGTGAAAGCTCTTGGAGTGTTTATGGGAAATCCAGTGTTTTCATTTCATACCCCGAGTTTCAAGGATCAAGAGTACTTTCCACTCACTTGCCAGACTTTGAAAACTACCCATGGACCATAGCCCCTGCAGAACAAGCTGGAGTGGGAAAGCTTATATCTTACAGGTTAAGTCCTGCTCTTCCAACATTCCCAGCTGTTGGAAGTGACTTTTCCAGGCAAGGACACAGTCAGCAACCAAACACGTATTTTGGATGCTTGTCAACTTTCAGGTACTGTACTAGGCTATTCTTTTCTACGCTCTGAATTAGTGACAGCCAGCTTGCTTTTTCCATTACAAAGCTTGTTGGTTTCCAATTTAAACATCAGATAGGAATTTGCATTGAAAATCCAAGGCGTTGTAACAATTCAGGCTGTTAGAACATATGCTGTATAAGGAAGCTGCTTGGTACTTGTGCTTTATGCATGTTGGCTAGGATGTGCAAACAATCCTACATGATTTAAACAGTTCTCTGCAATCTTGAATACTTTCCAAATGTTTTAATCCCACAGAGATTGCTTTTGCCTCCTACTATTTGAGACTAAGGCTATGTATTCATCATATATATAGTAGCCCAGTGTCTGAGTGTCTGTAACACCGAAATGCTGGCTGTTCCCTCTGGGGGGCCCTGTTGCCTGAAATGCTGGCTGTTCCCTCTGAGCGGCCTGTGCTGCATGGGGAGTGTGGGGCCCAAACGGCCGCTTGCTCCCCCGTGGCGGCCCGGCTGAGCGGCCAGAAGTCAGCCGAGCGCCACGGCGGAAGGGGAAGGGGGGCAGGGCAGTTATGTGCGGCGTGACAGCAGCTCCAGGCCCCGCCCCCTGGCCATGAATGTCACTGCCCCGGCCCCCTTTGCCTCCCGCCGTGGTGCTCGGCTGACTTCTGCGCCGCTCAGCCAGGCTGCCGCATGGGAGCAAGCGGCGCAAGCGGCCGTTTGGGCTCCGTGCTCCCCATGCAGCACGGGGAGTGTGGAGCCCAAAAGGCCATTTGGGCTCTGCAGTCCCCCGAGTGAGAGGCAGGAGGGGGAGGAGAGCTGAAAGAGAAGGGGGGAGGCAGTAGGAGGAGGAGAGAGATGGAGACAGAGCGAGAGACCAGAGGCTCAGGAAAAAAGACCGACGTGGAGGAGAGACCTGAAAATCCCGTCTTATGACAGGCTAATTGGCTAGTTGTAAAATATTTTACATTGTTTTGTACCTTGTGTTAGCTGATTCCACAGTACTTTTACCTCTTTTAGTTAGTTAGAATCATAGAACCATAGAGCTGGAAGAGACCTCAGAAGGTCATCAAGTCCAGCCCCCTGCTCTAGGCAGGACCAATCCCAACTAAATCAACCCAGCCAGGGCTTGGTCAAGCCGAGACTTAAACACCTCCAGGGATGGAGACTCCACTACCTCCCTAGGTAACCCATTCCAGTGCTTCACTACCCTCCTAGTGAAATAGTTTTTCCGAATATCCAACCTGGACCTCTCCCACATAACTTGAGACCATTGCTCCTTGTTCTGCCATCTGTCACTACTGAGAACAGCCTCTCTCCATCCTCTTTGGAACTCCTGCAGGAAGTTGAAGGCTGCTATCAAATCCCCTCACTCTTCGCTTCTGCAGACTAAACAGACCCAACTCCCTCAGCCTCTCCTCATAGGTCATATGCTCCAGCCCCTAATCATTTTGGTTGCCCTCCGCTGGACCCTCTCCAATGCGTCCACATCCTTTTTGTAGTGGGGGGCCCAGAACTGGACACAATACTCCAGATGTGGCCTCACCAAAGCTGAATAAAGGGGAATAATCACTTCTCTAGATCTGCTGGCAATACTCCTCCTAATGCACCCTAATATGCCATTAGCCTTCTTGGCTACAAGGGCACACTGTTGACTCTGACCTGTGATTTACCTCAACTAACTAGAGGGAGATAAAAATTACAGTCTGCGGTAGGAGTTTACATTACATCGTTCTGCAGCGAAGATGCAACCTATGAGATAAGTGTGCCGTTTTTTTGCACTTGAGTGAGCTCAGCAAAACTTTTGCCTGATTTTCCCATTCTCCCTCCTTTATTCCTGTGGAAAGGGCGTAACAAAATGTTATCCTATCAACATGAACCCATCTCAAGGACCCTTTACACAGGCCATATTTTGAACCACACAAGGGACAAAGCATTGGGCAGTCAGATTCTGAATGGTGGGTGTTATTTGGTGCTATTTGTTAAAACCTGTTAGTATTTGGGGGGAGTAATGATCCATTTTCCCAAAGTGGGTATTTTGTAGATGTTTTCCAATGGAATGGTTTTATATAATTTGTTAGAACTTTACTGTTAAAATGCTTGCAACTCAATTTTGATAAGTAGCAGGCACTGAAAGTTATATTACACTGGCTTTATACTGCCATAGTGTACTGCTAACCTCCAAAGAGATCTGTTGTGACTACAGCAGGGCTGGAAGCAAACCAATTACAACCTAGTTTGCAGAGATGTATTGACTTGAACTTTCCACACAGCTTCATCTCTTTTTGGTTAAAAGCACCCCAAAACTGCAAGCAGTAAACAGTTTCCACGTGGTTTGACAAAATGTACTTTAAAATATTCTGCTGATTTTGCATGTTTTTCCACAGAGTTTAAAATGAGTTCTCCATATAATCCCAGCTCCAGTCCCCACTTAATTGCAGCTATTATAGCTTTGTTTGTCACAGATACAGGCTCTCCTTGTGGGTGCATGCCTGTAGATCAGTGGTCCCCAACCTTTCGGGGCTGCCGGGTGCCCGGGAGCGGGGCCATTCACGCGCCGCATGCGCGGAACCGGTACTGCACATGTGCCACGTGCCCGGGGCAGGGGCCGCCCATGTGCCGTGCGCCTGGGGCCGGTGCCATGCATGTGCCGCATGCCCGGGACTGGCGCCATGCATGTGTTGCACGCCCAGGGCAGGGGCTGACCATGCGCCGTGTGCCCGCGGCCAGCATCGCCCATGCGCCATGCGCCCAGGGCCAGCACCACACATGCACCGCGTGCCAGGGGCAGGGCCGGCCCAGATCATTCCGCGGGCGCACATAAATGCCCCGGCGGGCACCGCATTGGGGACCACTGCTGTAGATTGTAATGTGCTTCTTTTCAGGGCTGTAGTATTTACTTGGTAATGTGATTGACAGGGAAAACCAGGGGCTGAGTAATGTGTCCCAATTCAGATATAACTCAACAGCAATGATCTGTAAAGTGAAAATTAATCCAGCTAGGATTGCAAGAATGAAGCAGCACTCAGAGTAGGAAATCAAAGAAGGCTTTTCCGAGGCTGGCTTTTTGTTGGTTTGATGTCATTGTTGACAGTCCCCAGGGACAACGGGAAGAGGCCAGCACTCCAGGTCAGCCTGATTGACAGGTTGGGCAGTCCAATGAGGGAATTAGGAGGCCAGGTCCAGTCCTCCGTGTGAGCTAGGATTTTCTGGGTCTCTGAGTCAAAGCGGGAGAGAGCTAAGAAGAGCAGCAAGGTGAGCAAGCTGTGGCAAGGAGCAGATCTGCAGTGACAGAGCCAGAAGCCCATACAGCCCACAGAGCACAGACCCTGTGGTGAGAGGCAGACCTCCAGCGACCAGAGCCAAAGGGGTCAGAGAAGAAACACAAGGAGCTGGAGTTTGGCAAAGCAGCATAGTCTGCAGCTGGGACCATCAAAGGGGGGTGTGACCGCGCCGGAGCGGTCCCGTCAGGTTATCGGCTCCCTCGCCACCCTGCCAAAGCAATCGGAATGTTCCCACCACCTCACCCACAGTGCAGTTTAAGGCCGGGTTCCACAACTCGGCAGTCTTTACCCTTCGCGGGCGATGTTCTCGCTCCTCGTCCTGGGTTGGAGAGGGGAGAGAGGGGCCTGGGCCCACTCTCACTCACGGGCCCCAGCCCAGGGCCCTAAGGACTCGGACCGGTCAGGGTCCAGTCCGGCGGATGGGGCTTCCCGCCGAAACTCGTCAGCCCACCAACCATATCCTGGTTCTGCCCTGGGCTGCTTCCTCTCCCTCTCTCCCCCTAGTACCCTAGTGGCCACTCGCCCTGGGGGCCTGCCTGGCCCCTGGCGGTTCAACCGCACCACCCCTGTGTGCCCAGAGTGCAGGGCCTGTTCCCTCCTCCGGCACGCGCCCCTGCCCAGCGCCTGGGCTCACCTTCTTCCCGTGCTCCCCGGGTGAAGCCCAAAGGGGGGGGGATGAGGCCCGTCCAAGCCCACGCCAGCTTCCCTTCCCCCTTTGGCCGGCGTTTAAATCCCCCGCTGCATCTGACGCCGGCCGCGCCGACATCCTGATGCCATGGGGGCATGAGGCCGAAGTGGTCAGACTGCAGCACTGCCGCAGCGCCCAGGGCAGCCTGACGCTCCGCGGCTCCGGAGCAGCCAGCACAGAGCCGGTGCCCCGTTCCGGGCCCCCCGAACAGGACTGGCACGGCAGGGGCTTCAGTGCGGGACCACTGCGTCCCGTCACAGGGGGAAAAGAGGCTCTGGGCAGGGAGATGCCACCAGCTGAGAGGCCCTGCAGGCCAGACTTGGAGAGGGATTGTAACTCCAACTTGGAGAGGGGTCCTGCCACCTAGAGCCTGAAGTCGTGTGGTCACTGCCAGAGCAAGCGTGTACAACCTGCAGCCACCTCTCCCTTCCCCACCCTCCTGCAGCACAGCCAGGGCCTGAGAGAAAGCCCTAGGACCTATAAGGAACAGACTGAACTGTCCTTACACTCTGCAAAGTCCTGTTTGTGATGTCCCCGTGCTTCAGAGCGGGACTATATGTTTTCATTTAACCTCCCTCATTTTTTCCGTATTTTTTCTTTTTAATCAGTTGCTGTTTAATAAACTGTATTTGCTTTGAACTGTATGTAATGATCAGTGGGTCAAGAAAGCATCCAGTGTGAAGAGAGCACCCCGGAGTGGGGACAACCTAGCCCCTGCCCCAAGAGACTACAAGGTTGGGGATTAAGCCCCAGAAAACCTGGGCCCAACCTTGTTGAGATTTCGAGGACTCTGATACTCAGGAGAGTGGAAGGGGAGCCCTCAGGGTCAGGGAGGCCTTTGGGTAAAAGAACTGGGAGCAGGGACTCAGATCCTTTCACTGGTCCATTTCACCAGGGTAGTAATGGAAAGTTCCCCACAATAGCGGGACCATTCCCCTGCTTACACTAATTATTGACTTAGTCCTCCAGCTAACACAGTGGCAGACAAAATATGGCTTATGGTCTGGATCCAGCTTGCCAAACAGCTAGATCTAGCCCACGGGCATAGCAGGAGCCTCAGCCAGACCCCTGCCTGCCCTGCCCTCACACGTTGCTCAGAACAGCCAGCTTCAGGGGCCATGTGTGTCTCTGAAGGCTGTGAGCCCAGAGAAATAGGGGGGAGGCACTGCCCCACTCCCATCACAATCACGTAGCTCCAGTTGGTTGGTTTCTAACCAATGAGAGCTAACTGTGTTTGCAGGACAAGCAGTACTCAAAGTACCCTTCCCCTACCCCCAGCCCAATCTTGCATCTCCCATTGACCAGTTTCCAGCCAGGAAGCCTACCTGCTGAGAAAACTGTTGGGTTGCTGGCTGGGAGCTGACCAGGTAAGGACCTTCTAGCCAAAGCCTGCCTCTAGCACCCCAGACCCTCTCTCCTCCCAACCCTCTGCTCCCCCTACTTCATTCCTGCCCCACATTACCCAAACCCTTTGTACCCTTGCTCCCAGATCTTACACCCCAATTCTCTATTCCCGGTCACAGTCCGAATCCCTGCATCCCCTCCTGCCCCTGGTCACAACCCCCTACCAGACCCTGCACTCCCTCCTACATGCCTCCTCCAGGTCAGAATCCTCTCTTGCAGCCAGACCCTGCACCTCAATCCCCTGTCCCACGTCACAACCCAAACCCCTGCACTTTCTCCTGTACCCCTGCCCGAGGTCACAACCCCTCTCAGATTCTGATCCTCCTCCTCTTACATCCCTCCCCCAGATCAGAATCCTCTCCTGCACCCAAATCCTCTCCCAGACACTGCACCTCCTCTGGCACCAAGGTCACTTCCTGCAGGTCACATCCCCCTCCTACACCCAATCCTTTTACCGCAAGCTCCCTTCTTCACCCAACCTCCATCCCAGACCCTGCACCTTCCTCCATAATATCATGGAAGAGTGCAACCCTTGACCACTTACCAAATTTTTGTAGTGGACCCCATCAGAAATTGTTGCCCATCCCTGAGCTAGTAGGTACTTAGGCTGGAGTGCATGGTCTAATTCTGCCACTTACTGAAGGGGGTCTGAGATTGGGAACAAATTACCTTTTAAAAGGCTGATAGCAGCCTCCATAATTAACAGGTGTTCCACTAGGTTCTCTGTCAACTCCCAGGAAAGCAGAACTCTCCAGATCCCATCACCCTTCCATTTGCTGTAGCAGACACCAGAAAGACATGGGATGAGCGCTTGATGTGCATGTACAATTAGGTTTGGGAAATGCAGGTGCATTAACCTTATGTAGAGGGAGCTGGAGCCTTTTAATTGGCTATTACCTTCCTACACACCATCTCCTCTTGCTCATAAGAACAGCCATACTAGATCAGATCAATGGTCCATCTAGCCTAGTAGCCGCTGTCTTCAGACAGTGGTCAATCCCAGGTACCTCGGAGGGAATGAACAGAACATGTAGTCAACAAGTAATCCATCCCCTTTCACCAATTCTTAGGTTCTGGCAAAAAGAGGGTAGGGACACCATCCCTGCCCATCCTGGCTAACTTTTCTGTTTTGTTGTTGTTGTTTTTTTAATTCTGTTAATGCCTTTGCCTTCACAACATCCTCTGGCAGAATTCCACTGTGTTGTGTGAAGAATACTTCATTTTCTGTGTTTTAAACATGCTGCCTATTGATTTCATTGAATGACCTCTAGTTCTTGTGTTAAAGGAGTAACTAACTTCCTTATTTACTTTCTCTGCACTAGTTATGATTTCATAGAATTCTGTCTTCCCTTAGACATCTCTTTTCCAAGCTGAAAAGTCCTAGTTTTATTAATCTCTCCTCATACAGAAGCTGTTCCATACCCTAATCATTTTGGTTGCCCTTTTCTGAACCTTGTCCAGTCCTATTAGATCTTTTCATGCAACCAGATTTGCATGAAGTAACCAATATGTGCGCATACCCTGGATTTATACAGAGGCAATTTGATTTTTTCTGTCTTATTACCTCTCCCTTTTTTATTGATTCCCAACATATAATTAGCTTGTTTGACTGCTGCTTCTCATTGATTGAACGTCTTGTTCTCCATGCTGCTTTGCACAGATGGACATCAGGGAGTTACTTCAGTGATTAATTTACTCCTCTTCTTGCCACTCACAGTAGTTAGAACTGTTTCTTTTCCCTTGTTTGTTCAGGCTCCACAATTTAAGATGGGAGGAGGAAGTGTGGTGTAGTCATCAGAGCAGCAATGAAAGATTTGGGATTCCTGAGCTGAAATCCTGGCTCCACTGATGCCAGTGGGAATTTTGCTGTTAACTTCAATAGGGACCAGTATTTCACCTCTGCTTTGTATTTTTGCCTTTGCCACAGAGTCACCTTGAGATCCTGCGCAATACCCATGGCTGCCTTGTACCTCAGTTTATCAGTCTATAAACAGGGTATTTCATACCCTACCTCACAACTGGGCTGTGAGAATTATACATATAATATTTGGCAAGTCCTTTGGCATCCTTAGTTTTATTATCACTGAGTTAAACCCTGCTTTCCTAAGTGTTTAAGAGAAATCCCCCAGGGTTCACTGGGTGCTTTGCCAGTGTAAAGATTTCATATTGTGACCCTTTTATTAACATTGTATCAATAATCTGTTTTAGTGTCTTCCCTGTATTAAAATACTGATCTCTAGATTATTCTCATTGATAGCTACACTGACACAGAGCTGGTCCACTTAATTCTGTCTTAATAAACATAGAGCTTGCGTATAGCAAATAAAATGCAAGAAACAAAGCCAAATCAGATGAAAATAAGAGACACAAAAAGGATGCAACTGAACAAAATTCATGCACTCATAACCTTTTCCTATCTGAGCTCCGAGCTTTCCAATTAGTGCCAAAGCGTCTCATTCATGATCTCCCAAATTCTCTTCCTCCTTTGGTTAATTCTGCCCTTTCCTACCCATCATTTCTGATATTTCCTCTAGTACTTCTGTAAAAGGCAATTCACAAGGGGCCAAACCCACCGCATTAATTTCAGAAAAGTTTCTCCTGGGTTGAATTTAGCACAGGGACTAAGTAATCTCACTAGAAAATGCCTTATCAGAAAAACCTGTCCCTGTTTGGCGACCCAAGAAGTTTGTGTGTGGCTTAGTTAGGGACATCATACAAAATAGGAGATGTCTCACTTATCTCTCATTATACAGCAAGGTTATTGTTAATTAAGAAACCAGAAACAGACGCTGCAGCCCCAAAAGTCAATATGATTGCTCTCTATCCCTGTGCTCCTCACCCTCAGTTAATGTCAATGTATGCCAGCAATGCTCAGCCTTCATCTCACAGAATCAGACCATTAAGCTGCTTCTTAGACAGTGAAAAACAGCCTGAAGTTCAGCCTTGCTCCCAAACTTTGCCAGGGTCAGCCAGGCCTTGAGTCAAGTGCACCTGATATTTGTTGTTCCTGGGCCAGCAAAATATGGGAAGGAGGTGGGCAGCCCTAGTGGAGAACGAACAGGTTAAGAACTGTTTAGAAAAGCTGGACATACACAAATCCATGGGGCTGGATCTATTGCATCTGAGGGTGCTGAGGGAGTTGGCTGATGTGATTGCAAAGCCACTGGCCATTATCTTTGAAAATTTGTGGTGATTTGGGGAGGTCCTGGATGATTGGAATAAGGTAAATGTAGTGCCTGTCTTTAAAAAAGGGAAGAAGGAGAATCTGGGGATGTACAGACCAGTCAGCCTCACCTCAGTCCCTGGAAAAATCATGCGGGGGATCCTCAAGGAATCCATTTTGAAGCACTTGGAAAAGGATAAAGTGATCAGGAATAGTCAACATGGATTCACCAAGGGCTAGTCATGCCTGACAGCCTGATTGCCTTCTATGATGAGGTAACTGGCTCTGTGGTCATGGGGAAGTTGGTGGATATGATATACTTGGACTTTAGTAAAGCTTTTAATACGATCTCCCACAGTATTCTCATCAGCAGGGTAAATAAGTATGGATTGGATAAATGGACTGTAAGGTGGATAGAAAGCTGGCTAGATTGTTGGGTCCAGTGGGTAGTGATCAACGGCTCGATGTCTGTTTGGCGGTCTGTATCAAGTGGAGTGCCCCAAGAATTGCTTCTGGGACTGGTTTTGTTCAACATCTTTACTAATGACTTGGATGAGGTGATGGATTGCACCCCCAGCAAGTTTGTGGATGACACTAAGCTAGGGGGAGAGATAAATATGTTGGAAGGAAGAGATAGAGTCCAGAGTGACCTAGACAAATTGGAGGATTGGGCCAAAAGAAATCTGATAAGGGTCAACAAGGAGAAGTGCAGAGCTCTGCACTTGGGATGGAAGAATCCAAAGCACTGCTACAGGCTGGGGACTGAATGGCTAAGTAACAGTTCAGCAGAAAAGGACCTGGGGATTACAGTGGACGAGAAGCTGGATATGAGTCAACAGTGTGCCCTTGTAGCCAAGAAGGCTAATGGCATATTGGCTTGCATTAGGAGGAGTATTGCCAGTAGATCCAGTGAAGTGATTATTCCCCTTTATTGGGCTCTGGTGAGGCCACATCTGGAGTATTGTGCCCAGTTCTGGGCCCCCCACTACAGAAAGGATGTGGACACATTGGAGAGGGTCCAGCGAAGGGCTACCAAAATGATTAGGAGGCTGGAGCATATGACTTACGAGGAGAGGCTGAGGGATTTGGGTTTATTTAGTCTGCAGAAGAGAAGAGTGAGGGGGGATTGGATAGCAACCTTCAACTTCCTGAAGGGAGGTTCCAAAGAGGACAGAGAGAGGCTGTTCACAGTAGTGATGGATGGCAGAACAAGGAACAATGGTCTCAAGTTACAGTGGGAGAGGTCTAGGTTGGATATTAGGAAAAACTATTTCACTAGGAGGTTGGTGTAGTACTGGAATGGGTTACCTAGGGAGAGGGTGGAATCTCCATCCCTAGAAGTTTTTAAGTCTTGGCTTGACAAAGCCCTGGCTGGATTGATTTAGTTGGGATTGGTCCTGCCTTGGGCAGGAGGCTGGACTTGATGACCTCCTGACGTCTCTTCCAGCTCTATGATTCTATGATTTTAAATCAGGTCCAGTCATGAGCAGCAGAAGCTCTCACTGCCATCAATGGGAGTTAAGGTCTCTCAGTGCTTTGCAGCAGGTGTTCAGTCCATGACAGGTTGTAAGAGTGTCTAAGTTCTGTACCTGAGAGCAGAACCAACCTGAAGAACACTGGAACATCTGTTAAGGCTAATGGCAAAGTTACACATCACACTTGTCTTCACTGATGGAGCAGGACGTTCAGTCTAGTGACATGATCTTCTAACAGCTTTTGGCGATTTTAGCCGACTGCTAAGATTTATGTTGTATTGGTATTGAGCAATATGGTACCATATGGGGTTGTTGAAAAATGAGATCATTTGAAGGGATCAGTGCAGACACTGGGGGCTGTGAAGTATCATTCCCCCAATGTGCTGTTCTGGGGATGGGGATGGTGATGGTCCCTTGAATGCAGCTGCAACACTTATATTCCCAGTTCCCGCCACACCCTTTTTACTGAGCTATGTATTTCAAGGGAAAGAAGATATTGGCATTAGTAAAAAGTTGATCTGGGCTGAATAAACGCCCCACTTAAAATTCTGGTAGAGCTATCCAAATATTTCACACTTTTTGTAACACAGTGAGACAACATATATCCAGAACAGTCCACAGTACCTGTACAGGGTGGTTCACAGCTCACAGATCAACAATAAGGATGTTAAGGAGTAGTCGACTAGTTGACTATCCGATAAGCAAATGCTTATCGGATAATTGAGTTGACTAGTCACTTCTCCCTTCCTTTTGCTGCCTTTATCAGATAGAGGAAGCAAAGGAGGGGAATAAGACGGGTAAAGAAAGGGGGAAGAGGGTTAAGGGGGAAGAGGCAGTAAGGGCTTTGAAACACTGCCATGGTGTTTCAAAGGATCAGCACTGCATGGAGCCCAGGGTCAGCTGGGGACTCCCTAGCTGACCCTGGGCTCCATACAGCATTTCTGCAGAACTCGGAGTCAGCTGGGGAGTCCCTAGCCAATCCCAGGTTCATGGAAACGCTGCAAGGAGGCCGGGGTCAGCTGAGGACTCCCCAGCTGATCCTGGGCTCCATGCACAGCATTTCAAAGAGCACAGAGCCCAGGATCAGCTGGGGAGTCCTGAGCTGAACCCCGGCTCTGCACAGCATTTGAGAGTGGCAGTACCCCAGGCTCCATGTGGGTGCTGTTGCTTTGAAATGTACAAAAGCCACCACTGGGGACTCTTGTGCATTTCAAAGCTGGCATGCCGCCTCAGGCTCTTGTGGATTTCAAAGCGCATGGAGCCCAGAGTCAGTGGAACTTCCCTCTGGCCCTGGACTGCATGCAGCGTGCCAGCTTTGAAATGCACAAGAGCCCCCGCTTGCAGGAGGAATGACGGTAGTTCGAATTAGGAGCTTTAATTCGAACTACCTAGTCCGTGCCGCGTGTAGCCGCGGGCAGGTAGTTCGAACTACAGGCATTTAAAAATGGCGCCCGCCCGGGAACATGCAAATGAAGCCCAGGATATTTAAATCCCGGGCTTCATTTGCAAGTTCAAATGCCTACATTAGCCACCCTAGTTCGAACTAGGATGGCAGTGTAGACATACCCTTATAGACTAACAGATTTATTGGAGCATAAGCTTTCGTGGGCAAAGATCCACTTCGTCAGATGCATGTTGTATTAATGTGTTATATAGGTTAATATGACACAAGTTGGTAGATACTGATACAGATACACTCCCTCTCAGGAGAGTCCTCTTTTTTGAAAGTTCAAATACTGTAACCCTAGTTCATTTTGCAGAATGCCTTTTGCCTCTGGTTTCAGCCAGAATGAAAGTACATTGGCACTGGTGTGTGTGGGCAAAACAGCTGCTGCAGCATATCTGGCTTGAGGTGCTTTGGCAGAGCTGCGTGGGCCTAGGAAGGGCAGGTCAGGGCTGAGAACACTGGCAAAGCTCTGGGCAAATTTAGTAACAGGATATTTAAATGTTGCTGGACAGGATTGAGGTGTGTTAATGGCACCCATGGGAGAAACTTGCCCGGCATCATCTTTGTACGCTAAGCCTGGCTTGTCCTGAGAACTAAATTCAAGTCCATGATTTTTATTAACATGATAGAAAGGACTTTGAAAGTGATCCCAGTGAGCCGTGCAGGAAAGACTGCACAAGGTACAGACCTATCCAGAATTAAAAATAAGAGCAAGAAGTAGCCAAAAGTAAGAACGAGGCAGATCCAAGGCACAGTGCTGAGGAGTAGCAGACAAAGCTCAGCCAAATGAGGGTAGTTACACAGAATGAAAAGGAAGATAAAGATTACATAAGAACCCAAGACAAACAACAAGAGGCTTGTACATAGGTCACTGAGGAAGACAACTAATCTCAAAGGTACATAAACAACTGCTTGTGTGTGAGTATTTCTGTGGAAGCCAGTAGGTGAAGTTACAATTCCTATGGGTTTGCAGGAACAAGGGGCCCTAGGTTCCCACCTCTTTTCTCCTCTCTTCTAGTCCTAGGGTGGGTTGTCTGACCAATTATTAGTTGATCTTTGTCTCCCTATTCGGGGGGTTCTATCAGAGTGGTCATAATTTCCTTGTGACAAAACTTGACATAGAGGTTCAGCATTTTTTTTTTCATTTTTGTAAATCTGGCACATATAAACTGATTTCCACCTAGACACCTTTGAACAGCTCATAAATGATGCCTTTTCTTTAGGCCAAACTAAGGGGCCTAATCATTCTGGCAAACCTGTGAATAACAAAAAGACAGATGGGTAGTGTAGACTTGAACAAAATGGTGACTACACCCAAACGGTAAGATTTCACACACACAATTGTTGATTTCCATTTGATTTAATGGCACTGTAAAGTGAGGTTTAAAAGTCAGCCATCTTGATTTTTTTTAAATTTGACTCAGTGTAAACCCACATTTGACATAGTAGGTCTATAAATGTGTTGTATCATGCAAGCAAGGTACTAACAAACTTCAGCAGGACTTTATTTACCAAAAGTGGAGCCTCTTTACAAAGATGCTACATCCCTCAGTAGCTCTCACTCAGCTGCTGCCAATCTTCTCCCCACTTCTTCCTGTTTCCTGTGCTTCCAGACTCCCAATAGCCAATGCTCCCAATTCTAATAATTACAAGCAGCATCTAAAACACCACATTCTCTCTTCTCTTAAGAAGCACTCTCAATTATTAAATATTGTTGTTCTAACCACAGCAACAAATATAGAACAAGCCACTATACTGTTGGTACAAATATTACACTGTAAATACTACATAACATTGTTTCTAGTCCAGACAGGTGGTCGTCTGCGTCTGACAGACCGTCTCTCAAACCCCATTTCTAGTGCAATGTCTTGTTGTGTTGGTTCATCCAACATAGACTGGGTGTTGGCCTCATCTCCTCTTGGTGCATAGGCAGGTGCAAGGTAAAAAGCATTCCATACACGCCCATCAGTAAGTCGATAGGTGCAAGGTCCCCTCTTTCTCAATGATTTTAAGAGGAGATGTGAATTTATGGTCCCCTTTGAGCAGAATTCCAGGTTTTCTTACTCTAATGAAGGAACCACACTCAAACTTCGGTTGCTTAGCACCCCACCATTTGTCTGTGAAAGCCTTATACTTTGCTTGCTTCTGTTCAACTGTTTTTCTCACATCATCCTCTTTTGGTGCATCAGGTCTGGACTTAAACAATCCAGCAATGTTCAGTTTAGTATTCATCTGTTTTCCATGCAGTAACTCTGTGGGTGATCTTTGCGTTGTGGCATGCCGTGTAGCCCTGTATGCTTGCAAGAAATCAGTAGTGAAGGTTATCCACGATCGCCCTTCCAGCTTAGCCATTTGCAAACTCTCTTTCAAGCTTCTGTTAAACCTTCCGATTTCCCCATTGGCTTGAGAGTAATACAGGGATGATCTTCTATGTAAAATGTTCCTCTCTGCTAGAAAAGTTTCAAATTCCGGGGAAGTAAATTGACTACCATTATCCGAAACCAGTTCTTTGCGGTTTCCTTCCCTGCTAAAAACTGTAGAGAGGAACTTAATTACTGTAGCAGAAGAGATTTGTGATGTAAATGCTACTTCAGGCCATTTACTGAAATAGTCTATTAAAGTGATGGCATAACGACAGTCAATTGGTGCAGTATCAAAGGGTCCTACGATGTCAATCGCAACTTTTTCCCATGCAGAATCAGGAAGAGGAACAGGCTGTAATGGTGGGGTACATGTCACTGCTGTCTTATCATGCATTTGGCAAGTGACACAGGATTTTATGATTGCTTCAGTTTGGGAGTCCATCCCTGGCCACCAATCCAGATCCCGTAGTCGTTGTTTGGTTCTGACAATTCCTTGATGAGTATCGTGTGCCAGGTGTATGAGTTTTGACTGTAATTCTTCTGGCACAAGTAGCCAGTGTGTACCTCGTAGCACACAGCCATCAATCAAAGAAAGTTCATCCCGAATTCTAAAATAAGGCAAGAAAACTGGATCAAGGTTTTTAGGGTTACTGGGCCATCTCTTTGTCAGAAATTCCTGTAGCTTTTGTTGAATTGGACATGCCAAACAAGCAGCTTGGAATTGCTCTCTTGTTACTGCAGTAAGAGTGCTTGTAATAAGTGCAACTACTTCATCCTCATCCTCCAGTGAACCATCTGGTGAAGACAAAGGCAGGCAAGAAAGACAACATCTGGTGAAGACAAAGGCAGGCAAGAAAGACAATCAGCTATCACATTTTGGTTTCCAGGCTTATATTCCAGTTCATAATTGAAAGAGAGTAGTCTCGCAGACCAGCTAGCAATACGATTTCCTGCTCTTCCTTGTCCTTTCATGGTTAGCAATGTTGTCAAAGGTTCTTTTTCAACTGTAGTGGTTCTTTTTCAAATGTTGTGGTTCTTTTTCAACTGTAGAATATTTTCTCTCAGCATCACTCAGTGTCCTTGAAGCAAATGCAACAGTCCTCTCTGTGTTGTCTTCATGAAGTTGTGTGAGGACAGCCCCAAGTCCATAATCAGAAGCATCAGTAGTCACAATTGTGGGCAATGCAGGACTGAATAGTGCAAGTAATGGACTATGTACAATCAAGTCTTTCAGTTTTCCAAACTAGCTTGTGCATCCGTTGTCCACACCAAGGTTGAACTTCTCCGTAGCAATTCTTGAATTGATTCAATGACAGAAGCATAATTGGGAATAAATTTTGCATTCCAGGAGGTAAGACTCAAGAAGGACTGTAAGGGTTGCAAATCTGTTGGAGGAGGAGCCTTGAAATGTGTTGAAGGAGGAGCCTGGGGGGAGGGATAGTTCAGTGGTTTGAGCATTGCCCTCCTAAGCCCACGGTTGTGAGTTCAATCCTTGCAGGGGCCATTTTAGGATTTGGGGCAAAAATTTGTCAGGGATGGTACTTGGTCCTGCTGTAAAGGCAGGGGAGTGAACTTGATGACCTTTCAAGGTCCGTTCTAGGAGATAGGCAATCTCTGTTAATTTAAATTTCTAAGATATGATCTGGATCAGGTTTTAGTTCAGCCAGAGACATTGTATGCCCCAGAAAAGAGAGTTCTGTTTGTCTAAATTTGCATTTAGACAAGTTGAGCTTGAGGCCTGCTGTGCTGATGCAGTTTAGTATAGACTGCAAGTTATTCTCATGCTCCTCAGAAGTCTTTCCAAACACAATAATATCATCCAGATAGCACTGAACTCCATGTTGATTCTTCAGAATCAATGACATCATTTTTTGGAAGGCACTTGGGTCAGATGCAAGACCGTATGGAACACGTTTAAAATGAAATAGTCCCTCATGTGTAATAAATGCTGTGAGATCTCTGCTGTCTTCATGAAGCATAACCTGGTGGTATGCACTCTGCAAATCAAGAGTAGAAAACATCTTTGCTCCACAGAGTTCTACAAATACTTCTTCTATGTGAGACAGTGGGTGGCTGTCAATCACAATAGCTTTATTTGGCTCCCTTAAGTCCACACAAAGGCGAATGCCTCCATCCTTCTTCTGTGTTACCACTATAGGTGAAATCCATTCAGATGAGTCAATCTCTTCAATAATGTCCTTTTGTACAAGTTTTTTAAGTTCCTCTGAAACAGCTTCCCTGACTGAAAATGGTAAGCGCCGTAACTTCTGTTGTACAGGCATCACATTATGTCGCATTTTAACTTTGTGCACAAACCCATAAGCACAGCCAAGTTTCTCTTCAAGCTGGTCTTGGGTCCCAGCTGAAACTGGTATGTGTACTGCAAGAGTGCTTTGCTGAGGAAGGTCAATTCGTCCATTAACTACCCTGAAGTTTAAAACAGCCAATAAATCTCTGCCAAGGATAGGAATGCCTTTGTGGACAATGCAAAACTCTGCAGTTACACAGCAATCACCAAAAGTCACCGTTGCTGGCAGGCAGCCACGTACTGGAATTTGGTTTTTCAAATAGCACACCTAGTGAAGTTTGGGTTCAGTAAGAGGCACATCTTTAAAGTAATGCAAATAAATGGAATCAGGTAGTATAGATATTGCTGAGCCGGTGTCCAACATTAGCTGAACATCCAGCCTTCCTCCACCCCCATGTGGGACTGGAGCAAACAAAGTCTACTAGCCTGGCCCCCCCAAGTCTCTGGTGTGTGAGGGGAGTTTGAGGAGTGTCTTTCTCCTTCTCAGTTGGCGGGCGATGTCAGTGAGGGTTTATGGGCATTTTTTTCTTCTCACTTGCATCTGGCCCCCACTAATTTTTCTGTGGGTCAGCGGGCCCTGACCCAGAAAAGGTTCCCCACCCCTGATTTAGCATCACCAAATTCAGATGAGGAATAAATGTGTCTTGTGTTTCTTATTTTCTCAGAGCTGGATGGCTCTCAGAATAGCGATGGGGGTCCAGCAGCTTGGTGCCTGAATCAGTGGTTCAGATCCCAGCCATGGGGGCAGTGCAGGGAAGTTTAAGAGTCTGAAAATTCCTCAATGGTTTAATAAAGGGTCACAGGCCAGATTCCTACTGGATAGATGTCCACAGAGCAGACACCTGCGCCATGACCCCATCCTTGCCTCATCTCCAACACAGACACCAAAGTACACCTGGGCCAGGGAGACAGTTACACACTCATCCTTAGAAGGGGTTAATCCATAGCCAGTTGGAAGCTACATTCCTCTTGTTTTAGCATGAAAGCATGCCGTTTAGGAAACACTTCCTGTTATAAAAGATTCCTCTCACTGTCTTTTGAGACACTCCCATTCCTCCCTTGTTTGCAGCAGGAGGTCTTTGAACTGTGGGCAGGAGAAACCCCCTCAGACTGGGAAGGGCCTTTCCTCCCCTCTCCCAAACTTCAGTCAAATTCCACTTGGGTTTTACTGAGACCTAACCTAACCCATTTCCACGCTCTTGTTTGCACTTCTTTGTGCCCAAGACCTGAGGCCAGGGTGGGCTGTGAGAGTGGTCACAAGGGCCAGGGACAGTCTAACCCAGGGTCCCACAGAGCTGACTCAGGAACAGAACCAAAATGGCCCCACTGCCAAGAACTAACTCCCTTCCTTGACAAGATTGAGCTGCCCAGTCATCACCCAAATGCATTCGCTGCATTGTACAGTGAGTTCTCCGTTCGGCAAAAGGCCTGTGTCCTGCGGGGCTGTTTCGTTACTGGCGAAAAGGAGATAAAACAGCAAGAGACAGGGATGGGAATTCTAAACATTGTAAATTCAGTTTATGCCCAGGAAACTGATGTCACCTCTTCTGCTCTGACAGAGTAACACCAAACGCTGAATGTCTACGGCACCTTTCATCCCAGGCTCTAGGGACAGATATCAGGGACTTGATGGACTCCCTCCGGAAGACAGCTCTATGCCTCCTGTTCCTGTCCATTTCTTCGGGTGCTTCCAACAGTGGTAAGTCACCTCACTTTACGTGTTTGCCGCAATACTGTTTTTTATGCTGCAAGGAGAAAGCTGAACTGTTAAACATTAAAAGCAGCAACTCAATCAGCTGGAGCTCGAGCAGTAGCTCTCAATCCACAGCCCAATCAGCAGAGTTGTGGCTCATGCAAGACCCTCAGGGCCAAACGGGTAGTGGCGGACGAGCTATAGGTTGAGAACAACCACTGAGCTAGACTAAGGAGGAAACTGGAGTAGGCTACGTAGAAAGAGCGGAAGCTAGAGTGGAAAGGAACCAGAAGGTTGGCAAAGAGGCTGATTGTCTAAAGCAGTGGTCTCCAACCTTTTTACACCCAAGATCACTTTTTAAATGACAGAACAAGCCAAGATCTACCGCCCCGCCCCTTCCTTGAAGCCCCACCCCTTCCTTGAAGCCCTGCCCTCTCTATTCTCCTCCTCTCCATCACATGCTATCCCCAACCCTTATACTGCTGCTTTTTTCCCCAATTATTCTGTAGGAAGACGTTTTTCCAACATTTGGCCTGTCTAGACTGGACCAAATGTCAGCAAAACCCCTTCTTTTGGAAGCCCCCTTATTCCTCGTGGAAACAGGAATATAGGGGTGACCAAAAATCATGTTTGCTCTTCCACTAAAAGAAGTGGAAGAACAAACGCATCCCTGGTTGCAGTAGAGTTTTTCTGGGATATCTCCGGAATCCTGAAAAACTCCTGCAGTCTAGCCGTACCCTCGCTGGGTTGAGACAGGATGTGTAGGCTCCCGGGTGGGAATGAGGGATTTGGGTGTGGGAAGGGGTGAGAGGTACAAGCTCTGGGAGGAAATCTGGATGCAGGAGGAGGTGGATAAGGGAACACTGGCTCGGGGAGGGGGCTCCAGGCCGGGCAGTGTTAGGGTCAGATGTAGGGGTAGGGTACTAAGCAAGCCACAGACTTCTGGATGTGAGGGTTCAGGAATTTGGGTTGGGGTATGTGAGGGGCTCAGGGCAGGGGTTCCAGTGTATGATAGGCTCAGATGTAGGGTCTGGGGAAAGGGAGTGCAGGAGTGTTATGATGCTGTGGCCAGGTGGGGCTTGGCCCCAACTGGGGTTTGTTGGCCAGGCTTCATTTTTAAATAAAATACGATGTCAAACACAAAAAGTTTCTGCATTGTCTTTATTTCTGAGAAGGGCAGGGAACCTGTTTTGAGTCAGGGGTCACTGACCCACAGAAAAGTCAGTTGGGGCCACACAAGTGAGATGCAAAAAAACTCAGTTGTGGGCTGAGGAGGCGGCTCTTCTGCTACCACAGTCCAGGCACAGGAATGCCGGGAAAGGCCACCACCCCTGCACGGCACTGCAGGTCAGGGCCAAGGTGAAGGAGCCGAGGCCGGGGTACCTCAGGGCCCATGAGCGCAGCTCCCGCTCCGGGGAAATGGCACACTCCTGTGCCTACCATGAGGAGCTGGACAGGATCCTGGGGGCAGGGGAACCCTTGCCTCCCGAGCGGCTTGTGGAGTCAGGCTTGGAGACCCCTGTGCAGCAGTGGCCGGAACTCCAGCCAGACAACCCGGAGCTCCAAGAGGAGGAGGAGAACAGCACCCAGAGCACCCAGGAGCCAGACACCCAGACGCAGGAAGCCTCCCAGGCAACTTCGGACACCAGGGAGGGAACATCAGGTGAGTGCTGTGAGGGTCCAACACACACACGGCAGGGCAGGTGGGAGCAAAGTGGATGGTGCAGTGCTGTGACATGTCATGCTGATCACAGCCTGGGGAGAAGGGGGGCACACCCATGGCCGCCCTCAGGGAGGGCCGTCCTACCCCTGCACCCGCACGGCTGCTAGACACCACGTGCTCCTGCAGGCAGTGATCCCAGGTGTAGGCTTGGGTCGGGGACACTGGGATTGCCTCACAGCTGCAGGCCTCTCAGCACTCTGTGGGAACACCAATCGTGGCCTGACACTTGTCTGTGCTGCTCGGCCATGGGGTGTGTGCGAGGGGGGGCACGATGGTGGCCTGCCCACCTTCTGGGCTCCAGGGAGGCCGTGGCTGCGGGCCAGGCCACACCATGCCTTAATGAGACGCACATGAGCAGCCTCTGACCCTAGGACAGGCACTGCCTGCTGAGAAGAAGGAGGGCATGCCCTCTCAGGGAAAGGGTGAGCATGCATGACTGACGACTTTTTCCTCTTGTCCTGCACAGCTGGACCAGCTGACCAGGAAGGGGCGCCACACCTGCCCCACCACCCAGACAGCCACAGGGAACCCGTCGGCACTGGCGCACCTATTTAGACCTGGTGCGCCAGCACATCTCCGTCCTGCAACGGATGCAGGACTCAAGGGACAGGAGACTGGAGGCAGAGGCCGAGTGGCGCACGGGCGCTTGCTGGATGAATTAGTCCAGCAGCGCACAGACATTTGTGCTGCAATCCGGGAAGCCATGGCCTTCCCCGGTCCTGTGCCTGGTCCTGCTCCTCCTGCTCAGCCTGCCCCTCCCTCAACCTCTGCCCCCAGCCTCTGCCATCCCAGACCCAGGTGCAGCCCCACCTCCT
Organism: Rafetus swinhoei; assembly: GCA_019425775.1. NCBI lineage: Eukaryota > Metazoa > Chordata > Testudines > Trionychidae > Rafetus > Rafetus swinhoei. Next base: position 7,170,692 of record CM033438.1, read on the forward strand.
ACCCAGCCCCCTACTGTCCCACCCTGCATGCGCAGCCGGGTGCGAGAAGGCCTCCGCAACCAAACTGCCAGGGGCTCTTCCTCCAGGCTGCACCCTCAGCCCTGAGCCTCCCTTCCCCGTTCCAGGTTGAAATTCCCCCTTCCCACCTGTGAGAGTCACTGAGGGAAGCACTTTATTTTGTTTAAAAACAGTTTATTTTCTCTGAACAAAAGAGTTTTTAGTTTTTCAAAAAAGCAACAGTGCAATAAACTGTCCACATTTTTTCATCAACACCTGTCTCTGTTCTCAGTGTGTGAGGAATGAGTAGAATGTGTGAATGTGGGGCCAGGAGGGGTTATGGGGAGGAAGGCACTGGGGGCATGAGGCAATTCCACATGTGGAAGGCCCTGGGGAAAATCATTGGCCTCCATGGGAGAACTGCTCCCTCAGGGCTTCCTGAATGTGCAAGCCCAGCTGGTGGGCTTGCCGGATGGCAGCTGTCTGCGGCTGTTCAAAGTGCCTCCCCTCCACATCAGCCCGTGTCCCCCACGCAGGGAGGAAGGCCTCCCCTTTCCTCTCCACCAGGTTATGCAGCACACAGCATGTTGCAACCACATCGGGGATGTTGTGTTCCCCCATGTCCAGCCGAGTGAGCAGGCATCTAAATCTGCCCTTCAGCCAGCCAAAGGCGCACTCCACCTGGAAGCGAGCCCAATTCAGGCGGGAGTTAAACAGTTCCCTGCTTGCATACACGTGGCCGGTGTAGGGCTTCATGGGCCAGGGCATAAGGGGGTAGGCCACATCAGCCACGATGCACGTAGGCATCTGCACATTCCCGACTGCATAGTTCCTCTTGGGGAAAAATGCCCCAGCCTGAAGCCTGCGGTACAAGTATGAGTTCCGGAATATGCAGGCATTGTGTGCCTGGCCTGACCACCCGACACAAATATCTGTGAACTGTCCCTGGTGGTCAACCAGGGCCTGCAGCACCATGGAAAAGTAGCGCGGGTGGTGCGCAGATGGGGATGTGAGTGCTCCACCGCAGTTAGGAAAACCCAGACCTGCAAATCTGGCCAAGATGGTAGGCAGGTCTCCGAGGCGGGACAGTCCTGTGGAGCAGCTCGGAATTGATGGCCGTCACCACCTGCAGAAAAGGACACATACAAACACACATAACAGGACATGAGAGGAGTTGCATGAGCGGTGAGAGGTACACCCCCACTCCTCCCCTCCCAGACCCCGAGAGCCCCCCCTCAGGCAACCTCCCCTGGTATCCCCCGCACCACCGCAGGGTGAGGCCAGGCAGGCTTCTACCACTCCCACCCCGTCCCCCATTCCCTGTGCCTGGTTCTGACTGTCCCCCTTATCCGCCCACCCCCGACCCCATGGACTGTCCCCCAAGAGTGACTTACCTCCATCAAGACGGCCCTGACGTAGACCTCCCCCACCGAACTGATGTCCCACAGAGCGGTAGCTTTTCGGGGTGGCCAGCTTCCACAGGGCAATAGCAATGCGCTTCTCCAGGGGGATGGCGGCCCCGCAAGTGGGTGTCCTGGCATTGCAGGGCAGGGGTGAGCCAGGCACAGAGCTCCTGGAAGGTGGCCTTCCGCATCCAGAAGTTTCAGACCCACTGGTCGTTGTCCCACTGCTGCATAACTAGTCGGTCCCACCAGTCGGAACTGGTGTCCAGCCTCCAAAGTCACCTCTCCATGAATAAGTTGGGGGGAAAGGGCAGTAGGGCTGCAGCCTGAGCGAGGGGCTCAAAGCTGGGCTCTGAATCCAGCTCTGCCGCAAATGCCATGATGGTCTCATGAGCATGCAGCAGAACTTCCAGCAGTACGGTGTGGGGCCATCGCCTACCCAGGGGCAGCTCAGGCTCCATGGCCAAAAAACCAAAAAAACAAACACAAAAGCCAAAAACCAAATCTGAAAATAAACTGCTGTGGTGTCCGAGGAAGCAGGGCAACCAGAGCAAAAACTGCAGCAGCTTTGCTTTCCCTCTAGGAGGTAGGCAAGCCAGAAGCAGGAGCAGAGCAACGGATGTCCAGGCGGATCCCTTTAAGCACGCATCTCTGCAGAGAGCATGCAGCGGTGCCTGGGCTTTAAGGCTGCCCCGTGACCTTCCAGAAGCACTTCTGGGTGCCTTCTTTTGTCGACAGAGCATCCGGCAGTCTGGACGCTCTTTGTCGACAGAAGCTTTGCCAACAGTATCTGTCAACAAAGCTTCTGTCAACAAAAGCCTGTAGGCTAGACATACCCTTAGTGATTGCTGCTTGAGCAATAATTTATTTGTGTTCTTTTTTTCCCCTCTGCCTCCCTCAGAATTTGCAAGCTTCATCTGCAGCAACATCACGACAGAATATAACAAAACTGCTGTAATTTCCTGCAACAGCAGCAATTAGCAATTTCGGTACACTACATTTGCATCCCTATCTCGAGATAGGGAGCAAGTATAGACATACCCTTAGTGATTGCTGCTTGAGAAATCATTTATTTGTGTTCTTTTTTCCCCCTCTGCCTCCCTCAGAAGATATAATCTCCAACTGCACCAGCATCAAGACAGAATATAACAAAACCGCTGTAATTTCATGCAACAGCAGCAAGAAGATTACAGATGTGGCAGTTAAGCGCTGTGAAAGTTGTGCTAACGAGAACTCGTGCTCCAAAATGGTTAACACATTGCAAAAAATATATTTGAGTGAAGAGGGAAGAATTCAGTTGAAGCTATACAATGATAGTGCAGAAGTGCACATACAGAAAGTAAAAGCCACTGATCAAGGAGATTATAAATGGTATGTTTACGTCGACGGTGGGGAAGATTATGGATGTACAGCCCTGGAGATTACAGGTAAATTCAAAGCATAGAAACAATCCTGGACACTACATTAAACTACTCCAGATTTCAGTTACTTTTTTTGACCATTTTAATAAATAAGTTCAGTTAGACCCTGGATTAGTTTCCAACGGGCAATTCCCAGCACTAGAGGTTTTTGTGAGGAAATAAAGAGGTTTTCTGAAGAAATAAACCATTTCAGACAAATTCTACATTGGGTTAGGTCCTGCCCTCCCCCACTGATTGGAAAGGTTGAAGCACAATAAAAAAAAAGAGGGGTGACTGGTGACCTGCTGATGAGCAGATGCAAGGTCGGTGTTTATTGTCTGTGTAATCAGCACTTCATAATGAGCGGGCTCACCAAGTTTCATGGGTCTAGCTCAAGGGGGCAGATGGAATTTTACCGTGTTCTTCTCCCTGTTCCAGTCATGTGTATTATTTTAGCTTGTTTAGGGCCAGACTGTGGCCCTCAGAGTGTGCCCATCCGGGGCTGAGGTTTCCCTTGTGCTGCTGCCCATGGCACAGGGTGGGAGAGGTGGCCAAGAACCCTACTTCCCCCCTCCCATGCATGTGGCCAGGCAGAGGGTGAGCATTGCAGGGAAGCTTGGCTCAGCCCTTCCCCCCACTTATCACCCAATGCAGCCGCCTCCTGCGTGCAAGGGGAAGTAACCTTTGCCAGGCCTGGCATGAATTCTCTCTTTCTTCTCTGCCCCCTTAGGACATGGGGGGACTAGACTCTGAGTCACTGAGTAGATCTGCTCCAGCCTCAGTGCAGCTAGTTCTGCTTCCTGCCTGGGGCAAAGCCACTAGGTAGCCCCTCTCTAGCAGCACAGGAAGAGCGAGATGCTGCCAGAGGGGGTTGGGATGCTGTGGATTGGCCATTACGGATAATGTTAAATAATGTGTTGGGTTGATACTATTTACCCTGGGGGTGTGGGGAGTAACAGCTGGACAGGAGACAGACGGAATATCTGCAGACTCTCGAAAGTCACCGCTGGTTGGTAGGAGCCGCCACGGCATGTTGGTACAAATGGCAGCAGTTAGAAGGCAGAGTGGAGACTTTTGCTGGGATCTCAAGGATGATGCCAGGAAGAGACTCTCAGGATTCCCGAAACTAGTTTATTGGGTCCTATAGGAAGCCAGGCTGCTGGAAATGTGGCAGGTCAGTGAGCTTAGGGCCTGAGAGAAAGTCTGGTATGGGGTTTGTAGTAAGACTTTCTAGGAAGCAAGAAAGAAAGAGTGAATTAATTAATTCTTGGTTTACCTGCAGTTAATAAAGTAAGATAAACTTAAAAAACAACAAATAGTCTGTTCAGACTATTTGTTGTTTTTCAAGTTTATCCTGTACAGACTAACTCGGCTACCCCCTGAAGCTAATAAAGTAAGAGTTTGTTAACCAAGACTGGCATGGAGCTAGGGCTGACTGAGCTTTCATACAATGGCCTGTATGGGCAACAGGCCATAAAATTTCCCAAGGGCATTGGGAAATCTGGGGCTGTGATAGCCATGGGAGTCAGGCCTGGATCACACACAGGGTGCTGAGATATGGACTGGGGTCCATTGAATTGCTGGGTGAGAGGAGCCCGTAGAGCACACGGCTGCACTGTGTGTGACTCAAGTGATGGCTGCCAGGCCCTGCACGTTGCATGGTCGCTCACAACACAGAACATTCAGAGACACTGACGCCCAAACACCCTGCAGAAAGCAGAACTCCCTGCCATCCCCAGAGCCTGTAGTGAGTCTTTTCTGGCCACTTTTCCTTTATTCCCAAGCGGTACTTACACATATGGTATAGGGGGCAGTTGTCACCCACCCTCACACCAGATCCTATAGGTCCATCCCCACAGACAATGCAGTCAGCAGGGCTGTGACACAGTTTTAGGGGCAATTCAACCTCGACTGAACTTCCGGGGAGTTCCCCTCATACTCCAAGGCTGAATTCGACCCATAGTTTAGCTGTTCGTTAGGACCCTCTAGTCACCCGTTGAAATCACTGTGTAAAGCAATCTTCAGAGATTCTGCAATTGGCAGAAATCATTCAGCTGTCGTGGACCCAACGCTGTAGCTATGATTTCAGTGGTATGAGAGCAGGCTCTCAAAAAAGCAATGGATTTTGCTAGCACCACAAAACAGATTTTCAAGCCACAGTCAACACTGTGTTTCTTTCAGCTCCTGAAACTGAGCCTAACCTCATTTGGAACAGAACTGAGCTCGCCTGCCTGTCGCCAATAGGGCATCAGCAAAGGCAGATCCACTGGTTCGATGGCCTCGGGACCAACTTGACGGGCAAAGCAAGCCTGGTAGCTGAAGCAGTAGAAGATGGCTTTACCAGCCTTACCAGCACACTCCATGAGAGCCCCAACTTCACTGCATCCGGGTATTGCTGCGTGGTGGTGTATGATGTGCACACAAAGAGAAACAAAACCAAGTGCCTTAGTGCAGACACAGTCGAGGACTATCTTCGATTTACTTCAAACCCAGGTATAAAATGCAGAAAAACTGCCTTTCAGCCACAAATCTTTAATCTATTATTTGGCTCTGGTGAGGCCACATCTGGAGTATTGTGTCCAATTCTGGGCCCCCCACTATAGACAGGATGTGGACGCATTGGAGAGGGTCCAGCGGAGGGCAACCAAAATGATTAGGGGGCTGGAGCACATGACCTATGAGGAGATCAGGGCCGGATGGAGGCATGGGCGAGCCAGGCAGCTGCCCAGGGCACCAACCAATGTGGGGGCGCCTCATGGCAGCTGTAAGGGGCGTGTGGTGCCCCTTATAGCTGCCATCAGGTGCCACGCGCCCGGCTCCCGCAGCGCCGGCCCGCCCGCATCCCCACGGCGCTGGCCAGCAACGCCTTTCCCCCCACGGCTGCGGGGCCCTACACGGCCCGGCGCGTGCGCCAGCACCAACAACCGGGCTGGACTGGGCCGCGCTTGCGCCGTGCACCCCGGGGGCGGGCCTGCGCACCCTAGGGGGGCGGGCCCGCTCCCCACGGGCGGGCCCGCGCATGCACCGTGCACCCGGGGGCGGCGCCACACGCCCGTGCCCAGGGCGCCAGAATATCTCGGGCCGGCCCTGGAGGAGATACTGAGGGATTTCGGTTTGTTTAGTCTGCAGAAGAGAAGAGTGAGGGGAGATTTGATAGCAGCCTTCAACTTCCTGAAGGGAGTTCCATAGAGGATGGAGAGAGGCTGTTCTCAGTAGTGACAGATGGCAGAACAAGGAGCAATGGTCTCAAGTTACAGTGTGGGAGGTCTAGGTTGGAAATTAGGAAAAACTATTTCACTAGTAGGGTCGTGAAGCACTGGAATGGGTTCCCTAGGGAGGTGGTGGAATCTCCATCCCTAGAGGTTTTTATTACAAAGCCCTAGCTGGGTTGAGTTAGTTGGGATTGGTCCTGCCTTGGGCAGGGGGCTGGACTTGATGACCTTCTGAGGTCTCTTACAGCTCTATGATTCTATGATTCTATAACTGTCTCTGATAACTGACCTCTCAGCCTAGGCAGGCACACACGCAGACCTCCTGTAACTTTTCAGGACATAAGAATCAAATCATTACCTTAAAAAAGGTGATTTTATTGATAGAACAAAAAGAGATAAGTTTTAAAGCATATTTGGATACTAGGTGTTACAGAGCAACTAAGAAAAGAACAGATTCAAACACAGAGAAAAAATGGTATCTCTGGCACATCTTAGGTATAGTGAGTGGAGGGAAGGGAGGCAAATGGATTTCAAACAGAGAAGTTTAACGAAACCCAAAACAAAGAAAAATACCCTGATCGCAACTAAACATACATTCCTCTCTCTACTCACGATCTGTACTGAACCGTACTTCAAGGCCTATTCCATTCCCATGGCCAATATTTCTTGTAGGCATGGTAATTCCATTTGATTACTCCATCTTGCTTTTCCTGGTTCCTAAGTTAGAACTCGCACAAAGGAACAGCAGCCAGGTATCTATATTCAAATTAAATTTCAACAGTTTCCCATTGGCTTTCCTGGCTTTTTGCCCATACCCCCTGGCTACCCGAGTTTAACGCTTTAGTCACCAGGTGCTGGCCAGCACTCCTTCTATCCATCACAACGCACAATCTAAGCATGTAGCCTGAGTGCCTGATGTTGAAATCTACACTCCAAACAGGGCCAACACAGCTATCATAGCTCCTCCACTGTAGCTGCTGTAATTTCAGTCCATTGCATGGAGTAGTGGGACCTCTGCACCAAATTGAATTTAAATCCATGCCCCCTCACATTGCTCAGTGGCAGCTCCTAGCAACACAGGAGGGGAAGCAGGTCAGTGAGCAAGGGCCAAAGATGCTGGATGGGAGACAGAAGGACAATGTAAGTATGGAAACCTGGGAACCTGGGCGTGCTGAATGTGTGTGTGTAGGAGAGGGGGAGTATTGTGAGTGGATTGAGCAGCTTTGTCGGGAAGACTCAGGCAGCTTGGGGGAAGGCAGGCTCCAAGGTAAGGCTACACATTCACGCGTTTGGATTCAGATTCCAAATGACCCAGAGTGAGAAATCTCAGCCAAGGCAAAGGAGATAAGCTTCTGAGATGGTCAGGGGAAGGAAAGTGGCTATTAAAAGGGACTGATCTTTGTTCATCTCTCACTTTTAGATAGGATTGCCCTGTGGCATTACAAAGCGAATTTCAGCCCACTTAAATAGCCTCATTAACATGGGTCCTAGAATTGACAGATACTTCTGCTGTCTCACGCTCTCACTCACTCTCTCACACACACACACACACAATGATTCAAATTCCAAATTAAAGCATCCCCTCTCAGTCCTTGGCTTATCACTATACAAAATATATCCCAACAGCAGACCCCATCCACCCACACCTCCTCAGGCTACCACAGCCCTCCTCTGGGGCCTGTGGAGAATCCTTTGCCCTTTTCAGACTACAGCTTCCTCCCTGGGAAGCCCCACAGCCCAATCAATGGGGTGTGCAGAAAACCCTCTTCCTCTCAGGTTGTCCCACCCCTAGGCTCTACAGGTTCCAGAGAGCTATTGCCCCTCCTCAGGACTTGCTTGGAGAAGCCAAATTATTACTGCTTTTCCCCATCAGATCTCCCAGTGGCCAGACTACCGAACACACTCCGTCCCCACCAGGTCTCTTTATAAACTACAAAAGTGGCTTGGCCTTTTATATCCTGCGTCACCTCCCATCAAGCCTTGCCCCCAGCCTACACATCTAAGGCTACATCTAAACTACACTCCTCTGTCGGCAGAGGGATGTAAATTAGACACATCAAAAGTGCAAATGAAGCTGGGATTTAAATATCCTGCACTTCATTTGCATAATGGCAGCCGCCGTTTTTTTTTAAACGGGTTTTTTTTTTAAAAAACAGCAGTTTAAACGGGGCATTTTTGACAGAAAGAGTACAGGATCTTTCAAAACAGGGCATTTCTGTCAAAAATGCCCCATTTAAATTGCTGGTTTTTTTGAAAAGCCCCATTTCAAAAAAAAGCGGCGGCTACCATTATGCAAATGAAGCGCAGGATATTGAATTCCTGGCTTCATTTGCACTTTTGATACATCTAATTTACATCCCTCTGCTGACAGAGCGGTGCAGAGGAGTAGCGAAGAGGGGGAAGGGGCGCTGTTGCCCCCAGGCGCCATGCTGGGGGCACTGGGCTCAGGTGGGACCGAAGCGCATGATGCTTTGAGCAGAGGCCCGGGACTCAGAGCTGGCTACGTGCTGCCTTCCTCTACACACTGTGAGCGGAGGCAGCCAAGCTGGGTGGGAGGAGCAGCAGCGACTTTAAAGATAAGATTTCCTATACTTACCCCGTCCCGTTCCTCTGGTGCCTGGCTCTGGAGGGGGGGGAAGGAGGATTTGATGGGTGGGGGGGCACTCCCAGTGCTGTGGGTGCCTGGCCTCTGGGGAGGGGTGAGTGCATTGGGATGGGAGGTGCTGGGGGGGGGCTGGTTCTGGGGCAGGGGTGAGGTGAGTGCATTGGGATGGGGTGTGCTGCGGGGGTCTGGCTCTGGGGAAGAGGTGGTTGTGTTGTATTTAAAAGTACCACACGGGATCATTTCAAGGGGAAAAGCAAAATGCCACATTTATTGGTAACACACACATATAGCAGTCAACACTTATCATATGCATAAGCACACACACGCACACATACACCATGTCTTGTGTCTTGTGTCCTGTGTACTGGTAAAAACCAGTAGTTGTTCCACCTAACTGCATTGGCCAGGTGAGTTAGGTTGGGGAGGGTTGGAGCCGGATCAATGTTCCCATGCTGACTGCAAGATGCCTTAGATGTAGTGTCTTCCCTCTCATGCAGAGAGTCATCATATGCATATGTGGTTATTCGTCTATGGCACCTTCTTCTGGGTCTTGTCGTAATGCTGCCCCATTCACCTTCAAACAGGGAGCTCCAAAAGTAGGCACTTGCTGCTGACCCCCAAGGCATCCATAGGTCCAGTCTTCTTTCAATGAGCCCGCTTCACAGGTCCCATTGTTCTTATTGTTCTTGAATCTGGCTTCCACCTTTCTCTAACCATTGCAAGTGCCTGGCGGTACTTGTCTTGCATGCCTTATCCATTCACACCGCGTTCACTCAACAGGACAATCAATTTAGCAAAAGGGGGTACAAAGTCTATGAGGATATGTCTACACTAGCCCCCTAGTTCAAACTAGGGAGGCTAATGTAGGCATTCGAAGTTGCAAATGACGCCCAGGATTTAAATATCCCGGGCTTTATTTGCATCTTCCCGTCCGGTCACCATTTTAAAATTCCACTAGTCTGAAGTAACTGCCCGCGGCTACATGAGGCAGTGAAACAGCAATTCGAACTAAGTCCTTAGTTTGAATTAACTGTTACACCTCATTCCATGCTTTGGACTAGTGGAATTTAAAAATGGCGACCGGACGGGAAGATGCAAATAAAGCCCGGGATATTTAAATCCCGGGCTTCATTTGCAACTTCGAATGCCTACATTAGCCTCCCTAGTTTGAACTAGGGGGCTAGTGTAGACATACCCTGAGATACAAGGTTTCTATGTAAAAAGGCTTACTACAAAGTTTCTGTGTTCTATAAAAGTATACAAAGTTTCTATAAAAGGACTTAATACAACAAACTAAGACTTATTACAATGCTAAAAGGACTTGATACAAAGTTAAAATAAAATAATTTCAATGAGAAAATGATTAATACAGAGATTAATGAGATTTACCTACAGTTGCATTGGTATGGAGGGGGCTGGGGTGCCTGCTCTGGGGAAGGGGTGGTTGCATTGGAATGGGGGGGTGCCTGGCTGTAGGGCAGGGGTGACTGCATTGGGATTGGGGACACTGAGGGACCTGGCTGAAGGGGAGGGGTGAGTGCATTGGGGTTACTTATAATTTTTTTAAAATAAAAGATACTTTATAACAAAATGAAAAACTTAAAAAACAATAGTCTGGTAACACTTTAAAGACTAACAAACATGTAGATCAGGCATGTCAAACTTGAAGCCCACTGAGGGCCACACAAATGATAACTGATAGCTTTCAGGGACACCAAAGAAAATGTACTTCTATCGGAAAGTCATAATTATTTATTATTATAGATTATGTTTTAGGTATATTTTATAATTTTTCAGGTCTTGTTTTAATATAATACATTAATTTAATGTGTAAAATTGTTATTTGCTCATATAAAATAATTTTTAATTTAAATATACATTTAAAGTACGTTTCATTTTTTATATGATACATAAGTTGTTTTGTTGAAATAAAAACAAGTATAGACCATGGTCAATCAAATAGAACATGCTTCTGTGAAAATGTAGATACTTTGTAAGTTTGAGATTTTGCATAAACATATAATTATTCATGCAATTGCAAAAAAAAATTGACGTATTATTATTGATATAAAATTCATATACATTTTGTGATTTTATTTGGGTATAAATAAATAAAAAACAAAACCTTAACAAAATATCCTCCTTCTCTCCCCCAGAGCCAGGCATGCCCATAACCCCATCCCTCTTCGCTCCCCCAGAAATCCCCCTCCCCCTCCCCGCTGTAACTTATTGCTTCAAGTGCTTTCAAGAAAGTGAGGGCAATTCTTGTGTTGTGTGTTACTTTTATTTAAAAGTATTTCTGAGTGTTATTTTAACAGGTAAATTCATCTCTTACATTCATAATTAAGATGTTGCTATGCGATAGCATGAAAAACAACTAGGTTAACTAGTAAGTAACTCGGCAGTTAGGAAGCATTACAGATTGCTTAAAATAAATTTGAGATGCCCAATCTTTTTTACCTTTTATTCATTAAAGCAATGAGTTTGCTATAACAGTGGTTTTAAATGCTTGATTGAAATATAGTGATGAAATTCATATTTAGATTGTCTAACTTTTATTTCTCTTGTGTTTTATAAAACTTACATATATTAAGAATTTGGCATTTTTTATGTAAAAGACGTGAACCTAATGAGAACAGGATATGAACAAATTAAACAGAAAAAATTATTTAACAGAATATAAACCCCCAAAACTTTATAATTTATATTTGTCTGTAGTTAGTAAAATAAGTAATTCATTAAACAATAAATATCCTAAGAGGTGGATTATTTACAGTGGTGTAGTGAGGAGGGCACGGGGTGGGGTGTTGACCCCAGGTGCCACACTAATAGGATGCCAATTTAGTGCCCCTCCACTCCCCATCATCCCTCTGCTTGTCTGCTCCTCCTCTGCCCTCCACTGCCAGCTGGAGCCACCTCCCTGCCCCCAGCCTGACCCTCCTCCACCTCTGCCGAAGGATTAGTGCGTGCGGGGCCCCGGCCCCAAACTGGAGGGAGTGGGTTAAGATGCAGTACAAGACCCACCCCCCCTCTCCCCCAGGGTATGGCTCAGCCATGCACCAGGTTCGGGGTCCTGCTACACGGTGGTGGCAGCAGTGGAGGACACAAATTTTGCCTTTGCCCCCGGACGCATAACACCCTTGCTATGCCTCTGGAGGGTTGTAGTTTAGACGTAGCCTAACTGTGCTTGAACTACAAGTCCCAGAATTCCCTTGGCATTGGGCTGGAACTGTGTTCAGGGAGCTGCCTTCCTCTGTTATACAAAGTGTATGGCTCTGGAGCAGAAGACGTGTTATGTAAGGGAAAGAGCATGCTAGTGTGAGGCCACCCTCTCTCTGCCTCAAACCATTCCCAGTCAGCCACCCGGTAATGACATGTTTTCCTTTCCTCCTCTCCTTATGCAGATGTTACACAGGAGCCAGCTATTCTCATGGTTCATGAAGGAGAATCAGTCAACATCACTTGCTCCATTACCAATAATGGGAAGCTAGCAGGGATGTATTTGAAAAGAGTACTTGTGAATGCCATGGAAGTGCTATACATCAGAAATAACACAGAAAACCATACTGTAAGCTTACACTACAAAACTCGCATCGAGAGCACTGTACTTTCAACAGGCGTGAGGATAATGCTGCATTGGCTGCAGAAAAATGACTCGGATTTGTACATTTGTCAGGGAAGTGTGCTAGTAAATGGTGATCCCCGCACTGTGTCGGGCCAAGGCACCATGCTGGTGGTGAAAGGTACCTAACATTCTTCTATTTGATGGGGTTTTTAGTGCAAAACCAATGAGTATTGTTTTCAGATGAAAGGGCTGAGGAAGTGGAAGAACATTAACTGAATGGTTATGTTTTTTAGTATATTAGCAGATGGGTTTATGAAGAGAAGGGATGTTGTAACAGTTATATGTTTTATTCCAATATGAAAACCATAATTTTCCAATTTGAAGACAACAAGAAAGAACAAACATCAGAATCCACAGGGTGAGTCATCTGTAGCAGCTGCAGTCTGAAGTGAAATGGTTGTTCTTTCTGCATTGAGAAGATTCCTTAGATATATTAACCAGCAACATACATAAAACAGAAGCTTCATAGTTTTATAGGTCCATGTAACACCTGCATGAAGAGGGGAGGAGAGATGATCCACCCCATCCTTCAGGCTGAACTGCACGCTTATTTTGAAATAAGCTATTCCCGTCTGTGAACTTGCTGAGGGTGCAATCCATCCCCTCATCCAGGTCTTTAATAAAGATGTTGAACAAAACCAGCCCTAGAATCGATCCCTGGGGCACTCCACTAGAAACCGACCGCCAGCCAGACATCGAGCCATTGATCACTACCTGTTGGGCCCGACAATCTAGCCAGCTTTCCATCTATCTTACACTTCCCATGATGCAGTGTGGTGTGACGCTGGGGATGCAACAATGGAAATGAGGCATGGTGGTTGGTGACACTGATGGGATTCCTGTGTGCTGGCGCATGGACCCTCTGCTGAGCAACGTAATGTTCTTACATGGGACTGTAATTCTGCCTCTTCTCTGGTTAATTACCCACAGACATCGAGCAGGCAGAGTGCCGCATGGCTTCCTGGGTGCCATATGCCCTTTGCTTCCTGACTTCGCTCTTGGTTTTTGTGGTGGGATTCCTCATTCTGTCTCACGTCGATGTAAGTATTTCATTCAGCCACAGCCCTGTGTTTTCTGATCCTGCAGGCAGGAGTTGTCACCAAACACAGCCACATCACTTAAAACATTGCGGATCTTAAGTCATGCATGGGACAAACCTCTATGACCAAGTGAATTTTCGTTTTTCCCTTTGTCCTCCCTTCCCACTGCTCCCATCCCTTTGAGTGCAGACGTCCCTTGATATTATGACTACGCTTCGAAGCTGCAGTGATTCCTTCAGCAACTTACAGTCTGTCGTGTTTATGTTGCTCCAGGCTCATTTTCAGGCTCCATTACAATATAACAATACTGATGTCTTAGAGAGATGGAAGCCATGCTCCCACCTTTGCCAATGAACCTTGATATGGTACCTGCATTCCAGTCCCACCATCCCGCACTTGCCCTTCTCACTAAAGAATGGAATCTCCCCCCGTGCCCTGCTAGGGTGGACAAAAGGGAAGACCCCTTCTTGTGGGGGACATCAGGGCCACCACAAGGTGACAAAGAAGCCCAGGGTCAGAGGATGCCACAGGCATCTGTCCCTGCCGTACCCTCACAAGAAAGCCACCTGAAATGGCTGGTGCAGAAAAGCCTCCTAGGAAAGGGGCTATGAGTGACACACACTCTCCTCTCCCAGGCCCTCCTTGGTTATTTATGAAAGTCCTTGCCAATCGTAGGACAAGACTGAAGGAAAGCCTCACGTGGGGCCTCCTTTAGCGTGTTTAACCAGCACTGCAGAAGAATGATGCTGGAGAGGCAGCATCAAGTCTCTTTTAAGACTTGTCTCCTCTCACCATAATTACAAGAGTGATGACACTGTCTGTCCAGAACTGTTGGAGCCTTTGATACTTTCAGCCCTCTGATCTAAAGAGCTGCTGGTGGAACAGCCTGTAAGGATGTGAGGGATTAACTCGGCCCTTTCTGCCTTTCGTGCTATGCAGTCCCTCTGGGCTCTGACGGTATGGCTACACTAGCTCGTTAGTTCGAGCTAGGTAGGGTAACCGTTACTCCTCGTGGAATGCCTCCCCCTTGCGTGCCACCAAGTTGTGGAGCACACAGCAGGCCACCACCACCTCAGGGATATTCTGCTCCCCAACGTCCAGGCAGGGGAGAAGGCAGCGGAACCGTCCCTTCAGATGCCCGAAGGCGCACTCCACCTGCAGGTGGGCTCTGTTCAGGCGGGCATTGAAAATGTCCTTTGTGTGATCCACGAGGAGTAACGGTAGTTCGAATTAGGATCTATAATTCGAACTACCTACTCCGTGCTGTGTGTAGCCGCGGGCACGGAGTTCGGACTAAGGGGGATTTAAAAATGGCGGAGCCTGGGAACATGCAAATGAAGCCCGGGATATTTAAATCCCAGGCTTCATTTGCAACTTTGCTTGCCCTCATTACCCTACCTAGCTCGAACTAATGAGCTAGTGTAGCCGTAGCCGGACACGGGCCATTTTGTTATCTCCGCTTGTAACTCCCTGCCCAGCGTGCTGAGCAGAGCTCCTTGTCCAGCCTTAGACCTGAATGGCTCCTGCTGGCTTGGAGGGGTTGATTGTTCTTTGTTTTGTTGCAGATCAAGAAACACTGCCAGGAAGGAAAGAAAAATCAAGCAAATATGGTGTATGAAGACATACCCCTCAGCCAATAGGTGCAGCTCTGTGGGCACACCCCATACTTCTAACAAGTATTAGCAAGCTGTTTTCAGCTGAGGCACTGTGGACATCAGCACTGATATTTGTTCCCTGTAGTGAAAAGTAAAACCATGCCTTGTGCAATATTTCTGCTTAATGTACTCAATTGTAAAGACCACTTTTGGTGTTGGGGGCGGCGATAGAGAGATCCCTGCATGTGTGAGCATGTGCTAGGTATGATGGTGTTAGCTGCTGAGGTGTAAAGTCCTCTTGGTGCAATACTTACCCTTGTTCCACACCTTAGTGATGCTCACAACCCAGCGGAGCAAGAGAGAGGAGTTGTGTTGGGACTGGAGGGAGGCAATCGGGCTCAGAGTCCCAGTGGGGCACTCCCCTGCATCTTTAAGTCACAGTTTAGCTGCCACATTAAGATCCAGAAAACTTCCCCTCAGCTTCCACCTAATCTTGTTTTTTTGCAGTAAAAGGTCCCTGGGCACCTAAGTTTCTGTGTCTGAGTGAGGGCACGCTTGCCTCCATCTTGGTGTCTAAGCCCCTGAGCAGTCCATGAACCAGGGAAAGAGGGGTGCCTCTTCAGCTCTTGTTTACAGGGCCTGGTCCAATAGGCATGCTCAGACCTTGCCCACTGAAGTGTATCCCACTGAAAACATGGCTGGAGGGACGAGGTGATGCTGGTGCCTACCTTCTAAGCACAGCAGTTAGTGCACTCAGTGGGAATGTGAGACCCAAGGTCAAGCCCCCCTTTACTCCAGGGGAAGAAAGGAGCTGAACGAAGATCTTTGGTGTGAGTGCTCAGCAATGATCCCCAGAAGCTGTGCACTTAGGTGGCTACTCAGGAGAGATTCAAATGCTGCGCAGATGATTAGCAGAGCACCAGCAGCATGTGTTTCTACTTGTAGTGCACATCATCACACCTCCGTGTATATAACAAAATTTATTTCACACATGGATGGGTAAAAATGAGAGGGAACATTGGTGCTCAACCTACTGGGTTATGGGATACACTGAAGTGGGGCTCCCTCCATCTCTCCTGTAAAACCTGTTACACTCTGAACAAATCGTTAGTACTTGGCAGAGAAAATGACTCTTGTAGACTGCGGGTTAGAATGCTGAGCACCAATGATTCCAAGCAGATGATTCTATCCACAATAGAACAGCTTCAACAGGAGAGAGTGAAAGTCCCACACCAGATTATCCCATGGCCCAGTGGCTGGAGCGCTCATAGAATCCCAGGGCTGGAAGATACCTCAGGAGTCATCAAGTCCCACCCCCTGTCCAACGCAGGACCAACCTCAACTAACTCATCCCAGCCAGGGCTTTGTCAAGCCGAGATTTAACAATCTCTAGGGATGGAGATTCCATCACCTCCCTAGGAAACCCATTCCAGTGCTTCCCCACCCTTTTAGGGAAATAGTTTTTCCTAATATCCAACCTAGACCTCCGCCACTGTAACTTAAGACCATTGCTCCTTGTTCTGCCATCCATCACTACTGAGAACAGCCTCTCTCCATCCTCTTTGGAACCTCCCTTCAGGAAGTTGAAGGCTACTATCAAATCTCCCCTCACTCTTCTCTTCTGCAGACTAAATAAGTCCAAATCCCTCAACCTCTCCTCATAGGTCATGTGCTCCAGTCCCCTCATCATTTTGGTTGCCCTCCGCTGGACCCTCTCCAATGCATCCACATCCTTTCTGTAGTGGGGGGCCCAGAATTGGACGCAATACTCCAGATGTGGCCTCACCAGTGCCGAATAAAGGGGAATAATCACGTCCTGAGAGTTGGGTGACCCCTGTTCACATCCACGTATCTAGACTACGCTAGACTTTCCAAAGAAGCGGCACTTTCGAAAGTGAAAGTAATTAAGACCCAGTTTTATTGGCGAACCCCCCCTGTTTGTCGACAAGTTGCGTTAACCTCATTTTTTAAGGAAAAGCGGCTTGTCGACAAATGGGGGGGTTCACCAATAAAACCGTGTGTTAATTACTTTCACTTTTGAAAGTGCCGCTTTCATTTTCGAAAGTGCCACTTTCGAAAGTGAGCTCAAAAGAAAATATGCAAATTCCCGCGGAATTTGCATATCCTCTTTGGAAAGTCTAGCGTAGTCTAGATGCGCTCTCTCTCTCTCTCTCTCTCACTCTCCTTTGGGCAGAGGGAGGAACTAAACCTGGGTCTCCCACATCCCATCTAAATGCTGTAAAGTTAGGGGGTAGACATAGCCTCCTCCAGTGGCTGTTTTGTATGGGCTCAGGCCGGTTCCCAGCCCATCCTCCCAAAACACAACGTAGGCAGCTAAGCTGCCTGACTCTGGGCAGCTGGTTCCCATTCATGGGCCTCTAGCAGAGATAGCAGCCTGGACACAGACACTTGTCTTTTGGAGATAGATGGGACTTATTGCACTTACCTCCCAGTGCAAGCACACTGGCTTTTTGGGACCTCAGACTACGGCTCCTTTCTCTCCCCATGCATTGTAGAGGGAGCTTCGGTGCCTACCTCTGGCTTTTTGGATTGTGGAGTTGTTCCTGTGATTTTCTACATGCCTAAAAGTGGGGTCTTGCTGTACTCCACCTTGTAACACCCTTGCCCCTGATGTAGGCCTGGGACGCCATAGTGATGGGCATCTTCATGAAAGCATAGATGGATAAACAGATGGATTCAAGCATTTGCAACAAAGCACGTGCAGCTGGGCATGTGAGCTTTGTGTAAGCCAATACTAAAACAGAGACACACGTCCTCATAGAAGCTCGTAAAACCCATTTTTTAAATGATAAAATGCAAATGCCAAAAGCTGGTCTAACCTCCCTGTAGTCATTGATTGTCTCACAGGCTACTTCTACACTACAAGGGTATGTCTACACTAGCCCCCTGGTTCGAACTAGGGAGGCTAATGTAGGCATTCGAAGTTGCAAAGCCGCCCATGGTGACCTCCAGGTCCTGTAGCCAGATGACTCTGTGCAGCAGCAGGGAGTTGGTGGCCCAGACGAACCTGCAGAAGGAGAGATAGAAACATACAAAACAGAGATTGAGAGAGGGGCTATGTGCTCCCAGTGGGACGTGGCTGCCCCCACCTCCCCTCCCTGCAGCAGCCCGCCCCCCATGTGAGCCTGTGCCCACCCTCCCCCCAACCAGGCCAGTGTGAGGGCAAAAAGGCACCAGCCCTCGGGGCCAGGGCTTTCCACCCCACACCCAGTCCACCGCGTACAGTCCCCAGCCCCTCCCCCCCCGTCCTGAGGGTTCCCCTTATGCAACACCTCCCTTCCTCCCATGCAGGGACTGTATCCCATGATCTCCTTACCTTAATGAGGATGGCCCCAACGGTGGACCTCCCCACCCCAAACTGGTGTGCCACCGAGCAATAGCTGTCTGGGGTGGCCAGCTGCCAGAGAGCGATGGCGAGTCGCTTCTGGAGTGGGATGGCGGGCCGCAGCTGGGTGTCACGTCATTGGAGGGTGGGTGCAAGCCAGGCACAGAGCTCCTGGAAGGTGGCCTTCCGCATGAGGAAGTTCTGCACCTGTTACTGGTCGCCCCATCACTCCAGGATCAGCCAGTCCCACCAGTCAGAGCTTGTCTCCAGCCTCCAAATTATTCTGGGTATGGTGGGCTGGGGCAGCCAGAGGGGAGAACCCGCAGCCAGACAGAGGCTGATGAGGATCTCATGGTCCACCTCCATCTGGAAGAGGACCCCTGCTTGAAGCAGGCACTGCAGGGAGTGTACCATGGCCCTGGGGGTCCGTCGCATGCCCAGGGGAAGCTCCGGCTCCATAGCACAGGGCAGAGTACTGGAAAGCTGTGTTGTCCCCAAAAAGCAAAGGGCAGGCACTGCTGAGGCTTAGCTTTACCAAAGAGGTGAGCAAGCAGGCAGCAGAGACAGAGAAGCGGCTGCCCAGGAGGGTCCCTTGAAGCGCACGTCTCTGGAGGGCTCCGGCAACAGCACTCAAGAGCAACTGGTGACCTCAGCCCAGGCTAGAACTGTTTCCAGGTGGCTTTTATATGCAGGAGAGCGTCCAATAGTGTGGATGCTCTCTTGCGAAAAAGCGCCTCACAAAAGCGAGTTTGCAACCTGTTTAGGTGAGGAACCCCAGTGGGCTCGTCCTTATTCTACCCTGATCCCATGGCCTGCTGGGGACACTGTGCCAGGTACACGCCCAGGCTCACAGCTCCGTGAAGGAGTCACCAGCATGGGCATGACCCTCGCGTGGTCCACCCCCATTCCTGATGCCTGCCCCTTTTGCAGCAAGAGGGAGAACCTGGCGCACACTTAACTCAAATGCACCAGGTTCCAGCCCCTATTTTGGCTCCTCCAAGAGCCTTCTGCTGAGGTTCTAGCTGCACTTTTCGCGGCACCTCTTTATTTATGCACACCGCACCCTCTCCCAGGCGGGAGAAAAGTCCACATTCACATGTGCTTTTCCAGCCCAATGACAGACTGAGAAGGCATGTACCTGGAGGGTTAAGAACCAACAGGTGAGACCATCGGAGTTCTACGTGTGGTCCACACACCATTTTGTTTACCGTTGCCCACTCATTTCAATCCACTTAGGTTTTTCCCACCGCTTGCACTAAAAGTGGCATGTGCATGGAGTGAGGTGTGGGCTGGTTGCCCATATGGAACGGGTCCCATATGAGGAGAGGTTAAAGCGACTGGGACTTTTCAGTTTAGAAAAGAGGAGACTGAGGGGGGATATGATAGAGGTATATAAAATCATGAGTGGTGTGGAGAGGGCCGATAAAGAAAAGTTATTTATTAGTTCCCTAAATAGAAGAACTAGAGGACACCAAATGAAATTAATGGGTAGCAGGTTTAAAACTAATAAAAGAAAGTTCTTCTTCACACAGCGTGTAGTCAACCTGTGGAACTCCTTGCCGGAGGAGGCTGTGAATGCTAGGACTATAACAGAGTTTAAAGAGAAGCTAGATAATTTCATGGAGGTTAGGTCCATAAAAGGCTATTAGCCAGGGGATAAAATGGTGTCCCTGGCCTCTGTTTGTCAGAGGCTGGAGAGGGATGGCAGGAGACAAATCGCTTGATCATTGTCTTCAGTCCACCCTCTCTGGGGCACCTGGTGCTGGCCACTGTCGGCAGACAGGATACTGGGCTAGATGGACCTTTGGTCTGACCCAGTACGGCTGTTCTTATGTTCTTATGTTCTTAATGGTGACTGCGGGAGCCGTGGGCACCCTCCACATCCAATCAAAGTGCTGCTACGTCCGTCAGCACCACCCCCCTGCAGTCTAGGTACCCAGGCGCAGTTAGCAAAACTCCCCTGTCCTGTGAGCTCACCCTGGTTACAACAATCGTGTGGCCCACAGAGGTGGAGGAGGGCCACTCAGGCAGCCCACTTGCTAGCCTAGGTTGCCCATCACTGACTTGCAGCCTTGCAGTTGATGAAAGTGAGCACCAGGGAAGCTGCATTTTCTCTTCACTTTTCTTCCCTCTCCCCTCCCTTGTGTGCTTGCCTTGAAGCAGCCAGGGTCAGAGGTCACCAACTACCTCCACAGCAACCCCCAGAGCCAGGGTATCACAACTGCCTTTGCCTTTCAGACTCCCACAGGCACAGGCAGGGGCACAACTAGCTGTTCTGGGGGTGACATGCAAGATAGGACGTTGGGCCCCTCTCTCCTCCCATGGCTCACCCTGTGAGCAGTGCTGCTTAGCTCATGTTAATTATAATAAGCTAGGGGGAGAGGTAGATACGGTTGAGGGCAGAGATAGGGTCCAGAGTGACACAGACAAATTGGAGGATTGGGCCACAAGAAATCTGATGAGGTTCAAAAAGGTCAAGTGCAGAGTTCTGCACTTGGGATGGAAGAATCCCAAGCACTGTTACAGGCTGGGGACCAACCAGCTAAGTAGTAGTTCTGCAGAAAAGGACCTGGGGGTTACAGTGGATGAGAAGCTGGATATGAGTCAACAGTGTGCCTTTGTAGCCAAGAAGGCGAATGGCACATTAGGTTGCATTAAGAGGAGCATTGCCAGCAGATCCAGAGATGTCATTATTCCCCTTTATTTGGCTCTGGTGAGACCACATCTGGAGTATTGTGTCCAGTTCTGGGCTTCCCACTACAAAAAGGATGTGGATGCATTGGAGAGGGTCCAGCGGAGGGCAACCAAAATGATGAGGGGGCTGGAGCACATGACCTATGAGGAGAGGCTGAGGGAGTTGGGTCTGTTTAGTCTGCAGAAGCAAAGAGTGAGGGGGGATTTGATAGCAGCCTTCAACTTCCTGAAGGGAGGTTCCAAAGAGGATGGAGAAAGGCTGTTTTCAGTAGTGACATATGGCAGAACAAGGAGCAATGGTCTCAAGTTGCGGTGGGAGAGGTCCAGGTTGGATATTAGGACAAACTATTTCACTAGGAGAGTGGTGAAGCACTGGAATGGGTTACCTAGGGAAGTAGTGGAGTCTCCATCCCTAGAGGTTTTTAAGTCTCGGCTTGACAAAGCCCTGGCTGGGTTGATTTAGTTGGGATTGGTCCTGCCTAGAGCAGGGGGGCTGGACTTGATGACCTTCTGAGGTCTTTTCCAGCTCTATGATTCTATGATTCTATGTACCCCATCCTCTCAGTGCATTAAGGAGCAATTACATACATTTGTGTAGTTTTAATTACACCGAGTATTTCATTTAAAGACTTGAGTGAAAGCAACTTAAGTTTCTTACCGGTACTGCCATATCACACCCTTTGGGAAGGGAGCTCGAGGCAGCGGTTTGGGGTGTGTGTGTTATGACAGTACCTCTAAGAAATGTAACTGTGTGGTGCAATGTGGGGGGAGCAGGCTCAGGGTAGGGGGTGTAGTAAGTTGAGGGTCAGTAACATGGAGTCAGCAGGCCTAAGTAGAGGCCTGTAAATGAAAACAGCAACAGGCCTGCAATCTAGTGAGCAAGACTTTGGTTCAGTAACAGGAGCCAAGAAGGAGGCCGTACTGATAACTGTGTGATTGTGTAAGTTAGGGCACAGGGCGGCAACAAGAACAAACTGTAAGCCAAAAGGGAGTAACGGAACATCTTAAGAAATGTCTTGGTACAAAGACTCCCTAAAAACTAATGCACATACTGACCTAGGTTCAGGACCAGGTCGGAATTGACAGCATGAAGGATAGTAAGTAAGCCCCCGTTCCGTAAGGTGAGGGGTGGTATCTAAACAACAGAGGGTGGTAACCCATACGTAAAGAAATGATGTAAGTTGTTTGTATCTGTCTATAAAAGGACACCACAAAAGGTGCTCTCCGGCCGACCTTGGGGGGGGCGCACTAGGCGCCTGAACAGCAGGTGTCATTGCCTGAACTTACAGAACGCACAGTAGCTTAACTTTGACTAACTGCTGTTAATATCTGTTATATGGCAATAGGCCTGCCTGGTGTTGGTACCTTGTCAACGCGGGCCATAGTGCCCAGTGGTGTAACATTGTACTGATCTCTGTTACCAACTGGTAGAGCTTCGCATTTGACAATAAACCTGCTTGATTGATTTCAAACCTTGCCTGTATCTGTCGTTTCTGGGGCCTCTCAGAGATCTCCTGTGTTGACCCAAGTGCACGGGGTCTAACACTCTAGATAAAGGGAGTTCCGATTGTTACGCACGCAGCCGAAAGTTTATTATCACCGACAGAGCAGAGGTCCTGTCAGGAGCGCGCCAGGACAACCCTGACCAGACGACGCTGACACTGACAGTCCAGACCACCGAAGGTACCGAGGTACGAAAACACCGAGGTACGACAGGGGGGGCTGGGAGGTTCAGGAACAAGGGCAGGAGATTGGGGGTGCAGGAATCAGGGCAGGGGGCTGGGGCGGGGGAGTTCCCAGGGCAGGAGAGATGTGAGAGGCAGGGGGCTGGAGGTGGAGGTAGGGGAGGGAGCTGAGGAGGGGCTCAGGGCAGGGGGCTTCAAGAATACGGGCAGAAGTTAGGGATGAGGAGCTCAGGGCAAGGGAGATGGAGGGTTCAGGAATTAAAGCAGGAGGCTGAAGGTGGGGGGAGGTCCAGGGGGTAGCAGGTTGTAGGGTGTAGGGTGGGTGTGTAGGGGGGCAAGGGAGCCATTGGGAGGGTGGGGTCTGCAGCCGCACATACCGGATCGCTGCTGCTCTTCCTCTTCCCCTGACCATCAGGGAGCATGGGGAAGTGTGAGGCCTCTGTGAAATCTCCTCTGCTCCTGTCCTGGGCAGCCGGGAGTGAGATGGAGGTGCACAAGCTACACGCTTTTCCCTGGCTTTCTGATTGCCGGGGGAAGGGAAGAGCAGCAGAGTTGAGGGGCCATGTGGCTGCACGTCCTGCAAACAGCTGCACTCCTGAGAGAGCGCAAGGGACCCTAGGGGTTGGGACAGCCCCAGGCTGGAGTGGTGCGTACCCCCAGCCAGCCCTTTCCACCTGCCTGCCTGCCTGCTTTTTAGCAAGGCAGCCTGAAGGAGAGCCCGGGACCCCCTGCTGGCACCAAGTGCTCAAGTGCTGGGACCCAGCAAGGCAGCCAAGTGCTCCAGCCCTCCAGCTTCTTTTCGCCAGAGTGCCGCTTTGGGGTGCACCAGCCTTCACCTCTGGGTTTGGGCCCCCTGTGGCCATGGGCCCATGTGTGCGACGTACTTGCACCCCTGGGTACAGTTAAAACCCTGCCTAACACCCTCTGACAGGACAGGCAAGCAGGGGTGTTCTCCGTGGAAGATGCTGGACAAAGCTGAAGATGAGAAGGGAGACGGTTAAAATGAAAGCCTGGCATAATGCTTCTTTTTCCTGTGTCTTCAGTAACAGATTTATCCTGGAGTCCACACACTGCTCATGGCGCTTCATCCTGGTCACTCCGGCAACCACCTGTGGCCCGGACATCGAAGAAGCTTCCGTGGTCTGCACGTATCCAGGGAGCACATTCCTCTTTAGGCCAACTGAATCAGGGGCTGCACAGGATCTCTGACCACCAAACAAGACACACGCATCTCGGCATGCATGGACACAGACAGGAGTGATGCTTCTCATAGATTCACAGGATTGGAAGAGACCTCAGGAGTCCATCGAGTCCAGCTCCCTGCCCAAAGTAGAACCAACCCCGACTAAATCATCCCAGCCAGGGATTTATCAAACTGAGACATAAAAAGCTCGAGGGATGGAGATTCCACCGCCTCACTAGGTAATTGTTTCCAGTGCTTCACCACCCTCCTAGGGAAATAGTTTTTTTCTAATGTCAAACCTAGACCTCCCGCACTGTAACTTGAGACCATTGCTCCTTGTTCTGCCTTTCATCACTACTATGAATAGCCTCTCTCCATCCTCTTTAGAACCCCCTTCAGGTATTTGAAAGCTGCTATCAAATCCACCCTCACTCTTCTCTTTTATAGACTAAATAAGCCCAAATCCCTCAGCCTCTCCTTGTAGGTCATGTGCTCCAGCCCCCTAATCATTTTTGTTGCCCTCCACAGGACCCTCTCCAATGTAGCCACATTCTTTCTGTAATTGGGGACCCAGAACTGGATGTAATACTCCAGTGCCAAATAAAGGGGAATAATCACTTCTCTAGATCTGCTGACAATGCTCCTCTTAATGCACTCTAACATGCTTTTAGCCTTCTTGGCTGCAAGGGCACACTGTTGATTCATATCCAGCTTCTCATCCACTGTAATCCCCAACTGAACTGCTGCTTAGCTAGTCAGTCCCCAGCCTGTAGCAGTACTTGGGATTCTTCCATCCCAAGTGCAAGACTCTGTACTTGTCCTTGTTGAACCTCATCAGATTTCTTTTGGCCCAATCCTCCAATGTGTCTAGGTCATTCTGGACCCTATCCCTACCCTCCAACATATCTACCTCTCCACCTAGCTTAGTGCCATCTGCAAACTTTCTGAAGATGCAATCCATCCCCTCATCCAAGTCCTTAATAAAGACGTTGAACAAAACCAGCCCTAGAACCGATCCTTGGGGCACTCTTCTTGAAACCGACTGCCAACCAGACATCGAGCTGTTGATCACTACCCTCTGAGCCCAACAATCTAGCCAGCTTTCTATCCACCGTACAGTCCATTTATCTAATCCAGACTTCCTTAACTTGCTGGCAAGAATTCTGTGGGAGACTGTATCAAAAGCTTTGCTAAAGTCAAGCTATATCACATTAACTGACTTCCACATGTCCACAGAGATCATCATAGAAACTCATTGGATTGGTCAGGCATGACTTGCCCTTGGTGAATCCATATTGACTATTCCTGATCACTTTCCCCTCTTGTAAGTGCTTCAAAATGGATTCCTTGAGGCTCCCTGCCATGATCAGGAAAAACTTCCTGCCTGATAGGGTGGTTAAACACTGGAATAAATTGCCTAGGGGGGTTGTGGAACCTCCATCACTAGGGATATTTAAGAGCAGGTTGGACAGATATCTATCAGGGATGGTCTAGACCATGTTTGATCCTGCCATGATTCTATCTATGATGTGGGAAAAGCTGAAGTACTCAGCTTCTGCTCATGCACACACTCATCCTGGCTTCAGTCTCTATTCCACTCCCATCAAATATTCATCAGAGAAAGGTTTTCACCTGAATATTTTGCATTAGTCAGGCATAGCAGCTTCTCAGTGACTAGGAGATGTTCATGTTGCTGGTAGGATTTGGATATCAGTGGGGAATGAAGTGGGCTAGACAGGGGACAGGGCCCTCTTTAATTTCCTTCATTTACACATTTGACTTGATTAGAATTCTTTTGAAGATTTGTCTAAATGAAAGACCTTTGCCTTCAATCTTCCTCCCATTAAAGGAGGCCCACAACTGAAAACAGATGAGCCTGCTCCAGAGAAACCCCTGCAATTCCATCATCATCCATTGTCTGATATTGGAGCCAACTGTATTCCATTCACTCAGCTTTTTGCCTACCCCAGCAGTCCTGCATGGGCCGCACGTCTCTCCTTTTCCTTTATAATATCACAGGAAGATCTCCCTTAGAGCCGGGCTCTTTGATGCAGAGCAGCAACAAAGCAATTCCGAAATAATGCTGAGCCAATTTGTATCCAAGTTTCAAACCATCAAAATCCAGGTCTGTTTGGATTCAAGGTTTTGGTTTGACCCACTGTAGATACAAAAGCCTGATTTTCAGAGGGGCTCATGTAACCCTTCTGCCGGGTGGAGCCAGCAGCAGTCAGGGCCGGGTTCAGTGTCTAGGGTTCCTCTCCATCCATCCAACACAGAAACAGCTCAAGCCCCCACCCAGTAACCTGGGAAATTCACACACCACCATGGGTGCCTCTGTAATACAAACAGTTTCTGAGGGTCAAAAAAGGACAAACTGCTTAGAAACAAAGCTACTTACTGCCCAAGACTGGGGTCCTCCTCTATAAGCCACTATAGCAGTCACCAAGAACACTTCAACTGCCACTCTGGCCAGGAAAAAGTCACACAAACAATTCCCTCAAACACGCCAGCTTTCCCAGTGCCATAACCCGAACAGCGCCTCACATAGATGAGAGGTTCAGAAAACCAATCTCACCAGCTCCGAACAGGTTCTCTCGATCCCAAGTGACCAGCCACAGTGTCAGGTCAATTTATACCTTAGATCTTTACCCAAAAGAGCACGCTGTGCCAATCCTTTAGAATCTACGATCTAAAGGTTTTTATTAAAAAGAAAGAATTGGTTGAGTGGAAAATTGTTAAAGAAATTACATTACATAAACCAATCACAAAATCCTAGGTGCAGGCTTGTAAGAGATGGAACAAACTACTATCTTAAACGTCT
The DNA here is from genome assembly GCA_019425775.1 of Rafetus swinhoei. Classification (NCBI taxonomy): domain Eukaryota; kingdom Metazoa; phylum Chordata; order Testudines; family Trionychidae; genus Rafetus; species Rafetus swinhoei. The sequence goes on from CM033438.1 coordinate 7,197,298, forward strand.
CTGAAGTACATCCTTTGTTAGGAGGGGTACAATCCTTCTGGGCTCTTTGTTCATAGAAAAGATGCTTCTGAAGTGATGAGCTGGAATGAACACAAAGCTGGAGGAAGCCATAGGGCCCTTTTTATACGCTTGCCCCTGTCTTGCAGCAGAATTCCTCAGATGTGTATTGGCAACACTTAAGGTCCATTGTTAGAGGAGGACTGCTACTCCCTCAGTAGCCACCCCTCACAATGGGTGGGTGAGGCCTGCTGCTGTCTCTCAGAAGCAAACATTTAAAACACCAGTTCATAGCCAATACTCATAACATCGCATACAAAAATCATACAGACACATGAGCAGTATGAACAGACCGAGTGCATTACAGGGCCTTCCCAGGCTTGGCTTTGTGTTACTACAGATTCCAATCCAATCTTAGAAATACCAGTGTGTAACTGGGAGGGTTTATGGAAACTGTTTGTCTAAAACAGGTTTATCGTGGAAAACAACAATATCCGTACACTCTCTTACAAACTTGGTTAGAACAACAGTGGATTGGATCTGCTTTTGTAGCATGATTTCTATAGGTCTCAGGTGAGCTTGCCAAGAGTGACAGAAAATACTTTATTTATCCATACAAGATCTGGCAGGTGTTTGAATCCAATTAACATGAATGTAAATATTCATGTTCTCAATAGCATAGGTATCTTGTCCTTTAGCCATGAAAGCAATATGGTTGTGTGCCTCAGTTTCCTTTTTCATACAACACATTATTTCTGGAATGTCCTTTCTCATGTGAGAAGTTTTAAGACTAATTACAGGCACCAACTGTGAAATATCAGTATCACAAGGTCTTTAATATACAGTGTGTCATTGTGTATCACTCTTAACATGTTCCAGGGTTGTTCCGAAGGCTCATGCACATTGTCCATTTTTAGAGTTCTTGGCATCAGCAGCATATCAGTTACATCAGCAATAAGAACAAGTCCATTGCAGGTGTACATTTCCCGTTCTTTATGTCATGCCACTTCCTTGACTCAATACCATTGGAGTTCTGGCTTTTCAGGGCTAACCTGTGGCTTCTTTTTGCAAAATCAAGTTTTCTTTCTCCTCCTTCCCCCCCCCCCCCTCCCCTTTTAGGCTCAAATCCTGATGTCCCTTGCTTAACAGAGTCAGTGGACTGGCTGGGTGTGTCCTCTTTGCCCACAATGGCCATGGAGTCTTTCTCTCCCCTGTCGGTCAGGTAACAAATATCATCACAGATACTAATCTTTTCCTCAGCTTGCAGATTCTTAACTGTGACCATTTCTAAAGCTGCTCCCTATCTAAGGGTATGTCTACACTGCCACCCTAGTTCGAACTTGCAGGAGGAATAACGGTAGTTCTTGCAGGAGGAATAACGGTAGTTCAAATTAGGAGCTTTAATTCAAACTATCTAGTCTGTGCCGTGTGTATCTGCGGGCAGGTAGTTCCAACTACGGGCATTTAAAAATGGCGCCCGCCCGGGAACATGCAAATGAAGCCTGGGATATTTAAATCCCGGGCTTCATTTGCAAGTTCGAATGCCTACATTAGCCACCCTAGTTCGAACTAGGGTGGCAGTGTAGACATACCCTAAGAGAGACAGGGTCCATTTTCACTGGCATATTAGACTCACAGTTGTTTGGCCCTTCCATCACCAATCTCTGCATCCACATGAAATTAGATGTTAAGTCCACTAAGGCCATGTCTACACAGCAGGGCTAAAGTTAAATTAAGCTACGCATCTTCACGTCCGTCAACTGTGTAGCTTAAGCCGAAATAGCTTAATTCGGCTTTTGGTGGTGTCTACATGTCAGGAAGGAAGAACATTCTTCCTTTGACTTCCCTTACTCCTCGTGAAATGAGGGTTACCATGTGTTGGAGTAAGAAGCTGTCCACATTATTTCAAAATAAAGGCTTGTAGTGTAGACGTGCACTATGTTATTTCGGAATAATGCTGTTGTGTAGATGCAGCCCAAAAGATTACATAAACAAAAGCCATGAGTGAAAGACCCACTCCAAGGGCTCATCTAGACTGCATTCCTCTCTCAAAAGGGGAATGCAAATCCTTTTTCAAAAGAACCCGTACTCCTGAAAAAATGAGGTGTACAGGTTCTTTCAAAAAAGGGTTTTTTTTTTCTGAAAGAACGTCATCTAGACTGCGGGTTTTTTTTTTTCACAAAACCCTTTTTCGAAAAAGCGCTTGGAAGCAATTATGCAAATGAAGCATGAGATTTGTAAATCCGCGCTTCATTTGAATTTTCGATTTGCATTCCTCTTTCGAGAGAGGAATGCTGTCTAGACATAGCCCAAGTGGGCAGTGGGCAGTGCTATTTTCCTTTCAGGTTCTTAAGCCCAGCAATGTAAGGGTGTGTCTACATGGCTACTAGTTTACCCAGCATAGGCAAAGAAGCAGGGATTTAAATAATCCCCGCTTCATTAAAATGAACATGGCCACCGCGCTGTGCCGATGATCAACTGATCCAGCACAGCGCGGTAGTCTAGACGCGGATTAGTCAGCTGGGGAAGCCATTGCCAATCGATCCCTTATGACTCGTAAAACGAGGCTTACAGGATCGGTTGGCAAAGGTTCCCCCAGCCGACAGATCTGCGTCTAGACTACCACGCTGTGCCAGATCAGCTGATCGTCGGCACAGCGCGGCGACCATGTTTATTTTAATGAAGCGGGGATTATTTAAATCCCCGCTTCTTTGCCTATGCCAGGTAAACTAGTTTACATGGCTCCGTCGACGGAGCCATGTAGTCTAGACATACCCTAAATGTCCCCTTCACAGGCCCAACCCTCCTCTGCACGCCACTCACAGTTGCTGTTCTTGGTCAAAGAAGGAGAATAGATCAAACCAGCCCATGCAGGGGAAGCTATATAGCCTCCTGACCAGAATATCCTTCCTTTGCCCTCAGGACTCTGAAAGTTTAGCTCCTGCATCAGCAAGATTCTTTCTGCTAATTGTGAGCCCTTTTTTGGGTACTCCCACAAAATTACAAACATTGTGACTCAACACCAGCTATGTTTTTATTAAATATAGGGACAGCTAAAATATGGTTACCCAATTAATCTGATTACAAGGAGCAAAATACTACTCCATCTGCTGAATATCTAACAAATCTAAGTTAAACTCCATTCATCTGAAGAAGTGGGTTGTGCCCACAAAAGCTCGTGATGCCATCTACATGTTTTGTTAGTCTCTAAGGGTATATCTACACTACAATGTTATTTCGAAATATCTTATTTTGAAATAGTTAATTCGAAATAAGTTATGTCAAAATAACGCGTTTGCACATAAAATACATTTTTAAATAGTGTTTTGCTATTTTGAAATAGTGCATCTACACTGATTGGATGCTGAATCGCATTTAAGGCCAGCTGAAACTTGTTCCAGCAGGACATCAGGTCAGTAGTTGCTTTGTGTGGCTGCTGTCTGAGGCTATCTGTGGCTTGTGCTTAAAGGGACCCCCCTAGACAGCTGGTTCTCAGGTTTTCCTGCTTGCTTGCCTACCTCGCTGAGGGACAGCAAAGCATTTTTTTTCTCTGATTGCTTTGGTTGCCCTGACTCGGGACACCACAGCACTCGGCACCATGGAGCCAGAGCTGCCTCTGGGCACTCTGGTGCTCATTTTGGATGTCTTGCTGCAAGCCTGGCAGCAAGTGCTGGAGACTGCCTGGCAGCTTCTGCGGCAGCCCAACCCCCAGGTCCTCTTCCGGACCCCCCTTGGGGACCGTGGAGGAGCAGTGGCCGGATGCCAGCGTGCCCCGCCACATCTGGCATCTGGACACCAGCAGCGACTGGTGGGACCAAATTGTCCTAGAGCCCAACAGTGGACCCAGAACTTCGGGATGAAGAGGGACACCTTCCTCAAGCTCTGTGAGTGGCTCGCCCCTGCTCTGCGGTGACAGGACACACACGAGGCCTGCCATTCCCCTCCATAACCGTGTGGCCATCACCCTCTGGAAGCTCTCCATGCCAGATAGCTACCGATCCGTGGGGAACTAGTTCGGCGTGGGGAGATTCACTGTCGGAGCAGTGCTCATGCAGGCATGGCAGTCTCCGGCCACTGTGGGAGGGGGGGAGGGTGCAAGGAGGGGATGGGCTGCCCTAGGGAAAAGGAGGGGGAGGGGATGCAAGTCCCCTCCACAGGAGGGTTTGGTCTGTCCCAGCCACACTACAGACTGCCCGTGGTGGCCTGGATTGCAGGGGGGGTTGCTCCTGGGGAGGGGGCACGGGGCACTGGCAGGGAAAGAGCACTCTCAGCCACCCTGGCACCCCAGTGACTCTCGGTGGTTTTGTGTGTCCCTCTGCAGATGGTCAAGGCCATCAACAGAGTGCTGCTCTGCAGAGTCATCCGCCTCACCGATGTGGATGTGGTTATCGAGGGGTTTGGCGCCCTGGGCTTTCCCAACTGCGGGGGCGCAATCGACGGGATGCACATCCCCATCCGTGCCCCGGAACATAAGGCCTCCCTCTACATTAACCGGAAGGGGTACTTCTTGGTCATCCTGCAGGCCATGTCTGACCACCGATGTTTCCTGGACATCAACATGGGCTAGTCCGGCAAAGCACATGATGCGCGGGTTTACCGCAACTTCTCCATGTGCCAGAGGCTGCATGCTGGGACCTTCTTCCGCGACCGCCACATCGGGGTCGGGGTTGTGGACATGCCTGTCTGCCTGGTGGGGGATGCGACCTACCCGCTACAACCCTGGCTCATGAAGCCATACACGGGACACTTCAACCCCCCCCCAGCAGGCCTTTAATGCCAGGCTCAGCAGGGCCCGCATTGTGGTGGAGGGGGCCTTTGGCCGGCTGAAGGCCCGATTTCAATGCCTCCTCAACCGCCTCAACCTCTCCGAGAGGAATATTCTGCACGTGGTGGCGGTGTGCTGTGTGCTGCACAATTTGTGTGAGCGGAAGGGGGAGGCTTTCCAGCCAGGCTGGATGGCAGAGGCCAACCACTTGGCTGGCCTGTATGCACAGCCCCGCACGGCTGCCAGCCGGGAGGCCCATCAGGGGGCTACCGGTATCCAGGAGGCCCTGCGGGAGAGCTTCCAGACGGAGGAGGAGTGAAGGTATGCCCCACTGGGACCTTGTGCCTTATTCCACCCTCACGTCCTTCCACTTTCCCCTCCCTAGCCCCCCTTCCTGATGTCAAATAAAAACACATGTGTTGCCAAAAACCCCCTCTCTTTATTGACCATAACTGGGGTGGGGGGGGATGAGGGTGGGAGAGGAAAGGGGGAAACCTGGGAGCAGGGAGCTGGAAGGGGGAGGCAAGGGGAGGAAGGGGGAGGAGAAGCTCAGGGTTGTGGGTCTTGCCGGCCCACCTGTCTCCTAGCACTGTGGGTGCGGGGGCCTCGGCGTCCCCGGGGGGAGCGGGTATGGAAGAGGGGGCAGGGGGGGAGGAAGAAGTGGGAGGGGGAGCAGGAGTGGGAGGAGGAGCGATAGCTGGAGTGGCAGCAGGGGCTGGAGCAGCAGCAGGCAGCAATCTCTGCACAATGTTCTGCAGGTGGTCGCGGATGGCACGGCCCTGGTCACGCAGCTCCCGCAAGCTCTCCCGCCGCAGCTGGAGGTCTTCCTGAACCCAGTGCTCCTGGCTGTGGACCTTTGCAGTAACCTCAGGTGCTGCTGCTGGTATCCCTCCTTGATCCAGGTGCGCCAGCTGGTCCGGGTGTGGGAGGATGTCCTGGGCAGGGTGGTGCGCCCTGCACTTGCAGCTGGTGCAGCTGTGGAGAAACCAGAGAGGTGGTCAGTTATCCCTGGGGACACAGTGGGTGAAGCCCAGCCCCCTTCTGCAAGGTGAGGACAGCAGGTCTCCTCACCATTATGTCTTGCTATCCCCGGGAGTGTGAGCTGGCCTGGGACCGTACCCATGCCCCTGTGCTGTATATAGTGTGGGTGTGGGTGTGGGGGGGAGGATGTGCCCTGCCTCTGCGTAGAGGGGGCTTGTGGAGGGAGGGCATTGTGCAGTGTCGCTCCCCAGGGTACGGAGCATGTCATGTGCCTTCATACATACATGTGTGTGGGTTACAGGCCAGGGCCCCTGTGTGGCAGCCAGCCGGGGCCACATGTCCCAGCTGGCACGGCACATGCACAGGTTGCTGCGTAATCCATGCTCAGCAGGGCCCACACGCACAGTCCCTGGGCTCCCTCTCGCCTCCGCCCAACCCCCCCCCCCCCCGCCCACATAAGGGGACAGCGATGGCACTCACATGTCGAGGCCTCCCCGGACTCGGAAGACAGCGGTGATAGTGCTGCTGGTATGCCTCGGGGGTCCAGGGCAAGAGCCACGCTCCCTCCAGGCTCCTGCGACTCCTGGACGTTGTCGTCCTCCTCCTCCTTCTCCATGCCCTAGTCAGGGCCCTCTCTCCCAGGTTCAATGACCACCTGGGGGGCACAGACCGTCCACCCACCCAAGATGCGGTCCAGGGCCTCAAAGTAGGGGAAGGAGTTTGGGTCCGCCCCTGGTTGGGAGCTGCCCCCTGTGGCCCTGGCATAGGCCTGCCTCAGCTCTTTTATCTTCATGCGTATCTGCTCCTGGGTGTGCATGTGGCCTTTGGTGGCCAGGCTGTCAGCCATCCGTCTCTAGATGCCCGCATTCCTGCATCTAGTGCGGAGATCATGGACGTTGGAGGATTCCTCCCAAACCTCAGTGAGGTCCATGATCTCCGCACTGAATCAGGAAGGCGCCCACCTTTTCCGGCCCCTGACAGGCTCCTGGGAGCTGCCAGCCTTCTCCTGGGGAGCGGTGGAGGGCTGGCTGGCACTGGCTGGCTCACTCATGCTGGCAACTGGGTCAGGGGCAGCGCCTGCGGGCTCTGGGCTGGCAGACCTGAAGCTGGCACAGGCCCTGTGGCCAAACAGACTCTACCCCTTTAAGGGCTCCGGGGCTGCGGGGGGAGCAGAAGAGTTTTCCTGGTTTGGCCCAGAGTTGCCACCAGGGCACCCTGGGAAGGGCTGGAGGCCCCCTATTTCAAAATAAGCGTCTACACAGTGCTTATTTTGATTTAGCTATTTTGAATTTGGCGTTATTCCTCGTAGAATGAGGTTTACCAAATTCGAAATAAGCACTCCGCTATTTTGAATTTGTTTTGAAATAGCGTTTGCCTGTGTAGACGCTATTAAAGTTAATACAAAATAATGGCTGTTATTTCAAATTAACTTTGATGTGTAGACATACCTAAGGTGCTGCAGGACTATTCATTGTTTTTTAAGTTGTTTTTTTTTTTAGCAATATCTAAGCAAAGCAGGAGTAAACTGTATTTACATAGACTTACCCAGGGTCTCTTCCCACTTCTAGCTAGCTGTATGGGACACATTCCTTCAGATCCTGAGCACCGAGCACCCTGAACTCCCATTTTCTTCAACAGTGGTTTTGGGTCTCAGCCCCACTGCAACTCTTGTCCACTCTAGAACAGCCACACAATTCAGATTTGGATGTAGGTTCAGATTCCACTAAAGCTGCAAAAATCATGCCAATGTACTTTGTAATGGCACCACGTTAGGGGCACAGGTACATGGAGCCGCAGTGGAAGTTAAGTCAACTAAGCTACATCTACATTGCAATATTCATCGCCACACCTCATTTGCATATCTTCTTGCGCAAGAATGCGCAATGTAGATGTAGCCCTAGGGTGTATCTACACACAGGGCTTAATTTGAAATAAGGTATGCAAATTGAGCTACGTCAACTGCATAGCTTATTTCAAAATTGGGAGCATTTATTTTGAAATAGAACACTTCCTCCGACTTCCCTTACTCCTCCTACAATGAGGGTTACAGGAGTCGGAGTAAGACGTCTTCCAGCTTGACAGTATTTTGACATTATTTCAAAATAACTGCCTGCTGTGTAGATGTGGACTAAGTTATGTCGAAATAATGTTGCTGAGTAGATGTACCCTAGCTAAAGTGCTGGGCCACTAGGTTATAGACAAAACAGGATACTGAACACTTGACATTATGGGGAGCAGGTTACTAGCATATTAGAGGTTCAGGTAGTGCCATACAGAGAGAAAAGACGACTCAGTAAAGGAAATCTATTTTTAAAAGAAAAGGACAAGAGAGAGGCTTGCAAGTAGAACCATACTGGGTGTGTATGGGTGCAGCTCTGTTGAAATGGATTTAGTGGCACTTGCTTACATCAAGGCAGAATGAGAGGGATCTTTAAGACCCTTATTATACATTCTTTGCTCATTAACTGCCCTACAGGAACTCTTTGATGAGAAACAGATACATACGGTAATTATGCTGTTGTGTTTTCACGAGCCAGTCATAATGGGGGAAGCTGGTAATACAAGCAGATTCACAGGCCATGTTGCTCTGAGGCAGTCTTGGTTACTTCTCTCACTCCTGGAAGAACTTGTTTAACTTTTCCTGCTTATGCTGGAATCTTCCGTGATTCTTCTCCATTAGTCTGCTTGGTGCATTAACAAATTGTATTTCACTCTGAGGAAGCAGGGATGGGGTACTACACAGAGACAAGCCAGCTGCATGTAAACTGCCCGGTGCGGTAAGAGCCTGGTGACTGTTTTGGGTCAAAGATATAGAAATTGAAAACGGCAAGTGCAACGTTTGCCTTAAACCACAAACAAAGAACAAAGCAGTGTGTTAAGCTAAGCTACCAGGTGTGCAGGCAGGTGCATGTGCAGCCGATAGTCACAGGGATGAAGCCATCATAAGCTGCTACTCACCAAATGTGAATGAGACTTTGCTTAGATGTGCTCCAAAACGTGTGTGCATACATGTGTACTGAACCTGCATGTGTACTGTATGGGTACGTCTACGACAAAGCTTCTGTCAACAAAGAGAGTCTAGTTCTGTTGACAAAGCAAGCCGCTTTGTTGACATGAGAATGTAGATGCAAAGGACAGTGTAGATGCAATAATGCCTTCTGTCAACAGAACTCTGTCAACAAAAGGCGTTATTCCTCATATAATGAGGTTTACCGCCGTCGACAAAACTGCCGAGTTCTGTTGATGTTATGTCGACAGAACTCGGCAGTAGTGTAGATGCAGGTATAGTTTTGTTGACAAAAGTCCATTTTTGTCGACAAAACCCTGTAGTCTAGACACACCCTATCTGTGTGACGGGGTGCAGTCACAGAAGACCCCTTGGGGCTGCTTTTTGGTGTGCTGACAAAGCCACTGACATTCGCCTTCTTGTTATCTGGGGGAGCCATCAGTGTGTACATCCTACTTTCACTGTTAAAGGGGGCTTGCCTCAATGATTTATTTGGGGTTCTGTTCCCATTTGAGGGTTAGTTTCCTGGATGCTGGGCCTGAAACTGCATTCTCCTCAGAGCTGAAATGATTCAGTGTCTGCATTGTTCTTCGGGGTGGGAGTGGGGGTTGGAGGGGGGGGATCTCAGCTCTGTGCCTTGGCAGGGGGAGACCAGGAGATCTGGCCCAGCAGGACAGGGTGGTCAGAAGCCTCAGATTCAGAGCAAGAAGGTGAGTGTCAGTGGCTTTGTCAGCACACCAAGAAGCAGCTCCAGAAGGAGGTTACCCAACAGGGAATCCTCAAGTGATCCCTCCCCTGTCACCCACCTCCAGAGGCTAGGGACACCATTCCTACCCATCCTGCCTAATAGCCATTGATGGTCCTAACCTCCATGAATCTACCTCGCTCATTTTTGAACCCTGTTAAAGTTCTAGCGTTCACCACATCCTCTGGCAAGGAGTTCCACAGGTTGATGTGCACTGAGTGAAGAAAAACTTCCTTTTGTTTGTTTTAAATCTGCAGTCTATTAATTTCATTTGGTGGCCCCTAGTTTTTTTATTGTGGGAATGAGTAAATAACTTTTCCTTATTAACTTTTTCCATACCAGTCATGATTTTATAAAATGGTTGCAAGTGAAAATGGACAGAGCAAAGTAGATTACAAATTTTAATTAAAAGAAAACGCATAGCTAGTTCTAATACACTAAAACTTATTACAACTTACTCTAAAATTGTTCTTATTTCAGCTAAAACTCCAAGTCAGGGAAGATCTTTTTTTCTTTGGGGTCTCTTGGGTGTTTCATGCCAGTCAAAGACAACGAGCCTGAAAACTTTGCATCTTAAATAGACTTCCTTTTGGGCAGGGATTCTTTGTTACTACAGTCTCCCCTTCCATGGAAAATTACCTGGTTAGACCCTACCAGTTGAGGTGATCACATGTCTTCCTAAGACCAAACACTGCTTAGATATAACAGTGAAAGGAGGTTGTTGAGGCTATGTCTAGACTGATGAGAAAAGTTGGGAAAAGATACGCAAATTGTGAACCGCATTTTGCGTATCTTTTTCCGCTTTTTTTCCAAAAGAGGCTTTTCCGAAATTTGGTCTGTCTACGCGGGGCCACATTTCAGAAAAAACTCCTCTTTCAGAACATCCCTTATTCCTCTCACCGAGAGGAATACAGGAATGCCAAATGAACACAGCCACTTTTTCGGAAACTGTTCTGAAAAAGCGGACGTGTTCTTTGGACGTGGCAGAGCTTTTCCAGGATAGGTATCCCGGAAAAGCTCTGCAGTCTAGACATAGCCTTACAGGTGATCAGCCAGACACTGAGGTGTTCCAGCACTGGAAACACCCTTGATGGCTTTCATTTGCACATTTAAACCCATAAACCATCCCCTACCCCATATCTCTAACTTTACATACAAGAGTGATACACACCACTACAGACCCAGAAGATTGTGACATTAAACGGATGGATTACAGGAGGTATTTTGTCCAAAGCATCTTTGAGTTATGCATATTTGTATCCATAAGTCAATGTCATAAAGCATAGGAGAATGGGGGGGAAGGGTCCTTCACAACCTGTATATGCTCGTTGGGGTGCAGGAATGTGTGCATGCATATAAACGTGCATTGTCTAGCTCCTTTTCCCTCCATTTTGCTGTACAGCTGGTCCCCGAGTTGCGAACGGTAGACTTACGACCATTCGCAGTTACGACCAAAGCTGTCGTAAATGGCGGACCCTGAGTTACGAACGCGATCCGCGCTTACGAACAGCGTGGTCGCGTGTAACTCAATGGGGTCTGACTTACGAACGAACTGAGTTACGACCAATTGCTTGGTCCGTAACCGGTTCGTAAGTCGGAGAGAGGCTGTATGGACGTAGGTGGCTGTGTTGTAACTTTGAGCAGCAATTAGTGATCCAGAAAGTGAGGAGCTGAAGCCTGGGGCTAGCTGGAATAACATGTAATACAATGCAGGCAGAGGCTGCCTAGGCTTCATACACACACTTCAATCCCTGATGTGACGCATCCCTGCTACTGTGCCCCTGAGCCCCTCCTGATGAGAAGATGGCCAATGACTGTGGCAAACAAGAGCCAAATGTCATGCTGAGGGGTAACTGGGCTGAGAGCAAAGGGCTTCCCTGTTTTCCCAAGGGTGTGTGTCGAGCCACAAACAGTCACAACCCAAATGGTCCACCGATGTTACTAAAGAAATAGCACATGATAGTGCCACTTTGGGACCATTAACCAGCTCCAGCAGTATGCTGGCAGCAGTGCTGGGGCAACCCCTGAGAGCTGCGATTCCTCCCCCCGTGCACTGAAGGGCTGGTGACAGTGATAAAGCTTCAGCTCCATTAATACTCTCTTGAAAGGCCTCCCGTGCTCTTCTCCCAGAGATCGGAGGAGACTGTTATTTATGGTGATTAAATAATAAACTATTAAGAAAATGTATTAAGGCTTAACAGCCAGGCCATAGACATGCATCAATTACAGCAGCACAAAATCTGCAATAAATATGTTCCTCCCATAATCAAATAGGGCATAATGAGGTAACACTGAAAAGAGTAGTTGCAATAAATAGAGTGAATAGGACCTGCCTTTATAATTGGGATTTAATCAGCCAGCTCTTGTACATTCATTTAATACTGATTATTCTACATCCATTTAGTGAGAATTAAAATCTCAGCAGTAGATACGCAAATCCCCCCATATTAAATACATCTGAAATTCTCAAATACTATTTAATGCACATTACTGATCTGATTAAATCTGAATGGCTGGCTCACTGGATAACCTGCCTTCAGCGCTTGGTTGAAAGCTGTGTGTTGCCTCTGTGAGCTAGTCTGTGCATGGGATGGGCGGCTTTTAAGTGGTTATCGGGGTAAGGGTGAGAATGGTAAGAGACAAAGGGAAAGTAGAGTGAAAGTAATGTGTCTCGACTACAGGCTTTTTTTTTTAAGTGGCCTTTTTTTGGAAAAACTATAACTGCATCTAGACTACCGTTGCGTTCTGTCGACAGTAAATCGATAGAACACGGCGGTTTTGTCGACAGCGGTAAACCTCGTTTTACGAGGAAGAACGCCTTTTTCAACAGAGATCTGTCGAAAAAAGATGTGTGTGGACTTAGAGAGCCAGTTGTGTTGAAAAAAAAGGCCTCCAGGAAGAAGCCCTGGTGGACAGTCTAGCCTTTACATGTAGAGCACCTCTGTGGTTCCTCGCGGCAGCCTCTTAAAGGCACGGGCACCCAGACAGGCCTTGTTGTCCAGCAGCTAGCCAGAGCACCCGTGCCAGTTGTGTTAGCCATGTCCCAGCCTCAAGGCCCCCCTGGCCCTTCTCGGGACATAGAAGGCAGGCACCAGCCTGGTCAGGGCCAGAAATAAAAAATCTGCTGGAGCTCTGGTCCCAGGAAGAAGCCCTGCAGACACGCCGCAGGAATGCGGACATCTATGAGTGCCTGGCCCAGGGACTGACCACCAAAGGGCATCACCCCCGCACCATGGCACAAGTGAGGGCCAAGGTCAAAGAGCTGCAGCAGGGATATGCCAAGGCCCGGGACCAGAGCTCCCGCTCCGGAGCAGCCCCAGAGAGCTGCCCTTACTACCAGGAGTTGGAGCAGATCCTGGGTGGTGGGGAAGCCCAGACTCCACTGCATGTGGTGGAGTCCGGGTTACCCCACCACATCGTGGACCGACCCCTGAGGGAGGAAGACGAGGGAGGAGAGGCGGGAGAGCTGCACCAGGAGGAGGAGGAAAAGGAAGCAACAGGGACCCTCTCCCAGGAGCCGGTCCACCAGACCCCAGAGGCCTCCCAGGAGTCCGTGGACAGCGGGGAAGGAACATCAGGTGAGTGCTTTGAGGGGTCACCACACACGGGCGGGTTGGCAGTGTGGGGGGCCATCTAGTCCCATTGCCACTGTGGGGCCCCTGTGAGGCTTTCAGGACACTGCCCAACTCACATGTGGTGTTATGTGTAACACCCCTGAGTCTCCTGTCCAAAGAGAGCCCCTGACAGCCACAGCATGCCCTAGGGGACAGCAGGGGTGCACACAGACATTGATTGTCTCCTCCTCTTTTCCTCCACAGCTGGACCCTGTACCCAACAGGGGAGCACCACACCTGCCCCACCATCATCCCGGACCCGTGGCACCCGCAGGCACTGGCGGGTCTACACGGACCTGCTGAGGGAGCACGCAGTGGCCCTGCAGGACCTAAACAGAACCCTCCAGCAGAGGACAGAGGCAGAGGCCAAGTGGCGCACCAGGCTGCTGGATGAGCTGGTCCAGCAGCGCACTTCCATCTGTGCCACAATGCAGGAGGTCCTCGGCTTGCCTGCCCCTGTCATGGCACAGCTCCTCCTGCACGCCAGGCCCCTGCTCTCCCTCCTCCTCCAGCCCCCCTTCCCCCCCAGTCCCTCCTTCCCTCCCAGCCCCTTCAGCCCCCTTCCCCTCAGCTCCTCCTGCTCCTCCAGCCCCTCCTGCTCCTCCAGCCCCCTCTTCCCCCCCAGCCCCTCCTGCTCCCGAGCCCTCACAGACCCGGCAGCTGTCCTCCCCCGCCCAGGCCAGGACTGGCTCTCACTCCACCTGATCCCAAGGCCGTGGCGATGCCAGGACGCAGGAAGGTGGCAGGACCCTGCAATCAGGGAAGCAGCGGCCTACTTGAGCCCCCCTCCGCCCTCCAGGTTTTCAGTCCCCCACCACTCCAATTAAAGGACATTTCAGTTATGGAACAAAATCTTTATTTTTGACTGACAGATTTACTTTGTTTATAAACAGTTGAAGCAGTAAGAAGAGAAAAGTGTTTTATACACAGTTTGCACCTGTTCTGTACTGCTAGTGTTTCTAATAAAAAAAATTTCTGTTTACAAAGAAAACCCGGTCTATGTCTTCTTAATGGGAAGAGAGTGAGGGTTGTGGAGGGAAAGGCAGGGTGGGCCAGGCCCAACCCCCCATGGGGGAGGCCTGGGGAGAGTCAGCGTGCTCCTTCTGAGAATCTCTCCCTCAGGGCCTCTCAGATTTGGACACGAGCCTGGTGAGCCTGGCAGATGGCAGCCGTCCGGGGCTGCTAAAATTGACTCTCCTCGCCATCAGCACCTGTTCCCCACCCCGGCAGGAAGGCCTCCCCTTTCCTCTCCACCAAGCTATGGAGAGCGCAATATGCGGCCACCACCTCCGGGATGTTGCGTTCGCCCATCTCCAGGTGTGTGAGGAGGCAACGAAAGCTCCCTTTCAGCCGGCCGAAGGTGCATTCCACCTGGATGCGAGCCTGGCTAAGATGCATGTTGAAAAGCTCCTTGCTCGCATCCAGGTGGCTGGTGTAGGGCTTCATGAGCCACGGCATCAGGGGGTAGGCAGCGTCGGCCACTATGCACACCGTCATCTGCACATCCCCGAGCGCAAGGTGCCACTGGGGGAAAAATGTTCCTGCCTGAAAGCTGCGGTACAGGTAGGAGTTACGGAATATGCAGGCATCATGTGCCCGCTCTGACCACCCGACACAAATGTCCATAAAGTGTCCCCGGTGGTTGACGAGGGCCTGCAGCACCATGGAATAGTAGCCCTTCCTGTTTATAAACTGGGCTGCTCAATGGGGCGGTGCGCGGATTGCGATGTGTGTCCCAGCGAGGGCTCCTCCGCAGTTCGGGAAGCCAAGGGCAGCAAACCCGGCAATGATGTTGATCAGGTCCCTGAGACAGATGAGCCTCTTCAGCAGCTCTGCATTGATGGCCCTCACCACCTGCAGCACGAGACAAATAGACAGACAGAAACCAGGGAGTTAGACAGGTTACCTAAGTGCTTGGGAGGAGAAGCCTCCCCCACGCCCCAACCCACACCTCCCCTTGTCAGGATGCCCCCCTCCCCGCATCAGTACAGGGGTGGCCGAGGAGCGGCCTCCAAGTGCCACTCCATCCCCCACTCCCTCTTGCCCTTGCCTGGCAGTCCCCCTTTCTCAACCCCCACACTCAGCAGGGCCTGTCCCCCGAAAGTGACTTACCTCCATCAAGACGGCCCCGACGGTAGACCTCCCCATGCCAAACTGGTGTCCCACGGAGCGGTAGCTGTTGGGGGTGGCCAGCTTCCACAGGGAGATTGCGACCCACTTCTGCTGGGGGACGGCGGGCTGCAGGTGAGTGTCCTGGTGTTCCAGAGCAGGGGCGGGCGAGCCGGGCACACAGCTCCAGGAATGTGGCCTTCCGCATCCGGAAGTTGTGGAGCCAGTGGTCGTCGTCCCAGAGCTGCATGACGAGCCGGTCCCACCAGTCCGAACTCATCTCGTGCCTCCAAATCTGCCTGTCCCCAAAAAAGTTTGGGGGCAAGGACAGAGCTCCTGCATCCCGGAGGGGGGTCTCCTCGGTGTGGTCCGGGTCCATATGGGGCAGGAGTTTCATGACAGAGTCATGAAGATGCAGCAGAAGCTACAGCATGGCAACGTGGGGCCATCGCCTGCCCAGGGGCAGCTCAGGATCCAGGGCCAAAAAGAGTGAAAAGCAGAAAAAAAACCCAGAAAATAAACTGCTGTGGTGTTCGAGGAAGCAGGGCAACCAAAGCAAGTACTGCAGCAGCTTTGCTTTCCCTCTAGGAGGTAGGCAAGCCAGAAGCAGGAGCAGAGCAACGGCTGTCCAGGGGGATCCCTTTAAGCACGCGTTTCTGTAAAGGGCAGGCAGCAGCACCTGGAAATAAAGGCTGCCCCCATGCCCTGCCAGAAACACTTCCGGGTGCCTTCTTTTTTCCACAGAGCGTCTGGCAGTCTGGACGCTCTTTTTCGAAAAAGCAGATTGAGTTTTCAATCCGCACAACGTAATCTAGACACTCTTTTTCAACAGAGGTTTTTTTGAAAGATATTGTCGACAAAGCCTCTGTCGAAAAAGGCGTGCAGTCTAGACGTAGCCGTAGTTTGCTCAATGAGCATGTGTCAGTTGGGGAACAGAAGTTTTCTATGGGGCTTACTGGGCTCCACTGATTTCAATGCACATTTTTGTGTTTATATTTTGCCTCTTCTTGTATAGTGTGGGTAGAAGGAATGAATGGGTGGACAAGGGAACAGATTTAGAGCTCTCTATTAGGATGATTTTCCATAGAGGAGATGATTGAATAAGCTTTCATTAAATTTCCTTGGCTTATCTCCATGGCTTCTATTGAAAAATACTCCAGGCACTAGGATGGAAATGCTCATTGGATCCCTTCTGCTTGGGATTTTGCTGGGGTCTGTGGTGAAAAATGCCAACGTTCATCAAGATTTTATCATGAAGAATCACCCAGAACAGGCACGTGTTCTTGGCAAAGTGATGCCGCAGGCCCCAGATGGCAAGGCTGACTAGGTGGTGCTCACAATGTCCCAGTAACATCCTGCCAAAGAAGTCGTAGTGGCATAACCGTGGTATGTTCTTCCCTCGTCCCATGCATGAGGTTACCAACTGTAGAGAAGACTTTAATCAGAGATCTGGCAATTTTCGGGGGCTGGATGAAAGGGATGGATCTGCTGATGAATGTACTTCAAGGCTACCACAGATGTCATGGTCAGGTTGTCTAAGATGCCCTCAGATTATTGTCCTTAAAGACTAGACGCATGTAGATGTCTGTTCCGATGGGCCAGCATTTAGCTTTCTGAAAGAGATGGACTTCCTGAGTGTTCAGGAGAAATCCCACAGGGCCTTTCTCTTTGGACCTGGTTTAGATAGTCCATCTTTTCAAGGCACCCCAGTCTGATGGGTCATATCTATCATCCTACATTTCAATACAAGAGCTGCTCCAACCTGATCTCAGTACCACTACTGGTCTCTTTCCCAGAGAGTGAGGAAAGCAGTAGATTTCTGGGATCTTTCTAATCCTGCTGAATTAGATGTGACTTCCCCTTCCATCCCAAGGCTCATTTTCCTCAAGAACCCAGGGAGCCCTTGCTGGTATTGCCAACTAGATGCCTCATCCTCAACTCTGGGTAGCTGTTTGCCCAGCTAGCCTATGCTATCTCACAGGCAGTTTCTTTAATAACCCCTAGCAGCAATGGTCTTGGGCCTTCTGTGGTGCCAGGAACACAAACACACACTCAAGGAAGCAAGAGGTAGACACTTGCTGAGACTTGGATCCGCTGTGGAAAACAGCTTCCCAAGAAGATCAGGAGAGCTCTACCTTCTTCAAGTGGCTGGAAAATTCCACTCACAACACTGTTCCCAAAGAGCAAGGCTGCAGTCAGTGATAACAGCTCGTGACTGAACTGGGAGCAGGGTGGCAGATTAACATCATGCTCCAACTCATGAGCCTGGATTACACCTAGAGCAAGACATAGAACTGAACTGACTGTTTCAGAGAGACGCGCGAGAGGTGCTTGCTGTTGAGGATTTGCTAAAGCCAAGTGTAATCTATGGTAGGCTGTGTGAGTTGGCACAGGTGACAATAGGCCTGGTTCTCCACTGTCCCTGCATCTTGTACTACCACTCCCTCCAGTGGAGAGTAGGTGTCAAATGGGAGTAAACTTCCTCCATCTCTACCCAGGGCCAGGCACACCTACTCCTGTCCATTCCCTGCTTCTGCTCCTCTCTACTCACATTTACAATGAATGTGGTGGAGGGGAGATGCCACAATTTACAGTGGAAGCCATTCAATGTCCCTGAGAGCTAGAACTCGCTTCAAACTCACCTCCTGACATCTGGGGAATTGAATCAGCATCTGGATCCTGGAAACTCCGCCGTGGGCCCCCATCTTTAGAATGAGCTGGACCAAAAACCCAGCTCTGAACTGTGGGGAAGTCTGGATCAGGTTCTGACCTACACATCTTTGAGGCAGCCCCGGAGAAAGCTGAGCTATTCCCAACACAAGGAATACAAGCTATTGCTGCATTAAACAGGCTGCTGCTACTTAGTGGCAGGCGAACTCCGATGTTGGGAATGTTCAAAAGCCTCTTTGCACGTGGAGCCCTGCACTTTGCCCCTCAGTAGTGCTGCCCAATGGCAGGGATCCATGACAACAGATCCAGCTCCAGAATACAAGTGAGCGGATGGAAATCTCTAGGCTGTTTTGTAAAGAAGGATACTGGAACCCAGACGTGCACAAATGCAGGCAAGGCAAAAATATGCAGCAGCTAATTTTCATGACAGGCCTGCCTTTTTCTTGTTATCTAGAACGCAGAGATTTACTGGTCATTGCTCAGGTCCTTAACTCAAGTCGTTTTTGTTTTTTTGAAAACAAAATGAAAATGTTTGTGCTTCATGTAAATCATTGCTCTGGGGTGGGGCTGGGGATGAGGGGTTCAATGTGCAGTGTGCTCCAGGCAGAGCAGACAACCCAGGGCCAGCCCACAACATTTTGGCACCTGAGGCGGGAAGCTCAAATGACATCCCCATGCCCCCTCACTTGGGCCAAAACTTTGAAAGGTCTCAATTCTGCCTTCTTCCTGTTCTACTCCTCTCATGGGACTGCTCTGCTACCTACATCTGCACCAGCAGCAGACACAATTTTCTACACATTGGGTCCTAGTGGCGCCCCCCCCCCCTCCACACACACACAGTCTGGCACCTGAGGTGGCCGCCTCAGTTTGCCTCATGGTAAGGCCAGCCCTGGGACAACCCCAGCCCTCCCTCACTACAGCAGCTTTGGGCCAGGAGAGAAGCTCCTCTCCTTGGCCACTGCAGCTCCAGTGGGCACAGCCAGGGGAGGGGTGCATGTTCCCCAACTGGGGCAGGTCCAGGTTCATCTGCCCCATGTGCTTCCCAGCCAGAGTGAGGAATGCAGCAAACTGCGCATTTTCCCCACAACTTTTTCAGGAAGAATGGCTTTTGAGCAAAAGCCTCTTGCGCAAAAACAGAGCCTCATTAATTATGCAAATGAGGCACTGCAATATTCCATGCTTCATCTCATTTGTGGTTTTTTTGTGTAAAATGGGGGCAGTGTAGACATAGCCTAGGATCTTATTTGCTATTGTTTGTATTCTCTAAATCCAGCAGTGAAGGTTTGCTGCTGGTGACATTCTGGATTTGCCCATCAGAGGGCAGCAACGTTGATAATTTCAATAATCAGAACAAAGAAACATCCCTGGCTTCTTCCGCCATCTCCTCAGCTCTCCCAGATGTTTCTGTCTCTTCTCTTGTTTGCAGAGGAGGGCTCCAAGTTTTCAGACACGATCCCCAGTGCATGGGATATCACATGGATCAAATGGCAACTGTCTGTACAGTCTTTGCGAAGAAGTCAGTGATGAATGGTAGAACAAGGAGCAATGGTCTCAGGTTACAGTGGGGGAGGTCTAGGTTGGATATTAGGAAAAACTATTTCCCTAGGAGGGTGGTGAAGCACTGGGATGGGTTCCCTAGGGAGGTGGTGGAATCTCCATCCCTAGAGGTAGTTAAGTACTGGCTTGACAAAGCCCTGGCTGGGATGATTTACTTGGGATTGGTCCTGCTTTGGGCTGGGGACTGGACTCGATGACCTCCTGAGGTCTCTTCCAACCCTAGGAGTCTATGATTCTAAGTCTGATTCCAAAAAAATATTTGAGCTTATGAAGAATTTGTTGCGAATCCCAATGCAGGACACAAGGGGGCGATGTCTCCTCAGTATTTTCTCTCCTCATGCTACTGAGGGAGCTGCTTTTTCCAGGAGAACCTGTTTTTAGACAGAAAAACTGACCAGGTTCCAGCAATGAAATGAAATTTTCCTTTCTCCCTTTCCCTTGCTCCCCCCTTTACACCTCCACCGACTTCAAAGGGAGCAGGAGCAGGCCCTTTAATGTCCTACTCCACTGGATGATGAGACAGTTAGGAACTGCTACCGTCCCTGACTCAGGAGGTTTCCTTGTTCAGGCTTTGCTGGAGTCTCTACCCTGGGCCAAGGAGGGCGATCGGGGATTTCCCCATGCTGGCCTAGGAGGGCTGCTTAAACAAGCCAGGGAAGGGAGGTGTGGCTGCCCAATGCAGCTCCTATCTACTTTTAACTGTGCATCCTTAGGCACACTGTGTGGAGCTGGCCCAAGCCACTTGCCTGAGCCCTACGTGCCCCCTTCTGCAAGGCTGGAACTGGCATTGCTGCTCACCTTCCCCCTAGCACGGGGCTGGCATCGCTGCTGGCGCCCCGCTCGCTCCCCTCCACTCCACTGTGGGGTTTTTTTTTACACCAAACTGAGCATTTGTCCCATTAGCTTTTGCCAGCTGATCAAGTGTGCTGCAGGGAAGGAATGCGAGGGCCCCCATGGGAAGGAAGGGGAGCAGCTCCCCCATCCACTTGTGGCTCTGGCTTTGATTCAAGGAGAGCCGGGCCTGTCTCAACAGCTTCCAGATCACCTGCTTTCAGAGGTGATTTATGGGCAGTAAGGGAGGTTTTATTAAATTCCAGCCTCCTGCCCCATTCCTGCAGGTGAAGTGCCAGGCAGCACCTCTGTATCTCATCCATCTCCCCAGCATGCCTGGCACAGGCCTGATCTGTGCGGGAACTGTGTTCCCTGCCCGTGGGATTCCTCCTCTGCTCTGTGGGACCCTGAGGAGTCTGTGTTCTCAGGGCCACTGGCCAAGCACAAATGGCTTTGGTGTTCCAGCCTGAATAAACACATCACAGGCCTGCACTCCTGAAATCACCTTGCTACTGGCCAACAGCCACATGGAACAGAACAGAACCTCCCCAGGTTCCCTGTCTTGGCTGGGAATTCATCCAGCCTTTCTCAGGATACCTGGCTGCTCTCCACCTTGCATCCCAGCCAGAAATCAGCCGAGAAGAAACCCTGTGTCTGAACATCTCAGCCAGATCTGGTCCAGTCCAGTTCTAAAGAGAGGCCAATGCTAGGGAACGGGATCTCGGGTCTCCTAAGCTAGTTTGCCCATCCTCACCTCTCTTCCCTCATCCCTGGGCATGCGGGCCAGCTGGGCACTTCTGCTTCCTCCTGAGCGGGACCCACCAGCCAGGAGATTTTTGCATGGGCCTCCCCTTGTGCTTCTGAAGGCTTGTTCTGAAGATACCACGGGGAGCCTGTAGAGCTCATCACCCAGCCTTGCTACCCTTCTGGCCTCCAGCCAGGCCTGGCTGGCTATTTCTATACCAGGGCCAGGCAAAAACACCTTTCCACCAGTTAACTGCATCCATATTAGGAGCTGCACTGGTTTAACTAGCTCTTCATAAAATCACCCACCTCGCTGACACAGAGCCCTTCTGATCTAGGAACTGCGCTAGCTTATACTGTGGCATATGGGGGATCTTGAGATTCTCTGCTCTGCCCCATTGGTACACTGTGCTCAGGCTGAGGGCAATAGCTGGCACAGGAACCAGCTAAAAATCCCGCCTTGCTCGGGTAATTGTCTGTTGACCAGTTATGGCTAGAACCAGTCAGCAGCTGAGTAGCCCAAAGGGCCTGGGAGAATCTGGGCTAGTGGCTTTAGTGGTAGCTGGGAGCCTTTATCCCCTTAGAATGGGAGCCCTCCTTGTAAATGGGGTCATGAAAACAGTCTGATTTGGTCCCCCCCGCCTTACTCCTAAGGTGGATTATGCCTTACTCCCCTTTCCCAGTGCACAGCAATAATTCTGACCCCCTCCTCAGCCCCCCGTTTCCAGCCACAGGGTGCTCCAGTTTGCTGTGCAGTGGATCAGTTAATGCTTCAATGCCCTAATAGATGTGTTAGTCCAGCCTCCTGGCTGTTTCTCCGTTTGGAGGGCTGCCAGAGGAGCTCTCCTTCTTCCCTTGCACCCAAAGCCTTTGGAGTCCCGCCAGGAATGAGGAGAAGATTGACGCTTGCCCCAGATCTCAGGTGCCTGCAGAAGCCTCGTGACTTGGGATCCTCGCCCAGAGCTGCCCTCCTCAGGCGGCCGTGCTCCACACGCCCACCCCGGCACGTGAGGCGCTCTCGACCTTGGCGCACTGAGTCAAGCCTCTGAAATTACAGGTTTACCCAGAGACTGCTGGACGCCTGGCGGGATAAGTGATCCCTGTGTCTGGAACCCACATGACACAGTGCAAGACAAATTGCTGCTGACTAAATATATGTTTGGGGTGTATCAAAAGTTGGCAGCGTGGCTGGCTGTGATAGCCAAAAGCAGGATGGGGGATGGGGAGGGAAATGGCCACATTCCTTTCCCCTTGTGTTACATTAAAAAGAAGCCTGGGAGCATCTGAGGCATGTTCACGGGGCTTTGGATGGGAAGCACAGCAGGGTTCAGCCAGGAAGGCTGATGTGGGAGATCAGTGCAGCAGTATTCCTAATGAAGGGGCTGTTCGTTAAAGTCTAATTATTAGAGGCCAGGACGAGAGCTACATAAGGGGCAGATGGCCCCACATCTGCTGTTGTTATGGGTATTACAGCGTCCTATGAAGCATCAGCTGCAGTCAGAGAGAAGATGCTGGAATAGATGGAGCATGGTCTCATCCAGTCTGGCAGTTCCTGTGTTCAGTCCCTGACCCGGGCGGAGCTGCCTGCTATCGCAGGGCACTCATTCTGGCACAGTGACATGTCTGTATTTAAAGGGGCAATGTCAGGTTTAAAAATCAGTCTCCTTGTCTGCATTACTGACCCCTTAGATCTACAACTGAAAGAATTTTATAATTGACATTTTATGTCTGCTTCCCTTTTTGGAATTCTCAGTGGAACTGGGTCTGTTTCCCTTTCTGTTTAGGGTCAGGTTCCCTTTCTGTCTCTCCACCACTGGCATAAAGGGTCCCAGTCGTTCCAATGCTGATAGCTGCTTTGAGAGGTGCCTGGGACTGCACCAAACTCTAACATAAAATGATTCATTTTTAATCATTAAAGCTCTGTGCCCATGGCTGTCACATTAGCTTTCATCTTCAGGCAGGCTTGCAGCTGGGACTCAGGGGTGTTTGTAAATCCCGAGTGTTTGCCCCTGAGTGAGGGCAGTGGGAAGGAGTGGATAAACCCCACCCTGGTTAGCAATGGGTTAATACGAGCCTGAGCCCAATCAGGTCATTGGGGGGCATCTGGAGGGGTAGTAGGTCTACATGGTGGTCAAAGCCAGCTGGTCATCATAAAGGCAAGAGCATTGGGAAGCATAAGAAGGCCAACAAGGAAACTGAGGAGAAAGGTGGCTGGGAATTCATACTCTGGAACCAGAACTGAAGGGTCCTGAGCCGGCAGGAAGCCCAGGATGGAGGGTCAGTGAAGCCTGGGGCCAGGTGCAGATGGTCCCAAAGGAGGAGAAAGCGGGAAGCAGCGAAGTCCAAGAGGCACTCAGGAGAAAGCCTGAGAGGTGCTGGCAGGCAGAGGGGAGAACTCTGCAGTTGCTCCCTGGGGAGTGAGGGAGTGGAGATATCTGGAAGAGACAGGAGTGGAGCAGCAACTGACCTGGACACAAGTGCAGGAGCCGGAACTCTGGGGGGAAGCCCTGAGAGATGCTGATTGTTATGAAGAGCCCAGGAAGAGGTTGGGTGGGAAGGCACAGGCTAGGAAGAGTTCAGGGAAACAGAGTAGTGACGGACAGAGCCAACCTTGGTAGCTTGTTCTAGAGTTGCTACACAGGAACCCAGCCTAGAAGATGGGTCTGGGTTCCCTCACTCGCAACTGGCCAGTTGGCATGAAATCCTCTGATGTCAGGGATAAGGACGAATGAAAGCCCAGAGAAAAGGGTATCACGGTTTTGAAAAAACTTGGAAATATTCATTGACATTTCTGTTGCCCTGGAATTGATGAACTACATGTGAATAGTTATTTTTGAGTCATTTTTTAAATATAAGGCTAGTACTAATATAAGACTACGGTATAATTGGCTGGATAACCATTCTCAGAGAATAGTTAATAATGGTTCACAATCATGCTGGAAGGGCATAACAAGTTGGGTTCCTCGGGAGTCTGTTTTGGGACCGGTTCTGTTCAATATCTTCATCAACGATTTAGATATTGGCATAGAAAGTACAATTATTAAGTTTGCAGATGATACCAAGCTGGGAGGGGTTGCAACTGCTTTGGAGGATAGGGTCATAATTCAAAATGATCTGGACAGATTGGAGAAATGGTCTGAGGTAAATGGGATGAAGTTTAATAAGGACAAATGCAAAATACTCCACTTAGGAAGGAACAATCCGTTTCACACATACAGAATGGGAAGCAACTGTCTAGGAAGGAGTATGGCAGAAAGGGATCTAGGGGTCATAGTGGACCACAAGCTAAATATGAGTCAACGGGGTGACACTGTTGCAAAAAAAGCAAACATGATTCTGGGATGCATTAACAAGAGTGTTGTGAGCAAGACACGAGAAGTCATTCTTCCGCTCTGCTCTGCACCGATTAAGCCTTAGTTGGAGTACTGTGTCTAGTTCTGGGCACCACATTTCAAGAAAGATGTGGAGAAATTGGTGAAGGTCCAGAGAAGTGCAACAAAAATGACTAACGGTCTAGAAAACATGAGCTATGAGGGAAGACTGAAAAAATTCGGTTTGTTTAGTTTAGAAAAGAGAAGGCTGAGAGGGGACATGATCGCGGTTTTCAAGTATCTAAAAGGGTATTACAAGAAGGAGGGAGAAAAATTGTTCTCCTTGGCCTCTGATGATAGGATAAGAAGCAATGGGCATAAAGTGCACCAAGGGAGGTTTAAGTTGGACATCAGGAAAATCAGGGTGATGCCTGACAGTTAGACACTGGAATAAATTGCCTAAGGAGACTGTGGAATCTCCATCACTGGAGATATTTAAGAGCAAGTTAGATACACATGTATCAAGAATGATCTAAATCAGAGGCAGGCAATAATTTTTGACTGGGGACCACTTCAGAAATTTTTGAGGAAGCCTCGGGTCCTCAGGCGGAAGGGGCGGGGCCAGGACACTTCTGTGCTTCCCTACCCACAGAGGGAAGCGCGCAAAGTCTTTGCCCCCCCCCCGAGACAACCACCAGCTGTTCTGAACAGCTGGAAGTTCCCTCTAGGTACCAGTGCCCCTGACAGTGGGAGGAGACTTTGTGTGCTCCCCCTTGCTGCCCCCAGGTCAATCAGGGCCTGGGGAGGGGGAGCCCGTGACATTTTTTTGCTCTCCTACCCCTGCCTGCAAGGGAACCTGCCAGCAACTGCCAGCAGAGCACCAGCTGGTGATTCACATTAAGTGCTGAGCCCCTTGCAGGGTGGGAGGAGACTTCATGTGTTCTCCCCGGCCCCAAGCCCTGATTGGCCTGGGGACAGGAGGGGGGGGAATACATGAAGTCTCCTCCCTTCCTGCCCCCATTCTGCAAGGAGTGTTCACTGCTTAGAAGCGCTGCACCCCTCGCAGGAAGGGAGGAGACTTTGTGCGCTTCCCACCCTGCCCCCAGGGCAATAAGGGCTTGGGGGCGAGGGGCACGCATGAAATCTCCTCCCGTCCTGCCAGGAGCACATGGCTCTTAGGAGTGCCGCACACTCCTTGCAGGGCAGGGGCAGGGCGGGAAGAGATTTTGCATGCTTCCCTGTGCCCCCAGGCCCTGATTAGCCTGGGGCCAGGGAGAGCAGTAGGGCTACCGTGGTCTGGATCAGCTCGCTTGGCCGGCCGGATCCGGCCTGCAGAGGCTCTTTTGCCCACCCATGATCTAGATGGTGCTTGGTCTTGCTGTGAGGGCAGGGGGCTGAACTCCAGGTCCCTTCCAGTTCTAGTGTTCTATGATGCTACGATTCACATACATTGTCACACTGTCTCTCTGGGTAATTCTACACTGCAGCGCTATTTCGGGATACTCCTGAAATAGCTATTCCATGTCTTGTCAGGATGCCCATTATTTTGTAATAGCTTTCCAAGTACCAGGCTTGCTATTCCGACGTCCCTGTAAACCTCGTTCCACGAGGATTAAGGGACATTTTGGAATAGCGCTTTATTTCGAGAAAAGTGCTATGTAGACAGCGCCAAATTTGAAAATAAACTATTTTGAAATACACTCGAAATAAGCTACTCCATTTGCACAGCTCAAATTGTGTAGCTTATTTCGAGCTACAGGTGAAGTGTAGATGCATCCTCTCACACAGCCTTGGATCTCCCACCGCAAGACAAGGGCATTTCCAATGTAAATAAGAACCATTGTAGACACAAATGAGCTTCTATTAGCTAAACTGATTATCATAAATCAATAGGGCCACATTTTCAGCCACAACCCTCTAACTGGACTTGCCATTTTTTGCATTACCTCCTGACTCACAGGGCCACACACCTGTTGAAGCATACAAAACAGTTGTATGCGAATGTTGTGAGTGCAAACTTTTGTGTGTGCAATTTTGTAAGCAGGGCATTGGATGCTCTGGCTGAGACCAGCTGAAAAAGTGTCCTTAAAATTCTAGGAAGTCTACAAAAGGCCACATTTGTTTTTTGTGTGTGAACGTAAGAACATAAGAATGGCCATACTGGGTCAGACCAAAGGTCCATCCAGCCCAGTACCCTGTCTGCTGACAGTGGCCAATGCCAGGTGTCCCAGAGGGAGTGAATAGAACAAGTAATGATCAAACGATCTCTCTCCTGCCATCCATCTCCATCCTCTGACAAACAGGCTACGTCTACACTGCAGGCTTCTTGTGCAAGAACTGTTTTGCGCAAGAGTTCTTGTGCAAAAGGTCTTCCACAAGAGTGCGTCCACACTGCCATGTGCTTTTGCACAAGAGATGTGCTTTTCCGCAAGAGCGTCCATGGCAGTGTGGATGCTCTCTTGTGCAAGAAAGCTCTGATGGCCATTTTAGCCATAGGGCTTTCTTGCACAAGAAATTCATGTTGCCTGTCTACACTGCCTTCTTGCGGACGAGCTCTTGTGCAAGATGGCTTATTCCTCATGGGGAGAGGAATAACTCTTTCAGAAGAAGCCCTGTTTTCCGACACTGTACTGTAAATTTACTTGCGCAAGAATGCGCGTGCAGTGTAGACGCTCTGCAAGTTTTTGCGCAAGAACAGCCGTTCTTGTGCAAAAAGCCTGCAGTGTAGACTTAGCCACAGAGGCTAGGGACACCATTCCTTACCCATGCTGGCTAATAGCCATTTATGGACTTAACCTCCATGAATTTATCTATTTCTCTTTTAAACCCTGTTATAATCCTAACCTTCACAACCTCCTCAGGCAAGGAGTTCCACAGATTGACAACGCGCTGTGTGAAGAAGAACTTCCTTTTATTTGTTTTAAACCTGCTGCCCATTAGTTTCATTTGGTGGCCCCTAGTTCTTATATTATGGGAACAAGTCAATAACTTTTCCTTATTCACTTTCTCCACACCACTCATGATTTTATAGACCTCTATAATATCCCCCCTTAGTCTCCTCTTTTCCAGGCTGAAAAGTCCCAGTCTCTTTAATCTCTCCTCATATGGGACCCATTCCAAACCCCTAATCATTTTAGTTGCCCTTCTCTGAACCTTTTCTAATGTCAGTAGATCTTTTTTGAGATGAGGAGACCACATCTGTATGCAGTATTCCAGATGTGGGCATACCATGGATTTATATAAGGGCAATAAGGGTATGTCTACACTACAGCACTAATTCGAACTAACTTAATTCGAATTAGTTAATTCGAAATAAGGTAATTCGAATTAGTACATCTAGACCTAAAAACTAATTCGAATTAGCGTTTTGCTAATTCGAACTAGCATGTCCACATTGAGTGGACCCTGAACCGAAGTTAAGGCTGGCCGGAACCAGTGCCGGCAGGGCATCAGGTTAGGACTTAGAGTGTGGAGCTGCTGCCTCAGGCTAGCCGAGGGCTGTGCTTAAAGGGACCCGACCTCCACCCGGACAGACAGTTCTTAGGGTTCCCTGCTTGCTTGTCTAACTCGATGACGGACAGCAAAGCAGTCCTGTCTTGGAGTGCCCTGAGTGCCCGCACTCGGCACATCACAGCACTCGGCCATCAGCCCGGTTGCACTTGCCACAGGCTGCCATCTGGGGGGTCAATCGGAGGGCTGTCAGGATCCAGGAGGCCCTGCAGGAGAGCTTCCACCCCAAGGAGCCTGCAGAGCCACCCCAGTCCTCCCCATCGGGGGCTCGTGCCCCATTCCTCCCCTCACCTCCTTCCACTTACCCCTCCCTAGCCCCCCGTTCCTGATGTAAAAAATAAAGGACATGTGTGTTCAAAAATAGAAACTCTCTTTATTTAACAAAACTGGGAGGGGGGGATTAACCTCTGGGGAGACTGGGAAAAGGAGGTGGGAGAGGGGAAGAAAGAGGGTGGGAGAGGGGAGGGGGAAACCTGGAGGAGGGAGCTGGAAGGGGAAGCCAGGGAAGAAGGAGGAGGGGAAGTATAAAACTATGGTATGCCATATCTTCAGTACTGTGTACAGATTGGTCTCCTCACCTCAAAAAAGATATTTTGGCCTTGGAAAGGGTTCAGAAAAGGGCAACTAAAATGATTAGGGGTTTGGAACAGGTCCCATATGAAGAGAGGCTAAAGAGACTGGGACTCTTCAGCTTAGAAAAAGGGAGACTGAGGGGGGATATGATAGAGGTATATAAAATCATGAATGGTGTGGAGAGGGTGAATAAAGAAAAGTTCTTCATTAGTTCCCATAATATAAGGACTAGAGGACACCAAATGAAATTAATGGGCAGCAGGTTTAAAACTAATTGAAAGTTCTTCTTCACACAGCACATAGTCAACCTGTGGAACTCCTTGCCACAGGAGGCTGTGAAGGCTAGAACTATAACAGAGTTTAAAGAGAAGTTAGGTAAATTCATGGAGGTTGGGTCCATGGAGTGCTATTAACCAGGGGGTAGGAATGGTGTCCCTGGCCTCTGTTTGTGGAAGGCTGGTGATGGATGGCACGAGACAAATCACTTGGTCATTGTCTTTGGTTCATCCCCTCCAGGGTACCTGGTGCTGGCCGCTGTCGGCAGACAGGCTACAGGGCTAGATGGACCTTTGGTCTGACCCAGTACGGCCATTCTTATGTTCTTATGTTCTAAGCTCAGGGCTCAGGATCGGGGTGTCTCACTGGACCAACTTGATTTTCATGCAAACCTGCTCCTGGGTCCACATGTGGCCTCTGGTGGCCAGGCTGTCAGCCATGCGGCTGTAGACAGCAGCGTTCCTGTGGCTAGTGCAGAGATCGTGGACGTTGGAGGCCTCCCCCAAACCTCGATGAGGTCCATGATCTCCGCACTAGACCAGGCGGGCGCCCGCCTCTTGCGGCCCCGGGCAGGCTCCTGGGAGCCGCCAGCCTGGTCCTGGGAAGAGGCGGAGGGCTGGGTGGCAGCAGGTGGCTGGCTCATGCTGTGCCAGGTGCAGGGTCTTCTGGCTGGGTGCTGACAGGCTTGCAACTGGCACAAGCACTGTAGCCAGACCGTGCCCCTTTAAGGGCTCCAGGGCCGGGAGGAAGGCAGAAGAGTTTCCCTGGTTTGGCCCAGAGTGGCCACCAGGGCAACCTGGGACGGGCTAGCCTCCAACTAGTTCAAATTAAGTGGCTACACAGCCCTTAATTCAAACTACTTAATTCGAACTAGGCGTTAGTCCTCGAAGAATGAGGTTTACCTAGTTCGAATTAAGCGCTCCGCTAGTTTGATTTAAATTCGAACTAGCGGTTTGTATGTGTAGCCCTATTAAAGTTAATTCGAACTAACGGCTGTTAGTTCGAATTAACTTTGTAGTGTAGACATACCCTAAGATATTCTCCGTCTTATTCTCTATCCCTCTTTTAATGATTCCTAACATCCTGTTTGCTTTTTTGACTGCTGCTGTACACTGCATGGACGTCTTCAGAGAACTATCCACGATGATTCCAAGGTCTCTTTCCTGATTAGTTATAGCTAAATTAGCCCCCATCATATTATATGTATACTTGGGTTATTTTTCCCAATGTGCATTACTTTACATTTATCCACATTAAATTTCATTTGCCATTTTGTTGCCCAGTCACTTAGTTTGGTGAGATCTTTTTGAAGTTCTTCACAGTCTGCTTTGATCTTAACTACCTTGAGCAGTTTAGTATTGTCTGCAGATTTTGCCACCTCACTGTTTACCCCTTTCTCGAGATCATTTATGAATATGTTGAATAGGATTATGAATATGTTGTGAAGTCTTACCAGTTCTCTCCAGGCAGGGGAGCTGTAGACTTTGTTGGCTTGTTTCCTGTGAGCTTACTCTAATATTTGCCAGCAAGAGTTTGTTTGCACGTGTTCTTGCTGTGTTGCAGCATGTTGCTAGCCAGCAGGGCTTAGAGGGAGCCGGATATCCTGGCAGTTGCTTTATGGCTAGAGGCTCTGCACAGTAACGGATTGCGCGACACTCAGACTCTATTGGGGAATCCACAGAGTAAGGTTCAGTGAGATTAAATCCTCAGTTAGGGTGCTGGCTGGGAATGTGTGAGGAGCACCAGAGTCGGGAGGGGTGGGTCAGGCTGCTCAGGGCAGGGGGTTGGGTGTGGGGACTCAGGGCAGGGGGTGGAAGTGCAGGAGTTAAGATGGGGGTGAGGGGCTCAGGGCAGGGGGATGTGGGGTGGGAGGGTTCAGAGCAGGAGGTGGTGAGTGGGGAGCTTTGGACTGGGGATGCGACTGATCCAACTGGCTGCCCAAGCATCAGAGCTGTGCCACCCAGGTATCGGGGCTGGCGTGGCTGTGCTGCTCTCACCCAGCACTGGGAACTGTACTGCTGGAGCACTGGGGCTGGAGCCTGTGCACTGGCAGCATCCAGGGCCCTGCCCCTGGCTGGCCAGTCTCTTACCATTGCACTGCACCAGGGCAAACCAGTTTACTTTCACCTTTGCCCCCTGCCAGTGAGCAAGCAGCCAACACTAACACAGACCCGGAGCCACCACTCCTGCCTGGCTCTGAGAGGAAACATAATGCTGATCCAAGTGCTCTGCAGACCTAAATCCCCTGCATGCTTCATGCAGCAGCCGCCCTGTGCTTCCTCTCTGCAGGCTCCATGTTTACGGGTGAAAGGGATGATCCTTCTCATTGTCCCTGGGCTCTCTGAGATTGCCTGCAAGTACATGACTTTCTGCCAGCTGTGCCAGTCAGCTGACCTTTGCAATGAGACCCGCCAGGCCGTTAGATAATAGCAGTGTTTGCTGAGTCCTGGCTGGACTGCGGGCAGCCAGTGCTGTTTGAGGCATGCGCTCTGTGTCGCAGTGCAAAGCCTGGTAGTGCCGGATTGTTTGGATTGGGGGACTCTGACCCATCTCCAATGCTCCGCTTCACCTGCTGGATCTTTAATTACCCAGCCAGATGCACTATGGAGTGAAATCCAGATTGGGTTCAATTTTTGTGTGGTGAATCAGAGTTTCTTCTGATCCCTTTTGCTTTCATACTTTGCATCTCTGGAAAGTTTTCACAGGAATTTAGACAGGGAGGCATTAACCCCAACACACACACCTTACTAGTTTGCAGATGGGGAAACTGTGGCATTTCACAATGAAGTGACTTGACCTACATCAAAGAGACAATTGGTGGCAGAGCTGGGGAAAGAACCTACATCTCCATTCTCAATTCTCTGGCTCTAATCACGAGGCCCTGGTCTACACTAGGGAGTTATTTTGAAATAACAAGTGGCGCAGCCATACTACCCAGCCTGTTTTTTCAAAATAACGAGGAATAAGGCTTATCTCAAAATAGTTATTTTAAAATAACGGCCGTGTGGATGCTCCACAGTTGCTATTTCAAAATAACAACTCTCCAGAGCCATTCAAAGTAATTACTCCCCAGAGCTGCCCTGGGGCTCTAAGTCAAGCTAGCGCGTCTACACTAAGGGAGCCTGCCTTGGACTAATTTCAAGGCTTCCCTGTAGTGTGGACGTGCTATTTCCAAATAGTCATTTTGGGAGTTATTATTTCTAAATACGTTATTTCAAAATAATTTCCGAGTGTAGACATGCCCTAGGTGACACTGCCTTTTTACCATCAAGAAAGAGACAACTATGACATGGATTTGCTTATTAGATCTTTTGTATCAATGCTGTCAGCACAGCTCTGGAAGACAGGGGCTGCTCCTAAGCTTGCACTGGCGTTGCAGGTAGGCCCTACAATAACAGTGGCTATTTTTGAAAAAGAAAGGAGCCAGAAATAGATATTTAGTATCTGAAATGTTTCCCTAACACCAAGGTAGCGCCTTTGGGAGTAGTCTCTGGAAAACAATTAGTGAGTGATATGCCAACCTCTCTTCCTCCCTCTCCTCCACCCTGGCTCTGAGGTCTGTCTTTCTATAAATCACCCACAAAGGTGGATGCATTAGTCAGATCCACGCTGTTACCCATTCACCTGCAGCTAGCTTGGTTTGTGTTTAAATTACCTCTTGGGTGTGTCTCTTTTGAGTAATGTTTCATTATGATTGGTTGGCTTTTGGGGCTGGGTTTGTAGTCTGTCCTTTTTGCTTCATTTCATGGCCCTCATAGCTTTTGGGCCAGGCTGTTTTGCACCCCCTTACCTGCACTGACTTGTGGATCTCCAGCGGATGCTATTGAGGTTTGCATTCTGGGTTCTGCAGCTCCCTGGGCTTTGTGCTTTCTAACCCTGTTCCTCCTCCCTCCTGTAAGAGAAAGAAAGAGCCTGAAGCAGAGGCCTGGTGCCAGAACCAAAGTAAGCAAGAGTTATACTCTGAGGCCGTGTCAAAAGCAGATGTTTGCCTGCAAGTCAGTGTCTCTCGGCATGAGAACTGCTAGCACTGCTAAACGCACATGGAATAGGTAAATACATTCTACCAGGACAGCACAGGAACACCCAACTGAGTACATGATCAAATAGTTTGAAACAAGATTGAAAGCAAAACAACAGGCAGTGACTGCTTTGGAGGAAAGTGCAAGGGGAGGTACCAAACATGTCATGAATGTGTCAGATGATATGTACAGTGTGAATCATAGATTGTTTATCTCTGTCTATGAATGTTGGGGGATCTCAGCTTAACTCTTTGGTCGGCCTAGGGGGCAATAGTGAATTCATACTATTGATTAAGCCGAGTCCATTGTCCCAGGTACAAACACATAGGGGCTCGGAGGCCATCTGCCTACCGACAACTATTAATGTACTTTGACAATAAACCTGACTCAGGTGCCTTTGTATCTTACCTGAGTCTGTGGTCTTTGGGGGCTCTCGTGAAGTCTGTTATGGTAGCTACGTGCACAGAGCTGGCACGATATACTGAGGGACCCTACAAAAACGCACGCAGCTGAACGTTTATCATCACTGATGGAGCAGGAGACCTGTCAGGATCCTACACCAGAGGAGACCTCTGTGATGGAACCCATCACACCCAGGAACTCTGAACCTAAATGCATGTTCCTCTAGTGCCATGGTCACCAACTAGTTGATTGCAATGGTCTGGTTGATTGCGGAGGCATTGCCAGTCGATCACGAGGTGTTCCCAGCCCCCCTTTACTCCTCCTCACCCCCAAAGAGGAGCTCAAGCTGGCACTACAACCAACTGTGAAAATGAAGCTAGCGCCAGCTTCCTGTGGTGTGGGGGGGGGAAGTCGCATGGCTGTGCGCCAGATCTGGCGTCTCAGGAAGCACGCACTGCTCCTCCCCTCCTCACAACAGTGGGCACACTTCCTGACATGCCGGATCTGGCGTACAGCCATGGGACTTCCTTCCCCGCACTGCCTGCCTTTCTTCCTTCCTGCAGCATGGTCAGGGGGAGAAGTCCCATGGCTGTGCACCAGATCCAACTTTCTTGTCTTCTCTTCCTTGCCTGTACTTGGGGCGGGAGGGTGGGTTAAGATGGTGGCACAGGATCCAGAGTGGCTTTGTCCAGCGTTACCCAGAGATCCTCGTCCCTGAAGACCCACAGGTACCAGCTGTGCTGTCCCTTGCTCCTCCCCTTGCTCAGGCCCCCACCAACACCCTGCCCCCTGCCCAGGCCCCCCCAGCACCCTGATACTGCCCTCTGCCCAGGCCCTCACCAGCACCCTGCCCCCTGCCCAAATCCCCACCAGCATCCTAGACCCTAGCCAGACCTCCACCAGCACCCTCCTGCTGCCCCATGGCCAGACACCCACCAGCACCCTGCTCCTGACCCCTCCCTCCTGGCCAGACACCTACCCCCAGCTTGTTTCTGTACCCTACTTTCCACCCAGATTCTGCACCCCATCCCCATCCCCATCCCACTCACTGGCAGCCCTGTCCCGCACACTGGATCCCTCATTTTTGGCCCACCTCAGAATCTAGAGGGGCCCACAAAATCCACTAACCCTGGAACCCAGGAGAATTAATCTGGCCGGAGGCCTTGAACCTCAGTCCTACCTATCCTCCCCTTCCTCCCCCGGAGCTGGAGTACCAGTGGTCTCAGTTGGGGCCACATCAGTGAAGTTGGTGGGGTTTGGAGGGGTTGATTTTTTGACTGATTTTTCTGTGGGTCAGTGCCCCCTGACCCAAAACAGGTTCCCCGCCCCTCCCATAAATAAAGAAAATGCTGAGATGTTTTGTGTAGGACATAATATTTTATTTAAAAATGAAACCTGGCCAACAAGTCCCCAATTGGGGCCAAGCCCCCATGTGGCAGAGAAGCATCATAACACTCCTGCACCCCACAGACACCCAACCCTGAGCCCATCACCCACCTAAACCCTTTGCCCTGAGCCCTTCATAGGCCCCAACCCAAACTCCTGCACCCCCACCTCCACACGCCTGTGGCTTGCTCAGCACCCCAACCCTCCACCTGACCCCAACATTCTCCAGCCTGGAGCCCCCTCCCTGGGCCAGCATCTCCTTCTCCTCCTCCTCCTGCACCCAGATTCCCTCCCAGAGCTTGCACCTCTCACCCCTTCCCACACCCAAATCCCCCATTCCCACCCCAAAGCCTGCACCTCCTGTCTCAAACCTGGGGACAGCAAATGATGGAGAGGGCAGAGCCTCAAGGAAGGGGTAGTGTCTTGGGGAAGGATGGGGCGGTAGATCTTGGCTTGCCCTGACATTTAAAAAGTGATCTTGTGTGTAAAAAGGTTGGAGAACACTGCTCTAGTGCATGGGCTAAAAGAGCTGCTTGTAGCCAGTAGCTCAGAAACTTGGGATGTAGTCCAGCCTCCCCCTCCCCCTTCCCCTGACACTGTTCCCATGCCTAGAGGGGCAGAGAGGCAGTGTGTAAATGTGGGATACAGGGACTTACTTCCTAGGGGGCAGCATGATCTTAGGACGGGAACTCTAGGGTTCCAGGCCTGGTTTTGCCATGGATTAGCAGCCTGTCAGCCCTCCACATGCCTCCATTTTCCCAGCTGTAAAAGGAGGGGCAATAATATTTCCTCACAAGTGGTGCCAGGCCTGGCCAATAGCTGCACTGCACACCAGCACCGGGAAGATGCTGAGGATTGCGAGTCACTCTCGTAATTGGCTTGACATTGCAGCGCTTGTTTTCCTTTTTAAACTTGGAAGTAATGTTTGGCCTGCGCTCCAGGCTGGAAGCTGAGAAGCATAGTCCTTCCTTCCCGCCCCACCCCCAGATGGGACCAAAGTGCTGAGGCTGCACTGCTCACATGTGAGAGAGCCCAGCGCCAGGATACCAGATTCCCTCCTTCCAGCTTTTCCATTTCATGTGCCAAGGGGCCAGCTCTGCAGCCTGGTATAAATCTTTCCTAATTCCATCATTGCTTCAGTAGCGATTACAGCCTGGCTCCTGCGGCGCCTTCTGCACTTTTCCTTCACCCAGATTTGCTGGGTTTCCTTTCCCCCCCTTTCCAGTTTCCTGCTCCCCTTCTCCTCCAGTTACCAGCTGGATTCTGTAGCTCCTGTTCTGTAGCTTCTGTCCAGCATCTCCCAGCAGAGAAACAGCGGCACAGCGGGGTTGGTGGGTTTCCATGCCTGCCATTCCAGTCAGTAGGGGGCAGGGCTGCTCACTACCTGCCCCCAAGCGCATGCAAATGTGCTGGTGGGACACTAAGAGTACGTCTACACTAGCCCCCTAGATCGACCTAGGGAGGCTAATGAGGGCGACCAGAATTGCAAATCAAGCCCGGGATTTAAATATCCCGCGCTTGATTTGCATGTTCCCAGCAGGTCACCATTTTAGAAATTGACTAGCCCAAAGTAACTGCCCTCGTCTACACGCGGCAGTGAAATGGGATGCTGGAATAAAGCCCTAAATCGAATTAGGTGGTATTCCACGAGGAGTAACTTAGTTCGGATTAACTTTAAACTGCTGCGTGTAGCCGCGGGCAGTTCGTTCGAACTAAGGGGGATTTAAAAATGGCGGCCGGACGGGAACATGCAAATAAAGCCCGGGATATTTAAATCCCAGGCTTCATTTGCAACCCTGGTTGCCTGATTTGCCTACCTAGCTCGTATTAACGAGCTAGTGTAGACATACCCTCAATTATTAGAAATATCGATAGTTGGGTTTGTGATGAGCCATATGGTGAATTTGCTTGCTAGGTGCAAAGGTGGCGGACCTTTCGATACATCTGTACAGACTTATGACCAGTGCAGGGAGGAATCATAGAATCATAGGTCTGGAAGAGACCTCAGAAAGTCATCGAGGAGCCAGTGACTGTGGTCCAGGTAGGTACCGGTGGCAAAGGAAAAGGTGGGAATGAGGTGCTGCATCTACCTGACAGATAAGATATTAAAGTCCAGGACCTCCACGATTGCATTCTCTAAAAATGGCTCCAGTTCCATGCGCAGGACCAGTTAAGCGAACTGCAGGGTTTCAAAGTATGGGTGAGATGCTGGTGGGCGCAGGAGGGATTTAGGTTTATTAGGAACTGGGGAATCTTTTGGGAAAGGAGGAGCTGATACAGGAAGGACGGGCTTGACCAAAGGTGGAAATAAGCCAGTGCACTCTGGTGCAGTGCACCGGTAATAGATTGGCGGGTGGCGGGGAGGGGGCCTCTGGATGCTATCGGCACCTTAGGCTGCCCAGCCACAGCACACCCAGGCTCCAATCCCGGTATACGGGTGGCCAGGCAGCGTGGTCCCTACCACTCTGGTGCTTGGGCAGCTGTTGTACTTAAAGTACCACACGGGATCTTTTCAGGGGCATAAGGCAAAACAGCACATTTATTGGTAATACATATAGCAATCAACACTCATCATATGCATTCACACACACAAGCACACTCCGTCTTGCTGTTGTTACCAATAGTTGCTCCCCCTAATTGCACTGGCCAGGTGAGTTACATGGGGGAGTGGGAGGAGTCGGGCTTCTGCTGATCCGGATCGATGCTCCCATGTTAACAAGACAAAACCTGGGGTCCTCCTGCAAGATGCCTTTGATTTATAGTAGCTCCCCTCTCATGCAAATCTATCATCTTATGCATATGCAAAATCTGTGATAGTCATCATATGCAGATGCAATTAGTCATTTGTGGCACCTTTTTCTGAGTGTTGTCTCAATGCTGCCACATTCACCTTCAAAGAGGGGGCTTCCCAAAGCAGGCACTTACTGCTGACTCCCAAGGCCTCCATATGTCCAGTCTTCTTTCAATGGGCCCACTTCACAGGTCTCATTGGTTTTGGATTTGGCTTCCATCCCCACTCCAACCCTTCCCAGAGGTGCTTGTCTTCAGCCTTATCCAGTCACACCTCATTCACTCAACAGGGCAATCCATTAAGCAAAAGCGGGGAGATCTATTCTGGTAACAAAGACATTCTCTTTCCCTTGCTTATTTTAGGGACTATTCTACCAAGACTTAATACAAACTATCTATATAAATGGACTTGATACAAAGTTAAAAACTTAATACAGAGATGATATGAAGATGATCCACACTCTTATGAAAATGATTAATACAGAGATTTATGATTAATACAGAGATGTATCTACACAGCCAGGCAAAAAGGTGGCCACACTCCCAGCCTAGACTTCCCCCCCATACCACCCAACCACCTGCCCTGAGTCCTCCACTCCAATCCCCTCTCCTGAGCCACCTCACAACCCCCTATGCAGTGTCCCGCACCCCCCACATGCTCTACACCCTTGCCCTGAGCTCCCCCACCTGCCTTCATTCCTGCATCCCACCCCAAGGCCCTCACACCTCTCAACCCCCTGCCCTGATGCCTGCACCCCCTACATTCCCAACCTCTGCCCTGAGCCCAGTGTTCCCTGTAAGCTGAGCGCTTGGGCGGCCACCCAGGAGAGATTCAAGTGTTGCCCACCTGGTTAAGCAGAGCGCCCATAGTGTTTCACAGCCAGCAGCATGTGTTTCTATTGGTGGTGTACATGTGCACAGGCCTTGGCACACAACAACATTTATTCCACACATGGATGGAAAAAAATTAGAGGGAACCCTGCCTGAGCCACCAGTCTTGTGCCCTGGGCTCCCCCACATCCACATCCACCCCTGCCCCGAGTCCCCAGCACTTCATCCCACA
Source organism: Rafetus swinhoei (assembly GCA_019425775.1). Classification (NCBI taxonomy): domain Eukaryota; kingdom Metazoa; phylum Chordata; order Testudines; family Trionychidae; genus Rafetus; species Rafetus swinhoei. The sequence goes on from CM033438.1 coordinate 7,235,648, forward strand.
CTTAAATTTCTTACACCTACTGTCCTATCATAACTGCCCCCCAACCACCTGTCCTGACCCCCTTACCAAACGGGGTTTGCAATAAGACTACCAGTAAGAAATTTAAGAAACAACCAATGGTCTGGTAGCACTTTATAGACTAACAAAACATGTAGAGGGTGTCATGAGCTTTTGTGGGCACAGCCCACTTCTTCAGATGACCGGAGTGTTGAGTTTAGGATGTGCAAATCCAAAATAAATAGGGGAGAAGGTGGGGGGGGAGGAAGGGGCGGTGCTTTCCTGCCATAAAGTAATTAAATTTAACATCTTTGTGGGGAGGATACCAAAGAAGCTCACCGTGGTAATATTTAACTTCCAAAAGGGAAGACTACAGAAAAATGAGCTATTTGAATGGAAATAAAATGAATAGTCACAATAGTGAAATGCCTAAGGATAATGGAAAGAAGCATAAATTCTGGCAAGTCAAGTTAAAAGTATGATTAGGCAGGCCAAAAAGACTCTGAAGACCAGCCAGCAAAAGACACAAAATGTTACAGGATTTTTGTAAAGTACCCCAGAAGCAGGAAACCTGCCAAACAGTCAGTGAGGCCACTGGATAGGCAGGGTGCTAAGGAAGCACTCAGGACAGAAAGCCATTGAGGAGAAGCTAATTGTATTCTTTGCATTGGTCTTCCCTGCAGAGCATGTGAGGGTGATTCCAACACTTGAGCCATTCTTTCTCGGTGACAGATCTGAGGAACTGCCCCAGGTGGCATTCAGCCAAGAGATCTACAGGAATTTAAATATGACATTTATCAGAAGGGGATGCATCTGATGAAGGACGTGTTTGCCCAAGAACGCTTATGCCCAAATAAAACTTTTAGGGCACATCTATACAACAGGACTAAACTCGAAATAAGCTATGCAACTTGAGCTATCCTAATTGCATAGCTCAAGTCAAAATAGCTTATTTCGACTTTTGGCACCGTCTACACAGCAGTTATTTCAAGATAGAGCACTCTTCCCCCGACTTCCTTACTCCTCGTACAATGAGGGTTACAGGAGTTGGAGTAAACAGTCCTCCAGCTCAACATTATTTCAACATTATGTCAAAATAACTGCTTGTGTATAGATGCGGACTATGTTATTTCAGAATAACATCAGTTATTCCAAAATAACAATGCCATGTAGGCATAGCCTTAGTCTTTAAGGTGCCACAGGACTCTGCATTGTTTCTGCAAATATGACACTGCAGAACAACTAACTGTGGGATGTGTGTCACCTATTGCTTAAATCAACCTCTGTACCAGATAACTAATGCAAAAGCAATTTTTAAAAAAGCGACTAGTTTTGGCAGGCTTTTTCACTTTTAATTTAACTGATCCTCTCTGGAAGAAGCAGAGCCACAAACCAGGGATAGGAAGAGGTGGATGTGTGGACATTAAGTCCCAGTGTGCAAGTGCCCTACGCAACTGCGTATTCTGACCTATGGGTAAGGACAGTCCTGTGTTGCATGAAGAAATGCTTCCTTTGGTTGTTTTAAAACTACTGCCTATTCATTCCATTTGGTATCCCCTAGTTCTTGTGTTATGAGAAGGAGTAAATAGCATTTCTTTATTTACTTTCTCCACGAGTCATGATTTTACAGACCTCTATCATATTCCCCGTTAGTCGTTATTCATCTCTTTCCCAAGCTGAAAAGTCCCAACTGTATTAATTTCTCCTCATATGGAAGCTGTTCCATACCACTAATCATTTTCCAATTCCAATATATCTTGAGAAGGAATGACCACATCTGCACATAGTATTCAAGATGTGGGCGAACCATGGATTTATATAGAGGAATTTGATATTTTCTGCCTTATTATTTATTCCTTTCTTAATGATTCTGAACATTCTATTTGCTTTTTTTGACTGCCACTGCACAGCCAGTAAATGTTTTCAAAGAACTATCCACAATGATTTCAAGATCTTTCTCTTGAGCAGCAACAGCTAATTTAGACCCCTTCATTTTACAAATACGGTTGGGATTATGTCTTCCAATGTGCATTATTTTGCATTTATCAACTTTGAATTTTAGCTGCCATTTTGTTGCCCAATCACCCAGTTTTATGAGATCCCTCTGTAGCTGTTTGCAGTCTGCTTTGGACTTAACTATCTTCAGGAGTTTTGTATCATCTGCAAATGTTGGCTCTTCACAGTTTACCCCTTTTTCCAGATCATTTATGACTATGATAAATAGGGTTGGTCCCAGTACAGACCCCTGGGGTACCCCACTAGTTACCTCCGCTTCATTCTGAAAACTGACCATTTATTCCTCCCTTTTGTTTCCTATCTTAACTAGTTGCTAATCCATGAGGAGACCTTCCATCTTATCCCATGACAGCTTAGTGAGGGAAGCCTTTGGTGAGCGACCTTATCAAATATTTTCTGAAAGTCTAAGTACACTGTATTCATAGGCAGTAGGTCAGTAGGTGATGACTGTCTTTGGGAGGCAACCCCAATCCCATCCCTTCCATGCCCACCTGGCCACTGGCCCCCAACCCGCACCCTAGCAACCCCCCCCCAACAGGGCCACTGGCTCCTGCCTAAGGCTAGAGCCTTCCCCCTGTACAGGGAAGCCATGCAACCCCAGCTCCCTTCCCTGATCTCCAGAGCACTGGGCAACCCCAGTTCCCCCCTGCAGCCCCTGGATCAGCTGGGCAACCCCAGCTCCTCCCAGTCCCAGAGGCCCTGGCACTGCTCTGGCCACCTGAGCACCTGGACAGCTGCGTGGCCCTGGCCCGGGCCTCAGGAGCAGCTGAGCAGTCATGCCACAGTCCTAGCCTTCCCACCCAGCTGGGAAGTCTTTTTTGGAAGCCAATACCTTCCCTTGCCCACATTACCTGCCACCCATTACTATTGACCCCTCAAAGAATACAGTAGATCAAAAGCTTCAGAGGGGTAGCCGAGTTAGTCTGTGACAGGAAAAACCTTAAAAAACAACTTTAGACTTTAAAACAACTCAGCACTTTAAAGACTAACAAACTATATAGATCAGCGTTTCTTAAACTTTTTAAGACCGAGGAACACCAAACAATTTTTTTTTATGAGGAACACCAAGAGTTTTTGGTTGAGCAAAATAAAAAAAACCAACAACCCGCACCTTACCCCTTGAACACCAGACAACACTTTTATTGACAACGACAATATTCGCTCACTGCCCAATGATAATTTAAGTATCTTTTTAATTATCTTTTGAAAAGTGAAACCTCTCTTTTAATCTAAGTATCCCACACATAACCTGTCAATTGCTATCCATTAAATAAAAAAAAAAAGTTGTCAAACAAAAAAGTAACATTGTATCTGGCCCCCCTCAGCTGTCCTGGATAACAAGTGAGAGCAAAAGGCAGCGGTGCAGAAAAGGACCTGGGGATTACAGTGGATGAGAAGCTGGATATGAGTCAACAGTGTGCCCTTATAGCCAAGAAGGCTAATGGCATATTAGGTTGCATTAGGAGGAGCATTGCTAGAATATCTAGAGAAGTGATTATTCCCCTTTATTCGGCTCTGGTGAGGCCACATCTGGAGTATTGTGTCCAGTTCTGGGCTTCCCACTACAGAAAGGATGTGGACGCATTGGAGAGGGTCCAGCGGAGGGCGACCAAAATGATTCGGGGGCTGGAGCACGTGACCTATGAGGAGAGGCTGAGGGATTTGGGTTTGTTTAGTCTGCAGAAGAGAACAATGAGGGGGGATTTGATAGCAGCCTTCAACTTCCTGAAGGGAGGTTCCAAAAAGGATGGCGAGAGGCTGTTCACAGTAGCGAGGGATGGCAGAACAAGGAGCAATGGTCTCAAGTTACAGTGGGAGAGGTCTAGGTTGGATATTCGGAAAAACTATTTCACCAGGAGGGTGGTGAAGCACTGGAATGGGTTACCTAGGGAGGAGGTGGAATCTCCATCTCTGGAGGTGTTTTAAGTCTCAGCTTGACAAAGCCCTGGCTGGGTTGATTTAGTCAGGATTGGTCCTGCCTTGGGCAGGGGGCTGGACTTGATGACCTCCTGAGGTCTCTTCCGGCTCTATGATTCTATGACCTGCTCCTGCCTCCTCCCTCTGGCCAGACACCCTACTCCCAACCTTGAACCTCAGTCCTTTCTGCCCCTCACTTTCTCTCCCCCCGCATGGGGCGGGAGTGCCAGGAGAATGAGGTATCTCAATTCGGGGCCACATCAGTGAGGGTTGGGGGATTTTGGGGAAGTTCTTTTTGCTTTTCACTTGTGTGGTCCCCAGATGATTTTTCTGTGGGTCAGTGGCCCTCAGCCCAAAAAAGTCCCCTACCCCTGCCATAAATAAAGACAATATTGAAACCTTTTGTGTTTGACATATTTTACTTTATTTAAAATGTAGTTTGGTAAACTAACATGAGAAAGTAAAAGTGCCCAGCCCTCATCTGGCCACAGCGTCCTGTCCCCAGCCGCAATCCTGGGTCAGGCCCTACGGACTGACACCCGTCTGGCCACAGGAAGGGCTGGCAGTGGCAGCCCCTCTCTTGCTGCAGCACGGTTAGGAGGAGAGGCCACAATTCAGCTGTGGTGATCCTGGCCCGGCTCCTTGTCCAGCTACTACTGCCTGGGTGAGGCAGCCGAGCCCTGGCCAAGTAAGGTAATCCAGCCCCATGACTCCACCCCCATACTCTACTTCCCATCCCCAGCACCCTGCTCTGCCTCCTGCACCTCCCACATACCCAGCACCCTGCCCTGAGCCCCTCTTGCATCCCCACATCCACAAACTGCACCCCCACCAGCAGAAGTCCCATTAAATAAAGTCTGTGAGTACATTTCATTTATGCTAATATTAATCATCATGTCAATTAATTAAGTTGTGTATTTTCAGTCATGCAAATGGGTATTCTTACATACTGGCTCTTTGTTGACCACTTGTTCTGAATTTTGATCTAGTTTGGCTCTTTGGTTTGAAAAGGTTGCCAACTCCTGCGACGAGTCCATTTGTAACAAGCCCAGTTCAGAAGTTTATATCACCGAATTTTGACTAACAAGTTCTCAAGCAGCAGTTTTCTTGCTTTCTCTAGCTGTAAATAATGTAATTATTGCTGCTGGCAATATTTCAGGATTTGTGCCTACTGTGAAATCAACAGCTAATTTCTAAGTTATTTACAAAACAAAAAAACCCTGGAGATTTCAGGTGCCTAAGTATCCTCTGGAATCCCCGTTTAAGTTGCCTCCTCCATCCCCACCACAATCTGAAATGGCCCCCTGGTGAGTCAGGAGTGGCCAGAGGGCTGCAGGGGGACCATGGGAGCAGGCAAGATGCAGCCCCCATCTGACAGCATGGAGCTCGCCTTGAGCTGCAGGCCAAGCACCAGGCATAAAGGGCAAGTGCAGCTGCGGCAAGGGATCTGCCAACCTGTCACAATAATCCCAACTATACGTATAAAATCAGCTCTCCCCACTCAAGAAAGAGATTTTGGAGCGTTGCGGAGAGTTCTCTAAACATCTGCTCAATGTTCAGCAGCAGTCAAAAAGGCAAACTGGGTTAGGGTCCATTCAGAGAGGGATAGAAAATAAATCCATGGTATGCCCGCATCTCCAAAAGGTATATTAGAATTGAAACAAGTACAGACAAGGGGGAAATTATTAGGGGTTTGGAAGTTTCCATATGAGGAGAGATTAAAAACACTGACCCGGTTAAGCTTAGAAAAGAGATGACCAATGGGACTTACGATCAAGGTCTATAGTCATGACTGGTGTGGTAGAAGGGAAGTGTTATTTACCTCTGCACATAACAACAACTAGGGTCACCCAATGCAATCAATGGGCAGCAGGTTTAAAGCAAACATAAGGAAGTACTTCTTCAGTCCACCTGTGGAACTCATTGCCAGAGGATGTGTGAAGGCCAAAAGTACAACTGGGGTAAAAAACATTAGGGCTACATCTATACTACAAGCCTCTTGCAGAAGAGCAAATGCAAATGGAGCGCTCATTTGCATGGGTCACGCTCTCATTTGCATTTCCTCTTCCTTTCCCTTTTGCACAAGTGGTTTTTGCACAAAAAAGCACTGTGTAGATGGCACCTTTTTACGCAAAACCCCTCTTTTGCACAAGAGCCATTCTTCCTCATTTTTTGAGGAACTAGAGCACAGAAAGGTGGGGAACTAGAGCACAAAAAAGTTAAGGGACTTACCCAGCATCACAGAGGAAGTGTGCCTCAGAGCCAGGAATTGAACCCAGACATGTTCAACTGTTATTAGCCTGCATCTTTGATGGCCTCATTCCCTGTCTCCTTGGATTCCAGAGTCAGGAATACTCAAGCCATCCCAGACCTTGGCCAATAAAACTTTTACTCATTCTCTCCCTGCCATATATGTCATAGCTAGCCAGCTGTGGGGGTGGGTATATACATTATATAAAAGTACACATGCCTAGCTATTATGTTGCAGCGTAATAGTTTTATTGGCATGATTCTGGCCGTCTCACTCCCAGCTGCTGGAGTCGGGTGTAAATTATGCTGGCCATGCCAGACAGCTGCTGATCAGCCCTTTCCTCTTTAGTGTGCACATGCCACAGACCAGCTGTTTCAGGAAAGTTAGCAGCCATTCTTCAGCCAGGATGGCTTGTTGGTGTCTCAGGGAAGCCAGGTGTCACATTTATCCACCCACCAAGGGTTCCCGGGGAGAACTGGGTGAAATGCACCAATTACCTGGGGGGTGGGGAATGCACATGGGACTGGGAAGCCAGATGCTCCAAGTTCTAGCTTTTGTGCTTCAGTTTGCCCTTTTGTGAAATGGGGGCAATATTTGCCTTAGTTCACTGAAGCATCGGGGTCTCTGCTATAGAACAGGTAAATGCTGCTCCAGGTGCTAGTTCTCGGCAGAGTAGGGTAGAGTCTCTGATTCTTGGGAGTGCAGATACCAGATATTCCCAGTGCAGGTCATTCTCTGGGCTTGGCTTCAGTGACAAGCAACTTCCTCTTCAGCACTGAGCAACATGCCTCCAGCAGGGTAACAACCTGCCCTGAACAGGGGAGGCAGGTTTGTATAATTTTTGGTGGTGCCCCATTAACCATGCCCCTGGCCCCCATTAACCATGCCCCTGGCCCCCATTAACCATGCCCCTGACCCCCGTTAACCAGGCCTCTGGAGATGACACGCTCGGGGCAAGATGGACACATGACCAGAAGTAAAAGGTGTCATGTCACCCCTCTTGAAGGACTTTTGCCACCATCCTCCTACCAACAGGGATTAGTTTGGCCCCCACCAAACCCCCCTCATGCAACTACCCTGCAGTTGCATTAACCCAATGTGTGTGACATTAACTCGGGGACAGAGAGGCTGGGGGAAGTGTTCCCTCTGAGGCTATGTCTATGCTCGCGGCTTCTTGCGCAAGTACAGCCGGTCTTGCGCAAGAATCCACAGAGCAGCCACACTGCCTGCCTGCTCTTGCGCAAGGAAATTTACAGTACGGTGTGGTAAGAGAGGGCGTCTTGCGCAAGAGCTACGCTCTTTTCTAACAGGTGTAAGCTCTCTTGTGCAAGAGGGCAGTGTGGATGCTCGGCAGGGATTTCTTGCGCAAGAAACCCCTATGGCTAAAATGGCCATTGGAGCTTTCTTGGGCAAGAGAGCGTCCACACTGCCATGGATGCTCTTGCACAAAAGCACAGCTCGCACATGGCAGTGTGGACATGTTCTTGTGCAAGACTTCTTGCACAAGAACCCTTGTGCAAGAAGCCACCAGTGTAGATGTAGCCTAAGAGTTTCCTCCCATGAGCAGAATGAATTTTGTGTTGTGCACCAGTACTGAGTTCATGTGGCTTGTTTGGATGTACCACTGTGGCACCCAAGTTATTAATACATATTTTATAAACCTTTACCTTTTCCTTCTGCTGCCATATCTCCTCCCCTTGTTCCATCAGCTCCCCTGGTGCCTGCTGCCCCCTAACTCCTCACCCTCCTCTGCTGTCCTGACTCCTGCCCTTCTCACTGCCCTCAGCCCTCCTGCAACCCGCCCCGCTCCACCAGCCCTTCTCTCCCCCCTGTGCCCACTCCTCCAGTAGCCCCATTCTGATCATGTGAGCTACCCCTCCTCATCCCCTCTTCTAGCACCTCCCCCTACACACCTGCCCTGCTTCTCTCCTCTGGTGCTGGTCCCTCCCCTGCAGGTGTCTGCCCTTCTGCTTCACCCCCAGGATCCCCTGGCACCTGCACTTTCCCTTAGCCCTGCACCCTCCTGGTGCCTCACCCTTCCCTTACTGCCCCTGCCCCCTTTGCCCTCTTTTTCCCTGATGCCCAACCCCTCACCACTCTCTGCTCCCATCCCCCTCATGCCTCTCTGTGCCCTCACACATGACTTGCTCCATCCCCATCTTTCTCGTGCCCACCCCTTCTTTCAAGCCTTTTCCCAACACCTCCTCCTCCCCCCTCTAGCCTCCAATGCCCTTACTCTCTCCTCTCCCAGCATCACTCTGTCCCCCCTCCCACTGACACCTCCCATCCTGCCCTTTTCCTCATTGTCTTCACTTGGCCCCCTGGCATTTCTCTCTCCTCCACGCTGTCCCTTGGTGCCTTCCCCTTTCTTCCCCTCCCTCCCCTCCGCCTCCACATAAGCCCCTTCCTCTCCCACCCTTCCCCTATTTTCCCCCTCCGCCTCCCCTCCCCCTCCGCACAAGCCCCTTCTTCTCCCACCCCTCTCCCTCCCCTCCGCACAAGCCCCTGCCCCCTTTCCCTGCCCTGTCCTCCCCTCCCCTCCCCTACCTTGTGCCTTCCACTGTGCGGGCCGGAGTCTGCGCTCGGGCCCCAGAAAGCCCCGGACTCCGAACCCGGAGCTAGGCCGCACAGCGCAAAACTGCCCCGAGCAGTTTTAAAGTCCCGGGCTGTGATGTCATGTCACACCCGGGCATCTCCCCGTTCACCAGTAAATGCTGCGCATGGTGGCGGCAGCAGCCGGCAGCGCGTGCCGGCAAGGGGGAGCTGAACTGAACGCTGCGCACGGCAGGGACGGTCCGGGACTGGGGGGGGGGCAGGGACTGGGGCCCGCTCCAGGCAGAGCCGGGGGAGAGACCCAGCTCCAAATATTGCTGGAGCATGGGCACCACGAGCCCATATAACTCGCCGCCCATAGCCCTGAAGGTCCCTTTCTCTGCAGCCAGTAAACCAGCAAGGCTCTTATCTAGCCAGTAACATGCGGCTCCCACAGGAAGATTTGCCTGGCTGGCCCTTTCTGCTGACTCCCGGCTGTTGGACTTCCCAAAGTGCACAAGAGGAGTCAGCCTTCTGCTGTATGTTCATCAGCAGGGAGGGCGGCCCTCCACACCCGCCAGTGAGTTCACACTAGAGCAGGGGTGGGCAATAAATAAAACACAGCCCACAGGGTTAGTCCTTGGTGGGCCACCGCCACGGCGTTTACCTGTGCCTCTGCAGACATCACAGGATCGCAGCTCTGGTTGGCCGCGAATCGCCATTTGCAGCCAATCAAGTGGCAAGTGCCACAGACTGGGATGCCACTTCATGCCGCTCGCATTGGCCTCAAACGGCGATTTGTGGCCAAGCAGATCCTCCAATACCTGCTGCGGAGGTGCAGGTAAACATGGAGGTGGGGGCCTGCCAGGGACTAACCCTGCGGACGGGATCCAGCCCACGGGTCGGAATTTGCTCACCCCTGCACTAGAGCCACATTCTGTCAAAGCCACAAGTTCCCTTTCCCTGTGTGGGCCCACTGCTGTCATTCCCAGTTCAAAGGCTTTGCGTGACCATCTTTCCCCCAGGACTTTCACCATGTCATAGAATCATTGAATCCTAGGGCTAGAAGAGACCTCAGGAGTCATCGAGTCCAGCGCTCTGCCGAAATCAGGACCAACCCCAACTAAATCATCCTAGCCAGGGCTTTGTCAAGCCAGGACTTAAACACCTCTAGGGATGGAGATTCCACCCCCCCCCCCCAAGGGAACCCATCCCGGTGCTTTACCACCCTCCTAGTGAAATGGTTTTTCCTAATATCCAATCTAGACCTCCCCCCCCGGCGTAACTTGAGACCATTGCTCCTTGTTCTGCCATCTGTCACTACTGAGAACAGCCTCTCCCCATCCTCTTTAGAACCTCCCTTCAGGTAGTTGAAGGCTGCTATCAAATCTCCCCTCACTCTTCTCTTCTGCAGACTAAAGAAGCCGAAATCCTTCTGCCTCTCCTTGGTCATGTGCTCCCTAATCATTTTGGTTGCCCTCCACTGGACCCTCTCCAATGCATCCACGTCCTTTCTGTAGTGGGAGGTAGGGGGCAGACCTGGACGTAATACCCCAGATATGGCCTCACCCAGTGCCAAATAAAGAGGAATAATCACTTCTCTACATCTGCTGGCAATGATCCTTCTAATGCAACCTAATATTCCATTTGCCTTCTTGGCTACAAGGGTACACTGTTGACCCAGGGCTGGATTACCCAATAGGCAGACTAAGCACATGCTTAAGGCACCAGCAAAGCAGGGGCACCAAAAAAATGAGTATTGTTTTTATTTTGAATTACATATGGGGGAGCGGACACGATAATCTTTTCAGTGCTCAGGGCCTCTAAAGGTCTTAATCTGGCCCTGTGTTGACCCATAGCCAGCTTCTCCTCCACTGTAATCCCCAGTTCCTTTTCTGCCGAACTGCTTCTTAGCCAGTCAGTCCCCAGCCTTAACAACGTTTGGGATTCTTCTGTCCCACGTGCAGGACTCCACACTTGTCCTTGTTGAACCTCATCAGATTTCTTTTGGCTCAATCCTCTAATCTGTCTGGTCACTCTGGATCCTATCCCTGCCCTCCAGCGTATCTACCTCTCCCCTTAGCTTAGTGTCATCTGCAAACTTGCTAAGGATGCAATCCATCCCCTAATCCAGGTCATTAATAAAGATGTTGAACAAAACCGGCCCTAGAACCGATCCTTGGGGCACTCCGCTTGAAACCAACCGCCAACCTGACATTGAACTGTTGATCTCTACCCGTTGGGCCCGACAATCTAGCCAGCTTTCTATCCGTTTTACAGTCCATTTATCCAATCCATATTTCTTTAACTTGCTTGCAAGAATATTGTGGGAGACAGTATCAAAAGCTTTGCTAAAGTCAAGATATATCACATCCACCGACTTTCCTATGTCTCTCTCTCCAGCCGGTGGATGGATGGCACCGCTTTCCCGCTGTTTGCATTGGCAGCTGCCCTCTCCCCTGTTGCTCTGCTTGCTTGGACAGCCCAACAGGGAAAAGTGTGCTGGATGGAAAACTTTACAGGTTCCCTCCAGATGTGCAGCCACAGCAGAGCGACTGTGCAACAGTACGGAGCTGGCAAGATCAGGCGTAAAACAAACAGTGCTGTAGAGGTGTATGTGGTCGATTTACAGCCCCGTCACTCTAGTGTCCACCCTTCTATCAGTCAGGAATATTGTTTCCAGAGAAGTTGATGAGGCCTGGCCTGCTGCTGGGTGTTAGATCCATGAACCCCTTCTCTTGTCCCCATTACTCCTCTCTGCTGCCTACCCATCATTCCTCTGGCATCTACTCCCTCCCATCTCCCCCCTGTTCCACAAACTCTCCCCTCCCTGAGGCCTGACTAGCCTCATCCCACTCCCTAAATGCTGCTCCTGATGCCTTTCCTTGCTCATGGTGGTCTCAGTTAACCTTTCCTCTACCTAATAATAGACACCATGATTGGATGGCATGCAGCATTCTCAAATGCAGTACCAGCACTAATGGCTCCCAACGCCAACGCAGGCTGGCCAAACAAGAAGCGTTCCAGGTCATTGAAAATGTGGAGGTTTTGCATGTTTGTTTCAATCTGCACTGGAATGAAAGTGAGATCTTTGGAAAGCATTCCTGCGAAAACAGGGACTGGAGTGAGACTCACCTGAGAATAGCCCTGTGCTCAGAGCATCTGCTGGACCATGGGAAGTGTATGTCTAAGTCCCTCCTCCACCTGCATCAGGCATCTCAGCTAAGGGCCCCACCCTCCTGACTGACTTCTACAAAAAGCTCCGGACTCAACAAATGGACATTTTCTGACCAAAAAGGACACAAAAGTGTCTAAAATGGGGCACCCCAAAACTGAAGCAAGTGGTGTGGGAATGTGGGAATCAGAGCTCTTGGTTTTCCACTCACTGCTGGTGTGGGCCTCGCCTCAGCTCCTCTGTCTAGATCCCATCTGCACTAGCCTCAAGTGCAGCAGGTCAGGAGTGAGATGCACTGGCAGAGCTTTTGGCAAGGGGCTTCAAGACCAGAGTAGTGGGGTGGGGTGCCTATTGGTGAGGCCCAAGGGGGTTTCACAGAACTTGGAATGGGGAGCGGGGACTAAGACTGGCAACGCTGGGAGCCGCAGGTCAGGAGTCAGGGGCCTGCAGGCCTGCATGGGGGCCCAGGATGGCAGTAGCAGGGATGCTCCAGGATAAGAATGAGGCCCTCAGGCAGAGCTGATTGGGACCCATGACTGGAACATCAGGAGCGCTGCCCTTCAGCCCTGAGGTGTTTTGGCAAAGCCATGTGTGTGGGATGCTCACACAGACAGTGCCTGCCTGCACTGTGTCTGGATCAAGTCAGGGCTCTGAATCCCCCCTTCAAGAGCAATAAATTCTCTCACTAATCTTACTGAACAGGAAAGAGCTAGAAATGCTATTTGCAGCTTGTGGGCTCTGCATTGTATTAAACATCTTCCAAGCAAAACTAGTGACTCTCAGATAATTCGGAGGCCCAGGCAGTTCAAGAAAAGGATTTTTTGCCAGATGATGTTTCATAAAAAAAATTCCTCCAGCCATTTTCTAGTTCTTCCTATTTATGTGGCCCTGCGCCAGACAGCTCCCCGCTCCCCCTCGTTTGCTGTTTGTATTTGTGCAGTCAGGCTTACATCACTGCTCTACACCTGGCTACTGTCTAAAAAATCCCTATCAGCGAAAGCTGCACAAAGAAAAACACACACACACACACACACATGCAGCATAGTCACACATACACGTGCACATAATCACAGGCACACACGAGTGCCCACAGACATGATCACATGACTGCACACACAGTCACATGACTATGCACCCACAACTGAACACAGCCATAATCACACACTCCTAATTGCATGCCCATGCACACACAAGTGCACATATTCACACAGGAATACACTCACATGAGGGGATCTGTGAATTGTCCCTGACCCTTCTGCAAAATGTTTCCATGTGAGCATTATTGTACTTGAATCAGCTGTGCTTTATGAATATAATTGGAGGTACAGACACAAGGAGGGTAGCCCCGAGGGTAGGACATTTGATTAGCATCCAGCCAAGCAAGCTGTGGATTGTCTTCCTGGCTCCATAACTGGCCGGCTGTGAGATGCTGGTCAAGTCACTGCAATGCCTGGGGTTCTCACCAGTAAAATGGAGCTAATGATTTGAAAAGTGCATTGTGACAAGAGCACTTGTCACAAAGTTGTTAATGATGGGAGGGGCTACTGGTCTCTCATGCAATGCAAGGATCAGAGCACACCAGCCCTGTGACAGGCAGGCGTGCAAAACAAGAGAGTCCTTGCAGGATATTATATCTGGCTCAGATACGTTAGTTTAAACTAGATCCTGACAGGCTGAAGCTGAAATGGAAATACGTTGCTCTGAACAGAAATAAGAACGCCCCTATAGGAGCTTGCATCAGTGTAACAAAAGCAGTTTAAAAGCTGCACCTCTTGTTCAACTGGTGCAACTTTCTTATGTAGACAAGGCTCTGCCGGGAGGTCCTGCACCTTTCTTCCTGATGACTGAGTTTTGAGGTCAATGGGAATCTTTCCATTGACCTAACTCTGGCCCTTCTTCCATAGAGTCCCATGGATTCCAGGGGGCAGGATCCAGCTCTTTGGCCTTCCTAGTCTGAAGGTTCTCCTCTTTCTGCAGTAATGCCTCCAGTGAGTTTGCCTGGCTGGCTAGCAATTACCCAGCCTGCACGTCACATGGGCAGTAATCAGAAGCATGTGTCTTGTCTCTGGGCTGCTGAGACACCCAGGCCGTGGTAGACGTGAGCCTTCCCTCTCCCAGAGGCTGTGGAGGGTGATGAGTGGACATGTGGGAGTGAGGGGGGAGGATCTCCTGCCGCTTTGTAATGCCAGTCATCTGGGATGTGGCTGATGTGGCTGTCTGTTGGGCTGCTTCGCTTTGGAGTGACGAATGGTTCTGTCACATGCACACACTCAACGTTACACACACACACACACACCATTAGCAAGGCGAAACAAATGCTTCACTCGCCTGGCTGCCTCTCCTCTCCTGCGGGTTTGGAGAGCGAAGAGGAGATGTTTACATTCATCAGGCTGACAGGCCTGCCATGCACTTTGAACTAGAAACTGCTTCTTCCCAGAGCTGGAGCAACCCTGCACCACACGGAGGAGGAGGGATTGAGCCAATGTCAGTGAGGGTGCTCAGGGCTCGAAGGCAGAAACTCAGGTAGATTTTGTTCCTGGCTTCCCAGGTTTAATCTGTGGCAGGTTCCAGGACCAGCAGCTGGCAGAAATATTCTGCAGAGTGCATTTCCGTTTGGAGGGGAAAAGGTTAAAGCACCAGGGAGGCTGAGCTCTCCTCCTACCCTGCCAATGTCAGCACAGTTGGAACGGCCCAGAGCTGAACATCAGATTAGGAAAGGTGTGTTCTAATTGCCGGGAGTGTGCTGGGCTGCCCCTCAGCTGGAGCGAGTGTACAGGAGGAGTGCACTTCCCCTGGCCGATCCCTGCCTGCAGGAACCACAGGACAAAGCCAGTCACACAACACCCGGGGATTAGTCGCAGGAGCAACTCGGAAAGCCATCCCAGCCTAGAATTTTGTTCCTATGTAATGTCCATGACGGTGGCAGCATGAGGAAAACAGCACAATCAGGTGAGTAAAGCAGGCCCTGGCTACTGGGTGTTCTCATATCAGTCAGCTGGGCTCTGTGCGTGTGCATGTGTGTGCGTGCATGTGTGTGTGTACAAAACCAACACAACAAACAACAGTATGGCATGCACAAGCCCCTCTTGCACCAGTTCTCTCTACCGGAGGAGAGCAGCTGTTTTACCAGCCTGCTTGAAATGCCTGTGAATGCCACTCCTAGGGCCTACCTGTCATTTGTGACAGCACACGCCAGGAGGAACGGCAGAGACAGTCAGCTTGGAACAAAGAGGGACACAAAAAAGCAAAGCTTGCCTCAGGTACCAGCTGCACGTCCTGTGGTAAGGGACTCTGAATGCATGTGGGTTGTGATCCGAATGAACCAGAGCTATTGGGGGAGGGGGGGTTCTGAGTCAGCACCCCCTGTCCCAGCCTGCTATTTTTTCAAGAACCTTCCATTCCCCAGCTGTGCTCAAAATCAGCCCAGGCTCTTTCGCATTCGCTTCTCTGGGGACAACCATTGTAGGTCACCAGTCATTGTAGTGGTGCTGCAGCTAGTTAGTCCTGCCAAGGTCATCGTCTGCCTCCTGGATGCTGAGTCACCAGCTGAGGAGGTGCAGCCCAAAGTTAGTGCTCCTACTACCCCCTCATCTTCAGCTTTCCCATTAAAGCAGAGCCCTGTAAGCCCCGTGAATGCCTCATGCTGAGAAGTTCTGAAAGAGTTTCTGCTCCACTGCTCACAAAGAGCTGCTGCAGGTCCAAAGTGAGGGGGTGGCTAAAGTCAGCATGGACTCCTGACACTTCCTAGAAGGTGAAACTAACAAATCACTGGAATTAAGTGATCAGTGTATGAGGATAAGTCTCCCGGAAAGATCAATCATTTACCTAACTGACTCACTGAAGGTAGGTTCTCCGCTAGCACATAGTACAGTGGCATACTTCCCCTCTACAGCTGGCCCACTCAGCAGCCTGTGACTTTAAATTCCTTAAGCCTAATTCTGCTCTCACTTACACCCTTGCTAACCCAGTGACTGCAGAGGGCAGGCAGGCTGCAGAGTGTGGGCTGTAGTCCCCATGCATAGCTCTTCCAAGCAGCCTGAGTCAAATGTTTGTGGACCGCAGAGCATGTTAGCTTCTTCGCTGGCATTTCATTACTCTTTGGAGTGGCTAAACTGAACCATGACTTATTAAAGCCACAGAATGGCCAGCTTGAATCTTCTCGGTGGCTTGCATGATCTCATAAACCACAGGGGCAAGCTGAACTCGGTGCTTTGCCTTCAGAGCGCCACAACGAAAATGCCTGGGACTACTCCAGTGCCTGCTTGCTTGTGTTTTTAATTGTCCTTTCATAACATTACTGTTGTGAATTGTATTGAACTCCTGCCTGCTAAAATATATATCGTACAGGTGTTAGTCAGACTGTTCTGGTGGTTTTATTATGACTTTACATGTCGGGGCCCATAGCCCGTGAAAGCATTATTTATATGGCACCATGACAAAGCCTGTCATTTAGACGGGCTATTGCCCTGGGCAACTTTACAAGATACAATACAGCAAGAGATGGCAGGAGGGCAATAGCAGTGAATACTGTTCCTGAGTGTAAAAAAGCAGGGCAGAAGTGTGTTTCACAGGGGAATTTGATAGGAACATGTGTAGTGTATAGAAGGTGAAGGGTTATTTCAAGGGTAGGGTGAGGGCCAAAAGAAGTTGCAAAGACTGGGATGGGAGAAGGGATTAGTAATACCTCTCTGTTCCTAAAAATAATGGGCCAGGTCCTTAGCTGGTGTGAACTGGACCATCTCCATTGCAGCCCATACTGATTTATCTCTGTGAAGATCTGGTCCAATAGATCTTATGTGAGGTTGGGCAGCTAACAATGGCAAAACCTGGCAGACAGGTATCCCAGTGGGAGGCCCATTAGAAATACATATCTAGAAAGCCTCCTGAAGCCTCCTGATGCCACCCAAATACTAGACAACACGTATGTTCTAAAGTGCACAACATGACTGAATATGAGCATCACGGGTTTTAATCCCTTACCTTAAGGAGCCTTGTTGGTGTCCAATGACTTGAAATTGCAGCTGCTTGCTATTGAGGTTGGGTGTCCTGGACTGTCATGTTTGCTTTCTACTGATATGTGGTGGAGTAAAACTGAGTGACAGCAAATCCCCTGGCATTAGTGAGATGTGTGTATTTCATAAGACTGCCCCAGTAAGCACAGTTCCAAATAAGTACAGTATGGCTTGGCTTTGACATTTGTTAGTACCTTTCACCTGGAAGGAACTCAAGCTGTGTTTTGGAAACACATCACCCCTCACAAAAGATGCAGCCACTTCTGGGCTGGAATGTGGTGGTGTTTAACATAGGAAGGGAAGATTATATTGTCCAACTGAAACCACAAGAGGAAGGTTAGGGAGACAACATGTAATTGCATGGGTTGGAATTTGTCCAGAATACTAGGACTGACATCCCCCACTTCTGTTCTCCCAATGCACTGGCGTCAATTTTTAATAGAGGAGGTGGAGAAAGCAACTAGGAGAGAGGCTGTTCTAGATGTGATTATGACAAATAGGTAGGAACTGGTTGAGAACGTGAAGATGAAAACCAGTTTTGGTGAAAGTGACCGTGATATGCTAGAATTCATGGTTCTAAGGAATGGGGGAGGGAAAACAGCAGAATAAAGACAAAGGAGTTCAAGAAGGCAGACTTTAGCAAACTCAGATAATTGGCAGGTAAGATCCTGTGGGAAGCAAGTCTAAGGAAAAAATTGTTCAGAAGAAGTGACAGTTTTTAAGAGAGACGTTATTAAAAGCACAAGAACGGACTAACCAAATGCAGAGGAAAGATGGGAAGCCTGGTAAGAGACCTGCCTGGCTTAATAAAGAGATCTTCAATGACCTGAAGCTCAAAAAAGGACATGTGAAAAGTGGAAACTAGATCACATTATGAAGGGTGGAGATAAAAAACCCACAAGCATGTAAGGACATAATTAGAAAGGCCCAGGCACAAAACAAAATTAGGGACCAAAGATAACACGAAAATGTTTTACAAATGCCATATATACTTGTTCATAAGCCAAATTATTTTGGTAAAAATTCCTGCTGTGAAGAACGGGGGTCAGCTTCTGAACAGGTTCTTCCACTGGGGGGAAGGGTCAGCAAACTGCCTGCAGCTCCCACTGGCTAATGGGCCCCTGCCCACTGGTCTTCTACCTTGTCTGCATGTAGCTCAGCCATGCAGTCTGCCCTGCTTGCCTGCCACGGTGATCCTAGTGCTGGCTGCAGGCATGGAGCCTCTTAGCTCCCAGCCAATGGGAGCTGAGCGGCCCTGTGCCTGCAGCCAGCATGTCCCTCAGCCCATGCTGGCGCTGACGAGCTGGGACTGGAAGACTCTACACTGGAGTCGGCTTATAAACGGGTCATTGACTTTTTAACATTTTTTTCTGTGAGTTCGGGAGTTGACTTAGGAATGAACGGGCTTTGGTTAGAGTATATACAGTACAATACTCACTAGAGGAAGGCCAAGGACAGAGTAGGTCGGGGTGGGCAATGAAAAAACAGCAGCTCACCAAGGTTAGTCCCTGACAGGCCACCGCCACTATGTTTACCTGCACCTTTTCAGGTATCAGATGATCGCAGATCTCATTGCCTGTGGATGGCCACTGCAAGTGGAAGGAAGATGGCATGAACCAGGACACCATTTCCTGCTGCTTGCATTGGCCGTGAATGGAGATTCACAGCCAACAAGACCTGCAATCATCTGATACCTGAAAAGGTGCAGGTAAACATAGTGGCAGTGGCCTGCCAGGGATTAACCCTGTGGACTGGATCCAGCCTGTGGGCAGGAATTTGCGCACCCATACAGTAAGCCCTTTATTCAATGCAGAAGGAAAGACAATGCAACAAACACAACAGTGACTGAAGGATTAAATGTCTTATTTTGTTTTAGTTTTTGTCAAAAAGGGTAGCAGTGATCAGGAAAATAATATAGTGAGCATCTGTGTAAATGGGGTAGGATAAGAGGCTAATATAGGAAAGATCAAGGTAAGAATTATTTAGACAAGTTAGATATCTGTCGGTCAGCAGGACCTAATGAAATATCTCCTATATATTCAAGGGAGTGGCTGAAGCAATCTTGGAGCCATTAGTGATTCTCTTTAAAAACTTGTGGAAGACAGGAGAGACTCAGAGGATTGGAATAGGGCAAATATACTGATCTATAAAATGGGGAATAAGAACAATCCAGGGAATTAGGCCAGTCAGCTTAACTTCAGTACATGGAAAGATCATGGAACGAATAATCAAACAATCAATTCATAAGCACCTAGAAGATATGGTGATAATCAAGAGACAACATAGAATTGTCAAGAACAAATTATGTCAAACCAACCTAACATCCTTCTTTGACAGAGTAACAAGACTTGTGAATGGGGGAAGCAGTAGATGTGGTATAGCTTGACTTTAGTAAGTCTTTTGATACTCTCATGTGATTTTCTCATAAGCAAACTAGGGAAACATAGCCTAGATGAACCTACTATGAGGTGGGTGCACAACTGGTTGCAAAATCATACTCAAGAACAGTTATCAGTGGGTTCATATTAAAGCTGGAAAGGCATATTAAGCAGGATCCCATAGGGATCTGTCCTGGGTCCAGTTTGATTCAATACCTTCATAAATGATTTGGATAATGGCATAGAGAGTACACTTATAAAACTGTGGATGATGCTGGGCTGAGAGGGGTTCTAAGCATTTTGGAGGACAGGAATAGCATTCAGAATGATCTTGACAAAATGGATGAAATTCAGCAAGGACAAATACAAAGCACTACACTTAGGAAGAAATATGGGAAATGGCTGCCTGGAAAGGAGTACTGCAGAAAAGGATCTGAGGGTTATAGTAGATCACAAACAAAATATGAGTCAACCAATGTAACACTGTTGCCAAAAAAAAAAAAAAAAAAAAAGAAGCAACCTCATTCTTGGATGTATTAGCAGGAGAGTCATAAGCAAAAATGAGTTTTAGTCTGGAGAAGAGAAAACTGAGGAGGGACACAATAACAGTCTTCAAGTTTGTAAAAGGTTGTTATAAAGAGGAGGGTGATAAATTGTTCTCCTTATCCACTGAGGACAAAACAACTGCAATTAAATTACAGCAAGGGAGATTTAAAGTTAGACATTACGGAAAAGCACTGGAACAAATCATGTACGGAGGTTGTAGAATCTCCATCACTGGAGGTTGTTAAAAACAGGCGTAGATAAACACCTGTCAGGGATGGTCTGGGATAATGTGTACTCCTGTCTCAGTGCAGGGGACTCTCGAGGTCCTTTCAGGTGCTTCTACACTGCACCGTTATTTTGAGACAACTAGCATTATTTCGAAATAACAATGTGAGCGTCTACACAGCCATTCCATTATTTCGAAATAATTTCGAAATAACAGATGGCTTATTCCAGAAGGGAACATGCCGAAACAGCTCAGCTGAAAAGATGACACCTTTCTGCAGGCATGGTGCTTCTCCACCAGAAATAAGAGTATATCTGGGAAAGACAAACTAATAAGGGCCCCCCAAGCTATGGCACTAGGAACCAACAAGCTCATTTGTGAGGATACAGAGGGGCCGCAGGGCTTGAATTCAAACACCCACGGTACCAGACTTTGCCCCACACTCTCAATGTGGTCTGAATGATTACTATGGACCTGATCCCACACTCACTTAACTGACTTCAGTCAATGGGAAGACTCCTATTGATTTCACTGAGCTTTGACTCAGGCCCTGCATTGGCTGAGCATGCTGTAATGTTACTGCTGTATCTTCCTGCTCTGGGTATATTCCCAGATCAAGCAGGATTTACATTTTTGGGGGCAGTGCAGGAATATCATACCCATCTGCTGTGGATTTTGAACACGTGCCATGTAGGTGTGGTTGCGTTAGAGATCTGCCTTAGATACCTTACCTCTTACCCACAAACAGTCATTCAGACCTTTGTGCTTTAGCTGCAGACATTCACAGCTAAGCCCTGCAATGTTCTGGGCCTGAGCACACTGCTGTGTATGCAGGGGAAAGCGGTTATAAAGGCCTTTGCAATGGTCAGGAGTCTTACGAAGCAGGTTTAAGAACAAGAAGCAGTCTCTAAGCAGCCAATTGTGATACATACTTGTGTTTTCAGATTGGTGGGGAGAGAAGAGTTGTACTGAGATTTTTCAGTTATGCTGGGATCCTCTCTAGAGGATACTGTGTCTTTAAGGATAGAGTGCTCCCTTTTCCATTACTCAGACAGGTGTGCATTGCCAACAGTACAATAGACAAGCAAGGTTCATGCTGAGAGGTGAGGCTGAGGGCTGACTGGGAATTACCTTCAGGTGACCTCCAAGCTTGGCAAGAATTGCTTAAGGAATGTGTGTGATGCTGGGAATAGTTGAAAGATGAGTGCGCTAGTTACCCGGCGTTACTCCCATAGGACTGGATGTGACCCACCAGTTGAGCAGGTTTGGGGGAGACTTGTACAAAATCTGGGCTTAGCAAGTCTTCAGAAAGTTTCCCCCTGTGGCTACACCCTCATCCTGAACTTCACAGGAACCTCAGAAGGGTTCCGTCTAGGACACTGCCGGTAAGAGGAGGAAGAGTCCTGGGCTTTGGTTGGGCTCCATACAACACAGGAGTGTGATCAGACCCTTGGGTTGGTCACTGGAGCTCTCAGTCCTGAAGAACATCTGTGGGCCGGCCTGCCAGCAGTGGGGGGAGGGGGCAAAGAGAGCAATTGGCCCAGGGCCCAGCCATTCTAATCGGTCCAGGGCTCCTGGCTGCTTCCACAGCTACTGCAAGCCCCAGACCCTTTAGAATTGTCAGAGGAGTGGTGCACAGCATGCCTCAACTCTGAGGGCCGGGGGGGGGAGGGGGGTGCCGCACCCTCTGGGAAGCTCTGGAGGGGCTAGTTTTCCCAAATCCAGCCCTTCCACCTGAGGCCCTGCCCCTTCTGGGAGCGCAGAGCCCCCCGCCATTACCCAGGGGCTCAGCAATCCTGTCAGCTCCTCTGTCTGTGGGTGACTCCCGGGTTTACTGCTTGTGCCACCACTGTATAAACTAGGGCTACTCAACTTTGGAAGCCCCGGGGGCCACAGTGATACAGCACATGCTGAGGGCCACAACTTAAGTGTGGTTGCATATACAGGCAAATAGCTTCTTTTACATAATGCCCCGGCGCTCCAGGCACCTCCTCCCTGGGGGGCTACAAACACCGACACCCTGTACCTGTCGGTTCCAGCCAGCCTGTCCGCTTGTGTCTTTCAATGCTCACCCCACCTGGGAGATGCCTCGCCGTTGTGGAGCGTGTTCCCAGTGGAGCCTGTGTTCAAAGGATCCCACCTGCGGGCCACATGTTGAGCCCCGTGTAAACCCAAACGGCACCGTGGACTGCAAACAAATGGGCCGTGGGCCACATGCAGCCCACAGACCATATGTTGAGTAGCCCCTGGTATAAACCATGGACTTGTACAATGGTAACTATCCATGGTAACTATATCGTTCATTCATGATGCATGTACATAGAATATGTGGAAGTTTTATTGACAGAGCTGTGTTCTGAGCCCTGGATGGAGAGTCAGGAGCCCCAGCATGCTAACCTGGCTTTGAGCAAACTCCCATGCCTCAGCTTCCTTCTGGGTGAAGTGGGTGATAATACCAAAGGCAAACAGAAGTTGTGCAGCTTAGTTAGATTGGAAATGATTGGGGAAGGGACTGTGTGTTCCTGTGGGTTGGTACTCTGTCCAACACAATGGGGCCTGAGTCCTGACTAGGGCCTATTGTCACTACCTGAATAGACACAGAATCTGATAATTCTGAGATGCTGAACTATGATTCAAACCCGTGGGAACTGTAGGGCTGAGTCTACACTGGCGCGATCTTGTGCGAAAACGGCCGCTCTTGCGCAAAAACATGCCACCTGTCTACACTGGCCGCGTGTTCTTGCATAAGTAAACTGATGTTGTACTGTAGAAAATCAGGGCCTTTTGCATGAGAACTCTGACACTCCCTCTCAGGAAGAAGCCCTCTTGCGCAAGAGTTCTTCCAGAAAAGGCCAGCGTAGACAGGCAACATGAATTTCTTGCGCAAGAAGCCCTTATGGTTAAAATGGCCATCAGAGCTTTCTTGCGCAAGAGAGCGTCTACACTGCCATGGATGCTCTTGTGCAAAAGCACATCTCTTGCACAAAAGCACATGCCAGTGTAGATGCTCTCTTGTGGAAGAGTTTTTGCACAAGGACTTTTCCGCATAAGAGTTCTTGCGCAAGAAGCTGCCAGTGTAGACGTAGCCCAGGTGTCTGGTGCATCTGTGAACTGGGCTCCTACCAGATTCAGGGGTTCTGTCTGTATGGTAAGTACTAGACCTAGCAGGAGACTAAAGAATGGACAGGAATACCAAGATCATTTGCACTGCTCTTTGTAGATGGAGGCCTTGCTAAGCACAGCAGCGCTGATAATGATCAGCTGAAATGTATTTCTCCAGTAGCATGTAATGGCAAGCTTGTACTCCAAGGGTCCATTTTTTCAGAGGCACCCAGGGCCAGATATCATGTGCTCAGTACCCACCAGCTCAACTACTATTTATGCACCTAATTAAGGGTCACATGTTCAAAAGAGCCGGCTCTAGGCAGGGACGGTGCTAACTATTTACCAAAGCCCAGCTGCATCACACAGCTGCTGAGACTGAACATGAGAGTGATTGTTGCCAATTGAGATTACATGGGGATTTTAGGGAAGCAGACTGGAACTTGGCCAGGCCTCTGAGATTAAGGTTACTCCTCCCTGCACAAGTGTCATGGGGCTCTGAAGGTTCAATTCTTCTCTCCTTTTCTCATTGACCCAACAGGGATTTTGTGTGTGTAAAGCCTGGTCAGACCTCAGCCTCTAGCTACAATAAGCGAGTGTATGAAAACAGAATTCAGTGCAAACCACGTGGCTGCCAGGGCAGATTAACAAACTGGTGGCATTGTTTCCACTCATCACTTCTGCCAGGAACAGCTCTGCCTGCCACTGTGGCGTGCATTCAAGCACATTAAAGGCTACCTCCTTATTTCTCAGGATCAGTGCTCTTAGCCAGTTTCACCACTGGCTTCTCAGTCAACATGACCCAAATAATTGCATACCCTGGATATTCTGTGCAGAGTTCTCCTTAGCAGAGTCCTTTTTCTGCATTCTTGCTTTGTGTGTTTAGCATCTTTGCCATCCTTATCACTGCAGTATCAGAGGACAAATCCAACTGGAGTTATTCTCTGCCTGAGTTGGCTTCTGATCCTGCAAAAGGATCTGCCACCAGGGATACCTACTTATGTGAAGCCTGATTGCAATGAATAGGGCTTTTCAAGAGCATGGTTTATTATTGTAGGGTTGCTTGAGAGTTGTTGGGGTTTCCCACTCTGGCTTTTCACTGCAGAGTTGTTCTGAGCCATGTTCATATCCAGTTATTTCCGTTATTGTGCTAGGTGCTGTACAGACACAGAACAAAAAGACAGCTCTTGTCCCAAAGAGTTTATGGTCTAAATCAAATACCTTTTGATGGGGGACAGAGGATTGGGGGGGAAGCTCTGACCAGGAAACTGAGGTGGGTGACTCAGTGAGGGCGGATTTGATAGCAGCCTTCAACTTCCTGAAGGGAGGTTCCAAAGAGGATGGAGAAAGGCTGTTCTCAGTAGTGACAGATGGCAGAACAAGGAGCAATGGTCTCAAGTTGTGGTGGGAGAGGTCCAGGTTGGATATTAGGAAAAACTATTTCACTAGGAGGGTAGTGAAGCACTGGAATGGGTTACCTAGGGAAGTAGTAGAGTCTCCATCCCTAGAGGTGTTTAAGTCTCGGCTTGATAAAGCCCTGGCCGAGTTGATTTAGTTGGGATTGGTCCTGCCTAGAGCAGGGGGCTGGACTTGATGACCTCCTGAGATCTCTTCCAGCTCTATGGTTCTATGATTCTATGACTCCCATCCAGCAGTCCAACCCGTTTCTTAGGTAGACTCCCTGCCTATCCCACCCCTGTCCTTACCCTGGCTTCAGGGGCCATGCGGAACTGTGAATAGCTGTGAGCCTGAGGCGAGGGCACTTTGTGCACTGTCTGTTCTTCAAACAAGCAGCTCTCATTGGCTGGAAACTGGCCAATGGGATTTTGCTGGGGGTTGGGGATTGCGTGGAAAGCCTCCTCCCTTTCCCCAGGTTTGCAGCCATTCAAAGGCAAACGGCCATTCAAACAGCCACTTTTCTGAGCAGCATGTGGGGGAGGGCAGGACAGGGCAGGCAGGGAGCCCCGCTGTGTCCATGGGCCGGATCAGGCAGCTTGTCTGGCTGGATTTGGCCTCTGGGCTGTATTTTGCCCAGCTCTGCCCCTAAATGCTTATCTGTGTGCACTGGTTTGTTAGTGTAGGGTTGCAGACAGGCGCTGCAGACACTGGGGTAATTTTGGGTGGTTGTTTTGGGTGTGGGACTTGAGTAATATACAAGTAGTGCTTCCAACTGCAGTTAGGCCGATCTGAGCACCCATACACAATGCCATGGAGCTTGCAAACAGATAAGGGGTTTTGGCCTCCTGATATTTTGGCCTCCCATTCATGGAAGGAGCAGTCCTGGGAGTCTAAGGCCCCTACTGGACTTCAAGGGTGAAATCCTGACCCTACTGAATTCAATGACAAAGCTCCTGCAAACCTCAGTGGGGTCAGGATTTCATCCCACATTCTCCCAGGCTGGGGAAACAATGGTGGCAACATGCCCAGTGCATGCCCTGACTAGCTAAACGGCTGGTGGGGAGGACTCGGCTCTGGTTTCCTAGCATGATTTTTTGCCTTTCATTGATTCTATTACACACCGAAGTCTCTGTGCCGGGTTGTTAATTAGAACGCTCATAAATGGCACCACATACCATTCCCGCTGTGCCAGGCGTTCCTGGCCCAGCCCGGGTGACCAGAATGCCTAGCATCGTTTGCGGACAGCAGAGCAGAGCGCTCCCCTGCTCCCACTTCCTCCTGGAGAGAATGCCAGCTGCTCAGCTAGTGAGGGTCCCATGCAAAACCCTGTAAAGACAGTGGAGTGACTGTCCCTGACTGCAGGGGCCTCTGGCTCGAGCCTTTGGGGAGCACTCAGCCCTAAGGCAGCCCAGCTCCTGAGCAGGTGAAACCTGGCAAGAGTCTACTGGGAATTGTCCCCGGGGTCTGCACTGGCCTTTCTGAATTTCTACCTGCAGAGACAGACGCTTTCCGATCACCCGCAAGCAGCTGTTTGCCAGGCGTGACACACAGCCGGAAAAAAGTCAGGGAGTTGTCAGGTGTTTGTCTTCACTTAATCTAGGAGCATCTGATAGTTGCTGCACAGATGGAGTAAGAGCTTTTACTTTATCTTCAGGGCACTGGAAACAAACTCTGTGGCTTGGTTTGGTGAGTCACCTGGGCTAAGAGAGGCCATAATTCATAGCTGTGAGAAAGCTTGTAATATCAAAGGTCAGTTGCCCTCCATTCCTACCCCAAACCCAGAAACAAATGAGAAAACAAATAGGGTCCAGTTCCCACAAGGAAAACACTGGCCCATTGTTTTAGGCAGGGCCGCTCTGATTAGTCTGTGCCACACACTCACATTTTCCAGCCAGTAAACAAAAGCCACGCTGCCAGTCACGTGTTTACACACGCTGCCTAGCAACCACTTTTACCGCTAGATCTGACAAACTGAAAAGAACACCTTTGAACTTCCTGCATGACTCACTTCCCCTCCCGCTGCTCCAGTGCTGGCCCTGGCAGTGCTTTCACCAGTGGTGTTTGTAGTGTGTCTTACAATTGCACCAAACACCTCCAACCAGGATCAGGCTCCCTCACCTAGGTACTGTACAGACATGTAGAAAAGGCAGTCGCTGCACCAAAGCACTTTCAAAGTAAATAGACAAGACAGAAAAAAGGTAGGATGGGAAACTGAGGCATGGAGCAGGGAAGTGACTTGGCCAAGGGTACATAGTGGGATAGTGGCAGAGCCAGGAATAGACTAACATCTTCTGTGTCCTGGTGCAGTGCCTTGGCCATGAGCCTATGCTGCTTTTCAGTATGTCATTCAAATTGTAAACACTACTAAATTCAAAGTAAAAAACCAGTGGCAAACATGCCACTTGCCTTTCAGCTGAGAAAAGGGAGAACAGATGTGCTTCCCAGCATCCCGTTTCCAGGCTGTGTACCTTATCTCTTGGCATTAAAGCTAGGGACCTTCCCAGCCTATCACAAAACACCAAGCACTGTCTGGCCAGACAGCCCACTCTGATCCCTTCTTGTTTTCAGGTAGGCCATGTTCTTCTCAGCCACTGGTGTCTCGTGGCCTGCTGCTGTGTTACTGGCATTGTGTATCGCTAGGCCGCTAACATGGTGTGCTCCAAAAACACCAGTAGGGTGTGCTGAGATGTTGTTTGCCTGATCCTGAGGGGATGGGGCATCCACCCCACACTGGCAGAGGAGGGGTTAATAGAGCCCCAGGGAGTAGTTCAGTTGCTGCTGGGAGCCCAGGGAGTAAGGACAGCATGACTGGGGGGCTGTGGGAGCTGTAAGCACCTTGGACGCTGTGGCTGACTCCTGGCACAGAGCAGCTGTGTGCCCTGAGCTGAGGATGAGGAACATGCTGGGGCCATGGGGAAGTAGCCCAGGGAATAGAGCAGCATTGACAGAAGTTACAGAGGTGCAACAGGAGGCTGCTATTTACCAGTCCCTGGGTTGGGGCCTGAGCGGCAGGTGGGCCTGGCTTCCCACTGGAGGAGTCCCTGGACTGGGGAACAGAGCTATGTAACCCACAGGGGGGCATTCAATGACAGACTAGCCAGTGGGCCGAGTAGAGAAGAGGCACTGAGACGTGCCATACGTGGGAGCAGAGACAGAGTGCCCGAGTGCAGACTGCAGACCTGGGCATCGGCCGTGAGCTACCCCAGTGCAACCAGGAGGAGGCGCTAGTCTGGCACTGAGGGCTTGACCCATGACATTCCATTACACATATTTCCACCCATGGCGCCAGGGCTGCTGGATGCAAAGATTCTAGTGGGAATGCCTCAGTAGAGCCAACTGGCTGCTGTAGTGGTGCCAGCACATGTTATTGTGGTGTTGGCAGAATATGATGCTATCAGATCAGTATGCCATGTGGCTATGATGCTGGCAGGGCTTCTAGGGCATCAGCACGGTGAGTGGTTGTGGCACTGGTAGGACAGTCTGCTATAGCACCGGCATGCTTCATTGGCATGGCATGAGATAGCACGGGCAGCTCATGCTGTTATCACCGCACCATAGTATCGCAGCTGCTATGCTCTGGGCAGGGCATGCTGTTATAACACCATCTCCCTTCCAGCTAATGGAAAAGTTCTGCTGCTGCTCACATGGCATCTGATAGCTCTCAGGAACCAGCTCGAGAACAGGGAGCTCCAGTCCAGCAGTAAGTTACAGCTCTGTACATAACATTAGGGATATACAATTACGGTTTAAAAGTTTAACATTTAACCAGTTAACCTAGCCAAGCAGGCTGCTCCAGCCTGGCGAGGCCTGCTACATTGCACCATGAGTGGGGGCTGCTTCAGCCAGTTAACCTGTTACCCAGGTAAGCATGGGGTAAGGTTAACCAGTTACCCCTTTGTATTTCTACATAACACTGGGCAATTTAATGAGACACCAATTAAAGAACAGCTGCCAAAAATGGCTGTTTATGAGGCTGGCTGGGTATGTAATAATCCCTCTCCTGGAGCATGGTCCTTGTTCCTGCCTCCACCCTGCCTGCCCTGGGTGAGCAGACAAAAGGTACCATGTGGAACAAGGAAATACGGCCACGGAGAATAATTCCCTGATGAGCTAATGGCAGAGAGGTAAATGAGAGGCAGGGAAATGGAAACACTTCTTTTCTTCTTCACTCCTTTCTGCTGCCTCTCTCATGTCCTGTCTTGCCTGAACTCCAGCGTAGCTGTGAGTTTCCATCCACTATAGCACACAGACACAGGCTCCGTTCTCTTCCCCCTGCAGTTAATGGCAAAGTCCCATTGACCTGAGCTGGAACAGGGCTGGACTCAGTGTAGCTCAGCAGGGCCATCGCTTGCCCTCAGGCACTCACTGAAAGTAGAGCTATGCTGACAACACAGGGACTGGCTCTTCCTGCATGATCACAACCTGTCCCCTTGCAAACCACAACAGACAGAATTAGTCTTGCAGCCACAGAAGGCTTCCCCATCTGGGGCACAGTCTGTACTCTGGGGCACTTCTCATACTGTACTGCCTACTGCACCAGTCTAGGAGCTGACCCTGTCTGTGAAGACAGGCAAAGAAAGCACTGAGTACTTCAGCCTTTCAGATATACTCTAGTGACAGATGCTGTCTACACAGCAGGGCTAAACTCAAAATAAGCTATGCAACTTGAGCTATGCTAACTGTGTAGCTTAAGTCAAAATAACTTATTTCAAATTTGGGTGCGTCTACACAGCATTTATTTCAAAATAAAACACTCCTCCTCTGACTTCCCTTAATCCTTGTGAAATGAGGGTTACAGGAGTCTGAGTAAGATGTGCTCCAGCTGGACATTATGTCAAAATAACTGCTTGTGTGTAGACACGCACTTTGTTCTTCCGAAATAACGCTGCGGTGTAGCCATAGCCTAGGTTACCTCCCTCATCCAGTAATGGTCTCACACCTTCTCTGACCACCTTTGTATTGCCTGTTAGCACACCTCCTCCCAGTTTTTCTGCAGGAGCAACATCAAAGTGGGAGAGCCTGCCGTCTCCCAGTGTCGTGTGGAGGTGGGGTCTGGATTCTAGGAAACTCAGCTGGAGTGGTCAGTGCAAGGGAACCAGGGGATGAAGGAGTTTGGTTCCAGGTGGGAAACGTGTGGTGGGACTCAGAACTTTGGTTAGCAAGAGGCTTGGAGACAGGAGATGGTGATGTGCATGATGGGAATGAAGAGAGGCAAGATGATGCTCAAGCAAGACCATAGTCCTCAAGGGGCTGGGGAAAACTCCTGCTTTCAGGGCAGAGGGAGGCAGATGCTTTGGCTCAGATTCCCAAAGAGAGCGAATACTCCCATCAGGCGAGCACCTGATTTTCCAAAGAGCCCCGCTCCTATGTCGGCCCTGAATGAAGTGCTCGGCCAGTGGCAGCTCCTGGTGAGATTCGAAGGACCTGAGCCAACCTGGGCGGCACAGATACACAGCGGCAGCTGGTTGTTCTCTCAGCTCACAGGGAGACATTTCTCCTAGCAACCTACTGCACAGCAGTTGGAAAACCAGAGCCAGCCGGCTTGTGAAGCAAGCTGCAGGATCTTTGGTAGTGTGCACAGCCCCTGGGTGTCATTTACTTTATCTCTGATGGCATCTAAAGAAGTAGGGACTGGCTATAGTCTGGTATATAACAGCTAGAATAAACAAAGGAAACAGCAACAAGATGCCCTCAGCAATTACTGCCGAGAACTGGTGTTGAATGACTCGAGCTGAGCTGGAAGTGCCTGGACATGTACAAATAAGAAAAATAACAAATCTACAAGAGCTGCAATTCAGGAGAGAGGATCTGTGGATCAGTCTTCTTTTCTGAAGATGAAATATGCCCCTTTTTTAGCCTGGCCCTATGGATCAGGTTTTCTGAACCTTTTATCTTTTCTGCTGCTCTTCTCTGGACATTCTCCATATTAGCCCTGACTCTCCTAAATTGTGACACCTAGCCTTGAACACCATACTCCAGCTAAGTTCCCACCAACGCTGATTGGAGCTGGACAAATAACTTCCTGTGTTGTACATACGGCACTGCTGTTAACACACCCCAGAAAGACATTAGCCTTTTTAGCCACTGCATGACAATTTGCAGTCTGCTGTAAACCCCTGATCTTTTGAATAACAAGACAGATGCTGATGGTGCAGGAACCACATAGGCAAATGAGGTGCCCGCTGCATGCCCGATAGCTCTCACACAAAGCAGAATCTTGAATTGGCTTTTGTCTGGATGACTTGTCCCAGGAGAGGAACTTAGAGTTAAGGTGCTACAACCCCCCTGAATCTAGCAGCATTCTGTCTAGATCCCTTCTCTGCTTTGAGGCAGCTTTTCTCCCCTCCTACTTATGCCTTGAATGTTAAAACCTGATAGTGAGATGGTGCAGCACCGGACACCACTGGTATCTGCTATTCATGCAGAAAAGGAGCCAGAAGATCCCTAACACCCACCCGGGCATTGGAGACTGGATTTATCATGTTATCTACAAATCTTTTCTTCCTTGGTGTTTATATCCTTGTTCCAATACCTGAGAGACAGCATGGTCTTCAGGAACTGGCCTAATGCTGGGAACTGAGAGCACAGGGTTTGTACTGCCAGCGCTGCCATGCCCATTTTGTTATTTGCTATCCTGCTGTGCCTCACTTTCCTGGGCTCCAATACAAAGGTGTTGGGTGTGTACCCAGTAGACATGCTCATATAGCATGGCCTTGTGTGAGTCCTGTATTACCACTTGTAACTGACAACCCTATTCCCTCTATCAATTGTCATTCAGCTAAGGCTCTGTCTGTGAGCAACTTTCTCTGCCCACAGCTTTCCATTACATCGATGCACGAGATGCTTTGGCCAGGTACCTCGGCTTGTGATCAGAGGAAGATGCTGCTGTCGCATTTCAGATGCAACAGGATATGGTGGAGTGGATGGTCTTTCCCATCCAAGCTGGCAGCTGCTGCACAGGGCTGTGATTTATTTCCTGGAGGGGAATTTTGGTGGCTAAATCCTCTTAACAATGACGTAAAATAATCCGACGGCCAATTTCTGCAGTTAATATTGCAAGCGCTGAGCTCCTCCAGAGCAGGTTTGACCCATCTGCCCTCTAAGGTTCCGACGCTCATGACCTGGCACAACTGGCGTTCGCTCAGACCTCCTGGGAGTGCGGGCTAGTTCACTGGCATGCCACAGACAGTGGCATGACAACGTTCAGCCTTAGGCTCCCCAGCGGGCAGGCTACTGATGCTGCAAGCCAGGAAGTGGGGGAGGGGGTTGAGGAGCCTCAGATGCTCATTTTGACTCCAGTCTTGGTCAGTCCCTCACTCCCCTGAACACTATATCGACCCACAATTTGTAGAAAAGAAACCATAGAGCAGCTTCCCCAGTAAGCGAGGCGAACACCTTCCCCAGTTACCTCAATGGCAGACGTGTGAGTCATGGCACATGGCTCTGCACCATTGGGTTTGCACCGAAGGGGTTCATAGGTATTTTAGCCATTTCTTCTGCTCTCTCCTAACATCCCATTTCCTGGTAGTTCAAGAAGAGGGACCACCAGGGACATTAAGGGAATCAGAATCCATGTGATTCTAGGCCAAATCTGGTTAGTGCTGGGAGGGGAAACAGAGAAAGCATGACATTTTGTGAAGATGCAGGGGAAGATATGAAGGCAACATAGACACTGCAGGTCACTGCAGGGACAAGGGCTAGAATGAACTGAAACAGTGATCGCGTTCATTGGAGGCATGCTGGAGGAAGGGGAGCAAGAGATGTGAGAGCCTTTCAGGGCACTGCGATGCCCAGGAGCTACTTGTACAGCTCCAGTTCTTGAAACGAAAATGAAAAATCATTTGGAAGAATTGTTTGGTTAATTCCTGTGTTTGTTTAAAGAATGGTTTGTTTTGTTTTTTGCAATGACTTCTCCTTTCAGAACAGATTTCACAGCAAAATCCAACTAACTTTATATCCCATCCCGCGTCTGCCTTTAGAGTTTCACTGACATCACTTTGTGACATAAAAGGTACAAATGTGCTTGCTAAAATGATTCTGTGTCTTTATATCTGAATGTTATGCGTAGGGAGAATATTTGCTACTTACCTCCTGCTTCCAGTACAGTACCTCCGGAATACACCCTCTAATTTACTAATTGGTTAAGTACTTCATTAATGGAAAGAGGATACACACCAGCTTTTGTAAAACCCCTGAGCAAATGTATGAAACAATTCAGGCAAACTCACTGTAAAGATATGAGTACAACAGGTTTACTGATTACAGAAGATAGATTTTTAAGTGTTGGGCAAAAAGTCAGCGTGGTTACTGAAAGACAAGAAAATATAAACACACAATCTGAATACTCAGGCTTATTAGAGGGGGCAACAAATTGCATCAAGCAGTTTTTCTCACCCCACAGCAAAATGTTGTCCTTCCATTTAACCTGGGCCAGTCTCCCCTGTTGGAGGCTTCTGAGCGTCTTTGTTGTTTGCAGCCCAGGCAGGGACAGGAGACAGGCCAAGCAGGGGCCTGCTGTGTTCTGTTTTACACCCTCAGTCCCATGTGCTTGGGGAGCACAAGCCCAGGCATGTCTGGTGGGCACTGCTGAGTCCCTAAGCAAAGTTAAGCAATTCCCCTTTCTCCTGCAGGTGAGCCACTGAATTGTAGCTCCCTTGCTGGACAAAGGCTGGTAATTTCTGATCAACATCCACCTGGGTGTTGATTAGCTCCCTTCTCATTGTCTCTGGAGAGCTAGTATTTGGGCATCCCCCAAATCCACAGCACATTTTAGTGATAACCATACAGCACTGTCTCAAAACTTCATATGCACTAAAAATAGACATATATAGATGGAAACCTGACTTTCAGATCATAACCTTTCCCCTCTGACATGGCATGTTTTTACAACATAAGGAATATGGGGTCACACTAGTTATCTTGCAATACCCTGTGAAGGAGGGCAGCGCTATTATCCCCACTTTGAAGGTGGGAAACTGAGGCAGAGAGAGGCAAAATCACTTGCCAAGGTCACTCAGGAAATCTATGACAAAGCAGGAAATTGAACCAAGGTCTCCCAAATCCCAAGTAGTGTCCCAGCAACTGGACCATCCTCCTTCCTTAAACTGTTCCCTGAAAGTGAACCCGTTTTCAGCTGGGGCTGAGTCCTTCTTAGCCTTCTGTCATGTTTGTTCAGCAGCTTGCTGGTTTACACAGTGACAGTTAAAGGAGATTTATTGCTAGAGCTCACTTCTAGGGTTGCCAGATGGTTTAACCAAAAATACCGAACATCCTCCCCCCCCCAAAAAAACCCACTGGGGAAAATATTCTGTCGAGAAAAAAGAGGGGGAGACCAAAAAAAAAAAGGATCCCGAGAGTTGTTAAGCAAAAAAAATTGAAAAATAAAAAAAAAGCGTGGCCCCTTTAAGAAACACTTTTAAGGCTTTTTGGCCCTAACAGGCTGCCAACGGCCACCCGCCATCTTGCCTCCCAGCTCCCCTGTGGAATCCCGTAAGCACCTGGGTTTTTTGCCACCTGGCCGGGAAAAAATCAGAAAATACCGGACATTTTAGGTGTCTGGTATTTTCTGATTTTTTTTTACCAGACAGGAGGCGAAAATACCAGACTGTCCAGTTCAATACCAGACACCTGGCAACCCTACTCACCTCAGGCAATCCGAAGTTTTGAAAAGAAGCGATTGCATGCTCCAGCTTAGCGATGCCTGGGTGAGTAGGTGCTGGGTTCCCTTCCCAGCATCCTGTAATATCTATGGAGCAGAGCACACCTGTTCATGAAGCAAACTGTGCCATGTTAGAGATGGATACAGTCATTCACTTAGACCAAGCCATGGGATAGTCTTCAGGACCTGAGGCTAGGGATGTTAAATTGTGAGGAATTGACTAATTGAATAGTTGATGCATTTTGCATCAACTATTTGATTAGTCGATAGAGCGTCTCCGCCTTTGAAATGTAGCAACAGCCCTGAGGCTGGTGCTACACTTCAAAAGTTAAAGCGAGGCGTGGATCCAGGGGTGAGCTGGAGACTTCCCCCCGACCCCAGGCTCTGTGCAGCGCTGCTCCTTTGAAACGCCGCAGGGAGCCTGGGGACACCCCAGCTGGCCCCAGGCTGCATGTAGCGTTTCAAAGCGGCAGCGCTGTGTGGAACCCGGGGTCCGGCCCCAGGCTCCACGCAGCACTGCCACTTTGAAGTACCCCCTCCTCTTCCCACCTCTCTTGCTGCCTGTTTCTGATAGAGGCAGCAAGGGGAGGGGGAAGTGCCTAGTCGACTAGCCTATTGACTATCTGATAAGCATTTGCTTATCGGATAGTCGACTAGTTGACTAGTCCTTCACATCCCTATCTGAGGCTGGGACAATGTGTTTGCAGGGGCAGGAGCAGAGATGCCAGCAAGCAACTTCAGTTGCTCCTGGGACAAAGCAGAACTATTTTCTATGCATGACCTCGGTTGCTTGAGATAAGCTTGGAATTTTAACCCCCAGAGGGTTCTATCTAGGCATGAGCAAGTCCATCCTCTGAGTGGCCACGCCCTGGAGAACAGCACTGGAGGCAGGTTTGGAATGGCCGATTATGGCACTTCCCGAAGAAGCCCCGACACCCTGTCTAAGGGGAAAGGGTGGAAAGCAGGAGAAGCCAGGTCCTTTGCCATGCCACAGTTTTCATCAGTGCCATGGTGCCACTTACTGGAGATTCATAATCACCTGCCAGGCCCCACCAGCTGCAAAGGGAGCAGCCAAATGCTTGCTGGGTCACAGCTGAGTTTAACACATTGTGTAGCGGAGCTGGGGTTATATGTCAGCATGCCCTAAGCTTCATGAGAATTATGCATCAGCCCCTTCTCACGTCTCCCCACCCATCAGCTGCAGGAAAAGGAGACCAGGAAGCTAAGGATGTTCTGCTGGGGGCACTATTAATTTGTCTCTTTGTGAGCCTGAACTGCATGACCCCAGCACCCTCTCTTGCCCTCTAGCTTGTCTTTAAAAGGAGGCAGCACAGACCTGCCTTGCATTCAGGCTGGAAAAATCACCGGCCTCTTGTCCTTCAAGTGCTACAGTCTTTGATCTTTCCAACACATCAATGTCACCCAGTGCTGGAGCCCCCCTCCAGCTGTACAGCTCTTCTGGGCTGCTGGGGAGGGAGTGCGAGCTGAAGTAAAAAACAGCAGCATGAGGTGTTGGGGTCCTCTCTATTCCCCAGGGGAATTATACAGTGAACTCTTCTAGCCTTTGTCCTTTGGAGCCTGGATGGATGCACCATGTTGTTCAGTGAGTTCATACAGAACTTCCTGTTGTGAAACCAACAGCCGCAAAAGGCAGCAGCTCTCTGTGGAGTTTGTATTTGTGCTGCAAAAATGGCAACAGTTCTTTTCTTGAGAAAAAGGTAATTTCCTCACTACAGGCAGCACAGCTGGAGGGTAGCTCAGGAGGACAGGGAGCTTAGGAGACCGAGTTCTGGATTTCCACTGGACAAGGTCATGGATCCTGGCAATGCAGCCCTGCTTTTCTAGGAGGTCATTAGGGCATCCCCCACCTCAGTCTCCTGTGCTGCAGCATGTGTGATATTTGCACAACACTGTATTTCAGCACAGGCTCTGGTTCCTCTCGGCTTAGCTTTCCCTTCATAAATAGATGAGGGATGAAGTTTCGGAGTTTGCAGATGGCAGCTCCACTTTCGCGTTTCACCAGAGCCTTGAGCCAGTTCATTTTGCCTTGCGCTAGAGCTTGGCTGTTTAAGTCAGGGGTGGACAATAATTTTTGAGTGGGGCCACATCAAAAATTTTTGAAGTGGTCATGGGCTGCCCTGGAAGGGG
Source organism: Rafetus swinhoei (assembly GCA_019425775.1). Taxonomy (NCBI): domain Eukaryota; kingdom Metazoa; phylum Chordata; order Testudines; family Trionychidae; genus Rafetus; species Rafetus swinhoei. The sequence continues at coordinate 7,272,004 of CM033438.1, forward strand.
TGGGGCCTCGGACGGAAGGGCAGAGCCTTTAAATAGCAGGAGTGGAAAGGGCTCACGTCTCCTCTGTGGCTCCCAGGCATCATGTTTAGGGTTGCCAGGTGTCTGGTATTGACTCGGACAGTCCCGTATTTTCTCTTCCTGTCCGGTAAAAAAATTCAGAAAATACCGGACACCTGAAATGTCCAGTGTTTTCTGTTTTTTTCCTGGCCAGGAGGCAAAAATACCAGACATCTGGCAACCCTACACACTCGGCAACTGGGCCCAGCACCCGGTCTCCCCCCAACCCCTGGACCCCGGCGCCCCCTGCTTACCTGGTTTCGCAGGGAAGCTCCCTTCTTGCTGCTCAACCAAAAAACCAAGATGGCTGCCGGCAAAAACCCTCAAGACCAGAGCAAGGGGAAGCAATGCCTCCCCTGGGTCTTAGTGCTCAACCTTCCCTCTTCCTATCCCTGGCCTATTCTGACTCTGCACGTAATTAAAGGGTCCATACTAATGACTCTTGGAGTCCTTTTTTTTTTTTTTAACAACAACTTTTTGGTCTTCCCCTCTTTTTTTTTTTTTTTTAAAGTGCTTCTACACAAATGCTAGGAGTCTGACTAATAAGATGGGTGAACTAGAGTACCTAGTATTAAATGAGGAGATTGACCTAATAGGCATCACTGAAACCTGGTGGAATGAGGAAAATCTGTAGGACACAATCATACCGGGATATAAAATATATCGAAAGGATAGAGCAGGCCGGGTGGGTGGCGGAGTGGCACTGTATGTGAAAGATAATGTAGAATCAAATGAAATAAAAATATTAAGTGAATCAACATGTTCAATAGAATCGCTATGGATAGTAATTCCATGCTCCAATAATAAGAAATTAGCAGTAGGGATATATTACCGACCACCTGACCAGGACAGGGATACTGACATTGAAATGCTGAGGGAGATTAGAGGCTACCAAAATAAAGAACTCTATAATAATGGGGGATTTTAATTACCCCCATATTGACTGGATACATGTCACCTCAGGAAAGCGGAGATAAAATTTCTCAATGGCTTAAATGACTGCTTCTTGGAGCAGCTAGTGCAGGAACCCACAAGGGAGAGGCAATTCTCGATTTAGTCCTGAGTGGAGCGCAGGATCAGGTCAGGAAATAACTGTTACAGGACCGGGAATAGTGACCATAATATAATAACATTCAACATTCCTGTGGTGGGAAGAACACCTCAGTAGTCCAGCACCCTGGCATTTAATTTCAAAGAATTACACAAAAATGAGGAGGTTAGTTAAACAGAAATTAAAAGGCACAGTGACTAGAGCCAAATCCTGCAAGCTGCATGGAAACTTTTAAAGACACCATAATAGAGGCCCAACTTAAATGTATACCCCAAATTAAAAAACATAGCAAGAGACCTAAAAAGAGTCACCGTGGCTTAACCACCATGTAAAAGAAGCAGTGAGGACAAAAGGCATCTTTTAAGAAGTGGAAGTCCAATCCTAGTGAGATAAATAGAAAGGAACATAAACACGGTCAAATCAAGTGTAAAAATGTAATAAGAAAAGCAAAAAAATATTTTGAGGAACAGCTAGCCAAAAACTCAAAAAGAAATAACAAAATGTTTTTTAAGTACATTAGAAGCAGGAAGCCTGCTAAAAAACCTGTGGGTCCCCTAGACGATCGAACTATAAAAGGCACAATCAAGACGATAAAGCCATTGCGGGGAAACTAAATGATTTCTTTGCTTCAGTCTTTCACGGCTGAGGACGTTGGGGAGATTCCCAAATCTGCACCGTCCTTTGTGGGTGATGAATCTGAGGAACTGTCCCGGATTGAAGTGTCATTAGAGGAGGTTTTGGAACAAATAGAAAAACTTAATGTTAACAAATCTCCGGGACCGGATGGCATTCATCCAAGGGTTCTAAAAGAACTCAAATGGGAAATTGCTGAACTATTATCTGTGGTTTGTAACCTATCCCTTAAATCAGCTTCCGTACCTAATGACTGGAAGGTAGCCAACGTGACACCAATATTTAAAAAGGGCTCTAGAGGCGATCCGGGCAATTACAGACCGCTAAGTCTAACTTCAGTACCTGGCAAATTAGTCGAAACAATAGTAAAGAATAAAATTGTGAAGCATGTAGAAGAACATAATTTGTTGGACAAAAGTCAACATGGTTTCTGTAAAGGAAATCCTGTCTTACTAATCTATTAGAGTTCTTTGAAGGGGTTAACAAACATGCGGACAAGGGGATCCAGTAGATATAGTATACTTAGATTTTCAGAAAGCCTTTGACAAGGTCCCTCACCAAAGGCTCTTGTGTAAATTACATGGCCATGGGATAAGAGGAAGGTCCTTTCTTGGATTGAGAACTGGTTAAAAGACAGGAAACAAAGGGTAGGAATAAATGGTAAATTTTCAGAATGGAGAGGGTAACTAGTGGTGTCCCCCAAGGGTCAGTCCTAGGACCAATCCTTTTCAACTTATTCATAAATGATCTGGAGAAAGGGGTAAGCAGTGAGGTGGTAAAGTTTGCAGATGATACCAAACTGTTTAGGATAGTCAAGACAGAAGCAGACTGTGAGGGACTCCAAGAAGATCTCACCAAACTGAGTGATTGGGCAACAAAATGGCAAATGAAATCTAATGTGGATAAGCGTAAAGTAATGCACATCGGGAAAAATAACCCCAACTATATGTACAGTATGATGGGGGCTAATTTGGCTACGACAAATCAGGAAAGAGATCTTGGAGTTATCGTGGACAGTTCTCTGAAAACTTCCACACAGTCTGCAGCGCGGTCAAAAAGGCAAATAGGATGCTAGGAATTATTAAGAAAGGGATAGAAAATAAGACCCAGAATATCTTACTGCCCCTGTATAAAACTATGAGTACGCCAACATCTTGAATACTATGTACAGATGTGGTCTCCTCACCTCAAAAAAGATATTTTGGCCTTGGAAAGGGTTCAGAAAAGGGCAACTAAAATGATTAGGGGTTTGGAACGGGTCCCATATGAGGAGAGGTTAAAGCGACTGGGACTTTTCAGTTTAGAAAAGAGGAGCCTGAGGGGGGATATGATAGAGGTATATAAAATCAGGAGTGGTGTGGAGAGGGCCGATAAAGAAAAGTTATTTATTAGTTCCTAAATAGAAGAACTAGAGGACACCAAATGAAATTAATGGGTAGCAGGTTTAAAACTAATAAAGAAAGTTCTTCTTCACACAGCGTGTAGTCAACCTGTGGAACTCCTTGCCAGAGGAGGCTGTGAAGGCTAGGACTATAATAGAGTTTAAAGAGAAGCTAGATAATTTCATGGAGGTTAGGTCCATAAAGGCTATTAGCCAGGGGATAAAATGGTGTCCCTGGCCTCTGTTTGTCAGAGGCTGGAGAGGGATGGCAGGAGACAAATCGCTTGATCATTGTCTTCGGTCCACCCTCTCTGGGGCACCTGGTGCTGGCCACTGTCGGCAGACAGGATACTGGGCTAGATGGACCTTTGGTCTGACCCAGTACGGCCGTTCTTATGTTCTTATGTTTTTTCCCCCCTCAACAGATTTTTCCCCGTTTTTTGGGGGGTGGGGAGTGTTCGGTATTTTTGTTGAAACCATCTGGCAACCCTAATCATGTTAGTGGGGGGCGGGAGCAGCAAGTTCTTTCAAATCCTGCTATTGAAAGGGCTTGCGCCTTCCTGGGGCTGTTGCCCGTGAGCCAGGGGAAAGGCACGAGCCCTTTTAATAGAAGCATTTGAAAGGGCTCAAGTGTCCCTGGCTCCCAGGCAACGAGCTAGCATGGGGCCAGAGCTGCGAGCCCTTCCAACTGCTTCTATTTAAAGGGCGTGTGCCAGCCAGGTTGGGGCCAGGCAACGCAGCCGCCCGGGAGGCGCGAACCCTTTAATTAGAAACAGTTAAAAGGGCTCACAGCTCCGGGGCTGCTAGCGCCTTGCCTGGGAGCTGGAGCTGCATGAGCCCTTTAAACTGCTTCTCTGTGAAAGGGTTCACACAGCTCTGGCTCCCAGGCAACACGCTAGGGAACGGGGCCTGGAGCAGCCTTGGGGGCCGGATCAAAGCCCTATGTGGGCCGGATCCAGCCCTCTGAGTGGCTTTTGCCCACCCCTGATTTAAGTAGATGCCAGATGCTTTGTTCTTTCCCTAATACTCCCCCTTTTCAGCTGTAGCCCATTAGAGCAGCTGGCTCCTCAGTGATCTTTGGGTGTCCATGCAGAGGAGAAGGGAACCATAGAGTAACATCAACCAGAGGCTGGCCCTGGCAGAAGTCACCAGGTTCGGAGCCTGGGTGGATCCTCCAGCACTCACCCAGCGCATGGGGTTCTCCACACTTCGTAGTCCCTGGCATGTACATCAGGAGGTGCGGGACGCTGTACTGCCCACTGCTCGTGTTTATCTTGGTCAGGTCTTGTGAGACAGTGCACCCTGCCCACCCCTCACCTCTGACCCCCGGATTTCTCCATAGGCCTCAGCCCCATGTTCCTTTCCAGCTGGCTCCCCCTCATCACCCGACTGGCTGCACACACTGCAACTGGTTCTCTTTCGAACCACGGCAAGACGTCACCTGTACACGCTCGTGTTTCACCCTCCTTACTTCCCCACCCATGTGTCCCCTCCAGATTCCAAATGGCAGGACCCATTGCCACCAACAGTGGGTGGGGAGCCCCACTGGGCCAGTTTGTATTCCACCTTGATCCCGTGGCTCACTGGGGACATCAGCTGGAGAATCCTCCATGGTGCTGTGAGCACAGGCATGTACCTGGTGCGGTTCACCCCTGCTCCTGACACTTGCACCTTCTGTGGCGTGAGGATGACTTTTTTGGCTCTTATTGAGGTTCTGGCTGCACGTCTCCCCTCACCTGGTGATCTATGCACACCCCACCTGTGGCCCCACAAAGCTGTGGGGCCTCCTTGTCAACCTCCTCCTGGCAGAGTTGAGGCTGGCTGAGGGAAGGGCCTGTGACTGTGCGGCCTTTTTCCATTCCTTTATCCAAGTGGTTCTCAAACTTTTTGGCCCATGGGCCACCTGGCTCAATGTGAACCTTTCCATGGACCACAGGTTTCCAATGGAAACTCACTGTTAATTACATAATTATGCCCGAGCCATTTTGCTAGTAGTGCAGCTAGGGAGACTGGTTTAATTTGAATTATTAAATGCTTTCACTTTCTCATGTTAGTTTATCAAACTTCATTTTAAATAAAATAAAATATTAATTTATGTCCAACAGAAAAGGTTCCAGTCTTTTCTTTATTTATGGCAGGTGTGGGGACCTTTTTTTGTGTTGGGGCCAAGGACACACAGAAAAATCAGTTGGGGACCACACAAGTGAGAAGCAAAAAAACCTCCTCCAAAACCCCCCAACCATCACTGATGTGGCCCCCAACTGAGACATTTCACTTCTCTGGTGTTCCAGCCCCACAGGGTGAGGGGAAAGGACAGGGAGGACTGAGGTTCAGGGCTTCCCATGGGCCATATTTACTCTTCTGGGGTACGAGAGTCAGTGGATTCTATGGCTCTGAAGTGGGGACAAAAATGAGGGGTTCAGTCAGTGGGACAGGGCTACCAGTGAGTGGGATAGGGGTGGGGTGCAGGATCTGGGTGAGAGGTGGGGTACAGAAGGGGGTGAGGGTGCAAGGTCTGGGTGGGTGGGAGGTAGGGTGCAGAAGCAGGCTGGGAGTAGGGTGTATGGCCAGGGGGAGTGAGCAGGAGCAAGGGAGGGTGCAAAATCAGTCTGGGGGTAGGAAGATGGGGGCAGGGAGTGCCTGGGGCTACAGCTGGGGGGCAGATTGGCTGAGGGGGTTCAGGGAGATGTGGGGAAGGGTGGCCCTTGGAATACAGCTGGGGTCAAGGTGGCTCAGGAGAGTTCAGGGAAGTAGAAGGGCAGGGAAGCTGGGCACGGCGCAGCAAGGTGGGGGTGAGTAGGTAGGTGACCCCAGAGATGCAGTCTCACAGGGATTCAGTCCTTGGTGCCCTCGGCTCGGCCCCTCCCCCCAGACCGAGTCCTCATGGGTGGAAGGCCCCAAAGGGCCCTGAGCCCCGACCCGCCTCCTGCGTGTGCAGGGTCCTCAGTCCCAGCGTCGCCTCCTCTCACCACTGCTGGGTGCGGTGCAGCCCAACCCACTGCCGGGGAAGGGTGCAGGGCACCGGCTGCTTGTGCACCACAAGAGCCCGCCCTGCACAGCTGAGGCCCACGGAGCCCGACCTGCTGCCTGCCCCACGGGACCAGCCAAGGGACGCACTGTTCTTACTGTGGCAGCAGCGCTCCTCCACGTGTAGCTCTGTGGCCTGCGCAGGGGCGGGTGGGAGTTTGCTTTCTTCACCTCCCCGCCTGCTGGCCGGAGCTGCTGCTGCATGCTTGCAGCTGCCGCAGACACCTGGGACTGCACTTTGAGAACCACTGCTCTATCCATTCATGCATCAGAATTCCTCTGGGCAGCGGCCGCTGGTTCCCTCCATGCCTCCAGGTTAGTGACATAAGCGACTAGTTGAGTCAACTACTTGACTACTCCCATTCCCCCACCCCACTGCTTGCTGCCTCTTTATCAGAGGCTGGAAGTACGGGAGCAGGAGCTGGTGCTGGGGGAACCAATTTAAAAGCTGATTTCCCCCCCCCAGCACTGTCTCTGTGGTGCTGACTGCCCCCCCACTTATCAGAGGCAGCAGTGGGGGGTTGGGGGCAAGGAAGGCTGCCGCAAAGCAGCCTTTGCCCACGGTGGGCCCAGGCTCAACTTGAGCAGAGGCTGCTCTGCATCCCGTGGAACAGCCCTTGTCCACGGGGGTCTCGGCGGGGAGCTGGGACTCCCCGCAGACAGAGACCGCTGCTGTGAAGCAGCCCCTGTCCACAGCAGCCCAGTTGGGCCACGAACACAAGCTGCTTTGGCAGTAGCTCCAGTCCACAGGGGGGTCCACCTGGGACCACACTTTGACAGAGGCTGCTGGACCTGGAGCGAGCCGAGGCACAGCACCAACCCTTATCGACTAATCATATAGTCAGTACAAATTATATCGACTGCACGATTAGGGTTGCCAGGTGTCCAGTATTGTACCAGACAGTCCGGTATTTGCGCGCTCTGTCCGGTAAAAAAAATCAGAAAATACCAGACATGTGCAATGTCCGGTATTTTCTGATTTTTCTGGCTGCTCACCGGACTGAAGCCTGGCGTGGGCGGGGGGGAGCGGCTGGGAGTCCCAGCTGGGAGGCGGGGCCGCGATTGCTGCCAGGAGCTCTCGGTTGAGTGTCAGGAGGAGGGGAAGCCTCCTCCTCGCTCGTGCGTCGCCGGGAACCTGCGCGGGACAGGCAGCAAGTGCCCAGGTCAGTCCCGCTCCCCGCCGACCAATTTGCTCACCCCCCCCTTCCCGGCCAGTTCTCCCCCACTTCCCCTCCTGATCTTCCACGGCCAGCCCCCCTGCACTTCCCCAGCTCTGCTTCCCGCCGGCCCATTCCTCTTCCTTTTCTCCCCGGCCAGCGCGCTGCACCTCTCCCTGCCCCTGCCAGCTCTGCTTCCCGCCCCCTTCCTCCCAGCCCACCCTCCCCACTGCAACTCCCCGACAGCTGTGCTTCCCACTCCCCCTTCCTCCCGGCCAGTACCGCTGCACCCCTCGCCCCACCAGCTCTGCTTCCCATCCCCCTTCCTCCCGGCCACCCTCGCGGCCCTGATCCCCCAGCTGTGCTTTCCACCCCCTTACTCCCGGCCAGCCCCCGCCCCTTACGGCCCGTCTCCCCTCCCCGATATCCCGCGGCCAGCCCCATTCCACCCGACCCCCTCCCATGACCAGCCCTGCTTCCTGTTGCCCCCATCTCCTCCGGCCAGCCCGTTGCTGCTGCCCCAGCGTTAGCTGTTTCCAAGCCCTCCCCTTCTTGACCAGCACCACTCCCTTCCTGGCCACCCCAATGAAGCATATTCGGGGTTTTTTTTTGTTTTTTGAATGATTACCTGGTAACCGCTAGCAGCAATCCAGGTTCTCAGAGGTTGTGTGTGGTTTTTTTTTTTTTTTGCTCAACAACTTTGGTCCCCCTCCCCCCTTCAACAAAATTTTTTCCCAGTGGTTTTTTTGGGTGGGGGGAGCGGGGGGGAGTGTTCAGTTTTCTTTCAGCCATCTGGCAACCCTATGCACGATTAGTCAGTTATCTGCCTCTTAACAGCCTTACTTCAAGCAGCAGAGGGCTCTGTCTGGGGTTCTCTGCTTGGTGTCCCCTTCCAGCTCCTTTGTTTTGGCCCTTTGGCCTTCACACCTGCCCATTTTACTTTTTATTTGTTCCCCATAATGAGTTGGATTCCAGGGCTCAGGCTGGGGGAGGTCCTTTACATGCCCCAATTCTGGCTGCTGAGTATTTGTGGATCTGGCATTAAGGCCCAGAGCCTCATAGACAGGGGCGGCCCGTCCATATAGGTGAACTAGGCGGTCGCCTAGGGCGCCAAGTTAAATGGGGCGCCAAATGGTGGCGCAATATCATTGAGGGGTTTGGAGGTGGGGGCGCCAATTGCATGGTTCACCTATGCCAGTTGCCAGGGTGCCAGTTGCTGGCAGCTAGTCCAGGGCCGCCCCTGCTCACAAATAGGTAAGTGCTCAACTCCCCTGAAGACTCTGGGCCTAGATCACTGGTGCAGTTCTCTGCCTGTGTCTGTGTGACCTGTGTGGAGTTGAATGGACCAAATGCAAACAAACTAAGAAGTCCTTGCTGTGGGGCTTTTTTTCCAGGAAACCTGCCACCGACATAGCCAGTGCAACTCGATTTAATAAGCTAATAACATTCTTTGCATGGTTTTCCTTGTACTTACAAGGATTTTCAATATTAACTGTAAAAGGGGGGCAAAGCAGAGTAGGGGGAACCCTCCAGACACAGGGAGTTGCATGGTAGGACACTCATAAAGCACCTACCTGACTCTCTAAGTACACAAATCCCTTTCAAAACCTAGACTTGGGTGTTTTTTCCTACTCTACTTTGCCTTCCCTTGCCGTTAGCATTAAAAATCCCTGTAAGATGGAAGGAAAAACACGCAAAGAATGTTATTAGTGTATCCAGCTGAGCTGCCCTGGCTATGTCTGTGGCAGGCTTAATGGAAAAAGCCCTACACCTACAGCGAGGATTCATGGCTGTTTAGCATCCATGCCATAAACCTCCGGTCTCCCAAACCCCTGATGGATAACAGCCATCACCTCTGTTATAAGCAGTTCACACCTACCAAAAGTTTTATGGTGCTAGTAACAAGTATAATCATTCAGGAAAAACAATGATTAGGCCTGTGGCACCTTAAAAGACTAAGAAATGTATTAGGGCATAAGCTTTTGTGGATTAAAACCACTTCATCAGGTGAATTGGAGTGGAAGTTACAGAGGCAGGGGTATATATAAGGAAGAAAATCAAGTCAGGGTGAAAGTGGGTCATTCCCAGCATTTGGAGTGGAAATGTGAATATTCAGAGAAAGGAAATTGCCTTAATAATGCATCTCTTGCACTTAGAGAAATAGAACTAACAGAATCTTGTTTGGGGGATAAGACAATATGTCATATTTATTGTGAATGCAGAATTCATTTACTGTTCCTAGTTACTAAAATTATCTAACACTTATCCGCACAATTCTACAGATGGGACACAATCACCAGCCTCGGTTGCTTGTGCTAGGTCATTAGCCAGGTGGTCAAGACATGAGGAGAGGAGCTGTGTCATGCCAGTGTGCACCGATGCTCTTGGAAGTTGATCATAGAACTGAAAGACCCGATCCTATAGTTTTGCTATAAAACCTTATTATATGTTTTAGTCCATAGATCCTAACCTATCCCACTGCCCCAGGGCGCTGTATGACCATGTGTCATCAGTTAAAGGCAGATGTGACTTTGACCATTTTCTTGATAAGGCTTTTGTCTCTTTCTTGGGTGGGTTCTTTTTCAAGGCTTGCCTGCATTACAATACAATCACACAGTCCTAAGGTTGGAAGAGACCCCAGGAAGTCATCAAGTCAACCCCCTGCTAAAAGCAGGACCAATCCCAACTAATGTTATGTTTATAAGAAGCACAAGGGAACTTTTCTAGGGGAAAAGGCAATACACCGCGTTTATTGAAAATATATGGATGTGTGCATGTGCGCACACACACGTCCTGCAGATGGTGTATAGTTACCAGTCTGTCGTGGCTCAAGTCAGTCTTACTCTTACTGGCCAGGCAAGACTGATTGAGTGAGGGATCGGGTTCTTGTCAATCAGAGTTTGAGGCTCCTCTGAGGCTGGGTTTGCAGGACTGAACCCAGAGTACTAATGGCAAGAGATCCCCACTTTATACATGTCAATTTCCATTGGAGTCTGTGGGTTTTGCAGTGTCATTCTTCCTTAGAATCTCTTAATCTGGTTTTCCAGAGTTATCCTTTGATGGTGATTGTCAGGCTTCCCATCATTGTCTCTCACTCTTGGGGGTCTCTGACCGTCTCCAGGGTTTGTCAATGCTGCTAATTCAATTCAGCCTCAGACACAATGGCTGTTTACTGTTATCTTCAAGATTCCCACTTCTTGACCACCTGGGCATTTGTGATGGCTTTCACACTTACACACATCCTCCACTCACGCCAAACAATTTTACAGAGTTTCAGACAAGATTAATAGTTACTAGAAGACACAACTTAGTTGGTGATGCAGACCTGAAATACAGCTTAATCTGTAATGCTAACAAGAAGCAAGACCTTCCATTAAACATTGTCTAATCATGAGAGACAGGATGAAATAGAAGCATACAGAACTTATAAGCAAGTCATAATACATAATACTTATAAGCAAGTCATTAAATCATTATGTATCATACTTATATTCTAATACAAATACTAAATTACAGTTTGGCTACAGTAAGTCATCCCAGACAGGGCTTTGTCAAGCCAGGACTTAAAAACCTCTAGGGCACCACATTTCAGGAAAGATGTGGAGAAATTGAAGAGGGTCCAGAGAAGAGCAACAAAAATAATTAAAGGTCTAGAAAACATGAGCTAAGAGGGAAGACTGAAAGAACTGGGTTTGTTTAGTTTGGAAAAGAGAAGACTGAGGGGGGCATGATAACAGCTTTTAAGTACCTAAATGGGTGTGATAAGGAGGAAAAAATATTCTCCTTAACCTTTGATGATAGGGCAAGAAGCAATGGACTTAAAGTGCAGCAAGGAAGTTTAGGTTGTACATTAGGAAAAAAATTCCTAACTGTCAGAATAGTTAAGCACTGGAATAAATTGCCTAGGGAGGTTGTGGAATCTCCATCATTGTAGATAATTAAGAATAGGTTAGAAAAACATCTATCAAGGATGATCTTGAACCTCATCAGATTTCTTTTGACCCAATCTTCCAATTTGTCTAGGTCACTCTGGACTCTATTGCTACCCAGCATATCTACCCCTCTCCCTAATTTAGTGTCATCTGTGAACTTGCTGAGGTGCAACCCATCTCCTCATCCGGGTCGTTAATAAAGATGTTGAACAAGACCAGCCCTAGAACTGACCTTTGATACCAACTGCCAAACAGACATTGAGCTGTTTATCACTGCCCATTGAGTCCAGCAATCTAGCCAATTTTCCATCCACCTGTATTTTGCTGCTGTCCTTTCTTCCTTTGGTCAGGATCCTGAAGTCGACCATAACTGCTGCCCAGGTTGCCACCCACATCTGCTTCCCCTACCAAGTTCTCCCTGTTTGCGAGCAGCAGGAGCTGAGCATGGCCCTTGGTTGGCCCCTTCAGCATTCACACTAGAAAGTTGTCCCCAAAATTCTCTGAAAAGTTCCTTGACTGTGGATGTACTGCTGTATTGGTCTTCCAGCAGATGTCAGAGTGACTGAAGTCCCCCATGAGAACCTGGGCCTGTGATCTGAAAACCTCATCTACCTCATCCACCTGATCTGGTCAATAGCAGACACCCACCATGTTGTCACCCTTATTGCTCTCAGCTCTAACGTTAACCCGATGACTCTCAACAGAGTTTCTCCCCTTTTATACTAGAGCTCTGAGCAATACACTGCAACCCCTCCACCTTTTCTCCTCCACCTGTCCTTCCTGAACAGGTTATATCCTTCCAGGACAGTGCTGCAATCATGTGAGTTGTCCCACCATATCTCCATTAGTCCAATCACAGCATTGTTTTTTGGCCATCAAGTTTGTGATGGCAGCTGGTCACCAAGAAGGGCTGGCTCTGTGTACTGATCCCATTTTACACACACACACACACACACATACACACACACATGAGATTACATACATACAAATCTAACTTTAAACAGATTTACTGCAGTAGCAGTTTAAAATGGGGCTTCAGTAACAATATGGGTTCACTTTAGTTACAATGTATTAAAAAGGATTTACAATGACAGATTCTTCAAAGACAATTCTTAACAAGCTACTAACAAATTAATCCAAAAGTGGTTAGCACTGTTTCATTTATAAAATCCCATTCATAAAAATTGGCCCACAATTCATGACATTACATAAGGTCACATTGGTAGATCTCTCTCTCTCTCTCTCTCAAATTTCCTGTGGGATGACAGATGACGTCATACATGATCTGTGTCCACAGGCTGCACCCTTACATGGGCTGGACGCTGTTTGGGGACGGCAAAGCCATCTGGCAGCCCAGCCTGGACAGATTCCGCCTCCCAAGAGTCCTGCCTGCTCAGCTCTGGCCACAGCCTGTCAGGCAGCCTGTCCTCCTCCCCCACCCCTTAAGTTGCAGCCCTCCACATGTGCTGTGAGTATCATTGTGGCCTCCAGGGCTTCCAAAGTTGAGTAGCTTTGATCTACATGTTTCGTTAGTCTTTAAGGTGCTACTAGACTATTGGTTGTTTATAAAGGGTTTTTTTTTGGTTAATTAGTTCAAGGCCAGGAGCTGAATTCAAGGACAGAGACACTTACCAAAGGAGGAAGTCAGGAGAGTCAATGCATGCCTATTATGAGCATTTTCTTCTTTACACACCCCAACCTCTTCTGGGAAAAATCAACATTTGTCTTTCAGAGCCTGGCAAACAGCAGCGATATGTTCTGCAGCCTGAGAGCAGGCCTAGAACTGCAGCTTTCTGGTGATCAATTTTGCCATCTCAGTTTCGGGGACTGGATGGGAAATGCTCTAAAATAGAAGCCAGAGAGCGCTGCGTGTTTGAAATCGGAGCAGGAAAGCACTGAAGGGCCACTGGGGAAAATCTGCAGCTGAAAACCAAAAGCAGCTGTTGAACTGCACTGAGCAAACACAAGGAAAGCAGGAACACGCATTTTTACAATGCATATATTTTTGAGCAACACATTGTTGTGCAGTGTTACAAAGCTTTGCAGGATGTCAGAGTGCCCCAAAGCTTTGCCATGGGAGTTTTCATCCCCAGCCAGACCCAACAATAGTATGGGACTGAGGGCAGCAGGGGGAGTCTTGGGACCATTTGATCTGCTGCGGACATGCCAGATTCCACATTTAAAATTTCTCTTTCCTCCATCCATTCGGGTGAGGGATCTCTCTAGCCAGGCTGTGGCCCTGGCTTTGCTTTGAGACAGAAGACCCTCAGAAAGCTTGGAGGTTCAGTTGGATGATGAGCACCCCAAAGTTTGGACTTCAAAGCTCTTTGGGGCAGGGACCAGCAGGGGTCTGTGTTTGTATATCACCTACCACCATGGGATCCTGCTCCCAGATACATAGTTCAGCAAATTATTGTTTGAGGTTCCTGAGGTTGCAGACCTGGGCTGAAGGCCTTGTGAGAGCTGATTACCATAGATCTCTGCTATTTCCTCCTTCCAGCCAGGCCACAAATGGGAGATGGGCTGGAGTGATTTCTTCAAACACTCAGGCTACTTCCAAAACATTGCAGTGGGGTGAGGGTGGGGGGGAATAAAAAGTAAAGGGCAGCCAAATCTAAACCACGTTGGGCTTGGGTTTGTGAATTCCAAATGAAGGTTTTGTTTTGTTTTTTAATAAAATCAAATTCTCCTCTGGGTTTCAGTCCATCTCTCATGGAAACAGCATATGAAAGAAGTAGCCTTTCATTGGGCATTTCACCCCCTGCTTTTCTGATCTTGGATGGAGCTGGGAAGCTTTATATAGTAAATGGCGCTGGGGGGAGGAACATCAACAACTGGAATCTAGTTCATTACAAGAAGGGGATTATAAGTAATTTCAGGCATGATATCTGCCCCCAAGTTCACAATATTATTTTCCTATTCATTTAAAATATTTGTCTCCCCTATTGCTATATGAAGCTCTCAGAAAAAGCAGAGAAATTGTTAAATTGATACACATACACACACCCACCACCACACAAATGATCTATTTCTCCAGTGCCTTGTAACTGGTGCCATTATTTACACTTGTCCAAAGGTGTTTTCAGAGCATGTGATTTGTCAGTGAAGTCATGGAGTCCCATTTCTGCTCCCGGATTGACTAACTGGGTTTCAAACCAGACAAGCACTAGTGATGACTAACATTCTCTACAGTACAAATAATCGCTAGTGCCTTCCAAACTCGCCAGAATCCTCCTGAGTAGGTGGCAGATGTGCAGGCTCTCATGAATAATTAATAACAGTCTCACTAATAACAATGAACAAATCTAACCACTCCCACCAGTGGAACTATTTGTGACTCCCATTTTGTACAATTCATCCAGCCCTCCATCTCCTGGTGTGTATTCTGGGTTGAGACAGTCTTGGCAACACCTGGAGGCCATTTTAACCATTGAACAACACATCAAGGCTGGACATCTTTCTAAAAGACATGAACTGCTTTGACTGCAAGAGACTGGGTGTGATGTAGGGATGACCGAGTGATGTTCTAAGGCAGTGCTTACCAACCAGTAGATCGGGATCTAGTGGTAGAACTTGGAGACTGTGACAGGTGATCCTGACTGGTTTGGCCAAGAGGCTATCAAGTGCTGGCACTTCAGCTGCCCCTCCCCCCACTGCTGCACATCTCCTGCCCTTTGCTTTGGAGCTGCCTCCCCTCGCCCCCAGGAGCCTCCTGCTTGCTATGCAGGGGAGGGAGAAGAGGGTGTTGATGTCAAGGTGTTTCCTCTCCCACCCTGTATCCTATCTCCACAGAGCAGGGCAGAGGGCACAACAGGACTTGGGATGGAGTTTGTTGGCTGCTTTTGGGACTGGTGTAGGGCTAGGGCAGGGGTGAGCCTGCCTTAGCCCCACTGCACCACCACCCAGGAGCCACCCGAGGTAAGCAGTGTCCAGTCGGAGCCTACATCCTGAAACCCTCCCCGGTCATGAACCTCCTCCTGCAACCTAAGCCCCTACCCTACCCCTGCAGCCAAATGCCCTCCCAGAGCCTACACCTAGAACCCCCTCTGACACCCCAACTGCCTGCCCGGAGCTCAGCTCAGAGCCCCTCTCACACTCCGAATCCCTTAATCCAAGACCAGAGCCTGCACCCCAACCCTCTGCCCCTGCCAGGTGAAGATGGGGGAGGGATGGAGTGAGCAGGGGCAGGACCTCGGAGAAGGGGCACGAAGGAGGCAGGGCAAGGGTTTTTGGGTTTGAGGTAGATCTTGGATTGCACTTAAATTCAAAGTGATCTCATGCTTAGACCACTGTTCTAAGGGCAGAGTTAACATAAATCAGCGACAGATGGTACTGATGGTCCTTTCTGACCTGAAAATCTATGGACTTGTTAATTGCTCACTGATCATAACTAGAGAGGAACTCAATTTAAAACCCTCAATCTCAGCTCCATTTCCTCTGCTAAGCCTATTTAAATTGTTCTCGCACAGTCCTTTTGGCCACTGCTCCATGGCAGGATGATGACTGTCCAAGTGACACACATGGTAGCTAGTGCCATGCAGTGGGCCCAGTACAAGACATGCATGCAGTATATTCAGACCACTTCCCCAGCAGCTGCTGGAGGGATGACTGTGCTCCAGTTGTGGGCCAGATTCTGAGCTGCTATAAATCACCATCGCTCCATTGAAGCCAACGGAGCTTTGTCAGTTTGCACCAGTTTAGAATCTAATCCCTGATCTGCACAAGCTTGCTGCAGAGAGATGTCTCTGCAGCCAGCACCGTGAACACTGACATTTGTGCTGCTGAAGCCACACCGTGATTAGAGGCATCAGTGCACCTAGGCACGTGCCACAATCACATGAGCACGCCATCAAGTAGCTGCATCAGAGCTGGGCATTGATCCACTGGCGTATAAATTAGGGAGCCCCAGATGCAGCCCTTCCAATGAGAGGTCTGCTTGCAGCACGCTGCTTCTGCCAGAGCAGAAAAGCAGAGAGCCCGTGCACATGGGGTGTGTTTTTGTCCAGCTGTGCTCAGCTTATGTGGAGAGAGGCTCCATTACACAGAACTTGGGGAAAGTATCGTGTTCTTTAGCGTGTGTTTCTGATTAGGGCTGGAGCTCAGCTCAGCTCGGCTCGGTTTCACAGATTCCTTTCTGGGTTTAGTTGTGAGAGTGGCTTTAGAGCAAATGAAAGAGAAGTACTAATTGCACTGGCTTGATTTCTGCCCCCATTATCTGCAGTGCTCTGCAAATAAATGCAACTCCCAGACTTTATCAACTTTGCTGCTTCCCAGATGTTCCAGTGCAGCTCAGTCCTCCCCCGCAACCCCCTTGCTATTCCCGGGGCAGTGCTCTGTTGAGCAGATCTGGCAAGGGCTGTTGAGCTACGCAGAACCTCAGAGTTATGAACTGACTGGTCAACCACACGCACCTCATTTGGAACAACAAATATGCAGTCAGGCCACTCTAGACGGAAGGAAAAAGCACACAGTGTATAGTTCAATCTTCAACAGAAGCTACTAATAATAAAGGGAAGCCGAACTTTTCTTCTGCACTTTGAGTGTAGAGCTTCAAAGTTGTATTAAGTCAACATTCAGTTGGGAAGTTGTGAAAAAACAACCACACCATTTTGTTATGGCTATGATTATGAACATTGCAGAGTTACAAACAACCTCCATGCCCAAGGTGTCTGTAACTTTCAGGTTCTACTGTATGTGGGCAAATAGGAGTGGGAACGGGACTAATCCAGCCAGTGTCCCCTGTAAGCTGAGTGCTTGTGCAGCTGCTCAGGAGAGAATTAAATGCCGCCCAGGTGATTAGCAGAGTGCCCACAGCTAGGTTTTTTGTTTGTACTGGTGGTGCACATTCGCACATGCTTTGCTGCTCATAAACTTTATTCCACCCATGGAATAAATCCAACCCATTTTCAATTGTGCCCTAAGTCAGCATTTGAGAGTCACAGCATGGGCAGAGCTCCAGCGTCTAGAGGGAATGGCAGAATGGTAAGGGAATCATTGAGGAGCCGTGTGTGTCCTGTGGATCAGCCCTACTTCAGAATTCTGCTTTTTGTGGTATGAGCTTTGGTCGCAGCTTTCACTACCTTAGCCAGCATTTCCAGAGGCTGTTGATAATGGCAGGGGTACAGGATGCTTGTGTTGCTATTGGTTGTGTGGCACCTGTGCAATGGCTAAAGTGCATAGATTCTACTCCTCAGGATGGTCTGACCGGCAGCATTCAGATGCACTGAAATGCACGCACAAATCTAGAGAAACAAAGGAGGGAAACTGGGTATTTCATAATCATCTAATTGCGCGTCTGAAACCCGTATGGCTCCGCTTCGCTGTCGCCGTCACAGCCTCTCCACGAGAGGGTGGGGAGCCGTGAGTACCGCACAGGAAGGCTGATAGTAACTGCTTAGTTGGTGAGCACAGCCACACAGGCCTGCCAATGGGGGTGGGCAAAGAAGGCAGTTGCTTGGAAGCCCAGCCCTTTAAATTGCCACTGGAGCACCACATGGCGCCCCTCCAGGCAGTGTGGAAGGCTGGTGGGGGGCGCCGTGGTCTGGGTGGTGCTCAGAGCTGACTGCCCTCAGCTCTGTCCCTTCCATCCAATGCTCCGCCCGTTCCAGGAGTGCAGAGCCACCCCCACCTTGCCCAGGGCTCAGCAAGGCTGTTGACTCACCTGTGCTGGGCTCCTTCCGAATACAGAAAGCGACACAGATCCTGCCCGGAAGAGCAGGTGCTCCATTGCCCTGGAAAATACCAGTGGCCCAGAGCAGCATTCCAGCCAAGTCCTGTATCAATCTCAGAAGTGTCCCCTACACAGCCAAGAGCCCCTCCCATCAGTCCTGATTCCCGGTCAGTGGAGGGCAGGAGATGGCTGGGAGAAGATCTCTTCTTACCCTCTGAGTTGTGGGTGGGTAGCTGGGGTGGACTGATTATCCTTGGAAAAGGTCCCAGTCTTAATCAGAGATAAGACAGGGCTAATACTGTGGGCAGAAATGTACACTGAGTGATCTGGGCAGCCCCAGGGTAGATCTCCTGCACAATCCCAGACAATGTCAGTTTGTTGTAATACAGCTTAGAGAAACAAGAGGCTAAATTAACTGCTCAGATACATCAGTGACCAGTAGGGTGACGCCTGCTTGCGCCTTTGGCCCAGTCATTTCAGGCAGGACCACTGGTCACCTGTATATCTACTGCTGTAATGGGTGCAGTGAGCAAGATGGACTCCAGCATCAGGTGACATGGTCACAAGTCTACATGAGTCTGTAGCAAGCCCACAGGAAGACAGTTCTTCTCCGCCCCAGTTGTCTCTTGCTAATGAGCTATTAGCTCTGTCTGGCTCCTTCATTGTTGTGCCTGACAGTATGGGAATAGGCTTTTCCCAACATAAACACACTGATAATAAATCTACAGATATAAAAATGGTACATGCATGCAAATAGAATATACACATTCAGTAGATTACAAGCTTTCCAATGATACCTTACAAGAATTATTTTGCATAAAGCATTTTTCCACGTTTATATAAATTTTGCCCCAGGTAAGAATCCTTTGCGCTCAGTTTAAACTTTTTCTCACTTTCAGTGGAAATGTACAGCATCCAATATGGGTCCTAGCATCAGGTAACCCAAATACATATCCTTGTGGGGACACTCAGCCCCTCTACAGACTGACCCATTTACAGATCATTGACCTTATCCATGAGCCATCAGATTGCTGAGACACCCTTAATGGCCCTCACTTAGAATAACTTTATTAGTAACACACACCTCATATTTTAATTTCAAATACAGGATTTTTCAAAGGATGCCTTACAAAAAGTAATGTACATAAAGTATTTTCCAGTTATGCATATTCATGTTCATACAGATATTTCCATAAAGCATATGGATAACGCTGTGACAGTATTTAATTCTGTTTCTTATTCCAATGCATTATAGCAGGGTGCTCCTGCTACTATTAGAGGGAAAATGGAACAAAATCTGCCTTTTATGTCCAATCCTGTCCTAGTCTGGAAGTTCCTTGTGTGCGGTCACAGAAGTCCCCTTGGGACTTTTCCCCAGTGTGCTGATCATGCCACTGACACCTGCTTTCTTGCCCTCTGGGGCTCCCCACTACCCTGTCCTGCTGGGCCAGTTCCTCTGGTCTCCCCAGACAAGGCACAGAGTTGGGGTAACCCCCACTTCTCCCATAGGGCAATGCAGACACTGAACCAGTTCAGCTCTGGGGCTACATCTAGACTGAAGGCTTCTTTTGGAAGAAGCTTTTCTGGAAGAGATCTTCTGAAAAAACTTCTTCCGAAAGAGAGCATTCACACTGCCAAAGCACATCGAAAAAGTGATCTGCTTTTTTGAAAGATAGCGTCCACACTGAATGTAAGCTGTGATTACTTTGGATGGCGTGGCCACAAGGGCACCTGTGCTTTTTCCTCTTTCCTCTTCTTTCAAAAGAATTCCCTCTTCCCCATCCACACACACCTTTTTCCGAAAGAGCTCTTTTGGAAAAAAGCTTCTTCTTAGTTGAAAGAAGTTTACCAGTGTTGGAAAAACCCCTCTGTTCTTTTGATTTTTTTTCCTCGAAAGAACACGATTGCAGTGTGGACGTAAGTGAAGTTTTTTCCGAAAAACAATTGTTTTTCCAACAAAACTCTGTAGTGTAGGCATAGCCTGGAAGGATATAGTTTTAGGGGCTTAGCGCCCAGGAAATCAACCTACAAAAAGGGATTAAACCCCCAAATAAACTCATGGTGAAAGCTTGTCAGGTAAGCTCCCTTTATCAATGAAAGAGAGATATGTACAGTGGTTGCTCCTCCCCCCCCAGGTAACAATTATTTACACTGGGCCTGATATTAAACAAAAGTGGTTTTACTAAGAACAAACAGCAGGATTTAAGTGATTGCAAGTGAAAACAGATCAAAGTAAGTTACTACATTAAAATGAATAGAAAATGCATAGCTAATGCTAATTCTCTAAGGGTACGTCTACACTTGCACCCTAGTTTGAACTAGGGATGCAAATGTAGGTGACCGAAATAGTAAATGAAGTGGGGATTTAAATATCCCGTGCTTCATTAGCATAATCTCTCCTGCACGCTGTTTCGGAACTCAGCTGTTTCGGAACCAGGAAGTGTGCTCCGGGCCGCATTAGTTCAAATCAAACCCCTTGGTTCAAACTAATGTTACTCCTCAAAAAATGAGGGAAGGATCGCTCAATGATTTGAGCATTGGCCTACTAAACCCAGGGTTGTGAGCTCAGTCCTTGAGGAGACCATTTAGGGATCTCGGGCAAAATCTGTCAGGGATGGTACTTGGTTCTGCTGTGAAGGAAGTGGACTGGACTCAATGACCTTTCAAGGTTCCTTCCAGTTCTAGGAGATAGGCATCTCCATTCATTTAAAATTTAATCACACAGTGGCTATGTCTACACTGCAGGAATTTGTCGGCAGAGGCAATGCAAATGAAGTGCTCATTAGCATTTCTTGTGCTCTCATTTGCATAGTCTCTTCCGATCTGTTTTGTGAAAGAGGCTTTTGCGGAAAAAAACCACAATGTAGACGGGGCAAAAAACCCTTTTGCACAAGATCCTGTATACCTGCTTTTTTGAGGAATAAGGGTTCTTGCACAAAAGGGTTTTTGTAGCCCCTGTGAAAGTCAGAGCAGGAAGGGTGTCCTTGCCTGCAGACACTGCTCCTGCAGCTCCCACTGGTCAATAATGGAGGACTGTAGCCAGTAGGAGCTATGGTGCCTGTAGATGGTGCTGTACATGTACACAGGAGTTGTGAAGGGCCAGGGCAGGAGTAGGCCTGCCTTGGCCCCACTGCTCCATCCCTGGGGCAGCTGTCTGGCTACTCCCAAGGTGGCTGGAAGGGAAGGTGGCACTTGAGCCCAGCACCCTGAATTCCCCTGGTCCACTCCACCTCCCTACCTTCACTATGTCCCTTATCCTGCCTTCCTAATGCTGGAGCAGCCTGTGTTGGCTGTCTGGCTGCTCCCAGTGTGGGTTAGGGCTTGAGCCCAGCACCCTGAGCTCCCTAGGCAAATGCCCTATCCTGTAGGCCTCTCCAGAACCCACCCCACCAGCCTTCCTTCAGGGAGTCCCCTTATCCTGTATTGGCTGGCCTGCCACTCCCAGGATGGGCAGGATTTGAACCCACCACCTTGTGCTCCCCAGGCAAATGCCCTAAGCCACTCCAGAACCCTTGTTCCTGGGTGTCCCTTATACTGCCTTCCTAAAACAGGAGCCCAGCTCCATCCTTGGGGCAACTAGTGTTGGCTGCCAGACCCTTGCCTGAGTGGGGACCAGGGAGGACTTGAGTTCACAACCCTGTGCTCCAGACCTTACCTCACCTCCCTACCTTCAGAGAGTCCCTTATCCTGTGTTGGCTATCTTGCCTCTCCCAGGGTGGGTGGGTGGGAGGGACTTGAACACTCCACCCTGTGGTTTCCCAGGTGAATGCTCTATTCCCTAAGACACTCCAGAACCCACCCCCTCTTATTTCAGAGGTTCCCTTATCCTGTTTTCCTAATGCGGGAGCCAGGTCCATCCCTGGGGCAGCCTGTGTTGGCTGTCTGGCTGCTCCCACGGTGGGTGGAGTTGGGGGAAGGACTCGAGCCCCCAATCTTGCACTCCCCAGGCAAATGCCCTTTTCCCTAGGCCACTCCAGAACCCACCCAACCTCCCGGGCATCCCCGCCCACACTCCGAACCCCTTGGCCCAAGACCAGAGCCTGCACTCCAACTCCCTACCCCAGCCTGGTGAAAGTGAATGAGATTCAGGGAGGAAGGGGGTTGGAGTGAGCAGGGTGAGGACTCGGAGAAGAGACGAAGCAGGGGCAGGGCTCAGAGAGGGCGGGGCTCAGAGAAGGCTGGGAAGGAAGCCGGGCAAGGGTATTTGAGTTTGAGGTAGATCTTACATTGCACTGAAATTGAAAACGTGATCTCATGGTTAAAAAGGCTGGAGACCACTGGTCTACACCAACCATCTTCTGAACTTATAGGATAAACAAGACTGTTTACAAGTCGTTGGGGTGATCACTAAGCCGTTAGGCTTCCGGAGCACCTGTAATGGCTCACATTAGCACATTTAAAACTATAAACAGACTCACATTCATATTTCTAACTTCACATATAAGATTGAAACATGCACAAAAATTGGAATAAACAGATCCAGCAGATTATAACTGTAAAATTGATATATTACATGACCTGTTTTGCATAAAGCATTGTTGTGTTATGCATATTCATATTCAAAAATAAATTCTCATAAGATATGTGGAGGTAACCATCACACTTTCCCCCTGAGATCCCTGCCAGAGGTTGGACAGTGTCCAATGCAAAAGCAGTGTGTTTAGAAATTCGTTTGAGCTTGGTTACACAACCATTCAGTGTCACTAAACCCTATGTTGGCATTCATAGGAGTTTTTCCAAAGTTCTGGGTTCCTGTTCCCCAACTGCCTGAAAACATGTAGCAGTGTTCCTAGAATGCAGATAGCAATGTCTTTTAGGGTAGGTCTAGACTACATGGCTCTGTCACCAGAGCCATGTAGATTAGTTTACTAGACATACCCAAATGAAGCGGCGATTTAAATAATCACCGCTTCATTTAAATTAAAATGGCTGCCACACTGTGCCGATCAGCTGTTTGGCGGCACAGCGCTGTAGTCTGGACGCTCTGCGGTCAACATCAAAGGCATTTGTCGACCTCCCGGTAAACCTCATCCCACGAGGCATACCGGGGAGGTCGACAAATGCCTTTGATGTTGACCGTGGAGCGTCCAGACTACAGCGCTGTGCCGACAAACAGCTGATCGGCACAGCACGGCAGCCATTTTAATTTAAATGAAGCGGCGATTATTTAAATCACCGCTTCATTTTCCTATGTCTACAAAGGTAATCTACATGGCTCCGTCGACGGAGCCATGTAGTGGACACATACCCTTAGTGTATAACAAAAGGCAGGACTATGCAGCACTTTAAAGACTAAAAGTGCTGCATAGTCCTGTTTTTTGTTTCAGCAAGACCAGACTAACACGGCTACATCTCTATTACTATTTTAATGTGTAGGTATCTTGGCATTTAGCCACTAGTTCCATGAGGCGGTGTGCCTCCATTTCTCCTCCCACACAGAAGTGAAGACTTGTCATGTCTTTGCTGCTACACCCAACTCTATATCTGTGCACAGTGTAGCAGGTTCACTCACTTTCATCATGGCTCTTTCCTCAGGGTGGCTTTTGGGGAAGTTACCAGTTGCTCCAACGCGCCCCCTTTGGGTGAGGTGTTCTCTTCAGGTCACTGCCCTCCGGCAGTGACCATTCCATTCTTGGTCTGCACCCCCTTCTGGGAGGGGGTCATTGTTCTTCCTCCGCTCCTCCTCCAGCGTCCTCCCTGCTCCCTAGAACCCCCAGTTCTTCTCCCACTCTGCCTGCCCGGTTGCCTCCTGCAACTCTGCCTTGCAGACGTATGGCCTGGGGCTTCCCTGGCTCAAACCAGGAGCTCTTGCGCAAGAGGGCAGTGTGGACGCTCGGCAGGGATTTCTTGTGCAAGAGAGCCCTATGGCTAAAATGGCCATCAGAGCTTTCTTGTGCAAGAGAGTGTCCACACTGCCATGGGAGCTCTTACGCAAAAGCACAGCGCGCACATGGAAGTGTGGACGTTTTCTTGCGCAAGACTTCTTGCACAAGAACCCTTGCGCAAGATGTTCTTGTGCAAGAAGCCGCCAGTGTAAACATAGCCTTAGAGACCTCAGGCCCCCACTGATGCAAATAGAGCTGTTGAGGGACAGGGTTTCTTCCATCTGCATTTAGATATGCACAGTAGAGCTGAGTAAGGGAAACATCAATCTCGGGTTAGGGTTTTTTTTCCCCTTTTGAAATCTGGACTTTCCACTGTCCCCCTTTCCAAGGTGATTCTGCCAGGGGGGTTCCCTAGATGAGAAGCAGGGTGTGTCATCTTGGAACTTGCCCAGGGGTTCAGCCACGTTGCTTTGCAGTCACAGAGACTTTTTTATATTATGAAAGGAAAGTGGAGACGCACACATGCGTAGATCTGAGCATGAGGCATTTTTTCCAAGCAGAGTTGCCAGCTGAAAACCCCTGTCCCAGAGCAGTTTGCATGAGGTTTGCTGCCTTCCCCACCCTGGGGTTTTTTTTTTCTAAAGTAAAACACAAGCTGTTCCAGCTGACTGGCTGGATCAACAATACTAAACTGTTTCAGGGCTCTGAGGTGCACTCTGGTTTTCTGACTGGTTGCTGCAGGACGGGAGGAAAAGACTAGTGACTTATCTCTTATAATGACATCTGCATTGGTCAAAAAGGAGAGAATTCCGAGCCTGCTTGAAGGTTGCAAGTGGGGTAGGGGCATTCATGTAAATTCTAGTTCAAAAAGCCAATGAGGGTTTGGAAAGAGTAGTGCATCTACTTGGCTCCTGGGACTACTGGCTCTTAGAGACATTGGTCCTCCAGCAGCATTCCCTGAAAGCTGAGCACTTGGGCAGACATCCAGGAGAGATTCAGGTGCTGCCCAGCTGATTAGCAGAGTGCCCAGAACCAGCAGCATGTGTTTATATTGGTGGTGCACATCAGGGCATTCCTTGATGCACATAATAAAATTTATTCTGCACATGAATGGAAAAATCAGAGGGAATATTTTCCTCCAGTCTTTTTAGCATATGTGCAACATGCCTCAGGTGGTATGTGACCAGGATTCATCACCGAATTTGGACCCTGATTGAATCATTTCCTTCCCAGATTGGGCTGGGCACTGACGGGGAGTGTGATGGGAATGTAGATCTATGCCCCCCAGTTTTCCAGTAAAAACCAAGAGAGACTGAAGGATGCTATTTGGAATCTCAGTTGTAGGCAATGGGAGCCAGGTCAGCAGATCCACTGGATCCATGATGTAATTTCCACTGTTTGTAGCATCAAGGAAAAGCAGGGTCAGTTAGAGGGGTGCAGCCTTACATGTGTGATTCCTGTATCTGGGCACTTCATCTGTTTATTTGTTTGTTTGAAATCAGAGTTAATCAATGAGGTAGACTTTAATGCTCACAGCACAAGTGGAAGATGAATAGTTGTGGCTATTCTCACATGGGCACCTTGTGGCACAAGGAAGTCAAGTGACTTGCTCTCGGGGCTGTTCCCCACTCTGGCACTCTGAGTGCCGAAGGTGGGAGCCCTCAAACAACCTTAAGTACCTCGCCTCTGTAGGCTCTGCTTACAAAAACAAAACCTCCTCTGAGTTACAGAGGCACTGACTCTGGAAGATAGGCGGCCACCATCAAGTGATTTTTAAGAACCCTGAAAGACCAGCAAGAAACACTTGAATTCCTTCCCCAGGGTACCCCAAGTTCTTTTGCCACAAGAGAGCTTGAAAAAAGAAACAAGAGAACACAGAAAACAAACTGTGTCTTTGATAGCTGACCTGTTAGGCTAGGCAGGCATACACACAGACCTGTTACCTTCCAGGACACAAGAATCAAATCATTGCCTTAAAACAAGATGATTTTATTAACAAAAACCAAAAAGATATCCTTAATAAAGCATACTTGCTTGCTAGGTTTTACACAAAAACTGAGAAAAACAAATTAAAACACAGAGAACATAATATCTTTGGGTACAGCTTAAATATAGAGAATTGGGAGGGGAGAACATGGATTTTACACAGAGAAGCTTAACCAAACAACCACAACAAAGAAAAATACCCTGATCGTGACTAAACATGCCTTTCTCTCTCTTCTCACTATCTGTGCCGGTCCGTACTTCAAAGTCCAGTTTACTCCCATGCCCAATATTCCTTGTAGGCATGGCAATTCTGATTAGTGCATGTTGCTCCCTCCAGCCCTTAACTTAGAACTCACACAAAGGAAGAAGCAGGTAGGTATTTATATACAATTCAGATTTCAACAGTCTTTCCCATTGGCTTTCTTGGCTTTCCTGGCTTTCTGCCAACTCCCGCTAGCTACCTAAGCGTAAGCCTTTAGTCACCGCACTGCTCCTATCCATCACACTTGCAAAGGAAGAGGTAGCAGAACTGGAGACAAAACCCAGGAAATCCTGCTTGCAGTTTGTTGCTCTAACCTTGCAGACAATGCAGCACCACCCAGCTACATGGAAGATTAGTACTCTCTTTCTGGAGCCGGGTATTTGGAATGGAATGAAGGAGAAATTGTGTCACCTTTCAAAGAGAAATATGTTCTTCCAGGATGGGGCAAACGGTCTCTGTAACTCTCTCCCTGTCACTGTCTTAGCAGGAGGTAGGTCGTTCACACCAGCTGCTCTGGAAAGTCTAACTCATTGAAAAAGTCTTCTGAAACCAAATCATTCAGGCATGTCTCCTCAGGATGATCATCAGTCCAGAACAGAGGGCACAGGGATGTGCTTAATATTTCAGCCAATTTAACCATCATGCTAATACAGATGCGAGGTGATAAATTGGACACTCCAGTACTCGCTGGTCCTTTTGCAGTGTCACAGCCCTTTCTGAGGGGCATGGATTGAGCAGTGGGTACCACTCACTCAGGTCCCAGCACAGAATGTGTTCACAGATGTGTTTGGGTCATGATGTGGTAAGGAAGTGTGTTCTGCAGTGCTGCACACAGACCATTGCTGATCTAACCTGCACCCGAGGCCATGCTGATTCTGGGCAGTCCCAAGATATGGGAGGCAAATGTCATCCCTTCTTAGTCCCTGCATGGGCATGCACCAACACAGAGACTGATATGGGTTGAATGTTGGGTTTGCGTGTTTTAGCAAAACTCACTTTGCTGCAAAATCCAGGGTATGTCTGTGGTTTCTCGCTGGAGAAAACATTCTTGTGCATGAATATATATATATTTAAAAAGTCCTAGGCTGAAAGATGTTTGTGTCCCACCCAATTACTTCAGGACTTTCTTCTCCAATTTCATGATCTTTAAACACATCTGCAGCTTCTGAAATTGCAAAATAACAGTAACAACCACTATCAGCCATTGTAAACTTCAGGGGAAGCTGGAGGTTATTAGTGAAATATTTCTCCATTCAGAATACCCATTTTTGAGATTTCATAGGCCATGTTTCTTTACAAAGCAGACACCAGCAGGATATGGGTGACTTGGCAGATCAGGAATCACAGCTTGGACACCAGACCACATTTCTGATTCACATTTGTTAGCTTGCACCTTACAAGTGATTTTTCTTGCCCTAGGAATCAACAGGACCTCCAGTGGGAGATTGCGGAGGCTTGGCGACCCAACAAGTCCAAGTAAGTGGCATTAATACACCTGTTTCCCTGAGATGCTCTCCTCCAGTAGAAAGGTCACCTCTCCTGTGCTTGTCTCCTAGCTGTTAGGGAGAAGCTCTTCCACCTTTTGTCAAATATCAAGTGCTGTTAGAAGGGGAGCTGACTGCTAATGAATGCAGAGAGAGGCTTCCATACCTTATGTATTCGACACTGTAGAATTAGCGATAAATTACCTATTGAATGGCTGATCTGGAAAGAACCATGAGAAAGCTGCACATTAAGTCAAGGGTCTGACACTGTGAGCAGAAAGTGAGAGTGCCCTGAGAGTGCCCAGAAATTTATTACATTTCTGGTAATAAATGGCTCTTGCTCACTCACCTTAGCCATTATGTTTTATTACACATGGAGATTTATGG
This sequence comes from Rafetus swinhoei, assembly GCA_019425775.1. Taxonomy (NCBI): domain Eukaryota; kingdom Metazoa; phylum Chordata; order Testudines; family Trionychidae; genus Rafetus; species Rafetus swinhoei. Next base: position 7,299,856 of record CM033438.1, read on the forward strand.
ATTATGTATGCTTTTGCTTAAAATGACATTCTTAATTGCAGCTTGACATGATTTAAGCTGTTTCCAATTCAGTGGGAAGCTGGTGGGAGGGTTTCTCTCTTTAAACAGGTGTCTCACAGACTCATTGCTGCACTTCTCTCTTGCCTCTCTTCGGCAGCGTTTTGGTTTGGTTGGAATCCCTCTCTGCATGGTATGAGCAGAGCTTTACAGTCCTGTGGCTACTAACTGTGAGAACTCAGCCCAGTCGGGGGAGGAGATAATGGAGCAATAGGGGCAATGCCTGAGGGCAGCACGGACTATAGGAATATGGGCAGTTATAGAGTAATACATTTTTAGAGTCATTAGATCTAACCTGGCCTGGGACTGCCCTGGAGCCAGCTTGGACCCTGGTGCAGCTTAGAACCACCTGGGGGCTACCTAGGCCACACTGGTTCCTGGAGGGCTGCGCTTATCTAGGAGGTCATGTCTGAGATTTGCACTAACCCAGTGCTGAGTCCCAATCATCCCACGTGTCCAGGTCTCAGAGGAGGCCAGTGGAACTCAGAAGAGCAGAAAGGCCCTAGTAAGGAGCAATGTTCCCTCTTATTTTTTCCACCCATATGTAGAATAAACTTTGTTATGTTCACAGAGACATGTACAGATGTGCCCTACCAATAGAAGGACATGCTGCTGGCTATGGGCAGCTGTGTGTGCTCTGCGAATCATTTGGGAGGCTCTCTGGGTGGCTGTCCAAGTGCTCATCTTAAAGGGAACACTGGTATGGGGGATGTTGCAGAAGTCCCCAGTAGGAAGATGCTCAGTGCAGCCAATGCAAAGGATTTTGGGACAGGGCTGGATCTATTTCCATCTGGGCAGAGTTGAGGGGGGTGGTGGGAAAAGCCCAGCTGGGTGCCAAGAGCCTAGAAAACTGCTTAGAGGGAACCAAAAAGGAGAAAACCAGGATGGGAGTGAAAGTCAGAGATACAAAGGAAGGGTTCTGGCTGAGGCAGGGCTGGAAGGACAGAGGTGCTGTGCTTAGCTTAGCAATGTACCAAGGACCAATCTTGCTTGAGGGACCCTAGCGCCTAAGTGATAGTTGGAATCCCTGCCTACAAGCCATCCCAGGACACTGACCCTTTGACAAATACCCAGAGGTGCTCCAATCCAGTGGCTCTTTTCTAATGGCTGCCAGGCCTGTGGCTCCTTGGAATAGGGTCACCAGCTGTCCTGATTTACAGAGACAGTCCCAATACTTGGGGCTTCTTCTTATACAGGTGCCTGTTCACCCCACCCCATTCTGATTTTTCCCACTTGCTATCTGGTCACATTATGGTGAACCCTTTGTGCAGTAGCTTCCATACCCAGAAGCCCCAGCTCCCAAAGAAGGCACTTCCTCCTGTAGTGACGTGGCTGAAGCTTGTCTCATGGGAACTCCCACCGGCATCTACAGACAGGGGGGCTGACAGCTTCGCCCTGTCCCTGGACAAGGTGTGTGTGTGGGGGGGTAGCTCCATGCTCCTGGATGGTGTGGAGCCTCAGGCAGATAGGGAGGGGCCTGGCAGCCAGCCCTCAGAGCTGTCCGGAACACAGTACACAACCTTCCCCTCCACCCCCAGCCATCACAGCCACCCGGGACACAGTACACAACCTTCCCCCCACTTCCACCCCTCAGAGCCGCCCGGGACACAGTACACAAACCCCCCACTTCCACCCCTCAGAGCTGCCCAGAACACAGTACACAACCTCCCCCCCGCCCAGCCCTCAGAGCTGCCCAGAGCACAGTACACAACCTCCCTCCCCACCTCCAATGCTGCCTGGGGCATGCCACGCAGCACTCTGGTGGCAATTTGAAGGGGCTCTGGGCACTGCAGTAACAGCAGGAGTGGCTGGGTGCCCCGGACCCATTTAAATAACTGGGCCCTAGGGCAGTTGCTCCCTTTGCCTCTCCATGTCGGTGGGCCTGTCTATAGGAGTTCCTTGTACAGGGAAGTCGCAGGATTATGGGTAACACTGCTATTTCCTGCTCAGAGTGCATGTTTCCATCCAGGATTTATGCATGCAGATACGTGCTCCTGCAAATGCTATTGGTGCCTTATTAACGACTGGCTGGAATTTGTCCCTGTAGCTTCATTTCCAGTCTATTACAGTAGTGTTATTACTGGTAGAAGGAAAGATTCAGACATCATTTGGCAAACAGTGGCACTGTTAGACTAACTGGAAAAAATTAAAAAACAATGAATAGTCTAGCAGCACCTTAAAGACTAACAAAACACGTAGATCAAAAGGAAAAACTATGTAGCACTTTAAAGACTAACAAGATCACGGCTACCTCTCTATTACTATAAAAAATGTAGATGGTATCTTTCGTGGGCACAACCCGCTTCTTCAAATGACTGGAGTATTAAAAGTCCAGATCCAAGAATAAATAAGGGAAGGGAAGGAGGGGGAAAGATTGTTCAAGTTACAAGAAGCTAATAAGAATAATTTGCACCTCTTTAAGTACCCATTGGTTGGTTGGTTAAGTCATTAGGATGTGGAAGGTAGTGAGCTAGCCAGCCAATGTCTTTATTCATTCCTCTCTGATAGGAATCAAACTTGTAAATGAAGTTAAGTTCCAACCCTCCCCTGTGTATTTGACTTGCGGAATTGGCCTGAAACAACACGGTGACTTTGAGATCCACTAATGAGTATCCGGGCAGAATAAAGTGTTCTCCAACAGGTTTCTGTGTGTTGCCTTTTTTGGATATCTGATTTGTGTCCATTAATTCTTTCCCATAGAGACTGTCCAGTTTGGCCAATATACATGGCAGAGGGGCACTGCTGGCATTTGATGACATAGATCACATTAGTGGATTTGCAGTTAAATGAACCCCTGATGTAGTGGCTGATATGGTTGGACCCAGTGATGAAATCGCTTGCGTAGATGAGTGGACAGAGTTGGCACTGGAGTTGATTGCAGGGGTGGGTTTCTGGATGAGTATGATGGAGGTATGCTGCGTGGTTGCTCAAAATAGTTTGTTTGAAGTTAGGGGGTTGTCTCTAGGTGAGGACTGGCCTTTCCCCCAAAGCCTGTGAGAGAGAGGGGTCATTTTCCAGGATAGGTTGTAGATTGTTGATAATGCGTTGGAGGGGTTTAAGTTGGGGGCTGTAGGTGATGACAAGTTGAATTCGAAGTAGTTCATGTCTGGGTACTCTTCTGTTTTTCACTTCTCCGGGTGAGTATTTCAGTTTTAAGAATGCAATATATAGATCCTGTAGGTGCTTGTCTCTGTCTGTGGGATTGGAGCAAATCCACAGATTAGAAACAGTGCCACTGTTTGCCAAATGATGTCCCTTGTCCAGCAAGATCCCCGATGGGAGTTCCACAGTTATTGCTATCTAATACCCCAAGGTCAGGGATGCATGGTCAGAAGTACTGTACAGACACGGGGTCACAGACGTCTGCTCCCAGCAGCTAGACAAGATAGGTGATGCGTCGGCTGGGAAACAGGCTCAGAGAGGGTCAATGTCTTGCCCAAGTCCACCCAGCAGGTCAGTGGCAAAGGCAGGATTGGAGTCGAGGTCTGCTGAGTGCCAGTGCAAGGCTCCATGTGTTGGGCTGCACCGCCAGTGCAGTGACATTTCCCAAGGAAAACAAACCCCATTTCAAATGAAGTGGACTTTGTTTTTGCAACCTGGGAAATGACTTCTCACTGTTTTGCTGGGGAGCCTGGGAACAACCTCCTCCTCAGTTGCAGGAGTATGAGGTGTGGGTCTAGAATGAGGGTCGAGTTTCAGGAGGGACTTAGCTCAGTGTGGCACCAGAAGGTTCAGGAACTCTTCCAGACCTAAGCTGCTTGCACATAAAATGCTAGAGCCCCAGCACTTAGCACTGTGAGTAACAGATACCCTCCTACAGCTCTACCTGCCTGCTGCACTGCTTACTGCTAGTTCAAGTAGAGCCATGGATGCAGCTATCCAAATGGCTGGGGGAAACTTTCTGGAGGAGATGCTGAGGAACAGAGGGAACTGGCTGCTGCTTGCCTCCATAAATCCATTTCCACAAGTATTTGCTGAAGTCGAAATAGCTTAATTCCTGTTCACAGCAGGAAGTCAAAGGAAGAACATTCTTCCTGGGACTTCCCTTGCTCCTCGTGAAATGAGGGTTACCACGAGTTGGAATGAGAAGTCCTCCAGCTCGACATTTCGAAATAAAGGCTTGTAGTGTAGACGCGCACTATGTTTTTCGGAATAACGTCAATTATTCTGAAACAACGCTGCCGTGTAGACGTTCCTCTTGAGTAAGTAGGGGAATGGTCCTGCTACTGTGCAGTACTGTCCTGGCTTCTACACTACCCGGTGAAATGTGCTAGTGAAAGGATCTGAGTCCCTGCTCCCACTCCATTTACACAGAGGCCCCCCCCCGACCTCGAAGGCTCCCCTTCCACTCTCCTGTGTGGCCAAACCCTTGTAATCCCAGCAAAGCTGGGCCCAGGATTCCTGGGAGGCTCAACCCATGAGCCTTCTGGCCACTAGGCCAGGGCCTGGGATGTCCCTACTCCGAGGTGCTCTTTCTACATTAGACACTTCCCTGAGGCAATCAACATTATATAAGCTTCAAAGCAAACACACTGGAGAGTTTTAGAAAAGAGAAGGCTAAAGGAAAACACATAACCCTGCCCTATGGCACAGGGACATGGCCGCCGCCCACTCAGCCACCAACCCCACCCACCTGCACAGCAACGTACCTTCCATTGCTTCAGCATGCAGCGTCTCTTCAATGAGGAGCTGCTGAGCATCCTCACAAACATCGCTTGAGACCAATTCCTTGCACAAGTTGTCACAGGATTGGCCATGGGGCCCCCCACCCAGAATTCCCTCCAGTTCTTTATAAAGCCAGCATGTTTTGAGGGCAACACCAGACAGGCTGATGGCTTCCTTTGCATTGTGGTAGGCCTGCCAGAGTTACTTGATCTTGGTTCTGCATTGTAGGGTGCCTCGCTCATACCCCTTCTCACACAGGGCTCGAGATATGTGACCCAGTTCTTACAGTTCACTTGCAGCTCTGATTGCACCGAATCTTCCCCCCACACACTGATTAGATCCAAAAGCTCCACATTGCTCTAAGCCGGGGAGCATTTGGATCAAAAGTCACCACGCCTGTTTCCAATGTGCCACAGACATAGGAAATGGATTTAAATTTCCTGGGGGTTGCAGGTGGGAGGGGAGCATCTCTTCACCTGTAAATATGACATGGCTGAAGGGCAGCCGAGTTCAAGGTGGCTAAATGGGGCATTGTGGGATACATGCTGGAGTTCAAAAAACTCAGAAAAAAGCCCACCTGGTACACACTGCATGACTGTCGACAGTGCAGAAACAAAAATCCCTCATGGCGCTGGAAGTTTTTTGTCTTATATAACAGCTATATGTCACAACATTTGTCGTGCTGTAATGTGGACACTCAGAGATTTTTTGTCATCCATAGGCAGTTTTTCTCAGCAAAACATGCCAATGTAGACAAGGCCTTAGTAGACGTCCCAGTGTACCTGAAGTGCAGAGATGCTAGTTTGAAAGCACAGAATAGTTGCTTTAGAATGGTTTCTTCAGACACTGAGTATGTATTTTTCCCTTTTTCTGGTGTGAGTCCTTTTTATTTTAAAAAACCTTTTCACATTCAAAATCTTAATGAGCAATTCAGCACTTTGGTTTATGCCACAGTCAATATTTATAGCTCCATTGGCTCCGTTTCCATTCATTTCAGGGCCAAATTTCCTCTCCCCACTCTCTTGCTTTGCACCTCAGAGCACTTATAACTGGGATGATTGTGGGGCTTCCCTTATAACTGTTGCTCAGTCAGGGATGGCGTTTGAATTTTTGCTGCCCTAACTGCAAGCCAGATTTTAAAGAGTTCTGTCCATCAGCAATAGCAGTTGCTGGGGGCTAAGCCTGTGAAGAACTGGCCCAGAGTTATCTTGAACCCTGGCCCCGTGACCCCAAGCCCATCTTCTCCCCTCCCTGCTGTACCAATGCCACTTTGCCTCGCCAGTAAGCAGGCCAGCCCCTCTGCTTCCAGGATGCCATCTAGCTAGGTCCAGTGGTTAGGTTCTGTGGGGGAGGGGAGGTGCCTCAATTCCCTGCTTTGTCACATACTTCCTGTTCGACCTTGGGCAAGTATCTTCTCTCAGCCTGGGGATAACTGCACCACACAGCTCTGACTCACAGCGGAGTTGTGAGGATAAACACAGCCCTGAAGGATTCAGCAACATAGGGTGCTTTCTGAAGCTGAATGACTCTCCATTGGAGTGGCTGTGGCCTGCTGAAAACTTCCCTGTGAATATTTGGTTATAACAGTTCCAACCTCAGTAGCTTAGACCGAGGGGGTCTGCAGAGTTTGGAGCTGTGATTGGGATACTGATGGAAGGTCATTCTTTGAGGCCTGGCCTCTGACCTTCACTTTGACCAGCAGCAAAGGAGTTAACAGCTGGTTGTTGAAGCGTGGTTGACTTGAACGTGTTCCTAGATGAGGTCATTTGAATTTCCTAAGGCAGTCTCTATTCCCTTTTGTTTTATGCACCAGAAGGGCTACCCCAGCTGTGTGCAGCCCTGTGCCAAAAAGTGCCCACATGTGCATGCATTACTCACTCCTTTTAGGCGCTAGTGCCAGGCTGGCATTTGAAATGCGTCCTCTTTGTGTTCGTGAGCTTTTGTGGGCACAACCCACTTCTTCAGATGAATGGAGTTAAGGGGGTCCAGGGTACAAATAAATAGCAGAGAAAAAGAGGGAATGGGGAGGGAAAGAGAAGGAAAAAAAATGGGGAAAAATATTGTCAATAGAGTGTCTGTGCTAAATGAGGCTAATAGAGTGGGCTCTAAGTACCCAGTGCTTAGCTTTTTATGTCATTAGGGTGTGGAATGTAGCTGCCCATCCAGTTCAGGTCTCTATGACAAAGGATTAATGGACACAAATCAGGTATTCAAAATGGTAACACACAGAAACCTGTGGGGAACTGTGGCAGGGTCTGCCCACCCCGTCACATGACTATGGCTGTTTCAACATGCGGTCGCTGCACTTGATTGGTCACCGGACTCCCTGCCCACTCGCTAGTCCATAACTCCCTTGCCCCGTGCAGGACTCACAGTCCACCGGTAGTCTGCTCCACAGGGCTAACGGTCTCCTAGTCACAATCAATAGATGTCCTTAACCCCAGGGTACTAGGGCCTAATGGCCAGAGTCAATAAGTGCCCTTGGTTGCAGGGCAATAAGGCTTAAAGGCCAGAGTCAGTGAGTCAGGGTTTTGCCCCTGGTAGGGGAACCCAGGCCTACCCTGCTCCACCGGGTCCCAACCCAGGGCCCTATGAGAGTAGGGGTTGCCTACTGCTCTCTCTTGGCGGGGACTCCTGCCAAAACATGCCAAGGATACCTGGGTGGGAGGGGCAGCTCCTGCACCCTCCCTGGGTTGCTTCCTACCAGTCCTGTTGGGGTATCATCCCACGTAGCCGTTGGGTCTCCCTGTTCCCCGGCGGTGGTTTCTCCCTGGATCGCCATAGGGGTTGAACAGTCACTGTCTATGGGCCTTTCAGCTCCCTCTGTCTGGACTATGGGCTGTAACAGCGCTGGAGCTCCGTCTAGTGAACCTTCCCTTTCACTGGCCAGCCCAGACTGAGCTGCTCCCTGGCCTTTTATACTGCCCCAGCACTTGGAGCATGCCCAGTCTGCTTGAAGGGGCAGGACTTCCTCTGCCCAGAGGGTTTTCACCCCTCCCATTCTAGTGTGGGGTCTACCCACCCCGTCACAGGAACATTTCAACTTGCCTGGGTACTCACTAATGGATCTCAAAGTGACTAAATTATTTCAAAGCAATTTAAAAAACCAGCTTGAGAGAGAAGCGGCAGAACTTGGTTTCATTTACAAGTTTGACACCTGGAATTAAGGTCTGAACAAAGACCTGAACTGGATGGGCGGCTACATTCCACACCCTAATGACATAAAAAGCTAAGCACTGGGTACTTAGAGCCCACTCTATTAGCCTCATTTAGCACAGACACTCTATTGACAATATTTCCACCCCCAATTTTTTCCTTCTCTTTTCCTCCCCGTCCCCTCTCTTTTTCTGCTATTTATTTGTACCCTGGACCCCTTAACTCCATTCATCTGAAGAAGTGGGTTGTGCCCACAAAAGCTCATGATACCACCTACATTTGTTGCTAGTCTCTTATGTGCTGCAGAACCACTCGTTTTTTAAGTTTTTTTCAGTTACAGACTAACCCGGCCTCCCCTCTAAGACTTTTGTGGAAGAGGATTTGGGGACAGAAAACAAAGGCTGATGCTGCATCAGTTGGAGGTAGCTGTGCACCAGGCTGTGCACCATCATCAAGCTGTGCACCAAGCTGTGCACCGTCACACCACCATTCACTCACTTTTGGCCACACTTTGTCAGACAAGCTTCGGGGGCCAAAATTGCATGGGTGGGTGGGTGGATGGGAGGGGCCGGTGCTGCTTCTCCTCATGAGCCCAGTGCTGCTGACATTTTCCCTCGCCAATGACACGCACATTGCATAATGTGCATAGAGCTGTAGGCCCCACCTGATGGTCTGCGAGCACTGAGGGGGGTTCTGGTGTCCAGGATAGTGAGATTTATAATGATTTAGGTGCACACAGGTAAGAGTTTCAGAAGTGGCTAGTGATTGTGGGTCCTTCATGTTATACTTGCAGCATTCACACAGAGAAGGTAGGTAAAACCATAAAGGATTCCTGCTGGATTGTTGCAATATAACACTATTTTATTCCTAAGGATTCAGATAATGCACAAGAATCCAGAAACATAGAGAGAAAACAGGCTGCTCCCAAAGGTAGCAAGGCCTAACTTGCACCATGTTGCTTTGATTTGGCTCTTCTGGCGCAAACTAAGCAACCAGTACTCATGTGCTTTGCTACAGAGCCCTGTAAGCAGGACCTAGAACTGCTTCTCCCCTTGCAACTCCAACACAGTCCTCAGTACACCACACCTCAGGTCTGAGTGCCCAACCCAAGACCCTTAAATGGGTTGGCCTTCCTGTGGAAGGCAAGTGCTCAGCTCTCTCTACAGTATCTCTGCTTGAGACCCCAGTATTGTGAGTAGCTGTTGCATAGCTTGGCCACCTGGCAGTATTTGGTTTCTTAGGTGGATGGGGGGGACCAGGCAGGCAGGGTGGTAAGAAATATTTAGGAATGTTGATATTCTGGGTTTCACGTGACGTGGTCACAGAGTTTAAGGCCAAGAGGGGCCACTAGACCAGCTGGTCTGACCTCCTGTATGTCACAAGCTGCCAGCAACCCCCAGCCCCTCCACACTCAGCCCAGCTGAAATGAGACCAAAGTGTACCTGAGAGACTAAACCATTATGTGCCACAGGCAAAGGACAGGAGGGAGGGAGCTGCACTGGTGCCTGAGGCCCCTGCAGCGTCAGGGCAATAATCAAGTGAAATATATGCGGCTAATGTTATCTGGGCAAGTGACCTGCATCCTCATGCTGCAGAGGAAGGCGGGAAAAACTCAAGGTCACTGCTAAGCTGGGGCGGGGGGGATTTTTCCTGGCACATCAGTTAGACCCAGAACACGTGAGTAACAGCCAGCCAGCACCCGAGAGAGACAATACTTAGCACCACCTCAGTCTTGCCCCACCCCATGCAGTGTCCCATCTCCAGCTATGGCCATCCCTCACCCTTCAGAGGAAGGAGATTTTAGAAACCCCAACAGATGAGAGTGGAGGAGGGGAAGAGGGGATCCCTTCCTGACCTCTGCTGTGACCAGCTGAAACCCTGAGGTATGCACTTTTAGGAAGAAAGGATGTAAACTGGAAGTGCGTTGCTGAACCCTGCCCCCTCCCATGACAAGCATTGCATTCACTGACTGAAATGGGGATAGTGCTGTTTCCTTTCATGATCCCGCTGGCTGGCTTGGTTGTTTAGAGAGTGCACTCTTTGGAACAGGGTCTCTGCTCCTCTGTGTTGGGACAGTGCTTAGTGCAACAGGGCCCTGATCTGGGTTGAGGCCTCAAGGCACCACTGAAATACTGTTGCCTTTGGACAGGCTGAAAAATCAGGTTCTTTGTACCAGCCGGTCTCTGGAGGAAACTGCTTACGCTGTAGCCCTTTCACACGAGCATGGGAAGCTGCTGCAGCAGGGATGGACGGGGCGGTGGGAGCAGAGAAGAAGGAAAGTCATAACGGAATGTGTCTGGTTTACTCTGCTAGTCTCATTCCATTGCAAAGACAAAACAATCCCCCTTAAACTGAACACAGTGCACCCAGAGAGACATTCTTATCAACGCTGCCAGCGCCAACATGTATCCAGTGAGGAACACAGCAACCTTGATGGGAGGCAGTGGTGGAAGGCACTTAGCCTGCCTGAGAGCACCGCAAACTACTTTGCACGCATAGGAGCTACGCAGAGAGCGAGGCTACAGGCTGTTTCTCCTGCGTCTGGGGAGAAGAGGTGAAATATTTCCAGCCAGGTGTTGACAGGTACAGTTGAAATAATCCACGACTGAGTGCGTGTGAGTGTGTGCGCGTGTGCAGATGTGCGGAGGGGATACAGCATGATCCCACCTCCTCTGTATAGCACAGGAGTGCATCGAGCAGTCTTGAGGGGACATCCGATGCAAGGAGGGAGCTGTCTGGCGTCCATCAGAGGGAGGCATGGCTGCATGCCATTAGGCAAGCTGGGAATCCCCCTTCCTGGATGGGTTTACCTCCACGATGACAGTTTGCAAACTTTTCTTAAGGGCTGGTTCTTGTGACGGGCTCTGAGCGCTCTCTTCCCTCCTTGGCCAGACAAGGAGAAGTGGCAGAGTCCAGGGCTCTGGCTTGCTTGGAGGAATCTTGCCAGCTGCTTACCACAGGCATGTTGTGAGCCTCCCAGGCAAGAACATCCGCCTACCGTCTAGTGTTTATCGAAACCCCTAATTGTACCTTAGGCACAGAGCTCCCTTTTACCCACCTCTGGATCTGTCCTCTGAGCCAGGCTGCAGAAGGGCTAGGGGTGCAGCATGTCCTTCATGTCCTTCTCATTCTGGTGAGATGACTTTGCTGTTCCCTCTGCAGTGGCAGTAGGGGATTAGCTGCCGTGCATGGCAGATGCTGAGCTGTGAGGCACTCGGGGTTGTGGATGGAATTCTGGGAATCATGAAAATCATTCCTGCGGGTGCTGGGATAGCTCAGGTAGCAAAATACTTCTCTGACTCATGGACTTGGGCCAGCCCCCCAGTTGAATTTCTTGTGCCTAAAAGCAGGCAGGGTGAGCTGAGAACTGCCCAAGCCTTCAAGATTCTTAGTGTCACCAACCCAGCCTGGCTTTTGCAGCGTGGCCCCTACTCAATAGGTGGGTGTCGGCTGCTAGCAGGACCTGTAAGACCACTCAAGAGACCCAGAGAGTCTCTTGGGCCAGTGCATTCGCATTCTGCTGCGCTGCACCCTGGCAAAGGGTCTTTGTGGGGTTGCCCAGCAGTGCAATGATGACCATTGTAATGACTCAGTGGCACAAAGCAGCAAAATCCACCCTGCAGGAACAAACTGGCTAAGATGGGAGGGGTGTCATCTGGGAGCGCCTCTCTCAGGAGAATGCCTTATGGGCTGCGTGGAAAGGGAAGTCCTTCCCCGAGAAAGCTGTTCTTGTAAGGCAGGGGTGGGCAACCAAGGCCTGGGGGCTGGATGCAGCCCCCAGCTTACCTGGATCTGGCTGCTAAGGCTCAGGTCCCCCCCCTCCCCACCAATGGGGAGCCTGCGCTTGTGCTCCAGACTCTGCCCCCACCCACCCACAGGGCTGGAGCACACAAAATCTACAAACCTAGGATCCCCCAGGCTCTGGTGTGCGAGGGGAATGGGGTGGGGAGGGGAGTGACTTTTTCCTTAGTTGAGGGCCACGTCTGTGGGGGTCTTTTTTTGCTTCTTACTGATCTGCAGATGCCCAACTGATTTTTCTGTGGGTCAGTGGCCCCGACCCAAAAAAGGTTCCCCACCCCTGTTGTAGAGGTGAGAAACTGAGCTCTCACTAGGCCAGATCTGCAGCTGCTGTAAGTCGGATATCTATGTTGATCTCAGCAGAACTGCTTGGATTTACACCAGCTCAGGATCTGACCCATTGCGTGTTGCATTCAGAATGCACCTCTCCCAGATATCTGTTGTAGGCCAAAGCCATGTGCAAGCTGCACTCCCTGGCAGTCACATCCTGGGACAGTTGAAGGTTCCAGCTGAGCATGGCTGCCCTGCTGGGTGGCAGACCAGATGCAGGTGCCAAGAAAGCCAAGGCCCTGGCTTATTAAGAAGGGCTGTAAATAATAGTGTTGGGTCCTTGACTTATAGTCAGAATGAACTGGGACCCATGCAGCATGTGATCAGCTGCTTTCCTTGCTTACACATTGGGGTAGTTAGTGCACATGCCATAGGTTAGGTTAGTAGCTCCCAGGTGCCTTCGCCTACCCCAGGTAGGAGCTTTGAGTGGGAGGTGAGCAGAGCACAGATCTCAATAGATCTGAGATCCTCACAGATTCTCCTCCAGCAGAGGACCAGGCCCAAGCCAATGCAGGACAGTGCTTTGCCCTACCGTCATTGTGGGTGGGGAGAGGAGCCCTTGAGACGTTGGCGCAGTGAGCTGGGGTGGGCGGGGTGTGGGGGCGTGGAGGAGATGGCTAAGTACTGAGACTTCAGCCCCAGGGGGTTCTCAGGGCGGGTGTGGGGAGGAATGGATCAGCAGAGCTCGCACTGCTCAGGAACTGAAACCAATTCCCACAAGTCCAGTTGTTCCACCTCCCCCTTTCTTTCTGCATTGCCAGCAGCTATTAATACATCAGCACATTCACTCTGAAGTGTGAGCAGAGAGGCTGGAGAGGATGTGCTGGGGATTTCCTGCCCTTTGTAGGGAGACTCAGCCAGGGCGGAACAGAGTTCTACCCAGCAGCTCTTCTTAAAGAGACACACGCACTGCTAGCAGCAGGGAGTGAAATGAGTCCAGTTTGCGTGTGCATTAAACAAACATTCCATGTGAGCCAGGGGATGTGAAGGGAAGGGCTGCTAATACTTAACAAGAGGCTGCCACTAAAATGTCCCCCCCATAACTGACCATAAGCCCTCTCTCCCAGAGGCACTTGTGATCTCTGGGGTGGGTAGGTAAGAGCTGAGGGAAGTGTACACATGTGTTTTCTCATTTCAAACAAACATGCCTTCTTCTGAAAATAACCTGGGAGGGAAATAACAGCCCTTGGCAAGCAAAGGTTGATAACGAGCCTTGTGCTGGGCACGTTTGTGCTCTGTCAGCAGCCTCAGGATGGCAGAGTCAGCTGGTGTAACTGGAAGGGGGAGGGACAGGGTGAATGTCAAGACCTAGCAGTAGTCGCCTCCCTCAGTGTTTATCCGTATTTTAAATGCACGGCCCCTGAGGCAATCCAGTCCTCAGAAGCCTTTTGAGAGACCCAGGAATAAGTCATCTCTGGCAGGGATCATTCAGCAGCATCCAGAGAGAGGCTGAGTGTCCAGAATCCACCTTTCAAAGGAGGGGTAGGATTCTATTAATCCTACTTGCACCTCATGCAGGACTTGCCAAATTATTCATGTGAGAAGTGGGTTCCTGGGATAAAATGTTCACTCTGATCCAACCTGATGGCTGCATGGGCCAGATTCAGCCCTGGTGTAATGGAGTTGCACGTGATCATACCAGGCTTGAATTTGTATTGCTACAGCCAGGCATGCTCTATCGCTCAGTCTGGCTCAAACACATTCCTCCACAGTTGCTCTTCCTGCTGCCCTCCCCTCCATTCACTGCTTCCCCGGCTACTAGTGACAGTCTCGTCTGAGGCCAGAAGGGCCAAAGTACATCACAAACACCACCACTTCTTAGCACCCACCTGCTAAATCAGTCCAAAGTAACAAGCCAAAAGGAGACTAAATTATTTGTGCCCCCACAATGCCAGGGAAATGCTGAAGTGCAATATACCCAGAAAATCCCAGCACATGACCCACACCTACATACTGCAGAGGAAGGTGAAAACCCCTAAGATCACTGCTTATCTGACCTGGGGGGAAATTCCTTCCCATCACCCAGAGGGTGGTCAATTAGACTAACTGATCAGTTAGACATCCAAAGAGAATGGAGAGAGGCTGTTCACAGTACTGACGGATGGCTGAACAAGGAGCAATGGTCTCAAGTTGCAGTAGGGGAGGTCCAGGTTGGATACTAGGAAAAGCTATTTCATTGGGAGGGTGGTGAAGTACTGGGATGGGTTCCCTAGGGAGGGGGTGGAATCTCCATCCCTAAAGGGTTTTAAGTCCTGGCTTGACAAAGCCCTGGCTGGGATGATTTAGTTGGGGTTGGTCCTGCTTTGGGCAGGGGGTTGGACTCAATGACTCCTGAGGTCTCTTCCAGCCCTAGGATTCTATGACTGAGCAAGTACCAGCCAGCCAAGAACTTGAGAGAAAGTGCTCAATGCTACCTTAGAACCTGGCCCTCTGCATCTGATGTCCCATGCCCACCCATGGCCATCTCTGATGCTTCAGAGGAAGGGGATAAACAAAATGTGTGTGTGTGTGGGGGGGGGAAACTTTCCTAAAGCAGGAGATGTTAGGAACAGAAGACAGAACCTTGAAGGCCCCTCAGGGCTGTTAAGGCCTGACCCCTTCCCTCACAAGCAACCCTGTCAGACAATCCTACCCATAAATGTGTGCATCTCCCTGTTAGAACTAATTATGTTGTTTGTCCCCATAATGCCTATTGGAAGGTACTAGAATTAGAAACCTAATTTCCAGTCTCAGTTTGTTCATAGCCAGTGTATATCCATTTGTACTTATGCCAACACTATCCTTCAGCTTAGACCATTTCACCCTGCCTAGTGCTAACCCAGCCAGGGACGACGTGTGTGGGGGAAGGGGCATGTGACCTCCAAATGCCATGGGCAGGAGGGCAAACCACCAGAACCCCTGGGTGGCACAGGGGACTATCGGGGGGTTGGTGCCAACAGCAGGGATCAGGTCCCCTGGACTCATGCACATTGCTCAGGAGAGGGGGTGGAACTACCCCTCCTGCTCACTGGCAGGAAGTGGAGCAACATGACTGAGAATGGAGGGAGCAGAGTGAGCTAGGCCATCGCTCCGCTTCTCCCCACCACTGCCAGTGAGTGGAGGGGGCCCCACCCCTGCTGCTGGTGCCAGACCCCTGCTAGTTGCTCAGGGGAGGGGAGGTTGGGGGAAGAGGCAGGGCAGGGGCAGAGCAGGAAAGAATGAGGCAAGGCCTGGAGAGGAGGGGACATTGTCCTGGCTCTCCCCTGGGTTAGAGGTGGGTGGGGAGGAGTCACAAGGGGGTCAGTCATGTGGCTGATGTGTGCTTCCTCCCCAGTTACACCCCCCCTCCAATATTCATGGAGAGGAGTCACATCCCCTCTCAGTCAAGCCAAGCTCCTCTAGTCTCCTCTCAAACAGGACCCTCTCTTCCCTTGATCATCCTTGTAGCTCTTCTCTGGACCCATTCCAATTGGACATGGGTGACCAGAACTGTACCCAGTATTCCAAACAGCATCTGACCAGTGCCTTGTACCATGGCATTAATTCTCTCTGTGCTGGCAATGCCTTGCCTGTCATCCTAGGATTGCATTTGCTTTTACTTAGCCTCCTCATCAGCCTATGATCCTTCAACATACCTCTGTCTGTACAACTCTGTCACTTCCCAGCACTGCGCCCCCAACCTCTGCCAGGAATTCTTAGACCAGGGGTCACTTCAAAAATTTTTGAAGTAGCCCTGGGCCACCCCAGAAGGGGCGGGGCCTAAACAGGAAGGGAGGGGGCCTAAGCAAGAAGGGGTGGGGAAACCCCACCCCTGGACCATGATTGAATCATAGAATTCATAGACTCAGAGCTGGAAGAGACTTCAGGAGGTCATCAAGTTCAGCCCCCTGCCCAAAGCAGGACCAATCCCAACTAAATCAACCCAGCCAGGGCTTTGTCAAACCGAGACTTAAAAACCTCCAGGGATGGAGATTCCACCACTTCCCTAGGTAACCCATTGCAGTGCTTCACCATCCTCCTAGTGAAATAGTTTTTCCTAATATCTAACCTAGACCTCTCCCACTGTAACTTGAGACCATTGCTCCTTGTTCTGCCATCCATCACTACTCTGAACAGCCTCTCTCCCGGCTCTTTGGAACCTCCCTTCAGGAAGATAAAGGCTGCTATCAAATCCCCCCTCACTCTTCTCTTCTGCAGACTAAACAAACCCAAATCCCTCAGCCTCTCCTCGTTGGTCATATGCTCCAGCCCCCTTATCATTTTGGTCGCCCTCCGCTGGACCCTGTCCAGTGCATCCACATCCTTCCTGTAGTTGGGGGCCCAGAACTGGACACAATACTCCAGATGTGGCCTCACCAGAGCCGAATAAAGGGGAATAATCACTTCTTTGGATCTGCTGGCAATGCTCCTCTTAATGCAACCTAATATGCCATTAGCCTTCTTGGCTACAAGGGCACACTGTTGACTCATATCCAGCTTCTCATCCACTGTAATCCCCAGGTCCTTTTCTGCAGAACTGCTACTTAGCCATTTGGTCCCCAGCCTGTAACAATGCTTGGGATTCTTCCATCCCAAGTACAGGACTCTACACTTGTCCTTGTTGAACCTCAAATTTCTTTTGGCCCAATCCTCCAATTTGTCTGGGTCACTGGTCCTAGAACCGATCCTTGGGGCACTCCGCTAGAAACCGACTGCCAACCTGACATTAAGCCGTTGATCACTACCTGCTGGGCCCGACCTTCTAGCCAGCTTTCTATTCATCTTACAGTCCATTTATCCAATCCATACGCCCTTAACTTGCTGGCAAGAATATTGTGGGAGACTGTATCAAAAGCTTTGCTAAAGTCAAGGTATATCACATCCATTAACTTTCCCATATCCACAGAGCCAGTTACCTCATCATAGATGCTAATAAGATTGGTCAGGCATGACTTGCCCTTTGTGAATCTATGCTGACTGTTCCTGATCACTTTCCCCTCTTCCAAGTGCCTCAAAATGGATTCCTTGTGGATCCCCTCCATGATTTTTCCGGAAACAGAGGTAAGACTGACCCGTCTATAGGTTCCTGGATTGTCCTTCATCCTTGGTCTGGGAGTGGGGGAGCCCCTTTGCCCCCCCCCTTCCCACTAGGCACCCATGCCCTGGAAGAGGCTTGGCACGCTCCCCCAACCCCAGGCCAATCAGGGCCTGGGGCAGGGGAGCGTGGGAAGCCTCCTCCCACCGTGCGAAGAGCATGTGGCACTTTGAAGTGACATGGGCCCCTCACAGGGCCAGGGCAGGATGAAGGAAGCTTTACACAGCTCCCCCTGCCCCCAGACCCTGATTGGCCTGGGGGCAGGGGAGCGCATGAAGCCTCCTCCACTCTCCCCACACCCTGCGAGCAGCATGCAGAGCTTCAAAGCCCAGCCTTGGGAGCTGCAGCCTAAGAGTGCATATGCAACACACCCTTGCCAGCAGCCTGAGCACTGGGGCAGGAGCAGAAGCAGAAGCAATACCACACTTACTGGAGTATAGGAAGATGGAAGGAGGGAGCGAGGGAGAATGGCAGCTCCATGTGCCAGGGACCTTGCGTTGCTCACTGGGGTGGCACTTAGTGCCATGGGGCCACAACAGGAATTATGACGTGTCAGTGAAGCTCCCAAAAGTCCATCCCTCCTGAGGGGAGAAGGGGATTTTGAAGCAAACTGTCCCAACCAGGTGATTTTTTTCATTGACTCTAAAATACATGCAATGCCAGTACAGCCCAGAATAACATGGACTTATAGGAACCCTTCCTCCCCCCCCCCACCCCCCCACACACCCCCCGCCAGCCTCCCGCAATGCAAACGCCCAAATCCCACTAATTTTAATGGGCATCCAAACTATTTAGACAGCTTTGAAAAGCTCAGGCTGTAACCCTGGACTAATCCCATATGAGCACCAGCTGAGCTACAAAACACTGGAAAAGAGAGGAGCTCAGATCTTCTGTGTCTGACACCAAGGCGTTAAGGTGATGAGTGTGTTAGGAAACCTAGAGAGTCTCACCCTAAAGGCCCTGCTACCCACCTGTGGGGTCATCAATGTGGTAATTAAAGAACCTGTACCTTCTGGATCAGCTTGGTGTCCTGGCCAACAGTCCACTGTCTCAACGCAACAGGATCCAACACTCTGCATGAGTTTTCACTGATCACATAATGGCCACTTTGTTTGTCCACAGAGTCGCTGTACTGCCAGCTCCATGTCTTCTGACTCAGGTGTGGGAGACACGCTATTTAAACCCCGAAGTCTAGCCTCTAATTAGATTGTTTGTTTTCCTGCTTGCCATTGTGATGGCTTGGATCACAGAGATCCCCTTGAGACTGTCACCTGATGAGCTGATCATACCACTGAGCCAGCCTACCTGCCCTCTGGGACACCCTACCACCTGGTCCTGCTGTGCAACAAACGTAGAGTTGGGGTAACATCCCCCTGCAAAGTAACATAGAAACTTAGAGCAGTTCAGCTCTGGAAAGGCTCAGTCACAGGAACATGACACAGCACAGCCCCAATGGATACATCTAGCTCTCTATGCATGAAGTTTATACCAAGTGAGCTCGTAAGGTGTTTGCCCCTTTTCACAACAAAAAAGAAATGCACAGCTGTTATCTGGGGGTGAAGGGAACAATTATTTACACATGTTTGATAATAAACAAGTCATGTTTTTAAGTATAAAAAGTAGGAGGTAAGTGGTTACAAGTGATGATAGACAGATCAAAGCAAGTTAATAAGCAAAATAAAACACATGCCTGAGAAGCCTAATAAACTAAGAACTCATCATAATTATAATTTCTCACCCTTGCCCTTAGTTTCAGGTAAAACTCTTTTCAGGCCTGAGCTGATCTTTTCCTGAATCCAGCAGCTTTTCCCCACCCCTCTCAGAGTTCTTTTGTTTCCCGGTGTTTTCATGCATCCTCTCAGGGTGGGGAGCAGTCTGTGAAGCCAGCTGAAGACCATCATTGTTTACTTCCCTTGACTTGCATAGAATTTCCAGAGGTCAGCAAATCTTTATTCAATTCCTCACCCCCTGTGGAAAAGGTGAATTCCAACACCAGGTGGCATGTCACATGACTGTAGGAGCAGCCATATTTTAAGCTCCCGGGAAACACCAGACTATTCACAGCTCATTGTCTTGAGCACCAGGCCATAAAGTTCTGTAAGGGCCACAAATGGCTTTCACTAGCAGATTAATAAACAGGCTTGCACTTCCCATTTCTAATGTCACATACAAGAATGACACTGGAAATGGAAATACACATGTGGGGGGGTTACAAGTTCTTCTGTGATAGGCCATGTGCCCATTTTGCCTAAAGCATATTTGAGTTCTGCATATTCAAAAACATATTGCCATAAAAAATATGGAGATGCAACATCACAGCCGCTTCCTCCCTAATGCCGCACTGGAGAGCAATGCCTGGTGTCTGCAGCCCATCGGAATGAGCAAACATGCTGGGGGAGGAAGGGGAGGGCTAAGACATGGAAGCCACATCCTGTCTCCCACATCTGCATGGCTCAGCAAGCTCACAGGAGGCTGGAACTGGAAGATCAGGGTTACTATTTAAGCACCCAGCCCCAAAGGGAACTGGAGGCTATTTTTAAAATTGTCAATAGTTCTTCCCTAAAGGCTGCTCCTAACTCGCCTTCTATACAGCTCTATTATTGGTCCTGTGAAATGCTGCCAACTGGGTCTTGTGACTCCACTTTTATTTTGTAACAAGGTTTTTTAATGTTTAAAAAATGTCCAGGCACAAGAAATTCATCAGCTAACCCTCTAGCAGAGCTGCCAATCCATAACACCCTGCACTTTGAGTGTCTCTCGGGTGCAGACACAGCTCCAGTATTGGGGCTTTCATAAAAGGTCAGCACCATGCTACTGTCATTGGTTTGTTCTGGGATACTTCACATCCCCCCAATTTTGTCTTTTGTGAAATATTTGCATAACGGTTTCTTTTACAGAGAGAAATCGAAGGATGGACCATGTGGCCACACACCCCATCCCGAGAAGAAGGGTCACAGGGGTGTGTGGACACCGCTATTACTGCATCTGGTGACATAAGTTGATCTATCACCCCAAGGGCAGTGTAGCCTAACAGTTGGAGTCCATAGAATAGCCCTTACTTGCAGGGCAGAATGGCCTAATGGCCACTACCAAGAGAACTGTCAGTAGACTGAAAGAGGGTGACGGCCCCAGGGTGGAGGGAGGCAGGCCCACCTGACTCCACCAGACCTCACCCAGGGCTCTAACCAGGTCCACCACTAGCTCAGCAGGTAATCCCACCAAAACACACCAAGCTCTCTCAGGTGGGAGATGCCACTCAGGCATCCTCCCTGGGCCACTTCTTACCATCCCTGGTGGCAGGGCAATCAGGGAGGTTTCAGGGAGCCTCAGGCTCCACCAGCTCTGGAGGCTCTTTCCACTCTCCTGCATCTCCAGCTCTGTGACTGGTCCATCTCCGGCACTCCTGCTATAGGTCCTCCCCCTCCAGCAGCAAGCCAAGACTGAGCTGAGATTCTCTCTTTTATACTAGCTCAGCACTTGGAGCATGCCTAGTAAGGCTGGGGGGGTTGGGGGAGGGTTCCTCCACTCACACTGTGTTAACCCCTTCTGTCCCAGTGTAGAGTATGCACACTCTATCACAGATGGTATCATACTGTCATTGAAAAGTTCCAAATGTCAATTTTTCCTAAGAAATAAGGGCCAGTTTTTATGGTTTCAAAATGAGATGCAGAAGCTATTGATTTTGAGATCCACATTTCATGTTCAGTACCTGGCACAGCCCTAATCAGTGTGACTCCATTTGACGTAACAGTGGGACCTGAAGCATCCTTCTTTTCCCATCACATTGCATCAGGATGACTGATTATAAAGTTCCTGTTGAGCTCACAGTTCCCTAAAATAACAGCAGCAGTGAGAAGCCCCATCACAAGATCATGTTTTACTAGCCTATTCCCTAGAAATAACTGACAAACTTCTGTTAGGCTTTCATTCAGCAAATCATTTTCACACATGGTTATCTTAAGGACATGGATGAGTACAATAGTTATTCAGCAAAGCATGTTCTTAAGTTGCTGAATTGTGAATTTGGGGTCTTATTGACGTTTCTCAGCTGCTTCAGTATTATGCAAATGAGCAAAAACAAACAAACAAACAAACAAAAGTCTACATTTTTACCAACAGGTGCTTTTAGCAATTGCTATGTGTTTTATTTTACTTTCTTTAGATTTATACATCATAACACACCGATTGAGAGCTCTAGGCCCCTTTGTCAGCTGTTTACAAGAAAAACATGAATGAAAATAAACGCAAACTCGATAAGCTCCCCCAAATCAAGAAGAAAAAAAAGCCAAAGCACTCAAATTCTAGCCCTTGGTGCAGCTGCCCCCTGCCTAACAGCTCCGAGAGTCCAATCACAGCGCTCCTCCGGTTCAATCCTCACACCCTGCAAATTCAAGTGCAATTAGCAAAACTACCCTATCCCAGGAGATGATCTTGGTTATGAAAATCTTGCGGCCCCCTGAGATGGAGGGCCACTCTTGTGGCCCACTCACTAGCTTTGTAGTGCTGCTCAATTGCTGCCTTAACCTCTTCCTTTCCTTTGTAGCCTTCCATTGGCTTCGCGCATGAAAAACTTAGCAATGAAGGCTCACTGTGGGATGAGTTCTGTGCTGCATGTAGCTATGCAACACTTGTCTTTTTTTCCTCTGAGTAGTACTCATTTTAAATTTCAGACAAGTAGAGTTGCTTCAGTCTCCTCATGTAGCAATTGGTAAAGCAACGTTCCCTTAGTTAATAGAGCACTGGGCTGGAATTTTGATGTTGGAGTTCTGTTCCTGGCTCTGCCACTGACTTGCTAGGTGATTGTCACCAATTGGTGCCTCAGTTTCCCCTTCTGTAAAATGGAGATAATATTGACTTCCTTATGAAGAAGTACTGTGGCAAAGTGATGTAGAAATACTAGGAACTATTATATGAGCAACAAGAATATCCAGAAATTCTTATAGTGAAAGAATTTGAGAAGAAATCTAATCCCTCCCTTTTCAGGGCATAAACCAACTTCTAACTATTGAGGTCAGAAGAAAACTGTGCGAACAGATTATCCCATAATTATTCTTGCAGGGTTTCTTGTATGTTTCTCTGAAGCAGCAGGCACTGGCCATAGGGGCCACTGCTCTGATCCCCTGCAATTCCTTTGTTCTTCTCTCTGGCTTGGCAGCAACCAGATTCCATCATGAGATGCATTGCAGGTATTGTAGCTTGGAGTGATTTTTTTAGCACTGCTGCCATTATCCAGTAGATCCAACCCGCAAAAATCAAAATACGTTTCTTGACAGTTCTCTTAATCCATTGATGTTTTTTTTTTCTTGGAAAGCTTATTCACCTGGAAAGAGAATGGTCAAGGGATGGTTTTTTGTTTTGCGTTTGTTCAGTGCCTAGCACAAAGAGGTCCTAGTCCATGACTAGGCTTCTAAATGCAACTACAATAAAATAATAATAATGAACTAATCCTTGGTCATAGCACATTACAAGGGGCAAGTGCCTGATGGTAATGCAATATAAATAATTGTCCATATTGGCTGTACAAATTTTGGGACAGAATGTACTGTGCCTAGCACAATTGGGCCCTGATCCCAGAGCATCCGTACTACTGTACTTGAAATAATAATCCATATAATCAGATTCTGGGATTGCTCCTGGGTCTGTATGTCCCCCTGCTGCCTGGAAGGTCTGTTGAGTCAATATGAAGTGATGGGAGCAGCAAAGAGAGTGGTCAAGAGCTCTGAATCAGTTCTGGGAGCTGAGGCCTGTTGCCATCCCGGTTTCAAGTTCCAGCCATGTCTGGGGTTTTGGCACGTGGAGCTTTTCAAAGGACCCCTGTGGGACAGCAGTGCCTTTCAGCTACTGGTGACTAATAAGAAGGGCCTTCCATTCCTTGCCCCAGGGGAAGTCCTTGCTTTCTCACTGCGGGGCTGTGGCTTTGTGCAGGCACACTGAGGGGAAGGCCTGGGGCCTTACATCTGGCCTGTTTACTCACAGTCTGTGGAATTACCCGATTGTTCTCATTGCCCAGCTGATGAATGATGTGTGGCTGGTGCTGGTACCCTTTGTGCATTACTACTTGGTGCCATCCTCTGGGTCTGTGCTCTGCAACTCGGCTGCAGTCACCGAGACGATTCCTGGGTCATTCAGCCAGCATGCCCCATGGAAAGACTGGCTTGTGGGCTGGGTAGTGAGCTGTGTGACTGTTGCCGTAACAAGGAGCCAGGAGGCTGTGTGTTTAAGTCACATGTGGTAGGGTTGGCAGATGGTTTCAACAAAAATACCAGCCACACTTGACATTGTATCTTATTTAGAAAATACCGGACATTTATATTTTCTCATTTATATTTTCGCAATTTGTTTCCCGAACAGAAAGCTCAAATACTGGACTGTCCAGTTCAGAACCAGACACCTGGTAACCCTACATGTGAGGATTGGCCTTACTCTCATTACCGAGCCCCCAGGCAGTATGTACTGAGCTGGTACAGGTGCCCTCTCAGGGGAGTGTCTCTTCTGCCTGGCTTCTATTTCCATAAAGAGTAGCCTCTAGCCCCAGAGTCCTTGCCAGCATTCACCTTCCTGCCCTCAGCAGAAGCAGCTCTAATGTCCAGACTGGTGCATGAGCTCATAATGGCTGCTCCATTTACTCTGCACGCTCAGTGCACTGCCAGCCCCTAGCTCATCACACCACAGGAAGGGAGTACGAGAAAGGTGCTTTCTGAAGCCAAGCTCTGGCTGTTTGGGAGTGACAGGGCAGCCCCCGACTCCTGTCACTGCCAGGCTGGAAAGGGAGGTTTCACTATTGGTTTCCAGCTGGCTGCAGAAATCCCTTTTCTTATCGCTTGTGTAGCGAGGGGAGGGCCTGGCGTAGCCGGCTGTTCCTGTGAAGGAGAAGCAAGGACTCCTTGCCAAGATTCAGCTGTAACCCTCTCCAGCAGGGCTCCAGTGGGACAGTAAACATGTGCAGTGGTCGGGTCCTTTCTGGTAGCAGGCAAACCGTGATGCTCTGCCTGAGGATGAAATCAGCCTTCATCAGCGGAATAGTTTATGCATGAATCGAAACTTCAGAGCTGGCTGGGTAGGGGAACAAGCAGGATGCTAGTTCTTTAAAATGCTTTAGCCACCAAAGGAGGAGGGCCAGGGATAGAGGAAATAGCAGCAAACTAAGACTGGGGAAGCAGGGAGAGATTTGAGAAGCTGGATGTGTTGTTACTCCGTTCTTCCAAAGAGTCGATTTGTATACGAGGCTCCTGGTGGATACTAAAAGGAGTCAGGCGTGGAGAGAGAGCATTCTACTGATTTGCTCATGCTGCAGCTTTAAAACTGTCCTCTGGAGAACCTGGGCTTTGCCAGCGTGTACACGCGGTGGAGTATTTGGGGGGACTGTTGAGTTTGCGGGTCATGCACCCCCTCCTTCTTCCTCTCCGGTTCTGCCTCACTCTTTCTTTTCCTTTGAAAGAGACAAAGCTACTTCAGTTTGGAGCACAAACATATGATCAGCACATGGAAATGTGGTAATTTGGATGCATTCATGATTGCAACAGATTGAAGAAATTAGACCAGACAAAGAGCTTTTTTTGGGAAGAGGAAGAGGAGGAGGAGGCAAGGAAAGGAGGGAGGGAGGGAAAGAGGATTGAAGAAGGGGACGCCACCGAAAAAAGGGACGGTGTGACACGCGGATGCTAAATATATCCTGTAGTAATGGAGAGGGACCGCATTTCAGGTAGGCTATTGATTGTTTTATCTATGCTGTATTGCTCCACTGTCCTGCGCCCCCGTCCCTTCCCCCCCCAGAGTGTATGCGTGTTAAGAGAAGAACCAGCCAACCTCTGGTTTGATTTCAATGGTCCCTTTTATATTTTTTTAATGTTCTGCTTTTTATTTTTTTCATCCTCCGAAGTTCTGCAGACAGATAGGGTTTCCAACAGAAGCAGAGGAGGGTGTGGGAGAAAAAAAATCATTTTCTGGGTCTGGATTTCATTTGAGTCTCTCTCTCTCTCTCCCTCCCTCTCTCTCCCTCTTTCTCTCTCTTTTTCAATCTGCTGCATCGGAGTGAGGCAGATGAATGCTGAGACTGTTAGCTCAGGGCTAGGAGTCAGGGGAGAGAAAATATTCTGGCTCTTGATTTAAGGATGCCTTTAGACCCTGGAGGTCAGCTGCACGTTGTGGTTTAGCTTTCCCTGCATGCCAAAGCTTGTGTTAAGACAGTATCTGCCTTTCCAGTACAGCTTGTGCTGCTTCAGAGAGACTTGGTCACAGGTCAGGAGTCTCCTGCTGCTAGGATGGTGCCTCCTGGCTGCATGCATATTCCCACAAAAAGCAGAGGCTGGGTGTATAACCCTGGGAAAAGGGATTGGCTTCATGCAGTCTTAGGCTCCAAGTTGCTGGGGAAGTGTGTGTGCTGGGGTGGGGGAAGGGATAGAACTAACAGGGCACCTCTAACTCCTGCGCTTCACTGACAGCCCTAGGTAATGGTGCATGTCTGAGAGATACATCCCCAACCTGCTGCCTGTTGGTCAGACGGCGTCAGGTAACTGCATCTCAGCAAGCGGCCATTCAGGACCTGTTGCTAAGCAGTGGCTAAGGCCTTGACAACGGTTGGTTGTTAAAAGCCAAGGGTAGGGATGGGGGGAGGTTTGCCTTAGAAGCTTGAGCCCAGAAACGAGAACAGGGCCACGTCCCTTCAGAGCTCTGTGAGGGACCCAAAGAGAAAACAGGAGGGCCTCCAGCAATGGAGTCCCAAGGCATTTGGAGAGGCCAGGCATGCAGGGGCTGATACTTTGACGGGGCTAGAACACTGCAGCCGCTAACTCAGTCTGGGGTTCCTTGTTCATTCCCCATCTGCTGGGAGTCAAGGGGTGTGCTGGGGACAGTGAAAAGCAAATAGCTTCTTACCGGCTCTGAAGCCTGCATGTGCTTCCGGCCGCTCTGAGTTGGCATGGGTGAAGCAACATCTGGGAGGGGTGAAGCGTCAGGGATGGAAAGAAAACCACAAGGACGAGGGGAAGCGGTTGAGCAAGGGTGGAGAGCAGCAGCCACGAGGGAAAGTCAGTCCCATTCCTGGGCCAAACTGGGGCACGTAGGCCCACCGTTCAGCCACACAGCCTTGCCTGCTGCAGACAGGGCTCCAGAGACCCGTAGAGGCCATCAGGCTGAGAGGGGAGGCTGTGGAGGACCTTGGTCTGGACACTAGTTTGTGCCATTAAGTACTGTAGGGGAGGCCTTTCTTTACTCCAGCCAGACACGTAACAGTGCTCGACAGAGGGACCATGGAGACAGAGAACTGCACAACCATGATGGCGCACAGACCCAGCTATGACTGAGTAAGGGACTGATCCTGGGAGGTGCTGGGCACCCACAACTCCTGTCGTTGCTGTCAATGGGAGGTGAGAGAGTTCAACAGCTTGAAACCAGCTTTCAGGAGCGTCCTCTCCTTCCCACCCCTTTTCTAAAGAGGATGCTGTGTGCGCTCATTCTCTCTTGCCCTCTCTTCCCCACTTCTCCCCGTTGGTTCGAGCCACTTCAAAGCATTCCTGGGAGCTGCTCTTGACTCAACAGATAGCATGTGAATATGTTAGTAATACCAGAGCTCCGACTTGGATAATCCTGTAGCACTGCAGCATGGGCCTCGGCCAGACAGAGGATAAACAACAGAGGGAATGGGACAAGTTCTGCAGAGCAGGGCCGGTCGGACTCCACACTGAGTTGATCTTTTAAATTTGCTGCTGCTTTCCTCTGGCACTAGCATTTTCCCAGGACAAGGGGGCCTGACAAACAGGACTTTCATTTCTGGCCCCAGTCCCATGATCTGAGGCTCAAGAGACAGGCCTGAGCTCAGCTCCCAGAAGCCCCGACTCATTTTGGGAACAGCTCAGTGCGACTCAGCCTGTACTCTACATGCAATAGCTGGACATAGCAAGAGCCCATCTAACTCTGGGCGGGATACGTCCTGCTCACGCTGATCACCGATACCTTATGTGCAATGGAGCTAAGGGCACAGATGCAGCAGCCCTAGTTAACCTCCAGTAGCCTGACACCTTCCCAAGGCTCACTAGCAAAGTCTGCAAATTGTTGTGTCTGCGGATGACTTAGCTTGGGAGTGTCAGTGACCCCTGCTGGAATCGGAGAAGTCTCTGAAGATTTCAGTTCCTATGAGTTAGCTGTGTCATGCTGTTGTTGGCAGGAAAGCCAGGCAACAGAGCCCCCAGTTAAAGCCTCTGCTGACATGTGGATGACAAATAGTTGTGGTATATGATGGGTGCTAAACAAGGGTAGTAGATGCATGTCTCAGCTCTGGGCGGAGAGGCTGGTTTGCACGTACAGCTCAGATGTGGGGAGCATTTCACTGGGATACAGTGCCCAGGACTCTGCTGTGGGCTCACTGGGCTCTGGGGGGCTATGCTGCCAGCCGGCTGTGCCGGAGAGGAAAGAGTGCAGCACGCTCGCCAGGCAGCGAAGCGCTGTCCAAGACTGGAGAAAGAAAGGGACATGACTAGCGGCAGTTCTCGAATGATTCATGCTTTCGAGAGCCCTGTCTCAGCAGCAGCGTGGGAGAGGAAAATGCAGGAGGGGGGTGGGTATATTTAGAGCCTGAGGAAACATTAATATGACATAGATTTGTTAATAGGAAACAGTATTTAAAAGCTGCGGTTCAGGGAGGAATTTGAAATGCACTGGCGACCTCTTTGGAGGCGCAGGGGAGCAAGGGTTAATGTGAACATAGGAAAAGCTTGTTAAGTGAGGCGCTGGCGTTTCACATTATGTTGTCAGTTCCTAGGTTTATTCTGCAGCACTGACCCCTGGGCAGATCTGCTTGGTTTCTAGGCCACAGACTGAGCTGTGGCTGGTACCTGGCAATCCAGCTGCCGTCTCTTGGTCCAATTCTTACTCAGGTCTGACTCTGGCCTCACATAAGCCAGAGTTGCCCCATCGGTGGTACCCCCGGTGCCCACCAGTGGGGCTGATGGAGGAGGACAGTTAATCTGGGCTCTGTGGTCAGGGCCCCAGTTTGTAACAATGGTGTAAATGAAGGGACATGGAGGAAGTGCATCTCCAGCTAACATGATTGTGCCGGGGCCCTGGAGTACAGGAGAAGAGAATTGGGTCTGGCTGGTAATGCTTTGGACATAGTGACAAGAGCAGGCAGTTCAGCGGTTGGTGTCCCAGGCAGAGGAGAAAGCATCCTGCCCTCTCACAGTTCTGGTTCTGCAGTGCGGGAAGCAGGAAAGAAAAAGCCAGGTTTGGTGAATCAACAAGACATGACTCAGATGGAGAACAGATCCATGCCGCGCTAGGTGGCCACGTTGCCTGGCGCTCTTCTGGCAAGAAACATGCTTTTAATTAATATTCTACCACTGGAGCTTCCCACTGTAGAAAGAAAACTGAATCCTGCCTTCCCAGAGCTGTGGGATGGAGCCTCAGTGTGACTAAGTATCAGGCCACTTCTCATGCAAGCACAGTACTCCTGCAAAGGAGCCCTCCGCATTCCTGATTCCGACAGGCTCCCCCCACACGGGGGAAGGGGAGGGCAGCCTTGCCACGTCATCCAGCTGCTCTCCAGTCTCTGACACTGGCCAATGCCTGCTGTTTCAGACAAAGGCGCCAATCCCTGTAATACACCCTAGCTCTGCAGTTCTGGGCCTGGGGATCCCTAAAGCATGAGGCTGAGATAGTCCCTGTCAATGTAATTGTGGATGTTTCAGTACAGAGAGATTCGTATCATGACCCTTTAAAATGTTTTACTCCCTATAGTTTCTTACATTGCACCTATCACCATAATCTAAGCACTCTCAGGCTACGCCTAGAGTGCAAGCCTCTTTCGACAGAGGCTTTTTCAAAAGTATCTTTCGAAAAAGTCTCTTTTGAAAAAGAGCATCTAGACAACAAGATTTTTCGAAAAAGCGGCCCACTTTTTCGAAAGAGAGTCTGGACGCTCTCTTTCAAAAAAGCCCTGTTTTCATGCAATAGCGCCTTTTTTCGAAAGATGACTTTCGAAAAAAGGCGTTATTCCTTGTAGAATGAGGTTTACCGCAGTCGACAAAACCGCCACGTTCTTTCGATTTACTGTCAACAAAATGCGGCAGTAGTCTAGACGCAGGTACGTTTTTTTTTTTTTTAAAGGCTCTTTTTTTCCAAAAAAATCCTGTAGTCTAGACACACCCTCAGTAGTGCAGTAAGCAACGTGCCTAATGTGCATTTTGTTTGTTCTTTCACCCATTCCTCAGGGGAAGTGTGCAAGGAAGTGTCTTATTTTGCTTTATTTTAAATATTATATAAATGTCACTCTATGTTTACTTTAGAGAAGGCAGATTAAAGCAATGAGCCTTGCACTTGGAGTGGAAGGCAGTAAGCTTTATGATGGGCCTTAACTCCCATGGGAGTTCATTCCACAATTTTGGGCCTGTCTCCCATCCTGCTTTATGCTCTCCTGGGAAGGGACAATCTGTGTTTATAAACTAAAGCATTGATACCTTTGGGCATCAGTAGAATAGACTATTGTAAAATCACCTGACATTGAGTTTCACAAGTTAACATTGCGGTACATTAAAACACAGAGATCTGCTTTAAATGTATTGTTATCAGGTATCTTTAATCTTGTGTTGCATAAAAAGACTGAAAAGCTGTACCCACCTAGTGTTCTCTAGCCCTTATTTATTTATTTATTCATACACATGACTGCTCTTCCTCTACTCCTTTCCAGACAGTCTTGGGGAGGCTAGATGGCAGCAGGTTTGTTCCCACTAGTGTTCCTTTCTTTCCCTGAGGGTACGTCTACACAGCAGTGTTATTTCGAAATAACAGACATTATTCCAAAATAAGATAGTTCATGTCTACACTACAAGCAGTTATTTCGAAATAATGTCAAAATAATGTCGAGCTGGAGGACTTCTTACTCCAACTCCTGTCACCCTCATTTTACGAGGAGTAAGGGGAGTCGGAGGAAGAGTGCTCTTCCTCGGACTTCCTGCTGTGTAGACAGAGCCAAAAGCCGAAATAAGCTATTTCAACTTAAACTGTATCCAATTGACATCGCTGAAGTTGCATAGCTTATTTTGGCTTTAGCCCTGCTGTGTAGACATTCAGTAAGAGATGGACATTTTGGTAATGGTTCATCTAGATTCTCCTTTAATAAAGGGCCAAGCCAGCTCTTGTCTGCAACCTCAGTTGAGACATTAATTGTGAAAGAGGCAAAGGGTTCCATTGGGTTTTGTTAAAAGTAAAGAAAAGAGAGGAGGTAAAGGAGTGGGAAATGTGGTTTTATTGCAATGTGTGGGGTGGGTAGAGCTGATAGATGTTACTTTATGGAGGATTCAGAACCTTGGATGAATTATTTTATACTAAGCTTTTATACTAAGCTTCCATATATAAATTGTTTATAAATATTTAATAAATGATTAATAGGTGTTATAGGCATGTTACAGACAGGAGAGGCATGTGTTGCAGATGGTCTTAGAAGGTCTTACTTATATATGATTATAAGTAACCTAGTGAATTTTCTAACAGCTAATTAGCCATTTATTACACACCTGTTAAGCATTTATTAACCCTGTATAAACACTTTATAAATTAACCTTCCTGCAAAGTGTGACAGCTTGCCAGCAGCGGCCTGGACAGCGCCTGTTTGCAGTGCATGTGGTTCAACAGCTGTCCAGTCAGTCAGGTGTCTATGTCTTCTGACTGACTTGAATGCTAATCAGCTCTGCTTAGGCTGTGCTCACCCCCCTGGGGCTCAAGAGACTAAGAGCTGGAGGGAGTAGGGGGAGTGATTGGTAGGGATCACAGTGTTCCTCCATGCTTGTCAATGGGATTTCCCTAAATGGGTGTAGCTCTCGATGTAGGGGGCCTGATTTTGACCTCATTCCTGCAGTGTTTACCGCTAATTACACTGGCTGCCCCTGCAATTATTCCTGATTAATGCTGGTGAGGCAGAAGAATCAGACCCCAGTGCAGACTTACTCCAAATGGTCTCTGGCATTTTCCTATTCAGTGGCTTTCACAGAAGCATGGGCTCGGCTTGTCTGTTTCCCTAAGTGCTATTCCCCATCAGTCACCCTCTAGAGCAGAGGTTTTCAAACTGTGGGGTGTGCCACCCTGGGGGAGGGTGTGCATGGCAAGGTTATTTGGGGGCAGGAGGACTGGCCTTGTGGTAAAACTGTGATCCTTCTGTTTTTGCTTGCAACCACTTAAATCCTACTGTTTATCCTCAATAAAGCACTTTGTTTACTATCAAGTCCAGTGTAAATAATTGTTACCTGGGGGGAGCAATCAGTGTGCATATCTCTCTTTCATTGATAACAGGGTGAACATCCTCATAAGCTTTCTTTGTGTAAAACTTTTACTCAGAGCAATTGAGGGTAGGGGAGTTGATCCCTTTTGGGGGTTGGTTTCCTGGGCACTGTGCCCTAGAACAGCATTCTCCCAGAGCTGAAGTGTCTGCCTTGTTCTCCAGGGGGGATGGTGACCCCAGCTCTGTGCCTTGTCTGGGGGAGACCAGAAAATCTGGCCTAGCAAGACAGGGTGGTAGAGAGTTCCAGGGAGCAAGAAGGCAAGTGTCAGGAGCATAATCAGCACACCTGGGAACAACCCCAAGGGGTCTTTTGTGTCCACACCCCATCACAAACGTTGCTTGTAAAACTGAACTGGCTCTTTACTAAGATATACAGAGATGCTGCAACTGCAGCTAGCATTCTAGCCATGTGCACATAGGCTGACTTCCTGGTGTCTCCCAAAACCTCTGCTCCTCCCTCCAAGTTCCATGCAGGTTGTTACAATGGTGTGATATCATTCCTAGAAATGGTGCCTTCTTAGTCTGTGCTGCCAGGAGTGAGGTCTGAGAGCTGCAGCATGGGGAAGCCTCATGGGAGTCCACAAAAAAATGTGACCACTAGGTGGGGAGAAAACTATATTTCTCATTCAGAAGAAATATGAGGGGAGAAAACTAGCTACTCTAGAGCTAACATATTGGTTCCCTTGTTAGCAAGAGCCTGATTTGACCTCGGGTCCAACTCAAAGGTCCAGCAACTTCCTGATTTCCACCATTTTCCACCATGGCTGAGGAATTCTCTTTATTTCTTTTTGAAGAGATGCTGCCAGGTTAAAAATCCATAATTTAAAAAAGAGAAAATGTACTCATCTATGGTACAAATAACAAAGGTACTCATTCAAAATGGAAAGAATTTGAGCAAAACAGATAATTTTCGTCTATGCTGTTTCATATTTCTCTGCCCCCTCTTGCCTGTCCAATGAACATGCTGCAGACAGACCAGCCTGCTCTATTTTTGCTGCTTAGAAGCAATGTGTGCATGAGAATCCATTTTAACTTCTCAAATAGTTTTACTGCACTGATCACTGAATTAAGAACTCCAGGGAGACTGAGGGTTGTGTCTGTCTTTCCCTGGGGTTTGTTTGTTAATTTTATGGAAATGTTTCTCAGGCCAGGTCTACACTTAGCCTGAGATCGATGCTCCAGAGATCAATCTGCCAGGGTTCAATTTAGCAGGTCTAGTAAGAACCCGCTAAATTGACCACAGATGGTACCACCATCAACTCTGGTACTCCACAGTGTCGTGAGGAGTAAGGGAAGTTGATGGGAGAGTTTCTCCTGTTGACCTCCTGCAATCGAGTTGTCACAGAAATTCGATTTAACGTACATTGACGCCAGCTACACTATTCTTGTAGCTGGAGTTTGCGTATCTTAAGTCGACTTTCTCCCCCCATTGTAGATCTGGCCTCAATCTTGAAGGATTGTTTTCCACGTTATGCCTGATTTTTCCCCTGTAGGGGCCAGATTTTCAAGTACTCAGCACCCACAATTGGGAGGCCTGTTTTGAGACTAGCTTAGCTCCAAGTTAGGGTCCCAAATTTGGGCCAGATTTTCAAACAAATAACCCTCAGCACCCAATGTGACATTCTAGTAACTTATTTTGGGGCCCAAATAGGAGCTGAACTCTCATGACAGTCTGACCCCAGGTGTGGTGTTAAGCACTTGGAAATAAATCCTTTGACTACTCTGCAGACGAGCACATTTAGAGGGTCCAAACTGCAGCTCCAGGCCTGTATTTTGCTGAGAGACAAGGACAGTCTAGGATTCTCACCTGTTCAATGATGATAGCTTTTTACGAGAGCTGTTTTTATCTTATCCCAAGAGCTGGAGATGCAAAGGGCTATATGGGTCCCAGCCCGAAGAGCTCAGGATTTTTTAAATAGTTTTCTTCCTGGGTGCCAACCTATACTTGTATGTGGCTTGTAGGGTTGCCAAGTGTCCAGTTTTCACCCTGACTGTCCGTTATTCGGGTCCCCCGTCCGGTAAAAAAACCAAGAAAATAGCAGACATGTGAAATGTCTGGTATTTCCTGTTTCCCTCGGACGGAAGCCCGGTGGGGACAATTTTCCCCTGCCGCATCTGGTGGGGGTGGGGGAGTGAAGAGCGCAGGGCCATTTAAAGGCACAGCACCTTTTTTTTTTTTTTTTTTTTTTTCTCAACAGAATTTTTTCCCATTTTTTTGGGGGGGGGGGGGAGAGGTTCAGTATTTTTTGTTAAACCATCTGGCAACCCTAATGGCTTGTCTTATATGAACTGGCCTTTGGGCCATGATACTTCAGAGTCAAAATGTGAAGGGAAACTAAATTCACAATAGAAATGATCCAATACAAATATGACTTCTTCAGATACATGCAGCCCAGTTCTCTATAACTGGCCCCTTTTTGTGACCCCCACAAGTTTGAGGTTTGGGTGAAGATTTACCTGAAGAATACCAGTGGGTCAGGCAGTGGTCTATCTAGCCCAGTATCCTGTCTTCTGAGAGTGACCAGTGCCAGGGAACAAACAGACCAGGGCAATTATCGAGTTATCCACCCTCTGTCATCCAGTCCTAACTTCTGGCAGTCTGAGACCTTGGGGTACCCAGAGCATGTGGTTGGTTATGTCTCTGGCCATTCTGGCTGATAGACAAGGATTGACCTGTCCTCCAGGAACTTATCTAATGTTTTTTTAAGTCCATTTATACATTTGGCCTCCATAACTTCCCTAGGCAATGGGTTTCACAGGTTGACTTGAGTTGTGTGAAGAAGTACTTCCTTATTTTTGTTTTAAACCTGTTGCTTCTTAACTTAATTGGGTGACCTCTGGTTCCTGTGTTATGTGAAGAGGTAAATAATACTTCCTTATTCACTTCCTCCACACCAGTCATGATTTTTAAAACTGTATCATCTCCCCTCTTCATCATCTCCTTTCTACACTAAACAGTCTCACTCTTTTTAATTGCTCCTTCCATGGAAGCTGTTCCCTAATCATTCTTGTTGCCCCTCTTTGTACTTTTTCCATTTCTAATATAACTGGGTGATCAGAACTGCATAAAGTATTCAAGATGTGGGTGTGCCATGGATTTACATAGTGGCATTATGATGGTTACTGTCATATGATCTATCCTGTTCCTAATAGTGCCTAACATTCAACATCTCTTTCTTGAGTGGTGACAGCTACTCAAGATTTAGACCCCAGCGGATTATGCTGGATTATGTTTTGCAATATGCATTACTTTGCACTTATCAACACTGAATTCCATCTGCCATTTTGTTGCCCAGTCACCCAGTTTTCTGAGATCCCTTTGTAATTCTTCACAGTCAGTTTTCTACTTCACTATCTTGATTTACTATTAATAGAGAGGTAGCCGTGTTAGTTTTTCCTTTTGTTTTAGCGAGATCAGACTATGTAGCACTTTAAAGACTAACAAAATGGTTTAATAGGTGATAAGCTTTCGTGGGCCAGACCCACTTCCTCAGATCATATTCTGGAAGAGAATTGGAATGACCATATACACCAATAAAATGAAAAAAGTGAACACATTATTAAACTGACAAATCAGATTTAGTACAGAAGGTGGGGTGAGGAAGACAGAGGGAAGGAATAGCTATTTATGAGTCAATGAGTGGCTAATCAGGGGTGATAAGTGGGGAAGCTATCTTTGTAATGGTTAAGGTAATTAGCATCTTTGTTAAGGCCCATTCATAAAGTGCCAAATTTAAGCATGAAAGAAAGTTCTGAAGTTTCCCTCTGTAATCTGGTGTTAAAGTCTCTTTGAAGTAAAATGCATGTGGTAAAGTCGTTAAGACTACGTCCAGGTAGGTTGAAATGAAAAGCAACTGGTTTTTCCTTGTGAAGATGTCTGATGTCTGATTTGTGGGCATTAATTCTTTGGCGAAGTGTCTGAGAAGTCTGTCCATTATACATAGCAAAAGGACACTGTTGGCACATGATGGCATAAATTATATTTCTGGATGAACAGGAATATGTGTTCTTGATCATATAACTGACATGGTTAGGTCCAGTGATGGTGTCACCAGAGTAAATACGTGGACAAAGTTGGCAATGGGGTTTGTTGCAAGGGAAAGTTCCAGGGTTGGTATTAGTGTGTTATGTCCTGTGGTTGTTGGTAAGAATCTTCCTGAGGTTAGGTGGTTGTCTATAGGAGACTATGGGTCTGTCCCCCAG
Organism: Rafetus swinhoei; assembly: GCA_019425775.1. Taxonomy (NCBI): domain Eukaryota; kingdom Metazoa; phylum Chordata; order Testudines; family Trionychidae; genus Rafetus; species Rafetus swinhoei. The sequence goes on from CM033438.1 coordinate 7,335,384, forward strand.
AGCCTCTCAAAGCTTAGTATCCTGTTCCAGTATAGGTTGTAGGTTATTGATAATGCATTGGAGGGGTTTAAGTTGGGGGCTATAGTGATGACAGGTGGTGTTCAGGGCCAGAGGAATACTTAGAAACCATCTACTTCAAGATAGGCCCAAGAAAACCAACAATAGAACACCACTTGTCATAGTTTTTCCTTTTGTTTTACTATTGTCTCTGCAAACTTTGCCACTTCACGGTTTACCCCTTATTCCAGATTATATATGAGTATGATAAGCAGCACTGGTCCCAGCATACAGCTTTGGGGAACCCCACTATTTACCTTTCTCTACTGTGAAAACTGACCATTTATTCCTGTCATTTGTTTCCAGACTTTTAGGCAGATACTGATGCATGAGAGGACTTTCCCTCTTATCTCAGGACTCCCTACTTTTCTGAAGAGCCTTTGTGAGGGACCTTGCCAAAAGCTTTTTGAAAATCCAAATACATTGTATCCATTGGATCATCTTTGTCCACATGCACATTGACCTTTCAAAGAATTCTTATAGATTGGTGAAGCATGATTTCCCTTTGTGAAAGCTGTGCTGACTTTTCCCCAACATAATGTGTTCATCTGTTCTTTACTATATCAACATACTGTGATAGTTCTGTTCTTTACTATAGTTTCAGCCAATTTGCCTGGCACTGAAGGTAGACTTACTTACCTTTTAATTACCAGAATTGCTATTTTGGAGCCTTTTTAAAAAATCAAGTCACCAGTCACTTAGTAAAGAAGCTGAATTAAGTGCTAGATGACATAGCTTGATTACTATATCTGCAATTTCATATCTGAGTTCCTTTAGAATTCTTGGGTAAATACCATCAGCTCCTGGTGACTTTTTACTCTTTAATTTATCACTTTATTCCAAAAATCTCCTCTATCCACACCTCAGTGTGGAGCAGTTCCTTAGATTTCTCACCTAAAAAAAGGGCCCCGGTATGGGAATCTCCCTCACATACTCTGCAATGAAAACCATTTAGCATCTGTGCAGTAGCCCCCTTTTCTGGTGGTTCTCTTCATAGGTTGTGAGTTCTTACTCTTCTTGTGTGCACGGATGTACAGCATCTAGCGCAATGGGAACATCATCTCTGTTGTGATTTCTAGATGTGACTAATGTAATTGACCATAAGATAATAAGCTTTCATATGTCATGATTCTCCTCTCCATGGGTGGGGGGAGCAAAGAGAATCAAGTATCCAGTTGCCAGTTTTCTCATCACCGCCTCACATGGCTGTGAATCAGCACTTCAGTGCATTTCCAGTTCTCAGATTCCTTTTCACAGTGATTGATCATGCTGCACGACTGAAACTCAGATGTTGCTGGGGATGAAGGGAAAAAGTTTCTCATGCAAGCCAAAGTGCTTCCAGAGTCCAGCATACCAAGATGATGAGTATTTAAGAAACAAGTATTTAGTTGGGGAAGTATCTCTGACTCAACACATGTCTTCTGTGGCCCTACTGATCCAAGAAGCACAATGTCTGTGTGTCCTGTTGGCTTCTCCACTAGATAATCGCAGCTGTAGCTAAAATGCCGTCGGCCCACAATAATGCATTAAAGAGAGGAGAAGCAGCTCATGTTATAAATCTTAGTGTCAGGTTGTGTATCCTACTTGGAAGGGACCTGCTTTCAACCATACCTTCTCCAGCTGGCATTTAGAGAGGAAGGATAACCCAGTTGTTAGAGTCATAGCTTGAGACTCACAAGTCCAGGTTCAATTTCTTGCTTTGCAACAGACTTCCTGATTGACCTGGAGCCTAGTCTGGCTAGGTCTAGACGACAGGGCTTTATTGGAAAAAGCTACACAAATAGCGCTCCGCAATTTGCGTTGCTTTTTCCAATCGCTTTTGTGGAAGAGGCTTTTCCACCATTTGGCCCATGGCTCCCAGAAAGAGTGTATTTGCTCTTCCATGAAAAAAAGCAGAACAGCAAACGTGTTCCCTAGATGTGGCAGGGTTTTGAGGGATACCTCTGGTATCCCGCAAAACCCCTGTAGTTTAGACGTAGCCTCTGTGCCCCAGTGATCCACCTGAACAAAGAGGATAATAATCTGTATGTGCTTGAATGGAAGCCCTGCCAAGGAAACTCAGGAGCTACAGGCAATTGCATGGGTTAGACAGCACCCTTTCTTTCACATCACCTCCCCCAAAGATGATGTTCATGAGAGAGGGGCTCTGACCTATGGATCCTTTGAAGCAGAGCACAGTGGGCTGGGAAATGGGGGGTGGAGCAGAGTGGAACAGGCTGCCAAGTTGCTCTAGCTTCTGCTGCTGTCTTAAGTGTGTGGGAGGGGAGTTTATACCTGCTGCCACCGCATGCCAAGCGCCCCAGTATTTCCCCATCTCACATTGCTCAGGGAAGGGGCTTCATGCCAGGGGTGCAATGTAGGCAGAAGAGGGCCAAGTAGGGGTGAGTCCAATGATTTGTTCCATGTTCCTCAAACAGGAGCTATCAGATATTTCCTAGGCCTTTGAAAGGGGAGGGGCACATGCCCATAGGGCAGCAGAGGTCTCAAAACACTGATCACAGCCAACAGGGCAGGCATTGTGGGATACTGGTGGGAGCCAGTTCTCTCGACAAAACAAACAGCAGAGTTCACATTGGCTCTTTGTCAACAATAAAGGGAGAAGAAAAGACAGAAGTCTCTCGCAGGGGAGGAAGTTTTTTGTTGCTAAAACTGGGTGTCCTCCCATAAAAGTTGCACTGTAGTGTAAATGTTCTTACTGTTTTGACACCAAAAGGCAGTTTTTGGTGACAAAACATGCCTGTGTAGACATGGCCTCAGTCTAGGCAAATTTAGCAACTGAAAAGTGAAAAGGCTTCCAGCTTGCCAGGCCTATTAGCGTAACATTGAACCTGTGAAAGAGTCATTAAGTGATAATGAAGCCATTTAATAGGCATGTGCCCACCCAGAGATATATATTGCTAGTGTCTGAATTTACCAATAAAATAATTCTGCATTACAGTAAAATGTCTACAGGACATTAGTTTACATTAAAATTTGCTTGAAATATTTCATTAGTTTGTTGATGCAGATTATAAAATCACATCTCTAAAAAATCCTTGTACAGATGCATAATGTGAGTATTCAGCTTTAGCCTTAAATGCTTGGATCGTCAGACAGACAGTTTTTAAATAAATTCTTCAAAAGACCATCCTTATCTAAAATACACATTTTAATTTTAATTACTATAGTACAAAAACTTGCTTCCAAAGTCTTCCTGTCCTTTCTGTCCATCCTTGCTGTAATTTCTCCTTTCACTGCCCTGTTGAAGAGAGCTCATAAAGCAGAGGTCTCTAACCTTTTTAAGCACTTTTTGAATTTAAGTGCAATCTAAGATCTACCTCAAACCCAAATACCCTTTCCCCGCCTCCTTTGTGCCCCTCCTCTGAGGCCCCGCCCCTAGTCACTTCATCCTCCCTTCGTCCCCCACCCTCCCTCACTTTCAGCAGTCTGGGGCAGAAGGTTGGGGTGCAGGATCTAGTTTTTGATTAAGGGATCTGGAGTGTGAGCGGGGCTCTGAGCTGAGCTTGGGGCAGGCAGTTGGGGTGCCAGGGGGGTTCTAGGTGCAGGCTCTGGGAGGGTGTCTGTACACAGGGGTGCTTGGGGCTAGGGAAGGGGCTTGGAGTGCAAGAGGGGTTCATGACTGGGGTAGGGTTTCGGGATGTGGGCACCAGCTGGGCACTGCTTACCTCAGGTGGCTCTTGGGTGATGGTGCCGTGGGTCTAAGGCAGACTCACGCCTGTCCTGGCCCTGCACCACTCCCAAAAGCTGCCAGCAAACTCTATCCCAAGTCCCGCTGTGCCCCCTCTCTGCTCTGTAGAGATAGGATACAGGGTGGAAGAGGGGACATCTTGATATCAGCACCCCTCCTCTCCCTCGCCTGTCCTGCCCTGCACAGAAAGCAGAAGCTCCTGAGGGGACAGCACCAAAGCAAAAGGCAGGAGATGTGCAGCAGTCTGTGGGGGGACAGTGGAAGTGCTGGGCTTGATAACCTCTTGGCCAAACCAATTAGGATTCCCTGTCAGAGGTTCCAAGACCTACCAGTAGATCTTGATCTACTGGTTGGTGACCATTGCCATAAAGGGACAACATCCCTTTTCTTCCAGATAGCTAGACAAATGAGTTTCTCTTTCTTTACTTGTGACTTTGCTGAACTAGCTTTAAGAGAACTCACCACCAAAATCAGTACCTTAGTAAGATATAAAATTGTTTGTTATGCCTAAAATCATTGGAAACATATTTTAACAAACATATGGTGAAATTTCATAAACATGTCTATTGTTGGCGATCACACAAAATAAATTAGTGTTCCCATTTTCTATAAGCAATTAGCTTTGTTATGAATACACTAAACTGCTCTGACTGATTTAAATTAAAATAATGTCTTTGTTTTAGTGTGTTAAATATGTAGTAATCTGGAATGGTTATTTTTGCAGGCATAAGAGTATATTTAAAATATAAAATCAGCTTAGAAATACTGATTAAAAACATGTAAAACATATCATACATTCCATAATATATAATGTTGTATTCAGCAGCATAGCTGAATTGCCCTTTCTATAAAGTTTTTGCAAATAAATCCCTGAGAAACTTCAGGATATATCAAAAAACCTGTGACAAATTTAGTGGTTTTAATTAGGTGCCTTCTGCATGTCCAGTTTTGTAGTCTGGCATGCAATAGAAAACATGCTCCATTTTCTTGAGAAAATTTTTTTGGAAGAGTGTTTTTTTAAATGCCATTTGCCACATTTGGGTTAAGGGATTTGGCTGGGAGCAGTGAGCAGGGAAGAGACAAGGGAGACATTGAGAAGGGCATGGGTCTGGGCAAAGTGGGGGTGGAGGCTAGGCAGAGCCACAGGCTGGAGAGGCTGCCTCCCCAAGCAGCAGCTTCACTCACCGTCCAGGCCCTGCATGCTGCCAGCAGTGTAGGCAGGGCCTTCGAGACCAACATGACGCCTGCACATGGAGCAGAGTGTCCCTGTGGAATAAACATTTGCCTCTGGTAGGGTTCTTACACGTTGCTCTGAAGCATTGTGTGTGGGGTGCGTCCAGAGACTGGGTAGCTTGGGTCTATCCGATATGGGAATTCTTCTGTAAAGTGCTTTTGAGATCTACTAATTTCAGAAGGTCTATATAAATACTGAGCATGATTATGGTGATGGCATGTATTGTCCAGTGCCTAATCCAACCTTTCACTTGGAGATTTTGTCCATATGAATAGGCAAGAACAGATTTTACAGCTAATGCCACCACTTTCATAGTCTAAATTCTTTCAGGCAGGGATTTTGTGTGATAGAAGCATGTACAGCACTGAGCACTGCAGGCACTGCTGTAATCCAGATCATGTTAGTCACCATGTCAGTATCCAGAGGTACCACTTGTTGCTTGCTGTAACCAAGGCTGGTAGAGGGAAGCTGTGGCAGCAGGGAGTCTAGAGTAAAAACAAAGGAGGTGATGGGGAGAGAGATTGTCAGAAGAGAGCAGGCTGTGGTGAGGTGACTTGCAATTGCATGTTCTAGCCCATTGGGCCTGCCTTCAGGGTGGCCAGGAACGTAGCTGTAAGGTAATCTCTGTCCTAGCCAGTGTTCCTTCCCAAGTCTTTCTGGGGGATGGAGAATAAAGCAGAGGAGGAAAAGTCTTGCAGGTCTGAGACTCCCTTTGTCGGCCATCCCAGAGACTGTGGGTGCGGGTGATTCCCCTACATTGGGTGTGCTCTGTTCTGTGTCTGTGGGATAGGGCAGGAGGAAGGGAAGTAGCTGCAGAGACAGAGAGGGAGCTGTTGGAAGGCGTTGCTCTGAGCCACAGCATTGGCAAGTGCAGGTCTGTGCAGCACCTGGACAAGACCCCCCAGTTGCAAAAGTTGGGGTAGTGGCTGCTTTGGGTTTCCTTTGACTCCAGTGTTACTGTTTGGGGGGGGGACCCAAAGCCCAGGGGCTGGATGCGGCCCCAGCTTGCTTGGATTTGGCTCCTGAGGCCCAGGGCTCCTCCCCCTCCCCCCCGAATTGGGGAAACCGCGGGGCTGGAGCACACAAAATCTTCTAGTTTGGGCCCCATTAGGCTCCGGTGTGCGAGGGGAATGTGGGGAGTGTCTTTCTCCTTCTCAGTTGGGGGCCACATCAGTGAAGATTAGGGTTTGGTTTTGTTGAGGTTTTTTTTCCTTCTCACCTGTGCATGGCCCCTGCCTGACTTTTCTGTGGGTCAGTGGCCCCCGGCCCAAAAGTGGATCCCCAGCCCTGATTTAGGGTTTGTTGTTTTTGTGGGATACCTTGGAATAAGGCTGCCCCAGTGTGGGCAGTTGCAGGGGGAGTTCAGAGAAGGGCAGAGATGAACTTCCAAGGTTTGAAAGTGTGTTGTATTGGGCCTGTTTTGAACATTGTTATTATTTATTATTAAATGTAGCAGAGGCCCCATCTGAGAGAAGGGTCCCCTTGTGCTAGGGGCTGCGCACACATGGTAACAGGCAGTTGCTGCCAGTGTTGCCTATAAAGTGGGTGCTTGTGAGGCCACTTGGGGTGTGTCTACACTGCAGGGCTTAACTCGAAATAAGCTACGCAAATTGAGTTACGTCAATTGCGTATCTTATTTCGAAATAGGGAGCAGCTCCACAGCACTTAGTTCAAAAGAGAGCACTCTTCCTCTGACTTCCCTTATTCCTTGTACAATGAGGGTTACAGGAGTCAGAGTAAGTCCTCCAGCTTGACAGTATTTTGACACAATTTTGAAATAACTGCTTGCTGTGTAGACGCAAACTACGTTATTCTGGAATAGCGCTAGTTATTTCAAAATAGGTTTGCAGTGTAGCTGTCGCTTGGAAAGATTCAAATGCTGCCCAGTTGATTAGCAGAGCACAACAGCTAGGTTTTTTGTTTTTACTGGTGGTGCATATGCACATGCCTTGATGCACATAAAAGAATTATTCTGCACATGGTTGGAAAAAATCCACACGTGGATGGAAAAGATTAGAGGAAACACTGGTCACTACCCCTTTCAATCCAAACAGGCAAGGGGTAGAAGGTAAACTGAGGCATACACAGGTGGACTGATCATGTAACTGGGAGTAGAACAACCCAGGTCTCCTGACTCCTACTGCAGTTTGCTGGACTCGTCTGCCTGTAGAGGAAGTAGCATCTTGAGGATTGGTCTCAGCTCTCCTGAGTCCTTTAAAAATTCTCCAGAGGCCAGTTGTCCTTCACAAAAGCTTTTGCTATAATAAAATTGTTAGTCTTTAAGGTGCCACTGGGACTTGTTGTTTTTGCTGAAACTGATTAACATGGTTACTCTAAAACTTGTCCCTTTTTAAAAGGGAATGGGAGCGGAAGGTAGTCCTTCCACATGAACCGTGGAAGCTGTATGGTGATGAGTGGCAGTGCTGACTTCATTTGCCCATATGAAATGCCTGAGCCATATAACGGGCAGGTAAATCTACGGTATATGGCATTTAAGTCCAGTCTGGGCTTCAGCAAGATCACTGGTAGAAGCCGAAGAGATGTTTCCCTGTGAACTCTGGCGTTATTAGCAGCTGTAACCCAGCAACTTTAGTCCTGGACTTCCAAGGGGCAAAAAGAGGAAGGTGCTGTCTCCAGGGACACCCATGCATTTCCAGCCACACGCTGTCCGCTCCCAGTGGGTCCTGAGCAGGGCCGGATTAAGGGGGGGGGCTAGCCGGGCAGCTGCCCAGGGCACCAACCTATGGGGGGCGCCTGATGGCAGCTGTAAGGGGCACCGCGTGCCCGGGGCCGGGGGCCGCGCGGCGCCCCTTAGAGCTGCAATCAGGCCCCGATTGCAGCTGTAAGGTGCGCAGCACGCCGGGGGCGGGGCTGCGTATGCGCCGTGAGCCCGGGGGTGGAGCCACGCATGTGTCGCATGCCCGCTGCCTGGGGCGCAGGAATGGCTCGAGCCGACCCTGGTCCTGGGGGCTGAGGCCCCGGGAAGGCTGGAGTGGGGAGAGAAGGGGCATACAACTAGACACTGAGTGAAGCAGGCATTCGCCTGGAAGAGGCCTGACTGGAAAGAGAGGGTAGCCAGAGTGCTGCGTCCTAGTTGAGCTGACTGAGGGCCAAGGAGACCCTGAGGGGAGGAATCCTGGGCCTAGGATGTGGGAAAATGCGGCGAATTCGCAGGCTGTTGGTCTGCGCGGGTTCAGCGCCAGTAGATGGCAGTGTGAGCTTCCCAACAGGCGCTCAGGCCTGCTCCGGAATCAGAAGCCTTGGGAATGTTTTACAGGTTTATGCCTTCACATAAGGATGGCGGGAGAAATGGCTGCTGCACTGCGCCAGATCTTGTCCCAAAGATCGTCAGGTGCAGTGACCGTAGGTGTTGGGGGGGAGCAGACAGTGGAGGAGAGGAAGAGGGAGAAAGGACAATAGAGGGAGGGGAGGGCCCATCTGAATAAGAAAGGGGACAGCGTTCCACTCCCTGCCCAGCCCTCTGAATGTGCACTGCTCTCAAATACGTCACGTGCCAAAGATCTTCCCTCTGTCTGTGCAATGTGCCCAGTGCCCGCTGATTGCGGAAGCTGTCTGCTCAGGGAGCCAGGGGATCCCTTTCAAAGCGCCCCTAACCCCATGACCCAGGCTTTGATTACCTCAGCGGACAGGAGGGCAGAGGATTAGAGTTCTGTCCATAGCAGAAGAGGCAGTGAGGGTCCCACGAGGGCATTTGAGCTGGAGGGAGAGAGCTAGAAATGACCACCTGTTCTGGCTGGCACTACGAACAGCCAGCAGAATTTGTTTTTATGTAAGGAACAGAAGAGGTAGCCAGCAAGTGGTTTAAACCACATAAGTCTTCTTGTAACTGCTGACCTAAGTAACATTAAAATGCCTTAGCATCTACAATAGTCACTAAATCATTCTCCTCTTGAAATCCAAAGGGTCCAATACAGATTTGTTGTCCAAACTTTTTCCCCCCCCTAAAAATAGCATTTTGACAAAACTGAAAAATTGGGTTTTTTAAAGGCTGTAAAAAAGTTGAAAACCTCCATTTTGCAGAGGTTTTGGTTTTGTGAAGAAAAACCCTGAAAAATGCAAAGAAATGTTTTGAAAAAAAAGAACTTTGTTTTTGTTGAAATTGTCACAGTGTGAAGAAAAGATCATTTCCCAATCCATCTCTATTCAAAGGTATTTTATAGCACTCCACCTGTATAAGAATTGCTTCAGTCACCCATCAAATGCAGACACCTCTGGAATGGAAAGCAACAGCTGTTTAAAAGTATACATTAGCTTGCTTTAAGATAGGGATTATTAGTTTATAAATTGTCAAGAGATCAAAGTAAAATATATGTGCCATGATAATAATTTACATTGGAATGAGGCTAGAACATTGGACTTAACTCCTGCTCTCAGTAAAAGTGAGCTTTATTGCCCAGAAGTATTCATTATCTCAGTGATGTGGGGGAGGGGTCATTTGTTCAGCTCCATAACAGGTTATTCTAGTTCAGTGCACAGAGGGCTTCCTTTGATGGCCACTTCCTTCCATGCCTGAGTCAAGGGAGGGGGTATAGGAAGAAAGGAAAACAAGAGAATTGAATTTCCCACAGCAGATCCATCCCTGGAATGAAGTGCAGTCACAGCTGGACATAGACCAGTTAAACAGAAAGAAGGAGCAAATGTAATAAACCACTACTGTTTGTGTGACATAGAGGCCCCAGCAGAGATCAGTGTCCCATTGTACGAGGAAGTGCCCCCAAAAGCTTGCAATCCAAATAGACAAGACACGTGAAGAGAGAGGGGAAATTGGTTGCAAGCAACTGGATTAGATAACCTCTCGGGATTCCTTCCAGTCCTACAATTCTATGAAAGGGAGAGGGGAAATGCTTGCCCACACAGTCATGCAACAGGTCAAGGGGAAGAGAACCTGAGTCAGGCCAAGCTGGTGCTTGGGTCAGCCTGTGGGATAGGCACAAAACTTGGTAGCCTGGTGAAGGTGCTCTCTGAGTGAGGGGAGGCCCTTAGCAAAGAAATATAATTCTATCCCGCCGCCCTAGCCCAAGGGTTTATACAGTGCCCCAGGACAGCCCCCTAATAACACAGCCACACTTCATTACCAAGGCGGGCTATCCAACACCAAACCTTTGGAGGCTTGCCCAGGCAGCTATAGGGTCTACAGCTGCAGCCAGCTAAAGGTGACAGAGGTTTGTACTTTTGGTAATGCAGGCCACAGGCTCTACCCTGAATGAGCATCATGGTAGGGAACATTATAAAGGATGTGTATTAAATATGGCTGCATGGGAAAATCCAGGGATCTGAGGAAACATAGAAGAAGGCTCCACAGCTGGAATTCCAGTGCATTAGGTCCCCAGTTCCACATGTGGAAAGGGTGAACCCTCCTCAATTCCCTTAACTGAGAACTCCTGCATATAGTGTCATAAAATCATAGAAGAGAAGGTTTGAAAGAGACCCCAGGAGGTCATCAAGTCCAACCCCCTGCTCAAAGCAGGAACAACCCCAACCAAACCATTCCAGACAGGGCTTTGTCAGGCCTGGCCTTAAAAACCATTAAGGACAGAGATTTCACCACCTCCCTAAGCAACCTATCCCAGTGCTTCTCCGCCTTCCTAGTGAAATAATTTTTCCTGATATCCAACCTAGGCCTCCCCCACTGCAACTTGAGACCATTGCTGCTTGTTTTGTATCTGTCACCACTGAGAATACACACTGTTGACTCATATCCAGCTTTTCATCCACTGTAATCCCCAGGTCCTTTTCCGCAGTTCGCTCTCAGCCTGTAACAATGCTTGAGATTCTTCCGTCCCAAGTGCAGGACTCTGCCTGTGTCCTTGTTGAATCTCATCAGATTTCTTGTGGTGCAATCCTCCAATTTGTCTAGGTCACTCTGGTCTTATCCCTACTCTCCAGTATATCTACCTCTCCCCTCAGCTTAGTGTCATCCACAAACATGCTGAGGGTGCAAACCAACCCATCACCCAGATCATTAATTGTGGAAACCCTAGTGACACACCCGAAAGCTGACCACCAAGACAACCCATCTCCCCTACCCTGTCTGGGGCAAAAGTAAGTAAGTCCAGAGCTCTGGCCCCCTACCTGTGCTGGGGAGAAAATGTAATCTTGCCTTGTGCAAAGATGGAGCTGACAGCAAGCACCAAGGTTTGTGAGGGATCATGCGACCAACAGGAATACGTGAGGATGGGAAATGGGGATTCAGCACCTGATGCAGGGAGCTATGCTGCATAGGGGGTCGAATGGGAGAGCCAGGGTAGCAAAGTGGCAATCAAGGTGATCGTTGTTATCAAGATTTTTGCACAAGCAGGAAGTCTATGACTCTGGGCCTTTCAAAGCAGTGAAAGTCCTAGCCCAGTGTGACCTTTGCCCTCCCCAGCTCCACATGGAATTTCCTCTTGCTAAAGCTCAACCTCTGCTCAGCTCCTCAGCAGGGTCCAGAGACTCATTTCACTTTCTGCACCAGCTGCTGGCAAAGCTGGCCCTTCAGAAGTCTTCTAGCCTACAGGAAGCAGGGCTCTTGGAGCCCATGGCAGGCCCTGCTTGGCAAAGGAGGCTGTTTTCTGTTGCTGTTCATTAAATGCTGAGTGAGCCCAGCAGGAGCTTGCTATCAGATGCTAGCAGCCTGTGAAGAGCAAGCACTGAGCACAGTGTGTAGCTTCCGGTTTCCCAGGCATGGGAGGGAACACTATGTGGCCCGACAATCCAATTGCTCTGTTGCTTTAGTAAGTGCCTGCCTAGAGCGGGCTGCATTTCCCTAGTTCACTACTAGCTACTGGCCTCTCCTTCAAACCAGTCTGTGCCCAGACAGGGGCAATTAGCAAAATTCCATAAGGACAGGTGATCACAAATCCAGTTGCTTATCTGAGTCCAATCCTTACTACACAGACAGCTTGGATGTACATCATAGCTCAGAATCTTGTGCAAGCAGGTTTTCCCATGAGATTCAGGTTGGCTTACAAGAGCTGTCCCGTTGTGTAGGATTTTCACATCTGATCCCACCAGTGCTGGCAAGAGCCCCCTGGTTTAGAGGCATGTAAAACTGGGGAATGACAATTACCTGCATTTTTCTGATCCTCACCAGATATTAAGTTTGTGTTTCACATCAAGGTTTGCGTTACTTCTTCTTTGATCTAAAATGATTCCTCGGTCTAGTAGCATGGTCTAGTCCAGGGCTACTCAACACAGCCCGTGGGCCGCATGTGGCCCATTTGTTTGCAGCCCACGGTGCAGTCTGGGTTTACACAGGGCTCAACACGCAGCCTGCGGGTGGGATCCTTTGAACATGGCCTCCACTGGGAATACGCTCCACAATGGCGAGTCAATATAAAGGTCTTCTGTTGGTAAGTGTTTTAGTAGTTAAATTCCTGGAATGTCATTGCTCATTAAAAGTGCTGTCATATGGGTGGAAATCAGGTAAATATTGCATTTTATTAATATCAGCAGAACTGACTTGAATGGGGCCTGCGTGATGTGTAGTCTTGCCTTTGTATTCATGCCCCTCAGTGTGAAAGAAGCTATTTGCATGTATACATAACCACACTTATGTTGCGGCCCTCGGCATGTGCTGTGAGTATCATTGTGGCCCCCGGGGCTTCCAAAGTTGAGTAGCCCTGGTCTAATCAATAGAACACAGGGCTAGGTGCTGGGAGACATAGGCTTTGTTCCTGTGTCCACCACTGGCTTACCGTGAATGCTTGGGCAAATGACTTTCTTTCCCTGTCTGTTGTCTCACCCTGTGTAATGGGAGTAACAACAATAGTGAAGGTCTTGACTCCTTCACCAGCTGCTCAGAAACCACCCCTCCATTTCAAACCCAAACCTGCTATGGGCAGTTACCCTGGGCATTCCCAGGCTGAAATCTTGGGGTTTCGCCGTGGACTGTTGTTGCTTGTGGAGATCCATTAAAAAGGGAACAGAATGAGTCCAAGCTGGTCTGTTTCCACAGCATAGGCCTAAACTCCCTTCAAACACCCCTGTCCTGCCCCCATGTGCGATGAAAATTGGCTTATGAATATGAATATACATTATGCAAAATGCCTCATGTAACACATCAATTTTAAAGTAACAATCTGCTGACTGTGTAGATTCTTTGTTGTGTATGTATCCATGACAAAGCTCCTCCTCTGCCTTGGTGGGTCCTGTGCTTGCCTGAGAGGCTCATGGCAGCCTTCAATTTACTCCCTTTTTCTAGGGCATCAGCTAGTTGTCTGGTGAATCACCCTCCTCATTGGCCAGCATGGTGAAAAGAGAGGAGACCAAACTCCATAGTCTCTGCTACCTCCACAAGTGACATGGGCAGGACAAACTCCTTTACCAAAGTTAGTTCTTCTTCAGTGCTGAAGTGGGGAGTTGATTTGTGATGGAAACCTGGACCCACTCACTACTCTGGGTTCCTGCCCAGGGACCCTGTGATAGCAGCTGCCTGCAATGTCTCCAGAATCAACTGCATGACCGCTATGATTCCCTGGACCGCTTCCCCACAGCCCTCCTCAGCACCTTCCTTATCGCAGGCTCTTCCTCTTGGTACCTGCTTATGCTTGCTCTTCCCAGACCTTCCACAGCACCTTCTCTCCCAGCTCTTTGCATGCAGTGAGCTACCAGAGGGGGGCCCTTTTTAACCAGTCTCATCTGGTTCTTCATTAACCCCAGGTATCCTGATTAGCCTGGCTCTCTTGATTCTGGAAGCCCCCTAATTGACCCCAGGTGTTTTACTTGGCCTGATTGTCCTGACTGATTCTGGCAATTTCCTGCTGGTACTGGGTTAGCCTTTGCTAGTTTATGCTGGGAACAGAGAACTATTTCATCTAGGATTAATATGCTTCCCTTCTATCATTCTCCTGTAGCCCTCTGGCCTGACCCTGTCACAGCATCATTCTAAGTTAGAAATGTGAAATGTGGATCTGTTTATAATTCTAAATGTGCTAATGAGGGCCATTACTGACACCTAGAAACTTAATGGCCCGGTGCTCAAGCTAACAATCTATGAATGGTATTTTTTTTTTATTATAAGCCTGGATTGTGGTTGGTCATGCCAGGACATGTATACAGGTCACCTGATTCTGGAACTTATTTTGGATCTGGTACTTTCCCATTCAAGATGAGAAAAATTTAAACTGAACACAAAAAATTCCTGGCTTGGGCAAAAGGAATATGAAGGAGGGAAACCAAACAACAGAAGAGTGGCCGGATGCCAGGAGAACCCCACTTACCACCCAAGAGGCCTGCTGGAAACATCTAAGACTGTACAGGGGGAAGGATTGGGCCCAAGATAGGAGGCTGTCAGACTTGTGAAAGAGATTATTAAACAGAGTCAGAATTATCATGTAACAAGTTTATTAGTGTATTAGGATTAGCTGGCATGTTTTGTTTATTTTGGCTTAGTAACGTTGATCTTTTTCACTGGCAATCACTTAAATCCTACTTTTTATACTTAATAGAAAACACTTTTGTTTATTATCAAGCCTAGTGTAAATAACTGTTACCTGGGGGCGTGGGGGAAGCAACCACTATGCATATTGCTCTTTCATTGATAAAGACAGTGAAAAAAATTTTGTGTAAAATTTTTATACAGCAAAAGAGATGTATTTGGGATTTTGGTCCTCTTTGGGAGGAGGGCTATTATCCTAACTCTGTGCCTTGGCTGGGGGAGACCAGAGCTCCTGGACCAGCAGGACAGGGTAGTGGGGTACCCCAGAAAGCAGGTTGGTGGGTTCAGTGGCATGACCAGCACACCAGCTGATCCAACCCATCTCAACCCTCACCCAAGAAACCAGCCTACTATGACAGAAGCTGAAGAATGACCAGGACTGATTTAAAAGCAAATCAATTAGCATCTGAGTTTAAGGGTATGTCTACACTGCTATTAAACACCCTCCACTGGCCTCTATCAGCTGACTTGGGTTTGTGGGGCTCAGGCTCGGGGCCATTTAATTGCAGTGTGGACGTTCAAGCTCGGGATGGAGCCTGGGCTCTGGGACCCTCCCTGCTTATGGGTCCCAGCGTAGACATATTTTCAATGTCTGACTGTAAACAGGGCAGATAGCAGTTTTGGACAGCCCTCTTGGAAGCTGTAATTAGTGCGTTGGGTGCTGAGGTAGGCTGGTGAGGAGTGCAATAGGAGCATCATTGATAGTAAGGATGTAAAATCCCATTTAAAAAGTTAACTGGTAAAATGTTACGTTTAACCCGTTAACCAGGATCTGGGCTGAGCAGCCCTCTACCTGCAGTGCAGTGTGGTGTGGTGCTGTTGGCCTGGCCAGGCTGGAGCAGCACCCTGCCCATGGCATGACATGGGCGGGATGCTGTTCCAGCCTGGCTGAATGTGCCGTGCCACAGGCTGCTCCGGCCAGGCTGGGCTGGGCCCACTGCACCACGCCACGGGCGCTCCGGCTGGGTCACCAGTTAACTGCTTACCCCAGTAAGCATGCCGCTAAGGCTGATGCCTACCGGGTAACCGAGTAACAATTTGCATCCCTAACTGACAGATCGTCCATAAGAGACTGAGGCTGTGCTCACTTGGGACAGAGCCTTAAATGAGCAACATGGAAAAGGTATCAGCTGCAAAACAATTTGGTTGTCAATGCCTGCTCTGCGCGGTGCACCAGGCACATTCAAAATAATTCTGAAATAACGGGCTTCTTACTCCCACTTCGGTAACCCTCATTTCACAAGGAGTAAGAGAAGTCGAAGAAAGAGTTTCTTCCTTCGACTTCCTGCTGTGTGGACAGCACCAAAAGCCGAGTTAAGCTACTTTGACTTCAGCTACACAGTTAATGTAGCAAAAGTTGTGTATCTTAACTCGACTTTAGCCCGCAGTGTAGACGTACCCTCTGGGGCTAACAGATTTATTAGGGCATAAGCTTTCATGGGTAAAACCCACTTCATCAGATGAATTGGAGTGGAGTTCACAGAGGCAAGGCCATATATAAGGACAACAAAAGAAAGAGGTACTTGTGTAAATGAGGCTATTCAACACAGGGTGGCATTCACAGCAGCTGATGTGGAAATGTGGATAGCCCTTCTTAAAAACTTCAGTGAAGGGGATTTCACTGCCAAACCTACTCAGTGCTTCACCAAAACATGGCAGGAAGCTCAAACTGTTACACTGCCAGCTTTGAGAACATCTGTTTGAGAGAGTTGAGCAATGTTTAAGGACAGGATAGGCAAAAACCATGCTTTTGGTTATGCTGGTGCAGATCAGGAGTTACTCCACAGAAATAAATGGAGGTAACTCCAGCTTGACTCTGGTGTAACTGACAGCAAAATGTATTTGGTCCCTGATTGGGACAGATGATCTTCCAGGAGAGCCATTCCCTATCCAACCATGAGCTCCCAATGAGGTTCACATATTTCCCTCAGATTGTTTTAGCCTTTACCTCCTCGTCTCTGCTTCAGGGCTAAGTAAATATTGTGCTTCCCTTTAAGAAAGTGAGTGAACATTAGGGGTTGCTGATAGCAGCTAAGTAACTTTCTGAGGCCAATTGTTTGTGATTTCAGACAGACAAGGTAGTGTCAGGTCCCTTTCCTAGTCCTCTAGTTACGATCTCATTGACCTACATGATTACCTTAGCCTGGCTTGAGCCAAATTCTACTCTCAGCAGGCCAGTATGTTTGAACAGGCCCCCAGTTCACAGGGGCTTTGAAAGGCTGCTTTCAAAGAGCGGCTGACTTTTTCTCATATCAGACTCCACAGTTCATTCCACAGGCAACTGGCCTGTCCTTCCCAGGACGTAGTATTAGTGCCCTGTTGGAGTTGGCACCTCACTCCTCAAGCATATTGTGACAGATTGGGTCACAGAGATTCCCTTGAGACTGTCACCCGATAGGCTAATCATCCCTCTGAGTTCTGGGGCAACCTACCAACCTACCCTGCAAAGCTAAGTATAAAATGTAGGATTTAAGTGGTTGCAAGTGATAATAGACAGATCAAAGTAAGTTACTAAGCTAAAACAAAGTAGGCCAACTTTGGGGGGAGAGATAGCATAGTGGTTTGCACATTGGCTTGCTAAACCTAGCGTTGGGAGTTTAATCCTTGAGGGGGGCCATTTAGGGATCTGGGTCAAATCTGTCAGGGATGGTACTTGGTCTTGCTGTGAGGACAGGGGTCTAGACTCAATGACCTCTTAAGGTCCCTTCCAGCTCTATGAGTTAGGTATAACTAAGTCTAATACACTCAGGCTATATATGTACTACTAAGTTTTGTGGACAAAACAAAAATTGCCAGAGGGTGTCCACACTTGTTCCTTCTGTTGATGGATCAGATCCTCATTGGGGGGGCACCATCACTGACAGTGTGCACTATGGGTAGGTATCCCGCAGTGCTGTATTGTGGGAAGGCAGAGCTGATTTCTGGGATTCTCATTGAGTTCTCCCACAGCCTCCTCAGCTGCTGGGATCAGCATCCTGAGTGGCTCTGTGAACTTTTGGTGCTGAGGAATATCAAAGCAGCACAGCATTTGTCCCCCTCCCCGTGCAGCAGCAGTCTGCCTGCTGCTGTGTTCCTAGAGCAGGGCAGAATACGAACAGCCCAATGTTTTGCTCTTTTGCTCTTTGTTTGTTCCCCAAAAGGAGCAGCTCACTCAGCTGTCACATACTTGCCAGAACTTTGAAAGGGAAGGGCACATGCCTGCAGGGCAGCAGAGATCAAAACACTGAGCACAGCCATCAGGGCAAATATTGTGGGCAGGGGAACTGACAGCTGCACTGGGCCCCTGGGCAGTGTGTGTGTGGTGGGGGGGTGGCTCCATGCTCCTGGAAGGGATGGGCCCTCGGGTGGAAGGGGTGGGGATGAAAGCAGCCAGGCCTGGGTGCCGCCTGAACCACGGCATGTGTCCCCCCCCCACTAGCCCTCAGAGCCGCCTGAGGCATGCTGTTTGGTGCTCCGGCTGTGATTTAAAGGGCCTGGGACTCTGGCTGCCACAGTGACAGCAGCAGGTGGGAGCCCTGGGCCCTTTAGAAGCACTGGGTCCCGGGGCAAGTGCTCACTTTGTTCCCTCCCCTCCTCCCCCATCGGCAGGCCCAGTACTGGTGGAAGTCATTTCTGCCAACAAAACAAACAGCAGACTCTACACTGGCTCTTTGTCAACAACAAAGGGAGGGAAAAGACTAAAGTCTCTCGCAGGTCAGACTTTGTGTGGCTCTCTTGGCGTTGCTGTCATCAGAACTTGCCCCCCATCCTGTGCTCAGGTGAGGCCATTGGGCAAGGCCATGCTCGTTGCCATGGTACTCTCTAGTGTCACAGACTCTGGGCTTTGCTCTCAGTTCCAGGGGCATGGTGCAGCTGTGCTGTCTGAGACTATGGGTGCATCTGCACTGCCTCCAGGCTGGTTGTGGTCACAGAGAACTGAACTCAGCTGCCAGGTGCTAATTGGAGGAACCTCTTTGGGAATGGAGGCTGACATGAAAAGTGAAGCAAAAATGCATTTTCCCTTGAAAGCTTCAAAGTTCTGAGAGATGCAATCAGATTCTGCAATGAGGTCATGAAAGGGACATAGCAGAGGCCACATGCAAACACAGTTGTGTGACTGTAATAATGTGGCTGGAAAAATCTAAATATTACAATTATCTCAAAAGATTATGCTTAGCCAGTAGAACAATCCTTGTCTTGATATTGTCACAGTGTTTTCCTCAAAATTCAGCTTTGAACACCTTTCCCATTCCCCCATTTCAGGGCTATATTGTTGGCATCTGATCAAGTAGGGCTGTGCTTGAAATACCATAGGTTGCAAGTTGTGAATGGAAGGGATTGACAGCCATGGTTAGCAAACCATGTATATGCAAAGCACACAGTATTCTCTGGCAAAGCATTGAGGAACACAGGTCTGGTCCTCTGGGGCTGAAGTTCTGGGACTTAATCTGTGAGTGTTGTGTTTTAGCCATTTCTGCTTTAGCCAACAACCGAGATTTGCACAGTATTGTGAGTGTAAAACACGGCTTATTTTATATGCCCTTTTCCTGTTAGGCCCTGAAATTTTGAGACCTGATTTGCAAATACAAAGAATACATTTTATAAAATCCCCAAATCAGTCCCTGCCCTCTGATCCCCAACTCTCCTACACCACCTCTCCCCAGATGTCCCAGAAAAACGTGCCCGCAGATAAGGCAGGCTTTATAAATATTACTGTGCATTAAGTGGCTCAGAGACTAGGTTTTTAATATTGCTCATGACTGGCAATGTGTCACACAGAAGCTGCTGGATGATGGGTGATTTTATAAGTCTGGCCCTTAGAAGTGGGAGCAGAGCTCTTTTGAAAGTTAGATTCTGAATCTGGGTGCTGAGCGCTTGAAAATTTCACCACGAGCTCCTTGGAAAAATCTGGATCTTGATGCTCAAGCCAAGCTGCTAATGGCTGGAAGACTGAGAGCCCTGAGGTCTCTGGAAGGATTCTTCTTGTCTGCAGAATGGTGACAGGGCATTCTTCTTCCAAATGAGACATGGTGTGGCACGGGGCCTCTGGCACCCAGGTGATGAGGACTTCAGAGTTTGTTCTCAAGGGACATTCATCCCTTGGCTTTTCTGCTGAGCTGCCACTTTGTCCCAGGTGGGGTGTGGACAGGTAGTCTCCTGGGATCTGGCCTGAGAACCATCAGCTTGCATCATGTAGGCCCCCAAGCCTCTATGAAATGCTAACAACGTTCAGTCACTGCTGATGCATATGCCATAATATTGTGATGTCTCTGGTTTGGGTTTGTATCAGTGCCCAGTGACTTGCTGAGTGACTACATTGTAGTGACTAGCTAGCTAAATGGCTGCTAAGAAGAGCAAGATGGTGTTTGCTAACCAGTGGGTACTCTTGATAGCTGCATCACTGCTTACCCTCCTGGTAGAGTGTGGGGAGGTATAAATATATATGTGAGGTGAGCGCCCTGCTGTGCACTGATATGGCTGTCAGTAGAGAATCACAGCATGGATTAAACATGAGCTCTGCAAGAAAGAGGCTTTTTGGAGCATACAGAGAGTCTGGGTGTTGCAGTGCCACAGCATTCATCCTCAACTGATCTAAACATCATCACCAGCATGTTTACAGGAGGGCATGGCTGCAAAATGGCTTCTCATCCTTGCTGTTCAAGAGGCTATGTGACTTTTCTAAAGGCCCCTTCTATGGCACTGCCAAGGAGTCTTGTGAAATCCAGTCACAGAAGGAGGGGCCTGTTTGACCGCAGTAGCGTCTTTGCAAGAGATTCCATTTTCCCAAGTCCTAAAAACAGTTTCAAGACTGGTAGGCATCCAAGAGGGCGCCCCTCAAGTGCCTATGCCAACAATGACTTGGTACATGCAACTGTCCCTTTAACTGTTTCTGTGATGTCCAGCTTAACAGGCAATGGATGGCAACTGCCCTGAGGTTGCCCCATCTACCCAGTGCCCCACTGAGGCTAGCATTCCAATGGGATCTTGACACTTCAAGACCCTGCTGAATTCTGCCAGCACATGGTGGATGCACGCTGCAGAGAATCAGGAAGACACCTCTTAGGAAAGTGTGAAAAGCATCTTGTATTGCTCTTGACACACAGGGACATTTACATGAGGTCAGGTGCATGGACTTCAAAGGAAAACTCAAAGTTGTTAGTGTCCTTGTAGGCAGCCCATCTGTGTGAAGGATAATCTTGATCTCCAGGATTTGTTTGTTTGTAGCAAAGGAAAAGGATTTTTTTTTCCAAATTGGTTTTTAATAGGTGGGTTTCCCCATCTTTCCTTTTGCTGGAGGACTTTTTAAAGGGTGGAGAAATGGAATAGGAGAGTAACCTTGCCCACAGTGGTTTGACATGCAAGCTGCAGCTATCTCCTTATACGGCCTTTAATACCATCATATCAAAATGCTTCACAGACCTCAATGAATTGTTCCTCACAGCCCTTCTTTCAGATAAGGAAATTATTTCCCCTCATTTTTCAACTTTGGGAACTGAGGCCTGAGGAGATTAAATAACTTGCCCAGGAGCATACAGGAAATCTGTGGCAGAGCCAGGACCTGAACACAGCTCTACTGACTCCTAGTCCAGGGCTTTTTCATTTCTGTCTCAGCCTTCAGTTGAGTGGGACAATGAGATGCTGAGGCCTCCAGAGACAGTCACCCCACCCCTAGAATCATAGAACCATAGAGCTGGAAGAGACCTCAGAAGGTCATCAAGTCCAGCCCCCTGCCCTAGGCAGGACCAATCCCTCTTTTCATTGTCAGCAGTTTGAGTTAACCAGGTTTTAACAAAACAATTCCATCCCCTCCCACCAAAAACTAACAACCAAAGAGTCAAGTTGCCCTTTGTGACGTAAGTGGAGCTGCTCTGGGTTTGCTGTCTTGAACTGAGGCTGGCAGAGATCTCCTATCTGATAAACTCTCAGCAATAGGGATCTGAACCATTAGTCGACAAGTCGGCTTCCATCTGGCCCGGGCTGTATGCGGTGTTTCAAAGCAGCATTGTGCGTGGAGCCCGGGGTCAGCTGGGGCCTCCATGCGGCGCTGCTGCTTTGAAATGCTGGGGGGAGCACAGGGCCAGTGGTGGATTGCTTGAGTCCCCCACTGGCCCCATGGTTCTCACAGCACTTTCAACTTTGAAGTGTAGCAACAGCCCCAGGGCACTTCAATAGCAGAAGTGCCCTTATCTACTAATCGAATAGTTGATACAAATTGCATTAACTATTCAATCAGACAATTAATCAAAATTTTACATCCCTACTCAGCAAGCATTCTTGGCAGGACCCTTGTTTGCACCTTTCAGTTGGGGAAGTGAGTCCACATTGGCAGACCTTTGGCAATGTGATGGCGTTTGTGGTGTCCATTGGTTTTACTAGATGTGCTGATAATTTATTGCTAGGGAGCCTTAGCCAAGCATTCCAGTGATTGAGGTCAATGGCTTGAGTCTGCTGAATCTGATTGAAGAGCTTTCCCTGTATAGGAGAATCTCACTGTTTGTCTAAAGGGGGATCTGTTTGCATTTCTGCAGGGAATATGGCTAATGCATAATGCAGCCAACTGTAACTGGAGTCAACGTACCTTAAGCCAAACTTCAGTGCCATTCCCACAGCAGGAGGTCGATGAGAGAAACACTCCTTTTGACTTCCCTTACTCCTCAAAACAGCAAGGGGTACCAGCACCAACAAGGGCACCCTCAGCATCTTTATTAGGCCCATTAAACTTAATGCCAGATCGATCACCACAGCATCGATCTTCCCGCAAGTCTAGACATGGCCTAAGGCCAGGTCTATATTTCCAGGAAAGATCAGCTTAAGACATGCAAATTCTACCTACATAAATAACGTAGCTGGAGTCGATGTATCTTAAGCCGAAATTCAGTGCCATTTCCACAGTGGGAGGTTGATGGGAGGAACTCTCCTGTCGACTTCCCTTACTCCTCACTGTTGCAAGGAGTACCAGTGCTGACAAGGGCACCCTCAACGTTTGATTTAGTGGGTCTTTATTAGGCCCGCTAAATTGAATGCTGGAAGATCAACCTCTGCAGCGTTGATCTTCCGGCAAGTCTAGACATGGCCTTACACTTGCCTGTGTGCTTCATTCCTGTGTGCAGGCACACTGAGAAGGTCTACTGATCAGAAAAGGAGTTTCCCAATTACATTTTGCTGCCTGCAGGCAGCACAATGACCTGGGTGTGATGGGGGCATGTGCTGTGTATACAGGCCTATGCAAGTGAGATGAAACTACACTACTCTATTACTGCAAGGGGGCAGCCAATACATGACTTGCTCATGAAAGCAGTTTGGCTCTGCTGCTCCATTTTACACAAAAGCAAAGCAAGTGACCCCAAAGCCTCAGCAAGACAGGCGTTAAACAGCTCCAGCAAGGGTAGTTGGATTTAAGGGGCTGATGGATGGGAGCCACTTCCTCCTGCCCACAGAGCACTGATGAATACAGCAGCTTTTGACAGCACACTGTAGAGCAGATGTAAAGCCAAAAGCTATTTTCAAACCAATGGCTTTTCCTTCTCCTGCCTCCACCCCATGCATCCAGATAAGCCTGGCCAGTTCTTATCAAAGGGCATCCCCTGCTTTGGTGTCTTTGACTCTCAACTGTTCCAAAGCCCCTAGAGTCAGCCCAGCTCTCTGCTTTCACTCTGAGGGGCAGAACCTGCCTAGTGCCCTAGCATTTTCCACCTCCTGTTGCAGGGCTGTAAATCCCACTTTCTCCACCACCCTCCACAGCTTCCTGAATCCACTGCCTGACTCAGGGCTCTGCCTCCCTCCATCTCACATGCTCTCTGCTTTTCCCTTCCCTGCTACTGGGGAACAAGAGCAGCTGACCTCCTGGTTCATGTGTTTCTCTTTCGCCCCACCCCACCATTCATCTCACCGCCGACTTTGGATCTCCTCTTTATTGTGGGATCCCGCTTCCCCAGTCCTAGGAAAGGGCTTTAGTGGGCAGAAACCCAGAACAGTCTGAACTGGTGGCAGCCATGCAGAAATCTGGGGTTTGGCCCTCTCTTCCCTGCCTTCCCCTAATCTAGAGGGGGCTGAGAGTGCTGAAGTGGGAGCACATGGAGTCTCTGAGGGAGAAGAATTTGTTCTCCACAGGAAAGAGTAACCCTGGCCATAGAGTGGGAGGCAGGGCAGACTGGTCTATGTTTGTGTGAAATGGCAATCGGACAGGGCTGCAGGGGGCCTGGAAGGAAAATCTCCTCGGATGCACATCATATTCATGCTGCAACGATTTTCTAAAATTGCTGGTTGTGCTGCACTGCACAGCACTGGCCTGTTGTACCAATATTCCCCTAGGTCAGGAGTGGGCAAAAGTGCCTCTGTGGGGCAGATCCAGCCCACCAAGCGGGTAGGGTTGCCAGATGGCTGAAACAAAAATACCGAACACCCCCACCCCCCCAAAAAAACCAGGAAAAAATTCTGTTGAAGGGAAAAAAAGAGGGGGGACCAAAGTTGTTGAGCCGACAGCCTTGGGGAACCAGGTAACCATGGGGGCTGGGGTCGGGAGGCTGGGGGTGTTGGGAGCCGGGGGGGGAGGCTGGGTGCTGAGTGTTTGTAGGGTTGCCAGGTGCCCGGCATTTTCACCTCCTGGCTGGGGAAAAATTCTGAAAATATTGGACATTTTAGGTGTCCGGTGTTCTCTGAATTTTTTTACCGGACAGGAGCCGAAAATACCAGACTGTTCGGGTGAATACCGGACACCTGGCAGCCTTACAAGCGGGTTGATCCAGGCCGCGGAGGCCCTGCCACTCCTCTGCCCCCAGGCTAATCGGCCTAGGGCTGGGGGAGTGCGCAGCGCTAAGAGTTGACCTTGGCGGTTGACTCTAAGCACCTCACACCGGAGGACAGGGAATGAGAGACTTTGCATGGCCCCGCCCCCAAGCCAATCAGGGTCTGGGGGTAGGGGGGGAGTATGCAAAGTCTCTTCCTGCCCTGCAAGGGGCTTGTAACTTAAAGTCAATCGCCAGCTGCTTCTCAGCTGGTGGTTGACTCTAACCGCAGCGCTCCCTTGCAGGGCGGGGGCAGGGAGCCAGACACTTTGCATGCTCCCCCTCCCACAGGCCCTGACTGACCTGGGGGCAGGGGGAGCATGCAATGTCTTCTCCCATGGCTGCCAGGGGTACGGC
The DNA here is from genome assembly GCA_019425775.1 of Rafetus swinhoei. Lineage (NCBI taxonomy): Eukaryota > Metazoa > Chordata > Testudines > Trionychidae > Rafetus > Rafetus swinhoei. The sequence goes on from CM033438.1 coordinate 7,359,923, forward strand.
ACAGGCACCTAGAGGGAACCGCCAGCTGTTCAGAACAGCTGGCGGTTCTCTCGAGGGAGGGGGCAAAGACTTCGTGCGTTCACCCACCCCTAGACCAATCAGGGTCAGGGAGGGGGGGAAGCATGGAAGTGTCCTGGCCCCGTCCATTCTGCCTGAGCCCCTGCCCCTTCTGGGGTGGCCCAGGGCCGCCCCGGTCAAAAAATATTGCCCACCCTGCCCTAGGTGCATGTTGTACTTTATATGTCAGGGAGAAGCAAAGGCCCCTGCCCAGTGACCTGACCGTTTGGGGACAGCCTGGTTGATGGGGGGACATGCAGGCAGCTTTGCTCTTGGTGTCCTCATTCTTCCCTAGGTCTCTCCACCCTGTTATTCCACTGAGGTGCTACTCAGAGTCAGAGCTGGATAGCAACACCGAGAGCATCCATTGACCAGGCCGAGTCATTTTACCATTTTACTGCTGCCTGGGGAGCCCATTAGTTGGTGCATAATGGACCATTCATATAATGTGGTCTTGTTAGCATGTGCTTCTCCCTTATGCTTCCATTATAAACAGTGCCTGTCTGCTTTAGGGCAGAAGGCTGAAGAGGGGGCACATCTGGGAGTCTTGTTTGGGCATAGCTCATGGGCGTCCGGTATGTAAGGTGGAGGAAGGCTCTGCCTTCCCAAACCACCAGGTATAGCCCCGCCCACACTCCGTCCCCAGAATCCCTACTGTAGGCGTTCTGGGGTGGAGTGTTGCTGCCCCCAGCACCCGCCCTCCCTGTGCTCCAGGGCTGGAGAGACAGGGCTGGGCCAGGCCATACAGCACGCCCTCCACGGGGGCTGGGAGGCTGGAGCCATGCCGCGTGCCCTCTGACCTCCTCAGGGGCTGGGGAAGCTGGGGCCATGCCGCGCACCCTCCGACCGCCTCAGGGGCTGGGGAAGCTGGAGCCATGCCGCGCACCCTCCGACCGTCTCAGGGGCTGGGGAAGCTGGAGCCATGCCGCGCACCCTCCGACCGTCTCAGGGGCTGGGGAAGCTGGAGCCATGCCGTGCACCCTCCGACTGCCTCAGGGTCTGGGGAAGCTGGAGCCATGCCGCGCACCCTCCGACCGTCTCAGGGGCTGGGGAAGCTGGAGCCATGCCGCGCACCCTCCGACCGCCTCAGGGGCTGGGGAAGCTGGAGCCATGCCGCGCACCCTCCGACCGTCTCAGGGGCTGGGGAAGCTGGAGCCATGCCGCGCACCCTCCGACCGCCTCAGGGGCTGGGGAAGCTGGGGCCATGCCGCGCACCCTCCGACCGTCTCAGGGGCTGGGGAAGCTGGAGCCATGCCGCGCACCCTCCGACCGTCTCAGGGGCTGGGGAAGCTGGGGCCATGCCGCGCACCCTCCGACCGTCTCAGGGGCTGGGGAAGCTGGGGCCATGCCATGCACCCTCCAACCGCCTCAGGGGCTGGGGAAGCTGGAGCCATGCCGCGCACCCTCCGACCGCCTCAGGGGCTGGGGAAGCTGGACCCATACCGCGCACCCTCCGATCACCACAGGGGCTGGGGAAGCTGGGGCCATGCTGCGCACCCTCTGACCTCCTTTGAGGATGGGGAGGCTGGAGCCATGCTGCGCGCCCTCTGCCTTCCTCTATCCCCAGGGCTGGAGAGGCTGCATGGAGCGCTCTCCTTCCTCCTCTGGTGCTCTGGGGCTGGAGAGCCTGAGCTGCGCCAGGTCATATGGCGCAGCACGCCCTTGTCCGAGGCTGGGGCATGCCACACACCTTCTGCCCTCCCCAGGGCAGGAGAGAACACGTGCCCACCTGCTCCCCTCCTCTTCCTGTAGTTGGGAGAGGGAGCACACACATGGCACGCTGTCCCGCCTCCCCTTAGAGGTGGGGCTGAGATGGGGCTTGCCTCCCCCAGCCATGCCTTCACCAACCACCTCTGGCATAGCTCCATGTCTGCAAGCATGCAGGACTCAACTTTCTACATCCCCTTTTCGTTTGGAAGGAGAGTGACCCAGTGGTTATGGCTCTAGCCTCGGACTCAGGAGACCCTGCAGACAGGTCCCAGGTTGCCATGCTAAGCTACAGTCCTGGGCCCCAGGGAACATGCATTCCTCTGAGTATGGCTTTTCCTTCTCCAGATCATCAACCACTCTCCTCCCGCCTAGGTCCTGCCCACTGACCATTCACTGGCCTGCACCAGAGAGCAAAGGTTCAACAGTTAGCACAAATACAGTACAGCCTCAGAGTCACAGACACCTTGGGAATGGAGGCTTTTTGTAACTCTGGGTATGGCTATACTGCGGGGGGGGTGTTCAGGATACTGGAAGTATCCCAAAAAAACTCCACTGCGTCTAGGGAACGCATTTGCTCTTCCACTTTTTTTTCAGAAGAGCAAACACGCTCTTTTGGAAGCCCCTGTATTCCTCGTTCTACAAGGAAGAATGGGTCTTCCAAAAGAAGGGGGCTTTCTGACATTTTGTCCAGTCTAGGCGGGCCAAATGTCAGAAAAGCCTCTTCCGACAAAATAACTGGAAAAAGGTACGCAAAATGCGAAGCGCATTTTGTGACCTTTTTCCGACAAAAACTTGTAGTCTAGCTGCACCCTTAGAAATGTTCGTAGTGCTGAACAAAATGCTATTCTTGCAAAAGTTCAAAACTGAACCTTGATTTCATAGAGCTTTGAAACATTACTGTGCAGAAGAAAACGCTGCTTTTAACCATCTGGATTTAAATGAAACAAGCCCAAAACAGTTTCTTTGCCTCGTCATATTTTTTTTTAATTTCCCCCTTATTTTATTAGTTGTTTACATTGAGAACAGCACTCTGCTGTGTTTGCTTTTATTGTTGTTGTCTCTGGGGCTGCCGGATTGCGTACTTCCACTTCCAAATGAGTGTGCGATTGACCGTTCGCTTCGTAGCCCTGGTGTTCCTAACTCTGAGACCCTATTGTACAAGCCGTTTATCAGACATGCCCCAGGGCTTCCTGCACTCGCAGGGTCCTGTCCTGCTTGCCTTCGTACACCGCCAGTCTGAGTGAACACCCGCTTCTGACTGCCAGACGCTTAGATAAATGTTACTGGTGCAGCAGCTGGAGCCAGGCTACGCATAACAAGAAGTGTGCAGGCCAGCGAGTGGCTTTCGCCCGGCAAATGCTAGAAGGAGGCTGACACTCTGATGCCACAAACGTCAGCTGCACCAGAGAGCAGAGGTTCAACAGGCTGCAAAGGAGAGGAAATTGTCTAGCTCCGCTTGCCTAGAGTGGAAGTTCTGAGCTGATGAGGCCTCAGACTCACTTTCCCTTGAAGGGCATAGGTTTAGGTGCACGAGTGCAGAGCAGAGGTGAACAGTGACCAGTTGCTGGAGGAACTGGCCAGCCCTTGTGGATTGCTATGCTCTTGTCCATTCAGACACATGTTACCACACTCCTAATGAGGCACACACAGTGGTTCAGTGCATGTTCGGAGGCAAAGCAGAGTTCAGTTGTCACCTGGAATATTCCCTCCTGCGGCAGGATTTTAGACAGTTGAAACTCAGCAGCTGCTCAGGAACGTTGTGGGGCAGGTGTGCCCAGTTGTGGGGCAATTGGCATTTGCAGATTAACTAGCAGGCATGAATGAACCAAAAGCACACTCGTGAGGGGCATGTAAAGATGCCAGATTATGCTGGGCATTTGGTTCTTACTGATACTGTTCCATACAGGGAAAGGTGGATGTTGATGGTATAGCAACACCTTGAAAAGTTACACAAAGTCCCATATGTACCAATGTTCCCCATGAGCCCTGTTTTGCTTATCTCGCCTCACACTGTTTTTCAGAGGGCTGTAGTGGTTAAAATACAGGACTGAAAATCAAGAGACTTGATTGCTACTTTGGCTCTATGGCTAATCACTATGCAACCTGGGACAAGTGACTTGATTATGATTATTTATATTGCAGCAGTGCTTAAGAGTCCCAGCCATGAACCACAACCCCTTTGTGCTAGGCATTGTGCCCTCCCTGCATCTCACGGCCCCTATGTGCTCAGGGAGGCACTGGGAGATTTGCTTCAGGGGTGTTTGCAAAGGCCTTGGAGTCTGGAGATTTTTGGTGGGAACCAGCTTGCAGGAGAGGAAAGATGTATTTATTTTTCTCTTCCTTTCCCTTTCTTTCCTGCCCTTGTCTCTTTTACTTTCTTACTAAGGTAACGCTACTATGATAGAACTGTGCCTTGTAACTTTATTGTGCCTACCTTGTGCAGAGGAAGCTGGGTGGGAACATAACTGAGGAATTGTTTTTATCGGCTCTTTGAATGTTTTTTCTAAAAAAAATCTTTTCCTTAAAGAGGCAGAAGAGTCATAATTGCTCTCCGGGCCTGCCCCACCCCGTTGCGCTCCTATGGACTACAGGCTTTGGAGTAGGCAGCTCTCAGTTTGTGTTTAAGATCTTCATAGTCCCGACAGATGTCACGTGGGGTTTGACACTGCTGAGCCTCCACGGGGTGGTGAGAAGCCAAGCAGGGACTGGTGTACAGCAGGAACTGCTGGAAACGGCCTCGCTGCAAAGCAGTAGGGAGCCGTAAAAGAGGAAACTCTCTAGCCATTTGCTGGCGTATTTATGACTGGAAAAGTTCTGGGTTGAAAAGGTCATGAGCACACTGAAGGAGCTGCTGGGGCAGCATCTCTGGAGACTGACTCCCTGGCTGCTCTCCGGAATGACATTCCCAGCTGTGCAGGAAAGGAGCATTGCGCCCCCTCGCAGCTCGGTGTAACACGAGAAGGAGTGCAGAGCGAAGGGTGGGTGGCCGATAGCAGAGAGGGAAAGACGAGGTTGCCTATGTGGGAGGAGAGAGCGGGGCCAGGGCTGTTGTATAGGCTGAAGGAGCCAAGGGTAATTTCCACGGGAAAAGCCCATCTTCTTCCTGCATCTCCTCCTTGGCCTGAAGGAAGGAGCGCCCAGGCTCTCTGCTGGAAACTAGCTGCAAAGGAAAGGGAGAAACATCTGGCAGCAGAATGCAGGCGTGTCATGGCATCAGCTGTTCCTTCCTCTACACTCTCTCTAATTAGGGGCTGCTGGGAAGTTTTCAGTAACCAAGGGGGCCTGTTTCTGTGGGGACCCTTGTCCCAGACTCACCTAGAGCAGAAAAACATGCACAGTAGCTCCTGCTGAGAATGTGAGGACATCTCTGACTCAAGCCAATGGCCCAGGCACTTCTGACAGAGTGAGATGCATCTGACAGCAGCACAGGAAGGTTTTGAGGCTGGAGACACACTGCACAGTCTGTGTGTGATAAACCCCTTGGGGCTTTCAGGAGTCCTTGTCATGCTGAGTTTTGTGCCTGCATGTTGTCCCATTCTATGGGTAGCCCCTACATTATCTCTATGTGCACAGCGCGGTGCACTGTCAGCTGGTTCCCCTTCTGGGAGAGCATGCTGGGCCTTTGTTGTGAAAAGCCAGCATCCAGTAAGGCTGCATCTTGCTGAACTTTTATAATCAGTGCTGAGCTGAAAACTGGCAAGCTGGATGAGAGCTTCAGACTGGCCGAGGTCAGTGTTTCTTACACTTTTTGAAACCACAGAACACCAAACAATAAATTTTTTTATGTGGAACACCTATGAAATTTTGTTTTCAAAAAAACAATTGTTGCCAAACAAAAAAAGACAAAAACAAAGAAGAGGTGGCAGCACACCTGCGAGTTCACAGAACACCAGAGTTCTGCGGAACATAGTTTAAGAAACACTGGCCTAGGTTAGGGCCAGAAGCTGGATGTAATCCCAACAGGCACTTCCATCTCCCCTTCCACCCAAGGAGCTCAAAGCACGTCAGTCTCACAACCTACCCCCATGAGGCATGGAAGAGGTATCCTAGCCCATTTCCCCCCCTTCCTGAGCCAGTAGCCTAAGGCTGCAAGTCTCTCTTGGGCTAAGGGAGGCAGCAAGCATGCTGTGTCAGAACTGCTGCATTGGCTCTGCTGGGGTGTCCGTGGTCTGAAAAGCTGGGGAGATCAGTATGTCGCTCAGCACAGGCTTCGGACAGTGGATTTGTTTCCCAGCTCTTGGTGTACACAATAGCCGGAACTGACGGCTCCATGTGAAATGCTTCCAGCTGGGCTCTGACACTGATGCCATGAGTGACTCATGTGTTTACAGCAAGAGGCCTGTGTGGTCGATAGCAAACTCATTAAGTGCACATGGGTCACTGTATAAATGGGCAAATTGCTCATTTAGGTCAATAAGGCTCTGAGTGCTGCTGGGAGCCTGGGGGAGGGGGCACACTTTGTGTCTGTGTTCAGCTAAGAGAGGCTGCAGCGAAGTGCCTGCATTGAGCCGCCAGGCTGTAGGCAGCTCTCCCTGCCAGGCTATTGCTGTTCCCCCAGGTGTTCTGCTGGAGTCTGTAAAACTGGACCCTTGTGCTCCCCACATTTTCCATGTCACATCTGCCCAAGTAGCTGGCATGGGCCAGGTTTCTGTTGCTGGAGAAATGTAGCTACAGACGGGCAAGCTCTTTATGAGCAGAACTGTCAGCTCAGGGTCCAACCCTGCAGTCCTGAGATGGGAAAACTACTGTTAAAGCCAAGAAGAGTTTTGCCTGCACGTGGGCAGCAGGATTGAGGCTATGTCTACACTGCAGAGATTTTCTGGGATACTGGAGTTATCCCGGAAAAGCTCTGCCATGTCCAAGGAACGCGTCTGCTTTTCCAGAAAAAAAAATTCAGAAAAGCAGACACGTTTTTTCAGCATCCCTGTAAACCTCGTTCTACGAGGAAGAAGGGATGTTCCAAACAAGGGTTTTTTCCCGACATTTGGTCCCGTGTAGACAGCCAAATGTCAGAAATGCCTCTTTCGGAAGAAAAGCAGAAAAAGATACGCACATTTTTCCGGCTTTTCCCTGCAGTGTAGACTCAGCCTGAGACTCAAGTCTGAATTCCAAATTCCAGTCTCATTTGTGCGATGTAAATCCAATAGAAATGCTGCTGAAATGAATAGGCCTTGTGCCAGAGTCTCATCTCATTCGCACCAATGTGTGGCACTATCGAAATCTAGAGAGTTATTCCAAGCTGCACAGGAAGAGACTTGGCCTTATTGTTGGCGAGAGCTGGGGAGCCTAGACACACATGGCTCAGCTTGATTTTCTGATTAACTGAGCAAATATGATCTGGAAACACTGAGGGAAAAGACGTTTCAACGTTACAGTCACCCTTCTTGCTGTAACTACATTTTAATAGCATGTGTTTTGTTTGAGGCTACATTCATTTTTGGCTCCTGAGTTTACAAAGAGATCAGGGCCAGGTTTTGAAATGTTCAGCACCCATGGCTCAGCACTGGCTTTCCATGTGGGTACTGGAATAAGGACCAGATTTGCAGAAGAGCACCACACCCAGCTGCAGTTGATATGCTGACCCCATTTGAAAATCTCTGCTATGAACACACTCTCCCTCAGTTTCCCCACCTGCAAAAGGGAGATCCTAGGGCCTCTTCCCAGTAGCCTTGTGAGCAGAAACTTTGTGCCAGGAACCTGAGGACATGTGGCTCAGAAGATGATGGATGGACACAGGTGAATGGACAATGGCCAGTTTTGCAGTCACTTCACTGACCGTAGTGGTATTTAAAGCACAGTTAGAAAGGAAACCAAACCCAATTTAATGACACTTTTTCCTTCTCTAGGAAGTTGCAAACCTTTCCTCTCTGTTCCCTAAGCAGTTGGCTTACAGTTCCATTGGATGACGTGTGTGTTTGCATTCATTGCACTGCATTTGGTTCTACCTTCCAGAGTTCATCAGCAGGGGAGAGCAGCGAAGGAGCTGTGCAGTCGCTCCTCTGCCCCTCTGTCGTTGGTTTTCCACTTCATTGCCACAGTTCTGACCAAAGCAGACAGGATGGGCCAGTCAGCTCTGCTCCTACATCAGCTGAGTGTTCCCAGGCCTGGTCTCCCTGAGAGGGTACATAGGCCAGTATGTTCTTCCTATGGAAAGGGAGCCCTAGCTTGGAAGGCTGTTGGGGGCTGATTCATCATGGAACAGCTGCAGATTCAGCTCAGCAGGGGAGGTGTCTGACTGCCTGATGTCAACAGCAGGTCTCCTCAAAGGGCTTCATTTCCTAATTAGAGCAAGGGGAGGAAAAAAAGAGGGAGATGACGAGGATTAATTTTCTGCTAGGGTTTGCTGGGTAATATTGAAAACATGTCTACAGGATTCATTTAGCCACAGTGACTCATACCATCCGCTGCAACTGAGCCTGCTGTTCAGGATGGAGCAGACTGAGAGTGATAAGGGGGGACTTCCAAGAGCTTGCTCGCAGTGTGAGACGTCACTCTCTCCTGCCACCCACAAACACACTCTGAAACTGAAACGTGCTTTTTAAAGTGGGGAGGGATGGAGAGCCCTTACCAAGCCGGAGCCCCTCAGCCCCCCGGCCTTGAGAAGACTCTCCCATGCCTCTTAGACCTTCCTTAGAGAGAAACTGAGGTTTTGTCCCTGTTTTATAATATGGCTGTCTGGCCAGTCCTCTACAATGCCATGGTCCCTGGCATCTCATCCCATCCCTGTTCAGCTGCAGATTCTGGAGCACAGGCATGGCCAGCTTGCATGAGACCAGAGATCTAGCTAACCCCAGAGCTAATCAATAGCAGTGGCCAGAACTAACTGCTTCTGAGGCAGATTGCCATGGATTTGGAAACCCCCAGACTCCAGCGTGGTCAGGGATGCACACAATTGACTGAGGAGGTTGGAGATATATTGGGGTCCAGCACAGAGTCAGGTGGATCCCTGAATTCAAAAGAATAAGGGGAGGAAATTTTGCGGTGTAGGAAAGTTGCTAGTCAGCCATCTGATGATACTACATCTGTGGTTTTCTTTATATTGGTTTCTTTATAGCTGGCTTGGTCAGTGGGAAGCCTTGCCAAACTAGAAATTCAGTTATCCTTGTCAAGTATGTAGGTTGCAATCCAGTTTACAGGCAGGGTCTGTAACTATAGCATGGCAGGGCTACAGAGCCAGTAAAAACTAAGTTTGGGGAGAATGAATGATCACAAAGGAGCTGCTGGTTTAAGTGGCAGGACTTGATTAGTTAGATGCTTTTTAAGAGAAGAGCTAGGAGTCACTGGCCAGGAAGAAAAGTGAGATCTGGAGAAAGCATTTGAAGAGAGTCAAGAGCCACCCAGTTCCTGACAGTAGGGACAGCATGAGCAAAGGACTTCTGCTATGAAGAACTAGTGTCAGGCCTGTTGCCTGGCCCGGATATTAAGGGATTATTCTAGTTTTAGCTTGGCTCCTGGATTTTGCAGGCTGCACTTGGAGAATGTTCACAGGCCCCAGCAATCACACACCGGAGAGCTGCAGGTGACACAAAGCTTCATGGAATGGTAACTAATGATAAAGACAGGGCCGTCATACAGAGCTGTCTGGCTCACGTGGGCTAGGTCTACACTGCAATGTTAAATCGGAAAAAGAAATGTAATTTGCGGGATGCAAATCGCGTATCTTTATCCGATTTACTTTCAAAAGAGGCTTTTCCAAAATTTGGCATGGTGTACATGGCGCCAAATTTTGGGAAAAAGTGCTCTTATTCCTCGTAGAACGGGGTTTTCAGGGATGGTGAAAGAGCGCATCCACTTTTTTGAAGAAAAAAAATCGGAAAAGCAGATGTGTTTCTTGGATGCGGCAATGCAGTCTAGACGTAGCTTTGGTAAGCTGCACTCATCCAAACAAAATATGTTTTAGTGCAGTCAAATACAAGCTCTCCTCTTAGAAACAAGGAATGAAGGCCATAGCTGTAGAATGGGGAGACTGTATCCTTCACTCTGAAAAAAGTCTAAGGGTCATAGTATCCAAGCAATCCAACATGAGCTCCAAGGCAGTGCTGCGGCAAAAAAGAGCAAGTGCAATCCTGGCATGTATAAACTGGAGCGAGCATAGGTGCTAGGACTAAGGGTCCTGGTGCACCCCCCCTGGTGCACCCTCTGGTGGTTTCCTTTATAAACCGTTTGGTTCAATGGCTCTCAGTAACTCCCACTATACACATTGTTCCAGCATCATTGAACAGGGGAATTGTAAGCAGGAGGAGGGAGTTGATATTACCATAGAAGAATGGCCATACAGGGGGAGACCCAGTTATAATTTTGCTTGTTATAACATCGGCCTTGTATACAACATGTGTGAGACTGATAGTGGCTGCTGTTTGGATGCTTTAGCCAAACTTCAGTCATTGGGCTCAGTACTGGGGGAAGTGGGTTTAATTTAATGGGCTGTGCAATACAAAAGGTCAGATTAGATCTACTGGTCATAGAATCATAGAACCATAGAGCTGGACTTGATGACCTCAGAAGGTCATCAAGTCCAGCCCCCTGCCCTAGGCAGGACCAATCCCAACTAAATCAACCCAGCCAGGGCTTTGTCAAGCCGAGACTTAAAAATCTCTAGGGATGGAGACTCCACTACTTCCCTAGGTAACCCATTCCAATGCTTCACCACCCTCCTAGTGAAATAGTTTTTCCTAATATCCAACCTGGACCTCTCCCACCGCAACTTGAGACCATTGTTCCTTGTTCTGCCATCTGTCCCGTCTGGTCTTAAACTCTATGAATATATGAGGTGCCATATTGGATCAGATCAAGGTCCATCCAGTCCAGAATTCTGACTGTCAGTGGTCAGTAACAGGTGTTTCAGATGAAGATGCAAGAAACACTGGGGAAGGTGATGGAGGAAGAGAGAGTAAGAAGATAGCTTTCCCTGGGGCAGTTTGTGTCCTATTCCCTACCAGCTAGAGTCTGGATGATGCCAAGGCATAAGTATTTACCTCCCTCCTAAAACTTCTGTTAGTTTTATAATATTTAGGATTGTAACTTGAGTAGCTAGTCCTTTTTGCTGGTGATTCTCCAGCTCACCTCTATTTTATTTAAATACAAGGGTGTGATTTGCTAGCCTGGTAGCTGATTTCAATGGGAGATTGCATAATGTGGTTATCACCTCAAGCCTGTTCATTTCCAATCTCCATTATACCTCTAGATGCCCACATCCAGGCCTGGTGATCTGTTGACTGCACCTCATCTTTATTACCAGCACAGATTAGATCTGGAGTAGTCATCTCCTCAACATTTTCAGACTGATGCAAACCAACCATATAGCTAAGGTTACGTCAAGATAGCTGGGTTTGCCCCACTAGATATTCAAACTTCCTACCAATCCTAGCCGACTGGGTAGCTTTGGAGAGACCACAGGAATAAATCTGGCATTCAAGGAGTTTAGGGGCAGATTGAGAACCAGGGAGAGATGAGGAGAGAGCTATGGAGGGACAGAGGAGATATTAAGTCTGCTAGGAATCTGCAGCTCTGTATCTTAACCCAATAAAAGCAAAACAATTCCACTGTCTCTTAATTCACTCACTGTGCCCAGTCATATACCCATCACAACTCTCCCATCCCTGTGCTAGTGACAGTGGCAGCCTTAGCCTTTGCTCAGCTTTCCTCCCAGATTAAATCAAACCCACACAAGCATTATCTATGCTGCAATTAGACACCTGTGGCTGGCCCTTGCCAGCTGACTCAAGCTCATGGGGCTCCAGGTAATTGCAGTGGAGATGGAGCCTGGACTCTAGGACCTTGCAGTGAGGGAGGGATCCTAACATGTACACTGCAATTAAACAGCTCCTAGTCCCAAATCAGCTGGCATAGGCCAGTTGTGGCTATCTAATTGCAGTGTAGGCAGCATACCCCAAGTCTGAGTATGCCGCATGCCACGTTAGCTTTTCTAATATTCCTTTTCCTTGCACCACTCAGTGTGCTATTAATAGAACCGATGGCATTTAGCAGCCTTATATGAAAAGTAATTCTCTAATTGTAGGAATGGGGGGAAAGGAATTATCTGGAAAGCAACAAGCTACAGTGTGGCCACATAAACCTCTCTCCCTCATCTCTTTGCCTGGCCCAGGTTGTGAAGTGTGAGGCAGTGGAAGTTTCCTATTTCCTCCCCAATAGGTGTCATTATATCAAGTAAACAAAGAGAAAGGAGTTTTGATTTCCTGTTGATGACTTCATTTCCCCTATCTCTGTAGTTATGGAATCCCAGTGCCTATCTCTGTTCTGGAAGCTGTTTCCCTCTATATCAGCAATAGGTGTATTTCCCAGAGAAGCTGGGAGTCCAGGCTCTGGCTCTGCTGTCATTGAAATAATTGGCATTCAAAATGTCAAACTAGCAGGTTTTTCCACTGGCTAGTTCAGTCCCGATTCCCTGACCCCTTCCCCATCTCAAAAACATGGATTCCATCACAGTGCAACACTGTTACTCTATTTTGGAGAGTAACATCAGACCCCAAACAGCAGACTTGGCTCAATGAGGTTCTCCACAGCCTCCTCTCATGCTGAATTCAATGGGAGTTGAGGGCATTGTGTGGCTCACAGGCCGTACTCAGCCCATCTGAGGACCAAGGGTTGTTTTCCTTCCATATTTCTTTCTTTCTTTGCTTGTTCATGCTATTTTTGAGTCCCACCTCCACCCCCATGATGATAAATCACTAGGGGCTTATGCCCATTAGCAGTGCTCATCCCAATGTAATTCAGGTTACTCCGCTCCCAATACTGGGAGAATCCTCCATCAGTCTTAGCAAAGCAACTTTACTCTACCAGTGGTTTTCAACCTGTGGTCTATGGACTCCCAGGAGTCCACAGACCATGTCTAAGATTTCCAAAGGGGTCTGAACTTTCATATGAAGTTTTTTAGGGGTACACAAAGGAAAAAAGGTTGAAAAACCACTGCCTTATACTAGCCAAATGTAAATCTCAGATTCTGGGGTTTCAGCATTTTTTGTCCTATTACAGTAGTCTCCAACCTTTTTAAGCACAAGATCACTTTTTAAATTTAAGTCAGTCCAGGATCTACCTCAAATCCAAATATCCCTGCCCCGCCCCTTCACCGAAGCCCTGCTTCTGCCCCACCCCTTCACCGAGGCCCCACCCTCCTCACTGTGTGAAGATGGGGTACAGGAGAGGGGGACAGAGTGACCTCAACCCTCCCCGCGTGTCTCCCCCACTCTGCACAACAAGTAGGAGGCTCCCAGGGCAGCTCTGAGGCTCTGGGCAGGAGCAGCAGGGCAGCTGAAGTGCAGGCACTTGATAACCTCTCAGCCAAACCGGTCAGGATCACCTGTCAGAGGCTACAAGATCTACCGGTAGATCCTGACCTACTGGTCGGTGACCACTGTTCTATTAAAATGGGTTGTGGGAACAACCCCTGCACTTTAGCACCATACATGAAGGAGTACAAGCTTCCTTTCAAAAGAGGTGCCAAGGCTGCTGGTTCAGGTCAGCCAGCAGTGACTCCTGTATAATGTAACAACAGCTTCCTCTGCCCAACGACAGTGTAGATCTGAAAATGGTGAGGACTGACCAGTAAGCTTCACAAGAAAGGAAGTTCTAGCTGTAAATCCATGTGAGCTCATGCCTTCGTCTAACACACTTGGAATGTATAACTAGGGTAAATTAACATGTGCTTCCAAGGAAAGTTGTACTCATGTCCTTTTGAGCAATTTCACATGTTATCATTGCAATAAGCTTCTACATTATTTTTAACCCTCTGATGGCAAGGAGACCTAGTGCAAACCTCCCTGAACTGTTTGTGGTTTACCAGTTCCATGCAAAGAGTTCAAGACATGAAAGACATGAGCATTATTCTTTTTAAAAGAGGCTGTGATGTCTGACCAAGTGTTTGTAGTTTAAAATAACATACCAAAAATACCTGTTTTAAAGGGTGCGTTAGTCAGGTTGTTAAAACAATTGTGGTTTTCTTTTTTTGAAGAAAGTCTTTCCATGTATTAATACAAAAACCCTCATTATGAAAAGTGGATAAAAAACAAATCACATTTGCTGCTGCTTCCTTCATATGGCTTAAAACCAGCATTGTTAAATGCCCAAGTCTAGGCAGACATTCCATTTGTTTGCTTAATGTAGTCTGCCCTGCTATGTGCTAGGATACAACCAGTGTTATCAAATCAGCATCTGAATATCACTCAGTGAAGTCTTGGATTGAACAGCAGTGGAAATCGGCTGTGCTTTTCACCCTTCATTCAATTACCTTTTGGATGTCATAGACTCCTAGGGCTGGAAGAGACCTCAGGAGGTCATCGAGTCCAACCCCCTGCTAAAAGCAGGACCAACCCCAACGAAATCATCCCAGCCAGAGCTTTGTCAAGCCTGGACTTAAAAACCTCTAGGGATGGAGATTCCACCTCCCTAGTAAGGATGTTAAATCGCGGCTGTTAAATTACAATTGTATTGACTACACGATTAGTTGATAAGGCCTGCTCTGCAGAGCCGCAGCAGGGATAGCTCCAGGAACCGTCTTGAGCTGGCTCGGACTGGCTCCGGGAGCCACCCACACTGTGGCTCTGAATTTTAAATGTAGTCAGAACTGCCAGGCTCTTACTACATTTAAAATGCAGAGGTGCAGCATCCCAGACCAGCGCGAGCCAGGACTGCACAATCCCAGCTCGCGCTGAGTCCAGCAGCCCCTGTTCGCGGTGACCAACCCTCTCCACCCTGAACAGAGACTGCTCCAGCACCAGCCTCTGTTTGCGGTGGACAGGGCTGGCCGCAGACAGGAGCTGCTGCCAGAGCAGCTTCCATGCGTGACCAGCCCAGGCTGCCGCAAACAGGAGCTGCCTAGCAGAAAAAGAGTTTAATTGGGTCTGTCTTATGCTACTTTTCTTGCTGCTGTCTCTGAACAAATTCTGTGGGTTAGGGCAGCACAGTCTAATGATTCTGGGAGACTCATTGTTTAGGAGAATGACAAGAGAGAGGGCCAGTCTGCCATGCTACAGTGATGCACTCTGCAGTGTAAGAGTCTCTAGAATGGAATAGAAAGGGGTGAGTAGTAGCCTTCTTAGAGGCCACCTACTACCCAAGAGGAGTAAAGGCTGTAGAATCTGAGACACAATGGGAAGGGGAAAGTCGAAGGGTAGGGGCAACTGTAGAGGGAGGTGAAATGCACAGTTCCTAAAGCAGTGAGGCAGAGAGTGACAAAACAAGTAGGAAGCTGCACCAGGGTTCCGAGGCCAGAATATATCAGCCTGAAACCACCCAGTTGTGGAAGACTCACACCTCAGGGGGATGCACCATGTCTCACTACTCAGTAGTAACCTCTGATCAGCTGAACAGATGCTTGTCGAACCACACGACAATGCTGTAGTATCGGGCATATGCTATCCACTTAGTCTCAGACGGGTAGCTGTGTTAGTCTGTAACTTTAAAAACAACTAGTAATTCTGTGGCACCTTGGAGACTAACAAATCATGGAAGACAGGAGAGATTCCAGAAGACTGGAAAAGGGCAAATATTGTGCCCATCTATAAAAAGGGAAATAAGAACAACCCAGGAAACTACAGACCAATCAGTTTAACTTCTGTGCCAGGAAAGATGACGGAGCAAGTAATTAAGGAATTCATCTGCAAACACCTGGAAGATAATAAGGTGATAGGTAACAGCCAGCATGGATTTGTAAAGAACAAATCATGATAAACCAATCTGATAGCTTTCTTTGATAGGATAAGGAGTCTTGTGGATAAGGGAGAAGCGGTGAATGTGATATCCCTAGACTTTAGTAAGGCATTTGATACGATCTCGCATGATCTTCTTATCAATAAACTAAGCAAATACAATTTATATGAGGCTACTGTAGGGTGGGTGCATAACTGGCTGGATAACCATTCTCAGAGAGGTTCACAATCCTGCTGGAAGGGCATAACAAGTGGGGTTCCACAGGAGACTGTTTTGGGACCGGTTCTGTTCAATATCATCATCAACAATTTAGACATTGGCATAGAGAGTACGCTTATTAAGTTTGCAGATGATACCAAGCTGGGAGGAGTTGCAACTGCTTTGGAGGATAGGGTCATAATTCAAAGTGATCTGGACAAACTAGAGAAAAGGTCTGAGGTAAATAGGATGAAGTTTAATAAGGACAAATGCAAAGTACTCCACTTAGGAAGGAACAATCTGTTTCACACATAGGCTACGTCTACACTGGCAGCTTCTTGTGCAAGAACAGCTGTTCTTCTGCAAAAATTTGCTGCCTGTCTACACTGCACGAGCATTCTTCCACAAGTAAATTTATAGTACAGCGTTGTAAAACAGGGTTTTTTCCGGAAGAGTTATTCCTCTCCCCACGAGGAATAAGCTTTCTTGTGCAAGAGCTCTTCCAGAAGAGGCCAGTGTAGACAGGCAACATGAATTTCTTGCGCAAGAAGCCCTTATGGTTAAAATGGCCATCAGAGCTTTTTTGCTCTAGAGAGCGTCTACACTGCCATGGGTGCTCTTGTGCAAAAGCACATCTCTTGCGCAAAAGCACATGGCAGTGTAGATGCTCTCTTGTGGAAGAGTTTTTGCACAAGAACTCTTCCACAAAAGAGTTCTTGTGCAAGAAGCTGCCAGTGTAGACGTAGCCATATAGAATGGGAAGCAACTGTCTAGGAAGGAGTACTGCAGAAAGGGATCTAGGGGTTATAGTAGAGCCCAAGCTAAATATGAGTCAACTATGTGATGCTGTTGCAAAAAAACCCAAACATGATTCTGGGATGCATTAATATGAGTGTTGTGAGCAAGACACGAGAAGTCATTCTTCTGCTCTATTCTGCGCTGATTAGGCCTCAATTGGAGTATTGTGTCCAGTTCTGGGCACCACATTTCAAGAAAGGTGTGGAGAAATTGGAGAAGGTCCAGAGAAGAGAATGAGTAAAGGTCTAGAGAACATGACCTACGAAGGAAGACTGAAAGAATTGGGCTTGTTTAATTTGAAAAGGAGAAGACTGAGAGGGGACATGATAGCAGTTTTCAGGTATCTAAAAGGGTATCAGGAGGAGGGAGAAAAATTGTTCTCCTTGGCCTCTGAGGATAGAACAAGAAGCAATGGGCTTAAACTGCAGCAAGAGAGGTTTAGGTTGGACATTAGGAAAAGTTCCTAACTGTCAGGGTGGTTAAACACTGGAATAAATTGCCTGAGGAGGTTGTGGAGATATTTAAGAGCAGGTTAGACAGTCATCTACCAGGGATGATCTAGACCAGGGGTGAGGAAACTTTTTTGAGTTGGGGGGCCCACTGGCCCACAGAAAATCAGTCGGGGGCTGCACATCTATCAGGGATGGTCTAGACCAGTGGTCACCAACCAGTAGATTGGGATCTACCAGTAGATCTTGGAGCCTCTGACAGGCAATCCTGACTGGTTTGGCCAGGAAGCTCTCAGGTGCTGGCACTTCAGTTGCCCCTCCACCCACTGTCATACTGTTCCTGTCCTCTTGCCTTGGAGCTGTCCCTTGGAAGCCTCCTGCTTACTGTGCAGGGTGTGGGAGGGAGAAGGGGGGGTGCTGATGTCAGTGTCCCTCCTCCCCCCAGTCCTGTACCCCATCTCCACACAGAGAGAAAGGGATGGAGGGAGCTCGGCAATGCAAATCTCTGTCACTCTCACACCGTGTGTGTGTCTGTCATTCTCACAAACACACACTGTCCTTCCCTCTCAATTCCTGACCCAACACGTACATGGGGGATTGTTACTACTTTTACTGCTTGCAAAGTTGGTTGGTTTTAGTTTTTGACTGGTCTGTGCATTTCATAGCTTTCATTTCTTTCTTGTGCCCACATTTAATTCTTTGAGTACTTAAAATGTCTAAGTTGTCATTTTTGGAGTAATTATCCCTAGGGTTAGTTGTGCTCCTGGAGGTGGCTGGCATGTCCCTGCAGCCCCCCGAGAAAGTTAGAGCAGGAGATCTCCACATGCTGTCCTTGCTAGCAGACACCACTCCTGCAGGTCCCATTGATCAATAATGTAGAACTGTGGCCAGTGCCTGTGGATAAGAGGCCGCACATGGAGCCATTGCTGTATATGCCAGTTGCTTTGGGGAGGGTGGGGTGGGGCTGCCTTGAGTCTGCTGTTCCATCCCTGGGGCAGCTATCCAGCTGCTCCCATGGTCTACAGGACTTGAACCCCCCACACTGTACACCCCAGCCAACTGCCCTATCCCCTAGTCCACCCCCCAGCTTCAGAGGGGCCCTTATCCTGTGTCTGGTCACTCCCAGGGTGGGTGGAGGGGGTGGCTTGAAGGTAGGGAGGTGGAGTGGGATCTCCAGTGAACTTGGGGATGGGCATTAGCCTGTGGAGCACAGGGTGGTGGGTTCAAGGCAGCCTGTGTTGGCAGCCCACCCCCCTCCACCCACTCAGGCTGGGCTGCCAACACAGGCTGCTTGAGGGATGGACCTGGCACCTGTATTAGGAAGGCAGGATAAGGGACCTACTGAAGGCAAGGTGGTGGAGGGGATTCTGGAGTGGCTTAGATGCTGGGGCATTTGCTTAGGGAACATATGGTGGCAGGCTCAAGTCCTGTCCCCAGGCAGCCCAAGCTCTCCTGCCCACCCTGGGAGCAACCAGACAAGGGACCTCCCAAAGGGGGGGTGGGTTGGGTTGGGTTGGGTTCTTGAGTGGACTAGGACAGCACTTGCCCAAGGAAGACAGGGTTGTGGATTAGAGTCTCCACCCAGCAGCCCAAGCCCTGCTCACCCTAGGAGCAACCAGACAGCCTATACAGAAGCCACCAAAGGTAGGGAGATGACATGCAGTCAGCTCTGGAGTGCCCTAGGGAACAGCACATTCACATGGAAAGCATAGGGTGGTGGGCTCAAGTCCTGGGAACAGCCAGGCAACCACCACAAGGTGCCCCAGGGATGGTCCAGGCTCCTGCATTAGGAAGGCAGGATAAGGGACTCCCCAAAGCCAGAGAGGTGGACCCTGGAGTGGCCTAGGGCAACACCCTCTCAACCCCTAGGGATACTCAAGAAAAGTCTAGGGGTACATCAACACAACTGAAATTTGGAGAAAACTGAATTTTTGTTTTAAGTTTTATAGCATTTGTATTATTTTTGTACTTTTAACACCCAAATATTTCATCACCCACTCAGCTACAATTCAGTTGTTTAAACAAATGTGTTGCAACAGTTTAAAAAAAAATGTGTGAAAACTGTAGGTACTGGGGGTACTTATAATTTTTTTTTTTGGAAAAGGGGTATTTTATAAAAAAAAAGTTTGAGAAACACTGGCCTAGGGGATAGGGCATTTGCCACATGCCCAAGACTAGAGCCTGGACCCTTCCCCCAGCCTGGTGAAAGTGAATGAGATTCGGGGAGGAAGGGCAACAGAGAGAGCAGGGTGAGGCATCAGAGAAGGGGGCAAGGGTATTTGGGTTTGAGGTAGATCTTACATTGCACTTAAATTGAAAAAGTGATCGTGTGGTTAAAAAGGTTGGAGACCCCTGGTCTAGACTGTACTGAGTCCTGCCATGAGGGCAGGGGACTGGACTTGATGACCTCTCGAGGTCCCTTCCAGTCCTAGTGTTCTATAATTCTATGAAAGATATATATATCAGAGGTGGGAACCTAAGACCCAGATGCAGCCCTTGGCTTGCCTGGATCTGCCCCCAAGGCTAAGGGCCCCCTCTAGCATTGGGGAGTCCATGCTGGTACTCCTGCCCCCCTTCTGCTCCCCTGGGGGCTGGAACACACAAAATCTACTATGCTGGGCCTCCCCCAGGCTCTGGTGTGCGAGGGGAATGTGGGGAGGGTCTTTCACCTTCTCAGTCAGGGGCCACAGTGAGGGTTTTTTTTTTCTGCTTCTCACTTGTGCAGACCCTGACTGATTTTTCTGTGGGTGAGTGCCTCCCCCACCCAGAAAAGGTTCCCCACTCCTGATATATATGTACAGTATCACAAGCCTTTGTGGGCAAAACCCACTTCCTCAGATGAGCTTGAGTGGAGAAAAAAAGGCAGAGATTCTTAAGGCATTCTCCTACAGTGCAGGGTTTTTGAAACTGTTGGAGGAGACAGTGCAAGGGGAAACTGGGGAGATACAGTAAAGGAAGATGGTCCTATAGTATCCAAAGAAGGTTGGAAAGAAGGAAGCCTATGCACTAAAGTTACACTGATTTAACTCACTGAATTAACCGAATTGGTGCAATCCCTAAGGCACAGTGCTTGTTTGCCCAGGCTGGACTAAGTCTGTTATGACTATGATTGCCCCCCTCCCCTGTGGCTGCAGTTATGCTGCTAAAAGGGGGTTATAGCTGAATAGCTTATTTTCTTAAATTTCCCTGATTTAAGAGTACCCACAAGCAAGGATTGTGCCAGTTTAACTACAACAGGGTAGTTTATCAACGTCAGACTTTAAGGCTACGTCTACACTGCATCCCTCTTGCAGAAGAGGAAATGCAAATGAAGCGCTCATTAGCAACTCTCACACTTCATTTGCATATTCTCTTCCAGTGCTCTTTGCAGAGGAGGTTTTTGCACAAAAAAATGCAGTGTAGAGGGGTCCGTTTTGCGCAAAAAAACCCTGTAGCGCAAGAACCCTTATTCCTAATGGGAGACAGACTGGGGAACCCCTGTGTCAGTACTAAGCTCGAGGGCCGCAGGGCTGCAGGATGGCACTTTCCCTGCCCATATGGCAGGGAGTGTGTGTGAGGGAGGGGCACTCCCAGCGCCAAGCATCCCGTGGCAGGGGCCGGGCAGGGCAGTGAGCTCCTGTCCGCTAGCTCTCTGCTAGCCCTCCCCAGCCAGCTCGCCTTGCACAGTCCCGGGGGGCGTCTGCAAGCGCCGGGACAGCCCAGCCCGCCGCTGCTCGCACTTTGTCGGGGAGCCAGAAGCGACCGCCGCCCTCCAGCGGTGTCTTTGGGCCGGAGGCGGCAGGCTGCCGGCGGGCCCGGCTCGGTGGCTGTGCCCGCGATCTCCGAGCGGGGAGGCAGGTTTGACGGGCGTGCCGAGCAGCCAGTGCGAGGAGGGGAGGCTGGGACTGTGCCCGGGGTGTGTGAGCGAGCGGGGAGGGCTCCTTCCCTCTGCCCTTCCTCCATTCATTCAGCCCGAGCCTGCGAGCGGGAGGGGGCCCCAGAGGGGCTCCGGCGAGCTCAGCAGCGAACCCAGCCCGCGGTCGCTGGGAGCCTGAGGCCGGCCAGGCCCGGAGCTCGCTCCCTGCGGCGGGAGTTTGGCCGCCCCGGCCGGGGGCTCTCTGCGGGGCGGGATGTCAGACCCGGCGGTGAACGCGCACTTGGAGGGCATCATCTCCGACTTCGAAGGTAGGAGCCTGCGGCGCGGGCAGCTCCCGGGGTCCCCTTAGTGCCGGCGGCTCCCGCCGTCTGCCCGCCCCTCCGCCCGCGGGCCGCGGGCCGCAGCGCCCGGCTAGCTCGGGGATCGGTCGGCACTGGGGTGGGACGGGGCGGCGCTGGCTCCCGGGCTGGAGGGGCGCGGGGCTGCTTGCGGGCGGGCGGGCGCGGGGCAGGGGGTCGCAGTCCGCGGGAGGCTCCCAGCGCCGGCCGCTGCCGCCGCCTTGGGGCTGTGCGCGCTCCGCAGCCTGAGTAGAAGCCGGGCTCTCCTGGGGCAGGATAGCAGCTGGCAGCCCCCCCGTCCCTTCATCCTCCCGTTGGACTGTCGGGGGCAGCCCCCTTGGCGGCGCGTGGGCTCTCGCTGGGGGCGGGCGTATTGCCCGCTCCTCCCTCCGCCCGGCCAGAAAGAGACGGGGAAGATTGGCGTGATTCCTGCAGCTGCTGCTCAGCAAAGCTCCTTGCGTTCCTGGCGGGTTCTTCTGCAGGGCCGACATCATCAAGTCTGCAGCAGATCAGTCGGGGATTGCTAGGCCCTCTGTGTCTGAGGGGCAGTGAGGGGGGCCGGCGCTGTCCCCGGCACAAGCCAGCACCGCGGGGTATGGATCAGGTGTGGCCATGGGATGTGTGTGTTTGGCACTCATCTAGCAGGTTAGTTTCCTTCCTTGGGCACTTATCCCGCAGCTGTAAGGGTTAGTGTCCTGCCTTAGTTCCTCTCATATGGCCAAGTTGGAGAGGGAGCAGTGTTCCCTCTCATCTTTCCATCCATGTGTGGAATATTTTTTTTAATGTGCACCAAGGCATGCGCAGATGTGAAACACAAAACCTACTTGTGGGTGCTCTGCTAATCAGCTGGGCAGCATTATAATTTTTCCTGTGCAGCTGCACAAGTGCAGTGTATAGCAAACTTTGGGATGGAGCCTCTGTCTTTGGGTCCCAGGGCCAGGTGAAGGCCATAGAATCATAGACACTAAGACTCGGGGGGTCATCAAGTCCAGTCCCCTCCCCTCAAGGCAGGAAAAAGCACCATCTAAATGTCTGTCTAACCTGCTCTTAAATATCTCCAGTGATTCCACAACCTCCCTAGGCAATTTATTCCAGTATTTAATCACCCTGACAGGAAGTTTTTCCCTGGGGAAATGTGGTGCCGATGCTCCTGGTAGGGAGTGGAGAAGTGCTTTTCACTTCTGCATGGAGAACAAGGGGGGTGCCATCGCTTGGAAACAGCTGCATGGAGTCACGACTAGCCTTCTTACCCAGGGGACATGCTGTGTAGATTTAGACCTCTAGAAGCCATTGGCTCCTCTTGTTGCTTTGTACATGCTTCTGTAGAGGCTAGAAAAATGAAGGTGTCTGAACTTGGCCGGCTGCCATCGCACATCCTCTGGCAGCTTTTCGGTGAGTAGGGATGTAAGCGACTACTTGGGTAGTCGACTACCCAATAAGCTTAGGCTTACTGGGCAGTCAAGTCACCACTGGAATACTTGCCCTCCTCCCCCACCCTTGCTGCCTCTATACCACAGGCTGCAAAGGGGTGGAAAGCAGGAGCCGGTGCTGGGGGGAGCCAGCTTAAAAGCCGGTTCCCCCCCCAACACCAGCTCCATGGTGTGTGGAGGGAGGAGCAGGGGAGGCAGAGCCTCAGTGGTTCTGGAGCTGGCCTGAGCCGGGACTGCTCGGTTCTGGCTCACGCTGGCTCCAGGGGCCACTCACGCTACAGCTCTGCATTTTAAAAGGCAGGCTTTTATTACATTTAAAAAGCAAAGCCGCAGCGATCCGGGACCCAGCACGAGCTGGGACTGCTGAGTCCTGGCTTGCGCCGGGTCCTGGAACTACCTCGACTGCACCTCTGAAGTTTAAATGTATTAGGAGCTGGGCTGCCTGTGCGCCGGACTCCTACTGCGTTTAAACTGCAAAGCCACAGCTTATCGACTAATTGTGTACTCGATACAAATTGTATCAAGCACACTATTAGTCAGTCACCCGCTTCTTAACATCCTTAGTTCAGAGCTGCGTGCGCTCAGCTCTAGTGCATGGGGCTTTCAGTTTAGCTCACTGCTGCACCCTATTGTTATCTGCTAAGGGAATATCTTCAGGCTGTTTTTTCCTGTCCTTTCGTACCTTGTTTATGTAGCTTTTTAGTCTGAAGCGCACGCCTGACGGGAGAAGACTGTGAATTTCCAAGCACACACAGGGCTTGCTGTTTGCTTCAAATCTTGTATTCTAGCACGGCTTTGAGATAGCTGGGAGATGGCTGTAGCTGGAGCTGCAGGAGGAAGCTTCTTTTGTGACTTGGGTTAGAAGTTCTACTGAATCATTATCTTGTGGCAGCCTGGGCTTTTGCAAGGGGGGGGGGAGGAGTATCTCCTCCTTGGACTCTTGTGGAGAACTAAAGGGTTTTGATGGATGCCTTTGTACTGAGGGCTCTGGGCACATGCCAATGTGCTGGAGAGCACACGTAAGTAATCTAGCCAAGTCTGTACTCTTGCCAGAGAGACATGTAGGCCAGAAGCAGGCAATGGCGGGGCAAAGGGGCTGGCCTGGAGAATACAGGTGTGACTTTAAGACAACGGGGACTGTTCTTCCTAAAAATGGTGTGAGTTCTGGAAAAACAACCTTTTCCTTCCAGAAACACTGGGACAAGGGCCAGCCATGATCCAAAGAAGAGTGGCCTATAGAAAACTAAGTAATGGCAAAGATGATGGATTGTGTCTTTAGATCTGTTGGTCTAGGTACTTCTGCAGATACTTCACAGCATTCCACAGACCCCTCATGAATTCAGTCCTGCACTGAAGCATCATTCCCATTTTGTAGCTGAGGAAACTGAGGCCCAGTATGTCTTGCTCCAGGTCATGCACAACTGGGAATAGATCCCTGTTCAGTGCTTCAATCACAAGATCATCTTTCCCCTCCTGTGAAAATCAGGGGCATGTACTAGTGTTCCCTGTAAGCTGTGTTTTTAGGTAGTATGGTGGGGCAGCTGCTCCACACCGAATAGAAGAGGTTAAAGCTGGCAGGAGGGAGCCTGGTCAGAGCCCTGGCCAATCAGGGAGAGGCTTTTAAGGAACCAATCAGGGTGTAGCTTGCTAGGGCAGGCCTGTATATAAGGAGCTGCCCATCAGCAACAGTTATGCTTTGACCAGGGAAGATGCAGGACCTGGTTCCTGGAGAAATGCCTTTGGGAGAACCGTGCTAGGCAGGCTCAGGGGGGCTTAAAAGGGGCTCTTGCCTGATACCTGCCAGGCTGTAGGCCTTGCTACCAGGGCCAGGAGGGTGCAAAGGGTCATTGGGGAAATGACCCAGAGAACGAAAGGCAGTGGAGGGGAGTAGAGGAAGGCAGGACAAGACAAGTCTTCTACCAGAGGATCCTTGGGTTGAGACCCAGAGTAGTGGGCAGGCCTGGATTCCCCTTGTCCCCCCATTGCACCGTGTCTGTAGGGTTGCCAGGTGTCTGGTTTTGAACCAGACAGTCCAGTATTTGAGCTTTCTGTTCGGGAAACAAACAAAAAATATAAATGAGAAAATATAAATGTCCGGTATTTTCTAAATAAGATGTAATGCAGATTGTGATGTAATGTCAAGTGTGTCCGGTATTTTTGTTGAAACCATCTGGCAACCCTATGTGTCTAGCCACCACTGTTGTGTGGCCTGAAGGACTGTGACTTGCCCCTGGATTGAGGCTGCAGTTGGCTATGGTGACAGGTGCTAGATGAAGGACTGCTGATACCCCTGGAAGGGGGATGAGAGACCACTCATGAGTGGAGTAGGCACTGCTGTAAGGCAGTGTCCCAAAGAGGACGTCGTGGTCTGGGAGCTACGTGGGTCTGGAACACAAGCGTGGACTGCAGATGGGTGAGGCACCGCCAGAAGGCGATGCCCTGCTGAGAAAGGACTGTTTCCCCGGAGCTACCAGCAGGAAGCACCGCAGCAGTGAGCTGACCCCATCACATGTGGCCATCCAGGACCGATTCTGGTTAGCAGAGTGCCCACAGCCAGCAGGGTGCATTTCTCCTGGTGATGCACATCGCGCATGCCTTGATGCGCATAACAAAACGTATTCCACCCATGGACTGAAAAAATTGGATGGTGCATTGGGCATGTCCCCTTGCCCCCTAATCTTTTACCCTGCAGCACTCCAGTCTCTGCAGCAGCCCACTAGGAGGGAGGGCGGGTGTGAGAAAAGAGGAAATACAATCTCATTACAAAGTGGAAGTTTGGAGAGGGAGCAGTTGGGCAGCTTTGCTATCAGTTCTCCACATTTTGTTTCATCTTGTGTGTGTATAACTGTCCTTCAGGGACTTGCATACTCATCTCTGCTGAAGTATGCTCAGGATTACAGGCATCCCCTATCACCCACCCCAACAACATTTAAATCTGTCCACAGCCTGAAGGAATCCTCCACTTGGAGAACAAACTGAAGATGGTAAAGACCCTGGGGAGAGCCTGAAGGCTGTTAGCTGCGGAAGGTGAATGGTCCCTTCAGGCAAGGAGCTGCCCCCCAGTGGGAGAATTTTTCCAGAGTGGATGTTCCCAGAACGGCAGCCCTGTCTGTGTAGTGAGAAGTGGAGAGAAAGCTGTGGATGCATATCCTGGCACTGCCCTGAGCTGGGATCCAGGTTGTTGGGTCACAGATTAATTAGCTGTTGCAACTCTGTGGCAGCATCCCAAGCAGAGACATGGTAGTGCCTGTTCCAGTTGTTCTCCTAGCCCCCTCAATAGTGAGCCTAGTGTTTGACTTCTGGACGGGAGTCTCAGCCTCCACAGGCCCAGGGCCAAAGTTAAAGATCTGGCTAAAAAATCACAAGTGATAGACACCCCAGATCTTCTGGAAGTGTCATTCTTGCAAACCACAGGCTTGTCAGTCCTGCAAAAGATGTTCCCTACAGCTGTCCCTGTCTGGTTCCTCTCCTAGTGTCCCTCCCTGGCAGTGGCTTGGGTTTGTTGCTTTACCTAAAACTACTGTGTAGCAGAAGGGAGAAAAGCACTGCATGGCATGACGGGTGCTTCTCCTTCCTCTCCTGGCCTCTCTAGTGCAAGTGGAAGCTGCTGATCGGGAGTGTTGCAGCTCATGTCCACAGAACACAGGAGCTGTTGCAGCCCACAGCCGTGGCTCTCTAATGCAAGCCAAAGCAGCTCATGTTTTTAGCTCTACGGTCCCCAGTTCATTCCCAATGCTTAGACCAAGAAGGCGACGTATCACTGAAACCTGTGCTCAAAGTGTAGGGATGCTCTGGTGTGGTGCAGATGCCAGCCACCATTTGCATGAGGGAGCTCTGTCACTTCTGATGAGTCAGCCCGGTGGGGCCACGTTACTGCTGGGCAGTGTGGGCGTCCTTTTACAGAGCACTGCTTCAGGAGAAAGAATGTGAGTTGTTGCACTGCAGTTTAGTGGGCACCAGCATCTCAACCAGAACAGCAAATGTAGTAGGGAAACCCCCATGCCGTATGATGTGGTTGGGGTAAAAGTGGCTCTGCCTTGCTCCTTTGTGCAGTGCTGCAGGTGGTGGCGAGGGAATGCTCTGACTTGAACTAGGTGACAACATGTAAGCATCGATTGGGCTAACAAGGGCTATGTGACCGGCAGAGACTCTGTCTCCTTTAATAAGCAGAGAAATCTCTCCTCCTGTCCCCACATTCGTTGAGTCTGGCTTGCCAAGACTCGTGCAAGACCAGCACAGTCACTCCTGATTTCAGAGGTTTGGGCAAGTCCTCTGAGGAGTCCCTCCTCTCACAGTGAGCACAGCACCCCCATGCCTTGTCCCTGCCAGAGAGCTCCATCAGCATCTTCAGTTGCCCAGGACTAACACCAAATTAAACAAAACCCCCAGGCCCAGTCAGCTTCACAGTGCCCTAGGGGCCTGGACTGCAATCAGTTCAGCATCCAGTAATGTGAAATAAACACACATGCGCATGGAGACTCTCTTCCAGCAGTTGACCACCATAGCACGACTGTGCTTGCTTTCTGAAATGGGTATAAACCTGAGTCTGTCCTAATGTCAGTTTATACTCCAGAACCCATCCCTGTAGTATCTAACCAGTGACTGCAGAGCCTGTGAGGATGGGGCTCATGGGTTGGAAGAGGGGCAGTTTTCACAAGCATTAAGAATTACAGCTCAGGGTGGGCTAGTTCAGGGCACTAGTAATGCCTGCACAGATAGAGGGGTTCTCAAATCACAGGATAAAGGTTATCTGCTGAAGTAATGCCCGTGAGAGAGAAAAGAAAAGATGTAGTATAGTAATCTCTAGGGTGGATTACAGCTGAACACGTGATCCACTGTCAGTAAATGGTGAATAAGAACCAAGGGTGGGTCACCCACCCATAATCACTTGAAACTGCAGAGATGGGAGGAGAGATGTAATTACCAGAGTTAGCATCTGACCAGGATGCTGGGGCTAGCAGCTTTGCTCCAGCAAAAAATACAAAGTCAGCTTCAGTTGTTACCAGTGGTTAGGTCCTTGGCTTTACAATCTACCCTAAAGGCTGCATCTCCAGCAGTGCAGTGAAACCACAGCAGGACACTGGATCAGCTTACTGATCAGTGCTGCTTACTGACCCGGGTGAGTCTTTGCAATCATCTGTCCTAGCCCAGCCTTGCAGAGTTCATGCAAGTGGCATCAGAGTGCAAAAAGAGCTTCAGGCTGTTCTCATGGTACAATGAAGGGGTTAGCAACCTTTTCAAACCAAAGAGCCAAACTATATCAAAATTCAGAACAAGTGGTCAACAAAGAGTCATATAAGAATGCCCATTTGCATGACTGAAAATATACAACTTAATATGATTGATAATTGACATAATAATTAATAATAGCATAAATGATACTAAGCTAGGGGGAGAGATAGATACGCTTGAGGGCAGAGATAGGGTCCAGAGTGACTTAGACAAATTGGAGGATTGGGCCACAAGAAATCTGATGAGGTTCAACAAGGACAAGTGCAGAGTCCTGCACTTGGGACGGAAGAATCCCAAGCATTGTTACAGGCTGGGGACCAACCAGCTAAGTAGTAGTTCTGCAGAAAAGGACCTGGGGTTTACAGTGGATGAGAAGCTGGATATGAGTCAACAGTGTGCCCTTGTAGCCAAGAAGGCCAATGGCATATTAGAGTGCATTAGGAGGAGCATTGCCAGCAGATCCAGAGAAGTGATTATTCCCCTTTATTCGGCTCTGGTGAGGCCACATCTGGAATACTGTCCAGTTCTGGGCCCCCCCACTACAGAAAGGATGTGGACACATTGGAGAGGGTCCAGCGGAGGGCAACCAAAATGATTAGGGGGCTGGAGCATATGACCTATGAGGAGAAGCTGAGGGAGTTGGGTCTGTTTAGTCTGCAGAAGCGAAGAGTGAGGGGGGATTTGATAGCAGCCTTCAACTTCCTGAAGGGAGGTTCCAGAGAGGATGGAGAAAGGCTGTTCTCAGTAGTGACAGATGGCAGAACAAGGAGCAATGGTCTCAAGTTGTGGTGGGAGAGGTCCAGGTTGGATATTAGGACAAACTATTTCACTAGGAGAGTGGTGAAGCACTGGAATGGGTTACCTAGGGAAGTAGTGGAGTCTCCATCCCTAGAGGTGTTTAAGTCTCGGTTTGACAAAGCCCTGGCTGGGTTGATTTAGTTGGGATTGGTCCTGCCTAGAGCAGGGGGCTGGACTTGATGACCTTCTGAGGTCTCTTCCAGCTCTATGGTTCTTTGATTCTATGATAAATGAAACATTGTACTCACAGACTATTTAATGGGACTTTTGCTGCTGCATCTTTTCACACAGTTCTTTGAAGTTTACATCATAACTGGTCAAATCCAGCTTCACACACGCATTCAGGCTGTCTTTTGTCAATCTTATGGCTGGGGCTGGTGATGTGGGGGTGCAGGAGTCTGGGTTGGGGTGTATGAGGGGCTCAGGGCTGGAGATTGGGGTATATGATTGACTTGGCACAAGGTTGGGGTGTGTGGGGGTGCAGGAGTCTGGAGATGTGCGAGTATGGGGCTCAAGGCAGAGAGTTCAGGTGTATGATGGGGTCAGAGTTGGTGTGTGTGTAGGGGAGGTGCAGGAGTGTTATGATGCTGCAGCCAGATGGGGGCTGGGCCCAAACTGGGGGCTTGTTGGCCAGGCTTCATTTTTAAACAAAGTAAAATATTATGTGCAACACAAAAGGTTTCAACATTATCTTTATTTATGGCAGGGGTGAGGAACCTTTTTTGGGTTGGGGGACCACTGACCCACAGAAAAATCAGTTGGGGACCACACAAGTGAGAAACAAAAAAATTCCTCCAAAAATCCCCAACACCCACTGAAATGGCCTCCAACTGAAACACCTCACTGCCCTGGTGCTCCAGTCCCATAGTGGGGGGAAGGGCAGGGAGGACTAAGGTTCAAGGCCTCAGGCCAGATTTATTCTTCTGGGGTTCCAGGGTTAGTGGATTTTGTTTGCTTCCCTAGCCTCTGGGTTGGGGCAAAAATGAGGCATTAAGTGTGTGGGACAGGGCTGCCAGTGAATGGGATAGGGATGGGAGTGCAGGATCTGAGAGGAAGGTAGAGTGTAGGAGGGGTTGAGGGTGTGAGATCTGGCCAGGGGGTAGGAGTGGGCTGGGAGCAAGGGGTATCTGGGCAGGATGTGTCTGGGTGGGGGTGTCTGGCCAGGAGGCAGTCAGTGCAAGGGATCCATCTTTGGTTCTTGGTTTCCCCCACACGGGACGGGGGCGGGGGGGGAGGAGGAAAAAGCTGTTGCACCGAGCCATGTTTAACCTCTTTGTTCTCTGCATGCCAGTTCCGGCGCGGAGCCTCCGGGTTTTCTCCCTCACGCCCCTCCCTGCAGGAAGCGGCGCTGGCATTTGAATCTTGTGGAGGACTTAAGGCTGCAGTGCCAGCGTGGGCTCCCTGCTGCGGGGAGAGCAAGGGGGGACTGAGCTGGGGCTCCAGAAGTGCCATATCTGGCTCAAGAGCCATAGGTTGCCACCTCTTGGTATAGTGGCTTCTTGTGTAGTTTGCTACTTAGTAGAGCAGAGATCCTTTTATTTAAAAAACCCAGAAAAACAAGAACCAATCAGTGTGTTAATCACAAAAGAAAGAGCTTTGTATGTGCAATGCAAGGCAGCTGGCTAGAAGCAGGCATTACATGGGAAGGTAATTTGTTACAGCTTCAATGTACCTCAATTCTAAGTAGCAGCACTTCTTCCTTGTGCAGTCCCACCCACCCCCAGTTCTGCCAGTGCAGCTCTATTCTGCAGTACATCACCCCCTAGAAGTCAATTCCTGGCCTTCACTCAGGCAAGGTCCACCAATTGTACCTGAGCTCTGTGATGGTTTTCAGCTCTGTGGTGGTTTTCAGGGTCAACCGGAGGCAAGAAAAGGTGGCCAGGTCATGTTCACAAAGGACCCAAGTAGAAACAGATGCCTGGGCTTTCCAGAGGCCAGGGTCCCATGGGCTCATCCATCCCTACCCTCTTCCCTGAAATCCAGTCCATCAAGGGTCTGGAATCTCGTGGAACACATGGCTGGGGGCTGCATGCTAAACCACTTGGTTCTCACATTCTTCCTGCATGCTGCATGAGGGAAGCAGCTGCTGCTTGAATGCTGCAGATGCTGAGTATCAGCCATGATGCTAATATTAGAGAGCAGAATGCCAGAGGGATGGCTGCAGTATATGTGGAGAATGTGTCTTGAACTCGGATGGTGCAAAGCCGAGGGAGAAGATATGCATGAGATTTTCATAAAATTTCATTTGGGTCCAGTCTGACTGGATCAAGACACGGACTTCTCTCTGATCAGCTGGACTCCAAGTGCATTTAGACCAGGAGGTGGGCTTTGATCCATCTGGAGTCACGGTGCATGGGAGGGGGGCTTACTAAGTACAGTCCCCACGCGCTAAGGTGTTCCATTAACCCAGCCTCTTGAGTGTGTCCAGAAAAGGAGATGCTAATAAATCTTTCAAGGTGCATCTTGAAGCATCTGAAAATCTTGGGCAGGAGGATAAGAAAGCAGGTATCCCCATCCCTCATTTTTTGATTTCCTAGAGTATCCCTACAAAACAGGGTTGAGAGGAGAGGGAAAGGGAAAGAATCCCTCCCTGTACTCCCTGGCAGCAGCTAAACCATTCATAGAATTATCTGTTCAGTGCTGCTTCCTTGCAGCCTTGATCTTTTCCCTGCTCTAGGGAAGCCAGTGCTGGTTGGCATGACAAGACAGACTGGTTGCCTGTTGGTTGCTTTAGCTCTTCTTTTCTCCCTGCCTTTCTCCGTCGTTTCCTGGGCTGTTTAAGGAGAGTGACAATAAGAACCTACCTGGCAGAATAGCTTCTAATAGTTAGGGCTGTCAAATTGTGGGAGGCTTGTGTACATTTGACTGCTCCTAGGAACAAACTGCCTCTGAAGAGTTCAGCTGCCCGGGGAGGCAGAGGGCTGTGAAATATGCTGGCAGGCTTTCCCCGTTGACTACTCTTTTGCTGCAGTTGATCTGAACCTTTGCTGCCTCTCCAGACAAGGGCTCACCAGTGAGATGAGTTGGGCAGTCTCATTATAATCCCACTCGGACACTTACCTGTGTCACAAAAATAATAGCTGATTCTGCTGAGAGGTTCTTATTGCCCAGGACTCGGGCTCGAACAGCATGAGGTACAGCTGGGTAGGATTCAGGGTCATTGGCAAAGCTGGGGGAGGGGGTGTCTCATGGCAGGAGGGAGTGACATAGGCAGAGCTCTGTGTGTGCAGGATCCCCAGGATTGGAATAGCCAGGCAGCTGCAAGGCAGGATGGAAGGGCACTGGCACAGAGCTGTGTGGTGGAGGAATTTGTACAGCTCCTGCCCAGGCTATATTTGGTTCTAGACAGGTCTGTTAAACCTTCCTCTTCCCAGCTTTGCTCAAAGCCGCTGAGTTGCACTTCTGCCTCGTAGGGTGTGTTGGCAAAGGGTTAGTAATTTAAACCATTGAGGGTGATGAAATCTCATTTCCAGAATCTGGCATTAATGCCCTGTCGCTCTCTGCTCAGCCGCCCACCGGAAGTGCTATTGACATTTCTTTTGCACTCACATCTTCCCCTCAGGATAACTGATTCTCATTAGAGATGGCATGTCAGCAGAGTCTGCCTCTGATGTGGCAGGGACCTTTAGCTTCATTAGACAAGAGATACAAGCTATGGCTACACTAGGGCGCTTACAGTAAGCTCTCTAGTGTAGCCGCTCTAAGCTATGAGAGAGAGCTCTCCTGTCAATTTCATTAATCCACCCAAAGGAGCAGTTGGCAGGAGAAGCTTTTCCATCAATATAACTGTCCACACTGATGCTTAGGTCGGTGTAACCAGGGGCGGCCTGAGGCCAGCTGCAGCAGCTGGCGCCCCAGGCGGGCGGCGTGATCGGCGCCCCCGCCTGCACGGCCGTCAATGGCCGTGACGTCATCATCGGGCGCCCGGGCCAGCGGTGCTCTAGGCAACTGCCTAGTTCGCCTAGGCTCACAGGCCGCCCCTGGGTGTAACATATGCTGAGCAGAGTGTGTGTGTGTGTGTGCCTTAATCATACCCCTGAGCGATCTAAGTTATACCGACATAATGTAGACATAGCCTAAGGGCTCTAGACTGGCCAACAAGAATGGCTGCTCATAACTCTTCGTGGATCTCTCTAAAAACAGAACGGTCTCAAGGAAGACATGAAGTGAAAATCTCCAGCACAGTTGTGGGGTTTTCTGCAAAGGGAAAGAAGGGTGGCTTAAGTCAGTCAGCCAAATCTTCAAACTCCTCTTAATTTACAAAGATGATTAGTGAAAATTGGGTATTCCCTTACCCTTCCTAGAGAATTGTCTCAAAAGACATGTCCAAAATTTAGCATCTCTTTGCCCCTAACTTTCTAGAATATAACTTTGCAGATCTTTATTCCCATTGTACTGAATGGGAAACTGAGGCATGGATAAGAGATGTGATTTGACCAGGATCCCCCAGCAAGTCAATGCCAAAGCTGGGAATAGAACCCAAGGGGCTGATTTTTCAGTTACCTCACACCAGTGCAAAATAGGTATAGAATACCCCCATTCTTATTTGGTAGCATTTAGCCCAGGTGTAAATGGCTTTCCCAAGATGAGAATCAAGCTGAAGCCCTTTTTTCCTTATCCAGTAGAGTAAGAGAAAAGATGGGAATATGACTTCATCTAGGAGCTGTTTGTGGCTGTTCTTATTACTTTAACGTAATTACACCTCTGCTTTTCCACATTCAATTGTGCATCTGGTTAAACGAAGCAATGGTAACTAGTGGCTGTTACAGCTAATTATCATAATTTCAATGAACAAATGTGGATTGTTGTTTGTAGATGTTTGGTTTAGAAGAGATTTCTGTCATTTCATTTACGGCCAGATTTTCTCTCTTTCTGTTTACGTGCTGTCACCCACCCCCACATTACAGTGGTCCTAATAGGTTTCCTTCTGTGTCGTGGTCACAAAAGATGTGACTTTGTTACAGCACCCTTTAAGGAGCTTAGCACAAGCTGTAGTAATTTATGCTTTTAGCTCTGGAAATCCCAGTTCAGTCCCTGGGCTGTTGGCCAAGATGGCAACCATCACACAGTAATGTAAAAGTGAGTTGTGAATGACTTGCATGTATATTGCTAACGTAATATATAATACTCATATATTCCTAACTTCACTTGGCACTAAAATGCAGCCACCTCTGGCACAGATCTTGACAACTGTATATGAGTAAAACAACAGCACACAACAATTTAGAATAGGAAGCCATGAAGAATGTCAGGTCCATTTGAATGTAGGGCATCAGCGAATCATAAATCCTGGGGCTGGAAGAGACCTCAAGAGGTCATCGAGTCCAACCCCCTGCCCAAAGCTGGAGCAACCCCAACTAAATCAACCCAGCCAGGGCTTTGTCAAGCTGGGACTTAAAAACCTCTAGGGATGGAGATTCCACCACCTCCCTAGGGAACCCATCCCAGTGCTTCGCCACCCTCCTAGTGAAACAGTTTTTCCTAATATCCAACCTGGACCTCTCCCACTGTATCTTAAGACCATTGTTCCTCTTTCTGCCATCTGCCACTACTGAGAACAGCCTTTCCTCTTTGGAAGCTCCCTTCAAGAAGTTGAAGGCTGCTATCAAATCCCCCCTCACTCTTCGCTTCTGCAGACTAAAGAATCCAAAATCCCTCAGCCTTTCCTTGTAGGTCATGTGCTCCAGCCCCCTAATCATTTTGGTTGCCCTCCACTGGACCCTCTCCAATGTGTCTGCATCCTTTCTATAGTGGGGGGCCCAGAACTGGATGCAGTACTCCAGATGTGGCCTCACCAGAGCCGAATAAAGGGGAATAATCACTTCTCTAGATTTGCTGGCAATGCTCCTTGTAATGCACCCCAGTATGCCATTGGCCTTCTTGGCTACAAGGGCACACTGTTGACTCATATCCAGCTTCTCATCCACTGTTATCTGCAGGTCCTTTTCTGCCGAACTGCTGCTTAGCCACGATGTCCCCAGCCTGTAACAGTGCTTGGGATTTTTCTGTCTCAGGTGCAGGACTCTGCATTTGTCCTTGTTGAACCTTATTAGATTTCTTTTGGCCCAGTCATCCAATTTGTCTAGGTCACAATGGACCCTATCCCTACCTTCCAGTGTATCTACCTTTCCCCCTAGCTTAGTGTCATCTATGAACTTGCTGAGGGTGCAATCCATCCCCTCACCCAGGTCATTAATAAAGATGTTGAACAAAACCGGCCCTAGAACCAATCCTTGGGGCACTCCGCTTGAAACCCACCGCCAACCATACATTGAGCTGTTGAGCACTACCTGTTGGGGCCCAACAATCTAGCCAGTTTTCTATCCACCTTACAGTTCATTTATCCAATCCATACTTCCTTAATTTGCTGGCAAGGATACTGTGGGAGATCGTATATCACATCCACGGACTTCCCCAGTGTCCACAGAGCCAGTTACCTCATCATAGAAGCTAATCAGGTTGCTTGGGCATGACATGTAAGAATGTAATTTAGTCAAGCTGGATTATGGTGGAAAACTGGGGCTAACATCCTGTCATTCTGGTGACAAGTGTCCTGGGATATTTAATTACCACGAATGGGTAGGGCTTTGGCTCACTGACAGACAGTTCCTCCAAAAAGCTCACCCTCATTAGGAATCCATCTCACCACCCTTTAAAGAAAATCTGTGTTGAGAGGATACTGTTGTGTGTTCTGAAACAGACACTTTAACTGGCTTTGGCTTATTCCCTTAAGAGTCTGGTGTCTAAATGCAACAAAAGCTTTCACTGCTCAAGCAAGCAAACATAAACCTGAGGTTACAAAGATCATGTGAGGGAGGTTTAGTGGGGAGCAGCCACCTCTCCTTTCAGCTCTGCAGTATCTGCAGAGCCTGAGCCAGGTATCAAAGTAGTTTGCACTGGTCCTGTAGGAAACCACATCCTTTTCTGTTTGTTTTGGTCTCCATCAGTGCTTTGTGAACAGAGGTTTCTTTGTCCATGGCATCACCTCCACTGGAACTTGGTGTCTCTGTGTTTACAACATAGATGTTAGCCTCTCCATTCCCCCAGTGTCATCCATAGATTTTTGTCCCCACTTGAAAACCAGGGAATTTGATGTCAGATGTGGTTTCATATAGTACAGAACAGATGGGGGGAATCTTTAATTTGTAGTGCAGGCAGGGACTGGGAGTTTGGGAGAAGGAGGCAATGAGCTGCCCATTGATGTTAGTGGGAGTTTTTCCCTCTACTTCAGTGAGTTTGGATCAGCCCCTAGAGAGGGACTTTCACTCTGGGAATAAAGGCACTTTCATGCATGGAGCCCTGGGCTTTGCCCATTTTATTTTTAGTGATTTGTCTGTTTTGCAAAGGAGTGGGATTTTTCCAGGACTTGCTCAGAGGAGTAGCCGTGTTAATCTGTAACTTCAAAAGCAATGAAGTCTTGCAGCATCTTAGAAACTATCAAATATATATATATTATCATGAGCTTTCCTGGGCAAAACCCTTTTCATCAGCTGATTCCTATCTCGCACCTGGTCCCCGCTACCTGCCTTCCTCCCCTGCCCCCCGCGGAGACGGTGCTCTGGGGAACCAGCTTTTAAGTCAGCTTCCCCAAGCACCAGCTCCTGCTCCCCACACCCTTTGCTGCCTCTATCAGAAGCGACTAGACGAGGGACTAGTTGACTAGTTGCTTACATCCCTACTCTGGGGCAGGACACAGCGGTAGTTTAACATACAGTGATACTATGGAAACTGCCTAAGGTCTTCCGGGTGAGTACCCTGTCTAATAAGTACAGAATATGCTCTACAGAGAGTTCAACACTGTGGATAAGTGATTTGTGGTGCCAACTGGAGCAAAGAGACTTTGGCCCTGTCACAGATAGGGAAGAAAAAAGCCTCTCAAAATCTGGCCCTACTGGGTATTAGCTATGCAGTGGTGGGAGAATCATGCAACAAATCTGTAGACACTGCCCCTTTGGTACTATGTTGTGCTATGTGCCCAGGAGGGCTAACACACAGGGCCTCCCCTTAGAGCTGATCTGCAGCGTTAGCCTTTATTTTGCTGTTATTATTTTAATTAATAAACCAACTTCCCTCCAGGAAGCCAGGAGGCGGGTCCTTTGGAATACAGGCTGTTTACTTCCCTGCTCTTGGCTCTGGGCTGGGCAGGCTATTTTTAAACTCTCCAATGTGTTTTTTTTTTTCTTTTCTCTGGGATTGTTTGCTTCCTGAGGTCTTTTTCTTTTCGCTCGCTTGCTGTCTGCTGCCCTTTTCTTTGCTCAGCTGCTGTGTGCCAGGGCGTGGTGATGCTGATAAGGAAAGAGAGAAAAGAAGGCAAGCAAAGCAGCAGGGAAACTGAGGTGATGAAAATTTGAGCAGTGGGCTGACACATCCCTAAACCCAGAGAAATCTCAGGCCCCATGATGCTTTGAAGCATGCTCTGCCCCAAGGAACATGTTTCCTCTTGCAGGGGCAGAAATCCAAGGCCCATCTGTCACAGTTCCTTTCCTTTCTTCACCCCAGGAACATGGAATACTTGCCCTCCCAAGACTAACTGGAGTCAGGGTAGGTCCCTCTTGCATTGCTCAGCAGTCTGTAGCTGGTCACCCAGCAGAGTTTTGTGTCTTTGTAGTTATCTTCTGCCTTCCTGGGCTGGTATGAAAACTTTCATCAGCCAGTCAGCTCTCCCCTTTGCTTTCACAATCTGGTATTCCACCTTGTCTTTATGGAAGAGGCTTGCAGTGATTAATAGGGATGGAACCAATGGGGTTCTAGAGAAATGTTTTTCAAAGCATGTAGAATCCTTTCTGTGAGCCTGATTCAAAGCCCAGCAAGGTCAGCAGGAAGACACCCATTGACTTGCGTGGACTTGAATTGGGCCATGTAGGAGTTTTGAGCTATCCTCTAGAATTCTGTGATTGCACTTGTGCAAAGGAGCAATAGAAGGGTATGTCTACACTTGCAGCCTAATTCGAACTAGGGCTGGAAATGTAGGCATTTGGAATCGCAAATCAAGCCCGGGATTTAAATATCCCGCTCTTGATTTGCATGTTCCCGGCCGGGTGCCATTTTTGAAATTTACAAGCCCGGACTAACTGCCCGTGTCTATACGCGGCAGGAAGCGAGCGTTTGAAATAAAGCCCTATTTCGAACTACCTGTTGTTCCTCCTGCAATGAGGTTTAACAGGTAGTTCGAAATAGGGCTTTATTTCGAACTACCGGGTCCCTGCCACGTGTAGACGCGGGCAGTTAGTCCGGGCTTGTAAATTTCAAAAAATGGCACCCGGCTGGGAACATGCAAATCAAGAGCGGGATATTTAAATCCCGGGCTTGATTTGCTATTCCAAATGCCTACATTTCCAGCCCTAGTTCGAATTAGGCTGCAAGTGTAGACATACCCGAAGAGTGATTCTTTTTGGTTACATTCAGCTGGGCTTGTCAGACCGCTGTCTGCCTCATCCTCCCCCCCATGCTCTGATATTAACTCAATAGGGCAAGTTCTGTCTGGTTACAAGGAGCTTTCAGGGAAGTTTAAGGTTCAGAACAATGAATCTGCAAATCATCTGCTTAGCAGTGCACATTAAGGATGTTAAATATAGGTTAATTTACTAGTCGAGTAGTTGATGGAATTTCCATCGACTAGTCGATAGGCACTTCCATGTTCCTCCTTTGAAATGTACAAGAGCTTTCTTGTGCATTTCAAAACTGTGCATTTCAAAATTGGAACTCCACATGCAACCTGAACCAGCGGGAAGTCCCTCTGACTCCGGGCTCCATGCGCTTTGAAATGCACAAGAGCCCGAGGGCACCCTAGAGGTGTTTAAGTCTTGGCTTGACAAGGCCCTGGCCGGGTTGATTTAGTTGGGATTGGTCCTGCCTAGAGCAGGGGGCTGGACTTGATGACTTTCTAAGGTCTCTTCCAGCTCTCTGGTTCTATGATTCTATACAAAGAGTGCTTTGAAATGCCACACGTAGAGCCTGGGATCAGCTGGGGACTCCCCAGCTGACTCCAGACTCCGTGGAAACCCCGCATGGAGCTGACCCCAGGCTCCACATGGAGCTGCTGCTTTGAAATGTTGCGGCAGCGTTTCAAAGGGGCAGCGCCGCACAGAGCTCAGGATCTTCTGTGTAGCACTGCCACTTCGAAGTACCCCCTTTTCCCCCCTCCCTTTACTCCCTCTATCTGATAGCAGGGGGGAAGCGACTAGTCGACTCGACTATCTGATAAGCATTTGCTTATCGGATAGTTGACTAGTCCTTATCATCATTAGTCTGAACCTACAGCGTTTAGCCACACAGGTTGTTCTTCATCCCAGTATTCCTGTTGACTTCCATGGTATTACTCACCTGAGGGAAGGCTGGAGGTTCAGAGATTTCCAAGTCCAGCTAGACCATTGTGATCACAGGCCAGAGAACATGCCCCAGTAGCTATCAGGCTGTGTTCCCCTCTCCTTGCTCGTGGAACTCCCTTTAATATGCTAGGAAGCTACAGGACGTCCTTCCCTCATGCCTTGTCTCAAGTCCTAATTGGCTGAGGGTATTGACATTGAGTCCTGCCAGTATGACAGAGCTGGGGTAATTGCACTGTCATGGGCTGAGCAGGTCTCTGGCCAAGTAGCCAGTGAAATTCTGATGCCAGATTCTTTATTTCCTGTGGTATTGGTGATTTCCGTGCATTGTCAGCTTCACAGTCCACTCCAGTGGCCTTTGAAGTTGTGATTGGCTGTGCTGTTTGCCTAGACAGCATCTTCCCAGAAAAGGAAAGTAAAACTTGCAGCTTGAGCTTAGAGTGAGATCTACAAATAGGGTGTTGCCTAAATAAAGAACATTTTCAGGGCTCCTCAAAATGTTACCATTTCTTTTCCTATTGCATTCCTTGGGAGAACATTTAGCTTGGAATGTCTGATCTTCCAGACATGTTTGTCTTCAGATTGAGGCATTTGGAAATCATAGTCACAAGCCTGGTTTAAAACCCTCCGCTCACATAATGGTGGTAGTGTCTGTCACAACAGCCACAGCCAGTAATGACTGTCCTCAACTAACCTATTTCCATCTGACCCCCACGGAAATCTTGTGTAGGGGGAAGGAGCAGTTCAGATTTGAATAATACTTTTGGTTCTCCCCTTCCCTGTTATACCATCATCTAAAACTCTAACCCGGAATCAAACTTTTTGAAATAGAGATGGAGGGAAGGGGTTGAGTGTTAAACAGGCACAAATCAGGAAAGGAAATGGAAAAAAGCCAGTGTCTGGGCTTTCCAGCCCAGCACTAGAGGTAGGTTTTGGGTAGTTTGCAGAAGCTCTTGAGCCTGGACCGTTATTATTAATTACTGTTTGGAATAGGATGTTGATGATTTTATTCAGAATTAGCTGCTCATCATCAGCAGTGTGCTTATTGGTCATGTACAAGGCGTAGCTAGCAAGACATCTGTCCAAAAGAGCACCTACAAGAAGCTAAGCGTTGGGCTAACACTTCCTTGACTGCCCCAGAAGGGCTTAAAAGGAAGGGCGGGCACAAAACCTCTCCCCATTCTCCTGTGACGCAGCCAGGCATGGTTCCAGACTGTGAGCTTCCTGGAGTGCCCTTGGTGTACGACACCCCAGAGTGACTGTTGAGGGGAGCCTATCAGAGAGAGGCAGCAAGGGGGGGGGGAAGCAGGAGCCGGTGCTGGGGGGGAGCCGACTTAAAAGCTGGTTCCCCCCAGTACCATCTCCGCGGGGGAGGGGGCAGGGGAGGTAGAGGCACAGTGGGAAATGGCATGAGCGGGGACTGATGCAGTCTCTGCTCATGCCGGTTCTGCTGCGATTCCGTGTTTGAAATGTACAAGAGCCCCTCTGGGGGGTCTGGCCCCTCGCTCCCTGCAGGGCTTCCCGCTTTTGAACTGTAGCAAGAACCTGGTAGGATTCTTGCTACAGTTCAAAGGTAGAGGTGCCCTTATCAGCGAATCGGACAGTCGATGGAGATCCCATCAACTATTCAATTAATTAATCTAAATTTAACAGGTCAAATGCTCTCTGTCAGCCACTGGAAACCAATGATTTAGGCATAGCACTGGTATCATGGATAGATCGTCTCTTATAGGAGACTAGCAGACTTACCCAGTGTTGCCCAAGTTCAAGGCTGGGCCTTGGGAATGTGGGGGAGGGTGCAGGAAGCTGGGGGCCAGGAGCCTGTTCTCCCCTTCCTGGGGCCCCCAGCCTGCTTGGGACTTGGTCTTTCCCCTCGCTCCCAGAGTATCCCCGCAGCCTGCCTGGGACCTGTTCTCTCTTCCCCCCCACTTGAGCCCCCAGTCGCCTGGGGCCTTTTCTCTCCCTCCCCCCCCCCCCCCCCACTGCTGTGGCAAAGGGCTGGTGTGGGGGGAGGCTTGGGATAGGGCAGCTAATTACCGGTGCACTGGCAAGCAAGATGGCAGCTCTTCTGACCACTTCTTTGCCACTCTCGTATTGCATCGTTTAGGAGTTCTTGAACAAATGGACTCGCACAGAGACTCGTTCTAAAAATATCTATCGATAGACTGTGTGGGGATGGATGGTGTTCCCTACATGGCTACGGGGAGGGACTGCCAGGAGCAGTCACTATGGCTTCCTACTCCGGGAGGTGGGGCGCACCTGTGTTCAGCTCGTGGCAGGGAGAATGTGTTCTATGGACAGCAGAGTAGGAGGAGGAGCTCGGGTCCCCCACAGACAGGGGCGGCAGGCAGTCAGTTTGCAAGCGAAGCTGGTTTTTAAACTGGTTCCCAGTGGGGCTGGGAGCGCCCTGGCTGCTAGCTCTGCCCCTGGAGACTGCTGAGTAGTCGTGTAACTGCTAACATTTGATGTGGTTACACGATTATTCAATTACACAGTGTCTAACATCCTTAATACCCTTCCCCTCATATGCCCTTATATGCCACCTCTGAGCATGGCTAACTGGGCCTAACTGATGCATAAGGGCTCTGCTGATAACAGAGTGGGAATCCAAACCCACATGGAGGGCTTGGAAGATGTAAGTTACATCAGCAAACTCCCTCAGGCTCCCCTTTGTATTGGCCCCCAAAGTCCAGCCAGTCCCGATGTGAGGGGCTTCTGGCAATCCCCAGCATGATTGTGCCAGTAAGGCATGCAGCTTCCACCTCAAATCCAGTTCTGCTCATTGCAGATCCAACTGTGGGCATGGCTTTTTAATCTACACTTGGCTCCAGCATCTTTCTCCCTGCAGGATAACTTGCAAATTGGCGCAGTCTCCATCACAGCCTCCTGCCCTCCTCAGCCAGAATGTTTTCCCAGCAATTGACTGGCCTGTACTTTGCATCGCTCAAGGAGGAGGGAGGCTGTGTGTCAGCAGCTGCGTTTCAGCCCGCTGGAGTTCCTGCCACGTGGAATGCTTTCCTCACCCTGTATGCTAGAGAGAACTAGAGCAGATGGTTCCTGTTGCTGGGAGTCGAGGCTGCTGCTCTGACAAATCCATGTGTCAGAGGGCCTGAGTTCACAGGCCTCTACCTTCTTGTCTGGGTTCAGATGCTCAAGGAGCTTCCCCCCGGAAATGGGATGCAGGGGGTTCTGCACTCTCCTGTGGGAAACCAGTTGTAAGAGTTTTTCCAGAGGAGAAAGGGCAGGAAGGATGGTCCAGTGGTCAGGGTAGTAGGGTTCGGAGACCGGGGTTCTCCCTTGGGCAAGTCTTGGAGGGTATGTCTGGAGTCCGAGTGCAGGGATTGCAGTTCAGGATGGCAGAGCCAAGCCAGCTGTAGTCTAGCTAGCTCAGGTCCCGGCACAGTATGCCGCAGTGGCATGGGCTAGCCCCGGGAGGAATTACCAGGCTCCCGGGCAGGCTCCGTACAGTTCATGTTGCCACGGCTTTCAAGACTTGAGCTAGCTAAATTAACATTTGTTGACGCTAGCTATAATCAGACCTCATCATTGTAATCGACATATTCTTAATGCTGCGGTTCCCTCCCTGTAAAGCGGAGTAGCTCGTCCCTACTTCATGGGGGTGCAGAGGATAAAAACAGTGAAGACTGTGTGGCACCATGAGGCCACAGGAGCAGGGCCCAGATAAGTCCCTGAAAGAGGATGGCAGCAGGGCATCCGCGTGTTTTCTGAACAACAGTATATTCCTCTCCGCCACTCTGGAATGAAGCCTCAGAGACAGGGTCTAGCTGACTTTGAAGGGATGCTCCTGAACAGCATATGCGTTAGTGTTCATGAGTTTGTATTGCTGCACTTGGCCCTTTGCCTCTCATTGAGCTAAACAAGCAAGCACACCTCTGAGGGGGAGCTAGCAGGTGGTAGCTCTAATTCATGGCCTGACTAGAAAAACACTGAAGTTCTCTTGCCCTTAGTTCATCTCTGCAGTTGCATAGTAGTGGACTTCTAGGGGATCCTGCAGGGACTAGGTGGTGTTTAGGTAACTACTTCCGGTCAGAGTATCCATCAGGTTTGGAAGGATCATACTGCTGACTTCTGTGGGGCCCACACCCTGTAGAACTCCTGCCTGGGCACTCCTGCAGGAAAGAGGAAGCAGGATTTGGTGCTGATGTTTTCTCGACAGCTCCTTGGCGTGTCCCGGGAGGTGGGGAGACACCAGTGCATTGTGGTCCCCTGGCTAAGGGCGCTGTGTGCATTACCTGGGACAGGGAAGCAGAGCAAAGTAACCAAGAGTAGCCAGGATTTCTTCTCTCCCTCTCCCACTTTCCCTTCTGGTGTGTGTGCTGTTCACCTTTTGCTGACACACAGGGACTGGAGCAGGCCCTGGGGGCTATGGAGTTCTTCTCTTCAGGTGCTTAATCCTTTAACAGAGGCTAACTCCAGGGGTGGGTAGGGTTAGTAAGATCTGGTCAGTCTGACACGAACCAGGCCTTGGTCCAGCCAGGGCTCACCCTGGCTAACGTGGGATGGAATCATCAGGTCAGAGTTGATAATAGCTGGTGGAGGAGAGGTGGATTGAAGTGGATGGATCTAGCCTGCTAGGATGCTCTGTGCTTCCTTTGATTTCTGAAGTGCAGGTCCGGGTTTCTGGGGCCATGCAACACATATAGCTTTTCCCAGAGAGAGTCCTGGGTTAGGGATTTCAGAGTTGCCTTCCCAGGTGGGAAAACTATCTCCAGAGAGAATGGTATGGGCCCTTTGAGACTGGGACAGCAGGAACACCAGAAAACTTCACTTCCAATGATGTTCAACTCCATAGCGCCGCTCAGACAGACATTACTCATCTCTGTTATGTGAATGACTAGAAACCAGGATGTAAAGACAGTGTGCAGTCTGTTGATTAAACCAAGGCACTCAGTGCTAAGCTCATGTTGAAGCCTAGGCCTGAGAACCAGAACTCCCGAGTTTCATTGCAGCCTCTGTACAATGCTGGACAAATCACTTAGCTGCTCCATGCCTCAGTTTCTCCATCAGTAAAATGAGGCTGATGATGCTCTGTAATAGTGCCCAGAGATCCCACTACCATTTCCCTGGCTCAGAAGGTCTGTGGTGAAGCTACAGTCATTAATATTTTTAAAGATGATTGTGATCCTTGGGTAGAAGGCTTTCAAAAAATACAAAGTTGTTACAAAGGATTTATTCAGAGTCTGATTGCTTGTTACTAACATAGAATGTAAGCTTCTCTCTTGTTGGCATTTTTATTGGGATTTCTAGTCTTCTCCAGTTGCTTTAGATGCTTTCATGAGGGTGGGTTTGGATTACTTATCTCCAAGTGTCCCAATCAACCCTAAGAAGTTGTACATGTACCGCTGCACACTTTGAAATGCAGTCGCAGTGGCTAGCTCTACAGCGTGTATCCAAGCTAAAGCCAGGCAGCAGGCTGCCATTAGGACCTGGTTCTAGGCTGCCTTATTCCTTGCAAAGCCATTTACGCCTGTGCAAATTAGGAGACCAAACACTTCCACCAGAGGGTGAGTGGAAAATACTAATAAGGTGGGAACCTGTACCTACAGGTGTAAAAGATACTCAAATTGCAAGGCCCACTGTGTAGTGGTTGTATTTCTGGGAATTGGGATTTCTGGATTCTAGTCTTATTTCTGGCAGTGACTCTCTATGTTTCTCTGGACAAGTTCCATAAGTTCTCTGTTCCTCTGCTTCCCACGTGTTCAGCGGTGGTATAGATCCTTCCCTACCTCATATGAAGACACTGTTGTTCTAGTTTAAATTTAGAATTCTGTTCATGTATTTCAGCTTTGAAGCGATCTTTCGAGGTCGAGGAGGTAGACCAGTCTCTGAATTCCTCCACGCCACAAAGACGACCTCCGAACCCTCTCCTCAGATCCACCGTAACCAGCTCCACACAGAAATTCCAGGATCTTGGGGCCAGGAATTCAGACACACCTGCCAGACATGCAG
Organism: Rafetus swinhoei; assembly: GCA_019425775.1. Classification (NCBI taxonomy): domain Eukaryota; kingdom Metazoa; phylum Chordata; order Testudines; family Trionychidae; genus Rafetus; species Rafetus swinhoei. Next base: position 7,404,749 of record CM033438.1, read on the forward strand.
ATGCTCCAGGCCAGCGATCGCCTAAGTCATCGCTAAGGAAGGTGGAGCTCTCTGGACCCAAACTCCCTGAGCCTGTGTCACGAAGAACAGAAATTTCCATTGATATCTCATCTAAGCAAGTGGAGAATTCCACTCCAGGATTATCAAGGTTTGGCCTCAAGAGAGCAGAGGGGCTGGGGCACAAACCTCCTGAGCCCACTCCAAGAAGAACTGAGATCACTATAGGCAAGCCCCAGGAGTCCGCTGTTCGGAGAATGGAAGCCCCCACCTCAAAAATCCCGGAGCTGCCTCAGCGGAGAGCCGATGCAGCCAGTGCCCCCCTGCCTGACATTGCCACCAAACGGGTGGAAATCCAGGTGGCAAAGTCTCCAGAAGCCCCAGTCCCACCTATCAGGCAGGTGGAGAATTTGGAGCCTTCCTTGACCAGTCAACATCTCCAACTGGAATCAAAGACACAAGTAATGGCTGAAATCCCACCAAAGGGTCCAGGGGGTAAGTAGAGCTCTGGGCAAATATTTATGTAATATGTTGACTAAGTTTATGCCTGCCTATGTCTTCCATTAGTGGCAGTCCTCTGCCTGCTACTCGGGTGATATCTACACTGGGAAGGTTTGGCGACAAAAGTGCCGTCAACATGCAGTAGTTGCCAAAAGTGAAAACTGGTCATACCAGTTTTTCTCCTCTGATTGTTGACATTCATGGCCACATTGCTAGTTCCCCTGTTGATAAATAGAGCAAAGCAATGTGGGTAAACATCCCACAGTGCCATGTTATGGGAAGGCAGAGCTGACCTCTGTGCTTCTTGGGATTCCCTCTCCAGTCCTCCCATTAAAGCAGCAGAACAGAAGCATTCCAATTATTTGTTTTTTGTTTTGTTCCCCATATGGAGCAGCTCACTCAGCTGTCAGATACTTGCCAGAGCTTTAAAAGGGGAAGGGCACATGCCTGCAGGGCAGCAGAGATTAAAAAACACTGAGCACAGCCATCAGGACTGGCAGTGTCAGATATTAGTGGAAGCCAGTTCTCTTGACGAAACAAACAGCAGAGTCCAACAATAACGGGAAAGGAAAAGACAAAAGTCTCTTGCAGGGGTGGAAGCTTTTTTGTCACCAAAACTGGGTGTTTTTTCTAACAAAAGTTGCACTGCAGTATGAATGCTCTGTTTGGTGACAAAGCATGCCAGTGTAGATAAGGCCTTATTTAGAGCTAACCCTTGCTCTCTTTGCTTCTGTGGTGATGTCTGGTGCTGAGTCTGTACCCGCTAGCATCTAAACGTATGTGATCATGGGTCTGTTACATTTGGCTTTCCATGATGCTCACTAACTGATGGGGATACTGACGCACTTTCGTTAAGTGGCTGCAGGAGACCCCAAAGCTTGCTGCGAGTACAATGAGAAAATAGGTGAGGACCCTTTTCCACAGCTGTTTGCCAGACTTGTAAAATGGGACAATGCTGCCATTTTGGTCCACAATCTTGGGCCCACATGCCTTGCCAAGGTCTCCTGAAGCAAAGCAGCCACCGAGGTGATGTGAAAAGTGTGGACTTGGCACCTGTGGTGCTTGCTGTTTCGTTTTCTTGCTGACCCTTGGGACTCCAGCACTGTGACAGCAATTACTGGCCTGCCGGAGCAGTCATCCAGCCACTCTCTTAGCAGAAATCAGGAGTTCTTTCCCTCTGGCCCTTGTAGCCAGATGCCGTCATTGTGTCATGGACTGGAGCCACTATGAAATTGGAGCCCTGTTTTACATTAGCTCTATCTTGTTTTTGATTAGTCCTGCATTAGATATTTAAACTAGCTCCCCTTCCCCAGCAGCTGCAAGGCCTTTTCTCTCCCCCCACCCCTCGTGTTTTAAAGAGAGTTTGTTCTGTTCTAGCGCTTTGATTATTTTCCCATTCCCCAGTCTCCTCCTCTGCTAGGTGCAGCATTGGCGGCAGAGGCCATGAGCCCCCCGTCCTGCCCGCTCTTGTCCAGGGCTCTCGTAAGTGGATCCCTTGTGGGGTGGCGTGTTACTGCGGAAACAGGATCCTGGGCGGGAGAGTTGCACAGCCCTCCTTTCTCTCGCCTCCTCCCCCTCCCAACTCAGCCAGCCCAGACAGGAGTTAACCAGACTTCCTTACAAGGCAACAGCCGCCTGTCCAGGGCTGTTGTTCGGTTGCTTTATTAGCTCTGGCTAGTGGTTGGAGAGGACAGAAGAGCTGCCTCCGTCGTGCCCTTCCCTCTCAGCCCCAGAACCTGTTCCAAGCCTTGGGCCCTTACCTCTCAGGAGCCTCCCTGCTTCTCCCCCTTCCCCACGCTTCCAGCTGGGCTGTTTGGTTGAGTGACAGCTGCCAGCAGAGGCTGTTAGGCTGGTTTTGCTGGGGAGGCCTGGCCTGTAGTAACACTTGGTCAAGAAGAGAATGATTCTCTCCTGCCCCCACATTCTGCCACTGGCTGCTGGACCCGCTCATTGTCATTATGCTGGTCTGAGGACCGCGCCTCTCAGGCATTAGCACTTCTCCAGGTGGCCTTCCATGGAACGAGGACAGCCAAGTTATCTGATACGGAAGCTGTGCTGGGCCCCTTCCCAGGCTTGGGCCTAGCCCCAGGAGGGCCCACTGTGAAGTAAATGGCACAGAATTGCATCTAGCTCCCTCACCCTTCATTTCCATGTACCTTTGATGTCTCTGCCTGTCTTTGAAACCCGCCCCCCGCCCTCCTCCCTGGCCTTCTGTGAGACAACATGGTCTCTAGGGAGTCCTCCTCCTCCGCTTGGCCTAGGGTGAGAGATGGTGCTGAAGGGCTGTTAGCAATTGGGTGTGTGAGGAGTTGGTCTGTGCCATTAAATAGATGGGGCTAAGCTCCCAGAGACCTTAATGGCAGCAGTGGCTGCTCAGGGCTTCTAAAAATCAGGCTCAGAGCACATCAAGTTGGGTGCCCAAAAGCCAAAAAATCAAGAGAAGCCACTTTTTTGATGCAACTGACTTGCCCAGGATCTGAGGGTGGCAGTGGCAGAGCCAGGCTTGAAACCCACAGATTCTGGCTCTCAGTGGCTTGGGCTAACCATGAGCTCAGAAAGGTAACAATATGTGGAATGAGGAAATGGTGAAGTCCCCCCATTCCACCTTTGTGCAGCCTTTGTAAGAAGAGCAGAACAGCCCTGGTGGGGCAGAGAGGGGGACAACTGCAGCATCTCACTGTACGAACTCTGATTGTCTGGGGCTGGGTGAAATCTGAAAAACTAGCACAATAAGCCATAAAACCACTGCAAGTTGGCCCATGTTGCCCCACCCTACTCTGGGCTTAACGAGATCAGTCAGATGCTTGATGGGTCTGATCCTGCCAAGCATGAAGCACCTTCAGCGAGGTGCTGGGTCCTGTCTCTCCCACTGGCACTGAGTTCAGCACTCCACAGAATCGGCTCCTTTTGTAGGGACTGGAGACAGTGCCTAAGCTGCAGAATCCCTGGACAGCTGCCTGGAAGTGAGGGTGTCTTTAAATCAAAAGGGGGCTCCAAAATCCTAAGACAGCTGCTCAGAGCGAGGTTTACACAACAACACAGCTGTCTGGGGTACGATTTACAAAATGAGACAGCCGGACTCTGTGGGATTGGTACAAAGAGGGCTTTCAGGCCCCGTGACCAATAAGAGCTGAGAAACTGAACTGAAAGGCTCATCCTCCTGGTCCCTCTTCCTCAGCTCAGATTTACAGCCCAAGAGTTAGTGCAATATCCTCACTGCACCCCTCGAGCCCCCAGCACCCTTTCCCCCTCTCCCATCACCATCATAGCTGCTCTCAATTGTGAACTGTAAGCTGCTCACATAATCAGGGCTCCTTGGGGCACTGTCTCCTGTGAATGGTGGTAAGTGCCCGTTCCAGCAGAGCGCACTCTGTGTTTTATGGGACTAACCATTGTTTGTCCTATCTGGCCATGGAGAGAGCATCCTGCTCTCTCAGGCCAGCGGTGGGATGGGGACTGATTGGCTCTTCGTTTGCTGATCGTGGGCAAAGCAAACAGAGCTGATGTCTGGAAAGCCCACGTTTGCTCAGGCAGAACAGGGAATACTGAGCACATGGACTTTGAGAGCCAAAGTGATCTCCACAGTGGTAGGGCAGAGAGAAAGAAGGCTTCTGGGAATCCCCTGAGAAGGGGAAGCTACTACTGGACCCTCCCACCTGAGAGTCCTCTTTGGAGGGGAAGAATAAAACATCTCTCTTCCCTTTCTAAGATGGAAGGAATGTCTGGGGTGGGGCTTGTTCTTCTCTTCAGTCTTATAAGGCCACAGGGAGCCACAGGCTGCTATGATACAAGAGCCAGGACTTCTCCTCCCAGCTGAGGTGCTGGGTCTAAGCTGGTAGAGTGATAATGCAAGAAATCCTGTTCTGAGGAGGGGGTATGGGCTATTGATTCCAAGCTAGGCCCAGGGGGCTGTGATTTTCCTTAGCTCTGAGTAGTAGTACAGCTGGATCTGCTTCCGGGCCGGGGACTTCAATACAGGTGCAGTCCTGGAAAAGATGAACCCAGGGTCTGAATGTGAGTGTAGAGAGGCAGGCCATGGCTGAGCCCCACAGAGAAGAAACTGGAATAATCGCTTACATTGTGAGGTCTTGGTATGTGGCTTCTGCCATCATCCCAAACTCTCCTTCCCTGGAATTGAGTTGGGTGTGGGAGGAAATTACTCTTAAAGCTGCATGTGAATCTGAAACAGAACGAATCAACCCAAGAGAAAAATAAGCTCTCCTCTTTCAATGAATCCATCTCCTTGGGAGCTGGACACTGCATGGATTTACACTGGGATTAATTTGGCCCTGTGACTGAAAGAATGCAGCTTTCATTTGGAGGGTGATGACGGCATGGTGACTCATAGAATAGAATCATAGAATCACAGAGTTGGAAGAGACCTCGGGAAGTCATCGAGTCCAAAGTCACCCTGCCCAAAGCAGGAGCAACCCCAACTAAATCATCCCAGCCAGGGCTTTGTCAAGCCGGGACTTAAAAAACCTCTAGGGATGGAGATTCCACCATCTCCCTAGGGAACCCATCCCAGTGCTTCACCCTTCCCCCCGCAAGGAAATAGTTTTTCCTAATATCCGACCTAGACCTCCTCCACTGCAACTTGAGACCATTGCTCCTTATTCTGCCATCTGTCACCCTTGAGAACAGCCTCTCTCTGTCCTCTTTGGAACCCCCTTTCAGGTAGTTGAAGGCTGCCATCAAATCCTCCCTCGTTCTTCTCTTCTGAAGACTAAATGAGCTCAGCTCCCTCAGCCTCTCCCCATAAGTCATGTGCACCCTAATAATTTTTGTTTCCCTCTGCTGGACTCTCTTCCATTTGTCCACATACTTTCTGTACTGTGGGGCCCACAACTGGACACAATACTCTAGTTGAGGCCTCACCAGCGCCAAATAGTGGAGAGCGATCCTTTCCCTCAGTCTGTTGGCAGTTCTCCTACAAATGCAGCCCAATATGCTGTTAGCCTTCTTGGTTACAAGGGCACAATGTAACCCCCACGTCCTTTTCTGCTGAACTGCTGCTTAGCCACTATGTCCCCGGCCTATAGTAGTGCTTGGGATTTTTCCATCCCAAGAGCAGTACTTTGCACTTGTCCTTGTTGAACCTAATCAGATTTCTTTTGGCCCAATCCCCCAATTTGTTTTGATCACTCTGGACTCTATACCTACCCTCCAATGTATCTAGCTCTTTCCCTTAACTTAGTGTCATCCACAAATTTGCTGAGGGTGCAATCCATCCCCTCATCCAGGTCATTAATAAAGATGTTGACCCCAGAGCTGGCCCCAGAACTGACCCTTGAGGCACTCCGCTTGATACCAACCACCAACCAGACATTGAGCCTTCGATCGCTATCTGAGCCCAACAATCTAGCCAGCTTTCTATCCACCTTACAGTCCATTTATCCAAGCCAGACTTCTTTAATTTGCTGGCAAGAATATTGTGGGAGATCGTATCAAAAGCTTTGCTAAAGTCAAGGTACTTCCCCACCACCTTCCCTATATCCACAGACCCAGTTACCTTATCATAGAAGGTAACCAGGTTGATCAGTCATGACTTGCCCTTGGTGAATCCATGTTGACTCTTCCTGATCACTTTCCCCTCTTCCAAGCACTTCAAAATGGATTCCTGGAGGTGGGGACTGAGGTGAGGCTAACCAGTCTGTCATTCCCTGGATTCTCCTTTCCTTTTTCAAAAATGGGTACTACATTTGCCTTTTTTCAATCATCTGGGACATTCCCCCGATCACCGTGAATTTTAAAAAATAATGGCCAATGGCTCTGCAATCACATCAGCCAGTTCCCTACCAACCTTGAATGCATTAGATGCGGCCCCATGGATTTGTGTAAGTCCAGCTTTTCTAAATAGTTCTTAACCTGTTCTTTCTCCCTGAGGGCTGCCACCTCCTTCCCATACTGTGCTGCCCAGTGCAGCAGTCTGGGAACTGACTCAGCTGTTTTAGGGTTGCCAGCTCTGACTGAAGGTATTCCAGGAGATTATTTTCCCCCAACATGATGTAATGTCTTTTTATTAAAATATCCTATTAAAATTCCCAGGATCGATCTCAGCAGTCACCGGCAGATTGATGCTGTTTTTGGGGACTCTAGGCCAGTTTTGGAGAGTTGGCAATCCTATGTGCAAGGGAGCCAAGGGCTGCAAACAAAGTTTCCAGTTATTGTCCAACAGCCAGGACTAGGACCTGCTATCTTCCCCAGTTGTCTCTGCACTTCAGTACAAAGTGTGATCCCTTTGGAGATGGGTGGGTGGCTGGCTGCAGGTGAGACTCTACAGGTCTCTGGGCATACAGCACCTGTGTCCCTGGCCTGTCTCCCTTGGCAGTTGTGACACCTGGCTTGATGCTCTGCTTCATCTAGCTGGGAAATGCTCCTACAGGATGGGTCATGCATGATGCTGCAATATGATGTTTGTGGAAACGCCTTAGCCTCCTGCTGACCTTAGCGGAGCCTTGAAAAAAGCGCAGAAACAATTAACTGCTTGTGACTGCCTCTAGCTTGTTGCTGGGACTTGACTTTATTTCCCTTGAGCTTCAGCTGTGCTGTATTCTCGTGCTTCCCTCTCCCCCATACTGATGCTTTTGCTGAAGGTCTTCAGGAAAGCTTGTGATGCAGGAAGAGGGCTGGTTGGAGAGCTCAGAAGCTCAGAGAGAAACCACAGGGAAAGGAAGCCAAACAAATGGAACAGTTAGTTGTGGTGAAACTGCCATTGTGGGGGCAGAGTGATTAGTTTATATTAAGATTGCCTTAGAGCAGCGATTTCCACCTGCATAGCTTCAAAAGCCACATGGCAGTTTGCCAGGTCCTGGAGGGCTGTGCCTAATTCACATATTAATTTACATGCATATTTAAATCCAAATATTATTGTGCACAACCTGATTATCTGTCTCTTGCTTTTGTTCCTCTTTTGTATTTATGTGCATTAACTTAATGCTGCTTTGACAGCCTTGGAGACTGAAATCCCCAAAAGTATTTATCTCTAGAACAAGCAGCAACCATGCAAACTTTTCCTCTCTTCATCTCATAGAATCATAGGATTGGAAGAGACCTCAGGAGGTCATCTAGTCCAACCCCAACTAAATCATCCCAGTCAGTGCGTTGTCAAGGCGGGACTTAAAAAACTCTAGGGATGGAGATTCCACCACCTCCCTAGGGAACCTATCCCAGAGCTTCCCCACCCTCCTAGGGAAATAGTTTTTCCTAATATCCAACCTAGACCTCCCCCACTGCAACTTGAGACCACTGCTCCTTGTTCTGTCATCTATCACTACTGAGAACAGCCTCTCTCCATTCTCTTTGGAACCCCCCTTCAGGAAGTTGAAGGCTGCTATCAAATCCCCCCTCACTCTCCTCTTCTGTAGACTAAATAAGCCCAAATCCCTCAGCCTGTCCTTGTAAGCCATATGCTCCAGTCCCCTCATCATTTTTGTTGCCCTCTACTGGACTTTCTCCAATGCATCCACACCTTTCTGTAATGGGGGCCCCAGAGTTGGCAGCAATACTCCAGATGTGGCCTCACCAGAGCAGAATAAAGGGGAATAATCACTCTAGATCTGATGGCGATGCTCCACCTAATGCACCCCAGTATGCATTAGCCTTCTTGGCTACAAGGGCACACTGTTGACTTATATCCAGCTGCTCATCCACTGTAACCCCCAGGTCCTTTTCTGCCAAACTGCTGCTTAGCCAGTCCGTCTCCAGCCTGTAACAATGCTTGGGATTCTCTCTGGGTCTTGGCCCCTGCCTCGAAGGGATTTTCTCTAGGGGTAGAAGGCATCATCAGCTCCCCCAAGTCTGTTAATTCCTTAGCTTTTTTTCAGTGTGACAACATGTGAGGGCATGTCCACACCATACCAGATTATGATTGCCCATTCGCTTAATGTGACAGCAGCCAGCATCAGATGGTGGTAACGTTTGGATCCTTCCACCTTCCTAAGCAGGATTTGAACTGATGGCAGGCTACTTCCATTCTGCTGGAAGCATGGCCCAGCAGTTCAGTTGCTAGACTGGGATCTGCGTTCAGTTTCTGCTCTGCCATACACATCCTGTGACCATGGGCAAGTCACTAAGGGTGTTTCTGGATTGTAATTAAACACTTGCACCTTGCCTGGGTCAGCTGACTCAGGCTGCGGGGCTGTAAAATTGTGGTGTGGATGTTCTGGCTTGTCTGCAACCCTCAGCTTGGACTCCAGCCTGAGCCCAACTGTCTCTACTGCAGTTCTACAGTCCTGTAGAGCCCAAGTCAGCTGACCTTGGCCAGGTGCAGGAGTTTGATTGCAGTGCAGACATAGCGAGTCTCTCTCTGCCTCAGCTCCCCCATCTGTAACATGGGGATAATAGCAGTTCTTTGTACCTCACAGGCGTGTTTTTGAGACTAAATACCTTACAGACTCAGAGGGGCTTGGTTGCTACAGTAATAGAGCTGAGAGAAGCCCCTGATGTGGCCTGAGCTGCTCAGTTGCCCAAACTTTTGTGGTGGATGAGCAGAATGTGTGTTTTGCTTAAGTTTCAGAGAATAGTTCCAAACTACATTGTGTCTCAGGCCATACTTCGGACATGCTGAGTTTTGGACACTGGGGCCTTCCCAGTGCGGGGCTGGGGTGAGGAGGGGGAGAGTAATGTTATCAGCTAGACCAGTGTTTCTCAACCAGTGGTACGAGTACCCTCAGGGGTACTCGAGAGAAGTCTGGGGAGTACGTCAACACAACTGAAATTTGGAGAAAACTGAATTTTTGTTTTAAGTTTTACAGTGCTTTATTATGTTTGTACATTTTACACCCAAAAATGTCATCGCCCGCCCGGCTACGATTAAGTTGTTGAAACAAAAATTGTGTGGGTGTGAAAACTGTAGGTACTGGGGGTACTTATTTTTTTTAAAAGTGGGTACTTATATTTTTTTTGTTTGAAAAAGGGGTACTTTATTAAAGAAAAAGGTTGAGAAACACTGAGCTAGACTATTCCACCCTGCAGTAGGTGACAAGAGACAGCCTCGGATGTGGTATAGTCTATAGACAACAGAGTCACTGTAAACAACATGCAGGCAGCTTCCTCAGGGTTACCACAGGCCTAGCAAGCCTTCCACGGAAAGTCTGGGTGGCGAGCACAGCCATGCACAAAAGTGTCAAGTAGCAAACTCTGTACCCAAAGCTCCCTCAACTCCAGGGTAACTTTCTTGTGTCCAGTGGATACCTGTGTCTATAGTTCTGACTACACCACTGACACCTGCCTTCCAGCTCTCTGAGGTTCCTTACCACCCTGTCCTGGTGGGCCAGATCCTTTGGTCCCCTCCCAGTCAAAGCATAGAGTTGGGGTTACCGTCCCCCTACACAGCAACACAGACTCTGAACCAGTTCAGCTCCAAGAGGATTCAGCTATAATGGCTCAGCACCCAGGAAACCAACCTCCAAAAGAATCATAGAACACTAGAACTGCAAGGGACTTCGAGAGGTCAAGTCCAGTCCCCTGCCCTCACAGCAGGACCAAACACCATCTAGTTCATCCCTGAAAGATGTCTGTCTAACCTGCTCTTAAATATCTCCAGTGATGGAGATTCCACAACATCTCTAGGCAATTTATTCCAGTGTTTAACCACCCTGATAGTTAGAAAGTTTTTCTTAATGTCCAACCTAAATCTCCCTTGCTGCAATTTAAGACCATTGCTTCCTGTTCTATCATCGGAGGACAAGGAGAAAAAATTTTCTCCCTCCTTCTTGTAATACCTTTTTAGGTACTTGAAAACTGCTATCATGTCCCCCCTCGGTTTTCTCCAAAACCCCAAACAAATCTGTCTTACCCCATGTAATTTTTTTTACACAAGGAAACTTCATAAGGTCAGGTCAGCCGTCTTCATCAATGAAAAAGAGATATGCACAGTGGTTGCTTCCCCCCTCCCCCCCCACCATTATTTACACTGGGCTTGATAATAATCAAAAGTGCTTTCATTAAGTACAGTCAGCAGGATTTAAGTGATTGCAAATGAAAACAGTCAGATCAAAGTAAGTTACTAAATAAAAGTGGATAAAAACACATGGGGTATGTCTACACAGCAAAGTTATTTCGAAATAACAGCCGTTATTTCGAAATGACTTTCCTAGCGTTTACACAAGCCAACTGCTATTTCAAAATTAATTCAAAATAGCGGAGGGCTTATTTCTAAATTGGTAAACCTCATTCCACGAGGAATAGCGCCAATTTCGAAATTGCTATTTTGAAATAAGCTCTGTGTAGACGCTTATTTCGAAATAGGGGGCCTCCAGCCCTTCCCAGGGTGCCCTGCTTGGCCGCCCTGGGCACAAGGAAACTTCTGACCTGATGTCCTGCCGGAACCAGTTCTGGATGGCCTTAAATGCGATTCAGCGTCCAATCAGTGTGGGCGCGCTATTTCAAAATAGCAAAAAAGCTATTTTGAAATGCATTTTGTGTGTAGACGCGTTATTTCGAAATTAGATATTTCGAAATAACGCTGTAGTGTAGACATACCCATGGCTAGTTCAAATCCATTAAGAAATTTGTTACCTGCAATTTCTTGCCTTAAACAGCTGTTCTTATCTCAGGTGAAAAGCTTCAGAGTTGTTGTTTACCTTGGCCTGGGCTTACAGCTTTTAAAAATTCTTTGTTGTCAAGTAACCTTGGAGGGTGGTGGGCCAGGCAGTTTTCAAAAACCAGCTGAAGACAAATGACTGGTGGCTTTCTCATTGCTTAAATAAACTTTTCCCCAGGGTGGGAACCATTTGTTCAGCACTTCTCATACCCATGGAAAAATACCAGGCTCAAGATGGATTCCAGTGCCAGGTGGCATGGTCACATGTCTTTCTAGGGCCAACCACAGTTTGGGCTTATAGGACAAACATGACCAATCACAAGATGTTGGTTTGAGTACTGAGTCATTAGATACCTGAAGTATCATTAATGGCCCTCATTAGCAGATTTAGAATTATAAACAGATGCACACTTCATATTTCTGACTTCACATAGAAGAATGATAATGCACAAAAACAGGATATATAAATGCAGCAGCTTGTAACTGTAAAACTGACCTGTTTTGCACAATGAATCTTTGAGTTATGCACATTCATATTCATAATGCAGTTTTCATAAAGCTGGGGGCGGGGGCCGGGAGAACTGTGATGACATGTACATTGCATAAAGGAGCCTCTTGAAACCAGTCTTTCCTTGAATACAGGTGTGCTGTCCATGGACACAGTGGTTGCACAGCATGCAGTGGCTGGCTGGGCTGCACCTCTGGAACATGTCCTGGGGCACATTGTAAAACTCTCTAGGCCTGTGGACTAAACCTTCAGCAACCTGACCCTGTGCTGACATGGGTTGGGGGATGAGTCTGGTGATGCAACGCCCTCTGCTGTGGCCCTTATTGCCAGGTGCAACATTGTCCTTGTTCCATTCCCTGCTGCGATGCATCCCCTAGCTTTACCCCTGATTCACACCATAACATCCCCTGTGCTGGCACTTCCGGGGGGCTTTGTGCCTGATGAGGGGTGCATTGCACTGGGAGGGGTGTTCACAGTTGCTTTGCCACCCCTTTCCATGAGTTCAAGGCAGACTCTGCCCCAGGTGTGTTGGCGCCTGGAGATAGATCCCTGCCCTGGTGGTGATTGAGCTCTCGGATTTCTCTTCTCAGGTGTGTGCTTTGTTACTGCCTTCCAAATCACTTCTCCTCTGCTGCCCATTGCCAGGTGTCACCTTGGCACCTGCCTTCTTAACTGCCTGGACCGTTCCTTCTCCAGCTCCCTGTAGGTGCGCATGCTTCATCGCGGCTGCATAAAGTGTCCCTGGATGGCCAGGAAAAGGAGCACTTGGCAGCGTAGAGGGCAGGTTTTACCTCTTCCATCTGTGTAACCCAGTAGCTGTTGCCATTTGCCTGGAGCCCAGATATTAGCTCCTTGGCCTCTGTTAGCTTGGCAGACGCTACGAGGGAATTGTGGTAGGTGCAGCACTAAATTCTCTTCCTTGTCATATCTGGGATGGGGGAATCAGAGGAGAGGTGTAGGAGGGGGTCGTGTGCGTACAACTAGCATAACACTTCCACAGACACCCCCAGGCCCTTTTCAAGGGAGGGATAGCGAGGGCTTCCCAGTGGTTTGGATGGGTGCCAGCCTCATCCTTTAGAAGACACTCATATAATTAGTAATGATTAATTTTTCAAGCTCTCTCTTGTCTGGGGAGATGAGCAGCGTGCCTCAGCTGTTTCTATTCATAGTTCCATCCAGTGCCTCTTGTTGTCACTAATATTCTACTTTCAACACAGACACAAATGTATTTGTATACATATGCATGTCCAAATGCATACCTACACATCACAAGTACATAGTCAAACACACACTCTGCATATGTACATAATACATACACCGATGCATTTGAGCCACAAAAATACCTGGAGACACTCCTCGGCCCATATGTCTCTACAACTGAAGCCTTTCTATGTCAGTAGATAGATGCTTTTTATTTAATTGTTGGGAAAAGCTAGGTTCCCATGCTGGCATCCTGTGGTGAGCATTACACAGTGCCTTTGGAGCAGAGTTGTTCTGTGCTTACAGTAGAAACCTAGAACTTCTGGTTCTCTTGCCCCCTCTTCCTCTCAATTACTGTCACCTTGGGCAAGTTATTTCTTTTCCCTAATCCTCTGGATGCACCTGTGTAAAGTGAATATAATTCCTTTGTAGGCTCCCCCTTGGGATGGGTGCAGTTTAATTAAGCTCGTTGTGTTATACTGCTTTTTTAGGTGAAAGGGGCTCTATTGTGGGGCAGAGTAGTGGTGTTAAATGGTAAGGAATCCAAACAGCTCCTGAGTGCTGTAGTCAATGGATTTTGATCAAGGCTCAAGTCGCTGTCAGAGTGGCTCAGTTTGCAGCCCTCTTGTGCAGTAAGGGTGGTCAAATTGTTCAGCATTTTCCCTGGCAGTAAACTTTACTTTGAAAAATGAAAGGTAAATAAGAGGTTAATGTGCGCCCTTTTGTCTGATGAAGGAAGTAGCTCTAATAAGTTCTGAGAGGAATCCAGTCTGCCTAAGGGAACTAGAAAGATTGATGGGGGGAGAGGTGTAGAGGGTCAGTGTGTACACATGGTGTTAACTGGTCTTTCTTGAGGAAGAGCATCCAAACCTCCATCTTTTAGTCCGCATTCCTTCCATCCCCTCCAAGGCCTCACTGACAAAGTGTTCTAGTGGCTTTCTGAAAGTCAGGTCTCCTGGGTTCTCTTACAGACTTGGCTGCCAGCTGGTTGCGTGAGGCAAGACACTTTTTATCTCTGTGCCTCTGTTTACCCATATAAAAATATGGGATACGGAGAAAAGGAGGAGACGTTGCACGGTATGCAAGAGAGTAGTACGATTGCTCAGGGCTTCAGTATAAATTGGGATAAAAGCCTGATGAGAGTCTTTGAGTTAAGTTTAGAGACAGGAGCAATGGGGTGATGTTGTGGTTGGTGTCTGCTATAGACCAGATCGGTGGATGAGATAGAAGAGGTTTTCTTCAGACAACTAACAGAAGCTTCCAGCTCACAGGTCCTGGTTGTCATGGGGGCCTTCAGTCACCAAGACATCTGGGAAATGGAATGCAGCAGTACACACACAATCCAGGAAGTTTTTGGAGAATGCTGGGGACAGCTTCCTAGTACAAGTGAAGGAAGCAACCTGGGGTCATGCACAGCTTCACCTGCTGCTCACATACAGAGAACAATTAGTAGGGGAGGTAGAGGTGGGTAGCAACCTGGGAAGCAGTGATCATGAGATGGTCAATTTCAGGAACCTGACCAAAGGAAGAAAGGAGAGCAGCAAAATACATACGGTGGACTTCAGAAAAACAGACTCTGACTCCCTCAGGGAACTGATGGGCAGGGGACTGGGATGCTAACAGGAGGGGAAAGGAGCCCAGGAGTGCTGGCTGTATTTTAAAGAAGCCTTACTGAAGGTGCAGGAACACACCGTCCTGATGTGCAGTAAGAAAAGCAAATATGGTAGGTGACCAGCGTGGCTTAGCAGTAAAATCCTTGGTGAGCTTAAACACAAAAAAGCTTACAAGAAGTGGAAACTTGGACAGATGACTAGGAAGGAGTATAAATATATTGCTTGAGAATGCAGGGGTGTAATCAGAAAGACCAAAGCGCAATTGGAATTGCAGCTAGCAAGGGATGTGAAGGGTAATAAAAGAGGTTTCTACATGCATGTTAGCAATAAGAGGGTGATCAGGGAGGGTGCAGGGCCCTTACTGGATGAGGGAGATAACCAAGTGACGGATGATGTTGGAAAATCTCAAGTATTAAATTCTTTTCTTGCCTCTGTCTTCACAGAAAAGGTCAGCTCCCAGACTGCTGCACTAAGTAACACAGTATGGAAAGGAGGTGGGTAGCTCTCAGTAGAGAAGGAACAGGTTGAGAACTATTTAGAAAAGCTGGACATACACAAATCCATGGGGCCGCTTCTAATGCATCCGAAGGTGCTGATGGAATTGGCTGATGTGATTGTAGAGCCACTGGCAATTATCTTTGAAAACTTGTAGTGATCGGGGGAAGTCTCAGATTGGAAAAAGGCAAATGTAGTGCCCATCTTTAAAAAAGGGGAAAAGAACAATACAGGGAATTACAGACTGGTCAGCCTTGTAGTAAGATGAAGGCCTAAAACATAAGCCAATATAGCACAGGCCTGGTTTGAGGCGTAGCTAACAATGGACAAAACATGGCTAACATAAAGCAAAGCTAAGCTGTGAGCAAGAGGCAGGCCCCAGCTCACAGAGCTTGGCACAAACAGGGCTGAGTGCACAAAACACTAATTGGTAATCAGCCTAGGTGCAGAACAATAATTGGTACCTGTCATAAGTGGAAAGAAACATGGTACCACCAGCTCATTAAAAAAGACCTTGGGACCCACTCCTCATAGATACAGACCCAGGTTCAGGAAAGGGTCTAAAATGACAGCATGATGGATAGAGATGATCTAATCAAACCATGAGGTACAGGGCGTTGGGTGGTATCTAAGTAGCGTCAGAGGGTGGCAACCTGATACATCAGCAATGACATGTGATTTGTTTGTACTTGTATATAAAGTGGTGTCTTGGGGGGGCAGTGGAAATTTCCCACTAATTGAGTCATTCCATTGTGGCAAGTTCATGTACGTAGTGGTTCAGTAGAGTCTACTGACAACTATTACTGTACTTCGCTTAACAATCAACCTGGCCTGGCACCTTTGATCCTTATCTGGTTTGTGTTTTTTTGGGGCCCTCTCGAGGTCTGCTGTGGTCATTGGGCCCACATCATGGAGCACACATTCAAGCAGTCTTCTGGTTATCATCATCGATGAAGCCAGAGACATGTGAGGACACCACGGCAGTAAATCCTCCTAACAAGCCTCATCTCAGTCCCAGGAAAAATCATGGAGAAGATCCTCAAAGAATCCATTTGGAAGCACTTGGAAGAGAGGAAAGTGATCAAGAAGAGTCAACATGGATTCACCAAGGGCAAGTCATGCCTAACCAACCTGATTGCCTTCTATGACAAGGTAACTGGCACTGTGGATCTGGGAAAGTCAGTGGATGTGATATACCTTGACTTTAGCAAAACTTTGGGTAGGATCTCGCACACTGTTCTTGCCAGCAGGAAGCATGGATTGGATAAAATGGACTGTAAGGTGAATAGAAAACTGGCTAGATTGTCAGGCTCAGTGGGTAGTGATCAACAGCTCGATGTCTGGCTGGCGGTTGGTTTCAAGCGGAGTGCCCCAAGGGTCGGTTCTAAGGCTGTTTTTGTTCAACATCTTTATTAATGACCTTGATGAGGGGATGGATTGTACCCTCATCAAGTTCACAGATGACACTAAGCTAAGGGGAGGGGTAGATATGTTGGAGGGTAGAGATACGGTCCAGAGTGACCTAGACACATTGGAGGTCTGGGCCAAAAGAAATCTGATGAGGTTCAACAAGAACAGAAAAATCCCAAGCACTGTTACAGGCTGGGGACATAGTGGCTAAGCAGCAGTTCGGCAGAAAAGGACCTGCAGATATCAGTGGATGAGAAGCTGGATATGAGTCAACAGTGTGCCCTCATAGCCAAGAAGGCTAATGGCATATTGGGGTGCATTAGGAGGAGCATTGCCAGCAGATCTAGAGAAGTCATTATTCCCCTTTATTTGGCACTGGTGAGGCCACATCTACAGTATTGCGTCCAGTTCTGGGCCCCCCTTTAAAAAAAAACCATGATGTGCACGTATTGGAGAAAGCCCAGCGGAGGGCAACCAAAATGATTAGGGCGTTGGAGCACATGACTTTATGAAGAGAGGCTGAGGGATTTGAGCTTGCTTAGTCTACGGACCAAAAGAATGAGGGGAGGGGCAGGATTTGATAGCAGCCTTCAACTGCCTGGAAGGAAGTTCCAAAGAGGATGGGGAGAGGCTGTTCTCAGTGGTGGCAGATGACAGAACGGGGAGCAATGGTCTCAAGCTGCAGTGGGAGAGGTCTAGGTTGCATATTAGGAAAAACTATATCACTCGGAGGGTGGTGAAGCACTGGGATGGGTTCCCTAGGGAGCTGGTGGAATGTCCATCCCTAGAGGTTTTTAAGTCCCGGCTTGACAAAGCCCTGACTCTGATGATTTAGTTGGAGTTGGTCCTGCTTTGGGCAGGATGTTGGATTTGATGCCTCCTGAGGTCTCCTACCCTAGGATTCTATGTTTCTAGTTAGCTACAAATAGCTATAGGACAGGCAGTGACCGAGCAGTCTCTTCCACTCCTTCCACTATATCCTCTGCTCCAAAGACCTTTTCTGCAGGTGGAGGAAAGGCCAGTAGTGCAGCTTCCCATGTCTGTTCAATGATTGGCCTCCCTGCTGAGAACACTCAGAGGGAACTCCGGCTTACTTATGATAGGCCATTGAACAACTTCCAGATGGCAAAAGCTTTCTGCCACTATTGAAGTGGACTGGATTGGAGCTGGTGACTGGAAAAGAAAGGCTCCTTCTCTTGCTCCCTGTCCTCTCCACGTACTTATATTGTGCTTATCCACTAAGGCTGTTCCCCTGGATCAAGCCATAAACACTCAGTGTAGATGCTCCTGGAGCCTAGAAATGTTTTCCTAGTCAGTGAATTCTCTCTCATTCTGGTCCTAGCTCCTTCCTTCTCCATCCCCAGGTTGTACTTAGATGGAGGCTGCAGTTGCGCAGTGAAGCAAACTCTGACATTCTCTGTGGGAGTGACATCCTCAGAAAGAGGCCTTTTGCCCAACGAGGACTCTGGGAGGTGTATGCTCTGGGAGGTGTATGTATCAGGAGGGCCCATTGAGAAGAGGGGCCCATTGGTCTGGGGGAGGTGTTGATGCCTGAGGCTCTCCTCACTGAGAGAGGTTTGGGATGGAGAGGTGGAATGTGCTCATCAAACACCAAGTCTATTTTATCAAGGCCCTGTTGGGATGTGGCTCTCTGGCCTAGTTGTAAGGGTGGGGGAGGGGAAGGGGAGTTAAAGAGATTTAAAGACAATAAACAAAGCAGTTCTACCCAAAATGAAAAGGCCTGGGATGTGTGGCTAAGCAGTGAGTAATCCTTTCCAAGTCCCTGAGCTGCACAGCAATTTAACCACACTCAGAGATTAACGCTGTGGGGAAACATTTCCTTCAAACCAGCTGACACATTGGGGCTAGGTTGTGTGTGCATGCATGTGCGAGCCTACAGCCAGAGCTATCGGAGAGAGAGGGAGAGCAGTGAGGGGGCAGGGAATGAAAAACGCACTACATCCAAATTGTGTATATGAAACGGGCCAAATATGAGATAATCTGGAAAAAAGGAAAACCTGCAGCGCCAGTTATTTGGAAAGAGAGAAAAGGGGAGAGAGCACAAGGGGGGAGAGGGGCCTGTCTCGCTACAGAGGTTGCACACAATTTGAAAGCAACATGAGCTTGACAACAGAGGAAACTCTTCCCTCTGCCCCCAAGCAGGTATAGCTTAAAGCAGGCGTGGGCAAAAGGGCCTCTGCGGGCCGGATCCGGCCTGCCAAGCAGGTGGATCCGGTCCACAGAGGCCCTGCCGCTCTCCTGCCCCCAGGCCAATCAGAAGCTTTGAAGCGCTGCTCGCAGGGCGGGGGCAGAGCGGAGGAGGCTTCGCAGCGCTCCCCTGCCCCCAGGCCCTATTTAGCCTAGGGGCAGGGGAGCATGGGGAAGTCTCCTCCCACGCCAGGGGCATGGGCACCTAGGGGGAACGTGGAGTGGGGCAAAGGCACTCTCTCACCCCCAGACCAATCATTGTCTGGGGGGGTTGGGAACCCGGAAGTATCTTGGCCTGAGGCCACTTCAAAAATTTCTGAAGTGGCCCCTGGCAAAAAATTATTGCCCTGGCTTAACGCAAGCTTCCCCCTCCACCTCTGCCAGTGTTCCTTGACCTTGCTCTGGAGTGGCAACTGGAAATGGGTCATTCAGCCAATGAAGGTGCTAGGTGGTTTTTCAGACACAGATGCCTGCCTGTCTGCTGAGAGCTGATATGAGGTCTGACGAACTCATCTCACCCGGCCCAAGGTGGTAAATAACTTTGGTTGCTAGCGACCTAGGGGTGGAAGGCTCTGAAGTCAATTATCAGTCCTGCAAGCCAACATGGGGAGGGATAAGGAGCTACATTTGGACAGAGAGGGTCTAGTATGATTAACCCAAGATACAGAGCATTAAATAGGGGTGTGATTCCTCGCCAGTGAGGCCTCATTACTGACTCAAGCTGTTATTAATATTGTTTGACATGGCAGATTTCCCCCCTCTTTCAAATCAGCCCCTCCTTTCCATTGTGACTCACATCCAAATTTTGGATTTATTGCCTTGTTTTAGCAGATTCAGTGTCTCCTCCTCTCATTTCTGAGTCAGCCAAACTCGGATAAAAGAAGGAATTTGTTTGCCCCAGTGTAAGTCCCTGTGGGTCTTCAGTGAAACGGGTGATCTCACCAGCAGGGAGATCAATTGCACTGTGGAAGAGTCTCCCAAACAAAGTGGTGGGAGCCCTGCTGTTTCAGTTCTTTAAAGCTGGACTGGACTCAGCACTGGAGGGACCATCCTGCATTGGGGTGGACCTAAAGGGCTCTCTCTCATTTTTATTTTGTATGCATCAGCATGATGTTGCTTTCAAGAATTTCCAAGGAGGATGTGTGCGCTTTGGATTTATAAAGACTCCAAGGGGTCAAGGCCTCTGTGTTCGCCAGTACAGCTTGTGATCACACCAGGCTGGGGCACTGGCTCCTTGCAGACTTAGCAGATGGCGGCACCGCCCAGTAAGCCTAGCTAGAGGGCGTCTGGGATTGTGGACTTGGCATTTCCAAGGCCACACTCAATTGTAAGCCTGGGTTTACAGTTGCTGAGCCCAGGTCTCAAAGCGAGGGTAATGTGTCCACATAGCACTAGGAAGCCCTTTTGACTTGGTTCTGTAGCTTGAGCTGTGTCCACACTGCAAAATGACAGGACTTGGACCTGAGTCCCAGTAGGACTCTGACTGACCCCTCCTAGCAGAGTCCTAGGACCTAGGTTTCCTTCTGAGTGCTTGCTGACCTGAGTCAGACTAATTTGTGTGTGGCTGGAAAGGGAGAGTGGGCCCAAAGCTGAGGCAGAGCCTGGCTTTAGTGTGCAGTGTAGACATACCCCAAGAGAATTGGCAGCATTCTTAGATGCCAGACCTTCCTTAGCTTTGCACCTTGTGTTATCATTTACACTCGTGCACAGTGGGCATGAAAAGTGAAACACTGTGGATCTGGTTCTCATTTATACTAAGGTTCTACTGTGCTCTGACAGGGTCAATGAAAATCAGCTCCTACTATATGTATTACACAAGGTGAAAGGGGATAAAGAAGCAGAGCCTATCTACTACCATCCACGCACTATGAAAAATCCTACTTAGCTCTTGATAATGGACACACTCACTCTGAGACATGATCCCCGCTTCCTCACTCTTCTCAGCTTTCCACAGGTTCACTCATTTTAGCAGATATTCTTGCAGGCTGATAAAAAAAAATCAGTTCTCTTGGCAGAGATAAGGCAAAAATTCCCCTTCAGTATGGGTTGGTTATTAACTCAGACTTCAGTGCGGTTCTACCAGTGGGACACTTCAGCTGTTGATAAAAGTAGAATAAGAATTGGCTTGTTCAGATTGAACAATTACCTTTAAAACTATTTATAGATCTTTCATCTTGCCTAAGCCTGATGTTGCTGTTGGCTGCTGCTTGACAATACAGAATAGGTTGGGTAACATGCCAGTGCAATAAACCATATAAGATGAAGCAAAGGACTAAATTAAGATTGTGTGCAGAGAGCTTTGTTTTGGGAACATCAAACTTCATTGTGATCAAACAAGATAACTTGACAATTGGCCAATTGTGTTTTTCACTACTCTGTCACATGCACGCACACACACACAAGCTGGAATGAACATGGCTATAAATGGAAGAAGCAGCTCTTCTTGGATTGGAGCCTGTGTTAAGTCTTTCTTGGACCCAGTTTTTGTTCCATCTGCCATAGTGTTTAAAGAAGGGAATTGGGGAAGGGGGCTACTTTCTTTTAGGAATTTAAACAGTTCATTCATTGCCCTGGTCTAAGCAAGAGTTGTCTGGATTTTTCCAGGGTTACATGCAAAACCATTGAGTTTCCTTCTTTCTTGGGGTGAAGGTAGACCAAGACAAAGCCAAAAGCCAAAATTCTGTCAGAGGGGCTGGCTCAGCTCTGTGAACCAAAGTACCATTCAAGCCACCATAACTAATGAATTATACACATAGGAAAAGGCAAATATATAATATACAGCTAACAAGAAGGGTGTCCTCAATGGCTTGGTTCTTAACTTTGCCTATGACTTTACTTTCCTTCAATGTGGGGAAAGGCCCATCAATCTTCTTCCATGGTAAAAGCCACACTTGGCCACTGAAATAAAATCTGGTTGAAGCCAGGAGGGATTTTGCAGGGGTTGATGAGTGGGTGGGTTAGATGGTGTATTGCGTTAGCATTTTAGCTTCTCATCCCTTCAGAGGCTTTTATTAAAACTCGTAGGTCCCAGCTGAAAATGAGTCTTTGGAGTTCCTCATAGTCCCCAGTTGTACAAATGGGAAAACACCATTGTACAGTTTTCAGTCTGCTTTGGAGAGGCCTGCGTTTGTATTGGTGGGGACTTGCTGCAGCTCAAAATAAGGATGTTAAGAGGTGGGTAATTCACTAATCTTATGCAATTAGTCAATAAGGGAAGGCTTCCGAGCCCTGGCTCAGGCCAGGTCCAGGAGCTAGCAGCCCCACTGTGGCTCTGCAGTTTAAGTGTAGAAAGAGCCAGGCACGCAGGCAGGTGAGAGGAGGGGAAGAGGGCACTGCAGAGACCCACCCTCCCAGCACTGGCTCCTGCTCCCCATCATTTGCTGTCTCTAATCCACTATTTGTTTACCTACTTAAGAGTACTTAGAACCTTCTCTATCAGCTTCATTTAGCATGGAAACTCTAATTGACACTTCCCATTTTTCCCTTTCCTTTAGCTCCCCATCCCCTCTTTCCCTTCTATTTATTTGGAACTTGGACCCCATAAACTCCATTCATCTGAAGTGGGTTGTGCCCACAAAAACACATGATACCATCTACATGTTTTGTTAGTCTCTAAGCTGCTGCAGGACTATTTGTTGTTTTTTAAGTTTTTTCAAAACTGAAGTTCACTTGTGTAACTGTTTGTAGGATTGTACTAGCACAGCAGATTCTGTGCCTCTGATGTGAAGTGCATTAGAAGGTGTCTTAAAGAGCCAGGACAGAAAATGCTGGGGGATTTTCAGGCAAAGCCAAGAAGCTGTAGGAAGAGTCTAAGGGTTAAGTTTAGAGGTGGAAGCAACAGGAGTGATGTTGTGGTTGGTGTCTGCTATAGACCACCAGTGTCTGCTATAGACCACCAGATCAGGTGGATGAGGTAGATGAGGCTTTCTTCAGACAACTGAGAGAAGCTTCCAGATCACAGGCCCTGGTTCTCATGGGAGACTTTAATCACCCTGACATTCGTTGGGAGACCAATACAGCAGTACACAGATAATCCAGGAAGTTTTTGGAGAATGTTGGGGATAACTTCTTGGTACAAGTGCTGAAGGAACCAACCAGGGGCCATGCGCAGCTTGACCTGCTGCTCACAAACAGAGAGGAACCAGAAGGGTAAGTAGAGGTGGGTGACAACCTGAGAAGCAGTGATCAAGAGATGGTAGATTTCAGGATCTTGACCAAAGGAAGAAATAAGAGTAGCAAAATACACACCCTGGACTTTAGAAAAGCAGACTTTAACTCCCTCAGAGAACTGATGAGCAGGATTCCCTGGGGTGCTTACATGAAGGGGAAAGGAGTACAGGAGAGCTGGCAGTATTTTAAAGAAGCCTTATTAAAGGCACAGGAAGAAACCATCCCGATGCGCAGTAAGAAAAGCAAATATGGTTGGCTACCAGATTAGCTTACCGGGGACATCCTTGGTGAGCTTAAACACAAAAAAGAAGCTTACAAGAGGTGGAAACTTGGACAGATGACTAAGGAGGAGTATAAATATATTGCTCGAGAATGCAGGGGAGTTATCAGGAAGGCGAAAGCGCATTTGGAATTGCAGCTAGCAAGAGATGTGAAGGGTAACAAGAAAGGTTTATACAAGCATGTTAGCAATAAGAGGGTGATCAGAAAGGGTGTGGGTCCCTTACTGGATGAGGGAGGTAAACTAGTTACAGATGTTGTGGGAAAAGCTGAAGTACCCAATGCTTTTTTTGCCTCTGTCTTCACAGACAAGGTCAGCTCCCAGACTGATGCACCAGGCAACGCAGTACGGGAAGGTGGTGGACAGCCCATGGTGGAGAAAGAATAGGTTAGGAGCTATTTAGAAAAGCTAAACATACACAAATCCATGGGTCTGGATTTAATGCATCGGAGGGAGTTGGCAAATGCCATTGAAGAGCTTTTGGCCATTATCTTTGAAAACTCGTGGAGATCGGGAGAGATCCCGGATGATTGGAAAAAGGCAAATGTAGTGCCCATCTTTAAAAAAGGGAAGAAGGACAATCCAGGGAACTACAGACCAGTCAGCCTTACCTCAGTCCCTGGAAAAATCATGGAGTGGATCCTCAAGGAATCCATTTTGAGGCACTTGGAAGAGGGGAAAATGATCAGGAATAGTCAACATGGATTCACAAAGGGCAAGTCATGCCTGACCAATCTGATTAGCTTCTATGATGAGGTAACTGGCTCTGTAGATATGGGAAAGTCAGTGGATGTGATATACCTTGACTTTAGCAAAGCTTTTGTTACAGGCTCCCACAATGTTCTTGCCAGCAAGTTAAGGAAGTATGGATTGGATAAATGGACTGTAAGATGGATAGAAAACTGACTAGGCCCAGCTTTTGAGCCCAACGGCTCGATGTCAGGTTGGCAGTCAGTTTCTAGCAGAGTGCCCCAAAGATCGGTTCTAGGGCCGGTTTTGTTCAACATCTTTATTAATGACCTGGAGGGGATGGATTGCACCCTCAGCATGTTCACAGATGACACTAAGCTAGGGGGAGAGGTAGATATGCTGGAGGGCAGGTATAGGGTCCAGAGTGACCTGGACAGATTAGAGGATTGTGCCAAAAGAAATCTGATGAGGTTCAACAAGGAGAAGTGTAGAGTCCTGCACTTGGGACGGAAGAATCCCAAGCATTGTTACAGGCTGGGGACCGACTTGCTAAGTAACAGTTCTGCAGAAAAGGACCTGTGGATTACAGTGGATGAGAAACTGGAGATGAGTCAACAGTGTGCCCTTATAGCCAAGAAGGCTAATGGCATATTAGGTTGCATTAGGAGGAGCATTACCAGAAGATCTAGAGAAGTGATTATTCCCCTTTATTCGGCTCTGGTGAGGCCACATCTGGAGTATTGTGTCCAGTTCTGGGCTTCCCACTATAGAAAGGATGTGGACGCATTGGAGAGGGTCCAGTGGAGGGCGACCAAAATGATTAGGGGGCTGGAGCATGTGACCTATGAGGAGAGGCTGAGGGATTTGGGTTTGTTTAGTCTGCAGAAGAGAAGAGGGAGGGGGGATTTGATAGCAGCCTTCAACTTCCTGAAGAGAGGTTCCAAAGAGGAAGGAGAAAGGCTGTTCACAGTAGTGGCGGATGGCAGAACAAGGAGCAATGGTCTCAAGTTACAGTGTGGGAGGTCTAGGTTGGATATTAGGAAAAACTATATCACTAGGAGGGTGGTGAAGCACTGGGCTGGGTTCCCTAGGGAGGGGGTGGAATCTCCATCCCTAGAGGTTTTTAAGTCTCTGCTTGACAAAGCCCTGGCTGGGTTGATTTAGTTGGGATTGGTCCTGCCTTGGGCAGGGGGCTGGACTTGATGACCTCCTGAGGTGTCTTCCATCTCTATGAGTCTATGAGAGTTTTTTATAGACTGACTATGCTATCAAATTAACTTCTTGATTTCATGAATGCTAAAACTTCACATTCAGATGAAGGACCTGTTCTAAAGCTGTGCTAAGCAAGCCTGCCAGGATCAGGTCAAGTAGTAAAGAAAGGATGGACTGCTGGTGGGTGTTGTCCTTGCAGGTTATATACCTGCAACATATTACAAGCACCCGTTATACATGGCATGTGACATATCTGCTCTTTGGCTGTCATTTTCAAAGGACAACATTGAGAGAGCTCTGTGCAAATCTGCAGCTGTATCCGTAAAAAAGAGCTGAGGATATCTGCACTGACATCTGCAGATGCAGATACCTGCAGATATCTGCAAGTTTTCAGGGTTCAGGATAACAAGTGTTGGCTGTTATTTCCAGAGCAATGCCAAGGGGACGGAGGTGACGAGACATTCCTGCGTTGCAGAGCTGTGTTTACATTCCTGCATTACCAGCCCCTTGTAATGTGCTGCACAGTGGAGTTCTTAACGACTCTAGCTTACATAGTGCTGTGATCAATTCAGGTGTTAATAATCATCTACTTGTAAAAAGGGAATAATGTTTCTTTGAGGTTTATCTGCAGCACTTGAATTTTAAGGTGCACAGAGTCCCCGCCCACCTCCACCACCACCACCGCAGCCCCAAGCAGAACACAGAGTGACAGCCTTGGAAAGGCAGAGAAGGATGAGCTGGGAAAGGGAAAGGGGGACATTGAAAACAAATTGACCTGCTCTCTAATTGTGATTGAATTACAGTGTAGGCCACGCGCCTCAGACAAGTAGATCTGGATGCATGCCATGAATACTCATTTGGATCTAGAGTTTTGTCACTGGGCTTGCTTGTGCCCTGGACATGTTTACTTTCCATGGACATTTTTGCTAGCTGAGACTGAATTGATGCGTTCACTCATGTGTTCACGATGAAAACAGTCTCTGACATGGGATGGGACAGTGCTTTATTAACACAGCAGGGAGGCAGCGTTCCCCAAATCCTTCACCAGAGCCCTTGGGCAAGAGGCATTAAGAAAAGCTGGTGGGGGGTCTAAAGCTGAACACTTCACAGCTAGGAGCACATGGGCACGCACAGTTACTGAGTGAGAGGACTTTTTGTCTGTCCTTCTCCTCTATGAAGCTGGAGTCAGTGGGAGTTTTGCTAGTGACTGTTAAGGACATGGGGTCAAGTATTCTGAGCATGAAACACATCATGGCCTAGCAGCATAAACAGAAGGTGCGGAGAACGGGAGGTCCCAGGTTCTGGTCATGGCTCTGCCATTAAACTACACAAGGTTGGGCCTACCAGTACACAAAATATGCAGCTGCGTAGCATACCAAGACATTTGGGACACCAAATTGCCTCAAATGGTGCAGTGCCCTAGGCAGCTGTGTGCTGCGGTATGCAACACTGCAGGCTCCAGTAGCTGGCCCCACTGCCCCTATGGGCTGTGCACACCAGGGCCTTCCTTAGGGAGGCTTGGTGGGGCCTGAGACAAGTTCTCCGCTCCTCCCCCGCCCTCATTTCATCCCTTCCCCCAAACCCCTGCTCCATCCTCTCTCCACCCCTTCCTGCAAAGTGACGTGCCTAGTGTTGGCAGCAGAGGTTGGGCCTGTATCACCTCTGCTAGCTCCCAGCTGCGTTGCTCTGCTTCCTGCTTCCGCTTGGGGGGTCCCTCCCCTTCCCCCAAGTCCCCTCCCCCATACAACGTGGCTGGGAGCCAAGAGAGCAGAGCAGGCTAGTGCTGGGTCACTTAGCTTCCTGCTACTGCCAGTGAGTGCGGGAGTGGGCCTGTACTCTGCTACTTCCTGCCCTTCTCCTGCAGCCCTTGGGCCCAACTGCCCCCTCATGGGGGCCATGTAGAGCACCAACACGTCTAGGGATGGCCCTGAAACTATATAGTGTGGCCGGGGGCAAGTCACTTCACCAATGTGACAGTTTCCCTGATCGTGAGGGATGTGAAGAGGGTTAATTAGACAGGACTCAGATTTTGCCCACTGGGTTCATTGTGACTGCTCAGAGTAGGGCACTACTCACTGGGAGTAAAGGGTTTGGGGTAGGGTGGGGTAGGGTGTCTGAAGCCAGTTCTTGATGTCTGCACAGCTCCTTGGAGCATTATTATTCCATGAATGTCTGTGAGGAAGGGGAAGATGCAACCAGTCTGTATCTGTGAAAAACAAGCTCTTTCCAGCTTGCACTGAGATTCTGCCCTTTTTTCTACATTCTCCGGGATCTAGGAAACAGCTGGCAACTCATGGCCAACTTCAGAGGCCCCTTGGACTTAGAATGACATCATAGGCTAGTTCACAGTTCGAGACAAAAACCCCTCCGTAGTCCTGATTTCCCCTCTCACAGGGAAACTCTGTAGTGGCATGGGGAGGGGAATCCAGGACCACCTGCTACTCCAGGTTCCATACTAGGAACATAGGACCCTAAGGCAGCAGCAACAGATGAGATTTCTTTTACTCCCAGTCTGGCAGCTTCTTCCCTGGGCCGCTTCTCCAAATGATCCCTCCCAGTATCTTTCTTTTGGTTCTTGAGCAAGTCTGTCCTGCTCCTCCATGGCACTCTGTCTTGCTCGCAGGCCTCGGTTCACACACACAATTCACCTGCTCACTTTTAGAGCTGGCATTACTTCCCTCCCTACCTTAAAAACAAGCTCCAGTAGGCTATAATGGGCTGCAGGTGCTCTGATGAGCCTGCTGCTTCCAGCAAGCTCTTAATTGGCCTCAGGTGCCTGACTGATTATGCTACACTAGGCTGGGCCCTATTTACTCAGGGAAGAGAGAATGTCCTTCCATTTGTGTGCAGCAGCCAGGTGGTCTGGGTCTGTCACAGACGAAAGCAAATAAGGAAGGTGCCAATATGCAGGGTGTGGACGTGGGTTTGTTGGCAGCAGTTGCACATTAGTGCACTAGCTAGGAGAAGACTTAGACTGGATGGCTACGTCTACACTGGAGCATTCTCACGCAAAAACTCTTTTGCGGAAGAGTTCTTCTGCAAAAACTCTTCCAGAAGAGAGCATCTACACCGGCATGTGCTTTTGCGCAAGAGATGTGCAAGAGCATCCATGCCAGTGTAGATGCTCTCTTGCGCAAGAAAGCTCTGATGGCTATTTTAACCATAGGGCTTTCTTGCGCAAGAAATTCATGTTGCCTGTCTACACTGGCCTCTTGAGCAAGAACAGTTGCGCAAAAGGGCTTATTCCTGAGCGGGAGCGTCAGAGTTCTGGCGCAAGAAGCCCTGATTTCATACAGTAGAATGTCAGTTTACTTGCGCAAGAACACGCGGCCATTGTAGACAGGCAGCAAGTTTTTGCGCAAGAGCGGCCGCTTTTGCGGAAGATCGCGCCAGTATAGACACAGCCGATTAGTAGGGGATTCTGCAGAGCAGGGTTGGGTGCATCAGCAGAGCTTTGCATCAGCACACCTGAATAAATAGCATGGGGTGCTGTGGGTCAAAAGAACAGCCATTCTGGGTCAGACGCATGGTCCGCCTTTCCTGACAGTGGCCTATACCAAATGCTTCAGAGGGAATGAACAGAACAGGGCAATTTTGAGCAATCCATCTCCTGTTACCAGTCCCAGCTTCTGGCAGCTGGAGTTTTAAGGCCATCCAGAGCATGGGATTGCTTCCTTGACCAGCTTGGATAATGGCCATTGGTAGATCCATCCTCCAGGACTGAGGTGTATTCACCCAGTTGTGTGTTGGAAGGATTGCATTGTGCCTGACTGCACCATGAGCACTATCCATATTCAGCCCTTTTTTATGTGGAAGGGTCAATGATAGCTGCTCCTTCATAGTTCTGTTTTGCAAAGTGTGATTAAATTGTAGCACTTTCTCCTTGTTCCCATCCTGCACTTTGAGGCGTTTCTGGATTGCTTGTGGAGCAGATGGAGTTCTGTTTTAGAGCACAAAATCAGGTTGACTCTTTATTGCCTTCCCTCTCCTACTTAGCTCAGAGCCCCAGGAAATGCTGAAGGCATCATCATTAATAAATGTCCAAATGTCCATTGCTGCCCCTGACCTTATGTAATGGGCAAATCATATGCACACACATTACTCCTAGGTGAAATCATGACTTTGTTGAAGGCAAAACTCTCCTTGACTTCCATGAGACCAGGATTTCATGTAGTGTTGCCAACTTTCATGAAAGTTGATGCTTTTCTTAAAACCCCAGCACCTGGAGACACATGGTTAAATGAAAGTCTGAGCTTTAATGAAAAAAACCCAAAAACCCAATCCTCATGATTGCAGAAAAAAGCTTGGAACATGATTTTGAGTGCATCTCAAAGGCTCAAAAACCAAAAGATAAAAAGACCTTAGAAAAAAACTCATGATTTTTAAGCCAATTTTGGGAGCCTGCCCCATGATTTTTTGCCCCTTGGGAGTTGGTACTCTTGGCTGGACTGGGCTCTTACAGGAAGCTTGGAACACACCCTGTGATTCCTGTCCATGCAGCACACTCCCTCCTCTACCTTCCCCAGTAAGAGAAAGGAGGGTGGAAGGTTTCCTTGGAATTATCAGAATTTGCCTGGGAAAGGGAGGAGATCTGAGCGTCTTTTCGCATAAAACACACCGTGTTTAGACAAACTTTTGGCTGAACTCGCTTCCTCTTACGGCCCAGTGTGCTGATAAATTGAGGCTTGGGGAAAATTACCTCACATGCTGCTTGGGCCTTCCCTTGGGGTCACCCTATCATTGAAATCCAGCACTACCACCACCGCCCTGAGGGGGAGGGGAGGACACTGGAAGGCACTTGGCACAGACTCATTAGTAGGCTGAGGCCTGCCACCAGTGACAGTTACTGTTCTAATTTATAGTCCTGAAATGGAGAGAGTGCAATGATATAAGTGCATTAGTGCCATTAGCAGGGTAGTTAATGTAAATACAAGCCTCATCAGAGGTCACTGTAGGATCAATCCTAGCTAATCAGCTACAGTTAGGCCTTGTTTACGTTTCACTCAGTTTTATGTGTAGTGAATTTCCTCAGGAATGTGTGAGCCACTCAGCACATTGGAACATGCAGCTCCTACCATGCTGTTTGGGAGTTGTATTATGCTTCTCTGTCGCTCAGCTCCAGACCTGTGCAGAGCAAGGGCCAGATTCTTACCCTGAGGAGCTTCCACTATAAAGGCATGAGCATCATGTGAGAGAGCAACTGCAGAGTGGGGTACCGCCGTAGGAGCTGGAGTGTAGCAGAACCAAATCCTGCTCCCATTGAAGTCAGAGGCAGTTTTGCTGATGGGTCCGCTGAGATTGGTTTTGCAGCCATAGCGCTGGTTCCCTAGGGGAATAGCAACGCCGCCTTTTTCATTGGGTGGCAGGGAGGGTTCAGTGTTTGAGGAGGGCTGGGAAGATGCCAGTGCTCTGCATGAGAGCTACGCACCACTGTGCTCCGCAGCCTGGTGATCTTACTGGGGCGGAGTACACTATGTACTCCATATAAGCAGGGACTCACCTAAGCTAGCGTCTTTTATGGGAACTGGTGTATTGTTTCTGGAACAAAGCCACACGCTTCGCCCAGGCAGTAATTGATGAGAGCAGACTAGCCACATGGAAGCACAAAAAGAGGCAGAGATGGCTGTAAGAGGATGATTTACTGACAGTGCTTGAGAGGCTTCAGGGCTCAGCCCTGCCCACTGGGTCACTGTCATCTCCCTGGCAGTAGCATACCATTGGGCCAATTGCTCCATGGTACCAGACCCCTGCTCTTGCTTTCTCCACACTGTGCTATGCAGTGGGAGCCTGCAGAGCATGATGGGAGCTGAGAGCCCAAGGGACCCTAAGAGCAGTAGTTCCCCAGCCAGCTGCCTGCCTAAAGAGTTGGTCCTGGAGCAGGGAAGAGGCTGGATTTCCCAGCATTCCCTTGGCAGCCAGCAACAGAAAAGAGCGGGGGAGGAGGGGGAAGCTTTGAGATGTATGCACAGCTCTTGCTATGGCTGCTGGAAGGGGGTGGTGCTGTGAGTGGGGAACATGTGTGCACAGGGGAGTAGGCGGCTTTGGCTCAGATCTCACCCTCACAAGCCTTCCCCAGACTGGATTAGGGATGGTGGTGCCCTCGGCTGGCTGCCCCCAAAGAAGGAATTGAGTGGACTGAGTGCACCTCTGTCTGAAGCCTGGCAAGGGAGGTATGTGGATCCCACCAGGAGAGATTAACATGACAAGTAAAGCTGGAAAGGCTCCACTAGAGGGCCTGGGCAGCTTTAGGTACAATGCCAGGCACACTGGAGGATTTGACTCTTTCCACAGCTATGGAAGCAGAAATGGGCTTTCCCTTTCCAGATTTATCGAACACTCAGAAAGTGCCTTCCAGACTGGAACAGGGGGGGCTCAAGTTCAGTTTGGGCAGCTGTTACATCGTTTCTCCAAAATCTAATACTGATCCACTGTATTCATTGTAAAAAAAGTAGGATAAAATTGTGCAACAAATGCGGCATCTTCCCAGTGCTAACTGGGCCTAGAGTTGCTATTTTCAACCACCATTACCCGGGTTTTTTTTTTTAGTTTTTTTCTTTTAAAAAGAAGACAGTGATACTGCATTGGTGATTTCCCCGCCGAAACAAAGTAGAACAAAAAAACCCAACAAAGGTACCTTAACTTTTCTTCATTGTGTGAGAGTCTTACAATATGGCTCCAGATATCCTCCAATCACACAAACTGAAAATTGTTCCCCTAGTAGTTCTGTAAACTTTCAGGCATTCTGTGCATTCCCACTATTCCTACTGAATTTAGAAGCGTCTTCCTTTTGTAACCATAGCCCCTGATATTTTCAGCCCTTGTAAGCAAAGCAGGTTTATAGGCCGTGTTGATTATTCACTAGGTGAGACCCTCCTGTTACAATAATAAACCAGTGCAGCATAACATGCACTTTGCTTCTGTGTAAAGCAGTAGTGGTAACCTGTGGCTCACTGTGGCCCCACCTGTGGCCCCCCTGTCACACTTCTCATGCACTAGGATACTGGAGTCCTGCACTTTGTACTCCTCCCCCTATTGCTCAGCACTTTTGGAGCACCACTAATCTGCTGATTCACACTCTGCCCCATGTCTCACCCTACCTCCTGGAGCTGGAACACTGGGAATCCGCTGTTTGCCGCTGTTCCAGCGCTGGGAAGGAGGGGGTCGAGCAAGGACAGAGTGCAAATTAGTGGATTCATGGCTCTCCAAAAGAGCTGGGAGGGAAGGGGGAGGAGTAGGAAGTGTGGGGCTCCAGTGCCCCAGGGTGTAAGAGGTGTGTGTGTGGGGGGGGGGCTCCAGAGTCTAAATCCCATGGGCCGCAGGTCTCCCACCACTGGTCACATACCCCACTGAGACAAAAAGAGATCATTCATGTGGCCCACTCACTATTCTTGGTTGCCCATCGCTGATGAAAACACTCTCACTTCAGCAGGCTTTGGGCAGAACTGGTTATACACGTCTGGTTATACTTGTATAGGGTCCCGGTCCCATGGCGGAAGGAGGCGATGTGAGCTTGTTGAACAGCTGTTGTTCAGGGATGGGAACCTCCTGGTGCCCCAGCCTCCAAAGTCATTCAGGATGCACTTCCTGCATGACTGTGTGCTAGCTGAGAGGTGCATGGGAATTGAGGGCCCTTGCCTCAGGGGACAGGCATCTCAGGTACATAAAGCCATGGCCTAGAGCAGTGGTGCACAACCTGTGGGGTCACAGATGTCTTCCTGGGGGGTTGCAGTGCTTAGATCCGGCTGGCCGGGGCTGGGACGAGCAGTTGGTGGCCCGCGCAGTGCGGCGCCTCGATCTGGGCAGCTGGTGGCTGGGCCCTGCAGTTGGTGGCCCCCGCGGCGCGAGGGTCTCAGGTCAAAAAAGGTTGCGCACCACTGGCCTAGAGGAAAGTACCAAACTGCAGAGTCTGCAGCTGTCTAGGACCACTGCTGAGGATTTAGTCCCAAGTGCTGCCATTGCCAGGTTCAAACAGGCTCAGCTTTGGAATTGCCACCCCACCCATGATGAGTAGCTGCAGCTGTCTGAAGCTGGCCTCTGGCAATTACCTCCAGGGCAGGATAGGGTCATAATCTAAAATGATCTGAACAAGCTGGAGAACTAGTCTGAGGTAAACAGGATGAAGATCAATAAGGAGAAATGCAAAGTACTCCACTTAGGAAAGAAAAATCAGTTCCATACATACAAAATGGGAAGCGACTGTCTAGGAAGAAGTACTGAAGAAGTGGATCTAGGGGTTATATTGGACCACAAGCTAAATATGAGTCTACAGTGTGCCACTGTTGCAAAAAAGGAAACATCATTCTGGGATACATTAATAGGAGTGTTGTGAGCAAGATGAGAAGTCATTCTTCTGCTCTACTCTGCACTGATTAGGCCTCAACTGGAGTATTGTGTCCAGTTCTGGGTACCACATTTCAAGAAAGATGTGGAGAAATTGGAGAAGGTCCAGAGAAGAGTAACAAAAATGATTAAAGGTCTAGAGAACATGAGCTATGAAGGAAGACTGAAAGAATTGGGCTTGTTTAGTTTAGAAAAGAGAAGACCAGGAGGGGACATGATAGCAGTTTTCAAGTATCTAAAATAATGTCACAAGAAGGAGGGAGAAAAATTGTTCTCCTTGGCCTCTGAGGATAGGAGAAGAAGCAATGGTCTTAAATTGTAGCAAGGGAGGTTAAGCTTGGACATTAGGAAAAACTTCCTGTCAGGGTGGTTAAACCCTGGTATAAATTGCCTACAGAGCTTGTGAATCTTCATCACTGGAGATATTTAGGAGCAAGTTAGACAGACATCTATCAGGAATGATCTAGACCAGGGTGAGGAACCTTTTTTGAGTTGGGGGGCCACTGGCCCACAGAAAAATCAGTCGGGGGCTGCACACAAGTGAGAAGCAAAAAGAAAACCAAAACAAAACCCTCACTGACATGGCTCCCAACTGAGAAGGAGAAAGACACTCCCCATATTGCCCTCACACACTAGATTTTGTGTGCTCTAGGTAGGGCAGCAGGGGGCAGCGGTAGGGCAGCATGGGGGCTGAAGCACCAGTGTGGACTCCCCAAACCTGGGGGGGACGGACCATGAGCTGAGGCCCCCAGGCCTGAGGTTCCCCACCCCTGATCTAGACAGTGCTTGGTCCTGCTGTGAGGGCAGGGGACTGGACTCGATGACCTCTCGAGGTCCCGTCCAGTTCCAATTTTCTATGTTTCCATATTGCTGGGAGCAACTGCTAGCAGACACCTTGCTATGAGCCAGACCAGCTCCCTGGAGAGGAGAGGGCTCTAGCCAGTATTTTCTGGGTCTTATAATTTTCCTTTTGATCTCCAAATGCACAGTCTCATTTAGATTATTGACAGCTGCCCCTTGGGGAGTTTCTGCCCAGTCCCTTGTGGAGCTGGCGACTGGCTTGGCGTCAGATGCTCCCCTCCCACGTATGTCACCGGGGCCGGCTCCCATGCTTTGTTTAGCTTGTCTTGTACTTCAGGGTCAGATGTCAATTAAGTAGCAGTCAGTCGGACACAGGAAATAGCTTGTTTCCAGCTCCCAAGATAGTTGGAGGGTGAAAGCAGCAATAGAAGAGAAATAGAAGAGTCCAACATCCTGCATAGCAAAGGCTTCTTTACACCGGCAAATTTTGTTGAAGAAAAGTGCCTGAACATTCACATGCAACGTGATTGTTGTCAGGAACCATGTCGGGAAAAATGAACAAAAATCTTCCAGCTCCACAAGGGTCTTTTCTCTTCCCCCCCAACCCTCCCTGTGTGGTCAACAAACATGCAGCACCTGGCATTTTGTCACTGGCTCTGGCCCACAATGGAAGTGGCCCACAATTCCCAATCAGCTACTCTGGTCAGCAGTTTGAACTCTGCAGCCCTGCAGCAAGGTGACCAGCGAGCCGTCCCATCCATAGGAGGGTCCCCCGTATCGCAGTTAGCCTGCGGGGCCCTGGGCAGCCTTGGGGATTACCTGCAGGACCTGCTGCAGGGCAACAGCAAGGGTTGCCCCCCATTCATTGCGGCAGCAGGAGCCACGGTAAGCAGAGTGACCCAGCAGTCTACTCTGCTCCACTGTGCCGCCATCTCCCAGCTGGCTCAGAAAGCTGCACTTTGCCACAATGAGAGCAGGGTAGCCGAGCCCTGGTAATGCCCAGCTTGTGTCTCTCAGGGAAGGAGGCTTTGTGGAAGGGGTGGAGTGGAGGTAGAGCAGTGTCAGAAAGAGGTGGGGTAGGGTCAGGTTCTGGGCTCACCCCAGAATCTGCCCACAGCCCCTCAAAGGTTGGCCTGGATAACCAACTGCTCACCCGCCCCCTTGCAAGCCTCACAAAATGTAAATCCCATTTCCTGCTGCCTGAGCACATAGACCCTCCCTCCATGTGCTGGTTCAGCATGCAGTGGTCTCATGTTTCTGCCCAAGTGCCCCTGCCTTGCTGTTGCACCAAACGCTCCCCTGTTTGGACCAGTGCAGAGCTGTTGGATCTGATCAGCGTATGGGGCGAGGAGTCTGTTCAGTTCCAGCTGTTCAGACCCCTGTAGGTTGAGCTAGCACATGTGTGGGGGGAGGGGCAGGTGCGCAGGCATCAGGAAATGGGATTTACATTTTGCGGGGCTTGCAAGGGGGATGCAGGACAGCAGAGTTCAAACTGCTGGCCAGAGCGGCTGCCTGGGAACTGTGGGCCACTTCCTGGAGGCCAGAATCAGGGACAAAATGCTTCAAGGTGTCTATGCTGCTTGTTTATTAACAACACAGGGAGAGGAAAAGACAAAAGTCACTTGTGGAGCTGGATTTTTTGTGTGTGGATGAAAATGGCCGTTTTTCCTGACAAAAGTTGCATTTCAGTGTGAATGCTCATGCAGTTTTGTTGAGAAAAGGCACTTCTCCTTGACAAAGCTTGTCAGTGTCTACAAAGCCTAAGAGGTGATGCTCTAGAACTGGGAATCCAATTCATCCCTGGCATGACTCCAGTGAAGCCAGTGGAGTTACGCTGGGCATTAAGGCTTTGTCTATATTTCAAAATTAAAGCACAGTCACAGCAGGAGCGCTGCCAGCGCATGTAAACCACCCCCACAAGGGGAGTAGCTAAATACGCGGGGAACCAGTTTATACTGGCACTTTACAGCGCTGTAACCTGCTGTGCTCAGAGGGTGTGTTTTTTCACACTCCTGAGCCAGAAAGTTAGAGTGCAGTAAAGTGCAAGGCTGTGTCTACACTATAGCCTCTTGCACGAAAACATATACAAATGAGGCGAAGAGCGTAGAATATCGCCACACCTCATTTGCATAATTAATGAGGCTCCATTTTTGTGCAAGAGGCTTTTGCTCAAAAAGGAGCTGTCTACACAGCTCCTTTTTGCGCAAAACCCCCCTCTTGCGCAAGAGCCATTCTTCCACATTTTTTTTCAGGAAGAATGGCTCTTGTGCAAGAGGGGGATTTTGCGCAAAAACTGAGCCTCATGAATTATGTAAATGAGGCATTGCGATATTCCACGCTTTGTCTCATTTGCATATTTTTTGCACAAGAGGGGGCAGTGTAGACATAGCCCGAGTGTAGACATAGCCTAAGTGACTGTGTGTGTGTGTGGGGGGGGGGTGAGAGAGAGAGGGAGGGGTGGATGGATGGATGGATGGATGGAGGAAGAGCATTAAACATATAGGCTATGTCTACACTGCAGCACTATTATTCCTCATCTTTTGAGTGCACCTGTTATTTCGAAATATAACAGGTTCTGACATCCCTATAAACCTCATTCCACGAGGAGTAAGGGACATTTTAGAATAGTGATTTAATTTTTAACAAGTGCTGTGCAGACAGTGCCAAATTTCGAAATAAGCTATTTCGAAATTGACTGGAAATTATCTACACACTTTGCATAGCTCAAATTGCGTAGCTTATTTCGAGCTTCAGGTTCAGTGTAGATGCACCCATAGTGACTTAAATAAGAAAGCAGGAATCACTGACACGAGGCTACGAACACATGGCCCTGCAGTTTGGAGTTGCAGAACTTACTAGTACAGGAAAGGGAAAGAGTGTGTCTTTTGAAAAAGAGCTAGGTTAATACAAAGAAATACTGCTCAGTTCACACCAGCGCTGTTCTCATGGGGCAGGTACAGCACAACATGCTAGCATGCGCTGCACTTCACACTACCATTGTCCAAGTGGCGGGGCCACATAAACTAGCCCTTAGAGTCCATCTAGTTAATATCCTGTCTCTGACAGATGTCGTGTGTTCAGGGGAAACTCCACCCAGTAATCCAGCTCAGTGTTATACAGCACCATGGTGGGAAATTCCTCCAAGATCCTCCTGTTTATGGCCTGGAGCAGTGGTTCTCAGCCAGAGATACACAAACACTGGGGTACTCAAAGGTCTTCCGGGGGTACATCAACTCATCTAGCTATTGTCCTAGTTTTACAACAGGATCCATAAAAAGAACTACCAAAGTCAATACAAACTAAACTGTCAGAAATACAAAAATGTGTATACTGCTTTGTATACCATAAACTAAACTTTAAGTACATAATTTATGTTTAAATCAATGTATTTTATAGTTATCTCGTAAAAAGGAGGAAGTAATGGTGGTCTGTGTGATAACTGTGTTTGTATGTCTGATTTTGTGAGCAAGACATTTTAAGTGAAGTGGGGTATGCATCAGATGCCTGGCAGGAAGAATCTGGCCCTCTCTGCGTGCCTGTCCAAGGGGCTGCTAACCCCTTCTGAAACCAGTGCTGAAGTTCACGTTATGCACATACTGATGGGGGTAGAAAAGGGTGCTTGTCTCTAATCCTACTGAGTCAAAGCCAATAGTTGTGTTTCCTGCCCTGCATGCCTCTGATGAAGAGCGATGCCTTCAGGAAACAGGACTCTGGGAATGAGTGAATTAGGTATGCATCCCAGCCTTTCTCCCAAGTAGGCTCTGGGCCTTCCCAGGAAGAGGGCAATTTCCAGAGACACCTAACCTGCAGGGGGAGAGGTCCTTCTGTGAGCAGCCAGAGCTGAAGTGTAGAGGTGAGGAGGACTTGGAAGGGTTTTGCTATGGAATTGATTATTTGTCCTTTAGTGTTTGGCTTCCCGCCATCACCTCCATATCCCAGACTGTTGAACCCCACACAACAGCTATGAGCTGTGTGAACCAACTCGCCATAGGCTACCTGGCCACAGGTCTCCTGCCCCTGGTGGGGTTGTGAAATGTGAGTCTGCTGGTCGAGTTTGCAGTGAGTAGAGAGTGAGCTAGCCACTGATATATTTCGGAACAAGATGTTAAATCTTTCCTTGAAATGCACTACCAGATCTTCCATGGAGGGGCCAGCTTACAGCACTGGGCCCTTTGTGGGAGCTGCAGGAGTGTGGCCTAGGATGAAGTCCTGCCGAGCCTGCCTTCAAGTGAATCCACAGTGAAGGGGTTTCCTTCCTAGTGAGTGAGTCTTCTGCGATCTTTGAGGGATGTGGGAGTCCCTCATTGACCACTGCCTTAAAAACAGGCCATCCAAGAAATGGAAGGGAAGGACTTTTCAGGAGGATTATTCCCAGGCTTGGTTTGCATTCATCTCTCCCAGGTTGGGCTTGGTGTGACAGTGAATCTTGCTCAGCATAGCTATGGAATGCTACAGAGAAGCTCCTGGTAAAAAGTTATGAGCCGGACAAGAAATGCAACAGGACCAGATCCTGCATTTAGGAAAGCATTGCTGCACTGCTAGCAGGATTAAGACCTGTGAGGGCAATGTGAAGCTAACCCCTAGGCCCTGTCTTGAACCTATGTTTGTAGACATGCCCGCTCAAGAAGTCAGGCTCCCGCAAAATTACATAAACTTGAAATCATGAGATTGAAAAAAATATTAAATGTGTGTGTGTGTGGGGTGTGGGGGGGAGGGGGTATTCACTTGGTTTCTGAGATATCAGGGTGTGCTTGATACATGTAAATTTACTTTTTAGTAATTAAAGCTGAAATTCTCATGTGACACGATGAATCTATGAGCTGAGACTTTAAGAAAAACACCAAATATCATGAGACTCATAATAAAATCTTGAGTTGGCAACACTGCTGCGTCATTTGTCCCTGTCCCCTTTTTGCTCTGCACTGTTGCGAATCAGGGAGCAAGAGGCAGTCTCTCGTGTGGCAGATAGCGTGATGAGCGCTCACACAGAACCCTTATCCTGTGCACGTGCTGGGGCACTGCCGCTTCGCACTGCCCTTTGGAGCAGTGGGCAAGGACCCGGACATGGAGAGTGATTCCAGAAAGTCAACTCTGCTTATGGGACCTCCAACCTGCATTTCAATCCCCCTCTCTTTAGGACACACAACATGGAGAGGGATTAAAAATTAGCTCCAACTACTGAAGAGCTTCCACTAGTCTGTAAACTGCTAGTAAGAGTCTAATAATAATAGAGGAAGAGGTTTTCAAAAGCACACCTGGGGGGAAGCACTCAGTCCCCCACTGAATGTCAGTGAATTGGGCACCTTAACTGCCCTTGCTGTAGTCAGGATTAGGGATGTTAAATTATGGTTATCTGACTAATCATGTAGACAATACAATTTGTATCGACTGCATAATTAGTCGATACGGACTGCGGTGCAGAGCCGCAGCAAGGGCAGCTCCAGGAGCCAGCTAGAGTCGGGACAGAGCAGCCCAGCCACCAGGCTCTTACTACATTTAAAATGAAGAGGCGCAGCATCCCGGACCAGCATGAGCTGGGACTGCTCAGTCCTGGTTCGTGCTGAGTCCAGCGACCCATTCTCGCTGGCCAGCCCTGTCCACCGCGAACAGAGGCTGCTCCAGCACCAGCCCCTTTGCAGCGGCCAGGGCTGGTCATGGCCAGGGGCTGCTGCTGGAGCAGCCCCTATGCGCACACAGCCTGGGCTGCCGTGAACAGGGGCTGCTTGGCAGCAGTAGCCCCTGTTTGTGGAGGAGCCCAACTCCCCACTGCCTCACCTATATCCCCCCCACCCTCCCGCTGCCTCACGTATCGCTGCAGCCTCACCTATCCCCCCTGCTGCCTCTGATAGAGGCATTGCGGGGGGAAGGGAGGTGGCACCATGGAGACAGCGCTGGGGGGCTTTTAAGCCAGTTCCTCCCCAGCACCGGCTACTGTCCCCTACCACTTGCTGTGGGGAGAGGGAAGTGAGTAGTCGACTACTTGCTAACATCCCTAATCAGGATTAGCTGGTTCTGCTTGGTGCTATGCAAACACAGATAAAGAGCTGCTCCCTGCTCCAGGGACCTCATATTCTAAGGAGGGAAGAATGAAGTGTAATTTTCATCAACATATTTTATTGTGAGTGTGGGGGAAGCCTTTGGGGATTTTGGAAAAAGGCTTCCAAGTAAATGATTTATCAGGGCAATAAAGAATCAAGAAATGTTGGGATGGCATTTAATTCAAACCTTTCCATCTATGAGCGGGTATTCCCCGCTCACTGACTTTTCATAGCTTTTCATAGCTGCTTATTGTCCTGCATGCTGTATGGACAGGGTCCTTTTCCTGGTAAGGTGTGGCTGATGCATGTCAGTGATTAGGCACTAACTAATGCAGTTTGTGCAATGTTCAGTCAGAGCAGGCTGGCTTTTTTGGGGGTAGCAGAAGTTCTTGGTTAGTTTTGAGTCATGAATTGGGAGTCCTATGTAAATGGTCCCTATCGTTAATTTCTCTTGTCTAGAAATGTCTCAACCTGAATTCCTGGTCCAGACACTCCTGACTATTGGGTCCGCATCCAGGTCTTGAAACCACTGTTGATTGTTTCTCTTCAGACTTTCCAAGGATGGCCATCCTACCCAAGGCACTGGCTTGTGTCCCATTGTACAGGCAGGGAACAGAAGCACTGAGAGGCTAAGTGACCCACCCAAAGCAGACAGGATGTCTGTGACAGAGCAGAGAATAAAACCCAGGTCTCCCAAGCTCTGAGCTAGCGTTCCAGCCTGTGCACGAGCAGACTGAGGCCGATGTGGCTGTGCCACAAACTCTGGGCCTCCTACTAAAATGTTGAATTCAGAAACTGCTCTGCTTTTGGCTACAGCTGAAAGAAAAAACCCTCTATCCTAACAATCTGAAACCCCCAAACTGACAGTGGTTGTGATCTTTAAGAGCCTGCTACAATACTGCAAACCAAACCAAAGGCTCCTCCCTCTCTAGCTGTAGATCAGATCTGGGAGGCAGGCAGCTTGCTAGGTTAAGGGACTGATTGTAGATCAGATAAGAGTGGCCTGCGTTTTTCTTGTGAGGAAAGTGTTAGAAAAGCCAGTGCCTAGAGCTGTGCTCACTTGCATTATCTGTGGGATGCTTGGGAGGGTTCCCTTCCCATGGAATCAAGGCTCCGCCTTCCATCTGCAGCAGGTGCCGCCTCTTCTCAGGTACTGGCAGTTCATGTTGGAATTTAGTAGAGGCTGCATGCAGAGTCCATTCCATGACGGGCACCACAATCCAGTTCCTGTTTTACTCCTAGTAAATTAAGACAATAGGAGGTGAAGCTTCGCTTTTCTCCTACCCCTGCAGCTTTTGTTCAGAGAGACCCTAACATCCGCAGGCGAAGGAAGGCTCCCATAGGGACTAGGACAGTCCTGGCAGAGAGGCCTGAGCTGTGTGGGAGCACCAGCTGTCAGCAAAGTGATGCTAATAGATGTGACAGATTGTAGGTCTAATATGGCAGTGGAGCGGGTGCAAATAAACCTCAGCCTCAAAATAGGACCCACCTGGACAAAGAAGGTCAGAATGTCCTGCTCTTATATTTTGGTCCATGAGTTTTATTTCACCCCCAAATCTCAGCTCTGCTTCCTCTTCCCTAAGAAGGAGGTTGGGCAGGAGTTACAGCTGCAGGTGGCTGTATTCTCCCAGATATGCAGCTGTCCAATAACTCCTACCTAGCCATTTATCAATAGGCTTCCCAGTCACTTGCTGGTTAACTACTGGTATGTACAGCTCTGCTCCACGCTGCTCCTGATGCGCAGGGCTCTTCTGTCTATCCAGCAGCATTCACAGGCACAAAATTAACTTTAAATCACCAAATCACCCCAGGAAACAAACAAATCCTTCACTAAATAGAGTGGCAGACATGGCTTCTGTAGTTTCCCCATCAGAACATTCCACCCACCCCCAAACCCATGATAAAGTTTACTATCATTTGCCTCTCTCCTTGTCTGTTCTGCTGGAAGCCAGCCAGGGTCAACAGAACTGGGCTCCCAAGCCAAAGACCAGGAACCCAGTGGAACCTAGACTTAAGAAAGATGCCCTGTGTTTCCTTTGCAAGTGCTTCTCTCTGTTACCCTGGCCTCAGCGGGCACATGTGGACACAGCACTGCCAGTGCCAGGAATATTTGCACGAGTCTGAATTTGGTTTTGTTCTAAGCAAATTTAGCACACTGGAACTGGAATGGAGAGGAAGGGTGTCCATTGGCTGGGTGCTAACTCAGAACTTGGGAGACCTCGGTTTAAAAGTTCCCTGCTCTGTCACAGACATCCTGTTTGCCTTTGGTTGGGTCACTTAGCCTGTCTGGGCCTCTGTTCCCTGCTTGCACAATGTGACACCAGCATTTCTCTGCCCTCCACAGCTGTTATCTGCATGGCTGTCAGAGACTGAGAGGTGCTAAGAACCATAGTGGTGGGGGCCAGAGTATTGTATTAGATAGATAGGAGAAATGGATTGATGGACCTGGAGAGCAATGCCTGTTAGTGTCATTTTCAGGGGGCCTAACAGGTGTGTTGTTTCCAAAATATGGGG
Organism: Rafetus swinhoei; assembly: GCA_019425775.1. NCBI lineage: Eukaryota > Metazoa > Chordata > Testudines > Trionychidae > Rafetus > Rafetus swinhoei. The sequence goes on from CM033438.1 coordinate 7,447,272, forward strand.
TGCTTTACCTACAACTTGATTGGGAGTGTCAGACGGGGTGGAAGGGATATGAACTCTTCAGCAGTGAGTACATTTTTCGGCTTTGAATTTACCCATCCCTCCTCTGTCCAACTGCCCCTCAGTTTCAAATAAGGATGGGTGGTGATTAAGGATGTGAATGGTTAACTAACTAGATGTCAACTAGACCTATCTGTGAATGGTTAACTGGTTAACCGGTAAGCATCACCCTTACCTGGTGATGCTTACTGGTTATGGATAAATGGCAGGGGCTGGAGCAGCCTCTCACCCACCACGGGCAACGGGCTGCTCCAGTCCGGCCAGTGCACCCCACAGTGATGCGAGCGGGACGCTCCAGCCTAGCTGGAGCAGCTCCCATCCATGGTGGGCTGTCCCAGGTGCACCATGAGCATGGGTGCTCCAGCCTAGCCGGAGCAGCCCCTTTCACCCACCCCCGTTTATTCAGTTAACCGTTTAAACATAAGGTTTAACTGGTTCACTAATTAAACAGTATTTTACATCCCTAGTGGTGATCCAGCATGAAAATGAGAACAGCCCAGACCTTACCCCCAATCTCCCTGTGGTGGATAGACACACACAAAGGAAAGGAAAGGGCAAACTGAACTCCGGTCATCTGAAGAAGTGGGCTGTGGCCACGAAAGTTCGTGATACCCTCTACATGTTTTGTTAGTCTATAAAGTGCTACCAGACCATTTGTTGTTTTTTTCCACAGTTTTACGCTGGTTTTGCACTAGAACCATCTGCTCAGAACTGGAGTGTTTGTTAGCTGAGGAACCTGTGCATGGTCTGCTCTGCTCCTACCTGTGGTGCTGGAGCAGAGGGGCTCAAAGCAAAAGGAAATCGTGAGAGAGAGAGAGAGCGGAAGTGTACCAAACCCACAGGAGAAGCTTTTTGGGTCACATGTAACTATGACTCTGCTGAATACACATCTTTTCTGATTCTCTGTAGCTTTTGATATCAGTACTTACGTTGCTTTGTTCATTATGGCCCAGATTCAAGATAGCACATAAGAATGTGTGTAAATTTAAGAGGTTCTGTTGAAGGCAGTGATACAACAGTGCTCACATCTATAAGTTCTTTTCTAGTTCAGGGCCTGAGGGCTTAGAGAAGGCCACAGCTAAGCTGGAAAGTAGAGCTAGGCAGGGAAGCTCCAGTCACTATCCAAGCTGAGGACTCCTATGAGCCAGGCACTTAGGCTGTGAATGTGAAATGAAGATAAACAAGGAGACTAATTTGTCAGGGGTGTGAAGGGTGTATGTAATGTCTCTCTGTCTTGAAAGATTCCAGAGCACTTTGGCAACGAGGGGCTTGCTCCTGTTCTCATTGTGGCTGTGACAAATTGGGGAGTTTATTCACCTCGTTATGTTGCATGTGAGTTCTCTTGTCCTGTAGTAACCCTCTGTGTGTGCCTCAGTTTCTCTGGGAACTGCACCAATATCTAGATGGTGAGGGGAATTTCAGGTATGATAGCAGCCTCCATGTACATAATGGCTGTTGCCCTTCGTGACTTGAACCTGGGGGTGAGGGGTGCAACCAGGTGACACCTTTTGCCTAGGAAGCAGGGCAAAGGCCTGGCTGGAGGGCTGAGACTGGGCTGCTGGTCTGGCTTGGGGTGCAGGATAAGAGCCAGGGCCCCCCTCTCCCAAAGATGAACTGTACTGACTGCTCCTGGTTTCTGTGCTAGAAGAGCTCAGGGATGGTGTTTCACACCACATCCAGAAGATGGCACATGAAGGAGCCCTGACGGTTTCGCTTTCGGCCCAGCATAGGATGTGGCACATAAGAGGTGCAGTGCTCCAGTCCTGTCAGCACCACACCTGGCGTGTTTGGTGCTGTGAACGAACGTCTGCTACAGAGATGAACCCCAGCGAGACTGAGGAAAAGGAAGTCCTGGTGGACTTTGAGGCAACTGGCAGTCCCAGGGCTAAAGCTGTTTACTACAGGAGTGAGGAGTCACAGGAGAGTGAAGCTAAACCTTGATGGAGCAAGTTTAGTACTTTGGGAGGGTTGGGTTACAAACTGGCTTGAATCACAAGTTAAATGATTTGCGAAATAACTTGGACAGTTGGGAGTGAATGGATGCCTTTTGGGGTAGAGGGAGAGGACCAGGCTTGGAGGGTTATGCAGACAGACCTCTCAGCCCTTCAGGGAGACCAGAGATAGGGCTACCAGCATGAGAAACTTTGCTGTGAAAACAGAAAGAGATTTAAATGATAACCCGAGGCTGCTTCCTGTTTACACGGCAAGAACTAGATGATCTCCCAGGAGAGAGGCAGGGATGTTTCCCAGCCTGGGTACCCTCTCCAGGGTTCTGGTCCTTCCTCTTGCTCCTGCACTCTGATTGGCTCCTGTCAGTCTCTCTGTTCTGATTGGCTGCTGTCCTCAAACTCCTGCTCCATATACCTACTTACCCCAAATATCAGTGACAGAGTGGGGCAGGGCCCAGAGGTTGGGGGCCTCCGAGTTCAATGTGGGCATATGGTTGGAAGATGTGAGGGCAATGACTAATGGGAGTACAGGAATTTGGATAATTATCTAAGGGTTACTGAGAACTAATTTGAGACTGATTATGCAAAGCACTACCCAACAGCCAGTTAGAGTGTGTATTTGAGAAACAGAGCTCCAGTTATGTGTCACAAGCTATATCCTGCTATTCTAACTGGCTGAGGGGCTCTGGTCTACACAACAATCTTAAACAAACTGAGGCCAGGTGTACACTAGTGGAGAAAATAGATGCAAAATATGCAGCTCCAGCTAGGTGAATTGTGTGAGCACTTCTGAAAAGGGGATGTTGGCAAAGGTGTAGAAGCTCTAGAAGCTGTCAATTTGAGCTGAGCGGGAACTGGATTTTCTTTTTCATGGAAAATTCCATAAGTCCACATTTCTTTCTCTTCTGAAACAGAACAGAAATCAAACCTTTGACATTTACTGCAGCTATTTGAGGAAGAAAGAAAAGGTTTTGGATTGATGAAAATATTTTGATTTTGACCCGTTTAAACTATGTAAAACTTTTTAATATTAGAAAAATGAATTTTTGTTTAACTAGTGTTTTGAAGTGAAAAATCATAACATTTCATTCCAGAAATGTTGAACTGGGATGTTTTGACATTATCAGAATGCATTGTTTCATTTGTTTAAAGCTATATGTCAAAATCACCCCTTTAAAAACATTTTGATTTTGACAAGTATCATCTTTCATTTTAAAAAATTATGAAAAATTTCCAATCAGTTCTACAGTAGATGTGATTAACAAAAAGCTGCTGTCTCCCAATCACCCAGGAGCTTCTCTGGGCACTGGCCAGGGCTCATTCTTAATCCTTGGCTAAGGTAAATCTCTCTGCCTGACCTCTCTCTTCCCCTCACCTCAGGGTATAAGGAACAGGGAGGAAGCTTCTCTGGGTTTTGTGGCTGTGCAGAGATGAGATGGGAGTGTAAAGGAAGCTGGAAGGTGGGGGAAGGGGAGTGGAAGTGGGGGTGGGGGGAGTGCAGAAGTGGCTTGGGCTATGGGGAGGGATAGAAGGAGAAATACCAGGGGTGTGATCGAGGCATCAGCACAGGAAAATGCTCCTTTGGCAGAGCCTGAGTTCTCTTCAATAAGTGGAAAGCTGTTGATGCTTGTTTGCTTGCTATGGTTAGTGGTTACCCTAACATAACCCCCGTTTGTTCTCGACCAAACCCTCTGGAAAGGCAAAACCACCCCAGCACCTGGGTGGGTTTAAGAATAGGTCATTTTGAGAATGACCATTTTCAGGAGGAGGGTGCAGACAGGCCCAGATTAACATTTTGTGGGACCGCTGCCAAACATATTTGTGGGCCCCCCGTGTAGTCATTATCGGCCCCTCCTGAGTGTGGGCGTGGTATGTCAGTGGTACGGTACGCCTAGTACTGAGTTTGAGGCATTTTTCATTTTGATCACACACCTCTGCATGACAGTATGCGCTGCTGTACACAGCTTCCTCAGACCTGGTTTTTCTCATTGAGCTGTACACCCATGTGGATTTACCAGTGTCAAACTCCCCACAGATTTATCTCCTTCCTCATCCAGATATTCTGTAGCCGTGTCTCCAGGACCACTCTATGGCCCTGCTCTGAGCTCAGTAAAGTTCCACTGCCAGCGACTGCCTGACCAGTTCTGACACATCCCTTCCCCAGCGCCCATCCTGCCATGTGAGCAAGCCACTTGCAAACACCACTTCCCCAAAGTGAGCATTTAGTCCCTGGGAACCTGAAATCACCGGCCTTCTCCCTCTGCTCCCATCGACATGCTCATCCACTGCCTGGTCACCACTGCCTCTCCCCATGCTTGTTTCCTTCTACCTTGGACATGCTCCCCAGCTAGCTGGGGTCATTCTCCCCCTGCAAGCCTGACTTGCTTCTTCTTTCCCTGCTCCCCTTGACATTCTTGCCCTGCTGGTGATTGTTCCTTGATGCTAACTCCAGTTTCTGTACCTGCTCCTAGCTTCGTGGCCCCAGTCATCACAGAGCCACCTGCAGCGCCTCTGACTACAGCCATGGTGGCAGTTGCCAGAGGCCAGCCTCAGACAGCTGCAGCTACCTGCCATGGGTGGGGCAGCAATTCCAAGGCTGAGCCTGCTTGAACCTGGCAATGGCAGCCCTTGGGACTAAATCCTCAGCAGTGGCCCTAGACAGCTTCAGACTCTGCAGTTTGGTGCTTCCTTCTAGGGCGGCCATGGCTTTAAGTACCTGAGATGCCCATCTCCTGCAGCAGGGGCCCCCAGTTCTCACGCACCCCTCAGCTAGCACACAGCCTGACTTTGGAGGCTGTTCCCACGCACCCCTCAGCTAGCACACAGCCTGAATGACTTTGGAGGCTGGGGCACCAGGAGATTTCCATCCCTGAGCAGCAGCTGTTCAACAAGCTCACACCGCCTTCTTCTGCCATGGGACTGGGACCCTACACCTGTATAACCAGACATGTATAACCAGTTCTGCCCAAAGCCTGCTCCAGTGAGAGTTTTCATTGTCTGTAATGGGCTGTGTATACAGAAGCAAAGGACCCCACTTGGGGCTCTAGGAGCAATGTGCATTCTACACTGCACTCATTTATTGTAACAGAAAGGTCTCACATTCCCTAGTGAATAATCAGCACTGTAAGTTTTTCTCATAGGCCTCCCACCCAATTACTAAATATAAAGCTGTTTAGCTTACAAGGGCTGAAACTATCAGGTAATATGGTTACAAGAGGAAGGCCCTTCTGAATTCAGTAGGAATTTTGGATGTGCACAGGACTGTTCCTGCTGTCACAGAAGTGAAATAAAGTGGAACAATTTCCAGTTTGTGTGATTGGAGGATATCTGGAGCCATATTGTAAGTTTATCCCACATGGTGAGAAAAAGCTGAGATACCTTTGTTGTTCTTTTGTTCCATTCTTCATTTTTCTGGAGATTTTGTCAAAGCAGTATTACTGTCTTCTTTTAAAAAAAAAAAAATTAAAAAAAAAAAGGTAATTGCTGTTTAAAATAATAATTCCAGACCAAGTAAGCACTGGGAAGATGCCAGCATTTGTTGCTCAATTTTATCCTACTTTTTCTACTGGAAATTGCTGTGGATCAGTATTTGATGTGGGAGAAATGATGTAACAGTCGCCTAAATTGAACTTGAAGCACTGCTGAATTTTGAGGGTGTTCAAAGCTGGAAGGCAGGTGCTTGATTTCATTCCTGAACATTAGACAGATCCGGAAAGGAAAAGCCAATTTCTATTCCCATGGCTCAGAAATGGATATTGAGTTAAATCTTCCTGTGTGTCTACGTGTACCTAAAGCTGCCCTGGCCCTCTAGTAGAGCCCCTCCTTCCCTTGCTTATCATTTAAAGTTCTCCTCGTGGTCGATAGCACCCTTGCTAGGTGTCAGATAGAAGTGCATTGTCCACTCAGTCCACCCATTTCCTTCTTTGGGGGCAGCATCTCTAATCCAGTCTGCGGAAGGCTTCTGCGGATGAGATCTGGGCCAATGCCATCTACTGCTCCCTGTGCATGCGCGTTCCCCATTCAACAGTGCCATCGCCTTCTAGCAGCAAGTTCTCCTGCTTCCCCTCTCACTCCTCCTCCTTTCCTGTTGCTAGCTGCCAAGGGAATATTGAGAAATGTAGTCCCTTCCCTGCTCCAAGGCTAGCTCTACAGGCAGGGAACTTACCCTGGGAGCGGTAGTTCCTTGGTATCTTGGCTTCCTCGCTTCCATGCTGCTCTGCGGCAGGCTCCCACAGTGCAGTGAGAGAGGTAGAAGTGATTGAGGCCCCTTCTGAGCTTGGGCCCGGTCCCACAGAGCCACTGGCGCCATGGCAAATCCTCTGCTGGGTGCAGAATGCCTGCCTTCAGTCTGCTTCTCTTTGAGACCCAGGTTTTCTGTGGCAGGTTGGGCCAGACAGAGAAATGACCCGTTCTTCAGACTGGCTCTTGTCTGGAGGCAACCCTGGAAGCTGGGGAGTTCTGGGCTTACTTAAATAATGGTCACTTATTGTAGGGCTTGCAGTGGAGCAGAGCATTGACATGCCACCTCCCAGGCTCATGGACGTGTATTACACGTGTGATAACCCTTCTCTGTCTAACACTCTCCCGAACTGTGAGGGGCTGGCTCTGATGATCCTGACTCTCTAATCCAGTATCCTGGTTTTGTCCAAGACTGTTCAGCTCACACAGCCATGTATGGCCTGAAAAGTCAGACTCCAACCACAGATCCCCCTTGCCAGTTGCATCAGAATTGCTGTTACACATATTCCACTGGGAGGCATAGTTCTATAGCAATTTTGATTGTGGATAACTGAAATGTCTGTACAAAGGCCACTATGGCAGCAGCCTGGTCTCCCAAATCTCCCCCCGGATAAGGTGCTCTGCTTTGTCAGTTGTTGGATGTAGGAAGAAGCTATATGAGAGGTATGGTCAGGAAGTGGACACTCTTTGTCCCATTGTAGGATGGGCTTGAGTGTCCTGCGGGCTGTTTAAAGTAGCAGGGATGGGTTAGGGCAGGGTGAACTCTGCCCCAGTGGAGTACTAGGGACTGATATAACATGCCTGGCCCCTGCTTAGGGCTAGGAAGAGGTGGCATCAGAAGGATTTCCTCCCCTCCTCACCCCAACAGCTTTAGTTGTGAGAACCTGCCCCCCAAAAGGAGGTAAGGGGAATCTTTTTTATCTCTGTGTCTGTCTTTGAGCTTGTTCCTGAGTGAAGTAGTTCAAAGGCCAGCTTCCCCCACCCATACCTCATTGTGCTCTTCACTGCATGTAGGAGATTTCTCACCTCAGTGTGAAGCAAATGCCAGGCAAAGGATGGAGAAGACAGACTGTGGCTGGCAACCTGGAGAAGCTCTAACTCTGTGTGCAAAGCCATGGATATGTCCTGACCTGGACACATTGAACATTTGTCGGGGGTGGGAGTTAGGAGTAGATGTACTGCCAGAGGGCAAGATACATTCAGCTTGCAAATGTATAGACCAGGAGCAGCAGTGAAAGCCGGGCAAAAGGCGTGTTACCTCCCGTCTGATTTATCGAGATTTGCAACCAACAGTGCTGATTGATCCTGCACCAATGGGCCATTTGGACTAGGGGTGTGAAAGATTAACGGGTTAGCATCACCCTTAAAAGCTGATGCTTATCGGTTCTGGTTAATCAGTGGGGGCTGTGGACTGCTCCAGCCCCATGGGGGAACCACTGTGGACGGGGGCTGCTCCAGTGTCCTGCAGGCAGGGGCTGTTCCAGTGAAGCAGCCTGTGTCCGTGGGGAACCTGGGTGCCCTGCAGGCAGGGGCTGCTCTTGCCGGGCTGGAGTAAACCCGGTCTGTGGTGTGTGTGTGTGGCTGCTCCAGCCCAGCCTTGGCTGGCAGGGGGGCCGCTCTAGCGCAGCAGGGCTGGAGCAGCACCCCTCCCCTGCCTGCACCCATTTAATTGGTTAACCAATTAAACATGTTAACCAGTTAAATGGGATTTTACATCCCTAATCTGGATGAAGAGGAGTTAGTACAAAAGCACAAGAAAAGGAGTAGTTTTAGGTGAAGTCACTGTGTTCTTTTGCAATGTAGGTCTCCGTATTATGATGCAGTATGTGATTTGGGGCAGAGCCAGAGACTGGGGTCTTTAGAAGAGGGTGGGTAAAGAATGTCTGCCATCCCATGTCCCAAATTGTTCACATAGCACCAGCACAGTAGCGATTAGGCACTTGAAAAAAGATGACAGGGTCCCCTATTCACTAGTGCGCATTCTCCGGGAGTTCCCGGGTATTCTTCCAGTCCTGATTAGCGATGGGCTTGTTGCACTAATGCTTTGCTCCTTGTGTCACCATTGGCACCCATAGAAAGCCGACATGTATCCCTTTGCACCCACCTTGCACAGGTGGAAAAACCAAGGTAAACTGCAAGTTGGGCCCAGTGCATTTATGGCTTTACTAGCTCAAATCCGCTGAAGTTCCTTGTCTTGTGTATTTATTTCCCAAGCAAGTGGTTCATAGAATTAGCCTCTGCTCATCTACCTTGTTTAATAGATTGTCCTGGCTATGTTTGCTATTTGTTTTTCCTTAGCTGAATTGGATTGAGGGCTGGGGCTCTCCCAGCCCATCAATTCCTTTGGCCTCCCAGCAAATGCCTCCATCCTGCTCCAAACACAAGGGGCTAGACTTGGCATAGAGGAATCAGCACAGACCAGGGCAGAAGGACTCCTCGGGCTGCAATCACCCCAGTTGGTCTGGGTGGTACTTCATGTAGACAAGTGAGCAGCTGCCCTGCTCCTTCCAGCTCTGTCTGAACATGTGCAGGGATGCCCTACAGGATTGAACTCCTCTGGGCATGGAGGGGCAGGACTCCACAAATAATGGCCCCTCTCTCTACAGCAGAACCCCTGCAGCCCTGTGCCAATGTGGCCCTTGTGTTCATGAAAGAGGAGATAGAACTGGCCCCTTGGTCTAGCCCCAGTGTTGAACTGGAGACATCAGAGTCTCCTCTGTGGTGGGGGTGGGGCTGTAGGACAAGTTATGAGTAGTGGACCGGAGCAGAACCAGGAGGAAGAGCAGGGGGGAAGAGATAATGGGTCTGGACTCGGAGTTAGATCAGAGAGGCCAAATGCACAATGCAAAGTGTTGGTCAGCACAATTGTAATCCCTTACCGGGGGCCTGGCCAGCTAACCTGCTGCAGTGGCAGCGGTGAGGGGTTTGAGGCTAAGGCACAGGGCTAGGCAGCAGGAGCTTTGGAGACTGGTGACCATTCAGCTGCTGCTTCCTGCGGATCCTGCACACCTCCCTTAACTGTGGCGTGACGTGGGAGTGACTGGGGGATGCTAATGCCTGGCTGAATGGAGGCTGCTGTGAAGCGCAGTTCACTCGTGTGCTGTGGGACGAATGCGCCCTGGGATCGCCCGGCCTGACAGCTCCCCGAGGGGCCGGGATCGGGCCGAGCCCCATCAGCGGAGCCGCTTCGCCTCTCCCGGGTTACTGGGCCAAGCCTTTGTCTGTGCAGTTGGCCCTTTTGAACTGGCCCCGTCCTCCCTCCCTGCGCGCCGCTGCCTGCACGTGGGGCAGGAATTGCCCCTCCCCGGCAGCGCCCACCTCTCCGGCGCTGGGTGCTGGTTCTTCGGTGACAAAGCCCCTTTGATCACTGACGAGCTCTCTGAACCATGTGACCCTGAAGGGGGCGGGCCCTTTCGCTGCTAACCTAGCCAGGAGAATAGAGAGTTTCCACTGCCTGGGTGAGTTTTCTCATTCTCCCTTTGTTCTTCCCAGCGGTTCCTCTGCCCCTACCCCGCCGTGTGCTGCCCGGGGCTCGCTTTCTCGCCTGCCGCCGCTTCCCCTGGCAGGGCCGAGGAGCTGCGTGCCAGGGCCGTGCCGTGCCGGGAAGGATGCAGTCCTTGAGATCGGGGGCTGCTTTGGGAGGACTGAAACGTGCTAGGTTCAGAGCAGGGAGCCTTCCAGCTTCTGTCCCCTCTGGAGATGGGCAGGTTGCAGCAGCTAAGCCCCTCTGAAAGCTTTCAGCCTCCAGGCTGAGTCATTGTAACGAGGGAGCGACATGGATGGGGAATTTTGTTTCCATGCTCTGTCCAGATTCCGCCGGAGAACGAAGAAAAGAGCTTTGTGCCTCACAGCTATCTCTTTGTAAATGTTTGGCCAACTGAGCCGAGTGCTTTAGTTTCTCTCTCTCATGGTTTCTTGCCCTTGCCTTGGAAGGAGGTTGCTTTGCTCTCCTTGAGACAGGGCAGGAGACTTCACTATTACTTTCCTATTGCTTTTATCTAACAATCTGGTTTGAAAGTGTAGAGCAAGTGGCTGGGTTTTCCTGTGAGCCCCTGAAGGGAGGGGGTGTGGCAGCCCAAGGCAGTTTGTTTCGCTTTAAGCTCAAACGACTGTTTCTCTTCACACTGTTCTCAAGTGTCGGTTTCAGTGTTTCTGCTGGTGCGTTTCCTTTTACAAGCCTTTTAACTATGAAAACTTTCAGGGCTGCAGGAAGCTCGAGTAGGTGGGGGAGGGTCAGATGGTTTCTTTGCAACTGAATGGGAGCTCTCGATTTCATCAATCATCACTGGGGACAGCTGATTAAGGTAAAATCATTGAAGACTGGGAAACTGTGTTCTATGGGAAAACCGGAGTCTTACTAAGTAAATGCTTTTCCTGAGACTTTTCAGACAGACAAGTACTAGCATGTGGGGTCCTTGGGCAGGTACAGATCCAGCCCTGGAGCCATTGCCCTGCAATGAAAGGACTTGTTTACAGGAAATGCACTCTGTGCTTCCAGGCCTGGTATCCCCAAATGACTCATTGTTGCCTGGCACTTTTAAATTCAAACAGACTGAACACAGATCCTTAAGGTGGCTGTGCTCCCTCCGCTACATTGTGGTTGCACCACTTGAAGCTTGCATCCTTGTTGGGAAATCAGCTTTGTTCCAGAAAGTTTAGACTTTTCCTTTTAAAGGGGGTCAGATTCACCCCTTGGAGAGCTCCACTTTAGGCAGCAAAGTAGCATCTGGGATGAATCTGGCCTGATCTATATAGTGCCATGAGCATCCGCTAAGTTCTTCTTTATCCTTGATGAAAGATGCTTTCTTTTCCATCAGAAGCAGCAGCCAGGGGCTGAGCAAGCAGCTGAGTATGTAACTGCACCATTGTTACTGGCGGAGTGAGATTGTTTCCAGGTTTTTCCATAATGACCATCACCATAGTTCGCAGGATGCGTTTATGTCTTTAAGGCAGAGAATTGAGAAAGGAAACCAATTTCTGTGTTCAGGTCCACGGCTGTTTCTGGTTCAAGCCGATTGGCTTAATGAGCTACTTTTATTTCAGTTCCCCACCATGGGACTGGCATAGATGTCATATGGATCAGATAAAGCAGGCCATCTGTAGGGCCAGGAGTAGGGTACCACTGCCCCAGCATTTTAAAACTGGCTATATAACAGTAATCTACCATTCCAGGGATTGCATTTCTCCTGTTTGGAAGCCCTGCATATTAAAATATAGAGTCTGGGTTGGATTATGCTTTTGGATGCAAGAGCATGGATCTTGTGATGAAAGATTTGCATGCACAAGCGCACACAGGAGCTGCTTTCAGTGGATACATGACCATATGGGTCTTGTGCTTTTAGGAGACCAGATCTGGCTCTTTGCTCAACCTCTTTCTATTTCTAGCACTCTGCTGCTTTCCAGTTTCCTTCCAAAAGGTTAAAGCCTATATCCATGAGTATAATTGTAAAGGGCTAGCCCTGACCCTGCTGTGAAGAGCAGCTGATGCATGTTCTCCACTCTCAACTTCATGCCTTCTGTTGGAACAATGTGCCCCAGTGGACAGTTACTAGACTGAGACTCAAGAGGCATAGGTTCTAGTCCCAATTCTGCCACTGACCTGCTCTGTGACCTTGGGTAAGTCACATGCCCTCTCTGTGCCTCAGTTTCCTCATGTATAAAATGGGGATAATGTCTTTTGTAAGGTGTTTTCAGATCTACTGACAAAAAGTGCTACATATCAGTATTATTTTTATTTTATTATATCACGAGTTCATCTTGCACTCAGAACAGTTTCCCACTTCTGTGCCGAAGTGTGCCACACCTTCATTGGAGTCAGGACAGTAATCCTGCATTACACCCCTCACAGTCCCCAGAGTAGGGAGCATGCCAGGTGCAGAGCCAGGGACTTGTCAGGAGCATGCATATCCATAGCTCATAGACATCTGTAGTGAGGATGTTAAGGCAGGTAATTAGCTAATTATGTAGTCACTACAATTTGAGCTGGACTTCATGGCATCCTCCCCTGCCTCCCACCCCCATGCTGCTGCCTCCGATAGAGGCAGCAGCACGGGGTGGGCAGGTGGCACTGTGGAGAGGGTGCTGGGGAGAACTGGCTTTTAAGCCAGCTCTCCCCAGCACGGGCTCCTGCTCTCCCCCCACCCCAGGTGCTGCCTCTGATCCAGAGGCAGTGGGGGGGGAGGAGAGGGGAGGAAATGTGAGTAGTTGACCACCACTCGCTAACATCCCTAATCTGCAGTAGGGATGTTAAGAAGCGGGGATTTCGCTAATTGTGTAGTCGATAGAATTTGTATTGACTATATGATTAATCAATAAGGGAAGGTGCTCAGTCTTGGCTCACGCTGGGTCCAGAAGCTACCCCTGCTGTGGCTTTGCAGTTTAAATATAGTAAGAGCCGGGAGGGGGGGCAGCCTGGCTCCTACTACATGTAAATTGCAGAACTGCAGCGGGGGTGGGTCTCAGACCTGGCACAAGCTGGGGCTGAGCCGGGCTTGCTCAGTCCCATCTCAGCTGGGTCCAGCAGCCCCTGTCCACAGGGTGTCCCAGGCTTTTAAGCTGGCTCCCCTGTAGACATGCCCATAGGCAGCCCATGGAAGAGTCATCGCATATTGAGCCATGAATCTAGGCCACCCACAGGTGAGGTGTCCTGCGGGAAAGAGGTCTCTGGATTAGGCATGTCTCACAAGTGTTGTCCAAGCCTCCCTCGGGTCACCACGATGTCCTAGATTCTCAAACTCTTTGGCCTGTGGCCCACCCCACTCAACAGACATTTCCATGGACTGTGATGACCAAGTGGGTGCAGAAGAGGATGGGGGAGCAGGGTCTGAGAAGGAGGAAGGGGATGGGTGTGTGAGGTTTCAGTAGGAAGGAGGTGCAAGAGGGAAATACTGGTGTGGGGGGTGTTTACCTGGCTTTGTTTCTCCCACCGCTCCCAGGCACCACCGGACATTGCTGCCATTGGATTTGATTCTGAGTTCCTCCTAGCGGGGGTGGAGAGGAGGGAGTAGGAGAAAGCAGCATGTGGAGTTGCTTTCCTCCTGCAAACCAGATCCAGCCCATGGGGGCAGGGGCATGGGGCTAGAGAATCAGCACAGGCTCCCTGCTGCAGGGCGGGGGCATGCCTGAGCCCACGGCCCACCTGAAAGTTGGTTGTGGATCACTAGTGCTCCGCGGACCACACATTGAGAACCACTGTCCTAGACTTACAGTGCTGCCTTGTTCTGAGTAGTTTGAGCAAGCGAGAGTCAGGATTGTGTTTCATTCCTGACACTGCTAGTGCCCTGTTGGCCTCAGGCAGGTCATTTAACTGCTCTGCACCTCATTTAACTGATCTCTGAGAGAGGATTAATGCTTTCCTCCCAGAAGTGCATATAGAGATTTAAGTAATTCAGAAGAGAAAATCCTGTTGAAAGAGTTAATGTTGACAATGTATTTCAATGGAAACAGATAACAGTCCCTCCAATTCTACCCTGGGCTGAAATGTGACATGTGAAATTTCAAGGCAATTGGATTCTTTTAGAGGGAAGTTGGGCAATTGCTGGCAGGGCTTGAAAATCAGGTTTTTAGCAGGAAGTTGGGTTCAGCCTTAATTATGGCTCCTGCTGCTCCATGATGTGTGTAAAGCACTGTGAGAGGCTCAGGTGTCAGTTGTTAGAGAAATGCAAAGGATCATTATCACAAATCCCCCACTCAGTGCATGTCTTTTACCTCGCAGTCAGCTCTAATTGGGCCATAGCTATAGATCTCAGCAGCATGTGTCCTGGTCTCTGCTGGAAAGTCTCAACTGTGCTCAAGAGATGGAAATGAAAGTCCATCTTCACCACACCCTCGACGTGGTCTTCTTCATGCCCTGAGAACGGTGGGTCTGTGAGCAAGGCCCACCTTTCTCCGAATGCAGCAGGGCTCTGCGGGACTGCAGCTTAGGAAGTTTCTTTCCGGGGGTTGCTATTGTGAGGATAGTTAAGGACCCTATAGAGCAATAATAGGTGCCCCACTGAAATCACTGCCTGCTTTTGCCATCCTGTTGATAAAGAGATGAAGGCTTATTGTTCACACTAGATCTAGGTAGACAGCACTTGCTAGCTTTCGCTGAGTTGTTGAATTCCCTGGCCTCTGTGACCTTACAACAGTGGTTTTCAAACTATGGTCAGTTCCGAGCTGGCTGGTCATATGGCCCTTGCTCCTCCTGCTAAAATATATATTCATTCCTTTCCACTTATGCATTTTGTGCATAATAAGCAATTGCTGTCATTGCCTCAGGGCTGTGATTTGATTGACAGCAGGAAGGGAGGTGGCCAGGGGATTTCTTGTGATGTGGTTAAACTGTTGCAGTCTGGGAACTCCTGCTCGGGGCTCACCCTCCTTTCTCCTTTTACATTCTATTAAGATGATAAATGATGTCAAAATCTCTGTCCTCATCTGTGTTGCCCTCAGGTTTATTTCTTTCGACGGCCAAGTACTCAGATCTTAGGAATGGGAGCTAAGAACGCAGCCAGGATCTTGAACGTGCATTTTGCTTATTGGTAGAGTCTTGTCTTTAAGAGGCTCAGGCAAGCATGGCAGGATTCTTCCACATCAGGTGCTGATCCTTGAAGCCCAGATTTACATGCCAGGTGACTGGCCTTTGGAGCAGAGGGGAGGAAGAATAACTCTTCGGGTATGTCTACGTTGCATTCCTCCTTCGAGAGAGGAATGCAAATGCAGACAAATGAAATCGCAAATGAAGCGCGGATTTGAATTTCCCGCGCTTCATTTGCATAATGGTGGCCGGCCGCTTTTCCGAAATAGCGTACTTCAAGGGGAAAAAAATGGGGTTATTTCAAAAAGAAACCCTTCCTTCAAAATAACCCTTACTCCTCAGAGTACACTATTTCGGAAAAGTGGCCGGCCGCATTATGCAAATGAAGCGCGGGAAATTCAAATCCACACTTCATTTGCGATTTCGTTTGTCTGCATTTGCATTCCTCTCTCGAAGAAGGAAAGCAATGTAGACATACCCTTCTTGAGCGGTTTCTTTACTGGCAGCCTCTCTCTTCACTTTCATTGAGGCTTTTGATTTGTTTTCTGCCAGAAGGAAACGCAGAAGGAAGACACAGGCCATATTCTTCAGTGTTTAGGGAGGATTTTGAGTTAGATGAAGGCACCATTTGCCATGGGCTTTCTCCTTGCTCAGCTGGAAGAGGTTAATTTTTTTTCCATTCCCCTGGTAATGCTCTTCCTATGGTGGTTATAGGGAGCAGAGAAATTGCCTCTGTCACTTGGATGACTGGTCAACAGGGAATGTCTGTAGCTGATTCTCCTGATTCATAGATTAAAAATAGTAAGAAGCAGCCCCTACTGGACAATCCACAGGAGGTAGAAACCAGCTCCTCTCGTGGACCGGCTTGACCTGAAACAGAGGCAGCAGCACGAGGTGGCAGGGGGCTCCCGGGCAGTGGGACCGTGAGCTCACTGGCTGCTGGCCCCTGCTGCCGGGGGCTATCAAATAAACATGTTACACTAAGATTTTGATGCGGTTACTCAGTTATTAAATTTTCAATTAATTGATATCTAAGGTCCGTAATGGTGATCCTGTGTTCTTAGCAGTGAGGAACTTTGCTTCCCCACCACTTACCGTAGGCAGTGGCTAGCCAAACTCACAGTGTCCTTTGATACCATGTCAGGACAGCAACCTCTAACTGGTGCTGTGTATGATCTAACATTAAATGCCTCTGCTGTGCCCCAACAAAAGGACTCCATTCGAACGCCTCCTTCCCCCTGCCAATGGGCCAACTTGTTTTCTGTGCTGGGCTGCTTCCCTTGGACTTCTGGGTCCATGCTGGGCTGGGCAGGTTCTGAACCAGGCAGCAAGGACCATGGGAAGGCAGGGCAGGTGGGGCTGGGTGGATTGGGACAGGCAGGGAAAGTCGAACAGAAGGCAAGGCCTGTATTTTTGTCTCTGGAGGTTGGGGCAGCCAGCTGGTTCCTCCTTAGCGGGACCTGGGCCCCAGCTGTTGCGCGGAAGAGGCTTCTCCTTGATTTCTCTTTTCCCAGAGGAATTACCATATGACTGCTGCTCTTCCCCAGTCCCCGTGAGGCTGGCTGCATTGGAGCCCAAGGAAATGCAGATTGCAAGGGTGAAGCCTGGCTCTAGGCACCTCTGCACAGTAAGGCACTGCTGGTTGACGGGAACAGGAGCCCTAAGTTCCTCCTATGCCATGGGAATGTGGATTTGCATGTTGTGCTCCCTGTACAGGGCAGGTTTGCAGGGTGACTGGGTACATCCCCTGTAGCAGTGTGACCCCAAGGTGAAAGAATCCCAGGAGAAATGGGACTGCAGTAAACTTCAGATCCAGTTTTGGGAAGACTCTGGTCTAGATTAGAACTTTGTTGTCGGTTCCATTCCAGAATGGCTCAACTGAAGCCCACGTAGTCCTGTGGCTTGGGTACTGCCCTGGCAGTCTGGAGACGTGATGCTCTGCCATTGTCCTGCTGTGTGACCATGTCAGCTCACTTTCGGCTCTCGCCCTACTAGGGGTGTTAAATATCAGTTAATTGAATAGTCGAGTAACCTCACAAATTCTTATTGGTTAGTCAAGTATTCTATAGTCCCCGGGGGCAGGGCTAGCAGCCAGTGCACTCCCACCCCACTCCCAAGGAGTCCCTTGCCACTCTGCACAGGGTGCCAGGTAGGAGCTGGTCCGCAAGGAGAGCCAGTTTAAAAAACAGCTCCCTTTGCAGACCAGCTGCCTGTCGCTCTGTGCTGCTGCCTCTGATACAGCTGATACAGAGGCAGCAGACCCGGTGGCAATAGCCCGTGTCTGTGTATGTGTAGGGAGAAGTGAAATGCATGTAGTCTATAGCATTAACCTATAAGCTTTTGCTTATCGGATAATTGGTTAATCGACTGCACTATTATATCCCTACGCCCTACACGTGCCTTGTCTGCTCAGCCTGGAAACTCCCCCTCTCTCAGCAGGCACTGCATACGTGCCCTGATCACAGCTGGGGGATCTAGGTGCTGCTGTAAGACATGTAATAGCTAAAACTTTGGCTGAAATTAAGGATGCAGATTGGCCCACCTCAGTCAGGAGCCAGTGATCCGTGTTGGGGAACAAGTGCCGGGCAGAGCATCCTGAGGCGCTTTCTCTTGGTGAGCTCAGCCCAGAGGAGAGAAGGGATTTCCCTTTTGGGTCTGAGTCAGACTGGCATGAGAAGGGAGTTAGACACTCCCAGGAGAGCTTCTCCACTGGGTGAAATGTGGTGACCCAGTGACCCTAAAGCAGGGCTGCAAATGGCTGGACAGGTATTTTCTAGTCTCTCCTGAGACCAAGGAGGGAAGGCCTCCGTTTGCATTGTTGCTGGAATCTGAACAGTTGCACCACTTATCACTCGGTTAGACCCCCGTCCTCAGTCAGATGACGGTTCGGGGCCATCGGTGTCACTTGCTAATCAGTCAGAGGGGCCACTCTCATGCAGTCTGGGACACCCCTTCTTCAGAGGTTCAGTGGGCTGCCTTCCTAGGGCCGGAAGGTGGCAGCCAGCACTGCTGCAAATGGCCATGCAGCACACACCGTCGGATCAGCTGACTGCTCTGATTTCCTAGGCCTTCCTCTGGGGCTGCTACCATCCAGTCGCCTCCACCTCAGATGCTGGAGGGCTCTGAGGATGTTATGCTGGAGTGTTTCTAGGGAGTCTGCACCTCCTGTGCCATTTGGTGACGTGTGATTAAGCCATAAAGCACAGCAGGGCATGTGTTGGTGTGTATGCACACAGAAAGTAGCAGCTGCCCTCACAAGTAATTTTGTACCCTGCTGTGTGTTCCTGCAGTTAGCAAATTGGGCAGCTCAGTGCTGTTGCTCATGCTCAAACAGCCTTGTAGTTTCACTGCTCGGGGTGCTCCTGAACCAATGAGTTTACTCTCCCGGGCCATGTCTACATGTGTATTTGCAGCTGGGTGCAATAGAGCACTTCCATCCATAGTGGTCTACCGAGCTGCCTCTGTGCTAGAAACATGGCTTCTTGAGTGGTGAAACCTGGGGCTAGGGCAGCACTGGAGATGTGCTTTGGTGTGGGTGCATGAGAGCACACCATAGGGGGTCAGTGAAACCACTCCCAGGTCCAGAAGTGGGGTAGACACCCGCTTTACCTCTCCAGCAAGGAGGTACCACTGAGGCCCAGTGAACGGACACTGATTTGAGCGCTTAGGGGTCTGAGCCTGTGAGATATACTAAGCATCCTCCAAACCCGTCGAAGCCCAGGATAGCTGAGGGTGTACAGCACCCTGCAGCTTCAGAGCGTGCACCTCTGAGCCCCAGTCCTGTCGCCCAGCTGCAGCGTGGACTGTGCTGCTGCGCCCACCCTGGGTAAGGCTGGGGCACTGGGTTCCCATGGAAGTGTTTCCTGAAGGAGGAAGCGGGTGAGAGGGGCAGGGGTGAGGGATGCTTTCTCCCTTCTGGTGCTGCAGCGCAGAGATAAACAGGAAGCTTGTAACAACTCATTTATCACCACAGCCAGCAGAGCTGACACAAGGGGGTGGGATCTGCCCTGGCTCCTACTTGGTTGGGTAAGACACATTGCCCAGCAGGAGGAAAACAGAATGATGCATTGTTCCCCCGGGAGGTGGGGGACGAGGGGAGATATTATAGGGGTATCAGAAACAATGGTGATGGGCATGACTCTCAGAATGTATCTAGGTAACTCCAAACTTACATGCCTGGGCCTCCCCCCTTACTCATGTGGCTGTGTCTAGACTGGCAAGTTTTGCTTTTGCGCAAAAACTTGCCAGCTGTCTACACTGGCCACTTGAATTTGCGCAAAAGCACTGACGTTCTAATGTAAGAAATCAGTGCTTCTTGCGCAAATACTTTGATGCTCCCGTTCGGGCAAAAGTCCTTTGCGCAAATGTATTTGCGCAAGAGGGCCAGTGTAGAACAGCTAAAAGTGTTTTTGCAAAAAGCCCGATGGCTAAAACGGCGATCGGGCTTTCTTGCAAAAACGCATCTAGATTAACACGACGCTTTTCCGCAAAAAGTGCTTTTTGCGCAAAAGCGTCCGTGACCATCTAGATGCTCTTTTCCGCAAATGCTTTTAACGGAAAAACTTTTCCGTTAAAAGCGTTTGCGGAAAATCATGCCAGTCTAGACACAGCCATGTGAGTCTTAGATATACAAGTACAAAGTGTTATTGTTAGCAGAATAGCACCTACATCAACTGACACAGCTGGTTCTATAAAAAACCTGGGGATGACAAGCTGCTGTTAATTAAGCTCTAGAAGAAAGACCAGCACCTTGGCAGCTTAAATGGAAATATTTTTAGCTGCAATTCTATCTCTTCAGTGTCAGGTTGTCTTCCTTTCTTCTGGGTTCACAGCCCCAAAAGCAAGAACATCTCTTCTTCAAAGGAATCTCTAGGGACACAAGGAAATGCCCCTTCCACCTGGCTTGTACGTGTGTGTGTAGTGCTTTGACAGTCATGAATATCAATGCATGAAAGCCCTTACCCAGGGGAATCAGAGCTCTGCATCAGTTGGATTTACTTAGGTGAGTAAGGGCAAGATGGGGCCATTGTCAAATGTGGATGTTTCTATTAGGGCATGCAAACGGCACGGAAAGAATTAGCTTCTCACTAGTGTGTGGCCCCCAACTGACTTTTCTGTGGGTCAGTGGCCCCCAACTCAAAAAGGTTCCCACCCACGGTGTAAAGACAAGTTTAAAAGCATGTCTAACTGCTGGGCCTGATCCTGGGACATTTTGGTTGTCTCATGACTACGTTGCTCTGTCAACCTTGTGTCTTCCATGAGCAGAGGATGATGCCCCATGTGTGTGTTTGGCCCTGCGCCTGCCTGTCAGAAGTGCCCACTCGCCTCTGAGGAGTGACTGTTAGATAAACCCCAAGGGAGCCTCCAACATTACCTAGCCTCCCTCTTGCTTCCAGTGCAGCTCCTTAGCAGCAGGGGGTCCTGCGGACCAGCAACAGTTAGAGCAGTTGTTGCTGCATTGGCAGTGCTGGGTGAAGGGAAGTGAGTCACACCCCCTTGACAGAGCAGCTGACACATCCCACTGGCACAGAGCCAGCTTTGCATACTGATCGATGGCAAAATCCACAAAGATTCCTTCCTTCCTTCCTTCCATCTTGTGCCAACTGGTGGATGTGAGCCAGGCTGGAAGCATCAGTCTCTGGGAGCTGTTCTTCCCCTTCTTAGCCAGAGGTCAGGTGGCCCAGCCTCACTCACTGCACAGGAATGTGTTGTTTTTCTTGAGAGACCTTGCTGAATGGCCCTTTTCCTAGTCCCAGCCCCTTTTCCAAAACTCACTCTCGCTTCACCTGAAAGGGTTGAGCAAAGCAGAAGGTAGGTCCAGAGTGGCCCTTGTGATTTGTTGGACTCCTAGTCAAGGCTGAAAATTGGCTCTTCTCCTGGTACTTTAACCAGGGGCTGTGTTTGGGAAAGAGTGAAGATTAGACTCCCCAGGACTCATAGAATCTGAATAAGTTTCTTGCCCTGCCTGTGGTTAAGGCTTATGTTTTATGGAGCAGGCTGTGGGAACAAGCTGTCAGAATGGATGCTTTTCCCACACAGATGCTCCCTTGCACTGCAGCAGGAGGCCGAGATCATAGGTGGCAAATAGAAAATTGATACTTCTCCAGAAGACTCGAAGGTTGAAACTTAGTGTGTTTAGGGAAACAATTACTCCCTGTTTCTTGCCAATCAAAACAATTTCACCACTGCATAAGTACTTGATTTGGAAAGTTCCCCTCACTATCTGAATTACTGATTGAGAGCCCCTCACAATCTGTAGTGCATGTATCCACACACAGCCTGAGCCCACTCAGACAGGGCCATGCTGTCTTCCCCTTCATTGTTCCAATGAGGGAACTCGAGGCTCAGGGAGGCTAAGTGACTTGCCCATGGTCACACAGGAATTCTGAGAAAGAAGAACTTGAAACAGGGTCTCCCAAGCCTGAGGCCAGGGCCCTAATCGCTGGACCATCTTCCCCTCACTCTTCAGTTTCCCCCCGATCTGATGCTTCCCCACAATGCTGTGGTTGGCATGTGGACAGGATTTTCACTATTAAGGAGATTAAAACACTAATGCCCATTGATAGAGGTTAGAGCTTTATTAAGTCATTAAAAAGTGGTATAATCCAGCTGCAGCATAAGCAGATTGAGGCTGGATTTCTGGCCCTGGTTTTGAGGCAATAGCAGCACTTTCTCAGCAATTGTTATTTGTGGTGCTCGCTGAAGTGAGGGGCCTGAATCAATCCTGTCCAGCCTGTTTTGTAGCCCATTTTCAGAGGGCTCTGTGGCAGCTTTAGCAGCATCACCACAGCTGTAGGAAGCACGGGGAAGAGAGAGCAAGGCAGCCACATGGCTGAGTGGGGTTAAATGGGGTTAAAGCAGGGGTTTACCACTGGACAAGGGAAGGGAGGCAGCAAAAGCCAATTCCAAATGAAAACAGAATGTGGATGTGAGGTTCAGACCCTGCCGCGGACAACAGAAACAGAACAGGCAGGAAATGCTACTTGAAGCCTGGGGGCTTAGGTTCTAATTCAGTTTGGGGTGTAGGTGCTTTGCCAGTTTCTCCTGCAGAAGAATTAATGCTTATTTCATCCACAGCTAGGATCCCCCATCTCCCAGAAGCTTGGTGGTATAGTGACAGCTCCTTTGGTCTAGTTATAAGAAATGTGTCTTAAGGGTTTGATCTTGGAGGGGGACCTGCTGGTGCTGAGAACACCTCTTATCTGTGTTTTCTCCCTATCCTGTTTCCTGTGCAGTGGAGACACTGCCTGTCAGCATCATTCTTTGCTACAAGTTTGCGGAGAGTTTGCGGAGGGAGAGAGAAATAAGTTAGACTAGTTCAGGTCATTTGTGGATAATACGTGGCCTGCTGTAGGCTATTCAGAGGACATACATGGGCAAGATACATTCGGTAGTGAGGACACATTGGTCCGTCTTCACCTCGTCGATGTCCTGCCATGTATTGAGTGTCTCCTGGGACAGCTTATCAAAAATCCCAGAGGATCAAAGGATCTAAGCAGTGATATTGAGCCAGTCTCCTCCCGCCCTGCCAGGAGCGCGCGGCACTTTTTACATGCCACCCGCTCCTAGCAGGGTGGGGACTGGGCAGGAGGAGACTGTGCATGCTTCCCCCTGACTGGTTAGAGCAGGGATGGGCAATAATTTTTGTTGGGGGGCCACTCCAAGATTTTGGAAAGTGGTCAAGGGCCGCACTTTTCTGTGGAGGAATTGAGGGGTCTGTGGTGGAGGTTGGGTGCAGAAGGGCACATAGGGTAAGGAACTGGGGTGCAGGAGACAGTGTGAGGTCTGAGAAGGAGTTTGGATGAAGGAGGGGTTGTGACCTGCATCAGGGGATTAGGGTATAGGGTCAGGGAAGGAGTGTGGGTACAAGAGAGGATTCTGGCCTGGGGGAGTGGCTGTAGGAGGTGGTGCAAAGTTTGGGAGGGAGTTGTGACCTGGGAGAAGGGGAAAGGGGGGTGTAGACTGCAGAGAGTTTGGGTTGTGATCTGGGGCAAGGGAATGGGGTGCAGGGTCTGGGAGAGTGTTTGGGTGTAGGAGAGGATTTTGGCCTGGGGGAGAGTGGAGGAGGGGGTACAGGGTCTAGGAGGGAGTTGTGACTGGGGGCCGGTGGTTTCAATGGTGACCTGGGGGTTAGGGAGTTGGGGAGCAGGAGGAGCAGGGGTGCCAGAGGCAGGCTGTGGCTGGGAGGTGCTTACCTAAATGTTTCCTGGCCAGAAGCCCTACAGCACCCCCAAGGCAGCCCCAGATCACTTAAGGTTAGCACTCCCCTTGATAAGGATGGAAGAGGTCCTAGTGGCCTTTACAACACGCATATGATTAAGGCATTGCCACTTACTACTTCAGGGCATCTAACCAAGCCCCAGATCACTTAGAGCTGCAGGCTGTTCCCTCCAAGGAAAGGAAAGAGGCTTGCATTGCCCCTATTCCCCAGGCGAATCTCTCAGCTCCTATTGGCTGGTTATTTCCAGCCAATAGGAGCTGAGGATTGAGCTAGGGGTGGGGAGATCACACAAAGCCCCCCCTGCCTACAGAGCAGAGAACTGTATGCACTGCGCTTTAGACTGGCAGCTGTGTGTCTGAGGGTCCCAGCAGGGTGATCTGGGGGCCGGATCTGGTGGTTAGAGGGCCGGATGCCGCCCTTGGGCTGTATTTTGCCCATCCCTGTGTTAGAGAATAGCATGTCTCTGCCTGCTTAAGTGCACCAGTGCAATGACCTCGGTGGTGCTAGCCATTCCAGCCTGGCCATTTTATATTGTGATAAAACCCAGGAATCCCGCCTTCCTGTTTGCACTGGGGAAATGGAGGCCGGGGAGAACCTTCTGATGCAAATATTTGAGGAGGGAGACTAGGTAATGTTGGGAGTTAATGAAGACTGCCTTGGGTTTGTTTAATATTATGTGTCTGAAAGAATCCAAGGTGGGGTCAATGAACAGGGGCACTTCAAGGAAGCAGCTGCCTACTGCATCAAGGTAAAAGGGGAGCTTCCAGGGGCACAGGGCTTTGTATTCCATCCCACTAAAGTCTCCACTTGCTGCTGTCCCTCTGAATATGAAAACTGCCTCTGAGCACGTAGCAGGCCCCAAGCCCCGTGACACTAGGTAGGCAGAGATGAAGTGCCAGCCTCACACCAATCACGATAAGAACTTCCTGCTGCCAGCACAGCTGGGAGGGGAACATAGCTCGTGCTGGCACCCTGGGCTTCGTATGGAAACACGGGCAGGGCAAACAGGCAATCCTGGGGGTGGTTTTGAATATGGAGTCAAGCTGGCTCTGCCCTACTGCCCTGGGTTTATTTGTCAGGGTTTAGTACCCGGTGGAATGTAATGGGAAGGTCACTGAGGAAAGTTGCACAGTGCAGTTCCATGGATGGGCTGAATCAGTCTGTGCTGCCGAAATGAAGACCACAAACTTTCCTGTTTCTCAGTGAAAATCCCTGCTAAGAACTGCCAATCTCTGCAGCCATCTGGTGCAGTCTCTAAGCTGGCAAGCACCCTTCAAGGGAAGTCCCACCATTGAGGGCATGCACAGTATGCCTAGTACTGATACCGTCTCACAAGCAGGCCCAGGCCCATCTGTTATGCTTATAAGAAGCACACAGGATCTTTTTCAGGGGAAAAGACAATACACTGTGTTTATTGAGAATACAGTAAAGAAGCAGTTAGCATCTGCTTTATAAAGACAAACCCCCCCACACACAGGTCCTGCAGATGGTGCATAGTTACCAGTCCATGGTGGCTCAAGTCAGTCTTACTGGCCAGGCAAGGCTAACTGAGTCAGGGTTCCTCTGAGACTCCCCTGAGGCTTGGCTTGCAGGACTGAACCCAGAGTCTCATGGCAAGAGCTTCCCTTCTTATGCATGTAAGTTCCCATTTGGATCTATGGATATTGCAGTGTCATGCTGCTGTCATCCACCCTTAGGTGGTGTTAATCGGTGTTCTCCAGTTATCCTGTGATGGTGATTGTCAGGCTTCCCAGCGTTCTCTCTCACTCTTGGGAGTCTCTGCCTGTCTCCAGGATTACTCAATGCTGCTAATTCAATTCAGCCTCAAACACAATGGATATTTCCTCCTTATCTTCAAAGTTTTCACTTCTTCTTGATCACCTGGGCATCTGTGACAGTTTTCACTCACACACACCCTCCACTCACAGCACACAATTGTACAGAGTTTCAGACAAGATCGATAGTTACTAGAAGACACAACTTAATTTGTAATGCTAGCAGGGAGCAAGGCCTTACAGTAAACATTATCTAATCATGAGAGAGAGAGAAATAGAAGCAGTCCGAACTTATAAACAAGTCATTCTACATCACATCATAGTCTTATAACCAGGGCGTGACAAACCACAGCGAAATCTACTCGCCAGTCCTGCACTGCGCATGCGCGCAAGACCTGCATTGCGCATGTGCGCCCCGCCGGTGAATGGGGCGACCGGCTGAAATCTACTCTCGCCACGGGCGAGTAGATTCACTGATTTGTCGAGCCCTGCTTATAACCAATACTAAAATACACACTTTTGCTACACAGCCAGCCAAAGAAACACCTTGGAGGACATGTCAGAACAATGTATGCAAATGGCTGAGCCTTTTGGGGTATGTCTACACTGCAGCTAAACACTGACTGGCCTGCGGGACTGTAAAACTTGCAATGTAGACATCTGGGCTTGGCATGGAGCCTGAATCCTACAAGAAGAGAAAGTCCCAGAGCCCAGTCACCGGCCCATGCCTGAACATATATATTGCAGTTTTATAGCTCCTTAAGTCCAAGTCCACTGACCTGGTCAGCTAGGAGTATTTAATTGCAGCAGAGACACACCCTTAGGCTTTGTTTACTCTGGCAAGTTTTGTCGAGGAAAAGTGCCTTTTGGTAACAAAACTGTGAGTATGCACAACACGACTTTTGTCAGGAAAAACGGCGTTTGCCTTCCAGCTCCACAAGGGACTTTTGTCTTTTCTCCTCCCTATGTTGTCAACAAACATGTAGTGTAGACACCTCTAGGGGTTTTGTTTGTTCCTGATTCGGGGACGCAGTTTTGAACTCTGCTGCCCTGCAGCCTCACAAGCCCTGCAAAATGTAATCTCATTTCCTTCTGGTTGGCTTTTCTGTGGAATTCATTGGAGAGGATAGTAACAGTCTGGCAATGGATATGGGGCACCACCCAGGGCCGACTTCACAATTGTGCCCTACACTTCTGAGCATCGGGACCTCTCTCATGGGCTGACTCAGCATGCAGTGGTCTTATGGCATCTTCCCAGGTATCCATGCCTGTCAATCACACCAAATGGTTCCTCACTAGGACCATCATGAAGCTGTTGGATCTGATCAAGTTCTGGAGACAGGAGTTGGTCCAGTCCCATATGTGCAGATGCCAGAGTACACAGCAAAGAATGGCAGTTGGAAAAAAAGTGTGAAAGGAAGTCAGAAGCTCCTGAGCAAAGTGGTGTGTGATGGGACATTTTGCATGGTCCCAAGATGCCCTGCACTGTGTTCTGTGGTCCAACATCACCTAGTGACAGATAGTGTCACTAGGCACTGGAGAATACATACCCATAGTGCTTTTCTCCCAATGTGAGTCTGTTGACGGGGAGGAGAGGAGATGTGAACACATATTGATGACTTTGTTGTTTTCTATGGGTTGACATTAGTTTCCCCAACAAAACTTGGTAGTCTAGACCAACCTTTACTCTTCACACATCTTAACTCTCCAGGGGTAAACTTATTGCAAATAGCACTATTGAAATTGCCCTGCAATGCAGCAGCCTTCCTGGCACAGGCTAGGTGCTTTTCACTCCGAGCGGGCGGGGTGATGGGTAGGGAGTGCATGGGGTGGTCCATCTCATTGCAGGCCACTCTAGGAGGGCAGATGGGCAAGATTCTCTTTCAGAAGCTGCTGGAGGGGACGGGGGACGGTGGAATTCTGTTGACAGTGGGGATGGTGGCAGGGACCCGGAGGAAGGGAAAATCAGTGCTGGGAAGTGAGTCCCCTTTAAGAAGATGCGTTTTCAGGCTGACTGCAGCTAATAAAGGGGGAGCGTCAGCATCAGCAGGGAGCCAGGCAAGTGGAAGAAGTCAGTTGATTAGGGGGAGGAGGAAATCATTGCAAGCTGACTGGAGGAGAAGAAGCAGCCCCAGCAATAAAAGCAGCCCCAGGGTAAGTTGCTGGTTCCTGGCTTTGTTGAGGTTTCTGTGTGCATTGTATGCAGTGGTGAAGGCAGGCGAGAAGAGGTGTCTGTTAGCCTAGCAGTGGCTGACTTCACAGCAGGTTTCTCTGCCTGCAGCACAGGGAGGTATTTTAACAGTGTCTTAAACATTGTGAGGTCTGGAGTGGAGTAGCTTGGTAACAAAGTGTCTGAAAACCCTTGGGAGTCCTCTGGTGTCGTGGACCCAGGCAGGTGGAGTCCGAGAGTAGCGCCTCTCTTGTTTTAAGGGCCTTGTAGCAGGGGGGCTGCCACTAAAGTGTATTGAACTGCTCCAGCTGCAAGGCAGGCAACAAACCCCCTCATCACGTGCCAGGTTCAACTGGTAAACACTTACCACAGGGACCTCTCCCTCCTGGTTGTCCTTCCCTTGTACTTACAATTAATTAGCTGAACAAGAGGCGCTCTTGTTTCTTCCCGCTTCTCAGATGGAGCCCTGCTTACATGCCCAGCATTGTGGGCTGGAATGAATGGGTGGCTGTATTCCTAGCAGGACGGGGAAAGCCTGGGTGCCAGCTAGCCCAGGGGCTGCTGTTGGAATGCAGGGGAAGCAACTGCTAGGGAGAGGTTAGGGAACCCAGCTGGTACTGTGGGGGGCAGCAAGGGGGGCTATAGGCTCTGCTGCATGCCAGAGGGAGTTCCATAGCCACTCCAGGGCTAGAGCCCTCGCTGCAGCAGCACTGCTGTTCTAGGTCTGACTGTCTTGCCCTTCTCCCACATCCTGCTGCTTTGACTTCTGATCCTCAGAGAGGCTCCCTGGAGAAAACTCACCTTAGTACAGCCTGAGGATTGAATCACCCCCCACTGGCGCATTGGCTGCCCTAGAGCATCTGCCAACACTGATGCCTGCGGCTTGTTTAACTTCCGAGTGGCCTTAGAAGCCATTGGGACTGCTCAGGGCCCTCAGAGACGTGTGCAGGGCTGGGCTGGGCTGTGCAGCGTGCTGCTATGGCTCTCACTCTAAGGTAACGGTGCCTGAAGGTTGGTGGAGAGCGAGGCGGAGTCCCTTCCAGCTGCGCTCGGATTTAACAACCAGCTTTACTCGCTTTTCAGCTCAGTTAATTAGGGTCTAGGCAATTTCTTCATTTGCAAAGGGGGAAAATGGGATTAAAATTCAGCAGTTAAAGCCACAATACAGGCCAGAACCTGAGATTTCTGGTGCCTGTCTTGCCCTGTAGGGCTATGTCCTTTCTTTGTCCCTCCTCAGCTGACTTCTTATACTTGGGACAGGAGTACTTGCAGAGGGACTCTTCTGTCCCGGGGAAGGCGAAAAGCTTGATGTCATTCAAAAATCATCCCCCAACCATTCCACTCCTCTTTCTCAGTGGGGAGTAAAGTAGCTATCAGCCTTTCTGGGTAAAGGGTATCTGGGAAAAGATGTTTCTTTTCCTGTCTCCTAACCCTTGCTGGGAGTTCATTGATCCCAGCCCACCAGAGAGGACTTCAGGGCACAAGGCATGGGCACATCCTAAATGAAGTTACTACAAGTAGACCTTAATCGCAGGCTCTACCTGGTTCCAGGACTCATGTTCAGGGTGCTGAAGGCTGTACGTTCCAGGAAATCAATCCAAGGATGTTCGGGGAAGCTAAGCCATGTGCTACAATTTAGTTTTGTATCTTGGAAACCCCTTTTGCAAGTGGGGGAAGGGAATAAATGAGAACACCGCTTGTTTTCAAATGTCTCCAGAAATACTGACTTCCTGCACCTTTGTCTGCAGCTTGAACTGTGGTTAGAGAAATGAGGGCATGTGACAGGAAGGGTTGTGTGGTTTAGAAAGATGTTGAGTCCAGCAAAGAGAGATGGGGTCTTGGTAGCTGATACATAGCAGGAGGGTAGATGGGCAAGACTTACGTGTCCCATTGCAAGGTGATGCCTGAGGCTTTGGGTACTCTGCACAGCTTTTAGCGACAGGGTCATCTTGCTAAAAGTAGGGCGATCTCACACAGTTTGTTGACACTGTTGCTGACTGTGTTAGCGCTCCTGCTGTCTTTGTTGCTTGGAGTGGACTTATGAATGATGAATCTTGCTGGTTCAGTTGCAAGTGCAGACATAGGTTGCTTGCTCCCCTTCCTGCTCCAGGAGCCTGAGATTAGTGTTTCCCAAAGTGCTGCCAACTGGCTGGAGGAGCACAGACAAGCTGCTCAATTGTTCTCTAGAATCTCAGCTCTAATTATTTCACAACACCAGCTGGGGACTAAAGAAAACATTGAGCATGTGAAGCAAGTGTAACTGAGGCAGAGACCCCCACCTGAACTGTCAGCCGTTTTCCCATTCATTCCAGTGTGGGATGTCAGTGATGACTGTTTCCAAACAGAAATGGAACAGGAGTCCTAGGGGAGGCTCTCTAGCTGATGTTAAGCAGTAGGTCAGATGTCCCCTTCTGGCCTTTAAAAGAAGAAATTATGAACACTTAACTATTTCTCTGCATGTCGAAGCATTGAAGAAATAAGAAGGGTCATTATGAACTACATCAGCGTTTCCCAAAGTGTGGGAAGAGGGGCATGTTAAATTAAGATGTGCCGGCCTTTAACACAGCGGCACTGTAGGGGACCTGCGATGGGCTTTAGTTTCTTGCAGGTGAGCTCACTTCCCAAAATTTGGTGGCCCAGGGTTACCCAGAGTCCTCCTTGCTTCCTCTAGGCCTGGCATTTTTTGTAAGTGGGTTGAAGGGACTAGATAGTGGTTCTGGTTGGATCCCAGCTTCCTCTTGGGAGCTAGTGGCTACTCCCCATTAAGGATGTTAAATATTGGTTAATTTACTAGTTGAGTAGTCGATGGAATTTCCATTGACTACTCAACTAGTCAATAGGCACTTCTGCATTCCTCTGAAATGTAGATTTCAAAGGAGGAATGCGAACTCTGCCTGCAGCCCGGGGCTAGTGGGAAGT
This sequence comes from Rafetus swinhoei, assembly GCA_019425775.1. Lineage (NCBI taxonomy): Eukaryota > Metazoa > Chordata > Testudines > Trionychidae > Rafetus > Rafetus swinhoei. Next base: position 7,477,120 of record CM033438.1, read on the forward strand.
CCCGCTGACTCCAGGCTGTGGGGGTGTGTGTGTGTGTGTGTGTGCCTGCTTTGAAATGTACAGGAGTACCCAGCGGGGGCTTTTGTGCATTTCAAAGCGGAAGCACCCGCATGGAGCTCTGGGTCAGCTGTCCCACTGACCCGGGCTCCATGTTATCCTTCCGATTTGAAACGCCACACGGAGTCCGGGGTCAGCTGCCCTGGGCTCCATGCGGCGCTGCTAAACGTTGCCTTGGCATTTCAAAGGGGCAACGCTGCACAGCTGATCTTGCCGCTTTGAAGTACAGCCTCTCCCCGCGTTACGAACGAGTTACGGACCAAACACTTGGCCGTAACTCGATCCGTTCGTAACTCGGACCCCATTGAGTTACACGCGACTGCGCTGTTCGTAAGCGCGGGTCACGTTCATAACTCGGGGACCGCCTTTACGACCGCTCCATGGGAGCTTTGGTCATAAGTGTGAACGGTCGTAACTTGACCATTCGCAACTCGGGGAGCGACTGTACCCTCTCCCCCCCCCACCTCTGCTGCCTCTATCTGATAAGCATTTGCTTATCAAATAGTCGACTAGCCCTTAACATCCTTACTCTCCATCCTTTTGCTGCTATGGTAAGGTGATTTTCTTCCCTCAGTTGTGTGGTTTTTGGCTTGTTTTCAGTCTTTCCCTTCAGGCTTTTTTCCCTCCTGTTTTGCTCAGTCTCTCATGCCAGGTCTGGGCTTCTCTTTGCCTCATGCCCAACTGGTAGATCCTGCCTTTTATCCCAGAGACAGAGGACAGACAACCCTCCTGAGTCACAAGGGACTCATGCCATATGTGGCTCACGTAGGAGCCAAATATGGCTCGCAGCTTGAGCCCAGCCCCCCGCCCGCCTCCCGCAATGGGTGCTGTGCTGGTGATCCAGCCTTGCGCCGCTTGCAAGATTGGAGCCAGTGCCAGCTTCCTGGGGTGGGGGTGGAGAAAGCCCTGAGCCTCACTGCGCAATCGGGGAAGAAGCTGGAGCCACAAATGGTTCTGTGCGCGCACACACCCCCTCCCTTGGCGGGGGGGAACAGGAGCACACAGACCCACTGCCTGGAGGCTTTTCCCGCTGCTCCATTGGCCAGAATCCGGCCAACGGAGCAGCAGGAAGCCATGCCTGGGGCAGGGAGCTTGAGAGCAGCGCAGGGCGCAAAGGCAGACCCTGCTGCTGCTTCCCGCAAAGGACCCACTGCTGCCATGGCCATGTCCCCGCTGCTCTGCGCACTGCTCCACCCCTGGCTCGTGCCTCCCACACATGCCATGCACTCACACCCACCCGACAGCCCCGTGGGGCCGCTGTAGTCCCTCACCAGCCTGAGCTCCTTCTTCCTGGCCTGCCGGGTGCCAGCAGGCTGGATCCTGGCCAGCTTGGAGAGCTACAAGAAGTGCAACTTAGGAGGCCGGTTCCCATCTGCGCCCGGACCCACAAGCTGGACTCCCTGTGCTCCTGGTGAGGCACAGCCTCCGTTCCACTCTCGGCCCTTGGCCTCTAACCTATTCTGTGACCCGTATGGAGCAGCAGCTGGAGAAACACAAAACCTAGGCATTTTGCTAAATCAGCTGGGCAGCATCTCCAGTTTGGCAGCACAAGTGCACAATTTACAGGGAACAGTAAGTTAGGAACCTCCCTCCTTTGAGAACGCCTGACCCATCTGCTCAGGAAAAATATCTAGGCTGCGAAAGCAAAGTTGTCCCAGGATGGAGCTGTAAGATAAAGGTAGGAGACCCAGCCCCTGTGCATGCTCCATGCTGCTTGGTATGTCTCTAACTGCTCAAGTGCTCTAAAGGGACACCCAAGCGCCTGGCGTCATGGGATTGTGGCACCCAACAGCTCAGAGATGAGTGGCATTGGTCCATTCTGCTCTTATAGATGCCTGATGGCCTGAGAAGCTGTTGCTTTTCACCTGACTGCTGACTGCTTCTGTTGGTTCAACACGGTACAACCCAGCTGTGTGAGGTGACAAGCCCACTCCAGCAGACCTGGAAGACTGTGTGTTTACCTCTCACTCCTTGGCATGAAACACCAAGTACAGGGAAACAGACATTTGTGGCACTTGGTAGTAACTCCCCTTCTGCTTGTGTGCTGGAGCTTCTTTCCTTCACTCTGGTGGCAGTAGATGAGGAATCACTAGCGGGTAACCAGGTGCTAAGTCAGAGGCAGGGATAGCTTTATACGGCAGAGCCCACAGTGCAGCCTCCCTGGGTGCAGGGCTGCCAGCCCCTGCTGGCCTGATTCCCCTGGAGCAGTCGTCTGTTCTTGCCCGCCGGGTTCCCGGGGAGGAGGCTTCGTTGGTTAATTGATTAAATTCTAACATTCCTAGTTCTGACAGAAGTCTATAAAACCCTGAATGGCATGAGACTGTACGGACATGTTAGTCACTTTCCTGTAACACAGGAACTCAGGGTCACCCAATGCAATGAATAGGCAGCAGGTTTAAAACACACAAAAGGAAGCACTTGTACAATCAACTGGCAGAGCTCACTGCCGAGAGATGCTGTGAAGGCTACAACACAAGTGGGTTGCCCAAAGCTTAGCCTACCCGGGTAGCAGGGGCGATCTCCGTGCCTGAGGTGAGCTTTTCATGTTGCTACACAGATGCTGAGTTGGGCATGAGTCTGGTGTGTGTGTGAACTGCTATCCACCACCCCGGTGTCTCTGGCAGACAACTCCTGTACAGCTGTACTGGCGCTTGTTGCTGCCTGTAGGGTAGCTCTTGGTTTAATTTGCTCTTGCTAGTGCCCAGGCATTCTGATAATCCCCTCTCCCTGTATCTCTGCAAAGAGTGAACCACATGCAAAGTAGGGATGTAAGGGAGTCGACTGTCAGAGGCAGCAAGCGGGGGCAGAAGCTGGTGCTGGGGGGAGCTGGCTTAAAAGCCCCCGCCAGCTCTGTCTCCATGGGGTGGGAGAGGGCAGAGCTGCAGTGTCCCAGAGCTGGCACTGTTCAATCCTAGCTCACACTATCCCTGGGAGCTAACCCCGCTGCGGCTCTGCACTTTAAATGTAGTAGAAGCCCACTAGGGCTCTTACTACACTTAAACTGCAGAGCCGCAGCAGTGAGAGCGAGCCCCCACTGGTGAACTAATTGAGTAATTGATGGAAATTAGCTGATTAACCATGATTTAACATCCCTAATGCAAAGTAGCATGATAGTTTGCCAGACAGGTATTGCCACCAAACTCATGGGATAGCCTCGTAATCCGTCAGCTAGGGGAAACAAGGCATCTCTAATGAACAGAATACTATGCATCCCTACCCTTTCCGGAATGCAGTTGGGAGTGCTTGGCTATGTGTCAAAGGCCCTAGACTGAAATTTTCCTTTAGTGCAAAGGGATAGGAGCTTTTTTGGAGCAGAGGCATCTGAGGTCTGTCTTAGCTGATGCTATGAGTTCTCTAGGTGGGCAGCACAGTGACAGCCGTGAATTTCTTAGGGAACCAAAGTTTTATGTAGTTTAATACATGCCAGCTAATAGCCCTCAGAGCTTCTGGTTTATGGTGTTGATATGAGTATCGTGGAAAGTTTTTGCAGCTCTGGACCATAATCAAGAAGATAAGTTTTAAATACTAACAGGAAATCCTGGCAGCATGTGTGCACAGCCAGCCGCTGCATCTGATCAGATTTAGTTCTGAAGCTGTTTTATATGAGTTTGGCGAGAACACTCCCCCAGCCACAAGGGAAACATCTGCCTGGAGGAAAGCAGGCTGGCCTTTTGTTCCAAGAGTGGCAGCAGGCATATGACACATGCTTTGGGATGTCATAAGAATCCTGGCTACCGATTGGCTGGTGAGACTAAGGCCAGACACAACCAGGTATGCCAACGTGCACCTATTGATGATGCCATTTTGTTAACTGATTGCTGATTATTAAAGGAACAGTGTCAATTTATTCACACATCTTGAAAATTGTTCACTTACATTTGCTACAAGTAACATCTATGGTAACTTGCAGCACTGAGAAAAAAATATTCCCAATATCTTTGTTACAAAATCACTTCTGTGCATTAGAGAGCCGTGCATGCAGAGTCAGTCATTGCTTGGCTCTGTAAGGTCAGTTGCCATCCACTAGCCACGCTGAGCTTTCAGATCGCAGCAGATGAAGGGAGAAATATTTAAGAGTCTTTCCAATCACACTTTCCTATAGCTTGGACCAAGCAGTTGCGGAATGAGCTACCTAACTGCATCGCTATATGCTAGCTGGCAGCAAGTCATCGTGATTTGCACCAACGGTCTGTTGTCTGTGTTTACTCTGACGTCGTATGACTTTTATCTTGCCTTTTGGGGCTGCTGAAACATAACCATTTCATCAGAGTCAAGTGTGGACTCGTGTGAGTTGGCTGGAACAACCCAGCTCAGCATCCCTGGACTATTTCCTGGCACCACATGGGGTATGTCTACACTTGCCCCCTAGTTCGGACTAGGGAGGTAAATGAAGCATACCGAAGTTGCTAATGAAGCACGGGATTTAAATATCCCACGCTTGATTAGCATATTCGCGGCCGGCCGCCATTTAAAATGCTGGTCGCCCGATTTAACTTGCTGCATGTAGACGCGGTAGTCCGATTTAAAACCCTTCCCTCGAATTAACAGTTATTCCTCATTGCATTGTTACTCCTTCATTAGCAACTTCAGTATGCTTCATTTGCCTCCCTAGTCTGAACTAGGGGGCAAGTGTAGACATACCCTCAGGGAGTTTGCCTTTCTGTTTGCCAAGCACAGACCTATGAGTAATAGATGTTGTGTTCTCTAATAGCACAGCAAGCATTGTTGGGAGCTGGGTGGGCTGGAGAACATGGGGCAGATACTGGAGCTGCATTTCCTTTACTGCACATGGAGACTAATTCTCTTCTCCTGGTTATTTTATTCTCCGGTTCTGACCCAACGTGGCTACTTTAGTTGGGCACAGATTAATATACTCCAATTTCTTTGCTGCCATTCATTTCATTCTGCTCCAGTGCTGCCGTATTGCACCCTAGTGCTCTATGTTCTAGGGATGTTACATTTTGATTAATCAGCTACTCAAGTAGTCGATAAGGGGTGACACGTGCTATCCCATTGCGCCTTTTGCCTTTGAAATGTACAGGAGCCGCAGGCCTCCCATGCCTCCTACAGAGACCACGCTGGGGAGAACGGGCTTTTAAGCTGGCTTTCCCCAGCACTAGCTCCTGCTCCCACCCCCTTGCTGCCTCTGTCTGATAGGTGTGGGGGGGAGCAACTAGTCAAGTGACTACTCAACTATCCGATAAGCTTATGCTCACTGGATAGTCGATTAGTCACTTACATCCCGAATATGTTCCCATATGTACATGAGTAATCCCTTCAGACCACCCCGGAACCATACCAGGTTTAGGATTCAGTTCTACTGATCCTCCCTTATTTAATCTCTGCTTAGAAGGGTGCCACTGCTTTGTGTTACTGTTTGTATGACTGCAGTAGTCAAACCATTACATAACCCAGCATTTCTCCTAGCGGCTGCATTCTTTCCAAGTGGTTTTGTTTTTTCAAGTGTTATGTAGGATGTTTTTCCATTCTTGGCCTTGCCAGTTTGAAAATGTTGTGTGTTGTGTTTTTAAAAAAAAGTTCTGAGTGGTCTAAACACATTTGTCAATTTGCATTCTGTAATGGAGGGTTGAGTATGTGAAATAGGATGTGTGCTACTGGGAGAAGCAACTGCTTACTAGTGCCAGATCCATGCAACCTCAAGTCCAGAGTCTCTGACTTGCAAGAGGATATGAGATCTCTTGCAGCTCACTGGCAGAAAGGGGACAGTGGATGTGAAAGTAGATGTAGGTGTCTTTAGAAGCTAAATGTGCACGTGTGCACGCTAGGGATGTTAGCTACCGGGTAATAGGACAGTCGACTAACCGCATGAATTCTCAGTGGTTAGTCGACTATAGAATAGTCTCCGGGGACAACAGCCAGTGTAATCCAGACCCACTCCCAGGGAGCCCCTTGCTACCACGCGCTGCTGCCTCTGTATTAGAGGCAGCAGTGCAGGGTGGCAGCAGAGGGCCCGAGCTCCTCACAGACAGAGGCTGCTGGGTGGGAGGAGGGAGCAGGGGAGGCTGCCGCAAAACAGCCCATCTGCTGAGACCCCTGCCTCACAGAGGCAGCAGCACAGGGGTGTGTGGCAGCAGCACTACAGAGACAGTGCTGGGGGTGCGGCTTCTGCTCCCCACCCCCCCACTTGCTGCCTGATACAAAGCCCTGCATGGATACAAAATTTTGTATCCGCAAGTGGGCAGCTGTGGATTTGCAGAGCTCTAACACGCACACACGCATGTTTTTGGACCTGGGAGCGGGGGAGAACAGCACTTAGTGCATTATAAAAGGCCAAAAATAAACAGAGCAAGGCAAACAAGGCAGGAGAGCGCCTGATGTCATCCCTGCTAGACCTAGCAGCAGCAAGGGAGGAATTTCTCCAGTGCCTAGGAGACTTTCAAGGCACAGCTGCCCCAAGATAGAAAACAATGTGTTGGCTCCCTGCAGCTCCCCGGTCCCAGGCTAGGGATAGGCGTTGAACATCTTATAGAGTGGCAGCTTTTTGGCCTCTAATTGAGTTTTTAGAGAAACCCTGCAGGTCACTGCAGGTCCTGGTCTCTTCTGGAAAAGGGAGAATTCATGAGTTGTGTTACTTTGAGAACCTCAGATATATATGTTGGCCCACAGAGCAATCGTGTGGGTTGGCGATGTAGTTTGGAAGTGGCTTGATCAGGAAAACCCTGTAAATTAAAAGGGCACAATCAAAGTTTATAGTTGGGCATTTCTGAATTACCCTTTAATAGCTTAAAGTTGCCATTGTTCTGTATTATCATGTGAACCTGCAGCTCTGTTAACATATGGGAGGGCCCGGTTACTAGCCACTCTTTTTCTTCCTTTCTATACAGCATAATTGAAGCTTTTAATACTCTCACTCCTAAGCACTGATTTTTCCTCTAGCCACCCTCCACATGCCCTGCCTCCACCTCTGCTCCACCCCTATTCCATCCCTTCCCCCTGCAGTCCCCACCATGCCTGCTCTTCATCCTTCCCCCGCACCCCATCCCTGCTCCTCCCCTGCTCTCCTGGAGCTGTTTGTGCTGGGAGGGAGGAAGAGGAGGAGGAGCTAGTCATGGTGTCAAGCAGTGTCGGTGGAAGAAAGGGGCTCGGCTGCTAATTTTTCCAGGTGGGTGCTCCAGTCCCGGAGCATCCACGTAGTTGGTGCCTGTGCCTGCACTCCACTTCCCTCCCTGCCTCCAATGCCCTCTGAGTAGTGACAGTACAGGGAGCTCTACTAATTCTCCCCCTGCTAATCCGAAAACCCAGCTGTCTCTCGTGCAGGCAATCTTGTCCCGTTTATGAGCAATGAGTAAGGGGTTGTCTATACAGGGCAATTTACCCGCAGAGCTACACCAGTATAAGTATCTCTGCGACTGTGCAGTGCAAACCAGCACCCCCACTCTGCCCCACGTTGAGTGAGCACTTGTGCAGGACTTAGAGTAGTGATCCCACTAATTTTTCCCCCTTATGAGTAGAATAAATTTTGTTACGTGCACCAATATGAAGGTGATGTGTTGCACGTCCCCTGCACGTTGGTGCATGTAACAAATCATCTTCATATTGCTGCACATAACAATTAATGTAACAGGGGTGGGGTCAGGGGTTCAGAGTGTGGGAGGGGGCTCAGGCCTGGGTAGAGGGTTGGGATGCAGGAGTGGGAAGGCTCTGGCTGGGGGTGTGGGCTCTGGGGTGGGGCTGGGGCAGAGGATGCGGTGGGGTGGGGTGCAGGAGTATTGGGGGGAGGGTGCAGAGGTAGGGCCACTCCAGCTGCAGTGGGCATGTGTGTGTCTGGCTGGGATTGTGCGAGCTGCCCCAGCTATGGCAGGTGGGGGCTAGGCCCGGGCTGCGATGGGGTGTGTGCGTGTGTCTCCAGGCTGGGGCTATTCTGACAGCAACAGGGTGTGGGGGGTTCTGGGTCTGGGCCGCTCCATCCAGGCTTACAGGGAACTTGGAGTGGCCTCTTTTCAGCCTAGCTTCGGCCTCTTTAGAAGCAGCTGAAGCAAACAGGAAGTGCAGTGTAATACTACTGATACAGCTGAGTTGGGAAACTTCCCCCTGTAGTAGCCAGTAGATCTTGTCTCAGTAAATATTCTGACTGGGACACTTACAGGAAGGTTTCTTGGCTCTGGAATTTGCCTCCTCCTTGCTGTGACTGATTTTGTATCATTAGATATTTGATGATCTGTGGGATATGATGCAACTCTTGTAGAAGGTGATGTGTGTGTGGGAAGTGAGTATTGCAGAGGTCTCTGGTGCAGGCCTAGTTGGACAACCTAATATTCCATGTAAAGTGTTTTAAATAAGCTTTGTAATGTGCCTAGAGGCAGGGGAATGTTAAACCAAGTGAACTGCGCTCCCAGGAAGCACGGTTTGTGACCCATCTGACCTCTTAACTTCCAGTGATTAGCTAGACTAGTCTGCCATTCGTGCACGGCGCATTGCCCAACTTCCAAGCAGAAAGGCAGGAGGGTGTTTGCTGCCATTCCCTCACATTGCTCTGCACTTAGCATTGACTTCCCACTGCTCTGCATTCACTTCACAGGACCGGAGGCAGACCCCTGTTACACGCCCAGCATGATGGAGGCCCCCCGAGACACTGGCCTCAAGCAGGCGGCCCCAACACGGCCTGAAAAGCCAGCCCTCGACTTCGGCTATGTGGGGATCGACGCCATCCTCGAGCAGATGAGAAGGAAAGCCATGAAGCAAGGGTTTGAGTTCAACATCATGGTGGTTGGTGAGTTCCCGTCTGACACAAGTCTCCCAGGAGATGTTGGCTGTGGTGTGTTTGGTGGAGGACAAGCTGTTTATTTTATAGCTCCTTGGCAGGATTATTCTCCCTGTAGCTTCTGCAGGAGCAGCTTCTAAGATTTAATGCTGGGATTCTAGCATTAGTAGTCGGCAAACTTTAAACTTCCACTTTAAGGGGCCTGTCTTGCTGTCAGTTTTTAAAGCGCAATCAGCTGGGAAGGTCTGTCCTCTGTGTTACCAAGCACATCTTTTAGCATTGAAGGGTTTGTGCCCCCTTAAATCAAGTGGGGTCTCTCCACAGCCAGACTTCATTGCTACCAGGTGGACGACCCTACTTGTGCCAGGGACCAAGGAGGGTTTTCCTTCTCCATTCCTGTTCTGTGCCCAGTGAGTGGTTTGATGATATAAGTGGGAGGCCATGAGTGACTGGATGATTTCAACCCCTTCCTTGAGTATGTTCAGCTGCTAGCATAATGGGGCCCGGTTTTCGATTGGGGCTCGTAGGTTTTACTGAACTCCAAACAAGAAGAAAGCAGTCATTCTGCCCACGTTGCATGGAGAATTTCACCGGGTCTGCTGCCTGGAGATGCCTGGTGCTGTGTGTGAGATTGTGCTGCTTGTTAAACCGGGCCTCAGAGCAGCTGTGTTGGGCTGCTTGCCTGAAAGGCCTGGGGGCCGGGGACGAGTGCAGCTTATCCTTGGGCTGTGTGAAAGGAGAGGCGGAGAGGGGTGTGCGGGAAGGAGGGGTTGGAAACTAACACCACTCTCAGGGTAGTTGCTGTGGTGTAAGGGGGCCTGTGCAGTGTGGCACAGCATGGCCCCGGGCCTCTGTTCCCATGCAGCAGAACTCTAGTTATGGTGAAGAGGAGGGCCTTCCCCTTTGCATCGCTGCTGAGGTGAGGCACAACCCCCTCGGCTGTCAGAGCCGGACTGGGGGTGCAGCAGCTGTTAGCAGGGGAGGAAATAATGCCAAAGGGTTGCTGATGTAATTAAAGGACTCCAAGGGGACTGGCCTCTTTTTGAGGTTCCTCTGGCTAGACTGTTGGCCTGCAGCATTTAAGAGCTTCCCCTGGGATCCAGATGCACAAAGCCCAGGAGGATTATAGCACCCCTTGTGCGTGTGCCATGTGGGGAGGAGGAGGACCTTTGCGTTCTGCCCTGGGCCTGTGAATGGTGAGTGTGGTACCAAAACGCCGCTTCAACGAGCCAGCGATGTTCTTGAGCTCTTGTGAGGCTGTGGAGGATAAAGGACAAGGAACCTGGAGTTGTCTGTCACTCGACCCACCGCAACCAACACCCCCCACTTGCCTGACTTGAGGGCCGCGCGGGTTTCCTTACTGTTGCTCTAGATGTAGTTTTACTTCTACGATTGTCAAAGTTTGCATTTTAGAAGCCTCTAATTTAAGAGGTTTACAGTTTGGCTCTGCTGAAAATTGCTTCAGATTGAAACTGTCTGCCTCAGCAGATAGCGATTGAAATCTGACCATAGGGTTGGTTTTTAAGGGGGAGGCTTTACAGAAAAACAAACTTGAAGTAGCATCTTTCTATAAAAGAAAGGAGTGTGGCTTGTGCTATTGGTGCTCCTTGCACGAACGGTGCATTTTCATTGAGCTGTCATCGATGCTCCGTGCTTTGCAGGGTATCTAGATCCAAGCTGCTCCGTCTGCAAAGTTCAGGGGTTTTGCCTGGCCCCATGAAACTCAGCCTGGGATCTGAAAGTCAGAGCCCATTTGACTAGGGTGGCCATACAGCCCCTTTTGAAACTGGACATCATGACGATTTTGGTAAAACTGGGCATTTCTCTCCTTCAGGGAGGGTGGGGGTATAAGAGGAACATTCAGGCAATGCCCCATTTTGCCAAAAAAGTCACAATGCCTGTGATGGCGGCTCAGGTGGGAAGTGACCAGGCAGGGCTTGGGCCAGCCCCCCCACAGCTTCACCCGGCATCCCATTTCCAGTTAGGGAAATATGGTCTCCTGGTATCCCCAGGAATAAGGACCACAAAGCAGCTTGTGCACCACTCTCCTTGAGCAATTGTAAGCAGGATTGGTCAGGCAACTGTAGGCAAACAGTCTCAAAGGTGCCAGACCCGTGACAGGGTGCAAGGGGAAGAGAATGGAAGACCAAGTCTACTTGGAGCCCAAGACCTGTGGGGCTTTTTCCCCTCGCTCAGTGCTTCTTGCTGGTGGGGATGGAGAGGGACAATGCTCTGCTCCCCCTCACAATGGAGGGGGCAAAGTGCTGTGTATCCTGGGCTGGCGAAGCACAGAAGGGAGGTCTGAGGACTGCAGACTACTCAAGTGACTTGGCCTAATCTGCAGCATGTGCTGGCCCTGTCACTTTCCTCTATTATCCATCTTCTTTCTTCAGTAGTGCTCAGCTGAGCACCCCCCAAGAAAGAGCCAGACACTACCACACTGTGTTGCCCAGACCTTTCTCTAGGGCAGGGGTCAGGAACCCCCAGCAAGCATGCTGCTTTTTACTGGCATGCAGGGCAGGAGTTCAGCGCCCCCTCCCCCCCCGCACGCAATGGGGAACCTGTGCTGTGACTTGAGCTGCAGCTCTGGCTTCCTGCCCGGGAGTGGGGGGGGGGAGGGGGGGCAGGAGAGGCGCACATGTGCGTCCCTGGGGGCAGCCTCCTGCTTCGGGAAGGGGCAGGGCTGGGTGGCTGGCACATGTAGTGCACCAGGGTCCAGGCTGCGCCATGCTGCTCCCCATGGGCTATGGGGGAGGGGGGCGCGTGGAGAGTCCCTTCCCCCAGTGTGCCTGACCAGGCTGGAATCAGCCCTGGGCAGCTTCAGGCTCTGCCTGCCCTTGAGCTGCAGGCAAAGGGCTGGGCTGGCAGGGAAGAGACTTCTTTGCTCAACAACTTTGGTCTCCCCCTTGTCAACAGAATTTTTTTCCCAGTGGTTTTTTTTGAGGGATGGGGTGTTCAGAATTTTTGGTTAAACCATCTGGCAACCCTAGCTGCCTGACCTGTGAGTGCGCTGGGGCACAGGGAGGTGGAGGTTGGAGGGGGGCGAAGGAGGATGCAGGGGCAGGATGGGAGGTAGAATGGGCTGCACTGAGAGGCATGGGGCAATGCAGGGGATCAAACTGGAGGAATCATGGGGCTGAGGAGAGCGAGGCTGGAGCAGAGGGAAGATGTAAGCAGGGATACAATTTTACTTTGCAGAAACTGCACTTTCCTTTTCTCCCCACTTCTTTGCCTTCTTCCCCAGCTAGCTGTTTGGCTGCATTCTCACCCTCTCACCTTTTCTGCATTCTCTCCCTCTCGTACCCCCACCCCCTCTCTTGCCGCCAAACTCCCTTCCAGACCCTGCCCTCCTCACTTGGTCCTGCACCCCATCTCCCGCCCAGATCCTTCTTGCTGGCACCCTGTCCTGTACATTGAACCCTTCATTTTTGTTCCCATCCCAGAAACTAAGGGGGTTCACAAAATCGACTAACACTGGAACCCCAGAAATGTAAATCTGGCCTGTGGAAAGCCCTAAACCTAAATCTTGCCTGTGGGAAGCCCTAAGCCTGAATATACCTGTCTCTTCCCCTCACCCTTTGGGGGCTGGAATGCCAGAAGAGTGAGGTGTCTCAGTTTGGGGCCACATCAATGAGGATTGGGGGTTTGGGGAGGAGGTTTTTTTGCTTCTCACTTGTGTGGTCCCCAACTGATTTTTCTGTGGGTCAGTGACCCCAAACCCAAAAAAGTTTCCCCACCCCTTCCCTACCTAAAAAAAAATTGAAACCTTTTGTGTTGGACCTAATATTTTACTTTATTTAAAATAAAGTTTGATAAACTAACATGAGAAAATTAAAATGCTCAATCTGTTTAATAATTTAAATTAAACCGTTCTCAGCAGCAGCACTAGCAAAATGGCTTGGATGTAATTATGTAGTTAACAGTGAGTTTCCATTAGCAAGTGGTAGTTTGCATCGATGGAAAGGTTTGCATTGATCCAGGTGGTCCATGGGGCGCACGGTGGAGAGAGCCCGTTCACACACACCCCAGGAGAATGGCACAACCAGGTAGGAGGGTTAAATCTTGGCACGTCACTTCAGAAAGGTTGCTGGCTCTTGCTCTAGGGTATAATATGGACCCCACTCTAGCATCTGAGCACTTGCAAAGAAAGGAGCTATTACACCCTCATTTTACAGTTGGGGAAGTGAAGGGCAGTGAAGTTAAGTGACTTGCCTAGAATTACACAGGAAGCCTGTAATAGAGCTGGGAACGGAACCCAGGTGTCTTGTGACTCAGTCTGGTGTCTTCAGCACAGAACCATTTTTTCTGTACAAGTCTCTCAGAGATCATTGCCACTGTGGGCACTATCAGTGTCCTCAACAGTACAGTGGAGAGAATCCATCAGATTTGTGGAGGAGTTTAAGTCATGGGTCTGGATTTGCCAGAACTAATTTAGCCCTAGAAATGTAGCCGTGTTAGTCTGGTGTAGCTGAAACAAAAAACAGGACTATGTAGCACTTTAAAGACTAACAAGATGGTTTATTAGGTGATGAGCTTTCGTGGGCCAGACCCACTTCCTCAGATCAAATTGTGGAAGAAAATTGTCACAACCATATATACCAAAGGATACAATTTAAAAAAAATGAACACATATGAAAAGAACAAATCAAATTTCAAAACAGAAGGGAGATGGGGTGGGGGGGAGCTCTGGGAGACAGACCCATAGTCTCCTATAGACAACCACCTAACCTCAAGATGATTCTTACCAACAACCACAGGACATACCACACTAATACCAACCCCTGGTACCTTCCCTTGCAACAAACCCCGTTGCCAGCTTTGTCCACATATTCACTCTGCTGACACCATTATTGGACCTAACCAAGTGAGTTATAAGATCAAGAACACATATTCCTGCGCATCCAGAAATATAATTTATGCTATCATGTGCCAAAAGTGTCCGTCTGCTATGTACATTGGACAAACGTCTCAGACACTTCGCCAAAGGATCAATGCCCACAAAACAGATATTAGACAGGATCACAAAGAAAAAACAGTTTCTTGCCATTTCAACCAGAAAGGACATTGTCTCAATGACTTGATTACCTGCATCCTGCTTCAAAGGCCTTTTAAGACTACACTTGAAAGAGAATCCTCTGAACTGTCATTCATGCTTAAATTCGACACTTTACCTAAGTTTGAATAAAGACTCTAATTATCTTACCCATTACAAAGATAGCTTCCCCAATTATCACCTCTAATATCATTAGCTCACAGACATTTACCTCCCCGCCATCCCCCTTCTGTTCTGAAATTTGATTTGTCCTTTTCATATGTGTTCATTTTTTTTAATTGTGTCCTTTGGTATATATGGTTGTGACAATTTTCTTCCACAATTTGATCTGAGGAAGTGGGTCTGGCCCATGAAAGCTCATCACCTAATAAACCATCTTGTTAGTCTTTAAAGTGCTACATAGTCCTGTTTTTAATTTAGCCCTGTAATCCCTGCCCCTACAGTGTGGTTACAACCAGAAAAAGGATGATGGGAAAATGACTTCTTACTCAGTTTGGGTGTTAAGAAGCTGCAAAATAATTATTTTCCTGAACAAAATCAGCATCATATGTACTGACCAGAGATGCCCCAAAAGCTTAGAAATCCAGTCTCTTTGTTCTCAGCTCCCAAGAGCTACTCTTCTCTAGCATTTTTCACTCTAGCTAATTAAACAGTTGCAGATGCAGGAACAGACCAGCACAGGTTGCAATGATGTAGCTCACCTCTTAATTAGAACCATCTGGGAAAAACTAACAAGATCGCAAATAGAATGTCTAGGTGAGCCTATTTTGTTTACAGTTAACTCATTGTTAGCTTTCATTGTTAACTCTTCTATTACTTGATGAAACTCCTGGCAAAGGACAGAACATTTGATCTGTATTTGTTCCTTGTGTTTTGCACCTGTAGCTGCTCTGCCCACTGACAAAAACTAGACTTCCTCTTCTTGGTGCTGCTAAAAGTGAGTGGGGAGAGACTATGGGAAAGCAAACCAGTGGCAAATCTTTTTGCCTGGCAATGACAGGGAGGGTTGATTTTTCTTCTGGGTCCTGGCAGGGTAGGTGTGGAAGTGCAGGGTGAGTGTGGATCAGAGGCTGGGAGCTCTGACAGAGTTTACTCTGCAAGCTTCCCAGGCTTGGACTTGCAAGCTAGTGGCCCTGCTCCTTAGCTGAGGTGGGACTGACAGCATTTTTCCTGGGGGTTTTCTAGCTCTAACATTGTGCTATTTCTCCTGGAACACTGATCTAAACAACAGAGAGAGATTTACCACATGCTGCCTAAATCTGGTCCTTAGGAGAACCTCTGACCTCTGGTCCTGTTAAATGTGGCTGATTTCTGGGGCCAGAGCTGATACTTCATCAGTTTAGCTGAAAGAGCCAATCAATCCTCAGATCTAATTTATTCCCCTTTGTGTTCCCAGCCATAAACCATCAGCTTGTGTTTTAGCCCTGGTCTGGATCATTAGTATCTGTCCCTGGCAGGATTTACTGAAGAGCTTGGGGGAAGCTGTCTATCATGATGGATGATCAAAAACATAATAAGATACTAAAAAGGACTCTCTAAACTGTATGTGCTGGGATAAAGGTGGAGGGAGCCTTGCAAAGAATGCAATTCATGTGTGCGAGAAGCCCCTTTATTGAAGGGGTCATGGCAGAGGGCGCTCTGGTCTGCTTCCCATCCTCTATAGCAGAGAAATGGTCATTGCAGCCTCATAGGCAGCAAATAACTCATGATGACTGTGGGCCCTCTCTGAGTTAGCTAAGGTTGTAAAGGGCTCCTGTAAGCATTAGCCCTTTGGTGTTCTGTGTATCTCTACCCTGGTGGGTTGGGTCATGAGAGCAGCTGCTATTTAGCTTACTGACAAACTAGCTAGTCACATGCTTCCCAGTGAGTTCGTCTGATTGTGTCCAAATGGGCCATGTTTTCTGTCTAGTGCATCTTCAGCCAAGCAAGATCTTGCTCCATATGAGGGATGTGAATGGGTGACAGGTTAACCCGTTACCCAGTAAACATCGCCCTTACCGAGTGATGTTTACCAGGTAACGGTTAACTAGTGTCCTGGGACCAGCCCCCGCCCATGCGTGTCACGGGTGGAGGGCTGCCCCAGTGCTTAACTGTTAACCAGTTAATTGATGAATCTGGATTTTACATCCCTACTCCATATTGGAGTCACTTGTCTGACAACCTTCAAAGTGAGGTCGGACCCGAGCACTTTCCACTCACTCCATTCAGTGCCTTCAAACACACAGGTTTTGTGTTCCACTCCGAACAGGGCCGGGGAATAGAGATGTATATTGATCCCGGAGGAAGATGTTTCTAAGGGCTTGTCCTCACTACACCAGGGGTCGAAGCTGTAGCAATTGATCCACCGGCTGTCAATTTCTCGTGTCTGCTTAGATGTGCTAAATTGATCTCAGAGTGCTCTCCTGGCCACGCTGGTACTCCTCCAGGATGAGAAGAGTAGCCAGCGTCAACAGGAGAGCATCCCCTGCCAACCTTACCAGACACTGCAGTAACTATGTGATATAGATTAGATTGGCAGCGGGGGTTAGTGTAGACTAGGCCTGAGTGTGTTGCCTCAATAAGAAAGCATTCTTGGAGCTGCAGTTCCAATGATTCACACCCACAAGCCAAAGACCTTCCCTTGTCAGAACAGACTGTGCTTAATTGGCTGCAGGAACCAGCAAAACATGAGCCGGTCTGAAATGTTTGCTCCAATAGAGGGTGCCAGCACACATGCACCCAAGCCAATAATGCAGCATCTGCTTGTGAAAAGGAACATCCAAGATGGTATTCCAAGAAAAACTATAAGTGTGTGCAAAGCTTCTACCTGTGGAATTGGCCCCACCCTAGCTAACAGATGGTGTTCTTGATGCATGGTGGGGATGGGGAATCCCATAAAGGTAACAAGGAGTCAATTCTTACTCTGATTCTGACTCTCCCTGTCCTCCAGGTCAGAGTGGCTTGGGGAAGTCCACGTTAATCAACACTCTCTTCAAATCCAAAGTCAGCCGGAAATCCGTTCAGCCAACTTCTGAAGAGCGGATCCCCAAAACTGTGGAAATAAAGTCGATCACTCATGGTGAGTGTGGTGGGCACACTTGCAGTTTGGGGGTGACAGAGCTCTAGAGGCTTCTGCTATGCTGTATCCACCAGTTTAGACTCTATGCCTGAACGCAATAAGGTGAGATTGCTGGTGAGGTATCATGCTTCAGAGGAGTTATATGGGCTATTCAAAGAACTAAGCTATGTTGTCTCTTTAGAAGGTAGTTGAAATGCCACTGATGTGATAGAATGCTGTATATTTTGAGGGATTCAGGGACCAAGCCTGCCACTGCTTGGAGAGATCTCTGGTAGTAGGGCAGGGTGCATGTGGCGCCTGTCTCTGCTTGCGTCATACAACATCCCTTGAATGTTTCTGTTTCAGATATTGAGGAGAAGGGTGTCCGTATGAAGCTGACTGTCATCGATACCCCCGGCTTTGGAGATCACATCAACAATGAGAACTGGTGAGGAGCTAGGAGAGGGAAACATGGCAGCTGAATTGCCGTGGGCAGACCTCGTGGAAGAACAGGGGCTTCCTTTGGCCTGGGAGATGGAATGGGCCACAGCACATCGCAAAGATGTGGATTCTTTTCTGGCTGTGTGGTGTGGCAGTGACCAGCTCTGCTGCTCTTATTCTGCCAGTTTGGCTGTCAGGGAAGAGGCTGGAAATGCTTAACAGCTGCAAAGGGAAGCCAGCTAATCCTGCCAGCTTCCTTCCCCAGCAGGGTCCAGTGCAAAGGGTTTGGGTTAGTCATTGTTCTCTATGCCCACACCCCCCAGCGTGTCACTTCATGGGCAGGGCAAGTGCCAAAAGAAGCTGAGGAATCCTGCTCTTTGGGCAAAAAATCCTAGCCCCTCTGAACGGTGCCCCTCTGGGTAGCTACAGGCCCCCATGCCTCCGGTCCTGGGGCAGAGCACGATGTGCTGCTTTCAGCAGGTCGAAGGCCAGGCTTGGCCCTAGGTTTCCCAGGAAATGTCCAGGCAGTTCCATGAGCACCCTTCTGCCACTGCTTAGGAGCCTGCCATCTCCTCAGCCCCAGCGTCCCCCGTCATGCTGACAGGAGAGCCCTGCCCTGTCTGCATCTGTTGGGAGGTTAGCAGCTGTGGGCAGCCCTGTGTCTGAATGTCCATGTACCCCACTTGTGGGGGATGGGTGCGAAAATAATCAATCATAACTATCTGTGCCCCTCCCCCGACCGAGGGGCACACGCCACAAGGGGTCGATGTTTCCACAGCCTGTCGAGAGGCCGGCCTGCCTTTGCATGGCGGAGCTGTTTTCCACGGGAAGGGGTTGCAGGCTCTGCACTGCTCCCTAGTGCTGGAGGTAGGGTTCCCAGCCAAGAAGCTCAGCTGTCCTGTGCAGTCTAGTGGTTCCCCTTGCTCTGAGTGCCAGGACTGGGAGGGTTCCCAGAAACTTTTCTCCTTTGAAAAGGTGATTAAAACAAGATTTGCCATTAGCACGCTGGGAGGGGCTGCAAAGTCCTGTTCATGCAGGACTTGGAGGCTTCTTTTCTTTGCTACCTGCAGCTGCTGAATGAAACATTCTTTGTGTTTTTACTTGGGGCCAAATCCTGCAAGACGCTGAGCACCCATCCTCCCATTGACTCCCCCTTTCAGGGTCCAGTCCATAGGGTAGCCTGTGGGTGGTTTTAGAATCCCTACATGAATCCTGTCTCACCTGTGTGCGACTTTCTGCATAGCTGGCAGCCCATCATGAAGTTCATCAATGACCAGTATGAGAAGTACTTGCAAGAGGAGCTCAATGTTAACCGGAAGAAGCGGATCCCAGACACCAGAGTTCACTGCTGCATATACTTCATCCCAGCCACCGGCCATGCGTATGTAACCTCCTCAGGAGAATGATCTTTCCTACTGAAGTGGGATTGGGGTGGGGAGGGTTATGACCAAGATTTGAACCTACTTGCCTCTCTAGTGATTGCTGTTTCTGTCTTTAACCTGCCCCAGAAGTTGCTACGTACAAAATCACTCTGGTGTTTGGACCTTCCAATAACTTTTTTCAACCAAAATCTTGTGCCCACGAAAGCTCATGATACTATCTGCATGTTTTGTTAGTCTTTAAAGTGCTACCAGACTATTTGTTGTTTTTTAAGTTTTTCCTGTTACAGACTAACGCGGCTACCCCTCTGAAACTTTTTCCAGCCAATCACCCATGGTGCAAATGCGACGTCCAGATTAGCCAAGTTCTAGTCACTTCCTGTATGTCAGAGCATGCACACATGGACTTCTAGGTGCTCTGTTATATAATCCCACACAAGTAACATGTGAATGCAGTAATTCCCAATGAATAGAGCTAGCTCCCTTTCCCATCTGTAGCTGCTACTGTTAACCCACAACAACTATCCAGGCATAGGTGCAACAAACGTGCAGGCATTGTTTCCCTTTTTTCCCCTATGGACGGATTAAACAGTTAGCTAAAATCCAGGGATTCTGTCTCATCCCAAGATCAAAATCCTTGTCAGCATGACTGGCCCTGCATGGAGAAGGGATGGTTGCATACGTGCAGTCTGCAAAGGCACTGATGTCCTTGGATTGTGTGATTGGGCTGTGTGACGTAGTGGAGGTACCTGGCTGGTTTCTATGCTGGCTCTGTGGTAACCCCCACTGGCTGCCATCAGTACCACAGCCCAGAAGGACTGGAGATGAGGCATTATGCAAAGAGGGTGTCTCAACCTGTCTGACCAGCTACCCCCCAAGGAGAGAGACAAAGGAAGGGAAATGCTGCCCTGGCTGGGGGCAGGGCTGGAAGAGAGGAGTTAGTTTCTGTCTGGGATCATGGAGGAACCAGCCTAAGCCAGGGGCTGGGATTTAGGGGCCCAATCTCCCCATCGCAAGGGGGCTGAGGCATCCTAGACCTGCCCTGTAACCAGATTACATCGGTGCTGTGCTGTGCTGTATCCTGGAGAAGGAATAAACTCCCTCCATTCTACGGGCTGGTGGAGTCTGTTCGTGCCATTACGGGGGTGCAGGAGTCAGGGGACCCCAACGCGTCGTCACAGGCTGCCAGCATGGGGTAGCCTACTGTTAGGGACGGGGGGCAGATGGAGTTGTGTGCCTCGGGATGATCAGGTAAAATAAAAGGCCTTTTCATGAGAGGACTGTAGGGCCAAGTCCACATTACGGATGTAAAGGAATAGTCGACTATGTGATTAACCAGTGAGTCAAGACTTATGCAAGTAGTCAACTAGATTAACTGATTCCTCCCCCTTCCCCGCTGCTTCTGTATCAGAGGCAGCAAGGGGGGAGGGGAAGTAGGAGCTGGTGCTGGGGGGAGCTGGCTTAAAAGTAGGTTCCCCCCAGCACCAGCTCTGTGGTGCCGCCTTCCCCTCCTTTCCCCCCCAACCCGGGCTCCGCAGCAACAGCCCGTCCCCACCCCTCTCACACACCTCCACAGCAGCCTCTGTCCACCAGGAGCTCAGACCCCCTGTGAACAAGGGCTGCCGCTGCCTCTATATCAGAGGCAGCAGTGTGGGGCAGCAGACAGCCAGTCTGTGCAGGGAGCTGGCTTCTAAACTGGCACCCCGCGCTGCTGCCTGTGATACAGAGGCAGAAGCGTAGGGTGGCAGGGGGCTCCCTAGGAGTGGGGCTGGACTGCACTGGCTGCCGGCCCCGGCCCCAGGGACTATTGAATAGCCAACTGACCGCTAAGAATTCATGCGATTAGTCAGCTATTCAGTTACCCACTAGCTAACATCCCTAGTCTATGCTGGCAAGTGACTGCGCAGTAAATCAGCTCCCAGCGCTGTCACTCGGGGTGTCCACGCCGGCCAGGCACTTAGTGCACACTAACTCTGCAGCTGCTGCGCTCTGGGTAAGCGTCTCGGCGAGAAGTGTGGTGCTCGCTGGGCTCGGTACGTAGCGCTGTGGGGCCAGTGTGGACACTTGAGCCCTTTGCTGCATTCTGACTGGCCTCTGGAAGTGGTCTGTTACCCCTCAAGTCCCCTCTGCTCTTTGTTGGGACTTCTGCTGCCTGCCCTGCAGGCATGCGCATCTCCCCTTTCACAGCCTGCAGGTGGGGCGATTTACTGCGGAGCATGGCTGAGGTGCTCCTGCTGTTGAACACAGAGGCAGGCGCGCGTGTGTGTGTGTGTGTGTGTGTGAGAGATTGCTGTACAAAGTTCTGGGGAGGGAGACTTGGGTGCCCCCTGCCTCAGACACTGTCTGAAGTCACAAGACAGCATGCTCACAGCCCTCAAAACCCACTGCGGACACACGCACTCCCCGCATACACATACTCCCTGTCGCACTCTCCCTCCTTCCCCAATGTCTGTTGAAAGGCAGCTGTCAACAGACCAAGATGACCATGGAGCATTGTGTGACACTGCTTGCCCCATGTGGCATTGCAAACCCTTCACAAAGCACCTGCACCCAGGTGCACAGTGGGATAGCTATCACAATGCACTGCTCTGTGGCATTGCAAGAGCTGCTAAAGTGGATGTGCTCCAGCGTACCCCTGTCCCTCCCCCCAGGAAACCATGGCAAGTGCATCGTTCTGGATGTGCGGGGGAGGGCACTGACACGTTGGGCTGGCCCCTCTGCCTCCACCTCTCTAATGGCATGTTCTGGTTTCTCTCACCCGGCTGCTCTCACTACTAGTGATGGCATGGAAGTCTGAATTGCTGTGTCCTCCCTCTCCCTGCCCCTCCAAAGAACATGTGTTTCCAATATGAGCAAATGGCCCTGCAGTTCGAGAGGCTTCATTACCAAACTGCACGCAACATGCTCCTTCCCCCCTCCAATCGCCTTTGGCTGCATGTAGCCTGATACCCCAGCTGGGGGTTCGAACCCGCTTGGCTGCCTGCTCGGGTTGCTTCTCCCAGGGCCGCAGCTTCCTGCCCAGGTGTCAAAGAGGACATCTGGCTCCTGACTTTCACCTCTCACCAGAGGATGCCGATAAGCCGGGGAACAGCGGGGCACTCTGAAGCTATTGCCTACAGCAGGGGGGTGGGGGGGAGGAGGAGGAGGAGAGAGCGGGCTTTCATGGGAGTGGGAGTGCGTGGGAAATGCTGGCTGGCTGAGTTGTAATATGCAGCATTTACCTACCTGATTTGGTTAGTTTCAAGTGTAATTTCCTATCATTGGCGCTTTCCTCCTGCCCTTCATAATCTCCCCAGTTCTTCTGTATACTTGGTCCTCCTGGTCCCTACTCAGCAATTGTGAGCTAGCAACACTGGCTACATGCTTCTCTCTGAGTGGAGTATTGTGAGAAGTGACCATACGCCTTTTCGGAGAGCAGGGAGCTGGGAGGCAGCTTCCTGTCGTTTAAAGATGTTAAGTATCATATAATTCACAAATCAAACAGTCGATCCATCGACTATTCGATTAGTCGATAGGGCAGCACTGCTCCTTTGAAACAGCGTTTCAAAGGGGAAGCACTGCACAGAGCCCAGGACCCCAGGCTCCATGCAACTCTGCCACTTGGAAGTACCTCCCTCTCTCCCCCACCTTGCTGCCTCTATCTGATAAAGGCAGCAAAGGGCGGGGGGGGGGGGGGAGGAAGCGACTAGTCCTTAACATCCCTACTGTAGTTTAACATAAGCAAGGCTTGCCTCTCTGCTGGCTTCGGACAGCTCTAACCCGCAGATGCTAGCGCTGTCTGGCACATGCCACAAGTAGAGGGAATTAGCTCCAAAGCCTCAGGCTCTGTCGCCTTAGAAGTGACAGGTTTTCCTTTGCACTCTGGATCCCCGCTAGAGGGCAACATCACACAAATCCCAGTGGAGCTGTTGATGATTTCCTGTTCTGTTCATAGCCTCTGAAGTAGGGATGTTACTCAGGGAGATGCCCACTGCAGGCGCTTCCGGCCCCATGCAGGCTGGGAGTTGACAGCCCTTCCTTGGATCACCAGCCAACCAGCCATGATGACAAAATGGGTGCAAGAGTGCGGGGGCAGGGAGGGGGGTGTATGGAGGGCCAAGTGTCTCCTACCCCCTGCATTGCCTCTTGCTTCTGCCCAATGGGGAGGGATATTTTGAGGCAGAGGCCCCCTCTCCATGGAGCTGAGGCCCTGAGCCCTGGCAGCTGTGTCCCGACTTTTGAACGTCTGAAAATAGAAAATAGTCGTATGTGGTTCAGAGAGTCAGTGCCATTGGCTACCCCGCAGTAGAGGCTAGATTAAGCCATCTCTTCCCACTGCTCCTATGGTGGCTCTGTCTATAGCACACATGTGTGTGAAAGGGTTAATTTGTGTGTAAGCAGCTTCTCCGGTGCAGTCAGCCAATGGCTTTGTTCTGCTTCAATGTATGTAACTTAATAACCAGGCTAGAACTTTCCAGGCTAAACTTCCAGTTAAAGGGCCTCCTTTGGGGGAAATCCTATAGAACTTAATAGAAAATGGTATTTTCATATAGTTTTTATTAAAACGTCCAAGGTAGGTGCATAACTGGTTGGAAAACCATAGTTATCAATGGCTCACAGTGATGCTGGAAGGGCATAACAAGTGGGGTTCCACAAGGATCAGTTTTGGGACTGGTTCTGTTCAGTATCTTCATCGATGATTTAGATAATGGCACAGAATATGCTTATAAATTTTGAAGATGATCATAGAATCCTAAGGCTGAAAGAGGCCTCAGGAGGTCGAGTCCAGCCCCCTGCCCAAAGCAGGACCAACCCAACTAAATCATCCCAGCCAGGACTTTGTCAAGCTGGGACTTAAAAATCTCTAGGGATGGAGATTCCACCACCTCCTTAGGGAACCCATCGCAGTGCTTCACCACCCTCCTAGTGAAATAGTTTTTCCTAATATCCAGCCTAGACCTTCCCTACTGCAGTGTGAGACCATTGCTCCTCATTCTGTCATCTGTTACCACTGAAAACAGCCTCTCTCCATCCTCTTTGGAACCTCCCTTCAGGTAGTTGAAGGCTGCTATCAAATCCCCCCCTCACTCTTCTGAGGACTAAACAAGCCCAAATCCCTCAGCCTCTCCTCGTAGATCATGTGCTCCCGCCCCCTAATCGTTTTTGTTGCCCTCCGCTGGACATTCTTCGATGCACTCCTTTCTGTAGTGGAGGGCCGGAATTGGATGCAATACTCAGATGTGGCCTCACCAGTGTCGATACCAAGCTGGAGCTTGTAAGTGCTTTGGAGGATAGGGTTATATAATTCAAAATGCTCTACGCAATCTGGAGAAATGGTCTTAGGTAAATAGGATGAAATTCAATAAGGACAAATGCAAAGTACTCCACGTAGGAAGTAACAATCAGTTTCACACATCCAAAATGGGAAGTGACTGTCTAGGAAGGACTACTGAAGAAAGGGATCTAGGGTTATAGTGGAGCACAAGCTAAATATGCAAAAAAGGAAACCTCATTCTGAGATGTATTAACAGGAGTATTGTAAACAACACATGAGAAGTGATTTTTCTGCTCTACTGTGCGCTGATTAAACCTCAACTGGAGTATTGTGCCCAGTTCTGGCCATTACATTTCAAGAAAGATATGGAGAAATTGGAGAGACTCCAGAGAAGAACAACAAAAAATGGTTAGGGATCTAGAAAATCTGACCTATGAGGGAAGACTGAAAGCATTGGGTTTGTTTAGTTTGGAAAAGAGAAAACTGTGAGGGGACATAACAGCTTTCAAGTACCTAAAAGAGTGTTACAAGGAAGAGAGAGAAAAATTATTCTCCTTAATGTCTGATGATAGGACTAGAAGCAATGGCCTTAAATTGCAGCAAGGGAGGTTTAGGTTGGATATTAGGGAAACCTTTCTTACTGTCAAGGTGGTTAAGCATGAGAATAAATTGCCTAGGGAGGTTGTGGAATCTCCACCACTAGAGATTTTTAAGGGATGATCTAGATGATGTTTAGTCCTGCCATGAGTGCAGGGGACTGGACTCAATGACCTCTTGAGGTCCCTTTCAGTTCTAGTGTTCCATGAACAGAATTTAGTAGCAAATGGTATAAGATGGTCCAAAAATATAGAGAAGAATGATTTGGTCTCTGAGAAACTCAGTTACTTGTCTCGAGCCCTGCTTGTTCAATCCCTGTGACCTTGGCTTGATAGGACAGTAGTAGCATATTTAAAGCACCTCATAAATGCAACCAATTAAGCTTCCTAGCACCCCATGTGGGAGGGAGGGAAGAAAGGGGTGACCCCATGAGACAGAAGTTGTAATGTGTTTAAGACCAAACGCCTTTAAATTGTCAGTGGCAGAGCTGCGGTTTGGCTTCAAAAGACCTGGATTGTGTTATCTTACCATTGCACCTTGCTGCCTCTGGGCTCAGAGGTGGCCCTCTTGAGCTTTGCTATTAACAGGAAGCTGTGTCCTAGAGTAAATCCCCCAGCAGCTAGCTGTCCCATGCCCTGTCCCGATACCCAGCCCTGAAGCAGGAATACTGCTCCCTGCGGTGGTGTAGGGAGAATCTGCTGTTTGACCTCGGTGCTCCAACAGTCAGAGCAACGCAGATGCCGTAATGCTCTGTCTTGGGGGCTCTGGGAAAGCACAGGGCCCCACAGCGCACAGAGGTGACTCCGTTTGGTCTTGGACAGTGTCTCGGTGTGTGGGGTGGGCTTCATGGATGGCCTAGGCCTTACAGGGGTCAGCGAGGAGACCTGCCTGGTGATAAAGAAGATCTTGAATTCCCCAGTCCTGCTGCCCCGTCTATCACAAGCCTCCTCGCTGATTTAAAGATTCGCACCCCAGCTTGGGGGAGAGCAGAAGCCGCAGCCAGGGCATTCGCTAATGTGCGTATGGAATGGTCTCTAGGGGCCAAATCCTCTGCTCTGTGGAGCTGCTGAGAAATAGGCCAATAGATGCCTTTCCTCCCAGTGAATGTTACCAGCTGGGTGAGAACTTGCACCCACCACGGCAATGCAGCCATCTCTAGAGAGAGTCATCTGCTGTGATGTTGCAGCTGTGTAGGGCAGGGGGTGGAGACAAGTATCTTACTTAAATGAAAATTCAGGGCAGGGGAACTGAATTGCACAAGCTGGATTTTATCTACTATGGTGGGGTAAAAATCTTCCTATAGGTGCAGGGCATTCTTCTCAGGGAGCACACTGGCTGAATGCTGGGAGCAGCACATCCTATCTCATGGGCACGTGTGTCTGCTTCTCTGGCCTCTCCTGATCCTTCACACTCTCTCCCCATTGCTGGTGCAAGAACCATCTTCTGGGTAAGTCTTGCTCCCTGGAACAGCTTGTCTGTATCTCTCCACATCCCAAATCTGCCTGGCCTCTCGCGAGAGATCCTGATGTTTGTCAAGTAAGAGCATCGAGGGGAAGCCAGTCATGGGAAAGACACTGCAGGTTAATAAGTGTCTGGAGCCATAGACAGGATTGGGACCCCTGCTATAGGGCTTGTACAAAAGACAGCAGTGCCCCCTATTGCATGTAGGAGCAGTGTTGTGGGGCTGAGCTATAGGGAAGAGCGCTGGCTACAGCGCCATAAGGGGCTGGTATTATCGGGAGGGAGATACTTGTCATCTTACAGCTGCATATGAGAATGCCTCCTCACCCCAGTGGTGAGTGCGCATGATCTTGTATGTTGTAGAGGAGATTTCATGACTGGCTATGGCGGTTAAGAACACCGCAGTACCACGAGGAGATGCACGGCTGTTGCTCTGTCACCAAACCCCACAGAGACGGGCGAAGCATGCTGTGTAGATTCTAGCTGACCCAAAGCTGTGCAGCTGGCTGACGTACCTGGGCACAGACGGGCTGCGTGTCTCTTTGCGCACTGCTGTTAGAGTAACAAACAGCCTCCCAGCCCCTACTGTTCTCAGTGGACCTTGGTAATAAGGCTCTGACACTGGGATCAGAGTTAAAATTCTAGTGCACTTCTGATTGCGACCCAGTCTGCATTGGCCACGTACACATCCCGTCTTCCATCTAAACCAAAAGCTGACAAAAGAGGCAGGCACATGCTGTTGGTGGGGGAGAGGCTTTTAAAGGGGAAACACATTTTGAAACATTGCAAGGAGAAAGGGAGGGGAAAAGTCCTTGGGGAAAAACAGAAGAGCGATGCTTTCTAGGAGCTTTGGGAAATACATTATGCAGCGTTCCAAACAGCTCTCGGCAGCAGTCTGCACTGATGTCCTTGGGGGATTCTCTTCCAAAGCCAAACTGAGCTCTTGCTTTCCTGGAGCTGAGGGCAGCCTGTGCCTGCAGAGTCTGTCTCCTCAATGCTAGTGATGTGATCTCTAGGCTTTTTGGTGTGTGTTGCCTACTTCCCCTGCTCTCTGTGCTGTGCAGAGACCCCAACGTGACCTCCCTTTTTTTGAATCTCTCTGCGTTCTCTGAGCCCTGTGGCCACCCCTGCACTGGGGCTGGCTGCATGCAGAAGAGAATTCTAGGCTTGCAGTGGCCTCAAGGCCTCTGAATGAGACAGTGTTGGCAACTCAGGACTAACCCTTGCCTTGGATACCTGGGATTGCTGCAGTCCCCCTGTGGAAGGCAGGGGCTGGTTAGCCTGCGTCCCAACTAGGGTTGCCAGGTGTCCGGTTTTCACCCGGACAGTCCAGTAATTGCGTCTTCTGTCCAGTAAAAACCCCCCAGAAAATACCAGACATGCAAAATGTCCAACATTTTCTGTTTTTCTCGGACGGAAGGCCGGCGGAGACATTTTTCCCCAGCCGCGTGGGGCGGGGGAGCGGCGCAATTTAAAGGTGCAGCGACTTTTTGGGGGGAGGGTTGTGGGGCTCAACCAATTTTTTTCCCCACCATGTTCAGGATTTTTTTGTGAAGGTCCCAACCGGGAAGTGGGTTTGCCTGCCTGGGAGGGGAAAGGGTTTGGGTTGAAACTGGTACCGAGGCACAAGTCTCCTGCTTACACAACAGGACTGGGATTCAGAGCAGTGTGTAGACCCAGCGTTGCCACTTTCCTCACACTCCCCGCTACCACTACTATTTTGGTGTACTCTGACCAGTTTCAAGCAGGCAGGTTCCTAGAGATTTCCCCCACCCCAGGGGGCTTCAGTGCTCACATAGTGTCCCTGTGTCCCCACACCGTACATGGCAGTGTGCTCGCTTCTTTACAGTGGCTACCGACGCTTGTTCCTATCACTCGCTTCCCAAGTCGGCTGGGGTCCCCTCAGCCCCATGGCAGTGGCTTGCTCTTCTTGGCATCATGTCTGACTGCTTGATGAGACATTTGGAGGGGTGAGGATGGGGATCGTGTGTCGTTCAGGCCAACACAAATACCCCAGCTGTGTGCGTTCTTCATGAGGGGCAAGGACCCCAGCGGCATCCGGACCATGAGGAACAGCCATGGCCTTGAGTTCCAGCAGTTTGCCTAGGTCAGGGATGGGCAATAATTTTTGGCCAAGGCTGCCCCGGAAGGGGTGGGGCCTAATCTGGAAGGGGCGGGGGCCAGAATGCTTCTAGGCTTCCTCACCCCCAGACCATAATTGGTCTGGAGGTGGGGGAATCCCTTTGCCCCACCTTCCCACTAGGCGTCCATGCCCATGGCAGGGCGGGAAGAGGCTTCACACACTCCCCCGTCCCCACTCCCTGATTGGCCTGGGGTGGGGGGAGTGCGCGAAGCCTCCTCCCGCCCTACGCCTGCCCTGCGAGGAGCGTGTGGCACTTCAAAGGTGCTCGCAGCGCGGGAAGAGACGTCACGCGCTCCCCCGCCCCCAAGTCCTGATTGGCCTGGGGGTAGGGGAGCTGTGCGAAGCTTCCCTTGCCCTGCTCCCGCCCTGCGCGAGCGTACAGCACTTTGAAGTGCCGTGCGCTCCTCACAGGGCGGAGGGAGGGTGGAGGAAACTTTGCGCACTCCTCCTGCCCCCAGGCCAATCAGGGCTTGGGGGCGGGGGAGAGCGTGACATCTCCTCCCGCCCGTGAGCAGCGCACGGCACTTCAAAGAGCTGTGAGCTGCTCACAGGGTGGGAGGAAGTTTTGTGCGCTCCCCCGCCCCCAGGCCCTAATTGGCCTGGGGGCAGGGGAGCAGCAGAGCCTCCGCGGGCTGGATCAACCTGCTTGGTGGGCTGGATCCAGCCCACGGAGGCCCTTTTTGCCCACCCCAGCCTAGGTTGATGGAGCAGCTGGTCAGCAGCATAAGGGAGCTAACGAACGAGACTTGAGGCCACACTTGGTTCTAGATAGTCATCTAGCTGGAGTCCTAAAGATGGTCATTTGGATTGTGAATTCTTTGGTGCCTCTGTTTTTTCCTTTGTACTTTGTGTCATCTCTAACCCCCTGTGGAAGCAGACGCATCTGGTCTACAGCAACTGTTCAATGTGGGGATTAACTAAATCCTACTTTTTCTCTGCGCCGGCAGGGCTGTCAGTTTGGGTGCAGAGCAGAGGGGGGTGGATGGCTCATGATTTCACGTCACTTTGATTACGTGCCTGGCAAGCTTGGGCAAAGCTTTATACAAGGGTCATCCTTCATCTTTCCAATTCCAGTGCACAAGGAAGGCAGGCTGGCCTAACAGACAGAGCCCAGCCAGGAATGCCTGGGTACTCACCACGGCTCTGTGAAGGAACTAGCCCAAAGCTACTCACATCCTTAAAATCTGCTGATTGATAGTCCCCATGACGATAAAAGCCCTCTCCTCTGCCCGTGTTTGGGGCTAATCAATGATTGCAGAACACTTTGGAAATGAAACCTGGCATCCTTCAGTGTTTGTGTTTGCCAAGCATGTCTGTCTCTGCTCCCCTCTTGTGCCTTCAAGAAACTGTTGGTTGGAGGGGGATGTTCCCCAGTAATACAAAATTACTTTCCACCTTTTCTAGGCTCCAAATTCCTCCTTTGGGCTGGGGATTCTCCCCCTTCTGCTATGTTACTATGAAAGTCTGAGTCCCTTTTTTCTCTGTTGTGGTTTTAGCCTCCGACCGCTAGACATCGAATTCATGAGACGCCTGAGCAAAGTGGTTAACATCGTGCCAGTCATCGCCAAAGCCGACACGCTAACGCTGGAGGAGAGAGACTATTTCAAAAAAAGGGTAAGAGGATGGCAGCTGCTCCCCAGCCTGCACATCTCACTCCCTTCCTTCTTCCCTCCCCCCACACCCCCTGCAGGTCTGCAAAGCCGAAGGGCTGGCCCGGAGCCCAGAGCATTCCTTAGGCTGCAGCTCTGAGTGATCCCATGTGGCAGGAGGAAGGGCCTTCGCTCCCAAACAGTTCCTTGTGTTTCTTTTGGATCTCGGTCAGCTCACAGTGAATTTCTAGCTCTTCGTCTCCTTCTGCATGGCTGTCCCCCACCCTCACCCCCCGAGACTGCTTTTATGGTTGTGGGAGGCCAGTCCTGCTGCTTGTAGAGCCTCTCAACGTTTTGGAGAGTCAGTATTCCTGCACGACACTCTGCAAGGAGACCCAGTCCAGACCAAACCAGACCAGACCAAACTGTGGGTGCTGAGCTCAGCTCTGAGAGATTGGCCAGGGAGGCAAACAATGCAATTCCCTTGATTGCATCAGTTGGAAGTTGGTGGGGGAGAGCCCCTAAGGGGCTGTCTCATTGCAGCCAGGTGTTGTGGTGCCGCTGTTTTGCTTTGGCTTTCAAAGAGCTATACATTCACTGATGTGACGGAGGATGTGGCCCAGCGTGTGCTGCAGAAATGAGCAAGGCACCAATCAACTCTTGGCCTGCTGCTTCTTGAGTCTGAATTGCCATTCACAGTATGACTAGGCTGGGCTTTGCCAGCCCCAGGTTCAGCCAGCATTCCATAAATATCCCTGCAGACTGCAGCCAGCCTGACACGGGGGTGGAGTCAGGGAAATGGCAGGTCTCGGGGTTTTCCCGCTGGCTTCAGGTTGTCCTGCTCCTCCGAACCAATATTTACCCATTAGAGCCCAGCCAGGAGGGGAGCTTTGCACATGGTAGCAGATAGTTCAAGGGCTCATTGTAAATCCAGACTGCGATGCTCAAGGCAGTGAAGGAAAATATGAAGCACAGCCAAATCCACAGGCTCATATGTCTCCAGAAGCATCTGATTTGGACAACAGAAACTAAGAGATTCCCAGTTTGATTCAGCCCAACCTTACCTCAGGCACTGTAGCAAGGCTGGGAGAAGAGGGTTTGCTAATGTTCTCCCTCGGGGCAGGAGATGGAGGCACAGGTTGTAGTGTCCAGGCACCTGGGGATGCTGTGGACTGTAGAGGAAGGCTGCCGAGCTGTGAAGCCTGCCTGCTCTGAATTAAGGATGTTACGTGTCGGGTAATTGACTCATCAAATAGTCGATAGGGCGCCTCTGCCTTTGAACCCTAGGGCTGTTGCTACACATCAAAGGCAAAAGAGCTGAAGCCCAGGGTCTGCTGGGGACTCCGCAGCTGACCCCAGGCTCCGTGTGGCACTGCTGCTTTGAAACACTGCAAGGAGCCTGACACCAGGCTTTTCAAAGCGGCAGTGCCCAGCTGGGGACTCCTCAGCTGATCCCAGGCTCAAAGTGGCAATGACTTTTCCAGGCCCCATTTGCCCAGTTCAGAGGTTGCAAGGTGTGTGAACACGTCCATCTCGCTCCCTCTCCGTCCGCCTTGCTGCTGGGGCGAGGGTCAGTGGGGAGTCCAGAAGCCCAGCGTGGCACGCCCCGCCTCAGATGTCATCCTTGGTAATAAAAGCCTGTGCTGTCGCAACTGAGCTGACCGTGTTGCTCACGTCAGGCACAGTGGAGTCCAGCTGGCTCTCCTGGTGCCGTATTGGCTTTGCAGTTAATGGATCAACTTGGCTTTGTCAAGAAAGCAGGAACAGATTGAACTTGAAGACTCAGCAAATGTTGCCCTTGCTGTTTCAGCCTGTACCATGCTCTTGATTCTGGCTGCGTGGCAACATGGGCTCTGGTAGCAATAAGGTGGAGTGAGATGTTGCTGCTTTTCATTGAGTTACGTTTTTAATCCTGATCGGACTTTCAGGGGATGGATGTAACCATGCTGGACACCTTGCGCCCTTTCTGCAGGGGGCTGTCACAGAACAAACTGACAGCTCTCCGTCCTCAGCTCTTTTACACCCGCTCAGGATTTTGCCCCTAGTGGTCAAATGCGGCTTTGGCCACGCTGCTTAAATACGTGTCTCTAGACCTCAGTAGGTCTGGATTCTGTTCTTGCTTGGGCAGGGCCTGGGTGGCGTTACTCCAGACTTACCCCCGTGTTCTGTTAACACATACCAAAGTGAAGGCCAAAGGCTTGCACGTGAGAGCCATGCCTGCTCCTGAAACCTCGGCATGTGTCCCCTGGTGCTACAGTGACTCCCCTACCCCCACCCCCAGCACAGAGCATGCTCGTGGGTGGGGAGGTTTGCCAGAGGGGATGTTTCTGACATGGAGGAGGGGGCTCATCTCACTGATCTGGAGCTGCTTCTGGCTCTGGCCCCGTCCAGGCTTGGGTTTTCCTCAAGGCAAACACACACGTGTTCTAATGCTAAAGGCACCCGAATCTCTCTCTCCAAGAACCTGGTGTCAGAGCACTGGGGGGTGGGGCCAGTACACTGTGCAACCCCGCCCCCATCCCCCTGATGCGGGGTTGCTAATTAGAGGATTCAGGAGCCTGAAGATCCCTGACACTGATACCTGGTTGTATTCTGGAGTTAAAAATCTTCCCTTCTGCCTGGGTCAATGGTGCAGTGCCAGCGCTTCATTTAAACCCGACCCCCCCCGATCGGGTATAACAGACTGTCCGGGTAGAATCACAGAATCCTAGAATCCTAGGGCTGGAAGAGACCACAGGAAATCGAGTCCAACTTCCTGGCACCAGATCTGGGGTCCTATTCCAGGCTATGTGAGCAAGACAAAAATACCGCAAGTGACTTGCTCACTTACTCTGGTGCACCCAAATTTTGCTGCAAATGGTGCCAGCTGTTGCTACCCCTTGTCTTGTTAACAGGGAGGTGGGGCCCGGCCTGCAACACTTCATCTTGGTCCGTGGCGCTATCCCGGGGGTGGTGTGGCGATGCAGAGAGGATCTTTTAGAACTTCCTGGGCTGCACTTCAGGCACGTGCTGGGTGGATACTTAGGCTGAAACACGTTCTTCCTTTCTGGGAAAGCGGTAGGGAGGGGAAGCCAGGCTGCCTGGCGTGCTCCAAGCTGCTCTAGGGCTGTTCAGTATTACACAGCGTGCAGCCTTGCGATGCTGCTGGGAAGGCCAAGGGCAGCAGCCTTGGTCGCAGCATTTTCTGTGGAGTCTGATTTGGTGTCCTTTTCATGTGCGTCTTCCTCAGATCACAGCTGACCTGCTCTCTAATGGCATCGACGTGTACCCCCAGAAGGAGTTTGATGAAGACTCTGAGGACCGGCTTGTGAATGAGAAATTCAGAGTGAGTGGACGGTGCTTTCATCTGGTAGTGCTGTGACCCAGAGCTCTTCAGGATGGGCCCTGTGGCTCCAAAGGCTAGTGAGGATTTGGGGAAGGGGGTCTCAGCAAAGTGCCTGTATTTCCCTTCCCAGGCTGGTGCACTTCACCCCCTTTGTGTGCCGAGACTGGAGACGATATAGAAAGAGGGTGGGAGATTTGCTCCCAGAGCATGACAATTGTCTGATTTCAGCCGTAGACTGGGATGCTGAGTCCCTCCTGGTGGCGGGCTGGCTTATTCCCTCCCACAGAGAATTCTAGCAAGGAAGTGCTAGATGCAGTCAAACCCCTCTCCAGAGTGCTCTGGGGGACAGACCCTCAGACCTTAAACATGTGGCCACTCCTGTAAGGGCTTGGCCAGCTGGGGCTTATCCTACCCACATCTGCTGTGCCTACCTTGGTTTACCTGCTGCCTTCCAGGCTAAAGCCATTAACCTGTGCACTGTGCTCTGTCCCTCCAGGAAATGATTCCGTTTGCAGTGGTGGGCAGTGACCAGGAATACCAGGTTAACGGGAGACGAATTCTTGGAAGGAAAACAAAGTGGGGCACCATTGAAGGTAGGGGCTGCCATTTCCCCCTTCCCCTCCCTGCCCATGCCTGCCTGCGGCAGTGCTTGATTGGGAAGTCACAGGGCGGTGATTGGAAGCATGTGTGATACGTAGGGCCCTACCAATTTCAGGGCCAAGGAAAATGTCACGGTCTGTGAAATTGGCCCCGCTGCATGAAATGTGATCTCCCCCAAATCAGCCAGGCTGAGGAGGGGCAAGACTTGTCCTTCCCCTGCTCAGCAGCTATCAGAGGGAGATCAGAGTAACCCACTTCTATGGGCAGCTCCTGCTGCAGCTCTGGGAGCAGCTCCTCACCAGCCTACAAGGGCTGCCACCCCCCACAACTCCTGCCTAGCTTCAGATGCCTGAGCTCCGGGGCTGCCACTGCCCTCTCCTCCCCTGCTCTCCCTCTGTGGCTCCTGAGCAGCTAAGGATGCCTCTGTTCCAAGGCTGCTTCCACCGCTGTCCTCTCCTCCACGTGGGCCCACATGTTAATCCACTGTTGGCCCTGACTAGCCAGTAGAAGCCCCCTTTTCGGGATCCTTCCAGCAGCAGCGGAGAGATCAGACCTACCTCCACCTCTAGGAGCATCTTCCAGCTGCAGAAACCTCTGCAGTTGCTGCCTGCAGAGCTGGGCTCTGAAGGCAGCAGAGAAATTAGTATGGCAGTCCTGCACACCCCTACAGCAGCTTTGGGATCCCCCCCCGTCTCCTTGTGGGGACCCTGATCCAACAATACAATACCCTGAAATGTCTGCTGTAAACATCTGAATCTGTGAAATGGACCAGTTTTAAGATCCTGCAGCCATGAAATTGACCAAAGCAAACCATGAATTTGGTAGGGCCCCAGTAATAGGAGGATATGTGCACCACTGGCCTCTGCTGAACAGAACTGGAGCCTGCTCTTGTGTTTCTGAGCAGAGTGGCTCTTGAAAGCCTGGTAATACTGCAGAGCCTGGGCCAAGCCACCCTGGAGTTGGTGTCTTGTGGCTGGTGGCAGCCTGTGTGAAATGGCTCTGGCGGCTCTGCGTTCACGGAGAAGCACCACCCCTCCAGAGTGGTGCAGGGGCCCTCCAGAGATCACAAGGCTGCTACTGAAGGGGAAGCACAGGTATTTAATAAGTGATTATGTGGGAGGCAGTATTTCCCAGTGGTTAGAGCATCAGGCTGGCGTTCAGGAGACCTGGGGTCAGTTTCTAACTCGGCCAAGTCACTGCCACTTACCTCTGTTCTTTCTTACCCCTTTCTCTGTCTTGTCTGTCCACACTGTTAGCTCTTTGAGGCGGGCTTGGGGCAGGCGCTGTCTCTGCGGACATGCCTGGCACCACGGACCTGATCTCCTCTGAGGCCAGTGACAGTGCTGCTGTAATGCAGAAAAAAGGCGCCCTCGTGGCTATGAAATATTTCAGACTCTGATGCCTGTTCCCTGCTCCCCTTCCCTCTTGTGCCTTTTCCCTTGCCCCCAGTGCAGCACATCCCCACCCCTTCCAAAGCAGCCCTGGGGTGCTGTGGGAGTTGATGGACCAAGCAAGGGGAGGGCTCCTAAAGAATCTGGGTGAGAGCAGGGTCATTTCTGAGCCCTTTCATTGTTCTTCTGACTGCCTGCCTGTGAGGAGGGGAGAGTCCTCCACTGCTCCTGGGGCTGTTTTCCCCTTCTCTCCGTCTTCTGCTCTCAGGCCAGCATCTTTCTCTTGTTTAGCAGCTGCCCTGAGGGAAGGGACTGGCAGCAGGGTGCCATGTAAGTGTGGAGGTTTTCTTCATAGGCTCCAGACATCTGTCTCCCTAGCCTGCAGCCATTGCTGTGCAGTTAAGCCTGGAAACCGGTAGCCCAAGGTGACCTGAAACTGCCACTTTCTGACGAGGAGGAGACCGGAGCGCGGGAGCGGGAGGGGGAGTCCATGTGCATTTTCCATCCCAATTGTTTGCTCTGGGCAGGTGACTGAGATTCCAAGAGCCAAGAGAGTCATTGTAACCAACAGGCGCTGGAGAGAGCTGGCCTTTGTGCCTGCAAGGGCCTGGTGCTCCCCACTCCCATCTCTGAAGCCTCCCAAGGATTCTCTGGGGAAGACTGGGCAGGCCTGTTATTGCTGAGAAGGAAGAGGTGTGTTAGGAGGTGGCACTGCCATTCGGCAGCTTTTATCTGGCAAAAGGACCAAAAATGGGCACCACCCCAATTTAGTACCTTTTTGCCAGTCTCCTTCAGTGGATTCAAGTGCCCTTAGCCGTGGCCAATGTGCTTAGTTGGGAGTAGTGTACGGCTTTCTCTGCCCCACGGAATAGTCTCAAACCACTTACTCCCCCCCTTCCCCAGAGCAGCAGAGGCTGGGAATAAGGGTGGAGTCTTTGCCTCTCTGAAAATGCTGGGATCGAGTTGGGGGTGAGGGTGGAGTGTTCTTCCCAGCCCTGTCTCTCCTGCCCCATCCCATCGGTGCCTCACAAGGCACACAGCCCTTTTTTCATGAAAGGGCCCGTGATTGGCCATGTCCAGCTCCTCGGGCCCCCTCCATGCCCCAAGCTAACCTCCTCAGGAGTGCTGGCAAGGAGCCTGAAACAGACTGCCGGCTGCCTGGGAGGGTGTGTTTGTGCAGTTTGAATAGTCCTTCTGTGCAGGACTCTCATGGGATCTGTTCTTCTCTTGTCCCCACCACATGCTGCACCTTTTGTCTTCCTCCTCTTCATAGAACCATAGAATCTTCAGGCTGGAAGAGACCTCAGGAGGTTGAGTCCAACCCCCAGCCCAAAGCAGGACCAACCCAACTAAATCATCCCAGCCAGGGCTTTGTCAAGCGGGGACTTAAAAACCTCTAGGGACTTAAAAACCACCACCTCCCTAGGAAACCCATCCTAGTGCTTCACCACCCTCCTAGGAAAATAGTTTTTCCTAGTAGCCAATCTAGACCTCCCCCACTGTACTTGAGACCATTGCTCCTTGTTCTGCCATCCGTCATTACTGAGAACAGCCTCTCTCCATCCTCTTCGGAACCTCCCTTCAGGAAGTGGAAGGCTGCTATCAAATCCCCCCTCATTCGTCTCTTCTGCAGACTAAATAAGCCCAAATCCCTCAGCCTCTCCTCGTAGGCCATGTGCTCCAGCCCCCTAATCATTTTTGGAGCTCTCTGCTGGACCCTCTCCAGTGTGTCCACATCGTTTCTGTAGTGGGGGGCCCAGAACTGGACAGAACGCTCCAGATGTGGCCTCACCTCTTTGCTTTCCTCATTTTCCTTCCCTTCTTTCCTTCAGTCAGTCAGTCTCAGGCCAGCATTTCACTTGGGAAGCATCCCTCTGACAGTGCAGAACGTTCTCTGCTCTCAGTGGCTAGGATCCCAGAGCCTGTTATTTCACTGCTCCCTCCCTCTTCTCCCCCTTCCATCTTCCATTTCATAGCTTGTTCTGATTTGACCGTTCTTTTTATAGAAGACTTATTTTGAGTAAGCACTTCACAAAGATGCCAAAGAAACCCATTTAATTTTCAGCCCTCGGATGCCCTCTTGTGGCCTGTTCTTGGTAACGCTCCTGGCTTGGCAGTGAAGGCCCAGGTGGGTTTGTAAGAAATTCCAGTCATCCTTCAGGTGTGTGGTGTCTGCTTTGAGATTAGGGAGACTCAAGGGCCCAGCGTTTGCCACTGGTTATGTTCTAGAAATAGTGTTGTTAATACGCTTGCTGTTTGAGCACCCTGTTCAGCCATGTAGAAGACAAAAGGGAAGACGCTTTCCCTTGGCCCAGGGCTCTGTCTCACTGAATTAGACTAACAGCACAGTTCCAACCCACAGTGCACAGAGTGCAGGACATGGGCTGATCAGACAGCACTGTGATCTTTTTCAAGGCTTTCTGTCCACGTAGCTTTGAATCCGAACAGTCCCAATAGTAGGTTCTGTCATTCCACAGCATGAATCAGGATTGGGAGGAGGGGCAGATTAAAGCACAGATCTCCTCCAGGCCCCATAGGAAGTCTGCGGTAAAGCCAGGGATTGCATCCAGGGCTCCTGAGTCACAGTCAAGTGCCTTAACCACAAAACCATTCATCCCTTCGCCTTTCCGGTTCCCCTGTGCCGGCCAGAGACACTCTTAAGTTGAACCGTCTCCTGGTTTGTGAGGAGACCTTGCTGACTCGGTGGGGTGGTACCTGGGAGGGGTTCATTCTAGCAGCGAGTGAAAAGAGGAGACATACGGAAGCTCTTCCCGTCTTTTGTCAGCTGTTCTTCAGCCAGGTAACAGCCAATGAGCCTGTGTGTAAATACCCTGGTGTCTGATGGAAAAGAGGGTTTTCCTCATGACAGGAAGAAACTAGTGATAAGCCTGTGGAATCCCTCAGCTACGTGACCCTTTTGCTGGGCTGAAGCCCCTGCTCAAGTTTGAAGCTGGGATGCACGGCTGTTGGTGCTGAAACAGAAGGCCTGAGCTGGCTGTCCCAGCTGTGTTCTGGGCTGCAACCTAACGCTTTGCCTTCTCTCCCCCTTTCCAGTTGAGAACACGACACACTGTGAGTTTGCTTATCTGCGGGATCTCCTGATCAGGTCAGTATCACTGCTCCTTTGGCTCACTTCTGCCAGCAGGTGGCATGAGAGGAAAGGGCAGAGCTCAGCGGTTGATTGGTGCTTGAGCTGCTTTAACTTCTCTGCCCTTGCTTCTTGCAAACCACACTAGCAACCACTGGCTGGGGATGCGAACCAGGGGCTGCGCTGGCCAGCAGGAGAGGTTAGGGAGTATGGGATAGAAAGGAGCCCTGCTGTCGGACTAGCGATATCCAGGAGCCCACCATAGAAGCGTCCCAAAGATTGCTTCAGGCCCAGTGTCTCTTACATCAGTGTGCCAGTTGCTTGTTGCCACAATATACCTCTGTGCCCTCCAGCTGGCTGCTGTAGCATTGGCTCGGAGTAAGTGGACTCCTGTGTGTGGTTCCCTACAGTGGCAAAGATGAGGCTATAAACATGGAAACCCCTCTGAAGAGAAACCACCTCCAGGCCTAAAACTAGTAGGAGTAGTGCTTGCAGTCACCCTGGCTTGGGTAAAGCCATAAGAGGTGCTGGATCTCATGTATCGTAGCTTAAGCTGATTGTCAGCTGGGAGTGGGGGGAGCTACCAAGAATTCCAGGCCTTTCTCTGAAGCCCTAGTGCTGATCACAGTTAGCCATTACACTGGAGTCCTGGGGCTGTTTGGTCAGCTCCTGGGTGAAAGACGCATCTAACAGGCAGCCTGACTTTGAGATGCCCAACCTGCTGCTTGGGTGTGAGCCACACTGCTCTCAGAAGTGCTTTGCAGACTCCAGGGCGGGCAGCAAGCTGAGAGAGGGGTGTCGGTGCGAGTTTCATGTAAGGGTCCCTGTGAGAGGAAGAGTTTTCTCCACAGGTAGCAAAGCTGTGGGTACTCGACATGCTCAGAGCTCTGAGCTGGCGAAACCTGTGGCAGTTATCCCTGTCAACATAGACTGCTTAGCTGAGTGTATCCCACCACTGCCCATAAACCCCTCTAGGCAGTCAGCTGAGGTACGGGCTTGCCTCAGCCCTGCAAATAGTGTGCAGGGCTCAATATTTCCCTTACCTGCAGCCTTTCCTCCAGCATAATCCCATGGCCAAGCCCTTCCTTGCCATCACACTAGTTCACCTATGAATGCCCTCCTCAGAACAGCAGAGACAGGGTTAGTGGGGAGGCGGCTGGTGCTGATAGAGGCTCCATACTACCACCTGCCTCCCTCATATGAGTGATTCCTCCCATGGGGGAATGGGGAGACCAAACTGCTCTTAACCTGTCCGGCGGGGGAGGGCGGACATCACAGTTTCCCTGAGCCAATGATTCAGTAGGCCAAAGTGGTTTAGGCACATCTATTTCCTAGCCCCGGCACCCAGGAGTGTTGGGACCAGCAATACATCCAACCGCCTTTGACTCCCTAAGCTGATGGGTGCCCATTTTTGGGCCTGGTGAGCTGGAGTCGAATTCATGACTTTCAGGACTATACTGAGTGCCTTAACCACAACCAGCTCCCTTACTTCCTGGGGATAGGTGATAGATGCAGATATTGGAGAGCAGGGGTTGTGAAGGAGGTGAAAAAGGCAGAACCCTTCCAAGACCTGCCTACATGTAAGCTCTGCCCACCGGAGATGCTCCGCCTACTTGCAGTGTGCAGAGGGTCAGAATATGAGCCTGTGGGCACTTTGGGCTGGGCTCCCGGTAGACAGATCGAAATGCCTGGGGGCCCCATCTTGAGGCACTTAGAATGAAAAGGGCAGTTGGCATCTATCAGGGCTTTTGTTCCAACTGCTTCGGCCACCCTGGAGTCATGTTTTCAAGTCTCCATTAATAAGCAGAAGTTAGAGACATTGAAATCGTGGGGACGCGAAGTGGCAGCATGGGAGAGGTGGCAGCAAACCCTGCTGCCATGAAAGCCCCTTGGTGGGGCCACACATCTGTGCTCAGAGATCTTGTTTAACCAGCTTCTCTGCTCCCCTCAGGACACACATGCAGAACATCAAGGACATTACCAGCAGCATCCACTTCGAAGCCTACAGAGTGAAGCGGCTGAACGAGGGTCAGAGCACACTCTCCAACGGCGTGGCAGACCAGGAGATAGTGGCCAATGAAATGTAACAGTCTCACTCCGGTGCCAGGACCCAGTGCGCTCGTGCTCCTGTTTCTTCCTCTCCCTCCTTTATTTTGTATTATTCTCCTGCCACTGCCACCATCCCTCTCCCCTGCGCTGCCAATTAACTGACCAAATAACCTGATGCCGCATCTATCGTGAAGAGCGTGGTGACTGCCAGTCCCCTGGTGCTGCCCGCCTCATGGCTCAGGGGTTCTGTTCTCAGCTCCTGTTGGGCGTGGCAAGGGGCAGCTGGGGGGTTGGGCAGGTGGAGGAGATGACTGTCCCAAGTCAAGTCAGTCTCTGTTTACTCTCCAATTCTAGCCCAAAGTGCAGCCCCTGGGTAGGTAGAAGAGCCCCCTCCTCACAAAGGCCTGCTCCAGCTCCCACTGAAATCCATGGGAAGACTCCAGCTGGCTTCACCGGAGCTGGAGCAGGCCCTGAGGGCTGCTTGGTAATGAAATCCAGGCCATTGGGTCAGGGTGGATCTCTCCCTTCCTGCTCACAGGAGCTGACTGCAAAATGAATCTGATTTCTCTCTCCTCCATGTCTTGAAATGGCATTGTAGAGTAGGGCCAGGGCTGCCTCAGAGAAGGGGCGCCCTGCCCCTCTTGCTGCCATGCATCATGTCTGTAAAGACCGTTGGAACCAAGTGGCTTTGCCCAGTGTCACATGACTTTTATTTTCTTCTCCGTCCACTGAAGGCAAGGTGATCTGTTAGCCTGCCTTCATAAGCAAGGTGCAGGGATGTGGATGGATAGGGAAGGGGATCGCAAGCTTACCTCTGCCTCTTTTCCTCTGCTCCCAGCCCCCTGTGCCTAGGAAGCCATTCACCCCAAGCCCTGTCACCTACCTACATGCAATAAGCCAGGAATGCCCTGGGGTGGCTTACTGATCTCTAAATCCCGAGAGAAGTGCCTTTAAATTCAGCTCCCATGCAATAGCTAGTTTGTCTGTGCAGCCTGCCAAATGCCTATCCAGATTGACTCATCAGAGATTCTTCCCAGCATCTCCCTGTCACTCCGTGCTTGGACCTGTGGCTGGTTTCCTGGAAACACTTGTGTATTTATTTGTAATTCCGTGCCTCTTGAAGGCTCGGAGTATGTTTGTGTGTGAAAGGGGCTGAGAACAGAACCATCGCTGCAAAAGCACAGGCAGGAGGCTGGAATTCTTTGTATTGTGTGACTTGTGTGTTTTATTAGGTTTTAAATAAGCCTCAGGAGGATGTTGGATCAATTTAGTTTACTCCTTTACCTGGGCAATTTATATTTATGTAGCCAGTTCCTTAATCTGGCTAATGCTTCCTCTAGAGAATTGTGCACACACACAGACCGCACTCTGCATGCCACATGTGTGTTAGAAGCCTTAGGCATAAGGAAGGCTAAGCTGGTATCTCATGCAAGCTGTGCAGTATAGGGTCCCTGATCCCCAACATGGTTTGTTGACTTAGATCAGCTTCTGTAAACACACATGTGCTTAATGAAACTCCATGCCATGGACCAATCTGGCAGGGACAGGACCACACACGTGCAAGTTGATCTTGGAGCAGAGCCCTGCTCCACTGCCTGTCCCAACTCTCTGTCTGTGTCCTCTGTCTAAAAACCCAGCCCCGGTGCCTGCCTAATGTCACTTTTCTGACCCCTCCTGGAGGCTAAGACTGTGCCCGCATTGTCTCCTCTTGGTGCTCCCACCAAATGGCAAAGGGGGTCCTGACTTCCAGCCACATGGAGGCACCCGCAGAACTGCCTGAGCCCCCTTAGGGAGGAGACCAGCTGCATGCTTACAGGAGGTGAGGAGGTTTTCAAGAGGGATGCGGTTCTTGCCTTGATCCACAGGCCTGCCTGCTCTTCTGCATCAGTGGAGTATCTGCAGATTGCTGCTCCCCCATGCATCACTCTTCACAGACCCAGACATAGAGGCTGCTCAGGGCTGCAATCCTCCATGCCATGTCGTCTTATCTCTGCCAGGCTGGTAACAGGAACCCATTGCGGGCATATTGTGCCAAGCAGGGCCCAATTCTGCATAATAGCAGAAGGAAGTAGCATCTTACAAGATTGCCTCTCTTCATGCCTGCATGGGCAGATGTTCTATGGTGGTGGGCTATGGGACACAGGAATGTGTATCTGAAGGTATGTTTGCATTGCAGGTGAAATCTGTACTCCCCCCTTTAACTCTTTCATCCCCTTCTGGGAAAAAAAAGTAGGAATTTTTACTGAGTTGTGTTAAGTTGAGGAAAATGAATTATTTACTTGCTGACTTGCTATATTTTAGCAAAAACAAAATATTGTGTAGCAACTGAAAAATGTATTTGTTTCAAGTGTTGAAAAGACTATTAAAGGGGGAGGGTAGAAAGTCTTTTCTGCCTGATGCACTTCTGCAAATATTACCATCTTAAACTCCTTTCCGAGACAGTATCTCAAAAGCTGGGCCAAGCAAGACATGCCGCTTTCTCCTTTGTAATCTAATTGTTTTGGGGAAAAGAGTTTAAAAAATTAAAAAAGTTAAAAAAATTCATCCAGATCTATTAAATATGGCCTTTTGGGGGTTATATGCATTATGACAAATTTAGTCCTTTTTTGTATAAATCATAGTATTTTAATATGTATTTCCCAAAATAAATGTTTCAAATGCAAATGGAAAGAGGTTTATCTGGAAATGCTTGTGGTGGTTTGGTTTTTTTGTTTGTTTGGGGGTTTTTTGAGACCTACACCCTCAGAGAGGCTGATCTTGTCTCAGATCGTTTACTATGCAAGGGCATTTCTTCCCGAGGGCAAACTCAGGGGCTACAGGGATGGTGTTAGGGTCTCTGGAGGACATGCTCTTTGAATTGCTATGGGCCCAGTGCCACCGGCTTGGCCTATTTGGGGTGCCACTTATTTAATAAGACAAAAGAGCTCTTGTGGCCAATAAAGGATTCCTTTGCCTTTTTCAGCAACTAAGGATATTGGGCCAGATCTGGGAAATAAGTGGAGATGTTGGATGCTGAACAGCCTTTAAAAAACTGGCCAGCCAGACACAGCATCCTAGCCAAATTCTGTGGGGTGACCAACCTCCCTCAGCTCTTGTGTAATTCAACTAAGGTATTCTCATCATTCCTGTGGCTGGTACTGTTCTAATAGAGGCTGCAGTTGAGGCAATACCAGGAGCCTTTACCGGACCAACACTCGTTATTAAAGACAAAGATGCTTCATTGAATATATTCAGCTTCACTAGTGGCCCATCAGTCCTGGCCCAGTATGTTCAGGTCATGCTGGGACCAAGCAGAAAAAGGTTATTAGGCTACGGGATCCAATGAACTGCACTATAAACCAGACAGTGCAAGGAAGGGGAGCACTAATACAGCTGCCATGGTTTGCTTTCTAACTTACCTTTATAGACTCGAGGGGACGGATTCCTACATTTTCACTGGGTTTGTAAATGTGAAGGGGAGACAGGAGAATTTATTTGATACCTAAGAGGAAAATACCTAAGCGTAGCCCAGGAAACCAAACCCCAAAAGAAACCCCAGTAGTTTTGTGCCCTCTGACAGTGAGTAGCCTGTCCCTAGAAAAAGCCCTGGTGTAGGAGGGAGGGGAAGAGAGGCAAGAGTCTCAGTGGGGTGCAGGCAGCATAGTTGGAAGGAATTGAGGGCCGGGGAATCTCCATGCCAGTGGGAGCCAGACAGGAAATACTCAAGAGACAGGTTCCTGAACAGAAACTGCAGTGTGAATGAAAAGATCATGGATGGGCCCACTTTTTAGGCACACCATGAATTGGCTAGCATAAGTGTCTATGTTCCCTGAGACTCTTCTGCTGCCAGGATTGGTGTTCAGGAGCAAGACCCTTAATGGATGTTCCCCCAAAGGGTGCAGCTCCACTGGAGGAATAATGTCTGGGCTTGGAGAAGACCCTGAAGTCCTTGGCTGGTGGAACTAGAGATGGGAGGTTGGGAAAGCAGCTGGTTGGAACCCTGATGCTAGGAGTAGGACATGCAAGCCATTGACCAATCTGCAGGGGCAGGCCAAGGAGCAGCTGCTGATTGAGGAGGAGAGGCTGTACTGACCTGACAGCACTAAGTTGTGCTGAGATGGTTCTGGGATGTCACTTTCCCACAGTCTCACAACCAGCCATGAGCTAGGTAAATGCTGGTGGTATAAGAATGGCCGTACTGGGTCACACCAATGGTCCATATAGCCCAGTGTCCTGTCTCTAGCAGGGGCCAAAACAAGACCTTCAGGCTACATCTACACTCCAGGCTTCTTGCACAAGAACTGTTTTGCACAAGAGTTCTTGCGCAAAAGGTCTTGCACAAAAGCACATCCACACTGCCATGTGCTTTTGCGCAAGAGCATCCATGGCAGTGTGGACGCTCTCTTGCATGAAAGC
Organism: Rafetus swinhoei; assembly: GCA_019425775.1. Classification (NCBI taxonomy): domain Eukaryota; kingdom Metazoa; phylum Chordata; order Testudines; family Trionychidae; genus Rafetus; species Rafetus swinhoei. The sequence continues at coordinate 7,521,701 of CM033438.1, forward strand.
TCTGATGGCCATCTTAGCTGTATGGGTTTCTTGCACAAGAAACCCCTGTTGCCTGTCCACTCTTCCTTCTTGCGTAAGAGGGCTTATTCCTCGTGGGGAGAGGAATAACTCTTGCACAAGAAGCCCTCTGTTCAGACGCCTTACTGTAAATTTACTTGTGCAAGAACGCACGTGCAGTGTAGACACTCCGCAAGCTTTTGCATATAGATGTAGCCTCAGAGAGTGTAAAGAACAGGTAATTGAAGTAAGCCACCCCTTGGCTTCTCCCAGTTTCTGGTAGTCAGAGGTTTGAGTCACCCCAAGTATGGGATCACACCCCTTGGCATCTTGACAAATAGCCATTGCTGGACCCATCCTTCATTAACTTAGCTGGTTCGTTTTTTAACCTGGTTATACCTTTGGCCTCTCACCATCTCGTGGCGATGAGTTCCACAGGTTAATTGTGCTTTGTGTGAAAAAGGATTTCCTTGTGTTTGTATAAAGCCTGCTGCTACTAATGTCCGCAGGTAACACACTATGCCCCACCCCCAGGTTTTGAACTGTGGGAAAGGATAAATAACACTTGTTCCCACACCAACCATGAGTTTATAGACTTTGCTCATATTGGCGCCCCCCCCCCCCCCCATGAACAGCTCTAGTCTTTGTAGTCCCTTCTTGTAAGAAAGCTGTTCCATATGCTTGACCATCTTTGTTGCCCTTCTCCACGTACATTCACTTTTATGAGATGGAGCAGCTAGAACTAGATCTAGCACTCAAAGATGTGGAGGGGCATGATTTTTCCCACACATCCTTTGCAATGAAGAACAATGCAGAGAATTCCTGCAATGGCACCTTTTATGCAATGGTTTTTTTCTTTGTGGAGTGTGCTGTTAGCACCTCGATCATCCAGTGGTCTCGTTGCTGGATTGGTAGGCTTCCTGCTTCTCATGCCCTTACAAAACGTTACTGTTAGTTTTTGCATTTTTAGCAACTTGCTTTTCAAATTCTTTCTTGGCCTGCCAGCTTGTTCTTTTATACTTCAACTGACAATTTTGTGCACCTGTCTGATAGCTGCTCTAGCATCTGATTTTTAAAGTTTAAAGGATGAGTTTTTGTCTCTAATGGCCTCCCATACTTTTCTGTTCAGCCATGGAGGCATTCTTTTGGACCTCTTAGTGTTTTCTGATTTGGGGTGTACATTTAGTCTCAGCTTCTAGTATGGGTTTTTTAAACAGTGCCTGTGCTTCTTCCAGGTATTTAACCCTTGTGACAACAAGTTTTAATTTCCATCTAACGAACATCCTCATTTTTGTATCATCCCCCTTTTTAAAATTAAATGTTACCGTGGAGGGTTTCATGTTAGCCCCACTACAAGGATGTTAAATTTAATTACATTATAGTCTCATTGAGCAGTTCAGCTCAATTAACCTATTGGACCAGACCCTGTGCTCCACATGGGACTGACTCAAGAATTGCCTGTACCTTTGTGGGTTCTGGGAGTTGCTGCTCCAAGAAGTCATTTATAGTGAAATTTTCTCTGCATCAGGCACTGAGGTGATATTGACCCAGTTAATATGGGACAAGTTGATATCACCCATTACTGTTGTGCTGTTTGCTTTTGTAGCCTCTCTGACTTCCTGAGCATTCCACAATCACCATCACCACTCTGGTCTCAGAGGACCACTAAGAATGACCATACTGGATCAGACTGAAGGTCTGTCTAGCTCAGTATTCTATCTTCCAACAGTGGCCAATACCAGGTGCTTCAGAGGGAATGAACAGAACAGACAAGTGAGCCACCTCCTGTCCCCCATTCCCAGCCTCTGGCATAATCAAGACTAGGGACACCATCCCACCTAATAGGCATTGCTGGACCTATCCTCCATGAATTTGTCTAGTGGTAAGGGGTCATTAGTATATTCTTCCTACTGTATTCTTTTTATTCAAACACAGAATGTTGATCCATAGTGATTTTGTGATATAAATCTTACATGATACAGTGTTTTATTTGACACTGCTTTCTTGAGCACTGTCCCACCAGCATGATGTGCTATGTCATTCCTATACATTTTATACCGTGCCCCTTTGATTATCCGCGTTCCATGTCGTTCCCATGATGTTTATTATACCAATATCCTCATTTAATGTAAGGCTCTTTAGTTCATCTGAGTTTTTAGACTTCTCACATTGTCCCCACTTGACAGAGGGAGACTCTGAAGCACTGAGTTTAGACTGGGATTTTAGGCAAACAAATCCCACATGTAGAGGCACTCAAGCCCCCTTCTGCCCCAAATCCTGCCCCCACTCCAACCCGGGGGGATGGATGCAGATTGTCTTTTAACTCTGGCAGCTGCTGAATTCTGACACACAGTAGAACTTCATTTATCTTGCACCCCCTTTTAACCCAATTTAAATAGTGGCAGGCTTATGCCCTAAGTTCTTCCCCTTTCTCTTCTTAGAAAATTCCTCTTCCTAGAAGAGAGGACAGCATCCTTCAACTGAGCTAAAGAATCATTCTTCTGGGTCAAAGGTCACCTCATGGGACTGGCACATGAATGGCTTCCAGATGTTAAGTTGCTATGGAAAGGTGGTTTTTATAACGGCAATAAAGCCAGAAACTCTGACACGTTGCATACAGTCTGCTCTGCTGGCTGCAGCTGACGTGTTAATACAAGATTGCTCCCCCAAGACTTAAAAACCACCAGACTTTTATTTCTGAAAAATGCAGAACTGCCAGGTGTTCTGAGAAGTGTGCAGCAGCCCCCTCTCCCTGCATTACACAAGTTTATACCCATTATAAAGGGCTAGCAGGCAAGACGGCCCTTTGTGAAATCTCACAGCTTGTCACAAGACTTTTGGCCCAAAACACTGATAATCCTGGGAACTCACCTGCTTGTGAGGCTTGAGCTGCCTTGGAGCAGGAATCAGTTTGGAACTGAAATGTAACCCCAGGTTAACCTAGGCTAGAGAGAGGGACAGGGATGGCCAATTTGGAGACAGGTCTCCAAAGGTGGAGGGAGTTGGATTTGGGTCTGTGGATGGCTGTTGTGCACCTGAAAGGCCAAGACGGAGTTAATGGAGGCCCAGGGCTCCAGGACCCAGATGGCTTCAATTATAGAGCCTTGGCAATGAGGCAGGAAGGTGCTTTGAGAGCACTGAGGAATGGGCTGAAGACTGTGCTGCAGGCCCCTTCCAGAGGCTCAGCCAGCAAGAAAAGGTACTTGCTGAGGTCAAAGGCTCTGTGGTTAACAGGTTCCCTGGGATGGCTTAAGTCACTTGACCCCTCATTCTCCACTGGCTGCATTAAGTTTTAAGGGCCTTTGTGCCCACCTGCAGCTCTTGGGATTGAAGGGGGATACATAGGTTAAGGTAAGCAGGAATGGGCGGTAGGGTGGCATCGCAGAAGGGCTCTTCCCTCCTGGAAACTGAGGGGAAAGTTCCCTCCCTTCTTGCCCAGGAGCACAGCAATCCCCCTTTAGAGTCTAACATTAAGACTGGTCCCATGAGAGCTCCTCCCTCTGCTTTCAAACTACTTTAGCTACTGGATCATTTGAATGAGCCAGTTGCAAACAGAAAAAAAGAAGAAGACTAAAACTTCCCAAGCTGGGCTCCACGTAAATAGTTGGTGGCGTTTCTGAAAGGGCTCAACAGAGGGAGGCATTCCCCAGTGTATTCTCCAAGGGGTCTACAATCTAGCCCACAATCCTTGTTTCAGGCTTTACTCTAGTAGCTCCCTGTTAGAATAATCAGTGTAATGACCTTTAATGCAACCCAAGATTTAACCCTTTCAGGGGAAGGCTTCTTGTGTAGTTAGGGTGACAGCCTGATACTCAGAAGATCTGAGTTTGATTCTCAACTCCACCACTTCCTGTGTGTGCTTGGGAAAGCCACTTAATATCTCCCCCCCCGCACAACACACATCTTAATTCCTCAGCTGTGAAATGGGGTAAAAGCACTTGTCTGTCTCATAAGGATGTTGTATTTGTCTTCACATGAAAGCTCATGAGGTGTTCAGATGCAGTGGTAATGGGGCATAGGGGCACTAGCTAGATAGTTCCAACACTCCAGTCATCTGAAGAAGTGGGCTGTGCCCACGAAAGCTCATGATACCATCTACATGTTTTGTTACTCTATAAAGTGCTACCAGAGTATTTGTTGTTTTTTAAGTTTAGATAGATATTATCGTTCTTGGTTAACAATTGATTTATATGCTGAATTCTGAGGATGTCTTCTATCAGATAACAGACTGAATTTTAGCACGCAGTCTGCAGAGTCTTCATATAGGAAGCTAAAAGCCTCAAGGTGCAATCTGCTCTTTTTTATTTGTTTTTTCCCTTTAAGGGTGTCCCAGTTATTACCAGCTTATCCTATATTCTTTTAATGTCCTGCAAGCTAGAAGTGTATGACATTGAGCTAATTTTGCAGGCCTATGTAGTATCAGTAGGTTTGGCAGCCATTTTATTTGTAAATGTTTTTGACAGATATTGATGTTTGTTTTCAAAATTTATTTAATCTATTTAAACTTTTTTCACAGTTGTGTGAAATTATGGATTAAGCATTTTTTCACTTTTCAAATTGATTTAAATGTTCATAGTTGCAGGAAACTGGGGAAGGTCAGATAATTATTTAATATCAGTAGATGTTGAGATTCAATAAATTAAAGCGTTATTACTGTTAAAACATAAATTGTTAACATCACAAAATATGAAGTAAATTGCCATAAGTCAAATTAATAAGTTCTCTTCCTTTCCCTGTCTGTGAATTTCTGTTATCAGTGGAAATATTTTTAATCAGTTTGCATGTGTACAATGAAATCAATTTTAATCCACATTTATTAATAAAAATCTAATCCCTCCAAGCTTCAATATCAAGCATTAGTGTTTGGGTAGGAACATTACAATGATTGTATATTGACATGCAGGACTAAAGAATTTAAGGGTGGATGTCATGTAAATAACAGCTTGTTGAAAAAATTTTGTGTGTGCCCTGTGATGATGTTCAGAATTTATCTATGTATAGCTCATTCTGGCTAGTGCTGGGAAGTTATTCTGAAAGTGTTTGTATCATGGAATGCCTCAGTATGGACAGGAAGTTAGTCATCTGCTGTCAGGGTTATAACATGTCCCTTTCTGACCAAGTACAGTGGTGGGTCATTGGACTATTAATGATTCAGGTGGAAGCATTCCAATGTAGCTGCAGAGATCTGAAGCTGTGGAGCATGGAAGATTCCCTGTAGCAAAACAAAGAAATCAGCTGCAGGTGTTGACACATAAAAATGTGTGAGACTAGCAAAATAAAACATAGGAACTTAGACAGGAGAGAAAAAGGGCACTGACTGCAGATATCAGAGAGACTCCATGATTCTTAAAGCTGTGAGCTGCAGGGGAGGAATTGTGGCCCTCTCAAAACCTCTCCAGACTGGCGAGGAACCTGAGATAAGGAAAGAGATGCGTATGGGTGTGTATTTTGTCCAGATATGTGTACTTCCCATGCTAAGTAAACAGCAATTGTGTGTTAGAATTGTGTGTTGGCATATTTTGGAAAAGGTGAAGCGACGAAGAAAAAGTATTTAGACATGAAAAATTCCTTAATACAGGTTGAACCGCTCTAGTCCAGCTCACTTGGGACCTGACCCATGCCAAACCAGAGAATCTGCTGAACTAAGGGAGGTCAATATTGTCTAGCAGAATTACCAACACTTCCACTGCTCACTGAAATCTTAGAAGACTTTTAGGGGTAAATTAGAGCTAAGTAACAGCACGGAACACTGAGAGCCAAGACTGTTGGTGGTAAAAAAACTTTATGGGATGGTGGGAAACTTGGCCTCACCCATGATAAGTGGACATCTGGCTAACTAAAATCATGCTGGACCACAGATGTTGCTAGACTAGATAGATTCAACCGGTACTTTCTTATAAAAGCAAACACAGGAGCCCTAGTGTGGCAATTTCCTAGGTGTCTAATTTCATCTTTGCTTTTCTACATTTCTCCTGCAGTTTCAGATGACTACAATATTTTTCAGAGACAGCAAAGATGGAAAGACAATCTTGGGTCATCCTTCTCCCTGCTGATGCAAGAGTCATTCATGATTTGTCCTAAACTCTGATTTACTGTTGCTGTGCACCATTACATAGTCACAAACTACGTCTACACTGCACAGTTATTTTGGAACTAGCCAATTAGCCCATCATAGGATGGGATTTTCAGGTCTCTCCTCCACGTCGGTCTTCTCTCCTGAGCCTCCGGTCTCTCGCTCCGTCTCTCTCTCTCTCTCTCTCTTCCGCCTTCTGCCTCTCTCTTTCTCTTCTCCCCCTCCCGCCTCTCACTCTCTCTCTGCTCTCCTCTATCTCCGTCGGGGATGCATGCTCGTCCATGCCCCGCCCCCTGGGCATGTACGTCACCGCCCCGCCCCCCTTCGCCTCCCACTGTGGAGCTCGGCTGACTTCTGCACCGCTCAGCCGGGCTGCCGTGGAGGAGCAAGCAGAGCAAGTGGCTGTTTGGGCTCCTCCGTGGCGGCCCGGCTGAGCAGCGCAGAAGTCAGCTGAGCACCATGACGGGAGGCGAAGAGGGGCGTGAAGGGGGGCCGGGCGGTGACGTACACGGCCAGGCCCCGGCCCCTGGCCGTGTATGTCACCACCCGCCCCCTTCCGCTCCCACCGTGGTGCTCAGCTGACTTCTGCGCCGCTCAGCTGGGCGCGCGAGAGCAGCGACCGTTGGGCCCGCACTCCCCTGCGGCGGCCTGGCAGAGCGGCGCAGAAGTCAGCTGAGTGCCATGGCAGGAGGCAACAGCGCCGCCCAGAGGGAACAGCCAGCGTTTCAGCGCTACAGAGTCACAGACACTGGGCTACTATATATATGATAAGCTATCCCGGAATAGTTATTCTGAAATAGTTTATTTCAAAATAGCACATCTACATGGCAAGGAAGCCTCAGAATTAGTCTGAGGCAGGCTTCCCTAATGTAGATGTGCTATCTCGATTTAGAGCCCCAGGAGGAATAACTTAGAATGGCCCTGGTGAGGGGCTATTTCAAAATAGCAGCAGTGGAGCATCTATACATGGCTTCTTTCGAAATAGCTGTTTTGGAATAGGCGTTATTCTTTGTAGAATGAGGTTTACAGAAGTCGGAATAAGCCATCTGTTATTGCAAAATTATTTTGAAATAACGGAATTGCTGTGTAGATGCTCGCATAGTTGTTTCGCAATAACAGCTGTTATTCCAAAATAACTTTGCTGTGTAGACACACCCTAAGTGTGCCTTGGAGGTTGCTGCCTTGCTGTAGTGAGTAAAGCAAGTCTTGGGTATTCAAAGGCCAAATCATGACTTCCTGGCCCAAATCCAGGAGCTCAGCTGCAGTTTAACAGGAAACTCCATTGCTAAAAGAGTAGCTTTGCATCCCTCATGGATGCCCTGTGATCCACTTTACCCCTTTTCCCGATGGTTGCAAGACTAGTAAAATGCTTTCCATGTACACAGCACCTTCCAGACCAAGATCTCAAAGTACTTTACAAATGTATCCCTATTTTGTACTTTACAAATGTACTAATTCGTACTTTACAAATGTAATCCCTATTTTGAAGGCAAGCACTGAGAGGCAGTGAGACACAGGGTGGTTAAGTGACTTGACCAAAATCATTTCATGAGTCACTGGCAGAACTGTGCGTGGAGCACAGGAGTCCTGATTCTTTATCCTAACCCCACTGGACAATACTCCGGTAAACCTCTTGCCCGCACCCTTTCCCTTTCTCTCCTCTTTGTCAGCTGCTGGAAGATTAACAAAGAGGCAGGGCCAGCTACTTAGCAACCCCTGAGGCTTAGTATATTCTTCTGTGCAAAGAGTGGAGTGAAAGTGAGCCTCTCTTGTTCTCAAGAGCGACCGTGCAGTGGGACTAAACACGAAGATGAGGGAGAGTTTGATTACTGTAGCTAGTGACATGGGTGGAAATGTTCACTTCCATTTGTCCTGGCACCAGCCACTGGGGTTTCCTGTTCCTGTCCCCCACCCCAGTGTCTGTTAAAATGACTGGCTCTGGCTCATCTGAAGATGTGTGCTCAGCACAGCCAGGCTGGCGTTGGGTTGCTGTTCAGGCTGAGTGGCCCACCCCAGAAAGCATCTCCCTTGCCAAAGAAGATGACATAAATAATAAGAATAAAAGGGTGTATAAATAATTAAAGCCGCTCGGAGTGAGTAGTTTCTGAAATGTCTGCCTGATTTAAAAACTAATTACTTTGCAGGTAATCATCACCAGAAACAGCATATATTTTCCCACAATGCTGTACTTCCTTCTCCTTCCTCTCTCTGCTGATTGCTATCCAAGGCATCAGTATTCAGACTTATCATTCATCCACAGCACACAATAAACTTTGCGGACTCTTCCCGCTCTCTCTCTCTCTGATTAATAACTTCATTGGAGACCTATTTCGGAATGAAATCAATCTTCTCTAGATAATGCAGGTGTCAGCAGCGGGGGATGTCTTGGAGACAAGCCCCCAGCAGTGGTAGCACTCTTGCCTCTGCAATGGAGGGGAGTGGGGACCATGCTGCGTGGCAGCTGAGTGCTAAGGGCAGGTTTTCCAATCAAATGGGCTGTCCCTTTGAAAGTTCCTTCCTCCCCAGCTCATGGGCTGCAGGCACGGGGATGCTTGCAATGTCTCACCTACATGGAGGTTCTGGTGACATTCACTAGGGTAGACCAGCTGCCGATGTCATGGAGACCTGCTTGGGCTGGGTGAGATGCTGGGGAGTCCTGTCAGTGGCTTATCTATGCTAGTTCTCCCACCAGGGCCACCACTTGGTAGTAACTAAATCTCCAAGGGGATTTCAAGGATTTGGTGGGAGAATCATGATAAACTCTAATAATCGCCTCTCAGATTAAAGGACAAAACTCATCACTTCAGGCTGGATCACTTGATTATTTTCCCCCCAAGCTTGTGGGGCTTCTAACTCATCTGCCCCAGCAAAACTGCATTCCTGTGCCCCAGTAAATGGCAGGCTCCACAGCAGAGGTGGCTAAACTGTGGCTTGTGGAACTCCCCATGTTCCATCATTTCCATCTACCAGATGGAGAGGGGAAGCTTGGGATCTCTGCCTTGCGGCGGGTAATGGGCTTTTGCCAAAAGGATGGGTGAACTCAGGGCTTCTGCTCTATGCGGTGCACCAGCCAGGGGTTGGGGCTTCAGCTGGAGAAGAGGTGAGGCCCCAGCTCTTGGCAAGTCTGCTCTGGCTCTTCAACTTCTGAAGACTTGTCTGTGACTCAGGAGGTACGTTTGGCTACCCTTGCGCTCGAGGAAGTGGCATCTGGCTTTGGTGTAGGGTTTCCAATTTGCAACCTTGAGCCTGATTTTTCAGAAGGCCTGAGCACAAACATCCACTAAAGCTGAAGGTGCTCAGCACCACTGGAAACTGGGCCTTGAGTGTTAAGTAGGGCAGGTTCAATTAGTGGTGCCATTTGAATATATTGGCCAATATTGTCCATGACATACACGGCTCTCTTCAGTGCAATCACAGAGGTTTCAGAAGCAAACATCACTGCTAGCCAGGGTTCAGCACAAAACTCAGTGGTCCCCATGGCTGAGAACTCACCCTTGGCTTTTCACCCCTGGGAATGAGAAACAGACAGCTACCCAGCATGTATCGTTTTAAAGCATCAAGAGAATTCCATGGCTGTGGCTTGGCCCTCATGGAAAAGAGCGCCTGATGTGAAGGACGAATAGTGACCCACAATGGGCCTGTTGCAGGGCCGTGTGTGTTGTGACTGTATAGTACCGTAAGATCAGGTATGTTGCTACATGAGGGGCTGAGTTCTGATCCCACTTACCCCAGTAAACAGTAGAATCAGGCTCTTGGTCTTTTGCCTACGATAACTCTCTGCTGATGCAAAATTCAGTAGATTTAACTGCCAGACTCATTGTTCCTTTTAAAATCTAAAGCAAAGACTTTTTCTCACCTCTGCTAAGTTAATGTTTATAACTCTTGCCTCCATTTTCATTTGTTTTTAATCTTGTAGCCTTTGTGAATGGTGCTATACAAATTAATAACTAACCAGCACCAGTGAACTAGCTTAGAAGCTGAATTGTGCCATGTTGCTTCATTTAGGAAAACAGAATAATTTATTTCAAACTTACAGGATTCAGGAGAACTGCAATCACAGACCGCAATATTTTCTCATTAACATTCCTCATCTAGGCTAAAAACTGCAATTTTGTAAGTCATGCTTCCTTCAAAGACACCTCACGAGATTCCCAGGGACTCAAAAAATTATTGAAGCTTAAAAGGACATCTCAGAGCATGCAGCAACCATGTACCAAATTCCCTTAACTGATTAAAAGCATCTTCCCATGCCCATTTCCCCAGAGCTCCCTAATGGGTTCTGGTGCCATTCCCTCACTCAGATAACACCTGCTATCCCAAACTAATGGGGAGGAGGTTGTTCCTCACAGACAACTCTCTACAAACAGCTAAAATGCAAAGTCCCGGCCTTGTCACAAGTAGCCCTTTGATAGTAAATAAGCATCCACAACCCAGCTCCATTAGAAACAGCCATACAACAACAAACTGAAAAGGAAGGCCCAGCTTTCATTGTAACCACTAACGAACCAATCTGTGGGGAGCAGGCACCTTACAAGCCACTCCCAAGAACAAACCAAGGTGTAAAACCCTGCTTGGTTACAGCCAAGCCTAAAATTACAGCCAAGCCGGTTTTGGGACCGGCTCTGTTCAATATCTTCATCAACGATTTAGATATTGGCATGGAAAGTACGCTTATTAAGTTTGCAGATGATACCAAGCTGGGAGCGGTTGCGACTGCTCTGGAGGATAGGGTCATAATTCAAAATGATCTGGACAAATTGGAGAAATGGTCTGAGGTAAACAGGATGAAGTTTAATAAAGACAAATGCAAAGTGCTCCACTTAGGAAGGAACAATCAGTTTCATACATACAGAATGGGAAGCGACTGTTTAGGAATGAGTATGGCAGAAAGGGATCTAGGGGTTATAGTGGACCACAAGCTGAATATGAGTCAGCAGTGTGATGCTGTTGTAAAAAAGGCAAACATGATTCTGGGATGCATTAACAGGTGTGTTGTGAGCAAGACAGGAGAAGTCATTCTTCTGCTCTGCTCTGCTCTGGTTAGGCCTCAGTTGGAGTATTGTGTCCAGTTCTGGGCACCGCATTTCAAGAAAGATGTGGAGAAATTGGAGAGGGTCCAGAGAAGAGCAACAAGAATGATTAAAGGTCTAGAGAACATGACCTATGAAGGAAGGCTGAAAGAATTGGTTTTGTTTAGTTTAGAAAAGAAAAAGATTGAGGGGGGACATGATAGCAGTTTTCAGGTATCTAAAAGGGTGTCATAAGGAGGAGGGAGAAAACTTGTTCATCTTGGCCTCTGAGGATAGGATAAGAAGCAATGGGCTTAAACTGCAGCAAGGGAGGTTTAGGTTGGACATTAGGAAAAAGTTCCTAACTGTCAGGGTAGTCAGACACTGGAATAAATTGCCCAGGGGAGGTTGTGGAATCCCCATCTCTGGAGATATTTAAGAGTAGGTTAGATAAATGTCTATCAGGGATGGTCTAGACAGTATATGGTCCTGCCATGAGGGCAGGGGACTGGACTCGATAACCTCTCGAGGTCCCTTCCAGTCCTAGTATTCTATGAAAATAACAAAACACTGCTCAATGCCCGGGGCTCTTGGTCAGCCCTGCAATAACAACCCTGCATTCAAAGCCCACTCTGCTTTTCTTCAGCAATCCTACGTCAACAAGTAAAAGTGCAGACCTCCTCCTGAGCAACCCTGCACGGCCAGCTGTGGGTGCCTGGTGTCTGTGGAGCAAAATAAGAACAGTTCGTTAAAGAAACAAGCTTCAGTCCCAGCTTTCCAGGGGATTGTTCTAAATAATCAAGAATTCAAACTGATTTGAAAATACCATATGGGGCTGGGGAATGGAGAGAGCCATCATTGAGTACTGGGTAGATGAGGTGTTGCAGGGAGCTGGTGGAAAGTTATTAGCCAGGAAACAGAATGGGTGGTGACTTTTTCTTGGGTGTAGGCCACGCTGTTGACATAACCTGCAGCCAGACTAGAGAGGACTGTATCAGAGTAGCTGACTTGCGGCGTGTGAGATCTGGAACCACAGGGGCCCCTCTGTTAAGATGCATTGATGGATGGCAAGGCAGATCTCCTCAGGGAAGAGGAGCATGGTTAGGGATCCCTGTGGGTCCACCGAACCCTGAGTCTGACGTTTAGGGCACAAGGTGAAGCTTGTATGCTCTCTCAGGCTGCTCATTGCTGGGCTTTTTAGGAGTCCTGATCATGCACAACTCTATGAGGGTCAACTCTGAGAATCAGGCCCTGGGTTATTCTAGGGGGTGGGAGTCTATGCAAGCTGACTTTAGTTGACTTGTTGTGTCTTTTAATTCCACACACGTGCTGTGATGTGGGCCTTTGTCAGCTGAAGGATAGACTACTGCAGCAGCAGCATGGGCGGCGAGTTATATGGGCTCGTGGTGCCCAGGCTCCAGCAATATTTAGAGCCAGGGGCCCTGCTCCACCAATATTTGGAGCTGGGTCTCTCCCCTGGCTCTGAATATTGCTCCTCCCCCAGCCCCAGATCGTCCCCGGAGGAGAAGAGGACTTGTAACGGGGCACCCACAGCCCCAATGTGACAGAGCGCAGGGGCTCCGCCACTGTCATGCCACAGCAAGCTGCCGCGGCAGGCTGGCCCCACCCCCATACCCTTGCGGCACATGTGCAGACTGTGCACCAGACGGGGTGCCGGGATGCGGAGGCCTCGCCCCTGGGCAGACGCTACAGCGAGCGGGCGTGGTGGGCCAGCCCTGTCCCCGCACCCTTGCGGCGCATGCTCACGCCACGCCGGGTATTTTAAATGCCAGCAGCGTGGCAGGCAAGGGGGAGAGAGTCCACCCGGGCCCGTGGGGTGAGCTCAGGGAGGTGCCCACTCTCCTGCGGCAGCCGGGACCCGGCAGGCAACCCAGCAGGGCGGACGCTCAGACTCCGCAGCCCCAAAAGAAACGGGCAGTGGATGCCAGAGTGCCCTATGTCCCCTCGACAGACAGCGGGGGGGCAGGGCCTGATCGCAAACTGCAGCCCCGCTGCCCTGCAGACTGGAAGTCAGAAGGTAGGGGTGGGGGAAAAATAGGGGGCAGAGGTAGGAGAGGAAGGGGCTTGTGCTGAGGGGAGGGAGGCAGGTCAGGAGAAGAAAGGGGAAGGCACCAAGAGACAGCGTGGAGAAGAGACAAATGGCAGGGGGCCAAGTGCAGACAATGAGGAAAAGGGCAGGAGGGGAGGTGTCAGTGGGAGGGGGGACATGGTGATGCTGGGAGAGAAGAGGGTAAGGGTATTGGGGGCTAGAGGGGAGAGGGAGGTGCTGGGAGAAGGTTTGAAAGAGGGGGTGGGCATGAGGAAGGGGGATGGAGCAAGTCATGTGTGAGGCACAGGGGCATGAGGAGAATGGGGGCAGAGGGTGGTCAGGGGTGGGCATCAGGAAAAATAGGACAAAGGGGGCAGGGGCAGTGAGGGAAGGGGAGGCACCAGGAGGGTGCAGGGCTAAGGGAAGGTGCAGGTGCCAGGGATTCTGGGGTGAAGCAGAAGGGCAGACACCTGCAGGGGAGGGACCAGCACCAGAGGAGAGAGGCAGGGCAGGTGTGTAGAGGAGGTGTTAGGAGAGGATGAGGAGGGGTAGCTCACATGATCAGAATGGGGCTACTGGAGGAGTGGGCACAGGGGGGAGAGAAGGGCTGGTGGAGGGGGGCAGGTCTCAGGAGGGCTGAGGGCAGTGAGAAGGGAAGGAGTCAGGACAGCAGAGAGGGTGAGGGTTTGAGGGGGGGCAGCAGGCACCAGGGGAGCTGATGGAGCAAGGGGAGGAGACATGGCAGCAGAGAGAAAAGGAAAGGTTTAAAAATATGTATTAATAACTTGGGTGCCACAGTGGCACATCCAAACAAGCCACATGAACTCAGTACTGGTGCACAACACAAAATTCACTCTGCTCATGGGAGGAAACTCTTAGGCTATGTCTACACCGGCGGTTTCTTGCGCAAGAACATCTTGCGCAAGGATTCTTGTTCAAGAAGTCTTGCACAAGAACACATCCACACTGCCATGTGCGAGCTGTGCTTTTGCACAAGAGCATCCATGGCAGTGTGGACACTCTCTTGCCCAAGAAAGCTCCGATGTCCATTTTAGCCATAGGGGTTTCTTGCGCAAGAAATCCCTGCCGAGCATCCACACTGCCCTCTTGCGCAAGAGAGCTTACACCTGTTAGAAAAGAGCATAGCTCTTGCGCAAGACGCCCTCTCTTACCATGTCGTACTGTAAATTTCCTTGCGCAAGAGCAGGTGGGCAGTGTGGATGCTCTGTGGGTTCTTGCACAAGAACGGCTGTACTTGCACAAGAAGCCGTGAGTGTAGACATAGCCTCAGAGGGAACACTTCCCCCAGCTCTCTGCCCCCAAGTTAATGTCACACACATTGGGTTAATGCAACTGCAGGATAGTTGCATGCGGGGGGTTTGGTGGGGGCCAAACTAATCCCTGTTGGTAGGAGGATGGTGGCAAAAGCCCTTTGAGAGGGGTGACATGACATCTTTTACTTCTGGTCATGTGTACATCTTACCCCAAGTGTATTACCTCCAGAGGTGTGGCTAATGGGGCCAGGGGGTGTGGCTAACGGGGCACCACCAAAAATTATACAAACCTGCCACCCATGAGCAGCAGCCCATCCCAGTTTTAGTGGTGGCTTTTCATAACATTTTCTGTGGCATGGATTAAAACTAACAATTCGCTATATGGAAGCAAGTCACAGACAACAGCAAATCTGACACCTTTTGACTCCTATTCTCCTAAGTGGGATTCAGACCTATGAAAATCCCATTGCCCAGTGCTTCCTGAACTTTTTCAATTGTGGAACACTACAGAGTCCTGAAAATTTGGCAGGGCCCTTCACATATTGTAATTTTTAATTCAATAGATACCCAAATAAATAGACAAAGTTTTCGAATTCTATTTTTATTCCTTATAATTCTTTTTTCCAAAAGACAACGATCAGAAACTTAGTAACAAAATAACAGGGGCATACAACTGTCATTAATATTTTTCTTGTGGAGCCCTGGACCCAATGCATAGAGCCCCAGGGCTCCCTGGAGCACACTTTGGGAAACCCTGCCATAGCTCAGAACCCTGTATTGGGCTATCTAGCCCCCTTTAGCCAAGCATTTTACTACAGACCCTTCTCAAAAGTTCTCTTTAACTGGGTTTACAAAATAAAATCTGTGGAAAAATGTAAGCATTTAAGAAACACACCCTAAAATATCATCTCTAATTACAATGATATGAAAGTAGGAAGGACAGCCTTTTACGTTGCTGCAACATTTTTTTATCTTACTAGCAGATTTACCGGCAGTGCTTGGTTTTGTAATTAAAGTTTTTTTAAATAAAAGAAAAATATATGTGCATTAATGAAAAGATGGTATTTTTCAAAAATCAAGGTTATTTTTATAAAGTTAATTTTTATTTCGGCTTTCTTACAAAGTTTTTTTTAGTAATTTTTTAAAAATGGGAATTCATTCAATTGTGGTTTTTTTCTTCATCCCTATAAACTCTGTAATAAAGTGGGTTCTGGTGACTAGCTGAGTGTCAAATTAGGGTGAATTCCTTAAAGACAGGGCTATTTACAGCTCAAGACTGGGGGTCCTTCACTAAGGGGCACACCAAACCAGTCACCAAGAGTGCTTCTGTTCACCCTGCTGGCCAGCAAGAAGTCACACAAACAATTCCCTTAGAAACTCCAGCTTCTTCTGTCCTACAACCAAAACCGCTCCTTACACAGAAGAGGTTCTGAAAACCATTCTCACTGAATCTGAACAGGTTCTTCTGATCCCAAAGGACAAGCCACATTCCCAGGTCAATTTATATCTCAGCTCTTACCCAAAAGAGCATGTTATGCCAATTATTTAGAAACTAAAATCTAAAGTTTTATTAATAAAAGAAAAGGTTGAGAGTAAAATTGTTAAAGGAATCAAATTATATGCACCAATTCAAAGTTCTTGGTGCAGGCTTGTAGCAGAGATAGATCAGTCTGCTGTCATATACATCTCTGGAATACATCCTTTGTTTGGGTGCGTCATCAGTCGTGGAATGAAGACAAAGATGGAGGAACCCTCAGGGCCTTCTTTATACTCTCGCCCATGTGGAGGAAATTCCATTGTTCTCCTTGCATAAAAGTGAGCCCTAGATGGAGTTTGTCATATGAGCAAGTCACCTGTCCATGCAGGACTCCTTAGCAGCCATTGCTTACATGCTGGTCTGAATGTTTACAGCAAAGTTTCTCAGATGTGGATTGGCACCTATTAAGGCCCATTGTTAGACAAGCACTGCTATTCACTTGACTAGCACCCTTTCACAAAAGGTTGGCCAAGCCTCTTGATGTCTCCCAGAAGCAAATATTTCAAATACAAGAACATAGCCAAAACTCAGACTTCAAATACAAAAATGATACATACATATGAACAACATAAACCAAATCAGTGAATCATCAGCTTTCAACAGACACCTCTCTTGTCCACTTTGTACAAGATTTGGTGCAAACATTTAACAGTGGTTGCAACAATGTTCCGTACATTCACATCAGAATTCAATAACATCACTCATTTGCTATATTTTAACAAAAAAGGGCTGTAGTCAATTTGGTTTCCAATAACATTGTCTTTTAGTTTTCAAACTTTAAGTGTTGAAGTAGTTGTGCCAAAACAGAACACAACTCTAAATTTCTCTGTTTTAACTCTTTTCTGTAAGGTTTATTGCAGGTTCATCCTATTTTTCTGACTCATCTTGGTTCAGTCGCTTTCAACATTTGCTCAGTTATGTCAATTGTAAGGACTGTATTTGATTTCGTGTTTGTCTGTTTGGTTCTATAAGAAGCAATACCATTCCAGGGACATCCCTTTTTACCAGCACAACCAAACCTTAAAGCAAGGTAAAGTATACTGAATTTGGTAGGCCTAACCCTTACTGTTAGGAGTTCTTGATCAAACTGACAAACTCTCTAAAATACACAGTAGATGTAGGTGTATATGTAGAGGAGTGATTTATTGGGGACAGTTTCACTGACTTTCCCCCTTTTTCCTACCACCTCAGGAAGAAAGGAGAGATTTCATTTCATATTCCTAAAGCAAAATTACACATTGGAGACTCTGAGCTCCCCTTGGGAGGACCAGAGCATTCCTGTATAAATAGCTGTCTCTGTATATGTAATTTGCAGATGAAATTAAGTCTGTGAAGAAAGAGAAGTCTGTCTTTTTACGTGTGGGCTGTCCAGTTTTGCCGCCAATATCAAAGTGAGAGAGTTCCAAAGGATTGGCTCTCCAGGATTATCTAAGAAACCTTGTCGATCCCAAGTGACAGTGGTTACAGGATCAAAAGATGCAGTACTTCTGCAGAAAACCAGAAAACAGCCAGTGTGGTTCTTAGATCAGATCCTAATAGCCAAAGTCTCAGGTCAGTTTACAAAGCTCAGAGATTTCCAAGGTAACAAGGAGCTAAATGAGAAGCCATGGGAGGCTGAGATGTCGTGTAGATTTTGGATTAAATATTAACTTGCTGTATTTGGTCATAAGAATAAACATCTCCATTAATAATATATACTGTACACTCATTATGTATTGTGAGAGTGGATTGCTAGAGCTAAGGTGGCATAAGCCATTCTATTCTAACTCCCCTGTTGTCAGCCACTTACAACCTACTGAAGCCTTCAGCTTTCAGGCTATTCCTCTTTGGAAGGTGATTGATTCATCTGAACCATTTTTTCATTTGTTTATTTTGAAATCTTGAGCCAAACTGGTTGTGTTTGACTATGAAGGGAATAAAGAAAATACACTCTGTCTCAAAAAACAAAATCTTACGTTTTTGTGTGTGAAAATCCTCATGTTGATGACCTCTTTAAAATCACTACTTGTCCACATTTGAACAGGATTTTCTTGCTGTGTGTGTAAAGTACATGGCTTTGGATGGCTTTGGAGGCCTACATGAGTGGCCAACTTAGCTGTGTAAAAGAAAAGTAGTCCAAGATCATGTCATGAGGTTGTATTGTAATTAGTCAGTTGATATTTGTGGCATAAAAAGTGTTTTGCTGAAAAATTATTTCCTTGTGTTTTCCCTTAATTAAAACATTTTTGTGAAATTTTTTTCAGACTTTAAAAAAGCACAGTTGTTGAAAAACAATGGATAGTCCTGTAGCACCTTAGAAATTAGCAAAAATATATAGATAGTATCATGAGCTTTCATGGGCAAAACCCACTTCTTCAGATGAGCAAACATTTCTCACATATTGTCTAAGCACTTTTCAGTTTTTCCTTCTTTTGTTGTTCTCTCTTTTTTGCTTCAGTTATTTCCCAAAATGACTGGGATGTGAGGAAGGGAGAAGGGGAACACAAAGAAATACATTAAAAAAAACCCTGAGGAAGAGGGGCCAGCTCTATCATTGTGCTATTAAATATGGGGCAAAGTTATTGTGAAGATGGAGTTATGCATGTCTACAAATTACTTTTCCAAACCCAGACAAAAGAGATGGAATGAGCTCACCTAGCAGACAAGAAACTCTGTGATACTAACCATTTGAAGGAGTTGCATTAGTATCTCTAATGATCAAATTCCCAAAATGGAGAGGATGCAAAGACGTGGTGTAGCTAGCTTGAACTGATTATTTAGATGGGCAGGTGAAAGAGATGAGTCTGATGGGGTGCAGTCAAAAAAGACCCCTTGGGGCTGCTTCCTGGTATGCTGACAAAGCCACTCACACTCACTGGGGCTTCTTACCAACCTGTCCTGCTGGACTAGATCTCCTGGTGTCCCCCAACCAAGGCACAGAGCTGATATCCCCACCCACCCCGAAGAGCAATGCAGACACTGAATCACTTCAGCTCTGAGGAGAATGAAGTTTCAGGCCCAGCATCCTGGAAACCCACCCCCCAAATGGGATCAGCACCCCAAATAAATCATTGAGGCAAGCCCCCTTTAACAGTGAAAGGAGGATGTACACACTGATGGCTCCCCCAGATAATTATTTACACTGGGCTTGATAGTAAATAAAAGTAATTTTATTAAGTACAAAAGGTAGGATTTAAGTGATTGCAAGTGAAAACAGAGAGAGCAAAATAAATTACAAATTTAAAATAAAAGAAAATGCATAGCTAGTTCTAACACACTAAAGCTTATTGCAGACTTACCCTCAAACTGTTCAGGGGTGATGAGGTAGACAAAGCTTTCTTCAAACAATGAACAGAAGCTTCCAGATGACAGATCCTGGTTCTTATGTGGGACTTTAATCACCCTGACATCTGTTGGGAGACCAATACATCAGGACACAGAAAATCCAGGACATTTTTTGAGAATGTTGGGTACGACTTTCTGGTGCAAGTGCTGAAGGAACTAACGAGGGTCCATGCACAGCTTGACCTGCTGCTCGCAAACAGGGAGGAATTAGTACGGGAAGTAGATGTGGGTGGCAACCTGGGCAGCAGTGATTATGAGATGGTCGAGTTCAGGATCCTGACCAAAGGAAGAAAGGAGTCTCAAAATACACACTGTGGACTTCAGAAAAGCAGACTTTGACTCCCTCAGGGAACTGATGGGCAGGATCCCCTGGGACACTAACATGAGGGGGAAAGGAACCCAGGAAAACTCATCCTGACGCACAGTAAGAAAAACAAATATGGCAGGCGACCAGCTTGGCTTAGCAGCAAAATCCTTGACAAGCGTAAGCACAAAAGGGAAGCTCAAAAGAAGTGGAAACTTGGACAGATGACTAGGGAGGAGTATAAATATATTGCTCGAAAATACAGGGGAGTAATCAGGAAGGCGAAAGCACAATTGGAATTGCAACTAGCAAGGGATGTGAAAGGTAACAAGAAAGGTTTCTACAGGCATATTAGCAATAAGAGGGTGATCAGAGAGGGTGTGGGGCCCTTACTGGATGAGGGAGGTAACCTAGTGACAGATGACATGGGAAAAGATGAAGTACTCAATGATTTTTTTTGCCTCTGTCTTCACGGACAAGGTGAGCTCCCAGACTACTGCACTGGACAGCACAGTATGGGAAGGAAGTGGGCAGCCCTCAGTGGAGAACAAACTATTTAGAAAAGCTAGACATACACAAATCAATGGGGCTGGATCTAATGCATTTGAGGGTGCTGAGGGAGTTCGCTGATGTGATTACATAGCCATTGTCTTTGAAAATTCATGGCAATCGGGGGAGGTCCTGGACTATTGGAAAAAGGTAAATGTAGTGCCCATCTTTTAAAAAAGAAAAGAAGGACAATCCAGGGAACTACTGACTGGACAGCCTTACCTTAGTCCCATGGAGGGGATCATTAAGAAATCCATTTTGAAGCACTTGGAAGAGAGGAAAGTGATCAGGAATAGTCAACATGGATTCATCAAGGGCAAGTCATGCCTGACCAATCTGATTGCCTTCTATGGCAAGGTAACTGGCTCTGTGGATCTGGGGAAGTTGGTGGATGTGTTCTACCTGGACTTTAGCAAAACTTTTGATACAGTCTCCCACAGTAGTCTTGTCAACAAGTTAAGAAAATATGGATTGGATAAATGGACTATAAGGTGGATAGAAAGCTGACTAGATTGTCACGCTCAATGGGTAGTGATCAATGGCTCGATGTCTAGCTGGTGATTGGTATCAAGCAAAGTGCCCCAAGAGTCGATTCTAGAGCTGGTTTTGTTCAACATCTTTATTAATGAGGGGATGGATTGCACCCTCAGCAAGTTTATGGATGACACTAAGCTAGGGGGAGAGATAGATACATTGGAGGGCAGGGGTAGGGTCAAGAGTGACCTAAACATTTTGGAGCTTTCATCCAAAAGAAATCTGATGAGGTTCAACAAGGACAAATTCAGAATCCTGCACTTGGGATGGAAGAATCCCAAGCATTGTTACAGGCTGGGGACTGACTAGCTAAAAAGGAGTTTGGCAGAAAAGGACCTGGGGATAACAGTGGATGAGAAGCTGGATATGAGTCATGGCATAGGAGGAGCATTGCCAGCAGATCTAGAGAAGGAAAGCATTGTCATGCTCATGTGTGCCATGATGCACCTCATGGCGCTGTGCTTTGAGAGTGTATGCATACTGCTCCCCCAGGGAGAGGAGGAGTTTGAAGCTCAGCATGGCATGGAGGTGCTGCTCAGGCTAGACACGGTGCTTATGCTAGCATCACCACCAGTCAGGCCTCTGGACACAGTGGAAAACGGGCTCTGGTGCCATGAGACAAGCTCGGACTGGTGGGACCACATCATGATGCAGACATGGGACGATAAGCAGTGGCTGCAGAACTTTCACATGCAGAAGGCCACATTCCTGGAACTGTGCGAACATGGGTGTCTGGTAGCCTAGGCGGGGGAAGGCTTTGTCTTCCAAAACCATGAGGCATGGCCGCGCCCACACTCCGCCCCCAGAATTTCCTCACCTGGTGGTGTGACGGCTGTCATCTGTAGCTGGATAGCTCCCTCAGCCTTGGATGTCGCCACATGAATACTCTCAAGGAATTCCTCATGGGCATGGATGCATCTCAGCCTAGCCACCTCCTCCTGTAGCTCTCCTGCTTCCTGAGAGATTCCACCAGCAGGCACCTTTCACACTGTATGGTGCCCCCAGCCTGGATTTCTGAGAGTGGGAAATGTAGGCCACAGTCTCTGCAAGTCCACACCAGGATCTGGGTAGAGGCATCCATGGTTAGGGTGTATGCCTGGAAACAGGCGCACATGGAGGAGACAGGAGCAGCGCTGGCACAACAATGCAGCACTTCCTAAAACATCTTCATGATATTAGGATTCCATCTCCAAATTCCCTTGTTTGCATCTCCTGGTCAGTTAACCTTTGGCTTTAAGGCCTTCTCATTTACTTCAGCCCTACCCCCTCATTAATCGCACAGGGGGAGGGTGGTCACAAAGGCTCAAATAGGCCCAGACACATAAGCCCAACTGGCTCAGTAACTGAAATACACTGAAAGAGAAAGAAAAACACAGTCAAGCAAACTCACTCAGCTCAAGGTTAGTACTCACACCTTGCTTCTTCAACAGGAGGATCTCCCCTTAAGCTCCCCTGTTCATTAGCACCACAGTCACTTAGCCTCTGGCTTGTAATGCCTAATGCTTGGGGGCTGGGGCTGATACAAACAACCAAGAGTTACAACTGATTTGCAAATGTCTCACCCTCATCCCATTAGGTTTAAAAGCTGCTATTCAGAGGCTATACTTCTCTTTTAGTTTGCAATATCAATGCCACCTCTGCTGTTACTTTACAGTTGGGATCAGCTAGGGATCTTACTTTTATAGCAGTTCCAAAGCAATAGGTAACACAGGGCAGGCTACACTTTCGGCGTGATTGCAATGGGAATGTCATAGTACTGCTACTACTGTGACACTCACAGTTAGCAGTAAGGAACATGCTGAACGTAGGGGATCCAGTTGTAACTACAGCAAGCCTGTCTAGGAACTCATATACTTTTGTTTCCATAGTACCTGAAGAGAGCTATTAGCTGGACTTTTGCAGAGTTACAGGGGAATCTTGATCTGGGTGCAAAATGTATAAGATGCTAAGGAATAATGATTGACAGCTGCTGATGGTTTGGAAGCACAGGTGATGGATGGGGTGAAAATACAGTGCTGTTGCTTGGCTCACCACTTTTTAAGGTTGATAGCTGCAGCTGCAAAAGCTTAATATTAAAAATAATGAAGGTCCATGGGGGGAACGGACTCAAGACGGACTACCCCTTAGTCCCCAGGCTGCTGGCCATCCCTTATGACCATGACAAGACCAAAGGTCCATCTGGCCCAGTATCCTACCTTCCAACAGTGGTCAATGCCAGGTGCCCCAGAGGGAATGAACAGAACAGGCAATAGTGATGCAGCACCTCCATATTTTTATGGAAATATATTTTTGAATATGAATATGCATAACTTGAATGTGCACTATACAAAATGGGACAAGTAATCTATTATTCAAGATCCTGTAATTCCCTGAATGTGCATATTCTATTTGTTAACATCTATCATTCTTGTATGTGAAGTAAGAAATATTAAGTGGAAACCTGTTTTATTAATTCTAGGTTTTCTAATGAAAGCCATTATTGGTGCTTAAGGAACTTAATGGCCGGTGCTCAAGACAATGATCTGTTCATGGTTTTGTCTTTCCTATAATCCCAAACTGTGGTTGGTCCTATGAAGACATGTGACTATGCCATCTGGTACTAGAATCCATCTTGGATCTGGTATTTTTCCATGGGGATGGGGAGAATTGAACAAAGGATTCCTCTCCTGGGGAAATTCTGTTTAAGGGAGGGGGAGCAAACAAGCATGGGCTTCAGCTGATTTTTGAAACTGCCTCCCCACCCTAAGAGGATACACAAGAACACCTGAAAAAGAATGAACTGTAAGGAGAGAGGTGGAGGAGCATGGCTGGGCCCAGGTCAGAAAAAAAAGATCCGCTCTGGCTTGTGAAGAATTGCATCTGAGATAAGAACTAGGGTGAGAAATATGATTTGTAACATCTTCTCTGAATGTATTAGGCTGAGCTGGCAGGTTTTGTTTTTGCTTAGAAACTGACTTTGATTTGTCTGTTTTCACTTACAATCACTTCAATCCTACTTTTTATGAGGGGAGGGATTATTAGCAAATCCAGTGTAAATAATTGATTCCCCCAATAATAACAGATGTGCATATCTCTCTTTCAATAATGAAGGGGGGTGAACATCTTTATGAGATTGCTGTTACACAGAGTAAACTGGATTTATTTGGGGTATTGGCCCTATTTGGGTCTGTGCTCCTGGGCACTGACAAGTCCCTGTAGCTGAGCCCTCCCAGAGCTGAACTGTTACCAGCATCTATTTTACTCTGCTAGAGGGCTGTTATCCCAACTCTGTGGCTTTGTTGGAGGAGTCAGAGCATCTGGCACAGCAGGACAGGGTTGTGGGATGCTCCAGAGGGTCTGATCAGCACATTGGATGGGGATCTCTGTGATCCAGCCTGTCACAGCAATCATCAAGTGATCCAACCCATCACTCATTCCCAGCCTTTGGCAAACAGAAGTCCAGGCTCTAGAAAATTGTATGTGGGAATTTCTTATGCCCACAGCACCTTAACCCTGCTTCTGCAAAGAAGAGAATCATTAACATGTGTTGGAAATGCAGATCTATTCTGCTGACTCACCTAAGCAGACAGACAAAAAACCACTGAGAGCCTCTCTGAAGCAGAAAGACTTAGGGTGGGAAAGAAGCTTGTCAGTAGCTAGCTTTGGGATGAGCCAGCTGAAAAGTTAACTAGGACCATAGTTTAAACTGACCTGTTTTGTTGATTGTGTATAGTCACTGAGAACGCCTAATGAAATGATGAACAGTCAGGGATTGCATTCTCAAGAGCCTGTCTGCTTTGTTGTTATGGACTGGAAACCTCTCTGGGTGCCACAAAGTCATCAGTGCCAGAGCTTACCGTCACCCCTGACTCATAGGGACACTTCAGAAGATCACATATTTAACTTTTCTGTCCCATTGCTTAGCAACTGACTTTGATTTGTCTGTTTTTACTTAAATCCTACCTTTAAGGATACAGCACATTCAGCAGGTCTCTTCAGTTCAGCATGCATTGCTCCCTGTAACGACACTGCAGTAATGTTGGGACAGAAAGGGTATGAAATCACCATTTAATGAAAAATATTTGTCTCTTAGCAGCACCCACTGTATTATCAAAAATAGCTTCCAGAATGAAATGGCACCGCCCCATCTACAAGGGTTTTTATCCTGTCAGTTATTGAGAATCAGGGCGATCCAGCAGACGTGTTAAGGAATCAAGAATCTAGAATTCGAACAAGCATGTGTAAATTTAACTTGTTGGGCGAAGCTACGTTGGGGGAAGGAGGGTTTGAATTAACAGGAAAACAAGTAAGTCCATTTCAGCAGTGACTCGCCTACTAGGCCTCTCATAGACTGTGGTTAGCACCCAATATAGTTGTCCTTCCTAGCAACATAAAAATACGGCAAAACAGCAATAAGCAAAGCAGAATCCGCAATCTGAACTTACTCACAAAGCCTGAAAGCAAGGTTTCCAACTAATTCAGTGCAAAAAATATTCTAGTCAACGTACACCTTGGGAGAATCTCAGAGGGGTAGCCTTGTTAGTCTGTAGCTTGAAAAAGACCAGTGGTCCTGTAGCATCTGAGAGTTTAACAAAAATATAAATATAGTATCATGAGCTTTCATGGGCAAAGCCTTGGGAGAGAGACCTCTTACTTCTGGTGCAGGTGAGGAGCCTTGTCCTACATTGGCTCACTGGGAAGATGAGTGCACCTGTTTCTTCAAATCCCTTGCACGTGACAAGTGATCAAAGCACAATCGTTTGAATACATAATCCTAGCAAGCACTTTAAAAAATCCCATCAAAAATGCGGGGCGAGCTGTTTTGAGCCCAGGCTGCATCACTTGGGAAATGGTCTTGTCTGATTTGGCTTGTTTAATTCATCTTAACAGCTCTTAGTGAAATGTAGAGAAGGGGACAAAGCCCCCTGCATCCTCAAGGCAAATATATTTGGGCCCAGCAGTGAGACAGACTTGAAGAGGTTGGGAGGTTACAGAGGGAAATAGCAGTTATTCCCAATAAGCAGTGTTTAAACGAAGTACTGCTGACAGTAGCCTCAGGCAGGTTCAAGAGTTCCAAGATTTGCAACTAAAAGATTAACCAAAATAGATGTCTTATTACAGGCAAGTTTGTATCTAAATCATGTAAAGTGCCTTTAGACTCTAATGTTTTCCCTCCTAAGTAATGGAACTATTTCTGCTGGTTCTCTCAGCTTTAGTGAACAGCTAATGAAAGGTCTGTGATCTAAGCAAGCCTGAGCCCCTTCTGCTAGCCACAGTCTCAGTGTGTTTGAGGCATTGTGACTGAACGGGGGGCTGTTTGTTTGTTGTTCTTTAAGTCCAGAGAAGGCTGGGAGGAATCCTTAGCCAAAATGTTCCCTTCCTTTCTGCTGTTGTGTGGTGGGTTGTGCTGTCTGCCTGGGTTATACATGCCGCCCCAGAGGAGTTGCATTCCAGTGGGGCAGCATGTATCTGTTGAACCAGATTCTGTTTGTTATAGGCAGAGGGATGTTTATACTTTCATTCTGGACATTTTCTAAAACTGCCAAAAGGTCACACCAGTGACCCCGAGGTAACAGAGGAGCAATTGGGACTCCTGGCCATGCCCACCGGGCTTCTAAGGTATGCCTTCTCTATCAGAATGGGGGCCATAGAGTCCCACTCACAGTTTATCACTGCTTTGAGCAAAGGATACTGCTGGTAATCTGGGTTCACTGCAATACTGCTTTGGAAAGGGTAACGTGTACCTAAACTGGGATCATTTCTGTGTTCTGGGCCATAATTTACAGGGCTCTGTAGGAACTTTTGGAGTGGGACATGCTGATTGAAAATGTCAATTCTAATTACAATCCTAAGACAAAGATGAACATAGAGGATCTTGGTTTCCTAGGTATTGCTATATTACTGAGAGCAACAATGTCTCAGGTTTACCAATAGGTCGAAAGCATATCCAGATGGTGTTAAATCCTCAGTGGCCCCCCAGGATCTGCAAAGTTACATCTCTTACGGGAGACCAACTAGAGCAGGAAAGAAATTGGAAATACAAGGTTTACTCTTCCCCCGCCCCCCCCCCTCCCCAGCCTGTGTCTGAATTCTAAAGCTACATCATTCGGAAAACCCGAGGTTACATTTTTTCAATGTATTTCAGATGATCTCCCACTTAAAAATGATTTCAAATGAGTGCAATCAATTTTATTTAAAAATAAAAAGTGATTAGAATTAAGAGAGATCTCTGCCTTGTTACCAGAGTACAGTGTCCTATGGTCTGTCGAGTGACCATTTCAAACATCTCCATGATAATGCTCAAAAGGACATAGCTTCCTTGCAGAATAAGAATCATACAGACTGATCTCAAATTAGCTCTTTTAAGCCATCTGGCTGGATGTTCAGTCTGTGTCCATCACTGGTGTCTTTTATCATGGCATTGAAGCTTTTGGTGCCCACATGGTCACCAGCTGGGTATGGGCATCCCTTTTAAATGCACTTCCTTTCATTGGTCTTCCAATCTAATATGCCTCTATTAAGGAAGCTACTAAACCAGTACTGGTGGAGGTGGTGGCTGGGACTGGGGGTATGTCTAGATTACATGGCTCCGTTGACGGAGCCATGTAGATTTGTTTACAGGGCAAAGGGAAATGAAGCGGCGATTTAAATAATCGCTGTTTGTCAGCTCAGCGTGGCAGCCATTTAAATGTAAATGAAGTGGCGATTATTTAAATCGCCGCTTCATTTCCCTTTGCCTACGACCCTAATCTACATGGCTCCGTCGACGGAGCCATGTAGTCTAGACACACCCTGGAATACTCACATTGTTTATGCTGAAGCAACCTGAGACAACCTGGTTAATTGTCCTTGTAGCCAAAATAGTCAAGAGTTTCTCTGTCCCCTGAAAACCTTGTGAAAGCACCATTAAGGTATCCTGTGTATTGGTATCAAAAGCATAATTAAATAAAGTTTAAAGAGGCAAAGGTCAAATTCTCACCTTCTGTAGCAAATTAATGTGGCTCATTTACTCTGGGATGTTTAGAAGAAGGCTTCAGAGCAGACGCTACTGCTGAGGGTGGAATTGACTTTAGAGACATGTATGGTGCTAATTCTTTCACCCCACGGTGCCAAAGCATGCTACAAATACTTCTTAACGCTCTTGTGTGGTGGATGCATGTTTTGTGCCCCCGGCCCCATTTGATAGATGGAAAACTCAGGCACAGAAAGGCATAATGACATGTGTCACAGGTTGAATCACAAAAGTCCTCTTGGGGTTATCCCCTGGTATGCTGATAATGGCACTGATGCCCACTGTAGTAAGTTGAGGGTCAGTAACATGGAATAAGTAGGCCTGAATAGAGGCCTGTAACATGAAAGCAGCAACAGGCCTAGAATCTGGTAAGCAAGACTTTGGTTCAGTAACACAGGAGCCAAGAAAGAGGCCCTACTGATAACTATGTAATTGTGTAAGTTAGGTAGAGCATGGAAGGACACAGGGAGGCACTGGGTACAGACTGTAAGCCAAAGGGGAGTAGCGGAACATCTTAATAAGAAATGTCTTGGTACAAAGACTCCCCAAAAAGTAATGTACATACCGACCTAGGTTCAGGACCAGGTTGGAACTGACAGTATGACAAAGAGAAAGTAAGCCCCCCTTCCGTAAGGTGAGGGGTGGTAACTAGGCAACAGAGGTGGCAACCTAGTACGTAAAGAAATGATGTAAGTTGTTTGTACCTGTCTATAAAAAGACATTGCAAAGGATGCTTTCCGGCCGACCTTGGTGGGGGGGCGCAGTAGGCACCTGAATGGCAGGTGTCATTGCCTAAACTTACAGAATGCACAGTAGCTTAACTTTGACTAACTGCTGTTAATATCTGTTATATGGCAATAGGCCTGCCTGGTGTTGGTACCTTGTCAACACGGGCCATAGTGCCCAGTGGTGTAACATTGTACTGATCTCTGTTACCAACTGGTAGAGCTTCACATTTGACAATAAACCTGCTCGACTGACTTCAAACCTTGCCAGCATCTGTCGTTTCCGAGGCCTCTCAGAGATCTCCTGTGTTGACCCAAGTGCACGGGGTCTAACACTCTAGATAAAGGGAGTACCGAGTGTTACGCATGCAGCTAAAAGTTTATCATCACCGATGGAGTAGAGGTCCTGTCAGGAGCGCGCCAGGACGACCCTGACCAGATAATGCTGGCACTGACCGTTCAGACCACCGAAGGTACCGAGGTACGACACCCACCTTCCTGATCTGTGGGACCCCTCACTACTCTGTCATGCTGGGCCACATCCTCTGGTCTCCCCCTGCCAAAACACAGAGTTAGGGTTACTGCCCCCCTGCAGAACAACACAGACTGTGAACCATTTCAGCTCTGGGAGGGTTCACCTCTAAAGGCATAACACCCAGGAAACCAACCCCCCCAAAAGGACCATATCCACTAAGTTTTATACAATGAAAGCTCATATGGTCCACCCACTTTATAAATGAAAGAGAGAGATGCACAGTGGTTGCTCTGCCCCCAGGTAACAATTATTTACACTGGGCTTGATAATAAACAAAAGTTTATGAAGTATAAAAGTAGGATTTAAGTGGTTGCAAGTGAAAAAAAGTTAGATCAAAGTAAGTTACTAAACAAAAAACACTAGCTAGTTCTAATTCATTAAGAAATTTGTTACATGCAAATTCTTACCCTAAACAGCTTTTCTTCACTCAGGAAAAGCCCGTCAGGTCAGAGTTATCTTTACTATGGCCTGGGACTACAGCTTTTCAGAATTCTTCATTATCAAGTAACCTCTTAGGGTGGGCCAGGCAGTTTCAAAGGCCATTTGAAAACAAAGGACTGATTGTTTCCCATTGCTTAAATAGATTCCCCCTGCCCATGAGGAAACCCTTTGTTTAGCACCCCTTATCTGCATGGAAAAATACCAGGTTCAAGATGGATGAACCATTTCAGGTGACATAGTCATATGTTTTTCAAGAACCAACCACAGTTTGGGCTTATAGGACAAACACGACCATTCACATGTCATTGGTTTGTGTACTGAATCATTAAGTACCTGAAGTATCACTGATGGCCCTCTTTAACACATTCACAATTAACATAAGAACATAAGAACGGCCGTACCGGGTCAGACCAAAGGTCCATCTAGCCCAGTATCCTGTCTGCCGACAGTGGCCAGCACCAGGTGCCCCAGAGGGGGTGGACTGAAGACAATGATCAAGTGATTTGTCTCCTGCCATCCCTCTCCAGCCTCTGTCAAACAGAGGCCAAGGACACCATTTTATCCCCTGGCTAATAGCCTTTTATGGACCTAACCTCCATGAAATTATCTAGCTTAATTATAATGGATCATAGAATCCTAGGGCTGGAAGAGACTTCAGGAGGTCATCGAGTCCAGCTCCCTGCCCAAAGCAGGACCAATCCCAACTAAATCATCCCAGCCAGGGCTTTGTCAAGCCGGGACTTAAAAACCTCTAGGGATGGAGATTCTACCACCTCCCTAGGTAACCCATTCACCACCCTTCTAGTGAAATAGTTTTTCCTAGTAGCCAACCTAGACCTCCCCCAGTGTAACTTGCTCCTTGTTCTGCCATCTGTCACTATTGAGAACTGCCTCTCTCCATCCTCTTTGGAACCTCCCTTCAGGAAGTTGAAGGCTGCTCTAAAATCCCCCCTCACTCTTCTCTTCTGTAGACTAAATAAGCCCAGATTCCTCAGCCTCTCCTCATACATCATGTGCCCTAGCCCCCTAATCATTTTGGTTGCTCTCCGCTGGACCGTCTCCAATGTGTTCACATCCCTTCTGTAGCAGGGGGCCCAGAACTAGATGCAGTACTACAGATGTGGCCTCACCAGAGCTGAATAAAGGGGAATAATCACTTCTCTAGATCTGCTGACTTTGCTCCTCCTAATGCACCCTAATGTACCATTAACCTTCTTGGCTACAAGGGCACATTGTTGACTCATATCCAGCTTCTCAACCACTGTAATCCCACGTCCTTTTCTGGTGAACTATTGCTTAGCCAGTCGGTCCCCGGCCTGTAACAATGTTTGGGATTCTTCCATCCCAAGTGCAGGACTCTGCACTTGTCTTTGGTGAACCTCATGAGATTTCTTTTGGCCCAATCCTCTAATTTGTCTAGG
Organism: Rafetus swinhoei; assembly: GCA_019425775.1. Lineage (NCBI taxonomy): Eukaryota > Metazoa > Chordata > Testudines > Trionychidae > Rafetus > Rafetus swinhoei. The sequence continues at coordinate 7,552,465 of CM033438.1, forward strand.
TCACTCTGGACCTGCCCTCCAACGTATCTACCTCTCCCCCAACCTTAGTGACATCCACAAACTTGCTGAGGGTGCAATCCATCCCCTCCTCCAGGTCACTAATAAAGAAGTTGAACAAAACCGGCCCTAGAAGTGACCCTTGAGGCACTCCACTTGAAACCACCGCCAGCCAGGCATCAAGCCACACTTCATATTTCTAACTTCACATACAAGGATGATATTTGCACAAAAATAGGATACACACATTCAGCAGATTGTAACTGTAAAATTGATATGTCACATGACCTGTTTTGTATAAAGTATCTTCAAGTTATGCATATTCCTATCCACAAGCCAATTCTCATAAGGCATGGGGGAGGGGATGATAATGTGCTCCAAGCCACATGGCATGTCAGCAGCTATTAGTGTTCCCTCTCACAAAAATGGGGAGTTGGATAGGTGCCAATATCAGACATTTCTTGACCTGCTGTGAACCTTCATTAAGCTGTGGGATCCTCAGATGAAAGATACAGCCTGTGCTAACAAAAGCAATATACACGTATTTGCTAACTGTATAATAAGAGATTGGAGCATGGAGACTGAAGTATCTTGCAAGAGCACTCTTTACTGTGGACAGAAACACACAGGAAATCTGATATAATAGACAAAACCCATGTTCTGAACTCACTGCACTCTGCTCACAGGCAATGGTGCAAACTGACGTGATGGAGGATGACTCATTGTTTTGTGCACATGCCATGAGAGTGGCAATCCTCATGCACAGTTGCAAACACTTGACTGTGTGCTGTATTACACACCCTGCAGGGCTGGGAGGGTGCTTGCAATTCCAAAAAGCTGTCATATGGAGGAGGCTTTGTTGCACAAGTCAGCACTCAAGAAGAACCAGGGGATAACAAATTCACGTGTGATGGGAAGGCAGAAAGAATGTTTCAGTAGGGAAGCAGATTCCAGCTCGGATCTTCCAAGTCCAAACAAAAAACGCTATGGAGAGGTGAGGATTTAAAAAACTGTACATCAAATATCTTGGCCATATCTCCTGCCCACACGTGTCATGCTGGTGCACTGAGTCTCAATCTGTACCTTGGCTTTTGTTTGCCAGAGTGAGCCCCGGAGCATGCTATGTCCTCAGGAGCCAGGTGGGGTTGTGTGTTAGGAAGCAGCAGCACTGTAGTTTGGCAGTTACAGTAATACACTTGTAATGTACATGACTTCTCAAAAGTCTCACTGGGTGCATTTCCCCCTTTATTTTAATGTATAATTATGAAAGCTGCCCTGGGAACCCTCCTAGCACTGAGGGAAGGACACTTCTGCACAGCTTCCTTCTCCCAAGAGTTAGAAAGCTTAATTTTAAAAGGTATTTTCTAGAATTTCTGCAACAGACAGAAGCATTTTGTCCTTTAAACAAAGCACCATCCAGGCTCTGTATTCCCTGTGCTGATTAACTGTACATTCTCTGAGGCTGTTGAATTATTCATTGGGACTGGAAGGCAGAATGCCTGGGTTCAATTCCTAGTCCTTTGAGTCCCAGTGACTTTGTGCCGCTGAGCTGTGTGACTTTGGGCAAGTCACCCAGCCTTTTTCATCCTCCCATGGAGGTAATAGCTACCCACCTCATGGGAAGCTGATGAGGTTTAATTAGCATAGATGGCTGATACATTTTAGTAACATGCCAAGTGTTGTTACTTTTCTTAGCTGCTCTCACAGGTTCCAGGGCTTTCCTAGATTAGTCATTTCCAGCTACTTCACTCCTTGCCAGTTTTTAAAAACAGAGATCCCGTGTTTCTTTTTAGTCCTGGGAGAAGGGTGACTTGACAGCCCTGATGGCTGAGTGGACACAAAACGTTAACATCAGTGAACAATTGCACAGCAGGCCAAAATATTCCAGGTGATGGCTAATGCCCCTCTCTAGAGCTACGGAATGGGGCATTAGCCATCACATAGGTGAAATTCTATAGCGGGGCGGGGAACCTGCGGCCCCCAGTTTGCCTGGATCCGACCCCCGAGGCTTGGGGCTCCCCCACCCAGCACTGGGGAACCTGTGCTGGCACTCCACCCCCCCTACTATCCCACAGTGGGGCTGGAGCACACAAAAACTACTGGCCTCAGGGTCAGCAGCTCCCAGCCCCAAAAAGGTTCCCCATCCTGCCCTATAGTAATGATGTGTTTCAGGGGAGCTTGAAGGACCATCTTCACATAACACAAGTACCAGGTGTTCAGTTTTGTACCTGGATCCCTTAGTAGGGTGAACTGAATATTATGAGTTCTTCAGATAAGGATGGTCCTTCCTGAATGTGTAGAAAGAATCTAGCAGAGGTGGTACTGTAAATAAATAAGTAATAATGCTAACTGCGAGTGTGGAAAGTGACTTTCCTTGTTTTATAGGCACTAAAGCTGCCACCTTCAAACACTTATCACTTGCTCATTGTAGAAATGAGACTTAATCTCAGTGGTACTTCAACTACAACACCGAGGTGCTGGAAGTAGGAGTTCAGGGGGTGCTGCCCCATCCCTGGCTTGAAGTGGTTTCCATCATATGCAGTGTTTACAGTTTGGTTCAATGGCTCTCAGTGCCCCCACTATACACATTGTTCCAGCCGCCCATTGCAAGCCTGGGAGAAAAGAAACATTTGGAAACTCTAGAAAGACATTTCTATTTACAATAGAGACTAATGAAAACTGTGACTTGTCTAGCAGTAGCTAGAAAGCCTATGCATACAATACTGTGTACAGATGTGGTCGCCTCGTCTCAAAAAAGATACATTGACGTTGGAAATGATTCAGAAAAGGGCAACAGAAATGAATAGGGTTTGGAATGGGTCCCATAAGAAGAGAGATAAAAAAGACTTGGACTTCAGATTAGAAAAGAGGAGACTAAGGGGGGATATGATAGAGGTCTATAAAATCATGACTGGTGTGGAAAAAGTGAATAAGGAAAAGTTATCTACTTATTCCCACAATATAAGAACTAGGGGTCACCAAATGAAATTAATAGGCAGCTGGTTTAAAACAACCAAAGGACATTTTTTTTTCACTCGGCGCACAGTCAACCTGTGGAACTCCTTGCCAGAGGATGTGGTGATGGCTAGGACTTTAACGGATTCAAAAAAGAGCTAGATAGATTCATGGAGGTTAGGTCCATCAATGGCTATTAGCCAGCATGGATAGGAATGGTGTCCCTCGTCTCTGTTTCTCTAGAGGTGGGTGACAGGAGAGGGATCAGGTAAGGATTATCTGTTATGTTCCTCCCTCTGGGGCATCTGGTGTTGGCCACTGTTGGCAGACAAGATACTGGGCTGCATGGACAGTTGGTCTGACCCAGTATGGTCATTCTTATGTATGGATCACATGACAAGTTGATTGGCTAGATACGTGCTATGATGGATAGGACGAGTGCTGGCCTTTTCTGAACATCTGAGCATTCAGTAACTAATGGGTTAAACTCAGGTAGCTAGGGGGTGTTGGCAGGGAACCAGAAGAGCGAATGGGAGAAGGTGTTGAGATTTGAATTGGAAGTTATACCTGCCTGCTGTTCTTCTTTGTGTGAGTTTAACCCAGGAATTGGAGGAATAAGATGCATTGAACCAGGCAGAACTATTATGCCTACAAAGAATACTGGGCATGGAAATGAGCTGGACCTTAAAGCATGGATCGTGAGCAGATAGGAAAATGTCTAGACATGATCAGGTTATTTTCTTTGTTTGATGACACTTCTCTGTGCTAAGTCCATGTGCCCCGCCCTCCACCCATACACTGTACTTTAAGCTGTATCCCAGGGATGGAATTTTCTCTTGGTTGCTAGGTGTTTTAAAATAATCTTTTCTCAGTTCTTTTCTCCGTTGTTTTACAACACCTAGCAACCAAGTATGCTTTACCACATATATCTTTTTGTTTTGTTTTTGTTTTGTTTAATAAAATCACCTTTTTTAAGGTGATGATTTGATTCTTGTGTCCTGGACAATAATCGGAGGTCTGTGTAAGCATGCTTAAGATTGAGAGGTCAGCTATCAGAGATTACACTTTGTTTTCACTTTTTATTCAAGCTCTCTTGTGGCAGTGCTTTTTCCTGGATTAGAGAAGAAAGGGCTGTGTCTAGACTACATCCCTCTTTCGACAGAGGGATGTAAATTAGACACTTCAAAATTGCAAATTAAGCAGCGATTTAAATATCCTGTGCTTCATTTGCATAATTGCGTCATGGCGCTCTTTCGGAAAAAAAGCGCCATTTTGAAAGTAAAACCGCGGTCTAGATGCGGTTCTGTCAAAAATGGCAGGCTTTTTTGGAGAAAATGAGGAGTACAGGATCTTTCAAAAAAGCCTGCCATTTTTGACAGAACCATGTCTAGACCGCGGTTTTACTTTCGAAATGGCACTTTTTCAAAAGAGCGCCATGACGCGATTATGCAAATGAAGCACATGATAGTTAAATCCCCGCTTCATTTGCAATTTCGAAGTGTCTAATGTACATCCCTCTGTTGAAAGAGGGATTTAGTCTAGACACAACCTTGGTGGTGCAGCCACCCAATGTGAGGGAATCTTTGATCTTGGGAAGCTTTTAAGCAGAAGGCAAGGTATTTTTAAGGTCTTCTGCAGGCCCCCACTTTCTGCACTCGGGGTGCCACAGTGGGGTACAGCCTTGACACATGCATCCTTCTTAACAAAGGCCTGAAGCAAAATTGTAGATGTAACATCCTGAATTTTAACTCAGCCCCAGACGTGAGTTCTGCACTTAAGCTCATTCAGATCAGGGCAGCGAGTGTATTTGATTCCACCTCACATGCAGATCAGAATCTAGTGTTCATGATCTCTACATTCCAGGTACCATCTTTCCAAGCCCTGTGCACAGCCTCGTATCAGGTGCTATTGTCAACACACTCTGTGTTCTTCACAATAGCACCTTGATCATTAGAATATAATGTATTGAGAGGGGGTTGTTAGCCGGGGGAGGTGAGCTATATTTGAGTTCTTTTCAAAATGTTGTGTGGGATCTTTAACTTCCACTTGCTTATAGAAGAAGAGACCTTGATGTAACATCATGATTTAAAAGCAGGAAATCAGTAAGAGCTGCTATGATGGTAGTCACGCCAGAATCTGAAGTGGGACATGGGCTGTTGGGAGAGTTAATTATGAAAGGAAAGCTACTGAGTGTTTGGATTGTGCTGAGCTGGAGAGGAGATATTTGTGCCCCCCAAATCATTAACCAGAGTAAGCTAACAGGACAGAACTCTTAACTGAGAAGATGCAAAAAGAAGCCTGAAGCGTGAGGGCAAAACTCAGGGGGAAGCATGTGGATAAATCTGCAAGTCTTTAATGGGGATTGGAGGACATGAATGGAAAAGGAAAAGACAGTTACAATAGCTAAACATTCAATATGACCTTGTGACTGGGTGTATAACCTTTAGACAGTGCATGGAGTTGGAAAGGGCTAAGATCCATCCTTGCAGTAAAAGATGGAAACTTCCTTTCCACAAAGTATTATCTCAGCTATGAAGACTGGAAGCCAGTTGGCCCAGGTGAAACTATTTGAGGAAGCCTAGCAAGGAGAAAATCTCCTGGGATGGATAGTTGAGTTGTTGAGTTATCTGGTATATAAACAAAGAGGAGACAGAGGAAAACAGGCTGTTTTGTTGTTGTTGTTTTTAATAAAAAACTAAAACAAAGAAAACCCTGGAGGACGGGTTGGTAAAATTTCTGTCTCTGAGTTGCTGGGGTTTAAGTAGGCTGACCATATTTCCCTATCCTGAATACAGGAGACCTGGTAAAATTACTTGTATTCAAGTGAGATCAACCTCCATGCAGTACATTCAAATTACATAGTACAGATCAATGACTATGCAGTACATTCAAATTAACACCAAGCTGGACTGAACCTCTGTTAAAAAGAAATACTGCATAGTTGGATTCTTTTTATTTACTTTCTTATCTTTAAAGCTTTAGGGTTTACATGGGGACACATATGCACACTCCTGAACACCTCTCTCACACTGACTGACGGGATCCAACCTTCCCTGTCCAGTGCCCTCTGCCCTCCAGGCCTGTCTGGGCCCCCGGGGTGGACCCACCTCTACTGGTATTTGGTGCCACATCTTTCCTGAGACAACATGTGTGGAGGGCACACAGGGGTCACATACACCTCTCCCCAGATTCTGCTAGGGATCACACCAGAATGTGGCAGCAGCAGCCTTTTGGGTCTATGCGGGAGGGAATGGATGGGAGCTGCTTCCAGCTGTGGGGGTGGAGGGAGATGAGCTATGCAAAGACATTGGCTACTGACATAACCCAACCACATAACTGGCTAGAGGGAGGGCAGGAAGGGGTTAAATCCTAAGGATGAGTTGTGCACCAGGGCCCAGGGAACTTGGCTGTATGGGCTTAGTGAACCTGGCCAGAGAGGTGGCTCAGCAGGGGAGTGTGCGTAGGGGACAGTGCAGCCCCATGCTTCCTGGGGACAGGACCTGGTGGGTGGTGGGCGAGGAGGTTGCTAAGCCCTTGTCCCAGGGGCTGCTGTGGAGTCTTCAAGGCCAGGGCACAACGAGACTGGAGATCACTTCTCTCCTGCTCTCCAGAGCTTAGGGGAGGGACAAGCTTTCCCAGGCCAGTGCTGTGAGAGGCTATGGCCCATGTGCAGCTCAGCTTTCCCTGGCCAGCACCCCAGGCTGGAGAGTCTTGGGCTTTCCTGGCGAGCCAGCCCAGCCAGAGGGAGTAAAGAAAGGAAGGGGGGGCATGCTGGCCAGGGTATTGGTAGGCTGAGTGCTCTGACTAGGGACTGGTTCTTTGCACATACCCAGAAGCAGGATGTGCCTTGCTGGAAGGGATATGGAGGAGCAGCAGGGCTGGGGGAAAGGGTGAAAGGGCACAGTAGGGAAAGGACAACTAGAGAGGGAGCATATAAAGGGCTGATGGGTGGGCAGTAGAGGGAAACCTATGGAGTATTGTAGCACATTGTTTGTCAGTGATGATATTTGATGTGTGCGTGTATGTACATGTGTGTTTGTGCACGTGTGTGTGCGTGCGTATGAGGGGGAGAGAGAGAACGGGAGAGAGTGAGGAGGGTGAGCATGCACAATCATGAACCTTCAGGGTTCTGTTGACTCGGGGAGGGGTAATTCAGATGAGTGGCACTCCTCTGGAGATAGGGAAATCACCCCCGCTTTTCTTTCACTGAAAGTTCACCCTCAAATTGAGGGGACCCTCATGGACTTTTCCAGCATTTCAATGCCTATAAGACTGTGGCAACAGCTGTGGCCAGCCATGGCCTCATTTTGGGGTAATTACAAATAGCCCTCACGTGAGGAACTTAACATGGGAGAACAAGAGTTTGGGATAGGCAGAGTGAAGATAAGAGCAGTGAGATGTGCCAGCTGTAGGGCAAGATGAGCTTGGAGGACGTTATGATCTTGAGTAGATGGCAGGAGCAGCTCAGGTCAACAGCCCCGCATGGAGTCGTGGTGCTGTGGGATGAATACACCAAGCTCCCAGCTCTGGACATCCAAGTTCAGAACTTCCTTCCAAACAAATTGAGTAGGTGGGCTTAGGACTGGCTTAGCAGGCGATGCAGTCGGCTCAGTGTTGACATGCATTGGCACAAATCAGGAGGGGAAGGGGATAGTGCTGGTATAGCAGGCCAGGGATGGAGCTCACTGGCACTATCCAGAGGGTTGTGCCACTGGAATGGCTAGATTGGGTGTCGTATTGCAGGACTGAGTGTGCATCATAGAGCTTTTCTAACATCTGTCCATCTCATGCCTTATCGTGGCCAGTGCAATTCAGCCTCAGCAATATGGTCACTCCTTAGCAAAAAATGTTTCTCTTTCCAAGCCCCAGCCACCCATTCTGCCCTCTGATCAGTGGTATGTGAGCAGGAGGACGGGGAACATGCATTGAGGTTTATACATTGAGCATTGAGTTGTCTTTTTAATGGTTTAATATTTTAGTTTAACACATGTAAACGATCTGCATATACAAAACAAAACATTACAACTCTCCCCAGCACAGGCTGGCTCCTTTTAGCTCATCCTATTAACTTCCTGTGAGCAAAACCCTTTGAACAGCCATTTTGGAATGTGTGAAATTGATTTCATAGCCATCCTTCTCAATGAAAGAAAATGGCGGCACAGAGCTGTGGGCTCTATGAGCCCCTCTTCCCCCCCCTCCTTTAGTTTTTGAGAGATCCTATTCCCACAGCTCATCTCCATGGTACAAGACAGATGCCTTTAAGTCTCACTGATTCTGTGCCTGGTGCCTGCAGGTTAGTCGCACTGACTTAACACACTGTTTCCACACTGTACTTTCTGGTGAGAAAACAATAGGAAACAAATTTATAACTGCCCCTCTTCAGGTCATTTGCATAGAGCAAATTCCTGCACTACCTCTCATCCTCACCCCCCCGCCACAAGCATCTTCATGTAATTAATTAACACAGCATTCATCAGCACTTAATTCCTGTTCCTGTAGTACACCAGGATGGAAGGAGAAGGCGGGGGGGGACCCTACAAAGGAGGACAGTAATACACTCCAGCTTTGCTGTGCTATCGGTGGAACTTAATTAGTCCCCATGATAATATCTGATCATTTCCTGCAGCCTTTGGATCACATGGTTCAAAAAATTTTAGTGCACACTAGTGGATAGTTTGTTCCAAACAAACACAGCATCATCTTTCCCTTATGAATCAGTCCACGGGTTTTGCTTTTGGATTTTTGGGGGTGTGTGTGTGGAGAGAATGTATGCAGGGGCAGTACAATTTCTGTAACAAAGCCCCCTCTCTCTTTCCAACTTTAAACCCACAAATCTGCAGCCTTGAGTGGGGAGAGGAAAAGAAGCAAAATAGCCTGATGCTGCCTCCTTACATTTAGTCTGTCTCTAGGTTTAGACAAAGCTGCGTCAGGCTATTAAGACTCCAATATATTCATTTTTGCTCATAGCTGTTACTTCTGGTATTGCAGGCCTGCTTTCCCTTTTTCCTTTTAAAACATGACTGCATTCATGTGCAGTTGCTCCTATATCACAAATTCTCTCTGCCTTTGCCTTGAAGGGGACCACAGCTGGAAATCCAGAGGAGGTGGGGGGAAGGCAAGTAGGCCTGAACTTTAATTTTTTGACTATGGCAAAATAGCAAACTGCAAAAAAAATTACAGAGAAAATTTTACTGATCTGGCAATTTAAGGAGATGAGTGTAACTGCTCAGAGACCTTCTACAAAGAAATCCAGTCTGTGAGGTAATTTCTTGCTGATTAATTAGCATTGATTTACAGAGCGCATTGGAATTTAAGCATGTGGTTTTTCTAATTTTTTAAGCTTTAACTCCCCTGCCCAAAAACAGTATATGCCTTGGCCTTGTATGAATGAGGTGGGGGCAGAGGCTAGTCACTAATGCAAAAGGGCATGTCTTTTATTTGCACCCTTGTTTTTGAAAGAATCACGACTTTTCTCTCCTTAAAACAAAACAATCTCCCTTTGCTTTAAATGTTTTGTCCAACCAGTGACTGTGAAATTCAGTCCATCTGGACACCACATTTAAAATAAAATAAAATAAAATAAAGAGGGTGTGAGTTGGGAGAAAGAGAGTGAAGAGGAACAGAGGGTGGAGGGAAAGAAAAATAAAAGCGGAAAATATACTGCCTGGCGTGCCGATGTGTTCAGCGGTGGGTCAGGCGCCTTGACAAATGTGCACACAATAAGCAGTTGTTGTGCGCACAGTGCCCCTGTCTTCACTAATGTCAGCTGCAAAATAAGTCTTGAGCATTGATTATGATGGAGGGCAACCCGTTGGGGAGAGGGAGAAAAACGGGCAGAGATGTGGGCATGTGGAAATATAGATGGGCAGGTTTGTGTGTCTCCCTCTCTCTGCCCCACTGTTTCCCTTAGATCCAAAATGGCTGGCAATGTTCCCTGACATACACACACCTCCATCCCCCCCCCATTTTCTTCTCGCTCTCTCTTTCTCTTCCTCCCCCTCTCTCTTTTCAAGGATCTTGGTGTTAACGCTGTAGGTCTTTAGCTTGAATGCAAAAGCTGTTTTCTGTCAGTTCGGCACACCAGCCAGCCTGTGAGATGCCATCTCGCTCACATTCTTCCCAACGCTAGACAGAACTGAGGAATCTGAAAGGCATTATTGGTGCTCCGGCAGCCTGACGCACCCTGTGCACTTGACTCGCTCGATTTGCATATGCAATGCAGCCATACTTAATGAGTGTGAGTAATTATGCCAATCAGAGGGTTGGTTTGTGTGGGTCGGTATTTTCCCCCCTTCCTCTCCTCTTTATCCCCGGCCTGTGGCATTGAAACTTAGCTACTTCTTTGGTGGTGGATTTAGGAGGGAAGGGGAGGGAAAAAGGGGGTCAGTTGGCACAGCAACTGTTGTTAAGGGAGAATAGGAGGCTCTCTTAGATACAGTAGCAGCTGCCAGCCAGCATAGCAAATACGAGAGACTTGGCACCACTCCAGCTTCCTGGAGGGTTTCAGAGGGATGGTATGTTTGAGGGTAAGACTAGCTAATTAATCTTCCGGCAGGGAACAAAGTAATATCAGACAATTACAAAGAGAGAATGAAATTACAATAGTGGGAAGGCTGGCATATGAATTTCTCAAAGGGTCCATTCCTCAGCCCATTGATGTATACTTTATATGTGGGGAAAGCACTGATTGCATTTACGTTTTTCTTTGAATTGAATGATACCCATTTAAGAGCGATGCAGGGGGAGGGTGAGAAACTAGACTTGATTGCATAAAGGTTTTCAGTAGTGAAAAGGAGAGTTGTCCTAATTGAAATGCGTCCCCACTCCACATGGCATACTCAGAGCCACAAGGCAAAAACTGTGTTGTCAGTGACCCCATAGGTTTGTGGGTTTGAGTTTTGTTCCCCCCATGTCCATCCCTCCAGTTGTCCTGTGATGAGACCATGGTGTGAAACAGAGATGCCAGTTTGGGGTGGGGGAATGTCTGGCTAACTGGGCTGGGGCAGTAAAGCCTCCCTAAAAGCCCCTGTAGTTGCTAGAAGTTATTGGGGAAACACACCTACTAGCCCAGTGGCAGCAATTGCCAATAATTAGCTGTAATAACTGTTACCTGCAGTTGTGATGCTGTGATGAACAAGTCACATGCTGGAGGCTCCCATCTGTTTATTTGCAGCGGGGAAAGTGTTAAGAAAGTCTCATTTATCCTGGAGCTTAGGAAAACATCAGCTGGGAGTACAATATTTGCATGAGAAACCACTCCCTCTCATCCTCCTCCCTTTTTCAGGGCTTTACAGCTAAGCTATTGAATCTCTTTCTTGGCACTGATATCCCACAATGAAACTTAATGCAAAGAGATCTCAATATAAGGAGGATTAAAATGAAATAAAAATAAAATCGGTCCAATTCTGTAAATAAAATATATATTTCTGAGGCTCACATTGAGCTTTGTCAAGTGATCGCTTCATTATGTGCCCATTGAGAGCTATGCGGCTGGCACCATGGGGATGCTTTGCAAATATTCCCCCTGGAAACTCACCCAATATAATACAGAAGAGAAAGAGCATTTTGGATCTATTCCTTTTTGGTCACTCTCCCTCCTCCTAGGTGAGGGAGCTGTTTGTTTGGTGCCTCTGTACAAAAAGTCAGTCACAGCCATTGCTTTTAAAAAACCCTTACAAATTTCTGCTCACCTGTGATAAGGAAACTGCTCAATCAACTGACAGGGTATATGCAGTGGGATCTGTGAGTGCCAATTTTTGCTAAAGTTATTGAGTTTAAGGTATTGTAAAATAAGGAGATTTTTAAAAAGTTGCATGATTATTATTTTTTATGTAAACTAATAATGAAAAATTGAAAAAAAAAACCCATTGACAATCCTGGGGGCCAAGCCTCAGGACATATGTCTCCTTTTTGTGGCAGAAGAATGGGGTCTCTGGAAATAGTTCTCTACTTATCAACAGACTGATGCCATGCAATCAGTAACAAAAGACAGGACTATGCAGCACTTTAAAGACTAACAATCAGTAGTAAGCCAAGTCTCCTGCTACATCACTCCCTGCTGTCCTGCTCTAGAGGGAATACCTCCAGAGTGAAAAGAAAGTTCAGTCTCCACACATTTATTCCTTATCATATCACTGCTGGTGGGTTTTGTAATGGACTTTTGTCCACCAGCAGCAAGGCAGAGTCCTTCAGAGAGAGTGGAAACCACTGCTGAAGTGGATTCATCCAGAATTTCTCAACAGTGGCACTACCAAACACCTCTTGGGTAGGTTTCGTAGAGGGCGAGCAGCATTTTGTACAACTTCAACACAGAAAAGGAAACATGAAACCAAATGATCTCTGAGCACAAGTTCCCTGAGCAGCTGCAAGGCATGCAGTCTAAAGCTTCTCCAGACCATCCCTACTTCTGGGACAGTTCTGAAGCCGACAGATCTGATCCGCGAAATTGACATCATTCTTCATAAAGCTATGAAGAAAAGATCTGGATTACTGAAGGGGGAACCTGAGAAGGTGCCATTCACAGCATATTTTGTATTTATACAGATTCTTTCCTCCATATTTTGTATTTATACAGATTCTTTCCTCTTAGGAACTGAGCTTTTTTTTTTTACTAGAGGGTATTATTCCCATTTTACAGATATGGAATGGAAGGTTACAAAGATTAAGTGAGTCCTCCCTAAGGCTATGTAGCAAGGCAGTAGCAGATCTGGGAAATAGCCCGGTATCTCTCTCTTGACGTTATACCTTAGCCTTAATGATGGGTATGTCTACACTACACTGTTCTTCTGGAAAAAGCTACGCAAATTGCACTTCACAATTTGCATAGCTTTTTCCGCTTCTTTTTTCAGAAGAGGCTTTTCTGACATTTGGCCCCTGGCTGGGTTGATTTAGTTGGGACTGGTCCTGCTTTGAGCAGGGGGCTGGACTTGATGACCTCCTGAGGTCTCTTCCAGCTCTATGATTCTATGATACACTGGGCCAAATGTCAGAAAAAAACCCCTTTTTTGGAACATCCCTTCTTCCTCATAAAACAAGGTTTACAGGGATGCTGAAATTTCAGAAGAGCATATGTGTTCCCTGGACGTGGCACAGTTTTTGCAGGATACCGGTATCCCAGAAAAACTTTGTAATGTAGACATAGCCTAAGATAGCTGAGCCAAAGCTTTCTGATTCCCAGTTCTCTGTTCTAGCCCTCAAAACTCTTTATTTTTGCCTGCCCATTAGAAGCTCAACCAAATCTCTTGGGACTGAATATTGGAGATGGGTGTCTTGCAAGATCAGCCTTTTCAGAGGATGATCAGATACTATCTCAACTTATGGGTAGGTGCAAAATACCTGAGCCAGCCTTTCTCAGAAATCTGATGCTTTTACTTCAGGGCTTTAGTTGGAACCAGGAAGTGAAGACAGAGAAGGAGTCTGGAGTTTTGACACCAAACAGAAGGGTCTGTTTGGATTTGCTTTGAACGTTGGGCAGAGGTTTGTGGTGCTTTGTACTGCACTCCAGGGGTGTGTCTAGACTACAGGGTTTTGTCAACAAAAGTGGACTTTTGTCAACAAAACTATACCTGCTTCTACACTGCTGCTGAGTTCTGTCAACATAACATCGACAGAACTCAGCAGTTTTGTCGACGGCTGTAAACCTCATTCTTCGTGGAATAACGTCTTTTGTCGACAGAGTTCTGTTGACAGAAGGCGTTATTGCATCTACACTGTCATGTTGACAAAATGGCTTGCTTTGTCGACAGAACTGGATGTAGTCTAGACGCTCTTTGTTGACAGAAGCTTTGTCGACAGTATCTGTTGACAAAACTTCTGTCGACAAAAGCCTGTAGTCTAGACGTACCCAAGGTGTTCAGCATTCTGGATAGTGGATTTTGTACCTTGTGGTCCTACATACCTACTATTTTCTGGATTTGCTCTGCCATCGGTTATGTGTATATCAATTCTGTTGATACCAGGGGATCTGGATTTGTCTTTCTGAGGGCAGAATTTTCACCTCTGTTTACCGCAGAGTAGCTTAAAAGTGTGCATGAAATTCTGCTGAAAGTCTGTACATTCACAAGTGTTTTTGCTTTCTGAGTTTTCTATGTATATTTTTTCAAAAAATGGAAAAATTCTAGTCTTGAACTGTTTGCTTTTTAAAAATAAAACTCTTCCATCCACCATGTGACTAAACAGGCCAATCAAGTTACAGAGTGGCAATACATGTCCAGTTCTGGTCAGGTCTTTTGCATGCCCACTCTCATACTATTGCGATTGACTCTGACAGCAAAGGTGGATATTTACAACCCACCTTTGGATGCTAAAGTGAAATGGGTGCACTGTCACTTCCATGGTCATAATCAGTTGCCACGTGGGACATTGGGACTGGAAATGGAGTCAAATATATGGATACAATTGTATCTAATCTGATGGTCTTTTAACCTTTTGATTATATTCAGGTGTCAAAGCAGTGGATCTTAATCTCAGTCTTTTCTGTGCTAAAACCTCATTCCTATTAGCTTTTCCATACTGGGATCCTCTGTCCTATCTAGTCTATAGGAAGGGCAGGAAGATTGCAAACCCATGACACATATTTCCAACCCCCAGACTGAAACTCCGTGCTTTTGTTCCTCTAGTTAACAGGATGAAATGGGTGCTCATAGGGGTCTGCATTTTCTACTTGCCACTGCAATGTAAGAGAATCTGCTGAGTGGGGCATGATGGCTAGGAAGGTGTTAACAGAACACTGAATGCCTCCCATGCCTGCGGGGAGTGCACCTGGGCATAGCTGAAGATCCCCTGTATTGAGCCAAGCCTCTTCAAGTCAGCCACTTGAGTTAGGAAATGTAATTTGTACTAAGTCTGTGTTCCAGTGCTGCATTACTGTACAAGTAAATCTGTTTCCATGGCTGTAAAAATTAATTCCTTATCCTAAACATTATTATATAGCTTTTAAAATGAATTGACTGTGGTTGGTATCTTAGTATGTGCCATTATTGGTAATTAGTGTAACAAAATAATGTTGCTGTAATATTTCCTCCCTGCCCCTCCCTCCGTTAGGAGCTGTTTCCTATTAGACAATCAGAATTGCAAATATGAGGATTGCACGCAAACCTCTTGCTTTGATTTTTGTGTTGGAAGACAATTCCGTATGTGCTCTATGTTGGACTGTAGATTTGCCAGTAAGCTTTTGATTATGAATAAGCATCAAAATCACAGTACCTCAGAGCCTGGTGCCTCAAGATACTGATCATTCTTCTGAACTTGCATTCTGTTCAACAGAAGCTGAGGTTGCCCAGCACCTCCCAGGACCTGGCCCATATTTAGCGTAGTACCTTTCCTACAAAGCAGATCTTGCCAGGCTTTACCGTGGTATATCTGTAGTGGGGTATGACTCTCTGCCGTGGCACTTCTTGCTGGTCACTCTGGAAATTAGCTCAATCCTCAGCAGGGCGCCCCCTTCTGGCCGGTGTCTTGCCTGGCGTCGCTCAGTGCTCTCCCCATGCTCTAGCTCTGGATTTGCATCTCTCCCAGGACTGCGGCGTCCTCTTCAGGACACTGCCCGCTACTCTGGTTTCTGACCCCCTTCCAGGGGTAACAGCCATCCCCAGGCTTGTTCCTGCCACATCTAGCCCCTCACCTCAGAGGCAAGCTGCAGTCTATAAAAGCCACTCTTCAGTGTAGTTAGGTGCAGTACAAAGGGGAAGGAGGGGGATCTAAACCCACCCACTACTCTGGGTCCCAGCCCAGGAATACTCTGGCAGCTGCCTTGTCCTGAATCTTCTCTTCCATCGTCTGCCTCTCGCTCCCTGGGTCACTTCCCCATGGCATCTTGCACCTACATGGCCCTTGTGTCAAGTCCACAGCCTGGATGGTATTAGGCTGGGGCCTCCCTCTTTAGCACCCCTGAGCCTGCCCAATGCTGCTCTGTCCAAGGTGTGTCCTGTCTCACTGGAGTTCTGGACCCTGGCTGATCAGGACCGGCTCTAGCAAGTCATTCTTGGACCATTCCAGCAAGCCACCCTCTGCTTGGCTACGTCTAGACTGCACGCCTTTTTTGACAGAGGCTTTTTCAACAGTATCTTTTGAAAAAGCCTCTGTCAAAAAAGAGCATCTAGATTACATTATGCGGATTGAAAAATTGATCTGCTTTTTCGGAAAAGAGTGTCCAGCTCTGTCGAAAAAAGAAGGCACCTGGAAGTGCTTCTGGAAGGGCATGGGGGCAGCCTTTATTACCAGGTGCTGCTGCATGCCCTTTGCAGAGACACGTGCTTAAAGGGATCCCCCTGGACAGCCGTCGCTCTGCTCCTGCTTCTGGCTTGCCTAGCTCCTAGAGGGAAAGCAAAGCTGCTACAGTACTTGCTCTGGTTGCCCTGCTTCCTTGGACACCACAGCAGTTTATTTGCAGGGTTTTTTTCTGCTTTTCACCATATTTTTGGCCATGGAGCCTGAGCTGCCCCTGGGCAGGCGATGGCCCCATGCTGCCATACTGCAGCTTCTGCTGCATCTGCATGACTCTGTCATGAATCTCCTCGCCCATATGGGCCTGGACTGCACCGAGGAGACCCTCCTCTGGGATGCAGGAGCTCTGTCCTTGCCCCCAAACTTTTCTGGGGACAGGTAGTTTTGGAGGCACGAGATGAGTTCAGACTGGTGGGACTGACTCGTCATGCAGCTCTGGGATAACGAACACTGGCTCCGCAACTTCCAGATGCGGAAGGCCACATTCCTGGAGCTGTGTGCGTGGCTCGCTCCTGCTCTGGAACATCAGGACACGCACCTGCAGCCCGCCATCCCCCAGCAGAAGCAGGTCGCAATCACCCTGTGGAAGCTGGCCACCCCCGACAGCTACCGCTCCGTGGGACACCAGTTTGGCATGGGGAGGTCTACCATCAGGGCCGTCTTGATGGAGGTAAGTCACTTGCGGGGGACAGGCCCTGCTGAGTGTGGGGGTTGAGAAGGGGGCACTGCCAGGCAAGGGCAAGTGGGAGTGGAGGATGGAGTGGCACTTGGAGGGCGCTCCTCGGCCACCCCTGTACTGATGTGGGGGGAGGGGGGACATCCTGACAAGGGGAGCGGTGGGTTGGGGGAGGGGGGGAAGGGTTTTCCTCCCAAGCACTTAGAAACCAGGGAGTTAGACAGGTTACCTATCTGTCTATTTGTCTCGTGCTGCAGGTGGTGAGGGCTATCAATGCAGAGCTGCTGAAGAGGCTTGTCCGTCTCGGGGACCTGGACAACATCATTGCCGGGTTTGCTACCCTTGGCTTCCCAAACTGCGGAGGAGCCCTCGCTGGGACACACATCGCAATCCGCACACTGCCCCATCGAGCAGCCCAGTTTATAAACAGGAAGGGCTACTATTCCATGGGGGGCTGGGGGGTAAAGGGGGGCAGGGGCCTGGCATGCAGGAGGAGCTGTGCCCGTGACAGGGGCAGGCAAGCCGAGGACCTCCCGCATTCTGGCACAGTTGGAAGTGCGCTGCTGGACCAGCTCATCCAGCAGGCTGGTGCGCCACTCAGTCTCTGCCTCCGTCCTCTGCTGGAGGGTTCTGTTCAGGTCCTGCAGGTCCACTATGTGCTCCCTCAGAAGGTCCGTGTAGACCCGCCCGTGCCTGCGGGTGCCATGGGTCTGGGATGGTGGTGGGGCGGGTGTGGTGCTCCCCTGTTGGGTAGAGGGTCCGGCTGTGGAGGAAAAGAGGAAGAGACAATCAATGTCTGTGTGCACCCCTGCTGTCCCCGAGGGCATGCCGTGGCTGTCAGGGGCTCTCCTTTGGACAGGAGACTCAGGGATGTTACACATGTCACCGTGTGTGAGTTGGGCAGTGGCCTGAAAGCCTCACAGGGACCCCACAGTGGCAATGGGACTAGATGGCTCCCCACACTGCCAACCCACCCATGTGTGGTGACCCCTTAAAGCACTCACCTGATGTTCCCTCCCCGCTGTCCACGGACGCCTGGGAGGCCTCTGGCGGACCGGCTCCTGGGAGAGGGTCCCTGCTGCCTCCTCCTCCTCCTCCTCCTCCTCATGCAGCTCTCCTGCCTCATCTTCTCTGTCGAAAAAGGCGTTCTTCCTCATAAAACGAGGTTTACCGCTGTCGAAAAAACCACTGCGTTCTGTCACTTTACTGTCGACAGAACACGGCGGTAGTCTAGATGTAGGTATAGTTTTTTTTTTCGAAAAAACCCTGTAGTCTAGACACACCCCTTGGCTCCTTATAAGCCTCTCTCTGACTGGCTGGTCTCTGTGCAGATTCCCTCCAGCCTACTTTAACCCTTTCTAGGCAGAGTGGGACAGCCACCCCACTACATCATACAAGCATATCTGGGGCAGCTTAATCACCAGCAGAAACTTAGCTTTCCATCCCTTCTTACTGTGAAGTTACTTAGGGTTCTCTTTTCAGCCTGACTATCTCAGAAACTTGTGTTCTGAGAAGAATAGGATGTTAACTCTGAAATTTAATGACACATTGAATGTTACTAACAATTTCCCTGCTGATCACTTTTGATGAACCATCCAGCTGCTCAGACAAAGATTAAATACAGAACCCCTCCCACCCTGTAGTCTGATATCCAGTTAAAGAATGTAAGTGGGAAGGATATGTAGAGCCCTGCAAATCTGTGGATATTCGCTTTATGTTTATGGGTATCTGCATCTGTGGATGTGAATGTGGCTATTCGTGGGTCATTTTTGAAGATACAGCTCTGGATGTGGATACAAATTTTGTAACCACGCAGGGCTCTAAGCACATGGTACAAACAGAAACACATTCCACGTTCTCTTTACATTTACATTTTTCATATCTGAAGACTGCTATATCCCCTTTCAGCCTTCTCTTCACTAGAATAAATATGCTAATTCTTACAATCTTTCCCCTAAGAGGCTTAGAAAATCTGACTACTATAATTTGTGGTGTTCTCTTCCAAATTCTCTTCAGTTTGTTCACATCTTTCTTACAGTGTGACTTGCAAGGTCAGGGGCATGCAGAATACAGCCCTCAGGCCACACCTGACCCACCAAACATTTGGATCCAGCTCGCTGCAGCGCAGCAGGACTCTCAAGCAGGTTCCCTGACTGCCACAACCCCACACACTTGGGGCAAGCATGTATGTCTGTGTGGCATGTGCCCTTTGGTGGGAAAGAGATCTCTGCGCTCTGCCCCTGTCCCCAGCACCATCCTTGCAGCCTTCCATTAGCTGGAAACTGGCCAATGGGAGCTGCAGGCATGATGCTTGTGGCCATGTGCAGCACATGGAGACCTGCTGCTCCCTTTTCCACAAGGAGAGAGCTGCACAGACACACATGCTGGCCCCAGGAGTGGGCCACTTTGAGCAGTGTGTATGCCTCGGCAGGCAAGGAGCCTGGCTGCGGGTACCACCGGACCGCTGGCTGGGAACTTCCTAAAGTAAGCTCCTCCCAGCCAGAGCCTGCACCTGGCACCCCATCCCTTCCTACACTCCAGCTCCCTATCCCAGGTCACAACCCCCTTCTTCACCAAAACCCTCTGTGTCCTCTCACGCATCCCTGCCCCATGCATCATGCTCCAGGTCGCAATCCCCTCCTGAAAATGCAGCCCTTGACAACTTACCAAATTCTTGGAATGCACCC
Source organism: Rafetus swinhoei (assembly GCA_019425775.1). Taxonomy (NCBI): domain Eukaryota; kingdom Metazoa; phylum Chordata; order Testudines; family Trionychidae; genus Rafetus; species Rafetus swinhoei. Next base: position 7,572,004 of record CM033438.1, read on the forward strand.
CCATTGAAAATCATTGCCCACCTCTGCCCAGTCTTCTCATGGCTGGTGACCAAAAGGACATGTAGTGGGCAGCTTTTCAGGATTAGCCAGGAAATTGGTTAAATTTTTTCCTTTGTATTGTTTCTTAAGTGAAAAATTTCCCTCTTAGCTGAAGAATTTTTGGGGGTGGGAGGGAACATGGTGCTTTTAAAAATATCTGATCAGGTCATCATCTGGCTCTTGAGTAAAATTCTAAACCTTTCAGGACCAAAACATTTTTTTTCTAACCACAGCTGGGCATTTTGTTGTATTTGTTTTGCTATGCCCCCTATGCATTAGGTAGCTGGCCCCTGTAAATAAATTAGGTCAGTCTCCTCTGTGCCAACAGGTTCTCCTTTGGCCAGTTGAGGGTAGGGCAGCAATCCAATTTTCTTCTGTGTGATACATGCAACCCCTTTAGGTTTTCTTTCTTTTGGGCTTCAGGTCAGTTCCAGCTGCAGTGCCACCAACTGACAAATCTTTTGATCTCTGACATGTGGACTATTTCAGACCTTGAATATATTTGTGTATATGGTCACTATGGTCTTTAAAACTCCATACACGATTGTAGGTGTTTTTGTCAGAAATCCCTCCAATGGGAGCATGTTTTAACAAAGCTATGCAACTCATTGGGTTAATGTAGTACTTCACTATTGTCCAGTCCATTTGAGAACTAGTAAAGCTTGAAAGATGATGAAAAAGTCTAAATTCTACACTAAAGAAGAAGAAGAAGAATTCATAATAATAATACGTAGCTTTTTATAAAGCACATTTGATCCTTAAATCTCATTCTGCTCTATAAATAAGTATAGGATCTGGTAGGTACTCAGGTCGTAACTATGAACTCTAAGTTAATGTCTTCTGTTAAAGACATAACAGTAACAGGAAACTTGGAAATGGCAGAGATGCTCAATGACTTCTTTGTTTCAGTCTTCACCGAGAAGTCTGTAGGAATGCCTAACATAGTTAATGCTAGTGGGAAGGGGGTAGTTTTAGAAGGTAAAATAAAAAAAAAGAACAAGTCAAAAAATCACCTAGAAAAGTTAGATGCCTGCAAGTCACCAGGGCCTGATGAAATGCATCCTAGAATACTCAAGGAGCTGATAGAGGAGGTATCTGAGCCTCTAGCTATCATCTTTGGAAAATCATGGGAGACAGGAGAGTTTCCAGAAGACTGGAAAAGGGCAAATATAGTGTCCATTTATAAAAAGGGAAATAAGAACAACCCAGGAAACTACAGACCAGTTAGTTTAACTTCTGTGCCAGGGAAGATACTGGAGCAAGTAATTAAGGAAATCATCTGTAAACACTTGGAATGTGGCAAGGTGATAGGGAACAGCCAGCATGGATTTGTAAAGAACAAATCATGTCAAACCAATCTGATAGCTTTCTTTAATAGGATAACAAGTCTTGTGGATAAGGGAGAAGCGGTGGATGTGGTATACCTAGACTTTAGTAAGGCGTTTGATATGGTCTAGCATGATATTCTTTTCAATAAACTAGGTAAATACAACTTAGATGGGGCTACTATAAGGTGGGTGCATAACTGGCTGGATAACCGTACTCAGAGAGTAGTTATTAATGGTTCACAATCCTGCTGGAAAGGCATAACAAGTGGGTTCCGCAGGGTCTGTTTTGGGACTGGCTCTGTTCAATATCTTCATCAACGATTTAGATATTGGTATAGAAAGTACGCTTATTAAGTTTGCAGATGATACCAAGCTGGGAGGGGTTGCGACTAATCTGGAGGCTAGGGTAAGAATTCAAAATGACCTGGACAAATTGGAGAAATGGTCTGAGATAAATAGGATGAAGTTTAATAAAGACAAATGCAAAGTGCTCCACTTAGGAAGGAACAATCAGTTTCATACATACAGAATGGGAAGCGACTGTCTGGGAAGGAGTATGGCAGAAAGGGATCTAGGGGTTATAGTGGACCACAAGTTGAATATGAGTCAGCAGCATGATGCTGTTGCAAAGAAAGCAAACATGATTCTGGGATGCATTAACAGGTGTGTTGTGAGCAAGACACGAGAAGTCATTCTTCCGCTCTACTCTGCGCTGGTTAGGCCTCAGTTGGAGTATTGTGTTCAGTTCTGGGCACCGCATTTCAAGAATGTTGTGGAGAAATTGGAGAGGGTCCAGAGAAGAGCAACGAGAATGATTAAAGGTCTAGAGAACATGACCTATGAGGGAAGACTGAAGGAATTGGGTTTATTTAGTTTAGAAGAGAGAAGATTGAGGGGGGACATGATAGCAGTTTTTAGATATCTAAAAGGGTGTCATAAGGAGGAGGGAGAAAACTTGTTCATCTTGGCCTCTGAGGATAGAACAAGAAGCAATGGGCTTAAACTGCAGCAAGGGAGGTTCAGGTTAGACATTAGGAAAAAGTTCCTAACTGTCAGAGTAGTCAGATACTGGAATAAATTGCCCAGGGAGGTTGTAGAATCTCCATCTCTGGAGATATTTAAGAGTAGGTTAGATAAATGTCTATCAGGGATGGTCTAGACAGTATTTGGTCCTGCCATGAGGGCAGGGGACTGGACTTGATGACCTCTCGGGGTCCCTTCCAGTCCTAGTATTCTATGAAAGTGAAGCCCAGATGAAGTTGTCTTATGTATTATCTTTTCCCATGTGCTCCTGCAGTCAGAGCATTTGGGGTGGCCATGTAGGGTGTGTCTAGACTACAGGGTTTTTTCGAAAAAAGTAGCCTTTTTTCCAAAAAAACTTCACCTGTGTCTAGACTGCAGCCACGTTCTTTTGAAAGTAAATCGAAAGAACGCGGCAGTTTTTTTGATCGTGGTAAACCTCATTTTACGAGGAATAACGCCTTTTTTCAAAAGTACTCTTTCGCAAAAAGGCGCTATTGAATGCAAACTGTACATTTTCGAAAGAGAACGTCTAGACTCTTTCGAAAAAGCGGCTCGCCTTTTCGAAAAATCTGCTTGTAGTCTAGACGCTCTCTTTCGAAAGAGGCTTGTAGTCTAGACGTAGCCGTAGTGGCTAAGGCAGGGGTAAGATGGTAATTGTAACTAGTTTCTGCTTTTCTGAGTTAAGATTTGTCTCAAGCTTGTGTGTTCGAGATTTTTTTTGTAGGAATATACCTAAAAGGAATAGATGTTACAAGAAACTTTAAGAATTCAAGATAATCCAAATGGGATCTAAAGTACTTTTTTTTGTTTGTTTCTGATTGTATGAAAAGTTAGACTTTTTATGACTTGTATAAAGTACAAAAAAGACATTTACATTTTATTTACATTTCTGTGAAAAATGTATGTGAAAATTGGCTTTTTTGTTGCTTATTTAGACTTTGTAATTATGTGTCTGAATTTAAAACAAGGATTTTCAAATTTGCTTTACTTTGTGGATCTTTCTGTAAAATCATGATTCACCTTGTGGCCCTGCTTTTTCATTCTGTCTCCAGACACTAATTCCAGACCTTCTTTTTGGCACCGACAAGCCCAGGAAGAAATAGTAATGGCACAAAATTCTGAAGATAGAATGCAAATAAATTATTTTTAATGTGATGCATGTGGTTGCTTCATTGCATCCATTCCCCCCTTCCCCCCCTTTTCATTTTCATCAGTGCTACTTACCTCTTTCCTTGATCAATCCTGAATCACCTTCTCTCTGCAGCAGGCTCCTACTGCTCATAGGAACTGTGCAGAGGGAAACCAACTGGGATTAGATCATTTCCCACAGTCAAACTCTTTGAAAACAAACTATCTGCCATCCAACCCCTGGCTTGTTGCAGAGGGGAGACTGATTTATCTTGCTCTTGCTGTGTCTGCTCTACCCTTTTTTGCTGGAAAATTTCCCACTGTTGCTGACTCAGGCCTCACAGGTGGCAGTCCCCCCCTCGGCTTTGCCACAAAGTCAATGCCCCTCTATCAGGGTAAATACAGCTTCTGAGGCCTAGCCGCCCAGAGAAGCCTTTCCTGGACCAGGTGTTGATTGTCCAGGGTAGGGAAAAGGGTGGTAAGGAGACCTGGGCCCTCCCTCTCCACCAGGTCCCAGCCCAGGGCCCTTGAGGCAGAGACTATGGCTCCTGCCCGCTCGGTGGGGAATCTGGCTGATACAGGCCAAGCCACACTATCGGTCCTTTGCCCTGGGCTGCTTCCTACCACACCCTGGTACCCCTGTAGTCTCTGCCCTCCTGGGCCGGTCCTTACCAGGCCTTGGGGCTGCGGGCACTCCTGCCCTTGGCAGCTGCTGGCTCTGCTCCAGGGGCAGCGATTCAGGTCTCAGCTGCTGCAGAAACACCAGCACAGCCTGGACTCCTCTTTCCCCCTCCAGCCTCCCTCACTGCAGGGCTCTCTTTGCTTTTATACCCAGGTTCTGCTGGGAGCATGCCCAGCAGGGCGGGAGGGGCCGGGCCTTCTCAGCCAGCTGGGCCTGGGCTACTCCCTGCCCTTCAGTGCGGGGCCCGTCTGCCCTGTCACACAGTGGCAGTAGGAACTCCAGTGCAGACAGGACTCCAAACATCTGCCAGCATTTTTAACCTAGTCAAACTGGGTCTACATCAGTGGCCACCAGACCATTCCTCCTGGCGGTAGAACTCCACTGGTGTTGGTAACCATGGAAAAAATTTTAGGAGAAAAAGCCAATAGTATTTTGTAATGAACTAGGCAAGTTTAATCTGAATTCCTCCCAAACACATAAGCCCTTGCTCATTCTTCCTGCTACAAATTTCAAAATTCACCCCTTATTTCAGCTGTCCGTGGTTGCCAGTTGTCTCGCCTTTTCCTGACCAATACAAAATCATAGAAATGTGGGGTTGGAAGAGACTTTGAGAAGTGATCGAGGCCAGTCCATGACACTGTGGTAGGAGCAAGTAACCTTAGACCATCCATGACAGGTGATTTTTTTCCAACTTATTTTTAAAAGCTTCCAATGATGAGGACTTCACAACCTCCCTTGAAATCCTGTTCCAGAGGTCAACTACCATGACAGTTAGAAAGTTTTTTTTAATATCTAACCTAAGACTCCCTTGAGGCTGATCAAGCCCCTACTTTCAGTGCACATGACAAACAATTGATCACAGCCCTTAACATATTGGGAGAATTGTGATCAGGTCACTGCTCAGTCTTTTCTCAAGACTAAACAAGCCCAGTTTTTTTGCATCTTTTCTCATGAGTCAAGTTTTCTAAATCTTTTATCATGCTTGTTGCTGTCCTCTGAACTCTTCAGTTTGTCCATGTCCTTCCTAAATTGTGGTGCCTAGAATTGGACACAGTACTCTGGCACCTGGCCAACTAGAGCGAGACAATCACCTCCTATGTCTTACATCGGTGGTTCTCTAACTTTTTGGCCCATGGCCCATCCCACTCCAGGCAAACCTTTCCGCAGACCACCAGTTGCTAATGGAAACTTGCTGTTAATTACATAACTCTGCCAGAGCTATTTTGCTAGTGCTGCAGCTAGGGAGAACGGTTTAATTTAACCAGTAGGAAAGGAAATATTAATTGAAATTATTAAACAGATTAAGCGCTTTAACTTTCTCATGTTAGTTTATCAAACTTCATTTTAAATAAAGTAAAATATTAATTTATGTCCAACACAAAAGGTTACAACATTTTCTTTATTTATGGCAGGGGTAGGGAACTTTTTTTGGGTCTGGCACCACTGACCCACTCCCCTGGAACTCCAGCCCCATGGTGGGGAGGTACAGGGAGGACTGAGTTTCAGGGCTTCCCATAGGCCAATTTACTCTTCTGGGGTCCCGGAGTTAGTGGATTTTGTGGACTTCTCTAGGCTCTGGGGTGGGGACAAAATGAAGGGTTCAGTGTGTGGGACAGGACTGCTAGTGACTGGAATAGGTATGGGGGTGCAGGATCTGGGCAGGAGGTGGGGTGCAGGAGAGGCGAAGGTGAGACGTCTGAGTGGAGCAGGCTCAGAGTAGGGTGTCTGGCCAGGGTGGAGGGGGCAAGAGCAAAGGAAGGTGCAGTGTGTGACCAGGAGGTAAGGTGCAGGAGCAGGGTGAGGGTAGGGTGTCTGGCCGGGAGGGAGCGTGCAGGAGCAGGCTAGGGGAAGGAAGTCTGGCCAGAGAGGAGGATGCAGGAGCAAGATGGTACAGGGTCTCGGCGTGGGGATGTGTGAAAGGGGAGGGAGTGCAGGTTCTGGGCATGAGGGAGACGGAGGAAACTTACCTACCTTTGGGCCCCCCTCTGCTCCCAGGCACCATGTTCCAGGCATGGCCTCCCGCTGCTCCCATTGGCTGGATTCTGGATTCCAGACAATCGGGGTAGTGGGGAAAGCCTCCAGGCATCGTGCCCATGCGCTGCTGTTCCCCCAACTGACGGAGGGAGAGCAACAGTGGGTGGAGCCACGTCTGGCTCCACTTCTTCCTTGTGAGCCAGATCGCGCAGCGAGACTTGGGGCTTTCTTCCTGCCCCACCCCTCAGTGGGAAGCCAGCACTGGCTTTGTAATTTTTACTGAATTTGGTTTTTCCTTCTTAAGTGCCATAATTTGCACTTGTCATTATTGAATTTCATCTTGTTAAATTCAGACCAATTCTCCAATTTGTTAAGTTCATTATTATTTTTACACCTATCCTGCAATGTGCTTGCAACCTTTTCCAGCTTGATCTTCAGGTTTTATAAGCATACTTTCTACTCCATTATCCAAGTCATTGATAAAAACATTGAATAGTACCAAGCTCCGGACTGCCCCCCACAGAGGACCCCACTAGATACTTACTTCCTCTCAGCTGGACAGCAGATCATTGATGACTACTCTTTGAGTATAGTCTTGCAACCAGTTGTGCACCTGCCAGATAGTAAATTCATGTAGATCACATTTTATGAATTTGATTAGATGCATGCCTAAAGCCTTATCAAAATTGAGGTGCATCATGTCTACTGCACCCCACCTCCATTCACCAGGTCAGTAATCCTGTCAAAGAAGGAATTTAAGTTGGTTTGACATGATTTCTTGACAAATCTATGCTGACGATCCCCCTGTCCTGCAGGTGCTTACAAACTGAGGCTGTGTCTAGACTGGCAAGTTTTTGCGCAAAAGCAAGTGCTTTTGCGCAAAAACTTGCCAGCTGTCTACACTGGTCGCTTGAATTTATAAGAAGAGCACTGACTTTGTAATGTACAAAATCTGCTTCTAAATAATGCTCCGTTGGGCAAAAAGCCCTCTTGCGCAAATGTATTTGCGCAAGAGGCCAGTGACAGCTAAAAAGTGTTTTGCAAAAAAGCCCCGATGGCGAAAACGGCGATTGGGGCTTTCTTGCGCAAAACCGCGTCTAGATTGGAACGGACGCTTTTCCACAAAAAGTGCTTTTGCGCAAAAGTGTCCGTGCCAATCTAGATGCTCTTTTCCGCAAATGCTTTTAACGGAAAAACTTTTCCGTTAAAAGCATTTGCGGAAATCATGCCAGTCTAGATGTAGCCTGATTGTTTTAAGAATTTGCAACAGTATTTTTCTAGTTATTGAAGTTAGGCTGACTGGTCTATAGCATCATGTGAAGTATAAAAGGCTGACTATTTTTCAGCAGATTCCAGTAATACCAAAGATCATTTTGCAGTTGAATTGAAAGGTGGAAAATTTCAGTCCCAAGAGAGGACACTCTCTGAGCAAGTCACTTCTCTCTACTTTGAGTGTCCATCTGAAAATGAGAGTAACACAACTTCCTTTTTGCATCTTATCTGTGTAGATTGTAAGTTCCTTGGAGCAAAGACAACCCCTCACTAGTTGCTCAGTCCTATAATTGCACAATCTTGCATGAGGCCCCGAAGTGCTGGATAGTGAGGTATCCAGTGTCAATTATTTGGAGCTGACTGCAGAGGCATAGCGAGGGTGTTATGTGCCCGGAGGGAAAGGCAAAATTTGCACACACACTGACGCTGACACCATGCGGCAAGGCCCTGAACCTGGTGCACAGCTGAGTCTGATCCTGGGAGGATGGGGGAAGCTTGTACCGCGTCTTCCCCCGGCCCCTCCAGTTTGGGGCCGGGCCCCTGCATGCCCTAACCTGCCAGCGGAGATGGAGGAGGGTTGGGCTGGTGGCAGAGAGGCGGGGAGGAGGCTCCAGCTGGCGGCAGTGGGCGGAGGAGGAGCAGGTGAGCTGAGGGATGATGGGGGAGCAGAGGGGGACTAAATTGGCACCCCCCTAGCAAGGCACTTGGGGGCAACTGCCCCCTGCCCCCACCTCACTACGCCACTGGCTGACTGACAAGCATAAAATGTAGTTGCCAGCATGTGATTGCATGTTTATTCAGCCCAGCATGAATAAACACACAAACAATTTACAATGATAGTGCATAGCTACTACAACAGGTCTATGACAGGCCACATAAAGGGAGCCTGGTTGGGAGCTGGGGACATGCTGAAGAACACAATCCACCCTTACTTTAATAGAACGGTCCATTCAGCAGAAAATACATGGTAAAGTTCTCTCAGGTTGGATGGCCTCCGGCCTCCTATTGTGTCTGGCCTTTGAAGTGCTGATTAGCTGGCCTGGGAACACGCTGATAAAAAGTTAATTTCTATTTGCTGTTTCTTTGTAATTGGATGAACACGAAAGCAATTAGATATTAAACATACAAACAAATAACAAAGTCACTGTAATTAGCCAAATTTTGATCACTGTCATATTTATTTAGGAGGAGATGATACATCTCAGCAGGTGACATTTTAAATACCCTTGGCCGCTTTGGTGGTGTCTTCAGAGAATGCTGAATAATATACAGAGGATTTAATTAAACCTCATTGTAAATCAGCTGTGATGACAGGGAAGTGACAGCCACATGTTGAAAAGAGAATTAGGCATCAGCAAGAGATATTAATTAACTATTTTCTATAGGGTTCAGCCTAGACTTCTTGCTCTGAGTTTTGAGTTATTGTGGAAGGGAGAACTTGTTGTTGCTGAGGGTGTTCGCTTACCTTTTTAAAAAGTTAAATTACATTTCTGATGCAATCCCTGGAACAATACCTTTCATCCTAGGATCTAACAGTCCTTTAAAAAGGTGAGCATGTGTTGTTACTCCATCCAACGGCTGGGGAAAACTGAGGCACAGAGAAGTGATGGGACTAGTCAGTGGCAAATCTGGGAACTGAATCCAGTTCATCCCAGTGTGTAGAAGATGCTCCTGCAGAAGAGACTATAGAGAGGGCTCTCACAAACTGGAGGCAAGGGATTTATTTTTCATTACCCACGGGCAGATATTTTGAGAGAGGAAGCTGTATATTGGCACTGAGGTCTGCTACTCCCCAGTTTTGTCTGCAGTTCATGGGAGTATGAAATCTTTATCATGTTAATGGACACAGGAAAGAAGCTCATCAGTTTGTGTGATGAATGCAGGAATCCTTTGGAAATGCTGGTTTGTTGTTTTGTGCCTTAAAAGAAAAGAAAAGGGAAAAGAACCTCATAGAATGTTCTCAGCTTCATTTATGTGAGTACAACTGAAGGGTTGTTTGCCTGTATATAGTGTTGTCCAAACCTCACAGGGCCAGCGCTTTCACACGAACAGCCTTTCTGGGGGTTCTTCTCTCTCTGCTCTAGTTATAAAGCACAGACACACTCCAAATTCTGCCAAGCAAATTAAGTTACTCAAACTCTTGAATGCCAAAAGTTCCCTTTGGCTTGAGTTGGGGCCCTTTTTTGGGGGAGGGGGGGGGTCCTTTTGCCAACTATTGTGTACCTTGCTTTATACATACATTTTAGCAGACTGTTCACTGGGGATAAAAATGCTTGAGATTATGGGGGAACATTATTCAAATGTTTAACATGATTGAATCTGTAGGCCCATACAGTAAAAATAGCCAGGCCAAAGGATTGCCATAACAGGAAGAGGGAGTAGAAGTTTCAGGGGATGAAAGAGTCCAAGCCTAAGGTACCTATCTTAGGAAGGAGGGGCAAAGGGGGGCTATGGTAAATCTATATAAAATAATGAATGGTATGGAGTGTGCCAGTCAGGTACTCCTGTTTACTCAGGCTACGTCTAGACTACAGGCTTCTTTCGGAAGATACAGAGGCAACAGTGCAGGAGGCTGGGGGGCGAAGATGGGAGCCAGTCTGCAAGGGGAGAATTGTTAGTTACACAATTACTGAATTAAATGATTTCTAACATCCCTAATTTTTACACCAACTAACGGATCTTTGTGCAAGTGAATGTTCCTCCACCTAGAGTCTTAAGGGATAACATACAATGGCTCAATGAATGACTTTTGTGAGTGGTTAAACACCTGAGAACAGATGAGAGGGTTTCAGTGCCAGGGACCTTTTTCTATTATGACAACATAGAAGGAGGTGGGGAACCAAGGCACCAATTCAGCAAAATACAGCAGCATGTGCTTAATCTGAAATGTATGAATTGCGCCACTGATGATTTTTAGTACGCATGTGATTAGTGTTAAGGATCTGTTTAAGGATCTCAAAGAACTAGAGTCTAGGCAAAGAATGGTTCATGGGCAGCGCTAATGCATGAAATCTGTGTGTGGAAAGGAGTCATGTGACTGGAGACACACACAATGCAGGAGTTTATGAGAATTTTAGTCATGTTATTAGGAGCTGTTTAAGAACCTCCCCTCTTAAACCAAACCATCTCCATCCTTGCTTTCCTCCCAGGGGCACCACTGAACTTCAGGAGCCTGCACACAGGATGAGCCTGAATGGCACTGTGTGGAAAGATCTGCAGAGAAGAGTCCGTAGTCCTTCCTGGTCAGGTACGGTGACCCATTATTTTGGACTGCTACACACAGGTCTCCAGCACTACTTTGGCTGCTGGATGTTGTGAATTGCATAGATGACTTTGCAAAGTCCTGATTCTCCTCTCACTCCTACCAATGGAGATTGTGAGTAAGTGTGCACACCGGAGGGGAAAAGTTGTTTTACGTCTACACCTTACCTACAATTTAATTGTACCAGCTCAAGAATGGGACTTGGATACCATTGTGGTCAGCTTGATGAAGACCTCTGCTCAATGTATGGCTGTTATCTGAAATGCAAATATGTCGCTAGTGTGCATAAGGAGTGGGAAGGAGAATATCAAGGGGAAAATTAAAATGCTGCTGTATAAATCAGCCTTGTCTGGCATACTCTGTGAAGTACCAAACAGTCCATTTCAAAAGAGATATTGCAGATTTAAAAGGGATGTAGAGAGGGTGACAAGAATGATTAGGGGCCTGGAAAAGGTCTCTTATAAAGGCAAACTACTGGGATTAAATTAGAAAGGAGACCAATAAGAGGGGGTGTGACATAAGTATATAAAATTATGAACGATAAAGAGGAGATATCTTGGGAGCTTCTGTTCTCTCTGTGTCCTATCAAGAATGAGGGAACATTAAATGAAGTTAAAAGATGTCAAACTTGAAATTGAGGAAAGGAAATCATTTCCTATCGTGTGAAAAAGCAAACTAGGGAACTCTTTGCCACGAGATGTTTTGGTGCTAAGAACTTAAAAGATTCAAAGAAGGTTTGGACACTTTATATGCATAACCAGAAGACTTACCCAGCATTCCCTGGGTCCTTCCCTAGTGTGAGGTGTGCAGGAGTCAGGGCAGGGCCTGAGCGGGGTGCAGTGCAGGAGGCTGGGGACCAGGAGATGAAAGTGAGGGTTGAGAGGTGAGGAGGGGCTCAGGATGAGGGTCCCATCCAGCATGGGCCTTTTCTCTCCATCCAGACCCCCCTGGCACCCTGGCCTTTTCTCTCCCCCCAGCCCTGCCCTCCCTCTCCCCCCCTGCCAGCTGTCAGGAGCCTTTTCTCTACCCACAGTCTCCCCTGCCTGCCAGGGTCCTTTTCTCTAACCCCAGCTGGCACTGCGACCAAGGGCAGGGAGGGAGCAAAGAGTTTGGGGCAAGGAGACTACTTACTTGGTGCGCTGGCAGGCAAGATGGTGGAGCCCCAGCCCTGCTGGCCACTTGCTTGGTGGTACGGCTGCCCCCCAGTGGACACTCTGCAGGAGAGTTCTCCCCTGCGGGCTCGCTGCCCCCAGTGGACACTCTCAGTATCTTGTCCCGGTCATCTGAAGAAGTGGGTTGTACCCACGAAAGCTCATGATACCATCTACATGTTTTGTTAGTCTCTAAGGTGCTACTAGACTATTTGCTGGTTTTTAAGTTTAGCCCCTTCCTTTGTATGTTATGGAAAATAGACCCTTTCCCAGTGCTTTCAGTTGTCCTAGAACAGCCATACCCTGACCTTGCTTTAAGTCAGGGAAAGAGGAAGCTGCCTACCAAATTTGGTGGCCCTAATTCTTACAATTTAGTAGGAGTTCTTGAACAAACAGATTTACAGACAGACAGATGCAGAACTCTCATAGATAGATAGATAAAGACTATCCAGCATTGTTATAGTTAATATTAAAAAAACATGTATTAGAAGGGCGCTTAAGTGCTGAACCGTGAAATTTTAACCAGGTTTTAACTATGGGAGTTTAGGATGATGCATGCATCAGAGGAACATTACTCTGTCAGCCCACTGTGGACTTTTTGGGCACGTCTACACTGCACGCTTATTTCAGAATAATCTGTTTAGGAGGAAATACTCCAAAATAGCTTATTTTGAAATAGCATATCTACACGGCAAATGCCCATCAAAATAGCGCTGAGCTATTTTGAAACAGAGCGTCCACACTTATTGGATGCTGAATCGCATTTAAGGTCACCCAGAAGCACTTCAGGCAGGTCATCAGGAGAGCACTCACTTCCTGGAGCTGCTGCCTGCAGCTATCTGAGGCTCGAGCTTAAAGGGACCCCCCTTGGACAGCCATGTCTCAGGCTCTTCTCCTTTGCCTACCTCCTTGAGGGACAGCAAAGCCTTTTCACTGCCTGCTCTGGTTGCCCTTGTGGACACCTAAGCTCTCCAGCCATGGAGCTGGACCAGCCTTAGACGCTCGAGCTCTTATATGTCTTGGTGCTCCATGTGGGGCAATTCCTCACCTCTTTCTGGGAGCTGCTCTTGCAGCTTGACCCCACCCACCCTCCCCGGCACACCTTGCACTGTCTCTTCTGGCGACTGAACACCAGCTCCCACTGGTGGGACCAGATCATCCTGGAGCAGTGGGCTGATCAGCAGTGGCTCCAGAATTTCCATATGTGGAAGGACACCTTTCTGGAGCTGTGTGAGTGGCTCGCCCCTGCTCTCCAGCGACGGGACACTCATATGAGTACTGCCATCCCCTTCCAAAAGCAGGTATCCATCACCCTGTGGAAGCTCGCCATGCTGGATAACTACTGATCCATTGGGAACCAGTTCGGCATGGGGAGATCGACTGTTGGGGCCATGGTCATGCAGGTATGGTGCTCTTGTGCTATTTTCCCAGGAGGTTGGTGAACTGAACTGCTGGAGTGGGGTTACCTAGGGGAAGGGGTGGTGGAAGCCCCCTTTCCAGGAGATTTTTCAGTCCTGCCGTCACAAAGTCCTTAGGGGGTATGGGGCAAGTCGAGGTTGCTCCTGGTGTGTGGGGGGTGGGGGGGAGGAGAAGAGGGGTTGGGCTTGGGCTCAGGGGCCTCCCGAGCACCCTGGCAACCCTGTGATTTTCTGTTTGTTTGTATCCTTCTACAGGTGGTGAGGGCCATCAACACCATCCTGCTGTGCAAAGTCATCAACCTGGGCAACATGGACCCCATCATCACTGGCTTTGCCACCATGGGCTTCCCCATCTGTGAGGAGGGGGCTATTGATGGCACCCATATCCCTATCCATGTCTCCAATCACTGGGCATCCAAATACATCAACCAGAAGGGGTACTTTTCGATGGTCCTGCAGGCCCTCATCGACCACCATGGCCAGTTCATGGACATCTACGTTGGGTAGTTGGCCTACCCTCTGATCCGCTGGCTAATGAAGCCCTACACTGGACACCTGGACCAAAGCAAGGGACATTTCAGTGCCAGGCTCAGCGGGACCTGTATTGTTGTGGAGGGCACCTTCAGGTGTCTCAAGGAGTGGTTCCATTGCCTCCTCACCCAGCTGGACTTTGGTGAGGAGAAGGTCCCGCAAGTGGTGATGGCGTGTTGTGTCCTTCACAATATTTGTGAAAGCAAGGGGCAGATGTTCCTGCGAGAGTGGGGGACAGAGGACAACAGGATCAGCTGGGCCTTTGATCAGCCATGCACAGCTGCCATCAGGCAGGCCCATTGGGGGCTGTGTGTATCGATGAGGCTCTGAGGGAGTGTTTCACACAAGGACTCCAGTGACACTGTCCCCTGGGCCTCCGCACAAGGGGCCTGTGCATTGCTCCTCTTTGCCTTTCCTCCCACACCCCTCCTTTCCCCTGCCCTCTCTTCCCCCCCTTCCCTGCACAGACAATAAACTACCCTTTTTGTTTTGGAACAATAAACTCTGTTTTTTTAAATTGGGGTGAATGTAACTGGGGAGAGACTGGGGAAAGAACCTGAGAGGAGGGAGGAGGATGGGAGAAGGGGGAGGAGAGACTCAGAGCTGAGGCTGGGAGAGGTGCCTGCATCGGATGGTCCCACCGCCTCTTCTGCAGGCCCTCGGCTGCCACGAAAGGGGCTGGGGGAGAAGCCAGAGGGGCAGAAGCAGGCATGGGGCAGCCACCAGACAGTTGATGACTGTGTGGAAGGCAGTGCAGATGTTTCAGCCCTGCTGCAGCTCCCACTAGGTGTCACAGCCCAGCTGGAGGTCTTCTGTGAATCGCTGGTCCTGCCGGTCCATGGAGCGCTGCAGGGCTCACAGGGCAGCACTGTGCTCCCTCTGGAGGTCCTCACGGGCTCTCCTATGCCGGCGGGTCCAGCTGTGGAGAACAAAGAGAAGGGCAGTCATCCTGGGAGATACTGTGCATGAAGCCTAGCCCTCTTCTCCGAGTCGAGACTGAAAGGCCACAGGTCAGACAAAGGCAATGTGCTTCGAGCAAGGCCATCTGTGGCCAAGACAGCAGGCCCTTTCCTGCAGGAACACAGATGTCCCTGGGGGGAGCCTCACTACCCCTACATCCAGGGACAAGCAGGCATGGGAAGGTGCTGGCCAGTCCGGGAGCCTGCAGGCGGGAAGGGGGCCATGGGGCGGCTGGGCTTCTCTCCATGCCGCACGCATGCCAGGTGCAGCAGTGGCGGTGTGCCACATAGAGAGGACTTGTATCCCTGGCCACTGGAGGAGAGGGGCGCAGGGTGTTGGGGGGAGGTGTGTGTGGGCGACAGATGCTCCTGTGCCTCGCTTGTCCCCAGGAGTGGATGCTGCTCTGAGATTGGGGGCATGTCCATGTGTTGTATGCAGCACTCCTGAGTGTGTCTGTGGGTGTCCATGTCCCCAGCCTCCTTCTAGTGGTGGCCTGCCTTAGCTCCTTCTCATGGTGGTCTGCTTTAGCTCCTTGTACTTCATGCGGATCTGCTTCTGGGTGCCTGTGTGTCCCTTGGTGGCCAAGCTGTTGGCCATCCAGCTGTAGATGTCTGCATTACTGAGCCTGGTGCAGAGATCCTGGAGGTTTGCCTCCTCACACCAGATCTCAATGAGATCCAGCATCTCCACACCAGACCAGGAAGGCACACACCTCTTCAGTCCCCGGGCAGGGTCCTGGGAGCTGGCTCCCTTGTAGCTGTGAAGGGCTCAGTGGGAGCAACGGGATTGCTAATGGTGGCCACAAGCCCTTTCCCCTGTGGCTGCAGCTTTAAGGGCTACAGGGGAAGGGAGACTACAGAGTTTTGATGAGTATACACAGAGTGGCCAGCAGGGCACCTGTGGGAAGGGCTGGAGGCCTCTTATTTTGAAATAACTCCATTTGCCCTGTCTACACACACCCTATTCTGAAATAGCTATTTTGGAATAGGCGTTATTCCTCATACAATGGGGGTTACAGATTTCAGAATAAGACACCCGTTATTTTGAATTATTTAAAAATAACGGGCTTGTTGTGTAGACTCTCTCAAAGTTATTTCATAATAAAGTATGTTATTCCAAAATAATACTGCTGTGTAGACACAGCCTTTGTGTCTTCCTCTGAAGCTCTGAATCCTGGCATGGGTAAAGACAGGACTCTGGTCTAATATAGCAATCCTTGTATTTCATTGATGACCAAAGTTTAATGGAGTTAGAACAGCCTACTTGGGGTTTGAGGAAGAGAAGGATCATGCCCTATAATAATATCCCAGTAAATAGATAGCGTGTTTGTGTCTCATTCTGTGAGATGCTACACTTCCATAAATCTTACTATGGCCACAGGGAAGTGTAGCTTGGCTTCTCTCTGTGCTGCTCACAGAACAACTTCATTGACAGTGTAGACAATGGATCGTGTGGTGTGTCTGGGATGCCTACCTTCATGCCTCCAGCTTCCATCCCGGACACACCACACGATCCATTGTCTACAGCCAAGCACTAAGGTACAACTGCATTTGCTCCAACCCCTCAGACAGAGACCAACACCTACAGGATCTTCACCAAGCATTCTTGAAACTACGATACCTGCACGAGGAAGTGAGGAAACAGATTATCAGAGCCAGACATGTACCCAGAAGCCTCCTACTACAAGACAAGCCCAAGAAAGAAACCAACAGACCACTGGCCATCACCTACAGTCTTCAGCTAAAACCTCTCCAACGCATCATCAGTGATCTACAACCCATCCTGGACAATGATCCCTCACTTTCACAGGCCCTGGGAGGCAGGCCAGTCCTCGCCCACAGACAACCCACCAACCTGAAGCAAATTATCACCAGCAGCTATACACCGCACCACAGTAACTCTAACTCAGGAACCAATCCATGCAACAAACCTTGGTGGCAACTCTGCCCACATATCTACACCAGTGACACCATTACAGGACCTAACCAGATCAGCCACACCATCACTGGTTCATTCACCTGCACATCTACCAATATAATATACGCCATCATGTGCCAGCAATGCCCCTCTGCTATATACATCAGCCAAACTGGACAGTCCCTATGTAAAAGAATAAACGGACACAGATGAGATATTAGGAACGGCAATATACAAAAACCTGTAGGAGAACACTTCAATCTCCCTGGACACACAGTAGCAGATTTAAAGGTAGCCATCCTGCAGCAAAAAAACTTCAAGACCAGACTTCAAAGAGAAACTGCTGAGCTACAGTTCATCTGCAAATTTCGCACCATCATTTTAGGATTAAACAAAGCCTGTGAATGGCTAGCCAACTACAAAAGCAGTTTTTCCTCTCTTGGTGTTCACACCTTCAGCTCAGCTGCTAGAAGTGGGCCTCACCCTCCCTGACTGAATTAACCTCGTTTTCTCTAGCCTTATTCTGGCCTGCATATTTATACCTGACTCTGGAAATTTCCACTACATGCATCTGATGAAGTGGGTCTTTGCCCATGAAAGCTTATGCTCCAATACATCTGTTAGTCTATAAGGTGCCACAGCACTCCTTGTTGCTTTTGCAGATCCAGATTAACATGGCTACCCCTCTGATATTGGGCAATCTTATTTCCTCCATTTCTAGATTTTTGAATGTTTGACTTTACAACTTTAATGGTCTTTTAACGTAGTGTTTTGGATATAATATGTAGGTAAAGGGCCAGGAGATGGTGCTCAAGAATATGTAGCACAGTTCCTGGGTATTGTAGGACCAATACAACTTCTTGCAGTGCACTGAACATGGCTTCCTTTATATTCACTATTAGCAACTGTCATGTTCTGGTTTGGAAATTCAGACCAGTGTTAAGGAGCGAGGAAACCAAATATTTGAAGCAGCAGCAATTGCTGGCTGATCCTCATTCTTGTCTGATCATCTCAATTTTGTTTACACTCTTTGGGTTTACAGAACTTCATGTTCTAGAAATTCTGAGACAACTCTCCTCAGTTGACCCCCTTTTATGCTTTGCTTTCAACTTCTTTGTAAAATGACATGATAATTTAATTTCAAAGCTGAAGCGGATTGACTTAAATAAGCCAAGAGTCTTCTGCTGCCTTAAGAAATAGAGTATAATGGTGTGGCCCTTTTTAACCGTGTTCCAGAGCAGATCAAATTGCCTAATGCATATTGAAGCATAAGAAGTAATATAATAACATCTAGACATCTTGACTTAGATCAGAACCCCATTGTCTTGCACCCTGTATATATACACACAGAGAGCTGCTGCCCCCAGAGAGCTCAGTCTAAATAGCTAACACAGAAAAAGGCTGAGAGGGGCAAGAATGGTGTATAGAAGCCAGCAGCCTGTTAGTGGTTAGGTTTCCTCGATGAATAAATATTGCATGTTATCATTAATACAGGCAATGCTCCAACCTTCAAAAATAGGAGGCAGCACTGAGGGTGCACCATTCTCTGGATGGGAAGAAAGCAAACCGTCTGCATTAGGTGAAGAAATGGCACACTGCTTCTAGCAGCTTCATTTAGGGAGCCCTCTTGTGGTAAACGCTAAATATGTCTGAGGCTTTCTTAGGATGCTGGCTTGGTACTTGTAAACAATAGCAAACTCAATAAGCCTACAAAGAAAATATGTATCCAAACCGAGAATATTCCCATCTTCCCCCACCACTGTTTTAAGGGTTATCCTCTCCACAGACTACGTAGCAGGAAACAGTATTGACACATTGTAAAAGTGAGACAGACAGCGAACTGTACAGAATCAGCAACACTTCTCCTTTAAAATAGGTGGGAAAGGAGAGGTTTTGGTGATTTCCTAGGCAATTTTAGTTTGATGTTGCTTAATAACCTGTCTAGAATACACATGGGGTGTGTCTAGACTACATGGCTCCGTTGACGGAGCTATGTAGATGAGTTTACTAGACATAGCAAAATGAAGCGGCGATTTAAATAATCGCTGCTTTATTTACATCAAAATGGCCACCGCGCTGTGCCGATCAGCTGATTGTCAGCACAGCGCGGTAGTCTAGACGGGGATCAGCTGACCCCAGAACCCTTTGTCGTCAGATCCTGTAAGCCTCATTTTGCTATGTTTAGTAAACTCATCTACATGGCTCCGTCGATGGAGCCATGTAGTCTAGACACACCCATGGTGTCTGTAGTGTGTAGAATGTGCTTGTTTTGCAATTCTTCCATTGTGGAATATGTTGATACAGAACACAGACACATTAATCGCTTTCTTTCATGTACCTGGCAAACTGGCAGGACTTGGGGCAGGGAGAGGGTTGTCTTTGTGCTGATAATTTGGACATACTGAATATCTCCAGCCTGATGGGGGAGCAGCAGTGTTGCTGTTCAGAATGCTGTAAGGTAGTATGAGGAAGGAACTTTGGAAACAATCTTAATTGTCTCTGTTTGCATGGCACATTTGTTCATAGCAATTAGCCTGGATGAGAAGAGAATGAGATTTTGTGCCACAACAATTGCTTAGGGCCAGTCGTTGCTCCTGTTTCAAACCAAAAATCAGAATAGAAGGAAGACGGTCCTGCATCTCTTGGGGTGGGAGACTGGGTGGTGCATTGTCACATCTTGGTTAGCATTGTTCCACCGAAGACTCCATTACTTGAGGCTCCTCATTGTTATTTTAAATGCTTCTTTCAGGGGCATAGGAGATGGATACCTGGGAGGCGGGGTTGCAGGGAGGGTCACCCAGAAGAATGTGGAAAGAGTATGAAGGGATGCCCCATTTAGCAATTAAACTGAGTGGTGGTGCACCTCCTGAGTGCTCCCATGAGTCACATGTGCTCAGGGGCTTATCAGTTGGCACAATTTCACACAGGCAATTATCCAATTGATGAGTGCAAATACGAGCGTTGCTCAACCAATGCAGCCACACAAACTCTCTAGGTACAGCTGCAGGTAGGTGTCTTCATCTGAATGTTTTTGCTGTGCAGCTGGGTTAGAATTGCATTTGTTTTAGGGGCAGGTGCAGAATTGCATGACCATAAGACACAAACACAAATGAAAGTGTTGCAGCATTCGGAGGGAAGACTGAAAGAACTGGGTTTGCTTAGTCTGGAAAAGAGAAGACTGAGAGGGGACACGATAACAGCATTCAAGTACCTAGTACCTAGAAGGGTGTTACAAGGAGGAGGGAGAAAAATGATTCTCCTTAACCTCTGAGAATAGGATAAGAAGCAATGGGTTTAAACTGCAGTAAGGGAGCTTTGGGTTGGGCATTAGGAACAAATTCCTGTCAGGGTGATTAAACACTGGAATAAATTGCCTAGGGAGGTTGTGGAATCTCCATCACTGGAGATATTTCAGAGCAGGTTAGATAAACACCTGTCAGGGATGGTCTAGATCAGGGGTGAGCAAAATCAGGCCCAAAGCCAGATCAAGCCCCCTAAGCATTTCTCTCCAGCCAGCCCAGCTGAATAACAGATGTGCACACTTAAAGCCAGCAGCATGTGTTCAGCTGCCCCTCCCCCCACCTTGCTCTATCCTGTAGCTGAGCTGCTCCAAGGATTCTCCTGTTAGCTATGCAGGGCAGGGGGCCCAGAGGGCTGCGGTCAGGGTGCTCTCCTGCCCCTGTGCCCTGTCTCTGCAGAGCAGGGATCGGGGAGAGTGAGACACCCAGTCAGCAGAGCTGCTCCAATCTGAAGTGTGGGTGGTCAGTGGCTCAGGGTCTGTCTACACTGCAGAGTTTTTCTGAAAAAACTTCAGTTACATCCACACTACAACTGCATTATTTTGAAAAAAAATTGAAAGAACAGAGGTTTTTTCCGACAGTGGTAAACCTCTTTCCATGAGGAAAAAGCCTTTCCGAAAGAGCTCTTTCATAAAAAGGTGTGTGTGGACGGGAAAGAGGGTTTTCTTGCGAAAGAAGAGGCCTCCAGGAAATAACACAGGTGCCCTAGTGGCCACTCCATCCAAAGTAGTCACAACTCTACAGTTCCTGTCTCCTGGCCCCTCGTAAAGCTGCAGGCACCCTGGACAAGCCTTGTGGCAGGAAGCCGACCCTGGAGCAGCACCTGACTGCACGGCCCTCTGTGCCACAGGCCTGCTGACCTATGGCACAGCCACAAGCCCCCCAAAGTCCCCCTGGCCCTCGCAGGGAGCACGACCAGGGCTCCCAGTTAGGGTTGCCAGGTAGATCCCGCAAAAAAAACGGACACACTTGATCGTGGGCGGGGGTGGAAACCGGCCGGGAGGGGGCGGGGCTGGCTGGGAGGTGGGCGGGGTGGGAAGCAGAGCTGGCAGGGGAGGTCCAGGGGCCACAGGGCTAGACAGGAGGAAGGGGGTACGGAAGGAAGGGGGTGGGAAGCAGAGCTGGCGGGGGTCCGGGGGCCATGGGGCTGGCCCAGAGGAAGGGGGCTGGGAAGCAGAGCTGGGGGTGTTGGGGCTGTGGGGCTGGACAGGAGGAGAGGGGGCCCGGAGAAAGGGGGGCCGGAAGCGGACCTGGTGGTGGGGGGTGCAGCCACTGGCCACAGCCGGAGTCCTTCGGGCTGCGCCCCTGGCAGGCACTCCCTTTAGATGCGAGCAGAAGCTGGGCCGGGGCGGGGGCGGGGCTGGGAGCCACTCCCCCGCCCGGCTTCTGCTCGCAACCAGAGGCTCCCAGCTGGGAGGCAGGGCCGCGATTGGCCCTGGGAGCCTCTGGTCACGTGCAAAAGCCAGGCAGGGGGAGTGGCCCCGCCCCCCGCCCCGCCCCGCCCCACCCGGCTTTTGCATGCGCCCACAGGGCTCCTAGCGCCAATCATGGCCCCGCCTCCCAGTTGCTCCCCCGGCCCCGCCAGGCTTCGGTCCGGCGCCCAGCCAGGAATTCAGAAAATACCAGACATTGCATATGTCTGGTATTTTCTGAATTTTTCTACCAGACAGACGGTGCAAATACCGGACTGTCCGGTAGAAAACCGGACACCTGGCAACCCTACTCCCAGGACCCACTTAGGGGTACCAAGTGGCAGGCACCCTCATGGTCTGGAGCAGAGATCCTGTCCTTCCTCGAGCTATGGGAGGAGAAGGAGACCCTACAGGATCTCCGCTCCAAATGACGCAATGCGGACATTTATGGATGGATGGCTGAGTCCCCGGTGGAGTGGGGACACCCACCCTGGACATTGGAACAGGTCTGGAGTAAAGTGAAGGAGCTTTACCGGGAATAAGCGAAGGCCAGAGAGCGCAGCTCGCACTCCGGGGCAGGACCCCACACCTGCCCCTATTACGCAGAGCTGCACCAGATCCAGGCAGGTGGGGAAGCCCTTTCCGCACCCTTCGTAGTTGACTCTGTACAGCAGGGTCAGGAGGAGGAGGAGGACAACATGGCCACAACTGTGATGCTGTCCCTGGAGCTGGGTTGCCGTGAGCCTGGACATGTTGCAGGCATTGTCTGATGCCAGGGAGGGATCTTCAGGTGAGTGCTCTCAGTTTGTCACACACACAGGGCGAGGGAGGCGGGAGCAGAGAGGAAGGAGTGTGAGCGTCGCTCGGCCTGCTTGGGCTGAATATCATGCTGCAGTCTGTGCACATGGAACCACGTGCAGCATTATTGTGTGCCATGTGGACTCAGCAGTCAGCCCCTGAGCACCCCCAGGCTCCTGCTCCCAGGCTCAGGGGAGGCTACACACACATATGGCCCCGGGGGAGGGGAGAGGAGGAGGAGGAGGCGCCCTTCCACCACCTGCCATGGCTGGAAGCAGGCGAGCCACAAGGGTGCAGGCATGACCCCAGACACCCCAAGGAGTGCCGCATACAGCACACGGGCATGCCTGCACATGCGAGGCACCACCCACTCCTGCGGGCAGTGCTGCGAGGCGCAGGTTTGTGTGCTGCTCCCTGCTCCTCTGTCACCCATGGGATCCCACAGTGGCCGGACACTTCCCTTGCCTGTTTGTCCATGGTGGCGGGGGGAGGGGAGGGGAGAGAAGTGGGCAGCATGGTCCCCCAGGCACCTCGGGGCCCCTGTAAGGCCTTGCTCCTGGGACATCCCCCTCCTCTGGCCCGAGGACTGTTGGTCACTGCTCAGAGAGGAAGGCATGGCCTCAGGGATAGTGTGTTCATGGATGACTGACCTCCTCTTCCTCTTTCTGTTCTCCCCAGCCGGACCAGTCAGGACTGAGGGGCAAGCCACACCACGTGAACCAGATGCCAGAGCCTGAGGGACCTGAAAGCGCGCCAGGGTCCATGAAGACCTCCTGCGTGACATGCAGCAGATCCTGGCACAGAAGATCTGGGAGGAAGTAGAGTGGTGGAACCGTGCGTGGGACTAGCTCATGCAGCGGTGCAATAGCATATGTGCCGTCATCACACCTGGCTGCTGTCACTGCTCCTGCCTACCACCCTCCTGCCCCCCTGCTATGCCCATTCCCATTCCCCCTGCCCCCCAAGCAATGCCCATGCCCCTTCCCCAAGTGATGCCCATGCCCTGTCTCCCTGCCCCCTTGCCATTCCTCACCATGCTTCAGCCCCTGCTTCTGTCCACCCCCCTATGGTCCCCGGAGCTACCCAACCCCAAGTCCGACGAGGTCCCTGCACATCCAACCACCCCCCATGGCACTCTGAGCCTCCTCCTCCTCCAGGTTATGAGCTCCCTTCTCCCCCGCCTTTTTTAAAAAGACAAATACAAAGTTCATTGTGTTCAAATCCAGACAGGTGTGTTTATTCTGAGGTCAGGGGTGAAGGGAGGGGTTGTGGAGGGAAGCCAGAGGCCCCTAGTGGGGAGGCCCTGGGGAGAGTTACTGGGGTCCTTCAGAGAAACTCCCCCTCAGGGCCTCCCGAATGCGCACCCCAGCCTGATGGGCCTGACAGATGGCAGCTGTCCGCGGCTGCTGAAGGGTCTTCCCTTGCAGCCGGCATCTGCCCCCACCCCGGGAGGGAGGCCTCCCCCTTCCTCTCCACAATGTTGTGGGGGACACAACATGCCGACACCACCTCAGGGATGTTCTGCTCCCCCACATCCAGGTGGGTCAGGAGTAATCTGAAATGCGCCTTGAGGTGGCTGAAGGCCCACTCCACCTGCATCCTCGCCCAGCTAAGGTGGGAGTTAAATTGGTCCCTGCTGGGGTCCAGGTGTCCGGTGTATGGCTTCATCAGACATGGCATCGGGGGTAGGCCACGTCCCCCACGATGCACAGTGGCATCTGCACATCCCCAACGGCAAAGTCATGGCAGGGGAAGAATGTGCCTACCTCCAGCTTGCCATAGAGGCTCAAAGTTATGAAAGATGAGGGCGTCATGCGCTCTGCCTGACCACCCAACAAAAATGTCCATGAACTGTCCTCGGTGATTGACCAGGGCCTGCAGCACCATTGAAAAATAGCCCTTGCGGTTGATATACTGGGCCACTCAATGTTGAGGTTCGTGGATCAGGATGTGGGTCCCATCTATGGCTCCACCGCAGTTCAGGAACCCCAGAGCAGCAAATCCAGCCACGATCAGGTCCAGGTCTCCCAGGCAGATGATCCTGAACAGCAGGATGGAGTTGATGGCCCTCACCACCTGCAGAAGGAGACAAAAAACCCCCGCATAAAACAGAGAATGAGAGAGAGTACCTGAGCCCTTTGGAGAGATCTACACAGTGCCAAATTTTCAAATAACCTGCTATTTCGAGTCATCCCTTATCCCTAGTGCAACAAGGTTTACCAGGATGGTGAAATAGCACACCTGTTATTTCAAAAAATATTTTGATATAACGGGCAGATTGTGTAGACGTGGGTTAGTTATTTCGGGATACCTCTGGTATCCCGAACTAGCCATGCAGTGTAGATGTACCCTTGATGCCCAGGCCTTTGGTTTGGGCACAAAGATACCTTCCTCCCTCCAGTAATTCAAATGTCATGCCCCCTGCTTTTCCTGACACTCTTTTAAACTTTTGGGGGTTAGTGACTTTTAGATAAAAGTTGGCAAGGTGACACAAGGATCTTTTAAACTTCTTCCACTCTCAGTCACATTTCATTGACAGATTTCTGCATAGCTTTTATTTGTGAGTGAAGCTGACAGAACCCTGAGGGCTCCCTGTTCCTTCACAAGCAGCCTTCTTCCCCACTATTGCTCTCTATTGTCAGGTGGGGTAAGACCTTGACTGTGACTTTTTTTCCTCCTCCTTCTGATGTCTCTTCCCCACACCGGATGATGGCTGCCTGGTTATATAAAGTGGAGATGACATTGGCATGGGGAGTTCTTTATTTCTTCCGCATGTTATTGTAATGAGCAAAATAAAAATGACCAGCAT
Source organism: Rafetus swinhoei (assembly GCA_019425775.1). NCBI lineage: Eukaryota > Metazoa > Chordata > Testudines > Trionychidae > Rafetus > Rafetus swinhoei. The sequence goes on from CM033438.1 coordinate 7,597,007, forward strand.
TAGGTTATGTCATCTGCTCACAAAGCTGGGCTAAGGCTTGTACCTGTTGCTCCATGGAGATGGCCCTGCTATGAGGATTGAAATAATTAAAGCCCATTGAAACACTAGGGACATCTCTGGCTTGGGAATGTCGTGTTAGACTGCAATGGAAAACAGATGCTCCCTACTACATTTATGCTCTAAGTGAAAGTATAGCAGATGCAAAACAACATTAAAATGGTATCAGGGCTGTAAATACTGCTTATAATTACTGCACCAGCCAGGTAATGTCATTTGCAGCAAGTCAGCTTTCTCCAAAGGATGCTGCAGGCACAGCGCGGATGCATAATGTGTTTTAAATGACAGATTTGTGCATTTCCCCCCCTTTTAACATATGTGTGGGTAAGCTTAAGTGCCCATGGGGGAGCTGAGGAGAGTTCCGGATAGTTAGATGATGTGGGCAAGATCCTGCTCTTACTGGTAGGATACACACTGGAATATGGAATGGAGAGCAGCTGCATGTTAGATACAACTATCATCCTGCTGGCACAGAGGAGGAATGGCTCAGGCTAGACAGCCACAGTGTAGTACGGAAAGGAGCAGTGTGAGCTCCTGCAGACAGATACAAGCCAGTTGGGCCCTGTTATCTAAGAAGGGGAGAAGCAACGGAAACCTGATGGCCTCGTGCCAATAGTGACACCAGAGGGCAAGAAATCTACAGAAGAGGAATGAAATGCCATGGAGTGGAGGAAAAGGTGACTCAGAATCAGAACAGCATGAGCAGGTGGCGTAAGGAGAACAAAACAAGATGGTGGGGGGAGAGGAGGAGAGATGAAATAAAGAGGAAAAAGGAGACAGCGCTCAACTAGTAAAACTAAAACTAAATTTACAAAGGCTAAAATATCTTGATGTACAATTTCCAGTGTGTGCTTGTTTGAAACTCAGCCCTCTTGAGAACTGTAGGAATTGAACTGGAGACTGGGTGGGGTGAGAGCTGGCCTGGCAAGTAGGAGGGGAAGAGCACACTAATGGGAGCTACAGAAAAGTGTGAGCCCCCCCTCGACGCTGGGGCAGCAAAAGTAGAGTTCTACTAAAAAATGTCCGGTAGTAATTAGAAGCACATAAAACGGGCAGATGTCAGGCAGTTCAAGGTTTAATACTGCAGCCCATCACCAGAGCATCTAAGCACCCTGCACCTTAAGCCAAAAGCAATAGAGAAGCTCCTGTTGAATTCCCTGGAGTTTTTGACTCATCTAGAACCTCTGTGTGGGGGACAGGGTTGCATTTTATTTTAAAATTATTAATTTACTTTTATTAAAGTTAATTTTGTTTTAGGTGTGTGTGTGTGTGTGCTTGTGGGTTTTGAGTTGAAGGGGTGCCAAGATAGGCATTCTTAGGGTAAAAAGGCCTGTACAGAGGAAGGGTTTGCAGAAAAGCACAACTATCACAGTGGTTCATAGATCTAGATTTGGTCTTCAATATAGTCCTAATCCATTAATTGTTTTGAAGATGAGAAGCCAAGGCTTAAACTGGAATTGGATGCTGCGTGGTGGGCCAGTGGAAGGACTTGAGCATAGGCCTGATATGATCACAGCACTTGAAACTACAGAGAAGATGAGTAGCCAAGTTCCAGATGAGCTGCATCTTATGTAATGTCTTCAGCTTCAGATACCATGAATTTCTGTAGTCCAGCCTGGAGGTGGATGAATGCACGGATCACGGGAATTAGGTCCTTGTCCATAAGGAAAAGTTGAAGTTTCCTAGCAATCTGGAGATGAAAGACGGCATTTCTAGATACTGCTTCTGGATGGGCAAACCTGATACTTCAGGCAGAATGAGAGCTGTGGAACAATCCTTCTTTGAGGTGACAATAACCAATTACAGAGAGAGACTGCAGAACTGGAATTCACCTACAAGTTTGACACTGTTACTTCTTCTGCTGTTGTGTATATCTCGGTTTCTGTTATTTCCACCCCAACTCCTCTGATGAAGCGGGATTTACCCATGAAAGCTCATGATCCTATATATTTTTTTAGTCTCTGATGCCACAAAACTACTCATTTTTATAGATACTGAAGTGAGGGTCCTTGAGAAAGTAAAATACTGTATTACAATGTGACTGTGACGACTCAATGGAGGAATTTCTTCCAAACTTTATTGTGAACTACCCATATTTCAGCAGCCAACCCTTTAGTTTTTCATGCTTTAGGGCTCACTTTCCCAGTTGTCTGACTGCAGACCTTCATGGAGCAGATAGCATAAAGAGCAGCAGCAGAAGCCTCTTCTCACCCACGTTTCTCTGAGTCTGAAATGGAAGGGACATTTTATTATGCCCCCAAAAGAATTTCAGACTGTGCAGGCAACATCTACATGACATCAGAGTATGATGTGCAATTATAGAATCATTCTGTTGCATCACTCAAAACCCCATGATGCTGTATCAGTGTCCTGTGTTACGTACACTGGCCTAAATTCATTCAGGTTTTCGCAATTTGCATCTCCTGGCAACCATACATGTTTGAATGTGGCCCCTATTCTTTGTGACTTAGGCGTACAAATACACCCCCCCAACATGAATACAGTTACAGCTGTAATGTGATTTTAAAAACAGAAAATCCCTTTCTGAATCCATCTAGAGAGATCCGGTGCATTAACTAATCAAACTGATTTCAAATTGATTATTGCAAATTGCCAATGATAATGGAGTTCTCAAAATGGGAGTAATACTAATAATAACAAAAGGAAAGGCTGTAGCACGTACCTTGGCTAACCAATCTTTGGGCACTTGCTAAGGATGAATTTTTGTCCCTTTTCCCAATACAAAGATCTCTCTGTGAGTTGGTAACCTTAGATTAATGTCCTAATCTGGGTGTTCCCATTCCCAATGCTTGGATTGTTGTTTGTTTGGTCCCTCTCCCCATGCCTCTTTTACAGTTCATGCCTTGCATTGTCCTGCCAACTGCATGGTGAGGTTGGTGGTAATTGGCAAAGGTCCAGTGGGAAGTGACGGGCTGCTGAATACAGGCATTTCTCACACTTCACAATGTGGGCAGCAGCCCGGTGCACCTTCACACTTGTTTCCTTGGCAACCAAATCACTCTGCCAAAGCTCTGCAATGTCCAAAAATAAAACTAGATGACACCAGAGCTCCTTAAAACATCTCCCTAGTGCCACTCAATCTGTCGCTCCCTGAAATCTTGTGTGCTTCAGAACCGCCTTGTGCTAGCTGGGGGAGCCTGGCTGTTAGAAAAGGAGTGAAAGAAATCATTCCTCCTGGAAGATTGTTTGCTGATATATCCAGATCAGTTGGGCTTCTGAATAAGCCAGGGAATATGTACACTTTCACACTTGTAGGACACATCAAGTGGCTTAAGATGGTTGCACCAGCTGCTCCCCCATATAGCCTGAACAAAGTTGCTGAGCAAGGTACAAAAGAAGTAAAATGGTTTAGGGGCTGGAGCAGCAGACTTGCCATTAGGAGACCTGGTTTCTAAGCCTGGCTCTGCTCTCCACTAGCTGTGTGACACCTTGGGCAAGTTAATTCATTGCTTTGCCCTCCCACCTTTTGTCTGGCTTGCCTATTTGGATTATTTGTTACAAGGTGTTTGTACAGCAGCTCACACAGTGAGGACCTGATGTTGGTTATGACATGCAGGTGCTATTGTAATGCAAATCATGAATGATGAGCTATCCTTTGAATTGACAAACATTTATACTGTTACATAACAGGATCAACCTTCTGCTTACACCCTTTTCTACCGTTATGTCTAATTTTGTAAGCAAGTCATTTTGAAGTGAAGTGAAACTTGGGGTATGCTTGACAAATCAGACTCCGGCAAAGGGGTACGGTAGTCTGGAAAGGTTGAGTACCACAGAGCAGGAAGTCTGGCTACTGCTGACAGCTTGTCACTTGAATCTGTGGGCTCCTTTGGCAGAGATCTGTTCATGGGAGCTACAGGTACCTGGTCCAATCCTGGCTGATGTTCCCTGTTTATAGCTATAACCTGTTTTATTAACATGAGAGTTAATAAAATTGCTGTGCCCATATTGCCTGATATTCAAGCTTACCTGTTGGGGTTTGAATGTAATCACCTCCTCTCTGATTACCATAAACACTTTGATAAACTATCCTTTACCAGATGTCAGAGAAGCCTTATCTCTCTGCTAGGGAATTTGTTCCTGTGATTCTGGAATACCTGTCTAATATACAGAAGATAATTTCTAGGGAGAAGTTTAAGGACAAGTCTTGGGACTATAAAATTACTGCGTGGGCACCATTGTGTGCAGCAAATTAGCCTTTGGGCTAATCCACTGATTCTGTCTTCAGCTGATCATGCCGTGTGTTGGGAGAGGTGGGGTGTTGGTGTGGGAGGTATGTCCTGCCTTTCTTCCTCTCTGGGGTTCTATAATAGGAAGAGCCACTACTCCTGTGGCTGTGCTTCACAAGGGAAGAGGAACGGCTTCCCCTTGTTAAAACAAACGATTTGGTTTAGTGAGGGGAGAAAGCTCCCTTTGCTGTAAGAGTCTTGCTTTTAATTCTTAGCCCTAAAAGACCAGGAGAGACCTTCCATTCAAATGTATCGCCTTATTGGCCCAAGCAGTGTAAGATAATAATTCAGCTCTTACATCAGGGCTTGGGCTCACTGCTTCCACAGCCTCTCTTTAAGTGAAGAACGGGATGACTGAGCTGGAAAGGAAAGGAACGTATTGCATGGCTAATAGATTCATTGTCTCCTCCTCTGTGATTCCCTGGCAAAGTAATCATTGCACACAATCATGCAATGTCATTAGCACTATCTTAGGGCTCTGTAATACAGGAGATCTCTGGGGGCACCACTGAGAGGTTCAAATCAGGGTAAACTGCTTAGAAACAGGGGGTCCTTCATTATAAGGCACACCAAACCAGTCACCACGAGGACTTCTGTTTGCCATACTAGCTAGCAAGAAGTCATACAAGTAATCCCCTTTCCTGTGCCATCACCAGTGCCCCTCCTTATAGAGATGAAAGGTTATGAAAACCAATCTCACCAAATCAGAACAGGTTCTCCTGATCCCAAAGGATGAGCCACATTCCCAGGTCAATTTATACCTCAGATCTTACCCCAAAAAACATGCTCTGCCAATCCAAAAAAACATGCTCTGAAATCTAACGGTTTATTAATAAAAAGAAAGGGTGAGAGTAAAATTATTAAAGGAATCAAATTGCACACACCAGTTGCAAAGTTCTTGGTGCAGGCTTGTCGCAGAGATGGAATAAACTGCTGTCTTAAAACAAGTCTCTGGAATACAGTTTCAGTTCATAGTAGAGATTCTTCATGAGTGATTCTTCATGAGCTGGAATGAAGACAAAATGGAGGAGCCCTCAGGGCTCACTTTATACTCTTGCCCATGTGGAGGAAATCCCATTGGTCTCACTTTGTGAAATTATGTCCCAAGATGGAGTTTGTCACATGAGCAAGTCACCTGTCCATGCCTACCTCAGTCCTTTTCAGGCAGCAGCCATTGCTTACATGATGGTCTGAACCTTCACAGAAAAGCTCATCAGATGTGTATTGGTACCACCAACTGTGCATTGTCAGCCAAGTACTGCTATTCTCTTGCCAATAGTCTTCTACAATAGGCCGGCCAAATCTCCCGTTGATGACTGCCAGAAACAAATATTTGAAATACAAGTATATAGCCAATACGCATAACTTCAAATACAAAAATTATACATGCATATGACTAGTATAAACAGAATTAGTGAATCATCAACTTTCTATAGACATCTCACTTGGCCCACTTTGTCCAAGATTTGGTGCAAACATGTATCCGTGAGTACAACAGTGCTTTGTATGTGTATTTCACAATCCAATAGTGTCATAGGCTCCCATCTAGAAATGGAACTGGAGATACTGGGCTGTGATGGTTATTCCCTTATATAAAAACTAGAAGAGGCCAAAATATTTTCAGCACAGTTTGGGTTGTTTTTGTGTTTGTTTTTTTAACAGAAATGGCCTTTCAAATTTGTTGGTGAAAAATTGTGTTTTCAAAAAGTTCCATAAACAATATTTTTTCTCTTTTCTTTTTGTATTTCCCTTTTCCCTTTTGCTTTTAAAAATCTTTTAAAATTGTTGGTAAAGGAAAGGACAAAAGGAAAAACTGAAATAACAGATTAATTTTTTTGGAAAAACATCACATCAAATTGAGGGAGGGGACTCTCAACCTTGGCTTCACACAAAACCAACAGCATCATTTTCAATTATTTTTGTAGTTATTTGTCCAGTTTTTGACTCTCTATTAGTCTACAGGAGACTCTTAAAGGTATCCAAGACACATCACTGAATGGCTGTGTGAAATGAGTTGATGGCCTCTGTCCAGTTCCCAGTGAAGATGCACCCAAACTGCAAAACCGAAAACTAGCAATGGCCCTAACTGAGAGCCCTAGGTCTCAACAGACCATGGGAGAAATCCTGGCTGCATTGAAGTTAATGGCAAAACTCCCATTGACTTCAGTAGAGTCAAGCTTTCATCCCCAGGATTAAAGAGGCTTGAAGAGTGAATTCCCATCTTGGGGTAGTCTTTCCCATTCGAGGCTGGGGCAGCATGAGGGAAGTTTGTAGTACAGTTGACGGGGTAAAGTATTTGTTGTCTCAGTCCAGCAGTTTTCACTTGCATTTAACTTATATGGAGGTTTTTGTTTTTGTTTTGTTTAAACCCACAGATTTCTTCCATGAGCACAAAGGGGAGGGCAAGTACGAGTTTCCCATAAGTCCTCTATCTCCTGTGCTTCTTATTGAAGAACCTTAAAGTGCAAAGGTCTTCTTTTGAAAGTTGGGAAATGTGCTCATGTCAAAGTTTCTTCCCAGGTTATTAGGGCAGGACTCACTGCTAGACTATGAATTCCCAAGCATGTTTACTAGCAGCCTGATCCAAAACCCATATAATGATTTTCCATTGACTCCTGTGGGCTTTGGATCAGGCCCTAAAGCAAGGAATGAATCTGTCCAGCTCTAAAAGAAGGAATGGGTCTAACCCTCAGGAAGATCTTCCGTGATATTATGCAAGATAGAATCCTTCCCTTGCTCCTATGTATCAAAAGAATGGTGTAGACTGGTTTAAACTTCCAAATGATGCCAGCGCTGTTGGTAACTACATATTGAATCTGGTCTTTGGATTGGAACAATTGAGAGGCTAAAATAAGAAGTTGTCTGGGACATGGGAAGTCCTGCCAGCATTTTCCTTGGTCTGTTTCCAAACAGATACAATCTGTGCTTGAGGAAACAAAAGAGATGAGTCAGTCCTCTCAGTGAAGATTATTATAGGAACCTCTTATTGCCTCCAATTTAGCCTCAGTCTGTGTGGTTAATTTTCTTTTCAGTATTCCAGTTCTCAAACATCTTACTGAGTCTATTAAATGAAACGATTTCTGACATAGGCTTTGGTTGTCTCCCAAAATAGTATGGGATTGCTACAGAGCATTATAGGATTAAAGCAACATGGACAAAAATTAATATCTTCCCCAACTTAAATGTAATAGAGAGCCCATCTTTGGATCAGAGGCATCTGAATCTCTCGTGTGAGGAGTTTTGTATCCAAAAAGAGATTGGCAGAGGTTCCATAACTGAGGAATGTCGCTTATCTTTGAGCACACAGCTTGTGCCACTACTGGCTTTGTATATATGAAACTCTGGAGGCAAAATGAGGGAATACTGATTCAGCTCTCCAGCCCAATTGGTTGATTTATTCACTAGCAGTGGCTGGGACTCTCAGGGTAATTGTTCAGGATTCAAGATGGCACTGAGTTGTGGGGGTGATACTCTGGAATTGCTCTGTATGAATTGCTCTGGGCTCTATGCAGCCCAGCACCCATACCAACACCCCCGCGAAGTTGGGGCTGAAGCTGTGGGGGAAAGAAACACTCCCGGACTAGACAGACTGGATGCCATTTATTGTAGTGTTGTCTGGTCCACCCGGCCAGGAGAGTTGGCAGCCTTGAGCCAGGCCGGGAGGGAGGTGTGGGCCAGAGGAGCCACAGGTGACCACATAACCGGTCAGAGAAAAGAGGCATTTTTAAGGGGAAAGAGCCTCTTCTCTCAAGACACCCACTGTGTGGTCAGTCTCTAGCCTGTGAGGGCCACTCACTTCTTCCTGGTGAGCAGGGGCTGGGGCGGCAGCTGGGGGTTGGGGAGGGGAACTGCTGGACTGGTTGGGAAGGTGTGGCCAGGAAATGGGGCAGCCAGACCAGTGCTGAGCTGGGCAGGTGGCTGGGGGATGGTGCTGGGGGAGGCTGAGCCCATAGGCTGCACAGGGCATCATGACATTTGGAGCAATTTGGTATCCCAAATTTCATGGTGCCCTATGTGGTTGCGTGTTTTGCCTATCAGTAGGGATAGACCTGCGTATGAAGCCAGTGAGGACTGTGGGGTGGTATGTCTACTGTTTCTCAGCATGCTGTCAGAGCACGACGCTTTGTACAGATTCGACCTGCCCAGGTCTGGCCTCAGAGAATTCAACATCCCCCTCCATGCCATGTGCTCCCTGCCCGCGGGGGAGTGAGAGGCTCCTCAGCAGCGACTCAGCCTGTGTTGTAAAATGCCAGGTTTATTTGTCAACAGGGACACAGCATAGAATGGGTCTTAGCACAGAAAATGGGGGCATGCAGTAAAAATGGGATCATTTTTAGTTACAGCGCACACATTTACACATTACCTTATAACATGAGATACAGACACTCATAAGTAGGATTAATACATGCAGCATTCTACAAGCTAGGTCTAAACACATTCTCATCATTTTAGCATCTAGTTTAATAATGCTAACACACAAGTGAACCAGACTGGTTCCCAGCCAGGCATTTGTCAGTATTCACTGAGCCCAGGCCTTGGCATGAGTTTTCATCGGATCTGCCAGCGTCCCAGCAGGTGTGTTGGTTATCTGCACAGCTTTGACTGCTGCTCTCCAAACCGTAGAATAAGCCCATTTCATAAATATAAACGACCTACTTGCCAAACTTGGGATTTTAAATTAAGCCAGGCAATTCTATAGTCTTACTGGCTATAAGGTGTCACACCACGCACTTTCAGTTAGACCTGGTGTTTCTGTATGGGGTGCAGTGTTTCGGATAGAGGTGCATCTTCTTTGCAAACAAGGGTGATAGATTTGGGATGCAAGCTGGGTGGAAGCCTTTTTTTTTTTCTTCCTAGCTGTAGCTAATAACTGTTACATCCCTTGTTTCAGAGAAGCATTGATTCCATATAACATGACAATAGGTTCCTAGAACAAGGACTTGCCACCTAAGTACAAAATTGGCTACGCAACTTTGAAAATTAGTTCATTTCAGCTTGCCTTTAAAATGTGAGTGCACATTGGTACCGACTTTTAGCATACCATACATTTAGAATGTGAGACATCTGACCGAGGATTGGCACATTTTTAATTTAGTGCATCATAGATTAGTTAAAATACAATGTTTCTTATTTAGAAAGGAGTCTCAGAAAATGAAAATATTAGGTTAGTACTCAGCAAAATAAATTCCCTCACTCCTCTTTTCCTCCACTCCCCCCGCAAAAAAGGAAAGAAAAACTGATTTTAAAGCTGCCCATAAGGATTCTTAGTGTTCCTCAAAGCACTGGTACTCAATACAGGCCATCTGTGCTATTTAAGTTCGTAACTACCTGTTTGTTACTCAGCTGCATTAAACACTGCTACATACTTTTGCCTATGCTAGAGCTCAGTAATACAATCACGTGCTAATAAATTCATTTTCTACTTGACTGCTCATTTGTTGAAATATTAGTACGTTGGAAGAATACAATCATAGTGAATGTGGGATTGACTAATCAACGCATAACGAACAATCAGAAAATACAGATGTTTGAGAGAGATGACCGCAGTGCAGAATGACTGCACCAAGGATGGGAGGAGAAAAGCAGGTGGAACTGCAGCCAAAACATGACCCTGAGCCCCTCCTGCACCCATTAAATGTCCCATTTTCCTCAGACACATCAAGGTGCTGCTGGCTGGATCATAGCTCCAAATTAGGTGTGTCAATGTGTAGTCAAGTACATGATTAAACAATAAGTCAAGGCTTATCAGTTAATCTTATCGACTACGCACACTCTTCCCCTCCTTGCTACCTCTGTATCAAAGGCAGCAAGGGGGGGCAGAGCTGGTGCCTGTGAGGAGCCAGCTTTTAAGCTGGCACCTTATGAGCGCTGGACCCAGTGGAGCTACCTGCCCCCTCCCAGCCCAGTGCTGCTGCCTCTGATAGAGAGGCAGCAGTGCGGAGGATGAGGGGAGTAGGAAGGAACTTAGGGTATGTCTACACTGCCACCCTAGTTCGAACTAGGGTGGCTAATGAAGGCATTCAAACTTGCAAATGAAGCCTGGGATTTAAATATCCTGGGCTTCATTTGCATGTTCCCAAGCGCCGCCATTTTTAAATGCCCGTAGTTGAACTACCTGCCCACGGCCACATCGCCGCATGGACTAGGTAGTTCGATTAAAGCTCCTAATTCGAACTACCTTTATTCCTCCTGCAAGGAGGTTTAATGGTAGTTCGAATTAGGAGCTTTAATTCGAACTATCTAGTCTGTGCCACGTGTAGCCGCTGGCAGGTAGTTCAAACTACAGGGCATTTAAAAATGGCGGTGCCCGTGAACATGCAAATGAAGCCCAGGATATTTAAATCCCGGGCTTCATTTGCAAGTTCGAATGCCTACATTAGCCACCCTAGTTCGAACTAGGGTGGCAGTGTAGACATACCCTTATACATGTGGGAAACCAGCTTTCAAGCCCACGCATATCAGTTCATGCAAGCTGCTTGCCCCCTCTCCACGCTGGGGAACCAACTTTTAAGTCTGTTCTCCTCATGTGCTGGCTCCATGGAATTGCCTGCTCCCTCCCCCCATGCTGCTGCCTCTATCAAAGGCAGCAGTGTGTGTGTGGGGAACGGTGCGGGGGGTGCAGGGAAGGCTGCCATGGATCCACATTGACAGGAGCGGCTACCACGGAGCAGCCTCTGTTTGAGGGGAGCTCAGGCCCCCTGTGGACAGAGCCTGCTACCATCCAGTGCTTCTGCACAAGGAAGCTCTGATGGCTTTGAATGGCCATCAGAGCACCTGTGCTTTTTCCAATAGAGGTTTCTGGTGCAAGAAACTCTTGTTGTCCATCCACACATGCCTTTTCGTGCAAGAGCTCTTGCACAAAAGGGCTTATTCCTCATAGAAAGAGGAATAACTCTTGTGCAAAAAGCCCTGTCTTCTGACGATCTACTGGACTTTTTCTTGCACAAAAGTACACTTGTAGTGTGGATGCTCCGTGAGTTTTTGTGCAAGAACTCTGCAGTGTATGTGTTTTGCTGTATTTGGTGGACATCCTTGGAAGCATTCAAATGATCTCTAATGCTGAAGGAGAGTCATGTTTTGTTTTTTCCATTGTGTTATGCAAATTTGTCTTATTCTGCTGCACCACAGCCTGCTGTTTCCATGTGTAAACTACACAAGTTGAATACTATTGATGGCCTAACTGTTTTGGAAACACCACAACACCTTTGCTGACCCCCACCCAATCTGTGTATTCCTGCATCTCTGCTGGAGCCCTGCAGGCCGTTTGTCTCCGCAATATATCCCACTGCTGTTCTCCACTCTGGCACTTGGACTGCAGAAGGGCCTGCAAGAGACATTAAAAATACCTTGCCACTAAAGGCTTGTGTAACTTTTCTGTCAGGTGGAGCCAGCAGCACTCAGGGCCGGGTTCAATATCTAGGGTTCCTCTCCATCCATCCAACACAGAACTGGCTCAAGCCCCCACCTAGTAACCCGGGAAATTCACACAACACCCCTGGGTGCCTCTGAGAGGCAATGCTTCCCCACGCACTGCTGGTACCCTACTGACTACTTGTCGCTTCGCTCTGGTGCTGCCCTGCTGGCCTCTCATTCATCTCTCCAATGCCACCCTGCTGTCTGTCAGTCACCATCCACTGCCATCCACTTCTTGGCTGTGACTCCTGCCATCAGTCTCAACTGATTTCAGCTCCCAGTGATTTCAGTCTTGACACAATTAACATAAAAGAAGAGGCTCTTAATGATGCCTATTTAGCGCTGCTCTTTGAACTGTGTGTGTGAATCAGGTCAAACCTGTCCAGACAAGAGAGGCTATGCAGCCTCCTGACCAGAATGACCTTCCCATACCTGCTCTCCTCTTACTGAACTCTGAAAGTCAAGCTTAGCAAGGTTATTTCTGCAGTGAGCCTTTTCCTTTGGAACAATTTAGCAGTCTACTTTTCTGTATTCTCATAAAATTGCAAACATTGGTAACAATATTTTAGCTCTCCTTGCATTTAATACAAACATAGCTGGGTTTGGATCACAAATTAAGTTGATTACACCGAGCAAAATACCACGCCATCTGCTGAATATCAAACAAATCTAAGCAAAGTTGGTAAGGAATGGCAACCATGCAGTCCACCCCATTAGCTTCCCAAAGACGTTTCATGGCCTCTGCCAGTAAATTAGTTCCTGAATCTGTAAGCATGTCTGAGGGCCAACCTATCATGGCAAAAATATTTATTAGTGCCCAACATAAACTCCTAGCCTTGATGTTCCTAGAGCTATTGCTTCAGGCCATCAAGTGGCAAAATTAATGTGTGTCAGTATATATTGTTTCCCTTTGGGTGTCTTTTTAGGGAAAAGACCAAGAATATCCACAGCTACATGCTGGAATGGAACCTCTGTTATGGGGAGTGGCTGGAGAGAGGCTTTGACCTGGTCTTAGGGCTTTCCCACCCCCTGGTATACCTCATAAGACAGGACATCATGGCAGTCCACACAAAAGCAGGTTTCCCTGGATGGCAGATTTCCCTAGATTTGCCCATCCCCTGTAAGTGGAATGATTGGTCCTCTTCACTCTACTATGGCCACTAGGATCATGGGCTAAGCTCAAGAGCTTTACCCTGTACTCATTTGGAATTAGCAGCTGTCTCTAAGGATGCTGGTTCTTCTTGTACTCACCAGAAAGTCTCTTTGTATAGAAGTCCTCTTTCTACAACCAACCTGGACCTGTTTGAAGAGCTGAAACAGTAGGTCGTTTGAGGCTCTCATCTGCTTCTTCCTCTGTCTGGAACTGCTGCCTTGGTGCTGGAGACATCAGCTCACTGCTGGGTTGTGGGCTTGTGCTTGGTCCCTCTGGAAGCGAGGCAGGAAATGTGGGTGTCTCTGCTGGCTGTGAATTGTTCTCTGCTGATGCACTGGGTTGTGTTCCATGCTCCAGCCCCTGGGTTTCAGGGACTGGATCTATGGCTCCTATATTAGACATTGGTCTGGAATCTGTTTCTGCCACCAGTCTGGGTGTCCAGCCATAGGGAGTTTGGGGACACAGACTAGCCCTTGTAGAAGGCTCAGGAAAGGGGTGAGATGTGGTGGCCTGCTTAGCCCTGCTGCGAGTGACCATCCCCACTCTCCTGGCTTGCCTCACATGTCCTCTCCCACACAGGAATGAGATAATCTTCATAGACTCCAAAAGTCCAAATCCCTGACTATCCCTTGTACGTAACAGGAAACTTGGCTGCAGGCAGGTCAAAAGAGTCTGCCTTGAAGGGTTGAACTGTTACTTGGGCCTGGGGATTACAGTGGATGAGAAGCTGGATATAAGTCAACAGTGTGCCCTTGTAGCCAAGAAGGCTAATGGCATATTGGGGAGCATTAGTAGGAGTATTTCCAACTGATCTAGAGAAGTGATTATTCCCCTTTATTTGGCACTGGTGAGGTCACATCTGGAGTACTGTGTCCAGCTCTGGGGCCCCCATTACATAAAGGATATGGGTACACTGGAGAGAGTCTAGCAGAGAGCAACCAAAATGATTAGGTGGCTTGAACACATGACTTATGAGGAAAGGCTGAGGGATTTGGGTTTATTTAATCTACAGAAGAGAAGAGTGAAGGGGGATTTGATAGCAGCCTTCAACTACTTTAAGGGGGGTTCCAAAGAGGATGGAGAGAGGCTGTTCTCAGTGGTGACAGATGGCAGAACGAGGAGCAATGGTCTCAAGTTACAGTGGAAGAGGTCTAGGTTGGATTTTAGGAAAAACTATTTCACTAGGAGTGTGGTGAAGCACTGGGATGGGTTCCCTAGGGAGGTGGTGGAATCTCCATCCCTAGAGGTTTTTAAGTGCTGTCTTGTCAAAGCCCTGGCTGGGATGATTTAGTTGGGATTGGTCTTAATTTTAGATGGAGGTTGGACTCAATGACCTCCTGAGGTCTTTTTCAACCCTAGGATTCTATGATTCTATGAATTTGGGATTCACTAGGGACCTGTTGATAGCTGATACCAGAGGGTTACTGCTAGATAAAGTTCCTTCTAGATGTGAAGATGGACACATGGAGTCTTTTGGTGGAAGAAGTTCCAATGTTTTTAAGATGCAAATCTATTAGTTCCCGTTTTGCTTCACAGCCCACGAATGGCCACTTGACCAGACTGCCAGTCAACTTCTATGATGCTTGGCTAGAGGTGTTAACTTGTCCTTTGTCTTTGAGAAACAAATTTACCCACTCTCCAGGCTTGTCTGATAAAAACATTTCAGTTATAACTTCAGCTTATGTTCATAACTGTACATACATGAGTGCTGGGTATCATAGGCATGGGAAGACTCTGCCTTCCCAAACAGCCTGATGTGGCCATGACAAAGGCTGGGGTAGGCAGGCTGGAGGCCATGGTGTGCACAAGCCTCCCACCCAGGCTGGGGCCACACCACCAGTCCTCTTGGCCCTGGGACTATGTTGCGTTCCTGTCCACCTGATGATGGGGCTGGAGGTGGTCTAGCCATGCTGCCCCCTGCCCACCCAGAGCTGGGACTGCTGACCCCTGGAGGTGTGGCAGCTGTGGGTATGTTCTGAGGTATGATGGGAGAGGGAGGGCAGAAGGGGCTGGCCCTCGAACAGAGTCGGAGAGGCCAGGGCTACTTCCCCCAAGGATGCATTCACCCATATGTACGTATGATGTAGCTATACACACGTCACCATAATATTATTGACCAGCAAGTTATTAGTTTTCAAAGGACACCTCACAAGGCATGTTTTGTACAAAGATTATTACGATGGTTTGTTGGGTGTGGATTTCATCACAGCTTCCCAATGCATGCAGAAGGGCACCCATTAGCTGTGCTAGAGGTAGCATGATAAAAATAGCAGAGGGGTCTGGGACCTGCTGCAGCTCTGGGCAGGCAAGCAGCCCACTCAGTCCCAGCTTGCGCTGGGTCTGGGAGCTCAGTCCCCACTGAACAACAGGCAGCCAGTCCATGAGGGGAGCTGGTTTTTAAATTGGCTCCCCTCATGGACCAAATCCTGCCTGGCACCCTGCGCTGCTGCCTGTCTTACAGAGGAAGCAGTGAAGCGTGGCACGGTGCTCCTCAGCAGGGGGGCCAAAGTGCACTGGCTGCTGGCCCTGCCCCTGGGGTATAGAATAGTTGAATAATCAATAAGAATTCATGAGGTTACTCGACTATTCAATTAACAGACATTTCACATCCCTAATTCAAAGGCAGTACTATATGCTAGGTTTACATATCTGTGACTGTGATCAGAACCTGATCTTAAAAATGACTCTCATGCCCTAAAAATAATAGAAGCATGTCCTCCATTTTTGGCTCTCCCCAGGGAAGCAGATGAGGCCACGTGTGACCTTTCTGCTTTTGTTCCTGAACAAAATAAGCTTCCGGCTGGGAATGGCTGTTTTGATGTTCATGAGCAGTTCAGTGATGCTGTCCTTTGAAATGAGCCCTGTTAGCAGCGATTAGTGTGAGTTATGGTGGGGTGATTAATGTGCCTGTGTGATTAACCTCAAGACCGGGTGTTTGCGTGCGTGTGAGCATGTATACACACCTTTTGATGAGCATTCATTGAGGTTTTTCTCCCTCCCTCCCCAGTAGACTTATGTTCATATATTCACTCTGGTTCCAGATTACCTTTCGAGAGGACTCTCAGTTTCAAGTGATACAAAGGTTATTCTCTTTAGAGGGGAGGCTAGGAATGAGGTGTCCGGAGGGGAAAGAGGAAGCAAACTCCTTGTGCCCTTTATAGGGTTCAGACTGAAATGTGTGTGTGTTTAGGTAAATTCAAAACAGGAGGAAACTAGAGCAGATGCTAGTTAGGAATATATGTGTATTTTGGAAATGCAGCCAGCATGGGCTATGGAAGGGTAAGGCACAGAACTGGTTGGTGTAAATATGTGTGTAAAGCATAAATAAGTTAATAATCTTGGTTGGCAGTTGTGTGGAGAAGAAGGTGTATTTTTTTTCTTCTCTGTTTCTGCTGGCCGCTGTTCTTTATTGTCTCTCCCAGGTAGATCACTCCTTGCTATAAATTTTCTTATCTCCAGTGCTTTTCCAATTACAGATAACAACAGAAAAGCAGTCATTGGTTCCTAAAAGGTCATCAAGATATAAGGCCCGATTGGGAAAGGAATGACTTACGGAGTTGGGTTGTGTAAATCTGGGGAAGTTTTATGCACAAGTCAAGCACAAAATGTGAGATTCATAAAAAACAGATTTACACTGGTTTCAGTTAGTAGAAATCAAGATGGTTTGTGAACATTTCCCTTCTTCTCTAGGCCTGTGCGTATGCAAAGAAAAAGCTTTTGTAAGTGGTCTTTCAAGTGAATTTAGTGCAGGAGAAGGTACCTCATTGACAGCCTGGAAGAGTGGAGACCTCTGCTTTTTCAAAGGCTATTTATAGTGTAAGCAATATTAAAACAGGTCCTCTCCTCACACCCTGCTCTGCCAGTGACCTGGCTATGACCTTCTCTTTGGATGAGAGGGCAATTTGGTTTCCTCTGCTCCGGAGAGAGTCCCACCTGAGAGGATGGTGATATAGACGCTTGTTTGCTCCGATCAGGATTATTTTCTCCAGCTCATTTCACACAGGGCAGGTCACTGCAGGGCCATTGAGGCTTTGTTGCTCTGCTCACTGGTGCAGCTCTCTGTCTAGTTCACACGAACCTAGAAGCAAAAGGCTCCCTGGCTCATGACCAGGGACAACCTCTTCCACAACTCTGCACTTGGTTCCGCTTAGAACAGACAATGTGGAAGTTGGGCGAGAACTGATTTCCGAATGTAGAAAGCAAGGATGCTTGTTCTTAGCTCCCAGTGCTGTAGTGCAGGGTGCAAGTTCCCCCTCCCCCCGGGAATGAGGCTGGCCTCTCTAAAGAGGGGACACGTAAAGGACATTTCCTCCATGGCTGCCTGGGGAGAAGAGTCCATTCATTGCCACCTAAGTTTCCCTCCTTTGCTTCTCCCCCTGCACTGCCCCAGATGACTCTCTTCCATCCCTTGCTCCCAGTACCATCCCTTACTCCTCTTGCCTCCATTGTCCCTGTGCTCCCTTCATCATTCCACTCCTCCCCTTGCCCTGCTTCAGCACTGCAGCCAGCTGCCTCCGCAGCCCCTCCCTTGCCATAGGCTGGCAGCTGTTCTTGGAGAGGTCCAAGTGTTTGCACAGCAGCTGCCTCTCTAGCCATCTGAATGTAAATCCTAGAATTGGAGATCAGCAAGCCCAGTGCCCTGCACTCAGGCAGAACCAAGCCCTGACAGGTGTTCGTCTAATCTGCTCTCAGAATTCTACAATGATAGAGATGCCACAACCTCCCTAGGCAATGTACTCCAATGTTTAACCAGCCTGACAGTTTTTCCAAATGTCCAACCTATACCTCCCTTGCTGCAATTTAAGAAAGCCACAGCAAAGTCTTGTCCAGCATTTGAACTCAGCACCTTTTATAAAAGGGCCTCTGCAGGCCGAATCCAGCCCACCAAGCAGGTTGATCAGGCCTGCAGAGGCCCTGTCGCTCCCCCAACCCCAGGCCAATTAGGGTCTGGTGGCTGGGGAACTGCAGGAAGTTTCCTCCACCCTGCCAGGAGCACGCAGTTCTTTGAAGTGCCACGTGCTCCTGGCAGGGTGGGAGGAGACTTCATGTGCTCTCCCACCCCCAAACCCTGATTGGCCTGGGGGCAGGAGGAGCACGAGAAGTTTCCTCCGCCCTGTACTCCCCTGCACTTCACATGCTCCCTGCCCCCAGGCTAGGGTTGCCAGATGGTTGAAACAAAAATACCGAACCTCCCCTCCCCCCAAAAAAGAGCAAAGGGGCTCCCCGACCCGGATACCAATCATGGTCTGTGGATGGGGAAGCCTGGAAGCATCCTGGCCCACCCCTTCTGTTTGAGCCCCTCCCCGCAGTGTGGCTCAGGGCCACTTCAAAATTTTTGAAATTTTCAAAATTATTGCCCACCACTGTTTTACATCCTAAGCAAGAATTCTACCCCTAGACCAACAAACCACTCTTGAGGGGAAAGTGTTTGCGCAGCATGATCTTGTGCACAGAAGCACAGCAATTTACATGCCGATAAAATGGCTTTGCTGACCCAAAGTGCTCCTTGGCCCAGTAAGACGGACAAATGAATAGGAAGGCCCGTGACTACATTTTTATAAAGGATCTAAGTGCGGCCTGATGGCTGCTCTGTGCACGGCATCCCAGCCTCTGGAGGGAGAAGCATGTGACGGCGGCCGTGGCGGTGGCTCTGGTAACCAGGCATTGAGTTAGAGCCGGGAAGCGAGGAAGGAGGGGGATTGGGAGTGCCTGGCTTTGGGGGAGGGATGAGGCATTGGGTTAGAGTGTTATACTTAAAAGTACTGCACGGGATCTTTTCAGGCACAAAAAGCAAAATGCCACATTTATTGGTAATACACACATATAGCAGTCAACACTTCTCATATGTGTAAGCAGGGGCTGAACTGCTGCTTGCTATCAGCCAGCTAAAAGGAGTGAGCTGCCCTGGGGTGGGTGTGCCCACTACAATTGTTTAGCTGTGCAAGATAATTAACTGTTAACTGTTGATATGTAAATACAGCTCATGCCAGGTTGGGGAGGGAATACGAGGTGTGGCTATGTAAATCCAATTAAGCCAGAGCTGATGGAGGATCAGTGTTGGAATGGAATGTGGTGTATTGTAAATAATTTGGGACTGTTGTGGGGGTCACAAATCATGCTACCCCTAAATGTGGGAACTGTAAAACATGCCACCAGTGCTTGCAGGAGAGACACCACCATCATTGTAAGAAGTCTCCGAGGAACAAGCCTCCCCCCTACCACAGTTGAGTGAACTGAGCTGGGGGGAAGGGTTAAAGGGCTTGAGTCAGCCTGCTTCACACCTATCATAGAATCATAGAACCATAGAGCTGGAAGAGACCTCAGAAGGTCATAAAGTGCAGCCCCCTGCTCTAGTAGGACCAATCCCAACTAAATCAACCCGGCCAGGGCTTTGTCAAGCCGAGACTTAAACACCTGTAGGGATGGAGACTCCACTACTTCCCCAGGTAACCCATTCCAGTGCTTCACTACCCTCCTAGTGAAATAGTTTGTCCTAATATCCAACCTGGACCTCTCCCACCACAACTTGAGACCATTGCTCCTTGTTCTGCCATCTGTCACTACTGAGAACAGCCTTTCTCCATCCTCTTTGGAACCTCCCTTCAGGAAGTTGAAGGCTGCTATCAAATCCCCCCTCACTCTTCGCTTCTGCAGACTAAACAGACCCAACTCCTCAGCCTCTCCTCATACGTCATATACTCCAGCCCCTAATCATTTTGGTTGCCCTCCGCTGGACCCTCTCCAGTGCGCCCACATCCTTTTGTAGTGGGGGCCCAGAACTGGACACAATACTCCAGATGTGGCCTCACCAGAGCCGAATAAAGGGGAATAATTACATCTCTGGATCTGCTGGCAATGCTCCTCTTAATGCAACCTAATATGCCATTAGCCTTCTTAGCTACAAGGGCACACTGTTGACTCATATCCAGCTTCTCATCCACTGTAAGCCCCAGGTCCTTTTCTGCAGAACTACTACTTAGCTGGTTGGTCCCCAGCTTGTAACTATGCTTGGGATTCTTCCGTCCTTGTTGAACCTCATCAGATTTCTTGTGGCCCAATCCTCCAATTTGTCTAAGTAACTCTGGACCCTATCTCTGCCCTAAAGCGTATCTACCTCTCCCCCTAGCTTAGTGTCATCCGCAAACTTGCTGAGGGTGCAATCCCTCCCCTCAGCGAGGTCATTAATAAAGATATTGAACAAAACCAGTCCTAGAACCGAACCTTGGGGCACTCCGCTAGAAACCGACTGCCATCCTGACATCGAGCCGTTGATCACTACCCGCTGGGCCCGGCCTTCTATCCATCTTTCTATCCATCTTACTGTCCATTTAGCCAATCTACATTCCCTTAACTTGCTGGCAAGAATATTGTGGGAGACCATATCAAAAGCCTTGCTAAAGTCAAGGTATATCACATCCACTGACTTTCCCACGTCCACAGAGCCACTTACCTCATCATAGAAGCTAATCAGATTGGTCAGGCACGACTTGCCCTTTGTGAATCCATGCTGACTATTCCTAATCACTTTCCTCTCTTCCAAGTGCCTCCAAATGGATTCCTTAAGGATCCCTTCCATGATTTTTCCAGGAACCGAGGTAAGACTGACGGGTCTATAGTTCCCTGGATTGTCCTTCTTCCCTTTTTTGAATATGGGCACTACATTTGCCTTTTTCCAATCATCCGGGATTTCTCCCGATCTCCACGACTTTTCAAAGATAATGGCCAAAGGCTCCTCAATGACATTTGCCACCTCCCTCAGTACCCTCGGATGCATTAAGTCCGGACCCATGGATTTGTGTACGTTTAGCTTTTCTAAATAGTTCCTAACCTGTTCTTTACCCACCAAGGGCTGTCCATCTTCATCCCATCTTGCGTCACTTAGCGCATTAGTCTGGGAGCCCACCTTATCCGTGAATACAGAGGCAAAGAAAGCATTGAGTACTTCAGCTTTCCCCACATCATCTGTCACTAGGTTACTTCCTTCATCCGGTAGGGGCCGCACACCCTCTCTGATCACCTTCTTCTTGTTAACATGCCTGTAGAAACCTTTCTTGTTATCCTTCACATCCTTAGCCAGTCGCAATTCCATTTGCGCTTTCGCCTTCCTGATAACCCCCCGGCATTCTCAAGCTATACATTTAAACCCTCCTGGTCATTTGTCCAAGTTTCCACTTTTTGTAAGCTTCCTTTTTGGGCTTAAGTTCACCAAGGATTTCCCCTGTAAGCCAATCCGGTCTCTTACCATGTTTGCCTCTCTTGCTACGCATCGGGATGGTTTCTTTCTGTGCCTTCAATAAGGCTTCTTTAAAATACTGCCAGCTGTCCTGGACTCCTTTCCCTTTTCATGTTAGCATCCCAGGGGATTCTGCCCATCAGGTCTCTGAGGGAGTCAAAATCTGCTTTTTTGAAGTCCAAGGTATGTATTTTACTACTCTCTTTTCTTCCTTTGGTCAGGATCCTGAAATCTACCATCTCATGATCACTGCTTCCCAGGTTGTCACCCACCTCCACTTCCCCTATTAGTTCCTCCCTGTTTGTGAGCAGAAGGTCAAGCTGCGCACGGCCCCTGGTCGGATCCTTCAGCACTTGTGCCAAGAAGTTACCCCCAACATTCTCCGAAAACTTCCTGGATTGCCTGTGTACTGCCGTATTGGTTTCCCAACAGATGTCAGGGTGATTAAAGTCCCCCACGGGAACCAGGCCCTGCGATCTGGAAGCTTCTCTCAGTTGTCCAAAGAAAGCCTCATCTACCTCATTCACCTGATTCGGTGGTCTGTAGCAGACACCAACCACAACATCACTGCTGTTGTTTACTCCTTTAAACTTAACCCATAGACTCTCAACAGGTTTTTCTCCCTCTTTATACTGGAGTTCAGAGCAGTCATAGAGCTCTCTTACATATAGTGCAACTCCTCCTCCTTTTCTCCCCTGCCTGTTCTTCCTGAACAGTCTATACCCTTCCATGACAGCACTCCAGTCATGCGAGTCATCCCACGAAGTCTCTGTTATCCCAATTAAATCATATTTCTCAGACTGGGCCAGGGCCTCCAGTTCTTCCTGTTTGTTGCCCAGGCTTCTCGCATTAGTGTACAAACACCTCAGATAACCAGTTGATCACCCTATATTCTCCATTCGAATCAGGGGTCCTCCTTTCTTGCTCGTTCCTCTTTGCATTTCTTCCCGGTATCCGACTTTCCCACTCCCCTCAGGGTTTTGGTCACCGTCCCCCGACGAACCTAGTTTAAAGCCCTCCTCACTAGGTTTGCAAGCCTGCCTGCGAAGAGGCTCCTTCTTCTCTTGGTTAGGTGGATCCCATCTCTTCCTAACAATCCTTGTGCCCGGAACAGAGTCCCATGGTCAAAGAAACCAAAACCCTCTCTGCGACACCACCTGCGCAACCACGCATTTACTTCCTCAATTCGACAATCCCTGCCCAGTCCTTTCCCTTCAACAGGGAGGATGGACAAGAACACCACTTGCGCTCCGAATTCTTGGATCCTTCTTCCCAGTGCTACATAATCCGCAGTAACCCACTCAAGGTCATTCTTGGCCATATCGTTAGTTCCCACACTGAGAAGCAGGAAGGGGTAGCGATCTGAAGGTTTCCTGTACTGGCCTTTTTCCTCTTCTAGAAGTTACATGCTGCCAGTTCTCTTCCTGGTCCCGTACTGCCCTCTCTGGCTCTTCCGCCTGCCGTGCTTGCAGGATTAAATGCTGCCTTCTCTCGAGGAAGTCTTCATCCTCTCTGATCGAGCGTAGGGTCGACACTTGGGCCTCCAGTCCTCTAATTTTTTCTTCTAAAATGGCGACCAGCTTGCACTTAGTGCAGATGAAATCCGTTCTTTCTTCCGGGAGGAAGACAAACATGGCACACTCCATGCAGGTAACAACAGCAGACCTATCACCATCCATCGCTGCTGTCCTGTTTGCAAGCTCCTTGGTCGCTTGCCCACTGCCTTATAAAAGGCAGGTGTGAGCTGTAAGACTGGCCCAACCTGCCCCTTTCCCCCTTTGTTTTAAGGACAGACCTAAAGCAGACTCCATGAGGAGTCTTTTTGCTAGTCCAGTGGAAGCTGGAATCCTTTGTCAGTCCAGGTAGTGGCTAAAGAGTTGAAATCACTAAAGAGCTGAAATCACTGGTTTGGCTGGGAGCCAGACCCATTGCAGCCAGCGAAGAGCGGTGACCAGCAGTGTGGCGCGGAGCGGCAGCAGGCGAGGAGCAGTGACCAGTGGCATGGCGTGGAGCAGCGGCAGGCGAGGAGCGCGACCAGTGGTGTGGCACAGAGCGGCGGTAGGTGCGGAGCGGCGGCAGCCGAGGAGCGGCGACTAGCGGCGTGGCGTGGAGCAGCGGCATGCGAGGAGCAGCAACCAGCGGCGTGGCAGCGGCAGGGGTGGAGCGGCGGCAGGCGAGGAGTGGCGGCAGGCGACCAGCGGAGCGTCCAGTGGCGTGGAACAAGACAGCTGGTGGAGCGTGGCGGAGTGACTTGTAAGGTGCCCCCTATCTATCCCCCCACCTCCATTTCTACCCAGGTTGGGAGGTGAAACCCTGCGGGTGAACTTTTGGACTCTGGGTGGCACTGACCAGGGACAGAGACTTTTGGGGTGTCAGACTTTGGGACTTCGGGTGATTCTTGGCTGGGAGTGGGGGGCTTAGCTCATGTTTGGGTTATGAACTTTGTTTGTGGTATTTTCCCAAGTTAATGCTGTATGACTTCTCTCTCTGTTTCATGAAATGTTTCTTTCCTACACTCAGACTCTGTGCTTGCGAGTGGGGAAGCATTGCCTCTCAGAGGCACCCAGGAGTGCATGAATTTCCCAGGTTACTGGGTGGGGGCTCGAGCCGGTTCTGTGTGAGATGGACCCCAAGATATTGAACCCGGCCCTGGTTGCTGCCAGGCCTACCCGGCAGAAGGGTTACATATGCATATGATATAGCATACACACACACACCATCTTCTTGTTGTTACCAATAGTTGCTCCCCCTAACTGCACTGGCCAGGTGAGTTAAGTGGGGGAGAAGTGGAGCCAGGCTTCTACTGATCTGGATTGATGCTCCCATGTTGACAAGATGAAAACCCGGGGTTCCTCTACAAGATGCCTTAGATTTATAGTGTCTTCCCTCTCATGCAGCTCTACACCAGTTAGTCATCACATGCACATGCATCATCTGTGAGAGTAATCGTATGCATATGCAGTTAAACATCTGTGGCACCTTCTTCTGGGTGGTGTCTTAATGCTGCCACATTCACCTTCATAGAGGGGGCTTCCAAAAGCAGGCACTTGCTGCTGACTCCCAAGGCTTCCATAGGTCCAGTCTTCTTTCAATGGGACCACTTCACAGGTCCCATAGTTCTTCTCATTGTTCTTGGATCTGGCTTCCACCCCTCTCCAACCATTGAAAGTGCAGGGAGGTGCTTGTTTTTCATGTCTTATCCATTCACACCTCATTCACTCAACAGGACAATCAATTAAGCAAAAGGGGGTACAAAGTCTATAAGATACAAGGTTTCTATGTAAAAAGACTTAATACAAAGTTTCTATGTTCTATATGAAAGTATACAAAGTTTCTATATAAAAGGACTTAATACAACAAAGCTAAAAGGTCTTAGGGTTGCCTGATGGTTTCAACAAAAATACTGGACACACTTGACATTACATCACAATCTACATTACATTTTATTTAGAAAATACCGGACATTTATATTTTCTCATTTATATTTTCTCAATTTGTTTCCTGAACAAAAAGCTCAAATACTGGACTGTCCGGTTCAAAACCAGACACCTGACAACCCTAAAAGGTCTTGATACAAAGTTAAAATAAAAATTTCAATGAGAAAATGATTAATACAGAGATTAATGAGATGTATCTACAAGAGCGGGGGAGAGGAGGGGAGGAGCTGGGACTGTGTGCGCGTATGTCCACAAGAAACTAAACTATAGTGGACAGTCATCCCCGGACAGGGGATGTTTCTTCTTCACTCCCATCAGTTTGTCGTAGGGCAACCACTGAGCGGAGAAGAGGGTGTGTGTTTGCATGTGCGAATGAGTGTTAAGGCTCCCTTGGGTCAATATGATCCCAGACTGACAGAATGGAGCCCTGCCATTATGGGCATATGAAGATTGATGGGATGGGGAAGGAGAAGAGGCTTGGCAGTTGTGGGAGAGGAAGGAAGAGGGCCCTGCCAAGGCCTGCCAGCAGTGTGGGCAAAGAGGGCAACTGCCCCAGGGCCTGGAGATTCAAAAGTGCCCCGGTCCTGGCGTCACCACTGCTACTGCAGCAGCAATGCCACCCCGCATCCCGGATCCTGTAAATCGTTGCTGGAATGTCGGGCAGTGCACTCCAGGCAACGCTGAGGCGGGAGGGGTGCTGTGGTCTAGGTGGTGCTGAGGACTAGTTGCCTGGCTCCACCACTTCTTTCCCATGGTCCCGCCCCTTCCAGGAGTGCCCCTTCCTTCCTCCTGCAACAACTTGCCCAGCGGCCTGTGAGGATATCGGCTGCCCTGGCCCTGCTCCTCCTTAGCCAAACAAAATCCCTCCTGCACTGGGGCTTGCTAGTGCAGTGTAACAGCAGGCCCCAGAGTCATGGATGCTGAATCTCTGTTCAGGAGATAAATTTAGTTTCTTCCCAATGCTCCTATGTGTCAGACTCTTATTGCAGGCAGGGGAAGGTGGGCGCAGAAGAGAAGGCTGTAGGAGCTCACTGGGAGCTCTCATGGGCTTTGCACGGGTTTATAAATATCAAGTCCCAACCCTCATGTCTGCAATTTGGAAAGTGACGATAATCTAGGCCCAGGAGGCAGAGGTATTCCCTCTTTCCAGCAGCACATGGATGCTCTGTTTTAAAGTATACTGTCTATTTGAGCCCTATTTCCAATGCATGTTCCACTGTAGCTTGTGTCAAACTCTTCCTGGGTTCTCCTGACTTCATGAATATTAATCTCCAGGTGCTTTGATGCCAGTGGAACCATCCCTCAGGCCATTTGGATGCTGCATGGTCCTGAATTGGTGCAGTGGTGCCTGATAACTGTAAGAAGTAGCGGGAGCTACCATGAGCTACTTAACCTGCCGACTAACACACCAAGTCATTTCTGCCACAGCTCCCTGAACAATACATTTGCCAACTTAAGTTAATTCAATCAAATGCCTTGTAACCAGCACAAAGGAAAGAGCAAATCCAGGGAACAGAAGAGAACAGAGTGTAAGATCTCTTGTATGTCACCCCTCCCCCACCCCCCAAAAAAAAGAATAAAGGAAATTTCTATATCCAGTTTGTGTGAGGTCTCTTCCAGCCCTAGGATTCTATGATTCTATACAAAGTGTGGAGCCACAGAATCAAAGACTAGAAAACGTGACTTAAAGGGATGTGGTTTCCTGCAGTTGGGCCTGGACAATGCAGGGAAATGGTGATGGCTGGATGCAGCTGTTTCATCCCACTTCACTTCTCCAACTGCAAACTGCAGCATGGGGCAGGAGCAATCTAAAACTAGTGATGAACTAGGTAGAGTTCATTGAAGTTGCTTCTGAAAGGTCAGTAAACACACCAACGTGTATATGAGGCTGCTTTCTCCTGCTTTCTTCTCAACGCTAAAGGACTGCAGTACCTCTCTCAGCTTGAGTGGACACAACTCCATGAAAGCAAACTATTCCCATTACTCACACCTTTCTATGGTGACCTCGCTCTTTAAGGAGGTGCTTCTTTGAATTCCGCTGGGTAGGAGCATCCATTGTTATAATTTACTGAAGACCAACAATGAAAATGAAGCTCTCTCATATGTACAGCATAGTCTCCCAGGTCCAAGGGGTTCTGTAGACAGACAATACATCTGTTTACCGAATAAAGGTGCTATCTCCCTAAAGAGCGCAGAGGTTATCTTAAAGAGAGAGATCCGCAATTGCTGTAAACTGGCATTGCTTCTTCACCTTTAAAACGTCAATGGAACTATACTGCCTGACACTAGCTTTGGAGATGGTCCATCAACTTTAGTGGAGCTATGCCAGTGAGCTAATGAACTCAGCTTCTCTTCTCCTGACCATAGCATGTGCCCATTTTTAGATCAACACCTTTTATGACACAAGAACAAGTAGTAAGTGAAGCCATCCACTATTGCAGTCTCATAGTCTAACTAACCAGGGATTCACAGTGCTCAGCATGATCATGATTTAAAAAAATAAAACAGAAAGAAAATCAAAGCCAAATAACCCCTTACCCATTGGTACAACTCACATGGGGCTGCCTGGGATCTAAGTGGGGCCCTGATATGGCGCCTGTATTGGAAAGATCAGTCCATCAATGGGCAGCTCAGCTCAGTTGCTTGTTTTGCAGATAAAATTATTCAGTTAGTTTTTGAAAGGTGTATTCTAATTTGGAGTATTCCCCCCGTCACGCTGTTTAAAACATTTCTTTAGCCATGCTGAGACCATGGCCCCAGCTCATTTAAATTCTGTTCCCTTCCCTGCCCCCTCCCCACTCCTAAGAAAGCTGAAGAGCAGATCAGAGTGGTTGTGTGCCTATTGGATGTGGGTGCTAATGTGGCTTTGTTTGAATAATGGTTTTTCATCGCTGACATCAGAAAAGGAGGAGAGAGGCAGCTTCCCAGGGTCAATGCTTTCTTCCTCCTCCTGCAGGGCAAAGAATGGCAACTGTGAGTGAATTTGCTGGTTTCCAGATTGACATGGAGTGAATGCAGTCACTGGTAATCAGTGAATACAAGAATTTATCACCTCTGCAGATTATAAAGTGGGGAGCAGGTGTCTGACCAGCAATGACAAAAACATGGAGTGGCAGTGGAGAAGGAAGTTAGGGGGGAATAAATAAGGTGTCATTTTTCACCATAATTTTTCTCTCCTTTATGTTCTCCTAGATTATGGAAATTAATCATGGAACTAGTTTTGCTGATGTTTTATGGTGAGAATGGGGTTTAAGGTTTTAGGTCCAAGAATGTGAAGTTTAGAATCTGTATATTATGGGGCATTTATAGGGCACATGAGGTTTTTTATCATTATTTATTTACTCAAGGCAAGAAGGATAAATTGGTTTCTGTATCCATGCATTCACATCTAAAGGAAATTAAAAGGAATGCAGCCTTCTTGAACTTGGCCTTCACTCGGGGGAGAACGACCCTCAATAGATTAAAGAGCTACTCTTGCCTCAAAGAAAATG
Organism: Rafetus swinhoei; assembly: GCA_019425775.1. NCBI lineage: Eukaryota > Metazoa > Chordata > Testudines > Trionychidae > Rafetus > Rafetus swinhoei. Next base: position 7,625,041 of record CM033438.1, read on the forward strand.
TGGAGATTATTCGGTGCATGAACCTTTGCCTTCCCACATGTTGTGTTTTCTGGGTTTCTGTTCCTTATTCTTTGTTACCAGGGATAGTGCAATGAAAAAAAGATTGCTGCTCCCATAGAGTTAGTTTGCTCCTTCGCATGTCTCTGCCTGAAAAACCATTTTATTTGCTGTAGAGATTGTCACTGAGCAAATTCCAACCTCTAAGCAGGTATCAATCAATTGACTACTGTGGAGTTGCACCTGGTCACACCTGATCTGAAATCACCCCATACCATTAAAGAGATCGATACTTTGCCCTGTTTGCCTTACATCCGAGGATGACAAAATGTTTCACAGACATTCAATAAGCATCACTGCACCCAAGGAAGGTAGGGAGGTATTACATTCATTTCACTAGAGATGGGCTCAAACTGCAAATTTCAGATACCACTGCCAAATACCTGTAGTTCAGAGATATTTGGCTCCAAGCTTTTGACATAGGTTCACAGTCACATTTTACAGGTGGGAAAAGTGAGGCACAGTGAGGTAATGTGGACCTTACAGAAGTTTACATGGTCTATATTACAACCAGAGATAATATCCGGGCTCCAGCCTCCCAGTCCTACAGTAGACATTAACCACTACATAATCCTTCGTCTCTTAAAATGGGAAATTGGTAAAAGAAGCGAATGAACTGTTAAAGATCCTTTTCTCTTGCAAATGGACTTAATGCTGAAAAGGAATTGCAGAGGCAGAGTCTGCCTGGTAACTGGGCATGAAGCGCCAACATTTTATGACGCCACAAGCAGACTACCCCCGTGTTGCCTGCATCCTTCAGGGCAGGGGGCTGGCAGTGTCCTTTCTCTCCCGAGTCCTTCAACCGCCAAGGGTCTTTTTTCTCTCCCCCGCTGGTGCTGCGGTCAAGGGCTGGGAGGAGGGAAAGGGGTTGAAGCAGGGGGGCTACTTACTTCATGTGCTGGCAAGGAAGATGGTGGAGCCACAGCATGGCTGGCCATTCTGTTGGTGGTACAGTGGACCGCAGTGGACACTCTGCAGGATTGCTCTCTCTTGCGGACTCGCTGCCCCCAGTGGCCACACTCATATGTCCCTCCAAACAGCAGCCCCTTCCTTTGCATGTTATGGAAAACTGTCCTTTCCCTGGAGCTTCTGGTTGTCCTGGCACAACCAAGCCCTGACCTTGCTTTAAGTTATGATAAGAGGAAGCTGCCTACCGAATTTGGTGGCCCTAACTCTTACCATTTAAGAGGAGCTCTTGAACAAACAGACTCACAGGCAGACACACAGACAGACAGATGCACTCTAATATAGATAGATAATTAGAACTTCTGAGACCTTGTAGACTCAAGTACCAATAACATGTTGACAACACCTTGCTCTGACTATGCTTTGCTACATGCCCATACCACTATTACTCAGCTGGCCCAATATTAGCTCAAGAGCAGCTCATGAATGAAGAATATCTGGTTGAAGCTAAACCCAAACAAGACAGAGATTATTCTACTTGGCAGAGGGAAACACTTTAAGATGATTGTAGCCACTTACTGCCTCCACTGGTTGAAGATGCTCAAAGCAGGACCAACCCCAACTAAAGCTATGTCTACACAGCAGCGTTGTTTTGGAATAACTGATGTTATTCCAAATAACATAGTCCATGTCTACACACAAGCAGTTATTTTGACATAATGAGGCCTTTAATCCTACATACTGTCAAAATAATGTTTAGCTGGAGGACTGCTTACTCCATCTCCTGTAACCCTTGTTGTATGAGGAGTAAGGAAAGTTGGGGGAAGAGTGTTCTATCTCAAAATAACTCCTGTGTAGAGAGCGCCAGAAGTCGAAATAAGCTATTTCAATGTAAACTACACAATTAGCGTAGCTCAAGTTTCATAGCTTATTTTGAGTTTAGCTCTGTTGTCTAAATCAACTGCAGCAGTTTGGAACAGGAAGTAAAGTATAATATTGTATCCAGGTTCAACAGCCTTCATGTTGGGGAAAGCAGTCTGGCTTCTTTAACAATTAGGAGCTCAGAATGGGCTGCAATATCAAATAGAATTGTGGGTTGAAAGGGTGAAACCTGTGCTAAGAAAGGGAGGGGAAGACCATGAGCTCACACCTTTAAATTCCCCAGAATCCCTAATGTATTGCCAAAATAAAGCAGTAAAGGGGATCAAACACATTTTCAATACACATTCCAAGTATAATATCGTGTGTCTGTCATTGGTCTTAGTGAACTGAAGTGTTCTGAGGATTAAAATGAAGGAAAGAGAGCTGGTCCAGCCTAAACTTTTCTTTTCTTTAGGTTCAGATATCTGTGCCACTACTCCATCCTTATCTAGATGTAGGGGAAACAGCAGACCCCAGCTCTCCATCACTGCAGATTTCCTGGTACTGTGGGCTTCTCAGACTAGGCTTGCATCTCGTCTGGTATCTTGCCCTTGACAATGATGTACACAGTGGGATAACTATTGTATACTTACATGGTGTCAAGTATCAGAGGGGTAGCCATGTTAGTCTGAATCTGCAAAAGCAACGAGGAGTCCTGTGGCACCTTATAGACTAAGGGTACGTCTACATTAGCCCCCTAGTTCGAACTAGGGAGGCTAATGAGGGTGACCAAAATTGCTAATGAAGCACGGGATTTAAATATCCCATGCTTGATTAGCATATTCCCGGCCAGTCGCCATTTTGGAAACTGACTAGCCCGAAGTAACTGCCCGCGTCTACACGCGGCAGAAAAGTGGAATTCCGAGATAAACCCCTTAGTTAGAATTAACTGTTACTCCTCGTGGAGTAACAGTTATCTCGGAATCCCGCTTCTCTGCTGCATGTAGACGCTCTGTGTTCTCTGCCTGGGGCCCAGGGAAGCTGCTGCCAGCTCCCAGAATGTGCGAGACGGGGGAAGGAAGCCTTGTAGGGGTCAGCAGGAGGCTGAAGAGGGGTGTGTGCAGATAAGGGAGGTGAGGGGGAACAGGGATGTGTGAGGCGGGGGCAGGGGGTATGCTGGAGGCACTGAAAGGAGGTTGGGGGAATTCAGGGGAAATTTATGGGGCGGATGGGAGCAGGGATGCAATGGAGGGAATATCTGAGGGTGGGTCACAGGGAGGGAAAAGGGGGCATGCAGGTAGGGGAGGCTAGGGGGGCACCGTGGGAGCAAGAGCAGCCTTGCTGAGGAAGAGAGACACAGGGCAGGGGTTGTACAGAGGAGATGGGAGATACAATGGCAGCTCCCCCTACCCCATGGGGCAGCAGGGAGGGGAGGGCAGAGGTGACTGGTGGTAGCACTTGGAGGCACCAGCTCCTATGCTCCTGACAAAATTTCAGTTGCTAAATAGGGTACCCCACATGCCCCCTGCCCCTGTAGGTGCTCCTCCCTGCACCCCTCCCTCTGCAGGCACCAGTTGCCCCTGGGGGAGGGGCTGCCCCACCCAGCAGCCAGAGGGGAATTCTTTCTGTGACTTTTTTTAGTGCTGTAGATATCTGCAAACTCTGATACATTATTACATGTATTGTGAGTGTACAGACGGGATGTAAAATAACACGCAGACTCTTAACATTAATTACCATAACAAATATGCAAATATGCAAATAAAATGTTACTGGTCCGCCAAAAGTTTGTGAATGGGTTTGCCAGCCTGCAGTATAAAATAGGTTGGGAACCTCTGGTCTAACATTTATTTGGGCATAAGCTTTCATGGGCCACAGCCCATTTCATAGAATCACAGAACACTAGAACTGGAAGGGACCAGTCCCCTGCCCTCACGGCAGGTCCAAGCACTGTCTAGATCATCCCTGACAGGTGTCATCAGCTGCATAAAGTGGAAGCTTCAGTTTGGCAGAGATTTATACACACAAAGATGGGAGTGTCACATTACTATGTGGCGGACCAGTGCTAATAAGGCTAATTCAGTCAGGGTAGATGTGGCCCATTCTAAAGAGTTGGTAAGAAGGCACGATTACCAAAAGGGTGAAAATGACCTTTTGTAGTAAGCTAGCCATTCCCAGCTCCTATTCAGATTTGAATAATTTGAGAGGGAAACTAATTAAAAGGATGACCAAACTGGAGGGTTAAGCTTTGTGATGAAGAAGAGCTGGGAAAGGGTAGAAGGGGTGGGGTATGGTGGGATGGGGTGGGGAGGAAGGCATATATCCATTTAAGTCATCAGTGTATGAGGGCAAGGTTGCTTCAGCCATACCAAGTATCCCTATGAATTATCTCCTGCTTTTATTGTCTTTTGTTACCAGGAAAAGATGGGGGAACTAACTTTTTTTTTATTTGGACAGACTTAAAGAAGTGGCATCAAATTTGAAGGGCACCCAATCAATCTGTTGTCCTAGTTGCATGAAATTGTATTTCCCTGCCACTTCATATCTTATTTGCAGCAGCTGGGCTGTAAGTCATTGGTGATAACATTCTTTATTATGCAGCCGTGTTTATGAACTGTGCCTGGAAAGAGATGATAGAAATATGCAGCAATATGCAAAGGGGGGGGGGGAAGGAAAGGGGGAATAAATGCTAGTTGCTAGGGCAACCATGGGGCTATTTTGGGCATCAAATTTTGCAGTGATGAAAAGCATTTTCATGTGATGGCTGGTCTCTCCAGGAAGGGAAAGGGAGAGAGGGCACACAATAAACTGGGAAGATAATATTCAAGAAGACAGCCATTTAATTTTTTCCATAATTTCAGCTTTTTTAAAAAAGTATTAAAACCAAAGAAGTTGATAAACCTCGTTAGTAGGAAAGCTGGGTGTTTTAAAGGATAATAGGAAAAGACAGTCTCAGAATTCAGGAATCTTTGCTTCAACTTCTTACCAGAACCAAGTGAGACATTTAAATCTAGCAAGCGCCGTCAGCCCCTGGGGTGTGTAATTGCTTTTGTTCATACCTAGTCCAGTTCACAATAGACAAATGCAAACTTCCCTTACCGAAAAGATCGTATCTGCCTCATAAACCCTGCTTAGCCTGAGTGTTGGGCTGAGCCCCCACCCCATGCATGAAGAGCTAGAGAATTAAATTCCCAGAGACCCCATTGGACTTGGACTTTTCAGGGACCTGGTTTGTGAAAAGGAGAGAGCAGCTATTTTGTCTCTACCTTTAGCTGTATAAATACTATGATCTGTTAAAAATCCAAAGCATCTAAATAATGGGGAATTGTTCTAGTCACAGCTCATTGCCAGTCTCAGTATTTATAGAGTAACAGTGTTGGTCAAGATAATGGCTCAACTCACTATTATTTCAGAGCTAGTTTTCTATTTATTTTATTTTAAATAGCTAAGATGAATTTAATACAGATGAAATGTACCAGGACAAGGACTCTGTACAGGATTTAAACCAAGGCAACTCTCTGGCCAATTCTACACTGGCAAGTTACTGTGCTGTAAATCAGCCCCTGGTGCTGTACCTTTTGCAGTGTCCACACAGGCAAGGCACTTGGTGAACACTAGCTTTGCAGTCAGTGTGCTCTAGGTAAATCACCTCCGAGAGAAGTATAGAGCTTGTTGCACTCTGGATACCGCACTGGGGTGTCATCCTGACTGGCCTCCAGCACCCTTCCCACAATACCTGTTCTGTCCTCTCTGGTCATCTGCTTGAACCCTACTGCCCTGCTCAGGTGACCAAGACCAGCCCTTGCATTCTTTTTGAAATTGAAAGTCCCCTTCCTGTTTGCTCAGCAGCACATGGTGTTCTCAGCGCATCTCTCCAGCTGGTGGTGCCTGCTCCACTCACTAGGAGGTCCCCTGCTTGGAGTCATGCTGAGCTGCTGGACTTCATTAGTGTTTGGGGAGGGGAGGCAGCCCAGTCCCAGCTGCACTCCAGTGGTAGGGCACATCTCTAGTACATGAGCGAAAGAGGTCATGACCGGACGCACTACAGTGCAGGGTCAAAGAGAAGGAGCTGCGAAACGTCTATCACAATATGTGGGAAGCAAACCTCTGCTCTGGTGCTCTGCCCACGACCTGCAGGTACTACAAGGAGCTGGATGATATACTTGAAAGTCACCCCACCTCCACTCCGAAGATCCCTGTGGATACGTTGGGGGTTCATGAGGCATCCGGAAGGGAACTGAGGCAGGAGGAGGAAGTTGTGGCCAAGTGTGCCAAGGGGGAGAGAAACCCAGAGCTAGAGGAAGACTCAGCATCCATAGAGGCTTGCAACCAGCAGCTTGCTCTGTACCCCTGAAGAAGCGAATCACTTGCAGCCCTCGGAGGCCATGGATGATGCGACTGGTAAATGAGTTGGGAAGCACTCAAGCAGCTTGCTGGGATCGAGAGGGTTACAGAAAGGAGGCTGGGTTCAGTGTGATTCTGCTATTAACACAGACAATTGATACGATCTCTGCCCTCCCAGTAATTTGTCTCACAGACCTCATCTGAAGCTTCATGCAGCTGCTATGCCACCCTTCTCCTCAGATTAGCTGGCAGAGCAGAAGTGGCATTGACTCCTGACAGCTGACATTCCCTCACCACTGGGCCATCACGTGGTGGGAGACCATGGCTGCATAAAGAAAAGCCAGAAGGAAACCTCATTTGTGTAAAAGACCCTCCTTTGCTTCCCTGCTCAGTCTAGGATGAATGCAGCCTATGGAAATGAGTGGCCATTATAAAACTTTCGCTCTCCTCCACGGTACTCTCTCCAATTCACTCCTGACCAGAACATAGTACAACTGTGCACAAATGATGATCCCAGCACCCTGCGTGACTGCACCAAGGGATTCTGTGGCACGGGGTTCCTTTGCCTTTTCTCCTGCTCAGCTGCATGAAGAGATACCCTCCAAGGGTTTTCCCGGTCCTTTCCCCTGTTATGTACGATCACTCCAGGACAGGCAGTCCTAGGTATGTGGACAGTGCAAGTGTTTCAAAGTGGGACAATGCTGTGTCTAGTGTTAACAATGTGACGTTGCAATTATGCCCTTCACAGAGCCAAACTCAGAATGCCAGTCTCAGGAAGTTCTAACTCCTGCTGAGTGTCTCAGACTTATAAGGATTTGGGCTTATTTAGTTTGCAGAAGAGAAGAGTGAGGGGGGTTTGAGAGCAGCCTTCAACTTCCTGAAGGGGGGTTCCAAAGAGGCTGGAGAGAGGCTGTTCTCTGTGGTGACAGATGACAGAACAAGGAGCAATGGTCTCAAGTTACAGTGGGAGAGGTCTAGGTTGGATATTAGGAAGATCTATTTCCTTAGGAGAGTGGTTAGCACTGGAATGGGTTACATAGGGAGGTGGTGAAATCTCCATCCCTAAAGGTTTTTAAGTCCCAGCTTGACAAAGCCCTGGCTAAGATGATTTAGTTGGGATTGGTCCTGCTTTGGGCAGGGTGTTGGACTTAATGGCCTCCTGAGGTCTCTTCCAACCCTGTGATTCTAAGAAAGTCTAGAGAGGCGTTTTTGTGAGTCGTCCTGAGCCACACAGATGCCAAACACAAAAAATTGCAGGGTTGGAGGGATAGCGACAGGAGGGAGAGGAAGGAGAGCATGTAGCAGTTCTTAAGCACTATGGAGCAGCAAGCGAACCTGCTGGAGGCACTGTTAACGCTGCAAAAGGAGCAGCTGTGTGACTGGCTCCCCTGCAGCCAATATCCTAAAACTTTTTCCATTGAATCCCCTCATTCCCCACCAATGCAATTTGGGCACCACTCTGTCCCCGGGAACCATCCTCCATATATCTCCATACCTCCCCGCCCATCTTGCACCCATATGTACTCTCTATGCCAATATCTAAATCGCGGATGAGGATATTGAACAGAACCAGTCCCAAATATGAAATACAGATACACAGGCTACTATTCCCTACTTCAACTACAAAATGTTTATCCTATTTGTATGCATGTATCATATTCAGTACATCATAATGTTTCCAATGATATCTTGCATGAGCCATCCTGCATAAAGTATATCTCAGTTATGTCATATTCAGAGCATAAGAATATTTGCATAAAGCATATGGAATGCCCCATCACACTTTCCACCAACAAAGGCTGGTCCAATGAGAGATATTATCTCTCCCATCTTATTTCTCTCATATTCTCAGACCAACACCACTACAACAACACTGCAAACAGATTTTTAAAGGCATTTAGGTATTGCTGAGCTCAGTGTTGCAATGACTGATTTAGAAGCCTAAATCTCATTTTCCAAAGCACTTCAGTGACTATCAATGGAGCCTGTGCTTCTTAATCAATTAAAAATGTTTGAAAACCCCACTCCATGCACATAAAGCACCAGTATATTAAAAGCTACATTGTCTGTAGAGACTGACATGGATAAAGAATAAATATAAATGTACAATCAAGCATGCAGCATCATTAATTAAACCCTAACTGGCAAACTCTCTTGTGAAATACTAAAAACATTGTGGGACATTTTCAAAGCACCATTAAGAATCCAATTCCCAGTGAAAGTGGGAGCTGAGCACCTAACTCTTATTTTTAACCATTGAAATTCTTCACCATAGCTTTCTGGAATCTTTTCAATTATCTTAAGATCTGCATTATAGTTGTTGGAGTTGGTTTATTCTTCTATGGGTAGAACGGAAAGGCCATGCATGAGATGAACTAAAAGAGGCTTTCAAAATCATGTAAGTCCAACAAAGTGGAGGAGAAATATTATCCCCCTGTGTGGGTTTATTTTCCACACTGCCTCTTTCATCCACTAAGGACACTGCTGTCTGCAGAGACAGGAACCCATTGTGTGTTCGGTTAAGTACAGACTGTAACAGAAGAGACATCCACATACTGTGTGTCTTTCTCATGAAAAATGTATGTTTGTTCTCTTAACAAATAAAGGTCATTGTGACTGAAACAATCTGTTCACATTTTGCGTAGGGAGAATATAATAGGGCATTTAAAAATGTAAAGAAGACAATCTAAATATTAAGTCTAAGGGGTCAGAGCTAATTCCACTTCAGGCTCACCTGCACTAAGAGTGAGGTAATCCAGACAAGGGAGACTTGTTTAATACAAAAGACCTGTTAGATATGGAGTGAACAAAGGCAGAGTGCAAGATTTACTGGGTGAAGCTCCAGGGCCTGTGTTATACAGGAGGTCCAACAAAGAGGGTGTAATATTCCCTTTCGGCCTTCACATCTATTTATTACCAGGGCAAAGCACAGAGTGTGCACGGTAGGTAAAAACAAAAGATAGCAGCAACATTTGTTTTTGGAGAAGAAAACAGAGAGTAATAATGAAAGAACAAGAAGGTGAGATTAGGAATATACTTCACCTAAAATAGGCAGACTTGCAGAGCTGAATGATGGGTATCTACCTCCATATCATTTTACAGTCTCGTGAACATGCATTATTTGGATTCATTTAACAACACAGTTCTTGTTGCCTCAGTTGGCGGTTGTTGATCTCAACAATTCACTGTTATAATTATTCACTAAACTACTGTGATTTAATTATTGCAGGAGAATCTGAACACCCCTGATAACTGTTTAATTAAACACAAACCACTAATAACACCAACATGTGACATAGTACTTAGAGGAGGTTCCTTGCTGAAAACTGATTCCAATTCCATTTCCTGGCTAAATTTGCCAGCACATCCAGAATTCTGGAGAAAAGGTGAGGTGCAAACTGTAGAAAATAACAATCGTCTACTTTTTATACCCTAGGGTTGGAAGAGACCTCAGGAGGTCATCAAGTTCAATTGCCCTGCCCAAAGCAGGACCAACCCCAACTGAATCATCCCAGACAGGGATTTGTCAAGCTGGAACTTAAAAACCTCTAGGGATCGAGATTCCACCCCCTCCCTAGGTAACCCATTCCAGTGCTTCACCACCCTCCTAGGGAAATAGTTTTTCCTAATATCCAACCTAGACCTCCCCCACTGTAACTTGAGACCATTGCTCCTTGTTCTGCCATCCGTCAGCACTGAGAACAGCCTCTCTCCATCCTCTTTGGAACCTCCCTTCAGGTAGTTAAAAGCTACTATCTCTTCCACTATAAGCAAGAGAGCACTGCACTATATGCAAGAGAGCACTATGATTGCTCTGAACTCCAGTATAAAGAGGGAGAAAAACCTATTGAGAGTCTATGGGTTAAGTTTAAAGGAGCAAACAACAGCAGTGATGTTGTGGTTGGTGTCTGCTACAGGCCACCGAATCAGGTGAATGAGGTAGATGAGGCTTTCTTCGCACAACTGAGAGAAGCTTCCAGATCGCAGGCCCTGGTTCTCGTGGGGGACTTTAATCACCCTGACATCTGTTGGGAAACCAATACGGCAGTACACAGGCAATCCAGGAAGTTTTTGGAGAATGTTGGGGATAACTTCTTGACGCAAGTGCTGAAGGATCCGACCAGGGGCCGTGCACAGCTTGACCTTCTGCTCACAAACAGGGAGGAACTAATAGGGGAAGTGGAGGTGGGTGACAACCTGGGAAGCAGTGATCAAGAGATGGTAGATTTCAGGATCCTGACCAAAGGAAGAAAAGAGAGTAGTAAAATACACACCTTGGACTTCAAAAAAGCAGATTTTGACTCCCTCAGAGATCTGATGGACAGAATCCCCTGGGATGCTAACATGAAGGGGAAAGGAGTCCAGGACAGCTGGCAGTATTTTAAAGAAGCCTTATTGAAGGCACAGAAAGAAACCATCCCGATGCGTAGCAAGAGAGGCAAACATGGTAGGAGACCGGACTGGCTTACGGGGGAAATCCTTGGTGAACTTAAGCACAAAAGGAAGCTTACAAAAGTGGAAACTTGGACAAATGACCAGGAGGGGTTTAAATGTATAGCTTGAGAATGCCGGGGGTTATCAGGAAGGCGAAAGCGCAAATGGAATTGCGGCTGGCTATGTGAAGGATAACAAGAAAGGTTTCTACAGGCATGTTAACAAGAAGAAGGTGATCAGAGAGGGTGTGCGGCCCCTGCTGGATGAAGGAGGTAACCTAGTGACAGATGATGTGGGGAAAGCTGAAGTTACTCAATGCTTTCTTTGCCTCTGTCTTCACGGACAAGGTGGGCTCCCAGACTAATGTGCTAAGTGACGCAAGATGGGATGAAGATGGACAGCCCGTGGTGGGTAAAGAACAGGTTAGGAACTATTTAGAAAAGCTAAATATACACAAATCCATGGGTCCGGACTTAATGCATCCGAGGGTACTGAGGGAGTTGGCAAGTGTCATTGAGGAGCCTTTGGCCATTATCTTTGAAAAGTCGTGGAGATAGGGAGAAATCCTGGATGATTGGGAAAAGGCAAATGTAGTGCCCATCTTCAAAAAAGGGAAGAAGGACGATCCAGGGAACTATAGGCCGGTCAGTCTTACCTCGGTTCCTGGAAAAATCATGGAAGGGATCCTTAAGGAATCCATTTTGAGACATTTGGAAGAGAGGAAAGTGATTAGGAATAGTCAGCATGGATTCACAAAGGGCAAGTCGTGCCTGACCAATCTGATTAGCTTCTATGATGAGGTAAGTGGCTCTGTGGACGTGGGAAAGTCAGTGGATGTGATATACCTTGACTTTAGCAAGGCTTTTGATACGGTCTCCCACAATATTCTTGCCAGCAAGTTAAGGGAATATGGATTGGCTAAATGGATGGTAAGATGGATAGAAAGATGGCTAGAAGGCCGGGCCCAGCGGGTAGTGGCATCGATCCAGGCTCGATATCAGGATGGCGGTCGGTTTCTAGCGGAGTGCCCCAAGGTTTGGTTCTAGGACCAGTTTTGTTCAATATCTTTATTAATGACCTGGATGAGGGGATGGATTGCACCCTCAGCAAGTTTGCGGATGACACTAAGCTAGGGGGAGAGGTAGATACGCTTGAGGGCAGAGATAGGGTCCAGAGTGACTTAGACAAATTGGAGGATTGGGCCACAAGAAATCTGATGAAGTTCAACAAGGACAAGTGCAGAGTCCTGCACTTGGGACGGAAGAATCCCAAGCATAGTTACAAGCTGGGGACCAACCAGTTAAGTAGTAGTTCTGCAGAAAAGGACCTGGGGTTACAGTGGATGAGAAGCTGGATATGAGTCAACAGTGTGCCCTTGTAGCCAAGAAGGCTAATGGCATATTAGGGTGCATTAGGAGGAGTATTGCCAGCAGATCTAGAGAAGTGATTATTCCCCTTTATTTGGCTTTGGTGAGGCCACATCTGGAGTATTGTGTCCAGTTCTGGGTCCCCCACTACAAAAAGGATGTGGACGCATTGGAGAGGGTCCAGCGGAGGGCAACCAAAATGATTAGGGGGCTGGAGCATATGACCTACGAGGAGAGGCTGAGGGAGTTGGGTCTGTTTAGTCTGCAGAAGCGAAGAGTGAGGGGGATTTGATAGCAGCCTTCAACTTCCTGCAGGGGAGTTCCAAAGAGGATGGAGAGAGGCTGTTCTCAGTAGTGCAGATGGCAGAACAAGGAGCAATGGTCTCAAGTTGTGGTGGGAGAGGTCCAGGTTGGATATTAGGAAAAACTATTTCACTAGGAGGGTAGTGAAGCACTGGAATGGGTTGCCTAGGAGGTAGTGGAGTCTCCATCCCTGGAGGTGTTTAAGTCTCGGCTTGACCAAGCCCTGGCTGGGTTGATTTAGTTGGGATTGGTCCTGCCTAGAGCAGGGGGCTGGACTTGATGACCTTCTGAGGTCTCTTCCAGCTCTATGGTTCTATGATTCTAAATCCCCCCTCACTCTTCTCTTCCCTGGACTAATCAAGCCCAAATCCCTCAGCCTCTCCTTGTAAGTCATGTGCTCCAGACCCCTAATCATTTTTGTTACCCACCGCTGGATTTTCTCAATTGCATCCACATTCTTTCTCTAATAGGGGCCCCAGAATTGGATGCAATATTTCCGATGAGGCCTCACCAGTGCCAAATTATTATGTTATTATTATTATTAATCCTCTTCGCTCCTGATGGAGCATAATGCGCCAACGAATCTTCTCCCGCCTTCACAGTCCTGAGAAAGCCGGCTGACTTCTTCCCAGGTCGTGCCCTTCCTTTTCATGTCCTCCTCCACAGTCCTCCTCCAGGTGCCCAACGGCCTCCCTCTTTTATGCTTTCCAGGTGGAGTCCATCTGAGTGCCATATGAGGGAGTCTTGTTTCACTCATCCGAAGGACATGCCCCAGCCATCTCCAGCGTCTCTGCTTGATCTCGTCCACAACATTGTTGATGCCCGTGCACTGGCTTATCTCCTTGTTGGTAACATGCTGTTCCCAGCAGACTCTGAGGATACGACGAAGGCACCGTCCTTCAAAACCTCTGAGTCTGCTCTCAATCTTCTTGTTAGTCCTCCAAGTCTCTACGGCATACAGCAGGACTGAGCGCACATTCGACCTATAGATCTTCAGTTTAGTCCTGGTCTGCAACAGTGACGACTTCCAAATGTTGTTAAGCTTTTGGAAGGCTTGCGCTGCCAGGGCAATTCTAGGGGAGATCTCTTTGTCAATGTTGCTGTCCGCCGAGATGTAATTGCTGAGATACCTGAAGTCATTTACTTCCTCTAACTCTTCACCCATGACGGTGGCTTTATCGGTGTTAGTTGTCCTCAGTTTCATCACTTTGGACTTGCCAGGGTGAATTCTGAGCCCAACGCTTCTGGCTGTCCGGTCAACAATGTCGGTCTTTTCTTGGATGTCCTGCTGATCATGCATGAGAAGCGCCAGGTCATCTGCGAAGTTGCAGTACTCAAGCCAAGCAGTCGGTCCCCATAGCACTCCCCTTGATCTGCCCTCAGTGGCTCTGCGCATCACCCAGTCGATGACCACAAGGAAGATAACAGGTGAGATTACACAGCACTGTCTGACCCCTGTCTTCACGTGAAACCAGTCACTCTGCTGTCCTTCATGTCGCACACAGCACTGATTCTCAGCGTACAGGTCCCTCAGGATGTTAATGATCTTCTCAGGGAACCCGTATGCTTGTAGAATCCTCCAGAGTGAGGGGTGGTGGATGCTATCAAATGCCTTCTCAAAATCGATGAAGTTAATGTAGAGCGAAGAGTTCCACTTTATTGACTGCTCCACTACGGTGCGTAGGACGAAGATCTGGTCCATGCACGACCTTCCACTTCTGAAGCCAGCCTGTTCTTCCCTGAGGATTTTCTCAATGCCCTTTCGCATTTTCTGCAGCAGGACTCTACAGAAAATCTTTCCCAGCAGATTAATGCCTCTCCAATTCCCGCAGATGGACAGATCACCTTTTTTGGGTAACTTCACAATGATGCCCTTCTTCCAGGCCTCCGGTACCCTCTCTTCTTCCCAGACCCTGTTGAAGAGACCCTTCAGAGCTTGTGCACTTGCCTTGGGGTCTGCCTTAAGCATTTCAGCAGTGATCTGGTCTTCCCCGGGCGCTCTGTTGCCCTTCGTCTGTTTGATAGCGTCCGCTATCTCCAGCTCACTGATGTCCCCACATACCATGTCTACTTCGAAGTTCGTACTTCTAATGTCAGCCTCTTCCTCTGGGTCTGGTCTGTTGAGAGTTTCCCTGAAGTGTTCCATCTACCTGCTGAGCTGTTCTTTTGCTGTCACCAGCATTTTCCTGTTCTTGTCTCTTACTACAGTAGACTTGTTGGTAAAGTCTCCTATAAGAGTCTTGGTGATCTTGTACACTGTCCTAGTATCACCTCTGTCTGCTGCTGACTGGGCCTCCGTGGCAATATTGTCCACATAGGTTCTCTTATCTCTTCGTACACTTCTCTTCACGGCAACGTTTAGGTCCCTGTAGACCTGTACAGCTGTTATTTTATCTTCGTCACTGCCTGCAAGCGTGCGCTGTTTAACCGCCTTTCTATTCTCAATTAGCTGCCATGTAGCATCTGAAATCCACTCCCTTCTCTGTTTCTTCTTGTACCCCAGTACAATCTTGCTGGTTTCCAGGTATACCTTCTGGATCTCCTCACAGTGGATATTAATATCATCTGCTATCAGGTCTTTGAGCAGGCTGACTCTGTTGGACAGCTCTAGAGTGAACTGGATCTTCACTGTTGGATGTTTTAGTCTACTGGAGTCAAAGAGCTGGCCACCAGTCTTTCTGTCTGTCCTTTTCAGCCGTTTCAGCTTGAGCTGCAGCTTACAAAGAAGAAGATGATGATCGCTGTTGGCATCTGCTCCTCTCAGTGCTTGGACATCTCTCATGGATCTTCTCCACTTCTGGTTGTTAGCAATGTGATCAATTTGGTTACAAGTCCTTCTATCTGGAGATATCCAGGTCAACTTATGTATTGACTTATGTTGAAAGACAGTGCCTCCTATCACCAGACCATTCTCCAGACACAAATCTACAAAACGCTGTCCATTATCGTTTCTTCCGCCGACACCCTCTGGGCCCATGCAGGGCCAGTGCCAAATAAAGGGGAATAATTACTTCTCTATATCTTCTGGCAATGCTCCTCCTAATGCATCCTAATATGACATTAGCCTTCTTGGCTACAAGGGCACACTGTTGACTCATATCCAGCTTCTCATCCACTGTAATCACCAGGTCTTTTTCTGCCAAAATGCTGCTTTGACAGTCGGTTCCCTATTACAGTGTTTGGGATTCTTCCATCCCAAGTGCAGGACTCTGCACTTGTCCTTGTTGAACCCCATCCGATTTCTTTTGGCCCAATCCTGCAATTTGTCTAGGACCCTATCCCTACCCTCCAATGTATCATCTGCAAAGTTGCTGAGGGTGCAATCCTTCCTCTCATCCAGGTGATTAATGAAGATATTGAACAAAACTGGCTGTAGAACTGACCCTTGGTGCACTCCGCTTGATACCAACCACCAGCCAGACATCAAGCCACTGATCATTACCCATTGTGCTTAATTTATGAAATATCAAACTGGAAAAAAGGGTTCTGTAGGGCACCTGGGATGGCACTAGCACCGTCCACCAACATAAGTTGGTCCAATTGAAGTTATTTCCTCACCCACCTTGCCACTAAAAATCTGGGCTTTAGTCCCCAGAAAGCCAGAGACCTATAAAATACAGCCATTGAGAAACTTTTTTCTTCTGCAAAATTCTCAAAATGGACTATGATTAATACGAGTAGGAGACAGGAAGCTCAGAGTTCTGAGTTCTGTTTCCTGATTTTGCTGTTGACCTCTATATGAATTTGGATACATTGTCTCTGGGGCTATGTGTAGACTACAACCATCTATCAGAACAAGGTAAGCAAATTCTGCTATGCAATTTGTGTACCTTTTTCTGATAGTTTTTTCGGAAGAGGCTTTTCTGAAATTTGGCCTGTCTACACTGGGCCAAATTTTGGAAAATCCTCCTCTTTTGGAAGAGCCCTTCTTCCTCATTGAAGGAGGAAGACAAGGCTTCCGAAAGAGCACGTCTGCTCTTCCATAAAAAAAAGCAGAAGAGCAGACACGTTCCCTGGATGTGGCGGAGTTTTTCCAGGACACCCCCGGTATCCTGGAAAAAGGCCGTAGTCTAGACGTCTACGTAGTCTAGACGCCTCTGTGTCTCGCTCTTCCCATCTTTAAAATGGAATAATAATGTCTTTGTAATGGGGGGGTGGTGTGAAAATAGCAAGAGGGGAGAATTATGTGTGTTAAATTCTATCCTCCCCTGGTTTTTAACCCATTCAAATCAGCCCTCTTTAATATGAGCCAATAGAGGTGTTATAGGACTGGAAGGATTTTTTGCTGTATTATTAAGCTCTGTTCCACTTGAGCGACTGGATTCTACAGGAAATAACCACCTCAAAATTGCAGCCATCTTAATATTCACTGTTCAGTCTAGTAGCATAGATCTAAAACTTGAAAATAATGTAAATTCAATATATTTTTTCCAGGACATGGATGCTGCTTGTGAGTTTAAAACTGACAATTAAGATCTTGGTGAGAGAGAGAAGGTCAGTCTCATAGATGTGTTTAATCAACATCTAAATTGTGACATCTGTTTTCCCAACCCTCACTTAAAAAAATACATCACTTCATTTTACAGGTTGATGTCTCCTCATTTGCATCAGAGAGGAAGCACAGAAGGTTTTCTCCCTCATGGTCTCTGCATGTGGTGGTAAGGGAGGAAGAATGTGTAAGGGTATGTCTACACTACAGCATTATTCCAAAATATCTTATTTTATTTATCTTATCTTATTTCGAAATAGTTAATTCGAAATAAGTTATTTTGAAATAACGCGTCTACACACAAAATGCATTTCAAAATAGTATTTTGCTATTTCGAAATACCGCATCCACACTGAGTGGATACTGATTTGGAGTTAAGGCCGGCCGGAACCAGGTCAGGGTTAGGGCATCAGGTAAGGAGTGTCTTTGTGTGGCTGTTGCCTGAGGCTGTCTGAGGCCTGTGCTTAAAGGGACACCCCCCCGGCCCCGGGCAGCTGGTTCTCAGGTGTCCCTGCTTGCTTGCCTGCCTTCCACGTACCCCGCCCTAACCCCCCTTCCTGATGTCAAATAAAATACACGTATTTTCAAAAATATAAACTCTCTTTATTTAACAAAACTGGGGTGGGGGGGATGAAACTCTGGAGAGACTGGGGAAAGGAGGCGGGAGAGGGGAGAAGAGAAGGTGGGAGAGGGAGGGGAAAACTGGGAGGAGGAGCTGGAAGGAAGCATGGGGAACAAGGGGAGGGGAAGCTCAGGGCTCAGGCGTGGGGGTTTCGCCGGGCCACATGTCTCCCAGCACGGTGAGTGCGGGGCCTCGGCATTCCTGGGGATGGGAAGGAGGTGTGGAGGTTGAGGTGGGGTGTGGAGATTGAGGAGGACGGTGTGGAGGTTGAGGAGAGGCGGGAGGGGAGAAGGAGGAGGAGGAGCGGGAGCTGGGGAGGCAGCAGGTGCTGGTGCGGCATGAGGCAGCACCCTCTGCACCAGGGTCTGCAGATGGGCACAAATGGCACGACCCTGGGCAAGCAGCTCCCAACAGAACTCCTGTTCGTCCTGCACCCACTGCTCCATGGTGTGGTGCAGGGCTCACAGGGCCCCCAGCTGCTGGTCTCGGTACCCCTGCAGTGTTGCAGTGGACCAACTGAGCCCTCAGGTGCGGGAGGATGTCCCGGGCGGGGTGGTGCGCCCTACATGCGAAGCAGGTGCAGCTGTGGAGAAACAAGAAAAGTGGTCAGTTCTCACTGGGGACACAGTGGGTGAAGCCCAGCCCCCCCTCTGCGAGGTGAGGATGACCATGCCCTGCACCGTCAGAGTCGCTGTGCTTGCACAGAGGCCATGGTTGGAATGTCCGGCTATCCCTGGGAGTGGGAGCTGCCCTGAGACCGCACCCATGCCCCTGTGCTGTGTATAGTGCGGCCGAGGTGTGGGGGAGATATTAGAGGGGGCTTGTGAAGGGAGGGTGTCCAGCTGTGTCCCGCCCCAGGGTCAGGAGCTTGTCAGGTCTCTTCACACACACGTGTGGCTATCAGGCCACGGCCCCTGTGTGGCAGGCAGCTGGAGCCACCTGCCCAGGGGTGGCACGGCACGCAGGGCCGGCCTGAGCCCTTTTGGCGCCCCGGGCCCGGGCACATGGCGCCGCCCCCAGGCGCACGGCACATGCGCGGGCCTGCCCCCAGGGTGCGGGCCTGCCCCCCCAGGGTGAGCGGGCCCACCCCCGGGGCGCATGGCGCATGCGTGGCCCGGCCACAGCCGCTGGCGCGCAGCCCAGGGCCCGCCCCCGGGGCGCACGGCTCATGCGCGGCCCAGTGCAGCCCAGCCACCGCTGCTGGTGCGCATGCCGGGCCGTGCAGGGCCCCGCGGCCATGAGGGGGAAGGGCGCCGCAGGGCCAGCACTGCGGGAGTCGGGCGTGTGGCGCCTGATGGCAGCTGTAAGGGACGCTGCGTGCCCCTTACAGCTGCCATCAGGCGCCCCATTGGTTGGTGCCCCGGGCAGCTGCCCAGCTCGCCCATGCCTCAGTCCAGCCCTGACGGCACATGCTCGCACGTGAACAGGTTGCTGCATGATGCGTGGTAAGCAAGGGCCACGCGCGTGGTCCCTGGTTTCCCTCCCTCCCTCCTCCCCCCGGGAAGAGGACAGTGATGGCACTTACATGGTGTGGCATCCCCGGACGACCCTGCTGACTCCTCTCCTGGGACTGCTCGGGGGTCCTGCTGGCGTGGCGGTTCCTCCTCCGCGCTCTGGTCAGGGCCCTCCGGTCCCGGCTCGCTGCACCCCAGGGTGGCACGGACCACACCGCCCCCCAGGATGCAGTCTAGGGTGGTGAAGTAGCGGCAGGTGTCTGCCCCTGCTGTGGAGCTGCCCTGAGTGGCCCTGGCGTATGCCTGCCACAGCTCTTTTATCTTGAGGAGCACCTGCTCCTGGGTGCGCCTGTGGCCTTTCTTGCCCATGGTGGCAGCTATGCGGCCGTAGACGGCCACGTTCCTCCATCTAGTGCGGAGATCATGGACATTGGGGGCCTGCCCCCAAACCTCAATGAGGTCCATGATCTCCACACTAGTCCAGGAGGGTGCCCGCCGTCTACGGCCTCTGGCTGGCTCCTGGGTGCTGAGGGACTGGGCAGGGGACTGCTGGCTGGCTCTCGCTGCCTGGCTCATCCTGGGGCCACTGGGTCAGGGGCAGTGACTGCTGGCAGGTCTGGATCTGGCAGGTGCAGTGTGGCCAGAGTTTACCCCTTTAAGGGCTCCAGGGCTGGGAGAGAGGAGAAGAGTTTTCCTGGTTTGGCCCAGAGTGGCCACCAGGGGAAACTGGGAAGGGCTGGAGGCCCCCTATTTCGAAATAAGCATCTGCACAGCACTTATTTCGAATTAGCTCTTTCAAATTTGGCGTTATTCCTTGTAGAATGAGGTTTACTAAATTCGAAATAAGCGCTCCGCTATTTTGAATTTATTTCAAAATAGTGGTTTGCCTGTATAGACGCTATTAAAGTTATTTAGAAATAACGGCTGTTATTTCAAATTAACTTTGATGTGTAGACATACCCTAAGACTTTAGGGTGGTAGCTTAGGCTTTGGAGACCTATATTCAATCCTCTGTTCTGCCCAAAACTCCGTGTGTAAGTTTGTATAGTCATGTAGTCTCTAGCCCAGATCTACAAAGGCACTACTCCAATCCACAAACCCCATGTGGCTGCCACCTAAACTTATTCTGTGCCTAAAGTTAAGTTCCTTGGTGCCTATTTTTCTGCATTGGGGCAGGTGCAATGTAGCTTCACGTTATGCATCGGGACACAAACTAGGGGAAGTGAGGCAGAGAAGTGTCTATCTTGCTTGCAGGGCCTGATCTGCCAATCACTGGGTCAGGAAGCGAGACAGAAATACTTGAGTCCAGACCTTAGGGCACCCACTTGGGAGGTGAGACGCTCAGGCTCCAGTCCCTCTGCTCTTTCGCTATTGTATACAGCTGAACAGCATCAGTAAGAGAGACTTAGAGAGCCCCACATGATAATATCCCATAGCTCTGGGGTTAAAGCACCCCTTTTCAATACTTTTCTCTCCCATTAAACTGAGGGGGGAATTTAACCCTGGACTCCTGCTCCCCCAGTAAGAGCTCTAACCAGTGGGCCAAAATTTGTTCAAAAGGCACCATCGGCTCTTCCTCCGCTCTCCAGCAGGGAGTTCAGGGTATGGGCTCTGTAAGTTTAGGTCCAGGGGGCTCAGGGCTGGGGCAGAGGCTTGGGATGCTGACTCCATCTGGACACTGCTCCTGGGTGGTGGTGTAATGGGGCCAAGGCAGGCTCACCCCTGCCCTGCCCCTGCACCACTCTCAAAAGCAACCAGCAAACTCCATCCCAAGTTCTGTTGTCCCCTCTCCATTCTGTGGAGCTAGAATACAGGGTGGGAGAGGGGTCACCCTGACATCAGCGCTTCCTTCTTTCCCTTCCCTGCTCTGCACAGTGAGCAGGAGGCTCCTGGGGGGGAGTAGCTCCAAAGCAAAGGGCAGGAGAGGCACAGCAGTGGGGGGTGGAGCAGCTGAAGTGTTGCACTTGATAGCTGCTTGGCCAAGACAGTTAGGATCACATGTCAGAGGCTCCAAGATCTACCGGTAGATCCCGATCTACTGGTTGGTGACCACTGGCCTAACTCATTCTCACAAGAGATGGCCAGGACATAGGCACATAACTCTTGGAGATGGGTGGGACTTAACAAACTTAGAATGGAAGTTACCTATTGTGATGGATTTATGGGTCACTTTCTAAGGCACCTAGCTCTCCCAATGCATTGTAGAGACAGCCTATGCACCTAGCTCAGGATTTGTGGATCACAGTGTAATTTTTCTAGGCAACTACGTCCTTTTATGGAGCCAGGCCTCCATTTCCCAGCTGTAAGCTGGGGATTAATAGGAAAGGACTATCTCAAAGGATTGCTGTGAAACAACTATAATAAATAATTATGAGGCACTTAAATACTAGGGGTATGTCTACACAACAGGGCAAAAGTCAAATTAAGATATGCAACTTCAGCTACGTTAATTGCATATGAAGCCATAATAGCTTAATTTAGTTTTTGGTGGTGTCTATACAGCAAGAAGTCGAAGGAAGACACTCTTCCTGGGACTTCCCTTACTCCTAGTAAAATGAGGGTTACAGGAGTTGGAGTAAGAAGTCCTTCATCTTGACTTAATTTTGAAATAATTGCTTGCTGTGTAGACGCACATTTTGTTCTTTCAAAATAATGCTGCTGTGTAGACATAGCCTAAGTTATTGGCAGGGGGGCATATAAGTATCTTAGATGGCTGGCAACTGAAAGAACATTTTAAAACTCCAGGAATAAGACAGTTTGTTAAAGGGATGGATTGAAAAATGACAAATGTATAAGTCAGTCCTCTGGGGGCTTGCAAAGGTCTCAAAGGATTGTTGGGTCTTTCAGTGATGGCATTCCATTGATTCATAGCAAAACATTAAGGCTAGATCTGTTCTTTTAAATGCCCGTATAATGCTGTTTGTTTTATTTGAAGAGGAAAGTATGTGGTTGCTTGTTATTTTTAAAACTATTCAGGTGTGTTGTCTAGCTATTGCTAAAGCTGGGCAAACATTTTACCAAAAAAATTTTCTGTGAATATTTGTCTGAAAAATTTTGTTGTTGAACCTTCTATGCTTAAACCACATACTGCATATGGAATGATGCACTCCATCCAAATTATTACAAATGTGGTAGCTATGTCATGCAGCATATCAGCATAATAATAATGTTGCCTGTATAAGAGTCTAATAAAACAGTACAAGTCAGTAAGAAAGAAAACACATTGTTGTGTAAGTTTTTAACCCTTAACTAAAAATTAGCAAAAACTAAACAATTCTGTTTCCCTAAGAAGTCCTTGAACCATCCCAGAAAAAAATTGTTTCTGTATAGGTATTTTTGTGTGAATGGCCTTCAGTTAAAGTAGCCACCCACAACAAGATTATCACAGTTGAATTGAACATATGAGGACAAAGTTTACTAATAACTTAGCATGATGGAATTTGCACAGTACTGGAACATTTTTTCATTGCTAAACTCTGTGACAATTAAAATGTATTCCAGAAAGCTGGGGATTATAGTGAGAGAGATTTTTAATTAGGGTTGTTTGTATATATCCTTTTACCTCATACTCACATAGTGAATGTTACCAACCTGATGAAAGATCCTGGTACAGCACACCATGCTTGGAGATAGAATCATAGAATCATAGAGCTGGAAGAGACCTCAGGAGGTCATCAAGTCCAGCCTCCTGCCCAAGGCAGGACCAATCCCAACTAAGTCAACCCAGCCAGGGCTTTGTCAAGCTGAGACTTAAACACCTCTAGGGATGGAGATTCCACCACCACCCTAGGTAACCCATTCCAGTGCTTTACCACCATCCTAGGGAAATATCCAACCTAGATCTCTCCCACTGTAACTTGAGACCATTGCTCCTTGTTCTGCCATCCGTCACTACTGTGAACTGCCTTTCTCCATCCTCTTTGGAACCTCCCTTTAGGAAGTTAAAGGCTGCTAACAAATCCCGCCTCACTCTTCTCTTCTGCAGACTAAACAAACCCAAATCCCTCAGTCTCTCCTCATATGTCATGCGCTTCAGCCCCCTAATCATTTTGATCGCCCTCCACTGGACCCTCTCCAATGCATCCACATCCTTCCTGTAATTGGGGACCCAGAACAGTACACAATATTCCAGATGTGGGCTCACCAGAGCCAAATAAAGGGGAATAATCACTTCTCCGGATCTTCTGGCAATGCTCCTCCTAATGCACCCTAATATGCCATTAGCCTTCTTGGCTACAAGGGCACACTGTTGACTCATATCCAGCTTCTCATCCACTGTAATCCCGAGGTCCTTTTCTGCAGAACTGCTACTTAGCCAGTTGGTCCCCAGCCTGTAACAGTGCTTGGGATTCTTCCATCCCAAGTGCAGGACTCTACACTTGTCCTTGTTGAACCTCATCAGATTTCTTGTGGCCCAATCCTCCAATTTGTCTAAGTCACTCTGGACTCTATCCCTGCCCTCAAGCGTATCTACCTCTCCCCCCAGCTTAGTGTCATCCGCAAACTTGCTGAGGGTGCAATCCATCCCCTCAGCCAGGTCATTAATAAAGATGTTGAACAAAACTGGTCCAAAAACAGATCCTTGGGGCACTCCACTAGAAACCGACCGCCAACCTGACATCGAGCCATTGATCACTACCCATTGGGCTCAACTGTCTAGCCAGCTTTCTATCCATCTTACAGTCCATTTATCCAATCCATACTCCCTTAACTTGCTGGCAAGAATATTGTGGGAGACCGTATCAAAAGCCTTGCTAAAGTCAAGGTATATCACATCCACTGACTTTCCCATATCCATAGAGCCACTTACCTCATCATAGAAGCTAATCAGATTGGTTAGGCATGACTTGGCCTTCGTGAATCCATGTTGACTATTCCTGATCACTTTCCTCTCTTCCAAGTGCTTCAAAATGGATTCCTTGAGGATCCCCTCCATGATTTTTCCGGGGACTGAGGTAAAGCTGATGGGTCTGTAGTTCCTGGATTGTCCTTCTTCCCTTTTTAAAAGATGGGCACTCCATTTGCCTTTTTCCAATCATCCGGGATCTCTTCTGATCTCCACGAGTTTTCAAAGATAATGGCCAAAGGCTCTGTAATGACATTTGCCACCTCCCTCAGTACCCTCGGATGCATTAAATCTGGGCCCATGGATTTGTGGATGTTTAGCTTTTCTAAATAGTTCCTAACCTGTTCTTTCCCCACCAAGGTCTGTCCACCTCCTTCCCATACTGCATTGCCTAGTGCATTTGTCTGGGAGCTGACCTTGTCCGTGAAGACAGAGGCAAAGAAAGCATTGAGTACTTCAGCTTTTCCCACATCATCTGTCACTAGGTTACCACCCTCATCCAGTTAGGGCCCCACACCCTATCTGATCACCCTTTTATTGCTAACATGCCTGTAGAAACCTCTCTTGTTACCCTTCACATCCCTTGCCAGCTGCAATTCCAATTGCGCTTTCACCTTCCTGATAAGAATTTAAAACATGTATTATATATTTTTTAAAAGTTGCACATATTATAGCAGCAATAAATTGATACCCACTGGAGAAGAGAGGTGCTACAATACCTGAGTCTTGAAATGTCAGCATCATTAGGCAAGAACATTCTGGAAAAATGGCATCTCTGACAAGTATGTCTGGGATACTTTTATAAGGCATCATCTACACAGTAATATGGCACTTTAAATAAGAATGCATCACATATCAGAAATGAGTGTTGAAATAAATACTGATCCTGGAACACTTGTAATCAATGAGATTACAAGGAGGAAGGAAGAATCACTAGCATGAGCAAGGATTTGAAGGCACTAGCTATATTTTGTTCACTGTAAATGTGGACCCACTGTAGATCACTAGCTCTGTTGGGAATCGACCAACAATCAATCAATCACTTCTGATGCGCAGCCCTGTGATTCATTTTCCTTGAAATCAGATGTCAGGGCAAGACTCCCCAATAGCTGTCAGCTTTTCAAGTTTCTCTCTGGTATTGGTTTCATGACTATTAATGAGGCTTCCCTCCATCTACAGGCAGAGTTGTGGTGAGGTCTATGGTTTTTTTTAGGCCAAAACTCTGGATTTTGGTTGGATGGTTGGTTTAACCCTCTCAGGATACATCTACACAGCAGGCAGTTATTTTGAAATAATATTGAAATATTGTCAAGCTGGAGGACTTCTTATTCTGACTCCTGTAATCCTCATTGTACGAGGAGCAAGGGAAGTTGGAGGAAGAGTGCTCTATTTAAAAATAAATGCTGTGTAGATGCTCCCAATTTCGAAATAAGCTATTCCGAAATAAGTTATGCAATTGACATAGCTCAATTTGAGTAGCTTATTTTCAGGTGTAACTGGAGGAGATTTCTTTTTAAAATGCAATGGTGATCTTTAATTTAAGAGATATTTAAGAGACTAGAATTACAAAGTAAGGTCCAGATTCTGAAACCTTCACTAGTAATGAGCGAATCCTCATCCCACGCATAATTCCACTAACATCAATCGGCCTAAGGTGTTCATGTGAAATAGGAAGTAGAGCCTGATAGGCTCTATTTAACGACCCAGCTTCTTCTTTTAATACTAAAACACTAGAGTTTCAGGTCACAGAAATGTCACACCAGAGACTGAAGCAGATTTCACTCAGAGGTTCTAGCACATTTTAAAAAAATGTCTTTAAATAAAAATTACGCCTGCACTCACCCACATTCTCCTGTGATACAATGAAGATAGTACTGTTTGAATGGACTTCAGGCACTCATGCTTTGGAAAGACTAACTGGTGCTGAAATGTGGCAATTCCACAGCTGTCAGTTGTGAGAGGACTAACAGGGTTATATTGACTTCAGATATAGAATAAACAGCAGAAGCAGGTGACCCAAGAGGGAAGAAACAAGAGGGAGTCTAATTTCTTGCTGATGGCAGTAGTGAAAAGACACAACCAAAGACAAATATGGAAAATATGAAGCCCACTATCATTTATTATTTGGGTTCTGCATGAGGCTGCGGAGTTCTTTAAAGGTCAAGTAAAATGGTAATTTACCGATTGTTTTATTTTGCTTGTAATGCTACCTGTTGTTATACTTTCAGTTCCTAGTGTACCTCAGATCCTAATTGAAACCTTAAGGGTATGTCTACACCACAGAGAAGATTGAAGTTGCTGCTGTCAATCTTCTAGGGTTCGAATAAGTGGGTCTAGTGAAGATACGGTAATTCAAACTGAGAGGGGCACTCTGGTTGATGCCAGTAGTCCTGCTTCCATGTGGAGTAAGGGAAGTCGAAGGGAGAGTGTTTTCCCTTCGACTTCCTGCAGTGTGGACAGCGCCAAAATTTGAGTTAAGGTACTTCGACTTCAGCTACGCAATTAACATACCTGAAATTGCGTATCTTAATTCGACCTTATGCTGTAGAGTACACATATCCTTTGGGAAAAAACCTCAGCCCCTTCCTTTAGTGGGCTGTAACTCTCTCCTTAGAAGATAACTTTTGTTCTGAAATTGTCCTTTTCCTTTCAAATAAATTAGCTATTGTAAGCTATCTTTTGGTTTCTTAAATATGTTATGTTTTTAACATCAAGTTAATCTAAAAAAGAGCAGTATTACAGAAAATGAAATAAGCTTAACATCTAGTCACATCACTTCAGGAGAGACTTAGGGAAGTTAAAAGTGGCAGGAGAGACTGTGAATTCTGAAATCTTCACTCCATTGGAAAGTATAACTCTCTGACCATCCTCTCATCTACATTGAGTCTGTGCCTCTTATCTCTTCCCTTGGGATTTTCCTTCGTCCTGTTTCTAGTCTATTTTCATGTAAGTTAAATTCCCTCTCCAGTTTCACAGAGGAGGTAGAAGGGAATAATATTGGCAATAGTCCTACAATACTAGTTGATCTACCTTTGGAATCCATCCTGTCTGACTGAGAGCCTTTTCCCTTCAGACAATTCAAAATGTCTTTGAGTTTCCACCTCCCCTCTTCAGATGTGCTGAACAATATCTCTCTACTGGATACCTACTAAATGTATAATTTTTAACCACTCTGTCTGTCAGATCCACAAAAGCTGTTACTGGAGGTGTTTGCATAAAAGAGCTCCTCTCTAGGTATCTGAGCCATTGGCAATGCTCTCGACAGTATCCAACAGGGCTGATCAGGACTGGATGCTTTAGTCTCCTTGATTTAATGGCTATGTGCCTATACTTACTGTACCCTCCCCCTCGATTCCTTTCTACATTAGCATTCTGGTTGTGCCCAACCATGTAAAGAAATGATGTTTGGAAGCTCGTTGTTTCAGAAGAGATGGATTTTTAAATGATCAAAAATGTAAATCGTAAGTAGAGATTCTTATGACCCCCCATGCTTCAAGAAAATTGGCTTTTGAATATAAATATGCATAATTTGAAGATGTGTACACAAAATGCATCATGTAACATTTTAAAAATTATAATCTGCTGAATTCTAGTTCTGTGAATGTAGCATTCTTGTATGTAAAGTTAGAAATATGTTCAGTGCATGGACAGCACATGAGATAACAGCCCCAAGGGGACTGCTGTGATCCAACCCATCACAGAGAAAAATCAGAGAAGAGAATTGGCTTGATCCTTGAATGTGGCTGAGCTCCTCTTGGTGCAAACCTGAACATGCTGGGGAAAAGACAACTTTGTACAGCATCTCCCACCCTCTACCCCCAGTCCTAGTTACCACTCAGGGTCACTCCAGCCTCTGAAGTGATGTAAAGCAGCCTAGGATTTGCTCTAACTTGTTCTGGCTGAAAATAGTCCTCAAGGGATTATTGAACCAGATAGGATCACTGGGGCATTGCAATGTTCTTGCTGGGTCTCTGATGCCAAGAATTCTGACACAAAGGGAGGTGCAGGGACAGGGAGTCTCAGCTGAGTAAAATAGTTAAAAAATTAAAACTCAGTAAAATGAATTGGAAAGATGCCCTATTTAAGACAAGAGGTTGAGTGCTTTAATGACTGGAAGTCAATGGACTGAGAGATGGGTGACATTTTGGTACTGCACTTCACTGACAAATAACCGTGTTGCAAGCTACCAATCTCTGGCACAATATGAGCTGCAGGGGGCTAATTTCCATTTGCACACAGTGGAATAGAAAAGAGACAATGGGCCAAATTCTTTTCTCAGTCACACTGTTGTCAACTCACAGTAACTCCTGTGACTTCATCAGAGTTAATCTGGAATATATCGGTATAAATGAGAGCACACGCTCACCCTAGTTCTACCGGATGTTGTTTGGATGTAAAGTTCTGCATTCTGAACAGAGAAACTTGCTCTTGGTACCACACACAGTTTCCTTTTGGAAATATTCTTTCTGTGTAAACTATGAGCCAGGCAGACCTGTTGTCTCCTCACAAGCTGCAAATTACATAGGCAAATGTAATTACCCATTCTCTTTGTTATTAGCTTGAACTATGAAAGCTTCAAGCAATTGTCCCCTTTCAATGTATTTCAAAGCTTACTTATGAGATGTATCCCTGATATTGAAGACAATGAGGTCCCTTTTTAAAAAATTCAATTAAACATTTGCCTACTGTGACTCTTTATT
The DNA here is from genome assembly GCA_019425775.1 of Rafetus swinhoei. Taxonomy (NCBI): domain Eukaryota; kingdom Metazoa; phylum Chordata; order Testudines; family Trionychidae; genus Rafetus; species Rafetus swinhoei. Next base: position 7,653,424 of record CM033438.1, read on the forward strand.
CGCTGCAAATTGTCTCTGTAAATAATCTTCATCAAAAGTCAGAACCAATCCCCATTAGTTGTTTAGATTAATTAATGAGTCCCCCTGGAGCCACCCAGATGAATTCAATTTAAACGTCAACAACTTGGCTATGGAGTTTCCCAGGTTGGCATTAAGACAATATTAAACCTGCAATAAGTCACATTTAAAATGTTAATTCCTAGATGCTCACCATTTAGAGCATTTAATTAAATCCTTAAATAAACTGCATGGGCTCAGTACCAGATGGTTCTGCATTTTCATTGCAGCAGAGAGCCTTGAAGTCATTGAGGGAAGTAATATTGGAAGCATGGTGAAGATAACCAGGATATATAGTGTAATAAAATCTAATCTTGTTTCCAGCAGGGAAATTCAGTGTATGTACACAACCCGGGCTAAAATTGTAAGTTAATTACATTAACCCCAGTGTACTCTGGTATCTGAGCAGCCAGAGATGAAATTAGTCTTTTCCTATCATAAGATTCTTTTCAACTTCACTATATTAATTTTTAGCCAAATACTTACTCATAAGGAAAATTGAAGTTAATGTAACCAAAGACAAAGTAATGCAGTCTTAATATTCTGAAGGGATTATGGAGGTCTGTGAAAATACACTTTGCAAATGTCACTCACTTAGAATGGATTTGTGGTGGGAAATTGGGGAGAGAAAAATTATAGCTGTGATCTGCACCGTGCTGGGATTTAATAAAAGTCATGAGTTAAGAAATTCAGACCTTTGGGGAGGGAAAGAAGGCAGCAGTCAAAAGGTAAAGGCTGGTGACCTATTCCTGGATTACACAAGGTCAGTTTGCATCTCTACCAAATGGGAAAGGAGTGAGATCTTTGCATTTTAGCTTGAAGTGCTGTACAGCAGTTTGTGTCAGTTGTTTTGTTACAATGAGGTTGCCCAATACCCATCTGTGATAGGGTGACACCTCCCACAAGCTCCCCTGTATGTCCAAGTGTGTGTCCCTAAACTCCTTTAGATTGTAAGTCTCTTGACTACTCAGTCCTCCAGCCAAGTCACACTCTGTGTGAAATACAAACCCCTTCTGGGGTACACCTTTACCAGGGACCCATCTTGGCACCCTCTTTCTTGGTGTCTCTCATTCTGTTTCCCCACTCGGAGAGATTGATGCCTACATGGCTTCCCCCACTAGAGACAGCTTCCTCAGCTAGTCTCCCGATCTGCACTGCTTGAGCTCTGCCATGCACTAACTGCTGCTCTGCTTTGCAGCTCCCTTTATAGACCTTCCTGGCCCCTGATTGGCAGGTTCCTCAGAGCCATTCTAGCCTCCTAGAAGATTTACCTATGGCTCTTTTTCTAGGGAAAGGTGTGGTAGGACCAGACTGTCTCACCATCACAAGGAATTTTTTTTTATTAGAGGCCTGAAATGCCTCTATTTTGCTCAGTTGGAGGTCTGCTAGAGAACACAGGTTCAGAGGTGTTCATTCCTCAGTGTAAAGTTCAGAACTCTAAACTGTCTTGGAAAGTTTGAGACTTAAAATACTGTGTCAGAGCTATCTGTTGAAAGAGGACCATGATGCTGAGGGCAGCTTTTCAGAGACCCTTTTCCAGTTATGCTTTTGCTTTTGTCCCTTTTTAAATTCTCTGGACAACATTTGCAAAAATGACTAGCAAATTTGCATCTTTCGATTTCTGAATGCCCAACCTGACACCTTAAAGGGGCCTGATTTTCAGAAAGCAGGTGCTCAGCACTTTCAGAAAAACAAGGCAATTTTGATGTGGTTGAAACTAGACATCTAACATCTCTAGTCACACTGTAGACCCATCTTTCCATCACCCTAGAATAAGTGTCTTACTCAGGTGATTTAAGAAGGAAAAAGAGACCACTTGTTTCTTATCTTCAAGGAAAATAACTCAGCTTTCAAAAATGGAAATCCTTCTGATTATGAAATCAAATACAGGAGGGAAATAACTTTCCACTCTTTTAATTGCAGATTTGCACAACTGGCTTCTGCAAGAACTCAAATAAAGCCCAAAACAGAAGGACTTATGTAAACCCTATAGACTTAGCTATTTCAGTATTGGTATTTCTGTTCACATTTTCATTATCTTCTTTATTGCACAAAGCCACTTAGATAGTGAGATCTGTTCCATTCATGAATTAGAAGGTACTCCAAAAAGACTAGATCTTTCCTGATTTAGGTTCCATAAACAACTCTGTGGACAGTTAAACAAATAAACTCCTCCCTGGAAAAATGAAAGAAATATAAGTGCTTTAAATAAAAATATTAGATCCCACCTTCAGCCTTATTGGAAACTCCTCTCTCATTGTGGTAGGATTACAAAGTCACATTTTAACACAGGTTGAGCCTTCCTGGTCCAGCTCAGTCGGGACCTGACTGGTCTCAAATGACAGAATTTGCAGGACGAGGGGAGGTGTCCCCTGCCACGGGCCCCAAGTCAGATGGCCCCCTGCCTTTGGCCCCCTCTACCCTCTCCTCTGCTCTGCTGCCACTGGCCCTGACCCCTGGTGGCTGGGGTTCTCCAGCCCTGGCCTGTACTGCTGCATGCAGCCAGATTTTCCCAGCCCTGCGCTGCTGTGGGTGGCCGGGCTTCTCCAGCCCCTGACCCCGCACTGCCACTGGCTGTTGGGTTCTCCGGGTCTGTGCCACCACGGGCTGCCACTGGCGGCCAGGCTTCTTTGGCCCTGGACCTCATGCTGCCGCAGGCAGCCAGGCTTCTACAGGTGCTGCCACAGGTGCCTGGGGTTCCCTAGCCCTCAGCTCCGCACTGCTGCGGGCTGCCAGGGTTCTCCAGTCCCTGGCCCCAGCAATGCTGTGGGGCCCCTCTGGCCCCGTGGTCCCCGCCATAGCCGGGCTGCTGGTTTCTTGCCATTTGGCTCTGGGGCTCTCTGGGCCAGGAACATTCGTGCTCCCATCAAACCATGTTCCTGGACCAGAGGGTACCAGTTTTCAGATCACTGTCAGTAGAAGGCTCTAAAATCCAATTAACAGTTTGTGCGTTTCACATCGCTTTCAGGCTGCGGCACTGAGCAGAATGAGGACACTCTCTTTTCATACATGTTTTCTCTCTGTCTCCCTTCCAACCCTCCAACACTTTTCACCACCACATTGTAGCTGAGCACGCAGAGATTCAAAGTACTCCCTCCTCATTCCATACCATTAAGGCTTAGACTTGCCTCTGCCTAAGCCAGGATGTGGTCAGCCCCATAACAGGGTGTATGGAAATGACATTCTTCCCAGGATGCTTTGCTACCAACTATTTGTGGTGCATAAGGAGTTGGGGTTGGGGGACTTGTTACTTCAGTAATCACAAGTTCCTGAGCTCCCCCAAAACTGGAGAAGCAGCAGCAATAATAATCTATATGCTTTGAGCCCCTCCATCAGAGGAGCTTGAGTTGCATCTAAATTAGCAGTGACTACAGGAGGGGGGAGATGATTTTTACATAATACAGGTGTAAGCAGGGGCTGAACTTCTGCTTGCTGTCAGCCAGCTAAAAGGAGGGGTGGGTGTGCCCACTACAGTTGTTTAGCTTTGCAAGGTAATTAACTGTTAACTGTTGACATGTAAATACTGCTCAGAAGAGAATCTGAGGTGTGGCTATGTAAATCCCATTCAGCCAGGGCTGATGGAAGGTCAGTGTTGGAATGGAATGTGAGAATTGTATATAATTTGGGACTGTTGTGGGGTAACTAATCATGCTACCCCTAAATGTGGGAACTGTAAAACATGCCACCAGTGCTTGCAGGAGAGACACCACCATCATGGTAAGAGGTCTCGAAGAACAAGCCTCCCCCCTTCCAGAGTTGAGTGAATGGAGCTGGGGGAAAGGGTTAAAGGGTTTGAGTCAGCCTGCTTCACACCTGCCAGGTGTGAGCTATAAGACTGGCCCAGCCTGCACCTTTCCCCCTTTGTTTTAAGGACAGACCTAAAGTAGACTCCCTGAGGAGTCTTTTCTTTTGCTAGTCCAGTGAAAGCTGGATTCATTTGCCAGTCCAGCTGGTGGCTAAAGAGTTAAAATCACTGAGAGCTGAAATCACTGGTTTGGCTGAGTGCCAGACCTGTTGCACCAGTGAAGTGGCGGCGACTAGCGGTGTGGTGTGGAGCGGTGGCAGGCGAGGCGCGGTCATCAGCGGCGTGGCGTGGAGCGGTGGCAGGCGAGGCGCGGCCATCAACGGCGTGGCGTGGAGTGGCGGCAGGTGAGGCGCGGCCATCAGCGGCGTGGCGTGGAGTGGCGGCAGGCGAGGAGCGGCGACCAGCGGCGTGGCGTGGAGCGGCGGCAGGCGAGGAGCGGCCATCAGCGGCGTGGCGTGGAGTGGCGGCAGGTGCCCAGTGGAGCGTCCAGAGGCGTGGAATGAGACAACTGGTGGAGCGTGGCGGAGTTTCGTATAAGGTGCCCCCTATCTATCCCCTGCCCCCCAATTTTACCCAGGTTGGGAGGTGAAACCCTGCGGGTGAACTGTGGGACTCTGGGTGGCACAGACCAGGGACAGAGACTTTTGGGGCGTCGGACTTTTTGGACTTCGGGCGATTCTTGGCTGGGGTGGGGGCTTGGCTCATGTTTGGGGTTATGAACTCTGTTTGTGGTGTTTTCCCCAAGTTAATGCCGTATGACTTCTCTTTCTGTTTCATTAAATGTTTCTTTCCTACACTCAGACTCTGTGCTTGCGAGTGGGGAAGCATTGCCTCTCAGAGGCGCCCAGGGGTGCGTGAATTTCCCAGATTACTGGGTGGGGGCTCGAGCCGGTTCTATGTGAGATGGCCCCAAGATATTGAACCCAGCCCTGGTTACTGCCAGGCCTACCCGGCAGAAGGGTTACACAGGGATGGTGAAAAAAAATGAAAACTTTCTTCCCTCTGGTTCTGTCTCATATGAAGTTGCACCAGTCAGTGCCTTGAAAACACAGAAGTGCAGGTAATACAGCAATATACCTGCTGCTCATTTTTTTGGGGGGGGGGAGGAATCCCATTCCACCACATTGTATCATTTCACTCTCCTGCCATCTCTCTCCAGCACTACCGGCTGTGATTGCATTGGGGAAGTTTAGAGGGGTTACTTTTGGAGGAATCAGGGACAGGAAAAGGAAAGTGTGTGTGAGAACAGGGGGGAGCAGTGGCAACAAGATCTTTAGAAATGAACTAGAAAACTATCAGCATGAACTGGGTATTAGAGCTTCAGCAAATCTGACCTTTTAAGGCACAGGAATACTTCAGTTGAAAGATAAACCAGGTCTTGACCATGCGGAGTCATAAAAGATCCCAAGTTGGCTTTTTGTGTATGTGAGTGCAAGAAATAGGTGTATTCAATCAGACAAATTCTTCTTTGGGTAATCCACCTTTGATGTGTTTGATCAGAGCTCCTCTTGAGACTGTAATTTGATGTGCTGAAATACCACTAAGCCTGCCTACATATACTCTGGGGTGCCCCACCACCCTATCCTACTGAGATAGACCCTCTGGTCTCCTTCAGCCATGGCACAGAGTTGGGATCACAGCGCACAGCAGAGCAGCGCACATACTTTGATCAGCTCAGCTCTGGGATGGCTCAGTCAAAGGGACTGACACAGCATCCAAGTGCACAGCCCCAGTGGAACAAGATACATCTTTCTGGCTATGTCTACACTACCAGGTTATTCAAAATGTTATTTTGAAATAATAACTCCCAAAATAACTATTTTGAAATAAGCGTATTCCTCTTCATGGGCAGGAGTTATTATTTTGAAATAACAAGCCCATTATTTTGAAATAACAGTCTGGGTAGTGTGGATTCTTGCCTTCTTATTTCGAAATAACTCCCCAGTACAGACATGTCCTCTAACATTACGTCTACACTGCAAGCTTCTTTCAAAATAAGCTTTCCGGAAGATATCTTCCAGAATAGCTTATTTTGAAATAGAGTGCCCACAGTACAGGGGACCCTCAAAATTAGTCTGAGGCAGGCTCCCCTAATGTGGGGATATAATAGGGGGGAGATAATCCCCTATCTCAATTTAGAGCCCCAGGAGGCACAGGGGAGGAATGGCCCTGGTGAGGAGCTATTTTGAAATAGCAGCAGTGGAGTGTCCACACAGCCCCTTCTTCCGAAAAAGCTTTTTCCGAAGAGGCTTTATTCCTCATGGAATGAAGTTTACCAACATTGGGAAAAGCCCTCTGTTATTTAGATTTTCTTTCGAAATAATGCAATTGCAATGTAGTATTGTTTTTCCAGAATAACAGCTGTTATTCTGGAAAAGCGGTGCAGTGTAGATGCACCCTAAGGCTATGTGTATGCTGTAGGCTTTTTGCACAAGAACTTGTGGAGCATCTACACTGCATGCGTGTTCTTGCACAAGTCAATTTACAGTAAAGCGTTGGAAAAGAGGGCTTCTTGCGCAAGAGTTATTTCTCTCCCCACGAGGAATAAACCCTCTTGCGCAAGAGCTCTTGTGCAAGAAGGCAGTGTGGACGGGCAACAGGGGTTTCTTCCGCAAGAAACCCCTTTGGCTAAAATGGCCATCAGAGCTTTCTTGCGCAAAAGAGCATCCACACCGCCATGGACGCTCTTGTGCAAAAGCACATCTCTTGCGCAAAAACACATGGTAGTGTGGACGCGCTCTTGCACAAGACCTTTTGCACAAGAACTCTTGCGCAAAACAGTTCTTGCGTAAGAAGCCTGTAGAGCAGATGTAGCCTAAAAGTTTTATATAGCACAAACGCAAATTGTTTGCCCCCCCCCCCTTATCAATGAAAGAGAGAGATGCACAGCTGTTGTCCCCCCCCATAACAGTTATCTACACTGTTGTGGGTAGACGTCACTGATGTGGTGTTTTGACAAGCATTTTGCTCTGTCCAATTATGATAACCATTTGCCTGCGTGCATATGCTCCCCTTGTATGTTGCACTGGCTCTGTGCAGATAGCCAGCACAGTAGACTTCAAGAGAACCTCAAAGACCACAAAATCAGATAAGATGCAAAGGTGCCAGTACAGGTATATTGTAAATGAAGGTACAGTAATAAACTATGTGACAAGGGTGAGCAGTAATTTTTGAAGGGGGCGGGCACTTTAAAAATTGCAGAAATGGTGGCAGGCTGCCCCTCACCCACAGAGCCTGATTGACCAGGGGACAGGGGAGCACATGAAGTCTTTGCCCCCTGCCCTGCCAGGAGTGTGCTACGCCTATAAACAAGCACCAGCTGTTTTGAACAGATGGCAGTTCCCTCTAGGCACTGTGCAGCCCTGGCGGCAGGAGAAGTTTTTGCATGCTTCCCCTATCCCCAGGCCAATCAGGCCAGTGGTGTGCAGTGCCCAGAGAGAACCATCAGTTGTTTTGAACAGCTGGCACTTCTCTCTCGTGCCACGTGCCCCTGGTGAGGGGAGGAGACTTTGTGTCTTGATTAGCCTGGGGGTGGGGGAGTGGCATGGCCATGCAGGCCAGATCAACTGGTTTGGCAGGCCAGATCCAGCCTGTGGACACTGTCTTGCCCACCCCTGCTCTATGAGGAAACTAAGAATGTGTGCCCGTGACAATAGAGTCAGCTCAGTTAGTGACAGGATTCTTCACTGCCCCCTAGGCTGGACAGGGATAATCCCTTAAGATACATTTTTAAACATATGTACAAACAAGTTACGCATCAGTCCTAACATATTAGGTTATTGCTCCCTGACCTTTCCTAGATACCACCCCTTACTTTGTACATGGTGGTTTGTTCAAAACATTTCTATGCATGATGCTGTCATTTTAGACCCTGTCCTGATCCTGTGTCAGTATGACCCTCTTATCTATGGGGAATGTGTTGGAACATAGATGTTTCTTAACAAGGTGTTCTGTTACCATCCATCTGGAATGTGTTTATGGAATATGTACCTAGTACCTATTAGGTATGAGTATTTCTACAGTATCATGCCAAGTTCTATGAGCTGAGCCTGCCTCCTTCTCACTGCTTAACTTTGCTTTATATTAGCAAAGTCTTGACCAGGTCTGTGGCTTTTGTTTTAGGCCCTTGTCTTACTACAACTGGATTTAATAATAAACAAAAGTGATTTTATTAAGTATAAAAAGTAGGATTTAATTGATTGCAAGTGATAGCAGACAGATCAAAGTAAGTTGCTAAGCAAAATAAAACAAAACATACCGGCTAATAGAACTTGCTACAAATCATAATTTCTCACCCTGCTTCTTATTTCAGGTAAAGTCTTTCGCGTGCTATAGGTGTCCTTTCTGACATGGGTCCAGTTCTCTTTCACCCCTGCCGTTGAAGTTCTTCTGCTTCCAGGTGTTGTCATGTATCCTCTCAGGGTTGGGAGACCATCATTGTTTACTTCCCTTGACTTACATAGAATTTCCCTGGGGAAGCCTTTGATTCCCACACACCTCTGTGGAAAAGTACAAAATTCAAGATGGATTCCAGCATCAGGTGACATGGACACGTCTTTGTATCATGTCTGCAGGAGAACAGTTCTCCCCCGCTCAGTTGTCTCCCACTAATGGGCCATTAGCTCTGTGTCTGGCTTCTTCATTGTTCTTCCTACTGGGCTGGGAATAGGCTTTTCCAAACATGAGCTATATTCTTAATTTAAGATACAGAAGTGCATACAAATAGAAAAATACACATTCAGAGGAATACAAGCTTTTCAATGATATGTTACATGAAACATTTGGCATAAAACATATTCGAGTTAGGCATATTCATATTCCCAAGCATATTTCCATAAAGGATATGAAATACACGGTCACACCACCTATGTACATTTTCTCATTAATTTGTTGCTATGTTATTCATTTTCATTTTCTGTTGGAACTGCTGATTGGGTAGCATTTCAGGATACCAGTTCTATAATGGAAGATGGGTTGTTTTTTTTTAATCTTTCCTTCATTCACTGGGTTCACTTTCCTGAAAAATGCATTGAGTGGTATAGGGATGTAAGCAACTAATCAAGTAGTCGGCTAGTCCCTCTCCTCCCACCCCCCCCCCCAACGCCCCACTGTCTCTGTATTAGAGGCAGTAAAGGAGGAGGAAGCAGGGGCTGGTGCTAGGGGTAGCTGGCTGTTCAGTTGCTAACCCCATTGCGGCTCTGCACTTTTAATGTAGTAAAGGCTCTTACTACATTTAAAATGCAGAGCCACAGCAGGAGCACCCCCTCCCTTATCTACTAATCGAGTAGTTGATGGAAATTCCATCAACTATTTGATTAGTTAATTAACCTATATTTAACATCCATGAACATTTCCAATAGAAAGACTCTGCAGTAGTGCTTCAAAGGAACTTGTGGAAATCCCATCATTTGGGATGTCTAGGACTGAATTAGGCAAAGCACTCAAGAATATACTTGTTAGTACATTTTTGCAGCAATAGGCTATAGATCCAAAAGATCTTTCTAACTCCCCATTTCTTTAGAGGGGGGACCCAAACCAAATGGCTACGTCTAGACTGGCATGATTTTCCGCAAATGCTTTTAACGGAAAAGTTTTTCCGTTAAAAGCATTTGCAGAAAAGAGCGTCTAGATTGGCACGGATGCTTTTGCGCAAAAAGTGCTTTTGCGCAAAAGCACCCATGCCAATCTAGACGCGGTTTTGCGCAAGAAAGCTCTGGTGGCCATTTTCGCCATCGGGGCTTTTTTGCGCAAAACAGGTTTTACCTGTCTACACTGGCCCTCTTGCGCAAAAGCATTTGCGCAAGAGGGCTTTTTCCCGAGCGGGAGCGTCAGTGTATTTGCGCAAGAACACTGACAATCATACATTAGATTGTCAGTGTTCTTGTGCAAATTCAAGCAGCCAGTGTAGACAGCTGGCAAGTTTTTGCGCAAAAGCAGTTGCTTTTGCACAAAAACTTGCCAGTCTAGATGCACCCAATATGTTTGTTCGAATTCTCACAAGTTTTGGTTCAGCTAAAATGTAACCTCAATCCAAATTCCCACAAATTTGCCAAAGCCAAAGTCTGGACTACCTCATCCCATTTCAGATTATGTCTCTCAGAATTGGCTTTTGGGATCCTCAGTTCCAGTAAAATGTGCCTAACATTTTTGTTCCATTTGCTTGTAAAGCAACTCCCTTCTCAGATGGGCTTTGCTGGCAGCCTGGCAACATTGGTCACATAAATACTGAGTTGCCCCTGTGTCAAAGTATGTGGAACTTAAGTGCATCAGAACCCATTGCTGGATCTGCCTAAGGCAAGCATTTGATTTTGTAGTCACTTCCGGTTTAAGGACCTCTGTCCTGACTGTCTATAGGACTCAGGGGATGTCTGAAACATTCAGCTGAGTATTTCAGGTGTTCCCTGGTCACATGAGTAATCAGAATTGGGATCTGTAAAGAATGAATCAGACAAGTTGGGTGTTGGTGAGAATCCATCCTGCAGGGTTCACTAACTCCTCACCGACAGAGCACCATCTCTGGGAGCCACATGAGTTAGCACTGATTGGTTCTGGAAGGAGCTACTTTAAGCCTTCCTTGTTGAGAAGGCCACTGTAATGTGGTCACAGGGCAGGGATCAGATTGCAGAAAAAATAGTGGTGATGCTGCACTCACAAAATAAACTCCACCCATGGGAGTCACCAGAATGAGTGTGCAGATGTTAAAAGTATGAGTGTGCACATGGCTTAGCTCCATGAGCTCCTTCAGCTTTACTCCTCCTCAGTGGAGATTGAACATGCCCATAGGCTCTGCTAAGTGCCATAGGCTTGATTCCATCTTGAGCAAGGGGGAAATTAGGGAGTGACAGTATCTCCAAAATGCCTCTGGTTTGCAGCACCAACAGGAGCGGTCTCTGAGTTAACCTCTCACTTCATCTCTCCCAAGCTATTCTTCCAGGTTCTCAGCAGACTCATCTCTACATCAGTTACTCGGGTAACATTTCGGAGGCTTCCTTTGGTTTTGGTTAATCAGAGTTCACCTGTGTATCAGGGCTTTGTTGCAAATGCTTCTTAGGGTATGTAGTACTCAACTAAGTACGAACTAAGTAGTACTCAATGAGGAGTAACAGTTAATTCGAACTAAGGACTTAGTTCAAATTACCGTTTCACTGCCGCGTGTAGCCGCGGGCAGTTACTTCGGACTAGTGGAATTTAAAAATGGCAACCGGACGGGAACATGCAAATAAAGCCCGGGATATTTAAATCCCGGGCTTCATTTGCAACTTCGAATGCCTACATTAGCCTCCCTAGTTCGAACTAGGGGGGCTAGTGTAGACATATCCTTAGAGACATAGCACTCAGAGCTGCCAGCAGCTCCTGCCCAGGGCTCCATGAACATGGCATTGCCTTCCTCTCCTCATTCACATCTCCTGCTTACTGTGTGCTCATCTTAACTGTCTTAGAAGCTGCGGTGCTGTATTTTGTGGCTGATGAACTGATTTCTGCAGCTTGATTTTTAGCTGGTGCTGTGGGGATATGAAAAGAATGAGGGGAAAAATAGCCCCCAAATAGATGCTTCTATTGCCAAGTAAACTGTTTCCCTGGCAACCTGCCATTTGTGTTGAGACTGCTCTCCAAATGTCCTCCCTTCTCACAGGGGTGTTTTCTGAGTGGTTGAAAAATTGTAGACTGGGCAAAGGAAGCAGACATACACACTGGTCAGAGACCTGCACATAGAAGGGTTGGGAATGTCAGTGTAGCTGGGCTGTTCTCGGTGTGATATGATTCAAAACCATTTCTTGCTGGTTTTGAATCCAGCTTTCCTAGTCTGGCATGTCAAGTCTTATTGTCTTTTCTAGATTTCCTGTCTTTTCCATGTGTGAATGTGCCACAAAGCAGCATACCAGTGAGTCAATCAAGACATTTCTCGTGCCATTTACTGTGCTGGCTGCAGTCCGGAAGAGCTGGCAGGCTCCCCACTTCTTAGCACAATTTTTAACTGTCAAAGCTGTATTGGAGCTTATGCAGCAATGGTGTCTCCATGGCAAAGCTCCGGTTAACAAGTTCTCATGTATTTACTTTTGCCTTTTACAGCACTACTTGACCTACTCATCAGCAATGCTATTCATTCTCTGAATTGAAAGGAACATGTTCTAGCAGCATATGTTCTCCTGCAGTTCATACAGTGAGCTGGGTGTTAACAACTGAGCTTCTTCCATGTTCTTTGTGAAGTTTTTGGAAGTTCATTGGCCAGCACTTACCTGCAATTTCATCTGTCTCTGACTCCAGCAATTATGTTTGCACCTCCCCCCCCTTCCCACCCCCCGGCCGCTGGTCTCTGCTTACTCTCTAGCTTACTTCTTTCTGCTATATTAAATTGCAGGCCAGATTTATAGTCAAAGCCTCTTTCATTTCTCCAGGGCTAGCTGGGAAATGATTTATGACTGTCTTTAATTCAACAGTGTTTAGGTGAGGGGGGGGATTCTGTCCGCCTCTTGATGCTTAGAAGTAACTCCTGGTAGTTATTTCTGTGTTTATAATGTCTCCCAGACTATGAATTTAGGTAATATGGAGATAAGCATTCAAAACAAACTATGATTTGCCACAAAATAATTCTGACTCCCAAAGTTGTAGGAGGGCAAATAAAGAACCTCCCATATGAGCATCAAAATCCCTGTATAGCTACTCCCCAAAAGCCCCAAGGCCCAGGAATGTTCTTTGAAGCATGGCCTGTGGGTTACAAAATCTTGGCTTTGTTGCACCAAAGGTGGGGGTAGGTGGTTGTTATTGTGCATGAGATCAATGTTCAGATGTAGCAAAGGGGCATCGTCTCCCATGCGGCCAGACAGGGAGAGAACCAAAACTGCCCCGTGGTGGGCAGAATGGGACATGCACTGCAAAAGGCCAGTCCTCTAGCTTAGTGGGGGAACAGCAGGATGTCTCAGGAGCCAGCTGAGAGCTGCTGGAGGAGCAGGACATTTTTCTCCAGTGCTGGAGCTGGGGCCAGATGGAGAGTGCTGCTGTGCCAGAGACCCAGGAGGACGGCCAGAGCTGCCAGATACCATTGACCCCAACAAGCTTCTAGGGCTGCCACATGTGATCTACCTCAGGGAGACAGAGGATGACCACAGAGCCCCGGTATCCCCAGAATGGCAGGATGGGAAGGAGCCCAGGGAAACCAAATAGTGTTTGGCTGTGGGATTGTTTGTAAACTGGCCAGCATGTTGTGGGTGGATCCCTGCTGACCTAGTGGTGGACTTATAGCCACTGATAGCCCTGGAATGCAGTGGAGTGGCCTGACCCCAGGCTGTGTCTACACTACAATGAAAAGTCAGAAAAAGATACGAAAATTGCGAGCCACAATTTGCGTATCTTTTTCTGCTTTTCTCCTGAAAGAGGCTTTTCTGATATTTGGCCCATCTACATGGGGCCAAATGCTGGGAAAAAACCCTCTTTCGGAACATCCCTTCTTCCTCGTAGAAAGAAGTTTACAGGGATGCCAAAAAAACACGTCTGCTTTTCCGAAATATTTTGAATTTTTTTTGGATGCAGCAGAGCTTTTCTGGGATCCTTCCGGTATCCAGGAAAAGCTCTGCAGTGTAGATATAGCCCTAGTCACCCCATCTCTGGAAGTGGCCATCTCCCCACCGATAGGCCAGGAGGCCTAGATAGGTCTGGACAGCTGAAGCTAGGGCAATGGTCACCAACCAGTAGATAGGGATCTACTGGTAGATCTTAGAGCCTCTGACATGTGATCCTGACTGGTTTGGCCAAGAAGCTATCAAGCGCAGCACTTCAGCTGCTCTACCCCACGCTACTGTGCATTTCCTGCCCTTTGCCTTGGAGCTGCTCCTCCCTGGGAGCCTCCTGCTTGCTGTGCAGGACAAGAGAGGGGAAGAAGGGGTGCTGATGTCAGGGTGCCCCCTCTCCCACCCTGTATCCTATCTCCACAGAATAGAGGGGGGCACAATAGGATTTGGGAGGGAGATGGCTGGCTGCTTTTGAGAGTGGTGCAAAGCCAGGGCAGGGGTGAGCCTGCCTTAGCCCCACTGCACCACCACCCAGGAGACACCTAAGGTAAGCAGTGTCCAGCTGGAGCCAGCTCCAATCCCCTGCCCCAGTCATGAACCCTCTGCACCCCATGCCCCTGTCCTAGCCCTGAGCCCCCAGGACCCAAACTCCCTTACAGAGCCTGTACCCTAGCCCCCTCCAGCACCCAAGCCTCTGCCCCAGGCTCAGCCCAGAGCCCTTCTCACACTCCAAATCCCCAAGACCAGAGCCTGTGCCCCAACCCTCTACCCTAGCCTGGTGAAAGGAAGGGAAGATGGGGAAGGGAGGGAAGATGGAGTGAGCATGGATGAGGCCTGGGAGAAGAGGCATGAAAGAGGTGGGCAAGGGTATTTGGGTTTGAGGCAGATCTTGCATTGCACTTAAATTAAAAAAGTGATCTCATCCTCCCCCCCCCCAACTACCAATTGAATAGATTTGTTATAGTCCCCACCTCCAAACTACCAATTGAAAATTAACTTTTTTGCTGCCCCACCCTGACTGAGGGACTTGGGCAGAGGGACTGACTAACTGCCTGGGCTGATTGCCAGCCAGGCCCTGATGACTGTTGGCTCCCCTGCCCTGATTGAGATTGCATGACAGAGAGGCTTCCTGTTGCTCAGCCCCACCACAGGCTAGAACCCTGATTCTCACTGATTTCCCTGGACTGAGACACTTCAGGAGGGGGTGCAGCACGGGGACATGGTCTCTCACTTGGCCAGACAGGGAGGCCTTCTGTACCAGGAATGAAGTAGGGTCAGCCCCCAAATTAAAAGAAGTCAAAGTAAAAACAAAACGCATGATTTTAAAGCAATGTTTTTGAGCTGTGCTCTGGTTTTGTCAGTGTGTATGACAATTAGTAAAACACAGTTTTGGCCACCACATCCCTATAAGTTTTGTGTCCAATACTCACAACAGTTCTGCACCTTTAGCCCCAAATCAATTATCTATGTGCCCCCCACCCCTCAACTCCACCCAGCCAGACACATAACAATAATCTGATCAAAAAGTACAAAATGTCCAATAAGCTTGTGGAATATGTTGAGGGACAGCTTCTTCTTTCAGAAGGAAGGAAGTAATGAGCCATTTTAAACTTGGTTCTGACTAAAGGGGTAATTGCTTGTGAATTAGAATATGACAAGGAAATTGGATGAAAGTGATCATGACATGATAGATGTCATGTTTCTAAGGACAGGAAGGTATGAGAGCAGCAGACAATGGACTTCAGAAAAGCAGACTTTAGCAAACTCAGAGAAATGCTAGGTTAAGTCACTGGAGAAGAACATCATGGGGGGGGGGGGGGGGGAGAAGGAGTTCAGGAGAGCTGGCAATTTCTAAGGGACAATATTGAAAGAGCAACAGTAAACAATCCCAATGTAAAAGGAAAGATAGGAAGAATTGTAAGAGGCCAATATGGCTGCATGAGGCTTTAACTGAAAATCAAAAAAGGCATCCTACAAAATTGTAGAAACACAAAAAATTGCTAAGGATGAGTATAAGCATTGCATGCATTTAGGGACAGTGCAAGCATTTAGGGACAAAATCAGAAAGGTTAAGTCACTAAACGAATGGCACTTAGTAAGGGACATAAAAGGCAATAAGAAGAGGTTCCATGGATTCCTCACTTGGCAGGGAAGGAGCATGAGAAGTGATGACCTCAAGAAGGCTTAGATGTTTGAGGAGTTTATTTTGCTTCAGGCTTCACTAAAAAGGTTAATGATGACTAGATGCTTGACAGAGTTAACATTCACAAGAAAGAAGAAACACAAGCCAGAATAAGGAAAGAACATCTTTAAAATATTTAGAAAAGTTAGATATATTCAAGTTGGCAAGGTCTGATGAAATTCATTCTAGGGTACTTAAGGAAATAGCTGAAGAAATCTCAGAACCATTAATGACAATCTTTGAGAACACATGAAGGATGTGTTCCTTTGAGAACACATGAAGGTTCCAGAGGACTACAGAAGGGTAAACAAAGTATCTGTCTTTAAAGAGGGAGAAAGAAGGACACAGGGAATTATAGGCTAGTAAGCCTAACTTCTATACCTGAAAAGATACTAGAACAAATTATTAAAAAAACAATTTGTAAGCACTTAGGGTATGTCTACACAGCAGCGTTATTTCAGAATAACTGATGGTATTTCAAAATAACATAGTGCACATCTACACTACAAGCCTTTATTTCAAAATAAAGTCGAGCTGGAGGACTTCTTACTCCGACACATGGTAACCCTCATTTTATGAAGAGTATATGAAGTTGAAGGAAGAGTGTTCTTCCTTCAACTTCCTGCTGCATAGACAGTGCCAAAAGCTGATTTAAGTGATTTCGACTTAAGCTACACAATTGATGTGGCTGAAGTTGAGAAGCTTAATTCGACTTTAGTCCTGATATGTAGATGTGCCCCTAGAGAATAATAAGGATATAAGGAATAGCCAATGTGTATTTGTCAAGAACAAATCATGCTAGACCAATATAATTATCATCTTGACAGGGTTACTGGCCTAATGCTAGTGGGGAAGCAGTAGACATGATGTACCTTGATTTTAGTAAGGATTCTGACAAAGTCTCATAAGTAAACGTGGGAATGTGATTTAGATGAAATTACTGTAAGGTAGATGCATGATTGAAAGACCATACTCATAGTTATCAATGGTTCTTTGTCAAATTAGAGAACATATCTAGTGAGATCTGAAAGGAGTCTCTCTTGGATCTGGTACTATTCAGTTTTTAAGTACAAAAAGTTTTTCAAGGAGAAGGTATTAAAAAAAACAATTTTTCATAATCTGAGGCTAGGACAAGAAGCAATAGGCTGAAATTACAGCAAGGGTTTAGGTTGGACTTTGGACATTAGGAAGATTTCTAATTGTCAAGGTAGAAACACATAGGAACAAATTGCCTAGAGATGTGGAATCTCCATCATTGTAAGTTTTTAAGAACAGGTTAGACAAACACCTGTCAGGTATGCACTAGTTATGATGAAGATCTGCTTTGAATGCAGAGGATTGAACTAGATGACCTATTGAGGGCCTTTCCAATTTGACACTTCTATGATTCTATGATTTATATTTAGCATATTTGTATTAATGACTTGGATGAGAAGTCATTATTTGTATTAATGACTTAGATTATATGCTTATAAAATTTGAGGATGACACCAAGCTGAGGCAAGCCCTTTGGAGGACAGGATTAGAATTCAAAATGACCTTGAAGAATTAGTTTGAAATCAACAAAATGAAATTCAATAAGCACAAGTGAAAATACTTTACTTAAGAAGGAAAAATCAAAAGTAGAACTATAAAATGGGGAATAATTGGCTAGGCGGTAGTACTGCTGAAAAGGACCCAGGAATTATCAAGGGACTTAATCTGCAGCAAGGGAGATTTAGTTTAGAGCTCTATGTGAATAAACTTTGGAATAGTCTTCCAAGGGAAGTTTTGGATTCCCTGTCATTGGAGGTGTTTTTAAGAACAGGTTGGACAAACACCATCAGGGATGGGCTAGGGTTACTTGACCCTCCTTCAGTGCAGGGAGTGAACTAAATGGCCTCTTGAGTTCCCATCCTGATAAAGGTGCTGGCACTAGGAGTGCAGGGGCTGACTGCAGCATCCCCTGGCTTGAAGTGTTTTCCATCATATACAAGGTTTACTATTTGGTTCAATGGCTCTCAGCAGCCCTACTTACAAAGATTGTTCCAGGACCCCTGCCTATTCATCCCTACATTTTTGATTCTATGATTTCTGTACCCCAGTATCACTGGTGTAGCTGGGGCTGCTGGTATAGCTGGGGCCAGGGTCTCGTCTGTTCTGCCCCCAGCATTCGGCTGGGTTGGGGCCCCTGTAGGCATGTTGCTGCTGACAGGGCCGGAGCCAGGGTCTTGCCTGCTTCCATCTAGAGCCACTTTGGCCCTGCCTGTGCCCTGACCTGTCTGTGTTCCAGCCACCTGGCCCATCGGGTTAACTGGTTATCTAGTAAACATTCCAGTAAGCCTAATGCTTACTGGGTAATCAGTTAACGTTTATATCCCTATTGTATTGTGATGTCCCTTTCTTTC
The DNA here is from genome assembly GCA_019425775.1 of Rafetus swinhoei. Taxonomy (NCBI): domain Eukaryota; kingdom Metazoa; phylum Chordata; order Testudines; family Trionychidae; genus Rafetus; species Rafetus swinhoei. The sequence continues at coordinate 7,671,361 of CM033438.1, forward strand.
CCAGTCTAACCATGGTTTTCCTTAAGGAAGCATTTGCTGAATGATGGGTAGATTTGTATGCAGCTAATGTTTCACTTGAGCAGTTACAGGATTGTAGTCAGTTGCAATTTTGTTCAATACTGTCAACAAGAAGCTCTCTAAAATGAAGCAAACTGTACCAGGGGAAACATTACAAGCTGAACTAAAGTGTATTTTTTCTGATCACCTGGTATTTTTACATGCTTTTTCAAATGAGCTCAAAACCGAGATTCTCATCCCTTCTGGTCATTAAATATCTTATGGCATCTTTCCTAAAGCAGAGTGTTCTGGTGATATCCTAAATCAGTTAACTATCCTAAATTTTCCCTGAAGTTGCAAGTGGATACCACAGCATTTTTCTCAACTTCCTTTACACTAAATTAGAGTATAGTGTTACTATGTGCTCTTGAAAAGCAGTTCCAGAGGTGGCTGCATTTCAGTATTGCATGAAGTGTACAATAAATAGTTTGTACATCAACTTGTTGGATTCACAAAGGGCTTTTGGGGATGAAAAGTGACATCAAAATGTATATTGTCTTTCTAAATAAGTGTCTAAGTTAGACTTGGCACGTTATTAGGGTGAAAATATACCTGGGTTCATCTATGGTTGGAGAAATTGTCAGAAAGGTTTCATCCTGCAAAACTGCACTGACTTGAGTATTCCTTCAGAGTTCCCTTACAACTTCCTTTACTCAGGTGAGAAAGGTGACATAGCACCTGGCACTCAATGGCTGTGGCTACTGCAGGCTTCTTTCGGAAGAAGCTTTTCCAGAAGAGATTTTCCAAAAGAAAACTTCTTCCAAAAGAGAGCGTCCACACTGCCAAAGCGCATCGAAAAAGTGATCTGCTTTTTCAAAAGACAGCGTCCATTCAGTGTGGATGCTTTCTCACATGTAAGTTGTGATTACGATGGACAGAGTGGTCACCAGGGTACCTGTGCTTTTCCCTCTTTCCTCTTCTTTCGAAAGAACTCCCTCTTCCCCGTCCCCACATGCCTTTTTCTGAAAGAGCTCTTTCGGAAAAAGGCTTCTTCTTCGTAGAAAGAGGTTTACCAATGTCGGAAAAAGCCCTTTGTTCTTTTTATTTTTTTCCGAAAGAATGTGATTGCAGTGTAGATGTAAGTGAAGTTTTTTCAGAAAAATGGCAATTTTTCCGAAAAAACTCTGTAGTGTAGACATAGCCTGTGAGTGCCAAGGGCTTTTCTCAGAGAGTTATGGCCACCGGGCACTGGGTTCTGTAACAAACAATGGCAACAGGCTCAACCCAGGCAAAAGTTGATTTAACATGAACTGCCCAAAAGGCAAACAGAACTTTTGTAGAGCTTCCCCACAGGTGCAGATAGCTTTTCTAGTCAAGTTATTTTTCATTCTGAATGCGAGTTGGGATAGTGTTAGTATCATCTCAGTAGCCCCTGGCAAAGACCAGGATGCCAATGCGCAAGGCATTGTACAGTTGCAGTGTGGTAAGTTTTTCAGCACAGTCAGCAGTGGCACAATCCCACCAGACTGAGTCGCTCCATTGGAACTACACAATCCAGCAGATATGCTGCTCTTGAAACATTCCTGGACCAACCAGAATATGGCAACTCTCCTGCATGAAGTTGTACCCTAGGAGCTAAATCACATCTCCCAGAGCCATGCACAGAGTGTCTCCTTCATACATGGATATGCCTCTACAAGTGCAGCAGAGGGGCCACTCCCCTGGCCAAGAAGCCACTGGCAAACCCTTATGCAGGGATAAACTTTGGGTAGGAGAAGAGGGTCAAAATGAATGGCCCTGTAATGTTTCCAAAAAAATGAATTTGTTTGTAAGTGAATAGATAATCAGTGCTGTGGCCTACACCCTTGGAACTTATGTAATTGTGTAACCTTACTATAATCTACATCTTACATTTCCCCCCTCCCACGTGTTTGTGTTGCACTTGTTCATGGAGCCCTATTAAAAGTTAAGTTATAAAATACTTGGGGCAGGGGCCGTGCAAAACATATAGTGCGGCTGGTTTTCTATGTAAACATAAATTCTCCTGTTCACAGGGTCCATATGGAGAACAAGCTTTTCAGTCAGCAATTGAGCACTGCGTGTGGACAGTTGGTTTTTTGGAGTTACAGGTCTCTACCTGACCACTCTGCTGTAGTGGGCAGGTGGCTATTTCATTCCCTCAATGTAACTGTTTGCAGAATTAAATCATTTTGAACATTTGAACCACAAAATGTTTTCATGAACTTCCCCGCTCCCCCCCGCATATAGACTGGAGAAAAGTCAGACAAATGTCTATTAAATTAGTTTCAAGAAATAAAAGAATGAGAGAACGGCTGATGCAGATTGATGGTAACGATGAGTTAAAAGTGGTGTTATAAACCCAGATCCTCAAAAATACCTTCCCCTCTTAATGTCTATGGAAATCAGGAGCTTAAATACTTTTCAGGGTCAGGGGCTTATAGCCTTTGCCTTGAGGTCACTGGTTCAAACCCAGCTCTGTTCCATAGTGAACAAATGATGTCACCATCTACTTAACTCACTATTTGAAATTAGATTGCTTTGATTTAAAGAACCTCCCAAGTTCTGTGTATCCATCCTCATGCAGAGGCCATGTTAATTTTCTATATATCCTTTCCAATTTTAGTACCTGTGTTGCTGACATGAGCCCAAGTAATTCTCTACAATACCAATTTATAGAGGTGGTGTCATCTTCTTTGCTCTTATGAAAAGGAGACAAGTGAGCATTGCACTTCTACTCAGACCGTCCCCACCAAAGACTGGCAGAAGGAGCTTCAAAGGACAATTCACATAACATTGAAGCCCTTGTTTCTGTCAAGTTGTGTCAGCTTCAGATAGATACTCAAGTTGTGGGTGGGACTTGAACTCACAGGGTTTGGGCCACAAAGCTAAGACATAACTAAATGTTACAGGGTCATCCTAGTGCTGTTTGCTGCAGGGGTTAGCACCCACAGCACTGCAGCTCTTGGCACAAGAATTCCATCCTTTTCTGGTCACCTCAGCAAACAGAGTGAGTGAGTACAGATGCTCTACCTCTGGGGAGGTGATTTCTTGAGGCAAAGCTGACGCATGGCAGAGGACAGCAGCTGGAGGGAGGCAAAGTCTACTTTGGTGGGTCTTACAGACAGCTTGCATTTGTACTGACCTCTGGATAAACAGATTGCAGCCTGAGCTGTCAGTCATGATTGTTTCAGAAGCAATTCCCCTAAAAGAAATATATTTTTTAAAAATCCGCAAATACCTGTAAGATCTTGTCTGATATAATAAATACTTGCATGGGATTTGTCAACCCACGTCAAATGCAACCCTTTAATAGCAGGATTGCATTACATATACACGAATTTAGGTTTCTGGGAGTGACCCGCTCATCCAAAGGACACTGGGAAGTGAAGACTTCTTGACATGTTTGTGGCATGTCATGCACAGCTCGGTTCTGGTAGCTTCTACCACCTTTGACTAATTGCTGACCTGACATCTTTCTGATAGTGACCTTGTTTCAGCTAGTAATTCAAATATCTCTGTGTCAGAAATAATAAGTGCCACAGTGAGATGAACAAGCAGAGCTTAAGTTGAGCACAGATTAATGGGGTTTTAATATTCCTAATTTAATCATTCCTTTCTGTCTGAATGTGTGCAACATGATGTAGTAGCTAATTATTTTTTTTAACCATGATGGGGAATCTTTCCTAATCATTTTTATATTTAACATGAATGAAGGGAGGGCAGTGATTAATGAGGGAATAAATCTCATGAAACAGAAGCAAGTACATGATCGGTTAAAAATACGGCTATTTGATTCTCCTCTTGCTGCAAATACTTAGTCAATTGCATATTTTCCATTCAAATAGCAAGCTGTTTTCAGCCTCGAAAGGGTCTGAAATTAGACTTATCCTAACGATGCTGTGCCACCAGAATCCCTATGTCTGAACACCGTTGTGGCAAATCCACATTTTCTTTTTCTCTTTAAAAGACAGGTTTACAAATTGATATATTAATGGGTGGATAGATGTTTTTTGAAGTATTTGGTTTTGACAAGGTGTTTAGAATTGCAGATGAGAAGCAAACCTGCTCTGAACATATGTCTGTTGCTCTAAATGCAATAAAATACAATTCAATGTTTCCATTGTGCTAACGCACTGAGACAAAGCCAGGCAAATGAAAGCTTGAATGGACACTCTTGAGATATTTCATAGAACTGGAAGGAACCTCAAGAGGTCATCAAGTCCAGTCCCCTGAACTCTTGGCAGGACCAAGCACCATTCTAGACCATCCCTGACAGGTGTTTGTCTAACTTGTTTTTAAAAATCTCCCTAGTCAATTTATTCCAGTGCTTAACTACCATGACAGTTAGGAAATTTTTCCTAAGGTAAGTGTTGGCGGATGAACAGACTTAACCTAAACCTCCCTTGCTTCAATTTAAGCCCACTGCTTCTTATCCTGTCATTAGAGGTTAACGAGAATAATTTTTCTCCCTCCTCCTTGTAACAACCTTTTAGGTACTTGAAGCTATTATCGTGCCCCCTCTCAGTCTTCTCTTTTCCAGACTAAATAAAACATATTCTTTCATTCTTCCCTCATAGCTCATGTTTTCTGGACCTTTAATGATTTTTGTTGTTCTTCTCTGGACCTTCTCTAATTTGTCCATATCTTTCTTGAAATGTGACGCCCAGAACTGGGCATAGTACTCTAGTGGACACCTAATCAGCATGAAGTGGAAGAGTTACTTGTCACGTCTTGCTTACAACATTCCTGTTAATACATCCCAGAATGATGTTTGCTTTTTTTTTTGCAACTGTTTGCAACATTTGATCTCTTCTAAAGTTTTTCCTTTTTTTTTTTTTTTTTTTTTTTTTTTTTTAACATTTTCTTCCTCTCTCCCCACATTATTTTTCTTGAATCAGGAATCTTTCTTTCATCTGAAGTGTCCACTGAATGTCTCTCTTTTGCATGTGTCTTCTAGTTTGTAATCATATGATTGTTTTTTTAGATGTGTGTTGCACACCCTAGTTTGTTATTGTGGGATGGCTCATAAGCTCTGTGGTGTGCAGAAAAGATTGGGTGGTGAGTTGCGTCTGAAGGCTAGCGCGTTCAGTGCTTCGTTGTTGCAGGTTTGCTTATAAATGCAGGGTTGCATCCATGGATTTGTTATTGTAGGGGAGCTTGTGCATGCCAGTTCGCTTTTGCAGGGTTGAGTGTGAGCAGGGTGCTGCTCAGCCTGATGGCTGCTGAAGGGGTTGGCTATGCATAGTGCTTTGTTATCACAGGATTCTGCCTAAGTGCTGGGTTTCTGGCATTGATTCACAGGAAGGTATCACAAACTGAGCAGTTTCCTTCTTTGATAACTACTGCAGTGGGTAACTAAATTGTAGAAAACAAAAGACTGTTTTGGGTGTCCAAGTCTGCACTACCACAAACACTTACAAACTAGTAAGAACTTTAATAATGTATTGGGATGATTTCCCCAATCCCAATGCCCAAGCACAGCCCCCAATTCCTTTATAATTTAAACAGTGTGCAGGAACTGATTTAGCTGTAAAAAGCTAGAAGGCATTTTTAAATTCAGCTTTCATAGATTAAAATGATTGATTATAGATTATATTGATGGAGTATTTTGATTCTTTAAGACTGAAGGATTCCACTCCAGGGACATCGGAATAAAGAAAGGTCTTGGAAATGGCATTACAGCAGGAAGATGAGGTGTTCCCAGGGAATGAGTAGTTAGATGGGTAAGCCAGGACATGTACTGAGACAAGGAGACCTATAGTGTAGGGTAGAGAGGGGTCCTCTCTTCCCCACAAGTTGGGGACAATTCTTTGATGTTTTTCCCCTCAGAATAGATCGTGTAACCCACACACCTAGGGTATGTCTACACTTCATGGCTATTTCGGGATACTGGAGATATCCCTAAATAGCTACCCTGTGTCTACACTAGGGATGTTAAATTCTGGTTAATTGAATAGTCAAGTAACCTCATGAATTCTTATCGGTTAGTCGACTATTTTATTGTTCCTGGGGCCAGGGACGGCAGCCGCTGTATCAGAGGCAGCAGTGCAGGGTGTCAGGTGGGAGCTGGTCCATGAGGGGAGCCAGTTTAAAAACTAGATTCCCTTGTGGACAGGCTGCCTGTTGCCCAGTGCTGCTGCCTCTGATAAAGAGGCAGCAGAACAAGGTGGCAGCAGCCCATCTAAGGTGGGTGTGAGCTCCTGGACCCGGCCTGAGCCAGAAGGGTATGTCTACACTTGATTTCTCCAGGGGAGGAATGCAAATGTAGACATCCAAAATTGCAAATGAAGCGGGGATTTAAATATTCTGTGCTTCATTTGCATAATCGCAGACTGCCGCTTTTCCGCAATAGCGCTATTTCGGGACATCAAACTTGGTCCCTGCGGGGTTATTTCAAGAAAAAACCCTTCCCTCAAAATAACCCTTACTCGTAAAAAAGTGAGGTTTAAGGGTTATTTCGAGGGAAGGGTTTTCTCTCAAAATAATCCCGCGGGGACTAAGTTTGATGTCCCGAAATAGCGCTTTTGCGGAAAAGCATCAGTCCGCGATTATGCAAACGAAGTGCGGGATATTTAAATCCCCACTTCATTTGCAATTTCGGATGTCTACATTTGCATTCTTCCCTTTGAAGGAGGAATCAAGTTTAGACATACTGGAATTGAGCAAGGCTGCCTGCCTGGCTCCTAATACACTTTAAATGCAGAGCCGCAGCAGGAGTAGGTTCTCGACCTGGTGTGAGCCAGAACTGAGCTGGCAAGGGTGAGAGGAGGGAAATGCGTGTAGTCTCTAGAATTTACCTATAAACTTTTGTTAATTGGTTAATTGACAATACTATTACATTCCTAGTCTACACAAGCTACCCATTAGTTCAAAATATTTTTTGAAATAACAGACGCATTATTTCACCATCTCGGTAAACCTCGTTGCATGATGGATAAGGGATGGCTCAAAATAGCACGTTATTTTGAAATTTGGCACTGTGTAGATGCACTAAATGTCAAAAATTTCAAAATAGTTTTGAAATAAGATACACAATTTGCGTAGTGTGAATTGTGTATCTTATTTTGAGTTTAGGGTGCTGTGTAGATGCACCCCTGGTGAGGTTCACTGTCCCATGTAGTGTCACTTAGACCACTTACAACCAGCAATAACAATAAGGGAGCTCTACAGCCTAAGCTGAGAGTCAGCTGGCTTTTAGCTAAAGCAGTATAGGATCCTATGCTAAGCTCCAGAAGTCCCAGGTTCAAATCCACCCGGTGGCAGTTACACACTGATGGGAGACAATAAACAAGAACCCAGTGACAAGTGCACCACTCTTTTATTTATCATTGGTTGTATGTGACCCACATTGACAAGTTTCACATTTGAGAGAGACAGGTGGGGATTTATTATTTGTATTGCACTAATGCCCAGGAGCCCTAGTTAGAGACTGTGCTAGGTGCTATGCAAGCACAGAACAAAGACATAGGCCCTGCTCCAAAGAGCTTACAAATCTGAGCATAGGACAATAGGTGGAAACAGATAGATAGGGGGCTTCCTATGAGCCCTTGGGAAAAAGGAGGGAAAAGGTGGCGCAGCTAGAGAGGGAGTTGGGGGGTTCCATTTTGGAGGGAGGAGCCAGCTTGCTGGTGTGGAGCCTTTTCCAGGCCAGGAGTTGCTGTTAGAAGCTAGAGCCTGCTGGGACTTGGATCTAGCCGGCTGCATCAGGGGGTGTGGTGTGATTGTCCCTGGAGGGAAGAGACTTTGGCTGTGCCTGTGGCTGAGAAGGGCCTCCATAACCCTCTACTTGTGGCTATTTAGGAAAGTGCTGCCTGGGACAGAACACAGACCGATTTTGGGTCCAAAGACAGACAGAGTGATCTGCCCAGTGCACCAGAGCTGCTGGACTGCCTTGCCTGGACTAGCTACTTAGCTTGGACTGACACACACAGAACCTGCACAGTGCTGTCTCCACTCCAACTGCAGACCTTCAAGCGCGCCCACGCAAGTGTCTGAGACTCTGAGATCCAGAGGAGTGCACACACTGGGGTGGAATAAATGGTGGCAGTGTAAATGCCAGTCCCTTATTTCTGTGTACTTTGTTAATTAATTTCATTTACTTTTAGTCTTCAAGCCTCAGATTCAAATAACTTTTATACTGTTCACCTACCATTTATTTTCTGCTAAAACCAAATTTGAAAAATAAAACAGGGAAAAGTATTATCACTTTGTCTGTCTTAAACAACGAGGAGTCTTGTGGCACCTTAGGCTTATGTCTACACTGCACATTTATTTTGGAATAAGCTATTCTGAAAGTTTTCTCCTGAAATAGTTTATTTCAAAATAGAGCTAACTATTAATTAGCTAACTGATTGAACGCTAACTCGCATTTAAGGCCACCCTGAACCAGTTCAGGCAGGGCATCAGGTCAGTAGTTACTTCGTGTGGCTGCTGCTTGAGGCTGCTGCCCGAGGCCGTCTGAGGGTCTTGCTTAAAGGGACCCCCCCGTACAGCAGTGTCTCAGGCTTTTTCTCTTTGCCTGTCTCCTAGAGGGACAACAAAGCCTTTTTTCCTGCTTGCTGTAGTTGCCCTTTTTGGGCACCTCAGCTTTCCAGACATGGAGTCGGAGCTGCCTCTGGGCAGTCAATGGCTATTGCAGCTTGTGCTGCAACTCAGGCAGCAGTTTCTGCAGGCTGCAGTCCAAGCCCTGAAGGAACCCCACCCCCAGCTCCTCTGGGAGACCTTTCTCAGATCTCTGCAGGCACAACTCATGCAGCTGGATCCTTCCCACCCTGCCCTGGACATCGTGTCTCACCACCTCTGGCGTCTGGACACTAGTGCAGACAGGTGGGACCAGATTCTCATGGAGCAGTGGGGAGTCGAGTAATGGCTCCAGAATTTCAGGATGAGGAAGGACATATTTCTGGAGCTCTGAGTGGCTCGCCCCTGCCCTCGATGACGGGACATTCATATGAGACCTGCTATGCCCCTCCAGAAGCGGGTCACCATTGCCCTCTGGCAGCTGTCCATGCCGGACAGCTACCAATCCATCGGGAACCAGTTCAGCATGGGGAGCTCAACCATTGGGGCCCTGGTCATGCAGGTATGGCGCTCTCAGGCTATTGTCCCAGGACGGCTGTGGACTGCTGGAATGGGGCTCCCTAGGGAAAGGGGGGATGGGAGGGTGGTGCAAGCCCCTTCTCCAGGAGATTTTTTCAGTCCCACCCTCAGAAAGCCCTGCCAGGGTTTGGGGTGAATGGGGAGGTTGCTCCTGGTGTGGGGGGAGGGGAAGGGGAGAGACAAGGAGGGTGTCCCACCGTGGGGTCACAAGCATGGCAGGCCACTCCAGATGACCCTTGTGCTATTGGCCACAGGGTCTCTGTGGCAGCCTCCAGGAGCTGTGTGGCCAGGAGCAGTGCAACATGCTCCCATATGCACAGGCTGCTGCATGATCCCCAGGCTGCCAGGGCCAAGCAAAGAGTGCCCAGTTATCCATCGCCACCCACCATCCACCCCCTGTGTGAAGGGAATGTGATGGCACTCACATGATGTTCCTTCCCCAGCCTCAGCCTCAGCCACTGCCTGAGACACATCCACAGGGAGGGGTACCAGCTCCAGGGTCAGGAAGGTGCTGGCCGCATCCAGCTCCTCCTCCTCCACCACCCCTTCCTCATCTCTCTGCCCCCCCGCAAGGATGACAATGGGTGTCTCAAGCCCAGAGTCAACAACCAAGGGGGTGGTGGTGGAAGGGACTGCCCTGCCCTGCTCTTCCCCCGCCCCGCCCCCCCCCAAGGATGTAGTCCACATCTTTAAATAAGGGTAGGTGTGGGGTTCTGTCCCAGAGTGGAGGCTGCCGTCCCTGGCCTTGGTATATGCCTGGCGGAGCTCCCTGACCTTCATCTGCATCTGCTCTTGTGTGCGGATATGCCCCTTGCTGGCCAGCCTCTCAGCCATGACATCTTGATTCCTGCATCTAGTGCAGAGATCCTGGAGGTTGGTCTCGTCACTCCAAACCTCAGTAAGGTCCAGGAGCTCCACACCAGATCAGGAAGGCGCATGTCTTTTTTCAGCCTCTGGCGGGCTCCTGGAAGCTGTCGGACTGCTTCCTGGGAGCAGTGGAGCACTGGGTGGGGCCACAGACTGGCTCATATTGGGTGAAAAAGTGAGGCAGGGGCAGCTGCAGGGTGGCCCAGAGCTGTCAGGACATCCTGCTAGCCACAAGCCCTTTCTGCAGAGGCTGCAGCTTTAATGGCTCCAGGGGAACAAAAAGAGAGAGAGAGAGAGAGAGTGTGTAAGGGGGGGGAGAGAGAATAGAATTTGGCTGAGTGTGGACAGAATAGCCAGCAGGGCACCTTAAGGAGGGCTGGAGGCTCCTTAGTTCAAAATCACAGCTGTTGCCCTGTCTACAGAGTTCCTATTCTGAATTAACTGTTTTGGAATAGGGGTTATTCTTCATAGAATGGGGTTTACAGAAGTCAGAATAAGCCATCCATTATTTTGAAATAATGCTATTGTTGTATAGACGCTCACATAGTTATAGTCATAACTATAGTCACAGCTGTTATTAATAATAACTATAACTATAGTCACAGCTGTTATTCCAAAGTAACTTTGCTGTTTAGATGCACCCTTAGAAACTAACAGGTTTATTAGGGCATAAACTTTTGTGGGGAAACCTCAGTTCAGATTAATTGGAGTGGAAGTTACAAAGGGAAGTGTATATTTAAGGAACAAGTTGCTTGTGCTAATGAAGGTAGGATGGAAGTGGGTTAGTCACAGTATTTGGTCTGGACATGTGCATATTCAGAGAGGGAAAATTGCCTTTGCAATGAGTTAACCAGCTGAGATCCTCATTCAGTCCTAATTTGATAGTGTTGAATTTGCAAATGAATTTCAGTTCAGATGTCTCCCTCCATAACCGTTATTTTCATTTGCAAATTCAACACTATCAAATTACACAAAAGACAATTTCTCTTCTGAATATTCAGATCTCCAGACCAAATGCCGTGAATCACCTGCTTCCACCCTGTAATTGTTTAGCCTCATTAACACAAGCAACTTCTTCCTTATATATACCCCTGCCTCTAACTTCCACTCCAATTCATTTGATGAAGTGTATTTTACCCATGAAAGCTTATGCTCTAATCAATCTGTTAGTCTCTAAAGTGCCACAGCACTCTGTTGTTTTTGCAGATACAGACTACCATGGCTTTGACTTGAGACAGGAAACGTGCATCAGGATGAGATGGATCATTTAAACAGCTAAGAGCCTGTTTATATTATTCTGCACCTACTTAAAGAAGACAGAGACATACAAAGCATAAGCAGATTTTCTTCCAAATAGAATTTTTGCTCAAGTTTTTTTCCAAGAGGTCTTCTCAACCATTCTGTATAGCATTGCAGATGGCAGTATAATTGCATTTGTCTTCCAAACTGTCTTTCCTTCAGGGCAAGCTTCACTTTGCTCTTGATTTGATTGTGTACTTTTAATCTCAAAGAAGAGCTAACACATAAGTATTCATTACAAAATTGCATTTTACATGGTCAGTGTCCTCTCCTATAATTACAGGTCCCATCTGAATGACATTTATTTTTCTGTCTTTTCAGCTGTTTTTGCAGCATAGGAGTTTTGCTCTCTAGCAGTTACACATTCACATAATAAATAAATAATCACACTATTTCTGCTGTCAAAGCTGAAAGCATGCACAGCTGTTTGCCACATGATATGCTGGAACTACAAGGTATAACATTTCTTAATTAGGCTGACCTGGGTTTGCAAAGCAGCATCATTAGCGCTGGAAGCTTAATTGCAAATGACAAGCCAAATTCTGTTCTCAGTTAGTAGGAGAGGTACAATATATCCCACTGGGGGCTGATTGAGAGAGCTCAGCATCTCTTACACCGTTTCACTTTAGTGGAAGTTGCAGCTGAGTCCAGCACTTCTCAGAATCAGACCCTGAATTAGCACAATAATTAAAGGGTGGTTAAAGCAGTGATAGTCCAAATTCAGAGAATTAGTCTCTGCCAGAGACATGCTGTTTTGGTCGCTGAACAGGTGGGATATCACTAGTGTAAATGCCATCAGTGAAAATATTAGCACCAGCCATGCTTTCTTTTGGATGTTAGTTAATTGCAATTTTGTCCCATGTCCATCCTTGTGCTGTGCTATTCGGTTCCATTTGTGCTCTAGATGCCTTTCCAAGGTCCTAGCACAGTTTCTGGAAGATTACAAAAGGCCTCTGGGGAACCCAGGGAATTTGGGACAGGGAATCCAATTTCAGGGATTCCTGGGGAAATCATAAGTGCCCTCATCCTGGTGCCATTTTTTACTTCAAAATGAAGGCTAGAAAAAATGCTCTAGATTTGTTCCTGACTTGACAGCCAAGATTTTTCTGCTAGAGCTTTGGAAAAAGCAATCGTACATCATATTAGGTAGCAAAGCTCCAGAGAAGGTCCTTGTGGTATGTTCAGAGACTTAGAGCCAGAGATGAGGTGTTTAGAGTCTGTTATGAGGCAGCAGTGTACTCACCACTACCCAAGTAATTGGCTGAGAGTGGTGATGGAGGGAGACGGTCACCCAAAGGTGTTCAGTTGCTGTTCTGACAATCTGAAATGAGATGAGCTTCAATGGCTGCAGAACTTCAGGACAATGAATCTTTTCTGCAGGGCTGTGCCACCCAGAGGAGAGGTGGTCTTGTCATGGAATAGAAAGTATTGATTGCCCCATGGATGTTGGCTACTACAGATAATTGGGCACCAGTTTGTGGATGGGGAAGTTCAGGAAGTGTGATCATTTGGAGAAGGTGTCAGAGATTAACACACAGGTTACTGGGCTGTCTGATCAAAATGGCCAGTGAGCCAAAAATGATTCAGGATTTTAACAGTTGGGATTTTGATGGGATGCACTTGGCTATCCTCTGTGACCTTGTTGAGGGGTGGGCTCCCCCTGTGTGGATTCCCATGGTTAAAATCCTCCACGGGTCCACTTATCAGGGTCTGTATGGCCCAAGGGCCAGAGTCTGAGTCCCAGATCCCCCTCTATGGGGTCAATGCAGCTTAGCAGCCTAAATATCTATAGCGTTTCCCCCCCACCAGTTATGGTCATTACAGTCCCAAGGCCCAGTCTGAGTAGCACTCCCCTCTGGTAGGGGTAAATACGGCCCTGAGGCCTACTCCTTGTAGAGCACCCCTCAATTGGGGTAAATACAGCCCTGAGGCCTAGTCCACAGGCTTCAGGAGCTACCTCTGCTTAGGAACACTTCAGAGGGAGGGGTAGGGGGACCTGGGTCTTCCCACTCCACTGGGTCCCAGCCCAGGGCCCTATTAGCAGTGGCTCAGCCCAGGGCCCTATTAGCAGTGGCTCAGTCCACTGCTCTTTCAGCGGGGGTTCCCTCCCCACAACTCACTGAGCATTCACGCTATGTCTACATTGGCAAGATTTTGCACAAATACTCTTTAACGCAAGAGTTTTTGCGTTAGAGTATTTGCGCAAGAGAGCGTCTACACTGGCATGTGCCTTTGCGCAAGAGATGTGCTTTTGCGCAAGAGCATCCATGCCAGTGTAGACACTCTCTTGCACAAGAAATTCATGTTGCCTCTCTACACTGGCCTCTTGCGCAAGAACAGTGGCTCAAGAGGGCTTATTCCTGAGTGGGAGCATCATAGTTCTTGCACAAGAAGCACTGATTTCACACATTAGAACATCAGTGTTCTTGTGCAAGAACTCCCCGCCAGCATAGAGAGGCAGCATGTTTTTGCGCAAAAGCAGCTGCTTTGGTGCAAGATCACGCCAATGTAGACACAGCCTCAGAGTTTCAATTCCCCACCCAGGGCCACTTCCTACCACCCCATGTGTCTCTCTGCTGCTGTACCTTCAGCCTCTCACCAGAGCAGTCACTGGGGCTATAGCAGCTGCTGCATCAGGTCAGACTGTGTTGGCTCTAGAGCTCACTTAGCAGGTCCTGGTCCTTCAACAGTCAGCCCTTAATGAACTGACTCAGGGCCTTTTATACACAAGCTCACCTGTGAGCATGCCCAGCAAGGCCACAGGGGAGGGGCACTTTCAGCCAGCTGGGCCCAGCCCACAGCCTGTTCTACAGTGCAGGGCAGAGGCACCTGTCACAGACCTCAACTGCTAATGATCCTATAAGTATATTAACACTAGGGCTGCATCTAGACTGGCATGATTTTGTGCAAAATCTTGCCACCTGTCTACACTGGCCGCTTGTATTTGCGCAAGAACACTGACTTTGTAATGTACAAAATCAGTGGTTCTTGCGCAAATACTCCAACGCTCCCGCTCAGGGATAAGCCCTCTTGCACAAGTATTCTTGCGCAAGAGGGCCAGTGTAGACAGCCACGCTCTTTCTTGCGCAAGAGAGCGTCTACACTGGGCACGGATGCTTTTGCGCAAAAGCAAATCTTTTGCACAAAGGCACATGCCAGTATAGACGCTCTCTTGCACAAATACTTTTAATGGAAAAACTTTTCCATTAAAAGTATTTGCGCAAAATCTTGCCAATCTAGACGGAGCCAAAGGGTTTTCACTCAATAGTGATACAGGTATTATTGGTTAATTGCGGCAGTTTCATGGGCTCCTCCGTGAGTTCTGGGGAAAGTAAGTTATGTCAGAAATTTCAAAATCTCTGGACTTTTCAGAAGCAGGGGAAAGGCTCTTCTATTTCCATCAAACTCTGGTGATGTTTCCATCCTCACCATGATTCTAGATAACCCAGACTTGCTATGGCAAATTACATCTTTTCCCGATTGTACAAACCTAAAATCATAGGTTCAGCTCCGATAATAGTAGAGTATGCATTTTAGTGACTGTAAGAAATAAGGAGAATAACAGGAGGACTTTGGCCAGGTCTCCCTCGCAGCAGGGTGGCCTACCGGTTAGGTCCCAGAATTAGCCAGCTGACAAAGGGTGCAGAACCCTGCTGCTGGTGCCCAGCCCACTATATTAATATAGTCTTTAAGTCTGGGGCATCCCCAGAGTCCAGATTTCCCCCTTAGTTAGGGTTCTAGCAGGTTCCCCGCCTTTGTCTCAAGGGGTGCGGGTGGAGGCTTACTTGCTCTGTGACTCGCCAAGGGCCCAGGGTTTGGTTCCTGTCCTGCAGACTGTAAAACTGCACTCCTGCCTCCTTGCTGGTCAACCCCTACATGAGCCAAGCTCCTTCCTTTTATCTAGGGTTGCCAGATGGTTTCAACAAAAATACTGGACACGCTTGACATTACATCACAATCTACATTAAATCTTATTTAGAAAATACCAGGCATTTATATTTTCTCAATTTGTTTCCCAAACAGAAAGCTCAAATACTGGACTGTCCAGTTCAAAACTGGACACCTGGCAACCCTACTTTTATCCTCCCTCCAGGCCTGGCATTGGCTATGGGTAAAGTGGGGTGGGGCTAGCTGAGCCAAAAGGCTTTGTTTCACCCCTGTGATGCCAGGCCCTCCTCTCTTCACACCCTCACAAGAACAAATTTTCCTTAGATTCCCTGTTCCTTACTAATTTTCCTTAAATCTTAGCAGGAGGTGATCTCTCATAGGACTGCTCAAGGAGATAAGTGTCAAGGTGCCAGCTGTAGTGGCGCTTTTTGTGATAGATGCTTGTAAGAATATTGAGCCCTTCATTTCAGTTCATAGGGTGCAAAAAACTGCAGGCAGCCTGTTATCCGTGCCAGCCCGAGATGGAACCAGGCCAATGGTCTAGAGGCAATAGGGTCATCCAGCCCCCTGATTGTAAGAATTCTGAGTAATTTATGTCCTTTATTAGAATCTTAATTAAGAAAATGAGAGAATTTTGAGATGCCTATGACCAGATAGTTCTGTTGCGCAGCAAATATAGTCACAGACTTTCATATACAACACACTTGGAGTGACAGCATTCAGGTAAGGAAATGAAGGGCCACTGGGCTCACTTGCACAAGATGACAATAATTAGGGCATGCTTATCTCACAGTCAAACCTACAGAGGCAAAAAGCAAGAGGTGGGCATGCAGGTTCAGAAAGAGGGGTGAAAAAAGAGAGTTCATGGACAACTAAACCTATTTGAGAAGTGTGTGTCCTTCCAATAAATGCCCCAGCCCCTTGTCCCATTACCCTTGCCAAAGGCCTGATCCTTGCTTATGCTGTCTGTCCACATCCACTGCAGGTCTGTCCGTCTGCTGAGCTGGGTGCTATTTTTAAAACATGTGAGCCCTTGGCTACCAAGAGGTGGGGATTCATTTTAAAAGAGCACCACTAACCTGGAGGATTCCCCAGCATAGCTAAGCAACAAAGACAGCAGCTGGCAGCAGTACAGATTGATTGGGAACCCGTGTTGCATTTTGCAGAGGGTTAGTAATACTATTTGGTTAGGCAGGGGATGGGAGGGTACAAAAAGGAAAGAAAATCAGGCTGGTGTCAGGGGGGTAGTTGCTGGCTCCAAGGTGGGATTGCTCCAGCAGAGAGTTAAGGAGGAAAGGAGAACAGAGCTGCTTAGTAAGGAGTGAACCTTGAAATAGGAAACAGGAGAGGCAGTTTAGGTTGCCAGGATCTGCAGCTGCAGGAGTCTCAGAGTCAGAATAGGTGAGGGCAAGCTGTGGCTTTTAAGAATGGGGTGGGATATGCTTTAAGGAGGGGCCTGGCCCTAATCTAATGGCTTTGCTGGAGGCTCCTGATTTGCTTGCAGTGAAGTAGGAAGATCTCAGAATAGTGAGATTAGCATTTGAGCTCATGGGAACCTCTCCAAACCACACTGAGCCCTGAACCACGGGGAGCTTCTTCCATGACGAGATTCATGTGGTGAACTCTTTCC
This sequence comes from Rafetus swinhoei, assembly GCA_019425775.1. NCBI lineage: Eukaryota > Metazoa > Chordata > Testudines > Trionychidae > Rafetus > Rafetus swinhoei. The sequence continues at coordinate 7,688,162 of CM033438.1, forward strand.
ACAGTCCTTGCCTGTGTAGTACAGAGTGTTTGGCACAAGCACGGCCACTGAACACGCTACTCTGCAATGCTGTGGTTTCTGCTGCTGCTTGGTGCATCTGTCTCTTTCAGAAGATCATGTGGTGGAAACTGCAGCCAAGCAGAGCAGTCTGACACTGAGCTGCACTGATCTTTAGCAATAGAGGATATTCGTAGCTGTACAATATTTATACTTCTTCCTTTGCTCACCACCTAACCAAAAAGTGCACACGGTTTTCACATCAGACACTAGTAACTCTGCTCATCATCCTTGTGAAATATGCAAATGTAAATTTTACAATCAAAATGGCACTTTCTGGTGATAAATCCTATTGTTCATCTCTTTCTCCTCCACCTCCTCTCCTTCCTCCTGCTTCAGGCTTCATGTCATGGCAACCTTTCAATCAGCTGAGGTGGACTAGACAGATATTTCTCTGGAGCCTATTGGCTCAGCTTTTTCACTGACTCCAAGCACCACATTTGGATAACAAGTCACTCCACCCATGTCAGGGATGAATGGGTTGGCATCTAGCTGTGGAATTTCCAGGATTGCTGCTGATCAAGGCAGAGGTGCACTGGCAGAGTTGTGTGGAAGCCCTGGACTAGAAAATTGTGAGATGCAGCAAGCGATGACTGAACTACATTGGGAAGGTCCTCGTTAAGAAAACTTGACTAGTCCCTACTGGAACTTTGCCCATGGTCCAGCTAATGTATTGAGTCTTGTTTTCATGATCAGTAAAATTAGACCTAGGCATGATCCAAACACCTTAAACTATTGAAGTTTCAGAAGCCAGGTGATGCTCCAGGCGACACATCCATCTCTAAGTAAAAGACAGCAAAAACATTCTCATGTATTAAAAAAAAATCTAACTGCCTATCTACCAGCAGATCAGGAAAGAGGGCTGCAGTGGCATTAGAGAACTTTTCTCTCTTGTCCTAGGAAACTGGATTTCTCTATAACCAACACACACAAAAAGGAGTCAGACCTTAGTTTTTACAAATCACCTGTATTCACACCACAAACTGTATTCTATTTAGCCCCTTTGTATCCAGTGTAAGATACAGCTTCCTGCTACAGTCTTGCCCCTGCAAAGGGGAAGAATTTTAACAGCCTCAGCTTGGCCTGGATTTTGTGTGGTATGATCATATGCAGAAGATGGAAATCCATCTGATCAAATGGCAAATCTCTAAGCCTTGGCAGATAGGCCTCCTGCGCTGCAAAAACACGTTGCCATGGCTACCACTCTGTGTGAGAGTCTCTCTCTTCATCAAAGCGCTGTTCCTCCTGACAGGGTCGCTGCTTGCACTGAATAGTAAACCCAGGCAAGGGGCAAGGTTTGGGCCATGTCTCTAGAAACACGATGGCATCAAATAATAGCTACTAAATAGCCTGGTAATTTGAATTAAAGGTGGCTGAATAGTCCCCCAAAATCTTGGAACCATCAGGTGCTTGAATGGTCTGTTAGATTGGGCAGCTCCATTTACTATTTGGGAACAATAAAACTGGGAGGCTACTGTGACTCTATTACACCGAGAGATGAGAGGCCTCGGTTCTAGTCCCACCTTTGCCACTGACCTGCTGTAGGATTCCCTTTTATGTCATTGCACCGCTTTGTGCCATAGTTTCCCCTGTATAACCAGGGTAATGTTTTCCAAAGCAGCTTGTGATTTATAGATGAAAAATCTTATCATGAGTGATACTGGTTTCTGAAAGCAGCTGTACTATCATGCAGTACGCTTTGTTGCCTTGGTGTAACACAAAAGCATCCTGTTTGTAGATCATGTACATTCTGCAGATGGATTCGGAAACACCTGTTTTAGAGTAAAAAGTAAAAGTTTGAAAGGTTTGAGTTAGAAAAGGGTCATGATTCAAATCTCCAAGCTCTGGGGCTGTTTGGGTCCAGATTTAAATATCGAGCTCAAATTCCTGCCTAGTGGTGGTTATTAACAAATAAAAATTGCACTTGTGATGCTTTAGAGCAGAAGCAGAAATGAGCCCTTGCCCCAGAGAGCATCCATTCCAGTACTGGATGTGAGGCCATGCGTGAGGAGGGGGCAGAGACTGCAGCTTCTGTCTGTAAGACTGTGCAGATGCTTGTGCTAAGCATATGCACAGCTTGGCATTTCTACGGAACACTAAATATCACACTAATTATTTTGGTGGATTAGTTCCCTGTAGGCAAGGCAGCTGAAATGAGTCTAGAGGAGTGTGTTGGCAAAGGCAGTAGTGCAGCACATTCTGCACACAGCTATTCTTTTTATTAGGGGCTTGATACTGCTTCTACTGAAATCAATGGGAATTTTGCCAGCCACTGCAGCAGGTGCAGGAGCGGGCCTCTTTATTTTGTATGCATTTGTTCTGAGCTGTCCGAGTGCTGGGTTGTGTGAATTTCGCTAGTGGAACATCTCATCTGGCTTGTGCGACCAGGTGCATGCCTCACAATCTCAAAGGCATTTCATTCCCCAAGAACCCTGTGTAATGTCTCGATTAGCTACTGGGTGCTGCTGGGTGCCCACTCTTTCGTGTCACTTCTTTTACTCACGGTAGAGAGGTAAAGTTGGTGACACCTATTCTGTAGTCAGAGAGTAGCACGTATCCAACCCAGTCCTTGCCCTTTGCCTTTCCATTGCAATGGAAAGGAAACCAGAGTAAATCAGTGGGTTGGGGTTCTTGGTGTGCCTCAGCCAGCATCTGAAGACTTGCAGACTGGATTCCTTCTCCTCCTCCATCCCCAGCCCAGTAAGTAAGCACTCTGAAATATTAATAAACTTGGGCATTTGGGATCAGAAATACTAGGGTCTAACCCTTCCCAGCATTCTATAGAAATGAGAATGACAGTAGCTAGCCGATGTGTTGAAGAGAAAATTATGCTGATGGAGATTCAGAGCTTTCATCCTTTTTTTCTTTCACTCTCCCTCTCCTGTACTCACTCCTGTGAAACTGCAAGATTCTTCCAGTGGCCATAGAGGAAGTTGCCCATCAGGAAGGACAGAAGAGAAATGAGGGAAATTTTATAAAGTGGGTGAGGAATGTGTTCTCCCCATGTGTGTGGGATTTCTCTGAAGGGGGAAATTGAGCTCATGTGTATTTTCTCTTCTGGTTTTAATTGTGTATTCCAATATGAAACTGTAATATATCTCCTTATTAGAGTGGTCTTCTGCTGCTGCCGTCACAATGTTTTACAGAAGCCCCTGAAAATCCCCTGAGCCGTGATGTGGGAATCCAATTCTTTTTTAGCTGATGATTCTGTAAACACGTTTCCCTGGATTTGTACAAACCATGGCAAGCATCTCAGTTATTTGAGTAAAGCAAAATAATATCTGATGGTGAGTGTTTTGCTTTGCATATTTAAAACTTGCAGCCTAATTCCTAGACTGTATCCTTTTAAAATGAATAGACTATCAAGAAGCAAAGAAGCAGTGCAGGGGATTTAGCCAAAGATCTTACATTACAACTATTGCACACGTGCATCTTTTAACATTATAAAGGAAGCTGCATAGCAATGGTTGAATCTAAGGGAACCTTGCCATTCTGTTTCCTTTCAAATAACCTCCACCCCCAAAATCTGATGCTGACCCTTTGCCAATGTCTACACTTCAGGGCATATAAGCCGCATAGCAATAGCACTGTAGCTGTGCTGGCATAATTTCCTAATATAGACGCAGCCTACAGGGACAAATATGGTTTCCATTGCCATAGGAAACTAGCTCCCTGAGCATTGGTAGCGAGGTCAATGGAAGCACTTTTTTCAGTCCAGCTGCAGTGGTGTGAGGGGGTTAAGTTGGCATAGCTACACAGCTGAAGGATGTGGATATTCACATCCTTAGGTACCATAGCTATGTCGATTTAAAGTGTCAGTATAGACCAGATCTTTCTTGTAGATCCTGACATCTTTCATGTCAGTGGATACTAAATTAGGTCTGGTGGCTTTAGTGGGCTTGTAGTGTTTGTAACTCTAGAGAGAATCTGGCCCCTTGGGTTTGCAATACTGGGCTGGAAATCTTGCAACAGCAGATTTTTTTTCTGTCACTTCCAGCCAGGAATGGAAAGCAAAAAATGTTGTCTAAACCTTTAAAACAGTCAGGGTGAGTTTGGTCCTAGAAGGAGTGAAGTTTTGAGGAGGAGCAATTTCTATTTATTCAAGATTGGTTTTCTTGTCTCTACACTACAGTTCTTTCAAATAATTGGTCAAAACAACCAGTGCAGCTGTTGAAAGAAACCAATTATATTTTATTGAATATTTTTTAAAAATTCAACATTTCCTGTAAAACATTTTCATTTTTTAGATTAAATGCCCCCCAATATTTTTAGTTTTTAAAACCGATTTTTACAAAATTTAAATTTAAAAAATAGGGTTTTTTTGAAAATCAAAATCTAGTTTTTTTTTTAACAATAAAAGTATACCTACAAAATTTTCTGTTTTCAGTTTGTTAGGGTTTTTTTTGGTTGGGGGAAAAAACAAAGAAAATTAACCAAAATTTTTTTTGCAGAAAATTTTCCTTAGTTAAAAAGTCATTTTCATCAAAACATTTTTCAGTGAAAAAAAAAAACCCTGACTAAAATAACCTAATCCTGGGTCTGAGAAGCAGCCTAAAACTGGAAATGGGAAGAAATGGAGTCAGACAGAAAATGGGGGTATAAAAACAGAAGAGGACAGAGAATTAGAGAGAAAAAGAACTAGAAAAAGGGAAGCAAAACTAGAAAATAGACAAGAAGAGCCCTCTCAGAGGCCTTGGGCAAAAGGCCAGTTCTCACTTACAGACAACCCACTAGCCTCAAACAAATTCTTTCCAGTAACCACGCAATACACCTCCATCATAATCATGCAGGAACCCACCCCTGCAATCAGCCCCAGTGCCAACTCTGCCCACACATCTATACCAGTGATTTCATCACTGGACCCAATGGATCAGCCACCAAAAATCAAAGACTCATTTAACTGCATATCCACTAATGTGATCTATGCCATCAAATGCCAGCAATGCCCCACTGCAGTATATTGGCCAAACTAGAGTATCTCTATGGAAAAGAATTAATGGACACAAATCAGATATCCAAAAAGACAATACACAAAAACTTGTTGGAGAATACTTTAATCTTCCTGGACACTCATTAATGGATCTCCAAGTCGCTGTTTTGTTTCAGACCAATTCCACAAGCCAAATACACAAAGAAGGATTGGAACTTAACTTCATTCACAAGTTTAATTCTTATGCAAATGGTCTGAACTGGGATATAGGATGACTCGCACACTATCTTCCACCTTTTAATGACTTAACCAAACAAACAATGGAGGTGCTAATGGTTCTTAATAGCTTCTTGTAACTATTTGAACTATCTACTCACTGTCTCTCTTTTTCTTCCTCCCCTCCCTTTTTTCCTTCTCCCCCCTCTCCTTCCCTTATTTATTCTTGGATCTGGACTTATTATACTCCGATCATCTGAAGAAGTGGGTTTTGCCCACAAAAGCTCAGGATACCATCTACATGTTATGTTAGACTTTAAGGTGCTACTAGACTATTTGTTGTTTTTTAAGTGTTTCCTGTTACATACTAACTCGGCTACCCCTCTGAAGAAGAGCGACAGTTAGGCAAGGATGGGAAGATGGAAAGCAATCCATGCAACATTAAGAGAGCAGAATGAGATAAAACAGAAGAAAGAGAGCAGGGAGCCAGAGAGAAATGAATCATGTAGGTAGCTGAAATAGATGCACATAAGGAAAGAACTATAACAGAAAGTCAACCAAGAAGAGAGGCATGAGAGTAAATAAAAAGCCAGCAGAGAAATCTGTTTGTTTATTAGTAAAAGGCAACAACCTATAAATGACCTGAAATAAATTCATGTAGTAGCCCGTAAAATCATAGAATTGTAGAATCATAATGCTGGAAGAAACTTAGAAGGTCATGGAGTCCAGCCCCCTGCCCAAAGCAGGACCAATCCCAACAGAATCATCCCAGCCAGGGCTTTCTCAAACCAGGACTTAAAAACCTCTAGGGATGGAGATTCTACCACCTCCCTAGATAACCCATTCCAGTGCTTTACCACCCTCCTATTGAAATAGTTTTTCCTAATATCCAACCTAGACCTCCCCCACTGTAACTTGAGACCATTGCTCCTCATTCTGCAATTTGTCACCACTGAGAACAGCCTCTCTCCATCTTCTTTGGAACCTCCCTTTAGGTGGTTAAAGACTGCTATCAAATTCCTCCTAATTCTTCTCTTCTGTAGACTAAATAAGCCCAAATCCATCAGCCTCTCCTTGTACATCAGCCTCTCCTCGCTACAACCCCCTAAATATTTTGGTTGCCCTCCAATGGACTCTCTCCAATGCGTCCACATCCTTTTTGTAGTGGGAGACCTAAAACTGGATGCAATACTCCAGATGTGGCCTCACCAGTGCCGAACAAAGGGGAATAACCACTTCTGTAGCTCTGCTGGCAATGCTCCTCCTTATGCAACCTAATATGCTATTAGTCTTGTTGTCTTCGAGGCCACACTGTTGACTCATATTGCTTCTCATCCTCTGTAATCTCCAGGTCCTTTCCTGCCAAACTGCGGCTTAGCCAGTGGCCCCCAGCCTGTAGCATTGCTTGGGATTCTTCCATACCAAGTGCAGGACTCTGCATTTGTCCTTGAACCTCATCAGATTTCTTTTGCCCCAATCCTCCAGTTTGTCCTGGTCTCTCTGGACCCTATTTCTAACCTGCACTGTATCTCCCTCCCCACTATCTTAGTGTCATCTGCCAACTTGCTGAGGGTGCAATCCATCCCTTCATCCAGGTCATTAATAAAGATGTTGAACAAAACTGGCCCTAGAACTGATCCTTGGGGCACTCCACTTGACATCAACTACTAGCCAGACAGCGAACTGTTGATCTCTACCCATTGAGCCCAACAATCTAGCCAGTTTTCTATTCACTTTACAGTCCATTTATCCAGTCCATACTTCCTTAACTTGCTGGCAAGAGTTATGTGGGAGATCACAGCCTCCCTGATCACCCTCTTATTGCTAACATGCCTGTAGAAACCTTTCTTGTTACCCTTCACGTCCCTTGCTAGCTGCAGTTCCAATTGCGCTTTGGCCTTTCTGATTACACCCCTGCATTCTCGAGTGAGAATGCAGGGGTGTAATATTTATACTCCTCCCTAGTCATCTGTCCAAGTTTCCACTTCTTGTAAGCCTCTTTTTTTGTGTTTAAGCTTGCCAAGGATTTCACTGCTAAGCCAAGCTGGTCTCCAACCATATTTGCTTTTCTAGAATGCCATTGGTGTGAAAATGCCAGTGATGTGCCATGCTGTCCATGGCGGATGTGTTCTTTCTATCTCTGCAAGTGGAAAAAGCCCTCTTTGGAATTTATTATCCACCTTTAGGCAACAATTTCAGAAGTGGCCTCTGAATTGGGGTATTTTTCCCCCAGAGGTGCTGAGCAACAGTGAGTTCATTGACTTTGATTGGAACTGTGGATGCTTAGCACCTCCAGTAATTCAGGCCCAAGCTGGACTGATGAAACCAGTGACTGTTGCCACATGTTAAGGTACTGCTCCTGACATGACAAGCTCTACCACCCAGTAAAATTCTGTGTCAGAAAACACTAAGGAACCAGGCTCTACATGTGTGAACCCCCCTGCTAAACAGGTAGATGAATCCAAAGTCCCTGCTGGGTATGTCTCCACTGCAGCTGGAAGTGAGTCTCCCAGCTTGGGTAGACAGACTCACACTAGTGGGGCTTGAGTGTAGATGTTACTGTTTGGACAGCAGCACCGGCCACCCACCTGTCCTGGAACTGAACTTGGGTGGCCAGCCCAAATTGCGCTGCAATGACCACGGGTGGGAACGCTTGCTCTCCACTGCAGTGGAGGCATACCCTGTGTATTGCCATGTAGATTGTCCTTTAGCCCTTATGGCTTGACTTTCACCAGTGCTTGGGCTTACGTCTCCCAAGAAAGCCAATGGAGCCTATGAGCTCTTAGCACCTTTGAAAGTTCAGTCATTAGTATGATATGCCTGGTGAGGTGGGCAGTCTTATTTCTGGGTTTAGCATTGAAAGTGAATCAAGGTCCCTTTTGAGGTAAGGTTACATTACAAATGCTACAAGAGCACAGCAACAGTGCTATGCTGCTGTAGTGTAGTGTAGCTTCAGTGATGCAAGGTTTTTTGTCACTGTAGTAAATCCATCCCCTTGGGAGGTGGTAGCTAAGTCAACAGAAGAATTCTGCCATTCACCGAGCACTGTCTACACCAGGGCTTATATCTGCTTACCTACATCTCTCAGGGGCATCCATTTTTCATACCCCAAGTGTAATAGCGAGGTTGACCAAAGTTTTAGGTGCGAACTAAGCTTGTGTGGACCAAGAATGTACAAAAACCATAACCAGCTAACTCTGAAAAAATGTTCACACACCAGTGAGTAAATGATTTACAGTCAAACAGGTTCAGCATTAATTTCCTAGCGGTTTGGCCTCTTCTTATTTCCAGAGGATCAGCCCATGCTAGTGTTCCAGCATCCACTCAGGTTGGAGTATCTTACAATGTTTTAAATGGGAAAGTAGGAGCATTTCTGATCTCATTTTCCAGTATTTCAACTGTGCCATAATCTATTTACCACACAATTTGTGTCACTTTGATAAGCGGCTGCTTCAAGACTGCATTTATTAAAATCAAGTGCAGGGACAGCTTTCAAGTCTCTCAAGTGTTGTAATAAATGTTTGAAATTAGTCATTACAGTGTTTGCCATGGTTCATATCATATACTCTATCTAAATGACAAACGATCATATCCTGCACATGCACTCTTTTTCGGGTGATGCTTTCAGGGTGGGATGATGAGGATGAATCTGCACCAACCAACAAGGAGAAGGATGGTGTGTGTGGGAGGAAGGGGCTTTGGGGGGAGTGTTTGGTTAGAATTATCACTGCCTGAGGGCAATAGCTTAGACTAGTGAACCGCTGGCTCAGCTTCTACTTCCCTGGAAAAAATAAAATAAAATAAAATAAAATAAAATAAAGATGATGAAGGGTCAAGGAAGAAGCCTTTTGGTTTATTTTGTGATATGGAACCATTAGCTATTTGCATGTGTCAGCTCTGATAAGGTACAGGCATCCCCCACCCTACAGCTCTAGTACAGCAGCTGTATTTCTATTGAATGTTGGGTTTGGGGTTTTTCATTGTTTTAGCTGGTTTCTTGGTATGTGCACATACCTGAGTGTTTATTTAAAAAAACTATTACCAGTTGTCAGTGTGTATGTATAAAAGCACACACATATATGAATGCCTAATTATACATGTGTGTATCCAGTTTTATACATATGTACATGTATTCATATACACAGATGTATTAACACATATACCATAGAAAAGAGACAATTATTAAGACAAATATTCTGTCTCAATTCATTTCATTCTTCATTTTTCCATCAGGAATGTTATAGCTAAATTTATAGTGCTGAGTCTGGGCTATCAATTCTATTATTTTCAGTGACGATATCAGTTATGTTCCATGCAAGGGACCCTTAGAGGAGGGGAAGAAAATTGGAGACAAAATCTTTGGAGGGCAGGAAGAGAGGGGGTGGAAAATCGACGCTCACCCCTTTTCCTTGCTCATTGTCAGTAATCCAGCGCTTTGTCCCTAGAGAAACCCATCTGCTCAGCTTCTTGATCATCCAGCTTGTAACCCAGCCATGTACACAACACATCTAAGATCACAAGTCTGTCACTATGGAAATAATTGCGCCACTACAGACACAGGTGCTGGGCTGAAAGGGGGAGATGAGGGAGAGCAGGAAATGGCCTGATTTGAATGTAAACAATGTTTATTTTTAAAAAATGAATAACTGAAAAGGGAAATACTGTATCCAATTAAAGAGAAATCGAGCTAAGTATGAGTATTACTGTCTCCTGCCCTTGACTTGAAAGTGATTTTTAAAAAAGGTATTTCACACATGAAAGGAGAAAACAGAATTACAAAGAGGAGTTTATTGAACTGGTGAGCTCTTCCTAGGTTTATTCCCATCACTTTTAAAAAGAGTTCTCCATTCTGCTTCCTCACCTCAATCCCACCACAGAGACATAAACCTGCATTTGTGACATCAGTCTGTTGCTGTGGAAATGACTGACTTGTGCAGCATGGTCTAGACTATTTCTGTAAGGTGCTGAATGCCCTCCATTCCCGTTAACTTGAAAGTTGAGTGTACTCTGCACACTAGAGAACTGGGGTCCTACAACATAACTACTACCTCTGGAATTTGAAAAGGGTTTAGGAACAAGCAAGCCAATTTGGATATAAAAGAGATGATGCAATGAAGATAGAGTAGCAGAGTTATATGCCCAGCTCACATTGAAATTCATTTTGAATTGAACACCTTATTCCCTTAGCCTCTGTGAAAATCTCAGCCCATCCCAAACTCTGACCAACCTTGACATTTCTCTGAAGTTTAACAACAATTCCAATAATATTTCAAAACAGGAATTGCTTGTGGATAGCCTGTCAGAATATAGGAAAAACTCCTGTGGAAGATGTTTGTGGAACATTTTGTGACCTGCTCTACACTAAGGATTTGTTGGCCTTCAGGAAAGGCTGCAAAGTCTACTTCTTTGTTCATGTTTTGGCATTAGCTTAGTGGATACTTGAGAAGTTATTTTGGGGTGAAGGAAAGAATATTTTCATAATGTGTTTCATTACTAAGTGTTAAGTTACTTAGTGGATTTAAATTTCTGCAATATTATTAGACTCCATTATGTGGAGTCCATGATATGTAAATATTTATATACATAAATGAGAACCCTTGGACACTTCAGGAAAGAGCATATTTGTATTCCAGGCCAATTCATTAGCCAAAGGGCTTTAGCACAGGCATCTATTATGGATGAAGGGGCAGTTTACTATCTGTTGCCCATTCAGTCATTAGTGCCTTTCTATTAGTGCTATTAATAAGGAAGCCAGTAGTAGTGAGATGAATATTTGCTCCCTGTGGAACTGGAATGAGATCACCAGTTCATTTCAGCTTGCCTGCTGATAACCTTTGGTTGTTACATGCTGGGCCATATTCTATCCAGTAACCTAGAAACAGAGGGTCCTACCAGTCCATAAAGTCCATTGGTTGGTACAGTTCTGTTCAAAAAGAGCTTCAGTAAATCATTAGTCCCTTCACCTTTTGCATGGGTTTATCATTTCTTTTGCTATTTTTCATAGATTCCAAGGCTAGAAGGAACCATTGTGATCATCTAGTCTGACCTCTTGTATAATATAGGCTATATAATAATTCTTCTCCAGAATAATTACTTCTGAACCAGAGCATGTCTTTTACAAAAAATAACTAATCTGATTTAAAAATTGCTTGTGATAGAGAAATCCACCACACCCATTAGTAAATTGTGGCAATGGTTAATTACTTGAATTTTTTTTGCCTTATTTCTAGTCTGAATTTGTATAGCTTCAGCATCCAGCCATTGGATCTTGTTATATCATCTCAGCTTGACTGAAGAGCCCATTATCAAATGTTTGTTCCCCATGTAGTCATCCCTTAATCTTCTCTTTGTTAAATTAAATAGATTGAGTTTCTTGAGTCTATCACTATAAGCCATGTTTTCTAATCCTTTAGTCTAGTGGTCTCCAACCTTTTTACACCCAAGATCACTTTTTAAATGACAGAACAAGCCAAGATCTACTGCCCCGCCCCTTCCTTGAAGCCTCACCCTCTCTATTCTCCTCCTCTCCAACACTTGCTATCCCCAACCCTTATACTGCTGCTTTCCCCACCAATTCTTCTGTAGGAAGAGGTTTTTCCAACATTTGGCCTGTCTAGACTGGACCAAATGTCAGAAAAAAACCCTTCTTTTGGAAGCCCCCTTATTCCTCGTGGAAACAGGAATATAGGGGTGACCGAAAGATCATGTTTGCTCTTCCACTAAAAGAAGAGGAAGAACAAACGCATCCCTGGATGCAGAAGAGCTTTTCTGGGATATCTCCGGAATCCTGAAAAACTCCTGGGCTACGTCTAGACTGGCATGATTTTCCGGAAATACTTTTAACGGAAAACCTTTTCCGTTAAAAGTATTTCTGCAAAAGAGCGTCTAGATTGGTCCCGGAGTTATCGTTAGAACGATGCGCTTTGCGCAAAATCGCGTCTAGATTGGCGGCGCATGCAAAAGCAGAAGCCCGGAACTATTTTGAAGAGGGCAAAGGGCACCAGCCCTTTCGGGCGGGCTGGAGCCCGCTCAGACACGTGCTTAAAGGGGTCTCGCTGACAGCCGTTTGTCTCCTGCTCCGTGCATTAGGACCTCTAGCAGGGACTGACAGCCATAGCAGGTTTGGTGGTTGCCCTCTGCCTTTTGGACACCACTGCCTTTTGCCCCCTAGTGCTTTTCCCTGGTTTTGGTTTCTTGTGCCTTGCTGTGTCTGCCATGGAGCCACGGGTGGCCATGTGCCTGCTCTGGCCCCTGTCGGCCATTTTCCAGTGCCTGCAGCTGGTGCTCCAATCTGGTGCCCTCGTGTTCCAGGACCAGGAGGCGCAGATTGCCTTGGACTCCCTCACTAGGGAGGCCCTGGATTCCCTGTGGCATCCCCACCCCGCCGTGGAAAGGCCACTCTGGAGACTGGACACCAGTACAGACTGGTGGGAGTGGCTGGTCCTTGGACAATGGGACGACCAGCAATGGCTCCGGAATTTCCGCATGTGAAAGCGGACGTTCCTGGAGCTGTGTGCCTGGCTCACCCCCGCGCTCCAGAGAGCCACCACCCAGCTGCGTGCACCCATCCCCGTGAACAAGAGGGTCGCCATTGCACTATGGAAGCTGGCCACCCCGGACAGCTACTGATCGGTGGCACAGCAATTCGGGGTGGGAAGATCCACTGTCGGTGTGATTGTCATGGAGGTAAGTCCCAGGGGGAGTGGGGAGGTGGGGGAGGGTGTTGCACTCCATGCCCAGGGGCAGCCAAGACCCCACGCTGGGTCACCCAGGGGTTTGGGCCGTCCCTCCCTTGCACAGGCCTGCTGGTGGGGGGGGGGGCATGGGGCGAGGGGGCCCTGGTGTGTGTGTGTGTGTGTGAGTGCGTGAGGACAGAGGGAATCATGGGGGGGGGGCCCAAGGGAGCGCACACTCACCCCTGCCTTATGTGATGTGTTCCCTTGTGTTTCTCTGCACCCTTCTGCAGGTCGTCCACACCATCAACGATGTCCTGCTACCGAGAGTGATCTGCCTGCGCGACGTGGACGCTACGCTGGCTGGCTTCACTGCCCTGGGGTTCCCCAACTGCGGGGGAGCCCTGGATGCAACCCACATCCCCGTCCGGGCCCCGGAGCATCGAGCAGCCCATTTAACGAACAGGAAGGGGTACTGCTCGATTGTTCTCCAGGCCCTCGTGGACCACCGGGGCCGCTTCCTGGACGTCTACACGGGCTGGTCCGGCAGGGCACACGACGCCCGCATCCTCTGCAACTCCGGACTGTTTCGCAGGCTGGAGGCGGGCACCTACTTCCCCCGGCGGGAGTTGACTGTCTGGGATGTGCCTATGCTCATCTGCGTCGTCGGGGACGCGGCCTACCCCCTGCAGCCCTGGCTAATGCGGCCCTACACGGGGCGGCTGGACCAGAACCGGGCCCGGTTCAACGACTGCCTCAACCGGGCCCAAAATCAGGTGGAGCTCGCCTTCGGCCACTTAAAAGCCCGCTTCCGTTGTTTGCTCACCCGTCTCGAGATGGGTGAGCAGAATGCAATGGAGGTACTGGTCACGTGCGTGCTCCACAACATTGTGGAGTGGAGTGGGGAGGCCTTCCTCCCTGCATGGATGGCAGCCGAGGCACAGACGTTTGCACAGCCCCACACAGCTGCCATCCGCCAGGCACACCAGGATGGGGTGCGCATCCGAGAGGCCCTGACGGACATGTTCGCACAAGCCCCATAGTAGGGTAGCCTCGGTCTCCCCATACGACTCCTCCCATCCCCTACCCTTCCTCCGCCTCTCCCTTACCTCCCCAATTGTAAAGCGCCGGTTCCAAGCACATCGGGCCATCGTGAATGTTCGCCGGGTGCGTCGGACATAGCTAGGGTTTTTCTTTTAGTTTAGGCTAGGGTTTAGGCCACCATCGCCTGTCCGAGCTGTCCCGAAGAACAGGAAGAGGATTCGTGGTTCGTGCGGAAGGCTCGAGTCAGCGTACCCGATTCCAGTCGTCTTCGAGGGATCTCCTGGCTGTTCCTCTCCCGAGGCCTGGAAGGACCAAAGGATTGAGGTCATCAGCAACACTACAATCGTCCCTGCGTCTAGACTATGTACATATTCTTTTGTGTGCGTCTTTTAACCTTTCTTGCTTGTTTGTAATCTATGTTAATATAGTTGTGGTTTAAATTTTACTTAAAAATGTCAGTATTTATTTATGCGCCACAAACCAATGACCACTTAAAGGAACGACTGGTGATAGATACAGAAATTTGGTGTCCGCATTTTGTAATCCTCTTAAATTTAGTAGGCTAATTGGCATCTCAAATCATTTATTACAGTTACCTCAAGTAACACAATAACCAACACAGTTTTGTTTTCAACTGAAAAATTTATGTTTTTATATACAAGGGAGAGAGGGAGGGGAGGGGAGGGGAGGGGAGGAGACCTTCAACTGGGAGGGGGAGGGGGAGGAGACCTTCAACTGGGAGGGGGAGGAGCTACTCCTGGGAGGGGTGGCCCCTGCGAGCGGTCCTGCGGGGGCGGACCTGGACATGCGGGGCAGGCCGCATCGGGGCAGGCTGCACGGGGAGGTGGGCAGGAGGGGCTATTGCAGGGGCGGCAGGAGGGGGCATTGCAGGAGGGGGCATTGCAGGGGCAGGAGGGGTGGCGGGGGCATGGGGTAAGGCCATGCCATAGTGAATGGCGTGGGCTATGTGGGCAGTAAGGGTGGCGAGGGAGTCAACCATCCGCGTGCACTGGGCCTGGAAGGCAGCCCAGGCCTCCTGGCGCCACTGCAGGTCCCCCTGGATGCATTGGCGAATCGATGCCTCGATTTGCTCGACAGCCTGCACATGCCGGCGCAGGAGCTGGTCCCGGTGGCAGAGCCTGTGCCTGCGTGGTTGGGCAGCTGGGGGTGCCGCTGCTGCCGGACTGGAGGGTCCCCAGCTTGTGCTTGGTCCCGCTGCAGGGAAGAGAAGAAAGGATGGGTAAGTCAGGCAGGCCGGCCACTGTCCCCACACCTCATGCCATCTACCGCACCCCTGATCCCAGGTGACACCACAGTAGTGTGGCTTGGGCCCACTCGGTTCCTCTCCTGCCCCCTGTGTTGTATGTTTGCAAGGAGGATCGCCCCTGGAATAGGGTCCTCCTCCATGTATTGTAACCACCGGTCTGTGTCCTGGCCCCGTGGAGGGTGGGAGGGCGCTTGTGTTGCGTTAACCTGTGGAACTCCCTGCCGGTGGAGGCTGTGAGGCTTTGGGCTAATCACTGGTGTTTGACAGGGAGCGAGATGCATCCCCACACAGTGCCTGGGAGCACATCTGGCAGAGGTGGTCTGGGCTCTCAGATCCCCATCGCGTGGGATATCTCCTGGACGGAACCAGGAGCATGACTGGGGAGGGGGGTGTCCCATCCTTGCAGCAAAACTCAGGCGGCCCTAAGGGCGGCCCGAGGGCTCCCCCGCTTCTCCCTCCCACTATCCCTCACACACGTAGCCCAGGGACATGTGTGGCCGCAGTGGGGACTTCCCTCAGGGAGCCAGCCAAGGCACCGGGAGCAGGCGAGGGGCTCAGTGGGGGCCACGTTCACAGGACTGTGATGCTGCGGTTTACCCAGGAGCAGCTGGCTGTGCCTCACAGCCAGGCATGGGACAGTGTGCCGTTCTCCGTGCTGCACCCTTGCGGAGGTGTGGGCTCTGGGCTGAGTCCCTGGGGCCCTGGCTGGTTCCAGCCGGCATCCACCCTTCCCCCTGGTCCCGCCGAATGTGTGTGAGCAGCACGGTCCCAGGCGTGCCCTGCAGCTGCCTGCCGCGGCCACGTGCCGCTCGGTCACCAGGCTGCACGTGGTTGCACGGGCTGCTTGCTGCCTAATGCTACACAGCGTGCAGCTCACGTGGCCTGAGTGACATGCTCTCCTCCCTCCGGGCGCCTGGCTCTCCGCCCCGCCCTTGTGAGTGCAAAGTGCAAGACTCACTGGTGGATCCTTCCCTGGCCTCGGAGAATGCGCAGGAGACGTCAGGGCTGCTGGAGGGGGCCTGCTGGGTGGCAATGCTGGCCTCTTCCTCCGATTCAGTGCTGTCGTCTCCTTCCCCCGCTTCGGTGGTCCTGGTGACGGGGGGCCGCACGCTGCTGTCCACGGACACATCTGGGGCTTGCGGGGCTGGCTGGCCCAGGATGGCATGGAGCCGGTCGTAATGGGGGCAGGTGTCTGCTCCTGCCCCCTGGCCCTCGCTGGCCCGCGCATAGCCCAGGCGCAGCTCCTTGACTTTCACCCGGACTTGTTCGAGGGTCCGGGCTGGATGGCCTTGCTGGGCTAGCGCCTAGTGTGGCCGAAGATGTTGGCGTTGCGGCGCCGCGAGTGGGTCTCATGGAGGCCCTCCTCCTCCTGCCACAAGTCCAGGAGGGTCTCCAGCTCCCCCGAGGACCACGATGGGGCCCTTCTTTTCCGGCCCCTGGGGGCCTCCTGCGCTGGGGGTGCAGGTGGCTGAGCGCCCGGAGCTGCCATGCTGGCTGCGATGTGGCTGCTGGGCACGGCAGGGGCACCGTGGCAGACCTCAGGCAAGAGGTCTGAGGCATGCTCCTGCCACGTGCGCTCAGCAGCCTGCGGCTACTTTAAGAGCTCGGGTTACCAGGAAGTCCGGGGCTCCTACGGGGTCTCCCAGCATCCAAACGGCTTTTTTCCATTTAGCCTGCTTTTGCGCAAAAGTCTTAGCTAGCTGTCTACACTGGCCCTTTTGCGCAACAGTTTTTCGCAAAAAGGACTTTTGCCTGAACAGGAGCGTCAAAGCTTTTCCGCAAGAAGCACTGATTTCGTACATGAGCACGTCAGTGCTTTTGCGGAAAATCAAGCGGCCAGTGTAGACAGCTGGCAAGTTTTTGCGCAAAAGCAGCTGCTTTTGCGGAAAAAGTGGACAGTCTAGACACAGCCCTGCAGTCTAGCCGTACCCTCGCTGGGTTGAGACAGGATGTGTAAGCTGTGGGGTGGGAATGAGGGATTTGGGTGTGGGAAGGGGTGAGAGGTGCAAGCTCTGGGAGGAAATCTGGATGCAGGAGGAGGTGGATAAGGGGACGCTGGCTCAGGGAGGGGGCTCCAGGCCAGGCAGTGTTGGGGTCAGATGTAGGGTTAGGGTATTAAGCAAGCCACAGACTTCTGGATGTGAGAGTTCAGGAATTTGGGTTGGGGTATGTGAGGGCTCAGGGCAGGGGTTCCAGTGTATGATAGGCTCAGATGTAGGGTCTGGGGAAAGGAGTGCAGGAGTGTTATGATGCTGTGGCCAGATGGGGGCTTGGCCCCAATTGGGGGTTTGTTGGCCAGGCTTCATTTTTAAATAAAATACGATGTCAAACACAAAAAGTTTCTGCATTGTCTTTATTTCTGAGAAGGGCAAGCAACCTGTTTTGAGTCAGGGGTCACTGACCCACAGAAAAGTCAGTTGGGGCCACACAAGTGAGATGCAAAAAAAACCTCCTTCAAACCCCCCCCCCCAAGCTTCACTAATGTGGCCCCAACTGTGTTGGTGGGAGCAGGGGACATAGTACTGGGTAAGGGTGCTAGTGAGTGCTTCGGCAGGGGACAGGGTGCCAGTGGGGACAGAGTTCTGTGGCTGGGGAGTGGGGAGAGGGAACAGGGGGCAGGGGACAGGGAACAGGGTGCCGGGAGGGCAGGGAACAGAGTGTCAGTGGGAGCAGAGAGTCCTCTGCACCCACCTCCTCCCAGGATCCCCCCCCCCCGCGAGGGAAGCTGGCACGTGTCTCCTCTGGGGCCGACCCCCCCCTCCCATGGCACAGGGAAGCCCTCGCGCGTGCCTCCCGGCCAAACCCCACGCGGCGCAGGGAAACCCCGTGCTCCTCCTCTGGGGCCGACTCACCCCTCCTGCAGTGCAGGGAAGCTGCCACGCCCCTCCTCCAGGGCCGACACCCCCTCCCGCAGTGCACCTGGCATGCCACAGACCTGAGGGAGGGGAGCAGCCAGTGCACTTCTGGAACCCCCGGAAGTGGCGCGAAGCTGCAGGACTTCCGTCCACCCCGTGGGAAGCCGGCACTACCTTCATTGTCTTCTCGGGGGTTGGGGGAAATTGGGGGGGCCCGAATGCCTCGCGATCGACCAGTCGAGGCCTCGCGATCGACCAGTTGATTGTGATTGACCAGTTGGTGACCATGGCTTCAGTCCATTCTCTTGGCTTTCCTCTGAACCCTCTCCAACTTATCAACATCTTTCTTGAATCGTGGACAGCAAAAGTGGACACAGTATTCCAGCAACCCTTACTATTCCTATTCAAGAGTCCCCTGTTTATGCATCCTAGAACTGTATTAGTCCTTTTGGCTACAGTACGGTGCTGGAAACTCATGTGAGCTGATTATTTGCCATGGCCCCCAAATCTTTTTCAGAGACACTGCTTCCCAGGATAGGGTCCCCCATTCTGTAAGTGTGGTCTTCATTCTTTGTTCTGAGATGTATACATTTACATTTAGCCATATTAAAATGAAGATTATTATCAAGCATATTTATTTATACACAGATTTTTCTCTCATTTCCTAGTTGCTCCTAAAATATTTTTGTTGCCCCTTATTGCTGCGAAGGGAATATACAAAAATGAACAAATGTCATGTTGTCTTGCAGTCTTCAGAGGTGGACATAAGCAATGCACAAGACATGTGAACAGATTCCATTCACCTCACTATAATGTTGGCTCTGAAACCTCACTACAACATGTCAAAATAAAAATTGCTGGTAATTTCAGAAGAAATGTCTAATTATTCTGAATTGTAGGTACAGTTTGAATAGAATCCTCTTTTACCCCTTCTCATCTCTATTGATCTGACAGAAATCATAATTCTGAAGTCATTAGAGTTAACATTTCCAAAATCACCCGAATGATGTAGAAGCCCAAGCCACATTTTCCATAAGTGACATAGGCACTTATAAAAGTAAATGGGATTTAGGGTTTGAAGTACCTGTGCCACATTTGAAAATGGGGCTTAGACCTTTTTTTGAAAATGTTATCCTCCAACCCTATCTATTTTCATGACAACAGACTGATGTTATATTAGGAACAGTGGTCTGATTTAACAAAGTCATTTTTAATGGTCCAATAGAGATTGGATTTCAGTTTCCAATGCTTTCACAAATATTATAAAAGAAAGAAAAGCAATTTTTAAAAATTTTCCAAATTCAAGAGGGTCCAGCACATTAAGCAGGCTGTCTCTCCAGAGCTCAGTCCATTGAATAAAGTGCTAGCATTTGTCCACAAATAGGGGAAAGCTGACATCCCAAAGACACTGCAATCATCAAGCACATTGTGGCATGCTGGGCATGCAGTTTTACTGCCTTGCTGGTGCATCTCTGCTATGACTTGAAGGGGCTACTTCCTGCCCACATCCCTAGCAATCACCACTGCAACTGGTACTCTTGTTGGTGGGCTTCCTTTACCTTGACATGATGGACCAAATTCAGGACAGATGGCTTTGAATGTTTGAAAAGAAAAATAGTGTTTTTGTTCTTTGGGGGTGAATATTGAGCCTGTGAAAGATGCCTTGCCAGTTTGACCCGTGGCTGCTCTGCTATTTTCCCATGAATATCAGATTTTGCCCCCAGATCCCAGTTTAAGGGAACTGGGTTTACACTGGTTTTTTAAAAATATATTTTCCATTAAAGAATATTGTATAGGGGAACATCAGGAGATGACCTGAGTTACCTTTATAAATATATTTTTTAAGTTGCTGGGAAGGCTGTAAAAATGTCTTCTTGGAAATTCATGCAGATGATATTTAGACATGCAGATATGCACTCCTGTTTTGCATGAATGTTTGACCTTGGGCTGAGCTGTTCGATGCAGGATGGATGTGTTGTGGCTGCATTTAATCATCTGAAGCAGAGATGAAGCCTTGAAAAACCTCACAGACCCAATTCCCAATTCCCAGCCTCTGGATGGTAATGAACTTCTGAGAAATAGCTAATCAATAAATTGAACAAAAGACTCAGGCAGCTAAACCACTTTGTCAGGGCCTTAATTACAATTGCAGAAATAAATTGGGGAGGGGGAGCCTTTACTAGACAAAACTAACCCTTTATTCTCATAAAGGATCTTTATGGCTGGAGTTTCTAAATACATGGGCAACGTGTGCCTTGCCCAACCACACGACAAAAATGTCCGTGAACTGTCCATGGTGGTCGACCAGGGCCTGCAGCACCATCAAGAAGTATCCCTTGAGGTTTACGTATTGGGCCACTTGAGACTTGGTGCGCGGATTGGGATGTGGTTTCCATCGATCGCTCCCCCACAGTTAGGGAATCCCAGGGCGGCAAATCCTGCAGCGATCCGGTCCAAGACTCCCAGATGGATGACCCTGCGCTGCAGGATGGAGTTGATGGCCCTCACAACCTGGAGAAGGAGACAAAAAAACACACAAAACAGAGAGTAAGAGGGAGTGCCTGAGCCCTTGGAAGGTGCCTGCCTCCCTCCATTCCCCCCCTCAAATACCCCAGGAGCCAACCCCTATGACATCGCCCCACCAGCAGCAGGGCTGTGTGAGGGCGGGACAGCACAACCCCCCGGAGACGCTATCTTTCAAAAAAGCAGATCGCTTTTTCAATGTGTTTTTGCTGTGTAGAGACACTCTTTCCAAAAATGTTTTTCCGGAAGATCGCTTCCGGAAAAGCTTCTTTCAAAAGAAGCTTGCAGTCTAGATGTAGCCTGTGAATTTCCTGCCTACCCCGTCAGCTGACTGAAGAGGCCAGTCTTCATCTGTGTTGTAAGATTTTAGCTTTATAGTGTCCTTGTGGTACAAGGACGTCCTCTTTCTTCATGTTCATACAGTACTAAGCACCCTGAGGGCACTCAGTCCTCATTCTTAGTTCTTCTCCTGAGGCTACCAACTAGTGCCATACATTGGTGTGTTTTGAGAGCTCCATTAGGTGCCTGATTGAAAATCTAATAAAGTTAATGGAACGACTCCCATCAACTCCACTGGGGTTTGAATCAGTCCACAGCAGTTTTGGCAGGGTTTCGGTTTCTACTATGTTAGCCCAGGCCTCATGACCATCCCCAATCTCTTTGGTCAGCTAGTACCACACAAAAAACCTTTCTAAAGGCTCTGTCTTGGTCATTTACAGGTCTGTGTATGTCATAACCACAATAGCAGCAGCCTTCGTGTCTAAAGTGCATGTGTAAAACATCGAGGTCACACCTGCCAGCATCTGAAAGCTAGTGTACAAACTCCTTCAAGGCCATGCTTCAGTAAAGTATGTGCTTAAGGCCATCATTATTCAACAAAGCACTTAAGTGCCAAACTTCAATGGGATTTGCATCTACTTAAGCATTTTGATCAATTGGAGCCTAAGCTATTAAGACAGCTTTTTGGTGGGATAAAGTTGGGAAAATAATAGTAACTATTTACCTGAAGTAGCATTTATTCCTCCTAAATAGGAGGTGAAGTGCATGGTATTTCTTTCTTTTTTTCAATCTGTTTTTATATTAATATATGTGTTTAAGGTAGTATTTGTAGATAGGCAAGAATAATGCTAGCTGATTACCATATTGTAATACCATACTGCATATAAATACATACAGGTATTGATGCAATAGCATTACATACAATGGGTAGTACGAGTCCATGAATAGCTGGTGTTGAGTTGTTATACACATACAGACATAGGATTGCTTAGTGAAAAACCTCTGTACTCAGGTAAGTATGCAGATGTCACCTATACATCATGTAAAGAGGAGACTGATATCCATAAGTTTGTGTCTGATTTTTACATGTTTTTCAACTGCTCATTTGCTATAGCCCATCCTCACATGAGCTATGGTTCTGCCTAATCTGAGCTATGATCTGTATTCTATATGGGTGTGTCTAGACTACAGGGTTTTGTGGGCTTTTGTCGACAAAACTATACCTGCGTCTACACTGCCGCTGAGTTCTGTCAACATAACGTCAACAGAACTCAGCAGTTTTGTTGATGGCTGTAAACCTCATTCTACGAGGAATAACGCCTTCTGTCAACAGAGTTCTGTCGACAGAAGGCATTATTGCATCTACACTGTCCTTTGCGTCTACACTGTCATGTCGACAAAGTGGCTTGCTTTGTCAACAGAACTGGATGTAGTCTAGACGCTCTTTGTCGACAGAAGCTTTGTCGACAGTATCTGTTGACAAAACTTCTGTCGAAAAAAGCCTGTAGTCTAGACATACCCTCTCTCCTCTTTTGCTTAGCCTTTCGCTATCCATATTAGCAGAGCTTGACAAACCCCGGCGAGAGCCACTCGCCAGCCCCGCACTGTGCATGCGCCAGACCGGCACAGCGCATGCGCAAAGCGCCGGTGAATGGGGCACTCGGAGCGACCAGCTGAAAACTACTCGGTTTCAGCGGTTTGTCGAGCCCTGCATATTAATGAGTGAGGGTATGTCTACACTACAGAGGAAGTTAAAAGCTGCCACTGTCGATCTTCCAGGGTTCGAATTAGTGGTCTTGTTAGGACAGCTAATTCAAAGAGAAAGGGATACTTTGGTCAATGCCGATAACCCTGCTTTCACAAGGAGTAAGGGAAGTCAAAGGAACAGTGTTCTTCCTTTGACTTCCTGCAGTGTAGACCGTGCCAAAAGCTGAGTTAAGGTACTTTGTCTTCAACTACGCAATTAATGTAGCTGAAGTTGAGTATCTTAATTCGACTTTGTCCCCCAGTGTAGACATATCCTGAGTGCTTGCCATAGCAGCTGGTGGTTGAGCTGGGGATGTATGCAATTAAAAAGGAATGGAAAATTATATATGTATTGTAGTCCAGAAAAATTAATTTTCTTGAGTGGACCAGGACAGTTTATTCTGGAAAAGCACTTAAACACACGATCAATGTAAAGCCTGTGAGAAATCCCACCCTTGTAGGACTACTTAAGAACATACTTAAGTGGTTTGCTGGATCAGGGCCTTATTGAGGTAGCAGTGAGCATCCATGCCCTGGGGATACTCTACCTCCCAATCTAATTCAATCCAGGCTGCTGTCTTTTTCAAAAACCTGGGGAACTGCTCTGTAATGAGGCAGCAGCTGCCAGTGACAGGAGGCTGCTGTGAATAAGATACTCAGCTCTCTGTGAGCTGTTCTTGCCTTTGTGCTGGGCTTCGTCTTAAGGCAGCAGATAAATCTCCTCAGTGAGGTGGTAATGTTCACAGAGCAGTCCCAGGGAAATGAGTAAGGTGCTGCTGTCGGCACTGTGTTTACTGCTCAGATAAAATATTTACAGCTCCATCTTTGGTGTGAAATGTGACTCTTCCAGTCCTCATGAAGGTCACTGGAAAGTCAGTAAAATTTATTGATGGTTTATAGCACTTTTGTGCCAGAAAGCAAGGTTACGGACTGTTCTATGCCTCTTCATGCCAGCCACAAAGAAATAGCGGGAAAGGGGAGAGAGGAAAAAAAGAGCAGTTTGGTTTAGATCATTGGTTTGGCCCCCCAAACTCATGCATTATTTTTAATTAAATGATAAGCTCCAAATAGCAGAGCATGTGTTAGGCTCATAACAGTCTGTAGCCTCAGGTTTCACTGTGCAAGTGAATGAAATGTTTACTGTGGAAATGCACATTCCTGGAGTACAGGGGTTTTCACAATGTGTGTGTTTGTGTAGATAAAGTCATATTTTTACATTAGAGGCGAAGGAAAGAACTGTGGTTTAGATCCAGCTTCCATTTCATTGTTAATACTTATAATTTCTGTAAGTTACTCAGCTAGGCAGTAGGATCCTATTATGCTAGTCAGCGTACAAACAAAGAACACAAAGCAGTCCCTGCCCCAGAGAGCTCCCAATCTAGGGCTTTAGGCAACTCTAGATTCCCCAGATTTGAAGAGAGTTATTAACATGTTGCTCTATCCATAGGTCTCTGTCTAATCTGTACTTCACTCATTGCTGGAATTTGAGTGATGGAATTCTGAAAAATTACATGATAACATAGGAATGGCCATACTGGTCAGACCAATGCTCCATCTAGCCCAGGTTCCTGTCTTCCAACCATGGCCAGTGCCAGGTGCTTCAGAGGGAATGAACAAATGATTGATTCACTGGAGTCCAGTCCCAGCTTCTGGAAGTCAAAGGTTTAGGGAAACCCAGAGGAATGGGTTGCATCCCTGACCATCCTGGTAAATAGCCCTGGATGAACCTGTCCTCCATGAACTTATCTAGTTCTCTTTTGAACCCATTTACACCTTTGGCCTTCACTACAGGTTGAACCTTTGTAATCTGAACTTCTCTAGTTTGGCAACACCCCTGGCCCGGCATTGTTGGTGACCCCCTATGTGCTCCAGGACAGGAACACTCATGGGGAAAAACTGGCAGGCTGGGACCAGAAGTGTTACCAGACCAGGGAAGAACAGAATTCCTGTTGCCTGAACAGGGGAGCCCTGGCAGCCCTGCAGTTGGGAGCAAAGGGGCTGGCATTGACCTCTCCTGGTCCAGCAAATTTCCTAGTTTGGGATTGGTCAGGTCTCGAGGGTGCCATATCAAGAAGTTTCAACCTGTACATCCCATAGCAATAAGTTCCACAGGTTAACTGAGTGGCGTATGTGAGGAAGTACTTCTTTTCACAGGCACCAACTATCTTCTTTCTGGGTCAGTGCTCCACCTCTGTTCTGCCCTGAGGAGCCAATTCCAGTCTTCTCCTTTTCCCAAGGCCCCCACCTTACCCCCTCTCTTCCTGCCCCCACTGTATTCCTCCCTGAGCATGTTCGCCCTCGCGCCATCTCTTCACATGTCCCCTTTCCCGCCTGCCTCCTTCCCTCCACTGAGCAAGTGGCTGATGGGTGCTGACCACTCACTATTTTTTTCTATGGGTATTTCAGCTCCAGAGTGCCCATGGACTTGGTGTTTCTGCCTCACTTGGTTTGTTTTAAATCTGTATGTTAATTGCATTGAAAGACCCCTAGTTCTTGTGGTAAGTGAAGGGTAAATCACACTTCCTTATTCACTTTCTCCCCACCAGTCATGATTTTATAGACCTCTATCATCCCATTTCTAAGCTAAACAGTCCCAGTTTCTTTAGTATCTCTGTGTATGGAAGTTGATCTATACTCCTAATCATTTTTGTTGCTCTTCTCTGTACCTTTTCCAATGCTAATACATCTTTTTTTCTTTTTTGAGATGGAGTGACCAGAACTGCACACAGTATTCAGTGTGGGGGTGTACCCTGGATTTATATAGTTATTTATATGTTCTTTTCTGTTTTATTAGCTATCCCTTACCTGACTCCTAACACAAATCTCTGTTTTGTGCCAGGATTTAAAATAAAATTATTATTTATTGTGTTATGTCCCCGAACTACCACTCTGTGTTCAGAAGGTGGTAATACTTGCGAAAGGCAGGTCCTCTGGCAGCAATTCTGAGCTCTGGGGGAAAACAGTCAATGGGACCCCATGCATGGGCAAGGTGCAGCCTGCCTGACATTTGGTCTGCGATGCACCTGCACTGGTTGGTGCCCTGTGAGCTGCTGGCATGGCCAGGGCTTCCATGTACCCATCCAAGAGGGCTGCCAACAGTCTAATTGCACAAACCCCAAGACTCTTGCCCCCACTCCTTCCCTGAGGCCACACCCATGTGCTATGCCTCCTCTGAGGATCTGCCCCCCCCCCCCACTCCATCCATTTCACCTGGCTAGGGCAGGAGTTAGGGTGTGGAGGGAGTTTGGGGTGCAGGTTCTGGAAGAGAGTTTGGGCACAGGCTCTGGGTCAGGAGAGTGTGGGGTGCTGACACTGGGCAGGGGCAGAGGTTTGGTGTGTAGGAGTGGGTGAAGGGGGTGGCAGCACTTACTTCAGGCAGCCCCAAAAAGCAACTGGCGAACCCATCTGGCAGCGACTCGTAGGCAGGGAGGCAAAGGAGTCTCAGGGTATGTCTACACTTGCAGCCTAATTCGAACTAGGGCTGCAAATGTAGGCATTCGGAATTGCAAATCAAGCCCGGGATTTAAATATCCCGCGCTTGATTTGCATCTTCCCGGCCGGGAGCCATTTTTGAAATTTACAAGCCCGAAATAACTGCGCGTCTGCACGCGGCGCAGTGAAACGGCGTTCGAAATAAAGCCCTAGTTCGAACTACCTGTTAAACCTCATAGCAGGAGGAATAACAGGTAGTTTGAACTAGGGCTTTATTTCGAACGCCCGTTTCACTGCCGCGAGTAGTCGTGAGCAGTTACTTCGGGCTTGTAAATTTCAAAAATGGCGCCTGGCCGGGAAGATGCAACTCAAGCGCGGGATATTTAAATCCCGGGCTTGATTTGCAATTCCGAATGCCTACATTTGCAGCCCTAGTTCGAATTAGGCTGCAAGTGTAGACATACCCTCAGAGCGCTGCTGCCCGCAGGCACTGACCCTGTGGCTCTTGTTGGCCACAGTTTCCAGCCTGTAGGAGTTGTGGAGTTGGCACTTGGGGTGAGGGCAGCACACAAAGACTCCCTCCCTGGGGCCACAGAGTTATGCCGCTGCCTCTGGGAGCAGCGCAGAAGGAAGCCTATCATCGCCTCCCTGCACTGCCGACAATGATGGATAAGAGCCCTCCCCGCCGCCCCCGAGCCTCTAGGCAATTGCTCTCTTTTGACCCTCATTGGTGGGCCTGGTAAGTGGGAGAATGGTTCAGTGCTGGCCTGGGGCACAGAAGACATAGGTTGAGTCCCCTGCTTTGCCAGTCTGCCTGTGTGACTTTTGGCAAGTCAGTTAGGGTCTGATAGTTCCAAGGTACTGAGTTGCTTAAAAATGCAGACAGGTGCCTAGTAGATTAATGCCAGGATACAACGGGCCATGACCGAATGATAAATATCAGGCTCAGAGTATTTAGTTCATACATTTTGAAATGCAGAGGCAACATTTTGGTTCCCAAATTCTTGTTAAGTGCAACAGCAAATTGAGAGTGATTAAGAAACTGAGTGAATTCCTTCCATCAGATCTGTGGCATGGGATAGACCAGTGGTTCTCAAACATTTTGGCATGTGGCCCTTTTGGCTCAATGCAATCCTTTCCATGGGTCCAAGTTGCTAATGGAAACTCTCCGTTAATTACATAATTACATCCGAGCCATTTTGCTAATGCTGCAGCTAGAAAGAATGGTTTAATTTAACCAGTAAGAAAGGAAATATTATTATTAAACAGATTAAACATTTTAACATTCTCATGTTAGTTTATCAAACTTCATTTTAAATAAAGTAAAATATTCATTTATGTCCAATACAAAATGTTTCAATGTTTTCTTTATTTAAGGCAGGGGTGGGGAACCTATTTTGGATAAGGGCCACTGACCCACAGAAAAATCACTTGGGAACTACACAGGTGAGAAGAAAAAAACCCTCCAAAACTCCCCAACCCTCACTGATGTGGCCCCTGAGACACCTCACTCCTTTGGCACTCCAGCTCTATTGGGCAAGGGGGAGGGACAGGGAGGACTGAGGTTCAGGGCTTCCCATGGGCCAGATTTACTCTTCTGGGGTTGCAGGGTTAGTGATTTTTGTGCCCTCCGCCTGGATCTGGGGTGGAGACAAAAACGAGGGGTTCTGTGTGGGGGACAGGGCTGCTAGTGAGTGGGAAAGGGGTGAGAGAGCAGCATGTGAGCAGGAAGTGGAGTGCAGGAGGAGGTGAGGGTGTGAGGTCTGGATGAGAGGTAGGGTGCAGAAGCAGGCTGGAAGTAGGGTGTCTGGCCAGGGGGGAGGAGACAAGAGCAGGGGAAGTTGCAGTGTGTGGCCAGGAGAGAGGGTGCAGGAGTGGGCTAGGGGAAGGATGTCTGAGCGGGGAGAGGGTGCAGGAGCAAGGGAGGGTGCAGGAACAGGGTGGGGGTGTGGTGCCTGACCAGGGGGCAGAGGGCAGGAGCAAGGGAGGTGGTTGGGGAGGGTGCAGGAATGGGCTGAGGGTGCAGGTTTTTGGCAGGGGACAGTGCAGGAGCACGGTAGGAGTGCAGGGTCTGGGCATGGGGGGGCACTTACTTGCTTTTGCACCCCACTTCCAGGCACTGTTTCTCAGGCATGGCCTCCTGCTGATCCCATTGCTGGAATCTGGCCAATGAGAGCAGTGGAGAAAGCCTCCAGGCAGCACGTCAGTGTGCTGCTGTTTCCCCAGCCCAGGAAGGGGGAGTCACAGCACATGGAGTTGCTTCTGGTTCCACTTTGCTCCACTTCTTCCCCATGAGGCAGATCCAGTGGGGAGGCTTGGGGCTCCTCCCCTGCGCAGGGGGAAGCCAGTACTGGCACTCCAATGTTGCAGGGATGGGGGTGTGAGGCTGGAGCGCCAGCGTGGGCTCCTTTCTGCGGGGAGAGGGAAGGTGGGTGGAAGGGTGGGAGCTGAGCATGAGCCACAGACCACCTGGAAGTCAGCCTGGGACCACTAGTGATCCGGGGACTGCAGTTTGAGAACCACTGGGATAGACCTAAGATCATTGGCAGCAAAGAGGATTTATGTTCTGCAGTGCAAAAATTTGGTTTTGCCAGATGCTTCTATGTGTTAGAGAGAGATTTCTGCCGCTTGTGCACCATCTTCCTACTGGCTCATATAGGATCCCCAAAGAGCTCAGGAACTGACCCAGAAGGCCAATTATAGTGCATCTCTTTTGCCCAAAACAAGGATTTTGCTGACTTGAAATTCGATTAATTGGTGGCAAAGCCAAAGATAAACAAGGTAAGTTATTCCATCTCATACTCCCTTGGAATGGAGTAGCTGATGCTCAAAGATGCTTGGCAGATGTGTGGACATTTGTAAATCCTCATATACAGATCTCACTAAACAACAGCTATTCAGATACTGAGTGGTTTGTATCCTCCCTATAGACTGTGTTTTCTGAGATCCCATGGAAATGTATTGTCAGTATATGCACAATGTAATGACAGTTCTACATGTCATGCCGAAACACAGAAAATTTGACCTGTGTACCTGTCTGGCCAGATATTTATATTGCAATATTTAGAGGTGTGGGACTGGTTTGGCCATGTACCAGTACTTGGGACTTCCTTCTGAAGCAGAAGAACATAAAGACATAGGTTAAAATGATCATGTTGTCAGCTCTTCCCGATAGTCCTCAGAGGAGTCACTGATCTATTAGCCACTGTCCAAAGCTACGCGAGACAGAAATGACACAATACAAAATTTTATCCCAAATACTACTATTCCCTGCCACACTTTTTTGCAAATTGATTTTAAATTTAAATGAACTAAGTTTAAAAAATCCAAATCCTATTTTGGGTTATGGACACCCTTCTTATCAATGAAAAAAACTGTAAACGGTAAGCCATCAGAAAAGTGTCTGTCTGGAAATCAGAGCTGGACACCTTGAACCAAAGAACCAGTCATAAATGTGGCCCCAAATACTGGATCAGTTGTTGATTGGACAGCCCAGAGAATGAGATCTGGTGAATTAAAAATTGTGGCTGACCATTTAAAACAGGGTTGGAGAACCTCACACCCGGGAGCCCTTGCTGACACTCCAGCCCCTCTGCCACCTCAAAGTGGGGCTGGAGCACACCAAATCTACTAGCCTGGGTCCCCCAAAGGTCTGGTATGCGAGGGGAATGTGGGGAGTGTCTTTCTCCTTCTTAGTCAGGGGTTACATCAGTCAGGGGCCACGTCTTTCTTCTATGTCAGGAGCCACATATACAGGAGATCTGTATATGTTTGGGAGTTTTTTGTTTCTCACTTGTGTGTGGCCCTCGACTCATTTTTCTGTGGATCAGTGGCTGCTGACCCAAAAAAGCTTCCCCACCCTGATTTAAAAAATAAGTTAAAACAAAGGTGAACATTGTAGCATCCCTGTACACATAGAATTGTAATGTTTGTTCTAGTGTAAAGAATCAAAACAATGTAGCAACTTGATTGCAATACGGTGATTTGGGACCACTACAGAGTGTGCTGCAGTATGTTTGTCTTTAAAGATTGATGAAGTGTTTTATTTTTTATCTGGTACTTTTCATTTAGCAAAAGAGGGTTTGAGTCAGATCAGTGAGAAATGCAGGAAGAGCCCAGGAATTAGCTGCTGCGTGTAACTATCAATTTCTAGTTACACTGAAAGCCCAATAACGAATTAGTTTCTCTGTGATCTTATTGCTAACGAAGGTCTGAGTCTGAGCATGTCATGAAACTCAGCCAGCGTGGTAGTAACAACACCCATATGTGCAGTAATACAGACACTGCAGCCAAGTTAAGACTGGGCACATGTTTGCACATCTGATACATTAGCATGATTCAGCAAATCCCCCCCTTGTCCTGACTATGCCCCAAAAGAGTGGTTTGAAACTGAAGGTTCCCATCTGATCCACTAATAGGGAAAGGGAAGCTTGAGAACATTTGACAAAGAACGCAGAGTTGAAATTAAATATTGTAATGATATAAAACAGTAAGCAGATCTGCTTGACAGCCCTGACAGCTATTTGTTATAGAAAACAGCGTTTATGATGTCAGTCCTATAAGGGAATGTGTTTGAATTAAAATAATTACAGTAGATAGTACAACAAAGACTCCTTGTAGTCAATCATCCTTCACAAATACACTATATAAATCTTACCAATGACTGAAAGGAAGCACTGGAAACAGACACTGGCAAATAAATACAAATAGAAGGTTCTACAACAATTCAAATGACCACATTCAGACTGAGGATTTTCTTCTCTTTTTAATCCATTGTTGAAAGAAATGGAGATATTTTTACAGGTCCACTTTCACTGTCCATCTAATCCTAGATTTGGAATTGGAAAGACACCACCATGGAATGGGCACAGTGTAATTATTCTTGTGTATTATCCTGTGTATTTCTTGTCCCTTCAGCCTCATCTACCCTGCCTTCAAAGCTGAACTGATTTATTGATTTAGGGAGCTCTTTATTTACATAGGGCAACTGCACCTGTATGTCCCCTCAGCAACACATGCTCTCAGACATGCAGTTCCCCAGTAGTTTCCTTTCTGGGTAGAGATCTGCATTTTGTCCCTTCTGACTGTGGATTCTCCAGGCTAAGAGCCATCATGGCCAATTAGGGGCAACTGCCAGGGCCCTGTGCTTTGGGGGGCTCCAGGGAGCCAAGGGGAGGGCTGGCACTGGTAGCAGGGGTCAGGCCCACCCCACACTCCCCAGAGGTGGTGGGAAGTGAAGCAAGCTGACCCTAGCTCGCTATACTCCCCTGACGCCCAGCTACATCACTCAGAGGAGGGGCTTATGGGAAGGGGTGGACCCATCCCTCTACACTCACAGATGGCAGAAAGCAAAGTAACACATTTGGGAGCTAGTGGAGTGGAGCAGGCTGGCTCCACGTCCCACTGCCAGTGCTGGTAAGTATGGGGATGGGCCTGACACCTGCCGCCACAGCCAGGCCCCCAGCTAATTCCCTGAGCTGCATCACTTGGGGTAGGGGACTTAGGGGAACAGGTGGAATGGGGATGGGGGGAGGTGGAGCGTGATGGGAAGAGGGGAGGGTGTTGTCCTGGGCCCCACACCTCCTAAGGATGGCCCTGTCTAGGCTGCACAGTTCCCTGCCACAACTGTGCCATTCCCAGCATAGACAGGTGGCCCAAGCACACCTGCTTGCTTTGTCTTCAGAGACTGATAGCAGAGTGATTGCCAGCAGTTTCAAACAGCACACTGCTCTTTTTTATGGAAGCCTATTTCTTAAGGTAAAAAGCATTACAGATAAATCATGTTAAAAACCAAACAACCTACATGCCCACTAATAAGCCTGCCAGTGATCACCTCACCCCTAACATGGGCTCTGTCGGGAATAGTCCTTCAGCACCCCATGAAGGGACTCTTTGTGATTGCAAGTTCATCACACAATAATAATATTCCACTCAGAATAAACTCCTAGTTTTATGGGGCCTCAGTAGGCCCAGTTGTTCCAACCCTCTCCTAAGAATTGGGGCTTCTGTGGACCCTGACCCTGTCTGTTTGCTAGATCAGGAAGAAGGCCCTCTGCCAGTTTAAAACTAGGCTATTTATCCAAAATCCCTTTCTTTGTCTGTTAGTCCCTGGAGAATCTAGTATGAACTAGTACATGTGCACCATTCCAAGGGAGTGGCTTCTCTGGGGATGTCACAAATTGAGTGAATTTGCTTAATCACCCCCTGCTGTTCTCCTATTCCTCTTTCCCAAGGAAATGCGTACGATTCCACAATAATGCATACTCTACTGCTTTTTTAATACAATGAACCCCAAAGGTATTAACCTAATTCAATAAGGTTTAGTTTAATTAAGTAAGTTCATTCAGGATACTGAAGGAAATTATCAGTGCCACAAGCATATGTGAGAACTTTCTGAAGAAAAATTACTTCTGTGTTACATTCTGTTCTTAGTGTCTGACAGTATGTAGCAATGCTGCCTGTTTTCAGTTGCTTGCAACTTTGTCAGCCTAACTGTTCAGGCCGGGTTAAGATGGGGGATGGTGGCTCCTCCAGGAGGAGCAGGGCCATAGGTGGACAGGGCAGGGCAGGAGCTAGCCTCCCTCAGCCAGATCTTCTGTGCCACCTGGAGCTCTGGAGGTGGTTTAAAAGATCCAGGGCTCTGTCTACTGCAGCAGTGGCTGGGAGTCCTTTGGCTGTTTTGATTCACCAGCCCCAGATAGCTGCCCTCTTTGCTTCCCTCCCTCCATCAGAGGATCTGGTTCAGGATGAAATTTTACATCTGTCTCAGGCTGCTCGTTTCTGAAAAACTTCAGACAAAATGGTTTGGTTGTTTTTGAGAATGAGGATACGGAAAAATATAATGTTCAAAAATTGTCTCCTATTGTCTTTGAAATATTTTGCTTGCATCTCTTGGAGCAGAATCTTGAAATTTGGCGAGGTGATCTTTATGTCATGGATGCGCAGTTTGCTGTCTGTGTGACAATATGCCCAAATTCATCCAAGCTTATAAGCCTTTGAAAAAAATGCAGCTCACACATTCTCCATAGACTAGCTGGAGCTTAAAGCTAAAGTCCCTGAAGATTCCACCCTCACTGATCATGCTCCATCCCCTCTCTGCTCCTAGGCTCTGCCCCTCTCTGCTCTGCTCCCCTCTCTGCTCCATCTACATTGGCATGAATTTGCGCAAAAGCACCTGCTTTTGCGCAAAAACATGCTGCCTGTCTACACTGGCGCGGAGTTCTTGCGCAAGAACACTGACGTTCTAACGTGTGAAATCAGGGCTTCTTGCGCAAGAACTATGATGCTCCCGCTCAGGAGTAAGCCCTCTTGTGCAACTGTTCTTGAGCAAGAGGCCAGTGTAGACAGGCAACATGAATTTCTTGCGCAAGAGAGCCCGAGGGCTAAAACGGGCATCAGAGCTTTCTTGTGCAAGAGAGCGTCTACACTGGCATGGATGCTTTTGCGCAAAAGCACATCTCTTGTGCAAAAGCACATGCCAGTGTAGATGCTCTCTTGTGCAAATACTTTAACGCAAAAACTCTTGCGTTAAAAGTATTTGCGCAAAATCTTGCCAATGTAGATGTAGCCCTAGTGTGGACCAGAGAGACTGAGTGCGTTCCAGTCCAGGGCCACAGGGATGCAGACGGACCTCCCATGCCTTGGCTGCTCCTGGCTGAACTGGGCCAGAGCAGGAAAAGGCACCAAAGCTGAGAGCAGGGAGCTTCTCTCCTGGGCAGTCAGTGCTCCCCCACTAATGATACTCAGGCAGGGGTGAAAGCAATTTATATTTCTTACAGGTACTGTCAAATGGCAACCCCACCCATTTGTAAGAAATGTAAGTGTGGGATAGAGTGCAGGAGGGCTCAGGATAGGGGATTGGAGTAGGTGGGGGGCTCAGGGCAGGAGGTATATGTGGGGGGATGCAGGAGTCCAGGCAGGAGGCTGGGTTGTGGGGGGGGGGGGCGAGAGGAATCAGGGCAGGGGGTTGGGGTAGATGTGTGTAGGGTGGAGTGTGGAGTGGGGAGTCTTGGGGCTGGTGCAGTTCTTGTTCCCACCCAAATGGAAGCTGTGGGGGCAGTGCCCAGAGGCACAGGATGGAAACTAGAGGAGCTGGGGGTCCTGCAGTGCTCCCAGGCTCCTGGTCCAGTGCCAGGAAGCTGCTGCTGGCCCCACATGCTCCTAAACCTGCTGCCACCAGCCCCACACACATGATCCCAGCTGCGACTGGCCCCAAACACCCCAGGCCCATCTGCCCCCAATTCTGTGCACCCTGATCCTGGCTGCCACTAGTCCCATAATCCCAGAGCTGTTCTGCTGGCCCCACGTATCTGGGGCTTTGCTCCTGGCCTCAGTTATGGGTGGGGAGGGGAGAGGAGTGTATTACATGGGTACGGGGGCTATAGCAGAGCCTTGCTAGCCCCTTTCTTACCAGTGCACTCTACCAGGTGCACCGGCTTACTTCTTTCCCCTTTGCACTCAGGCACCATGGTGGAGAAAGTCATCTGACTCTAATACACAGGGGACAAAAGCCAGATTAGGGAGAGGGAAAAGAATATGGTGAAACTGGGATTGGCATGGGGGGAGAATAGAATGGTCTGAATAAGGGCATTGGGATTAGGATGAGAAGCCTGAAGAGTAGAGATTGGCACTGTGTGGGCTCTGAGACAAGGACTGGGACAATGACAAGTTGTAATGGACAGGGCAGAAGGGTCAAACTTGGTGGCAACAGGCAGAAGAGTCTGGTCACTAGGGAACTCTCCCTCCCAGGGCCTAGAATGGAACCAAGATTCTCATCATTCCCCAGCCGCTGGCAAATATCAGTAAAACTTGCTGACAAAATATTTATGTCATTCCCCTCTGGGGCTGGTCTACATAGAGGCGGACAACCTGCTGTTGCTATGGGCTATTCCATTCGCTCAAATGGCAGAAGTCTGTGCGGTACAGCTAAGGCTTCTAACCCTGCTGATGGCCTATGTGTGTGTCAGTATGATGCCACCTGAGGGAAATTCTGCTCTTCGTTTGCTTTTTTAAAATCTAGGAAATTGCAGTTAAAATATGTATTGAAAGAACATTAGTAAGGTTACAAAGTCAAGCCCACAAAAGCTAGGAAATATTGGAATTAAGGTTGCCTGCACAATCTTAATTCAACCCCCTTGTGCTTGCATGCACATTACAATATTCTTTAGTAATATGATCAGATACGATTTTTCCACAGAGCCCCAGCCCCATTCAGTGCGTATGATGGAACTGTTTTGTGGATGAATTAGAGTTGTGTACTGAAGAAAACTATTGTCTGTTGGACCCTTGCCTGATCTGTTGCAGAAGCAGGCAGGTATGTAGTGAACTGCCGAGGAGAAAGGATGGTCTTGTGATTAAGCTTCATAAGAGAATTGGATTTTATCCCTCTGTCTGCCACAGAATTCCTGTGTGATGCTAGTCAAGTTACTTAAACCAAAGTTTTCACAGGTTGTCACTAATTATGTGTTTCTCATTTTTGGGGTGTCTGACTTGAGACCCTGGGGACTGATTTGCAAAAGTATTGAACACTCACAGCTGCAAATGAAATTAATAGGAACTATGCTTTGAACTAATGAGGTGTGATATAATGCTAAATACTCTAAAAACATCAGGTCCTAGGCATCTCACTTTGGGCACCCAAATTTAGTGGCTACTTGTGACCTTAATCTTTGACTACATCTAGACTGCAGGCTTCTTTCAGAAGAAGCTTTTTTCTGAAGATATCATCTGAAAAAACTTCTTCCAAAAGAGAGCATCCACACACAAAAGCGCATTGAAAAAGCACTTTTGCGAAAGAGAGCGTCCGGACTGTTTTTGCAACACTTTCTGCCAGCTGCCTTCCTGGTCCTGACTGAGCTCGACCCCAAACTCATTCTGGGGACCCTCTCCCTGCATGCAGCTGCTCCACTCTGGAAAGCACACCCCACTGTGGAGAGCCGTTTTTGGAGGCTCGACGCCAGTTCTGACTGGTGGGACCTGGCTGGTCCTGGAGCGGTGGGACGACCAGCAGTGGTGCCAAAACTTCCGCATGCAGAAGGCCACCTTTTGGAGCTGTGTGCCTGGCTCACCCCTGCCCTCCGGAGATGCGTCACCCACCTGCGGCCTGCCACCCCCCTAGAGAAGTGGGTTGCAATAGCCTTCTAGAAGCTCGCCAACCCTGACAGCTACTGGTCGGTGGGCAACCAGTTTGGCGTGGGGAAGTCCATCATTGGAGCCCTCCTCATGGAGGTAAGGCACTCTCAGGCTGCAGTCCCTGTGGTGGGGGGAAAGGGGGGGAGTGTTGGATAAGGGGGACCCTCAGGAAAGGGGGGGTCTTCTTGCATCCTGGCATGCCTTCGGGTCCCCCGGGCTCTGGCAGTGGTGTGGCTCGGCCTTCAGTCCTGGCTGGTCCGGCTGTGGAGAACACACTGAGGGAGAGGCGGTCAGTCAACCCTGTAGATACTGTCCCTGAGGCCGTGCCCTCCTCTGTGATCAGCGACCAACAGTCTGCAGCTCAGAGGAGGGGAATGTCCCAGGAGCAAGGCCATGTGTGGACTGCACAGCAGGCCATGCCTCACAGGGGCCCCGACATGCTCAAAGGACCCGTGCTGCCTGCTTCCTACACCCCCCACCATGGCCCACCAACAAGCAGCCAAGGGAAGTGTCTGGCCACAGTGGAATCCCCTCATGGGCTGCAGAGGAGCCGGGAGCAGCCTGGGCCTCCCTAGGGGCCGCACAAACAGGTGTGGCTGGCAGCGCTGTCTACGGGAGTGGCTGCTGTCTCGCACGTGCAGGCATGCCCATGTGCTAGGTGCAGCACTCCTCGGTCCATATCGGGTCGTGCCTGTGCCCTTGTGGCTAGCCTGCTTCCAGCCGTGGTGCTCCCCCCGTGGCAGGATGTGTGTGGCCTTCCCTGAGCCTGCCAGCAGGATCCCAGGCGTGCTCAGGGGCTGCCTGCTGTGTACGCGTGCCACACAGTAACACTGCACATGGTTGTACATGCATGGACCGCAGCACAATGTTCAGCCCAAGAGACATAGCATGGGGGGCAGGAGGGTGGAAGCCCACGCCCCCTGTGCACCCACCTCCCCCGCCCTGGGTTTGTGACAAAGTGAGAACACTCACCTGAAGATCTCTCCCAGACATCTGACGCGGCCTAGGAGACATCCTGGCTCTCAGGCACCGGCTCCAGGGAGAGGGTCATGGTGCCCGTCTCCTCCTCCTCCTCCTCCTCTGGCTGGCCCTGGCTCTCCTGCTCCTCCTCTGTGGAGACCTCCGACTGGGTGATGATGAGGGTCTCCAGCCCAGAGTCCATAAGGATGGGTGGGGAAGACATTTCCCCACACTCCAGTATTTGGTGCAGCTCCGTGTAATAGGGTTAGTTGTGGGGTCCTGTCCCTGAGTGCGAGCTGAGCTCTGTGGCCCAGACATATCCCTGATGGAGCTCCTTGACTTTACTCCAGACCTGTTCCAAGGTGCAGGGTGGGTGTCCGTGCTCCGCCAGGGACTTGGCTGTCCGGCCATAAATGTCCTCATTGCAGCATTTGGCCTGGGGATCCTGTAAGGTCATCTCTTCACCCCACAGTTCGAGGACGGACTGGATCTTCGGGCCGGATCAGAACGAAGCGCGCCTCTTGGTCCCCCTGGGTGGGTCCTGGGACCCCTGGGGCTGCTCCCTGCATGAGCCAGAGGGATTGCGGGGGGCTTGAGGCTGTGCCATTGCTCTGCAGGCCTGTGACAGGGAGAGCCGGGTGATGAGGCGCTGCTCCCAGGCCGTCTTCCTGCCACAAGGCTTGTCCAGGGTGCCTGCAGCTTTAAGAGGGGCCAGGAGACAGGAACTATAGAGTTCTGATTACTTTGTATGGAGTGCCCACCCGGGCACCTGTGCTATTTCCTGGAGGCCTCTTCTTTTCGGAAAAAAAACCCCTCTCCTCCCCATCCACACACACCTTTTTCTGAAAGAGCTCTTTCAGAAAAAGGCTTCTTCCTCGTAAAAAGAGGATTACCAACCCCAGGAAAACCCCTCTGTTCTTTCAATTTTCTTTCAAAAGAATGAAATTGCAGTGTGGATGTTCCTCAAGTTTTGTCAGAAAAATGGCTATTTTTCCGACAAAACTCTGTAGTGTAGACATATCTTTCATGAGCCTCAGCTCCCCCATCTGTAAAATGGGAATAATAG
The DNA here is from genome assembly GCA_019425775.1 of Rafetus swinhoei. Taxonomy (NCBI): domain Eukaryota; kingdom Metazoa; phylum Chordata; order Testudines; family Trionychidae; genus Rafetus; species Rafetus swinhoei. The sequence goes on from CM033438.1 coordinate 7,726,341, forward strand.
CAGCACCTCACAGGAGTTTTGTGAAGATTGTTTGTCGGGTACTTGTACACTACAGCGATGAGTGTGATAAAGAATCCCGTGAGAAAGTTCAATTCTGTCTTTAGAACAGTTTGTATGGTGTGCAGTAATAAAGCCTACTGCTGCACATTAAATAAAAAGAAGAAAACAAAATATTGAATAGCTGATCATTAAGTGAAGCTCTTAATGATCCATCCCGTGAAGTGAATAAGGCAGTGGTGAAGGTTGCAACTTTCAAAGGTACTCTCCCAACAAAACACTGTAGTCAAGTTGCAATTCAAGTAGAAAGTGTTATCAATAATTTACAGTATAGAAAAGTCATAGGATGGAAACAGGCACTGAAAAGGGAAGTGACCCGCCATCTTACAATTTGCTTTATTTATTTGGACTGTAAGATTTTTGGAGCAGGGACTTTCTCTTACTATGCATTTGTACAACACTCTTGGGGTCCAATCCTGGCTAGGTCTCTAGGGGTATGTCTAGACTGCATCCCTCTGTCAGCAGAGGGATGCAGATTAGGCAGGTCGACATTGCAAATGAGGCGGGGATTTAAATATCCCATGCCTAATTTGTATAAAAATGGCCACCGCGTTTTGCCGATTCCGCACTTTGTCCGCAAAAAGCGGCAGTCTAGAGGGGGATCTGTTGAGAAAGAAAGCCTTTTTTGACAGATCCCTTATGCCTCCTGCAAGGAGGTTTACAGGATCTGTCAAAAAAGGCTTTCTTTCTCGACAGATCCCCCTCTAGACTGCCGCTTTTTGCTGGCAAAGTGCGGAATTGGCAAAACCCGGCGGCCATTTTTATGCAAATTAGGCACGGGATATTTAAATCCCTGCCTCATTTGAAATGTCGACCTGCCTAATCTGCATCCCTCTGCTGACAGAGGGATGCAGTCTAAACATACTCTTGGTGTAGTTGTAATATAAATAATAATAAGTGACCATTTCAGATATTATTTTAACCATTTTGTATATTACAGTTAATTGAAATCTGAAGATTGGTAGGACACTGCAGCATGAGATTCTTTCATTTGTTTGTTTTTCTGCTTCTTTAAATCCACCCTTCCTAGCGGTGTTATCACAAAAATGTGTTCTTGGCTGCTGCACTGATGTTTTCACAGGTGGGATATGGAGGAGTGTAGAGTCATAATGAAAGGAGCAGAGATAGTGGACCACTGTTTTCCTTTTACATTCCATGCTGTTTTCCTTTTTCCAGAGAAATTCAGTCTTCATGCCCCAACTCCGCAACATTCCCTTTAACAGCTCAGACCCCCCAGAGGGATTTAACCAAAAGACACAGTGGGGGTGGAGGGAAGGAGGAAGAGCAGTTGTACTATTTTAACTGAAGTAGAATGAAATAGCTTCAAATATCAGTCTAAGTAGTGAGTATGTGCTGCTTCGCTGCTGAATCCCATCATAGACCAGTGGCAAAGGCTTTTATGGTACAGTAGCAGCTAATATGTCAAGATCAAAATAAACCCCATTCTGTTCACCATGGTTACGATTCCTGACCTGATACTCCGCACCAGAAAGCAAAACCACAGTCACCCAGATTAGCTGTCTCCATGTGTTAGACCCCTAAGGCTCTGAGCCACCCTGCCAGGGAGCCTTATTGCAGTTTTTATTCAATGAGATTTGGATAAGCTCAAATCAGTAACTCCCAGATGCTCTCGTCTGCTATTGCTCGGTATCAGCATATCCCAATATTGTCCTGCGGCAGACTAGCACCTGAGAAATAGATGGTGGTATTTAGTCTTCAGTGCCAGCATGGCTAAGGCTGGGTTAAATGGTGTGGTATTGCCTGAATCTTGTAAAAGGGCATTTTACATCTGGGCTGTGTCTAGACTGGCATGATTTTCCACAAATGCTTTTAACGGAAAAGTTTTCCGTTAAAAGCATTTGCGGAAAAGAGCGTCTAGATTGGCACGGACGCTTTTCCGCAAAAGCACTTTTTGTGGAAAAGCGTGGCTAATCTAGACGTGCTTTCATAAAAGCCCCGATCGCCATTTTCGCGATCGGGGCTTTTCTTGGAAAACAAATCTCAGCTGTCTACACTGGCCCTTTGTGCAAAAGTTTTGTGCAAAAGGGACTTTTGCCTGAACGGGAGCAGCATAGTATTTCTGCAAAAAGCACTGATTTCTTACAGTAGGAAGTCAGTGCTTTTGCGGAAATTCAAGCGGCCAGTGTAGACAGCTGGCCAGTTTTTCCAGAAAAGCGGCTGATTTTCCAGAAAAACTGGCCAGTCTAGACACAGCCCTGGTGTGTTTAATTCATGGGTGTGTTTTCCCCTTGAAGGATGCAAAGAGTAATCTGCTCCCTGCTTCCCTCTGGACTGCCGCAGGATGGGGAGCGACTTCAGGAGCTCACAGAAAGTTCACTGAAGGACTCTGAAAACACTTTCAGGGTATGAATACACTAACCCCCTAGTTCGAACTAGGGAGGCTAATGTAGGCATTCGAAGTTGCAAATCAAGCCCGGTATTTAAATATCCCACGCTTGATTTGCATCTTCCCGGCTGGTCGCCATTTTTGAAATGTACAAGTCTGGACTAACTGCCCATGTCTACATGCGGCAGGGACCCGGTAGTTCGAAATAAAGCCCTAAATCGAACTACAGTAGACTTCCGATAATCCGGAACCTATGGGACCTAGTTGGTGCCGGATTATCAAATATGCCGGACTATCAGGAGGTACTATAAGCTGGTTATATATATACTGTATACATTATGTACTGTATATAAAGTGTTCTTAACCCTTTTTATTGTACATACTGTATACAGTATACTGTAATGTTTAGGTTTTTAAGCCTTTTTACCCTTTTGCTCAGTTCAGCTGCTGCGCTGTTACCTTGTGACTCATTTTTTGCCGAAGCTCACTCACTAGGCTCTTGCCATTTTGATGCCGGACTATCAGGAGTGCCGGACTATTGGATGCCGGACTATTGGAGTTTTACTGTACCTGTTAAACCTCATTCCAGGAGGAATAACAGGTAGTTCGAACTAGGGCTTTATTTCGAACGACCGGGTCCCTGCCGCGTGTAGACGCGGGCAGTTAGTCCGGGCTTGTACATTTCAAAAATGGCGACCGGCCGAGAAGATGCAAATCAAGCGCGGGATATTTAAATACCGGGCTTGATTTGCAACTTTGAATGCCTACATTAGCCTCCCTAGTTCGAACTAGGGGGCTAGAGATATACCCTCAGATACAAAGACACTGGGCCCAGTGCTCAAATGCAGATGACTCAGCACCCAGATGCAGAGCACCCAGTTCTGAAGTTGCATGTCAGATTGGCAGTAAGGCTCCTGAATGGTCATTTTAGGTGTCTTCATACCAGGATGAGGTCACAAATGCTGGGATCTGGGTGTCCTGTTAAAGTTTCCCTGGCCCACAGTTTGCAATTTCTATGGCACACAATACAGAGACAATTTCCCCTCAAAGGATGGGTTGAGGGATTCTGCAGAGCTGGGAAACCATAAAGTTTCTTTTCTTTTCATCTCTGTGCTGTAACCGCTTCCCATCCTCACAGTCCAATCATCCTTACAGATGAGGCAGACAGGACAGGGAAGTCCCCAAAATTCCAGGAAGATCATTGGGGAGCATGATCCCGTCACTCTTGTCTCCGTGTGAAAAGGTTGCTTTGGCATTGATTGGAGGACTTTTCATATGAGTAGGGATTTGGAATGTGAGACACACAGTGAGTGAGAGCCCTTGGCAGGGGATTGGAGCACCTTGCCAGCATGATGCTGTTTGACACTGATGCTGCTGGTCAAAAGGTCCACCTGTCACACAAAAAGCCATATGTAGGTCTGCAGGGGTTAAATTTGTATTTGTCTAGGCCAGCCATGAGCTCTGCTGGCGAAAATACTAGGTGTTGAAAATACCAACCTTTATCAGATGACCTTCATCAGCAGCAACTCCCTATGCTTGCTAGTTGAGAGCCGAGTATGGGATAAATAACATGACTTCGGTTCTCAGCCCCGTGGGAATTGAGGGGTAGGGAGGGACAGAGGTTCTGATTTTTACTGAAACAGTTTGTCCATTTCCGTCCTACTTTGGAAGTGTGAGTACATGTGTGCACATGCACATACCTGGATGTTGCATGTGTGCACCTGTGCACGGGGCTGAATTAACACTTCTGGGGACCAGGGCTATTAGATTTTATGGGGCCCCATAGGCTCTGTTGTGGTGCCAAAAATATGGGGTTCATAGTGCAGAAGGGGGCTGTGGTTCAGGCAGCAAGGTGAGTTTGGGAAGGGGTGATGGCTCCATCTGTGGGTGTGGGCTTGGGAGGGGCGGAAGATGAAGTATTTGGGGTGCAGGATGGGGCTCAGTGTTGAGTCACGTGGCTGGGGTATAGGGTGCTTACCTGAGGAAGCTCACTCACATTTGGTATGTGGGGGGAAGCAGGTGGATCAGGATGGGCTGTGCTGCCCTACACTCGCCTGTAGGCACTGACTTCCACAGCTCCCAGTGGCCATGATTCCTGGTGAATAGGAGCTGCAGGGGTGGGGTCTGCAGGTGAGGGCAGTGTGGGGAAGGAGCTTCCCCTAGCACTCATAGTGACACAGTTCCAGCCCACAGGGGAAGTGAGCATGTGGAGCAGCCTCTGCCTCCCCTTCCTTCCCAGACAGGCCAGGCCAGATAACACCCTGAGCTAAGGGAGCTTTGCAAAAAGAGCTGGACAGTTGGTGGACCAGAGAGCTTTTTGCAGGGCCCCCCTTAGCCCAAGACTGTGGGCTGCAGCACCTGGATCCCCTTTCTTAATCCAGTCCTGCTGTGCACATCTATAAAAAGTGGCTTATTTTTACTCCCCTGGAAAGCACAATAGTGGGAAATCTACAATCAACTGCCATGCAATAACTGAGAAGACAAGATGACATTGGAAAGCTTTTGTGGATCACTTGGACTCTAAATTTATTGGTGAATTTCAGTCAAATCCTTGATGATATTTGAATGCTGGGTGGTAGCATTGGTTTTTTGTGTTGTGTGGTTTTGGTTTTTGTGGGTTTTTTTTTGGTGTGTAGCTTAATTATAGTGTGGCTATGCACTGCCTCTCCATTAATAATACAGTGAATTTCAGTTTCAGATTAAATTTCTATAAAATAGTAAACTGCAAGGGAAAGTGGAGGAAAGTCATGGTTGAGGGAAATAAGTACATTATGAGTCCTTTATTAGATAGAAGCCCATGGCATCAGGCAGACGGGTTCTTACAAACACACACATATGAGAAAAACACGGACTGCATCAATCAGCTTATCAAAATCACTTAAACGAAATGGGCTTCTGCTGAATGTGTGGAGTGTGGTAAAATATCAGTGTAACGCTGGACATATATGAACTGGCACAGAAAGATTATTACCATGCTTGCTGCTCCTGCTGTCTGCAGAGAGGTCCCGAATCCTATGGACTCTGTTCATTTTACAAAAAAATCTTAATTTTTATTGTTCTTGTTATAAGCAGTCACATTTTATAATAAAATCAGAGGCTGAACATCCATGAAAAGAGATGCTGTTTCTGCCCTGAAAATCAAATGTACATTATAAGGGTATATAAATAGTTTGCTAATCTAGAGCAACCTCAGAACACAAAAGAAATGAAAAGTAAGGAAAAAACATTGTGCAAGCAGTTCTTATCTGCAGTGAGTTCTGCGCTGACAGCCCCCGCCCTCTGTCCTCATTGTGTCTCAGGGTATGTCTACACTGCAGAGTTTTACGTTCACACGGCAATTGCATTCTTGCAACAGAAAGTCGAAAGAATGAAGGGGGTTTTCCAACAGCAGTAAACCTCTTTCTACTAGGAAGAAGCCTTTTTCCAAAAGAGCTCTTTTGGAAAATGGCGTGTGTGGACAGGGAAGAGGGGTTTTTTTTCGAAAGAAGAGGCCTCCTCCAAACCTCATTGCAGGAGGAATAACAGGTAGTTCAAACTAGGGCTTTATTTCGAATGCCTGTTTCACTGCCGTGTGTAGACGCGGGCAGTTACTTCGGGCTTGTAAATTTCAAAAATGGCGCCCGGCCGGGAAGATGCAAATCAAGCGGGATATTTAAATCCCGGGCTTGATTTGCAATTCTGAATGCCTACATTTGCAGCCCTAGTTCGAATTAGGCTGCAAGTATAGACATATCCTAACTGTTGTCATTCTTAGCTTAGAGGGGACGCAAATGTTCATTGTTCCTCATGCAGTGGAATTTATAATTGGGATAGTTAACACATGTTAAACCATGACTGAAAATGAAATTATGAGGGGTGGGGGTGCACGTGTCTGTGCATGTGCTGCAGAGAGAGCTTTCACAGCAAGAAGAGAAAATGAAGCAATATGGAGACAGCTTCTCTTTTGCCACAGAACAGATCTGAGCAGGAGTCAGTGAAAGAAGCCAGGGGGCTCCTAAAATACTGCAGTGAAGGAAGTCAAGAGTGAAATGGGGGATCTCCTGTAATTTTGAAGCACAGGTTGGAGCTAAAGAATAGCATACAAGAAGGACATGAGACAAGATCCCTTCTGCTCTTCTGTCCCCTTTTGTTCTGTTCTGTAGCTTTATGCTCTGTGATAGTATGTTAGTTTGAGGGTGCAGAGTCCAGCAGGACTGGAGAAGTGATGCTCAGTAATGAATCTTGAGGAGGAGACAAGCTGAGAGTGCACCAGACATCTCTGTTCATTTCACATCACTGGAGTCATACACCTCGGTCATCTGTCAGGAAGAAAAAATCCTAGGATTGTTTAGCTCGTGCTTTGGCTTGTTTTAAGCATCTTCTGTTCTCTTGACTCATAAAACTCTGATCCACTAGATCCTTGCTACCAGTGCTCAGGTTCCACAGACTAGTGCTGCCTCTTCATTGTTTTCAGTTTGGGCACATTCCTGACCATGGCACACTCAGCTTAGATGCTTAAGGAGCTGTGGCTGGGTAGATCGGTAATAAAGCCGCCTCATTATTTTAGCTGTGTCTCCACACGCTTTTTAAAAAAACCTGAGGACACTAGTGCTTTGGATATGAACACAAATAAAACCTGCCTTTGTCGTTCTGCCCTTTATAGCACCAGAATAGAACACAGCTTGCCCTTCTGTGGCTCGAGTGGTTCTGCTGTGCCGATACAGAGCTTTTATGACATTACGTCTAAACTACACCCCTCTGTTGGCAGAGGGACGTAAATTAGACGTATCAAAAGAGCAAATGAAGCCGGGATTTAAATATCCCGTGCTTCATTTGCATAATGGAAGCTGCCGCTTTTTTCCGAAACGGGGCTTTAAAAAAAAAAGGCAGTTTAGACAGGGCATTTTCAACAGAAATGCCCCATTTTGAAAGATCCTGGGCTCCTCAGAAAATGAGGAGTCCAGGATCTTTCAAAACGGGGCATTTCTGTCAAAAATGTCATTTTTTTTGAAAAGCCCTGTTTTGAAAAAAAGCGGCGGCTGCCATTATGCAAATGAAGTGCAGGATATTTAAATCCCAGCTTCATTTGCACTTTTGATATGTCTAATTTACATCCCTCTGCTGACAGAGGGCTGTAGTTTAGACACACCCACACACAGGGAACAGGTATGCTAGGTACTGAAGGTCCATTTTTAGAACCACTTTTTGGGCTTTTAGAACCAAATGAGAGATGAGAACTCTTTCAACCCAAACTGTAAGAGACCCCAGGGGACATAGGATTATGGACACTTATAACTAACACAAAATAAACAAGACAAAATTATGTGTAATTACTCCTAAAGTCATTTACTTGTTTCAGTAATTGACCTGTGCATTCTTTAATCTTTAATGCTCCTTTAAAATTCAGCCTCAGGGACTCATAATATTTATTGACATTTGTCATGGTTAAGGCTCTGGAGGAATTGGACTTTATTAGAAGTCTTCAAAGAAATATCAATTTAGCAATAAATAGCATTAATATTTTGTACACAGCTTTCTCCACCCTGAAAGCTCAGCCATATTTTTTTACATTTTATGAAAGAAAATGACTGGTAAAAAGGGCATTGTAGTCAGTTGTCAGGTCTGGAGGACAAAGTACATGATACCATTGTCTGAGTGAATGTTCTTAGTGGAAAATCTGGGGTGATATAAAGAAACAGCGGCTGATGCAAGACTTTGATTTGTCTAAATGGTGTGGCATTAGGGTACATCCACACTGGTATGTCTAATGGTGTGGCATGTCTAATGGTGTGGCATTAGTATCTTAGGGTACGTCCATACTGCACCATTATTCTGGAATAACAATACTAGCATCTACACAGCAATTGCATTATTTCAAAAGAAAATGAAATAATGGATGGCTTTTTCTGAAATAGCTATTTCGGAAGAGGGGGGCGTGTGGACATGGCACTAGGAGTTTTGTCGAAAAAAGGGTCCTCCAGGAAATCCCACAGGTGCCCTGCTGGCCATTCTGTCCACACTCATCAGGACTCTATAGTTTCTCTTCCCCAGCAGCTCTTAAATCTGCAGACACAGGGGAAAGGGCTTGTGATAGGAAGCTAGCCCTCACAGACTCCAGCCACATTGCAGCTTCCAGTGAACGTTGTGTGGCCACCATGGCAGACTCTCAAACTCCCCAAAAGCCCTCTGCCCATCTCTGGGAGCACTCAGAGGGCTCCCAGGTACCCACCAGGAGCTGCAAAAGGCATGCACCATCCTGGTCTGCGGCGGAGATCCTGGCCCTCATCGAGTTGTGGGGCAAGGAGGAGACCCTCCAGGATCTCTGCTCCAGATGACACAATGCAGACATCTACGGCTGGATGACCAAAAGTCTGGCCACCAAGGGCCATACCCAGACTGAGGAACAGGTCCAGAGTAAAGTCAAAGAGTTCAGCCAGGCCTACGCCAGGGCGAGAGAGTGCAGCTCACGGTCTGGGGCAGGACCCCACTGCTGCCCCTATTTTGAGGACCTACACAACATCCTGGGGTGTGTGCAGCCCCTTCTGCACCCCTGGTGGTGGACTCAGGGCTAGAAATGCCTGTCGTCGCCTGCCTGGGGGTTCCAGCCAAGGAGGGGGCCAGCAGGGCCAGCAGGGTGACCACCATCACTCTTGAAGCCAATACCCCACAGCATAGATGTGTTCTAGGCATCCTCCGAGGCCGGGGAAGAATCATCAGGTTAGTGGTCTTAGTGTTCTCACACAGCCAGGGAGGGGGTTGTGGGAGCTGAGGGGCTGGAGTGCGATCGTCGCTTGGCCTTATTGGCCTGGCCATTGGGCTGCAGTCCGTGCATGTGGATGCATGTTCAGGGCCAGTCTGTGCCACACAGCCCAAGGAGGCAGCACTTGAGCACCCCTGGGCTCCTGCTTACAGGCTCTGGGGAGGCCGCCCACACTACTGACCCCAGGGGGACACCCTCCCATGACGAAGAAGCTAGAAGGAGACTGGGGACAAGGACACACACATACACACGTTGCATAAAAAAGCCTCTTCCTGAGCTTACTTGATTTATTCACATGCATTTTCTGAAACTACACTAACTGTAAGGTCTAAGGTTTTGAACTGCAACTCATTGTAAGCTTTGTCAAACCCTGGAACTTGCTGTAATCTTTGTAAAACTTTGTAATCTTTGTAACTCTCAGAAATGTACTGTAAGCTGCAACTTTGTAATCTTTGTAACTCTCAGCCACCTTGCTTGTAACTTGCTCTAAACTGCATTCTCCCCTGAGTGAATGGAGAGAGAGAGTATGAGTGTGCGTGTGTTTTTTGGAGTTGCAATGCTAAGACTGGAGCACATGGTGATGAGTCATCACAGCCTTCTGCTTTTGCTGGATAAAGGGAAGTCTGGGCATGCTCCCTGATGACAAGGTGAATGAGTCACAGGAGCCATTCAGACACCATATAAGGAGAGGGAGCACATGTGAGACTCTCTCTTTCTTCCCCTGCTCCTGAGAAACTCCTCTCTACAGCCAGTGTCTCTCCTCCTGACCTGCTTCCCCAGCCATGATGAGCAGACAGACCCTCCAGGATCTACATGCCTTGGCTCCTTCTGCAACCCATATGCCTGTGTAAGTATGAGAGTGCCTGAGGGCAGGAATGAATGTGTATGAATGAGGTCCCTCCCCTTGGGATGCCACCACTGCCAGAGCCGTTGAGTGTGTGGCACCAATTGAAGGCCAGGCAGCTCAAGGCCTCCCTCCCACCCATTGGATCCCAGTGTGGCCGGCAATTTCCCATGCCTGCTTGTCCCTGGAACATGGGGGGCTGGGAATCATGGTCCCCTGGGGATGTCTGGGCCCCTGTAAGAAAGGGTCCGCTGTCCAGACCACAAGTGGCCTTGCTCCCAGGACATCAGCTTGCTCTGACCTGGGAACTGTTGGTCTCGGCTCACAGATGAGGGCAAGGCTTCAGCGACAGTGTCTCCTGGGATGACTGACCATTTCTTTATTGTCCCTAGCCAGACTAGCCATGACAGTGGGGCGGGCTACACTCCCAAGCTAGCCGCCCGACCCTGAGGGAACCGCAGGCACTGGAGGGCCCAGAAAGACCTGATGTTAAGCAGATGGGACCTTCCAGCAGCCCCCTGCTTTTTTGCAAAAAAAGCAAACATGATTCTGGGATGCATAAAGAGGAATGTTGTGAGCAAGACACGAGAAGTCATTCTTCTGCTCTACTCTGTGCTGATTAGGCCTCAACTGGAGTATTGTGTCCAGTTCTGGGCACCACATTTCAAGAAAGATGTGGAGAAATTGGAGAAGGTCCAGAGAAGAACAACAAGAAAGATTAAAGGTCTAGAGAAGGAAGACTGAAAGAATTGGGCTTGTTTAGTTTGGAAAGGAGAAGACTGAGAGGGTACATGATAGTGGTTTTCAGGTATCTAAAAGGGTGTCACAAGGAGCAGGGAGACAAATTGTTCTTGGCCTCTGAGGATAGGATAAGAAGCAATGGGCTTAAACTGCAGCAAGGGAGGTTTAGGTGGGACATAAGGAAAAACTTCCTAATTGTCAGGGTGGTTAAACACTGGAATAAGTTTCCTAGGGAGGTTGTGGAATCTCCATTTCTGGAGATATTTAAGAGCAGGTTAGATGGATATCTATCAGGGATGGTCTAGACGGTACTGGATCCTGCCATAAGGGCAGGGGACTGGACTCGATGACCTCTTGAGGTCCCTTCCAGTTCTAGTGTTCTATGATTCTATGAGGGAACACATCTCCATACTCAGGGACATGCAGGAGACGCTAGCCCAGAAAATCTGGGGTGACACGCAGTGGCGGAGAGACACGTGGATGGAGTTGCTGCAGCAGGGACTCAACATATGTGTGACCGTCCAGGCTCTCCTGACCCACCCAGAGCCAGCTCCTGTCCCAGTTCCTGCTCCTGCTCCACCTCCCATGCCAGCCCCCACTCCCTCTCCCATGCCAGCCCCATACCCCTCCTATGCATGACCCTGCTTCAGCCCCCATTTATCCCCTAGCTTCCCTGGACCCCACCCCCAACTCCCGAGGTCACCGAGGTTCCTGCACATGAGGCGAAGGAAGCGCCCGAGCCACGCACCACTTCCAGCCCCAGTCCTGAACCTCTCTCCTCCCCCTTCTAAGATTCTCAGCCCCTCCCCATTTCCAGGTTTTCAGCCCTGCTAGCCCTTCCCGTTTCAAGGTTCCCAGCCCCCCTCCTCTCCAATTTCTTCTACCCCAAATAAATCACAACACAGTTCTCTTTTTATCAACCAAACAGGTTTTTTTTATTGTGTTTACAGTGGAGAGGGGTGGAGAGGGGAAGGGCAGAAAGGGGGCAAGGCACAGGCCCCTAGTGGGGAGGCCCTGGGGAGAGTTACTGGGGTTCTTCAGAAAAACTCTCCCTCAGGGCCTCCCGAATGTGCACCCTCAGTTGATGGGCCTGGCAGATGGCAGCTGTGTGCAGCTGCTGGTAGGCCCGTCCCTCCGAGCAGGCCTCTGCCCTCTATCCTGGAAGGAAGGCCTCCCCCTTGCTTTCTACAATGTTGTGGAGAACACAACACACAGAGATCACCTGCGGGGTGTTGTGCTCCCCAACATTGAGGTGAGTCAGGAGGCACCTGAACTTTGCCTTCAAGCAGCCTAAAGCACATTCTGCCTGCATGCGGGCCCTGCCCAGGCAGGCACTGAAGCGGTCCTTGCTGGGGTCACGGTGTCCAGTATATGGTTTCATTAGCCACAGCATAAGGGGGTAGGCTGGGTCCCCCATGATGTACAATGGCATGTCCACATCCCCAACCCTGATGCTGCTCTGGGGAAGAAAGTGCTGGCCTCCAGCTTGTGGAAGAGGCTAAAGTTTCTGAAGACGCGGGTGTCATGCACCTTCCCCAACCAGCTGACGAAGATGTCCGAGAACTGGCTGCTGTGGTCGACCAGGACCTACAGGTCGATGTACCCCTTCCTGGTAATGTTCTGCAATGCCCAGTGTTTGGGGGCCAGGAAGGGGATGTGGGTGCCGACAATACCCCCCCCCCCCGCAGTTGGACCAGCAATGATGGGGGCTATGTCACCCAGGCGAATGACCCTGTGCAGCAGGACAGTGCTGATGGCCCTCACCACCAGCAGAAGCAGACAAACAAACAAACAAATCAGAGAATCAAAGGGGGTACCAGAGTCCTTGGGAGGTCCTCGAGTCCTCTCCCCCTTCCTCCCCACAAATACCCCAGGAGCCACCCCCTATGAAGCCCCTCCCCCCTGCAGGGCTGTGTGAGGGTGAGAATGCAGAATCACCTGGGGACAGGGGCTTTCCCAACAACCCTCACCTTACCCCCGCACACTCACAACCCCCTCCTTTTCCTAGGGTTCCCTTTTCCAGTATATCCCCCCGCCCTCCAGGAACTGCAGCCCAAGAGCGCCATACCTGCATAACAAGGGCCCTGATGATCGACTTCCCTACACTGAACTGGCTCCCAATGAATAGGTAGCTGTCTGGCGTGGCAAGCTTCCAGAGCATGATTGTGACCCGCTTCTCCGGGGGGGGATGGTAGGTCGGATCTGCGTGTCCTGTCATGTGAGGGCAGGGGCAAGTCAGGCTCCAGGAATGTCTCCTTCCTCATACAGAAGTTCTGGAGCCATTGCTGGTCATCCCACTGCTCCATGATGAGCTGGTGTCCAGCCGCTAGAAGCAGTGCTCCAAGGTGGGGTGAGTCTGAAAAAGCTGCGTTCCCAGACACATGTTGAGAGTCTCCTCAAGTGGCTTGGTGTCGTGTTCCTGCAGGGCCTGGAGGGCAGTCTGCAGGAACTGCTGCAGAAACTGCAGCATGACAGTCAGGGGCTGTCGCATTCCCAGAGGCAGCTCTGACTCCATAGCAGGGAGTGCTGTGGTGTCCAAAAGCAGGGCAACCAAAGCACGCAGTGGAAATACTTTGCTGTACCTCAAAGAAGTAGGCAAGCAAGCAGAAGAACCTGAGAAACAGCAGTACAGGGCGGTCCCTTTAAGCACACATCTCAGATACCTCAGACAGCAGCTCCAGGAAGTCACTGCTGACCTAATGTCCTGCCTGAACTGGTTCCGGGTAGCTTTAAATGCAAGATAGCATCCAATCAGTGAGGATGCTCTATTTTGAAATAGCAAATCGCTATTTCGATTAGCTTTTTGTGTGTAGATTGGCTATTTCAAAATAAATAAGATATCTTCCCAAATAGCTTATTCAAAAAGAAGCTTGCAGTGTAGACATACCCTTAAAAGTAGCATAGTCCAGGTGACTTGGAGTCAGAAGATTCCACTTCTGTTCCTAGCTCTGCCACAGACTTGCTCTGTGGCCTTGGATATTTCTCTTCACCTCTCTTTGCCTTAGAGACCATATCCATAACCTTGGGAGAATGATACTTAAAGTTGGTTATATCATTTGAGAGCTGCAGCTGAAAACTGTATTGGATCCAAAGCCAACAGAAGACAGTGAGAACATGTCCATTAATTCCATGGCCTTTGGGTCCTACCCTGTATCTGCATAAGTATTTTTACTACAGAACTTCTGTGCAAAAAAAGGACACCCCCCAGTTTTCCACCAGATAAATGAACTGCATTAAATCTAGCTACTATATGAAATTTCAAATATCATCACCTTATATTAATCCATTACTTTTGCCTTAGATTAATATAGTTATCCCAGAATTTGAAGATGTGCAGGTACTCGGTCATTATGGTAAGTATAGGGAAGCATGTAGGATTCCGCAAATGCCAATGGAACTTTATTTGTGCATCTAAGTTAAAGCTGGTAAGGTTAACCACTGTAACACTAAAGCTACGTCTACACTACAAGGTTTTTGACCTGGGGAGCGTCCACACCTCAAATGAGCTCTTGTGCAATTAAATGGGCAGTTAAACGGCAGAACAGAGGGCTTTTTCCGCCGTAGGTAAACCTCCTTTTCTGAGGCATAACTGCTTTTAGCGCTACAACTATTGCACAAGAAGGCTAGTGTGGACGCTCCAGAGGGAAAAAGCACAGGTGCTCTGATGGCCATTCTGCGAATGGCCATCAGAGCTTTCTTGCACAAGAACGTCCATGTAGTGTGGATGTGCTCTTGTGCAAGAAGTTTTTGTGCAAAAACTCTTGCGCAAAAGGCTTCCTATGCAAGAAGCATGTAGTGTAGATGTAGCCTAAGGGTGCATCTACACTGCACTGTAGGTCAAAATAAGATATACAATTTGAGCTACACAAATTGTATATCTTATTTCTATCTTATTTCGAAATAGCTTATTTCGTAATTTGGCTCTGTCTACAAAGCATTTATTTCAAAATAAAGTGCTATTCCGAAACATCCCTTACTCCTTGTGGAATGAGGTTTACAGGGATGTTGGAATAGGGAGCTGCTTTATATTTCAAAATAACGGGCATGCTCAAAAGATGTGGAACAGCTATTTTGGGATACCTCCACACTACCACTCCTATTATTTTGAAATAATGGGCCAGTTATTTCAAAATAATAACTCCTGTTTGTCATGAGGAATAATGCTTATTTTGAAATTTTTATTTCAAAATAGTATTAGTGTGGACGCTTAGCTGCTGCTATTTCAAAATAATTGGCCTCCAGAGGCTTCTCACAGCTGCCAAACTCCACTGATCCCCTTCTCCTGCAGACTTTAAAATTGCAGGCAGAAGGGAAAGTGCTTGTGGCACCAGGCAAGCCCTGCTAGCCCCATGCCACACAGCACCCATTCGAGGAGACATGAGTGACCCCAGTGCACCCTCTGTGCCCCCCTCAGCTGCCAGCAGACCTGCAGCATCCTCTGATGTCCTTGGCCAGGGGCAAATAGGGCACCCACCTGGACTGGTGTGGAAATCCTGGATCTCATCAAGGTCTGGGGCAAGGAGACTAACATCCAGGATCTCCGCACCAAGAGGCAAAATGCCAATGTGTACAGCTGGATGGCCACCAGCCTTGTGGACAAAGGGCACACCAGGACCCTGGACCAGGTCCGCATGAAAATCAAAGAATTCTGTCAGTCCTAAACCAAGGCCAGGGAGCAGAGTTCCCACTCTGGAATGGCACCGCACACCTGCCACTACTATGAGCAGTTGGATGCCATCCTGGGGGTGGGGAACCTGTCACCCCCCCCATCATCATCAACTCTGGCCAGGACATGCTAGCATCAGCCTCCATGAGGGTGGGGTTGTGAAGGAGGAGAATGAGGAGGAGGAGGAGCAGGATCAGGTTAAACAGGACACCATGCCTGCCAGCCAGGAGCTGATCATCAACCTGGAGCCAGTCCCCCACTTCCCAGGATGTCTCCCAGGGCTCAGACAATCCTGGTGAACGTACTTCAGGTGAGTTCCATAACTTTCCCCATACACATGCGCACTCCTCACTCGGTCTTCTTGCCCTGAAGCTCTGGAGCACTCAGCCCCATGACGCTCTCACACAGGAATCCCTCAGCTTCTCACAAGGTTCCTGCACAGGCCTGTCTTACTCTGGCTTCTGTGATGGGACATCTTCCCATGACAAGCCACAAAGAAGTCTGGGGTCAAGGAAACACACAGCACAGGCTCATGCCCACACCAGGGCAGCATCTGCTCACAGTCAAGTGCGGCGATGTGGAGGAGACCAGTCCCCTGAATGTGAACCTGCCAGAGGGAGGAAGAAAAGGGGGCCTCAATTGCACTCTCTCTGGCGAGCAGCTTCTGCTGCTCACACACACCTCCCCCAACACACACACCCTCTTCCAGCTGGCAGGGATAGAAGTTCTTTCTGCGGGAAGCCATTAGTACCAGCTTGGCTTGTGCTGAACATGGCACGTAAGGAAGCCAAGCTGCCCCGTCTCACCCTCCCACCCACAGGCACTTGGCCTGGACGGCGCCTTCCCATGCCTGCTTGTCCCTGGCACATGGGGGTAGAGAAGCTCCCCTGGGACATCTGTGCCCCTGCAGGAAAGTGCCCGCTGTGTAGGCGCATCTCCATGGTCTGAACCAAGATCTTCAGTGTCGGCTAGGAGATTAGGGCTAGGCTTTATGCACAGTGTCTCCTGGTCACTTTTCTTCAGAGCTGGGCCAGCGTGGTGCATCCACTACCTCCCATGCGATCTGCACAATTGCATGGGATCTGCAGGCAGCAAAGATCTCACAAGGACCTGCTGCGGGAGCAGATGGCCTGTCTCCAGTCCCTCATCTGGAGCTTCGATGAGGAGCACCAGGAGTGGGCCGCTGTCTGCGAGGAGTGCCAGGCTGACTGGGAGCAGAGGAAGGCCATGGGGGAGCAGCTGTCACACCAACACAAGGTCATGTGCTCCTCCATAACATCAGTCATGGAGTGCATGGCCACGTGTATGGAGCAGGCCACCAGCCACCTCCCCCTGGCTCCTCCAATTCCCTGCCCAACTCCCTGCCTCTGCCCCCTCAACTCCCCACACCCAACTTCTACCCCCCCAACTCCCCTCCTGCACTCCTGCCCCCTGCCTCCTCCTACTAGCCCCCGTCCCAACAACCCCCAGGGCTCCTGAACACATGGTGGTGGGATTTCCCAGGCAGCCGAAGCCTCCTGAGGTACCAAAGGCAGGTGCCAATCCCAGTCCCGTCCCTGAGCCCCTCTCCCCCCTCCTCCCAACTCCTCCTCCCTCCCAGGTTCTTTCCCCAATCCCTCCCCTGTTGTATATCCCTCAAATAAAAAATGATAGTTTTTTTTCAAGCAGAAAAGGCTTCTTTATTTGCTCTGCAGGAGAGGGGGGAAGGTGGGAAGGGAGGGCAGGGGAAGGGAGGAGTGGGGGAGGAAAGGCACACAGAGGGACTGCAGGGGTCCCTTTTGGAGGGGCATGGGAGAGAGTCTCACAGCTGGCCTTGGATGAAACTTTCCCTCAAGGCCTCCCTGATGAGCACAGCCCCTTGATGTGCTCTTGTGATGGCGCTGGTGTCTGGCTGCTTGGATGCCCTGGCCAGCCATTCAGCCTCTGCCTCCCACCCTGGCAGAAAAGTCCCCCCCCCCGCCTTGCTCTCACACAGGTTGTGGCTCACACAGCAGGCTGCCACCACTAAGGGGATGCTGTGTTCCTTGAGGCCCAGATGGGCAAGGAGACTCCTGAACCTTCCCTTTAAATGGCTGAACGCACAGTCCACCACCATGTGGCACCCACTCAGCCTGGCATTGAAGTTCTCCTTGGTGGGGTCCAGGCAGAAGCCAGAGGAGCAAGGGGTAGGCTGCATCACCCACGATCACTATGAGCATATTCACCTCCCCGACTCTGATGGTGTGGGGGAAAATGTCCCAGTGTGCATCTTTTGGAACAGGCAGGAGTTCCGGAAGATGTGGACATCATGCGCTTTTCCTGACCAGCTGACATTAAAATCTGTGAACTGTCCCCTGTGATCCACAAGGACCCGCTGCACCATAGAAAAGTATCCCTTCCTGTTTATGTAGTCCAAAGCATGGTGGTCAGAGGCCAGAATGGAGATGTGGGTGTCATCTGTGGCCTCCCCACAGTTGGAGAAGCCCATGGCAGCAAAGCCAGTGATGATAGGGTCGACGTTCCCTAGGGTGATGACCCTCTGCAGCAGGATGTTGTTGATGGCCTTGACTACCTGCATGAGCATGGCTCTGGCCGTAGATTTCCCCTTGCTGAACTGGTTCTCCATGGAGTGTTAGCTGTCCAGTGTGTCGAGCTTCCATAGGGCAATGGTGACGTGCTTCCTGCAAGGCAATGGCAGGTCTCATCCATGTGTTCTATCACCGGAGGGCAGGGGTGAGCCACTTGCAGTGCTCCAGGAAGGTGGCCTTCCACATGTGGAACTTCTGGAGCCACTGCTGGTCATCCCATCGCTGCAGGATGATGCATCCCACCAGTCAGAACTGGTCTCCCTCCACCAGAAGTGGTTTTCCACGGTGTGCAGAGGATGGAGGATCATTTGGTGCATTAGGAGCAGCAGGACCTCGGTGAAAAGGTCCCTTGGTCCAGGCTGATCGTCATGATCCTGAAGCAGCATATGGGCAGTCTGGATGAACTACACCATGAGGCTCAGCATGATGCGTGAGGTATAATGCCATGGTATAATGCTTTGCATCAGCTCCAGCTCCATGATGTGAGTTCTGTGGCATCTGCAAGGGCAACCAGAGCACATGGTGTGAGTATAGCATCCTGCAAGGGGTTAGGCAGTGGAGCAGTGACGTGTGAGACACGGCCCTAGAGAGGTGCCCCTTTAAGCACGTCTCAGCTAGCCTTAGCAAGCAGCTACAGAAAGCGTCTGCTCTTCTAGGGTATGTCTAGACTACATGCCTCTGGCGACAGAGGCATGTAGATTAGGCTACCCGGCATAGGGAAATGAAGCGGCAATTTAAATTATCGCCGCTTCATTTAAATTTAAATGGCTGCCGCGCTGTGCCGATCAGCTGTTTGTCAGCTCAGCGCGCTAGTCTGGACACTCCGTGGTCGACATCAAAGGCATTTGTCGACCTCCCGGTATACCTCATGGGATGAAGTTTACCGGGAGGTCGACAAATGCCTGATGTCGACCACGGAGCATCAGACTAGTGCACTGAGCCGACAAACAGCTGATCGGCTGCGCAGCCATTTAAATTTAAATGAAGCGGCAATTATTCGTCGCGCTTCATTTCCCTATGCCGGGTAGCCTAATCTACATGCCTCTGTCGCCAGAGGCATGTAGTCTAGACATACCCCTGATGCCCTCCCCGGAGTGCTTCCGGAGGCTTTAAACACAATGCTGGCTCCAATCAGTGTGGATGCAGTATTTTGAAATAATTCTGCACTATTTCGATGCTACCTTGTAGTGCGGACGTGCTATTTCAACATAGTTATTTCGGGAGTTATAATTCCATGAAGGGAGGTTCCAAAGAGGCTGGAGAGAGGCTGTTCACAGTAGTGATGGATGGCAGAACAAGGAGCAATGGTCTCAAGTTGAGGTGGGAGAGGTCCAGGTTTGATATTAGGAAAAACTATTTCACTAGGAGGGTGGTGAAGCACTGGAATGGGTGACCTAGGGAAGTAGTGGAGTCTCCATCCCTAGAGGTGTTTAAGTCTCGGCTTGACAAAGCCCTGGCTGGGTTGATTTAACTGGGATTGGTCCTGCCTTGGGCAGGGGGCTGAACTTGATGGCCTTCTAAGGTCTCTTCCAGCTCTATGATTCTATGATTCTATGATTTTAAAATAAGTTATTTCGATATAATTTCCTAATGTAGCCATGCCCTTACAGAGCTCCATACTAAATGCAGCACATATCGAAACAATTATTCTATGGCACTTTCTCCTCTTACCAGGAGAAGTTGGAGAAGGGGATGATACTTGGGCTTGTTTGTTTTTAATTTATGGCTGGAAAGATATTGGTGAGACTCATGCTCATTTTAATCTGTTTGGAAGGAATTTGCATAGCAATGGGCTGATCACCAAGGCCTGGGTGGTGAGTAAAGGGGCTGCTCTGTCAGCTAACATGACTTACACCATGGTATAATGCCAGCTGGCATGATTTAACAGTGTATGTCCCCCAGGTTTAAGTGGTGTTTCAAACTATTGTTGCTAATTTTTTCTCTTGTCCTAGGTACTAGGATACCCAATTAACATGATTTCAAAATGCCCTTTTCTGGCCCAAGAAAGCAGTTTTCCTTGTGAGTCTCCACTTTGGGGTTGACCATTTCATTGCTACTGAAGATAGCAGGTGTCATATAAAGTTCTAGTCACAAAGGAAAGGAATAAAGGAGAGAGAAGAAAGCAGTGGGAGATGCACAAACTGGGAGCTATGGCAGCTTTGAGCATATGGCCATTTAAGGGTGTGTTAAATTGAAGTGCTGCATAGCACTTAAACATCCGTCTAATAGACATCGTAGAAAATCTTAGCATAAGCAGTTAGCCTGCCTGTGGTCCTGTACATTCCAGTCTCCTAGGCTATGTCTAGACTACGGGGTTTTGCAGGGTTTTCTCCAGTATCCCACAAAAACCCCACCGTGTCCAAAGAACACCGCATAAGGGCTCCACCAAAAGAGGAGGCTTTTCCACCATTTGGCCCCATCTAGACTGGGCCAAATGGTGGAAAAGCCTCTTCCGGAAAAGCGATCGGTAAAAGCGACACAAATTGTGGAGCACAATTTGATTAGCTTTTTCCAATAAAGCTCCGTAGTCTAGCTCTAGCCCTAGCGTCCTTTGTTTTCTTGCAAGCCCTTTGGTGCTTTGCTTATAAGGACATTTTAAACACCAGACCTTTTGCAACCTTCTCTTTCTTTTCTCGCATGTCCAGAGAGAATTTCATGCTGTAGGTTGGATCAAGGTGATGAAAATTCCTATCACAGTTTCCTAGGTTGTTTCAAATTTGGCTTCAGTTTATCTTCAATCAGAAAGAGGACACATAGGATTTCTGTTCAGTTACCATTTGAATCATAGCTCTTTTCCATTGGGACAGATTGTCTCAAAAGCACATCACTTTAAGAAAGAATTTACAGAGAGAAACCCAGATTTGAAATAATATAGCTCTGTGAGCACCCCCCGTTCACTATTTCATTTAGATGTTATTTGGGGGGAGCTTAGGTGCTCTCTGAAAGGCAGCTCAACAAAGGGATAGGGTTTTTTTTCCCAAAAATTGTTGACCACTTGGGGCGCTGAACATTGTATGCTGAATTCTTTTAAAAAATTGACCCCTGCTAATTTGGACTCCCAGTGATGTTCCAAAAAGAGATTTGTGCACATATCAAGTGCAATGCATGGAACATATTCCATGGGTACTCTCTGAATAATTATAAGGGTGAAATAATGGCAGCCTTTGAAAGGAAGAGAAGTCCACAAGTAGCATTTCAGCAACCTTTTCAGACTCTCACTCGGGGCAAAAGGATGGACCTGGGCTTTGAATTTCTGATTCAGCTAAAAACATGTATGAACTTTCTGAAAGTTTGTATGTAAGTTTTTGGGTTGGATTTTCCTCTAAAATCAGTGGGGAGAATGTTTTTATCCTGCTATGTTTAATAAGCGTGTGGTGTTTGTTCAAACAAGGTCTTTTGGTGCCTCTTCCACATTCATCTTCTCAGTTTACTATACCCCTGGAGCTGCACCATGCTGAGCCAGTGCTATCACCATGAGATTAGTTTGCAAAAGAATCACAAAAGGATAAAGGGCTATGCTCTTAATAAATGTTGTTTACAAATCATTTGTCTCACTCACTCGTTAGTATGACATAAATTAATGTGGCTTTAGCTGCATTAGAAATGATTGTTTTAATAACTGTGGTTGCAAAGGAACTGTAAGAATCGTGGTGGAGATGAACAGACTCATATTTAAATATTATGGGCCAGATTGTGCATCCCCTACTAACTGAGCAGTTACACCACCAATCCTGTTGATGTCTCTTAGTTGCCTGCTGTCAGTAACTGCTCAGCAATATGCCAAGGGGATTACTATCTGGCCCTGTGTAAGTGATAAGGTGGGGTAAAGAGCTTAAATGTCCTTGCATGCCATAGGCCTTTCTCTGCCTGGGAAGACAGCCTCTAACCTAACACCAAATGATGCTCAGACCGTTTGTCCCTTAGCAAGACATAGTATTCTCTCTGTGCAGCAGCAATGCCATGGGTGAGGTTTTCAGCAGTGCGGCAGAGCTGAGCTGCCTCTCACATTACGTGTTAAAGATTTCCTTAAATGGTGGAGGAGGGAGCTGATTTGGAGTGGGAGGCTTACCCCAGAGACATTACAGATCGTCTCCTGCTATTTTAGTGGGCTAAAATGAGAGGGAAAGAATATGCAGCTAATTGGACTTGTGCATTAATCATAGTCTGCTGCTGAATACTTCACCCATTAGAATGTGTTAATTTGGTAATTACGATGAAGGGGGTGGGGAGATCTCTATAATCCACAGCCTTTCTCTTCCACATTGTATCTATGGGAAATAGGTGCAGTCAGACGTTCCAGCCATGATTATTGTCAAAGGAAACTGCATATTGCCACCTCCTACTGCACATATGAGCATGCAATCTCTCTGGTTCCAGTTACCTCCCATTAACCTCGGTTAGACATTAAGAGCAGAGTGTCATTTATTTTTCAGTTCAATTGTATCTGAGATTCTGTTGTACATATCCCGCTTTCCCTGTGTGAGATGATGAGACCAGTCCATGGAGCTGCTTTGGAAAGGGGAGCTTTTGTTTGGGATGTATCTTTTCTGTTTACCCCTCCTTCTTTTGAACTCTCTTATTTGCCCTGCTCTCCCTCAGGGTGTGTTTGAAGTGTGCATGAGGGAGGTTGCAACTGAACTGTGAAAATGGGAAAGCAGGAGTTATACTCTCACTCCTAGAGATCCCACATTGCAGCCCAAACATTCAGCTGAGGAAAAATTATCCCTTTCCCTGCTTTTGCCTTTAGTTTTGTTGACTCCAGCACTAACCCTCTTCTCATCTCCCATAGCCACCGAATTGGCAACTTGTGTTAAATTCAGAAGTACCATATAAACCAGCTAGGAGGTACAAATAATACAAAAGGACCTCAATAGATGAGCAACATGGACAGAAAATTCAGCCTGGGGAAAATGCAAGAGAATAGACCTGGCAGAAACTAGTACAAAACGCAGATGCTCACGGGAGGGAGAAACCTGGAAAATAAGAACTCTTGTACATAATAGTGAGGAACAAATTAAATCTGAGGTAGCAATGCCAAGCTGCCTTCAGTGACTTCATTTTGGGAGCATGCTGTTAGGAGATTCCATTTACAGCCTTCCACTGTGGAGGAATCTGCTAAGAAATAACAACCTGATATCAGCTCTTAAAAGCTTTTCCAACTACAATCACCTACTATTATGTTGCTGATTTATTAGCCAACAAGGAGGTAATCATCATCCTACAAGAGATCCACTCGGCTTTGAAGTTTCACATGTTAGCTCCTCACTAGGAAGAATTCCCTTCACGCTAATAGAATATTGTGCAAGCTTCGAATGTAGTGCCAGAGCTTAAATAGGAGTAGGTCGCATCCTCTTGTTATGAATGACTTCAGCTGTGATATATTTGTGGGAATTCTTTGTGCTCACATGCAGCCTCCACAAATACTGACCTAAGAGACTGACCTCAAAAAAACCACATCATTTTCCACTTGGGCAGCCCCAGATTGGTTTTCTGAGTCTGAAGAACCAGAGGGCTGGTTTTGACTCTCACAATAATTTGCTGGCTCATTAGCACTAACTCCTTAAAGGGGCACCTTTAATGTTAGTAGGCCTAAAATGTGACTTAATTTCCCTGATGTATCTTCTTCCAATTTTCACTTAGTTCCATCTCTTCCCCCAAAATTCAATATTCTTTTGAAAGGATCCTTTTACAAACCTGCTCTAAAACAAAGTCCAAATTCTGTCAAATCAAACCTTTCCTGGGTGTTTGCTTTAGTAATGAAGCATAAATTGAAGTAATGAAGTATATTCTCTTTATAGGAGAATATAAAGGTCAGTACAAACCTTCCCCTCAGATTTGGTTGCTCCTAGAGATCTTCCCTCTGGGCTACTCAACCCACACCTTATATATAGAATCATAGAATCACAGAGTTGGAAGAGACCTCAGAAGGTCGTTAAGTCCAACCCTCTGCCCAAAGCAGGACCAACCCCAACTAAATCATCCCAGCCAGGGCTTTGTCAAGCCAGGACTTAAAAACCTCAAGGGTTGGAGATTCTACCACCTCCCTAGGTAACCCATTCCAGTGCTTCACCACCTAAAACAGTTTTTCCCTAATATCCAACCTAGACCTCCCCCACTGCAACTTGAGATCCTTGCTCCTCATTCTGCCATTTGTCACTACAGAGAACAATTTAGTCATATATCCATATGGAATAACAAACAATAGTAAACCAGCAATGAATTTACAACAGAAAAATGTCTATAGGAAAATATATTTGTTTCAGACTTGCAAGGAATTATTATAAGCATAATGTAAAAAGGAAAAAGTTTTAATGATAACAACTCTTTTCTAAGAAAGTATCGTGCATACGGTGAAGCCAGTTAAACTAATCCTAGATGTAAGAATTAAACCTATTACAAAAATGATTTAGTACAACACAGTCTACATTTGCTACAGACTGACATGCACTTTGGAATAAAATGATTACTACAGCAGCTAAATAGATAAAGACTATTCACCAGTTTTTATTTTTGGGATGACTAATGTGAAACCTTGTTAAACAAAATGCATGATTAGGGTACAATTTTGTTAGAAGAGCAAATTTACAATGCACGTTGACTAGGTGTGAAAGAAACTTCCTCTGCACAAGCCACTTTGCACATCTAGCCTATATTCCTGGACTTTAATTAGCAACGCTGCATCTATCCTGTTACAAGTTGTTCCTTGCCAGACCTTCAATTCTCATGTCGACAGGTGATAATCAAGTACTTTTAACAACATAATGTTTCTGCGCCTTAGTCTTGGTTAGGAGAAACAGAACTATTTCAAAACTTCTTTGGGCAAAGTTTGTTTTCCATGGTGGAAACTAAAATTAGGACACTATTTTATGGTTTTAATAATTTTTAGTTCATGTTTTTAATCATTTAAATTGCACTCATTATTTATCCTGTGAAACCCCTTGAAAACTTGAAACTGAAATCAGTTTGTTTGCTAAATTACTTTTTCCTGGTTGTCACAGGCTGCCATATATGTCAGATTGTTTTATTCTGAAGCAAAAACAAATGCTGAACAGTTTATAACCCACTGGTTAGAGTGTGTTACAGATCTCCTTCTACAAGGCTGTCCCTTGCAGTTCTGGTGCCCTAACAACCCCCTGTGGGCAGGGGGGCATAGACTCCTCAGGAATGTCCAGTGGGGCAGAGGTCGCAAGTGCTCTCTGGCCCCCCAGCCATCTACTCAGGGTAAGGAGAAGGTCCAGGGCTTCCCACAGTAGTCTGGGCTCCCTGGGCAGTTCTTAACATGGCATAGTTCTGGCTTCTGGCCTGGCCAGAGAGTGTGGCTTTGTGGGGAAGAGGAGAAGTGGGGCCAGGATCACAGAGGGAGGGCGAGACTCCTGCACAGCAGTTGGTTCTCTAGCTGCAGCTTGAGATCAAAGAGGGACATGTAAGATACACTGACCAGTGAATTACACTTTGATGCCCTAAACTAGGGCTTAGCTGTGTCACAAGCATAACACACTCGGGCTATGTCTAGACTGCTAAGCTTTTCCGGGATACCACAATTTCCAAAAAAGCAGACGTGTTCTTTCACCATCCCTGTAATCCTTATTCTACGAGGAAGAAGGGATGTGCCAAAAGAGGAGGTTTTTCTAAAATTTGGCACTGTGTAGACGGGTCAAATTTCGGAAAAGCCTCTTTAAAAAAAAAAGCGGAAAAAGATACGCAAAATGTGGTTAGCAATTTGCAAATCTTTTTCCAACTTTACTTTGGAATGTAGACTAGCCTCAGTTTGTAGAGTAGGAAGACTATAACACCTGGGCTATGTCTACACTGGCGGGTTCTTGCACAAGATGTTCTTGAGCAAGAATAGGTCCACACTGCCGTGTGGTTTTGCGCAAGAGCATCCAAGGCAGTGTGGACGTTCTCTTGTGCAAGAAAGTGCTGATGGCCATTTTAGCCATAGGGTTTTCTTGTGCAAGAATCCCTTGCCACACATCCACAATGCCCTCTTGCTCAAGAGCTCTTGCGCAAGAGAGCTTACACTTGTTAGAAACGAGTGTAGCTCTTGTGCAAGAAGCCGTCTCTTCCCACACTTTACTATAAATCCTCTTGCGCAAGAGTGGGCCAGTGTAGACATAGCCCTGAAGTTTTGATAAGTGCCTCAAAAGCCACTGTCTGTTGAGAATAGAACCAACTTGTCCCTGTAAAACCATATAACATATCCCCTCAGGATGTACTGTATTTTTCATTTACAATGAGGTCAAAAGTTTGAACCAATGAAAACAAATAAACAAAAAACCTTTTAAAATTGAGACCAGTGAGTTCTCACTAAGGAAGCTAACCAGGAGACATAAATGGCTTGGACTGAATTTACAGTGATGCCAGCATTTCAACTGAGTGCTTTATTGCACCTTTAAAACAACAGCTTGACATTAGAAAAGAGTAAGATGGATTGTCTGAAAGCAAGAGCCATCCTGCATGAAACATTTTTTTCCACCCAAGGTCCATTTAAATTGTGCCATATTAGAAATGCATTCTGGCATGTTTGTTAATAAAGGCACTCAACTGAACCAACACTACTTGTGTGTGTGTTTGTTTCAGCCCATTTTGTATCTCTAGAGAAATGTTATTGGAATTGTATCACATTTGCAGGTCCAATGAAACTACAGTAATATAAGCACTTTATGTAAATTTGTTGTAGTGTAAAAAATAACATGTCATCTACTATCAATCTTTAGGTAACTGACATTCTTGTTATGTCTCAGTTTTAACATATCCTGATGTAAGGGCAATTATTTTGAGCCAACAAATTGCCTCTCTTAAAACTTTGTTTCTTTTTCAAAGAAGATGTCTCTTTACCAAATCATACATAGGGTCAATTGTTGGCATTGATGGTGAGCTGGTCACATTATTTTATTGATCACAGATCCCTTGACAAATATGCTTAGGGTAAGCTGTTATAGCATAAGCTTAGGATTGATTTGAGTATGACATTGTAGTATATAATCTTTGCTTTTACATGGTAACTTTTGAATGAGGTATCTCCTGAAATCCTCTTAGACCCTTGGTTAGTTGGTAGATATTGGGCCAAATCTTCAGCTAATATAAATCTATGTAGTATGGAGCTATGCCAATTTATCCCAATTGGCCCATCATATCCTTCTTACTGATGGGGGAAATGAAGCATAAAGAGGTTAATTGGCTTGAAGTCTTCTAGAGATTCAGTGGTAATGCTGGAGAGTTTGGTTTCTAATCCTCCTCTTTAATCACTTTCTTTGGGAGCTTAGTATTATAATTAGTAAAAGCAGAAAATGGTTAACTGACTTGTTAACCCATTTAAAGAAAATATGCCAAAATTTCTTGCAGTGCCTAAAAACTGAAAGTCCCAGTATAGCTATTTTATTCTCTGCATAAGATTTTAATGCCCCTTCGCCTTTCTTCCAAATGTCTCAAATTTAACTTTACAAGAGAGACAAGAGGGTATAAATTGTGTATTTGAATAAGATGTATTTTTTCCAACTTCTCAGCTTCATCCACCATTTAGTGGTTCATGCTGAGAGGGTCTAATAGCTTTTCCAAATTCTGCATGTGTAGCAACCTCCCTGGGGCTCCCTTAGTTCAGAACCGCAAAACATTCTAGCAAGGAAAAATATTTCACAAAAGCATATAACACTAGTTTGTGTTCACTGTGATGTACTGGAAGGAGATGGAAGAATGCAGATTTCTGCACCACATTAATAGCAGCTTGTATCCTAAAAGATCAGACAACACTTTACATGCTGGACAATATGCTCATTACTAAAATGCACCCAGTGCTCTACTGGAATAGCAGCTATATAAGGGTGCATATACCAACCCTGTTTAACACGTTAGGCAGGAAGTGAAGAAGTAACCTTTATTCAAGGAGTTCTCAAAATTGTTCATGATGTGAACCACATCTTAATAGATGATGGTCTGACTCCACTTCCTCTTGGTGAACCCATGACACCAATGTCACAATAATGGCAATTGGAAAATATGAAAAATAATACTGGGAAATCATTCAGTGCATTTGTAGCTGTCTCTAAAGGTGATTTAGCACATGGAAATGAAGAGGCAACACTTGTAATTATGTCCCCACAGAGCACTAGCAATTGCACCAGTTCGTGGACCACAGTTTTGCAGTTGCTACCTTTATCCAAATAAAATTGTATGGGGAATTTACCTCACTTGAACATAATAAAACATCTTATAATCTGGTCAAGATACAGGTGCTTGCATGAAACCTCTTACAAAAAGAGCTAGAAAATCTTTAAGTACTTAACAAGTGTTTAGGACCTTGATCTTGCATTTTCTCTGACATCTCTATGAGCAGTATCTGAATCAGAATGACGCCTATTTAAGCCTCAGTTTAGGAAAGCAATTTAAACATGAGTTTGACTTTTACACACATGTTCGAAACCATACCTATTCAGCAAAGCACTTATTGAAATCAAGTCTCAAAGCTAAGAATGTGTCATGAGCTTTGCTGAAATCACCTAAATGGTCCTACACCACGAACACCACTTCCTGCAGCAGCACCCATCATTTCTCACCTGTCTCTGTAGTAACGGGGCCCAACCCTGTTTAGTTTAGCTCCTGAGTGCTGACAGAACACACAACCCAAGCTAGAATGGCTTCAAAGTGCTGTAAGAAGTAAAAAAGCAGCATGCAGAGTCAGGAAATTAAGTATAATATCTGAGCACAGCAGCTCAGGATGATTTCACTGTGGCTAGGCAACAGGATCGGAAGTGGAGGAATGATCTCTCTTTGTCAGACAGCTGAGCTGTTAGAGGTTATGAGATTCTTTTATTGCCCTAATTTGCAGTGCGATGCACTGACATTCTCTCCCTGTTGCACAGAGAATATATAAATTATGCCTGCAGGACGATTAACTGTTTGTCCAGGCTAATTGTCAGTATTAAATCTTGCTCAGTCACAGTTTTAAAGCTTTAATTTAAACTCTCTATCTTTAAGGAATCCATACTCCCACTCCGCCTCCCACCATGGGGAAAAATAATAAAGCTTTAATGGCTTAAGTCAGTTTCTTCTGTAAAGTTATAATTGGGTATGTGTATAACAGAAGCGTCTACACATGACGAGTCTGTGGATTTTTCCTTTCATTTAGCTGATAATGCCCATTTCAAATCCCATTGTCTTTGCAACCCTGTATTAATTTCTGAATTATGTATTATTGTTCAGAGACCCTTGAGCCAGCGCTATTCCCCACATCTATTACTGCATAAATCTTTGCAGCATGGTTAAAACAGCAATGATTCATCCTGAAAGACAAAGAGGAGCACAAGCTCTAATGAGAAATTTCCCTCATGAAACAAGCACACTCAGATTTGCAGACCTTTTAAAATGTATCAAAGGGCAAGTGGACCTAGTTGGAGAGAGCTTCATCAAAAGGGAAGAATGCATTTTGAGTCAGAGGTGATGAGATGTTGTGAACAACCACAACATCTGAGGCTGCTCAAACATACAACTATACCTTCACTTGACCCGGCCAACCAGTCAACCTTTATTCTGGGGAGTGGCTTATTTGTGTCTGTTGCTTTAAGACAGACAGAGAATAAGAACTAACCAAAACTGTCACAGAATTTCCATCTATATTTTATCATGTGTGTTTTGTTGTTTCATTATAAAGATGCCACTCCACAGACACAAATGGTCCGTATAACCTTACATTCTACAGGAACCCCACTATAAAGTTCTCCTATTTGTCTAGGAAAGGCTTTTTCTGGACTTCACTGGTAATCTGGGTTTAGCGATTGATGCTTACAATGCCTTTGTCTGGGATTAGCAGTTGCATGCCAAAAGTGAGCTGTCAGCAATCTATCACTGCATTCTCAAATCTGCTTTTCAATCCACAGTATGCCTGGTACCTTGGTAAAAAGCCACTGCACTTATGAGAAAACATCAGGACTATGCCATCAGTAAGCGCTTCTGACTGAAATTAGGTTTGGCCAAACACTTTAATTTTCCCAGAATAGTATCTGACCTTCCTGAAGGTTTGCGTCTTCAAGCCTATAGAATATGTTCTGCCTTTGAAAAGCCTCAGTGAAGACTGTAGATTAGGAAATCCTTAATTCTCTTTGAAAAGCCTGGTAGGGCTACCCAAAGCTGTTGGTGATGTTTTCATTGCTTGCTTCCTCTACCCAACTACACACCAGTAGGCTCATATTTTTGCTCTTTGGCTACTTGTTCCATAATACAGGTTGAGATCTTTATTGACCTGAGGCAGGAGATAATTGAGAAGAACAAGGTTGCAGTCAGAAATGAATACAGAAAAGTGAACAAACTAGCCCTTCCCCTAATGGTGAACTTGTTTCCGGAAGATCACTGACCCCAGCAAAAAGGAGAAGTTCTTCTGCCCTAAAGAATACTTGACAGCTCTTATATTTGAACCTTTTTTATTGAGAAAGAGAGCGTGCTAGCTTGGACAGGAGAAGCTGAAAAAAATTCAAGGACAGACATTTAAACTTCTCATCTGGGGGGTAACCTTTCACAGTTCAGCACCTTCCTAAAGCCATGCTAAGCACTGAGTAGAAGCCAGCATCCTAAGGTAGAATTTGAACTCATGACTTTTTGGCTGAAAAACAAGAGTGGGACAATCAGAGTAACACTGACACATTGTGTAGCTCTTGTCTTAGGAATCTTTAATTACTGGAAAAGAAAGAGTATCTTTTGTGCATTCCTGCAGACACAGTGCTCTGGAGTATTCAAGGGCTTAACTAGAGGCTGGAGAAAGGTGAATGGATCGATACCTACTGAAGAAAATAGACATCTGGGAGCTGAGAAGGAAATGCTTCTTACTAATCCTGCTCTTTCTGACATCTTGCAGAGAAACAAAGGGGCTCATACCTGTTCACTTGCTCTACCAGAGCTCACTTTGATAGTGACAGCTTTTTGCATTTTCTCACTTCTTTTCTGAATTCTGCAAAATTAGGGAGAGCAAAAGTTGGGGTGGGGAGGAGTGCAAGACTGGCTAGAAGAGAAATGCCTGAGAAGACTACAGTTAGGAAAGAAATTCTAAGATGAGATGTGAAAGCAACAGGAATGATAGGTAATTAACTGGTCAGGCTGCCTGATGGCAAGTATGATTGCATGTATGACAAGTAGCGGCAAAGCCTAGAATCATTTTGCCTGGAAATGGGGTGAATTAAAGATTTGGGAATGATACGTTAGATTAAAAAGGGAGTTGTGAGAACAGACCAGTCTCTTCTTTTCACAGCCACCTCGTAACCCAAGAAGAAAGGGTCACTAAGGAACTGAATGGCAGGTAGCACTAGAAGGAATAAAAGCAGTACTTCATCACACAGCCTGCTGTCAGCCTGCAGAACTCACTCTACGCAGATCATCAAGTCAAACGCTTTGCCTAGGTTTATTTTAAAAATAGAATAGTTTGATGATTAGTAATAACAGAGCTGATTGCTTCAGTTGTGCATGCACAATGCCCCCTCACAGCCCATATTCTTGACTGACACAGGTCTTTACAGATGCAGAACAGGTAATTAGACGTGTGTGTGTGTTCATTTTCACACACCAATGCCAGTTTGTCAGCATAAGAGAAGTGGGTGCCATTTTGCAGGTGCAGTTTAAATTTCATAACTCAGTCAGACAATGGTCCATCAAATCCAGCATCCTGATCAGTGCCAGATGCTTCAAAGAAAGGAACAATAATCTTTGCACAGAGCAATGGAAGCAAGCTTGCCCACAGGGTGTGTCCTCAGAACCCTGGGTAGTTAATGGTCAGTTTATACCTTGCAACATGATGTTGTATATTCCTTATATTTGTATAATGACATTATTTGTATTAACTGTAACACTTAGGAGACTTACTTGTGGGCTAGGACTCCACTATGCTAGATGCTGTAGACACACAGAACAAAAAAGATTGTCTGTCCCCGAAGAACTTACATCCTATCTAATGCAACTGTGGACATTCCTGTTATCTTTATAATGTCTAATGATTTTTTGAAGAATGTTACATTCTTGGCCTCAATTAAATCTTGTGGCAATGAGTCAAACAATTTAATTATGCATTTTGTATAAATAAATAAATTACATACAGAAATAAAAAAGTAAACATCCTTTTTCAATTTTAAATGTGCCATCTTTCAGTTTCCTTGAACGTCCTTCTCTATCCCATTCTTTTATGTATCTTTTATAATTCCTATTTGTCTCTTCTCTAAACTAAACAGTCATATACTTTTCAATTCCTTCTGCAATTGAATATTAGTGTTGGGAGAAACTTCAGAAGGTCATCTAGTCCCGTGCCCTGCTCTTCTCATCTCAATTTCTGCAATATTTTCTTTGAGGTGGGTTGATCAGAAATTACTACAGCAATGAAGAGAAAAGATTACCATTGATTTATATAAAGACATTGTTGTGCATTCAGAATTATTTACGTGTTGTTCACTTTGACTGCCATTGCACACTGAGCTGCACACTGAGTAGATGGTTTCACTGACCTGTGCATAATAACCCACCGTGATGCTAACAAATGCTAGTCAACTCTCGTGCTTCAGAGTGTACAATGATCACTGCAGGGTCAGGAAGGAATTTCCCCTCCCCCATATGTATTGCATTACACTCAGTTGTGAATCATGTTTAGAAAGTGTCAAATATCGGCTACTCTTGGAGGCAAGACTGCAAATTGCAGAGTCTAGTGTGGTCAGTCCAGTATTAGGTTTACCATGGCCCCAGGCCCACACTCAGAAGAGGTTCTGTTGCTTGGAACATGACCCTGTGCCCACTCAGTCCCATGAGGACCCACCCTTCCCTCTGTTTTCCTACCCTCCCACACCGCTCACTCCTCTTTGCCTTCTACCCCCATGCAAGCAATAGGTGGACCCTCAGGGAAAGAGACCAAGAGGAGGGCAGGGACTCAGGGCAAAGCATGGGCGAGTCCATGAACCAAGGCCAGGCCCCACAAAAGATTAATCTGGTCCCGAGTCAGTCTAATCCCATGCTTCCATTGAACCAACTTGATTTGTGGGACTAATTGAGATTCTAACTGATCTCTGGCTTGTGGTGCCAAGTAACTTCATGAATAGTGCCCTATTAAATTCACTATCCACTTTGGGCAATTTCACAGCAATAAGATTTTTAAAATGGCAATTTTCATGTGTTGAGGGGCACGCTGCCTCAACGGTCCAGAAGTCTCCAAAGTCTCCAAAGCTGCCCCCTTTTTCCAGGGCAAATGCAGCCCGTGCGCTCAGTTCATAGCAAATGTCCCACTCTCAGAGCATACACGGCCTATGGGCCTGGTTTAAAATACAGTTCCCTCTACCCAGGTATATACGGCCCTGAGGCCTAGTCCCAAACACAGTTCGCTCTATCAGCGTATATACGGCCCTGAGGTCCAGTCCCAAGCACAGTTCCTTCTATCAGGATAGATACAGCCCTGCAGGCCTAGTTCCAAAGTACAGTTCCTTATATCAGGGTTATACAGCCTTCCAGCCTAGTCACAAACACATTCCCCTCTCTCAGAGTCACTATGGTCTAGAGAAGTGTTTCTCAACCAGTGGTACGAGTACCCTTAGGGGTACTTGAGAGAAGTCTGGGGGGTACATCAACACAACTGAAATTAGGAGAAAACCAAATTTTTGTTTTAAGTTTTACAGCACTTTATTATTTTTGTACTTTTTACACCTCAGGTTCCCAGATACTTTCAGAAAAAATCCCGAACATGGCGGGGGGGAAATTGGTTGAACAAAAAAAAAAAAAGAACCCCACACACCGGGGGACCAAACTTGTTGAGAAAAAAAGGACCCGCCAGACACAGCAGGGGAAAAATGTCCCCGCCGGCCTTCCATCCAAGAAGACGCGCTTGCCGGACTGTCCAGGTGAAAACTGTACACCTGGCAACCCTAACCCCATGCAGGGAAGGGGTTGGGGGCTTCCCTTCCCCCCCCACACACACACTTTCCCTCAGGTCCCGCATGCCTCCTTAACTGTTAAGGAGGCATTGCGGCCAGTGTAGGGCTAGCTAGGGCTATAAGACACTGCTCCTTGCTGCAGCCAGGCTATTGCAGGGAATAGGGTTGCCAGGTGTTCTGTTTTGAACTGGACAGTCCAGTATTTGAGCTTTCTGTTTAGGAAACAAATTGAGAAAATCTAAATGAGAAAATAGAAATGTCCGGTATTTTCTAAATGAGATGTAATATAGATTGTGATGTAATGTCAGGTATGTCCGGTATTTTTGTGAAACCGTCTGGCAACCCTGCCCGGGAAGGAGTTCTGGGGCTTGCCCAGATGGGGCCACCCTTTCCTCCCTAAATGCACCCCATGCAGGGGAAGGGGCTGGGGATGATTCTCTTCCTTCCCACTCCTGCAAGGTATTCCCCACCACACCTTCCCTCCAGTCCTGCATGCCTCCTTAACTGTTAAGGCTCCAGTCTGTCAGAAGCTAGCCAGCCTATTCAGGGAAGTGGGGGGGGGGGGGGGGGAGAAGGGGAAGGGGAGAAACTGTCTCTGCTGTGGCTTCCCCTTCCTTCCAAAAGGTGCCCCATGCAAGGAAGGGACTCAGGGGCTTCCCTTCCCTCCCACTCTGGGACTGGATCCCCTCCCTCTCCTCTCCTCTCATCTCATCTCCTCCCCTCCCACACACCTGCTCACAGTAAAAGGAATTTTGCAGGATGCCTCTGCAGCCATGTGAGCCTGGGAAGGAGCTGCAGCATCTTTTTTCACTGCCACCTCACTGAAATGCTGCAGAGCTCCAGCATGTGGAGCTTCTCCCTCCTGCCAGAACTCCTGTGAGCACCTAGGGTTGCCAGGTGTCCAGTATTCACCTGGACAGTCCGGTATTTTCACCTCCTGTCCGGTAAAAAAAAAATTCAGAGAATACCAGACACCTGAGATGTCCGGTATTCTCTGAATTTTTCCCCGGCTAGGAGGCGAAAATGCCGGGCACCTGGCAACCCTACAAACATTCAGCACCCGGCCTCCCCAAGTCCCTCCCTGGCCCCCAACACCCCCAGCCCCAGCCCCTGCCCCCATGCTTACCTGGTTCCCCAAGGCTGCCAGCACAAAATGGCTGCTGGCCAAAAGACACTGGGTCTTAGTGCTCAACCGCTCCCCCCCCTGTTCCTATCCCTGCACTCACTCTTAAAGGGGACATGCTGTTTTAATGCTGTTTTATTTTAATTTTTTTTCTTTTTGGCTTAATAAGTCCTTGGAGTTTTTTGGGGTTTTTTTGCTCAACAACTTTGATCTCCCCCCCTTTTTTCCCTTCAACAGAATTTTTTCCCGGTGTTTTTTTTGGGGGGTGCGGGGGTGTTCGGTATTTTTGTTTCAACCATCTGGCAACCCTATGCGTGCCTCTCCCACCTGCAGGAGAGGAACTGGAAGTATCTGGCCGTGCTGCAGGGGAGGCTGAGGGGAAGTTTTAAAAGTGGCCCCAGGGACACCCCCTGCCCCTCGCCAGATGCGGCAGGGTAAAAATGTCCCCGCCGGCCTTCCGTCCAAGAAAAACAGAAAATACGGGACATTTTGCATGTCTGGTATTTTCTGGATTTTTTTTAACGGACAGAAGACGCAATTTCCAGACTGTCTGGGTGAAAACCAGACACTTGGCAACCGTATTTATACCCAAAAATATCATCGCCCGCCCGGCTATGATTAAGTTATTTAAACAAATGTGTTGCAATGGTAGAAAAAAAAATTGTGTCTGAACACTAGGTACTGGGGGTACTTTTTTTTTTTTTGGAAAAAGGGGTATTTTATTAAAAAAGTTGAGAAACACTGGCCTAGAGGCCTAGTCCGTAGGTAAGCCTCCCAAGCTGCCAGGGAGCAGGGTTATCGTGGGGTGGGGAGGTAGGGGGCATGCTGCTCAGCTCTCGGGGCGTGGCACAGTGAGTCAGAGCCTCCCAGATGGCCGGGGCATTCATTGGGGCTGGGGCTGCTGTGGCAGAGGCTGCTGCTGACGGGGTTACTGCTCCTGGGGTAGCTGCAGCTGCCAGGGCTGTTCAGGAGCTCCGGCCTGAGGTTCTTCCCCTCTGGCAGCCAGCCCTGACTGAGCTGCTCCAGGCTCTAGTCTGTCTCCAGTGGGAGCATGCCCAGCAGGTCTATGGGGGTGGGACCATTCTCTTAGTTTCAGTGCAGGGCTGGGACACCCCGTCAAATCATGGTTTTAGCTATTTAAACCTGAAATGTCATGTTGTGGTAATTGTAGAGGTCCTGCCCCAAAAGCACTTGGGGTGTGGTGGCAGCACTGCCTTCAGAACTGGGCAGCTTGAGAGTGACAGCTGCTGGCCTGCATCCCAGTTCTGAAGGCAAAGCCACCACCAGCAGCAGTGCAGAAGTAAGGATGGCATGGCATGGTGGTGCCACTCTTACTTCTGCACTGCTGCTAGTGGGTCACGGCCTTCATACGCTGGTGCCCCGCCAACAGCCACCACTCTTCAGTCACCCAGTTCTCAAGGCAGCATGGACGCCAGGGTGGCAATACTGCAACCACTCTAAAATAATCTTGCAATCCCTCTACAACTCTCTTTTGGGCCAAGCCCCTAATTTGAGAACCTCTTAATAGAATTTGTCCTGAACCTCTTAATAGAAGGGTCCAATCAGCCCATCAGTGAACATGGGAGTGGCCCTCCCAGCTGAAAGAATGTTACAGCAATTTTTATTCGGCTGGGGAATAAAGCGTATACTGAAGGAAAGACCTCTCCGCATTCTGGGCCAGTCTGTTGCTAGAGGGCAGGGGAAAGAGTGAGTGCTAGAGAGAATGCAGTGACACAAGGAGAACTGCTATCTTTAATGCTAATTAAAGATGGGTCTGGGTTTTCATTAGAAACCCTGTTTTTGCTGGGGTGCAGAGAGGATATAGCATCTAGATGTAGCTGCAATTTTTATTTACACGAATTGTAAAAATGAAGCGTTTAAAACTGTAACGGCAACATGAGCAAAATACTGCTAGTATGAGAACAAAAGACATTGAGCTGAAATAGCTGGGATCTTCAGCCCCTTCTGGGGAGTGTGTGGGGGAGGATGTTAGTCTGCCCTGGTTCAGCAGGGATGCTTTCTTTAGCATACGCTCTGCATATTTTACTGCCGGCGAAAATATGGCAATGATTTAATATGCAAAGGTAGAGAGCGTGGCATTGATATGCATCCACCCTGCATAACATGCACATTCATATTTCAAAGGTGATACGGGAACCTGCACAGCTGAAGGGAGGAAGGCATTTGTCAGGATTCAGCACCAAGAAGGGGTTAGCTTGATGTAACAGGAAGGGGTTTGTGGTCAGACATTCGAGACCTCTTTAAAGCCTGAAGTGACCCTTCAGGAAGAGCACAAGCAATAATCGTGCTGGTTGTTATTATTATGTTATTATTAATATAAATATATTAGATGTTGGGGAAAAAGAAAAACAGGCATAGATTTGAAAGGGCTGGGTAATGCAATGGAGAAAAAGGAGAAGAGTCAACAGATTCAATAAATAAAGGGCTAAAGATAGTGATGCAGAGTGAAATGAAGAGAACTTGAGATGGAAAATCATTCCCTTGAAGCCCATGCATTTCTCTCCTTAGTGAATTTGCACTAAAGCCAGTTAGGGTGTGTCTAGACTACAGAGTTTTTTCGGAAAAAGTGGCCTTTTTTCCAAAAAACTTCCCCTGCGTTTAGACTGCTGCCGCGCTCTTTTGAAAGTAAATCAAAAGAATGCGGCAGTTTTTTCAACTGCAGAAAACCTTGTTTTATGAGGAATAACACCTTTTTTCGAAAGTGCTCTTTCGAAAAAAGGTGCTATGTAATGAAAACTGTGCTTTTTCGAAAGAGAGCATCCAGACTGCCTGGGTGCTCTCTTTCAAAAAAGTGGCTTGCGTTTTCAAAAGTACTGGTTGTAGTCTTGACACTCTTTTTCGAAAGAGGCTTTTTCGAAATATTCTTTTGAAAAAGCCTCTTTCAAAAGAGGCTTATAGTCTAGACATAGCCCTAGTGAAATGAGCACCTCGGAGAGCTGTAGTGATTTTGTCGTTTTTATTCTGGGAACAGAGCTGAGCTGTGCAGGAAAAGAGGGGTTGACATACACACAGAAGTGACAAGTGAAAAGGGGAGCATAACCTGCAAATAGCATAGCTTGCAGGAGCCTTTTTAATTTTTATTTCATTTTATTTCTGGAATTGGGGGTGGAAAGGAGCAGCAATGAATGAAGCAGCCTGTCTGATTCTGGTGTTTCAGTGCAATTCTGATGTGTGAAGCAGCCTAGAGAGGGGATACATTGCCCCTGCAAAGCTGAGGTGGGCTGTATGTTGGGCTGTCCACTTTACTGCGAGGTTGATGACAAGATTAAGGGATGGGAGGGCAGAAGCAGACCATTTAGAAACGGAGGTTGGTACCTCCAAAACAGGTTAGAATTTCAATGAATAGAAAGCCTAATTCCCTTAGTCTCCCTCGGAAATTACCAGCCTGAGAACATGGACATAGGGATTGCTGTACCAGATCCATGGGTCAGATCCCTGTCTGTGGAAATGATTAGTACCAGTTGCTTCAGAGGAAAGGAATAGCAGGCAATTATGAAGTAACCGGTCCTTAAGAACATAAGAAAAGTTATGCTGGGGCAGATGAAAGGTCAATGTAGCCCAGTGTCCTATCTTCTGACAGTGGTCAGTTTCAGATGCTTCAAAGGGAATGAAAAAGGACAATTTGAGAGATCACCCAGTCCCAGCTTCTTGCAGACAGAGGTTTAGGGACCAGCCCTGAGCACGGGGTTGCATCTGACTGTTTTGGCTACTAGCCATCAATGGGCCTCCATTAATTTATCTAATTCTTTTTTGTACCCAGTTATAATTTGCTCTTCACAGCATCCTCTGGCAACAAGTTCCACAGGTTGACTGTATGCCGTGTGAATCCTTATGTTTATTTTAAACCGTCTGCATAATTCATTGGGTGACCCCTGGTTCTAGAGTTATGGGAAGGGGTAAATAACACTTCTTCATTCTCTTTCTCTACACCAGTCATGATTTGATAGACTTATGTCATATCTCCCCTTAGTCATCTCTTTCCTAAATTGAACAGACCAGGTCTTTTTAATCTCTGCTCATATGGAAGCTGGTCCATACCCCTAATCATTTTGATTTACCTTCTCTGTACTCTAACCAGTAATTTTCCCCTAACTCGTCTCAGTTAGGCTTTGTCTACACTACAAGGTTTTTGTGGCAGAGAGTATGCTAATGATGGACTCATTAGCACGTGTCATGATGTCATTAGCATATTTTCTGCTGATGCTTTTGCATAAAACAGTGTACACTGGAGAGGCACAAGGATTTTGCACAAAAGGGTTTTTTTGCACAAAACAGAAGCGGCACACTGCTTGCGCAGAAAATATACTAATGACATCATAACTCATGCTAATGAGTCCATCATTAGCATACTCTCTGCCGCAAAAACCTTGTTGTGTAGACAAAGCCTCAGAGGTATCTTGGAAAAGCTCTCCCGCATCCAAGGAACATGTCTGCTTTTCCGAAAAAAATGTTGGAAAAGCGGACGCGTTTTTTCGGCATCCCTGTAAACCTCATTTTATGAGGAAGAAGGGATGTTCTGAAAGAGGGTTTTGTTCTGAAATTTGGCCCCGTGTAGATGGGCTAAATTTCAGAAAAGCCTCTTTCGGAAGTAAATCAGAAAAAGATACGCAAATTGTGTTTCTTTTTCCAATTTATTTTTGTAGTGTAGACATAGCCTCAGTGGTAGCAAGAGCTTGGGTGAGGTGAGGGCATATAACCTCTCCCCTCTCACAGCTGTAACACTTCCTCTAGTGACAGGGCACAATAACTTCTGTTCAGCTGTACCACTGCTCAGGCTCCTGCTCCCTTAGGGCTGCCCCATGGTTCTATCCCAAAGAGTGCAGCTGCCTCCTCAAATCCCCAAGAAAGTGAGATTTGCATTAGTTGTCCACAGGAACAGGAAATCACTTGATTGCCAGAAAGCTTAAGGCAAACTACTACAGCAGCAGCTGAACTGGGAGCCAGAAGACATGCTACTGGATCTACTGAGACCTGCCTCTTGGATTTAAAGGGAGCAGGAGTGGTTGGCTGGTTACAGGATGTGAGAGGTTCCCTGAGATGAACCAAGACTGAGAACAGTTTGAGTTTTGGAATGGGCCATGGTTCAGATGAGTTCTTACTAGAGATGGGCCTGAACCTACACATTGGCTCTGAACACCTCCAAGCTTTAGGAAAGTTCAGCCTTGAATGCCACAAAGAAACCTTGTCCATGGTAGGGGCTGAATCCAAATCTCCAGAGTCTGCAAAAATTTGACTCCACATTGAGATGTGAATTTTGCAGGCTGGGATTATTTCTTAATAGAAGATTTACCCATCCGTGCTCAGGTCCTTAACTCAAATAAGTTTTGTTTTTCTCCATTTAAATCATTGTTCTGGAGTGGGGCTGGGGATAAGAGGTTCAGTATACAGGCTGCCCCAGCAAGAGAGGACAACCCTAGGTCTCTCACACCATAGCAGCTTGGGGCCAGGTGACAAGCACCTGTCCATGGCCATTGCAGCTCCAGTGGGCACAACCAGGGCAGGGGTGCGTGCCTGCATACATTGCTACCAATAGAAAGAGAAAGTCTGTTCTGCAGCCTCCCTGAATATTCCAGGGCAGTATCTCCTACATATGTACCCACCCACCCACCTCTTCCAAGTCAGGTCTAATGGGCAAAGCCTGGTAATCCCAGGCATGAGACTTCATACTTCTGCAAATGAATCTCCCTTCTGATGTAGAGAACCCTTGCTTTTCCAGTCTTGGCCTCCTTGCAAACAACTCTGCCAATGCCCTCAAATCATAACCTGAATGCCACCAGCTATTCATATTTTGCGGCCTCTCTACCATAAACCGCACACTTAATCTGCTGCATTTTGTAACACTGCACCCCCATATGTTTATGGAAATGTGCTTTTGAATATGAATATATATAATTCAAATATGCTTTATTCAAAACAGGGCAAGTAACTTATCATTCAAGAGCTTGTAATCCCCTGAATGTGTATATTCTTGTATGTGAAGTTAGAAATATAAAGTGTAAACCTGTTTATTAGTCTAGGTCTTCTAATAAAATCTATTAGTATACTTAAGGAACTTAATAGCCCAGTGCTCAAGACAAGACTCTGTGAATAGTCCTATAATAGACCAATCTGTGGTTGGTCCTACAAAGACATGTGACTATACCACCTGGCTCTGGAATCCATTTTGAATGTGGTATTTTCCCACAGAGGGGTAGGGGGAATGGGACAAGGACTTCCTGCCCTGGGGAAATTCTATTTAAGGAATGGAAAGCAAAGATGATTGTCTTCAGTTGGCTTTACAGACTGCTCCCTACCTCAAGAAAACACATGAAAGGACTTGAAAAGAAAAGAACTCTAATGAGGGAAGACGTTGTTAGACTCAGATCAGCTCTGGCCTGAAGAACTTTCCCTGAAATAAGAACGAGGGTGAGAAATTATGATTTGTAACAATTTCTCTTAGCTGGCATGCTTTGTTTATTTTATCTTAGTAACTTACTTTGATCTCTCTGTCATCACTTGCAATCACTTAAATCCTACTTATTTTACTTAATAAAATCACTTTTGTTATTATCAAAATCAGTGTAAATAATTGTTACCAGAGGGACAACAACTGTGCATAGCTTTCATTCATTGATAAAAGGAGCAAACTATGAATTTCCTCTGTGTAAAACTTCTATGCAGAGTAAGACAGATTTATTTGGAGTTTTGATCTCAATAGGGCTGTTCTCCTGGGTGCTGTTCTCAGTGTCACTGTGTTACTCTGCTCCGGGGCTGTTACCCTAAATCTGTGCCTTTGTTGGGGGAGACCAGAGCTTCTTGCTTAGCAGGACAGGGTGTTGGGGTGCCCCAGAGGACAGGTTGGTAGGCATCAGGTGATAGTGTTTTGAGCCTTTCCTATTTAGAATCAACCAGCTGTGTTTTATTGTGCAGCTGTTTGCTTTTAAGCCTGAGTGTTGTCTCAAGTTTTGAAGCTCGTTGCTGGTGAGATTGATTTGCATTTCCCAGGGTTCACACTTCAAGGGTTGCCTCTGCACAGAAAAGGGCATGCCCATTAGAGATAGTATGAGATAGATTAGAGATAGGTTTTGAAACAAATAGAAAAACTTAATGTTAACAAATCTCCGGGACCGGATGGCATTCATCCAAGGGTTCTAAAAGAACTCAAATGGGAAATTGCTGAACTATTATCTGTGGTTTGTAACCTATCCCTTAAATCGGCTTCCGTACCTAATGACTGGAAGGTAGCCAACGTGACACCAATATTTAAAAAGGGCTCTAGAGGCGATCCGGCAATTACAGACCGGTAAGTCTAACTTTACCTGGCAAATTAGACGAAACAATAGTAAAGAATAAAATTGTGAAGCATGTAGAAGAACATAATTTGTTGGACAAAAGTCAACATGGTTTCTGTAAAGGGAAATCCTGTCTTACTAATCTATTAGAGTTCTTTGAAGGGGTTAACAAACATGCGGACAAGGGGGATCCAGTAGATATAGTATACTTAGATTTTCAGAAAGCCTTTGACAAGGTCCCTCACCAAAGGCTCTTGTGTAAATTACATGGCCATGGGATAAGAGGGAAGGTCCTTTCTTGGATTGAGAACTGGTTAAAAGACAGGAAACAAAGGGTAGGAATAAATGGTAAATTTTCAGAATGGAGAGGGGTAACTAGTGGTGTCCCCAAGGGTCAGTCCTAGGACCAATCCTGTTCAACTTATTCATAAATGATCTGGAGAAAGGGGTAAGCAGTGAGGTGGTAAAGTTTATGCGGATGATACCAAACTGTTTAGGATAGTCAAGACAGAAGCAGACTGTAAGGGACTCCAAGAAGATCTCACCAAACTGAGTGATTGGGCAACAAAATGGCAAATGAAATTTAATGTGGATAAGTGTAAAGTAATGCACATTGGGAAAAATAACCCCAACTATACGTACAGTATGATGGGGGCTAATTTGGCTACGACAAATCAGGAAAGAGATCTTGGAGTTATCGTGGACAGTTCTCTGAAAACTTCCACACAGTGTGCAGCGGCGGTCAAAAAGGCAAATAGGATGCTAGGTATTATTAAGAAAGGGATAGAAAATAAGACCCAGAATATCTTACTGCCCCTGTATAAAACTATGGTACTCACACTTCTTGAATACTGTGTACAGATGTGGTCTCCTCACCTCAAAAAAGATATTTTGGCCTTGGAAAGGGTTCAGAAAAGGGCAACTAAAATGATTAGGGGTTTGGAACGGGTCCCATATGAGGAGAGGTTAAAGCGACTGGGACTTTTCAGTTTAGAAAAGAGGAGACTG
The DNA here is from genome assembly GCA_019425775.1 of Rafetus swinhoei. NCBI lineage: Eukaryota > Metazoa > Chordata > Testudines > Trionychidae > Rafetus > Rafetus swinhoei. The sequence continues at coordinate 7,769,609 of CM033438.1, forward strand.
AGGGGATATGATAGAGGTGTATAAAATCATGAGTGGTGTGGAGAGGGCCGATAAAGAAAAGTTATTTATTAGTTCCCTAAATAGAAGAACTAGAGGACACCAAATGAAATTAATGGGTAGCAGGTTTAAAACTAATAAAAGAAAGTTCTTCTTCACACAGCGTGTAGTCAGCCTGTGGAACTCCTTGCCAGAGGAGGCTGTGAAGGCTAGGAATATAACAGAGTTTAAAGAGAAGCTAGAAAATTTCATGGAGGTTAGGTCCATAAAAGGCTATTAGCCAGGGGATAAAATGGTGTCCTTGGCCTCTGTTTGACAGAGGCTGGAGAGGGATGGCAGGAGACAAATCGCTTGATCATTGTCTTCGGTCCACCCCCCTGGGGCACCTGGTGCTGGCCACTGTCGGCAGACAGGATACTGGGCTAGATGGACCTTTGGTCTGACCCGGTACGGCCGTTCTTATGTTCTTATATGAGAGTCAAGATTTGAATTAATGTAATTCCTGATGCTATCCTCTGACCATTAAACCAAGCCCCTCTCCCATGCACTCAAGCAGTTATAATGAAATCATTGGACATTTCTGAAACATACATCAACCTTTTATTTGCATCCAACAGAATGCTGCCACTGCCTGTTCCCTTTGCTTCTACCTAATGTTCCACATGTGGTTCTTGGGTAGCTCCTGAGCTAAGGGGTTGTGCTGCCTGAGTCTTAGGTGTCTTAGCCCCTCTATTACTTTAGGGGCCAGGCCTTGGAAGCTATGTGCATTTTTTGCCACTGTTTCCTGATTCTAGTTAGATGTTCTGCCTCCTCCCCATAGAGCAGTGGTCACCAACCAGTAGAGTGGGATCTACTAGTAGATCTTGTAGCCTCTGACAGGGGATCCTGACTGGTTTGGCTGAGAAGCTCTCAAGCACAGACATTTCAGCTGCCCCTTCACCCACTGTCATGCTGCTCCTGCCCACTGTGCAGGCTGAGGGAAGGGAGAAGATGCAGGGTGCTGATGTCAGGGTGTCCCTTCCCCCCCCTGTATCCTAACTCCACACAGAGGGAAGAGGATGGATGGAGCTTGGCAATGCAAATCTCTGTCACTCTCACACAGTGAGTGTATGTCTCATTGTGTCACACACACACACACAGTCCTTCCCTCTCATCTCTACTCCTAGGGTGGGTGGGTGGGACTTGAACCCCCCACTCTGCACTCCCCAGGCTAATCCCCTAGGTCATTCCAGAACCCACCCCACCTCCCTACCTTCAGGGTATCCCTGCCCACTCTCTACCCCTTGGCCCAAGACCAGAGCCTGGACCCCAGCCCTTTCCCCAGCCTGGTGAAAGTGAATGAGATTCGTGGAGAAAGGGGGTTGGAGTGAGCAGGGTGAGGCCTCAGAGAAGGGGTGGAGCAGGGGCAGGGCCTTGGGGAAGGGGAGGAAGGAAGCCAGGCAAGGGTATTTGGGTTTGAGGTAAATCTTACATTGCACTTAAATTAAAAAAGTGATCTTGTGGTTAAAAAGGTTGGAGACCCCTGCCATAGACTGTCTGCTGGTGGCATCTGGCCCAACATTTGAAAATACTTTGCAACCAAATTGTTCATCTTAAGATATCATGATCTGGAACTGTTTTACAACTATTACTAGCAGCAGCTATGGCTGCATCACACAACTTACTGTACTTCAGCCTTGTTGAAGGTGTTTTCTCCAACAGCTCTGGAAAGTTACATTCTGCAAGTCCAAGTCATCTGCAGGATGAGGTTGTCATTTTTGTTGTCAGGAAAGCCAACAGAGAGATGGTTTATTTGGTTCCATTTGCTTCTTACTAAATTGCTACCAATGGAAAGGAACCTTTTTTTATCAAAGTACCAGGAATGGTGTTTGCAGCATCCTTTGGGGCTCAAACTCAGCCATCGAGTCTGTTAAAAGGCAGGCAGACACCTGTCTTTTCTCAGCACTGCAAGTCCTAGCTGCAATACAGAGCAGCAGGTGCCTCATTCACAAGATGCTCTATAACTCCTTGGTCTCTGGGGAGCTAGAGAGGAGAGTGCACTTTGCAGTGAGGTGTGAAGAATAGAGAGGGTTTCTGCAATGTTAATGACAGTGGGCCACACTCCCAGAGCAGTGGAAACTACAGTAACTCGATCACTCTTTAATTATCTGGAATTATAGTGCCGGTCTCATCCTTTTTATGTTACGGTGAAAGAAATCAGGGCATACATTAATTATCTAATCCGTATGTAAAGTGTCACACATAATTTTCCCAGAGCAAAAGGTTCCAGCTTTAAGACCTGCATCGTCTCTTAATAATCATGTGTGAAAGAAGAAAATAACACTCAATCTATGATTATTACACTGGTTGGTGCCCATTGGTGCTGCTCTCGCCAGAGCTGGGTTAATGTTCCCATTAAAGAACCTTAGCTTGGAAAGCTTGAAACTGGCATTTAAATACCCCCTGAGCCTGACTCTTGCCTTGCAGCCTGGGGTGAGTGGGTGAGGTGTGGGAATTGGATGCTTTTTGTTGTTGTTGCCACTAGTGTGTTCTGAATTTTGCTTGTCCATGTTTGGAAAAAGGAAAAGAAAACAAAACAAAAGCCAACACCTAACCTAGAGAATATGTACCGAGGTTTGAGAAGCCAGCGGTCAACTAAAATCAATTAGGATAGCATTTGTTTTACTCTGTCCATGACGCATGGTTTTATGGTTAATTTAAGCATATTATTACTGTCATTAATTCAAACTTTATGCAGTGAAAACTTATTAAGAATAGAGCTGGGTGATTACTGGTTAAAAATGGTTGCATATTCATTCAAAATATGAAACAACTTTGACTTGTCTTCGTTTTTGCCTCTTTTGGGGTTCATTTTCATTGAATATTCTCACAAATGAGTTTAGTGGTAAGATATTTGTGGGGACAATGAATTTCATGAGGGATGTTTCATAATATTTGTTATGAATGATTAATAAAATTTTAATCATAAGCGCTTACAGTGGAAACCATAGTCTAAGGGTATGTCTACACTGCAGCATTTTTCTGGAAAAACAATATTTACGTCCACACTGCTATTGCATTCTTTCAACAGAATGCTAAGAAGTTAGCAGGAGCAGGAGACATTTCCCCTTGCCTCCTCCTTTTCACTATGCCTGTGGCCACCTGTTTTTATTTCTAAGGGTACCTCTCTACTGCAGTCACAGAGTAAGAGGGCAGGCCAAGCTCAGCTAGCTTTATTCTAGGTCCAGAAGTTCATGCACATCAGCATGGGCTGTGCAAGTCTGTTAAGAGCCCTGGAAGCCAATCTGTGCTGCTGAAGCTTCCCTGTTCCAGGTTCCCAGCTAGCTGAAGTTTGCTCAGGTATATCTCCTCGAACTGTCGTCAGCCCCTGTGATTGCAGTATAAACATACCCTGAGATGTGGTGTCAAGGCAGCATGTGAGGTTGGTACCTTATCTGGTGTACTGTATATGGAGCCCAATTCAATAGAGGGGACATCCCCACACATCCGGAGTAGGATGCTAAGTGAATGAAATCAGACACAGTCCAACAGAACCACTTTAAAGAACAGAACAACAACAACAAAAAGCACGAAGCCAGTGAGTCAATTTGTGTTCTGAGTTCCAGCTGGCTCGCTTTCCGATAATTCATCTCTTTGTAGTGTTGAGGTATAAGTGAGGCCCCGGATACCTCACATTAATTAACAGTGCATTTCACTGGCTTTTTATACTGATATTCTTTCCCTTTGTTCTTCTGCTGTGTGACACGGGGGAGACCTGTAAGATTCCATTCTCTTTCACTTGGATTTGCTCTGCCCTTTCTGCTGGATACAAGGGATTTGATTGTACTAACTGAATTGGCAAATGTATTGTTCAGACAGCTGTGGCAAGGATGACTTTGTGTATTAGTCGGCAGGTTAAGTAGCTCGTGAAAGCTACTGACATCTACTGCTGCTGCCAGGCTCTGCTGTACCTATTCAGGACCATCTGGTTTGAGGCAGACATTGATATTGTGGGGCTAGAAACAAACTGATAATGAACAGCAAAAACACAGGGTGGGAAAACAGGCGTCAAGAAGCATCGTGCAGTTTCCTATAGACTTGTTCAGAAATGAATTGAAAATAATTATATATTGGATGAACAACAGAGGCTGAGCTTTGCAAAGCAGCCTCAGGGGATTCAGATCCTAGCTCCCATTGATTTTAATGGGGATTGGGCATCCAAATCCACTAAGTGGCTTTGTCTGTCTCAGACTCAGTGTCTTTATCACTGCATTTGGGTACTTAGACAAAAAGGCCTGGTCCTAGATGCCTTCTGAGCTGCTAAGTCACTGGTATTTCAATTTATTGGTGTAAATATGGGAGAGGTATGATTATGGTTGCAGTTTGTTCCAAGGACAACAAAAGAGGAAGAGCAATCTAGTGATTAGGCCACTAATCTAGATGTGGATATACAGGTTTCATTGCTTGTTCCGTCACAGACTTCCAGTGTGACCCAGGACAAATCATATAAGCACAGATTTGGGAAGTTTGGCACCCAACTATTTTTAAAAATTTGGACCTTAGTCATTATGTGCTAGGTGGGTTGGGGGGAGGGAGAGCTTGGCTCCACACACCCTGAAAGGAGCCAAGGCCCAAAGGCAACCAGCCCTTACCACCACCCAGATTGTGCATGCCCCCTTCCCTGGAGCCATGCAGAGCTGCGGAGCAGAGCTCCAGCAGCAGTTCGAAGGGGTCCAGAGCTCTGGCCACTGCCACTGCAGTAATGGTGTCAGTGGCTGGAAGCTCCAGGCACTTTGAATCTCCAGGCAATTGCCTTTTTTGCCCCTCTTGTCAATAGGCCTGTTAATAGCACTTCTCTCTCTCATAGGGTTGTTCTGAGGTTAAGAACATGGAAAGGTGCCAAATTCTCAGGTCCAGATTTGTAAAGTTAGTTAGTTAGGTGTTACGTCATTCAGTGCTGCAAATTCTCAGGGACCCAGTCTCATTTTCAAAAGTGATGTAAGCAACTGTGACAATCAATAGGACTTAGTCTCCTAAGTCACATTTGAAATTAGGGGTTTGCCATCTAGGTCACCTAGGCTTTGCAATGCTGAGTCTAAATACCTTTAAAAATGTGGACCTCAGATGCTAATAAGAACCTAATAAGCTAATAGTAAGAACTTAAGCTGAGCTAACCTATGTAATAAGAGTCTAAGCTAGCTAGGCATAACCTGCTTTGTGTTGCATATCTGAGAGAAAGGCTTTGAGTGTAGTGTCCTGTCCAAGAGTGATAAAAGCACATTTTAGAGGCAATTAAGGATGGGAAAATGTAGCTACCCATCCAGTTTATATCTAGTGTGAACAAATAGATATTATAGGCATCTCTTTCAAAAAATCAGGTGCTGTACAACAACAACAACAACAACAAAAAAGAGAGACAAGCTAATCCAGAAGTCATCCAAATATTTACTAAAGATTATGTCTTCCTATCTCTTTACCATTTTTATTCCCATTTCTACAAGGGCCAGTGTCTCATGGACAGAGCTATTGTAATTACATTTTTGTGTATCTGGCTGACACAGATTGCATGTATGCTTGCATATGTATCTGTTTCAGGGCCTGTATTACCTGATGTAAGTCCTCCATTGATGATGTCCTGCTCAATGAGAGCCTGGTGATTCCACTCGGAGCTCTCACCAGTGGTCAATATTATTTATAAGATCATTTTTATTAAGATATAAAGTAAGATGATTCCAGCCCCAGGAGTATGTCATCTAGCTTAGATGGACACACTGTAGTTAATTAAGAGTTTGGGGGAGCAGACACTTGTGAAGTCATCAAGATCTGGAAGCAAATTGATCAGTGAACAAGAAGATGTTTGAAGGAAAAAAAGGGAGGCCTTAGTGCATGGGAAAACAGAGGTTTTTCCAAGCAAGGTAGCAATTGATGCCACTTGGGGATGGACAAGGCTTTGGAACAATTAGGATGTTTATGGTAATCTCATGCCACATTTATTTCCTGAAATCAAAATCCTTTAAGGCTTGTGTTACATTGTGGGAACCAGTGTTCCCTGTAAGCTGAGTGGTTGGGTGGCCACCCAGAAGAGATTCAGGTGCCTCCCAGATGATTAGCAGAGCGCCCACAGCCACCCTCAGCTGGCAGCTTGTGTTTCCACTGATGGTGCACATCCACACATGCTTATGTGTATATAACAAAATTTATTTCACCCATGGATGGAAAAAATTAGAGGAAACACTGGTGGAAACCTGTCATTATGTAGCTAGGAAAAGTGAAGCACAATGAGGGGGAAGTCACTTCTCCAAAGTCACCAACGAGGCATGTGAGAATAGGACTTCGGTCTCCTCATTCCTATTTCTGCCTTCCATGTAGGGTGAGACTCGCCTCCATTCACTCCTCCCACATCTTAAAACATCTGCATGAAAAAGCCTGTCCACAATTGGCAATTCAGGTTTCAGACTGCATGTTCAGTTGGCTCTAGATATGTCTGGTCTGTGCATCTTCAAGGTCCTCTGCTTCTCAAGGGCCCTCACTAGAGCTTGGGTTTGGAAGTGGATTCAGTACCCATAGTCCTGATGAGGGTTAGACCAGTGACCTCAGGTTAGACCTGACCTAAACATGAGCCATGGTATTAGTTTTTCCTTTTAAAGAAGCAAGTTTCCTACAGACAACAAGCAGGGGCAAGAAAATAACAAAATCTTTTTAAAACTGTATGAACAACCTCCTGGAGAAATGCTGCCAATAAAGAAAGAATCATCCCCTTCATTCAAATGTGGCTTTAATGAAAAATACATATCCACAGGCTTTCTTTCAGCCTCTATTATTAATGTGACCTTTACTCAACTGCTTCCCTCTCCTTTTGATTTCTGTGAATAAATGTAATTAGGAGGGTGTATGAGATGCAGCTGAGCTTCAGCAAGGGGCTCTGATGCTGGGTAGGTGAGCAAGATGTTGCCCAATTAACTCCTTCAGCAATGTGGACACAGGGACAAGTGGAGGCTTTCGTCATGACTGACGCTACGGGGAACATAGAACCTTTTACACAATTGGATTGATGAGGAGAAAATTCTCCTGCAGTGGGTGGCACTTGTGATGATAGAAATCATAATCTTGTGTGAGTGTCATTTAAAAAAGTGTTAATGCTACTTTAAGTCTGAGAAATGGAATATTTCAAAGTCATAAAATACCAAATTAAGGTTACAAACTCTTCCCTTTGAAATGTTTTCTCTCGCTAGCATTGTAAGCTATTTGTTTGCTAACAGAGTATAGCACCAAATTAAATTCAATATGCAACCTTTCATAAGTAAGTTACAGACCACTACTTGTCTTCAGTTTTAATGAGATCTATGAAACAAGCTAAGTTTGAAAATAAAAACCGGTCGTGTATTTTACAGTTTTCTCTGTTTAAAGATGAATGGTTTAAGATTGGAAATGACAACATTTGAGCCATTCTGCAGTTCTGAGTCCCACTGTCATTGAATCCCTCTTCACAAAACCAAATGGGGAAAGAAAGGAGCATGGGTAGAGGGGATGGAACCAAGGGAATAGCTCTCTCCACTGTCTCCCCTCTTTCCCAGATTCTAGCAATGTGCTGAATCAACACAATGGTGCTGATTTTAGACATGCTGTCATAGCTTCTCTGGTCATAGAATCCTAGAATCCTAGGGCTGGAAGAGACCTCAGGAGGTCATCGAGTCCAGCCCCGTACCCAAAGCAGGACCAATCCCAACTAAAACATCCTAGCCAGGGCTTTGTCATGCCGAGACTTAAAAACCTCTAGGAATGGATATTCCACCACCTCCCTAGGTAACCCATTCCAGTGCTTCACCACCCTCCTAGTGAAATAGTTTGTCCTAATATTCAACCTAGACCTCCCCCACTGTAACTTGAGACCATTGCTCCTTGTTCTGCCATCTGTCACTACTGAAAACAGCCTCTCTCCATCCTCTTTGGAACCTCCCTTCAGGAAGTTGAAGGCTGGTATCAAATCCCCCCTCACTCTTCTCTTCTGCAGACTAAATAAGCCCCAATCCCTCAGCCTCTCCTCATAGCTCATGTGTTCCAGCCCCCTAATCATTTTGGTTGCCCTCCACTGTACCGTCTCCAATGCGTCCACATCCTTTCCAGAACTGGAAGCAATACTCCAGAGCTGGCCTCACCAGAGCCGAATAAAGGGGAATAATCACTTCTCTAGATCTGCTGGCAATGCTCCTCTTAATGCAACCTAATATGGCATTAGCCTTCTTCGCTATAAGGGCACACTGTTGACTCATATCCAGCTTCTCATCCACTGTAATCCCCAGATCCTTTTCTGCCGAACTGCTACTTAGCCATACAGTCCCCAGCCTGTAACAATGCTTTGGGATTCTTCCGTCCCAAGTGCAGGACTCTACACTTGTCCTTGTTGAACCTCATTAGATTTCTTTTGGCCCAATCCTCTAATCTGTCTGGGTCACTCTGGACCCTATCCCTGCCCTCCAATGTATCTACGCCTCCCCCTATCTTAGCGTCATCTGCAAACTTGCTGAGGGTGCAATCCATCCCCTCAGCCAGGTCATTAAGATGTTGAACAAAACCAGCACTAGAAGTGATCCTCAGGGCACTCTGCTAGAAACCACCCGCCAACCTGACATTGAGCCATTAATCACTACCCGTTGGGCCCGACAGTCTAGCCAGGTTTCTATCCATTTTACAGTCCATTTATCCAATCCATATTCCCTTAACTTGCTGGCAAGAATATTGCGGGAGACAGTAACAAAAGCTTTGCTAAAGTCAAGGTATATCACATCCACCAACTTTCCCATATCCACAGAGCCAGTTACCTCATCATAGAAGCTAATTAGATTGGTCAGGCAAGACTTGCCCTTCGTGAATCCATGTTGACTATTCCTGATCAACTTTCCCCTCTTCCAAGTGCATCAAAATGGACTCCTTGAAGATCCCCTCCATGATTTTTCCAGGGACTGAGGTAACGCTGACTGGTCTATAGTTCCCTGGATTGGCCTTCTTCCCTTTTTTTAAAGATGCCTACATTTGCCTTTTTCCAATCATCTGGGATTTCTCCCAATCTCCACGAGTTTTCAAAGATAATGGCCAAAGGCTCCGCAATGCCATTTGCCAACTCCCTCAGTATCCTCAGATGCATTAAATCCGGACCCACGGACTGGTGTATGTCTAGCTTTTCTAAGTAGTTCCTAACCTGTTCTTTCTCCACCGAGGGCTGCCCACCTCCTTTCCTTCTCTTTTGCTTTAAGCATTTAGCCTCCTTCATTGTCTTTTACAGTTCTCCCTTTTGCTTCCTTTCCCCCATTTATTCCTCTACTCTCTGTCAGATATAGGGGAAGATTTTCAAAGGCCCAAAGAGGAGCTAAGTGCCTGACTTTAATCAATGGGGGTTGAGTGTAGAGCTCTCCAGTGTGCTTCTGGAAATCTACACCACAGTATTTTGAGGCGCTACTTGTAATAAGAGTAGGTTAAAAACTTTTCAGACACACCAAGTATCATTGTTCTTTTTAACATTAACAAATTCCCTTTAAAGGTGACCTGCAAAGGACATAACACTGGGATTGTGCCCAGTTTTGCTTCTTTATGATGGAGAAAGAAGGCCCAAAAGGTTCCTTTTTTTTTTTTTTAAGTTTGGATGGTGGGTTGATTCTCCATGCTTGTTATTTACATTAGAAATTCAGGTTCTGTATGCTCTGTAAGATTCTATATTTAGGGCCATAACAAATTCACAGCCATAAAAATGGTGTCACAGACTGTGAAATCTGGTCTTCCCATGTGAAATATGGCCTTTTGTGTGCTTTTACCCTATACTCTACAGATTTCATGGGAGAGACCAGTGTTTCTCAAATTAAGGGGTCCGACACAAAAGGGAATTACTTAAATGTTACAAGATTATTTGGGGTGCGGTCACAGCATTGCCACCCTTACTTGTGCACTACCTTCAGTGCTGGTTGGTTGGAGAGTGGCAGCTGCTGATTGAGCACCCCACTCTGTAGGCAGCAGCACAGAAGTAAGGGTGCAATACCATGCCAGGCCATCCTTATTTCTCCAGCGCTCTTGGCAGTGGTTCTACCTTCAGAACTGGGCTCCCAACCAGCAGCCCCTGATCTCCAGCTGCTCAGCTCTGAAGGTAGAGTTTACATGAGTAGCAGTGCAGAAATAAGAGTAGAAGTACCTCCCTCTCCTTACAATAAAATTGTGATAGCCTCACAATTCCTTTTTGGGGTACAGGACCCAAATTTCAGATTTAAATAGCTGAAATAATAAAATATGCAATTTTTAAAAGCCTGTGACTGTGAAATTGACCAGAATCTGGACCGTGAATTGGGTAGAGTCCTATTTAGAGAACAATTGAAACACTAAAATCACAAGAGACAGAGGAGAGGGATTTGTTGGCATAGTTGTTTTGCTAACATCTATTTAATGCCAATGTGTATTGAATATGTGGGAAGAAATAGATCTTTTTTAAAGATTCAGTACTTTCATACTGTTATTCGAGATATGAGTGCTTGCAATAAACTTCTCCAACTGCCCCACAGATTCATCCAGCAAAACCTGGAAATGCCAGTCTTGAAATTGCAGGCATTTTTAGGTTTAAAAATGAAGTGAAAAACCATCTTTCATGTTTTCTTTACATCATAATGAAATACAAGAATGGCACAAGCCCAATTTTTAATTTTTTCTTTGTAGGTCACTTTTAAATACTAACTTTAAAACAACTGAGTGATTTTCTTCAAATCATGGAGACTTACAGGTCTTTGAGACTTAAAACTAATTGAAGTGTATGTGTAAAGCAGTCAATAAGCAATACAAATAGCGATGTCCTTCCTGCAAACTGTATCCTAAAAAGCTTTACAAAATGAGATAACATCAGAGCAGGAAGAAGGAAAAATTGAGATGATGAGAAAAGGTTTGGAATTGAGATTGGAAAGATCTGAATCTGGGTTGCCAGGTGTCCAGTTGTCAACCAAACACCTGGTCGAAAAGGGAACCTCTCCAGCTCAGTGAAAATGAGTGAGTGAGGGAGAATGGGGAAGAGCAATCCACAGACGGAAGGGAGATGGAGTGAGTGGGGCAGGGCCTCAGAGAAGGGGCAGGACAAGGGTGTTCAGTTTTGTTTAGTCAGATATTTGGCAAACCAAAACGGAAGATTCTTAAACCTGCACTAGTGGAAAAATTGTGAGTGAAAGAAGGGTGGACGGTCTTAAGGCTTGGTCTGCATTCAGAGTTGCCTCAGCTAACTAAAGGTGTGGGTTTTAATCCAGATTAGTGAAAACAATGCAAACGTCTGTGTGGATACTTCCAATTTGGTTTAAACCAGCAATGTGGATTGTGTTGGTTAGGAAACGTTTTAAGATAAACTGCAAAAAGCAATTGTTAAATCAGTGTAAGTGTGTCCACATGGGGATTTGCAAGATTTTATCTAAACAAGTTTTTTCTAAGATGGTACAAACTTGGTTATCAACAACCCCTTCAATAAACAGAAGAGGGAAGGAAAAGCCTAAGCTAATAAATTAGAATAGAGGAAAAGGAAGAGGACAGGCATCATGCAAAAACTAATGCCAGGATTAATCATCCAAGGTTTAATGCAAGAATCATGCCTAATGAAGGTTATTGTTGCCAGTTCCGTTCACCGTTCTTGTGTCATGGCTCTTTAGGTAAACTGAGAGACACCCAAAATGGTGTATCAAATGTATCCATGTTTAGCCATTGACTGAAACAACCTCTGCTGCACCTACAGTCAGGCACCTGAAGGGCTGTGCTTGACAGACATCTGTTTTCTCTCCTTCTCACTTGCTTGATGATGTTTTGTATGAAACCCTTTTCTTCAGCTACATCGTCTGACTCAAAGGGTAACTTTCAAGGATTGAAGCTTTATAGGCTTGGCCTTCCCCATAAGTGAATGTCTTTGGGGGTACTTTTAAAGAAAATACACTTGGCCATTTCTGATATTCATTGGGAATGAAAAATCGGTGTGTTCCAACCTCCTGGGAAATGGTTCGCTCATGTGCACTTCCATGCATGAACAAACCATTGCTGTATGCTGTCCTGAACTGTGAATCCTGGAAGGTGCTGATCATATTCAACTTCCACTGAAGTCAGCGAAGGACAGATCCTCAGCTGGAGTAAACTAATACTGCTGAATTTACTGTAGTGAGTCAGTGCTGATTAACATCAACTCAGGAGCTGGCCCCAAGAGCTGAAGTAATTGAGGATGATACTCAGCTACTCAGCTCTGCCTTGTTTGCCGATTTTCAAATAAAGCAGTGAATGCTTAAAAATTGTGTGCTGAGCAAGCATTAGGCTTCGCTTATGGATTTGAGAAAGCACGTTGATACCACAGTGAGGAGCATGGTTCAAGTGCCAAGATTGACAGGATTAGTGTTCGCTAGGCACTTTCCAATCTTTGGGAAATGGCTGTCAAAGAAATTCACAATGTCAGTACAACAGCAAAAGTTGGAGGTCATTTTTCAGTCCAGCAGTCACTTAAAAAAGTGATCTGTGATGATTAGGGGGGATGCCTCAAAGCTCATCTGACTGGGGAGGCTCCCCAGTTCTAAGCAACTAAGTCTGGCTATTCAAGTCCAATACTGAGTTTGGAAATTGGCTGACCGATATCAGCCAAAGTCCCTGAATCTCTCCAGATCCATTGAGTTGGTACCAAAGATCCAGCACAGTGAAAGTTGGAAAACAGAGGGTTCTGTGTCTGCACAAGCAATAATGAGATCCCTGTATCTATACCAATTGACCATGTCTCCTGCTGAGTACCTGGATCTGTTGGCTTTGGAGAATTGCTTCTTAAAATGTCTCTCCATCCCGGCAGAGTATTCAGTAGACCCATCACAGCAGCCCACTCCTGATTTTTGCTGTTTGAAGCAGAAGGTTCACAAATCCAGCTGGTGTAGTGAATATAACAAATAAAGTTTATTCATTTCAAAGCTGGACTTAACCTCCATGAATTTATCTAGTTCTCTTTTAAACCTTGTTATAGTCCTAGCCCTCACAACCTCCTCAGGCAAGGAGTTCCACAGGTTGACTATGCGCTGTGTGAAGAACTTCCTTTTATTTGTTTTAAACCTGCTGCCCATTAGTTTCATTTGGTAGCCCCTAGTTCTTATTTTATGGGAACAAGTAAATAACTTCCTTATTCACTTTCTCCACATTCATGATTTTATATACCTCTATCATATCCCCCCTTAGTCTCCTCTTTTCCAAGCTGAAAAGTCCTAGTCTCTTTAATCTCTCCTCATATGAAACCCGTTCCAAACCCCTAATCATTTCAGTTGCCCTTCTCTGAACCTTTTCTAATGCTAGTATATCTTTTTTTGAAATACACTCCAGCCCCCAGCTCCCCTTTCTCGAGGGTCCCTGTTACACAATGAACTCTCAGGGTATGCATTTCACCGGCTTTATTGCCCTTATACCCCTCTGGTGAGTCCAATATATCCCTCCACCTGAATGAGTCGACACCTGCCCCAGTCTGAACGGGTCTGCCGATAGTCTCCCTCAACTCATCCTAGGTACAGAAGAACCATTCACCACATGCGCCGTAAGGGTCACGGCTCCGGTTAATGTCGGACACCGCCGGGGGAGGATTAGCCGAGGATGGCAAGGTAGGGGGACCCGGGCCCTCCCTCACTCCTGGGCACCAGCCCAGGGCCCTAAGGCGGGGATAAAATCTCCCCTACCTGGCTGACGGGGGTGTTCCCCCCTAAATACGCCAGCCCGCAGGCTTCACGACCCCACCCTGGACCACTTCCTACCCACCTCCTACGGTCACCGTACCTCCGTCCACTTTGTTTCCGTCTGCCACTCGCTCTGCCGCACCTCCGCTTCACTCCCTGGACTGTGCTCAGCCTCCCATTCCGCCTTGCTGCCTTCCACCTTTTAAATTCCCCGCCGTCCAGCCTCCACCAGCGGTGGGGTTCTGGCGGATCAGTTGTTCCACTACGTCCGGGCCAGCAGGTGATGTCATCCCCCCACACCGGCCCCAAACAGGCACCACATCTCCGCCGCTTCTCCTGCGGCTGCAGCTGCCCCCACAATGCTGGCACCACACTGGCCAGAGTGCAGGGCATGACCGCCCCATCACAGTCCCCCTTATAGAACACTCTTTTCCCCCCCCTCGACAGGGACTGCAGCCCGAGAGCTCCTTACCTCCATGAGGAGGGCCCCGATGGTGGACTTCTCCATGCCAAATTGGTCGCCCACTGACTGGTAGCTGTTGGGGATGGAAAGCTTCTAGAGGACTATTGCGACCCGCTTCTCCAGGGGGATGTCAGGCTGAAGGTGGGGGTTGCATCTCTGGAGGATGGGGGCGAGCCAGGCACATAGCTCCAAAAAGGTGGCCTTCCACATGCAGAAGTTTTGGAACCACTGCTGGTCTTCCCACCGCTCTATGACCAACCGGTCCCACCAGTCCAAACTGGGGTCCAGCCTCCAGAAATGCCTCTCCATAGTGGGGTGCAGTTGCCAGAGTGGAGCAGCCGCAGCTATGGAGAGGGTCCCCAGAATGAGCTCAGGGTCCAGCTCGTGCAGGACCAGGAAGGCAGCTGGCATAACATGCTGCAAAAACTACAGCATGGTCGTGTGGGGCCATTGCATGCCCAGGGGCAGCTCCGGCTCCATGGCACAAAGGAAAAGGCTGTGGCATCCAAAAAAGAACAAGGCAACCACAGCTGGTCGAAGAGGTGGCAAGCATGTAGCAGAAGCAGAAAAACGGCTGTCCAGGGGGGTTCCTTTAAGTGCATGTCTCTGCAAGCCTCTGGGACCAGCACTCGGAAGCAACTGGTGACCTAAAGCCCTGGCTGAAGTGGCTCTGGGTGGCCTTTTATGCAGGAGACAGTCTGGACGCACTCTTTCGCAAAAGCACATCGTTTTTTGATGCACTTTTGTGTGTGGATGCGCTCTTTTGTAAGAAGTTTTTTCAGAAGATCTCTTCTGAAAAAAGCTTCTTGCAAAAGAAGCCTGTAGTCTAGACGTAGCCAGCTTTGCCGGCAGTACCTATTCAAATGAAGCGTGGATTAGCATTTTGCCGTGCTTCATTTGCATAATTTATTGTCAAGCCGGTTTTGCGCAAGGGGTTTTTGCGCAAAAACAAGCAGTGTGGATGGGGTTTTGTTCAAAACGTTTTACAAGATCCTTATGCCTCTCTGGGACAGGCATAAGGATCTTGCGCATAATGGGGGTTTTGTGCAAAAAAAACCCCATCCACACTGTTTGTTTTTGCGCAAAAACCCCTTGCGCAAAACCGGCTTGAATAAATTATGCAAATGACGCACAGAAAAATGCTAATCTGCACTTCATTTGCATAGGCTTTGCCAGCAGTGTAGATGTAGCCACTGAGAACAGAATGGAGTGCCAAGCCCAATAATACAAATAATAGCTAAAAACAACAACAATGGGGACACAAACAAAATATTAAACAGCTGCTTATTAAGTGAGCACTAGCCAAATGGTGCATTGAATCTCCCTGTGGAAAAAATAGCATGTGATCATTTAATTAAAGACTGTAGCACAATGCATATGCAAAAAGGGGTCAAATTAAGAGAGCACAGGTTTTAATTTTAGCATTTCCTAACTTTTGAGTGCTTGATTTTGCAACCTGAAGAACATTTTTATTACATTTTTGTATAATATATGTATATAAATGTTTGCATAATTTTCCCAGTTCTAATGTTTGATACACAGACATTATACACACACACACACACATGCATACAGAGAGAGAGAGAGAGTTAGGTCTGGACAAATGATGCTAAAAAGGTCCATCACTGTTAGTTTGAATATTTGAATTAATTTTCTTTAGCCATGCTCTCAACTCCTCTCCCCCTCCCCCCACCTTTGAGTTATTTTTTTTGAAACTTCTGAGCACAACAGTTTTGCTGGTAGAAAATGTTGGCAGGAAGTGGATTTCTAAGTTGCATGAACGCACTAGCAGAAACTAACCTGTGTATACAGATACTTGCACCAGAAAGTCTCTGCTCTCATTCAGTCAGGGAATGGAAACAAGGCTGTGTGGCTCTTCTGACCACTCACATCTAAGCAGCACAGCTTGAAACAGCAATATGCGTCATCAGTCCCTAGAGGCGCTTTAAAAAAAGAACTAGAAAAGATAGAAACAATACAACCCCAGATTTCTAATAGCAAATGCAAGGCAATCGACACCTACTTATGGATATTCTGCAAGCAGAAAAAAGGGGTAAATTCACTCTATGAATTATTTGTTCCAATCTAATACATAGGTGTGTTTGTATGTTTGTGTGTATGTACAATATATGTATGTGTGTGAATTCAAATAAGATAATCACATGGACTGCAGTGAAGTCCTATTTTACAGTCTTTTACCCTGCTCAATATAATCCATTAGGGTATTTTTCTTCCCTTTTATATCTAATCACAGTTAGCAGTGCAGGTTGAATCATTTCAAGTGTTTTCTGTCGTCTTATCCGGCTGCCCTTTTAATGTTGTTATTGAGCGCCCGAGCTTGTGTTGATTTGCATGCCATTTTGCTTTTGATCTCCATAGCAACCACTACCAAATGGCCTGAGAATAATAGAAGTGCTTTTTGGAGCTGCAAGTAGGCTCTATGCAGAGTGCTGATGCTGGAGGGTTTTTTTCTCCAATAAATAAATAAATAAATAAATAAATAAAATTAAGATGGCAATTGTAGCAAGAAGCCCTGCTAGTGAAGCCACGGTTTCCCTCTGCTCCCCACTTCCTTTCTTGTCTCTGCATCCTCTCATGTTGTTACATTTCAGAGATGTTCATTGCAGTCATTTTAAAGAAATGGATGCATTCAGAAAAGGATGTAACAAATGAATAGGCGTGGCACTTGCCTTTAGTATCTGAGCTTCACAGAAGGCTGCCCTGTTGTTCCTTGTCCTGATTTTCATTTATTCCATCACTAAGAGTCCACAGACTTCAAAATTCTCTATAAAGGAGGAGGAGGAGGAGGGATTGGGAATCTGCTCACAGCTTTGTGGGAGATTAAACATTTTTTGCTACACTTAGCTTTCCTTATAAAAGTAGTCTGATATTCTTCATCTTATTTAAAGCACAAGACTGTAGGCAGGTTTTCAGGTCTTTGCAATGAAACACTAAGGTGATTTTCAATGTCAGTGCTCTCCTGTCTCCAGCAAAGTTGCTTCTTTTGATTCAGACTCACTCTCCCTGTTTGGAAATAGGAGCATGGCTGGGACACTCAGCTGGAACTTGGGAATTCTGGGTTGAATTTTTGGCTCTGTCTCAGACTTTCCTCTTGACCTTGAACAAGTCAATTTCTCCATACCGCAGCTTCCAGTCTGTACAATAGGAACAATATTTCCTTTCCCTCCTCCCTTGCTTTGTCTGTGATTTCCATGTAGATGATGAGCTCTGGATGTATGTCCATCATCTTGCACAATAAGGCCCAGGTCTCAGTTGGAATTCTAGGTGCTGCTCTAACAGGGATAATGTTAGAGTGCAGCACTGTGGGAGTATTAATCTAACAATAAAGCTCTATGCACGGCTGGGCACAGCATTGCTATCAATGCATGTTATCTGCTGCCCTGTCCAAATCTCACACCGCAAACTGCCCTGTTTCATTGGAGAATGTAAACAGTCAGGACATGGTTAAAGGGATTTCATTAGGATCTTGAACACAATCCAGAGAATCATCAAACACCAGCGAAGAAACCCTGTAAGAAATAGACTTCTGAACCTAAATTCCAGCCAAAGCTGCCATGTCCGTACAGCTGCTTTAAGCATGGTTGTGTAGACTCAAGTCTGTTCACCCGGGCTTGGAGGCTGCTGCTGCAAACTGTGTAGACATGCCAGGTTACTGTGAGGTATCTCCCCTTCCAGTTCTGCCTGCCTTGTGATAGTGCCTATAATTGTCTCCTGTCCATCTCTGTGCTTCTTCCTCCCCATGAACTCGGCTGCCCACTCCCTTCCCTTCTTAAGCTAGAGAAAGGCCCAGTGGTACAGATACCACTTCGGTTATTGAACAACCAGATCACCATGACAGGAAGGGAGAGTGGGATGAGAGACATGATGACAGAGAAGGTGGGCAGAACAGGCTGGAAGGAAATACTTGACAATGCTTTTTGCTTTCAAACTGTTCCCCTGATCAAAGTTTTCCCTTCTAACCGGTTTTCCCTCTAATTTTTGCATCCATGTGAGCAATAAATTTTGTTGCATGCACTGAAGCATGTGAGGAAGTGCACCCCCAGAAGCAACACATGCTGCTGGCTGCGGGTGCTCTGCTGATCAGCTGGGCAGCATTTGAATCTCTCCTGAGTGGCTGCCCAAGCACTCAGCTTACAGGGAACACTATTTCCAACCAATTTCCTATGACAAGAAAATAGCTGCTGTGCCAGATGGAATGAAAATGCTGAAGAACCCACTGGGTCCTGAACGGTCTCCAGATATTGAGGGGAAAACATCCAAGACAGCGTATCCTTCCACAGCAGTTGAACAGGACTCAGGAGCTCATTGTCTGGATTTGGCACTGTCAGCAGTGGCGAGTGTAAATCTTCCTTGCCTTGGAGTGGTTCACAATGAAGGGCAGCTGAGCGGGGCTGATGTGTTGAGGTCTCCTGGGGGGAGAAGGGGGAGAGAGAGCAAGTGTTTTGGAGTGGCCCTATCATCTGGGTGCAGTCTGCCATGTCAGCTAAATAGTGCCTACCAAGTTCCACCCCACTCCCGCCCTCCTTAATTAACACAGCAACCATAACTTTGTTATCCTGGGCATGAAACAAGGCTAATGAATCATGTCATACTTTGAAGCCACATTAGATCTGAAATTGACACAAGCTTTTACATCTATGTCACTCTCCGCCCCCTCATTTTTTCCCTCCCTCTTTCCCCCACAACCCCCAAGTCAAGCCAGGGCCATCTTACTGTTTACCTGTCAGTCAGCTAAGGAATTTGCATGTGAGTTAAGCTGTTATCTTGAGTAATTACTGAGTGGGTCAGTGACTCCTCCCAGCAAGTCGGGGAGAAATGCTTTGCCTAGCAAGCAATGTCTCTATCGCTGACGGACTGGCAGCTTGCAGTTGGGGAAATGAATGCAAACTATGACTCAGGGCTAATTGCACTCTTTCACTATCTCTGGGGCATATGCTACCAGCTTAATTAGAAAAACAGAGTTGTCTCTCAATGCGTGAATGAAACGCTTCACAATCAGTAAATTCAGGTGAGAGGTTGGGGAAAAAGGAAAGAGAGGAATCCCACGGGTTTTGAGTTCTGTGACCCTGTGGTCATCGGTAGGTGCTTCCCCAGCAGAGCAGAAATAGCAGTTTGAGGAAATAGTTGACAAAACATGGCTATAATTTTTTCACCATTGATTAAAAACAAGGAAACTTCTCTGTTTCTCTTTAAAAAAAACAAGTGGCTTTTTATCCAGCATGTTAGCAGACAGAGGGGGTATTCCTGCACTGCAGGAAGTCTGGAGGGCATTTTATTATAGTCATAGAACTGGGGTCTTGCCTACATTGAGAATTGGCAACAATTCCATCCACCTACCAAAGGGATTTGTATGGCCTCCATAGTATCTAAACACCTCAAACCTTTGTTTAGCTTCATAACACCCCTGTACAACAGGTCTCTTTATCCTCATTTTATGCACAGGGCCCTGAAGCACAGAGAGTTGGGTGACTTGCCCAAGGTCACAGGGGAATTGTGTGTTGCAGCAAGGACTTGACCACCCAGTCTCTTTTAATTCCAGCCTAGAGCCATAGCCACTGGACCATTCTTCCCCTGCAAGCAACTGCTAGCCACTAATGTAACTGCCCCTGAATGTAGACAAGATAAACTGTGATCACCTTACACCAGTTTCAAAATACATCAGTGGTTGGCTATTGATCATTGGAACAGGGGCATATTCCCAGTATAAACAAGGCCTTAGTAATGGCAAAGATGTGTTAGATCTTCCAATGTGTCACTCTGACTTGTCCACCAAAGTCACTGGGGGTATGTCTACACTAGCTCGTTAGTTCGAGCTAGGTAGGCAAATGAGGGCAACCGAAGTTGCAAATGAAGCCTGGGATTTAAATATCCCGGGCTTCATCACCGCCATTTTTAAATCCCCTTAGTTCAAACTCGCGTGCCCGTGGCTACGCGGCAGAGAGTAGTAGTTCAATTAGGCTCTCTAATTGAACTACCGTACACCTTGTTCCATGAGGAGTAACGGTAGTTCGAATTAGAGATCCTAATTCCACCTACCCGCGCCACGCAGCCGCGGCACGGAGTTCGACTAAGGGGATTTAAAATGGCGGCACTGAAGATGCAAATGAAGCCCGGGATATTTAAATCCCGGGCTTCATTGGCAACTCCGGTTGCCCTCATTTGCCTACCTAGCTAGAACTAACGAGCTAGTGTAGACATACCCTGGTAGAGGTGGGAATAGAACTTGGGAATCTTGACATCTATCCCTGGCATAAGTACAAAGGAGGCAGCTAGTTAATAGACTAAGCTCTCAGATAAAATGCAATACGTGAAAAAAACAAACAAACCAGAGAAGCTAAACAGAAGGTGTCATGATCATGAGGGTTAGCCAGCAGCCTGGGAACTAAGGGTTAACCTTATCTAAGTCAGGTAGATTCAGCCAATAGGAATGTAGGTAGGAATTATAAACTGGGACAAAGAAATTTTTGGTTTTTCTCTCCTTTGTCCTGGGCAGTTTCTCTCCAGCTACTGAGGGAGTCAGACAGAATGTCTCCCTCCAAGAATAGACTCTTCACTCTTCTGTAAGTAGGGTAAAATTTAGATAAATCCGTTAGGTTTTATAGTTTTATGGTTTGGGAAATGGGATCTGTTGTCTGTGCACTTTTAAAAAATGTTTTGCTTTCCTTTGTAACTAAGTTCTAGGCCCATGAGTTTCCCCATGAGTATTACTTGTGACTTTTCCATCTAGTCATTATGCTAGCAACAGGAACATTGTGGTGATTATAAAAGTTCTTTCTCTTTTCATTTTATTAACCTGGTATTGGTTAATTTTTGTGTCCTGGTTTCTACTTTAGGGGTGAGATTTCCCAAGTAGTCTCTCCCTGGTTTCTTTATCATTACTTGGGTGGTGGCAGCGGAGTTTTATCCCCAAAATCTAGGTTGTTAAGATTTATGGGGGAAGTTTTTTACCAAAGCCTGGAAAGATAAGGTTTGGGGGTACTTTTGTGGGGCCCCACTTCTGCATTTATTGTGCCAGAGTGGAGAAGAAGCCTTGACAGAAGGAAGACAACTAGGCTATGTCTAGACCGCAGGCTTCTTTCGGAAGAACCTTTCTTCAGAAGAGATCTTCCAAAAAAATTTCTTCCAAAAGACAGTGTCCCCGCATAAAAGCACATCGAAAAAGCGATCTGCTTTTTCGAAAGATAGCATGCATTCAGTGTGGATGCTATCTCGCATTTAAGCTGTGATTACTATGGACGGAGTGGCCACCAGGACAGCTGTGCTTTTTCCTCTTTCCTCTTTTTTCAAAAGAACTCCCTCTTCTCCGTCCACACACGCCTTTTTCCGAAAGAGCTTTTTTGAAAAAAGGCTTCTTCCTCGTAGAAAGAGGATTACCAATGCTGGAAAATCCCCTCTGTTCTTTTGATTTACTTTCAGAAGAACGTGATTGCAGTGTGGGCGTCACTCAGGTTTTGTCGGAAAAAAACGGATGTACCCCTAGGCTACATCTACACTACGAGTTTTCTCGGCAACAAATATGGAAACGAGGGACTCATTTGCATGAGTTGCGATCTCATTTGTGTATTTTCTGCCGATCCGTTTTTGCGCTGGGGTTTTTGTGCAAAAACAAGCAGTGTGGATGTTTTCTTTTTGCACAAAAACCCCTTTTCCTGCAAGATGGAAAAGGGGTTTTTGCGCAAAAAGAAAACGTCCACACTGCTTGTTTTTGTGCAAAAACCCCAGCGCTAAAACAGATCAGCAGAAAATATGCAAATGAGATCGCGACTCATGCAAATGAGTCCCTCATTTGCATATTTTTTGCTGAGAAAACTCGTAGTGTAGACATAGCCCTAGAGTGCTGGAAGTGGAAATCTTGTGCTGAATCTGTCTGACCATGCCAAAGAGATTTTCCAAAAAGTTATGCTGTAACTGCGCTGGGGCAAAGGGTAGCTTCTTTATTTTCTCCATAGTGTTTGTCAAGTCTCACTTAACAGGTTTGTTTTTGAGTAGTGGACAGTTTGGTTAACCTGAGTTGTCTTTCTTTGGTGGCTGAAAGGTGTGCTTTCTTCGCCAGGAAATTCCACATTCATTTGAGGAAAATATTATGCAGATTCAGACTGAACCAGTGGGGGCAATGTGTAGTGGTGTTTGGAGGGTTAAAAACATTGCCTTCTCAGCTTGAGCCATTGCTGCTTACAGGGATGTTTGAAGAATTGGGATCCTTTGTCCCACAACCTGCACTTTGGAGCATGTTATTCCTGTCTTGGCCATGCTATCAGAATAGAGCTAGGTCCAATGTTTTTGGAGATCATCAGTGCTATAGCAATGGCTGATTTCCAGTGTCATTAAGAAAACTATTGTGCACCCAATAGCTATAGCCTCAAAACTCACTTGACATTTCTTATCTGGGTAATTATCCATTGCTCAGTAGCTGATCTTCCACTTTGAATTATTGAGAAGGCTGTGGCAAAATAACTGTGAGGTCTGATTCTTCTCTTCTTTGCTGCAGTTTCACATGGGCATAACTCCACTGACCGTACTAACATTATTGCTGATTTACTCTAGTGTAAATGAGAAGAGAATCAGAACCAGAATATCTGGTTGCTTCAGATCTTCTTGACACTTGCGAACGGTCTGAGTACAAAACTGACCATGGTGCTACACCAATTGCTTTAGCAAATCTCTTGACAGTAGATGAAGAACAGGTGTACACATGTGGTTAGATCTGTCAGCAGCCTTAGCTGATGTTGATAATGGAGTGCTGTGGACTCTGGCTGTGGACTCAAGCATTAGGATAGCTTGCTTCAGTGGCTTCATTCCTATCTCTCTGAGTCTTCCCAAAGGATAGTTTTGGGCAACTGCTCTTCTTTCCCAAGGTTTCTTTCACATGGAATTCTATAGGGTTCTGTCTTGTCCCCACTCCTTTTTCAATGTGCATATTTGGCCATTGGAAGAATTAGTCAAGAGCCATATTCTACAGCATTGGTGGTATAATGGTACCCAGTTCTGCCCATCAATTTCATGTGATCCAGGATAGTGCTCCTGACTGTCTAGCCCTATGTTTGGTAGACACTGGGAGATGGATGAGGACTATGTGGATGATGCTCAATACAGATAAGACAGAAGTGATGTTTGGCAAAATTTCTCTCGTGGTGCTTGTTTCCTCTGTAGCAGTCAGTATTAAATGGAATACAAAATGGCTGTCAATGTCTCCAAAGAGTAGAATCTCTAGACATTTTAAGGTATAGTATATAGAAAAAAATTAATACCTACACACTGTATCTTTTATACACAATATCTTTGTGCACCACTGATGATTCAGATAAACTCTGAAAAAGCCCCTAATATGAAATCCTGGAGCTTTCATTTTCTTACTTCACAAGACTGTACTGAATGCTATTCAGTGTAAACCTGTGCATCATGGGTCAATTCTTATATGGCATAGGTAGGCTAAAAAATACATCTTTTTAATTAAATGTTTGTTCTGAGTATAAATCACAATTGTTTGTAATGCTTACACTTTAAAAAAGAACTGCTCTAAAAGCCCAATTTTTAAACAATTGGATCGTGAGTGCAATATGAATGTAGTTAAGATGATAAATGCAGCTAATTTTCTCCCTCTATTAGCCCCTTTCACACGCTACTTACAAATGCCAGTCAAACTCAGCAATCATTTCATTTTATTATTCAGTGATGGGGTGGTTGGATTAAAAATACATGATGGCATTTTCTAAGTTGGATCTATCTGTGCCACCCCTGTATCTAATTCTGGCCTGACATTTGCTATGAACAGGAAGAAGCATGCTTTGTGGGTAAAATCCTAAGACTTGACTGGGGGTGAGGAGGCAAGGATTCTGTTTCTAATGCTGCCACAGTCTCTCAGTGTAGACTGGAACAAGTCACTTCATGCCTTTATGCCTTTGTTTTCCTAGCTACAAAATGGGGATAATGATGCCTCTTCACCTGAGAGAAGTGTTAAGGGCAAAGTAATTCAATTGTTGTTTTCAAAGCACTTTAAGATCCTCCAATGGAATGTGCATTATATTATTACTTTGGCCTTTCCCAGTGTTCCTTGATCTCTTCCTGCTAATAATCCTTGTCTCTATTCTCTTAATCCTATTCAGATCAATAGGTATCAGCTGCAACCTGTTCGTAAACCTTACACTGTTATTTCATCAGGCCTATTGTATCTCTCTTTGGGTATGTCTAGACTACATGGCTCTGTCGACAGAGACATGTAAACTAGCCTAGCCAACATAGTCAATGAAGCCAGGATTTAAATATCCCCGGCTTCATTCAAATAAAAATGGCCGGCGCGCTGTGCCTGATCAGCTGATTGTCGGCACAGTGCAGGAGTCTAGATGCAGATCGGTTGACAAAGGCTTCCTTTGTCGACTGATCCACGTCTAGACTCCCGCGCTGTGCCAACAATCAGCTGATCCGGCACAGCGCGGCGGCCATTTTATTTTAATGAAGCCGGGGATATTTAAATCCTGGCTTCATTGACTATGTCGGGTAGGCTAGTTTACATTGTCGACAGAGCCATGTAGTCTAGACATATCCTTTCTGAAAAGTTTCATTAGTGTTTCCTGGGTAAATTGGCATCACTGTTCATTTAATATCCAAATCTGCTTCTTTTTTGGCTGATCCCTCCTTCCCAGAATTTTTGCTTTTTAATCTGCAGCAGGCTGTGTCTAACCTGTTACTATGGTACCCTCTGGGTGTATTTATCCAACTTTGCTCGCTGTCATAACAGATGAAGATTGTCCAAGATCCTGCAGTCCTCACATGACTCTCCCAGCATGGCCTTCCTCCTGGGTAAAAAAATGGATTCATATTCCTCCCAGGTCTGTCCTGGCTCAGTCTCACCTAGAGAGTAAATGCTAATGAAGGCACACTGACTATAAGTGGTTTTGTGGATTGTTGAGTGGTTTTTATTTCCATGTGTGAGAACCACTTGCTATTCTGGGTTCATTCCAATTAAATTTAGGGCTGTACTAGGATCCCAGAGGTGAAAAGCCCTGTGTCCAAGTGATCAGCTCTCCAAATCAGCTATTGTTTGTTAAACGAAAGGGACACTAAAGTCCAATTATTGCAATAGAATGAGCTGCTGCTTTAAACTGAAAAATTTGACTTAGCTCAAGGGATATTTGTGATTGCCTCTGGCTTCCCTGGAGCTAAAAAATTATATGCTTTCCCTCTTCACTAAATTAAAACATACTTGGATTGGTAGTGGGACTGAAGGAAACCCCAAGTGTCAGCCCTCTTTGCAAACTGTAAGCTAGTAATTGGTTTGGAAATACTGAGTGAATAGGTAAAAAGGCTTCTCAGGGATTCATGCTGAATAATATAGACTATATAGTGGGGGGGTTGATTATGTTGCCAGAGTTTGCCACATGAGCTGTTAATTTCAGTCTTTGACACATAAACACAATTAAAATGTGTACTCTGTAACTACTAGATATAATTTACCTTGAATCACACTTCAGCCTCATCTAAGATTTCTCTCACCAGTTCCTCTGTCTTCCAAATGTGAAACCCCAGCCAAGGCCAATGGCTAGCATTCTGCAAAGCTCTCAGCTCACCAAGGCCACAATTTCTGATGCTGGGGACAGAGTGTGACAGACTAACCTTCATGGAGGAAGCAGGAAATAGCAATGGAGTCCTTGGTGTGCAGAGAGCTGGCAGGCCACTTGATCTTGGCTCTCCACCCCGTTTTGGGCTGTTATTTTGCATTCAAGCCATTACAAGTATAGGGGATACTTGTTGAATATTGCTCTGGTTGGTGCTGAGAGATGATGAAGTTTTCAAATGTTTGTCTTTGGAGCAATCTTTCTATTAACATGAAGTCAACATTATAAACATGTTTGACAGTTCCTGGCTAAGTGAGAGAGATAGGAATGATCAAGTTCCAGTTTCATGTGAAGCGCACTCTGCTGGGTGACCTGCAGCCAGCTGCAGAGCCATTTGGGAAGAAGTAACCTGGAAGATGCACTGGGCGCTGCCTGTTGGATTCCTATGGAGTCCCAGCTGAAAATGAAAGCTTCTGTATTAAGATGATGCCAATGAAGTTTTTGAGAGTTGCTCCAGAGGCAGAAATAGTTTTTCTAGTTGACACTAAGTGTGAACATATAATTTTTCTAGTTTTCCATTTTTAGATCTCTATACATCCATACCAGAGCATCCTACATATGTGGA
Organism: Rafetus swinhoei; assembly: GCA_019425775.1. Classification (NCBI taxonomy): domain Eukaryota; kingdom Metazoa; phylum Chordata; order Testudines; family Trionychidae; genus Rafetus; species Rafetus swinhoei. Next base: position 7,795,934 of record CM033438.1, read on the forward strand.
GACTAGTCCAATCTTACAGATATTAATGCGACTTTTAGATCTGGTATGGTTCCTGCTGCCTTGAAAGAGGCAGTGATAAAACCGTTACTCAAGAAGACTTCCCTGGACCCACATGACTTAAATAACTATCACCCAATTGCTAATATTCCCTTCTTGGGCAAGGTACTCGAGCGGGCGGTGGCGTTGCAACTCCAAGCTTTCTTGGAAAAAACAGACTACTTAGATCCATTTCAGTGTGGCTTTAGGCCTGGTTTTGGAACTGAAACAGCCTTGGTCGCCCTGGTAGATGATTTACGCCAGGAGATAGACAAGGGAAGTGCATCCCTGTTGATTTTTCTAGACCTCTCAGTGGCTTTTGATACCATTGACCATGATATCCTTCTGGGATGCCTGGCGGAGTTGGGTATTGGAGGCACTGTTTTGCAATGGTTCTGGTCCTACCTGTTGGGATGCTTTCAGAAGGTGGAGCTAGGGGGGCTGCTATTTGACCCCGTGGCGATTGTGCTATGAGGTCCCGCAAAGTTCCATCTTGTCCCCTATGCTGTTTAATATCTACATGAAGCTGCTGGGGGTATGTCTACACTGCCACCCTAGTTCAAACTAGGGTGGCTAATGTAGGCATTCGAACTTGCAAATGAAGCCTGGGATTTAAATATCCCGGGCTTCATTTGCATGTTCCTGGGCGGGCGCCATTTTTAAATGCCCGTAGTTCGAACTACCTGCCCGCGGCTACTCGCAGCATGGACTAGGTAGTTCGAATTAGGAGCTTTCATTTGAACTACCTAGTCCGTGTCGCGTGGAGCCATGGGCAGGTAGTTTGAACTACGGGCATTTAAAAATGGCACCCACCCGGGAACATGCAAATGAAGCCTGGGATATTTAAATCCTGGGCTTCATATGCAAGTTCGAATGCCTACATTAGCCACCCTAGTTCGAACTAGGGGTGGCAGTATAGACATACCCTGGGAGAGGTCATAAGGAGTTTTGGAGGATGGTGCCATCAATATGCAGATGACACCCAACTCTATTTCCCTGTGACAGAACCAGGTGTGGCAGTAACTGATCTAAATCGGTGTCTGGAGGCAGTGATGGTTTGGATGAAGTCAAATAAGCTGAAGTTGAACCCAGATAAGACTGAGGTCCTGTGGTTCAGGAGGCCATCTGTTCGAGAATGTGGCATGGCACCTGTTCTAGATGGGGTTACTCTCCCCCTGAAAGAACAGGTACGCAGCTTGGGAGTCCTTCTGGACCCTTTTTTAACATTTGAAAATCAGATTTCTTCAGTGGCCAGGAGTGCCTTTAAGCAACTTCGTTTGATCCACCAGCTGCGGCCCTTACTGAACAAGCATGACTTGGCCACAGTGATCCATGCTCTTGTTACATCCCAACTGGATTACTGTAATGCGCTTTATGTGGGGCTGCCTCTAAAGAGCCTTCAGAAACTTCAACTGGTCCAGAATGCGGCTGCTCGAGTTTTAAGTAACACTAGTTATACGGAGCACATTATGCCAGTGCTTCAGCAGCTGCACTGGCTTCCGGTATGTTTCTGGGCACAATTTAAGGTTTTAGTTATGACCTATAAAGCCTTAAATGAGTTGGGTCCAGGGAATCTGAAGGACCGTCTTCTCAGGGATTGAGGTCAGCTGGGGAGGCTTTGCTTCGTGTTCCCCCACTTATGGAGATAAGATTAACATCTGCGCGGAACAGGGCATTCTCAGCTTTTGCTCCCAGGCTGTGGAATTCTCTTCCTCGGGATATTCTCATGGCGCCAACGCTAGCGTTGTTTCAGTGTCAGGCTAAAGCCACCCTTTTTACTCATGCTTTTATTAATGTTTGAGTCTGTATGTGTGTGTTCCTCCCCTCTATATGTTTTTAGCTGGTTATGTCCCTCTGGGGTCTCATATTTTAATTCTCATATTTTAAATTTTTATATATATTTGTATTTTTTTGTCTGTTTTTGTAAGCCGCCTTGAATATTTTAAATAGAAAGGCGGGGTAAAAATATTTAAATAATAATAATAATAATATGTTCTCCAGTGTATACTTTTGTGGGGAAGCTTTCTGCCTAGTTTTCAAGGAATTGTGTGTATGTGCTGTTTTTTTTCTTACCTTCACCAGCTCTTCTAGACTGGTGCCCGAGTCATGTCTTGGAAGGAGCAGGAACAAAAAAATTGCCAGTTTCTGGAGTAATTACTGTGGGATTCGGGAAAGGCCATCTTTTTCAGATAATCACAGTGTTCCTAAGGGAACTCATAAGAACATAAGAACAGCCATACTGGGTCAGACCAATGGTCCATCCAGCCCAGTATCCTGTTTGCCAAGAGTGGCCAATACCAGATGTCCCAGAGGGAGGGAACACAATAGATAATCCTCACATGATCCCACCACCCTGTCACCCACTTCCAGAGAAACAGAAGCTAGGGACACCATTCCTATCCATCCTGGCTAATAGCCATTGACAGATCTAATCTCCATGAATCTATCTGGCTCTTGTTTGAACCCTGTTAAAGTCCTAGTCTTCACCACATCCTCTGGCAAGGAGTTCCGGAGGCTGACTGTGTGCTGATTAAAGAAAAACTTCCTTTTGTTTGTTTTAAACCTGCTGTCTATTAATTTCATTTGGTGGCCCCTAGTTCTTATATTGTGGGAATAAGTAAATAACTTTTCCTTATTCACTTTTTCCACACCAGTCATGATTGTATAGACCTCTATCGTATCCTGTTCATAGGGGACCTTTTCCAAACCCCTAATCATTTCTGTTGCCCTTTTCTGAATCTTTTCCAATGCCAATATATCTTTTTTTGAGATGATGTGACCACATCTGTATGGAGTATTCAAGATGTGGGAGTACCATGGTTTTATACAGGGGCAATAAGATATTTTCTGTTTTATTCTCTATCCCTTTTTTATAATACAAAAACAAATTCCATGTACTCTCCACTCTGAAGAACACTTGACCTTGAAATCCCTATAGCATGGGTGCAGACTGAGTAATTAGACCACATAGTGGCAAACACTGTGCATTTACATACTCACCAGATGAACAGTGAAGGCTAGATTTTAGCAGCTACCATCATTTTTCTACCCACTGTCTTCCAAAGTATTTCAGGTTTTGGCTTACTGGACTTCAGTAGTGGGAACTAAATGTAGCAAGATTATCAAATGTTCATTACATTCTGTTCTCAGTGTCTCTTCAATGGATACCTCAAAATCATCTTAGCGCTTTAAAGAGAAACTAAAATTTGATCCTAAGGGTCTTCTCAGGAGCCTGGGTTGGCTGACCCCAGGTGCGGGGGCTCAAACCCTCAACCTCTGGGTACCTTATCCACTGCACCACTGGAGTAGCCCCCCAACTACTGAACAATCGCCCCCCCCTCCCCTTATACTGTTCTAATACTAGCAAAAATGTTTCTCAGGGGAAGCTGTTCATCCTTTCTCTACAGATATGTGTACACTGGAGCTAGAAGTTGTAAGAGCAGTGGGGAGGTGTTAGCTGCCCTATGTATGATCCCATCTGAGACCCTCTGCACCTACTGAGGAGCTAACCTCTCCTTCTATTCACACTGTTCTGTCTACAAGTCTGTTTTAGTGTTGTATATCTATCCTAACTAGAAATTAGATTAGTAGTTCTCTTACTCAAAATCAAATTTCACCCATGACTGACTTGCCTTCTAAAGACTGTGGTGGTTGGGTCTTCTTGGTAGCTACAGAGTTGAAATAAAGGATTAGAAGACACCTATCCTGTCCCATTGTGACACAATGCATCTCTGTATTCACACTTTACACACTATTGTAATAATCTTTGTACAAGGCATGCCTTGTGATGTATCACTTAAAACCCTTAGCTTGCCGATCAGTAATATCATAGTAAAATCCATGTGGCAACATTATGTGCAAAGTTATGAACATAAGCTGGAATCATGACTGAAGTGTATTTCCCAGATAAGTCTGGGGAGTGGAGAAACCAGTTTCTCAAAGACAAAGTCAAGCAGATGTCCCAGCTGCATATCAACAAATCTGATGGGCAATTGCCTGTCAAGTGGCCATTCTTTGACAAAAAGAGAGGGCCACATCTGGCACATGTTTAGGGTCCTGGCACATAGAGATTTTGATATCACCACATGATTAAACTTCATTAAAAAACCTTGCACACTTTAGGGGCATCCCTCTTTACCCAGTTCATAGGGCTCAAGGTGTAGCCTTTTTAATTTAGGCACCCACTCTTACCTGTTTTAAGGCTCAGGTGTAAATCTATTGATTTAGGCACTACCCATCACCTTTCTGTGGGCTCAGGCATAGCCTTACACTCTGTGGTTTTGTGTTGCCTTTTACCGGTGAAGAGCCTTTCACAGAAATAGCTCATGTAACCTCTGTTTAATAATAATCACCCAAACCCAAATGCACTCACTAAGCATACAATGCTCACCACTCCCAACAAGATAGATTAACTTTTCATGCTGTCCAATCAGAATCAGGTCCATCTGAAGGACCCATTTTCTACCAGCCCCAAAGATGGCTCCTGGGTGGCTGGTCCTTGCCACTACCAGTTGACATAGGACTGAGCTGTGGTACAGGGACAGGACACTAAGTGGATTTAACAATTGCCTTAATCTGTCTCTGCTCATGGGCTTTGGTGAGAGGAACAACCTTTGAGGTAGCACATAAAAACATGAAACAACAAACATATTAATGAAGGAATTAAGCATTGAACACTATGCCTAAAACCAGCTGACAGTGTTACTCAACTGACACTCTGCCTTCCTTCCTCTGGTCTATTGCACCATTTACTGAGGTTGTAACATAATAGCTATGCAAAATAGTCTCTCTCTCTCTCTCTCTTTTTTTTAAGTAAGTGAAACTAAGTCTTCTAAACCAAGGTTAACAATATATATTTATGAGTTGTTGCCAGCTGCTTCTGTGTTTTCACATGTATTTGTTAATGAACAGAGACCTAAGGGTCAGGTTATTATGTAAATAACCATTGTCAAGGGTAAAGGTGAAGAACCTAGTAATGAGTTGTGTCTCTCTGTCTCTCTCACAAGCCACTAATGAACATTAGATATTCCCATTTACAAGGTTTTTACCCTCATTTTATCAGAGGGGGCGAAAGAAAAGTAAATTTGCAATTAAGTTGGAATGAGTTTATTTTCCCTGCCCAAGAGCAGCCAAAGTGAATTGTTTCTTCTGTAGGAATTAGGTACATATAATCTGACTGTCCCAAATTTGGACAAAACACCTTCCATATTCTGGTATATGCTGCATCTAGTCATTTATTTTAAGCCTCTGACTGCAGCTCTCTCTTTAGAAGAAATCCACAAATCAACAGTCTGCATCTTTGTAGATAATACTTAACTGTGAGACACAGCCAGTGAGCCATCTAACAGACTTTTCATTAGGAAGGTTAACAGCAGACCTGCCTACCCAGGATTACTGACAGAGTGCGAACAGAAGGTGCAGCCTCGTTGCATATGCTTTTAATATCATACCGCAGAGAAAGGAGCCGTTAGCTCCCAGACACCTGACACCCTGCACTGTTGTTAAGGTAACAGTGCAAATAGGAGCAAGAAATCTCTCTCAAATGAATGTGACTTCACAGACCGCAATGGAGGCATAATGGAGATTCTGATGTACACTATCAACACATATAATGGAAGTAGACTGTATATGCCAGTGGCTAAAATCCTGATCCCCTTTGCCTAAGATAATTTTTTCTTTTGGCAGAGGCCTCAGTTTCTCTGTCTTTAAAACAGAGACAGCAATTTCCTAGTTCATAAGGCTATTGTGAAGATGGATTCAGTTATAATCTTAGACTTTGAGCTCTCTAAAGCAGTGACTATCTTCGTGGTACTTGGTTGTACATTGCTCAGCATCTTAGGGCCCTGGGCCCCAGTTGTGGCCTCTCAGGCATTGTCAGGCACATATAATAGTCATTAATGTTTGCTAAGCCCTTTGTGCCAGATTTACCAAGGGATTTAGGCACCTGAAGATGCAGATAAGCACCCAATGGGATTTTCAAAAGTTCCTAAGAAGATTAATTCCCAATGGACTTCAGTAGAATTGAGACATCTAACCTGCTTAGGCATTTTGTAAATTTCAGTAGGTATCTTTCTGCATTTGCAGGCACCTGAATACCTTGGTAAGGGGAATGAGATGTCTACCTATGTTTTACACAGAGGTACTGTCCCTCATACTTTGTGCTATTTGAAGAAATCATGGTGGAGTATGTTTGTAGAAAAATCTCAATTGTAATGCTCTATAATTCACTGACAGGTCAATGAAAATATTTGTTTTTACATTAATTTTGCTTGATTTTTCTAAATATCAGAGGTGGAAATCAAAGATAGAGAACAAAGTACTGAGGAGAAGATGGGGAAAGCCCTAATTTGCACATGTAGCCATAGGTAAAATCCATAAAGCGCACAAGGGGCAGAATGGGATAGTCTGCACAAGCCTCATTTGGTGTTTTGGGTAATGTAATGTTGCCACTAGGGTGTCTCTGCAAGCAAGATATTGCATCTCTTGAGACTTTCTAGCACAAATAAAAGCTAAATATAACTGATGGGGTGACTGACTGGATGTCTTAGTATCTGCTTTTTACTTTTATGATTGAGAAATAGTTCTTGAAATTGTCAATACAAATACATTAAATTAAGTTTCCCTGCTTAGGAGAGAAAAGAAAATCCACCTTTCTTTGCTGACGTGTTTTTGTTCTTTGTGGGCCTTTATATATGTGGAAAACACCACTGAGAGCTTCTAGGGAGTTATGAAGGGGCTGTTACAGACATTTGTACATCTAGCATAGGAGTTCAAATCCATTTGCCAATATGCTGTACACAGACATTTTTTACCAGTAATTGTCACGTATACAAGGGTTTTTATGTGTCACAAAAAGATCTCATTTAAGAGAAATAAATGTGCTTTTCATCTTTTGTTGGCAGGAGCAGTAGTGGTTGGGAAGAGGGTAATTGGTGATCTTTTCCAGTCTGATAACCAGGACAAATAGGAGGAGGTAGTACAGAGTTTGTTGCATTCCCCACTTCCCTCCTCCTCCTTTGTGGATCATTATAAGGTACTTTCCTGGCTTTCTTCTCAGTATAAACAAATATCACAAATATCTACAACTAAGCAATAGGGGCAGGTAACAGGAGAAAAATGCTGACACAGGGGCTACATCTAAACTGCAGACTTCTTTCAGAAGAAGCTTTTCCGTAAGAGATCTTCCAAAACAACTTCTTCCAAAAGATAGCGTCCACACTGCCAAAGTACATTGAAAAAGCGATCTGCTTTTTCAAAAAACAGCGTTCACACTGAATGGACGCTATCTTGCATTTAAGCTGTGATTACTTTGGATGGAGTAGCCACCAGGGCACCTGTGCTTTTTCCTCTTTCCTCTTCTTTCGAAAGAACTCCCTCTTCCCCATCCACACATGCCTTTTTCCGAAAGAGCTCTTTCGGAAAAAGGCTTCTTCCTTGTAGAAAGAGGTTTACCAATTTGGGAAAAATCCTCTGTTCTTTCGATGTTTTTTCAAAAGAACATGATTGCAGTGTGGACGTAAGTGAAGGGTTTTTTGAAAAATGGCCATTTTTCCAAAAAAACTGTAGTGTAGACATAGCCGGGATGACATGAGTGTTGTGTGAAGAATAACTCTCAATAATAGTTCTTATTCACACTAGCTTTCCATAATGTATGTGTGAATTGTGGGCTATTATTGACACTGAAGTAGCTTCTCTGACAGCTGATCAGGACAATTCCACTTGTGTCCAAGATTTTAAGACCATTTGTTTAAAAATGCACAGGCCTGTCCTTTGGGGCTTTATTTTTAGGTATAATTTATTTTGGAAAAGTAGTCTACGGCCATTCATTTCCTGGAGGATTATTGCACTTCTCAGGGGGTTGAAGTTCAAAAAACTCTCAGGAGGCTTATGGGGCTTTGACAATGCTAAGTCCCATCTGTACCACCAAACTCTCTGAGGCACCTCATGTATCATGCATGTGCTTAAGTCCAGCAGTGGCCAGAGTGACATCCTGAGGACTCAGACTGGAAAGGTACCAGTGTTCCATTGTGGATGCATGATGAATTTTATTGATTTTTTTATAAGGCATTTGACAATATCCACAAGCTCTCCCTTTGGAACCCTGGACTATGCTATTGCTCCTGAGGAGGATATTAGTATTGTAATTAGACTGAATGCAAGACACTCTCGTAGGAGCATGATGACAGGCTAAGGAAAAGACCAATACGAGGCTGCCTTCTCTGATCCATACTTTTGAAATTAGAGTGGGCTGCAATCCCATGTCATATAATGACCTTAGCAATGGCAGGTCATCACACACGTCTACCTACAAGCAGCCATCTGTTTTATAGGACAAAATATGAGGCAGGGAACCATAGCAAGGATCAAGTAGAGGAAGTTTAAAATAATACCAGATTCCTGTACTTAACATCATGTGCTTCATTTTCACTGGTCAGAATGTTTGTGTAAGACACATTTATACTGACAAAAGTTATACCAACTGCATGTCGGGCTGAAGGGAAGATTGGGTTTACAATGCGGTGTGGCCTTGAAATGAGGGACAGGTAGCAGTAGGCTGAGCCTGATAAATAATGGATGAATTGCGCTTGATTTTGCTGATGATGTGACCTTTGAGAAGAGAAGAAACAAAGAAACAGCAAATGACCAACGATACTGATGAACAGGCTAACTGAACTGGACACGTCATTAACACCAACATACCAAAATAATTTACATGCAAGGGGGTGGGGCATGTAATCAGCAAAAACAGGCAAGAGGTGGCAGCTTTGAGTAAGAGCAAGCTTTTTTGTATAGTTTCAAGCACTGCCAGTTTCTGGCATTTGCTGTTGGAAAAGCTTGGAATGTAACTATCTGCATGAATTTTGAATTTTGGACAAAAGGACATGTGTATTAAAGGATGGGAGTTTGTTTCTATAAAATTCCCTTTGGTTGGACCTAGTTAATAACTCAGTGGGTTTTTCCTTGTTTATGTAAAATGCAGAAGTGACCAAAGGCCCTGCTCTACAAGGATCTGTACAACCACTGAGGAGAATGCAATTTTCACTCAGAAGAGCTTACAAACATAAAGGATATGGAGGGAAAGGCACAGCACAAGCAAAGTGATTATGGTGATGGTGCGCATAGAAGGTGTTTATTCATTTTCTTTTTTCATTAGCTTTTAATTATTCATTTCTTTCTGTGGACTTTTCTTTGTACTACTGGATTTTCAGTAATAGGCTGACTGCCTCCATATTTCAAGCACACAGGTAGGTAAAGCTGAAGAAACAGTGAAAACCAATGTTTAGGAATAGAGTCCTGCATGGATACAAAATTGGCATCTGCATCTACAAAAATTAGCCGGAGATATCTACATCCACATCTGTGGATGCAGATACCCATGGATATAAACCAGATATGCACAGATTTGCAGGGTTCTACATACAGAATTGATATCCTCATCCACAAAAATTAGCCACAGATCTCCTCAGCCGCATCCACATCTGCAGACGTGTATAAAGTGGGTATCTTCAGATTTGCAGGGATCTATTTATGAATGAACCATTGACCAGTTGAATTATGTGTGTGCCTACTGTTGTTTGCTATTGAACATTCATTTGAATGGGGATTTATTTGAAGATGTGTAGGGAGTAACTATTCTTCACCCAGTCATCCATTTTAACATGCCAACAAAATATTCTCTATTCATTATTCTCTTACTTAATAAAGGTTTAGCCATCCACTCTAGAAACAGAAACAATACCATGGTGACCGATGTAACCAGTCACATTCACTGATTAACAAGTAATGAATAGGCAAATTAAATACTTCTCCAGTAAATCGGAATCTTAAAATTATTCCAGCCAGCAAAACTGGTCAAACCAGCACAGTGGATTGATTTATAATATATTTACTGCCAGAAAAAATGGGCTGAATTCACAGTGAATAATTCAACCAGGTTGCCTTGCCAGTTTCATGTATTTTATTTTAATGAAATTTTTCACTTTGTTTAGTGTCTTCTATTTGAAGATTCCAAAGCAATGTACAATGTGAATTAATTAGTCCTTTGAACCACTGCCATACATCCTCCCCCTGTTAATATTTGCTGAGTTATTATTTGCACGTACTTAAAGTTGAGGCTAGAGTGAATTCCACAAGGTCACACATTAAGTCAGTGCTATGAGTATGACTAGAGCCCAGAAGTCGCAAAGTAGCCACTAGGCCACATTCCCTCTCTTTAATGTGAACTGCAAAAGCAGGGCCTGAAACAAGTTTTTCTGATATTATTCAATGTCAGATTTATAAATATCATGAGAGACCATGTTTACAATAAAAATAAGCTGTCTAGGGATTAAACAGAAACTATTGTTGTCTGCCTTACTCAGCTCATTCTGCTAGAAATGGGATGAAATGGAGGGGAATGTTCTGCAAATTTAAGATACTCTGTCAGTTTGAACTTTCAGAATTTAAAAAAGAATGTGTATATAGATGATGGAAAAGCAGGAAGGAAATATCTTGAAAATGCCAATATTTTTCCTGATTTTTTTCAAATTTATTTTGTAGAAATTCCAAAATTTGAAAAAATTCTATCTGTTCTATTTTTTGCTGTGTTCTATGTTTTGTTTTATGTCTGTTCTCTTTTACGGCTAAAACTGATAGGTGTTTTTAATCAAAACAAGAAACAGTTTCTCAATAAATCTGAGTTATAAATGAAGCTGGGCATATTTTAGTTAGGGTGAATGTAGTAGAACAACCAGTAATGGATGAATTGCAAAAAGAATTATTCTATTGCTTTTGTTATGCTTCTGTAGTTGGACACCACAGTCTAGAAATCTAGGAATGAAATCCCATTATAAACTGGTTGTCATCTGTCTCACTTGTAGCTAGCATTGTTCATTGCAGAGTAGATGTGCTGTTTATTGTTCCCTTCTCGGAAAACTGCCCTGGGGGTGATTTGGATGCTTATCTGAACTAAAGTCAGACCATTTAAAGGTTTTCCTGTCACCGTGATTGTGTGTTTCTGCTGTAGGAGGTTTACAATGTATTTGTACACGTACTTTTGCTATGGGCAAACTGACTTGCTGCATGCTTTTATCCTGGGAGCTATGACGTCTGCCTACATTGTTGCTGGAATTTGCATGCTTCTTTACTTTAATTGACTTATAGCAGTGGCACTAGAAGTAGAGCCAGTATTAATAAAAGAGGGTAAAACAAGATCATAGTTTGAATGTAGAAATTTGGATATAACCCTCAGTGAAGCAAGCACTCAGTAATGAGAGGCCAACAAAACATTCTCTATAGTCTGGTTACAAGGCAGACCTGTCAAGAGTTAGGAATAGTGCTCCTGAGTCAGGCTTTGGAAGTGGACAAGAAGCAAGTAGTCACAACTGGTAACAACTCAGATCCTTAATGGTTTACAAAACTCTGATGGTCATATTCCCTTGAGACTTCCATAGAAGATATGGAAAAAATCTTGACCGAATCCTCAAGGAATCCATTTTGAAGCATGTGGAAGAGACGAAAGTGAACATAGTCAACATGGATTCACCAAGGGCAAGTCATGCCTAACCAACCTGATTAGCTTCTCTGATGAGGTAACTGGCTCTGTGGACATGGGGAAGTCGATCGATGTGATATACCTTTACTTTAGCAAAGCTTTTGATATGGTCTCCCACAGTCTCATTGACAGCAAGTTAAAGAAGTATAGATTGGATAAACGGACTGTAAGGTGGATAGAAAGCTGGCTAGATTGTCTGTCTCAATGGGTAGTGAACAATGGCTCAATGTCTGATTGGCAGCTGGTATCCAGTGGAGTGCCCCAAGGGTCAGTTCTGGGGTGGGTTTTGTTCAACATCTTTATTAATGACCTGGAATGAGGGGATGGATTGCACCCTCAGCAAGTTTGCGGATGACACTAAGCTAGGGGGAGAGGTAGATACATTGGAGAGCAGGAATTGGGTCCAGAGTGACCTAGACAGATTAGAGGATTGGGCCAAAAGAAATCTGATGAGGTTCAACAAAGACAAGTGCAGGGTCATGCACTTGGGACAGAAGAATCCCAAGCATTGTTACAGGCTAGGGACTGACTGGCTAAGTAGCAGTTCAGCAGAAAAGGACCTGGGGGTTACAGTGGATGAGAAGCTGGATATGGTCAACAGTGTGCCCTTGTAGCCAAGAAAGCTAACAACATATCGAGGTGCATTAGTGGAACCATTCCCAGCAGATCTAGTGAAGTAATTCTGCACACACGCCCTCCCCTGCCCTCCATTACAGAAAAGATGTGGACACATTGGAGAAAGTCCAACAGAAGGTAACAAAAATGATTAGGGGGCTGGAGCACATGGCTTATGAGGAGAAGCTGAGAGATTTGGGTTTATTTAGTCTACAAAAGAGTAGCGTGAGGGGGGATTTGATAGCAGCCTTCAACTACCTGAAGGGAGGTTCCAAAGAGGATGGAGAGAGGCTGTTCTCAGTTGTGACAGACGACAGAACGAGGAGCAATGGTCTCAAATTGCAGTGGGGGAGGTTGGATATTAGGAAAAACTATTTTACTATGTGTGTGGTGAAGCATTGGAATTGGTTACCTAGGGAGATGGTGGAATTGGTTACTTAGGGAGATGATTTAGTTGGGATTGGTCCTATGTTTAGAAGGGGGTTGGACTCAATGACCGCCTGAGGTCTCTTCCAACACTATGATCCTTTGTAGGAGAAGGATGATCCAGTGAGTACCAGCATGGCCATTGGGAAATCTAAGTTCAATTCCCTGACCTGACACAGGGCTCCTATGCAACTTTGGGCAAGTTACTTAGTTTATCTGGGCATCAGTTTCCCATCTGTAAAATGAAGATAACAGCACTGGCCTGTTTCTCGGGGTATTGTGAAAATAACTGTATTAAAAATTGTGTTGTGATCAATACTGTGGTAATGAGGCCATGTAAGTATTCAGGTGAGATCAATATGTACCACATTTGATACACAGAAAGCTGAAGTTAAGGAGGATTTGGGGGGAATAAGGCTTACTTTATTTAAAGGCTCTCAAATTTTTGGTCATATATAAGAACAGGACAGAAGAAAATGGCAGGTCCTCAATTAAATGTCTGTTTGTACCTAATTAGATAAAGTAACTATGCACCAAAATGCACCCATAGCTCAAAACATGTATTTTTCTGGGGTCTGAAAATATTGGGTAACTTCATTATTTATATTTTTAATAGCCATACAATTCTGGTCTGTCCCCACTTCTCATTTTTCATATACATCTGTGAACTTTCTGGTTCCAGCCAAGAATGTAAGTAGTGATGCTGTAATGCCATTAAAAACAGCAGTTCTGGCTGTATAACTAGTCTACCTAGAAGCAAGATGTTACAGGATGGGTGGGCTAAACCGTCTCCACAGGCTGGATCCAGCCCACCAAGTGGGTTTATCTGGCCTGCAGACGCTCTGCTGCTCCCCTACCCCCAGGCCAATCAGAGCCTGGGGACGGGGGAGCACACGAAGTCTCCTCCCCCATCAGTGGTGCATGGCACTTAGAATCAACCCCCAAGGTTGACGCTAAGCACCGTGTGCCCCTTGCAGGGCAGGGGCAGGGAGCAAAAGACTTTGCATGCTCCCCCCACCCCCAGGCACTGATTGACCCCAAAGGGTCAGGGCCTTGGAAGGAAGGGGCACAGCCAGTACACTTCTGTGCTTCCCGTCCACAGACCCTGATTGGCCTGGGGGTAGGGGTGAGTGCACTAAGTCTCCTCCTGCTACCAGGGGCATGGGCACTAGAGGGAACCACCAGCTGTTCTGAACAGCCTGCTGTTCTCTCAGGAAGTGGGGGCAAAGACTTCACGCATTACCCTACCCCCAGGCCAATCAGGGTCTGGGTGAGGGAGCACGGAAGTATCCTGGCCCCACCCCTTCGGCCCGAGGAACTGGCTTTTCTGGGGTGGCCCAGGGCCTCTTCAGAAGTTTCTGAAGTGCCCCCCTGGCTAAAATGATTGCCCACACATGTGTTACAGGGTGCAGGAGCACGGTGTGATTCTTAGTGACCTGGAGGCTCAATCTCTTGCTCTTCCTGCATAGGTCTTTAGAGGTAACTCTTCAATATGGGAATGACTGTTTTGAAAAGACAGGGCAAGAGAGGGCCTTTGGAATGATGATGCTCCATACTCAGTCATCACGTGCTTGGGCTGAACATAAGCTGGGGAGCTCCTCTGTTTTATTTTCTGATTACATCCAGATACTTATTCCTTCATTATAAGCATTGCCCTCAAAAAAAAATGCCAGGTAATAGACTGGCGGGCTAAATCCTGAATCTTGCAAAGACTTAGGTGCATGCTTAACTTTTGAGCATGTGATGAATTCCATTGAACTGAATGAAACTATTCATGCTTCAAGTCTTAGCAGGATCAGGGTCTAGGCTCTCTTTGCTTTAGAATCCTTCCATGAATTTACACAGGAACTTATAGGAAATGTCACCTACTTGTTCTCCTGAGATTCCCAGGCCAATTTTGGAGATTCAGGAGTTGGGAATAGTTTGGGTATAATCAAGGTAAGCACCCAAACATTGGCATGTTTATGTAAATCGAAACTGTGAACCATAGAAAACCCACAGAACTTAACTAACTAGTAAACAATACCACTGAGCATACATATTCCTTTAACACTCTCCAGTATACTCTTTAAGGGTATGTCTACACTACAGCACTAATTCGAACTAACTTATTTCAAATTAGTTGATTTGAAATAAGCTAATTCGAAATAATGCATCTAGACCCAAAAACTAATTCGAATTAGCGTTTTGCTAATTCGAAATAGCACGTCCACACTGATTGGATGCTGGGTCGCATTTAAGGGCAGCTGAAACCGGTTCCAGCAGTGCATCAGGTCAGTAGTTGCTTTGTGTGGCTGCTGTCTGAGGCTATCTGAGGCTTGTGCTTAAAGGGACCCTCCTGGACAGCCGGTTCTCAGCTTTTTCGCTTGCTTGCCTACCTCGCCGAGGGACAGCAAAGCGTTTTCCTCTCTGCCTGCCTGTGTCGGTGGTTCCCACTGGGAACGCTGCCGCAGTTGGCACCATGGAGCCAGAGCTTGCCCTGGGCATTCTGGTCCAGTTTTTGGACTTGCTGATGCAAGCCTGCCAGCAATGGCTGGAGGCTGCCTGGCACCATCTGGTGCACGTCAGCCCCCTGCCCCTCCCCGTGGCCTCCCTGGGGGCCATGGAGGAGCTGCAGCAGCGCCTGGACGCCAGCGTGCCCCGCCGCATCTGGCGTCTGGACACCAGCAGCGACTGGTGGGACCGCATCGTCCTGGAGCACTGGGGAGACCAACAGTGGACCCAGAACTTCAGGATGAAGGACACCTTCCTGGAGCTCTGTGAGTGGCTCGCCCCTGCTCTGCGGCGATGGGACACTTGCATGAGGCCCGCCATCCCCCTCCAGAAGCGTGTGGCCATCGCCCTGTGGAAGCTCTCCACGCCAGACAGCTACCGATCCGTCGGGAACCAGTTCGGCGTGGGGAAATCCACCGTCGGAGCAGTGCTCATGCAGGTACGGCATTCACTGGCCACTGGGCCAGAGGGGGAAGGGGGCTGCAAGGAGGGGATGGGCTGCCCCAGGGAAAACAGGGGGGGAGGAGGCAAAAGTGCCCCACACGGGAGGGTTCGGTCTGTCCTGGCCGTACTACATGCTGCCCGCAGCGGCCAGGATTGCAGCGGGGGTCACTTCTGGGAGTGGGGCACAGGGCAGTGCCAGGGAACGAACACTCCCAGCCACCCGGGCACCCCAGTGATTCTCAGTTTGGTGTGTCTCTCTGCAGGTGGTCAAGGCCATCAACAGGGTGCTGCTCCGCAGGGTGGTCCACCTCACCGACCCGGACGCGGTCATCCAGGGGTTCGGCGCCCTCGGCTTCCCCAACTGCAGGGGGGGCCATCGACAGGACGCACATCCCCATCCGTGCCCCAGAACACCAGGCCTCCCAGTATATCAACCGCAAGGGGTACTTCTCCATCCTCCTGCAGGCCATGTCTGACCACCGGGGCCAGTTCACGGACATTAATGTGGGCTGGTCTGGCAAGGCACATGACGCCAGGGTGTTCCGGAACTCCTCCATGTGCCAGAGGCTGCACGCTGGGACCTTCTTCCCCGATCGCCACATCAGGGTCGGGGACGTGGACTTGCCCGTCTGCCTGGTGGGGGATGCGGCCTACCCCCTACAGCCCTGGCTAATGAAGCCCTACATGGGACACCTCAACCCCTCCCAGCTGGCCTTCAATGCCAGGCTCACCAGGGCCCGCATCATGGTGGAGGGGGCCTTTGGATGCCTGAAAGCATGATTTAGGTGCCTCCTCACCCGCCTTGACCTCGCCGAGCACAATATCCCTCCCGTGGTGGCAGCATGTTGTGTGCCGCACAATTTATGTGAGCGGAAGGGTGAGGCTTTCCTGCCAGCCTGGATGGCTGAGGCTGACCGCATGGCTGGCCAGTACATGCAGCCCCACACCACCGCCATCCGGGAGGCCCAGTGGGGGGCCGTCCAGATCCGGGAAATTCGAAATAGCGGTTTGCATGTATAGCCGCTATTAAAGTTAATTCAAACTAACGGCTGTTAGTTCGAATTAACTTTGTAGTGTAGACATACCCTAATACCCTCTGCTGCACTCTGAGATAGAAACTCTTCCCCCTGACAATTTCCTGGTAAAATAAGACTTTAACAGATAAAACTGACACCTATAGTTGGACAAGAAGGTGGTCATTTAATGAGAAATGATGGCATAAAATCAAAGAAACATTGTAGATTCCTGGAAGGGAAAGGGAAGGTGCCAGTTTTTAGAGAAATGATTGGAAAGACAGGCCTTCTGGGGTCTATGCCTGATTTTGCCACTGGTTTGTTAGGTGACCTAAGAGAAGTGTGTTTAATCTTGTTATACTCAGTTTATCTGTCTGCAAAATGTCATTAATAATACTAATCTGTCTCACAGGGATGATGTGAAACTTAATTAATGTTTGTAAAGCCTCTTAATTCTCCAATTGAAGGAGCATAGAAATGGTTAGTTTACATATTTTGGTAAATGGGAGTGAAGAAAATGTTTTTAAAATAACTTCAATGGTAATTTTCTAGACTAGTTTCTCAATGCAGTACCAAGTGCTCTGTAAAGATCGTAAGTGACAGTTCACTTGAACAACCTATGTATTCATTCATGCAGTGGTGCTGGAACAGTTTTTAGAGTGGGGGTGCTGAGCTGTGTCCCCCATTACTCCTTTACCTGGCCCTCACTACTCCCTAGAGCCACAGCTCCGGGATGGGGGAGGATGTGAATAGTAGTAAGGCAGCCAAGGCCGGGCCACAGATGGGGATGGGTGCGGGGCCCTGGGCTGGGGCAAGTAGAGGAGCCCTGGGTGCAGGGCCAGCCGCCAAGATTCTGGGTGCAGGGCTAGAGACTATGACCCAGGCATAGGGCCTGGACCCTGGGCAGCTGCAGAGCCTCTGGGCACAGGGCTTTCAGCTGGGACACCGCACAAACCTGAGGTATGCTGCAGCACTCCCCGCATCCCTGGTTCCCATGCTTATGTAGTCACTTGTTTTGCATTGTGTTATATGAACATTGTATGTAGCTAGTCCTTAGATCCATCTCTGATTTCCTATATGGAAATGTATCTCTCAGTGCCATGCTTGTGTGTCACACTAAATATAGCTTTATTTTTCCTGACTCATAAAAAAAATGGACAACATTTAAAAGTTACAAAGGGCAATGGTGGCCAATTAATGTCAGTTCTCATTTCATCCTCTGGAGGACTTGCACATGCTGCACGCCAATGGGTGCATTGACATTCATAGCTCCTCTAGGGAGAGAAACATATGGAAGCTCCACAGGGACAAACTTCGTGATCTGAATTGGCAATGAATGCATGGCTGAGCCTCAGCTGTGGAAAATCTTATAGATAACAAGACTTCATGCTTCCACAATTCTCATTTTAATCTGTCCGTTGCTAAATATGGTTTCAGCATTGCTTGAGTCAGGAAGAAAACTAGAACACCACCTTATTATGAAGAGATGTCAAGGTGCAGCTGGCTTCCATTATAAATCCTGTTTTGTCTCCCATATAACTTTGATTGTAAAATTGGATTGACCTGAAAATTGCAATATGTACTCTGTAGGCAAAGGAGAATGTTTCCACAAAGTTTGAAGAAAATTCATCAAACCATTCTTGAGGCACTTAACAATATCAGCCTGATCTGAAATGTTGACTTATGTCTAACTGTTCATTTCCTTCTAGCTCAAAATATAGCTTGTTTTAAATCTATGTAAATACTCGATATTTCCATTCACTGGCTTTCTGAAAAATAAAAAGTTAAAAGTTGATCCAAAATTTGTTTTGGGTGAACTGAAAATTAAAAAACAAACAACCAAACATAGGCCAAAACATGTTGGCCAGCTTGTGGACACTCCAGCTCTGCCTCTGCTGTCTCGTTTTTAGGTGTGCAGCCATACGTGAATCCTGCTTTTGTTTCCCCTCACCTTGGTATAGACAAGTCCATACAACCTTCAATGCATAAAAGAGCATTGCCTTCAGAGGCTCTCATTACCAACCGCAAAGATTAACACAATCATAAGCATCACTTTGTTCAGGTAGTGTTCAGGTATTCCTCACACCTCTGGTGTCACCTTGTGCCACCTTGTGTCAGTCCAACTAACTTCTGAATCTGGTTGATACAGAGACAAGCCCATCATTTGAAGTCAGGGCTCTCAACTGCTCTTACTCTCTTTCCTTGGAGAGCTGCCTTGGGGATCCTTCTTTCAGGATATTCTTCTTGTTCCCATCATCTGGTGAACAGTCTTAACTTCCCTCTTTTTTGGGGCATTCCTATTTATGTGGTGTTCAATCTCTCCCACTCTCTGGAGCCCTCCCAGTTCCTTCCTCTAGCCTACTCCTCTTCCCTCCGCATGGGCACTCATCCTCCATGGTTTCAGTCCCTTTTACAAATCCCTTCTCCTTAAAGGCACTTTCCTCATGGTAGTCTCCTCAGGCATCTTTTCCACAGGGTGCAAGTGCTCCATTATGGATTGATAGACTTGGGGAAGGATTAGGCGTTTATTGCTAAATGTTGATCTCATCTCACCACAAAAACTCCTGAAATAAGTTTGTATTAGAATCATAGGATTGAAACCTCAGGAGACCTCAGGTGGTCTTCAAGTCCAATCCCTGCTAAAAACACGGCCAATCCCAATTAAATCATCCCAGCCAAGGGCTTTGTCAAGCCAAGACTTAAAAACCTCTAGTGATGGAGATTCCTCCTCCACCTCCTTAGGTAACCCATTCCAATGTTTCACCACTCTCCTAGTGAAATGGTTTTTCCTAATATCCAGCCTAGACCTCCCCCATTGCAATGTGAGACCATTGCTCCTTGTTCTGCCATCCATCACTACTGAGAACAGCCTCTCCCCATCCTCTTCGGAATCTCCCTTCAGGTAGTTGAAGGCTGCTATCAAATCACCCCTCACTCTTCTCTTCTGTAGACTAAATTAAACCAAATCTCTCAGTTTCTCCTCATAAGTCATGTGCTCCAGCCCCCTAATCATTTTTGTTGCCCTCCACCAGACTTTCTCCAATGTGCCAACATCCTTTCTGTAATTCTTCCCAGAATTGGATGCAATACTCCAGTTGTGGTCCTGGTGAGGATCAACATTTGCAGAGAGTCAATGTCAGGAAAAAGCTGCTAGAGTTTGATTTAAGGATATTAACTTTGTAAATTTTGACATGTGAGGTTGACAGTTTTGTGTTTTAATGGCTAGAAAGCTTTAACTTTTTGAATCTCAACATCTGCTGTCATTAAATAATTGTCTGATCTCCTTATTGTTTGATCTCCCCCCTCCCATAATTTCCAGCAACTGTGAAAATTTAAATTGATACACAATTGAAAAAATACTTCAAAATAAACATTGATATTATTCCTCAAAATTATAACAAAGATTGAATTCTGTTAAGCCTACTGATTGGCAGCTACTGCATAGAATCATCACCAAGTCCAGTCCCCTGCACTTGGAGCAGGACCATGTACCATTTAGAATTTTTAGATCATCCCTGACAGATTGTTGTATAATCTCCTCTTAAATATCACCAATGATGGAGATTCCACAACCTCCCTAGGCAATTTATTCCATTACTTAACCACCATGACAGTTTGAAAGTTGTTTCTAATGTCCAGCCTAAATCTCCCTTGCTGTAATTTAAGCCCATTGCTTTTTGTCCTATCATCAGAGGTTAAGGTGAATATTTTTTTTGCCTTTTCCAATGAAATTTAAGTCACTTTTCAAAATGGGATTTAGATTTCTAGGCCAAATCTGCACTTTTGAAAAATTAATTCTAGGTAACTTTCTATAGGGCACCTAGTCAGTTTGCCCTAGTCTACAATAGGACTGTGGAAGAAAACACAATAGTCTACAATAGGACTGTGGAAGAAAATTGCTTGTATTCGAAGATCTGCCTCGGAGGGGGGGGGGGGGCTTCCCCCCCTGTCCGAACCAGTTTTTCCCTTGCTGCAGACGACCCCACAGGCAGTCCTCCTCCACACCCCAGTAGAGATTTCAAAAGGTCTCTTACCTCTCATTTGGCGCCCTGGGGGGTGAAGGGGGACGGTCTGCAGCCGCTGTCGCTGTCTTCAATTGGGCGTTGCCATCCGAGTCACAGCACCAAATTGTGGAAGAAAACATTGTCCTCACTCTGCGTTTGTAAGCAGCAAGTAGCCAGAGGCAGTTTTATTACGAGCTGCAGCAAGGGAAAAACTGGTTCGGACAGAAGCCCCCCCCCCCGAGGCAGATCTTCGAATACAAGCAATTATGAAGCAGTTTATATACTGTTCATTAGATATTATAATAATAACAATTAGTCTCCTTCCCTTACAAACACCAATGGCTAACAGTTATTTTAGTTCCACCCAGATGCTCCTTATCTCAAGGTCCCTGCCAGAGTCAGCATTCTATCCTTATCTCTGTATGGAGGCGAGAGGCAAAGGCAGCGTCTAATTACAGATCTCGTGTTGTCAGGCCACAGACTTAGCCTGACTCTTGCTCTCTTGTTAACAAGACCAAGATGGCTGCACACAAATTCCCTTATTCACTTTTCCTGCCTCCACAGGACCTTGGTAGGAAATATCCCCTTCCTCCCCACACTGTTCAAATGTATAAGTGGTACATTCACACTACCAAGCCCATTATTTTGAAATAATGGGCCACGGAATTCTAACTCTGTACTGCTTTTCATTAACAGTAACGCTAATTCCAAAATAACATTAGTGTGGATGCTTTGGTGCCACTCATTTGAACTCATGGGCCTCTAGGTGGTGTCCCTCTGCTCTCCAGAGTGTTTCCTGGGGCTCTAAGTCTGAGGTAGCACATCCACATTAATGGAGCCTGCCTTGGACAAATTTCGATGCTTCCCTGTAGTGAGGACATGCTAGTTTAAATTTGTTAAATGGGGAGTTCTTGAGTCTTATTTAGTAATTTTGAAATAGTTTTCTGGTGTAGACATGGCTTTGTGATAGAGCCACAAGCCAGGAACTCTGAACTGGCTGAACAGTGCCTTGCTTTCTTAAAAATAGGTCAAGTAAAGCACAGTGAAGGATTAGGGACTTGGTTGGGAGATAAAATGGTATAGCAGGTGAGACAAAATCACTGAATTCTAGTCATTATTGAGTTCCACTCTTGGTTCTGACACTTCATGAGTTCTTTATGCTTTATACTTAAGTGAAAGTAGACTGTAATGGGCATGCACTCACTTCTACCGTACCTAAGTAATCCATCAGAAGCCCAGTCAAGGCCTGATTCAAAGCCAACTGAAGTCAATATATTGGTCTTTCCACTGACACCACTGGGCTTTGGATCAGGTCCTGAATGAGGCAGAGCTTTGTAGGAACCGTTATTAGATTCTTCTCCTCCACATGGTTCTTTAACAATCTGGTGACCCACCTGTCCCATTTGTTTACAGATTGTGTCTTCCTTCACCTACACAAAAGAAAAGGAAACAATGCAAGATGTATGTATAAATAAATAAACAAATAAATAAAACCTGTAAAATTTTACAGATTAAAAAAACAAAACAAAATCAAATAAACCTTTCATTCATTTAATAGAGAAAAAAGTTAAGGTGACTACATGACAGCATTGTAATTAACGACCACATTGTTTCCAAAATCCATGCACTTAAAGGTAAGAAAATGAATGGTTGTGATGATCACCATGTAATCTTGCACTGCCCACATAATAAGCAAACACTTTATTTTGATCATGTATGAAGAAGTACATTTTTCATCACAGCTCAAGCTTGTTTGGGGACATTTTTGGGACCCTGAGAGGGTTAATCCTGTCTAAACCACTCTGAGGATATGTCTACACTTGCACCCTAGTTCGAACTAGGGATGCAGATGTAGGCATTCGAAATAGTAAACGAAGCCGGCATTTAAATATCCCGTGCTTCATTAGCATAATCTCGGCCACATGCTGTTTCAGAACCCAGCTGTTTCGAAAGTGAAAGTGCGCTCCGGGCCGCGTTAGTTCGAATCAAACCCCTTGGTTCGAATTAACGTTACTCCTCATTTTGTAATGCACTTTCACTTTCGAAACAGCTGGGTTCCGAAACAGCACGCGGCCAAGATTATGCTATTGAAGCACGGGATATTTAAATCCCAGCTTCATTTACTATTTCGAATGCCTACATTTGCATCCCTAGTTCGAACTAGGGTGCAAGTGTAGACATACCCTCCTGAGAGCCTCAGGAGTAAGGCAATAAAGACATGTAAAAGGTTAGTATTGTTTATTATTTCTTCTTCTTCTTCTTCTATGGAACTATGATGGTATTTTATGAATCCTGGAAAATAGATTTTTCCCTTTTAAAAATGGGCACTTCACACCCACTGTGAGTGAAGTATGTTGCTGCCATTAATAATAACCATAAATAATAAAGCGCTTAGTGCTATACTTTTAAATGACTGAATTGTAAGAATCTACTTTAAAAAACTTGTATGAATGCCTATTACTTGTGTGCATATAAATGTATTCAATTAGTTCTCAAATCTTGAGTTATCTCCTGATGGAAGGCAAAACCTTTTGAATTCAGTTCCAGGCAAAAAATACTGTGCCACTTAATTCAGAAAAGGGTGGTATACACTTAACATCAGATAATGACAGAAGAGGATTTTGCTGCTTTGCCTGCACAGCTGCTAGAGAGGACAAAGAAAATAATTCCCCCCTGTTATGATCCTATGGGGTAATGATGAAACCCAGTCCACAGTGATCTCAAATAACATGGAATAGGGGAAATGAAATGGCCAAATAGGCTAAACGAGCTGGATTTTCATTGTCATGGTCCTCCATGTACTTTCCATGTTTTGTCTGTGACGCTAAGCTACTGGCTAACCTGTTTCTGAACCTGCCACTAGCACATAGAGATTACTCACCCTGGATACTGCACTTCAGCAAATACTGAATTAGCCCTGGCTAAGTAATCTTGTTAGCGTGATTCAGTGTTAAATGGATCTCGATTAAATGGGGCTTTATATTGTCCCAGCTGGAGATGATAAGCCTCCACAAGGAAATGGCAGGAGATGGAAGGAAATTGCTTTACTTCATTCTGGGACATTTAATCCCATAAAACACTTTCTACTTCCCCACCTCTCTCTTTTTATTTCAGCCCACTTCCATGGACCCGGTCTGCAGTTTTAGAATGAGGGTAGCAGTGTGTGGTGTGAAGGAAGGTCGCTTCTCATCACCTACCATTTGCCAGCTAGAAGATGAGGCAGCAGCAGGGCATTTACTAACTGTGATGATGGTGATGCTCTATTTTGATATTGTGTTCCATTTAAGAACTTCACCATTATTATCATTGCATTTCCATCAGACCTTTGCTCCTTCTTCCGCTTCTGCTATCCAGGCTTTTATAAAATGGCATAGCTGGGATAGGAGCAATCCACAGTCAGCCTATGTCCAGGAGTAGTTTGCTGAGCACCAAACAACTTGGAAAATATCTAGAGCAGTGGTTCTCCTTTTTGGCCTGTGGCCCACCTGGATCAATGAAAACCTTTCCATGGACCACCAGTTGCTAATGGAAACTCGCTGTTAATTACATAATTAGGCCTGAGCCATTTTGCTAGTGCTTCAGCTAGAAGGAACGCTTTAATTTATGCAGTAAGAAAGGAAATATTATTATTATGGGCAGTGTGGGGGAGCTTGCTTCAATGTCTCTGTCTCTATTCTGTGGATAGAGACTTCACTTTCCAGAGATGTCTCTTCAGCACAAGTAGATAGAGCCAGCAGCGGCAGCTGGCTCAGTCTGAAGCTCACTGGCTTTTGGTTCTTTCAGAGTGTATGTAAGTTTACCTTTTGAAAATCAACATACACTTCTCATTCTTTCTTTTTCACACACACAGTCTTAAACACAATCATAATTATCACACTACCAGGAGAGTGGAACAGTTCCTTGGCCACCCCACCGCACACAGCAGGCCAAATGCTGCACTGTCAACTTCATGCTGTGCTACTGGGATGTAAGACAAGGCAGAGCTTGCCCTATCACTTTCAACATTCATGTACTGCCTTATACTTGAAAGCTAGAATGTTTTCTATTAGTCTCACTGCATCTGTTTTGTGTCCTGATCGGAGTGAATCCAATCTTGGCAAGTTTTTCTCTATGTCTCTTCTACTCACTGCAAGATCACTCTTAGAAATGCAGCAAGAAAGTAGGTTTGCCAGGTAATTTCAGCAGCCCATTAGGATCTACCTTCCTCATTTGGGTGCCTTGACAATCTAATTCAGAGGTCTACAAATCACTGAATTGCACCAGAGAAGAAGGCAGATGAGTGGTGAAAAGGACTTAAATGAACCACCCCATTTACAGTCTGTGTTAAATGATCAATCTCTTTGCGAAGCTTCCAGGCACAGAGAAAGCTGTGGGTATCAAAATCCGCACTCGCCTATTACATTAGTGAATATCCTCTTCCCACTTTCCTGCATATGCCTTATTGGCAGGGATCTATGGGCCATTCCCATGAACTGAGAGAACACAAGATGGGATGCAGACACAATCTTTTCCTAATAATAAGTTAGCTGATTTGATTTTTTTCTCATTTCATTGACAGAAATATGATAAATATGCAGTTACTTGAATTTATCCCATAAATATCACATTTGAGGTAGATTTTTACACTCCTGAAATTTCCCTGACATGAATCCCAGAACCATGAAAGCAGCCCATGTTAACAATGGCTGCAATTAGACTAGAAATGATCTAATCTACTGGAGATTTCCTTCATTATCTCCCTAATCAAGGCCTCTATCAAGCTTCTTTGATGGGTTACTGGGGAAAAAAATCTTCAAGTAAACTGATGCTGGAGATAATTAATTAACTTGCCACCATCATCACTCTTAGACAGACTCAATAAAAAAAAAGAGGATGTGTCCTTCTCAATTACTGATCTTCAGGTAGTGATGAGCAAAAATACGCTACCAAATTTCAGGCTTCAGACACATCAGTGTCTGCACTTCAGAATATTTTCTCGTGCTATTTGTCATCTTGTTGGTTACTGATCTAGATGTTTTTAGAGCTG
This sequence comes from Rafetus swinhoei, assembly GCA_019425775.1. Taxonomy (NCBI): domain Eukaryota; kingdom Metazoa; phylum Chordata; order Testudines; family Trionychidae; genus Rafetus; species Rafetus swinhoei. The sequence continues at coordinate 7,821,524 of CM033438.1, forward strand.
TTTTTGTGTGTGAGCTGTTACAATATGTAAAAAAAGTATGCCACTGCTTGAGTTGTTTGTTTTTTTCCCACACCCATTGTCAGTGCTACCCAACAGTAAGTATCCCAATTTGGCCAGCACCTTTCATTCAGATTATTTTCAAATAAAAGCTACATTTGCATTCTTTGGCATAGCATGAGAAATAAAGAACAATCCAGAACTGAAAGCCAATTCAACAGAACAATACTCGAGTAACATGCCATTATGAAATGTGCTGCTGAGCAGTCCCCATAGCTTACTTAACAGGATCTGTCATAAGCAATATGAACATCTTCTCTCCTGAGGCTCATAGGTTCTTCATGGTGTCCCAGCTTTTATCTACAAATGTCTGTGAAGTCCCAAGCTTACTTGTGAAGGTTAACACTCTGAATCAGGCTGTGCAAAATGTACATTTCACCCCAACAGAAACTGGTTTGAAATCTAGTTTACATGGCTCAGATTAATTTTCCCAATATATAAGCTTCCCCTACCAAGAAGTTCTGGTTTCCTCTTCCTCTAGTTTTAATGGCCTATGAATAACATCTTTAGTTGTTTCTACACTAGCCACTAGTTTCTTAAAATTTCTGGCATTAATATCACCAGAGCAGCTTGACTTACAGGCAGCAATAAAGTCACCTAAGATAGCTCAGGTCTAGGTGACATGATGGTTAAGCAGGCACACTGTTGATACCAACTGTGAAACTGTATTAAGGATGGTAAGAGTGTGAAAAGTAAAGAGAAAAAGGCTAGTGTAGACAATGCAGCTGAGATTTCTTAAGTTCCCTTCAGACCACTTACAAAAAAGGGGGTAGGGAGGTTTTCACTTGCCCCCAGAGCCAAGAGCCTGTTCACAGAAAAGTTACCTGGATGTTTTGATGAGTTTAGTTCAGATCTAATCATCTGTCCCAAGAGATATATAAATAGGGCCCTACCGAGTTCACAGGCATGAAATATGTGTCATGGACTATGACACGGTGTCTCCCCCATGAAATCTGGTCTTTTGTGTACTTTTACTTCTACACTGCCTTCAGCTGGGTGTCTGGAAAGCATCATCTTCTGGTGAGACACTCAGCACTGAAGGTAGTGCCTTCCCCCTCCCCTTCCCCCGCCTCCCCCCAAGCAGCAACACAGAAAGGTGGCAGTACCATACCTTGTCAGAATGTAAGGATGGCAATTCTGCAAACCACTCCCCAACCTTTTTGAGAGGTTTGACATCACAGGTGTGTCTGGATGCCTGATGATTTTAACAGAAAAGGAGATCCTGAGTACCCCACTGGTGATGGTTTTTAGTTGGGGATTCCCTATCCACCCCCTTGCTGCAGTCTCTGGCTCATAAAGAATATATAATGGCCGTGCCTCCAACTGTCTGGCCCTGTACACACTTAATGGTGTGCCTTGGGAGCCTCCAGGAATAAAATTATTCCAGCAATAATCTGGATCTAACTCCAGGACAACAATTACAAACTATAAATAATATACATCTAATTGATTACATTAAAATTAACACGCCTTTACTTAACAACTTAAAGAAACAGGGTTTAACAGATTAACAGTGAATAAAATTAATAAAGTACACAGAAATAATAGGAACGTATCTATCTGGCATTTGTACTGCCACCATTTATCCCACCCCAGAGCGTGCACTACTCTGGACTCAGAGTCCCAGACACTTGCTTTCATAGGCACGCTTGAAGGTATGCAGCTGGAGTGGATACAGCACTGTGCAGATCTTGTGTGTGTTGGTCCAAGCTGAGCAGCCAGCTGCAAAATCCCTCTGCCACTGGAGCAGGCTCCACCAAATGCCAGCAGCTCTGGTTCACTGGGCTGGACACTCTGCCTCTCTTTGGACCCAGAGTTAGTCTATATCTCTGAGGTCTGTCCCAGGCAGCACTTTCCCAAAGAGCCCATTTACTTACAGCCTCCTCCTGTGTGCTGGTTTTTTGTGTAGTCCTTCTCAGCCACAGGCACAGCCAGAGTCTCTCCCCACTAGGGCAATCAACAGCCCCTGAAGCAGCCTGCTAGATCTAAGCACTGCAGGCTCTCAATCCCAGCTGTAGCTGCAACACAATAGCTCCTGGACTGGATATAAGGCTCCTCCACATCAGCCTGGCTCCCCTCTCCCAAAAAATAAAGAGCCCCAGACTGCTGAGCTCCTCTCTCAACATGCCTGGACAAGTCCTCCTTTCCTGGTTTCCTCAAGGACTCATGGGAGTTGTAGTCTCTAGGGCTAGATTACAGCACACAGTATCCTCCCAGAAACAGTCAAAGGCACCTTTAGTAAGGGGACTACATAGGAATGCTGAAGGAGAACAAGCCTAAGAACCATCTGTGATTATCTGTGCAGATCCTCCTCACTTTTTTCCAAAACGTGAACATGAAATGCCAACAGCTAATTCAATTGAAATTGCTGTCAGGCCCAGATTGCTGGGCCTATAACCCTTTCCCTGTTTCAGTTAAGCTGAAATGCTTTGGCAAGGAAATGGATTTGTACCAGATGGTTCTCCCAGTAACTTGGTAAATCCAGTTCTTAGGCTTTAACCACAAAGAGGCTTAAAATCAATTAGCAAATATTTTTAAAGGGGGCTTCTGCGATGAACAAGGAGCGTGAGGAATGTCATTGATTAGGAGCTTTTCAGGGCTTACAGACCAAAAGGATGAATAAGAAAGGTGCTTTTAAGAAAGGTGCTTTATAAATGGGGTGATACATGAAATGGGGTGAAGCTTACAAGGAGATGCTTCAATATTATCTTGTTTTTAAGCCTTTGTGAGTTATTTTCAGGATTCTATTTTCAACATTAATTCATATTTATACGACATTCTTGAAGATGAAAATATTCCTCCTTTTCCCAGTAGGATAATGAACAAGGAACAACGTAGTCTGTGATGTCCTGCAGTCAATGGAAGAACAGCTGTGCATTTTCATCCAGAATGTCAAACTGCAGTTCTAGAGATGGGTAGGTGGGCCCTGGAACAGGACATTATATGGCATCAGCAACCAGCAACTTTCACTTCAGCTCCCAGGTTCTTATTTTATCTTTGATTGCTAACATACGCACAAATACTGAGCTAGGTATATGAAAAGTGCCTGTCTTTGCTGGGCACTGCAAAAATGCCTGCATTAGGAGACTGAGAGCCAAGCAAATACTTCACAAATATCCGTCAAATATTTGTTCAGATAAAATGATGAATTCACTTTGTGTATGTTTGCGTTCCACAAGCATTCTAGCAGAATTATTTGAAAAAAAAAATCAAATATTACACACTATTTGTGGTAAGCAAATTTTGAATATGTTCATTTCGCTTATCTACCATGGAAACCTGAGTCTAGAAGCTACTCTCCTCCAATCACGGTGCATCAGCAATACCATATGACCTATGTCCAGTCATAACCCAACCGACAGAATTCAAATTTACCATACTGAATTGTCATAATCAAGGGTTCATGTGTAATCTACAGAACAAGAAAAATTTGCAGAAATTATTCAGCAGTAACTTCAACAAACAAATATATATGAGAAATTGTGAAGTGCTCATAGATTGATTATAGAAAGTAAATTAATAAAATACAATACAATTTTTTTCTATAAATACCTCAGGTTCCTTTGTTATTATAAGCAAATTAGAACATTTATTATTTACCTCTGTACAGACATGAAAAACGATATGGTCCCTGCTGCAGGAATTTGCAGTCTGAAGTCATCCTATAAATTTAGGGAAGAGGACTGGGGCCCCTGAAATTTCTTGACAGGCAGTAAAGAATAGTACATGTCTGGCAGTTCTTTGTGGTGTTCTCTTTCTTATACTTGATTAAAAGGTAAGGCTATTTCATCGCATAGGCAGTTAGTATTTTTCCAAAAAGAAGATTCTGAGGTTTTGAACAATCAAGCAATATGAGCCCTGCTTTCTATACAGTACATAATATATGGTGATATATATTAGGTTTAAACAGGGCCCTAACAAATTCACAGTCAATTTTTGTCAATTTCATGATCATAGTATTTTTAAAATTGTAAATTAAATAATTTCAGGTATTTATTTCTGAAATTTTACAGTGTTGTACCTGCAGGTCCCCAAGTAACCCGGGGAGGAAAAAGGGGGTTACACCTAAATATGAGATCTATGCTGTGCATAATGGTTCCTTTCCATTTTATTGTTTTTAAATAGTGGGAGGAAATTTGGTGACAGTGAGGAGATCACAGAACTGGAATGAGTAAATAATAGTGAAGGCAGGTGCATTATTTCTGTCAAGGCAGTTAAGTTCCATTCTGTGTTTTTACAGTGTGTACCACCATGGGGTTCATAGATGTTACCCCATGTGACAGGTGGACTACGTCCAGAAACCCCCTGCCAGAGGCCCTGTGGTCCTGCCACACCCTGCCTCAGAAAAAGGCCATACACAAGTCCTCCAGCCCATTAGAGTGTCTGTGGAGAAACGAGCCAATCGGGGGCCAGGAAGGCCTATAAAAGGAGCTACAAGACTAGAGGAGGGCTGAGTTGCCAAAGAGGCCTTCAGCATCCACCAGAAGGTGGCGCTTGAAGGAGATGACTGCCATCCTATCACACCCCAGTATAAACAACACATAATAACACAATGCTGTCTTCTCTGTAGTACCATTGAAATGTCATTTTTTGTATTAGCACTTAAAACACTGAACTATTGGTAAGTTTTCAAACAATTTTAGCTTCTATGTTATTTATTTCATAATAAAGATGTAAGCGATTAGTTGAGTAGTCCCTTGACACGTCACTTCCTCCCTCTTGCTGCCCCTATCAGAGGCAGCAGGGGAGTGGGAGCAGGAACCAGTGCTGGGGGGGAGCCGGCTTAAAAGATGGCTGTGGGTGCCCCGCTTATAAGCTAATCCACTAGTCAATGGAAATTTCATTGACTAGTCAATTAGTTGATTAAACTAAATGTAACATCCCTATTTCATAATAGACTCTTGAAACTTTACAACATTTGCTTTTCCTCCATCATCTAGGCATGCAGTGGTTGCTAAGTAGGGTTGTATAACATCCTAGAGCAGTGTTTCTCAAAGTGGTCTGCAGATCCACTCTGAGAAATCTACTAACTAGCCGCTTCAGTTTGTTTATTTACCAGCTCCACAGCCATGGAGCCTCGTGGCTCCCATTAGCTCTGGTTTGCCATTTGCATCCAAGGGGAGCCATGTGAATCTATGAGGAAGTTAACTGCTCCTATGCACTCTCAGACAGTGAATAGTCTGTCCCAGGATGAACATAGGAATATAAGAACATAAGATTGGCCATACTGGGTCAGACCAAAGGTCCATCTAGCTCAGTATCCTGTCTGCCAACAGTGGCCTATACCAGATACCCTAGAGGGAGGGATCACACCCACCACCAGAGAAACAGAGGCTAGGAATACCATTTCTACCTATCCTGGCTTATAGCCATTGATGGACCTAACCTCCATGAATCTATCTAGCTCTTTTTTGAACCCTGTTAAAGTCCTAGCCTTCACCACATTCTCTGGCAAGGAGTTCCACAGTTGACTTTGTGCAGAGTGAAGAAAAACTTCCTTTTGTTTGTTTTAAACCAGCTGCCTATTAATTTGATTTGGTGACCCCTAGTTCTTATATTGTGGGAATAAGTAAGTAACTTTTTCACTTTTTCCATACCAGTCATGATTTTATAGACCTCTATCATATCCCCTCTTAGTCTCCTCTTTTCTAAGATGAAAAGTCCAAGTCTTTTTATTCTCTCTTCATGCTTCCATCTTATTGGTCTGAAGCGCCTTCAAGACCATGACTTGCTCATCTACCTTGAAGGAATTCTCTCTGGCATGTTCATCATAACAGGCCTTCTGCTCTTGCTGAGCATTGGGCAAGTTTTGTTGAGCAAGGGCTAAAGAGTCTCTGATGGTGTTTTGTAAGTTGTCTACAAAATCTACAATATTCGTTTCTGGAGAAGGGGTAGCCCCCTCCCATTGCTGTTTTACTAATTGCAATGGTCCCTTAACCTCAAGGCCATAAACAAGTTCAAAGGGAGAGAATCCTAAACTGGGATGGAGTATATCTCTGTAGGCAAACAGTAACTGCTGCAACACCAGGTCCCATTGGAGTGTTCATTTATGGATTTGCTTATCATAGTTCCCAATGTTCCATTAAATCTCCACAAGGCCATTTGTCCGGTGGTGGTAACGGGTGGTTCACCCCATGAGCTTCCCAAAGAAGTTCCATGGTCCCTGCCTGAAAGATAGTCCTTGAATCTGTAAGGATCACAGAAGGCCAACTTACCCTGGCAAAAATATGTTAGTGCCTGGCACAAGCTCTTGGCTGTGGTGTTCTCCCGGGGAGAGGCATAAGGATCTTGTGCAAAAACGGTTTTTTGCACAAAAAGGAAATGTCTACACTGCTTGTTTTTGTGCAAAAACCCCTCGCACAAAAACGCACCAAAAGAGATTATGCAAATGAAGCGTGAGAAAATGCTAATCCGTGCTTCATTTGCATTGCCTCTTTCAGCAATACTCATAGTGTAGACGTAGCCCCATAGTATTCTTGCCAGCAAGTTAATGAAGTATAGACTGGATAAATGGACTGTCAGGTGGATAGAAAACTGACTAGACTGTCATGCCCAACAGGTAGTGATCAATAGCTCAATGTCTGGTTGATAGTCAGTATCAACTGGAGTGTCCCAAGGGTCGGTTCTAGAGCCGGTTTCATTCAACATCTTTATTAATGACCTGGTTGAGGAGATGGATCCACCCTTAGCAAGTTTGCAGATGACACTAAGCTGGGGGGGAGGTAGATATGTTGGAGGGTAGGGATTGGGTCTAGAGTGACCTAGACAAATTGGAGGATTAGGCCAAAAGAAATTAACTGGTTATCTAAGGTGTTTGTACAGCAATGCGAGAAGCCTGGGTAACAAACAGGAAGAATTGGAGGCCCTGGCCCAGTCCAAGAGCTACGATTTGATTGGGATAAAAGAGACTTGGTGGGATGACTCGCATGACTGGAGCACTGTCATGGAAGGATATAAATTGTTCAGGAAGAACAGGCAGGGGAGAAAAAGGAGGTGGAGTTCCACTGTATGTAAGAGAGCACTATGATTGCTCAGAACTCCAGTATATAGAGGGAGAAAAGCCTTTTGAGAGTCTATGGGTCAAGTTTAGAGGTGTAAGCAACAGCAGTGATGTTGTGGTTGGTGTCTGCTACAGACCTCCGGATCAGGTGGATGAAGTAGATGAGGCTTTCTTCGGACAACTGAGAGAAGTTTCCAGATCACAGGCCCTGGTTCTTGTAGGAGACTTTAATCACCCTGACATCTGTTGGGAGACCAATACAGCAGTACACAGACAATCCAGGAAGTTTTTGGAGAATGTTGGGGATAACTTCTTGGTACAAGTGCTGAAGGATCCGACCAGGGGCCGTGCGCAGCTTGACCTTCTGCTCACAAACAGGGAGGAACTGATAGGGGAAGTAGGGGTGAGTGATAACCTGGGAAGCAGTGATCATGAGATGGTAGATTTCAGGATCCTGACCAAAGGAAGAAATCCTTTGAAAAGAGATTTGAAAAGAAAACCAAAGAAAAGAGAGTAGTAAAATACACACCTTGGACTTCAGAAAAGCAGACTTCAGCTCCCTCAGAGACCTGATGGGCAGAACCCCCTGGGATGATAACATGAAGAGGAAAGGAGCCCAGGAGAACTGGCAGTATTTTAAAGAAGACTTATTGAAGGCTCAGAAAGAAACCATTCCAATGCGTAGCAAGAGAAGCAAATATGGTAGGAAACAAGATTGGCTTAACGGGGAAATCCTTGGTGAATTTAGGCACAAAAAGGGAGCTTACAAAAAGTGGAAACTTGGACAGATGACTAGGGATGTGAAGGATAACAAGAAAGGTTTCTACAGGCATGTTAGCAAGAAGAAGGTGATCAGAGAGCGTGTGGGGCCGCTACTAGGTGAAGGAGGTAATCTAGTGACAGATGATGTAGGGAAAGCTGAAGTACTCAATGCTTTCTTTGCCTCTGTCTTCACGGACAAGGTCAGCTCCCAGACTAATGTGCTAAGTGACGCAATATGGGACAAAGGTGGACAGTCTTTGGTGGGGAAAGAAAAGGTTAAGAACTGTTTTAAAAAGCTAAACGTACATAAATCCATGGGTCCGGACTTAATACATCCGAGGTTACTGAGGGAGTTGGCAAATGTCATTGAGGAGCCTTTGGCCGTTACCTTTGAAAAGTCGTGGAGATCAGGAGAGATCCCGGATTATTGGAAAAAGGCAAATGTAGTGCCCATCTTTAAAAAAGGGAAGAAGGATGATCCAGGGAATCTTACCTCAGTCCCTGGAAAAATCATGGAGGGGATCCTCAAAGAATACATTTTGAAGCACTTGAAAGAGGGGAAGGTGATCAGGAATAGTCAGCATGGATTCATGAAGGGCAAGTTGTGCCTGACCAATTTGATTAGCTTCTATGATGAGGTAACTGGCTCTGTGGATATGGGAAAGTAAGTGGACGTGATATACCTTGACTTTAGCAAGGCTTTTGTTACGGTCTCCCACAATATTCTTGCCAGCAAGTTAAGGGAATGTGGATTGGATAAATGGATGGTAAGATGGATAGAAAGCTGTCAGGCCCAACGGGTAGTGATCAACGGCTCGGTGTCAGGATGGAGGTCGGTTTCTAGCGGAGTGCCCCAAGGTTCGGTTCTGGGACCGGTTTTGTTCAACATCTTTATTAATGACCTAGATCAGGGGATGGATTGCACCCTCAGCAAGTTTGCGGATGACACTAAGCTGGAGGAGAGGTATTTATGCAGGAGGGCAGGGATAGAGTCCAGAGGGACTTAGACAAATTGGAGGATTGGGCCACAAGAAATCTGATGAGGTTCAACAAGGACAAGTGTAGAGTCCTGCACTTGAGACGGAAGATCCCAAGCATTGTTATAGGCTGGGGACCAACCGGGTAAGTAGCAGTTCTGCAGAAAAGGACCTGGGGATTACAGTGGATGAGAAACTGGATATGAGTCAACAATGTGCCCTTGTAGCCAAGAAGGCTAATGGCATATTAGGTTGCCTCAAGAGGAGCATTGCCAGTAGATCCAGAGATGTGATTATTCCTCTTTATTCGGCTCTGGTGAGGCCACCTCTGGAGTATTGTGTCCAGTTCTGGGCCCCCAATTACAGGAAGGATGTGGATGCATTGGAGAGGGTCCAGTGGAGGGCTACCAAAATGATTAGGGGGCTGGAGCATATAACCTATGAGGAGAGGCTCAGGGAGTTGGGTCTATTTAGTCTACAGAAGAGAAGAGTGAGAGGGGATTTGATAGCAGCCTTGAACTTCCTTAAGGGAGATTCCAAAAAGGCTGGAGAAAGGCTGTTCACAGTAGTGATGTATGGCAGAACAAGGAACAATGGTCTCAAGTTGCAGTGGGAGAGGTCCAGGTTGGATATTAGGAAAAACTATTTCACTAGGAGGGTGGTGAAGCACTGGAATGGGTTACCTAGGGAAGTAGTGGAGTCTCCATCCCTAGAGGTGTTTAAGTCTCGGCTTGACAAAGACCCTGCTGGGATGATTTAGTTGGGGTTGGTCCAGCTTTGGGCAGGGAGTTGGACTCGATGACCTCCTGAAGTCTCTTCCAGCCCTAGGAGTCTATGATTCTATTATTTCCACTTCCTCATGCTTCATCTGCATTTCCGCTTGCTTCATTTGTACGAAGAACTCCATCGCATCCTTAGTTAGAGATCTGCCTGCCTTAAGGACACTCTCCCACCTTGAAGACGGTGATGGAGGAGGGGCATGGCCTCCATCCGCTGCTTCTGCCCCCACTAGATTACTTCCCCCTGGGCTCACCGGGACATCCTCCTTTTCCCCCTCCTCAGGGTGTGAGTCTTCTTTGGAGGTGGACATCTGGCTCTGATCTGAGGCTGTTTTCACCTTGATGTGTCGCTTAGGGAGAGTTGGTTGCTCTGGGGCCACCCTGCACAACCACAAATGAATGTACTGGGCTTTTTCCCTGCCCTGCTCTAGCCTAGCTGTCCAGTTGCACTGAAAGCTAGGGGGAAAAAACCACTGTTTGGTTTGGACTCTCTGGGGGTATGTCTACACTACAAAGTTAATTCGAACTAACAGCCGTTAGTTCGAATTAACTTTAATAGGGGCTACACATACAAACCGCTAGTTCGAATTTAAATCGAACTAGCGGAGCACTTAATTCAAACTAGGTAAACCTCATTCTACGAGGAGTAACGCCTAGTTCGAATTAAGTAGTTCGAATTAAGGGCTGTATAGCCACTTAATTCGAACTAGCTGGAGGCTAGCCCTTCCCAGGTTGCCCTGGTGGCCACTCTGGGCCAAACCAGAGAAACTCTTCTGCCCCCCTCCCGGCCCCGGAGCCCTTAAAGGGGCACGGTCTGGCTACAGTGCTTGTGCCAGTTGCAAGCCTGCCAGCGCCCAGCCAGCAGACCCTGCACCTGGCACAGCATGAGCCAGCCACCTGCTGCCACCCAGCCCTCCGCCTCTTCCCAGGACCAGGCTGGCAGCTCACAGGAGCCTGCCCAGGGCCGCAAGAGGCGGGCACCTGCCTGGTCTAGTGCGGAGATCGTGGACCTCATCGAGGTTTGCGGGGAGGCCTCCAACGTCCACGATCTCCACACTAGGCACAGGAATGCGGCCATCTAGGGCAGGATAGCTGCCAGCCTGGCCACCAAAGGCCACATGCGAACCCAGGAGCAGGTTTGCATGAAAATCAAGTTGGTCCAGTGAGACCCCCGACCCTGAGCCCTGAGCTTAGAACATAAGAACATAAGAACGGCCGTACTGGGTCAGACCAAAGGTCCATCTAGCCCAGTAGCCTGTCTGCCGACAGCGGCCAGCACCAGGTACCCGGAGGATGGACCGAAGACAATGACCAAGCCATTTGTCTCGTGCCATCCATCTCCAGCCTTCCACAAACAGAGGCCAGGGACACCGTTCCTACCCCCTGGCTAATAGCACTCCATGGACCCAACCTCCATGAATTTATCTAACTTTTCTTTAAACTCTGTTATAGTTCTAGCCTTCACAGCCTCCTGTGGCAAGGAGTTCCACAAGTTGACTATGTGCTGTGTGAAGAAGAACTTTCTCTTGTTAGTTTTAAACCTGCTGCCCATTAATTTCATTTGGAGTCCTCTAGTCCTTCTATTATGGGAACTAATGAAGAACTTTTATGTATTCACCCTCTCCACACCACTCATGATTTTATATAGCTCTATCATATCCCCCCTCAGTCTCCTCTTTTCTAAGCTGAAAAGTCCCAGTCTCTTTAGCCTCTCTTCATATGGGACCTGTTCCAAACCCCTAATCATTTTAGTTGCCCTTTTCTGAACCCTTTCCAAGGCCAAAATATCTTTTTTGAGGTGAGGAGACCACATCTGTACACAGTACTCAAGATATGGCATACCATAGTTTTATACTTCCCCTCCTCCTTCTTCCCCTGGCTTCCCCCTTCCAGCTCCCTCCTCCTAGGTTTCCCCCTCCGCTCTTCCACCCTCTCTCTTCCCCTCTCCCACCTCCTTTCCCCAGTCTCCCCAGAGGTTAATCCCCCTCCCCCCCAGTTTTGTTAAATAAAGAGAGTTTCTATTTTTGAACACACGTGTCCTTTATTTTTACATCAGGAAGGGGCTAGGGAGGGTAAGTGGAAGGAGGTGAGGAGGAATGGGGCACGAGCCCCCGATGGGGAGGACTGGGGTGGCTCTGCGGGCTCCTCGGGGTGGAAGCTCTCCTGCAGGGCCTCCAGGATCCTGACAGCCCCCCGATTGACCTCCCCGGATGGCAGCCTGCGGCACGTGCAGCCGGGCTGATGGCCGAGTGCTGTGATGTGCCGAGTGTGGGCACTCAGGGCACTCCAAGACAGGACTGCTTTGCTGTCCCTCATTGAGTTAGACAAGCAAGCGGGGAACCCTGAGAACTGTCTGTCCGGGGTGGGGGTCGGGTCCCTTTAAGCACAGCCCTCGGCTAGCCTGAGGCAGCAGCTCCACACTTTAAGTCCCAACCTGATGCCCTGCCGGCACTCTTCCGGCCAGCCTTAACTTCGGTTCAGGGTCCACTCCATGTGGACATGCTATTTCGAATTAGCAAAACGCTAATTCAAATTAGTTTTTAGATCTAGATGCACTAATTCAAATTAGCTTATTTCGAATTAACTAATTTGAATTAAGTTAGTTCGAATTAGTGCTGTAGTGTAGACATATCCTGGCTGTGCAGATTTAATATTCTGTGTGCCTTTCCCCCTCAGGCAGCAAAAGAGAGAGAGAAAAGTCCCAACACTTCCAAATAGCAAAACAGAAAAAAAATGTCCTTTTAAAATCCTGTGGTCTGTGTTCCTGTTTCAAAAGGATGCCACCACTCTGCCACGTTGTCAGAGATGTCCAGCACTCCTCCTTTCCATCACAAGGTCTGCCAAACAGAAAGGAATAAAATTGTGTGGAAAAAATATTCATTCATGGCACACAATGGAAAGTATGAAAGTAAAACTGAAATATATCTGGTATTTTTTACCCAAAGGCAGAAAAATTCCATCACTGTCAGGTAAATTGTTTATTTGTGTGTCATTTAAATTCTTTATTTTCTCTGTGTTTCAGCAAAGAATAAATCATCAAATAAGCCACTGCAAGAAAACAACCTTTGAAGCAGACAAGAAGAAGTAGGGATTTCATTTTGGATTATTTCAGTGCAAGAGGTTTAGTTATTTCTTTTATGATGGCATGGTCCCAGAAAAGGTTTGTGTGCTTTCAAACTGCACAGTTTCCCACCCCACCATGAAGGTACAGGTGAGGCTGGGATGGTTAGTCTATTGATAGGAACATAAAAGAATAGTTGGAGATCAGAATGGCATCCGAGGGAGAATGAAGCATATTCATAGTAAAGACGTTAGGCAGCACAACATACTTTGTTAACACATATAATATTGCAACTTAGAACAATGTCAAAATATCTGTTTCTCTGAGTGTTGGCTTACTTTGTGCTATTGTACTTTGAACTATTTGACTTGCATGCCTAGATTTTTAGAAGTTGAGAGTTATGCTTATGCTATAAATCATTCAAAGGGTTGCTTTTAAAGCTTGTTTGTCAAAAATTCACAAATTAGATTTTTAAAAGCATTCCAAAATTGTTTGACATAAGTGGTTATTTTTATATTTTCAATCAACTCAGTATGGTCAACGTTGTTTGAAAATTTGAAATGTTTGATGAAAGAATTGAAATGTTGTTGCAAAATGTTTTCTGTATTTTTCAAACAGCTCTAGTTATTTTTCCTTAAGTTTGCAATAAGATCTCTGAGCTTACTTACACCTCTGTATCATGAGGCATTAATGATTTTCATGTGGTGAAACGTGTCCTATATTTTTATTGTTTTATTTTTATTGTTTGCTGGGATTTTCTTTTAATTAAACTAAAGTGAACACAAGTGAACTCCTTTATTCCTTTATTTCTAAAGCTATGGTAGCTTACACTGAACATGGTAGTGAACTCTAGAGAACATACATGATGGTTGCTCAGATTTCAAAGCCAGCACATTAACTCAGACAGTTAACTCCTCCAATGTGGAACCATTAACTTTATCTGTGGGTTGGCATGTGGAGGCGTAAGATTTTATTCCTTTCCCCCCAGCTTTTGGCATTGAATTATTTTAAAGGTGTATAGATTCTTGGTGTCTCTTGCTTTCAATGGGTGGCTGGTTTTAAAAATAGGTTTATTGTATTTTCACATCTGTCCCTTACTGAAACAGTGATGATTTTTTATCATTGTCATTAATTAGGGGCCTGATTCAGCAAAACACCTGTTTATGGGCTTTAATTCCACTTATTTCAATAGGGGGGCCTCACAAAAATGAGAAACAAACAAACAAACTCACCAATGTGGCCCCAGACTGAGAAGCAGAAAAACAACCCCCATATCCCCCTCACACACTAGAGCAGGGCTACTCAACATTCGGCTCCGCGGCCCATTTGTTTGTGGCCCGTGGTGCGGTTTGGGTTTACGCAGGGCTCAACACGTAGCCCGCAGGTGGGAGCCAAAGCAAAAAAGTAGTTAATATAATGGTCTTCTGTTGATATGCATTTTACTAGTTAAATTCCTGGACCGTCATTACTCGTTAAAAGTGCTGTCATATGGGTGGAAATCGGGTAAATATTGCATTTTATTAAAATCAGCAGAACTGACTTAAATGGGGCCTGTGTGTTGTGTAGTCTTGCCTTAATCTTTGTATTCATGCACATCAGTGTGAAAGAAGATATTTGCATATATTTGCATATATATTTGCATGTATATGCAACCATACTTAAGTTGCGGCCCTCGGCATGTCCTGTGAATGTCATTGTGGCCCCCGGGGCTTCCAAAGTTGAGTAGCTCTGCACTAGAGCCTAGGGAGGCCCAGGCTAGTGGATTTTGTGGCCCCCCTAGACTCTGGGGTGGCACCAAAATGAGGGGCTCAGTGTGTGGGAGGGAGGCTGCCAGGAAGCAGGCTTGGGGTATGAGGTCTGGGCTGGAGGGAGGGTCCAGGAGTGGACTAGGTCTGAGCAGGAAGGTGAGTGCAGGAGTGGGCTGTGGGTGAGGGGGCTGGGTGGGAGGTAGGGTGCATGGACATAGATGGGGTGTGAGGTCTAAGTGAGAAGGTGGATACAGGAGCAGGCTGGGAGTGGGGGGTCTGGGCAGGAGGGGATGTGCAGGAGCCTCTTCCTCCTCCCATCAGGCACAGGCCGTGGGTCAGATCAAGAGCCTGTGAAGCTCTGAGCTCCCACTCCTGTAGCGGGGAGCCAGCAATGGCACTCCAGCCCCTAGGAGGGTATTGAGGGGAGGCTGCAGGGCTGGAGCACCAGCACCAGTTCTCTGATGCTGGGGTGGGGTGTGTGGATCCAGGCAAGCCAAGGGCTGATCCAGCTCCCAGGTCTTAGTTTACCCACCCCTGCCTTAAGCACTGCTCTAAATGAAGTAACAAGACATTTGGAACACCAGTAGTCTCCAAAATTAGGGCTCTTAAACGAATCATGGCAAAAGGTGCTAATGAGTGTGTGTGTGTGTGTGTGTGTGTGTGTGTGTGTGTGTTCTTGCACACAAACTAACCCAAAGCATTAGAGCAAACTAACATAGGAAATGCTTTCATCTTACTAGTTGTGCCTTGTCTATTAGAGAAAATTTACACTTTGGAAAAGCTTATGTCATACTGTAGATGAAAGACAATGAGAGCAATATACGGCAATTCCAAATCATAGATCTTCAATAGTTACAGGGCTGAGACACTCAGATTCACAGAAACTTTGCACGTACTCACATGAGCACGGCCTCAGTGAAACAAGAGGCTCCTGTCCTTTCTTTAAAATTTGCTTTCACTTTATCTAAATAAAATAGCTGATTTTACTTAATTACTTGGTCCATGACTTTGATTCCATTGGGACTTACGTACAAGTGTGCACTGATTTCAATGTGGAGAAGTGAGAGAGAGCACTTTGAAAGAAGAGACAAATTCTACCTCAGCTGCACTAGTGTAGGTAAGAAGTAACTCTGCGGAAGTCAGTGGAGTTATTCCTGATTTACCTGGTTATGTATCAGAGCAAATCTGGTCCCAAATTAGTGAGAAACTCATGTCCTACTCCAGTTCCCATTTATGTCAATAAAGTGTCTCTTTGACTTCACTAGGAAACAGATTGATACCCAGAGAATGGGGGCCATGCAGAAAAACGTGAACCAGTATTTACTGGTTAGAGTAGTGATGCAGTGGCCTGGGTCTTTTCCCAATCTTGCCATTGGCTCCACTGGGTGGCCTTGGAAAAATCTCTTACATAAGAACATAAGAACGGCCATACTGGGTCAGACCAAAGGTCCATCTAGCCCAGTAGCCTGTCTGCCGACAGTGGCCAGCACCAGGTGACCCAGAGGGGGTGGACTGAAGACAATGATCAAGTGATTTGTCTCCTGCCATCCTTCTCCAGCCTCTGACAAACAGAGGCCAGGGACACCATTTCTATGCCCTGGCTAATAGCCTTTTATGGACCTAACCTCCATGAAATTATCTAGCTTCTCTTTAAACTCTGTTCTAGTCCTAGCATTCACAGCCTCCTCCGGCAAGGAGTTCCACAGGTTGACTACGTGCTGTGTGAAGAAGAACTTTCTTTTATTAGTTTTAAACCTGCTACCCATTAACTTCATTTGGTGTCCTCTAGTTCTTCTGTTATGGGAACTAATAAATAACTGTTCTTTATTCACTCTCTCCACACCACTCATGATTTTATATACCTCTATCATATCCCCCCTTAGTCTCCTCTTTTCTAAACTGAAAAGTCCCAGTTGCTTTAACCTCTCCTCATATGGGACCCGCTCCAAACCTCTAATCTTGATGCCTCACTTTTCCCAACTGTAAGCAGAGATGGACCTCTGTGATGGCGTTCCGATCCAAATACCAGTATCAGGAGTACGCAGTGATAGGAGGCATGTTCGACTCTACAGGATGACTTTTTCAGTCACACCTTTGCCACAGGCTCACTCTGGCTGGCCATGGATAAAGGAGAGATGCAGAACCTTCCCAATGTTTGTGTGGTCCAGATCCTTTCTTGCACTTTGGGTCCTTCTCTGCTGCAAACTGATAACAAACACCCACCACCCTCCCAGGGCATTGTGATTTGTAAATTGTTGGGCTGAGACTATTGGATGAGAGGCAGTAGGAGCAAGCATTAGTATTATATCCATCCCATGGTATTGGAAGTAGCAGGAGGAAGGGTGCTGTAGCACCCCCAACTTTGGCATCTGGCTTCCCCATGCCCAGGGACTAGCCCTACTGCTGACCCACTAGTCCCAGTCCCGGCCTCTGGACAGCTCCTCTGGGGTCCTGCTGGCCCCACTGGCTTCGGCTCCACCTGGGATCCCATCATCTGCCATCCCCGGGACTCTGTAGCCTGCCATCCCCATGGTGCAAGCCACTGGCCTTGCAGGCTCCACTGCCACTCGGGGTCCTGCTACTGGCCTGAGTCTCTGCAGCCGCCTCCAATTATGGCTAGGTTACCAACTCTGCCCGACTAGATGGACTGGATGCCATGTGCTGCAATGGTTTCCTGTCCAGTCTGGGACACTTGGTGATCCTAGGTGTGACACCACCCAGCCTGTGGCAGTGAGTGGCATGAACAGATGTGTGGGTGCAGCTCAGCAGCCCCATCCAAAAAATAGTGCACCACTGATCCTGCCTGCAAACTGTGACTAACTCCAGCGGCTGATACAGCTCCCTTTGGGACAGGGTACTTTTCGAAGGAAGGGGGCTATACAGCATATACTGTGTTACAGCCAGTATATGGCATGTGGAAAGAGAGAGAACCCCACTCCTACTCACAACCAGTAATAGAAGTAATAATAAATATAATTAATATCTTAATTATCCTAACCGATGGAAAACTGGATGGAAAGCAGCACAGAGAGGTGTATTGTTGGTTTCTTTTAAAATACTGTGTCTGTGTCAGGAGCTCTGTAATTCCTTTGGCTGCGTCCTCTCTCAGGACTGTGGTGCCAGGCTGATGGATGGGTAAAGCTGCTGCAGAATATTCTATAGTGTTAGATTGCCTGAAGGCACTCAGTAAGCAACATAGAAGGGGATTGAAGGGATCAGGAGAGCTAATTACTCAGCTGGCAGGGTTGTGGGTCCCCTGTAATGGTGCAGCTAGTGGTGATGGAGAGAGGGAGGGGGGAAATGGAAGAGGATAAGGCAATGGCAGGAGTTAGAACAATATTAGAATAAATAAGAACATAAGAACGGCCATACTGGGTCAGACCAAAGGTCCATCTAGCCCACTATCCTGTCTTCCGACAGTGGCCAATACCAGATGCTCCAGAGGGAGGGAACACAACAAGTATCCTCATGTGATCCCTCTCCTGTCACCCATTTCCAGACACACAGAAGCTAGGGACACCATTCCTACCCATCCTGGCTAATAGCCATTGATAGACCTAATCTCCATGAATATATCTAGCGCTCATCTGAACCCTCTTAAAATCCTAGCCTTCACTGCATCCTCTGGCAAGGAGTTCCAGAGGTTGACTGTGTGCTGAGTGTAGAAAAACTTCCTTTTGTTTGTTTTAAACCAGCTGCCTATTAATTCCATTTGGTGGCCCCTAGTTCTTATATTGTGGGAATAAATAAATAACTTTTTCTTATTCACTTTTCCACATCAGTCATCATGAACATAAGAACATAAAAACGACCACACTGGGTCAGACCAAAGGTCCATCTAGCCCAGTATCTTGTCTGCTGAGAGTGGCCTATATGGGTACGTCTACACTAGCCCCCTAGATCGATCTAGGGAGGCTAATGAGGGCGACCGAAATTGCAAATCAAGCCCGGGATTTAAATATCCGCGCTTGATTTGCATATTCCGTCGTCGCCATTTTAGAAAGTGACTAGCCCAAGTAACTGCCGCGTCTACACGGCAGTGAAAGCGGGATTCGATTTAAAGCCCTAAATCGAATTAGCTGGTAAACCTCCTTGCAGGAGGAATACCAGCTAATTTGAGTTAGGCTTTAAATCGAATCCGCTTCACCGCCGCGTAGACACGGGCAGTTACGCCAGGCTAGTCAATTTCTAAAATGGCGACCGTTAGGAACATGCAAATCAAGCGTGGGATATTTAAATCCCGGGCTTGATTTGCAATTTCGGTCACCCTCATTAGCCTCCCTAGATCGATCTGGGGGCTAGTGTAGTCGTACCCTACCAGATGCCCCAACATAGAAGAGGATTGAAGGGATCAGGAGAGCTAATTACTCAGCTAGCAGGGTCCCCTGTAATGGTGCAGCTAGTGATGATGAAGAGAGGGAGGGGGGAAATGGAAGAGGAGAAGGCAATGGCAGGAGTTAGAACAATATTAGAATAACTAAGAAAATAAGAACTTTTCCACGTCAGTAATGATTTTATAGACCTGTATCATATACCCTCTTAGTCTCCTCTTTTCTAAGGTGAAAATTCCAAGTCTTTTTAATCTTTCTTCATATGGGACCCATTCCAAACCCCTAATCATTTCTGTTGCCCTTTTCTGAACCTTTCCCAATGCAAATATATCTTTTTTTAAGATAAGCCAACCACATCTGTAAGCAGTATTCAAGATGTGGGAGTACCATGGTTTTATATAGAGGCAATAAGATATTTTCTTTCTTATTCTCTATCCCTTTAAAAAAAAGATATTAGCAGGGATGAATTTCTGAACTAAGAGGGCACAAAAAGGAAATCTGTTTCCTCCCTGCCTGGAAGGAGTTCACAGAGCAGCCCACTAAGCAAAGAGTGGGATGGGGGAGGGAGGAGGGCAGGACCGAGCACTGAGCTCACTTTAACTATATCTCTCTCACCACTCAGATCAGTGGCATGCTGGGCGGCATATGTAGAGCACAGCAACACTGGAGGTAGGAATATGATTATGCAGCACTCCCTCTAGGTATGGGTGCATCCTAAGATCCTTCTTCGCTTACATGTCCCAAGGGAGAAATGGTGACCAATGACAGGTATTGGAGAACCATTCTCCCTACCCCCATTGCCGCCTGTAAACATTGGTGTGGCTGGCATTGTTCTTTTCTTGCCCGATGCTAGAAAGCAATCCGTGAATTGAAGGCTTTGTGTAGTGTTAATAATCATAAATCAGATCTTTCGGGTACTTATGCACTCGCTCACTGTTCTAGGAATCAATTTGCTCAGTTACAAAACAAAACAAAACAAAAAGTCCCTGAGCTCTGATGCTGGAAAGGTACCTAAAATAGAAGGACAATACCAAGATGGCTTTTGCTGCCCTGCCCTGGCTCAGAGCACCACATACGACAAGCCAGGGATTTGGGCTTATGAGAGCTTTGCTGCAGTGCTGGGTAAGCATCACAGAATGGAATAAATAACTCCAGCACAGTGCCTTGCCTGCAAACAGCTCAACAAAGAAAAAAGGAGATGGTTGGCGCAAATCACTTATGTACAGAATTCTTAAAAAGGGGATAGAAATTAATCAGAGTCGTTCAAGGCTTCAGACAGCAGAGCAGTAATTAACTATTTCAGCCACAGCCAGCTTTATCTAGAGTTCTACATTAGAATCATTCCTCAAAAGGGGTTGCTGATGTGGGAAACATCTCCCCCCCTCCCCATTTTCCCTCCCCTCATCATTTCCCCTAAAACAAATGGGGGGAGGGCTAGATTCCCTACATGTTTTTTTAAGTTAGATTCTTCATATCAAACCTGTCGCTTTTCTGTTTTGTATCTCAGCCCCCTCCATTCAGACAGCTCGAAGGGCACATGCTGGCTGTACATGTCCATAGTTCAGATAGTTGCAGGGTCTTCTAAAAAGCAGCCTAGACCTTGCAGCAACCAGTAGTGCTTCCAGAGTCCCAGACCCTGGTGAGCTTGGATGTGAAGTCTGACTGCTGTTGTTCTGTCCTTGGTCTTTATCTGAGAGGCTCTGACCACTTGCAGGGGAGTGTTGTGATAGCTCAGATAAAGTGCTTTTGGGGAAGTGCTGTTTCTTTTTGCACAGGCTTTGCAGAAGCTGGAGCTAACAGAAAGAGGCTTGTGGTTACCACAACAGGAGAAAGGAGAGCCAGATATGATTTTCATTTCAAATAAAGATTTGCTGTTTGTTCTCAGGGAAAGTTTTAAAATCCATCATTTTCAGAAGCAGCCTCTAATTTTGAGTGCCATCCTCAGCTTTGAGGTGCTCAACTTGAGACACTCAGGGCCTGATTTTCAGAGATGTTGCCATCTGCAACTCTAAGGGTATGCCTACACTAGCCCCCTAGATCGATCTAGGGAGGCTAATGAGGGCGACCGGAATTGCAAATCAAGCCCGGGATTTAAATATCCCGCGCTTGATTTGCATGTTCCCAGCCGATCGCCATTTTAGAAATTGACTAGCCCAAAGTAACTGCCCGTGTCTACGCGTGGCAGTGAAACGGGATTCCTATTTAAAGCCCCTAATTTGAATTAGCTGGTAAACCTCATTGCAGGAGGAATACCAGCTAATTTGAGTTAGGGCTTTAAATCGAATCCGCTTCACTGCCACGTAGACGCCGGCAGTTACGCCGGCTAGTCAATTTCTAAAATGGCGACCTTAGAACATGCAAATCAAGCACAGGATATTTAAATCCCGGGCTTGATTTGCAATTTCCGTCACCCTCATTAGCCTCCCTAGATCGATCTAGGGGGCTAGTGTAGACGTATCCCAAGTGCAGTCACAGTCTGAGAATCATGCTGTAGGTATCCCAAATTGGGCATACAAAGAGAAGAAAAGGAGGTACCCACCATTAAAGTTTACAGACAGGTAGCCTTGCTAGACTGATCTTGGTAAAACAAAACAAAAAAAGTCTAACAAGACGGTTTATTAGGTGATGAGCTTTCATGGGGCAGACCCACTTCTTCAGATCATATTCTGAAAGTGAATTGGCATGACCATTATATAACAGAGGGATACAATGAAGAAGGAAACAAATTACACAGTAACGAATCAGCTACATAGAACAGAAGGTGGGGGCGAGGGGACACACCATTACAGGCTATTTCTGAAAATTAGGCCCCTAACCAATCTGTGCTTTTGCTTCCTTGTCTATAAAATGAGGCTGGTGATACTTATCAATCTCTTGTGAGGTCTTCACCTGGGCAATGCTGCCATGCACAAGGGTAAAGTACCTCCATTATAGAGTGGGCAGTGTTGGACACAGACTGTTCCTTCTCTAATAGACTACAGTGTACTGAATGGGGACGGATTTAATGCATCCGAGGGCACAGCGGGAGTTGGCTGATGTGATTACAGAGCCATTGGCCATTATCTTTGAAAACTCATGGAGATCGGGAGAGATCCTGGATGACTGGAAAAAAGCAAATGTAGTGCCTGTCTTTAAAAAAGGGAAGGAAAATCTGGGGAACTACAGACCTGTCAGCATCACCTCAGTCCCTGGAAATATCATGGAGGGGATCCTCAAGGAATCCATTTTGAAGCACTTGGAAGAGGGAAAGGTGATCAGAAATAGTCCACATGGATTCACCAAGGGCAAGTCATGCCTGACCAACCTGATTGCCATCTGTGACAGGGTAACTGGCTCTGTGGACATGGGGAAGTCAATGGATGTGCTATATCTTGATTGTAGCAAAGCTTTTGATATTGTTTCCCACATTATTCTTGCCAGCAAGTTAAGGAAGTATAGATTGGATAAAAGGACCGTAAGGTGGATAGAAAGCTGGCTAGATTGTCGGGCTCAATGAGTAGTGATCAACAGCTCGATGTCTGTTTGGCAGTCAGTATCAAGCAGAATGTCCCAAGGGTCGGTTCTAGGGATGATTTTGTTCAACATCTTTATTAATGACCTGGATGAGGGGATGGGTTGCACCCTCAGCAAGTCTGCAGATGACACTAAGCTAGGGGGAGAGGTAGGTATAGGGTCCCTTCCAGCCCTGTGATTCTATGATTCTATGAATGATGAAGCGTTGTCTAATTGGTTAGTAATGCTTTAAATAAGGTTACAGCTACAGCTGAATAAATAATCTATAGTAAATTATCTGTTGGGCTGATTCAGCTTTTTTTCCTCATTGGTAAATAGTCTGTGAATAGCTTGCAGTTTTCTCAGATTTATTCATTATTTCGAATTATTACTCAAATAATTCCTACCGATTACTTTTGGTCTGTAGCTTGGTCTGCAAGGCATTTGTTGTGCTTGAGATTCAAAATCTAAGCTTCATTGGTTAGTTTTGAATGGTCAAATAGGTCTCCTGGTGTTGTTTCTGGTCCTTGATTATATGAGTGTATCTCATAGAGGTATGGGGCAAACACTGTTTAATGAATTCAAAATCTCTTTGTGCAAATATTCTCAGAGAGTCACATACAACTTGCTATTTTCACAAATGTTCTGGGTAGTAAACTCTCCAGGAGTTTCACTCAAAACCTTGTACATGAACCAAGCACTAGACGGCAATACACACTCAATCTCCATCTACACTAAGGGCATGTCTACACTAGGAAATTATTTTGAAATAATAAATCCAGAAATAACTGTTTCAAAATAGCATGTCCATACTACAGGGAAGCCTCAAAATTAGTCCGAGGCAGGCTCCCTTAATGTGGACGTGCTTCCTTGACTTAGAGCCCAGAAACACTGTGGAGTAATTACTTTGAATGACTCTGGGGAGTAGTTACTTTGCAATAGCAGCGGTGGAGCATCCACAAGGCCACTATTTCAAAATAACTATTTTGAAATAAGTGTTATTCCTTGTGGAAAGCAGGAGTTATTATTTCGAAATAACCAACCTGTTATTTTGAAGTAACAGGCTTGGTAGTGTGGACGCTTCACTTGTTATTTCGAAGTAAGGGTAGTGTAGACCAGGGCTAAGTGTTTTTTCTGAACCATTCTCCATTTCTGCAGCTCCTCTGGTGATACCAGCAGTGAGTACTCTGCTATACACAAGGAGTGAGCTGCGTCTGCTATATTTATCATGGCATCACGTAGCTCTGCTCAGAGCAGAGTCAGGTGGCATGGCAGTTAACATGCCAAAGGCCAGCAGTGCGTGTTACTTCCATTGCTACAGATAAATGGAAGTGTAGTATAGATACTTTGCAAGTCTATAGTGGTCTACATCTTGCATCTAAAGATCGATCTTACATTTATATTTGTTTGCTCTGTTCAAAGAGGATTTGATCTGCAGGAAAGAAATTTTAACCGTCTTCCACTATACACTGATTTAAAGCTCTATTGCCTTAGGGGAAGTTGGTGGGTACATCGAAGAGTGTAGTGTCAGCGAAACAGACAAGCAGTCTGTTTCCCCTTGTATCTTTTTCATTAATGTGGAAGGCACATATTAGTCTGGAGGGAGGAATATTGCAGGACATGTCAGTTTGGAGATAGAGTCTGGCTCATGAATGCTAGTGGGAAGGGAGTAGTTTTAGAAGGTAAAATAAAAAAAGAACAAGTCAAAAATCACCTAGAAAAGTTAGATGCCTGCAAGTCACGAAGGCCTGATGAAATGCATCCTAGAATACTCAAGGAGCTGATAGAGGAGGTATCTGAGCCTCTAGCTATCATCTTTGGAAAATCATGGGAGACAGGAGAGATTCCAGAAGACTGGAAAAGGGCAAATATAGTGCCCATTTATAAAAAGGGAAATAAGAACAACCCAGGAAACTACAGACCAATTAGTTTAACTTCTGTGCCAGGGAAGATAATGGAGCAAGTAATTAAGGAAATCATCTGTAAACACTTGGAAGGTGGCAAGGTGATTGGGAACAGCCAGCATGGATTTGTAAAGAACAAATCATGTCAAACCAATCTGATAGCTTTCTTTAATAGGATAACGAGTCTTGTGGATAAGGGAGAAGCGGTGGATGTGGTATACCTAGACTTTAGTAAGGCATTTGTTACGGTCTCACATGATATTCTTATCAATAAACTAGGTAAATACAACTTAGATGGGGCTACTATAAGGTGGGTGCATAACTGGCTGGATAACCATACTCAGAGAATAGTTATTAATGGTTCACAATCCTGCTGGAAAGGCATAACAAGTGGGGTTCCGCAGGGGTCTGTTTTGGGACCGGCTCTGTTCAATATCTTCATCAACGATTTAGATATTGGTATAGAAAATACGCTTATTAAGTTTGCAGATGATACCAAGCTGGGAGGGGTTGCGACTAATCTGGAGGATAGGGTCATAATTCAAAATGACCTGGACAAATTGGAGAAATGGTCTGAGGTAAATAGGATGAAGTTTAATAAAGACAAATGCAAAGTGCTCCACTTAGGAAGGAACAATCAGTTTCATACATACAGGATGGGAAGCGACTGTCTGGGAAGGAGTATGGCAGAAAGGGATCTAGGGGTTATAGTGGACCACAAGTTGAATATGAGTCAGCAGTGTGATGCTGTTGCAAAGAAAGCAAACACGATTCTGGGATGCATTAACAGGTGTGTTGTGAGCAAGACACGAGAAGTCATTCTTCTGCTCTACTCTGCACTGGTTAGGCCTCAGTTGGAGTATTGGGTCCAGTTCTGGGCACCGCATTTCAAGAAAGATGTGGAGAAATTGGAGAGGGTCCAGAGAAGAGCAACGAGAATGATTAAAGGTCTAGAGAACATGACCTATGAGGGAAGACTGAAGGAATTGGGTTTGTTTAGTTTAGAAAAGAGAAGATTGAGGGGACATGATAGCAGTTTTCAGATATCTAAAAGGGTGTCATAAGGAGGAGGAAAACTTGTTCATCTTGGCCTCTGAGGATAGAACAAGAAGCAATGGGCTTAAACTGCAGCAAGGAGGTTTAGGTTGGACATTAGGAAAAAGTTCCTAACTGTCAGGGTAGTCAGACACTGGAATAAATTGCCCAGGAGGTTGTGGAATCTCCATCTGTGGAGATATTTAAGAGTAGGTTAGATAAATGTCTATCAGGGATGGTCTAGACAGTATTTGGTCCTGCCATGAGGGCAGGGGACTGGACTCGATGACCTCTCGAGGTCCCTTCCAGTCCTAGTATTCTATGATTCTATGATCACCCCAGCATGAGAAGCTTAAAGAGCTTCTTTTTATTACTATCCTATTAAAGGTGAAGTAGGAGAGCCCCTAACTGCTACCTTCAAGACTGTGAATAAAGTTGGTGGGGTGGGGAAGAAGAAACCTGATACTTGCTGTGTTAAGGCTGCTTAATAAGAGGGGCACATGATTCCTTCCCATGCTGTTTGTGTCCCTGGTATTTAGTTTCTGTGGAAAATCAGTGGATGTGGCTTTTGGAGCCCACTTCTCACTCCATGCACAAAATCCATGCTTGCGCTTCTACGGTGCCTTTTGTCCAAAGACTTCAAAATGCTTTATGCAAACATTGAATAAGCCTTGCAATATTTCCATAAGGTAGGTAAGTCATTACAGTTGCTTTGCAGTTGAGGAAAATGTGGCACAGAGCAGCCACACAGAGTCACTGCTGAAGCTGGAAGTAGAACTCCAGGGGTCCTGACTCCTGACTTTTGCTCAATGCAGTAGACACAAAGCCTCAATTTTAGGAAATCTGAATCCCCAACAGCAACTAACCCCCTGGTTATTAATCTCTAATGGTACGTTTACACTGCACCCTTATTTCAGAATAAGCTATTTCAAGATAGAAACTCCAAAATAACTTATTTCAAAATAAGCAGGTAGCAGGTTTAAAACTAATAAAAGAACGTTCTTCTTCACACAGCATGTAGTCAACCTGTGGAACTCCTTGCCAGAGGAGGTTGTGAAGGCTAGGACTATAGCAGAGTTTAAAGAGAAGCTAGATAATTTCATGGAGGTTAGGTCTATAAAAGGCTATTAGCCAGGGGATAGAAATGGTGTCCCTGGCCTCTGTTTGTCAGAGGCTGGAGAAGGATGGCAGGAGACAAATCACTTGATCATTGTCTTCGGTCCACCCTCTCTGGGTCACCTGGTGCTGGCCACTGTCGGCAGACAGGCTACTGGGCTAGATGGACCTTTGGTCTGACCCAGTACAGCCGTTCTTATGTTCTTATGTAAAATAACTCATCTGCACAGCAAATGCCCACTGAAATAGCGCTGAGCTATTTCAAAATGGGCACTACATTTGCCTTTTTCCAATCATCCGGGATCTCTCCTGATCTCCATGAGTT
Organism: Rafetus swinhoei; assembly: GCA_019425775.1. Lineage (NCBI taxonomy): Eukaryota > Metazoa > Chordata > Testudines > Trionychidae > Rafetus > Rafetus swinhoei. Next base: position 7,848,111 of record CM033438.1, read on the forward strand.
TTCAAAGATAATGGCCAAAGGCTCTGCAATGACATTTGCCAACTCCCTCAGTACCTTCAGATGCATTAAATCTGGACCTATGGACCCTCATCATCTTGGGCGACATGGACCCCATCATTGCTGGATTTGCTGCCATGGGCTTCCCCAACTGTGGGGAGGAGGCGGTATTGACGGCACCCACATCCCCATCTGGGCCACTGACTACCGGGCATCCAAACACATCAGCCAGAAGGAGTACTTTTCTATGGTTCTGCAGGCCCTCGTGGACCACTGAGGCTGGTTCACGAACATCAACATTGGGTGGCCAGGGAAGGCGCACGACACCCGCATCATCTGCAACTCCAGCTTCTATGAGAAGATGCATACTGGCATTTTGTTCCCCGACCACACCATCAGGATCAGAAATGTGAACATGCCAATGTCCATAGTGGGGGATGCAGCCTACTCTCTGCTGCCTTGGCTGATGCCTATCCCTCAGGTCTGAGCCTGTTGATATAATAAAGCAAACCTTTTGTATTAAACCAAGAAACTCTATTTTTTGTTTAATTGGGATAAATGTAACTGGAGAAAGAACTTAGGAAGGGGGAAGGAAAAGGGAGGAAGAGGAGGAGAGGTTCAGGGATCAGGCTGGGAGTGGTGTGTGATACGACGCAAGCTGACCCTCCTGTGTGCCACACACTGTTTCCCCTGCAGCTGCACCTTTGAAACCTGCAGGGGAAAGGGAACTATAGAATTCTGATGAGTATGGACAGGGTAGCCAGCAGGGCACCTGTGGGAAGCCCTGGAGGCCCCTTATTTCGAAATAACTACAACTGCGCTCTCTGTACATGCCCTATTTCTAAATAACTATTTCGGAATAGTCATTATTCTTCGTAAAATGAGGGTTAGAATCATAGAACCATAGAGCTGAAAGAGACCTCAGGAGGTCATCAAGTCCAGCCCCCTGCTCTAGGCAGGACCAATCCCAACTAGATCAACCCAGCCAGGGCTTTGTCAAGCCGAGACTTATAGATTTCAGAATAAGACTCAAAATAATTTCAAAATAACGGGCTTGCTGTGTAGACACTCACTTTGTTATTTTGAAATAACACTGCTGTGTAGACATGCCCAGATTACAAGGTCAATTTCCATTAGCATAATTGTGAGAGTCTCTTCCAAGTTTTGTGTGTGCCTCTGTCTCTCTCTCTCTCTCACACACACTGAAGTTCAGCATGTCAACAACAAGGAGAAACACTTCCCACAAGGCTGACAGCTTGGCAAGGCAGGGGGAGGGATGACTCTGCTCCATGCCCAAGAAGGGGTGGGGCCATGGGCAGAAGGGGTGGAGCTGGGGCTGGCGTAGCCCTCAGTGCCTCCTGGAGAGCAAAGTGCCTTCTCCAGGCAGCCCTCAGTGCTACCTGGAGCGCTCTGCATGGTGGTCCAGCACCAATTTAAAAGACCCAGAACTTCTGGCCGCTGCTGCTGCTTATACCTCCAGGGCCTTGGGCAGTTGCCCCCTTTGCCTCCACCTCTTACCCCAACCTGGACTCTTCCCTGCTTTCTAGTAATGATATTATTTGGATAAGGAGGGCCTGAAAATTAACACAAAATAACAAATTCTTGGGAAAAAAAACCAAAAACCCTTAGATCCTTTGTCTTGTGATGATGGCATTTTTCAGATATGTTGCAAATGAAGTCTGTTACTTATTGTGAAGAGCTACTAACTCTTCCCTTCCTCCTTCCTCCCACCGGCTTAGTCAATTGGAGCTTTCAATAAATAGCTCCCAAAACAAAAGGCATGAAAACTGATCTCACATTAACTTGGGGGAGAATAAAAAACCCACACCTGCTCTGAAAGGGAACTGCAGGGGAAAATGTGTATTACTGGATTTTGATGACATTTGCCCCATTTTATCTACTGGGTTCTGGCATGAATGGGCTGCCTCTGGTCTAGATTTCAGTGTCTTTGGGGTATATCTGGCTCACATTTTTTACCAGAACTTTTTTCTTAAAAATGCAACCCAAAGTTTCTGTCAATTTTGCTGAAGGGTTTCACTCAGAAAAATAAATCAGAACAAATGTCAAAATGATATATATTGATTTTTCAATTCAAAATAACTTTTCATTCAGAAATTTCCTTTATTTTTGAAAAAAATATTAAAAAGAAAAAATATTTAAAATTGAAACATAATATTTTGTTTGGGGTCAAAACATTTCAATCAAACCTGAAATTATATTTTTAATATAGATTTTTGGAAGTGCCAGCAAATTGAAATATGTTATTCACCAAGCTCTATTCTGAGGAGAGGTAAAGAAAGTAAGGGTATGTCTATACTACAGCGTTATTTCGAAATATCTTATTTCGAAATAGTTAATTCGAAATAAGTTATTTCGAAATAACGCGTCTATACACAAAATGCATTTTGAAATAGCATTTTGCTATTTCGAAATAGTGCATCCACACTGAGTGGACACTGAATCACATTTAAGGCCAGCCAGAACCAGGTCCGGCATGGCATCAGGTCAAGAGTTACTTTGTGTGGCTGCTGCCTGAGGCTATCTGAAGCCTGTGCTTAAAGGGACCCCCCTCCCCCCCCCGAAAGCTGGTTCTCAGGTTTCCCTGCTTGCTTGGCTACCTCGATGAGGGACAGCAAAGCATTTTGTCTCTGCGTGCTCTGGTTGCCCTCACTTGGGACACGCAGCACTCTGCAACATGGAGCCAGACCTGCCCCTGGGCACTCTGGTGCTTCTCGTGGACACATTACTGCGAGCCTGGCACCACTTTCTGCAGGCTGCCATCTGGGAGGTCCATCGGGGGGGCTGTCTGTATCCAGGAGGCCCTGTGGGAGAGCTTCCACCCTGAGGAGCACTGAGAGCCTCCCTGGTCTGCCCCACTGGGGGCTTGTGCCTCATTCCTCCCTCTCGTCCTTCCGCTTACCCCTCCCTAACCCCCCTTCCTGATGTCAAATAAAATACATGTATTTTCATGAACACAAACTCTCTTTATTTAACAAAATTGGGGGTGGTGGGATGAAACTCTGGTGAGACTGGGGAAAGGAGGCTGGAGAGGGGAGAAGAAAGGGTGGGAGAGGGGAGGGGGAAACCTGGGAGGAGGGAGCTGGTAGGGGAAAGCAAGGGGAAGAAGGGGGAGGGGAAGCTCAGGGCTGAGGTTGGGGGGGTCTCGCAGGACCAACTTTATTGTCATGCAAACCTGCTCCTGGATTCGCATGTGGCCTTTGGTGGCCAGGCTGGCAGCTATCCTGCCATAGACAGCCGCGTTCCTCCATCTAGTGCAGAGATCATGGACATTGGGGGCATCCCCCCCAAACCTGAATAAGGTCCATGATCTCCACCCTGGACCGGGAAGGCACCCGCCTTCTCCGGGCCCTGGCAGGCTCCTGGGAGCTGGCAGACTGTTCCTGGGGAGCAGTGGAGGGCTGGCTGCCAGTGGCTTGCTGGCTCATGTTGGGGCCACTGGGTCAGGGTCAGGTGACTTCTGGCTCTGGGCTGGCAGGCTTGGAGCTGGCACAGGCACTGTGGCCAGAGTCAACTCCTTTAAGGGCTCCGGGGAGGGGGGAAGGAGAGGAGTGTTATTGGTTGAGGCTGGAGGGGCCACCAGGGCACCCTGAGAAGGCTGGCGGCCCCCTACTTTGAAATAAGTGTCTACATAGCACTTATTTTGAAATAGCTATTTCGAATTTGGCGTTATTCCTCATAGAATGAGGTTTACCAAATTCGAAAGAAGCGCTCCACTATTTCAAATTAATTTCAAAATAGTGGTTTGGCTGTGTAGACACTAGTAAAGTTATTTCGAAATAACAGCTGTTATTTCGAAATAACTTTGCTGTGTAGACATACCCTAAGGGAATCATTTGCATGAATTCTGCTCTCCCTTTCAATAGTTTTAACTTTGTAGTGTGGGGAGGAGAGACCTGGTAACAGTCTTCAAATAAGTTAAGGACTGTTATCAAATGGACAAGGTTTAAATGTTCTTCACCTCTACTGAAGGTAGGACAAGAGGTAATAAACTTAATCTGCAGCAAGGATGACTTAAGTTAGATGTTAGGAAGCACTACAACTTTACAGTACTATAAGGTTTCTAACTATAAGATTCTTTACATACTAGAACAAGTTCCCTAGGGAGTTTGTGGAATCCCCATCACTTAAGGTTTTTAAAAGAAGGCTAGGCAGACACCTGTCAGGAATTGTTTAGATTTACTTGGTCCTACCTCAGTGTAACACCGGCAGACCTCAGTCATCTGTGGGAGGAATTGAACCAGGGCCCTCTAGAGCTTAGTGCATGAGGCTCTATCTCATGAATCAAAAGCCAGTGGGTAGCTAAGGCTGTAGAGCTGACTCATTATTCTCTCAGTAAGAGGTCTAAGTGCCATTAGATGGGACATTACACCACACTCACCAGGTGTGTGGGTTACATCACCACAGACGGATAGACTAAAAGAATTGTTTCTCAATCTTTTGATACCATTGCAGTTGTGGCTGACCCAGGAGCCCCCTACCACAGCCAATTCAGAAGCTGGAGCAGGCTTCCAGGAGACACTCTGCTTGGGATAGGAGGTGCAAGAGCAACCCCCAATGCATGTCCCTGTCCTGCAGGCCCCCTCTGCAGTGCAGATGGAGGGTTTGCAGCTACGCACAATTGCACATACAGCTCTCCCTGACCCATTCTGGTCAGGGGACGAAGCCTCAGAGCCACAGCCCAATGATAGTAAGCGTCATGTGGTCGGGCAAATGTGAGTAGCTACAGAATGGACCCTCCACCCCACCATGCGTAGGTGGAGGGTCTGCAGCATGGTGCCCCATAGTGCTGAGGCTCTGCCAACCTGGCTGGAGGAGACCAGACTTTGGGGAGAGGAGGAGAGGCAGGTATGGGGGAGGCGCATGGTGAAAAGTGGATGGGCCAAGCCCACTCCCTGCTTCATCCTTCCTCCCCATTTCTGGAGCTTTTTAACTATGGACCAGTTTGCTGCCTGCTAAATAAACTGTATCAGAGGGTATGTCTACACTACAAAGTTAATTCGAACTAACAGCCGTTAGTTCGAATTAACTTTAATAGGGGCTACACATACAAACCTCTAGTTCGAATTTAAATCGAACTAGCGGAGCGCTTAATTCGAACTAGGTAAACCTCATTCTACGAGGAGTAACGCCTAGTTCGAATTAAGTAGTTCGAATTAAGGGCTGTGTAGCCACTTAATTCGAACTAGTTGGAGGCTAGCCCTTCCCAGGTTGCCCTGGTGGCCACTCTGGGCCAAACCAGAGAAACTCTTCTGCCCCCCCCCTCCCGGCCCCGGAGCCCTTAAAGGGGCACGGTCTGGTTACAGTGCTTGTGCCAGTTGCAAGCCTGCCAGCGCCCAGCCAGCAGACCCTGCACCTGGCACAGCATGAGCCAGCCACCTGCTGCCACCCAGCCCTCCGCCTCTTCCCAGGACCAGGCTGGTGGCTCACAGGAGCCTGCCCGGGGCCTCAAGGGGCGGGCACCTGCCTGGTCTAGTGCGGAGATCGTGGACCTCATCGAGGTTTGCGGGGAGGCCTCCAACGTCCACGATCTCCGCACTAGGCACAGGAATGCGGCCGTCTAGGGCAGGATAGCTGCCAGCCTGACCAGCAAAGGCCACATGCGAACCCAGGAGCAGGTTTGCATGAAAATCAAGTTGGTCCAGTGAGACCCCCGACCCTGAGCCCTGAGCTTAGAACATAAGAACATAAGAATGGCCGTACTGGGTCAGACCAAAGGTCCATCTAGCCCAGTAGCCTGTCTGCTGACAGCGGCCAGCACCAGGTACCCGGAGGATGGACCGAAGACAATGACCAAGCCATTTGTCTCGTGCCATCCATCTCAGCCTTCCACAAACAGAGGCCAGGGACACCATTCCTATCCCTGGCTAATAGCACTCCATGGACCCAACCTCCATGAATTTATCTAACTTCTCTTTAAACTCTGTTATAGTTCTAGCCTTCACAGCCTCCTGTGGCAAGGAGTTCCACAGGTTGACTATGTGCTGTGTGAAGAAGAACTTTCTCTTATTAGTTTTAAACCTGCTGCCCATTAATTTCATTTGGAGTCCTCTAGTCCTTCTATTATGGGAACTAATGAAGAACTTTTATGTATTCACCCTTTCCACACCACTCATGATTTTATATAGCTCTATCATATCCCCCCTCAGTCTCCTCTTTTCTAAGCTGAAGAGTCCCAGTCTCTTTAGCCTCTCTTCATATGGGACCTGTTCCAAACCCCTAATCATTTTAGTTGCCCTTTTCTGAACCCTTTCCAAGGCCAAAATATCTTTTTTGAGATGAGGAGACCACATCTGTACACAGTACTCAAGATATGGCGTACCATAGTTTTATACTTCCCCTCCTCCTTCTTCCCTGGCTTCCCCTTCCAGCTCCTCCTCCTAGGTTTCCCCTCCTCTTCCACCCTCTCTCTTCCTCTCCCACCTCCTTTCCCAGTCTCCCCAGAGGTTAATCCCCCTCCCCAGTTTTGTTAAATAAAGAGAGTTTCTATTTTTGAACACACGTGTCCTTTATTTTTACATCAGGAAGGGGGCTAGGGAGGGTAAGTGGAAGGAGGTGAGGGAGGAATGGGGCACGAGCCCCCGATGGGGAGGACTGGGGTGGCTCTGCAGGCTCCTCGGGGTGGAAGCTCTCCTGCAGGGCCTCCTGGATCCTGACAGCCCCCCGATTGACCCCCCCGGATGGCAGCCTGCGGCAAGTGCAGCCGGGCTGATGGCCGAGTGCTGTGATGTGCCGAGTGTGGGCACTCAGGGCACTCCAAGACAGGACTGCTTTGCTGTCCCTCATCGAGTTAGACAAGCAAGAGGGGAACCCTGAGAACTGTCTGTCCGGGGTGGGGGTCGGGTCCCTTTAAGCACAGCCCTCGGCTAGCCTGAGGCAGCAGCTCCACACTCTAAGTCCCAACCTGATGCCCTGCCGGCACTGGTTCCGGCCAGCCTTAACTTCGGTTCAGGGTCCACTCAATGTGGACATGCTATTTCGAATTAGCAAAACGCTAATTCGAATTAGTTTTTAGGTCTAGATGCACTAATTTGAATTAGCTTATTTCAAATTAACTAATTCAAATTAAGTTAGTTCGAATTAGTGCTGTAGTATAGACATACCCAGAAAGATCTCATGGACTGGTCATTAGGAAACACTTGACAGCCCTACATTTCCATGGTTCTAATTTGCACCTCAAACCCTAGAGTTTGATTCCCAAAAGCCAGAAGCAATCCAATGCTTGGCAAATTACTTGGCAAGCTCTAGGTACATCATCTCACTGCCATGTCTGCTTCCCCCAAACTAGCCCCAGAATCCTAATCATTTCACCTTAGATGTCTTAAGGGGGTAGGTTGGGGCATGCAAGATACAGCCCATGTGCCAGATCTGGCCCACCAAGCCTTTTAATCTGGCCCATGGCTCGCCCCTGCAGCAGGGAGCAGCACCGCTCAAAGCAGTTGGCTGCTCCCTGTGGCTCTCTGTGCTTCAGGGGCAGGGGATGCTTTGTGTGTTGCCCCACCCCCAGCAAAATCTCTCAGCTTCTATTGGCTCTTAACTGTCCAATGGGAGCTGAGAGATTTTTCTGGGGGCAATGCAGCACAATTTCTCAGCTCCCATTCCTGTTCTGGCCAACAGGAGCTGAGTGATTTTGCTGGGGGTGGGGCTCCCATAAAGCTGCTTAACCCCAGTCCTCTCCTTTCCACCTGAGGCCTGCCTAGCTCAGCTGTACTCCAGAGTATGAATATGCAAATGTTAAGACCCATCTTTTTTCACATTATTTATTTCCAATCAAGCTAAAGTTGTAAAGATGATACAAGCTGGCTTCTGGATTTGGGTTTGGGTTTCCTTATGAAAGTTCTCTACTTTATGGGGAATTGGCTGAGAAATCTAGTTGGATAATGTTTTTGGTTTGGTTTGGTTTGATTTTTTGTGAGGAGAGGAGGGGTCAGTACTGTGAGGCTGCATCTACACTGTCGGCTTCTTGCACAAGAAACCTTTTGCATAAGAGTTTTTGCACAAAAACTTCTTGAGCAAGAGCACGTCCACACCTCAAAGTACATCACAAAAGCGATGTGCTTTTGCGCAAGAGAGCATCCACACTGTATGGATGCTCTTGCGTGAGAAAGCTCTGATGGCCATTCACAGAATGGCCATCAGAGCACCTATGTTTTTTCCCATAGCGGTTTCTTGTGCAAGAAACCCCTGTGGAGCATCCACACTTGCTTTTTTGCACAATAGGTGTAACGCGAAGGGGAGTTATGTCTTGTAGAAGGAAGTTTACCTACACTGGCAAAAGCCCTCTGTTCTGCCATTTTACTTCTGATTTACTTGTGCAAAAGCACATTTGAGGTGTGGCTGCTCCGCAGGTTTTTGCGCAAAAACGGCCACTTTTGCACAAAAACCTTACAGTGTAGACGTAGCCTAAAGCTTTGAAATCTACACCAGTATCTATTGCAAAAAGCTGTCTGCAGATGGTGCAGTCTCAATTTACCTTTGTTATTCATAAATATAGGGATGATATTTATTTCATTAGAATAAACCTCTCCATAGCTGGAGTAGCGAGCGGAACCCTAGGATCAGGGACTTTACTTCATTTGGGATTGTGTGTCACTAATATTCTGGTTAAATAAATACATTTTACTAATTGGATTACTCAGACAGCATAATATACTGCTGGATTTCCAACATGATTCTAATAAATTGTGTGAAGAACTTAATCATGTTAGCTTCCAAAAAGCTTGTAAGAGATGAAATTAAAAAATAAGTAGAAGTTGACATCTATTGCATTTAATGGTGTTTTCATTTTCCTCATGCTTCTTAGAGTTCTCTTTGCCATAGCTTTGCTGCTGTGATTTTATTATCGTTACGATTGTGCTATCTTCCTATGATTAAGGAGTCCAGGGAGTTAGAATAGGCACCAAAGGATGATGGCACTCACCTTGCAACAGTCCTCTCTTCTCTCAAGGCTATGTCTAGACTGCAGACTTCTTTCAGAAGAAGCTTTTCCGGAAGAGATCTTTCGAAACAACTTCTTCCAAAAAAGAGCGTCCACACTGGCCAAGTGCATCAAAAAAGCAATCTGCTTTTTTGAAAGATAGCGTCCAGATTGATCGGATGCTATCTTGAATATAAGGCCACCCGGAACCAATTCAGCCAGGGCTTTAGGTCACTAGTTGCTTCCAAGTGCTGGTGCTGGAGTCTAGCTTAAAGAGACCCCGCCCCCCCCCAGACAGCCGTTTCTCAGCTTCTGCTGAGTGCTTGCCTACCTCTTCGATGGACAGCAAAGCTCTTGCAGTGCATGCTGTGGTTGCCCAGCTTTTTTGGATGCCACAGATTTTGTCTTTGTGTCATGGAGTCGGAGCTGCCGCTAGGCATGTGATGGCCCCACATGGCCAGGCTGCAGTTTCTGCAGCACTTTGTGCAGGCTGCCTTCCTGGCCCTGCACAAGCTCGACTCAGAGCTCATTCTTGGAACCCTCTCCCTGTGTGCAGGAGCAAGACCATTGCAACCACAACCCACAATGAAGAGGCGTTTCTGGAGGCTGGACACCAGTTCTGACTGGTGGGACCAGCTGGTCATGGAGCGGTGGGACGATCAGCAGTGGCTCCAAAACTTCCCATGAGGAGCTCTGTGCCTGGCTCGCCTCTGCCCTCTGATGACGTGACACCCACCTGCGGCCTGCCATCCCCCCTGGAGAAGTGGGTCACAATTGCTATCTGGAAGCTTGCCACCCCAGTTACCAGTCGGTGGGCAACCAGTTCAGCGTGTGGAAGTCCACCGTTGGGGCCCTCCTCATGGACGTAAGGCACTCTCAGGCTGGAGTCCCTGCATGGGAAAGGGGGGAGTCCTGGAAAAGGGGGGTCCTCAGGAAAGGAGGTTTGGGAGGTGTGGGGGGTGGAGTTGGGGTGGTGGGAAGTCCTGTCCCCAGGGGGTTGTGACATCCCGCCCTCACACAGCCCTGCTGCTGGTGGGGCGGTCTCATAGGGGGTGGCTCCTGGGCTGTTTGAGGGAGGAGAGGAGAGGGGGGCAGGCACCTCCTAAGGGCTCAGGCACTCCCCTCTCTCATTCTCTGTTTTGTGTGTTTGTTTGTCTCCTTCTGCAGGTTGTGAGAGCCATCAGTTCCATCCTGCTGCTCAGGGTCATCCGCCTGGGAGGCCTGGACCCCATCATGACTGGATTTGCTGCCCTAGGGTTCCCAAACTGTGGTGGATCGATTGATGGGACCCACATCCCAATCTGCGCACCTTAACATCGAGCGGCCCAGTATATCAACCACAGGGGCTACTTCTCAATGGTGCTGCAGGCCCTGGTTGACCACCATGGACAGTTCACAGACATTTTTGTTGGGTGGTCAGGCAGAGCACATGATGCCTGCATCTTCAGAAACTCCAACCTCTATGAGAAGCTGGAGGCGGACACATTCTTCCCCCACCATGACTTTGTGGTTGGGGATGTGCAGATGCCACTATGCTTCATGGGGGATGCTGCCTACCCCCTCATGCCATGGCTTATGAAGCCTTATACCAGCCACCTGGACCCCAGCAGAGACCAATTTAATGGCCACCTCACCGGCCCAGGATTCAGGTGGAATGCACCTTTGGGTGCCTCAAGGTGCGTTTCAGGTGCCTCCTGACCCACCTGGATGTGGGGGAGCACAATATCCCCAAGGTGGTGTCAGCATGTTGAGTCCTTCACAACATTGTGGAGAGGAAGGGGGAGACCTTCCTACCTGGGTGAGGGGCAGAGGCTGGCTATGAGGGGAGACCCTTTGAGCAGCTGCAGGCAGCTGCCATCTGCCAGGCCCATCAGTCTGGGGTGTGCATCGGGGAGGCCCTGAGAGAGAGTTTCTCTCAAGAATTCCAGTAACTCTCCCCAGGGCCTTCCCACTAGAGGCCTCTGGTTGCTCCACTATCTCTTTCCCACCACAACCCCTACCTTCACCCGTTCCCTGACCTCAGAATAAACACACCTGTTTCGATTTGAACACAATGAGCTTTGTATTTGTCTTTTTTTTAAAAAGGGGAGGGGAGAGCTCACAACCTGGAGGGTGATGGGGGCTCAGAGTGGTGTGGGGGTTGGCTGGATGTGCCACCTTGGGTGCAGAGACTTCATTGAACTTGGGGTTGGGTGGGTCTGGGGACCACAGTGGTGTGGGCAGGAGAGGGGGCTGGAGCGGGGTCAGGTATGTCAGGGGGAGGAGGCATGGGCATCACTTGTGGAGGGGGCATGGGCATTGCTTGGGGAACAGGGCAGGGGGAATGGGCATAGCAGGGGGAGCAGGAGGGTGGTAGGCAGGAGCAGTGACAGCAGCTGGGTGTGCCATCATGTTGCACATGATGGCACACATTCTATTGCACCGCTGCGTGAGCTGGTCCCACGTGCAGTTCTGCCACTCTGTGTCCTCACAGATCTTCTGCACCATGCTGCCGCATCAGGTCTTCATGGACCTTGGTGCGCTTTCAGGTCCCCCAGGCTCTGGCAGCTGGCTTGGGTGGTGTGGTTCACCCCTCGGTCCTGACTGGTCCAGCTGGGGAGAATACAAAGAGGGAGAGGCAATCAGTCATCCATGCAGACAGTATTCCTGAGGCCATGCCCTCCTCTGTGAGCAGCGACCAACAGTCCTTGGGCCAGAGGAGGGGGATATCCTGGGAGCAAGACCATGTGTGGCCTGCACAGCAGGCCCTGCCTTACAGGGGCCCCAAGGTGCCCAGGGCACCATGATGCCCACGGCAACCGTCTCCAAGGACAGCGTGATGGTGGCCGCGTCATCCTCCTCCTCCTGCTGCTGTCCCTCGTCCTCCTCCTCCACCATGACCTCTGGCCAGGCAACGATGGGCATGTCAAGGCCACAGTCCACCATGACACGTGGTGAAATGGCTTCCCCACCCTCAGGATCTGGTGGAGCTCTGCATAGTAGGGGTAGGTGTGGGATCCTGCCCCTGAACACGAGCTTTACTCTCTGGCCCTCACGTATCCCTGGCAGAACTCTTTCACCTTATTCCAGATCTGTTCCAAAGTCTGGGATGGGTGTCTGCACTCTGCCAGGAACTCGGCCATGTGCCCATAAATGTCTCATTCTGGCACTTGGGACAGAGATCCTGTAGTATCTCCTCCTCACCCCACAGCTCGTGGAGGGACAGGATCTCCACTCCAGACCACAAGGGTGCCTGCCTCTTGGTCCCCCTTCGTGGGTCCTGGGAGCCCTGCTCGTGCTCCCTGCAAGGGCCATGAGGGTCTCAGGGGGGCTTGTGGCTGCGCTATCGGTGAGCAGGCCTGTGGCAGGGAGAGCTGTGAGGTCAGGGTGCTGCTCCAAGGCTGCCTTCCTGCCATAAGGCTTGTCAAGAGTACTTGCAGATTTAAGAGGTGCCAGGAGAGAGGAACTATAGAGTTGTGATTACTTTGGACATAGTAGCCACCAGGGCACCTGTGTTATTTCCTGGAGGCCTCTTCTTTTGCAAGAAAATCCCCTTCCCCATGCATACATGCCTTTTTCCAAAAGAGCTCTTTCGGAAAGGCTTCTTCCTCATAGAAAGAGGATTACCGCTGTCGGAAAAACCCCTCTGTTCTTTCGCTTTTCTTTTGAAAGAACGCAATTGAAGTGTAGATATAATTTAAGTTTTTTTGGAAAAACTCTGTAGTGTAGACATAGCCTCACTTATTGCTAACAATGCAGAAAAAAGCAAATCCTCCACATTGTCTATTGGAGGCAGAGAGGAATGTGGCTTGTTTTTTGGACAGATACAGATGTAAATGAGACCTGAGGGAAGGTAAATCAGCAGTTGCCACTGAAAATGAGGGAGATTAATGCTGAGAGAAGCACAGTAAGCCAGTGCTCTGTTTCCTTAGTTCAGATGCCATGGGTTCTAATGCTAGGTTAGGTCATTTCAGAAAGAGCATTGCATAGGTTAGTGTGATTGACAGTCTCTGATCAATAGAAGCTGAGGAGTGCAAAGCAGGGAGGAGCAGGGCATGCTGTGAGTCAGAATTAACATGTGGCAGAAAAACTGAGAGGCAAAGTGCATCATCACTGTAACTCATCATTATTACAATAGCCCTGCCCTTAGTCTGCACTAAATTCACTTGAACATTTTCACCCACAGGAAATCATGGCAGGGGCGAGGGGTGTTGTTTTTTCAGACAGCAGTATACTGTAGCACAGAACAGATTTTCCCTTTTCAGTAGCAAGTGACAAATGCTCTGTTAAAAGCCGATAACTTGTAGCCCAGTCAATAGAACTGTGGGTTAGGTATATAGTTCAAGATGTATTATTTAAGTGACAGCCAGCTGTCCATAGAGTCTACTCTTTACTGTGAAATAAATGTCACAGAAGGGAATTTTGTGCCCTGAACTGAAAGACACCCAGCAAGTCTAATCAACAGGTGGGGATTGTACTAATTGATGAAGTCCGCTATGGCTATCTGGATAGCAGTTGATAGGCACAACAGGCCATTTGTCTTTTACACAGGCCAAATGAAGTCCAATAACATACACTGCAATTATGGCTTAAGGACTCTTACTCATAAATATAATTACATCCTTAAGCATCCCCTTTACCTTACAGATACCTAATGCTGAGCACAGACCTGTCACACACCAGAGAATTAAGCCCACATGCTGTAGTGATCACCAGAAGCAAAATGATCACAAGAAAGATTATGCCTGCAGCTCAGTGTGATGGAGGGGAAACATTTCTCATGGCTCTTCATTCCTTCCCAACCACTTAACAGTATGGATGATCTTGTAGTATCATGAGGCAAAAGATCTGGGTTCTGTTCCGAGCTTGTTCACAGATTACCTGTCTTATCTTGGGCAAGTCACTTAACTTTTCTATATCTATTTGATATGTAAAATGAGGATAATAATTACTGCATAAAAAAGGTGTTCGGAAGAATAATTGAGCATTGTAAAATGCCGTGAGATCCCCTGATGGAAACAGACACATAAAATGGTTGTAACTAAAAAGATTACGTAGAAAAAAAGATTGGCAGTCATTACAACAGAGTTCTTTTCTATTCTGAGTTTATGAAAAAACTAGAGACTAGTGCCTCAGATTCTACAATAAGGCAACTATTGGCAAATGCTGCCTTTGGACAGCAATCACTAAAAGTGCAAAATACTATGAACTCATTGTCAGGAACCTGTGAACAGCCTGCTGGCTGAAGTACATAGCAACATTCACCTAGGCCAAACCATCATTGTCACTGCAGTCCTCTGCAGTTCAAATGCTCTCCTCACTTCCACAGTTAACCAATTGCCTACAGAAACATGTGAATGAAAGCAAGGGCAGAATTCTGTCCTGCAATTTGAATTGTGTAAACAAGTCTGATGATAATGCATGAGTATTATTTCTGTTTGGGTAGGCCCTATGGCCCACAGAGATCATCTTGAGCAGACAAGGTAAGACGGAGTAAGCAAGGCAGGGGATATTTTATAGACACTTATTGGAGCTGAACTGCAGCTTTCCCCTCTCTCTGGCTACTTCTAGACTACAAGCCTCTTTCGAAAGACAGCATCTAGACTGCAACCACTTCTTTCGAAAAAGCGAGCTGCTTTTTGAAAGAGAGCACCCAGGCAGTCTGGATGCTTTCTTTCGAAAAAGCCCTGTTTGCATTCAAGAATGCCTTTTTTTCGAAAGAGCACTTTCAAAATAAGACATTCTTCCTCGTAAAATGAGGTTTACCGCGGTCAAAAAAACCACCACGTTCTTTTGATTTAATTTTGAAAGAACACGGCAGCAGTCTAGATGCAGGGGAAGTTTTTTCGAAAAAAGGCCACTTTTTTCGAAAAAACTCTGTAGTCTCGACACACCCTCTGTCTCACTTTACCCATCTGTATAATGGGCATCATGAAGCTTAGGCATCTGTTTGTCAATTAACATTTACAAGGTGCTACTGAGTTTCAGTGCTCAACTTTCAGATAAATACTGAGCGCCCATAAATTAACTCCAATTGAATGCCAAAGAGGTAGTGGGTGTTCAGTACTTCTGAAAGTCAAGCCCAAATTGGGCATCCAAAGTCAATGCCCACTTCTGAAAATGTTGGCTTATGGGTTTTGAGATCCTAAGCTGAAAAACACCATATGCTGAAGTAATAGAGTCTAAGATTTTCATGCTTCCTTCACATTTGCAAACAAGTGAGTGTTAACAGGGAGTTTAGAGAGGGAGTTCTCCAGGTAAAGGAGAAGCAGATACAGGACTCTTGAGGGAAGTAGCTGTCTGCAGTGTGTGTTGTGTTTGGGGCTTTCTTGCTGTGTGCTGAGCTTGTGTTTGTGAGTGAGGCTTTTTTGTTCCCCTCCCTTCCCCTTCCCCTTCCCCCTCCCCTTCATGGAGTGTGTGCTGTGACTGGGAGGTGGAAACTGTTGGCTTCTAATTAAAGTTTGAATTGTAGAAGCCTCTGTTGATTGGCTGAGCCTTGGTAGGGGGAGGGACTTTCAGGCACTCCCGGGCTTTATAAAGCAGTGAGCAAGTGACCAAGGAGCTTGTGAACAGGTGAGTGCTAACAGGGACTTTAGAGAGGGAGTTGGGAAGGGGAGAGGGAAGGGGGCGAGGTTCTCTTTCCTTTCTTTTAAATCCTTTCTCCAGGACAGCAGGGATGGATGGTGATAGGTCTGCTGTTGTTACCTGCACAGTGTGTGCCATGTTTATTTTCCTCCCAGAGGAAAGAATGGATTTCACCTGCACTAAGTGCAAGCTAATCGCCATTTTGGAAGAAAAAATTAGAGGACTGGAGGCCCAAGTGTTGACCCTACGCTCGATCAGAGAGGATGAAGACTTCCTCGATAGAAGGCAGCATTTAATCCTGCAAGCATGGCAGGCGGAAGAGCCAGAGAGGGCAGTATGGGACCAGGAAGAGAACTGACAGCATGTAACTTCTAGAAGGGGAAAAAGGCCAGCACAGGAATCCCCCAATGCTATAGAGGTAAGTAATCGCTTTCAGGCTCTCTCCACAGGCTCTGCAGTGGTGAATGCTTTGGAAGGGACCTCACAAGGAAGAAACCGGAAGGGAACACCATCTATTGGAAGGCATGGGATGCGTAATCCTATGGATGGGGGTTCCACGACCACCACCCCCAAAAGAAGACTACGGGTGGTGGTGGTCGGGGACTCCCTCCTAAGAGGGACTGAGCCATCCATCTGCCGTCCAGACCTGGAATCTCGAGAGGTGTGCTGCTTACCGGGAGCTTGAATTCAGGATGTGACTGAGAGGCTTACCAAACCTTCGGATCGCTACCCCTTCCTGCTTCTCCACGTGGGAACTAACGATACGGCCAAAAATGACCTTGAGCGGGTTACTGTGGATTATGTAGCACTGGGAAGAAGGATCAAAGAATTCGGAGCACAAGTGGTGTTCTCGTCCATCCTCCCTGTTGAAGGGAAAGGACTGGGCAGGAATCGTCGAATTGAGGATGTAAATGCGTGGTTGCGCAGGTGGTGTCGCAGAGAGGGCTTTGTTTTCTTTGACCATGGGATTCTGTTCCGGGCACAAGGATTGTTAGGAAGAGATGGGATCCACCTAACCAAGAGAGGAAGGAGCATCTTCGCGGGCAGGCTTGCAAACCTAGTGAGGAGGGCTTTAAACTATGTTCATTGGGGGACGGACGGTAACCAAAACCCTGAGGGGGGAGTGGGAAAGTCAGATACCGGGAAGAAATGCAAAGAGGAATGAGCAAGAAAGGAGGATCCCTGATTCGAATGGAGAATATAGGGTGATCAACTGGTTATCTGAGGTGTTTGTACACTAATGCGAGAAGCCTGGGCAACAAACAGGAAGAACTGGAGGCCCTGGCCCAGTCTGAGAAATATGATTTAATTGGGATAACAGAGACTTGGTGGGATGACTCGCATGACTGGAGCACTGTCATGGAAGGGAATAGACTGTTCAGGAAGAACAGGCAGGGGGGGAAAGGAGGAGGAATTGCACTGTATATAAGAGAGCACTATGATTGCTCAGAACTCCAGTATATAGAGGGAGAAAAACCTGTTGAGAGTCTATGGGTTAAGTTTAGAGGTGCAAACAACAGCAGTGATGTGGTGGTTGGTGTCTACTACAGGCCACCGAATCAGGTGGATGAGGTAGATGAGGCTTTCTTCGGACAACTGAGAGAAGTTTCCAGATTGCAGGCCCTGGTTCTCGTGGGGGACTTTAATCACCCTGACATCTGTTGGAAGACCAATACGGCAGTACACAGGCAATCCAGGAAGTTTTTGGAGAATGTTGGGGATAACTTCTTGGTACAAGTGCTGAAGGATCTGACCAGGGGCCGTGCGCAGCTTGACCTCCTGCTCACAAACAGGGAGGAACTAATAGGGGAAGTGGAGGTGGGTGACAACCTGGGAAGCAGTGATCATGAGATGGTAGATTTCAGGATCCTGACCAAAGGAAGAAAAAAGAGTAGTATAATACACACTTTGGACTTCAGAAAAGCAGATTTTGACTCCCTCAGAGACCTGATGGGCAGAATCCCCTGGGATGATAACATGAAGGGGAAAGGAGTCCAGGACAGCTGGCAATATTTTAAAGAAGCCTTATTGAAGGCACAGAAAGAAACCTTCCTGATGCGTGGCAAGAGAGGCAAACATGGTAGGATTGGCTTACAGGGGAAATCCTTGGTGAACTTAAGCACAAAAAGGTAGCTTATAAAAAGTGGAAACTTGGACAAATGACCAGGGAAGGGTATAAATGTATAGCTTGAGAATGCCGGCGGGGTTATCAGGAAGGATAAAGCGCAATTGGAATTGCGATTGGCAAAGGATGTGAAGGATAACAAGAAAGGTTTCTACAGGCATGTTAACAAGAAGAAGGTGATCAGAGAGGGTGTGGGAACCCTACTGGATGAAGGAGGTAACCTAGTGACAGATGATGTGGGAAAGCTGAAGAACTCAATGCTTTCTTTGCCTCTGTATTCACGGACAAGGTCAGCTCCCGGACTAATGCTGTAAGTGACGCAATATGGGATGAAGATGGACAGCCCTTGGTGGGTAAAGAACAGGTTAGGAACTACTTAGAAAAACTAAATGTACACAAATCCATGTGTCCAGACTTAATACATCCGAGGGTACTGAGGGAGTTGGCAAATGTCATTGAGGAGCCTTTGGCCATTATCTTTGAAAAGTCGTGGAGATCGGGAGAGATCCCGGATGATTGGAAAAAGGCAAATGTAGTGCCCATCTTTAAAAAAGGGAAGAAGGATGATCCAGGGAACTATAGGCCGGTCAGTCTTACCTCGGTTCCTGGAAAAATCATGGAAGAGATCCTTAAGGAATCCATTTTGAGGAACTTGGAAGAGAGGAAAGTGATCAGGAATAGTCAGCATGGATTCACAAAGGGCAAGTCGTTCCTGACCAATCTGATTAGCTTCTGTGATGAGGTAACTGGCTCTGTAGACATGGGAAAGTCAGTGGATGTGATATACCTTGACTTTAGCAAGGCTTTTGATATGGTCTCCCACAATATTCTTGCCAGCAAGTTAAGGGAATGTGGATTGGATAAATGCACGGTAAGATGATAGAAAGCTGGCTAGAAGGCTGGGCCCAGCGGGTAGTGATCAATGGCTCGATGTCAGGATGGAGGTCGGTTTCTAGCGGAGTGCCCCAAGATTCAGTTCTAGGACCGGTTTTGTTCAATATCTTCATTAATGACCTGAATGAGAGGATGGATTGCACCCTCAGCAAGTTTGCAGATGACACTAAGCTAGTGGGAGAGGTAGATATGCTTGAGGGCTGAGATATGGTCCAAAGTGACTTAGACAAATTGGAGGATTGGGCTACAAGAAATCTGATGAGGTTCAACAAGGACAAGTGCAGAGTCCTGCACTTGGGACAGAAGAATCCCAAGCATTGTTACAGGCTGGGGACCAACCAGCTAAGTAGTAGTTCTGCAGAAAAGGATCTGTGGGTTACAGTGGATGAGAAGCTGGATATGAGTCAACAGTGTGCCCTTGTAGCAAAGAAGGCTAATGGCATATTAGGTTGCATTAAGAGGAGCATTGCCAGCAGATCCAGAGATGTCATTATTCCCCTTTATTCGGCTCTGATGAGGCCACATCTGGAGTATTGTGTTCAGTTCTGGGGCCCCCACTACAAAAAGGATGTGGACGCATTGGAGAGGGTCCAGCGGAGGACAACCAAAATGATTAGGGGGGCTGGAGCATATGACTTATGAGGAGAGGCTGAGGGAGTTGGGTTTATTTAGTCTGCAGAAGCGAAGAGTGAGGGGGGATTTGATAGCAGCCTTTAACTTCCTGAAGGGGAGGTTCCAAAGAGGATGGAGAAAGGCTGTTCTCAGTAGTGACAGATGGCAGAACAAGGAGCAATGGTCTCAAGTTGTGGTGGGAGAGGTCCAGGTTGGACATTAGGAAAAACTATTTCACTAGGAGAGTGTTGAAGCACTGGAATGGGTTACCTAGGGAAGTAGTGGAGTCTCCATCCCTAGAGGTTTTTAAGTCTCGGCTTGACAAAGCCCTGGCCAGGTTGATTTAGTTGGGATTGGTCCTGCCTAGAGCAGGGGGCTGGACTTGATGGCCTTTTGAGGTCTCTTCCAGCTCTATGGTTCTATGATTCTATGATTTATACTTGTTCCTCTTCAACCTATCCTCATACTTTTTGTTTCTTTTTTGGAAGTGCTGTCTGCATAAACCATGCTGCATTGCTCTGAATTTGTTTTATTTTATTTCACAGCAAGATGTAGGGAAAAAAAGAAAACAAACCAGTTCCTGAAAAAACCTCCTTGATAAACTGAACCTCATTGAAATACTAATCACTAGGTTTTGAAGCAGCATTGTAGGTATCAATGCAAATGTTTTTTGTTTTTGTTTTTTACTGGCCAGGTTTAATAGTAGCAGCTTATACAACTCTAATTAGCATAACAAAATTCAGTGATGAGAACTAAAATGCTTGTCTTGTTTGATGTTTCCTGGTAATTAGCAAGAATTATGATTTATGCAGTGTTCCAGGTTCTCAACCCACAAAAGATGGCAAAAATCACTTATAGTCAGTGGTTAACTCTGTGTTCTTATAAATAGGATGTAGCTGAATGAAAATACATGTGCTTGCCCATGTATACACACATACCAGTGTGCACTTGCAGACACAATTTCACATGCGTGCGTCTACATACACACTTGCATGCATGCACACAACCAGTCTCTCACTTACACCAGCCTAGAGTCAGAAAAAACATACTGCCTTTTAGACAGTAGCAGGAGAGAATGAAAGCCACTCACACCTCCAGCAGGATTTTGCTAGATGTTGGCCAAAGGGTTGTTTTCTATTTGTCAATGGAAGTTGTCTGTTATGTACTGAAAACATGGAATTAAACCTTGAAAAAGCTTGTTCTTTTCCCCTTTTTGTAAGAATGGTTTTACCTAACATCTTGAAAAACACAATGACTGGACCTGAGAACTCTCCCCTGCGATGTGCAGAGACGAAGGTCAGAGGCATGAAAAGGGAATGGTTTGGAGCAACAGAGTGTTCCTAATGCAGGTTGTAACTTTTTCCAGGCTCACCTGATTCTGGTCCTTATTTCCAAGAACCTGCTTACTAATTTTCTGTCCAGAGGACCCGTTCTCTCTCATGAGACTGTGTTAATAGCCACACCCACAGGGTTTTGTATCTGCCTCTATTATTTCCACCAAGCTACAAACCTTTTTCTTTAGGTCCACAGAGAATCACAAGATTTGCCCAACAAGGCAGCCTCACCCCTGCCTCCAGGCCGCCACATAATCTGCATAAAATGAAGCAAATTAAAGGCCACTCCCACCTTTAATACAAAGGTGCAGCCTACAGGGATCATATGCCATCTTCCTCTGTAGTGCTATGGTCTGCACTGTGGTCTGCTTTGGCAATGCACTTTGGTGGCTCCTGTCCTAATCCAAGTCATAACATTCATTATAAATTGTGGGCTTCTCATCAACTGGTCCACCGTGAGGGCTTTGAATAATCTGTGCACTGTAATCTCCTCTTCTGCTAGTTTTCCACTGTAAGAATTTCACCAGCAGCATCTTCTCCTTACTAAAGTGTCCATTTGTATTAACAACCACAAAGTAAACTTTAAAGGGAGTAAATTTTGAACCATGAAAAGAACAAACACTCCTTTTGTGTTGACTTTGTAGAGCAGGGCTACTCAACTTTGGAAGCCCCGCGGGCCACAATGATACTCACAGTACACGTCAAGGGCCGCAACTTAAGTGTGGTTGCATATGCATGCAAATATATGCAAATAGCTTCTTTCACACTAACGGGCATGAGTACAAAGATTAAGGCAACATTACACAACACACAGGCTCCATTTAAGTCAGTTCTGCAGATTTTAATAAAATGCAATATTTACCCAATTTCCACCCATGTGACAGCACTTTTAACAAGCAATGACAGTCCAGGAATTTAACTACTAAAATGCATATCAACAGAAGACCATTATATTGACTACTTTTTTGTTTTGGTTCCCACCTGCGGGCCACATGTTGAGCCCCGCATAAACCCAAACTGCACCGCAGGCTGCAAACAAATGGGCCGTGGGCTGTATGTGGCCCACGGGCCGCATGTTGAGTAGCCCTGCCATAGAGGATTTATTTTAAGGTGTTTATTGAGATAAATATTCTGACTGGATTTTTAAAAGAACTAAATAATTTATGACCAGTAATTCCATTCGTGGTTACAGAAAATCAGAAAAGTATGTGAGAAGTTAAGCCACATGCTTCAGGATCTAAAATTCCTACTGCAATCAGAGAAGAATCTGGAATACTGTACACAACATCCCCACAGAATGGGACTATTAGCTAGGTAGATAAAGGAAATCCTCTTTTTCTGACATATTGCCAACCAGGCACTGCAGTAGGAACATCCATGATCTGCTCCAATAAGGCAAACCCTTGGTTTCCATGCAAAGAAAGTTAGCTGGGGGAAACAAAACAATGAATGATGTGGGTTCTATGAATACCTACTGTCTGAGGTGTCTCTTCTCATGTAATGCTCTCATCTCTGGAGTAAAGGAGGGTGCTGGCCAAAACCACTCAGCTGTGTTCCCTCATTCTCCCCTACAACACTTGAGAAGATCATGATACTCTCTCCATCAGCAGTACCCCAGATAGGATATTTTCAATCATATTAGCAGCATCTTAGCTGTTTTGGGGTGAGAAGGCTTGGAGAGAGAAGCATTAATGATGAGAAGAAGGATTTGGTCCAGAAGACATTACAAACTACTTAGGGAATGGTTCCCGCCCCCCTTCCCCCAGCCCTCCCCGAATGATGGTGTACTGTTCACACAGGGGAGCCCACGCTGATCTGACAAACTGAGAATGTCAGCCTGGAAATCTATGAAATCTATGAGGGACTGAGTTACAAATGCCTGATGACACAGAATTGCCTCTGTGATTCTCAGGGCAGTTTACATTGGAAACAATGTGGGAGGTTGACATCCCCTCCACTTCCCATCCCCTCAAAGGCAGGAGGGATTGTGCTATGAGTTGCCCTTTTTTCTTACTTTATGCAAATGTTTGTTTATAATCAGGAAGAAAACTGCTGCTTAATATAAGTAAGGGTTGCAGAATCAAGTGCCTAGCCCTCAGTGCTATGTGGTGCTGATTTGAGGAATATACTGGGTTTCTGGGTGGCAGGAAGCACAGTATGGGTTCCCATACACATTGACAGCATCCCAGGTCTAGAATCTAAGGAGTGAAATCTTGTTACAGAACATTTCCATTTCTTTTCAGACTGAAAGACATGCAAGATTCCTATGGGGAGAGCAAGCGAGAGAGAGAGTGAGAGAGAGAGCGGGAGAGAGAATGAGAATAAATGTGTTTCTGCCTATATAATATATATATAAAAGTGTGTGTGTGCATATAATTGGCTTTCTTAGCTTCTGCAGAGTGCATTTCTGTTGCTGGAGATGGATCACTGATCTTCTGGGGAATTGTGCTCTACAAGGTTAAACATGTTTGCAGAAGAAATATGGATAATGCTCTTATCATGTATGACCTTTACTATATGTGTAACATTGTCAGTGACAAAAATGGCATTTTTTAAATGGTTTTCACACCACGGTATCCAGCCATTAATCATAATGTATGTGAGTGACTCTATATTGTTTCTGTGGAATTGCAGCATTAGATTACTTTCCATGCAGGCTGCTCACACGAGTTGTGCCCCTTGTTACCATGAGCAAGGTTCTTATTTTCCATGCTTAATGTTATTCTGGTCCTTTACCCAAAGGACTAGGGACAGACTTATATGGCACAAAGACTGCTGCTCTCCTCTTCTTCAACAGCAATTTGTGCATGTGCATGTGCATGTGCATGTGCATGTGTAAATGGTGCACTTTAAGATATCTCTCTGATCCTGGAGTTGATGAATGACTGTTTCAGATACCTCTGTTGTTGTTGCATTTTTAATTTAGGCAAACAATCTCTGACTCTAATACCCCCAACTACGGTTCTGACATCTTTTCTCTGATGGGCTGATGTTTGATCTTGCTGATGTCATTTGGAGGCTTTTATTTTTGGAGTGTGTGTTGATTTACAGGCCAGATAGCAGATTTTTTTTAAAGATACCCCAAGTTGAAAGGTAGAAATGCTATTTCCAGTCAAATGTATCTATTTCTTGGTCCTTGTCCTGAAGAAAGAGTTAAGATGCTATAAAGCAGAGGTGTCACATTTATTTCCCAAATTCTATGTTTAAATATGGTTCATGAGTCATGGTATGAATTCAGGACTACCCACTCTCTGCAATGCATGGTGGAATGTTGCTGAAGTCAGTAAGTGGCATGCAAAGAGAGCAATTGGAAAATATGGCTTTTGTGTAGCAACTGAATGTTTATTTATTATTTATTGTTGGTTTAGTGCCTCATTGTCACATTTATCACTCAGGGTATGTTTACACTATGCGGTTATTTCGAAGTAAGCTATTTCGAAAGAATAACTCTTGAAATGACTATTTTGAAATAGCACGTCCGCACTACAAATCCTCATCAAAATAGCACAGAATTTTGTTGAAACAGCACATCCATGCTGATTGGAGCCTGAATTACATTTAAGGGCCCCAGAAACACTCTGGGCAGGGCATCAGGACAGCAGGCACTTCCTGTAGCTGCTGCCTGAGGATATGTGAGGCTCATGCTTAAAGGGACTCCCCTCTACAGCTATGTCTCAGACCCTTCACCTTTGCCTACCTCCCTGAGGGACAGCAAACTCTTCTCACTGCGTGCTTTGGTTGCCCTTGCGGATACCACAGCACTCACCGGCTCTTAGACCTCATGCTGCACCTCCTGGACAGTTAATGCAGGCTGTCCATGTGGCACTGTAGGACCAGAAAGAGCAGCTCTCTCTGGGGCACCTCCTCACCCCACTCCATGTGCTTCTCATGCACCACAGCCCCTCCTGCCTTCCCCTGCACACCGTGTACCACCACTTCTGGTGCCGGGACACAAGTTCTGACTATTGGGACCGGACCATCATGGAGCACTGGGATGACCAGCAGTGGCTCGAGAACTTCCGCATGTGGAAGGACATCTTTCTGGAGCAGTGCGAGTGGCTCGCCCCGTCCTCTAGCACTGGAACACACATGTGACCTGCCATCCCCCTCCAGAGGTATCTCACCATCACATTTTGGAAGCTCGCCATGCTGGACAGCTACTACTCCATTGGAAACCAGTTTGGCTTGGGGAGATTGAGTGTCAGGGGCCTTCTCCTGCAGGTATGACTCTCTTACTATTGTCCAGGAGAGTGGTGAAGCACTGGATGGGGTTCCTTAGGGAGAGGGGGATGGAATCTCCCTCTCTGGAGGTTTTGCATCTATGGGCTTCCCCATCTGTGGGGCGGGGCATTGATAGCACCCACATCCTCGGTCCCCTGACTATCGGACCTTTGATTACATCAACAGGAAGGGGTACTTTTCAATGGTGCTGCAGGCCCTCATTCACCACTGAGGCCGCTTCACTGACATTAACATTGGGTGGTCAGGGAAGGCACATGATGACCACATATTGCACAACTCCAGCCTCTTCTAGAGGAAGCATGCCAGCATGTTTTTCCCTGACTGAACAATCAGGGTTAGGGATGTAGACATGCCTATGTGCACTGTGGGTGACACAGCCTACCCCTTGCTCCCCTGCCTGATGAAGCCTTACACGAGACACCTGGACCAAAGAAAAGAACATTTCAATGCCAGGCTCAGCAGGGCCAGCATGTGGTGGAAGGCACTATCGGGAATCTGAAAGGGAGGTTCCACTATCTCCTCACCCACCTTGATCTTGGTGAGCAGAACATCTCCCAAGTGGTAGCAGCCTGTTGTGTCCTGCACAATATATGTGAGAACAAGGGGGAGATGTTCCTGCCAGGGTAGGGGGCAGAGGCCAAGCAGCTTGGAAGGACCTTTGAGCAACTGGGCATAGCTGCCCTCTGGCAGGCTCATCGGGGGCTGTACGCATCCAAAAGACTCTGAGAGTTTCACACAAGGATCCCAGTGGTACTCTCCCCCGAGCCTTCCCACAAATGGAGTGCCCATCTTTAAAAAAGGGAAGAAGGACAATCCAGGAAACTACAGACCAGTCAGCCTTACATCAGTCCCTGGAAAAATCATGGAGGGGATCCTCAAGGAATCCATTTAGAAGCACTTGGAAGAGGGGAAAGTGATCAGGAAGAGTCAACAAGGATTCACCCAGGCTAAGTCATGCCTGACCAACCTGATTAGCTTCTATGACAAGGTAACTGGCTCTGTGGACATGGGGAAGTCAGTGGATGTGATATACCTTGAATTTAGCAAAGCTTTTGATACGGCTTCCCACAATATTCTTGCCAGCAAGTTAAGTAAGTATGGAGTGGATAAATGGACTGTAAGATTAATAGAAAGCTGGCTAGATTGTCAGGCCCAATGAGTAGTGATCAATGGCTCGATATCAGGTTGGCAGTTGGTTTCAAGTGGAGTGCCCCAAGGATCAGTTCTAAGGCTGGTTTTGTTCAACATCTTTATTGATGACCTGGATGAGGGGATGGATTGCATCCTCAGCAAGTTTGTGGATGACACTAAGCTAGGGGGAGAGGTAGATATGTTGGAGGGCAGGGATAGGGTCCAGAGTGACTTAGACAGATTAGAGGATTGGGCCAAAAGAAATCTGATGAGCTTCAACAGGGATAAGTGCAGGGTCCTGAACTTGGGACGGAAGAATCCCAAGCATTGGTACAGGCTAGGGACTGACTGGCTAAGTAGCAGTTCGGCAGAAAAGGACCTGGGGATTACAGTGCATGAGAAGCTGAATATGAGTCAACAGTGTGCCCTTGTAGCCAAGAAGGTGAATGGCATATTAGGTTGCATTAGGAGGAGCATTGCCAGCAGATCTAGAGAAGTGATTATTCCCCTTTATTCGGCATTGGTGAGGCCACATCTGGAGTATTGTGTCCAGTTCATGGCCCCTCACTACAGAAAGGGTGTGGACACATTGGAGAGGGTCCAGCGGAGGGCAACCAAAATGATTAGGGGGCTGGAGCACATGACCTATGAGGAGAGTCTGAGGGATTTGGGCTTATTTAGTCTGTAGAAGCGAAGAGTGAGGGGGGATTTGATGGCAGCCTTCAACTTCCTAAAGGGAGATTCCAAAGAGGATGGGGAGAGGTTGTTCTCCATAGTGATGGATGGTAGAACAAGGAGCAATGGTCTCAAGTTACAGTGGGGGAGGTCCAGGTTGGATAATAGGAAAAACTATTTCACTAGCAGGGTGGTGAAGCACTGGAATGGATTACCTAGGGAGGTGGTGGAATCTCCATCCCTAGAGGTTTTTAAGTCTCGGCTTGACAAAGCTCTGGTTAGGATAATTTAGTTGGGATTGGACTGCTTTGGGCAGGGGCTGTACTCGATAACCTCCTGAGGTCTCTTCTAGCCCTAGGATTCTATGATTCTAAGGTGCTTGTGCATTGCCCCCATGTGCCTTTTCTCCCCCACCCCGCCCTTCTTTCCTCTCCCACTCAACTCCCCTGCAGACCAAATAAACTGGACTTTTTGGTTTGAAACCATAAACTCTTGTTTTTATTTGGGGTAAATATGACTGGGGAGGGACTGGGGGAAAGAACCTGGGAGGGGCTGGAAATGGGAGCATGGGGAGGAACTCAGCGATAGGGCTGGGCCTGGTATCTGCCTTGGGTGGTCCCACTGCCTCGTGTGCAGGACCCTCAGCGGCTACGAGGGGCAGGGGGGGAAGCCAGAGGGTTAGGGGTGGGGGCAAGAGCAGAGACAAGAGCTGTGGCAGGGGCAGGAGCAGAGGAAGGAAGGGGAGTCGGGGGAGGAACAGGTATGGGGTGGCTACCAGGCGGTCAGCAGTGGCGGTGTATGCTGTGCACATAGTCCAGGTCTGCTGGGACAGTTCCTGATAGATGGTGCGGTGCAGCTCCCAGTCAGCACAGTGCTCCTCAAAGTCTTTGTGCCACCTCTACTCTTCCCACTTGAGAGGGCATGCAGGTAGGTGATGTGTTCCCACTCCAGCTCCTTGTGGGGTCATCTGTGCCAGCAGATCTTGTGGGATCAGGAGAATGGTGCGGAAAGTGGTTTTGCAGCGTGGCACGGGGCTGGCAGGGCCAGAGTTGTGCCACTAGCAGTTTCCCCTGTGGCTGCAGCTTTAAAGGCTGCAAGGGAAGCGAAACTATAAAGGTTTCAGAGGTGTGGGCAGAGAGACCACCAGGGATTTTGAAATAGGCATTATTCCTTGTGAAATGAGGGTTTATTATTTTGGAATAAGAAGCCTGTTATTTCAAAATAATTTTGAAAAAACACGCTTGCTGAGAGGACGCTCGCCTTGTTATTTCGAAATAACGCAAGTGTAGACATGCCCTCAGTGAGAAAATCTCCTCCTCCTGTTGTTTCTGTCATTCATTATTGTAGTACCTCGGAGCCAGAGTCACAGACCAGGACCCCGCTTTGCTTGGCAATAGACCAAACAGATTCCTTAGAACATAAGAACATAAGAATGGCCGTACTGGGTCAGACCAAAGGTCCATCTAGCCCAGTAGCCTGTCTGCCGACAGTGGCCAGCACCAAGTGCCCCAGAGGGGGTGGACCGAAGACAATGATCAAGCGATTTGTCTCCTGCCATCCTTCTCCAGCCTCTGACAAACAGAGGCCAGGGACATCATTTCTCTCCCCTGGCTAATAGCCTTTTATGGACCTAACCTCCATGAAATTATCTAGCTTTTCTTTAAACTCTGTTATAGTCCTAGCCTTCACAGCCTCCTCTGGCAAGGAGTTCCACAGGTTGACTACGCGCTGTGTGAAGAAGAACTTTCTTTTATTAGTTTTAAACCTGCTATCCATTAACTTCATTTGGTGTCCTCTGGTTCTTCTATTATGGGAACTAATAAATAACTTTTCTTTATTCACCCTCTCCACACCACTCATGATTTTATAGACCTCTATCATAACCCCCCTAAGTCTCCTCTTTTCTAAACTGAAAAGCCCCAGTCGCTTTAACCTCTCTTGATATGGGACCTGTTCCAAACCCCTAATCATTTTAGTTGCCCTTTTCTGAACCCTTTCTAAGGCCAAAATATCTTTTTTGAGGTGAGGAGACCACATCTGTACACAGTATTCAAGATGTGGGCATACCATAGTTTTATACAGGGGCAGTAAGATATTCTGTGTCTTATTTTCTATCCCTTTCTTAATAATTCCTAACATCCTATTTGCCTTGTTGACCGCTGCACATGTGTGGAAGTTTTCAGAGAACTATCACGATAACTCCAAGATCTCTTTCCTGATTTGTCGTAGCCAAATTGGCCCCCATCATACTGTACGTATAGTTGGGGTTATTTTTTCCAACGTGCATTACTTTACACTTATCCACATTAAATTTCATTTGCCATTTTGTTGCCCAATCACTCAGTTTGGTGAGATCTTTTTGAAGTTCTTCACAGTCTGCTTCTGTCTTGACTATCTTAAACAGTTTAGTATCATCCGCAAACTTTACCACCTCACTGCTTACCCCTTTCTCCGGATCATTTATGAATAAGTTGAATAGGATTGGTCCCAGGACTGACCCTTGGGGGACACCACTAGTTACCCCTCTCCATTCTGAAAATTTACCATTTATTCCTACCCTTTGTTTCCTGTCTTTTAACCAGTTCTCAATCCATGAAAGGACCTTCCCTCTTATCCCATGACAATGTAATTTACACAAGAGCCTTTGGTGAGGGACCTTGTCAAAGACTTTCTGAAAATCTAAGTATACTATATCTACTGGATCCCCCTTGTCCGCATGTTTGTTAACCCCTTCAAAGAACTCTGGTGTATTAGTAAGGCATGATTTCCCTTTACAGAAACCATGTTGACTTTTGTCCAACAAATTATGTTCTTCTACGTGCCTGACAATTTTATTCTTTACTATTGTTTCGACTAATTTGCCTGGTACTGAAGTTAGACTTACCGGTCTGTAGTTGCCAGGATCGCCTCTAGAGCCCTTTTAAAATATTGGTGTCACGTTAGCTACCTTCCAGTCATTAGGTACGGAAGCCGATTTAAAGGATAGGTTACAAACGACAGATAATAGTTCAGCAATTTCCCATTTGAGTTCTTTTAGAACCCTTGGATGAATGCCATCCGGTCCCGGAGATTTGTTAACATTAAGTTTTTCTATTTGTTCCAAAACCTCCTCTAATGACACTTCAATCCAGGACAGCTCCTCAGATTCATCACCCACAAAGGATGGTGCAGATTTGGGAATTTGCCTAACATCCTCAGCCGTGAAGACTGAAGCAAAGAAATCATTTAGTTTCTCCGCAGTGTCTTTCTCGTCCTTGATTGCTCCTTTTATATCTTGATCGTCTAGGGGACCCACTGGTTTTTTAGCAGGCTTCCTGCTTCTAATGTACTTAAAACATTTTGCTATTTCTTTTTGAGTTTTTGCCTAACTGTTCCTCAAAATCTTTTTGCTTTTCTTATTACATTTTACACTTGATTTGACAGTGTTTATGTTCCTTTCTATTTATCTCACTAGGATTGGACTTCCACTTCTTGAAAGATGCCTTTTGTCCCTCACTGCTTCTTTTACAATGTGGTTAAGCCACAGTGACTCTTTTTAGGTCTCTTACTATGTTTTTAATTTGGGGTATACATTTAAGTTGGGCCTCTATTATGGTGTCTTTAAAAGTTTCCATGCAGCTTGCAGGGATTTGGCTCTAGTCACTGTGCCTTTTAGTTTCTGTTTAACTAACCTCCTCATTTTGTGTAATTCCCCTTTTTGAAATTAAATGCCAGAGTGCTGGACTGCTGAGGTGTTCTTCCCACAGGAATGTTAAATGTTATTATATTATGGTCACTATTCCCAAGCGGTCCTGTAAGGGTTATCTCCTGGACCTGATCCTGCGCTCCACTCAGGACTAAATCGAGAATTGCCTCTCCCCTTGTGGGTTCCTGTACCAGCTGCTCCAAGAACCAGTCATTTAAGCCATTGAGGAATGTTATCTCTGCTTCTCTTCCTGAGGTGACATGTATCCAGTCAATATGGGGATAATTAAAATCCCCCATTATTATAGAGTTCTTTATTTTGGTAGCGTCTCTAATCTCCCTCAGCATTTCAATGACAGTATTGCTGTCCTGGTCAGGTGGTCGATAATATATCCCTACTGCTAACTTCTTATTATTGGAGCATGGAATTACTATCCATAGCGATTCTATTGAACATGTTGATTCATTTAATATTTTTATTTCATTTGATTCTACATTATCTCTCACAGTGCCACTCTGCCACCCACATGGCCTGCTCTATCCTTCCGATATATTTTATATCCCGGTATGATTGTTCCCACAGATTTTCCTCATTCCACCAGGTTTCAGTGATGCCTATTATGTCAATCTCCACCTTTAATACGAGGTACTTTAGTTCACCCATCTTATTTGTCAGACTCCTAGCATTTGTGTAGAAGCACTTTAAAAATTTGCTACTGTTTATTTGTCTGCCCTTCCCTGATGCATTGGATTCCTTTATATGCGGTTGTTTGTCTGCTCTGGCCCATGATTTGTCCTCTCCCCTCCTCTCTTTCTGACTACAGCTTAGAGAATCTCTATCAATGGATTCTCCTCTAAGAGAAGTCTCCATCCGATTTATGTGCTTCTCCGCACCAATTGGCTATCCCCCCTCTCTTAGTTTAAAAACTGCTCTACGGCCTTTTTAATGTTTAGTGCCAGCAGTCTGGTTCCACCCTGGTTTAGGTGGAGCCCATCCTTCCTGTATAGGCTCCCCCTCTCCCAAAAGTGTCCCCAGTTCCTAATAAATCTAAACCCCTCTTCCCTATACCATTGTCTCATCCACGCATTGAGACTCTGAATCTCTGCCTGCCTACCTGGCCCTGCATGTGGAACTGGAAGCATTTCCAAGAATGCCACCATAGAGGTCCTGGATTTCAGTCTCTTTCCTAGCAACCTAAATTTGGCCTCCAGGACATCTCTCCTACCCTTCCCTACGTCATTGGTACCTACATGTACCACGACCACCGGCTCCTCCCCATCACTACACATAAGTCTATCTAGATGCCTCGAGAGATCCACAACCTTCGCACCAGGCAGGCAAGTGACCATACGGTTCTCCCGGTCATCACAAACCCAACTATCTATGTTTCTAATGATCGAATCACCCACTACTAGCACCTTCCCCATCCTCCTCCTATTTCTCTCAGCCTTCCTGGTATTTGAGAATCTCGTCTCTTGTTCCCTCTGCACTCACTTCTCTATGGCACTGTGCAATTCCCAATCCAGTGAGCTTTACCTATGTCGTCCACTAAAACAATTAGTGATTTAAATATTTTGACACTAAAGTACCATCACCGGGCAATAAAGATGATGCTCTGATCAGATTGGTAGGGAACAGGGGTGATCACTTCTCTCTCTGAGTCATTATTTCAGGGTATTTGCTGACTCAGGTAGATGTCAGTGCATGGGTTTATGTTTGAAAGGTAATCTCCGTGGCCACCAGAGCTAGGATCTTATTTTTATAAATCATAGGTTCAATTCTGAAAGATCTGAATATGTCGCATCAATATATCATGTGTGTCAGATTCAGCCTCCAAGCCTATGTTTGATACCCTTGCTACAGAAAAATGATGCACCCTTGGGCTGGATAGGCCTGTGTTTCTGTCTCCTCCAGAGACTCCCTGTGTGATCTCAGGCAAATGGCTTGCTCTCTCTCTGCTGAAGTTCCTCATGTGTTAAACAGGGATGGTAACACTTCCTTTCTCCCACCCTTTGTCTGTTTAGATTGTAAGCATTCTTCAGCGGTCTCTGTCTTTGCTAGGTGGGTGTACAATGCCTAACACTAGTACAATACAGGACATTGATGACATGTACCCAGAACCTCCCGCTACACTGTTTTGGTCCCATCAGACACTGGGAGCATAACTCAGAATGCAAAGGAGTAGCAGGAACTGTGGGTTAGCATTGTTGTCAAAGTTGAGGGTAGCCCCATCCTACTGGGGATGCACTGTGTCGAACTCCTGCACATAGTGAGGACATGCCCCTTTGACTTTACAAAATCAGGTGCTAAAAAATCAACCTTAATAAACTCAACCTTATGTCATAATATAAGCAAGGCCTCTCTCTCTCTCACTCTCTCTATATATTCTGGGTTTTAGTTTCAAAGTGCTGATTTTTAGTGAGCTTTTCCATTTAAGACACATTAAAATTTTAAAACAAATGTTGCTGAGAAAGTTTCAGATTTGTTCCTAAACTACAAAGAGTTAATATCTCTCTGTCTCTGTCCTGCTCCTCTCCTCATGTCTCCCAAACATCTCCCATCCCTGGTCTCAAACCTTATTTTTCACTTCATTCAATTTGCCCTTCTTTTCTCCTTTTTTTTAGTTTTGGCCACCTTAATAATACACATTAGCAGGGCTTGACAAACGGCGGTGAAACCTACTCACCGCCCTGCACTGCGCATGCGCAAGACCCGCACTGCACATATGCGCGCTGCCAGTGAACGAGGCGACTGGCTGAAATCTACTCACCACGGGTGAGTAGATTCAGTGATTTGTCAAGCCCTGCACATTAGTGAACCTTTAAGACAGGGGTTGGGAACCTCAGGCCCGGGGGCTGGATGTGGCCCTCAGCTTGCCTGGATCTGACCCCCAAGGCTCGGCATTGGGGAGCCTGTGCTGGCACTCCGGCCCCCCCCGCCAACCACTCACAGGGCTGGAGCATACAAAATCTACTAGCCTAGGCCCCCCCTAGGCTCTAATATGCAAGGGTAATGTGGTGAGTGTCTTTCTCCTTCTCAGTCAGTGGCTTCTCACTTTGCTTCTCACTTGTGTGTGGCCCCTGACTGATTTTTCTGTGAGTCAGCGGCCGTTGACCCATAAAAGGTTCCCCACTTCTGATTTAAGCCTTTGACTCACACTTGCTAATACACACAGGTGCACACAGAGCCCAGGGATCCATAATGAGTTAGGGTGAGAGAAACCTCCACTCTCCACTCTTCTCTATTTTGGAAAGGTAGATGGATGGGGTTACTGCATCTTCTGTGCTGCGCAGTGAATACAACTCTACTAAGTAACTAAATAAAGATGTAATTTTAATGATGATTAAATTGAAGCACCTCATTAATTTCATGTGAGAGGTGGGGAAGTACATGGCTGTTCTTTCCCTAAATTCATTGTTTGTCTAGCTACGAGATGTCCCCTCTCAACGTCTGGTTGAGTCTAATTTAAATTTAATGGTTCAGTAAGTAAAATTGCCTTTATTGTTTGGAATGGTTTGCACAGTAATTTAGAAGCTAGCAAGGCTCATTTGATAAGAGTGTATGATGGAATAGGTGACTACAGAGAAGGACATGTTTATCTTTAGGATACAGAATGACAGCTGTCATTCACAGTCAGAAACCAGGGATGATGGTCAAGTCTGCCGGACAAACAATTTGTGCTTTTAAATCTCAGCTTTTGAACGAGTGAAATTATTGGCTAGAATCCTTCATTCTAATTGATTATTATGAGTGACTGTACCAATCCCATGGGTCCAAGTGAGGATAAAGTGGTGCATAGGCCCTGTGCTGTCTCTCTGCATAGCTCTGATGCTTTTGTATTCAGATTTCCAGCCTATCAACAAATTATGGAAAGAGGGAAAGAGATCTGATAAAATGCAGTGGGATGGGACAGTTCAGTTCTTGCTGGTTTATTACAATCATGTGTTAATATCATTTCACCCATGGCAGTTCTCATTGGAAAGTTTTCTTTTGTAGGGCAGAATAATAGGATTAATTAACTATGTTATTACTAAACAATAAGCTAGTTATTCTATAGTTAGAGACATGTCTCCTTCACCATCACTGAGGGTGTGTCTAGACTACAGAGGTTTTTTTGAAAAAAGTGGCCTTTTTTCGAAAAAACTTCCCCTGCGTCTAGACTGCTGCCGCGTTCTTTCAAAAGTAAATCGAAAGAACGTGACAGTTTTTTCGACCGTGGAAAACCTTGTTTTACGAGGAATAACACCTTTTTTCGAAAGTGCTCTTTCGAGAAAAAAGGCGCTATGTAATGCAAACTGTGCTTTTTCGAAAGAGAGCATCCAGACTGCCTGGGTGCTCTCTTTTGAAAGAGGCTTGTAGTCTAGACGTAGCCTGAGAGAACAGTTTCCAACCCAAGTCTGGTTTCATCCTCGTTTAGCTTGAAACAAAGCTAAAATGTGGCGACTGCTGGTTGCCTCTCTCTCTTCTCACAGTTGTCCTACCACTCATCCTAACCTGACATAACTGCCTCTCCTTAAAGCTTCTTCATTTTGTATCCAAATATTTGTGACAGTGTTTCTTGTTTTGAATAATAGCTTGTACCAAGTTTCTGAAGCGCTTTTCAACATTAACTGAACCTCCACAAACTTGTGTTGCAGAAAACTAATATTGTACTTGTTTTATTGATGGATAAAATGCAACACCACACAAGATCGGGAGGCAATCTTTGGAAAACCAGGACTAGAATCTATATGTCTGGATTCCCACTCTGCTACTCTAGCCCCACTGATAATACCTTACCTATGGAACATTAGAACTGGAAGGGACCTTGAGAGGTCATCGAGTTCAGTCCCCTGCCCTCACCGCAGGACCAAGCACCATCTAGAGCATATGATCCTATGGATCAGCTTTTTCTGAAGCGTGCTTTAAAATAGACCCATATTTGTTTGCTTCATCATGGCCTTTAGCCTCCAGAGTAGTTGATATTTTCTTTGGAAGAAAAAACTTGGCTGCCCCTTTGTGTTAGACAATAACAGTTTTATAGTGTCCCATTATTGGTGCTAAGATACTGTGGGAATGAGAACATTAGAAAAGCACAGGCTAGCTAGGTAAACTCTTTTCTACGGAGGCCCATTTGTTTGTCTGATTTAAAGCTTGCTTTCCATATTTTTTTTTCTCTCTTTGTTTTTGATAACCTCACTATCCCTGTATGTGAGTGGAAAATGAAGCTAGTAAAATCTTATTTGCTTGTCTATAGCTAGAATTCGTCCAGAAAATCTGCTTAGGACATGGTAAAACAATGTAATGTAAGCATGGGGGGCGGGGCGGGTGGGGAAAAGTGTATAAACAAGCAATTTCACTCCATGAGGGAAAAAAAATACACCAATGCAGGCAAATGCAAAACTAAACTGCTTCTTAGAAAATTCATTTTTTTGTCTGGTGGCTTTCATTTTAGAGCAATTGGTTTTCCTTTGTTTGCCTTGGCACTAATATCACTGATGAAAATACTGCGATTTGCTTAAACAGTCCTCTCCTCCTGAGAAACTCATATTGTGTTTCCTGATCACATTATGGACTAAATATTGATATCCTGTTGAAAAAGAAAAGTACAGGTTAAGCCTCTCTAGTGTGGCACTCTCTGGTCTGTCAACATCCATGATCTGGCATGATTTTGGTTAGCTGGATGTTCACGTATCAAGCATGTGGCCACGTTTCCCATGATCCTATAAAGTTTGTTTACAGCCACCAGTCCTGGCTCTCAGTGTTCTGTACTGTTATTTATCTCAAATTTACCCCTAAATGTCTTCTAAAAGTCCAGTAAGCAGTGGAAGTGTTCGTAATGTTTTTAGACCATATTGCGCTGCTGTAGTTTGGCAAACTCTCTGGTTTGACACTGGTCAGGTCCCGAGAGTGCTAGACTAGAGAGGTTCAACCTGTATTCAATCAGTGTGTAAAGTACTAGAACCTGGTCCTATGTTTTTTCATAGAATCATGGAAATTTCATAGAACACTAGAAATGGAAGTAATCTTGAGAGGTCATCGAGTCCAGTCCCCTGCCCTCATGGCAGGACCCAGTACTGTCTAGACCATCCCTGATACATGTCTATCTAATCTGCTCTTAAATATCTCTAGTGATGGAGTTTCCACAACCTCCCTAGGCAATATATTCCAGTGTTTAACCACGCTTACAGTTATGAAGTTTTTCATAACGTCCAACCTAAACCTCCCTTGCTGCAGTTTAAGCCTATTGCTTCTTGTTCTATCCTCAGAGGCTAAGGAGAACAATTTTTCTCCCTCCTCTTTGTGACACCCTTTTAGATACTTGAAGCCTGCTATCATGTCCCCTCTCAGGCTACATCTACACTACAAGTTTTCTCGACAAAAATATGCTAATGAGGGACTCATTTGCATGAGTCGCAATCTCATTTGCATATTTTCCGCCAATCCATTTTTGCGCTGGTGTTTTTGTGCAAAAAGAAAACGTCCACACTGCATGTTTTTGCTCAAAACCCCTAGCACAAAAATGGATCAGCAGAGAATATGCAAATGAGATTGCAGCTCATGCAAATGAGTCCCTCATAAGCATATTTGTTGCCGAGAAAACTCGTAGACATAGCCTCAGTCTTCTTCTTTCCAAACTAAACAAGCCCAATTCTTTCAGTCTTCCTTCATAGGTCATGTCCTCTAGACCTTTAATCATTCTTGTTGCTCTTCTCTGGATCTTCTCCAATTTCTCCACATCTTTCTTGAAATGTGGTGCCCAGAACTGGACATAATACTCCAATTGAGGCCTAACCAGCGCAGAGTAGAGCAGAAGAATTTTCAAACTATAATGCTTTATTGAATTCAAACTGCCTGCTCCAGTGCACCAGTAGCAATTTATACTATTATAAAAGAAGAGGTGTATGCCGTCTGTCACAGAGAACATTTGAGAAGACTTGAGAAGTTTGGGGGCAGTGCTCCACCACCACCATGGAGAGGGCAGGAGGAGGAGCAGCATGCCCCCACCATCATGGGGAAGGAAAGAGCGCACATGCCTCCCCCCCAACATCCCCGAAGCAACAGGGAGGGAAGAGAATGCATGGCTCCAAACCCTGCCCTCTGCATCCAGGAGCAGCAGGGAGAGAAGAGAACATATGGTCCGAGCCTCCCTGCCCCCCGGAGCAGCAGGAAGGGAGGAGGCCTGTGTGGCCCAAGCTGGCCCAAGCCTCCCTGCCCCCAGGAACAGCGGGGAAGGAGAAGGCCATGTGTGCATCTGCCATTGCAATGGGATGGGTAATGCTAGTAATTATGAACACAATAATTATAAACAATATTTATTCTTTCTACAAGTATACAGTACGCATTTACTTGGCAAGGTCTCGTGAACCTTACTAAATATTCACCATTTTTCAGTCCACATGAATAGGAAAAGCTTCTTTAAACAAAATAATTAGGGCTAAAGCTTAGTCCATTTTTGAACTACACTGAACATTTCTGTTTCTAGAGGTATGACCTCGACAGATTATTCTTACCCCAACAATGTCCAGGATTTTTCTACCATTTTTATTGCCACCAGAACATTAACTTCTTCCTGTTAGTTGTCAGGAAATTCAGTCTCTTTCTGAGGGCCTCACTCTGCAAACCTGAGTGCAAAGCCCCACTAGCCCCTTTGCATTGAGAAGTCTGAGTAAAGCTGCTTTTTCTGTAAGTTTCCTTCCTCTGGCTACGTCTAGACTGAAGGCTTTTTGCGCAAGAAGCTTTTGTCAGAAGAGATCTTCTGCAAAAACTGCCTGCACAAGAGTGCGTCCACACTGCAAAAGCACATTGAAAAAGCGATACACTTTTGCGAAAGAGAGAGTCCAGACTGCCTAGATGCTCTCTTGCATTGCTGTGAACAGAATGGCCACCAGGGCACCTGTGCTTTTTCCTCTTCCTTCTTTTTGTGCAAAAAAAGCCTCTTCCCTGTCCACACATGCCTTTTTGTGCAAGATTTGGGACTTGTGCTCATACCGCTCTTCAAAGGTGTTCTGATTCTCTGCAACTACTTCTTTAGCTGAAATTGGGGCAGCGTTGACAAACAATATAGGGCAAATAGTTAGTGGTTGACTTCTTTTTGCTTGTACCTAATGTGACTCAAAGAATATCATTCCCTGAAAATATTCCATACAGTTTAGTAGGTTTCCCTTCATTCTTCTAATTACCACTTTAATTGGCTTTTGCCTATTTTTATATATTTCCAATCCTCCTCCTTCCTCATCACACTCTTCACCACACATGGTCTACTTGAGAAAATAAATTACTCAGCTCTCAGCACAGAGGGGGAAATAATGGATGCCTTGTCTGCTAATGTTCTGCCATTGAAATGTAGCAGACACAGGGTTAATTATATCTAACCCGCTCCAGAGACTGTGTCCAAACGATGATGGATAGGCTACTGATAGAGTGAATCTGATGATATCTCTGACTTCTAAAGCTACAGTCAGTTTCTGTCATCCTAGTACATTATTTTGGCTCAGTCTTCAAGATATCTGAAGGTGTGAAACAGGTCAAAGCATTCTCCCTTCTGCTGCCCAACTTTGGAACAAACATTACTCGTATACTGCCAGCTGCATCTTTAATTCCTTGCTGCCAACACAAGGTGATAAATTGTCAGTACTGGAGATTGTAGCCCTCTGTCTCACATCAGAGCACATGTGGCAATGAGTAACAGCAGTCAGTGCACATGTAAGCTTTGAAGCAGTGTCCCTTCCCCACACATCAGTGTGCCTCAGACATGATCTCCTCTAGGGTGTGTCTGTAACCTTCACACCTCCCAGGTGTGGTGTACTGTCCCATCTAGTGGCACCAAGGCCACTTACAGAGAGAATAATGAGTCTGCTACAGCCTTAGCTACCAGGATGCTGGCTTTTAGTTCATGTTGTAGAGGTGAAAGCTGTAGAGCTATAGAGCAGACTTGGTGCAGGCACTTTTTCAGTTTCACATCACTAAGGTTTTCATTTGCCTAGTACATTCTTACCTACTGACTGTGACCATTTAGCAAACATGGTCATGCACACTTGCAACTGCATGTCTTCTTTGCCTGCACTGATCATGCATCTTGTACCTAACCCAGATCTCAGGAATGGTGACCAAGAAGCTCACTGTTTGATGCCTAACCTTCACTGGAAGGAAGAGAGAATATAGGTATTGCAGACTGCATACCGAGTTGTGATCAAGGGCCTTGAGACCAATTAGACTACATTAATTATCTTTTGACACAGCCTCCAGCTTCTTAAAAATTCCATCCCCATCCCCAGCACACACATCTTTTAGAGTCTTCAAAGAAACAGACCTGACTCATACTCTGGACTGGTTGAAATCTCTTGCGTGCCAGGGGCTCAATTATATCTTTCAACACAGCTCGTCACTGATAATCCTGTGGACCAAATGTGGGGCATTGACCTTTTCAAGTCTCAGAAAAGCTGCTCAAATAGAGATGACAACCAAAAAAATAAATGAGTGAAACAGGAAACTGCATGACGCAAACATAATTTCTCATGTCCATGAAAGATTTTACTTTACTCTGACTTCACTTACATAATTGATTAGTTTGGATATTAGTAAAATTACACTGTCTTCAAGAAATGGAAAATCGGTGCACTATGGTGTTTTGTAAAGCATCCATCCTAACCAGGAGGGGCAGACAAGAGAAACATTAAACAATCTATGCTCACACTTTTTAATATTCATTAAGTATTAGAATGCTTTCATCTTGAGTTGAGCAAAGAAATTAAGTTATGTCCAATTTTATAAAAGGTCATTGACAAAAACCTGTAATTAATATAAATGTTTTTGTTTTTTATTCCAGTTAATAGGGATTTTTGGTAGAGGTGACTTTACAGTTTCCCTGCTATGTTGGGAACCACAGGCAAAACCAGTAAAATGAAAATGGCTAGAAACAAAAGTGAAACTGGCCAGTTGTCACATTGTTCAAACTGTGTGAAATGCAAATAATAAATATTTAAATAAATAAGGAGCATAAATGGTGAAGAAATAAAACTGGTATGCAATTCTTTTCATTTTAATAGTCTAATACATTACAGAGGTGGAGAAACTTTATATATTTTTAATTATCTGAATTTCAACTTGACAGTGTCTCTTTAAGATAGAGTAAGCTTTAGCTGTTTGCACTTCTTCCACTTTTTCATGATCACATTAACATTCATTGAAATATATGCATTTTTCCTTGGAGCTCTCTTCTTTTGTCCTGAGAAGTGCATAGTTTTATATTACTAGGAATTTGTTTCCTGACAGCCACTAAATGTACATTACACACACAAATCTATGCCCTGCAGAATTAAGGACAACAACAAAAAGTTTTTTAAGTATACTAGAAACAAAAAGAATCCTAATAAAGGTAATGGTCCATTACTAGATAGAAATTGTAGAATTATCAACAGAAGTGTTCAATAAATTATTCTGTTCTGTATTTGGGGGGGAACAGATGACATAGTCATGACCTATGAAAGAAGACTGAAAGAATTGTGCTTCTTTAGTTTGGAAAAGAGAAGACTGAGAGGGGACATGATAGCGGTTTTCAGGTGTCACAAGGTGGAGGGAGAAAAATTGTTCTTCCTGGCCTCTGAGGATGTCATAAGGAGGAGGGAGAAAACTTGTTCCTCTTAGCCTCTGAGGATAGAACAAGAAGCAATAGGCTTAAACTGCGGCAAGAGAAGTTTAGGTTGGACATTAGGAAAAAGTTCCTAATTGTCAGGGTAGTCAAACACTGGAATAAATTGCCCAGGGAGGTTGTGGAATCCCCATCTCTGGAGATATTTAAAAGTAGGTTAGTTAAATGTCTGTCAGGGATGGTCTAGACAGTACTGGGTCTTGCCATGAGGGCAGGGGACTGGACTCAATGACCTCTCGAGGTCCCTTCCAGTCCTAGTATTCTATGATTCTATGATCATATGATGATAATACTGTTTCCATTCCACTAGTAGTTCAGAAGGATGTTAGCAGCTACAAAAGTCAGACATTTTAAAATCAGCAGATCCAGATAATTTGCATCTAAGATTTTTTAAAGAGCTGGCTGAGGAATTTGCTGGACTGTGAATGTTGATTTTCAATAAGTCTCGGAACACTGAGGAAGTTCCAGAAGAATGAAAAAAAGTTAATTTTGAACCAATATTTTAAAGATAAATGGGATGACCTAGGTAATTTATAGGCCTGTCAGTGTGACATTGATCTTGGGTAAGATAATGGAGCAGCTGTTTTGGGACTAAATAAAGAATTAAAGAAAGTTAAAAACAATAAGGAGTCCTTTGGCACTTTACAGACTAACGTATTTATTAGGGCATTGGCTTTTGTGGGTAAAACCCACTTCACCAGATGAATTGGAGTGGAAGTTACAGAGGCAGGGGTATGTATATTGGGTTAATGAGGCTAATCAAGTCAGGGTAGAAGTGGCTCATTCTTGTGGTCTGACAGTGTGCAGTTGTGGCCACATGGGCTAATGCAATCCTTGGCTGAATAGACAAAAGAATCTCGAGTAGGAGTAATGAGATGAGTTTACCTGTGTATCTGGCATTGATACAACCACTGATGGAGTACTATACACAGTTCAAGAAGGATGTTGATAAATTGGAGAAGGTTCAGAGAAGAGCCTTGAAAATTAGTAACATATTAGAAAACCTGCCTTAACATTACAGACTAACACCACTACCCTTCTATGACTCTAAACAGTTCAATATATTTAGATGGTTATGCAGTGATTTGATTACCACATCTAAGTACCTACATGAATCAAAGAACAAAAGAACGGCCATACTGGATCAGACCAGAGGTCCAACCATCCATCCTGTCTGCTGACAGTGGCCAATGCCAGATGCCCCAGAAGGAATGAACAGAAAAGGCAATCATCACATGATCCCTCTCCTGTCATCCATTTCCATCCTTTAACAGAGGCTAGAGACACCATTTCTACCCATTCTGGCTAATAGCCACTGATGGACCTAACCTCCAATAATTTATCTATTTCTTTTTTGAACCCTGTTAAAGTCATGGTTTTCACAACATCCTCTGGCAAGGAGTTTCACATGTTGACTGAGCACTGCATGAAGAAATACTTCATTTTGTTTGTTATAAACATGCTACCTATTAATTTCTTATGTTATGTGAACAAGTAAATAATTTTTCCTTATTCACTTTTTCCACCTCAGTCATGATTTTATAGACCTCTATCATATCCCCCCTTAGTCTCTTCTTTTCTAAGCTGAAAAGTCCAAGTCTTTTTAATCTCTCTTTATATGGGGCCCATTCCAAACCCCTAATAATTTTTATGCCCTTTTCTGAACTTTTTCCAATGCCAATATATATTTTTTGAGATGAGGTGATCACATCTGTACATAGTAATCAAGATGTGGGCGTACCATGGATTTATGTAGAGGCAATAATGATTACTAACATTCTGCTTGCTTTTTTGACTGCTGCTGCACATTGAGTGGATGTTTTCAGAGAACTAACCACAATGACTCCAAGATCTCTTTCTTCAGCAGCTATAGCTAAATTAGTCCACATCATATTGTATGTATAGTTGGGACTATTTGTTCCAATGTACATTACTTTACATTTATAAACATTAAATTTCATTTGCCATTTTGTTGCCCAATCACTTAGTTTGGTGAGATCTTTTTGAAGCTCTTCACAGTCTGCTTTGTTTTTAACTATCTTGAGCAGTTACTATTATCTACAAATTTTGCCACCTCACTGTTTACCCCTTTCTCCAGATTATTGATATATAGGTTAAATGGGATTGATCCCAGTATGGACCCTTGGGGGACACCACTAGTTACCTCTCTTCATTCTGAAAACTTACTATTTACTCCTACCCTTTGTTACCTGTCTTTTAACCATGAGATGAAATTCCCTCTTATCCCATGACAACTAATTTTACTTAAGAGCCTTAGGTGAGGGACCTTGTCAAAGGCTTTTGGTAAATCTAAGTACTCTATGATTTGAACAGTAAATCTAAGTACACAATCTAAGTAAACTATGGTTTGTAACCTATCCTTTAAATCAGCTTCTGTACCCAATGACTGGAAGATATCTAATGTAACGCCAATATTTAAAAAGAGCTCTAGAGGTGATCCCAGCAATTACAGACCAGTAAGTCTAACATCAGAACCGGGCAAATTAGTTGAAACAATAGTAAAGAATAAAATTGTCAGACACATAGAGGTCCATAATTTGTTGGGCAAGAGTCAGCATGGTTTCTGTAAAGGGAAATCATGTCTTACTAATCTGTTAGAGTTCTTTGAAGAGGTCAACAAACATGTGGACAAGGGGCATCCAGTGGATATAGTATACTTAGATTTCCAGAAAGCCTTTGACAAGGTCCCTCACCAAAGGCTCTTAAGTAAACTAAGTTGTCATGGGATAAGAGGGAAGATCCTTTCATGGACTGAAAACTGGTTAAAAGACAGGAAACAAAGGATAGGAATAAATGGTAAATTTTCAGAATGGAGAGGGGTAACTAGTGGTGTTCCCCAAGGGTCAGTCCTAGGACCAATCCTATTCAACTTATTCATAAATGATCCGGAGAAAGGGGTAAACAGTGAGGTGGCAAAGTTTGCAGACGAGGTGGCAAAGTTACATGGAATGAGGTGTAACAGTTAATTTTAACTAAGGACTTAGTTCGAATTACCGTTTCACTGCCGCATGTATCCGCGGGCAGTTAGTTCGGACTAAGGGGATTTAAAAATGGCGCCCGGACGGGAACATGCAAATAAAGCCCGGGATATTTA
This sequence comes from Rafetus swinhoei, assembly GCA_019425775.1. Classification (NCBI taxonomy): domain Eukaryota; kingdom Metazoa; phylum Chordata; order Testudines; family Trionychidae; genus Rafetus; species Rafetus swinhoei. The sequence continues at coordinate 7,892,050 of CM033438.1, forward strand.
AATCCCGGGCTTCATTTGCAACTTCGAATGCCTACATTAGCCTCCCTAGTTCGAACTTAGGGGGCTAGTGTAGACATACCCTTAGTCTATAACTCATAGACTCATAGACTTTAAGGTCAGAAGGGACCATTATGATCATCTAGTCTGACCCCCCTGCACAATGCAGGCCACAGAATCTCACCCACCCACTCCTGGAATAATCCTTTCACCTATATCTCAGATATTCATAGAATCATAGAATACTAGGACTGGAAGGGACGTCGAGAGGTCATCGAGTCCAGTCCCCTGCCCTCATGGCAGGACCCAGTACTGTCTAGACCATCTCTGATAGACATTTATCTAACCTACTCTTAAATATCTCCAGAGATGGGGATTCCACAACCTCCCTGGGCAATTTATTCCAGTGTCTGACTACCCTGACAGTTAGGAACTTTTTCCTAATGTCCAACCTAAACCTCCCTTGCTGCAGTTTAAGCCCATTGCTTCTTGCTCTATCCTCAGAGGCCAAGATGAACAAGTTTTCTCCCTCCTCCTTATGACACCCTTTTAGATACCTGAAAACGGCTATCATGTTCCCCCTCAGTCTTCTCTTTTCTAAACTAAACAAACCCAATTCTTTCAGCCTTCCTTCATAGGTCATGTTCTCTAGACCTTTAATCATTCTTGTTGCTCTTCTCTGGACCCTCTCCAATTTCTCCACATCTTTCTTTAAATGTGGTGCCCAGAACTGGACACAATATTCCAACTGAGGCCTAACCAGCGCAGAGTAGAGCAGAAGAATGACTTCTCGTGTCTTGCTCACAACACACCTGTTAATGCATCCCAGAGTCATGTTTGCTTTTTTTGCAACAGCATCACACTGCTGACTCATATTCAGCTTGTGGTCCACTAGAACCCCTAGATCCCTTTCTGCTGTACTCCTTCCTAGACAGTCACTTCCCATTCTGTATGTGTGAAACTGATTGTTCCTTCCTAAGTGGAGCACTTTACATTTGTCTTTATTAAACTTCATCCTGTTTACCTCAGACCATTTCTCCAATTTGTCCAGATCATTTTGAATTATGACCCTATCCTCCAGAGCAGTTGCAACCCCTCCCAGCTTGGTATCATCTGCAAACTTAATAAGCGTACTTTCTATGCCCATATCTAAATCGTTGATGAAGATATTGAACAGAGCCAGTCCCAAAACAGACCCCTGCAGAATCGCACTAGTTATACCTTTCCAGCAGGACTGTGAACCATTAATAACTACTCTCTGAGTACGGTTATCCAGCCAGTTATGCACCCACCTTATAGTAGCCCCATCTAAATTGTATTGCCTAGTTTATTGATAAGAATATCATGTGAGACCGTATCAAACGCCTTACTAAAGTCTAGGTATACCACATCCACCGCTTCTCCCTTATCCACAAGACTCGTTATCCTATCAAAGATTGGTTTGACATGATTTATTCTTTAGTGCCACAAGACTCCTTGTCACTTTTGCAGATCCGGACTAACATGGCTACCCCTCTGATATAATATGATGGGAGTTAATTTAGCTACAGCTAATCAGGAAAGAGATCTGGGAGTCATCGTGGATAGTTCTCTGAAGACGTCCACGCAGTGTGCAGCAGCAGTCAAAAAAGCAAACAGGATGTTAGGAATCATTTAAAAAGGGATAGAGAATAAGACAGAGAATATTTTATTGCCCTTATATAAATCCATGGTATGCCCACATCTTGAATACTGCATACAGATGTGGTCTCCTTATCTCCAAAAAGATATACTGGCTTTAGAAAAGGTTCAAAGAAGGACAACTAAAATGATTAGGGGTTTGGAACGGGTCCCATATGAGGAGAGATTAAAGAGACAGGGACTTTTCAGCTTGGAAAAGAGGAGACTAAGGGGGGATATGATAGAAGTCTATAAAATCATGAGTGGTGTGGAGAAAGTGAATAAGGAAAAGTTATTTACTTGTTCCCATAGTATACGAACTAGGGGCCACCACATGAAACTAATGGGCAACAGGTTTAAAACAAATAAAAGGAAGTTCTTCTTCACACAGCGCGTAGTCAATCTATGGAACTCCTTGCCTGAGGAGGTTGTGAAGGCTAGGACTATAATAGGGTTTAAAAGAGAACTAGATAAATTCATGGAGGTTAAGTCCATAAATGGCTATTAGCCAGTATGGGTAAGGAATGGTGTCCCTAGCCTCTGTTTGTCAGAGGCTGGAGATGGATGGCAGGAGAGAGATTGCTTGATCATTACCTGTTCAATTCACTCCCTCTGGGACACCTGGCATTGGCCACTGTTGGCAGACAGGCTACTGGGCTGGATGGACCTTTGGTCTGACCCAGTATGGCCATTCTTATGTTCCTATGTTCTTACTATATCTACTTGATCCCCCTTTTCCACGTGTTTTTGACCCCCTCAAAGAACTCTAGTAGATTAATAAGTTATGATTTCCCTTTACAGAAACCATGTTGACTTTTCCCCAGCATGTGGAACAAATATTAGATGCTTGTTCTTCACTCTAATGGATTAAGTGGCTGGAAGCTCAAGACAGAAAAATTCATACTGGAAATAAGATGTACATTTTTAACAGAGCAGATAATTAAACATTGGGACAATTTACCAAGTGTCCTGGTGGATTCTCTATCACAAGCAGTTTTTAAATTAAGATTGTACTTTTTTTCCAAAAGAGCTGCCCTAGGAATTATTTTAGTGATTGATGTTCTATGGCCTGTAATACACAGGAGCAGACTAGCTGATCACAATGGCCACTTCTGGCCTTGGAATCTGTTTATCTATGAACCTTTTATATACGTTAGATGAACTATGCCAGTGCTGTGTCATGCTCTTGCATAGAGCTAAAGTTCACAAGGGACAACTAGATCATCTAGTCTTGACCTCCTGTATGACACAAGCCACCAACACTGCTGAGGACCCATACACTAAACCCAACATCAGAAATGAAACCAAAGCAAATGAAACCCACATGAAATTCCTGTACCACAAGCAGAGCATAGAAGGGACTGAAGTGCGCCACTGCCCAAAGCCCCTATAATGGCAGGGCAATGGTGAAGTGAGAGGTACCCAGATAACCCTGGCAAGTGACCTGCATCTTCTTATGGCAGGTAAAAGTGAAAACCCCCCAATGTCATTGCCAATCTTACCTGTGAGAAAATTCCTTCCCAACCCTAGGGTATGTCTAAACTACAAGCCTCTTTCGAAAGAGAACATCTAGACAACAACCAGTATTTTTGAAAAAGAGAGCCGCTTTTTCGAAAGAGAGCACCCAGACAGTCTGGATGCTCTCTTTTGAAAAAGCACTGTTTGTGTTTAATAATGCCTTTTTTCAAAAGAGCACTTTTTAAAAAAGGCATTATTCCTCGTAAAATGAGGTTTTCCGCAGTCAAAAAAACTGCCACGCTCTTTCGATTTAATTTCGAAAGAACGCAGCAGCAGTCTAGACGCAGGTGAAGTTTCTTCGAAAAAATTCCACTTTTTTTGGAAAAACCCTGTAGTCACACCCCTACCTACAGTCCATGTGCATACAAGCAAGAACCAGCCTGCAAAGCACCTGAGAAAGAGAAAGCTCAGTGCCACTTCTGATCCTTGTCCACCCTGCCAAGCATCCTATGTCCGGTTGTGGGCATTGTAGATGAGGCTTGGCCTGATGTGAGTAATTAGCACATGGAGGGAGGCCTCATTAATTGGAAAATAGACTTAGGGAGGTAAACAGATTGTTAGGCTGAAAATAGAATGTTTATGCTAAATAAGATAGGTATCTAGGTCAGTAAGCTAAAATGTCTAAGCCAGTTAAGGGCAGAGGGAAACTCGCAGGGAAACCATTCACTACACAGTAGATAACAGGGGACAAAATAAATTAGGAATGTAAAGATGAGGTAAAGAAGAAATTGAAACTGAACAGTGCATGGACAGAACATGCTGTGCATAGATTGGTTCCTCTTAGGAAACCAAGCCAATCCAACAGAATATGATGCAATGTATAGTAAATGCAATGAGATGTGAGAATTTATATAAAAAGAGCATTTCTGTGTAACTTTGGAACTGGGATATACCCTGCAACCATTCTGCTTGCATCTGAGTTTGATCAACTTGGCATAGCATTGCTGTATGCCAAATAAAGATACCCGAGTGAGAGAGGCTGGAATTGAACAAAATTCTTGGGAAGCCAGCTAGAAAGAGGTCATGGAGGGAAATCCCAACAGCCATACCTGATGCTTCAGAGGAAGGAGATTTTAAAAAAAATCTCCCAGAATACACTGAAGGGGAATCCCTTCCCGATCCCTGCTGGTGGCCAGCCGAAATCCTGAATCATGAATTTTACCAACACAAGATATAAACTAAGTGGCTCCAGGACTATTGAGCCATGCCCCTAGCATTACAAGCAATCACCCTTCTCAGGGGTGAAAGTAACTTAAATTACTTACAAGTACAGTAGAATTGCAACCCCTGGGGGGGGGAGTGCAGCGCTTAGGACTGGGTGTGGGGCAAGTTGCAATTTGACAATACCTGCAATAAATTTAAGTTTGGGATGGAATGTGGGGTACTCAGGGCAGGGGGCTGAGGTGTGTATGGGGGTGCAGGAGTCCATGTTGAAGGATGGAAAGGGGATCAGGGCTGGGTGTTGGGGTGTGCATGGGGGCGCAGGAGTCAATTCTGGGGGATGGAAAGGGGATCAGGGCTGGAGGTTGGGATGTGCATGGGGGCACAGGAGTCAGTAGTGGGGGATGGAAAGAGGCTCAGGGCTGAGGGCTGGGAGTGTGCATGTAGGAAGAAGTAAGTGGGGGCTCAGGAATGGGGCAGTCCCAGTTAGGAAGCTTGGGGCTGGTCTGAGGCAGTCCAGGTGGTTGGTTTCCTGGTGGCCACTGCCCTGGGTGCTACTGCTCCTGCCAAGGGAGCTGTGGCTGTGGGGGGACACCCGCTGCATGCAGGCAAACAGGCGGTAGCAGCAGTGCATAGAAGCCTTGCCTGCCACTCCCTTTCCCTTCCCTCCAGGGGCTGCAGCAGTGATGCTGCAGGGGAGTTATGTGTCTGTGCTGCTCAGCAATCAGCCAGTGTAATGAGAGGGGCAGCAAGACACACTAGGATCCCAGCTGGGAACATATACACCTCCACCTACAGCACGGCACCAGATGGCCCCTTTCATCTACCTGCTGCTCAATGAGGAAATGGCAGGGACAGCCTTGGGACAGTGTGAGCCCCAGCAGCTCAGCTGGGAGTGTGTGCCATGCCTCCTCTTGCAGCAGAGCACCCCCTGCCTTGCCAGCCCCTTTCTTATGAGGGTGGCGCACTGCCCTACTTTCACCTCTGACCCTCCCCCTACAATTGCTCTCTCATAAGTTTATCCAGTTTTCTCTTAAAACTAAGTTGTTTGCCCTCCAATTCCAGAAGCTCGCTCCTTTGATGGCTCAAAATCTTCTAATTTCCAGCCTGAATCTGTTCACAGCCTGAGTTTGTTCTCCACCTTTTTGTGAGTCTAAACAAGCCAAGCTTTTCCAGTCTCCCCTCATAAGATAGCTTTCCCTGAACCTGCTCCAATTTAATTTAATCTTTCTTGAAGATGGGTGACTAGAATTGTACCCAGTAGTCCAAACAAGGTCTTACCAATTCCTTGTACAATGATATTAATACTTCTCTATCTCTACTGGAAATACCTCGCCTGATGTATTCTATGATTGCATTTGCCTTTTTCAAGGGCATATCACATTGGTGTCTCATAGTTGTCTGGTGTTCAGCCGACATACCAGGTCTGTCTCCTCCTTTGTTCCTTCTAACTGATCAGCCCCTCAATTATAGCAGAAATTCTTATTATAAGACGCTAAGTGCATGACCTTGCACTTTGTACTATTGGATTTTATTCCATGTCTGTCACTTGAGTCTCTGAGATCAGCCAGATCTTCCTGTATAGTATTTTGATCCTCCTCTGTATTCATGTTGCATCCCAACTTTGTATCATCAGCAAATTTATTAGCAAATAGTAGCACACTCCTATTTTTTGTACCAAGGTCATTAATAAAAATATTGAATAACATTGGTCCCAAGACTAGTCATTGAGGAACTCTGCTAGTAACCTCCCTCCAATCTGATAATTCCCCTTTCAGCACAACTCACCTTCTCACTTTAAACTAATTCCTTATTCACATTGCAGTGCTTGCGCAGAACCCCACCATCCCTGAATTATTTAACTAATAATTTCACATGCTTTCCTGAACTCCAGATAGATCAGAACTATGGCACTTTCCTTATCTAAAAAATCAGTTATTTTCTCAAAGAAGGAAATCAGATTAATCTAGCAAGATCTACCATTACCAAACCAATGTTGCAGTACATCCTCTTTTATTAATTTTACCTCCAATAATTTAATTATTTAAATTATGAAATCAATTATTTAAATTGTCATCTATTAATTTAGTTTCACAATTTGTTCTAAATCCTTGCATGCTACTAATGTCAGAAACAAACAAGTCTATAATTGACCAAATCACTATTTTCTCTTTTAAAAAAAATATAGGTCTCATGTTATCTATTCTCCAGTCATATAGTATTACCCCTGGATAGACAGATTTATTAAAAATCCTTGCTACTGGCCTAGCACTCTCATGTGCCAGTTCTTGCAGTATTCTGGGAGGGTATGTCTACATTACAGCATTATTTCAAAATATCTAATTTCAAAATAGTTATTTTGAAATATGTTATTTTGAAATAACGCGTCTACACACAAAATGCATTTTGAAATAGCGTTTTGCTATTTCAAAATAGCGCGTCCACACTGAGTGGATGCTGAATCGCATTTAAGGCCATCCAGAACTGGTTCTGGCAGGGCATCAGGTTACAGGAGTTACAGGGCATCAGGTCAGGGGCTGCTGCCTGAGGCTATCTGAGGTCTGTGCTTAAAGGGAACCCCCTGGACAGCCAGTTCTTAGGTTTCCTTGCTTGCTTGCCTACCTTGCTGAGGGACAGCAAAGCATTTTTTCCTCTGCGTGCTCTGGTTGCCGTCACTCAGGACACCACAGCACTCTGCAGCATGGAGCCGGAGCTGCCCCTGTGCACTTTGGTGCTTCTCTTGGACTTGTTGCTGTGAGCCTGGCAGCACTTTCTGCAGGCTGCCTTGCAGGATCTGCAGCAACCCAACCCCCAGTGCGACCACCGGGGTCACTTTGTGGACATCAATGTGGGCTGGTTCAGCAAAGCACATGACGCGCAGGTCTACCTCAACTCCTCCATGTGCCAGAGGCTGCACGCCGGGACTTTCCTCCCTGACCACCACATCAGGGTTGGAGATGTGGACATGCCTGTCTGCCTGGTGAGGGATGTGGCCTATCCCCTACAACCCTGGCTCATGAAGCCCTACGCGGGACACCTCAACCCTTCCCGACAGGCATTTAATGCCAGGCTGAGTAGGGCCCACATCATAGTGGAGGGTGCCTTCGGCCAGCTGAAGGCCCATTTTAGATGCCTCCTCACCCACCTGGACCTCTCAGAGCGGAATATTCCACACATGGTGGCAGCGTGCTGTGTGCTGCACAATTTGTGTGAGCGGAAGGGGGAGGCTTTCCTGCCAGGCTGGATGGCAGAGGCCAACCACTTGGCCAGCCTGTACACACAGCCCCACACGGCTCCCATCCAGGAGGTCAATCAGGTCCGTATCTGGGAGGCCCTGTGGGAAAGCTTCCACCCGGAGGCGCAGTAACAGTCTCCCAGGTGTGCCCCACTGGGGGCTTGTGCCTCATACCTCCCTCACATCCTTCCACTTACCCCTCCTTAACCCCCCTTCCTGATGTCAAATAAAAGACACATGTGTTCATGAAAACAAAGTATCTTTATTGAACAAAACTGGGGTGGGGGGAATGAAACTCAGGTGAGACTGGGGAAAGAAGGCTGGAGAGGGGAGGAGAGAGGGTGAGAGAGGGGAGGGGGAAACCTGGGAGGAGGGAGCTGCAAGGAGGAGGCAAGGGAAGGAAGGGGGAGGAGAAGCTCAGGGCTGGGGGTCTCGCTGACCCAACTGTATCCCAGCACTGCAGGTGCGGGTGCCTCGGCATCCCTGGGGTCTGGGGAGGGGGTGGAGGGTGTGGAGGGAGAAGGAGTGGGAGGAGGAGCGGTAGCTGGGGAGACAGCAGGGGCTGGAGCGGCAGGAGGCAGCAATCTCTGCACCAGGGTCTTCAGGTGCTCGCAGATGGCACGGCCCAGACCAAGCTGCTCCCGCCAGCTCTCCTGCTGGAGCTGCAGGTCTTCTTGCACCCAGTGCTCCAGGGTGCAGTGCAGGGCTCACAGTGCCCCCAGGAGCTACCACTGGTAGTCCTCTTGTGCACGGGTCAGCCTGCAGAGTGCTCGGGTGCGGGAGGATGTCCTGGGTGCGGTGGTGTGCCGTGCACTCGCAGCTGGTGCAGCTGTGGAGAAACAAGAGAAGTGGTCAGTTATCCCTGGGGACACAGTGGGTGAAGCCCAGCCCCCTTCTGCAAGCAAGGACGACAGTTCTCCGCACCATCAGAGCCGATGTGCTTGCACACAGGCCATGTTCGGGACATCCTGCTATCCCCAGGAGTGGGAGCTGCACCCATGCCCCTGTGCTGCATCAGTGTGGGTGTGGGGAAGAGATGTTCCCTGACTCTGTGTAGAGGGGGCTTGTGGAAGGAGGGCATCCTGCTGTGTCCCACCCCGCATTCAGGAGCATGTCATGTCTCTTCACACACGTGTGTGGCTAACAGGCCAAGGCCCCTGTGTGGCAGCCAGCTGGGGCCACGTGCCCAGGGGTGGCACAGCACGTGCTCGCACGTGCACAGGTTGCTGCATGATCTGTGGTCAGCAAGGCCCACGCATGCAGTCCCTGGTCTCCCTTCCCTCCCCCCTTCCTCCCCCACATAAGGGGTCAGTGATGGCATGCACATGTTGTTGCCTCACCGGCCTTGGACGACACTGGTGACAGGTCTGCTGGAATGGCTTGGGGGTTCTGGCTGCACGGCACGCTCCCTCTGGGCTCCTGCAGCTCCTGGCCCTCCTCCTCCTCCTCCTCCGTGCCCTGGTCAGGGCCCTCTGCCCCAGGGTCGATGACCACCTGGGGGGGCATGGACCGTCCCACCCCCCCAGGATGCGGTCCAGGGCATCCAAATAGGGGCAGCTCTCTGGGTCTGCCCCTGGTTGGGAGCTGCCCCCTGTGGCCCTGGCATACGCCTACCGCAGCTCCTTAATTTTCATCCGAACCTGCTCCTGGGTTCGGATGTGGCCTTTGGTGGCCAGGCTGGCAGCCATCCAGCTGTAGATGGCTGCGTTCCTCTATCTAGAGCGGAGATCATGGACGTTGGTGGCATCCCCCCAAACCTCAGTCAGGTCCATGATCTTCGCACTGGACCAGGAAGGCACCCGCCTTCTCCAGTCCCTGGCAGGGCCTGGGAGCTGGCAGACTCGTCCTGGGGAGCAGTGGAGGGCTGGCTGCCAGTGGTTTGCTGGCTCATGCTGCGGCCTGGGTCAGGGGCAGCAGCAGAGTGGCTCTGGGCTGGCAGGCCTGGTGCTAGCCACAAAAGACTGTGGCCATACTCTACCTTTAAGGGCTCTGGGAGCGGGATGGAGGAGAGGAGTTTTCCTGTTTGTGCCCAGAGTGGCCACCAGGGCACCCTGGGAAGGGCTGGAGGCTCCCTATTTCAAAATAGCCCCTATTCCCTGTCTACACAGCACCTATTTCAAAATCGCTATTTCGAAATAGGCGCTATTCCTCATAGAATGAGGTTTACCGATTTTGAAATAAGCGCTCCGTTATTTCGAAATAATTTCAAAATAGCGGTTGGCTTGTGTAGATGCTAGGAAAGTTATTTCGAAATAACGGCTGTTATTTCTAAATAACTTTGCTGTGTAGACATACCTGGATAGAAGTTATCCAGTCTCCCCATTTGAGTGCATTAACCTCTTTGGCTGTGTCTAGACTGGCAAGTTTTTGCGCAAAAGCAGGCGCTTTTGAGCAAAAACTTGCCAGCTGTCTACACTGGCCGCTTGAATTTTGCGCAAAAGCACTGACATTCTAATGTAAGAAACCAGTGCTTCTTGTGCAAATACTTTGATGATCCCATTCGGGCAAAAGTCCTTTTGCGCAAAAGCTTTTGCGCAAACGGGCCAGTGTAGACAGCTGGCAAGTTTTTGCACAAAAGCGCCTGCTTTTGCGCAAAAACTTGCCAGTCTAGACACAGCCAAAGAGGTTAATGCACTCAAATGGGGAGACTGGATAACTTCTATCCGGCTATGTCAGCCAGCGGTCTGCCACGTGGCCCCTGCCATGCTCAGCAGCCACTCCGCAGCGCAGGAGGCCCCCAGGGGCCGAAAAAGACGGGCCCCATGCTGGTCCTCAGGGGAGCTGGACAGCCTGCTGGACCTGTGGCAGGAGGAGGAGGCCCTCCATGACACCCACTCCCGGCGCCGCAACGCAGAGATCTTCACCCGCATGGCCCAGGCACTCACTCAGCAGGGACATCCAGCCCGGACCCTCAAGCAAGTCTGGGCTAAGGTGAAGGAGCTGCACCTGGGCTACGTGCGGGCCAGCGAGGGCCAGGGGGCAGGAGTCGACACCTGCCCCCACTATGACCGGCTCCACGCCATCCTGGGCCAGCCAGCCCCGCAAGCCCCAGAGGTCCCCGTCGACAGCAGCGTGCGCCCCCCCGTCACCAGGACCACCGAGGCGGGGGAAGCAGACAGCAGCAGGCCGGAGGATGAGGCCAGCACTGCCACCCAGCAGGCCCCCTCTGGCAGCCCCGATGTCTCCCGCGCATCCTCGGAGGCCGGGGAAGGATCCACCGGTGAGTATTGCACTTTGCACTCACGAGGGCGGGGGAGCCAGGCGCCCAGAGGGAGGAGGGGGAGAGCATGTCACTCAGGCCACGTGAGCTGCACGCTGTGTAGCATTAGGCAGTAAGCAGCACGTGCAACCACGTGCAGCCTGGTGACCGAGCGCACGTGGCCGCGGCAGGCAGCTCCAGGGCACGCCGGGGACCGTGCTGCTCACACACATCCAGCGGGACCGGGGGGAAGGGTGGATGCCGGCTGGAACCAGCCAGGACCCCAGGGACTCAGCCCAGAGCCCGCACCTCTGCAAGGGTGCAGCACGCAGAACGGCACACTGTCCCATGCCTGACTGTGAGGCACAGCCAGCTGCTCCTGGGAAAACCACAGCATCACAGCCCTGTGAACTGAGCCCCTCGCCTGCTCCCGGTGCCTTGGCTGGCTCCCCGAGGGAAGTCCCCACTGCGGCCACACACGTCCCTGGGCTACGTGTGTGAGGGATAGTGTGTGTGGGGGGGGAAGCGCTCGGGCCGCCCCTAGGGCCGCCTGAGTTTTGCTGCAAGGATGGGACACTCCCAGTCACTCTCCTGGTTCCGTCCAGGAGATATCCCACGCGATGGGGATCTGAGAGCCCAGACCACCTCTGCCAGATGTGCTCCCAGGCACTGTGTGGGGATTCATCTCGCTCCCTGTCAAACACCAGTGATTAGCCCAAAGCCTCACAGCCTCCACTGGCAGGGAGTTCCACAGGTTAACGCAACACAAGCCTCCCACCTCCACGGGCCAGGACACAGACCGGTGGTTACAATACATGGAGTAGGACCCTACTCCAGGGGCGGTCCTCTTTGCAAACATACAACACGGGGGGCAGGAGGGGAACCGAGTGGGCCCAAGCCACACTACTGTGGTGTCACCTGGGCTCAGGGGTGGAGGGCATGAGGTGTGGGGACAGTGGCCGGGCTGCCTGACTGACCCATCCTTTCTTCTCTTCCCTGCAGCGGGACCAAGCACAAGCCGGGGACCCTCCAGTCCGGCAGCAGCAGTGGCAGCAGCAGCATCCCCAGCCGCCCAACCACCGAGGCAGAGGCTCCGCCACCAGGACCAGCTCCTTCAGCGCCACGTGCAGGCCAACGAGCACGTCGAGGCTGCCATCACTCGACGCATGGAGGCGGACCTGCAGTGGCGCCAGGAGTCCTGGGCCGCCTTCCAGGCCCAGTGTGTGAGGATGGCCGACTCTATCGCCACCCTCACCGCCCACATTGGCCATGCCATACATTACGGCATGGTCTTGCCCCACGCCCCCGCTATCCCTCCCCTAGCACTGCCCCTGCCCCCTCCTGCAATGGCCCCTCCTGCTCCAGTCCCTGCCCCTCCTGCAATGGCCCCTCCTGCCCCTCCTGCAATGGCCCCTCCTGCCCCTCCCCCTCCTGCTCCTGCCCCTCCTGCCCCTGTCCCCATGCAGCCTGCCCCGATGCGGCCTGCCCCCCATGTCCAGGTCCGCTCCCGCAGGAGCGGTCGCAGGGGCCACCCCTCTGAGGGGTAGCTCCTCCCCCTCCCAGTTGAAGGTCTCCTCCCCCTCTCCCCCTTGTAAATAAAAACATACCCGTTTTTCTGTTGGCAACAAAACTGTGTTGTTTATTGTGTGACTCGAGGTAACTTAAATAATTGATTTGAGATGCCAATTAGCCAACTAAATTTCAGAAGATTACAAAATGCGTCACCAAATACCATATCTATCACCGGTCGTTCCTTTAATTGGTCATTGGTTTGTGGCGCATAAATAAATACTGACACTTTAAGTAAAATTTAACCACAAAAACTATATTAACATAGATAACAAACAAGCAAGAAAGGTTAAAACATGAACACAAAGAATATGTACATAGTCTAGACGCAGGGACGATTGTAGTGTTGCTGGTGACCTCAATCCTTTGGTCCTTCCAGGCCTCGGGAGAGGAACAGCCAGGAGTCCCTCGATGGAAGACACCGCCGAAGCTGGCGACCTCAAGTCTTTGGTCCTTCCGGGCCTCGGGAGAGGAACAGCCAGGAGATCCCTCGAAGACGACTGGAATCGGGTATGCTGACTCGAGCCTTCCGCACGAACCACGGATCCTCTTCCTGTTCTTCCGGGACATCTCGAACAGGCGATGGTGGCCTAAAACCTAGCCTAAACTAAAAGAAAAACCCTAGCTACGTCCAACGCACCCGACGAACATTCACAATGACGGCCGATATGCTTCGAACCGACGCTGCCTGACAAACAGTCACGATGACGATAGCTAATTTAACTAAACCTAACTCTGGACACAATTTAAATTGGTAGGTGCAAGCCTTCCGCTTGACCTGACCTGGCAGACAAGCCTACCAGGAGTCTTCGTACCCAAGAAAACAAGTATAACCAAGGTTGGTTTGTTCAATGCAGTAAATTTACAATTGGGAGGTAAGGGGAGGGGAGGGGGAAGGGGAGAGGATGGGAGGGAGTTGTATGGGGAGACCGAGGTGACCCTACTATGGGGCCTGTGCGAACATGCCCATCAGGGCCTCTCGGATGCGCACCCCATCCTGGTGCGCCTGGCGGATGGCAGCTGTGTGGGGCTGTTCATAGGTCTGTGCCTCGGCTGCCATCCATGCGGGGAGGAAGGCCTCCCCACTCCACTCCACAACATTGTGGAGCACGCAGCACGTGGCCACTACCTCCGTTGCATTCCGCTCACCCATCTCGAGACGGGTGAGCAAACAACGGAAGCGGGCTTTTAAGCGGCCGAAGGCACACTCCACTTGATTCTGGGCCCGGTTGAGGCAGTCGTTGAACCGGGCCCAGTTCTGGTCCGGCCGCCCTGTGTAGGGCCGCATTAGCCAGGGCAGCAGGGGGTAGGCCGCATCCCCGATGATGCAGATGGGCAAAGGCACATCCCCGACAGTCAACTCTCGCTAGGGGAAGTAGGTGCCCGCCTCCAGCCTGCGAAACAGTCAGGAGTTGCGGAGGATGCGGGCGTCGTGTGCCCTGCCGGACCAGCCCGTATAGACGTCCAGGAAGAGGCCCCGGTGGTCCACGAGGGACTGGAGAACAATTGAGCAGTACTCCTTCCTGTTTCTGAAATGGGCTGCTCGATGCTCTGGGGCCCGGATGGGGATGTGGGTTGCATCCAGGGCTCCCCCGCAGTTGGGGAACCCGAGGGCAGCGAAGCCGGCCAGCATAGCATCCACGTCGCACAGGCGGATCACTCTCGGGAGCAGGACATCGTTGATGGCGTGGACGACCTACAGAAGGGTGCAGAGAAACACAGGGGAACACATCACATAAGGCAGGGGTGAGTGTGCGCTCCCTTGGCCCCCCCCCCGTGATTCCCTCTGTCCTCACGCACACACACACACACACACACGCACACGCACACACCACGGCCCCCCCCACCATCAGGCCTGTGCAAGGGAGGGATGGCCCAAACCCCTGGGTGACCCAGCCTGGAGACTTGGCTGCCCCTGGGCATGGAGTGCCACACCCTCCCTCCACCCCACTCCCCACTACCCCTGGGACTTACCTCCATGACGATCACACCGACAGTGGATCTGCCCACCCCGAACTGGTGTGCCACTGATCGGTAGCTGTCCGGGGTGGCCAGCTTCCAAAGTGCGATGGCGACCCTCTTCTCGATGGGGATGGGTGCCTGCAGCCGGGTAGTGGCTCTCTGGAACGCAGGGGTGAGCCAGGCACACAGCTCCAGGAATGTCCGCTTTCGCATGCGGAAGTTCTGGAGCCATTGCTGGTCGCCCCATTGCCCCAGGACCAGCCGGTCCCACCAGTCGGTGCTGGTGTCCAGTCTCCACAGTGGCCTCTCCAAAATGGGGTGGGGATGCCACAGGGACGCCATGTCCTCCTCTGTGATGGAGTCTAAAGCGAGCTGCTCCTCCTGGTCCTGGAACAGGAGGGCACCAGCCTGGAGCAGCAGCTGCAGGCACTCCAAAATGGCCGGCAGTGGCCAGAGCAGGCACATGGCCACCCCTGGCTCCATGGCAGACAAAAGAAAAAAACCCAGGAAAAAGCACTAGGTGGCAAAAGGGTGGTGTCCAAAAGGCAGAGGGCAACCACCAAACCTGCTATGGCTGTCAGTCCCTGCTAGAGGTCCTAACGCACGGAGCAGGAGACAAACAGCTGTCCGGCGAGACCCCTTTAAGCACGTGTCTGAAAGGAGCTCCAGCCCCCGGCCCGGAAAGGGCTGGTGCCCTTTTGCCCTCTTCAAAATGGTTCCGGGCTTCTGCTTTTGCGTAAAAGCGCACCGCCAACATAGACGCGCTTTTGCGCAAAAGCGCATCGTTATAACGATAACTCCGTGCCAGTCTAGACGCTCTTTTCCGCAAATACTTTTAACGGAAAAACTTTTCCGTTAAAAGCATTTGCGGAAAATCATGCCAGTCTAGACGTAGCCTTTAAGTTTTTCTTCTACTTCAATATGAAAATTACTATTTTTGGACACATTTCCATCAGCCATACTGTACGTATGCACATGTTCTGTATTATCATTGTCATTGAAAACTGAGTCAAAGTATTCATTTAGTTTTGGGGCCATACCTAGTCTATCTTTTATCTCTTTCCCATCCACACTAAATAGCATCCCAGCTTCATCCTTCCTTATTCTTTTTACTTATATGACTAAAAAAAAACTTATTTTTGTTATTTTAATTTTTTTTTATTTTAATTTTTTTTTATTATTATTTTTTATTTCTTTTTCTTTTTCTTTTTTGGCAAGAGCTAATTCAGTTTGACTTTTAGCAATTATCACTTAATTCCTACCTTTTCTGATCTCCACTATGTATCTTTCTTTGCTGATTCCACTTTTTTTCCCTTTCCCTCGAGTCTGCTTACTCCATTTTTTTAAGGTGGTTATTCAGCCATCTGGGTCTGGAGTCTTCCTCCACAATTCCTCCCCCTATTCCCTTTCTTGGGATGCATATTTCATATAGGTTTTTATAGACGATCTGAAGGAATTCCAACCCTCCTCCACACGTAAATTCTTCATCTCGTCAAACCAGCTGACTTCTTCAATTCCCCAATCTGGCCTTTTGAAATAAAAACCCAAAGTTAGTTACCTGGATTTGATTATCATGCCATTTAATTTAAACGGATTCAACTTGTGATCCCTTGATCCAAGGTTACATCCTATGACCAGCTCTTCTATGACGTTCTCATTATTTATTAAAATTGAGTCTCTGGTTGGTTCAGTGACAGTGTGATGAAGTCTCAAAGGGGCAGCCATGTTATTCTGTATCTGCAAAAACAACTAGGAGTCCTGTGGCACGTTAAAGACTAACAGAATGATTAGGGCATAAGCTTTCATGGGTAAAACGCACTTCATGAGATGAATTGGAGTGAAAGTTACAGAAGCAGGGGTATAAACAAGGAAGAAGTTGCTTGTGTTAATGAAGCCAATCAATTAAGGGTGGAAGTGGGTCATTCACAGCATATTAACCAGTTGAGATTCTTATTCAATCCTAGTATTGAATTTGCAAATGAATTCCAGTTCAGCTGTCTCACCTTTATAATCAGGGTTTGAAATTCTTTTGTAGAAGGGTGACTACTTTCAAATCCATTACTGAATGTCCAGGGAGGTTATAGTGTTCCCCCACAGGTTTATGTTTCTTAGCTTTCCTGATGTCTGATTTGTGTCCATTCATTTATCCTTTGTCATAGAGACTGTCCAGTTTGGCCAATATCCACGGCAGAGGGGCATTGCTGGCGCTTGATGGCATAAATCACATTAGAGGATGCGCAGCTGTATGTGCCTCTGATGTGGTGGCTTATGTGGTTAAGTCCTGTGATGGTGTTGCTTATGTAGATATGTGGACAGAGTTGGCAACAGGGTTTGTTGCAGGGTTAGGTTCCTGGGTACATGTTCCTATAGTGCATTGTGTGGCTGCTGGTGAGCATTTGCTTGAGGTGTGTGGAAGGGCTGTCTGTAGGCGAGGAACCCAAACAGACTCTATTTTGTCATTACTCTCAATCCATATTTCTTTACAGTGATGTGCAATGATGAATGATGCACAATGCTACATCTTCACCTTTACCTTTATTTTTGTCTTCAAAAAAGCACATAGTCAGTCATTAATATTATTCCACCATTTTTCTGTAATCCCAGTAAAATGGTGGTTTGACCTCCTACACTAGTAGTTCCAGTTCTTCCATTTTGTTGTCTGACTCCTTACATTTGTATACAAGCAGTTCAGTTGTTGCCCTCAGACCAAATGCAGTTTTCTAGCTTGTGGTGTTCAACCCAGGCATGGTGATCTCATGACTCTCTCCCAACCTTCTCCCCTCGTCTCATAATTTTAACATCCTTCTTATTAGTCATACCAGCTTTGATCCCAGAAGATTAATATCCAGGTACTCAAATGCAGTCATCAGTTGAGAAAAGTATTCTGTTTGTAAATGCCTCCCAGTAGTCTATCATCCCATAGCTTTCTCATAGTAGCAATCTTTAAGCTTTCAGTTGACCTTAAGTATTGTATCACGCCTTCACCTCCTCTGGGATCTGGAAGTATTTCACTGACAATCACCTCAGTGTCCACTTCTTTAAGAATCTTATCCAGCTAAGCATAGTCATCCTTGATCCATTCCAATGAGAATCTCGCAGTGTCATTTGTCCCAACAAATAGCACAATCAGTGGATTTTTACCCACTTCATCAGGATCCTCTTCAGCTTCACATCCACACGACTTATGGTGGACAATCTCTTTTCTGTTCTCTGGATCTGGTCTGAGCACAGGCCTGTCAATTCTTTTGAGTACAAAATCCCTAATCACTAGACTTGTCTCTTCCTGGTGTTCGTAGAAATCTGTTTTATGTTCTCTCTCTGTCCTGTGGTTTTTTTCCCTTTGGCTCTAGTCCCTGGCTATCTCCATCATCTCTTCCTCTCTTCTACAGAGACTGATTTCCCTTTTTTTCTTCCTCACAATTCTATCTTCTGCCTATTTCTTCTCCTCATTCCCAGTATAGCAAATCTGTGTATTCAACTTGATTTCACCACCACTAGCTGGTCCCTTTCTCTACCTGTCCTCATGGTCACATATTTACATGGCTCACCCTTCTCTTTGGCAGTCCCCCAGACAGCTTCTTTTGTTCAGTAAGGATCAACAAATCTTGTTGTCTGTATCATCACCTCTCTCCTCTCTGGCATTATACCTTCATTTTGAGATGAATTTGATCATTATTTCCAACTCCATCTCAAATATTAAACCTTCTTTGCCATGAGCTCAGGCCACATTTCATACATAAGATTAAAGATTATGTACATTATGCAACTAACCATATTCTTTCTCTTTTTTCCTTCTTGGGTCACTTCTTGGGTAGTTTTAATGCTGCCTTAGTAACCATCATTGTCTTATCTTCCTAGACCCAAAGTCTCTAATAAGCAAGGTTGGGAGGTGTTGCTGAACCTATTAAACTTAAACTGGGTTAAAAGAATTGCTATTTATTTACAACACTGTCTCAATCAGCCAAAGTCCATTGTTGAACCTAAATTGATTTTAGAGCAGGCGTGGGCAATAAAATGGTAGCAGTTCACCAGAGTTAGCCCCTGGTTGGCCACTTGCCACTATATTTACCTGCTCCCTACAGAAATGGGCAATCGCAGCTCCCATTGACCAGGAACGGCAGTCTGCAACCAACAGGAGATGTGATTCACTATACCTGCAGAGGCACACGTAAATATGGTAGTGTGGGGGCCTGCCAAGGGCTAACTCAGGCAGACCAGATCTGGCCCACAGACCAGTATTTGCCCACCCCTTTTACAGTCTCTGCAGAATTTGTAATGGCCCACTGCTTGATGATTCAGAGTTTTGGCTACTTTGTTTTACTTGCTCCTCCTTATAATATAATTTTATTTCCAGGAAAGTTTCAAGTGGCTTAAGGAAAATTGATCAAAAAGTCTGTTCCCAAGGGATGCTTAGTTATGGAGAAGCAGTTGGGTAGGGTAGGTGGAATAAAACAGATTAAGTGGTTTCCTAAACTGTAGAGCAAGATTCATAGATTTTAACTGAGAATCTGGCCCCCTAAATTTAAAAATAGAAGAATTTGGGAAAAGAAGGTCTCTGGGTGAATAGAAGGGTGTTTCCTCTTTAAGATCTTTTCAGAGCACAAACTTCCTGAAGGACGTCAAAAATTTGAGGAGTGGGTGTTGAGTTCATGTGAATTATGGCATCATGA
Organism: Rafetus swinhoei; assembly: GCA_019425775.1. Lineage (NCBI taxonomy): Eukaryota > Metazoa > Chordata > Testudines > Trionychidae > Rafetus > Rafetus swinhoei. The sequence goes on from CM033438.1 coordinate 7,911,020, forward strand.
TCCAGGGGACTGAACAACAGGGTTGGTGATCAGGAGACTTGGGTTCTGTTCCTGGTTTTGCCTCATGGACATGGTGTGACCTAGGGCCAATTACTTAACCTTTTCATTCCTCTGCTATCCTGCCTGTGACATGGGATAATAGTGCTCACCCTCGTATGTAAAGTACTTGGGATCTACAGATGAAATGTGCTAAATAAAAGCTACGTATGGTTTATTTATTGAATGTATATCTATGGTCTGTATAATTAGGGTGTTGTTCTGTGACCATCATTGTGGCATTATCATAACTTGAGGTCTGAGTTTGGGATGCTTATGAAGACGTAGGGTGAGGCTCAGAGGAAGAGCCTGGGTACTCATAGGAAGCCCTCAGGCTGGCCCTTTAGCTGAAGGTCAAGGCCCCAGTAGCAGGGCTTTGCTACCCATGCTGTTCTTGCTCTGTAGGAGCTCTTCAGGCTCGCAGGTGCTGAAAGCTGTCACCTTTGACCCTTCTGAAGGCCATGAAAAAGACTTATGAACAATCCTGTGATGACAATGGACAGAAGATTTATATTTGGATTCTTGGTTTTTTATTTGGATATCAGACATTTCAGACAGCTGTTAATCAGAGCAGATTTCTACTCTCATATACAAAAGACAATGTATAAAAATAACCAGTGATAGAGAGGCATTGAAAACACAGGAAAATAGGCCTGTACATTCATTTTCAGGGCAGTGATTGCAGTTTCACTTCTTCAATAGGAAAGGAGAGATGCAATGACTCTCTCCATTTCCTGCCCTTCTCTTTGGTCCTTTAAAATACCACATTGATTGGGTCTCATGTAGGCATAGAACCAGGACTGAAGCTTGTTAAAGCCCATTGTCACAATTAATCTGCCTTACAAGAAAAGAAAAGAGAAGGGTTGGGGAAAAATGTAAATATTATAACGAAAGTTTAATTTTTTTGTGATAACTCCTGTGGTTCAACCAGGTTGGGATGCCATTGTGCTAGGCAGTGTTCAAATACAGCTTCTTCTCCAAAGAGATTATAATTTAAAAGACAAGACAGAACCAGATGAACAAATGTGCCAGGGTGGGAGGTGTGAGAAAAACAGGGTAACAGCCTAGATAATAGGGTCCAACCCAGTTAAGGACTTTAAGCTCTGCCACATTATTGGGTGTGTGCAATTCTTAGCCAATCACGGCAGTGATTACAACTCTTCAACTTCCAGCCCTCATCAGATTGTAGTTTTCTTTGTACATTAGGGCAGAAGGAAATTTGGAGGCGGATGAGGCAGTGGCTTTACAGATTTTGAGCTGCAGCTTTTCTCATTCATTACTGGCAACAAGGAAGAGAACACAAAGATGCTTGGGGGAGAAGCGAAGAAATGAAACTTTCACGCAATAATTCCATGGATCTCATAGACTTTTACAAAAATGGACAAATATTATTATCCCTGTTTTACAGAAGGAGAGGTTGAGAACAGAAAGGTTACAGGGATTGAACAAGGTGAATCAGTAGCAGTGTGGGGAAAGGGTGTCTAGGTCTTCTGCCCATCAGGCTCCTGATCTGAACAACTAGTCTACAGTGTACAAATACAGAAAAAGCCTGAATAAAATTCACCAACTGCTCGGGATCATATTAGTAAATAAGTCTCGTTTTTAAGTCACTGAGGGTGTGTCTAGACTACAGGGTTTTTTTTGAGAAAGGTGGCCTTTTTAAAAAAAAACTGTACCTGCATCTAGACTAACGCTGCATTCTGTCGACAGTAAATCGAAAGAACGCGGCGGTTTTGTCGATGGTGGTAAACCTCATTCTATGAGGAATAACACCTTTTTTCAAAAGTCATCTTTCGAAAAAAGGAGCTATTGCATGAAAACAGGGCTATTTTGAAAGAGAGCGTCTAGACTCTCTCTTTTGAAAAAGCGAGCCGCTTTTCCAAAAAATCTTCTTGTTGTCTAGACGCTCTTTTTCGAAAGAGGCTTTTTCTAAAGATACTTTCAAAGTAACTGCCGCGTCAAAGTAACTTCCCAAATCTGCACCGTCCTTTGTGGGTAATGAATCTGAGGAACTGTCCCGGATTGAAGTGTCATTAGAGGAGGTTTTGGAACAAATAGAAAAACTTAATGTTAACAAATCTCCGGGACCGGATGGCATTCATCCAAGGGTTCTAAAAGAACTCAAATGGGAAATTGCTGAACTATTATCTGTGGTTTGTAACCTATCCCTTAAATCGCTTCCGTACTAATGACTGGAAGGTAGCCAACGTGACACCAATATTTAAAAAGGGCTCTAGAGGCGATCCGGGCAATTACAGACCGGTAAGTCTAACTTCAGTACCGGGCAAATTAGTCAAACAATAGTAAAGAATAAAATTGTGAAGCATGTAGAAGAACATAATTTGTTGGACAAAAGTCAACATGGGTTCTGTAAAGGAAATCCTGTCTTACTAATCTATTAGAGTTCTTTGAAGGGGTTAACAAACATGCGGACAAGGGGATCCAGTAGATATAGTATACCTAGATTTCCAGAAAGCCTTTGACAAGGTCCTCACAAAAGGCTCTTATGTAAATTACATGGCCATGGGATAAGAGGGAAGGTCCTTTCTTGGATTGAGAACTGGTTAAAAGACAGGAAACAAAGGGTAGGAATAAATGGTAAATTTTCAGAATGGAGAGGGGTAACTAGTGGTGTCCCCAAGGGTCAGTCCTAGGACCAATCCTGTTCAACTTATTCATAAATGATCTGGAGAAAGGGTAAGCAGTGAGGTGGTAAAGTTTGCGGATGATACCAAACTGTTTAGGATAGTCAAGACAGAAGCAGACTGTAAGGGACTCCAAGAAGATCTCACCAAACTGAGTGATTGGGCAACAAAATGGCAAATGAAATTTAATGTGGATAAGTGTAAAGTAATGCACATTGGGAAAAATAACCCCAACTATACGTACAGTATGATGGGGGCTAATTTGGCTACGACAAATCAGGAAAGAGATCTTGGAGTTATCGTGGACAGTTCTCTGAAAACTTCCACACAGTGTGCAGCGGTCAAAAAGGCAAATAGGATGCTAGGTATTATTAAGAAAGGGATAGAAAATAAGACCCGGAATATCTTACTGCCCCTGTATAAAACTATGGTACGCCCACATCTTGAATACTGTGTACAGATGTGGTCTCCTCACCTCAAAAAGATATTTTGGCCTTGGAAAGGGTTCAGAAAAGGGCAACTAAAATGATTAGGGGTTTGGAACGGGTCCCATATGAGGAGAGGTTAAAGCGACTGGGACTTTTCAGTTTAGAAAAGAGGAGACTGAGGGGGATATGATAGAGGTGTATAAAATCATGAGTGGTGTGGAGAGGGCCGATAAAGAAAAGTTATTTATTAGTTCCTAAATAGAAGAACTAGAGGACACCAAATGAAATTAATGGGTAGCAGGTTTAGAACTAATAAAAGAAAGTTCTTCTTCACACAGCGTGTAGTCAGCATGTGGAACTCCTTGCCAGAGGAGGCTGTGAAGGCTAGTACTATAACAGAGTTTAAAGAGAAGCTAGATAATTTCATGGAGGTTAGGTCCATAAAAGGCTATTAGCCAGGGATAAAATGGTGTCCTTGGCCTCTGTTTGACAGAGGCTGGAGAGGGATGGCAGGAGACAAAGCGCTTGATCATTGTCTTCGGTCCACCTCTCTGGGGCACCTGGTGCTGGCCACTGTCGGCAGACAGGATACTGGGCTAGATGGACCTTTGGTCTGACCCGGTACGGCCGTTCTTATGTTCTTATGTTCTTATGTCTACACGCGGCAGAGAAGCGCGATTCCGAGATAAACCCCTTAGTTCGAATTAACTGTTAAACCTATTCCAAGAGCTGGTTGTGTGTAAATTGCTTGTCCAAAGTGGGACGTGCAGCGTAATTAGCTGGTACCATTGGTATCAGTCGGTTTAATCAGGTATTTTTGGAAATGTCGGGTAGAAATAGCGTGATAAATCCATACAAAAAACCTTCACATCTGGAGTGGCATGTTCAAATCTTGGCTCAGGTCGCAGACAGTGATGGGTAGAGTGAAGTATTACTATCCCCTACTTTGCAGATGGCACAGGGAGTTTGTGATTTGCCCACGGTCATATAGCAAGCCTACAGCAGAGACAGAAATTTAATCCTGATTGTCTGAGTCCTAGTTTAGAGCTTTCAGCATACCATTCCTTTCATAGAAGCCAGGTTGAAATCTACAGGGAGACTTGTCAACTGGATCTTAAGTCCAGTGCCTTCACCTATCAGCCATTGTGGTAGATGTACAAATCCACAATGGGACCTGGAAGTGCACAAAATGTCTGTAAATATTTCAGAACCTTCTATTAAAAAGTGCCCTTCAAATGAAATTGTAGGAATTGGTAAGATTCAGTGAGGTTCTTATGTAATCAGAATCAATTCTCTCATTCTTGGATGCAACTGAAAGTAGGTATTTTATGTCTTCTTCCTATTTTACTGTATCCTTTATGTCTGCCTGCCTGTCTGTCTTCATGAATGATGCTTAGATACCATGCACCCTTTCTAGATTACATAAAATTACTGGCTAATAATCTCTACCTCCTTTTCTTCAACCAGGCACACTACCAAAGAGAATATTTGCAGAAAAGCATGCAAGGAGTTAGCTGCTGCAGTTCGCATTGACATAAATGAAGAGATATAACTAATACCCCAAAGCCCCAAATTCATCTGCTGCCCTTAAGGAACAGCAGCAATGGGCAGGATTTCCCCTTTTTATGTTTCTCCTGCGGCTCTTCTGTAAAGTCAGATGTTAGCTAGAAAGAACACCTTGATTTTTGTCTGAGGCTTAATGCACTTAGTGGGACTTTCTGAGTCCCATTCACCTTCATGACCTGAGAGTCAGGATGGCAGGATTTTGTGTGAGTCAGTGAGAGAGAGTGAGAAACAAACACAGGAAAAAATGAGCAGTTGTCCTCAAAGTCTGGAGGAGAGGGAGGGGGCAGATTATAAAATCAGATCCCTGTAAATCATTCATTTTAAAAATATGCAGTACCGCTCCATGCCATGTGTGTTTCTGTGCAGTAGAGTCTAATGCAAAGGAAAGTGTGCATGGGAAAGCTGTGAGGTTAGGAGGACAAAAAACAACATGGATTAATAGCATGTGCATGCACGCACACACACGACTTTCTTTCTCTGAGACACCCACAAACAAACCTCACTGGCAAGGGGTTTCATTAACCAGCTACTTCCCCCAGAGTTGCTCTCTTCCCAGATGCTCTGCAAAGAAGCTGCCTGTCTTTCCCTCTCCCTGCATTCTGTGACAGCATGGGTGGCGGTGGTGGTTTGTAGAGGGAAGATTTGTTTTGATTAATATTAACACTATGTTTGTAGCTCTTTCCCAACCATTTTAGCAGGTGATTTCTCTTTCAGTTGGACATTGATCAGCTGAGACACATATGAGGGGGCACAGATCGATATCGCAAGTGCAGGCACTGCACACCCAGCTCTTTTTATTTATCTCTCCCTTCATCTATTTATTTAATCTTCTAGCTGCCCTAATCTGTCACCCTGTAGCCTGTCACATCTGGGAATTTCAGTCAGACAGCCTCTTAGGACCATTCTCACAGGCTCTCGGAAAGGGATGGCAAAAATGCCGAAGAAACAGTGTTATAATCAACCTGGCAGTCACTGTCTGTCTCTGAATATTATCATTCTAATCCTGTTTGTCAGGACTGCACTGTTTAACACTTTCCCCCTTCACCCCTCCCTCTGCTGCCATCCGCTCTGCTCCACTGCGCACACTTCTCTCTGTCGCAGCTTCTCCTTTACAGATTTGCTGTTCTCAACACTTGCTCTCCCTCCTACCAAATCTCCTTCACCATTGCACAACCCTCTGCTGCCCCCCTCCACATGTACACTCCTCCTCCTCTAGTTGCATCTCTCCTCTACAGATCGGCTGTAATTGACATTTTCCATCTGACAGATTGTGTTTTCCCTTCCTGCAGTTGCTAAGGAAACAAGCCACAGGGCCCTCAGTCAGGGAGCGGTTAGCTGCCTTTAGAGGCTGCCTGTCCACATAAATGTCACTTTTGCTAATGAACGTTTGGGCAAAAAGTTAAAACCCAACCCAAACAAAATGAAATTCTAAGCCGAATTAGTGTTAAATGAGGGGGAAACAAAAAATCTCTTTGTAGAGCTGAACCTCTAACCTCCCAATGAAAGGTTTTGCTTTCCTGCCCCAGCAGGCCAAACAATTAAGCAACGTGAGCTCAAGTACCCTACAGGTCTCCAGTTTCTTTCTTCCTTTGTGGAACAGGAAAATTATCTTTCCTGTGCCAGAATCTCTTCCCTGATGGGGCTCCAAGTGGGCTGCCACTTCTGAGTTACAAAAAAGCATATACCTCAAAAGGGGTTCAATCCTAGGAAAACCTGGACAGGTGGCAACCCTAATGCTCTAGTTAGAGAGACAGAAAGAGTCTATAGATCAGCCTGGCAACATTTAATCTGACGCAAGTGGCTTTTTTGGACAGGCCAATAAATTAACATTAGCTTTACCATTCTGTACATTGAAGTAAAGGACCTGAAAGGAGCTCTTAGTTCAGCCAGAGCTGGCAAATCATCCTGATGGATTCAGGCCTGCAGACAAGAGGGGGGCTGTAGCCCATTTTGGCTCACGGAGGGCATCCCTTTCTGGGTCAGTGGGCAGCCACTCCACCTAAGTCCACAGAGCCCCTTTAGTCCTGGGTCTCGGGCCAATGGTCAGCCCAGCTCAATGGGTAATAAGCTGGTTTGGGTAGTCAGAAGCCCAGGTTCTGATTCAGGGCGGGCGAGATACAAACAGTCCACAGCTTGGGCCAAGGTCAGGGCGGGGCGACAACACAAATAGTCACCAGTTACCATTCATGGCCCAGGCGGGTGGCAGGTGTGCAGTAAGGTCCAAGCCCTGGTGCCGGGGGTGGGAAGGGGCAGCAAGCAAACAGTTATATAGTTCAGTGGCCCAAGCCCTAGTGCAGGACAGGGCAGCAAACAATCACAGTTCAGAGTTCAGGTGCCCAGGCCCTGGTTCAGGGTGGAGCAGCAAACCAACACACTTGGGTCTCCTTGTTTGGGGCAGAGGTAACTAGGCCACTCGCCTGAAATGGCTAAGTGGGGAGACTGCCATCCAGGGGGTTGGGTGGCAGGGGGAACGCAGACCCGCTCGCTCCCAGCCAAGGGCTCTAACAGCAGCAGAGCGGTCTGTTGCTGGGTCAGCGGGGATCTGGACCGCAACATGCTGACCATTGCTGTGGCCCAGCTAAACTGTGTCTGGCTATGCCTAGGCTACTTCCATTCCCCCCTCCGTGGATACCTGGGTCTCTGGCAGGTCCACTGGGTGGTTGGGACTCATCAGTTCCGGCAAGTCTGCTGGTCCAGGCCAATCCTCAGCCTCTGGCAGGCATGGAGGTCCAGGCGAGTCCTCAGCCTCTCAGCACAGAACAGAGGTTTGCCTCCTCTGCTGGGTCCCCCCTTCCCCTATGCCCGTGAGCTCCTGGGCTGCCTTTTTATAGTCCTGGCCATGCCTCCTGACTTCCAGGAGAGGGGGTGGGGTCAGGCTATGCCCAAAAGGGCTCACGGAAGAGCTCTTCCCCTTCCAGGTCAGTGGGCGGCCACTCCGCTCCATTACAGGGGCCTTTAAATCACTGCTGGAGTGCTGTGCCACATACTCCCTTGGCTCCTAGGGCTGGGAGATAGGCACCCTGTGATCAGGGTGGTGAGGAGGGCTGGCTGTCTTAACCCCACCTCTTCTTCCTGAGGCTCTGCCCCTTCTGGGAGTGTGGAGTCCCACCTTGCCCAGAGACCCATGAAGACTGTTGGCTCCCCTGGATGATTTACAGGACCTCTTTCTGTATCACATTTAGAGTATGTCATGATCCAGCTACTACATACATACTAGAGGGCAGGATTCAAACTGAACAGGGAACCTTACCATGGTAGTTTCCTGACTTTGGAGGCTTTGCAATCTTAATATTCTTTCCATGTAGGTTATGTTAAAATGGGCTTTCCCACATTTTTTTTTAAATGAAGAAACAAGGAAATGTTGTCATAGTTACAGAGCTAGCTGCATCTCTTTTCCTCTTTGATCTTTCTGAGCACACTCCTTCGGGTGTCAGGCCTCAAGCCTTTATTTCTTCTGGTCTGGAATGCTACAATTCTTTCACCCATATGTTAAGGCCCCTAGGCTGCAGCGTCTTGTGTAACAACCATCTATACCCTGAAGGTAACTGAGTTCAGCACCTGAAATTCTTCCTTTTGAGAGTCAGTAATCAGTGTTCTATAGTGACAGCTGTCTTAAACCAACGCATCATTTGTTTTAACATCAGGAACAAAATATTTAGAGAAAAAGGGATTTAAACCAGCAAAATGCAATAAAGAGTCTTCCACTCATGTCTCTCTTGCCCAAAGAATTTCATGATAGTAATATAGGCAAGCCTAGCTTCTTCAGACACCCTGATAGGTTCTCTCTGTCTTTTTCTCATGCCCTTGAACATCCTCTCCCTCTCTGGAAAGAGTTCCTTTTTAATCCATTCTAGTCCTTTCAATATCTGGCATGCATGGGCCTCTTTTTGTAATATACTGTGTTGTAGTCATGTTGGCCCCAGGATATCAGAGAGACATATGATACAATATTTTTTATTAGACCACATTTATTGGTGACTGTGACTGGGCACTTTGAGGCCCCCTCATGATGCCTTACAATCCTGCCATACCCTGCCCTAAAAAGGAGCAATGAAGGTGGGTCCTTCAGCCTGCCTAGAAAGGCTGCAGGGAAGCAGTGCATCAGAGCCTAGAAGGCTCAGATAAAAGGACCTTCAGTTCTGGAGCAGGTCAGCTGCTGGCTAGGACCAGAAGGGGGAGGAATAATTGGAAGACTGAGAAACTCTCCAGTAAACAAGCCCAGGAAGAGACTCTGCTCAAGCAGGGAACAGACAGAGAATTCAAGGTTATGGGACTGACTGGGAAGCAATCCAGGGAAAGCAGCAGTAACCATCACAAGAAAACAGTACATGCAGAGGCGTAGCGAGGGTGTTATGCTCCCGGGGGAAAAGGCGAAATTTGTACCACCACCCCTGTCACTGCCGCGGGGCGGGGCCCCGAACCTGGTGCACAGCTGAACCCAACCCTGGGGAGGGGGAGCTTGTACCACGTCTTCCCCCAACCCTTCCAGTTTGGGGCCAGGCCCCCACATGCACTAACCCACCAGCAGAGATGGAGGAGGTTCGGGCTAGAGGTGGAGAGGCAGGGAGGAGGCAGGGATGACAAGGGGAGTGGAGGGGACTAAGTTGGTGTCCCCCTAGTGTGGCACCCAGAGGGAATTGCATCCCCACTCCCACCTCACTATGCCACTGAGTATATGATGGGACCCAGATTAGGAGGTGGAAAAGAGGCGAAAGACCTGAGAAGGAGACAAGTTTCCTTTGGAAGCCCAAGAAAGGGACTGGGAATTTAAACAGGGAAGAGCCTGAAAACACTGAAGAGGGTCATTGGGCCATCATGACTGATCCTTGAGCCCCCCGAGAGCCTTCCCATGCTCCCAGGGAGCAATCTGATGCCTTCCAGGAGCCTGCCAGGCACCGCAAGAGGTGCACGCCATCCTGCTCTTGAGTGGACATCCTGGCCCTCATTGAGGTTTAGGGAGAGGAGGAAAACCACCAGGATCTCCACACCAGATGGCACAACGCTGACATCTACAGCTGCATTGACCAACAGCCTGGCCACAAAGGGCCACATCCGGATCCAGGATCAGGTCCAATTGGAAGTCAAAGAGCTCAGACACCTTCCCACCATAAGCCACCACTAGAAGGAGGCTGGGAACATGGCCACACACACACACACACTCAAGAGTGCCAAACACAGCACACAGGCATGCCTGTATGCTCAAGGCAACACCCACTCCCAGGGACAGCACAGTGAGGTGCAGAAGCGTCTGCTGCTCACACACACACACACACCTACACTTTGACTCCTTGTCTCCCAGAGAACAGGAGTATAAGTCCTCTCCCTCTGGAACACCACCACTGCCAGACCCAGCATGTGCATGGTTCCGAGGCAAGCCCATCTGGCCCGTGGCTCCCCCCGCCCTCGCCCACAGGATCACAGGGTGGCTGGCAACCTCCCATGCTTGCTTGTCCCTGGGACATGGGGGTGGGGGGAGCATGCTCCCCTTGGGTCATCTGGGTCTCTGTAAGAAAGGGCCCAATGTCCAGGCCGCACATAGCCTTGCTCCCAGGATATCACCTTCATCTGACCCGGGAGCTGTTGGTCTTGGCTCACAGATGAAGGTAAGGCTTCAGGGACAGTGTCTCCAGGGATGCCTGACCCCTCCTTTCTCTGGACCAGCTGTGCAAGGGGCCAGGTGACACCACCTGTGCCAACTGTTCAACATCAGGGGAGTCGCAGGCACAGGAGAACGCAAGAGGAACTGCTGTGGGAGCACAACTCCATGCTCCAGGCCCTGCATGAGACACTGGACCAGAGGGTCCAAGAGAACATGCAGCTGCACAGAGAGACCCGGAGGGAGTTGTTGCAGCAGGGCCGCACCATGTGCGTGGCTGCTCAGTCTCTTGTCTCCCACCCAGAGCCAGCTCCTGCTGCCCCAACCCCAGATCCTGGTCCTGCCCCTCCTCCCATGACAACCCCTGCCCCTCCTCCTATGCCAGCCCCTGCCTGGCCCTGCTCCAGCTCCCGCTCCTGTCTCTCCCCGTAGCCCCGTTGTCACCAAGGTTCCCACACACAAGATGGTGGAACCAATCGAGCCAGGCACCAATCCCACTCCCAGCCCTGAGCCTCTTCTCCCCGCTTCTTCTCCCCACTCAGAGGTTCTCATGCCCCCTCCCACCACTCTCTTCTCCCAGGTTCTTTCCCCAGTCCCTCCCCAGTTACTTTGTCCCCAAATAAAAACCACACTTAGTTGATTGTTTCAAAAAAAATTGTCAGTTGTATTGTGTGTGCAAGGGAGGGAGGGAAGGAAGGAGTAAGGGAGGAAAGGCTGAGAGGGGCAAGGTACAGGCCCCTAGTGGGAAGGCTCCTGGGAGAGTGTAACTGGGGTCCTTTTGAGAAACTCTCCCTCAGGGCCTCCCTAATGCCCACCCCTGCCTGATGGGCCTGCCAGATGGCAGCTGTGTGCAATTGTTTAAAGGCCCTGCCAACCCAGCCTGCCTCTGCCCCCCACCCTGGCAGGAATGCTTCCCACTTCTGCTCATATATGTTGTGGAGTATGCATCAAACAGCCACCACCTGGGGGATGTTCTGCTCCCCTACATCCAGCTGGGTGAGGAGGCATCTGAAATGCGCCTTGCGATGCCCAAAGGTGCCCTCCACAATCATGCGGGCCTAGCCGAGCCTGGCATTGAAACGTTCCTTGCTGGAGTCAATATGTCCAGTGTAGGGCTTCATAAGCCACGGCATGAGAGGGTAGGCCGCGTCCCCCATGAAGCACAGTGGCGTGTCCATGTCCCCAACCCTGACTGTGCACTTGGGGAAGAAAATGCCAGCTTCCAGAAGACACTGGAGTTTCTGAAGACACTGGCGTTGTGCGCCTTCCCCGACCACCCAATGTAGATGTCGGTGAATTGCCCGCATTGGTCAATGAGGGCCTGCAGGACCATGGAGAAGTGGCCCATGTGGTTTATGTTGTAGACAGATGCCCAGTGGTCAGGGCCTGGAAGGGGTTTTGGTTGCCGTCAATAGCCTCCCTACAGTTGGGAAAGCCCATGGCAGTAAACCAGTAATGATGGGGTCCACGTCGCTGAGGTTGATGACCCTGAGCAGCAGACGGTGTTGATGTCTCTCACCACCTGTAGAAGGAGACCAATAATCACAGGGGGTCAGAGCCCTCGGGAGGTCCCTGAGCCCACCCCACTTCCCCTCCCCCACACACACCAGGAGCCACCCCCTATATAGCCAATCCCCCTGCAGGGCTGTATGAGGGCAGGACTGAAAAAACACCTGGGGAAGGGGGTTCCCCCCCCAGCACCACCCCCAACCCCAACCACCCCTTTCCCTTGGGTTCCCCATTCCAGTACTTCACACACATACCTGTCCTGGGATTCTAGCTCCATACCTGCATGATGAGGGCCCCGACAGTCGACTTCCCCATGCTGAACTGGTTGCCAAATGATTGGTAGCTGTCTGATGTGGTGAGCTTCTACACTGCAATGGCAACCTGCTTCTCCAAGGGGATGATGAATCGCATGTGTGTATCCCGTCGTGTGAGGGCAGGGATGAGCCAGGCACACAGGTCCATGAAAGTGCCCTTCTGCATGCAGAAATTCTGGAACCAGTGCTGGTCATCCCACCACTCCATGATGAGCTGCTCCCACCAGTTGGAACTGGTGTCCAGGCGCCAGAAGCAGCAGTGCATGGTGGGTGCAGCTGGAAGAGCTGTGCTCCCAGACAGATGGAGAGGGTCTCCTCAATCAGCTGGAGGTTGTGATTCTGCACGGCCTGGAGGGCAGCCTGCAGAAACTGCTGCAGAAACTGCAGCATGATAGATGAGGGCCACCAACTGCCCAGAGGCAGCTCTGGCTCCATAGCTGGCAAGCTGAAGTGTCCAGAAGGGCAACCACAGCAGTCAAAGCAAAGGCTTTGCTGGCCCTCAGTGAGGTAGGCAAGTAGGAGATGAACCTGAAAAACAGCTGTACAGGGGGGTCCCTTTAAGCATGAGTCTCAGATAGCCTCAGGCAGCAGCTCCAGAAAGTAACTGCATCTTGATGCCCTGCCTGAACTGGTTCTGGGTGGCCTTAAATGCAATTCAGCGTCCAGTCAGCTCTATTTCAAAATAACCAAGCACTATTTCACTGCACTTTTTGTGTATAAACATACTATTTTGAAATAAACTATTTTTGAAAAAAATTCTGAAATAGCTTATTTTGAAATAAGTGTGCTGTGTAGACATACCCTAGAAGTCTACACTGCACACTTATTTCGGAATAAGCTATTCCGTAAGAAATACTCCAAAATAGCTTATTTCAAAATAGCATGTCTACACTACAGAGAAACCTCAAAATGAGTCCAAGGCAGGCTCCCCTAATGTGGACATGTTACCTTGATTTAGATCCCCAGGAAGCACTGGGAGAATTACTTTGAATGGCCCTGTGGAGGAGCTATTTCAAAATAGCTGCAGTGGAGCATCCACACTCCTGCTATTCTGAAATAGCAATTTCGGAAGAGGTGTTATTCCTTGTGGAATGAGGTTTACAGAAGTCAGAATAAGCCATCTGTTATTTCGAATTTATTTCAAAGTGATGGAATTGCAGAGTAAACACTCGAATTGTTATTTCAGAATAACAGCCGTTATTCTGAAATAATGCTGCTGTGTAGATATACCCTAAGGGGGTTGTTTGTTCCTGCATATTAACTGTGTGACTTAGATGGAGGGCTGTTTGACAAAGGCTGATGGGGCACCACCATCAGAGAGAAAAAGAGTGTACGCATTTTGTACCCAGACAGCAAGAGGTGCTCATGAGAGGTGAGTTTGCCCCTCACAGTGAGAGAGATGAGCTTTTGAGCTCTTTCTTCAGGAATAGAAAATCAGCTCAGAGTGTCACAGTTAAATCAAGGTTTGAACAGATTGTTAGGCTATTCAATGTCTCTTAAGAACCTTTAAGCATTTGCTTGAGTCATTCATTCCTGCTTGTTTTTTTCTTACAGACCCCTATTAAATGAAAACCAATACAGTAAATATCCCAACAACCTGGCAACTCAGCGACCAGGGAGCTTGCGAACAGGAACTGCTAACAGGGAGTTTGGAGAGGGAGTTCTCCAGGTAAAAGAGGAGTAAAAACGGGACCCTTGTGGTAAGTGGCTGTCTGGAGTGTGTGTTTGTGTGTGGGGGAGTTATTTGCTGTGTGCTGAGCTTGTGTTTGTCTGTTTGGTTGGTTTGTTTGTTTGCTTGAAGGAGCTTCTAAAAGGTTTGAAATCTAGAAGCCTCTGTTAATTGGCTGAGCCTCAGTCAGGGGGAGGGGCTACCAGAGCTATATAAGCCTGTGACTCAGCGACCAGGGAGCTTGCGAACAGGAACAGCTAACAGGGAGTTTGGAGAGGGAGGTTAGAGGGGGAGGTTAGAGGGCACTAGTGACTTCTGGCCTTCTTTAAAACATAACCTTATATAATAATCTATATTCCAGAGGTTTAAAAAGAATCCCAGTTTACACTTAAACTTATTCATTAGAAAATGGAGACAGAAGCCCAGCAGCAGAGTGGGGGCTATCCTGTTTATTGCGCTGGGTGTAACATGTATGATTACCTGCCCTGTGGGTGGGTTGCGTATGTGTGCACCCGTTGTAAGGAGCTCCTGACCTCAGAGACCGAGTTCGGGCTTTGGAGGCCAGGGTGGCTGAACTGGAGGAGCTAAGGGAGGTAGAGAGATTTGTGGATGAGACTTTCTGGGACACTGTAGTACTGTCCCACCTCCAGTCTGAGAGCCCCAGTGCTCTTAAGGAGGATGAAAGTCTCAAGGGAACAGAGCATTCAATGGGAGCAGAGGGAAACCATCGTAGTTGGGACCCTCCTCCCAGAGGATGTTGTATCCTCTCGCACTGAGGATACCTCTGAGGGGAGGGAATGCCAGTTCGAAGAGGCAGGTGTTAGTAGTGGGTGATCTGATCGTTAGAAACATAGATAGTTGGGTTTGTGATGACCGGGAGAACCGTATGGTCACTTGCCTGCCTGGTGCGAAGGTTATGGATCTCTCGAGGCATCTAGATAGACTTATGTGTAGTGCTGGGAGGAGCCGGTGGTCGTGGTACATGTAGGTACCAATGACGTAGGGAAGGGTAGGAGAGATGTCCTGAGGCCAAATTTAGGCTGCTAGGAAAGAGACTGAAATCCAGGACCTCTATGGTGGCATTCTCGAAATGCTTCCAGTTCCACGCGCAGGGCCAGGTAGGCAGGCAGAGATTCAGAATCTCAATGCGTGGATGAGACGATGGTGTAGGGAAGAGGGGTTTGGATTTATTAGGAACTGGGGACACTTTTGGGAGAGGGGAGCCTATACAGGAAGGATGGGCTCCACCTAAACCAGGGTGGAACCAGACTGCTGGCACTAAACATTAAAAAGGCCGAGAGCAGTTTTTAAACTGAGAGATGGGGAAAGCCGATTGGTGTGGAGTTGCACGAAATCGGAGGGAGATTCTCTTAGAGGAGAATCCATTGATAGAGATTCTCTAAGCTGTAGTCAGAAAGAGAGGAGGGGAGAGGGCAAACCATGGGCCAGAGCAGACAAACAACCGCAGACAAAGGAATCCAATGCATCAGGAAGGGCAGACAAATAAGCAGTGGCAAATTTTTAAAGTGCTTCTACACAAATGCTAGGAGTCTGACTAATAAGATGGGTGAACTAGAGTACCTAGTATTAAATGAGGAGATTGACATAATAGGCATCACTGAAACCTGGTGGAATGAGGAAAATCTGTGGGACACAATCATACCGGGATATAAAATATATCGAAAGGATAGAGCAGGCCGGGTGGGTGGCGGAGTGGCACTGTATGTGAAAGATAATGTAGAATCAAATGAAATAAAAATATTAAATGAATCAACATGTTCAATAGAATCGCTATGGATAGTAATTCCATGCTCCAAAAATAAGAAATTAGCAGTAGGGATATATTACCGACCACCTGACCAGGACAGGGATACTGACATTGAAATGCTGAGGGAGATTAGAGAGGCTACCAAAACAAAGAACTCTATAATAATGGGGATTTTAATTACCCCATATTGACTGGATACATGTCACCTCAGGAAGAGAAGCGGAGATAAAATTTCTCAATGGCTTAAATGACTGCTTCTTGGAGCAGCTGGTGCAGGAACCCACAAGGAGAGGCAATTCTCGATTTAGTCCTGAGTGGAGCGCAGGATCAGGTCCAGGAACTAACCGTTACAGGACCGCTTGGGAATAGTGACCATAATATAATAACATTCAACATTCCTGTGGTGGGAAGAACACCTCAGCAGACCAGCACCCTGGCATTTAATTTCAAAAAGGGAATTACACAAAAATGAGGAGGTTAGTTAAACAGAAATTAAAAGGCACAGTGACTAGAGCCAAATCCCTGCAAGCTGCATGGAAACTTTTAAAGACACCATAATAGAGGCCCAACTTAAATGTATACCCCAAATTAAAAACATAGCAAGAGACCTAAAAAGAGTCACCGTGGCTTAACCACCATGTAAAAGAAGCAGTGAGGGACAAAAGGCATCTTTTAAGAAGTGGAAGTCCAATCCTAGTGAGATAAATAGAAAGGAACATAAACACTGTCAAATCAAGTGTAAAAATGTAATAAGAAAAGCAAAAAGATTTTGAGGAACAGCTAGCCAAAAACTCAAAAAGAAATAACAAAATGTTTTTAAGTACATTAGAAGCAGGAAGCCTGCTAAAAACCTGTGGGTCCCTAGACGATCGAACTATAAAAGGAGCAATCAAGGACGATAAAGCCATTGCGGAGAAACTAAATGATTTCTTTGCTTCAGTCTTCATGGCTGAGGACGTTGGGGAGATTCCCAAATCTGCACCGCCCTTTGTGGGTAATGAATCTGAGGAACTGTCCCGGAATTGAAGTGTCATTAGAGGAGGTTTTGGAACAAATAGAAAAACTTAATGTTAACAAATCTCCGGGACCGGATGGCATTCATCCAAGGGTTCTAAAAGAACTCAAATGGGAAATTGCTGAACTATTATCTGTGGTTTGTAACCTATCCCTTAAATCGGCTTCCGTACCTAATGACTGGAAGGTAGCCAACGTGACACCAATATTTAAAAAGGGCTCTAGAGGCGATCCGGCAATTACAGACCGGTAAGTCTAACTTCAGTACCTGGCAAATTAGTCAAACAATAGTAAAGAATAAAATTGTGAAGCATGTAGAAGAACATAATTTGTTGGACAAAAGTCAACATGGTTTCTGTAAAGGGAAATCCTGTCTTACTAATCTATTAGAGTTCTTTGAAGGGGTTAACAAACATGCGGACAAGGGGGATCCAGTAGATATAGTATACTTAGATTTCCAGAAAGCCTTTGACAAGGTCCTCACCAAAGGCTCTTGTGTAAATTACATGGCCATGGGATAAGAGGGAAGGTCCTTTCTTGGATTGAGAACTGGTTAAAAGACAGGAAACAAAGGGTAGGAATAAATGGTAAATTTTCAGAATGGAGAGGGGTAACTAGTGGTGTCCCCAAGGGTCAGTCCTAGGACCAATCCTGTTCAACTTATTCATAAATGATCTGGAGAAAGGGGTAAGCAGTGAGGTGGTAAAGTTTATGGATGATACCAAACTGTTTAGGATAGTCAAGACAGAAGCAGACTGTAAGGGACTCCAAGAAGATCTCACCAAACTGAGCGATTGGGCAACAAAATGGCAAATGAAATTTAATGTGGATAAGTGTAAAGTAATGCACATTGGGAAAAATAACCCCAACTATACATACAGTATGATGGGGGCTAATTTGGCTACGACAAATCAGGAAAGAGATCTTGGAGTTATCGTGGACAGTTCTCTGAAAACTTCCACACATGTGCAGCGGTCAAAAAGGCAAATAGGATGCTAGGTATTATTAAGAAAGGGATAGAAAATAAGACCCAGAATATCTTACTGCCCCTGTATAAAACTATGGTACGCCCACATCTTGAATACTGTGTACAGATGTGGTCTCCTCACCTCAAAAAGATATTTTGGCCTTGGAAAGGGTTCAGAAAAGGGCAACTAAAATGATTAGGGGTTTGGAACGGGTCCCATATGAGGAGAGGTTAAAGCGACTGGGACTTTTCAGTTTAGAAAAGAGGAGACTGAGGGGGATATGATAGAGGTGTATAAAATCTGAGTGGTGTAGAGAGGGCCGATAAAGAAAAGTTATTTATTAGTTCCTAAATAGAAGAACTAGAGGACACCAAATGAAATTAATGGGTAGCAGGTTTAAAACTAATAAAAGAAAGTTCTTCTTCACACAGCGTGTAGTCAGCCTGTGGAACTCCTTGCCGGAGGAGGCTGTGAAGGCTAGGAATATAACAGAGTTTAAAGAGAAGCTAGATAATTTCATGGAGGTTAGGTCCATAAAAGGCTATTAGCCAGGGGATAAAATGGTGTCCTTGGCCTCTGTTTGTCAGAGGCTGGAGAGGGATGACAGGAGACAAATCGCTTGATCATTGTCTTCGGTCCACCCCCTCTGGGGCACCTGGTGCTGGCCACTGTCGGCAGACAGGATACTGGGCTAGATGGACCTTTGGTCTGACCCGGTACGGCCGTTCTTATGTTCTTATGTTCTAACATAGTGTATTCATAAATTATTACAAAGCAGCTGTAATTCCACCACAGTAACCACCATGTTCAGCTATTTGCTAGACAGCAGCAGAACACCCTGGGCCAGACAATGCATGCAATCTATGCAAAGGTGGCCATTGATCTGAGAGACACCTTTCTCTATCATATAAAAGAAAGCAAAACTTCTTCATGGCTTTGCTTCCTTCTTCATTAATGTTTTAAAGTGCTCCTTTCATGTCTGTCTACAGACTTATAACCCCCCTCTCCAGTACCCTGTTATCTGAGTGCTTCACGGACCTTAGAGAACTTATCCTTGTCGTACCTCAGTGTTCTGTACCTCGGTACCTTTGGTGGTCTGAACTGTCAGTGTCAGCGTCGTCTGGTCAGGGTCGTCCTGGCGCACTCCTGACAGGACCTCTGCTCTGTCGGTGATGATAAACTTTCGGCTGCATGCATAACAATCATTAGTCCCTTTATCTAGAGTGTTAGACCCCGTGCACTTGGGTCAACACAGGAGATCTCTGAAAGGCCTCGGAAACGACAGATGCAGGCAAGGTTTGAAATCAGTCGAGCAGGTTTATTGTCACATGCAAAGCTCTACCAGCTGGTAACAGAGATCAGTACAATGTTACACCACTGGGCACTATGGTCCGCGTTGACAAGTTACCAGCACCAGGCAAGCCTATTGCTGTATATCAGATATTAACAGCAGTTAGTCAAAGTTAAGCTACTGTGCATTCTGTAAGTTTAGGCAATGACACCTGCCTTTCAGGTGCCTAGTGCGCCCCCTCCCCCCCCGCCAAGGTCGGCCGGAGAGCACCCTTTGCGGTGTCCTTTTATAGACAGGTACAAACAACTTACATCACTTCTTTACGTACCAGGTTGCCGTCCTCTGTTGCCTAGATACCACCCCTCACCTTACGGAAGGGGGGCTTACTTACTATCCTTCATGCTGTCAATTCCGACCTGGTCCTGAACCTAGGTCGGTATGTGCATTAGTTTTTGGGGAGTCTTTGTACCAAGACATTTCTTATTAAGATGTTCCGTTACTCCCCTTTGGCTTACTGTTTGTACTTGGTGCTTCCCTGTGTCCTTCCATGCTTCACCTAACTTACACTTTAACACAGTTATCAGTAGGGCCTCTTTCTTGGCTCCTGTGTTCCTGAACCAAAGTCTTGCTTACTAGATTCTAGGCCTGTTGCTGCTTTCATGTTACAGGCCTCTATTCAGGCCTGCTGACTCCATGTTCATAGAATCATAGAACCATAGAGCTGGAAGAGACCTCAGAAGGTCATAAAGTCCAGCCTCCTGCTCTAGGCAGGACCAATCCCAACTAAATCAACCCAGCCAGGGCTTTGTCAAGCCGAGACTTAAACACAATGTTACTGACTCTCAACTTACTACAATCCTCATAGATAAAGAAGTATCAATATAATCATTTTACAGATGAGAAAATGGGGCACAGAAAGATTGATTTGCCCAAGGTCATGCAAAAAAATCTGTGGAGTATGGGAATGAACCAAGGTTCCTATGTCCCAATCTAGTATCTTAAACCCCAAAATATAATTCTTTATTCCTCCCCTTCAGATGTCATACCGAAGGAGGTTGGGTTCCTTTGAACACTGCCTACCTCTACACATCTCTTCTCAAAACATATTCTGCAACTTGCTATGAGTGCAAACAGAAATTCCACTCTTTTGTGCTTGCATGCACATGTCCAACACAGTCTGGAGACATTATGGCTACGTCTACACTATGAGTTTTCTCAGCAAAAAATATGCTAATGAGGGGCTCATTTGCTTGAGTCATGATCTAATTTGCATATTTTCTGCCGATCCATTTTTGCACTAGGGGTTTTTGCACAAAAACAAGCAGTGTGGACGTTTTCTTTTTGCACAAAAACTCCTTTTTCTGTAAGATCCTTATGCCCCAAAAAAGGAGGTATACTGATCTTGAGGGAAAAGGCGTTTTTGCACAAAAAGAAAACATCCACACTGCTTGGTTTTGCTCAAAACCCCCTAGTGCAAAAATGGATCAGCAGAAAATATGCAAATGAGACCACGACACATGCAAATGAGTCCTTCATTAGCATATTTTTTGCGGAGAAAACTCATAGTGTAGACATAGGCTATATGTTCAATGGACATTTTTTCTTAGTTTATATAAACATTCATATTTATTGCTACTGGAATGTTCAAAGATCCTACAGTAACTCCTCACTGAACATCGCGGTTAATGTTGTTTCATTGTTACATTGTTTATTTATTAGAGCATGTGCTTGTTTAAAGTTGTGCAATGGCCCCTTATAATGTTGTTTGACTGTCTGCTTTGTCCACTACTTGCAGGATTTTCTAGAAAAGCAGCCCATTCTTGTGGGGGCTTGAATCTAGGGTGGGCTGGAGGCCCCCAGTCAGTTCCCCTAAATTCTCTGTAAGGTATGCAGCTGGGCAGCTGCAGTCCTTCCCCTCCACTGCTGTGTTGCTCTTTCCCTCTGTCTTAGAGCTGCTCCCTGAAGCTTTCTTCTTGCTGTGCAGTGGGGAAGGGGGAAAGGGGCTCTGATGTCAGGATGCCCTTCCAATCAAGCCCCCACTCTGTACCCCATCTCCACAAAGCAGGATACAAACAGCTACAGATTTTGGAGTCTAAACTTCCTGATCCACTTAAAGGACATTAACATTAACAACAACAAGGAATCCTGCAGCACCTTAAACACCTTAAACAGATTCCTGAAACCTAAAAGGCAATGTACTTGAAGTGGGGTCAGCATGCTTAAAGGGGCAATGCATGTTTCTGTTTCACACATACACCCCTTGCATGTTCATACATAAGAATTTCTGTGAGGGAGTGCTTTTTTTGTAAATGTGGACCACAAGGGTGTGAATGCACCCCCATGATCCCCCAAGTAAGCAGGGAAATCAGCCCCAGCCTTTCCCCAGTCAGCCAGAACATGGGGGAGAGAGGCTCAGGCAGCGCACCTCTCCTGCCTTCCCCTGGCCAGCTGGAGCACTTGGGGGACCATGAGGGAGCGCTTTCGCACCTTTCACACACATACATACACATGCATATGGGCCTGTCTTGGCACTGTGCAACCATGCACACGCTCTCTGGAGGAGAGAGTGGTGAACTCCAGCAGGATAGTGTGGGTTGATCATCATGTTCAGTTTCTGCAGCCACTCCTGTACATCTATTGTTTCCTCCCCCCTGCCTCAGTCCATGCTGCCTTGTAGAATATGAGGCTTCATTAACAATAACATGTTACCACGTGAGGGATCAGCCAAGTGCTACTTCATTATCTAGTAGAAAATATTCCCTTTGAAATATTCCACACACTGACTCCACCGTCTCAACCAAGATTCATAATCATCATTGTTGTGTACAGTATTGTTAAAAATTATCCAAAACTTACACTGTGTATGCACATGCTGTCTTTTATCTGCTGAAAAAATCCCCCTGAATCTTACCCGCCTCCCCCCCCCCCCCATTTACATTAATTCTGCTGGGGAAATTGGATTCACTTAACACTGTTTCACTTAAAGTAGTATTTTTTCAGGAACATAGTTACAATGTTAAGCGATAATTTACTGTGTTTTTATTATTTAATATATTCTGGTGCAAAGTCATAAAGTGCAACAAAATAAACTTTTAACAAATCTTAAACCTTATAAAATGTGATTTTGACTAGATCATTGTAAGGTACATCTGCAACCTAGGGATTATGTGTCTGACAAATTTCAAGTTCCTTCTCCCAAGGTACTAAAGTTATTCAAAGAAAAGATTGCAAAATTACGTTCTCATGAGTAAAACTGTATTCTTTCACTTGTTCCATGTTTGAAAATGGCTCAACCATTTTTGATTAAACATTCAAGGGAAAATAAATTGCTTTGAGGAAGTTATAAGCAACTGAAACTCGGTTGGAGAGGCAGTGTGATCTAGTGGCTAGGGCACACAAGTAGCAGTCAGGAGACATGAGTTCCATTCTCATCTCAGCCACTGACCTTCTTTATAAAGTTGGGCCAGTCACTTCCTCTCTCTGTGCCTTCTTCCATTCTTTCTCTTGTAAAGTCTTCTTCCATTCTTTAGATTGTAAACTCTTTGTGGCAGGGGATGTTGCTTGGTCTTTGTACATTATCTATGCCAGGCACAGGCAAAATACAGCTCAGGGGCCATATCTAGCCTGCCAAATATTTGAATCTGGCTCGCCACAGCCCAGTGGGACCCTTCCTGCCATGGCCTCACACACTGCTCAAAGCAATTGGCTGCTGCAGCCAGCATATGTGTCTCTACATAGCGTGTGCCCTTGCTGGGAGGAGAGTCTCCACATCTCACCCCCAGCACCATCCTTGCAGCCTCCCATTGGCCAGTAACCATTTATTTTATCGCTCCATTTGGCATTGGTGTAATCCATCTCTTCCTATCCCTGTTCTGTGGCTCTGATTCCTCTGGAGAGGAGCTAGTTAACTTAAAAGGGTTAAGTTAAAAACTTAAAAGGGTTAAGTTAACTTAAAAAGACTGCCAGACCTGTTAGCAGAACGCTGAACCTGTGAAAGAGCCATTCCAGTGGTAATGAAGTCATTTAACAGGCATTTGCCAACCCCAAGTACATACTGAATTTACTGTGTTAGGGTATGTCTACACTACAGCGTTATTTCGAAATACCTTATTTCAAAATAGTTAATTTGAAATAAGTTATTTTGAAATAAAGTGTCTACACACAAAATGCATTTTGAAATAGCGTTTTGCTATTTCGAAATAGCACATCCACACTGAGTGGACGCTGAATTACATTTAAGGCCGACTGGAACCAGGTCTGGCAGGGCATCAGGTCAGGAGTTACTTTGTATGGCTGCTGCCTGAGGCTATCTGAGGCCTGTGCTTAAAGGGACCACCCCGGACAGCTGGTTCTCAGGTTTCCCTGCTTGTTTGCCTACCTCAATGAGGGACAGCAAAGCATTTTGTCTCTGCGTGCTCTGGTTGCCCTCACTCGGGACACGCAGCACTCTGCAACATGGAGCCAGACCTGCCCCTGGGCACTCTGGTGCTTCTCGTGGATGCGTTGCTGTGAGCCTGGCAGCACTTTCTGCAGGCTGACATCTGGGAGGTCCATCAGGGGGCTGTCAGTATCCAGGAGGCCCTGCGGGAGAGCTTCCACCCTGAGGAGCACTGAGAGCCTCCCTGGTCTGCCCCACTGGGGGCTTGTGCCTCATTCCTCCCTCATGTCCTTCCACTTACCCCTCCCTAACCCCCCTTCCTGATGTCAAATAAAATACATGTATTTTCATGAACACAAACTCTCTTTATTTAACAAAACTGGGAGGGGGGGAATGAAACTCTGGTGAGACTGAAGAAAGGATGCAGGAGAGGGGAGAAGAGAGGGTGGAAGAGGGGAAGGGGAAACCTGGGAGGAGGGAGCTGGAAGGGGGAAGCAAGGGGAAGGGGAAGTTCAGGGCTCAGGGTTCGGGGTCTTGCCGGACCAACTTGATTTTCATGCAAACCTGCTCCTGGGTTCGCATGTGGCTTTTGGTGGCCAGGCTGGCAGCTATCCTGCCATAGACAGCTGCATTCCTCCATCCAGTGCAGAGATCATGGACGTTGGGGGCATCCCCCCCCAAACCTGAATAAGGTCCATGATCTCCACCCTGAACCAGGAAGGCGCCCACCTTCTCTGGGCCCTGACAGGCTCCTGGGTGGTGGTAGACTGCTCCTGGGGAGTGGTGGAGGGCTAGCTACCAGTGGATTGCTGGCTCATGTTTTGGGGCCACTGGGTCAGGGGCAGTGACTGCTGGCTCTGGGCTGGCAGGCTTGGAGCTGGCACAGCCTCTATGGCCAGAGTCAACCCCTTTAAGGGCTCTGGGGAAGGGGGAAGGAGAGGAGTGTTATTGGTTGAGGCTGGAGTGGCCACCAGGGCACCCTGGGAAGGCTGGAGGACCCCTATTTCGATATAAGTGTCTACAAAGCACTTATTTCAAAATAGCTATTTCGAATTTGGCATTATTCCTCGTGGAATGAGGTTTACCAAATTCAAAATAAGCGCTCTCCTATTTCGAATTAATTTCTAAATAGTGGTTTGGCTGTGTAGATGCTAGTAAAGTTATTTCGAAATAACTTTGCTGTGTAATCATACCCTTAGTCTACAAGGCCTTAGTTTAAAATTTAAAATTAAAATATTTCATTAGTGTGTTGCCGAAGATTATAAATGCACATCTCTGCTCCCCCTCCAAACTGCTTTTGAGCATAGGGGTACCGGTTTAATAGTACTGCATAGGGCCCCATAAATCCTAAAGACAACCCTGGCAGTAAAGCTAATTAACTATTAGAACCAGAGTAGTGATGGACTCTCCATCACTGGCAATTTTTAAATCAAGGCTGGCTGTTTTGCTAAAAGATCTGTTCTAAGAATAATATGGGGGAAGTTATGTGACTTGTGTTATACAGGAGGTCAGAGTAGCTCATCACAGGGGTCCCTTCTGACTTTAGAGTCTATGAATCTATGTGACTGTAGCACATCCATGCTCATTTTCATGTAGCTATCATGGGAAACAACAATACTGTAGATGTGGCAGCCTGAGCCTGAGCTAGCAACCAATGTATGTACTCAGCCTCCTCACCCTCCTGGGCTTGCACCCTGGTTGCTACCCTATACTGAAGCCCTTGCTACCACATCTACAGTATTGTTGTTATTTATGCTAACCTGGGTGTACCTATCCATGCAACACCTTCACTTGCAGTGTAGACATACCCTTCATGAAGGGCAAGATCTAAACCATCTGGATGTGCTGATGGCTTAGCTGAATCCTCTGGTTTTTGTGAGGTTGCCCTTAGAATTCTGGACAGGTGCTAATTCTCTTTAACTAATGCACCCAAACCTGATTACTGTCCCCTCTCTGTTGTTTGTCACTTTCTCACACATACAAAATCAACATGGCATGAGGTTGTTCCCTTCCTAAGACAAGAGAACAATTTTTGTTATGAGGACTTGGGGCTATGCCTGCCTTTCAGAAGATTCTACAGCTGTCAAGTGAATCTCAAGGCTGTTCATGAAGCTTCATGAACTGAAATGCTGATTTGTTTGGTTCTAGAAATCCAAAGAGGTTAACTTAGTAGGTGGCTGAAGTAAGTAAAATACTTTTGTGACAATCCTGACCCAAGTGCTGAATGAATCCTGAGAAGGAAGCCAGAGGGGACCCAATGGCTTGTGGGTGAGGTGGGCACCTAATTCATTGACGTTTGTGACAATTTTCACACACACAAGGATTTTGCACATTGTGTGCACTGTCTGTTATGACTGCTCATGAAGAACAAGGGCTGCGCTTGGGTTATTTAAGAGGGAAATTCCTGGCTATGCAGTCAGTAAAAAAGGGAAGGTACCATCTAGATGCCTGAATGGTGCTTCCCTACATTGCTCAGCTCCAGTTAATACTTCTTTCTTGTGAACAACATATTGCAATGCCCTGGGCCAGGTCCTGGTCCCCTTGCTGAGGGAAAAACAATAACAGAAAATGTGGAAATGGCAGAGATGCTTAATAACTTCTTTGTTTTGGTTTTTACCAAGACAGTTGGTGATGCCTATAATAGTAAATGCTAGAGAGAAGGCAGTAGGTTCAGAAATTAAAATAGGAAAAGAACAAGTTAAAAAATAATCAGAGAAGTTAGATGTCTTCAAGTCACCAGAGCCTGATGAAATGTATCCTAGAATACTCAAGGAGCTGATTGAGAAGGTATCTGAGCCATTAACTATCATCCTTGAAAAGTCATGGAAGACAGCAGAGATTCCAGAAGACTGGAAAAGGGCAAATATAGAGCTGATCCATTGAAAGGGAAATAAGGACAACCCAGGAAACTACAGACAAGTCAGTTTAACTTCTGTGCCAGGAAAGATAATGGAGCAAATAATTATGGGATCCATCTGCAAAAAGCTGGCAGATAATAAGGTGACAGGTAACAGCCAGCATGGATTTGTAAAGAACAAATCATGTCAAACCAATATTACAGCTTTCTTTGATAGGATAATGAGCCTTATGGATAAGGGGGAAGTGGTAGAATTAGTAAAGTATTTGATATAGTTTTGCCTGACCTTCTCAATAAACTAAGGAAATACAATGTAGATAGGGCTACTATAATATGGGTGCATAACTGGCTGGATAACCGGACTTTAGGAAAAACTTCCTAACTGGCAGGGTGCTTAAGCACTGGAATAAATTGCCTAGGGAGGTTCTGGAATCTCCATCATGGGAGATTTTTAAAAACAGGGATGATTGAGATGGTGCTTAGTCCTGCCATGAGTACAAGGGACTGGACCTGATGACCTCTCCAGGTCCCTTCGAGTTCTAGTACTCTATGATTCTATCTCAGTCAAAGTGTGATGCACCATTAGGGCCTCATTATTTACTTATCCATAGTGATTACAGTTGGGTGTTCCTTCGGCTTAGAACAGGAAATAACCATATATGACAAGATGAACGCAATGCAGCCTGACGAGTTCACAGGTCAGGATTGGTCTCCTGACTGTTGAGAGCAAAGTATGCAAGGAAGGGAAGATAAGTGAAGGGGAAGGGAGACTTGGCTGGCTTGCGAAGGCCTCGGACAATCATTCCCAGTGGTTTTTTAGCTAATTTGCTTCTGGGCTTTGTGATTTTATTTATATTCTATGTTTTTATTTTATTTATGATTAATGAACTAGCCTTGAGGAAAAGATTGAAGCTTGGAGCTTTATTTCCATTCCCTAGCTGGTGAAACAACCCACCAGCTTACACAATGGTATTTTATACACCTCTGTGGGTAAATGTTGACTTTTTACTGGCAATGACTGCATCTATTATACAGGGGTGAGGAAGTGGTAAAATAACAGAGCATGTGAAATGTGCTTAAGTGGGTATTAAAATGTGAACATAATGAGAGCAGTCATTGTAGTGCTCAGTCCTGAGGGACATGGGAGCTTTAGTTTGACTTTTATTTCTTTACAAAAAAAGGAAAAAACAAGTCCTAACCCTCCCACCTCATGGGTATTATTGTCAAATTAATTACTCTGATTACATTAATTGTATGAGTGTTTCTTTCATTCCACCTCCACAGCTCCATTCAGAAAATAACAAGGTGGCTAAAAATACAAAGCCCAGTAATTTAATAGCAACAATTAATCCAGAAAAAGAATACTATTGCTGCATACTCTTTCATTGTTTAACAGATAATAAATAACAATTAATAATTAATTCTTCCACCCCCAAATTTAATGCTAATAAATTTCTCCCTCACTTAGTGTGCATTTATATTGCACGCTTATTTCGAAATAAGCTATTCCTGAATAGTTGTTCCAAAATAGCTTATTTTGAAATAGCACGTCCACACTGCAGGGAAGCCTCAAAATTAGTCTGAGGAAAGCTTCCCTAATGTAGACATGCTATCTCAATGTAAAACCCCAGGAGCAGGGGTTAATACACCAGGGCAATGGCAAGGAATAACTTAGAATGGCCCTGGTGAGGGGCTATTTCAAAAGAGTAGCAGTGGAACGTCTACATATGCCTTATTTCAAAATAGATATTTCGGAATAGGCGTTGTTCCTCTTAGAATGAGGTTTACAGATTTCAGAATAAGATGTCTGTTATTTCAAAATTATTTGGAAATAATAGAACGGCTGCGTAGATGTGCACATTGTTATCTCAAAATAACGGTGCAGTGTAAATACACCCTTACAGGTCAGGACGATTGGCTGTTTAAAGGTGAACAGCAAATTAAAAATGGAATTCTGTTTTGTAACATTGCTTGAATGCAACTCACCCTCCTCCAATGAGGCACTGATGTGCATTCAACATAGCACTGTTATATGTTTTAATATACTGGGTATATGTTAATAGATTATAATCCCGTTAGGGTAGATATCTCATGTTTTATACCTGTGAAGCACTGTGCACACCTATAGCGATATACAAATATCTTTTCCAAAATGAATTTGCCCTCCTGCTGTGAGTTTGGCACATTCTGTGCCTGTTTCCAGGCTTGACATTATTTCTATTTAGCATTATGTTTTACAGTGCTACCAAGTGGCTGGTTAGAGGTTAGATAAAATCAAAATCATAGAACACTAGAACTGCAAGAACCTCAAGAGGTCATCGACTCCAGTCCCCTGCCCTCACAGCAGGATCAAGCACTGATAGCTGTCTATGTAATCTGCTCTTGATTATCTCCAGTGATGGAGATTCCACAACCTCCCTAGGCAACTTATTCCAGTGTTTAGCCACCCTGACAGTTAGGAAGTTTTTCCTAATGTCCAACCAAAACCTCCCTTGCTGCAATTTAAGCCCATTGCTTCTTGTCCTATCATCAGAGGCCAACAAGAATAATTTTTTTCCCTCCTCCCTTTTAGATTCTTGAAAACCGCTATCATGTCCCAGCTCAGTCTTCTTTTTTCTAAACTAAACAAACCAATTCTTTCAGTCTTCCCTCATAGCTCATGTTTTCCAAACCTTCAATCTTTTCTTTTTTTCTCTTCTCTGGACCTTCTCCAATTTCTCCACATCTTTCTTGAAATACGGTGCCCAGAACTGGACACAATACTCCAACTGAGGCCTAACCAGCAAAGAGTAGAGTGGAAGAATGACTTCCCGTGCCTTGCTCACAGCACTCCTGTTAATGCATCCCAGAATCATATTTGCTTTTTTTGAAACAGTATCACACTGTTGACTCATGTTTAACTTGTAGTGCACTATGCCTCCTAAATCCCTTTCTGCAGGACTCCTTCCTAGACAGTCCCTTCCCATTCTGTATGTGTGAAACTGATTGTTCCTTCCTAAGTGGAGTACTTTGCATTTGTCCTTATTAAACTTCATCCTATTTACCTCAGACCATTTCTCCAGTTTGTCCAGATCATTTTGAATTTTGACCCTATCCCCCAAAGCACTTGCAAACCCTCCCAGCTTGGTATCATCTGCAAATTTAATAATTGTACTCTTTATGCCATCGTCTCAATCATTAATGAAGATATTGAACAGAAACAGTCCCAACGCAGACCCCTGCAGAAGACCACTTGGTATGCCCTTCCATCAGGGTTGTGAACCATTAATAACTACTCTCTGGGTGTGTCTAGACCCAGACATAATAATTTAAATAATCCCCCACTTCATTGAAATAAAAATGGCCGTCGTGTTGTGCCGACAATCAGCTGATCCGGCACAGCGCGGCAGCCTAGACGCGGATCGGTCGACAAGGGAAGCCTTTGTCGACCGCTCCCTTATGCCTCGTGAAACAAGGTTTACAGGAGCGGTCGACAAAGGCTTTCCTTGTCGACCGATCCGCGTCAAGACTGCCACACTGTGCCGGATCAGCTGATTGTCGGCACAGCGCGGTGGCCATTTTTATTTTAATGAAGCGGGGGATTATTTAAATCCCCACTTCATTGACTATGTCAGGTAAACTAGTTTACATGGTTCCATCAACGGAGCCATGTAGTCTAGACACACCCAGAGAGTAGTTATTAATGGTTCACAATCCTGATGGAAGGGCATACCAAGTGGGCTTCTGCAGGGGTCTGCGTTGGGATTGTTTCTGTTCAATATCTTCATTAATGATTGAGATTTTGCTTCCCATGGGACCTTACCTACCAGCTGTCTGAGTTTACTAAATCTGCATTTCTGAAATCCATTGTCTCTATTTTGCTGTTCTCCCTTTTACCATTCCTTAGAATCATTAGCTCTATGATTGTAAAAGATGTAAAGGTTATTAGAGTAGCCTACCTACCCCTAGCTACATGCGGTTGTTCTTTTCACTATTTTCTCCCACATTTTTTCTTGTCTAGTTTGAGCTAACTCAAGCAATGGAGTTTCCTCACTTGCCTAGGAATGCCATTCTACAGATCTCATCACAGTTGGAATTTCCCCACTATCCAACCTTAATAATTTTTTTCTTAATTTCATCCTATTGCTTTTGTTTGCATTCCCATTTCAAACACTCTAAAGGTAAGAGTTCTTCTGCCCATCCTTAGTGCTTTGGTGTTTACACCTAGAATTTTTAAAGGGATTTAAGAGCCAAAATCCCATTGAAATTTAATAGGATATGAGCACCTAACTTGATTATACTCCTTTGATAACCCCAGTCTAAAATTTCTATTGCAACTGACATGGCAGGATTCACATGTTCAACATTTCACACAATGCGACTTATGCCCTCTATTATCACACAGTACTAAGTCGTTAGTCTATCAAAATGAATGCCCATTTTCATAGATTTTAGGGCCAGGTAGGACTTTGTGTATACTGCAAGCCAGAGAACATCACCAAATAACTTTTGCATCAAGCCCATAACTTCTATTTGAGTTACAGCACATTTTTCATAAAGACATCCATTTTTGATTTAGGCTGCAAGTGCTAGAGAATCTACCAGGTTTCTAGATAAACTTGTTTTATTTAAGCCTTAGATACTCTGTATTTGCATTCATACTGTACCTCTGACCCATTATATTCTATTGGACTATTTGTCTTTATGTCCTTCTGTCTGTCTATATCCATTTATCACAATAAATAGGTAGATTCATCTGCATAGGCTTTCCTACTGCAATCATCAACATGGTATTTTAGTGCCTAGGGCCTAAAAGTGCCTAATCAAGAATGCTGAATAGTTCATTCTCAGTCATCCACATTTTTCTTCATTAATGCCAGTGTGAATGTGGAATTGATTTGAGCAGAGTTACTCCAGATTTATATCTGTATGAATGAGACTGCCCACTGCCTATGTATCTGCATTATCAGACCAAGTAAATGGCATTATGAGAAATAATCATTTGTCTGAAATATACAAGGAATCTTATGAATTTTTCACTGAGCAAAAGAAGCCATAACAAATGACTGGGTGAATCTAATATGAGTGGTGATGAATACAGTGATGGTTACTGCCAAATGTAAAATTGGGGTAAGTGGTAAAATAGTTTTGCTTACACTGATTTGCGTATATAATGGGTGTACAAACCTAGTGTAGCTTACAATGCTTTGATATTCTGGGAGCATTGATACCTCCCAGTTCAAACTTAGCTTACAAATAAGCAGGTGCATCTCCTACTGAGGCATACTTGTAGGCTAAATTCTGACTGGTTCACCATCATGAATCAGAAAGAGAACAGAACAGAATCAGCTTGATTTTCTGCTGCTTTGCAGCCCCTGTAGTCATTTACACTTATGCAAAGGAACTGCAAAATGCCCACTGGTGAATTTTATATTTTACTCTTGCCTTCCACAGGTATGCTTAATATGCAATAACACCAGGTACAAGGCAATGGCCCAAACTCAACAGTTTTGCCTCTGAGCTCTACTGGAATTACTAATTTACATGTCGTGAGATCAGAAACTCTGTTACCAATAACTAGAAAAAAGCATTTATTTATGTAGTCATGAGGGTTGCAGTTTGTGAAGCTTGACAGACTGGTTTACAAGGGTTCATGAAATTATTTCCTTTGGTTTCAGTCATTCCCCCAAGCTTCATTTCTGAAACGCCCAGTTACCACAACGTAAAACTTCATCAGGCCACTGACTTTCTCCTGATTTAGCATCAGAATCCCACAAAACAGCAAAAGTCCCATGATTTTAGTGAAAACCTATGAATTAGTTTTCAATCAGCTCCAATATGTCCAGGTTTGTGTGCCTGGGGGAGCTTTGGATGAGCCTTGTCTGAGTTTACAACAAGAAACAGCAAGTTTCATGTCATTCTAGCTTTGTAGTGGACACCTTGCTGTGTAGCAGCGTAAACTGAACTATTTACTGGGATAATTTGGTGATCATGTGTTAGGATATCTATAAATATTGATGAATGCTGTTTTTAATCGTATTTATATAGCTTCTGCTTCCTTCCCAACTGAAAAAAGGAACCTCAGACGTGCATGGTGAAAATGAAGAAAAACAAAACAAAAATGTTTGATGAAATATATGAACTTTTCCTAACCTCAGGGTTAAAAATAATTTGTTTAGATTCAGTTTGAGTTTGGGATGCCATAGGTCCTTGTGCTGTACCTTTTCTGTGACTAAATAGTGTGTCCCTCTCTAGGACCATCCATGGGCACCAGGTTTGTATAATTTATGGTGGTGCCCAGAACAGGTCCATGCAGAGCCATCTCATCCACAAGAGGCCCTCTGCTTCAGGAGGACATGGTTCCAGTGTCGCTCAGGAGAGAGGGGGTAGAAACTGAAATAAGGAAGGGCAGGGGGTCAGGAGAAGAAATGTAGGAGGGGTAGGAAGGGGATGGGACAGGGATGGGAAGAGGCAGGGCAGAGCTTGGGAGAAGGGATGGAGTGAGGGCAGGGCCTGAGGGGGGGATTGTCCTGGGCCTCACACACTCCTAAGGACGGTTCTGCTCTCCAGCATTCCCTATTGCCCTCCATGTCCCCTGCCCCTTTGTACCACCAGGGTCATCCCTAGGGGTGTGTCTAGACTACATAGCTCCATCGACGGAGCCATGTCAAGTAGTTTACTCGACATAGTCAATGAAGCGGGGATTTAAATAATCCCCACTTCATTAAAATAAAAATGGCCGCCGCGCTGTGCTGACAATCAGCTGAGGCATAAGGGAGCGGTCGACAAAGGCTTCCCTTGTCGACTGATCCATGTCTAGACTGCCACACTGTGCCGGATCAGCTGATTGTCGGCACAGCGCAGCGGCCATTTTTATTTTAATGAAGCGGGGATTATTTAAATCCCCGCTTCATTGACTATGTTGGGTAAACTACTTTACATGGCTCTGTCGACGGAGCCATGTAATCTAGACACACCCTAGGAGTGTGCAGAGCCAGGACAGTCTCTTCCACCCCACTCCATCTCATTCCTTCCTTCAAACCCCAACCTACCTCTTTCTGGCTTCTGCCCCTTCTCCGAGCAACACTGGGAGCTGGCTGGGCAGAGCAGGATGGGCTGGAGCCAAGTTGCTCACTGCTGCCAATGCCAGCATCCCCACTAATGCCCCAGGCTGTCCTGGACCACGTATCCCCCTGAAGCATGGGGCCAGGGGCAGTTCGTAGAATCATAGAATCATGGGGTAGGAAGAGACCTCAGGAGGTCATTGAGTCCAACTCCCTGCCCAAAGCAGGACCAACCCCAACTAAATCATCCCAGCCAGAGCTTTGTCAAACCAGGACTTAAAAACCTCTAAGGGTGGAGATTCCACCACCTCCCCAGGGAAACCCATCCCACTGCTTCACCACCCTGCTAGTGAAATAGTTTTTCCTCACATCCAACCTAGACCTCCCCCACTGCAGCTTGAGGCCATTTACCCAGCAACTGCTTCATATCTGACCAGTTGGCAGACTCCAGGAATGACCTCTGTGAGTTGCTTTCTAATCTTTGCACAGCTTCTGAAGCTATAACAAGGCTGGTCTTAGGAGAGAAATATGTTAGCTAATAAGGATAATTACAAGGAGGTGCCCCATCATGGCTCGTGTGCACTGCAACTTCCTTTATTTACAAGGGAACGTAGAGATGGGGTGAAGGAATTGAGGAGAATAAGATTCTCAAGCCACCCTGCACACCCTGCCTCCCCTGCACTGACTGAAAAGATTTAGAGA
Organism: Rafetus swinhoei; assembly: GCA_019425775.1. Classification (NCBI taxonomy): domain Eukaryota; kingdom Metazoa; phylum Chordata; order Testudines; family Trionychidae; genus Rafetus; species Rafetus swinhoei. The sequence goes on from CM033438.1 coordinate 7,944,804, forward strand.
GACCTATAATCTTTAAAAAGATTTAAAGATTAGAGAGACCCTGCTTCCCCTGCACTGAATAAGGCATTTCTTTCATAGGGTTGCTATTTAGTTCTGTATCATGGGAGTTCAGCATGGGATTTAATGTCATTGAGAATGATCATCCATCGTGCATTGTTCCTACAGACCCAGCTCTGTGATCACAAGAGAATGCTGCAGGCTGTACTAAAAATAGAATGCAACCACCATTCCCTCCTTACCAGCTAGTCCCTTGTTGTGCTCTGTGTCATCTGGCTCTTCCCTTGTAACACTGAGGCTGCTGACAAGTCCTGACTGGCTAAAGAGGAGGTTAGTTTTCTTCTAGGGGAAGGAGATTTTTTCTCACCAAAGTAAAGTGATATAAATTAGTGTATATGTGCACAGCTTTCAGGAAACAATAGTGGCAGGGAGTCATGCCAGATTAAATTTGCCCCCAAATCTAGCACCTTATTCTACAACAGAAGGGAAGTCTGGGAGACACTGACTGTAAAACTTAATGTCTAAAGATGATAATTGTTTCCAATCTAATAATCTAAGAGTTAGGCTCGGGCTCGTCAGTAATCATCATCATTATCATCATCCAATGTAGGTAAGGATATTTGTTTATAAATCTAGGGAATTAGGTTTCCAAAGAGCTGTTCCCATTTAGGCACCTATATGAAATGACCAGATTTCCAAAAGTGCTCATGGCCTTTTCAGAAAAGTTTCTTTTAAGAACTTCTGAAAAACTGACCATGAAATGTTAACTGGATATTATCCTTTTAGTATGCAATGCTAGGGACAGCTGAGTGTCAGCTTGCTTCTAGTAGAATTTGGAAAGTAGTCAAGGGCTGCACTCTTGCATATTAATGGAGGAGGTGAGGGGGTCTGGGATGCAGACAAGTCGGGTGCAGAACAGAGCTTGCAGTAAGAGATTGGGGGGCACAGGGCCGGCCTTAGGCCGATTCGACCGATTTGGCCGAATTGGGCCCCGCGCCTAAGGGGGCCCCGTGCTCCTGAACCCAGAAGTGCCGGTGAGTTACTATTCAGAGCCGGGGCCCTGCTCCAGCAATACGTGGAGCTGGGTCTCTCCCCCAGCTCTGCCTGGAGCGAGCCCCAGACCCCCCCTGCCGGCCCCTCCGCGTGTCCTCCCACCCCGCCCCTAGAGTGTCCCCCTCGGCCCTGGACCATCCCTGCCATGCGCAGCTCTCAGTGCTCCCCCTTGCCGGCTGCTGCTGCCATGCGCAGCGTTGCAGGTGGGCGGGGAGGATGCCCGGGGTGTGATGTGACGTCACGGCCCGGGATTTTAAAACTCCTGGGAGCCACATTGCGGGGCGTGGCTGGCTCCGGGTTTGGACTCCGGGGCCTGAGTGCAGACTCTGGCCCCGCAAAGTGGAAGGCAGAAGGTAGGGAAGGGGCTTGTGTGGAGGGGGAGGAGTGGAAAAGGAAGGAGAAGGGGAAGGGGCTTGTGCGGAGGGGGAGGAGGAAGAAAGGGGAAGGCACCAAGAGACAGGGTGGAGGAGAGACAAATGGCAGGGGCCAAGTGCAGACAATGAGGGAAAGGGCAGGAGGGGAGGTGTCAGTGGGAGGGGACAGGGTGATGCTGGGAGAGGAGAGGAGAGGAGAGGAAGGGCATTGGGGGCTAGAGGGGGAGGGAGAGGTGCTGGGAGAAGGCTTGAAAGAAGGGGTGGGCATGAGAAAGGTGGGGATGGAGCAAGTCATGTGTGAGGGCACAGAGAGGCAGGAGGGGAACGGGGCAGAGAATGGTGAGGGGGTGGGCATCAGGAAAAAAGAGGGCAAAGGGGGCAGGGGCAGTAAGGGAAGGGGGAGGCACCAGGAGGGTGCAGGGCTAAGGAAGGTGCAGGTGCCAGGGATTCTAGGGTGAAGCAGAAGGGCAGACACCTGCAGGGGAGGGACCAGCACCAGAGGAGAGAGGCAGGGCAGGTGTGTAGAAGGAGGTGTTAGAAGAGGGGTAGCTCACATGATCAGAGTGGGGCTACTGGAGGAGTGGGCACAGGGGGGAGAGAAGGGCTGGTGGAGGGGGCAGGTCGCAGGAGGGCTGAGGGCAGTGAGAAGGGCAGGAATCAGGACAGCAGAGAGAAAAGGTAATGGTTTATGAAATATTTATTAATAACTTGGTATGCTTCCCACAGCCAGTTTGTTTGCGCCCCGTGGTATAGTTTGGGTTTATGTGGGGATCAACACATGGCCGGCGAGTGGGAGCCAAAACAAAAAAGTAGTCAGTGTAATGATCTTCTCTTGATATGTGTGTTTTAGTAGTTAAATTCTTGGACTGTCATTGCTCATGAAAAGTGCTGTCACATGGGTAGAAATCCGATAAATATTGCATTTTATTAACATCAGCAGAACTGACTTAAATGGGGCCTGTGTGTTGTGTAGTCTTGCCTTAATCTTTGTATTGATGCCTGTCAGTGTGAGAGAAGCTATTTGTATATATTTGCTTGCATATGCAACCACACTTAAGTTGAGGCCCTCAGCATGTTCTGTAAGTATCAGTGTGGCCCATGGGGCTTCCAAAGTTGAGTTGCCCTAGCTCATCCCTGACAGGTGTCTATCTAACCTGGTCTTAAATATCTCCAGTGATGGAGATTCCACAATCTCCCTAGGCAATTTATTCCAGTGTTTAACCACCCTGACAGGCAGGAAGTTTTTCCTAATGTCCAACCTAAACCTCCCTTGCTGCAATTTAAGCCCATTGCTTCTCATCCTAACCTCAGAGGCCAAGCAGAACAATTTTTCTTCCTCCTCCTTATGATACTCTTTTAGATACTTGAAAGCTGCTCTCATGTCCCTTTTCGGTCTTCTCTTTTCCAAGGTAAACAAGGCCAATTTCTTCAGCCTTGCCTCATATCTCATGTTCTCTAGACCTTTCATCATTTGTGTTGATCTTCTCTGGACTTTCTCCAGTTTCTCCACATTTCCTGAAATGTGGCACCCAGAACTGGACATGATACTCCAGCCGGGGCCTAATGTAGATGGCTCATTCCCTGCCTAGGGGATGAGACTGGGCAGGTTAATTTCCAATCCTCCTGTTTATTCTTTTCCTGGGGGGGGGGCTCTGCAGGAAGGCAGCCCGCACTGCCCCCTGCCTGAAACCTTGTGCAGGTGTTAAACAGCTGTCCAGCCCACCCTAGAGGTGACTGCATTTCAGCATGCCTGAAGCAACACTGCACCGGCAATGGACAGGAGAATGGCTCCCGGGCAGCGCTTGCTCATGACTGCTTCAGTCCCGTTGATGGGCTTCAGCCTCTTTCCTTCCACTCCCCCGCTTTGCAATGGGGCTGTAGACTCGGGGGGAGAGGGGTGGAGGCAGGCAGAGGTGTCTCCCTGCAGCAGATGTAGACACGTCTCTGTATTAATCATTCTCTCATTGAAGTTTTTAGCTTTGTAGTGAGTCCTTTTACATGGAAACTTTGTATTATGTCTTGGTAGAATAGTCCCTAGGACAAGTGAGGCAGAGACTGTCCCTGTGGGGTAAATGAGGTGGGAATGTATAAGGCGGAAGGTGAGCACTTCTGGGCAGTTGCAAAGGTTGGAGAGGGGATGGAAGCCAGATCCAAGATCAATGAGCCCTGGGAAGTGGGCCCATTGAAAGGAGACTGGCCCTGTGGATGCCTTGGGGGTCAGCAGCAAGGGCCTGCTTTGGGAAGCCCTCTCTTTGGAGGTGAATGTGGCAGCATTGAGACACCACCCAGGAGCAGGCGCCACAGACACTAACTGCAGATTCATGGGACGGCTCTCACAGATCTTGCACATGCATAAGATGATAGATCTGCAGGAGGGGGGGCAATGGCGTAGTGAGGGGGCCAGAGGGGTCAGTTGCTCCTGGGAGAAAAATAATATAAAATTTAGTTAAAAATAGATGTCACACATTTTTAAAAGGAATACCATATCTCCTGCTTTTTGTCTCTTTAGGCCCCCAGTTAAAATTTTCAAAAGCACTTGAGTGACTAAAGTCATTTTTGAAAATTGGACTTGGAAATCTAAGCTCAGATTTTCAAAGGTAATTAAGCTCCTAAAGAGACAGTTGCCAACTCGGATCTTCAAAGATATCTATCTGATCTTTACTCACCTTTGAAAATCTGGTCATAAGTGTCCTAGTCAGTTCTGAACATGAGATGTAGGAGCCCAGTCCTAATTCCTTCAGGATTTTTTTTTTTAATTTGAACATTTATCTACACTAATTCCTCCTTTCTCTTTCACTATCCAATAAATGCATGGATCAAAATTATAGGTGCTTTGTGAATATGCTGACTTGAGAGTGGAAAGATTTCATATTGTCATGTATGATTCCTGGTAACCCATCTCAAATATGAAAAACTAGGTTGATACCTGTTCATATCAGGAACTGTTGAATTCAGTTCACCATTTGCAGTATCTCATTAGGATGTTTAGTGGAGAAGATATTGTGTTTTTTTAATTTATACTGTGGGCAAAGCATGGGCTCACAAGAATTCCTCCATTGTTTTACCATGAGTCTCAAAACATTTGGTGTTTTTCTAAAGGCCTGGAGTCAATTGATTATGCAGGAATCTCAGCTTTCATTTAAAAAAAGTTCTCTATACTTCTGGGCCTTACAGCTAAGGAGGAAAGCTTTAAAACATGAACCCTAAATACTCAAGAAACAAAAGGCCAATAAAAATCCAACATGTTTTATTTTTAAAAGAGTCTTATGATTTGTAGACCATTCTCATAACTTTGTGTAGGCGTTCCTTGTGATTTTTGGGTTGGCAAATTTATTGGTGAATTTAGAGAGGTCTCTCCCTTCAGTTTCCCTTTCCACCCTCCCTTTTTGTCACAGGTCATCAGAGAATCATAGAGACAATGGAGAGCAGGGTGAGTCCATGACTATGGTTAATGACTGGTCAGGGTGACTAACTATTATCAGCCAGTGGTCTGAATGAGCTATCTACTGCCATCTGTTAATCAACTGTAGGAAAAGGCTTCACGAGCAGACCTTATTTACATAGACATACCTACCTTGCCACAGAGATCAGTAGACACACTTGCTGTGTCAAGGTGATCAATTTTGGCTCTTTTTGGTTGAAATTCACTTGAGACTTGGAGCTGGGAGAATGAAATGTTGTTATCCATATTGTATGATTAAAAGGTAAAAGACCTGAACTTAATATGACCTGGCTTAGGGTCTACCATAACTTGAACACCAAGCAGAGGATAGTGAGTCACATCTAAGTGAAAGTCACAGAAGACGGAAACAGGTTTTATTTCTGGTGGTGTAGAGTCTATTTGGGAGTCCTAAATTATATCTGACACTTTACATCCAGTGTTTAAAGGCAGAGCTGACTAGAATCAATTGAAAGTCCTTGTCTTGTCTCTGTGATCGCTTGAGCAAAAATCATTGATAAAATCTTGTGTAGACTGACCTTGGACTCAACATGCAGACAATGTGTTGAAGGGCAGTGCAAAGGAGGCAATGGTGGTGAGGTACCATAGTACCTCGTGAAATCATTGGTGCTGAAATCACTAAGGACTGGAATTTGACCACAGAACTGACACTTTCTTAACAAAGACTCCATTTTTGCTATTTAAAAAGTAAATCAATGTAACATAAAACTGCAACGCTCTCAGGTAACTTTTTAAAAATCAAACTTTAAACTTTATTGTGTAAAATTTTGCATAATAAAGGATGGCATTTTTTTTGAAAATGTTCAACTATATTGATATACATTTTGATCAGATCTACTTCTGATGTGATATTTGTGGTTTGTTGTATGGGTATGGGTGTCTTTTTTTTTTTCTGCTCAACAAAAAATCCTGGGTGGTGGGGCCCCGCCAAAATTGTTTGAATTGGGCCCCGCATTTCCTAAAGCCGGCCCTGGGGAGGCAGGAGAGAGTCTGGGGTCTCGGAGGAAGTTTGTGTGAAGGAGGAAGTTATTACTTGGGTTAGGGGTCTGGGATGCAGAGGTTTAGGTTGTGACCTTGGGCAAGAGGGGGTTGTGACCTGGGAAAGGGGGCTAGGATGCAGGAGGGGGGTGGAGGGGATTGGGATGTCACCTAGAGCAGGAGGAGGTTGTCACTGGCAGCAGCAGACTAGGGTGTAGGGATTTATGTTGTGTGCTAGAGAAGGGGATTGGGGTGCAGGATCTGGGAGAGGATATGGGAGCAGGAGGGGGCAGAGGGTTTGGGTTGCGTGGAGTCAGGGGGCAAAGGTTTTCGGGTGCCAGAGGCAGGCTCTGGCTGGGAGACTTACCTGCTTGACTCCCAGCCAGCGGCCTTCTCAAGCAGACCCCTCCTGCCTGCCCCACCCCCACACTGGCTGTAGGGGCAACTTGGCTTTTGAACAGCTAGGAGCCCGAGGAGAAGGGAGAGGGAGGAAGGTGCTTCCCAAGCTACCTATTAACAACAAGCAGCTCCCATTGGCAGTTTCTGGCCAATGGGATTGTGCTGGGAGTGGAAGTAGTGTGCAAACCTTTTTCTCCCTCTCCTGGGTTCACAGCTGTTCAAATAGCCTTGCAACTACCCATTTCTCAGCAGCATGCATGTGTGCGTCCATGCATGGGGAGGAGAGGGGGCAGGCAGGGAGTCCACAGGCCAGATCTGGTGGTTTGGTGGGCCGAATCTGGCCTGTGAAGGGCATTTTGCTAGGCCTGCTCTAAGCCTACATGAGGGAGTTATTTTGAAATGATTCCCCTTATTTCAAAATAACAAGCAGAGTGTCCACACTACCTAGCCTGTTATTTTGAAAGAAAGGGCTGGTTATTTTGAAATAATAACTCCTGCTTTCCACAAGGTATAACGCTTATTTTGAAATAGCAGTAGTGTAGATGTTCCACGGCTGCTACTTCAAAATAACTACTCCGCAGCATCATTCAAAATAATTATTCCCCAGGGTTTCCTGGGGCTCTAAGTCAAGGTAGTGTGTTCACATTAAGGGAGTCTGTCTCAGAAGACTAATTTTTAGGGTTCCCCATAGTGTGGACACGCTATTTTGAAATAGTTATTTCAGAAGTTATTATTTTGAAATAAGTTATATTGAAATAGTTTCCTACTATAGACATGCCCTAAGGTGCCCAAGGACTACTCATTTTTACAAGATATAGTCACTGCCACAGAATGCTTTTAATCTTAGACAAATATGCTACACAGGGCAACACTTCAAGTAAGAAAAATTTTTCCAGAAATGGAATTAAAACCTTTTTTGAGGCTCAGAAAAGTTAGGTTAATAGTTATGTTTTACTGTTTTTCATTTTTACAACCTTCTGCACATGTGAAGTTGGGCTAGGAGTAGACGTGCCAAAATCCTGAGCAAGAGCTTGTGTTTACAAGATTCACAGCCTGTATTTACAGACTCATGACATTTGAATTGCACAGATGAGCTCTGCATTAACATCCAAACTTTTGGCTGCTTAACCAAACTTTGGAACACATTTTGTTTTGTGTGTCATTAAATTGTGGTGCACTTGTTCAATCTACTCTGCTTTGTAATACAATCCTTTTGCTACACCACTTGGCAACTAGGTTATGAAATGGAACAGTAAGTTTGTTGTTGTTCTGCAGGTTCCTGGGGCTATTCGTCATCAAGTGTGTTTATTTTATTGTGGACATTCTTCAACTTTAGAAAGGTGCGGAATAAAGGGGCAATTTTCAGAAGCACTCCATGGTGACTTAATTCTGCTCTCACTGAAGTTAATGGTGAAACTTTCATTGACTTCAGTGGAAGCAGAACTAAGCCAACACTGGGTGCTTTAGAAAATCCACCTTAAATATGAATGAATATCTGTACAAAACCAGCAGAAACCAAGCAAGGTTAGTTACAGGATTTTAGTGGTGTCCACTGGAATTACCAGAATGGAGGAATATAAAGGTCTATAGAGAGGGTTTCCTGGTTCTGTTTCTCAGATTGTTTTCTCCTCCAAAGAAACTGTCTGTCCCTGTCATATTGTAGTCAAAACTTAGTTCTGAGTACAGATGCAACTACTGTGGAGTCAGTGGAGAGATGAGCCTTTTCATTTGAAAGAGATGGTTATCCACAGTCAGCGTCTCAGCCTGGGATAGGCAAAAGAGGTGGGGGGGTCCTCCTCTGGACTGCCCTTCTACCTCTCTGCAGGAAATTCATTGCATTTCAAATGCGAATAAAAGCAAGAAGCTAATCCAGTAGAGAAGCATTTCAGGTACCACAAAACCCTTTGTATTCCTTATCACAGTGTGGCTGCAAGGTCTCTCAGCCCAATTTTATAACTGTGGTTATATCTAGATTTGGGCTGCAATTGACACCTTGAATTTAAAATCATTCAAATGACATTCCAGCCTTCTATGGCTTTGGTCCAAGGTTATGACCCAGACTCAAAAGGCCTGCTGAAATGCATTCAGGGTATTAGAAATCTTGTGAGATCTCCATTTGGGGTCTAAATATCTCAGGAAAAATTCTCAGGCTGACCATGCTGAATCCAAACCCAACGCCAATATATCGGTTCAATATCCTTGTGCCTTAGTGCTCCAGATCAGGGAAACACAAATCTTCCTCTAGTTCTGTGCAAATGGAATCTCATCTCCTGGTACTGACACAGCTCCAGTTCTGTGCAAATGCAAATGTGTGTGGCCCATGTGCGAAGCAAGGTAACATTCTTTATCTGGACTTCGCACCCTTCCACACCAGAAGGTGAGAGTGTGTAGCTTTTGTTACACGAGGCTGAAAATCTGAGAAAGAGGGAAAATAAATATGTAAAAAAAATCCCCACTTTTGTTGTATTCCATATAGTTTGGTAAAGGCACATCTCCAGGTAAATAATATATGTAATCCTGCTCCTTTCAAAAGGCTTTATGTAACTTCCTCATTTTACTGAGAATTTATATTCCTCAAATGCCACCTAGTGCAGGATGTATTTATGCAAATAGCTACAACTAGGGAGGCAAATTATATTAAAAGCCTTTTTTGTTTGTTTTAAGATCATGTACCACATAGAATTTTTATTGATCAATTATTGATCAGGAAGTATCAACATGGATTCACCAAGTGCAAGTCATGCCTGACCAACCTGATTGCCATCTATGATGAGGTAACTGGCTCTGTGGACATGGGGAAGTTAGTGGATGTGTGACAGACTGGTCAGCTTCACCTCATTCACTGGAAAAATCATGGAGGGTGTGACGGGGGTTGCTTACCTCCACTCGTCAGGATGCGCCCCCCTGCACCCTGGGCTCTGGATGGGGACGCGCGTGCCCGATGGCCTCAGGCTGCTGCGGGCTTGCCACACATGCACACTAGCGGCCCCACACAGGGGCAGCTTTAGGACCCCAGGGAGGTTTGCGCCGGGGCAGGAGGCGGCCAGCCGCATGGGTATAGCGGACCAGGACACTTTTAGCTGAGGGGAGGGGGGCCTTAGGACCCGGCGGGTAAGGCAGCCGGGACCCGTCACAGGAGCGATGTCATCCCCAAGAGCCAGACAAAGGAGGGGCAGCGGATTTAAAAAGGGCCGACTCCCAAAGAAGGAGGCGGTGGTGGACCCCGGCAGGGGTAGTTGGCCGTACTCTCCCCCGCAGGTGCCGTGGCTACAAGGAGAGAACCGAGAAGCGCCAGGAAGCCAGCAGGCCAACTTAGCAGCCGTGGGCGGTGATGAATCGCAGTTCTCAGGCGAGGTGTATGGGACTGAGTATGAACTTTGAATGACCAGAAAGATTCGAACATTACCGGGAGTGAAGAAGGGCTAGGAGGCAGAGCAAGGCCTATTCGGAACCGGACTGGGGGTCTCAGTAGGACCTGACCTGCTACAGAGGGGATACCCAAGGAATGCATTTTGAAGCACTTGGAAGATAGGAAAGTGATCAGGAATAGTCAACATGGATTCACCAAGGGCAAGTCATGCCTGACCAATCTGATTGCCTTCTATGGCAATGTAATTGGCTCCATGGATATGGGGAAGGTGATGAACGTGATATACCTGGACTTTAGCAAAGCTTTTGATATTGTCTCCTACAATATTCTTGCCAGCAAGTTAAAGAAGGCTGGCTTGGATAAATGGACTGTAAGGTGGCTAGATTGTTGGGCTCAGTTAGTAATCAAAAGCTCAATGTCTGGTTGGTGGTTGGTATCAAGCAGAGTGCCCCAAGAGTCAGTTGTGCGGCCAGTTTTGTTCAACGACTTTATTAATGACCTGGAGGAGGAGATGGATTGCACCCTCAGCAAGTTTGCAGATGGCACTAAGCTAGGGTAGATAAATTGGAGGGTAGAGGTAGGGTCCAGAGTGACCTAGACAAATCGGGGGATTGGGCAAAAAGAAATCTGATGAGATTCAACAAGGACAGAAGAATCCCAAGCATTGTTATAGGTTGGGGACCGACTGGCTAAGTAGTAGTTCAGCGAAGAAGGCTAATGGTATTATTAGGGTGCACTAGGAGGAGCATTGCCAGCAGATCTAGAATCATAGGTCTGGAAGAGACCTCAGGAGGTCATCGAGTCCAACCCCCTTCCCAAAGAAGGACCAACCCCAAGTAAATCATCACAGCCAGTGCATTGTCAAGCTGGGACTTAAAAAACCTCTAGGGATGGAGATTCCACCATCTCCCTAGGTAACCCATTCCAGTGCTTCACCATCCTCCAAGTAAAATAGTTTTTCCAAATATCCAACCTAGACCTCCCTCACTGCTCCTCCTAATGCACCCTAATATGCTTTTAGCCTTCTTGGCTACAAGAACACACTGTTGACTCATATCCAGCTTCTCATCCACTGTAATCCCCAGGTTCTTTTCTGATGAACTGCGACTTAGCCAGTCGGTCCCCAGCCTGTAGCAGTGCTTGCGATTCTTCCATCCCAAGTGCAAGACTCTGCACTTGTCCTTGTTGAACCTCATCAGATTTCTTTTGGCCCAAACCTCCGATTTGTCTAGGTCACTCTGGACCCTATCCCTGCCCTCCAGTGTATCTACCCCAGCTTAGTGTCATCCACAAACTTGAGGGTGCAATCCATCCCCTCATCCAGGTCATTAATAAAGATTTTGAACAAAACTGGCCCTAGAATGCATGCAAAGAAGTATCTTTACATGGCATATGATACTACTGCTAATGCCTTGTCATGACATCCTTGCCTTGAATAGATGCTGGTGATGTAAATTTTTACTGTCCACTGGTTAGTGGCTTATTGCCTTTTTAGTCAGTTGAGTTTCAATGTGATTCAGCTTAATATACTGCCACATGAATCCAATGGCCAGTAGCCTGGGAGCTTGTTAGCCCCCACAGAGGACGAAGTTTTACTCTTTTTTTCCTTTTTCAAGGACATATTTCATTTTACGTGTAAGAGCCAGTCACCCTTTGGCAAACTCCCTCTTCCCCTTTTTTAAACTAGCCTATTTTATGATGATCCAGAGTCTGGCATTCATAGTATCAGGTTTATTTCTGTGGAAGCAACTATGATCCCATAAAGATTTGCTGTGTGAATTAAGCATGAGGAAAGGAGCTGGTTAGGAAAGAGGGAGGGAGGTCTCTTTCCCACCCCACCAAACAAATCCTGGTAAATACCATAGTTAAGAAACTCTTCTAGAAGGAAGGATTGCTTTATGGTTAAGGTACTGGACCAGGACTCCTGGATTTTTTTTCCTAGTCTGTGTAATTTTTGTCTAAATAGTTGCTTAGTTACTTTGTACCTAAGTACAAAGTACAATGCTCCATTTATAAAACCGAGCTGTTATGTCCATTTCCCCACCAAAAAGTGGTTTTCTTTTCTTCAGCTTCAGAGAAAATAAGAAAAAGAATAATAACAATATTGATAAGTAAATAAAAAGAATGGATTTTATGGTCCATTCAAAAGCATCTGGTGATCTGGTTTTGGCCTGTGGTCTGCATATTAACTATTTCTGGTTACACTGTAGACTGCTAAGGCTTGTCTACACTGGCAAGTTTTGTTGAGGAAAAGTGCATTTTGTCAACAAAAATGTGTGAGCCTGCACACTACAATGTGTCTTTGTCATGAAAAATAGCCATATTTATTGACAAAAAATTGCCAGCTCCATGAGGGTCTTTTGTCTTTTTCCCTTCCTGTGTTTTCCACAAACATGCAGTGTAGACACCTTGAGGCATTTTTCACTGATTCTGACCTCCAGGAAGTGGTGCACAATTCCCAAGCAGCCACTCTGGTCAGCAGTTTGAACTCTGCTGCCCTGCAGCCAGGTAACCAGTTATCCTCTCTCATCCTTGCAAGTCTCACAAAATTTAAATCCCATTTCCTGCTGCCTGAATATGTGGAATTCCCTTCCCCTGAGTATTGGCTCAATGTGCACTGGTCTCATGCATCTTCTCAGGTACCCATAGCTGACCATCACACCAAATACTCCTCCACTCGGACTGCTGTTGGATCTGATCGGTGTATGAGGAGAGGAGTTGGTCCAGTCCCAACTGCAAGTGACTTGTAGAAATTGAGACACATACGGGCACATTTCCCGAGCCCTGTGTGAAAAGGGACATGCTGCAATGCAGAGCAAAGATTAAAGAACTCAGACAAGCCTATCCTAAGGTTTGTGAGGCAAACTGCTCCAGTGCTTCACTGAAGACCTGTTTGTTTCTCTAAGGAGCTATATGCTAGCCTCAGTGGTGACTCCACCTCCACCGCCAAGAGCCCCATGGATACTTTGAGGGCTCTGGGGGCACCTTTTCTCTTACTACGGTCATGGGCAATGTACATAATACCTTCTTAAAACTACCCCATTGAAAAAAAATAAGCAAACATATTTATCTAACAATTTAGAAGATGCTTTACAAGCATAGGTCAAGGCAAATTCCTACTCCTGAACACTTACTTTAAAGTTAGGTAAGGCAATCAGATTTTGGAAGGAATGGTTGAAGGGAGTTGATGATGTGGATACTTTGAAGGGGTATGTTTGTTTTGAAGGCAAGAGGATGGAGAGAGAAATTTCTTCTAGGCATTTGGGACAGAGCAGGAGAGAAACTGTATAGATATCTATATCTATATAGATATCTGGGACAGATCCTTGGCTAGTATAAACTGGCATAGTGCTATCATCAACTTCAATTAAACTAGAGCTAGTCACACCAACTGAGGATTTGGCCCATACTTCTGCAGCATCCTAAATAGTGTTAAAGCTGTTTGTGGGGTTAGTTGTTTACATGCTTGCTTGCTTTTTTTAAGTAGTGAAAAACATTCCTGTTTTCAGTTGTCCTAATTTCGGCTTCTTTGATTCTTTCCAAAGTGTGAGGCATTTCCTCGGCTTCCTGTTAATATCTCCCTGATAATTCTCACATTCAAAGATGAGGCAAAGGTAATAATAGTCATAATAAGCTGACACTTTTTGAGAGAGTGAGAAATGCCAAGGAGGAGCAACAGAGACGAGAGGTTGGAAATCGTAGCCTATCAGTACTTGGCATACAAAAGAGACAAGAGGCTGGTTCCAAGCATGGCATTTTCCATTGAAAAGGAATCCAATATTTCCAAGATGTTTCTTTTTTGTAATGCCCTTAATACAACAGTGAAGAGAAGGGAGGAGAAGCAAATAGAGAATTTTGGCATTAACGTTCTTTCTGTCATTTGTAGTAATGTGCCGGTACTTTTAGGAGTATCTCAGAGCTTAAGGGGTGAAAGGTGAAGTAATCTTTCAAGAACAGTGTTAATTCTACAGAGCTATTTAATGCAAGATGGGAATGATGCAAGACCATCAATTTAACTGGACAATGTATGCACTGGATTGTAGTATTTTCCCATTGATGCAGGGATTTAGTCTTTTATTTATTTCTTCCTTACTTACTTTCTTTTTCTTCTTCCCCTTCTTAGCTCAACGTATCAAATTATGGTATCAGGTAGGTTGCTGGAGCTATGGTGGTGCCTTATGTTCTTGACAATGGTGACTTTGTTGTACTTGTCCTCTTTAAGACTTTGGTGTGCCAATGTGAATTCATGAAGCCCAGTGCTTGCCTCTGTGGATGTGTGTGTGTGTGTGTGTGTGTGTGTGCAGGTGGGAGGCACTGAGGAGATGGAATAGAGTCTGGGCAGAAAGCGGCAGAGCAAGAGGAGGGCACACTTGGGGGGAAGGGTGACCCAAGGGTGGGAAAAGGTGGGATGAGGGCAAGGCCTCAGGGGAGAAGGCAGAGTGTGAGCAGGAAGAGGCAGAGCGAGGATGGGGTTTCAAGGAGAGTCAGAACAGGAGCAGGAAGAGGATTGATGAGGATTGGGCATTGCAGGAAGGAGCGGAACAGGGACAGGGCCTCAAGGCAGAGCAGGGGTGGAGCACCACCTGGAAAAATGAAGGCCAGCACCTTTGGCAGCATTTATCTGAGAGTGCAGTTTTGTTCAGCAAGCCTGAGATTATGCTCTATGCCTAGGTTTTGGGGGTGATGAAAGCTGCTTGACATGCTGCCTGCATGGTATTGTCAGACCAAATTCTCATCCTTCCAAGTTGGTGGCATGCTAACTGGTCTCACAACTATGAGTGCCTGTCTATGGGTACATGTCACCTCAGGAAGAGAAGCAGAGATAACATTTCTCAATGGCTTAAATGACTGGTTCTTGGAGCAGCTGGTACAGGAACCCACAAGGGGACAGGCAATTCTCGATTTAGTCCTGAGTGGAGCGCAGGATCAGGTCCAGGAGATAACCCTTACAGGACCGCTTGGGAATAGTGACCATAATATAATAACATTTAACATTCCTGTGGTGGGAAGAACACCTCAGCAGTCCAGCACTCTGGCATTTAATTTCAAAAGAATTACACAAAAATGAGGAGGTTAGTTAAACAGAAATTAAAAGGCACAGTGACTAGAGCCAAATCCTGCAAGCTGCATGGAAACTTTTAAAGACACCATAATAGAGGCCCAACTTAAATGTATACCCCAAATTAAAAAACATAGTAAGAGACCTAAAAAGAGTCACCGTGGCTTAACCACCATGTAAAAGAAGCAGTGAGGACAAAAGGCATCTTTCAAGAAGTGAAGTCCAATCCTAGTGAGATAAATAGAAAGGAACATAAACACTGTCAAATCAAGTGTAAAAATGTAATAAGAAAAGCAAAAAAAGATTTTGAGGAACAGTTAGCCAAAAACTCAAAACGAAATAGCAAAATGTTTTTAAGTACATTAGAAGCAGGAAGCCTGCTAAAAAACCAGTGGGTCCCCTAGACGATCAAGATATAAAAGGAGCAATCAACGACAATAAAGACATTGTGGAGAAACTAAATGATTTCTTTGCTTCAGTCTTCACGGCTGAGGATGTTAGGGAAATTCCCAAATCTGCACCATCCTTTGTGGGTGATGAATCTGAGGAGCTGTCCTGGATTGAAGTGTCATTAGAGGAGGTTTTGGAACAAATAGAAAAACTTAATGTTAACAATTCACCGGGACCGGATGGCATTCATCCAAGGGTTCTAAAAGAACTCAAATGGGAAATTGCTGAACTATTATCTGTCGTTTGTAACCTATCCTTTAAATCGGCTTCCGTACCTAATGACTGGAAGGTAGCTAACGTGACACCAATATTTTAAAAGGGCTCTAGAGGCGATCTTGGCAATTACAGACCGGTAAGTCTAACTTCAGTACCGGGCAAATTAGTCGAAACAATAGTAAAGAATAAAATTGTCAGGCACATAGAAGAACATAATTTGTTGGACAAAAGTCAACATGGTTTCTGTAAAGGGAAATCATGTCTTACTAATCTATTAGAGTTCTTTGAAGGGGTTAACAAACATGCGGACAAGGGGGATCCAGTAGATATAGTATACTTAGATTTTCAGAAAGCCTTTGACAAGGTCCCTCACCAAAGGCTCTTGTGTAAATTACATTGTCATGGGATAAGAGGGAAGGTCCTTTCATGGATTGAGAACTGGTTAAAGACAGGAAACAAAGGGTAGGAATAAATGGTAAATTTTCAGAATGGAGAGGGGTAACTAGTGGTGTCCCCCAAGGGTCAGTCCTGGGACCAATCTTGTTCAACTTATTCATAAATGATCTGGAGAAAGGGGTAAGCAGTGAGGTGGTAAAGTTTGCAGATAGTCAAAACAGAAGCAGACTGTGAAGAACTTCAAAAAGATCTCACCAAACTGAGTGATTGGGCAACAAAATGTCAAATGAAATTTAATGTGGATAAGTGTAAAGTAATGCACGTTGGAAAAAATAACCCCAACTATACGTACAGTATGATAGGGGCTAATTTGGCTACGACAAATCAGGAAAGAGATCTTGGAGTTATCGTGGATAGTTCTCTGAAAACTTCCACACAGTGTGCAGCGGCGGTCAAAAAGGCAAATAGGATGTTAGGAATTATTAAGAAAGGGATAGAAAATAAGACACAGAATATCTTACTGCCCCTGTATAAAACTATGGTATGCCCACATCTTGAATACTGTGTACAGATGTGGTCTCCTCACCTCAAAAAAGATATTTTGGCCTTAGAAAGGGTTCAGAAAAGGGCAACTAAAATGATTAGGGGTTGGAACGGGTCCCATATGAAGAAAGGTTAAAGCGACCGGGACTTCTCAGTTTAGAAAAGAGGAGACTAAGGGGGGATATGATAGAGGTCTATAAAATCATGAGTGGTGTGGAGAGGGTGAATAAAGAAAAGTTATTTATTAGTTCCCATAATAGAAGAACTAGAGGACACCAAATAAAGTTAATGGGTAACAGGTTTAAAACTAATAAAAGAAAGTTCTTCTTCACACAGCGTATAGTCAACCTGTGGAACTCCTTGCCACACAGGAGGCTGTGAAGGCTAGGACTATAACAGAGTTTAAAGAGAAGCTAGATAATTTCATGGAGGTTAGGTCCATAAAAGGCTATTAGCCAGGGGATAGAAATGGTGTCCCTGGCCTCTGTTTGTCAGAGGCTGGAGAAGGATGGCAGGAGACAAATTGCTTGATCATTGTCTTCGGTCCACCCCCCCTCTGGGGCACCTGGCGCTGGCCACTATCAGCAGACAGGCTACTGGGCTAGATGGACCTTTGGTCTGACCCAGTAAGGCCATTCTTATGTTCTTATGTTATGTTCTTATGTCTTTGGGCAGACTTTCAGAAAAGGTCGCTCACCTCACACAGGTGTTAAGTTCTATAATTAGATTTCACCAAATCACTAAGGGTATGTCTACACTACAAAGTTAATTCGAACTAACAGCCGTTAGTTCTAATTAACTTTAATAAGGACTACACATACAAACCGCAAGTTTGAATTTAAATCGAATTAGCGGAGCGCTTAATTCAAACTAGGTAAACCTCATTCTACGAGGAGTAACGCCTAGTTCGAATTAAGTAGTTTGAATTAAGGGCTGTGTAGCCACTTAATTCGAACTAGTTGGAGGCTAGCCCTTCCCAGGTTGCCCTGGTGGCCACTCTGGGCCAAACCAGGGAAATTCTTCTGCCCCCCTCCCGGCCCCGGAGCCCTTAAAGGGGCATGGTCTGGCTACAGTGCTAGTGCCAGTTGCAAGCCTGCCAGCACCCAGCCAGCAGACCCTGCACCTGGCACAGCATGAGCTAGCCACCCGCTGCCACCCAGCCCTCTGCCTCTTCCCAGGACCAGGATGGCGGCTCACAGGAGCCTGCCTGGGGCCGCAAGAGGCGGGCGCCTGCCTGGTCTAGTGCGGAGATCGTGGACCTCATCGAGGTTTGGGGGGAGGCCTCCAATGTCCACAATCTCCACACTAGGCACAGGAAAGCAGCCGTCTAGGGCAGGATAGCTGCCAGCCTGGCCAGCAAAGGCCACATGCGAACCCAGGAGCAGGTTTGCATGAAAATCAAGTTGGTCCAGTGAGACCCCCGACCCTGAGCCCTGAGCTTAGAACATAAGAACATAAGAATGGCCATACTGGGTCAGACAAAAGGTCCATCTAGCCCAGTAGCCTCTGCCGACAGCAGCCAGCACCAGGTACCCCGGAGGGGATAGACCGAAGACAATGACCAAGCCATTTGTCTTGTGCCATCCATCTCCAGCCTTCCACAAACAGAGGCCAGGGACACCATTCCTATCCCCTGGCTAATAGCACTCCATGGACCCAACCTCCATGAATTTATCTAACTTCTCTTTAAACTCTGTTATAGTTCTAGCCTTCACAGCCTCCTGTGGCAAGGAGTTCCACAGGTTGACTATGCACTGTGTGAAGAAGAACTTTCTTTTATTAGTTTTAAGCCTGCTACCCATTAATTTCATTTGGTGTCCTCTAGTCCTTATATTATGGGAACTAATGAAGAACTTTTCTTTATTCACCCTCTCCACACCACTCATGATTTTATATACCTCTATCAAATCCCCCCTCAGTCTCCTCTTTCTAAGCTGAAAAGTCCCAGTCTCTTTAGTCTCTTCATATGGGACCTGTTCCAAACCCCTAATCATTTTAGTTGCCCTTTCTGAACCCTTTCCAAGGCCAAAATATCTTTTTTGAGGTGAGGAGACCACATCTGTACACAGTACTCAAGATATGGCATACCATAGTTTTATACTTCCCCTCCTCCTTCTTCCCCTTCCAGCTCCCTCCTCCCAGGTTTCCCCCTCTCCTCTTCCACCCTCTCTCTTCCCCTCTCCCACCTCCTTTCCCCAGTCTCCCCAGAGGTTAATCTCACCCTCCCCCCAGTTTTGTTAAAGAGAGTTTCTATTTTTGAACACACGTGTCCTTTATTTTTTACATCAGGAAGGGGGGCTAGGGAGGGGTAAGTGGAAGGAGGTGAGGGAGGAATGGGGCACGAGCCCCCGATGGAGAGGACTGGGGTGGCTCTGCGGGCTCCTCGGGGTGGAAGCTCTCCTGCAGGGCCTCTTGGATCCTGACAGCCCCCCGATTGGCCCCCCGGATGGCAGCCTGCGGCAAGTGCAGCCGGGCTGATGGCCGAGTGCTGTGATGTGCCGAGTGTGGGCACTCAGGGCACTCCAAGACAAGACTGCTTTGCTGTCCCTCATCGAGTTAGACAAGCAAGCAGGGAACCCTGAGAACTGTCTGTCCAGCGTGGGGGTCGGGTCCCTTTAAGTACAGCCCTCGGCTAGCCTGAGGCAGCAGCTCCACACTCTAAGTCCTAACCTGATGCCCTGCCAGCACTGGTTCCGGCCAGCCTTAACTTTGGTTCAGGGTCCACTCAATGTGGACATGCTAGTTCGAATTAGCAAAACGCTAATTCGAATTAGTTTTTAGGTCTAGATGCACTAATTTGAATTAGCTTATTTCGAATTAACTAATTCGAATTAAGTTAGTTCGAATTAGTGCTGTAGTGTAGACATGCCCTAATTAATGTGGATTACCTGGATCAACATCCCAATCTTACCCTGGAGTCACAGACAGTCTCTTTTGAATCTTCAGACAAATTGAACTTTGTGATAAATGTTTATTTAAACCAGAAAACACACCACACCAAGCTGTTTCTAATCCCAAGCGGCCAGACATTTACTCCAGATCTTATATCGAAGACAATGCTGGTAGCCAATTCTAAGATTTATTATCTAATAAAAAAAGAATGAGAGTTATTGAAAAGTTAAAGCAGTTAAAATATGTGTCCAGGTGAATCACTGTTTACAATTCCAAATGGTGACAGTGATGTAATCAAAATGCAAGTTTCCCAAACATCTTTTCAGAGTACCCAGAACTCTGTGGGAATTGTTGCTTTGCATCTATACATTTCCCTGTAAGAGTCCAATCAGTTCAGAGATGCAAGATCTTTCTTTGAATCCTTATTTATAGTTTCTTCACACAGAAAGCAAGTCTACAATATCCTTACCCACATGGGCTTTTCCTCTGATGACGGTGAGTCAGAAATGTATCTCACCTTTTGACCTCCAACCATCATATATAATGGCCACCTGCTTTGAAATTAACATTTTCTGCTAAAAGTCATTATGTTCTTCATTAGCATTTCACAAGATTTCTTTGAAGGGTTATTAAGTTACAGGAATATACACAATGTAAATGCCAGCTATTACATTATAACAGGAACAGATAAGTGAAAACAATAAATGTTCCATTAGTTTTCATGAAGTTTAAACACCTAAATAAATGCTTACATTTATATTCATTTTGATCTATCCTAATACATCAGTGAGTTTGGCCTGAATAAACTCTAGCATAATCTGGTTAGCTAGCATCACAGTTGAATGACCTGAATGACCTTGGTCCTCCTCCCCAAAACCTGACCATGTTTGTGACCTTGCTATGACTTCCCTCTCCAAAGAGTCCATTTCAACTTTTTACAACCCTTGAAGTGCTGGGACAAGGGATAGAGACTATTTATGCCATGTAGAAGTTGAGGCAGGGTAGAAATGTTCAATGGAACTGAAAGTTCTTTCTATTAGTACTCAGAGCCTATGCTTAAAATTTATGTATTTAAGTTTAGGTCTGTATTCTGCAGATGGGCTCTTAGACATTCAAATACCTGATGAGTTCTGTTATGTGACTGTCAAGCTCAGCTCCACAATCCCTGATACCACTTGTCATACTGCAAAGCCAACAGTGCAAATAACAAAAGAAACTGTGATGTTAAATGTACCAGGGCAACCAGGCAACTTGTTTTTAAGCCACCCTTTTCCTCCCATTATATTTCTTTCTTCAAAATAAAATCAGCCCAAACACCACTAAGTTATTAAGCTGAAGTGGTTTCTGAGTAGCTGAGGGCTTCAGCAGGTTGAGAGTTTTATTGCAGGTTGTTTCTTTTTCAAATTTCCTGTTGTAAAAGGCAGTGTAGACAGATCAATATTTATTCAGCGTCTCTCCCTCCTACTCCTCATTGCACAGGAGTGATCTAGTAATTCCAGTCCCAGTGTATTTTGGAAACATGCCTTTCCCACAGGAAGCATTACACCATGTTTCACAGTCTGAGAACTTGCAAAGGGTAAAATTGTCCTTTCTTGATCTCTCGTGCTCTCTTTCTCTCTCACACACACATGCACAGACAGAGTCAAATTTGATTTTCTGGGTACAGAATCACAGAAGTTACTTGGAAAGGAACTTCTGGGTCAGGCAAGTATAAGGTGGGTGCATAACTGGTTGGATAACCATTCTATGACTACGTCTATATTGCATCCCTCTTGAGCAAAGCCTATGCAAATGAAGCACGGATTAGCATATTGCTGTGCTTCATTTGCATAATTAATTAGGGGCCGGTTTTGCGCAAGAGGCTTTTCCGCAAAAAGGAGCCATCTACACAGCTCCTTTTTGTGCAAAAACCCCCTCTTGTGCAAGAGCCGTTATTCCTCATTTTTTCAGGAAGAATGGCTCTTGTGCAAGAGGCCGGTTTTGCCTCTTGCGCAAAACTGGCCCCTAATTAAATATGCAAATGAAGCACGACAATATGCTAATCTGTGCTTTTGCGCAAGAGGGATGCAATGTAGATGTAGCCTCAGAGACTAGTTATCAATGGTTCATACTCATGCTGAAAGAGTGTAAGAAGTAGGATTTTGCATGGGTCAGTTTTGGGACTTCTTCAGTGATTTAGATGATGGCATAAAGCAGGCATTGCCAACCCTCAGCATGCATGCCACAAGCCGCACGCCAGCCAATTTTTACTGGCTCCCGGGGCAGAAGCTCAGCCCCACCCTTCCCCCCCGACGCAGAAGGGAGCTGCTGCAGCTTGAGCCTCAACCAAGGAGCTGCAGGCTTCCTGCTCTGGCTTCCAGCTGAGTGAAGAGGGTGTGAGAGGCACACACGTGCGTCCCTGGGGCTGCCTTCTGCTTCGGGAGGGGGCCGGGGCTGGGCAGCTGGCACACGTGGCACACTGGGGCCCAGACTGCACTGCGCTGCTCCCTGCAGGCTGTGTGTGGGGTCGGGGAACCCCTTCACTAGTGCCATGCTGGGCCTGGCCAGGCTGGAGCCAGCCCTAGGTAGACCCGGGCTTTGCTTGCTCCAGCCCCAGAGCCACAGCCTGCAGGCAAAGGGCTGGGCTGGGCAGGGAAGAGACTCTGCAACACCCCACCTCCCTCCCGCCACCTCTCGTCACCCCTGCGCTGCTCCCAGAGGGCTGCAAGTCCCAACGCTGCTGCCCTGCCAGTCAGTGCTTTGGGGGCACAGGGACGTTGGAGCAGGCTGGGGAGTGAAAGAAGATGTGTGGGCAGGTTGAGGGGCAGGGGTTGCACTGAGGGGTATGGGGAGATGCAGGGGATCAGGCTGGGGGGATCCTGGGGCTGAGGGGAGCGAGGCTAGAGCAGAGGGAAGATGTGAGCAGGGATACAATTTTACTTTGCAGAAGTTGAACTTTCCTTTACACCCCACTTCTTTGCTTCTCTCCCCAACTAGCTGTTTGGCTGCATTCTCACCCTCTCACCTTTACTGTGTTATTCCCCCAACCTCTCCCACCCTCAAACTCTCTCTCGTACTCCCACCCCACTCCCTCTCTTGCTGCCGAACTCCCTTTTAGACCCTGCCCTCCTCACCCTATCTTGCACCCCACCCTCCACCCAGATTCTTCAACCTGATCCTTATCCCATCCCCTGGCATCCCTGTCCTGCACATTGAACCCCTCACTTTTGTTCCCATCCCAGAGCATAAGGGGGTCCACAAAATCCACTAACTTTGGAACCCCAGAAAAGTAAATCTGGCCTGTGGGAAGCCTTAAGCCTGAATATACTTGTCCCTTTCCCTCACCCTTTGGGCGTTAGAATGCCAGAAGAGTGAGGTGTCTCAGTTTGAGGCCACATCAGTGAGGGTTGGGGTTTTGGGGAGGAGGGTTTTTTTTTTGCTTATCACTTGTGTGGTCCCCAACTGATTTTTCTGTGGGTCAGTGACCCCCAATGCAAAAAAGGTTCCCCACCCCTGCCATAAATAAAGAAAACATTGAAACCTTTTGTATTGCACATAATATTTTACTTTATTTAAAATGAAGTTTGACAAACTAACATGAGAAAGTTAAAATGATTAAATTAAACCTTTCTCCCTAGCTGCAGCACTAGCAAAATGGCTCAGGTGTAATTATGTAATTAACGGTGAGTTTCCATTAGCATCTGGTAGTTGCGGAAAGGTTAGCATTCATAGAATCATAGAACACTAGACCTGGAAGGGATCTCGAGAGGACATCAAGTCCAGTCCCCTGCCCTCATGGCAGGACCCAGTACTGTCTAGACCATCCTTAATAGATGTCTATCTAACCTGCTCTTAAATATCTCCAGAGATGGAGATTCCACAACCTCCCTAGGCAACTTATTTCAGTGTTTCACCACCCTGACAGTTAGGAAGTATTTCCTAATGTCCAACCTAAACCTCCCTTGCTGCAGCTTAAGCCCGTTACTTCTTCTCCTATCCTCAGAGGCTAAGGAGAACAATTTTTCTCCCTCCTCCTTGTGACACCCCTCAGTCTTCTCTTTTCCAAACTAAACAAGCCCAATTCTTTCAGTCTTCCTTCATATGTCATGTTCTCTCGACCTTTAATCATTCTTGTTACTCTTCTCTGGACCTTCCACAGAGTAGAGCGGAAAAATGACTTCTCGTGTCTTGCTCACAACACTCCTGTTAATGCATCCCAGAATCATGTTTGTCATTCTTCCTCTCTACTATGAGCTGATTAGGCCTCAATTGGAGTATTGTGTCCAGTTCTGGGCATCACATTTCAGGAAAGATGTGGAGAAATTGGAGAAGATCCAGAGAAGAGCAACAAAAATTATTGAAAGTCTAGAAAATATGACCTATGAGGAAAGATTGAAAGAATTGGGTTTGTTTAGTTTGGAAAAGAGAAGACTGAGAGGGGACATGACAGCAGCTTTCAAGTATCTAAAAGGGTGTTACAAAGAGGAGGGAGAAAAAATATTCTCCTTAACTTCTGATAATCGTCAGAAAAAGCAATGGGCCTAAATTGCAGCAAGGGAGGTTTAGGTTGGAAATAGGGGTAAGACCTGACAGGTAACCCTTTCCAGTGCTTCACCACTCTCCTAGTGAAATAGTTTTTCCTAATATCCAACCTGGACCTCTCCCACCACAACTTGAGACCATTGTTCCTTGTTCTGCCATCCGTCACTACAGAGAACAGCCTTTCTCCAGCCTCTTTGGAACCTCCCTTCAGGAAGTTGAAGGCTGCTATCAAATCCTCCCTCACTCTTCGCTTCTGCAGACTTAACAGACCCAACTCCCTCAGCCTCTCTTCGTAGGTCATATGCTCCAGCCCCCTAATCATTTTGGTTGCCCTCCGCTGGACCCTCTCCAATGCGTCCACATCCTTTCTGTAGTGGGGACCCCGGAACTGGACACAATACTCCAGATGTTGCCTCATAAGAGCCAAATAAAGGGGAGTAATCACATCTCTGGGTCTGCTGGCAATGCTCCTCCTAATGCACCCTAATATGCCAATAGCCTTCTTTGCTACAAGGGCACACTGTTGACTCATATCCACTGTAATCCCCAGGTCCTTTTCTGCAGAACTACTAATTACTGGTTGGTCCCCAGCCTGTAACAATGCTTGGGATTCTTCCGTCCCAAGTGCAGGACTCTGCACTTGTCCTTGTTGAACCTCATCAGATTTCTTGTGGCCCAATCCTCCAATTTGTCTAAGTCACTCTGGACCCTATCTCTGCCCTCGAGTGTATCTACCTCTCCCCCTAGCTTAGTGTCATCTGCAAACTTGCTGAGGGTGCAATCCATCCCCTCATCCAGGTCATTAATAAAGATATTGAACAAAACCGGTCCTAGAACCGAACCGAATACAGCCTGAACATCTGTAATCTGGCACACTCTGGTCCAGCAACAGGGGAAGAGGAGGAAGACGGGGAGGATGACAGCCAGGAGCCGCAGGAGCCTGCAGGGAGCCTGCCCAGCACCCAGGACCCCAGAGTCATCCCACAGAGCCCATCAGCTATGTCATCTGAGGCCGGGAAGGGCTCCACATGTGAGTGCCATCATGGTCCCCTTATGTGGGGGGGGGAGGAGGGAGACCAGGGACCGTGAGCCTGGGCCTTGCCCACCACGGAGCAGCAGCTGGGTGTCATGCAGGGGCTCTGGCTCATTCCCCACATGCTGACCTTGCCTTGCAGAGGGGGCTGGGTATCACCCACTGTGTCCCCAGGGAGAACTGACCACTGCTCTTGTTTCACCTCAGCCGCAGCACCTGCGAGTGCAGGGCGCACCATCCCTCCTGGAGCAGCCACCAGCACCTGGGCCAGCAGGCGCACCCGGAACCTGGAGGAGTACCAGCGGCGGCTACTGGGGCAGCAGCTCCGCAACCAGGAGCACTGGGTCCGCGAGGACCTGTGGCTGTGGCAGCAGAGCTTGCAGGCACTGGATGAGCAGGGCCGTGCCCTCCGAGGCCACCTCCAGACCCTGGTGGACAGGTTCCTGCCTCCTCCTGCTCCAGCCCCTGTGGCCGCCCCAGCTCTCTCTCCTCCTCCCACCCCTGCTCCCCCTCCCGCTTCCTCCGCCCCCCCATCCCTCCTGCCCCACCCTCCACACCCACTCCCGACGCCCCGCACCGCAGTGCTGCGAAACGGAGAGCCAGCAAGACCCCGAACCCTGAGCTTTCCCTTCCCTTCCTCCCCTTTCCTCCCCCTTCCAACTCCCTCCTCCCAGGTTTCCACCTCCCCTCTCCCACCCTCATTCCCCCCTCCCCCCACCTCAGTTCTGTGAAATAAACAGACAGATTTGTTGGCAAAACAGGTGTTTTTATTTTACATTAGGAAGAGGGGTTAGGGAGAGGAAAGGGGAAGGAGGTGAGGGTGGAAGAAGGCCCCAGTGGGGCATGCCAGAGAGAGTTCAGTCCTCCTCCACCTGGAAGCTCTCCCGCAGGGCTTCCCGGATCCAGACAGCCCCCCACTGGGCCTCCCGGATGGCATTGGTGCGGGGCTGTGCGTATAGGCCAGCCAAGTGTTTCGCCTCAACCATTCAGGCTGGCAGGAAAGCCTCCCCCTTCCTCTCACATAAATTGTGCTGCACACAACATGCTGCCACCACGGGAGGAATATTGTGCTCGGCGAGGTTGAGGCGGGTGAGGAGGCATCTGAAGCGGGCCTTCAGGAGTCGGAAGGCCCCCTCCACCACAATGCGGGCCCTGGTGAGCCTGGCATTGAAGGCCTGCCGGGAGAGGTTGAGGTGCCCCGTGTACGGCTTCATCAGCCAGGGCTGTAGGGGGTAGGCCGCATCCCCCACCAGGCACACGGGCATGTCCACGTCCCCGACCCTGATGTGGCGGTCGGGGAAGAAGGTCCCAGCGTGCAGCCTCTGGCACACGGAGGAGTTGCAGAACACCCGTGCGTCGTGTGCCTTGCCGGACCAGCCCACATTGATGTCCGTGAACTGGCCCCGGTGGCCAGACACGGCCTGCAGGAGGACGGAGAAGTACCCCTTCCTGTTGATATACAGGGAGGCCTGGTGTTCCGGGCTACGGATGGGGATGTGCAGCCCGTCAATGGCCCCCCCGCAGTTGGGGAAGCTGAGGGCGCCGAACCCCTGGATGACCGCGTCCAGGTCAGTGAGGCGGACAACCCTGCGGAGCAGCACCCTGTTGATGGCCTTGACCACCTGCAAAGAGACACACAAAACCGAGAATCACTGGGGTGCCCGGGTGGCTGGGAGTGTTCGTTCCCTGGCACTGCCCGACGCCCCACTCCCAGAAGCAACCCCCGCTGCAATCCTGGCCACCGCAGGCAGTGTGTAGTACGGCTGGGACAGACCAAACCCTCCCGTGCAGGGCACTTTCGCCTCCTCCCCCCTGTTTTCCCTGGGGCAGCCCATGTCCTCCTTGCAGCCCCCCCTTCCCCTCCAGCCCAGTGGCCTGTGAGTGCCGTACCTCCATGAGCACTGCTCCAATGGTGGATTTCCCCACGCCAAACTGGTTCCCGATGGATTGGTAGCTGTCCGGCGTGGAGAGCTTCCATAGGGCGATAGCCACCTGCTTGTGGAGGGGAATGGCAGGCCTCATACGAGTGTCCAGGAAGGTGTCCTTCTTCATCCTGAAGTTCTGGGTCCACTGTTGGTCTCCCCAGCGCTCCAGGACAATGCGGTCCCACCAGTCGCTGCTGGTGTCCAGACGCCAGATGCGGCAGGGCATGCTGGCGTCCGGGCACTGCTGCAGCTCCTCCATGGCCCCCAGGGAGGCCAGGGAGAGAGGCAGGGGGCTGACGTGCACCAGATGGTGACAGGCAGCCTCCAGCCATTGCTGCCAGACTTGCAGCAACAAATCCAAAAACTGCACCAGAATGCCCAGGGGCAACTCTGGCTCCATGGTGCCAACTGCTGCGGTGTCCCCAATGAGAACGACCGAAACAGGCAGGCAGAGAGGAAAACGCTTTGCTGTCCCTTGGCGACGTAGGCAAGCAAGCGGAAAAGCTGAGAACCAGCTGTCCAGGGGGGCCCCTTTAAGCACAAGCCTCAGATAGCCTCAGACAGCAGCCACACAAAGCTACTGACCTGATGCCCTGCTGGAACCGGTTTCAGCTGGCCTTAAGTGTGACCCAGCGTCCAATCAGTGTGGATGCGCTAATTCGAATTAGCAAAACTCTAATTCGAATTAGTTTTGTGTATAGATGCGCTATTTCGATTTAGCTTAATTCGAATTAGCTGTAGTGTAGACATACCCTGAGGGAGGATGCGGGAGGGATGGAGTGAGCAGGGGCAGCGCCTAAGGGAAGGGGTACAAAGAACGTGGGGCAAGGGTATTTGGGGTTGAGGCAGATCTTGGATTGTACTTACATTCAAAAAGTGATCTCATGCTTAAAAAAGGTTGGAGATCACTGGTTTAAGGGATAGAGTTCCCAGCATCTCTCCATCTCCTTTTAGCAAACTACTAACCATCGTTGTCCAAATTGTACACAATCTTTCTTGCCTAAAATTAGGAGTGGATCTCTTTGTAGAGAGCAGCTGCTAGATAGAACAGTTGCTAGCATCCATGTAAACTCTGAGGGACTGGGAAGAAACTGAAAGTCCATGCATCATCTGTGTTATTCAGTCACTCCACCTTGGTCTATGGGCTTCACAGGGTCACAAGGTAAGCAGGTTCTTCAGCTGCGAACCCCTGTGGTACCAGTAATAGCACCCCATGTTCTGGGTCAGTACAGAATTGATGCCTCAGTATAAAAAAGGGAGGGGGTCACTGTGCTGATGGAAATGTCATCTTCCAGATGAGATGTAAAACTGACCAAAATCTGTGTCATTTTCACAACAGTACGGGAGTTAGCCCCAGGATCCTATTCAAACTAATTTTATACTTCGCTTACCTTGAATGCTGACCTGAAATTTTCAACTTGATCTGATATTCTTGATCTTTCCTGTCATGTGGTGGGATTGGGACCTGTTTTACCTCAGTGATAGCTGAGCAGCAGACTGAGTGGACTCTTGGAGCCTTTCAGTTCCACTTATAGGCCATATCTACACTACGTGGAAGATCGATGCTGCAGTTGATCTTCCGGGGTTCAATTTAGTGGTCTACTGAACTGAGAGGGCTTCCGCATGAGTGCTGATAGTCCTGCTCCTCACGAGGAGTAAGGGAAGCCAACAGGAGTGTTTGCTCCTGTTGACCTCCTGCTGTGTGGATGGCAGGAAAATAGCAATTTAAGATATGTCGAGTCCAGCTACGTTATTCATGTAGCTCAGTTGTATATCTTAAGTCGATCTTCCCCTTTAGTGTAGACCTGGCCATAATGAAGAAAGGAGGTTGTGTTTTAAACTGAAACTCATAGTTATACAATGGAATTCACAATATAGGCCAGGATATCCCTTGTATGAGAGGCAGGGTTTTAAGGCTCTAGGGTTGCTATACTTTTTCAAGTGCTTTGGGATCCTTTGGTAATAGAAAGTATTATTGAAATATGAGCGATGTGTGTCTGCAAAATGAATCCATGGATCACACTGTCTATGATGCTGCAGATCCAAAGGACTGTGCAACCTCTTTGAGAGATACCACTGTGCTGGCTGCTCCTGGAAACTGGAGGGAAAGGTTTTGATTCTCCAGGCTAATCGTGCCTATGGATATCAGGATTCCTCACAGAACCTTTTAGTGTCTTTGATCCCCTGCTGCAGCCCTTTCACATCAATTTTCTAACGAGTTCAGAAAGCAATCAACTTAAATAATGTAGAGTGAAGTCTAATTGAATCTTGATCTTTCCTTTGCAAGACCCTTTTTCACAGTATTGAAACACATGCCAAGTGCTTCATGACTCTGCCTTGCTCTCCCTCATCTGCATGTCCTTGATGGTGGGATGCTACTTTGGGGGAGGGAGGGCCTATCCTAGGGCTTCAACAGTTTAAGGCAGATTAGGATTTTAGCTCTTCAGAGAATGATCTTCTGATCTTCCCTCCTTGCCATTGAGTGATGACTTGTCAGGCTGGTGTCTCTCAATAAGGTAACGCTTTCATCCTTTTAAAAGGCAGAGGCAGGACCATGCTAGGATGGGACCTCGGAACCCATATTTTGAAATAGATGTGAAGAGACAGAAGTCATTGTCTCAATATGCAGGGAGCCCGAAGTACCAGTCTGTGCTATTAAACCACAGTCCTGCAGTGGAGTGTGGCTCCGCAGGGCTCATTCCTACACCAGGTCTGCATCACCTGCTAAGTGCTGTAATGACCACTGTCTTCTCCAGCCAGTTAACCCTGCTGGGTGGTGGGATTGAGGCATTACCCTGCATTCTTCCTTCTCTGACACAGCTTACATCCCAGAAGCGTACCAGTAGGAACAAGTCCTGCAGTCCAGAAATCACAAGAGCTGCTTTTGTGTGGTTAGGACCTATGTGGGGTTGCAAAAAGTGGGAAAGCTCCTTGTGACTTTCCTCGTGTGCATTTGTGCAAAAGCCCAGTCCAGTTGGCCTTAAACCTCCAAAAGGTTCAAAGAGGCAAAATGTCTGTGGCAGCATATGAAACTAGCAGATGACGTCATTGTGGGGAAAAGGAAAGGCAAATAATGGGAGAGGTAGATAAGGTAGTAAAAAAAAAAAAAAAGCTTCACAATTAGCAAGTTTCAGAGAGATTTGTTTCAGCAAAAAAAAAGGTTTTGTTTCAGCAAAAACAGAGAGTAGTCCTGTGGCAACCTAGAGACTAACACATTTATTTTGGCATAAGCTTTTGTGGTCCTCAGCTCACTTCATCAGATGCAGTGGGGTCCAGCCCATAAAAGCTTATACCAAAATAAATGAAGCTGCAGGGGGTAGCCGAGTTAGTCTGTACAGGATAAACTTAAAAAACAACAAATGGTCTGGAAGCACTTTATAGACTAACAAAATATATAGATGGTATCATGAGCTTTCGTGGTCATCTGAAGAAGTGGGCTGTGCCCAAGAAAGCTCATGATACCATCTATGGCTGTGTCTACACTGGCGCGTTCTTGTGCGAAAACCGCCGCTCTTGTGCAAAAACATGCTGCCTGTCTACACTGGCCGTGCGTTCTTGCGCAAGTAAACTGATGATGTACTGTAGAAAATCAGGGCTTCTTGCGCGAGAACTCTGATGCTCCCGCTCAGGAAGAAGCCCTCTTGCGCAAGAGCTCTTCCAGAAGAGGCCAGTGTACAGGCAACATGAATTTCTTGCGCAAGAAGCCCCTATGGTTAAAATGGCCATCAGAGCTTTCTTGCGGAAGAGAGCATCTACACTGCCATGGATGCTCTTGCGCAAAAGCACATCTCTTGCGCAAAAGCATATGCCAGTGTAGACGCTCTCTTGTGGAAGAGTTTTTGCACAAGAACTCTTCCACAAAAGAGTTCTTGCACAAGAAGCTGCCAGTGTAGACGTAGTGTTTTGTTAGTCGATAAAGTGCTACCAGACCATTTGTTGTTTCAAAATAAATGAGTTGGTCTTTAAGGAGCCACAGGACTCTTCACAATTAGAAGCTATACATTAAGTTCTAGTAACAAAGTATGTGTACAGGCAAGCCCAGAAGCCAATATCTGGTACACAGTCTTGGATGGGAACACTCATTTTCTTAAGAAAAAAGAATGTTCCAGGACAATCGGACTACTCCCTATTCCTTAATTTCCTCATAAGAACATTAGAACGGCCATACTGGGTCAGACCAAAGGTCCATCTACCCAGTATCCTGTCTGCCGACAGTGGCTAATATCAGATGCCCCAGAGGGAGGGATCCCAACAGGTAATCCTCACATGATCCCTCCCCTGTCACGCACCTCCAGAGAAACAGAGTCTAGGCTATCCTGGCTAATAGCCATTGATGGACCTATGAATCTATCAAGCTCTTTTTTGAACCCTGTTAAAGTTCTAGCCGTCACCACATCCTCTGGCGAGGAGTTCCACAGGTTGACTATGCGCTGAGTGAAGAAAAACTTCCTTTTGTTTGTTTTAAACCTGCTGCCTATTAATTTCATTTGCTGACCCCTTGTTCTTATATTGTGGGAATAAGTAAATAACTTTTCCTTATTCACTTTTTCCATACCAGTCATGATTTTATAGACCTCTATCAGACCCCTTAGTCTCCTCTTTTCTAAGCTGAAAAGTCTAAGTCTTTTTAATCTCTCTTCATATGAGACCCATTCCAAACCCCTAATAATTTTTGTTGCCCTTTTCTGAACCTTTTCCAATGCTGATATATCTTTTTTGAGAGGAGGTGACCACATCTGTACACAGTATTCAAGATGTGGGCGTACCATGGTTTTATATAGAGTCAATAAGATATTCTCTGTCTTATTCTCTATCCTTTCTTTAATGACTCCTAACATTCTATTTGCTTTTTTGACTGCCGCTGCACACTGACTGGATGTTTTCAGAGAACTATCCACAATAATTCCAAGATCTTTCTCTTGAGTAGTTGTAGCCAAATTAGTCCCCATCATATCATATATATAGTAGCCCAGTGTCTGAGTCTGTAACACCAAAATGCTGGCTGTTCCCTCTGGGGGGCGCAGTTGCCTGAAATGCTGGCTGTTCCCTCTGGGCGGTGCTGTTACTGAAATGCTGGCTGTTCCCTCTGGGGGGCGCTGTTGCCTGAAATGCTGGCTGTTCCCTCTGGGCGGTGCTGTTACTGAAATGCTGGCTGTTCCCTCTGGGCGGCCCGTGATACATGGGGAGTGAGGGGCCCAAACGACTGCTTGCTCCGCTTGCTCCCCCACGGCGGCCCAGCTGAGCGGTGCAGAAGTCAGCCGAGCGCCACAGCGGGAGGGGAAGGGGGGGCCGGGCGGTGACGTGTGGTGTGACAGCGGCTCTAGGCCCTGCCCCCTGGCCATGAACGTCACCGCCCTGCCCCCCTTCGCCTCCCGCCATGGCGCTCAGCTGACTTCTGCGCCGCTCAGCCAGGCCGCCGTGTGGGAGCAAGTGGTGCAAGCAACCATTTGGGCTCCGCGGTCCCCCGAGTGAGAGGCAGGAGGGAGAGGAGAAGAGAAAGTGAGAGGCAGGAGGCGGAGGAGAGCTGAGAGAGAGGGAGGGAGGCAGGAGGAGGAGGAGAGAGAGAGACGGAGCGAGAGACCAGAGGCTCAGGAGAGAAGACCGACATGGAGGAGAGACCTGAAAATCCCATCTTATGACGGGCTAATTGGCTAGTTGTATATATAGTTGGGATTATTTTTCCAATGTACATTAAAACAATGTCATAGGTCTTTTTGCATCCATTTCCATAAACCATATGTGAGGAGTCTAAGAGTAAGTCTACACTATGGGATAAGGTCAAATTAAGATATGCAACTTCAGCTACATTAATTGTGTAGCTGAAGTCAAAGTACCTTAACTTGACTTTTGGCACTGTCCACACTGCAGGAAGTCAAAGGGAGAACACTCACCCTTTGGCTTCCCTTACTCCTTGTGGAAACAGGACTACTGGCATCAACCGGAGTGCCCCTCTCAATTTGAATTAGCATGTCTTCACTAGACCCGCTAATTCGAATCCTGGAAGATCGACAGTGGCAGCTTCGATCTTCTCTGTGGTGTAGACATTCCCTAAAGGACCTACCTACCAAATGCATTTTAAATGTTCATTACATGTTGAGGCAATCCTTCATAAAGATGAGGCCAAGGTACAACATTTGGATCCTGATTTCATTCTTCCCATCCTATCCTAAAAATAGAGAAATGATTTGTTCCAGGGATTTGGATGGAGCCTGTTTCCAGTTATTTGTCCTTCTTGTTTCTTAGTGGGGAGCAAGCATGTAGTTGCTTCAAATAATTTGGCTGGGGGCTCAGTTAGGTCTGGGGTGGATTGGGACAGCTTGATTAGATTTAAAGCTATCCAGAAATAGCTACCAATTTCTACACATACCACCTGTTATTTTGAAATATTTTTCGAAATAACGGGCGTGCTATTTTGCCATCCTGGTAAACCTCGTTGCACGAGGGATAAGGTATGGCCTGAAATAGCAGGATATTTTGAAATTTGGTGCTGTGTAGATGTGCCAAATTTCAAAATAAGCTATTTTGAAATAGATTCAAAATAAGATATGCAATTTGTGTAGCACAAATTGCGTATCTTATTTTGAGTTTAGGGTGCTGTGTAGATGCATCCTAGATCACAAGAGCTATAGATTTTGTTATAAAGCTGTTTGATTCAATTATGAGAATGATGGTTATGATACTAAGGGTATGTCTACACTGCAACGTTAATTCGAAATAACAGCCGTTATTTTGAATTAACTTTAATAGCGTCTACACATACAAACCACTATTTCAAAATAAATTCAAAATAGTGGAGCCCTTATTTCGAATTTGGTAAACCTCATTCTACCAGGAATTACACCAAATTCGAAATAGCTAATTCGAAATAAGTACTGTGTAGACACTTATTTCGAATTAGGGGGGCTCCAGCCCTTCCCAATTCCCCCTGGTGGCCACTCTGGGCACAACCAGGAAAACTCATCTGCTCCCCCACCCCCAGCCCTTAAAGGGGCAGACTCTGGCCACTGGACATGTGCAAGAGCCAGGCCTGCCAGCAGCCGCAGACCCTTAGCCAGTGGCCACACGATGGCAGCCAGTGGCAGACAGCTGACCCCCACCCAGTCCCCCAGCAGCCAGAGGCCGTAGACGGCGCGTGCCCTCATGGACTAGTGCAGAGATCATGGACCTCATTGAGGTTTGGGGGAAGGCCCCCAACGTCCATGATCTCCGCACTAGGTGGAGGAACACGGCTGTCTATGGCCGCATAGCAGCCACCATGGCCAGGAAAGGCCACAGGCGCACCCAAGAGCAGGTGCGCCTGAAGATGAAGGAGCTGCAGCAGGCGTACGCCAGGGCCACCAGGGGAAGCGCCGCAGCAGGGGCTGACACCTGCCCCTACTTCCCTGCCCTTGACTGACTCCTGGGGGGCGGAGCGGTCCACGCCAGCCTGGGAGGCAGCGAGCCGGGACCAGAGAGCCCTGACCTGGGCGCACCAGAGGGGCCACCACCAGCTGTCCCGGCACCGGAGTCGGCAGGGTCGTCCAGGGAGGCCATACCAGGTAAGTGCCAGCACTGTCCCCTACTTGGGGGGGAGGCAGAGAGGGAGACCAGGGACCACGCGCGTGGGCCATGCCTCCCACGGATCACGCAGCCACCTGTGCACGTGCGAGCACGTGCCATGCCACCCTTGGGCAGGTGGCTCCAGCTGCGTGACACCCAGGGGCCGTGGCCCAATAGACACATGCGTGTGTGAAGAGACCTGACACACTCCCGACCCCGGGGCGGGACCCAGCAGGACGCTCTCCCTTCACATGCCCCCCTCTACACAGAGGCAGGGGACATCTCCCCACCCTCCTTCCCGGCCGCACTATACACAGCACAGGGGCATGGGTGCGGTCTTGGGGCAGCTCCCAGTCCCAGGGAGAGCCCGACATCCTGACCATGGCCTCTGTGCAAGCACATCAGCTCTGACAGTGCAGGGCACGGTCGCCCTCATGTCGCAGGGGGGCGGAGGCGGGGTGGCTGGGCATCATCCACTGTGTCCCCAGGGAGAACTGACCACTTCTCTTCTTTCTCTACAGCTGCACCAGCCGCTCGTGCCGGGTGCACCACCACGCCTGGGACCTGCTCGCGCACCCGCGGCCTCAGCAGGACCACCACCACGTGGCAGGGGTACCGGGACCAGCACCTGGGGGCCCTGCGAGCCCTGCACTGCACCATCCAGGCCTGGATGCAGGAGGACCTGCAGCTCCGCCGGGAGCAGCTTGCTCAGGACCGAGCCATGAACTCAAACCTGCAGGCCCTGCTGCAGAGCATGCTGCCAATCCTGCGCCTGCAGCCCCCCGAACTACTGTTCCTCCTCCCACTCCTGCCCCCCTCCCACCTCTTCCTCCTCAACCTCCACACCCCCCACCTCAACCGCCGCACCCTCCTCCCCATCCCGCCGGGGATGCCGAGGCCCCCTCCCCCGCCATGCTGGGAGGCGGTTGGCTTGGCGAGACCCCCCAGCCCTGAGTGCTGAGCTTCCTCCCCTTCTTCCCCTTGCTTCCCCCTTCCAGCTCCCTCCTACCAGTTTTCCCCCTCCCCTCTCCCACCCTCTCTCCTGCCCTCTCCCACCTCCTTTCTCCCGTCTCCCCAGAGTTTCATTCCCCCTCCCCAGTTGTGTTAAATAAGGACAGTTTATATTTTTGAAAATACGTGTCTTTTATTTGACATCAGGAAGGGGGGGCTAGGGAAGGATGAGAGGGAGGAATGGGGCACAAGCCCCCAGTGGGGCAGACCGGGGAGACTCTTAGCGCTCCTCAGGGTGGAAGCTCTCCCACAGGGTCCCCTGGATCCTGACAGCCCCTCGATGGTGCTCCCGGATGGCAGCCTGCAGACAGTGCAGCCAGGCTGCTGGCAACGTGCCCACGAGACGCAGCAGAGTCCCCGGGGGCAGGTCCGGTTCCATGTTGCAGAGTGCCGTGGTGTCCCGAGTGAGGGCAAGCAGAGCACTCCGAGACACAAATGCTTTGCTGTCCCTCAATGAGGTGGACCAGCAAGGAGAGAAACCTAAGAGCTGTCTGTCCGGGATGGGGGGTCGGGTCCCTTTAAGCACAGACCTCGGATAGCCTGAGGCAGCAGCCCCACACACTAAGTCCGACCCTGATGCCCTTTTGGCACTGATTCCGGCCAGCCTTACCTTCGATTCAGGGTCCACTCAATGTGGATGCACTATTTCGAATTAGAAAAATGCTATTTCTAATTAGTTTTTGTGTCTAGATGCGTTATTTCGATTTAGCTTATTTCGAATTAACTAATTTGAAATAAGATAATTCGAAATAGCACTGTAGTGTAGACATACCCTTATTGAGGAGTTTTCATTCAATGGTCCAACAATCTCAGTAAGCAAACATTAACTCTCTCGATGCCCCACTGATACCTAAGTGTTATACCCAGTTTATGGCTGGCCAAAGTGTACATAAAAGTTAAGGACATAATTTTGTTCTCTCCTGTTGTTTTTAGACCAGTGGCAGTCTGATACCTATGGAGTTACCGATTATTTACACAAGTATAACTGAGAGAAAAATCATGCACTGCATGTACGGTGACCATATTTTCTGAACCAAAATTAGGGACATGCTAGCCATGCCCCCAACCCCCATTAGCCATTTCCCCTGCCACAAGAAATCCGACCCCTACCGTCCTCTACCAATAGGGATGGGTTCCTCCCTCCTCCATGCAACTAGCCTGGGGGAGAGGCTAGGGGCAGTGTTACCTCTAAGATTTTCCACCCATGAGCAGAGTGCATTTTGTCTTGTGCACCAGTATTGAGTCCATGTGCACTTGTTGGGATGTATGCTGCTGTGGCACCCAAGTTATTAATAAATATCTTATAATCCTCTCCCTTTTCCCTCTGCTGCCATGTCTCCCACCCTCCCCTCACCCCATCTGCTCCCCTGGTGCCTGCTGCCCCCACCCCTCACCCTCCTCTGCTGTCATGGCTCCTGCCTTTCTCACTCCCCTAAGCCCTTTTGGGACCTGTCCCCCTCCCCATCCTCTTTAACCCCTGTACCAGCCCTTCGCTTCCCCTTGTGCCCACTCCTCCTCTAGCCCCTCTCTGATCATCTGTAGCTACCTCTCCTCATCCCCTCTCCTAACACCTTCCTCTACCCACCTGCCCTGCCTCTTTCCTCTGGTGTCCATCCCTCCCCTCCACATGTCTGCCCTTGTGCTTCACCACCACAATACCCCTGGTACCTGAACCTTCCCTGACCCCCACACCTTCCTGGTGCCTCCCCCTTCCCTCACTGCACATGCTCTCCTTGCCCACTTTCTCCCTGGTGCCCACGCCCTCACCACGTTCTGCCCCAGTTCTCCGTATGCCCCTCTGTGCCCTCACATATGATTTGCTCCATCCCCTGCCTTCCTCATGCCCACCCCTCTTTCAACTCCTCTTCTCTCAGCACCCACTGCTCCCCTCTTATCTTCCTCCCTCTTGCCCCCTCTGCCCTTCCTCTATCCCAGAATCACCTTGTCCCCTCCCTTCTTCTCCCACTAACACCTTCCCTCCCATCACCCCTCCTGCCCTTTTCCTCGTTGTCTCCTCTTGGCACCCTGGCATTTGTCTCTCCTCCACCCTGCCCCTTGGTCCCCCCTTCCCTCAGCACAGGCCCCTTCCTTTCCACACCCCCTTTCCCTTTAGTTCTCCCCTCACCCTTCCCTCACCTTTTGCCTTCCACGTGGAAAGCACTTTGCAGGGGCTGGAGCTGGGGCCACAGTGCTATTTTTAGTACTGCCATCCCAGCCCCAGAAGCCTCCGTAGCCCTGGCCCCAGTCACTCCCAGGGTGGGACCGCATGCTGGGACTAGAGCAGAGGCCACCCATGGTGCTATTGTTAGTACCGTGGTCCTGGTGCCTGCGGGTGGCCCCAGCTCCAGCTGGAGTCAAGCAGCAGCCACATGAGGCCCATTGCAGTGAGGTTGACCTGGCCAGAATGCGCTTCATTCGGCTGCCACTTCACTCCAGCTGGAGCCAGGGCCGCCGTGTGGGGACCGGTACCACAGTATTAAAAATAACATTGCAGGAGGCCCCAGCTCCAGCTGGAGTTAAGCAGCAGCCGATGAGGTGTGCTCTTGGACGCTCCCAGCACACACACACACCCCCTCCCCCACAGCAGCCACTTGGTCTTTGTGTAAGTGATAGGGATGGAGGAGGAGGAGGTGGCGCAGCCAAATCAGGCAGAGAAGTCCCAAAGGAGGGAAGGGGCCATGCAGTGGTGGGGTGGGAGCTGGCAGGGGGTTGCTGGATGGCAGTGTGCACCACACTGGAGCTTGGAGAATACTCTGGGCTCCAGCTTCCAACCCAACCCAGAAACCATGCACCACTGGAAGTGGCCCTGGCTGCCCGCTGGCAAAGCACCCAGGGAGCCGCCTATGTGCTGGGGGAAGGGGACATTGCTGCTGCACTGCGCTAGTGTCTGCAAGGCTGTCCCAGCGGAGGAGGGAAATGGCGGTGCCATTTCTAGCCAAATCTGGTAGGGTTTGCCGGGACATTTCCCCTACATGTTGGGGCACCAGGACAGAGTATTTAAATTTGGGATTGTCCTGGAAAAACCATAGCATATGGTCAGCATAACTATATGAGAATTTTCCAAAGTTACACAGCAAGTCACTGGCATAGGCAGGACTGGAACCCAGGAGTCCTGATTTCCAGTCCCTTGCTCTAACTGCTGGACATTGTCTGTTATTCATTCATTTATTCATTCATTTACTTACTTATTGTTTCATTTTCCTACTCTGGCTTGACGCTATCTCTTTGTAGAACCATTCACACTTGGAAGAGTGATGAGGTAAAAATTAGCTCCAGAAATTTCAAAAAGAATAAGGCACTATTAAGATTGCTTCCATTGCAAGACAGATTAATAGCTACTAAAAAGAAAAAGGGAAGCTCCAGATGACTCATGGAAGTTATCATTACCATAAGAAGTTGGTGTTGCCTTTAGCAGCTGCAACACAGAAGTTAATTTAGTTATTTCCTTTGTGGTTTTTTAGGAACCCTTATAAAGTTTCCCTTGCTTTGTGAACTTCCCAGCACTTTGCACATCACTGCTGTGAACTCTCCAGGGATTTTTTTGGTCAGCATATTTTTATGAATTTCTTTAATCTTCCTGTGCAGCAATGAGGGCCTGATAGGTGTGGCCTTTCAGTATGTTAGCAACCTTGCTTGTGGCACTGATCTATCTCACTGGCTGGTGCTCAGTTCCCAGGGTTCTGTACTAGCCTGGAGTGATTCTAGCACTGCACCTCTAGTAACTAATCTTCAAAGGCATAAGCAAGAAGAGGATTGTGGCTCACTGGAATCAAGGAGAACAGAAAACTAGAAGGTCCATGCTGATATGTATTAGCAGGGGGTATTGCTGTTAGCAGTAGAGCTAATAGACTTTCAAGAACTGCTGAGATAAAAGAATGAACAAAAAAGAGAAAACAAGGAGGGGGAGAATCTTTTCTCTGCTAAATTTGTTGCTGCATTGGAGGCTGAAGGAGGATCCTGGAGATAGTATTTGTTTGTACTGCTCTAAGGCAGCAATTGAATAATAAAGGTAACTCAGGCTAGGGGATTTCCTGATGCATGGAAGAGGCATGGCCACCTGGCAAGATGCACTGAGAGCACACCACAAGTCCTCGAGCAAAGAGGAGGAGGACTTTCAAAATTCCAAAAGAATGCAAAGGGCGGGTCTAAGGATTGGTCACCTGAGGGGAGAACAGTAGAGTTCAAACTGATGACCAGAGGGGCAAGAACAGGCATTATGGGACAGGTACCAGAGGCTATAGTCACTGGACAGAAAGCTCTATGTACTGAGGTGGTTTATCTAGAGCACAGCAACTGCGGAGCTAGAGCATACTAAGTGCCATACCAGTATGGATGCCTAGGAAGTTACGATTTATTGCACAGTAATTTGTAGATGTAGACTTGTCCTTATTAAGACTTCACTAGTATTGCTGGAACTGGAGTCAAAGGACTCTGATGTAGAACCACACACCCCAAGTGAAAGCTTTGGTTAACTCCCCTATTGCTCTAGTCACTGGTGTGCCTTGTTTTGCCTCCTGTTATAGAGATTCTGGGAATCCTAGGTGTACCCAGTTCCATATCTTTTACAAGAAGTTTCCCTTTATGAGCACAGGGCACATGCAGGGATACTGCGGCATAGATGAAGAAGCAGATGTTGTTGGTGCTCTGTAACTGTCA
Organism: Rafetus swinhoei; assembly: GCA_019425775.1. NCBI lineage: Eukaryota > Metazoa > Chordata > Testudines > Trionychidae > Rafetus > Rafetus swinhoei. Next base: position 7,984,676 of record CM033438.1, read on the forward strand.
GCTGCTGATGCACACGAAAGCCTTTCAATTCCCTGTCTAACACAGGACAAACGGAGTGTGATGAACAATTTATCTCAGATGACCAGGCCCGTGGCTGGCATTCCTGTTCACATGTGCAGTATACCTGCCAGCGTGACAGACTGATGGCCATTTGGCATCATAATAGGATTTGTTCCACATCTATAAACAGTTATCCTAAATATCATCCCAAATCCTTTGATGCCCAGTGACAACCTGTCTGATTAAGTATTTTCCTGAATAAAGCTGTATGAATTGAAATCGTCAGGATTTCCATGTATATGGATTATATTTTGTGTCTTTTATAATAATGATGCAGCTAGATCTTATTCTAACACTGAAGGGACTCAAACTGGAGAGAGGACTCACCATAGCTGTTATAAATAATGGTGGCAAGCTGTTTCGGATTATCAGCAAAATAACTTGTTAGCCTCTTGGAGAACACATGCTTAATTAGAGTTGGGTGACACAGATGGGTGGCTATTAAGGGCATTTGTTTGGGCCTTGGAAAAGAGCTGGCACCAGTTGATATGGCTTTTACCACCTTACCCGGTGACAATTTGCAAATCATCGTCCTACGTAAGATACCAGGGGCCTAATTCTACCTTCATTTGTGCTGGTGTACATCAGGAGTAATGTCACAGAAGAGAATTACGTTACCCAGGTGTAAAACAGAGGTCAGATTCAGGCCTCACATTTTGTATTTCCAAATCTTTCTTGTTTTGGAAATCACCTTCACCAAACAGTGCCAGCTAGTAGGATTTCATTGTTAATGAGATGATGGACGTTCAGATGATTGCATTCTGAGCATGATGAAATCAAGGAAATGAAATCCTCTTGGGAGGGAAACCTGGGACACATTTGCAAATTAAATGATAAAACATTTTCTTTAATCCTATTTTGACTCCTAATAAAGGGCTGTGAGAGGCAAAGCTCAAGATCCCAAACTTGCAAAAATTTGGAGATGGTTTGATTTGGGGCTCGGGGGCGGCGGGGGGGCATTTGGATCTGGGGGGATCAGCCCAGAGCTTCCATTCCAGGAAGCTGCATTTATTGGTTCATCACAATTGGGAGGTAGGTAGTCTGACTTAAGAGTTGGGAGCCAAGAGGCAGTCTGGATCTGGATACTAGGACACAAGAAACCTAGACAGAGCAGAGGAGAGACCAAAATTACCATGTCAGGAAGAAGGTTACCAGGAGATCACAGAGTGAGATAGGTCAGAGACTTCAGGACAGCAGAGTCACTGTGGTAGTCAGAGTCAATAGCAACAGCAGGTAGAACAATGGAGATAGTCCTACGCACAGAAAACTTCCTGTTCTGCTGCTTGGTTTAAGTGAAGCAGGGAACCAATCAGGACCTGCAGAATTTCACTAATCAGAGCCCAGGACTGAAGCCCTCTGTTAAAGTTGAGCTTCAAGTACTGGCAACAATTAACAGATCAGTGGCTGGTAAGTCAGGACATGCTGGCTTCTAAGGGTCTTGAGGACTGAAGTTTGAAACCTCCGGCTTCTGACATGGTTATGTCAAGGTTCTGGGAGTTAGGACTCCAGACTTCCAATGACTAGTCAGCAACTGAGCTTCTGTGGCCTGAATTCAGAAGTAGTGAGCCAGTGACACTCCCAACAGTTTCACTGAGAGCTGTGGACGTTCCACTTTGCTGATAGTCATGCCCTCAATGTCTGTGGTTGAACACCTCAGAACCGAGACCCCCGCAAATGTGGAGACCAGTTTTGAAAAGTATGGCCTGAGGGCACCTCTCTCTGGATGCTAAAATTTCCTCTTGAAAGTGTTGGATCCTTGGCATCTTCAGCCATCCAGCAATCTGCATTGAGGTTCAATCCTGTTGCCACTGAAGGCCATGGAAGTTCTGAGTTCTTCAGAAGTTCTTAAATTTCATTTTCAAACATGACTTAGATTGTGTTTACCCTGTAGTCACAACTGTGAGCCTGTCTGACTTGGGTCAGTAAGCAGTCAGAACCGGGATCCTAGGACCCTGCTGTGAGGGTTGAGGTGGCTAGACCAAGCTCCCTGAGATTCGGGTTCAAGCCCTGTCATTTTGCAGAGTGAATGCATGTAGACCCAAATCAGAAGGTCTACGTAGTGAGGCGTGGACATGTTAGGATGGTTCTGAGACCCAGGTCTAACAATTATAATTCCAGGTTTACAATGCAGTGTGAACCTTCAAGCATGAATTTGGAAACACCAGCTCTACAGGCGCAGGCCCCACAGACCTGGGTTTACAATGCAGTTTAGGCATATCCTTAGGCACACAGGAGCCTAAATCCTATTGAAAATCAGTGGGATTTAGGTGCAAAGTCAGTTAGGTATTTTTGAAAATCATATCGTATGTCTTACTGTCTTTTGTGGAATAAATTGACAAGCCCAATCACTCACCCTAAATCTCAAATTTCACATTCACCTCCATTCAGCGTGAGTCTTGGATCTCTAGTAAGCAATCTGAAAATGAAATAATTAAGTAGTCATAGCCTTTTTATCCCACATATACTCCAAAACCAGAGCTTTATAAGGCACACACAAAAAATCAAAATATATTTTCAAAAGTTTGTAGTACAAATTACCCTATTTAAAACCCCAATATTTTCTGTTTATAAAGTGAAAAACATGACTAGTTTATTAAGGGAAAGTACTCAATAATGAATTATCTTCAGAATACATTTTCTCTGGGCTGCTGTTGCTACTTTACCTTATGAACAGAGATGGTTATTCTGATTGTAATTGAAGTGGGTGGTATGATTTTTCTGGGCATTTATTTAGTTTAAAAATGAATGAATCTCATAAAAACAAATCAAAACGGTGGATAATTACTATGCAGCTAATGTATTATTTTTAAGCAAATGGGCAGAGTTCAAACTTCCTTCTGAATTATATTTACATTATCTGAACTTCTTATTTTTTCCTGTAGTGGAAAGGAGTTTCCCCCCACTAATTACTCTTTAATTGAGGAGTCTTCCCACTGAAGTTAATGGATAATGCTTTGCTGTTAATTTTCATTTATTTTTGGGTGGTCAGGTTTTGTTACAGTAAAAAATTCCTGTTAAAAATTAGCCAGATTCATGGAAAACTCCCAAGCATTTCTGTACTGATGATATTGTGCTTTTTTAGATGTCATGAATATTCTGTTACTCCTTTTTTGACCAAACAGCTACTCAAAGCTACTCAAAGTCCAAACAGCTACCAAACAGCTACTGGGAATGTCCTAGCTGGAAGTATAAATTGATGAGGGAGCCAGGTGTTTTCCTTGATGCAGTCTTGTTTACTTATAAGGTGTGAAAAAGGATGTTCCTTTCTGACCTCAGGAGCCTGACGCGTTGATAGAGGTCATGGCTAGTCCCATCCAAACCTCCAACCTAGTCACCGGAGGGTTTTTTTCAAAGATTTAATATAAAATGGTTGGTTGTAAAGCAGGGACTTTATTTTACCAGATGGGCTTATGAATTGGGTTTCATAAATAATTGTGGAGCTTTAAAAACTGTTATGAACTTGTTGCATCTAGAGCATGACATGGAAATATTCCATTTTACCACCTGTGCAAACTCAGTTACTTTATAGTATTTGGGACCAATCAAAACCCTATTGAAGTCAAGTGGGAAAAAATTCATTGACTTTAGGGTATTTTGCCCATTGTAGCCACCATCTGTACTTCCGTATTTCCTTTGTAAACCCCAGGAAGCCAAAATGACTTTGACAAATTGGAGAACTAGTCTGAAATCATTAAATCAACAAGATGAAATTCAATAAAAGCAAGTGCAAAGTACTTTACTTAGGAAGGAAAAATCAAATGCACCATTACAAAATGAGGAATAACTGGCTAGGTGACAGTCCTGATGAAAAGGATATGGAGTTACAGTGGATCATATTGTATATGAATCAAAAGCATGATGCATTTGCAAAAAAAGCTAATAATATTCTTGAATGTAATAATAGCAGTGTCATACATAAAAGTCAAGAGACACATGTAATTGTCTTGCTCTGTTCAGTACTCCAGCTGAGGCCTAACCACTGCCATGTCCAATTCTGGTTGCCATAAGTACAGAAGATATGAGCCAATTGGAGAGACTCCTGAGAACAGTAACCAATGAGGAAAGGTAGGGAAAAAAGGCATGTTTAGTCTGAAGAAAAGACTAAATGGGGACTTGATGACAGTCTTCTAATATGATCAGAAGATAAGAATGGCCATATTGGATCAGACTAATGGTCCATCTTATGACAGTTGGTAGTGCCAGATACTTCAAAGGGAATGAACAGAAAAGGGCAATTATTGAGTGATCTATTCCCAGTTGTCCAGTCCCAACTTCTGGCACTCAGTGGCTTAGGTACACTTGGATCATGGGGTTTATTAAGGGCTGTTATAAAAAAGGACTGTGATCACTTGTTCTTCATGTGCACTGAAGGTAGGACAAAAATAACAGGGTATGTCTACACTTGCAGCCTATTTTGTTAAACCTCATTGCAGGAGGAATAACAGGTAGTTCGAAATAGGGCTTTATTTCGAATGCCCGTTTCACTGCTGCATGTAGACGCGGGCAGTTATTCCGGGCTTGTACATTTCAAAAATGGCGCCCGGCCGGGAAGATGCAAATCAAGTGCGGGATATTTAAATCCCAGGCTTGATTTGCAATTCTGAATGCCTACATTTGCAGCCCTATTCCAAAATAGGCTGCAAGTGTAGACGTACCCACAGGCTTAAGTGTCAACAATGGAGATTTAGGTTAGATATTAGAAATAAGTTTCTAACTACAAGGGTATTATGCTCTGGAACAGGCTTTTAAGGGAAACTGTGGAATCCCCATTAATGGAAGTTTTTTAAGAACAGTTTTGACAAACACCTGTCAAGGATGGTCTAGGTTTACTTGGTCCTGCCTCATGCAGGGGGGCTGGATTTGAAAACTTCTTCAGGTCCGTTCCAGCCCAACATTTCTATGATTTAATGGTTTTTTAAACTCAAGATTATTAAATTTGAGTCTATAAACCAGATTCTATTCTTAGTTGTGTCTCTACAGTCTACGAATATGCTAGTGTATTTTCAAAGACAAAAAATCAGTTCAGTGCTTAACACCCATTGACTTTTTCTGAAAGTTAGACACCAAACTGCCATTTGTGCCTCTGAAAAATCTCCCCCTTCATCTTCAACACAATCTGCCTTTCTTTTAGCCCGATCTCCTTGCAGGCCTCTTGTGTAACTCTCACTTTGCTGCTCTTCCACATGCATGTAACAAGATCAAATATGGCCAAAGTATGTCGGCAGCTTTAGCACAGCTCACAGACAGGTAACCTTTACACTGTTGTCTTGAAGGTGTATAAATAGCAGAACAAATCAGACAAGTTATTTTTATCTATCCTCTTTAACATCAAAAGAGGCTTCAATAAAACAATAGTAACCATCCTAAGGATTTATCTGATCTGAGAACTGGGAGTTTAGCTGATGTTTCCTCTGATTTCCTATGCTGCCATTCTGCTCTATTCAGCCATACTCATTTGTTGTCTGCATCCGGTGATTGTAACAGGAAATGGTCTTTGAGTGTCAGTAACAGGATGTTCTCTACAATCAAAACTGGATCCTACAGCAGTGAAATTTCCTCTTTGCTCTGCGGATGTGATTGGCTGACCTTGGCATTCAACTATAATACAGTACTTTAAAAGGGAGCAGCAAAATCTGTGCCACTGGTATGTGTTCACAAGTATACCAGTGTAAGAGATTGGTACAGGTAGCAAATCATGAATAGTCTTCCAAATAAAATCTGAAGATTTGTTTGTATTGCTCCTGTTCATGATCACTTTAATTGACAAGCATTCTGATGAGTGAGGTCTTGTTTGCAGAAAAGAATAGCATTGCAAATATTCTCACAAACAAATATACTGAGCCACCATCTACACTATTTGGAATAGTTCTTTTCATTCATACAGAACTGTGGGATGATGTGCCATGTCCTCAGGCTTCCTCCAGCAGTAACACAGAGATAGGGTTACCACCCTCTACACCAGCGGTGGGGAACCTTTATTGGGTTGGGGCCGCTGACCCAGAGAAAAATCAGTTGGGGCACACACAAGTGAGACACAAAAAAGAAAAAAACAAACCCTCACTGATGTGACCCCTGACTGAGAAGGAGAGACACTCCCCATATTCCTTTCACACTTCAGAAACTAGCGGGGCCAGTCTTGTATGCTTCAGCCCCATGGTGGAAGGGGCTAGAGCACCAGTGTGGGCTCCCCAATGCTGGTGGGGAGCCATGAGCCTCTGGGGCCAGATACTGCCCCCGGGTCTTAGATTCCCCAACCCCACTCTACAGTATAATATAGCCACTGAGATCAGCTCAGCTCTGGGAAGGCTCAGCTAAAGAGACTTTCCTCAGCACCCAAATGCAAAACCTCAATGGGACCTAAACCCCAGATAAATCCATCTTACTCTGTATAAAGTTTTATATCAGGTAACTTCATGTTCGCCTTCTTTCTCAGGGTAAAGCAGGCGTAGCAAAAATCTGCTATGACCAACCCTGACCATCATAGAATCCTAGAATCCTAGGGCTGGAAAAGACCTCAGAAGGTCATCAAATCCAGCCCCCTGCCCAAAGCAGGACCAATCCCAACTAAATCATCCCAGCCTGGACTTTGTCAAGCCAGGACTTAAAAACCTCTAGGGATGGAGATTCCACCATCTCCCTAGGGAGCCCATCCCAGTGCTTCACCACCCTCCTAGGGAAATAGTTTTTCCTAATATCCAACCTAGATCTCCCTCACAGTAATTTGAGACCATTGATCCTTGTTCTGCCATCTGTCACTACTGAGAACAGCCTCTCTCCATCCTCTTTAGAGCCTCCCTTCAGGAAGTTGAAGGGCATCACCAAGGGCAAGCAGAAATCTTAATTGCAGGGTATGGCAGAGGCTGGAACAGTCTCTTAGAACTACCAGGCAGCTTGGAGTAGTTCCCTGACAAGGTAACAACATTGAACAGACAAGCGGGGCTGCTTTCATTAGGACCCAATGTACCCGTCTTGAGGTCATCTGGTTAGGCCCTTGGTTGTGGATTGGCTGGACCTTTAGGACTCACTGGGGGAATATACCTCAGATCAGTGATGCTCAGACTTCGGTGGTTCAGGAGCCAAATTAATGATCAGTATTATGCAAAAGATTCTGTTAAATAGTAGGGCAGGCAAATATTGAGTGTTATATATATATCATTCTATATATAATTCTCACAGCAAAATGACTAAGTATTATTATTTTATCAGCTACAATTGGTTAATAACACAGTAAAGGCATTCTGATTGGTCAATAAAGATAGCTTAATAATTAAATCACACCACATTTTAATATCATGTGCTGCCAAGAGCCACAGGAGACTCATTAAAGGGCCACTTGCAGCTCAGGAGCATCAGTCTGAGTATCATTGCCTCAGGTATCTCATCTGTCTAGAGCATGCAGGTTCAGGAATGACTCATCACACTCCAAACACCAGCTCTGTGGAGCATGCTTGAAGCAGGAGAGAATACAGCTTGTTCTGCTACAGCTCAGCAGGCACTGCAATAACGGCACTAAAAACTCATTGTTGTCAGTATGCTACACTTGATCTGGGTCACAAGGCCCATGAGGCATGGCTATGTGCTGCACTGTAAGGCTATTCTATAGTCTGTTTTTTCAGATCTGTTTTCTGCTGGTGGTGGGGATGATTCTATTCTCCCTCGTACTGGTCTACATGAGTGAAGCTCTGCTGGTATCAGTTGAGTTACTCCTGATATACGTGGTGTAAATAAGAGCAGAATCAGTATGAGTGTATCCAACATGGGATAGAAAACCGCAGCAACACCTCTGCATTACTAAAGTCTATGAAGTATCTCCAAATTGCTAGGATAGCTCCTCATTTTCACAGGGAGACCTTTCCATTCATGGTGACTGAAGTGGGATCTTTTAGGCTATTGAATCTGCAAAGTAACAAGCCTGCATCTGGGGCAGTCATCACATTTATGCATTGTACAGTTAGGTGGAAGCTCTTCTTATTCACCTCTCTCTGCTGTATGTTTGTGTCGTTCATGCTACAAAGTCTAAGACCAACAAGGAAAAGTCTGTGCTAGCTTTAGAGCTTGAAGGGGAGCTGCTGAAATAATGGTGCTTCAGCACTGTGTGTGTGTGTGTGTGTGTGTGTGTGTGTGCACGCGTGTGCTTCTGTCTTGCTTGCTCTCTCTATCTTCCATCCCAAGGGACCCTTCTAGCTTGCGAGCAAAAATGCAAGAGTAACAAACATGATTTCATATCAGGAGTCTGTAAAAAAACAAGCTGGGCTTTGTTGTGAGGTGCAATTATCCTTTAAGACTAGATCAAGCTCTTTACAATGGTTATAATTGTCTTCATGCAAAGACAGTAGCTTCTCATTTATGCTTTCAAAGACACTTTAGTTTTCACACTGAGTCTAAATACCTTTAAAAATCTAGGCCAGAGTTTTCCAGTTTTAGTGCTATGTCTAGAGAGGATCTATAGGTGCAAGGGCTTGAGCCTATGAGTGACAATACTGATCATAATTGTTACTGTAAACCCTGATAGGATGAGCTCCTCCACGTCATGATGAAACTGGGCACCCACTTGATCTTAGAGCCTCTGCTGGATCCCAGTGAGATTAGGATATTGGTTACCATTATGGGGCCAGTGATGGGCAAATGGGAAAGACTAGTGCCAGATCTCTATCAATAAAGTGGAAAGCCTTGGGCTTTCACTTTGGAATAAAGATGTTGATGAAGCCCATCCATTCCACAATGCACTGCCTGACAGAGCTATTGAGTTCAGCTTTGCACACCTTTAAATCATGCAAGCAATCTTTAATCACCTCAGCAGATCATTTTGGTAGGTGGATGAATGAGAGGCATTCATAACCTCCACTTTGGTACTCCAAATGGCCACTGGTGTGGAGTATCCTTAAGGAATGTATTTAGGAGCTCACTGCCTCCAGATTTGGACAAGAGGCTTCTTACTACAGCACCACTTTCCACTGGAATATATGGGGGAGGAAGGGAAGGTAGTAAAGAGCAATTTATCCTTTTTGCTGAAGGGGGTTGCTCTGCTTCAGTTGCACCAATGGCTGGAATTCCCCATGTACACAAGGTTGTCAGCTGAGGCAGACATGTCCTGGATGACTTGGTTAAACAGAGTAGTGGTAGAAGGTGCTGTGTTTCACAGTTATGAACATTAAAGGATGGTTCCCCACTAAACACCTATCTTTCTACGGGATATATGGCCCTTTTTTGCATAGTATTTGAGCTCATCACAATATGTAATATATGTATTATCTTCACAACACCCTTGTGAGGCAGGGCAGTGTTGTGAAGATACTTATTTTAGACAGGCAACAGATTTTCAGATGCAGATAGGCACTTAATGGGATTTTCAACAGTACCTAAGTAGGTTAAGTGCCTAGTTTTGAATCAGAGTTAGGCAACTAACCTGCTTAGGCATTTTTGGAGTTCCTCCTAGACTTGTATAAATCAAAATAAGCTACACAAATTGAGCTACGTCAATTGCATAGCTTATTTTGAAATAGCTTATTTCGAAATTGAGAGTGTCTACACAGCACTTATTTCGAAGTAGAGCACTCTTCCTCCAACTTCCCTTACTCCTTGTACAATGGGGGTTCCAGGAGTCGGAGTGAGAAGTCCTCCAGTGGACAAAGTTATTTTGAGATAACGCTAGTTATTTCGAAATAATGTTTCAATGTAGACGTACCCTAAGTGATTTGCCCAAAATGTTTGTGGTAGAGCAGAGAATTGAAGCCAGTTCCCTGTTTCCCAGGCTAGCAGCCAAAACACTAACCCACCCTTCCTACATTTTCCTTTAAATAAGTAAAAAATTGAAATGTGCATCTTGCAACTCCAGTTCCTGTTGGTGCAGAGCTACAGAAAGAGCCTTATTCCCAGAGCACAAGAGAGGGCTTCTGTAGCCAGACATGAACCCCATCTTGTTTCCCCCCCAACCCCAGAGAGCAAGAGAAAGGCAGTCAGCCTTTGATGCCCTGGGAACGCAGGTGTGCTGCCTGTCCCAGACTCTACCATAAACAGAAACCAGACAGTAAATGGGCTAGCTGACGACCCGAGGCCTCCGTCGCCTGATGGCTAGTACCAGTAATTGACACGCCTGCACTGTCCCAGGAGAGGAATCTTCGCCCATCACATACTAGAAGTGCCCATTGTCTGCATTTTCCCAGGTGTGAATTATGCTTTGCACCCTTCGTGGGAAACTTGGCATTCAAAGCCATTTTTCCTAATTGGCCACTTGAGACCAGGAAGAAGCCTACGTGACCTAAGGGGTATAAGAGGGGTTTAGTAGCCCACCCCATTTGAGCTCCAATCATCTATACCTGCTGGCAGGTATTGATTGACTCGAGGTCTGTGGGGCGCCCAACCTCGCCCTACTTCTTCCCGAGGGATTGAGAGAAAGACGCTGGCCACGCCAAGTCTGGAACGCAGGGGTGAGAATATATACCTGCTAGGTGTCTATTTTGCATGCATTTAATAAGAGCTCAGAGAACCAAAAGGGTTTCATGGTACCTGTAAGTGACTTTTGTTTTAAGTGTAATTTCTGTCCTGTCCTTTTGTAGTGGCTGTGTTATCTGTAACACAGCAGTAGCATTTAACAGCTAAGTTTACCCTGTAACAATAAAATAGTAACTGTTTAAGCTTTAACCTGACTCCTTCAGTTGCTGTAACAGAACCAAGCACAATTTAAAAGAACTCCAGCCGGTCATAAGGGACAGATCCGTTGGGGCGCCCGTCTTCCAGGTTGCCCGCTGCTAAGGACCCCAGTCCTGGCAGTTGAAGTCTCGGGTGTATAAGCTTTTCCCTGTAAACTTATTGGGGCGCCCGTCAACCTCTTCCAGGTTGCCCGCTGCTAAGGACCCCGGTCCTGGCAGTTGAAGTCTCGGGTGTATAATACACACACACACACCACTCACTGCCCTGACCATCGGCTGACAGCTTCCCAGGGATCAATCTGTTCCCTGTTGATATGTTATGAGGACTCCCAACTTAAAAAAATATTACTTCATTGCAATCACTAGAGCTGCACTTAGATCAACTCACCAGACATATCCTGGCTGGAAACTGATCAAGAGGGATTAAAAGTCAAACTGACAATGGAATCAAACTGAAGAGATTAAGGCAAACTGCAGTAGCATTTTTTGTTACATCTACTTGTTGGGGGGTGTTGTGAGGCCTAATTACTGTTTGTGAATCAGTTTGAGATCCTCAGGTGGAAGATGCTACATATAGAACACATAAGTAAGTACAGAAACATCCCAGAAAATGAAATATTTTGTGTTTAATATCTGTTTAATTTTTCTCCTTTGACTGATGCTGTCTCTGAATCTTGAAAGTAACATTTTTATGATCAGTTTTGGTCTATTTCCATTTAGCCATATTTAGGGGAAAGGTTATTACAATCTAGAGGATTTTTCTCTAGAAGAAGAAGAAGAAGAAGAAGAAATAATAATTAATTAAATTAGTTTAATTTATGCTGTCCTTAGTGAGTGGTGTCTTTGATAGAGCATGTACTGCCACATTCTAACTGAATGAACTTAAAAAACCTATCTTGAAAAGTTAAAACATCTGATCTGGAAATAGAAAACCAAAATAAAACCAAACCAAACAAAAAAAATCCAGGACTTTTGAATAAATTTTAGAATTTTACATGAACACACCAAACTACTAAAAGGCTTTGTCCATAAACTAGGGTGAATAATGTTAATTTGTTACTGTTGATGGCAGCAATAAAGAGAAAATAAAAACTGGTTAACCTGTAAATTGTTGAGATGCTTCTCTTGTGCACTTTGGAAATTAATCAGTTGTTTTATGGAATATCTAATTACCATTGATAAAAGGAGGTTTATTTAATATATTTTTCTGTATTTTAAAATAACTAACCTTTCTTTCTTTATATAAATTCATTAACATTTTGGAAACATTTTTACTCCTATCATGGCACTCTTTAATAACCCAAAGCCCATCTGCTGTGTGATTAGGCTTCTGACAATGACTGTACCAATCACCGGTCAGTGAACCCCTCATCATAAGAAGAGAAGACACTGAGATGATGCTTGCATGAAAAAGAAGCTTAGTAATCAAACTTGCAATTTGGGCTTAAAATAAACAAATGTCAACAAATAAGCTAGAAATTGATCAATATAGAAAATAGAAGATGCTCACCAAGCTTTGCCCAGTCCCTTTTTCAGTCTTGTCTTTGCCTGCATGTTCTTAGGAAGGGATTCTTAGGAATAGGATCAAGGTCCTTACAAGTACACAATACATAGAACATACATTCATCTCACTGTGGTTATATGTCAGCCGATGGTCAGGGCAGTGTGTGTGTGTGTGTCACCCAAGTCTTTGACTGCTAAGGCACAAAGCCCCGCCGCAGCGGGCAGCCTAGGAGAGACTGAAGGGAGCCCCGAAGTTTAACGTCCGTGACTTTACTGCTAGGACCGGGGTCCCGTCGCAGAGGGCTGCCAACAGGCAGACAGACGCCCCTTTTTTAATAGGAAGAGTTTATTACATCTCAGATTTTAGCTGCTAGGGTACAGGACCCCTCCGCAGCGGGCAGCCTAGGGAAGACTGAGAGATGCCTCAACGGATCTGTCACCTGGGAGTGACACGATCCAAATGCCCAAGCTCTTCCTATACCTGTCCCTTATGACCGGCTGAAGTTCTTACTAAATTGTGCTTGGTTCTGTTACAGCAACTGAAGGAGTCAGGTTAAAGCTTAAACAGTTACAGGTTTATTAAAGAAAACTTATAAAGCATGTGATTACAATGGCTATTGCTCTACTTCTTAACTGCTAGCAAATATAGATCTTAAAATGGTTACAAAGAATAAAGAAGATTGAAAATAATGGTACCAAGTGACAGCTTAATCTTTAAAGAGCTCTATCCTATGCATGCACTAAAACAAAAGGACACATATGGGTACAATTTTTACCCCCTTCTGCGTCGCTTGGTCCCAGTGTGTCAGGCCAGGATCGGTCCCTCAATTCCTCGGAAAGACGAAAATACGAGGTGGGCGTCCCCGTGGACCTCGGGAGGCAATGCACTTAACCCGACCAGCAGGAAAAGGGTGGATTGGCACTCAAAGTGAGTGTGCTGCTGGACCCATCTTTATACCCATGGGGTCACGTATTTCTCTTTCTTATCTGATGCCAAATGGTGCTGGCCTGTCTTTTGTGACGCCAGCTCTTACAAGGGAGCTGTGAACTTAATTTACACTTGTAAGAGAGAGATAACTAAATTGGGGAGTACTGGACATTCTTTTCTCAGTGGGAGATTCCTCTCCCAGGGACGGTTGTGTGTGATCGTATCAACATAGGTGCCAGCTCCAGCAGTTCTCGCAGCCTCGAGGTCAGTTTATTGGTTTGATCACTCTCTCATGTCTATGTTTTCAGCTTACTCAGGGTCAGAATTGAGCCGCCGGCATATCTGGGGCCTCTGTCAAGGCCTTCAAAGACTATGCTGATTTTATTGCTCCTTCTCTGCCCTGTATACAGGTACCTCAGAGGGCAAACAAGATTGATGTGACGGGGCGGGGGCTGTCTGGCTACATTATAGGATGTTGTAAGACTTACCACCAAAGCCAGGATAACCTTCCATTATGTAATCTAGAAGCACACCAAACTTTCCTAGCTTAGGTGTTTCGTTACAAACTTGGAATCCAGTCTAGGGCCATTGAAAGTTTCATACTATGTTCATGATGGGGGGAGGGATAGTGTCAAGCAGAGAACTGACTGAACCAAAACACTGCAATCAAATATCCTTGAACTGTGGAGAGGTTCTGGTCCTGATACCCTGCCTGCAGCCATCTCTTAACTTTATAATGGGCCGAATCAAGCCATGAGGAAGTTTGGATCCAGATAGGAACTTGGTGGCTTTCGTCTATCTCTAATTTTGAGCCCGCCTGGACAATTGATGGGTTTGCTTCATGAAATGTGACAGTCTGATTTATATTCAGATGGAGTTACTGACTTTGCACATATTTGAAAGTTAAGCTATAAGGAGCCAAGTGAACTGAAACCGGAGAAAAGGATCTCGCAGCTACTATGAGCTTTACATAGTACAAACTACAGTTTTTCATTACAGAAATGTAATTTTACAGAGTGAGACTGTAAGAGATTTGTGTAGCTCTGATCTCAGAGTTGAGAAATGGCAAACCAGTTCATTTAAAATAATAGTCACACACACACACACACAATTCTCCACAATTGCCTAGAACTTCTCTTGTTTGTAGAATTGAACTTGAGCCAATCTTGAAAAATATTGAATGTTCAGATAACTTTTTAGTTCAGTTTTTATGCCTTTCCTCTTAGGTTTAGGTGGGGAGCAGAACCAGAACTGGCAGTATCAGGCTTTCAGAGATTGTATGATGGAATTACCTGTGGTAGTAAGGGACAGGACTATATCACTAAGATGCTGCTTTGCCCTGGTCTACATAGGGAGTTATTTCAAAATAACCTCCCTTATTTCAAAATAATAAGCAGAATGTCCACACTATCAAGCCTGCTATTCCAAAATAACAGAGTAGTAATTTACAAATATGTGCACCTGCTTTCTTCGAGGAATAATGCTTATTTTGAAACAGTTTTTTTCGAAATAGCATTAGTGTAGATTCTCTACTGCTGCTATTTCGAAATAACTATTCCCCAGAGTAAATTTAACGTAATTACTCCCCAGTGCTTCCTAGGGCTCTAAGTCTAAGTAGCGCATCCACAATAGTGGAGCCTGCCTCTAATTTCAAGGTTTCCCTGTAATGGGGACACACTATTTCAATTTTGTTATTTCAGGAGCTATTATTTCAAATTCAGTTATTTCAAAATAATTTTCTAGTGTAGACATGCCTTTTCAGTCCTATATTCCTATGAGCGAGAGGCTGTTCTGGAGCAATCTCTAACCCAGCTTGGAATAAAAGTTTAAATCAAACCCTAGCGCATTTTGAAGCATCTTATCTCACCTTTCTTTAAGGGTGGGTGGTACTTTAGATACGGAAGTTATTTTGGTTTTCTCGGGGGTATTTCATTGATGTAGAATGCAGAGGATTACTATTAATTAATGGTAATAAATTAAAATAGGCTGATGGGCAGTGAAGAAGCAGCTCAGCATTTAACAGGGCTGACCCCATTAGTGCAGCTAAACAACTGCAGTTCGTGCCCCTGTGATTGTTTGTTTGGAAAGGATATAATGTTATTCTTTTTCTTTCTCTTCTCCCTTCTACTCCTGAGTGAGAAGCAAAAATCTGTGAACATATCTGCATGGAACTGAAATATGCTGAGGCCCTTACATAAGCCTAAACCCAAATGCTGGCACTTTCAAAACTGCATCTCATGCTGAGGTTTGGGAATGATTTTGATGAGCCTTTTTAGATCACCCCCTCACCCAATTTCTCTTTCCCGTATGTCCTGCAAAGGAGCTGATTCATGTGTTTGTTCCATTTCTAATTATATTTTTTTAATGTATATTCTCAAAGCTGAGATTTACAAAGCTAGAAAATGGCTCGCTTTGCTTTTTTCTCTTTCTCCTTTTTCTCAAATCACTGAGCCATCTGTGGAAATGCCACAATTCAAGCCGTCTGGAGACAGAATCCCACTCTGTGCCTTGTGATCTGCATGTCAAGGTGAAACTGCAATAAGATAATAATGTCACTATCCCCAGAAGGCAGGCGGTAAAAGATACTAATTGCATTTCACTGAAGGCTTCAGAAACACTCAGCAGCTGGAAAGCTGAGAAGAATTTTGATGCTATTCTTATAAAGAAAGATGTTTTTCTTATGCTGTTTGTAAATCTATTAGAGAACATGGGGAGTGGTAGTGGGGGAGGAAATGCATAAAACCAGTTAAAGGCTTAATGTTTCCCATTATATTTTGTGAGCTGTAGGTGGTCTGGAGCTTATGAAAATATAGCATATTCCCTTGTTATCCATACTAATAATTTATTATTATTTATTGTGAATTATTGTTATTTTGTACTTTAAATGGCCGCCAACAAGGTTCTCAGGGCTCTGTACATATAGTTAAAATTTATTATTTTGGTATTTAATGTAATTTTAAAATAGTATAATATAAAAATAATATATCTAAAAAGCCTAATGAAGTTTTAACATTGCAAAAAATATACAAGAAGGCAGGTATTCTACAGAACAGTTGATACTTATTAAACTAGAAAATCTCACAGGAAAGAATGTTATTTCACTCCTTTTGAAAAATGGATGGAGGCAGGGCTGAGGGATCCATCTAAGTAGAACATTCTACACCCTAGGGACAGTACAGTCAAGGCTGGGGAGCCACAAGCCCTCCAGAATGACCGTTGAGGAGAGAGGTCTAGTAGAATATAGTCAATCAAGAAGGGTGAAAGGAAAGCAAACAAGCTTTTTTGTTGAAACTGTGGATTAATGGAGAAATGGATGACCTAGTCAGTTTGGACGTTTATAAAGCCTTTCAAAAAGTTCTTCCTAAGAGACTGTTAGAGAAACTAAGTAGTCATAGGGTTAAAGGCAAAACACTGTCATGGATCAGAAACTGGTTAAGAGAGGGGAAAACAAAGAGAAGGGATAAATGGTCAATTTCCATCATGGACAAAAGGTTCACAGCAGGGTGTCACAAGTATCCCTAGGAGATCTAGTATTATGTAATACATTTATTAATGAGCTGGAAAAGGATATGAAAGCAAAGTAGCAAATTTTGCAAGCAGCCCAAATTTTCTTAGGTTAGTCAAGACTAGGGAAGACAAGGAGTACAGTGTCTAGACACCCAGTTTTTAAAGGGATAATCCAGTATTTAAATTCTTCTGCAGAGCCCCCACTTTTTCTTAAAAATGGGCAAATTGTCACGTATTTTCTGTCTCCTTCCCATCAGGACGGGTAGGTCCTGCTGCTCACCAGCTGCCTGCCCATCCATTAACACTGAATGGGAGTGGTGGGATCTAGTAGCCAACGATGAGGGGTGGGTGTGCAAAGCTGGTGGCAGGGCAAAGCTGCAATGCATGGGGCTGGCCACTCCCACTGCTGTTCTGCCAGCGCAGCCCTCACTGCATGCAAGCTCTCAGCCAGCAAGGCCATGTCCCATTTCTAGCTGTCACTGGCTGCGCACTGTGAGCTGTGGTGACTAGTGAGTGTGGGCAGGTGCTGTCTGGTGGCTGGTTACATGTTGTCTCTGCTGCCTACCCATTGGTCTTTTACAATCTCCCCCTCTCACTGTCCTCTCCCTGCTGTGCCCTTTCATCCCTTTCCCCAAACCCTCTGCTTCTCCATATCCCACCCTGGGTAGAGTCACATCCCTTTCCCAGAGTGCTGTGCAGAGAACTATAACCTTTCTTTCCCCAATGCCTCTGGCCAGGCTGATGCCCCAGGAAAGACCAAGAGCCTCCAATCCAGACCACTGGCCAGGAGGAGCATGCGCACAGCTCTGACACAATGAAGCCTCTTCCCCCCTCCGCTAAGTTCTGGAGTGGCAGGGAGCGGGGAGTGACTTCCACCTTGTGCCCTGACCCTGCAACCTCTACCACAGATCTTGGGGCAGGGTCTTAGCACCCTCTTAACCAATGTTCCTTCTAATCTTTTCCATCCATGTGCATATTTTTCTAACTCTGGGTTGGATAAATTTTGTTATATGCATGGAGGCACATGCAAATGTGCACCACCAGTAGAAACAAAGTACTCTGCTAAACATCTGGGTGGCATTTAAATCTGTCCTAAGTGCATGCACAAGTGCACAGCTTACAGGGAACACTGCTCTTCACTCGCCTCCCCCAGCCCTCACAGGGATGCTCCATCCCCCATGCACCTTCCTCTGCCAGGCCCATTGATGATAATTCCAGGCCCCAGGGCAATGGGGCCCCTGCCTCCTCCCTCAGCTGAAGCCAGAAGTCTGGGGCTTATTTACTGCTGTAGCACATCTTAATGTGCAACAGCAGTAAATAAGCAAAGAAAATGCTAGGAAGTATAAAGATTGGGATTAAAAATAATGCTATGAATATTATAATGCTATTATGTAAGTCAGCGATATGGCCTGTGCTCATTTTCAGGCAAATAATCTTAAAATATATAACTCCAGTCATCTGAAGAAGTGGGCTGTGCCCACGAAAGCTCATAATACTATCTACATGTTTTGTTAGTCTATAAAGTGCTACCAGACGATTTGTTGGTTAAGTTTATCCTATACAGACTAATTCGGCTACCCCCTGAAGCTTAAAAATATATAGCAGAAATAGGGCCTGAGACATTGAAAGACTTGCAAATGAAGAGAGCTCTGAGGTGTAAGAGAGCCCTAGGGAAGCTGCATGGGGGGCGGGGAGCAGCAAATCTGGAAAAGGCTGATTGGGAGAGCCAATCTGGGGAAGGCTTGCTGGAGCAGCAAGATATAAAATGGCTACTCAGCAGAGCAGAAAGAGAGAAGCTATCCTTCTTGCTGGAGGTTGAGAGAGGGGAAAGCAGGGTTGGGAAAATAGCAGAAATGAGAGGAGCGGTGGCTGCCAGCAGTGGAGACTATGGGACAAAATTCCCCACCCCTCTTCCCTGTTTGCCAATGAGGAGATTGGCAGTTTGCCCCTGAAGGCAGGGGATAGATTAAGGATTACAGTTGGCCAGAGGGGCAAGTGAGGGTCCTCTGTCCTCTGGAGGGCAGGGAGATTGTGGGCTGGGATGCAGCCAGAGGGGACCCCAGGTCCAGTAGTGACCCTGACAAATAGTGGAGGTGATGAAGACAGCAGAAGCAATGGAAGTGAGGCATCGCTGAGGGAGGGCACCCTGCTGGAGAAGGATGGAGCTAATTCCTGGAACATGCAGCAGAAGGCACCTGGCAGTGTTCTCTGTAAGCT
Organism: Rafetus swinhoei; assembly: GCA_019425775.1. Taxonomy (NCBI): domain Eukaryota; kingdom Metazoa; phylum Chordata; order Testudines; family Trionychidae; genus Rafetus; species Rafetus swinhoei. The sequence continues at coordinate 8,003,540 of CM033438.1, forward strand.
ATGCACTTGTGCGGCTGTTCAGGAGAGATTTCTATGCTGCCCAGCTGATCAGCAGAGCTCCCACAGTTAGGTTTGTGTTTCTCCTGGGGTGCACATCCGCACATGCCTTGGTACATATACAATTTATTTGGCACGTGGTTGGAAAAAATCCACACGTGGATGTAAAAGATTAGAGGGAACATTGGTATCGGGGGGCGGTAAGCCGTGGGACCATTACAGAGACCATTTAGCTTAGAGAGAAAATGAGTGTGTGGGGACATGATCTACATCTGTAAAACAGTTAGTCCTGTGTATATAAGGCAAATCAGATATGCCTATTCCCCTTTTTTTATAATACAAAACCAAGGAGAAATTCAGTCCAATTGAAAGGCAGCAAAACTGACTGAGGAAATAGTTTCTATGCAAGACATAATTAAGCCATGGAACTCATTCAACATGTTATTGATATCTATGGTAAATGTGATTCAGAACAATTAGAAATGTATATGGAGAATGAAAATATTCACAATTTCATTAGACAAGAGAAAAATACCAGGGATATCCTTCACTAATGTCTTGGCATTAGGAAGAAGCTAGTTCGAAAGATACCATTCATAATGGTCTGTTACAGGTATTCTAGCACCTACCTGTGAAACATCTAGTGTTGGCCACTGTCAAAGATGGGATTCTGGTTTGAGGCAGTATGGCATTTCCTATGTTTCTTTGAATAATCTTATTGACGTCCTTCTAGGATCATCTTTCAATGTTCTTATTCTAATGCCAAACTGATACTGAGAGGCATCCTTCACTATGTAAGTCATTCTTCACATTAACATATTAAACACTAGCACTGTGTATGAGAAAGAACATTTTTGCAATGGTGAGTGGTCCATTTCAAAGGCATTAAAAGACCTCCATCAGCATAGTCTATAGGCAGATCGCAGGTCAAATCCAGACTGCTATATGCTTTTGCACAGATGTTGAAATCTTTTCATTTACTCATTATCAATATTGTTATGATTTTTATTATTATTTTCTTTGGAGTCTGGACCTGGACTATACATTGACCAAGAATTAGAACCTTGACAAAAAATAAATGACTGCCACTGATCTGCACAGTGTATAACAAAGGCCCTATCTGTATTGTGGCTTGGCAGTCCAAAGGAGCAGTGTGTGGTGCAGTTGGTCTGGATGTGTGTCAATCCATTGAGAAGGCAGAGACTAAATAGTTTTGTATTTATTCATTCACTGGTGAGAGTCGGGATTTGGAGGAATAATTTTTTCTTGCTGTTGCTGTTTTGAGTGCTGCACAAACATGCATAGGCTCTGAAGAAATAGGGGCTGGGAAGATTTGGCCATGTTTGCCTCCCCTTGCGGATGCACAAGCTAATCCACTGTGGCACTTGATTCCTGAGACACATGCTACCTTTCAGGAACAAGGACTTCTCCTCGGCTACGTCTACACTGGCATGATTTTCCGGAAATGCTTAAAACGGAACAGTTTTCCGTTATAAGTATTTCCGGAAAAAGAGCGTCTACATTGGCAGGATGCTTTTCTGGAAAAGCCCTTTTCCGAAAAGCATCCGTACAATGTAGACGCCGCTTTTTCCGAAAAAGCCCGATCGCCATTTTCGCAATCGGGCTTTTTTATGAAAAGACTACTGTGCTGTCTACACTGGGCCTTTTCCGGAACAGTTTTCCGGAAAAGGACTTTGCCCGAGCGGAGCAGCATAGTTTTTCCAGAAAAGCAGCTGATTTCTTACAGTAGATCGTCAGTGCTTTTCCGGAAATTCAAGGGGCCAGTGTAGACAGCTCGCAGCTTATTCCAGAAAAGCGGCTGATTTTCCGGAATAAGTGGCCCAGTGTAGACACAGCCCTCCTGTTCAGCTGCTGAATTACATGATTCAAAAATGCACCATAAAGAGGGTCTGTTCCTGGTGATATTTTTAAATTACCAAGAGAATTCAAACTGTATGGTCTTTGTTTCTATCCCTCTTGGTACAAAGTGCCCACCCATTTGCATGTGGAGGGGGAGAAAAGCCGTGTATGTTGTCTGATGGAATTGAGCCCCGTGTGGTGCTTGTAATGAACACGCCATGCTAATCAGGATGCCAGCCAGCCACATGCTGCCAGGATTCCAAACTAAACCCTGTTGCCTAATGGCTCTTTCCTAGCTTGTTTGGCTTTGCTGAAAGGCATGAGGTTTAATTTTTTGTTTTGTTTTTTCCTCTCTGTGACACTAAGCCAGGAAGTTGCAAATGAGGAACTATTTGCCATAACAGGATTTCTCTGTGTAGCCAGCTGCAGAACACTCTACCTCTAGAGGACATTGCTTAAACCTGTCCCAATTAATCACCCCTCACTGACCTGGACCTCGCAGACACTGTGCTGAGCCACTGCTGCCTTCTATTTTATCCAGCTCTAGCTGATCCAGGCAGCCCTGCAGTGGCCCTGTGGCGTATGCTTGAACAATCTTCAGAGTGCCATGAAAGATTCATGAGGGTGAAGTGTTAGCATGTGTACTGACTGGGTAATCGGCTAGGACTGTTCTTCCTGGGTGAGGAGAGGAGAGAAGAGAAGAGGAGAGGAGGGGACACATTAGGAAGTCTTGGCACAGGCAGTTCTCAATATAGCAGCTATCGCTGTAGAATCTGTTATATGTCAAGATGACTGCAGCAGCATCTGTAGAGGAATGCGGAGGGAGAATATTTCTTTTTATACTTGCGCTGGGGTAGGTGGTTGTACTAGCTCAATAAAGAATAAAAAGAAGACTGTTATTAATTGGGCTGGTTCAGTGCATGTGACCACAGTTATCTGATCTCCTTTCTGTCTGTGTAATGCACTCTTCTTTGGTGTCATTCTCTAGATACCATTGGAAGCTTTGTGATTTATAGAATCATAGGTCATGGCTTCAGGAGATCATCAAGTCCAGCCCCCTGCCCAAAGCAGGACCAATCCCAACTAAATCAACCCAGCTAAGACTTAAACATCTCTAGGGATGGAGATTCCACCACCTCCCTAGGTAACCCATTCCAGTACTTCACCACCCTCCTAGTGAAATAGTTTTTCCTAATATACAACCAAGACCTCCCCCACTGTAACTTGAGACCATTGCTCCTTGCTCTGCCATCTGTCACTACTGTGAACAGCCTTTCTCCAGCCTCTTTGGAACCTCCCTTCAGGAAGTTGAAGGCTGCTATCAAATCCCCCCTCACTCTGCTCTTCTGCAGACCAAACAAACCCAAATCCCTCAGTCTCTCCTCATAGGTCATGCACTCCAGCCCCCTAATCATTTTGGTCGCCCTCTGCTGGACCCTCTCCAATGTGTCCACATCTTTTCTATAGTGGGGGGCCCAGAACTGGACACAATACTCCAGATGTGGCATCACCAAAGCCGAATAAAGGGGCATAATCACTTCTCTGGATCTGCTGGCAATGCTCCTCCTAATGCAACCTAATATGCCATTAACCTTCTTGGCTACAAGGGCACACTGTTGACTCATATCCAGCTTCTCATCCACTGTAATCCCCAGGTCCTTTTCTGCAGAACTGCTACTTAGCCATTCATAGAATCATAGAATCATAGAGCTGGAAGAGACCTCAGAAGGTCATCAAGTCCAGCCCCCTGCTCTAGGCAGGACCAATCCCAACTAAATCAACCCAGCCAGGGCTTGGTCAAGCTGAGACTTAAACACCTCTAGGGATGGAGACTCCACTACTTCCCTAGGTAACCCATTCCAGTGCTTCACTACCCTCAGAGTGAAATAGTTTTTCCTAATATCCAACCTGGACCTCTCCCACCACAACTTGAGACCATTGCTCCTTGTTCTGCCATCTGTCACTACTGAGAACAGCCTCTCTCCATCCTCTTTGGAACCTCCCTTCAGGAAGTTGAAGGCTGCTATCAAATCCCCCCTCACTCTTCGCTTCTGCAGACTAAACAGACCCAACTCCTCAGCCTCTCCTCATAAGTCATATGCTCCAGCCCCTAATCATTTTGGTTGCCCTCTGCTGGACCCTCTCCAATGCGTCCACATCCTTTTGTAGTGGGGGCCCAGAACTGGACACAATACTCCAGATGTGGCCTCACCAAAGCCGAATAAAGGGAATAATGACATCTCTGGATCTGCTGGCAATGCTCCTCTTAATGCAACCTAATATGCCATTAGCCTTCTTGGCTACAAGGGCACACTGTTGACTCATATCCAGCTTCTCATCCACTGTAACCCCCAGGTCCTTTTCTGCAGAACTACTACTTAACTGGTTGGTCCCCATCTTGTAACTTTGCTTGGGATTCTTCCGTCCCAAGTGCAGGACTCTACACTTGTCCTTGTTGAACTTCATCAGATTTCTTGTGTGCCCAATCCTCCAATTTGTCTAAGTCACTCTGGACCCTATCTCTGCCCTCAAGCGTATCTACCTCTCCCCCTAGCTTAGTGTCATCCGCAAACTTGCTGAGGGTGCAATCCATCCCCTCATCCAGTAACTATCCAATAAAGATAAAATAAAGATATTGAACAAAACCAGTCCTAGAACCGAACCTTGGGGCACTCCGCTAGAAACCGACTGCCATCCTGACATCGAGCCATTGATCACTACCCGCTGGGCCCGGCCTTCTAGCCATCTTTCTATCCATCTTACTGTCCATTTATCCACCTCCATTTATCCATGGGCTGTCCACCTCCTTCCCATACTGCATTGCCTAATGCTTTTGTCTGGGAGCTGACCTTGTCCGTGAAGACAGAGGCAAAGAAAGCATTGAGTACTTCAGCTTTTCCCACATCATCTGTCACTAGGTTACCTCCCTCATCCAGTAAGGGCCTCACACCCTCTCTGATGACTCTCTTATTGCTAACATGCCTGTAGACACCTTTCTTGTTATCCTTTACATCCCTTGCTAGCTGCAATTCCAATTGCACTTTCGCCTTCCTGATAACTCCTATGCATTCTCGAGCAATATATTTATACTCCTCCCTAGTCTTCTGTCCAAGTTTCCACTTCTTGTAAGCTTCATTTTGTGCTTAAGCTCACCAAGGATGTCCCTGGTAAGCCAATATGGTCACCTACCATATTTACTTTTCTTGCTGTGTATCGGGATTTCCCCTTTGGTAAATAGGCTACCAAAGATTGTAGCAAACCCAGGCCCCAGATTTCAACACCCCCACCTGCATTCTTTGGGAAGGCTCAGAATACTGACCCAAACATTGCTGTGAACTCCTTTCTTTAACATTCGGTGCGAATTTTTATATCTTCTTCCAATCCCATTTTCAGAAGAGTTTTTTCGGGGAAAAAAGCAGTCTGGACGCGGTTCTTTCAAAAAAAAAAGCCCTTTTTCAAAAAAACCCTGTACACCTCATTTTTTTAGGAAGAAGGATTCTTTTGAAAAAGGTGGGGGGTTTCGAAAGTACTGCATCTAGACTGCTTTTTTTTTTAAAAAAAAAAACGCTTCAAAAAATGGAATTGGAAGAAGATATGCAAATCAGTGCCAAATTTGCATATCTTCTTTCGAAAGCTGTGGGCAGTCTAGACATGCCCTTGGCTTGAAAACAAATGTTGGATCTGAATATCCTCTGTGGACCATGGAATAAGGAAATGCTGGCATCAGGCCCCTTTCTGCGCTACCAGCTAAGGGCCCAATTCTGCAAAAGGCATGCCCCAGGCAGAGTGCCTCTGAAATCAACAAGATTTTGAACAAATGCAAGGATCCATACCACGTACTGCATCCCTTTGCAAAACTGGGACCTAATGCAGTCAAACTACAGAACTTCTGAGCTAAAATGGAATTTGTAGGCTAAAGGCATTCAAGGTGTATCCTGTGGTGGAGGGAGAGGGAGAGGGCTTATATACCATAAGCTGACCCTTTTGAAGTCACTGACAAAACTCCTATTATGTATCAGTTCTAATACCATGCCAATCAGGCTATGTCTAGTCTGCAAGCTTCTTTCAGAAGAAGCTTTTCCTGAAAATACCTCCCAGAAAAACTTTTTTTGAAAGAGAGCGTCTACACAGCAAAAGCGCAATGAAAAAGTGTTCTGCTTTTTCGAAAGATAGCATCCACATTGATTGGATGCTATCTCGCATTTCAGTTGTGATTACTGTGGACAGAATGGCCACCAGGGCACCTGTACTTTTTCTTGGAGGCCTCTTCTTTCGAAAAAGCACTCTCTTCTGCGTCCACACGTTCCAAACTCTTTTTGGAAACAGAGTTCTTCCTCATAGAAAGATGTTTACCACTGTCAGAAAAACCCCATCCATTCTTTCGACTTTCTGTTGAAAGAACACAATAGCAGTGTGGACGTAAGTGTAGTTTTTCCAGAAAAACTCTGCTGTGTAGACATACCCTCACTATAGCATCTGAGCTCTTTCCTATAATGCATAGTGATTAACTCTCATATCTTTTTTCTCCATCCCCCCTCCAGAGGGAGAAACATGCATTGGTGGGGGTAGTATACATTTTGCTATGTTGGAGACAGCAAGGTCAAACAAATGTGTATTGCATTTGAGTGGAAGGAGTTAAGGTTTATAGTGGTGCTTAGTTCTAGGGGGAGTTCATTCTACTGGCGCAGACTGTCTGCCATGAAAGTTTTGTCTCCGAAAGAGTGAGTGTTACCTTTACTGTCGAGAGGTCCATTGTGCCACAGGAATGTACCACAGTTTTTCTCCTGGAGCTTTCAGCAAGCTTTTAGATATCCCATGCACCTCAAATATAAGAGCAGAGACCTTAACTTTGTTTGAAATTCTACAGGAAGTCAGCATAGCGAGCCAAGAACATTGACTTTCCTAGTACTGTATCTGCATTACCCTGAAGTTGACCATGTAAGGTTGAATTTATTGTTATTCCTTTGGAAAATCAGGTGTATTGAAATCAACTTTAATGGCTTTTCTTGGGAAAAAAAACCAAAAACCCTTAGATCCTTTGTCTGGTGATGATGGCATTTTTCAGATACGTTGCAAACGAAGTCTGTTACTTATTGTGAAGAGCTACTAACTCTTCCCTTCCTCCTTCCTCCCACCGGCTTAGACAATTGGAGCTTTCAATAAATAGCTCCCAAAACAAAAGGCATGAAAACAGAACTTCTAGCCGCTGCTGCTGCTTGTACCTCCAGGGCCTGGGGCAGTTGCTCCCTTTGCCTCCACCTCTTACCCCAACCTGGGCACTTCCCTAACTTCCCTGCTTTCTAGTAACAAAATAACAAATTCTTGGGAATTTTTCTTTAATGGCCCTTAAAATCAATGGAACAAGCTTAGTGGTCTGAACTCATTGTTTAGAAAATCAACCTAACATTTTGTATTTTGTGTTAATTTTCAGGCCCTCCTTTTCCAAATAAAATCATTACTAGGAGCTTGACCTAAACTCCTAGGCTGTGTCTACACTGGCACCCTTTTTCGAAAAAGGGATGCTAATGAGACCAGTCGCAATTGCAAATCCGCGGGGGATTTAAATATCCCCCGCGGTATTTGTTACATAACTGCCGCTTTTTCCGGCTCGGGGCTTTGCCGGAAAAAAGCGCCAGTCTAGACGGGGATCTTGAGGAAAATAAACCCTTTTCCGCAAGATCTCTTATTCCTACTTGCAAGTAGGTTCAAGCAGAGGTTGGGAGGGATTATGTAGATCATATTCCTCCATCATGGATCTATAGGCCATTTAGAGGGGGAGCATTCAGGACCAGATTGTGACTTGCCCTCAGGGAGGCTGTATTGACTGCAGCCTTTGCGCTCACCTGAGCATATGCAGCATGAGGCTAAAGGTCCTAGTGGAACTAGTCATAACATAACAAGAGCCATACTGGGTCAGATCAAAGGTGCATCCAGCCCAGTATCCTGTCTTCTGACAGTGGCCAACGCCAGATGCCCATAGGGAATGAACAGAGCAGGGAATCATTAAGTGATCCCTCTCCTGTCACCCATTCCCAGCCTCTGACAGAGGCTAGGGACACCATCCCTACCCCTCCTGGCGAATAGCCATTGATGGACCTAACATTCATGAATGTATCTAGTACTTTCTAGTCACTGAAAGACACAAGGCCTAATCTCACCCCTCCATAGCAACTAGAAGATCCAGATGGTCTCCTACAGGCTGCAGACCCAGAGCTCCCTGGAGTAACGTGTCCCGCTGAGCCACCTCACTGCTCCCTAGTGCAGATGTGACTTAAATGCACAATAGGACCATTGACCTTTGAGTTAAACATAGGCACCAGACATGAGCACTCCCTTTCCATGTAACTGTGCAGAGATCACAAATAACCTATATCCTAGTAGAGATCACAAATAACCCTCAGATTTAGGAGAAGGAGATACCTATTGTGCTAGAACAAGGGATAGAAAAAGTATGCTTTGTGCAGACAGTCTCTCCTAATCTCTCCCATGCTTGCTGATTGTTCTAGCACACACAGGGGTTCTCCACCTCTTTTTGAATCATGCCCCCCTTAGCGTTTTTTAACCTAGTGCCTTCACCTCTCCCTACTCCCCCTCACAAGTAAAAAGGATACTACTGTCTGGCACACCAAGTTTCAGGAAAACCACTCCAGCTGGGCCCAGCCCTCCTTCATAATGGGCAGATCTGTAGAGGTTCCCTCAAGGCAGATTAGAGGTCAAGTTGCAGGTTAGGGGCCATCAAGACAGATGTGGGGGGGGGCCTCGAGCTGTCTGGGCCTCCATCAGTTCTGCACACACACCTGCACCTGGCTGGGCTGTCCTCGGGAGCAGGTGGTGGCTCGAGCGTGCAGGCATGCCCGTGTTCCATGTGTAGCACTCCAGAGTCTGTGAGTGTGCATGCATGTGCCCCTGTCCCTAACCTCCTTCCAGCAGTGGCTGGTGGTGGGAGGGCATCCCCCCATTCCACCCACGGGTCCAAAGTATGGGAGGTCTCCCCAGAGCTTGTGAACAGGAGCCCAGAGGTGCTCTGGTGCTGCCTCCTGGGGCTGCATGGTGCAGACTGGTGCTGCATGTGCTTTCACATACACGGACTGCAGCACAATGGCCAGGCCAAGAAGGCCAATCGACGATCGCACCACAGCCCCTCAATGCCCACCACCTCCACCCTGTGTGTGTGAAAACCAAGAGCACTCACCTGATGATCCCTCCCCAGCCTCAGAGGATGCCTGGGAGACATCCAGGCTATGGGGTATTGGCTCCAGGGTGATGGTGGTCACTGTGCTCACCGTTTCCTCCTCTTCCTCCTGTTTCTCCTCCTTCTCCTTCTGGGTTGGGGCTCCTGGGCAGGCAACAATGGGCATTTCCAGCCCCATGTCCACCACCAGGGGAATAGGGTACTCCCTATTCCGCACCACCCCCCTGGATGCGGTACAGGTCCTCATAGTAGGGGTAAGAGTGGGCTCCTGCCCCAGAGCATGAGCTGTGCTCCCTTGCCCTGGCGTAGGTCTGCCAGAGCTCTTTAACCTTGCTCCAGACCTGTTCCGGAGTCCTGTTGTGGCCCTTCATGACCAGGTTGTCAGCCATCTGGCCATAGATGTCAGCATTCCTGCGTCTGGAGTGGAGATCCTGGACGTTCTCCTCATCGCCCCACACCTCGAGGAGGGCCAGGAACTCCGCCCCAGACTAGGACAGTGCTCACCTCTTTTGGCCCCTGGCAGGCTCCTGGGATGGGCAGTGAGCTCTTGGGGGGCTTATGGGTGGGACATAGTGCCCAGATGTGTGCCACTGGCAGCTGTGCAGTGTCTGGAAGCTCCCAAGGCCTGTTTCCTGCCCTAAGCTCTGTCCCCTGTGTCTGCAGCTTTAAGAGCTGTCAGGGAACAGGAACTATAGAGTTGTGATGAGTGTGGATGGAGTGGCAAGCAGGACACCTGTGTTACTTCCTGGAGGCCTCTTTTTTCGACAAAACTCCCTATTCCGTGTCCACACACACCTTTTTCGGAAAAAGCTTTTTCCGAAAAATGCTTATTCCTCATGGAATGAGGTTTACCACCATTGGACAAAGCCCTCCGTTATTTTGACTTTCTGTTGAAATAGTGCTGTTGTAGTGTGGACACTAGTATTGCTTTCTGGAATAACAGTCGTTATTCCGGAAAAACGGTGCATTGTAGAAGTACCCAAAATGCTGAAAGAGGGTGCTCTGGTAAGGATGTACTATAATTCCATGGCATAATCCTAATAGCAATACATAAGTATTGGTGTCATTATTGGGAACAGATTTATAAAGAGATTTAGATGCCTAAAGATGCAGACAGGTATGCAGTGATATTTACAGAAGCACTTAATCAGGTTAGGCATCTAACTCCCATTGAAATCAATAGGAATTAGGCAGCTAACTCCTTTAGGTGTTTTTGTAAATTTCACTAGGCACCTATCTGTATCTTTAAGCCCTTCAGCCTTTGATCTATATTTGTTATTTTTTCTTGCAGCTATAGTAGTATTAGTTTGACAGTAATAGGTCTTCTGTTGTCTGAATTTCTGCAGTAAATTTACCTGTGGCTTTTGTTATTTGCATGTGGGGATTTAACAGGAGAAATTATCCCACTGGGAGGTGCTGTTTAATTTTGGAGGAACCACTTTCTTAAGGTGATATAAATCTGATTGTAATGACATGGCTACTGTGGCAATAATACAACAGTGATAAAACTCTTGTGGAACTAATTGTATTTTAGTACACCAGTGTGAGTACCCTAAGGGCTATACAGTAAATTAATTTAGAAATTAGTTAAAATAGGCCAAATCTTTGATTCCTTAGTTGGTTTTTGCTTAGCACAAGTTCTGGAACATGGTATTCCTGAATAAGGACCGAATAAAACCAGAATTGAATCTGGATTTGGGCGTATCATCAGTACTGTATGCAAGCCTGATCCTGCAAAAACTTGCTGCCCAATGTACTTTTTACTGCTGTGAATAGTCCCATTGGACCTGATTCTCTTTTCACTAAGGGCCCTTGGCACTATTCTGTTAGCACAAAGGGGTCTTAAAGTGAACATAAATTACATTTACATACCCTGTAAGGACACATACTGCCAGAGTGGTACAAAGTGACTTTAATGTAAATGAGAATCAAATCCAGTGAGACCATGTACACTTGGCCCATTGACTTCAGTTTTTTCAATGTTATCACTATTAATAGACCCAAGCTACAAAATTCAGGTCTGGATTTCAAACACTCCAAAGTTCAGGAGGAATTCTGGGTTCATAATATTATCCAGTATTGTACTTGTCTTGTTTAGACCAGTATTGTACTTTATCTGTGGACCTGCTTTACTTAGTGCTTCATAGAATGCATTTCCACTACTGAGATCCCTTGTTTTCTTTGAAAAATTGCTCTAATGATAACTAAATTCTATACCCACACATCAGTCAAAGCATCCAATGCTAAGTCCTCCTGGGCAGAATTTTAATTTTTCTTAATATTCACATATTTAAATTAGCAGATTGTGGAAATGAGTAATTGTTCCTTTTCTAGCAAAACATTCTAGGATCTGCTCAATACAACAGTTCTGTATAGTACAGGGCTGCTGGTAATAATGCTGCCTTAGCTGGGGCCTCTACAACATATTAAAGCTGAATGTTGCATCATCAGTTCAGCACTGTTTACTGGGGGAGGGAAGGAGGAGAAAGCTTAGCCTTTTATTCCCCCGAGAGTGCAGAATGCTGATGTCTCCAGTCAGCCCAAATCTAATCTCTGAAGGGAACAGATTTTTAAAAAGCCAGTCCCTCAACTCCTAGCCCTTTTTTCCCCCTCCCCTCAGGTGATTTCTGTCTTCTGGGTTGGAATACAAATATGAAAACATGACATTTAAAGTGTGTGATGGATATTATATTCTGGACTTGTTTCCCTCCTTAACCTCTTAATCGTGTGCTTGTTTGTGTGTGTATGCCCATATAGACAAATACACATGCGCACATAGCACTTGATTTTGTGGGGATTGCCCCCCTTTTCCCACTTAATGTGGATTTCTCAGTGGCAGCTTGCCAAGCTGGATCTGCAAAAAGAGGGCAACATGAATTGTGTGGAATTTGTCAGCTTGTATAAGTAGTTGGCTATGTCTCCTCTGTATAGTTTGTACTGTGTGGTATGTAAATACTATTGTTCTTTTGTTACTGTTCATGGTAGGATTCTGTGTCTCTAGGTACACAGCCTTACTGCCTCTTTAAGTGGATGTTGTTCTGTACTGTACATTTCCCAGCGCAGATCAATACAACAACAATGGTAGGAAGACAGAATGAAGATTACAAAAGTGGAAAATCTCTGCTAATAATGCTCTGGGATCCAGTTTAACTAAGAGAGTGGGAAGAGTGGGAGTGGAGTAGAGGAGAAATTCAAGGTATAAAAGGAATTATCTGATTAACCTATTTGAGGGGACTAAATAAAAAGTGAAAAATAAATGCTTGTCATGTTTTTTTGCTGTTATTGCTAAAATATTGACGTTTAAACAAAGAGGCTTTTAATGGAAGGTTGTCTCAGAGTGCATTGTATTCACAGGAGTTTGGTCTTTCCTTAGCTAATTATATATATTTATCCATCTTATTGTAAGCTTCTCCAGATCAAAAAGATGCCAGCTTATTTCTTCATAATATAAAGAACAAGAATGGTGAAGTAATTTAAATGTCGAGGGGGTTCAGTTACTGGCACTCTTGACTCTTGGTCACAAGATAAGGGTTCAGGTTTCCCATTGAATGGGAATAAGAAGGGGGAACAAATTCCTCTTTCCATAATACTTGTCTAGTGAACCTAAGAAAAGGCCAGAAGGAAAGATGAGAACCCCTTGTTGACCATTTAGACTGGGATTTTCTAAGGAAGGTAGGCATCCAATTCCTTTAGGCACTTTGGAATAACTGCTGCATTTGAATTGGTGCAAACAGCTTAGGGATGGAATTTTTCAATTACATATGTTCCAGTTAACACTCTCCCACAAGACTACTGCCCAACCATGTCTTCATACACCCCATCCTATACACACATCACTATGGGTCTCCAATTCCCCCGGCTATGGATCCCCAATCTCCGTAAATGCCCATGAGAAAAGACAGGCTTTGCAGTATGCCCAGAATGTACCAAAGAGAAAAATGCTAACTCACATTACACAATCTTTTCTGGAGAATGTCCTGTCTACAGACCCCCTTTATTTTCAAGGGAGTTCAGGATGGGCACTTCCACTGACGTCCTGTCATAGGAGGATGGACCAGGAAGAGAGGTGCATTGGGTGACCAGAATCTACATTATTTAGGACTTTATAGTTTGAAACTAACAATATGAACTTCATTTAGAAGCCATTGTGGAAAGCTTATGTTATGAGCTTTCTGCACACTATTCAGAAGCAGACTTCTCCACTCAGTTGAGAGGAGCATAAACATTCATCTCCAATGTACAGGTGGAGAACTGAAGCTGAGGTAGGCAGAGTAAATTCCTTAAGATCATACAATGAGTCAGTGGCAGAACTAAGAACTGAAGACTAGATGTCCTGACTAAGGGTGTGTCTAGACTACAGGGTTTTTTCACAAAAAGTGGCCTTTTTTCCAAAAAACTTCCCCTGCATCTAGACTGCTGCTGTGTTCTTTCAAAAGTAAATCAAAAGCATGCGGCAGTTTTTTTTACTGCGGAAAACCTTGTTTTAAGAGGAAGAATGCCTTTTTTTGAAAGTACTCTTACGAAAAAAGGCACTATGTAATGCAAACTGTGCTTTTTCAAAAGAAAGCATCCAGACTGCCTGGGTGCTCTCTTTCGACAAAGCAGCTTGCTTTTTCGAAAGTACTGGTTGAGTCTAGATGCTCTTTTTCAAAAGAGGCTTGCAGTCTAGATGTAGCCTTAGAGTCACCTGCTTTATTTAGTAGCCCATGCACCTTCCTCTTTTATAATCACTTTATTTCAGATGCTGACCTCTACTACATGTGAAACCTTTTAATTAGTGCCATGTGGGGTGAGGGAGAGATTGTGCCCTTCTATGGCTTTGGGGAGTGGCTGATGAAGGAAAAACATCAGTGCAATTAGAGACATGCAAAGGGTTTCACTGGGTTCTGCAGTGGAACAAAGTTTGCTTTCAAGGGCTGTATGACTGTCAAAAATATGGGTTTCTCTGTCTGTAATGGCCAAATTACTATGTCTTTGAAATAGCACAGATGGCTGTGGGTTTGTTTTAGTTTTTTTGTCCCTGGCCATCTTGGCTTATAGCTATTTGTGGGCATATCCTCCATGAACTTATCTCATTCTTTTTTTAACACTGTTCTATTTCTAGCATTCAGAACATCCCCTGGCAACAGGTTCCACAGGTTAACTGCGTTATCTGAAGCATTTTCTTAAATTTGTTTTAAACCTGCTGCCCATTAATTTCATTGGGTGACCTCCAGTTCTTGTGTTACATAAAGGGATAAACAACACTTCCTTATTTACTTTCACAACATCATTCAGGATTTTATAGACTGCTATCATATTCCCCCCTCTGTAATCTCTTGTCTGAGATGAACAGTTCCAATCTGTTTAATCTCTTCTAGTATGGAAGCTGTTCCATAGCCCTAATCATTTTCATTGCCCTTCTCTTTTTCCAGTTCTAATATATCTTTTTTGAGATAAGGCAACCAGAATCACATGAAGTACTTAAGGTGTAGGTGTATCATGTCTTTATATAGTGGTATTATGATATGTTCTGGTTTATAATCTATCCTTTTGTAATGGTTTCTAACATTCTGTTAGCTCTTTTGTCTGCTGCTGTGCATTGAACAGATGTTTTCAGAAAAGTATACACAATGACTCCAAGATGTCTTTTTTGAGTGGCAAGAGCTAATTTGGACTCCATCAATTTGTGTGTATAGTTGGGATTATATTTTACAAGTGTGCATTACTTGGCATTACTTGGCATTTATCAACACTGAATTTCATCTGCTACTTTGTTGCCTGGTTACCCAGTTTTCTGACCTCTGTAACTCTTTGCAGTCAGCTTTGAACTTAACTTCTTTGAGTAATTTTGTATCATCTGCAAATGTTATCATCTCATTGCAGGAGGAGTAACGGTAGTTCGAATTAGGAGCTTTAATTCGAACTACCTAGTCCGTGCCGTGGGTAGCCGCGGGCAGGTAGTTCGAACTACGGGGCATTTAAAAATGGCGGCGCCCGGGAACATGCAAATAAAGCCCGGGATATTTAAATCCCGGGCTTCATTTGCAAGTTCAAATGCCTACATTAGCCACCCTAGTTCAGACTAGGGTGGCAGTGTAGACATACCCTATGTGAGCAGCAGTAACATGGAAGTGAACTTGTTTAGTCTTCATCTATGAGTATGTCAGTTTGTAGCTTGCCAAGGCTGTTCCCCATTCTGATACTTCAAGTGCAGAGGGTGGGGGCCTGCAAGAAACCTTAAAATAGCCTGCCACTAAAGGCTTCTGTTTAAAAACTCCCCAAGGTCACAGACTCCCTGACCTTGCATGGTATGCTACTACCACCCAAAGGCAAAAGCCTCTTGAAGCCAGGAAGATGCACTTGAGAACTTCTCTCCCTATGGGGTAACCGCAACCTCTTTAGTCCTCCCTTAGGTGACAAATCCTCAGCTTGGAAACAAACTGTAATCTCTTAATAGCTGACCTTCAGTTCAGGCACAGGGACACAGAATCTCCTGCCTTCTAGGACACAGGGATTAGATTAGTCTTAAAAAGGTGATTGTTTTCTTAACAAAACAAAGAGGAGCTATTTAGTAAAGCATACTTGATTGCTAGGTGTTACAGAGCAACTAAAAAAAGATTAAAGCACAGAGATGTGCTTTCTTAGGATTCAGTTTCAATTACCGTGTACAGCAGGGGTGGGAACCTTTTTTGGGTCGGGGGCCACTGACACACACACAAATCAGTCGGGGGGCCACATACAAGTAAGAAAAAAACAACAACTCTCACTGACATGGCCCCCAGCTGAGAAGTTGAAAGACACTCCCCACATTCCTCCCCCACACCAGAGCCAGGGGGCCCAGCCTAGTAGATTTTGGGTGCTCCAGTCCAGCAGTGAGACAGCGGGGAGGCTGGAGTGCCAGTGTGGGCTCCCCAATGCTCAGTGAGGCCCTGAGCCTCGGAGGCTGGATCCAGGCAAGCCAGGAATTGCATCCGGTCCCTGGGCCTGAGGTTCCCCACCCTGATGTACAGGTTTTTGTTGGGGTTTTTTAAGCAGCACAGAGAAGTCCCACAAACCAAGAAAACAAAGAAAATAACCTGATCACATCTCACTGTAAACATTCCCTGTTCTACATACATCCATGCCGTTCCAAAGTTTAGGTTTTCTTTTCTTAGACATGGACATTGATGAAAAATCCATGCCTTATTACTGCTTAATCCATTTCTCTCCCAGCTCCTGCTCTGAATTACACACAAAGGAAAGGCAAAACCTGTTTCATTTAAAAAAATCTTTCCCTCTCTTCCCATTGGCTCTCCTGGCTCCCTGCCAACACTTCCTGGTTACCCACTGTTCTGGGTTTAAGCCTTTAGTTACTGGATGCTGGGATGGTTACAAAAAGGTAGTACTCCTCCCATCATCACATAGCTAATGCTAGCAGCCTTTTCAGTCATAACTGCTGCATGTTCTTTAGATATGGATGTGAAGCTATATTTCCGCAACCCCTAATGAAAGCTTCCTGAATGCCCGTGGAAATAGGGTGGTGGATTCATGCCCAGATTTCAATCCAATGAATTTTTGTGACACGTGGGAGAAGACTGGATCCAAATCTAAAACTGTGTCAGAATTGTTTGCTGGCTCCTGGCTAGTCAATGGGACATCCCAGTTTTTGGCTTGAACTTTGGGTCTGGATTTTGCAGCTAATCTAGTAATTGTGCATGAAAAAGAAAATAATGTTTTTGTCAGAGCCATTAGACAGTTTGGAGCAGCCTGAGGGATTGTGGGGAGAGGGGGAACCTGGTGACAGCAGCAGGGGTTGGGTCCACCCCCGTACTCACCAGCATGGTGGGAGCAGCAGGAAGTGGAGTAACCCATCCCTAGCATGCTCTGCTCTGCCATGTGCCAGCCAGGTCGCTTCACTTCACTGCAACAGTGGTGACTGTAGAGGAGGGGCAACCTCTGCTGCACATGCCAGACCCCCCAGTAATCCCCAGGTCATGTCACTTGGGGAAGAGGGCTTGAAGGAAGGGTGTGAAGGACACAGGAGGGGGCAGAGCAGAGGCAGGAAAAGGTGGATGGAGCAGGAGTGCGGTTTAGGGAAAAGTGGAGTGGGGTGGGACAAGGTGGAGGGAGGTTGGGTCTGGAATGGAGGGGTATGTGTACTGCACCATGTACACCCCCATCCCAGGGATGGGCCCTGGTTTTCATTGTATTTTGAAAGATTGCAAATGAAAGCAGGAAAAGTCACTTCCTCTCCCCAGTCTTCATCTCTCCACTATGGTTGTGTGCTTTGAGCCATTTCAAGAAACTGTTACTTTGTGTGTGAGAGAGATGAGGAGCCAGTGTGGTGGCAGGGGGAGAGAACAGCTTCATCTCTGGCAGCCTATTCAGGATGGCTGTTGCCAAACATAGCTGCATAGAAAGGAGAAGAAAAGAAGAGAGGAAAGTGGGTGGGTGGGTTGTGGAGTGAAGGAGTGTCAACAAGCTGTATACACAGCTGCAAAAAAAAGTGTCAGAGACACATTGACAGTCTCGCTCCTCACACAAGCGAGAGAATGAAGGGAAAAGTAAAGACTCTGCAAACCCAGCTCAAACTGTTGAGCCTGTCACAGGAGGCTTTAATGCAGCATGTGCAGTATGCATAGGAATTCAGGAACTTCCGTTAGTTCAGTGTTGGGATGGGGGCAGTTATAGCAATATTAATACCACCACAAAGAATGAAGGGGAAAATCTCTCTTGGAAGAAGTCATACAAGTTAAAACAGAGTCCTGCATAGTCCCTTCCCAGCTATTTCAAATTTAGAGTGCAAGGAGATGTATGTATTTAGGCTTTCCCCTCCAAAAAAACCCTATATTTTGATTGTTAGATATTTGTCTTATTAGGACTGGGTCCGTGTGGGTCTTTGCTGCATCTTTCACACTTTGGGTCATAAGGGATAATAAATAACTGACAGTAATTTAATGCAAGACATGAGTAGAATGCACCAAAGTTCTAAAATGTGTCTTCACTGTCTGTATTGATGTTGTTTATATGTTATTTGTGTGCATATGGTCAGAATCAAAAAGTTAAAGCTTTATAATCTTTACAAGACAAACTGTCAACATTCCATGCCAAAATATACATAACAAATATAGTTAAAGCAAACCCTAATACGTTCTCAGGCTGCATTTTTCTTATTTTGCTTATCTGTATTATCAATGGAAATATTTTTAGTTGATTTGTGGGTATTTAGTGAAATGTTACATCACTGTGTATATATATATATATATATATTTATATATATAATGTACTTGCACACAGTCTGTTGAGAGGAAGAATGAAAGTGTCTCAAGATAGTGTGAATTTTTACAGGTACACTATAAAGCATTGCAAATGTACAAGTTTGAGGAGTAGAGAGAGTGTAGTTCTCTTGAATGAAAACGTTTACAGCACCTTAACTGTAGCCACAAAGCTGCTATCATAATGATCCAATTCATTGGTAGGAAGTGGCAAGCAAAGCAGAAGCATTTAGCAGTGCTGGATTATGAAAGGGGCAGGCTACTAGAGGCAACAAGCTACAGTCTGAAATATGAAATTTATTACAGGCCACCATACAAAGCATAAACTGGGCTATCCAAATAAATAAATAAAGGAACAATTTAGTGTGTGTGATATGTATGCAAAGCTAGTCACATCAAGCAATGTAGTGTAATAAGGCTGAACCACTCAGGCTATGTCTACACTGTAGGGCTTTATCAGAAAAAGGTACGCAAATTGCGCTCCACAATTTGTGTACTTTTTTCCGATAGTTTTTTCAGAAGAGGCTTTTCCAAAATTTGGCCCCTCTGCCCTGGGCCAAATTTTGGAAAAAAACCCTCTTTCAGAAGAGCCCTTCTTCCTCATGGAAGGAGAAAGACAGGGCTTCTGAAAGAGCACATCTGCTGTTCTGCAGGAAAAATGCAGAAGAACAGACACGTTCCCTGGACTCGGCAGAGTTTTTCTGGGATACCTCCAGAAAAACCCCGTAGTCTAGACATAGCCTCAGTAATGGGCTATACAGCTTGCTGCTTTTTCTTTCAGGCTACGTCCACACTTCAAGTGCGTTTTTGTGCAAGAAAATCTACAGTCAATCGACAGAGCAGAGGGCTTTTTGCGGTGTAGGTATACCTCCTTGTATGAGGCATAACTCCTTTTTGCGCTACAGCTCTTGCGCAAAAAGGCATGTGTGGACGCTCCGCAGCAGTTTCTTGCACAAAAAGAGCCTATCTGAAAAAGCACAGGTGCTCTGGTGGCCATTCTGTGAATGGCCATCAGAGCTTTCTTGCACAAGAGTATCCATGCAGTGTGGATGCTCTCTTGTGCAAAAGTGCATCACAAAAGCGATGCACTTTGAGGTGTGGACGCACTTTTGTACAAGAAGTTTTTGTGCAAGAACTCTTCCGCAAAAGACTTGTTGTGCAAAAACCCTGCAGTATAGACGTAGACTAAGATGGCAATTTAATGGGTTTTCCCCAAAGAGATGCTGAGTAGTCACATTCTAGTGGCCAGTGATTAAAAAAGGGAGATGGAAAAGAAATAAATTTTAATAACAGGTGATTGGCAGAACCCTTTTTCAGAAGGAAAGAGGTTGAGGGCAATGGAGAGGAAGGAGCAGGGAGAAGCCTGTCAGACTGTGGTTTAATACATTCCTTTTCACTCTAAAGATCATTGCACCATTGTCCAAAGCCATTGAAACCCAATGAACCTATGATAGGCTGGTTGCAGTTGCTAGCATGAGGGACTGTTTTGATATCTTACACAAAGCTTGATTAGTTGGTTGATGGTGGTGGCTGCTGTGAGTTAAGAGGCCTTGCTGTATGCTTGTCTTTATAGATTTAAAAATCTATGATGAAGGCACCTAAGTATTTCAATGCATAGATGTCATCACTTACTGTTTAACTTAGTGAAATGTGTTGATAGCAGCAACAATACAATATAACCGTGAATGCATGAAAGCTCAAGGAATCCTCCTCCCACAACTAAGAGAAAGTGCTTTTAAAAAAGAGTAATCTAAGTGTGCTTTGAGTGGGAGGAGAGGAGGAATGAGGGTATTGTTTCTCTGCAGGGAAGGGAAGAAATTTTTTTTTCCACAATCAGGCCCGTACACAGGAATTTCTATGGAGGGGGGTGCAAGCCATGGGAGGGACTGATGGCTGCCCTGCTCCCATTGCCCAGCCCCATCCCTGGCCTCACTCCTGGGGGTAGGGGGTAGGGAATCAGCCCCAGCCATTCCCTGGCCAGCCAGAGCACAGGGGAGGGAGGCTGGGCCAATGCGCCGCTCCTGCCTTTCCCCCCAGTTGGTCAGAGCATGGCGGGAGGGAAGTGGGGGCAACATGCTACTTTTGCCTTCCCCCAGCCAGCCAGAGCACAGGGGGAGGGAGGCTGGGGCAATGCAGTGCCCCAGCCTCACGCTTGGTTGGAGGACCATGGGGGTTTGCATTCACACCCTTTGCGCACACACCCCACATATGGGCCTGCCATTAAGCAGCTAATTATAAACCAGAGCCCCCACCTAGCAAACTCTTGTCCCATGTGAGAAAAGTTAACCATGTGCACATCTGAAGAAGTGGGCTGTGCCCACAAAAGCTCATGATACCATCTACATGTTTTGTTAGTCTTTAAAGTGCTACCAGACCATTTGTTGTGTTTTAAAGTTTGTCCTGTACAGACTAACTCGGCTACCCCCTGAAGCTTTTTTTTCACCTGGGAAGTCTCATTGAATTCAGTGGGACTACTGGTACTGAAAGAATAGATTCCTGTACCAGTATGGAACTCATGGGCCTACCTTCAGGACTGGGGCCCAGTATGCTATTTTTAAAATCTAACGGAGAGGCATCATGGCCTAATGAGTAGCACCTTAGGTTGGGGCTCAAGAGGCCTAAATTCTATTCCTGGCTCTGCCATCTACCAGTTGTTTGCCCTCAGAAAAGCCACTTAGCCCTCTGTCTCCCCTCCCACTCTTTGTCTTGCATTTAGACTGTAAACACTTCATATTTTTAGCTGGAATATGCTGATATTATATTGCAAATGCATACTGATAAGAAAGCTTTTCTTAGCAGGACTGATAGCACTATAGCATCAGTGACCCATTGCCTCATCACTGCTGTGCAAATAGCAAAATGTTCAACTA
Organism: Rafetus swinhoei; assembly: GCA_019425775.1. Taxonomy (NCBI): domain Eukaryota; kingdom Metazoa; phylum Chordata; order Testudines; family Trionychidae; genus Rafetus; species Rafetus swinhoei. Next base: position 8,024,695 of record CM033438.1, read on the forward strand.
GTTGCTGCTACACTGATAAAAGTAGACAGTCATTTTGCAGGCACAGTTAGTAGAGCCCTCTACCAGATCTGAGGGTACATCTACACTGCACTGGGTGCATCCTTCTTACCATAGACACTGGCTCAGGTTAGCTGCTGGGAGTCCAGGTAGCTCTGTACTCAGAAGACTATCAGCCCTTACCTGTGCTAACTCTTCCTCCTCCCCACTACCCTCAGCTACACTGCTATTTTTAGTATGCTAATCCGAGCAGAGATGGTACACCTGTCTATCCAAGATGGGAAGCATAGTGCCAGCTGCAGTGTAGACACACTCTTATTTCCAAAGTGCATTGGCAGTGCATTGTTATGTGAGGTCTTTGCATGGCAATAGCAGGAGTGATGTGGGTCAGCATTGTGGAACTGTGTTGATCCCCAGCACTGACCTAGCAGGAGAATTAGGGTGCATCTACACAGCAGGGCTTAACTCGAAATAAGCTATGCAAATTGAGCTACGTCAATTGTGTAGCTAATTTCAAAATAGCTTATTTTGAAATTGGGAGCATCTACACAGCATTTATTTTGAAATAGAGCACTCTTCCTCTGACTTCCCTTACTCCTCGTACAGTGAGGATTACAGGAGTCAGAGTAAGAAGTCCTCCAGCTTGACAGTATTTCAACATTATTTCAAAATAACTGCCTGCTGTGTAGACACGGACTAAGTTATTTTGAAATAATGTTGATGTGTAGCAGCACCCTCACTGAAGTATTTTGGCAGATCTTGTGTGTGAAGAACTAGCACTATATCTGGCGTTAGCCAGTTTTTGTGATGGCCTCCCTTTTCTGATCACTGACTAATTCTATTCTGGTGAGACAGAAAACTTAAATTAATAGAGCCAATAATTGACCAAATATTCCCAGTCCCCAACTGATTGAAGAGCAAGACATCTGCTATAGTCAATCTGCTAAAGTCAACATTAATAATAGCCCACAAGTTATTGTAAAGAACCTACCACTCTTCATCTGAACATTTTCTCCACAATGTGATTCTTAACTGGTGCAAAAGACAGTAAATGTCAGAGTTAAGGTTGCACTTTTAGTTCAGGAAATGCCAAAGTTGCAGTACAGCAGTTTTAAATTACTCAGATAATGAAATACAGGTTGTGACTCCCTAGCCCAGCAACATACATGGCCCGGCATGGATCACAGATGTTCCTGGACCACAGAGACCAAGAACAGGGAAGTCTGATGGTGGGGCAGGAGTGCTGTAGGGGGCAACTCAGCCGGGAGCCCAGTGTCAGGGGGAAGGTGACTCTGTGGCTACTCAGGTCATAAAGCTAGGAGCAGATAAAGAAACTGGAGTTAACCTCAAGAAACAGTGACACCAGTAGGAAAGGAATGTCAAGGGGAGCATGGAAAGAGAAAGAAAATCCAGCTAGTTGGGGAGTAAGTCCAAGGTAGAAGGGAAATAAGCATGGGAAGAGATGCTGGTGACCAGGTACTAGACCAGTGATCTCCAACCTTTTTAAGCATGAGATCACTTTTTGAATTTAAGTGCAATCCAAGATCTACCTCAAACCCAAATACCCTTGCCTCCGCCTCCTTTGTGCCTCTTTTCTGAAGCCCCGCCCCTGCTCTCTCCATCCTCCCTCCCTCCCCCATCCTGCCTCACTATCACCAGGCAGGGGCAGCGGGTTGGGGTGTAGGCTCTGGTCTTGCGTTAACAGATTTGCAGTGTGAGGGTCTCTGAGCTGACCTTGGGGCAGGCAGTTAGGGTGTTGGAAGGGGTTCTAGCTGCAGGCTCTGGCAGGGCATTTGGATGCAGGGGTGCTCAGGAATAGGGCAGGAGCTTGTGGTGCAGGAGGGAGTTTATGACTGGGGTAGGGTTTCAGAATGTGGGCTTCAGCTGGGCACTGCTAACCTCAGGTGACTTCTGGGTGGTGGTGCAGTGGGGCTAAAGCAGGCTCACCCCTGCCTTGGCCCTGCACCACTCCCAAAAGCAGCCAGCAAACTCCCTCCATCCCAAGCCCTGTTGTACCCACTTCTCTGCTCTGTGGAGATAGGATACAGAGGGAGAGGGGGCACTCTGATATCAGCACCCCCCTTCCTTCCCCTGCCCTGCCCAGCAAGCAGGTAGCTCCTGAGGGGAACAGCTCCAAGGCAAAGGACAGGAGATGCATAGCAGTCAGGAGAGGGGCAGCTGAAGTGCCGGCACTTGATAGCCTCTTGGCCAAACCAGTCAGGATCACCTCTCAGAGGCTCCAAGATCTACCAGTAGATCCTGATCTACTGGTTGGTGACCACTGTACTAGACTATCATGTTGGTGAGAGCAGAAGGAGAAATGCAGGTTACTTCTAGTTCCCAGGGGCTAAATGCTCATTTTGGGGAAGTGGTATTTGCAAGTTGCTTATTCAAATGGCAGGATGGGTGCTGAGGAGGGATCTGCCAGAATCGATCAAGTAGTTGCTGTCTGTGGAACTTTATTGAGCTGGGGCAGCAGTGGGCTTCCGAGAGTGGGGCTGGCAGCTGGGAGCCAGCACGTACAGGCAGGAGAGTTTAACCACGACCAGAACCGATAAGCTGATGCTTATGGATAAACTCTTACATCCCTATTTCATACTTCAGGAGCATTTGTTTGCACTCTCTTTCTTGTGGAGCACAAGCCACACACCTCTACCTGGGTTCCATTTGTTGATATGTATCAATATGTTGGCTGGCATAATTAAAAGAACACATTTTGTAATAAGCTGTTTTCTGTCTATTGCACTTTGACGTTCTAAAAATCCTGCTTGGCTTCATAGACAGCAGCCATTTTGTTCTCCAGTTTGCATACACAAAAGAGACACGTGCATTGACACACTCTCATGGAAACTTCCTTTTTATTTTACTTGACTTGTTTCTTCAGCTTAGAGAAATGTGTGTGTGTGTGTGTGTGTGTGTGTTGTTCTCTGGCAGGGTACTTTGGAGATGAGAATACATTGCTAAGTTTGTCACTGCAATCTCTTTTCAGTTCTGAACAAGTTAGAAATTCCTAGCTGATATTATAAAGGTCTAACAAAGGCCACCTCTCACCCTTTCATTTTAGAGTCATTGCTCATTCCAGAGAGATTTCTTATTAACTCTCCAATTGGAAAGAGGTACTGGCAGTGACACTCACGCTTGGAATCAAATCCAGAATCAAACTTCCCCAGAGCTGTGAAGGTCAGATCTGGCATTCTAGTTAATTGATCTGGGTGCACATTAACATTGCTGGCATGGACTCCACAGCAGGTGCACAAACATACCTGTGAGAAGGTTCCCACTGGAATGGAATGGAATGGAATGGAAAGCATAGTCTGCAGCAGTTGTAAAGCATCTGGGGGCTTCTTGGTTTGTATGTTTGTATTTATCATTACAGTAAAGTCTCAGTTATCCGACCTTCACTTATCCGACCTGCCATTTTATCCGATGGTGCCGCCTGTCACGTGACGGCAAGGGGCTCCAGGGACACTTCATACCACAATGGCCTTGCTTTCCCTTTTTCCAGGGCTGGGCAGGTGCTCTGGTTGGCAGGTCTGCGGGGACTCCCCTCAGCCCAGCACTCAGTGCAGGCTTGGCAACCTTACCTCCCCACCCCACGCCTGGGGCAGCTCACGCCTGCGCTGCAGGCTCGCCCGGCGCTCAGGTATGCTGGACCCGTGCGCCGCTCAGGGCCCGATCCTGGCCGTGCTGCCGCGTTAGCGGCTCCGCTTTTAGGAGTGGACCCGGACCCGCTTCCCCCTCCAAAAACTTTGCGGGCTGGGGAGAAGGGAGGGAGTTGCCCCCCTGCGAAGTGAGCCCGGCTCCTGGCCAGAGCAAGCAGGGAGTCCGGGCTGAGGCAGGAAGGGAAGGGGGGGGAAGGGGTGGCGAGGGGAAGGGCCGCCACCGGGCTGAGGAGAGGCAGGAGCGCCAGGGCCTTGGGCACGCCTGGGCGGCCTGGGGGAGGAGGGAAGAAGAGGAAGGGGGAGGACGCTTTTAGGAGCGAGCCCGGACCCGCTTCCCCCTCCCAAAACTTTGAGGGCTGGGGGGGGAAGGGAGGGAGTTGCCCCCCTGTGGAGCGAGCCCGGCTCCCAGCCGGAACAAGCGGGGAGTCCGGGCCAAGGCAGGGAGGGAAGGGGAGGAGGGTGTGTGGCGAGGGGAAGGGCCGCCACCGGGCTGAGAAGAGGCAGGAGCACCGGGGCCTTGGGTACGTCCAGGCGGCCCGGGGGAAGAGAGAGGAAGAGGAAGGGGGAGGACGTGGCCCCTCATGAGGACGCAGCATCCGGAATCCGCCGGGGAGGGGTCAGTGCGTGCGCCAACCGCCCCCGAGACGAAGAGCGGAGCCCGCCTGAGAGGCTCCCCCTCCCCAGCCACCACCGCTGCTGCCATTGCTGCTCTGCTCCTGTCCCTCAGCCAGAGCGCGCCAGGCCCCCGCCCTGCCATGAGCCAGTGCCGTCCCTATTATTCGACATTTCCGGTTATCTGACCATCCTCCGGTCCCGTTTAGGTCGGATAACCGAGACTTTACTGTACTCCTTTTTACATCTATTATTGTTCAGCCCTTTTGAGCAAGAGGCATCCTGTGAATGGGAATGAACTCAAATAAGCTTCCTCACTGCATTCATTGCTACTCAAAGGGTCTGGCAGAAGAGTAATAATGCTGGGCCCAATCCTGCAAACATCTATTGCTGTTTATAGTGCTTATAATGGCAAATGTTTCCATTGAAGAGACTGAAACAAGAGCACTATACTCCGCAATAAGGCTATGTCTACACTGGCGGGTTGTTGTGCCAGAAGTATGCAAATGAGGCTAAGCGTGGAATATCGCCGAGCCTCATTTGCATACCTAATGAGCCGCCATTTTTGCAGAAGAGGCTCTTGCGCTAGAAGGAGCTGTCTACATTGCCCCTTCTTGCGCAAGAAAAACCCTCTTGTGCAATGCCGCTACGCTGATTATTTTCAGGAATAACGGCATTGCGCAAGAAGGTTTTTCTTGTGCAAGAAGGGGCAATGTAGACAGCTCCTTCTAGCGCAAGAGCCTCTTCTGCAAAAATGGCGGCTCATTAGGTATGTAAATGAGGCTCAGCGATATTCCACGCTTAGCCTCATTTGCATACTTCTGGTGCAACAACCCGCCAGTGTAGACATAGCCTAAATGTTCGCAGGAGTTGGCCCTTAGTCAGGACTAGATCAGAAGGCAGTGTGGTCTGTGGGGCAGAGCACTGGACTGTGATTCAGAAGACTGGCTTCTCTGCTCTTAGTTACACTGCTAATCTGTTCTGTGATGCTGAGCAAATTACCTCTTGGTGCCTCTGTTTTCCATGCTAGTTCTTGTGTCTGCCTTGTCTATTTGGACGTAAGCTTTTCAGATCAGGGACTGCTTTTTATTGTGTTTATAAAGTGACTAATATAGCAAGGCTTGGGCTGGTTTGGCTCTTTGAGGTGCTACCTTAATTATCATAATAGCCAAAAAAGGGAGGATCCAGTGACTCTGAGTCTAAATTCACTGTGGATTTCATTCTATCAGACTTACATTCAACTGTACCTTACTATGGTATTAAGTCTAGTACAAAAAGTGCTAACTAATACTTAATACTAAATGCTAAGTACTTTTTAGTATCAATAAGGATAGCAGAATTTGAACCAGTTTCAGAAATGTTAAAATTTAGACTCACTTAATCTTACTGAGCTATATTGATCCCTTTCCAGGAATTTGAAAAACCCTTCCCATTTTAACTGCCCTGGGCTTTCTGCAATACATCAGTTCCTGACACGGCCCCTTCTCTTTCCCTGTGGGGTTTGCTTTATACGGAGGTCACATATATACACACACAATGCAATTAGTAAGTTAAAAACAAGGGCAGCTAGCAGAACAAGCAGTCTGGCTAGATGTTTACACAGACAGAAAACACACAGAACTCTGCTATAGCATTTCCCAAAACCTTTCCTTTGCATGTAGAGAATGTGGTGCAGTCTAGCTGGTGGTAATTAAAGTAGTAGACTGGCTTACTAACAGTGATCATAGCTCTTCAGTTCTGTTGATAGCTGTGCCACAGAATCTTGAGCTAATCATTCAACTGTTCCATGCCTCAGTTTCCCCATCTGTTAGACCAGATTAATACAACTCAAGTATGAGTTAAGCTTGCTCTGAGATCTTTAGATACAAAGAGGTGTGTATCTGTAAATTATTAAGCAGCTATTGAGTTCTTTTTCAATTAATTGAAAGATTTATGGATCCAAGAAATACCTGTTTTACTTCTTTGGTTATGAAATCCTGATTGTCACAGACATAAATCAGTATATGGATTATAGCCAATGTGGCAGCAGCTACTATAATTCGGATGTATCATTTAATTTTTGTTTTGTGGTAGCACCTAGAGGGCAACCAGATTAGGACCTTATTGTGCTGATATTTGAGTAGAGTCCCTGTGACGGGCGCGTCGGGGTCCCCTGACTCCTGCACCCCCGTAATGGCACGAACAGACTCCACCAGCCCGTAGAATAGAGGGAGTTTATTGCTTCTCCAGGATACAGCACAGCACAGCACAGCACAGATGTAATCTGGTTACAAGGCAGGCCTAGGATGCCTCAGCCCCCCTTGAGATGGGGGAGACTGGGCCCCTAAATCCCAGCCCCTGGCTCAGGCTGGTTCCTCCATGATCCCAGACAGAAACTAAACTCACTCTCTTCCAGCCCTGCCCCCCCAGCCCGGGCAGCATTCCACCTTCCTTTGTTTCTCTCCCTGGGGGGTAGCTGGTCAGACAGGTTGAGAGGCCCTCTTTGCATAATGGGCCGCTGGGCCGTGGTTAGGGTCAGCCAATGGGGGTTACCACAGAGCCAGCATAGAAACTAGCCAGATACCCCCACTACGTCACAGTCCCTACCTCACATTTAAAAGACAAGATGTAAAAGATGGATGAGACAAGCAAAGTGGCTAGGATGTGGCAGGTAAGATTTCCATTCTAATCACCTGTTTAAATTAATGCACAACTTTCTGGCCCTTTCACTTCTTGGGCTGGAATTTTCCAGATTTGGTCTCATGCATAAAGGTGAAATATTTGGAGAAATGTAGCAAAATCAGTTCAGCCAGTTAGAACATAAAGGCAATGAAATAAATATTTATTATACAAAAATTTTTACAACCTTTGAGTTTTTGAAAGCTGTTTGCAAAATGAAATTTGGCCTGGGAACAGTCCTCCCTGAGAAGTGCCTTTCATTGTTCTAGAAAATATTGGTATTGATTTGCCTCAGTTATAAACCTTTGATAATCATATGCTTAGCATATTCAGAACATTTTTTTCTCCTGAACTGCCAACTGTTTTTCCCTTCTCCACATTTAAACTAGCATTCTGTAGGGAAATCTATTGCAATCTATGGTGCTGCAAAATATTCACATACAAAAATGCAGAAACCACTAAATGATACATATTGCTTGTTTTCACCCTAAATCTTACAGAAAGAGGAAACGGGAAAAAGAAAATTCAGTCCAAGGCCTAGATTCTCCATTGTGGTACAATCACTTTTCCCCACCATACTATGACTAGCCATGAAATGGCAACCACAGTATATAGCAGTGGTCACCAACCAGTAGATAGGGATGTACTGGTAGATCTTGGAGCCTCTTACAGGTGATCCTAACTGGTTTGGCCAAGAGGCTATCAAGCACAGCTCTTCAGCTGCCCTCCCCCCCCACTTCCTTCCTCTCCCCCGCCCCCGACTGCTGTGCATCTCCTGCCATTTGCCTTGGAGCTGTCCCCTCAGGAGCCTCTGCTTTCTGTGCAGGGCAGGACAGGGAAGGGAGAGGAGGGGGTGCTGATGTCAAGATGCCCTCTCTCCCACCCTGTATCCTATCTCCACAGAGCAGAGAGGGGGCACAACAGGACTTGGGATGGAGTTTGCTGGCTGCTTTTGGGGTGGTGGAGGGCAGGGCCGGCTTTAGGAAGTGCGGGGCCCACTTTGAACAGTTTCGACAAGGCCCCGGCAGCCAAGATTTTTTGTTGAGCAAAAAAAAACCAACACCGTACACAAAAAAAGAGTCACAGGGAAGCCGCCGCGCTCCTCCTCCAGGGCCAACGCCCCCTCCCACAGCACGCCCGGCATGCCACAGAGCTGTGGGAGTGGAGCAGCCAGCACGGGGCCCTCTTAGGCGCGGGGTCCGATTCCAGGGAATCGGTCGAATCGGCCTAAAGCCAGCCCAGGTGGAGGGCCAGGACAGGGGTGAGCCTGCCTTTGCCCTACTACACCACCACCCAGGAGCCACCTGAGGTAAGCAGTGCCCAGCTGGTGCCCACATCCTGAAACCCTGCCCCAGTCATGAACCCCCTTCTGCACCCCAAGCCCCTGCTCTAGCCCCAAGCACCCTAGCATCCAAATGCCCTTCCAGAGTATGCACCTAGAACCCCCTCTGGTACCCCAACTGTCTGTCCCAAGCTCAGCTCAGAGCTCCTCTCACACTCCAAATCCCTTAATCCAAGACCAAAGCCTTCATCCCAACTCCTTCTGCCTGGTGAAGGTGAGGGAAGGAGGGAGAATGGAGTGAGCAGGGGTGGGACCTCAGAGAAGAGTCACAAAGGAGGCGGGGCAAGGATATTTGGGTTTGAGTTAGATCTTGGATTGCACTTAAATTCAAAAAGTGGTCTTGTGCTTAAAAAGGTTGGAAACCCACTGGTGTATAGGGATTGCCTAGTAGCGTAGATAGCACAGCACTTCCTAAATCACCTGATACACATAGTGAAGGTATAGATACAAGAAAGGGATGTGGATGAGGATTTCTTATGCCTCACTAATTGTGTGCTGCCAGTTTAGCATGTTAGTGAAGTTGATGTAATTTAAAGCAGCTTTCAGACTGCTCTAAATTATACTGGAACTCGTAGTCCACAATTATGGTAGCATAAAAGCCACTTTTTCAGTTTTACCAACATCTTATTTACACATAGTCTCTGAAACCTTAGTGAAGAGTAGATTAGCTGTAAATGTATCAATTTGTGCTTATTGATAAGAACTGAAGGTGCACAATGAAGAAGAGATTTAGACACAGGAAAGAATGAAAATGAGTCAGCGTGGACTGGAAACCAAGGAGAAAATTATACCAGTGTCCTGATTCTGCAGTTAGATCTGCTTGTGTGTGCCTTTTCTGGGACTGTGCAAATAGATCCTGTTACTGGGTCAAATCTAAATAAGAACTCCTTCACTAGTGAGATGTAATGGGACCCACAGTGAAATGTGAGCCTGCTTGCTGCATCTGTCAATACTGGAAGAAAAGGTGTAGGATGCCCCTCCTCAACAGGGGATGTAGTTATTTCATTAAGAGGGAGGTGCTAAATCAATTCCCCTTCTAGGACTGGGATGTATCAGCAATCCAGTAGAGAGGACTTTTGGTTAAGACACTGGTCTGAGACACAAGATCTTCTTGGTTCAACTACCAGCTGTGTTGTAGTATTTCTGTGTGTGATGTTAGGCAAGTCATTGAATCACTTCGTGCCTCTGTTTCCCCCATCTAAATGGGGATCATATTTTTTCCTTTCTCCCACACTTTGTGTGTTTTGTTAAGTAAAATTTACTGCTTTGCAGAACTGGGAAATGCAAATCTGGAGAGTCCCTATTACTACATGCATATTTGGCACCTAGTACAGTGGGACTGCAGTCTTCACTGCGGCTTCAAGAGATGATTGCAAAACAAGTAACAAATTATTAACAGTGTAATAATGTCTCAGTACAACTCTCCCTTTGAGGATCGATTTTCATCTTTAAACATGCAAAAATTTGAGCTCAGCTGTTGTATGTTTTGAAGCAAACCCAGACATTTCATACATAAAAATAATGAAAATCAAAATGTAATGACCCAGAAAACATAGGGAACATTTTGGCAACATTTTATGAAGGCTTTTCACGCATGACTGCTTTAATTCCATGTGTGACCTGTTAGCAGTAGAGCTGATCTCAGTGGGTTATGTTCTCCCTCCCCACCCCCGTGCAGAGAGCTAGCACAAGAGCTATGCAGCACTTAAATCCCACTCAAACCTAGTTAATTTCACCCTGAATTAGTAACCTGTAATGAGGTAAATAGAAACTGACTCATCATATAATCTTTTCAGCCAGTCTTGGACCAAGATTGCTTTTATTTATGCTCAATATTGATATTATTATCTCTGTGTGTTTGAGCTATCTCTGTATTGCCTTCCTTGTGGTGAGCCTACAGAGCTGTATCCTGACTGTGTGTGGAATAAAATGCAGAAGCCTGCAGGGAGAAGAGAGAGAGAGAGAGAGAGTCTGCAAATGTTTAATGTAGACCATATTTCAACAGCATTCACTCTGTTCATCATAATCCCATTTTCTGCCTCAGATGTGTCATTACTGCCCACTGGATTTGGGGTGATAGCAGTAGGAAATGAGCTGGAAAAACATTAGACAGTTTAAAAAAATCATTAACACCTTTAAGATATTTAATGAACTGCAGGCTGCTTCCAGAGTGGAGAAGTATAAATTCTATTTGGTGGGTGAAGAAAGGTGAGGATATGCATAAAACAAAGATAGATGTTGTAAATTTGGGAGAAGCTAGAAGTGAATGACTGGTCTCAGGGTGTACCTTATTCAATGTCTGCCCTTCTCACAGATTTCACAGTAGTTTCCATCAAAGCCACCCTTTCCATAATCTTCATAAGAATTGTTATCCCTAACCTTATTTTAATTCTGAAGGGGTGAATAATATAAAGTATGGGCAGATAAAATCTATTGGCTCCAAAAGACCTGTCTCATATGGATTTCTACCAGATCTTATGATGTCCTCTATTACACATCCATTGCTGGCACTGCAGTGTGGTAACACAGATCCAGAATGTTACAATTAGAGGTGCTATCTTTCCTAGGAAACATTAAACCAAGTCGCCTTTGCCCACCTCTAAAATGTAGGTAGAGCTATAGCATTCATCATACGCCTTAGAAAAGATAATCCTTGTGGCTGGACCAAACTCTGACATGTTTCTTGTGATGTCTCTAGTTGACCATTGAGTACTCCAGCAAAAAACCGTGTATATAAGATCTAACAGTGTACATAAGATTTTTTTGCCAGCAAGCAAAAAATTCACTGTTTTTTAAAACAAAATATTTTAAGTTATGTTCTGTATACGTTATGCACCAAAAAACTGTTCTGAAAGAATTTGAAGATTGAAAAAGCATGGACTCAAAAGTTTGTGCCACCTTAATTCCACCATTTTGTGGTGTATGTCATAAAACAATCTGTAATTATGTGATTACATGCTATTTTTCTACCGATTCCCCTACATCTTTCATTGCACAGCATAAATTTGCACTGGGGCTTAATTGGTCTGTACGAATGCATACAAAGAAGAGGCCCAAATTAATCTTCATAATGTTCCTTTAAGGTAGTTTTTTATTTGTAATTTCCTAGGTTAAAAAAATACAAACTGAAAAAACATAAATTCCATCACTCAAAGGTATGTTGGTACACATATTCCATTAGCAGGGTTGGAGCCTTTAGATGCACTGCACAGACCTTTGATACTTAATAGCCCTGGAAGCAAGAGTAGATCATTGCTCAAGGGGGATGAGACACACACTTTGCTAGTGGACTTGACAGATATTTGCTGGCATAAGAGGAATCATGAGACTCAGGATTCTTCTGCCCATTCTCCCCAAATTGACCTATTCTGCCCCATTTCCTCCAACTTGTCCTTAGCTTCCCTCTTCCCTATTCCTGGCGTTTTGCTCTGCTTTACTACCCAGTCAGAACTAGTCTTGAGCCTGCTCTCTGAATCCTAATCTACCTCCAGATCCTAGTCTCTCACCAGCTCTTCCCCCAGTCTGTCTCTTTCCTCCCACCTCCTTTGGCTCCCAATATGAGTCTATATCTAGACTGCAGAGTCCAAGGAATATGTCTGCTTTTTTGGAACAGTTTCTGAAAAAGCGGGCACGTTCTTTCTGCATCCCTGTATTCCTCTCAGTGAGAGGAATAAGGGATATTCTGAAAGAGGATTTTTTTTCAAAATTTGGCCCTGTGTAGATGGCGGACATGGTTGAAGTCCTAAGGTTCAAGTCCGTGCTGGCGGACATGGTCCATCCAGACCAGACCTACACTGTCCTGGGCCGAACCATCTTCAACAACCTTTTTCTGGTCCGGGATCTCTTAGAGCTCGGGTGTAGGGACGGTCTGTCGTTCGCCCTCCTGACCTTGGATCAGGAGAAGGCATTCGACCGGATGAACCACGGGTACCTCCTTGGCACCCTGCGGACAAAAGAGCTTGGGGTACTCCTGGGGGGCGAAGAGTTCACCCCTGGTTTTTAGGGATAAAAATCACTTGATGGTGGCAGTGATCCCCCAAAATCTGTGTATTGTGATTCCGGGCAGATTTTTTGGGGGGAAAGCCTCTTCCGGAAAAAAAAAATGGAAAAAGAAATGCAAATTGTGGTTTGCAATTTGCGTATCTTTTCCCGATAAAACTCTGCAGTTTAGACGTAGCCTTGGCTCCTCATCTAATCTCAGTCTCCCCACAGCCTATTCCTGATTCCTTGTTCTTGTTTTTTTAGCCCAGCCTGTCCCAGTTGTCACCACAAACACTAACTCCTTGTCAGTAAGTTTTTCCTCCCACTGCCCTGGTCCCAATCCATGCGCACACACTGGTTACTTGTCCCAATCTCTTCCTCTCCCCCAACTCAGTCAGACTCAGTGTTCCTATCCCATTCAACTGGCTCCCAGTCCCCCGTTGCCCCCCAACACAGACGGCATTCCAGTCTGACATCCAACCAGCCCCGGCCTCCTCTAACCACTAGCTACCAGTCCCTGTTTCCTTACCCAGTCAATCCCAGACTCCTCTTCCCATCCCTGGATTTTCCTCTTCTCCTTTCCAATTAGAATATCATCAGTCTCTTTGTCTGTCTATGCCTTTCCCTCCCCTCCACCTGATCTGGCTGTTGTTCCTTTTGTATTCCAGTCATACTGCATACTCCTCCGTGCTGCCCGGGTGCCAGCAGGAGGGGCATTGAAAGCATAGGAGACACCGGCTCTCTGTTCTCCATTCCAGTGCCTGGCTCTACCCTGGCCCAGAGCAACTGAAAACAGCCATTACATGGAAATCCTTTGGAGTCCCCACTACCCTGAGCTGGAGCATGGTCAGTTGCTTTGTGGGGATGGCCACATTTCAATGAGATTTAGGCAGCTAACCTGAGTAAGCAGATGTGTAAACCCCACTTAGGCACTTATCTGCATCTTTAGGTGCCTCAATACCTTGCCCAATCTGGCCCTTATAGACTTGTCCATTTGGGGTGAAATAAACCCCAAACTGGAGCTGGGGAACTTTGTTGTTGGTCCATCTCAGTCCTGATAAGGGATATCATCTTTTTAAATTCTCCATGTCCCCTTTAAGGACATTCTATATTATTTACATATAGTTGAACTATTCTCTATATGCTAAACACCGGGTGGTGGTGGTGGTGCTGCTGGTGCTCTGTTATGAAAGTGGCTCAGAAGAGCTCATTTCCCATTCATCAAAATAAATGGCCAGCATTTTGAAAGAGCTCATCTTCTTGGGTGCTGAGATCTTCTGTAAGTCTCACCCATGATGACCAAGAACACTACAAGAATAACATGTCAGGTAAGAATATAAGCATGGCCCACACACAAGAATGCTGTGTAGATGTCTGCCCTCTAGCAGGCTGGACCCAAAGATAAAAATGACAGCCATCCTATCAGCAGGGGTTAAAGGTGTGCTGAGATATTCAAAATTGGATGCCTAAAATTATCCTTCTAAATCTGTATTTAGATATCTAAACAGATGACTTCATTTGTAAAAGTGCTGAGTATTCAGCAGCTTCTTTTTATATCAGTGAAAACTGATGAGTGGTTAACATGTTTGAAAATCAGGCTATCGAGTTAAATATCCAATATGGATCTCTGAGCCTAACTTTAGACAACCAATTTTGAAAAAAATAACTGTAGGATGGAGAGCTAATTATACAGACACAAACAACATATACCCAATGTATAAAGTTAAGCACATATGTGTGGGTTTTCACAAGTACCCAAGTGTTTTAGGAGCAATGTGTTTTATCCACTGAACGTTTTAGGAGTAAAGTGTTTTATCAACTGAGGCTATGTCTACACTGCACAGTTATTTCAGAATAAACCATTCCAGAATAATTATTTGGAAATAGCTTATTTCGAAATAGCATGCAGGGAAGCCGCAAAATTAGTCTGAGACAGGCTTAGCTAACGTAGATATGCTATCTTGATTTAGAGCCCCAGGAGGAATAACTGAGGTATGTCTACACTTGCAGCCTATTTTGGAATAGGGCTGCAAATGTAGGCATTCGGAATTGCAAAACAAGCCCAGGATTTAAATATCCCGCGCTTGATTTGCATTTTCCCGGCTGGGTGCCATTTTTTGAAATTTACAAGCTCGGACACTGCCCGCTCACATGCGGCAGTGAATGGGCGTTGAATAAAGCCCTATTTCAACTACCCGTTGTTCCTCCTGCAATGAGGTTTAATAGGTAGTTCGAAATAGGGCTTTATTTCAATGCCCGTTTCACTGCCGCGCGTAGACGCTGGGCAGTTATTCCGGCTTGTAAATTTCAAAAATGGCGCTCGGTTGGAAGATGCAAATCAAGCGCGGGATATTTAAATCCTGGGCTTGATTTGCAATGCCGAATGCCTACATTTGCAGCCCTATTCCAAAATTGGCTGCAAGTGTAGACATACCCTTAGGGATTATTTCAAAATAGCATAAGTGGAGTATTATTTCGAAATAGCTATTTTAGAATAGCCATTATTCTTCATACAATGAGGTGTACAGAAGTCAGAATAAGCCATCTGTTATTCTGAAATTATTTCAAAATAACGAAATTACAATGTAGACTCTTGCATAGTTATTTCAGAATAACAGCCATTATTCCAAAATAACTTTGCTGTGTAGACACACCCTGAAAGTCAATAAACTGTGTGCTTCTAAGTCACTTGAAACATATGGCCCTATGGTCTTTCAGAAGAAATGCAGTAGCAGAATGTCAGGGTTTCTTTGCACAGCAGTTCAGCTGATACCAATTTAATTGGGCTGGTCATACCACTGGCACTAGCAATTTTTTCCCCTCTGACCATTCCTTTCCCTTCACAAAGAGACCCCCTTTTCTGAAAAATTATTGCCAAACTAATAATTGAAAACTGGAAATTAGATCCTAGTCTTCAAAGAAAGGGTTCTGAAGTGTGCATTAGCCTTCTAACAAGATGAGCCATCTTACCAGTCAGCACTCGTTTCCTACTTCAAATTATGTTTGACTACAGGGCATGAAATGTTATTCATCCTTCTCCATCTCCCTCCCATCCATTTCTATTCAAATTCAGCACTGAGTGGTAGCAGCAGCAAGTACATGAAAAAGATTTTCAGGTGTTCATGTATCTTTATTTTTAACACACACCTCCAAGTTCCCCTTTTATATTTGAGAAAGTAGCATGAAAATAAAGCAAATTAGATTCAAAAAGAAAGTGTCAAATTTCAAGCAATCTGTTTAACATGATGGAGTTGATTATTCACTAACATGTGGTCATGGTGTGTAAGACATTGCAGGCTGAATGGCAAGCATGTAAAATGCAGGAAGAGAGGTGGTCAAGGCTGGCTTGGAAAGGGTACTTGAGGCAGCTGATGGGCACTAAGTTAATTTTCATTTCTCTCTCTGGCAGTAGCAATTTCACGGATCTTGTCATCTGTAGATGGTTGCAGGAAGGGGAGATAGGAAATGACAAATATCCACATTACCATCAAAGATTAAAATGCCACCAAATGATCTTTTAATACCATGTTGGTGAGTGATCTGTGGTTTGGTTTGTATAATAGAGATATTTACTCTAAAGAGGGAAAAAGCGAAATTTGTAACATTCCATGGTAGCAAATGCATAATATACATTTAGGCATGGATCGGTTTGATTTGCCTGAATGCATCTAGTTATCTCTCCAGCTAAAAATAGACAAAAATACTGCTATATTTACTAATACAAATTACAATAGAGAATGTTTAATATATATAAAGCCAACTCCTGCAGTTTGTTCTTGGCTTTTATCTTATTGAAATTGGTGAGATTCCCCTTTTTTATAGTCTTAGTAAAAATTGTGGATTAGATATTTTCCCTACATCTATAGATATATACATTTTAGAGTGTCTCTCTGTCTGTGTAGTGATAGAAATGTAGCCGTGTTAGTCTGGTGTAGCTGAAACTAAAAACAGGACTATGTAGCACTTCAAAGACTAACAAGATGGTTTATTAGGTGATGAGCTTTCGTGGGCCAGACCCACTTCCTCAGGAAGTGGGTCTGGCCCACGAAAGCTCATCACCTAATAAACCATCTTGTTAGTCTTTGAAGTGCTACATAGTCCTGTTTTTTATCTCTGTCTGTGTGTCTGTCTGTAAGTTCTTTTGTTCAAAAACTCCTCCTAAATGGTAAGAGTTAGGGCCACCAAATTTGTTATGCAGCCTCCTCATCTCCTAACTTAAAGCAAGGTAACGGTTTGGTTGTGCCAAGAGAATTGGAAGCCCTGGAAAAAGGACAGTTTTCTATAATGTGCAAAGGGAGGGTCTGCTGTTTCAAGGGACGTGATATGAGAGTCGCCACTGGGGACAGTGAGCCTGCAGGGGAGAGCTATATGCAGAATGTCCACTGGGGGCAGCCATACCACCAATGGAGTGGCAAGCAGGGCTGGGGCTCCACCATATTGTCTGCCTGCACACCAGATAAGTAGCCTCCCTGCCCCAAACCCTCCTCCCCCCCCCCCCCCACATAGTCCTTGGATGCAGCACTGGAGGTGGGGGGAGAGAACAGGCCCAGGGCAGGCTTGGGGGTGGCTTGGGGGAAAACAACAGGCCCCGGATGAGTTGGGGAGGAAGAGAACAGGCCCTGGGCGGACTGGGGGATGACCTGGGGGTGAAAGTAAAGGCTCTAGTGGCAGGGATTGAGGGGAGAGTCTCCTGCAGCCATCCCTATTCCCAAGGCTATACCCAAAAGGACCAGGGCAATGCTGGGTAAGTCTACTTGTAAGAATATATTTAAATTGGTCGGAAACTTTGCAGAGTTCACCTTATGGAGGTTTCTATGTCTACATTAATCGGGGTAAGAGTGTAGAGGCCTAGAAACTGAACTCCAGCCTGTCAGGGCTGTTCCCCACTCTGGCACACTGATTGCAGAAGATGGGGACCCACGAAGAGCTCCAAAGAAAAAAAAAAAAACCAAAAACTTTGCTTTTATGAGCCCAGAATAACTGCCCGCGTCTACACACGGCAGTGAAACGGGCGTTCGAAATAAAGCCCTATTTCGAACTACCTGTTGTTCCTCCTGCAATTGCAATTGCAGGAGGAATAACAGGTAGTTCGAAATAGGGCTTTATTTCGAACGCCCATTTCACTGCCGCATGTGGACGCGGGCAGTTATTCCGGGCTTGTAAATTTCAAAAAATGGCACCCAGCTGGGAAAATGCAAATCAAGCGCGGGATATTTAAATCCTGGGCTTGTTTTGCAATTCCGAATGCCTACATTTGCAGCCCTATTCCAAAATAGGCTGCAAGTGTAGACATACCCTTAGTTATTCCTCCTGGGGCTCTAAATCAAGATAGCATATCTACGTTAGCGAAGCCTGTCTCAGACTAATTTTGCGGCTTCCCTGCATGCTATTTCGAAATAAGCTATTTCCAAATAATTATTCTGGAATGGTTTATTCTGAAATAACTGTGCAGTGTAGACATAGCCTCAGTTGATAAAACACTTTACTCCTAAAACGTTCAGTGGATAAAACACATTGCTCCTAAAACACTTGGGTACTTGTGAAAACCCCACACATATGTGCTTAACTTTATACATTGGGTATATGTTGTTTGTGTCTGTATAATTAGCTCTCCATCCTACAGTTATTTTTTTCAAAATTGGTTGTCTAAAGTTAGGCTCAGAGATCCATATTGGATATTTAACTCGATAGCCTGATTTTCAAACATGTTAACCACTCATCAGTTTTCACTGATATAAAAAGAAGCTGCTGAATACTCAGCACTTTTACAAATGAAGTCATCTGTTTAGATATCTAAATACAGATTTAGAAGGATAATTTTAGGCATCCAATTTTGAATATCTCAGCACACCTTTAACCCCTGCTGATAGGATGGCTGTCATTTTTATCTTTGGGTCCAGCCTGCTAGAGGGCAGACATCTACACAGCATTCTTGTGTGTGGGCCATGCTTATATTCTTACCTGACATGTTATTCTTGTAGTGTTCTTGGTCATCATGGGTGAGACTTACAGAAGATCTCAGCACCCAAGAAGATGAGCTCTTTCAAAATGCTGGCCATTTATTTTGATGCCCGAATGGGAAATGAGCTCTTCTGAGCCACTTTCATAACAGAGCACCAGCAGCACCACCACCACCCCCCGGTGTTTAGCATATAGAGAATAGTTCAACTATATGTAAAATAATATAGAATGTCCTTAAAGGGGACATGGAGAATTTAAAAAAAGATGATATCCCTTATCAGGACTGAGATGGACCAACAACAAAGTTCCCCAGCTCCAGTTTGGGGTTTATTTCACCCCAAATGGACAAGTCTATAAGGGCCAGATTGGGCAAGGTATTGAGGCACCTAAAGATGCAGATAAGTGCCTAAGTGGGGTTTACACATCTGCTTACTCAGGTTAGCTGCCTAAATCTCATTGAAATGTGGCCATCCCCACAAAGCAACTGACCATGCTCCAGCTCAGGGTAGTGGGGACTCCAAAGGATTTCCATGTAATGGCTGTTTTCAGTTGCTCTGGGCCAGGGTAGAGCCAGGCACTGGAATGGAGAACAGAGAGCAGTGTCTCCTATGCTTTCAATGCCCCTCCTGCTGGCACCCGGGCAGCACGGAGGAGTATGCAGTATGACTGGAATACAAAAGGAACAACAGCCAGATCAGGTGGAGGAGGGAAAGGCATAGACAGACAAAGAGACTGATGATATTCTAATTGGAAAGGAGAAGAGGAAAATCCAGGGATGGGAAGAGGAGTCTGGGATTGACTGGGTAAGGAAACAGGGACTGGTAGCTAGTGGTTAGAGGAGGCCGGGGCTGGTTGGATGTCAGACTGGAATGCCGTCTGTGTTGGGGGGCAACGGGGGACTGGGAGCCAGTTGAATGGGATAGGAACACTGAGTCTGACTGAGTTGGGGGAGAGGAAGAGATTGGGACAAGTAACCAGTGTGTGCGCATGGATTGGGACCAGGGCAGTGGGAGGAAAAACTTACTGACAAGGAGTTAGTGTTTGTGGTGACAACTGGGACAGGCTGGGCTAAAAAACAAGAACAAGGAATCAGGAATAGGCTGTGGGGAGACTGAGATTAGATGAGGAGCCAAGGCTACGTCTAAACTGCAGAGTTTTATCGGGAAAAGATACGCAAATTGCAAACCACAATTTGCATTTCTTTTTCCATTTTTTTTTTCCGGAAGAGGCTTTCCCCCCAAAAAATCTGCCCGGAATCACAATACACAGATTTTGGGGATCACTGCCACCATCAAGTGATTTTTATCCCTAAAAACCAGGGGTGAACTCTTCGCCCCCAGGAGTACCCCAAGCTCTTTTGTCCGCAGGGTGCCAAGGAGGTACCCGTGGTTCATCCGGTCGAATGCCTTCTCCTGATCCAAGGTCAGGAGGGCGAACGACAGACCGACCCTACACCCGAGCTCTAAAAGATCCCGGACCAGAAAAAGGTTGTTGAAGATGGTTCGGCCCAGGACAGTGTAGGTCTGGTCTGGATGGACCATGTCCGCCAGCACGGACTTCAACCTTAGGGAGATGGCTTTGGCGATGATTTTGCTGAGGAGCGAGACGGGACGCCAATTCCTCAGATCGCGGAGGTCCCCCTTCTTGGGCAGCAAGGCGAGCACGGCTCGCCTGCACAATAAAGGGAGGACCCCGCTCTCCAAGGACTCGGCCCAGACGCTAGCAAGGTCCAGGCCGAGGACGTCCCAGAACACACGGTAGAACTCCACGGTCAGCCCATCCATGCCCAGGGATTTATTGGTGGGCATGAGACAGAGAGCTTCCGAGAACTCAGCCAGAGAGAGAGGCAGCTCTAGCTGGTCCCGGTCGCTCGCACTGACCGTCAGGAGTTCGTTCCAGAGAACCCTGCGGGCGTTGGCATCGGTCGGATCCAGGGAGAAGAGAGAGGCGTAGAAGGCACGAGCCCTCTCGCGCATCTCCACCAGATCTGTGAGGGGGGCGCCATCCTCTGCCAGAAGGCAGACGATGTGCTTTTTAGCCTCCCTCTTTTTCTCCAGGGCATAGAAGAACAGGGAGCCTCGATCCATCTCCCGAAGGAGATGGATGCGAGAACAAACAAAGGCGCCCCGGGCCCAAAGGTCCTCGAGGGCCTGGAGTTCCTCCCGCTTCTCCCGGTACGCTTCGCAGAGGGGCGGATCCTCGGGGCCGGTGGCCAGCCGCCTCTCTAGCTCTAAAACCTCCCGTTCCAACTGCTCTATCGCCGCATCCCTCCGCCGACTGGCCCCCCCGGGCGTAGTCACAGCAGAAGAGTCGCATGCGCACCTTCCCCACATCCCACCACTGCCGTGCCGAGGGAAAGGCGCACCGCCACCCACGCCAGGCCAGCCAGAACTCCCGGAAGGACACTACAAAGCCCTCATCCTCCAGCAGGCTATTATTGAAATGCCAGTAGGCCGGCCCCAGCCTCTCCGCAGAAAGAGAGGCCTTTACGGCCACCAAATGGTGGTCCAAGAAAGGGGCCGGCTGAATGCTGGAGGAGTGGGCCTGGAAGAGATGATGATGAGACAGATAAACACTGTCCAACCGGGAGTGAAAAGACCGACGACCCACCACCTGGACGTAGGTAAACATCGTTTCCCCTGCCCAGGTGGAGGTCTCGCCAGACGTCCACCAGGGAGTGATGGTCTATTATCTCCCTGAGGACGTCCACGGCGGCCAGGCACTGCTCGAGCCCCGTACGGTCCCGCTCCTCGAGGGTGCAGTTGAAGTCCCCACCCAGGACCAGGCACTCGCAAGGATCCAGAGAGCTGAGGAAGGCAGACGCCTACTGACAGAAGCGGAGCATCTCTGGGACGGATGTCGGGGCGTAGATGTTAACAAGATTTAGTGTCAGCCCCCTCCATCCGAACCCGGAGATGCAGCAGGTGACCCTGCACGACCTCGGTGGTCTCCAGCACCTCGGGCTGCAGGTTCGGGGAGAACAGGGTAGCCACCCCGGATTGACAGGCTGACAGGTGGCTAAAATAAACCCTGTCCCCCCACTCCAGCCACCAGCTAGCCTCGGCGGCCGGAGCTGTGTGGGTCTCCCATAGGAATATGACAGAGTACCCCCCCTTCCGGAGGAAGGAGAGTACCTGACACCTACGGAGACCCGACCCGCAGCCCCGGGTGTTCAGAGTGGCAAAGATGAGCGGCAGCATCAAGAGGGCTGGGGAAGATCCTCATTAGCAGGAGTGCCAGCGGCCCCAATTGGGCCCCGCAGCAAACCGTGACCATACCCAAAAGTGAGCAGGGCATCACAGACCCACTGGTAAGCCATGGCCTCCCGCCGCACGGTCCCTTTACCCTCCCCCAAGAGGGCCCTTACTGTTTGTAAGACGAGATGAAAATGTCCCCAGAGCTGAAGGGTGAGAGCGACTTTGTTCTTGGAGCCATGGATGTCTTCCAAGAAAGCACTCATCTCACCCTTCAGCGCATCTGGTGTCGGGGCCTCGGGCCCTCGAACTCCTTGGGGCCAGACCCCTCCGTGAGCCCCGCGACCCATCGACACGGGGATGCAGGGCATCTGAGGTCCCTGCTGGGAGGACAGTGGTGGAGGGAGAACAGCCCCAGATGTGCTGGGAGGAAAAGAGTTCAGGGAGGGGATCAGGAAAAGGAGGGAGACGAGGAAGGGGAGTAGGGGGAGGAAGAGGTGAGGGATTAGGGAAAAGACAAGGATGGGGGAGAGGGGGAGGAAGAGGGGTGGGAAGCTCAATTGGGAGGGGGTTTGAACAGGGAGCAGGAGAAGGAGCAGGGCGAGAAGCCTCAGCAGAGGAGGCCCCGGGATGCTGTGCCTCCTCTCAGGGCAGAGAATCGGAGGCAGCTGTAGGGGTAGTAATAGTCTCCCCAGCGCTGGGCTCCAGTGTCACAGAGAGTGCAGCACCAGAGGCCTCAGCGCCGGGGGTGATGCATATTAATGGGAGCTCCCACCCGCTGAGACCCTCAAGGGTTTCGGCAGCCGCGGCTGAAGTGCTGCCGATGTCCGGGCAGATTGTCGTGCCCTGGGGCAACTCGGAGGCAGGGAGAAGGGATAGCAGCAGCTCGGAAGGGGAAGGAGAGGTTGGTTGTTGTCCCTCCAGGACCTGATGATCCCCCTCTGAGGCAGCCGGGGTCAGCCCCAAAGCCTCCACCTCCTGAGAGAGGAAGGCGAGCCCACTGCCCGCCACCAGGTGGTGATCTTTGTCGGTGGCAAGGTCAGCGGCTGCCCCCTCAGTGGAGGTGGGAACAGTGGGAGCATCCTCCATGGACACCCCCTCTTGCAGGGACCCCGGGAGGGAGGTGTGCACCTCTCCCACAACCGCCACGGTCACCTCAACCGCTTCATGGTGCTGTGAAGTGTTCGCGGGCTCAGAGGGTGGAATGGTTCCAGCGTCCACCCCCATGGGTACAGGGAGGTTGTCTTCCCCCTCAGTGGGCGGGGTGGAACACCGAGCACGCTTTCGGCGCCTTCCCATTGCAAGCTCCCATCCCTTGGAGGAAGAGGGCTGGGCCTGAATGGAGGAAGACCCAGGGGACAAGGGCGGTGGTGGGAGGGTAAGGGTAGATGAGGGCTGGGCAGCAGGGGAAAGGGATGCCTCCCCCTGAGGTAGGTCCTGCCCGAGTCCCGTCACTGACCCCACCGCCCTCTCCTCCGCGGGCCCGGCCTTGCCGCTTTGGCGGTGGCAGCAACAGCACCCGTGACGCTGCCTGGGCCCTGCGGAACCCGAGCGGGATTGACGACGGTCACTGTCGGAGGAGGGGCGACCCCAGGGTCCGGACCGTCAGGGCCACCGGCGATGGTAGGGCCGGTGCCCTCCCTGGCGTCGGGGGTCCCGGGTGCCTCTCCAAATCGGGCCAGGGGACAGTCCCTTCGGACGTGCCCTGTCGCCCGACAGAGAAAACACCGGGCCTCCCCCATGGTGTAGTACACCCGGTACCGGGCCCCTTGATGGGGCACCAGCAATGACCCTTCGAGGGCTTCTCCGCCACGTCCTGCCGGCAGTAGTTGGATTTGTACCTGCCGGCGAAAGGAAAGGACGTGGCGGAGGGTAGGATCTTTGCAGCCCAGAGGAAGGGGACTCAGGACTGACAGAGGCCTCCCCAGGGTGGAGAGGAAAGGCAGTAGGGCGGCATTGGGGAGGAAGGGAGGAACGGAGGACAAAACCACCCGTACGCCCAGGTCCTCCAAAGGCTCGAGGGGAACGTGGACTCCCCCCACCGCCAAACCCCTTTCCACCGTCTCCTGGGCGGCGGCCTCGGACACCAGGAAGAATACCACCCTCCCGAACATCCTAGAGGCCGCCACCACGGCCGCGGGTCCCACCACGCGTGCCAACGCCCGCACGTAGGTCTCCATGTGGGGCGAGGCCGCCGCCAGGAGACAACGGACCCCATGCCTCCTGGTCAGGGTGGGAAAGGGGCCGCGGCCGCCGGGGATGGTATTCCGGGAGGCGGCTTGGGAGGCGGCAGGTGGGGGGGTGGCGGCTACCTGGGCGTATGCCCTGGGGCCCAGGACACCGTTGCCCCCAGAGCTGGTGGAAGGAACAGGGGAGCGGGAAGGAGGGGGGGCCGCGGCCAGCAGATGGGTCGCGGCCGGGGAGTGAGCCCTCGCCTCAGGAGGTTTTGCCTTCCGGGCGGGGCTCTTGCCCTTCTTGGTCTCCCGGCCCTTCCTACCCTTCAGGGGAAGTTCTTTAAAGGTGACGAGAGGTGCCGCGGCAGAGGCGGTCGAGGCCCCGGTGTCCCCGTCCATGTCTGCTCCCTTTGTCGTAGTGACGGGGGGCCCAGCAGCCTCAGAGGGGCTGTTGTTTTTAGGGAGGGGTGGGGAAGGTTCCGCAGGGGTGTCATTGGACAACCCCTTCATTGTGGTCATGGGTAGGGAGGAAAAGACAAAACAAACAATTAGGGGAGAACCAAAAACACATGGGGAGGGAACAGGGAGGGAAAGAGAGGGGAGAAAGGAGATTTACCACTCCCCCCCACTAGGCTGGAAGTGGGGTGGGAGGGTGATAATTCAGAAAAGGGAAGGGGAAAATGTGTAAAGAATACAGCTCCCAGCACAGAATGGAAAGGGCGGCTCCTCCGGCTGCACTGGGGAGATGAGGGGTAGATAATCATTTAAAGGACATGGGGACAAGTGAAGCTGTGTGTGTGGGAAGAGTAACTAAAAGGAGGGGGAAGCTCAAGCACCTAACAAAAGAAAGGGGGGAGGGGGCATTGGCACCCAAAAGGGTAGATGGGACAAGCAGTGGAGTGGGAAGGCAGGCAGTGAAAAGATGCCTGTTCAAGGGGCGGAAGAGGGAGGAGACACTGCTGGGGGAAAGGGAAACCGTGTACCCACAGGCTCCTGAGCAGCAGGCCCACAGTACCTGCTGCAAGGCCCAGAAGAGCAGAGAAGGGCAAGGAGAGAAGCAGTGGGGCCGAGAGTGGAAAGGCCCCTACAGCAACTGGGGCTTGGAGAGGGAGCAGCAGGAGAAGCGTGAGGGCCGATGAACCATGGGGAGGTAAACCGCCCCCCTGCCCTCAGCACCCCAAAGGAGCTGCACCAGCTCCCACCCAGGAGCCCTGATGGAAAGGGCCCCTAATCTCCCCTCCCCAGCACCAGGCAGGCTGTGGGGAGAAAGAAACCCCAGGGGCTGCTTTAAAGCAGCCCCCTTACCGTCTCTTCTTCGAAGAGAGCAGCAGTAGTAGGAAAGGTGAAGGTCAGGCCTGAAGCCTATCTGGCATCAGCCTGAAGGGAAGACAAATTAGAACACCTGCAGCCACTTAAGGTGGATGCATGCACTATAAAAACACTACCCAGGCAAGGCTAAGGGGGGAAGGAGAAAAGGGATGGACTAGAGGAGAGCTCAAGGAGAAGCCTAGAGCAAGGCTTCACACCTGAGTGAGCAGAGGTGAAGGTTTGCTCTGTGATACCTGGAATGAGGTACTGCAGGAGGGGTTGGGGAAGTGGCCCAGGGAGGGGCGGTGGCGGCGGCGGCAGCTGCTGCTGCTGCTCAGGGGGTAAGGGCCAAGCTACATGGCCTACTTGGGGCTACCCCCTCCTATAGGGCCCTGGGCTGGAACCTGGAGCAAGTGGGTGGGACTGGGTTCCCCCCAACTCTCCCCTCTGGCTGGCAGAGCCAGCAGGGACTGGAAAAAGGACACTGGACTGGCCAATGATGAAAGAGGCTCTGATAGCAGGTTACCCTTGCCTTCATGGCAATAACTAGGGACACTGTGAGCCTCTGAGGCCCACAAGAACCTGCCAGGAAGTGCAGGACCCACAGGGATGCAAGCACAGACTTTGCCACAAAGGGAAATTTTGGGGTTTGTCTTGCTGTGTAGACATAAGGGAAATTCTACCCCATAGGGTTGCTGAGTCTCTGTTCTGTGTGGAATGGACTCCATAGGCACAATTAAGGCATTAAAAAAGACTTCTGGGACCAGTCCCCTCTTTGCTGCATTGTCCATCTGGCAACTAATTAAAGTGACAAAATGCAATTATTGAACAATGTGGTTTTATTTTGAAACTGATCTGAATCTTGATTCCAATAATAGTTACATTGTCAATAACAAGTATTATTGATTAGTGCCTGAGGGTGTTTGGTTTGTGGGTTTTTTTTTTTTACTTAGCTGCTATTCAAAAATCAAAATTTGAAATAATTCTGTGTATTTTTGTGGGTGTAGATGGGAGAGTACTTATCCAGTGAGGGCCAAATCCTTAGCTATCCTGATGTAAGTCAGCACAGTTCCATTGATTCAGAGCTATGCTGCTTTTTTTTTTTAAACCACCACTAAGTATTTGGCCTAGAAATTGAATACATTAAATAAATCTGAGCCTAAATACTTTCCTTTCTTTTCTGGACAAGGCCTGGGCTAACGGCTCATGTGATACATTGAGAATAAGGAAAGGAAAGAGTAGATTATAGGTGTGCATGTGCATTCCTAGGACAGAATGAAGGAATTCCTAGAATCCAGAAGAAAAGGAACTTTGCTTCTGTCAGTGTTTGAAAAGAGTGTAAACTCTCAGAATATCAGTTGAATTCAGCCATATAAAACAAATTACCTCAACTATGTGGCCTTAGTATGCAATCTCACCTAATGTCAGCTTAGCCACTGTACCCTGTGTATCCCCCTCATCCACAATAGACCACAACCAGCAGTGCTGAAGCTCTCTCTAATCATTCAGTTACTTTGTTCTGGCTACAAGACTCAAGTCTCTGAGGGTGCATCTACACAGCACCCTTGGCTCAAAATAAGCTATGCAATTTGCACTACATAAATTGTGTAGCTTATTTTGAAATAGCTTTATTTCAAAATAACTCACTATTCCAAAATACCCCTTAACCCTCATGGAACAAGGATTACCGGGATGTCAGAATAAGCCGCCCATTATTTCAAAATAACAGGCTGCTTAATTAGACGCAGAATCGCTATTTCAGTATACTTCAGGTTTCCTGAAATCACTCCACAGTGTAGACATACCTTGTGAATATGCCCCTCTGTACTCTAAGTCCTCCCATTCCTGTCATGTAGTAGGTATAAGCTATAGCTTCCTTCCCTCTCCAAAAAGTCCCAAGAACTTTAAATAATAGAATACTAGAACTGGAAGGAACCTTGAGGAGTCAAGTCACTCATGGCAGGACCAAGCACTATCTAGACCATTGCCAACAGGTATTTGTATAACCTGCTCTTAAAATCTCCAATGATGGAGATTCCACAACTTCCCTAGGCAATTTATTCCAGTGCTTAAGCACCCAGACAGCTAGGACACTTTTCCTACTGTCCAAACTAAACCTCCCATGCTGCAATTTAAGCCCATTGCTTCTTGTAACACCCTTTTAGGTATCTGAAAGCTGTTAACGTGTCCGCTCTCAGTATTCTCTTTTCCAGACTAAACAAACCTAATTCTTTCAATCTTCTCTCATGAGTCATGTTTTCTAGACCTTTAATCATTCTTGTTGCTCTTCTCTGGACCTTCTCCAGTTTCTCACCATCTTTCCTGAAATGTGGTGCTCAGGACTGGACACAATACTCCAGTTGAGGCCTAATCAGCACAGAGCAGAGTGGAAGAATTACTACTTGTCTTTTTTACCACATTCCTGTTAATACATACCAGAATGTTTGCCTCTTTTTGTATGGCAACCATGTCATACTGTTGATTCATATTTAGTTTGTGCTCCACTATGACCCCTGGATACCTTTTCCAGAACTCCTTCCTACACAGATGCTATACTAGCTGCACTCCTAGATATCTCCAGGAAACCACTGACTTCCTGAGGAAATAAGTGCATCAGTAACCTCCCTAAAAACACCATCCTGGCCACCAGGGCTGTAGAACACAGGTGGGAAAAAGGGCCTCCACAGGCTGGATGCGGACTGCCAAGCAAGTTGATCCACCCCACAGAGGCCCTGCCACTCCCCTGCCCCCAGGCCAATCACAGGGGCTGGAGGTGGGGGGGAAGTGCGCAAAGTCTCCTCCTGCCCTGTGAGGGGTGTAGCGCTTCTAAGCACCACACACTTCTTGCAGGACGGGGGCAGGGGGGGAGGAGACTTAAGCTTGCTTCCCCCCCGCCTCCAGGTCAATCAGGGCTTGGGGGCAAAGAGAGTGCATGAAGTCTCCTCCCACCCTGCGAGGGGCTCAGCAGTTAAAGTCAAACCCCAGCTGCTGCTCAGCTGGGGGTTGACTCTAAGCATGGTGCTCCCTTACGGGCAGGGGCAGGGAGCGAGCAACTTCATGTGCTCTCCCTCCCCAGGCTCTGATTAACCTGGGGGCAGCAGGAGGGAGAATGCAAAGTCTTCTCCCACCACCAGGGGCACGGGTACCTAGAGGGAATCTCCAGCTGTTTAGAACAGCTGGTGGGTTCTTTTGGGGTGGGGGGGAGAGGATAGAGACTTAGCCTGCTCCCCCTCCCCCAAACCAGAGTCTGTGGGTGGGAAAGCACAGAAATGTCTTGGCTCTGCCCCTTCTGCCTGAGGTCCCACCCAGTCCCACTTAAAAAATTTCTGAAGTGGCCCCCAGTCAAAAATGATTGCCCACCCCTGATGTAGAAGCTCCCTACTGCAATATTACACAAGAGGATGGACTACATCCATCAGGAACAGTATCCCCAATGATTCCACAGCACACCTGGTGACAGACCTATGTGACTTTGGAAAGGGTTGTGGGTGAGGACAATTTGGAAACAATTTATACCTTCAAATCAGTAGCACTGATATAGATAGATACCTGTATAGCCTCACGATATGCCAACATTTATATGGCTGACCTAGAACAACATTTCTTCAGCGCCCATCCACTAGCACTCCTTCTGTATTTATGCTACATTGATGACACTTCATTATATGGATATATGGGAAGGAGGACTTGAATGCCACAAGGATTTCAACAATTTCCACCCCACTATCAACCTCAGCCTGAAACAATCCACACAAGGCATCCAATTCCTGAACACCAAGGTTTCCTCTAAGCTGTGCGCCAGCACAACCCTGCAACTCCTTAATAAGCCCTACCCAGCAAGGGGCTCAGGGCTGCCATGCACAGAGCTGCCTGGCTGGAGAAGGGGCACTTCTACCTCAGCTACGGCAGCGGCTCCCTGTTTAGGACAGAGCAGCAAGTCTCTCCCACCCTCCTAGTAAAATAGTTCTTCCTAATATCCAACCTAGACCTCCCATGCTGCAACTTGAGACCATTGCTCCTCATTCTGTCATCAGCCACCACTGAGAACAGCCTCTCTCCATCTTCCTTGGACTGTTCCCGCCCCCCGGTCAGGTCGCTGAAGGCTGCTATTGAATCCCCCCCCCCTCACTCTTCTCTTCTGTAGACTAAATAAGCCCAAATCCCTCAGCCTCCCCTCTGAATTCATGTGCTTCAGCCCCTTAATCATTTTTATCATCCACCACTGGTTTCTTTCCAATGTATCCATGTCTCTTCTGTAATGGGGGAAGGGTCCAGAATTTTATGTAATACTCCAGATGTGGCCTCAACAGTGCTGAATAAAGAGGAATAATCACTTGCTGGCAATGCTCCTACTAATGCACCCCAATATGCCATTAGCTTTTTGGCTACGAGGGCACACTGTTGATTCATATTCTGCTTCTCATCTGCTGTTATCCAAAGGCCCTTTTCTGCAGAACTGCTGCTTAGCCAGCCAGTCCCTAGCCTGCAGGCTTAGGCTTCTTCCTAGCTTAGGCTTCTTCCATCCTTGTTGAACCTCATGAGATTTCTTTTGGCTCAACCCTCCAATTTCTCCAGGTCACTCTGGACCCTATCCCTCCCCTCCAGTGTATCTACCTCTTCCCCTAACTTAGTATCATTTGCAAACTTGATGAGGGTCCAAACCATCCCCTCATCCAGGTCATTAATAAAGATGTTGAACAAAACCAGACCCAGAATTGACCCTTGGGGCACTCCGCTTGTTACCAACTTCCAGCCAAACATCAAGCCATTGATTACTACCCGTTGAGCCTGACAATCTAGACAGCCTTCTATCCACTTTACAGTCCTTTTATCCAATTCATACTTCTTTAACTTGGTGGCAAGAATACTGTGGGAAACAATATAAAAAGCATTGATAAAGTCAAGGTACATCATGTCCACCACCTTCCCCATATCCACAGAGAGAGTTCCTTGTCATAGAAGGCAATCGGGTTGGTCAGTCCTTACTGAATCCATGTTGACTATTTCTGATCACTTTCCTCCCTTTCAAGCACTTCAAAATGGAGTCCTTGAGGATCCCCTCCATGATTTTTCTGGGAACTGAGGTGAGGCTGACTAGTCTGTGATTCCCTGGATTCTCCTTCCCTTTTTTAAAGATGGGCACTACATTTGCCTTTTTCAGTCATCCAGGATCTCCCCTGATTGCCACAAGTTGTCAAAGATAATGGCTAATGGCTCTGTAATCATATCGGCAAACTTCCTCAGCACCACTGGATGCATTAGATCCGGCCCCATGGATTTGTGTATGTCCAGCTTTTCTAAATAACATATATACTAGAACCTAAGCGTGTTCATTTTTTAGCCGAGCCCACAAACTTACTGAAAAAAGTTAAAAAGTCAATGACCCATTTAAAGCCAATTCCAGTGTAGAAACTTCCTGTCCCAGCTCATCAGTGTCAGCACCAGCTGAGGGAAGTGCTGGCTGCAAGCACGGAGCCTTTCAGCTCCCATTGGCTGCTGTTCACTTTTCCCAGCCAACGGAATCTGAGAGGCTCTGTACCTGCAGCCAGAATGTCCCTTAGCCCACACTGTTTCCCGTGGCTCCCATTGGCTAATGGGCCCCTGTCCACTGGTCTTCTATCTTGGCTGCATGTAGCTCAGCCATTCAGTCTTCCCTGCCTGCCTGCCTGCCACTGTAATCCCATTGGCTGTGAGCCAAGAGGCTCTGTGCTGGCAGCCAGCACATTCTTCAGCCTGTGTTGCTGCCTGCAGCTTGGGAAGCAGCATGGGGTGAGGGACGTGCCCGCTGCAGGCACCAAATCTCTCAGCTCCCATTGGCTAGAATTGAATTGCAGTGGCTGACTGGCAGAGCAGACTGTATGGCTGGGCTACATGTAGCCAAGGTAGCAGACCAGTGGGAAGGGGCCCATTAGTCAATGGAGCCACAGGAAGTTTGCTGGCCCCTTCCCCCCCGCCCATGTAAAAATATGAAGATCTTGTTCATAAGCTGACCCCCACTCTTCACAGCAGGACTTTTTTCCCCAAAAAAGCTGGCTTCTCAACTAGTATATACAGTAGTTCTTAACCTGTTCTTTCTCCACTAATGGCTGCTCACTTCCCCATGCTGTGCTGTCCAGTGCAGCAGTCTGGGAGCTGACCTTTTCTGTGCAGACAGAGGCAAAGAAAGCATTGAGCTCAAACCCTGCCAAGGGCTAATAGCGCGGTACTGAGACTGCCAGATTAAGGACTAAGCAGGGTACTGGGACCCAGGAAAGGTCATTTCCCATTTTGTGTATGTGAAATTGATTTTTTTCCTAGGATATCAACCCACCTTGAATTAGTAATCGGTGGCAGTGAAGTGGCATTCAAGAGCTGTAGGCTCTTATTCTGGCATTGCTGCTGACCTGCTACATCAACAATGTGATCCTGAACAGGTCATTTTCCTTCGCTGCGCCTCTGTTTTACCTTTTACCCATTGTCACCTTGTCTATTTCATTTGTCAGCTCTTTGGAACCAGGGACTATCTCATACTAAGTATGTTTATAGTGCCTACCACACTGAGAATCTAATCTTGTTTGGGGTCTCCAGGTGGTACTGGAATACAAATAATAATGCTTTAATTGAACTTGCCTTTTGGGGGCAGATTTATTGAGAGGAGTCTCTTGATCCCTGGCAACCAGGTTTCAGGCTTGGGAATATTACAGGCCCTGTAGTGTCTCATTGACTGATGTTCTTCTAGAAATGGAAAATTATCAGGCATTTAGGCTGATTCTTTTAGATGTCTTATCGCCTTTTGTGTCTTATTGCCTTTTGATATAGTTAGCCATGCTAATAATATAATATGAATGACAGTAGCTTTCACTTCCAGTAGTGCTCCCCTAATTATCAGGAACAGCTAAACACATTAAACCTTGTTCGCCTTACTCATACAAGTAAATTCAAGGTCAGGATTTTGATCTGATATATTTTGCTCCCTGTTTGAATCTCAAAAGCCAACGGGAGGTGTGCTCTTAAATCCTTTAAGTACTTTAGAAAATCTCATCCTGTAAATCTTTTACAAAATAGATACTTGTTTTCTGAAGGGATTGGGAGAAGTGGGGTAAGTGTCTGAGGCAGAGAACAGGGTGAAGTAGGCACTCTTGTTTGTGACTTGTGCCAGCAAGTAGATATCAGTGAGAATACAGCATAATGGCAATTATTAATGTTTCTAAAGCAACAAGGGTCCTGTGGCACTTTTGGACATGTCTACACTAGGAATTTATTTCAAAATAATAACTCTTGAAATAACTTTGTGAAATAGCATGTCCACATTATGGGGAAGCCTTAAAATTAGTCCAAGGCAGGCTGCCTTAATGTGGATGCACTACCTTGACTTGGAGCACCAGGAAGCACTGGGGAGTAATTACTTGGAATGACTCTGAGAAGTAGTTACTTCAAAATAGCAGCACTGGAGTGTCCACATTACCACTATTTTGAAATAACTATTTCTAAATAAGTGTTATTCCTCGTGGAGAGCAGGAGTTATTTCAAAATAACCAGCGCCTTATTTCGAAATAACGGGCTTTGCAATGTTTTTAAAACTTTAAAAACCATGAAGAGTCTTGCAACACTTTAAAGAATAACAAAGCGTGTAGATGGTATCGTGAGCTTTTGTGGGCACAACTCACTACTTCAGATGAATGGAATTATTAAAGGTGCCATTTCTAAATAAATACGGGATGGGGAGAGAAGGAAAAAAGGGGAAAGAAATAGTCAATTAGAGTGTCCATGCTCTATGAAGCTGATAGAGAAGGTACTAAGTGTTCTTAAGTACCCATTGTTTGGTTTTTTTTATATCATTAGGATGTGGAATGTAGCAGACCATCCAGCCAATGTCTTTATTCATACCTCTGTTACAGGAATCAGACTTGTAAATGAAGTTAAGTTCTGAGGTTTCCCTGTGGAGTTGGCTTGTGAGATTGTCCTGAAACAATACAGTGACTTTGAGATCCATTAATGAGTGCCCAGGCAAGTTAAAATATTCCCCAACAGGTTTCTGTGTGTTGCCTTTTCAGATATCTGATTTGTGTCCATTAATTCTTTCTCATAGAGACTGTCCAGTTTGGCCAGCATACATGGCAGATGGGCATTGCTGGCATTTGATGGCATAGATCACATTAGTGGATGTGCAGTTAAATGAGCCTCTAATGTAGTGGTTTATGTGGTTAGGTCCTGTGATGATATCGCTTGCACAGATATGTGGACAGAATTGGCACTGGGGTTGATCGTAGGAGTGGGTTTCTGGGTGAATACGATGGAGGTGTGCTGTATGGTTACTGGAAAGAGTTTGTTTGAGGTCAGGGGGTTGTCTGTAGGTGAGAATTGGCCTGTCTCCCAAGGCCTGTGAGAGTGAGGGGTCATTTTCCAGGATAGGTTAGAATCATAGACTCCTAGGGCTGAAAGAGACCTCAGGAGGTCATTGAGTCCAGCCCCTTGCCCAACCCCAACTAATTCATCCCAGCCAGGACTTTGTCAACCCGGCACTTAAAAACTTCTAGGGATGGAGATTCTACCACCTCCCTAGGGAACCCATCCCAGTGCTTCCCCACCCTCCTAGGGAAAATAGCTTTTCCTAATATCCAGCCTAGACCTCCCCCACTGTAACTTGAGACCATTGCTCTTTGTTCTGCTATCCATCCCTACTGAGAACAGCCTCTCTCCATCCTCTTGGGAACCTCCCTTCAGGAAGTTGAAGGCTGCTATCAAATCCCCCCCTCACTCATCTCTTCTGTAGACTAAATAAGCCCAGATTCTTCAGCCTCTCCTCATAGGTCATGTGCTCCAGTCCCCTCATCATTTTGGTTGCCCTCCGCAGGGCCCTCTGTAATGTGTCCACATACTTTCCATAGTGCGGGGCCCAGAACTGGACGCAGTACTCCAGATGTGGCCTCACCAGTGCCAAATAAAGAGGAATAAGCACATCTCTAGATCTGCTGGAAATGCTCCTCCTAATACACTCTAATATGCCATTAGCCTTCTTGACTACAAGGGCACACTGACTCATATTCAGCTTGTCATCCACTGTAACCTCCAGGTCCTTTTCTGCTGAACTGCTACTTAGCCAGTTGGTCCCCAGCCTGTAACAATGCTTCGGATTCTTGTAGATGTGTCCGTCATGTAATTGTACTGTAGTGTTAAGGAAGTGAATCTCTTGTGTGAACTGGTCCAGTCTGAGGTTGATGGTGGGGTGGAAGTTGTTGAAATCCCTGTGAAATTCTAGGGTCTCTTTCCCATGGGTCCATATGATGAAGATGTCATCAACGTAGTGTAAGTAGATTAAGGGTGATGGGGGGGGGGGGGGGGGTATGGTGACCATATGGCCCAAAAAATCTGGGACTGTCCCGATTTTTAATGTTTCAGGGTGCCCTGGAAAACCCCGAATTTGTCCTAGAAAAAGGTCCCTTGCTGCTTCTCCTCCTCCTCCCCCCCCCTCCCTGGGGGAGGAGTCAGGGGGAAGCTTCCTGGACTTCCCTTTGGCTGGGGATCCAGCCAATAGAAGAAGCGGGAGGCGGTGCCTGTAGGAGCCTGGGAAGCCTGAGTGAGTGGCTGGGCTGCGGGCCAGGACGGACAAAGGGGAAAAGGGGGGAAGCAGCATGGTCAAGAGCATCCTGGCTGGGTGGGGAAGGGGAAAAGTAGCCCGCCTGCGGCCTGGCTGGGCAGGGGGTGAAGAGCAACCATCCCCTCTGTGGCCCGGCTGGCCAGGGGAGGGGAAGAGCGGCCCCTCTCCCTCGGTCTGGCTGGCGGGGGGGAAGGGAAGAGCAACCCCCCTGTGGCCCGGCTGGGAGGGTGTGTGTGTGAAGAGCAGCGCGCCTCTCCCCCGCAGCCCGGTTGAGCGGGGGGAAAAGAGCAGGGGTTTTTTGGAGTTCTTTTGCTTCTCACTTCTGTGGTCCCCAGCTGGTTTTTCTGTGAATCAATGGCCCCTGACCCAAAAAATGTTCCCCACACCTGCCATAAATAATCTAACCTTAAAAAAACAACAAATAGTCTGGTAGCACTTTAAAGACTAACAAAACATGTAGATGACCAGAGCTGTGGACTGTGCCCATGAAAGCTCATGATACCATCTACATGTTTTGTTAGTCTTTAAACTTTAAAAAACAAATAGTCTGGTAGCACTTTATCCTGTACAGATTAACTCGGCTACCCCTCTGAAGCTGATAAAGAAAACATTGAAACCTTTTTGTGTTGGACATAATCAAACTTCAAGTAAAATAAAATATTAATTTAAGAGTTATAATGCTCGATCTGTTTAATAATTTAAATTAAACCATTCTCTCTAGCTGCAGCACTAGAAAAATGGCTCAGGTGAAATGATGTAATTAACGGTGAGTTTCCATTAGCAACTGGTGGTCCATGGAAAAGTTTGCATTGGGCTGTGGAACTCTCTAGCTCAACAAGGTTGAGAATCACTGAAATAGAGGTAACCCTGGCTTCTCCCACTGAGAGACCTCCCCAGGCTCTCTGTTCCTCCAGAAGAGCACATGGAGAGATTGGGTCTGTTACCACAGTGGTGAAATCACTGTCACTTGGGTGTGGATGATGGGCAGACTTTTTCTAAATCTTCCTCATCCAAGCAGTTGATGATTTAAACAGTATGTTAAGATGCCACGTGAAAACACTTGGCACGTCCACAGAGAGGCAGGATATATTATCTCTCTCCAGAGAGGGTTGTGTCATGGTGAACAAGCCCTTTGTGAGCTCTGTGAAGACGTGAGATGTTTTGACTTCCAGCTTCAAAGGAATTTGTTCTGTCTTTGGGCTGCACATTGCCTAGACTTGAATGGAGTTAGCTGGGATAACACATGTCTGAGTTATTCTGACATGAAGTGAAATCTGTGCTAAAGCCCCCATGTCCAGTGAGAGAGCACTGTTGTCAGAAGTAAATTCAAAGTTTCTCCAAATTTCTTCGAAGATCGCCTCTACCAGATGGTGGGGCTTTGACTGATTGGTCCCTTATATTTTTGACGGTTGACTAAATATTACCTGGATCTTCTTGGGTAATATCAGATTGCTTTGGGCCCGATCCTAGTTTAAAATTAAATAGGATAAGGCGCTTTGTAAGCAAGTTGGAAAGTGGTCTCCATTGACAATTATTAGCTATTATTTACATAATATAGGCTTTGCCGTCATGGTATTGACATATACATTTCTCAATAGCTTTGCTTATAAAATAACCCAGCCCCATTGATCTCCATGGGCAATGTACCTTTCAAGCAGTGGTGGTGAGGGTTAGTGACATGGTCTCCTCCACTCTATAATTGTCACGGTTCAGTATGGTCATTCTGGCTTGTGGAAATGGAGGACACCTGATAATTTTGTGGTAACTTCAAAAAATGCAGTTGCAGTCCATCTCATTGGGATGTAAAATCCCATTCATCAGTTAACCAGTTAATGTTAGATCACACTGGGGCTGCCACTGGCTCCCAGACCCTTCTGCAGAAGCCCTTGTCTATAGCAAGCTGGACTCCCCAGGAAGAGAGGCTGCTAGGGGCTGCACCAGTGTCCAGGAGTCTCCCAGAGACAGGGGCTGATCTGGATGAGCTCAACCCGTTTGCAGCAGGCCCTCTGTGACCCTGGAGCAGCCCCTTTCCTGAAGTAGGTGGGGAGCTGCTCCAGCCCCCTCTGATTACCAGTTAATTGGAACCAGTAGGCAACATCCATTAAGAGGACTATGGAAGTTTCCTATGAAATTCTGGGATAGTTCCGGATGATTCCCAGGCTCTGAGTCAAATGGGGTTGCATCTACACTGCAAAGTAATAGATCTTAGATCCTGGATCTCATCTTGAATCGAGGTTAGATCCGTAGCACTGCACTGTCATGGGACCCTTGGTCTGGACCCTGGGTTAATGCAATTGCAGTGTAGTTGCATAGGGGGCTTCTGTGGGCCCAAATCCATCCCTATAGGTAGAGATTGGTGGGAGGAGTTCTTAGACGGGTCACATGACACCCTTTACTTCCAGTCACGTGTTCATCTTGACCCCGGAAATACTTTCCCGGGGTGGGACTTCCCTTAGGCCCCACCCAGGGTAATGGGTGTGGCCAAGGTGTCCCTATTTTTGGTTCAGAAAATATAGTCACCGTAGCTAGGGGCCGAGAGCTGTGGAAACGTTGTTCAAGGTCAGCCATAAAGATGTTGGCATATTGTGGGGGCATGCGGCTGCCCATGGTTGTGCTGCTGACTTGAAGATATAAATGGTCTCCAAATCGGAAGTAATTGTGGGTGAGGACAAAGTCACAGAGCTCTGTAACCAGGTGTGCAGTGGTGTCATCAGGGATGGTGTTCTTGATAGCCTGTAATCCATCTTCGTGTGGAATGCTGGTGTAAAGAGCTTCTACGTCCAGAGTGGCCAGGATGGTGTTTTCAGGAAAATTACTGATGTTTGGTAATTTCCTCAGGAAGTCGGTCGTATCTCAAAGATAGCTAGGTGTGTTAGCAGCATAAGGTCTTAGGAGAGAGTCAGTATAACCAGATAATCCTGCTGTAAGTGTTCCAATGCTTGAGATGATGGGTCATCCGGGATTTCCAGGTTTGTGTATCTTGGGTAGCAGATAGAAAATTCCTGGTCAGGGATTGGGGAGAGGGGTGTTTGTGTAGATTTGGTCCTGAGCTGTATCAGGGAGTTTCATGAGCAGTTGTTTTCCCTTTCCTTTTTTGTTGGTGGTGGTGGTGGTTTTTTTGTTGCTGCTGCTGCTGCTACTGTTGTTCTTTAGTGGGATCAGAGGAGAGAAGCTTGTAGGATCTGGTGTTGGTGAGTTGTCTCTGGCAGCCTCCTGTTCATAATCTGTTCTGATTATGATGATTACAGCATCCCCTTTGTCAGCCTCTTTGATTATGATGTTACAATTGTTTTTGAGGCTGTGTATAGCACTGTGTTCTGCATGCCTGAGGTTATATGTTACATGTTGTTCTTTGCTGACAATGTCAGCCTGTGCACATTTGCGGAAGTAATCAACATAGAAGTCAAGATTCTCATTACAACTGTCAGTAGGGGTTCACATAGGAGTGCCTAAAGTTAGACACCTGCATTCATCAAAGTGTTCTATGCAACCACAGCTCTCATTAGCTTCCTTTGGCTTCATCTGCAGCTTTGAATCTGATTTAGGTCGCAAGATAGATGGTTTTAGTGATCTTGTGCAAAAGCAGCACATGCAGACAAATTGTGCAAAGCTCTGGTAACTTGAATCTGAGAGCCCTACTTTGGTATACAGTAACTACCTCTGGACTGCTTGCCTGTTGCCATCCATGCTAAGCACAATGCACAAGTGATGTTCTTGGTCCGTAACCAAGCAATGCCAGGTGGTGGGGGAAAAGAAAAGAAGCCACTGATGCCTGCAGCTGTTGCAGTAGTGGTTATTCTTGTGTGAAGGTAGCTTCCTCTTCCACATTCTTGATGGTGCTTTCAGTTTGATGATTTTTTAAACTGCATCAGCTTGAGTGTGTTCTCATATGCTGTCAGAGGTTGGTAAATTCTATGGAACAAGAGCCGTTAGCTTAGTTACTCAATAGCCTCAATAGTAACACTGGATGCGCATGCAGACTGTAGGCAATGCAAAGTTGCAAGCTGGTGTCCTCCTGGTGGGGGAGGAGATAATAACAGTAATAACTTATTGTTTATCTGTGCTATTAGGTATTTGTATTATTCTATCACCTAGACGCTCTAGTCTGGGACCAGGTCCCCATTGTGCAAGGTTCTGTGTAAAAACACAGAACCTAAAGATAGCCCAAGCCACAAAACTGATAATCTAAGTATAAAGCAAGA
This sequence comes from Rafetus swinhoei, assembly GCA_019425775.1. NCBI lineage: Eukaryota > Metazoa > Chordata > Testudines > Trionychidae > Rafetus > Rafetus swinhoei. The sequence goes on from CM033438.1 coordinate 8,063,363, forward strand.
GACAACAGTAATAGACGAAATTTAAGAAGTGGGTGTTGAGAGCTGGCAACAGTGCTGAGCAGAAATCACTCTGTTAGAAGTGAGTGAGAGATGATAGTGAGGGTGATATTTAAAGAGGCCTGGTATGGCATTTCCTTTCACACTTGTGCCTTGTCCATCCATGAGAGCTTGCCTTGCCTTCCCTTCCTTCCCTTCCCTTCCCATCCCCTCCCTTCCTTTCCCTTTATAAATATATGCACACACTTGGGTGGGGAAGGAAATTACATTGACTGTAATCAACATATGTGTGTGTGTGTAATTTATACATGTGTGTAAAATTTCAAGTTGCTGTTTCAAACCATGGAAGTCATAGTTAACTTTTTGTAAAAGAATGCTTATATTTATAAATGCTTAAAATTGAGAAATAACCAATTTTTCAGAGATTGCCTTCTTGAACATGGCTGCACTGTTTTTGCTCAAATTTTCAAAACAAAAATTCCGCCTGAGATGGAGGCCAAGCATGAGAAACTTCAGAAATGGTCAGTTATATTTAAGTAATCTACAATGGAGGACTGTAGTGAAACCAACCAACCAATGGAGGTGCTAATGGTTCTTAACAGCCTCTTGTAACTATTTACACTATCTACTCACTGTCTCTCTTTCTTCCTCCCCCCTCCCCTTTTTCCTTCTTTTGCCCCCCCCCCCTTCCCTTACTTATTCTTGGATCTGGACTACTTATACTCCAGTCATCTCAAGAAATGGGTTTTGCCCGCCCATGAAAGCTCATGATACCATATACATGTTTTGTTAGTCTTTAAAGTGCTAGTAGACTATTTATTTATTTGTAGTGAGAAGTGTTAGGCAGTCTTAAATTTAGGTGTCTGCAATAGTCTGCCTAGGACACACAATATACACACAGCATATAAATAATGTTTATTTACCCTGTATGCCTCCACTCTAGACATCATTTGTGGGACAAGAAGAGATCCCTTCTGTGGCAAATTTTGCTTTTAGTAACTGTAGCTATTTGAAGCTTCAGAGAGGCTTGGAACTTTAAAAGCATTCTTGGCAGAGATGAATTAGCAGGCAGAGTACAAATAAAGTGACCGAAGGTGTATGATAAATACAGTTTAGCACATGGATATCATAGTGTTAGTCAATGGGATGTCTCACATCAATAAAGACTGATTGCTCGAGCAAGGGCCTGGAAGAGTGGGCCATGTATCCTTGATAATAGATGCCCAGTGGTTCATCTGAGAAATGATTAGTAACAAAAGTTTCACCCTGCAAGTTGGGGAGAAAATCAGTTGCCTTAAATAGCTCCACAATGGCCTTCCACGAGTGTCAGTTTTGGCTTCCCTTTTGTTCATATATACCCATATGATCTTTCTAGATGCAGGTTGAGAAGTGCATGTATGCTGATGACATCAGTGTTCCTAACACTGGAAATGATTTCCATAGAACTGAAGGAAATCCCAGTCAAGACATGGATACTTTGATCACTTACTTCCAGCAATAGAAACTATTTCTTAGTGAAACCATGATTGTGGCAACTAACTAAACAATAGTTTTGCCAATCAATCTATCTCAATCCAGGTACAAGTATGGTTACTGCCATTCCAACCCAAGTTGTCACATACTAGTGAGTAAAACTTGACACACAAGCCTCACCTAGAACACCTGAAAAGGAAGATCTCTTTCTGAACCATTTTGATACAAAAACTATTGAGGACCTCCTCAGGAGAAGAGACTTTAGTCCTTCACCTATCTGCATTGATTCTGGTGTCTTTGGGCTGCTCTGCAGCTGGGGTTGCTGTTGCCACACTTGTAGTATTAGTGGCTGCTTGAATTATGCACCAACCTTCCGTTTGTATGTGCTGGCACACATAACTCTGTCAGGTCTTTCGCAAGAGGCCAATACTACTAAATTTGCCTAGACAGCTTAAGCAGATGAAATCTGATGCCTCATTTTCAGATGAGAAACAACACACAGAACCAACTTGAAGATCTGTTCATATTCAGGGAAGATAATCCCTCTCTGTGGACCAGGTTGTGACACCACAGCTGGTCTTTTGATACCACTTTTCAGTGGCAGCTAACTAGTCACTTCATGTCCATCACATCCAGCACTGCCAGGGAACTGAAAATATGTCCTTATGGCATGGAAAGTAAAATATAACACTAAGTAAATTCAGGAGTCTGTCACCTACAGCTTCTTTCTTGCCACCTGATCATAGATTCTGGACCAGGTTCAACAAAAGTTGCTGCTATTATGCAAGAATTAACCTCCTTTCCTCCCCATGCTGTGACTGGCAGGTGGTTTACAATGCCTACCTTTCCCTTGATCTGGAGGCTATCCTTTGGTTACAGTCCTGGTCATTGGTGCCTGATGTTCTTCTAAAAGATCTGCTCTAGGAATTATTTTGGGGAAGTCACATGGCCTGTCATGAAAAGAGGTCAGACTCCATGATCACAATGATCCTCTCTTGCCTTGGAATGTTCTTCTGCATACAAGAAAAAGATACTTTACACAGCTCATGTGATATTTTTGCCAGCTATATTAGAATACATATCTTTCACCACAGTGGGCTCGTTAAATATATATCAGTATTCCACAAATACACTTACTGGACTAGATATAATCTAAAGCAGTGACATGAACAATGACAAATCCCCATGCTGTCAGAGCAGCTATGATTCTCTCTCTCTCCCACGCCCCCACCCCTCAGCTGCTGGTTTCACACATGCTTTGTTCCCCCTGCTCCTGTTGGATGGTTGGTTGGTTTTTATTTTTAACTAGAAGCCTTTAAGAGAGGGGGGAGAAATGCATGGAAAATGACAGCCATGGACTCCAGTAGCTTTCCAAAAATAAAACACACATTTAAACACCAACTGTATAAACAGCCTTCTCTCTGCGAATGAGTCAAGGCTCAGCTTCAGGAAAGCATTTAACTATATGTTTATATCCCATTAAATTAAGCGCCTGCTTAATGTTAGGCTGTTGCATACATACTTAGCTCAGTCTAGGCTTATTGAATATCACTGCTCTCATCCTAACAACAATGCACATCTTCTCATTGTCTTTTTTTATTCTTATACTGCATCTATCATATGAAATCGGAATGCCTTGTTTTTCATATTAGCCTATCCTCTCTCATGTATTCTGTCTGCATAACTCATGCTCCGCATTTAGATTTCCAAAGCAAATTCTTTCCTTCTGTTTCTCCTTACCCGCCCCCCCTTTCTCCTACTGAAAAAGAGCTAATCACTTCCTGCTACTCCTGTATCTTCTTCCCAGAGTGTCCCTGAATTTCCATGAGATTTTATTATATTGTTTCTGATTGTTGGAATGATTACAAGAGCAGGAGAGCCATGTCTTACTGCACACAGAGATGTCTGGTATGTAGGTGCCCATCAAAAGGAGGGATCTTATGTAGCAATATTTATATCAAGTTTCTGTGTAGATTTGCTATTCTAATATTTTTGAGGGGAGGAAATCTTTTCATTCTGGGCAGAACTTAATGATTTCCCCTTGCTTTCAACCCCTTTGCCTATGGATGCTGTGTTCCTGTCACAATCTTGCTACTGAAGAACACAACATTTCATTAATTGGACAAAAGGGTTACTATTTACCAGTATCTCCTAAACTTAGAGGCAAGCACACAACCTCCATTGTAATGCCAGGCTCTGCCTGGTCCAAGGAGAGAGTCTTCAGCCCAAGAAACTGCACTGTGTGCCTTCCCAACCCCAGGCCACATTTGTGCTTAATCTACCTGTTGGAGAAACACAGTATCTACACTTTTAGCAAAATATCTACCCGCAAAACCTTACCTAAACCAGACGACTTCAAGGTATTAAAAGGAGAGGTCCTTGTAAGAAGTTGAATTACAAAAATCTTCTTGGGGTTGTACCCTGTGTCATAATCAGGAGTGCTAACCAGCACCTGGTGATTAAAGGGTTAACTAATGCCTCCTAGCCAAGGTATTAGGTGGTCAGCCAATAATAATGCAGGTAGGAATTTCAAACTGAAAGAGAAGGGTTTTTCTCTCTTCTTTGTTTTTGAGAGGCAGAGCAGTTTCTCCCAGCTATTGAGGGAGATGGGAGACACTTCTCTCTCCATGAACGGACTTCTTAAAATGTGTAAGTAGGGAAACGTTTATATAGTCCTTCAGGGTTTATTGTTTTCCTTGTTTGGGGATTTGGAAATAATGTCTGAGCTTGCTAAGTGTTTTTTTTTTCTTTTGTAACTTTCCATCTAGCCAATTTACTATGCTTGCAACTGTAGTTTTGTTTTGATAATAAACTTTTTTTTCTAATTAACTGGTATTGGTTGATTTGTGTCCTGGAAGGTCTGTCTGTGTGTATCTGCATGCCTGACTGAGGGATCAGCTACCAGAGACTTCAGCTTGTTTTTCTCTTTTCTTTGTCAAGTTCTTTTGGGGGAAAAGAACTTGGGGTACCCCTAGGGTTGGTTTCAAGTGTCCACCCCTGTTTGTTTCATTTTGAGGTTCAAAGCACTTGATGGTGTCAGCAGATTCCCCAAAACCTGGGTATTAGGATTTTGTGGGGGGAAAATTTTGTACCAGACCCTGTAGAAACAAGGTTCTGGAGTGCTCTTGTGAGCCCCCAACTCCTGCATTCATCGTGCCAGAGTGGGGAACAGCCTTGACACCCCAGGTGCTGATGAAGCCACTGACAACCACCTTCTTACCCTCAGAGCTCTCCACCATCCTGTCCTACTGGGACAGAAGCTCTCATCTCCCCCAGCTAGGGTACAGAGTTGGGGGCTATGTCTACGCTGCAGGCTTCTTGTGCAAGCGCGCATCCACACTACAAAAGTGCATTGCATGGATGCTGTTGCTCAAAAAAGGCCACCCGGAACCACTTCAGGCAGGACTAAAGCTCACCAGTTGCTTCTGTGGCTGGTGCTGGAGCCTTGCAGAGACACATGCTTAAAGGGACCTCCCTGGACAGCCGTTTCTCTGCTGCTGCTGCAAGCTTGTGGACCTCTTTGAGGGACAGCAGAGCTGAAGCAGTGTCTGCTGTGGTTGCCCTGTGCTTCTTTGGACACCACAGCTTTTCCATTTTGTGCCATGGAGCCAGAGATGCCCCTGGGTGGCAGAGGAGCCAGGAACAGCCTGGGGCTCCCTGGGGGCTGCATACACAGGGTCGACTCGCAGTGCTTTCTATGGGTGTGGCTTCTGTCTCGCATGGGCAGGCATGACTGCATACTGTGTGTGGCACTCCTCAGTGTATATGTGGGGTCCGGCCCGTGCCCTTGTGGCTCACCAGCTTCCAGGCGGTATCCTTTCCTCTACCCCCCCAACCCCACCCCGGTGGCAGCACGTGCATGTCCAGCAGGATCCCAGGCATGCTCAGAGGCTACCTGCAGCATGCATGTGCCGCACAGTAATGCGGCACAAGGTTGCACATGTGTGGACCGCTGCATGGTGTCCAGCTGGAGCAGCCTGAGCGACACTCACCCCCTGTGCACCTGCCTCCCCTGCCCTCTGAGAGAGAGTGACAAACAGACCACTCACTTGAGGATCCCTCCCAGGCGTCCGAGGAGGCCTGGGAGACATCCTGGCTGGTGGGCACCAGCTCCAGGGTCACAGTGCCAGTGTGCTCCTCTGGCTCCTCCTCTGTCTCCGTGCCCGTCTGGTCCTCGCCCTCCTGCTCACCTGGCTGACCACGGGGGTCTGCAACCCAGAGTCCACCATGGTGGATGGGGTGTCCTCATCCTCATCCCTCAGGATGCATTGCAGCTGCCTATAGTAGGGGCAGGTGTGGGGTCCTGCCCCCAAGCGCTCGCTGGCATGAACATATGCCAGCTGCAGTTCCTTCACCTTACTCCGGACCTGTTCAAAGGTCCAAAGTGGGTGACTGCAGGCCTGTGCCATCCAGCTAAAGATGTTTGCATTCCTCCTCCTGGCCTGGGGCTCCTGCAAGGCCCCCTCCTGGCCCCACAGCTCCAGGAGGTCCTCGACTTCTGGAACAGACCAGGAGAGTGCATGCCTCTTTGTTCCTCTGGGTGGGTCCTGTGACCCCTGGGTCTGCTCCCCATGAGGGCCAGTGGGTATTCAGGGGCAGACATAGAACTCTGAAGCCTGTGGCAGGGAGAGCCGCATGGTGAGCTGCTGGTCTCAGGCCAGTTTCCTGCCACATGGCTTGTCCAGGGGGCTTGCACCTTTAAGGAGGAGCCAGCAGACAGGAACTATAGAGCTGTGATGTGTTGTCTGGATGCTCTGTGAGTTTTTGTGCAAAAACGGCTGTTTTGGGGCAAAAACTCTGCAGTGTAGATGTAGCCAGGGTTATTGCCATGCAGCAGAGCAATAGCCACTGAACCAGTTCAGCTCTGAGAGGTCTCATCTGTAAGGGCTCATCTCCCAGGAACACAGACCCCAAAGAGGACCAAAACCCCAAATAATTCCAGCTTATGCAGAGAAAGCACATAAGGTCAGCCACCTTTATCAGTGGAAAAAAAGATTAATAGTGGTTGTTCCTTCCCATCCCCAGGTGGCAATTATTTACACTGAGCTTACTACTAAACAAAAGTGTATTTATTAAGTATAAAAAGTAGGATTTAAGTGACTGTAAGTGAAAACAGAGAGATCAAATTCTCTAAAATTCTTTGTTGCCAGGTTTCTTCATGTATATTCTTAGGGTGGGTAAGGCAGTTACAAAGGTCAGTTGAAGACTGTCAAGGCTGTTCCCCACTCTGGCATGAGGAATGCAGAAGTGGGGGCCTGCAAAAGCACCCCAAAACCTGATCTCTACAGAAACTTCCCCCAAAATCCTAATACCCGGACTTTGGGAAATAAAAAAAAAATGCTGCTACCACCCAAGTATTACAAGAAAAACCAGGGAAGAGGTCACTTGTGAAACCTCAGCCTTCAAGTAAAACCAGGACACACAAATTAATCAATACCAGGTTAAACAAAAAAGAAAGAACTTTTATTATTAAAACTATATCTCAGTTACAAGCATAGTTGGAATGGCTAGATGGTAAGAGCCACCAATTAATTAATCCTCATGGAAGATTCCCCCATGGGCCAAAACTTAGTTGCAAAAGAGAGGAAAAACCATTTCTAACAGCACAGACATCCGATCCAAATTCCCAAACCAGAAAACAAAACCTGACGGATTTATCTAGACTTTACCCTACTTACACATTATAGAGAGTCTTTTTCTTGGAAAGAGACACGTCTTCTGTCTCCCTCAGTATCTAGAGAGCAAACTGGCTCAGAGACAAAGGAGGGAAAACCCAAAAATTCCTTTGTCTCAGTTTGAAATCCCTATCTGCATTTCTATTGGCTGACCACTACCTGGCTAGTTATAGGGGACATAGTTAACCCCTTAGTCCCCAGGCCATGACAAATACAAAGACCAGATTGCTTTCTATTCCTTAAATCAGGGGTGGGGAATCTCAGACCCAGGGGCCAGATGCATCCCCCAGCTTGCCTGGATCTGGCCCCTGAGGTTCAGGACCCACCCAGCCTTTGGGGAGCCAGCACTGGCACTCCAGCTGGGCCTGCTGCCCCCCATGGGGCTGGAGCACACAATCTACATGTCTTTCCAGGACCAATCCAGGACTTACAGGACAAACAAGACCATTCACAGATCTTTGGTTTGAGTATGGCATCATTAAGTTCCTAAAGTATCACTAATGGCCCTCTTAAGCACACTTAGAATTAACACCAGATTCATACTTCATATGTCAAACTTCACATAGAAGAATAATGCACAAAAATGGGATATGCAGATTCAGCAGACTATAACTTTAAAATGTATATATTACAAGATGGATGTTGCACAAAGTGTTTTTGAGTTATTCATATTGACAGTTGTAAGCTGAGAGATACTTTATGCATGATGTCTCATGTAAGATACAGTTGGAAAAGGCTTTTATTTATTGAACATTATTATCCCATTCATATTCATAGAATCACAGAATACTAGAACCTGGAAGGGGCCCTAGGAGGTCATTGAGTCCAGTCCCCAGCCCTCACGGCAGGACCAAGCACCGTCTAGACCATCCCTGATAGATGTCTGTCTGTCCTGCTCTTAAATATCTCCGGAGATGGAGATTCCACTGTGACAAGGTGCGTTCACAAACCCCTCAGAGGTGACTCCCCCGGGGTGCTGTCATGGCCACTGCCACTTGCCTTCCTGCTCTGTGGGGCTCCTCACTGCCTGGTCCTGCTGGGCCAGCTCCGCTGGTCTCCCTCAACCATGACCCCGAGCAGAGATCCCTGCCCCCACGGAGAAGCAGCACAGACACTGAACCTCTTCAGGTCTGAGGAGAGTGCAGTTTAGGGCCCATCTTCCTGGGATACCAGTCCCCAAATGGGATCAAACCCAAAGAATTAGGTAAGCCACCTTTAACAATGAAAGGAGGAAGGTGCACATTGATTGCTCCCCCAAGTAGTAATTATTTACACTGGGTTTGATAGAAAATAAGTGATTTTTTTATTAAGTACAAGCAGTAGGATTTAAGTGGTAATAAGTGAGAACAGGCAGAGCAAAGTAGGTTACAAATCTTCCACTATTTGATCTGAGGAAGTGGGTCTGGCCCACGAAAGCTCATCATCTAATAAACCATCTTGTTAGTCTTTAAAGTGCTACATAATCCTGTATTTTGTTTCAGCTACACCAGACTAACACGGCTACATTTCTATCCCTATTAAAAATGGTTGGCTAATTCAACACTGAAACCTCAGTACAAACATATTCAAACTCCCCCTAAAACTCCCCCTCTTTTCCAGCTGCCCCTCTTTTCCAGCTGCCCCTCCAAACCAGGGCTGTCTCCCCACCCAGGGTCTTCGGCTCCTTTCCTTCTGGTGCAGCCCAGCCAAAAGACCAAGGACTCTGCTTTCCTATTCTTTTTGTTAAGGAATTGAGACCACTCCTTACCAACCACTGCAGACTTAAGGACAAAAGAGTTGCTCATCAACACTTTGAGGGTAACACCCTCCATGTTTCTCATTCACACATTTGAAACCCAAAAAGTATTCCCCACTCCATATGTCTAATTTTACACACACAAATGATACATACATCAAAGTAAGATAAACAGAACTAGCGGATCGTGACATGAAGATTGATGGGTTACACAAAATAATTTGCTCAAAGCAGCTTTGAGTTATGCATACATCCATTTCATAAAGCATGGGAGGGTGGGATCTGCCCCATCCACAACCTCCCTAGGTAATTTACCCTGACAGTTTGCAAGTTTTTCCTAATGTCTAACCTAAACTTCCCTTGCTGCAGTTTAAGCCCATTGCTTCTTATCCTATCATTAGAGGCCAGGGAGAACAATTTCCTCCCCCCACCCCCTCTCTTCTTCATGTGACACCTTTTAGCTACTTGAAAACCACTATCATGTCCCCTCTCAGTTTTCTCCTTTTCAAACTAAACAAGCCCAATTCTTTCAGTCTTCCCTCAGGATGAGAGTGGGGGAAATCCAACAAAGGTTTCCCATCATATGGAAATTCTATGTATAGGCAGGGGAGGAAAACAATTATTTGCTTGCTTCGCCTCTGCCTAAAGACATCTCCCCACAAAGAGATACTTGATAACAACTGGAAACAAAAGGACTGTAATGGGGGGGTGGGATAAGAAGGTGGAGAGACTTTTGGCCCCGGGGTAGAAAGATAGCTGGCCTGTGGTGAACTCTATTTAACAATATCAAGGATGAGAAATTGTGTAACCAGTTTTTTTAGTGAATCTAGCTTAGATTGCATGCTTTATAGTATTTTCTTAGTAATTTGCTACCTCTGACTGCTTTGACCACCTTTTCATAGTCAAACTTATTTTTGGTTTATAATATAACTCAAATTATGTAATTTTTTAACAGGGGTGAGAGGCTGTGCATACATTCTTTCACATTGAGCGAGGAGGCAAAATTCATATAACTTTGGTTTTGTATCACAAGGGGAAGTGAACATCTGGGTGCTTTAGTAAGTCTCTTAAGCGGAGTGCTCCCAGAGCTGATCTTAGTGTTGGTACAGCAGCTGACTGTGTGTCCCTGCCCGTGTCCTTTGCTGGGGAGGCTTGAAAGCTTGTCTCGGCAAGGCCATGTAAAATGGGCCCAGGCTGACTGAGAACATGGGCTCAGTGGCATCCAAAACACCTCATTTGGCATGCCTGGGGTCCCAAACCATCACAAGTGGGTTTTCAGAATCCCCTTGCAGGCAAGTTTCCCCCTGGTGCCTCCCACCTGTCAGCTGCCCCAGTGGACCAACTCTCAGAGCCTCCCACTGGTTGCAAACAGCTGTTTCACAGCATTTGGGACACTCCAGGAGGGAGTGGAAGGAGCAGGGACGGGGTGCACTCAGAGGTGAGGAAGCAGGGCAGTGGATATGAAGTGGGGGAACGGATGGAATGGAGGTGAGGTGGGAGGGGTTGAACACCGCTCACTACAGAGGAAGTCAGCACCTATACATTTCAACCTAGATAGCTACTTTGAAAAGGCCTACTCAGGGCAATGAGCCTTTAGGTAGAACAATAGGTCTTAGGTGAAACTTATTTCCTACTTGATAATAGTTCCTGAGAACACTTTAGACCATCTGGCTATTGATGGCTGCTATGCAAGGACATGTGACCATCTTGGGAGGTCAGTATTTTTCCACAAACTAGTTCCTGCCAAACAAAAATGATTAAAGGTCTAGAAAACATGAGGGCTGACTGAAAGAATTGGACTTGCTTAGTTTAGAAAAGAGAAGACAGAGAGCACATGATAGCAGTTTTCAGGTATCTAAAAGGGTGTTACAAAGAGGAGGGAGAAAAATGGTTCTCCTAGGTCTCTGATGATAGGACAATGGGAAGAAGCAATGGCCTTAAATTACAGCAAGGGAGGTTTAGGTTGGACATTAGTAAAAACTTCCTAACTGTCAGGGTGGTTAAACACTGGAATAAATTGCCTAGGGAGGTTTTAGAATCTCCATCACTGGAGATATTTAAGAGCAGGTTGGATAGACCTCTATCAAGGATGATCTAGATCAGTGGTCACCAACCAGTAGATCGGGATCTACTGGGAGATCTTGGAGCCTCTGACAGATGATCTTGACTGGTTTGGCCAAGAGGCTATCAAGTGCAGCACTTCAGCTGCCTCCTCTCCCCACCGCTGCACATCTCCTGCCCTTTGCCTTGGAGCTGTTTCCCTCTCCCACCCTGTATTCTATCTCCACAGAACAGAGGTGGTGCACATCAGGGCTTGGGATAGAGGGAGTTTGCAGGCTGCTTTTGAGAGAGGTGCAGGGGTGAGCCTTCCTTATCCCCACTGCACCACCACACAGGAGCCACCTGTGGTAAGCAGTGTCCAGCTGGAGCCTGTATCCTGAATCTCTGTCCCAGTCATGTACCCCTCTTGTACCCCAAACCCCTTCTAGCCCTGAGCCCCCTGAACCCAAACTCCCTTACAGAGTCTGTACCCTGAACCACCAACTGCACCCCAACCCTCTGCCCCTGCCTGATGAAAGGGAAGAAGGATGGGAGAGGGAGAAGGGATGCAGTGAGTTGGGGCGGGGCCTTGGAGAAGGGTCACAAAGGAGGTGGGGCAAGGGTATTTGGGTTTGAGGTAGATCCTGGATTGCACTTAAATTCAAAAAGTGATCCCATACTTCAAAAGGTTGGAGACCACTGATCTAGATGGTGCTTTCTCCTGCCATGAGGGCAGGGGACTGGACTTGATGATCTCTTGAAGTCCCTTCCGTTCAACTATTCTACAACATGAGTGAAGAAGGCAAAATCTAGACCAGATTAGTAAGGCACTTTGTGATTCTTAATGCTTCTTAAATAAAAGCTATTGTTGTGATTATTTTAATTCTTATTATTTGTAACACATCAGCACCAAAAAATCCAGACTCTTATACTAGGTCCAGTACAAACGTAGACAAAGAGATTCTCTGCCTAAAATAGTTCACAATCTAAGTTTAAGGTAAGAAATGACAGATGACTATTGTCACATTCCTGGACTTTAAGAGAAGCAGCCAGATCACTGCTGCACCCATGGGGGGGGGGGGGGGTGGGGGGGGGGTTCCCCAAAAGTTGGTACAAAGGGGGCCATGTGAGGTGTCAAACAAAAGCTTACCTTCTACTGATTCTGTATATGCTCTTCATATATCTGTATAATGTCTGTGTGTGGAGTTATGAATATGTACTCTGTGTTAATACTGGAAGCTTCTCTGTCTGTGGCTGAGCAATGGGCGAGAAAAGCTCACCCTATGGACATGCTAATTAGCAAGCCACCAGGAACAATAGGTCTCTTAAGTACCAGACACACACCTGGGAAGGAATCTAGGTGCCTGGCCACTGACTGTGACAGTCTCCAGCTTTGAAGAGGCCAGAAAGGGATATAAATATGCCATGTGGCCGGCTCCATCTTGGTGCTCAGCTCCGCTCTTCATCCCAGAGGCAGCCTTGCAGGGATCAACGAGACAGAAAGAATTGTGGACCCATCCTGACATAGGATGTACACCAAGGACTTTTAAGCCAGCAGTTAGAACATCTCTGCTGCAAGCCTGCATCGAGAACTGGGAGAGTCGATGCATGTAATGTATGATACTTTAACAACCTTACTCTCATGCTTTTCTTTCTTTTAGTAATAAACCTTTAGATTTTAGATTCCAAAGGATTGGCTCAGTGTGATTTGTGAGTAAGATCCAGAGTGTAAATTGATCGGGACCTGTGGCTTGTTTCTTAGGACAGGACAGGACAGAACTTGTTCGGGGAAGGTGAGATTGGGTTCTAAAACCCCTCACCTGTGTATTAGGCCCGGGGCTGTTTGGGGCACAGAGAGAGCTGGGGTGTCAGAGGGGTTTGCTCATGAGGCTTCTGGCTGGCCAGGCCTATTTGGGAAGGTCTCCAGTCTGGGGCTGTACGGAGCCCCTAATTTGAGCAATTCGCCCTGAGCAGACGCCCTCAGCTGTGCCCAGACCCAGCCTGGTCCGTCACAACTATGATAGGAAGACAGGTGGACCACAAGGTTACAGTGAGGCAATTATGTTCATCATAATAAGCAGGAGCCTTGTGTTAGATTATGTTTGTAATAAATCCTGTATAACATTGAAGGAGAATCTCTGTGCAAGTCAGAAAAGAGGAAGAGGGGCCAGGCACCTGTAGGCAGTAATTATGACTTGAACACTGAATGAATTAATCCAGACATTTTCAGTAGCAACAGAAATGAATGAACTCTCCAAAGGCATCAAAAACAGTAACAAGTTTAACTAGCTGTGAAAAGATGTCAGGCAGGTATTGTGCAAAGAGGGAGATTTGGTCAGGGTTTGGTGGTAACTTAAAAAGGAAGGGGCACATGCCTCAGATGGGCTACTACCTCCCTCCTCTCTTAAAATCTCTTCTGTTATCGCTGCCAGGACTCTTTGTGTTGCATGCTTTATTCCCCTCTGTCCACGTGCACTGCGTGTGGTATTCTCTCTCTTCAGATGGAAGGCGATATCTTTTGTGACATGGTACAGCTAATGAGCTGTCCTGGGAGCTGAAAACCTGACATGGGATTGATGAACTCTGCTGCTTGTTTCCAGGTCTGTCTTAATTATGACATGGAGAGATCGCTGTGTGTTTTAGTAAACACCATTCCTTCATGCCTTTCAGCTGCTTCTGCATGGAAAACAAAACCATGCCAAGATGTGTTTCTGAGGTTTGGGGGATTATTGGTGTGGGGACGGGAAGGGTCATGGGATATTTAATGTTTGGCTCTTTCTGGCCACCCACAGATGGAAGAGGAAGACATAATCAGAAATCCACTTTTCTCCCCCAATAAATGCAAGTGCTCCCCACACCTAGAGACTTGTAGCTACCCACACAAAGAACAATTCCCCCCCAATCTAGCCTGACTCACAAACTTTCCCCTTCAAGAGAGCTGCTGTCTCAGCTAGTCTAAGGCAAATCAGAGGGGTTTGTTTCCATTTTGAGTCACTAAGGCCTTCTCTTCCAAAGGAGCATCTCTCCCCTAATTGATGGTATCATGAGCTTTTGTGGGCGCAGCCCACTTCTTCAGATGACAGGAGTATTAGAAGTCCAGCTCCAAGAATAAATAAGAGAAGGGGGGGTGTAAAGAACCAGCTTGCGCCCCCAAGGTTGCTTATGCCCACCACCTCATTTATTACAACGCCCTCGGCGTCTTTTACACTGACACCACCCTGCCTGGCGGTCAAAGACAAAGAGTAAATCACAACCCTCGGCCGACAGAGTAGGGGGGTTCGGGCTCTCCCTCTCTCCGAACCCCGGCCCAGGGCCCTAAGGCAGGGGCCACCTGTCCCTGCTCAGTGGGAGGGGTGTTGCCCCCAAACTCTCCTGCTCTCGGGTTCCACGACCCTACCCTGGGCCGCCTCCTACTCCGCCCCTAAGTTTCGGGCCATCCCGGCCCCCGCTCACCGTCAGCCCGGCTCCTCCGTTCCCCGGATGCCTCCTCCGCCCCGGCTGGGGGGGACGTCTTTTTAATTCCCCTCCACCAGGGCCCGCGCGCATCCTCCCCCCTGCGACGCCGAGGCCCCCTTTGATGACATCACCGGCCCGCGCCTCCGGGTCGCCCCGCGTGATGTCATCGCCGGCCACACCGGACCCCTTCCCGGTGCATGTTCCGCCCCCGCTGCGTGCCTCGGGACCAGTCCGGGGTTCCGCACCCCATTCGCCCCGATCCTCACGAGTGCGGGGCAGAAGCGCCCCGTCACAGGGGGGACCAGAAAAAAAGAGTGGGGAAAGGAAACAAAAATAGAGAGAAAGTGAGTAGATGGTTCAAAGAGTTACAACATGCTGATAAGAACAATTAGCACCTCCATTGTTTAGTTAGTAGGTTAAGTTATAGGATGTGGAAGGTAGTGTGCTCGTAACTATTTGAACCATCTATTCACTATCTCTCTCTTTTTTTATTTTTTTCTCCTTCCCCCTTTTTTTCTCTTCCCCCCCCCCCCCAAGCCGCTTTGTCTACATGACAGCGTAGACACAAAGTATAGTGTAGATGCAATGCCTTCTGTTAACAGAACTCTGTTGACAAAAGGCGTTATTCCTCGTAGAATGAGGTTTACAGCCGTCAACAAAACTGCTGGGTTCTGTCGATGTTATGTTGACAGAACTCAGCGGCAGTGTAGATGCAGGTATAGTTTTGTCGACAAAAGTCCACTTTTGTTGACAAAACCCTGTAGTCTAGACACACCCGTACAGATCAGAAAGAGGGCACAAAGGTACCATAATATCAGCCAGCTCATGAGATGATGTAATGAGAAAAGGGCCTGGAGTAAAGCAGCCCACAGAATGGCTCTCTGCCCCTCTGTGCTCCTTAAATATTTCATACCATTGAATTACCGAACTGATGTGCTCCAGCATCACCTCTAGGTACCCTACTTTCAGAATGCAGCACTTTAGGAAATGACATCCATCCCTTCTCCCAGCCAATCAGTATTTCCCGAGCTGTTTCTGTGAATTGCTGGGAACACTGACTTGTGGCCATGGTGTTGCCAGGACAGATATCACTAGGGCTCGTAGCAGTGCCAAGCTCAGTTTGGAGGAAGCCTGTAGGTCTCTGAGAATCTTGGTGTCTGGAAATAACATCAAACCCATATTTCTCTGGTGCACCCAAAGCACGACCATAGTCTTTAATCACTCTTCTGTGCAACTTGGTCAAGCAAAATAACCTTCTGTAGGTGGTATAAAAAGAAAGTTACATAGCAAGAAGAGTAACAAACATATCTCCGAGATTATTTACTCTCTTTGGCAGCCACCAGAAAGCTTGTTAGCCATTTTAGAATACCTTTCACTGGTGAGGCTACATCTGGAGTATTGCATCCAGTTCTGGACCCCCCCACTCTAGAAAGGATGTGGATGCATTGGAGAGGGTCCAATGGTGGTCAACCAAAATTATTAGGGGGCTGGAGCACGTGACCTATGAGAAGAGGCTGAGGAATTTGGCCTCATTTAGTCTGCAGAAGAGAAGAGTGAGGGGGGATTTGACTGCAGCCTTCAACTTCCTGAAGGGAGGTTCCAAAGAGGCTGGAGAGAGGCTGTTCTCAGTAGTGATGGATGGCAGAACAAGGAGCAATGGTCTCAAGTTACAGTGGGAGAGGTCTAAGTTGGATATTAGGAAAAACTATTTCCCTAGGAGAGTGGTGAAGCACTGGAATGGGTTACCTAGGTAGGTGGTGGAATCTCCATCCCTAGCGGTTTTTAAGTCCTCACTTGACAAAGCCCTGGCTGGGATGATTTAGTTGGGGTTGGTCCTGTTTTGGGCAGGGGGCTGGACTCGAAGACCTCCTGAGGTCTCTTCCAGCCCTAGGATTTCATGACTCTATGATTCACAGGAAAGATAATGCTTGCAAAGAAACTGATTTTATTGTATTGTAAATGTGGCCTCCATCACAAACATCATCACTAAATAAAGCAGTGTGTTTTACATGAGTATCATTCTTAAATGTTTCTAAACTCCTTTCCAGTAGCAAAGAGCTGGTCTACCATCCAAATCCAGTACAGCAATTGAGCCATACATCATGGCTGCAGTCCTGATCTACAGTCATGAACCAAAACTTTCCCATATATTATCTACTCCAGTGGACTGGTACACAGTCTTTCACTGCCAGACACAGTGAGATATCTCAGAATTAGTTAAATCTTCTGACTTGTGGATGCTATGGAGTAGAGCACCAGCAATGCTAACTTCTGCTTTATACCCAGGTAAGAGCTATCCACAGATATAGTGAGGAGGAGCAAATTAAATCATCAGCAGATTTACCCCTTGGTTCTTGTGTACAATGATGCAATCACAGATGCACATTTACTAAGAGCATGTCTTGGAACCGTGGCATTGTACTCTTCATGGCTTACCCCACTCAGGATACCAGCAATTGCATTTTGCATTAGCTGAAGTCTCCAAATCATCCTCAGGAATAGCCCTAAGTCGCATGTGTTGAGGTATCTAGCATGGAGATTACAAGGGTCTGAATGATTAGGGTGAGAACTGCATCAGAGAGGCAGGACAGCAATCAATGAAAAAGCTTGTTGCCATTGCCACCTGACAGTCTGAAAGCAATGATAATTCCAATATGAACCATTCTGGACTTTCATCTCCAGTGGAAGGCACATTTGCAACCCTGACCCCAGTCCTCCAGATGTTTCCCTTATCTGTCAACATCACCTTCACCTCACCCAAGTTATTTCTTAAGGCAGTTTGTTCCCTTCCACATCATTACGTCTCTTAGGCGCTGGGAAAACAGCATCTGGATCTAAGCCATTGGAGATGTGTGTGTCAGCCATCTGCAGCTGGCCAGCCATGCCAAAGCATCTTGCATACGCTCTCCGGGGCTGTACACGCACATTAAGCAGAAAGGTGGTAGAATGGAACCCGGTAGCACTCCACAGGGAGCAAGGGCATAAGAACCTATTAGCACCCTTTAATATAGCTCAGAAAGGAAGGAAGTAACCAAGTGATGATTTGCCCTGGCCCTGCCCATCCCTTCAAAAACCCTCAGCCAAGTCAAGAGAACATGATGCCAATAGCAACTAAACCAGCTGATGGACCTGTCGATACCAGCATGGATACCTTAGCAGTGTCCATCATTAATCACAAGACACAGAGGACACTGGCAGCTCTACATTACATCAGTGTCTAAAACATGCTCATTGCTCAATGCAGGGAACATATGCAAGGTCTGAATTATCTGGAGAGCTTCCCAACACTTCTTCCTTGGTAATCTTCCCTTAAACAGGGAACATGGAGACAGGGTGATAATTGCCAAGCCTGTTAATATCTAGAGATGGGTATTTTACACAAAGGCGTCCTCATAAGCTGTGTAAGGACAGCTGGTACCCTGCCCTCCTGAAAGGAGGTGATATCAAGCCACACAAAGAGCCTAACATTCCGCTCCAGCTCCAGGTCCAAAAGTCTCCAAAGTCTTTAGAAGATTTAAATCCAGCTTAAGGGGGGCAAGTTCTCTCCACACATCTAAGTTTCACTATACAAAGCAGAGTGAAACTCATCTGACAAGGAGCAAGGTTTGGTGTATTTCTAATCTGCACTGGTGCAGTTCTTAAGGTACCAGCAAAGCTTCCTCATATCCAGGGCTGGTTCTCTTCTGGCTCTGAGTTGTGGAGCTGTGTCTATTTCAGTGAACCAGTTTCAGGTCCCTGCTCCTCAGTGGCCCAGCTCTGGCAGAAATTAGAACAACAAGGAGGTAACTTTAATGTCCACCAATTTTGTAAGTTCAGTAACATAATTGTGCAGAGTGGAGCTTAGCTCAATTCTCTCCCAGACCCTCAACACCCCCTTTTCTCTGACTTTAGACACAGTAAAGAAGACACATGGTGTTGGAACCCCGTACAGTGTCATTTCCACCAGCAGAAAATCCCCTCACTCAGAAGGAATTCTCTTCAGGGAATCTCCTGTCACTTTCAGTGTAAAGAAGCCTGGAGTATCCATTCCAGGGAGAGAGGGGGGCAAAGGGGCTCAACTCTGGAGACAGGGCATTCCTCAGAGCAAGGATATCTCATCTCTGTAAGCAGCCAAGAGAATTATGATTCCCCAGCCTGGCCTCCTCTAGCCCAAACAGTTCTGCCAGGTGAGATGCTATAACAGATTTCTTTTTTCTACACGCTGGGAGACAATAAAGCTAAATCAGTGTTTTCACTGTGAGACTCTATTAGATGAGTTACTGCTGTAATTTAATAATGGGATGGGCAAACTACAGAAAATTACAGAAGTATATAATTAAAGGAAATCTATTTTTAAAGTCTTCCTTTATGGCTTGGTAGTTTTTGGATCTCAGCATTTTCCTTTCTCTTTTTTGAAGAGCTGTGAGAAAGGAGATGTGACCGCATCGCTCTCCTTTTGAGGCCTTACAAAGTGCACCTTCATGGTCATAAATCCCATGCATATTTATGATTCTGGGCAGCTAACCTTGCAAATCAGATTACATAGATGATGATTACCTTTTGCCTTTACCTGTCTAGGAGACATTAGGAAGACAAAGCACATATTGTGGCAAAGACCAGTAAATACTTTTGACAAAGATTTCTTCTCTACCTGAAGCCCTTAAATTTGAGGTAAATCTGTGTATTGCTTGTGAGTTCTTGATCCCTCTTATAGGATCTCTTAAACCTTGCGTAATCAATTGCTATAAGAACAAGCAAAAAATAAAAAGCAGATCCACCATCTTTCACTGGTTGGCTCCATCAGGACATGAGTCAGTCCTTGGAACACAGCCTCAGGAAGCTCACATTTTGCCCAACAAAAGGCTGTGGTGGCAAGTTGCTAGGAATCTGATGATAAACCGTTTGCGAAAAATGAGATGCTTGCAGTCTCCTGGACATTGAGCAAGGGGGTATGGCCTTTGGCAACCTACCTAGTAATTGCAGTTGGAGGTGCACTCTTAGCCTTAGCCTCATTTTGTAGACATTCCATCTCACATCTCAACATGCCATTTTCCATCATCAACTGACTTTGTCTATCTCTTCAGTTCAGGATGGTCACTAAGCATTGAAGCAAATATGTTTAGACAGGCCTGCTGATGTAGGGGTGGGGCAGGGGGCAAAGAGGACAACTGCGCTGGGGCTCAGTGATTCAAAAGGACTCAGGGCTCTCTGCCACCACCCCAGGTCCTTTAAATCCCTGCTGGAGCCTAGGTAGCTCGCTCTGGACAGTGCTAAGAGCTAGCTGGTGGGGGTGGGGGGATGCAGCATAGTCCAAGTGACACTGAGGGCTGGATGCCCCCCAGGTCCCTATTCACTTGTGCCTGAAGCCCTGACCCTTCTGGGAACACAGAGCTGTCCCCCGCCACCTTACCCAGGGGCCTGGCAATTCTGTCAGTCCCCCATGCATCTGGATCAAAACTCACAGATGGTCTCTGGCTGTGTCTACATTGGCACCCTTTTCCGGAAAAGGGATGCTAATGAGACAAGTCGGAATTGCAAATGCAGCAGGGATTTAAATTTTCCCCGCAGCATTTGCATGAACATGGCTGCCGCTTTTTCCGGCTCGGGCTTTGTGGAAAAAAAGAGCCAGTTTAGACGCGAGCTCTTGCGGAAAATAAAGCCTTTTTCCGGAAGATCCCTTATTCCTCTTAAAATCAGGAATAAGGGATCTTCCGGAAAAGGCTTTATTTTCCGCAAGAGCCGCCTCAGACTGGCGCTTTTTCTGTCAAAGCCCCGAGCCGGAAAAAGCGGCAGTTATAATTATGCAAATGCCGCTGGGAAAATTTAAATCCCCGCGGCATTTGCAATTCCGACTTGTCTCATTAGCATCCCTTTTCCGGAAAAGGGTGCCAATGTAGACACAGCCTCTGAGTCTATAATTGTCTAAAACCCACAGATCCAAACGTGTGCACACATCAGCTGTGGAAGCATTAAGATCTCTTTACACATTTCATGGCCCAGGTATATTTTTTACTTATGTTTTTATGTTGGGAGAATGAAAGATTTTCAGTGCAAATGGTTATTAAACATTACAGATGGGTCTAGGCTGCGAAGTTCTGACTCAAATCAGAACAGAACTTTCCCTGAGTTTGGGATTGTTCAGTGTTTTGGCTCAACAGCTTCTATGGGCCCCTGGGCAAGTTGTGGGGGGGGGGGGCCGGGGAAGCTGGCTCTGCTCCCCTGGGAGGGGTGGGGCTTCAGGCAGACACAGCTGGGCGGGGGACGGTGCATGGAAAGGTGCTCTGGCAGCGATTTAAAGAACCCAGGGCTCTGGCTGCCACAACTGCTGCAGCAGCCGCAGCCGCAGCCAGCAGCCCCTGGACCCTTTGAATTGCTGGGCCCTAGGGCAACCGCCCCCTTTGTCCCTGCCTGTCAGCAGGCCTGGTTAAAGACCATCAGGACTATAAGGAGACAAGGGGCGGAATACCGTACTGTGTGGTCTTTTCTTATTTGAATCAAATCTGCTGCTACCATTTTGTTTTAAATAAGTGACTGGTCTCAATGTTTTATGACCAGTGGAGTTCACGTGAGTGCTTATGCTTAGAACGTCTGACACATTTTTAGTCATTGTTATCTTGTTATCCCATAATTATTCCTTCGGTGTTGTTGATTCTTTTATTTTTTCTTTCTTCCTTCCTTCTGCCTCACTCAGAATTTTGGCTTTCCTCATTAATTAAATGGTATTATTCTATCTCACCAGTTATTAGATTTTTAATAAAAACTGTTCAGTGCCAGCAGAGGTGATCAAATTAAACAGAGTCAGAATGAGCAACATTCTGAATTCAGAATGCAAAAGGTGGGGGCCATGGATAACACCAAAATGATAATGTTACTAGTTTTGCTAAGTTAATGAGTCAGATCTGCAAAGTCATAAAATTGACTTTAAAATCATGTAATTTTAAAAAATAATATAAGTGTACATTCAGGTCTTAGTTTTTCCAGATTCTCTCTATGGCCAAGAGTCTAGAAACATCTTGTTTGCTTAAAGGCAAGCAAAGATTCTCACATAATTCCACAATCTCAGGAGCTGGAACTTTGATAAACACCACATCTCACAAGAGTTGGCAAAACTCAAGTACAAATCCCATTGTAAAACATACCCTTCTAATGAAGCTAAGCTTAAAAATAGCTCTAATAACCACCATTAGTTTCTGATAAGTACAATTTCTCTGCACCTAGAACAATAGGTCCAATCCAAACCCACTGAAGTTAGTAGAAAGGATCTCATTGATTTCCATGGGATTGGGAACAGATTTTGTTTCTGGTGATGTTTCTGTGATTGATCCATATAGTACATTTCTCCCTGTATCTATCATTGAAGCTAGATCAATATCACGCTTATCCAGTAATACAATGTATGCATGAGCAGTCCTGTACTCTTGGTTAGTTTTAATTTGGGAATGAATTTTAAGGCTGCAGGAATTTTCAAATACTGGGATTTCCTGATCAGAGTGTGCAGACTCCTTGTCTGTCAGGTTTTACGATGGGAACAAATCATCCACTAGGGACTGTCTTAACACTGATAAACTCATTTCACTTGTGACTTAAGATCTGTTTCAACACAGGTCTCTCAAGGCTACTTAATTAGAGCTCTTGAGATGAAGGCTGCCCAATGCACAACCACAAAGCAGAGGCTTTGTCCAAAACTGCTTTCACCATTCTGCCTAACAAGCTTGTAAAAGGCCACTTTGTCCATTGCTACAGTGCTACTTCAATTAAGTCCATGCTGATTAACCTTCAGCTGGCTTCTCAGAGATGTGGCATACAGCCCAAGAAACATTTAAAATACAAATCCAGGGTTTCAGTATCTCACTATGCTTAGTATTCAGAAACATTGCCTACACTTTAAAAATCTCTTTTAGCAAAATCTCCTCCTGCCCATGTGTTTTAAAATCCTGTTAATGTTGAGTGAGGAAATGACATACAGCTCTCTCTGTCAAGAGTATCTGTTGTACAGCCTTTATCAGCCTATCCAACAGAAATTAGGTTAGGCAGCACAGTCGAGAGGTGATGTAATGACTTATTTATAAATATCCATAGAAGTGCATCCTAGATAGATCTGATCTGCAAGAGAGGTAAAACTGAACAAACCAGCTATGCAAATTATATCCTTGATTCTCCACTTAAGAAAACATTATCTGCTAACCCTGGTAGAGGTCTGAATAATGATAAATTGGTACTAATGGAAAAAGGTAACTAGATCTGCCAGTCATTGTTACATATTTCCCATTTCCCACTGAGCTTTTATCACAAACATTGGGATAAGGAATGAATCTTCATACTCCCAGATACAGACCATATGCAGCAAAGATTAAAAAGGCATCTGTGGACATGTATAGGTACATCTCCAAAGACCATTTTGCATAAGAAGCATCCATCTTCCTCCAGAAATCTGTTGACAGACTAGACTGTGAAGTTTTATTTTGGATGGGGAGAGTCCATCTGTGCAGGCTTAGTGGGTGAACCACTTGTGTGGGAAGGCTAGCTCCACAATCCCGCAGTTCTACCTGAGGCCCCACCCCTTCCAACCCCACCAGAGCCCTGTCCCTCTTATGGATGCTGGCTCCTGCCCCAGGCTAGCACCTCCTGATCCAGAGTACCGAAAGGCCAGGCAGCACAGCCCCAGTCTTTCTAGCCCCAGAATGCCAGTCAGTGCAATCCCAGCCTCTGAGCATTGGGAGGCCAGGCAGCCAGCCACAGAAGAGCAGGAGGGAGACGGGGGGTTGAGTGTGGGCAGGCCACACTTGGCTGTTTAGGGAATCTTAGCCTCCCTCAGTCTCTGACATCCTCTGCCCATGCGTCTGTGATAACAGGTTTCAGAAACTTAGTTAATATTAGGGATCTCATTTAATTAATTAACCAATTAAATGGGGTGGGTGGGAGGGCTGTTCCAGCTCAGCTGGAGTGCCTCCCACAGGTGGCAAGCCCCCTGGGGCTGGAGTAGCCCCCTGATTGCAGTGAGCGGGGACTGCTCCAGCCCTCATTGGTTAACCATTAGCATCCCTAGTTAACATCCCATCAAAAGCGTATCAACTAAGAACAAGTTAGTGGCCATTTCAACATCTGTTCTCCAGTGTCATGCACATGCCTCTATTCTACAGCAATATCTCTGTTAAGTTTTGCTTCTCTTTCTCTTTTTAGCACTTCTATAGAAACTGAAGTTACTGAAACTTCTCTCACAGACATACACACATAAAAGGTACAGTGCAGGGGCTTTTAAAAAAATCACACAAACTTCTATTTGAACGCTGCAGACTTTCCTGAAGACGTTCTCAACATCAAAACAAGGTGTTTGTGTGGCACACTCAGAGGGGAGAGAAAATACTGATGAAGTAAGCTCCCTTAGTGCTAAATGTCATTAGAACTAGAAATGTGCTGTAACCAAAATCCTGGCTTAGTCTGTCTATGAATTTGGGTGAAATTTGGATCCAAATCTGAATTTCCCAACCAGCCCTTACCTATTGAATTAATTTACCAAGCCAGTTCCTCCAACCTTTGGGGGAGTTTGTATCTGGACCTAACCATTATAGCTCACTGTAAAACAAGGTTGTGAGTTTATCCAAATAGCACATTTTCCTTTTTTCCTTTCCCTTTCCGTAAACATACACAAGACATTATTTTAATAATTAGCTCAAACATATCCATTCCATCCACCTTTAATGTTGTTTATCTTAGGTAATGATGCAAAATGCTGTAGTGTTAAGATCAGACATTAATGTATTTCTCCAATGTAATATCTGAATAGCCAGGTTTTTGTATATTGTAGGGGTATGTATGCATTTATTATGAAAATTCAATATTTTAATGAATAGTATTTTACTTAGAATACAACTACTGTATTTATTTATCAGAAAATGCATAATGTTCAAACTGGGTGAAAGCCAAACTCTGGTAATAGTTACCTGACATAATATGACCCTGTGACAGAAAGTCTAATAATGAAGACTTCCCTGATAGGAATGTAATTGTAAAGAAAAAATTATTAAAAAATTGGTTCCAGTGCTCTGTGATCCAGGAGTTCATTTGTTTCCTCATTCATGCACTAAACAAGTCCCTAATTAATCTTGAACCTTGGAGAAAGGAGACTAGATTGGCATCTTCTGACTAAGAACATACTTTACATTTTGGAAAGTTTGAAGAGGCTCTTAAGCATTCTCTTTTAATGGTATTTTTGCAAGGATTTAAAGTGGCTTCATTAGACAGCCAAAGCTCCTAATTGCATTACCATATTTTTAAACTACAGAGGTAAGATTAGGTTCAGCCTTTTCCAAAAAGAAAGAGAGATTAATTTGATGGTTTTGATGGTTTGAATTGAAATGTGTAACTGTAACATTCATTTGACAGCTTCTGAAAAGGAGACACTGAATTGTAATGACGACTGTATGTATTCCCAGGGCTTAGCTATACACAACTTTTGTACCTCTGTAACAATATTAGTTTGAAACTAGTATAATTAAAATGGTACAACCTCCCTACTGTGGCTGCTGTTATGCTGGTTTACAGATACTTACATCTGTATAGTTTATTCTTGTATATTTAGTTTCTGGCAATAAGCAGCTTTGTACTACTAACTGCATCCACACCAAGGGACTGTACTTATTACTATTTTTAAAAATCACACTCCTATCTGAAATCAGTTAAATTGGTACAAATTTGCTTGCTGACCTTGCTTCCCAACAGCATTTGTCTCAGTGTGTGAGGAACTCCTGTTCTCTCTGACAAGTGGACATCACACATAGAGTTTTGACCCCCAAACAGCAGAAAAGCTATTTTTTAATGTAGTTCCCTTACTAAAGGTGCCTCGCTTATTTTCTGGGAAGACCCTGTGTGCTGCAATCCAGCCTCACAGACTACAATTCCCATGAGCCCCTGGGAAAAACAGGAAGGAAGTGACTCTTGTGTGGGAGATCTGAGTCTCTCCACCTGTGTGGAAGAAGACTCAGCAGTCTGTGGACTCATCCCTCTGTTTTTGGAGCAGAAAGGGAGCTAGGCTGCTGTGGAGGAGTTTGATCCAGTTCAGGAGCTGTTATGTGGCAGTTGCAGACTGAGACAGCAAGCCTTTGGAACTGGGATCTAGCGGGCTGCTTCAGATTGCCCTAGGGGGGAAGCCCTTTGGCTGTACTTGTGTCTAGAAGCTACTCTGCATCCAGCACACAGAAGGAGACTGTGAGTTACTGGGCATCTTTGGGTAAATGCTGCCTGGGACAGACCTCAGAGATACAGACTAACTCTGGATTCAAAGAGAGGCAGAGAGGCCAACCCAGTGAACCAGATCTGCTGCATAGCTTGGACCCACATACACCCTACCTACAGAGAATCTCCATTACAGCTGAAGTTCTTCAAGCGTGCCCACACAAGCAAGGGTCTGGGACTCTGAGTCCAGGGGTGTGCACACTGGGGTGGGATAAATATTGGCAGCTAGATAAATTCCTTTTACTTCTGTGTACTTTGTTAATTGATGTTATTCACTGTTAATTGGTTAAAGCCTGTTTCTTTAAGTTAAGTAAAGGTTGTTCATTCTAATGCAATCTATTCTATGTATATTATTTATGATTTGTAATTGTTGTTCTGGAGTTAGATCCAGTTTATTGCTGGAATAAGTTTATTCCTGGAGGCTCCCAAGGCACACCGGTGTATACAGGGCCAGCCAGGTGGAGGCACCACCATTGTACATTCTTTATGAGCAAGGGACTGCAGCAATGTGGTGGATAGGTTTTCCCCAATCAAACAACATCACCACTGGGGTACTCAGGATCTCCTTTTATGTCAAGACCATCAGGCACCCTGGCACACCTGTGAGTGTGACCTGCTCCCAAGTAACCCACGGAGGAAAAAGGGGGTTATATTAAAAAATAGCAAGTTTGTACCAATTTAACTGATTGTAGCTGGAGTGTGATTTTTTTCCCTTTTAGTGGATATGGACAATAAAATTCTTGCCACTCTTTTCTCTGAGCGAGAGCCACAAGGGGGCTGAACACCTGCAATTCGAGGAAGACAATGAGCCACACCCTAAGGAAGACTCCCACTGAAATAAGATGTCTGAGTAGGCACTGAGAGCCAGACTCTCCCCTAGTTGGGCCTGCCATAGCAGAGTGAAAAATCCATGAGCTGATCTCTCACGGCTGTGGGGCCAGATTTCCATCAGTTTCACATCCACAGTTAAGAATCTAATTGTTAAGAAAACCTACCTCCCATTCAGGCACTTGAATAAAAGACAGATTTTCAAATACTAAGCACCCAGTGTTCCCACTGTGATACTTTTGGTCAGATTTCACTGGTCTACAATTTTTTAGAAGTCGTCTGCTTCAGAGATAAAATGTGCTATTTATTATGTATTTTGATGTGCTGAATTCAAATATGACTATTAAAACAACTGATTGGCTACTGTTTCCAAGCTATTTAAGTTTTTACATTTTACGTCTATGTATATTGTGTAGATAGTAGAGTTTTAATCATAAATTGTAAACCTAGGTCTTTTCATGTGTTTATGGTTGCTTTACATGATAATATTTCACCTGTCCTGTTTATGTAACACTTTAAAAATCAGCAAAAGGGTTATATAAATAAAATTTATTATGAAACAAAAGGCAAAAACTATTATGTACATAGTTTAGTCCTAGTCAGTGTCTACTCGCTTCTTGGCTTGTCTCTTGTATTCATTAAATGGAGCATCTCTTGTCACTGTCCAGCAATAGTCTGCAAGCATTGATGGGCTCCATTTGCCCTGATAGCGTTTCTCCATTGTTGCAATGTCCTGGTGAAATCGCTCGCCGTGCTCGTCGCTCTCTGCTCCGCAGTTCGGTGGAAAAAAATCTAGATGAGAGTGCAAAAAATGTATCTTTAGTGACATGTTGCAACCAAGGCTTTTGTATGCCTTGAGGAGGTTTTCCACCAACAACCTATAGTTGTCTGCCTTGTTGTTTCCGAGAAAATTTATTGCCACTAACTGGAAGGTTTTCCATGCCGTCTTTTCCTTGCCACGCAGTGCATGGTCAAATGCATTATCTTGAAGAAGTTCACGAATCTGAGGACCAGCAAAGACACCTTCCTTTATCTTAGCTTCACTTAACCTTGGAAATTTTCCACAGAGGTACTTGAAAGCTGCTTGTGTTTTTGTCCGTGGCCTTGACAAAGTTCTTCATCAGACCCAGCTTGATGTGTAAGGGTGGTAACAAAATCTTCCTTGATTCAACAAGTGGTGGATGCTGAACACTTTTCCTCCCAGGCTCCAATGACTGTCGGAGTGGCCAATCTATCTTGATGTAGTGGGAATCTCTTGCACGACTATCCCATTCGCAGAGAAAACAGCAGTACTTTATGTATCCAGTCTGCAGACCAAGCAAGAGAGCAACAACCTTCAAATCACCACAAAGCTGCCACTGATGTTGGTCATAGTTTATGCACCTCAAAAGTTGTTTCATGTTGTCATAGGTTTCCTTCATATGGACTGCATGACCAACTGGAATTGATGGCAAAACATTGCCATTATGCAGCAAAACAGCTTTAAGACTCGTCTTCGATGAATCAATGAACAGTCTCCACTCATCTGGATCTTGAACGATGTTGAGGGCTGCCATCACACCATCGATGTTGTTGCAGGCTACAAGATCACCTTCCATGAAGAAGAATGGGACAAGATCCTTTTGACGGTCACGGAACATGGAAACCCTAACATCACCTGCCAGGAGATTCCACTGCTGTAGTCTGGATCCCAACAGCTCTGCCTTACTCTTGGGTAGTTCCAAATCCCTGACAAGGTCATTCAGTTCACCTTGTATTATGAGGTGTGGTTCACAGGAGGAAGATGGGAGAAAATGTGGGTCCTGTGACATTGATGGTTCAGGACCAGAAGTTTCATCCTCTTCCTCTTCCTCATCTGACTCAGGTGAGAATGATTCTGGTGCATCAGGAACCGGCAGTCCTTCTCCGTGGGGTACTGGGCGTATAGCTGATGGAATGTTTGGATAATGCACAGTCCACTTTGCTTCTTTGACACACCTTTCCCAACTGGAGGCACCATGCAGAAGTAAGAATTGCTGGTATGATCTGTTGGCTCTCTCTAAATCATTGGCACTGCAAAAGGCATAGATTTCCCTTTTCCTGTTCAACCACTGGCGAAGATTTGTTGCACAAGTGTTGCAGCATATGTGTGGGGCCCATCTCTTGTCCTGATCTCCAATTTTGCAGCCAAAATAAAGGTGATAGGCTTTCTTAACCATAGTGGTTATACTGCGCTTTTGTGATGCAAAAGTCACTTCACCACAAACATAGCAGAAGTTATCTGCACTGTTCACACAAGTACGAGGCATCTCTGCTAACTTTAGCTAAACAGAAATGTGTCCCTTTGCAAAATCAAACACTGACAAATAAGAGAGCACGACACTGTATGATTTCTAGAGCTAATATAGGGCAATTTGTTCAGCAGAGTGACGTAAGCTTTGTTATGATTGCATCATCCATGACTTCTAGGAATAACATGATGCAATTCATATCATGTATGACACAATACCAGCTTCAGATTGCATCATTCATTGTTTTGCCTAAAAAAGCAAGTACTGTCCAAACCCAGTCATAGATTTATTCATAGATCCAGTCAAAGATATATTTTAGTCATTTCTGGTTTAAATTGAGATCCCTTCCCTTTATAACTCACTTATCCTCCGCCATTCCCAAGTCAAGGGTCATATATACTGACCCAATAGCATATCTTGAAAACTAGAGCCAATCAACAATTTTAAGCATCATTTTCGTTCTCAGTGACCCAGAATTAGTAAAGTTTGACTACATTTATTTCAGAGAAGCATTTTGGCTGTAGAGCAGTGTTTTCAGAAAAGCTCAGCACCCAACATGCACCCAGAATGTTAAAATCTTTTGAAAATCTGGCCCTTTCAAGTAGAAATGACAGATGATTAACTTATGGCTGTCTGTGCCATAAAGTGTGAAAGAGAGCAAGTAAATGTTATGCAAGTAATTTTCAGATGGAAAATGGTGTAGAAGTTCAATGCAAGTATGATTTGCATTCCTCCAGATATTCTTATGGTAGTAAATCACTAACTGAACTTTTAACATTCATGAGGTCACTTCCTGGAGATCACTTGCCAGCTGTTCCTGGTGGCCTATCTAGAGTAATAATAATAATAATAATAATCAGGGCTCGACAAATCAGTGAATCTACTCGCCCATGGTGAGTAGATTTTAGCCGGTCGCCCCCTTCACCGGCGGCGCGCACATGCGCAATGCGGGTCTGGTGCATGCGCAGTACAGGGCTGGCGAGTAGATTTCGCCGCAGTTTGTCAAGCCCTGATAATAATAATAAGATAACACTGTTCAGGGCTAAAAACAAAGATGGTCAGCTACTTACCTCAGTGGATGAGCCGCTAGCCAGATGGAAGGAGCATTTTGAAGAAGTGTTAAACAGACCACCACCATCAAATCCACTACAGCTAGAAGTAGGAGAACCCCTAGACATCAACACTTGGGCAGTTACAAAAGAGGAAGTCTGCAAGGCAATAAGGAACCTAAAGAATGGCAAGGCAGCAGGACCTGATAATATTCCACCTGAAGTACTAAAAGAAGGAGGAGCTGCTATAGTGGACCAGCTACACAGTTTGCTAAATCTGATATGGACAACAGAAGAGATTCCGAAGGATTGGAGAAAAGGGCTGCTAGTGAAACTCCCTAAATCCGGTGATCTGTCACTGTATGAAAAGTGGAGGAGGATTACTCTCCTGTCCATCCCAAGCAAAGTATTACTCTCTTAATTCCAGAGTCATCCTGGAATGAATGAAAGATGCCATAGACCACAAACTAAGGGTATGTCTACACTACAGCGCTATTTCGAATTAACTTAATTCGAAATAGTTAATTCGAATGAAGCTAATTCGAAATAATGCATCTAGACACAAAAACTAATTTGAAATTTCCAATTAGAAAAAAGCTATAGCATGTCCACATTGAGTGGACCCTGAATCGAAAGTAAGGCTGGCCGGAACCAGTGCCGGCAGGGCATCAGGGTCGGACTTACTGTGTGGGGCTGCTGCCTCAGACTGCCTCGGGTGCTTAAAGGGACCCGAACCCCCATTCTGGATAGACAATTCTCAGGTTTCTCTGCTTGCTGGTCTACCTCGCTGAGGGACAGCAAAGCATTTGTGTCTCGGAGTGCTCTGCTTGCCCTCACTCGGGACACCACGGCACTCTGCAACATGGAACCAGACCTGTCCCTGGGCACGCCGGTTCATCTCATGGGGTCGTTGCCATCAGCCCGGCTGCACTTACTGCAGCCTGCCATCTGGGAGGTCCATCGGGGGGCTGTCAGGATCCAGGAGGCCCTGCGGGAGAGCATCCATCCCGAGGAGCCCTCAGAGCCACCCTGGTCCTCCCCACCAGGGGCTCATGCCCCATTCCTCCTTCACATCCTTCCACTTACCTCTCCCTTGCCCCCCTTCCTGATGTCAAATAAAATACACGTTTTTTCATAAACATGAACTGTCTTTATTTAACAAAACTGGGGAGGGGGAATGAAACTCTGGGGAGAGTGGGGAACGGAGGTAGGAAAGGGGAGGAGAGAGGGTGGGAGAGGGGAAGGGTAAAACTGGTAGGAGGGAGTTGGAAGGGGGAAGCAAGGGGAAGAAGGGGGAGGGGAAGCTCAGCGCTCAGGGGTGGGGGTCTCGTCGGGCCACATGTCTCCCAGCACAGCAGGTGCGGGGGCCTCGGCATCCCCGGGGGGATGGGGAGGAGGGTGTGGAGGTTGAGGAGGGAGAGGTGGGAGGGAGGCAGGAGTGGGAAGAGGAACAATAGCTGGGGGGGCAGCAGGCACTGGGGCGGCACGGGACAGCATGCTCTGCAGCAGGGCCTGCAGGTCTGAGCAGATGGCATGGTCCTGGGCAAGCTGCTCGCGGCGGAGCTGCAGGTCCTCCTGCACCCAGGCCTGGATGGTGCGGTGCATTGCTCGCAGGGCCCCCAGGTGCTGGTCCCGGTAGCCCCGCCGCGTGCTGGTGGTCCAGAGGAGCCCTCGGGTGCGGGAGCATGTCCCAGGCGGGGTGGTGCGCCCTGCACGTGCAGCTGGTGCGGCTGTGGAGAAAGAAGGGGAGTGGTCATTTCTCCCTGGGGACGCAGTGGATGATGTCCAACGCCCCCTGCGAGGTGCGGATGACCGTGCCCTGCACCGTCAGAGCCGACGTGCTTGCACAGAGGCCATGGTCGGGATGTCTGTCTCTCCCCGGGATTGGGAGCTGCCCCAAGACCATACCCATGCCACTGTACCCTGTATAGTGCGGCCGAGGCAGGGGGAGATGTCCCCTGCCTCTGTGTAGAGGGGGCATGTAAAGGGAGGGTGCCCTGCTGGGTCCCGCCCCGGGGTCAGTAGCGTGTCAGGTCTCTTCACACACTCGTGTGCCTATTGGGCCACGGCCCCTGGGTGTCACGCAGCTGGAGCCACCTGCCCAAGGGTGGCATGGCACATGCTCGCACGTGCACAGGTGGCTGCGTGATCTGTGGGAGGCATGGCCCACGCGTGCGGTCCCTGGTCTCCCTCCCCGCCTTCCCCCCGGGCAGGGGACAGTGCTGGCACTTACCTGGTATGGCCTCCCCGGACAACCCTACCGACTCCGGTGCCGGGACAGCTGGTGGTGGCCCCTCTGCGGCGCCCAGGTCAGGGTCCTCAGCTCCCGGCTCGCTGCCTCTCGGGCTGGCATGGACCGCCCCGCCCCCCAGGATTCGGTCGAGGGCGGAGAAGTAGGGGCAGGTGGCAGCCCCTGCTGCGGCGCCGCCCCAGTGGCCCTGGCACATGCCTGCCGCAACTCTTTAATTTTGAGGCGCACCTGCTCCTGGGTGCGCCTGTGGCCTTTCTTGGCCATGGTGGCCGCTATGCAGCCGTAAACGGCCGCGTTCCTCCGCCTAGTGCAGAGATCATGGACGTTGGGGGCCTCCCCCCAAACCTCAATGAGGTCCATGATCTCTGCACTAGTCCACGAGGGTGCATGCCATCTACAGCCCCTGGCTGCCATTGTGCGGCCACTGGGTGAGGGTCTGCGGCTGCTGGCAGGCCTGGCTCTCGCACATGCCCAGTGGCCAGCCTCTACCCCTTTAAGGGCCCCAGGGCTGGGGGAGAGGAGAAGAGTTTTCCTGGTTGTGCCCAGAGTGGCCACCAAGGGAAACTGGGAAGGGCTGGAGGCCCCCTAATTCGAAATGTCTACACAGCACTTATTTCGAATTAGCTATTTCGAATTTGGTGTTATTCCTTGTAGAATGAGGTTTATCAAATTCGAAATAAGTGCTCCACTATTTCAAATTTATTTTGAAATAGCGGTTTGGCTATGTAGACGCTATTGAAGTTAATTCGAAATAACTGCTGTTATTTCGAATTAACTTTGTAGTGTAGACATACCCTAAGAGAAGAACAGATAGGTTTTAGGAGAGGAAGAATGTTAGAATGGAATCCAAAGGGAAAGAGGAAAAGGGAACGTCCCAAACAAACAAGGCGACGAAGCTGCCCTGACGAAGTAAAAGCAGCTGGCTTAACATGGGATCAAAGCAAGACTATCGCTAAGGATCGCAATAGATGGAGAATGACCGTGGAGGCCCTATGCTACATTAGGAGCCCAAAGGACTAATAGATAATAGTTCAGGGCTAACAAAAGTTATCAGCCTGAGATTGCAACTACCTACATTATAGTGACAGAAAGGGAAGGAAAAACCTTTCAGACTTATAAACACTGTGAAAAAGACCCATTCAGGAGCTCAACAGAAGAAATACTAGCCTGATTGGGATGAGAGACTCAAGTACAATAACAGCTTATGGTTGGGATTTTATTTTGTAAATTTTGTTTTGCTTATTTCATTGTGAGTTATGCGATACATTATCAACTTTCACAAAAGTGAGGAATTGTCAGGGTTTCATAAGTTATGTTTATGTCAATAGAAATAAATCTTTGCAGTCATAGGAGGAGATTGGTTCTACTCCGAGGCCTGTCTGGGGAATATGACTAGTCACATCCCTGTTGTGCTAGTGAGGCAGATATAGTTTGAGATATACTTTGGCCTTATTGATTTCAAGGCTTCTTCATTTCCGCCACAGTGTTGCTGATCAATAACAAAGCCTAGAGCAAAATAATGATTTTTTTTAAATCAATTAGAAACAGAATATTTTAATAGACTCTTGTTCAAAATATGATTGCTTTAACATACTTACCTCCACAAGTCTATGTTATAATAAAGTTACAAATCCTTTGTTTTAAAACACATGCACCATGATATTAATATTTTACATCTGAAAAGGGAGGAGTGAATCACTATTAGCAAAAGCAAAAACAAACAGGCTTTCTCGTTTGAAATTCAAATTCATCATTGCAGCCTCACTACAAAATGAAACGTTTGTGGTCTGAGTTTAATCCCCAGTGGACAATAATTCAGTTAAAATACACCAAAATCAGTCACAATTTTCTCTTGCTCTGTCTCAGAACAAAAGGAGATGACTCCTTGTAAATTAGCTTTCATATTTGAAGAGTTTCCTTGTGCATACAGAGCCCAATCCTGCTCCCATTGAAGCCAGTGACAAATCACCCATTGATTTCAATGGATGCGAGATTGGGGTCATGAAGCAGGCTTCCCAAAGGGCAGCCCCTGGGGTCAGATGTGACTTGTGGAGTTCTGAAATGGAGTTTCCCTGCAAGGTAGAATGAGGATGAAGCCATTCTGTTGTGGGGTTTTATTGATAAGTTCAAACAAGCCATTTCTGTTCACCAGGGCAGATATTAGTGGTACTGGAACTGAATCTGGCAATGAATTTTGCATATGCTTAGCTTTATTCATGAGAATAGACCCTTAGGTTGTGCCCTTTGAGTTCCTGATGAATTGCCAATGTGACCTTTTTGGTATAAAGTTTACGTACCCCCAACACAAAGTAAGGAGTTAAAAACCTGGTACTTAAGTCTTGTACCCAGCCAACTGTACATGAAAACGTGCTGATTCTACAGAAGAATTCTGGGGACATTCTAAACCTTGTCCCAAAATACGGAGACCTTTGTTCATGTCACCAGATACCTCAAATGGAATTCTAGCTTTATTTCCTTCAGTTGATCTGGTTTGTCATGTCATTTCATATGGGACTAAAAACAAAACTTTGAATCCAAAAACAGCCATTTCTGACCATTCTACATTTCCAGAAAGTTTGACTTTATTTTAACTAATTGTATTTCAAAGAATTCAGTAAAAGATTTTTAGTTCTTGTAATTTTCTAACAATACTTCTGTCAGCGCTCTTCTGGGCTCTGGCACTTTGAGTGCAGAAGGTGAGGGCCCACAAGAGAGCTTAAAAGCATTGCCTCTACAGGCACTGGTTACAAAAACCTTCCTCCCAGAATCACAATACACAGGTTTTGGTGGATCGCTGCCACCATCAAGTGATTTTTAACCCTAAAAAACCCTAAAAGAGCCTGGAAAAAGAAAAGAGATGCAGTCTCTAGTAGCTGACCTCTCAGTCTGAGGCATGCAGATACACACAGTCAGACAGACCTTCCAGGACACAAGAAGCAAATTATCACCTTAAAAAATAATTTTTATTACAAAACAAAAAATAAACTTGATAAAGCATACTTGGTTGCTAGATGTTACAGAGCAACTAAGGAAAACAAATTAAAACACAGAGAAAAGTCTCTGGGCACAATGCTAGATGGTAAATGGGGAGGGGAGGCATAGATTCACATAGAGCAGTTCAAACCAAACCACAAAATAAACAAAAAATACCCTGAACGTGACTGGATTCACTTTTCCCCTTTGCTTACTTCCAATCGTCTCTTTATTCAGTCCACTTCCATGCCTTGAATTCCTTGGAGGCATGGTAGTCCTGCCTGGGTTTAAATCATTCTGTGTGTCTCAACTCCTGGTTTTTCCTCTCCCACACAAAGAAAGCAGTCAAGGAAACTTATACAATTCAAATTTCATCCCTCTATCTTGATTGGTTCTCCCGGTCCCCTGGCCAACACATTTGCTAGCTACCTGAGTTTAACTCCTTAGTCACCGGGTGCTGGTCAGCACTCCTCCTCTCCATTACATGCCCCCAAATCACAGACGGTGCTGGACAGGCTGTCCCACACTGGCTGTGATTTCCTCCTGGAGATCGAGGATAAAACATAGTTAATAACATACGTGCACACTCTACATTTACTACTGAATACATGAGAATCAAACAAACCCCCTTCCACATCTGTGGAGTACAAGGACTGATATACAGGGAGAGTTCTAAGTAGCTGAGTCTAGAAATGCCTCTCTGGAGAGGGCATCAGCCACTTTGTTAGAAGCTCCTGAAATAAGTTAAAGCAGCGAGGAGTCCTGTGGCACCTTATAGACTAACCGAAGTGTTGGAGCATAAGCTTTCCTGGGCAAAGACCCACTTCGTCAGATGCATGTAGTGGAAATTTCCAGAGGCAGGTATAAATATGCAGGCCAGAATCAGGCTGGAGATGACGAGGTGGATCCAATCAGGGAGGATGAGGCCCACTTCTAGTAGCTGATCTGGAGGTGTGAATTCCAAGAGAGGAGAAGCTGCTTTTGTAGTTAGCTAGCCATTCACAGTCTTTGTTTAATCCTGAGTTGATTGTGTCAAACTTGAAGATGAACTGTAGCTCAGCAGTTTCTCTTTGAAGTCTGGTCCTGAAGTTTTTTTGCTGCAGGATGGCTACCTTTAGATCTGCAATTGTGTGTCCAGGGGAGACTGAAGTGTTCCCCTACAGGTTTTTGTATGTTGCCATTCCTAATATCTGATTTGTGTCCATTGATTCTTTTACATAGGGACTGTCCAGTTTGGCCAATGTATATAGCAGTGGGGCATTGTTGGCACATGATGGCATATATTACGCTGATTTTTCACCTTCAGTCCATTTGGTATGATGTCCATCCGTTTGCATTTGGAGAGAAAGATGATATCTGTTTGTACTTGTGCAAGTTTCTTCATGAGGTTGATAGATTTCCACTCCATACGGCTAAATGCAGTGCCTTGCATGGTGTCAAGTATCAGAGGGGTAGCCGTGTTAGTCTGAATCTGCAAAAGCGGTGAGGAGTCCTGTGGCACCTTATAGACTAACCGAAGTGCTGGAGCATAAGCTTTCGTGGGCAAAGACCCACTTTGTCAGATGCATGTAGTGGAAACTCTGCCCACATATATACACCAGCAACACCATCACAGGACCTAACCAGATCAGCCATACTGTCACTGGTTCATTCTCCTGCACATCTACTAACTTAATATATGCCATCATGTGCCAACAATGCCCCACTGTTATATACATCGGCCAAACTGGACAGTCCCTACGTAAAAGAATCAATGGACACAAATCAGATATTAGGAATGGCAACATACAAAACCTGTAGGGGAACACTTCAGTCTCCTGGACACACAATTGCAGATCTAAAGGTAGCCATCCTGCAGCAAAAAAACTTCAGGACCAGACTTCAAAGAGAAACTGCTGAGCTACAGTTCATCTTCAAGTTTGACACAATCAACTCAAGATTAAACAAAGACTGTGAATGGCTAGCTAACTACAAAAGCAGCTTCTCCTCTCTTGGAATTCACACCTCCAGATCAGCTACTAGAAGTGGGCCTCATCCTCCCTGATTGGATCCACCACGTCATCTCCAGCCTGATTCTGGCCTGCATATTTATACCTGCCTCTGGAAATTTCCACTACATGCATCTGACGAAGTGGGTCTTTGCCCAGGAAAGCTTATGCTCCAACACTTCGGTTAGTCTATAAGGTGCCCCAGGACTCCTCGCCGCTTTTGCAGATTCAGACTAACACGGCTACCCCTCTGATACCTGAAATATGTTGTATGTCGAAGTCAAAGTCTTGGAGAGCCAAGCTCTATCGAAGGAGTTTCTTGATAGTGTTCTTGATCATGGGAAGCCACCTTAGCGCTGAATGGTTGGTCTGCAAATGAAAGCGTTGACCCCACACATATGGTCGTAGCTTGTCTAGAGCTTACAGAATAGCATAGCACTCTTTCTGTGAGACAGACCATGGCTTTCTCTCTCAGGCAATGTCTAGACTGCTGCTTTTTGTCGGAAAAAAGGTACGCAAATTGTGTTCCACAATTTGCATACCTTTTTCCAATTGTTTTTTCAGAAGAGGCTTTTCCGAAATTTGGCCTCTCTACACTGGGCCAAATTTTGGAAAAACCTCCTCTTTCAGAAGAACCCTTCTTCCTTGTGAAATGAGGAAGACTGGGCTTCCGAAAGAGCATATGTGCTCTTCCACAAAAAATGTCGGAAGAGCAGACACGTTCCCCTGGACACAGCAGAGTTTTTCCAGGATACCTCTGGTATCCTGGAAAACTCCATAGTCTAGACATAGCCTCAGAGTTTTTTGCTGAGAAACACAAAAGAGTGAACTTGTAGATCTGGTCCTGTCTGAATCAAAACTGCTCCCAACACCAAGCTCAGATGCATCTATGATGATGACGAAAGGTTTGTAATAGTCTGGGGCCCTACGTATAGGGTCAGACATCAGGGAAGCCTTAAGCTGGTTAAAAGTTTCTTGGCACTTGTCAGTCCACTTGATCACATTGGGTTGTTTTTTCTCTGGTCAGGTCAGTTACTAGAGTGGCAATCTCACTGTAGAGTGGTACAAAACACCTATAATGCCCAGCCAAGCCTAAGAAGGGTTGGACCTGTTTCTTTGACTTAGGGACAGGCCAGTTTTGGATAACCTCTACCTTAGCCTGTAGAGGGTTGAAAGTTCCTTGACCCACCTGGTGTCCAAGGTAAGTCACCCTGTTTAGGCCAATTTGACATTTTTTGGCCTTAATTGTTAGCCTTGCCTCCATTATGCATTGGAAAACAGCTTGGAGGCGTTCTAGGTGTTCTGCCCATGAATCTGAGAATGCAGCCACATTGTCCAAATAGGCCACTGCAGATTCCCCAAATCCGGCTAGTAGATTATCCACAAGCTTTTGGAAGGTTGCAAGTGCATTGTGCAGCCCAAAAGGGAGAACATTAAACTCATACAGCCCTGCATGTGTAATGAAGAATGACTTTTCCTTGGATGCTTCCTCCAGAGGTACCTGCCAGTAACCCTTGATTAAGTCTAGGGTGGAGATGAACTGGGCATGCCCTAGTTTCTCCAATAGCTCATTTGTGCATGGCATTGGATAGTTGTCTGGGCAAGTTATGGCATTCAGCTTATGGTAGTCCATGCAAAAGCAGATTTCTCCATCCAGTTTGGGAACTAGGACTACTGGAGAAGCCCATGCACTCTCAGAAAAGCGAATTACACCAATCTCTAGCATGTCCTTGATCTCCTTCTCTATAACCACCTTGGCTGAAGGATCCATTCGAAAGGGTTGGGCTCTTACTGGGTGAGCATCACCTGCATCAATGGAGTGAAACAACCATTTGGTCCATCCTAGAGTAGCTGAGAACATTGGGGTGAACCTGGAGTACAGCTGCATGATCTGCCATCACTATTCATGGCCAAGGCTCAGTGGAGAGTCTTACCTCTTCTACTCCTTGCCTTTTCCATCATAGTAGGCTCCCTCGGGCCACTCCGCATTCTCCTTCTCCTGGGCAGTAAACTGAAGAACCTTGAATTCTCGGGGATCAAAGGGCTTCAGAGAGTTAATGTGATATATCTTGGATTTAAGGTCAAGGTTAGGAAATTCTATGATGTAATTAACCACTCCTAGGTGCTCTTGGACTGTGAACGGTCCATCCCAGGATGCTTCCATCTTATTGGCCTAGAGCGCCTTCAAGACTATGTCTTGCTCACCAATCCTGAAGGACCGCTTTCTGGCATGCTTATCATACCAAGCCTTTTGCTCTCGCTGAGCATTCTGCAAGTTCTTTTGCACAAGAGTCTCTAATGGTATTTTATAGATTGTGTACAAAATCCAAAATGTTGGTTCCCGGAGGAGAGTACCTTTACTATTTGCAAGGGACCCTTAATCTTGTGGCCATACATCAGCTCAAAGGGTGAGAATCCCAAACGGGGATGTGGGACATCTCTATAGGCAAACAGTAAAACTGTTGTAAAGCCAGGTCTCAGTCATTGGAGAGTTCATTCATGAATTTGCGTATCATGGCTCTCAAAGACCCATTAAATCTTTCCACCAGATCATTTATTTGATGGTGGTAGGGGGTAGCAACTGGGTGTTTTACCTCGTGAGCTTCCCAGACGTGTTTCATGGCCTCTGCCAGGAAATTAGTCCCTGAATCCGTGAGGATCACTGAGGGTCAACCTACCCTGGCAAAGATATCTGTTAGGGTATGTCTACACTACAATTAATTAACTTCAATAGCGTCTACACAGGCAAACGGCTATTTCAAAATAAATTCGAAATAGTGGAGCCCTTATTTCGAATTTGGTAAACCTCATTCTACAAGGAATAACACCAAATTCGAAATAGTTAATTCAAAATAAGTGCTGTGTAGACACTTATTTTGAATTAGGGGGCCTCCAGCCCTTCCCAGGGAGCCCTGGTGGCCACTCTGGGCACAACCAGGAAAACTTGTCTGCTCCCCACCAGCCCCGGAGCCCTTAAAGGGGCAGACTCTGGCCACAGTGCCTGTGCCAGTTGCAAGCCTGCCAGCACACAGCCAGCAGACCGTGCACCTGGCACAGCATGAGCCAGCAACCCGCTGCCACCCAGCCCTCCACCGCTCCCCAGGACCAGGCTGGCGGCTCCCAGGAGCCTGCCAGGGGCTGCAAAAGGTGGGCGCCTTCCTGGTCTAGTGCGGAGATCATGGACCTCATTGAGGTTTGCGGGGAGGCCTCCAATGCCCACGATCTCCGCACTAGGTGTAGGAATGTGGCCATCTACAGCCGCATGGCTGCCACCCTGGCCACCAGAGGCCACATGCACAGCCAGGAGCTGGTGCGCAGCAAAATTAAAGAACTGCGGCAGGCCTATGCCAGGGCCTCCCAACCAGGGGCTGACCCGGAGGCCTGCCCACAGTACGAGGCCCTGGACCGCATCCTGGGGGATCAGACGGTCCGTGCCCCCCTGGTCGTCATCAACCCCAGGGCAGAGGGCCCTGCCCCTGACACAGGGGAAGAGGAGGACAACAGCAGCCAGGAGCCTGCAGGGAGTGTGCCCTGCACCCAGGACCCCCGAGCCAAACCAGAGAGCCCATCACCAGCCTCATCCGAGGCCAGGGAGGCCTCCACATGTGAGTGACATCACGGTCCCCTTATGTGGGGTGGGGAGAGGGAGCCCAGGGACCGTGTGCGTCGGCCTTGATGACCATGGAGCAGGTGTCAACCTGTGCATCTGCCATGCCATCCAGGACATGTGGCCCCAGCTGGGTGCCATGTAGGGGGGCCCTGACGTCTACGTGTGAAGGCACATGACAGGCTCCTGCCCCCGGGGAGAGACACTGCACACTGCCCTCCCTCCAGACGCCCCCTCTACACAGAGGCAGGGCACATCTCCCCTCCCACTCCACACACACCACACTATAGGCAGCACAGGGGCTGGGGTGCAGTCCTGGGCCAGTTCACACTCTGGGGGATAGCAGGACGTGATGGTGCGGAGACCTGCCATCCTCTCCTTGCAGAGGGAGGCTGGGTTTCACCCACTGTGTCCCCAGGGGAGAACTGACCACTTCTCTTGTTTCACTGCAGCCGCAGCACCTGCGAGTGCAGGACGCACCACCCCGCCTGGAACATCCACCCGCACCTGGGCCAGCAGGCGCACCCGCAACCTGGAGGAGTTCCAGAGGCAGAAGCTGCGGTTACAGGGATGGCAGGTCCACAGCCAGGAGCAGTGGGTTCAAGAGGACCTGCAGCTGCGGCGGGAGAGCTTGCGGGAGCTGCGGGAGCAGGGCCGTGCCCTCCACGAGCACCTGCAGGCCCTGGCGGACCGATTGCTGCCTCCTGCTGCTCCAGCCCCTGCGGCCACCCCAGCTATCGCTCCTTCTCCCACCCCTGTTCCCCCTCCCGCTTCTCCCGCCCCCCCGTCCCTCCTGCCCCACCCTGCATACCCACTCCCCCCCAGGAATGCCAAGGCCCCAGCACCCGCAGTGCTGTGAGACGGGAGGGCCGGCAAGACCCCCAACCCTGAGCTTCCCCTCCCTCTTCCTCCCCTTGCCTCCCCCTTCCAGATCCCTCCTCCCAGGTTTCCCCTCTCCCACCCTCATTCCCCGCCTCCCCCCACCCCAGTTATGTTAAATAAAGAGAGTTTTTTGTGGCAACACAGGTGTTTTTCTTGTATATCAGGAAGGGGGGGTTAGGGAGGGGAAAGGGGAAGGAGGTGGGGGTGGAATGTAAGGCACAAGGCCCCAGTTGTGGTACACCCGCATGTTGTGTGCCTTGCCGGACCAGCCCACATTGATGTCCGTGAACTGGCCCTGGTGGTCAGACACAGCCTGCAGGATCACGGAGAAGTACCCCTTCCTGTTGATGTAGAGGGAGGCCTGGTGGTCCAGGGCACAGATGTCGATTCTCCCCCCCCCCCCCCCCCGCAGTTGGGGAAGCCCAGGGCGCCGAACCCCTGGATGACCGCGTCCAGGTTGGTGAGGCGGACGACTCTGCTGAGCAGCACCCTGTTGATGGCCTTGACCACCTGCAGAGAGACACACAAAACCGAGGGTCACTGGGGTGCCCGGGTGGCTGGGAGTGTTCGTTCCCCGCCACTGCCCCGCGCCCCACTCCCAACCCCCACTGGAGCAACCCCCCGCTGCAATCCTGGCCACCGCGGCCAGTCTGTAGCTAGTCTGAGCTCATTTTGTGCCTTTGCCTTTCTAATCTTGCCCCTGCATACCTGTATTGTTTGCTTATATTAATCCTTTGAAATTTGTCCTAATTTCCCCTTTTTATATGACTCCTTTCTGATTTTTAGATCATGCAAGATCTCCTGGTTAAGCCAAGGCAGCCTTCTGCCATACTTTCTATCTTTCCTATGCAGGAGAATAGCTTACTTTTGGGCCCTTAATAATGTCTCTTTGAAAAACTGCCAACTCTCTTCAGTTGTTTTTCCTCTTACTCTTGCTCTCTAAGCTTACCAAAATCTACCTTCCTGAAATCCATTGTCTCTCTTTCTATGTTCTCCTTTCTACCATTCCTTAGGATCATAAACTCTCTCTTCTACCATTCCTTAGAATCATGAACTCTATGGGTATGTCTACACTAGCTCGTTAGTTCAAGCTAGGTAGGGTAATTAGGGCAAGCGGAGTTGCAAATGAAGCCCGGGATTTAAATATCCCGGGCTTCATTTGCATGCTCCCGAGCGCCACCATTTTAAAATCCCCTTTAGTCCGAACTCCGTGCCCACGGCTACACGCGGGACGGAGTGGGTAGTTCGAATTAAAGATCCTAATTCAAACTACCATTACTCCTCGTGGAATGAGGAGTAATGGTAGTTCGAATTAGGATCTTTAATTCGAACTACCCACTCCATGCCACGCAGCCGGTGGCACGGAGTTCGACTAAGGGGATTTAAAATGGCGGCGCCGAGCATGAAATGAAGCCCGGGATATTTAAATCCCGGGCTTCATTTGCAACTCCGCTTGCCCTAATTACCCTACCTAGCTCAAACTAATGAGCTAGTGTAGACGTACCCTATGATTCCATGATCACTTTCACGCAAGCTGCCTTCCTCTTTCAAATTCTCAACCAGCTCCTCCCTATTTGTTAAAATCAAATCTAAAATAGCTTCCCTCTTAGTAGCTTTTTCAACCTTCTGAAATAAAAAATTGTCTTCAATGCAGTCCAAGAACTTATTGGATAGTCTGTGCCCCACTGTGTTAGTTTCCCAACATGTCTGGACAGTTGAAATCCCCCATCACCACCAAATCCTGCGCTTTGGATGATTTTGTTAGTTGTTTTAAAAAAGCCTCATCCACCTCTTCTACCTGGGTAGGTGGTCTGTAGGGCTATGTCTACACTGGTGGGTTCTTGCACAAGAACATCTTGCGCAAGGGTTCTTGTGCAAGAACTCTTGTGCAAGAACACGTCCACACTGCCATGTGCTTTTGCGCAAGAGCATCCATGGCAGTGTGTACGCTCTCTTGCGCAAGAAAGCTCTGATGGCCATTTTAGCCATAGGGCTTTCTTGCACAAGAAACCCCTGCCGCGCATCCACACTGCCCTCTTGCGCAAGACCTCTTGCACAAGAGGGCTTATACTTGTTAGAAAGAGTGTAGCTCTTGCGCAAGAAGCCCTCTCCTACCACACTTTATTGTAAATATTCTTGTACAAGAGAGGGCGGGCAGCGTGGATGCTCTGCGGAAGAACGGCTGTTCTTGCACAAGAAGTCAC
Source organism: Rafetus swinhoei (assembly GCA_019425775.1). Classification (NCBI taxonomy): domain Eukaryota; kingdom Metazoa; phylum Chordata; order Testudines; family Trionychidae; genus Rafetus; species Rafetus swinhoei. The sequence goes on from CM033438.1 coordinate 8,107,002, forward strand.
CAGTGTAAACATAGCCTAATAGTCCTCTGTGGTACCAACTATGTCAGAGTTGTGTTTATTTATTAGGACTTCAAGTTCTTCCTGCTTATTACCCATACTTCTTGCATTTGTATATGGACAATTAAGATACTGATTTGATTTAGCCTCCCAGTTCTGCCTAGTCCCTCCTTTCTCTCTGCTATTGTAGCCCATGTTCCCTCCCATTTCTGACCCAACTCCCAAGTCTCCATCTTTTTCACTTACCTGTGGGCTTTGGTCACTTGCCCTCATTGAACCTAGTTTAAAGCCCTCCTCACTAAGTTAGCCAGTCTGCATCCAAATACAGTTTTCCCCTTCCTCAAAAGGTGAACCCCATCCCTGCTTAGCAGTCCTTCTTGGAATAGCATACCATGGTCAAGGAAGCCAAAGCCCTCCTGGCAACACCATCTTCACAGCCAGGCATTCACCTCCAGGATGCACATGTCTCCGCCTAGGCCCCTACCTTTGACAGGAAGGACTGAAGAGAATACCACCTGTGCTCCAAACTCCTTCACCTGTACTCCCAGAGCCCTGTGTTGATCTGCACACGGTCATACCTTGCACTGTTGATCCACCCAAGGTCATACCTTGCAGTATCATTAGTGCCCACATGGATTAGTAGCATGGGGGAGTAGTCAGAGGGCCAGATAATCCTCAACAATGCCTCCGTAACGTTAGGTTAACATCTTGGATAGGGACTCCTGGCAGGCAGCATACCTCCCAAGATGACATGTCAGGGCAACAGATAAATGCCTCCATCCCTCTGATCACCACTACCCTACGTTTCCTCCTTGCAATGATGGCAGCAGACCTCCCAGCCTTGGGGGTACAAGACTTCTCTTCTTCTGCTGTAGGGGGTGATTCCTTATCTCCCATATCCGGAACAGCATAACAGTTTCCTAGTACCACGATGGGAGGGTTGGAAGCAGGGGTGGAACACTGCCTGCTGCCAGAAGTAACCAGTTGCCAGTGTCCCCGCTGAGCCATCTCCTCCTCCACCAGTGGTGTACCAGCAGTCTTGTGTACTGGGAGAGCAACCTCAGCCTCAGCTGTCTCCACATGTATACTCTCCAGGAATTGCTCGTGGATTCAGATACTCGTCAGCCTAGCCACCTCCTCCTGTAGCTCTCCCACCTGCTTCCTGAGAGATTCCACCAGCAGGCACCTTTCACATTGGAAGGTCCCCCCAGCCTGGATTTCAGTAAGTGGGAACTGTAAGCCACAGTCCCTGCAAAACTACACCAGGATCTGGATAGAGGCATCCATGGTCAGGTGACCTGTCTGGCTTCAGGTGCAGGCGGAGGAGACAGAAGCAGTGCTGGCCCAGGTGTTGCGGGTCTTCCTAACCATATTAGGTCTCCCCTCTTTCATACTCCCTCTTAACCTCTAAAAGCTAGTACACTCACCTGGCAGCCTGTTCAGCAGCAGGATCTCTTGCTCTCCCTCTTAAACTCCCCTGTCTGCAGCCCCCTGTCTGCTTCTGCCTCTGGCTTTTAAAGCCTGCTCACCTACATCAGGCCTCCTCAACCAGTCTTTGGTTACGTTCACCCCAGCATGGCCGCTAGAGTGATCATGGGCTAAGATCAAGAGCTTTTCCCAGTAATTAGTTGGAGCTACCAATTGTCTCTGAGGACTCCAGTCCTCCTTGCTCCCACCAGAAAGAGACTCTCAGTATAAAAGTCCTCTTTCTACCACAAACCTGGACCTGTTCGAAGAACTGAGAGGCAGTGGTTCACTTCTGGCCACCATCCAACCTTCCCTGAGGCTCTCATCTGCTTCCTGTTCTGCCTGGAACTGCTCTCTCGATGCTGGAGACATCGGTTCCTCACTGGGTTGTGGACTTAGGCTTTGTTCCTCTGGAAGTGAGGCTGGTGAGATTGGCATCTCTACGCGGTGGGAACCCCTTTTTGCTGGTGCACTGGGTTGCACTGCAAGCTCAGGTGGGGCCTCTTGTGCAGATTCAGTTGCTGCTGCAGTTTCTGTGGTACCCTCTGTGGCTGGTTCCGATCCTGGCACTGGCTGCTCCATCAGTTCTGGCTCTTGGGCTGGTTCTACCTGGAGTTCAGGAACTGGAGCCGCTGCTGCTGTTGTAGTCGCTGGTCTGGGGTCTGGCTCCATCACCTCCAGTGCTGGGGTGTCTGGGTGCACAGACTGGTCCCTGGTAGGAGGCTCAGGAACGGTTGTAGGTGTGAAGGCCTGCTTAGCCTTGCTGTAAGCCACTCCCACCCTCTGGGCTTGTTTTACATGGTTGGCTAGGTCTTCTCCCACCAGCATAGGAATGAGGTAGTCATCATAGACTGCAAAAGTCCAAATTCCTAACCAGTCCTTGTATTTAACTGGCAACTCGGCAGTAGGCAGGTCAAAAGGATCGGCTTTGAAGGGTTGAATGGTGACTCAGGCCTCTGGGTCAATGAGTTTGGGGTCTGCGAGGGATTGGTGGATCACTGATACCCTGTGCTTTGGTGTCCCTCCAGCCAACAACCTCCCTTCCACCAACACTCATATTCTCCCTTTCCTCTGGAGGTATCCATGAGGCATAGTTGGAATGGCTAGATCATAGAATCATAGAATCGTAGAATACTAGGACTGGAAGGGACCTCGAGAGGTCATCGAGTCCAGTCCCCTGCCCTCATGGCAGGACCAAATACTGTCTAGACCATCCCTGATAGCCATTTATCTAACCTACTCTTAAATATCTCCAGAGATGGAGATTCCACGACCTCCCTGGGCAATTTATTCCAGTGTCTGACTACCCTGACAGTTAGGAACTTTTTCCTAACGTCCAACCTAAACCTCCCTTGCTGCAGTTTAAGCCCATTGCTTCTTGTTCTATCCTCAGAGGCCAAGATGAACAAGTTTTCTCCCTCCTCCTTATGACACCCTTTTAGATATCTAAAAACTGCTATCATGTCCCCTCAATCTTCTCTTTTCTAAACTAAACAAACCCAATTCCTTCAGTCTTCCTCATAGGTCATGTTCTCTAGACCTTTAATCATTCTCACTGCTTTTCTCTGGACCCTCTCCAATTTCTCCACATCTTTCTTGAAATGCGGTGCCCAGAACTGGACACAATACTCCAATTGAGGCCTAACCAGCGCAGAGTAGAGCGGAAGAATGACTTCTCGTGCCTTGCTCACAACACACCTGTTAATGCATCCCAGAATCATGTCTGCTTTCTTTGCATCAGCATCACACTGCTGACTCATATTCAACTTGTGGTCCACTATAACCCCTAGATCCCTTTCTGCCATACTCCTTCCCAGACAGTCGCTTCCCATTCTGTATGTATGAAACTGATTGTTCCTTCCTAAGTGGAGCACTTTGCATTTGTCTTTATTAAACTTCATCCTGTTTACCTCAGACCATTTCTCCAATTTGTCCAGGTCATTTTGAATTATTACCCTATCCTCCAGATTAGTCGCAACCCTCCCAGCTTGGTATCATCTGCAAACTTAATAAGCGTATTTTCTATACCAATATCTAAATCGTTGATGAAGATATTGAACAGAGCCGGTCCCAAAATAGACTCATGGAACCCCACTTGTTATGCCTTTCCAGCAGGATTGTGAACCATTAATAACTACTCTCTGAGTACAGTTATCCAGCCAGTTATGCACCCACCTTATAGTAGCCCCATCTAAGGTGTATTTACCTAGTTTATTGATAAGAATATCATGTGAGACCGCACAAACGCCTTACTAAAGTCTAGGTATACCACATCCACCGCTTCTCCCTTATCCACAAGACTCGTTATCCTATTAAAGAAAGCTATCAGATTGGTTTGACATGATTTGTTCTTTACAAATCCATGCTGGCTGTTCCCTATCACCTTGCCACATTCCAAGTGTTTACAGATGATTTCCTTAATTACTTGCTCCATTATCTTCCCTGGCACAGAAGTTAAACTAACTGGTCTGTAGTTTCCTGGGTTGTTCTTATTTCCCCTTTTTATAAATGGGCACTATATTTGCCCTTTTCCAGTCTTCTGGAATCTCTCCTGTCTCCCATGATTTTCCAAAGATGACAGCTAGAGGCTCAGATACCTCCTCTAGATGGTAAGAGCCACCAATTTATGTACTCATGGAGGATTCCCCCCATGGGCCAAAACTGAGTAATAAAAGAGATGAAAAACCCTTTCTAACAGCACAGACATCAGATCCAAATTCCCAAACCAGAAAACAATAAAACCTGATGGATTTATCTAGACTTTACCCTACTTACACATTATGAAGAGTCTATTTCTTGGAGAGAGACATGTCTTTTGTCTCCCTCAATATCTAGAGAGCAAACTGGCTCAGAGACAAAGGAGGGAAAACCCAAACATTTCTTTATCTCAGTTTGAAATCCTTAGCATTTCTATTGGCTGACCGCTACCTGGCTAGGTATAGGGGACATAGTTAACCCCTTTAGTCCCCAGGCTGTCATACCTCGGTGTTTTCGTACCTCGGTACCTTCGGTGGTCTGGACTGTCAGTGTCAGCGTCGTCTGGTCAGGGTCGTCCTGGCGCGCTCCTGACAGGACCTCTACTCCGGTGATAATAAACTTTCGACTGCGTGTAACAATCGGTACTCCTTTATCTAGAGTGTTAGACCCGTGCACTTGGGTCAACACAGGAGATCTCTGAGAGGCCCCGGAAACGACAGATGCAGGCAAGGTTTGAAATCAATCGAGCAGGTTTATTGACAAATGCGAAGCTCTACCAGTTGGTAACAGAGATCAGTACAATGTTACACCACTGGGCACTATGGCCCACGTTGACAAGGTACCAACACCAGGCAGGCCTATTGCCATATAACAGATATTAACATCAGTTAGTCAAAGTTAAGCTACTGTGCGTTCTGTAAGTTCAGGCAATGACACCTGCTGTTCAGGCGCCTAGTGCTCCCCCCCCAAGGTCGGCCGGAGAGCACCCTTTGCGGTGTCCTTTTATTGACAAGTACAAACAACTTACATCATTTCTTTACGTACCAGGTTGCCACCCTCTGTTGCCTAGTTACCACCCCTCACCCCCTTACGAAAGGGGGGCTTACTTACTATCCTTCATGCTGTCAATTCCGACCTGGTCCTGAACCTAGGTTGGTATGTGCATTCGTGTTTAGGGAGTTTTTGTACCAGGACATTCCTTAAGATGTTCCGTTACTCCCTTTCGGCTTACAGTCTGTTCTCTGTGCCTCCCTGTGTCCTAACTTACACAATTACACAGTTATGAGTATCTGAGTTACTAAACCAAAGTCTTGCTCACTATTACAGGCCTTTTGCTGTTTTCATGTTACAGGCCTTAGGCCTGCTGACTCCATGTTACTGACCCTCAACTTACTGACCATCCCTCATGGCCATGACAGGGTGTCATGTAGGGAGAGTTGGTTGCTCTAGGGCTATTCTGCCCGACCACAAATGCATGCACGGGGCTGTTTCCCTACCCTATTCTAGCCTAGCTATCCAGTTGCCCCGAAAGCTAGAAAAAGAATCCAAAACACTGTTTGGTTTGGACTCTCTGGCTGTGCAGATTTAAGCTTCTGTGTGCCTTTCCCCAAGACAGCAACAGAAAAGAAGAAAGAGAAAAAAACTTCCAAAACTTTCAAATAGCAAAACAGAAGAAAAAACTGTGTCCTTTTAAAATCCTGAAGTTTGTGTTCCTGGTTCAAAATGATCCCACCACTCTGCCACCATGCCAGGGCTGTTCCTTAGTCTGGGACTCCAAGTGCAGAAGGTAAGAGCCCACAAGAGAGCTTAAAAACCTTGCCTCTACAGGCACTAGTTAGAAAAACCTTCCTCCCAGAATCACAGAACACAGTTTTTGGGGATCGCTGCCACCATCAAGTGATTTTTATCCCTAAAAAACCAGGGGTGAACACTTGAACCCACCTCCAAGGGTACCCCAAGCTCTTTTGCCCTAAAAGAGCTCGGAAAAAGAAAAGAGGAAAACCAGCTGCAGTCTTGTCTAGTAGCTGACCTTTCAGTCTAAGGCATGCAGATACACACAGAGGCTGCGTCTAGACTGGCATGATTTTGCGCAAATACTTTTAACGGAAAAGTTTTTCCGTTAAAAGTATTTGCGCAAGAGAGCGTCTATACTGGCATGTGCCTTTGCGCAAAAAGATTTGCTTTTGCGCAAAGCATCCGTGCCAGTGTAGACGCTTCTTGCGCAAGAAAACTCCGATGGCCATTTTAGCCATCGGGCTTTCTTGCGCAAGAAATTAACGCGGCTGTCTACACTGGCCTTCTTGCGCAAGAATACTTGCGCAAGAGGGCTTATCCCTGAGCGGGAGCATCGGAGTATTTGCGCAAGAATTACTGATTTTGTACATTACAAAGTCAGTGTTCTTGCGCAAATACTCGTGGCCAGTGTAGACAGGCGGCAAGATTTTGCGCAAAAGCAACTGCTTTTGCGCAAAATTATGCCAGTCTAGACACAGCCAGAGAGTCAGACCTTCCAGGACACAAGAACCAAATTATCACCTTAAAAATATTTTTATTACAAAACAAAAGATAAACTTGATAAAGCATACTTAGTTGCTAGATGTTACAAAAAAAGAAAATAAATTAAAACACAGAGAAAAGTTTCTGGGCACAATGCTAGATGTAAAAGGAGAGGGGAGGCATAGATTCACACAGTGCGGTTCAAACCAAACCACAGAATAAAGAAAAAAATACCCTGAACGTGACTAGCTGCACCCCCCCCCCCCCATGACTAGTATCAGCAGCAGTTGAGCTTCAACCCTTGCCCGTTCCTCCCCTCATTCCCCCCCTCCCCCAAACAAGCCAGCTATCTTGAGTTTAAAGCATACTCACCTCAAGCTGGAGGCTTATGTGTTCACTGGATTCAGTTGGGGCAACACTCAAGTAATATCGCAAGCTAACACCATAATGAAGACAAGCCATTACTGTTGTTCTCTTTGTTAATAAAGCCAGCTCCCAGGAAAGGGCTGTGTTTCTGGACCAGGTTGGAAAAGGTAGAGCTCATCTCATGTTCTGTTACTTCATGCATCATTTGCAGGACTGCTTGATTTATGAAGCTCATTATTCCTCCTTCTGAAAGTTCTGCTTAGATACAACCCATCTGAAGTTGCCTTTTACACTTCTGCAGAATCACCAGTGACTGAATGGGATGTGGGTGCAAACAACCTTTACGCACCCACGTTAATCATATGATCCTCACTCCCCCACAGAATAAAAGGCATTAGTTAAACCCCTGTGATTTGTGGGAATAAAGTGCATGTGTACACTTGAAACCAGACTCACAATTTGTAATGTTGGAATAAATGAAGTTAAAGAGTCACAGTTTAGAGATTATTCTTAGAGTTCTTCTTCTCGTCAATTTTTAAATGATCCATGCAATGGAGTTTCCAGCACTTTCCTTGAGGGGATTATTCAGTGCTCCAGTAATAGCCTTCATCATTAGGAAGCTTTCTCCCAAATTTATTATTCTGTAGCCTAATTTTTCCTTTTCTTACTTTCACTCCCTTCCTCCGAGTTATTTCAGCTGCCTCAAATGATGTCTGCAAAAATCTTGTTTTTGTTTGGCTAACATGTTTTGTGCAGGGAGGACATGCCGTCCTTTGGAGGATCAGTCTGTTTGCTTTGGTGGTAGCAGATGGAAGGGACTTTTTATTTTTCTTCAGACACTTCATGATCCAAACTGCTCAGATTGTATGAGAGTCCAGATGCCTTGTTAATTCATAGACATGTTTACAGCACGGAGTTTCTAATAGGTGAATATGATTACTAAATATAATGATTAGTGCTTGTCTGACAAATGTCTGCCTTCTTACTGAAATTGGATCTGAGATTGACCTTTGGTGATGTAGGAAGCTATCCTAGCATATAATAAGCTTTTTGTATCTATTTGAGCCTTGGGAGCTAAATCCCCCTTTGCTTTCTGACAAAGGAGTTGCTATTTGCCCTAAAGGCAAGAGAGGTTTTTAAATCATACTGTGCCTGCCTACCTGTCTGTGTGCCTATACCACAGCTTAAAGATAAGGGTGGGGGAAGCAATTGCCAGTGTGTGACTGAAAGAAGTTTGATTTATATGAAATGGGTCACATTTGAGCATTCTGGGTCTAGGTGGGTAACAAAGGGCTGGTCTCTGAAATACATCCAGCAGCAGTAGCAGTAGGGGAAGGAGTCCCTGATTCATGCACGTCAAGTTTGACATGGGACCCTGCACTTTGCTGGCATATGAGCACAGGGACCAGGGGGCAAGAGAGTTGGTTGTTAGACATTATGGAGGTTTGGTCTCCCAGTCATCACTGTTTTGGATGCTTCAAAATCCTAAAGCCAAGCTTGACTACATAGAAGAAAAGGATTATAGCTGGGATGGGTAGAAGCATGTGGGGTGACCATCAGTTCTGAATCACATCTCTAAACCATGGGAAGCAAAGGGAGAGGGGAAGAAGTTTTTGGGACTAAGTGGTTAGAAAAAAAAAAGCAGCATATCTTGGAAGTAGACCAGTGATAAGCTACTTTAAAAATAAATGAATGAGACCAGCAGTTTTCCCCATGGAAACACCCACATTTTGGAGATTGATAGAGGCTATCTGAGATGATTTGTGGAGGAAAGGAGAGTTTTTAAAGGAATAATTGCTTTTAAAATATACATGTGTATCCAGATCTAGAAATATAAATTGACTTGATCCTTGACTGGAGTTGCAAAGCACTCCCTCTAGTTTGGAGGCCATGTGTAAAGATACCCTCTGCATTCCAAACATTGGGCAGACTCAAGGTATAAATTAGAGTAGCCTGAGGGCTGCTGTAATTTATGTAGTTTGGTATTGACCTTTTGGGGCCTTTATGGTAGCTGCAAATCACCAGCACACAACAATGGCCATTATTTATATTACAGTAGCTCCTCGAATCATCAGCTGAGATCAGAGACCCATTGTGCTGGGTGCAGTACAAACACATAATGAGAGACAGTCTCTGCTCCAATGAGTTTACAGAGTAACTAGAGAAGACACATGAAGAATGGGAACAAGGAAACATACCTTCTTTTCCCAGCCAAGTTCCCTGCGTTTCAGGGAGCAGAGCAGCCTTGAAGTCATTACATCTCTAAACCACCTAATGGAGCCAGTTGGGTGCTTGGCTCTTTTATCTCAGCCAGGGTAAGTTAAAATAGTACATTAAAGCTACCCATTCATAAAGAAATAAAAACTTATTCTGTCATTTGTGATCATTGGGGGGCATAACCACTAGTTTATTTTGCTTTTATAGTTTTCCTTTTCACTTCATCTTTAAAATCAGCTGTTAAGTTTTTTCCCCAGTTCCCAATAATAATTGGATAGGATGTTTGTTCTGTTTGAGTTTGAGGGGGGTTGTAGATTTTCTCTTGCTGTTAGTTTATTGGGTGCTGCTGACTTCACAGGAAATCTTGGGGATAGTCATACTTAAAGGTGTGTCAAATAACTCAGCCTCAGGTCAGCTCAGCTTCCACACAAGCAAAGAGTGCACAAAAATCAGCCTACAGTTTTGTTTCTGACCCTAGCCTCCCTCTATTTGGAAAGGAAGCTGAAGCAAGAATGTGGTTTTGGCAAACAACCTCAAAAAGCAAATCACTTGCTCTGTGGACTCAAAAACACATTCTTTTCCCTTTAAACACTGCCTCTCTGCAGGGAAACAGGCTGATAAATGATCAAGAAAAGAAATGTTGCTTGGAAGACTTAGTAATTCAAAAAGAGCTGGGTTTCTGTCTGGAATACTGCTGCAGGTTACGGGAGCTACCGCTATACGCTGTAGCACTGCACTCATGCTGGGACCATCCTTTTTCCACAGGAGAAAAGGAGAAAATAGATTTACTGTGCAAAACATTAATAAATATCATGCTTTAAGTACAAGCCAAGTGTTCTTCAATATGCACTTCTACAGTCGTACATAAAAGAAAAGCAAAATATTTGTTGTGGTTTCTTTAGATGGTCAGGTTGGGCATTTGCCCATTTGGTTAGGAGAAAAGAAGGCTGGCTCACATCCTGCTGGGAAGTGTACTGTATACTAATCAGTCATTATGATAGTTAGCCCTTGCATAGCATCCACTCCTGTAGGGAAAATTCATCTGTGTCAGTGCATGTACTGATAGAAGAAGCTTATGTCTCCTCTGCCCTTGGAACAGACTATCCTAACTGCACACATGTTGTAGTGCCCTGATGGGGCATTGCAGGAGCACAGAATCATCAAGGCATAAGAAAACCTTGGCCGTGTTCTCTCCGTCCCCTTTCTGTCTCCAGCTGCCTTCACCCAAATAGGGCATCTGTAGAGACATAGTAGAGCTGGCAGAGAGGCCTAGGCACCAGCAGTATTCCCTAAGGCTACGTCTACACTACAAGGTTTTTGCGCAAAAACAGCAGGTTTTGCACAAAAACCGGCAGAGCACCCACACCTCAAGTGTGCTTTTTCACAAGTAAAGCAGCAGAAGAGAAGGCTTTTTGTGGTATAGTTATTCCTCTCCCCATGAGGAATAACTCTTTTTTGTGCTACAGCTCTTGCACAAAAAGTCAAGTGTGAGCACTCCGGAGGGGGTTTTGTGCAAAAACTGGCCTCCGGGAAAAAACACAGGTGGCCTCTTCGATGCTCCTTAGCAGGAAATCACAACACTCTTCTCCCTATCTGCTGGCCCCTCTTAAAGAGCCATTGTGGCAGGAAGCTTGCCCTCAGCCAGCTGCCTTGCGCGGCACTCTGTCGGCCCAGATGGCAGAGGAAGCAGGTGCCCCAGACCCCCCTGGCCCTGACACGGAGCAGCCACAGGGCTCCCAGGACCCCCCCAGGGACAGCAAGCACTGTGCCCCAGCCTGGTCATCTGGAGAAATTGCGACCCTCCTCGAATTGTGGGATGAGGAGGAGTCGCTCCAGGAACCCCCCGGGCAAAGAGAAACAATGCCACAATCTATTTTTGCACAGCCATGGCCACGTCCGACGGAGCGAGGTCACCCTGCCTAGACCATGCAACAGGTCCGGGCAAAGGTGAAGGAGCTCCATCAGGGATATGTTCGGGCGATAGAGCGGAGGGGGTGCTCAGGGGCAGGACCCCACACCTGCCCCTACTACAAGAAGTTCCACCACATCCTTGGGGGGGGACCCTCTTCCCCCTCCATCGTGGTCAACTCCGGCCTGGAGCAGCTGGTAGTCGAGCACCTGGAGCCTGTCCCCGACCAGGAGGAGACAGAGGGGCATGTCTAGCCCCCGACGGAGGAGGAGGAAGATGACCAGGACAGCGGGACTGTTACCCTGTCCCTGGAGCTAGTCCCTACCAGCCTGGATTTCTCCCAGGCCTCTGAGGAGGCTTGGGAGGGATCTTCAGGTATGGTGGCACACACACATGGCAGGGGAGGTGGCCACTCAGTGGGCGGGGGGCACAGTGTTGCATGGACTGCTAGGCCAGCACATGCTGCTGCAGGCTGGGCACGTGCAACCACATGCAGCGGGAGGGTGCGGCACGCGGGCACAGCAGCCAGCCCCTCAATATGCCCAGGAGCCTGCTGGCAGCCTCATGCCTGGCCACACGAGTCCTGCCCCCGTGGGGGCACAGCCAGCTGCAAGCAGGGTAGCCGCAAGGGCGCAAGCACGACCCCACACACGCTCTGGAGCACTGCACACAGCAAACAGGCATGCCTGCATGTGTGAGGAAGCAGCTGCTGACACACACACCAGAGCCAGCCACAGCTGTGTGTGTACCCCCCAAGGAGATGCAGGCTGCTCACAGCTCCTCTGCCACTCATCAGGGGATCCCACTCTGGCCACACACTTCCCTTGCCTGCCTGTCCACGGTGTGTGTAGGGGGCGGGGTGGGAAGGGGAGGCGGGCAGCACAGTCCTCTGGCAGCCTCAGGGCCCCTATGACACAGGGCATGCTGTGCAGGCCACACATGGCCTTGCACCTGGGACATCTCCCTCCTGCGGGCGACAGACTGGTGTGGTCACCACTCACACAGGAGGGCACAGCCAAGGGAATGTGTGTGCAGGGAGGACTGACCGCCCTTCCCTCTTGTGTCTTCCCCACAGCCGGACCAGCCGTGACAGAGGGCCATGCCACACCACCGCAGCCACCTGCCAGAGTCTGGGGGAGCCGCAGACGAGCCAGGCCTGGGGAGAAGGTGATGCGCCAGCACGTTGGGGTGATGCATGACATCCACACCACCCTGTCGCACCGGCTGAATGCCGACCTTGAGTGGCGGCAGCAGGCCTGGAGTGACCTCATGGCACGCTGCGACACCACGTGTGGTATCCCGTCCCACACGGGGGGAACATGTGCCTGCTGCCGCTGCTCCCGCCTTCCACCCTCCTGCTCCCCCTCCTATATCCATGGCCCACCCATCTGCCTACCCTGCCATGCCTCTCCTCCCTCCCCATGCTATGCATCTGCTCCCTCCCTTCCCTATGGAAGAGGGGAAGGTGCTCAGGAACAGTCAGCATGGATTCAGGAAGGAAGGGGAAGTCGTGCCTGAGCAATCTGATTAGCTTCTATGATGAGGTAACTGGCTCTGTGGACATGGGAAAGTCAGTGGATGTGATATACCTTGACTTTAGCAAGGCTTTTGATACGGTCTCCCACAATATTCTTGTCAGCAAGTTAAGGGAATATGGATTGGATAAATGGTCGGTAAGATGGATAGAAAGCTAGCTGGAAGGTCGGGCCCAGCGGGTAGTGATCAACAGCTCGATGTAGGGAAGGCGGTCGGTTTCTAGCAGAGTGCCTCAAGGATCGGTTCTGGGACCAGTTTTCTTCAACATCTTTATTAATGACCTGGATGAGGGGATGGATTGCACCCTCAGCAAGTTTGCGGATGACACTAAGCTAGGGGGAGAGGTAGATACGCTGGAGGGCAGGGATAGAGTCCAGAGTGACTTAGACAAATTGGAGGATTGGGCCACAAGAAATCTGATGAGGTTCAACAAGGACAAGTGTAGAGTCCTGCACTTGGGATGGAAGAATCCCAAGCATTGTTACAGGCTGGGGACCAACTGGCTAAGTAGCAGTTCTGCAGAAAAGGACCTGGGGATTACAGTGGATGAGAAGCTGGATATGAGTCAACAGTGTGCCCTTGTAGCCAAGAAGGCTAATGGCATATTAGGTTGCGTTAAGAGGAGCATTGCCAGTAGATCTAGAGGTGTGATTATTCCTCTTTATTTGGCTCTGATGAGGCCACATCTGGAGTATTGTGTCCAGTTCTGGGCCCCCAATTACAGGAAAGATGTGGATGCATTGGAGAGGGTCCAGCGGAGGGCGACCAAAATGATTAGGGGGCTGGAGCATATGACCTACAAGGAGAGGCTGAGGGAGTTGGGTCTATTTAGTCTGCAGAAGAGAAGAGTGAGAGGGGATTTGATAACAGCCTTCAACTTCCTGAAAGGAGCTTCCAAAGAGGATGGAGAAAGGCTATTCACAGTAGTGATGGATGGCAGAACAAGGAAGAGTGGTCTCAAGTTGAGGTGGGAGAGGTCCAGGTTGGATATTAGGAAAAACTATTTCACTAGGAGGGTGGTGAAGCACTGAATGGGTTACCTAGGGAAATAATGGAATCTCCATCCCTAGAGGTGTTTAAGTCTCGGCTTGACAAAGCCCTGGCTGGGTTGATTTAATTGGGATTGGTCCTGCCTTGGCCAGGGGGCTGGACTTGATGGCCTTCTGAGGTCTCTTCCAGCTCTATGGTTCTATGATTCTATGGCCATGCCTCCTCCTCCAGTCATGCCTACAGCCCCTCCTCTGGCCCCTCCTCCTGCCTCCCTGCTGACCCTGGCCCTGCTCCCGCCACCCCTCCTGCCCACCTCATTGGGGTCCCCGATGACCTCTCCGCACCCGAGGGTGCTCAGCAAGCTGCCCCAGCATTCCTCCCAGTCCTGATCCACCGTCCCAGTTCACTGATACCCATCCCAGTTCAGACAGCCCCCCTTCCCCTGCCCACCTTCATTTCTCTTTAATAAAGAAAGACTCGTTTTGTTGGAAAACCAAGCAGGTGTGTTTATTCATAGGTCAAGGGAGGGGAAAAGGGAGGGGCTGAGAGGGGGAAGGGAGAGAGAAGGAAGGCCGAAGCCCCTGTTGTGGAGGCCCTGGGGAGATTGACAGTGGTTCCTGTAAGAATCTCTCCCTCAGGGCTTCCTGGATGCGCGGTCCGGCCTGATGGGCCTGGAGGGTTGCGGTAGTTCGGGGCTGCTCAAAGCCCCGGCCATCGTGGGCAGCCTCTGCCACCCCACCCACCCCAGGAGGAAGGCCTCCCCCTTGCGCTTGACCAGGTTGTGGAGCACACAGCAGGCTGCCCACCACCTCAGGGATATTCTGCTCCCCAACATCCAGGCAGGTGAGGAGGCAGCGGAACCGTCCCTTCAGACGCCCGAAGGCGCACTCCACCTGCAGGCGGGCTCTGTTGAGGCGGGCATTGAAAATGTCCTTTGTGCGATCCAGCTGGATGGTGTAGGGGCACATTAGCCAGGGCATGAGTGGGTATGCTGCATACCCCACTATGCACACTGGCATGGTCAGGTCACCCACCAGAAACTCCCGGCAGGGGAAAAAGGTGCCCGCCTCCAGCTGGGCACACAGGCTGGAGTTCCAAAATACTCAGGCATCATGAGCTCTGCCCGACCAACCCACATAAATGTCTGTAAAAGGGCCCCGGTGGTCCATCAGGGCCTGAAGGACTGCAGAAAAGTTGCCCTTTTGGTTGACAAACTGGGCTGCTAGATGTTCTGGGACCCAGATGGGGATGTATGTGCTGTCGATTGCTCCCGCACATTTGGGGAACCCCAGGACAGCAAAGCCACCCATGGTAGCCTCCAGGTCATGGAGCCAGATGACTCTGTGCAGTAGCAGGGAGTTGATGGCCCGGACAACCTGCAGAAGGAGAAACAGAAACACACAAAACAGAGATTGAGAGAGGGGTTGTGTGCTCCTAGTGGGACGTGATCGCCCACCATCCTGGCCACCTCACCCCTCAGGAAACCCCTGCTGTGAGCCTGTGCCCACTCACCCACCACCAGGTTAGTGTGAGGGTGAGAAGACACCAGTCCCCAGGGCCAGGGCTTTCCCCCCACACCCAGTCCACCGCATACAGTCCCCAGCCTCCCTGTCCTGAGGGTCCTCCTTATGCAACAGCTCTCCTCCCCCCGTGCAGGGACTGCATCCTGTGAGATCTCCTTACCTGCATCAGGAAGGCCCCGACGGTGGATCTCCCCACCCCAAACTGGTGTGCCACCAAGCAGTAGCTGTCTGGGGTGCCAGCTTCCATAGCACGATGGCAACCCGCTTCTGGAATGGGATGGCGGGCCGCAGGTGGGGGTCGCGTCACTGGAGAGTGGGGGCAAGCCAGGCACAGAGCTCCTGGAAGGTGGCCTTCTACATGTGGAAGTTCTGTACCCATTGCTGGTCATCCCACTGCTCCAGGACCAGCTGGTCCCACTGGTCCGAAGGTCTCCAGCCTCCAGAATCTTCTGGGTATTGTGGGCTGGGGCAGCCAGAGTGGAGCACCCACAGCCAGACAGAGGCTGATCATGAAGATCTCGGGATCCACCTTCAGCTGGAAGAGGACCCCTGCTTGAAGCAGGCACTGCAGGGAGTCCATTGTATGCCCAGGGGCAGCTCTGGCTCCATAGCACAGGGAAGAGTAGTGATAAGCTGTGTCGTCCCCAAAAAAGCAAAGGACTGACACAGCAGGCACTGCTGAAGCTTAGCTTTGCCAAAGAGGCTAGCAAGCAGCAGGCAGCAGAAACAGATAAGTGGCTGTCCAGGGGGGGGGTTCCTTTAAGCGCACATCTCTGGAGGGCTTTGGCAAAAGCACTCAAGAGCAACTGGTGACCTCTAGCCCAGCTAGAACCAGTTCCGGGTGGCTTTATATGCTGGAGATGGTGAGGATGCGTTTTTGCGGAAGAAGTTACATAAGAACATAAGAATGGCCATACTAGGTCAGACCAAAGGTCTGTCTAGCCCAGTAGCCTGTCTGCCGACAGTGGCCAGCACCAGATGCCCCGGAGGGGGTGGACCGAAGACAATGATCAAGCGATTTATCTCATGCCATCCATCTCCAGCCTCTGACAAACAGAGGCCAGGGACACCATTTCTATCCCCTGGCTAATAGCTTTTTATGGACCTAACCTCCATGAAATTATCTAGCTTCTCTTTAAACTCTGTTAGGGTATGTCTACACTGCCACCCTAGTTCGAACTAGGGTGGCTAATATAACATTCGAACTTGCAAATGAAGCCGGGATTTAAATATCCCGGGCTTCATTCATGTTCAGCCGCCATTTCTAAATGCCCGTAGTTCGAACTACCTGCCCGCGGCTACCGGCACGGACTAGGTAGTTCGAATTAAAGCTCCTAATTCGAACTACCGTTACTCCTCCTTGCAGCTTTAGGAGCTTTAATTCGAACTAGGAGCTTTAATTCGAACTACCTAGTCCGTGCCACGGGTAGCCGCGGGCAGGTAGTTCGAACTACGGGGCATTTAGAAATGGCGGCGCTGAACATGTAATGAAGCCCGGGATATTTAAATCCCGGGCTTCATTTGCAAGTTCGAATGCCTACATTAGCCACCCTAGTTCGAACTCGGGTGGCAGTGTAGACATACCCTTATAGTCCTAGCCTTCACAGCCTCCTCTGGCAAGGAGTTCCACAGGTTGACTACGCTCTGTGTGAAGAAGAACTTTCTTTTATTAGTTTTAAACAAGTTTAAAGGCTTCTTCCACAAAAACCCTGCAGTGTAGACGAACCCTATGTTATGTGCTTACCCCTATATGACAATGCTTTACTCTAGCCTAGCTGGCCATGGGTCATAGCACACTGATGGTGAATCTGGCTAATAACTCAATTCAAGGTAGTGTGACACCTGAACTGGGAGGAGCTGAGTGAGGAGTCCTTGTACCATTTCTTGTAGAAAATTGCAGATAAGCCCTGCTTTGTTGGCTGGCACTTCAGCTGTCAGTAAAATCATTTCTAATGTCTAGAGCAGCACAGACACTATTCCAGCAATGACTGATACTGTGGCCCACAAATCATCATACTGCTGATTGCCAGTGCATTTCTGAAAGTTATTTGGGGTACCAGGAAGTGTTCCCTGTAAGCTGAGCACTTGAGCGGCACCCTGGAAAGATTTGGGTGCCATCCAGCTCATTAACAAAGCACCCACAGTGCACACAGCCAGCCCCATGTGTTTCTACTGGTGGTGTGCATCTGCACATGTCTCGGTACACATAAAAATATATTCTGCACGTGGATTGAAAAAAGTAGAGGGGACATTAAACCAGGTATGTGAGGATCACAAAGTTCAGATCCAGGTTAGAACTTTGCCAAAATCTGAGGCTACGTCTACACTGCAGGCTTCTTGCGCAAGAACTGTTCTGCACAAGCGTTCTTGTGCAAAAGGTTTTCCACAAGAGCGCGTCCACAGTGCCATGTGCTTTTGCGCAAGAGCATCGATGCCTCTCTTGTGCAAGAAAGCTCTGATGGCCATTTTAGCCATAGGGTATGTCTACACTACAAAGTTAATTCGAACTAACAGCCGTTAGTTCAAATTAACTTTCATAGCGTCTATACATACAAACCGCTAGTTCGAACTTAATTCGAACTGGAGCGCTTTAATTCAAACTAGGTAAACCTCATTCTACGAGGACTAATGCCTAGTTCGATTATAGTTCGAATTAAGGGCTGTGT
Organism: Rafetus swinhoei; assembly: GCA_019425775.1. Taxonomy (NCBI): domain Eukaryota; kingdom Metazoa; phylum Chordata; order Testudines; family Trionychidae; genus Rafetus; species Rafetus swinhoei. The sequence continues at coordinate 8,124,647 of CM033438.1, forward strand.
AGCCACTTAATTCGAACTAGTTGGAGGCTAGCCCTTCCCAGCTTGCCCTGGTGGCCACTCTGGGCCAAACCAGGAAACTTTTCTGCCCCCCTCCCAGCCCCGGAGCCCTTAAAGGGGCACAGTCTGGCTACGGTGCTTGTGCCAGTTGCGAGCCTGCCAGCACCCAGCCAGCAGACCCTGCACCTGGCATGGCATGAGCCAGCCACCCGCTGCCACCCAGCCCTCCGCCTCTTCCCAGGACCAGGCTGGCGGCTCCCAGGAGCCTGCCCGGGGCTGCAAGAGGCGGGCGCCTGCCTGGTCTAGTGCGGAGATCGTGGACCTCATCGAGGTTTGGGGGGAGTCCTCCAACGTCCACGACCTCCGCACTAGGCACAGGAACGTGGCCATCTATAGCCGCATGGCTGCCAGCCTGGCCACCAGAGGCCACATGCGGACCCAGGAGCAGGTTTGCATGAAAATCAAGTTGGTCCAGTGAGACCCCCGACGCTGAGCTCTGAGCTTAGAACATAAGAATGGCTGTACTGGGTCAGACCAAAGGTCCATCTAGCCCAGTAGCCTGTCTGCCGACAACGGCCAGCACCAGGTACCCCGGAGGGGATGGACCGAAGACAATGACCAAGCGATTTGTCTCGTGCCATCCATCTCCAGCCTTCCCCAAACAGAGGCCAGGGACACTGTTCCTACCCCCTGGCTAATAGCACTCCATGGACCCAACCTCCATGAATTTATCTAACTTCTCTTTAAACTCTGTTATAGTTCTAGCCTTCACAGCCTCCTGTGGCAAGGAGTTCCACAGGTTGACTATGTGCTGTGTGAAGAAGAACTTTCGCTTATTAGTTTTAAACCTGCTGTCCATTCATTTCATTTGGTGTCCTCTAGTCCTTCTATTATGGGAACTAATGAAGAACTTTTCTTTATTCACCCTCTCCACACCACTCATGCTTTTATAGACCTCTATCATATCCCCTCAGTCTCCTCTTTTCTAAGCTGAAAAGTCCCAGTCTCTTTAGCCTCTCTTCATATGGGACCTGTTCCAAACCCCTAATCATTGTAGTTGCTCTTTCTGAACCCTTTCCAAGGCCAAAATATCTTTTGAGGTGAGGAGACCATATCTGTACACAGTACTGAAGATATGGCATACCATAGTTTTATACTTCCTCCTCCTTCTTCCCTGGCTTCCCCTTCCAGCTCCCTCCTCCCAGGTTTCACCTCCCTCTCCCACCCTCTCTCTTCCCTCCCACCTCCTTTTCCCACTCTCCCCAGAGGTTACTCCTCCCCAGTTTTGTTAAATAAAGAGAGTTTCTATTTTTGAACACACGTGTCCTTTATTTTTTACATCAGGAAGGGGGGCTAGGGAGGGGTAAGTGGAAGGAGGTGAGGGAGGAATGGGGCACGAGGGGTGGCTCTGTGGCCTCGGGATGGAAGCTCTCTGCAGGGCCTCCTGATCCTGACAGCCCCGACTGACACCCCCGGATGGCAGCCTGCGGCAAGTGCAGCCGGGCTGATGGCCAAGTGCTGTGATGTGCTGAGTGTGGGCACTCAGGGCACTCCAAGACAGGACTGCTTTGCTATCCCTCATCGAGGCAGACAAGCAAGCGGGGAACCCTGAGAACTGTCTGTACGGGGTGCGGGTCGGGTCCCTTTAAGCACAGCCCTCGGCTAGCCTGAGGCAGCAGCTCCACACTGCAAGTCCTAACCTGATGCCCTGCCGGCACTGGTTCCAGCCAGCCTTAACTTTGGTTCAGGGTCCACTCAATGTGGACGTGCTAGTTTGAATTAGCAAAATGCTAATTCGAATTAGTTTTTAGGTCTAGATGCACTAATTCGAATTAGCTTGGTTCGAATTAACTAATTCGAATTAAGTTAGTTCGAATTAGTGCTGTAGTGTAGACATACCCATAGGGGTTTCTTGCGCAAGAAATTCATGTTGTCTGTCTACATTGCCTTCTTGTGGAAGAGCTCTTGAGCAAGAGGGCTTATTCCTCGTGGGGAGAGGAATAACTTCCGGAAGAAGCCCTGTTTTCCGACGCTGTACTGTAAATTTACTTGCACAAGAACGCGCATGCGAGTGTAGACGCTCTGCAAGTTTTTGCGCAAGAACAACTGTTCTTGAGCAAAAAGCCTGCAGTGTAGACATAGCCTGAGGGTATTTGGAGCTGGGGTTTTGGCTGGAGCCCTTCTCTAGTAATATGTTTTCCCTTGCTTTTGAAATAATAATGCACTGCACTTGCTTTTGATGTCAGGTACTTGGGGATTATAATTACTATGTAGACCAAGCAACCTGAAGAGAGATCTCTCAAGAGAGGCAGCCTGAGGGGCAGGGGAAAAAGTTCTGTCTGAAATGCAGTTGTTTTTAAATAGTGGTAATTAACTGAAATGGATACAAAGCATGACAGACATAAAAGCTAAACAGACTTTTATTTTAAATGTTTGCCATATATTTAAAGGGGTAATTTAATTATATGGCACATAATTATTTCAGAACTGTTTACATCCATTGGCAAGCTTTTTTTGGGGGGGTCTTGGGCAAGGCCAAAGACCCCCTATATTTAGTGCTTTTAGAAGCCTGCTACCTTGCAGCACAACAAACAATGAAAACTATTTTAAATGGGAATCAGCAGGTAGAGGTATGGGAAGCATAGAAAAAAAATAACAAATGCAGAGGGCAGGGCTCCAATTCCCAAGTTATAAATATTGTCAATGAAATTAGCCAACAAGGTTTGGGGAAAAGAAAATAATAAAACAGTATGGGCTCAAAGAAAAACTAGCAGAGACCTGAAGTGAATGGAGTCTTTGTTCAGGCTACTGGTTCATTCAATAGGCAGCTTGCAGCCCTGTGATTCACCTCACACTGCCTGCTGAACGAGGAACTGAGGCTCCATTGTTGGGGCAGCAGAAAAATCTGATTTGCACTTCTTCAATTGCTAACCAGCAAAAGAATAACATTAATATTCTGTTATTGTTGATGCATTGGCTACAAACAGGAACTAGATGTGAACTATAATAAGCACCAGGCCCAGGAACCAATAGGAAGGAAGAGGTATGCAAAGCAAAAGTTCGGTCTCATAATAACAGATCTCATTGTGCCCAGGTGTTACAGAACATGTCAGTGCACCATCCTCCACAAATTGAACACCCAAGTAATACTTCCAGCAGGAAAGGTTAAAGGAAATAGCCCCTTATAAATTGGAAGTTTCCTGTCATTAAAGCTGCAAGATAAATCACTCTAGGGCCACTTTTTTAAATGTGGGTGCAATGGGAAGCTCTTGCTAGAGATTCATCTGTAGTTTATTTCTGAGTGTTTTTCTAACACTACTACAAAATGAAATAATTAATATGATTTACAGTCTTGCCAACAGTCTTATCAACTGCAAATCCAGTAATGTAATCAGCATTCAAACATAATAGGCATGTCTTGCACTGTGCCCTAAATGTGGGTAGATAGGGGCTTTTATGGATCTACAAGAAGTGAGTTTCCTGGAAGAGCACTCACCACCAAGAATGCCAGTCCTCACTCTGCACCTCTCCTCCTACCTCTCCCAATTTAAACCTTGGGAAAACAAAAGAGCTTTCCAGCTTATTGCCAAGTGGCATTTGTGCACACAAATAAGGTAATTCCAAGAGCAAATGGATACTTCTTCATGCAAAATTACATTTCTGTGTAATATGAGGCTCTTCATGAGCAACTGGTGCACTCACATTTGTGGGTGCATGAACTGTCTCCATGTATAAAAAGCTGTCCTCTAAGGGCACATTACACTGCAGGGCGAAAGTCAAATTAAGATACGCAACTTCAGCTACATCAATTGTGTAGCTGGAGTTGAAATAGCTTAATTCAGCTTTTGGCGCTGTCTACACAGCAGAAAGTTGAAGGAAGAACATTCTTCCTTCAACTTCCCTTACTCCTCATGAAATTAAGGTTACAAAGTCAGAGTAAGAACTCCATCATTTCAAATTATTTTGAAGTAATGGCTTGCTGTGTAGACGTGCTCTTTATTATTTTGAAATAATGTCAGTTATTCCAAAATAACGCTGCTATATAGACATACACTATCTATGACACTGGAATTAGTTCGTAATACCCTAAAAGACTGATGTGGCTATCTCAGGAGCACTTCTGCATTTCAACAATTTCTTGCTGGAATCACACCCCTTAGAGGCCATCGCTAGCCAGCATGAATTAGACCAACCTTGAGATTTATCTAACTTACTCGAGGGCAGAATTGATCCCCAGGGTCAGAAGAAGAGAAAAAGGGTGTACAAATACATTTGCCTCCTCAGGTCCTGAATCAAGCACATCTTGGCTGTGACGGGGCGGGCCGTCTCCACGGAGACGGGCACGCCCCGCATCGAACCCGCGGTCGCCCTCACGCTCCTAGGCGCGGCCCGGGGCATGCCGGTGACTTGCGGCCCCTGCACCGCCGCCGCCGCTCAGCTGAGAGGCGGGGGCAGGACCGGGGCGGGGTGCGCGCGGGCATGGCAGCTGGGGATAGGCTGGGGGAGGGGAACGGCGTGTGCAGCGGCTTACGTCACGCCGCAGAAACCCCGGCACGGGGTTTTTGAGGAGGGAGGAGAGCCAGCCGAGGGGGGGGCGCAGAGGACGGGGAGGCAGCGGAGGCTGGGAAATGGAGGCCGCCGAGACAGGGGGGCCGGAGAGGGGGAGAGAGACCACGGAAACCAAGGGGGCCGGGTACCCGCAGTGAAGGGGGATAGGAAGTAGCCCAGGGCGGGGCACGGAGCCGGTGAGCCGGTGAGTTTCGGGCGTTGGCCCCACCGGCTAGGTAGGTCACAGCCGACCTATCCTTAGGGCCCTGGGCTGGGGTCCGGGAGAGAGGGTGGGCCCAGACCCCCCTATCCCCACGGATCGGGCGTCGCAGAAGAGCCCCACGCCTGTCTTCGGGTTGGAATTGACAAACTGATACCAACTTTACCCCGGACTAGAGGGGCACAAGGGGGTGGGGTCACCCCTCTTGTACACGTGGTGGAGAATGTGGGTACGCACCTGAGACCCCATAGACAGCAGAGCACGGGAAGAGATAGGAAAGGGGGGGTATATATATATGTGTGTGTGTGTGTGTGTGTGTGTGTGTATTAAAAAAAAAAAAAAACTGGAAAAAAGAAAGAAAAAGAGACTGGCAGAGGGTGAGCCGGACCGGGACAACCCACCCATAGAACGCGAGGCGCAAATGCACCCGGGGATGGAGGCTGCGGAGGTGTTTAAGTGGCTGGCAGAAAATCAGCGGCAGCAACAGCAGCAGCAGACAGCCCTCTTGCAGCAACTGGCCACTCAGCAGCAGGACCAGCAGCGGCAGCTCCTGAAAGACGTGACGGAACAATACCAGGCCCAACAGGAACGATGGGTGAGGCAATGGGGGAACATGGGACGGGGGCAGCCCCTGATGCATGGCGGGGAAACGGCGGGGGGGGGGAACCCTGGCTCAGTTGCCAGTGAGGCTGGCCAAGATGGGTCCCTCAGACGATCCTGAGGCGTTCCTAACCACTTTTGAAAGGGTGGCCACCGCCGCCAGGTGGCCAGAGCAACATTGGGCCACGCTTCTGGCTCCGTATCTTACGGGCCCAGCCCAGCTGGCCTATCGGAGCTTAGTTCAGCGGGACGCCCTACATTACGCCAAGGTAAAGGAGGCCATATTAGATCAACTTGGGATCACCCCAGAAACGTACCGCCAACGGTTTCGGCAGGAAAAATACCCCCCTGGGGCGCGGCCCCGGGTGGTGGCCCAATGGCTACGAGAGGCCGGCTGGCGCTGGCTGGAACCAGACCAGCAGACAGGGCCCCAGGTGGCAGAGAAAGTGGTGCTGGAACAGTTTGTCCACATCCTGCCAGGAGAGGGGCAGCGTTGGGTCTGGCGGCACCACCCCTCCTTGCTTAGCGAAGCGGTAACCCTGATGGAGGACTACCTAGCAGCCGAGTGGGGCGAAGGAGGGAGTGTAGGCCGGCGGGAGCAGGTTCCTGGAGTAGGAAGGGGGGTCCGCCCGCCCCTACGACAGGGGGAGGGCCGGGCAGCAGGAGGCCCGCCCAGCCCGGGGAAGGGGGGAGCACGGCGGTTGGCACCCGTGTGGAGCAGACCTGTGAGGGAAGAGCCCGGGCACCGGCAACCACCCCGAGAGGCCCGGAGGGAAAGCCCACCCCCGCTGCGACCCCCGACAGGAGCATGCTACCAATGCGGCCAGGAGGGACACTTCAAGTGCGACTGCCCGTATATGGACTGCTCATACGGCCAGGTAATGGTCGGGCGATGTGCGCCGGGGTCGCAAGGTGATGGGAGGATACTAAGGGAAGTGGAGGTGGAAGGACGGGTGGTCACCACCTTAGTAGACTCGGGGTGCGGGCAGACGCTGGTGCGGGCCGATCTCGTGAAAGGCGGGGGCCCACGGGGACCCCCGGTGCTCGTCCAGTGTGTGCACAGGCGGGTGGAATCGTACCCCATGATGTGGGTACGCCTTAGGGACGGATCCCAGGAAGGGTGGGCGTACGTGGCCCTTGTCCCAGGACTGGTGTATCCAGTTCTCCTCGGCCGTGATTGGAGGGGCTTTGCGCAGGCCCTCCGCGAATGGCCGGGGCCAAGACCAAGGGAGGGAGAGCCTGCCTTGGCCGCAGACCCTAGGGAAGCCCGGCGAGGGGGGGCAGGCCAGCCAGGGCAGGTAGGAGGGGACCTGGGGGAAGGGGAGTGGTCCACAGACTTCGTGCGGGAGCAGAGGGAAGACCCCCTCCTGCAGCAGGCCTGGGAGAATGCCGCCGCAAGTATGGAAGCCGAAGGCACCCCAAGAGCGGCCTTGCCATGCCTGCATTTTGAGATCCACGGGGACCGTCTCTATAGAATTAGCAAGGGGAGGGAGGACGGGGAAGTGACCTCCCAGATGTTGGTGCCAAGCAGGTATCACCGGCAACTGATGGAACTAGCCCATAGTAACCCCTGGGCGGGACACCTGGGGTATGAGAAAACCGTACGCCGCCTGCTCCAAAGGTTCTACTGGCCGGGTATTTACCGTGCCGTGAGAAATTTCTGTGACTCCTGTCCCGAATGCCAAAAGACGGGACCCGGGCGGGTGCCCAAGGCTCCACTGGTCCCGCTGCCGATAGTAGATGTGCCGTTCCAGAGGATAGCGATGGACCTGGTCGGCCCTTTGGAACGGACACGGAATCGGTATCAATATATACTTGTAGTAATCGACTATGCAACCCGCTACCCGGAAGCGGTACCCTTGCGAAATACCACCGCCCCCACTCTGGCAAGCGAGCTAATCAAGATCTTCTCGTGCGTGGGCCTGCCAAAAGAAATCCTCATGGACCAGGGGACAAACTTCACATCAGCATTGATGAAAGAGCTGTGCCGCCTACTCCAGGTGAGGACTCTAAGGACCTCGGTTTACCACCCACAGACCGACGGTCTCATTGAAAGATTTAACCACACACTTAAAGGTATGCTTAGAAAATTTGTGGAGGAGGAGCCTAAAGATTGGGACCAGGCCCTCCCCGCATTAATGTTCGCAGTACGGGAGGTGCCACAAGCCTCCACGGGCTTCTCACCCTTCGAGTTGTTGTATGGTCGGCAGCCCCGAGGGATCCTGGATGTTATTAGAGAATCCTGGGAAGAACAGTCTGCACGGGTGCAGGGGTCGGTACCGTACATTCTCCAATTAAGGGAGAAGTTGCGGCTGGTGGGAGAATTCGCCAAGCAGAACTTAGTAGAGGCGCAGGGACGCCAAGCCCAATATTATAACCGAAATGCCCGGATACGTACCTTCCAGCCGGGGGATAGGGTCCTCCTATTGTTACCCGAGCAATCATCTAAGCTGCTGGCCCGGTGGCAGGGCCCCTTTGAAATAACCCGCAGGGTGGGGGAGGTAAATTACGAAGTTCGAATGCCTGGGAGGCAGAAGGCCACAAATATTTACCACGTCAACCTCCTAAAGGCATGGCGGGCGCGGGAGGGGCTGGCTGGGTATGCAGGGGGGCAAGAAGAGGCGGAGGTAACCCTGGGTTTTCAAGTGGGGCTAGGATTAGCGCCTGAACAGCGCGAGGAGCTTCTGGTCATCCTGGGCAAGTTCCCGCAGGTTTTGACAGAGGTGCCGGGGCGGACCAACGCGGCCAGCCATCATATCACGACTGAACCTGGGAGTAAAGTTCGTGACCAAGTCAGACCCCTCCCACGGAAGCTATGGGGCACGGTATGAGCGGAGGTAAGCAGAATGCTGCACTGGGGGGTGATCGAAGAATCGCGCAGCGCATGGAGAAGCCCCATTGTGTTGGTCCCCAAGGCCAATGGTACGGTGCAGTTTTGTATCGACTTTCGAAAAGTCAACACGATCTCGCGGTTCGATGCCTACCCAATGCCCAGGGTAGACGAGCTATTGGAGAGGTTGGGGGGCTGCGCGGTATCGGTCTACGATTGACTTGTCAAAAGGGTATTGGCAGATCCCGTTGACCACCGAGTCCCGTGAGAAGACTGCCTTCTCTACGCCCTTCGGCCTGTACCAGTTCGTAAGGATGCCCTTCGGACTCCACGGGGCGGCTGCTACCTTCCAGCGGCTGATGGACCGAGTGCTACGTCCGCACGAATCGTATGCAGCAGCATACATAGACGATATAATCATTTACAGTGCAACGTGGGCCGAGCATCTGCAGCGAGTGGACGCCGTGCTATCCTCACTACGAGAGGCAGGACTGACCGCCAATCCGGCCAAATGCCACTTCGGCCAGAGAGAAGTGTCCTACTTGGGGTACACAGTGGGAGGAGGTAAGATCCGACCCCAAATAAGTAAGATTGAGGCCCTGCGAGATTATCCGGCACCAACTACGAAACGGCAGGTCCGACAGTCCCTGGGGCTCGCCAGCTATTACCGACAGTTCGTTCCGGACTTCGCAACCTTAGCCGCCCCGCTGACGGACCTGCCACGAAACGCAGCCCCAAAGAAGGTACGGTGGGACTCGGGGTGCGAAGGGGCCTTCAGGGCCTTAAAACAGCGGCTGACGCAGACCCCAGTGTTAGCCCAGCCTGATTTCAACAAACTGTTCGTCCTACAGACGGACGCCTCTGAGCTAGGACTCGGAGCGGTGCTTTCCCAGGGGGAAGGAGACGAGGAGCACCCGATTGTGTATATTAGCCGTAAGCTGCTGCCCCGGGAACAGAAATACTCTACGATAGAAAAAGAGGCGTTAGCAGTGAAGTGGGCCATTGATATGTTACGATATTATCTCCTAGGCAGCTCCTTCAAGGTGGTGACTGACCACGCCCCTCTACGGTGGCTTCTAGCCATGAAAGACTCCAACGCCCGCATCATGAGGCGGTACCTGGCGCTACAGCCCTACCACTTTGAGGTCAGCCACCGTGCCAGGAGAGCCCATGGGAATGCGGACTTGTCAGCCGACGGTCAGGGCATTGTGTGTGTGTGTGTGTGTGTGTGTGTGTGTGTGTGTGTCTCCGAGAAAAGGTTTAACGTCCGTGTCTTTACTGCTAGGACCGGGGTCCCGTCTCAGAGGGTAGCCAGCAGGCCAACAGACGCCCTGTTTATAGGAAGAGCTTATTACACCTCAGATTTTAGCTGCTAGGATGCAAAAATCCCTTCGCAGCGGGCAGCCTAGGACAGACTGAGAGGTGCCCCAACGGACCTGTCACCTGGGAGTGACACAGATCCAAATGCCCAAGCTCTTCCTATACCTGTCCCTTATGACCGGCTGAAGTTCTTTTAAATTGTGCTTGGTTCTGTTACAGCAACTGAAGGAGTCAGGTTAAAACTTAAACAGTTACAGGTTTATTAAACAAGCTTATAAATCATATGGTTACAATGGCTATTGCTCTATTTCTTAACTGCTAGCAAATATAGATTTTAAAAATGGTTACAAAGAAAATAAAGATAGAAAATAGAAATAATGATACCAAGTGACAGCTTAATCTTTAAAGAGCTCTAAATTTATGTGTACACTTAAGACAAAGGACCACATTCAGGTACAATTTTTACCCCCTTCTGTGCCTCTCAACGCCAGCGGGTCAAGCCAGGGCCGGTCCCTCAATTCCTAGGAAAGACGAATACGAGGTGGGCGTCGCCGTGGAACCTCGGGAGGTCAAACACCTAACCCGACCAGCAGATAGATGGTAGATTGACACTCAGAGTAAATGTGCTGCTGGACCCATTTTTATACCCATAGGGCCCGTATCCTCTTTCTTATCTAAGATGCCAGATTGTGTTGGTTCGTCTTTGTGACGCCAGTTCTTACAAGCAAGTTTCAAGTTAATTTACACTTGCAAGAGAGATAACTAAATTGTGAGTACTAGACATTTTTTTACTGGCGAGAGATTCCTCCCCCCGCGGATGGCTGTGTGTTCGTATCAATATGGGTTTCAGTCAAGGACACTCCTCTGCAGCCTCTTGGTCAGCAATGGCGTATCTCTGTTTACAGCCATTCAGGGCCACAGCAGCCTGCCATATCCAGGCAAGCAAAGATGGATGTTACAGGGGTTCCTGTCTGGCTACATTCCACCCCCTGATACGACACACCACGTCCCAGGATACAAGATGGCGGTGATACCAGCACCTTTTGCCCACCTTGGGGGAATCTAAAAGTGCCCGATGGCCGGAATAGAAGGTTCAGGATCTAGGAATTGACTAGGTTCTTTCCTAGTGCTGCATATCGAATGTGCACAGAAAAGATAGCTACATTAACTAGGTGTTTCACAATACATAGGGTTATGCAGAAAATGATTACAACAATTACAATGGTTAGAACAGTGGTTATAATGGAGTGTAGGAAAGGAGTTAGGGAAAATCCCAGCTGTTGGGCTAACCAATTTAGCCATGAGATGTTTACATTTTTAGTTACTGCATGTCTTACCCCATACTGTCCATTGCCACTTCCCTTGCCTCCCCCCAAAGTTATTTTGAGGATTGCGGTGGTCGCTGTCATCGAACCACACCGGTCCCCATTGGAAGATGTCGCTCTTGTTCCACCAGTTGTTTGGGCTGAGAGGGACAAACTCGATTCCCAGTCCAGTAGAGGAGTCAAGTAAGGTGTTCTGGTACAGCAGTAGCAGTTGGGATGAGGAAGAAGACCATGGCGAGTTGGAGTACCATGTCTTGCTTCAGCTTAGGTTTTTCTCATAGTTCAGACTATAACTGACAACAGCGGTTGCAAGCGCTATAACAGCAAGCGGTATATATACAAAAAGTTCATGGTGGTTTCCTGGATTTACACCAGCGTTGGGAGGGATACATCCCACTGGAGCACTGTTCGGGGCCATTGCCTCAGTTTTCTGTAATAAAACATAAGGTTCGCCGGTCTTGGATACAATCCAAGCCTTAGTAATCGTTATTGGTGTTAGCCCAGCGTCTGCAGTGGTCCAGACTCCTTTTCCCTTGTAGGAGTGCAGTACGCGGGTTTGCATTCCCAAACTGGGGTGTTTGATTACCACAGTGTCTCCAGGTGCATATTTAGAATCTTTGAGTGGTACAGTGTGGTTAGGAGAGGTTCTCCCTGTAGGGAAGAATCCCTTGCTGATCGGACTGCCTGTAGGGGTTTGCCGGTTGTTTAATCTCTGCACCACAGTATTTAATCTGTTTCCCCATTTGCCATCTGTGGGCCTTAAGTGGGCTTTCAACAGACCATTCCAGCGTTCGACCATGCCATTAGACTGGGTCTCCTGGGGTGTTGGGACAAGGGCTATTAAGCGGTTTAGTCCCATGATCGTAGACAACCCTGTTGCCACTCGGGTTGGGTAAGCAAAAACCAATTCCTGAAACAATTTCTACTCCAGTAAAAACATACTTCCACCCTCGCTTACTGGTGGGTAGTGTACCAATATAATTTACTTGCCAGGTTGCCCATAGTACTTTCCCATCTTTTAGTCTGGCAAACCGTTGCCCTTCTGTTATATGTTTTCTGAGTTTAGCACAGAGGGTGCAAGCTCGTACCGGATCTCTGGCTTGTTGGTGGGTAATAGGCCACCCCCTGGCATGTGCCTGCCACATCAGCTCATCGCTTTCTGTGTGTCCCAAGGTTTCATGTAGCCAAATGTACAGGTGTTCCCAATCCACCTGGGCAGTGTTAATTTGTGCTGCTGCATCTGCTAGGTTATTCAGCTGTGCAGCCGGGGTGTTATTCCTTTGGTGAGCTGACACATGACCTATGCTTAAGGCATGTTGGGTTGCATGCTGGTATATCCATTTCCAGTATTTCAATCCTTAAACAGGCTTTCCCCCTATTTCCCAGTTATTATTTTTCCAGTTAGTTATCCATTGGGTGGCTCCAGCCCATACAGCTTAGGAGTCAGTGTAAATGGTACTGGCACCTGCCTCACAAGCTAGTTTGATTGCTGCCAGCTCTGCAAGCTGAGCTGTTCCTCTATGTTTGCACTCAGGGGTGCAGCGGATGTGTCTGCTGAGACCGCCGCAGCCTTCCCTGTCCACTTTCCTTCTGTTCACCTGTGGAGATATTGTTAACATTCTCCTAGCTTAAACAATTACTACACTATTATCCTTTCACTAAAACAAATATCCTACACACAACAATATTTGCAATACGATTACAATTAAGACACACAAGACAAACTTGGACAGAACACAAACTTATTATGTCATGACACAGAACCATGGTTTTTGTTGTTGTTGTTTCTTCAGCTGGCACCAGCGCTTTTTGATGATCTGAAAGACAAGAAAACATTCCTACCCCCGTCGGGGTGGCCCATTATAACTTAAAATACTGCCTAAGATCTGCTAGGGGAACCGGTTACAGCTAGTTCCTTACCACTTCCGTGGGCGAGTGAGCTGCAACTTTCCAAGAACAAGGGCACTTCATCGGTACTCGTGACCTTCCACTCCCTTGAATTACCTCAGAGTTGCTAGCCCTCCCCAACAGTGGCATGCCTCAGTTTCCCTCTTGTACCACAGATCAGGCTTAATGCGTGAAGCTATAATGCTTTTCCTTAGCACAAGGTGTTGGTTGGCCAGTTACTGTTCCAGCAAGCAAAAAGCTTTTATTTTCCTGAAAAGAATCATATGTACAATGTTACAGGCCTACTTATGAGGGACAGTGGGTTTCACACCTCTTCAGAACAGACAGGCAGTTTGCACCCACTCACAACCTTGGATCTGAGAGCAAGCCAAAAGTGTTATCAACTCAGCCTTGAACAGAGACACAGTGAAGTTTCAGAGTTTGGATTCTTAAAACAATAACTTGTTTTCTTAGAGAGCAAATTTAACCTTTAAGAGTTGAATGCCCAACACAAGCACTAACCAATTTGTGCCTTGTCTGTTTGCAATTTTAAGCAAGAGGACATTATCTAAAACAAAATAAAACTAGTTCACTTGAAACTCACAAAATAGAGTTACAATATATAGAGTTCATTCTTTTATGAAGTTAACCAATTAAGTTTCAGTAGAATTCCTAATTTTTCTTTGCATATTTAACAAAAGTGTCTGTAGCCAAATGTTTACATTTGATTGTTTCTTTGCCTAGATGGTTTGCACACTGCTTAAGACAGAGGCTGCAAAGAAACGAGGTGTCATTTTTAACGCAGGTTTCCCTTCACATATTACAACCATCGCTTAATTCCTTCCACACTCCCACGGAGTCCACTTTTTACCTTCACATTCCCTCAAATCACTTGCTTCATCTTTTCAAAGAAAACATTCCTCATTCCTAGTAACTTTCCAATGTCTGTATTACTTTCCTTATTTCTTTAACTATGCCCATAGGGCTCCAAACTTCTTGCCTTCCCCCTTTTCACATGCTTTTTCCTTATGATCCGTCCTGATTCCTGCTAAATGACTTTTCCCAATGACACAGGTGTATCTAGTATTAATTCGGTAAGGAGGGTGGACTTTCCAATTAGACCCCCCCACACCTCTTGATTCCTTTCAATAGGTAAATCCGAATGTTTATTATTGCAGTCAGCTATTACTAATTTTTTAAACTTCTCAGTATAGGGTTTTCATAACATCCATGCTGCAGCAGTGTCTGTGGTGTAAATAGAGTGCTCATCTTTGGACAGTCATTTTCTTTTGGGCTACTCCCGGTGGCAACTCCTTTCCCTCCAATATGGGCTTAATGATTGGGAGAGGAGTGTGAAGCGTTATGGCTTGAGCTTAGGTTAGCTCCTCTGTTTCCCTTAGTGCTGTGTAGGCTGCCAAAAGCACTTTTTTCATAAAGCATGTAATTTGACTGTGACCCCTGCCATGACTTGGAGCCAAATTGTATGGGACGGCGTGGTACCATTTCTCCTTCTTGCCATAAGGCATAGGACATCCCTGTATTTCCCACAGTGAGGTACAAATAAAATGGGGCATTAGGGTGAATCGGACCCATAGACTGATAAGTGTGTATTTCGTTATCAGCTGTCTCTCAGAGCTTCCTCGTGGGTGGGGGCTCATTCTCATCAAGCATGCTTCCTGAGCAAATTATACGGGGAGAAGGTACAAATTAAGATTCCCCGTTTTTCCAGATCTTTAATTAGTTCACAGAGGCCGGAGCCATAGCTTCGGCTGGAATGCTGTACTGTTTTATCTTGGTTACAGTGGAAGGCGGGAGAGCGGGGGCTTGAGCCAGCAAAGTCTTAAAGCCAGCTCCAAAAGCTCATTTTTCTCCATTAATTACTTTCTCCTTCCCCTCTCTAGCCTCGGGAGGAGCCGTTCCTGTAGGTGCTCCATATCCTTATTTAGGGTTCTCACCTGGGTATCTAGGTTCTGGCATTGCTCCCAGAGTTCGTATCTCTCTCTCTGAATCCTTATCCAGTAGCTGGAGCAGGCTGCTTGCCACACACCCTTTAACAGCCAGATGCAAGCCTTTCCCTAACATCTCTTTATCCCATTTAGGGTTGCCCCATCCCTCTTGGGCAAACTCTTTCTCTATACAGCTAAAATCCATGTCAATCGTGACTGGCTTCATACTGCTGTATTTGAACCAATAACACAATCCTGCCGACTACGCCAATTCTGTCAGCCGACGGTCAGGGCAGTGTGTGTGTGTGTGTGTGTGTGTGTGTGTGTGTGTGTGTGTGTCCGAGAAAAGGTTTAACGTCCGTGTCTTTACTGCTAGGACCGGGTCCGTCTCAGAGGGTAGCCAGCAGGCCAACAGACGCCCTGTTTATAGGAAGAGCTTATTACACCTCAGATTTTAGCTGCTAGGATGCAAAAATCCTTCGCAGCGGGCAGCCTAGGACAGACTGAGAGGTGCCCCAACGGACCTGTCACCTGGGAGTGACACAGATCCAAATGCCCAAGCTCTTCCTATACCTGTCCCTTATGACCGGCTGAAGTTCTTTTAAATTGTGCTTGGTTCTGTTACAGCAACTGAAGGAGTCAGGTTAAAACTTAAACAGTTACAGGTTTATTAAACAAGCTTATAAATCATATGGTTACAATGGCTATTGCTCTATTTCTTAACTGCTAGCAAATATAGATTTTAAAAATGGTTACAAAGAAAATAAAGATAGAAAATAGAAATAATGGTACCAAGTGACAGCTTAATCTTTAAAGAGCTCTAAATTTATGTGTACACTTAAGACAAAGGACCACATTCAGGTACAATTTTACCCCCTTCTGTGCCTCTCGACTCCAGCGGGTCAAGCCAGGGCCGGTCCCTCAATTCCTAGGAAAGACGAATACGAGGTGGGCGTCGCCATGGAACCTCGGGAGGTCAAACACCTAACCCGACCAGCAGATAGATGGTAGATTGACACTCAGAGTAAATGTGCTGCTGGACCCATTTTTATACCCATAGGGGCCCGTATCCTCTTTCTTATCTAAGATGCCAGATTGTGTTGGTTCGTGACGCCAGTTCTTACAAGCAAGTTTCAAGTTAATTTACACTTGCAAGAGAGATAACTAAATTGTGAGTACTAGACATTTTTTTACTGGGCGAGAGATTCCTCCCCCCGCGGATGGCTGTGTGTTCGTATCAATATGGGTTTCAGTCAAGGACACTCCTCTGCAGCCTCTTGGTCAGCAATTGGCGTATCTCTGTTTACAGCCATTCAGGGCCACAGCAGCCTGCCATATCCAGGCAAGCAAAGATGGATGTTACAGGGGGGTTCCTGTCTGGCTACAGGACTTTTTCTCAAGAATCATGGACGAGGACCGAGAAAGGCAAACAAGGGAAGGGGAGAACCTAGGAGGGGAGGCGTGTGATGGGGCGGGCCGTCTCCACTCCGCGGAGACGGGCACGCCCCACACCGAACCCGCGGTCGCCCTCACGCTCCTAGGTGCAGCCCGGGGCGCACTGGCGGCTTGCGGCCCCTGCACCGCTGCTGCCGCTCAGCTGAGAGGCGGGGGCGGGACCGGGGCGGGGCGCGCGCGGGCATGGCAGCCGGGGATAGGCTGGGAGAGGGGAACGCCGCAGAAACCCCGGCACGGGGTTTTTGAGGAGGGAGGAGAGCCAGCCGAGGGGGGGCGCGGAGGACGAGGAGGAAGGCCAGCGGAGGCTGGAGCACAGGCGGGAGGCCGGCCAGCAGAGGCCGGAAAGCAGGCGGCAGGAGAGCCAGCCGAGGCGGGGGCGCGGAGGACGGGGAGGCAGCGGAGGCTGGGAAATGGAGGCCGCCGAGACAGCGGGGCCAGAGAGGGGGAGAGAGACCACGGCAACCAAGGGGGCCGGGTACCCGCAGTGAGGGGGGATAGGAAGTAGCCCAGGAGCCGGTGAGTTTCGGGCGTTGGCCCCACCGGCTAGGTAGGTCACAGCTGACCTATCCTTTGGGCCCTGGGCTGGGGTCCGGGAGAGAGAGTGGGCCCGGACCCCCCTATCCCTACGGATCAGGCGTCGCAGAAGAGCCCCACGCCTGTCTTCGGGTTGGAATTGACAAACTGATACCAACTTTACCCCAGACCGGAGGGGCACAAGGGGGGAGGGGGGGTCACCCCTCTTGTACATTGGCCAAACCCAAGGATTGGGCCCTGTATGTTTTACAAAAGTTGTAAGAATGCAGGACAAGAACTTCCCTTTCAGTCAGGAAGTATAACATAATGTTGTATAAGCTTACATTCTAGTGTTGCATCAATATAACAAAGATAGACAGAAAAGCCAAAACTCTTGTGCATAATATTTAATCTTGGAGCAAACTTTTATGGTTCTTTATAATCTCTTAAAATCAAAGCCATAAGACTAAGGTTAACCATCATGGCAGTTCCTAATATGGCTGTGATGCTTCACAGCTTTGAAAGTCCATGTTGTGACCAAAGTAATACTCTCTTCTAATCACATCATCTTTCTGGATTTATCATTTTAATGTTCTCTGGGCCACTGAGCCCCACAGCCGTAAATTAATTTTTAAAGTAATACAGGGTTTAAAACTTCCATCTGTTTTAATGAGCTTGGGGGAATCCCCTTGTATTAAAAAAACATGCATGCAATTATTTTTTCCATCTTGGGTTTCACCAGTTCCCAGCACCCCTTCTGTGATGACATTGTGCCCTCTTAAAATTCTATTGTTTTGTGTGTGAGTATGTGGCATTGTATCCTTGTGATGTGAACATTTTGCCTTACATGGGCAATATGGCTAGAAAGGACTCCTCTAAGGACTTACAATATCATTAGTGGGTCCCTTGGTACCTTCCTTAATCACCTTTCCATTAATCTGGCTCTGCATCATAGAATTAGGAGATGGCTAATGAACAGCATTGGCAGTGGAAGCCTGAAGGTATCATATTTGCTGGACGTATCTTTGAACTATGTGATTTCTGGTGGGAAAACTTTGTGGAAAGTGAGATTATATTTGTTTTCACAGCCTTCTGTGTCTGTTTTCAAATATTTGTTCGTTTTTTTTTTTTTTTTTTTTTTTTGCAGTAGCAGTTAGCTTAGTAAGCCATCTTTTCTTTGCTCCACATGTAGATTATTCACTTCAGAGAATACAAAATAAACATGCATCTATTTTCTGGAAAAGATGAGTAACCTGTTTCTACAGAGACTGGGTCCTCCTAACATCAGGGGCTGCGTCTAGACTGGCATGATTTTCCGCAAATGCTTTTAACAGAAAAGTTTTTCCGTTAAAAGCATTTGAGGAAAAGAGTGTCTAGATTGGCACAGATGCTTTTGCGCAAAAGCACTTTTGCGCAAAAGCATCCATGGCCAATCTAGATGCGGTTTTGCACAAAAAAGCCCCGATCGCCATTTTAGCCATCGGGGCTTTTTTGCACAAAATCGTTCTGGGTTGTCTACACTGCCAAATGCTTTTGCGCAAGAGGGCTTTTGCCCGAGCAGGAGCGTCATTGTATTTGCGCAAGAAGCACTGATTTTGTACATTACAAAGTCAGTGCTCTTGCGCAAATTCAAGCGGCCAGTGTAGACAGCTGGCAAGTTTTTCCACAATAGCAGCTGCTTTTGCGGAAAAACTTGCCAGTCTAGACGCAGCCCAGGATTTTGCTCTTATTTAAGTGCCTGATTTTCTCACCCCTCCAAGACAATTTCTTCCAGTATTCATTAACCTGATTTTTAACACAATTCTTATTTAGCCAGTGTGTTCAAAGTGATGTTCTTCATAAGACAATTAAATAACTGTGCAGCATGAAATCTCCTCAGGTTCCAAAGAGGATGGAGCTATTAGAAGGTGCACCAATGAGTCTACATGGTAGGTTACCTTCCTTGTGCTTTATAGAGTTCTATGCTAATATTCTTTCCCATAGTCTACAACTCCATGGAGGTATAACTGCCTAGCTGAGAACAAGGACAGGAGGGCAGGGATAGAGTCCAGAGTGACTTAGACAAATTGGAGAATTGGGCCACAAGAAATCTGATGAGGTTCAACAAGGACAAGTGTAGAGTCCTGCACTTGGGATGGAAGAATCCCAAGCATTGTTACAGGCTGGGGACCAACTGGCTAAGTAGCAGTTCTGCAGAAAAGGACCTGGGGATTACAGTGGATGAGAAGCTGGATATGAGTCAACAGTGTGCCCTTGTAGCCAAGAAAGCTAATGGCATATTAGGTTGCATTAAGAGGAGCATTGCCAGTAGATCCAGAGATGTGATTATCCCTCTTTATTCGGCTCTGGTGAGGCCACATCTGGAGTATTGTGTCCAGTTCTGGGCCCCCAATTACAAGA
Organism: Rafetus swinhoei; assembly: GCA_019425775.1. Lineage (NCBI taxonomy): Eukaryota > Metazoa > Chordata > Testudines > Trionychidae > Rafetus > Rafetus swinhoei. The sequence continues at coordinate 8,143,688 of CM033438.1, forward strand.
AGGATGTGGACGCATTGGAGAGGGTCCAGCGGAGGGTGACCAAAATGATTAAGGGGCTGGAGCATATGACCTACAAGGAGAGGCTGTGGGAGTTGGGTCTATTTAATCTGCAGAAGAGAAGAGTGAGGGGGGATTTGATAGCAGCCTTCAACTTCCTGAAGGGAGGTTCCAAAGAGGATGGAGAAAGGCTGTTCTCAGTAGTGACAGATGGCAGAACAAGGAAGAATGGTCTCAAGTTGCGGTGGGAGAGGTCCAGGTTGGATATTAGGAAAAACTATTTCACTAGGAGGGTGGTGAAGCACTGAATGGGTTACCTAGGGAAATAGTGGAGTCTCCATCCCTAGAGGTGTTTAAGTCTCGGCTTGACAAAGCCCTGGCTGGGTTGATTTAATTGGGATTGGTCCTGCCTTGGCCAGGGGGCTGGACTTGATGGCCTTTTGAGGTCTCTTCCAGCTCTATGGTTCTATGATTCCATGACAGATTCTCCTTCACCTGAGCATGTGTTTTAACCAATGGAGTATGTGGGAAACCTGTCTTCACCAGCATTACTGAAAAGAAGTTACACTTCACAACAAGTTTGACTGGATGACTGTGTGTTATTGATAAAGTACAGAATGCTTCACCATTGAGTCACCTGTCTGAAAATAGCTCAGGTTGGTAGTGACCCAGTTTTATCCTCTATTAGTAGTCATTTGCTTGTGATCTCAGTCCAGTGTGGCAGGGTCAGTCCCCGTCCTGGGTCCCAGACCTCTGCTCTACCCACTATCCCACAGTTTAGGGGCCGTGGTTCGGGTTGCCAGGTGTCCGGTATTGAACCGGACAGTTCGGTATTTTCGCCTCCTGTCCAGACACCTAAAATGTCCGGTACTTTCTGATTTTTTCCCGGCCGGGAGGTGAAAATCCTGGGCTGTCCGGCTCAATACGGAGGCAGCCTGGAAACCCTAGTGCTTACCGGGTTCCGCAGGGGAGCTGTCCAGCCCCGCACAGGGAGGCAAGATGGCGGGTGGCCACTAGCAGCCTGTTGGGGCCAAAAAGCCTCACCACACTTTTTTTAAAGGGGCCACTTTTTTTTTTGCTTAACAACTCTTGGGGTCCTTTTTTTCAGTATTTTTTCTGAAACCATCTGGCTACCCTAGCCGTGGTACAAGTCTCACTGGCCTTGTTTCAGCATTTGGCCTTCTGTCCCTTGGCAAAACAACAGTGTTGGGGCCAATGCCCTGGGCCAGTCATAGCTGAGTAAATAGTCCTCCTTTGGCCACTTGGGGAAAGGAAGGCTCCAAACACTCCGGCTATGTCTACACTGCAGCCTTCTTGCATAAGAACTGTTTTGCACAAGAGTTCTTGCGCAAGCGGTCTTGCGCAAGAGCGCATCCACACTGCCGTGTACTTTTGTGCAAGAGATGTGCTTTTGCGCAAGAGCGTGCATGGCAGCGTGGACGCTCTCTTGTGCAAGCAAGCTTTGATGGCCATTTTAGCCATATGGGTTTCTTGCACAAGAAACCCCCTGTTGCCCGTCCACACTGCCTTCTTGCACAAGAGGGCTTATTCCTCGTGGGGAGAGGAATAACTCTTGCGCAAGAAGCCCTCTGTTCCGACACTTTACTGTAAACTTACTTGCGCAAGAACACGTGGGCAGTGTAGCTGCTCCGCAAGTTTTTGCACAAGAATGGCCGTTCTTGCGCAAAAAGCCTGCAGGGTAGGCGTAGCCTCCCTGTCAGAGCCCTTCACCTCCCCCTGCAGCTAGGATTGCCAGCTTCCCCTGATTAGCCAGGGCTGTTGCTGTTCATTTTTGAGAGCTGCCTCTCTCCCCTTCTATTAAGCCCTATAACCTGTCATGTGATCTTGAGATGGAGCGAGAAACTGCTCCTCCCCCCGGGTGCAGCAGGCTGCTAGTCTGGGCCTCTTGCACTCTCCCCCCTGCATTCCTCCTCTTCTCTTTTTTGGGACAGGTGTTTGGGGGTTACTGGGGTTGTGGCAGGCAGGGCCTGGCTAAATTCTGGGCTAGGCTCCCTCTTCTCTCACCTGCTCTGTTTGCAGGCAGCTTCCTCCCCCCAACCCTTCACAGTTACCAGATTTGCCCAATACTCTGGGGTATGCTCATTTATTAGGGTTACTCTTATGGAGCTGGGGGGAGGTTAACAATTCTATCAGTGTGCTGCTTGTGCTTCCTTGTGCTCTCATATGGAGCTAAATCTTCCTGCTGCCAATTCCCCCTCCCACTGGAGCTCTCCTGCAGAAACTAGGTTCCTCAGGACAGGGTTCTTCCCACCTTAGCAACACACACAGACACTCACACCCACTAACAGAGCACATCTGAGAGGGCTGGGTATTCAGCACTCCCAAGCTGACCCCTCATAAGTCCCGGGACTCAGCAGGCTAGGTTTAACAGCAATGCCACACTGCACCCACATGTGCCTTTGGACTCAGTGGGCTGGATTAAACATCACTTTAAACTGCCATCCTCATATGCCCCCAGGTTCAGCACTTCCCTATCCCCATTCTCACACCACAATCATTCACTGGTAAACCACACAATAAGCAAACGCCACAGGATTTTGGGCACTACAGGGATCAATCTTTAGCTTGGGTACAAGAAGCGTTGCAGAGCGAATGGGGAAGCAAAAACAACACCCCTTGGCTACGTCTAGACTGGCACGCTTTTGCGCCAGAGCTATGCAAATGAGGCTCAGCGTTGGAATATCACCGAGCCTCATTTGCATAGCTAATGAACCGCCATTTTTGCGGAAGAGGCTCTTGCGCAAGGCCATCTACACTGCCCCTTCTTGCAAGAAAAACCTTTAGCAAACCCGTTATGCCTGAAAATAATAGGCATAACGGCTTTGCGCAAAGGGTTTTGCTTGCGCAAGAAGGGCAGTGTAGACAGCCGTCTTGCAAGAGCCTCTTCCGCGAAAATGGCGGTTCATTAGCTATGCAAATGAGGCTCGGCGATATTCCAACGCTGAGCCTCATTTGCATAGCTCTGGCGCAAAAGTGCGCCAGTCTAGACGTAGCCCTTGAGGAAGAGTGAGCAAAAGAGAAAGAAAAAGAGAGAAGCAACCAGCTTAACAATGAAAGTTATTATTCTGGGTAGTGAATATAGATATAGATATAGATATAGGGAGCCACACACACAAACAGTTACAATATTAAATCTAAATTGAAACTGATTACAAATGTTAGGGCTAGCTAACCATATAACAGTTTATATAGTGCAGGGTCAGGAGGCTAGGCTTAGAGAGAGGTAGTTGGAGGGGGTGGGGAAGAGAGAGAGAGACCGACTGACCTCACCACTCCGTGGAGCTTGCACTGATCGGGGTTCCCAGATGGTGATGGGAGCTGGGGGTCCAGAGGGCAGGAGACAAGCAGAGCAGAGACCCCAGCACGATCAGACAGGAGATGAAGAAGTCTCAATGGAACTGATGCAGTTTAAATCCAGGTATCAGAACAGTTTTTCTTGGGCAAGGGTAGGAGTTTTTACAGGGCTAGGACAATAGTTCGAAGAGAACACTGGATTTGTTTATGGGTAAACAGAGGTGAGACAATAGAGACTGATCATACCTGGTTATGGGTGATGTTCCGTGAACAAGCTCACAATGCAACTAGGCAGTTTCAGTATTTTGGATGTCAATAGGATCCATTACTAGAATTGGTCTGATAGGGTATGTCTACACTAGCTTGTTAGTTCGAGCTAGGTAGGCAAATGAGGGCAACCGGAGTTGCAAATGAAGCCCGGGATTTAAATATCCCGGCTTCATTTGCATCTTCCGGCGCCGCCATTTTTAAATCCCCTTAGTTCAACTCCGTGCCGCAGCTACACGCACGGAGTAGGTAGTTCAATTAGTGCGAGGTAGGTATGAGGAGTGCGGTAGTTCGAATTAGGTCTCTAATTCGAACTACCTACTCGCATGCATGTAGCCGGGCACAGAGTTCGGACTAAGGGGATTTAAAATGGCGGCGCAGGAAGATAAATGAAGCCCGGGATATTTAAATCCCGGGCTTCATTTGCAACTCCGGTTGCCCTCATTTGCCTACCTAGCTCGAACTAAGGAGCTAGTGTAGACATACCCATAATGACTAATTTGGGTGTGAGCAGGCCTGGGTTCATTAGCATCTGGAGCAGAGTTTTCCCATCGGGGAGTGCTTCTTTGCTTTCGGTATCCCATAGTTCAGTGCAGTTCCTACTTTGGAAGAGCTGGTCTCCATTCTGTATGCTAATGGAGATGTCTCTCTGTGCAGATGTCACTCCATGCAAATGAGGCTGGGGCGTTTCCTTAATTCTATCACCCTTGTCTGAAGCAGTTTAGGTGTGTCTTCCCCGGCCTTTTCATTGCTTTACCTTTGATTCTAGCAGAGGCCTGGGAGAGGGGGATGGTTTTCTGAGTGTCACTCCCTGGCTCCCCGAGCACAGGGCTGGTAGGTAACATCACCTCAGCTGTGTGTGGTGGTGGGTAGGGGGGGCCTCTGCTGCCCTCACCCTGGGTGGGAAGGAGGAGGATCCCCATTTTCCATTTTTTTGGGGAGATACTAACTTCCCCCACCACTGCCACCGATCCCCTGCCCTGAGAGGAGGCACCATATCCTGGTGCCTCTTCCGCTGAGGCTTCTGAACCTGCTCCTAACCCCTATCCCACTCCTGTTCAGCCCCTCTCCCAACCGAATTTCCCACTCTTCTTCCTACTCCCCCTCTTCTTTGTCTTTTTATCTATCCCTCATCTCTTCCTCCCCCTACTCCCCTTCCTCCTCTTCCTTTCCCTGATCCCTTTCCTGACATCCTTTCCTCCCCTTACACTATTAATGCTGCCTCCAGGGCTGCCATGTTCAATTCAGATGTTGGCTCCCCAGGAGGCAGTTTGTGTCTCCCGCTTCCAGCATGTCTGGGGCTGTTCTCCTTCCACCACTACCCCTGCTGTCATCCCAGCAGGGACTTCAGCGTCCCTGCTTTCCCGCATCAATCGGTCATGGGGCACATGGAGGGGTCTGGCCCAAAGATGTTCAGGGGCCCGAGGCCCCAACACGCTGAAGGGCGAGATGCACAACTTCTTGGAGGACATTCGTGGCTCCAAGAACAAAATGGCTCTCACCCTTCAGTGCTGGGGGGGATTCCATCTCATCCTCCAGACTGTAAAGGCCATTTTGTGGGAGGGTAAAGGGACTGGACGGTGGGAGGCTGCGGCCTACCAGCGGGCCCACGGCTTCCATGATGCCCTGCTCATGTTTGGGTATGGTCACGGTTTGCTGTGGGGCCCAATGGGGACTGCCAGCACTCCTGCCAGCGAGGATCTTCCCCAGCCCTCTTGATGCCACCATTCGTCCTTGCCACTCTGAACAAACGGGGCTGCAGGCTCACAAGTGTCAGGTACTCTCCTTCCTTCGGGAGGGGGTTATTCTGTCATCTTCCTGCAGGAGACCCATACCGCTCCAGCCACTAAAGCTAGCTGGCGGCTGGAGTCGGGGGACAGGGTCTACTTCAGCTACCTGTTGGCCAATCAAGCTGGGGTGGCGACCCTGTTCTCCCTGAACCTGTGGCCCGAGGTGCTGGGGACTGCCGAGGTTGTGCAGGGCTGCTGCACATCTGGGTCTGGGTGGAGGGGCTGACATTAAATCTCCTTTAACATCTATGCTCTGATGTCTGGCCCGGAGAGTCTCCACTTCTACCAGCGGATGTCTGCCTTCCTTGGCTCTCTGGATCCTTGCAAGTGCCTGGTCCTGGGCGGGGATTTCAACTGCACCCTTGAGGAACGGGATCGCACAGGTACCGAGCAGTGCCCAGCTGCCACAGGCGTCCTCAGGGAGATAATAGACCAACACTCCCTGGTGGATGTCTGGTGTGACCTCCACCCGCATGAGGACACAGCGTTTACCTTTGTCCGGATGGAGGGTCAACGGTTGTTTCTCTCCTGGTTGGACCTCATTTATCTCTCTCATCATCATCTATTTTGAGCCCACTCCTCCAGCATTCGGCCTCCCCATTCTCAGACCACCACTTGGTGGCCGTGTTAGCCTCTTTTTCCTCAGAGGGGCTGGCCTACTGGCATTTCAACAACAGCCTGCTGGAGGACGTGGGCTTCGTAACATCCTTCTGGGAGCTCTGGCTGGCCTGGCAGAGGCAATGATGCGCCTTTCCCTCGGTGTGGTGGTGGTGGTGGTGGTATGTGGGAAAGGTGCGTACACGGCTCTTCTGCTGCAACTACACCTGGGGGGCCAGATGTCGGAGGGATGCGGCGATAGAGCAGTTGGAACGGGAGGTTTTAGAGCTAGAGAGGTGTCTGGCCACCAGCCCCAGAGATCCATCCCTCTGTGGAATGTACTGGGAGAAGCGGGAGGAACTCCAGGCCCTCAACACCCTTCAGGCCCAGGGCTCCTTTGTTCATTCTCGCATCCATTTCCTCCGGGAAATGGATCGTGGCTCCCGCTTCTTCTATTCCCTTGGGGGAAGAGAGAGGGCCAAAAAGCAGAACCGGTGGATCCCTCGTGCCTTCTATGCCTCCCTTTTCTCGTCAGATCTGACCGATGCCGACGCCAGCAGAGTTCTCTGGAATGAACTCCCGTCGGCTAGCACAGGCGACCAGGACTGGCTAGAGCTGCCTTTCTCTCTGGCTGAGTTCTCAGAAGCCCTCCATCTCATGCCCACCAATAAATCCCCGGGCATGGATTGGCTGACTGTGGAGTTCTACTGCATGTTCTGGGACATCGTCGGCCTGGACCTTGCCAGCATCTGGGCCAAGTCCTTGGAGAGCGGGGTCCTCCCTTTATCATGCAGGTGAGCGGTACTTCCCTTGCTGCCCAAGAAGGGGCACCTCCACAATCTGAAGAATTGGCATCCTGTCTCGCGCCTCAGCATGGACTATAAAATCATTGCCAAACCCATCTCCCTGAGACTCAAGTCCATGCTGGCGGATGTGGTCCATCCAGAGCAGACCTACACCGTCCCGGGCCGTACTATTTTTGACAACCTCTTTCTGGTCCGGGATCTCCTAGAGCTAGGATGTAGGGATGGTCTGTCATTCGCCCTCCTGTCCTTGGATCAGGAGATGGCGTTCAACCTGATGGACCCTGGGTACCTCCTGGGCACTCTGCGGGTCTTCGGCTTTGGGCCCCACTTTGTGGGGTTTCTCCAGGTGCTGTATGCTTCCGCAGAGTGTTTGGTCAAGCTCAACTGCACCCTGACCACACTGGTCAGCTTCAGGTAGGGAGTGCATCAAGGCTGTCTGCTGTCAGGTCAGCTGTATACTCTGGCCATCGAGCCCTTCCTCCGTCTCCTTCACAAGAGGTTGACGGGGTTGGTGCTCCATGAGCTGGAGATGCGGCTGGTCCTGTCAGTGTATGCCGATGACTTCTTCCTTGTGGTCCAGGACCTGGGCGACCTGGCACGGGAGGAAGCCCGCCAAGCCATCTACTCAGCAGCCTCCTCTGCCCGGGTCAATTGGGTCAACAGCTCTGGCCTGGTGGTGGGGCCAGGTGGCAGGCGAGCTCCCTCCTTCCCACGCTTCAGGCCATCAGGTGGAGTGCAGGTCCGCTGCTCTATCTTGGTGTTTTCCTCTCTGCCACGCATCCCTCTCTGCCAGAGAACTGGCAAGGTTTAGAGTCCAGGGTGGCTGGGCGGTTGTGGAGATGGATAGGACTCCTCCGGTGCCTCTCCCTGCATGCGAGTACACTGGTGCTTAACCAACTGGTCCTGTCCATGCTCTGGCACCGTCTCAGCACCCTGGTCCCAACCCCGGGTTTCCTGGCTCAGATCCAGCAGCTGATGCTGAGGTTCTTCTGGCCAGGACTGCATTGGGTCTCTGCAGGGGTTCTCCATCTTCCCTTGGAGGAGGGAGGGCAGGGCCTGACGTGTTTGTGCATGCACGTCCATGTCCTCCGCCTCCAGGCCCTGCAGAGGCTCCTACACAATGCAGGTAGTACGGCGTGGAGCACACTGGTGCACGCTTTCCTTTGCCACTTCCAAGGGCTCCGTTATCACCGGCAGCTCCTTTATTTGAGAGGTCTTCCGCGAGACCTCTCTGAGCTGCCAGCCTTCTAGCAGGACCTCCTCCAGACCTGGAAGCTGCTTGCGGCTACCAGGTCCTTGGGAGCCACTGTGGAGGCAGACCTCCTCGCGGAGCCCCTGCTACACAATCCCCATCTACGTGTGCAGGTGGCGGAGTCCCCCTTGGTGCACCAGAGGCTGGTCCTGGCAGAAGTCAAAAGGATTGGAGACCTCCTGGACTACGACTGGGGAGACTGGGTGGATCCTCGGGCACTCGCCCAGTGCATAGGGTTCTCCTCCCTACATACTCCCCAGTGCATACTTCAGGAGGTGAAGGATGCTTTGCCACCCACTTCTCGGGTTTATCTTGACAAGGTCCTGCGAGAGGCTGCACCCCGCCCACCCCTCACCCCTGGCCCTCCTGATCTCTCCATTGGCCCTAAGTCCTGCATACCTTCCAAACTGTGCCAAAGAGCCATCTGTACACACTCATGCTTCACATGCTCCACTTTCCCACCCTTGTGTCCCACTGTAACAGGTTCAGTCCCTTAATGGCTGAAGGGGGTCACACAATAATTACCTCACCTGTTTGCAGGTGAGGCACAGTCCAATCTGTGGCCAAGGTTTAGGCCTCCTCTTTACCCCCTCATTCAGGTGTAGTTTGTAGGGGTTGGGGGGGACCCAGGCCCACCCACGCCTCTGAGTCCCGGCCCAGGGACCCTATATGTAGAAGTTACCTGCCAGGTTTCAGAGTCCATAATTCTGGTCGTGTCCCTGGGCCACTTCCCTGAGATGCCGTCTCATCCAGCCCTTCTCTAGGGCTTAGTTGCAAAGTTCCCCTTGTCCAGGGTTCTTCAGAGTTGCCACTGGCTAGCCTTTCAAAAAAGGATCTAGCTCCGCTTAGCTGCACGGGCTCAACTCCCACTCAGAGCTGTCCAAGGTGCTGGTGTTCCCAGTCAGCCCAGAGGTCTGCCTGGGTTGAGCTCTAGGTTGGAACTGCCTGGCCTTCACTAGCAGCTCCTTATATAGCAGCCTGCCGTACCGTGATTGGCTGCAGTGCAGGCTGCCCCTCTACCCTGCTCAGAGGACCTCTCCACTGCTCCTGCTGCTGGCCAGGGTGCTGAAAGGCCTCCAGCAGGGAGGTCGGGCTCTGTCCGCCCCATCACACCCGCCCAGATACCAAGCGGTAAGACCTCCTAACACCAATAGAGGGTGGGGAACCCCAGTAGGCCAGTCTCTATTCCACTTTGATTCCATGGCCCACCAAGGACATCAACGAGAATCCTGCATGGCACAGGCATGTACTTGGCGCAGTTCACCCCCATTTCCTACACTTGCCCCTTCTGTGGTAAGAGGGAGACCCTGGCACACATTTACCTTGAGTGCACTAGGTTACAGTCCCTCTTTCAGCTCCTCCAGACCCTCAACAAGAGGTTCTGGCTGCACTTTCTCCCCTCGCCTACTAACCTACGCACACCTCATCTCTGGCCCCACAAAGTTACAGGACCTCCTGGTCAACCTTCTCCTGGCTATTGCCAAGATGGTGATTTATAAAACTAGGGAGCAGAGGCTGGCCAAAGGAGGAACCTGCGACTGTGGGGCCTATTTTTGTTACTGCATGCGCTCACGTATCCGGGCAGAGTTCCACTGGGCGGCATCCACTGGCTCTCTCGAGACCAGTTCTGTATTGCGGCCACCTTATTCAGCTGGGGCCTCACTAAGCTACTATATACCCAGATATTTAGCCTCTGCTAGTCCCATTGCACACTTTGCCAGGTTTGCAGATAGGCCAGCTCTCCTTAAGGTGTCCAGTATGGCCTCCACCTTCTCCAAATGTGTGTCCCAGTCCAGGCTATGTATGATGACATCAAGATAAACGCTGCATACGCACGATGTGGGCACAGTAGCGTATCCATAAGTCACTGGAAGGTCAAATGGGAGGACAGTGTACTGATATAGGCCCTCGGGTGTGGCAAAGACTGTCTTCTCTCTGGCTTCCCTGGCCAAGGGAATTTGCCAGTAACCCTTGGTCAGGTCGAGGGTGGACAAAAATTGATTAGCTGGGAAAGGCTCGATCAGCTCATCTATTCACAGCATGGGGTATGCATCAAATTTTAACACCTCATTTAATTTCCTGAAACCATTGCAAAAACAGAGGCTGCTGTCAGGCTTAGGCACTAGGACGAAGGGGCTGGACCACTGGCTGTGTGACTCCTCAATGACGCCCAGTTCCAGCATTTTTCTTACTTTGTTTTGTACCTCCTCTCACTTTGCCTCTGAGATTCGGTAGGGCCTCACATTCACCCTTACTCCTGGGTCCATGATTGTGTGGTGTTCAACTTCAGTGGCCTGGCCGGGCTCTGTTGAGAACACGTCTGAGTGTCGCTCCAGCATCACAAGAACCTTTACCCGCTCATCCGGGGTTAACTCTGGGGTGATCCCCACCTGTCTCTGTTGGCTTTCCTCTGGTATCACTATCCCCAGGGTGGCCAGTTCCACCTTCCAGTCACCTGGGTTTCAGCAGCTTAATATGCTAGATTTGTTCAAGTTTCCGGCAACCAGGTTGCCGCATCTTATAATTTACCTCCCCTAGAACCTTGACCACTTCATAGGGCCCCTGCCACCTGGCAAGGAGCTTGCTTTCTGCTGTTGGGACCAGTACCATCACCCGATGGCCCACCTGGAATTTCTGGACTGTCTCCCAATGGTTATAGTAGATCTGCAGGGCCTGCTGGGCCTTTTCTAGGTGTTCTCTTACAATGGGAGTAACCTGGGCGATCCTGTACTTCATCTGGAGGATGTGCTCTACAATATTGCATCCACGGTTTGGCTGCTTCTCCCTGGCCTCTTTGTGGCGAGGTCTAGAATGCCTCAGGGGTTACGCCTGTACAACAGTTAGAACGGGGAAAAACCCATGGATGCCTGAGGAACTTCCCAGATGGCAAACATGAAGTATGGGAATAGGGCATCCCAATCCTTCCCGTCCCAACTCACTACTTTCCGGATCATGTCCTTGAGGGTGCAGTCGAAACACTCAATGAGGCCATCCATCTATGGGTGGTATACTGATGTCCTCAGGGCCTGTATGTGGAGCAGTGCACACAGGTCTTTCATTAACTTAGAAACAAAGGGAGTATCCTGATCTGTTAGGCTGTCTTTGGGTATCCCCATCTGAACTAACTTCCTCGCTATTGTCTTAGAATGGGTATTTCTCAGGGCTACCGCCTCCAGGTATCGGGTGGCGTAATCAAGGACCACTAATATCTTCAGTGCCCCTGAGCTGACTTCTCCAATGGGCCAACTAGGTCCATAGTGATGCACTCAAAGGGGACCTCAAAAATAGGCAGGGGCACCAGTGGGGCTCTTAAGTGTGGCCGGGGTCCATGCAGCTGTCATTCGGGGCAGGAGGCACAATACCGCTGGACTTCCACATGTACCCCAGGCCAGTAGACCCTTCATAAAATCCGGTCTAGGGTTTTCTCAACTCCTAGGTGACCCCCGAATAAATGGCTGTGGGCCAGGTACAGCATGGCTCACCGGAGTTTCTGGGGCACCAAGAACTATTCCACCACCTGTTCCTGGCCTGGTAACACTCGGTATAGTAGATCCCCCTTGATAATATAATATGGTCTAGGAGCCTTGGTCCTTCCTTCTACTACGACCCCATTTACTTCAACTACCTCCTTATGAAAGTTTTGATACAATGGGTCATTGGCCTGGTCCCATTCAAAAATTTCAGTCGAGGGCCCTATATGCCCAAGCTCTGGGGAACCTGTGGCCCCTTCCATCCAGGGGGCCTTGCTGAGGTAGGCCCAGCCTCAGGCTCGTCTACCTCATGCTCCATTAGCGGTTGGCTCAGTTTCCCCACCAGCCAGTTCCTGCCTTAGGCTCTGGGTCAGGATTCGAGTGCCCAGTCTCTTGGCTGCCCTCCTTTCCTGCCTTGACTTCCGGGTTTTCCCAGGCTCAGAAAACAGGTCCTGGGAAAATTCGTGAAAGACTGGGAGCAGGCTTTCTACCCTCACCTCGGCTATAGGGAGTAGGTCACTAAACCCAGGGAAGTCCTGCCCAATCACGACTGGGTATGGGAGCCTCAGGATCACCTCTGCTCCCAACCTTGTGATATTTCCCTGTATCTCTATCTGCACAGGGACAACAGGATAATAACTGACACCTCCATGCACACAGGAGATTCCTGTGTGCTTGGCATGGGACAGGTAGTCTTGTCCCATCAGCTGCCCTGAGATCAATGTGACAGCACTCCCTGAGTCCACCAGTGCCGTGGTCTCTATGCTGTTCATCCTAATGGACCAGGTGTACCGATGCGGGGGCCGTTACTATGCCTACCAAATTTATGAGGCTGCAGGGGCCTCCCAGGTCCCCAAGGTCACACTGTATGGGTTCTGTCATGTTTGGACAGTATGCTCCTATATGCCCTATCTCCCCATACACGTAGCATTGATACCCTGCACGGGGCACCCCCCCCTATTTATTGAGCTACTGGGTCTTACCCCCTGACCCTCCTTTCCCCAGTCCCCAAGTTCATTCATGGTCACCAGTTGCTGTTCCATCTCCCTCCTTCCCTGCCAAATCTTATTCAAGGGTTCAGAGACGCGGGCCCCTGGGGCCAAGCCAGCTCTCTTACTCAGAGCCAGTCTTAGGGGCGAGCGAGCCAGATGGTCACCCGGGGCCACCATTTTCAAGGGGCTGCCACAATTAAAGGGTTTGCGACAGCATTTTTTTTTTTTTTTTTTTTTGCTCGGTGGTCGCCCGGGGCTGCCAATTGGCTAGGACCGGTCCTGCTCTTACCCCTCCCGACTTCTTCTCTGAGGGATAGTGAGAGTCCTTTAGCCATTAGTTGTCTTTCTGTGAAGGCTACCATCTCGTCCTAAGAGGGCTCATTCTGGCTGACCCATACTCACAAGCCGGAGGGTAGGCCCCTCATAAAACGGTACAGGACAACAATTTCCATGATCTTCTCTGGTCTGTAGGTCCCCGACCAGAACCATTTTCAGGCCAGGTGGATCAGGTTAAATAGTTGTGACCTTGGTGCTCTGCCCTCCTGGTATCTCCACTTGTGGAACCTTTGGGCTCTGACGGTGGTGGTTACTCCCAACCTGGCGAGGATCTCAGCCTTCATCTGGGGATACTCAGTGGCTGCCACTTTGGGCATGTCAAAATGGGCATGTCTGGGCCTCACCACACATAAATGGAGCCAAGATTCTGGTTCACTGGGCTTGGGGCCAGCCTTCCCACAGAGTTGTCCTTTCAAAGGCCAGGAGGTACGCCTCCACATCGTCCTCCCCTGTCTGTATCAGTGGAAGAAGTACAGGGTGCCAGGCGGGAGCTGGTCTGCAAGGAGAGCCAGTTTAAAAACCAGCTCCCCTCAAAGACCGGCTGCCTGTCACCCTGTGCTGCTGCCTCTGATAAAGAGGCAGCAGCATGGGGTGGCAGCAGACCCTGTCTAGGGTGGGTCTGAGCTCCCAGACCTGGCACGAGCCAGAACTGAGCTGGGCTGCCTGCTCCTAATACACTTTAAATGAAGAGCCACCACAGAAGTAGGTCCCAGACTTGTTTCAAGCCAGGACTGAGCTGGGCTGCTGGCCAGTCTGCTAAAAAATGTACTGGCAAGTGTGTGGGGGGGCAGGGGATGTGTGTAATCTATAGCATTAACTTATAAGCTTTTGCTTATCGGTTAATCAATTAATCAACTGCAGTATTGCATCCCTAGGTCATACCAGGTCTCCCTCCTTCACCTGCTGGGCAGAGTGGCTTGAGTCCTCATGGACAACACAGTCACAGTGTTCTACATCAACAGACAGGGAGGGGCTTGCTCTGCAGCACTCTGCCTGGAAGCAGTCCAGATCTGGGATTTCTGCACTCACCACAACATCTTTTTGGAGGCTGGGCACCTCCTGGGAGCCAGGAATTCTGTAGTCAACTGACTGAGTAGACAGTTCTCATCTCACCATGAGTGGGCTCTTCACCCAGAGGTGGCATCCACTTTCTTCCAGAAGTGGGGCGCACTCCCTGGGTGGACATGTTCATGACTAGGCAGAATGTGAAGTGTCCCAATTTCTGCTCCATACAAGGTCTAGAGGAAAGTTCCCTCTTGGGTGCTTTCCTCCTCCCCCGGATGGAAGGTCTCCTGTACACGTTCCCTCTCATTGGCAAGATCCTGCAGAAGATCAGGCAGGATCGAGTGATCCTCATCACGCCTGCATGGCTGCATCTGCACAGGTACAGCATTCTCATGAGCCTTCGAGTGCAGCATTTTTGGTTCCTACTGATCCATGCGGATCTGTTGTCTCAGGATCATAGCCATCTCCTACACCCAGACCTGCTGTTGCTCCACCTTAGTGTGGCTGCTTCATGGCTAAACCCTAAAGAGCAGCCCTCTACCAGACAAACCTACTTAGCAAAATGGACCCAGTTCTCAATGTGGGCCAATCAGAAAAGGGTTAATCCTCTTTAGACCCCACTGCAAATGAATTTAGATTACCTTCTCCATCTGAAGCATGAAGGTCTGACACTTGCATCTATCAAAGTGCACTTGGCTGCAATCTCATCCATTCATCCACCAATTCAAGGCTGATAGATGTTTACTCAGGACATGACAGACAGATTTTTCAAGGGAGGTTCTTCTTATGGGTTCAAGCCCCTCGCCCAAAATGGCACCTTAACTTGGTCCTTGCCAGGCTGACAAAGTAGCCCTTTGAACCCTTTATGCTCTCGCACCTTTTTCCCAAGGTGGCTTTTTTGGTGACTGTGAAGGACCAGGCCGGGTCAGGGTACCACTGAGGGCATCAGCTCAGGGCGAATTGCTCAAAACCAGGACTACTTACAGCCCTCAACTGGAGACCTTTCCCAAATAGGCCACAAACCAGTCACACACAGCACTTCAGCTGCCAATCTGGCCAGCAGGAAGCCTCATGAGCAAAACCCCTCAGACACCCCAGCTCTCCCTGTGCCACAATCAGCCCCGGGCCTTACACACAGGTGAGAGGTTATAAAACCCAATCTCACCAACTCTGAACAGATCCTCCTGGTCCCAAAGAACCAGCCACAGACCCTGGTCAATTTACACTTTAGATCTTACCCACAAGAGCACGCTGAGCCAATCCTTTCAAATCTAAAATCTAAAGATTTATTAATAAAAGAAAGAAAAGGTTGAGTGTAAAATTATTAAGGAGAATGCATTACATACATCAATAACCACATTCTTGATGCAGGTTTTTAGCAGAGATGTTACAAACTGCTAGCTTCAAAGTCTCTGGTGTACATTCTGTATTAGGATGGGTCAGCAATCCTTCCCGGCTCTCTGTCCCTAGCAAGGATGCATCTGGAATCAGTAGCAAGATTGAAGACAAGACGGAGATAGCCTCATGGCACTTTTATATTCCTCGGAGCTGGTCACATGATCAAGTGACCTGTCTGTGTTTCCCATGCCAGCAGCCATGAGGCACTGGCTAGTCTGCAGGCTTCCAGATGCATTCCTCAGGTGTGTATTAGCCACTCTGAGAGCCATTGTCCATGAAGCAGTGCTGGTTAGCACAGCTAGTCACTGAACAATCCTTCCTCACAATAGATAAGTCCAGGCCCCTTGCTTCCTCCCAGACAGAGAACATTTACAATACAAGAACAGAGCCCATATTCATAACTTCACATACAAACATCATACAAGTACATGAGTAGCACACATAGAATCAGTAGAGCATAAGCTTTCATTTGACACCCCACATTGCCCACTTTGTACAGAATTTGGGGCAAACACCACCTGTGGGTGCAACAGTGATCTATCACCTCACTTTAAAATCCAATAACGTGACAGTGATGATTACATCTGCTATCATGAATGATTGGTGAAGGCAGGGTTGGGGGAGGCAAGCCCCAAGCCCCACCTCCAACCCCACCCCTTCAGCTAGGTCCCGCTCTTTTCCCATCCCTGGGAGGCAGGGCAGCATGCCACGTGCATGCTCTCCCTTCCAACCATGGGGAGGGGAGGGGAGCGGAGCGGGCGCACGCTCGCCCAGTCTCCCTAGCCCCAGTGGAAGGTGTACCGCATTGCACAGCCTGGCTGAGCCCAGAATCTCGAGCACCAGGGAAGGATGGAGGCAGGGCATGCTGCACCGCATGGCCCGGCCCGGCCCAGCCCAGCATCTCTAGCCCAGAGCAGCGGGCCTAGTGTCCCCAGCCCCTGAGCATGCAAGCTTCCCTGCTGGATCCGTACGCCATCCATATGGGACTGTCCCAATTTTAAATACTCTGTCACAGTGTCCCCATCAAGTAATGAAATGGCCCAGAAAGCCCTGCAGGACATTTCACTACTTGATGGGGACACTGGCTTGTGGGGAAGAAGCGACCAAAAAATGATTCCATGCACTGCCATTGCTTCTCACGTGGTGCAGCAGCCTCCTCTCTCTCCTGCTCCCCAGGCCCCGTAGAGTGTGTAGGAGGCTCCATTGGAGCTTTGCCAGCAGGCAGCCAGGTCAGCTTCTGGTGGTGCACTTTTTCCAGCCACTCCACCACCCACTGTCTCACCACCACACACAGCACAGCTCCTTCCCTCTCTCCGCGGGATTGCCTCTGGCATGTGGGGCCCCCAATCCAGCTGCGCTACCTCCTCCTCCTCCAGGCTATTTGTTGGTACAGCAGCCACCACCGCTGCTGAGGGGGGCTGGGTGCATCCAAGGTAAAACCCAGTGGAGCTGCTCCTGGACCTCTGTGCCTTCAAGCTGCCACCTCAGCCCTGGCAGGGGCCGTGTGGAGCCCAGCTGGGGCAACTGCGGGGTGGGGTACACTTAGGCACAGCAGGTGCGCTCCGTGTGCTGCTGCTTTCTCCCCCCTTGCCCCTCCCCACCCTGTTAAGGGAGTGGCAGAGAGACGGGTCTGGCGTGAAAAGGTTGGGGTTTCTTCACACACACCCCTGCTGCATGGAGGGGGGGGCTGAACTCCCTTCCCCTTCCCACCCTGCTGGGGGAATGGCAGCACGCTGTCCAGAGGCTTTCCCTGATGTAAGGGGGCATGAAGCCAGGTAAGCTCCCCCCTCATGCCCAGACCCCCCCATCCTAATTCCTCTCACTCATTCCCCTCCTCCCACCAAGACTCTGCATCCCCAGCTTGCTCCAACACTGTCCATTGCTCCTGCATCCTCCCTCCTGGACAGACATCCTGCTCCAAGACCCTTCCTGCACCCTTCCTCCTAGACAGACACCTTATCCCCACCCTGCTCCTGCATCCACTGTTTCTCCTGCACTTTCCCTCCTGGCCACACACTGGACCCTCCCTTGTTCCTGCTCCCTCCCCTGGCCCTACTCCCAGCCTGCTTCTACACCCTATCTCCCACCCAGACCTCGCAACCTCTCCCACTTCTGTACCCCACCTCGCACCCAGATCCTGCACCCCACCCCTATCCCACTTACTGGCAGCCCTGTCCTGCCCACTGAATCCACCATTTTTGTCCCCATCCCAGAGCCTAAGGGGGTCCATAAAATCCACTAACTCTGGAACCCCAGAAAAGTAAATCTGGCTTATGGGAAGCTTTGAACCTCAGTCCTCCCTGTCCTTTCCCCTCTCCCTATGGGGCTGGAGCACAAGAGGAATGAGGTATCTCAGTTGCAGGCCACATCAGTGAGGGTTGGGGTTTTTTGAAGAGATTTTTCCTTCTCACTTGTGTGGTCCCCAACTGATTTTTCTGAGAGTCAGTGGCCCCCAACCCAAAAAAGTTTCCCCACCCCTTCCATAAATAAGGAAAACATTAAAACCTTTTGTGTTGGACATAAATTCATATTTTACTTTATTTAAAATGAAGTTTGATAAACTAACATGAGAAAGTTAAAATTCTTAATCTGTTTAATAATTTAAATTAAACTGTTCTTCCTAGCTGCAGCTAGTTCAGAAAATATGGTCACCATACTCAGCCTGCCCTTGCCCCCACCCCTTCCTCCTGGCACGCAGATCAATAAATAGAAGTGAATGTTAAATCTTGGCACACCACTTCTGAAAGGTTGCCGATCCCTGCAATAAACCATTACACAGCAGGCCAGAGATGACATTGGGTTTGGCAGAGCTGTGTTGTTTTCAGCATATCCCTAAACTCCTACGAACTTCTGCAGATACTGGATTGAATGGACATGAGCAAGCATTCAAAGAAGAAAAATCAGTAACTCATTTCCATAAATGACATTCTTTGAGATGTGTTGCTCATGTCCATTCAACATCCTATCCTTTTGCTTCTCTTTTGGAGTTTCCAGCAAGAAGGAACTGAAGGGGAAAGGGGTCTTGGCAGTGCCCTATATAGAGCAGTGTGTGTGCACCACTACAGGGAGTGCTGGAGCTCGTCCCTTATAGAAAGCCTGAGGGAAAATCTTCCAGCATCAGTACATGAGGGCTACGTCTAGACTGGCATGATTTTCCAGAAATACTTTTAACGGAAAAGGTTTTCCATTAAAAGTATTTCCACAAAAGAGCGTCTAGATTGGTCCCAGAGTTATCGTTAGAACGATGCGCTTTTGCACAAAAGCGCGTCTAGATTGGCAGCGCGCTTTTGCGCAAAAGCATAAGCCCGGAACCATTTTGAAGAGGGCAAAAGGGCACCAGCCCTTTCCGGGGGCGGGGCTGGAGCTCCGTTCAGACACGTGCTTAAAGGGGTCTCGCCGGACAGCCGTTTGTCTCCTGCTCCGTGCGTTAGGACCTCTTGCAGGGACTGACAGCCATAGCAGGTTTGGTGGTTGCTCTCTGCCTTTTGGACACCACGACCTTTTGCCCCCTAGTGCTTTTCCCTGGTTTTGGTTTCTTGTGCCTTGCTGTGTCTGCCATGGAGCCACGGGTGGCCATGTGCCTGCTCTGGCCCCTGTCGGCCATTTTTGAGTGCCTGCAGCTGGTGCTCCAGGCTGGTGCCCTCGTGTTCCAGGACCAGGAGGTGCAGATTGCCTTGGACTCCCTCACCAGGGAGGCCCTGGATTCCCTGTGGCATCCCCACCCCACCGTGGAGAGGCCACTCTGGAGACTGGACACCAGTACAGACTGGTGGGAGTGGCTGGTCCTTGAGCAATGGGGCAACCAGCAATGGCTCCGGAATTTCCACATGCGAAAGCGGACGTTCCTGGAGTTGTGTGCCTGGCTCACCCCCGCGCTCCAGAAAGCCACCACCCGGCTGCGGGCACCCATCCCCGTGAACAAGAGGGTTGCCATCGCGCTATGGAAGCTGGCCACCCCGGACAGCTACCGATCGGTGGCACAGCAATTCAGGGTGGGAAGATCCACCGTCGTTGTGATCGTCATGGAGGTAAGTCCCAGGGGGAGTGGGGTGGGGGGAGGGTGCTGCACTCCATGCCCAGGGGCAGCCAAGACTCCAGGCTGGGTCACCCAGGGGTTTGGGCCGTCCCTCCCTTGCACAGGCCTGTTGGTGAGGGGGGGCTGTGGGGCGAGGGGGCCCTGGTGTGTGTGTGCATGTGCATGTGTGTGTGCGTGCATGAGGACAGAGGGAATCACGGGGGGGGGGCCCAAGGGAGCGCACACTCACCCCTGCCTTATGTGATGTGTTCCCTTGTGTTTCTCTGCACCCTTCTGCAGGTCGTCCACGCCATCAATGATGTCCTGCTACCGAGAGTGATCTGCCTGCGCGACGTGGATGCTACGCTGGCCGGCTTCGCTGCCCTTGGGTTCCCCAACTGCGGGGGAGCGCTGGATGCAACCCACATCCCCGTCCAGGCACCGGAGCATCGAGCAGCCCATTTCACGAACAGGAAGGGGTACTGCTCGATTGTTCTCCAGGCCCTCGTGGACCACCGGGGCCGCTTCCTGGACGTCTACATGGGCTGGTCCGGCAGGGCACCAGACGCCCGCATCCTCTGCAACGCTGGACTGTTTCGCAGGCTGGAGGCAGGCACCTACTTCCCCCGGCAGGACTTGACTGTCGGGGATGTGCCTATGCCCATCTGCGTCGTCAGGGACGCGGCCTACCCCCTGCAGCCCTGGCTAATGCGGCCCTACACGGGGCGGCCGGACCAGAACCGGGCCCGGTTCAACGACTGCCTCAACCGGGCCCAAAATCAGGTGGAGCTCGCCTTCGGCCACTTAAAAGCCCGCTTCCGTTGTTTGCTCACCCGTCTCGAGATGGGTGAGCAGAATGCAATGGAGGTACTGGCCGCTTGCTGCGTGCTCCACAACATTGTGGAGTGGAGTGGGGAGGCCTTCCTCCCTGCATGGATGGCAGCCGAGGCACAGACGTTTGCACAGCCCCACACAGCTGCCATCCGCCAGGCACACCAGGATGGGGTGCGATCCGAGAGGCCCTGACGGACATGTTCGCACAAGCCCCATAGTAGGGTCGCCTCGGTCTCCCCATACGACTCCCTCCCATCCCCTACCCTTCCCCGCCTCCCCTTACCTCCCCCAATTGTAAAGCGTCCGGTTCCAAGCACATCGGCCGTCATCGTGAATGTTCGCCGGGTGCGCCGGACGTAGCTAGGTTTTTCTTTTTAGTTTAGGCTAGGGTTTAGGCCACCATCGCCTGTCCGAGCTGTCCCGAAGAACAGGAAGAGGATTCGTGGTTCGTGCGGAAGGCTCGAGTCAGTGTACCCGATTCCAGTCGTCTTCGAGGGATCTCCTGGCTGTTCCTCTCCCGAGGCCCGGAAGGACCAAAGGATTGAGGTTGCCAGCTTCGCCATCGTCTTCCATCGAGGGATCTCCTGGCTGTTCCTCTCCCGAAACCCGGAAGGACCAAAGGATTGAGGTTGCCAGCAACACTACAATCGTCCCCTGCGTCTAGGCTATGTACCTATTCTTTTGTGTGCGTCTTTTAACCTTTCTTGCTTGTTTGTAATCTATGTTAATATAGTTGTGGTTTAAATTTTACTTAAAAGTGTAAGTATTTATTTATGCGCCACAAACCAATGACCACTTAAAGGGACAACCGGTGATAGATACAGAATTTGGTGTCCGCATTTTGTAATCCTCTTAAATTTAGTTGGCTAATTGGCATCTCAAATCATTTATTATAGTTACCTCGAGTAACACAATAACCACACAGTTTTGTTCTCAACTGAAAAATGTATGTTTTTATTTACAAAGGGAGGGGGAGGGGAAGGGGAGGGGGAGGGGGAGGAGGAGGAGACCTTCAACTGGGAGGGGAGGAGGAGGAGACCTTCAACTGGGAGGAGGAGGAGGAGGAGACCTTCAGCTGGAAGGGCGAGGGGGAGGGGGAGGAGATCTTCAACTGGGAGGGGGAGGAGGAGGGGGAGGAGATCTTCAACTGGGAGGGAGAGGAGGAGGAGACCTTCAACTGGGAGGGGGAAGGGGAGGAGCTACTCTTGGGAGGGGTGGCCCCTGCGAGCGGTCCTGCAGGGGCGGACCTGGACATGCGGGGCAGGCCGCATCGGGGCAGGCTGCACGGGGAGGTGGGCAGGAGGAGGGGGCATTGCAGGGGCAGCAGGAGGAGGGGGCATTGCAGGGGCTGCAGGAGGAGGGGGCGTTGCAGGAGGGGGCGTTGCAGGGGCGGCAGGAGGAGGCATTGCAGGAGGGGGCATTGCAGGGGCAGGAGGGATGGCGGGGGCATGGGGTAAGGCCATGCCATAGTGAATGGCATGGACTATGTGGGCAGTGAGGGTGGCGATGGAGTCAGCCATGCTTGTACACTGGGCCTGGAAGGCGGCCCAGGCCTCCTGGTGCCACTGCAGGTCCCCCTCGACGCGCTGGCGAATCGATGCCTCGATGCGCTCGACGGCCTGCACATGCCAGCGAAGGAGCTGGTCCCGGTGGCGGAGCCTGTGCCTGCGTGGTTGGGCAGCTAGGGGTGCTGCTGCTGCTGGACTGGAGGATCCCCGGCTTCCGCTTGGTCCCGCTGCAGGGAAGAGAAGAAAGGATGGATCAGTCAGGCAGGCCGGCCACTGTCCCCACACCTCATGCCCTCTACCGCACCCCTGAGCCCAGGTGACACCACAGTAGTGTGGCTTGGGCCCACTCGGTTCCCTTCCTGCCCCCCGTGTTGTATGTTTGCAAGGAGGACCGCCCCTGGAGTAGGGTCCTACTCCATGTATTGTAACCACCAGTCTGTGTCCTGGCCCCGTGGAGGGCGGGAGGGCACTTGTGTTGCATTAACCTGTGGAACTCCCTGCCAGTGGAGGCTGTGAGGCTTTGGGCTAATCACTGGTGTTTGACAGGGAGCGAGATGCATCCCCACACAGTGCCTGGGAGCACATCTGGCAGAGGTGGTCTGGGCTCTCAGATCCCCATCGCGTGGGATATCTCCTGGATGGAACCAGGAGAGTGACTGGGGGTTGGGGTGTCCCATCCTGCAGCAAAACTCAGGCGGCCCTAAGGGCGGCCTGAGCGCTTCCCCTTCTCCTCCCACTATCCTCACACACATAGCCCAGGGACATGTGTGGCCGCAGTGGGACTTCCTCGGGAGCCAGCCAAGGCACCGGGAGCAGGCGAGGGGCTCAGTGGGGGCCACGTTCACAGGGCTGTGACGCTGCGGTTTACCCAGGAGCAGCTGGCTGTGCCTCACAGCCAGGCATGGGACAGTGTGCCGTTCTCCGTGCTGCACCCTTGCGGAGGTGCAGGCTCTGGGCTGAGTCCCTGGGACCCTGGCTGGTTCTAGCCGGCATCCACCCTTCCCCCTGGTCCCGCCGGATGTGTGTGAGCAGCATGGTCCCAGGCATGCCCTGCAGCTGCCTGCCGCGGCCATGTGCCGCTCAGTCACCAGGCTGCACATGGTTGCACGGGCTGCTTGCTGCCTAATGCTATACAGCGTGCAGCACAGGTGGCCTGAGTGACATGCTCTCCCCCTTCCCCATCCGGGCGCCTGGCTTGCCCCCCCGCCCCCCGCCCTTGTGAGTGCAAAGTGCAAGACTCACCGGTGGATCCTTCCCGGGCCTCGGAGGATGCGCGGGAGACGTCAGGGCTGCTGGAGGGGGCCTGCTGGGTGGCAATGCTGGCCTCATCCTCAGATGCACTACTGTCGTCTCTTTCCCCCGCCTCGGTGGGGGGGGCGCACGCTGCTGTCCATGGGCACGTCTGGGGCTTGCGGGGCTGGCTGGCCAAGGATGGCGTGGAGCTGGTCGTAAGGGGGGCAGGTGTCTGCTCCTGCCCCCTGGCCCTCGCTGGCCCGCACGTAGCCCAGGCGCAGCTCCTTGACTTTCGCCCGGACTTGTTCGAGGGTCCGGGCGGGATGGCCTTGCTGGGCGAGCGCCTGGGCCATGCGGGTGAAGATGTCCGCGTTGCGGCGCCGCGAGTGGGTCTCATGGAGGGCCTCCTCCTCCTCCTGCCAGAGGTCGAGCAGGCTGTCCAGCTCCCCCGACGACCAGGATGGGGCTCATCGTTTGCGGCCCCTGGGGGCCTCCTGCGCTGGGGGTGCAGGTGGCTGAGCGCCCGGAGCTGCCATGCTGGCTGTGATGTGGCTGCTGGGCACGGCAGGGGCACCGTGGCAGACCTCAGGCCAGAGGTCTGAGGCACACTCCTGCCACGTGCGCTCAGCAGCCTGCGGCTACTTTAAGAGCTCGGGTTACCAGGAAGTCCGGGGCTCCTACGGGGTCTCCTGGCGTCCAAACCACTTTTTTCCGTGTAGCCTGCTTTTGCGCAAAAGTCTTAGCTAGCTGTCTACACTGGCCCTTTTGTGCAACAGTTTTTCGCAAAAAGGACTTTTGCCCGAACGGGAGCATCAAAGCTTTTCCGCAAGAAGCACTGATTTCGTACATGAGAACGTCAGTGCTTTTGCGGAAAATCAAGCGGCCAGTGTAGACAGCTGGCAAGTTTTTGCGCAAAAGCGACTGCTTTTGCGCAAAAACTTGCCAGTCTAGACACAGCCGAGGTGAGCACACAGCTATACTGAATGGACATGAGCAACACATCTTGGAGAACCCCAGTCATGGAAACAGGTAACTCTCTTTTCTGCAAAGTTCTGAATATTTTATTTGTTGAAATAACACTATCATCACACCATTTTCAATTATTAGTTGACAAGTTGTCATTAAGTATGGGGAGCCACTGGGCTTGCACCCCCATCTGCAGCCAAATGTGACTCTCAACCTGCAGGTAGAACAGGTTTACTGGTTCACAGGAATACAGTATAGAACAGACTTGTTAGCACAGGAACCAGGAGCAGTCAATACAACCCATCTTGGGGATAAGGGGGGGCCTGGGCCCCCACCCGGCCCCCCAAGCTAGCTAGACTCCCTGCATCCTAAGACAGCAGAGACAAACTCACACTCCCAGCAACTGGTCCCAGCCCTGCAGGCAGTCCCTCCTCCGCCTTTGTTTAGATTCCCTGGCAAAAGGTGTCACCTGATTGAATCTCCCACCTAGGCTCAGGTTACAAGAGAACCTGAATAGTAATAGCGATGTAGCCGTGTGTCACGGCCTGAGCCTCCCCTCAGATCTCCAGCCGTGTCATCATCGGGGTCAAGGCGGCTATGCCCGTCTCCCCTCAACCCCCAAGTGCTCACCCCCCCTTCCACCGTGTCTCAGTTCTTAAGGTCTTTTCCCCCTTTTCCTCTGTTTATAGCGTTCCTGGTGCCCGGGCTTACCGGATGTTTGCTAGTCATGAGCCTCCGCTACAGGGCTGTCCAACAGAGGGGAAGGGGACCTGGGCCCTCCCTCACTCCAGGTCCCGACCCAGGACCCTAAGGACAGGGACGAGCCTTAACTCACCAACCCTTGAGCGACTTTCTGGCTCCACCACCCAGTCCTGGGTCACTTCCTCTCCTCCATCAGGTCCTTTCTGCAGGTCCATTTCCCGGTGGTTCGCCGTCCCCTCCCGCGGACCCCGCTCCTTGCCAGGGCGCCGCACGCCCTTCCTCGGGCCGCTGCACGCCCCCTTGCTTGGCGCTCTCCACCTTCTCCCTGCGCGCTCCTTTCCTCCTCCCCCAAGGGCCTCTCGGGGCCTTCTTTATACGTCGCGCTGCCCTCTGACGCCAAGCCCCTTTGACTCCCGGCACCTCTTCTGATGTCATCCGGCACCTTGGACTTCCCCCGCGAGGCGGACCCGGAGCAGGCGGCACACGTCCGCCGCGCAGCTACAGCTTCCCCGCAAAAGGCCGCTGTGGGGCTTTTAAAAGTGCAGGGCTCGGGGACCGCGGCAGCGGCTGTCCTCGCAGCCCCGTCACACACACACCCCTTTGGGTTTTTCCCCCCCTTCTCTGTGCAGTCTTTCCTCCTCCTTTTCCATCATTCTTGAGAAAAAGTCCGCGTTATGTCTCTTACCTGGGCTGTGTTGCACCTTGAACGTGTATGGCTGCATGGCCAGGTACCACCTCATTATCCTTGGGTTTGTTTCTCTCATAGACTGTAGCCAGCGTAGGGGGGCGTGGTCGGTTACCAACTTGAATGGGCTCCCCAGCTGGTAATACCTTAGGGTTTCTATCACCCACTTGACCGCCAAAGCCTCCTTCTCTATCATGGCATACTTTATCTCCCGAGGGAGTAGTTTTTGGTTCAGGTACAATACCTTCGACGTCTTGCACCAACACGGATCCTACTCCCACGGCCGATGCATCAGTCTGTAATATAAACTCTTTAGCAAAGTCTGGTTGTATTAGTATGGGGTCTCGCATTAGGCTGGTTTTTAGTTTCTGAAACGCCCATTCGCACTCATCACTCCATGTCTCCCCTTTGGGTAGCTGACTCCTAGTCAAATCTGTCAAAGGGGCGGCTATCGCCACAAAGTTCGGTATGAACCTGTAGTAACTGGCCAACCCGAGAAACTGTCTTACTTGCTTCTTGGTTGTCAGAGTGTGGTATTCCGCCAACGCTTGTGCTTTGCTCAATAAGGGTTTTATCTTCCCCCTTCCTACCGTAAAGCCTAGGTATGTTACCTCTTGTTGGCCTATGTGACATTTCTCTGGGTTGGCCGTGAGTCTGGCCTCCTGCAGGGCCTTTAAAACTGCCCGCAGATGTTGTAAATGCTCTGGCCAAGACTGACTGTATATGACAATATCGTCAATATAGGCCACCGCGTACTGGTGGTGGTCCCTCAATACCCGGTCCATTAACCGCTGAAACGTAGCTGCGGCTCCATGTAATCCAAAAGGCATGGTCTTAAATTGGTACAACCCAAAAGGGGTGGAAAATGTGGTCTTCTCCTTGGAGGCGGGTGTGAGGGGAATTTGCCAGTACCCTTTGGTTAAGTCTAACGTAGAAATTTACTGGGCTTGGCCTAACCTCTCTAACAGCTCGTCTATCCTAGGCATAGAGTAAGCGTCAAATCACGAGACCGCATTAACTTTCCTGAAATCTATGCAGAACCGGACCGTGCCGTTTGGCTTAGGGATGAGCACTATCGAGCTACGCCAGTCATTGCGGGACTCCTCAATTACTCCTAACCTGAGCATGTTTCGGACCTCTTCTCGCACTGTGTCCCACAGCTTCCTCGGCAGTGGTCATATGCGATCCCTTACCTTACACCTGGGGATTGTCGCTATGTGGTGACTCACGACTGTCGTTCACCCTGGCAAGGTACTCATTACCTGTCCGTACTCCCTAAGGACTTGGCTAGCTGCCTCCACCTGCAGGGCTGACAGTCCGGTCCCCATCTCTGCTACCAGTAGTCCCCCCATGTCACCTGTCCAGGGCCTTAGGTTTACGGGCCGGGGGAGAGGATCTATCAACAAGGTTTCCCGGGGGTTCCATTTTTTTAGAAGGTTAACGTGATCCTTAGGTTAACGTTAACACTTGTGACCCCCAGTGTTTGCCTACCAATCGGACCTCATAGTCTACCTGTCCAATCCTCTTGATGATTTCATAGGAACCTTGCCATTTGGCTAACAGCTTGGACACTCTTGTGGGTAACAGGAGCAGCACCCTGTCCCCAGGTTTAAACTCCCTCAACCGAGCCTCTCGGTTATAATAAAATGCCTGTTTGTCCTGAGCCTGCAGTAGGTTGGCCTTTGCGAAGTCTCCCAACCTCCTTAAGTTCTCCCTGAGCTGCAAAACATAGGGTACTATTCCCTGCACCCGTGACTCCTGTTCCTCCCAGGCTTCTCTTAGTAGATCCAAAATGTCCCTTGGTTGTCACCCATACAGGAGCTCGAATGGGGAAAACCCCGTTGAGGCCTGGGGCACCTCCCGTACCGCAAATAGTAGGGCTGGCAAGAGCTTGTCCCACTCCCTAGGGTCTTCCTGGGTAAAGTGGCACAGCATATCTTTGAGCATACGGTTAAACCGCTCGACCAGCCCGCTCGACCAGCTCGTCTGCGGGTGGTACACGGAGGTCCGTAAACTCTTAATTTGCAACAGCCTACATAACTCCACCATCAGCTTCGAGGACACGTTGGTTCCCTGGTCTGTCAATATTTCCCGTGGTATGCCTACCCGCGCAAAAATCTTCACTAGTTCGGCCGCTAAAGTGGGGGCCATGGTGTTCCTTAACGGGACTGCCTCGGGGTACCGGGTGGCATAGTCCACCATTACCAGTATGTACTGGTGACCCGCTCGTGATCGTTCCAGGGGCCCGACCAGATCGAAGGCTATTCAGTCAAAGGGCACCCCGACCACTGGTAATGGGACCAAAGGGGCCTTTTTCTCCCCCCAGGGCTGTGTCAACTGGCACTGAGGGCAGGACCTGCAATATTCCTGCACCTCCTTGTGGACCCTGGTCCAGAAAAACCTTTGGGTGACCCGCTGAAGGGTCTTTTCCCGCCCTAAGTGGCCGGCCCACAGGTTGGCGTGCGCCAGGTCTAGCACCTGCCTTCTAAGTCGGGAGGGCACTAGCAACTGCCTCACGAGTCCCCCACCCCACACAGCCTCTATCACGTGGTACAACTGGTCCCCGTGTACCTCAAAGTACGGTCCCTTTTCCCTCCGGGATTCCCCGTCGGGGTCGTCTGTGTCGGTGCTGACTTGTTCCCACGTGCGGCTCAGCGAGGGGTCCTTCCTTTGTTTGTGCACAAAGTCCACCTTGTTGTTCCCGGGAATTGTCTCAGCACCGGCCGATAGGTCGACTGGTCCGGGGCCCATGCTGGTAGGGGTTCGGCACCCAGACACCCCCCTAGACCCCGTCTCCTGCCCAGCCAGAGCACTCCTTTCTGCCTCCCTTTCTACCCCTTTCGGATCTGGCGATCGCCCCGCCTCCAGCGCCCACTGGAACCCTGGCCAATCCCGCCCCAACAGCAGGGGATACTCCAATTGCGAGGCGAGTGCTACCCAGCATATTACCTCTTCTACCTCATCAGCAATCCGTACCCAGGCTGTGGGGTAGGATCGCACGTCCCCATGTACACATGTCATCCATACTGGGGGCCCGGTTCCTTCTATCTGGGGGACGATCGCCGTCCTTACCATCGTCAACCCATATCCCTAGTCCAGCATGGCCCATGCCTCCTCCCTTCGACTTTTGCTCTCACCAGCAGTTTTTCTGCCCCCCGAACCCGGGCCCTAGGGGTCTGGTCCACCATCTGCCCAAAGGAGCAGTCCATATAGGGACAGTCACACCTGAAATGCCCTTCCTGGCCACATTCATAACAACTGCCCCGCGTAACTCCTCCCCCTCCCGAAGCTCGACCTACATCCTCCTTCCTCACTGGTTTTTCTCCCTTAGGGAGCTCGTCCCGTGTTCCTTCTACCCCTGGCCTTCTTTCCTCGACACTGGTTGGGGCCCAGTTCCCACCGGGGCCCCTGCCGCCCCGTGCAGGCCGGGCTCATCCCAGTAATACCCTTTCTCCACGCCATTGGCGTCTTCACCCCTTCGCCTGCCCCTTCGGCCGACAGGTAGTCTTCCATCGATGCGACCGCCTCGGCCAAGGTCGTGGGCCATTGTCGGCTCACCCATTTCTGGGCCTCTCCGGGTAGAATCTGGAGGACCTGTTCCAATACTATTACATCCGCGAGTTGGGTGCTGGAACACCGTTCTGGCTCCAGCCACCACCAACACACTTCTTTAAGCTTCTGGGCTACCGCTCTCGGCTGTGCTCCAGCCGGATACTTCTCCTGTCTAAACTTTTGTCTGTATGTCTTGAGGGTGACCCCAACTTGATCGAGGATGGCTTCTTTTACTTTATGATAGTTCAACGCATTCTTGGGGGACAGACTACAATATGCTAGCTGCGTCGCTCCGGTCAGGTAGGGGGCAAGCAGTGTGGCCCAATGGGCGTCCAGCCACCTCACGGCGGTGGCCACCCTCTCGAACATCACCAAATAGGCCTCCGGATCGTCCAGGGGCCCCATTTTGGATAACCGGATCGGCAATTGCGTGGCCCCTACGGGCCCTTCCCCTACGGCTTCTAGGGTCCCTGCGGCCGCACATCCTAACACCACCCCCTGTTGGAGCCAGCATTCTTGCTGGGCCTGTTGGTGGTCAGCCAGCTCCCTCAGCAACTGTCTTTGTTGCTCTTGTTGCTGGGAGGCTAATTGCTGCAACAGCTGAGTCTGTTGCCTCTGCTGTTCAGCCAGCCATTCAAAAATCTTATTGGGATCCATCACCCCCCTCTCCCCCTTTTTTTTTCTCCTTCTTGGGGTACGCGAGCCCCTAGACTCAGGGGCTAGGACCTAATACCCACATTCTCCACCATTCTGTCACGACCTGCGCCTCCCCTCAGATCTCCAGCCGTGTCATCATTGGGATCAAGGCGGCTATGCCCGTCTCCCCTCAACCCCCAAGTGCTCCCCCCCTTCCACAGTGTCTCAGTTCTTAAGGTCTTTTCCCCCTTTTCCTCTGTTTATAGTGTTCCTGATGCCCGGGCTTACCGGATGTTCGCTAGTCACGAGCCTCCGCTACGGGGCCGTCCAACAGAGGGGAGGGGGACCTGGGCCGTCCCTCACTCCAGGTCCCGACCCAGAACCCTAAGGACAGGGACGAGATTCCCTGCCCAGTTGGTGGGGCAGCGGCCTTAACTCACCAACCCTCGAGCGACCTTCCGGCTTCACCGCTCAGTCCTGGGTCACTTCTTCTCCTCCGTCAGGTCCTTTCTGCGGGTTCGTTTCCCGGTGGTTTGCCATATCCTCCCGCGGACCCCGCTCCTTGCCGGGGCGCCACACGTCCTTCCTCGGGCCGCTGCACATCCCCTTGCTCGGCACTCTCTCCACCTTCTCCCTGCGCTCCTCCCCCAAGGGCCTCTCAGGGCCTTCTTTATACCCCGCACTGCCCTCTGACGCCAAGCCTCTTCTGACGTCATCCGGCGCCTCGGACTTCCCCCGCAGGGCAGACCCGGAGCAGGTGGCACACGTCTGCCGCGCAGCTAAGGCTTCCCCACAAATGGCCACCGTGGGGCTTTTAGAAGTGCGGGGCTCGGGGACCGCGGCCGCGGTGCTTTTAGAAGTGCAGGGCTCGGGGACCGTGGCTGCGGCCACGGCAGCTGTCCCCGCAGCCCCGTCGCACTGTGTTAGTCTGGTCTTGCTGAAACAAAAGACAGGACTATGCAGCACTTTAAAGACTAACAAGATGGTTTAATAGGTGATGAGCTTTCATGGGCCAGACCCACTTCCTCAGATCAAATTGTGGAAGAAAATTGCCAAATTGCCCACGAAAGCTCATCACCTAATAAACCATCTTGTTAATCTTTAAAGTGCTGCATAGTCCTGTCTTTTTGTTTCAGGAGAACCTGAGCCATTGTGTAGTGCTGGGCTGGGCAGTCTTCCCTCAGTGAGAGTCTCACCCAAAACTCCCACCCCAGCGGGGCTGTGGCACAATGCCCAGGGAAATTGAGGCAGCACAGGCTTAGTCTAAACTGCAGGGGTTTTGCGCAAGAAGCCTTTTGCGCAAGAGTTTTTGTGAAAAAACTTCTTGCACAAAAACGCATCCACACCTCAAAGCGCATCGCTTTTGCAATGCACTTTTGCTCAAGAGAGCGTCCACACTATTAGATGCTCTCCCACATATAAAAGCTCCCCCCTGGAATCGGATCTAGATGGGCTAGAGGTCATCAATTTGTCTTGAGTGCTGTTGCCAAAGCCCTCCAGAGATGTACACTTAAAGGGACACCCCTGGACAGTTGCTTCTCTGTTTCTGCTGCCTGCTGCTTGCTCGCCTCTTTGGCAAAGCTAAGCTTCAGCAATGCTTGCTGTGTCTGCCCTTTGCTTTTTTGGGGACAACACAGTTTTTCACTATTCTACCCTGTGCTATGAAGCCTGAGCTGCCCCTGGGCATGCGACGGACCCCCAGGGCCATGCTGCACTCCCTGCAGTGCCTGCTTCAAGCAGGGATCCTCTCCCATTTGGAGGTGGACCCTGAGATCTTCTTGATCAGCCTTTGTCTGGCTGTGGGTGCTCCACTCTGGCTGCTCCAGCCCACCATACCCAGAAGATTCTGGAGGCTGGAGACCAGCTCGGACTGGTGGGACCGGTTGGTCCTGGAGCGGTGGGATGACCAGCAATGGGTGCATAACTTCCGCATGCGGAAGGCCACCTTCCAGGAGCTCTGTGCCTGGCTTGCCCCCGGCCTCCAATGACGTGACCCCCACCTGCGGCCCGCCATCCCATTCCAGAAGCGGGTCACCATCACGCTGTGGAAGCTGGCCACCCCAGACAGCTACTGCTCGGTGGCACACCAGTTTGGGGTGGGAAGGTCCACCATTGGGGCCATCCTGATGCAGGTAAGGAGATCACAGGATGCAGCCCTTGCACAGGGGGAGAGGGAGTGTTGCATAAGGGGGACCTTCAGGGCAGGGGGGCTGGGGACTGTACGCGGTGGACTGGGGTTGGGGGGGAAAGCCCTGGCCGTGGGGGCTGGTGCCTTCTCACCCTCACACTAACCTGGTTGGGGGGGGGGACGGGCATGGAATCACAGCGGGGGGCGCCTGTGGGGTGGGGAGCTGGGAGCGGGGGTGGCCACATCCCACTGGGAGCACACAACCCCTCTCTCAATCTGTTTTGTGTGTTTCTGTGTCTCTTTCTGCAGGTCATCCAGGCCATCAACTTCCTGCTGCTGCGCAGAGTCATCTGGCTGCAGGACCTGGAGGTCACCATGGGCGGCTTTGCTGTCCTGGACCCCAACTGCATGGGAGCAATCGATGGCACACACATCCCCATCCGGGCCCCGGAACATTGAGCGGTCCAGTTTGTCAACCAAAAGGGCTACTTTTCTGTAGTCCTGCAGTCCCTGGTGGACCACCGGGGCTATTTTACAAACATTTATGTGGGTTGGTTGGGCAGGGCTCACGGTGCCTGAGTATTTAGGAACTTCAGCCTGTGTGCCCAGCTCGAGGCAGGCACCTTTTTCCACTGACGGGAGTTTCCAGTGGGCAACCTGACTATGCCAGTGTGCATAGTGGGGGATGTGGCATACCCTCTAATGCCCTGGCTAATGCGCCCCTACACCAGACAGCTGGATCACACCAAGGACATTTTCAATGCCCGCCTCAACCGAGCCTGCCTGCAGGTGGAGTGCGCCTTCAGACGTCTGAAGGGACGGTTCCACTGCCTCCTCACCCACCTGGATGTTGGGGAGCAGAATATCCCCGAGGTGGTGGTGGCCTGCTGTGTGCTCCACAACCTGGTGAAGCATAAGGGGGAGGCCTTCCTCCCAGGGTGGGTGGCAGAGGCTCCATCAGGCCAGGGTGCGCATCCAGGAGGCCCTGAGGGAGAGGTTCAATCTCCCCAGGGCCTCCACAACAGGGGCTTCGGCCTTACTTCTCTCTCCCTTCCCCTTCTCATCCCCTCCCCTTGCTCATACCCCGACCTATGAATAAACACACCTGCTTGGTTTTCCAACAAAACGAGTCTTTCTTTATTAAACAGAAACGAGACTGGGAGGAGTGTTGGGGCAGCTTGCTGAGCGCCTTCAGGTGTGGGGACGTCATTGGGGTTGGGCGTGTCTGGGGACCCCAATGGGGTGGATAGGAGGGGCAGCTGGAGCCGGGCCAGGATCGGCAGGGGTGGCAGAAGAGGAGCCATAGGAGGGGCTGTAGGCATGACTGGGGGAAGAGGCTTGGCCATGGGGAAGGAAGGGAGCTGAGGCATGGCATGGGGAGGGAGGAGAGGCATGGCAGGGTGGGCAGATGGGTGGGCCATGGGTATAGGAGGGGGGGCAGGAGAGTGGAAGGGAGGAGAAACGGCAGCAGGCGGCTGTTCCCCCATGCGGGACAGGATGCCGCACGTGGTGTCGCAGCGTGCCATGAGGTCACACCAGGCCTGCTGCCGCCACGCAAGGTCAGCATTCAGCCTGCGTGACAGGGTGGCGTGGATGTCCCGCATTACACTGATGTGCTGGTGCATGAGTTCATCCCCATGCCTGGCTCGTACTGTGGCAGGTGGCTGCGGTGGCGTGGCATCGCCCTCTGTCCCGGCTGGTCCGGCTGTGGAGAAGACACAAGAGGAAGGGGCTGTCAGTCCTCCTTGCACACACATTCCCTGTGGCTGTGCCCTCCTGTGGGAGCAGAGAACGCACCAGTCCACGGCCTGCAGGAGGGGGATGGCCCGGGTACAAGGCCATGTGTGGCCTGCACAACATGCCCTGTGTCACAGGGGCCCCGAGGTAGCCAGAGGACCATGCTGCCCACCTTGCCTCCCCTGCCCCACACAAACACACCGTGGCAAGGCAGGCAAGGGAAGTGTGTGGCCAGAGTGGGATCCCCTGATGAGCGGCAGAGGAGCTATGTGCAGCCTGCCCCTCCCTGGGGAGTGCACACACAGCTGCGGCTCACTCTGGTGTGCGTGTCAGCAGCTGCTTCCTCACATGCAGGCATGCCCATGCACTGTGTGCACTGCTCCAGGGCATGTGTGGGGTCATGCCTGCGCCCTTGCGGCTACCCTGCTTGCAGCTGGATGCGCTCCCTCCCCTCTGGGGGCAGGACTTGTGTGGCCAGGCATGAGGCTGGTAGCAGGGTCCCGGGCATGTTAAGAGGCTGGCTGCTGTGCCCGTGTGCCGCACCCTCCCGCTGCATGTGGTTGCACGTGCCCAGCCTGCAGCAGCATGTGCTGGCCTAGCAGCCCGCGTGACGCTGTGCTCCCCACCCCCTATGTGGCCACCTCCCCGGCCCTGTGTGTGTGTGTGTGCCAACGTACCTGAAGATCCCTCCCAAGCCTCCTCAGAGCCCTGGGAGATATTCAGGCTGGCAGGGACTGGCTCCAGGGACCGGGTGACAGTCCCAGGGTATGTCTACACTAGCCACCCTAGTTCAAACTAGGGTGGCTAATGTAGGCATTTGAACTTGCAAATGATTAAAATATCCCGGGCTTTATTTGCATGCTCCCAGGCACCGCCATTTTTAAATGCCCGGTAGTTCGAACTCCCTGCCCGCAGCTACACGCGGCACGGGCTAGGTAGTTCGAATTAAAGCTCCTAATTTGAACTACCGTTACTCCTCATTGCAGGAGGAGTAACGGTAGTTCAAATTAGGAGCTTTAATTCGAACTACCTAGCCCATGCCGCGTGTTGCCGCGGGCAGGGAGTTCAAACTACCGGGCATTTAAAAATGGCGGCACCCGGGAACATGCAAATAAAGCCCGGGATATTTTAATCCCGGGCTTCATTTGCAAGTTTGAATGCCTACATTAGCCACCCTAGTTCGAACTAGGGTGGCAGTGTAGACATACCCCCACTGTCCTGGTCGTCCTCCTCCTCCTCCTCCGTCTCCTCAGGGTTGGGGACAGGCTCCGGGCACTGGAGGACGGGCTGTTCCAGCCTGGAGTCCACCACGATGGAGGGGGAAGAGGGTTCTCCCACCCCCCCCCAAGGATGTGCTTCTAGTAGGGGCAGGTGTGCGATCCTGCCTCTGAGTGCCCCCTCCACTCCATTGCCCTGACAAATCCCTGATGGAGCTCCTTCACCTTTGCCTGGACCTGTTCCATCGTCCGGGCAGGGTGACCTCGCTCCGTCAGAGACTTGGCCATGAGGGAATAGATGGTGGCATTTCACCTTTTTGCCTGGGGTTCTTGGAGCGATTCCTCCTCGCCCCACAATTCCAGGAGGATCCTGATTTCAGCGCTCGACCATGGCGTGGAAAGTCTCCTGATGTGGGAGCTGCAGGAGGTTTGGGTGCGTAGATGGTAGGAGAGGTCACTGTACAGGGAGATGCTCTCCCTGTCGACCCAATCACTGTGCATCCATACACCTTCCTGCATCCAACCACCCCGCTGAGTTACACCCCCACATTCTCATGGTGCAGAGCTTCCTATAGTCGGTGGAAGTTTCTGGGGTTTGATCTGAGCCAATCTGGCTGCTCCATGCAGTGAAGGGGGTGGGGAAACTTCATCTCTGTCCTCCTCCTCACCAGGGACGGCCAAGGCATTCCCAGATCCTCTTCCTGCAGTGATGAAGAAAGCAAAGGGATTCTTGGGAGGACACATTTTCTTCTGTGCTGAAGAGGCAGAGAATTTCACAGGAGTATAATTTATAATAGTTTGCCAACCATCACAACACATCTAACAATACTTTCAGTTTCATCTCAGTCACGGTAAAGGTGTCCTAAACAGGCCTGTCTTCATTGTCAGAAATATTACCTAGTTTTTGTTGTCCAACTTGGGGCACCCAAAGCCTGATTTGGGAGAGACCAAGCACCAGCCAGGAGAATGCAGATGGTCAGCACTTCTAAAATAAGCTCTTAGGCGTCTGATGTTGGACATCCAAAATGAACGGACACTTTTAATACTGAAAAAAATTAAAAAACAATGAATAGTTCTGGGCACTACCCACTTCTTCAGATGAATGAAGTAAGGTGGGGCTGGGCAAAATACGGCTTGGGGGCCAGATCCTGCCTGTAAAGCCACCAGATCCAGCCCGTGGACCACCCTGCCGGGATCCTCAGGCACATAGTTGTCATGAGTTTAAAATGCAGTGCAGCAGCTCTCTGCTCTGGAGGGAGGGGGAGGCTTCATGTGATTTATTTTATTTATTTATTTATTTATTTATTTTATTTACTTCCCTGCTCCCAGGCCAATTCTCAGCTCCTATTAGCCAGAAACCACCAGCCAACAGGAACTGACCCCAGCCAATCTCTCAGCTCCTATTGGCTGGAAACAACCAGCCAATAAGAGCTGAGAGATTGGCCTGGGGGATGGGGACAGTGCAAGCCTCTTCCCCCTCCCAGAGCTGAGAGCCACAAGAGGGAATAGCCTGCAGTTCTAAGTGATCTGGGGCTGCAACAGGAAGAGAGCCCAGCCTACCTTTGGGGTGCTGGCTAGGAGAGGCTTAGGTAAGTGCTTCCTAGCCAGAGCCTGCCTCTGACACCCCTGCCTCTTTTGTACCCCAACTCCCTCCCCTAGGTCACCATCCAAACCCTCTGCACTCTGCTGCCCCAGGTCACAACACCCTCTGTAACCTCTCCTACACCCCTCCCCCAGGCCAGAATCTTCTCCTGCACCCAAACACTCTCCACATCCTGCACCCCAAGCCCCTGACCCAGGTCACAACCCAAACCCTCAGCAGTCTGTACCTCCTTTTCCCCTTCTCCCAGGTCACCCCACCCTTCACCCAAACTCCCTCTCAGACCTCACACTGTCTCCTGCATCCCAGTCCCTTACCCTGTGAGCCCTTCTGCACCCAACCTCCATCCTAGACCCCGCACCTCCTGCACAGAAAAGTGCAGCCCCTCACAACTTTCCAAAAACTTGGAGTGGCCCCCCACCAAAAATTATTGCCCACCCCTGGAGTAAGGGGCCCAAGGTACAAATAAATAGCAGAGAAAGGGAGGGGATAAGGAGGGAAAAAGAAGTAAAAAACAGGAAAAAATATTGTCAATAGAGTATCTGTGCTAATTGAGCTGAAGAGTGCAGATACGCTGCACCATTTTTCTGGAATAACAGCCATTATTACAGAAAAACAATACTAGCATCCACACAGCAACTGCATTATTTAGAAAGAAAGTCGAACTAATGGAGGACTTTTTCTGACACTGGTAAACCTCATTCCACCAGGAATAAGGTCTCTTCCAAAAAAGCTTTTTCGGAAGAGAGTGTATGTAGGGGTAGAATAGGGATTTTATTTTTTTTGAAAATAGAGGCTTCCAGGAAATCCCACAGGTGCCCTGCTGGCCACTCTGTCCTCACTTAGCAGGACTCAATAGCTCCTGTTCCCCTGCACCTCTTAAAGCTGAAGACACAGGGGAAAGGGTTTGTGGCAGGAAGGCACCCTTCGCAGACTCCAGACACAGTGCAGCCCCAAGCCCCCCAAGATCCACTTGCCCGTCCCAGGGACCACTCACAGGCCTCCCAGGAGCCTGCCAGGGCCGCAAGAGGTGTGTGGTGACCTGGTCTGGGGCAGATACCCTGGCCCTCATCGAGGTGTGTGACAAGGAGAACCTCCAGGATCTCCACTCCAGATGCAGGAATGCAGACATATATGGATGGATGGCTGAAAGCCGGGCCACACCAGGAACCTGGAGCCGGTCTGGAGCAAAGTTAAAGAGATCTGGCAGGCCTACGCCAGGGCAAGGGAGCACAGCACATGCTCTGGGGTAGAACCCCACTCCTGCCCCTATTGTGAAGACCTGCACCGCATCCTGGGGGGCAGTGCAGCCCCTTCCCCACCCTTGGTGGTGGACTCAGGGCTGGAGATGCACATCGTCACCCGCCTAGGAGTCACAAATGATGAGGAGGAAGGAGGAGGAGGACGAAGCCAGCACGGTAACCACTATCACACTGGAGCCAGTACCCCACGGCCTGGATGTGTCGTAGGCATCATAGAATCATAGAACCATAGAGCTGGAAAAGACCTCAGAAGGCCATCAAGTCCAGCCCCCTGCCCAAGGCAGGACCAATCCCAATCAAGGCCGAGGAGGGATCATCAGGTGAGTGGTCTTATTTTTCCTCACACAGACAGGGCAGTGGTGGCGGGCATTGAGGGGCTGTGGTGCGATCATCACTCGGCCTTCTCGGCCATCGCGCTGCAGTCCATGCATGTGGATGCATGTGCAGTGCCAGTCTGTGCCATGCAGACCCAGGAGGCAGCACTGGAGCACCCTGGGCTCTTGCTCACAGGTTCTGAGGAGGCTGCCCACACTTCTGACCCCTAGAGGAGGACAGGGGGACACCCTCCCACCACGAGCCACCATTAGAAGGTGACAAGGACACACACGCTCACACACAGACTCTGGAGTGCCTCACATGGCACACAGGCATATCTGTATGCTCTAGGCAGCACCCGCTCCCAGGGACAGTGCTGCCAGGTGCAGGTGTATGTGCAGCACCGATGGAAGCCCAGGCAGCTCAAGGCCCCCCTCGCAGCCATTGGATCCCAGTGTGGCTGGCCATTTCCCTTTCCTGCTTGTCTGTGGAACGTGGCGGGGGAGGAGAGGGGAGGAAGCATGGTCCTGGGGACGTCTGGGCCCCTGTAAGACAGAGCCCGTTGTCCAGGCTACATGTGGTCTTGCTCCTGGGACATCATCTTCCTCTGACCTGGGAACTGTTGCTCTCAGCTCACAGACGTCTCCAGGGATGACTGACCACCACCCTTTATTGTCCCCAGCTGGAACAGTGGGGTGATCTATACCACCCAAGCCAGCTGCCTGACCCTGGCAGAGCCATATGCGCCAGAGGGTCTAGGAGGACCGCATGAGGGAGCACATCTCCATCCTCCAGGACATGCAGCAGATGCTGACCCAGAAGGTCCAGAATGACGTACAGTGGTGGAGAGAGATGTGGACTGAGCTGCTGCAGCAGCAACACAACATGTGTGTGACTGTCCAAGCTCCCCTGACCCACCCAGAGCCAGCTCCTACCCCAGTCCCAGTCCTTGCTCCTGCTTCCCCTCCCATGCTAGCACTTGCTCCCCCTCCCCTGCCTGACCCCACTCCAGCCCCCGCCTGTCCCCACACATGAGGCAGAGGAAGCACCCGAGCCATGCACCACTCTTAGCCCCAGCCCTGAGCCCCTACTCCAAGTTTCTCAGTTCCCTCCCCCTTCCCCATTTCCAGGTTCTCATCCCCCCTCCTCCCCAGTTACTTCTATCCCAAATAAATCACTATACCGTTCTGTTTTTATCAAGGAAACAGGTTTTTTTATTGCGTCTGCAGAGGAGAGGAGTGGATGGGGGGAAGGAGGGGTTGTTGTGGGAAAGGCAGAGAGGAGCAAGGCACAGGCCCCTACTGGGGAGCCCTGGAGAGAGAGTTATTGGGGTCCTTGAGAGAAACTTTCCCTCAGGACCTCCCAGATACGCACCGTCTCCTGAGGGGCCTGCCAGATGGCAGCTGTGCACGGCTGCTTAAAGGCCCTTCCCTCCCAGCCGGCCTCTGTCCCCCACCCCAGAAGAAAGGCCTCCCCCTTCTTCTCCACGATGTTGTGGAGCAACATGCTGACACTACCCGGGGGATGTTCTGCTCCTCCACATCCAGGTGGGTTAGGAGGCACCTGAACCTCGCCTTCAGATGGCCAAAGGTGGCTATTGAAGCGGTCCTTGCTGGGGTCAAGGTGTCCAGTATATGGCTTCATAAGCCATGGCATGAGGGGATAGGCCGAATCCCACACAATGCACAGTGGCATTTCCATGTCCCCGACCCTGATGCTGCACTTGGGGAAGAAAGTGACAGCCTCATTTAATTGTACTGTAGTGTCAAGGATGTAGATCTTTTGTGTGGATTAGTCCAGGCTAAAGTTGATGGTGGTATAGAAGTTGTTGAAATCCCTGTGGAATTGTTATTATTCATTATGGGGGTTTTTTACTTTTTTTCAGCTACAGACTAACACAGCTACCCCTCTGAGACTTCTAATACTGGAGGCCATAAGCTTTGATTTGGCTGGCATACTGTTATTGCTCAAGACAATGCCCAGGATGGTATACAGAACACACAAAAATCACACTAGTAAATTCTGCCATAGTCATTCCCGTCTAGTTTCAACAAAATAAATCCTTCACTGTCTTCTTTAAACAGCATATGCAACGGACCTCTGTCTTCGCAGCTCTGAGAATGAGGCACCAGACCCAACAAACAAAAGGAAAATGACCTAATGTTTCAGTAGAACTGTTCTCAGATATTCACTTCCAGATTGTACAAATATAACTATTCCTTTCTGTGTATAACTCCATACCCGGATACGGTGTTTAAAAGCAACTTAGGTTTGTAAAACTACAATCTGATGTTTCTCCAACACAAATTCTAAGAAGAAAATGCCATGTTACAGAACACAATCTTACCTGTCTTCTAATGCTCCCACAGCACATTTTCACGAATAGCAACAGACTCCACATCATCACAAAGAACTTCCAGCAGATAAGGGAATACATTACACACAACACTTTAGTCTCCCTCACAGTACAAAGCAGAACCTTAATGATGAGCTCATGCTTCCCCTCAAACATATTACACACCACACACTTCACTTGTGCATATCAGTCCTACATACTGACTAATGTTGCCAGACCCCAACCTTAGTTGGCAGTCAAGCCTCAGCCTCCCCATTTTATAAATAACCTGAGAGGCTGCTGCACAATGTCATTTTGGAGCAGAGCATGGAATAAGATATGGGTATCCAATGCAGCACACCCCAATGCATCCACTGAGCCACACTACCTCTCAGAAAGAAACCTATATGCTTGGCTATGCTGTTCATAAACACTAAAGCATCCCCTCCCTCCCTAGAACTAGGAATCATAGAATCATAGAGCTGGAAGAGACCTCAGGAGGTCATCAAGTCCAGCCCCCTGTCCAAGGCAGGACCAATCCCAACTAAATCAACCCAGCCAGGGCTTTGTCAAGCCGAGACTTAAAAACCTCTAGGGATGGAGATTCCACCACTTCCCTAGGTAACCCATTCCAGTACTTCACCACCCTCCTAGTGAAATAGTTTTTCCTAGTAGCCAACCTAGACCTCTCCCATTGTAACTTGAGACCATTGCTCCTTGTTCTGCCATCCATCACTTCTGTGAACAGCCTTTCTCCATCCTCTTTGGAACCTCCCTTCAGGAAGCTGAAGGCTGCTATCAAATCCCCCCTCACTCTTCTCTTCTACAGACTAAACAAACCCAAATCCCTCAGGGTATGTCTACACTAGCTCGGTAGTTCGAGCTAGGTAGGCAAATGAGGGCAACCGGAGTTGCAAATGAAGCCCGGGATTTAAATATCCCAGGCTTCATTTGCATCTTCCCGGGCGCCGCCATTTTTAAATCTCCCTTAGTCCGAACTCCGTGCCGCGGCTGCGTGTACCGGGTAGGTAGACCAATTAGTATCTCTAATTCGAACTATCGGTAAACCTCGTTCCACCCTCATTTGCCTACCTAGCTCGAACTACCGAGCTAGTGTAGACATACCCTCAGTCTCTCATCATAGGTCATGCGCTCCAGCCCCCCAAATCATTTTGGTCGCCCTCCGCTGGACCCTCTCCAATGCGACCACATCCTTTCTATAGTGGGGGGCCCAGAACTCGACACAATGTTCCAAATGTGGCCTCACCAGAGCTAAATAAAGGGGAATAATCACTTCTCTGGATCTGCTGGCAATGCACCCTAATATGCCATTAGCCTTCTTGGCTACAAGGCCACACTGTTGACTCATATCCAGCTTCTCATCCACTGTAAACCCCAGATCCTTTTCTGCAGAATTGCCACTTAGCCATTCGGTCCCCAGCCTGTAACAGTGCTTGGGATTCTTCCGTCCCAAGTGCAGGACTCTACACTTGTCCTTGTTGAACCTCATCAGATTTCTTTTGGCCCAATCCTCTAATCTGTCCAGGTCACTCTGGACCCTATCCCTGCCCTCCAGCATATCTACTTCTCCCCCTAGCTTATTGTAATCTGCAAACTTGCGGAGGGTGCAATCCATCCCCTCATCCAGGACATGTTGAACAAAACCGGTCCAAGAACAGATCCTTGGGGCACTCCGCTAGAAACCAACTGCCAATCTGACATCGAGCCGTTGATCACTACCCATTGGGCCCGACAGTCTAGCCAGCTTTCTATCCATCTTATAGTCCATTTATCCCATCCATACTCCCTTAACTTTTGGCAAGAATATTGTGGGAGACCGTATCAAAAGCTTTGCTAAAGTCAAGGTATATCACATCCACTGACTTTCCCATATCCACAGAGCCAGTTACCTCATCATAGAAGCTAATCAGA
The DNA here is from genome assembly GCA_019425775.1 of Rafetus swinhoei. Taxonomy (NCBI): domain Eukaryota; kingdom Metazoa; phylum Chordata; order Testudines; family Trionychidae; genus Rafetus; species Rafetus swinhoei. The sequence goes on from CM033438.1 coordinate 8,185,570, forward strand.
TTGGTCAGGCACGACTTGCCCTTCGTGAATCCATGTTGACTATTCCTGATCACTTTCCCCTCTTCCAAGTGCTTCAAAATGGATTCCTTGAGGCTCCCCCCTCCATGATTTTTCCAGGGACTTATGTAAGGCTGACTGGTCTGTGGTTCCCTGGATTGTCCTTCTTCCCTTTTTAAAAGATGGGCACTCCATTTGCCTTTTTCCAATCATCTAGGATCTCTCCCGATCGCCACGAGTTTTCAAAGATAATGGCTAAAGGCTCCGCAATGACATTTGCCAACTCCCCTCAGTACCCTTGGATGCATTAAATCTGGGCCCATGGATTTATGTATGTTTAGCTTTTCTAAATAGTTTCTAACTTGTTCTTTCCCCACCAAGGGCTGTCCACCTCCTTCCCATACTGTTGCCTAGTGCATTTGTCTGGGAGCTGACCTTGTCCATGAAGACAGAGGCAAAGAAAGCATTGAGTACTTCAGCTTTTCCACATCATCTGTCACTAGGTTACCTCCCTCATCCAGTAAGGGCCCCACACCCTCTCTGATCACCCTTTTATTGCTAACATGCCTGTAGAAACCTTTCTTGTTACCTTTCACATCCCTTGCCAGCTGCAATTCCAATTGCACTTTCGCCTTCCTGATAACTCCCCTGCATTCTCGAGCAATATATTTATACTCCTCCCTAGTCATCTGCCCAAGTTTCCACCTCTTGTCGCCTACCATATTTGCTTTTCTTGCTGCAAATCAGGATGGTTTCTTCCTGTGCCTTTAATAAGGCTTCTTTAAAATACTGCCAGCTCTCCTGGACTCCTTTCCCCTTCATGTAAGCATCCTAGGGAATCCTGCCCAACAGTTCTCTGAGGGAGTCAAAGTTTGCTCTTCTGAAGTCCAGGGTGTGTATTTTGCTACTCTCCTTTCTTCCTTTGGTCAGGATCCTGAAATCTACCATCTCATGATCACTGCTTCCCAGGTTGTCACCCACTTCTAGTTCCCCCTACTAGTTCTTCCCTGTTTCTGAGCAGCAGGTCAAGCTGAGCATGGCTCCTTCAGCACTTGTACCAAGAAGTTATCCCCAACATTCTCCAAAAACGTCCTGGATTGTCTGTGTACTGCTGTATTGGTCTCCCAACAGATGTCAGGGTGGTTAAAGTCGCCCATGAGAACCAGGGCCTGTGATCTAGAAGCTTCTCTCAGTTGTCCAAAGAAAGCTTCGTCCACCACATCCACCTGATCCGGAGGTCTATATCAGACATCAACCACAACATCACCCCTGTTGCTTCCATCTCTAAATTTAACCCATAGACTCTCAGGTCTTTTCTCCCTCTAAGTACTGGAGCACTCTGAGCAATCATACTGCTCTCTTACATACAATGCAACCCTCCTTCTTTTCTCCCCCACCTGTTCTTCCTGAACAGTTTACACCCTTTCATGACAGTGCTCCAGTCATGCGAGTCATCCCACCAAGTCTCCGTTATTCCAATCAAATCCTAGTTCTTCGACTGGGCCAGGGCTTCTAATTCTTCCTGTTTGTTTCCCAGGCTTCTCGCATTGGTGTACAAACACCTTAGATAACCAGTTGATCACCCTGCCTTCTCCATCCGAATCAGGGGTCCTCCTTTGTTGCTCATTCCTTCTTGTGATTCTAACCGATGACTGACTTCCTCACTTACCTCAGGGCTTTGGTCACCGTCTCCCAACAAACCTAGTTTAAAGCCCTCCTCACTAGGTTTGCAAGCCTGCCTGCGAAGATGCTCTTTCCTCTCTTGGTTAGGTGGATCCCATCTCTTCCTAACAATCCTTGTGCCCAGAACAGAGTCCCATGGTTGAAGAAACCAAAGCCCTCTCTCCGACACCACCTGCGCAACCACGCATTTACTTCCGCAATTCAACAATCCCTATCCGGACCTTTTCCTTCAATCGGAAGGATGGATGAGAACACCACTTGATCCTTGATCCTTCTTCCCAGAGCTACATAATCTGCTGTGACCCATTCAAGGTCATTCTTGGCCGTATTGTTAGTTCCTACATGGAGAAGCAGGAAAGGGTAGCGATCCAAAGGTTTAATCACTTTCGGAAGACTCTTGGTCACATCCTGAATGTAAGCAGTACACTTCTCGAGATTCCAGGTCTGGATGGCAGATGGATGACTCATTCCCTCTTAGGAGGGAGTCCCCGACCACCACCACCCATCTTCTTTTGGGGGTGGCGGTCATGGAACCCCCATCCCTAGGACTACGCATCCCATGCCTTCCAGCCGATGGTGTTCCCTTCTGATTTCTTCCCTGAGAGGTCCCTGCCAAAGCATTCTCCACCGCAGTGCCTGTGGAGAGAGCCTGAAAGCGGTTACTTACCTCTACAGGAATGGGGGATACCTGAGTTGGCCTTCTTCTCTTTCTAGATGTTACATGTTACCACTTTTCTTCCTTGTCCTGTACTGCCCTGACTGGCTCTTCAGCCTGCTGTGCCTGCAGGATTAAACGCTGCATTCTATCGAGGAAGTCTTCATCCTCTCTGATAGAACGTAGGGTCGATACTTGGGCCTCCAGTCCTCTAATTTTTTCTTCCAAAATGGTGACCAGCTTGCACTTAGTGCAGATGAAATCCCTTCTTTCTTCTGGGAGGAAGACAAACATGGCACATGCTATGCAGGTAACAACAGCAGACCTATCACCATCCATACCTGCCTTCCTTCTGAGAGATTCCTCAGTTGTTATTGAATGCCTCCTTGAAGGGAAGGAGTGTAGTGAAAAGATGTTAAAGAATGGCGAGTATATCTCACCCACTTCACACTCCCCTTTCTACTCCCTCCCCAAACTCCCTGTTAACAGCCCCTGTTCGCAAGCTCCCTGGTCACTGACTCACTGCTTTATAAAGCCCTGGAGTACCTGATAGCCCCTCCTCCTGATTAAGGCTCAACCAATGAGCAGAGGCTTCTAGATTTCAAACCCTGATTAGAAGCTCACAGCTTCCACCTGCCAGCCACATCACACACTCCGTGAGTGGGGAGGGGAAGGGAATAGAAACACAAAATTCCTGATTGCCAGTCCTTTTGCTCTAGCTAACCACCACACCACTTCCAACAGCCAGAAATAAAGACAGGAGTCCTCGTTCTTAGCATTCTGCTGGCATGCAGGAAATAACTACGTAATCCACTGGCAAAGTGTATCATGTCTCCTTGTGCAGAAGGTATAGTTACTCCTGAAGTTCAGATAATAATAGTCTGGATTGGTTGTCAGATGGTCCAGGATTCAACCCTACTGAAGACTCAATGTTAGGGTTCTTTCTAGTATCAGATGACTGAGTTTCTGTTCTAAGAGTTCTCTTTTTTTTAAAAAAATCTGGTTCATATAATTTGCATAATGAGAACTAGCCTTCAAAACAGGTTTTTGACTTAAAAGTCATAATAATAAAACATTCATAATTTGTCAGTTATGGCACAATGCAAAAGAGAACACTGTTCCACATTTCAACTGTTTGTGTCACACATTGGAAGGTTGAGAAGCATGATAGTTTTAGTGAAATTCATCTTCTTAGAAGGCAGCCTCTGAGATCAGTCCCAGTGGAAACAGTGGAAGACAGTGGCTGTCTTTATTGTAGCCCCCCCTTCCCTCTTCCCACACACAATGCCAGTGAACTGGCAGCTAATTTAACTGACTCATAAATATCTTTGCTTCATTTGGGTAGCTTCAGTCCTATTGTAGATTATAGGAAACTAGCAGATGAGGTCCATCATTGACCGGGCAAAGTCATTTTGTGTAGATTACACTTATAGGAAAGTTCAAGATATTAAATATATGTAATAATTTTTTTTTTCAATATGCTTGCAAAAGGGAAGTAAAAGAACATTTTAAAATTTGTAGGATTTCAACTTCAAACATTATTCATTTTATTGAATAATTATCATACATAGTAAATTTGAATCAGAAACTTGTAAAGCTTCCATTAATCTTTCTGTAACTAATTTGAATTTTGTGATTTGTAACAGTAAACATTTTCTTTGCACTAAAATGACAGTTGAATAGGCGACTTGCTTTTAATTTTGTTAGTAAATATTTTTTATGAACTCTAATCGTAATAGTCTTGACATTTTTCATATGAAAAACAAAAATAATTATTTAAACCTTTCACCCAGCATATTCTGGTGTATAAAGTAGTGCATTCAGCTAATTTAAGTGCTAGGATTGTTTATACAAAATTTGGTATCTGTAAGTAATCATGAAGTATTTTGCACAAACAAATCCACAAACAAATGAGCAAACTCTTCAAAATATATAGTGGATAGTGGCCATTTTAATTCAGCAAAAATTGTTAATAGAATGGCGGTAAGAGTTTTTTTAAAAGTATTAATTCTGCTTAATTACCACCTACTGCTCTCTTGAATGTACATTTGAAGGTAGCTGGCTACCAATTCGAATTATATTCAAAATGTGAAGAATAACAAACCAGAGAAAGGTTTCTGAAAACCAGTGAGATCCTAGAAACTCTTAAAGGTTCAATTTTACAAATCGTTTTAAGAAAGTAATAGATTTAGATGACGATGCCTGCAAAAGCTGATGTTCAGTCAGACATAACATGTTGTAAACTTGTGAATATGCACTGCATTCATTGTAAAAACCATAGGTTGAAACCCTGCAAATGCAAAATAGAGCTCAAATGTAATATGTCATAACACAGCTTTCTAATACCCACATATGTACCCCTTTGCCCCTTTCTTAGCTAACATTGGTGCTGGCTTCACAAGAAAGACTGGTGTTTGTAGCTGTATGCAGCATATATAAATTATCCAAACATTTAACATAAAAGGGAATTGAGGGACACTAATGAAACAAAATGATACCCTTAGACAAGCTGATTTATACTGTCCCAAGCCATAAAATTCTTTACAAAAAAACTACTGATGCTAAACATCTGTTTGATCTTCTTTTTTAGCTGTGACAGTACCTTTCCCAGACATGAGGAAGAGCTCTGTGTAGCTTGAAAGCTGGTCTTTCTCTCACCAACAAAAGTTGGTCCAATAAAAGAGATTACCACACCCACCATGTCTCAAAGAAAAACAAACACAACTTCAAAGCAATACATTAGGGGTTCTCAAACTTCACCGCACAGTGACCTGTGCAGTGGGGCTCGAGCTTTGGACCTGGGTGATAGGGCTCAGACTTTGGCCCCAGCTATTGTGTATTGCGTTGTTGTAGCTAAAGATCTTGTTATAGTAACTGAGTTAGATCATTAGGGGTCAGCCCAGATGGTTTGGGCTGGTTCTAATTAGTTCTGTGTTATGGAATAAATGGACACTTGCAGCTGCTTCCAGCTCTCTGTGGCTCAAGTCATTTCTTTCTAAACTCTATAACTCCAAACAATATAATAAAGTGGTGATGAGGATGGGATACCTATGCTGCCTCCAGCAACAGAAGAAGTAGAAGTCAATGTAAGAAAACAAACTTTTTTGTTGTTCTAGAAAGTGGGGGGTGAGAACTGACTGTTACACTGACAGTGCAAACTGAAACTAAAATCAGTGAAGCCTTGAGGCAGCGAGGGAGGGAAGAAAGAAAGAAAGAAAGAAAGAAAGATTTTAATTGTCCCCAATTAATATTTTGGATAGCACAGTAGCAAATGACAAAGGTGTCTAGCTGAAAATATTTTGGAAGCTGTTGAGGTAGGTAAAAATGGTTATTCTATGAGGTCATGCCAGTTTGTTAGTAATAAATGGACTCTCTCTCAGCATTTCAGAAGTTAACAGGTCATCTTGCTCTGAATACTCTCTACTATTTCTTCTCAATCCATGGAGCCATGCAGCCCCTGGTGATAAATTTATCAATTAATATATGGCTCGCCTCCTAAAATCCTCTTCAGAGAACAATTCTTCTCTGCCTTAGATAGTGACTAATTGATAACTTTCTTTTAAGGGACTGGATGATAACTTTCTCTAAAGCACTATATTATGATTTATTTCAGAAGGTTGAAAAAGCTACCAGGGGGGAAGCTGTTCTAGATTTGATCCTAACAAATAGGGAGGAAGTGGTTGAGAATTTGAAAGTGGAAGGCAGCTTGGGTGAAAGTGATCATGAAATCATAGAGTTCACAATTCTAAGGAAGGGTAGAAGGGAGAACAGCAAAATAGAGACAATGGATTTCGGGAAGGCGGATTTTGGTAAGCTCAGAGAGCTAATAGGTAAGGTCCCATGGGAATCAAGACTGAGGGGAAAAACAACTGAGGAGAGTTGGCAGTTTTTCAAAGGGACATTGTTAAGGGCCCAAAAGCAAGCTATTCCACTGTGTCGGAAAGATAGAAAATATGGCAAAAGACCGCCTTGGCTTAACCATGAGATCTTGCATGATCTAAAAATAAAAAAGGAGTCTCATAAAAAATGGAAAGTAGGACAAATTACAAAGGATGAATATAGGCAAACAACACAGGAATGCAGGAGCAAGATTAGAAAGGCAAAGGCACAAAATGAGCTCAAACTAGCTACGGGAATAAAGGGAAACAAGAAGACTTTTTATAAATACATTAGAAGCAAGAGGAAGACCAAGGACAGGGTAGGCCCACTGGTCAGTGAGGAGGGAGAAACAGTCACAGGAAACTTGGAAATGGCAGAGATGCTTAATGACTTCTTTGTTTCGGTCTTCACCGAGAAGTCTGAAGGAATGCCTAACATAGTGAATGCTAGTGGAAAGGGGTAGGTTTAGAAGATAAAAAAAAAGAACAAGTTAAAAATCACCTAGAAAGTTAGATGCCTGCAAGTCACCAGGGCCTGATGAAATGCATCCTAGAATACTCAAGGAGCTGATAGAGGAGGTATCTGAGCCTCTAGCTATCATTTTTGGAAAATCATGGAAGACAGGAGAGATTCCAGAAGACTGGAAAAGGGCAATCTAGTGCCCATTTATAAAAAGGGAAATAAGAACAACCCAGGAAACTACAGACCAGTTAGTTTAACTTCTGTGCCAGGGAAGATAATGGAGCAAGTAATTAAGGAAATCATCTGTAAACACTTGGAAGGTGGCAAGGTGATTGGGAACAGCCAGCATGGATTTGTAAAGAACAAATCATGTCAAACCAATCTGATAGCTTTCTTTAATAGGATAACGAGTCTTGTGGATAAGGGAGAAGCAGTGGATGTGGTATACCTAGACTTTAGTAAGGCGTTTGATACAGTCTTGCATGATTTTCTTATCAATAAACTAGGCAAACACAACTTAGATGGGGCTACTATAAGGTGGGTGCATAACTGGCTGGATAACCGTACTCAGAGAGTAGTTATTAATGGTTCACAATCCCGCTGGAAAGGTATAACAAGTGGGGTTCCGCAGGGGTCTGTTTTGGGACCGGCTCTGTTCAATATCTTCATCAACGATTAAGATATTGGCATAGAAAGTACGCTTATTAAGTTTGTAGATGATACCAAGCTGGGAGGGGTTGCGACTGCTCTGGAGGATAGGGTCATAATTCAAAATGATCTGGACAAATTGGAGAAATGGTCTGAGGTAAACAGGATGAAGTTTAATAAAGACAAATGTAAAGTGCTCCACTTAGGAAGGAACAATCAGTTTCACACATACAGAATGGGAAGCGGCTGTTTAGGAAGGAGTATGGCAGAAAGGAATCTAGGGGTTATAGTGGACCACAAGCTGAATATGAGTCAGCAGTGTGATGCTGTTGCAAAAAAAAAAAGCAAACATGATTCTGGGATGCATTAACAGGTGTGTTGTGAGCAAGACACGAGAAGTCATTCTTCCGCTCTACTCTGAACTGGTTAGGCCTCAGTTGGAATATTGTGTCCAGTTCTGGGCACCGCATTTCAAGAAAGATGTGGAGAAATTGGAGAGGGTCCAGAGAAGAGCAACAAGAATGATTAAAGGTCTAGAGAACATGACCTATGAAGGAAGGCTGAAAGAATTGGGTTTGTTTAGTTTAGAAAAGAAAAGACTGAGGGGGGGCATGATAGCCGTTTTCAGGTATCTAAAAGGGTGTCATAAGGAGGAGGGAGAAAACTTGTTCATCTTGGCCTCTGAGGATGGAACAAGAAGAAATGGGCTTAAACTGCAGCAAGGGAGGTTTAGGTTGGACATTAGGAAAAAGTTCCTAATTGTCAGGATAGTCAAACACTGGAATAAATTGCCCAGGGAGGTTGTGGAATCCCCATCTCTGTAGATATTTAAGAGTAGGTTAGATAAATGTCTATCAGGGATGGTCTAGACAGTATTTGGTCCTGCCATAGGGGCAGGGAACTGGACTCGATGACCTCTCGAGGTCCCTTCCAGTCCTAGTATTCTATGATGATTCTATGATCAGCGGTCTTTCAGAAAGGAGAGTGCTGCTCCCTTAATTCTCACCTTCATTATTTTAATATCTCTGTAAAATGGATTTCTAATGGATCTATAGTGCCATAAAACTTCAAGGATGGTGGGTGGGTATCCATAAACTCTTCAAAATCAGAGCAACTCCTCCAGCCAATTAAGAAGTGGATCAGCAGGCTTTGCAGGAAATCTAGTCCCTGGCTTGGAAGTATTGCAGCCTCTTGTATAGTGTAGGGGCTGTAGGCATTTAAAGCAAGTGGAGAATATTCTTTTCTATTGTGTTCTATTCTGTTTTTATATGGCCCTCATCGCCATAATATCTGAGTGCCTTACAGAAGTACAGTAAGCAACATTACCGGTATTTGTCACATGTGGATAGATCTTGTAGGCTTTGTCAGGAATACAGAAGCCCCTTTGGGTGCAGGGACAGGAAGGTAATTCATTCTTTCAGATCACATCACAGAATCTCACCAAAATCACAAACATATCATGAATGCTTTAGTCAAATGAAAAAGATGCTGTATGTTTGCAGAATGATTGTAATAGTGATGATAGTGTATTTTCATCCACAGGTCCCAAAGCATTCAATAAAATGCACAGATTCCAATGGGTATATAGTGGGTTCACCCAGCTTTAAAATGCAGTCATCTCTGAGATGGAATGCAATAATATTTATACAATACACAATCAAGGACTAAAAAAAAGAATGCTATATTCAATTCAAATTGGGAAACTATTATGAAGGCCGGATGCAATTATCACAATGGAATTTGGCCAGGACTTGAATTAAATTTTTATTAAAATAATTCCAATTTACTCACATTAATTTAAAAAGATTTTGAGGAACAGCTAGCCAAAAACTCAAAAAGCAATAGCAAAATGTTTTTTAAGTACATTAGAAGCAGGAAGCCTGCTAAAAAACCTGTGGGTCCCCTAGACGATCAAGATGCAAAAGGCGTAATCCAGGACGATAAAGCCATTCCAGAGAAACTAAATGATTTCTTTGCTTCAGTCTTCATGGCTGAGGATGTTAGGGAGATTCCCAAATCTGCACCGTCCTTTGTGGGTGATGAATCTGAGGAACTGTCCTGGATAGAAGTGTCATTAGAGGACATTTTGGAACAAATAGAAAAACTTAATGCTAACAAATCATCGGGACCAGATGGCATTCATTCAAGGGTTCTAAAAGAACTCAAATGGGAAATTGCAGAACTATTATCTGTGGTTTGTAACCTCTCCTTTAAATCGGCTTCCATACCTAATGACTGGAAGGTAGCTAACATGACACCAATATTTAAAAAGGGCTCTAGAGGCCATCCTGGCAATTACAGACCGGTAAGTCTAACTTCAGTACCAGGCAAATTAGTCAAAACAATAGTAAAGAATAAAATTGTCAGGCACGTAGAAGAACATAATTTGTTGGACAAAAGTCAACATGGTTTCTGTAAAGGGAAATCATGTCTTACTAATCTATTAGGCTATATTTACACTGGCGCGTTCTCACACAAAAACTCTTTTGCGGAAGAGTTCTTCCGCAAAAACTCTTCCAGAAGAGAGCGTCTACACTGGCATGTGCTTTTGCGCAAGAGATGTGCTTTTGTGCAAGAGCATCCATGCCAGTGTAGACGCTCTCTTGAGCAAGAAAGCTCTGAGGGCCATTTTAACCATAGGGCTTTCTTGCGCAAGAAATTCATGTTGCCTGTCTACACTGGCCTCTTCTGGAAGAGCTCTTGTGCAAGAGGGCTTATTCCTGAGCGGGAGCATCAGAGTTCTCGCGCAAGAAGCCCTGATTTCTTAACAAATCATCGGGACCAGAGGAGGCTGTGAAGGCTAGGAATATAACAGAGTTTAAAGAGAAGCTAGATAATTTCATGGAGGTTAGGTCCATAAAAGGCTATTAGCCAGGGGATAAAATGGTGTCCTTGGCCTCTGTTTGACAGAGGCTGGAGAGGGATGGCAGGAGACAAATCGCTTGATCATTGTCTTCGGTCCACCCCCTCTGGGGCACCTGGTGCTGGCCACTGTCGGCAGACAGGATACTGGGCTAGATGGACCTTTGGTCTGACCCGGTACGGCCGTTCTTATGTTCTTATGATTTTATACATTAGAACATCAGTTTACTTGCACAAGAACATGCGGCCAGTGTAGACAGGCAACAAGGTTTTGCGCAAGAGCGGATGCTTTTGCGCGAGATCGCGCCAGTGTAGACACAGCCTTAGAGTTCTTTGAAGGGGTTAACAAACATGCAGACAAGGGGGATCCAGTAGATATAGTATACTTAGATTTTCAGAAAGCCTTTGACAAGGTCCCCTCACCAAAGGCTCTTGTGTAAATTACATTGTCATGGGATAAGACAGAAGGTCCTTTCATAGATTGAGAACTGGTTAAAAGACAGGAAACAAAGGGTAGGAATAAATGGTAAATTTTCAGAATGGAGAGGGGTAACTAGTGGTGTCCCCCAAGGGTCAGTCCTGGGACCAATCCTGTTCAACTTATTCATAAATGATCTGGAGAAAGGGGTAAGCAGTGAGGTGGTAAATACTAAACTGATTATACTAAACTTTTTAAGATAGTCAAGACAGAAGCAGACTGTGAAGAACTTCAAAAAGATCTCACCAAGCTGAGTGATTGGGCAACAAAATGGCAAATGAAATTTAATGTAGATAAGTGTAAAGTAATGCACATTGGAAAAAATAACCCAACTATACATACAGTATGATGGGGGCTAATTTGGCTACCACAAATCACGAAAGAGATCTTGGAGTTATCGTGGATAGTTCTCTGAAAACTTCCACACATGCAGCGCAGTCAAAAAGACAAATAGGACGTTAGGAATTATTAAGAAAGGGATAGAAAATAAGACACAGAATATCTTACTGCCCCTGTATAAAACTATGGTACGCCCACATCTTGAATACTGTGTATAGATGTGGTCTCCTCACCTCAAAAAAGATATTTTGGCCTTGGAAAGGGTTCAGAAAAGGGCAACTAAAATGATTAGGGGTTTGGAACGGGTCCCATATGAAGAGAGGCTAAAGCAACTGGGACTTTTCAGTTTAGAAAAGAGGAGACTGAGGGAGGATATGATAGAGGTATATAAAATCATGAGTGCTGTGGAGAGGGTGAATAAAGAAAAGTTATTTATTAGTTCCCATAATAGAAGAACTAGAGGCCACCAAATGAAATTAATGGGTGGCAGGTTTAAAACTAATAAAAGAAAGTTCTTCTTCACACAGCGCATAGTCAACCTGTGGAACTCCTTGCCAGAGGAGGCTGTGAAGGCTAGGACTATAACAGAGTTTAAAGAGAAGCTAGATAATTTCATGGAGGTTAGGTCCATAAAAGGCTATAAGCCAGGGGATAGAAATGGTGTCCCTGGCCTCTGTTTGTCAGAGGCTGGAGATGGATTGCACGAGACAAATCGCTTGATCACTGTCTTCGGTCCACCCCCTCTGGGGCACCTGACGGTGGCCACTGTAGGCAGACAGGCTACTGGGCTACATCGACCTTTGGTCTGACCCAATACGGCCATTCTTATGTTCTTAAGCCTCATAACACCCCCTACAGGTATGAAAGGGGACTATTAAGAGTCTGAAGTAAATATTGCAAAAACCCTTTTTACCATAACAAGAATGATGCAGCACTCACTAATGTTTCTTCTCAACATTCTTCTCCATCCATATATGTATATTAGATATCTGTGCATCTGTCTGAGAGTCTGTTCAAGAACTCCTCTTAAACAGAAAGAGCTAGGACCACCAAAATTAGGCAACTTCCTCTTACCTTAACTTTAAAGCAAGGACAGAGTTTGGTTGTACCAGGAAAACAGGACAGCCTGGGAATGGGACTGTTTTCCATAACTTGGAAGAAGAAGGGGATGAGAAAGGAGGGACACAATACTAAGAGTGGCCACTGGGGGAAGCGAGCCTGCAGGGGAGAGCTATACTGCAGAGAGACCACTGGGGGCATCCACACCACCAAAAAAGTGGCCAGTGGGGCTCCACCATCTTGCCTGCCAGCAGACCAGGTAAGTCACTCCCTGCCCCCAGTCCCACCCAGGAGATCTCTCCCCAAGAATGGCTTGGGCCAGGAATGAGCAGGCTCCAGGCCTGCAGTCAAGAGAGGAGAGGGAGGGTGCTACAGGCTGGGGGCAGGCCCCAGAGCCCTGCCCCCTCTGCAGACAGCCTGCAGGCCATGAAAAGGCCACTTCAGGCTGGGGGCAACTCCCAGAGCCTCACCCACAGCCCATAGGCTGCAGGCCACTGGGGGGGGGCAGTGCTGGACACCAGGGGTACCTCCTGGATCCTGCCTCACCCCTTGGGGAAATCCCGCAGGCCACGGGGGATGGGGGGAGAGGGTGTTGCAGGCCACGGTCAGGCCCTCCAGGGCCTGCCCCTTCTACAGACAGCCTGCAGGCCATGGGAGGACAGCGCTGAAGGCTGGGGCCAGCCCCCAAAGCTCTCCATGTGCAGGCTGGAGGCCAGGGGGACAGCTGGAGGCTGGGGCTGTCCCCTGCATCCCTGGCTCCTCAAAAGAGTCACCATCTGGGAAGCACAGCACTGACCCCCTGGGAGAAGCTGCCGCTCACTCAGCACCACCACAGGCAGCCCCAGTAAGCTCTCCCAGCCCCCTTTCCTGAGTCTTGCACCACCTCACCCCCCACCTACCGCCCTGAGTCCTACACCCTTCACCCACTGCCCGGAGCTCCCCACTCCACTCCCTATCAAGATTCTCTCTAAGCTGTACAGCAACACGGTCCCACCCATCCAGGGGCTCAGCTGGGAGAGACATGCTGCTCTGTCCTCATTAGGGAGCTACTGCTGTCACTGAGGGAGAAGTGCCCCTCCCGCAGCCAGGTAGCTCCTATACCAAGCCCTGTGCTCTAAGTCCCCACCCCCACCCTCACTTCAGCACCTCCACCCCCTGTCATTAGCCCCCTCAACCCTCCCATCCCCTCCCTCTCCTCAGTCCTACACCCCACCCCTACCCTGAGCCCCCACCCCTGCCCTAACTCGAGCACTCTCACTCACTGCTCTGAGCCCCGACCCAGACCCCTGTGTGAGACTTCTGTACCCCCAGTCTCTGCCTTGAGCCTCTCCCAAACCAAATCCTGTGCCTTCAGTCCCTTATTCCCTGCCCTCACTCCAGCACCTTCCACCCCGTGCAGCCCCTGCCCTCACTTCTGCACCTCCACTCCCTGCCCTGAGCTCCCCTCACCGAACACTGTGTCCTCAGACTCCCACCTCCTGCCCTCACTCCAACATCCTCCACCCACTTTCCTGAGCCTCTCACCCCTCCCAGCCCTCTGCCCTGACTCCTGCACCCTACCCCCTGCCCTGAGCCCACCATGAACCCTATGCTTTCAGCCCCCCACCCTGTGCCTTAAGTCCTGTGCCCTCCACCCTGCCATGAGCCCCCAACTCTCCCAGCCCCCTGCTCCCACTCCTGCACCCCACCCCCTTTTGATTCTAGCAAAAGACAGATAAACTGTAAATTTTGTCTACCAATAAACTCTATCGTTTGAATCATTTTTCTTGTTTTATTAATACAAACTTATTTTTCCTTCATTTTTGAAAAAATACAATAATTTAACTAAAGCATGTACATTTTCCTTTTATTTTCCACACAAACAGAAAAAGCCATTACTTCACTTAAGGACCTGAGCAACGTCAGGAACATCTGCTAGTATACATATAAATGTTACTATATATTTTAGACATGTGCATCTGTGCGTCCCTTTTTTCAAGAACTCCTCCTAAATGGTAAGAGCTAGGACCAACAAATCTGGTAGGCAGCTTCCTCTTATCACAACTTAAAGCAAGGTCAGGGTTTGATTGTGCCAGGATAATAGGATGTGTGTGTGGAATGCAATTGTTTCGTATCAAACAGCAAGAGAGGAGTGTGATAGCCTGTGCACTTGGGGGGAAGCTGGTGGGTGGCTTATGTGCTGCTCCATCCCGCCCCAGGCTGGCTCTGGGGAACAGCCCCTCCTGCCAAGGGGAGGTGCCAGTGGGCAGCCTGCACAGGCCACCTGTGCCCAGAGGAGAAGCCAACAAGTGGAATGCGCAGCCCATCCCTACCCTGGGCTGGCTGCAAGGAGAGGCCAGCAAGCAGGTTATAAAATGCCCCCTGCCCCAGGCCAACCCTGGAGAGAAGCTGGAGGCCAGGGTGCATGCCTCTTCCCCCTCCCAGCCAGCCCCGGACAACACTAGTTAAGTCTTTTAGTAAATAAATAAAGAGAAAGAATGAAAGTGAAAAAATTCAACCAACCATTAAAAAAGTCCAAAACCCTACCCTAAGGAGTGCTTTTACCCCCAAGACTGGGAAGAACTAAAAGTCCACTAGGGACATTGGTAGAGCTAGTGATTTTACATGGAAGATATTCCAATACTACAGTGATAGATGGTAATGATAGATAGAATATTATTATACTCAGTTTACAGGTTGTGATAGATAGGAGGAGTGCTGGCCAGCACCCAGTGACTAAGGGGTTTAACTCAGGTAGCCAGTAAGGCTGTTGGCAGGGAGTCAGAAGAACCAATGGGGACAGAGTGCTGAAATTTGAATTGTAGAAGACACTTTGTGTGTTTTCTTTGTGTGGGAGAGGTAAATCAGGAGTTGAGAGACACAGAATGATTTAAACCCATGCCTCCAAGGAATTCAGGGCATGGAAGGGGACTGAACCAGGAAGGGATCATGAGTAGAAAGGGGGAAAGTGTATCTAGTCGTGATCTGGGTATTTTTCTTTATTTTTGTGGATTGGTTTGCACTGCTCTCTATGTGAATCTATGCTTCCCCTTCCCCATTCACTGTCTAAGAGTTATTCACAGAAATTTTCTCTGTGTTTTAATTTGTTTTACTTAGTTGCTCTGTAACACCTGGCAATCAAGTATGCTTTATCTGTTTTGAAATAAAAATCACGTTTTTAAGGTGGTGATTTGATTTTTGTGTCCTGGAAAGTAACAGGAGGTCTGTCTGTGTGTGTCTGCCTGTCTAGACTGAGCGAGCGGTAGCTACCAGAGAGTGCAGCTTGTTTTTCTCTTTTCCTTTTTCAAGCTCTTTTGTGGCAAAAGAGCTTGGGGTACCCCTGAGGAAGGAATTCAAGTGTTCCCTCCTGTTTTTTTCAAGGTTAAATAACTTGATGAAGGCAGCTTTTGTTTATTTCTCTGAGCCAATGTATCTGTGACTCTGCTGGGGGGGTGGGGGGTTATAAGCAGAGCCTAAAGTCTTTGTGAGTCCCCACCTTCTGTACTCAGAGTGGCAGAGTGGGGAACGGCCCTGACACAGGTAGATGCACTGAGGCATAGAGAAATTAAGAGATTTTTCCACGGTCATTATCAAACCTGGAAACAGAAACCAGGAGTCACAACATTATTACTACTTTATTCTCACCACTAGACAACACTCCTTCCTCAATGCAAGCCAGACAGACTAATCCTGTGCATGTTCTTCTATCTGCAGCAGGTAAAACTTGAACTCTCCTCTTTAGATTAGAATCTATTATTGTACTTTTTGAGTCTGGCTTTTTATTACAAAGTGTCAGACACCTGAGTATCAGTTCCCTAAATTGATCTGTCATTAACAGGTTTAATACCCTCAGCACTTCACCACTTCACTGCTGAGGGTATACTGCTGTTTTGTATACTCACTACTTCATTGCTGTTTTGTATGCTCCTTGTATTTTGAGCAATGGCTAAGCTGTCATTCTCAGATTCTTTGTGCTCACTTGCCTGCTTAACTGCCTCATTGATCCATAGATGTGTTAAAACACCCCACGAGAATCACCTGCAACCAAAGACTCTTTTTTAGCCTCTCAAGATGCCTCAGATCTGTATTCCTGTATGAAGCTAGCTATTGTCATATCAGTTTACATTCTCCCTCCTTATGGAGTAGAAGGGTTAATAGACTCCATAAGGAGGCTCCAAATCCTTGCTGCTCCCATTTTACTCCACCCCACCTGATACTTGACAACCACATGGGTGAAAAGCTGAGCAGGAGAAACCCATAGACTCATAGACTTTAAGGTCAGAAGGGACCATTATGATCATCTAGTCTGACCCCCTGCACAATGCAGGCCACAGAATCTCACCCACCCTCTCCTAGAATAATCCTCTCACATATATCTCAGATATTGAAGCCTTCAAATAGTTTGAAGACCCCAAGATGCAGAGAATCCTCCAGCTGTGATCTGTACCCCATGCTACAGAGGAAGGCGAAAAACCCATTCCACTATTTGTTGTTACTATCAGCAAAGCTGGAAATGTGTGAGCTGCTGCAGAGGCAACAGGATGGAACACAAAACATTGTTTTTGCCTAGTTCCCCAAAATAAAATTAGTCTGTTTTTTGGAGGTGCACATACAGCTCCCATTGAAGATGTGATTAGGCATTGAGAAGGATAAGATGAGTTACAAGGGCTTCAGGTACCTTGTTTGGTGGTCTTCTCATGGTGGAGTGAACAGATGTATGGGGTGGGAGAAGGGAGAAAGACGGAGAGAAAGAAAGAATGAGTCGCAGGAATAAAAGGTTAACAGTACAGTTTTTATTTCTTCTTCTGAAAAGCAAGGCAACAAGAACCAGATATTTAAAACTTATTTGCTGTAAATATGAAGACATAAAATAAATTGTAATTTCTGAAGTCAAAATATGCTGGTGTGTGTTGCATGAAAAAGCCTCCGCCTGAGCTTACTTGATTTATATACATGGATTTTCTGAAACTACACCAAACTGTAAGGTCTAAGGTTTTAAACTGCAACTTATTGTGATCCTTGTCAAACTTTGTAATCTGTGTAACTCTCAAATTTACTGTAAACTGCAATTTTGTAATCTTTGTAACTCTCAGCCACCTTGCTTGTAACTTTCCCTAAACTGCATTCTCCCCTGGGTGAATGGAAAGAGTGTGAGAGTGTGTTTGAAGAAGGCTTGGAACAATGGAGCACATTTCAATGAGTCATCACAGTATGGGCATGCTCCCTGCTGGATAAAGGGAAGTCTGGGCATGCTCCCTGATGATGAGGTGAATGAGTCACAGGAGCCATTCAGACACTATATAAAGAGAGGGAGCACATGTGAGACTCTCTCTTTTTTCCTTCCTCTGATCCTGAGAAGCTCCACTCCAGTGTCTCTCCTGACCAGCTTCCCCAGCCATGATGAGCAGACAGACCCTCCAGGATCCACATACCTTGGCTCCTTCTGCAACCCATATGTCTGTGTAAGTGTGTGAGTGCCTGAGGGCAGGAATGAATGGGTGTGAATGAGTGAGTGAATGAATGGAAGGGTGTGTGCTTGCTGGCTTGTCTCTGTGTGTGTATGTGTGAGAGAGAGAGAGAGAGAGAGAGAGAGAGAGTTCTATCTTCTTTAGTTTAAACCTTTGGTGGCTGCTTACTCCTCTTCAGTTTTACCTAGTGGAAATAAACCCATACTAGTGTAACCCTGGTGGTCTCCAGTGAGAATATTTACGCAATAGTGTGGATGGGAAGAGGATGGATCTGCTCATCAGTGGTGTCAAGAATATGCAATTCATTTTTAAATCAGCACCCATCCCATGATCAGAAATCATTTCAACGCCATCCAATTCATAAGAATGTGGCTCTGCCTAGCTTGTTAGAATAAAAATATATTAGTATTATATTTATGGAATTATAGTGTGGAATCCCAGAATTTAGGAAGAAATCAATGGAAACTCAGAAATCAATGAAAGCTTGAGCAGTTGCAAGTGTCCATTTTATTTCATAACACAGAACTAACTAGAACCAGCCCAAACTGGCTGGGCTGACCCCTAGTAACCTAACTCAGTTACTGTAACAATAAGATCTATATCTACAACCCAATACACAACATATTCCTCCCCCCATTAATAAAAACGTCCCTTTAATAAAACAAACACTAACTATAGAATGAGAATAGACTGCCACAAGTTCCCAGCTAACCCTGTGGGGTTATTGCCCCATCTGTGAGTTAACCTCAATTAAACATCCAGCCATTGAAAAGGCCTTCTTTCTCTAGGTGGATTACGGTGGACGTCTGGCGTTCTTGCACCCAAAAGTGTTATGGGTGCAGGCCTAATAATGGGCTGGGAACTCGAAGTGCGAACAGGTGAGGCTGTCGGATCAGCCTGCTCAGGGAAGGGGTTTATGTTCGCCGCAGGTGGTGATGGAGGAGGAGAGTCAAGAACAGGGATTCTTGACATGGTAGCTCACCGGTAGTGGGGAGGTGAGGAAACTCAACTGGTGATGTGTTTTGGGAGCAGGCATAACCTGGCAATAACTGAGCTACATGCTGCCACGACCAGATGAGATCCTTTGCAGTCCTGACAGTATAGGAAACAGGTCCTGTTTCAGCAATAATAGTGGCAGGGACCCATTTTGCTCCAGAAGCATAGTTTCGAGCCAAAACCAGCTCTCCAGGACTAAAGGTTCAGTCTTTTGCTCTGGATGCACGCCTGATGACTTGACCTTGCTGTTGATGTTGCACAATTTGTCACGGTTCAGAAGATTTCAGCAAATCAAAGCAAGTGTGCACTGACGTCCCATCATTAGAAAAGCCAGGGACATTTTGGTTGTAGCATGAGGTGTGCTTCTATAAGATGGTAAGAAGGTGTCCAGATGCTTTTGCATGTCCTCTAGCCAATTTCAAAGCTTGTTTCATTGTCTGCACAAACCTTTCAGCCAATCCATTTGTGGGTGGGTGATACAGTGATATGATGGATCCCGTTTGCTTTCATAAAATTTCCAAACTCCTGAGAGAGAAACTGTGGACTGTTGTCATTCACAAGTTGTTCTGGAAGACCGAAAAGACAAAAGATTCCCTGTAGTTTTTTGATAGTACTCTCAGCAGTAGTGGAAGGCATTATAGAGACTTCTGGCCATTTGGAATGAGCACTTACCACCACCAAGAACATGCCATTTTCAAATAGGCCAGCAAAATCAACGTGAATATGTTGCCACGGTTTTTCAGGCTTGCATGAAATACAAGCTCTTGCCTTCTCTTCAATGGCACCATCCAAGCCAGGCCACCAAAAATAGCTTCATGCAATTTCTTTCATGCACACCATTCCACAGTGACCTGAATGCAGCTGTTCTAACATCTGTTGTCTCAGTATCTTTGGAATAATGACATGCATTCCACACAACAAGCACCCAGAATGGATCGATAACTCCGACCTCCTGGATATGTAGGGAACAAGGTTGGGTGAGACCTGAGAGTGCCGTAGAGATGTTCCATACATCACTAGATCCATAACTTGGGACAGTACTGAGTCAACACAAGTTGCTCTCTTAACCTACGCAGCAGTGATGGGCGTGTTCTCTACTTGTTCAAAGCAGAAGATTTCCTTCTGGCCACTATCTTGATGTTTGACTGGAAAAGGCAGCCTAGAGAGACCATCTGCATTCATGTGCAGAGTGGATTTCTGATATCTGATCTCATATGTGTGTCCTGAAAGCCACAATGCCCATTGTTGCATGCGACTATCAGCCAAAGGTGGAATGCATGTGTGTGTACCAAAAATTGCCATCAGAGGGTTGATGGTCAGTGAGAAGTGTAAACTTCCGTCCAAACAGGTACTGGTGAAATTTCCAAAGCCCGAAAACGATTCACTTTCTTTTTGGTCTCTGTTATGGAACATATACCTTTCTGCAATTATCAATGGTTTTGGGGCATAATGTGACCCCAGGATTTCCTCAATGTCACTGTAAGATTTGGTCTCTGGATTAACTGGGAGCAGCAAACTGCATAGCAGAGAGTAGGTCTTAGCCCCTACAACACTTAAAAATATTGGCAACTTCTTCTCTTCCTTAATGTCATTTGCAATAACAAAAAGTTCCAAATGCTCAGTATATACATGCCATTGCTCTATAGTCTCCTGAAAAGGTCCCAGTGGCCCTGTAAGTGTAGCCATGGCTGTTGCAACTTTTTTCTTTTTCTTTCTCTCTTTTACATCCCATTCTCTTACCCTGTGCACCCTTCTGCACCCAGCCTCCATCTTAGACCCCACTCATCCTCCACACAAAAGTGCGGCCCTTGACCATTTTCCAAAACCTTAGAGTGGCTCCCTACCAAAAATTATTGCCCACCCCTGGTTTACACAGATTACATCTCACTGCAAATTCAGTCTCATCTACAGGAATGTCTTTATGTTCCAGCACTGAAACATGAGCATCATATGACCCCCTTCCATTCTCTTCAAACTGGATCACATCTGTTCTTCCTCATGTGTGACAAAGAGAATACTCGAACAGTGGCGGGAAAGGATAGAACAGGGTCTGTCTAAAACATAAGCTACATTTCAATAGATGCCTTGGAAATTGGTGAAGGCCATTCAGGGTTTGTCACAAAAGATATTAAATATTGGTCCTCAATATGAAGAAAATTATGTCGTGAAAGATAATTCTATGAAGCTTTCTATGAAGCTCAAAACACTTGCCCACCAAAATAAAACATGCCTGAAAGGTGAAACACTGACAAGTCTACAGACCATATAATATCTTTTTCATCTAGGGCAAAGAAAATACTAGGTAGTTTTAGATAATTAATCTTGGTACATGTTAAACTTCCTTAATTGTGCTCAGCATAGAAATAAAATGCACAGAAATTAAAAAGTATATTGGCTGTCTCTTAGACACAGGCAGCCTGGGAAGCATTCAGTACTCCAGGTTGTGACAATTATGATCAGTGAGCCAGAAAATACTTGTTAACACAGTGAGACATAATGAAGAAATGTTTGTTTGGGTGAGATGTTGTGGTGGTGTCCTCCATTTCTGGATGAAAATACACTCTGAACATTTTTGGCTGAGTCATCCTATCATCTGTGTGGACTCTTGTTCATGTATAGAAATGTTTAATAAAGGAATGACTTAAACTTTGTATGCATTATGCACTGTTTAGCGATGTGGCTGTGTCACTAAGGCTGTGTCTGGACTACACCTCTCTGTTGACAGAGAGACGTAGATTAGGCACATCGAAATTGCTAATGAAGCAGGGATTTAAATATCCTGTGCTTCACTAGCATAAACATGGCTGCTGCTTTTTTTCGAAATGGAGTTTTTTTGAAAAAACCCCGGCAGTCTAGACGCAGATCTGTTGAAAATAAACCCTTTTTCGAAAGATCCTGTATTCCTCAAAAAATGAGGTTTACAGGATCTTTCGAAAAAGGGTTTATTTTTCAACAGATCCGCTTCTAGTCTGCCGTTTTTTTGAAAAAGGTCCATTTCGAAAAAAAGCGGCGGCTGTGTTTATGCTAATGAAGCGCGGGATATTTAAATCCCTGCTTCATTAGCAATTTCAATGTGCTTGATTTGCATCCCTCTGCCAACAGAGGAATGCAGTCTAGACGTAGCCTAAAAGTTGGGCAGTGTAGCTGCTATCAGTTTTTTTGCTGTCAAAATACTTCTGCCTCCAATGAGCAGTATTTGTTCTCCTGCTGACAATATGCCATTCATGGTAGCACTTGTCATGACAAAACTTTTGTCTTTCAGGCTATGTTTACAGTTTACCTCCGGTATCCCGGAATAGCTATTCTGCATCTTAAGAGCAAGCCTGTTGTATTGAAATATAACAAGCTCACTATTCCAATGTCCCTGTAAACGTCATTGCATGAGGGTTAAGGAACATTTCAGAATAGCGCTTTATTTCGAGGTAAGGGTGCTGTATAGACGCACCCTCAGTGGGTTTTTTTTACACCTCTGAATGATAAAAGTTTGTCTTTCAGTTGTCAGTGTAGACATAGCCTTACTGACCTACCATAGTCCAAACAGTTGAAAGTTTCCTGGAAATAGGTACTGCCTATCCAGTTTTGAATCAGATGTATTTACCCACATGTATTTACCTTTACCCACATGTGTAAATTGCTTGGAGTGCTCCTTTGTGTGTCAGTTTTATATATCAACTTTCAGATAGATTACGCCAAGTCAGGGGGTTCTTAAACTTGCGAAACACCTCTGCTTGAATTCCAAGAGCCCACAACCATGATGAGTGGTGGCTGAGCCAGGAGAAACCAAAGCAGGGAAAATATTTTTGGATTGAACAAATCTTTGTATTTAATGATAAAAGAAAACTACAGGTAGTTGGAATAATTGTAAATGCATTTTTATCATAACAAATAGCATCTTTAAAATATGGACATTTTGTGTAAAAATCTAATTTACTTTTCATTATTGGTTCTGTGTAGGGGGTATGTGTATTTTAGATAATCCTTTTTGCATTTATTTTAGCTTGATCAAGACTCAAGAAAGTACATTTGTTAGTTTCACTTTTGTTTTTAGTCACTGTCTAGTCAAGTTTCAATTTCAGGAACTCATGATCTTTGTCTCATGCTACAGTGTTTGTGTTGAAAACAAATGCATGGGAATATTTACTTCTTAAAAAGATACTTTGAATTTTAAAAATCAAGGCAAATATTTGTGATCTTAGATTTTACAATAGGCTTCGTAAAATATAAACTAAGTTTGGGGACAAATTTGACCTAGCAAGTAACCTTTTAATATAGTTAAACAGATTTTTCAGTAGAGGACAACTCTATATATACACAAATTAATTTGTGACATGATGTTATTATTATAAACTTTACTTAGATTGTACTATATACATCAGTGATAAAGGTACGTCTGTTTTGTTTGCACTGTATTGAAGAGTTGTCTTATGTTGAACAAAATCCACTCTGAAAATAACAGCCTGGCAATTTCCTTACTTGCTTTTGATGAGTCGTTGGGGGACAACCGTTTGCAGGTGTTGACCTACATTTGTGTAACTGAAAAGTTAAGGAAAGTGCCTCTGAATTATCTACTCAGCTACACTAGTACAAACTACTTGCCTTTGAAATGTAAATAGCTTAGACCTAGATGTGTAAGAGCAGCAATACTGTAGTCAAATGTCTGTCAGCGTCACATTACTTCAGAAAAAAAAATGTGAATTTAAAGTCCTGGTGAAAGGTATAGACTGACATTCCAAATGCAGGGAAATTGTTCTTAATCATTTTGCTTTCTGGTGCTTATGAAGCAAAATGGTACACACAAATCTAATTTTTATAACATTTTGCATACATATAGATGTTGTCCTGGCCTAGAGAACACACTTTGTTCTAACTATAATGATCTGATATTTTATGTTTTATTATTTTTTATCTTTGAAGTTCTGTTTCTGTTGCATTCTGGAAAAATATGGGCTCCCTCCAGTGGCCAAAGTAACACCTGTGCTCTAATTAGTGTTACCCAAAGACAGTTTTTCTGCCTGCTTGTTAAGGTATTGTCTTTGTATTAGAAGTACTAAATTCAGACTCGTTTAAAATTGTATTTTTATTTAAAATGTTTTTCTTTGACATATACCAGTAATTTTTTCAACCTATAAGGTTTAATCACTTCAAGCTATTCCTTATTGATTTAAGATAAATTGATATAAACCACTTAAACCAATTTGATAAGAGTCCTCACGTGAGGGTTGTATTATTTTAACTAAAGCAGTTTTAGGTACACATTTTGTGTGTAGTCAAGAAATGTTTTTTATCAGAGGTAGTTTGCTGAATATTTACCTCACTGATTTGCGCCTGCAGGAAGTTAAAGGCAGGAGTGATCAGATTTGTACCCACAATTCAGGTGCAGGTACAATTTATATTCACAAAAGGGTGCCCATCCTTAAAAAACTTAGAAATTGGTCCTGACCCTGCAGTGCTTTCTCAGTCAAAACTGCAATTTAACCTATACGAGTTTTGCCCGAGTAAGACACACTCAGGTCCATACGCCGTAAAACAAAAATCGATTCAAAATAGGTATTGGCCCTGGTACATTTTGCGCTGTCACTTGTGAGCTTCGTGGGCAGTCCGTTAATACGTTTTATATTGACAATTTTCTTTTCAGCCTTGTTCACTGCATTGGTGTTTGGTATTGATAGATGTTGTATTTGTGCCAACTGTACTAGTGCATTTTGCAGTGAGCATCTATCTTGGCAATTTTTGCTTTGCTTCGCTTAAAGTCATTCATTTGTAAAGTGTCACGATCTGCATTGGCGCAGTTAGCTTTGGAAGGAGTGCGTGTGTGTTTTGTCGGTGCTGCATTTGAAGCCCGCACAAAAAAAAAGCATTTCCTCCGCATGGGTGCATCTTGCACATGCAACGTAAAGGGTGCACAATGTGCCCAGGTGGGAACCGTGTGCCTTCCTGCGCAGTGAGCTGACACACAACGTTGCACTTGCCAAGATGGACGGCGCGCACAGCCCTTGCGGGAGGAGGGAGAAGACCGGGCCAACTCACGAGTCCTTTGGAGCGCGCGCGGTAAGAGGAGAGGAACCAGACACTGAGTCGCGGCGCTGATTGGCTCTGCCACCCAAGTTATTTGCATGCCGCAGTTTGTCTTCCCCCGTCACGTGATCAGAGGGGGGGGTAACGCCGAGGCTTCCTGTTTGAGGTCAGAGAGGGGAGGGGGGAAGCGAGCAGGGGGCCTCTCTTTGGTCTCGCGCTGCCTGGTGGGGTTCTTGTCAGTTAGCAACAAAATGGCCGCGGTGGCAGCAGCTCTGCTCCTGAGGACGGCGACGGCGGCAGCTGCAGCTAGGAAGAGCGGGGGGGCCGGCACCGCCTGCCTGCTAGAGAGAACGCGCGCGAGACGCTGCAGCCCCAGCTTCTCCGCCACAGAGAGACACTGCCTGAGAGACGCTGCAGCAGCCCCCTGGGGAGACTTTGCTGCCTCATTCAGCCTCCTGCCTCCCCCCGGGGCGCAAGACTCCTGGGAACCCCCCGTCCCCCAGTGAGAGTCTCTGCTGCAGCAGATTCCAGCCTGCTCTGGGATCCCTCTGGAGGAGCCGGAGAGACCCCACTGGATCTCCCCTCGTCCCTCTCCTCTGGATCCTACGTGAGAGACACTCTGCTGGCCCCATTGGATCCCCCTGTGTGTGTGTGTGAGAGAGAGAGAGGGAGAGAGAGACACTGCTGGATCCTCCTGCTTGGATCACCACAAGAGAGACTGCTGGATCTCTTTCTCCCTCCCGCCCCCTTTGTAGGACCCCTTGCGAGAGAGACTTCATTGGATCCTCCTCCTAACTGGGTTCCTACTCTTGGATCCCCCGGCTGTGGCTCCATTTTTTGGAGGGGGGACTCTTTCAGCTCGTTTGTGGGATTCACTTTTTCCTTTTAATTTGCACTTTTTGAACACTCAGATGCTCCTCCATCTGGACTGAGAATCCATCAACACAAACAAAAAATAAACTCTCCCCATCCGCTTCACATCGTGAATTTCGTGGGTTTTTGTTGTAGCTCGAAAGCAAACGTGTATTTAAAAAAATATTCGTGTGCACAAGTCTAGCTAGGGACTTTCTTTTCCTTCCTTTCTTTCTCCACTGGAAAGCTAAAGCTTGTTTTGGAATTGAACCTGTTTCTCCTGCACTGGGACTGGATAACACCGAACCTCTGCTCTTCTGCTTGGATACTGTTTTCTTGTCGACTTGTTTTTCTTCTCTTCTGTGGCAGGTTGTGGGGGGAGTTGTTTTTTTGTTTTAGTTGGAGGGGGGAATTGAATTTTTTTTTCTGGCCGTGTGAGATTTTTTTTTTCGTATTCAGAGTCGTGAATTTACGGGTATTTTTAAAAGCGTTAAAATAAGCAAGAAGCACGTCAGAGAGACCTCTACAAGGTAGACGAAATATTCACTTGTTTCATTACAGAGAGACTGAGTCGAAAGCTGCCAAAGAGCCCCTGAAGGAAAAGAAGAAAAGGTAAGGAGTGATTGTTTTATATTGATCTGCAAACAGTAGAAGTTGGAGCTGAAAAATACCTGTTCAGTCATTGCGTTAGTACATGCCACACTTTCCCCTCTGGAGTCGAGGGCAGGATTTTTCACTATAACTGTTTTTTATTTTTAAATAGTACTTAAATTTTTCTTTTATTATGGGGACACTGGAACAAATACTGTAAGGTACTTCCACACAAACTATTCTAAGTTATTTAAGATATATTTTAATGCTAAATTATATTTGTTGAAAAATAGACCTTTATAAAAACTTGGTATTTCCATATACTGACTCTTTTTTACACATGCCTAATTTTTGTCACCTGTATTACTTTAATTGAAGTCTCATATATAGAAGTTAAACATTTCTAGATTTGCAGGAAGAGCCTTATGCGTTTGCTTTTTAATAATTGATAATGTATGTGTGAGTTGGTGTGGTGTTTGTAAACTAGTATAAAATAATTAGCTCTATTATAAAGCGAGGTCACCAGGACTGCTTTTGATCATAACCAGGTAGGTGAAACTTGAACATCATACTTGATCAGCTTCAGTTAAATGGCAAGAGCTCTTTAGATCCCTGTCTTTTCAATACAATTAAATTATGGTAACCACCATAATTTAGTCTCTGAATACTAGACATGTGAGATTATTTTTCATATTTTCATGAAGCCAAATTATTCTTATTAGCTTCAGTAAGAGCATCAGTCAGGAACAAAAACAGTGTTGTTAGGGTTGAGTGTTCAGTTGTTATCCTTGGATATCAAGAGGCAGTGGGAATGTATTAAAGGTATTTGAATCCTTTGTTTAATTTTGCAAGTTTGTGTGGAAGGGTAATCTCCTCCCTTATTCTGTAATTGCACATTAGTAGAAGGTCCAATCATGAGAAATATTGAAATATACAAATGAGAATATGAATTAGTTTATGCCTCATAAAATAATTTAATATAATTTTGTTGTCTTATATTAATTTAATATAATTTTTAATTTCAGCATTTAGTTTCTTTAGGAGTGCCATTATCTAGCTAAGTCATACTTTGATGTGGTTCTAGGATTAACTTTCTCTTCTTCAACATAGACTTTTTTTTTTTTTGAAAATATTGCACTGTGTGGATTCAGTTTATATAATTTCCAACTTTGATTTGTGTTGGAAGACAGCATGGCCATTTTTGCTTATAAACAAATTGAGGAAATATTTTTTCCTTGTATCTTAAACTAATTTGATTTTATATTCAGTGGAATCCAGACTGAAACTTAATTTCACCATTGGACTAATTAAGCTAGTTAAAACTCAATAATTGCTGCTGTTAGTGGTTTAGTTGCTTCTATATCTTAAAATGAGATGACTATTGGTGTACTAAGAATAATGAACAAGACAGCATCTGTTATTGGATACAGTTAGTCAAATGACTGACTTTAAAATCCTTAACATTAAATATTTCCTTGTTTTGAGTTCAGTCAGAGATAACCTTTGGTTTTTGGTTGCTGTTGTACATCATACTGGATTGTTTAAGAAATCACTGGGGTGATAAATACAGATATAGAAAAAAGTTATGTTGCTTTTCTCAGAAATGTGTGAGGGGTGCTAGGTGGGATAGTAATGGATACAACTTGTCACGATTTCTCAAATTCCCAATTTTTCCCCTTACCCATTAATTGTGACTTTTAAAATCTAATAAGCCTCCATTTGAACAACCACTTTCATCCATGAACTGTGATTTCAAAATGGTGTGCTGACAAATATTTCTGAAAGTTGCTCATCAAGTAATATTATTTTGTCATCTCCTACCTCTTATAAAATCTTTTCCAAAGTTGCTCTTCCCCCTTAATGGTAACTTATGTATAAATAGTTGAGGCTGGTGGTAGGTATTCCTACATCCTCTGTTTTACCAAAAAATAAAGTTGACACAGTTATTGGATATCCATATTTTTATAGTCAAGTTTCTTAACTTCTAAATTCAGGCAGTTTGGCTTCCAAAAAGTAAATAACTTCAATATTGGATAACTTGAAAGTCGAAAAATTAGTCACTCTGGGATCACATTAAATTCAGTTAAGGTTGTTAATTTATGAGATTGTCTGACCATTGTTAGGCAGACAAGGCAGGTGTGGGAATAGCTGTCAAATGAGAGTGGTCTCAATTCAGTTCCTGGTGAACAGGTACTTGCATCCCAAAAATAACTGTTGTATTGGCCAAGGAATGAATGGGCAAGGAGGTCTTTGAGACAGTCCCTCCAGGGCAAGGTTAAAACATAAATGAGAGGCTGTTTGGGTGGGTCCAGAAGTATGATATAGTTGTTTCTTTGGACAAATAAGACTGATCTAAGTAGTGTCATAGGCCAGATTTGTTGATGCAAAATGACTCTATTCAGAACTTTTTTCAGGTGTTATTGCATACATTTGATTGTTGCAGTTATAGCTAGTTATTGTGCAAAGAAGTAGAGTATGTATTGACAAATATTGTTAATGTGTAAGTGGACAGCTTAATAACATTTTTAATTCATGAGTAAAATGGGTGATGGGGTCCTTTACCATGTTCACTTGGAGTCTGTAGATTTGTTGTAGAGATTCTTTTGTGATTAGGAGGTTATCTGATCTATATCTTGGCTATTGAACCAAACATTTACCAGACAGCTTCCGAGGGGTAGTAGAGTTAGTCTGTAACTGGAAAAACTTAAGAAAAGGTCTTGCAAGACCTTAAAGAATAACAAAATACCATCTACATGTTTTGTTAGTCTTTAAGGTGCTGCAAGACTATTTGTTGTTTTTCCACTTACCAGACAGAAGACTACACGTATTAGCAAGAGGAAGAGTTGAAGGACAATGGAGAAGACTTCTAGTCTAGTCCACATGCACTGTCCCGGTGAGAAACCTAGTCCTAACAAAGTTTCCTAGCTGCTGGAAAGGGAAAGTGATGGAATTTCTGGCAGGGTGCTTGATTGGGGTCTCTCCTTCTTGGAAAGTATTTGCTAATTTCAAGCTCCATCCTTTTCAAGCTTTCTAGAAGGGATTTGTCCCCTTTCCATAATTGTCTGCTGAGCTGTGTGAATGGAAATGTGTACATCATCTTTCAATAAGCCTCTTGGCACTTGCTAGGAAGAGGGAAAGAAGAGGTAGAGATCTCGCTAACCTTCTGAGAAGATTTTTCCTTACTCCTAACAGCTAAAGCATGCTTTTGGTGGAATTTATGATCCTTTTGTTGAAATAGGAAAATAGTAAAATATTTTACTTTTGGTTTTTATATTTTGATAATTATGTATATTATCTTGATAAGTTCTTCCAGGTAGTTAAGATGAGTTTGAGAAAAGCATGATTGCTAGGCTCAATTTGAAGATTGTTTGTATTGACACAAAATATGGTGGTTTAATGGGTTGTGAAATGAAAGTGAAGCTCAAGATCAGGGTGAGACTAAAACTTTTCCCACCATGAACTACAGATTATTTAAATCTCTTGAAATAATTTGATATTAAATGTAAATTGAATTTAAGACATTTCACTTAGACTGCTTTGTAAGCTCTGTATTTTATCTAGAAATAACACAAGGCATTTGGAGGTCTAATTTTTGAAAATCTTGGTTGCTTAGAATTGTAATCAAATTGTGTTTTTCATACAGACTAATTTCCTTATTTGCTTTCTTTTAGAGAAAATAGCCATCCCTGTAAACTGCTTACATATCAATACTCAAGTTACTCAAAACACCTAAAGTCTATTATTAACATTACAGACTCTCTTTTTCATTAATGAGAAATCTAGATATTAAAACAGTGATCTGGAAATGTTATACTTTCAGTTCTAGTTCTGAAAGGTCAACAAGGATGACAGTGAGAATGGATAATACTTTAAATTATATTTATTTTCTCTGGGCAGCTGTCCTTGCAGTGATAAAAATGCACTCTTCCAAATGCTGTCATCTGGCCCCTTTCCAAACTAAGCTGAAGGAAGAGGTCAGGGTTGGAGCAATCTTTTGCTTCAGTAAAGGGAGTCTCTCAGTTGAAAGAATTGGTAGATAAAGTTCCTGTACCACTGGCTATGCAAACACTGCAGACTTAAAGTTAAAAAACAAAACCAACTCCCTCCTGCCCTGCAACAACCCCTTTTATTCAGAGAAAGTAGCTTGTTAATTTCCTATCTGTTAGTCTGCTACTGTCGTTCTTAATGTAGTATATTTAATTTATGCTAGCTTAATTATGGACAGTGGACAAGGTGCATACTACTTACTTGAAAAAAAGGAAAAGAAAACTTCAATTTTGTTCAATCTGTGGTGATACCAAACGTGTACTATTGGTTTTATAAAATTCAGATTACAAGATCATGGTAGCACCATCAGCTTTTCTCTTGACTTGGAAGTGACAGGTAGTAGTTTGTTGGTTCCTTAGTATTAGAGATGAATGATAAGGAAATCTCTTTAATGCCTGGTGATACTACTGTCTATCCCATTTTGTATCAGTTGGTGTCTTCTAACAATTAATGACTGGATGCTTTCAGCTGTATTAAGATATCAGTGAGGAGGACAATGACCTTTAGAAGAGAAAATGAATCAGGAGGTGCTGTAGAAATGACCATTGTTTGCTGTGCTGTAGCTGTGTGTTCTCAAATAAAATTGCATTACTAAAAGAATTTTGCTCTGCATAGCCTCTTTGATTTAGTGAAAAACTAGCTGCCTAGCCATAGTAATGTATAGAGGAATTCATTACTAAGGCCAATTTAGTGCTTAGGAGCAATATATGTTTTTGTTTTAGAAATCTTGTCTGTCAGAAAATCATGCTTTAGAGTTTGGCCTCTTACTATAAGCATATTTAAAAATGTTTTGTGTATAAAACTTATAATGTATATTAGTCATATTTTAGTTTTCAGGAAGCTGCTATAAATATGACCATGTATTAAAAGTTATTTTCTTTTGTATGTATCTACCACTTAAAAATTGCTTTAATGCCATTCCACTGTTCAAAATTAGGTTAGCTAAATTGTTGATGGTAGTTGGAGACTAAGTTTTTTGCTATTAAATCATGCTTGGTTTCTTTTTGAATAAGCATTCAAATCCGAGTGTAACTTCAATTTATTTTAAGGTTGTATTAATCTGAGTTTTTTATCAAGAAATGCTCTTGATATGCTAACTTTTTCTAAAAATGTTTCATCTGACAATCTGTTCCTTTTGAGTTTAATCTTGCCTCTTTCAAATCAAAAGCCATTTCTTTATGAAGATTTTCTTGACAATACTTAATATCCATCAAAAGATCTGTATCAAGTAGTTAGCTGAATATTTGCAATCTTCACAGTTCCAGGAATCTAAGCATAAAATTTTGAGTTGATTAACCTTGACCCTGGATGTGTCAGCTTTGTAACTTAACTTTTGTAAAGTCCTGTGTAGAGTGACGATTGAGACCTAGGAAATATTAAAAGTTTGAGGGGGTAATGAAGGCTGCTTTCTGAAGCTCTTTCCTTTTGTGGTTTATGGTCATAGAGGGCTCAGGAGAGTGACAACAGCTATTTGTGCTATAGCAGCGAAGTTTTATGGCTGGATGCCCAGATTGTCTAGCTGTCTGCACAGCACTGTCGTTTGTCTTTTGAGGTCTGTGGAGCTGGAATACATTTTAATATACAGATATCTGCAGCTTGCTGTTCCTGTGTTGTGAAATGTACATTTCACGTCAGAAATTTAAATCCAAATGAGATTTTTCTCTAGTTTATCAACAAAGTTAATGGAATTTATTTTTGCAAGGTTGGTTAAAGACTATTTCTCTTGTGCCTTGTCTGCACTATAGGGCACTATTATGGTACTGCAGCTGTGCTGCTATAGCACCGTGATGTAGACACTTAGGTCTGGTCTACACTAGGACCTTAGTCTGAAATACCTCCCACCCCGGTCAAATTTGTAAGCAGTGCGTCCACACTTCCAATCCCATTATTCCAAAATAAGGGGCCACGGAATTCAAACTCTGTACTGCTTTTCATGAGGAATAACGCTATTTCCAAACTTGTAAGTCTGAAATAGTATTAGTGTGGATGCTCTGGTGCCACTAATTTGAACTAATTGGCCTCTGGAGGCCTCCCACAACTCCCCAGAGTGCTTCCTGGGGCTCTGAGTCCAATGTAACATGGCCACATTAACGGAGCCTGTCTCAGACTACATTTGTTTCTTCCCCGGAGGGAGGGCACGGAACTTTGAGTTTGTAAAATCGGGTGCCCAGTAGGGATGTAATAGTGTAGTCGATTAACCGATAAGCAAAAGCTTATGGGTTAATGCTATAGACTACATGCATTCTCTCTTCCCACCCCACCCCCTCCCCCACACATACGTTTTTTAGCAGGCTGGCCAGCATCCTGACTGAGTCCTGCCTCACGCCGGTTCAGGGACCTACCCCCGCTGTGGCTCTGCATTTAAAATGTATTAGGAGCTAGGCAGGCAGGCACCCTGGCTCAGCTCCAGCTCATGCCTGGTCTGGGAGCTCAGCCCTCTGACAGGGGCTGTTGCCACCCTGCACTGCTGCCTTTGTATGAGAGGCAGCAGTGTAGGGCGATGGGGAGCCGGTTTTAAAAACCACCTCCCCTTGCGGATCAGCTCCCGCCTGGTACCTTGTACTGCCACCTCTGTATCAGAGGCAGCAGCCTGGAGTGGCATAGAGTTCCTTGAGAGTGGAGCTGGAGTGCATTAGCTGCTGGCCCCACCCTCAGGGGACTGTAGAATAGTAGAGTAACCGATAAGAATTAATGAGGTTAATCGACTATTCAGTTAACCAATATTTAACATCCTTAGTGCCCAGAAGTCAAATTTAGTACATTCAAAATAATCTTCTAGTGTAAACATGGCCTTATTTGGTTAAGGTTATTTGGCCTTATTTTGTCAATGTAGTAGTGTCTGTGCCAGGGCTGATAATTGGCTTAAGTATGTCTGAGAGGGATGAATTTCATAGCCCTGGGTGACACAAGTTGACCTAAGTTTTAGGTGTAAACTAGGCCTTGGCGCTTTCTTTCCATGTAAAAACATGTAATATCCTACAGCTAGTTTTTGTTTAGACTAAAGAGTGGACTCTTTAGAGAGAAAACTGATGCATATAGTTCTTATTCAAAGAGAAATGTACTTGGTAAATAAACTGTAGGAAAAACACATTTACAGGGTTAAAAATTTATTTTTGGACAACTATTGATAGGCTGATAGCAAACATAGACTAGGATAGTATTTTATTAGTATCAAACTGAGAGCAGTAGTCTATTAGGATGGCTATCCATCTTTTCATTGTGATCTCACCTGTAGATTAATGGGACTTGTGTTGGGTTTCCCATCAGGCTACTTGCTTGTGGGCCTTACTTTTTTTTTTTTTTTTTTTATAGTAGATACCTAGTGTGAGGGGTTAGATCACATAAATCCCCTAGGGATTGTCTCCTGGTTTGCTGAACATGCCTCTGATGCCCACCTGCTCTCTGAGGCGCCTCACCAACCTGTCCTATGGGGCCAGAAGCTCTGGTCTCTCCCCAGTCAAGGCACAGAATTGGGGTTATCACCCCCCCCTACAGAGCAACACAAAGAACCAGTTCAGTTCTGGGAGGGCTAAGCTATAAGGGCTTGACACACAACCCTCAAAAGGGACCGACCTCTTCTCCCCCACCCCCAAATCCGTCTTACCCCGTGTAAAAGTTTTATACAGAGAAAGCTCATAAAGTCCGCTCTGTTTAAAAATGAGAGAGAAATACACCATGGTTGCTTCCCTGCCCCCCCCCACCCCAGCTAACACTTGTTTATTATTGGTGTAAATAATTGATTTTATTAAGAACAAAAAGTAGGATTTAAATGGTTGCAAGTGAAAACAAACACCAACTAGTTCTAATCCACTAAGAAACTCGTTACATGTAAATTCGCACCCTAAACAGCTGTTCTTATCCCAGGTAAAAAGCTTTAAGTCAGAGTTGATCTTTATTATGGCCTGGGGTCTATAGCTTTTCAGAGTTCTTCTTAATCAAATATCCTCTTAGGGTGGGCCAGGCAGTTTCAAAGGCCAGTTGAACACAAAGGGCTGATGGCTTCCCGTTGCTTAAATAGACTTTTTCCCAGGGCAGAAAACCTTTGTTCAGTACCCTTTGTCCCCCATGGGGGGAAAAACCTGGTTCAAGATGGCTTCCAGTACCAGGTGGCATGATCTCCTGTCTTTCTAGGACCAACCACAGTTTGGGCTTGTGTAGGACAAACATGACCATTCACAGGTCATTAATTTGAGTATTGAGTCATTAAGTAACTGAGGATCATAACAGCCTTCATTAGCACATGTATTAACAGATTCATGCTTTATATGTCAAATTTCACAAAGAAAAATAATAATGCACAAAAATACACAGTTACATCAGATTTTAACTGTAAAATTGATGTTACATGATTTGTTTTGCCTAAACCATGTTTGAGGTTATGCATATTCATATCCATAAGCCAATTTTCATAAAGCATTGGGGAGCATGACACCTAGTACTAGTAGATACCTACTGAGGAGGAACTTCACTTTTCTTCCTGGCTGCTATTTCCTTTTCCACTTCCTTTATTCTTATTTGTGTAGTCCAGTAGTCCCCAACCTTTTGGGGCTGCTGGGCGCCTGGGGGCGGGGCCTCGCACGCGCTACGCGCCCGGGGGTGGAGCTGTGCATGCGCCACACACCAGGGGCCGGCACCGGCATGTGCCACGCGCCCGGGGCAGGGGCCGCCCATGCTCCTCGTGCCAGGGGCCGGCACTGGCATGTGCCGTGCGCCCGAGGCAGGGGCCGCCCATGCTCCTCGTGCCCAGGGCCGGCACTGGCATGTGCCACGCGCCCAGAGCAGGGGCCTCCCATGTGTCCCGGGGCCGGCACCGCGCATGTGCCACGCGCCCGGGGGCGGGGCCGGCCCAGATGGTTCTGCGGGTGCACTTAAATGCCCCAGCGGGCGCTATGGTGCCCATGGGCACCTCGTTGGGGACCAATGGTGTAGTCTCTGTTTGTTTGCTTCTATTTTTGTGGCTTTTTGGTGTCTCCTACTGTGTGTTTTAGTATGGAATTCCAGTGATAGATGAGAGACTTTTTTCATTACTTGTTTGTGAAGGTAAATATTTACTCCATTTAGCTTTATTGACTAACTTTGAGGTAGTTATACAAGAAGATGAGTTTGTCTTAAACTGTTTTTAGTTCAAATTGTTAGCCGTTGGCGCTTCATCAGTGAGCGTTGGGGGCTTTTGGAGGAGCTTTTTGCTTCTCACTTGTGCGGTCGCCCACTGATTTATTTATTTATTTATTTTCTGTGGGTAAGTGACCCCCGACCCAAAAAGGGTTTACCACCTCTGTCATAAATAAAGAAAACATTGAAACCTTTTGTATTGGACATTATATTTTACTTTACTTTATTTAAAATGAAGTTTGATAAACTAACACGAGAAAGTTAAAACACTTAATCTGTTTTATAATTTAAATTAAACCGTTTTCACTAGCTGCAGCTGGTTCAGAAAATAAGGACACCATACTCAGCCTGTCC
Organism: Rafetus swinhoei; assembly: GCA_019425775.1. NCBI lineage: Eukaryota > Metazoa > Chordata > Testudines > Trionychidae > Rafetus > Rafetus swinhoei. The sequence continues at coordinate 8,221,046 of CM033438.1, forward strand.
TTGCCTCCCATCCTCCCTCCTTCTCCTGGCACATAGATCTGTGAATAAATTAAATGTCAGTATACCACTTCTGAAAGGTTGCTGATCCCTGTACTTAGGTAAGCTCTGCATCTTTATTTATTTATTAATAAAGCTGCTGTAAGTAGGACTATTATTGACTTTAAAAAGTGTCATCGACACTCAGACCCATACATAGTGGTGAAGAAGTCAAATCTTGGCACACCACCTCTAAAAGCTTGCTAACCCGTGCCCTAGCACATTGCCTGGGAACCAGATACGCGCGAGCCCTTTCAGTTGCTTCTATTTAAAGGGCTTGCGCTTGCTGGGCAGCTGGAAGCCACCTGTCAGGTGCAAGCCCTAACAGAAGCAAATGAAAGGGCTCCCAGCTCTGTCCCACTGGCCCGTTGCCTGGGAGCTTTCCGGGAGGCATGAGCCCTTTCAACTGCTTCTATTCAAAAGGCTTGTGCCTGCCGGGTGGCTGTCAGGCAACAGGTTAGCAGCGGGGCCAGGAGCTGCCAGCCATGCTATGTGAATTCTAAGCCTCCACCACAGACAACTCTGGGAGGAGGCTAGCCCCGGCACCCTCCCATCTGCTCCAGGTCTCTACCATTGGCCAGAAGTCAAGGGGCAGGGACCCCAGGCCAAGCGAAGCTCCCAGCAGGGTAGATCTTAATCCCACCCCTTCTGCCCGAGGACCTGCCCCTTCCGGGTCAGCCCGTGGCCACTTATGAAACGTGTGAAGTGGCCCCCCTTCCAAAATTATTGCCCACCCCTCCTCTAACCTGATCTTCCTTGGTAATATCAATAAGGCTGGGATGCTCATGGCCACAAATGCTCCACTCCCTGGTCCTGAACACGCTACCTGCAACAGAAAGGACATGGGGGCAGCTGTCCGCCACATAGCCCTACCGTCTGGGCTGCGTGGCTGCCGCCAGAGCTGGAAGCAGGGTTGTGGTGAGGCTGCCTGGCTCCAGCCTCGGGACACTGGGGCAGTCTGCAGTGCCACTCACCGGGGAGGAGAATTCTAGTGTGCGTGGCGGCGCTCACCTCGTAAGGACCAGGGCTCGTTAGCAGCTGGGGAACCGCTGCCATAGATCATTAGTATATAGATTGGTTTTCAACCATAGTACCACTTGATTTCAGAATAAAGGAATAGTTGGTGCAAAATGTAATTGTGCACTTAAGTAGACTTCTCCTGTGTTTTGGTAACTTAACTTGAAATGAAAGTAATAGAGGCCATAAATTTATGAAGTGCTTTGTAGATGGTGATTTAACTGCCAATTTATATTTTCTAACATTTATCATACATAATTAATATGACTGATTTTTAGATATTAGACTACTGAGTTCAGGGTTGCTGTTGTAATGGTTTGTGCTAGGGATCTTAAGAAGCTAATCGTGTAATCGATAAAATTTCTGTCAACTACATGATTGGTTGATAAAGGAGGAAGCCTCAGGGAGTTACACCTTCCTTCCCCCGCCATCCCTCCAGACCCTGTTGCAGATCTGCAGTTTACATGTAGTAAGAGCCAGGCTGCCTGCCGCGTGTCTTTTACTACATTTAACCTGCAGAGCCATAGCGGAGGTAGCTACTGGACCCGACACGAGCTGGGACCGAGCCTGGCTTGTGATGGGTCCAGCAGCTACTGTCCACGTGGGAGGTCCCTGGACCAGCTGTGAACAGGGAATGCTTTGAGACAGCCTCCCCTGCCCCTGCACTGTTGCCTCTAATACTGCGCGGGGGAAGAGGAGGTGGCATTGTGGAGACAGTGCTGCAGGGAACCGGTTTTTAAGCATTTGTGTTAGCATTTTGGCTGCTTTATCTCATCTGCAGAAACACAAAAACAAGTTTTAATACTGAAAATAAAACTGTTTAGCATAGTTTGATAGTGTTTTAAGTATTTAAAACCAGTAGTAATGTATATGCTGTTTATGGAGCCAATCTAGTGAGCTAGAATTGCAACATTCTGCTATGCCAGGGGAATAGAAGTGAATTTATAAGTGGTCTGTGTGTAGACTTGCAGGTAATGACCTTGATAGAACTCTTTCTGCATATTGTAACCAGATCTCTGATTTGGTCACTTTTAGCATTTGCTGCAGAGGACACTTGTTCTCTCAGGCTTTTCCTGAAGCGGGGAGGGGAAATGTAGAAGTTATGACTGAGACAATGATGGAGAACTGATGAGATAACCAAGAAGGGTGTTCATGGCAACTGATTACCAGGGAGAACATTTGTGGATACCTTCTACAGAGCTGGTATCTGTTATGTGGTTGTATTTGATGATAGGGATGTGAATGAGTAGACTAGTTGATTAGGCTTATTGGTTAATCTAGTCTATTACTCGCATTTCCCTGCCTCTTTATCAGATGCAGCAAGGGGGGGCAAGATCCAGTGCTGAGAGGAGCTGGCTTGACTGAAAAGCCAGTCTCCCCTCTCCCCCCAGCACCGTCTCTGAAGTGCCGCTTGCCCCTCCTTCCCCCACTGTCTCTATCAGAGGCAGCAGCGGGTGGTTAGGAGAGGCTACTGTGAAGCAGCCTCTTCCCAAGGTAGGCCGAGGCTCCCTGTGGGCAGAGGCTGCTCCAGCAGCAGCCCCTGTTCAGTGGCCCAGGTTGGCTGTGAACAGGGGCTTCTGGACTCAGTGTGAGCTGGGACCAAACAGTCCTGGTTCGCACTAGTCTAGGATGCTGCGCCTCTGCATTTGAATGTAGTAAGAGCCCAGTGGCTCTTACCACATTTAAAATGCAGAACCAACACGAGCCGGGACTGCTCAGTCCCGACTTGAGCCAGCTCCTGGAGCTACCCCCTGCAGCGGCTGTGCAGAGTGGCCTTTATTGACTAATCGTGTAGTCGATACAAATTGTACTGACTACGTGATTAGCCAAATAACTGCAATTTAACATCCTTACCCCCAAGCACTGTCTCTGCAGTGCCGTGTACCCCTCCCCTGCATGCTGCTGCCTCTATTTCTGAGAAGCAGCAGCGTGTGGTAGCAGGGGGCTCACCGGGAGTTCGGCCGTATTGCATTGGCTGCGGGGCCCCACCCCTTGGGCCTATAGAGTAGTTGACTAGCTGCTAAGAATTCATGTGATTAGTCATCTGTCAGTTAACTGAATAGTCAACGTCCCTATTTGATACCCAGAAAATTTTCAAGAAAACCCAGAGAGATGGGTCATTCTGGTGGCTATAAGCCTGGTATGTGAAAAGGATCCATCTACCATACTTGTAGCTTGGTATGTGGATGGTATGTTCATCATTTGTATAATTTTTGCTTGCTTAGTTCCCAAATATATTATTGCACTATTTGCACCTTTTGAAAAATTTGTCAGGCTTGATGACCTTAATGGGGTTGTACAGACTTATTCTTTTGTTGATGCTAGTGAAATCATCTTTCTTTCTGTGTATCTCAAAAACTTGTCTTTCACGAACGCAAGTTGGTCCAGTAAACATCTCTCTAGCACTGTTGTAGCAATTTCAAAATAGCATTTCAGCTAAGGATGGAGAATTGCTTGCAGAAACTTGAATGAAGCAAATCCCTTTCACTTCAGTGTTCTTGATCTTTTTAAGACTACCGAAACAAATCTTGAGCACAAAGTTTCAACTTGTGCACTAACTTAGTTCATAAAACTTGAAGAGGCCAGTAAGATATAATTAGAAAATAATGCTTCTTGGTTTGCCGTTTAAGGTTTCGGATATGTCCACTAGAGCTTTTAAAACCGTTCATAATAGAGCTTATAGGTGTTCTTCCTTTAGATATTTGAAGTTTAACCTCCTGCTGAGTATCCCAGGACCCCTGACATTTTTTTGTGACTCTGGATTAGTTCACTTGGGTCTTGCTTAAATTCTTCTTTTCATCCCCTTGATAAATTGAATTCCATATTCACAGTGCATTTAACTAGAATGGTGTTTGAAAAACATAAAAAAGGCACCTGAATTTACAAAAGAAGTAATTTAATTCATTGAAGAGTGGCGGTTATGTTTTTTGCAAGTTTAAATGTGGGAAGGAAATGAGTGCTTATTGTATTCCAAATCTTCCCAGAACATGGAACATTTTGAAACTTTTTTGTTCTCTATTTTGTTTAAAGAAAGATAAGGCTTACAGCTAAAACATTAGCATAGATCATGTACTTTTTGTTTTTTAAACTCGCTACCTATTTCATTTGTGCTGTTTGTAAAGGCACTTACAATAAAAACTCCTAGAATATTACAATTTGATGGAGAGGCTTAAATGAGGCTGAACTTTTAATTGAACAGAGTAGTTTTTTCCATCGGAGGTCCACTTTGTTCTCTTGGTATGGAAAATATACATAGCTAAGTGGCTGAATTTTTATATTTTTAGTTTCTATAGTTTTCATCTTTATTTTTTAAAGTGATCTGAGGCTACTGCCAAGCAAGTGCTTAAAGATGCACAGTATTTAAACATGGAAGGATGACATTTTTATTGGCACATGTTGGTAAACATTGATTTCACTCTGCATTCACTAACCGTCAAAATCCATCAATAGAGATTTATAGAGGCAAATTGAGAAAAATGCTGCTTGAGAATTTTAATTTCATGTAAATATATTTTTACTAAGTATATTTTGATATGCAATGTTGATGATTTTAGTTTTAATTGTTAAAAATCTATCTTCTCAAAACCCAATTCCTAATGGAGTTAAATCCATTGTCTGATCTCTGTAGTATCCCTACAAGTGTGAAAATGTAAATAGAAAAAAATGGCAAAAATGCTTAAAGAAACATTTCAGTGATTTATCTATTGCAATAAAAATATTCGTTTTGTTAATCCTAACAATAACTAGTAATTTTGCTATAAATTCAAATGTTCAAGGTTTTCATTGAGTACTTGTATAATAATCTATATTTGTAAAATGCTTTTTTTTAAAGTGTTATAGATATTCATGATCAGATTGTCTTTATTTCTTATCACCTGCCCTTCTTTGACACACACCTTGCTCAATGGCATCAGTGTGTCTGGGTCACCAATACAACATAGAATCATAGGGCTGGAAGAGACCTCAGGAGGTCATCGAGTCCAGTCCCCTACCCAAAGCAGGACCAATCCCAACTAAATCATCCCAGCCAGAGATTTGTCAGAGACTTAAAAACCTCTAGGGATGGAGATTCCACCACCTCCCTAGGGAACCCGTTCCAGAACGTCACCAGCCTCCTGCTGCAATAGTTTTTCCTAACATCCTAGACCTCACCAACTACAACTTGAAACCATTTGTCCTCATTCTGTCGTCGGTCACTACAGGTTTTACCTCCAAAAAGCAGCATTCTCTGGTCTGGCAACGTCCATCATCTGGCAGGACCACAGATGCTTCTGGACCAGAGAGCTGGGAGCCTAAAGACAGGAGGGCCAGCCTGGGCTGAGGCAGTAGGGTCAGGAGCCTGAGTGGGGGCAGCATGAGACCGAAGCCGTAGCCCCGCAACAGATTAGCAGCCCCCTGGAGTGTAGGACTGGCACTGGAGCCCTGCAGCAACTATGGAGCCAAGGTCAGAACCCTGCAGCAACTGCAGGGCCAGAGCCCCACAGCAGCCCCCTAGAGCCTGGGGCTGGGGCTGGAGCCCCGCAGCTGCCTCCAGATGCACGGGGTTGGAGCCCCACAGCAGGAGCTGGAGCCTCTGCAGCCCAGGAATCTGGCAGCAGGTGGGCAAGCAGCCCTGCTAGGTTGGGGGTTGGGGAGGATGAGGCAGGATGCTTGCTGTGGGGCAGCCTGCCAGCAGCAGGCGATGGGCTTGGGAGCCAGTGGCAGGAGACCTCCACCTGGTATGGCAAATTTTCTCGTTCGACTCCGGTCAGGTCTTGATGGTGCTGGTTCAGGCAGTTCTAACCTATACTGAGAACAGCTTCTCTCCACCCTCTTGGGAAACCCCCTTCAGTTACTTGAAGGCTGCTATCAAATCCTCTCACTCTTCCCTTCTATAGACTAAGTCCAAGACGCTCAGCCTCTCCTTGTAAGTCATGTGCTTTAGCCCCTTAATCATTTTTGTTGCCTTCTATCCAATGTGTCCACATCCTTTCGGTAATGGGGCGGGGGAGGCCCAGAATTGGAAACAGTACTCTATGTGGCCTCACCAATGTCAAATGAAGGGGAATAATCACTTCCCTAGATCTGCTGGCAATGCTCCTAATACACCCCAATATGCATTAGCCTCCTTAGCTACAAGGGCACACTGTTGACTCTCATCCAGCTTCTCATCCACTGTAATCCCCAGGTCCTGGGCTCACTGTGGCAAGCCTGCTGCCCTCCAAGAGCTCACTGACACTCTGTTTGCCCTGCTGCTGTCCCGGATAGAATCCCACAGCAGGACTCCCAGCTGTTGACCCCCGCCAACTCCCCCGTAGCTAGCCCACTTGGGCTTCCGGGCCACACAGGGCTCCTGCCTCCAGCCCTTCATTGCGACACTCTGGTTAAAGAACGTCCGTTGTGTTGCCAGTCCATGGATGTTGCCGGACTAGAGAGTCCTGGTTTAGAGAGGTTCATCCTGCAATACTTATTTTTTTTCTTCTTTTGCAATAGAGGGGGCATTGAATTGAGTGATAGCTTTCGTTATTAGTGTTAGTTAAACTAACACAATATAGCTTACTAAATAGTAGTGTGTAAATGCTTGTTCTTCAAGAGATGTCCTTGTGGATGCTCTACGTCTGGTCTTGGTGCTGTTTTGGCTCCTGGATAAGAGTTTTTCAAGCAGTCCCTGCATGGACTGTGCATGCGTGGCGCCAACAGCACATGCTGTGCTAGTTGGTACCGCACATGCGTGGCCCAAGTCCTCCAGTTCCTTCTCAACCGTCCTCTGCCTGAGACAGAGCTCTGCAGTTTTCAGCATTCTTCTCAGATCTAGATAGTTTTTGTTCTTCATGTTACATTTACTGGCTAGGAGGTGCCCAAGAAGAGGAGCTCCTGACTACCTGCTAAGAAACGGTCCCCTGCAAGGTTGAGGTCATCAAGTGTCAGTGCTCATGGCACCCCTGGTACCTCAAGCACCACAGCACAGCCTGCGGCTCAGGTGCTAATCCCAAAGCATCCAAACATCATCCTAAACTGATGCCCGCAAAGACCACCGCACCGACGACAACATCTGCACCATGGTGCTGACGAAGACTTTTGCACCTAAGCTGATGGCACAAGTATGTCCCATGGCATGATGATGTGCCCGACGGCACTGACCACTCTGACAGCACCCATGAAGTCTACGGCACCGAAAGCACCAATGAGGTGGTACTGACCAGGGTGTTGGCACCAATCATATCTTTGGTGCTGCTGACTTACCAGCGCTGTCTCCCCTTGGTATTGACCACTCTGTCAGCACCGCATATTCCAACACTGGAGATGCTAGCACCGATACTTGCGGCACCGTTGCCTTGCATGTGGCATGCAGACCTAGCTGTAACATCTGCTCTGCAGTCGCTGTTTTCGGCATCAACATATCGCCTAAATCCACGAAGTCACAAGTGGTATCCCCAGCCTTGTCACTTTTCTCAAGTGACAATGAAGAGGGCACATAGGCCTCTTTCTCTCCGTACTGTAGTCTTCCAGTGCAATACTACAAACCATGCTATGGCCTTCGGGGCTTACAGGTCCCTCATGATACAGAAACCCCTGGATTCAGCCCCTGTATCACATCCAGTTAAATGGCTTAATTGGAGCCCTTGAAGTTCTTACAGGAGGCATCACAGTGTGCAACAGCATCCTGTACAGTGAACAGGAAAACAAGAGCAAAAAAGAGCTCTCAAATCTGGAGACTTTCATAAAAAAACCTACCTTCCACACAAACTTCCATGTAGCTGGACTTTACTAAAACAACATGGGAAATTCACACTGCACACTTCACTTCTCTACAGAGGAAAAAGGACTGTAAGCTATCTAAACTCCTACTTGCCACAAGGGGCCACAATAGTGGTACCCTTAACTCACCTAGCAATAATGTCAATCTATCCAATTACATACTCAGGGCAGATTCTTTTGCCGGGCTATCTCGGGGACTCTTTTTGCCCCACCACCCCTACAAACATGATACAGTTTTGCGGTGCTCTGGAAGCCTACTTTCGCTGTCTCCGACTCTAGGAATACTTTCAACACAATACTGAACAGCGCACTGACACACAGATACCCTCTGACCAACAGTACAAGAAGAAGAATTCTGCATGGACGCCTCATGACGGTCAAAATGACAGACTGGACCTATACATAGAATGCTTCCGCCGATGTGCACAGGCAGAAATTGTGGCAAAGCGGCATCGCTTGCCCCATAACCTCAGCCATACAGAATGCAATGCCATCCACAGCCTCAGAAACAACTCTGACATTATAATCAAGGAGGCTGATATAGGAGGTGCTGTTGTCATCATGAATAGGTCAGACTACCAAAAGGAGTCTGCCAGAAAACTTTCCAATACCACATTCTACAGGCCACTATCCTTTGATCCCACTGAGGAGTACACAAACTACATCATCTGCTTAAGACACTCCCTACAAAAGCACAGGAATAAATCTACACAGACACACCCCTAGAGCCCCAATCTGGGTTATTGTATCTTCTACCCAAGATCCATAAACCTGGAAATCCTGGATGCCCCATCATCTTGGGCATTGGCACTCACTGCAGAACGGTCTGGATATGTGGACTTTCTACTCAGACCCTATGCCACAATCACTCCCAGCTATCTTTGAGACACCACTGACTTCCTGAGAAAACTACAATGCATTGGTGATCTTCTAGAAAACACTATCCTAGCCACCATGGATGTAGAGGCTCTCTACACCAACATCCCACACGTAGATGGAATATAAGCTGTCAGGAACAGTATCCCTGATGATGCCACGGCACAACTGGTGGCTGAGCTCTGTGACTTTATCCTCACCCACCACTTCAAACCAGTGGCACCGCTATGGGCACCCGCATGGCCCCTCAATATGCCAACATTTTTATGGCTGACATGGAACAGCGTTTCCTCAGCTCTTGTCCACTAGTGCCCCTCCTATTTACGCTACATTGATGACATCTCCATCATCTGCACCCATGGGAAAGAGGCGCTGGAAGAATTCCACCGTGATTTCAACAGTTTCCACTCCACCATCAACCTCAGCCTGAACCAGTCTACACAAGAGATCCACTTCCTGGACACTACAGTGCGAATAAGTGATGGTCACAAACACCACCCTATACCAAAAACCTACTGACCGCTGTGCTTACCTTCATGCCTCCAGCTTCCATCCCGGACACACCACACGATCCATTGTCTACAGCCAAGCACTACGGTACAACCGCATTTGCTCCAACCCCTCAGACAAACACCTACAAGATCTTCACCAAGCATTCTTAAAACAATAATACCCACCAGAGGAAGTGAGGAAACAGATTGACAGAGCCAGACAGGTACCCAGAAGCCTCCAGGTACAAGACAGACCCAACAAAGAAAATAACAGAACACCACTGACCATCACTTACAGTCCCCAGCTAAAAGCTCTCCAACGCATCATCAGTGATCTACAACCCATCCTGGACAATGATCCCTCACTCTCACAGACCTTGGGGGGCAGGCCAGTCCTCGCCTATAGACAGCCTGGCAATCTGAAGCAAATTCTCACCGGCAACTATATCCCACACCACAGTAACTCTAACTCAGGAACCAATCCCTGCAACAAACCTCGGTGCCAACTCTGCCTACACATCTACACCAGTGACACCATCACAGTACCTAACCACATCAGCCAGACCATCACAGGCTCATTCACCTGCACGGCTACCAATGTAATATGCCATCATGTGTTAGCAATGCCCCTCTGCCATCTACATTGGCCAAACTGGACAGTCCCTACATAAAAGAATAAACAGACACAAATCAGATATCAGGAATGGTAACATACAAAAACCTATAGAAGAGCACTTCAGTCTCCCTGGACACACAGTAACAGATTTAAAAGTAGCCATCCTGCAACTTAAAAACAGACTCCAAAGAGAAACTGCAAAGCTACAATTCATTTGCAAATTTGACATGATCAATTTAGGATTGAACAAAGACTGTGAATGGCCAGCCAACTACAAAAGCAGTTTCTCCTCTCTTGGTGTTCACACCTCCACATCAGCTGCTAGAAGTGGGCCACATCCTCCCTGATTGAATTGACCTTGTTATCTCTGGCCTTCCTCTTGATTGGTACTCCCTTCTTTTCATGTGCCTGTATATTTATACCTGCCTCTGGAATTACATGCATCTGACGAAGTGGGTCTTTGTCCACGAAAGCTTATGCTCCAATACATCTGTTAGTCTGTAAGGTGCCACAGGACTTCTCGTTGTTTATGCAGATTCAGACTAACACGGCTACCCCTCTGATAGTGGACAAAGACGGCTCTAGTGGAATGAGCTGTTAAACATAATGGTGGTTGTACACCCTTCAGAGTGTAGCATAGTCTGATACAGTCTGTGATCCATTTGGGTAGTCTTTGTTTCAATATGACTTGACTTTTTTACCTGCTTGGCAAGTGCCGCGAGGGGTTTTCCTGAAGATCTTAGTCCTTTACAGGTAAAATGCTAATGCTTGTCTAACATTGAGGGTGTGCATGAAAGCCTCAAATGCATTTGCGTGAGGCTTCGGGAAAAACACAGGTAAGTTTACTGTTTCATTTATGTGGAAAGAGGATGCGACCTTGGGTAAGTATTTCAGGTGTATGCAAAGAATGCTTATGGAATATTGTGATGGGTGGATTGGCCATGAGTGCAGCTGTGTCTCCCACATGATGAATGGATGTGACAGCAATCAGAAAGGCGACTTTCATGAAGAGGTGCGAAAATGAGCAGGAGGCAAGAGGCTCAAAGGGTGGCCTGGTTAGGGCCTGTAGCAATAACCAGAGTCCTACGAGGGTAGGGTTGTGTGACATCTGGGTGGAGAAGGAGCAGCCTCTTGGTTGCTGGGTGTGCAAAAATGGACCATTCCTGAATTTTGTGGTGGAAGGCTGTGATGGCTGCTAGGTGTACTCTGATGGAACAAGCGATGATTGTTTGAGACTAAGGAGGTAGTCCAGGATGAATGACAGGAGTACCGATATCAGGTCCTGACCTTCTCAAGGTACGCTATGTTGAGAAGCACTTCCACTTGTAGATGTAAGATGCACAGGTGGAATCCTTGCAGCTATGGATGAAGATTGTGTGTATGCTCTCTGAAAATTCTAGTTCTGAATGCGAGAGCCGTGGAGGAGCCATGCTGTTAGGTGCAGCTTGGGTAAGTTTGGGGGAGGTCTGTGATCACCAACCCGAAGTGATGAGATTGTGATTGGAGTGTGAACAGACATCCTGAGCAGGAAAGGATACCATAGCTGTCTCGGCCAGGCGAGGGCTATTAGTATGATCCTGGCCTCATATGTCCTGATCTTCTGAATGGTACCAGGAAAAGTATAACAAAGCTTGTATTTCCATGGAACAAGGAAGACACTCCCGAGCAATCCTCTCCTGATGCCCCCTCTGGTGCAAAACATTTGGTATCGTAAGGTGTTGCAAACAGGTCTATTGTTGGGCAGCCCCATCTGCGGAACAGGAGAGGTACCACGGAGGCATTAAGCACCCATTCGTGGTGCTGGGGAAAGAGTCCTCTGAGAGTGGGTTGGGGGATGTGGCTAACCCCCCCAGCTTGGGGTATCAATGGGGAAGGAACCAGATACATGCTGATGACGTGATGACATCATATACACTGATGATGTCATTCTGTCCTCCGGCAGGAAAAACTTTTTTATATATAGGAGAGATAATGGTCCCTTTTCCCAGTTGAATAACTTAGTCTGAAAAAAGGATGCCCTTTTCTGGTTAATTGTCCACATGGGCAGGCGTTGTAGAATAACTGTTTTAATCAACTTTCCTGTGTAGACAAGCCTTCAGAATCTTAAAATGCATGATGACAAAATCCTTTATTACATGTATTTAAGAACCGCACCAGAATGCACTGTAACTAGCAGCAGCAGCACCATTAGAATTAACTTAGAGTTTGTTTTAGCATAAACTGTCCCCAGAAGAGTGAGGCCATGTCTTTACTTCCCGGAAGATCAATGCTGTGGTGGTCAATTTTCTGGAGTACAATTTAGAGGGTCTAGGAAAGAGTGGCTAAATCGAATTCTGAGGGTGCCCCTGTTGATGCCGGAGCTCCTCCTACTTGCGAGGAGTAAAGGAAGTCAGCAGCAGCATTTCTCCCATTGATCTCCCTCTGTGAGGACGGAGCCAAAGCTTGGCTTAAGGTACGCCAAATCCATCTACGTAAAAAATGTAATTGGAATTGCTGACCTTAAGCTGACTTTTGGCTGCAGTGTAGACCTGGCTTGAGTATCAAGTTGTTGAGACAGCTTCATCGTATTAGCTTCAATTAAAATAGAAACAGTGATTTCAGGTGTGAAGGTGATCCTGGAAATGAGAACTGTTACATGAGTTGTGCATATCTGATGTCAGCCTGAAACAGACTCTTTTTTCACTTCCAAACTCTCAGACAGTTGTTATAAATAAGAAACCTAAACTGAAATATTTTATGGGGGTTAATGGAGCCATATCTAAAGCTTGTAGATGAGTATTTAGATGTCTAGGTCTCTCAATTTACCTGAGTTCTGACTTGTCACCCTTCTTGCTGTTCTAGTAGATTATTCCTGAGCAATATGAAAAAATATTTTGCTTTTAGGGTTGTGGATTTAAATAAACTATATTTTCAGGTCAATTAGTATGTGATAATAAAGTAAAACTCTTTGTGTCTGCTAGTTACTTAAAAGTACCTTTTAATGTGGTATTGTATATAATAGGGATGTGATGGTTAACCGTTTACAGGTAATACACTAATGAGCTTAGGCTCATCTGTTAACTTTAATGGTTACGTGAAGACCCCTTCCACCCCACACTGCTGCCTCTGTATCAGAGGTAGCGGGGGTGGGAAAGAGGCAGCAGTGGTATGTGTGGCCCCCCTCCCACGTGTAAATGTGTAACTGCTGAAAATTTCAATGGTTACACGTTTACCAAAATAAACACATTTTAACATCCCTAGTATGTATACTAAGAATTTTTTGCTTTATTTGCAGAGAGCTTTTATATTTCATAGAATACTAAGACTGGAAGGGACCTCGAGAGGTCATCGAGTCCAGTCTCCTGCCCTCAAGGCAGGACCAAATATTGTCTAGACCATCCTGATAGACATTTATCTAATCTACTCTTAAATATCTCCAGAGATGGAGATTCCACAACCTCCCTGGGCAATTTATTCCAGTGTCTGACTACCCTGACAGTTAGGAACTTTTTCCTAATGTCCAACCTAAACCTCCCTTGCTGCAGTTTAAGCCCATTGCTTCTTGTTCTATCCTCAGAGGCCAAGATGAACAAGTTTTCTCCTCCTCCTTATGACACCCTTTTAGATACCTGAAAACTGCTATCATGTCCCCCCTCAATCTTCTCTTTTCTAAACTAAACAAACCCAATTCCTTCAGCCTTCCTTCATAGGTCATGTTCTCTAGACCTTTAATCATTCTTGTTGCTCTTCTCTGGACCTTCTCCAATTTCTCCACATCTTTCTTGAAATGCGGTGCCCAGAACTGGACACAATACTCCAACTGAGGCTTAACCAGTGCAGAGTAGAGCGGAAGAATGACTTCTTGTGTCTTGCTCACAACACACCTGTTAAAGCATCCCAGAATCATGTTTGCTTTTTTTTGCAACAGCATCACACTGCTGACTCATATTCAGCTTGTGGTCCACTGTAACCCCTAGATCCCTTTCTGCCGTACTCCTTCCTAGACAGTCGCTTCCCATTCTGTATGTGTGAAACTGATTGTTCCTTCCTAAGTGGAGCACTTTACATTTGTCTTTATTAAACTTCATCCTGTTTACCTCAGACCATTTCTCCAATTTGTCCAGATCATTTTGAATTATGACCCTATCCTCCAGAGCAGTCGCGCAACCCCTCCCAGCTTGGTATCCTCTGCAAACTTAATAAGCGTACTTTCTATGCCAATATCTAAATTGTTGATGAAGATATTGAACAGAGCCGGTCCCAAAACAGACCCCTGCGGAACCCCACTTGTTATACGTTTCCAGCGGGATTGTGAACCATTAATAACTACTCTCTGAGTACAGTTATCCTGCCAGTTATGCACCCACCTTATAGTAGCCCCATCTAAGTTGTGTTTGCCTAGTTTATTGATAAGAATATCATGCGAGACCGTATCAGACGCCTTACTAAAGTCTAGGAATACCACATCCACCGCTTCTCCCTTATCCACAAGACTCGTTATTCTATCAAAGAAAGCTATCAGATTGGTTTGACATGATTTGTTCTTTACAAATCCATGCTGGCTGTTCCCAATCACCTTGCCACCTTCCAAGTGTTTACAGATGATTTCCTTAATTACTTGCTCCATTATCTTCCCTGGCACAGAAGTTAAACTAACTGGTCTGTAGTTTCCTGGGTTGTTCTTATTTCCTTTTATAAATGGGCACTAGATTTGCCCTTTTCCAGTCTTCTGGAATCTCTCCTGTCTTCCATGATTTTCCAAAGATGATAGCTAGAGGCTCAGATACCTCCTCTATCAGCTCCTTGAGTATTCTAGGATGCATTTCATCAGGCCCTGGTGACTTGCAGGCATCTAACTTTTCTAGGTGATTTTTAACTTGTTCTTTTTTTATTTTATCTTCTAAACCTACCCCTTTCCCACTAGCATTCACTATGTTAGGCATTCCTTCAGACTTCTCGGTGAAGACCAAACAAAGAAGTCATTAAGCATCTCTGCCATTTCCAAGTTTCCTGTTACTGTTTCTCCTCCTCACTGACCAGTGGGCCTACCCTGTCCTTGGTCTTCCTCTTGCTTCTAATGTATTTATAAAAAGTCTTCTTGTTTCCTTTATTCCGTAGCTAGTTTGAGCTCATTTTGTGCCTTTGCCTTTCTAATCTTGCCCCTGCATTCCTGTGTTGTTTGCCTATATTCATCCTTTGTAATTTGTCCTACTTTCCATTTTTATGAGACTCCTTTTTATTTTTAGATCATGCAAGATCTCATGGTTAAGCCAAGTGTCTTTTGCCATATTTTCTATCTTTCCGACACAGTGGAATAGCTTGCTTTTGGGCCCTTAATAATGTCCCTTTGAAAACTGCCAACTCTCATCAGCTGTTTTTCCTCAGTCTTGATTCCCATGGGACCTTACCTATCAGCTCTCTGAGCTTACCAAAATCCGCCTTCCTGAAATCCATTGTCTCTATTTTGCTGTTCTCCCTTCTACCCTTCCTTAGGATTGTGAACGCTATGATTTCATGATCACTTTCACCCAAGCTGCCTTCCACTTTCAAATTCTCAACCACTTCCTCCCTATTTGTTAGGATCAAATCTAGAACAGCTTCCTCCCTGGTAGCTTTTTCAACCTTCTGAAATAAAAAGTTGTCTCCAATGCAGTCCAAGAACTTATTGATAGTCTGTGCCCCGCTGTGTTATTTTCCCAACATATATCTGGATAGTTGAAGTCCCCCATCACCACCAAATCTTGGGCTTTGGATGATATTCTTAGTTGTTTAAAAAAAAGCTTCATCCACTTCTTCCACCTGGGTAGGTGGCCTGTAGTAGACTCCTAGCATGACATCACCCTTGTTTTTAATTCCTTTTAGCCTAACCCAGAGACTCTCAACACTTCCGTCTCCTATGTCCATCTCCACCTCGCTCCAAGTGTGTTCATTTTTAATATAAGGCAACACCTCCTCCCTTTTTTCCCTGTCCGTCCTTCCTGAGCAAGCTGTACCCTTCTATACAAACATTCCAGTCATGTGTATTATCCCACCAAGTTTCTGTGATGCCAACAATGTCATAATTGTACTTATTTATTAGCACTTCCAGTTCTTCCTGCTTATTACCCATACTTCTTGCATTTGTATATAGGCATCTAAGATACTGATTTGACCTTGCCTCCCAGTTTTGCCCTGATCCTCCTTTCTCTTTGCCATTATAGCCCATGCTCCCTCCCATTTCTGACCCATCTCCCAGGTCTCCATGTTCTCCACTTACCTGTGGGCTTTGCTCACCTGTCCCCATCGAACCCAGTTTAAAGTCCTCCTCACTAGGTTAGCCAGTCTGTGTCCAAATAGGGTCTTCCCCCTCCTTGAAAGGTGAACGCCATCTCTGCCTAGCAGTCCTTCCTGGAATAGCATCCCGTGGTCGAGGAAGCCAAAGCCCTCCTGGTGACACCGTCTTTGCAGCCAGGTATTCACTTCCAGGATGCACCTGTCTCTGCCTGGGCCCCCTACCTTCGACAGGAAGGATCGAAGAGAATATCACCTGCGCTCCAAACTCTTTCACCCGTACTCCCAGAGCCCTGTTGTCACTCTTGATCTGCTCAGTGTCACACCTTGCAGTATCATTTGTGTCCACATGGATGAGTAGCATGGGGTAGTAGTCAGAGGGACGGATAATCCTCGACAATGCCTCCGTGAGGCTGGAACAGAGGGAAGATGTGAGAGGGACTGGAGCACCAGAAGAGTGAGGTATCTCAATTGGGGGCCAATCAGTGAGGGTTGGGGGTTTTTGGAGGAGATTTTTTTGCTCTTCACTTGTGAGGTTCCCATGTTTCTGTGGGTCAGTGGCTTCCGACCCAAAAAAGGGTTCCCTGGCCTTCCCATAAATAAAGAAAAATTTGAAACCTTTTGTGTTGAACATATTTTACTTCATTTTAAATAAAATTTGATAAACTAACATGAGAGAGTTAAAATACTTGGAGGGAGGGATAGCTCAGTGGCTTGAGCATTGGCTTGCTAAACCCAGCGTTGTGAGCTCAATCCTTGAGGGGGCTATATAGGGATCTGGAGCAAATCTGTCAGGGATGGTACTTGGTCCTGCCATGAGAGCAGGGGACTGGACTCCATGACCTCTCAAGGTCCCTTCCAGTTCTGAGAGATAAGTATATCTCCATATTATTATTATTATTATTATTTTATTATTTTTATTATTACTTACTCTGTTTAATAATTTAAATTAAAATGTTATCCCTAGCTGCAGCTGGTTCGGAAAATATGGTCACCATACTCAGCCTGCCCCTCTTCTTCCTCCCAGCACATGGATCCTTGAAGAAATTAAGTCTTGGCACGCTACTTCTGAAAGAGAGCCCGACCTCAGAGGGAGCACTGGCATGCAGGGCTTCAGCCACTGAACCCCCAAGCGCTAGTGGCTCCCCTCGCCTCCTCCCCCACAGGGCTGAAGCCCCAAGCGCCGAACCCCTTCCCACAGGGCTGAAGCCCCAAGTACCAACATCCCCCCCCTTGGTATGGGGAAATATGATGACCCTAAATTAAGCATATTTAAAATACATGCAGTCACATGTTATATAAATAATTTATTAAAATTAAGCTCCACTAAAATAATATTTTCTGACTGAATTTGAGGCTATTTTAATCTCAAAAAATGAAATAAACAGGTTTTTATTAAGAATGACATAGGTGTCTCTTGTAATTGATACATATGTATAATATAGTGATATATTTAATACAGAAAAAATGTTAGCTGATCTCTGGTTAGTTTTGAGATGTGCTGTATCCAAACAGGTTTTGAAACTAAGTCTTGAAATTGAAAAAATAAATCTGTTGCAAACCAGTTGGGTTGCTTAGAGGAGGGGTGGGAGATGATATTATAACTTTAATAGACTATTAAAGCTAGCCATCTCTTTCAAGATAATAGAAAATTGATATGTTTAAAGGGATGTTAAAAACAGTTATTGTTGTAACTGTAACAGTTAAAAATTTTAGTGTTTACACACTGGTTTCCCATAGATCCATACAGGGTCATCAGGGGAGGGTGGCATTTGGCTATCTGGAAGCGGGTGCATGCAGAGAGCTGGCTTTTAAGCTGGCTTCCCACATCTACTGGCTTCCACCTGCCATCCCGTGCAGTGGCCTCAGATACAGAAGCAGCAATTTGGAACAGCAGCCGACTTGTAACTGTTTGGTAACTGATAATGCATATTGGTTACCTGTTTAAATGGTGGTTCTATTACAACCTTAGTTGAAAGTCAAAGCATGTCATGAACCACTGACAGGAGATCACAGAGGGATCTTTTGAAAGTGCTCATCACACCATATTCTATTGCCGTGGTCACCAACCCGTCGATCGCGATCGACTGGTCGATCAGGAGGGCTTGACCAGTTGATTGCGAGGCGTTCGGGGCCCCCTCAAATCCCCCCAACCCCAAGAAGCCCCACTACTTACCTCCAGCGACAATGGAGGTAGTGCCGGCTTCCCGCGGGGTGGACGGAAGTCCGGCAGCTGCGCGCCACTTCTGGGGTTTCCGAAAGTGTGCTGCCTGCTCTCCTCCTCCAGGTCTGTGGCGTGCCGGGGACTTGCTGCACGGGGGGAGGAGGGAGGAGTCCCGGCGGAAGACGCGTGCTGGGGCTTCCCTCTGGGGGAGCGGGCGGGAGAGGGGTTAGGAGGCCCCAAAGGAGGCGTGCGCCGGAGCTTCCCTCCTCTGCAGGGGCTTGGGGGAGGAGTCCCGGTGGGGGCGCACGTGCTGGGGCTTCCCTCCTCTGGAAGCCGAGGATTCCCTGCCCCCACTGACACTCTGCCCCCACTGGCATCCTGTCCCTTGCTGCAGAACCCTGTCCCCTGCCCCAGTACCCACTAGCACTCTGCCCCAGCACCCAGTCCCCCGGTGCAGAACCCTGTCCCCACTGGCATCCTGTCCCCTGCCCCCATTGGCATCCTGTCCCTTGCTGCAGAACCCTGTCCCCTGCCCCAGCACCCTGTCCCCACTGGCACCCAGTCCCCCGGTGCAGAACCCTGTCCCCACTGGCATCCTGTCCCCTGCCCCCATTGGCATCCTGTCCCTTGCTGCAGAACCCTGTCGCCTGCCCCAGCACCCACTAGCACTCTGCCCCAGCACCCTGTCTCCTGCTCCCACTGGCAATCTGCCCCCACTGACACCCTGTCCCCTGCCCCAGCACCCACTAGCACCCTTCCCCAGTACCATGTCCCCTGCTCCCGCCAACACAGTTGGGGCCACATTAGTGAGGCTTTGGGGGTTTTTGGAGGAGTTATTTTTTTTGCATCTCACTTGTGTGGCCCCAACTGACTTTTCTATGGGTCAGTGACCCCTGACTTGAAACAGGTTCCCCACCCTTCTCATAAATAAAAACAATGCTGAAACTTTTTGTGTTTGACATATTTTATTTAAAAATGAAGCTTGGCCAACAAACCCCCATCTGTCTGCAGCATCATAACATTCCTGCAACCCCTCCCTCCCCCCCGACCCTAGATCTGAGCCTATCATACACTGGAACCCCCTGTCCTGAGCCTCTCACATCCCCAAACCTCTGCACCCCCACATCCTCAGTCTTCTGTCACAACACTCCTACGCCATCCACACACCCCAAACTCCTGCACCCTCACATCCACAAGCCTGTGGCTTGCTCAGTACCCCAACCCTCCACCTGACCCCAACACTCCCCAGCCTTGAACCCCCTCCCTGAGCCAGCATCCCCTTCTCCACCTCCTCCTGCATCCAGATTCCCTCCCAGAGCTTGCACCTCTCACCCCTTCCCACCCCCAAATTCCTCATTCCCACCCCAGAGCCCACACATCCTGTATCAACCCAGTGAGGGTACGGCTAGACTGCAAGAGTTTTTCCGGGATTCCAGAGATATCCCAGAAAAACTCTTCTGGGTCCAGAGACGCGTTTATTCTTCCACTTTTTTTTAGCGGAAGAACAAACATGCTTTTTTGGTAACCCCTGTATTCCTTGTTCCACGAGGAATAAGGGGGCTTCCGAAAGAAGGGGTTTTTTCTGATATTTGGCCCAGTCTACACAGGCCAAATGTTGGAAAAACCTCTTCCTACAGAAGAATCGAAAAAAAGCAGCAGTGTAGCCGTACCCTGAGAGTGTATAAGTGCTGGGGATAGTAAGTGATGGAGAGGAGGAGAACAGAGAGGGCGGGGCTTCAAGAAAGGGGTGTGGTCTTGGGGGAAGGATGGGGCGGTAGATCTTGGCTTGTTCTGACAATTAAAAAGTGATCTTGAGTGTAAAAAGGTTGGAGACCACTGTTCTATAGAAACAAAACACTTCAACCACAGGCAAAGTTATAACTTCTTGTAAATAGTGGTTAAAATCTCTTCATTAGGATATCCTCTGCAGATTCTTACTGATAGTGGAATTCAGAATTGGCTAGAAAGAAATGCCAGCTGGGATTACATTTACCCTTTTCCAGTTCATACATTTTACGTTTTTTATATAAAAACTTCAGTGTAGCCATTTAGAGTTCTATTTCTGCTAACAGGGCTATGCTTCTTGCATCCGTTGTACTGGGTAGCTTGTATCCTTGTAGCTTGTCCTGCGTGTTTCCGCTCCCATCTGTGTCTCCCCCCCGACATGCTGCCGCCTTTCTATTAGAGGCAGCAGCTTGGGAGGTGGCTCTGTGGGAGCTGATTCTTCATTGAGCTAGCTTTTAAGCTGTCTGCTCTACCAGGTGTAGTATAGCACTGTCATAAGGATTGAATCATGTCAACAAAGGTGTTTGTTAATGCGAAAAGGAGAATTTG
Source organism: Rafetus swinhoei (assembly GCA_019425775.1). NCBI lineage: Eukaryota > Metazoa > Chordata > Testudines > Trionychidae > Rafetus > Rafetus swinhoei. The sequence continues at coordinate 8,241,567 of CM033438.1, forward strand.
TGGTGTAAATAAACCAAGCAATCTTTTCATATATGGCGTCTTGTTGGTATTTGCTTTTCCTTACTATAAACCCATCACTGGTGCTGATTTTACTGGATGATCTTTTGCTTGCTACTGATACATTGTTCTCTGAAATATGTTTAGTTGCAGTGCTGCAGCTGAGAGTACTAACGGATTACTCTGAACTTGTAAAAGACTTAGACTATCTGCAACACTTAAATGTGATTGTGAAACAAAATTCACAAAATGATTTTTGAATAGTTCTTCTCACTCTGTTTGGTTATCATTTACATTTTTTTCAGCAATGATGCAGATCTGATTCTAAGTTTCCAAAAAAAAGCTAAGACTGACGAGTTTAGATTGCACTTAATTTTGGAGTAAACCCTGTTGAACTCACAGGCACTTCTGTTTTTTGAGAAAATAAGTATAGAATGAGGTTCTCTTGGGAAAGCTGAGTTATGCTGAAATGAAATAGGGAATAGATTTGTGGCATTATCATTATGGTCTGTGGGGCCATATAAAAGTAAGGGGCTGGTATGCAATATAAAATAAGAAAATGACACTCTCTGGCAACTGGTAACTTGAGACTTCTTTTACTGCAACTTTCTGTACTAGGGATGTTTTTGTGTAGATTTTGTGTAATTGAATAGTCATGTAATAGCATGAAATTTTAGCGGTTACACAACTATTTCATAGTCCCCCGGGTGCAGGGCTGACAGCCAGTGCGCTCCCGAATCCACTCCTGGGGAGCACCCTGCCATCTCTTGCTGCTATCTTTGTTTCAGAGGCAGTAGTGTGGGGCAGCAGGCGAGAGCCAGTCTGCCAGGGGAGCCAGTTTGAGAACCAGCTCCCCATGCTGACTGGTTGCCTGCCACCCCATGCTACTGCCTTTGATATGGAGACAGCAGTGTGGGATGGCTGCAGCCCCTGTCCACAGGGGTCTGAGCTTCCCGTGGACAGAGGCTGGTCGGGGCAACAGTTCCTGTCCATGGGGAACTCAGACCCCATGCAGCCAGGGGCTGCTGCTGCAGGCCAGTCTCTGTCTGCTGTGGGCCCACTGATAGAGGCAGGAGCGGGGGCAGGCGGCACCGTGAAGCTGGTTGTGGGGGAAACCAGCTTCTAAGGTGGTTCCCTCTAGCACCAGCCCATCACTGTCCCTGTAGGAAGCAGCAAGTGGGGGGGCAGGAGGGTCTGTGGAGCCTGCATGCACGGGGAGCTGGCTTGAAAGTCAGCCTGCCTGCTCCAGCCTGCCCCACTCACCCTCTGCGCTACTGCCTCTCTATCAGTGGCAGCAGTGCGTGGGTAGGGGACAGGCAGATCTGGTGCTTGTGGGAAGCCTGCTTAAAGCTGAAACTTAGAAGATCTGGTCTGAGGCTCCAATGCAGCATGGTTTTCTGAGTATGCAAAGAATTCATTCATATCAATTGCACTTCTCATGTGCTTTAAAATAAAAAAAAGTATGTTGTGAATTGAAGCCTCTGTTCCAGTGTCTGTCTCCTATGTCTTCTCTGACTTTGGGCAAGTCATTTATTTGGTCTGTCTTGGTTTCTTGTTGTCAAGTGGGCTGAGTAGTTCCCTACCTTGCACAGGTACTGTGAGGACAAATTTGTTAATGTTTGTGAAGCACAGAGGTACTACGATGAGCTGTGCTACATCTTTCACCCTGTCATTGAGCCATTGTGTGCTTTCTGGAACTCAGAATAATGTAGATTCTATCTGATGTATTTTATATTGATTTTTCCAGAAGAAAGTGTAATTGAAAAGGTAGTTTTTCACACAACTTCTTCTTTCAATGGCAAAATATTAACTATTCATCAGCATCCTAATCCTTATAAGTAACATTTTTAGTTGATTTTTTTAGTAGATCATGTGAACAAAGCATAGAATCCACATGAATATTAGTGAAGTACAATTAATTTAACTAACTTGACTGCACTTGATAACTGGAGTTATAAATGAAAACACAAAATGAGCATTGCATAATGGTTAAAATGCAAGCTCCTATGTTCCATGTTTGACTAGAACATAGAGTTGGGCTCAACTTCTGATTTCCTTTGTCAGTTTTTATTTCTACTGTGTACTCAATAGCTGTAGTCTCCCCTTTCACAACTAGTTTTGAGTGGCTGTGGGGGGGATGGTATAAGTACTGTTTTTTGCGTTTTTATAGGTCTGCATCCTAGTTGCTTTTTATTATTGTTACAATACAATCACTGGGCTTACTCCTTACTTGCCAAACAACAATACTTAAATGTTTGTTGTTGTTTAGCAGATGTGTTAGAATTGAATATAAATAAAATTGTTAGGGATGAATGATTTGGTCAGAATATTTAAAAAAATTCAAGATTTGTCAGGTTGTGGATTTACTGTCTTTGGTAGGAATTTCAAGTAGACATTCTCTTCATTTGGCCTTGGAATTTTAGTTTGGAATCTTTCATAAAAATTCTGTTGGAATTAGGGGTATGAACGTGTACCTGGGTGCACGATTAACTGATGAGCCTGGGTTACACGTAGCCCCATCCCCTGCTGCCTCTGTATCAGAGGCGGGGGGTCGGGTACGCAGGAGCTGCTCCCTACAAGAACCAGCTCCCACCTGCCTCCCCCAGCATTTAAACATGTATCCACTGTAAATTTCAGCAGTTACACATTTACAAAAATTATCATCCCTAGTTGGAATAGTGCTTGTTGGAACGTGAGCAAATAGCCTTTTTGGACAACATTTACTCAAGTTACGAAATCTGTAGCATTAATACTCTGTATATTGTTTGTCTTGATAGATATGACTGACCTCATTCAAATGCTCTCCCAACACTTATTTTTAATAGGGAGAAAGAACAAGAAATTCAAGAAGAGGAACATTTGATGGAAGAAAAGAAAAAGAAAAAGCAGGAAGAAAAGAAAAAGAAGGAAGGTGCTCAGAAAAAGGTTTGTTTTCTGTTATGGTAGAACACATGGTGAGCGTTAGAATGGAGAACAGCAAAATAAAGACCATGGATTTCAGGAAGGCAGATTTTAGTAAACTCAGAGAGCTGGTAGGTGCGGGTCCCTTGGGAAGCAAGATTAAGAGGAAAAACAACTGAAGACAGTTGGCAGTTTTTCAAAGGGATACTATTAAGGGCTCAAAAGCAAACTATTTCACTGCATAGGAAAGATAGAAAGTATGGCAAGAAACCACCTTGACCTAACCAGGAGATCTTTCATGAACTAAAAATAAAAAAGGAGTCTCATAAAAAGTGGAAACTAGGTCAAATTACAAAGGAGGAACATAAGCAAATAACTCAAGTATGAAAGGGCAAGATTAGAAAGGCAAAGGAACAAAACGAGCTCAATCTAGCTAGATACTTAAAGGGTAACAAGAAGACATTCTACAAATATATTAGAAGCAAGAGGAAGACCAAGGACAGGATAGGCCCATTGCTCAGTAAAGAGGGAAAAACAGTAACAGGAAACTTGGAAATGGAAGATGTGCTTAATAACTTTTTTGTTTTGATTTTCACCAAGAAGATTGATGGTGACTGGATGCCTAACATAGTGAATGCTAGTGGAAATGGGGTAGGTTTAGAAGTTAAAATAAAAAAAAGGTTAAAAACTACTCAGAAAAGTTAGATGTCTTCAAATCACTAGGGCCTGATGAAATGCAGCCTAGAATACTCAAGTATCAGAGGGGTAGCTGTGTTAGTCTGAGTCTGCATAAACAACGAGAAGTCCTGTGGCACCTTATAGACTAACAGATTTATTGGAGTATAAGCTTTCGTGGGCAAAGACCATGCACCTGACGAAGTGGGTCTTTGCCCACAAAAACTTATACTCCAATAAATCTGTTAGTCTATAAGGTGCCACAGGACTTCTCGTTGCTTATGCAAAGACCCACTTCGTCAGGTGCATGGTCTTTGCCCACGAAAGCTTATACTCCAATAAATCTGTTAGTCTATAAGGTGCCACAGGACTTCTCCTAGAATACTCAAGAAGCTAATAGAGGAGGTATCTGAGCCATTAGCTATCATTCTTGAAAAGTCATGGAAGTAGTGAGAGATTCCAGAAGACTGGAAGAGTTCAAATGGTGCCCAGCTATAAAAAGGGAAATAAGAACAACCCAGGAAACTACAGATGAGTCAATTTAACTTCTGTACCAGGAAAGATAATGGAGAAAGTAATTAAGGAATTCATCTGCATACATCTAGAAGATAAGAAGGTGATAGGTAACAGCTAGCATGGTTTTGTAAAGAACAAATCCTGTCAAACCAATCTTATAGCTTTCTTTGATAGTATAACAAGTCTTGTGGATGAGGGGGAAGCGGTGGATGTTGTATACCTAGACTTTAGTAACAAAAGACAGGACTATGCAGCACTTTAAAGACTGTCTTTTGTTTCAGCAAGACCAGACAAACACAGCTACATCCCTATTACTAGACTTCAGTAAAGCATTTGTTATGGACTCGCATGACCACCTTATCCATAAACTAGGGAAATACAACCTAGATGGGGCTATTATAAGGTGGATGCATAACTGATTGGATAACCATTCTCAGAGAGTAGCTATTAATGGTTCACACTCATGCTGAAAGGGCATAATAAGTGGAGTTCTGCAGGGGTCAACTTTGAGACAGGTTCTGTTCAATATTTTCATCAACGATTTAGATAGTGGCATAGAGAGTATGTCTATTATGTATGCAGATGATACCAAGCTGAGAGGGGTGTTTCATCTAGAGCAGAGTGGGGCGGGGGGAGGGGCGGGGAGAATATAATAGAGGTGTATAAAATCATGACTGGTGTGGAAAAAGTGAATAAGGAAAAGTTATTTACTTATTCCCACAATATAAAAACTAGGGGTCACCAAATGAAATTAATAGGCAGCAGGTTTAAAACAAACAAAAGGAAGTTTTTTCTTCACTCAGCGCACAGTCAAGCTGTGGAACTCCTTGCCACAGAATGTGGTGAAGACTAGGACTTTAACAGGGTTTGAAAAAGAGCTAGATAGCCACTGATGGATTTGGATTCACGGAGATTATTAGCCAGGATGGGTAGGAATGGTGTCCCTGTTTGTCTTGAGATGGATGACAGGAGAGTGATCGCATGATGATTACCTGGTGTGTTGTCTCCCTCTGGGGCATCTGGTATTGGCCACTGTTGGCAGACAGGATACTGGGCTAGATGGACCTTTGGTCTGACCCAGTATGGCCGTTTTTATGGAGTATTGTGTCCAGTTCTGGGTACCACATTTCAAGAAAGATGTGGGGAAATTGGAGAAGATCCGGAGAAGATCATAGAATCATAGAACCATAGAGCTGGAAGAGACCTCAGAAGGTCATCAAGACCAGCCCCCTGCCCTAGGCAGGACCAATCCCAACTAAATCAACCCAGCCAGGGCTTTGTCAAGCCGAGACTTAAAAATCTCTAGGGATGGAGACTCCACTGCTTCCCTAGGTAACCCATTCCAGTGCTTCACCACTCTCCTAGTGAAATAGTTTTTCCTAATATCCAACTTGGACCTCTCCCATCTGCAACAAAAATGATTAAAAGACTAGAAAATGTGAGTTAAGGGAAGACTGAAAGAATTGGGTTTGTCTAGTTTAGAAAAAGAGAAGAGTGAGGGGGGGGACATGATGGCAGGTTTCAAGTATCTAAAAGGATGTTACAAGGAAGAGGGAGAAAAATTATTCTCCTTGGCCTCTGATGATAGGACAAGAAGCAATGGTCTTAAATTGTAGTAAGGGAGGTTTAGGTTGGACATTAACCACGCTGACAGTTAGGAAATTTTTCTTAAACATTGGAATAAATTGCCTAGGGAGGTTATGGAATCTCCATCACTGGAGATATTTCAGAGCAGGTTGGCTAGACATCTGTCAGGGATTATGTAGATCAGGGCTGGGCAAAATACGGCCTGGGGGCCAGATATGGCCCGTGAAGCCACCAGATCCAGCCCACAGACCACCCTGCTGGAACCCTCAGACACACAGCTGTCGTGGGTTTAAAGTGCAGTCCGGCAGCTCTCTGCTCTGGAGGGAGGGGGAGGCTTTGTGTGACTTCCCGCCTCTCAGTCCAATCCTCAGCTCCTATTGGCCAGAAACCACCAGCCAATAGGAGCTGAGAGATGGGCCTGGGAGATGGGGTAGAGCAAGCCTCTTCCCCCTCCCGGAGCTGAGAACCACAAGGAGGGAATAGTCGGTAGTTCTAAGTGAGCTGGGGGTGTAGCAGGCAGGCAACCCAGCCTACCTTCAGGGTGCTGGCCAGGAGAGGCTTAGGTAAGTGCCTCCAAGCCAAAGCCTGCCTCTGGCACCCCTGCCTCTTTTGTGCCCCAACTCCCTGCCTCAGGTCACCATCCAAACCCTCTGCACTCTGCTGCCCCAGGTCACCACTCCCTCCCAGGCTCAGTAACCCCTCCTACAGCCCAGGCCAGAATCTTCTCCTGCACCCAAACACTCTCCCACACACCCTGCACCCCAATCCCCTGACCCAGATCACAACCCAAACCCTCTTCAGTCTGCACCTCCTTTTTTCCCCTTCTCCCAGGTCACACCCACCCTTCACCCAAACTCTCTCTCAGACCTCACACTGTCTCCTGCATCCCAGTGCCTTATCCGTGCGCCCTTCTGCACCCAGCCTCCATTGTAGACCCTGCACCACCTCCACAGAAAAGTGTGGCCCTTAACCATTTTTCAAAATCTTGGAGTGGCTTCCCCACCAAAAATTATTGCCCACCCCTGATCTGGTTGGTGCTTAGTCCTGCCATGAGGCAGGGGACTAGACTTGATTACCTCTTGAGGTTCCTTCCAGATTTAGTATATGATTCTGGTTTTTAGAGAGATAGTTGCTTTAACTCTTTTATATGGAGTTAATCCTATAACCTATACTTGTGGGAATTAATTCTTGCTAATTAGAATGAAAAATCACATTGACTGTGTATTTAAGAGCTGAAAGATCAGTTTTTCTGTCCTGGTACCTCTTGTCCCCCTAGCAATTTTACTACTTTTTTTTCCTTGTGTTTTCAAAGTTGCTAAATATATGGATTTGATTTAATAGCCATTTAAGTGGTAAGGTGAAAATTATGGAGATATATGTTATCAATGAATCTATTAAGTCTAACTCTTTTAGCATTCTGCAAATAGCACCAGTGGTTTTTTATGCCTGGAGAAATTTAGGGAATAACATGAGTTGGGTTTTTATTGGTCCTATTTGAGGCTGCCCATACCCTTTCATTAAGAATGATACTTACACAAATATTTCCTCCCATGGGGTTCTTTTTCAAACATGAGAGATCTTGGATAATTAGGCAAGATAGTAGGAAAATGTATTAACATTTTGCTAGAATATCATATATAAATTATCAGTTATTTGCATTTTAAATGTAAATATTAAAAATCAAATTAAAATTCATAGCCCCAGCTTACAGCACTACATGTCATAAGCACTTATTCAAACATGCGTAATGATTTGTTTAGTAAAAGCTCAATAATAGAATAAGAAATATGGAAAGTTCCTTTAAAAATGTAAAATAGTTTAAATGAAAGTGGGGGGGGGGGAAATATTAACTGTCATGCATAGATGAACAATATATTCTAGTACTTAGGTAATAGCTACTGCAGTGGCATGTTAAAATCTTTTCCATAGAGTCATTTACCTCAGAGTAATGCCTATTCAAAAGTCATGCTACTAACATTTGTACCAGAAACCATATGTATGGTACAATTTGTTATTAATTGGTATTTACAATCAATAGAACTTGCGTGCCAAATACTATATTTAGGGTGAAAATGCAAGGTCTTGTAAGCTAATAAATTACGTCATGCATGGAAAGCTGATAGGTGTGGGGGAGCACATGGATCAGACAGACATCTCTTATATGAGAATAGAGATTCTCTAAGTTCTAGTCAGGAGGAGAGGATGGAAAATGATAAAGTATTTGTTAGATCAGATGAAACAATCAAATGAAAGCATGTAACACATCAGGAAATGGCAGACCTAAATAGTGACACATTTTTAAAGTGCTTATACACAAATGCTAGAAGCCTAAATAATAAGATGGGTGAACTAGAGTGCCTCATATTCTAGGAGGATATTGGCATCACAGAAACAATCAATGGGACACAGACATACCAGGGTACAAAATATATGGGAAGGACAGAACAGGTCATACTGATGGGTGAGTGGCATTATATGTGAAAGAATATGTATAATCAAATAAAGTAAAAATCTTAAATGAACCAAAATGTTCCATAGAATTTCTATGGATAGTTATTCCATGCTCTAATATTAAGAATATAGCTGCAGAGATATATTATTGACCAGTGATAGTGACTATGAAATTCTATCAAAATGAAATACTCTAATAATAATAATAATAATAATAATAATAATAGGAGATTTCAACTATCCTCATATTGACTGGGTACATGTCACCTCAGGACGGGATGCAGAGATAAAGTTTCTTGATCCTTTAAATGACAGCTTTTTGGAGTAGCTGATTCTGGAACCCACAAGGAGCGAGGCAATTCTTAAATTACTCCTAAGTAGAGTGCAGGATCTGGTCCAAGGGATAAATATAACTGGACCATTTGAAAATAGTGACCATCATATAATAAATTTAACATCCTAGTGGTGGGGAAAAAAACCTCAGCAGCCCAACTCTGTGGCATTGAATTTCAGAAAGGGGAACTACATAAAAATGAGGTTAGTTAAACAGAAATTAAAAGATACAGTGACAAAAGTAAAATCCCTGCAAGCTGCCTAGAAATTTTTCAAAGACACCATAGTAGAGGCCCAAATTAAATGTATACTTTTAAAATGTGGGGTAAGAGAACAAAAAAAAAGCCACCATGGCTGCTTAACCAATTAAAAGAAGCAGTGATATTACATCAGAAGCTGGAAGCCTGCTAAACAAACAGTGGGGCCCTTGGATGATTGAGATGCTAAGGAAGAACTCAAAGATGATAAAGTCATTACAGAGAAGCTAAATAAATTCTTTGCTTCTGTCTTCATGGCTGAGGATGTTACGGAGATTCCCAAATCTGAGCCATTCTTTTTAGGTGACACTTCTGAGGAATTGTTCCAGATTGAGGTGTCATTAGAGGAGGTTTTGGAACAAATTGATAAACTTAACAGTAACAAGTCACCGGGACCAGATGCCATTCACCCAAGAGTTCTGAAAGAACTTAAATGTGAAATTGCAGAACTATTAACTGTGGATATTAACCTATCCTTTAAATCAGCTTCTGTACCTAATGACTGGAAGATAGGTAATGTGATGCCAATATTTAAAAAGGACTCTAGGGCAGGGGTGGCCAACCTTTTACAGACGAAGAGCCAAAATAGTGGTGGATACAGCGCAAAGAGCCAAGGGGGAAAAAGTTGTTGGGGGGGGGGGGAAAGAAAAAAGCCCCGGCCACCACGTTTGGTTGAGCAAAAAAAAGGTCTTACCCCATGACAATTTACTTTACTTAAGAGCCTTTGTTGAGGGAAATCTAAGTATACTGTATCCACTGGCTCCCCCTTGCCCACATGATTGCTGACCCCCCCTCAAAGAACTCTAGATAATTGGTTAAAAGACAGGAAACCAAGGGTAGGAATTTTCAAAATGGAGAGAGGTGACTATTGGTGTCCCCCAAGGGTCTGTCCTAGGACCAATCCTATTCAACTTATTTATAAATGATCTGGAGAAAGGGGTAAACAGTGAAGTGGCAAAATTTGCGGATGATACCAAACTGCTCAAGATAGTTAAGACCAAAGCAGACTGTGAAGAGCTTCAAAAAGATCTCACCAAACTGTGATTGGGCAACAAAATGGCAAATGAAATTTAATGTTGATAAATGTAAAGTAATGCACATTGGAAAAAATAATCCCAACTATAAATCCAATATGATGAGTGGTTGTAGCTAAATTAGTCCCCAAGAGAGAGATCTTGGAGTCATTGTGGATAGTTCTCTGGCAACATCCATTCAGTTTGCAGCGGCAGTCAAAAAAGCGTGGTAGGAATAATTAAAGGGATAGAGAATAACACAGAGAATATTTTATTGCCTCTCTTTAGAACCATGGTACACCTACATCTTGAATACAGCACATAGATGTGGTCTCCTTATCTGAAAGAAGATATATTAGCATTGGAAAAGATTCAGGAAAGGGCAACAAAAACCATTAGGGGTTTGGAATGGGTCCCCTATGAAGAGAGATTAAAAAGACATGGACTTTTCAGCTTAGAAAAAAGGAGACTAAGGGCGGGATATGATAGAGGTCTATAAAATCATGACTGGTGTGGAAAGAGTGAATAAGGAAAAGTTATTTACTTATTCCCACAATATAAGAACTAGGGGATCACCAAACGAAAGTAACAGGCAGCAAGTTAAAAGAAACAAAAGGAAGATTTTCACTCAGCGCAGAATCAACTTGTGGAACTCCTTGCTAGAAGATGTTATGATGTCCAAGAGTATAACAGGGTTAAAAAAAGAACTAGATATATTCATGGAGTTTAGTACTATCAATGGCTATTAGCCAGGATAGGTAGGAATGGCTAGCCTCTTGTTTGTCTAGAAATAGATGACAGGAGACGGATCACATGATGATCACCTGTTAACTCCCACTGGGGCATCTGGCATTGGCCACTGTTAGAAGACAGGACACTGCGCTAGATGAACCTTTGGTCTGACTGAGTATGGCCATTCTTAAGTTCTTGTGCTCAGCCTTAATTCTGCTTTTTTTTGCCTATGCATTGTAATAGGCTTTTAATTACATGATCACATAATATCTTTCTAAAGGAATCCTGTCTGTCTTTAGTGTAGACAGTGAATGATGCTGAAGGAATGAAGTAACTGGCAAATATTTTTGTTTCTTTCAACACTTAGTTCCCCTTCCCTTAATTTTATTGTACACCAGGGTTACTCAACTTTGGAAGCCCCGGGGACCACAATGATACTCACAGCACCTCGCCATTGTGGAGAGTGTTCCCAGTGGAGGCCATGTTTAAAGGATCCCACCCGTGGGCCACATGTTGAGTCCCGCATAAACGCAAACTGCACGGCGGGCCGCAAACAGATGGGCCAAGGGCCGCGTGTTGAGTAGCCCTGGTGTACACCATTCAAAGTTTGCAGTGAGTACAGAACAGTTCTTTTCCTCATGGTCTCTTTTTATGGGACCAGCATAGTATCAAAGCTTTAAAATATGAATGGATTTTTCTACTTCAAGAAAAGGGAGTACTGTTTTATCCCCATTTTACCTAGGGGGAAGCTAACACAAAGACTTGCATGAAGGCGCACACAGTGAATCAGTGAGCAGAGTCAGAGGGTCTTGAGTTCTAAGCTTGTGCTTGTTCCTTCTGGCCACACTAAACATTCACAATTCTAGGGGTAGCGGGAGGGTATCAAATTTGAAATGAGTGGTAGCTCAATTAATGACCAAATTTTGGTTTGTGAATTACTCAGCATTATGTATTACTGTGGCATAGGCAGAGAATGAGCTCATTTCTCCTGTGTGTAATCAACTTCCTTAATTACAAGACCATTTCTTCTCTCCCTGCAATCTTACCTCAGGGGCAGGGAACCCCAGACCCTGGGGCTGGATGTGGAATTTTCATTTGGGCGAGTTGAAACTTCTTATGTGCAACACCAATATTGTGATAGTGTGTGTATGTGCACTACCAGCACAAACAAAATATTCTCTCTCTCCCGTGTGTATGTGTGATATATATATATATAATGTTTCAAGAGTCTATAGGTTTTGAAGAAAATATATTAAAACAAGGGATAGTTAATAAGGAGCGATGTTTATTTAACATTAAATCAACTAGAAGGAAATTAGCACTACCCTTGGAGTTACATGTATCATCATTCTTTCTAACTCCTCAAGACAGTAAACGCACCAAAATGCATATTATCTACACATAGCTCAGCTTTAAGCTGCTAAACAAATCTGAGTCAACAAGAAATACTCATGCTCTCCTTGCAAATACTAATATAATACAATATTTACTGACACTGGAAAGGAGAGTAAAAGGCATTCACTCTGGCTTCATATAGTTTCTCTGGGAAATGTTTAGGATTCATGCTACACAAGAACAAGTGAAAGAGAGACCTGTAAAAACAGAGAAAAGTTTTCCTGGTTTGAAACTTTCAGTTTGTATGTGTCACCAACTCAGAGTAGACGCCCCAGAGCAAATTAACACATGGCTTCAGGGTTTGTAGACAGATCCATGTTTCAAAGAGCTTGCAAATAGTTGTTTTGTAGGATGAAACCTTAACAGCACACCTAGTACTTGCTACTTCTGTCTCATAAGAGCCAGAACTCTAACACATAGCAAAGATCTGGCCTTAATGCAATAAAATATACCATGTAATTAGCAACACAGGATTTTAAAAAATCATTAAGATCGGAGTTTGATATCTGCAACACTCTAAAACATTTAAGGTAAAAGAGAAAAAATTCATTTAAACCATTAACACATATATAAACTTTGTTTGAAATGTAATCATGCAAATGTCCTGGCACCCCACTTCCCCCCATGCAGCCTGCTTTTCTCTCCCCACCTATACAGACAGAAAGGACCGCCATCTGGACTGCAGCAAGTGAGTCAAGACACCCCAAACAGACTCCCCCCATCTCCATCTCACTATACAGATGCCAGCGCTCCCCCCACCTTTCTTTCCCCCGCTTACCCCTGTGGAATCTGCTCCCCCCAGCCCAGTCGGGCTGGGATAAAATCCTCCTTCTCCGACTTGCAGGCACCAGTTGCCTAGTTGGGAGTTAAGGGATACACAGCACAAACAAACTTTCCACTCCTCCCCTACCTCACCTCAGGGGACACAGCACAAACAGATTCTCCACTTCCACCTCACCCCAATGCCAACACATACCCACCCATTTTTTCCCCCACCTACCCTATGCAGTCATCTGCCCCCTCTTCCTAGCTTAGGAGGCTTGAGGAGAATGCTGGGTTTCTGCGCCTCTCTCTCCTGTTGGAGACAGGACTCACCTTCTCTCTGACTTCCCCTAGCCATTACTCCCTCCCTCTTCATCTCCCCAAACTCCCCTACCCTACAACTCTCCCCCCAGCCACTTATTTCCCTCCTTCCATCCTCCCTACCTGATCTCTGAGCTCCTCTGTTTGAAGCAGGAAGCTCAGTTTGAAGATTTTGAGTGAGACGGCCCTTCCCCAAGCCGGTCAGCTGAGCTCTCTGCCTGTGCAGAAGCTCTGAGCCTCTGCGTGGGGCTCATTAAACAGCCGGGCAGTTTACAGGGAATCTAGGTGGAGAGGAGATCCACTTACCTTGTCTGGTGGTACGCAAGATGGTGGAGCCCCAGCATTGCCGGCCACTCCTTTGGTGGTATGGCTGCCCCCAGTGGACACTCTGCAGGATAGCTCTCCCTTGTTCACTCGCTGCCCCCCAGTGGCCACTCTCATATTGTGTCTCTCCAAACAGCAGCTCTTCCCTTTGCATGTTATGGAAAACAGTCCCTTCCCCAGGATTTAGGTTGTCCTGGCACAGCCAAACCTTGCTTTAAGTTAGGAGAAGAGGAAGCTGCATACCAAATTTGATGGCCATTTAGGAGGAGGAGCTAAACAAATGGACACACTAAACTGGGTATGGATATAGATAATCGAAGAGCAGTGCCAATAAATCTTTATTACCCCTATCTACCATTAACAGTACGGTCATATGGTTTACATAGGAAAAGCAAGGGTGCTTTTTTTATCCCGCCACTTGCAAAGATATAATACTTAATTCCTAAAAGTCCAACTTTAGACACCTATAGGAAAGCAAAATTTATATTAGAAACCTCTAAAATAGCCTTTCTGTAAATCATATTGCAATGTTTCTTATGGGAAACAGATTCAGTGCCTTATTGGAAGGAGAGGGATACATAGCTCCCTGTTGTATCTTTTGCTTATTCTTAGACTTGGCTTATTAAATTGGGCTGTAAATAGTCATTCTTCTGGGACTGAATACAGTAAGTCATTGGCTTCAAGGGAGGAAAGGAATTTTTGTCATTACTTTTACTTTTAGAAGTGTCAGGTTGAAGGGTTCTTCAGTTTATTAATTGGATAGCATACTACATATTAATTGTGTGCACAAACGTTCCCGCACATTGTGCTCCCCACTATAATAGCATAGTGAACAATATTTTTCTGAAAAGTTTCTACATGGGGTGAAGAAGCTACTTGGTTGTACTGTCTATTTCATCTCAGAGAATTGGACTTCCAGACTTTTGATTCACTTCAGTCCAAATAAATATTTATACAAGTCAACTTCGCACGTCAGCTATCTCTCAAAGAAAAAATCCAAAAATTTTCATACTACATCAGTGTAAGGCAGGGCTGGGCAAAATATGGCCCGGGGGCCAGATTCAGCCCACCAACCCACCGGATACAGCCTGCGGGACCATTCTGCTGGGACCCTCAGACATGCAGCTGCCACGGTTTAAAGCGCGGTCCGTACAGCTTTCTGCTCTGCAGGCAGAGGGAGGCTTTGTGTGATTTCCCTGCGCCCAGCCCAATCCTCAGCTCCTATTGGCTGGAAAGAACCAGCCAATAGGAGATTGGCTGGAGGATGGGACCAGTGCAAACCTCTTCCCCCTCCCGGAGCTGAGAGCAGTGTGGAGGGAGCAGCCTGCAGTCTCAATCAGTCTGGGGTTGCAGCAGGCAGGGAGTCCAGCCTGCCTTGGGGGTGCTGCAGGGCTGCTGGCCAGGAAACACTTAGGTAAGCGCCTCCTAGTCAGAGCCTGCCCTGCTCCTGCTACACCTCAACTTCTTCCCCCAGGTCACCATCCAAACTCTTTGCGCCCCTTTTCCCTAGATCACAACTTGCTCCTAGAACCTGTACTCCCTCTTTCACCACTCCCCCGGGCCAGAATCCTCTCGTGCACCCAAACGCCCTCCCAGACCCTGCTCCCCATTCCCCTGAACCAGGTCATAACCTCTTCCTTCCCCCAAACTCGCTCAGACCTCATACCATCTCCTGCACCCCAGTTCCTTACCTCGTGCGCCCTTCTGCACACAATCTCCATCCTAGGCCCTGCATCTCCTCCACAGAAACGTGCGGCCCTCGACCACTTTCCAAAATCTTGGCATGGCCCCCCACCAAAAATTATTGCCCACCCCCAGTGTATGGGCTTTCTCTAGATTAGTACCATTAATAATTGTGTAGATATTTTGGGGTGTCATCTGTAGCTTCTTGTAATTTATTAGACTTGCAGTAAATATCAAATGGGATACAACTTTGATGTTAACTGTCAAAACAAAGTCTCAGAGGGGTAGCCGTATTAGTCTGTAACTTTTTGAAAACAAGTAGTCCTGTGGCACCTTGTGAGTCTCTTAAGGTGCTGCAGGACTACTCATTGTCAGAACAAAGTTAGTGATGCTAACTTCAGGTCATTAAGAGCATAAGTAAAGAGGCTTAATTTTGAAGTAGAAAGATTGCTATTTGATAATACTGCAGCCTAATAAGAGATCACCTGCTCCAGGAAAAACCTGAAACTCAATGTTCAAGGAATTTTACTGCAAGAGGGAGAGTTTTAAAGGGTCAAGGGTGGATATAACAACAGTAAAAAGTGTCTTAATACTGACCAGTATTTCTGACTCTTTTTCCTTTCAGGCTGCTGAACAAAAAACCAAAGGTAAATTAACACTTATTTTTATTGTGAAATATTTGATATGTTTGCGTTTTTTAGAATGCATTTCTGATTTTATCATAAAATATGTAATCTTACCACTTACACTAGAAATGTTCTTGTATTTTCTACAGACTTGTGAGGGTTGTCTTTGATGTAATGCTTATGGCAGGAGTATCTGCTGTTTTACCATTTTTTTAAACTATATAAAAGGTATCTGGCCTATGCTTTAGATGTATGCCTTGATTATCATCAACTGGAGAATCACAATATATGTTGCTCTGTCTTGTTGCATTGTAACTTGGGTGTCTAATGTGGAGGCAAATGTGATTTTTTTTTTTTTCTTTTCTTCTCTTCTAATGTTCAGTGGTTATCCGATGAATGGATTAGGTTAAGTAACTGTTTATCATGCGTTAAGACTTTTCTGTAACTGTCTCTTGGTTGATTTAACTAGGGAAGTCCTTTCTTATCTCTTTAATTGCTTTGAATAGATTTTCAATTAATTTTCTTTTAAAGATATAATTTTTGCATCATTCATCAGTTTTGGATCTTGTGTTCCTTGGTGCAAGAAGTCATATTTAAAATTGTTGTGCAGAGGCAATGGGACTTGTGTAAGGAACAAATGTTCACCAATGAGGACTCCCACATCTACTCATCTTGGAACCTTTCTGTTAGAGCATTCTTGAGCATAATCAGTGAAGATGCTTCATATAGGAGGTGCACTTCATTTTGGCTATTCCGACCACCCATCAAGTTGAAGACTTCAGATATTCTTTTCCACATGCAACCCTCCTGCTCAAGTCCTGTTCCTAGGTGATTTGGAATACCTTGTGGCTCTTGTAACCACTGGTTCAGGAGCACTGATATGGTACTTTCTTCTGGAGTCACTGGAGAAATATCTGTTGGACCTAGCTTTTCTGTTGTGCACAGAACACTTGAACACCTTATTTACCTTGGCATTCTTCAAAGCCACAGCTTGTTACCCTAAAACTTTGATTCTCTTCACTTCAGAGTTACTTCAGCTCCAGAGACTATTGGCTTCAATTGCTTCAAGTTTCAGTACATCTCTGACACTTGGGAAGAAGGAAGCCATGCAGAATCTTCATGTAATGCCTATATAGCAAAATGGTATTGTGTATTTGAAGACCTATTCAACTCATCTCCAAGATTGCCTCAAAGGTCACAGAGCTTCTTCCATCTTTCTCCACATCTCGAGCTGTTTAGTGCATTTTGCACTGAGATTTTTGCCTATATCTGGGGAGTTCTCCTTAGCACAAGTACTTGCCCTGACCCTAATGCCCCTAGCACCTTTTGATTTAGAAGTTCTCTGTGCAGCCCTTGGATCTAGTGTGACCTGTTTACATATACTAGCGTGACCAGAGACAACTACTGGTGAGCCTGATGCTCGCCACTGTTGCTCTGATGGTGGTATAGCCACACCAGAGGAGCTGCTGGTGTGGATCACGGGCTCCTGGGAGCAGTGTCCCAAAGTGCTGCTGCATCTTCCATTGCTGTGGTTCCCAGTAGAGCTCTGCAGCTCTGTGGGTATCTGCATTTGTATCCATGCAGGTCTTTATCAGTCTGTGGTAGACTGAGAATCCTTGCTCAGTAGATATCTTTAGTGATGGAGAAATTGTAATTTTGTTTCCTTGAAGATGCCTTTCAGGACTGTTTATGGCCTCTAGGTATCAAAACCTTGTAGCCTAAATCTCAGGAGTGAAAATCCTGCAAGGAGTCTTCAGAGAAGGAAATAATAAGGAAAGTGACTGCCAATATAATAATAGATGTTCACAAAGCTCTACAGTAGACCAGAAATTTGTTCGAAAATGATAAAGGGAATATAATAGGGTTCTGTCATGGTAACTGGAATACATAGTAGACCAAGTTTATTTTCCAAGAATAAAGCACTAATGCAATTTAATTAAATCACCCATTTTAATGCTGGTTTGAATCAGTAAGCAAGAATTGGTGTGTGTGGGTTTTTTTTTTTTTGTATTTGTACTTTTCAGTTATTTTCTGAACAAATGTTGATTCTTGTTTGTTGGTAAATACGTGGTCAAAATATGTCGAATTGCAACTAAACATATCCGTACCCTAAATCTGGTGCTGCTTTTTGCTAATCAAGATACATTGTAAGATGTATTGTATTATATAGCTTGGTTTACATTTGAGAGTCTTAATTTTTAATATTTTTAATATTAGAAAATGATGAATGATACCTTTCTTAAATTGATTAATTTGTTACTTGTAATGTAAGTCCCAAATGCATAAACGGCATTTAATTTTATTAAACTACCTTAAGTCTGAATACTCATGGTTGTTCCCACAAAATGTTTTATGTTTAATAGTAATTGATTTAATAAAGGCAGTATTGTCTGTAGTTAATACAATTACTGATCATTTTAGTCATTATGTCCTTCAAGATTTTACAGCTAGGGTATCTCACCCATTCTCATCCAATTTTCATTCATACATTGGAGGAAGAGAACAAACTGTTGTGCTTTTTCAGCTCCCATTTGATTTCTTATCTTTTCCTAAACTAGTCATTAATTTGAAGTAGCTGAATAAACTGAAATAAAGAAAACACTCTCTCTCAGCATCAGCCTTTTCGGCATATGCAATCAAAAGTTGGCTTAGCACATCAACAAATTTTTGTTCCCTGTGCTTAGCCGGTGACTTCCACCAGTTCAGTCATTTGACTTCCTTTAAAAACAACTAAACATATCTAATATGTTTGCTGTCAAAAACAATCTTGTTTTTTTTATTTAATTAAAATGATTATAATAGATTATAATTTCAGTTTTTAAAATAGGTGGTTTTTTTAAAAGCCCTGTATTTATTTAATTTAAATAAAACTTGATATTTTAAATTGTTGATTTGCTCCCCCTCCCATGCTAGATCTGATTTTTGGATGTATTCTGATTGGGTGGAGCAGCAAGAAAGCAGGCACTAATATGGGGTGGATAAATGAGATATCGGAAGACGGGTTTGGTGGACCAGAAAGAGAATGTTGTGATCTGTATGAGATGATGAAGGTGGAGACATAGGTACATGCTGTTTTGCAGTTGCCTTGAATGTCAATAGATGCTTGAATTATAGTGAATGGGGTAATCTGAAAGGGGAGACATAGTTTTGGAAGAAAATAGATCTTCAAAACAATGTACCGGATGTAAAAAGAAAGGGTGCAAACCCAGAAATTCAGGACAAATTAGAAGAAAAATTCAGCATAAAAGATTATTTTATCTTGGTTCTTATGGTGGCATTCTTTCCTGTCGTATTAGAGAACACCTTTTAAATTCATTCATCAAACAGTTGTGTATTATGTTTAAAAGCCACTGTCTGAGACTTCATATATTGAGGGGAAAAAAAGAATATTAACACAGTTGAACCTTGAAATACTTAGCTTTGTAAACCCACAAAACTGAATGTCAATATCAAAAAAGGTTATTGTAGCTGGCAACTATTTCTGTTTTCTCCACACACTACTTCCACTAGATGTGTGGCACAGTCTAGTTCAGTGACAGTACCACCAATAGTAAACACTACCAACAATAAACACTAAAATCAAATGCACAAAAAAGGAACGGTGGGGGAGAAGAGAATTGGCTAGGCAGTAGCACTGCTGAAAAAAATGTGAAGAGTTATAGCAGATCACAACTTGAATGAGAGTCAACAATGTTATGCAGTTGCAAAAAGAGCTATTATTATTCTGGGGTATATTAATAGAAGTGTCATATGTAAGATGTGAGAAGTTACTGTCCTGCTCCACTCGGCACTGGTGATGCTTTAGCTTGAGTACTTTGTCCACATCTTTTTTTTAAAAAAGCTTAATTGGACACATTGGAGAGAGTCTGAAGGAGAACAACAAAAATATGTTTTGAAAACATGACCTTATGAGCAATGATTAAAACATGTTTGTTCTGGAGAAAAGCAGGTTTAAGGGAGACCCTATATGTCTTCAAATGTGGTATTCTCCATGCCCACTGAATGTAGGTAGCAAAGGAGATGTAAATTAGATATTAGGAAAACCTTTCTGACTATAAGGATAATTAGCACTAGAATAGGTTATCAAGGGAGGTGGTGTAGTTCCCTCCATTGGAGGTTTTCAAGAACAGGTTAGACCTGTCAGAGATGGTCGAGGTCCTGCCTCTGTATAGAGGGCCAGACTAGATGACTTCTCAAGTTCCCTTCCATCTCTACATTTCTATAGTTTTTTTTTTTTTTAAAATGTGTGTTTAGCATTTGTGGCTCTTACGGAATGTTTACCCTCAGTATTTTAATCTCCCCCTTAATTGAAGGCAAGTCATTTCTGGGAGGTAACTACAGAAACAGGCTCCTCTGCTGAGGATACCATACGACTAGTTTTCAGGTGATTTTTTTTTTTTTGTTAAGCTAGAGAATATTCATTTAAGCTGCCTCTTCTGTGAACTGTCTTTGTGATTAACACTTGGTTTGGAATTTGGCTTAGTTTTAAGCCATAACACGCATCCATGCAATAGTAATGCAATAAGTAACAGGACCAGTATGCAAGTAACTATTAGATAAATTGAAATTATGCAGAGTAGCACCATTTTTGTGGAAGAATGCCTTGCACCATATCCAATGGCTTCTAAAAGCACTGATATCTTGACAGTCTTTCAAAGCAATCTGTTATATTTTCTTTTCAATTTAAACATTTTTGTTGAATAAACATCAAAGCTAGTCTAGTCAAATGGCCCATAATCGCTGGAGTATGTCATTAATTATCCAGGCAAACGAGTGAAAATACTATATTGCACAGTAGTTGTAATTGCATACAGAATAGCAAATATCCTTAGTAATATGACTCTGTTTTCCTTTCACCACAGGCTCAGTAGGGGTATATTCTACAGCCTTTTCCTTTACCTTTGTCTCTGGTATTCCTGATATTCCACTGAACTTAGATATACACTTAGATATACATCTAAGAGTTAATGTGTTATCGGATTTGCCCATTACTCTAGGGTAGAGGTGGGGAACCTCAGGTCTGGGAGCCGGATGCAGCCCCCTGCTTGCCTGGGTATGATCCCTGAAATTCAGAGCCCCCACTGCCACCCCACCACGGGGCTGGAGCGCACAAAATCTACTAGCCTGGGCCCCCGTAGGGCTTTGGTGTGCAAGGGGAATGTGGTGAATGTCTTTCTCCCTCTCAGTCAGGGGCCATGTCAGTGAGGGTGGGGTTTTTTTTGGCTTTTCACTTGAGTGGGCCTGACTTTTTTTTTTTTCTGCGGATCATTGGTCCCCAGCCCAAAAAAGGTTCCCCACCCCTGTTTTAGGGTATGCTCATTTATTAGAGTTACTTCTCCCTTCTGCCAATTCCCTCCTAAGAATCAGATGAACATACACATATGTTCACATCCACTAACACAGCGTGTCTGAGAGGACAGGTTAATCAGCACTCAAAAGCTAACTCCTTATATGTCCCTGGACTCAGTAGACTGGCTGCACAGCAATGCCAATCTGTGACCCTCATGTGCCCTTGGACCAGGGATGGGCAATAATTTTTGACAGGGGGGCCACTCCCAAGATTTTGGAAAGTGGTCGAGGGCCACGCTTTTCCATGATATTAATGGAGGAGATTGGGGGTCTGGGATTGAGGTTGGGTGCAGAAGGGAGCTTGGGGTAAGGGATTGGGGTGCAGGAGGGAGAATGGAGTCTGAGGGAGTTGGGGTGAAGGAGGTGGTTTTGACCTAGGGCAAGGGACTGGAGTACAGGGGGTTTGGAATGTGACTTATGATAGGAGGGGATTGTGATCTGGGGCAGAAGATTGGGGTGCCAGATCTGGGAGGGAGTATGGGTGCAAGAGGGAGGCAGAGGGTTGGGAAAGGCAAGGCTGGGTTGCCAGAGGCAGGCTCTGGCCAGGAGACTTGCCGGCCTGCCTACAGAGCTAAACTTGCAGGGCTTAAAATGTTTCCCTGCTTGCCTGCCTAGCCATGTGCTTATGTGAATAACTGAGCTGGGGAGAGGGGGCGTGGTTCTTCTTGGCTTCCTGTTATGCAAACAGGCAATTTCCATTGACCAGTTTCTGGCCAGAAACTGGTCAATGAGATTGTGCTTGGAGTGGGGGCAGCTCCTGAAGCATTCCCCCCTCCCTTCCAGTTTCGAAACAGAAATGGGGCCCGTCAGCTGCATTTCTGAGCAGTGTGAAGGGCTGCAGGGCAAGCAGGGGAGTCTGGCTGGGGCTCCCGTCTGCCTCTGCAGGTCGGATCCGGTGGCTTGTTGGGCCAAATCTGGCCTGTGGGCTATATTTTGCCCTGGCCTGACTTGGACTCAGTGGGCTGGTTTAAACAGTACTTTAAACTGCCACCCTCATATGACCCTCAGGTTCAGCACCCACCTATTCCCACTGTTACAGCACCACCTTTCTTCTAGTAACCCACCTGATGAACAGACCCCACACGAATTGGGCAATACAGAGATCTTTAACTTGGGTACAAGGGGTGTTGTTGCAGAGTGAACAGGGAAGCCAAAACACCCCCCCAGAGGAGGGTGGGGAGCAAAAGAGGAAAAGGCAACCCGCTTAACATGAAAGCTATTTATTTCTTGGTAGTAACCATGCAAGGGCAGCCAAACAAAACAGTTACAATATTAAAGCTAATTTAAATCAGATTACAAATGTTAGGGCTAGCGAACCATAACTGGAGGCGAGAGGGAGGGCGAGACGGAGAGGGCTCACTATTCCATGAAGCTTGAACTGATAGGGATTCCCAGATGGTGATGGTAGCTTGGGGTCCAGAGTATTGGAGACAGGCAGAGCGGAGCCACCCAGCACAATCAGTCAAGAGTAGATTAAGTCCCAATTGAACTGATGCAGACTTTAAATCCAGCATTAGAATGCTTTACTGGAGCATAGATAGGGGTTTTTGTAGGGAAACAACAATGAATCAAGGGAACACTAGATTGATTTATGGATAAACAGATGGTTCAAGGAAGAATTCTAATGTTTTGTTTAGGCTAGACATAGAAACTGATCATTCCTGACTATGGGCGGTGTTCCTTTAAGGGAGCTCATGATGCAGTTTGGTAGTTTCAGTAGTTTGGATACCAAGAAAGAATTTATTATTAAAATTGGTCTGATAATTACTAATCTGGATGTGAGCAGGTGTGGGTTCATTAGCATCCAGAGCAGAGATTTCCCACCGGGCAGTGCTTTCTTGCTTTCTGTATTCCACAGTTCAGTACTGTTCTTTCTTTGGAAGTGCTGTTCTCCATTCTGTATGCTGATATAGATGTCTTTCTGGTCTACCTTCAATGCATATGAAGCTAGGCGTGTTTCTTTAATCCTATCACCCTTGTCCCTCTGGATTTAGGGCATCTTCCTCTGCCTTTTCATTGCTTTGTCTTTGGTTCAAACGGGGGCCTTCCGTGAGTACTATGCTGTTGGCTCCCCAAGAACACAGAGCTGGCAGGTAACAAATGGACTGTCCAGGTTGTGTACCTGTGATTGCTGAAATCTATAAGCAGCAAACCAAAACCACAAGTAAATTCATTGTCATTTCTAATGTCACATCCCTGCATGAATAAAAAATATATCTATAAATAGGGTGTTTATGAGGATACAATCTGCCAGTGATGGTGTTGCTAGACAGTATGAGACTCTGGAAACACTAGGTTAACTACTTCCCATTTGCTTGACTATCTCATTTTTATGTCAATCTGAGAATGTTTTAGCATTTCAGTATGGCTTTTGGTCACAAGTTAGTCAGTTGAATTGTATCAAGTCTAGTGTCAACACTTGTCATGGAAAATGCTACAAGAATGTTGAGTGAAGTGATACTCTGTGTTGTGTGAAGAATATTTATATCTCCTGGTATGTTGCATTATACCGTGTTAGCCAAAACTTGTAGATAAAGTTGGTGGGGAAATGACAGCCACTGTGGCTGTCATCTAGTTGGATGAATGAGTGAATTTTTGTGTGTCAGGCAAACTGTATACAGGACTTTTTTTGTCCGTTTTCTTGGCTCAGCATGCAGGCAGGCTTCACAAGTTTTTCTCCTCTAGCTGGAAGATAGTGCTTCTCTTGAAGCATTCTCTTTCTTCCAGGTCTCAACAGAGCTCCAGAATGATAGACTGGGGAAGATAAAGGAAACTTATTTCAAAGAAGGGCCAGATAATGCCTTCCCCCTGTATTATTAGGCATTGAATACATTCTCCCTATCCAATCCTTCTACCTTTACTCCAGGGGGAATTCTGTGCAGAAAATTCTGCATATATTTTCTGCAAGATTCAGTATATTTTTGTCAAAATAACACAATATAATCATGCTGGTCTCAATTATTTTGGTTATTTGTTTCAAAATACCTGTCAGCAACTATGTCTAACATACAGACAGCAAAAAAGTTCAGGAAATGTTTCTTGACAAATAGATTACTTTTAAGGATATTATTACAGAACTCTAATAATTCATTTCAGCTATAATATGGAAATGTATTTCCCGCACCCCTCAAACAGTGCAAAGGTCGGGAATAATGGAGGAGCTGAGGAAGAGGTAAATAATTGTTGGGAAGGAAGCCTCAGTTTGGAGGGTTGTTGGGCATGGGTGGAATAAGTATGGAATAGGGTTTATTTTTGGATGGGAAGGTTTTGGGGGAGCCTGTGCAGTGCAGACCCTGGCTGATCCCTTGCCCCCATTCATTCAAGCACATCTGCCCCTCTCCCTAAGTGTCCTTGCACCCCCCCCAAAACGAGGAGTCCTGTGGCATCTTAGAGACTAACAGATTTGAGGGCATAAGCTGCACTCCCTTCCCCCATCCCCCTCTGTCTCTAAACCCCCACTCCTATTCAGCGCTTGCTGCAGTCTGTGCCCCCACTAGTATATCTGAACCCCAGTCTGACTCCCCACAAAATTCCTATGTACCCCATATTTTCCGCCCCTGCCTCCATATATCATGCCTCCTGACTCTGCCCCATCTTCCCTAGCTGCACCTGGGGCTGCTCTTGCCTGGGAGTCTGTTTTCTCTTCTAGCGCCAGAGTGACTTTGTGGGTGAAAGGAGTAACTGAAGCACTTTCCAGCAGAATGTATTTTCTGTGAAGAGGGAGAAAAATTCTGCTTGGTACATTGCCCCACGAGAATATCTTGCAGGGCTGAGCAGGGCTTGATAGAATTCTGAATTGGCCCTCAGCCTGAAGTACTACAACAGTTCCTATAGAATCTGAGGATCAACTGGATAGATTCTAAAGTCCTGCCAGACTGCCAAGGATGGGGTCTTCAGAAGGACCAAGATGTGGACAACTTGTAATTTGACCTGTTTTACATATTAGTCCAGCAGAAGTATTTAAATTTCTTCCGAGTAAGCCATGGTCCAGAGATGTGTATACTTGCTGATGTGTGATGGGGGGGTGGGGGTGGGGGAAACTTTTGACAAGTATACTCTACAGATTGTTCAGCTTTATGTAGGTGAACTGTATTCCTCTGTCCTGACTTTTTATATGGAGAAGCTTTTAAATGAAAACACGATCTTTTTTTGTAGAATTCTTATCAGTGTTCATTTTCCCCTCTTGAAATCATTTTCTATCACATCTAAAATAGTTACTGGTAGGGTTACCAGATGGGTTTCAAAAAGTACCGGACACATGTGATCTCAGAACGGGATGGGGATGGGGAAGGAGGGAGACTGGCTGGGAGGAGTGGGGCTGGCTAGGGGAGATCAGGAGGGGGAGAAGAACCAGCCGGTGGGAAGCAGGGCTGGCCGGGAGGTGGTTGGTGGTGGGGGAATGGCCGGTGGGGAGTCGGGGAAAGCGGGGCTGACTGGGAGAGATCTGGGGCGGGACCGGCTGGCCGGGAGGCGGTTAGGGGGAGAACCGGCTGGTGGGAAGCAGGGCTTTCCGGGAGGTGGTTGGCGGGGAACTGTCCGAAGGGGAGTGGGACTGACCGGGAGAGATCGGGGCAGGGGGGACCGGCTGTCCGGGAGGTGGTTGGGGGGAGCACAGCTGGCCAGGGGAGAACCGGCTGGCAGGGAAGGGAGCAGGGCTGGCTGGGAGGGGGTGGGGAGCGGAGCTGGCCAGGGGAAGAGTGTGTGTGTGTGTGTGGGGAGAATCGGGTGGCGGGAAGCGAGGCTGGCCTGGGCACACAAGATCTCGGGGTGCTGTCTGTCCCACGCATGGGTGAGTCCGGCCCCAGGAGTCCATCCCCAGTTGTGTATTGCCTGGCTGGTAGACACGCTCATGCAGTGTGAGCGAGTCTACCAGCCAGGCAGTACGCAGCTATGTACTGATACTCATGATAATAATTCAACTTAATTAGAAAATACCAGACACTTATATGTCCGTTATTTTCTCAATTTGTTTCCCGGACAGAAGGTTCAATACTGGGCTGTCCGGTTCAAAACCGGACACCTGGCAACCTTACTGGTGCAATAAATCATTCTATTAGATTGACTTCAGGTGAAGAATAAAGCATCAAGAGTTCAGGTTTTAAAGATCCTTGTTACATGCAAAAAATGCTTGTACTAAAAGAGAACTAGACCAAATTATCTCTAAATGGAATGTTTTCCTATTCCATGAGGCATCAGCTATTTTTTCGCTGTTGGCCTTTTGCACTGTCACATCATAATTCAATACCAACTGTCTTCTATTGTTGTTGTAACTAATTAGGTTTCTTTTCACGTTGTAATTTAATGCCTGTTGATTTGTGGTGGCAGTGAAACACAATACCTGCAGCTCTCTTGTTTGTGAAGCTTCTGTTGTGATGGCTATTTCTTTTTTAATTGTTTGAAAATGTCAAGTTTAATATCAGCTTAAGTAGCTTTGACACTGTTTTCTCAGACCTTTGTTTGGTTTTGCATTTCATTTTTCAAATTTAGAAATACATTTCTTCATTGATTTTATTTTTTAAAAATTCTGCCCCTTGCTTTCCTAGTTAGAAGTCCTGAAATACTGTGGTAGCAAAATGGGAAATTGGTGTCCACTACTTCCTTAGTCCTTTTCTTGCTTTGTATTTGACACCTCCTGGACAGTCATGTTCTGTTTCTGAAATCATTATTTATAGAGCTAAAATTAATGTATTTTCAATTCTTCAAAAATACATATACAACTCTTTTTACATGAGAATTATGGGTTCCAGGACCCTGCTATGTGTTTTTAGTTAGTTTCTTTTTTTTTTTAATTGAATGGAAGGTTGATGTCATTACTTTAGTCACAGCAATTGTAAACATGGACATTAGTGAAATTTAGGAAGAAAAGTTGGAACTGGTAGATGACTTTTCCTGCCATCATACCAGGGAAACACCACCTCAATCTTAATAAACATTCCCTCTTCTCACACCTCCTCCTCCTCCCCAAGCTTCACCCCCCTAACCCAACAGATAACAGCTTGTGAAGAGAAGAGCAAAAATCCAAACCATACGGTTTGCACACCTTTTACTTCGGATTATAGTTACTGTTGTTCAGCATACAGCTCCCTCTTATCACTTAAAGCTTGGTTGTGCCCCCAAAATGGGATGTGCCTGGAATGGGATTGTTTCTCATAAAACCGTACAGAAAAGAGACAGACTCACCAGGCAGGTGAAAGGGGCTGGCTGAGGTCCAAGGGCCTTCCTCCTTCCCGCCCCATTTCAATCCCTCCATCTGGGACCTCCCCAGACCTTAGCCTCCCACCCCTCAGGTACCCCCCAGATTTGTGGGGGACATTGCTGGCTGTTCCCCTTCATCAGGCAGCGAGTGGAAAGTGCACAGTTTTCTGCATTCCTCACTCTGGCTGGGGAGCACGGGGGGGCAGATGAGCTGTGAACTTTGCCTTCCCTCCTGACAGGGACAGGAAGAGGAAAAGCAAGCAGCCTTCATACAAATCACAGGGTGGTGCAGGGAGAGAACACTTCAGCCTCCCCACCCACCATTTTTCTTTTATTAAAAAAATGAGTTAAGAACCCAAGCAACAGTTGGTAAATGTGCTAGTGGGAACTAAAGTGAAGCAAGAAAAGTAACTTTGTTCTTCTACCAGATATTTTTGTACTGTTCAGGAAGCAGTCAGTGGGAAGAGAGTGAGAAAACAGGAGTCAAGGAAAACCTTGGGAGGTTAAACTATATATGTGTTCTACTGCAGAATCATATATATTTTTAAAATATATATAGTGTGAAGAAAGGAAGACTACAAGTCAAGGTAAGAAAAAGGAATAAAATAGAAAATGCCCTGTAAAGTGAACTGGAAAATCAGACTGGTTAGTCTTCAGATATTTGTCACAGATTGAAGTGTCATTAGAGGAGGTTTTGGAATTAATTGATAAACTTAACAGTAACAAGTCACCAGGACCAGCTAGCATTCACCCAAAAGTTCTGAAAGAACTCAAATGTGAAATTGCGGAACTACTAACTATGGTTTGTAACCTATCCTTTAAATCAGCTTCTGTACCCAATGACTGGAAGATAGCTAATGTAATGCCAATATTTAAAAAGGGCTCTACAGGCGATGCTGGCAATTACAGACCTGTAAGTCTAACATCAGTCCCGGGCAAATTAGTTGAAACAATAGTAAAGAATAAAATTGTTAGACACATAGAAGAACATAATTTGTTAGGCAAAAGTCAGCATGGTTTCTGTAAAGGTAAATCATGTCTTACTAATCTATTAGAGTTCTTTGAAAAGGTCAACAAACACGTGGACAAGGAGGATCCGGTAGACATAGTATACTTAGATTTCCAGAAAGCCTTTGATGAGGTCCCTCACCAAAGGCTCTTACATAAATTAAGTTGTCATGGATAAGAGGGAAGATCCTTTCATGGATTGAGAACTGATTAAAAGACAGGAAACAAAGGGTAGGAATAAATGGTAAATTTCAGCATGGAGAGGGGTAACTAGTGGTGTTCCCCAAGGGTCAGTCCTAGGACCAATCCTATTCAACTTATTCATAAATGATCTGGAAAAAGGGGTAAAGGTGGCAAAGTTTGCAGATGATACTAAACTGCTCAAGATAGTTAATACCAAAGCAGACTCTGAAGAACTTCAAAAAGAGCTCACAAAACTAAGTGAATGGGCAACAAAATGGCAAATGAAATGTAATGTGGATAAATGTAAAGTAATGCAAATTTGAAAAAATAACCCCAACTCTACGTACAATATGATGGGGGCTAATTTAGCTACAACTGATCAGGAAAGAGATCTTGGAGTCATCGTGGATAGTTCTGTGAAAACGTCCACTCAGTGTGCAGCGGAAGTCAAAAAAGCAAACAGGATGTTAAGAATCATTTAAAAAAGGGATAGAGAATAATACGGAGAATATCTTATTGCCCTTATATAAATCCATGGTGTACTCACATCTTGAATACTGCGTACAGATGTGGTTTTCTCATCTCCAAAAAGTTATACTGGCATTAGAAAAGGTTCAGAGAAGGGCAATTAAAATGATAGGGTTTTGGAACGGGTCCCATATGAGGAGAGATTAAAGAGACTAGGACTTTTCATCTTGGAAAAGAGGAGACTAAGGGGGACTATGCTAGAGGTATATAAAATCATGAGTGGTGTGGAGAAAATGAATAAGCAAAAGTTATTTACTTGATCTCATAATATAAGAACTAGGGGCCGCAAAATGAAACTCATGGGCAGCAGGTTTAAAACAAATAAAAGGAAGCTGTTCTTCACACAGTGCATAGTCAGTCTGTGGAACTCCTTGCCTGAGGAGGTTGTGAAGGCTAGGACTATAACAGGGTTTAAAAGAGAACTAGATAAATTCATGGAGGTTAAGTGCATTAATAGCTATTAGCCAGTATGGGTAAGGAATGGTGTCCCTAGCTTCTGATTGTCAGAGGGTGGCAATGGATGGCAGGAGAGAGATTGCTTGATCATTACCTTTTCGGTTCACTCCCTCTGGGACACCTGGCATTGGCCACTGTCTGCAGACAGGATACGGGGCAGGAAGGAATTTTGGTCTGACTCAGTATGGCCATTCTTATGTTCTCAGGTTGGGGGTACGAGGTTTCTCCTCCACAGCTGTAGGGAGTGATTCCTTATCTCCTGTATCAAGAAGAGCATAATGGTTTCCTAGTAACATGGTGGGAGGGTTGGAAGTGGGGGTAGAGCACTGTCTGCTGCCAGAAGTAACCAGTTGCCAGTGTCCCCCGGAGCCATCTCCTCCTCCACCATTGGTGTGTCAGCAATCTTGTGTAGTGGGACAGCTACCTCAGCTGTCTCCACATGAATACTGTCCAGGAATTGCTTGTGGATTCAGATGCTCCTCAGCCCAGCCACCTCCTCCTGTAGCTCTCCCACCTGCTTCCTGAGAGATTCCCCTAACAGGCACCTTTTACACTGGATGGTACCCCCAGCCTGGATTTCAGTAAGTGGGAATTGCAAGCCACAGTCCCTGCAGGATCTCGGTAGAGGCATTGTGGTCTGTCTGGCTACAGGCGCAGACGGAGGAGACAGAAGCAGTGCTGGCACAAGTGTTGTGTGTCTTCCTAACCATAATAGGCCTCCCTCTTTCAAACTCCCCTCTTAAACTCCAAAAGCTACTACACTCACCTGGCAGCCTGTTCAGCAGCGGGATCTCTTGCTCTCCCTCTTAAACTTCCGTCTGCAGCTCCTATCTGCTTCGCTCCCCTGGTCGCTCTGCCTTTTAAAGCCTGCTCGCCTAGATCAGGCGTACCCCCCCCCTCATTAGTCGCACAGGGGAAGGCTGATCCCAAGGATTAATCACTCCCAGACACACAATCCCAACTGCCACAGTAACTGAAATCACCTGAAATCAGAATCAAAATTCAAACTGTCTTATAGCAGTTATAGCAGTCTTGGATGATGACCCAAAACATGCTGTTCATTTTATGAATACTTTCACTGAAGATCTGCCAAAATGCAAAGAAGGTATCAATGTAAAACTTCTAAACCTGGAAACCAAGTACCATCCCTGATAGATTTGCCCCAGATCCCTAAATGGCCTCCTCAAGGATTAAACTCACAACCCTGGGTTTAGCAAGCTAATGTTCAAACCACTGAGCTATCCCTCCCCTGAGAGCTACCAGTAGATCCCAATCTACTGGTTGGTGACCACTGCTATAGAAAGTAGTGACTGAATTAGGTAAAGTAGATGTTGCACTCTGATGTATAGAAATGTTAAAAGCTAGACAGGCTAGTAACAATATGAAAAAAAAACTAATAATGGTCCTTGGATATGAGTCAGTTACTGCAGGGGAAATTGTATTCTGCTTTAAATTCCTGTCTGTGAACTTTGTTGTTAGCAGTCAGTTTCTATAGCAATGAGACATGTTTCTATCACTCTTCTGCGGTGAGAAAAGGAAAGGAAATTGTTGTAAGGCCAGATTCTGGATATAGAGGAAGTTTGCAATCGATCCCTCTCAGCATATTTGAAGCCTTGCTTTTATACTTTTGCATTTGGATATTGGTGTTTTTGAAGCTCTAAGTTACTGTCCAAGGAGCTTTATTTATATAGTCAATTACGTTATCTAGGGCAGCGGTTCCCAACCGCCAGTCTGCGGACCAGTGCTGGGCCACGAACCACTGGCTGCTGGGCCGTGGGGGCTGCCACAGCTGAAGCCAGCTGTTTGGGGTGGCTCTGGGGGCTGTGGCTGAGGTATACCCCAATCCATTGAGCCGCTGCACAGCATCTGGCTTGCAGGTCGCTGCAGCCTTGTCCTCCCACCTCGCCACCTTCCCCTCCCTGCCCTCCCCGTGTGGTTGGAGCAGCAGCACTGGCTTCCTGCTGTGGGGGGAGAGAAAGCCCCAAGACTCGCTGAACCGTCTGGCTTGTGAGGAAGAAGCGCTGCCTCTCCCCCTCTCCCAGCTGGGGGAACAGCAGCATGCAGGCAGCGCTTCTTCCCTGCAAGCCGGATTGTGTTGTGATTAATGCCTGCTGATTGCTAGACCTGCAAGGATTTAACATAAAATGTATGTCCCTAGTATTTTAACTTTGTGTATTTACCAGTTCTTTGTGCACGACTGAATCTTCTGTTTGATTTGTAAACTCGTGCAGTTGGTCTGTTGCCTTGGCTGGGGTTGTTGGTTTTTCATGTGACAACAGAGCTGTGAAACTTTTTAATAGAAACAGAAATGAGATTGAAAAGCTCACAGAAATGGTCAGGGGGGACTCAGGGCAGAAATAGTGTCTGAGATTGTGGGAATTAATCTAAATTTTTTAAAATGCAATGTCCATATAGTCGTCATATTAATTCAGATTGATCTCTCATTAATAACATGACGGTTATTAATTAAACTCAAAGAAGGAAGTGTGGAGAACATCTTGGAAGGGACTAGAACAATAATTTGCAATAATTTGACCTTTATTCTACATTTTTTTTCTGTCTGAGTTCTTGTACTGGTTCTGTGAGGGGCAGTGTTTATCTATGTGAATCACTACAAGTTATTTGCATTCTACCAGTGTAAGAAAAATATTTTCTTAAAATTACCATGATCCGAGTTCTCTGCCACTGATTATTTATTTTAAGCAAAATCTTATTTTACTCCCACATAGCCCTCACCGAAGTTAGTAGTGTAATTGAGAGTTTAGTGTAAGCAGCTCTCGGTAGCCTGTACAGCATTTCTGAAATCCTACTACTGATAGGTGGAGAGTAATTATTACTAAATGCACTGCCCAGGCCAAGATATATTTCTGGTTAATTCGGTCTTGATTCAGATCAGTTGAGTTAAATGGGAGTCTTGGGGTGATAGGAATGTGCTTCTCTGGATCACTTGAGTTAGTGACATTGTGTCAGCTGCCTTTGGAAGACAGTAATTTTCTGAGAATGACCCTTCTCCCCCTCTGTTTGCTCTGATGTTCACATCCATCGGATTCTCTACCAGCAATTCTTTGGAGAGATGACCGAGGTTCACATTCTGGATAATATTGCCTAGTGAATGTTTATTTTTGGCAGCTCATTGCAGGTGGGCTTTTTCGAGCATAAGTTACATTTCTGATCACTGGTGCCACATAAATTGTTACTTATCAGGTGCCTTTTTGTGTTCCAAAGGGAAACTGGCTGGTGCCCTGGCTACATGGAAATCTTTAGCAAGGGGCCCAAAATGCACCAGTAGGTGGTTTCTGTGGTATAGTTGTAAGCACGTGTGTCTAACATGCTAAAGGTCCCTGGTTCAAAGCCAGGCAGAAACAAAGTTTCCCTTTCCTTCATACAAAGTCCATTTGTTTTTCAATCCCAACACATTTTTGCAATAGTCCTTAACTTCTGTGCTTTCTTCCTCATTGTTTCTTTTCATGGGTCTTGGAGAGGATTAGCCTGCATGTGGAGGGAAGGGTATGGATCCTCATTTGAGAGCTTGGCTGCCAGCTACTTAGCCAAAATGAGCATAATACAATTCCAGGCGTTGGTTGTGCCAGCCAGCAGTTCCCCTGCTTCCGTTTCTTTTCATCTCACTACAAACCATCTCGCACCTTCAGGTGAGGGTAACTGGGTATGAGAATTAGCTTTGCTGTAGAATGGTTGTGATGGGTAGAAAGCGATGTGCCACCTTGGCCTCCATGAGCAAGGCTTAAAACATTGAAGAAAACGAGAGCTGAGAGATCACATCCATCACCAGCATCAGGATGCCGGAGGGTTCCAGGGCCATCCTTAGGCATTCAAAACACACATGGCTGCATAGGGCTCCTGAAGATTTGGGGCTGTGTCAGGAGGCAGCACACACAAGGTGGCACCACAACAAGCAACATAGGAATCCTTCAACTCAAGCCATAGGGCTTCTCTGGGCTCGGACCTCCCCCTGCTGGTGCAGCCTCATGCAAAGACGGGCAGGGAGCAGCATGGGTGCCTGGCCTGTGCTCCCTTCCACTCTTTCTTCTCCCCCCTTCCCATGTGCTTGCATCGGGATCCTTTCCCTGCCTCTCTCTTGTGTGTAGGGGGCTCGGCCGGCTCCTCGCTGTTGAGCACCTGCAGTGCCCTTGTTGATCCCTTTGCCTCTTGCCCTGCCCCCTTGCCAGCAGTTGCTTCCTCATCCCCAGCGTCTTCCTTTCCTCCTGCTATCTTCTGTCTCCCAGCTCTAGACTCGAACTACATGGGTCTTGGGGAGGAGAGGATCCCTGTTTTCCAAGCAGCATTGTGTTCGCTCCCACCCTGCCTGATCCCCTCACAGGGCAGGGGAGACACTGGTGTCAATGGAGGGAGCTGGTTGGGTGGATTAGCAATCTCCCTGAGTCATTGGCTCCCAGCTGGATTCAATGCAGGATTTGAAAGCTCCGGTTCATCCCTCTCCTTCTACCATCTCCCTTCCCACCATACGACGGTCTCACAGTTCCTTGAATGTGGTTTGGGACAGGAGACAAGTAAGTGTAAGTGTAAGTGTGTGTGTGTGAGTGTGTGGCATTGTATGTTTGATAGGGGCATGCAAGGGGCTCCGCTGGAGGCTGAGCAGGGAAGGGAGAGGGGCTGTCCATGGCAGCTCTTGGGGCTGGGGCTTTGATTTTATGTAAATATTCAAATGAGTTTGCATAATGAATTTACAAATAAATGTTACCAGTCCACCAAAAGTTGTGAATGGGTTTGCTCATCTTCAGTATAAAAAAGATTAGGAATCACTGATCTAGGGTCAAGGTTAGGTTATCTAGGGTTACTTATGCCACTTTAGAATGCCACAAAAATATATTGTTTCTTTTATTCTGAGCAAAACAAAGCTATTGAGTTAATTCTCTAATACAATGCAAAATTTAAACATTGCATTGTCTCAATGTAAAGTTGAATGCATAGTTTGTTTAATCATATCGTGTGTGTGTGTGTGTGTGTGTGTGTGTGTGTGTGTGTGTGTGCAGTTGTAGTTTGCTGTAAAATGTCACCAGTTTCTGCATACCATAATCATTTTCTGCTGCAGCATCAGGAGAGATTAGTAATCATAAAGGTCTCCTGTGGGTAGGTGTCTGTAATGTGTTGTCAATTAAATGTCACGTATGTGCCTGGAGTACATCCTAAATGTTTTCATTTATGACTTGAAGCACAAAACTCCAGAATAAAGAAACTTTCCTTTGTGCTTTGAAAGATGCATGGCTTCTTCTGTAGTTACTGATCTAGTGTTAGAAAGCACTCCCTTCACAACTTACTCTTATTTCCATTCAAAAAAAGGATTTAACTTTCTAAATCCTCAAACGAGATGAGAAACTTAGTCACTTCTCAGTTACAGTAGAGTGCTGTGTCACTTGGAAGCTTCTCTCTTTCACCAACAGAGGTTAGTCCAATAAGAGAATCTCGCCCATCTTGTGTCAACTTTTCTAAGGCTTAAAAAAAAACAACGAACCGTCTGGTAGCACTTTAAAGACTAACAAAACGTGTAGATGGTATCATGAGCTTTTGCGGGCACCACAGCCCACTTCTTCAGATGACCGGAGTGCTGGAAGATCAGGTCATCTGAAGAAGTGGGCTGTGTCCGCAAAAGCTCATGATACCATCTACATGTTTTGTTAGTCTTTAAAGTGCTACCAGATGGTTCGTTGTTTAAGTTTTTCATCTTACAGACTAACTCGGCTACCCATCTGAAACTTTTCTAAGGCATCAGTCATTAAGATTTATTATAGTATTAGAATATTTGATAAATATTTAATTGGCCATTGCTGCAGAGTTGAGTGACTAAAGAATTGAAGAACTGACGGAATATTTATCAACTCTTAAAAGAAATGAGCGTTACTTCCTGTTTAACTGGAGTAAAGTGCTGCTGAATTGGATGATGTGGGGTGCCTGCTTGATACTTATCACATAATGTGTGTACTTCCACATTACTGGATTTTTTTGTGATACTGTTTTTTAGAATATGGCTCTTGACTTGCACAGTTTCAGTATAATTGTATATACTTGAATAGGTTCTTCTGATAAAGGTATTTAAATCAAAGCATTCTTCTGTAACTTTCAGGTGTTCTGCACTCTGGTAGAAAACAGTCATTATTATAATTTTTATTAGTAACTATGGGGATGCTTTTCGGAGAGGAAATGTAGACATGTGTAGAGTATAAACACTGAGGCTGACCCAACCCATCCTTCTCATGGCACTGAGGCATTGCTTGTATAATACACAGTTTGTTCTCTGCAAACAATATGTGATTGAATTGACTCCCCCCCCCCCCCCCCCACACACACACACACACACACACACACACACCTCTTCATGGCTTGTACCAGTTGAAGCCCCACAGGCTTTATCTAGACCAGGATTTAAAGATATGGTACTGCCTAACATAGTCCATCTAACACATTGTAAAAATCATGTTACAAAAATCTAGTATAGACAAGACAGTCTATACTTGAACACATACTTTAGTCTACAGAAGAGAAGATTTGATAGCAGGTTTTAACTACCTGAAGGGGGTTCCAAAGAGGATGGAAAGAGGCTGTTCTCAGTGTTGACAGATGATAGAACAAGGAGCAGTGGTCTCACATGGCAGTGGAGGAAGTCTAGGTTGCATATTAGGAAAAACTATTTTACTAGGAGGGTGGTGAAGCACTGGAATGGGTTTCCTAGGGAGGTGGTGGAATCTTCATTCCTAAAGGTTTGAAGTCCTGGCTTAACAAAGCCCTGGCTAGGATGATTTACTTGGGGTTGGTCCTGCTTTGGTCAGGCAGTTGGAGAACTCAATGACCTCCTGAGGTTTCTTCCAACCCTATGATTCTTCTTCGGGTAGTGTCCCCGTGGGTGCTCCACTGTGGGTGTCGGGTCCCATCCCGGCGCCGCAGATCGGAGATCTTCTAGCTGTTGTTTGCCGGACCGTGCATGCGCGGTGGCCATCTTGCGGCTTTTCGCGCCATTTCCAGTCGCGCGGTCCGGCTCGCCGGTTCCTCTCAACCGTCTTTGGGCGCAGAAGGAGTAACAGCTCCCTCTCCTGTTCTTTGTTTTTCCTGAGAGGAGTAACTTGTTTTAGTGTAAATAGTTCTTAGTTAGTTAGTTATATATAGATATTCTTTGAACAAAAACAAAAAAAAATCTTTTATAGTTAGTTAGTTAATCTTCTACAATGCCTGGTTCCCCAGGTTTTAAGAGGTGCGCACTCTGTAAGGACTCTATGCCTGCTTCAGACGGGCATTCGGCGTGCATAAAATGTCTTGGTGAGGGGCACATTCCACAGAAGTGCCCTCACTGCTCGAAGCTAACGGCTAGGGCTTGCAGAGACCGCGAGATGCATCTCAAAATGCTTCTCTTTGACAAAGCCCTCACACCACAGTCAGACCCTCCAGCGGAGGTATCTCGTCACGTCCCGACTAAGGCCGCTTACAAGAAGAAGCCTTCCTCTCCATCTCGCTCTTTGCCATCAAGAGTGAGTACGGCTGACAAACGGGGGAACCTCAGCCTCAGGGTTAGTGGTGACCCGCAGGCCAGAGAAGGACTAGCACGCCCGAAGTGCGTAGGCACCAAGTCCATCGGAACGCGCACCGCATAGGGCTAAGTCAGCTACTCCAGCGGCGCTGTCTCCGGCACCAAGACCATCGCCGTTGGGGTCTTCTCCGGCACCGAGAGCCAGGGCACCGCCCTCGCCGACGGCACTGAGAGCCGCGGCACTGGCACCGCCGCCAGCACCGCGAGCCAGGGTGCCGCCCTCGCTGCCGGCACCGAGAACCACGGCGCCTACGGAGTCCTCGGCACCGAGAACCACGGCACTGACTTCATCTCCGGGTGTCCGTTATTCCTGCTTCCACCAGTACCAGGGTGGCACCGGCACAACCTGACCGAACGGCACTGTCAAGGAGGTCGACCCCCTCTGCATCACCCATCCATGCGTCGAGCAGAGTGAGGGAGAGAGCACAGCGGCTTCCTACGCTGTCTCCCAGTCCAGGTCCGGAGACATTTTCACCGGAACCACCTTCTCCACCGCCTCACACTCCTAGGATGACTAGCTATCAGTCTCCTGCAACGCACCATACTCGGCATGCCTCTCCTTCACGCTATTACTACCGCCGGTGCTATTCTCCATCGCCCTCTTATTCCAGACGATGCTCCAGATCCCCGAGGTCTCCATCACATCACAGGTCCTCACATTACGGGCACCGTTACGCGCGTCGTTACAATTATTCTCCGTACCATGATGACCACTGGTACAGACGAAATGATTCCAGGGAACGGTTTCCATGATCGCCATCTCACTCGGCAGCGGTGTCTTTGTCGCCGGCTCAATCATCTGTGGCACCACCCAAGCATGTGTCTGTTTACCCACAGCCTGACAGACCCCCCACACCTTCAGGCGATCAATCCATGCCTCTTGAACGCATGCCAACGGATGCAGGCTATCCACCCGATACAGAGCGTCAGTCTCCGACGGAGGTAGCATCATTGTCCCCTGATGACGCTGTATTCCAGGGGGATACTTCTCCCACAGATGACATCAAAGATTTTCAAGAACTTTTAAAAAGGGTCGCTGAGACTCAAAATGTCAAGCTAGGAGAGGTGCAACAGAAACAGCATCACTTGTTGAGGAATCTTCACCCCTCTTAGTCTTCGAAGATAGCTATCTTAGAAATAGCCGATTCCATTTGGCAAACGCCGGCCTCCGCCCCACCCACAAACAAAAAGGCGGATAAGAAATATTTCATCCCGGCTACCGGCATGGAATTCTTGTTCAATCACCCTGGTCCTAATTCCCTCGTTCTGGACGCAGTCCAGCAAAGGGCAAAGGCACCCCAGTATAAAAACACTGCAGGGGATAAGGATGTTAAACGGCTGGACCTGTTTGGCAGGAAAGTCTACTCTTCCACCTTTTTGTCGCTCCGCATGGCTAGCTATTCCGCCTTGTTAGCTAATCATTCCTTTGACAATTACGCCAAACTGGTCCCTCTCTTAGAACACCTCCCGGAGTCTAAGCGTCAGATACTCAAGGGTGTTATACAAGAGGGCTTCACGTCTTCACGATCAGCCTTTCACATCGCGCTAGACACGGCAGACACAGCGGCCCGCACCACGGCGACATCTATAGTTATGCGGCGAGCATCCTGGCTTCACATGGCAGCGACCCCTAAAGAACTCCAGACCAAGGTCGAAGATCTGTCGTTTGAGAGACAGAACCTGTTCGCCGATAAGACAGATCAGGTTTTGCATTCTGGAAAGGACACGCGTACCACCTTAAGAACATTGGGGATGTACACCCCACCTTTCAGACGCAAATGTTACACGCCTTATCAAAGGCAGAGGCCATTCCCCTACACACCACACCAGGGGAGACAATACGATGCTCAAAGAGGCCGTCAATGTCCCCAGAGACGTCGCCCTCAACAGCCCAGACCAACGCAACAGCAGTCGAACGAACAGCAAGTTTGACGCAGCCATCGAGGGACTGCGAACCATTCCGTTGATACCCTCTTCTACCATCACCAAGGCATTGTTCCACCATCGCTTAAGGCCCTTCCAACATCGTTGGGCCGCCATCACGTCAGATCGATGGGTCACACAACTGATAACATCCGGTTACGTGATTCCATTTCTCTCGCTCTCGCTCCCCCCCACTCCTCCCCTTCCTCTTCAGGGACACTTCTCACGAACCTCTTCTCGCCCAAGAGGTATCTTACCTCCTCGAGCTAGGGACTATAGAGAGGGTTCCAGAGCCTTTCTACGGCAGGGGGTTTTACTCCCGTTATTTTCTAACTGAGAAGAAATCAGGCGGGTGGAGGCCTATACTCGACCTTCAGCAGTTGAATCACTACCGACGCCAACAGCGCCTCAGGATGGTGACTTTGGCAAAGATCATTCCAGCACTGGAACAGCACGACTGGTTTGCATCCCTTGATTTGCAGAATGCCTACTTCCATATCGTCATACATTCAGCACGCCGGCGATTTCTTCGTTTCGTAGTAGGGGACAATCATTATCAGTACAAGGTCCTGTCATTCGGACTGTCATCAGCTCCGAGAGTTTTCTCAAAGACTCTCGCAGTAGTGGCGGCTTATCTTCGTCGCCTAGGAGTGATCATCCTTCCCCTACCTAGACGACTGTCTTCTCAGAGCACATTTGTTCAAAGAAGCCTCTCAAGCAGTCACTATTACGACCCAGTTATTCGACATACTAGGTCTTATACTCAACATACAAAAGTCCACACTAACTCCTCAGCAGTCCATAGAATTCATTGGAGCTCACCTCAACTCCACGACAGCGCGCGCGTATCTACCACACTCCAGGTTCCGCATCATCCAAGACTTAATACAAGTCAGCACCACAAGCCCTACGGTAGCCGTCCTCACATGTCTTCAACTATTAGGTCATATGGCGGCCACAATGTTTGTGGTATCCAATGCCAGGCTTCACCTATGCTGTCTCCAGTACTGGGTGTCCAAGATATATGTACCTGGCAGACACGATCTACACAGGTCCGTAGTAGTTCCCGTCATAGTCATACATTCTCTTTGCTGGTGGACGTCACCAGGCAACATCATGACGGGAATGCCCTTTCACAAACCGCAACCGCAAGACCGTCAGGTTCAAGGTCGATGGTCTCCAGAGGAGTCTCTTCTCCACATAAACCTACTAGAATTACGAGCTGTCTTGAATGCATGCAGACATTTCCTTCCCTGCCTCTGCAACTGGGTCGCCACAGTTCTGACAGACAATATTACCACCGTTTACTATATAAACAGACAGGGAGGCGCTCGTTCCCACTCCCTGTGCATGGAGGCCATCCGCCTTTGGAACTTCTGCAATCTTCACGGAGTGACTCTTATAGCCGCTTACCTACCAGGGAAGGACAACACCACGGCTGACGCGCTCAGCAGGCAATTCGCTCAACACCATGAGTGGGAGATACACCCACGCGTACTATGTGCTATATTCGACAAGTGGGGTCACCCTTTAGTCAACCTCTTTGCCACTCAGTACAACACGAGATTCGCTCACTATTGCTCCAGAGCGGGCATAGGTCGAGCCTCCCTGGGGGATGCTTTCCTTTACAACTGGAGCGGGAAGTTGCTGTACGCATTCCTTCCCATTCCACTAATATCGAGAGTCCTGGAAAAGATACTTGCGGACAATACAACAGTGATTTTAATAGCACCATTCTGGCCCCGCCAGATATGGTTCCCTTACCTCTTTCGGATGTCTCCTCATCATCCCTTCCATCTTCTGAATCGTCCAGACATTCTCATGCAGGACCACGGCCGCACTCTCCATCCACAGCCATATCGCCTCGCTCTCACGGCCTGGCTCCTATCTGGTTCAAACAAACGGAGATAACGCGTTCTCATGAGGTGAAGAATGTACTTCTCCACAGTAGAAAACCATCAACACGAGCTACTTACCTTCATAAATGGCGCCAGTTTCCAACAATGGTGTATCACCAATAGCTTACCACCTACCACGTTCTCTTTGCAGTCCATACTGCAATATATTCTGCATCTTAAACAAGCAAGACTCGCTATCTCCTCGCTCAAAGTGCATCTGGCTGCGATCCCGGCTTTTCATCAGCCCGTAGAAGGGTTCACCCCCTTTTCTCACCCAGTTACAAAGAGGTTTCTAAAAGGAATTGCTAATCTCTTTCCTTAGTACAAGCGACCTCCAGACTCTTGGAACTTAGAGTTCGTCTTTGATACGCTAATGCGTCCACCATTTGGAGCATTAGCTACATGTGTATTTAATAAGCTCGCCATGAAAGTCATATTCCTTTTGGCTATTACGTCAGCTAGACGGGTGAGGGAGTTGGCGGCCCTATCGGCCAAGGCTCCATATACCATCTTCACCCCTCAAGCGGTTATCCTTCGTCCTCACCCTTCCTTCCTACCAAAAGTTAATTCCGCCTTCCATATAAATGTACCCATCATATTACCATTTTTTTTTATCCAAAACCCCATACCTCTGAACATCAAGCAAGGTTACATTCCCCTTGGCTTTTACATTGACAGAACGCGAGAAGTAAGGAATTCTCACCACTTGTTCGTCTCCATGGACGCTTGTTCTAAAGGTTCCCCGCTTTCCTCACAGAGAATCTCTAAAATAATCATTTCCTGCATAACTCGATGCTACGAACTGAGAAATAGACCACTTCCACACACCATTACAGCTCATTCTACCAGAGTGATGGCTTCTTCAGCGGCTTCCTTAAGGGAGTTCCCTTGAAGGACATCTGTCGAGCAGCTACCTGGTCTTCGGACTTCACATTTGCCAAACGTTACGCTTTACAGAATATAATTATGACTGACGCAGCTGTAGCCACCGCGGCGCTAACCTCGACAACAATCCACTGATTCCGAACCCGCCGCCTTCTTTCGGGCTACTGCTGTGAAATCACCTACAGTGGAGCACCCACGGGGACACTACCCGAAGAAGAAGAAGAAGAAGAAGTTACTTGTGCAGTAACGATGGTTCTTCGAGGTGGGTGTCCCCGTGGGTGCTCCACTACCCGCCCTCCTCCCTGCTTCGGAGTCTTTCTTTTATGTCTTTCAGACTTCGACGGTCACGAGGAACTGGCGAGCCGGACCGCGTGACTGGAAACGGCATGAAAAGCCGCAAGATGGCCGCCGTGCATGCGCGGTCCGGCAAACAACAGCTAGAAGATCTCCAATCTGCGGTGCCGGGATGGGACCCGACACCCACAGTGGAGCACCCACAGGGACACTCACCTCGAAGAACCATCGTTACTGCACAAGGTGAGTAACTTCTTCTTCTGACATGCTACACTGACTCAAAGCTTAGGCCCTGCAGCATAATAGTGAGAACCTATCAACATAAACCATAAAAAGAATATACAGTAAAAACTCTGTTATCTGGTACTCAGTTAACCAAAAAGCTCAACTAACTGGCATTTTTTACCTGAATTAGTATACGACACAGCCCGTTGTGCAATTGCACTCTACATTTATGCAAAAGAGGCAGAAGGACAAGTAAGCAAGCTGAAATCAGGAAAAACTTAAACAACAAATGGCCTGATGGCACTTTATAGACTAACAAAACATGTAGGTGGTGGTATGAGCTTTCATGGGCATAGCCCACTTCTTCAGATGACCGGAGATTAAGGCAAGACTACACAACATGCAGTCCCCATTTAAGTCAGTTCTGCTGATATTAATAAAATGCAATATTTACCCGATTTCCATCGCTTATTAAAAGTCAGAGAGCATTTTTAATAAGCGATGACAGTCCAGGAATTGAACTACTAAAACGCATATCAACAGAAGGCTATTATGTTGACTACTTTTTTGTTT
The DNA here is from genome assembly GCA_019425775.1 of Rafetus swinhoei. Taxonomy (NCBI): domain Eukaryota; kingdom Metazoa; phylum Chordata; order Testudines; family Trionychidae; genus Rafetus; species Rafetus swinhoei. Next base: position 8,284,212 of record CM033438.1, read on the forward strand.
TGGCTCCCACCCGCAGGCCACATGTTGAGCCCCATGTAAATCCAAACTGCACTGTGGGCTGCAAACAAACAGGCCGTGGGCCATGTGTTGAGTAGTCCTGACCTAGAGTCTATCACCCAGTTTGCTGACCACTGAGCCTGCCTATCTGCCCTCTGGGTTGCACCACCACGCAATCCTGTTGGGCCAGATACTCTGGCCTTCCTCAGTAAAGGCACAGAGTTGGGGTAACAGCCCCTCAGCAGAGTAACACAGACAATGGCAACAGCTCAATTCTGGGAGGATTCAAACTACAGGGTCTTGCCTATACCTGGGGGTGCAGCTCCAAGAGAATCCATCTTACTCTGTATAAAAGTTGGGTCTCTATCAATGATAGAGATGCATAGCTGTTGATTCCTCTAGGAAAAAATTATTTACACTGGATTTGATAAGTGTTTTAAGTATAAAAAAGTATGATTTAAATGATTGCAAGTGAAAACAGTCCTAAGTCAGTTACTAAGCAAAAATAAAACAAAACATGCCAGCTAAGTCTAATACACTAAGGGTGAAAAATACAATTTGTAACAACTAATTTTTATCAGGGTGGATTTGATAAAATGGTTTGAATCACTAGTTAGGAAATCTTGATTTAATCATGGTGGTTCTTCGAGTGGTTGCTCATGTGCATGCCAATTAGGTGTGTGCGCGCTGCATGCATGGATTCCGGAGCTTTTTCCCTTAGCAGTATCCGTTGGGCCAGCTAGGGAGCCCCCTGGAGTGGTGCCGGTATACTGGCACATATATACCCCTGCTGGTCCCTCACCCCTTCAGTTCCTTCTTACCTCCCGTGAAGGTAGCTGGAGCACTGTTCTTCCTAACAGTCCTTACCCTTAGCCTGTATATAGTTCTACTGATCTCTTGAGTATTGTACTAGTTCATTAGTTGCTGTAAATAGTTTGATAAGAAGGGCATCTCCTCTTTGGCCTCTCCCTGGTTGGGGAGGGGATGCCAGGGCCACAGGGATTCAAGCTGTGTGCATCGTGCTTGAAGCCTATGCCCTGCGAGGATCTGCATGATTCTTCTTTGAAGTGTCTCAGACAGGCCCACCGTATGGAAAGCTGCAACATTTGCAAGAGTTTTAAACTGAGGACTAAGCGCAAGAGAGACTCTAGGCTCAAGCTTATCTTCATGAAGTCTGCTTTACATCCCCCGGCTCCAGAGCGGGTTCCATCGGTGCACAGTGCACCGTCCCTGCTGCAGGAGACCTCAGTGGTGCCGTCCAAGCACTAGACCACCTCCTCGAAGCCCTCGAGCCACCAGTCACTGTCCCCGGCACCAAGGAAAGCTAAGGATGCCAGGGGAAGATTTGCAGAGAGGCGTGGTCACAAGGTGCACCCTAAGAAGGAGCACTTGGCCTTGAAGGCACTCCGGGATGTTCCAGTGCTGCTAAGGTGAAGACATAGCCCTATGCGGAGAGAGAGTCCGGTACCGGAAGGGACTTTCAAAGAACTCCACCAACTGTTGACCCCAGAGACCTTCGATGCGATGCGGGAGCTCATTAAACTGACCTCCCCTGAGGCAGAGGCCTCAGCACCACAGGTGCCAAGACCCACCATTTCCAGCACTGCGAGTAGCTCCGACATCGTCTGAACTGGCACTGAGTCAATGCCACTAATACCGGCACTGGTGCTGACACTGACACCGGCACCGGTACTGGCACCGGCAACTGTAGTGTGGCCGATGCCCATGCTTCCATGGACAGCATTGGGGGGCCCGGCACCGCATACTGCTCCGGTACCGCCAGTGTATGTGTCCTTCTGGCAATGCCGCATGGTCCGGTACCGATGGAACAACTGCACCCGATACCGCTACCGCTAATGCCTCCAACGGCACTGGGCCCAGTGCTCAGGGGGAAGCTGACGGCCATGGCCCAATACCAGCGGGAGCACGCATCAACAGCTCCCCTGTGGTCAGCGTCTGATTACTCATCCGAGTCAGAGGCCGAATCCATACACTTGGTGAGATCCTCATACAGGTCGAGGTCCTGGCACCGTTCTTGCTCCGATCAGATCTCAGCGCCAGAGCCCTTCGGATATATGCACTTGGCCACCCCATTGGCTGCCATATCCTCAGTGGCTATTCTGGTCTCCATGGGTGTACCACCAGGCTTAAAGCCCACCTCCCCTTGGCATTGGTGTCGGGGTCATCATGCCAGGGGAGTGTCCCCTCAGCAACCACCTTACACAGAGCGCGCCCCCCCCCCCCCGTTGGAGGCGAGCCATCCAGGGGACAAGGACCTAGTAAGAACCCCCCCCCCCAAGTCATAGGGGAAGGTCCTGGAGCCACGGTGCCTCCATCAGAGGTAGGTCAGATGGCACCCCCAGTGATAGCAGCCTTACAGGCTGCAGAATTGGTGGAGGAGCAACTGGGAGTAAGAGTTATCCTCCTCCTCGCTGGATGAGGCCTTAAGTGAACCCTGCCCCACCACTTCCATCAATGGATGCTAGGACACCCCAGGATCTGCTTAGGAGATTGGCAGCTAACCTGGGGGTCCAAGCGGAGGGAAATCCAGGAAGTGTCTGACCCTATGGTTGACATCCTCTTGGCAGCCACTCCAGGTAGAATGGCGTTACCACTCAACAAAACTGTGGACAAATTATCCAAGACCTTATGGCAGACCCCGGCCTCAATCCCTCCCTCACAAAAGGGGGTGGAGAGGTGCTATTTTGTCCCCCAGGCACGCACCTCTTCACACACCCTTCCCCCAGCTCACTAGTAGTGCAGGCTGCGTGGCAGAAAGAGTGCCGGGGCCCTCCAGAGACCACACCCATATCTAAGGAGCCCAAGAAGCTCGACCTCCTGGGAAGGAAGACCTATGACAAGGGGGGGGGCGGTCTTCAGCTCCGCATCGCCAATCAGCAGGTGATGCTGGGCAGATACACCTACAATACCTGGGCAGCCATGGACAGATTTAAAGACCATCTCCCACAGAAATTGCAGCAAGAATTTGGGGCTTTAACAGAGGAGGGCAATACAGTTGCGCGAACAACACTACAGGCGGCCCTGGATGCTGCCGACTCAGTGGCCTGAATGATGGCCATGGCTATAATAATGAGAAGTGCGTGGCTCCAACTGTCGGGCATCCCTCCGCAAGTGCAGAATACACTACCTTTTGAGGGGGCGGGCCTGTTCTCAGACTAAACCGACTCAAAGCTGCACAGTCTTAAGGGCTCCAGAGCGACTTTGAAGTTTCTGGGGATCCACACCCCAGCCCCTCAGAGAAGGCATCTCAACCACAGGTCAAACACTAGGCCTTTCCAATGTGGGTTCGGCTCAGACTGGGGAAAGAAAAGGGGCTGTAATAATGGTCTGAACGACCCAGTTAAGAGCAGGTGCAGGGGCTCGAGATCTGACTCAGATAGGGGATCTGCTCTGCCTCTGAGCCAACAACCCAAACCTTCGTTTTGAGGGTACACTCAAGGACAGCATAGCAGTTGCACCTCCGTCATTCTCTTTTGGTTGCCATTTGTCCCTTTTCTATTGGGCCTGGTCCCGGATAACATCTGACCAATGGGTTTTGGACCTAGTAGCAAAGGGTAACGTTATTCCCTTCCTTTCCATCCTATCTTCCCATTCCCACCCCCCCCCACCCTTCTTCAGGGACCCCCCTCACGAGATTCTGGTAAAAGAGGAAGTGTTTACACTCCTTCAGTTGGGAGTGGTTGAGCTCTCTCCAGAAGAATTTAGGGGGAAGGGGTTTCTACTCCCGCTACTTCCTTATTCCCAAGGCAAACATGGTACTATGCCCTATTTTGGACCTGTGAAACCTGAACTCATTTGTAAAGAAAACAAAGTTCAGGATGGTCACCCTAATCTCCATTATCCCTTTCCTACAGAAAGGAGACTGGTATGCTGCCCTCGGTCTAAAGGACGCATATTTCATATTTCAGAGAGACCCACTCACAGAAAGTTTCTCAGATTCACAGTAGGCCGGGATCACTTTCAGTTCGCAGTCCTACTCTTTGGCCTCTCCACAGCCCAAGAGTGTTTACCAAATGCTTGGTCACGGTAGTGGCCTTTATGAGGCACCTCAGGATCCAGGTCTTTCCCTACCTGGATGATTGGTTGATAAGAGGATCATCCTGAGAGCAAGTTATAAGCCATATTGCAGTGACTAGGAGGTGGTTCTCTGAACTAGAATCATAGAATACTAGGACTGGAAGGGACCTCGAGAGGACCCTCATGGCAGGACCAAATACTGTCTAGACCATCCCTGATAGACATTTATCTAACCTACTCTTAAATATCTCCAGAGATGGGGATTCCACAACCTCCCTGGGCAATTTATTCCAGTGTTTGACTACCCTGACAATTAGGAACTTTTTCCTAATGTCCAACCTAAACCTCCCTTGCTGCAGTTTAAGCCCATTGCTTTTTGTTCTATCCTCAGAGGCCAAGATGAACAAGTTTTCTCCCTCCTCCTCATGACACCCTTTTAGATACCTGAAAACTGCTATCATGTCCCCCCACAATCTTCTCTTTTCTAAACTAAACAAACCCAATTCTTTTAGCCTTCCTTCATAGGTCATGTTCTCTAGAACATGACCTTCATAGGTCATGTTCTCATTCTTGTTGCTCTTCTCTGAACCCCCTCCAATTTCTCCACAACATTCTTGAAATGCGGTGCCCAGAAACTGGACACAATATTCCAACTGAGGCCTAACCAGCGCAGAGTAGAGCGGAAGAATGACTTCTCGTGTCTTGCTCACAACACACCTGTTAATGCATCCCAGAATCATGTTTGCTTTTTTTTGCAACAGCATCACACTGCTGACTCATATTCAGCTTGCGGTCTGCTATAACCCCTAGATCCCTTTCTGCCGTACTCCTTCCTAAACAGTTGCTTCCCATTCTGTATGTGTGAAACTGATTGTTCCTTCCTAAGTGGAGCACTTTGCATTTGTCTTTATTAAACTTCATCCTGTTTACCTCAGACCATTTCTCCAATTTGTCCAGATCATTTTGAATTATGACCCTATCCTCCAGAGCAGTCAACCCCTCCCAGCTTGGTATCATCTGCAAACTTAATAAGCGTACTTTCTATGCCAATATCTAAATCGTTGATGAAGATATTGAACAGAGCTGGTCCCAGAACAGACCCCTGCAAAACCCCACTTGTTATACCTTTCCAGCAGGATTGTGAACCATTAATAACTACTCTCTCAGTAGGGTTATCCAGCCAGTTATGCACCCACCTTATAGTAGCCCCATCTAAGTTGTATTTGCCTAGTTTATTGATAAGAATATCATGAGAGACCATATCAAATGCCTTACTAAAGTCTAGGAATACCACATCCACCGCTTCTCCCTTATCCACAAGACTCGTTATCCTATCAAAGAAAGCTATCAGATTGGTTTGACATGATTTGTTCTTTACAAATCCATGCTGGCAGTTCCCTATCACCTTGCCACCTTCCAAGTGTTTATAGATGATTTCCTTAATTACTTGCTCCATTATCTTCCCTGACACAGAAGTTAAACTAACTGGTCTGTAGTTTCCTGGGTTGTTCTTATTTCCCTTTTTATAAATCATCTCCCATGATTTTCCAAAGATGATAGCTAGAGGCTCAGATACCTCCTCTCTCAGCTCCTTGAGTATTCTAGGATGCATTTCATCAGGCCCTGGTGACTTGCAGGCATCTAACTTTTCTAGGTGATTTTTAACTTGTTCTTTTTTTATTTTATCTTCTAAACCTACCCCTTCCCGCTAGCATTCACTATGTTAGGCATTCCTTCAGACTTCTCGGTGAAGACCGAAACAAAGAAGTCATTAAGCATCTCTGCCATTTCCAGGTTTCCAAGTTTATAGGCCTCCTTATAAATTAGAAGTCCACTCTGGACCCCACGCAAAAAATATAGTTCGTGGGGGCCCGCCTGGACTCTACCATAGAAAGGGTGTCGCTGCCCGGGGACCACAGCAAGGACATGTATGAGAGCTTACATGTGGCATACCATATGGCAGCTTACATGAGAGCTACCATATGGCAGCTTACACCTACATGGTAAGCCACGCCAGGCTGAAGCTCCGACCCCTACAGAGGTGGTTGAGGATTGTTCACAACCCGGCATGGTCACCTCTGAATGCAGTGGTTACACTGCCAGAGATGGTGCTCCTTTGACTGGTGGCTCCAGGAGGAGACGGTCTGTGTGGGGGTCCTGTTTGTCAAGCAGAGCCCATCGGTACAGCTGTATACAGACGCATCGGACACAGGCTGGGGAGCCCACACAGGAGCTCTCAGGACTCTAGGTATGTGGTCCCTGGGGGAGAGTTCCCTACACAGAAATGCTCAAGGCAGTCAGGTTGGCATGTCAGGCCTTCTTTCCCCAGCTGGAAAACAGAGTGGTTGCGGTGTTGACAGGCAACACGACCACCATATATTATATCAACAGACAGGGTGGAGCTCGTTCCTCTCCCGTTTGCAAAGAAGCCCTAGAGCTGTGGGAGCTTTGCATTGCCTGGAACATCCACCTGGAGGCGACCTATCTGCTGGGATACAGCAAAGTTCTGGTGGACAAGCTCAGTCGGTCCTTTCGGGCCCACAAGTGGACCATCAGGATAGATATTATAGGGGAAATCTTCCAGTGGTAGGGTTTTCCCCATCTGGACCTATTCGCTATGCGGAGGAACGCCCAGTGCCAGAGCTACTGCTCATTCATGGGCCCAGGTCTCAGGGGGATGCACTGCATATCCAGTGGCCCTGGGGGCTGCTGTATACATTTCTTCCTTTCCCGCTAATTCATGATCTCATCAGGATCAGGCATTGCAGGGCAGCAGTCATCATGGTAGCGCTGGCATGGCCTCGCTAACACTGGTTCTCCACCCTGTTGGATTTGGTGGTGGAAGACCTGATGATGCTACCGATAGTCCCAGACTTGATCACCCAGGATTTGGGGGAAGGGAGGCTGTGCCACCCAAATCTAGTGGCCCTTCACCTAGCAGCATGGAACCTGCATGGTTGACAGGGCTAGAACACGTTTGCTTGCAGGAGGTGCAGAAGATTTTGCTAGAGAGTAGAAAACCCTTTACCAGGGCACTGTCTGAGGCCAAGTGGAGGCTTTTTGCTTCGTGGACAGAACAAAGGGGGATAAGCCTGATATGTGCCACAATCCTCTAATCGTGGACTGTTTGCTACACCTTAGACACCAGGGCCTTGCTACTTCCTTGCTGAAGGTGCATTTAGCAGCGATCACAGCCTTTCACCCTGGGGAGGATCACAGGTCTGTGTTTGCCAATACAATGGCAAAACACTTTATGAAGGGGATGGACAGGTTGTTTCCCTATATAGGGCCCCCTCCTCCCCCCCGGTGCCACCCTGGGATCTAAATCTAGTCCTCATGGGTCTCATGAGGGCCCCTTATGAGCCTGCTCTTTGAAACACCTGTAGTGCAAGGTGGCTTTCTTGGTCGCTATCACCTTGGCAAGGAGGGTCTCAGAACTAAGTGTAATATGGGGGGGGGGGAGGAGAATTTATAATCCTTGTTCCATGATGAGATCTTTGAACTATAATGTATCTTAATTAACAGGGCTCGACAAATTATGGAAAACCCTACTCACCAGACAAAAAAGGGACTCGCCACCCTCCCCCCCAAAAAGTGTTTTTTTTAATGGCATAAATTCCTAATAAGAATAAGAACAGTAATTACTAATAAGTTATTAATAAATATCACCCAAGTTATTAATAAATATCTTTTAAACCTCTACCTTTTCCCTCTGCTGCCATGTCTCCTCTCCTTGCTCCATCAACTCCCCCCTGGTGCCTGCTGCCCCTCAACCCCTCACCCTCCTCTGCTGTCCTGACTCCTGCCTTTCTCACAGCCCTCAGCCTTCCTGAGACCTGCCCCCCTCCACCAGCCCTTCTCTCCCCCCTGTGCCCACTCCTCCAGTAGCCTCACTCTGCTCATGTGAGCTACCCCTCTTCATCCCTGCTCCTAACACCTCCCTCTACACACCTGCCCTGCCTCTCTCCTCTGGTGCTGGTCCCTCCCCTGCAGGTGTCTGCCCTTCTGCTTCACCCCCAGAATCTCCAGCACCTGCACCCTCCTGGTGCCTTCCCCTTCCCTCACTGCCCCTGCCCCCTTTGCCCTCTTTTTCCCTGATATCCTTCCCCTCACCACCATCTGCCCCCGTTCCCCTCATGCCCCTGTGCCCTTACACATGCCTTGCTCCATCCTCGCCTTCCTCATGCCCACCCCTTCTTTCAAGCCTTCTCCCAGCACCTCCCCCTCCCCCCTCTAGCCCCAGTGCCCTTACCCTCTCCTCTCCCAGCATCACCCTGTTCCCCCTCCCACTGACACCTCCCCTCCTGCCCTTTTCCTCATTGTCTGCTCTTGGCCCTCTGGGATTTGTCTCTCCTGCACCCCTGTCCCTTGGTGCCTTCCCCTTTCTTCTTCTTCTGACCTCCTCCCCTCCCTTCAGCACAAGCCCCTTCCCCATATTTTTCCCCTCCCCAGCCCAGCCCAGCCCAGCCCCTTCCCCTCCCCCAGGGCCAGCTCTAGGTTTTTGCTGCCCCAAGCAAAACATTTTTTGGCCACCCCCTTTTTAGCCCTATAAATAGCAAATAGCATATTCATTCATTTTTTTCCATAAAGGCAAAGGCGCTTCAAGTGAACTCCCCCTTTCACTGCTGCTGGGTCACAGCAGCCTTTTCCCTGCCCTGTCCAGCCCCTCCCTATGGACAAGCACCCCTCACTCCCGACCCACAGGGGGAACAGGGTGCAGGGACAGCACAGAGCCAGAGGGGTGCAGGGAACAGTGGGGGTTTACAGGGGTGGCATGGGGAATGGGAGGCACAGAGGGACGCAGGGAGCAGGGTGTGGTGGAGGCATGGGGAATGGGACGCAGGGAATGGGAGGGGTAGAGGGATCGTGGTCTAGGGGCAGTGCAGGGAACGGGCAGCACAGAGCTGGGGGCAGGGATCGGGGGAGCAGGATGCGGTGGAGACATGGGGAATGGGACCCGGGAACGGGAGGGGCAGAGGATCAGGGTCTAGGGGCAGTGCAAGGAATGGGCAGCACAGAGCTGGGGGGCAGGGATCGGGGAGCAGGGTGTGGGGTGCAAGGGCGGTGCAGAGCCAGAGAGTTGCAGGGAAGAGGGAGAGCAGGGGGTCCAGGGTGCAGGGGCGGGGTGGGGAATGGGCGGTGCGGAGACAAAGGGGCATGGGGCGGGCGCAGTGAGCCGGGCGGTTGACAGGGAGTGGTCTCTCGCCGGCGAGGGGGCTGGGGCTGTGGCAGGACTGGAGTTGGCGGGGCGGGGCCTGGCTGCGCCGCGCGCCGCAGCCAGTTCCCAGGGACACGCGGCCAGAGCCGAGCTGCTGGAGGGCCCTTTAAAATCGGCGGGGCCACGTCCTGCCGATGTCCCGCCCTCTGGCTCCCGCTCGCGCCGGAGCTAACGCAGGCACCCTGGTGGCAAGAATCGCTGCACTTCCGCCTCCCCGGCGGCACTCTGTTCCTCCGCCGGCTGGCAGATCGGATGGGGCCACGCCACCCGTAGTACGGGCTTCGGCCAGCCCATCACAACGGCCCACCGGGCCAGTCCGCCCCTACACTCGCCAGCTGGTAAAATCTACTCACCGCGGGCGAGTGTATTTGTCGAGCCCTGTTAATTAAAATATCTTTAGATACTTTTTGAAGAAAAAAACTATCTGATTTAAATAAGAAAATCCAATTTATATAAAAACCGTTTTTGTGGTGTGTATGTTAATCATTGATATTTATCCACCCTGGTTTTTACCTCAGATGCAATTCTTCACAAACCAGAGCTGGTCTTCTTTTCCCTGAGCTGGGCTAAGCAATGCCCTCCACCTCTCTCACTGCAGTTCTTTTCTTTTTCAGGTGTTCTTGTGTATCCTATTAGAGTGGGGAGGCAGTTTCAAAAGTCAGCTGAAGGCCATCCTTGTTTACTCCCCCTCCCTTAAATATAATTTCTCCAGGGTAGGAATCCTTTGTTCAATTCTCCCCATCCACATGGGAAAAATACCAAATTCAAGATGGATTCCAGCACAAGGTGGCATGGTCACCTGTCGTCTTAGGACCAGCCACAGTTTGGGCTTACAGGAAAAACAAAACCATGAACAGGCCATTAATTTCTTGAACACTAGGCCAAGTCTTGAACACTAGGCCATTAATTTCTATACCACTAATGGCTTTCACCAGAAGACCTAGAATTAATAAAACAGGTTTCCACTTAACATTTCTAACTTCACATACAAGAATGATAAATGTCCACAAGTAGAATATGCACATTCAGTGAATTACAAGCTCTTGAATAATAGGTTACTTGCCCTGTTTTGCATAAAGCATATTTAAGTTATGCATATTCATTTTCAACACATTTTCATAAAAATGTGGGCATAGTGTCACAGACCTATCCTCCATGAATTTATCTAGTCCTTTTTTGAACCATGTTATTGTCTTGGCCTTTTCAACATCTTCTGGCAAAGAGTTCTCAGGTTAATGTATGAAGAAATACTTCCTTTGTTTGTTTTGAACCTGCTGTCTGTTGTTTTCAGTTGGTAGTGATCTCTAGTTCTTATGTAATGTTCTTTAAAATAATTACTGGTGTAAAGAAAATATAGACCTCAAGTCTCTTTTCCAAGCTGAAAACTCACAGTTTTATTAATCTCTTCTCGTACAGAAGCATTTCCATGCCCCTAATCATTTTTGTTGCTCTTTTCTGAACCTTTTCCAATTCCAGTATCTTTTGAGATGGGGCAACCACATCTGTACACAGTATTCAAGATGCAGGTTTATTATGGATTTCTATAGATTCAAATATATTTTATGGCTTATTAGTTATCTCTTAATGATATCCAAAGTTCTGTTCATTTTTTGTCTGCCACTGCACAGTGGATGTTTTTAGAGTCCTGACCACAATGACTCCAAGATCTTTTTTGAGTGGTAACATAATGTAGATCCCCATCATTTTATATGTATAGCTGGGATTACAAATGTAAATGCTGTTGATCACTTTTGCAGACAAAATACTTCCACACCCTATTTACACTATCATTTGCTCGGACAAAGCTTTTGTCTTTCAGGGTGGAGTGGGGTTAAGAATCCATGGACAACAAAAAGCTTGTCATTCAGTTGCCAGTGAGACAAAACCTTAGTGTTAAGTGTATTTTTAGTGATCTGGATATATACCATGGGCTGCCTGTAGTAACATGCAGAGAACCTATCCCGTGGAAAACTTTTCTTGTATACAACTAAATGCTTCAAGAAACTAACCACTCTGCAGTGCAGTGCTACTACTGGATTGTTGAATACTTGTATACTGTTTTATAATGTATTCGTTTTATTACATTCTAATTCTTCAAAAAAAAATGGTTTTCCATTTAAAAAGATACAGCTCTGTTAACAGGAATATTCAATTAACCAGCATCCCCATTCCCCAATGTACCAGATTACAGAACTTTTACTTTATATAAATAAGATGCACCTTAGACTTCAAAGTAAGTCAACCAAAACCAATTTCTCCATATGCTCTGGCTCGGAGTTCCCATTTCATTTCATAAAGTGAAGTTACCTTTATTTTGTGTCTTTTTTAATCTGCAAAATTGCAATGTTTATTCTTTATTGAAGAACAGCAAATATTTCTCTATTGTCTGTCAAACCTGAGGATGAAAATGAGTGCATATCCAGTTTTTGTTTCTTGACAGTCTTAAGAAGTAGCTAAATCTTAATGTGTTGTAAAGATTATGGGTAGCTTGCTTTTTTATTACATAATAGGGATGTAAATATCTACTTAAAAAGTTACCTGGTTAAACTATCTTAATTTTAAATAATTTAACCTGTTAATGGTGGAGGACTGATGCAGGGCGCCTGGGGTTACATGACAGGGGCTAATCCAGGCACCAGATCCCTGAGGCTAGGGGTAAGGACAAAGGCTGCTCTGACTGGGCCCATTGTGCTATGGGTGGGTAAGCATGCTGGTAAGGTTAATGCTTATTGGCTAACCCAGTAAGAGTAAGAAATACTTAGTTTAGAATGAAAGCACTATTAGATTAGTGAGGGTGAAGATAAAATTGAGCATGTCAGAAAGATAGAGGCTGTTTCTCCCTAAAAGCAGGATCATCATCATCAGTTATAAATACCAGAATTCTGCAATGATTTACTACTCTGTCCTTAAAGTCCTTGTCCAATTGCCATGCTTTCTGCAGAAAACAGTACAAATTTGAGTCAAGGAGGAGTCTTCAGTAAGTAAAAATGTGAGCCTTGAGAATTGTAAATAGTATTTCAAGGAAGTAAAATAAAGGACAGCTTGACTGTTGATCTAGCCTATGTGCCTCTGTCTATACATGAGATGTACATACACAATGCTGGAAGACTTAACACATTTTATTTAAATAAATTAAAGAAATTACTGATATAATAGTTTTGCAGTGCTTCATTGATCCTTCTCATTGGTCTAGGATGACTAGACTTTATTGGGGGGGTTGATTTTATATGAGAGAATTTTTTAGTTTTTAGCATTGGTTCTCGGAGCTGGTCATATACTGTTAGATTATTAGTTTTACATTGCTGGTGTTTTTAAGTGCTCTAAAAAATATTTAATAGGAGCATTTTAGTAATACAAAACAGCACTTCTGTTGACTTGTCAAAGATCATACTATTTCTTTGCTTGGCTTGTTTAATCTTTAGATAGCTGACCATTTTTTTTAGCCACAGTACTCTTACCTACATGGATGCTTTTATTTTCACTCCTGTTTTGTAGAGTTTTGCATGCAACATAGTGTTTGTTTGTATTGTTATATAAAAATAAAAAGATGGTGTTCATAACTTTTGTATAGTACAGAGCTAGATTATTGAAAATAGTGGTGTTCTTCAAGTGATGTCCCCATGGGTGCTCCACATTAGGTGCTGGGCTTGCCCCCGGCACCGATGTTCAAAGCCATAGTCAGTTGGACCGCGCATGCGTGGGGGGGGGGCGTCTCGCGGCATTCACACTCTCCCGTGCTCCGCGATCCGGTCTAATCCAGTTCCTCTCAACCGCCTCAGGCTCCAGACGGAGCAACTCGTCTCTCCTCCTTGCTCATCCTTTGTTCAACCTTTGTGAGATAAAACAAGTTATATTTCCTCAGTTTTTCTACTCTTTATATTTCTTGTACTCGTTCATGTTCTTTAAAAAAAAAAAAAAAAAAAATCCTGTTATCATAGACTGTTAAGTTTTCGTTCCTCCTCCCTCTCCCCTGTTGAACTTTAGACTCTTGTACATAGTTTAAAAAAAAAAAAGGGGGAGAGAAAAAGAAGAGAACAACATTGAAATACAAAATGCCGGGCTCTCCTGGATTTAAAAGATGCTCCATGTGCCGCAATGCCATGCCTGCCTCTGATGGCCACACGGCATGCATTCGCTGCCTCGGCGAGAGCCATGTACCACAGAAATGCGTACATTGCTCAAAACTTACAGCCAGGGCCCGCCGTGACCACGAGATGAGGCTCCGTATGATACTCTTTGATAAGGCGCTCCAGCCGCCTGGCTCAGCCTCTCTGCCTCGTTCCCCTCAACAGCCTCAGAAACGGAGCACCTCTTCTCCCTCCTGGGCTCCTCCTAAGAGGCCCAGGCCCTCCCCAAGTAAATCGCTGCCTTTGACTCCTCACGGACCCAGAGGTAGTTCTGCCAAGTCGGGCACTTCTGCTCTAACTGCCTGTTCAGTGTCTAAACCATCTCTAAGACTGCTTGGTGTTTCACGCCATGTGGCCGCAATGTCCCCAATGGCGGAACCGGTTCCCTCGGCACCAAAGTCATCGGCATTGTCTCTATCGATGGAACCGCAGGCACAGTCGGCACTGTTACGGGCCGTATCTACCTCCTCGTCAAGTTCCTCCCCAGAGGAACCAACAACTTCGGCATGGGAGCAAACAGCGCCTCCCCCAGCGTGTGATCGCTTGGTACCTACTGAATCCCGGACTCGACCACCGGCACGTGAGCCCTCGGCACCGACACCGGCGCGTGACCACGTGGCACCGGCCTCACCAAGGGTGGGCTTGGCACCGCCATCGGCACACACTCACCATGACTCCGGTGCAGTACATCATCGCTCGGCAGCGACCTTGGTGCTGGTGCGTTCGGCGCCTGCTTCAGCACCGGAACGGACAGCCCCAGCTAAAGCACGTGCAAAGACCCACCATATTCGCAGTCCATCTCCGGCTTCTTTGCCTCCTCCTGTTTTTTTTTTCTCCGGCTCCATTTCCATTTCCACCTCCACCATCAGGCAGGCGGTCACCACGGCTGTCCAGGAGTTACACCTCTCCTGATAAACTCCCATCTCCGTTCCTGACACCTCCTAGGGATACCCGAGTCTACTCACTGCTTCTCCGCCTCCCCATCTCCACCCATGAGGAGATCTTACTCTTCCTCCTCATCCCTCCGATCCAGAAGATCATCCTCGCGGCACGAATATATTGGACACCACCATTATGGGCATTCTCCTTTGCTCATACTACTGTCACCGTGATCGATATGACTATTCCTGTTACCATAGGGAATACTCACCACATCACCGCCATTATAACTATTCACCCAGATCCCTGCCTCGTTCGATGATGATCTACTCCTCGTCCAGACACTCCCCACTTTCTGTCCCTCCGCCCATTGATCAAGGCTCACCAGCTCATCATTCACCTCCTACGGTTCAAGAACAACAGTCTCAGACCACTACAGAGCCACATCCTCCTGAAGTCTCCCTTACAGATCAGTCCTCCCCGGACAAAGCAGTCACCCTGAGGATGTCTCTCCACCAAACGACTTGAGGCAGTTCCAGGATCTGTTTAAGAGAGTGGCAGTGTCTCAGGAAATCCAGCTGACTGAAATTAAAGACAAGCAACATCGTCTCCTGAAAAATTCACAGACCACCCATACCACAAAACTGGCTATACCTCTGGACGAGGCTATCCTGGAAGTGGCTAATGAGCTTTGGCAGACCCCCGCCTCTGCTCTTCCCACTAACAAGCGGGCTGACAAGAAATATTTTGTACCCCCAAAGGGGTCAGAATTTCTTTTCCCCACCCTCAACCCAATTCCCTCGTAGCTGATGCAGCTCAATAGAGCCAAGGCTCCACATTATAAAGCAAATGCATCAGACAAGGAGGCCAAGAGGCTCGACTTATTTGGCAGGAAGGTATATACCTCCTCCACTTTGCTCCTGAGGATCGCTAATTACCTTGCCCATTTGTCAAATCACAATTTTGACAATTATGCAAAGCTCACACCACGGGCGAGTAGATTGTATTGTTTGTCGAGCCCTGCTTATCGCCATCACGTCAGCGCGCAGAGCGAGTGAGATTGTGGCGTTAATGGCATCGCCTCCCTACACCGTCTTCAAAAAGGGTAGTGTTGTTTTAAGGCACCATCTAGCTTTTACTCCTAAGGTTTGCTCGGAATTACACCTTAACGAGCCAATAGTGCTACCCGCCCTTTATCCAAAACCTCATGCTTCACCTCGTGATGTTACACTTCATTCACTAG
Organism: Rafetus swinhoei; assembly: GCA_019425775.1. Classification (NCBI taxonomy): domain Eukaryota; kingdom Metazoa; phylum Chordata; order Testudines; family Trionychidae; genus Rafetus; species Rafetus swinhoei. Next base: position 8,299,714 of record CM033438.1, read on the forward strand.
ACGTACATAGGGCCTTAGCCTTTTACTTGGAGCGTACTAAACCATTTAGGAAAACTGATAGATTATTCGTCTTTCTTGCTGAACGCTCCAAGGGACAACCCTTATCTTCCCAGAGAATATCCAACTTGATTGGGTCCTGTATAACCCACTGTTATGCAATACAAAATGTACCCCTTCCACAGTGCCCCACGGCCCATTCTACTAGAGCAGTAGCTACCTCTACTGCTTTTCTGAAAGGTGTTCCTTTTTCTGACATATGGAGGGCTGCCATCTGGTCTCCTTATGAAACATTCGCCAAGCACTATGCTATCCAAACAAGATGGCTTTCAGATACTTCGTAGCATCTCCAGTGCTTTCTTCCTTACATACATAGTGACATCTGAATCCCACCCCCTTCATTCGGGTGGGTACTGCTACTCTGTCTCCTAATGTGGAGCACCCCTAAGGACATCACTCGAAGAAAGCAAAGTTACTCAACTTGGTGCAGTAACTGTTGTTCTTCGAGATGTGTGTCCCCGTGGGTGCTCCACTACCCACCCGCCTCCCCGCTGCGGAGTCTTTTTCCTTCTTTACAGATCCTGAGGCGGGTTCGAGGGACTGGATTAGAACAGATTGCGCAGTGCAGGAGAGCGTGAACGCCGCAAGATGCCCCCCGGCCCCGCGCATGCGCGGTTCTACTGACTACGGCTTTGAACATCTCCATGCTGCGGTGCCGGGGCAAGCCCAGCACCTAATGTGGAGCACTCATGGGGACACACATCTCGAAGAACGACAGTTACTACACCAAGGTGAGTAACTTCACTTTATAGCTTTGGGGATTGTTGCTCCCGTCTACCCTGCCAAATGTGCTGTTTCTAGTGTTCCCAGCTCATGTAATAAATGGATCAATCTTTAGTCTTGTACTCAATTCTGTTTGTGGAAGTGTTGGGAATTAATTAGACTACTGGCCAAAATATGGTGTTGGATACATTCTTTCGATACCCAGTATATCATAACATATCAGAAAGCACTGAAATATTTAACTTTTGTGTGAATTATCAGAAACAAGGTAGAACCTTTTTTAACGGAATCCTGGTTTTGTTTTTGGAGTAAAATTATGCTGATGTTATGACTAGGCTAAAACAAATTACACTTGAAAGTTATTTGAGATGAAGGCTGGACCATCTATAGTTTGTCAAAGTACTGCAGAGTTTTATGAGAACGTCTCTGGAATTTGTACGGGATTAGGAATTGTTTTTCAGCCAGCACCGAGGCAGGATTTACAGTAAATTTATGACTTCTGATTCATCTGACTGTTTATAGCGTGTGTTTTGAATATCTGTCTCTGCCATCTTGCTTATGGAGTGCTTTGTTTGTACTGAATTTCTTGACATTCCAAGGAGAAGGAGACTCACTAACAAACACTTCAATTAAATCTTTTCATAATATTATGCAGTGTATTAAAAATTTCAAGAACACAATATAGTATTCTCATTTTCTTTGATAAAGTTTGTTTAGCTGTTTTTGTATTGTATATTGCTTAAGTTCAGATTATATTTAAAGGTATATGAAAATAACAAAATGGCTTTCTTGTGCTTTGATGAAAAAAGTAATGCTTTTATATTCAACCTCATGCCAAGATTGTAGGAAATACTGAATAGCTTGGCATGGAAATGGGTTTACATGTCTTGAATGGTAACTAGATGAGGGGAAAAGCGTGAAAGTGGACGGACAGACTCTAGGTCTTTTGAGAAGTCTTGGGAGGGCAAACTTTTTCCTGTTCTAGACCTTACTACTGGTTTGTTCGTGTTGGTCCACTCTAGATGTGAAAAAGTATTGACTTTTAGATTTATGCTGTTTGAACTCACATTTTGCTTCTTGCAATCAATTGAATAAATTTGGAGCAAATATGAGATGAAATGAAGAAACTTTGTTTTTGTAAAGAAGACACTAGCATCGATTGTAACGTTTTGAGGTAGACTCAGGGCTGCTGGCTACAATAGCTTGGTGCAGGGCAAATATACTAGGAATGTGAAAGTGTAACCATTTACATGGTTAACTGATGAGCCTGGGCTCATTGTGTGTAACCATGCACATTAACCAGGCACCCCTTCTCATCTGTGCTGCTGCCTCTGAATCTGAGGCAGCAGTGCAGATGAGGACAGTAGGTGGGAGCCATCCCTTCCTCCCCCACTTGCCTGTAACTGTGTAACCACTGAAATTTTCAGTGGTTACATGATTATATAACATCCCTAAAATATACAGAAAACTGGGTGAATAGTTTTTGGTTCCCTGAGTGAATTGGCCAGGTACTGCTGCCACATAATCAAGGTAGGCTGGCACCTGAGGCCAATTAAGAGCTTGCTTAAAGCAGCAGGCTAATCAGGGCACCTGCAGCCAATTAAGACCTGCTGGGGCCAGTTCAAAAGGCTTCCTCCTGAGGAAGGGCAGGGAAAGGAGGCCAAGGACTGAGAATGAAGAGGGGCACTAAGAGAGCTAAGGACTCGGAGTGGAAGAGTGCTGTGGAGGAGCAGGAAGGATTGCTCAAGTAGTAGGTAGAAAGTAGTAGGATGGTTTGTTTGGGAATAGATGCAAGATTGAGAGTAGAGGAGATGCTGCCAGTTGCCACTCACTTAGGGTCCCTGGGCCGGAACCTGGAGTAGTGGAAGGGCATGGGTTCCCCCAAATCTGAGAGTCTGTCCCTGAGAGGAGGGACCAGGACTATGGAGGAGTTTCAGCCCAGACTATGGAGTAGTCTACAATGATGGCTCAGTAGGCTTGATCTTTGCCTCTAGTAAAGGGCCAGAGGCTGTGTGGAGGGTCACAGTGAGCCTCTGAGGCAGGGGTGGGAAACCTTTTTTGGGTCCGGAGCCACTTATCCGCAGTCTGGGGCTGCACACAAGTGAGAAGCAAACAAAATAAAAAAAATCCAACCCCAAACCTTCACTGGGGTGGCCCCTGACTGAGAAGGAGAAAGACACAACCCACATGCCCCTCACACACCAGAGCCTTGGGGAGGCAGCCTAATAGATTTCATGGTGGGGCAGCAGGGGGCTGGAGCATCAGTGTGGGCTCCCCAATATTGGAGGGGCCCTAAGCCTCGGGGGCCAGATCCAGGCAAGCCATGTCTGAGTTTCCCCACCCTTGCTCTGAGGCAAACACTAACCTACAGGAAGTGCAGGACCCTCAGGACATGCCTAGTGCTTTTCCACAGTTTGTAACATGGATTCTGTTAACTGGAGTCTTTATTATGAGTCATGTTGATGTAATATTTGTAATCTTTGATACTAATGTATCTTCAGTACATCAGGGATGCTGGAGGATAGGAATAGGGTCCCAGAGTGACCTAGACAAATTGGAGGGCAGCAGGGCAGGGGAAAAGGCCATGGAAAGGGAGATAGCAGGGAAACATTCTCCTTTGTGCTGGGGAGCAGGGTTTTCATTCACACATGTCTGTACTGTACTCTGGGCAGGTGTGACTTGGAGTACACTGCAGATCATGGTGTGGGGAGGTGAAAGTTAATAATGGATGCTCATTTCCACAGGCTGTGTTCACCCTGGAAGGCATTTCGCTGTTTAGAATGAGCAGGGAAGCCAAGGAGCATCTTTTACTCACTGTGGGTTCCAACTGGGACCATACACGTCTTGTATTTACACAGAGATGGTCTCTCCCCTTCTTCCTTCTCCGCTGATGACATAGTGGCAAGGGAATATCAGCCTTCAGGGGTCAAATACCACATTTGCTTTGCCAGCTAATTTGAGAAGGGTGGCACAGCAGCTGCAGACACTTTCAATGAGATCTGAGAGGCAGATTGTCAAGATGTAAGAGATCGCATTTATAGTCTGTTTGCCATCTGACCGATCCTCTGCTGGAAGCAGCATCCTGCAGAACCAAGCCTCCTTTCTGTAACCCTCTGGCTCCCAGGAAGTTGCTTAAGTGGTTCCTGAGACCCAAGCCACTTACCAGGCACATCATCCACAGCCTCCAAGGGTTGCGAGTGGCTTTCCTCATCTGGGATACAAACCAGCTCCTTGACTGCAAGCCTCTATGGATGCTCAGTCCTCTACTGGCTCTGGTCCCTCTCTCCCTCAGCACACGTTGCTGCAACTTCCTCCTCCTGGCTCAGTCTACAGCTGGATACCTCCCCCTGCCCCCATCCTCCAAGGTATACAGAGTGGAGGTGGGGTCACCTTCAAATATATTCAGCTCTTTGTAGAACCTTAAGGTCATGGGTGCAGCACTGGAGTGGCCGTTTGCTTCCCGCACATTGTAGTAGGCTTTTCACAGCTCCTTCACTTTGACCCTGCACTGCAGTATGTCCCATTCGTGGCCCTTTTGATCATGCATCTAGAGATGTTCCCATGGGTATCATAATTCCTGTTGCTGGAGCGCAGCTGGGACTGAGCTGCCTCCTCTTCCCAAATACTGATGAGGTCGAGCACTTCAGTATGGCCCCAAGCAGGGGATCTCCTGGTGCATAGCTCAGGCATGGCCAGCTGGAGAGATGCACTGAGAACACACCATGTATTGCCGAGCAAACGGGTATGAGACTTTGAAATTTGAAAAAGAATGCAAAGGGTGAATCTGAAGATTGATCATCTGAGAGCAAGGCAGTATAGTTGAAACAGATGACCAGACAGGCAAGAACAGGCATCGTGAGAGGGGTGCCAGAGGTCACGATTCACTATTACACCACGGTGTCCATACTGGCACCCCAGTGTTGTGCACTGTATCCAAAGCACAACAAGCTCTATGCTTCTTTTGGAGGTGGTTTACCTAAAGCACATTTACTGTGGCGCTAGTGCCGCGCTAGTGTGCACAAAGTGCCGTGCTAGTGAGGACATGGCATAAGTTACAGCTCTGGGGTCTGATTTACTGCTCAGTAACTTTCCAGTATAGACTTGACCATGGGTGTTGACCTAACTGTGTCAGTGTTTACTCAACTCCACCTCCATGAGAATCATAAAGTCCGTGTAGGGAGCGAGTTACATCAGTGGGAGAAACATTTTAGTATAGATGCTTATAGAGTTAGGTCAATGTAGTTGACTAACTATAGTGTAGACCTACAACTGTAGGTCTTAGTCTCCAAAGAGCTTATGTCACTTAAATGATCAGGGCAAATTCAAAAGTTTTATTCTGTGTCCCTCAAGCTTTACATTGCACCTTTTTAATTGTGTGAGGCCTGGTCTGTAGCAGAAGGTCGAACTAAGTTATGCAACTCCAGCTACATTATTTACATAGCTGGAAACAACTTAACTTAAATTGTGTTTATGCACCATTCACGCAGTGTGAGGTCGACAGGAACCACCACTCTCATCGGCTTTCCTTACTCCTCATGAGAAGCAGGAGTACCGGTACCGATGGGGGCGTCCTATGGGTTTGATTTAGCTAAATTGAACCCCTAAGATGAACCATGACAGCATCAATCTTCTGCGTAGTGAAGACATAGCCTAATATGTCTGGGGCGTTAAGCCTCTTAAGTGGTGGTATATGTGGGGAAGCTATTGTTAAATAAATTAAAGTGTAAATTTTAAAACAAGATAGCTATTTTATACAATTTCTCATGTTGGACGCTTATTCTGCACTTAGTGCTCTTTTGCAGTTAAGTTTAATTGTGTTCCAAAAATGGATTAAACTGAACTACACAAAAGCAGTTTTAGTGTAGAATAAGTGTGTCCACATGGGAATCTAGTATAGAACTGCTATTCTTAGCTATTTCCCAAGGGTGACAAACTCTAAGACTAGCTGGTATCAAACTTTGTACAGTTCAAGTCATTTTTCTAGGACAGCAGCAGGATCTCTGGTAAAGCATCTGCAGAGAGAGTTAGCTCATTCTCTCTCAAGTTTCAATTTCTTTTACAAAAAAATCTACATATCTGTAATTGCTAGAATATAAATTTAGTTTGTCTATATAATGATTGTTGTGGTCAGCTTCATGCTGTTTTATGATGATTTATCTGCTCACAGTGTATACTTCTGTGCACAATAATCTGTCTCTCCACCTGTGATATGCATTGCCTAAAACAGTGTAGTTAACCATGCAAACTGATACCGTCAGTCTCTTAAATTTCTGTAATTATAACTGGCTCTGGAAAAGCTCATATGATTTATTTTTTAAATTAGTCTTTAGGAAACAAGGATTTAATTTTCTTCAGAAAAATAAAATGTATTGGATAAATGCACTATAAGGTGGCTAGAAAGCTGGTTGGAACGTTGGGCTCATGGGGTAGTGATCAAGGCTCAATGTCTGATTGGCAATCGGTTTCAAGTGGAGTGCCCCAAGGATTGGTTCTAGGGCCAGTTTTGTTCAACATCTTTATTAATGACCTGGATGAAGGGACGGATTGTACCCTCAGCAAGTCTGTGGATGACACGTAGCTAGGGGGAGAGGTAGATATGTTGGAGATAGAGATAGGGTTCAGAGTGACCTAGATATATGGGAAGATTGGGCCAAAAGAAATCTGATGAGGTTCAGCAAGGACAAGTGCAGAGTGCTGCACTTGGGACAGAAGAATCCCAAGCATTGTTACAGGCTGGGGACTGGCTGGCTAAGCAGCAGTTCATCAGAAAAGGACCTGGGGATTACAGTAGATGAGAAGCTGTATATGAGTCAACAGCGTGGCCTTGTAGCCTAGAAGGCTAATGACATATTAGGATGCATTAGGAGGAGCATTGGCAGCAGATCTAGAGAAGTGATTATTTGGCACTAGTGAAGCCACATCTGGAGTATTGCATCCAATTCTGTGCGCCCCATGGACATATTGGAGAGGGTCCAGCAGAGGGCAACAAAAATGATTAGGGGGCAGGAGCACATGACCTACGGTAGGGATATTAAATAATCGTTAATTGAATAGTCAATTAACCTCATGAATTCTTATTGGTCACTCATAGTTCTGCCACTGGCCTTCTGGGAAATGAATCCATGACTCCCGAGTTCCAGTCCAGTGCTCTAACCACTGGGAAACATTGCCTATCTAAATCATATTTCTGATACAGTCCAACTGTCACCTCACAATATCAGATGTTAGGTACTTTCATTTCCTCAGAAGGCTTTAGAACTCTTCTGTTTAGATTAGGGATGTCAACTTGTGGTCGACTATACTATTAACTGATAAGGGATGCTGGTGCAGCCTCTGTCTGTTGGAAGCTTGAGCCCCCTGCAGACAGGGGCTGCTGCCGCCTTGTGTTGCTGCCTTTGTATTAGAGGCATCAGCGCAGGGTGATAGGGGGCTCCTCAGGAGTGGGGACCAGGAGCGCACTGGCTGATGATCCCACTCCTGGGAACTGTCGAATAGTCATTTAACCAGTATTTTGTGTGGTTACACAATTATTCAATTACACAGTGTCTAACATCCCCAGTTTAGATACATGTTCTTCCTTGCATCAAACAAATTGAGCTATGGGACTTTTTTTTTTTTTCTTCTATGACTTCTTTCCCTCATTCCAAATACCAGATTCAGGATCGTCTTTACCTCTCTTCTTCTCTTTCATGTGGTCAACAGAAACTGCTTTTTTCCCTTCCTCTCTCACAGTTGGACAGAGTTCTCAGTCAGATGTCTCCTCCTTTCTTACCATGTGTGATGGTCTCCGATAATGTGGCACCATGGAGACATATGAACCACCTACATCTTCTGGTGACCTTTCAATACCTGCCAATTGCATATTGCTCCCACCTCAAACTTTCCAAGAGAAGGAGAGCTGATCCTCCAGCTCAAACTTCCATTCGTCCAGCTGATCCCCATGATCAGAGCAGGCATTTCCCATTTTCTCCTTGGTAGCCTCAAGGATTGTGGTATTGAGCTACTAGACCAGTGGTTCCCAACCTTTTTTATACCAGGACTAGCAGACCCATTCACAAACTTTTGGTGGACTGGCAACATTTTATTTGCATATTTGCATATTCATTATGGCACCCAGCCCTCCCCAGTGCCAGCCTCTGACCCTCAGAGCCCCCCAGTACCAGGCCCCCCATACCAAACGCCCCCTGTTGCTTAGAGCTCCCCCACCAGATCCTCCAGTGACGGCCTCCTGCTTCCAGAGCTTCACTGCACCTAACTCCCCGAACTCCTCCAGTCCTAGCCCCTGTTCCCAGATTCCCCCCTCCCTCCCATATCAGCCCTGTCCCTAGAGTCCCCTCTCTATTAGCCCTGTCCCCAGAATCCCCCAGTTACAGTTCCTCACTCCAGACACCCCCCAGTGTCAGCCCACTGCCTCTTAGAGCTCCTTAGTACTAGCCCCACCCCAGAGCTCCCCTGTATTAGCTTTGCCCCCAGAGCCAGCCAGTGCCAGCCCCCTGCCTCTTAGGGCCCACCCATCACTAGCTCCACTCCCAGTGCCTTCCCAGCCCCCCTCACCTAGCCCTACACTGCCTCCCAGCCACCAGCTGAGCGCTGCTGCCTGGGTCGCAGCAGCTCTAAGGCTACTGTACCAGGCTCTGCACGGCCCTCCCACCATGTAGCGAACTCCTCTTCTGCGGGTTATAGACCCCACCCCTGCTCAGCACTGGTTGACTAACAGGTAGGGCAGGACACGCTTCTCTCAACAGCCATGACGGGAGCAGTGTAACCCAGCCCTGACCGACAGAGCTTCCATGGCCTAGCAGTTGGGAACTGCTGTACTAGACCATTCGTGGACCCCGGTAGTGGACTCAACCAAATTGCCTTATTAGCTTTCTCCAGGATCGAATCCACTTTTTTTCCTGAGCCTTGAGGTCCAAAAGATGAATAGATTAGTTTCATAGAGAGACTTCTGTGTCATCGTTGCCAAAATGTTGATTCCATAGCCACAAGCCTTCAAGCAAGCAGTTTAACCAGGTGTCTGGATGTCCTCTTAGTTGGTAAATATGCAGACATATGATTTGTGTGGTGCTCCCTGCAACAAATGTTTGCAATTTTTTTTTTTTTTTTTTTTTCTGGAGTCAAGAGGGCTTTGAATCTACTGTCTTTGAATAAAGGTTTTAGCTAATTTTGAGTTTCAGGTTTCAATGCCATCATGTTTCTTTGGGAAACTATAGATTGTGCAGAAGGAAGGGAACTTCTCCCAGTGGAATATGGACTTACTAAGAATTGATCTGGGAACAGTTTTGAGAGACACTTATCTTTGAGGAATATTAGAAAAGAGTAGAAAAGCCCTGGCCCAGTCAAAGAACTATGATTTGATTGGAATAACAGAGACTTGGTGGGATGACTCACATGACTGGAGCACTGTCATGGAAGGGTATAAACTGTTCAGGAAGAACAGGCAGGGGAGAAAAGGAGAAGGAGTTGCATTGTATGGAAAAGAGCAGTATGATTGCTCAGAGCTCCAGTATATAGAGGGAGAAAAGTCTGTTGAGAGTCTATGGGTTAAATTTAGAGGTGAAAGCAATAGAGGTGATGTTGTGGTTTGTGTCTGCTATAGACCACTGGATCAGGTGGATGAGGTAGACGAAGCTTTCTTTGAACAACTGAGAGAAGCTTCTAGATCGCAGGCCCTGGTTCTCATGGGCGACTTTAACCACCCTGACATCTGTTGGGAGATCAATACAGCAGTACACAGACAATCCAGGACGTTTTTGGAGAATGGTGGGGATAACTTCATGGTGCAAGTGCTGAAGGAACCAATCAGCTTGACCTGCTGCTCAGAAACAGGGAGGAACTAGTAAGGGAAGTAGAGGTGGGTGACAACCCAGGAAGCAGTGATCGTGAGATTGTAGATTTCAGGATCCTTACCAAAGGAGGAAAGCAGAGTAGCAAAATACACACCCTGGACTTCAGAAAAGCAGACTTTGACTCCCTTAGGTTATGTCTACACATCAAAGCTAATTTGAAATAACAGCCGTTATTTCGAATTTACTTTACTAGCGTCTAAACAGCCAAACTCCTATTTCGAAATAAATTTGAAATAGTGGAGCACTTATTTCGAATTTGGTAAACCTCATTCTATGAGGAATAACGCCAAATTCGAAATAGCTAATTCAAAGTAAGTGCTGTGTAGACTTACGGGATAACGGGATAAGAGATAACGGCTTGATATCAGGTTGGCAGTTGGTTTCAAGTGGAGTGCCCCAAGGATCAGTTCTAAGGCTGGTTTTGTTCAATATCTTTATTAATTACCTGGATGAGGGGGGATGGATTGCACCCGCAGGAAAAGTTTGCAGATGACACTAAGCTATGGGGAGAGGTAGATATGCTGGAGGGCAGGGATAGGGTCCAGAGTGACCTGGACAGATTAGAGGATTGGGCCAAAAGAAATCGGATGAGGTTCAACAAGGACAAGTGTAGAGTACTGCACTTGGGACGGAAGAATCCCAAGCAATGTTACAGGCTGGGGTCCGATTGGCTAAGTAGGAATTCTGCAGAAAAGGACCTGGGAATTACAGTGGATGAGGAGCTGGATGAGAGTCAGCAGTGTGCCCTTGTAGCCTGTGCCCTTGTAGCCAAGAAGGCTAATGGCATATTAGATTGCATTAGGAGGAGCATTGGCAGCAGATCTAGAGAAGTGATTATTCCTCTTTATTCAGCTCTGGTGAGGCCACATCTGGAGTATTGTGTTCAGTTCAGGGCCCCCCACTATAGACGCATTGGCGAAGGTCCAGCAGAGGGCAACCAGAATGATTAGGGGAGTGGAGTCTCTATGAGGAGAGACTGAGGGATTTGGGTTTGTTTAGTCTGGAGAAGAAAAGAGTGAGGGGGGATTTGATAGCAGCCTTCAACTTCCTGAAGAGAGGTTCCAAAAAGGATGGAGAGAGGCTATTCACAGTAGTGATGGATGGCAGAACAAGGAGCAATGGTCTCAAGTTCCAGGGGGGAAGGTCTAGTTGGAAAAACTGTTAGGAAAAACTGTTTCACTAGGAGGGTGGTGAAGTACTGGAGTGGGTTACCTAAGGAGGTGGTGGAATCACCATCCCTAGAGGTTTTGATTTCTCGGCTTGACAAAGCCCTGGCTGGGTGGATTTGGTTGGGTTTGGTCCTGCTTGGCCAGGGGGCTGGACTTGATGACCTCCTGAGGTCTCTTCCAGCTCTATGGTTCTATGATTCTAAGCCCCTGCCATCAGTTAAGGCTAGGGGTACATAATAAAAACCTTCCCTCAGGCAAGGCAGAGAGAAGGAGAAAAGGAATGGACTAGAGCAGAGCAACACAGGAGACAGACCCTAGGCAGCCAGGAACAGGGCCTGTTCCAAGGCTTTGGGAAGGAGGGACCCAGGAAGGGTTGGGGAAGTCGCCCAGGGAGGGGACTCTGTTCAATGAAGCAAGAACCAGGCCTTGCAGCCCACTTGGGGCTACACCCATAGGGCCCTGACCCAGAACCTGGAGCTAGTGGGTGGGACCGGGTTCCCCCAACCGTCCTCCCAGCTAGTGGGCTGCCAGTAAGGAAAAGGGGAGACCCTGTGGAGTATCAGAGGAACTGACCCCCCCAAACCCTGGAGCGGCCGATGATGAAAAGGGCTCAGGAAGCGAGGTACCCTTTCTGTCTTGGCAGTGATAGGGACTGTGTGAGCTTCTGAGGGGCATGCAAAGACCCAGGGGGCTTAGCCCAAACTTGCCACAGTGGTATAATTTTTTCAAGCTAGTTAAAAGGACTCTTGGGTGGATAACACACATTTCTCTAACTTAAACATTAAAAACTGTTTTGAACTTTGGACAGTTACTGGATGGCAGGAGCAATAAAGGCTTTTGGTGAACTTAAGCACAAAAAGGAAGCTTACAAAAAGTGGAAACTTGGACAAATGACCAGGGAGGGGTTTAAATGTATAGCTCGAGAATGCGGGGTTATCAGGAAGGCGAAAGCGCAAAGCGGAATTGCGACTGGCTAAGGATGTGAAGGATAACAAGAAAGGTTTCTACAGGCATGTTAACAAGAAGAAGGTGATCAGAGAGGGTGTGCGGCCCCTACTGGATGAAGGAGGTAACCTAGTGACAGATGATGTGGGGAAAGCTGAAGTACTCAATGCTTTCTTTGCCTCTGTATTCACGGACAAGGTCGGCTCCTGGACTTCTGCGCTAAGTGACTCAAGATGGGATGAAGATGGACAGCCCGTGGTGGGTAAAGAACAGGTTAGGAACTATTTAGAAAAGCTAAATGTACACAAATCCATGGGTCCGGACTTAATGCATCCGAGGGTACTGAGGGAGTTGGCAAATGTCATTGAGAGCCTTTGGCCATTATCTTTGAAAAGTCGTGGAGATCGGGAGAAATCCCGGATGATTGGAAAAGGCAAATGTAGTGCCCATCTTCAAAAAGGGAAGAAGCGATCCAGGGAACTATAGGCGGTCAGTCTTACCTCGGTTCCTGGAAAAATCATGGAAGGGATCCTTAAGGAATCCATTTGTGGCATTTGGAAGAGAGGAAAGTGATTAGGAATAGTCAGCATGGATTCACAAAGGGCAAGTCATGCCTGACCAATCTGATTAGCTTCTATGATGAGGTAACTGGCTCTGTGGGCGTGGGAAAGTCAGTGGATGTGATATACCTTGACTTTAGCAAGGCTTTTGATCTGATCTCCACAATATTCTTGCCAGCAAGTTAAGGGAATGTGGATTGGATAAATGGACAGTAAGATGGATAGAAAGATGGCTAGAAGGCCGGGCCCAGCGGGTAGAGATCAAGGGCTCGATGTCAGGATGGCGGTCGGTTTCTAGCGGAGTGCCCCAAGGTTCGGTTCTAGGACCGGTTTTATTCAATATCTTTATTAATGACCTGGATGAGGGGGTGGATTGCACCCTCAGCAAGTTTGCGGATGACACTAAGCTAGGGGAGAGGTAGATGCGGCTTGAGGGCAGAGATAGGGTCAGAGTGACTTAGACAAATTGGAGGATTGGGCCACAAGAAATCTGATGAAGTTCAACAAGGACAAGTGCAGAGTCCTGCACTTGGGACAGAAGAATCCCAAGCATAGTTACAAGCTGGGGACCAACCAGTTAAGTAGCAGTTCTGCAGGAAAGGACCTGGGGGTTACAGTGGATGAGAAGCTGGATATGAGTCAACAGTGTGCCCTTGTAGCCAAGAAGGCTAATGGCATATTAGGGTGCATTAGGAGGAGTATTGCCAGCAGATCTAGAGAAGTGATTATTCCCCTTTATTCGGCTTTGGTGAGGCCACATCTGGAGTATTGTGTCCAGTTCTGGGCCCCCCAAAGGATGTGGACACATTGGAGAGGGTCCAGCAGAGGGCAACCAAAATGATTAGGGGCTGGAGCATATGACCTCGAGAGGCTGAGAGTTGGGTCTGTTTAGTCTGCAGAAGCGAAGAGTGAGGGGGATTTGATAGCAGCCTTCAACTTCCTGCAGGGAGTTCCAAAGAGGATGGAGAGAGGCTGTTCTCAGTAGTGAGATGGCAGAACAAGGAGCAATGGTCTCAAGTTGTGGTGGGAGAGGTCCAGGTTGGATATTAGGAAAAACTATTTCACTAGGAGGGTAGTAAAGCACTGGAATGGGTTGCCTAGGGAGGTAGTGGAGTCTCCATCCCTGGAGGTGTTTAAGTCTCGCCTTGACCAAGCCCTGGCTGGGTTGATTTAGTTGGGATTGGTCCTGCCTAGAGCAGGGGGCTGGACTTGATGACCTTCTGAGGTCTCTTCCAGCTCTCTGGTTCTATGATTCTATGGTTCTTTTCTAAAATATATACATTGTAGTTTGTATTAAAACTTCCAAGAGGTACTTCCACTACGCACAGCTTGAATCCATAATATTGTTTTTGTGGTACCTAACAAATGTGAATACTTTAAAGCTATCTGTGAGCATCTGTTAGATTGTCACTTAACTACTGCACATTTAGAATGTACTCTTGATTTAAAGAAACTTTGAAAGGCTGTAAGTTTCTAAATGTTTCATTATGTATTTGTTTTTCATTGTATGTAATAGCTCCTTACGAGCAAATTTTTTTCTTACAAGAGTTCTCTTTTTACTGAAATGTTGACTTTTCTATATATTTATAATTGAATTTGAAATTAACGTGGTGTATGTTTTTTCTGGTTTGTGCAACAGCATCCTTAATAAGGTAACGTGGAAATAGCTTGTGCTCCCTCTACTGTTAATATAAGATTCCTGTTGTAGGTCATGCCTGTTGTCGTTCTGGTTAAAAAGAAATTTAGCACTCAGATGGTATATATAGTTCTGTAACTCCATAACACTGTAATAGTACTATCTGAATTTATCTTTAATTACTTTCACATACGTTAAATGTTTAGTAAAGATTTTGCAAGCATCTTAGCAACTGCCATCCAGTCCACTGTTAATGCCATTGTTTTATGTCTGTAACCTGACTATTTACTTTGGAAAAATTAAAAAGTCTTAGATTTTCCTCTTAGCTACTCATCCCTCCCCCTCTATGAAAGAAATGGTCATCTCGTATTTAAAAAAAATCAAGATAGCAGTAGATTCCTTATCCTTTGTGAATCTACAGCGATTCAAGAATTGTGGTTGTCAGGACCTGCCTACACAGAACCCATCTCCCTTTATTCCTCTGTCTATTCAGTGCCACTATAACAGTCACAAAAGTTTACAGTAGAGCTAGAACTACGATTCTGGAAATGATTGAGCAGGCTTGAGAAATCTTCAAACGTCTAAGTCTCAGTTCAAATGCCTTGTGTTAGGTGTTCAGTAACGTATGCTGTTTCAGTGTAAATAGTGCTGTCCCTTCCTGTTCCATTGCTGTTCTCCTTAATTGCATTGGACAATTGTAAATAAAGCTGTATTAAACAAAGGCATGTGATCTAAGCAGCTTTGTGTGGAATAATGATGTATTCCTCTATAGCCTGGGATGAACGTGTGTAAAATAAACTAAACAATATTTTGAATTAAAATGAAGTAATAACTTCTTAGTAGTAGTAATCTTTATTAAAACATCTTTAATTTCTTTTAACAATCATGTAATTGAATCTGATTTACTGGGAGTGGCATTTAATTAATTTAATTCAATTTAGAGAGTTAACACCATTACATATTAGTAGCGAAAATTACCTCCGAACAGTCATTTCTTATTGGTGACATGCAATAAGTTAATTTAGCTCGGAGTTCCTTTGGGTGCATTGTGAGTTTTGCTCTGAAAGTTGCTATGGTGACAGCCTGATCAACCAAGAGCTGTCAGCTAAACAACAGATAGAACAGCCGGGCTTTGCATAGTGGCACCACTGCTGCTAATCTGCAAACACTGACAAATGGGTACTGTTTGCTCAGTGCTTTAGTCTAGTCTCACCATACTATTTTTAAAAACTTAAACAATGAATAGTCTAGCAGCATCTTCAAGACTAACAAAACATGTAAATGGTATCATAAGCTTTCGTGGGTACAACCCACTTCTTCAGGTGAATGGAGTATTGAAAGACCAGTTCCAAAATAAATAGGAATGGGGGGAGGGAAGGGAGAAGGAAGAGGAAAAAATAATTAGTGTTCATGTTACATGAAGCTGATAGAGAAGGTGCAAATTGTTCTAATCAGCTTCATGTAACATGAACACTCTATTTTTCCCCTTCCTTCTCTCCTCCCCCCCCCCCCCCCCCATTCCTATTTATTTTGAAACTGGTCTTTTAATACTCCATTCACCTGAAGAAGTAGGTTGTATGCACAAAAGCTCATGATATCATCTACATGTTTTTCCAGTTAGTCTGTAACTCGGCTACCCCTCTGAAGCTTTCGAGCATACTATTTTTAGTGAGCCTGTTTAACTCTTTTAAATATGCCAGTTACATTGGAAGAACTAGTGAAAAAGCTAGTGAAGGAATGCCTGGTAATTGAGCAGACTTCTTCAAAATTTTCTTGAAGTTGAGCTGAGCTTCATTAGTTACAGCTCCGTCTCAGTGAAATGGTTGCAAAATGGCTGTCTGAATTTAGTGTGCTTTTTTTTTTTTTAAGGAACTCTCATGCAGCATTTGTGAGATCTGAAAACTGCTGGAACTTGTGTTCCTGAATAATTTACACCCTGTTTCTCATATATGTTATTTAATGTATGATGGCCCTGCAGATATAAAAAAATCTGTTGTCCTTTAGCTGAATTAATGAAGCGTGTACTTCTGATACGGTCAGCCAAGGTTTCAATGTTAGGCCCCTGAACTACTCTGTTGAAGCAAAAACTACATAGAGATACTGGCTTTTGTAAAACTAGCAAAGGACAATTTCTTATCTATTTGGGGCATTTTAAAAAGTGAATATTAAGAGTATGAAAGAAAATACTAAATTTGTATATTTTTCTTTTATAATTCAATGTAGGGAAACTGAAGTTTGCTTTCTCAAGCATAGGAAGTAATTGTTTACAAGATTTTTTTTTTTTTTTTAGATAAAAACAACATACATACATAATATCCCAACACTAAACATATAGACTACCATAGTTAAGTTCTAAACAAAACTTTAGTTGAAATGGACTGCTCCTGTGAGGAAAGGGACTACGTATGTGACCCATTGTACCAGATGTAATTAATACATATGAACTTCCATAAGAGTTTCAAGGTTTTGGTATAGACCACATATAGAAAGGGAACATTTTCAGAAAAGTAAGTATTATATAATAGCTATTAGGATGTGAAGATTATCAGTAAACAAAGCAATAGTCTTTTGGTAGTAAATGCATTGATAATTTCAAACTTAGGAAGGGAAATTTTTGTTTTTAAACAATCATTTTAAAAACCTGTTTTTTCCTTTGTCTTCTGAATTAATTTTTATGCAAAAATATTTTGCATCATCAGCCTTAAAAAGCAAATATTTAAATCTGTCCCCAAATTCTCAGATTTATTTAGAAAAATTTCTGCAACAGTATTATATATCAGAAACATTTGGTTTTTCAGAGAATAAAATAACTGTGATTTGTGTTGACTGGTACATGCAACAATTAAAAACATGCTTCCATCTGAGATGAAATTTTACTTTCTATTTTCAGATTTTACTCAACAACTTTATTTGGAGGCAGAAGTAAGAAATAGTTAGGTATATAATTAACTTTCCAGCAGTGGAAAAAGCACCTGGAGCATTATAGCATCCAACCGTTGAAGCAGTCTTATACAAGAATTCCCCTAGTGCCTCTGCCTGAGTCTCAGAAAAGTGTGTTGAAGGCTGACTGTAAAGCAGTATCTGAGCTGCCTCATCTAAAACATAGCTGGACCACAAAATTATTACTGTTTAGTATTTGTGAAATATATTTCCCATAAATATAGCTGATACCAGGGCCTTAGTCTTGCATGCAATTAAGGACATGGATAATTTTACTTACATGAATAACCCCACTGAAATTAGTGGAGCTACTTACATGAATAAAGTTTGTACTTCATTTTTTTCATAGTTGGATCCAGAAATATGGCAGTATGCTTTTGCACTCTACAATCCATAAATTACTGACAGATCTTTAATAGAAATACTCTCCTTTTGGGCAGCAGTAATACAAACAAGTAAATAGAAATTGAAAATAGTTGGAGTGACCAGACAGGTAAACCAGAGTCATCAAATAGTTAAGAAAGGGGAATGCACTATGGATTTAGCAACCAGGACTCTCATATCTACTGTCTTGCAAGTCTGAGTCTACCATTTTGACCACTGTTAATGTATGAAATACTTTTAATTATAGTAGTCCTCAAATTCTAGGCCTGAAAATTGCGCTCCTCTTCCTGTAACATGAACAAGTCTTTCTTAGTTTGTGTACTGTTTTATCCTCCCAATGAACACTTACGTGTCTTACACCAATATCTTATGTTATGTTGTTCAAAAGACACATTTTGAAAGGACTCTATTAGTAGAGGAGGAGCCAGCATGCTTCTTACCCACAACATTTAACTCAGTAGTTAACACTTATCTGAGATGTGGAAAGCCTGGGTTCATTTCTCCTTTCGCCTGAAGTGATGATGGGTTTTGAACTTAGGCCTCTCGCCTTCTGTTTAAGGTTATTGGTTTATTTTGGGTTTGATCTCTCTTATTGAAGCTGTTCCACTTTTTTATAAATAAATGAATAATCAAAGGATTGGTCCTGGGCAAATGTAAGGAGCTTCTCCTTTCTGGTGCCGTCAGGAGTTCGGGGTGGTAGCAGAGCAAGGCAAAGTGGGCTCGTGCTCTTGGGATGGAAGAATCCCAAACTGCTACAGGCTGGGAACTGACTGGCCAAGCAGCATTTCAGCAGAAAATGACGTGGGGATCACAGTGGATGAGAAGCTGGATATGAGTCAACACTGTGCCCTTGTAACCAAGAAGGCTAAATGCACATTGGGATGCATTTAGTAGGAGCATTGCCAGTATATATATAGGAAAGTGATTATTTCCCTTTATTCAGCACTGGTGAGGTCACATCTGGAGTATTGCATCCAATTCTGCCCCCCCTCCCCCCCATTACAGAAAGAATGTGGACGTATTAGAGAAAGTCCAGCAGAGGGCAGCAAAAATTATTAGGGGCTTGGAGCACATGACTTGAGGAGAAGCTGAGGGATTTGGGCTTATTTAGTCCACAGAAGAGAACAGTGAGGGGGGGATTTGATAGCAGCCTTCAACTACCTGAAAGGACATTCCAAAGTGGAAGAAGAGAGGCTGTTCGCAGGGGTGACAGATGACAAAACAAGGAGTGGTGGTCTCAAGTTGCAGTGGGGGAAGTTTACCTTGGATATTAGGAAAAACTATTTCACTGGAGGATGGAATGAGTCACTGGGGGAGGTGGTAACATCGCCACCTCTGGAGGATTTTAAGTCCCAGATTAACACAGTGCTGCCTGGGATGATTTAATTGGGATTGGTCCTGCTTTTAGCAGGCAGTTTACCTCAACCTCCTGAAGTCTCATCCACCCCTATGATTCTAACACATCTCAGAGAACGACAGTTAAGAGAGGTAGGTAACCATTTTCTCAGAGGTGTAAAATCCTCCACACCTTAGCACAGTAAGTAACAGTGCTGTAAAGCGACAGTGTAAACAGTGCTGTTAGCTATTCCCCTCATGGACGTAGATTACTTAGAGTGCTGGGAAAGCTGTCTCCCAGTGCTGGTGCCATTTATCTCCTGGCTCCACGTTTAGTCTTGCTTTTTTCCTCATCCCAAACATCGTGCGCACACGCACACGCACACACACACACAGGGTGGCATGCAGCTTAGAGCAAGTTACAAGCAAAGTGGCTAAGAGTTATAAAGATTACAAAATTGCAAGGCTCAACAATCACCAAGCTTACAGTAGGTTTCTGAACTTATAAAGTAAAGTGGCTGAGAGTTACAAAGCTCAACAACCTTATAACAAGGTGCATAATTTAAAAGGCTGAAAGTTACAAAGGCACAAGTACAAAGCTTCAAAGCTCAATAGTTAAAAAGATATCTTCCAGAGCATAGCATGTGACTGAGAACAATTTCCATCTTAATCATCAGTAATAAAGTGACTTAAAAGGCAACTCTCCCCCCGCCCAAAACAGTGTTCACAGCAATGCAGTCAGCAGCAGGTCTTGTCATTTTCTAAGTCATGTGTTGTTGGGACCTTACAGTTTAATAGATTTCCAGAAAATGTATGTGTAAATCAAGTAATAGCTCGGGCAGAGACTTTATGCAGCAATGCGAATGATCACCTTTCAGTTATATTTATATATGTCTGTAGCATGCTCCTGATTTGCCAATGTATATTCACCTGCTGATACTCATCTGCTGATACACCACTCCTTGGAGTTGTAGTTTGTCTAAAACACTAAGTTCATTTTGCTAATTTAATTTCTTCATGACTGTTTTTTAAAGTTTTATGCACAATGCTTCTTCCAGTATGGAAGAGATGCAAAGACCTTAAATGTTTTCAGACTCTTTTATGTTTAATCAACAACTAATGAGCGCCTCAGTTTAAAATGCTCTTTTAATTCAAACTGACATCCCCTTCTCCTGAGCTAATTCTGTGCCCTCCCTCCCTCCCACTTTCAAAATTAAAAATTCTTCAAATTGTATTTGTCAAATGTGGAGGCTCCGGAATGGCAATGTGGAGCACAGGAGGTGAGAGATCACTGTGTAGTTCCCTTCCCAGAACACGAACTCATCGGTGAGGCTGCACCCAACCTTAACGCAGTGTAAGGACGGGGCCTGCCCCAGACATATTGCAGGGATCTGCCCCTACATACAAAGTTTGGGCAGGAAGGCTCTGCAAAGCAGGATCCAAATATAGAGGGGCTTTTAGTGTTGGGGGGTCCAAGTGTGGGTTGAGTGGGTTCTGTGTGGGGCATTCTGGGTGCAGGCAGCTAAGTGGGGATAGGGAGGGCCAGATAAAAGTAGGTGGAGCTCAGCAGGAGGGGGCTAGAGCTCAGCAAAGGTGTTTAGGTATAAGGGGCTCAATGTGGGGTCCAGATGCTAGGAGAGTAGGGCTTGGTGGGGTGGGGATCCAGAGACAGCTGGTTGGGGTTTTGGTGGGATGGAGATCCACATGTGGGTGATATTTTGGGGTGGTTCAGGTGCAGAGGTAGTGGATCTTATGAGGGAAGAGGGGGTTCTGAGTGCAGTGGGGTGAGGCTTGGCAGGAGGGTCTGATTATGAGGGAGTCTAGATGCATAGGATTTGGGCAGATGGGTGAGCAGCTCCTTGGACAGGAATCCTTCTCCCTGCAACTTAGAAGTGATAGGTGTAGGAAGTGGGTTGGGAAGGTAGCTGCAGGAAGCTCTGCAAATTGAGGAGAAATCTGGGCGTGGGTCTAATCCAGCCCAGTGATTTATCTCTCTGCCAGGTGTCCTGGGCACCCAAAACATATTGCGGGGAAGGAAAGAAATCTGTAGGGGACATAAATTGTGTACAGTGGCACAGTTTTCCCTGAAGATTAATCCTCCA
This sequence comes from Rafetus swinhoei, assembly GCA_019425775.1. NCBI lineage: Eukaryota > Metazoa > Chordata > Testudines > Trionychidae > Rafetus > Rafetus swinhoei. The sequence goes on from CM033438.1 coordinate 8,320,414, forward strand.
ATAGTTGTGAAGATCAAGTATTTCCTTATTTATAAAAATATTTTACTTTGGAACTTATTTTTCCTCCAGTTCCGTACGGTACTTTAACTTTAGGGGTATTTGCTTTAGGCAAATGTCATGGATTAATGTATTTTACAGATACTTCAAATAAGATTATTGGAAAAAAACTGTTGTTTTTATACAGATGTTGTTACTTAGTTTTATGAATTCTCTGTATATTTTTTCAAACTTGCAGGATTTTTTTTATTAGCAAGCTGTCAAATACCTAAAAGTCAACCTGGTGATTTTTATATAATGTAATTATCATTTTAGTAAAAAATCTTTACATGAATAGTGCTGTTTCTGTACTCATGTCATAAGAAGATGAAATCTCAAAAGTACATAATAAAAAGTAGACTTTAAAACAGTATTTAAAAAGCTCTGTCAAACTGAGGTTGACTAAGACGACACTTAAGCACACATTGGAATGAGAGGGACTGAAAAGACTGGAGTGGAGACCCTGTAATAAAAAGGGACTGGATAGGAAGATGAGAATTCTGGGGGCCTACACTTTTTGTCGAACCATTGGATAATATGCTAACAGTGTACATAAATGAAGATAGTATCTTTGTCATGGGGTCCTCAAAGGAAGAGCCAAATGGCTGTGTGACTTTCTCAGTCATATTTCCTATCCCATCTGCAGGGTTTCTCAAGAGTGGAGCCCAGGCAAACTATGTAAAGTATGTATTGTAAATTATAGGAGAACAGAAAATCTGAAAAACACTGATTAAATTACTGTTTCTTAGTAAAGACTTAGACTGAGAAAAGATGAGGGGAGCCTTGCAGAAAAGAAAACATTGGTGTTAGGGTAATTTAGGTCTGGGGGAAGAATCTTGTTAAATTCCATTAAATAGGACTAGTAGCACATGGACAAAAGTTGGACTTCATTGTTCATTCAAGAACAAACATTGCCTACTTGTCTGCAGACATTGAGGGTCTTCTTGGAGTGTATAAACTGAAAGTGGGCAACAAAATAAATGGAGCCTATAGAGAGGAAGTGGTGACATTTTTTATGGGGTGAGGATCAAGGAATTTTCCCAGCTTTGAAGACACTGTGTTTGAAGGATTTGCATTTGAGTCAAAGCCTCGTCCCACTTACGTAAAAAAACTTCCATTGATTTGTTAGCAACCAGGATTTGGTATTGATATTTGTGTCAAGGATATGTGCCCATTTCCATAAGGACAATTATTGATGGGATAGAGGGGATTAAGGAATTGTGTTCTCTAGGGAGGCTCTGTGGCTTAGCTGATATGGTACTAGACCGAGAACTGTATTCTGTGCCTGGTTCTGAAGCCTCTGGGTAACTTTGTATAAGTCCCCTTACCTCTGTGCTTCAGTTTCCTCTTATTTCAAATAGGGTGTGGCAAGGGCCCCTCTTCCCCAAGCCACTACTGGGGAGGCCTCCTCCCCTTAGCCCCCCCCAGTTAGGGGTTTTGCAGCGGGTCTCGATGGTAGGGAGCCCGGGCCACGTGCCCACAGGCTCCCTCCTTAGCTGCCTTTACCTAATGCCGGTCAAAATTGTTCTCTCTGGTTTCTTCTCTCTCTGCCTCTCCACCACCTTCCTTTTGTCCTCTCCCTCTCCTCTCCTCTCCAGCCTCCAACTGCTGAGGCTTTTAAAGGCCCTCAGCCAGACAGCAGAGAAGTCAGCTGGCCCCAATTAGCCTGAGCCAGCTCCTCCCAGCTGCATCTAATTGGGCTGCAGTTCTCTCTGCTTCTCTCACAGGGGTTTTCCTTTTGGGCTGCCTTTTCCCCTCTCTGCAGCAGCTCCCTGGCCTGACCCTGTCACACATCCCCCCTCTGCTCAACCCCATGGGGTTGGGTTACTTGGGTCGGACAACAATGCACCCTTGACAACCCGTCTGCATTCCCATGCTGGGTTCCTGATCTGTGTTGCACATGGAAGTGGAAGGGCTGCAGGGACAGGAACCACCGGGTAACCCTCGAATTTCTGTCCTTGTTTCGTGCATCCACTGCAGAGGTGCATGATCGGTGACCAGGTAAACTTCCGCCCAAGAAGGTAGTAGCGAAGGCTTTCCATGGCCCACTTTACGCGAGACATTCCCTTTCTACCACGGCGTAGTTTCGTTCCCTCGGCAGAAGCTTCCTGCTGAGGTACAGGATTGGGTGCTCCTCTTCTCCAACCATTTGAGACAATACCGCTCCCAGTCCTACCTCGGAGGCATCGGTCTGCAAGATAAACTCCTTCTTAAAATCAGGGCTATGAGAACTGGATCACCGCAGATGGCATTCTTGAGATCTTTAAAAGCTTCTTCCGTCTCCATGGTCCACTTTACAATGTCGGGACCACGTGCTCTAGTCAGGTTGGTCAGAGGGCAGGCCCTGGAGGCAAAGTTGGGGATGAATCTGCGGTAATATCCAGCCAACCCTAAGAATGCCCTGACCTGCTTTTTCCGGGTTGGTCGGGCCAATTCTGTATTGCATCCACTTTGTTGAGCTGGGGCCTCACTATCCCCCTTCCCACGATATACCCGAGATATTTGGCCTCGGCCAGCCCAATCGTACACTTTGCAGGGTTCGCCGTAAGTCCCGCTCTCCTTAATGTCTCCAATACTGCCTCAACTTTTTCAATGTGTGTGTCCCAGTCAGGACTGTGGACAACAACATCATCCAAATAGGCAGCTGCGTGGCATGGGCCGCAACAGCTTGTCCATGAGCCTTTGAAAGCGTTGCAGGAGCCCCATGCAAACCAAAGGAGGACCGTGTATTGAAAGAGACCCTCTGGAGTCGAAAAGGCTGTCTTTTCTTTGGCCCCTGGTGCTAGGGGATCTGCCAGTACCCCTTGGTCAAATCAAGGGTGGATAGAAATCGGCCTTGCCCAGTTGGTCAATGAGTTCATCCACCCTTGGCATGGGATAGGCATCGAATTTGGATACTTCGTTTAACTTTCAAAGTCATTGCAAAAGCGTAGGCTTCCATCTGGCTTGGGCACCATAACAATAGGGCTAGACCACTGGCTATGGGACTCTTCAATGACTCCGAGCTTCAGCATTTTTTCAACTTCAGCTTGGACCTCTTTTCGTTTTGCCTCGGGTATCTGGTATGGCTTAACGTGCACCTTCACCCTGGGGTCTGTGATGATGTCATGGTAAACCTCCATAGTTCTACCCGGTTCTGTCGAAAACACATCCTGATTCCGCTCAATCATGTCGGCTGCTTCGGCCTGTTGGTCCGGAGTCAGCTCAGGAGATATTCCCACCTGCCTTGGTGGGTTTTCCCCTTGGGGTGGTGGCCCCAGCACAACCAAGGCCACTTCTCTGTCTCGCCAGGGTTTCAGCAGGTTGACGTGATATACTTGCTCAGGCTTTCGCCGCCAGGCTGGCGAACCTTATAGTTTACCTCTCCCACTGCTTCTATTATTTCATATGGCCCCTGCCATTGGGCTAGGAGCTTACTCTCCGCCGTCGGCACTAGCACCATCACCCGGTCTCCCACCTGGAACTTCCGGGAGGTTGCTCGCCGGTTGTAATAGACCTGTTGGGCTTCCTGTGCCTTTCTAGGTGCTCCGCACTATGGGGGTGACTCTGGCAATCCTGTCCCTCATTTGGAGCACATGATCAACTACATTTCTCCCCAGGTTGGGTTGTTCCTCCCAGGCCTCTTTAGCAAGGTCTAGTATGCCCCGTGGGTTACGCCCATACAAAAGTTCAAATGGGGAGAAGCCAGTCGAAGCTTGGGGAACTTCCCTTACCGCGAACATGAGGTAGGGCAGTAGCATATCCCAATCTTTGCCATCCCGACTTACTACTTTCTTAAGCATACTTTTTAGGGTCTTGTTAAACCGTTCAACTAGACCGTCGGTTTGAGGATGGTATACCGAGGTCCGCAGGGCCCGTATGCGGAGCAAGGTACACAAGTCTTTCATAAGCTTGGACACAAAGGGGGTCCCTTGGTCCGTTAGGATTTCTTTAGAATCCCTACCTAGAAAAGATTTGAATTAGTTCCTTAGCAATGGTCTTGGATAGGGTGTTGCGTGAGGGCACTGCCTCTGGGTATCGAGTAGCATAGTCCACTACAACTAGTATGCTCTGGTGGCCCCGGGCAGACTTCTCTAGTGGGCCAACTATGTCCATAGCAATCCGTTCAAAGGGATTTCAATGATTGGTAGGGGTACTAATGGGGCCCTCAGGTGTGGTCGGGGCCCATGTAGTTGGCACTCCGGGCAGGAAGCACAATACCTCTGGACTTCTACATAGATCCCAGGCCAAAAGAACCTCCGAAGAATGCGGTCCAGGGTCTTATCCACCCCTAGATGTCCTCCAAATAGATGACTGTGTGCCAATTCCAGTACTGCCCTCCGGTGCTGGGTACCAAGAGTTGTTCCACCTCTTGGCCCTGTATATGAGCTACCCTATATAGAAGCTCCCCCTTGATTATATAGTAGGGCCCCGTGCCTTGTTCCTCCTCCACTGGGACCCCATTAACTTCAACCACCTCCTTACGGATATTCTGATATATTGGATCATTGGCTTGATCCTGCCCAAAGGTCTCACTTGGGGATCTCACCTGCTCAGGCTCCAGGGAACCTAGCCCCCTTTCCTCCCCTGATGAGCTGGGTCCTGCTTCAGGCTCATCCTGTCCCGGGCTTCTGCTCTAGTAGTTGGGTAGGCCTCCCCTCTACCAGTGCCTGCTTCCGACCTTGGGTCAAGATCCTGGTCCCCAATTTTTTTGCGGCCCTCCTCTCCCATCGGGTTTTCCGGGGTTCCCCAGGAATCGAGAACAGGTCCTGGGAAAACTCATGGAAGGCCGGGAGGGAGCTATCCTCCTCCCCCCAGTCCCGTGGTAGCAGGTCACTAAACCCGGGGAAGTCTCGTCCAATGACCTTGGGAGGACCTAGGGGAGCCTTGGGACCACCCCCACAGTTACCTCTGTAACCCGCCCTTGTACTTCTATCTCCACAGGGATGGTGGGGTAATAATTAGTATCCTGTACACAAGATACCCCAGTGTACTTGGCTTGAGTCAGCTGATCTTGCCCCACTAGCTTCCCTGAGACCAACGTAACTGCACTCCCGGAATCTACTAAGGCAGTGGTTTCTACCCCATTCATTTTCACGGGCTGGGTATACTGATGGGGGCCCACTGCTACCCCAACGAGGTTGACTAGGACACTTTGTAGGTTCCCCAGGTCACATTGCATAGGCTCGTCTATGTTAGGGCACTGAACCGCAATATGCCCTATCTCCCCACAGGCATAACACCTATAACCTGGGCGGGACAGCCCCTTTCTTTTTGGGCTGTTGGGTCTTGATCCCTGGCCCTCTCCTGTCCAGACCCCAAGGTCTTTTGCCCGTCCCGGTCGCTCTTCCGCCTCCTTTCTTCCTGTCTGGACTCGGTCAGAAACTTCAGGGGCACGGGTCCTTGGGGTGAAGGCGGACCTTCTGCTCTGCTGCGCCTCGACTCTGGGGCTGCGGGAAAGTCCCTTAGCTGTCAATCGTCTCTCAACGAGCCACCAGCTCATCAAACGCGTTGTGGGGTCATTCTGGCCCACCCATTCCCGAAGGTCTGGGGTAAACCCCTCATGTACCGGTCAAGAACGATCACCTCGATAATCTTTTCGGGCTGTGGATGTCGGGCCGCAGCCACTTCCGGGCCAGATGGACCAGATCAAACAACTGAGTTCTGGGGCCCTGGTCATCTCGATATCGCCAGTCGTGAAATCTCTGGGCTCTCACTGTGACCGTGACCCCAGCCCGTGCCAGGATCTCAGCTTTCAGCTGGGGTAGTCGGATGCAGCTTCCTCTGCCATGTCAAGGTATGCCTTCTGGGCTTCCCGCTCAGAAAAGGGGCCAAAATGCTGGCCCACTGAGCTTGAGGCCAGGCCTCCGCAGCTGTCCTTTCAAGGCCAAGAGATGGGCCTCAACCTCATCGTCTTTGTCATTTTCTGTAAGTAGAAATTGGCCCGTAAGGGTTGGGCCCCATCTTGATCACACCTGGACTGTCAGGGCTTTCAGCTGGTTCACCACCTCCTGCAGGGTGGCCCTGTCCTGGGCTACCTGGCTCATCAACAACTGGTTGGTTTCTTGTTGGATCCGCACCGACTCCTGCTGGGCAGCTGCTTGCACCGAGTAGCCTCTTGTTGGGCAGCCGTGGCCTGCACCAGTGCTTTACCAGGTCCTCCATGGGTACTTTTGCTTTGCGAGGGTCAACTTGGCTAGATTTGGGTTGCTGTGAGGCCTCACAGCCACGATCCACTCCTGGCACCACGTGTGGCAAGGGCCCCTCTTCCCCAAGCCACTACTGGGAGGCCTCCTCCCTTAGCCCCCAGTTAGGGGTTTTGCAGCTGGTCTCGATGGTAGGAGCCCGGGCCACGTGCCCACAGGCTCCCTCCTTAGCTGCCTTTACCTAATGCCGGTCAAAATTGTTCTCTCTGGTTTCTTCTCTCTCTGCCTCTCCACCACCTTCCTTTTGTCCTCTCCCTCTCCTCTCCTCTCCAGCCTCCAACTGCTGAGGCTTTTAAAGGCCCTCAGCCAGACAGCAGAGAAGTCAGCTGGCCCCAATTAGCCTGAGCCAGCTCCCTCCCAGCTGCATCTAATTGGGCTGCAGTTCTCTGCTTCTCTCACAGGGGTTTTTCCCTTTTGGGCTGCCTTTTCCCCTCTCTGCAGCAGCTCCCTGGCCTGACCCTGTCACAAGGGCTAATGATACTGATCTGTGTAAAGTGCTTTGGGATGTGCTTATTAAAAGTTCTATTTTAGGTCTAGGTGATATTTAAAAGTGAGTTAAAAAGAAACACATTCTGACCTTCCATAGCAGACATGATTCCATATGGTCTAGCACCATTTGGTATAGATTCTCGAGAGGTACCATTGTAGTACAGCACCTTTGGGGATCCAGGGAGATGCAGAAATAAGATTTTTTTTTAAACGCCTCATTTTGAGAGAAGCTATAAATATCAGAATAGAAATGAAGACTTAAAAACAGAATGTTTAGTGCTTTCAAAATTGGAAAGTGTAATCAAATTATAAAATATTCTATTTGATTTTATGTGCTTCTAGGAGGCTATGAATCATAGAACTGGAAGGGACCTTGAGAGGTCATCAAGTCCAGTCTCCTGTCCTCCTAGCAGGACCAGACACTGTCTAGATCATCCCTGACAGGTGTTTGTCTAACCTGCTCTTAAATATCTCCAGTGGTGGACATTCCACAACCCCTCTAGGCGATTTATTCCAGTATTTAACCACCCTGACAGGAAGTTTTTCCTAATGTCCAACCTAAACCTCACTTGCTGCAATTTAATCCCAATGCTTCTTGTTCTATCCCCAGATGCCAACAAGAACAATTTTTCTTCCTCCTCCTTATAGCATCCTTTTAGATACTTGAAAACCGCTATCATGTCCCCTCTCAGTTTTATCTTTTCTAAACTAAGCAAGCCCAATTCTTTCAGTCTTCCCTCATAGGTCATATTTATTAGACCTTTAATCATTTTTGTTGCTCTTCTCTGGACCTTCTCCAACTTCTCCACGTACTCTTGAAATATGGTACCCAGAATTGGACACAATACTGCAATTGAGACCTAATCAGTTCAGAGTAGAGTGGAAGATTGACTTTTCATGTCTTGCTCACGACACTCTTGTTAATAGTAGGGATGTTAAATATCGAGTAATTTACTAGTCAAGTAGTTGATGGAATTTCTATCAACTACTAGGCATTCCTCCTTTGAAATGTACAGGAGCCCCCACTGAAGCTTCTGTACATTTCATAGGAAGAACGCAGAACTCCGCCAGTGGGAGTGCAACCCAGAGCCAGTGGGAAGTCCCACTAACTCTGGACTGCACGCGGCTGTGCCAGCTTTGAAATGTGCAAGAGTCCTCAGCGGGAGCTCTTGCGCATTTCAAAGCGGAAGCACCCTCGTGGAGCCTGGGGTCATCGGGGGATTCAGAGTCCGCCGCTGACCCCGGGCTCCATGCTGTGCTGCTGCTTTTAAATGCCACGTGGAGCCCGGTGTCAGTGGGGGACTTTCCAGCTGATCCCAGGCTCCACATGGCATTTCCCCAGAACCCGGGATCAGCTGGGGAGTCCCCAGCTGACCCCGGGCTCCACGCAAACGCCGCCTGTTTGAAACAGTGCCTCCATGTGGCTCTGCCCCTTTGAAACGCCGTGGTGGTATTTCAAAGAGGCAGCACCGCACTGCTGAACCACGGCGTTTCAAAGGGGCAGTGCCGCATGGAGCCCAGGTACTGGCTCCGTGCAGCACTGCCGCTTTGATGTATCCTCCCCTCCCCCGATAAAGGCAGCAATGGAGGGGGGGAATCGACTAGTCGACTTGACTATCCGATAAGCATTTGCTTATCACATAATTGACTAGTCCTTAACATCCTTAGTTAATACATCCCAGAATCATGTTTGCTTTTTTTGCAACAGTGTCACACTGTTGACTCATGTTTAACTTGTTGTCCAGTATGACCCCTAAATCCCTTTCAGCAGTACTCCTTCCTAGGCAATCGCTTCCCATTCTGAATGTGTGAAACTGATTGTTCCTTCCTAAGTGGAGTACTTTGCATTTGTACTTATTAAACTTCATCCTGTTTACCTCAGACCGTTTCTCTAGTCTGTCCAGATCATTTTGAATTTTGACCCTATCCTCCAAAGATGATACCTCTCAGCTTGGTATCATCTGCAAACTAAATAATCGTACTCGTTATGCCATCATCTAAATCATTGATGAAGATATTGAACAGAACTGGTCCCAAAACAGACCCCTGCATAACCCCACTTGTTATGCCCTCCCAGCATGATTGTGAACCATTAATAACAACTCTCTGAGAACAGTTATCCAGCCAGTTATGCAACTGCCCCATCTAGGTTTCATTTCTCTAGTTTATTGATAAGAAGGTCATGTGAGACTGTGTCAAATGCCTTACTAAAAGGTAGGTATACCACATCCACCTCTTCTCCCCAAGGTTTGATATTCTATCAGAGAAAGCTATCAGATTGATTTGACGTGATTTGTTCTTTACAAATCCATGCTGGCTATTACCTATCACCTTATTATCTTCCAGATGTTTGCAGATGGATTCCTTAATTACTTACTTCGTTATCTTCCCTAGCACAGAAGTTAAACTGACTGATCAGTAGTTTCCCATGTTGCTCTTGTTTCCCTTTTTATAGATGGGCACTATATTGCCCTTTTCCAGTTTCTGGAATCTCTCCCAACTTCCATGATTTTTCAAATATCATACTTTCTCTATCAGCTCCCAGTGTATTCTAGGATGCATCTCATCAGGCCCTGGTGACTTGAAGACCACTAACTTTTCTAAGTAATTTTAGTTTGTTCTTTTATTTTAACTTCTAAATCTACCTCATTTCCAATATCATTCACTGTTAGGCATCCCATCACCATCCATCTTCTTCAGGAAAACTGAAACAAAAAAGTCATTAAGCACCTCTGCCATTTCCAAGTTTCCTATTATTGTTTCTCCCTCTTCACTGAGCATTGGGCCTACCCTGTCTTTGTTCTTCCTCTTGTTCCTAATATTCTTGTAGAACATCTTCTTGTTACCCTTTATGCCTCTAGCTAAATTTAGCTCATTTTGTGCCTTTGCCTTTCTAATATTGCCCTTTTGTGGTGTTTGCTTATATTCATCCTTTGTAATTTGACCTAGTTTCCACTTTTTAATACAACTCTTTTTTAATTTTTAGATCAAGATGGTCTCCTGCCATACTTTCTATCTTTCCCACGTGGTGGAATAGTTTGCTTTTGGGCCCTTAATAATGTCCCTTTAAAAAACTGCCAACTCTCTTCAGTCGTTTTTCCTTTTAGTCTTTCTTCCTACTAGCTCTTAGTCTTGTATCTACCAGCTCTCTGAGTTTACTGAAATCTGCCTTCCTGAAATCCACTGTCTCTATTTTGCTGTTCTTCCTTCTACCATTCCTAGGATTGGTTAGAATGGAAGGTAAAAAAGGAAGATTACTTTTTACAAATTATACATTTTGTTTTAGTGTGCAAGTTTCATTCTTGGGAATGTGATTGCTCATGCTCATCACTGTGGGCCTATCGCTTATTAAGGTTTCTTCATAAAATGGTGGTTTCCAATTGATGGCTGTACATTTTTTTTTGGATGGTGTATTTGCAAAGATTTTTCAGAATCAAACTTAGGAATTTTTGTCTGAATGAAAAGCCACTCATTAGATATAAAACAGTGAAATTTATTTGCTAATCTGTCCATTTAATATGACAGGTAATTACCTACCTACTTCTTCTGGATATGTGAGGTTCTAAAAGAAGTCATGTTCAGACCTTGAAGAAGCCCATAAAATGAATTCTAACAGAACAGAATATTATATTTGTCTTTAAAAATCATGGACTGCAGATAGGGCTTTACAATGTACTGCGGTATAGATGTTTACTCTTGAAGGAATTCTGCATTCCAAATTGAAATATTCTGCACACAATATTTTAAAATTATGCATATTTTGCCAAAATAACACAATATAATCACACCATTTTCAATTATTTGCTGAAAGGTATTTTGAGATAAATAACCAAAATAATTGAAAATGATGTGTTATATTGTTTGTGTTGTGGATGGGTCTGTGTGGCTCAGTCTGGGTGTGGGCAGCTTGGTGGGGAGTCTTGTTGCAGAGGGGGAATTGGTGCACAAGGGGGGTCAGTGTGGGGTTCTAGGTATGGGGGATGAGACTGCAGGATTGGGCGTGGGGAAGGTGATTAGGGCTCAGTGGGGCTTGGGGTGGGATAGGAGAGTCAGGGTGCAGCTGATTGGGACTCAGTTGAGTGATGATGCACGTATAGAATCATAGAAAATTAGGGGTTGGAGGAGACCTCAAGAGATCATCTAGTCCACACCCCGCTTAAAGCAGGACCAACCCCAACTAAGTCATTTCAGCCAGAGCTTTGTCAAGCCTCACCTTAAAAATCTCTAAGGATGGAGATTTCACCGTGTCATGTGCTCCAGCTCCCTAATAATTTTTGTTACCCTCCACTGGACTCTCTTCCATTTGTTCACATTTTTTCTGTAGAAGGGGGTCCAAATCTGGATACATTACTCCAGATGTGGCCTCACTAGTACTGAATGATCACTTCCCTCAATCTGCTGACAATGCTCCTATTAATGCAGCCCAATATGGCATTAACCTTCTTGGCAATAATGGCACACTATATCCAGCTTGTCATCCACTGTAATTCCCAGGTCCTATTCTGCAGAGCTGCTGCTTAGCCAGTAGGTCCCCAGCTTGTAGCAGTGCTTGGGATTCTTCTGTCCCAAAGTAAGATTCTGGACTTGTATTTGTTGAACCTCATCAGATTTTGGCCCAATCCTCCAATTTGTCCTGGTCATTCTGGACCTTATCCCTACCCTCCAGCTTATCTATCTCTCTCCCATCTTAGTGTCATCTGCAAACTTGCTGAGGATGCAATCCATCCCCTCATCCAGGTAATTAATAAAAATATTGAACAAAACCAGATGCAGGACCAACCCCTAGGTCACCCTGCTCGATACCAGCTGCCAACTACACATTGAGCTTTGAGCTTTTGACATCACTACTCTTTGAGACTAACGATCTGGCTAGCTTTCTATCCACCTTGTGGTTCATTCATTCAGGCCATATTTCTTTAACTTGCCAGCAAGAATACTATGGGAGACTATGAAAATTTAACTTGTTAATCAGTAAACATCACCTATTAAGGTAATCACCTTAATAGGTGATGCTTACTGGTTCCAGTTAACTGGTGGGAGCTAGAGCAGCTCCCCACCTGCCACAGGCAGGGAGCTGTTCCAACCATGTGGGGCCTGTTGCGGACAGAGGCTGCTCTGGCCGTCTGGAGCAGCCTCTGTCTGTGGCAGTCCCGGGTGCCCTGCAGGCAGGGTTAACCAATTACACAGGATTTTACATTCCTAATAGAAAGCTTTGCTAAAGTCAAGGTATATCATATCCACCGCTTTCTATCATAGAAAGTAATCATATTGATCAGGCCTGACTTGCCCTTGCTGAATTAATGTTGACTGTTCCTGATCATCTTCCTATCCAAGTGTTTCAAAATGGATTATTTGAGGTCCTGCTCCATAATTTTTCCAGGATTGAGATGAAGCTGATTGCTCTGTAGTTTCTCTGGATTGTCCTTCCTCCCCTTTTGAAAGGCACTATATTTCCCTTTTTCAGTTGTCCAGAACCTCCCCTGATCTCCAAGAGTTTTCAAAGATAATGTCCAGTGACTCTGCAGTCACATCAGCCAAATCTCTCAGCATCCTCAGATACATTAGATCTGGCCCCATGGACTTGTGCATGTCCAGCTTTTCTAAATAGTCCGTAGCCTGTTCTTTCATTACTGAGGGCTCCTCACTTCCTTCCCATATTGTGCTGCCCAGCGTAGCAGTTTGGAAGCTGATTTTGTGAAAACCAAGGCAAAAAAAGTATTGAGTACTTTAGCTTTTTCTACATAATCTGTCACTAGGTTGCCTTCCCCATTCAGTAAGGATCCCACTCTTTCTCTGACCACCACTTTATTGCTAACATTCATGTAGAAACCTTCCTTGTTATCCTTCACATCCCTTGCTAGCTGCAACTCCACTTGAACATAAGAACAGCCATACAGTGTCAGACCAAAGGTCCATCCAGCCTAGTATCCTGTCTGCCGACAGTTGCCAATGCCAGATGCCCCAAAGGGAGTGAACACAACAGGTAATCATCATGTGATCTGTCTCTTGTCATCCGTTTCCAGACAGAGGCTAAGGACACTATTCCTACCCATCCTGGCTAATAGCCATTGATGGACCTAACCTCCATGAATTTATCTAGCTCTTTTTTTGACCCCTGTTAAAGTCCTAGTCTTCACAACATCCTCTGATAAGGAGTTCCACAGGTTGACTGTGCACTGTGTGAAGAAAAACTTCCTTTTGTTTGTTTGCACTTTGGCCTTCCTGATTACACCCTTGCATGCTTGAGCAATGTTTTTATACTCCTCTCTGGATCATCTGTTCAAGTTTTCACTTCTTGTAAGCTTTCTTTTTGTGTTTAACCTTACAGAAGATTTCTGTTAAGCCAAACTGGTCTCCCCTTCTTTACTATTCCTTCTATACATTGGAATGGTTTGTTCCTGCACCCTCAGTAAGGTTTCTTTAAAATACAGCCAGCTCTACTGGACTCCTTTCCTGCTCATATTAGCCTCCCAGGGGATCCTGTCCATCAGTTTCCTGAGGGGGTCAGAGTCTGTTTTTCTGAAGTTCAGGGTCCATATTCTGCCGCTCTACTTTCTTCCTTTTGTCAGGATCATAAGCTTAACCATCTCATGGTTACTGCTGTCCAGGTTGCCACCTGCATCTACTTTTCCTACCAATTCTTGCCTGCTTGTGAGCAGCAGCTGAAGAGGAGTATGGGACCCCTAGTTGTGTCCTCCAGCACTTGTACTGGAGCAAAGGGATTCTGTGAGGTGGCATTTTTCTGCTGGACCACAGGTGTGCAGAATTTCCCCAGGAGTAAGGTATTAACAGAACTAGAAACATTTAATCCAGGCTGAAGAGCTGCCTCAGCCAATTAATATATTGTTTAGGCAATACTTAAAAAAAAAAACCCCACTCATCGACAGTGAAAAGGATTTTTTTCCTGGGTGTGTGTCATCCACTTCTGTAGAACCAAAGCAGTCATTAAAAAAGGAAAAATAAAGTTTGAAGACAGCTTTTCAAATGTGAACTGGGTATAAAATGAAGGAGTGCTGACTTTTAAGTCTGCACACAGAACTCTACAGGCTCCCCTACCCCCCAAGATGGAGCAGAGTGAAAATGTATCAGAATGTTGTCTTTCGTTGCTGCTATTGCATGTGCTATATGTAACAGTGGAATATGTAACGTTTACTTTCTGCTGTGGTTTAGGAAAGTTGCTAGCAACAGTGAACTTGAGCTGTTCTCATTGAAGGAGGATCCTCAAACTGAGGGGAAGGATTATCAGAAATCATGTTCATAAGACATTGTCATAGCAGAGAGTTGGTATGTGAATGTTTTTAACTGGTTAACTAGTGAGCTTCACCCTTAATGGGTGAGGCTTACCAGTTAAGGTTAACTAGTCGGGGCTGCTCCAGCCCAGCAGTGGGCGAAGGGGCCCACCCACTTTCCCCTTTAATCAGTTAACTGGTTAAATAATATGTTTAACCAGTTAACCAATTAAATGGGATTTTACATTCCTAGCAGCGAGATGGCTCAGGAATGGAGATGAAGAAGCAGAATATGCCCCTTGGAAATGTATTGTGTACTTGCTATGTGCAAGTTACAGAAAAGTGAGCCATGTTTCATGGATATCACTATTGGAAAACCCTGCAATTGGTTAAGGGCAGGATACATTGTTTGTTGTCCTGCGGCATGCTAGGCTTCTGATCTTCATATATGCATTTTATTTAATAGTCTGGTTGAGTGCCTGGTAAATTTTCATATATGTATAAGGATCTACGAGGATGAGTGGAGTAAGGGAGCATTCTGATGTAGTTTAGGGAGAGTCGGGCAAATTGGTAGGCAAGAAACTTGGTATAAGGAGAGCTTTGAAAAGAAAATATGGTAAAGGGGTAGAGCACATATATGGGACAAAAGATAAAATATAGGGAGGTGAGGTTAGGGAATGAGAATGAAGAAGCTGACTCTGACCCAAGAGAGTCATTAAAAATATTTCTAAACATTAAAGAGATACTAAGTGGATGGTATAATATCTTTTATTGGGCCAACTTCTATTGGTGAAAGAGATAAGCTTTCAAGGTAGACAGAATTCTTTTTTGTCAAATAGAAAATTGATTGACATTCTTAAATGCAATGTGTAGTAAACCGCAAAGAACTGATTTATTCCTTTAAATACTAAAGGATAAAACTTTTGGGGTTATGATGATACAAACACATTTGACTTTATTTTTTATTTTTAACCCTTGCTAGTAGGCTTAGTTTGTCAGTGTAGTGGTTGGGTAAATGTTAAAGCCCTATTATTAGACTGTTTTGTAAATCATTGCTTAAAGTTCTGTCTCTTGCGAACAAATTTGTCTCTTGAGAACAAATGTGTTTGTGTCAATGTCAGATTGAAATTTGTCATTATACAGGTTGCACCTTTGAAAACCGGTACTCTCTGGTCCGGCAATCAGACCACGGATACTCCTGGATCAGAGAGCCCCAGAATCTAATGGCAGGAGGGCCAGCATCCCAGCTGGGGACAGCGGGGCTAGAGGAGCCCCACACTAGTGCTGGGACTAGGGACCGGAGAACCCCGTCAGCCCATGGCAACATGGAGCTGGGGGCTGGAGAACCCCAGGCACCTGCAGCATCACAGGGGTGGGATCCAGAGAAGCCCAGGTGCCTGTGGCAGCGTGGAGTAAGGGATCAGAGAAGCTCAGCCACCTGTGCTAGCCTGCGGCAGTGCAGTACTGGTGAACCCTGTCAGCCAGCAGCAGTGCAGGGTCAGGGGCTGGAGAAGCCCAGCCACCCACAGGAGTGCAGGCCTGAGGAAATCTGGCTGCACACGGCAGTGTGGGCCAGGCCAGAGGATCAAAGCAGCCCAGGGCTAGGGCTGGCAGCAAGGGAGAGGGTAGAGGGGGCCGAGGCAGGGGGCTGGCTGGCTAGGGGCCCGTGGCAGGGGACACCTCCCTGATGTAGCAAATTCTGTCATTTGGGACTGATCAGGTCCTGACTGTGCCAGACCAGGGAGGTCCAACCTGTGTCTGGTAGTTTTTAAGGAGAAAAGCATGTAAGAGTTCAGGTGGGAAGGAGAGGGTGAAGGATGACTTTTTGTATACAAATAATTAGGTATTAGTAGGGCTGTCAATTAATGCGCGTTAATACCTGCCATAAATGCAGAGCACAATTAATGCGTTAATCGCAGGCATTTCCGCTGTGCTGCTCCTTTGAAACGCTGCCAGGGTGTTTCAAAGGGGCAGTGCAGTAGGAGCCTGGAATCAGCTGGAGTTTCAAAGGGGTAGCACCTGGGGTCAGCTGCGCAGCACTGCCCCTTTCAAGCGCCGACCTGGCATTTCAAAGGAGCAGAGCAACGCAGCCCGGGATCATCTGGGGACTCCAGCTGATCCCGTGCTCCCACGGCGCTGCCCCTTTGAAACTCTGGGGTGGCATTTCCAAGGGGCAGCACTGCATGGAGTTGGGGTCAGCTGGGGACTCCAGCTGATGCCGGGCTCTGTGCAGCGCTGTCCCTTGGAAACACCGCCACTGCGTTTCAGTGGGGCAGCCCAACGCGGAGCCCGGGATCTGCCGGGACGGCCTTTCAAAGGGGAAGCGCTGCACCGAGTCGGGGTCAGCTGGGGACTCCAGTTGCTCCCATGCTCCGTGCAGCGCTACCCCTTTGAAACACCATCGCAGTAGCACTGAGCCTGGAGTCAGCTAAGGACTCCAGCTGATCCTGGGCTTCTGCAGCGCTGCTCCTTCCGCAGCCTTTCAAAGGGGCAGCGCACGTGATTAATTGCGATTAATTTTTTTAATCGCTTGACAGCCCTAGGTATTAGCTTTTTATGTAACAGTTTTGTTGAAATACCTTTAGTTTGGCAGTAGATGTCACTGTGGTGAAAAAATCAGAGCTCAGGAGACAAAGGAGGCAATTGTGCTAAATGAAAATTCACCATTTAAAAATGGACTGGAGGAAAAATAAGTTATTTTCCTGTAAGAATTTGTTCAGCATTTAAAAATGAATTCATTACTCATCAGAGCATCTGTGTTTCTGTCAGTTTTTACTTCCCAGCTGAGTTGGATAAGCTCTTGTCTTTGTATCTGGCTCCAGGAGGTGGTGCTTATGTATGGGCGTATTAATGTTCTCTGTTTTATCTAAAAGGGGTTTACTGTTCTAAGGTTGCTTTAATGACTTCTGTTTTTCTGTGTAGCATTCATATGTGGGGATTTGGACATCAAGAAAGTGGCTTCGTTAAGATTGATTTGGAAGGGAGAGCAAGGTGGGGGCAAAAATTGCCTGTGTGATTGGCTAGGAGAATAGTTCTGAATTATGGGATCCATCTGTTTCCTGTAATGAATTCATAAACCCGTCAAAAAGTGATGTGAATGAATTGCTGAAGAAAAAATAATACTTTGACATGATATGTTTAACACAGTGAAGCATTGGCACTGTATAATCAAAAATTCTTCTCACATACAGTTGTTTGCAGTGGAGCTGCTGTGTTTAAGAGAAGTTGTAAATAAATCCTATCACAGTAGAAGCCAAGAATACATTTCTGGTTTTAACTATTCCTGTTCTAAAATGCCTTAAACAGTTTTATGAATGCCAGTTTCTGCAATTAGGGGCAAGGGCATAGTAGTATAGTGAACTGTTAATGATCCCGCTATATATCAGACTAGCGGGACTTACCCGGCATTGCTTGGGAAAGTAGAGGAACAAAATTTAGAAAAACAGTAGTCCATTATCATTTTTTGAATGGTAGAAAAGTTGCACTGAGTTCTATAGGGATTAAAAAATATATATAAAAAAGTATAAAACAATCAATTTTACATGTTATCATGAAAAATTTACTGTAAACTATATTTTTTGTTTCATTATTCTTAACAAATATGTAGAAATTTTTTCCACTTCCAACTCTTGAACATTCAACATAGAGTTGTCCATGTGAAAAGCAAGATGTCTCCAAATCAATTCTAACTACTTTAAGTGACTGTCCTTGCGCTTTGTCAGTATACATTGTTGAAATATAAGTTGACAGTTGATATAAGTGAGGTGAGGAGCCTGAGGGGAGGGAAGGGGAAGGGAGCCGCCGGGCGCCTGCCGCCAGCGCCCGAGCCCGCCCTCTGCTTCCTTGTTCCTCTGCCGGCCTTAGTGAGTGACTGGCCCCACCACTTCCCCTGGGAAGCTGCTTCTTCCCGCATTGCCAAGCTCCGAGCAGCCCCGGGGAGAGGCATCGGTCTCTCATCTCTTCCCTCCCACAGTACCTTAAAACCTTCGCCTGGATAAAAGGTTATTGCATGCAAAGTTTGGTTGTGGTAGCTCTTATAGTGTCCCAAGTTACTAGCACACAAACATACAAACATTCTCCTTTATATATTATATATGGCTTAACCATTTATGCATATTCTTTTCTTATGTTAAAATATGCAGTGGTGTCCCCCAAGGGTCTGTATTGGGACCAATCCTATTTAGCCTGTTTACAGTTGATCTGGAGAAAGGGGTAATAAACAGTGAGGTGAGAAAATTTGCAGATGATACTAAACTGCTCAAGATAGTTAAGACCAAAGCAGACTGTGAAGAGCTTCAAAAAGATCTCACCAAACTCAGTGATTGGGTGATGAAATAGCAAATAAAATTTAATGTTGATAAATGTAAAGTAATGCACATGGGAAAAAATAATCCCAACTATACATTCAGTATGATGAGGACTAATTTAGCTATAACTACTCAAGAGAGACATCTTTGAGTCATTCTGTTATGCTTATAATAAGCACATGGGATCTTTTCTACGGGAAAAGACAATATGCCACATTGATTGAAAATACAAAATGAAAAAAACACATGCATTCACAAACACACACACACGTTCTACAGATGGTGTTTAGTTACCAGCCCATCATGGCTCAAGTCAGTCTTACTGGCCAGGCAAGACTGAGTGAGGGGTCAGGTTCTTGTCAATCACAGTTTGACGCTCCTCTGAGGCTTGGTTTGCAGGACTGAACCCAGAGTCCTAATGGCAAGAGATCCCCACTTTATACATGTCAATTTCCATTTGAGTCTGTGGGTTTTGCAGTGTCATGCTGCAATCATCCTTCCTTAGAATATCTTATCTGTGTTTTCCAGAGTTATCCTTTGATGGTTATTGTCAGGCTTCCCATCCTTGTCTCTCACTCTTGGGGGATCTCTGCCTGTCTCCAGGGTTTGTCAATGCTGCTAATTCAATTCAGCCTCAGACACAATGGCTGTTTTCTGGTTATCTTCAAGATTTCCTCCTCTTGACCACCTGGGCATTTGTGATGGCTTTCACACTTATGCACATCTTCCACTCACACCAAACAATTTTAGAGTTTGACAAGATTAATAGTTACTAGAAGACACAACTTAGTTTACAATGCAGACATGAGGTACAACTTAATTTGTAATGCTAACAGGAAGCAAGACCTTCCGTTAAACATTATCTAATCATGAGGGACAGGTTGAAATAGAAACATATAGAACTTATGTCATTATACATCAAATCATTATGAATCATACTTATATTCTTATATCAATACTAAATTAAAATTTGGCTCCAATTGTACATAGTTTTCTGAAATCATCCATTCAATGTGCAGCGGCAGTCACAAAAGCAAACAGAATGTTAGGAATCATTAAAAAGGGATAGAGAATAAGACAGAGAACGTCTTATTGCCTCTGTATAAAACCATGGTATCCCCAATAAGAGAATGTCTTATTGCCTCTATATAAAACCATCTGTATGCCTTCAATACTGCGTAGAAATGTGGTCACCTCGTCTCAAGAAAGATATATTGTCATTGGAAAAGGTTCAGAAAAGGACGACAAAAATGATTAGGGGTTTGGAACAGGTCCCATATGAAGAGAGATTAAAAAGATTGGGACTTTTCAGCTTAGAAAAGAGGAGACTAAGGGGGGGATATGATAGGGGTCTATAAAATCGTGACTGGTGTGGAAAAATGAATAAGGAAAAGTTATTTATTTGTTCCCATAACGTAAGTATTAGGGGTCACCAAAAGAAATTAATAGGTAGCAAGTTTAACACAAACAAAAGGAAGTTTTTCTTCACTCAGCACACAGTCAACCTGTGGAACTCCTTGTCAGAGCATGCAGTGAAGGCTAGAACTTTAACAGGGTTAAAAAAAAGCTAGATAGTTTCATGGAGGTTAGGTCCATCAATGGCTATTAGCCAGGATGGGTAGGAGCAGTATCCCTAGCCTCTGTTTCTCTGGAGATGGGTGACAAGGGAGGGATCACATGAGGATTACCTGTGATGATCCCTCCCTCTGGGGCATCTGGTATTGGTCACTATCGGCAGACAGTATACTGGGCTAGATGGACCTTTGGTCTGACCCTGTATGGCCGTTCTTATGTCTCTCTATAGATTTGCCCTTGGGGCTGATTAAATGTATGGTGCACAATATTTGTATGCCCTAATCAGTCTCTGCTGACCACAAAGATTGCAATCTTCTATGATAAAGAATGCTCTTTGGTATGCTTTTAGCCTAAGGTTTGTTAAAATAATATGCCTTTCTACATTGTTGATACATTTTGCAAAGACCATCTATCATTTCAGAAATGTGCCAGTTGGATAAAGGAAGGTGCTTTCAAGCTCACAATTAAATGCTTGCAGTAAATAAGTTAGCTACATTTATTTTCTGTTGTATTCAAAATTTACTGGAAAATTTTAGAGCATTTGGTTATATTTATAGTTTCTATATGTGTGGTTGGGTGGTACGCAGTAGTCAAATGGCTCTTTTGGTTAATGGTGATTGAAAATGTTGTTCCTGAGTCACATAACTGCGAGTACCACTGATTTAGATTTAAGTTCTGTGTACAAGTAAGTCTTAAATGAGGTAGCCTTCTCAAAGACAGAATGGCAGGTGGAAGTACTGTGACCTTCATGTTCTCTGTATAGTACCTTAGCTGCATACACAATGTCTGTTGTTAACAAGTAAAAGCTATGCTTTTTCTAACAGCAGTACTTCTGCAAAGAGCTTGCCTGAAATTCATTTCCTCAGGGACTACAGTGAAGTGATAAAGACAATTTAATTCATACTGTACACCATAAGCTTCGTAAAGGTCAGCTGTAATTGCAAAATCTACAGTAAAGAAATGAAATGGATTAAAACAAAATGAAAATATTTTTGATTGTGTGGGAAACTTGAAACTGAAATGATTTATGCTGTATAAACAAAAGTATTTGCATATAAGTAATGAATGTGTTCATTTTATTCAGTTGAAGAGGCATTATTTTATTTCTCATAGTTTCTCTATCCTAATACAGTTTTCAGTTGCAGCATCTGAGGAGACAGTATTGGTTTTCAAAACTGACTTTTCTAAAATTCAAAAGGCAAGAGTTTGTCCTATACATTGAAATTTATTTAGAAATTCTTAATACTTTTTTTATGTTCTAGTTGATTTTTCTTATGGTTAAATAGTATAGATATAATTATCCAGACTCCAAAATGAAAGGTAGATTGATTGTTTAAAGAGTTATTGCACATTTTTCATGGCAGGTACTATGTTATGTATTTGCTAGGGATGTTAAGTCAGTTAAATAGGTAACCATGTAACCACTGAAATTCTCAGCAGTTACATGCTGAGAGCTCTGCAGTATAAAGCTTAAGAGCCTGTAGCAAAGCCTCCCTGGGAGCAGGGCCACCAGCCCCTGCCAACCCAGCTTCCATGGAGGCAGCTTTCCTGCTCTTGCCCATCCGGCTCCCAGGGAGGAGGCTTCACTGCCCTGCCTCAGTGAAGCCACCTCTCAGGGAGCCAGCTGAGTGTAACTGACACCATTAAGCGATAAGCATTAGCTTATCGGTTAAATGGTTAGTCGGTTACACTCTAACATCCCTAGTATTTGCACAGTACCAATTGGGTTCTGGTTCATGACAAGGGCTCTTCAGTGTCTTACTAGTATCTCTATAGTGAATTTCTGGGATAGCCACTTTGTCTTTCTGAAAGCCTGCAATTTCGGATCTTATTGGATATGAGCCTGCCAAGCCACTTTATCAGTGCCTCATCAGTGAAATGGAGAGCCTTTGGACCCCCATCAGATCTGTTCAGAGGACAGTCATTGGTGAATGCCTGTTAGTCGGTGTGGCATGTTAGTAAACTGCTACAATCATGGTGAGAGTTGTTTCTGTTTAGATAAGGTGACCAGAATTTGAAAATGTGCGAGGAGGACACTGAGTTGACAAAAAAAACATACTTGTATATGTATATAAATAATCATATAAATAAATGATCACGATATTAGTCGTCTTATAAGACAAACAGACTTAACAAAAACAATAACATATAACATTAAAAACATCAATGTTTGTCGCTCTTTTAAGAAATTAAAAATCTCGATCCATTTTTTATCAATTTCGCGTTCAGTCCATTCATTGTCTTTTATTATATTGTTAATTCTTCGTACTTCGTCAAACAATAAATTGTCATTTATTGTGATGCTAAATTTTTTCTTTAATGAATAAAACTGTTTCAAGGATTTTATTCCATTGAATTTCTTCATTCAGCAGAATCCAATCAAACACGTACACTGGTTCATCATGCTTAGTCCAATTTTCTAGATATTCAAGAGCATTTTTATAAAAGCTCATCGCCTCCCTTGTAAATTCTTTCTTCATTCCCGGATTGCTCTCTTGTAATTTGTTTAAATTAGTAATTCTTCTTCGAGGATGTCCCCGTGGGTGCTCCATTGTTGGTGCTGGGCTTGCCCCGGCGCTGTAGATGGAGATCTTTCTAGAAGCAGTCTCTGGCCAGACCGCGCATGCACCCTGGCTTTGCGGCGTTCGCGGTCTTTTCTGTGGCGCGGTCCGGCCCCCGCCAGTTCCTTTCGACCGCCTCAGGCTGCAGACGCATGGAACTAAGCTCTTGAATACGAGCTCGCCATTGTGAGACTGTCTGTATACAGTTCTCTCTTTATCTTCTCCCTTATTCCCCAGTTCATACAAATACCTTGTTTAAAAAACAACAAAAACAAACTTTTAATTCTACCCGAGCCTATATCTTGTCTTCCGTGGCCCCCCCCCACTTTTTTTCTCGTATATAGTTTTTCTTGTATATAATTTAAAAAAAAAGAAGAAGCAGCGCGGCAACCGAGAACGAATTATATCTTTGAGCTTCAGCTAATCCACGGCTGAGGCACTTACTATGCCGTCCTCACCAGGCTTCAAAAAATGTAAGAAGTGCCACGAGGCAATGCCTGCCTCCGACGGCCATGCTTGCTGTGTAAAGTGCTTGGGAGAATCTCATATATCCCAAAAGTGCCAGCACTGCTTGAAGCTTACCTTCCGGGCTCGCAAGGAGAGGGAGAGATGGCTGCGCATGTTTTTATTTGATAAGGCGCTACAGCCTCAAAGTTCCGCGCCCACTGAGCAACATCCAAAATGGAGGGCTTCATCGCCCAACTTGGCAGCCAAAAAGAAACTAAGACCATCTCCAACTGGGTCTCTTCCGGTCACATCGCACAGCCAAGTTAGTCAGGGGGATAAACCTGGCACGTCCAACATACCCTCATCGCACCCGAAATCTGTATCAGCACCGAAACCTAACCCTACAGCGGACTCCGCGCTGCCCTCGGCACCGAGAGTGGCTTCGGCCCCACCGACAATCCAATTACTGGCACCGAAGGGCCTGGCGCCAAGACCACCGTTGGCTCTGACCGCGCCGGCACTGACCATCATAACGGCGTGGGCTATCGAAGCAGCGCCGGAGCACACAGCGCAGCAGGTTGTCGGCACCGATGCAGTGCATATAAGCTCGGCGCCGAGAGACAACCAGCATCTTTCCAACCTCGGCGCCCACAGCCCGGCACCGTTGGCTTCTCCGTACCGCAGTCGGTCCTGTTCGCCAGTTTTTTAACCCGGCACCGTCACCATCTCCACCGGCACCGCGTTCACTGATCTACCATGGCAGTCCACTTAGACGGCCACATTCCCCTCAGGACATTCCATCTCCCTTCCTGGAAGCATGCCCCACGCAGGGTAACCGGCATAGGAGACACCGCTCTCTCTCCCCGGTGCCCTCTCGAATCTTGTATCGTTGATCGGCCTTTCCTTCCTCTCCATGTTTACATCATAGACAACACAGATCGCCATACTATCTAGACAGACGGTCCCCTCTGGACAGATTATACCATTCTCATGACCATTACTTGTATGACCCATATGATAGACGATCCTACTATTACCGTTCACGTTCTCGATCGCGATATGGATACGATCCATCCAGGCATTCACCGACATCTGCTCCACTCACTCCACCACATCGTACCACACTGCCACCTTGCATAGCCTCTGAGAGTAGTCACACACCTCCCACTGACCAACCACCTGAGGTTTCACCCGTAGACTCCTCTCCGCCCGATGAAGCCGTCATCCCTGGTGAGGTCTCACCACCAGATGGTCTCCGTCAGTTCCAGGAACTGTTTAAGAGGGTCGCTGTCACGCAGGATATACCACTGGAGGAGGTCAGTGACAAGCAGCATAAGCTTTTCAAGAACCTCCAGCTGCAACATAGATCTCGACTCGCCATTCTCTTGAATGAAGCACTTCTCGAAATTGCCGATGAGATCTGGCATGCTCCAGCGTCGGTACCCCCGACCAACAAAAAGGCTGATAGGGAGTACGAAATACTTCCTAAGGGTATGGAATTTCTTTTTACCCACCCTCAGCCTAATTCACTGGTAGTAGACACAGCCCAACAATGCTTCAGGGCCCCACAACTCAGACAAACCAACAGTGACAAAGAGATGAAAAAGTTGGACCTTTTCGGCAGAAAGGTCTACATTTCCGCAACGTTGATGCTCCTCATTGCAAATTATTCAGCTCATCTCTTCAATCACGTTTTTGACACGTTTTCACGTTTAACTCTGTTGATATACCTCCTACCGGATTCCAAGAAACCTATTCTGAAGTCCATCATCCATGAAGGTTATACTTCAGCTAGGACGTCCCTTCAGATGGCTACGGACGTAGCTGACATGGCAACACGCTCCACTGCCACGGCAGTAGTGATGCGCAGCGCCTCCTATCTCCATTCAGCGGGTGTCCGTAAGGATTTACAAAGCCAGATCGAGGGCTTACCCTTTGACAGGGGCAATCTATTCACGGAAAAGACAGACACAGTCCTCCACTCATCTAAGGACTCACGCACGACATTAAGAACACTAGGCACGTACACCCCTCCATTTAGAAGAAGGCATTACAACCCCTACCAACGGAGGTATGATTACCCGTACGGCTGCTATCAATGGCAACAACAACATAATCAACCACAACGACATTTCGACACTCAGCGCCCGCGCCAGGTACCTCAAAGATGACGCAACAACAACAGTAACAACAATAACCGCAATAAAATCACGTCCAATACTAGACAACAGGTTTGATGATTTCATCAAGGGCACGCAAACACTTACAAACAGCGATATTCAACAGCCCATCCACATGTTCCATCATCGTCTCAAGCCCTTTTTCCACCAGTGGGCAAAAATTACATCGGACAGATGGGTACACGAGATTGTTCAAGTAGGCTATTCTATCCCTTTCAGTACCATCCCACCCACCTCCCCACCTACCCAGTCCCTTTTCAGGGACCCATCTCACGACATTCTTCTCGGCAAGAAGTCAACCACCTCCTTTCTTTGGGAGCAATAGAACCTGTTCCACAACAATTCAGGGGCACGGGATTCTACTCCCGTTACTTTCTCACCAGCAAGAAGTCGGGAGGTTGGCAACCTATCCTCGACCTACGCTGCTTGAACAAGTTTCTCTGAAAACAAAAATTCAAAATGATCACTCTCGCTGCCATAATTCCCGCGCTGGAACGCAACGATTGGTTCGCGATCCTCGACCTCCAAGACGCCTACTTTCATGTTTCCATCCATCCTACGGTACAGGTCATTACCTGTCTGAGACTCATGGGCCATATGGCCGCCACAACTTACGTGGTCCGTCATGCCAGACTACACTTTCGTGCTCTTCAGTATTGGCTGTCTCAGGTGTACAACCACACGAGGCACGACTTTCACAGATCAGTCCACCTACCACGAGCCGTCCTTCGGTCTCTTCTTTGGTGGATGTCCCGTGACAATCTCCTGTCTGGGGTGCCTTTCCAGCAACAACAGCCCAAACATCAGATTACAACCAATGCTTCCCTCCTGGGGTGGGGAGCCCACATGTGCACAATGTCAACACAGGGTCAATGGTCATCTCAGGAGGCAGGACTCCATATAAACCTCCTAGAGCTGAGGGCAATATTCAACGCCTGCAAATTCTTTCGCAACCTCATACAGAACTCAGTGGTGAGGATTGTCACCGACAGCATCACCGCCATGTAGTATGTGAATCGTCAGGGCGGAGCTCGATCTCATTTCCTCTGCATGGAGTATATCCGGCTGTGGAACTGGTGCATTCACCACGACATAACACTTACGGCATCCTACTTACCTGGACGAGCCAACACCACCGCCGACTTCCTCAGCAGACACTTCCACATGAAACACGAGGTGGGAGCTCTCCGACCAGATTCTTTGCCCCATATTTCAGCAATGGGGAACCCCAACTATCGACCTTTTCACCACATACCGCAACAGGAAGTGCGCCAGATTCTGTCCCAGAGTGGGCCTTGGCCCAGGTTCACTAGGCGATGCCTTCCTTCTCAACTGGATAGGACCTCTCTTATATGCGTTTCCTCCCATACCGCTGATACCAAGAGTCTTGGAGAAACTCAGGGTAGACCGGGCCAGAATCATCCTAATAGCTCCGGCCTGGCCTCGCCAACATTGGTTCCCACTTCTTCACCGCATGTCCCTACACGCTCCAATTCACCTACCAACCCTTCCATACCTTCTCACTCAGAACAGGGGTCACCTCCGGCACCCCAAGACCAACATCCTCAACCTTACAGCATGGTTCCTAGCTGGATAGATGCCTCTGAAGCCGCATGTTCAGCACCCATGCAACAAGTCCTTATACACAGTAGAAGACAAACAACCAGAAATACTTACCTCTACCAGTGGCATAGATTCGCGTCCTGGTGCATCGCGAACCAACGACTTCCGGAACTGGTGCCTCTTCCGGTCATACTGGACTATGTGCTCCACCTAAAAAATACAGGACTCTCGTTAGCATCTACTAAAGTGCACCTCGCAGCGATTTCTGCATTCTGATCTACAATTGATGGAACCTCTGTTTTTGCCCATCCCATTACTGAAAGATTCATTAAGGGCCTAATAAACATGAGTCCACCACGGGACCCAAGTCCACCTGTATGGAACTTAGATGTGGTCCTTGAATCATTAATGGCTCCTCCATTCGAACCATTAGTCTCGTTGCCTCTGACCGTTCTGACGATGAAGACACTGTTTCTCCTTGCCATAACATCAGCGCATAGAGTGGGAGAGCTTTCAGCGATAATGGCCACACCCCCATATACTGTCTTCCATAAAGAGACAGTGATATTACGATTGCATCCTAAATTCATTCCAAAGATACCTTCCTCCTTTCATGTTAATGAGCCTATAGTTCTCTCAGTGTTTTACCCGAAACCACATTCCTCGCCACAAGAGGCAGCCCTCCATATGCTTGACGTTCGTAGGGCCTTAGCCTTCTACATCGATCGCACAAAAGCTTTCAGGCGCACTGATCGCCTATTCGTATCCCTGGCCAACAGATCAAAGGGACAACCGTTGTCTGCCCAGCGAATTTCAAATCTCATAACTAACTGCATAAAAACAAGCCTATGAATTTAAACATATACCTCTCCCTGCTCAGCCCCGAGCTCACTCTACCAGAGCCATGGCATCTTCCACTGCTTTCCTAAAGGGAGTTTCCTTAAACAATATCTGTAGAGCAGCCACTTGGTCCTCACACCTTACCTTCATAAAACACTATGCGTTACTTTGCACTAGACAATCTGAGGGGTCACTGACGACAGCGGTGCTCTCCACAGCGGATAAATAGGGACTCCATTCTCCCTCCTTCCATTGTGGAGATTACTGCTACTCAGTCTCCAACAGTGGAGCACCCGCGGGGACATCCTCGAAGAAGAAAGCAATGTTACTCACCTTGGTGAGATAACTGTCGTTCTTCGAGATGGTGTTCCCGTGGGTGCTCCACTACCCGCTCTCCTCCCCCCTTCGGAGTCCGTTTTTCTCTGCTTATGTTTCCTAGACTCTGAGGTGACCTCGAGAAACTGGCGGGGGCCGGACCGCGCCACAGAAAAGACTGCGAACGCCGCGACGCCAGGGCACATGTGGTCCGGCCAGAGACTGCTTCTAGAAAGATCTCCGTCTGCGGTGCCGGGGCAAGCCCAGCACCAACAGTGGAGCATCCGCGGGGACACCATCTCGAAGTACGACAGTTATCTCACCAAGGTGAGTAACTTCGCTTTACAACCAATGGAAGGAAGTTGGACTCAAGACGTGATTGAAGTTGCTCCTTTAATTGTTTAATATGCAATCCCACTTCTTTAGAAGTTATATGCTCTTTTTCAATACTTTTTATAACTGACTGGAACAAAGTTGCTTGATTGTGAACAAAATACAGAGTTACTTCAGCAGATTCATTCTTAAAGTTTTTCAAGATCAGTGAACATTTTTCCAAACTTAGAAAATATGATTTTAAAGGCTCGAACAATTGCAGCACTTGTTCAATGGCTGGCATTAAAGCTAAGCATCTTGTTTTCGAATATCCCAACAGTTTTTTTATATTCAACTGAAGCTTCTTTGCAAAAAGTCTTTAATGATGTAACTCTTACAGTGAATCGTTTAAAATGTAAATAAATGTGAGGTATCACAACTTCAACATCAATGGACATTAAGCTTGGTGCTGTATTGATGGCATTAGATACAATATGGGCATTGCAACCAATTCCAATAATCGTTTTCCCAAGTTAATGCATCGTTTTCTTATGAACATTTTTATCGCCTTTGCGATTTACACTGCCAAAATTAGTATTTGTGTTATCGGCACACATCACAATAACTTAATATCATTCAAATTATGATTATCCACTAATTTTTTGATATGATTGGATATTATTTCAGATCACCATCAATTGCTTCCAAATTCAAAACTTTGATTTGAATACCATTTTCAAAACTGAAGTAACGAACTAACACCGGATACAACTTTGTATCTTTGTGGTTTGAAGCATCCGAAAGAAGTGTAACAAATTTAGCTTCATCTAAATCTTTCTTCAAATTCTCTTGTGCGTAAGTTTGAAAAACGTTGTGAATAATAGCCTCTCCTTTAGTTCTGGCACAATGGAATTTTTTATTATAAAGTACTCTATTCAGTTTTGACCTACAGTCCATGCGCTGAAAACTTTGATTGTGCATCACAGTGTGGTACGCAGTCAGATCTTCGGCAGCTGCTAAATTCTTTTCGTCTTCTCCAAATGATGTACTTCCTAAGAAGTCTGTAACTTTCTGGGACATTGATGCCGATGTTAAAGAATTTTGATGTTTGTTTGATGAAACATGTTTCGTTATGCTGGATCGGCCACCTACTGCCACACTGAATTCCACCGAACAGACAGTACACTTCACTAATGAATCATCTCTTGTTTCATCCACTATTCTGATGAAAAGAAATTCCTTTTTTAAATTCTTGTTGAAATGGCATTTTCTTTTCTTCGACATTTTTAGGGTTAATTGTGTCAACTAAAAAATCACATTGACATTAAATTAAAATGGCTCAAAATAAACAATAACATTTCATAAATACCCTCTAAGTGTACTTTTACTGTATATTAAGCCTTTTAACGGGTTCAATTGGTTTTGTAACTTACCGGCTTTTCTGACAAGTGACAAGTGCGCACGTCCAGCACTTTGGATGCGCGGATCAGCCAACTTTGCAGCGATGCTACTAGATGCAGTATAATGATACTTTAAAAAACAGTGAGATATATTTTTTTGGCAAAGTAGGACAAGAAGGACAATTTTTTTCAAAGGAAGACAAAAGGAGGACATAATTATTGGGGAGGACAAGCCCCTCAAAAGAGGATGTCTGGTCACCTTAGTTTAGAATGTCACAATGTTGATTCACCAATGGAATTCATGGTCTGTTACTGGCTGGTTTTTAAGTTCTTAACCATTTTCAGCTGTTTTTATACACAACTTTATAAATTGCACTGACTTTTTTAGCTGCTAGTAAATAATAAATAATTGTGAAAAGTGGACTATTGATGACTCCTGTCTCTTTTCAAACAAATTAACCTATTTTACATATGCAAAAGCTGCACTTAGTCATTCATATTACTCCCAAAATTCTTAGGACACCTAAATACTGTTTACAGCATTTACCTATCATCCTGTGTTATAAGGGCCTCTCTAATTTAAATAAAAAAATTGCCTGTCTTAGACTAATTCAGTACAGGGTTCCTTTTATCCTCCTCTACTCTCTTCTCCTTTTGTGCCATATACACATGCTGAAGGATGAAACAGCCAGAGTTAATTGGCTGCTTTTTCCATCTGTAAAAAAAATTCTGATTGGTAGCCTTATAACAAGAGGCAGGGCTGTAGGGGTTGCAGTTAGTCAGGAGGAGGACTCTCCTGACAGCACTCATGGTAGCTGCTCAGCTGAGTCAGAAGGCAGCAGTACAGGAGCTGATTGCACAGAGCTGCGTTTGAAGGGATGGGGCTTTTGCCTAGTGGGAAAGAGCAACCTTTGTGAAGGCAGATTTCTCAGTCCTAGTGCCTAGTGCGTGGCAGAGGGCTAAGTCCTCCCTCTCCACCAACACTTCCCTTCTGTGCTTCCCCGGTTTTTCCTCTCCCTCCCCCTTCCCCTCTGTCCCCAAAGCCTGATTAGTAGGGACAGCAGAGGTCTGTTCTGTAATTTTGAAATGCAGTGTTTTCAACACTGGCTTTCAATATGGGTGCATAGCAGATTTTCCAAAGATGGCTAAATCCAAAAGCCAAATCTTAGTGGGTGATCATAGGCTGACTGTGAAGTGTTGAGTTTCAGTTTTAAGCAAACCATGATTTTGTAGTTTAGTCAACTTTTTTTTTTTTTTTTTTTTTTTTGATTAATCGAAAGAAATTTCCTACCTCTTCTGTGGTGGTGCTGCCCAATGATTTCACTGAACTAGTGCATTTCCCAGCTATAAGCCACAGCTGCCTCTTAACTAGTATCACTCTTTTGTTGTCATTCTAGTCCTCAGCATCCTATTCTCCCATCAGAATGGAGATTGCTGCTATTAGCCTCTTCCTCATAGATTTTACTTTACTAAGGACTGTGTCAGTCTTTGTTGTCAGAATCTGGTGCAGGCCTGGGTGAGTTTGGCCTCATTACTTCAAATGTCGGATATAAATTTAGAGTACAGGATTTAAATGTACAGCAAGATTGGGATATGCTCAAGTGGCTGATATAAATAAGTAAAAAGATTTAATTGAAGATGGCCAGAAAACAAAAGCTTAGCCTGTCCACAGAATAAGTTTTTGGATCAGGTTTGATGTAGTGTTTTGTTTTGTTTCCTGAATTATTAGATTACAAATATGTAAAATTATTTAAAATTCAAAACATTATGGCTGTGTCTACACTGGGCCACTTATTCCGGAAAATCAGCCGCTTTTCCGGAATAAGCTGCGAGCTGTCTACACTGGCCCCTTGAATTTCCGGAAAAGCACTGACGATCTACTGTAAGAAATCAGCTGCTTTTCCGGAAAAACTATGCTGCTCCGCTCGGGCAAAGTCCTTTTTCCGGAAAACTGTTCCGGAAAAGGCCCAGTGTAGACAGCACAGTAGTCTTTTCGTAAAAAAGCCCGATTGCGAAAATGGCGATCGGGGCTTTTTCGAGCAGCGTCTACATTAGCCACGGATGCTTTTCGGAAAAGGGCTTTTCGGAAAAGCATCCTGCCAATGTAGACGCTCTTTTTCCGGAAATACTTATAACAGAAAACTGTTCCGTTTTACGCATTTCCGGAAATTAATGCCAGTGTAGACGTAGCCTATGGCTGTACATAATGTGATGGGTGTATGATTATGTGGAATCTCACCAAACATTAGGAGAAGTGACTACATTTAAAAGACAATGCACAATGGCTTAGAACTGGGGTTTGAAGGATTAAATTTTTATCAGTAAATGCCAGTTTCATCATACAAATGCAAACTTATGAAAAAACTGTTGCCAGTGATGATGATCAAATAGATAAAGTGGAAAAAATGCTACTTGAGAACTTAGTTTGATTTAAGAAAAACTACTGTATACGGGAAGGCCCCAAGTTATGAAGAGATTGTGTTCCAAAAATGTGTTTGCAAGTCAGTTGCTTGGAATTTGGAACACATTTTCCTATAGAAATAATGTTATCTTAGAATCATAGAATACTAGGACTGGAAGGGACCTCGAGAGGTCATCGAGTCCAGTCCCCTGCCCTCATGGCAGGACCAAATACTGTCTAGACCATCCCTGATAGACATTTATCTAACCTATTCTTAAATATATCCACAGATTGAGATTCCACAACCTCCCTGGGCAATTTATTCCAGTGATTGACTACCCTGACAGTTAGGAACTTTTTCCTAACGTCCAATCTAAACCTCCCTTGCTGCAGTTTAAGCCCATTGCTTCTTGTTCTATCCTCAGAGGCCAAGATGAACAAGTTTTCTCCCTCCTCCTTATGACACCCTTTTAGATATCTGAAAACTGCTATCATGTCCCCCCTCAATCTTCTCTCTTCTAAACTAAACAAACCCAATTCCTTCAGCCTTCCCTCATAGGTCATGTTTTCTAGACCTTTAATCATTCTCGTTGCTCTTCTCTGGACCCTCTCCAATTTCTCCACATCTTTCTTGGAATGCGGTGCCCAGAACTGGACACAATATTCCAACTGAGGCCTAACCAACGCAGAGTAGATGGGGAAGAATGACTTCTTGTGTCTTGCTCACAACACACCTGTTAATGCATCCCAGAGTCATGTTTGCTTTTTTTGCAACAGCATCACACTGCTGACTCATATTCAACTTGTGGTCCACTATAACCCCTACATCCCTTTCTGCAGTACTCCTTCCCAGACTGTCGCTTCCCATTCTGTATGTATGAAACTGATTGTTCCTTCCTAAGTGGAGCACTTTACATTTGTCTTTATTAAACTTCATCCTATTTACCTCAGACCATTTCTCCAATTTGTCCAGCTCATTTTGAATTATGACCCTATCCTCCAGATTAGTCGTAACCCCTCCCAGCTTGGTATCATCTGCAAACTTAATAAGCGTACTTTCTATACCAATATCTAAATCGTTGATGAAGATATTGAACAGAGCCGGTCCCAAAACAGACCCCTGCGGAACCCCACTTGTTATGCCTTTCCAGCGGGATTGTGAACCATTAATAACTACTCTCTGAGTACGGTTATCCAGCCAGTTATGTACCCACCTTATAGTAGCCCCATCTAAGGTGTATTTACCTAGTTAATTGATAAGAATATCATGCGAGACCTGTATCAAACGCCTTACTAAAGTCTAGGTATACCACATCCACCGCTTCTCCCTTATCCACAAGACTCGTTATCCTATTAAAGAAAGCTATCAGATTGGTTTGACATGATTTGTTCTTTACAAATCCATGCTGGCTGTTCCCTATCACCTTGCCACTTTCCAAGTGTTTACAGATGATTTCCTTAATTACTTGCTCCATTATCTTCCCTGGCACAGAAGTTAAACTAACTGGTCTGTAGTTTCCTGGGTTGTTCTTATTTCCCTTTTTATCGATGGACACTATATTTGCCCTTTTCCAGTCCTCTGGAATCTCTCTGTCCATGATTTTCCAAAGATGATAGCTAGAGGCTCAGATACCTCCTCTATCAGCTCCTTGAGTATTCTAGGATGCATTTCATCAGGCCCTGGTGACTTGCAGGCATCTTACTTTTCTAGGTGATTTTTAACTTGTTCTTTTTTTATTTTACTTTCTAAAACTACCCCCTTCCCACTAGCATTCACTATGTTAGGCATTCCTACAGACTTCTCGGTGAAGACCGAAACAAAGAAGTCATTGAGCATCTCTGCCATTTCCAAGTTTCCTGTTACTGTTTCTCCCTCCTCACTGACCAGTGGGCCTACCCTGTCCTTGGTCTTCCTCTTGATTCTAATGTATTTATAAAATGTCTTCTTGTTTCCCTTTATTCCCGTAGCTAGTTTGAGCTCATTCTGTGCCTTTGCCTTTCTAATCTTGCCCCTGCATTCCTGTGCTGTTTGCCTATATTCATCCTTTGTAATTTGTCCTACTTTCCATTTTTTTATAGGACTCCTTTTTTATTTTTAGATCATGCAAGATCTCGTGGTTAAGCCAAGCGTTTTTTTGCCGTATTTTCTATCTTTCCGACACATCGGAATAGCTTGCTTTTGGGCCCTTAACAATGTCCCCTTTGAAAAACTGCCAACTCTCCTCAGTTGTTTTTCCCTTCCATCTCAATTCCCATGGGACCTTTCCTATCAGCTCTCTGAGCTTACCAAAATCCGCCTTCCTGAAATCCATTGTCTCTATTGTGCTGTTCTATTTTGCTGTTATAAGTAATTGAGTTAGGGGTATATCTACACTACAGCGTTATTTCGAAATATCTAATTTCGAAATAGTTAATTCAAAATAGCTTTTCGAAATAATGCGTCTACACACAAAATGCATTTCGAAATAGGGGGTGGAGGGGGTGGAGGGAGAAGTGGGAGGGGGAGAAGGAGTGGAAGGAGGAGCGGTAGCTGGGGAGGCAGCAGGCGCTGGAGTGGCAGGAGGCAGTATGCTCTGCACCAGGGTCTGCAGGTGCTGGCAGATGGCAGAGCCCTGGGCAAGTTGCTCCCCGCCGGAGCTGCAGGTCTTCTTGCACCCAGTGCTGGAGGGTGCAGTGCAGGGCTTGCACTACCCCCAAGTGCTGCTTCTGGTACCCCTTCACTGCACGGGTGGTCCTGCGGAGCCCTCGGGTGCAGTAGCATGTCCTGGGCGGTGTGGTGCCCCCTGCACGCGCAGCTGGTGCTGCTGTGGAGAAACAAGAGGAGTGGTTAATTCTCCCCGGGGACACAGTGGGTGAAGCCTCGCCCCCTTCTGCAAGGCGAGGATGACCGTGCCCTGCACCATCAGAGCCGATGTGCTTGCACAGAGGCCATGTTCGGAATGTCCTGCTTAGTGAAGTGAGAATATTCTCTGAGAACGAGAATGCGAATGCTCTGAGAATATTCTCCAAAAGATTATTTCCCGAGAATTTTTGAGAATTTTCTAATTTTGTATTTCCTCTTGAAATAATATATTGTATTCAACTTTTAGAACACCCTGAATGTTAAAGAGCTTTCTTGATCGTTCAAGATAGTTTGAGAACGTTATAGAATGTTCCAGAATGTTATGGAACTTTCTAGAACATTCACGAGTCAGGAATTCTGACTGTTATGGAACTTTCTGGAAGCATCACAAAAAGTATATAAAGAGGCAATAACACATTTATTCTCTTTAGTGAAAGGTGTAATTGTGTTTTCATCAGTATGAAAAGAAGAACTAAGCCTGAACGTGATATGTGGGATTATTTCCTTCATAAAACAGTTAAAGACAAAGTGTTATATGAATGTAAATACTGCAAGGCTGAATACATCAGAAATGCAACAAGGATGAGAGAGCATATTTCCAATTGTTTGAAGACTCCTGCTTACATCAAGGAAAAGGCAACAAAATTCTCAGAGTCCAGAAGCAGATCACCTCAACCATCAACTGCATCAACATCTATAGAACACTGTTATAGTGCTAGTGAATTTACATCACCACCTTCCACCTCTAGTTAAGCCAAGGTGTCTCACTGTATAAGTCGCTACTTTGATTCTATGAATGAAACTGAAAACAAAGTTTTGGATGAATTTTTTGCACGAGCTATATTCTCATTGGGATCGCCTCTTTCATGGGTTGAAAACAAAGATTGGATTACTTTCATGCAAAAATTAAGACCATCTTATATGATGCCATCCAGGTATACACTTTCTAACAAACTTTTGGAAGCTGAATATCAACATGATGATGCTCTTATAAAAACAAAAATTGCTGAAGCCTCTTCTCTTGCATTGCAGTGTGATGCTTGGAGTAACAGAAGAAATGAATCTGTTATAAATTTTATTATATCAACACCCCAGCCAGTGTTTTACAAGACAGTGGCAACCGACGTTAAACGCCATACTGCTGATTATATGGCATTCCGTATGGAAGAAATAATGACAGAAATAGGCACTGAAAAATTTGGTGCCATTGTCACTGAAAATGCTGCAGCAATAGTGAAATCCTTATCAATGCTTAATGAAAAATACAATCACATTGCTATGTACACTTGTGCTGCTCATACACTAAATTTGTTAATTGGTGACATCAGTAACTTAAAATCTGTTCAAGAAACTGAAGCTACCTGTAAAACTATTGTGAAGGAAATTAACAAATCACAAGTTTTTACGAGCTCGTTTTACTGCATTTCAAAAAGAGAAAAATCAAACTTTTGTGCACTTAAATTGCCAGTTAAAACTAGGTGGGGATCCATTTTACATTGTTTGAAAAGCTTATTGAAATAAAAAAAAGTCTTAAAATGCCTTACTGTCCATGAAGATTTACAGACTAAACTGAGCAAACGTACCAGGAATTCAATCCTGGATGAAGATGTATTTTGGGTACGGGTCCAAAAACTGCATGCACTGATAAGTCCTGTTAAATGGACTACACTGCTTGAATCTGACCAGCCAAAAATGAGCAAAGTTCCTGAATGTTTCAGGGAATTAAGCGATCATTTTGATAGGCTACTTCCTGAAAGTCCACTTAACAAACAAGAAAAACAGGATGTGATGAAAAGTTTTGAAAAAAGAAAAGATATAGCTCTAAAAGACATTCACTATGCTGCAAATATTCTAGATCCAAAATTCAGTGGAGAGTGCCTTACTAGAAATGAACAAATACAAGGAACTGAATTCATCGATAAATTAGTCACAAGAATGTATGGCACTGATCACTCAGCAAAAGTCATTGCAGAGCTTGCAGAGTATCTTGCTAAAGAAGGTTTTTTTGGAAAATCATATGTAACAAAATCAGCTGCTCAGCAGATGCAGTAACATGGTGGAAAGGTATTTGCTGTGGATCAAAATTTAGGGAAAGCAGCGATCAACATATTGAATATGCCACCAACAATGGCAGCAACTGAAAGAAGTTTCAGTACTTACAGTATCATTCATAATGCAAAAAGAAACAAGTTAACACAAGAAAGGGCAGGCAAGCTGACATTCATAGCCCAAAATATAAAGCTTCTTAAAAACTCAAATGATGCTCCATTGAAATCCCCAAGAGAAAAAAGGAAACTGAACCAGAGAAATGAGGAAGAAGAAATTGATGATGCTGAAGAGAAAGAAGAAGAAGTCGAAGAAGAGGATATGTCTGAGGAAGAAGAAGAGATAGAAATATATGGGTCAGATTCGGAAATTGCAGATTCTGATTAGACTTTTATTCAATCCAGAAAGTTAAAAATATTTGTATCCTGCAACAGAAGATTTGTAATAAAAGTTTTAGTAATTTTTTTCTTTACTTTCCCGAATTTTCATTTTCATAATTGGAAGCTTTCATGATTCTTGATGTTTTATTAAAGAAAGACATCATTATAAATAGTAAAATTCTTTAAAAACTATTTAACAAGTATTTAAGAGAAAATTCTCAAATTGTCGCATTGGAGAATATTCTCAAGAACATTCTCGAGAATATTCTCCAAAAGTTTATTCACTAGTCTTGCTATCCCCCGGGAGCGGGAGCTACCTCGAGACCACACCCATGCCCCTGTGCTATATATATAGTGTGTGTGGGGGCGGGCGGGGGGAGATGTCCCCTGCCTCTGTGTAGAGTGGCCTTGTGGCGGGAGGGCATCCTGCTGTGTCCCACCTCGGAGTCAGGAGAATGTCATGTCTCTTCACACATGCGTGTGGCTAACAGGGTAAGGCCCCTGTGTGGCAGCCAGCTGGGGCCATATGCCCAGGGGTGGCGCGGCACATGCTCGCATAAGGGGACAGTGATGGCACTCACCTGTTGTTGCCTCCCTGGCCTCGGATGACACCGGCAACAGGCCCGCTGGGGTGGCTCGGGGACCCTGGTTGCTCAGCACCCTCCGCCTGGTCTGCTGCGGCTCCTGGCTCTCCTCCTCCCCGATGCCCTGGTCAGGGCCCTCTGCTGCAGGGTTGACGATCACCTGGGGGGCACAGCCCGTCCCGCCCCCAGGATGCGGTCCAGGGCATTGAAATAGGGGCAGGTGTCTGGGTCAGCCCCTGGTTGGGACCTGCCCCCCGTGGCCATGGCATAGGCCTGCTGCATCTCCTTGATTTTCATCCGCACCTGCTCCTGGGTGCAGATGTGGCCTTTGGTGGCCAGGCTGGCAGCCATCTGGCTGTAGATGTCTGCGTTCCTGTGTCTAGTGCAGTGATCGTGGACATTGGAGGCCTCTCCCCAAACCTCAGTCAGGTCCACGATCTCCACACTAGACCAGGAAAGCGCCCGCCTTTTGCGGCCCCTGGCAGGCTCTTGGGATCTGGGGGACTGGTCCTGGGGAGCAGTGGAGGGCTGGCTGCCAGTGGCTTGCCGGCTCATGCTGGGGCCACTGAGTCGGGGCAGTGACTGCTAGCTCTGGGGAGGGCGGGAGGGAGAGGAGTTTTCCTGGTTGTGCCCAGAGTGGCCACCAGGGCATCCTGGGAAGGACTGGAGGCCTCCTATTTCTAAATAAGCGTCTACACAGCGCTTATTTCTAATTAGCTTTTTCGAATTTGGCATTATTCCTTATGGAATGAGGTTTACCAAATTCGAAATAAGTGCTCTGCTATTTCAATTTAATTTCGAAATAGCGGTTTGGCTGTGTAGACGCTAGGAAAGTTATTTCGAAATAACAGCTGTTATTTTGAAATAACTTTGCTGTGTGAACATACCCTTAGTCTGTTTCAGTAAAAACAACAAGGTGTCCGGTGGCAGTTTAAAGACTAACAAGTGTATTGGGGCATTAGGTAAGGTGACCATATTTTCTGAACCAAAATTAGGGACACATTAGCCACGCCCTCTGACCCCTGTTAGCCACATCCCCTGCCGCAAGAAGCGGCACCCCTAGAGGTAGTACTCCTGGGGTCAAGATGGACACATGATCAGAAGTAAAGGGTATGTGACCCCTCTAAGAACTCCTCCCACCATCCTCCTACCAATAGGGATGGGTTTGGCCCCTACAGAACCCCCCATGCAAATGTCTTGCAATTGCATTAACCCAACTTGCATTGCATTAACTTGGGGGGAGAAGCTGGGGGAAGTGTTCCCTCTAAGATTTTCTTCTCATGAGCAGAATGAATTTTGTCTTGTGCACCAGTTCATGTGTGTGTGTTCGGATGTTTGCCACTGTGGCACTCAAGTTATTAATAAGTATCTTAAAACCTCTCCCCTCTGCTACCATGTCTTCTCCCCTCCCCTCACCCCATCTGCTCCCTTGATGCCTGCTGCTGCCTCCCTACTCCTTACCGTCCCCTGCTGTCCTGGCTCTTGCCCTTCTCACTCCCCTCAGCCCTTTGAGGACCTGCCCTCCTCCCCATTCTCTTTGACCCCTGCACCAGCCCTTCTCTTCCCTGTGTTTCCACTCCTCTTCTAGCCCCACTCTGATCATCTGTAGTTACCCCTCCCCATCCCCTCTCCTAACACCTCCCTCTACCCACCTGCCCTGCCTCTCTTTTCTGGTCCCATCCTCTCCACATGTCTGCTCTTCTGCTTCACCCCCACAACCCACCTGGCCCCTGCACCTTCCCTTACCCCTGCACCTTCCTGGTGCCTCCCCCTTCCCTCACTGCCCCTACCCTCCTTGCCCTTTTTCTCCCTAGTGCCCACCCCCTCACCACCCACTGCCCCAGTTCTCCTCATGCCCCTTTGTGCCCTCACACATGTCTTGCTCCATTCCCTGCCTTCCTCATGCCCACCCCTCCTTTCAACCCTTCTTCTACCAGCACCCACTCCTCTCCTCTCCTCTTCCTCCCTCTTGCCCCCGTTGTCCCTGCCGTCTCCTCTCCCAGCATCACCCTGTCCACTCCCTTCTCCCAGCCCCACTGACACCTTCCCTCCCTTCCCCCCACTCCTGCCCTTTTCCTCATTGTCTTGGCCCCCTGGCATTTGTCTCTCCTCCACCTTGCCTCTTGGTGCCTGCCCTTTTCTTCAATCCTGCCCTGCTCCCCCCACTCTCCTCAGCACAAGCCCTGTTCTCTCCTCACCCCCACCTTTGTTCTCCCCCTGCCCGTTCCCTCACCTTTGACAAGGGAAGCAGTTTGTGAGTGTTGGAGCCAGGGCCTCAGCGCTATTTTTAGAAGCCCCCGCAGCCCCGACTCCAGGTGCTCCCGGGACGGGACCAGAGTCCGCCTGTGGTGCTATTTTTACTACTGTTGTCCCAGTCCCTGTGGGTGGCCTGGCTCCAGCTGGAGTAAAGCGACAGCCACATGAGGCCCATTCCAGTGAGGGTACCCTGGCTGGAACGCACCTCGTGTGGCTGCTGCTTGACTCCGCCTGTGGGGATCAGGACCGCGGTAGTAAAAATAGCACTGCGGGCAGCCTCTGCTGCAGTCCTGGCACCTGCCATGCCTGAGCGCTCCCCGGTCCACGATGTTCTAGCCGGGCTCTGCGCAGGTCATGCCGGGGCTCCAAGGTATGGAGGTCCGGGAGCAGCTCCACTGCGACCCACCTGGCCTCCCAGCAGTGGTGTACTAGCAAGCAGCCTGGAGGAGGAGGAGGCTGTGTCGTCAAACCGGGACCCCGCACAGCAGAGTCTTTGCTGCGCGAGGAGCAGTGGCATGGAGCCATTTCTTGGTTGCTTCTTCCCTCTAGCCAGTGTCCCCATCAAGTAGTGAAATGTCCCGGAAAGCCCCACCGGACATTTCACTACTTGATGGGGCACTGGGACAGAGTATTTAAATTCGTGATTGTCCTGGAAAAATCGGGACGTATGGTCAGCACAGTATTAGGTCATAAGCTTTCATGAGCACAACTCACTACCTCAGAAGCTGAAGGGAAAAAAAAGGATACAGAATGTGACATTAGCACTAATTAAATCAGAGTGGATGTGGCTCATCTCCAATGGGGTGAAAAGGTGGGAGTGTTTGAATGGGAAATTACCTATTGTAATGGGAGAGCCATTCTGTGTGTCTATTTAGACCTTGGTTCAGGATGTCAAATTTGCATATGAATTCCAGCTCAGAGGTTTCTCATTGCATTCTGTTTTTGAAGTTTGTTTGTCTGAGATTGGCAACTTGCAGTTCCAAAACTGTGTCCAGGAAGGGTAAAGCTCTCCTTCAGTGTTTTTTGTATCTTGCCATTCTTAATGTCTGTTTTTGTCCATTTATTCTTTTGCATAGACACAGTCCATTTTGTCCATGTATAGTGTTCTAAATGGTGGTTAGGTTTGCAGGCTAGACTACAAAAACCTATTTAACCCATAATGTAGCTGAAATACTGTATACTTGCAATGCAAAATAGTAGAAATAGGGTTTTTTTTTAATAACACTGACTGCTGATGCTTGAGGAAAGGCAGGTTTAATTAGAGAAGAATGAGGAGGTAGGTGGAAATTCTGAAGGGGACTTCTGGGTATCCCCCGGCTGCCTCCCTCCCCTCTGTGAGCTCAGTGCCACCTCCTGTGGCCAGCCCCATCTCCTGGCCACTTACCCCTAGCTCTGCAGATTCAGCACCGCTTTTGCCATCCCCCAGTCCCATCCCCTAGCTGCCCATGAGCTCTCCATGGGCTGCACCTAGTCCCTGCTCATCAGGAGGCGATAAATGGCACAAGCACAGCTGGAGGACTCCAGAGGAGCAGGGGACAGCCATGCAGTCAGTAGCTGGAGAGAAGGGGCGATTTCTTCTTCAAAGTACCAATTCTCACCATCTCCTCATCACCACCTGTGCCTTTTGCCTGATCCCCCCTGAAGCTGCCAATGAGCTTTTGTTTGTATGTGCAGATGTCCATAAGTCAGATTTTTATAATTCAGGGAGTGCCTGTACATTTTGACATATAGTGGTTGTGTTTTAATAGGTATAATTTTTTAATATTTACTATAATTAAATAATTGTCTGACCACCTATAATTTCTACAACAGTAAAAATTGGGGGGAAAATGCTTAAAATAAACATAGCTATTATCAATTGAAATGGTAAAATAATTGAATTCTACAAAGAATTCTATTTACAATTCAAAATCTAAATGAGTATTATATCTCTAGAGTTAATAGCCTCACCTTAAGAGTGGGCTGTAATATCAGCAATACAGAAGAGGGATTTGTTATAGCAACTGAAATAAATGGTTCAAAGATTGGCAGTGCATATTTTCCTCACAGAGAATATGGAGAATTTTTCATGATTTTAAGAATTTAGTATTATACATACTTAACTCGTATTTCTAGGGACAAATTTTGTCTTTTGTTTAATTTTAGAAGCTGGTAATCAAGGAGGAGGTAAATGTGGGGATAGCTGTAAAAACAAGTGAAACTGATTTTAGTGCTTTAAATCTAAAAGATTTGTGGAGAGAATTAAATTTTATAGTATTTTATTCCTATTTAGGTACATTTATTTCTGAAGTATCTAACATATATTCAGATATTCTATTCATACATTTATAGAAACTAGTGTTCCTTCTTTAGTGCTTTCATCTTGTGCCTTAGTCTGTTCATCTGACTGCCCAGAAAATGTAAGATAGTGCACACATTTGAGAATTAATACTTCTCTTTCCAAAGGCAAAATCTTTAACATCTAAATTGAAGATACTCTAAGGAGGCTAATACTAACTCAGCAAATCCACATTCACGTTTACTGCATGAAAAAAATCTATTTTGAGTCACTTCTGCAATTTAAAGTATCTCACCTATTGTAGTCAGAAAGGAAAATTGGTCTCTACTACTATTTGTAATAGAAGAAAAATAATTTGGTATTGTCATACATGCAGGGTATGTCTACACTGAAGCGTTTTTCCGGAAAAACAATACTTACGCCCATACTGCTATTGCGTTCTTTCGACAAAGTCAAAAGAATGGAGGGGTTTTTCTGAGAGCGGTAAACCTCTTTCTACAAGGAAGAAGCCTTTTTCCAAAAACGCTTTTTTGGAAAAAGGCATGTATGGATGCGGAAGATAGTGTTTTTTGAAGGAAGAGGCCTCCAGGAAATAACTTAGGTGCCCTGATGGCCACTCCATCCAAACTAATCAGAACTCTATAGTTCCTGTCTCCTGGCAACTCTTAAAGCTGCAGGCACCTGGGACAAGCCTTGTGGCAGGAAACCGGGCCTGGGAGCTGCACCTTACCACACAGCTGTAACTGCCACCCACTTTTGGAGCTATAGCCCAGCCACAAGCCCCCCAAGACCGCTCTGGCCCTCACAGTGAGCAACACTAGGGCTCCCAGGACCCAGCCAGGGGCACCAAACGGCGTGCATCCTTCTGGTCCAGGGCAGAGATCCTGTCCCTCCTCGAGCTGTGGGTGGAGCAGGAGACCCTGCAGGATCTCCGCTTTCTGGTGAAGAAACGTCGACATCTATGACCAGATGGCCGAGGCTCTGGCGGAGAGGGGACTCTCCCCCGCCCCTCCCCCCCCCCCCGGGACTCTTGAGCAAGTCAGGAGCAAAGTCAAAGAGCTATGCCAGCACCAGAGAGTGCAGCTTTTGCTCCAACGCAGAACCCCACTCCTGCCCCTACTTCCAGGAGCTCCACCAGATCCTGAGGTGTGGGGAAGCCCTTTCCCCCACCCGTGGTTGGACTTGGGGCTCGAGATGCCTGTCGTCACCTGCCCAGAGCTCCCTGCTGAGGAGGAGCAGGAGGAACAGCAGCTGCAGGAGGAGGAGGACATGGCCAGCATGGTCACCCTCACCTGGGAGCCGGTACCCCAGGCCCTAAAGATGTCCCAGACATCCTTTGATGGTGGTGAGGGATCATCAGGTAAGTGCTCTCAGTTTTCCAACACACAGGGTGGAGAGGCGGGCGCTGAGGGGAGGGGGTGCAATCGTCACTCGGCCTGCTCGGGCTGGACATCGTGCTGCAGTCTGTGCACGTGGAAGCACGTGCAGTGCCAGTCTGCACCACGTGTTCTTGGGATGCAGCCCTGGAGCACCCCCAGGATCCTGCTCACAGGCTGTGGGGAGGCCCCACACACGTCTGACTCCTGGAGGAGAAGCCCTCCCACCACCCACCAATGTTGGAAATAGGCTGGGCACATGGGCGCATGCACGACCCCACACAGTCTGAGAAGTGCCACACAGGCATGTGTGCCTGAGCGAGGCACTGCCTGCTCCTGTGGACAGCACTGCTAGGCATAGGTGTGTGTGTGGCCCCCATGGAAGACCAGGCTGCTCCAGGCCCCTCTCCCGCCCATGGAATCCCACTGTGGCCGGAAACTTCCCGTGCCTGCTTCTCCATGGGAAGGGGGGGTAGGCAGATGCATGGGCACCTGGGGCCCCTGTGAGGCAGGGCCTGCTGTGCAGGCCACACATGGCCTTGCTTCTGGGACATCCCCCTCCTCTGAGCCAAGGACTGTTGCTTGCTGCTCACAGAGGAGGTCACTGTCTCATGGACAGTGTCGGTGTGGATGACTGACCGCCTCTCCCTTTTTATTCTCCACAGCCAGACCAGCCATCACTGAGGGGCGATCCACGCCATCGGAGGCAGCCGCCCGACCCCTGGGGAGCTGCAAGCATATGAGGGTCCAGGAGGACCTCACAAGGCAGCATGTGACATGCAACAAACCCTGGCCTAGATGCCGAGTGGCTGAACCGCATGTGGGACCAGCTTGTGTGGCAGGGCGACAACATGTGTGCCATCATCTGGGAAATGATGGCACACCTGGCTGCTGTCCCTGCTACTGCCCCCCTAGTTCCCCCTGCCCCCCAAGTGATGCCTATGTCCCCTTCCCCTGTCCCGCCGCCATCCCTGACCCTGCTTCAGCCTCCCCTCCTTCCTACCTCTCTCTTGTCCCAGGCCCCACCCAACCCTAAGTTTGCCAAGGTCCCTGGACCCGAGGTGGCACTTCCACCCACACAATGCACCACTCCCAGCCATGAGCCTCCCTTCTCCCTCCCCCCTTCAGGTTCTCAGCTCCCCTCCTCTCTCCCCCATTCAGGTTCTCAGTCCCCCTCC
This sequence comes from Rafetus swinhoei, assembly GCA_019425775.1. Lineage (NCBI taxonomy): Eukaryota > Metazoa > Chordata > Testudines > Trionychidae > Rafetus > Rafetus swinhoei. The sequence continues at coordinate 8,365,194 of CM033438.1, forward strand.
TCCCCAGTTTATTTTATTATAAAAAAATGTATAAAGTTTGTTTTGTTCAAACCAAACAGGTGTGTTTATTCAGAGTTCAGGAAAGGGGGGGAGGGGTTGTGGTGGGAAAGGGATAGTGGAGCAAGGCATAGGCCCTGGGGAGAGGTACTGGGGTCCTTGAGAGAAACTTTCCCTCAAGGCCTCCCGGATGCACACTCCCAACTGATGGGCCTGGCGGATGGCAGCTGTGCACGGTTGCTCGAAAGCCCTTCTTTCCCGGCCGGTCTCTGCTCCCCACCCCGGTAGGAAGGCCTCCCCCTTTCTCTCCACAATGTTGTGGTAGATACAACATGCAGAGACCACCTCAGGGATGTTGTGCTCCCCAACATCAAGACAGGTAAGGAGGCACCTGAACCTTGCCTTTAGGCACCTGAAGGTGCATTCCACCTGCATGCAATGTTCAGGTGGACATTGAATTGGTCCCTGCTGGGTCCCGGTGGCCAGTGTACAGCTTCATCAGCCATGGCATGAGGGGGTAGGCCATGTCCCCCACAATGCACAGTGGCATCTGCACATCCCCAACCCTGAAGTCACGCTGGGGGAAGCATATGCCAGCCTCCAGCTTCTGGTAGAGGCTAGAGTTTCTAAATACACGAGCATCAGGCACCCTGCCCGACCACCTGACAAAATTATCTGTAAACTATCCCTGGTGGTTGACCATGGCATGCAGCACCATCGAGAAATAGTGCTTCCTGTTGATGTACTGGGTGGCTTGATGATGTGGTGTGCGGTTTGGGATGTGGGTTCCATCAATCACTCCCCAGCTGTTGGGGAACTCCAGAGCGGCAAATCTTCCAATGATGGGGTCCAGGACTGCCAGGTGGATGACCCTGCACAGCAGGATGGAGTTGATGGCTCTCACCACCTGCAGAAGGAGACAAACAAATACACAAAACAGAGAATGAGAGGGAGTGCCTGAGCCCTTGGGAGGTGCCCGCTCCCTCCCCTCCCCTAACACCCCAGAAGCCACCCCCATGAGGCTGCCCCTCTAGCAGCAGGGTTGTGTGAGGGCGGGACGGCACAACCTCCCAGGGATGGGGCTTCCCCTCCACCCCCAACCCTTCCCCCTTTCCCTAGGGTCCCCCTTTCCTGGACTTTCCCTCCCCCCCAGGGACTGCAGCCCGAGAGTTCCTTACCTCCATGAGGAGGGCCCTGATGGTAAACTTTCCCACGCTGAACTGATTGCCCAGTGACTGGTAACTGTCTGGGGTGACACACTTTCAGACAACGATGGTGACCTGCTTCTCTAGGGGGGATGGCAGGCTGCAGGTGGGTGTCCCGTAGTCAGAAGGCTGGGGCGAGCCAGGCACACAGCTCCATAAAGGTGGCCTTCTGCATGCAGAAGTTTTGGAGCCACTGTTGGTCGTCCCACTGCTCCATCACCAGCTGATGCCATCAGTCGGAACTGGTGTCCAGCCTCCAAAATCATCTCTCCACTGTGGGGTGCAGTTGCAAGGGCCTTGCTCCCGCACACAGGGAAAGGGTCTCAATGATGAGCTCAATGTTGAGCTCGTGCAGTGCCAGGAAGGCAGCCTGCAGAAACTGCAGCATGGCCATGTGGGGCCATCGCATGCCCAGAGGCAGCTCCAGATCCATGGCAAGAAATATGCTGTGGCATCCAAAAGCTGGGCAACCAGAGCACTCACTGGAAATGCTTTACTGTCCCTTGGAGAGGTAGGCAAGCACGCAGCAGAAGCAGAGAAACGGTTGTCTGGGGGGGGGTCCCTTTAAGCATGTGTTTCAGCTAGCTTTAGGCAAAGGCACTCAGAAGCAACTGCTGACCTGCTGCCCTGCCTGAACTGGTTCCGGGTGGCCTTATATGCGAGATAGTGTCTAATCAATGTGGATGCTATCTTTCAAAAAAGCAGATTGCTTTTTCATTGCGCCTTTACTGTGTGGATGCGCTCTTTTGAAAAAAAAAATTTTTTTCTGGAAGATCTCTTCTGGAAAAGCAGCTTTCGAAAGAAGCTTGCAGTCTAGATGTAGCCACATTCTTGATTATTATCCTGACAGCCATTCCATTCTTTGTGTCTCCAAAATATCTTCAAAACAACAAAATATGATGTATGGCTTATGTATAGAACATGATGTAATGAATTTAAACTTAGTGCTATGATTAGAAATTATTTTGAACCTTTGTATTTTTACTACTATTTTTAAAAAGTCCTTGATTTAGAGTTACTACATAGAGTAACAACTGTTGATTTTTGTAAAACACTGCATATGTTATAATGAACTATGTGCTGTTGTTTGTGAATTAATAAAGTGTGAAAGGCCAAAAAAGGAAAAATCCAGAGAAATATGTGGCCTGCGTACTTAGAATACATGTAATTTATTCTTTCCAACCAAATGAAATATCTGAATAAATCCATTCTATTAATGTGTTTAAAACAGATCTCATTTACATTTTTTGAGAATGTATGTGTTGTCAGTCACTGATAGAGTAGGGTCAGGATTTACTGCCGTGGTGTCCGGACAGGTCTCCGGATTCATTGATGATGATATCCAGAAGGCTGCCTGAGTGTGAGCTCAATGGTGTGTGCCATGTCGACTTATTCAGCAGACCCCAAGAGAGTCCCGCAAAGGCTGCAAATCATATAAGGATTGAAGGTGCCTGGCCAGGTTTATTTCTAAGTGAAGTGCAGTAATAATTGTCAGTAGACTTTACCGAATCACTACATGCATGTACTAGGGATGTAATAGTGTAGTCGATTAACCGGTTAACTGATAAGCAAAAGCTATAGACTACACCCATGGTCACCAACCCATCGATCGCGATCGACTGGTCGATCGGGAGGGCTCGACCAGTTGATTGCGAGGCATTCGGGGCCCCCCCAATTCCTCCCACCCCCAAGAAGCCCCACTACCTACCTCCGAAAATGGAGGTAGTGCCAGCTTCCCGCGGGATGGAGGGAAGTCCGGCAGCTGTGCACCACTTCCAGGGTTTCCGGAAGTGCGCTGCCTGCTCCCCTCCTCCACGTCTGTGGAGCGCCGGGAGGAGGTAGGAGTCCCGAAGGAAGGCGCATGCTGGGGCTTGGGCGGAGGGGAGGCGCGCACTGGGGCTCCCTCCTCTGCGGGGGAGGAGGTAGGAGTCCCGAGGGCAAGCGCATGCCGGGGAGCGGGGGAGGAGTCCCAGGGGGAAGCGTGCACTAGGGCTTACCTCCTGGGGGGCGTGAGAGGGGAAGGGAGGCACACACCGGGGCTCCCCTCCTCTGCGGGGGAGGAGGTAGGAGTCCCGAGGGCAAGCGCGTGCCGGGGAGGGGGGGAGGAGTCCCGGGGTGAAACGCGCACCGGGGCTTTCCTCCTTTGCGGGGGAAGGGGGAGGAGTCCCGAGGACAAGCGCGCGCCGGGGAGCGGGGAAGGAGTCCCGGGGGGAAACGTGCACCGGGGCTTTTCTCCTTTGCGGGGGAGGAGGGAGGAGTCCTGGGAGGAGGTTCTTGCCAGAGCTTCTCTCCTCTGGGCGGGGGGGGAGGAAGGCACATGCCAAGGATTCCCTGCCCTAGCCAACACCCTGTCCCCACCCCCCGCCGGCACCCTGTCCCTTACCTCCACTGACACCCTGTCCTCTGCCCTCTGCCCCAGGCCCTTGCCCCGGAACCCACTGGCCCTCTGTCCCTTGCCCCAGCCCCCTGTCACTTGCCCCAGCACCCATTGGCACCCTGCCCCAGCACCCTGTCCCCTGCCCCAGCACCCATTGGCACCCTACCTAGCACCTCGTCCCTTGTCCCGGTACCCCCTGGCACCCTTCCCTAATACAATGTGCCCTGCTCTCACCAGCACAGTTGGGGCCACATCAGTGAGGCTTGTGGGGGGTTTGGAAGAGTTTTTATTTTGCATCTCACTTGTGTGGCCCCAACTGACTTTTCTGTGGGTCAGTGACCCCTGACTCAAAACAGGTTCCCTGCCCTTCTCATAAATAAAGACAATGCAGAAACTTTTTGTGTTTGACATATTTTATTTAAAAATGAAGCCTGTCAACAAACCCCCATCATAACACTCCTGCACTCCCCCTTCCCCCAGACCTTCGAGCTGAACCTATCATACACTGGAATCCCCTGCCCTGAGCCCATCACATACCCTAACCCAAATTCCTGCACCTCATATCCACAAGCCTGTGGCTTGCTTAGTACCCTAACCCTACATCTGACCCCAACACTGGCCCGCCTGAAGCCCCCTTCCCGACCCAGCATCCCCTTCTCCACCTCCTCCTGCATCCAGATTTTTTCCCAGAGCTTGCATCTCTCACCCCTTCCCACACCCAAATCCCTCATTCCCACCCCAGAGCCTACACATCCTGCTTCAACTCAGCGAGGGTAAGGCTAGACTGCAGGAGTTTTTCAGGATTCTGGAGATATCCCAGAAAACTCTTCTGCATCCAGGGATGTGTTTGTTCTTCCACTTTTTTTAGTGGAAGAACAAACGTGTTCTTTCGGTAACCCCTATATTCCTCTTTCCATGAGGAATAAGGGGGCTTCCAAAAGAAGGGTTTTTTCTGACATTTGGTCCAGTCTAGACAGGCCAAATGTTGGAAAAACCTTTTACTACAGAAGAATTGTGGAAAAAAAGCAGCAGTATAAGGGTTGGGGATAGCAAGTGATGGAGAGGAGGAGAATAGAGAGGAAGGGGCGGGGCTTCAAGGAAGGGGTGGGGTGGTAGATCTTGGCTTGTTCTGTCATTTAAAAAGTGATCTTGGTCATAAAAAGGTTGGAGACCACTGGACTACACGCATTTCCCTGCCCGCACCCTTGCCAGTAAATTTTCTAGCAGGCTGGCCAGCAGCCTGGCTCAGTTCTGGCTCATGCCAGATCTAGAACCTACCCTTGCTGCACCTCTGCATTTAAAGTGTATTAGGAGCCTCATGGGCAGGTAGCCCAGCGCAGTTCCAGCTCGCACCAGGTCCAGGAGCTCGGACCCTTGCTTACACAGGGGCTGCTGCCACCCCATGCTGTTGCCAGTTTAAAAACCAGCTCCCCTTGTGGACCAGCTCCTGCCTGGCACTCCATGCTGCCTCTGATACAGCGGCTGCCGGCCCCACCCCCGGGGACTATAGAATAGTCGACTAACCGATAAAAATTCATGAGGTTACTCAACTATTCAATTAACTGATATTTAACTTCCCTAGCATGTACTCATAACAATGGTCTCAGCACAGCCAGTGGGAAACTCCCACTGCCCCCAGCTAGCTAAAGACTGTCCCCCCCAAGACACCACTTTATATACAGGTACCAACAAGTTACACATCACTCCTGACGTTGTCAGGTTGCCACCCTCTGACGTTGCTTAGATACCACCCATCACCCTGTACCTTGTGATGTCATTAGACCTTCTCTGTCCATCAATCTGTCATTTTAGACCCTTTCCTGAACCTGAGTCTGTATCTGTGGGGAGTGTGGGTACCAAGGTCTTTTTTAATGAGCTGGTGCTACCATATGCTTTCAACTTGTGACCAGTACCAATTCAACTTGTGACCTGGGCCTGTTACCAGTTAGTATTTTGAGCGCACTCAGCCCTGTTCATGTGAAGTTCTGTAAACAGGTCCTGTCTCATGATCACAGCTTAGTTTTGCTTGCTTTTGTCCATTGTTAGCTAGACCTCAGGCCTCAGACCAGGCCTGTGCTATATGGGCTTATGTTTTAGGCCAGGGGTGGGCTGGATCCAGCCTACGGAGGCCCTGCCGCTCCCCCGCCTCCAGGCCATATAGGGTCTGGGGGTTGGGGAAGTGCACGAAGCTTCCTCCACCCTGCCAGGAGCACGTAGCACTTTGAAGTGTCACGGGTTCCTGGCAGGGTGGGAGGAGACTTCACACACTCCCCCACCCCCAAGCCCTGATTGGCCTGGGGGCCGGTGGAGCGTGCAAAGTTTTCTCCTCCCTACCCCCGCCCTGTGAGGAGCGCGCGGCACTTCAGAGTGCTCTGTGCTCCTTGCAGGGCGGAAGGAGGCTTCGCAGCCTCCCTTGCCCCAGGCCAATCAGAGCTTGGGAGCGGGGGAGCACACAAAGCTTCCTACGCCCTGCCAGGAGTGTGCAGCACTTCAAAGTGCTACATGCTCCTGGCAGGATGGCGGAAACTTCATGCACTTGCCCCGCCCCTGCCCTAAATGGCCTGAAGGTGGGGGAGCGTGCAAAGCCTCTTCCAGCCCTGCCAGGGTCATGGGTGCTTGTGGGAAGGGAGGGGGAAAAGGGGCTCCCACACCCACAGACCAATCATGGTGTGTGGGTGAGGAAACCTGGAAGCATCCCAGCCCCGCTGGCCCAGGGCCACTTCAAAAAATTTTTAAGTGTCTCTTGGCCAAAAATTATTGCCCGCCTCTGTTTTAGGCCTTCATCTTACGACAGCAGTGGTCACCAACCAGTAGATCAGGATCTACTGGTATATCCTGGAGCCTCTGACAGGTGATCCTGACTGGTTTTGCCAGGAAGCTATGAAACACTGGCACTTCATTTGCCTCTCCACCCACTGTCATGCTGCTCCTGCCCTCTGCCTTGGAGCTGCCCCTCTGGAGCCTCCTGCTTGCTTTGCAGGGTGTGGGAGGGAGTAGAGGGGGGTTGCTGTTGTCAGGGTGTCCCACCATTTCTGTACCCTGTCTCTACACAGAGAAAAGGGGATGGAGGAAGCTGGGCAATGCAAATCTGTCACTCACATACCGTGTTTCTTTCTCATTCTCACAAACACAGTCTTTACTTTCATCTCCTGATCCAACACACACACGGGAGTTGTTGTTACTACTTTTACTGCTTGCAAAGTGTATTATTTTTGGGGTTTGATTGGGCTGTGCATTTAATAATTTTCATTTCTCTCTCATGCTTAAATGTAATTCTTTGAGTAGTGTGTTCTAAAATGCCTAACCTGGTGTGGCTGGAGTAATTATCCCTTCGGTAACTGCTGCTCCTGGAAATGGCTGACATATCCCTGCAGCCCCTGAGAAAGGCAGAGCAGGGGGTCTCCACATACATGCTGTCCTTGCCTGCAGATACCACTCTTGCAGCTCCCATTGATCAATAACGGGGAACTGTGGCTAGTAGAAACTTTCGGCTGAGTGCCTGTAGATGAGGGGCAGCACATGGTGCCATGGAGCCATTGTTGTACATGCCAGCTGCTTTCAGGGGTGGTGCAGTGCCAGAGCTGGAGTAAGCCTGCCTTAATCCCATTACTCCACCGCCCAGAAGCTATCTCAGTTAAACGGTGCCCAGCCAGAGCCTGCCTCCTGAACCCCTGTCCCAGCCCTGAACCTCCTTCTACACTCAACCTTCTGCCCCAAACGTGAGTTCCCCTGTACCCAAACTCCTTCCCAGAGCTTGCACCCTGAACAGCATCCTGAACCCCAGTCCCCCACCCAGGGCCAAGCCCAGAGCCCATCCCACACACCAAACCCCTTGGCCCAAGACTAGAGCCTGCAACCCAACCCCTACCCCAGCCTGGTAGAAGTAAGTGAGGATGGGAGAGGAAGAGGGATGGAGTGAGCAGGGTGAGGTCTTGAACAAGGGGTGGAGCAGGGGCAGGGCCTCAAAGAAGAGGGAGGAAGGAAGTGGGGCAAGGGTATTTGGGTTTGAGGTAGATCTTATATTGCACCTAAATTGGAAAAGTGGTCTTGTGATTAAAAAGGTTGGAGACCACTGTACTAGAGTATGCATGATCAGTTTCTAAACAAGTTGCATATACATAGATATGAATGCAAACATATGCATAATATGTGCAAATATATCTTAAAATGAAATCAAGAGTAATTTATTAGATAACTTAAAAAGTAGTGAATTGGTTTATTCCCTTGCAGTTGTTTTTCAGCCAACATGTTCACATTTCTCTTCAATGATAGAAGGAGGTTATTTAACATTAACCTGAGATGAGGTATTAAAACACAGTGCTGCATGCATCTATATCTTACTAGGACCATTATGGGTAAAACAATGGTTGAACACTCTGTATAATTTTTTTTATGTAAGCATTATTTGATATTTTTAACTACCATGTGAGTTGTTATATATATTAAGCATCTATTAAAGTTTGAGGAGGTCACATTTGTTTGTGTGCCACTACAGGTGGATCCGCTTCCCTGCGCCTCAAATTGCAGATTTTAGGTAGCAGTGTCTTTTTGGTCTGCACTGTACTTTCTCTTTCTTGTTCCTTACCTCGAGGCTATCTGGCACTGCACAGGTGAACCATCCGCAGTTCCTTTTCAGTCAGCCTGAGATGGAGCATTAGCAGAGTCCAAGCAGTGATTAATTTCTAAACTTCATTTGAGCTGACAGAGTAGCTAGTACGGTTGTCATCTAGATTAATACTATTCCCTTTCCCTTTTCATTTATATTAAAATGTTTTCTTGTGGCTTTTGAAAACAATTATCTCCTTATTGATTCCTTTATCTTCTCCCTTTGGAGGGTGGAACAAATTCCAAGTAGGCATATGCCCAGGTCCCCTGGGTTTAAACACTGTCTTTCCTGCATAGAAGCTGTTCTTGTCAGTGACAACCATTCATGCTTCAGTTGCTGCTTATATATACCACCAAAGTGTACTTTCTGTCTGAAACTGAAATAGAGGGTAAGAAAGAGCTGTGAACTAAAGCTCTGACTCTTGATGATGGAAAGTTCACTTAGACCAGCCTCTGACCCAGGACTTCCCCAGAGCAACAATCCCTGAGGTGACCATCAGCATCCTTGGAACATCAAAGAAAATAATCTGCTAATTACTCTCATAAAACCTCAAAAATCAGGGCTGCAAGTCACCAGACTCTAAATTTGATCAGGAAAAAGAGATACCTGTTAAAATTATTGACCTCTGTACTGGCTGAACTGCAACATGGTGCCCTGAGGCATTGGGCTCCTCAATTACCAGTAACTGCTTTAAGGCCAAAGACTAGAGCAGTGGTCCCCAACGTGGTGCCCGCGGGAATCATGGCGCCCGCCGGGGCATTTATGTACACCCGCCAAGTGATTGGGGCCGGCCCTGCCCCGAGCGCGCGGCATATGCACGGTGCCGGCCCTGGGCACGTGGCGCATGGGCGGCCCCGGCCCCAGGCGCGTGGCACATGGGTGGTGCCGGGTGCGCGGCGCATGGGCAGCACCGGCCCCAGGCGCGCAGCGCATGGGCGGTGCCGCCCCCAGGTGCGCGGTGTGTGAGCAGCCCCGGCCCCGGGCGCCCGGCAGCCCCAAAAGGTTGGGGACCACTGAACTAGAGGGACACAGGTTCACAGGAGTCAATGATATCAGACAAGAGAAGTGGTAGAGACCAGAGTACCTCTTCTAAAATGGCACTGTTGGATACAAAGAGCCTCAGATCCAAGCACTTTCACCAGTGCCGCATCTTCTAGCCAACGATTGGACCACAGAAGACTACAGGTACCACTGACTCGCTTGACATTGATGGGCCAAAGTATACCAGTGGTCACCAACCTGTCAATAGCGATCAATTGGTAGATCCTGGAGTTTCTGACAATTGATCACAATCCTTAGGTAGGCTGCCTCACTGCCACCCCCCAAGCTGCTCTTGGAAGCAGCTGGCTGGCATGTCTCAGCAGCTCCTGGGGAAGAGTGTATGAGGCAGCATTGTGTTACCCCAGCATTGTCCAAACAGTTCCCATTGGCTGGTTTTGGATAGGGATGTAAAATCCTGTTTAAAAAGTTAGCTGGTTAAACGTTACCATTAACCGGGTAACTGGGATTCTCAGGCCCCTTGCCTACAACACAGCCAGGCCAAGACCTCACACCAGGGTGGGGGTTGCCCAAGCCAGGCCCACTATGCTGCTGATGGGGAGCTCCTCCACCTTGCCTGGGCTGCCAGTTAACCGCTTAACCTGGTAAATTGTATCAGTTGATAAGAAAACACAAACTAACAACCCATCCAAACTTCAAGTATACAGCCCTCAATGTCAAAACAATCAATTGATGCAAAACTTGAATTATCTACATAATTTTGGACTCTGCTTTATTTTTCCCCATTTTTAGGAAAAAAATGATGACTCATCACATATATATGCAGAAGTAGAAAAGATTCCAAATCTGGTGTGACTCAAAACTTTGTTACTCCCATATCCTCTCTCCTCCTGCTAATATAAGACTACATCTTGGATCAAGGGTCGGCATCCTTTTCAAACCAAAGAGCTACACTACATCAAAATTCAGAACATGTGGTCAACAAAGAGCTGTATAAGAATGCCCATTTGTATGACTGAAAATATACAACTTATCATTGTCAGTTATTAATATTTAATAATAGCATAAATGAAACGTACTCACAGACTTTATTTAATGGGACTTCTGCTTCATCTTTTCGCACATTTCTTTAACATTTACATCATAACTGGTCAAATCCAGCTTCATGCATGCATTCAGGTTGTCTTCTGTCAATATTATTGCTGGGGGTTGGGGATGTGGGGGTGCAGGAGTTTAAGGATGTGGGTGTATGGGGGGCTCAGGGCAGGGCATTCAGGTGTATGATGGGCTCAGGGTTGAAGTGTGTGTGTGTGTGCAGGAGTGTTATGATGCTGCAGCCAAATGGGGTCTGGCCCCAGTTGGGGGATTGTTGGCCAGGCTTTATTTTTAAATAAAGTAAAATATTCCGTCCAACACAAAAGGTTTCAACATTGTCTTTATTTATGGCAGGGGTGGGGAACCTTTTTTGGGTCAGGGGCCATACAAGTGAGAAGCAAAAAAAAAAAAAAAAAAACCTTCCAAAAATCTCCAACCCTTGCTGATGTGGCCCCCAACTGAGATACCTCACTCCCCTGATATTCCAGCCCCATGTGGGGGGCAGGGAGGCCTGGGGTTCCAAGGTTAGTGGATTTTGTGAACCTCCCCAGTCTCTGGGATGGGGCCAAAAATAAGCGGTCCAGTGAGCGGGAGAGAGCTGCCAGTGAGTGGGATAGGGATGGGGGTGCAGAATCTGGGTGGGAGATAGGGTGCAGGAGCAAGCTGGGGGTAGGTGTCTGGCCAGAGGGGACAGTGCAGGCGCAGGGTGTGGGTGGGTGTCTGGCCAGGGGCGAGAGGGGGGCAGGAGCAGCCTGAGGGTGCAGGGTCTCAGAGCAGAGTGGGGAGGGGAAACGTGTGTGAGTAGGGTATGGGCGGCACTTGCTTTTTGCACCCACACTGCTCTCAGGCTCCCTATCCCAGGCATGGCTTCCTGCTGCTCCATTGGATCCCCAGTCTGAGAGCCAGCTGCGAGCAGAACCTGACCTTCCGGCATCAAGGGGCAGGCACTGAGACAGCTCCAAGGGCCCCCTCAGCCTGCACACACTGCCTGGCAGCAGCCCGGGAGCAGCAGCATCATCCTGCTCCCATCTCCTCCCCAGCTGTGCTGGTACCTGCTGGACTCCAGGGATGAGTATTTCTTGGGCAGGATTTGCAGGCAGCACTGAAAGAAATGCATGTGCTGCTCCTTCCGGAAATCCAGCCACTCCTCATCCCCAAAGCCCAAATCCTCTGCTGTCGTCTTAGCCCCCCCTTCCTCTGTTAACCCCCTCCCACTCCAGTGATTAATACCCTCGGCTGCTATCCCCCCCAGCCATTGGCCCCCCTGTGCAGTGGAAGCCATTGGCTGCACCCACCTGGCTGCTCCTGGTCTCAGGCCCCAGGGACAAGAGGAGCCCTGATTCCCTCCTGGAGCAGGTGTTGCAGGGTCTCCCAGACTCAAACCCCCCAGCCCTCCACACCTTGCTTCCCCCACCCCCCTCGTGCTGCTGCAGCTGTGCTCACAGCCAGCCCTCTTCTGCCTGGTAGAGAAGCTGACCTGCTGTGCCCAGCTGAGCGTACGTCCCTCCCTACAGCTGCTCTTCACCCACAAGCTGGAAGACTTGGCCATGGTGAAGATCAGCAGCACCCCTGCACCCACCGTCACCTGGACCCACTTCCGTAGCCGACCCTCCCTCCCTCGCCCATCCCCCTCATCATCCCGCCCCTGACCTCAGCCGGGCTCTGCACTAACCCTGCACCCTTCCCACCCAGCCCCGGCATGCTCATTGTGCATCACCACCACATCCTGCGCAGCCAGATGTGGTCGCTCAGGTGATCTCGGCATTTGTGTCCACTGAGATGAGAGATGGTTCCTAGATTTTCTACATTAAAAGTTTATTTTAAAATCTAGGAAAGCTTGTGGCTTTCTCCACACCCCTCCCCCCCTGCAGGAAGCTGGCACTGGCTCCACTCTTGGGGGGAGGTGCGAGGCTGGATCGCCAGTGTGGGCTCCCTGTTGTGAGGAGGGAGGAGTGAGAGGGGGTTCAGCTCAAGCCATGAGTCATATTTGGCTCGCAAGCCATTGGTTGCTGACCCCGTCCTAGATCTTAAAAAGTCAGGATTATTTCTAAGTTTAGTTCACCTTGCAGCCATAGCAAACTTTCATCATAAGATAGAGGGCTACTTCGAATTCACTTATCCTATACTGACACCACATAAACCAAATTACTTGTACCTCTCAGCCTTCTTCCCAAAGCCACACCATGCTGAGAGAGAAGCAATATTTCATACACTTAGGCTTTGTCTACACTGCAGGGTTTTTGCGCAAGAAGCTTTTTGTGGAAGATCTCTTCCACAAAGACTTCTTGCGCAAAAGCACATCCACACCTCAAAAGTGCATAGCAAAAATGATGTGCTTTTGCACAAGAGAGCGTGTCCACACTGCATGGATACTCTTGCGCAAGAAAGTTCTGATTGCCATTCACATAATGGCCATCAGAGCACCTGTGCTTTTTCTGATAGGCTCTTTTTGCACAAGAAACCGCTCTTGAGCGTCCACACACACTTTTTTGCGCCAGAACCCTTGCGCAAAAAGGAGTTATTCCTCGTAGAAAGAGGTATACCTACACTGCAAAAAGCCCTCTGTTCTGCCGTTTTACTGTAAATTTTCTTGTGCAAAAACACGCTTGAGGTATGGATGCTCTGCACAATTGTTTTTGCGCAAAAATCCAGTAGTGTAGACATAGCCTTAATGTCAGGAGAGCTTTGTCATTGTATTTGGTTTAAAACAAACATTTTCAGAAAATCTTCTATTTCTTTTCAATTTCACTGATGTCTAAAGAATCCTCAGACTCAAAACAGACTCTCTAAAGTCTGAGGGTATGTCTAGACTACGTGGCTCCATTGACGGAGCCATGTAGATGAGTTTACTAGACATAGGAAAATGAAGCGGCGATTATTTAAATAATCGCCGCTTCATTTACATCAAAACGGTCACCGCGCTGTGCTGATCAGCTGTTTGGCGGCACAGCAGGGCAGTCTGGATGCGCCGCCGTCGACAAGGGAAGCCTTTGTTGACCGCTCCGGTAAACCTCATTTCACGAGGCATACCGGAGCAGTCAACAAAGGCTTCCCTTGTCAACCGCGGCGCGTCCAGACTGCCCCACTGTGCCGCCAAACATCTGATCGGCACAGTGCAGCGGCCATTTTGATGTAAATGAAGCGGCGATTATTTAAATCGCCGCTTCATTTTCCTATGTCTAGTAAACTCATCTACATGGCTCTGTTGACAGAGCCATGTAGTCTAGACATACCCTTAGTGTCCAACACGCTAGTCACATGTGGCTATTTGGCCGGTTGAGTATGGCTAGTTGACTTGAACAATATGGCTAGTTAGTTTAGTATGGCTAGTTCACTTCAGAACTGGTTCGACACCACGGCTCTATATATCAGATAGCATAACCGATGGCTACCTGCAATATTCAGCCTTTGCGTGGAATTCAAACTCTTTCCACAAGATGTTTCCATTTGTGTAGCCTTCGTTAAAAATGTTCCCATCACAGCTATATTCAGAGTAGTAAATTCAGCATCTTCTTGTGTTTTTGTGGAACATTTATGCAATCACTGATGACTTGATATCAGATGCTATGTTTGGATTTACAGTATCATCATCAGTACTAGACTTAACTCTGAAGTCCCACATTCCTACAGTGGAATACCACAGGGACACTAGTTGAAGAAGAAGTGGCTTGCCTTGTGCTGTAACTATGGGTCTTTAAGATGTGTGTCCTGTGGGTGCTACGTGACCTAACCTCCTCCCCTCTACTTTGAAGTTCTTAATAAATTGTCTCTGAGGTAGAGAAGGAATTGAGAACAGTTTGTCCTCAAAATGTTGGATAGCCAGTCAGGTCTTGAGGGTGCTGGACCAGGGAGGTCAAACCTGTATATGTTTTACTTTGTTTCTAAAAAATTAAATTTTATAATTTTTACTCACTCATTTTGAAGAAATTATCTTTAATTCTTCCTTAGAATAAATTAATATTTGTTTCATTTTTATACAGTGCCAGAACCTATTAAGACCAGTTTAAGCCAGCCCCAGCCTGCCGGTACCGGTACCAGTACTTCCACCAGCACTATTTCCAATAGCAGCAATGGCAAGCGTGCATCTGCTAATGGGCAGCAGCCAGCTGCATCCCGTTACCTGCCTCGCGAGGTGCCTCCACGCTTCCGCCAGCAAGAACAGAAGCAGCTCTTAAAAAGAGGTCAACCACTGCCTACTGGAACTCTGACCAGCGCAAGCTCACCACAAGGTACTGGACAAGCAGGGGCAAGTCCTCCTCCACAGCCAGGAGCAGGTGGACAACATCATCCCAGTAAGACCCAAACAGGTAAGATGTTCACATCTAATGGTGACACTGCAAACTCATTCTGTACATAATTATGCACTTTACCTTTGGTAATTAAAGTGACTATGATCCAAACTACTCCAAGGAATACCAAGTATTATATGTTCAGCATGTTCAGTTTTTTTCTGTAAAGAATGTGAAAGCAGAAACATTAACAACTTTATGGTACAGGACGCAAATTCAGAAATGTTTAGATATGCTGAAATAGAAAAAATCTTTTGTTCAGCAATTGTTGTCAACTGTTTTTATGTTCTTAGTATGATAGATCTTACTGAAAATCTTATTATGAGAGAGGAAGGGGGATATGAAATCTAAATTTTAAAATATAGTACACTAGAAGATTTACTTGGCATTGCTTAGGCTGGCGGTTCTCAAACTTTTTGGGCTCCGGAGCCCTTTATGTGCGTAAAAATTTATGCGGAGCCCCAGCGGTCCACTGATTGTATGTGTTGTACCTATCGATGTTTCCAGTTTGTCAACCTCGCGGAGCCCCTGGAGATGTCTCATGGAGCCCTGGGAGGGCCAGGCTGTGACCGCACCAGCCTGGGCCCCTTCTCCCTTCCCCCGTCCCCTGCCGCGCTAGCCCAGGCCCCCTTTTCTCTTCCCACTGCCTCCCGGGCAAGCCAGGATCCCTTCTCCCTCCTCCACACCTCGCCAGCCTGAGCCCTTTCTGTCCCCCCCTCCTTAACTCCTCCCTCCTGCCGCGCCCCAGGCCCAGCTCTAATCCCTGCGTCTGGGGAGGTGCAGGGGTGCCTGCCATGTGCACATGGTACTCCAGGGCACTGCAGCCTGCTGAGGTGGGGAAAGCCGCAGCACGGGGGGCCTCTGTCCTGTTCTCTCCCCTGTGCAGTCCTGCCTGCATTGCTTGCCACCCCAGCCCTGCCCACAGAGCCCAGGGCCACCCAGCTGCCCACTGGCAGTGGAAGGTAACGAGCAGACAAGTTGGTGTGGCGGCTCCCCCGGGCAGCTTGGAGGTGCTCTGGCAGCTGTATTAAGTGCAGCCACTGGGGAGGGGTTGAGTCTCCACAGGGGCAGCTGGTCTCCAGATGGTCGGGCACCATGCTCCAGCTCCCCAAGTGCCTGTTCTTGGCACATAAGCCCGCCTGGGAGACCCACTCCTAGTGCCTGTCCCCGGACTGCTGTCCCAAGCGCTGTACCCTTCCCCACTCCTGGGCTGTCACGGCTGCGATGTGGGATCTGTCGGTTACTGTGCCACATTTCTTGGCATTGAAAGCCCTGAGGGGTGGTGGTGGAGGAAGGGGAATAGGGGCTTGGTTTAAAATAGCAATTCCAAGTGACAGGGAGAAGCAGTGAGGTTGGGCTTGAGCGGGGGCAAGGGAGAAGGGGGAGAGAGGGAGGAGACAGGCAGGATGCAAAGTGACGAGATGACATTACTCTGTCGTCCTGCAGGAAAAGGGTTTTTTTAATACATAGAGGTAAAGCTTATATTGGACAAACTGGACAGTCCCTACCGGAAAGAATCAATGGACACAAATCAGATATCCGTAAAGAGAACATACAGAAACCTGTTGGGGGAACACTTCAATCTACCTGGTCACACTTTAAAAGATCTCCAAGTGGCTGTCTTGTTACAGACCATTTCTATAAGCCAAATACAAAGAGAAGGGTTGGAATTACAATTCATTCACAAATTTAATTCTCACACCTGTGGCCTCAATTGAGCTAATGGATGGCTGGGATATTATCAGCCAAACAAACAATGAAGGTGCCAACAGCTCTTTTTATCTGTGTAGATTCTTATGCTAGTACTCTTCCTCTCTAATTGCTATCCTATGATCCTTATCTGCTTCTTTTAACTATCCAATTTTTAGTGCTTATACATTACAGTTTTGCCTTTTTTGGTTTTCCCTTTGATATTTACATACCCTCTGCTTCTTGTTTTCCGCCCCCTTCCATTTTTTTCCTTCCCCCCTTCTCCCTTCTCCCCTTTTTATTTTTATTTCTCCCCTAGTCATCTGAAGAAATGGGCTTTGCCCACGAAAGCTCATGATACCATCTACATGTTTTGTTAGTCTATAAAGTGCTACCAGACTATTTGTTGTTTTTTAAGTTTATCCTGTACAGACTAATTCGGCTACCCCCCTGAAGCTCTTAAATTATAGAGATATTTCTGTTCAGCATACCAGAAGCAACTGCCATATGTTGGACCACAGGAAATAGTAAATGTACAAGACTTATGTAATTGCTGTTGTCCAGTATCAAACTAAAAGAACAAATTCAGAATAGGTAGGAGTCAGAAAGAACTCTCAGAACAATTTATAAATGTGTTCAATAAACAAACACAGTTGAATTTCTGGGAAATTTTCAGTTATATACTTGAGAAGAAATAACTCCATTATTTTTCTCTTGTTTGTTTTGTACGTTTTCTGTCCTCAGAGGGCTGACAGAATTGCTGGATCCCTGGGCAAGTCGGGGAGGAGGAGGGGGAAGAGGGAGCATGCTCCTGAAAATGGCGGGCTTTTGGCCAAAAGGAGTAAGGCACGACTAGCCTCCCCCCCCTGCCCTCCACCGCCTGCCCTTCAGCAATGCCAGGCTCTCCAGCAGTGATTTAAAGGACCAGGGGCTCTGTCTGCTGCTGCTGCAGTAGCAATGGCGGCAGTCCAGGGCAACTGCCCCATTGCCTCTCCCCCCATCATCAGGCCTGCCCGTCCTAAGATGATGATGTTCCAGAAATAGAAAAATAAGGAATTGAGTCACTCCTTAGCAAATATGATTTTTTTTCAGAGTAATGTGAATTTCTTTGAATTTGAAGTCTGTGGCAGTATTTTCCTTTGGCAACAATGTATCGTGTAATTATTCTTTGAATGTTATATTTATTGGTACTCATATTGCTGATATACTATTCTGAGATATGTTCTCAATATTTCTTTGTTCTTTAGGTTTGAAAGCTGAATAGATCAGTTAGTTTTTACAGTTCTTTCTCTCTCTCTCTCTCTCTCTCTCTCTCTCTTTCACATTTGATACTAACATGGAAGTGCTTGTGAATTGTCAGATTACATCAGCATTCCATATCAAATAAGTTTTTGTTGTTTGAATTTTTCACCTATATGATGAAAAAGAGGGTCAAGAAAAACTTCACAAATGCATTAAAAGTTACTTGGAAATTGTCACAACAAATCTAGTTACTGCACATATTTTTTCTCCCGCCAACCAACATAGGCCAATTTCTTTCACATAATATATAGCCTGCAGAAGTCCTAGCAGCTGGCCTTTGGTCTCTGAAGATCTATGGACTGGCCGTGATTTTTTTTAGTGACTAGAGACTTTTTTATTAGTTTTTAGTAAATAGTCTGTTAATATTTGTCATAACCAAGAAATAACATTATGCAAATGTATTAGGAGACAAAAATAACATTATGCAAAAATCCTCTCTAGTATTTGGTATTTCTTGGTTACTAAAGGGGAAAGCAGGTATTTGTCGTCTGTTACTAATTTTCATTTGCCTGTTGTATACGTTTAAATCTGTACCCTAGTGCTGAATGTGAGCCAAGCAGTAAATCATTAACTGGTCATTAGTAGCCAATCAATCAGTGGACTAGATAACTCTCTGTAGGGTATTCGACCACAGAACTGATATGTGCTGTAATGTTATTTTGATCACTATATTTTGTGTACTAGCTCTCTCTCTCTCTCTCTCTGGGTATGTCTACACTGCAAAGTTAATTCGAAATAACAGTCGTTATTTCGAATTAACTTTAATAGCGTCTATACATGCAAACCGCTATTTCGAATTTAATTCAAAATAGTGGAGCCCTTAATTCGAATTTGGTAAACCTCATTCTACGAGAAGTAACGCCAAATTCGAAATAGCCATTTCGAATTAAATGCTGTGTAGACACTTAATTCGAAATAGGGGGCCTCCAGCCCTTCCCAGGGAGCCCTGGTGTCCACTCTGGGCACAACCAGGAAAACTTACTCTCCTCTCCCCCAGCCCTGGAGCCATTAAAGGGGTAGACCCTGGCCACAGTACCTATGCCAGCTCCAAGCCTGCCAGCCCACAGCCAGCAGTGGCCACCGGGGCCCCTGACCCAGTGGCCCCAAAACATGAGCCAACAAGCCACTGGCAGCCAGCCCTCCACCGCTCCCCAGGAGCAGTCTGCCAGCTCCCAGGAGCCTGACAGGGGCTGGAGAAGGCGGGCGCCTTCCTGGTCCAGGGTGGAGATCATGGATCTTATTCAGGTTTGGGGGGGATGCTCCCAATGTCCATGATCTCCACACTAGACAGAGGAACGCAGCCGTCTATGGCAGGATAGCTGCCAGCCTGGCCACCAAAGGCCACATGCGAACCCAGGAGCAGGTTGGCATGAAACTCAAGTTGGTCCGGCCAGACCCCCAAACCTGAGCCCTGAGCTTCCCCTCCCCCTTCTTCCCCTTGCTTCCCCCTTCCAGGTCCCTCCTCCCAAGTTTCCTCCTCCCCCTCCCACCCTGTCTCTTCCCCTCTCCCACCTCCTTTTCCCAGTCTCCCCAGAGGTTCATCCTCCCCTCCCCCCAGTTTTGTTCAATAAACCCAGTTTCTGTTTTTGAACATACGTGTCTTTTATTTGACATCAGGAAGGGGGCTAGGAGAGTGCGTGGAATGACGTGAGGAGGAATGAGGCACTGAGTCCCGGTGGGGAGGACCGGGAGGCTCTGAGGGCCTCGGGTGGACACTCTCCTCAGGGCCTCCTGGATCCTGACAGCCCCCCAATGGACCCCCGGATGGCAGCCTGCAGCAAGTGCAGCCGGGCTGATGGCAACGACCCCCCGAGACGCACCGGCGTGCCCAGGGGCAGCTCTGGCTCCATGTGGCCGAGTGCTGTGGTGTCCCGAGTGCGGGCACTCAGGGCACACTCCAAGACAGGACTGCTTTGCTGTCCCTCATCGAGGTAGACAAGCAAGCAGGGAACCCTGAGAACTGTCTGTCTGGGGTGGGGGTAGGGTTCCTTTAAGCACAGAGCTCAGTTAGCCTCAGGCAGCAGCCCCACACACTAAGTCCTAACCTGATGCCCTGTTGGCACTGGTTCCGGCCAGCCTTAACTTCGGTTCAGGGTCCACTCAGTGTGGACGTGCTATTTCGAAATAGCAAAACGCTATTTCAAAATAGTTTTTGTGTATAGATGCATTATTTCAAATTAGCTTAATTCAAATTAACTATTTTGAATTAAGTTAATTCGAAATAGCGCTGTAATGTAGACATACCCTCTCTCTCTCTCTCTCTCTCTCTATATATATATATATATGTAGAGAGAGATAAAATAAATATATAATACATGTCTCTTTGCACTCTAGCCACAGATATTTTGGCTCTTAGTCTCTAACTGGTTGGCCACCCCGGGTCTAGACCATCCCTAATAGATGTCTATCTAATCTGGTCTTAAATATCTCCAGAGATAGAGATTCCACAACCTCCCTAGGCAACTTATTCCAGTGTTTAACCACCCTGACAGTTAGGAAGTTTTTCCTAATGTCCAACCTAAACCTCCCTTGCTGCAGTTTAAGCCCATTGCTTCTTCTCCTATCCTCAGAATCCAAGGAGAACAATTTTTCTCCCTCCTCCTTGTGGCACTCTTTTAGATACCTGAAAACCACAATCATGTCCCCTCTCAGTATTCTCCTTTCCAAACTAAACAAGCCCAATTCTTTCAGTCTTCCTTCATAGGTCATGTTCTCTAAACCTTTAATCATTCTTGTTGCTCTTCTCTGGACCTTCTCCAATTTCTCCACATCTTTTTTGAAATGCGGTGCCCAGAACTGGACACAATACTGCAATTGAGGCCTAATCAGCGCAGAGTAGAGAAGAAGAA
Organism: Rafetus swinhoei; assembly: GCA_019425775.1. NCBI lineage: Eukaryota > Metazoa > Chordata > Testudines > Trionychidae > Rafetus > Rafetus swinhoei. Next base: position 8,385,602 of record CM033438.1, read on the forward strand.
TGACTTCTCATACCTTGCTCACAACACTCCTGTTAATGCATCCCAGAATCATGTTTGCTTTTTCTGCAACAGTGTCACACTTCTGATTCATATTTAGCTTGTGGTCCACTATGACCCCTAGATCCCTTTCTGCAGTACTCCTTCCTAGACAGTCGCTTCCCATTCTGTATGTGTGAAACTGATTGTCCTTCCTAAATGGAGTCCTTATTAAACTTCATCCTATTTACCTCAGACCATTTCTCCAGTTTGTCCAGATCATTTTGAATTATGACCCTATCCTCCAAAGCAGTTGCAACCCCTCCCAGCTTGGTATCATCTGCAAACTTAATAAGTGTACTCTCTATGCCAATATCTAAATCGTTGATGAAGATACTGAACAGAACCGGTCCCAAACCAGACCCCTGTGGAACCCCACTTGTTATGCCCTTCCCACAGGATTGTGAACTGGTAATAACTACTCTCTGAGAACAGTTATCCAGCCAGTTATGCACCCACCTTATAGTAAGCCCCATCTAAGTTTTATTTGCCTAGTTTACTGATAAGACGATCATGCAAGACCGTATCAAATGCCTTACTAAAGTCTAGATATATCACGTCCACCGCTTCTCACTTTTCCACCAGATTTGTTATCCTATCAAAGAAAGCTAACAGATTGGTTTGACATGATTTGTACTTTACAGATCCATGCTGGCTGTTACCTATCACCTTATTATCTTCCAGGTGTTTGCAGATGAATTCCTTAATTACTTGCTCCATTATCTTTCCTGGTACAGAAGTTAAACTGACTGGTCAGTTTATCTCAGAAGTCAGCCTTTTTGGTGGCTATTACATCTGCTCAGAGGACTGGTGAAATAGGAGTTTTAATGGCAGATCTTTCATTTACAGTATGTTGCAAGAATAAAGTCACATTACATTCATACCCAAAATTTGTACTCAAGGTGTCATCTCAGTTTTACATCAATCTATTCATCTTCCTTCTTCCTCCCCCGCTCCCCTCAAAGAGAGAGTAGTTTTGCATACTTTGGGGCTACGTCTACATTGGCACGATCTTGCGCAAAAGCAGCCACTTTTGTGCAAAAACTTGCTGCCTGTCTACACTGGCCGCGAGTTCTTGCACAAGTACACTGACGTTCTAATGTATGAAATCAGGGCTTCTTGTGCAAGAACTCTGATGCTCCCGCTCAGGAAGAAGCCCTTTTGCGCAACTGTTCTTGCACAAGAGGCCAGTGTAGACAGGCAGCCAAGAGATTTTGCGTAAGAGCCGTCCAAACAGAAAAAAGCCCTAGTGGCCGCTTGGACGCTCTGTACACGCAGGCACCGCTCCGGACTTCCTAGTAACCTGAGCCCCCTTAAAGGCACACACAGCCTGCAGAGGCCACGTGGCAGAAGCACCTCTGCCAACGAGCTCTGCTGTACGACTCTGCTCTCAGCCACCATACCAGGCAGAATGGCGGCTCCAGGGGGGGAGCAGCAACCCGCACCCCCAGCACAGGAGGCCCCAAGGGGCACAAAGCGGTGTGCCCCTTCCTGGTCCCCAGGGGAGATCGAGGCCCTGCTGAACCTCTGGGCCAAGGAAGAGGCTCTCCACGACCCACGGTCCCGTTGGAGGAATGCGGACATCTTCCGCCGCATGGCCCAGGCGCTCTCCGACCAGGGCCATCCAGCCCGGACCCTCAAACAGGTCCAGGCTAAGGTCAAGGAGTTGCGCCTGGGCTATGTCCGTGCCAGCAAGGGCCAGGGGGCAGGAGCCGACAGCTGCCCCCATTACCAGCGGCTCCATGGCATCCTGGAAGAGGCGGCACCCCAGGGACCCTCGGTGCAAGTTGACACCAGCAGGTGCCCCCCCGTCACCAGGCCCAGCGAGGCGGGGGACGAGGCAGAGCTGCCCACTGGGTCGGAGGATGACGAGGAGGACCAGAGGAGCAGTGTCACCCTGCAACTTGAAGTCCTGTCAGGCAGCCCGGATGTCTCCCGTGTGTCATCGGAGGCCGGGGAAGGATCTACTGGTGAGTGTTGCACTTTGCACTCACAAGGGCGGGGGGGAGCCAGGCGCCGGGGGAGGGGGAGGGAGCGTCACTCAGGCAGCTTGAGCTGCACGCTGTGTACCATACCAGTATGCAGCACGTGCAACCACGTGCAGCCTGGTGACCGAGCGGCATGTGGCCGCGGCAGGCAGCTCCAGGGCACGCCTGGGACCATGCTGCTCGCACACATCCGGACCGGGGGGAAGGGTGGATGCCGGCTGGAACCAGCCAGGGCCCCAGGGGCTCAGGCCAGAGCCCACACCTCCCAAAGGGTGCAGCACACAGAACAGCACACTGTTCCATGCCTGGCTGTGCGGCACAGCCAGCTGCTTCTGGGAAAACCGCAGCGACACAGCCCTGTGAGCGTGGCCCCCACTGAGCCCCTCGCCTGCTCCCGGTGCCTTGGCTGGCCCCCCGAGGGAAGTCCCCACTGCGACCACACATGTCCCTGGGGGCTAGCAGGAGGGGGAGGGGAGAAGCGCTCGGGCCAGCCCTAAGGCCACCTGAGTTTCGCTGCAAGGATGGTACACTCCCCAGTCACCCCTGGTTCCGTCCAGGAGACATCCACGTGACGGGGATCTGAGAGCCCAGACCACGTCTGCCATATGTGCTCCCAGGCACTGTGTGGGGATTCATCTTGCTCCCTGTCAAACACCATTGATTAGCCCAAAGCCTCACAGCCTCCACTGGCAGGGAGTTCCACAGGTTAACACTAACACACACACACACACACACACACACACACACACACACACACACCGGGGCCAGGACACAGACTGGTGGTTACAATACATGGAGGAGCACCCTACTCCGGGGGCGGTCCTGTATGCAAACATACAACACGGGGGGGAACGAGTGGGCCCAAGCTCAGGGGCGGAGGGCGTGGGGATGGTGTCCGGGCTGCCTGACTGACCCATCCTTTCCTCTGTTCCCTGCAGTGTAACCAAGCAGGAGCGAGGGACCCTCCAGCCCTGTGGCAGCGGCAGCACCCCCAACCACCCAGGCACCAAGCCGGTGTGTCCGGCAGCGGGACCAACTCCTCCAGCGGCATGTACAGGCCTTTGAGAGGATTGAGGCGGTCATCACACGCCGGGTGGATGCGGACCTGGAGTGGCGCCAGCAGGCCTGGGGCCGCTTCCAGGCTCAGTGCGAGTGCATCGGTGATGCCATCACCACCCTCATTGCACACATCGGGCACATAGTGCATTATGGCATGGCATTGCCCCACGCACCTGCCATCCCTCCAATGCCAATGCCCGTGCCACCTCCTGCTGTCCCTCCTGCTGCCCCTCCTGATCCCGCCATGCCCCCTCCTGATGCACCCCCATCCTGCCCACCTCCCCGTGCTGCCTGCCCCGATGCGGCCTGAACCGCCCCCGCAGTATGTAGTGGTCCGCCCCCGCAGAGACGGTCGCAGGGGCCACCCCTCCCAGCAGTAGCTCCCTCCTCCCTCTCCCAGTTCAGAGCCCCCTCCCTTCTCCCCCTCCCAGTTCAGAGCCCCCTCCCTCCTCCCATGCTATGTCCCCATTGTAAATAAAAAGTTCAATATGTTGTTTTAAAAAAAAACTTGTGTTGTTTATTGGGAGGTAAGGGGAGGGGAGGAGGGAAGGGTTGGGAATGGGAGGGAGATGTAAAGGGAGACAGAGGCGACCCTACTGTGAGGCCTGGGAGAACATCTCGTATGTGCACCCCATCATGGTGCGCCTGGCGGATGGCAGCTGTGTGGGGCTGTTCGAAGGCCTGGCCCTCGCCTGCCATCCATGCCAGGAGGAAGGCCTCCCCCTTCCTCTCCATGATGTTGTGGAGCACACAGCACGCAGCCACTACCTCGGGGACGTTCCGCTCACCCATCTCAAGACGGGTGAGCAAACAGTGAAACCGGGCTTTCAGACGGCCGAAGGCACACTCCACCTGGTTGCGGGCCCGGTTGAGGCGGTTGTTGAACCGTGCCCGGTCGTGGTCTGTCTGCCCCGTGTAGGGCCGCATCAACCAGGGCAGCAGGGGGTAGGCCACGTCCCCCACAATACATGTGGGCATGGGCACATCCCCAACAGTAAATTCCCGCTGGGGGAAGAAAGTGCCCGCCTCCAGCCTGGCAGACAGGCTGGAGTTTCGGAGAATGCGGATGTCGTGTGCCATGCCAGACCAGCCCTCATAAATGTCCGTGAAGCGGCCATGGTGGTCCACGAGGGCCTGGAGCACGATGGAGAAGTACCCCTTGCGGTTTATTAAATGGGCTGCTCAATGCTCTGGGGCACGGACGGGGATGTGGGTTGCATCCAGGGCTCCCCCACAGTTGGGGAACCCCAGGGCAGCGAAGCCGGCCACCATAGCCTCCACGTCCCGCAGGCGGATGACTCGCTGGAGCAGGACATCGTTGATGGCATGGACGACCTGCAGAAGGGTGCACAGAAACACGAGGGAATGCATCACATAAGGCAGAGTGAGTGCATGCTCCCTGAGGGGGGTTCCCACCCCCCCATGATGCCCTCTGTCCTCACACACACCAGGGCCCCCTCGCGCCACGGGCTCCCTCCCCAACAGGCCTGTGCAAGGGAGGGATGGCCCAAACCCCTGGGTGATGGGGCATTCCCCATCGCCCCAGCCTGGAGTCTTGCCTGCCCCTGGGCATGGAGTGCAGCACCTTCCTCTCCTCCCCAGGACTTACCTGCATGACGACGGCACTGACGGTCGATCTGCCCACCCCAAACTGGTGTGCCACCAATTGGTAGCTGTCCGGGGTGGCCAGCTTCCATATGGCAATGGCGACTCTCTTGTCCACTGGGATGGGTGCCCGCAGATGGGTGGTGCTTCTCTGGAGCGCAGGGGCGAGCCAGGCACACAGCTCCAGGAACGTCTGCTTTCGCATCCGAAAGTTCCGAAGCCATTGCTGGTCGTTCCATTGCCCCAGGACCAGCCGGTCCCACCAGTCGGTACTGGTGTCCAGTCTCCACAAGGGCCTCTCGACGGTGGGGTGGGGATGCCACAGGGACCCCACCGCCTCCCTGGTGAGGGAGTCCAGAGCGACCTGTGCATGGAGCAGCAGCTGCAGGCACTCCAAAATGGCTGGAAGGGGCCAGAGCAGGCACAATGCCACCCCTGGCTCCATGGCACAACAAAAGAGCTCAGGTCAAAAAAATCAGCAAATGGCACTAAGGCACAAGTTGTAGTGTCCAACAAGGCAGAGGGCAACCACAACTAGAACTGCTACAGCTGTCAGTCCCTGCAAGAGATACTAAAGCACGCAGCAGGAGAGAAACGGCTATCCAGGGGAGATCCCTTTAAGCATGTGTCTCAAAGGAGCTCCAGCCCCCGCCCCCGGAAAGGGCTGGTGCCCTTTTGCCCTCTCCAAAGTGGTTCCAGGCTCCTGCTTTTGCGGAAAAATTTGCCTGCTGTCTACACTGCACGCGTGTTCTTGCGCAAGTAAATTTACAGTATAGCGTTGTAAAACAGGGCTTCTTCCAGAAGAGTTATTCCTCTCCCCACGAGGAATAAGCCCTCTTGCGCAAGAGCTCTTCCACAAGAGGGCAGTGTAGACAGGCAACATGAATTTCTTGCGCAAGAAGCCCCTATGGTTAAAATGGCCATCAGAGCTTTCTTGCGCAAGAGAAGCGTCCACACTGCCATGGATGCTCTTGAGCAAAAGCACATCTCTTGTGCAAAAGCACGTGCCAGTGTAGATGCGCTCTTATGGAAGACTTATTGCGCAAGAACTCTTCCGCAAAACAGTTCTTGCGCAAGAAGCTGCCAGTGTAGACGTACTCTTAGATACTAACAGTCTGGTTGATTTCCTATCACCAAAACAAAAGTTTGACTATTTTCCACCTTCAGACTCTCCAAACAGATCTATGATTGTACCATATTCTGTTATAAATCTGAATATACAGTTTCCACACTTTTATGTGCTTCTGTGGCATTACTCGAGAATGTTCTTCTTGGACATTTAGACAACCACATGGTCTTTCATACATAACTTCTCTAGTTATTACTCAGTGGTCCAGTCCTCTAGATTAGATGCTGCTGTTGGAAATGCTGTGTTTTCTTCAATGAGAATTCCAGCTGGGAGTGCTGCTTGGTACTCGCATAAAGTAGATCCCCATAAAGACATGTATTACTCAAAGAAGCGGTTACAAATTTTTCAGCAGTTTTACTCAATCTTCTGAGACCAAGCTAGTGCAGGTTTGGGAAAAGCGGAATTCATTCTTTTGGGCATGAAGTTTCCAAATAGAGCCTGAACAGTCAACCCAAAAGAATCCTCTTTTCCTGAGAACTACAGATATTTACCTCTAGTTCCTGCTCTCCAACTCTCATCCATAGTTCCTATTCTGTGCAACCCTGGAACAAAATTTTTAAAACTAAACATGCTGCTGTATCTGAACTCAGCACCTTGAACCTTTACTAAGACAATGGCCAGATCTTCAGCTGCCTTTGGAAAAGAAGGCCTTTTGATTCACTCCACTTAGAGGAATGATTTTGACTCAGTCATTTTCAAGTCACAACTATTCAAGACAACCTTCTCTCAAGTATAGTCATTTCTGAAACAATGTGGCTAGATATTTAACAACAATTCGTGCTAATTCTGATGTATCATTATATATTTAGGAGCCCAGTGCAATGCTAAACTGAGAATAGTTGTATGAGAAGAAACCATTCAGATGGTCAAACTGATGTCATGTCCAAGCAATCTTGAATCTACAAACAAGTTATCTGTGTGAATGGTCTGAGTAACTTCCAGCAATCAGTCTTGATAATCCTAATGCCAGTGTGAAGTAGTATTCTTTCATTTCAAGCAGGGATCCTATATTTATACTGATACCATTCTCATTTAATCTCCATGCCTGAACTAGTGAGATGTAAACACTGTAAGGACAAGCTTAAGAAGATATCCCTCACCTTAGCTTACATGTAAAAAACAAGACCTCACAACCTGTTTGATTATCTCGCACTGCATAATGAGCTGGATGCCTAGCAAGAGTTGATTGGGTCAGTATTGTACTCAGTATCATCTAACCAAGTTTTAACAGATCAGGTGCTGTTTCTGAACTCACATAATGGATAATAGTTCTTTATTTTAACCAAAAACTTGATGTTCATCAGCCCGAATTAAAGGGTAGGAGGCTCACTGCTGGCCAGTGTCTCACTTCTAGCCCAAATAATTTTAAGAGTTTGTTCCTGTTTAGTTAACTTCAAGCATGTGCAGTCAGTATCCTCCATGGGCCTCCTTATAACCCTGCCAGCCACAGAAAGCAATTAAAGGCAAGCACATCTGGCCACCAAGTACTCGTTATTGCCCCTTTTCTTCCTGTAATATCCTCTTTTATAACTAGTCTTCTTTATTGAGTCAATCTTATCATTGACCTATTTCAAATACTTCTCAGAATGCTCACTCTAGTGCCAAGGTGTTAAAAAAGATGTTCTGTGAAAATAAGGAACTAGAAGATTTACCCAGGGTTGCTTGGGTCCTTAACTCAATTTTTGTTTTATGAAAAATGAAAAAGTCGATGCTTTATTTCAGTCATTGCTCTTGGGTGGGGCTAGAGATGAGGGGTTCAGTATGCAGGATGCTCCGGGAAGAGAGAGGACTAACATACCGCTCTCTTACCGTAGCAGGTTGGGGCCAGGTGAGAAGTGCCTTTCCATGGCTGCTGCAGCTCCAGCAGGCAAAGCTGGGGGAGTGGTGCATTTCCCCCATCTGGGGCAGGTCCAGATTCATCTGCTCTCTGTGCTCCCCAGCCACAGAAAGGAATGCAGCAAATTGTGCACTTCCCCTCGTTCCTTGACAAAGGGAAACAACTAGCAATATTCACATATGAATCGGGGGAGAGAGGAGCTTCAACCCCCCTGCCCCTCCTACATGGCACCTGGAGGGCTGGGAGGCTCAGGACTGGGGCAGTCCTGGAGAGAGGGGGCGGGAACACCCCAGCCAGCCTCTTTCACATGCCTGGTGATTCTCTTTTTTGTGTATGGTTTTCTGAGAAGCAGTCTGTGACAGACTGCTGGCTAAGCCAGAGCTCTGCCACTGTAGCTTGGCTAAAAGGCTGAGGGGAAACACCTGAGCAAGCCCAGACCTGAAGGGCTATTAGAAGCAGCTGTGGGCTTCACTGGGCGAGGGCTATATAATGCAGAGGAAGGAAGGCAAGGAGTCAGGGGCTGTGTCTACACTGGTGGGTTATTGTGCAAGTATGGCTGTTCTTGCACAAGAATCCGCAGAGCATCTACACTGCCCACCCGCTCTTGCGCAAGTAAATTTACAGTACGGCGTGATAAGAGAGGGCTCCTTGCGCAAGAGTTATGCTCTTTTTTATCAGGTGTAAGCCCTCTTGCGCAAGAGGGCAGTGTGGACGCTCAGCAGGGATTTCTTGCGCAAGAGAGCCCTATGGCTAAAATGGCCATCAGACCTTTCTTGCGCAAGAGAGCATGCACACTGCCATGGGAGCTCTTGCGCAAAAGCACAGCACACACATGGCAGTGTGGACGTTTTCTTGCGCAAGATTTCTTGCACAAGAACCCTTGCGCAAGATGTTCTTGTGCAAGAAGCTGCCAGGGTAGACATAGCCAGGGTGTGGCTGAGTGTGCTCCCAGGCAGATGGAGGAGCTGGCTGAATTGACGTAAGTTTTGTACATTGAAGGTGGTGGGAACTAACAATAAAAGCATGGCTGACTGCACCAGGAGCGTCTCTGGCTGATTTGTAGACCAGCAGGTGTCCCAGACCAAGTGGCCTGAGTGGGGACTCAGCCTTTTCTACAATCCCTTTTCTAGGCACATCCCATTTTCATGGCACAATCAAACCTTTACCTTGTTTTAAATCATAAAAGGAACCTGTATATTGAATTTGGTGGTCCTAACTCTTGCCATTTGGGAGGAGTACTCAGACAGACAGACAAACAAAGCCTCTCAAATGTATAGTAGATGTAAGGATTAGTGCCAGTAAATATATCCTTTACCAGGTTTATTGTTACTACATATCAGTTAAGAGGGTATGATTTTATTTAAGTAGTCCTGATCGGGATGGGTAACACTTAAGAGGTAAAATAAAAAATGTTTCAAATGGGTTAGGGATGTGTATATACATATGTAAGTAACTTAAAAATCTTATTCTTAGGCATTACTACAGTAGAACATCAGGAATAGAGGTTGTTTGTAACTCTATAACTTCTGTAACTTTGAACAAAATATTGTGGTTCTTTTGAAAATTTACAACTGAACATTGACTTAATACAGCTTTGAAACTTTACTGCTGCTTCTACCATCATAATTTAAATAAAACAAGCTTACTTACCTGTCAGTTTTTATTTTTAAAGTAGTTTGTTTAGCATAGTACTGTACTCTACCCCCACCCCTTTTAATCTCTGCTGCTGCCTGATTGCATACTTCTGATTCCTGATGAGATGTGTGGTTGATGGATCAGTTCATAGAATCATAGGGTTGGAAAATACCTCAGGAGGTCATCGAGTCCAACACACTGCTAAAAAGAGGAACAACCCCAACTAACTCATCCCAGCAAAGGCTTTGTCATCCTGGGACTTAAAAACTTCTAGGGATGGAGATTCCACCACCTCCATAGGTAACCCATTCTAGTGCTTCACCACTCTTCTAGTGAAATAGTTTTTCCTAATATCGAACCTTGACCTTTCCCACTACAACTTGAGACCATTGCTGCTCATTCTGTCATCCCCGAAAACAGTCTCTTTCCTTCCTCTTTGAAACCCCCTTTCAGGTAATTGAAGACTGCTATCAAATCCCCCCTCTGCTGTACACTGACTAATCTCCTCATAAATCATGTGCTCCAGCTCCCCAATCATTTTTGTTCCCCTCCGCTGGACTTTCGCACATCCTTTCTATTAATGGAGAGCCCAGAATTGGATGCATTATTCCAGACATGGCCTCACCTGTGCCGAAAAGAAAGGGGAATAAACACTTCCCTAGATCTGCTGGCAGTGCTGCTACTAATGCACCCCAATATGCCATTAGCCTTCTTGGTTACAAGGACACACTGTTGACTCATATCCAGCTTCTCATCCACCGTAATCCCCAGGTCCTTTCTGCTGAACTGCTGCTTAGCCAGTTGGTCCTCAGCCTGTATGAGTGCTTGGGATTCTTCTGTCCTAAATGCATGACTCTGCACTTGTCCTTGTTGAACCTCATCAGATTTCTTTTTTTCCCAGTTTGTAATTCTGAAGAAGATGGCATACATTTTAAACTCAATTTCACAAGAACATTGTATTTGAAACTACTAGATTTCTTTAAAAATAAAAGCATTTTCTATGAAATTATCACATCAGAATCCTTATCCTGGAGTCACATTACAAAAACAATTCTAAAACTCATGACTTACAGAACTGCTTTTCTGGGCTCCTTTTCAAGATTATAGTTAAAGAAAGCTATGTGAGTATACAGGTTGTTTTAGCTTCTACCTATTTAGCTCACTTTCTCCCCCAATAACGAAGTTGGAAATCGGTCTTTATCTTTTTTTCTCTTCTGCTGGTCAACCCCAATATCTCATCAGTATGTCATTTCTTTTAGTGAGATGAAACATAGCATTTAAATTATTGAATGTTGAAAGCCACATGATCAAGGAGAATAAAGGCCACACTTGCCAGCTATTCGTAGAGAACAAGAAAAACAAGTAATATGTCCTTATCGGTTTTGTATAACTAATAAAAGTTTGTATAGCAGTGTCCTGATAGTCAAAGTGTGTTTGGTGAGTTAGAAGAGGTAGGTTTAAAAGAAGCAATCAGTGTATGTTTTTTCTTAAAAATGTTAATAAGTGTGACTGAATTTTAAAGCAGAATAATATTTTTCTAGCTTAGGTAAAACAAAAAAAGCAGTCGTGTAGCACTTTAAAGACTAACAAGAGCTTTTGTGGAGCAGATCATATTCTGAAAGCGAATTGGCATGACCATTACATAACAGGGATACGTGAAAAAAGACAAACTGACAAATCAGCTACATAGAACAGAAGGTGGGGGTGAGGGAGGGGAAGTGACAAGGAAGGAGGAAAAGCTTGTTTGCTTTACACATTTGACAGCACTTTCTGTAGGAAAATGTAGTTGTAAATAAGGATGTGAAAGTGTAACTGTACACAGTTAACCAGTGCACCTCGGCTCATCAGGTAATCTTCACGGTTACATGCAGGCTTCTGGTACGCGTGGGGTGGTGGCTTAAAAGCTGGCTGCCTACATGCCCTGACTCCCGGGTAGCCACCTCCCCCCTTCTCTCCCTCCCATGCTGCTGCCTTTGTATTAGAGTCAGCAGGGCAAGGGGCAGGCCTTCCCTCCCCCACAATGTGTAACTGAAATTCTCCACTGTTACATGTTTAGTTATTTAAATGCTTTTAACATCCCTAATTATAAACCCACAAGAATGGTAAGAACATAAGAATGGCAATACTGGGTCAGACCAAAGGTCCATCTAGCCCAGTATCCTGTCTTCTGACAGTGGCCAATGCCAGATGCCCAAGAGGGAATGAATAGAACAGAATCATCAAGCAGTCCCTCTCCCATCACCCATTCCTAGCTTCTGATAGAGAGGCTAGGGACAGCATTCTTACCCATCCTGGCTAATAGCCATTGATGGACCTAATCTCCATGAATTTCTCATTCCTTCTATTAAAGTCCTGGTCTTCACAACATCCTCTGGCAAGGAGTTTCACAGGCCGACTGTGTGCTGTGTTAAGAAAAACTTCTTTTTGTTTCTTTTAAATCTGCTACCCTATTAATTTCATTTGGTGACCACTAGTTCTTCTTTGAGTGATGTCCCCAGGGGTGCTCCACAGTTGGTGTCAGGCTCGTCCCGGCACCACGGATTGGAGACTCATGAAGCAGTGATTGGGCAGGCTGCACATGCGCGAGTGAAGAGTGGTGTTCCTGCCTTTGAAGTAGCGTGTGCAACCCGCTTTCTCCTCATTTCCTTCTTTGCCACCCTCCCCTATGGATGGAGCTCAGTCCTTTCCTCCTCAGTGTGCTCTGCATAACAAACAAGATTGAGTGCCTTAGGGTATGTCTACATTTGCACCCTAGTTCGAACTAGGGATGCAAATGCAGGCATTCGAAATTGCTAATGAAGCGGGGATTTAAATATCCCGCGCTTCATTAGCATGATCTCGCCAGCGCGCGAGTTCGAATCACAGCTGATTCAAACCAGGAAGTGCGTGCCGGGACGCGTTAGTTCGAACCAAACCCCTTGGTTCGAACTAACGTTACTCCTCATTTTTTGAGGAGTAACGTTAGTTCGAACCAAAGGGTTTGTTCGAATTAACGCGTCCCAGCGCGCACTTCCTGGTTCGAATCAGCTGTCATTCGAACTAGTGCTCTGGCAAGATCATGCTAATGAAGCACGGGATATTTAAATCCCTGCTTCATTAGCAATTTTGAATGCTTGCATTTGCATTCCTAGTTCGAACTAGGGTGCAAGTGTAGACATACCCTTAGTCTGAAACTACTCAGAGCGTCTTTCTTTCTTTAAACAGAAACAAAGAAGAAGAAAAAAAAAGCCACCAGCAGTGTTTACCCCCGCACAGCGGCAAGCCGTGGCAAACGAGAACCAAAAAAAAAAATAGAGACATACAAACCAACTAATAAAAAAACAAGGCAGCTCAGGCCACTCAATTTGCATGGCATAGTCACGTGCAATGTAGGGTATGTCTACATTTGCACCCTAGTTCGAACTATGGATGCAAATGCAGGCATTCGAAATTGCTAATGAAGCGGGGATTTAAATATCCCGCGCTTCATTTGCATGATCTCGCCAGTACACTAGTTCGAATCACAGCTGGCAGACATATACCAGGCTTTCCTAAGGACAGGAGATGTGGAAAATGCTGGAATTCTATGCCAGCCTCTGATGCCCACAGCGAATGTATACGCTGTTTGGGGGACACACATGTACTGCAAAAATGTGTCCATTGCCACAGTTTGACAGGGAGAGCACTCAAGGAAAGAGAGCTTGCAGTCCGCACACCATCCATTGACAAAGCCCTTGACCCCCATAGCTATAATGGGGGCAATAAGGGCTCAAGCGCAAAATCTCCTCAGGGCAATCCCTCCAGCCCTTTACCTCAGAAAACATGGTCAAGGACCAGACCCTCACCAGCCCACTCTCTCTATTGAAAACATTAGGGAATAGCGGTTTTGTATGCTTGTATACAACTAGAAGATATTATTCTCGCAACTTTTAAAACAATCTGTATAACAGACTAGGGATGTAATAGTATAGTCGATTAACCAATGAGCAAAAGCTTATCGGTTAATGCTATAGACTGTATGCTCTTCTTTCCCCCCCCCATCCCCCACCCCCTTGCTTCCTGCTTGCCAGTACATTTTTTAGCAGGCTGGCCAGCAACCTGGCTTATTCCTGGTGCACACTGGGTCCGGGACCTATCCCCCGCTGTGGCTTTCCATTTAAAGTGTATTAGGAGCCAAGTGAGCAGGCAGCCCGGCTCAGTTCTGGCTCACGCCAGGTCCGGAATCTCAGACACCACTACCACCCAAGACAAGGGCTGCTGCCACCTCATGCTGCTGCTTCTATATCAGAGGCAACAGCTTGGGGCAACAGGCAGCCAGTCTGAGAGAGGGGAGCTGGTTTTTAAACTGGCTCCTCTCGCAGACCAGTTCCCACCTAGCACTCCCGCAGCACGGAGTGCGGGGGGGCTCCTTGGGAGTGGAGCGGAGCACAGTAGCTGCTGGCCCCACCCCTAGGGACTATAGAGTAGTTGAGTAGCTGATAAGAATTCATGAGATTAATCTACTATTCGATTAACCGATATGTAACAGATTTTCAGACATGGCCAGAACTTTTTTTTTTGAAAAGGAATTAAAACTTAAATTTGAAAAATTATCATTTAGTAGCTTTTCATGTAACATCCAACAATTTATTTTATGTTAACACATTCTTTTTTATTAGTTCTTTGGAAAGTCAGCTCTCCATAAACTTGTTGTGTTTTATTACAGTTGTATTTTATCAGAGTAATAAGGTCGGGTTACAGTCATATGTCCTGTATTAAACCTTGTAAAACAGATTCTGCTTAAGCTTATAATAAAATAAAACTAGTCCTTTATTTTTTTGGTTACACATCAAATGGTTAAAATGACCTGAAGAGAGCTTAGTTGTTGGCAGTGAGCCTTAGATAGAAATTGTGTGTGCTGATGCTGGTGAAATTTAAATATGTAACTGAAGAACCAAACATACTGGTATTAGATGAACATTTTGAAAAGGCTGACCACAAGTAGTGTTTTTAGTGTGAAATATATTTTTCTTTTTCAAATATTGTTTTAAAATGTTGTGGAGCAAACTGAATGAGAAGAAGTAGTAGTAGTCTCTCTGTTGTATATTCACACCAAAGTAAATGTTTGTATTTAAGATAAATAATATCTTTATGTTTTTCAAAGTGTGAGTATTAAGCAAATATTGGATTCAGTTTGGTTTGCCACAACTTACTTTATTTAGGTTTATTTAGCGTCTTGCATCAAAGTGTATTTAAATAAAATACATGCCAGAGCATGAAGTCTTCCTGATGTTAATTTTTTTCTAAATTATCTATTAGTTCTTTATTTCAACAAAGTTGTTGTTTTTATCAATATACAAAAGTAATAGGATAGAAGGAACAATCAGGTTTTCAGATTTAGAGTTGCATGTGACTTTTAAAGGTTATGTTGAATGGCATTAGTAAAAATATATGGAAATGTGGTGACAAAAGTTGTTTGTAATTGAGTGTAAGTAAATTTAATGCTAGCTAGCTAGTATTAAAAATAAAATTTAAAAAAGACAAAAATATCCCAGAATGGATTACATACAAGAATCAGATTAATATTTATGTGTTTGCCGCTAGAAAGATTATATATATTGGAGACTCTAAGAACAACTTTATGGATAGTGGAATGGTCTTAATTTTTTGAAGTGTGTTATGAAATAAATTTAAGACATGCATTGTTACATAATTGCTGTTCATCCTGAAATAAATGAATACAATGTACATTCTTCTAGTTACTTAAAACATGGATTGGCAATATCTTAGAATACTAAAACTGGAAGAGACCTTGTGTGGACCAGTTAGGGATGTTGGCTCACACTGGTCCGGGATGCTGCGCCTCTGCATTTTTAATAAGTAAGAGCCCAGTGGCTCTTACTACATTTAAAATGCAGAGCCATAGCGTGGGTGGCTCCCAGAGCCAGCACAAGCCAGTACTGCTTAGTCCCAGCTCAAGCCGGTGTTTGGATCTACCTCCACTGCGATTCTGAAGAGCGCCCTTATCGACTAACTATGTAGTCGATACAAATTGTCATTAGGTCCAGTACCCTGAACTCACGGCAGGACCAAACACCATCTAGATTGGAGTGGAGAACCTTTCTTGGGTTGGGGGCCGCACACAAGTGAGAAGCAAATAGGGGGGAAAACCTTCACTGATATGGTCCCTGACTGAGAAGGAGAAAGACACTCCCCACATTCCCCTTGCACGCCAGAGCCTAGGGGGGCCCAGGCTAGTAGATTTTGTGTGCTCCAGCCCCATAGTGGGGGGAGGACCTGGAGCACCAGCGTGGGCTTCCCAATACCGGTGGAGGAGCCCTGAGCCTCTGGGGCCAAATTCAGGCAAGCAGGGGGCCGCATCTACCCCCTGGGCCTTAGTTTCCCCACCCCGATGTAGATTGTCCCTGACAGATGTTTTCCTAACCTGTTTTTAAAATTCTCCAATGATGGAGAT
Source organism: Rafetus swinhoei (assembly GCA_019425775.1). Classification (NCBI taxonomy): domain Eukaryota; kingdom Metazoa; phylum Chordata; order Testudines; family Trionychidae; genus Rafetus; species Rafetus swinhoei. Next base: position 8,401,324 of record CM033438.1, read on the forward strand.
TCCACAACCTCCCTAGGAAATTTATTCCAGTGCCTAATCACCCTGACAGTTGGGAAGTTTTTCCTAATGTCCAACCTTAAAACTCCCTTGCTACAATTTAAGCCCTGTCATCAGAGCTTAAGGAGACTGATTTTTCTCCCAGCAGTGCGGGGTGGCATGCGGGAGCCGGTACATAAGGACAGCTGGTTTAAAAACTGGCTTCCTGCACAGACTGGCTCCTGCCTGCTGTCCTGTCCATTGGACGTGGAGTGTCCAAGCTTCCCACGCACAGAGGCGCAGAAGCCCCTGTCCACAGGGGGGTCTGAGCTCCCCACCAACAGACACTGTTGCCACAAAGCAGCATATGTCCGCAGTGGGCCTAGGCTCGCCAGGGACAGAGGCTGCTTCATGGGATGCCAGAGGCAGCAGCGTGGGGGTTGGAGGTAGGTGGGTCTGTATCAGAGGCAGCAACGTATGGGGGAAGGAGGGCAGGCAGATCCGGTGCTCGTGGGGAGCCAGCTTAAAGCTGGCTCCCCATAGGCACTAGCTCCTGCCTCTGGAGGGAATCCATGTAGTAGACAGGATTAACTGATAAGCTCAAGCTTATCGGTTAATCATGTAGTTGTCTACATGTTGACATCTGTACTTGTAACAGCCTTTTAGGTACTTGAAAGCTATTATCATGTCCCCTCTCAGTCTTCTCTTTTCCAAACTAAGCAAACCCAGTTCCCCAGTTCTTTCAATCTTCCCTCATAGCTCATGTTTTGTAGACCTTTAATCATTCTTGTTGTTCTTCTCTGAAATTTCGCCTATTTCTCCATATTTTTCCTGAAATGTGGTGTTTAGAACTGGACACAGTACTTTAGTTGAGGCTTAATGAGCGCCGAATAGAGCGGAATGATTACTTCTTGTGTCTTGCTCACAACACTCCTGTTAATGCATCCCAGAATGTTTGCTATTTTTTGCTACAGACTCACATTTAGCTTGTGATTCCTTGATCCTTTTCTGCAGTACTTCTTCCTAGGCAGTCACTTCCCATTCTGTATGTGTGAAACTGATTGTTCCTTCATAAGTGGAGTTCTTTGCATTTTGTTCTTATTGAACTTCATCCTATTTATCTCAGACCATTTCTTCAGTTTGTCCTAATCATTTTGAATTATAAGCATATCCTCCAAAACACTTGCAACCCCTCTCAGCTTGGTATCATCCACGGACGTTATAGGTATGTTTTTTATGCCTTTATCTAAATTGTTAATGAAAATACTGAACAGAACTGGTCCCAAAACAGATTCCTATTTAACCCTTCTTGTTATTCCCTTCCAGCATGACTGAACCGTCGATAACTACTCTCTTAGGCATGTCTACACTGTGACACTATTTCAGGATACTTCCGGTATCCTGAAATAGCTATTCCATGTCTTGACAGCGCTCCCGTTATTTCGAAATATCTTTCAGAATAATGGGCAGGCTATTCTTACATCCCTGTAAATCTTATTCCACGAGAATTAAGGGACATTTTAGAATAGCAGTTTATTTCAAAATTATGACAATGCCAAATTTCAAAATAAGCTATTTCAAAATACCCTCGAAATAAGCTACACAATTTGCGTAGCCCAAATTGGTAGCTTATTTCGAGCTAAGGGCGCAGTGTAGACAAACCCTTAGAATGATTATCCAGCCAATTATACTCCCACATTATAGTAGCCCTATATATGTTGTATTTCCCTAGTTTATGGATAAGAAGGTCATGTGAGACTATATCAGATGGTTTGCTAAATTCTAGTATAACATGTCTACTGCTTTCCCCTTATCTGCAAGGCTTGTGAATATCTTATTAGTTATGTAAAGATAAGCCTATATATATATATTGTAGTGGGTCAGAGTAGCCACCCACTAACCCGAAGGGGGCAGAGCCCCTCCCTGAGCCTTGGTGGGTAGCACCTGGCCCTAGCAACTCACCTGGGCAGAAGCCAGGAGGTGGGACCAGGGATATAAAAGGCCTGCAAAAAAGGCCAGTCAGGCCCCAGCCAGCAAGGAAGCCAGAAGCCTCCCCAGCACAACCAGGTAAGGAGCTAGACCATGAGGAAGCTGACGACCGGCCTGGGCCACCAGGCCCACTACTGGAGGATTGCCCGGAGAGTTTATCTCGCCAGAGGACTCCAAACCACGCTGTCCAGAGGACTTGCCCTGGATTCAGGGGACAAGTCCTGAGGGGGGAAATGGAAACAGCCCAGGGATAGCTGACCTCAGTCTAACAGAAGGTGAGTGGGTTGCGGTATGGACCCCCATTGACCAAGCAGCAGAAGGTCAGTGTGTTTCGGTATAGATCCCTGCTGACCCAGCAGTTGTCTGCTCTGCTGTTGGGACGCAGTGGAGTGGATGGGCCTGCGTCCCCTCTGCCACCCCACTCTCGGGTGGCAGTCTCCCCCCTTGGCTGTTCCTGTTCAGCCACCTGCATCTGCCGGACCCCCACTTGAGCAAGGGGACCCAGCTGGAGCTGTTGCAAATGGGCCTTGAGCCATTTATAAACTGCTTTACTGTTGCCCCGCCCTGAACCAGGGCTTGGGCATACAAACTGTTTCTCTGCAGCCCCGGCCTGAACCAGGGCTCAGACTTATAACTGCTTCCTGGTATTAACTGTCTAGTTGCCTGTTACTCCTCTTTGATGTAGGGTTGGGCCTGTGGATGGTCCTTGGGCTGTATTGTCGGCCCGCCTAGAACAAGGGCGGGCGTGTAAAGACTTTTTACTATAGACAGGGTTCTGTGTAGTGGGTCGGAGTGGCCACCCACTGACCCCAAGGGCGAGGAGCCCCTGCCTTTGTGCGCCCCACTGGGCTATATATATGTAGATATCTAGCAAAATGATCAGTTTTCATATCACTGGTTCACCATCTTTTTTGCTATATGTAGGTCATAGTGTTATGACCTTGCTGCATAATAAGATAGCTGAATCACTTGGATTATAAAATAATAAGCATCTTCTATAACTATGATATTATGATGTTTAGAGAAAAAGATGAGGGTACACATGCTTCTTAAACCTGAATTAGTTTATTTAGAAAATCATTTTAAGAAAGCATTTTTGTGTGGAATATTTTTATACTGCTTAAGCCACTAAGGGTATGTCTAGACTACAGGGATTTTTTGAAAAAAGTGGCCTTTTTTCCAAAAATCTTAACCTGCGTCTAGACTGCCGCCGCATTCTGTCAACAGTAAATCGAAAGAACGCGGTGGTTTTGTCGACCGTGGAAAAGCTCGTTTTACAAGGAATAACACCTTTTTTCGAAAGTGCTCTTTCAAAAAAAGGCGCTATGTAATGCAAACTGTGCTTTTTCAAAAGAGAGCATCCAGACTGCCTGGGTGCTCTCTTTCGAAAAAGCGGCTTGCTTTTTCGAAAGTACTGATTGTAGTCTAGACACTCTTTTTCTAAAGAGGCGTGTAATCTAGATGTAGCCTAAGGGTTAACAGTTATGTGTATATTGAACCAGTTCACATATGTCATCCCTAATATGGGTAAATAATAATGTTTTCATATTAGAAGGAACTAAGTCTGATACAGTGCAGAAGAAATAATGAGGAAGAAAAAAGTGTCAAGTTTAGTTTTCATGAACTTATATCAGTAGTGTTTGGGAAAAGTTTCCAAAAGTACCTTAGGGTGGATTTTTTTTTTTAACTGTGAATAAGTGACAGGATGGTCAGATGAAGTAGAACCTCAGAGTTATGAACACCAGGGTTATGAACTGAAAAGTCAAACACACACCTCATTTGGAGCCACAATCAGGCAGAAGCAGAGATACAAAGAGGTGGGAGGGTGGGGGGGAAGCAAATACAGTACAGTGCTGTGTAAAGGCAAAGTTTAAAAAAAAAATTGACAAGGTAAATACGCTTTCTGTGCATGTTTCCTTTAAATTAAAATGGGGAGGGAGTTAAGATGGCTAAACTCCCTCTCCAGTTTCTTCTTACCACTAGAGACCATTCGCTGGAACTTTCCTGTGCTTGTCTTCAATGAGTGCATTAGCAGTTAGCTGTCCTAGACTGTTGCCAATAGTTAATAATTATAGTTCATTTGTAATTAGTATAGTTTGTTAGTAGTTAGATTTGGCTCTTTGGTGGGGTCACTTTCCCTCCATTGAGTCCCTCAACACCAGCGCATACCTAGGTCACTAGGCTTGAAAAACTATGCATCTTCATGCTTGAAGTGTCTTGGTGACACTTCAAGAGAGATGACATCAGAGAGTCATCAGAGAGATAAATTTGCAAGACCTTCAGACCCAGAACTTTGAAAGATAGAGCTCAGAATCTGAAAGTGATCCTAATAGAAGCAACTCTTCAACCTCACTCAGAACAGGGACTTCAGACCCATTGCTGAGCACATCATCCTCAGTGCGGAGGGCTTGGGTGCCATTAGCTGACCTGGCACCAAGTAAAGATAAGACATCCAAGTACCGAACAACCACACCAAAAGATCCCCAGCTGATACACAGGTCCTGGTCTCTATCCCCAGTGCCTCAGAAAAAGAAGAGGCATGACAGGGGTTGCTCTCCCATTTCCAAGCATAGAGAGTCAATAAGTGTGAGTCTTGAACAGTGCCACATCATGGATGCCATGCCTCCGCACAATTTGCATTGATGCCTACCAATGGTCAGTAGCTGAGTCCACAACTTCTCATCACTACTTCTGAGCAAGGAGCTACAGCTCCCTTCCAATTCTGTGCCCTGCAGGACCCCATGCATACAACAGTAGTGTTTTCCCCACCAAGGCTTGAAAGACGCAAACAGATGGACTTGCTAGAACAGACAGGTACAGGGTGTCGGCATTTCTAGCCCCCAGGGAGGAGACGCCGGGGCATTGTGGGAAGTGCTGGCTGCTTAGCCTAGTGGGCAGAGCCTGTGAGGTGTTGACTGGCTCCACACTGGCCACGTTTGGGTCTGGCGCTGCGGCTGGGCAGCCCTGCCTCTGTCCCGCATGGAGTGATGGACTCCCGTGTGGGGGTCAGCCCTTCTGGGAATCTAGGACAGTGCTCTCAGACTCCTGTCCATTTTTGTCTCTCGTGTCCGGCCTGACTCGCCCAGCTCCCCACCCACCGCAGGTTGGAGTGCTCATATAATGGTGGTCTTTTGATGTGCGTTTTAGTAGTTAAATTCCTGGACTGTCATTGCTCATTAAAAGTGCTGTCATATGGGTGAAAATCGGGTAAATATTGCATTTTATTAATATCAGCAGAACTGACTTAAAGGGGGATTGTGTGTTGTATAGTCTTGCCTTAATCTTTGTATTCATGCCCATCCATGTCAAAGAAGCTATATGCATATATATTCGCATGTATATGCAACCACACTTAAGTTGAGACCTGCAAGTATGTACTGTACGTACTGTAAGTATCATTGTGGCCACCGGGGCTTCCATACTTGAGTAGCCCTGCAGTATGGGAAGGAAGTGGGCAGCCCTCGGTGGAGAAACAACTGATTAAGGACTATTTAGAGAAGTTAGTCATACATAAATCCATGGGGCCGGATTTAATGCATCCAAGGGTGCTGAGGGGGTTGGCATATATCATTGCAGAGCTTTTGGCCATTATCTTTGAAAATCGTGGAGAATGCGGGAAGTCCCAAACGATTGGAAAAAGGCAAATGTAGTGCCCAACAATCCAGTGAACTACAGACCTGTCAGCTTCACCTTAGTCCCTGGAAAAATTATGGAGGGAATCCTCAAGGAATGCATTTTAAAGCACTTGGAAGAGAGGAAACTGATCAGGAATAATCAACATGGATTCACCAAGGGCAAGTCATGCCTGACCAACCTGATTGCCTTCTTTGAAGAGGTAACTGGCTCTATGGACATGGACAAGTCAGTGGATGTGATATACCTTGACTTTAGCAAAGCTTTTGATATGTAATTCTTACCAGCAAGTTAAGGAAGTATGGATTGGATAAATAGATTGCAAAATGGATAGAAATATGACTAGATTGTCGGGCTCAATGGCTTAATGTCTGGTTGGTTTCAAGTGGAGTGCCCCAAGGATCAGTTCTAGAGTCGGTCTTGTTTAACATCTTTATTAATGACCTGGATGAGGGGACAGATTGCACCCTCAGCAAGTTTGCGGATGACACTAAACTAGGGAGAGAGGTAGATACATTGGAGGGTATGGTTAGGGTCTCTAGAGTGACCTAGACAAATTGGAGGATTGGACTAAAAGAAATCTGAAGAGGTTCAACAATGACAAGTGCAGAGTTCTGCACTTGGGATTGAAGAATCCCAAACGGCTACAGGCTGGGGACCACTGGCTAAGCAGAAGTTCTGAAGAAAAGGACCTGGGGATTACAGTGGATGAGAAGCTGGATATGAGTTAACAGTGTGCCCTTGTAGCCAAGAAGGCTAATGGCATATTGGGTTGCATTAGTAGCAGCGTTTCCAGCCGATCTAGAGAAGTGATTATTCCCCTTTATTTGGCACTGGTAAGGCCACATCTTGAGAACTGCATCCAATTCTGAGCCCCCACTACAGAAAGGAATTAGATGCATTGAAGAGAGTCCAGTGGAGAGTCCAGTGGAATGAAAATTATTAAGGAGCTGGAGCACATGACCTATGAGGAGAGGCTGTGAGATTTGGGCTTCTTTAGTCTGCAGAAGAGAAGAATGAGGGGGGGATTTGATAGCAGCCTTTTAACTACCTGAAGGAAGGTTCCAAAGAGGATGGAGAGATGCTGTTTTCAGTAGTGACAGATGACAGAATGAGCAGCAATGGTCTCAAGTTGCAGTGGGGGAGGTCTGGGTTGAATATTAGGAAAAAAACTATTTCACTAGGAGGGTGTTGAACCACTGGAATGGGTTACTTAGGGAGGTGGTAGACTCTTCATCTCTTGAGGTTTTTTAAGTCCCGGCTTGACAAAGTCTGGGCTGGGATGATTTAGTTGGGGTTGGTCCTGCTTTGGGTAGGGGACTAGTCTCAATGACCTCTTGAGGTCTCCTCCATCCTTATTATTCTATGAGAATGGTTAGTTGCCCTCTATCCTGTGGCACGCCAGCAGTGATGACCTGTTTCCCAATGCTGAGTCATGGTGCCATGCCAGCATCCTCACCGCCTTTGTGCTCACAAAACCCCAGTTGTGACCCTTCTGTGGTCAGGAGTATGGCTTGGTCCTTCAATACTTGGTCCTTAGCATTGTAGGCCTCAGAGTCAGAGTCTGACTCTTAGAGATCCAGCAGAAACAGAGGCAGGAGGAGGAGATTCTCCTCCGGGCAGCGGTGATGGCAGAATTTACGGAGCTGTTGCCACAAGAGTCTCATTGAATTAAAAAAATTAATATTCAGCCATGGTGTGGGAGGGCAAATTGATCTCCAGGGCATCTTTGCAAGAAGTCCAGTGTGCAGTTGATGTAGCCACAAGAATTATGACCACAGGTATCACCATGAGACTGGCCACAGATATGAGGTCCAACAAACAATTCAGGATCTCTCCTTTGAAGGACTGTCAGTCTTTTCAGAGAAGATGTTTAAGAGGCTCCATAGCCTCAGTGACTCAAGACCAATGCTCAAGTCCCTGGGGATTCGCACATACACACCTGTCAGGAGAAACATTTCTCCCCTGATCCTCCACCGCGACCATACCAGCCCCAAGGTTGTCATGTGGGCCATCATAGGAGGATTAGGAGTATCAGGATGTGCCCTAATCAGTCAGGACAGTGTTCAGTCCAAAAAACTGTCATCGGGCCATAAGCAGGCCTTTTGAAAGTGTGATCGAAGGCAACGCACCAGTCATACAGCTGGATCCACCTCACCGTCTCATCTTGATTGTCTTCCTTTCTACTGTGCTTTGTCCCATATCATGTTGGACTGCTGGTTCCTATGCACGAAGAACTCCATGTTCTCTGGGACCATTCCAACCTAGTTCTTCACATCAAAGTCAGGGAACTAAAAGCAATTTGTCTGGTTTTCCAGTCCCACCTAGCAGGGCACTGTGTCTGTTAGTATGGACAATACAACAGCGATGTTGTATATCAAGAAACAGGGGTGCCCTCCAGTGTTTCCTCTACGCTGTGTGGCAGCACAGCCCCACAGCTGCTTAATCAGCCCCACCCAGTCAGAGGCTCATGGCTCTGTGCATGGAGCTGACTGACTGGGTGGGACTGATTACGCAACTGCAGGGATGTGCTGCCACACAACTTAGAGGGAACACTGGTGTCCACTCCTCTTCCCTGTGCTGAGAAGCCCTCATGCCATGGGACTTGTTCATAAAATACCTGCAAGCATCATACCTACCAGGGCTGCAGAACGAGCTGGTGGATCACCTCAGCAGGTTCTTCCACAGTCACAAGTGGTCACTCCACACAGACAATGTGACATCAATTTTCAACAGGTGGGGTCATCCCCAAATAGATCTCTTTACCACAAATCACAACAAGAAGTGCCATTAGTTCTGCTCATTCTAGAATCACAGTCCGGACTCAGGCCCACAGATATGTTCAGCCTACATTGTAGGGATTCCCTCTTATATACCTTCCTTCTTATTCCACTCCTGACAAAGTCCTCATCAAGATCAAGAGAGATAGAGACTGAGTCATTCTCATAGCTCCAGCCTGGGCCCGCCAGCATTGGTACACCTCTCTGCTGGACATGTTGGTAAAGAACCCAGTTTTGTTCCCTCTAGTTCCAGACTTTCTCACACAAGATCAATGTTGCCTATGCCAAGTGGAAGTGGTTTTCAATCTGGTCAGCGCATCAGGGTTAATACTTTACCTTAATACTGGCCATGTAGGACTACTTGTTTCACCTTAAACAACAAGGTCTAACAGTTGAATCTATTAGGGTCCACCTAGCTGCAATATTGGCGTTCCATCCTGGGATGTTTAGATACTCAGTGTTCACAAACCCCATGGTACACCATTTTCTGTAAGGCCCAGAGAGGCTTTATTCTTGGTTTCACCAGTCTTGTCGAGACTAATGGGTCCACCATTTGAGTCTCTGGCCTTGGTTACCTCCTCTATCTTTCTTGTAGCATTGTTGGTGGCATTTCTGCGAGGAGGGTGTCCGAGCAAGGGCTCTTGCATCGGAGCCACCTTATATGGTTTTCCGTAAGGACAATGTTCAGTTGCAGCCCCATCCAGATTTCCTCCTAAAGGTGTCGAGTATCAGAGAGGTAGCCATGTTAGTCTGAATCTACTTCAGTTAGTCTATAAGGTGCCACAGGACTCCTCGACGCTTCTCCTAAAGGTGGTCTCACAGTTCCATATGAGCCATGACTTCTTACGCGTGGTCTAACTCCAGTGCCAGGGAACAAAGTCTCCACTCCCTAGATGTTCATAGGGCTTAACATTCTATATAGACAGAAAAAAATCGTTCAGAAAGTGACACAAGAGCTTATCCCTGAAAACTAGATATGATAGCCAGCTAAAGGAAGAATGGATTTCTAAATGGAATTTTCTAATGGAACTACTTCTGTCACTATTATTACTAATTAATTTGTTTAATGTAGATGGTGTGCTCAGTGCTGTATGATACTCAAAAATAGAGTTTTTGTTTTTAGATGTTTTCAGTAAAGAGATAACTTCTATAAACTAACTTTCAGAAATTATGCCTTTCAGAATCACTATAGTGATTTAGGCTGTATTTAGTCTGTAGATTAAAAAAAGGGGTGGGGGTGCACAAAAAGAAAATGTCCACACTGCTTGTTTTTGCACAAAAACCCCAGCGCAAAAATGGATCTGCAGAGAATATGCAAATGATATTGTCTCATGCAAATGAGTCCCTCGTTTGCATATTTTTTTCTGAGAAAACTCATAGTGTAGACCAGGGGTCTCCAACCTTTTTAACCATGAGATCATTTTTTAAATGTAAGTGCAATCCAAGATCTACCTCAAACCCAAACACTCTTGCCCCCCCGCCTCCTTTGTGCCCCTTCTCCGAGGCCTCGCCCCTGCTCACTCCATCCTCCCTCCCTCTCTCCCCCATCCTCCCTCCCTTTCATCAGGGAGGAGCAGCAGGTTGGGATGCAGGCTCGGGTCTTGGATTAAGGGATTTGGGGCTCTGAGGGTACGTCTACACTAGCCCCCTAGTTCGAACTAGGGAGGCTAATGAGGGCGACCGAAATTGCAAATGAAGCACGGGATTTAAATATCCCGTGCTTCATTAGCATGTTCGGCGATCGCCATTTTGGAAACTGACTAGTCCGGAATAACTGCCCGCGTCTACGCCCTGCAGAGAAGCGTGATTCCGAGATAAACCCCTTAGTTTGAATTAACAGTTAAACCTCATTCCATCGCGCTTCTCTGCCGCGTGTAGACGCGGGTAGTTATTCCGGGCTAGTCAGTTTCCAAAATGGCGACCGGCCGGGAACATGCTAATGAAGCACGGGATATTTAAATCCCGTGCTTCATTTGCAATTTCAGTCGCCCTCATTAGCCTCCCTAGTTCGAACTAGGGGGCTAGTGTAGACGTACCCTGAGCTGAGCTTGGGGCAGGCAATTGGGGTGCCAGAGGGGTTTCTAGGTGCAGGCTCTGGGAGGCTGTTTGGATGCAGGGGTGCTCAGGGCTAGGGCAAGGGCTTGGGGTGCAGGAGAGGGTTCGTGACTGAGGTAGGGTTTCAGGATGTGGGCTCCGACTGGGCACCGCTTACCTCAGGTGGCTCCTGGGTGGTGGTGCAGTGGGGCTAAGACAGGTTCACCCCTACCCTGGCCCTGCACCACTCCCTAAAGCAGCCAGCAAACTCCATCCCAAGTTCTGTTGTGTCCCCCACCCTGCTCTGTGGAGATAGGATACAGGGTGGTAGAGAGGGCACCTTGACATCAGTGCCCTCTTCTCCCTCCCCTATCCTGCCCAGCAAGCAAGAGGCTCCGGGGGGTGGGGAGAGGCAGCTCCAAGGCAAAGGGCAGGAGATGAGCAGCAGTAGGGGGAGGGGCAGCTGAAGTGCTGGCACTTGATAGCCTCTTGGCCAAACCAGTCGGGATCACCTGTCAGAGGCTCCAAGATCTACCAGGAGATCCCGATCGACTGGTTGGTGATCACTGGTGTAGACGTAGCCTGCATGTATAGGGTTGGAGATGTTAATTGAAAGGAAAGCTCAGATAGGAAATCAGTTCACATTTGGTTTCAGAATACCCTTTAAGTTTCTGTGTGTGCACGCTGCATAGTATAGATTCCAAAATAATGTACCTATCATAAGACTTTCCAAGAACTATGTTTAGAAGAAACAACCATAGAGTAGGCAAAATATGTATGATCACACCTACAAGATATATGCTTTTTATAAATAAAACTCACTAGTTGCATTGGGCTTTTCCAGGAAAAATTACCAAAATAAATAATTGTCACAAGTAAGGAAAATTTCATCTTAAACCATTGTAAAGGAAAATCTAAGGCGGGGTGGGATACCATTTTTGAGTTGGAAGCCACTGACCCACAGAAAAATTATTTGGGACTTGCACAAAAGTGAGAACACTCTGAGGTAGGGCCAAAAATGACTTCAATATGTGAGAGGAAGCTGCTGGGAAGTGGGCTTGGAGTGGAAGGGCTGGACAGGAGGGAGGGTGCAGGAGTGGGTTGAAGGTTTGTGGGTCTGGGAGGATGGTAGGGTGCAGGAGTGGGCTAAGGAAGGAGGGCTGAGTGAGAGGGTAGGGTGCAAGAGTGGAGTGGAGGTACAGGGTCTGAGCAGGAGGGAGGACACCGGGCTACAGCACCAGCCCACTCCCTGATTCTGGGAGGGGAGCCCCTTGCCTTGGGGGCCAGATCAAGGCAAGCCAAGGGCTACATCTGGCTCCCGGGCTGTAGGTTCCTGTGATCTAAGGCAGTGGTTCTCAAACTGCAGTCCCCGAACCATGAGTGGTCCATGGCTGCCTTCCAGGTGGTCCACAGCTCAAGCTCAACTCCCCCTCTCCCCGCATCAGGAAGCCCACGTTGGTGCTCCAACCTCACACCACCACCACCCCACAAATACATGAGATTGGAGTACCAGCACTGGCCAGACCCCCCAATATCACCCTGTCCCTCTCCCAGCCAGACCTCCCCACCAGCACCCTTCTCCTGCCCCCTCTCTCCAGCCAGATCCCCACCAGCACCCTGGCCCCAGACCAGACATCCACCAGCACCCTGCTCCTGCCCCCTCCCCCTAGCCAGACCTCCCACCAGAACCCTGCCCCCTCCCGCTGGCCAAACCCCCAGTAGCACCCTGCTCCTGCTCCCTGGCCAGACACCCACCAGCATCCTGCTCCTGCCCCCCTTCCTCCTGGCTAGACACCTATCCCTAGCTTGCTCCCGTATCCTACTTTCCACCCAGATTCTGCACCCCCATCCCTGTCCCACTCACTGGCAGCCCTGTCCCGCACACTGGATCCCCTCATTTTTAGGCCTACGTCAGTGTAGAGAGGCCCACAATATCCACTAACCCTGGAATCCCAGAGGAGTTAATCTGGCCTGAAGCCTTGAACCTTAGTCCTACCTTCCCCCCTTCCTGCCCATGGGGCTGGAGTGCCAGGGGAGTGAAATGTCTCAGTTGGGGCCACATCAGTGAGGCTTAGGAAGGTTTGGAGGGGTTGATTTTTGGATCTCACTTGTGTGGTCCCCGACTGATTTTTCTGTGGGTCAGTGGCCCCTAACCCAAAACAGGTTCCCCACCCCTCCCATAAATAAAGACAATGCTGAAACGTTTTGTGTTGGACATAATATTTTATTTAAAAATGAAGCCTGAACAACAAGCCCCCATCTGGCCGCAGCATTATAACACTCCTGCACCTCCCACAGACCTCCAACCCTGAGCCCATCATACACTTGAACGCCCTGCCCTGAGCACCTCATATCTCAAAACTCCTGCACCCCCCACGTCCCCAATCTTCTGCCACAACACTCGGCACCATCCACACACCACAAACCTATGCCCTGAGCCCAAACCCACCAGCCCTGAGCCCCTCATACATCCCTGAGCCCCTCATACATCCAAACCCACCAGCCCTGAGCCCCTCATACATCCCAACCCAAACTCCTGCACCCCCACCTCCACAAACCTTCAGCTTGCTCAGCACCCCAACCCTCCACCTGACCCCAACGCTCTTCAGCCTGAAGTCCTCTCTCCCTGAGCCAGCATCCCCTTCTCCACCTCCTCCTGCACCCAGATTCCCTCCCAGAGCTTGCACCTCTCACACCTTCCCACACCCAAATCCCTCATTCCCACCGTCGAGCCTGCAGCTCCTGTCTCAACCCAGTGAGAGTAAGTCATGGGGACAACAAATGATGGAGAGGAGGGGAATAAAGAGGGTGTGGGTCTCAAGGAACGGATGGGGTCTCAGGGAAGGGATGGGGGTAGATCTTGGCTTGCCCTGACATTTAAAAAGCGATCTTGGGTGTAGAAAGGTTGGAGATGACTGATCTAGATCATCCCTGAAAGATGTCTATCAAACCTGCTTTTAAATATTTCCAGTGATGGAGATTCCACAACCTCCCTAGGCAATTTATTGCAGTGTTAACCAGCCTGACAGTTAGGAAGTTTTTCCTAATGTCCAACCTAAACCTCCTTTGCTGCAATTTAAGCCCATTGCTTCCTGTCCTACCATCAGAGGCTAAGGAGAACAATTTTTCTCCCTCCTCCTGGTAGCACCCTTTTAGATACTTGAAAACCGCTATCATGTCTCTTCACAGTCTTCTCTTTTCTAAGCTAAACAAGCACAGTTCTTTCAGTCTTCCCTCATAGCTCATATTTTCTAGACCTTCAGTCATTTTTGTTGCTCTTCTCTGGACCTTATCTAATTTTTCCACATCTTTCTTGAAATGTGGTGCCTAATAAGTGCAGAGTAGAGTGTAAGAATGACTACTACTTCAAGAGATGTCCCTGGGGGTGCTCCACAGGAGGTGTCGGTGCGTCCCGGTGCTGCGGACCGGATTATTCACAGCAGTGCATGGGGGTCATGCATGCACAGCATGAGAGGTGCATGGGTACCGCTCAGCACCACTGCACATGTGCAGCCACCCTCCCCTCAGTTCCTTCTTACTGTCCCTGTCTTAAAACGGAGCTCGGCAGTGCTCTTCACTCTTCATTAATCCTATAGATAAGTAGTTGAATTCCCATTTAAATTCTCCTTCTCCAGTTACGTTTCATTTTATCCAAGTTCTTTCCCCCTTAAAAAAAAAAAACTCAGTTTTTTTCTCCAAGGTAACTTACTGCCGGTTGCTGTTTACCGCGCAATGCCGGGGTCACCAGGCTTCAAACGCTGTTCAGTGTGTAATGATGCCATACCCATCTCAGACAGACATGCAAAATGTGTAAAATGCCTAGGCGAGTCCCATGTCCAACAGGATTGCCAGCACTACACCAAACTCAAGGCATGAACAAAGAGACCAGAGCCTTTGCCTAAAAATGATTATGCTAGAAAAGGCTCAGCACCCATCTTCCAACACCAGCACATGAAGTTCTGACAAGACAAGACATAAAAAGGGGGGAAAAATTTACAAAGAAACAGGCCTCTTCATTACCTTAGAAAGGGCAAATGCCTAAGTGGCGCACAACTGAAAGATCTGTACTAAGGCCTGAGAGGCCACCTTGCCTCAGTCCTTATGATGCCCCAGGCACTTCCGACGCCAACCGGGCCCTCTCCAGACACAGAACCCACAGAGCCCATACTGAGGCTACAGGCCCTTCCATGCCTGCCTCATGTGTCTCGGCAGCCAGTATGGTGCTGACTAATGAAGCTGTTGCACTCTCAGCACCTAAATCTGCAGAGACAGCACCACAGCAACTGCCAGCTCATCCGATTGGCACCACTTGATCACCAGGGGTAGCTCAGTGGTTTGAGCATTGGCTTGCTAAACCCAGGGTTTTGCGTTCAATCCTTGAGGGGGCCATTTAGGGAGCTGGGGTGAATCTGTCAGGGATGGTACTTGGCCCTGCCGTGAGGGCAGGGGACTGGACTCGATGACCGTTCGAGGTCCCTTCCAGTTCTATGAGAGAGTTATATCTCCATATATTATATTAACGGTGCTGCAACTACCTCAGCACTGCAACCCACATTTGTACCAACACCCACACCAGCTCCAGTACCACTCATGGCACTGACAGCACTGACGCAACCATCCACTCTGGCACCCACCTACTTACAACAGAAGGCTCTTGCACTATCATCTACCTTTAACTCTCCGTTCTTCAGTACCGACAGATCACCTCATTCAGCGGTACCAAAAAAGTCTCATTACCTACACTTTTATCCAGTGACGACGACAATGTTGAGGGGCTGTGATTCTCATCCCAGATGTCGCCCAGTACCGAAATATTGGTGCCCTCGAGTCATCCCAGCTTCTGCCACCCCATTGCCTCAGGCATGCTACCTGAGGCTCCACACCCATGGATGACACTGCCCATTGGCAATATTGGAGCCCATGGGCTTATGATTACAAAAAGAGACATTCAAAAAAGAGACATGCTCATCCCCCATCTTCTCTACTACAATCTGCCTCACCACAGAGGAAGCAACAGGAAACTGATGATCCCCAGCCTCATGAGTCAGGCCTGGATACATCCCCAGAGACAAATTCATCCTCTTCATCTAATGAGGAAGTCATGCCACAGCCTCCAACAATAGCTGATGACTTTATCCTCTTACAAGGATAAAAGGGTCGCAGCTGATCTCAACATCGCCATGGAGGTGCTAAGCCTTTTCTAGCATAACCATTTTTAGGCAAAGCTTCCGGTCTCTGTTCATGCGCCTTTTTAAAAGGCTCACAGCTGATCTCAACATTGCCATGGAGGAGGTGCAGGACACACAATATGAACTTATCAATATTCTCCAGGCCACACCATCCACCAAAATTATTTTGCCTATCAATCCAGCTATCATGGAACCTGCCAAAACCGTGTGGCAGACCCCCATTATCATCACCCTGATCTGCAAGAGGGCAGGCCAGAAATACTACGTTCCCCCAAAAGGCTCGGAACGCATCTTCACACACCCATCCCCAATCTCTTTCGTGGTTGATGCCATTCACCAGAGGAACAAGGAAAATCAATCTCAATCCACCCCGGCAGACAGAGAGAACAAAAGGCTGGATTTGTTTGGCAAGAAAGTGTATACCTCATCCCCCTTGCAGCTCAGAGTTGCCAACTATGCTGCAATCCTTAGTAAATATAATTTTAACAACTACATGAAGTTCAACACCTTTATTGATAAAAAGCTTCAGGGGGTAGATGAGTTAGTCTGTAACAGGAAAAACTTAAAAAACAACAAATAGTCTAGTAGCACTTCAAAGACTAACGAACACCCCTCCCTCCCCTCCTTCCCTTATTTATTCTTGGATCTGGACTGCCAACACTCCGGTCATCTGGAGAAGTGGGTTGTGCCCACGAAAGCTCATGATGCCATCTACATGTTTTGTTAGTCGTTAAAAGTACTACTAGACTATTTGTTGTTTTTTAAGTTTTACCTTTATTGATGACATACCCGAAGCCAAAAAGCAACAGTTCAGAGTGGTCATTGCAGAACGTCATGCAATATCACAAACAAGGTTGCAAGCTGTTCTCGACGCTGCATATACAGCCACCAGATTAACATCAACTGCAGTCATTATGAGACGGGCTTCCTGGTTCAATTCCTCCATGTTCCCTCGTGAAATCCAGTCAACTGTGGAGGATTTACCATTTGAGGGCGAGAAGCGCTTTTCAGCTAAGATTAATGAGGTCCTCCATTCCATGAAGGATTCCTGAGCGACGCAACACTTTCTTGGCATCCACACACCTGCAACCAGAAGGAGGCAGTATAGATACCAACTGTATCCAAGACCAACGTATCCACCCCACACCTACAAGTAGCAAAGACAGGACCATCAACCACCATAACGTGGTCATAGAATCATAGGGCTGGAAGAGACCTCAGGGGTCTTCGAGTCCTGCCCCCTGCCCACAGCAGGACCAACCCCAAATAAATCATCCCAGTCAGGGCTTTGTCAAGCTGAGACTTAAAAACCTCTAGGGATGGAGATTCCACCACCTCCCTAGGTAACCCATTCCAGTACTTCACCACCCGCCTAGTGAAATAATTTTTCATGATATCCAACCTAGACCTCCTGCACTGCAACTTCAGACCGTTGCTCCTTGTTCTGCCATCCATCACTACTGAGAACAGACTCTCTCCATCCTTTTTGGAACCTCCCTTCAGGAAGTTGAAGGCTGCTATCAAATCCCCCCTCACTCTTCTCTTCTGCAGACTAAAGAAGCCCAAATCCCTCAGTCTCTCCTCGTAAGTCATGTGCTCCAGCCCCCTAATCATTTTGGTTGCCCTCCACTGGACCCTCTCCAGTGCGTCTACAACCTTTCTGTAGTGGGGAACCCAGAATTGGACGCAATACTCCAGATGTGGCCTCACCAGTGCCAAATAAAGGGGAATAATCACTTCTGTAGATCTGCTGCCAGTGCTCCTCCTAATGCATCCTAATATGCCATTAGCCTTCTTGGCTTCAAGGGCACACTATTGACTCATATCCAGCTTCTCATCTACTTTAATCCCCAGGTCCTTTTCTGCTGAACTGCTACATACCCCAGCCTGTAACAATGCTTTGGATTCTTCCATCCCAAGCACAGGACTCTACACTTGTCCTTGTTGAACCTCATCAGATTTCTTTTGGCCCAATCCTCTAATCCGTCCAGGTCACTCTGGACCCTATCCCTGCCCTCCAACGTATCTACCTCTACCCCTAGCTTAGTGTCATCCGCAAACTTGGTGAGCGTGCAATCTATCTCTTCATTCAGGTCATTAATAAAGATGTTGAACAAGACCGACTCTAGAACCAATCCTTGGGGCACACTACTTGAAATCGACCGCCAACCAGACATCAAGCCGTTGAGCCCGACAATCTAGTCAGCTTTCTATCCACCTTACAGTCCATTTATCCACTCCATACTTACTTAACTTGCTGGCAAGAATATTGTGGGAGACCATATCAAAAGCTTTGCTAAAGTCAAGGTATATCACATCCACTGACTTCCCCATGGTTGTGGCAGGCAACAGCGCAGACGCAATCAGGGCAGCGCTACCAAACAGCCACCCCAACCAAATAAACAAATTTGAACCACCTGTTGAGAGACCGAAAATGATCCTACCCACTCCAGATCTGTCAAATAATGACAAGCTATTCACTCATAGCCTTTCGCCCTTCTATATGAACTGGCAGAACAAAACATCTGATAGATGGGTGTGTCAAACAATCCTGTCAGGATACACCATCCCCTTCCTTTTCATCCCCCTACCCTTTCCCTCTTCAGGGACTACTTTCAGAAGACCATTCTACAGCAGGAGGCTGAACATCTCCTCCAGTTGGGCACTATAGAGGCGGTCCTGCAGGAATATCATGGGAGTGGATTTTTTTCATATTATTTCCTCACACAGAACAACACTAGAGGATGGCGTCCAATTTCAGACCTTAGAGCCCTTAACAAATTTGTGAAGAGGCAAAAGTTCAAGATGGTGGCTACCATTATCCCTTCTCTGGAGCCAGATAATTGGTTTTAATTTCTTGACTTACAAGATGCATGTTATGATTTACCCCGCCCAAAGACGGTTTCTCCACTTTATCTTAGGTACGCAATACTACTAATACATGGTCCTACCTTTCGGCCTCTCCACTGTACTGAGAGCTTTTTCCAAGATGCTGGCGGTGGTCACGGCCCACGTCAGGAAACAGAATATCATTATATATCCTTATCTTGACGATTGCTTTATCAAGGCAAGAAGCGAGGGCAACTCTTGTTGCAGCGCTTACTTTGTCCAAGAATGCTTCCAATCTTTGGGACTACTAGTAAATGAGACAAAAATCAGTACTCATACCAACTCAATCCATACAATTCATCAGAGCACAGCTTGACTCGACTTTTGCAATGGCCTCCCTACTTTGAGACAGGTTTCTAAAGATTCACGATCTAGTCCTAAGTCTGTGCCTAATGCCATGTGTCACCACTACTCATGACTGTCTTCAACTTCTAGGCCATATGGCACGTGACGCTGTTGCAAAAAAAGGAAACATGATTCTGGGATGCATTAACAAGAGTGTTGTGAGCAAGACACGAGAAGTCATTCTTCTGCTTTACTCTGTGCTGATCAGGCCTCAATTACAGTATTGTGTCCAGTTCTGGGCACCACATTTCAAGAACAATGTGGAGAAATTGGAGAAGGTCCAGAGAAGAGCAACAAGAATGATTAAAGGTCTAGAGAACATGAGCTATGAGGGAAGACTGAAAGAATTGTGCCTGCTTAGTTTAGAAAAGATAAAACTGAGAAGGGACATGATAGCGGTTTTCAAGTATCTAAAAGGGTGTCACAAGGAGGAGGGAGAAAAATTGTTCTCCTTGGCCTCTGAGGATAGAACAAGAAGCAATGGGCTTAAACTGCAGCAAGGGAGGTTTAGGTTGGACATTAGGAAAAACTTCCTAACTGTTAGAGTGGTCAAACACTGGAATAAATTGCCTAGGGAGGTTGTGGAATCTCCATCTCTGGAGATATTTAAGAGCAGGTTATAGACATCTATCAGGGATGTTCTAGACTGTGGTTGGTCCTGCCATGAGGGCAGGGACTGCACTCGATGACCTCTCAAGGTCCCTTCCAGTTCTAGTGTTCTGTGGCATCTCACAATCCTGTCATTCCCAATGCTTGTCTCTCTATGAGATGCCTTCAGAGATGGCTCATATCAGCTTACAAGCCAAACCTTCACCCTCTCACCAAAACCCTATCTATTTCTCACACAGTAAAAAGTGCAATATTATGGTGGACAAACCCAGGGAACTTATGCAAAGGCATCCCTTTTCAAAATCCAGAACCTACTGTGGTCATCACTACCGATGCCTCCCTTACAGGCTGGGGGGCACGCATGAAAGATTCCATGACTCGGGGCCTATGGACACCCTCAGAAAGGGCCCTACACATTAACGTCCTCGAGCTCAGGGCCGTATGGCTTGCCTGTCAACATTTTCTACCTCACATATCCAGAAGACATGTCAGAATATATACCAACAACATCGCCTGCATGTTTTATATAAAACAAGCAAGGTGGTGCCAGATTTCATGCTTTATGCACGGAGGCTGTTAGCATGAGTGAGATACTAGTTCCACAGGGCATCTCACTCATGCTATCTCCATAAGCACATGCCACCTTTCTGGTGCCCTAAACACCACTGCCAATGCAGTAAGCAGAGCTCTACCTCAGGACCATGAGTGGCAGATCGATCACAGAGTCCTCGTAACAATATTCGAACAATGGAGGTATCCCTCTATAGACTTCTTTGCCATAAGAGCAAACAAAAAGTGCCCCCTATATTGCTCCAGGGCTGGCATTGGCAAGGACTCTCTAGGAGATACCCTCATTCTTAAGTGGGAACACCACCTACTGTATGCATTCCCTCCAATTCCCCTCCTCAACAGGACAGTTCTCAACATATGGAGGGACAGGGCAAGGATCATCCTCGCAGCCCCTTGCTGGTCCCAGCAACCATGGCTCCCCTTCCTGAATAGAATGGCTCTATGTCCCCCAGTCACACTTCCATGCAACCCGAGGATCCTTTTCCAACCAGGAACCCAATCTCCACAACCACCGTTTCTAACACTGCACCTGAAAGCTTTGTACCTAGATGGTTCTCTTGAATAGAGCTACACTGTTCAGCCCAGGTACAAAACGGTCTCCTCCACAGTAGAGCCCCTTCAATACGCAAGATGTATAGGGACAAATGGTCAAGTTTTGTTCATTGGGCTACTCTCCACAACATAGCTCTGGAGACAGCCCCTTTGTCCACAGTACTGGATTACTTATTCCACCTTAAACACTCCCACCTCTCCATCAGCTCAGTTAAAGTGCACCTAGCAGCTACTGCCACATTCCATACAAGGATCGGTGACACCACGGTCTTTGCACATTCCATGAGAAAACGATTCCTGAAAGGCCTACAATCATTATACCCAGAAGTAACTATTCCGCATGCACCGTGGGATTTACATTTGGTATTAAACACCCTCACAAAACCCCCATTCAAACCTCTGGCCACATGCTCACTTCTCAACCAATCCCTGAAAACAGCATTCCTCATGGCGATAACATCAGCCCGTAGGGTAGGGAAAATTGCCACCCTAATGGCAGATCCCCCATACACTATCTTCTTTAAAGATAAGATGTCTCTATGCACCCATCCCAAATTCCTACCCAAGGTTTACTCAATCTTTCACATCAATCAGACTATCCACTTACCTGTATTCTTCCCCAAACCTCATGCCACTACCTTTGAAGCACAAATGCATATCCTTGGTATACATAGAGCACTTTCCTTCTACCTTCATAGAACGTGGCCCTTTAGAGTGTCTCCTAAACTCTTCATCTCTGTCTCAGAACGCATCGAGGGAAACCAGATATTATCCCAAAGACTGTCACACTGGATTTCAGACTGCACCAGAATGTGTTACCATCAAAACCAATTACCACCACCTACCCCAATCCATGTGCACTCCACCAGGGCAATAGCCATGTCGGTTGCTTACCTGCGCAAGGTCCCTGTTGAAGACATATGTGCTGCTGCAACATGGACCTCAGACCAAACCTTTGCCTGACATGCACTCTCACAGGGGCCTCTTTCCCCTCCAGAGAGGTGAAGACTGTCCTGTCAATGGCTTACCTACCTGACCTGAAGTTCCTACCTCCATAGGGCACATTGCTTTGTAGTCATCTCCTGTGAAGCACCCCCAGGGACATCTCTCAAAGAAAAGGAGGAGGTTACTCACCTTTAGCAGTAACTGATGTTCTTTGAGATGAGCGGCCCTGGGGGAGCTCCACTACCCTCCTTTCCTCCCCTCTGCTTTGGACACCTTTTTAGCAGGCTGGGTTTCCAGGTAGAGAGAAAACTGAGGAGAGGGTGGCCCCCAGTGTTCCCTCTAAGTTGCATGGCAGCAGCTTCACAGGTGATTAATTAGCCCTGAGCCTCTTACTGGGTGGGGCTGATTAATCACCTGTGAAGCTGTGCTGCCGCGCAGCTTAGAGAGAACACTGGTGGCCAAGCGTGCACGATGGTGCCGGGCAGTGCCCACGTGCCTCCCACATCACACATGCACTGCTGTGAAGGATCTGGTCTGCGTCGCTGGGACTCACCGACACCTCCTGTGGAGCACCCCCAAGGACGCTCATCTCAAAGAATGTCAGTTACTGCTAAAGATGAGTAACCTCCTCTTCTTGTGTCTTTTTCACGTCACTCCTGTTAATGCATCCAAGAATCATGTTTGCTTTTTTTGCAACAGTGTCTCTATCTTTCTATCTATCTATCTTCTACCATATTTAAAAACAAAACCAAGCCTTTATGTTTGTGGAACTCTTGCAAAGAGTGTTGTACATTCTTTGCTGTTTCTGCAGTAGGGCAAATAAAAAGTGCATTCACAAATAGCGGAGTTCTCAAAGATATTCTTGTATTAAATGTGTTATAAAATGGACACAACATTCATGCCAGTTATGATTCTATTCAAACCAGTGTATTCTATTTTTTTCCAGATTGAAAAAGGCAAAGTCAAGGGGAAATTTTATTTTCATGTTCTAATTTACATAGATTTAAGTTGAGCCTTTTCAGTTTTCTGAGGTTATTATAAACAAATAGAGAGTTAAAAAATGAATGCTTTCAAGAATGTTTAAGTGAAACTAATAACTTTGCCCACAAATTTGACAGTGGTGAAATGTTAGTGTGGTAGCAATTCTAAGAATGCAACCAAACCTTCAAAGAGGCATCAGTGATATGCAATCTCATTTAATTGCTAAAATAGCTCAGCTAAAAGCCTGACATAAGTTGTAACTAATTATAATTAAAACATGTTGATTTTAATATAAAAGTAGTTACTGTTTTAGGCAGAGGAAAGGAAGAGCAGAGAAGTGAGAAAGGAAAGTACTTGCAGAGGCAGTGCATTTAAAAAAAAATTGGAATGGGATAAATGTGCCTGTTAAAGCTTTTGTATCTGTGCATTTATATAAGCACTGTACATTTGTATTAGTATAACTCATGATACTGTCCAGGTCCTGAAAATGTCAGATCATCGTGTTGTTTTTTGTGTACACTGTACACAAGTCTGGGAATGGTCTCCAGTCTACAATTATTAAAGAATTTTTCCTCCTCCTGCATAGCATGGCAAAAAACATCTCCATCTGATGGGTTGTTGGGGGCTGCTATTTTTTACGCTTATAAACAGAGGCTTTGATTAATATGCTCTCATGTTTGTTACTCAGATCTTTTTTTAGATAGAGCCAGGAAAGTAATTAAGAATTTGGCAGCTTGCCGATTTACATATGGGACTTGATCCCGAATATTATAGCTACTGTTGGTATGCCAAATGTCTAGAGCCGTTGTCATAGAGGGAGCGGGGAGGAGGAAGACATGAAGGAGGCAGGAATGTATTTGCATGCAGCCAATCAGCAGTATGTGGCTGTTCATTTGGCTGACTTTCAAAAAAACAGAAGAAAAGCAGCTAGAGTGCTAATTGTAGCTAGGTCCTGAAGTGAAAATGTTTTGTGACAGTTGAAAGAATTTAAAGAGGAAGGAAGATTGGTTTAGTGTCAGCTGCAATTAGATAATCAAAGATTAAAAATCCTAGTCTGTTGATTCCTTAACCCAGTGTTAAAGGGGCTGAGAGATTGCCAGGGGCCAGGGGGGAGCTCCTTGTGTGAAAAGGGCATTTCCAAAGCCAGTGCAAGTAAGGCCCGACTGAGCTTGCAGGTTGTCTGGGCGCACGCTTGCATCGAGAGATTTTCTTGGCAGCTCTACAGGATGAGGCTCACACTGTACACAGCCGACATATTGAAGCTGAGAGCCCAGGCGAACATAGATGAAGGAATAGAGACAGCTCTGCACACAATGTAGCGTCTCCTAGGATGGTTGGGCGGCACCTTTCCTCAGGTATTTCATTACCCATCAGCCCCTTTTAGAGCAAAAAAAGCCTCCACAAAAAACCCTGAGCAAATAGCATCTGCTTCTGTTAAATCAATTTATTACATAACATTTCAGAGACAGAGCAGCAGCGCAGCGTCCTAAGCTTTTGGCTGCATTTCAGGTTTGATAAAATGGCGTCCTCGCAGAAAGAGATATTTGCTAAAGATATGCTGCACTGAGCTGAAAATGGAATTATTTGTCATTATCTACTGCTGTTTTTGTTATAGGCAGTTAGCATTTTTGTTAGTGAATTTTAAAGGCTCTTGCATTGGAGGAAAGGAGCTACATTTTAATGTCACAATACAGAAAATTAGAGTAACAGGCTTTTCCACTTGATTACTTAATTTTGATCTTGTTTTCTTTTTTTAATTGTTCTATTCAGTTCTCTTATCTCTTAATTATCTCTCCGCACTTCCTGTTTTTCTTGCATAGTTTGGCAGCTCAAACATTTATACAGTCACTTTTCTTTGGAAGAAATTTTTAACACAATACTTTCAAGAATTCATTTTGGGACTTTAAATCTGAGAATAGTTGTTAGTTTGAAGGCCCTCAAGAAGCCAATTTACAACAGTTTTTAAATTTGCCAGAAGCCCGAAACATAAGGATTGATAGAATTAGACAAAATCAGCTAATGTTAAATATATCTGACAACCTAACTAGTACTACTTGAATTGAGATTTTTTTCCCCCTATTTTATGCTTCTTAACAATGAATGGTCCAACTCTGTTTTTTTTTTACTGAATAAAAATTAGACTACATGTGAGTTAAGCTTTTGAAATGCCTTTCTGGCAAGTTCTGTTTAATTGATTATTAACATTTATTGTAATGCTTTTAGAATTCCGTTGAGATGTCCAGTTGAATCACTACATTGAGCTACTTCTTATTTTGGGACAGAAGTAGTTGTCCTTTTTTGACTTGCCTGATCAGGATACATAAAGTTTATCTGATTAGTACTGTGATTTAAAATTCTCAGAAGGACTAATGTCACTGGCTTTAATCATTGCTCGCAAAATAAACTGAGTGTTCATTATGTTGCCTAATAAAGAAATAAAACTTGCAATAAGATATTCTTATGAGAAAAGATTTTGTTTTTACCTTTCGTTTTTTGGGTTGTGCGATTTGTTCTTTTGTTAAGGGAGAGAAAGCATTTTATAAATTGAACTTGAGCTGATCAGTTTTTCTTTTTCTTTTTTAAAATCTGCTAATGTGCAACTTTCAAGAATCTGTGCCAGTCTCTAACATTTCATCCAATCTCCCTCCCCCAATATGTTTTGTAAATTAGCTTAATCTTCCATTATGGTTGAAATGTCTTAGGTGTAATTAGTTTGAACTGTGTGCCATGAATAAATTGAAAATTGGGAAATAAGGTAGTAAATTTTTTTCTAGAATAGACTGAAAACCCAAAAAGAAATAGTTTATATGTTACATGATATCACTGACGGGGGTTATAACTTTTGAGTAGACTGAATGATACATAGAAGGAGCATTCTGCTTGTTAAAATGAGTTGATGGATAAAAGAAGCTTTTCTTTGTTTCTTGCTCTTGTCGGAGTTCATATTTGTTATTTGTTGTCTTTTCAGTGCTGCCAAACTCAAAACTAGTATTTGAGTTGCTCAAGCTAATTATGGGCTATTGGAGCTAGGGATGTGAAATGTTAACCAGTAAGCATCACCCTTAACAGGTGATGCTTACTGGTTCCAGCTAACTGGTGGGGGTTGGAGCAGCTCCCCTCCCACCCTTTCAGCGGTGGACCGCTCCAGCCCAGCTGGGCTGGTGGGGATGGCCTGCTTCAGCCCAAATGTATTGGAGAGATGCCCCCTTAATTGGTTAGCCGGTTAAGTAAACTTCACATTTAACTGGTTAATCAGTTACACTGGATTTTACATTCCTAATTAGAGCCAAAAAAATGGCTTCTATTTTGAATAAGTAACTAAATCAAAGTTTTTAAAGTATACTTCACCTCACTACTTAGCGAAAAAAATGTGGTCTGTTTTTTAACCCTTGTAAGAATGGATTGAATGGTTAGTGATTATTGGTGACACTCTTTTAAAGTTATGCATTTTGGAGGTAGGTGGTTCTCAAGCTCTCCTAGGGTGTATCTAGACTACCGGGTTTTTTCGGAAAAAGGCCACTTTTTTCGAAAAAACTTTCCTTGCGTCTAGACTGCTGTCGCATTCTTTCGAAAGTAAATCGAAAGAACGCAGCAGTTTTTCGACCGCGGAAAACCTCGATTTACGAGGAAGAATGCCTGTTTTTGAAAGTGCTCTTTCGAAAAAAGGCGCTATGTAATGCAAACTGCTTTTTCGAAAGAGAGCATCCAGACTGCCTGGGTGCTCTCTTTTGAAAAAGCGGCTGGCTTTTTCGAAAGTACTGGTTGTAGTCTAGACAGTCTTTTTCGAAAGAGGCTTTTTCGAAAGTATCTTTTGAAAAAGCCTCTTTCAAAAGAAGCTTGCAGTCTAGACGTAGACCTAGTGAACCATTAATCTGAAGAGCAGAATGCTTGGTATTATCAGTCCTAGGCTGTTTCAGAACAGAAACTGCTCATGGTGCCATTTTGTAGGTGGTTTTATGAAATATGGAAATGACCACCAAGAAATAACAACCTAACTTAAAATTGTTCCCAACGGTCAAATATTGATGGATGAAGGTAATATGCAACATAGTAGTTGTTAAATTACAACTGTCTGAATTATAAAGTTAAAATTATTTGATTGTGTCGTTAAGTTAGTTTCCTTTATATGATTTCATTTTGAATGTTGCATTTATTGTGTGGGTGCTGGGTGGTGTTAGTGGCCTGTGATGCATTGGAAGTCAATACTAGCCCTTCTGGCCTTAAACTGTATGACTATTTTATTTTCCTTCCTTCTAGGGTACTAAGAGTCATGTAAAATGTAATCCCACATGGAAAGCATACTTGCTGTGTGACTTTTTGTAGGTTAATCTTTGCATGCCTCATTTTTTTCTCATCTTTGAAATAACTATTCTGCTAGTATTATACCTATTAGACTATGGAAAACATTTGAGCTTACCAGATTGTAGAGTTCCATAGTCATGGTGTTATAGTAGAATTTTTCCATTCTGATTGGCTATGTATTAATTTTTACTTTTAAAGTGAACTATTTTGTGAAAAAAATGTGTATCTAGATTTGACTTAAACACACATCAATGTTTAAAAATCTGGTTCATCTTCAATGACCCATCAAGACTAGTGTTCAAACTAGTCTGTTACCTGTGCAGGATATCCTGGATGTCAGATTCTTAAAGCAGACTGATATCCTGTTCCCCTTGCTTTAGATGTTTGTCATCAGTTTGCAGGATAAATATGGAATCTTGAAAGCGTATAAATGAAATAGTAGCTGTTTTTCCAGGATTAAGATTTGTAATGTTCTTTTCAGTTTTGAGTCCTAACAATTTTACTTTTAAAACAAACTTTGACAATGCTTACAAAGAGCTATACCCTTTGTCTTTTAGACTGTAAACTCTTTAATCCAGGGATTGTTTATCTTATATATGTGTACAGTACCCAGCAAAATGGGGGCCCAATCCTGATTTGGGGCTTTTGGGAACTATCAAAATATAAATACTTACAAAATAATAAAATACTGACTAATATGGCATTGAGCTGGAAGCCATCACTCCCTTCTTTATTATGTGGCCTTCAGCAATGGAGCTAGATTATTTTTGGTCTTTTTCTAAAAATAATACTATTTTGTATTTTAAAAGTTTAATAGAATTCATAGTTAAGTTTTTGCATTTGTTTTGCAAATTAGGCAGATGTAATCCATTCTGTCATTGGTTCCAATCAGTTTGGCTCTTTCTTTCTGTTGTGATGTAAGAATCCCTGATGGTGTTCTCCAGCATGTGTGTGATCCAAATAATTCCATTTTATTCATCCATTCTGTATCAGTCTTCAAAGCTAAAGTATTCTGTCATTTCCCATACTCCCATCCAGAGTAGTGGAGCTATTTTTTTAAATCCTTTCATTTCAAAGGCAGATGATGCTCTGGATAAACTCAAGGAGATTAGGTCTACCTGGTGATCCTTTATAAGTTTCCTCCAGGCTCAAGAGTTCATGTATGTCTTCATTCTGATACTTCTGCTAACAAGGACAGAGATCCATTGTGATTTTTGGTACACCCAACCAGATCTGATTCTCTGTCCAATTGGCTCTTTTGTTGTAATATTATGTTTACATTGTTAACTTAGATCTGAAATTTCTATACAAGTGTGTCAGGAAAGTGGCTTCTTCTTAAGCTCTTATTTAGATTGTACACAGGAAGCTCAACAAATCTATTAACAAAGTCAAGTTTTCTACAAAAAAGAGCTGGGCCTTGAAGTGCAATAAGAAGGTAGCAATACCATCTGGTAGTTATATCAATGTTCCATTTTTCAGTTATAAGTAACCTCAGTCTTTAACCATTGCAAGTTAAAGAAACTGTATTAAGTCTTTACATCTATTTGTGAGCCCCCACCTACTTGTGGAAGTTGTTTTGTTTTGTTTTTTTACACATTTTCAGCCACTGAAGATTGCATTTTAATAGCTATAATATAACTGAAAAACCAGTGAGAATGAAACTATAATGGCTAAACTTCCTGATGGTTTTAAAGGTGTACTAGATTCACACCCAAATTCTTGTTTAAGTTGGCTTTGGACTTGAATTTGAACAAAGATGTCAACCCCTCCTAAACTTCCCCTAGCAGATATTTCCAAGATGCCCTAGGTTTCATAATCTAGTTATGAGCTTTCAGCAATTACCAGTATCTGAATAATATCAAACCAGCTTTTACATAAAGAACACAAGATAGTGCCATTTGCAGATACTTCTTTTTTCCCTCTGCTCTCACCCGGAATTCTATCTATACTTAGAGTATAAGATCTGATAAAACTTTATATACAAACATACTATTAGTCTCATAACGTGTGACAGTTTTGGGACACATTTAAGTAGTTGCCAGGCAATCTCCAAAGCATGTTTTAGGGATATCTCAGTGTTGCGGGGTGTCCCACCCCACACTGTTCGGCCCTGGGGCCGAGCCTTTACACTCGCAGGCCCTGGGGCCTAGTCCATTACAATCACAGGCCCTGGGGCCTAGTCCAAGGCAAACGCAGGCCCTGAGGCCTAGTCTGAGGCAAACACAGGCCCTGAGGCCTAGTTCATCACAGTCGCAGGCCCTGAGGCCTAGTCCATTACAATCACAGGCCCTGAGGCCTAGTCCGAGGCAAACGCAGGCCCTGAAGCCTAGTCCAAGCTCTGGGAGGATGGGGTAGGAGGGCCCGGGCCCTCACTCTCCACCGGGCCCCAACCCAGGGTCCTATTAGTGGTGGGTGGTTCCCACCACTGGCTCGGCGGGGAGTTCTCCCCGAAACGCACCAAGCCCACCGGGGGGGTTCCCTGCCCCCTGCCCTGGGTTGCTTCCTACCCCAGCCCCCTGGCCGACAGAGACCCCACCTGCAGGCGCGGTGCTGGCGGTGGCCATGGCGTTGGCAGGCCCGACATCTGTGGCAGCGGCTCCGGGGTTGTCCACCGGGGGCTGGGCAGGCTGCCCCCTGGGGTCGGCGTTGCGGGCGCGCTCGGCCCGGGGACTGTAGTGGCGGAGGCGGCAGGCCCGGCGGCTCCTGCTCCGGCGGCTGGTCCAGGAGCTCTTGCTCCGGCGGCAGGTCCGGCTGTGTCTCCGGAGGTTGGGCAGGAGTTCCTCCCTCCCCGGAGGCCAGCCCCAACTGAGCTGTCTCCCTGGCCTTTATACCTGGCCCGCAGCTGGAGCATGCCCAGCACTGCTGCGGGGACGGGGCCTGCACAGCCCAGCAGGCCAGCTGGCTCCCCCCTTGGCCAGTGCGGGGCTGGACCGCCCCCGTCACACTCAGTCACAAGGAATCATAAAATCATAGAAATATGTATGTAGTAAAGGAACCTGAAGAATTATGTATCTAGTCCATTTTCCGACTTAATCACCACATAATGATTCTCTTCTTAAAAACCACCACATAGTAAGTCTGTTCTTAAAAACCTCCTGTGATGAAGATTACACAACCTCCCTTGATAACCTATTTCAGTTATTAACTGTACTTCTAGTTCAAAAGTTTTTCCTGATATCTAACCTAATCTCCTTACTACTTCTTGTCCTACCTTCAGTAGACATAGAAAATAATTCTTAAGTGTCCTTTATAAATATATGAAATTTGTTATTACGTTTAGGGTTGCCAGGTGTCCGGTTTTCAACCGGACAGTCCAGTATTTGAGTTTTCTTTCCAGGAAACAAATTGAGAAAATACTGGACATATAAGTATCTGGTATTTTCTAATTAAGTAAGTTTTATTATTATCATGAGTATCAGTACGTAGTTGCGTACTGCCTGGCTGGTAGACACACTCACACTGCATGAGCGTGTCTACAAGCCAGGCAGTACGCAACTACACAGTAGAGAGGTGGGGCGGGGCGGGATGGAATCCCCGGGGCCGGACTTACTCGTGCGCCCCGCCGGGACCATGCGTGGGACGGGCAGCACCCTGGGATCTGCGTGCGCCCGGGCCAGCCCCACTCCCTGCCGGCCGGTTTCCCCCCACCTCCCCTGACCCCCTCCAGGCCAGCCCCACTCCCTGGCGGTTCCCCCTCGGCTAGCCCCACTCCCCAACCCCTTCCCAGCCAGCCCTGCTTCCTGCCGGCCAGTTCCCCTCCCCTCGCCCCGATCTCCTCGGCCAGCCCCGCTCCCCCAACCCCTCCCCACCCCGATCTCCCTCAGCCAGCCCCGCTCCCCAACCCCTTCCCGGCCAGCCCGTTCCCCACTGGCCGGTTCCTTCCCGATCTCCCCGGCTAACCCCTTCTCTAGGCCAGCCCGCTCCCGCCGGCCAGTTCCCCAGCCAGCCCCGTTCCCCCAGTCCCCTCCCGGCCAGCCCTGCTTCCTGCTGGCCGTTATGCCCCCGCCCCATCGCCCTTGGCCAGCCTCACTCCCCTGACCTCCTCCCGGCCAGCCCCACTCCCCTCCCGGCCAGTCCCCACCCCCATCTGAGATCAAACTTGTCTGGTATTTTTTTGAAATCATCTGGTAACCCTAATTACGTTTGCCCTAAGTCTTTTCTCAAGACTGAATACACTGAGGGGTTTTTTTTTTCAAGTGTTCGTAATAAATCATTAGTATCAGCTGGGTAGCCGTGTTAGTCTGAATCTGCATAAGCAACGAGAAGTCCTGTGGTACCTTATAGACTAACAGATTTATTGGAGCATAAGCTTTCGTGGGCAAAGACCCACTTCGTCAGATGCATGTAGTTTCTCTTGATTGGTACTCTTTTCATGTGCCTGTATATTTATACTTGCCTCTGGAATTTCCACTACATGCATCTGACAAAGTGGGTCTTTGCCCACAAAAGCTTATGTTCCAATAAATCTGTTAGTCTATTATAAGGTGCCACAGGACTTCTCGTTGCTAATAAATCACGTTTCCCAATTTTTTTCTCACTTTTGTTACTGTCTTCTTCAATCTTTCCAATTTGCCAACATCTTTCTTAAAGAAAGATGGCACCTAAAACTGGACACAATATTCCAGACAAAGCTTCATTAGCAAGCAGAGCTGAACAATTATTTCATGGCTTCCATAATATCATCCTGTTAATACACCCCTGAATTATATTGGCCTTCTTCATAAGTGCCTTACATTGTTGGCTAGTAGTTATTCTTGGCACAATTTTTGATTTTTATAAATTCAGCAGATCGAACCAGTGTTTATTTGTAAGCATTTTAAAAAGATTTGTATTAATTTAAATTTTCACAATTGCCTCATTTTGAGTTTTAAGCATATTTTCAATTCTTATCTATTTACATTTTCACAGAAAATATTAGTTGGTGAATGGGGGAGGAGGGTGAAGTGTCAGATAATTTAATGATGGTAGATGTTGAGATTCAAAAAGTTAAAGCTTTATAAAGTGTTAAAACACAAATTTCAACATCATGTGCCAAAATATAAAAAAATGCCTTAAATCAAACTAATAAATTCTACAGCAGTCTTTTTCTTTTCTTTTTTTATGGCAGATGATGGAAAGAGTACCATTAAATCAGGGGTCTCAAACTCATGGCCTGTGGTCGGAGCATATTCACAGTCCTGCACAGGAGACTCAGCAGTTGGAGTGGGAAGGGCATGCCAGCCCACACCAGTGTTCCCCTCCTCTCCTGTAATCCCCAACACTGGGTCCTTGGGGGATCAAGATGCAACTGGGGGGAGAAGCCAGGATGGTGGTGGGAAGGGACGAGGCTTAGGGGATGGGCACAACCCCTCTGGGCCGCTGGGTCTCTTGGGCTGGATTATGAATATGCTCTGGCCCATAGGTGGCACACGTGCCATGAGTTGGAGACCCTTGAATTAAATTAACTATATGATCCTGAGCATAGCAGTGAATCAGTGACTTTTATTTATTCAGAAAGGGAATGATCATTGCAGTTGTGGTTTAACTACTGTGGTAAACCTTTTCTCGGTCTATGCATACTTGATAAGTTGTAAAAGGTTGCTAGGCAAAATGGTGCTTACTAATAGAGCATTTGGCATTTTTCTGTTGGCTCTGTACCACTCTATATTCTGACTGGTGAATGGTGTCTCAGTCAGCATTATGTTTCGTTTTATCATTGCAAATTAAATGTTATACACCATTGCCTTTTTGAATCAGCATGTAAAAAATAAAATAGGGTAAAACATGTATACTGATGCTAGAAGGTTAAACCTTAGATTTTGCAATTTAAAAGTTAACCTGTTTTAGAGATTATGATGAATAGTAATGATATAAATTAGGGCTGTTAAGCAATTAAAATTAGTAATGTTTAATTGCACTGTTAACAATTGAATATCATTTATTTAAATTTTGTGAACATGTTACACGTATAACTGAAATCAATAGATTCGAACAACATAGAATACAAAGTAAATACTGCTCACTTTATATTTATTTTTATTACAGATATTTGCACTGTAAAAAGAAAAGAAATAGTATTTTTCAGTTCATTTAAAACAAATATTCTATTGTTCAATCTCTTTATGAAAGTTGAACTTTAAAATGTAGAATTATGTACAAAAAACTGCATTCAAAAATAAAACAATGTAAATCTTGAGCTACAAGTCCACTCGGTACTATTTCTTGTTCAGCCAATAGCTCAGATAATTTTGTTCAGATTTGCAGGAAATAATGCTGCCTGCTTCTTGTTCACAATATAACCTGAAAGTGAAAACAGGCATACATATGGCATTTTTGTAGCCTGCATCACAAAGTATTTATATGCCAGATGCACTGAAGATTCATATGTCCACTCATGCTTCAGTCACCATTTCAGAGGACATGTGTCTATGCTAATGATGGGTTCTGCTCCATAATAATCCAAAGCAATGTGTGGCAGCACAAGTTCATTTTCATCACAGAAGGTTGATATTTCTTTTAGATGGTTCAGATTCTGTGGTTTCAGCATTGGAGCGTTGCTCTTCTGAAGACATGCTGTACACCTAAACCTCTCAAATTTTGGAAGGTGCTTCAGATTCTTAAATCTTGGGACAAGTGTAGCTATCTTTAGAAATTTCACATTGGTACTTTCTTTGCCTTTTGCAGCAAAATGGACATGTGCTGGGTCATCATCAGAGACTACTATAACAGTGTTTCTCAGACTTTTTTTATAAAGTACCCTTTTTTAAAAAAATTATTTGTATCCCCTTTTTAAAAAAAAATTATAAGTATCCCCAGTACCTACAGTTTTCAGACACACAATTTTTTTTTCTACCATTGTAACACATTTGTTTAAACAATGTAATCGTAGCCGGGCGGGCGGTGAAATTTTTGGCTGTAAAAAGTACAAAAATAATAAAGCGCTGTAAAACTTAAAACAAAAATTCAGTTTTCTCCAAATTTCAGTTGTGTTGACGTACCCCCCCAGACTTTTCTCGAGTACCCTTAAGGGTACTCATACCACTAGTTGAGAAACATATGGCAGAAATATATGGCAGAATATGGGTAGAACAGAGTGAAACACACATAATCCTCTTTTCAAAGAGATCATTCATAAATTTCATTAACACTTTTAATGACCACCATCAGCACGGAAGCATGTCCTCCAGAATGGTGGCCAAAGCATGAAAGGATTCTCCAACTGCAGTCCCCAGGCCTCTAGTGATTCACAGCACCATTCCAGGTGGTCTGCAGCTCGAACTCAGCTCTCCCCCTCCACCCTCCTTCCCTCCCTTCCGCACAGCAAGTGCGTGCCCCCCATGCCCAGACCCCACATCCTTACCATGCTCCTGTCCTGCCCCCTACCAAGACCCTGCACCCCAACCTGTTCCTGCACCCTCCCCCCTGGCCAGATACCACACCCCAGTTTGCTCCTGCCCCCTTCCCTCTGGCCAGACACCTTACCCCACCCTGCTCATGCTCCTTCTCCTGCCCTACACTGCACCTTCCCTTGCTCTTGCCCCCTCCCCCCTGGCCAGACACCCTACTTCCAGTCTGCTCCTGTACCCCACCTCTCGCCCAGACCCAACACCCTCACTCCCTCCTGCCCAGACAAACCCTCACTCCCTTCTGCACCCCACCTCCCACCCAGATGCTGCTCTCTCACCCCATCCCACTCACTTGGCAGCCCTATCTCGCACACAGAACCCCTCATTTTTGTCCCCACCCCAGAGCCTGGGGAGCCCACAAAATCCACTAACCTCGAAACCCCAGAAGAGTAAATCCAGCCCATGGGAAGCCCTGTCCCTCCCCCTTGCCGCACGGAGCTGCAGCACCACAGGAGTGAGGTGTCTTGGGGGCACATCAGTGAGGGTTGGGGGGTTTTGGAGGGGTTTTTTTGCTTCTCACTTGTGTGGTCCCCAACTGATTTTTCTGTCGGTCAGTGGCTCCCAATCCAAAACGGGTTCCCCACCCTTGCCACAAATAAAGAAAACATTGAAACCTTTTGTATTGGACATAAATTAATATTTTACTTTATTTAAAATTGAGTTTGATAAACTAACATGAGAAAGTTAAAGCATGTAATCTGTTTAATAATAATATTTCCTTTCTTACTGGTTAAATTAAACTGTTCTCCCCTAGCTGCAGCACTAGCAAAATGCCTTGGACATAATTATGTAATTAACGGCAAGTTTACATTAGCAACTGGTGGTCCACGGAAAGGTTTGCATTGAGCCAGGTGGACCACAGGCCAAAAAGTTTGAGAACCACTGACTTATATGTTGGAGGAGTATGGGGGGGAATGGGACAAGAGGACACGGAGCTGAAAAGGCTGGTGCTGCAGTTTAAGGATAAGTACAAAGATGCCATTTATTTTCTTGGTTTTCTAAAACGAATTGGACTGTAATTGCCAGTTGAAAAATGATATTCATGTGTTAGGGATGTAAAAGCTCGTTTAATAAGTTAATTGGTTAAACTTTATGTTTAACTGGTTAACTACTAAAATAGGGTGGCCTTTCCAGCTATAGCACAACAGGCAGCTCAGGCCAGGCCCAGCACAGGCAGGGGCTGCTCTGGCCGTGCTGCGGGCCTGAAGTCGCTCCAGTGTGGATTGTTTATTTCTGGTGCAGAAATACTGTGACCAAGAGACCAAAATTTTAAAATTTGTAAGGTTTTATTTTTGGAAGCCCCATCAATAGAGACATTTAAAATCAAACGAAGTCAAGCTTTAGGGTGTCTGAAACAGCCCCTGCTTGCAGGGCACCCAAGACCACCATGAACAGAGGCTACTCTTGATATCTGGATCAGCCCCTATCTGAGCAGTCTCCTGCCTGCCCCACCAGTTAACCTTAACCAGTTAATCAGTTAAACCTTCACATCCTTACTAGGGACCATCCTGCATTGGTAAACAGATAGTTTAGATGTCCTAATCTAATAGTTTTCTTCTCAAAGCTACTTTTTTTTTATTCTGTACAGGTGTACTCTGCCTCAGTATAGCATATTTGTTGTCTTTAATCTATTTGTTTTTCACTAGTTTCAGTTTCTACTAATATCCCAAAAGACACAAAATATTTATCACTTCTGGTCAGTTCTGAAACAAAACTTTCCAGTTTAAAAATTTTGTCAAATTTACAGAAAATGTTAAATATGAACTTGATAATTTGAAAGATACATTTATGATTAAACTCCTTTTATAACATTATAATGGAAATACTTTTAAAAAACAGAAATACATAATGTATTTACTGTGGTGCATAGAACCATTTTATATACTTTTAAAAATAGTGTATCCCTTGGTTTCATTGTAATTTGGAATTCATTTAGAGCATGATATCATAACTGAGAAAGTAAAATGTATTTACTAATGTTATTTTGACAGAATGTGGGTGGCAGACTAATTCTGACTTTTGTTTAATTCTTTTCAGATCTTAGTCATAGTGGTTTGGGAGACCATTATGAAAATTCCCACTGGGGACAGCAGCCCACTTTCAGAAGTGAAGCCAGCTGCAGCTGGGATAAAGTGATAATAGACAGGACTGACAAGGAGGCGTGGCCTTCCATTACAGGAACTGAGACTGAATCTGCTTCAGAATGTACTATAGAAACTGACTCTGCCTCCAACTGTGGCTCAGAGAACAGTAGCATGGCTACAGGGAGTGCCCCAGGCAACTTCACTGGACATACAAAGAAAACTAATGGCAATAATGGCGCCAATGGAGCACTCATCCAAAGCACTTCTAACCAGAGTGCCCTTGGAGCTGGTGGAGCAAATGGTAATGGAAACTCAGCCAGAGTGTGGGGTGTGGCCACTGGCTCTAACTCTGGCCTAGCTTACTGCTCTGCCAGTGGTGGGGATGCAAAGATGGACAACATGATTGCAGATGGTAGAAGTCAAAACTGCTGGGGTGCTTCCAACTCAAATGCTGGCATTAATCTTAACCTTAATCCTAATGCCAATCCAGCTGCCTGGCCTGTACTTGGACATGAAGGAACTGTGGGAGCAGGCAACACTTCCAGTATTTGCAGTCCAGTCAGTGCCATCGGTCAGAATATGGGCAACCAGAATGGTAACCCAACAGGCACCTTAGGTGCTTGGGGAAACTTGCTGCCGCAAGAGAGCACAGAACCACAAACGTCCACTTCTCAGAATGTGTCTTTCAGCGTACAACCTCAGAACCTTAACACTGATGGACCAAATAACACTAATCCCGTGAACTCTTCACCAAACCCTATCAATGCAATGCAGACTAATGGACTGCCAAACTGGGGGATGGCTGTTAGTATGGGGGCCATCATCTCACCCCACCTGCAAGGCCTTCCTGGTGCTAATGGAACATCAGTTTCTCAAGTCAGTGGGGGCAGTGGTGAAGGAATGAGCAGTTCAGTATGGGGAGTATCCCCAGGTAATCCTGCCACAGGAAACAGCAATTCTGGGTTCAGTCAGGGGAATGGAGACACTGTGAACTCAGCATTAAGTGCTAAACAGAATGGATCTAGCAGCACTGTGCAAAAGGAAGGAAATGGAGCAAGTGCATGGGATTCAGGACCTCCTGCTGGTCCTGGGATACTGGCATGGGGCAGAGGCAGTGGCAACAGTAGTGTTGGTAATACACATTCTGGAGCTTGGGGCCACCCCAACCGTAACATCAGTAATGGTGAATGGGGCAAGCTCCCAAACCAGCATTCCAATAGTGACATCAACGGTAAAGCAGGGTGGGATAGCTCTAGTGTTGCCAGCCAGAATCCTGCCGTGCAGCAGGGCAATGAACAAATTAACTCTTGGGCCAAAGCTGCAGCATTGGTCACCACACCTAGTGAAGAAAGTAATGACAGTGGGGGAGGTCAAAATGAGGGCAGCATTGGGAGAGAAGGAGCAGGAGAGGCCCGAAGAAGAGACAAAGGGGTGATAGACCAAGGGCAGGTCCAGTTGCCAAGGAATGACCTTGATCCAAGAGTGCTGTCTAATACTGGGTGGGGACAGACTCCTGTAAAGCAAAACACTGCCTGGGAATTTGAAGAATCCCCAAGGTCTGAACGAAAGAATGACAATGGAACAGAGGCCTGGGGTTGTACAGCTTCTCAGTCTTCAAACTCAGGGGGGAAGAATGATGGGTCCATCGTGAACAGTACAAATACCTCTTCAGTATCTGGGTGGGTTAACTCTCCACCTACAGCTGTTCCAACAAATACAGGTTGGGGAGACAACAACAACAAAGCGCCAAATGGCCCAGGGGGATGGGGAGAATCGGCTAGCTCTACTGCTGTCAATGCTGCTACTACTGCTGCCAAAAGTGGCCATACTTGGAGTGGGACCGCAAATCAGGAGGACAAATCACCTACATGGGGTGAACCTCAGAAACCCAAATCTCAAAACTGGGGAGATGGACAGAAATCAAATTCAGGCTGGACTTCAGGAAGTGGAGATTGGACGGAGTCATCTGTCCCTGGACACTTGGCTGAGGGAAAGAAGAATGGATCTGGTTGGGATGGTGACAATAGAGCAGGGCCAGGTTGGAATGATACTACAAGGTCTGGGACCAGTGGATGGGGAAATGGCACAAACACCAAGACTAGTACAAGTTGGGGAGAATCTCTGAAACCTAGCCCTCAACAGAATTGGGCTAGTAAGCCCCCAGATAACAGTGTGAATAATTGGGGAGGAGCAGCTTCTGTAAAACAGACTGGATCAGGATGGGTTGGTGGGCCAGTGCTACCCAAACAAAAAGATAGCAGTGAGGCAACTGGCTGGGAAGAGCCTTCTCCGCCATCCATTCGTCGTAAGATGGAAATTGATGATGGTATCTCGGCATGGGGTGATCCAAACTACAACAACAACAAAACTGTAAACATGTGGGATAGAAACAATCCTGTAATTCAGAGCAGTACCACAACCAACACCACCACTAGTACCACCATTATCAACACACATATGGCTGAACCTCAGCCATCACACCAGTCAAGTGCCCAGCCGAACCGGTCCCCACTGCTTGGTCCAGGTATGGAACAAATTTCATTTTCTTTTTAAAACGGAAGTAGGACACTGTGGAAATGAGTCTTTTATTACTAATGGAGATCTAATGTCTTTTAAGACATATATATTAATTCCAATACTGAAGAGCGATTTAAAATTTTTAAATGTGAATAATGTTATAAAATGAGTTCTGTTGGCATTTCCTATTCATTCAAATTTTGTGTGATTTAAGAATTAGTTAATTGTTCGGGTACTTTTTTTTAATTAGAGCATAATCCAGTTGTGTGGGTTGTCTTTACTGAAATGAAATTTAAAGTACTACAGTCCCACCTGCAGGAACCTCTACCCCCCCTTCCCCGTTGACCTCTTTTTGCAGCTGAAAAATTTCTGATCTGAGGGATGTTGTGTAAAATTCATAAATAGGTCAGCAAGATCCAGGAATGAAAAGAAGTAGGGATAAGGGGACTCTTCAAAAAATCATTATGGGAGGATCTGCTGTCATAATTGCAGTCAGCATTGTATCAGGTTCAGCAGACCAATGGAGGTCTTTTGAGCTAAGAAAGCAAGGTGGAATGGAAAATATTTAAAGAGCCTGCACTCGCTTGTCTGAATTGGTCATTGTAGCCCAGTGGAGCTCTGGGAAGGGCTTCTCCCCCTCTGGGTCAGTGGACGTCCACTCTGCCCCACTATTATCCCGCTCGGTTTCTTCTGGGGAATTCAGCTGGGGCTTTCTGCCCTAGGATAGTCCACAGGCCCAAATAACGATCTGTAGCAAATAGTTCCAAGCACCGGTCGTAGTTCAGGGTGGGGACAGCAGTAATAAAGTTCTACACCCAGGACCTGTTTCAGGGAGGGGCAGCAGTAAGAAACAGTTCTCAGACCCGGCCCTATTTCAGGGTGGGGCAACAAACAAACAGTCACAAGTCTGGTTTGAAGCACCCAGTCGGATCCCCTTGCTCAGGCAGGGATCCAGCAGATGCAGGCTGCTGTTCGAAGACAGACAAGGAGGGAGGCTGCCACCCAAGAATGGGGTGGCGGGGGGATGAAGACCGACCCACTCCACCGCGTCCCAGCCCAAAGCCCTAGCAGCAGCAGCATTGTCTTCTGCTGGGTCAGCAGGGATCCAGACTGCAAAACACTGACCCAGTTCTGGCTCAGTCAAATGGTGATTGGCTACCCCTGGGCTTTTTCCATTCTCCCCCTCAAATTGTACTTGGGTCCAGTGCAGGTCTTCTGGGCTTCGTAGCTCAGGAACCTCCAGCCAGGTAAGCACTCCCTCCACACATTCATCCAGTTGTGGACCCGGCAGCCCAAGCCGGTTCTCAGCTTTCCTTGGTTCCACCTCTTTGCTGGGGTATGCAGGGCAGGCTTCTGGCCCCTCTCCCTCTGGTCGCTGGGGCCTGACTGTCCTCTCTGGCAGGCCTTTTATGTCCCTAGCGCCACCTCCTGGCTTCCGGTCAGGTAGGTTCCTGGGGCCAGGTGCTGCCCACCAAGGCTCTGGGAGGGGCTCCTTCCCCTCTGAGTGGGTGGCCACTCAGTGCCTGGCTCCAGGAGAAGGAGGAGGGTGCGGCTGCGGCTCCTCTTTCTCTCCCCCAGTCCAGCTCCAGCCACGACTCCCACAGGCTGAAGTTCTTCCCACACTGCTCTCCCCTGTGGCCGCCTGCCTGCCGAGGCCCCTGCTGGACCTTTCCTCCTGAGGACTGCCGCTGCTGCTTTCCACCACCGCTGCTGCTGTCTGGGGGGGAGGGGCCTGCCTGACTGCTCCCCCTCCAGAAGGAGAGGTGAAGGAGACACCACCACCAGCACCTGTTGTTTGAGATCCCCCTGCCTTGGTTGGCTGCCACTCGCCTGCTGCTGCTCTGACACCATCCCCAGCCCCGTCAAGGAGGAAGAAGAAGAGGAGAAGCCACCACCTGGCCTTGTGGAGGGGGTTTGTTTGGATTGAGCTTTTATCATCTGTGCTCCTAGGGTGGTGGTGAACTGAGTTGCTGAGAGGTGGACCAGGGGAGAGCCGTGGAGCCCTCCCCCCATTCCAGCTGCCCCCCCCTCCTACTGCCACCACCCCTATCTCCCCCTCCACCACCACCCCCTTTTTAACACCTGGACTTTCTCTTCACCTCTTGGTGGGGCTTGCTGCTTCGCCCAAAACTCCACCCAGGACTGTTTCTCTGCAGCAGCAGCAGGTGAGGGCTGAGCCCCCACAAACGCTCGTGGGTGTACTCCTCTCCCCTCCCCCCTTGGACTTGGCCCCCCCTCCTTCAGTTACATTTGGTGGGGGGGCTTCTCTTACCCCTGCCACCACAGCAGCTTGCCTCCCTCCCTGCTAGCCCAGTTTGTTTCTCCCTCCCCTTCCCCAGCCCTGTTCACAGACCATCATTTGGTGGCCGCGAAGGCCTCCCTTAGTGGGGAGAGACTGGGGCTGGCCTGTTGGCACTTTAACAGTAGCCTGCTGGAGGACGTGGGCTTTGTAGTGTCCTTCTGGGAGTTCTGGCTGGCCTGGCAGGGGCAGCGGCCCGCCATTCCCTCAGCACAGTGATGGTGGGACGTGGGGAAGGTACACGCCCAGCTCTTCAAGCCAGCAAAGGAATATGGCAATAGAACAGCTGGAGTGGGAAGTTTTGAAGCTGGAGAGGTGCCTGTCATCCAACCCCAGGGATCCAGCCCTCCACAAGATGTACCAGGAGAAGCGGGAGGAGCTCCAGGCTTTCAGAGACCACCGGGCCCGGAGCTCCTTTGTTCAATCTCACATCCATCTTGTTTGGGAGCTAGATCACAACTCCCTCTTCTTTTATGCCCTGGAGAAAAAGATGGTGGCCAAAAAGCATGTCACTTGCTTCCTGGTGGAGGACGGCACCCCCCTCGTGGATCCGGAGGAGATGCATGGAAGGGCCAGGGCCTTATATATCAGCTTATTCCCCTCAGATCCAACCTATGCCTATGCCTGCAGGGTGGTATGGACTGAACTCTGTCCGAGTTCTTGGAGGCCCTCTGTCTCGTACCCATCAACCAAACCCCGGGCATGGACAGGCTGACTGGAGTTCTACTGCCCTGACCAGACCTACACTGTCTCGGGCCGCACCATCTTCGATAATTTGTATCTGGTCTGGGATGTCTTGGAGCTGAGGTGTAGAACATAAGAACGGCCATACTGGGTCAGACCAAAGGTCCATCCAGCCTAGTACCCTGTCTGCCGACAGTGGCCAATGCAAGGTGCCCCAGAGGGGAGCGACTCATAGAATCATAGAACCATAGAGCTGGAAGAGACCTCAGAAGGTCATCAAGTCCAGCCCCCTGCCCTAGGCAGGACCAATCCCAACTAAATCAACCCAGCCAGGGCTTTGTCAACAAGCCGAGACTTAAAAATCTCTAGGGATGGAGACTCCACTACTTCCCTAGGTAACCCATTCCAGTGCTTCACCACTCTTCTAGGGAAATAGTTTTTCCTAATATCCAACCTGGACCTCTCCCACAGCAACTTGAGACCACTGTTCCTTGTTCTGCCATCCGTCACTACTGAGAACAGCCTTTCTCCAGCCTCTTTGGAACCTCTCTTCAGGAAGTTGAAGGCTGCTATCAAATCCCCCCTCACTCTTCGCTTCTGCAGACTAAACAGACCCAACTCCCTCAGCCTCTCCTCATAGGTCATATGCTCCAGCCCCCTAATCATTTTGTTCGCCCTCCGCTGGACCTTCTCCAATGCATCCACATCCTTTTTGTAGTGGGGGACCCAGAACTGGACACAATACTCCAGATATGGCTTCACAAGAGCCGAATAAAGGGGAATAATCATGTCTCTGGATCTGCTGGCAATGCTCCTCCTAATGCAACCTAATGTGCCATTAGCCTTCTTGGCTACAAGGGCACACTGTTGACTCATATCCAGCTTCTCATCCACTGTAATCCCCAGGTCCTTTTCTGCAGAACTACTACTTAGCTGGTTGGTCCCCAGCCTGTAACAATGCTTGGGATTCTTCCATCCCAAGTTCAGGACTCTGCACTTGTCCTTGTTGAACCTCATCAGATTTCTTGTGGCCCATCCTCCAATTTGTCTAAGTCACTCTGGACCCTATCTCTGCCCTCGAGTGTATCTACCTCTCCCCCTAGCTTAGTGTCATCTGCAAACTTGCTGAGGGTGAGATTATTCAGCTGTCCCTATGCCTATACTATGCTAGTCTGCCCTGCTGTGTCACTATTT
This sequence comes from Rafetus swinhoei, assembly GCA_019425775.1. Taxonomy (NCBI): domain Eukaryota; kingdom Metazoa; phylum Chordata; order Testudines; family Trionychidae; genus Rafetus; species Rafetus swinhoei. The sequence continues at coordinate 8,444,281 of CM033438.1, forward strand.
CATGAGAAAGACTAGAGCCTTCTCAGTGTCTTACTTTATATCAAGGTGTAGTTCCCTACTTCTTTGTCTCCCTAAGAAGAAAAGTCTCAGAGGGGTTAGTCTGTGACTCCATACTTTTGAGGGGGAGGTGTGTGTGTTTTATATATATATAAATCTCCCTGTCTCTGTGATTTGTACCACGTGTATTTGATGAAGTAATTTTTACCCATGAAAGCTTATGCCTTACTAAATCTGTTAGGGCATGTCTACACAGCAGGGCAAAAGTCGAATTAAGATACGCAACTTCAGCTACATCAATTGCATAGCTGAAGTCAAAATAGCTTAATTTGGCTTTTTGTCACTGTCTACACAGCAGGAAGTTGAAGAAAGAACACTCTTCCTTCGATTTCCCTTACTCCTCGTGAAATGAGGGTTACAGGAGTCGGAGTAAGAAGTCCTCCATCTTGACATTATTTCAAAATAACGCTGCTGTGTAGACATTCCCTAAGGTGCCACAGGACGCCTCGTTCTTTTTTTTTTAAGAAAAGAACATTGTTTGCCATGGTTCCATCCAGTAGCTCTCCTAAATAAAATCTCCAAATGGAATTAAGAATGAAACAAGATTTTATTGAGAGTGCAAAGAAAGGGAGTTAGGACATAAACTTACCATAAGAGCCTTCGTCTCTGTACAAATACTACAGAAACCTTGCCAATTGGGCTGAAGTTTAGTAGCAAAAGTTTTTAAATGCTATCTGGATTTCTAGCATGGCAGGGCACAAAAAGACTCCCACAACCTCCATCTCTGTTAGCTTCATGTCTTGGTCAGATATCAATAACATCTGACAGTGGGAAAGCCCCCAGCTTTACTTGTTCTGTTTTTGAAATTCAAGCATAAAAAAATCTCATCTATAATTCTTCCTAGTCCTGACATCTTTTCCCTTTTTGTAGTGTCGTAGCTACTATTTGTTTCTCTAACATTGCTCAGTTAACGTATCTGAGACTAGTTTGGACCAAGTTCTGATGGGCAAGTTGGAAAGCTGTGCATTCAGAGTACAATTTACTCACATTCAAAATATGAATTAGAAATTGAGAAAACCAATAGAATTAAACTGGGGCAGTGGTCCTTATCCCAGAATTTGTGATAACATTTACAAAAGTATACTTCCTTTAAGAAAGTTCAGGGGAATTTTGCTGACCAGCAGAAGAATGCAAGAAAAGCTTCTAAATATTGACTAGTCCCATAGCTTGTTGATCTCTGTTTATTTTTTAAACTTTCAGTGGGTGGGAAAGTTCCATGCTGTAACTTCTTTTCATAATCGTCACCATCCTTACTAATGTCATCTTTATAATCACAGCAGGAAGAAAGAAGAGGCCAGAGGAATTATAGTGGGAAAATCTAATAAATATGTTAGATATCTTTATACTAATGCAAGAAGGATGGGCAATGAACAGGAAGAACTAGAAATACTAATAATAACTATTTTGATTATTGGCAATTTTGATTATTGGCATAATTAGCATCACAGAAACTTGGTGAGAATTCACATGGCTGCAATTTTGACATAGAAAGGTGCAGCTTGTTCAGGAAAGACAGGCAGGGAGAAAATGGAAGAGATGTTGCATTCTATATCGAAGTTGAATAAACTTGTGTGACAGAGGGGGGACTATATTTGCTGTGTTTGCTCTGTTATGTTGCATGTGATTTCTACTGTCTTAAATTTTTCTGTAGTAATGCTGTATGTGTGTGTGTGCCTCAGTTTCCCTGGGCACTGCACCAGTGCCTGGATGGGGATGGGAATTTCAGATGTGACTCTCACTGAGAGAGGCTGCCCCAGCATAGACACAATGGCCCAGGCTTTCTGTAACCTGATCTTGGGAGGCAGTGTGACCAGGTGATACCTTTTGCCTGGGAAACTGAACAAAAGCTGGAGGTGGAGCTGGTGGCAGGCAGAGATGTGCTGCTGGTTTGTGAGTGACTCTGGCTGGCTTGGGGTGCAGAGATAGGGGCCACGGCCATTGGCTCCGAGCCTCTCTCCATAAAGTAGATTGTACTGACAGCTTCTGGTTCCTGTGCTAACAGTCTGTTCCACACTGTATCCTTGTGAACCAATAAACCTTCTGTTCCATCTGCTGGCTGAAAGTCACATTTGGCTGCAGATGAGAGTGCAGGATCTAGTGCCTCCCCACTTCTTGGTGACACTACTTGCGATGAGATTATCTATCTAGTGGACCTGTTGAAAGTCTCTGAGCAAACTGTCCCAAAGTGTATGAAAGATATAAGAAGTATGGTAAGAGACAACCCTGGCTTCTTCAATTATCTGAAATTTTAAAAGATTATAAAAAAGGGAAAAGTAGGTAAAATTACGAAGGGTAGATGGGTGGATAAGTGTGTGTGTTTTTAAAAACCCACAAATATGTAGAGACAAAGTCAAAGTACAAGGAAAAAAATTAAACTAGCTAGATATAACAATAAAGGATAACAAGAAAATAATTTACAGATACATTAGAAATAAGAGGAAGACCAAGAACAGGGTAGGCCCATTCTTTTTTGAGTGATTGCTCATGTCAATTCAGCATAGGTGTGTGTTCTTGCCACATGCACCAGTGCTGGAAGATTTTCCCTTAGCAGTACTCGGCGCGGGGAGGGAGGCCTCAGGTGCCACCTGAAGCAGCGCACACACGCCGTGCCATTTAGGGCGCCTCTGGCCCCCTTCTCCCTTAGTTCCTTTTTGCTGCCAGTGACGGTGCATCAGAACCTGGTAGTCTCAGTGTTAGCTGTTGTACATTTCCCTACTTGGTCTTTGTTTTCCCTGTAATTAGTTCTATTGTTAGTTACTGTCCTAAGTAGTTAGAGTAGGTCTCATAGGGACTTAGTCTCGGGCCAGGGTGTGCTCCGTTCTCCAGGCTTCAGGTTGTATCACAGTTGCAGTCGGCCTATGCCAGTGAGGGAACCCCACTGCAACTGTTTGTGGTGCTTAGGAAAGGGCCATATAAGTGTAAGTGCCACATTTGCAAGTCCTTCAAGCCTCATACCAAGAAAGAGAGGGACGTTCAACAAACTCTGTGCTTGGGACTGTTCTGTGCCAATGTCTGAGTGCTGTTCAAGGTCCCCAACGCAGCACCGTTCAATGTGCCAGCACCGCTCCCTGGCCGGTATTTCCCCATAGCGCATCTGTGAGGAGCACAGGGGCTGGCAGTCCCGCTCCATGTTGTGGCAGTGGTCCCACAGCCGCTCCCAAGCCAACCGGGACACGGATGGCCACCATCGCTCACACCACCGATCCTGGAGTGGATGGCGTCTCCAGGGAACCACTCACGGCACTCCTCCATGTCCTGGGCATCTGTCTCTGTGACCAGAGGTTGACTCCACTGCCATCCCGCCCCCATGCTGGCTGGTGTCCCTGGAACCCATGTGGATTTCACATGCCATCCTATGTACCACACCCAATAGCTGGTATACTGAAGGTACCGTCAGCAGCCTCAGCTTCTGTCAAGTTCCTCCCGGCACCGGAGGAAGTCCAGGTACCGGCCTCCCCAGACCATGAGGAGGTTCCCCCGAAGGAACCTCGAAGGAGGAATGCAATGTAGACATACCCTTGGACTCTCTCGGGTAACTGATGGGGTGGATCCCCTGGGATGCTAACATGAGGGATAAAGGAGTCCAGGAGAGCTGGCTGTATTTTAAAGAAGCTTTATTGAAGGCATAGGAACAAACCATCCCAAAGTACAATAAGAAAAGCAAATATGGTAGGCAACCAGCTTGGCTTAACAGTGAAATTTTTGTCAAGTTTAAACACAAAAAGGAATCTTACAAGAAGTGGAAACTTGGACAGATTACTAGGGGAGAGTATAAACATGTTGCTTGAGCATGCAGGGGTGTAATAAGGAAGGCCAAAGTGCAATTGAAATTGCAGCTAGCAAGGGATGTGAAAGGTAACACGAGAGGTTTCTACAGGCATGTTAGCAATAAGGTGGTGGTCAGGGAAGGTGTGGGACCCTTACTGGATGAGAGAGGTAACCTAGTGACAGATGATGTAGGAAAAGCTGAAATACTCAATACTTTTTGTCTCTGTCTTCACAGACAAATAGTCTGGTAGCACTTTAAAGACTAACAAAACATGTAGATGGTATCATGAGCTTTCCGTGGGCACAGCTTACTTCGTCAGATGACATGATACCATCGTACATGTTTTGTTAGTCTTTAAAGTGCTACCAGGCTGTTTGTTGTTTTTTAAGTTTTTCCTGTTACAGACTAACTCGGCTACCCCCTGAAGCCTTTTCACAGACAAAGTCAGGTCTGAGACTGCTGCATTAGGCAGTACAATATGGGAAGGAGGTGGGCAGCCCTCAGTGGAGAAAGAATAAGTTAAAAACTATTTAGAAAAGTTGGGCATACACAAGTCCATGGGTCCGGATCTAATTCATCCAAGGGTGCTAAAGGAGATGGTAGAATCCCTAGATGTTTAAGTCCCATCTTGACAAAGCCCTGGCTAGGATAATTTAGTTGGGACTGGTCCAGCTTTTAGCAGTGGGTTGGACTCAGTGACCTCCTGAGGTCTCATCCAACCCTATGATTCTAAGCTCCACAGGCTAAAAGCCTCCCTCACTACCCTCCGCACCCTCGGCCTGTACATTTCGGGTCTAGCTCAAAAGAAGTTCCAGCCTCCAACCCCAGCTGCCTTCCCATCCCCATCAGGACATGGGACAAACCAAGTTCAAAGGGTTTAGGAAGAAACAATCAGTCCCGCTCTTCTACGCAGCCAGGCTCCTCCCATTTCGAGGCACCCATTTTGAGGGCACGATTGAGGACAATGTAACATCCACTTCACCAGATCCTTCCCCTGTGATGTTCACCCCTTCCTCCTGGCCTGGCACTCTTATGACATCAGACCTTGGGTCCTCAGTGTGGTGTGGCAGGGATACACCCTTCAGCTCTTCTCTACTACTCCATCCCATCATACTTCCCTGTCCTTTCTTAGGGAACCTTTTTATGAGGGGCTCTAATGGCAGGTTGCTCAGGCTGTGGTCAGTAGAGGAGTGCTACCGAAACCAGGGGGTTTACTCCTATTACTTTCCCCAAGGCAAAAGGGTGGGCTTCAGTCCATTTTCGACCTGCACAGTCTGAACCACTGCCTGGTGAGACTCAAGTTCTGTATGATCTCCTTGGCCTCCATCATTCCCTGCCTAGATACAGGAGATTGATCTCAAGGATACTTACTTCTACATTACCGTTTTCAAGGATCACAGACATTTCCTGTTTTTTGGGGGGGTCGAGCCACTACCAGTTTGCGGTCCTACTGTTTGGCCTGGCCACAGCCCCTCAGGTCTTTGCCAAATGTATGTCGATGGTAGTTGCCCACCTTCAATGATGAGGTGGCAGATATACCCTTACCTGGATGATTGGTTAAGGGATATTCATTCTCCGCTGTCCACCTGCACACGGACTGTTTGCTCCGCTTCTGCCACCATCTTGGAAAAATCACAGTTAGTGCCGATTCAATGCATAGAGTTTTTAGGGGCAGTATTGGACTCGACTCTGGCCCAGGCCTTCCTCTGCCTAGACAGATTTCAAGCACTAGCAGACTTCGTAACCCAGCTGCATGACTCGACGATCACTACGGCCAGAGTCTGCCTTCAGTTACTCAGACATATGGCAGTGTCAAGTTAAGTGGTTAGATACGCCAGACTCCGAATGTGGCCCCACCACCAATGGCTGGCATTGGTGTATACCCCCTACAGGCATCCCCTGGACCAGGTGGTGATGGTCCCAGCCCCAGTCCTTGACTCCATAGCCTGATGGTACCCTGAAACGTGATTGTGGGAGTTCTGTTCAGGGCCCCTCTATACTCGTTGGAGATGGTATTGGATGCATCAGGCCTGGGCAGGGGCATCCACCTGGGTGATCTGTGGACCCAGAGTACATTGACTCTGCAGGAGGTGCCCTTCCACATAACCATAAAAGAACTACGGGCGGTTCGCAGGATATGGAAGGTCTTCTTTCCTCACTTAGTTGTTCGGGTCTTCATGGACAACGTGGCCACGATGTCTTTCCTCAACAGTTGAAGAGGGGCCCAGTCCAACACTCTCTGCTACGAGGCGATCCACCACTGAGACTTTTGCAAACTTTATGACATTCACTTGGAGGTCCAGTGGGATAACTTCCTCTCCGATCAGCTGAGCAGAGAGTTTTCCTCTCACCACAAATGGGCCCTTCACACCCAGATCACTGCTATGCTCTTCCAGAAGTGGGGCATCCCTTAGGTGGATCTCTTCACCAGAGAGCAACACAATGTTGCAGCGTCTGTTCCAGACATCGGGCAGACAAGAGTACCCCTGGCAGATGCGTTTCTCATCCATTGGTCAGGTGCCCTGTTTTACGCATTTCTCTCAATCCTACTTATCCCCTAAGGTCCTGGAGAAGGTCAAGCAGGACAGAACCAGGGTCATTCTTGTTACACTGTTGTGGCCTCACCAACATTGGCATAGTACATTGCTGAACCTTGCAGTGGGTCCCCCTGCTGCTGTGCCTGGTTGCTTTCTAAGGACTACAGCCACCTTCTACACTAGGAATGTCAACATGTAGTCAGCTACACAATTAACCAATAAGTCTGGGCTTATTGGTTAATCCTGTAGATTACATGCACTCCCCCGCCCCCCAACCCCGTATCAGAGGCAGCAAGGGGAAGGGAGCCAAAACTGGACACAATACTCCAGATGTGGCCTCACAAGAGCTGAATAAAGGGGAATAATCACTTCTCTAGATCTGCTGGCAGTGCTCCTCCTAATGCACCCTAATATGCCATTAGCCTTCTTGGCTACAAGGGCACACTGTTGACTCATATCCAGCTTCTCATCCACTGTAATCCTCAGGTCCTTTTCTGCAGAACTGCTACTTAGCCATTCGGTCTACAGCCTGTAACAATACTTGTGATTCTTCCATCCCAAGTGCAGGACTCTATACTTGTCTTTGTTGAACCTCATCAGATTTCTTTTGGTTCAATCCTCTAATCTGTCTAGGTCACTCTGGACCCTATCCCTGCCCTCCAGCATATCTACCTCTCCCCCTAGCTTAGTGTCATCTGCAAACTTGCTGATGGTGCAATCCATCCCCTAATCCAGGTCATTAATAAAAATGTTGAACAAAACCGGTCCTAGAACAGATCCTTGGGGTACTCCTCTAGAAACCGACCGCCAACCTGACATCAAGCCGTTGATCACTACCCGTTGGGCACGACAGTCTAGCCAGCTTTCTAACCATCTTACAGTCCATTTATCCAATCCATATTCCCTTAACTTGCTGGCAAGAATATTGTGGTAGACCATATCAAAAGCTTTGCTAAAGTCAAGGTATATCACATCCATTGACTTTCCCATATCCACAGAGCCAGTTACCTCGTCATAGATTGGTCAGGAATGACTTGCCCTTCGTGAATCCATGTTGACTATTCCTGATCACTTTCCACTCTTCCAAGTTCCTCAAAATGAATTCCTTGAGGATCCCCTCCATGATTTTTCCAGGGACTTATGTAAGGCTGACTGGTCTGTAGTTCCCTGGGTTGTCCTCCTTCCCTTTTTTAAAGATGGGCACTACATTTGCCTTTTTCCAATCATCCGGGATCTCTCCCGATCTCCATGAGTTTTCAAAGATAATGGCCAAAGGCTCTGCAATGACATTTGCTAACTCCCTCAGTACCCTCGGATGCATTAAATCCAGACCTATGGATTTGTGTATGTCTAGCTTTTCTAAATAGTTCCTAACTTGTTCTTTCCCCACCAAGGGCTGTCCACCTCCTTCCCCTACTGCGTTGTCTAGTGCATTAGTCTAGGAGCTGACCTTGTGTAGGGACGTGAATGACTAGTCAACTATCCGATAAGGAAATGCTTATTGGATAGTCAACATATTAGTTGACTAGTCGCTCCCCCCCACACACACACATACCCGCTGCCTCTATAAGAAAGAAGCAGCGGGAGGGGGGGAAGAGAAGGGGACGCGCCAAAGTGGCAGTGCTGCGTGGAGTCTGGGTCTGCCGCTTTGAAACACCACGTGCAGCCTGGGGTCCCAGCTGGCCTGGGCTGCATGTGGCGTTTCAAAGCAGCAGTGCTGCATGGAGCCTGGGATCCCCAGGTTCCACAAACACTGCTGCTTTGAAACGCCATGGGGAGCCTGGCATCAGCTGGCCCCAGGCTCCCCATGGTGTTTCAAGGCTGAGGCTTTTCCTACACTTCAAAGGTAGAGGCGCCCTTATTGATTAATCGAATAGTTGAATATCTATTTCGTTAGCCCATTAATCTAAATTTAACATCCCCACACATGTACTGCCACCCCGTCTCTCAATGGAACCGTAATGTGGTCCTCTCCAGGCCAACCGGGTCACCCTTCAAGCCGATGGCCAAGTGTTCTCTTTGAACCTGTCCTGGAAGGTGATTTTCTTTGTGGCCATTATCTCGGTAAAGAGAGACTTTGAATTGAGGGCCTTGATGTCGGAGCCCCCTAGACTGTTTTCTTTAAAAACAAAGTGCAGTTATGTCCCCATCCTCCTTTGCTGCCCGAGGTGGTCTCAGCTTTCTATATGGGCCAGGATATTTTCCTCCCAGTCTTTTACAAGCTTCATGCATCTGCAGAGGAATGTCAACTTAATGCATTGGATGTTCACAGGGCCTTCTCATTTTACAATGACAGAACAAAGCTGTTTTTCTTAGTCGCCCCTGTTCTTCATCACCTACACTGAAATAATGAATTATCCACACAAAGAATCTCCAATTGGTTAACCTCCTGCATTTGAACAGGCTGTCGGCAGGCAGGAGCTCAGCCACCCCTGCTGGCCGGGCTCATTTGATTAAAGAGCAAGCCTTCTTGAAAGCCTTCCTCGCTAATGTTCCAGTTCTGCAATGTAGTCGTCAGTGCATATCTTTGCCATGAACTATACACTGCTGCACCAAGCTCAGGAAGATGCCACAGTTGGCAGAGCTGTGCTCCAGTGTGCCTGCTAGTGAACTCGTCCCAGCTCTGGACATACTGCTTGCAGTCACGTAAGTTGAATGGATATGAGCAATCACTCAAAGAAGAAAAGACATTTACCTGTTTCTGAAGATGATATTCTTTGAGATGTGTTGCTCCTGTCCACTCAACATCCTGCACTCCTTCCCAACTGTCAGAGTTGTCCATCAAGAAGGAACTGAGGGTGGAGGGAGCCAGAGGCACCCTATATAGCATGGCATGTGTGTGCCGCTCCAGGGAATGCCTAAGCTGCCTCTCTCCCCACCCCTTCACAGGTACTGTGAAGGGAAAAGCTTACCAACTGTAAAAGTAGTTAAGTCCTGGAATAAATTGGCTGGGGAGGTCTTGGATGGACATGCACAGTGCATCTGCTTTTTGGAGGAGGCATGTTTCCCACAAAAATGCCCCCCACTATTAACAATTATTAACGAGGTCACTCCAGGCTCAAACCCTCCAACTAAATCTTACTATGGTGAAATCTCTCAGATCTTCATCAGAACCGTAGAATGGTCTACGGCAGCAGCCCCTGATCAGAGTCCTCTTCTCCCTCTTCCTCAGGATCTTCTGACTAAAAAGCCCACCCAACAAAAGCCTGTCTAGTATGGACAAGTCCCAAGGGGCTAAAGCAACTAAACAGCCATGCCCTCCATCTGCCTCTCACACTACAAGCAAACCGGAGTGTTGGACTTCCAGAACACTCCAGTCATCTGAAGAAGTGGGCTGAGCCCACAAAAGCTTATGATACCATCTACATGTTTTGTTAGTCTTTAAAGTGCTACCAGACAATTTGTTGGTTTTTTTAAGTTTATCCTTTACAGACTAATTTAGCTACCCCTCTGAAGCTTACAAGCAAACCATCCACCTTGGCCCAACAGCAACCCAGATGACTGCAATGCTAGTACCAAAGGAGGCACACAAACAGCTTTCCATGCTCCCAGAACTGACAATGACCACCCCTATACTGACCACCAAGGTTCCCTCTAAGCTGCGCAGCAGCACTCCCCCACAGCTGCTTAATGAGTCCCGCCCAGCCAGGGGCTCAGCACTCATGCACAGAGATGCTTGGCTAAGGGAGGAGCACTCCTCCCTCAGCAACAGCAGTAGGTCCCTGCTGAGGACAGAGTAGCGAGTCTCTCCCAGCCGTAGAGACATGTCCCCTCCCATAATGGTGATGCCATAAGTCTGTTCCCTGTTTTACTTCAGCATAACTCAGCTTTTCCAAGGGAACCCCATATTTTGTTTTCTAAAAAAATCAGATGTGCCAGTGAGTTCTATGGAGCTTACTCCAAAATTAAGTGCACTTTAAGTGCAGTCTTAACTTTTTTGGTAACTTGGAATCAAATCTGCATCTTTGCTGGAAAAAATGTAAGGATACGTCTAAACTACACCCCTCTGTCGGCAGAGGGATGTAAATTAGACATATCAAAAGTGCAAATGAAGCCGGGATTTAAATATCCCATGCTTGATTTGCATAATGGCAGCTGCCGCTTTTTTTTTAAACGGGGCTTTTCGAAGAAAACAGCCGTTTAGATGGCATTTTCGGAAGAAATGCCCCATTTCAAAAGATCCTGTACTCCTCAAAAAAAATGAGGAGTACAGGATCTTTCAAAATGGGGCATTTCTGTCGAAAATGTCCCATCTAAACTGCCGTGGTTTTTTTCAAAAGCCCCATTTCGAAAAAAAGCGACAGCCGCCATTATGCAAATGAAGCACGGGATATTTAAATCCCGGCTTCATTTGCACTTTCGATACATATAATTTACATCCCTCTGCCGACAGAGGGGTGTAGTTTAGATGTACCCTAAATGATTAACTGAATAATAGAGTGAGAAGAACTGAGAAGAATGACTATTCAAAAATTATTTTGAATTTTCTTTCAGGATCCCATGTAAGTGCAAAGACTAGTCTATCTATTTACAACAATTTCATAGTCATCTGTTCTTTTAGCAGCACTACTGCAACTGAATGTATTTCACATAACTAAGAATCAGTAGCAAGCAAAAGATTTCAGTCACCCAGTAAAACCCCCACCATGGGTTTTTAGTAAATACCAACCAGCAAATACCAACAAGTCACCAGACATGAAAAGATGCTAGATTCATTTATGCCACAAATTCTCCTTTTTGTATTGTTAACAACAAACAATTTCATTGACATGGTTGAATCCTTATGACCAGGCTACATTCCACCTGGAAGAGCAGACACTAATGGAAGTTTGCGGATTACAGTGTATTAGTAGGAACTTGAACACTGTGCAAGAAATACTGAGGGGAAATTTGCCAGATTAATGGGTGGAGCAATATATACAATGAATGAACACATTAAGAACTATTTAGAAAAGTTGAGCATATACAAATACATGGGGCCAGATCTAATGCATCTGAGGGTGTTGAGGGAGTTGGCTGATGTGATTGCAGCATCATTGGCCATTATGTTTGAAAACTCATGGCGATCCGGGAAGGTTCTGGTTAATTGGAAAAAGGCAAATGTAGTGCCCATCTTTTAAAAAGGGAAGAAGGACAATCCAGGGAACTGCAGACAGGTCAACCTCACCTCATTCACTGGAAAAATCATGGAGGGGATCCTCAAGGAATCCATTTTGGAGCAGTTGGAAGAGAGGAACAGGAATAGTCAACATAGATTCACCAAGGGCAAGTCATGCCTGACCAACCTGATTGTCTTCTATGACAAGGTAACTAGCTCTATGGATATTGGGAAGGTGTGGACATGATATGTATTTAGCAAAGCTTTTGATATGGTCTCCCACTGTATTTTTGCCAGCAAGTTAAGGAACTATGGATTGGATAAATGGACTGTAAGATGAATAGAAAGCTAGCTAGATTGTTGGGCTGAATGGGTAGTGATCAATGGCTCCGTGTCTGGTTAGTGGTCAGTGTCAAGTGGAGTGCCCCAGGAGTCAGTTCAGGAGCCAGTTTTGTTCAGCATCTTTATTACTGACCTGGATGAGGGGATGGATTGCACCCTCAGCAAGTTCTCAGATGACACTAAGCTAGGGGAAGAGGTAGATACGTTGGAGGGTAGAAATAGGGTCCAGAGTGACCTAGACAAATTGGAGGATTGGGCCAAAAGAAATCTGATGAGGTTCAACGAGGACAAGTGCAGAGTCCTGCACTTGAGATGGAAGAATCCCAAGCATTGTTACAGGCTGGGAACTGACTGGCTAAGCAACCATTCAGCAGAAAAAGACCTGGGGATTACAGTGGATGAGAAGCTGGATATGAGTCAACAGCGTGCTCTTGTAGCCAAGAAGGCTAACAGTATATTAGGGTGCATTAGAAGGAGCATTGTCAGCAGATCTAGAGAAGTGATTATTCCCCTTTATTCAGCGCCAATGAGGCCACATCTGGAATATTGTGTCCATTTCTGGGGCCCCATATTAGAAAGGATGTGGACGCATTGGAGAAAGTCCAGCACAGGGCAACAAAAATGATTAGGGGTCTTGAGTCACATGACTTATGAGGAGAGGCTGAGGGATTTGGTTTTATTTAGGCTGCAGAAGAGAACAGCGAGGGGGGATTTGATAGCAGCCTTTAACTACCTGAAGGGGGTTTCAAAGAGGATGGAGAGAGCCTGTTCTCAGGAGTGACAGATGGCAGAACAAGGAGCAATGGTCTCAAGTTGCAGCAGGGAAGGTCTATGTTGGATATTAGGAAAAGCAATTTTACTAGGAGGGTGGTAAAGCATTGGAATGGGTTACCTAGGAAGGGGGTGGAATCTCTGTACCTAGAGATTTTTAATTCTCGGCTTGACAGAGCCCTGGCAGGGATGATTTAGTTGGGGTTGGTCCTGCTTTGGGCAGGGGGTTGGACTCGATAACCTCCTGAGGTCTCTTCCAACCCTGTGATTCTATGATTCAGTAATATGTGCCTGTGTGACAACAGAAAATGGAGATGCATATATTTCGGAAACAAAAGATATTTTGGGAAGTGAGTACTGTAATAAACTGTGAACTAAAATTCAACTGTCACGTGCAGTTTTGTCACAGACAATGCTACAAACATGGCAAAAATGAGAAGATACTTAGAAGAAACAGAAGGATGCTCCTTAATAACAAATGGCTGCAGTGCCTATTTAGTGCATCTTTTAGCCAAAGACTTAAGTATGTCTTCTCCAGGAGTAAAAGAAAATGTTGAAATCACAAAATACTTCCGTAACAACCATTTTCCTTTAGTTTCACTGAAGAGAACAAGAGGTTCCAAACTAATTCTCCCTTAAAATGTTCAATGGAATTCTGTGGTTGTTTTGAACAATTTATTAAGAATTTGCTTAGTCTCATAAAATTTTGTGAAGAAAACCATGTATCTAATATTTGAATGTTACAGAAAATATGCTTAGTATACTGAAACTTATTATCCATAGCCTTAAACAACTTCAGAGAAATTGCAGATGCTGTTGAAATTTGGAAGGCACTTCAAGAGACCTTGACTAAAAATTACCTCACCAGAAAGTTGAGCTACAGGCAACAAAGAAGTGAATGGATCAAACTCCATCTCGTTTTCTTGTGAACTTTCTTAACCCCAGATATAAAGGTAGATGTCTAACTTCTGGAGATGCTGCTGCTGCCATGGCATGGGCATCTCAAAATCACTCCTCAGTTATGCCAGTCATAATAAATTTCAAGGCTGGAGTGAAACCATATGATCAGTAAATGTTTACTGGTGATGTTTTGAACAAAGTCACTCCCTTGAATTGGTGGGAATCATTAGCCTGGTACCTTGAAACAGAGTTTCTTCAGTTGCTAAGCCAACTTTTCACAGCAGCAGCTTCCTCTGCAGGCACAGAGATATTGTCGTTGTTTGGTATTATTCACACAAAATCAACTGGGAGTTGAAAAAGCAGGAAAACTCATATTTGTTTCAATTTATAAATCAAAATGACAGTGGGATTGGGGAATAGGAGATGTAGTTGCATAAGTGTTAAGGACCCCATACATTTTGTGTTCTAAGGACAGCCATCAGCCAGCACACTTATGTAATGTTTATGTAACATTTAAGATTTAATTTAATAAAATAAGTACTATTTTATTTGTGTGTTTAGTGCTTACCATTCCTAATGTACTGCTGCTGCAGCTGCAGTTTGTCACAGGTAATGAGTACTATGTATTATTTCCTGAATTACTAAAAATCAAATTATCTAAAAAAATTACATAAAGTATATCTTCTTAGATGTTGTAAAATGTTATACTGATTTGTAAATTAACATGTTTTAGTGAACAGATTTGCACCGTTGTTTAAGAAATATGTGAAGAAGTATCAATAGGAAACTTGATTTAAATCAGTGATTGCAGGGGCACAACCAAATCCTTACCTTGCTTTAAGTTATAAGAGAAAGCTGTATACCACATTTAGGAGGAGTTCTTAAACATATGGACACACAGGGTATGTCTAAACTGCATCCCTCTGTCGGCAGAGGGATGCAGATTAGGCAGGTCGACATTGCAAAAGAAGCGGGGATTTAAATATCCCGTGCTTAATTTGTATAAAAAATGGCCGCCATTTTTGCTGACTCAGTGCTTTGTCAGCAAAAAGAGGCAGTCTAGAGGGGGATCTGTCGAGAAAGAAAGCCTTTTCGACAGATCCCTTATGCCTCCTGCAAGGAGGTTTACAGGATCTGTCGAAAAAGGCTTTCTTTCTCGACAGATCCCTCTCTAGACTGCCTCTTTTTGCCGACAAAGCGCTGAGTCGGCAAAAACGGCAGCCTTTTTTTATGCAAATTAAGCACGGGATATTTAAATCCCCGCTTCATTTGCAATGTCAACCTGCCTAATCTGCATCCCTCTGCCGACAGAGGGATGCAGTCTAGACATACCCACAGATTCACTCGCTCCCTCACAGACAAACATATAGCTCTCAAATATATAGTAGACTAGTCTTGCATATTATATTGGATGTCAGCTTGCTCATAATGGGATTTTTAAAATTTATATTCAAATATTGATCTGTGCTATACCTTTTAAACATTGTGCTTTCATGTGATCTAATTATTTTGTGATTACTTATAGAATAGTATTTCACTAGGATTTTACAAGAGAAGGTGGTCATGAAATCACAGAAAACAGGGTCACCATACGCTCAGGTTTTCCCAGAAATGATCTCTTTTTAGTCTTCTGATCTCTGTCTAAGCAGATTTTTTTTGAAATATGACCAGTATGTTTCCAGATTTGCCTGTTGCTCTGGGGTATGCTCATTTATTAGGATTACTCTTATGGGGGAGGGGGAGGTTAATAATTCTATCAGGGTATGTCTAGACTACATGGCTCGGTCAACGGAGCCATGTAAAATAGTTTACTCGGCATAGTCAAAGAAGCGGGGATTTAAATAATCCCGCTTCATTAAAATAAAAATGGCCGCTGCACTGTGCCGACGATCAGCTGATCCGGCACAGCGCGGTCAACAAGGGAAGCCTTTGTCAACAAGGCATACCAGAGCGGTCGACAAAGGCTTCCCTTGTCGACGCGCCGCGTCTAGCCTGCCGGATCAGCTGATCGTCGGCTGGCGCGGCCATTTTTATTTTAATGAAGCGGGGATTATTTAAATCCCGCTTCTGACTATGCCGAGTACACTATTTTACATGGCTCCGTCGATGGAGCCATGTAGTCTAGACGTACCCTCGGTGTGCTGCTTGTGTTACTTATGGTCTCATATGGAGTTGTACTTCACCCTGCTGTCAATTCCTTCCCAGTGAAGCTCTTCCATGGGAACTATGTTCCCCAGGACTGGGTTCTTCCCACTCTGGAATCAGACAAACACAGACATTCACATCCACTAACACAGCATGTCTGAGAGGACCGTTTAATCAGCACTTACAGGCTGACTCCTTATATATCCCTGGACTCAGTAGCCTGGGTTGCACAGCAGTGCCAAGCTATGGCCCTTATGTGCCCTTCGACTCAGTAGGCTGGGTTTAACAGCACTTTAAGCTGCCACCGTCATATCCCCCCAGGTTCAGCATCTCTCTGTATCCACTTTCACACCA
This sequence comes from Rafetus swinhoei, assembly GCA_019425775.1. Lineage (NCBI taxonomy): Eukaryota > Metazoa > Chordata > Testudines > Trionychidae > Rafetus > Rafetus swinhoei. The sequence goes on from CM033438.1 coordinate 8,460,254, forward strand.
CAACCATTCTGCTAGTAATCTACTGGATGAGCAAACCCCATGGGATTTTGGGGTGCTACAGGGATCTTTGGCTTAGGTATAAGAAGCATTTTTGCAGAGTGAATGGGGAAGCCAAAACCACACCCCTGAAGGGGGAAATAATAAGAGAGAGGGGAAAAGAAAGAAAAGCAACCAGTTTACCAATGAAAGTTATTTATTTGTAGGTAGTGGTAAAGGGGAGCCAAACAAACAAAACAGTTACAATATTAAAGCTAACTTAAATCGGATTACAAATGGTTGAGCTAGAAAACCATAACTGATCACATAAGGCAGGGTAGGGAGGCTACACCTAAAGAGAGGGGCGAGAGAGAGAGAGCTCACCACTCCATGAAGTTTGAACTCATCTGGATTCCTAGATGGTGATGGTAGCTGGGGGTTCCAGAGTGTTGGAGACAGGCAGAGCAAAGCTCCCAGCACGATCAGTCAGGAGAAGATGACATCCCAATGGAACAGATGCAGACTCTAGATGCAGGCATCACAACCCTTTTCTTGAGCAACGGTAGGAGTTTTTGTAGGGACAAAACAATAGTTCAGGGGAACACTGGATTTCTTTATGAGTAAACAACAGAGATGTGAATGACTAGTCGACTATCCGATAAACAAATGCTTATCGGATAGTCAACACAGTAGACAGCTAGTCACTTCTCCCCCTCCTTGCTGCCTCTATCAGAAAGAGGCAGCGGGGAGGAAGAGGAGTGGGGGCTTCAAAGCAGCAGTGCCGTGTGGAGCCTGGGATCTGCTGCTTTGAAACGCCGTGTGCAGCCCATATCCCCAGCTGGCCACAGGCTGCACATGGCATCAAAGTGGCAGCACCGTGTGGAGCCCAGGGTCAGTTGGGGACTCCTGCTGACCCCGGGCTCCATGCAGTGTTGCTGCTTTGAAACACCGCTTAGAGGCTGATGCCGGGCTCCCTGACATGTTTCAAAGTACCAGCACCACATGGAGCCCAGGATAAGCTGGGGACTCAGAGTCCCCTGCTGAGCACAGGGTCTTTTGCCTTTGAAGTATAGCAACAGCCCCTTTAAAGGCAAAGGTGCCCTTATCAACTAATTGAATAGTTGATGTAAATTGCATTGACTATTCAATTAGCCAATTAATCTAAATTTAACATCCTTAGTAAACAGATGGTTCAAGGGAATATTCCAAAGTTGTTTTGTTTAGACTAGACAATAGAAACTGATCATTCCTGATTATGGGCGATGTTCCTTGAGAGAGCTCATAATGCAATTAGGCAGTTTGGGTATTTTGGATATCAGTAGAGGATCTATTACTAAAATTGGTCTGATCATTACTGATTTGGGTGTGAGCAGGCATGGGTTTATTAGCATCTGGAGCAGAGATTTCCCACCAGGCAGTGCTTTTCTGCTTTTGGTATCTCATAGTTTAGTTATTGCTTTGGAAGTGCTGTTCCTCCATTCTGTATGCTAATATAGATGTCTGTCTTGTGGCAGACCACAGCCTGCGAACTGCAAATATCTTATAAAAGGCAGCTATCTTGGGAGGTGGGTTATGCCTTCTTGTTTCCCAATTAGACTCACCTGAACACAGCAAGGCAATCAGGGCAGACAATGGAGGCCTAATTAGGAGTCAGCCTGCAACAGGGGTTAATTAAGCACCTGTTGCTAGTTAAGGCCTCTGGGTCCCTATAAAAGGTTTCCTCCCAGGTAGCAGGAGGGAGAGTTTGTAGAGGCACAGAGTAGAGCTGGGCTGGGCTGGGCTGGGCTAGGCTAGGCTAGGCTAGGCTAAAAGGTGGAAGATAATAGAAGGAAGCGGTGAGTGAAGTGGCCTGGGGAGAAGTAGTGGTATTAGGGTGGGACAAGAAGCCCTGCTAGCTGCCCCTCTTGTAGGGCCCCTGGTCCAGAGTCCAGTGGAGTGGGCGTGCCTGGACACACACACACACACACACACACACACCCTCTTCCCTTGGAGGATTACCCCGCCTGGGAGACTGGAACAGACCAAAGGCTAGGAAAAGGGGGTTTGTTTCCCCCCCAACCCCTCTCCAACTCAGAACTTGCCTGTGATGAGAATGACTCGATAAGCAGGGACCCTTGCCTCTGGGGAAGACCCAAGGCAACAAAGGGGTCACCGTGAGTCTCTGAAGCACACAAGAAACCCTCAAGAAGCGTGAAACCCATGGGGACCTAATAAGGGACTTTGTCACAATCTGTATTCTATCTTTGATGCAGATGAGGCTAAAGATATTTCTTTAATTCTGTGACCCTTGTCCAGAGCGGTTTAGGAGTGTCTTCCTCTGTCTTTTCATTGCTTTGTCTTTGGTTCAAGCAGAGACCTGATAGTGGTGGGGTCTTCCATGAGTATTATGCTCTGGCTCCACAAGAACACAGAGCTAATAGGTAACAAGTGCCAAGTGTGGGGCAGGAGGGGAGCCTTCATAACCTGAAATATTTTCAAATGGGCGGGGCAGAAAAAATAGTTGGGGAACCCCTCCTTTTTAACATGTACTATAGTTTCAGTTGCATGTAAGACAGGGGTGGGCAATAATTTCTGAAGAGAAACCACTTCATGAATTTCAGAAGTGGTCATGGGCTGCCCTGGAAGGGACGGAGCCAGGAGACTTCTCATCCTCCCCTACCCACAGACCCTGATTGTCCTGCAGGTGCGGGAGTGTGTGAAGTCTTTGCCCCCCATCCCTGCCCCGCCAGGGGTATGCGGTGCCTAGAGGGAACCATCAGCTGTTTTGAACCGCTGGTGGTCCCTCTGTAATATTCTTCCTGTTATGAATACTCATCGTGTATGTTTTATCTTGACTTGCATTCCATCTCTGGTAAAAATGTCACTCCATGTATCTTTTGGGAATTTAGCTCAAACAATTCAGTTTTCCAAGAGAATCCATAGGTGCTATGTTTGTCTACATATTGTTTTGCTTTCTAGATAAAGTTGGTTTCTTGATCGCTGACACTCAAGTACATTGAACAAATATGTAACAAAAAATTGAATAAGTAACTTTTCCACTAGGAAAGATATTAAGATACTAATATAGATACCACTTTGGTTGGGAAATAGTACCTTTTATTAGCAATCCCTTCAACTAATTTTAATGTAATTATATAGTTGCAGTCCTATTTAGTCCTGGTGTGAAAGGATGTTGGTTACAGCACAGGGCCTCAGTGATTGAGGGAATATGAAAGAAATGCACTTCCCTGCAACCCCATAATAAAAAACATTTTAGAATACTGATGAAATACATAATCAGGTTAAATGTGGCCACCTAGGGAAAATACAGTATTTATTTTCTGGAGCACAAGAAAGAATGAATGACCATCTGGTTAAGGGGACTAAAGTAGCTTAAAATTAATTGGTTAAAAAGTGCACCCCTGAGTTCAACTCTAGTTGAGATTCCTCCTCATATTTTCAGTTACCTGTACAGCCTTTGAGTAGCATGGTGTAAACACAAAACCACTTTACTTGTATTTTGAGGCAGGTTAGTATGATCTAAAGAAGCACAGCATTTGAGGAGCTGATTTATCTGGGAAGGAGAATGGTTTCTCCAGATCAGAATTGAGGTACATTTGTATAGCAATATGAATAAGCTTGAATACCTGCTTTTCTGCAGTTGTTAGAAAAATTTTTTTTCTGTTTTGACAAATGCATATCATGAAGTTCAGTTAAGAAAAAGAAATTTGAGTAAATCAGATTGATTTTATTTGTGCTTTATTTATTTGTGTTGTCTTCCCACTACTTTATGCTCACGACAAAAACGTTATTTTAATGATAGATGTAACTGAAATTGTATTCTAAAAGGTTCACTGGTTTCCACTTTTTTTTCCTTTAGCGCTGTTTATTTATCTTTCTGTTTTCAGCAGGCTGGGGGGAGATGCCTAATGTCCACACGAAGACTGAATCTTCTTGGGGAGAGCCCTCATCCCCTTCTGCTGCAGTTGATAATGGCACTTCAGCATGGGGGAAACCCCCCAGCAGTGGTACAGGGTGGGGAGATAATTCTACCGAGTCAGCAGGAACCTACGGAAGAGCGAATTCTTCAGCTGCTGCCCCAGCACTGTGCAAGCCAGGTGAATTCATACATTGGCTTTATTGTGATAGCATTGGGTGGTAGAATAGAAAATGTTGGCAATGGCATCTATTATTTTGTATATTTTTCAATCATGTTTACTCTCCCATGCCACTTTTTGCATTTTAAATTGCTACGGTTTGGAAAAGAGCAGCATTATAACCAAAGACAAGCTAATATCAATGTGTAACTTTCACTTTCTCAGATCAGTAAATTACCTCAGTTCTTTTGGTGTGTGCACTAATTTTGTCCTATTTAGCAGAACATTTTAAAAAATCTAGCTAATGTACTGAACTTCAGGATTCAAGTGTGTGTGCGCATGTGTGTATGATGTAAAAGCGTGGTCAATTAGTCAACTACTTGCATTCCTCCCTCACCCCACTGCCTCTATATCAGAGGTGGCAAGGGTGGGGAGTAGGAGCCAGTGCTTGGGAGAGCCGGCTTTAAAGCCAGTTCCCCCCAGCACTGTCTCTGCGGTGTGGGAAGGGGGAAGTGTCACAAGGGAGGCAGAAGCGCAGCTGTTCTTACTACATTTAAAAGGCAAAGTCGCAGTGGTCCGGACCCAGCATGAGCCAGGACTGTTTGTGCCAGGTCCCAGACCTACCCCCACTGCAGCTCTGCAGTTTAAATGTAGTAGGAGCTGGGCTGCCTGCACACCCAGCTTCTACTACATTTAAACTGCAGAGCCACTGTGGGTCCTTATTAACTAATCATGTACTCGATCATTTACTCACTACTTAACATCCTTAATATATCAAACCTCAAAGACTTACATTACACAGATCACACTCAGTTCAGTTCTTCCTCCTCAAATGCTGACTGTGCTATCCCAAAGTTCGTAATTGAGATCATTACCTGGATGAAAAGCAGCTAAACTCAAACAAGACACAAGTGATGTTGGTAGGAGAGGGAATATCCCTTTGAATCATCAAAACAGTTCACATCCTCAAGTCATCCTGGTTTGTTTACTGCTATTGGGGGATTCCCAAATAGCATCAGCTGTCAGATAAACATTCTTTTATCTATGGTTGGCCTGAAGGCCACAGCTCATCTTGTAGAATGTCATTTTGGCTATGGTGAGCTATTTATAACTTATGAGATCTACTCCTACAACATATTGGACATAGAAATAATTGACAGCTCTGGAAAATCTATAGAGGATTAAAAATGTGACATTTCACCTTTTGAGCAACAATGGAAAGGACAACTGATCCATGTTCATGTCCTAATCCATGTTCATGTCCTAATTCAGGGTTCTTGTTAGGTTTGGCTCAGGCCACCTTAAACTCTGCTTCTGTCTCCGCAACTATAATCTTTGTTCATTAGGAATAACAGAAATTGTCAACTAAAAGGGTATGACTCATGAGATCAGGAGAAAATATATTTTTAGTGACTTCATGGCTTTGGAGCCCTGTTCCCCCAAGAGATTGGATTGATTACAAAATTTCACTTCCTTTAGAGTAAAAAGCAAGATTCTGTTCTTTGCAGTTTTCCCACAGTAATAATGAAAACATTTTATCCCTTTTCTCCAGATTTAGGAAAGAGAACCAAAGATTAATATTAATCAAACCATATGATGCACCTGTGTAATTCTGTAAAATAATCAGATGTTAAGATAATGAATACAGGATGGATGGATGTACATGTAAATTTTAAAAGATGTAAAGTCTAAAGAAAAGTAACAAATGTTTCCTTTCCCCTCTTCCATCCCCTCTTCCATCCCTCTCCCCCCAGCTTCTAAATCTATGCAAGAAGGCTGGGGTAGTGGTGGGGATGAAGTGAACCTCAGTACTAGTCAGTGGGAAGATGAAGAAGGAGATATGTGGAATAATACTGCTTCACAAGAGAGTAACTCCTCCTGTAATTCTTGGGGGAAATGTCCCAAAGAAAGGACTTCAAAAGGTAGGACAATGATAAGAATGGATTGTAAAAAATCAATAGGGTTAGAGTGCAGCATTTCTAGCACTAAATGTCTCCTATACTATCTGTATAAGATTAATACTCTGAAATTGAATGAAAGTCTCTGATTATCAGTGGTGAAAATGAGTGCTGTACTGTAGGAAATGGGTTTATATACACTTGTGGTGGCAGCTAAAGTAAAAGCAGTTATTTATCTGGCCTGAAATATTAAATGACAGGCAAATATTTTCCCTTGAATAAAAATTTAGCTAGTCTGTTGCAGTAATACAGCTGTTTCTGGGTTGCATTAACATGCAGAATATTCCCTGGGGGGAAGGGAAAGAAGCTACAATAATTTATTTCACTTTTATAGTGCTCCCAATTTCATGGAAGTCTATGTATTATGAAGATCTATTAATAAAAAAAAATCATACTGATGACCTCTTAAACATTTTCATTTGCACTGGAAAAAAATAAATGGTGATATTTTAAGAAATGGTCCAGCTTAATTCATAAGCAAAAAAAGTCTGTTTTGTCTCCTATATCTGAAGGGGGAATGTATAATTTTTGTCGTGAACTGATGTGGTAACAGAGTAAAATTTAATCAGTATGAAACTTAAACAAGAAAACATCCACTGTTACATTAGACATTTTTTAATAATAAATATAAAACCTTGGATTTCAGGACATGAGCTAACCTCTAATTTACAGGACTGGCTTTGCTTGTGAGCAGGTTGTTCCATAGTTGTCAGATATACTAGATGAACCACTGGTTTGATTCAGAATCACAATGTTTATATTACTATCCCACCTATTTAACATTTGTCCTCTGTAATCCTGAAGTGCAGCTCTCTGAGTCTTGAAGTGGAGAAGTTACCCAAAGTTCTTCTAAAGATGTATCAGGCAGATAATAAGTACAGGTTGAACTTCTCTAGTCCAGCACTCTCAGGACCTGACCAGTGCCGAAACAGGGAATTTGCCAAACCACTGGAGGTCAATATTATATAGCAGCATTATGAACATTTCCACTGCTTACTAGGCTTTTAGAAGACATTTTGAGGTAACTTGGATCTAAATAACAGCACAGAACACTGAAAGCCAGGATTGGTGGCTATAAACAAACTTTATGGGACCATGGGAAACTTGGTCACCACACCCATGAGAAGTGGACTTCGGCTAACTAAAAGCATGCAGGACCATAGATGTTGCCGGACCAGAGAGTGCTGGACTAAAGAGGCTCATCCTGTGGTTGTTTACAACACCTGATCAGGTGAGGTAAAATTTGCTTTGCGTCCTCTGGGGAGAAGGGTTGTGTCATTGTATCCTGTTATTCTTGGAGTGCTTGCTCATGTCCATTCAATGTAGGTATGTGTGCTCCCCTCATGCACTGCTGCCAAAAGATTTTGCCTTAGCAGTACCAGTAGGGGAGCCAATTTAGGTGCCTCCTTGAAGTGACACGCACATGCCTATATAGGATGTTTCTGGCCCCCTTCATCCTCAGTTCCTCCTTGCTGCCAGTGACAGTGCTTGGAACCTGCTCGCCTCAGCATTAGCTGTTTCACATTTCACAGTTGGGCTCTGCAGGACTTTGGCACCAGTCTTCTGAGGCACATGCCTCCTGGTATGCACAGTTCACTCAGGACTGGTACCCTCTGCAATCTGAGCATCTTTCAACAGACAGGGTGCTGGCACAGATTCCCCACAGCATGTCCATGAGGAGCACAGGGGTTGGAGGTCCCGCACTGCTTCACAGCACTGCTCTTTGGCTCATCAGTACCGATCCCAATACTGTACCACGGGTCCCCCAGAAGTCCATGTTCTCTAGGGAACCATTTTCATCACTTCTTTGCATCCTGGCAGTTGGCATCGGTGGACAGTGTATGGTACCACGCCAATTCGAGCTCTCGTTCATGATCCTCCTGGCACCACACATTTTGTCAGCCTGGCCTCAGACCAATCTTCTGTGCCACCTACTCAAGCATCTCATCCAACTCCCTCTCTACTGCAGATGGGTTACTAAATTGCTCAGTGGCTGCAGGCCTAGCCATCTTCATGGTACCCCTGTGACCCAGGGGGGTTTCCCATGCCCTCCCAGGTATCGTGGTCAGTAGCTGGTATGTCTGTGACAACAGTCAGCCTCTTCCACTAAGAACTGGTCTACAGTAGAACAGGCAGATTGGCTTAAGGTACATCATCCAGCTATGCAAAATGGATAGCTGGATTCGGCCTACCTAAGCTGAGACGCTACAGTGTCTACACTGTGGGTGGCTGACAGGCACACGCACTCCTGTCGGCTTCCCTTACTCCTCACAGTTCAGGAGTATAGGTCACTGGTGGGGGCTGCCCTCAGATTTTGATTTGGGGGTCTACACTAGACCTGCTAAATCGAACACTAGAAAATTGACCTCCGGAGGGTCGATTTCCATAGTGTAGACAAGCCCTAAATGCCCTCCAGTACCAGAAGTCTCGAAGGCTCCTACACCCTACGTGGAACAGGCAGTAGAGGCATAGCCTTCAGACTTCCTAGGTCCCAAAGAGCCCTCCCTCCGTACCCCAGTGCAGGCCTCTTCCTCCTCCTCACCAGATGAAACCATCGTGGGTCCCCTCCAGTGGTCCCCCTGGACCATGCAAGGGCCCACCAAGAATTTTCAAGAGAGTGACCACCAACTGAACCTTCAGAAGGAGGAACTTGGGGAGCCTGAGTTCTTTGGAGTGTTAGGGCAGAGAGCCACTTCCAGGGTGGTCTTTTCCCTCCATAATAGAGTGGCAAAAATTGCTGCTGCCCTGTGGCAAACACGCTCGTCCATTCCCCCATTTCCAAGTGCTCCTAGGTCCACAGGGATGTGGATCTTTTGCTCCGCGTCTGTGTCACTGCCTCGGCATGTTAGTAAATACAGAAAAGTCACAGTTGGTGCCATTCCAATGGATGGAGTTTATAGGTGTGGTGTTTGATTCAACCCTGGCAAGGGCCGCCTTCCCCTGGACAGGTTCTGGACCCTCGCAGACATTGTAGCCTGGTTGATCACTTCTCCCTTCACTATAGCCAGGGTATGCAATCAGCTGCTAGGGCACATAGTGGCATTCACCTATGTGGTCAAATATGCCAGGCTTTGGATGTACTCTCCCCCAGCAATGGCTGGCATTGGTGTATACACCCACCAGACACTCCCTCAACAGGGTGGTGACTGTTCCAGCCCCAGTCCTTAACTCTCTCACCTGGTGGATGAGCCACGAGAATGCTGTGGCAGGAGTACCATTCTGTGTCCCTCCCTGCTCAGTTGAGCTGGTATCAGATGCATCAGACCTGCACTAGGGTGCCCATCTTGGCAATCTCCAGACCCAAGGTACTTGGTCCACATAGGAAGCATCCCTCAACATAGATGTTAAAAAGCTATGGGTGGTTTGCAGGACGTGTGATGTCTTCCTCCTTCATCTGACAGGCAGAGTGGTCCAGAGCTCCACAGACAATATGGCCATGACATCTGTGTCAACCATCGAGGGGGGACTTGATCAGCATGCTCTGTCAGGAGTCTCCAGGATTTTTGCAGTCAGCACAGCATTTACCTGGAGACCAACCACCTTCTGGGAATGCGGAATCTCTTAGCTGGCCAGCTGAGCAGGCAGATCACCTCTCACCACAAATGGGCTCTCCATCTACAGGTCGCAGTCATGCTCTTTCTTAAGTGGAGCATTCCCCAGGTGGACCGCTTCACCACAGCACAGAATGCGAAGTGTCACAGCATCTTCTCCAGATAATGAGTGAGTGCAGGATCCCTGCTGAATGCCATCCTCATCCTGTGGTCAAGTGACCTGTTCTGTGCGTTTCCTCTGATTCCCCTCATGGCCAAGGTCCTGGTGAAGGTCATTCTTGTCTTGCTGGTGTGGCTCTACTAGCATTGGTTTGCCCCTCTTATGGGCCTCACAGTGTGCCCCCCGTGGCCCTTGCCACTCTGCCTGGACCTGTTCTCAGGATAACTGCCACCTTGTCCATCCGGGTCTGTTATTGCTCCATCTCATAGTGTGGCTGCTCCATGGCTGAATACGGAGGAACGGTCCTGCTCAGAAGTGGTTCAGCAGGTCCTGTTGGGAGCCTGTAAGCCTGTGGTGTCCAACACGCTATATGGCTTCAGAACTGGTTGGTCACCACAGCTGTAAGCCATCAACCAGGCAGACATATGTGGCCAAGAGGTCTCAATTTTCGGTGTGGGGGCAAGCAGTGAGGTCTTTCCCCAACAGAGGCTCCTATCCAGACCATCCTTAATTATTTTCTCTATTTGAAAGAGAAGGGCCTGGCACTGGCATTCATTCAGGGTGCACTAGGCAGCAATCTCAGCTTTTCATCTGCAGATACAAGGCCAGTCTGTATTCTCATAGGGCATGACAGAAAGATTCCGGAGGGGTCTTGAGTAGCTTGTACGGCACCTCTTTCACACTGGGACCTTAGCCTGGTCCCCTCTAGGCTTACTGGACTGCCCTTCGGGCCCATGGCCACATGCTCCCTTCTATACCTTTCCTGAATGGTGGGCTGCCTGGTGGAGATTACATCAGTTAGTAGGGTCTCCCAAGTTGCACACCTTGGCTTTGGAGCCCACATACCTTGTCGTCTTTAAAGACAAAGTCCAGCTATGACCACACCCTGCCTTCCTACCTAAGGAGGTTTCAGCCTTCCACATAGGTCAGGACATCTTCCTCCCATTCTTCTCCCTGAACCCTCATGTGAACAATGAGCAGAGACAACTGCATACCCTGGATGTCTGCAGGACCCTCACTTTCTGCATTGACAGAGTGAAGCCATTGGGAAAATTGACTCAGTTGTTTGTCTCACATGATGAAAGAATGAAGGGGTTCTTGGTATTAACACACAGGATCTCCAGTTGGATAACCTCATGCATTCGGACATGCTGTCAGCTGGTGGGTGCTTAGCCACCTCCGCTCGTCAGGACCCACTCCACCAGAGCACAAGCCTTCCTCACCAGTGTCCCTATCCAAGAGATTGCTATGCAGTATGCCCTTACTCAACAAGCCTGAGAGGATGCTGCTTTCGGGAAAGCTGTTTTGCAGTCAGCGTGTCCTTAAACTCTTCTCACCACCACCAGAAATGCTGCTTCCAGTCACCTATGTTGAATGGACATGAGCAAGCACTCGAAGAAAAGAGTTAACTGTTTCTGTAGTTGGTGTTCTTTGAGATGTGTTGCTCTTGTCTATTCAACATTCTGCCCTCCTTCCCCATTGTCAAGTTTTCTGGCAACAAGGAACTGAGGGTAGAGGAGGACATAGGCCCCCTATGTAGCATGGCATGTGCACACCATTCCAGGAGGCACCTGAACCAGCTCCCTTACTGGTACTGCCAAGGGAAAATCTTCCCGCACCGGTGCATGTGACACCTATATTGAATGGACAGGAGCAACACATCTTGAAGAATACCAGTTATGGAAACAGGCAATTGTGGGGTTTTGGGGGGGGTTTTTTATAGGTTTCATGAATGTGTTATAAATACAACCTGAAGCAACATACAGAATTAATAGGGGAAACCTGTCATAGCTGTGTCACATTGCTATAAATATGAAAAATAGACAATTAATTCTCTTTTCAATTTCTTTACCAAGGGCATGAAGACATCTAGTAAGCAAGATGAGGCCTGGATCATGAACCGTCTGATAAAACAGCTCACAGACATGGGCTTCCCAGTGAGTATCATTCATATTTTAGTGTTTCACATAGCTTGATTTTTATAGCTTGTGGTGTATATTTTTGACCTTTCTGATTGCAGATAAAAATGTCATTAGTATTCCTCCAATGGGAAATCAGTTTAACTATATTTGACCATTTACTCTAGTATAAACTTAAACAATAAATAGTCCAGCAGCACATTGTTAAGTTTTTCCAGTTTCAGACTAACACAGCTACCTCGCTTTTGAACATATCTAGTATAGTTTGTGAAGCCTCCAAAGAGCAGGCAAAATATCCTTTGAGTATAGATACTGACAATTTTCACTTTAATCAAAGTTAAAACTTTTATATTTGTAACTTTGTTTTTCATTATTATTTTGAATGCATTAGTCTCTGTTCTCTTCCTCACCCTCCTCTTAAGCAAATGAAATAGGTAATATTATGTGGTTTGGGGGAAAAGGGAGAGTTGTTGGGGGGTTTTAAGTCAGGTGTGTGTGTGGTCGTATTTTTTAAGTTACCAACTTATCCATTGCATAAGGTTACAAATTCAGTTATAAAAAGAATATAATTTAACTTTATAGAGAAGAGTATACATTTTGCACAGGGAGACAAGTCAGATCTTTCTGGGAAGCATGTCTTAATTGGTGAGCAAAAAAGTTTATGTATAAACATAATCTGATTCACTTAATACATGTCAGTGTTGCACCCTATATTGAAGACAATCTTGAAATTTCCTATTTTGTTTGTATTCTTGTGTGAAACACAAGATCACCAAACCCACATTATTGTTTGCAGAGAGAGCCAGCAGAAGAGGCCTTGAAGAGCAACAATATGAATCTTGATCAGGCCATGAGTAAGTGTCTTTCTAACCAACACCTTTCAGAAAAGGCATTTCAGTGAATGGATACATGATTATGTAGTTTGATCTGTTCCTGTTAAATTAGCATTCCTTTTTGAAAGGGCATTTTAAGGAAACACATGCATTTTAGTGACTGTTTTCAAACCAAACACTGGAGTGTAATATGTAGTGTTTTCAAAGACAGTGTATTTTAGCTTTCCACTTAAAATTATTAATTGTAATTGGTGTATAACTGATACTAGTGTTTTGGTTTATAGCCTGGGAAGGAACTATAGTGGAATTTAGGTGGGTAAGGTTCGCCACCTAAATTCTGACCAGAGACTCTAAATTCGTCCTCTCTATCCTAGGTTACAAGTGGGTTGAACCATAAGATTCTCCCTCGTGAGGGTCTGCAGATGATTGACAGTCACACTTCCGATTAGGGAATGCAATCAAAATAAATTTTAGTGTCATGGGAATAACGATTACAAAAACCACAAAGAATATGGCACTGAACACCCAGATTAATTGAATTTCTTCTACAGATGGCACTAACGAAATAAGTATAGTTTGATTTTAGTGTACAGATTCTAATTACCTAACAGCATGTCATACTCACAGGATCTTAGTCTCCCCAAAGGCTGGGAAGGACCAGCCTCCCTTCGCCTGAAAGGCTTTGGAGCAGGTAGAGTATGGGAGACTTAAAAGCAAGACTTAAACAAAATAAATGAAGCAAGATAGAAATATAAAGATAGAATAGAGAAAAGTATTTGGTTTCTGACCTTGAGAGAAAACAGGTCACACTCCAGAGCGGGCTCTGTCAGCGATGGCTGCAGCAGCCTCGACTTCCCTAATCCCTGGGCCTATATTTCTCTTTTGGCACCAAAATATCCCGGATGTCCAACCCGTTACCCAAAGTTGGGCCTGGTATCCTAAGATTTCTGTGGATTCCTATAACTGATTTGAAGAAAGGTGGGGAGAATTTATGAATATGTATAGGCAAAGAGTGACCTCTTTTTGGACCAATTCCCAGAAAAGAGAAAAGAAGTGGGAACATTGCGGTTAAGTGCAGGAAATCTGGCACTTCAGTTTTGTGGAAGTATGAAAAGTCAGTTGGTGGGAGTTTGCAGATTCTGCTTACTTGTGCCAATCAAAATTGAGTAATGGTCCCCCAAATACTAGTCAAAGGCCCTTATACAATACATATCTTGGAAAATAACAAATATATCTTAACTTATCATCAAACTACCATATTTCTGCTAAAGCTAAATCATACAGAAAATTTAACTGTAGGCCCCTTGCATTACTAGCATGCTATTAAAAATATGAAAAGGGTAGGAAAAATATATCTTAGCAGGCTACAGGTTTCAGAAGTTTTTGCAGAATCACTTGCACCTTGCATCACCAGTCCTTTCCGTGCTTCCATTCCTCCCTTCTATGCAGGTGCTCTGCTGGAAAAGAAGGTGGAAATGGACAAGCGTGGCATGGGAGTGACTGACTATAATGGAATGGTCACCAAAACCCTTGGCTGCCGCCCACCACCAATCTCCAAAGAGTCTTCCTTGGACCGCCCCACCTTCCTTGACAAGGTAAATTCAAAAGTATGAGTGTAATTTATAAATCAATAGTGATGAACCAGGGTGTGAGAAGAGCTACTGATTTCTGCTGACTATTTAGAATCATAGGGATGGAAGAGATCTCAGGAGGTGATTGAATCCAACCTCCTGCTAAAAGCAGGATCAATCCCAAGTAAATCATCCCAGCCAGGACTTTGTCAAACCAGGACCTAAAAACCTCTAGGGATGGAGATTCAACCACCTCCTTAGGTAACCCATTCCAGTGCTTCACCACCCTCCTAGTAAAGTAGTTTTTCTGAGTATCCAATCTAGACCTTCCCCACTGCAATTTGAGACCATTGCTCCTCATTCTGTTATCTGTCACCACTGAGAACAGCCTCTCTCCATCCTCTTTGGAACTCCCCTCCAGGTAGTTGAAGACTACTATCAAAACTCTCAGCCTCTTCATAAGCCATGTGCTCCAGTCCCCTAATCATTTTTGTTGCCCAGTGCTGGACTTTCTCCAATGCATTCTCATCCTTTCTGTAATGGGGGGCCCAGAATTGGACACAGTACTCCAGATGTGGTCTCAGCAGTGCCAAATAAAGGGGAAAAATCACTTCCCTAAATCTGCTGGAAATGCTCCTACTAATGCACCCCAATAAGCCGTTAGCCTTCTTGGCTGCAAGGGCGCACTCTTGACTGGTATCCAGCTTCTCATCCATTGTAATCCCCTGGTCCTCTTCTGCAGAACTGCTTCTTAGCCATTTGGTCCCCAGCCTTTATGAGAGCTTGGGATTCTTCCGTCCCAAGTGCAGGACTCTGCACTTGCCCTTGTTGAACCTCATCAGATTTCTTTTGGCCAAATCCTCCAATTTGTCTAGGTCTCTCTACACCCTATCCCTGCCCTCCAGCGTATCTCCCTCTCTCTCTAGCTTAGTAAAAAGTTTTTAAGTGTCTTGCAGTACCTTAGAGACTTAACAAAAAATATAGATGGTATCATGAGTGTTTCTGGGCATAACCTACCATGAAAGCTCATGATACCAACTACATTTTTGTTAGTCTCTAAGGTGTGGCAAGACTTGTTTTTTAAGCTTTTCCAGTTACAGACTAACATGGCTACTCCTCTGAAACCTCTAGCTCAGTGTCATCCATGAACTTGCTGAGGGTGCAATCCATCCCCTTATCCTGGTCATTAATAAAGATGTTGAACAAAACCGGCCCCAGAACCAACCCTTGGGCAATCTGCTTGATTCCAACCAGACATTGAGCCATTGATCGCTTCCTGTTGAGCCCAACAATCTAGCCACCTTTCTGTCCACCTTACAGTCCATTTATTCAATACATACTACTTTAACTTGCTGGCAAGAATACTTTGGGAGATCATATCAAAAGCTTTGCTAAAGTCTACGTATTTCACATCCACCTACTTCCCCAGATCCACAGAGACAGTTTACCCCATCATACAAGTCATTCAGGTTGGTCAGGTTGGTCAGGCATGACTTTCCCTTGGTGAATCCATGTTGACTATTCCTGATCACTTTCCTTTCTTCCAAGTGCATCACAATGGATCCATTAAGGATCCTATTCACGATTTTTCTGGGGACTGAGGTGAGGCTGATGGGTCTGTAGTTCCCCAGATTTTTCTTCTTCCCTTTTTTAAAGATGTGCACTACATTTGCTTTTTTCCAATCATCTATGACCTCCCCCAGTTGCCATGTGTTTTCAAAGATAATGGCCAATTGCTCTGCAATCACATCAGCCAACTCCCTCAGCACCCTCAGATGCATTAGCTATGGCCCCATGCATCTGGGTATGTCCAGTTTTTTTAAATAGTTCTTAACCTGTTATTTTTTGAGGAGTGTCCCTGTGGGTGCTCCACCTTCAGTGCTTCAGCGCCGCTGAGCTCAAGGTTGGAGATTTGCGACAGCAGTACCCCTGGCTGGCCACACATGCAGAGAATCTGTGTGTACGTTCTGGGGAAGCTACTGTGCATGTGCAGCTGGCCCCCCTCCTCAGTTCTTTCTCGATGGCCGTCAGCTGCGGTCGCTGATCAGCAGTCTTCCTTTCAACCACATCTTTCCTCTGTACTTATTCAAAAATTACCTCAGGAATTCTTCCTAACTCCTCAGACCTTCTAGTTTCTTATTTTAAAAAAAAAAAAAAGGACAGACACAACGTCGGAAAGCGCTAAAAGCCATGCACTAAGCCTGCACAGTCCGGCTCTCGGGGATATGCTGGGCTCATCTGGGTTTAAAAAGTGTACGAGCTGCAGGCTATCCTTTTCAATTTCTGACGGGCACATGGAGTGTGTTCGCTGTCTGGGTGAACAACACCTCACTGGCCGTTGCCCACACTGCCAAAAGCTCACAGCCCAATCCAGGAGATCGAGGGAGCTACAACTGAAGCTGCTCCAGATGGAGAAAAAAGCTCGGTCAATGTCTGACCTAGAGCAATCCACTCCTCCCAGACAAATGTCACCTGGGACGGAGTCGGAGGTGGCGGTGCATACCAGGTCGAGCCCTAAGGACTGTGAAAATAAAAACAAGAAACAATCCTATTCTTCCTCAGGGACTGACTCCCCATTGAGGAAGAGTGTTCCCCACAAAAACTCCGCACCGGCAACCCCACAGATGGGTTATGACAAACAACAAACGGCGGGAACCGGCAAGGAGAAAAGCCAGAGCCCTAAACATTCACACCACTCCTCACAGAAACTGCCTGAGGCAAAGCACAAAGCCTCAGCAGCGGCACCGAGCCAAGCAGCTGCGGTACCGGCTTCTGGGCCGAACAGACACCACTCACACAAGACTCTGAGCGCGAGCAAATCAATGAAGGTGGCTCTGCCGGCACCGCAAGTGTACCCAGCACCACTCTCGCTTAATAGTCAGCTGGCATTCCCGGTAACACCACTCTCCACACCACAAGCCGCCTGTCCCTCACAGCTACCCACCGCATTGCTGCTGCCACAGTTTACAACCGCAGCAGAGCTTTCAATCAACTCCGCATCGGGATCGCCTCTCTTCAGCACCGGCAGTACACCAAACGCCTCATGGTGCAACCTGTCAATTTCACCTGCCAGTTTTATCACCTCCTCACTCAGTGATAATGAGGAGACATCTTACAAACAGTCGCATTAAAAGCGACCCACCTCTCAAGAAGCACAAAAACACACCCAGCAATGGCAGATACCACCGTGGTTTCCAACTCAAGTTCTGCCTATCTGACCATGTTGGGACCCATGGGCAGCCTACAGGCAACAACAGCCTACCCAACCACAGCATAGGAGCCAAACACCAAGGTTATAGGCACCTAATAGCCATACCATAGAGCAATACAGCTCTGATTCAGAGGAACAGGAACTGGACTATATGGGTGAAGAACAGCGGTCCTCTCCTTCCCCACCCACACAGAATTTCTCCGCGTCTCCAGAGGATACCATCATAACCCAGCCACCAAATATGGGTGATGATTTTAAGTCGTCCCAAGACCTCTTTAAGAGTTACTGACACCCTTGAGATCTCTCTTTCTCAGATGTGCCACAGACACAACACAAGCTTACAAAACATCCTGCAAACATCCTATCATCCAAAGCTGGCCATTCCCATGAATGAGGCAATCATGGACCCTGCCAAAAATGTATGGCTCAAACTGGCATCAACCACCCCCTCTTCTAAGCGCATAGATAGGAAATACTACATTTCTCCCAAGGGGGCAGAATTTCTTTTCTCACCTGGTACCAGATTCCCTCCTAGTAGAAGCCGCGAACCAGAGGGGAAAACAACAGACAGTACGAATAACTCCATATGGTAAGGACTGAAAGATTAGATGCAATGGGGAAAAAAGGCTTATTCATCGGCAAGCCTCCAAATGAGAATTGCTAACTACACAGCATTATTAGCAAAATACACAACGAGATCTTTGACCAACTGACCTTTATTGACTCACTGCTGGACCACAAGAGAGATCAATTTAAAACAGTGTTTCTTAAACTTTTTGAGTCCACAGAACACTGAACAATAATAATTTTTTATGTGGCACACCTATGAAAATTTTCTTCAAAAAAAAATTGTCAGACAAAAAAAGACAAAAACAAAAGAGGTCGCGGCACACCTGCAAGTTGTTCACGGAACACCAGTGTTCTGCGGAACATAGTTTAAGAAACACTGATTTAAAACAAACATTAAAGAGGGCACACTAATATGCCCTACTGCCCTGCACGCCGCGCTCAACTCTGCAGACACAGCAGCCAGATCACTTGCAGCAGCTATAGTAATGAGACGAGCCTCCTGGCTCCAGCTGTCGGGTTTTCTCAGAGAGGTTCAGTCCACCATAAAAGACCTCCCATTTGATGGTACAAAGCTCTTTGCAGAGTCCAGAAATATATCTCTGCACACTTTGAAGGACTCGGCCTACCCTCAGAACCTTAGATATTCAGGTACCTGTTGTGAGAAGAAAGCAAAACAGGTCATTCCAACAAAGATACAGACACACACCATTCAATCAACACCAATGTCAGTACGATAACAGACGACGTCCGAGACAAAACAGGCGGAGACAGCCTATCGACCAAGCCTCTGCCCAGCCACCATCAACATCCAGGAAACAGTTTTGAAGTGTTGGTTGAGGGTCTGATAGCCCCGAAATCTCTCAGGCAGCAATCCACCTCATCCACAGTATTTGGCAACAGACTAGATGACTTTTATACAGCATGGTCGGCCATTACTACCGACAGGTGCGTGCTGGAAATAGTGAAACCAGATACTGCATCCCATTCATAACCAACCCCACCCTCCTTCCCTATCCCTCTTCAGGGACCCTTCTCATGAGATATTGCTTCTTCAAGAGGCAGAACACTTACTCAGCCTGGGGGCTATAGAGGAGGTACCGGAACAACACAGGGGCAGAGGATTCTATTCTCATTATTTCCTCACCACCAAAAAGTCAGGTGGTTGGAGACCAATACTAGATCTACGCAAGCTCAACCACTTTGTCAAATGCCAACGTTTCAAGATGGTCACCCTCGCGACCATAATACCTGCCTTAGAGAAAGGAGCATGGCTGTCTACCCTCAACCTTCAGGCTGCTTATTTCCATATATCCATACACCCAGCACACAGAAGGTTCCTACAGTTTACAATAAAGAACAGACACTTCCAGTACAGGGTACTTCCATTCGGACTATCAACAGCCCCAAGAGTATTTTCAAAGGTACTGGCAGTGGTCACCGCACATTTACACAAGAACAGGATCTCGATATTCCCATATCTCGACGATTGTCTCATAGTGAGCCGCACGCAGTAAGAAGTGCAGCAAGCAGTCACACTAGCAAAAACACTCTTCGAAAATCTCGGTCTACAAATAAACACCACAAAGTGCATTTTTACCCCAACACAATCACTGGAGTTCATAGGTGTACATCTGGACTGCACGACAGCCAGAGCTTGCTTGCCTCACCATAGATGGATGACCATCAAAGACCTGATAGCAACAGCACAGAACAGTCCAATCATAACAGCAAGGCAATGCCTACAAATACTGAGGCACATGGCAGCTACAACGTTCATAGTACCCTGTGCTCGCCTACGCATGAGACCACTTCAGGCCTGGTTACGCACAGTCTATCGACCACGAACCCACCCATTTCACAAACTGCTGTCCATACTGAACAGGATAAAATCATCCCTTGCATGGTGGACAGTACACAACAACATATGCATGGGAGTGCAGCACCCCATCAATTACAATAACGACGGATGCCTTATTCCTAGGATGGGGGGCACACACAAATCACAAGGTGGTCCAAGGTCAATGGACTCACGAAGAAACCACATAAACTTACTGGAACTGAGGGCAGTCAGGAACGTGTGCATGCACTTCCTTCCACTAATCCAGAACAAAACAGTTCAGATTCTGACAGACAACAGGCGGGGGGGGGCATGATCCTTCCAGTTATGGCAGGAGGCCATGCGCCTATGGGAATGGTGCATCACACAGAACATAACTTTGGTTGCAACTTATCTACCAGGCAAAGACAACACCCTGGCGGACAGTTTAAGCAGACAATTCCCACAAAATCACAAGTGGGAGATAAACTGATCAATGCTCACCCACCTATTCAAGAAGTGGGGATTCCTGGTGCTAGAGCTATTCGCTACCCACAGGAATGCTCGCTGCCCCCTATATTGCTCCAGAGCAGGCATAGGTCCCCACTCCCTGGGGGACGCATTCAACATACGATGGATGACTCATCTGTCATATGCATTCCCTCCGTTCCCTCTCATACTCAAGATCAAACAAGACAGAGCCAAAGTGATAGTATTAGTACCCAATTGGCCCAGGCAGACATGGTTACCCGCTACAGATGACTGACCGTCCACCACACAGATTCCCACTGGTCGCGTCTCTTCTCATGCAGAGACCAGATTACACACCCAGACATCCACAAATTGAAACTTCATGCGTGGATGTTAATTGGCTGAACAACCTGGAGAGATCCTTTCCAGAAGCAATTCAGGCCATACTCAAACTCCTGAAGGCCTGCAACGAGAGAGGCCTACATCCAAAAATGGAAGAGATTTAAGGCATGGTGTGCAACCCATACCTATGAACCCATACACATAGGAATATCGCATATCCTACAGTACACAACGCAGGCCTCTCCACAAGCTCCATAAGGGTCCACCTTGCTGCTATCTTGGCTCTTCATGGCCCTATACAGAGTCACTCAGTCTTCACACACCCTTCCGTCAAGCATTTTCTAAAGGGACTCCACAATACCTTTCCTCTTCGCCAGGACCCAGGACCTGCATGGGACTTGAACTTAGTGCTGAGAGCTCTTATGGGGAAACCCTTCGAGCCCCCTCACTATCTGCTCGCTGTTACATTTATCGATAAAGGTGGCCTTCCTGGTAGCAATCACCTCAGCCAGACGAGTGGGGGAGATGGCAGCCTTAATGGCTGACCCCCCCCCCCACACACACACACGATATTCCACAAGGACAGGGTAATACTGCGAACCCACCCCAAGTTTCTACCAAAGGTACTTGCCTCGTTCCACTGAAATGAATCTGTATACTTACCGGTTTTTTTCCCACAACCCCATAAGGATGTCAGAGGTGGTTCTCCATACCCTTGACGTCCGTAGAGCCCTAGCCTTTTACCTGCAACGACGAACAAGTTCATTTAGAAGGACCCCACAGCTCTTCTTTTCATCCACAGAGAGATCACAGGGGCTACTTATATCAAAACAGACTATCAAAATGGATATCGGGATGCATAAGTCTGGCATATGCCCTAGCACAGAGGGAGCCACCACATATAGTGTATTCCCACTCAACAAGAGCCATGGCAGCTACAAGAGCATTCCTACACAGTGTGCCCACAGAACTCATATGCAGGGCTGCCACATGGGCTTCAACGCATACTTGCACACAGCATTATGCGCTCCAAAAATTTTCTGAGACTGATACAAGATTTGGACAAACAATACTGTCCATCACAGATCCTCACCAGCTGAAGTTCCCGCCTCCTAACAAGAATACTGCTTCGTAGTCACCTAAGGTGAAGCACTCACGGGGACACTCTTCGAAGAAGGAGGAAAGGTTACTCACCTTGTGCAGTAACTGGAGTTCTTCTTCGGGTAGTGTCCCCGTGGGTGCTCCACTGTGGGTGCTGGGTCCCATCCCGGCGCCGCAGATCGGAGATCTCTTAGCTGTTGTTTTGCCGGACCGCGCATGCGCGGCCGCCATCTTGCGGCTTTTCGCGCCGTTTCTGCGCCGCGCGGTCCAGCTCGCCAGTTCCTCTCAACCGTCCACGGACGCAGACGGAGAAACTGCTCCCTCTCCTGTCGGTTTGATTCCTGTCAGGATTGAGTTAGTTAGTTAGTTACTGTTTATAGTTATAATTGTTCTAGTTGTTAGTTAGTTGTACAGTTTTAGAAGTTTAAAAAAAAAAAAATTTCTTAGTTCTAGTTATTAGTAATTCATAATGCCTGGATCCCCAGGCTTTAAGAGGTGCGCTCTTTGTAGGGACTCGATGCCCGCTTCGGACGGGCATTCGGCTTGCATCAAATGCTTAGGTGAAGGGCACATTCCGCAAAAGTGCCCTCACTGTTCCAAGCTCACGGCGTGAGCTCGGAGAGACCATGAAATGCGGCTGAAAATGCTGCTTTTTGACAAGGCTCTTGCACCGCAGCCTGACCCTACGACAGAGTCTGCCGGTCGCGCCCTTACGAAGGCAGCTTATAAGAAAAGACCTTCCTCCCGTCTCACTCATTACCAGCAAGAGTGAGTTCAGTGGACAAGCAGGGCATCTCAGGCTCAGCGGGTCCCGCAGGCCAGAGAAAGACAAACATGCCCGAAGTGCGTCGGCGCTGAGCCCATCTGAGCGCCCATCGCATCAGCACAAGGCAACCCTGCCGACGCCGTCTCCGGCACCGGCTCATACGGTGCCGAGATCTTCTTTAGACTCCAGAGTCAGGGCACCATCTTCGCCCCCGGCGCGGAGAAGCTCGGCACCTTCATCACCGTCGGTACCGAGAACACAGTCGGCACCGACAGCCACGGTGCCTACGGCGTCATCGGCACCGAGAGCCAAGGCACCGACGCCGCCTCCGGCACCGAGAGCCAAGGCACCAACGCCGCCTCCAGCACCGAGAACCAAGGCACCGACGCCGCCTCCGGCACCGACCCTTCTGGCACCTCCAACGTCTGTACTCACCGACGCACCGGGGCCATCCAGAAGATCAACCTCTGCGCCGCCTATCCAGAGGTCTAGTTGAATTAGAGAGAGCTCAGCGCCTGCCTTCTCTGTCCCCCAGCCCAGGGCCGGACACTTTTTCACCGGAGCCGCCTTCTCCACAGCCACGCTCGCCCAGGGTACCTCACCACCACTCACCCACCATGCGGCGTTCTTATCACACCTCGCCTCCACATTATTATTACCGTCGTCGTTATTCTCCATCGCCTTCATATGCCAGACGGCGCTCCAGCTCGCCTCGGTCACCATCGCATCACAGGTCATCACATTATGAACACCGTTTACGTCAGGCATTATGATTATACGCCTTACCACAATGACCGATGGTACCGTTCATATGATCCCAGGGATCGATCGCCCAGGTCACACTCCCAATCAGCGGCTAGATCATTATCACCAGCTCCATCGTCCCCAGCGCCACCTACAGCTGTTTCCATCTCGCCACAGCCTGACAGACCACCGACTCCTTCAGGTGATCAACACATGCCGCTTGACTCCAGGCGACAGGAGGTACCTCTCCCCTCCTGATACAGAGGACTCTCATCGTCAGTCCCCGACGGAGGTCGCATCATCATCCCCTGATGATGCTATATTCCAGGGTGATGCTTCCCCTACTGATGATATAAAAGACTTTCAAGATCTTTTTAAAAGTGTTGCCGAATCGCAAAACGTCAAAGTGGGTGAGGTTCAACATAAGCAGCACCATTTGCTGAGAAATCTACATCCTTCCCAGTCCTCAAAAATAGCGCTGCGATGCGATATTAGAAATCGCCGATTCCATCTGGCAAACACCGCCTCTGCTCCGCCCACGAACAAAAAGCGGACAGGAAATATTATGTTCCTGCTTCTGGCATGGAATTTTTATTCAACCACCCTGGACCCAATTCTCTCGTCCTTGATGCAGCCCAACACAGAGCGAAAGCGCCTCAATATAAGACCACCACAACGGACAAGGATGTCAAGCGTTTAGACCTCTTTGGCAGGAAAGTCTATTCCTCCACCACCCTGTCGCTCCGCATGGCTAATTACTCTGCTTTGTTAGCGAACCATTCCTTCGACAACTATGCCAAACTGGTCCCTCTCCTAGAGCATCTTCCAGAAGCAAAGCGACAGGTTTTAAAGGGCGTCATACAAGAGGGCTTTACGCCTCACGGTCAGCGCTTCACATTGCCTTGGACGCAGCAGACACAGCGGCACGTACCACAGCGACGGCTGTCGTTATGAGGCGAGCATCATGGCTCCACTTGGCGGCGACTCCCAAAGAGCTCCAGACAAAAGTGGAGGATTTGCCCTTTGATCAGCAGAATCTGTTTGCAGACAGGACAGACCAAGTTCTACATTCCGGGAAGGACACGCGCACTACGTTAAGAACTCTAGGGATGTATACCCCACCCTTTAAGCGCAAGCGTTTCATGCCCTACCAGAGGCAAAGACCTTTTTTTTACACGCCATATCAGAGCAGACATTATGAGGCTCAGAGAGGTCGTCAACGACCCCAGAGGCGTCGCCCTCAACAACAACATAAGCCAGCTCAACAGCACGCAAGCAAACAGCAAGTTTGACACGAATATCGAGGGTTTGCTTACCATTCCGTTGATATCTGAGGCCTAAGTTACCAAACCATTGTTTCACCATCGTTTAAGGCCCTTCCAACATCGCTGGGCCGCCATTACCTCAGATCGATGGGTCACACAACTAATAACTTCAGGTTATGTGATACCATTCCTTTCCATTCCGCCAACCTCCCCCTTCCCTCCCTTTTCAGGGACACTTCTCACGAATCACTTCTCGCTCAAGAAGTATCCCATCTCCTCGAGCTAGGGGCTATAGAGGAGGTTCCACACCCTTTTCGCAGCAAAGGCTTTTATTCCCGTTACTTTCTAACGGAAAAGAAGTCAGGCGGATGGCGGCCCATACTCGACCTGCGCCAACTGAATCGTTATCTCAGACGGCAACGCTTCCGTATGGTGACACTGGCAAAGATCATTCCGGCACTCGACCAACACGATTGGTTCGCATCCCTCGATCTCCAAGACGCCTATTTTCACATCGCCATACATCCAGCTCATCGGGCGTTTCCTTCTGCTTCGAGCAGGAAACAACCACTACCAATACAAGGTCCTCCCATTCGGGCTCTCATCCGCTCCGAGAGTTTTCTCAAAGACTCTCGCAGTGGTGGCCGCTTTTTACCCTCTTCTGGCCGTGGTTAGAATTATCATTTTTCCTTACTTGGATGACTGTCTTCTAAGAGCGCAGTTGCTCATCGAAGCCTCCCAAGCAGTCACTATTACTACCCAACTGTTCGATCTACTGGGGCTTATACTCAACGTTCAAAAGTCTACACTTACCCCCCAGCAATCCATAGAGTTTATTGGGGCCCGCTTGGACTCTACGAGGGTGCGTGCATACCTACCTCTCTCCAAGTTCCGTGTCATCCAGGACTTAATACAGGTTCTCTCCATGAGCCCTACCGTAGCTGTCCTCACATGCCTCCAATTGCTCGGTCATATGGCTGCCACAACATTCGTAGTGCCCAACGCGAGACTTCATCTACGCTGTCTTCAGTACTGGGTGTCCAAGATATACACACCTGGCAAACGCGACCTGAGCAGGTCCGTCGTAGTTCCCATCACAGTCAAGCGTTCTCTTCACTGGTGGACAGAATCGAACAACATCATGGTCGGTATGCCCTTTCACAAACCACAGCCCACAGTGCAGCTTACAACGGATGCTTCTCTGGTCGGCTGGGGAGCACATATTCAAGACAAGCAGGTACAGGGTCAATGGTCCCCAGAGGAGTCTCTCCTCCACATAAATTTGCTGGAGTTACGGGCCGTCTCAAATGCATGCAGACACTTCCTCCCATATCTTCGCAATCGTGTCGCCTCAGTTCTTACGGACAATATTACCACTGTTTATTACATAAACAAACAAGGCGGAGCTCGGTCTCACTCCCTTTGCATGGAGGCCGTTCATCTCTGGAATTTCTGCATTCTTCACAAGGTGACTCTGGTTGCCGCTTTATCGAAAGGACAACATTACTGCCGACGCCTCAGCAGGCAATTCGAGAACCACCACGAATGGGAGATATCCCCGCGTGATCTGCGATATTTTCGACATGTGGGGTCACCCGTCAGTCGACCTCTTTGCCACGCACCACAACGCGAAATGCCCTCAGTACTGCTCCAGAGCGGGCATAGGCCGTGCATCTCTGGGCGACGCCTTCCTTTACAACTGGACCGGCAAGTCGATGTACGCTTTTCCCCCCATACCCTTAATACCGAGGGTCTTGGAGAAAGTTCTCATGGACAAAGCAACGATAATTTTGATAGCACCATTCTGGCCCAGGCAGAAATGGTTTCCTTACCTCTTTCGGATGTCTCCACGTCTCCCCTTCCATCTTCCAGATCTTCCAGACATTCTCACACAGAATCACGGTCGCACTCTCCATCCGCAACCACGCCACCTTGCTCTCACGGCTTGGCTCCTATCTGGTTCGAACAAACAGAATTGACTTGTTCTCGAGAGGTACAGAGTGTGCTCCTACACAGCAGAAAATCATCAACACGCAATACTTACCTCCACAAATGGCACAGATTCCAGCAATGGTGCTCTGCTAATGCAGTGCATCCTACTACTTCCTCATTGCAGTCTATATTGGACTATATCCTACATCTCAAACAAACAGGTCTAGCTAATTCCTCGCTCAGAGTACATCTAGCGGCAATTACGGCCTTTCACAAGCCCGTGGAAGGATTTACCCTTTTCTCATCCAATTACGAAGAGATTTCTAAAAGGTCTCACTAACCTCTTTCCTGAGTACAAGCGACCAGCGGACTCCTGGAACTTGGAGCTCATTAGACACGTTAATCGTCCCTCCGCTTGAACCTTTAGCTACATGTGATTTTAATACTCTCACCATGAAAGTCATTTTCCTTTTGGCCATTACTTCCACTAGACGGGTTGGCGAGTTGGCAGCTCTATCAGCCAAACCCCCGTATACCATTTTTACCCCTCAGGCAGTTATCCTTCGCCCCCACCCATCTTTTCTACCAAAAGTTAACTCTCCATTTCACATCAATGAACTCATCATTCTGCCGGTGTTCTATCCGAAACCCCATACTTCTGAGCAGCAAGCAAGGTTGCACTCTCTGGATGTACGCAGGGCCCTCGCTTTTTACGTTGAACGAACTAAAGAAATACGACGTTCCCACCATTTACTTATTTCTATAGCTGCCCGTTCTAGAGTTTCCTCACAAAGAATCTCCAAAATAATCGTTTCCTGCATAATTCGATGTTACGAACTGAGAAATAAATCACTTCCTCACACCATTACAGCCCATTCCACCAGAGCAACTGCTTTCCTTAAGGGAGTTCCCCTTAAAGATATTTGTCGAGCAGCAACCTGGTCTTCAAACTCGACATTTGCAAAACATTACGCTCTACAAGATATTATCATGACTGACACAACGGTAGCCACAGCGGTGTTAACATCCGAACCCGCTGCCTAGATTAGGCTACTGCTGTGAAGTCACCCACAGTGGAGCACCTACGGGGACACTACCCGAAGAAGAAGAAGAAGTTACTCACCTTGTGCAGTAACGATGGTTCTTCGAGGTGTGTGTCCCCGTGGGTGCTTCACGACCCGCCTCCTCCCCGCCGGAGTCTTTCTTGCTTATATCTTTCAGGCTTCGACGGTCTCGAGGAACTGGCGAGCCAGACCGCGCGCAGAAACGCGCGAAAGTCGAAGATGGCGCGCGCGCATGCGCGTCCGCAAAACAACAACTAAGAGATCTCCGATCTGCGGCGCTGGGATGGGACCCAGCACCCACAGTGGAGCACCCACGGGGACACATACCTCAAAGAACCATCGTTACTGCACAAGGTGAGTAACTTCTTCTTCTTCGATATGGTTGTCCCCGTGGTTGCTCCACACCCACCCTCCTCCCCTTTGCTTCGGGTACTACACACCCGGGTCAGAGAAGGAACTGAGCTGGGGGGCCAGCCGCATGTGTGCAGTAGCTTCCCCAGAACGCGCTCACAGACTCTCTGCACCCATGGCCGGCCAGGGGCACTGCTGTCACAATCCTCCAAGCTCAGTGGTGCAGAAGCACCTAAGGTGGAGCACTCATGGGGACAACCATCTCGAACTCCAGTTACTGCACAAGGTGAGTAATCTTTCCTTTTTCCACTGAGGGCTGCCCACCTCCTTCCCATAGTGGGTTGCCAAGTGCAGCAGTCTGAGAGCTGATCTTGTCTGAAGATAGAGCCAAAAAAAGCATTGGGTACTTCAGCTTTTCCCACATTATCTGTCACTAGGTTACCTCCGTCATTTAGTAAGGGTCCCACGCCTTCCCTGACCACCTTCTTATTGCTAACATGCCTGTAAAAATCTTTCTTGTTACCTTTCACATCTCTTGCTAGCTGCAATTCAGTTGCGCTTTGGCTTTCCTGATTACACCCCTGCATGCTCAAGCAACATGTTTATACTCTCCCCTAGTAATCTGTCCAAGTTTTCACTTCTTACAAGCTTCCTTTTTGTGTTTAAGCTCACCATAGATTTCACTGTTAAGCCAAGCTTATCACCTACCATATTTTTTTACTGCACATCAGGATGGTTTGTCCCTGCGCCTTCAATAAGGCTTCTTTAAAATACAGCCAGCTCTTCTGGACTCTTTCTCCCTCATGTTAGAGTCCCATGGGATCATGCCCATCAGTTCCCTGAAAGAGTCATGGTGTGTTTTTTCTGAAGTCCAGGTTCTATATTTTTCTGCTCTTTCTTCCTTTGGTCAGGATCCTGAACTTGACCATCTCATGATACTATCCAGACTGCTGTAACAAAATGAATAAAAAAGTTCCAGATACATGTGTCTTGTCTATCTTTCCTCCTTCCCCTCCCCATTTCTCTTTTGTAAAGTCTGGAGGGGTGAAAGGAGTACTTAGTACTAAATGAAGGGCCTCAAAAACTGAGGAATAATTAATTTCATGGTACGGGGAGGTAGGGACTAAACAAAATTAAAAAACAGGAACAAGAGTAAAGGTTATAGACATAAAATAAGAGAACTGGATGGTGATACCAAGTAGTCCCCCAAACAGTGCTCAATGCTCTGTGAAGCAGTCCAAGAAGTTAGTGGATTCCATTTGGAGCTATGCTTAGATACATGAGACAAATAAGGACTGAAAATTGTCTCCACAGTGACAGAGAACGTCCCTCTTGAGCTTTCTTCTCCTGATATGAGGTTTGGCCAATGCCAAGAAGAGGCTGACTGTCTCATGTCCTTGTGAAGCCATGGACAGGGAGTACACAAAGGAAAGGCTGTGGGGAAAAGTGAGAACTTCAGTAGGAAGTTCTGGTAAGCCAGAAGTCGGGACAGCAATGTCGTGCAATGGAGCAGAAGGTGGTAGGGAATTGATCATCTTGCTATTAAGAGAAAATAGTATTTTTAAAAAATACTATTCTCATACTTCAATTTCATTCAACTAGAGGAACTCACTTTTCAATGATGATTGTTTGTTTGTTCGTTTGTTTATTGCCCTTTGAGTGGTGGTATTTAAGTTTAAGAACTCATCAATTGGCACTGCCTTAGTTTCTAATCCCTACTGGCCAGGTCATCTTTGTCTATGGTCAGTGAATAAGCTTGCTGCCTTTGCTGCACCAAGATCTTCAGTCAGTCTCTGCTCCAGCCCTCCCTTAGCCTATTGTCTCATTAAGTCCCCAGGTATCCTTTTATCTGATTTTTTTTCCTTGAGTTTCCAGTAACTTATTAAATATTTCTGTTTCTGCTTGCCAACGGTTTGTTGGATGATCTGAGCTATATGCCCTCCAGCTCTCTTCTGAGTTAAGCCACAATGCCATCTCTGCTACTCCCACTCTGAAGATTTTATTCAATACTTATTTGTTTGGATATCTTTTGTGGTCTGTGCAGCATTGGAGTCTACTTCTTGGATGTGCTGCCCTCCTTACTTGCTGTAGTTTGTGGAGCCAAATGTTTATTTGCCTTGAAGCTTTTGTTTGGCTTGCTTTCTCAGCACAATAGATGGGTTTTTTTAAATTCTGTTTTGCATTGAATCAAGCTTTGGCACTTAGTCTTTGTCAATTGTATTTTTAGGATGTCATCTTGTCCTTTAAAAGGAACACCAGTGGCTTCAAGAACAGCCCAGCCTAGCAATGCCTTTCACACGATTGCAAACACATTATCTTGTACTTAGGAGTCAATAGGAGTCAACATGTTCTGCTTAGATGTGAGATTTGCTTGAAGATATAACCCAAATGTCAGTGGGGTCTTATGGCTATTCTGGGAGAAACTTGCAATCGGCCCAGAATATTTCAGAGGATCTTACCTAGAAGCAAAGGTCTAATCTAAGTTTCATTGCTGAATATCAGAACTCAGTGTTAGCACCCCTCATAACTTCAGATGCTCTCCGTCTAACCATAGAAAAGCGACTTACTTTTCTGGAGGTAATCTGCACTGACCACCTCAAAGTTGAAGTCTCTAGAACCTATTGGTTTATTAGCCAACCAAATTTATGGTATTGAATACCAGATCACCAAAAGAGGTGATGCTTCCACCAGAGTGCCAAAAGTAGAAGATTCTGAAAGAGGCAGTTTCCATATGATACCACCACCAAATTGCTTGTTCCAGGCAGCTTCAGTTCCCCCTCTCCATGTGTGTGCAACATTTGACAACTGGAGATTAAGTTGCATCTGTGTTTTGTGTGTTGTTGAGTTGCTCCATGTACCTTTTTGGCTGAGATTGTCTTGAAGGGACCATTATCATCTTAGATGCCCAATTCCAAATTTGTCCAAAGGCAGAAATATCAAAGGGCCAAGATTGATAGATACCTGTACTGAGCTGCCTCCCACACTTCCTGTATCCTGTTCTTGATGAGTTGGTGAAGAACAAACTGTTAGAGAAAAAAATGTCTTACAAAGTGAGTCACAAACTAAGCCTTCCACTCCACATATTAAGAGCTTCATGCTCAAGGTATCTCTTGGCAGAGGACAAACTGCCAGACTCATGGAACTGCAAACAAATCTCTGAGATTTATTGTATCATACAGTTTGCTACTGCAAGATGGTTTCCTGACTGTTTCGGCATCAGAGTCAAGCATGTTAATGGACTTGTCTTCAGCATCACCTCTACTGATTTCATGATAGACTCACCTAATTTCACACACCCCTTTTTTTGACTTTTCATGACATCTTCCACATTGCGCCATTCATACCAGTAACCCCCAGTTCTGACTCACACCACCTATATGTTTCTTCCAAAACTGCTTCTGGAACCTGGAGTATCTGGGGAATCACATGAAATTCTGTCTTATTCAGTACTATTTTGCTTACTAAGGGTACGTCTACACAGCAGGACAAAAGTTGCATTAAGCTATGTAGCTTCAGTTACATCAATTGCGTAGCTGAAGTTGAAATAGCTTAATTTGGCTTTTGGTGCTGTCTACACAGCAGGAAAGTTGAAGGAAGAACACTCTTCCTTCGACTTCCCTTACTTCTTGTGAAATGAGGGTTACAGGAGTCAGAGTAAGAAGTCCTGCAGCTCGCCATTTTTTCAAAATAATGGCTTGCTGTGTAGATGCGCTCTAAAGAACAGTTCTTCACTTTTATTGAAGAATTTGGTTCTTCACCTTTATTGAAGAATTTCAACATGTTCCATAAATCACCTCTCTCTGCCCAGATTATCACTATTACTCGGGGGTGAATAGCAATGAGTTTCTCCCTCCTCATTCATGCTCTCTCTCTTCTTGTCCCAGGTGTGTCTACTGGGTTGAACAATTTTTGGAAGTTCCTCTCTTTAGGGGGGACATATTCTGATCTTTAGTTTATATATGTATGATTTTGGAGGTTGGACTTTTTAAATAATGATTTAGTCACTCTCTCACACTTCATTCCTCCTTCCATCCATGAAGCTTCTCATTCAGTGGGGTTTTTTTGTTTGTTTTTATTTTGAAACCTCTCTCAAGCTCTTTAGTATTGTATTCTCAGGCTAGTAATCCCTGCCTCTTTAAATATATCACCTTGCAAAATTTGCACACATCTATTTGCTTCTGAAGTGTGATTTCTCTCCACACTTTTACTTTTTTATTTTATCTGTGTAATATTTTTACATCCTTTAGAAGGGATTGGGGTTTTGAATTTACTTTAAAATTGTCTTACTTTTGAAATTGATTTGTATGAAAAGCTATGTTTTTCTATACAAATCCAGTACTGTTTAAAAGGCCCTTTGAAATCAAGTAGTAGCAGTTAGGTGGCATGTGACCACTAAGATGTATGGAAATCTCATGTGAAACTATCAGTATCTCATACAACTGAAAACCTTAGCACAAGAGGATTTCTGTTCTCACTCATTTGGCATATAAGACTCAAGAAAGAACCCCATGAAAGATTTTCAAAGAACCAGAAGTAAGTATCTTTGCCTTACTGGCCACCAGTAAGGCTTCTGTACTGTCCGACCAAAAGAGTTGTCCTTAGATGCTTACAATATTGTCAACTCCTTTGAGAAAATACTGAATTCCATATTGGTTTCATTGTTTTATGGGGAGTCAAATATAAGAAATTGTACTAATTGGCTAGGCAATATGGTTGTTGAACTTGGGAGGAGTGTACAAATATTTTTTAACAAGATTATTACAGATGGACTGAGGAAAGCCAAGTTGGCTGTGAGTAGATGGTCCTGAAGTTTAATAAAAAGTTACAGATCTCTGGGTCATCAATATAAGACTAGCCTATCCTAGTTTGGTGGTGACAGAAGTCCTTAATGTTTATTGAATTAAGTGTCTTAAGTGAAATGAGTTTACCTCAGTTCCATTTCTAGAAAATAAATACCCCACATCAAAACAGCATACTTACTGGAATACTTAGAAAAGTAACCAAGGCTCAAATTAAAATAGCACTGAACTACACTTGCCATTTGATTGTTCCAATTTGGGTTGAAGCACACTATTGAAGTTTGGGTTGTTAGGAGGTGACATGTCAGCTAATCAGACCACATCTGTTCTGAAAACTGAAAATTTCAATTTCCATAATAGTCATTCTAGCATTGTAACCAGCTCTGCAATTGCTCTAAATGTTTTTTTGGGGGAGTGTGGAAATAGGGCAATAGATATTTCTGCTTTTGGCAATATTTATTACTCTCTCTGACAGCACAGTTGTATGGCCAGAAGCTATTACTTGAATAGAACATGATGGCACCTGGAAGAAAGAACACACAAGTTACTGCGAATTGTCTCTACTTTAAAGAAAAAAAGGATTAACACATCTCCATGACCTAGACAGGAGACATCTTTGAACCTGTTACTGTCATACAAGCTGCAGTTGTTTATGTAGTATGACTGATGTCCAGTAGAATGTAAAACATCTTGAGCTGAAAGGTCTTGGGGATAGTATTAGAAAATGTCAGTATCCCCTTCAGGATATTCAAACACCAAGTCAGGTGTCACTTTGACTGATTATAAACAAACTTTTCCTTTGCATCAAAAGACAACAGTGAAAATTCATATTTACAAAGTAATTTAGAACACAAAGTTTTTTGAGAATTCCCATTGTTAGATCCTTTATCTGTATTTGTGCTGAGAGGATTGGTCCCCTTTATGAATGCAGAATATTTCTTAATATCTAGCAGTCTTCTGAGTGAGTAGAAAAATGTCAGTTGATGTTTTCTATCTTTCCTATAAGAAAGCCTGGCTTTAGCAAGTGAATGCATTGGCTGAAAAATATTCCACTCAGTTATAATTATCTCAGATATAATGCAAATTTAAGGATTATTTGTTGCACAATTTTGGAGTTTTATTTGGTACACAAAGTATTTAATTATGCTTACAGTGGGGTTATATTTGCCCTGCAGTTCTTCCTGGGTATGCTCCTCTTTCAGTTACCTTTTGTCTTCTGCTTCTTGGCACTTAGCACTTTAATTGCATTACCAGGAAGAGTAAATACTTAGGATACAAGTAGTTTTTAAGTGTCTTTTTGTGTTCATATGTGTATATATACAGAGCAAACAGCAGAACACAAATATTAAAACAAGGTCACAAGTCTTATCATCCAGTTGAAACTCGATTGGAAAAGATTAAAGCATACATGCTTTCTGAACAGCTGAGTTGTGATTTGGAACTGAACCCAGACTAGTGATCACATAACATTCTGCTAAAGAACTTGTAAAGTGAGCTCTTTCTTTGGTTCTAGCTTTCCAAACTGCATGTCACAAATGGGTACTGTGTTTCTCTGATGGTGTCGCAAACAAACCACAGGGAGAAGATCTGAAATTTGCTCAGCCACTTCATTTTCCATTTTTTATTCTGGTGCCAAGAGAGGAGAGAATAGACTTAATGTGAAAGCAGTTGTATGGCAGTGATATGATCCATGGGGTTGCAGTTGCCATGGAAGTTGTTTTACCATGTTTATACTAGATTTTAAACTTAACATAAATACCACTTCCTACTTGCTTTGTATGGGAAATGTTTCCGTACATTTGAAATGTGCAAAAGTAAAGAAGAGCAGTACCTTAATCCTGTTTCTCTTTTTTTTTTCTTTCTTCCTCCTCATACTTTTCATTCCCTATTACTCATGCCTTTTTAATATTTTGATTTTTTTTTAATTTATCCATGCCCTTTTATATTCCCATGGGAAATTGTTTTGTGCTCTGTCTGCTTATGGACACTGCACACAGCTCACCCTTTCTTTCTCCAATCAGGATGGCGGCCTAGTGGAAGAGCCCACTACTTCACCATTTTTGCCTTCACCAAGCCTGAAGCTCCCCCTTTCAAACAGTGCACTCCCTAATCAGACCCTGGGCGGGATTGCCTCAGGGCTGGGCATGCAAAACTTGAATTCTTCTAGACAGGTAAGGTTGTTTGGAGTGATCACAATTTGAATTTCAGCTCTCTTGAACTTACTACTAGAGGAATTTCTGATCCTTTTTTCAGTTTAAAGCACCACTTCCAAAATTTGTTCATATGAAATGTGATTGTAAACATTTCACTTGAAAGGCCACAGTTTAACTGTGGTTGCCATAACCTGAAACTTACACATCCATTTAGAAGAGAATGTAGCACTACAGATTTATCATACTATAACATTGTATTTTGAAGTACAAAGAACTTTATATAGGGTATATTTGACTAAACCATAAATGACTGATATGTTTTTATATTTTAAGGTGTTGCTGATCGCCAGAAAGTTTGTTTTAAACAAATATTCTTCTAATTAGCCTTCACTGGGGTTTGATTATTCAGAGATGATATAACCTCACTCCCATATATCAAGTTTTTCTCCCATTTTCTGAGATGAGACACTTTTGCCTGAGGACAGAAAGCTCTTGCATATCTTTAGTGAGTATGACTAGCAGGCTAAATGGCAGGAATTGCATGTCTCATCTGCCTTGTTGGAAGAGGATTTGAGGAACTGAAAATAAAAGGAGGGGAAAGTAAGTGGAGTGAACACTTATAAACAATGAGTGATTGTAAGTTCATAAATTATGGCTAATCGTGAAAAGAGAGAAGAATACAGAAAAATCCTGTAGCGTTCTTCTGTGGCACTGATTATAAAAAGGTAGTGTCAGTGTAGTGAAGTCTGCTTAATGCTTTTCTGCTTTTTTGACAGCAGTAGCTCTCCAGTATTTACAACCTGTTAAACACCTTTGGGAAGAGGGACTGCACTAATAGTGCATATGTTACCAGCAGCTTTGTAAAATAGAAGTGTATTGGGGCTGTATGGAAACTAGTTAGATGATTCAATTCATGTATGTTGATATGATTTTAGTGACTTCATTCTTCTGCCCCCTCGTATGGTCACCAGGCACACCGATCAGTGGAGGGGGACAAAAGTAGCAATTGCCCCAGGGCCTAGTAATTCTAAAAGGGCCAGGGCACTTGTCTGCCACTGCTGGTACTGCAGCAACAGCGGCACCCAGAGCTCCAGGTCCTTTAAATTGCCGCCAAGCACTATGCCATATGCTGCCAGCAGCAGTGAGGGCTAGGTTGAAGCACACTATATTGAAGTCTGGGTTGTGAGGAGGTAACATGTCTGCTAACCAGACCGCATCTGTTCTGAAAACTGAAAATTTCAATGCCCAGAGTCCAGCGTGGCTGTCAGCTCTTCTGATGGTCACAGAAATGTGTTTGGCAGATGATTTTATTCTTCATTCCTTGGATGACATCCTAGAGTCATACCAACTTTATTTTGGAAAATATTCAACCTTCTGGTGCCAAGCAACCGTACAAAACTTTAACAAGCTCGGAATGTCAGTCTTAGATTTATAACTATTATTATGTGCCAGATTCTAAACCAGATCTTCAGTAAAACTTTTCATATCTTTGAGAGTAAAAGATAGCACAAGCATGTCATTGTCATGGAATCTGTGGAATATTGCATCTAAATTACATCATCTTTCTTGTAATATGTAGATACCGAGTGGCAATCTGGGTATGTTTGGCAATAGCGGAACAGCACAAGCCAGGACCATGCAACAGCCGCAGCAACCGCCAGTGCAACCTCTTAACTCATCCCAGCCTAGTCTTCGTGCTCAAGTGCCTCAGTTTCTATCCCCTCAGGTTAGACTGACCTACATAGCACTGAAAACTCAAATCTTTGTTTCATAATTACAGTATACTGAGAAGTACATTTTCAATATGAAAAAATCTCTAAGTAAACTTGACTAAATTATTTGGACCAGCATGCAGCATTCCAGCTCTGGGAGGGAGGAGGAGGAGCAGGGATGGAGCACAAATTGGGTGATTCGCAGCTCCTCCGAAAGTCCTGGGAAGGAGAGGGGAAGAGAAGGAAGTGTGGGGCTTCAGTGCCCCAGTATGTGAGAGGTTCATAGGTGAGGGGAGCAGCCAAGGGGTCCACACGCCACAGGTGGAGCCCTAGTAGGCTGCATGCAGCCCACTGGCTGTAGGTTGCCCTCCACTGTTTTAGGGTACCACAGGGCGGCACCTTGTTTTTGCAGATACAGATTAACATGGCTACCCCTCTGAGAGAAACTCTTTATTTCTGTATCTATCAGAAAAGGCAGATTTAATAGTCGTTATTGTTTTATATTGTTACTCTCTTGCAAAGGGTATATTTGATTTTTGCACTCTTGAAATTGGTGAAAACTCAACTAATTGCAAATGTCTTTTGTTGTGGGCTTAAACTGCAGCAAGGGAGGTTTAGGTTGGACATTAGGAAAAAGTTCCTAACTGTCAGGATAATCAAACACTGGAATAAATTGCCCAGGGAGGTTGTGATCTCCATCTCTGGAGATATTTAAGAGTATATTTAGATAAATGTCTATCAGGGATAGTCTAGACAGTATTTGGTCTGCCATGAGGGCAGGGGACTGGACTCGATGACCTCTCGAGGTCCCTTCCATTCCTAGTACAGTAATTCCTCATTTAACAAGTGCCCACTTAACACGTTTTCGTGACAGCACGATTTTTTGGGGGGAACGTTTTTTGAATTACACGACCATCCCCGGAATAACACGATTTCCCCAGCCGGACCATTGATGGTGGCTGCGCGGGGCTTCCCCCACCTCCCTGCAAAGCAGCGGAGGGTTCGCTGCTCGCCGCGCTGTTCCCCACTGACTCCCCCTTGCCGGAAGACTTGCCCCCTTTCCTCCGCCCCCGCTTGCAAGCTGGTGGCTGGGTTTCCCTAGCCAGCTCATCGCTGGCAGCTGCGTGGGGCTTCCCCCACCTCCCTGCAAAGCAGCAGAGGGTTTGCTGCTCACCGTGCCGTTCCCCAGTGGAACCCCCCCTCGCCAGACACAGTGCGGGTCCCGGCAGACCCGTCACAGGGGCATACTCCCAACCCAATCCCCTTCCCTCTCCTCCCTTCCTTCCCCAGAGCCAAACACCTCCCCTCCCTGCTGTAACCCAGTCCCCTTTCTCCTCCAACCTTATGTCCCAGTTCCAACAGACACCACCACTTGAAACGGAACCCCCACCTTTTCCATTATTTTCAATGAGAAAATTGACCCTGCATAACATGTTTTCACTTAACACGATCATTTTCTGAAAGATATCTATAGTGTTAAATGAGGAATTACTGTATTCTATGATTCTATTCTATGATGTGTGGCTCTTACTATTTACATACCTTGCTTGAATCTGATGTGCTCTGTTCTGTTCCCCAGGTTCAAGCACAGCTTTTGCAGTTTGCAGCAAAAAACATTGGTCTCAACCCTGCACTATTAACCTCGCCAATTAATCCTCAGCATATGACGATGTTGAACCAGCTCTATCAGCTGCAGCTGGTGAGTTAAAATGCGCACAGCAATTGAGATGTATATCAGACTTGAAGACATTTCTTCAGATTTGTACATCACATTTAAAATAATAAAAATGTCAGCTTAGTTTTAAAATGGAAAGGAACATTGATTTGGGGGGCTTTAAGATAGTTATTGCTTTGATAGTTACATATTCTTCAAATAAAATAGTTTTGTTTTTCCTGATGCGCCTTAATTGATACAGTAACTAATTTTCTGTAGTGTCAGTTAATGCTAAGGACATTTGTCCTTTTCGTGCTAGTAACTATAACTAGCAAGTCAGTTGTCTCCGTTTTTGATGTGTGTTATAAATAGCACTAGTAATATTTGGTTTGGTGATGTCTTATTTACAAATATTATTTGGGGGCTATAGATTTTTCTTTAGTCATGCGGTTTGTTATTGTGAGGACTAAAGCTGCTGATTTATTTTTAAAAATTATTGATGTTAACACTTTACTTTCACTCACTGAATGAAATCCTCCATGTTAGTCTTAATTACCACTGTTAGTCTATCACTGCCTTTCTCAGTTTTAAAGAGGACAATTAGATTCACACTCTTTAATAAATGAGCAGTGTAGTCCTTTAAAAAATGGTCTCAACTCAAAATTTCATGACCACATTCTTATAATTACACAAATTATGATTATTTCTCAACTAGTATCACTAAAATCAGACACACTACTTTTGGAGTAAAGTCCTGTATGACTTCATTTTGTTTTGTTTTAATCTGACTAAATGTCAGAATTTTACCACAGTTTGGACAACACTGAAGAACATTAATTCACATTATTGTTTGGATAA
This sequence comes from Rafetus swinhoei, assembly GCA_019425775.1. Taxonomy (NCBI): domain Eukaryota; kingdom Metazoa; phylum Chordata; order Testudines; family Trionychidae; genus Rafetus; species Rafetus swinhoei. The sequence continues at coordinate 8,499,107 of CM033438.1, forward strand.
ATAGTTTTCATAATTTCCCTTAACTTTTTTTTCTTCTGGTTTTATTAATCATGCAAAGAAACTCACATTCCCATCTTTAAGTGAATAATTATTGAGTCCTGCTCATTATCAACAGTTAAGCAAAAATATATTTATCCTTTCACAAGTTCTTTTTAACCAGAAAATATACTTTTCCTGCAGTAATCCTCTTCAGGAAGCCAAGAATATTGCAGTTTGCATTTATAAGTATGTAAAAATTGAAGGAATCTCAAGAGAATATCTAGTCTAGTCTCTGCACTGAGGCAGAATGAAGTAAACGAAGACCATATCTGACAGGTGTTAGTCTAACCTAGTCCTAAAAACCGCCAGTAATAGGTATTTCACAACATGCCTTAGAAGCATATTCCAGTCCCTACCTATCTTTATAGTTACGTTTTTTTTTCCTAATCTGAAATCTCCTTTGCTACACATTAAAACCATTATTTGTTGTTCTTTCTCGAATTGTCATTACTTATCTCCCTGTTGTCTTCTAGCTGTTTGCAAATTGATTATTTAATAATTTGTTCCAGTATCTTTCTAGGTATTGAAGTTAGGTTGACAGATCTATAGTTCCACAGTCTTCTTTGTTCCCTTTTTTAAAAATAGGTCCTATTTTTGCCATTCTCCAGTCACATTGGACCTCATTTGTCCTCCATAAATTCTCACAGATAATCTACAATATCTGTGTGTCAGTTCCGAGGTTGTTTCGCTTGATCCTTAAATACCCTTAGATCAATTTCACAAGGCTTGTGTTCCTTCCCCTTGTTGTTAATATTGATTGTGTTAAGTACCTTGTCATAATCTACCTTTTTAATGAAGACTTCAGCAAAGTAGGCATTAAATACCTCATCCTTCTTGTTGCTGGCCATTATTAGCTCTCCTTCCCCATTAAGTAGAGGACCAACACTTTCCTTATATTTTGTAACTTACAAGCATACTTCAGACAAGTATTTTTTTAATGTATGACTTTTGACCTTCCTTGTTCCTGCTTGCAGGCATATCAACGTTTACAAATCCAGCAGCAAATGTTACAGGCTCAGCGTAATGTTTCCGGGCCTATGAGACAACAGGAGCAGCAAGTAAGTTTAACTTGCCAACTTGATTTCAACATTAGATTCTGGTTTCAGCTACCTATGAAGATATTCGTTCATTACACCAAATCAATGTAGCTTTAAGTAAATATATTGCATGAATTTATATTGAGAGAGAAGAATACCAGTTTTACTGGGTACACTTCTACCTTTCTCACATTTGAAAATGCTTTTGATTTTTTCATTGTTAATTCTTTGTTTCAAAGATGCTGGATGTTGTGTTGATTCATTTTAGAAATTGGTGCAATGTGGTTTGTGCATCTTTTTACTATCTACCTTTTGTTGATTTTTGTTTCTTTTGGTGACAGGTTGCACGTACAATCAATAACATGCAGCAGCAGATCCAGCAGCACCAGCGCCAGCTGGCCCAAGCCCTGCTTATGAAGCAGCAGCCTCCCCCTCCACATCTGTCTTTGCACCCCTCTGCAGGCAAATCAGCCATGGATAGCTTTTCATCCCATTCCCAGGCTCCCAGCCTACCTGACCTGCAGACCAAAGAGCAACAGTCTTCACCGAACACCTTTGCTCCTTACCCTCTCGGTAAGTGTTCTTTCATTTAAGTTACCATTTACAAAAGAATGGAAATGGTGTTTATATGTTGAATTATTACATCTTCTGAGCCACCTATCCTTTGCTCTAGGTCAGTGGTTTTTCATTTGTGGAAGCCTAATGATTTATAGAATCATAGAGCTGGAAGAGACCTCAGAAGGTCATCAAGTCCAGCCCCCTGCTCTAGGCAGGACCAATCCCAACTAAATCAACCCAGCCAGGGCTTTGTCAAGCCAAGACTTAAACACCTCTAGGGATGGAGACTCCACTACTTCCCTAGGTAACCCATTCCCGTGCTTCACCACTCTCCTAGTGAAATAGTTTTTCCTAATATCCAACCTGGACCTCTCCCACCACAACTTGAGACCATTGCTCCTTGTTCTGCCATCTGTCACTACTGAGAACAGCCTTTCTCCATCCTCTTTGGAAGCTCCCTTCAGAAAGTTGAAGGCTGCTATCAAATCCCCCCTCACTCTTCGCTTCTGCAGACTAAACAGACCCAACTCCCTCAGCCTCTCCTCATAGGTCTTATGCTCCAGCCCCCTAATCATTTTGGTTGCCCTCCACTGGACCTTCTCCAATCCATCCACATCCTTTTTGTAGTGGGGGGGCCCAGCACTGGACACAATACTCCAGATGTGGCCTCACCAGAGCCGAATAAAGGGGAATAATCAAATCTCTGAATCTACTGGCAATGCTCCTCTTAATGCACCCTAATATGCAATTAGCCTTCTTGGCTACAAGGGTACACTGTTGACTCATATCCAGCTTCTCATCCACTGTAACCCCCAGGTCCTTTTTTGCAGAACTACTACTTATCTGATTGGTCCCCAGCCTGTAACAATGCTTGGGTTTCTTCTGTCCCAAGTGCAGGACTCTGCACTTGTCCTTGTTGAACTTCATCAGATTTCTTTTGGCCCAATCCTCCAATTTGTCTAAGTCACTCTGGACCCTATCTCTGCCCTCAAGCGTATCTACCTCTCCCCCAGCTTAGTGTCATCTGCAAACTTGCTGAGGGTGCAATCCATCCCCTCATCCAGGTCATTAATAAAGATATTGAACAAAACCAGTCCTAGAACTGAACCTTGGGGCACTCCGCTAGAAACCGACCGCCATCCTGACATCGAGCCGTTGCTCACTACCTGCTGGGCCCGGCCTTCTAGCCAGCTTTCTATCCATCTTACCATCCATTTATCCAATCCACATTCCCTTAACTTGCTGGCAGGAATATTGTGGGAGACCGTATCAAAAGCCTTGCTAAAGTCAAGGTATATCACATCCACTGACTTTCCCATGTCCACAGAGCCAGTTACCTCATCATAGAAGCTAATCAGATTGGTCAGGCACGACTTGCCCTTTGTGAATCCATGATGACTATTCCTGATCACTTTCCTCTCTTCCAAGTGCCTCAAAATGGATTCCTTAAGGATCCCTTCCATGATTTTTCCAGGAACCGAGGTAAGACTGACTGGCCTATACCGTAATTTAGCGAATATACCCCGCACCCGAATATACCCTGCGGTTTTTGTAGTTGAGTAAAAAAAATCTTGTATACCCCACGCACGAGTATAACCCGTGGGGTATACAAGACTTTTCTGTGCCGGGGGTGTATTTGCTGGGGGTATATTTACAGTGCACAGAAACCAGGGGGGGTGAGCGCTCCCCCGCCCGGAGACTGGAGGCTGGTGTCCAGGAACCGGGGGATGAGCGCTCCCCCGCCCCTTCCTGTCGCTGCGCAGGAACCAGGGAGTGAGCGCTCCCCTGCCCGGAGGCTGGAGGCTGGCGGCTGCGCAGCCACAGGAAGAGGCGATGGAGAGCTCACCACCTGGTGAGTAAAAAAAATTCTGTATACCCTGCACCTGAGTATACCCCGCAGGGGGGCTGCAGGGTTTGTAAAAACGAATATAACCCACAGGTTATATTCACTAAATTACAGTAGTTTCCTGGATCGTCCTCCTTCCCTTTTTTGAAGATGGGCACTACATTTGCCTTTTTCCAGTCATCCGGGATCTCTCCCGATCTCCATGACCTTTCAAAGATAATGGCCAAAGGCTCCTCAATGACATTTGCCAACTCCCTCAGTACTCTCAGATGCATTAAGTCCGGACCCATGGATTTGTGTACGTTTAGCTTTTCTAAGTAGTTCCTAACCTGTTCTTTACCCACAAAGGGCTGTCCATCTTCATCCCATCTTGCGTCACTTAGTGCATTAGTCCGGGAGCCGACCTTGTCCATGAATACAGAGGCAAAGAAAGCATTGAGTGCTTCAGCTTTTCCCACATCATCTGTCACTAGGTTACCTCCTTCATCCAGTAGGGGCCGCACACCCTCTCTGATCACCTTCTTCTTGTTAACATGCCTGTAGAAACCTTTCTTGTTATCCTTCACATCCTTTGCCAGTCGCAATTCCAATTGCGCTTTCGCCTTCCTGATAACCCCCCCAGCATTCTCAAGCTATACATTTAAACCTCCTGGTCATTTGTCAAGTTTCCACTTTTTGTAAGCTTCCTTTTTGTGCTTAAGTTCACCAATGATTTCCCCTGTAAGCCAATCCGGTCTCCTACCATGTTTGCCTCTCTTGCTACACATCAGGATGATTTCTTTGTGCCTTCAATAACGCTTCTTTAAAATACTGCCAGCTGTCCTGGACCCCTTTCCCCTTCATGTTTGCATCCCAGGGGATTCTGCCCATCAGGTCTCTGAGGGAGTCAAAATCTGCTTTTCTGAAGTCCAAGATATGTATTTTACTACTCTCTTTTCTTCCTTTGGTCAGGATCCTGAAAACTACCATTTCGTGATCACTGATTCCCAGGTTGTCACCCACCTCTGCTTCCCCTATTAGTTCCTCCCTGTTTGTGAGCAGAAGGTCAAGCTGCACACGGCCCCTGGTCGGATCCTTCAGCACTTGTACCAAGAAGTTATCCCCAACATTCTCCAAAAACTTCCTGGATTGCCTGTGTACTGCCGTATTGGTCTTCCAACAGATGTCAGGGTGATTAAAGTCCCCCACGAGAACCAGGGCCTGCAATCTGGAAGCTTCTCTCAGTTGTCCGAAGAAAGCCTCATCTACCTCATCCACCTGATTTGGTGGCCTGTAGTAGACACCAACCACAACATCACTGCTGTTGTTTGCACCTCTAAACTTAACCCATAGACTCTCAACAGGTTTTTCTCCCCCTATATACTGGAGTTCTGAGCAATCATAGTGTTCTCTTACGTATAGTGCAGCTCCTCCTCCTTTTCTCCCCTACCTGTTCTTCCTGAACAGTCTATACCTTCCATGATAGCGCCCAGTCATGAACATCCCACCAAGTCTCTGTTATCCCAATTAAATCATATTCCTTGGACTGGGCCAGGGCCTCCAGTTCTTCCTGTTTGTTGCCCAGGCTTCTCGCATTAGTGTACAAACACCTCACGTAACCAGTTGATCGCCCTATCTTCTCCATTCGAATCAGGGGACCTCCTTTCTTGCTCGTTCCTTTTTGCATTTCTTCCTGGTATCCGACTTTCCCACTCCCCTCAGGGTTTTGGTCACCGTCCCCCAACGAAACTAATGTAAAGCCCTCCTCACTAGGTTTGCAAGCCTGCCCGCGAAGATGCTCCTTCCTCTCTTGGTTAGGTGGATCTCATCTCTTCCTAACAATCCTTGTGCCCGGAACAGAATCCCATGGTCGAAGAAACCAAAGCCCTCTCTGCGACACTACCTGCGCAACCACGCATTTACTTCCTCAGTTCGAGGATCCCTACCCAGTCCTTTCCCTTCAACAGGGAGGATGGACGAGAACACTACTTGCACTCTGAATTCCTTGATCCTTCTTCCCAGCGCTACATAATCCGCAGTAACCCGCTCAAGGTCATTCTTGGCCATATCGTTAGTTCCCACGTGGAGAAGCAGGAAGGGGTAGCGATCCGAAGGGTTCATCAGTTTTGTAAGCCTCTCAGTCACATCCTGAATTCGAGCTCCCGGTAAGCAGCACACCTCTCGAGATTCCAGGTCCGGATGGCAGATGGATGGCTCAGTCCCTCTTAGGAGGGAGTCCCCGACCACCACCACCCATCGTCTTCTTTTGGGGGTGGTGGTCTAGGAACCCCCATCCCTAGGACTACGCATCCCATGCCTTCCAGTGGATGGTGTTCCCTTGCGGTTTCTTCCTTGTGAGGTCCCATCCAAAGCATTCACCACTGCAGAGCCTGTGGAGAGAGCCTGAAAGCGATTACTTACCCCTATAGCACTGGGGGATTCCCGTGCTGGCCTTTTTCCCCTTCTAGAAGTTACATGCTGCCAGTTCTCTTCCTGGTCCCGTACTGCCCTCTCTGGCTCTTCCGCCTGCCGTGCTTGCAGGATTAAACGCTGCCTTCTATCAAGGAAGTCTTCATCCTCTCTAATCGAGTGTAGGGTCGACACTTGGGCCTCCAGTCCTCTAATTTTTTCTTCCAAAATGGCGACCAGGTTGCACTTAGTGCAGATGAAATCCGTTCTTTCTTCCGGGAGGAAGACAAACATGGCACATGCTGTGCAGGTATCAACAGACCTATCACCATCCATCCCTGCTGTCCTGGAGAAAGGATTTAAAAGAAAGGCAATTTATGAATGAAGGTGTGGACCCCTTTGGAAATCTTATATATTTTCTATAGAAAGCCCATGGAGTACAGGTTGAAAACCTTTATTCCCACCACTGTACTAGTCCTACACCTAGTCATCATCATAACCTACCTCAGCCCACTCTCCCAAAAGCCTGAGAGAAATTCTGAACTTAGCAGCATACCTAGAAAGTTAATTCTTGATTCCAGTACACCAAATAGAGGAAAAAGTTCCAAAGTCCAGGATCTCTTACAAAAAATGCCCTACCAGCTAAGGATGTGAATGGTTTACTGATTAACTGGTGGGGACTGAAGCAGCTCCCCACCAACAGTGGGCGTAGGGCTGCTCTAGTGGGTGCAGGGGCACTCCAGCACAGCCAGACTGGAGCAGGCCCCCCTGTTTGCCCACTTTTAATTGGTTAACCAGTTAAACATTATGTTTAACTGATTAGCCAATTAAACGGGATATTACCTTCCCGCTACCAGAATCACTACCATCTTCCTCTGGATTACAGTGCTTTAAATGTCAATATCTTTATTTTTATCAGGAGAATATAGTGTTATTATGAACCAATTCCACTGTAACTGGACTATATAGTTGTCCTAAAATTTGCACCAAAAGGATATTAAGGATGGTCCTGTATTCAAGGCAATTGACTGGGATTCAGGAGATCTGTATTTTATTTCTGTCTGCCCTAAGCTTTATAGGGCTAATAATTTAGCTGTGCCTCTAAGCTTTGTAAAGAGAGGCTGATAATACTTGACTATCTTACAGGCTAGCTGAAATGGTATAATAATGTATGCTATATACTAGGATGATGATCACCACAAGGTTAAAAACATTACTTATAAATATCTGAAGGGCCTAATCATGAAAGGTCCTTAGCACCTCTCATTTGTTAACTTCCAGAATCATTTCCTGAAAATCCAGAGATTCCCATTTTGGAAAGATGTAAAATGTTCTTCCCTAGAATTGATGTAAAAATGCATCATTCAGTCTCAATTATAATTTTTAAGTAAATTAAACATGCATATGTAAGTGGAAGAGCACCAACTTAACAACAAATCAGTTTTATGTAAAACTTTGCTAGCTCAAAACTGAATCTGACAAGAATTTGTTCTAAAGTTGTCAGGAATGAACTGTTTCAGTGATGGAACATTGCAAATTCCTTGTTTTCATTAGAATCAAAAATTAAAAACAATCTTCCAAAATGCCTTTTCTGAGATAACTAGGGAGAATTCAAGTGGAAATGGTGATAGCATTAAAATACATCCCTACAATGGTTTCTTTTTCTCATTGTCAATGGGTTTGTTTTTTTTCCTGAAGTTAGTGGCAGATTTAGCAGAAACTACAGCATGGTATTTTTATAAGAGTAGAATTTATTGAGCCAGCAGGTGCTAAAATGACATACAGTATATACAACTATTTTTAATCTGAAATCTAAAGTCCAGTAACTCATTTGTGTAGCTCATTAAGCACTAACAGTTAATGTTAGTGATTGGAGGAATATAAAATGTTAGGAATATGTGGACATGGGAAAGTCAGTGGATATGATGTACCTTGACTTCAGCAAAACTTTTGATACGGTCTCCCCACAATATTCTTGCCAGCAAGTTAAGGAAATATGGATTGGATAAATGGACTGGATTGGATAAAGGTGGATAGAAAGCTGACTAGATTGTCGGACCCAATGGGTAGTGATCAGTGGCTTGATGTCAAGTTGACGGTCCGTTTCAAGCGGAGAGCCCCAAGAATCAGTTCTAGAACCAGTTTTGTTCAACATCTTTATTCATGACCTGGATGAGGGGAATGGATTGCACCCTCAGCAATTTTGCTGATGACATTAAGCTAAGGGTAGAGGTAGATTAGTTGGAGGGCAAGGATAGGGTCCAGAGTCTCCTAGACAGATTAGAGAATTGGGCCAAAAGAAATCTGATGAGGTTCAACAAGGGTAAGTGCAGAGTCCTGCACTTCCGCCAGAAGAATCTCAAGCACTGCTACAGGCTGGGGACTGACTGGCTAGGTAGCAGTTTAGCAGAAAAGGACCTGGGGATTACAGTGGATGAGAAGCTGGATATAAATCAACAGTGTGCCGTTGTAGCCAAGAAGGCTAACAGCATATTAGGGTGCATTAGAAGGAGCATTGCCAGCAGATCTAGAGGCGTGATTATTCCCCTTTATTCAGCACCAGTGAGGCCACATCTGGAGTATTGCATCCAATTCTGGAACCCCCACTAAAGAAAGGATGTGGACACATTGGAGAGGGTCCAACAGAGGGCAACCAAAATGTTTAGGGGGCTGGAGCACATGACCTACGAAGAGATGCTGAGGGCTTTGGTCTTATTTAGTCTTCAGAAGAGAAGAGTAAGGGGGGATTGATAGCAGCCTTCAACTTCCTGAAGGGAGGTTTCAACGAGGATGGAGAGAGCCTGTACACAGTAGTGACGGATGGCAGAACAAGGAGCAATGGTCTCAAGTTACAGTGGGGAAGGTCAAGGTTGGAATTTAGGAAAAACTATTTCATCAGGAGGGTGGTGAAGTACTAGAATGGGTTACCTAGGGAGGGGGTGGAATCTCCATCCCTAGAAGTTTTTAAGTCTCTGCTTGACAAAGCCCTGGCTGGGATGATTTAGTTGGGATTGGTCCTGCTTTGGGCAGGGGGCTGTACTCGATGACCTCTTGAGGTCTCTTCCAGCCCTATGATTCTATGTAACCACCTATCTACTTTCCTTTAGCTGGACTGAATCCGAACATGAATGTAAACAGCATGGACATTACTGGTGGTTTGTCAGTGAAGGATACTTCTCAGTCTCAGTCTCGCCTTCCTCAGTGGACGCACCCCAACTCAATGGATAATCTATCGAGTGCTGCTTCTTCACTTGACCAGAACTCTAGCAAGCATGGTATGTCACATCTATGTTTATCAGTTCATACTTTTAGGATATGATGGTCAGATTGGCAAAGCAACCGAATTTCCAGGTATTCCCTACTGTAAAAGCTGATAAAAATACCCTTTCAGATTACAAACTATTAGTTTAATACTGTTAAAGAACTTTTGGCATAGGCTGTTCAGCAATACATGAAACCTTCCATCACAGCTTCATTTTAAAATGTTTTTGGTTTGGTGAATGTAGTTCAGAAAAATTAGTGAATAGCATCAACTAGACACAGCCTTAATGTGGCAAGGATTATGCAAACATCCCTCACTACTCTGCCACTGTACCGCAATTACTAATGCTTTTAACTTTCTCCCCCAGTTCCATCTCCCAAATTTTGAGTTCTAAATCCCCAGCTCTGCTCAGAATTGTGCTCTATTAAGATAACTATATCCTGCTTCGTCATTATCAACTGAAATAATTTCACTTTAATGGAAGCTGTTAACCTGCAAATATTTCTACTGCCCACATTAAACTGTTGTTTTGTAATTCCTATTTGGATTTATCCATTTGAGCTTGTTTTTGACAGCGATCTTCTCTGACTTGCTGTTAGCTAACTTTACAGTTTGATGTACTAGTGATGTTCTCTTCAGATTCAGTTCCTGGGAATGCCAAGGAAGACTTTCTTGAGCTGTGTTAATCTTGTGTGCTTGTTTTCTTACTGTGTGTATATTTTAATTGTATTAATTTTAACATTCAAAAAGTTTTAAGGAAAAGATAGATTACAAAATACAGAGCTGAAAGGAGCAGCCAAAGAATGAGTGCTGCCTCCTAAACAATTTTTTTTCCTTCAATCATTTCAGGTGCTATTCCTGGAGGTCTAAGTATTGGTCCTCCAGGAAAGTCCTCCATTGATGACTCTTATGGACGGTACGATCTGATCCAAAACAGCGATTCACCAGCCAGTCCGCCTGTAGCTGTTCCTCACAGCTGGTCACGTGCCAAAACTGATAGTGATAAAATCTCCAATGGTTCTAGCATTAACTGGCCGCCAGGTAACAAAACACAAAAACATTACCTTAAAAATACTGATGTCACTGAATCAAAGTGCATGTGTTGTTGGCTGAATCAGTGTCTTGTGTGGGAGCTTAAAGCAAAATATGATAATTTTGCAGACTCTTGCTTTTACTATTTTAAAATAGAATTTCACCCTGGAGTGCCATGGAAAGGATTGCAGAATATTGACCCTGAAAATGACCCAGATGTCACTCCTGGAAGTGTTCCGACGGGGCCTACAATTAATACCACCATACAAGATGTTAATCGCTATCTTCTCAAGAGTGGAGGTAGAACAAAAGTCAAACACTTTGCACCTCTGTACTCACTTTGTTTCCCTTCTTTCTAAGCATTTTAAATAACTCTTATTCCTATGTTGTGCGTTTAGTATATTTTTGTTTGGTAGAGAATTCTCTGTACTACCTACGTGCAGACAAAAAGTGGATCTAATAGCGTTCATACTCTGCTGCTACTGCTGAACTACAACCATAAGTCTAGAAATTTTTTGCCCACCGAGTCAGAATTTGGAGATTCCTGGTTTCTTATTGAACATTTACTGCTTTTTGTACTGGTGAAAACTTTCAGGCTTACATATAAGTCTGCATGTTTTCCAGGAAATCTACTTACTATATTTAGATATGAAAGCTGCTGGCTTTTGCTCTCCATAAAGCACAGCTTTTTTTCCTGCTTGGTACAGGAGTGAAGTCATAATGCCAAAATCAGGACATCACAATTCTTTCAATGGCAACAAATTGATATCATGAAAACATGATTTGTGACTTCACCACCTGATCAAGCAGAAAGAGAAAAATGGATTTGTATGGCCCTAAAATCAGCCAGTAGAAGATTGGGAAACATTTTTGTATATAAATGTTCTCTTCACCTTCCTTCCCTCTACCCCCTCCCATAAATTTTACACCAGAATGAAGAGGGACCCTCCCTAAAATACTAAGTCAGTGGACTTTCGTACATCTTAACAAGGGTCCATAGCTTCAGAAAATGGACCAGACTAAAGGTAGCTTATTTGTTTTGTGGTAATGCTGTGCCCTAATTAAAAAAAGCGGTCTAGTAGAATAGTTATACTGTGCAGAGCAGAATTACAACCTAGTAGTCAGTAGGACCTGTAAGGACTTTAAAATATAGATTATGATATAGTCTCTTGTGTGGTGTTTGCCTAGATTTTGAATCATAATGATCATTGAAGTAAGTTTCCTATTCTGACCAGTGGAACTTGAAGCTTTGTCAGGTAAGAGGCTGTGGAATTTGAAAGGAGTGAGAGATGGTGGATTCTTATTGCATTAAGAAATGTTGAATTGTATCATTTATCAGCTGGAAAGCTGTCCAAAAGTAGTCTCTGTTCAAGCTAAAACATGAGTTATTTGTGTGCATGAAAAATACTGAATTAACCTTTTAATGACTTGGTGTTTTTAAAGGAGAATTTAAAAATATATTATTTTTACACTGCTAATCAGGGAGGCTTAAAGAAATTATTTAGCTATACTTGAGATTCTGATGCATCCAATATTTTATTTGTGTTGTGTCAATATTAGATACTGATATAGCACTGAAGATATTGTCTACTTTATACATTTATATATAACAATTCATGGCTCTGCATCATGCATGTCTCTGTGTAGTGAGAAATTGTACCCTTTACATAATTAGTGTATAAAGAAATTTACTACTTCAGGTGCTGGACCCAGAGTGCATTCCACACGTGGGTATGCATACATGTCATGCATCTGAGTCCAGACATTCTTCAGAACAGTGACCATTGACTCTCACGTACACAGTGATTTCTTTTGTACTCCTGACTGAGAGTATAAGGAGTCAGGGAGTTCTGTTGGAGGAGAAGTTTGCATTTGGATTTGGATTTGGATTGTTTGTATGTGTAGAGGCTTGTAGGGGCAGTGTGCTGGGAGAGAAGCTGAGCCCTGATTAGGGGGCCGGGCTTCACTGATTAGGGGTCCTATAAAGGTAGCCTTCTAGTCAGGCAGCGGCATAGATAGCGGCACAGGAGCCAGCAAACAGAGCTGTAAACAGGGGAGTTTGAGTGGGAGTTTGTAAAGGGAGTTTGGATATTGGGACTTGTTTGGGGTTTGTTTTTGCTGTGAAGGGGGTGTTTTGGTTTGTTTTTGTGTTCACCGGACTAATAGGATTTTGGTGAGAGAGTAGATAAAACACAGAGGCAGTAGTGGCCATGGCCCAAGTAGTAGAGAACACAAGGAGGATGATTGGATGTGGTAGCTGCGGTATGTACATGATTCTGGAGGGGGTACCTGAAAGGAGTTTTGTTTGCATGAAGTGCCGCCTGATAGAGCTGATGGAAGGAAAGATCCGAGGACTGGAGGTGCAGGTGGAAACTCTGGTCGAGTTTAGAAGGGGGTTTGAGCAGATGATGGAGCAAAGGCATGACGTGGCTGAAGGGGAAAGCTTAGATATGCAGATGGAAGCAGGATCAAGGGCCTCAGAGGGGGACTGCTGGGCAAGAAAATGGACAGTGGAAGCATGTGACTAAGAGAACCAGGCAGAGAAAAGATGGGTCAGTGAAGGAAAAATAGAGCTCAAGAACAGGTATGTGGAGTTGAAGAATGAAGAAGGGGTACAGCAGGTAGATAATGAAGATGGAAGGGTAAGGAAGAAGAGAAGAGTGGCTAGTCCCATAGATAAAGGGGAAAAGTTAATGGAGACAACACCAATAATGAGCATTAGGAGGATACAGGATGGGTTAAAGAGGATTACAAGGGAAAACAGGAATGGCAAGGACTTGCAGCCAGAGGAAGCAAGAGATAGACCAGAGAATCGCACTGTCACCAGGAAAAGGCAGGTCTATGTGATTGGGGACTCCTTATTGAGAAGAATACTTACTAATCTATTAGAGTTCTTTGAAGGGGTTAACAAACATGCGGACAAGGGGGATCCAGTAGATATAGTATACTTAGATTTCCAGAAAGCCTTTGACAAGGTCCTCACCAAAGGCTCTTGTGTAAATTACATGGCCATGGGATAAGAGGAAGGTCCTTTCTTGGATTGAGAACTGGTTAAAAGACAGGAAACAAAGGGTAGGAATAAATGGTAAATTTTCAGAATGGAGAGGGGTAACTAGTGGTGTCCCCAAGGGTCAGTCCTAGGACCAATCCTGTTCAACTTATTCATAAATGATCTGGAGAAAGGGGTAAGCAGTGAGGTGGTAAAGTTTATGGATGATACCAAACTGTTTAGGATAGTCAAGACAGAAGCAGACTGTAAGGGACTCCAAGAAGATCTCACCAAACTGAGTGATTGGGCAACAAAATGGCAAATGAAATTTAATGTGGATAAGTGTAAAGTAATGCACATCGGGAAAAATAACCCCAACTATACATACAGTATGATGGGGCTAATTTGGCTACGACAAATCAGGAAAGAGATCTTGGAGTTATCGTGACAGTTCTCTGAAAACTTCCACACAGTGTGCAGCGGCGGTCAAAAAGGCAAATAGGATGCTAGGTATTATTAAGAAAGGGATAGAAAATAAGACCCAGAATATCTTACTGCCCCTGTATAAAACTATGGTACGCCCACATCTTGAATACTGTGTACAGATGTGGTCTCCTCACCTCAAAAAGATATTTTGGCCTTGGAAAGGGTTCAGAAAAGGGCAACTAAAATGATTAGGGGTTTGGAACGGGTCCCATATGAGGAGGTTAAAGCGACTGGGACTTCTCAGTTTAGAAAAGAGGAGACTGAGGGGATATGATAGAGGTGTATAAAATCATGAGTGGTGTGGAGAGGGCCGATAAAGAAAAGTTATTTATTAGTTCCTAAATAGAAGAACTAGAGGACACCAAATGAAATTAATGGGTAGCAGGTTTAAAACTAATAAAAGAAAGTTCTTCTTCACACAGCGTGTAGTCAGCATGTGGAACTCCTTGCCAGAGGAGGCTGTGAAGGCTAGGAATATAACAGAGTTTAAAGAGAAGCTAGATAATTTCATGGAGGTTAGGTCCATAAAAGGCTATTAGCCAGGGGATAAAATGGTGTCCTTGGCCTCTGTTTGACAGAGGCTGGAGAGGGCTGGCAGGAGACAAATCGCTTGATCATTGTCTTCGGTCCACCCCCTCTGGGGCACCTGGTGCTGGCCACTGTCGGCAGACAGGATACTGGGCTAGATGGACCTTTGGTCTGACCCGGTACGGCCATTCTTATGTTCTTATGTAATAGATAGGCCTGTAACCAGAGCTGATCCAGAGAATAGAAGGGTGTGCTGTCTGCCAGGTGCTAAGATAAGGGATGTGGAACTGAGGTTGAAGAGGATTATTAAGGGAGCAGGAAGGAATCCGTTGATCATCCTTCATGTAGGAACAAATGATACGGCTAGATTCTCGCTGGAACGAATTAAGGGAGACTATGCTAGGCTGGGGAAGACGCTCCAGGAAATTGAGGCTCAGGTGATCTTTAGTGGGATTCCGCCTGTTCCTAGAGAAGGGCAACTAAGATGTGACAGGATTATGATGATCAATAGATGGCTTAGGCAGTGGTGCTATAAGGAGGGCTTTGGGATGTATGGTCACTGGGAGGCATTTATGGACAGAGGACTGTTCTCTCGGGATGGACTTCACCTAAGTAGGGAGGGAAATAGACTTCTAGGATGGAGGCTGGCTCAACTGATTAAGAGAGCTTTAAACTAGGAATTTGGGGAGACGGTTGGGAGATGTCCAGGTAATCTCTACAATTTTAACACTGAGAGGGAGGAAAACGAAGTAAGAAAGGATATAGCTGGGGGTAGGAGAATGTACATGAGGAAGGGTAGGGTGGATACTAGTCTAATAGGTCATACTGGAGGTACAACGTCCGTGCCAAATTGGGTAAAGAATGTGAGTGAGGCCAAACAGCAAAAATTAAGATGTTTATACACCAATGCGAGGAGCTTAGGTAATAAAATGGAGGAACTAGAGCTATTGGTCCAGGAAGTGAAACCAGATATTATAGGAATAACAGAAACATGGTGGAATACTAGGCATGACTGGAGTACAGGTATTGAAGGGTATGTGCTGTTTAGGAAAGACAGAAATAAGGGTAAAGGTGGTGGAGTCGCATTGTATATCAAAGATGAGGTAGATTGTAAAGAAATAAAAAGTGATGGAATGGAGAAGACAGAGTCTGTTTGGGCAAAAATCACATTGGGGAAGAAAACTATCAGATCCCCCCCTGGGATAGTGCTTGGGGTGTGTTATAGACCACCAGGATCCAATTTGGATATGGATAGAGACCTCTTTAATGTTTTTAATGAAGTAAATACCCATGGAAACTGCGTAATCATGGGAGATTTCAACTTTCCAGATATAGACTGGAGAACAAGTGCTAGTAATAATAATAGGGCTCAGATTTTCGTAGATGTGATAGCTGATGAATTCCTTCATCAAGTAGTTGCTGAACCAACAAGGGGGCATGCTATTTTAGATTTGGTTTTGGTGAGTAGCAAGGACCTCATAGATGAAATGGTTGTAGGGGACAACCTTGGCTCAAGTGATCATGAGCTAATTCAGTTCAAATTAAATGGAAGGATAAACAAAAATAAATCTGAGCCTAGGGTTTTTGATTTCAAAAGGGCTAACTTTAATAAATTAAGGAAATTAGTTAGGAAGTTGATTGGACTAAAGAAATTATGGATCTTGAGGTGGAGGAGGCCTGGGATTATTTTAAGCTAAAGTTGCAGAAGCTGTCAGAAGCCTGTATCCCAAGAAAAGGGAAAAAATTTATAGGCAGGTGTGTTAGACCAAGCTGGATGAGCAAGCATCTCAGAGAGGTGATTAAGAAAAAGCAGAAAGCATGCAAGGAGTGGAAGATGGGAGGGATCAGTAAAGAAAGCTACTTTATTGAGGTTAGAGCATGTAGGGACAAAGTGAGAGAGGCTAAAAGTCAGGTAGAGTTGGACCTTGCAAAGGGAATTAAAACCAATAGTAAAAGGTTTTATAGCCATATAAATAGGAAAAAACAAAAAGAAGAAGTAGGACCGCTAATTACTAAGGATGGAGTGGAGGTTAAGGATAATCTAGGAATGGCCCAATATCTAAACAAATACTTTGCTTCAGTCTTTAATGAGGCTAATGAAGAGCTTAGGGATAATGGTAACATAACAAAAGGGACTAAGGGTATGGAGGTAGATATTACCATATCCGAGGTAAAAGCCAAACTTGAACAGCTTAATGGGAGTAAATTGGGGGGCCTAGATAATCTTCATCCAAGAATATTAAAGGAACTGGCACATGAAATTGCAAGTCCATTAGCAAAAAAATTTAATAAATCTCTAAACTCAGGGGTTGTACCATTTGATTGGAGAATTGCTAATATAGTTCCTATTTTTAAGAAAGGGAAAAAAAACGACCCGGGTAACTATAGGCCTGTTAGTTTGACATCTGTAGTATGCAAGATCTTGGAAAAAATTTTGAAGGAGAAAGTAGTTAGAGACATTGAGGCTAATGGCAATTGGGACAAATTACAACATGGTTTTACAAAAGGTAGATCATGCCAAACCAACCTGATCTCCTTTTTTGAGAAAGTAACAGATTTTTAGATAAAGGAAATGCAGTCAATCTAATCTACCTCAACTTTAGTAAGGCATTTGATACAGTACCACATGGGGAATTATTGGTTAAATTGGAAAAGATAGGGATTAATATGAAAGTTGAGAGGTGGATAAGCAACTGGTTAAAGGGGAGACTACAGCGGGTCATACTGAAAGGTGAACTGTCAGGTTGGAGGAAGGTTACTAGCGGAGTTCCTCAGGGATCAGTTTTGGGGCCAATTTTATTTAATCTTTTTATTGCTGACTGTGACGGGCCGCCGGTGGCCCGCACTGGGAAGGGCCGAGCCGGCAGGGAAGTAAGCGGAGCGGCGGGCAGAGCGCCTCTGCGCCGCAGACGCGGCCCCGGCGGCCAGCGAGGCAGAAGCCCGCCGCCACGCCTGCGCCGGCTGGCGGAGGGTAATCCCCTTCCCGGTGGAACGGGGGGAAGGGCCACGCACCTGAGCCTTGCCCGAGACGCGGCCGGTGCGCCACCCGCGTCACGGGGGGGGCAGGGCCTCCCGCCCGCGTCACGTCCAGCGGGCCACTTGAAAACGGCCCGCCGGCTGGAAGGAGGGGGGAGCCTCCCACCAGGGAGGAGGAGACGGGAGTGGTAGCGGCCCGGTCGCCAGGACGGACCGGGGACGCACTCAGGCCCGGCCGGTGGCCCACCCCCGCCGCCGGGGCTCCCAGGGCAGCCCCCACGGCTGGCGAGCAGCCAGCCCCAGGTCGGACGACGAACCGGACGAGGGCCGGCACACACAGAGAGAGCGGCCCGGCTGGGGCCGGAGGCTCGGCAGACAGCTGGCACCGGGGTTTCCCTCGGACCGACATCGAACCCGACCCCCGGAGACACGGTGAGCCAGGCCGAACGGCGACGCGTCCCGGGGGGGAAGGGGGAAGCAGCCCGGGGTGGAAGCCTTCTGGCGACCGTGGGTAGACGGGTTACGGGCGGGATAACCCCCGTCTGCCGCGCCGGGGCTCGAGCCAGCCCCGACGCATAGGGCCCCGGGCTGGGACCCGGAGAGAGGGCGGGACCGGGTCCCCCTCCCTCCTCCGAAGGAGCCGTCAGCTCCGAGCAACACCGGCCCGGGCACACCGCAGGACCGCGGCACTCCCTGAGCAGGTGGAGACCGGATAGCGGGGCCCAGGCCCCATCCCGCAGGGACGGGTGACACTCCCTGGGTCTGCAGACCCCCCCTTCCTCCCAGGGAGGGGGTGATCGCACCCAACTGCCCGGACTCCCGGGCAAGGACCGGGACAGGCACAGACGAAGAGAGGCCACAGGGGTCCGCCGAACCCCCCTCTCGCCTTGGGAGGGGGTGATCGCACCCCGAACCCCTCACACCCCCCCTTCCTCCCAGGGAGGGGGTGATCGCACCCAACTGCCCGGACTCCCGGGCAAGGACCGGGACAGGCACAGGCGAAGAGAGGCCACAGGGGTCCGCCGAGCCTCCCTCTCACCTTGGGAGGGGGTGATCGCACCCCGAACCCCTCACACGCCCCCCCTTCCTCCCAGGGAGGGGGTGATCGCACCCAACTGCCCGGACTCCCGGGCAAGGACCGGGACAGGCACAGGCGAAGAGAGGCCACAGGGGTCCGCCAAGCCCCCCTCTCGCCTTGGGAGGGGGTGATCGCACCCCGAACTCCTCACACTGACCTTGGCACCAAAAGTGGAAGTGTCACTTCTACTGATAAAATTTGCGGATGACACAAAGTTGGGAGGTATTGCCAATTCAGAAAAGGATCGGGATATCTTACAGGAAGATCTGGATGACCTTGTAAATTGGAGTGATAGCAATAGGATGAAATTTAATAGTGAGAAGTGTAAGGTTATGCATTTAGGGATTAATAACAAGAATTTTAATTATAAGCTGGGGACACATCAGTTGGAAGTAACGGAGGAGGAGAAGGACCTCGGAGTCCTGGTTGATTATAGGATGACTATGAGCCGCCATTGTGACATGGCCGTGAAAAGGCTAATACGGTCTTGGGATGTATTAGGCGAGTATTTCCAGTAGGGATAAGGAGGTGTTAGTGCCATTATACAAGGCATTGGTGAGACCCCATTTGGAATACTGTGTGCAGTTCTGGTCTCCCATGTTTAAGAAGGATGAATTCAAATTGGAACAGGTACAAAGAAGGGCCACTAGGATGATCCGAGGAATGGAAAACCTGTCTTATGAAAGGATACTCAAGGAGCTTGGCTTGTTTACCTTAACCAAAAGAAGGCTGAGGGGGGACATGATTGCTCTCTTTAAATATATTAGAGGGATAAATACCAGGGAGGGAGATTAATTATTTAAGCTTAATACCAATGTGGACACAAGAACAAATGGATATAAGCTGGCTAGTAGGAAGTTTAGACTTGAGATTAGATGAAGGTTTCTAACCATTAAAGGAGTGAAGTTCTGGAACAGCCTTCCAAGGGAAGTAGTGGGGGCAAAAGATCTATCTGGCTTCAAGATTAAACTAGATGGGTTTATGAAGGGGATGGTTTGATGAGATAACATGATCTTGGTAACTAATTGACCTTTCACTATCAGTGGTAAATAGGTCAATGGAGGGATGATAGGAGTTACTATAGAGAACTTTCTGGGTGTCTCGCTGGTGAGTCCTGCCCACATGCTCAGGGTTTAGCTGATCGCCATATTTGGGGTCGGGAAGGAATTTTCTTCCAGGGTAGATTGGCAGAGGCCCTGGAGGTTTTTCGCCTTCCTCTGTAGCATGGGGTACAGATCACAGCTGGAGGATTCTCTGCATCTTGGGGTCTTCAAAATATTTGAGGGCTTCAATATCTAAGATATAGGTGAGAGGATTATTCTAACGGGGTGGGTGAGATTCTGTGGCCTGCATTGTGCAGGGGGTCGGACTAGATGATCGTGATGGTCCCTTCTGACCTTAAAGTCTATGAGTCTATGATGTGGATAAATGACTCTTACTCTTTCATGGCTTGGTCAGTGCCTAAATCTGTCAAGTAAACTTGTAAATAGTTTTTATATCTATAAAATTAGTACAGGATAAGTCCCCCCAGGCCAGTTTTTGAGACAAACCTCCCTGGTCCAGGGACTACGCGCACAGTCTAAAGATTCAAGAGTTGTCTGTTGCCCTCGTTCCTTCTCCACTAGTGACAAGCATCAATGGTGCTGGTACAGCTCAGGAGAAGCATGTATATCAGCGAAGTGTAATATATGTTGATCTTCTCTGCCTAGAATTAGGCAACAAGAGTTCCATGTTAAGTTTCTGATGAAGGAGGCTGAGGCCCCACTCTTTCCCTTTCCTACCATACATTGTCCTCAGCCAGTTAGCAGCAGCCCTCTAAGCATGAGCTTTGAGGTATGGAGCCTTTACCACTGAATCCCAAAGACTCCTCCCACAAGGCTCCCCCCCATGAGAGTAAGAGACACTCTCATGGACACAAGGACAGATCCCCTCAGAAGACTGTTTATAAGAAACCTGTTTCTTACCTGAGTTCATCAAGACCTAGCAAGACATCCCAAATAGAACCCATGAAACTAGCTGTGAAAAAGACCCACAGGTTGGAGGGCAAGGTGGGGAAAGAGATGATTCCAGCAGTGACAATGGAACCAAAGCAAAAAGACAGATACTCACCAGTCCCTTCCGTAAGTGGGGTATGGGCCCCTCATTGGTACTGCCTCATTATCCAAAGATTGACCAGAGGCCACAGACAGGCATCCCAGCTAGAACTCCCTGGACTCCAGGCTGTATGGAGACCTTCATAAACCCAGAGGATATATTATTCCCTTTCCTGCAGTCTCCACTCCTCTTGGACCCTGTCTTTCCTACAAAAAGTGAAAACTAGGTCAAATTACAAAGGCCAAATACCACAAGTATGTAGAGGTAAAATTTGAAAGGCCAACGCACAGAACAAGTTCAGACTAGCTAGAGACAAAAGATAACAAAAAAACATTCTACAAATATATTAGAAGCAAGAGGAAGACCAAGAACAGGGTAGGCCATTTACTAAATGAAGAGGGAAAACAACAGAAACTGTGGATATGGCAGAGGTGCTAAATTACTCCTTTGCTTTGGTTTTCACCAAGAAGGCTAGTGGTGGTTCGATGTCTGACTTAATGAATGGCAGTGAAAATAGGGTACGTTCAGAAGCTAAAATGGGAAAAGAATAAGTTAAAAATTACTTAGAGAAGTTGGATATCTTCAGGTCACCAGGGCCTTATGAAATGCATCCTAGAATACTCAAGAAGCTGACTGTGGAGATATGAGTTATTATCTTTGATTGGAATCCAAGAGAGATTCCAGAAAACTGGAAATGGGCACATATAATACCCATCTATAAAAAGAAATGTAAGGACGACCCAAGGAATTAGACTAGTCATGCTATAAGGACATAACAAGTAGGATTCTGCAGGGATCAGTTTGTATCCAGTTCTTTTCAATATCTTTGTCAACCATTTAGATAATGACATAAAGAGTACACTTAGAAAGTTTGCGGATGACACCAAGCTGGGAGGGGGTTGAAAGTGTTTTCGAGGATAGGATTATAATTCAAAATTATTTAAACAGACTGAGAAATGGTCTGAAGTAAGTAGGATGCAAAATACTCTATTGAAGAAGCAACAATCCGTTTCACACATACAGAATGAGAAAGAATAATGCAAAAAGAGATCTAGGGGTCATAGTGGACCACAAGCTACAAATGAGTGTGACACTGTAACAAAAAAAGCAAACATTATTCTGAGATGTATTAACAGGAGTGTTGTGAGAGACACCAGAAGTTGTAGGAAAAAGAAAGAGCCTGAAGCATGGGCCTGGTACTTGAACCAAAGTAAGCAAAAGTTATGCTATAGACTGGCTGTGTCAAAAGCAGATTTTTGCCTGCAAGTCAGTGTGTCTCAGCACTAAAACTGCTAGCACTGATAAAAGCACATGAAGTATTTAAATACATTCCATCAGGACAGTACAGGGACAACCCAGCTAAGTACATGATAAAATAGTTTGAAACAAGAGTAAAAGTATAACAATGGGTAGTAAATGCTTTGGAGGACTGTACAAGGGGAGGTACCAAACATTCAAGATAATACATACAGTGTGTATCATAAATTGTTCATTTCTGTCTATAAATAATTATCATTTCTGTCTATAAATTCTTTGGCCGGCCTGGGGGGGCAATAGTAAAATCCATATTATCGACTAAGCTGAATCCATTGTCCCAGGTACAAATACATAGGGGCTCAGAGGCCATCTGGCTACTGACAACTATTAATGCACTTTGTTCAACAATAAACCTCATATCTTATCTGAGTCTGTGGACTTTGGGGGCTCTCATCAGTCTATTATGCTAGCTACCTGTGCAGAGCTGACATACTGAGGAAGCCTACAAAAACGCATACAGCCTAACGTTTATCATCACTGACAGAGCAGGAGAACAGACAGAATCCCACACCAGTGCATCCTAAATTTAATGTATCTCTGTCCTGAACTATTACAGAAGTAATTCTGCTCTATTTTGTAATGCTTGGGCCTCAGTTGTAGTACTGTGTCCAGTTCTGGGCACCACATTTCAGGTAAGATGTGTAGAAATAGGAGAAAGTTCAGAAAAGAGCAACAAAAAGCAATTAAAGGTCTAGAAAACTTGACCTATGAGGGAAGATTAAAAGAATTAGGTTTGTTTAGCTAGAAAAGAGAAAAAGGAGAGGGGAAATAACAGCTTTAAAGTACCTAAAAGGTCGTTACAAGAGGGAAGGAGAAAAATTATTCTCCTTAACCTCTGATAATAGGACAAGAAGTAATGGGCTTAAGTTGCAGCAAGGGAGGTTTAAGTTGGACATTAGAAAAAGCTTCCTAACTGTCAGGGTGGTTAAACAGTGGAATAAATTGCCTAGGGACGTTGTAGAATCTCCATCATTAGAGTTTTTTAAGGGCAGGTTAGACAAATATCTGTCAGGGATGGTATTGATGGTGCTTGGTCCTGCCATGAGTGCAGGGGACTGGACTTGATGCTCTCTCAAGGTTCCTTCAAGTTCTATGATTTTACCCAAAGTCTCATGAGTAATTACGTCCCCCTATGCAGAAGTGCTTCCATATCGATGGTGCTACCAAACCTGATGGAATCAGAAGAGCCAGAGAAGATAGAGGCGCAAATATCTCCAAGAAGGCACAGGAGTCCCAACAGGCTATACCAGCATTCTGGATGCGAACTCCCCAGGGAGCACTAGTACAGATGTTCTTAGTGACCACAGAGAGCGACCTTCTAGCCTTATTGGGGTTGTTGGGATCCCTGTGACAGATACCTGGACCACTCTCTCTGGTGTCATATTTTTCTTCCACTTCTCACCAGTTGGCTCTGCCATTGTATGAGAAGGAAAAGCTAGAATTAGTTCCAGTTATACCACGAAACCTCTTTGAGAAACACTGCTCTATTCCAAGATTTTTCTGGTCAAAGGTGTCTCCAAGATATGGTAAATGCCAGAAATACACTTGAATCACTTTAACTGGCAACCTGGGAAACAGGCACCCGCTCCTGCGGCCAAATGTGGCTCTGTGCCACTCCCACGCATCACCCCTTTGCCACTATGGGAGTGGTGTGGAAAAGCTGCAGGGGAAATGTATGAAATTCCTATGCTTCATGCAGGTGGGTGCGGTGCCTGGGGCAAGTCACCCTTAACATTTTTTTTATACAGGTGAAATCTGGTTACAGTGAACTTCTAGGTCAGCTGTTGGTTGCAGGCTAAATATTGATAATGCCTGGCTATATAATTATAATGTTATATTGTAGCTCTTTTATTATTATTATAATGAAGTTCATATAATTTAAAAAAACCTCAGTGATCGCAATCAGTGTCACACTGCTTACATTCTGAAATCCCATCTTCCTGGACTTCCTTGCAGCAAATTCTATCAGAACATGGTAATCCATGTTTGATGCTGCTTCTCAATGGACAGAATAGCAAGTCCACCCAGCCTCTCGAGAGTTGGCTGTAGGTAGTTTTTAATTTTTAATTTTGAATAACTTTTCTCCCTTGAAGCCAAAGTGACTAGGATTGTCAGCAAAATCCTCTATTGCTGTGTTTGGGAAGGCACTGTCACTACTTGTTCCCTCAGGGATAAATTCTCATAACACCTGAAGCTATGTTGTCTCTATTTGTCTCTGCCTACTACTGCTAGTTATTGTATGCTAACTGGGGGCTGTAGGTGTGTTGGAGTGCAGAGTTGGGATGCACTGGAGCCTGGAGGAGCAGCAATGTGCAGGCGTGAGAAGTGCAGGGTCTGGAGGTACACTGGAAGAGCTGGTGATGCTGTCTTCCTCACCTGAACCCCCAATCTTTCTCCCCTCCCCTTACCCCACACCAGTCTCCCTCTAATTTCTCTACTCTAATAGCTCTCTCCCCATAATCCCCTCACCAGTCTCTCTCTAATTTTGCCACTCCTCTGACTCCTAATATTGGTCCCTGCTCAAGAAGCATTCACATGCCTACTTCGTTTCCCCCACCTCTCAGACAGATCACATTCTCATCACAATCAAATTTCTAGACCCATGATTCACAAGTTGTAGCACCCTACAGGCATCTATTGCAAAACTCCTTTTGTCTAATGGGGTTGTGATTGGCTTATCCCTAGTTATGTTAACTGATGATGGGGTGAGTTCACCCCTTCTATCTCAATTAAGTCTGCCTGTCCGATTCATCCAGACATAGTACATCACTCTCTGTTTAACAGAAGGAAACAAGTTGGAGAGCCACCTGTAACTCAGGGGTTCCTTGGTCAAATGACCCCAAAGTTGGATCACTAGTGCTACTCTACATCCCCAGGAGGCAGATTTCCAAGCAATCAGAGTAACCATTCAGATTTTAGAGCACTTAGAAAGGTTGAGTTTTAAAGCTCCTAAAATAGTGGAACCTTCTGCTGTTGTGTAATTTTGCCATCCCTTGTGGGTGGTGGTGGAGTTATGGGTCTCTAGGTCCTAATACTGCAGGGAGAAGAACCCCAAGGCTGGACCCTACTGCTAGAGAACTGACAAAGGCAAGGAGAATTTTGAAGCTGGGGATAAGACAGTGATCACCAACCAATAGAGCGGGATCTACCAGTAGATCTTGGAGCCTCTTACAGATGATCCTGACTGGTTTGGCCAGGAAGCTATCAAGCACTGGCACTTCACTTGCCCCTTCACCCACTGTC
Organism: Rafetus swinhoei; assembly: GCA_019425775.1. NCBI lineage: Eukaryota > Metazoa > Chordata > Testudines > Trionychidae > Rafetus > Rafetus swinhoei. The sequence goes on from CM033438.1 coordinate 8,523,980, forward strand.
ATGCTGCTCCTGCTCTCTGCCTTGGAGCTGCCTGCATGGGAGCCTCCTGCTTGCTGTGCAATAAGACAAGAAGAGGGGGGTGCTGATGTCAGGGTGTCCCTCTTCCCCCCCCCCCTTCTGTACCCTATCTCCACACAGAGAGAAGGGGATGGAGGGAGCTTGGCAATGCAAATCTGTCACTCTCACACACACTGTGTGTCTGTCATTCTCTGTGCATTTCATAAATTTCATTTCTCTCTTATGCTCAAATTTAATTCATTGAGTAGTGAGTTCTAAAATGACTAACCTGCTGGAGTAATTATATCTATGGTAATTGCTGTTCCTGGAAGTGGCTGCCATGTCCCTGGAATGTTTTTATATCCCTAATATGGTCCATTTTGTTTTATTCTTAGTTTTGATCTAACTGCTGTAAGATTTTGAAGAATATATTTTGACCTCCTTCATCTAAAACTGAGGTTCATTAAACTTTTATTAAATGTAGAATGTCAGTCAGTCATACGTGTGTCAGTAAAGTAAGAATACAAAATTGATACTATGAAAAGTGCTCCAGTTGTGGGTTATATTAAACAATTTATATGAAACAGGTTTAAAGTAGTTAGCCTAAGGGTAGTAGCAGTGTTCGGTTATTTTTCAAATCTCCTTGAATCTACAGTGTAACCCTTGGGAATCACCACTAACATTCTCCCGCCCCAGTCTGAAATTGCACCTTTCTCTAGGCTATGCCCTACTTCACTAAGTACTCTCTGTTAGTCATCCATGTGTAAAATGCATATTGGGGCCAGCATTCAAAGAAGCAGTGGAGATTACTTACTATAATTGGAAATTTTGAGATGTGTGGTCTTTATCTGTTTCCCACTACCCATTCACCTTCACCTTTATTTTGGATCCTGTTGGATTGTGGTAAGAGGGAACTGGAGAGGGAACTCTAGCAGAGACAGCAGCACGGCCGGGAGAGGGGAGCAGGCAGGTGCTGATGCACGTGGGAAGCTGGCTTCACAGAGTTGCCTTGCCTTTCCCTTGCTGCCTCTCACAGGGGGAGGGGGAAGCTTTTAAGCCAGCTCCCCACGAGCACCAGCTTTGCAGAGCCACCTCTTCCCTCACCCCTCCATGCTGCTGTCTCTGTATCAGACAACAATGTGGGGGGAGAAGGACAAGTGGGATGCTGGAGCAGCCTCTGTTCGCGGGGAGCTGAGGTCCTCTGCTGCAGACTTAAAGTGGAGAGGATGGAAGATGATAAAATATGAGTAAGATCTGATGAGAAACAGTCAAATGAAAAAAAGAGTGCCATTCAATCATATCATGTAATGGCAGACATCTAAATAGAGACAAGTTTTTTAAAGAGCTCCCTGGCCACCGCCAGGGCCAGAGCTGTGCAACCGGAGCTCCACAGCCACTGCTGGCCCCCTCTACTGCTGGCCACTAGGGCCAGAACTACCCACTGCATTGCCCTGTTCTCCCTCCCCCCCACCATGTGGCTCCCGATTTGAGGTGCTGCCCCCTCCACCCATGCCATACTCCTGCCCCACTGCCAGATCTCTCTATACTTGGATTTTGTGGTCCAGGAACATGCGTAGTCCTACCAGACTATGGAAGTTGCCGGACCAAAGAGCCCCAGGCTACGTCTACACTACAAGTTTTCTTGGCAAAAAATATGCTAATGAGGAGTTCATTTGCATGAGTCGTGATCTCATTTGCATATTTTCTGCCAAACCATTTTTGCACTGGGGTTTCTACACAAAAACAAGTAGTATGGTACTGATCTTGCGGAAAAAGGGGGGTTTGCGCAGAAAGAAAACGTCCACGCTGCTTGTTTTTGCACAAAAACCCCAGCGCAAAAACAGATCCACAGAAACTATGCAAATGAGATCACGACTCATGCAAATGAGTCCCTCTTTAGAATATTTTTTGCCAAGAAAACTCATAGGCTGCGTCTACACTGGCACAATCTTGTGCAAAAGCGGCCGCTCTTGCGCAAGTAAACTGACGTTCTAATGTATGAAATCAGGGCTTCTTGCACCAGAACTCTGACGCTCCCGCTCAGGAATAAGCCCTTTTGCGCAATTGTTCTTGTGCAAGAGGCCAGTGTAGACAGGCAACATGAATTTCTTGCACAAGAAAGCCCTATGGTTAAAATGGCCATCAGAGCTTTCTTGCGCAAGAGAGCGTCTACACTGGCACGGATGCTCTTGCGCAAAAGCACATCTCTTGTGCAAAAGCACATGCCAGTGTAGATGCTCTCTTCTGGAAGAGTTTTTGCACAAGAACTCTTCCGCAATAGAGTTTTTGTGTGAGAACGCGCCAGTGTAGACGTAGCCATAGTGTAGACATAGCCCCAGTTAAGGGAGGTACAACCTGTAATAAAATTGATGAACTAGAATGCCTTGTATTGAAAAGGATAATATATATAGTAGCCCAATGTCTGTGACTCTGTAATGCTGAAATGCTGGCTGTTCCCTCTGGGCGGCCCTGTTGCCTCCCGCCGTGGCACTCGACTGACTTTTGCGCCGCTCAGCTGGGCTGCCGCAGGGGAGCCATACGGCTGCTTGCTCCCCCGCAGCGGCCCAGCTGAGCAGCGCAGAAGTCAGACAAGCGCCACGGCAGGAGGCGAAGGGGGGCGAGGTGGCGTGACAGCGGCTCCAGGCCCCGCACCCTGGCCGTGAACGTCACCGCCCCGCACCCCTTCGCCTCCCGCAGTGGTGCTCAGCTGACTTCTGCGCCGCGGAGCCGGGCCGCCGCGTGGGAGCAAGCAGTGCAAGTGACCGTTTGGGCTCCGCGCTCACCCGAGTGAGAGGCAGGAGGGGAAGGAGAAGAGAAAGAGAGAGAGGCAGGAGGCGGAGGAGAGAGAGAGAGAGAGAGACGGAGTGAGAGACCGGAGGCTCAGGAGAGAAGACCAATGTGAAAAAGAGACCTCAAAATCCCATCTTATGACGGGCTAATTGGCTAGTATTGATATAATAGGCATCACAGAAACCTGGTGGAATGAAGATAATCAATGGGACACCGTAATACTTGGGTACAAAATATATTTGAAAAATAGAACAAGTCATTCTCATTCACTTCCACTATATGTGAAAGAAAGTGAAGAATTAAATGAAGTTTAAAAAAAGTTTTTAAAAAAAAGAACCAAACTGTTCTCTAGAATCTCTATGCATAGTAATTCCATGTTCTAATAATAAGAATATAGAAGTGGGGATATACTACTGATCATCTGACAAGGATGGTGCTAATGATGTTCAGCTAAAGGAGAGTAGAGTGGCTATAAAAATAAAAAACTCAATAATGGGGGATTTAAACTATTCCCATGTTTACTGAAAACTCAGCAGGCCAGGAGAGAATACAGAGATAATGTTTCTTGACATTGTAAATGATTTCTTCTTGATTTAGTCCTATGTGGGGTGCAGATTCTGGTCCAAGATGTGAATATAGTTGGATACAAAACTATAACAGAGTTCAAAAAAGAGCTAGATAAATTCATGGATCCATCAGTGGTTATTAGCCAGGATGGGCAGGACTGATATCCCTAGCCTAGTGGTCTCTAATCTTTTTAATCATGAGATCACTTTTTGAATTTAAGTGCAATCCGAGATCTACCTCAAATCCAAATACCCTTGCCCCACCTCCTTTGTGCCCCTTCTCCGAGGCCCTACCCCTGCTCACTCCATCCTCCCTCCCTCATCCTCATTCACTTTCACCAGGCAGGGCAAGAGGGTAGGGGCATAGGCTCTGGTCTTGGGCTAAGGGATTTAGAGTGTGAGAGGGGCTCTGAGCTAAGCCTGAGACAGGGAGTTAGGGTGCAGGAGGAGGTTCTGGGCACAGACTCTGTAAGGAAGTTTGGGACCAGAGAGCTTGGGACTAGGGCAGAGGCTTGGGGTGCAGGAGGGTAGTTTGTGACTGGGGCAGGGGTTCAGAGCTGGCTCCAGCTGGGCACTGCTTACCTCCAGTGGCTCCTGGGTAGTGGTGCAGTGGAGCTAAGGCAGGCTTGCCCTGGCCCTGGCCCTGCAGCACTCTCAAAAGCAGCCAGCAAACTCCCTCCCAAGTCTTGTTGTGCCCCCTCTCTGCTCTGTGGAGATAGGATACAAAATGAGAGGGGGGCACCCTGACATCAGCACCCTCCTTTCCCTCCCCTGCCCTGCCCTGCACAGCAAGCAGGAGGCTCCCGGCGAGGGAAGGGGCTGGAACTCCAAGGCAGGAGATGCACAGCACTGGGGGGAGGAGCAGATAAAGTGTGAGCGCTTGATAGCCTCCTGGCCAAACCAGTCAGGATCACCTGTCAGAGGCTCCAAGATCTACCAGTAGATCCCGATCTACTGGTTGGTGACCACTGCCCTAGCCACTGTCAGGAAATAGGAATGGGCGACAGGGGAGGGATCACTTGGGCTGTGTCTACATTGGCGCGATCTTGCGCAAAAGCAGCTGCTTTTGCACCAAAACTTGCTGCCTTTCTACACTGGCCGCGAGTTCTTGCGCAAGAACACTGACGTTCTAATGTATGAAATCAGTGCTTCTTGCGCAAGAACTATGATGCTCCCGCTCAGGAATAAGCCCTCTTCCGCAACTGTTCTTGCACAAGAGGCCAGTGTAGACAGGCAACATGAATTTCTTGCGCAAGAAAGCCTTATGGTTAAAATGGCCATCAGAGCTTTCTTGTGCAAGAGAGCGTCTACACTGGCAAGGATGCTCTTGCGCAGAAGCACATCTCTTGCGCAAAGGCACATGCCAGTGTAGACACACTCTTCTGAAAGAGTTTTTGCACAAGAACTCTTCCGCAAAAGAGTTCTTGCGCAAAATCATGCCAGTGTAGACGTAGCCTTGATGTTTACTTGTTCTGTTTATTTCCTCTGAGGCACCTAGCATTAACCGCTGTCAGGATATTGGGCCAGATGGACCTTTGGTCTGATCCAGTATGACCATTCTTATGTTTTTATGACCGCTTGGAAATAGTGGCCATAGTATAATTAATTTTAACATCCCTGTGGTGGGAAAAACACCACAACACTGCCTCATTTAATTTCAGAAAGGGAAACTACACAAAAATGAGGTTCTTCTTCGAGTGGCCCCGTGGGTGCTCCACTCTAGGTGTCGGGTCCCGTCCCGGCGCCGCGGCTCGGAGACTTTTCATAGCCGTGCTCCGCCGGCTCGCGCATGCGTGCTTCCCCAGGATAGCGTTCGCGCCTTTGATCAGCCGCGTGCGAGCCGGCAACCGTCAGTTCCTCTCAACCGCCTCAGGTCGCGGTCAGAGCTCCCTGATCTCTTTCTTCAGTGATGTTTTTAGATAGTTTTCTATCTGTAAATAGTTAAAGTTTAGTGTTAGTCGTGTTCCTGTTACTTGTTGTTCTGTTCAAAAGAAGAAAAAAAAAGAAGTTTTTCTCTCAAAACCGTTTTTCTTTAACAAGCGCTGCAGCAAAGCGCTAAAGTGGTGAAATTGACTACCCACAACGGGGATTACACAGGCATTCAGTTTCTCTAACTGTGCTGACAATGCCTGGATCAACTGGCTTTAAAAAATGCTCAGTGTGCCGTGAAGCCATGCCAACGGCTGATGGCCATGACACTTGTATCAGGTGCCTGGGGGAAACTAATGTCCCCGAAAAGTGCACCCATTGTCGCAAGCTAACCTCAAGAGCCCGGAGGGGAGCGGGAGATGAAGACAAGGATGTTAATGTTCGGCAAGGCGTTGCAGCCTGACCCGATCCCTCCTGCAGCCACAAAAACCTCCGAGCGTAAGAGGAGAGCGGCTTCTCCGGGACCAGCTGTCTCAAAAACATCAAAGCCGTCCCCAATGCGCGCTCTCCCTGCAGCAGCCACAACATCGGCAGCGGCTTCCAAGGTGACCCCCAGGGGGTCCGGACAACTTGCTGGGGCTGGCATGAGAGAGCCCCCACCGCCAAGAGTGAGAGCGGCTTCAGCGCCGGCATCGGGAGCAGTGCCGCAGCTGGCCGGCAAGTCTGCACCGGCTTCAGCTGTGCGCTCCCTGAAATTGACAGAGGCGCCGGTGCCGCAGTTGACCAGCCGCTCGGCACCGGCTTCAGCGGCACCGGCTGTAACGGCGCCTTCCTCACCGGCCCCGATGATGATGATGGCACCATCCCCTCCGGCACCGGTATCTGAGGCAGAACACTCCAATGCCTCAGACTCGGCACCATTGTTAACCCCGGCACCGGGCATTCTACCGGCACCGGCATCAGCGCAGCAACAGCTGATTTCCCCAGCACCGCTTCATTTCCCCTCGGTGCCTGGCTCCCCTGTGGTTGTGGGGATGGATGAGGCTTCAAGACCTAGGAAGTCATTGTCAAAGACCCATTATAGAGACAGGTCTTTTTCTCCAGCTGTTTCACCAGCAAGGCATGGTCACTACCGTGACTATAGTGTTTCTCTTCACGGATCACGTACAGCCGGCATAATTATAGGGACACAGTGTATTTAGAGGCACGTCGGTCCCGTTCACGATCTCGTTCACCCTCCCGATTCTCAAGGTACGGGTCTGTTAGACGCTCTCCATGTCGCGTCTATTATATCCAACATGGTAGTGTACGCTTGTCTCGACACTCCTCCCCGTCACGTTCTGAGCAGTATTATGAGCGCTGTCATAGATCATATGACGATCGTTCCCAGCGTGACCACACACCATCATCGCATAGGGGATCTTCCTGCATCTGCCAACCACCAACAGCAGAATACTTACCTCACCGATCACAACACCTAGACTCACCTTCTCCAGCTAAGAGTCCAACGATTCAGCTAGACCAATCCGAACCGGAAGAGGGACAGTTGTCTGAAGCAGAAGACCCTAAACCGGAAACTTGTCCAGCAGACTGCTCCTCGTCTTCCCCGGATGAGGCGATATGCCCAGGTGACATCTCCCCACCGGATGATCTGAAACACTTTCAGGATCTCTTCAAACGAGTGGCAGGCACGCAGGAAATACAGCTGGCGGATGTTCCGGTTAAAAGGCACCGTCTTTTGAAAAATCTCTACAGCGTGCAAAGGTCGCGTTACCGATTGATGACGCGATCATGGAAGTGGCGGATGAGATATGGCAAACCCCAACATCGGTTACACCTACGAGCAAAAAGGCCGACAGAAAATATTTTGTACCAGCGAAAGGATTGGACTTTTTATTCAATCACCCCCAGCCTAACTCGTTGGTAGTGGACGCAGCACAACGTAGGAGTAAGGTGCCACAGTACAGAAATACGCTTCCGGACAAGGAGAATAAAAAATTAGATATTTTTGGTTGGAAAGTCTACTCCTCAGCCACACTGCTACTACGCATTGCAAACTATTCAGCCCATCTATTGAACCATAATTTCGATAATTATTCAAAACTAGCAGAGTTACTGCACCATCTCCCAGACAACAAGAAACCACTCCTGAAAGCAATAGTACAAGAAGGGTATGCATCATGTAGCACTGCACTACAGATTGCCATGGATGTGGCTGACACAGTGGCTCGAGCCACTGCTACAGGTATCGCCATGAGGAGATCATCATGGCTTTCGTCAGCAGGGGCTCCAAGGGAGATGCAAAACAAGGTTGCGGATCTACCGTTTGACAAGCTTAAGCTCTTTGCAGCAAGCACCGATGAAGTCCTTCACTCGGGAAAAGACTCACGCACCACTCTCGTACACTTGGGATGTACACCTTCCTTCAAACGTAGACATTATTTCCCTTACCAACGGAGATACGATTTTAATTTTTCTAGACAGCAAGCACGTCCCTTTGACAACCAACGTCCTAGGCAACACCCTCAGCGCAAGCGGCCACAACAGAGCCATTCAACCAATCAGTCGTCGACTAAGCAGCAGATTTGACTTGCTTGTCGAGGATGCAAGCCCACCACCCATAATCAACACGGAAAACAAAACTCTTCATCTTTTTCACCATCGCCTACGATCATTTTATCATCAGTGGTCCGACATCACCATGGACAGATGGGTGCTAGAGGTAGTACAGTCTGGCCTCTCCATCCCCTTTCTCTCTATTCCCCCTATCACTCCCCCTACCCCGTCCCTTTTCAGGGACCCCTCTCACGAGCAACTGCTGAAGCAAGAAGTTCAACGTTTGCTCACCATCGGGGCGATAGAGAGAGTTCCCAAGCAGTTCTGGGGAAAAGGCTTTTATTCCCGGTATTTTCTCACACCAAAGAAGTCGGGAGGCTGGAGACCCATTCTAGACCTTTGGAAGCTAAACCGGCACCTTCGAAAGCATCGTTTCAAGATGGTAACCTTATCAACTATTATTCCGTCGTTGAACAAAAGGGATTGGTTTGCAGTCCTCGACTTGCAGGACGCCTATTTCCACGTAGCGATTCACGTGGCTCACAGGCGTTTTCTTCACTTCCAATTAGGGGACGAGCACTATCAATACAGGGTTCTACCATTTGGACTAGCGTGTGCTCCCAGGGTTTTCACCAAAACATTAACAGTGGTTGCGGCCCACCTGCACAGACTGGGGGTGACGATATTCCCCTATTTAGACGATTGTCTCCTCAGGGGCACGACGTATATGGAAACGTGCCATATGGTTCGGACAGTATCCGACGAATTTGCTGCTCTGGGCCTTCTCATAAACGTAAAGAAGTCATCACTAGTTCCATCCCAAAACCTCGTTTTCATAGGTGCACAACTCGATTCAACCACGGCGCGAGCGTATTTACCAACGGAACGTTTTATGGTAATCAAAGACCTGGTACACACTGTGGTGCATGCTCCAACAATTCCCACACGTGTCTGTCTACAGCTGTTGGGGCATATGGCTGCTGCCACCATCGTAGTGCGCAACGCAAGGTTATGTTTTCGTTGCCTCCAGCACCGGTTAGCCACGGTTTACATTCCGGCGAAACACAGTGTTCACAGGCCGATAGTGGTGCCACAGTATGTCCAGGAATCCCTACAGTGGTGGGCCAACCCGACCAATCTTCTCACGGGCGTTCCATTTCATCGCCCGCAACCTACTACACAAATAACCACAGATGCCTCCCTGACGGGTTGGGGAGTTCACATGGGCAATCTCACGGTCCAGGGACGCTGGTCGACACAAGAAATGCTGCTGCATATCAATGTGCTCGAGTTGAGAGCGGTGCGGCATGCTTGCAAGCATTTCCAGTTGCGTATTCGGAATACAACAACCAGGATTCTAACGGACAATGTGGCGACCATGTTTTATATCAACAAACAGGGAGGTGCCCGATCCCGTTCTCTTTGCGCAGAGAGCATCCATTTATGGAATTGGTGTATCAACAACACCGTTCTAACCGCTTCGTATCTCCCAGGTGTCGACAACTTAATAGCGGACTCTCTCAGCAGGCGTTTTCCACACGACCACGAGTGGGAGATTCGCATGGACGTGGTGACTCGTATCTTTGCTCGATGGGGATTTCCGGCGATAGATCTATTCGCGACAGAACTCAATTCGAAATGTCCCGCCTATTGTTCAAGAGCCGGAATAGGACGTCACTCGCTGGGGGCGCTTTCTTCTCCACTGGGGGAGGTCGTTACTGTATGCCTTTCCCCCAGTAGTCTTAATTTCCAGGGTTCTCGAAAAAATCAACACAGACAAAGCCCGGGTGATCCTCCTAGCCCCAGCATGGGCTCGTCAGCCTTGGTTCTCAATGCTCCACCAGATGTCAGTGAGAGCACCGTATCCTCTGCCTTCTCTTCCGAATTTATTGACCCAGGGCAACGGATCTCTCAGTCATCCGAGACCCGAAGTTCTGCACCTCATGGCATGGATGCTTGTTGGTTTACCGACTCCGAGCAATCCTGTTCTCAGCGAGTCAAGCAAGTGTTGATGCATAGTAGAAAACAGTCTACACGAACCGCTTATATGGCTAAGTGGTCCAAATTCCAAGCATGGTGTGCGGATAACAATGTAGACCCTCGTTTCGCAACCCTACCTTGTATATTGGAATACCTCTTGCAGCTGCATGACAACGGTCTGGCAGTTGCATCTCTACGAGTACACTTGGTGGCAATTAATGCATTCCATCATAAGGATGGGGATGTTTTCTTGTTTGCTCACCCTACTACAAAAAGGTTTCTGAAGGGGCTCTCAAATCTTCATCCCCGCGGAGGCCTCCTCCGCCTTTATGGAATTTAGATCTAGTCCTAGAAACTTTGACTCATCCTCCCTTTGAGCCCTTGGCTACAGTGACGTTACACTTACTTACTGTCAAGCTTCTATTCCTCCTAGCCCTCACTTCGGCTCGCAGAGTGAGTGAGAGAGCAGCTTTTATGGCCTCACCTCCCTATACAGTTTTTTCTAAAGACTCGGTGACATTGAGGACCCATCCGGCGTTTATCCCGAAGGTTTCTTCTGAATTCCACATAAATGAGCCGGTAGTTTTACCATGTTTCTTCCCAAAACCCCATACCTCAACGCAAGCAGCGCAGTTGCATACGTTGGATGTGAGGAGATCCTTAGCGTTTTACATTGACAGAATGTGGGGTTTTAGGAAAACAGACCGTTTGCTGGTATCATTAGCGCACCATTCAAAAGGACAGCCTCTAACTTCTCAGCGTATTTCGAGACTGATAGTTTCATGTATATCCGTGTGCCACTCACTACGAGGGAAGCCTCTCCCTTCTCTTCCGAGGGCTCATTCCACTAGGGCAGTTGCTACTACTACAGCCTTTCTGAGGGGAGTGTCCTTTCGTGACATTTGCAGAGCGGCAACATGGTCTTCTCATGTGACTTTTATGAAGCACTATGCTATAGTCGATCAGTTTGCTTCAGACTCTTCTGTGGCTATAGCAGTACTTAATCGTGCTGGTAGTCTTGATTCCGGAGTGCTCTAATTCTGTTCTGAATACTGCTCCGGAGTCACCTAGAGTGAAGCACCCACAGGGCCACTCGAAGAAGAAAAAGAAGTTACTCACCCTGTGAAGTAACGATTGTTCTTCGAGATGTGCCCCGTGGGTGCTCCACGACCCGCCCTTCCTCCCCGCTCCGGAATTGTTCTTTATTTTTTTCTTCCAGATGAGCAGGTGAGAGGAACTGACGGTTGCCAGGTCGCATGCGGCTGATCAAAGGTGCGAACGCTATCCTGGGGAAGCATGCATGCACGAGCCGGCGGAGCACGGCTATGAAAAGTCTCCGAGCCGCGGCGCCGGGACGGGACCCGACACCTAGAGTGGAGCACCCACGGGGCACATCTCGAAGAACAATCGTTACTTCACAGGGTGAGTAACTTCTTTTTAGTTAAACAGACATTAAAGGTACAGTACCAAAAGTGAAATCCCTACAAGCTGCATGGAAAATTTTCAAAGATACCATAATATAAGCTGAACATAAATGTATACCCCAAATTAAAAATCCTAGTAAGAGAACCAAGTGCCGCCATGGTTTAATAAACAACTAAAAGAAACAGTGAAAGATAAAAAGGTATCATTTAAAAAGTGGAAATTAAATCCTAGTGGGGAAAATAGAAAGCATAAACTCTGTCAAATGAACTGTAAGGCTATGTCTAGACTGCCCCCTCTTGCACAAAAAAATGCAAATGAGGTGAAGCGTGGAATATTGCCACGCCTCATTTGCATAATTAATGAGGCTCCATTTTTGTTCAAAAACCCCCTCTTGCGCAAGAGCCATTCTTCCTCTTTTTTCAGTAAGAATGGCTCTTGCTCAAGAAGAGGGTTTTGCGCAAAAAGGAGCTATGTAGACGCTCCTTGCGCAAAAACGGACCCTCAGTTATGCAAATGAAGCACGGCAATATTCCACACTTCACCTCATTTGCATATTTTTTTGCGCAGGAGGGGGCAGCCTAGACATAGCCTAAAACTATAATTAGGAAAGGAAAGGAAGAACAGGAAAAAGGAATTTGAAGAACAGATAGTCAAAAAGTAATAGCAATTTTTTTAAGTACATCAGAGGCAGAAACCTGCTAAACAACCATTGGGGCACTGGGTGATCAAGATGCTAAAGGAGCACTCAAAAATGATAAAGTCATTGTGGATAAACTAAATGAATTGTTTGCATTAGTCTTCATGGCTGAGAACATGAGGGAGATTCCTAAACCTGAGCTATTCTTTGTAGGTGACATCTGAAGGACTGTCCCTGACTGAGGAGTCATTAGAGGAGGTTTTGGAGCAAATAGATAAACAGTAATAAGTCACCAGGACCAGATGGCATTTGCCCAAGAGTTCTGAAAGAACTCAAATGTGAAATTGCAGAACTACTAACTGTAACCTATCTTTTAAATCATCTTTTGTACCAAATGACGGGAGGATAGCTGTTGTGACGCCAATTTTTTAAAGGGGTTCTAGAAGTGATCCTGGCAATTACAGACCAGTAATGCTAACTTTAGTACCAGGCAAATTGGTTGAAACTATAGTAAAGAACATAATTGTCAGACACATAGATGAATATAATTTTTTGAGGAAAAGTCAACATGGTTTCTGTAAAGGGAAATAATGCCTCACCAATCTATTAGAATTATTTGAGGGGATCAACAAGCACGTGAACAATGGGGATCCAGCAGATATAGTGTACTTTAGTTTTTCTAGAAAGCCTTTTACAAGGTCCCTCATCAAAGGCTCTTAAAGTAAGCTGTCATGGAATAAAAGGGAAGGTCCTCTCATGGACTGATAACTAGTTAAGATAGAAAACGAAGGGTAGGAATAAATGGTCAATTTTGAGAATGGAGAGACGTAACTAGTGATGTCCCACAGGGGTCTGTAATGGGAACAGTCTTATTCCGCATATTCATAAATGATCTCAAGAAAGGGGTAAACAGTGAGATGGTAAAATTTGTATATGATACAAAGCTTCTCAAGATAGTTAAGTTCAAAGCAGACTGAAAAGCTTCAAAAGGGTCTCACAAAATTAGGTGACTGCAACAAAATGTCAGATGAATTTTAATGTTTAATGTAATGCATATTGGAAAACATAATCCTAACTACATGTATAAAATGATGGGGACTAAATTAAGTGTTACCAATCAAGAGAGATCTTGGAGTCATTGTGGATAGTTCTCTGAAAGCATCCACTCAATGTGCAACAGCAATCAAAAAAGCAAAAATGTTAGGAATCATTAAGTAAGGGATATAAAATAAGGCAGAGACTGTCTTATTAACTCTATATAAATCTGTGTTACACCCACTGCATGCAGATGTGGTTGCCTTATCTCAGAAAAGATACCTTGTCCTTTTCTGAACTTTTTCCAATGCCAACAGAAACGATCAGGGGTGTGGCATGGCTGTCATATCAAATATATAGTAGCCCAGTGTCTGTGACTCTGTAACGCTGAAATGCTGGCTGTTCCCTCTGGGCGGCGCTGTTGCCTCCCTGGCTGTTCCCTCTGGGCGGTGCTGTTGCCTGAGTCACGTCCTTCGCCTCCTGCCGTGGCGCTCGGCTGACTTCTGCGCCACTCAGCCGGGCTGCCGCGTGGGTGCAAGTGGCGCAAGCGACCGTTTGGGCTCCGCGCTCCCCATGCAGCACGGGGAGCACAGAGCCCAAATGGCCGTTTGGGCTCCACAGTCCCCAGAGTGAGAGGCAGGAGAGGGAGGAGAAGAGAAAGAGAGAGACAGAGAGAGAGGCAGGAGGTGGAGGAGAGCTGGGGGTGGGGATGCGGTAGGAGGAGGAGGAGAGAGAGACGGAGCGAGAGACTAGAGGCTCAGGAGAGAAGACCGACGTGGAGGAGAGACCTGAAAATCCCGTCTTATGATGGGCTAATTGGCTAGTGATGATAGATTAATAAGACTGGGACTTTTCAGCTTGGAAAATAAATGACGTGGGATTTGATAGCGATCTATAAAATCATGACTGGTTTGGGGAAAATGAATAAAGAAGAGTTATTTACTACTTCGCATAACACAAGAACTAGGGGACACCAAATTAAATTAATGGGTAGTAGATTTAAAATAAACAAAAGAAATACTTCATACAATTCACAGTCAACCTGTAGAACTCCTTGCCAGAGGATGTTGTCAAAGCCTAAACTATAACAGGCATAAAAAAGGAAGATAGGTCCATCAATGGCTATTAGCCAGGATGCACAGGATTGCTGTCCAGAGGTTGGGAATGGGCAATAGGGGATGGATCACTTGATGATTACCCATTCTGTTCATTTCTTCTGGGGCACCTGGCATTGGCTGCTGTCGGAAGACAGGATACTGGGCTAGATGGACCTTTGGTCTGACCTAGCAGGGGCGCCCCGTGATTACGTCACGGCCATTGACGGCCGAGCAGGCGGGGGCGCCAGTCGCGCCTTCCGCCTAGGGCGCCAGCTGCCACAGCTGGCCTCGGGCCGCTCCTGTGACCTAGTATGGCCATTTTTACATTCTTATGAAATGTCAGTTGCCCATTACCATTAGGCAGTTTGAGATATCCTAGAATTAGAGATTTCTGGCAGAGGGATTTTTGGTGTCTACCTTGCTGCCATCAAGAGGGGAGTTTGAGACCCATCAAACTGCAACAAGGTCAAAGGTTGAGGTCCAGTGTTTATTTGAAAATTTCCAGTGAAGAAGAATCTATCACAATTCTTGGTAAGTTGTTACACATAGTATTCTGTAAGGATAGGCTCTGGAACCACTTCATCTTAAGTTTCATCCAGATATTAAGTTGCAGTTTGGGCAGAACTAAGCATATCAGTAAGTTCCCTAGATTGTATCATCCAGGGGAAAAAAGCTGAAGTTCCCTTTAGTTTCCCCTTTTTCCTGTCCCAAATGGTGCCTGTGGTAGTTTGGGTGCATATAGCTGTTTATTCACACACACACCCATGCCCTGTACTTTTACCTGCTGCCTATCTTCTGGGGGTAAACAGACATGGCTGTCTGAACCCTTCTTCTGTTTTGATGTTTAATCCTCCCTCTTTGGTCTTTCCCACCAACCTCCCACTCCCCTTAGTGATGCCACTACCCTTGCTTTCCAGCAAGCTACTTCATCCACAATAGATGGGCTGCCTCCCTTTCAAACCTTGCCCTTCCTACAGTGATGTCTGAGAGGAAGCTTCCTAAGGCTCATGCCAAATAGCAGCAGGGCTCTCAGATGTTCTAGAAAATTTCACCAGTTTATCAGCTCTATTGAGGTGTAGTTGATCCTAACCCTCACTTTCTTATTTTTTTAAAAAGATGGAAGCTTTATGTTTATACCAGTACTTCAGTCATCTATGATTGGGGAGCTATACTGACAAACAGGAAGAAGAAAAATTGACCAATAACTGTAGTGTAACCAGAAATACTCACTTCCCACCACCATTCTTCTCCTATTTTAGATTCTGAATACCTAGAAGGAACTGAGGGATAATTATGGCTGAGGATCCCTTACATGCCTTCAACTCTTGAAGGTTCAGTTCTGCGCAAAAGTATTGTGCAACTCCCACTGCTTTCGAGAGGGTTTCGACTCAATGGCAAGAGAGCATGTGTGTCTCGATAGTGTTCATGTGTACTGACAATATACTGTGAGAGCCTCGGTTACTGATAAGTAATCTTTAGTTAGTATTCTTAGTTTACATTCTACTTTGTATAAGGCAGGAGTGGAGAACCTTTTTGGTGTCAGGGGCCACTGACTCTCAGAAAAATCAGTCGGGCTGCACACAAGTGAGAAGCAAACACAAAAACAAACAAACCCTCACTGATGTGGCCCCCAACTGAGTAGGAGAAAGGCACTCCCCACATTCTCCTCACACACCAGAGCTTAGGGGGGCCCAGGCTAGTTGATTTTGTGTGCTCCAGTCCTGGTGTGAGGTGGTAGAAGGGCTGGAGCGCCAACATGGGCTTCTCAATGCTGGGCGGGTTGCGGGGAGCCTGAGCCTCAGGCTACGGATCCAGGCAAGCCAGGGACCAGATGCGACCCCTGGGTCTGAGGTTCCCCACCCCTGGTATAAGGGATTGTTTGATGGAAGGAGTTTAGATGTGCAGCAGCCACTGGTGCCACATATTCATTGAGTTTCAGTTAAACAAACTTTAAAGTCAAGTTGCAGTATATATCTTCTGGGTGCTGTATAAATGTTTGTCTCTTGCATCACCAATACAGATATGAAACAGAATGTTTCATAATAACTGAGCATCCAAATGAGGCTTTTGTATAGCAATTTTCTATCTTGTAAATAGAAACAATTGAGGGTTTTCTGAATTATTATAATATGTATATATAGTATGTGTATATATGTTGTGAACAATGAAAGTCACTCAAAATATGCTGCTAATTGTGGTCGATTGTTAGAGTGGATACTTTCCATTTTAGCTTCCCATTCTTTGTCCTGACTATTCTGAAGATATTTTATTCCAGTGTACCAGTCCCTACTTTTAGTATATAGTATATTTGTTAGGGAGTAGGAAAATTTTGGATGTATATTTAACATTGCTATAAGGCAACCTGATGACAAGATAGCTCCTAATTTATGTTGTGTGAGTTTGCCAAACATTCAGGCTACGTCTAGACTGGCATGATTTTGCGGAAATGCTTTTAACGGAAAAGTTTTTCCGTTAAAAGCATTTCCGCAAAAGAGCGTCTAGATTGGCACGGGTGCCTTTGCGCAAAAAGTGCTTTTGCGCAAAGCATCCGTGGCGATCTAGATGCGATTTTTATAAGAAAGCCCCGATCGCCATTTTCGCCATCGGGGCCTTTTTGCGCAAAACAGTTCTTCCCTGTTTACACTGGCCCTCTTGCGCAAGAATACTCAGGGCTTATCCCTGAGCGGGAGCATTATAGTATTTGCGCAAGAACACTGACAATCTTACATTAGATCGTCGGTGTTCTTGCACAAATTCAAGCGGCCAGTGTAGACAGCTGGCAAGGTTTTGCGCAAAAGCAGCCGCTTTTGCGCAAAATCTTGCCAGTCTAGACGCACCCTCATTGTAAAATGATCTGCCAACTCAAGATGGTTTCAAATTATTTCTTACCATTGTACCTTTTAGAACATTGTTATGATATATTCATGTATTTTACCTACTGCAAACCTAAATTTGCAAAATACCTGAGAGTATTTGTGGGCATTAAAGCATTGGGAGAAGTGGTTACTTCAGCAATTCAGTTATCAAGGACATTTGATTGTGACAGGATCAAGCTAGATGGCTACAAGAGAGTAATAGAAGACAAGTATATTAGCCCAGATTAAATAGGTCTCCTTTCCCTGAGTAAGGGAAAAAGGACTAATCCAGAACAATCAGGAATTTGCCATTATCCATTAAGGCAGACAAGTTGGTGCCAAAATTCCAGGTGGATTGAAAGCTTTTACTCTGCTTTTGAATACTGGAACAAAAGCCCTGGCTCATGACATTTGCATGAATACATTTCAAACAACACTTATGTAAACTTTAATGGTTTAAGGTAAGAAAGGAAAGGATTCTTTTAACAGAATTTTTTTGTGGTGGTGTAGATACCTGCAAACTCTGATCTTAATGATTTTTTTTAATATACCACCTCATAATTTTTTTAATATTCCATCCTGTGTCACTAGATAATACATGGTAAATTGTTAAAACAGGAAGAACTTTACCATGGATCCCATTTAATTTGTTTGGCCTTTCAGTTGGAGTTGGATTCTGGACAAGTGCTCTGGGGGCTTCTGCTCTTTGAGCTAGTGACACAAGGTGAAAGTTTCAAAACAGAACTTTTATCTGTTTTACAGATCTGTTTCATTTGCATAGCATAGGTCCTAAACATTCCCCAGAGAAAGTGTATAAGCCTGAGTGAATGCCCTTCACTCTCCTTTCCAGTGTCAGTAAATATTATATCAATATAGGAGAGCATGACTATTTCTAGCTGACTCAGATTTGTTTAGCATCTTAAAGCTGTACATATTTTTAGACTTTTACTTACTGGCCATGTCTTTGATTTATTTATAGAGATATTTGCAGTATGCCCCATTTTGGTGTGTTTACTAGCTTGAGTTGTTAGGATGATAATATATATACTACAACAGTAGTGTTTGTTTTTATTTGATTTCATATTAAATAAACATGTTAAGCCTTGCTCCTTGTTAATTATCCCTTGTTTAAATATATTGTTTTCCATTAAAATATATATTTATACTTAGGTTTTTTGTTTGTAGTGGGACACACTGCATATCCACATACAACCTCAGTATTGGTGGTGCACATAAGAAATTTCAACCTATCCAAAAGAAAATCCAGTCCGCCCAAGGATGGAAAATGTTAGGTGTCCCACTCAGTGTTCCCTCTAACTACCTTATGTTTCCCATCTGGAAGGTCCCTCAGGCCTCAACTTGGATTTCTCCTTTATAAGTATTATACAGGCACCACCATACTAGATATCACCAGAGAGATCTGGGGGGGAGGAACCCACTGCAGAGAAAAATATAATCCTGCATGTTCTGCAGATGCAGGAACAGATAGCCCAGGTCATCCCAGTCGTATGGGAACATCTGGAAAAGGTACAAGAGACCCAGAGAAACCATTACAACTGCCAAGCAAAGGTTTAACAGTTCCAACCAGGGGATTGAGTGATGGCATTAATACTCACAGCAGAAAGCAAACTTGTGGCCTAATGCCAAGGGCCCTATCAGGTCATTGAATATGTGGGGGAAGTCAAGGTATGGCAACCAGGATGTGTTTTCAATGAAAGCAGGCCATTAAGATAACAATAAGGCCCTACCATGTCCCAGCAGCAAAAAGAGTGTTGGAACTGGGAGTCATTGAGGAGTCTCACAATGAATGGTCCAGCCCAATTGAGTTGATGCCTACTAGGTGGTATCACTAGGTTCTGTAATGACTTCCGGCGGCTGATCAAAGTATCCCAATTTGATGCCTACCCCATATTGATGAGTTAGTTGACCACCTGGGCAGTGCCTGTTTTCTAACCACACTCAATTTAACAAAGGGATCCCCTTGGCCAGGAAGGTAAAAGAAAAATTCTGTTTTCTACACCCCAGGGACTATTCTAGTATACCATTCTCCCTTTCAGACTGCATGGGGCACCTTCCAACACCTCATGGACAAACTCCTGCACCCCCATACCACTGCATACCTGGATGACATAATTATTCATTCTTCTTTGAGAGATGTCCCTATGAGTGCTCCACATTAAGTTGTTGCACCACGGCCGAGCCCTTTCTCCAGAGTCATCAGAGCAGTGTCCCCTGGGGATGCACATGCGCGTGCCCCAAGCTGCGCACTCCTACTGTTCAGGCATCACGCATGCACAAACCTCCTTCCCCCCCCCCCCCCCAGTTCCTTCTCTGCCGCCTCCAGTCACAGACAGAGCATGGCATTTTCCCCACCTTGTTCTGCATTTTAGATAAGTAAACCCAGTTTTTACAGTTCTTACCTCTAGTTAGTTACTGAGTTCTGCCCTTGTTAGCTGTTTACTATTTTAACAAGAACAAAAAAACAGGTTTTTTTCTTCCAAATTTTTTTCCTTCTTGTAGATACATAGTCATAGTCCGCACCATGCCCAGCTCCCCAGGTTTTAAGCGCTGTTCTTCATGTAAGGATCCTATTCGTGTGTCGGACAGACACGTATAATGTATTCACTACCTTGGCGAGGCACATGTCTCACAGAAATGCCCTCACTGCACTAAACTGACAGTGAGAGCATGGTGTGGCAGAGACCTATGCCTCAAGCTGATTTTACTTGAAAAATCACTAAGACCAGCCGCCTCAGATCCAGGCTAGCAGTCCAATAAGCCACAGACGTAAAAGTACAAAAAAATCTTCAAAGAAACATGCTACCTTGCTACCTCAGGAGGCTCTGGCACCTAAATGTTTGTCTCCATTGCATATGGTGCCAAGAGCGACTGGGTCTGAGTACTTATGATGCACCGGACGTGTCCAGAACCGCCAGCACTGCCATGATAGAGGGTCATGCAAAATCCCACTTCGAGGCCACAGGCTTTAAGTTGCCTGCTTCAAGTGCCACCACAACTACCAGCACCAGCGTTACCTTGCCAGCAACTACCAGTGCTGACACAACTTTGCCAGTACTGCAACTGCCTCCAATGCCGACTTCCAGCACCACTATAGGCATCGCCACGGCACCGACCGTTTCGCCTGGCTGTTCAGTGCCATACAGCACCACCAATGGCATCAGTGTAGCCAACCACACACTGTCTACACCGGTGCAGCAGTACACACAACACAGAGACCCCCTGGTCTCCTCACCCTTCAATTTGTCTTTTCTCAGCACAGACATTTCTCCTGGTACTCTGGCACTGAGACCAGATATATCACCAAAGGGGTTTGCTAATGACTCTGACAAGGAGGCAAATGTGATGTTTTCTCCTAAAAACTGCTCTCCAATGGATTACTCTATTTACTCAGCCACTACCCATCCTTCACATTCCAGACATCGAGACATGCCACTTTGGTATAACAACCCGTGGGTGCCACCACCCATGCCCTATCCACAATGGCAGTACTGGCGTCCGTGGCAGCCTCAATGTAAACCTCACCAATCCTGCAAACAACTTTCATGTGCCTCAGCAGTCTCCTCCATCATAATCCCTGTCCCCTCAACAGCAATGTGTAATACAAGGGGAGCAGTCTGACCCCTCACCAGACACATCACCCGATACCAACGAATCATCCTCCTCAGACGAAGCGGTGATGCCTCCTCTTCCCACTACAGCACACAATTTCTCACATTTCCAAGATCTTTTTAAATGTGTGTCTGCTGAACTCAATATTCCTATACAGGAAGTGTCAGAGAACTGACACGAATTGACTGACATTTTATTAACTCCTACTATGTCAAAGATAGTGCTACTGTTTAACCCAGCCATCATGGAACCAGCAAAAGTGATCTAGCACCAGCAACATGCAAGTGGGCTGACAAGAAATACTATGTCCCTCCAAAAGGATAAGAGTTTCTTTTTAAATACCCTGCACCTAATTCCCTGGTAGTGGAGGCAGCACACTAAGCAGCAGCGCTTTAGATCTACCCCCAATCTATTATGACAGCTAAAGGCTTCATCTCTTTGGCCAAAAATTCTTGTCTTCAACCTTACAGTTCTGAGTTGCAGATTACGCAGTGCTACTAAGTAAATATGACATTGAAATTATTCCAGACTAAATGATTTTATTTCAGATATTCCTGAAGCCAAGAAACAACAATTCAAAGCTGTGATTGTGGCGGGTCAAGGACGGCCCTACAGGCTGTGCTAGATGCAGCTAACACAGCTGCTTATTCCACAGCAACAGCTGTCATGTTGCTAAGAGCCTCATGGTTCAATGCTGCAGCCTTCCCTAGGGAAATCCAGTCCACGGTAGAGGACCTCCCATTCAATGGGTAGAAGTTCTTTGCAGCAGACATCAATGAAGAGCTGCATTCCATAAAAGATTCTAGGACAACAGTCAGGTCTCTTGGCATTCATAATACTGCAGCTATAAGAAGATGACAATATAGGTATCAACCATATTCCAGGCCGAGGTATCCTCAGTATACTCAGCAGTATAATAGACAGGATCATCACAAAGCTCAGGGACTATGGTCCAACAAAGACAGAGGTCTCCACATCAGTGTGCTAGAACTGCGGGCAGTGAGATATGTCTGCAAGTGTTTCGTCCCTTTAATCAATAACAATCATGTGAGATTATACATAGACAATGTTGCTGCAATGTTTTATATACATCGTCAGGGTGGTGCCCAATCCACACAGCTTATGCACAGAAGTAATTGCACTTTGGAACTAGTGCCTGAAACACAGCATATCTATCACTGCCGTACACCTTCCTGGCAACCTCAACACCACGACTGACACTCTAAGCAGAGCACTACCCACCAAACACGAGTGGCAGATCAACCCAGAGATTCTCTTGTGAGTCTTCCAATAATGGGGTCACTCCACCATAGACCTCATTGCCACACAAAACAACAAAAAGTGTCTTCAGTTCTGTTCCAAGCCAGCATAGGGAAAGGTTCCCTCAAAGATGCCTTCCTGATCCAGTGGTCACATCATCTCCTATACGCCTTATCCCCCATACCCTTCATGAACAGGGTCATCATCAAAGCGCAGACAGATAAAGCACGCTTAATTCTGATAGCACCTTTCTGGCCATAGCAACCCTGGTTCTTCTTTGAGAACACCCTGTGGGTGTTCCACGTTAGGTGTCTGGGGCGCCACTGTGCGCCTAGTTGGAGATTTTTGGTAGCAGTGCCCTCTGATAGGCTGCGCATGCAGAGCAGACGGCACGCGCAGTGCCGCTACTATGCATGCGCAGCCAACTGTCCCTTCGGTTCCTTCTCTGCTGCTGCCTGTGTCGGTCGGAACCACAGTTGCTCTCCAGCTTTTTTCCTAATTTGTAATAGTTCTTGTTGTTGTTGTTAGTATAGTTTAGTGATAGTAGGATAGTTTTCACAGTTTGTTGTTGTTGCTGTTAAGGCCATATGCCTTAGCAAGATTTCTTTCCTGGAATGCCAGGTTCTCAAGGCTTCAAACTCTGCCTGTCCTTCAGGCTTTCAATTCCCATGTCCGACAGGCATTCACGGTGTGTCTGGTGTCTGGAGCAGACACATGTCACCGCCCAGTGCCAGCACTGCAGACAGCTAATGGCCTGCACACACAAGGCCAGGGAGCTCCAACTTAAACTTCTCTCCCTTGAAAACACAGTGAGGCGGCCTCTGATCTAAAGCATTCAACTCCACCAGGCAGCCCTCTCTGTTGGCTGTGTCCGAAAAGGCGGCTCCTACGGGCTCCAGTACCAGGGACTCTTCCTCCAAACAGCCTAGGAAGAGACCCCATTCCTCAAGTTAGGGTGACTCGCCTTCAAAAAAAACAGGGGCAAGCACCCCCTGCACTGACCTCGACTAGGGCCACTGAGGTGATTGCCTTTGCGGCAATGGTTGTGGCTACTGCTATGGCTGCTTTGGAGAGAATTGCCTCAAGGTGTGGGCACCGACCAAGGGCTCGTCATCTTCATCACTCAAAATCAGTGGTGCCAAACCTACAGGAGTGGAAAGAAGAGAGGTAGCAGGACCGTCAAGCACCAATAGCTCCCGAGGGTCCAAGGACCTCACTAAGGCAGGCACCAAGACCGTAGACAAGCCTAAGTAAAAGTCAGCGCCACCGGCACCATCTGACCCCATCTCAGTGCCAAAGAAGGCAAAGGCCAAATCACCTTCAGAGGCATTGTCGGCACCAAAGAAACCCAAGTCCCACTCAGCACTGTCAGCATCTATGCCACCTCCAGCAGTGAAGAGGCATAAGCACACAGTACCGATGACTTCACATATGGCACCGGCGGCAACGCAGATTGAGGCCGTGCCGCCCAAAACGCTGCCTCCAGCAATGGCAATCCAAGCACCTTTTACTAATACCTTTTACTAATAAGGTGGAGTTCCGGGTAACTTCGGTTCTGATGACCCCACTGTTTAGCATCGACGGCACACCCATGTCTGGCAAATACATTCTTTCCACTCCTGCAGGCTCAGCACCACTGATTTCGAGTGATGAAGATGACGAGCCCTTGATCGGTGCCCACACCCCGAGGCACTTCTCTCCAAAGCAGCCATAGAAGTAGCCACAACCATTACTTCAATGGCAATCACCTCAGTGGTTGCCTCCTCCAGTGCCACTGATGGACAATTGGCCCTATGGGGGCCCCTGAACACCCTACGGAGTCCAGCAACCACAACAGGGCAGCCTCAGCCAACCCCATCTGCACTATCATGGGCCACTTCCTTGCCTTCCGTGGACAGATGAGCTTACCAGGAGGAAGATGAGCCAGCTTCAAGCGGTGAAGATTCTTCAGTCTCTTCACATCCACCAATGCATATCTCATCGTCCTCCCCGATGATACTCTGATGCCCCCTCTTTCCACAGTGGGAGATGATTTTAGATAATTCCAGGAACTGTACAAGAGGGTGGCCAACATCCTGGAGGTCTCCCTAGTGAGCCTCCCCAAAACCCAACATAAACTAATAAGCATATTCCATGCCTCTCCATCTGCTAAGCTGGCCCTACCAATGGTCCCAGCCCTTATGGACCCTGCCAAGGTGATCTGGCAGATGCCAGCAACGGTCCCACCAGTCTGCCTGAGATCAGACCGCAAACATTATGTCGCACCACAGGATGCTGATTTCTGGTTTTCCCACCCATCCCCTAATTCCTTAGTTGTGGACACAGTTTATCAAAGGGGAAAGCAGAGTGCAGCCAGAACCACACCTTATGATAAGGAGTGGAAGCATCTAGACCTCACAGGCAGGAAGGCATCCTCCTCCGCATCTTTACAGCTGTGCATATCCAAATACACCACAATGCTCACAAAGTATACACACCATATTTGCAAGCAACTATCACATTTTTTTGGCAGCCTTCCTGATGAAAAGAGGAAACAGTTCAGGGCCAATATAAATGTGGGTACCCTGATCTCTCTCACAGCTCTACAAGCAATCCTGGATGCCTGTGACACCACATCCCAATCCATTGTGACGGACATCGTGATGAGGAGGTCATCATGGCTTTACCTCTCTGGCTTTCCCTGTGAAGTACGGGCCATGTTGGAAGATCTCCCTTTCCATGGGTCCATACTGTGTGAGGACACTACCAATGTGTTGCTTCATTCCTTCAAAGACTCATGAGCCACATTAATGATGCTCGGTATCCACATCCCTGCACCAAAACTCAAACAGGCAAGATTTTTTTACACAAAGATACAAGCCTTTACTTTTTATTCAGGCACAGAGACAAGTCAACAACAGAAACAGGTAATGCCAAACCAGATGGAGGCAGACCCCTGACCAACCCTCTCAACTTCGAGGCATACAATTCTCGATCTCAGGAAGTTCAATTGTCATATACGACCACAATGATTCACGATGGTCACTCTATCTGTTACAATCCCTGCCTTACACAAAAGGGACTGGTTATTGACTCGACCTCCAGGACACGTATTTTCACGTATCCATTCATCCAGCACATTGGAATACCTAAGATTCGCAGTGAGCGATGCACACTTTCAATACACTGTGCTGCCATTGGACTCTCCACAGCTCTGACAGTCTTCTCAAAGGTGCTTGTAGTTGTTGCTGCCCATCTCCACAGACCAAGGGGTCTCTGTATTTCTTTACTTCGACGACTATCTGATATGAGCAAACACAAGTCAGGAAGCGCAGAATGTGGTCTCCCTAACCAGGACTCTGTTCTGACCCTCAGTTTACAGATAAATTTGTCCAAGTGCAAACTCCAGCCAGCCCAGAGAATGGAGTTTATCGGGGGCTCACCTCGATTTGTGGAGGTTATAGCTTCTCATCCACACCAGAGATTCCAGTCTATACAAGACCTTATTGCACTGGCCCAAGCCAGCCCACAAGTCCCAGCAAGGACCTGTCTTCAGTTACTAGGACATATGGCAGCAGACACGTCAGTGATGCTCCATGCCAGACTGCACATGAGACCTATGCAGCAGTGGTGAAGGATTATATACAAACCACATTACAATAGCATCAACAAATTGGTATCAGTCTCAAATAGGATCAAGCGTTCCCTGGACTGGTGGGCAGACCCAAGAAACGTGTATGTTGGAGTACCTTTTCACAAACAACTCCTGTCCGTGACCATCATGACGGATGCCTCTCTTCTCAGCTGGGGACCGCACTCAGGCCTTCTCAGAACTCAAGGACACTGGTCTCCATAGGAATGCAACCTACGCATAAACATATTAGAACTCAGGGCTGTATTCTACACATGCCAGCATTTCCTACACTGCATACACAACAACACAGCGAAGCCTTTCATGGACAATCAAGCAACCATGTACTACATCAACAGGCCAGGGTCTGTGCAAAGAGGCTGTCCGCCTGTGAACATGGTGCATTGCACACGACATGCACATACAAGCCTCTTATCTTCTGGGCAAGGACAATCTCACGGCGGATAACCTCACCAGGAATTTCAACTCCAATCACGAATGGGAAATGGACCCCAAAATTCCCCAGCAGCTATTCAACCACTGGGGTTTTGACGGTGGACTAGTTTGCAACTAGTGCCAACAAGAAGTGACTACAATATTATTCCTGTGCAGGCATTGGCTTACACTCCCTGGGGGACATGTTCACAATGCCCTGGAATGCACTGCACCGCTTCTCTATGCATTTCCTCCAATTCCTCTTCTCCATCAAGTAGTCAACAAAATGAGGTCAGATGCCTCCTCGGTGATCCTTATCATTCTAGCGTGGCCCACACAGATATGGTACATTTACCTGGTTCAAATGTCCAGGAGAAGGTCATTGCATCTCCCGCTGCTTCCCCATTTTGTAACACAGAAGGGCGCTCAGGTTCGTCACCCATGTCACCAAGTTCTTCACCTCCAAGCATGGTTTCTCAGTGGTTCACTTCAATAGAAACAACATTTCTATCAAGTCAAACAAATTTTATTGAACAGTCAGACTAACAACCAGAAAGTCTTACCTGTATAAGTGGTGAAGATTCTCAGTTTGGTCTGAACAAAAATGTTTGAACCCATCAATGGTATCACTTTCTGACATTTTGGAATGCCTTCTAGAATTGAAACAGTGGGGCCTTTCATTTAGCTCCTTAAAGGTTCACCTTGCAGCTATAACAGCCTTTCATCAGCCCATTGCCAACAAATATGTCTTCACTCATCCAACAACCAAGTGCTTCCTTAAGGGCATGCAGAATACTTACCCACCTATCAAACCTCCAGTCCCAGCCTGGAACCTCAGTTTAGTGCTCTGAGCCCTCACCCGTAGGCCTTTTAAATCCATGGCAACATGCACCACCTTTCTATGAAAGTGGCCTTATTGGTGATCGTCACATCAGCCAGGAGGGTGAAATTGGTGCACTTATGGTGGAACCCCCCACACACACAGTATTCCATAATGACCAAGTGGTTCTTCATCCTCACCCAAAATTTCTCCCAAAGGTTCCCACCCCATTTCACTGTAATGAACCCATAATCCTACCTGTCTTCTTTCCGAAGCTACATGCCAATACTAAAGAGGCTATATGGCACGCACTCGATGTACTCAGGGTGATTGCATTTTATCTGAATAGGACTAAGAAAATCCGCAAGTCACCTAGACTGCTCATTTCTACTACAGAGAGATCCCTGGATATGCCAGTTTCCACCCAGAGACTATCCAGATGGATAGTGGACCGCATCAGACTGGCCTACTCCATCTTTGGCCAAGATCTTCCTTTGCAACTACATACACTCTCTACAAGGGCCATGGAGGCTTCTACAGCCTATCTGAATAACATATCTCTAATAGACATCTGCAGATCCACTACATGGTCTTCTATTCATATGTTCGCTAGATATTATGCCCTTGATACTTACCTGTCCCATGGCACCTGGTTTGGGCACACCATTCTAGCTACTGTGCATGATACCGACTAGCCAAAGCACCTGCCTCCAATCACAGATACTGCTCTATAATCACCTACGGTGGAGCACCCACAGGGACACTCCTCAAAGAAGACGAGAGGATTACTCACCCTGTGTAGTAACAGAGGTTCTTCGAAATGGTTGTCCCTGTGGGTGCTCCACCACCCACCCTTCCTCCCCTCTGCTTCAGACATAGTTGTTTTTCTTCTGAGGCAGTGAAGGAATATACACAGTAGCGGCACTGCATATGCCATCTGCTCCACATGTGCTGCCTACCGGAGGGCACTGCTACCAAAAATCTCTGACTAGGCACACAGTGACATCCCAGACACCTAAGGTGGAGCGCCCACAGGGACAAGCATCTCAAAGAACCTCCGTTACTGCTCAAGGTGAGTGACTTTCTCTTCCCTTTTCTGCTCAAAATGTCATACATACCTCCAATTCTCCTGCCCCACAACCCAAATCTCCTCTAACCAGCCCAGAAGCCAGACCATTCATCCCAATCTTCACATAATGAACCTGAATGTGTGGTTCCTCAATGGCTTTCTGCACAAGAACTAGGTCTCTAAACAGGTTCAACATGAACACAGAGCACCCATAAAACATTCCTTCAAAAGTGGAAAAGGTTCTCGGAATGGTGTTCACATTGACACTCTAACCTGTCTACATCTCCATTACCTTTGATCTTGGAATATTTGTTGCACCTTAAGCAAGCTGGTCTTGCACTGGGCTCCATCAAAGTACAAATTCCTGCTATTACAACCTTTCATCTCAAAGTAGACAATACCTCAATATTTGAACATCCTCTTACGAAGAGGTTCATCAAAGGCCTGCAAGCACTTTACCCAGATGTAGTTCCACCAGCACAACTTTGGGACTGCCACCTGATTTTAAATACTCTCACCAAATCTCTGTTTGAGCCAATGGCTACAGAAATGGCTGTTTCTGTTTTTCTAAGAGCCATTATATCTACAAGACGGGTAGGGAGAAATTGCACCACTAATGGCAGACCCCTGTATACTAACTTTTTCAAAGACAAGGTGATCTAACACCCTCATCCCAAGTTTTTACCAAAGGTTCGATTGTCTTTTTACCTGAATCAGACCTACACTTACCTACCTTTTTTTCCCCAAACTTCACACTAACATGTTTGAATCAATCATGCACACACTAGACTTACTCAGGGCACTTTGTGTTTATTTACAATGCACAAGGCCATTCAGGTCTTCTCCTAGATTGTTTGTCTCCATAGTAAATCACAATAAAGGCCAAGCCATCTCAGCCCAGTGACTCTCTCACTGGATTTTGGACTCTATAAGACTTGACTACTCTTTATCAGCTGTTAATCCTCCTGACAACATAAGAGCACATTCAGCCAGAGCCATGTTTACCTCAGTGGCATTTCTCCAAAAGATCCCTGTAGCAGATGTTTGCACAGCTGCTACTT
This sequence comes from Rafetus swinhoei, assembly GCA_019425775.1. Classification (NCBI taxonomy): domain Eukaryota; kingdom Metazoa; phylum Chordata; order Testudines; family Trionychidae; genus Rafetus; species Rafetus swinhoei. The sequence continues at coordinate 8,552,672 of CM033438.1, forward strand.
GGTCATCAGAACATACGTTCGCAAAGCACTATGCATTTTCTTAAGGACCTTTCTCCAATCTCAAATTTCCTAAGGCTATCTTATCTACTGTATTCATGCCAGATCCAAAGTCCGTACATCCTTAGTTACAGCTTTGTAGTCACCTAATGTAGAACACCCATGGGGAATCTCTCAAAGAGGAAGGGGATACTTACCTGTGCAGTAACTGGCATTCTTCAAGATGAGTGTCCCCATGGGTGCTCCACCACCCTCCCTTTCTCCCCTCTACTTTGAAATGCTGGCCTTCTCGATGAGTTATGCACTTCTGGGGTGGAGAAGGAACTGAGGAGCGAGAGGGGGCTCACACATGCACAGTGCCTGTACAATAGGAGCACACAACTTGAGGCACACACATGTGTGGCCCCGGGGATACTGCTCTGAAGACTCCGGAGAAAGGGCGCGGCAGCAGCACACTGACTTAATGGGGAGCACCCACAAGGACACTCATCTCAAACGCCAGTTACTAAACAGGTGAGTAACCTCTTCTTTCCCTGACTAGAAGATTCACCTGGAAAAGGAAGTAGTACTGAATACCATAAGGTGGGTCGGCCTTACAGCCTACCCTGTCAAGTGTGCTATAGGGCTAGCTTGGCTACATCATAGGAAGGGGCATGGTCAAGCCACAACCGAACAAGCTGGAGGCCATCCAAAATTGGCCAAATTGGTAAAATCAAGTACGAGCATTTCTGGGTGCAGTAGGGTACTGTCAACAAATGAATCCCCTGCTTTGCCACCAGAGCAAGTCCCCCTAATGGACCTGATAAAAGCCCAGGGCCCTGACATAGTGAAGTGGACCGATGCAGAGGAGAAAGGACAGCCTCCAGCAGTAATGGACAGCCTCCAGCAGTAATCTATGGACAGCCTCCAGCAGTAATCCCATGCTCATAGCCCTGGATTTAAACAAAAAATTAAATTTGCAGACATATTCATCGGAGGTAGGATTGGGAACTGTCCTATCACAGATTGGAGATGTAGAACACTCGGTTCTCTATCTCAGTAGGAAACTCCTCCCAAGAGAGTAGAAATATGCAGTGGTTGAAAGGGAATGCCTTGCCATTAAGTGGGCTATGAAAGCACTCGTTACTACCTTCTGGGCTGATAATTTACCCTTGTCCATGCATCCATTCAGTCGGGGTGCAGCAAAATAAAGAGAATTTTAGGGTGACCAGATGGTTCCTGTCTCTACAATCTTTACAATTCACCATATAACACAGGGCCAGAAGGCGGCATGGCAATGCAGATGGTCTGTCACAGGTACATTCCCTGACAACCCAAGTTGCCCAATCCCTTTGTCAACTTAGATGGTTATAGGAGAGTATCCTACTGAGATAGAAAACCGAGTGTTCTTCATCTCCAATCTCTGATAGGACAGTTCCCAATCCTATCTCCAATGCATATTAGCCACAGATTAAATAGGTCTCCTTTCCCTGGGTAAGGTAAAAAATGAGCTAATCCAGAACAGTCGGGAATTTGCGAGAATAAGTCAGGCAGGTCATTTGAGACACCTGAAGTCAATCCAGGAACTTTCCAGAGCCAATTAAGACAGTCTGATTAGCACACCTGGAGCCAAGTAAGAACCAGATAGTACTGGTTAAAAAATCTTCCCTTCTGTTAGATCATTGTGTGCAAGGAACTGGGGGTAAGAAGGCACTATGGAAGGTTCAACCCTATCAGGAACCAAGAGAAAGGACCTGTGCTAAGGAAGGTGCTGGAAACAGCTGTGGGAAAGTGGCTCAGGGAATTGTAGCTTTCTCGTTGCGGATACAGAGGACATTACAAACAGGTGCTATGACAGGGTCCTGGGCTAGAAGCCAGATTACAGAGTGGGCCCAAGTGCCTCCCATTCCCCAACTTCCTGCTCAACACGGGAGAGTTGCTCCAGACTGCGTGTCACATCACAGCGGAAGGACTAATTTGGGGAAGAGTCTGACCTGTCCCTGAACCACTTAGTGGGGCAGCAGAAACTGTGGGGTTTGGTCTCCTCTCTTTTTCCCATGCTGGTCAAACATGAGGGTGGCTAAATACATGGCAAGTTTGTGCCTTTAGGGCAAGTGTCTAAACCAAGGGCTGCTCTGAGCTTCTGGGGTGAGCAGTCCACCTGAAAGCAAAGGACCCAAAAAAGGCAGAGAAGGAGCTTTGTCACAGTTAATGTTTATATACATTCATCTCCATCCACAGTTGCTGTTGCTTGGATCGGCTGACAAGTATATTATAAAATCCAGATCGAACAGTTAGATCCTTTGGATCTAACTTTAATTCTCATGTCTGAAGAGTTACATCATCTGAAGGGCAATCCAAAATTTGTCTTCTGCATGAGCACCAACACCCTTGCCACTATGACACCAGGTTTCTTTTCTTTTATATAACTGAAGAAGTCTGCTTCACTATATCATGCTTTCTATAACATTTCATTCATGGTTGGAGGAAGCTGGTTGCCTGGTTTGTATTTGCACACAATGTAGTTGGAATTGCTTATTCTGCAGCAAGTACCATTTTTCCCATCATTCTTAGTTGCTTCTTTGCTGGTTCTGCAGGGTCATCCCCAACATCTCAGAATGCCACGCTGCCTTCATCGAGTGCCTGGCCGCTTAGTGCCTCCGGCTACAATAGCTCTTTCAGCAGCATTGCATCCGCACCTAGCATTGCAGGTACGAGAAATGGCCTTTCTACTTTCTGCATCCCTCTCCACACGCAAAGAGCAAAGACCTAAAAAAAGTGCTTTCCACTGGTTGTTACAGTAATACTACTACAGACTTCATATCTTTTGGGCAGTGTGCTACTCCCACTGGCAGTTCTGCAGTGATAAGCATTTTAACCAGGTGACTGGAGCAGTGGATATCTGACAAGTGCACTAATAAAAAACATATTCAGCCCACTTCATGTCATAATGCTACATTTCTTTTGGCATTCATACTTTTGAGCAAAAATAAACTTTGTTGAAACTGAGAGAGAATTTTCTCTGCAAGACATCAGTGGTAACATTGCTGGATCTTACCAGGAAAGGTTGATCTGAAAGCTATTGCTAGGAAATTCAGTTTTAATACTGAACCGTTTTCAGCCCTATTGATACACAGGAAATAGTACAGAACTAGCTCAAGGAGCTATTTTAATTTTTTTTAATAAGAAAGCTAAATAGGAATAAGTTTGTATTTTGCCTCTCCCTTTAGTTAAGTAGTTGCTATAAAGTTCTAACCCCAGTATTGTTGGAATTCTTTGAATCTAGCAAACTCATGATATGCAAGCTGTAGAAAAACTTTTAAAATTTCCAAATTTAAGTACTGCCACGGTAATTAAGGCTTAATATTTTTCACTGCAGTTAAAAAATTTCTAACAGGAAACAAATGCAAAGTGATACAATCCTTTCTGCCTGAATTTGCAGACAGTCCCAAAAAATGTGACTTGCCCGTTCATCTCAATGGGCTCTTAATTCTGGAGCCTAGAGATAACAATTCAAATAGTGGGTTGTACCCAGGGCCTGATTAAGACTTTTAGAGGCCCTAAGCACTGAAAAGATTATGGTGCCCCTCCATATGTAATTCAAAATAAAAACAATACTATACCGTAAAATTTCTTTTTTTTTTTTTTTTTTTTTTTTTTTTTTTTTTTTTTTTTTTTGGTGCCCCTGCTTTGCTGGTGTCCTAAACCCGTGCTTAGTCTGCCTATTGGGTAATCCAGCCCTGGTTGTACCCACGAAAGCTCATGATACTATCTACATGTTTTGTTAGTCTTTAAAGTGCTACCAGACTATTTGTTGTTTTTTAAGTTTTTCCTGTTACAGACTAACTCAGCTACCCCTCTGAAGAATTCAAATATTAACCATAATGTTAACTATTTTGCTACTACAGCTAATATGGTTATCCCATAATCCCAAACTGTCTCCCATATCTTCCCAACTGTTGGATTCCTTAACACAGTTGCTTAAATCTCCAACTTCCTCCTTACAACTTATTACAATGCAATTAAGTATTACTAATGCAAAATCTTAAAGTACTGAAAGCAGGAAATGTGGAGCCAGTATAATAAAATAATGTAAAAATACCCTCTCTACCAATTGCTTTTTTTATGTTCTTTAACTATATATTTGAGAATTTGTGTGCATCTGTCTGTACATGTCTGTCTGTTTGTTCAAGAACTCCTATTAAACGGTAGGGGTTCTACATCACTTAAAGCAGAATAAAGGTTTGGACTTGCCAGGAAAATGGGATGTGCCTGGAATGGGATTACTTCTCATAAAACCATACAGTAAAGAAACAGAATCACCGGGCAGGAGAAAAGGGCTGTCTGGGGGCTCATTCCCCTTCTGGAACTGCCCCAGATCTGAGCCTCTCACAAACACCCCAAGTGCCCTTTGCGGGGGGGCTGAAATTCCCTCCACCCCAATTCATATGAGAACATTGCTTCCCCCCTACCCTGGGTTTGTACAGGAACATTGCTGGCAGTTCCCCTTCATCAGGGAGCAAGGGGAAAGTGCACAGTTTGCTTCATTCCTCTCTCTGGCTGGGGAGTGCAAGGGGCAGATGAACCCAGACCTGCCCCAGATGCAGCAGCCATGGAAAGGTGCTTCTTACCAAGCTGCTGGGATGAAAGAGGGCTGGTGTAGTCCTCTCTTACTGGGGCAGCCTGCATACTCAGCTCCTCATCCCTAGCCCCACCCCAGAGCAGTGATTCAAATAAAGCAAGTACATTTTCATTTATTTTCCAAAAAACAGAAATTAACTGAGTTAAAGACCCAAGTGGTGCCAGGTAAATCTTCTAGTATTTGATAAATTAGAAACCTCATCTTAATTTAAAAGAAACTTGAACACCCTTGGACATTAGTGTAGGATTTAGGTCCAAGGTGCCACAAAGCAAAAGGACCTTGAAATATTCTGTTATTAGAAGGGGAAAGTAATGGCTTACTTATCCCTTAATTTTATCTGCCATGCATTTTTTTATGTGCTGTTACATCCTATCTGCATGCAAACATCATCAAATCAGTGACATAGTAACCTCTAACTTACTAATCCATGTTCATCATACGTTAAATTGCAGGGCCAGCTGCTGCTACTAGTTCTAAAATTAGACTTTCTAATTTCTTTTCTCAAGCAGTTACTTGAACAGTATTATCAACTTCCTTTTTGTCACTGCACTTTGAACAAAAATAGGAGCCTAATTGGCCTCTCACTTTACACCAGTTTAGCTCCTTTGACATCAGTGGAATTGCTCTTGATATACATAAGTATTAATGAGAGAAGGAGAATCAGGTTCTATATCTTTGGTGTTTGTGTAGCTAGCTAAAAGACAGGCATATGTTAAACTTCCACACAGTGAAATGATCATTTGACAGTGTGCATTTTGTTTGGTAGTGTCTAAATTGAGTTGATCCTGTTTGGGTTAATGACATCTAAATGCTAATGTGTCCTTTTTATTTTAAAGTTTATATTTAAAATGTATAAATTTAGGTCATTTGATAAATCTCTGGTTGGAATAAAATAATTGTGAAATGAATAAAATGATATAAATATAAATGAAAGTAGACTATAGAGCATAACAAAGTGGTCAACAAAATGTTGTAAGAATTGTGATATATTGGACTTTTCTCATGAAGATTGTTAGTGTTTCAAAGAGGAACTTATAAAAGACTCTGTACATCTTATGCATTTGTCTTTGAAATTTCAGTAGCATAGGAATAGGAAATTTTGTCCTCTCCACCTCTTCTGGAATCACTCATCTGTGTGCCAATTTCTGTGTTTTAAATAAGTGGTTCCTCCTTTTTGAGTGCAAAGAATATAAACTTCATTATTTTAATAATTTTTGCTAAATAACTTTGAACATATACAACAATTTTATTTTTTATGTAATTGGATTTCAGCTAGTCAAACATATTCTCTAGTCTTGTTTTATGATCATTTGTCCTTCTATCAGAAAGAGAAGTGTTCGGCGCTCCAATACCAAGTGGACAATAATAATAAATGTTAGATACTCATAGATTACAATTAATGAATAGCCTTGAGGATCACCTCTTCACTTCATAAGGGGTGTGTCTAGACTACATGGCTCCGTTAACGGAGCCATGTAAACTAGTTTACCGACATAGTCAATGAAGCATAGTCAAGTTTCACGAGGCATAAGGGAGCAGTCGACAAAGGCTTTCCTTGTCGACCGCGCCGCGTCTAGACTGCTGCGCTGTGCCGGATCAGCTGATTGTCGGCACAGCGCAGCGGCCATTTTTATTTTAATGAAGCGGAGATTATTTAAATCCCCGCTTCATTGACTATGTCGGGTAAACTAGTTTACATGGCTCCATCGACGGAGCCATGTAGTCTAGACACACCCAAATTGTTCACATTTTTTAACCTGCTTACCAAAAATGTGTGAATTATGTTTCTCTGTTGCAGGTAAATTATCAGACATCAAGTCTACTTGGTCCTCTGGCCCAATCTCTCACACACAAGCGTCTTTATCCCATGAACTATGGAAGGTACCCAGAAACACTACTGCTCCTACGAGACCACCTCCAGGTTTAACAAACAACAAGCCATCATCTACCTGGGGTGCCAGCCCACTGGGTTGGACAAGCTCTTATTCTTCTGGTATTCCTCTGACTCCTATATTTTATAATATTGCAATGCTTTTTTATTATTATTCTTATCAGTGGGAAATAATTTTACTACAACAGGGGGACTTGTTTATAGTATTCATTTTTTTACATATCTTAAAAGACCTTTTTCTTTTGCAGCGAGTGTTTTTCTGTGAATTGTTATAAGACTTCAGTATTAGTTAATTAATCAGTAGACTTTATTACACAGAATACATATCCAGTGTTTAATTTGTGCCAGGGCTTGCCAGGACTAATCCCCGGCACCTCTAGGCTTGGTGATCATAGCCCAAGCACCTCTTTCATTACAAATTAAGCACAGTACATATCTATAGCAGGGATGCAAATCATCCAGAACCTGACTATCCCATGTTGTATGATGAATACAACTGAAGGGATGGTAGGGCTCCCAGACAGTGAGTATAACTTCTTTCAAGTACAATCTGTTTATTTGGCTGTCATAATTTTGTTTCTACAGCTGTGTGCTCTGTGTTTATAAAAAAATCTGGATCAGAAATAAATATCACTGCTAATAACTATTTTTATCAACCATCTTCCCAAAAATTTGGGAATTAAATATTCTGCCCAGCTGTCAAAGGTTGTCACATCCATTTTTTGCAGGCAAAAGCCCACGAGAGCCACAGCATGCTGATAAGATTTTATCTGCATCCTCCGTACTTTCACCAAAGTTTTAGAGGTACTGCAGTTTTTCAAATGCCACTAGAAAATGTCATCTCCATATCTTTTAGGGTGTCACCTGCTGACTAAATCCAGTGTAACCTGAAGGTTTTGGTAAAATACTAGCTTTTGCCAATATAGTGTCAAAGTAGTCACCTACGAAAGAGATGATGGCAAGAATGTGAGAAATCCCACTGCTCCTTCAGAGTCAACTTGACGCATTCTAATCATGGAGCTCCCTCTTTTCATGCCATGTAAGAAAAGGAAAGAGGATGGAGATAAATTGCTTATTGGATTGTTAATGAATATGTTTACAATAGCGGTTGTGTTGCTAGTGTGTTGTATCTTGCACATTCTTTACTCCTGATGAGTCTGATTGTTGTAATGTGCTCTCACTATAATAGTAAATGGTTCCCTTTCTGGATTTATGATAGGTTCTGCCTGGAGTACTGACAGCTCAGGAAGAACAAGCAGCTGGCTGGTTCTACGTAACCTCACACCCCAGGTAAGGAGAATAGTATGTTTGACTACACAAAGACCCAGATGGTAGAAAGAATGCTTATCAGCTGTGGTAATTTTAGTCTGTTGCAATGAGTGTATATAATATTCATCTATGTACCAATAACAGTAGTTGTGATGGGATCCCTGGGGTGCAGCCTGGGACTGTGAGACCACTGTGCTCCCTTAACTCTCCAGCCTGGGCTGTCTCTCACGCTGCATTGCTAGTGACAAGCAACAAAGCCCTCCTGGCAAGATGAGCAGTGCAAATGGTTCACCACTTCATCATTGGAAAGTGCCTACACACCAGCCTTTGTAAACCTGAGCAAATTAACAAACACTTTGGGCAAAGTCACTAGAAAAGATAAATAGTACAAGTTTATTGACTCTGGAAGATAATTTTAAGTGACTATGCATATTTTAAGTGACTATATGTGATACACAAAAAGTCAAAGTGATTACCAAAAGAAAGTAAAATATAAGCACACTGTAAATTCTCAACCTTATTAGACTGGGTAACCTCTAGATTAAGCTGTTTTTCTCACCCCACCGGATATTGCGATCCTTAATATAGAAGTTTGTCCCTTAAACTTAAGCCACTCTCCACAATTGGAGTCCTCAGGCTTCTGAGTGGCCTTGTTGCTGTTTTGTATCTTTATTCCATGCACTTGGAAAACACAAGTCCAGGCATGTCTGGTGGGCATGGTGAGTCACTGAATTATAGCTCTCCTGTTGGACAATGGCTGTTGATGGTTGTTTGACACCCACCTGGTGTAGCAAGACTACTTTCCTTGATGTTGTCTCTGGGGAGCTAATATCTGACTGATTCCCCAGTTTACAGCATTTTTTAGTGACACCATAAAACACGAGCTCATAACTTCATATGCACTAAAGATGTACATATTTATATAGAATCATGACTTTCAGCCAATCATAACCTTTTCCCTGATACCTCACATAGCATGAGTTGTATGCAATACCACAATTGTATATAGACGGAGGTGCTCCCTCCAGATACAGTGTGTCATGGTAATATGTTGAGAAGGATCCATATAATGGTTTTAATGGGAGCCACAGTGGCTTAATAACTAGCACACTGGAATCCCTGCTTCTGTTCCCAACTCTGCTACTGGGCTGCTGAGTGACCTTGGGTAAATCATTTCCCATGTCTGTTCCCCATTAGTAATTATTCTGATCTTTGTAAAGCACTTTTAGATCTGCTGCTGAGCAAATCACACACAAACTCTGAATCTGTATAATTAGCCATTCCAGTGCACATAATTTATTTGTTTAAAAATTCCTTGTGTAGTTGATATTGTGGAGGGCAAATCTAATTTTTGAGGGGTGGGAGAATTACTCTTCTATTTTCCCCAATCTGTCAATTCCTCTACTCCTCTCCATGGTATAATTCACATGGAGAGGCATAAAACTGAAAGCAGTGGGTGCAGAGACCAGGAGATGTCTTGGAAAAACAAGCTTTATTAATATAAACTATGTAGAAAGAAGTTGAAAAAAATTACCTCATAAAATAGTGATGCATCTAATTCCATTATTTTATCTTGTGGGAGGAAACTACACTTGCACTCTAAATTTTTTCCTTTATCATTTAAAGCCTCTTCCATTAACAAACATACTAAGGACAACCACAGAAAAACAAGTCCACTTTTTTCTCCCTCTGCAATTAGATTGATGGTTCCACACTTCGGACACTGTGTTTGCAACACGGCCCTTTAATTACATTCCACCTGAACCTGACTCAAGGGAATGCTGTGGTCCGCTACAGTTCCAAGGAAGAAGCAGCCAAGGCCCAGAAGTCTCTGCATATGTATGTTTTCCCTCTTCTTTCCCTTTTTTCTGTGAAGTAGAATGTAGTATAGCATCTGTTCTCCTAAGCATTAGATTGCTATGGCACTGAATTGCTCTACTAATTTATTGGTTGTGTTTTGGAAATTATCTAACAACAGAAATTGTAGGAGAGTGACATAAAGAGAAGTACTCATGGACTAATTAGATACTCTCAAAGTAGTGTATAAAGTGCCACTATATAAATTGATAGTAGGTGTTCACTGTACTGTATTGAGTTCTGCTCACATCACCTCAACAAAGATATAACAGAAATAGGTGGAACCGAAAGACTGTCAACAAAAATTATGAAAATCATGGGGAAAAAATTCATGTGCAAAACAGAAAAAAACTAAGACTGTTTCTTTCAAGGAAAAAAATGAATAAAAGGGGACATACTACAGATAATCAACATAAGGAATGGTGTAGAAAAGGTAGTTCCTGTACTGGTATTTATTTTTGTTTCAAGGGGACTGCCAATGAAACTGAAAAATGTTTAAACTAATGAGAGGATATCCTATTTAAACATTTCTAAAAGAAAAAAAAACTTGTGAAACTCATTGCCATGATCTGTCACTGAGGGCAAGATTTTAGTAGCAGTCAAAAAGGATTTGGTATTTACTGGGATGAGAATATCCATAAAAGGAATATTAATCCTAATGCTTCAGGATATAAACCAATCATGAATTGCTAAAGAATATGAAGAAATCTTCCCTACTGGCAGATTATTCATACTTGTAAAGCACTCTTCTCTGAAGCATCTTATGATGACTGACCACTGTTGGAGATAAGATACTGGCTAGATTTACCATCTGACTGATCCATTATAGCAATTTCTATATATATATATTTCTATATATCCCTACACTTTAAAATTATGGAGTACTCCAGATGCAAAGTTGCAGCTAGCTTCCCATGATCAACCTCATTATATAAAAGAATAAAGTGTACATGATATAGAAAAATTTGCATAAAGATTTGCTTTTTAAAGTTTTGACCTTTTCTTAATTAAAGACTGTAGCAGCATTCAGAACAAATAAAGGTCAAAAATTGCCCTAACTTAGTTCCATATCTAAACTGAAATCATTAAGTTAGAAAGAATTCTGTCCTTAAGGGGGTGCTTATGCTGTAATATTGAAAATGTAGATTTAAAAATCAGTATGTATATTAAAAGTGTTTATAGTACATTTTTAATGTTCTCCATATAAAGAAGAAATTTTGATTAGCGGGGAAGTAATGTTAGTACATATTGCTATTAAGGATATGGACAGACCTTTGCTTTATGTAGGTTGTGTATTGGGTTATGTTCTATATCTATATCGATCGATCGATAGATAGATATTGTGTATAGATGCAGTAACATTGGTTTGGAGGACAATAGTGGTAACTTTAAAAGGGATTTCCAAAAATTAGCAAGATTGTAATATAATGCTAAAAGACTTCAGCCATTATTTCACAACTGAAACTAAAATAATGGCTTACATGCAATTATTTTTAGAAAATATGCATTACTGAATTGGTATTTAGGAAACACAGGTTCCAACTCTACCACTGGCTTAATATGTGACCTGGAGCAACTCACTTAACCTCTTTTCCTCTTTTTCTCATCTTTTAAATTAGGAGTAACAGTGCCTACTTGCATTTGATAAATGAGCTGAGATCCTCAAAAAGATAATGCTTTAAAAAGTTCTGTTACATAACACAACAGATCTTGGTCATGCACTCTTGGGCATGCACGAAGGACAAATGTGCAAAATTCTAAAGAGCTTGATTCTAGCAGGAAACACATGCACAGACCCCAGCCATGGAATACTAGTATACCCACTTATGCTGTAATCACTAATCATTTCAGCTCTTCTTTATGTGTATCTCATGCACACAATCCTATATACTCCGTGGAAAGCTTTACTTAATTTCTTCTGGAAAGTCTCAAGATTCTGTAACAAAGTAGATGTTCTCTGTAGTAGTTTCAGATTAAATTAAAAATAGGGGTTTTATTTAATTAAATGTGGAATTTATCCTTGTTCCATTTGATTAATTCCATGTATTCTATGCTGCTACTAATTTAATGTGCTACAGAATTTTGTATGAAAACAAATATCTGCATTGTAGAAGTAATTGGGAAGGAAGCTGAGAGCTCTGTTCATTAGTTAAGGGACAGTTGGAGGTTTGGGACACGTGGGAAGCAGTGTGAGATAAACAAGTTAGCAGGTTCTGTTAAAATGATAAGGAGCAAAAGAGTTAATTTATTAACATTTAAATTATTGTAACTGGATTTCAAAATTTACGTTCCATTGATAGGTATGGAGCAGATCACAAGCAAATTATTGCTTCAGGCTCTCTGCAAACTAAGGCAGACAACACTACATTGGTTTTACCCTCAGTTCATCGTTGGAAGGCCTTAAGCTGAAAACTTTTTAAAGGAATGAATACTTCAGTTATGGAATACAGTTCTGCAGCAAGTTTCTTAGCCATGCAATCACAAAATACTTAGGATCTTTGTGATATATATGAAAAAAAAAGTCATTGTAAACATTTTTTTCTAGAAACAGTGTGAGTTCTCAACTGTAGGATGGAGGGTGAATAAATAATAGAATCATAGAATACTAGAACTGGAAGGGACATTGAAAGGTCATCAAGTCCAGTCCCCATCCCTGATAGATGTTTACCTAACCTGCTCTTAAATATCTCCAATTACGGAGATTCCACAACCTCCCTAGACAATTTATTCCAGTGTTTAACCACCCTGACTGTTAGGAAGTTTTTCCTAATGTCCAACCTAAACCTCCCTTGCTGCAATTTAAGTCCATTGCTTCTAGTCCTATTATCAGAGGTCAAGGAGAACCATTCCCCCCCCCCTTGTAACACACGTTTAGATACTTGAAAACTGCCAACATGTCCCCTCTCAGTCTTCTCTTTTCTAAACTAAACAAACCCAGTTCTTTCAGTCTTCCCTCATAGGTCATGTTTTCTTTAATTGTTTTTGTTGCTCTTCTCTAGACCTTCTCCAATTTGTCCATGTGTTTCTTGAAATGTAGTGCCTAGAACCAGACATAATTGAGGCCTAATGAGAGCAGAGTAGAGCAAAAGAATTACTTCTGATCTCTTTCTCACAACACTCCTAATGCATTCCAGGAACATGTTAGCTCTTTTTGCAGCAGTGTCACACTGTTGACTCATATTTAGCTTGTGGTCCACTATGACCCCTAGATCCCTTTCTGCAGTTCTCCTTCCTAGACAATCACTTCCCATTCTGTATGTGTGAAACTGATTGTTCCTTCCTAAGTGGAGTACTTTGCATTTGTTCTTAAACTTAATTCTATTTACCTCAGACCATTTTTCCAGTTTGTCCAGATCATTTTGAATTATGACCCTATCCTCCAAAGTACTTGCAACCCTTCACAGCTTGGTACTATCTGCAAACTTTATACGCTTACTGTCTATTCCAGTATCTAAAACAATTATGAAGATATTGAACAGAACTGGTCCCAAAATTGACCCAGCCAATTATGCACCCACCATATAGTAGCTTCATCTAAGTTGTATTTCCCTACATTATTGATTGGAAGGTCATGGGAGGGCCTATCAAATGCCATACTATAGTCTAGGTATACTAGGTCAGACCAATGGTCCATCTAGCCCAGTATCCTGTCTGCCGACAGTGGCCAGCACCAGGTGCCCCAGAGGGGGTGGACCGAAGACAATGATCAAGCGATTTGTCTCCTGCCATCCATCTCCAGCCTTTGACAAACAGAGGCCAGGGACACCGTTTCTTACCCCCTGACTAATAGCCTTTTATGGACCAAACCTCCATGAATTTATCTAGCTCTGTTTTAAACTCTGTTATAGTCCTAGCCTTCATAGCCTCCTCTGGCAAGGAGTTCCACAGGTTGACTGTGCTGTGTGAAGAAGAACTTTCTTTTATTAGTTTTAAACCTGCTACCCATTAATTTCATTTGGTGTCCTCTAGTTCTTATATTATGGGAACAAGTAAATAACTTTTCTTTATTCACCCTCCCCTCACCACTCATGACTTTATATACCTCTATCATATCCCCCCTCGGTCTCCTCTTTTCTAAACTGAAAAGTCCCAGTCTCTTTAGCCTCTCCTTATATGGGATCCGTTCCAAAATCCTAATCATTTTAGTTGCCCTTTTCTGAACCTTTTCTAATGCCAAAATATCTTTTTGAGGTGAAGAGACCACATCTGTAAGCAGTATTCAAGATGTGGGCGTACTATAGTTTTATATAGTAAGACATTCTTCATCTTATTTTCTATTCCTTTTTTAATAATTCCTAACATCCTATTTGCTTTTTTGACTGCCGCTGCAAACTGCATGGATGTTTTCAGAGAACTATCCACGATAACTCCAAGAACTCTTTCCTGATTAGTTGTAGCTAAATTAGCCCCCATCATATTGTACGTATAGTTGGGGTTATTTTTTCCAATCTGCATTACTTTACACTTACTCACATTAAATTTCATTTGCCATTTTGTTGCCCAATCACTCAGTTTGGTGAGATCTTTTTTAAGTTCTTCACAGTCTGCTTTCATCTTCACTATCTTGAACAGTTTAGTATCGTCTGCAAACTTTGCCACCTCACTGCTTACCCCTTTCTCTAGATCATTTATGAATAAGTTGAATAGGATTGGTCCTAGGACTTACCCTTGGGGAACACCACTAGTTACCCCTCTCCATTCTGAAATTTACCATTTATTCCTACCCTTTGTTTCCTGTCTTTTAACCAGTTCTCAGTCTTGAAAGAATCTTCCCTCTTATCCCATGACAACCTAATTTACACAAGAGCCTTTGGTGAGGGACCTTGTCAAAGGCTTTCTGGAAATCTAATTATAATATATCTACTGGATCCCCCTTGTCCATATGTTTGTTGACCCCTTCAAAGAACTCTAATAGATTAGTAAGACATGATTTCCCTTTACAGAAACCATGTTGACTTTTGCCCAACAAATTATGTTCTTCTACATGTCTGACAATTTATTCTTTACTATTGTTTCAACTAATTTGCTCGGTACTGATGTTAGACTTACTGGTCTGAAATTGCCAGGGTCGCCTCTAGAGCCCTTTTTAAATATTGGCGTTATGTTAGCTATCTTCCAGTCCTTTGGTACAAAAGCTGTTAATTCTTCCGCAATTTCACATTTGAGTTCTTTCAGAACCCTTGGGTGAATGCCATCCGGCCCCAGTGATTTGTTACTGTTAAGTTTTTCTATTTGTTTCACAACCTCCTCTAATGACACTTCAATCCGGGATAGTTCCTCAGATTCATCACCCACAAAGGACGGTGCAGGTTTGGGAATCTTTCTGACATCCTCAGCCGTGAAGACTGAAGCAAAGAAATCATTTAGTCTCTCCGCAATGGCTTTATTGTCCTTGATTGCTCCGTTTGTATCTCGATCGTCCAGGGGCCCCACTGGTTTTTTAGCAGGTTTCCTGCTTCTAATGTACTTAAAAAATATTTTGCTATTACTTTTTGAGTTTTTGGCTAGCTGTTCTTCAAAATCTTTTTTGGCTTTTGTTATTACATTTTTACACTTAATTTATCTACCGCTTCCCCCTCATCCACAAGACTTGTTATCCTATCAAAGAAAGCTATCAGGTAGGTTTGACATGTTTTGCTCCTTACAAATCCATACTGGCTGTTACCTATCACCTTATTATTTTGCAGATGAATTCCTTAAATATTTGCTCCATTATCTTCCTGGCACAGCAGTTAAGCTGACTGGTCTGTAGTTTTTTGAGTTGTTCTTATTTCCTTTTTATAGGTGAGCACTATATTTGCCCTTTTCTAGTCTTTTGGAATCTCTCCCAACTTCCATGACATTTCAAAGACGATAGCTAATGGCTCAGATATCTCCTCTATCAACTCCTTGAGTATTCTAGGATGCATTTCATCAGGCCCTGGTGAATTGAAGACCTTTAACTTATCTGAGTAATTTTTAACTTTTTCTTTTCCTTTTTTTAACTTCTAAGCCTATTCCACTTCCACTAGCATTCACTATGTTAGGAATCCAGTCACCACCAATCTTCTTGGTGAAAACCGAAACAAGTCATTAAGCACCTCTGCCATTTCTACGTTTTCTGTTAGTGTTTCTCCCTCTTCATCGAGTAATGGCCCTACCCTACCGTTTGTCTTCCTCTTGCTTCTAAAATTGTGATCTGTGTTAAAGCACCCTATTTCTTCAGAGAATAGCTATTGGAAAGATACCTATTCTAGCAGATTCACCACTCTTGAAAAACTGAGGCTTCTCAAATAAATCTCTAAATCAAAACAAGAGTTAAGATCACAATCAGCAGTAAAAATATGCACCAGGTTAACCGCTATTTGAACAATAACACTGAACCTTTTTTGTGAAGGAAAAGCAAAAGCATGTTTGTTTAATGTAAAAGAAAAAAATAGGTGTGTCACAAAGACATTTTTTTTAGTATTTTATGAGGGGTAGAGGAGGACACTTTGCTGTGTTGGCCATTCCTGGCCCAGAAAGTATCATACTCTGTCCATCCTGCTGAGGGGGTTGGATTGTTAGCATAAATCCTGGGGAAATTGGTTGGTGGTAGGAGGATAGATGAGGTGTTTGGAAGTGCAAAAATAATTACATTTATTACATTTTATACATTTAAATGTACAAAAGTACATTTATTACAATTTTGCAATTTTTCACATTATTCTTTGTTAATAGTGTTAATTCTTCTTTGAGTGATGTCCGCATGGGTGCTCCACTGTTGGTGATGGATCGTCCTGGAGCCACAGATTGGAGTTTTTCAAGCAGTTGACAGTTAGGCCGCACATGCGCGAAAGGCTCCTCATGCCGTTTGCGGCTTGGAGCCTCACGTGCGCAGCCCGACACACACACCCTTCAGTTCCTCACTTACCGCCCGCAGTTGCAGATGGAGCTTGTGTCTCACCTCAAGCATTTTTTCTCCACATGTAGGTAGATAGTGTAGTTTCATTCTTTCTTAGTTTGTGGTTCATTAGTTAGTTGTTGTTCCAAAAAAAAAAAAGTTTTTCAGTTGTGAGGGGAGCTGCGGGGCAACAGCAGCACCTCTGACTGAAAGACAAGCCGCTTCATTTATTCCCATCCCCTCCCTCTTTTTTCTTTCTCCGTTCCCAGCCAGCGATGGAGCTATCTGTCGATAGAACTTTTTTGCATCTTGACGCAATGCCAAATGCCCTTGTTTCTGTTCCCGCACAAGTCTGGGTGAGGGGTCACTGGGTGACACTTTCCTCACCCATTGGAAGGAACCGTTACATTACACTTTCCCACTGATCCTTCTTGTTCCAAGAGTTCTGCACAAGATCCACTCCGATGATGCTCAAGCCTTCCATATGTCTCAACATCTTTTTGTGTCTATCGCAGAGCACTCGAATGGGTACACCAATTTCAATGCACATTCTACCCAATGCTACTGCAACTTCCCCGGCTTTCCTGAACAATGTGGCCCTTAAAGACATCTACTGGGCAGCTACTTGGTCATCCAGCCACACTTTTGCCAAGCATTATGCCATCATGCCTCAACTTGCAGTGATACAGTGGTGGCTACAGCAGTCCTATCTTCGGCCACCAAGTGGTAACTCCAAATCCTACCACCCACAAGGAGCACTGCTTTATTGTCATCAACAGTGGAGCACCCACGGGGACATCACTCGAAAAAGAAAAGGAAGTTACTCACCCTGTGCAGTAACAACTGTTCTTTGAGATATGTGTCCCTGTGGGTGCTCCACGACCCTCCCTTCCTCCCCTCTACTTAGAGTCCTGTCAGGCATAGGCAAGGAACTGAATAGCACGGGGTGCCTTTCGTGCATGCGCGGCCCAACTGACAACTGCTTGAAAAGCTCCGATCTGTGGCTTCGGGACAACCCATCACCAACCGTGGAACATCCACAGGGACACACATCTCAAAGAACAATCATTGCTGCACAGGGTGAATAACTTCCTTTTATTAGCATCTGGTAGCACCCACATTGTGCATAGATATTTTCCAAAAATAAAAAGTCACAGTCCCTGCCTTGAAGAGTATGCAGACTAAAATATGCTGTCTCCAGCTATATTCCCTCTAATCATTTTCCATCCATGAGCAGAATAAAATGCTTATGTGCACTGAGGCATGTGCACCACTGGTAGAAACAAAAAAATTAGTTGTGGTCGCTCTGCTAATTATCTGGGCAGCATTTGGTTCTCTTCTGCATGACCACACAGTGTGGGTGCTATACACCTTAACGAAATACTGGTCTTCAGGTGTATGGATTTTTATGTGTGCGTATGCTTGTATACTCCTGTAATTATAAAATAGAATTATTGGGATGAAAACGATTTAGCGGTAGCCTAATTTGGGCTTCTCTTTTGGCTTCAAAATGAAAATGGGTTTATAAAAATTCTACCCTCTTTGATAGGCATCTTTGATACCTGTAAATTGTATCCTTATGTTTCACAGTGTTGTGTTCTTGTTGTTGTTAGGTGTGTGTTGGGAAACACTACCATCTTGGCTGAGTTTGCTGGTGAAGAAGAAGTAAACCGTTTCTTAGCACAAGGCCAGCCACTGCCACCCACCTCCAGTTGGCAGTCTAACACTGGAACCAGTCAGACTCGTATGGGCTCCACAAGCAGCTCTCATGGATTAGTGCGGAATGATGCAGGCCACTGGAATACTCCCTGCCTGGGTGGCAAAGGGAGCAGCGATTTGCTCTGGGGTGGGGTCCCTCAGTACTCAAGCAGCCTTTGGGGACCCCCCAGCACCGACGATGGCAGGGTTATTGGCAGCCCAACACCTCTGAATACTCTGCTCCCAGGTGATCTTCTCAGTGGGGAGTCCATCTAGGAAAGGAGAGAAACAAAGTGGAAATAACAATCATCAGCACTAAAGGAAAAAAAATGTAACCCTTTCCAGTCCAGGGCCTCACGAAGAATCCAGCTTTAACAGATCAGACTGGCAGCCCTTTTTAGTACCTCTGTCCAATCTCCAATATGAAACTGCAGAAGTCCTTGTGAACTGTTAATGAAACAGTATGGACTACATTTGGTCAGTGTCACATGCTAATGACAGGTTTTATTTTTTTCATGGCTTTTTATTGTATGTCTTTATGTTTGTATGGTGTTTTTTAAAAACAAAGTATAAAAGCTGCTTAGAATAGGTCTATCATGAAGGGCACTTTTCAGAATTTGGGCTGGAAAGGGTTATTTTATCAACTTTAGGGGGAGGGGAAAAAAGAAAGCCTATTTTAAATGAGCCTGTGACTATTATGCACATTACCAGAGGCGGACCCAATAATCAGAAGAGAGTGGAATGTGATATTCATCTTTGGTACAGAAAAGTAATGAATTCGAATGGTAACTATTAACTGTACAGGTTGAATTGGAGGGTGGGGATGGGATATCCATGTCCAGTGCTCCTATGGATCTGCCTATGCACATTACCCTTGTTTCATTACTTTTTCATGTCATTTTTTAAAAATCCCCCAAAAATATAAAAAGTTAAAAAAAAAAAAAAAAACACATATCAAACATGCAAATACTTGAATCCAGCAGGCCAATAACAAAATGTGAACACTTTCTAATATTACACTTCCAGGTTGGCATCAATACACAGAAAACAGGCTCTAGGAATTTTTTTAAAGTTCATACTATGTGTTGGAACAGATGTATGTGTGTGAGTGAGCTTGTGGGTGGGTGGGTGTGTGTGTGTGTGTGTGCGTGCGAGCCCGTGTGTGATTTAACAAAAGTGTGATTTTTTTTCTCTTATTCAATATATGCTTTTTATTTGCTCATTGGTCAAATGTTTAATTGTTATTAGCTTCTAACTTTGCACTGAGTGTCTGCAGCCCTTCTTGTAGCTAATCCATATGTTAAAAAAAAATTGATAGGAAGGGCCGGCGACAATTCATGTGTAAATGTTTACTCAAGGACTCTTATTGCGTTTTAAAAATTACAGTGTGTATCTCTGGAGAATAATATGTATATCTACCTTTAGCAGCTTTTTATTGTGGACTAATGCAAGAAAATTATTACCGGAGTATTGCACCATTTTCCATTCGGAATATAAAGTTTTAAAAAAATACTCTTGTTGAACTGTGGCCATAGATATTTGTAAAGAGTGGATAGTTCCCCTGCAAGCAGGAACACAAACAAGCACTTGGACATAGTTTTGACTGCTTTTGAAGGAGTCAGGAATTTTGGCTCCCACCTGTTTACAGACCTTTTTTTTTTTTTTTCTCCTTCAAACTTTAAAATAAAAAAAGGAATTAAAAAAAAAGAAAGAAAAAAAGACTTCCATCGTAAAGAAACCTATTTTCAGAATGAAGATATGCTACTTCAGAGCTCTGGGATTGAACAGTGTTGTTGTATTATCCTTTTCTTTGGCCATTGCTGTGTAATATTTTTTGTTGTTGTTTTCTTCTTCGTCAAAGTGGCGAAAACTTTGTGATCACTATCTTGCACATGGTGGAAGATGTCTCAGGAAAGCCGGGTTTCCCGAGGAGCAACTCCACACCATTTCATGTATTTTTAAACCCAACTCCTAGCACTGAAGATATTATTAAAAAAATAAAAAATAAAAAGACAGAAGAAAATACCTAATCTAATGTGTAGCAGTTACATATTTACCAAATAATGGACTCAAAAGAAATAGATGTTTGAAGAGTGCTTTATATATTAAAAAAATTGCTTTATGTTTTAAAAAATGATCAATGTTTTTGATTGTTTTGAAAGGAAGAAAGACAATTGAATAACATACCCTTCAAGTATGTTTTAAAAATTATATGAACATTGTGCTCCCTGCCTGCTTGGATCAGGAAACTTGTGCATTACATTTTTTATTTTATTTTTTTTGGAAGATTAGCTTTTTAATGGTTTTATCAGATAAAAAGGGTCCTGCAAGATTGCAAATCAACAAAAGCTGGTTTTATAGAGGATCATGAACTATGCACAAACTGGGTTCAAGACTTGTTTTTTTTTCTCAAGTTTTAGTAATGTATTTAGCTAAATAACCTTTCCTCAGAGTAATTGCATCTCATTGCCATTACACGCATTCTACATATATATTATATATATATATATATATATATATACACACACACACACAAATAAAATATGTATGTGTGTATGTGCGTGTTTCCATACAGTAGATAAAATTTTCCATGCTGAAGCTTAGCATTGAGTTGTAGAAAAACTCCTGATATTTTAAAATTGGCGATGGAAGTTAAAAAAATTTTTGTTTTTGTTTTGTTTTTGCCTTTCATTTGGAATTAATGTCTGTAACTCTGAGATTTAAAAACAAAGTTTGTGGCTTTTAATGTTACTTCTCCTCATAGAATGTGATTGTTAAAGAACATGCACCGAAAGTTGCTTTCAAGAGTACGAAGATTCTTTGAAACTTAATAAATTGCAGTTTTTTCTTGGCTGTTCAAATAAATGTGTATTTTTTAACATAGGGGATATGAAAGGATTTTGTAAAATGTCAGTTTATTTCCTGAAGCAAGTTTGACCCTTTCAATATTAATGAACAGTTAAAAGTACAAATTATTTCCATTATTAGTCTCATCCTTTCAGGGTATGCAAAGTGATGACTACACTCTCATTTTACCAAAAATGCTTTGTATTCCACATTAGGAATGTGTGGTTTATAAAAAAGCAGTTACCACATATTTTTTAGAATTAATTTGCTTTGACTTCTTTTATTTATCCATGCTTTTGTTTTTCTCTTAAAATGTTGTGGCTGAGTTGGTTTTAGTGCTTCTGAAAATAAGAGTAGAAGCAGAGGTAATGGGAGCTCACTTATCTCTGCTATTCTGGCTCGATAGTCTATTATTTTATTGCTAGACTTCTCTCAATTAAATACTGCTACTTGTGTGCCATTGTATAATCACAGATGTTTATTTTCACGTTTGTATCAACGCAGGTTTGAAACCAAAAGCCAGATGCTCAGCTGGTGTAAATCATAATTCCATTGAAGTCAGTGAAGCTATCATTTATACCAGCTGAGGATCTAGCTTCAGAACTCCAGAGATACAACCCACTCTACTACTTGCCCTTCAAGTGCTTTTTATTTTAAGTGCAATATCTTCATAAAGAGAGTTTATCACATCTGAGAGGTTTGGAATTTTGAATACTGAAAGCGTACTGATGGCAGTGTATTGCACTTGCCCCATTTCTTAAAATTCCATTATTGGCACAGTAACTCCATAAGTAATAACTCTTTCCATAAGACTATCCATTTAGTAAGAAGGCTTCTTTATGGAATAGAAACAGCTCTTCATGAGTTTCACATGACAATATTACCATAAATTATAAATTCTAGATACTGGGCTGATTTTTACTATGTAAAAGCATAGGATAGCTAGATCTGTCTATGTTGCTCATAAGCATGGTAACAAAAATCACATAAACACAAAGGTATAAATATGGTGTTTGGTTCTCTGTTTCCCATGCCCAAAGATGGGTGGTCCCACCCTTCTTTTCACTTCTCTCCAAAGAAATATTTTCAATGCATCTCAGGGCATGTCTAGACTGCCTGCGGCTTTCAAAAGAAAATATGCAAATTCGGCATGAATTTGCATATCTTCTTCCAATCCCATTTTTGGAAGAGTTTTTTCGGAAAAAAAGCAGTCTAGAAGCGATTCTTTTGAGAAAAAAAAACTTTTTCGAAAGAACCCTTCTTCCTAAAAAAATGAGGTCTACAGGGTTCTTTCGAAAAAGGGGGGGGGTTTCGAAAGTACTGCCTCTAGACTGTTTTTTCTTCAAAAGAACTCTTCTGAAAACAGGATCGGAAGAAGATATGCAGATTCGCACCAAATTTGCATATCTTCTTTCCAAACCCGCAAGCAGTCTAGACGTGCCCTCAATGAAGAGAGATTTGCCTTTCTTCTTTCCCTCTCTTTAATGAAGAAGAGATCAGGATAGCATATTCTCAGCCTTCATTTGTGTAGACTTTTGAATCTCTTACAGTATCAGGTGTTTCAGTCAAGAGAGCTACATGCTTCCTTTCAGGTTAGTAGAGATGGCTTTTCGTATTTTCAGAAATTGGAATACATCCTGTGAAAGCAAGAAATAAAAGTGGTTTTCAGCCAAAATTTGATTGTAGTGCTTCTATGATGTTTTGGGTTTTTTTGGTACCACATTCATAGCTATTTAATGCATTCAGCTGACATAAGATATTAAAGTTGATAAAAAACTGCTGTTGATAATGCAGATTATTTTGTGTTGTAGAACATGAGAATGCATTAGGGTGCTATTGCTTTCATGTGTATGTTGCAGTTATCTTACATATAGAGACATGCAATGAGAGTCCTGTCTTCTAAATTCAGACCAAAAATGTTGCTCTTTCCTAAGCAATTTGAAACTGTCAAACTTCCTCTTAGGGTGGGTGAGATAATATCTTTTATTTGACCAGCTTCTATTGGTGAGAGAGACAAGCTTTCAAGTGTACACAGAGTCCTGCAGTCATCAGCATTTCTCCTGCTATTCTGCCGCCTTTCCCAATCCATATCAGATAATTGTAGTCAGTGAAGCTGACTACCAAATAGACCACTAGAGAATTAGACTGACTTCCTCAGTTAGGAATGGTCTCTTCTGTTTATATGGTTGCAACAGGTAACCTTGTTTGACTAAAAACACAAATTGTTGACCATATAATATACCTCCTCAAGCCCTGCTGGAGGAAAAGAAAACTTTGTTCCTGTGTATGATTTAAAATTTTTCTTTTTTAACTAAATCATTTGGTTTTCTTCTGTCAACTTCAGTTCATTGACTCTTCTTTATGGTATAAATATGTGTCCAAATGTAGTAGGTTGGATTACTCCGCAACAACAAAATACATAGATTGCTTTAATATTTTTTCTTGCTTATTAATTAGGTAGCTAGAGATGATGGAATAAATCCCATTGGGTTCATGCACTACTCCTTTATGATTATGGCACTGCATCAAACTATATATCCTATGCAACCCAAGAAAGCTACATGTGAGGCGCTCAGAGATGTCCTCTCCTTAAACTATCCTGTAAGTTTTCATTCTTCTTCGAGAGATGTCCCCATGGGTACTCCCCCTTGGGTCAGTGCACTGCCGCCGGGCCTCAGAGTAGATATTCTGTAGCAGTGTCCCTGTGAGCCCCCCGCTCCCACTCCTTAGTTCCTTCTGTACCGCCTCCAACTACAGATGGACTCAGCAGTGCTCCCTAGCGTCTTCGTGGCTAGATGATTATACTTAAAACCAGTAAAATTCATTATAGTAGTTAATTAGTTAGTGTGTTTAAATACTTAGTTAATTACTTCATTAGTTTAAAAAAAATCTAGATTAGTATAAGGGTTTTTTTCTTTTTTTCCCAGTTAATCCCTTCCTGCAGTTTCCACAGGCATGCCTGGCTCACCAGGGTTTAAGCACTGCACCTCATGTAAAGAGCCTACCCGGATATCAGATGGTCACTCACAATGTGTCTGCTGCCTCGGAGAGCAGCATAATGCTCAGAAATGCCCTCATTGTGCAAAGCTAAAATTGTGGGCACAGAAAGACAGAAACCTCCGGCTCAAGTTATTTTTATTGGAAAACTGATGATGACTTCTCTAGAGTATTTACTCTTCCAGATTTGGGAATATGCCTTCATATTATGGCAATCCCTGGGTATCTCCATCTGAGCCTTACCCCTACTGGTATAAATGGCAATATTATCACAAACACCAGCATGGCCAGAAATGACACAGAGTGTAGTATTCCCCCTCCAAACAAATACAAGAAGGGGATCCATTCACACAGGAGGCAATACCCCCTCCTAACCCAAACAACCTCCCTCCAGTGGACGGAGGGTCTCTGGCCCCAGCTTCAACAACTTCAGATGATGCTGCACAATTTCAAAGTCTTTTTAAACATGTAGCTGCTGAATTAAACATTCCTCTTCATGAGGTTGTGGAAAATCAGCACGAGCTAACAGACATACTGCATTCAGTAACACCATCGAAGATAGCATTGCCAATTTATCCAGCAATAATGGAACTGGCAAAGATGGTGTGGCAAACTCCAGCGTCAATCTCTTCGATGGCTAAGAGAACTGATAAATATTATGTCCCATCCAAGTGTTCTGAATTTCTTTTTCTCACTCAGCACCAAATTCCCTCGTGGTGGAAGCTGCACAACTAAAATCCAAGCAGCAATAATACCAGTCTACCCCATTGGACCATGATAGCAAAAGACTTGTTACATTCCAGCGTGAGATAAAGTCTTCTACTTTACAATTTCGCATTTCGAATTACGCAGCTTTATTGAGCAAATATGATTACAGAAATTACACCAAACTGAATGACTTTGTTGCAGCCATCCTTGAGGCTAAGAGGAAACATTACAAAGCACTGGTATCCAATGGTCACATGATTGCAAGAACGGCATTATAGGGCGCCTTAGATGCTGCTGACACGCCTGCACATTCTACAGTAACAGCAATAGTAACGAGGAGGGCGTCATGGTTTAGCTCCACTCCATTCCCCAAGGAGATTCAATCTACAGTAGAGGATCTGCCTTTCGACAGCTGATGTTTGCAGCTAACACCAGTGAAATTCTTCACTCTATGAAAAATTTCAGTGTGACGCTTCAGTCTTTGGGGATCCACAACCAAGTACCTAGAACAAGGCAATATAGGTATCAGCCCTACCTGGGACCTCGATACCCCCCCATATGCATAACACTACAATAGACAAGACCAGCAGCAACAGAACAAAGGCAGAGTCAGAAACTTATGACGACATCCTTCTTCTACCAATTCCCAACAGTTGCAACAGTCCAACAAGCAAATCTGATCATCAGGTCGAGGATCTGGAGAGCCTCTCACCTATTCCAACACCATTAACGCAAGCAAATCTCTTCCAGCATCGATTGTTGCCCTTCTTCAACAACTGGCAACATATAACCTCTGATAAATGGGTCCTGCAGATAATTTAAAAAGGCTACCATATTCCCTTTGTGTCCACACACCCTCTTTCCACCCCCCTTCCCTGTCTCTTTTCAGGGGCCACTCTCACAAGATCTTTCTTCAAGAAGTAGAGCACCTCTTACACATAGTGGCGATTGAACCAGTCCCCACACAACTTAGGGGCAAAGAGTTCTACTCCCATTACTTCTTGACTGAAAAAAAGGTCGGGGGATGGAGGCCTATTCTAGACCTTCGAGCCCTCAATAAATTTGTTCAGAAACAAAATTCAAGATGCTAACGCTTGCTACCATATTACTGCTGTTGAAACAGGAAGATTGATTCTTGTCCCTCGACTTGCAAGATGCACACTTTCATGTTGCCATCTACACTACTCTCAGGCGTTTTCTTCATTTCATTGTAGATTCTCAGCACGACCAATACAAAGTGCTTTCATTCAGACTCTCTACGGCCTTGAGAGTCTTCTCAAAGGTGCTGGTGGTTGTCACAGCGTACCTGAGGAAAACCCCCTTGCTGAGTAAGCTGTGGACTGAGCCACTGCCAATAGGGTCCTGGGCTGGGACCCAGTGGAGTGGGAGGGCCCGGGTCCCCCTATCCCTCCTTCCGCAGTGCTGGGGAGCAGAGGAAGGCCCAGAAGCCTATGGACTAGGCCACAGGGCCATATTTACCCCAAGAGGGAAGCCTTAAATGGACTAGGCCACAGGGCCATATTCACCCCCAAAAGGGTAGCCTTATATGGACTAGGCCACAGGGCTGTTTTCACCCCCAAAAGGGTAGCCTTATATGGACTAGGCCACAGGACCGTATTAACCCCAAGAGGGGAGCCTTACCTCGATTAGGCTGCAAGGCCGTATTGACCCCGCTAGGGGGAACCCCAAAGACTGGGCCACAGGGCCATACTGATGCTGACAGAGGTGTCAGGAACTCAGATGCCGGCCGTTGGGCCGTGCAGACCCAATAGGTGGACTCGCAGGGGAATTTCAACGGTGGGACCCCGCACGAGGCTGGATCGATTGCCCCCTTGACACATGGTGGAGAATGTGGGCAATTGATCCAGCCCCTGAAGGAAGGGGATAGGAACAGAGCCCAATCGAGGACAGTCCTAAGACTTGAAGGGACAGAAAGAGCAAGGAGTGAGTGAACCATGGACCCTAGGAAACTATGCAAGTGGTTGCTGGAGAATCAGTGACAACAAGCAGCGCAGTGGCAGCAACAACAAAACCAGTTGCTACAACAGCTGGCAACCCAGGAGCAGCAGCAGCAACTGATACAGGAGCTAGCCAACCAGCAACAAGCCCAACAGGACCAATGCTTCCAACACTTAGCCATGCTGGGGAAGACGACACCAGATGCTGGGCTTGGAGGAGGAAGCCCAGTAGGGGCAGTGCAACCACCACCCATCCACTTGACCAAGATGGGACCCAGTGATGACCCTGAGGCTTTCCTTGTTACCTTCGAGAGGGTTGCAACGGCTGCTAGATAGCCAGAGGAGTACTGAGCTACAATAATAGCCCCATACGTGACGGGACCCGCCCAGGTGGCATACCGCAGCCTAGATCCCTGAGACTCCCTGGATTACCATAAGATAAAGTGGGTGATACTGGACCAGATGGGCATCAGCCCAGAAACCTACCAGCAGCAGTTTCTACAGGAGAAGTATCCATTGGGATCCAGGCCCCAGGTAGTGGCGCAGAGGCTCCACAACTTCTGCTGGCAGTGGGTGGAACCTGAGAAGAAGACAGGGGTCCAAGTGGCAGAGGCGATGGTCCTGGAGCAATTTCTGCAAATCCTCCCAGTGGGGGAGGGGGGGCAAAAGTGGGTGCACCAGCATCGCCCCATTTCTCTCAACGAAGCCGTGACCCTCATGGAGGACTATTTGGCTGCGGAAGACCCAGAGGCGCAGGGAAGAGGGGCAAGGGAACATCTGGTTCCGAGACTTAGGGCTGGAGGACACACAGGCCCACGAGAACCCAGGGCCCCCAAGAGCCTCGTCCCCTCACCACAGCAGGGGGAAACAAGGAGATAGCCATCCGGAGGTCAATCCCGGGAACAGGAGATGCCCACCCAGCTGAATGGTGCAGGGGGAGAAGAGCCAGAGAAACCAGAAGGAGCAACCCATAGCTGCTGCTTTGAGTGTGGACAAGAGGGGCACTTTCACTGGGACTGCCCCCACATGGACTATAGTTACGGGCAAGTACTAACGGCAGGGCATAGAGCTAGGGAGTGGGACCCGACGAAGGTGGTAGCCCATGTAGTGGTGGGAAGGGATGCCGACTTTAGCCCTCATTGACTTGGGGTGCAGCCAGACTTTAGTCCGGGCCAACCTAGTAAAAAATCCTGAACCTGCGGGGGCTCCTATCCTGATGCAATGCGTGCATAGGGAGGTTCAGTCCTACCCGACAGCCTGGATGCGATTGGCAGATGGCCAAGAAGAAGGCATTTGTCGGGTGGGGTTGGCGTCACGTCTAGCCTACCCCATGATTTTGGGCCATGATTGGTGGGGCTTCCATAGGATAATTAGGGAATGGAGCCAACAAGAGCCCCAAGATGTTGGGGGCCAGGGAAGAAGGTGGGCGATGCTCGCCTAACAGGACAAGAGGCACCCAGACAGGGGCCCCGCCACCGGACCAGGGAGTTCTCCAACAGGATCCCGGGGACGGTAACCGGTCGGAGACCAAGGCGGAGTGGCTAGATACAGAGGGGGACTTCCTATAGGAACAGCGTGAGGACTCCACGTTAAGCTGGGCCTGGGAGCAAGTGACTGAACCCGAGACTGAAGGGGAGGTGGACCAGCAGAGACTCCAAGGGCCCCAGTTCGAGGTATGGGAAGACTGCCTGTATCAGGTAGACCTAGACCTTCAAACCCGGGAGAGGTGCGTCAGCTCCTGGTCTCCTGGAAATACAGCATATTAAAGCTGGCCCATGCAAACCCTTCTGGCCAGCAAAGGTTCTTCTGGCCAGGAATACATTGGGAGGTTCGCAACTTTTGCAAGACCTGTCTCAAGTGCCAGAGGACCAGCCAAAAGGGGATAACCAATAACGTTGCTACCTTGGTAGCATTGCCAGTGGTAGGGACCCCCTTTGAGAGAATTGGGCTGGACTTAGTAGGCCCCGTAGAAAAGTCTAGTTCAGGGCACCAGTACATCCTCGTGGTAGTCGATTATGCAACCCAGTACCCCGAGGCTGTACCTCTCCAGAATACTACAGCCCCCACACTGGCAGCCGAGCTGATAAAGATCTTCTCCCGGGTGGGAATACCCCGAGAGATTTTAACGGACCAGGGGACAAACGTGTCCTCCAAATTGATGGCAGAGTTATGCTAGCTATTAAATATTAAGGACCTCCATTTACCATCCCCAGATGGATGGCTTAGTAGAACGTTTTAATCAAACCTTGAAGTCTAGTCTATGTTGTTAAGGTTTTACCCCCGTCCCCCTCTACGAGCTAAATCTCAAAGTTCAGTGCCTCTCACTCAGGGGAAATACGGCCCTTCTGGGCCTAGACACAAAGTTCAGTGTCCTTCACTCTGGGGAAATATGGTTCCTCTGGGCCTAGACACAAAGTTCAGTGTCCTTTGCACTGGGGAAATATGGCCCCTCTGGGCCTAGTCATAAAGTTCAGTGCCCCTCTCTCAAGGGAAATACAGCCCCTCTGGGCCTAGTCACAAAGTTCAGTGCCTAGAGGCCTGAGTTGCTGGAGGGCTCTCGGATATCTGAACACCAGTTGGGGTGAGGGTAGGGGGACCCACGCCCTCCCATTCCACCAGGTCCCAACCCAGGGCCCCGTTGGCAGTGGAAACTGCACTGCCAACTCAGCGGGAAGTCCACCCAAAACACACTGAAGTCCCAGAGGGGGTAACCCTCTGCCCTGGGCCACTTCCTACCGTCTCTGGTGAGTAGTTCAGTCCCCAGAGTGCAGCGCAGGGTACCTGGGCCTTTTAGCTGCCTCTCCCTTTGGTCGGAGCCGTCTCTGGGGTCACGGCGGCTGCAGCTGCAGCGGGGTCTGCTGCTCCCAAGAAGGCTGTGGCTGGGGTGGTGGTTGCTGGGTTTACTTCTCCGGAGGTGACTGCGGCAGCTGCTGCTGGGGCTGTGGCTCTGCGGACAGCTGCAAAGGTTGCTGCTCGGAGGGCAGCTGCGACGACCAAGCTGGCTCAGGAGCTCCAGCTTGAGCTCCCTCCCTGCTTGCAGTTCCCCTTGAATGAGCTGTATCCAGGCCTTTTATACAATCCCCACACCGGGAGCATGCCCAGTTGGTTAAAAGGGGAGGTGCTTCCTCTACCCACAGGCCTTTCTCCCCCCCTGTCTTTAGTGTGGGGTATATCCACCACACCACCCCCCACCCCCCATAATTGGGACAAGCTGCTCCCAGCCCTGATATTTGCAATGCGTGAAATTCCCCAGGCATCAATGGGCTTCTCATTCGAGCTCGTTCGAGCTCCTTTATGGGAGGCAGCCACGGGGGGATTCTAGACCTACTGAGGGAGACTTGGGAAGCGCAAGAGACCCGGATCATGGGAACTGTCCCATACATCCTACAACTCCGCGAGTGTCTACAAAAACTGGGAGGTTTTGCCTGCTCCAACCTGTTGCAGGCACAAGAAACACTGGCCAAATATTATAATTGGGGAGCAAAGCTATGCACATTTGAGCCAGGAGACCATGTCCTCCTCCTGTTGCCCTCAAGAGAGTCAAAGTTACTGGCAATGTGGCAGGGTCCATTTGAGTGGTACGACACGTCGGGCCAGTAGACTATGAGGTACGGCTGCCAGGAAGAAGGAGGAGGGTCCAGACCTACCACATCAACCTTCTAAAGAAATGGAAGCCACAGAAGGGTCTGTTGATTACCCCATACCCATCTAGACCCGAACTGGGACCATGGATTGGGGACCCCTCAACTACCGCAACGATCACAATTGCGGCAGAGTTGGATGCTAAACAACAGGAAGAGTTGCACCATCTGGTCCAGGCCTTCCCACAGGTACTCTCCACACAACCAGGAAGAACCAGTGTGACCAGCCATCACATTGCTACCTTGCTGGGTCAGAAGGTGTGGGAACCCCATCGGCCCTTCCCCAAGAAGTTGTGGGGAGCCTTCCAACAGGGTATGCTGGACCTGGGGGTCATAGAAGAATCAAGGAGCGAATGGCGGAGCCCTATTGTGCTGGTTCCAAAGTCAGATGGGACAATAAGATTTTGTATTGACTTTAGAAAAGTGAATGCCATTTTGCGATTCAACGCCTATCCAATGCCAAGGGTCGATGAGCTACTAGAGCGGTTGGGAGACACAAGTACATCTCTGCCTTTGACCTAACGAAGGGGTACTAGCAGATACTCTTGACATCAGCTTCCAAAGAGAAGACAGCCTTCCCCACTCCCTTCGGCTTGTTCCATTTTATTACCATGCCTTTTGGCCTACATGGGGCAGCTGTGACCTTTCAACAGCTGATGGACCAACTGTTACAACCCCACTATCAGTATGCTGCAGCCTATGTTGACGACATAGTGATATACAGCCAGACGTGGGCCAAACATGTGCAACACCTGGGGGCGGTCTTACAAATGCTGGGAAAAGCCGGGCTTACAGCGAATACTGGCAAGTGCCATCTGGGGAGACG
This sequence comes from Rafetus swinhoei, assembly GCA_019425775.1. Lineage (NCBI taxonomy): Eukaryota > Metazoa > Chordata > Testudines > Trionychidae > Rafetus > Rafetus swinhoei. Next base: position 8,583,844 of record CM033438.1, read on the forward strand.
CGAGGTGACCTATCTCGGCTACACGGTAGGACAAGGTACCCTATGCCCCCTCATAGATAAAGTACAAGCCCTAAAAAACTACATGGCTTCCATGACGAAGAAACAGGTGAGGCAATTCTTGGGGTTGATGGGGTATTACTGCCATTTTGTGCCGGACTTTGCCACCCTAGCAGCTCCCTTGTCCAATCTGACCAAAAATTCACAGCCCATAAGAGTCCAGTGTTCAGCCACATGTGAGCGAGCCTTCTAAGCCCTCAAGGATTGCTTAACAAACGCTCCTGTGCTCATCCAGCCTGATTTTGCGAAGCCTTTTATCTTGCAGATGGTTGCATCAGAGGTGGGCCTGGGAACCGTGTTGTCCCAGGAGAGCGGAGAAGACGAACACCCCTCCTGTATATGAGAAGGAAGCTATTCCCCAGAGAGCAGAGGTATTCTACGATAAAGAAGAAGGCACTGGCAGTGAAGTGGGCCATTGATGCCCTAAGATACTGCCTACTGGGCAACTTGTTCCAACTAATCAGTGATCATGCCCCATTGAGATGACTAAACAGTATAAAAGAGACCAATCCGCGGATAATGAGGTGGTACCTCGCTGCAGCCCTACAGCTTCAGTGTCGCCCCCCGACCGGGTAAGACGCATACAAATGCGGACTTCTTTTCTCGGGCTATAGTGGAGGAACCCAGGCCTGAACAGGCCCCAGCTACCCGCTTAAGGGGGAGGGTGTGGTGGAGCTCCTTGTAGTAGAGGCAGGTCCTGCCCCTGAGGGTCCCCTCTGCTCTGTCGCCCTCACATATCCCTGATGGAACTCCTTCACCTTTGCCTGGACCTGTTCCATGGTCCGGGCAGCGTGACCTCACTTTGTCAGGGACATGGCCATGCGGGAATAGATGTCAGCTTTTTGCCTAGGGTTCCTGGAGCGACTCTTCCTCCCCCCACAATTGGAGAAGGATTGCAATTTCTGCTCCTGACCATGCTGGTGCACGGCACTTGCTGCCCCTGAGGGAGTCCTGGGAGCCCTGTGGCTGCTTCTTTTCAGGCCCAGGGGGGTCTCAGGCACCTGCTTCCTCTGCCATTTTTGCTGACAGAGAGCCACACGGCAAGGCAGCTGGCCGTGGGCAAGCTTCCTGCTAAATGGGCTGTGCAGGGTGCCTGCACCTTTAAGAGGGGCCAGCAGGCAGGAACAAGAGAGTTGTGATTGCCTGCTATGGAGCGTCCAAGCGGCCACCTGTGTTTTTCCCTAGAGGCCAGTTTTTCTGCAAAACCCCATCTGGAGTGTCCACACTTGCCTTTTTCCACAAGAGCTGTAGTGCAAAAAGGAGTTATTCCTCATGGGGAGAGGAATAACTCTACTAAGCCCGTCCTCCAGTGCCCGGAGCCTGTCCCCAACCAGGAGGAGACGGAGGGCCAGGTCCAGCCCCTGAGGGAGGAGGAGGACTATGACCAGGACAGCGAGACCCTCACCATGTCCCTGGAGCCAGTCCCTGCCAGCCTGGACATCTCCCAGGCCTCCGAGGAGGCTTGGGAGGGATCTTCAGGTATGTTGGGGCACACACATACACACACACAGGGCGGGGGAGGTGGCCGCACAGGGGGCAGGGGGCACAGTGTTGTGCAGGCTGCAAGGCCAGCACATGCTGCTGCAGTCTGGGCACATGCAATCATGTGCAGCAGGAGGGTGCGGCACACAGGCACAGCAGCCAGCCTCTCAACATGCCCAGGAGCCTGCTGCCAGCCTCATGCCTGGCCACACGAGTCCTGCCCCCAGAGGTGAGGGGGTGCAGCCAGCTGCAAGCAGGCTATCCACAAGGGCACGGGCACCACCCCGCACACGGGCATGCCTGCACATGAGAGGAAGCAGCTGTGCACACACCCCACAGCGAGCCGCAGCTGTGTGTGCTCCCCCCAAGGAGAGGCGGGCTGTGCACGGCTCCTCTGCCGCCCATCCAGGGATCCCACTCTGGCCACACACTTCCCTTGCGTGCCTGGCCATGGTGTGTGTGTGTGTGCGGGGTGTGGGGGGGGAGGGGAGGCGGGCAGCACGATCCTCTGGCCACCTCGGGGGCCCTGTGACACAAGGCCTGCTGTGCAGGCCACACATGGTCTTGCACCCGGGACATTCCCCTCCTGCAGGCCGCAGACTGGTACGATCTCTGCTCACACAGGAGGACACAGCCACAGGGAATGTGGGTGCAGGGTGGACTGACCGCCTCTCTCTCTTGTATCTTCTCCACAGCCGGGACAGAGGGCCGTGCCACGCCACGACCGCAGCCACCAGCCAGAGTCCAGGGGAGCCGCAGACGAGCCAGACCTGGGAAGGAGCTGATGCGCCAGCAAGTTGGGGTGATGCACAACATCCATGCCACCCTGACACGCTGCCTGAACGCCGACCTCGAGTGGCAGAAGCAAGCGTGGAGTGATCTAATGGTGCACTGCGACACCATGTGCGGCATTGTGTCCCGCATGGGGGAACAGGTGCCTACTGCTGCTGCTCCTCCCTTCCACCCTCCTGCCCCCCTCCTATACCCATGGCCCACCTGTCTGCCCACCCTGCCATGCCTCTCCTCCCTCCCCATGCCATGCCTCTGCTCCCTCCCTTCCACGTGGCCATGCCTCCTCCCCCAGTCATGCCTACAGCCCCTCCTATGGCCCCTCCTCCTGCCCCCTCTGCTGACCTTGGCCCCGCTCTAACCACCTCTCTTGCCAATGCCATCGGGGCCCCCAGAACCACCCAATCCCGACAATATCCCGGCACCCGAGGACACTCAGCAAGCTGCCCCAACACTCCTCCCAGTCATGATCCCCCCTCCCAGTTCACTAATCTCCCCTCCTAGTTCAGACAGCCCCCCTCCTATTGCCCACCCTCATTTCTGTTTAATAAAAAAAGACTAATTTTGTTTGAAAACCAAGCAAGTGTGTTTATTGGGAGGTCGGGATAGGGGCAAGGGGAGGAGGTGAGAGGGGAAAGGGAGAGAGAAGGAAAGGCAAAGGCCCTGTTGTGGAGGCCCTGGGGAGATTTACAGTTGTTCCTGAGCTGTCCGGGGCTGCTCAAAGCCCTGGCCCTCGCAGGCGGCCTCTGCCCCCCACCCCAGGAGGAAGGCCTCCCCCTTGTGCTCCACCAAGTTGTGGAGTACACAGCAGGCCTCCACCACCTCGGGGATATTCTGCTCCCTGACATCCAGGCGGGTGAGGAGGCAGCAGAACCATCCCTTCAGACACCCATGGGCGCACTCCACCTGCACACAAGCTCTGTTGAAGCAGACATTAAAAATGTCCTTTGTGTAATCCAGCTGGCTGGTATAGGGGTGCATTAGCCAGGGCATTAGTGAGTATACCGCATCCCCCACTATGCACACTGGCATAGTCAGGTCACCCACCAGAAACTCCCGGCAGGGGAAAAAAGTGCCCGCCTCCAGCTGGGCACACAGGCTGGAGTTCCTAAAGACTCGGGCATCCACAACAGACTATCCAATAGGTTCTTGGACTGCATTAAAGTCTTTTTATTTCAGAAGGTTAAAAAAGCTACTGGGGGGAAGCTGGTCTAGATTTGATTTTAACAAATAGGGAAGAACTGGTTGAGAATTTGAAAGTGGAAGGCAGCTTGGGTGAAAGTGATCATAGAATCATAGAGTTCATGATTCTAAGGTATGGCAGAAGGGAGAACAGCAAATTAGAGACAATGGATTTCAGGAAGGCAGATTTTGGTAAGCTCAGAGAGCTGGTAGGTAAGGTCCCATGGGAAGCAAGACTAAGAGGAAAAACAACTGAAGAGAGTTGGCAGTTTTTCAAAGGGACATTATTAAGGGCCCAAACGCAAGCTATTCCGCTGCGTAGGAAAGATATGGCAAAACCAGGAGATCTTGCATGACCTAAAAATAAAAAAGGAGTCATATAAAAAATGGAAACTAGGACAAATTACAAAGGATGAATATAGGCAAACAATACAGGAATGCAGGGGCAAGATTAGAAAGGCAAAGGCACAAAACGAGCTCAAACTAGCTACAGGCATGAAGGGAAACAAGAAGACATTCTATAAATACATTAGAAGCAAGAGGAAGACCAAGGACAGGGTAGGCCCATTGCTCAGTGAGGAGGGAGAAACAGTAACAGGAAACTTGGAAATGGCAGAGATGCTTAATGACTTCTTTGTTTCGGTCTTCACCGAGAAGTCTGATGAAGGAATGCCTAATGTAGTGAATGCTAGTGGGAAGGGGGTAGGTTTAGAAGATAAAATAAAAAAAAAAAAATAAAAATCACTTAGAAAAGTTAGATGTCTGCAAGTCACCAGAGCCTGATGAAAAGCATCCTTGAATACTCAAGGAGCTGATAGAGGAGGTATGTGAACCTTTAGCTATCATCTTTGGAAAATCATGGAAGACAGGAGAGATTCCAGAAGACTGGAAAAGGGTAAATATAGTGCCCATCTATAAAAAGGGAAATAAGAACAACCCAGGAAACTACAGACCAGTCAGTTTTACTTCTGTGCCAGGAAAGATAATGGAGCAAGTAATTAAGGAAATTATCTGCAAACACTTGGAAGATAATAAGGTGATAGGGAACAGCCAGCATAGATTTGTAAAGAACAAATCATGTCAAACCAATCTGATATCTTTCCTTGATAGGATAGCAAGTCTTGTGGATAGGGGAAAGGCGGTGGACGTGGTATACCTAGACTTTAGTAAGGCATTTGATATAGTCTCACATGATATTCTTATCAATAAACTAGGCAAATACAACTTAGATGGGGCTACTATAAGGTGGGTGCATAACTGGCAGGATAACCGTTCTCAGAGAGTAGTTATTAATGGTTCACAATCCTGCTGGAAAGGTATAACAAGTGGGGTTCCACAGGGGTCTGTTTTGGGACTGGTTCTGTTCAATATCTTCATCAACGATTTAAATATCGGCATAGAGCGTACTTTTATTAAGTTTGCAGATGATACCAAGCTGGGAGGGGTTGCAACTGCTTTGAAGGACAGGGTCATAATTCAAAATGATCTGGACAAATTGGAGAACTGGTCTGCGGTAAACAGGATGAAGTTTAATAAGGACAAATGCAAAGTGCTGCACTTAGGAAGGAACAATCAGTTTCACACATACAGAATGGGAAACGACTGTTTAGGAAGGAGTACAGCAGAAAGGGATCTAGCGTTTATAGTGGACCACAAGCTAAATATGAGTCAACAGTGTGACACTGTTGCAAAAAAAGCAAACATGATTCTAGGTAGGTATGCATTCATAGGAGTGTTGGGAGCAAGACACAAGAAGTCATTCTTCTGCTCTACTCTGAGCTGATTAGGCCTCAGTTGGAGTATTGTGTCCAGTTCTGGGCACCACATTTCAAGAAAGATGTGGAGAAATTGGAGAAGATCCAGAGAAGAGCAACAAGAATGATTAAAGGTCTAGAGAACACGACCTATGAAAAAAGACTGAAAGAATTAGGCTTGTTTAGTTTGAAAAAGAGAAGATTGAGAGGGGACATGATAACAGTTTTCAGGTATCTAAAAGGGTGTCACAAGGAGGAGGGAGAAAATTTGTTCTTCCTGGCCTCTGAGGATAGAACAAGAAGCAATGGGCTTAAACTGCAGAAAGGGAGGTTTAGGTTCGACATTAGGAAAAAGTTCCTAACTGTCAGGGTGGTTAAACACTGGAATAAATTGCCCAGGGAGGTTGTGGAGTCTCCATCTGTGGAGATATTTAAGAGTAGGTTAGATAAATGTGTCTCAGGGATAGACAGTACTGGGTCCTGCCATGAGGGCAGGGGACTGGACTCAATGACCTCTCGAGGTCTCTTCCAGTCCTAGTATTCTATGATTCTATGATCGTGAGCCCTACCCGAACAACCCACGTAAATGTTTGTGAAGTGGTCCCTGTGGTCCACCAGGGCCTGCAGGACGACAGAGAAGTAGTCTTTTCGGTTGACAAACTGGGCTACTTGATGTTCTGGGACCCAGATGGGGATGTGCATGCCGTCAATTACTCCCGCACAGTTGGGGAACCCCAGGACAGCAAATCCACCCACGGTGGCCTCCAGGTCCTGCAGCCAGATGACTCTGCACAGCAGCAGGGAGTTGGTGGTCCAGACGACCTGCAGAAGGACAGACAGAAATACACAAAACTGAGAATGAGAGAGGGGTTGTGTTTTCCCAGTGGGACATGGCTGCTCCCCTACTGGCCCCCAAACCGCACAGGAGCCCCCTCCTGTGAGCCCATGCCTGCCTCCTCCCCCCGACCAGGCCAGTTTGCCTGGGTCTGGTGGGCTGGGGCAGCCAGAGTGGAGCACCTGCAGCCAGACAGACTGATGAGGAAGATCTCGGGATCCACTTCCATCTGGAAGAGGACCCCTGCTTGAAGCAGGCACTGCAGGGAGTGTACCATGGCCCTGGGGGTCTGTCACATGCCCATGGGCAGCTCCAGCTCCATAGCACAGGGCAGAGTAGTGGAAAGCTGTGTTGTCCCCAAAAAAGCAAAGGGCAAACACAGCAGGCACTGCTGAAGCTTAGGTTTGACAAAGAGGCTAGCAAGCAGGCAGCAGAAACAGAGAAGCGGCTGTCCAGGGGGTCCCTTTAAGCAAGTGTCTCTGGAGGGCTCTGGCAACAGCACTCAAGAGCAACAGATGACTTCTAGCCCAGCTAGAACCCATTCCGGGTGGCTTTATGTGCAGGAGAACATCCAACAGTGTGGACGCTCTCTTGCGCAAAAGCGATGCGCTTTGAGGTGTGGATGCGTTTTTGCAGAAGAAGTTTTTTCACAAAACCTTTTGCTCAAGAGGCTTCTTCCTCAAAAACCCTGCAGTGTAGATGAAGCCTAAAGGTAATATTGGACCTTTTCAAATCAGGTTATTTTTTATGTCTGTCATTTTGATGCATTTAGGTAACAGGGATTCTTCACATGTGCATGCTACTCTGTATGTGCCTACGCCAAGCATAGCGTGCGCACAGGGTGTGCCGGGTGTGCACAGTCATACCCTAATGTTTCAAAGGGCCACCCGTGGTGCGGGGGCATGAGCCCCCGCACTAGAAGGAACACCGCTTCGGCGCTCTGGGGAACGGGCGCCGCGCCGGATTTGCTATGCATGCACAGCTGCGCGGTCAAAACCGGCGGGTCTTAGGACCCCGCGGAAAGAGGTGTCAGCCGAAGGTCAGGGCAGTGTGTGTGTGTGTGTGTGACACCCAAGTCTTTAACTGCTAAGGCACAAGGCCCCGTCGCAGCGGGCAGTCTAGGAGAGACTGAAGGGAGCCCCAAACAAAAGTTTAACGTCCGTGCCTTTACCGCTAGGATCGGGATCCCTTCGCGGAGGGCAGCCAACAGGCTGACAAACGCCCCAGAGTTTACAGGAAGAGCTTATTACATCTCAGATTTCAGCTGCTAGGATACAGGATCCCTTCGCAGCGGGCAGTCTAGGGAAGACTGAGAGATGCCCCAACGGATCTGTCACCTGGGAGTGACACGATCCAAATGCCCAAGCTCTTTCTATACCTGTCCCTTATGACCGGCTGAAGTTCTTTTAAATTGTGCTTGGTTCTGTTACAGCAACTGAAGGAGTTGGGTTAAAGCTTAAACAGTTACAGGTTTATTGAAGAAAACTTATAAAACATGTGGTTACAATGGCTATTGCTCTACTTCTTAACTGCTAGCAAATATAGATCTTAAAAAAAAATGGTTACAAAGAATAAAGAAGATAGAAAATAATGGTACCAAGTGACAGCTTAATCTTTAAAGAGCTCTATCCTATGCATGCACTAAAACAAAAGGACACATACGGGTACAATTTTTACCCCCTTCTGCATCGCTCGGTCCCAGCGTGTCAGGCCAGGATCGGTCCCTCAATTCCTCGGAAAGACGAAAATACGAGGTGGGCATCCCCCGTGGACCTGGGGAGGCAATGCAGTTAACCCGACCAGCAGGAAAAGGGTGGATTGGCACTCAAAGTGAGTGTGCTGCTGGACCCATCTTTATACCCATGGGGTCACATATTTCTCTTTCTTATCTGTGATGCCAAATGGTGCTGGCCTATCTTTTGTGACACGCCAGCTCTTACAAGGGAGTTGTGAACTTAATTTACACTTGTAAGAGAGAGATAACTAAATTGGGGAGTACTGGACATTCTTTTCTCAGTGGGAGATTCCTCTCCCAGGGACGGTTGTGTGTGATCGTATCAACATAGGTGCCAGCTCCGGCAGTTCTCGCAGCCTCGAGGTCAGTTTATTGGTTTGATCACTCTCTCATGTCTATATTTTCCAGCTTACTCAGTGTCAGAATTGAGCCGGCATATCTGGGCCTCTTGTGTCAAGGCCTTCAAAGACTATGCTGATTTTATTGCTCCTTCTCTGCCCTGTATACAGGTACCTCAGAGGGCAAACAAGATTGCTGTGATTGGGGGGGGGGGACATGTCTGGCTACATTCCACCCCCTGATACGACACACCACGTCCCGGGAATGCAAGATGGTGGCATGCCAGCACCTCTTGCCCACCTTGGAGGAATCTAAAAATACCCAATGGCCTGATCAGAGGATTTGGGATTGAGGAATTGGCTAGGGCCCTTCTCTAATGCTGTATACCAAATGTGCGCAGAAGAGATGGTTGCATTAACAAAGCATTTCACAACACACAATATTATACAAAAGGCAATTACTACAATTAAAATAATTAAAACAGTGGTTATGATAGAATGCAGGAAAGGAGTTAAGGAGAGTCCCAGCTGTTGGGCTAACCAACTTAGCCATGAGTTTTCTCCATCTTTGGTTACAGCATGCAACACTTTAACTGCATCTTTTATGGCAGACACGTCTTGTTCAATCTGCCCTGAATGGTTTACATAAAAACAACAAGACTGATTGATTACAGCACATACCCCTCCTTGTTGAGCCAAAATTGCATCTAATGCTATCCTATTTTGTAGGGCAAAGCGGGCTACTGATTGAATCTGTTCGTTGAGTAGGCCCAGGGCATCTGCAGTGTGGTTGAAGGCTATTTCCAGCTGCCCTGATACATTTACTAAGGCTTGTTCAAGCTCAGCTACTTCAAGCCAAGGCAAAAATGCACGGGTAAATCTGTGAAATCCTGTGGGGCGTTCTATGAGAGGGTTAGGGTAAATTTTCTTCTGGATCGGTGTAGGAAGCTTCCAAGGTTGGTAATACCTGGAGCTGTGATGTGTGGGTGTACTGTTAATCCTCCGGGCACAGCGTGTTCCAAGGAGCACCGTCCTGTCCAGCCTACTGGCAGGTACTTATAAGCCTTTTTTCCACAAATGAAAAATAGCCCAGGTTCCCTGTTAAGGATAGGGGAATATGGTCCCTTATACTACCCCTTTCCCAGGGGCATTTTTTTGGAGGCATGGTACGCAACACAGTAGCTGCTATTAGTGATGGAACACTGGAGAGCGATTAACAGATCCTGTAAGATCTGGTCTGGTCGAAAAAGATTTGTCGTAGCGCACTGGCCAGGTAGCAGGCTATCGCTATTTACCAGTGTAGGATTATAGATGTGTCCAGCACTAGGGACCATAAAGAGGGAATTACTGTACCAGGCACTGCTCTCTGGATACTCACTGAAGTTTAGGGGGGCAATGGTGGCATTGCTAATGCCAAACAAAGGTCTGTGACCAAGGGAGACATTAATAATCTTCCCCCAGCAGTTTAGTGTTTCTCGATGGGTGTGTTTATCCTGGTGTGGGTACATATCCCAGGCCCCTGACTTCTTATTAAAGGTTATAATGTGGGTACATTGGTGATCTTGGAAGCTATCTGAGGTTCGCTGCCTTCCTTGCTTTCAAAACAGATGGGATACATGTCTGTGGAGGTTCCAGTTACATACTCTACCGGCTTACCCCATACCGTCTGTTGCCACTTCCCTTGCCACCCCCCAGAGTCATTTTTAGGAGTGCGGTGGTCGTCGTCATTGAACCACACCGGTCCCCATCAGAAAATGTCACTCTTGTTCCACCAGTCGTTTGGGCTGAGAGGGACAAACTCGATTCCCAGTCCAGTGGATGAATCGAGCAAGGTACACATCCAACAGTTCGTGGCCCCCAGCGGCAGAGGCGATGGTTTGAATAGCACCTTTGAGTGGATGTTCTGGTACAGCAGCAACAGTTGCGACGAGGATGGGAACCATGGCCAGTTGGAGCACCATGTCTTGCTTCAGCTTAGGTTTTCCCACAAAGTTCAGTCTATGACTAACAATAGCCATTGCAGGCATCGCAGCAATAAGTGATGTATATTCAAAAAGTTCATAGCAGCTTCCCGGATTTAAGTCAGCATTGGGGAGGGTCCATTCCACTGGAGCACTGTCCGGGATCATTGCCTCAGTTTCCTGGAATAAAACATAAGGTCAGCCGGTCTTGGATACAATCTAAGCCTCAGTAATGGTTATTGGCGTTAGTTCCGCATCTGCAGTCGTCCAGACTCCTTTTCCCTTATAGGAGTGCAGTACACGTGTTTGTGTCCCCAAGCTGGGGTGTTTGATTACCACAGTGTCTCCAGGTGCATATTTAGAGTCTTTGAATGGTACAGTGGGGCTAGGAGGGGCTCTCCCTGTAGGAAAGAATCCCTTGCTGATCGGACTGCCCATAGGGGTCTGCCGATTGTTTAGTCTCTGCACCACAGTATCCAGTCTGTTTCCCCATTTGCCATCTGTAGGCCTCAAGTGGGATTTTAACAGTCCATTCCAGCATTCGACTATGCCATTAGACTGGGGTCGATACGGGAGGTGAAAAGTCCACTGGACTCCGTTGCGGAGGGCCCACTCATTTACCAGCTTGTTTTTAAAATGTGAGCCATTATCAGATTGGATTTCCTGGGGTATTGGGACAAGGGTTATTAAGCGGTTCAATCCCATTATTGTAGACAACCCTGTTGCCACTTGAGTTGGGTAAGCAAACCCAATTCCTGAAACAATTTCTACTTCAGTTAAAACATACTTCCATCCCTGCTTACCAACAGGAAGTGGACCAATGTAATCGACTTGCCAGGTTGCCCACAGTACCTTTCCATCTCTTAGTCTGGCAAATCGTTGCCCTTCTGTTATGTGTTTCCTGAGCTCAGCACAAAGGGTGCAAGCTTGGACCAGATTTCTGGCCTGTTTGTGGGTGATAGGCCACCCTCTGACATGTGCCTGCCGCACCAGTTCGTTGCTTCCTGTGTGTCCCAAGGTTTCATGCAGCCAAATGTACAGGCGGTTCCAATCCACCTGGACAGCAGAAATCTGTGCTATTGCATCAGCTAGGTTTTGAGCCGTGCGGTCGGGGTGTTGTTCTTTTGGTGAGCTGCCACATGGCCTATGCTTAAGGCATGTTGGGTTGCATGCTGGTATATCCATTTCCAATACTTCAATCCCCAAACGGGCTTTCCCCCTGTTTCCCAATTATTCTTTTTCCAGTTAGTGATCCACTGAGTGGTTCCAGCCCATACAGCATAGGAGTCAGTGTAAATAGTAGTGGCACCGGCCTCACAAGCTAGTTTAATTGCTGCCAGCTCTGCGAGCTGAGCTGACCCCTCTATGTCTACAGTCAGGGGCACAGCGGATGTGTCTGCTGAAACCGCAGCAGCCTTCCCTGTCCACTTTCCCTTCACTATCTTGACGCTGCCGTCTGTAAATCATACTCCCTCGGGTTGTGATGGGTTAAATGGAGCTGCGTCCTTGATAGGAGGCTGCTGTGGGGGTTGGCGGTACTCCTCAGGCATTCCCACCCTCCACAGGGATTCTTTAATCATGGTGGGGGTTTTGTGCAGTGTCTGCCCCACCTACCCTGTGGTATAAATAGAGTGCCCATCTTTGCACAATCATTTTTTGGGCTACGCCCGGTGGCAACTCCTTTCCCTCCAATATAGGCTTAATGATTGGGAGAGGAGTGTGAAGTGTTATGGCCTGAGCTTGGGTTAGCTCCTCTGTTTCCCTTAGGGCCGTGTAGGCTGCTAAGAGTACTTTTTCATAAGGCGAGTAATTTGACTGTGACCCCTGCCATGACTTTGAGCCAAATTGTATAGGGCGGCGGGATACAGCTTCACCTTCCTGCCATAAAGCATAGGACATCCCTGTGTTTCCCACAGTGAGGTACAAGTGGAATGGTGCATTGGGGTGAATGGGACCCATGGACTGATAGGTGTGTATTTCGTTTATGAGCTGTCTCAGAGCTTCCTCATGGTTGGGGCCCCATTCCCATTCAGCATGTCTTCTGAGCAAATTATACAGTGGCCGGGCTATGACCGCAAAACCAGGTACATGTTTTCTCCAAAATCCCAGAACTCCAAGCAATTGTCTTAATTGTGTTTTATTCTCAGGGGATGGTGCCTGGCTAAGTTCCTGTATTGTCTCATTCGGGACCATCCTCCTGCCTCCCATCCACATAGTGCCTAGGAATTTCACCTCATGAGAGGGGCCTTGGCATTTGTCCGGTGGTAAATCCAAACCAAGACTTTCTAATGCTGTTCTCACTTGATTCATGGCTCCTTGGACCTCGTCAGAGGTATCTCCTCCTATTAAGATGTCATCTATGTACTGTAAAATTTGGACACTAGGTGGCAGGGTCAGGCCATCTAGAACCCTTGCCAGTGCCCCATGGCAAATTGTAGGAGAGTGTTTATAGCCTTGTGGCATACGGGTGAACGTATATTGGACCCCTTTCCATGTGAAAGCAAATTTTTTCTGGTCTGCAAGTTGCAGGGGAAACCATGAAAAACATATCTTTCACATCTAGTACAGCTAGCCACTGCTTGTTCCAAGTCTGTATACTGTTTACAATGTCGACCATGCTAGGGACCGCAGCCGTTAAAGGTCCCATGCTGCTGTTTAGTTTTCGATAGTCTCCATTTTCCATTGGGCTTCTTTACTGGCCATACTGGCGAATTATACGGGGAGGAGGTACGAATTAAGATTTCCCGTTTTTCCAAATCTTTAATCAGTTCAGAGACTGGAGCCATAGCTTCAGCTGGGTTACCGTACTGCTTCATTTTGGTTACAGTGGAAGGCGGGAGAGCGGGGGCTTGGGCCAGCAAATTAATCTTGAAGGAAGAGGTGTCTCTATCACCCAGAACAGTCACATGTGACTTAAAGCCAGCTCCAAAGGCCCATCTTTTTCCATTTATCACTCCCTCCCTTCCCCTTAAGATATCCATACCGAGTATGTTGGCGTTTCCAAGAACTATCTCATGCTTTTGGGGCTGTCTGTGGGATTTTAGGGGGATATCCAATTTTACTTTAACCAGGGGATAAGTTATAACAGTGCCATTTACTCCGGTAACTAATATTAGCTTTCGGCCAGAAGGTGGCGGGCCGTGAAAGTCTTCCTGCTTAATCATTGATATTTGAGCTCCAGTATCCACTAGAAAAGATACTGTGTGTTTATCATTTACAATTACTTGGATCCGGGGGTCGTTGCTGGGATTTTCCTCCCCTTTGAGCTCGTTTATGTGGAGGGGAGGCTGACCCCCACTATTCAGTTTCCCTGATCGAAACTGACCGGGGAAGGTGGCATCTCATGCAGTTGCTGTCGCAGTGTCGTGTAAGGGGTGTCTGTACCAGGAGGGGCACTAGGAATTACGTCAGCCCTCTCCGAGTCAGTTCTTTAAAAGGTGGTTAGGAGCTTTAATCTTTCAGTCGGTAATCCATGAATTACATCTCTGGGGTAGCGTAGGACTAAACACTGCCTCCAGAGTCTGTTTCGGAGCCCCTTTTCTTCCGGGGTTACCTCACGCCTGAGCTTAAAGCCCTCTGGTTTACCTTTGGGGTTTCCCCTCAGTTCCCGCACCTTGGCTTTAGCCGGCGGTACTTTGACTTCCCCAAACTACCGGAAATACTGTATCATCATTGTCAATAATCCTTGATAGGTGGCTGTAGGTACAGTTCGGGCGGTGTCCCGGAGACTTAGAGACATAGCCTTATGGGCACCAGGTGCTCCCTTCAGGAGCGGTCTGAGTTCATCTAGTTGGGCTTTTTTGTTCCCAGGGGTTTCCCGCCTCCTGTTCAGAGTCGGGTTTAATCTGATTTAACAGGCTGATAGTGGCTGCTATTTGCAGGGCTCGCTTAACTTCGTCTGCGTTTGACCACAGTGTAGTGGTGGGTTCGCCTCTGTCTGCCCGATAGATTCCTGCAGCCCATCTACAGGCCAAAACCCAAAGGGTCTTTGGACCTCGGTCGTCTGGGCAGCCAAGAAACACTCCAGCACCCAGATTGAGCCTATTGCACTCTGAGGAGGAGAAGTACGTGTGTCCGGCTCCGCTGTCCCATATGCGGACTAGCCAATCTATTATCCCTTCCTCGGGTCTCTTAGTAAATTCTGCCTGTATTTCCCGTAACTCTGCGGGCTTGTAGGACCGCGTAGTCTTTTGGGTCTGGCCCCTTTTCTTTTTCCTATCAATTTTAATTTTGGGATCGTGGCTGGATCCATCTTCTTTGTCTAAATCTGAGCAGTGTTCGCCCGAGCTACCGGGCTGGGAGACCTCCTCCTCCTGACTATCTGAATCCCCATCCCTATCTGACATCTGGAAGGTGACAATCGGCCTCATTTGAACTGGGGTTGCTTTCCTTTCGTTAGGCGAATAGGAAACTGATTCTCCATCAGAGGAATCCCAGATGTCTCCGTCCCATTCACCTGGATCTAGCCACAGAGCTGTTTCTACTTTGGCTCTGTTAATGCTTCGTGGCTTAGCTTCTAATTTCTCTCTGCGTGCAATCCCTTCCTTTTCTAACATTGGAAGGAGCCGTCCCTGTAGGTGCTCCATGTCCTTAGATAGTGTTCGCAGTTCTGGCACTGTTTCCGCAGTTCCTCTTTCTCCTTTTTAACCCTTTTCAACTCAGTTTCTAAGTTCCAGTAGCTAATGCAGGCTGCTTGCCAGGCACTCTTTAATAGCCAGAAAGCACCTTTCCCTTTCCCCTTCTTAATCTTACAAGCGGCTCGCCAGTTACAAAACTGTTCCCAGATCTCCTTTGACTGTCCCCAATCTTTCTCTAACATCTCTTTGTCCCATTTAGGGTTGCCCCATCCCTCTCGGGCAAACCCTTTCTCTATACAGCTAAAATCCATGTTTATCGTGACTGGCTTCATGTTGCTGTATATGAACCAGTAGCACAATCCTGCCGACTACACCAATTCTGTCAGGCGATGGTCAGGGCAGTGTGTGTGTGTGTGTGTGACACCCAAGTCTTTAACTGCTAAGGCACAAGGCCCCGTCACAGCGGGCAGTCTAGGAGAGACTGAAGGGAGCCCCAAACAAAAAGTTTAACGTCCGTGCCTTTACCGCTAGGATTGGGATCCCTTCGCGGAGGGCAGCCAACAGGCTGACAAACGCCCCAGAGTTTACAGGAAGAGCTTATTACATCTCAGATTTCAGCTGCTAGGATACAGGATCCCTTCACAGCGGGCAGTCTAGGGAAGACTGAGAGATGCCCCAACGGATCTGTCACCTGGGAGTGACACGATCCAAATGCCCAAGCTCTTCCTATACCTGTCCCTTATGACCGGCTGAAGTTCTTTTAAATTGTGCTTGGTTCTGTTACAGCAACTGAAGGAGTCGGGTTAAAGCTTAAACAGTTACAGGTTTATTGAAGAAAACTTATAACGCATGTGGTTACAATGGCTATTGCTCTACTTCTTAACTGCTAGCAAAAATAGATCTTAAAAAAAAATGGTTACAAAGAATAAAGAAGATAGAAAATAATGGTACCAAGTGACAGCTTAATCTTTAAAGAGCTCTATCCTATGCATGCACTAAAACAAAAGGACACATATGGGTACAATTTTTACCCCCTCTGCGTCGCTCGGTCCCAGCGTGTCAGGCCAGGATCGGTCCCTCAATTCCTCGGAAAGACGAAAATACGAGGTGGGCGTCCCGTGGACCTCGGGAGGCAATGCACTTAACCAGCAAGAAAAGGGTGGATTGGCACTCAAAGTGAGTGTGCTGCTGGACCCATCTTTATACCCATGGGGTCACGTATTTCTCTTTCTTATCTGTGATGCCAAATGGTGCTGGCTTATCTTTTGTGACGCCAGTTCTTACAAGGGAGTTGTAAACTTAATTTACACTTGTAAGAGAGAGATAACTAAATTGGGGAGTACTGGACATTCTTTTCTCAGTAGGAGATTCCTCTCCCAGGGACGGTTGTGTGTGATCGTATCAACATAGGTGCCAGCTCCGGCAGTTCTCGCAGCCTCGAGGTCAGTTTATTGGTTTGATCACTCTCTCATGTCTATGTTTTCCAGCTTACTCAGGGTCAGAATTGAGCCGGCATATCTGGGCCTCTTGTGTCAAGGCCTTCAAAAACTATGCTGATTTTATTGCTCCTTCTCTGCCCTGTATACAGGTACCTCAGAGGGCAAACAAGATTGATGTAACAGGGGGGGCCTGTCTGGCTACAAGAGGTGGCAGGGATGCAGCAACATCACCCCGCCACCCCATCAAGTGCAGTGAGTTTGAACCCCAGGCGGGGGGGGGAGGAAAGAGTAGGAGAGGTGGGGGGTGCTCCGGGCAGGGGATTGGGTGCAGCACGGCTGTCCCGTGGAGGAGGAGGGGTTGGGTCGGGAGCAGCATGGCTGGCCCGCGGGGGGGTCGGGCCCTGAGGGGCCACATGCGCGGGCTTCCCTACTCTGCAGGAGGGGGGGTCGGCCCCAAGGGGTCGCGTATGCGGCTTCCCTGCTCCGCGGGAGGGGAGAGGGAGTGCACAACGGGGCTTCCTTCCTCCATGGGGGGTCGGCCCCGGAGGCAGTGCGCAGCGGAGTCTTCCCTCCGAGGCTGGTGTAGGGGACTCCCTGCCCCACTGGCACCCTGCCCCAGAACTTTGTCCCCCACCCTCCTGCCCCCATTCCCTCTCCCCTTCCCCCAGCCACAGAACTGTCCCCCTGTCCCCCCTCTGCAGAAACCTGGCCCCCTGGCACCATGCCTCTCACTGCAGAAACTTGCCTCCTGCTGGCACCTTGCCCCCTGCTGCAGAAACCTGTCCCCTGCCCCCCCGCACCCTGTTCCCTCTCCCCTGCCCCCAGCCACAGAACCTTGCCCCCACTGGCACCCTTCCGTACCATGTCCCGTGCTCCCAACTGACTTTTCTGTGGGTCAGTGACCCCCTGACTCAAGACAGGTTCCCTGCCCTTCTCTTAAATAAAGACAATGCAGAAACTTTTTGTGTTTGACATAGTATTTTATTTAAAAATGAAGCCTGGCCAACAAACCCCCAATTGGGGCCAAGCCCCCATCTGGCCACAGCCACTCCTGCACTCCCCCATGCCCCACACCCTATATCTGTACACTGGAACCTCCCTGCCCTGAACCCCTCACATACCCCAACCCAAATCCCTGCACCCTCACATCCACAAACCAGTGGCTTGCTTAGTACCCCAACACTGCCTGGCCTGGAGCCCCCTCCCTGAGCCAGCGTCCCCTTCTCCACCTCCTCCTGCATCCAGATTTCCTCCCAAAGCTTGCACCCCTTCCCACACCCAAATCCCTCATTCCCATCCCAGAGCCTACACATCCTGTCCTCAACCCAGCAAGGGTATGGCTAGACTTCAGGAGTTTTTCAGGATTCTGGAGATATCTCAGAAAAACTCTTCTGCATCCAGGGATGCGTTTGTTCTTCTGCTTTTTTTAGTGGAAGAGCAAACATGATCTTTCAGTCACCCCTATATTCCTCTTTCCACGAGGAATAAGGGGGCTTCCAAAAGAAGGGGTTTTTCTGACATTTGGTCCAGTCTAGACAGGCCAAATATTGGAAAAACCTCTTCCTACAGAAGAATTGGGGGGGGGGGGGGGAAGCAGCAGTATAAGTATTGGGGATAGCAAGTGATGGAGAGGAGGAGAATAGAGAGGGTGGGGCTTCAAGGAAGGGGCAGTGTGGTAGATCTTGGCTTGTTCTGTCATTTAAAAAGTGATCTTGGGTGTAAAAAGGTTGGAGACCGCTGGAGTAGGGGGAGCACCAGAAGGGTGAAAGTCAGGGCGACCCTAGAACTCTGTTACAGACCAGCTGGCGGCTGCTGGAGGAGGAGGGAAAAATAGGGGGAAAGGGTCGGAGAGGAAGGGGCTTGTGCTGAGGGGAGGGGGGCAAGTCAGGAGAAGAAAGGGGAAGGCACCAAGGGACAGGATGGAGGAGAGACAAATGCCAGGGGGCCAAGTGGAGACAATGAGGAAAAGAGCAGGAGGGGAGGTGTCAGTGAGAGGGGACAGGATAATGCTGGGAGAGGAGAGGGGAAGGGCTTTGGAGGCTAGAGGGGAGAAGGGGAGGTGCCGGGAGAAGGCTTGAAAGAAGGGGTGGGCATGAGGAAGGCGGGGATGGAGCAAGGCATGTGTGGGAGAACGGGGACAGAGGGTGGTGAGGGGGTGGGCATCAGGGAAAAAGGGGACAAGGGCAGTGAGGGAAGGGGGAGGCACCAGGAGGGTGCAGGGGTAAGGGAAGGTGCAGGTGCCAGGAGATTCTGGGGGTGAAGCAGAAGGGCAGACACCTGCAGGGGAGGGACCAGCACCAGAGGAGAGAGGCAGGGCAGGTGTGTAGTGGGAGGTGTTAGGAGAGGGGATGAGGAGGGGTAGGTCATATGATCAGAGTGGGGCTCCTGGAGGAGTGGGCACGGGGGGGAGAGAAGGGCAGGTCGCAGGAATGCTGAGGGCAGTGAAAAGGGCAGGAGTCAGGACAGCAGAGGTGGGTGAGGGGTTGCAGGGAGGGAGCAGGCACCAGGGGAGCTGATGGAGCTAGGAGAGGAGACATGGCAGCAGAGGGAAAAGGTAGAGGTTTATAAGGTATTTATTAATAACTTGGGTGCCACAGTGGCACATCCAAACAAGCCACAAACTCAGTACTGATGCACAACACAAAATTTATTCTGCTCATGGGAGGAAACTCTTAGAGGGAATACTTCCCCCCCAGCCTCTCTGCCCCCCCGAGTTAATGTCACACACATTGGGTTAATGCAATTGCAGGATAGTTGCATGAGGGGGGTTTGGTGGGGGCCAAACTAATCCCTATTGGTAGGAGGATGGTGGGAAAAGTCCTTGGGGGAGGAGGGTCACATGACACCTTTTACTTCTGGTCATGTGTCCATATTGCACCGAGAGTGTTACCTCCAGAGGCGTGGCTAATGGGAGTCAGGGGGTGTGGCTAATGGGGCTCAGGGGGTGTGGCTAATGGGGGTCAAAGAGTACATTTTTAAAAAATTCTTTGGGTGCACACCCTAATGAAATGTGCTGCGCATGCCTATGACGCCAAGCAAAGTCACCAGATAGTTTCAATGGTACCTGTTGGGGCTGCTCAAGTGCCCTCTGCTGCCATGCACTGTGATGGTCGCTGAAACTGCTTTCCTTGCATTCAGAAGCTCTCTCTCGATCTTTTATTCTGACTGTGTACAGTCAGTTTTATTGAAGTTTAGTAAATTGGTTAGTTGTAGTGTTTTTGTGAAGTTTTTATAAGATCTGTGCCAAGGGTTGCTTCAGTCACCAGACTTTAAGCCTTACACCTCCTGTAACAAAGCCATGACCCTGAATGATCTGCACTCAAGCTGCCTGAAGTATCTGGGACAAGCTCATGTCTGGGACTGTTGTCAGATCTGTAGGGACTTCAGTCCTCACACAAAAAAATGGATTAGGAGGCCAGTCTGAAGCTTGCTCATGGAGGCAGCATTGAGATTTCCATCTGAGCCAAGCTGATGAGTCAGCCCTGGATATATCAGTAAGGGAGCTCCTGCTTACTGTATGGAGTCCCAGCACTAACCGCCATCCCCACTGCCTATAAAAAGGCATAAGAAACAGCCAGCCAAGAGAGAGCAATCCCTGGCACCAAAGGTTGCCGGGCATGAGGATCAAAACAAAGTATCATCTAAGCCCTCTCCTTAGTACTGCATCCCTCTCCTCAGTACTGCAGAACTCAGCACTGTTGACTCTGGCACTTACTGAGTCCAGTACCAGAAGAGCTTTCTATATCTGCACCATCACATACTGCTGATGCTCCCGTGGAACCAACAACATTGGAGATACATGCCTCTGTGAGAAACCACCTCTCACTGCAGTTACATCATCACTGGCAGTACAGGCATCAGTATTATTGTGTGATGGCATGTCAGGGGGGTCCCCGACCCTGTACCCCCATCCGCAGCCAGATATGACTCTCAGTCAACCAGTAGAGTAGAAGGTTTATTGGTTCACAGGGACACAGCATAGCAGAGGATCAATGTTAGCACAGGCACCGAGAGCAGACAGCCTTACTCCTCTCGGGGAGAAGGGGCTCCTGAGCCCTTCACCCCCTTCTCTGCTCTAAGCCTCCTCACTCATCCTAGCCCATCTGAGACTGACCCCACTCCCAGGCCTCGTTCCCAGGCTGGTGACAGCCCCCGCCTATATCCTTTGTCTCTCTTCCTGGGAAAGAGTTGTTATCTTCTAAGTCTGACCCCCAGATGTCTGGGCCCAATACACATCTGGAGTGACTCATCGGGAATCACACATAACACAATACAGCCAGGCAGAAACACAGGATTACAAAAGAAGACACTTCACCAAAGAATCAATGCACATAAAACAGACATCAGGCTCTCTCACAGAGAGAAAACTGTTGCTTGCCATTTTAACCAGACTGACCATTCTCTCAATGACCTTAAAACATGCATATTTCTTCAAAGAGATTTTAACTCCAGACTTCAAAGAAAAGCCTCAGAACTGTCATTCATGCTTAAATTTGACACTTTACGTATGGGTCTTAACAAAGATGCTAATTATCTCACCCATTACAAAGATAGTTTCCCCAATTATCACCCCTAATGTCATTACCTCACAGACACTAACCGTCCCCCCACACCCCTCCTCTTCTTAAATCTGATTTGTCAATTTTATATGTGTTCACTTTTTTTTTATTGTATAACTTTGGTATATATGGTCGTGCCAATTTTCTTCCACAAATTGATCTGAGGAAGTGGGTCTGGCCCATGAAAGCTCATCACCTAATAAACCATCTTGTTAGTCTTTAAAGTGCTACATAGTCCTGTCTTTTTTTCAGCTAGACCAGACTAACACGGCTGCATCTCTATCACTATCTACATGTTTTGTTAGTCATTAAAGTGCTACCAGACTATTTGTTGTTTTTTAAGTTTTTCCTTGATGGTGTCCACCGCCAATGAGAAAGAGAGAGATGGTCATCAAGGGATAACCCTTGAGTCAATAGTATGCCCTTGTAGCCAAGAAGGCTAATGGTATATTGGGGTGCATTAGTAAGAGCATTTCCAGCAGATCTAAAGAAGTGATTATTCCCCTTTATTCAGCATGGTGAGGCCACATCTGGAGTATTTCATCCAATTCTGGGCCCCCAATTATAGAAGGGCTGTGGATGCACTGGAGAGAGTCCAGTGGAGGGCAATAAAAATGATTAAGGGGCTGGATCACATGACCTATGAGGAGAGGCTGAGGGATTTGGGCTTATTTAGTCTACAGAAGAGAAGAGTGAGGGGGGACTTGAGAACAGCCTTCAATTACCTGAAGGGGAATTCCAAAGAGGATGGAGAGAGACTGTTCTTAATGGTGACAGATGGTAGAATGAGGGGAAATGGTCTCACATTGCAGTGCGGGAGGCCTAGGTTGGATATTAGGAAAAACTATTTCACTAGGAGGGTGGCGAAGCACTGGAATGTGATACCTATGGAGGTGGTGGAATCTCCATCCCTAGAGGTTTTTAAGTTCCATCTTGTCAAAGCCCTGGCTGCAGTGATTTAGTTGGGATTAGTCCTGAGGTTTCTTCAAACCCTATGATTCTATGAACCCCCACATCAAAGGGTTCACTGAGATTAGATTTGTTTGGTAGGAAAGTTTATTCTATCTGGAGGTTGCAACTCAAAATTGCAAATCAGCAGGTGCTAACGGGCATGTGTGATTTTGACATATGCAAAAAATTCAAAGACTTGCTCCCACAAGAGGCAGGCAAGAGTTCTCAGTAGTGGAAGAAGGGAAATCAGTGGCAAGGATCTTTTTACAAGCAATACTGGATACAGCTGTCTCAGCTGCCAGGTCCGTCGCTTCAGTTGCCATGTGCAGGACAGCTACAGTCATTAGAGCTCCCTCATGAGGTCTAATGGGAGATGTTTCACTGTTCGGAGAAAACAGATGGAAAGTTTAATGAGCTAAAAGACTCAAGAACCACACTAAGTCCCTTGGGTTATACACTCTAGTCCCTTCAAGGAAGCATTGTAGGCCTCAACAACCCATTCTCTACCCCAGCTCCTCATCAGGACTTGCAGAGGAAGAAAACTTGGATGTTTAGCTATAGGCCACCATCCCATCCTATCGCAACATCAATGCCTCCCCAATCCAGACATCCAGGGGGTTCTAATGAGGCAATTTGATGGGATGCTCAAGGATACCATACCAGATTTTGTGATAGCAGATCCTGTTTCGCCTTTATTTGCAAACCACCTTTTCCACTTCCTCAGTGTCTGGTCCTGTATAACCATGGACTGTTGGTTGTTGAGCACAGTGGAATTGGGATATACTATACAGTTTATTCCTACTCCTCCTTCCCACCCGCCCCCTTCCTCTTCAGAGACCCCTCTCCCAAAGAACTTCAAATCCAGATTCAATCTCCACTTCGGGTTGGAGTCATGGAAAAAGTTCCTTAGACTTTTAAGAAAGAAGGGGTTCTACTCCCAGTATTTCCTAACACAGAAAGCCAAGCAAGGTCTCAGATTTATTTTTGACCCACATCAACTCAACAACACTCAAGAAAATAAAGCTCTGCATAGTCACTCTGACATTCATTATCACTTCTGTGGATTCCAGGGGCCGTTTACACCACTCTTGATTTAAGAGATGCTTATTTTCATGTGGTAATATATCAGGGATGCAAAAGATTCCTCAGATTTGTGGTGAACTATGCACACTACCAATTCACAGTTCTCCCATTCAGGCTGTTTGCAGCTCCTCGGGTGTTTACAAAATGTATGGCAGTAAGAGTGGCTTTCTTGAGAAGCTTAAAAAACAACAAATACTCTGGTAGCACTTTATAGACTAACAAAACATGTAGATGTTATCATGAGCTTTCATGGGCACAGCCCACTTCTTCAGATGACCAGAGTTTTGAGTTTAGGATGTTCAGATCCAAAATGAAAAGGGGAGAAGGGAGACAGGGGAAGGAAGAAAATGGAAGGGGGCGGGAAACAAGAAGCAGAGGGTATGTAAATATCAAAGGGAAAACCAAACAGGCAAAACTGGTAATCTATAAGCACCTAAAAATTGGATAGTTAAAAGAAGCAGATAAGGAACATAGGATAGCAATTAGAGAGGAAGCGTACTAACACAAGAAACTACACAGACTGTTGGCACCTTCATTGTTTGTTTGGTTGATAATGTCCCAGCCATCCATTATCTCAATTGAGGCCATAGGTGTGAGAATTAAATTTGTGGATGAATTGTAATTCCAACCCTTCTCTGTGTATGTGGCTTGTAGAATTGGTCTGTAACAAGACAGCCACTTGGAGTTCTTTTAAAGTGTGACCAGGTAGATTAAAGTGTTCCCCAACAGGTTTCTGCATGTTCCCTTTACAGATATCAGATTTGTGTCCATTGATTTTTTCCTGTAAGGACTGTCCAGTTTGTCCAATATATATAGCAGTGGGGCATTGCTGGCATTTGATGACACAGATCAAATTACTGGATGTGCAGTTAAATGAGCCTCTGATTTGGTAGCTTATGTTGTTGCCTCTAGTAATGAATTTGATTGTATAGATATGTGGGCAGAGTTGGCATAGTGTTTGGTTGCAGGGCTGGGTTCCTGGATGTTTATGATGTGGTTGTGTAGCATGGTTACCGGAAAGAATTCGTTTCAGGTTGGGGGGTTGTCTGTAAGCAAGAATAGGCTTTTCCCCCAAGGCTTCTGAGAGTAAGGGATCATTTTCCAAGATAGGTTGCAGATTGTGTATAATGCGTGGGAGGGGTTTGAGTTGTGGATTGTAGGTAATAACAAGTGGAATTCTGTTATTTTCTCTTTTGTCTGTCTTGGAGTACTTCATGTCTGGGTACTTTTTTGGCTCCATCAGTCTGTTTTTTCACTTCTCCAGGTGGGTATTTCAGTTTTAGGAATGTTCTATAAAGATCTTGTAGGTCTTTGTCTCTGTGGGATCAGAGCAACTCCAGGTGTATCTTAGGTATTCGCTGTATACAATAGATTGAGGAATGTGTCTGGGATGGAAGCTGGAGGCTGGACATCCTAAACTCAACACTCCAGTCATCTGAAGAAGTGGGCTGTGCCCACGAAAGCTCATGATACCATCTACACGTTTTGTTAGTCTATAAAGTGCTACCAGACTATTTGTTGTTTTTTAAGTTTATCCTGTACAGATTAACTCGGCTACCCCCTGAAGTTTCTTGAGAAGGTTAGGGATACAAGTCTATCCCTACCTGAATGACTGGCTAGTCAAGGGCCAGTTCATGGCTCACATAGCATCCAACGTTTAGTGCAGAGGATAAAGATTAGTGGAGTGACCAGACCAGGGCCTACCTCCCAGAGAAATGTTTCCAATTAGTCAGATTTTTTATAATAAGACACCTCAAATCTCCTATCACAAAATCCTGAAAGTGTGTAAGGATTCTGGGTCACATTATCTTATTCACATACATGGTACAACACACACGACTGCACCTCAGACACCTCCAGGCATGACTGGCCTTAGTGTATTCACCAAACCATCTCCATCTGCATGCTGTACTCCTAATACCTCCTGGGGTTCTTATTTCTCTAAATTGGTGACTAGATCCTCTCATGGTTTACGTGGGCATTCCTTTTATACATAAGATCAGCCTTACTGGGTCAGACCAAAGGTCCATCTAGCCCAGTATCCTGTCTGCCGACAGTGGCCAATACCAGATGCCCCAGAGGGAGGGATCACAATAGGGAATCGTCACGTGATCCCTCCCTTGTCACCCATCTCCAGAGAAACAGAGGTTAGGGACATCATTCCTACCCATCCTGGCTAACAGCCACTGATGGACTTAACCTCCATGAATCTATCTAGCTCTTTTTTGAACCCTGTGAAAGTCCTAGCCTTCATCACAAGGAGTACCACAGGTTGTCTGTGTGCTGAGTGAAGAAAATTTTTTTAAACCTGCTGCCTATTAATTTCATTTGGTGACCCCTAGTTCTTATGCTATGGAATTAAGTAAATAACTTTTCCTTATTCACTTTTTCCACACGAGTCATGATTTTATAGACCTCTATCATATCCCCCTTTAGTCGCCTCTTTTCTATGCTGAAAAGTCCAAATCTTTTTAATCTGTCTTCATATGGGACTCATTCTAAACCCCTAATCATTTTTGTTGCCCTTTTCTGAACCTTTTACAATGCCAATATATCTTTTTTGAGATGAGGCGATCGCATCTGTAAGCAGTATTCAAGATGTGGGTGTACCATGGTTTTATATAGAGGCAATAAGATATTCTCCGTCTTATTCTCTATCCCTTTTTTAATGAGTCCTAACATTCTATTTGCTTTTTTGACTGCCGCTGCACACTGAGTGGATGTTTTCAGAGAACTATCCACAATGACTCCAAGATCTCTCTCTTGAGTAGCTGTAGCCAAATTAGTCCCCCTCATATTGTATATGTAGTTGGGATTATTTTTTTCAATGTGCATTACTTTACATTTATCAACATTATCAGGGCTCGACGAGCGGCTGCGAGCCCCGCTCGCCAGCCACGCAGTTCTGCGCTCTGCGCATGCGCAGATCGCTCTGCGCCAGCTCTTCCGGGGTGTAATCTACTCGTCACGGGTGAGTACATTACATTGTTTGTCGAGCCCTGAACATTATATTTCATTTGCCATTTTGTTGCCCAATGGTCTTAACTATTTTGAGCAGGTTGATATCATCTGCAAATTTTGCCACCTCACTGTTTACCCCTTTCTCTAGATCATTTATCCCATGACAACTTACTTTACATAAGAGTCTTTGGTGAGGGACCTTGTCAAAGACTTTCTGGAAATCTAAGTATACTATATCCACTGGATTCCCCCTTGTCCATATGTTTGTTGACCCCCTCAAAGAACTCTAACAGATTAGTAAGGTGTGATTTCCCTTTACAGAAACCATGTTGACTTTCCCCCAACAAATTATATTCATCCATGTGTCTGACAATTTTATTCTTTACTATAGTTTCAACAAATTTACCCGGTACTGACGTTAGACTTACCAGTCTGTAATTGCCAGGATCACCTCTGGAGCCCTTTTAAAATATTGGCTATCTTCCAATCATTAGCTATCTTCCAATCATTAGCTATCTTCCAATCATTAGGTACAGAAGCTGATTTAAAAGATAGGTTACAAACCACAGTTGATAGTTCCGCAATTTCCCTTTTGAGTTCTTTCAGAACTCTTGGGTGAATGCCATCTGGTCCCAGTGACTTGTTACTGTTAAGTTTATCAGTTTGTTCTAAAACCTCCTCTAATGATACCTCGATCTGGGACAATTCCTCAGATTTGTCACCTAAAAAGAATGGCTCAGGTTTGGGAAATCTCCCCAATATCCTCAGCCGTGAAAACCAAAGCAAAAAATTCATTTAGCTTCTCCGCTATGACTTTATCATCTTTGAGTGCTCCTTTAGCATCTCGATCATCCAGGGACCCCCACTGGCTGTTTAGCCGGTTTCCTGCTTCTGATGTACTTATAAAACATTTTGCTATTACTTTCTGAGTTTTTGGCTAGCTAGTCTTCAAACTCCTTTTTGGCTTTTCTTCTTATATTTTTACACTTAATTTGGCAAAGTTTATGGTACTTTCTATTTTCCTCACTAGGATTTGACTTCCACTTTTTAAAATATATCTTTTTTATCTGTCACTGCTTCTTTTACCTGCTTGTTAAGCCACGGTGATACTTTTTTGGTTCTCTTTCTGTGTTTTTTAATTTGGGGTATACATTTAATTTGGGACGCTATTATGGGGTGTGTCTAGACTACATGGCTCTGTCAACGGAGCCTCGTGAAACGAGGTTTACCAGAGCGGTCGACAAAGGCTTCCCTTGTCGACCACGGAGCGTCTAGACTGCCCTCTGTGCCAGATCAGCTGATCATCGGCACAGCGCAGTGGCCATTTTGATGTAAATGAAGCGGCGATTATTTAAATCGCCCGCTTCATTTTGCTATGTCTAGTAAACTCATCTACATGGCTCCGTCGATGGAGCCATGTAGTCTAGACACACCCATGGTGTCTTTGAAAAGGTTCCATGCAGCTTGCAGAGATTTTACTTTTGTCACAGTGCCTTTTAATGTTTGTTTAACAAACTTCCTCATTTTTGTGTAGTTCCCCTTTCTGAAATTAAATGCCACAGTGTTGGGCTGCTGAGGTGTTTTTCCCACCACAGGGATGTTAAATTTTATTACATTATGGTCACTATTTCCAAGCCAGTCGTTATATTTACCTCTTGAACTAGATCCTGTGTTCCACTTAGGACTAAATCAAGAATAGCCTCTCCCCATGTGGGTTCGAGAACCAGCTGCTCCAAGAAGCAGTCATTTAAGGTATCAAGAAATTTGATCTCTGCATCCCGTCCTGACGTGACGTGTACCCAATCAATATGGGGATAGTTGAAATCCCCCACTATTATCAAATTTTTTAATTTGATAGCCTTAGCATTTCATAGTCACTATCACTGTCCTGATCAGGTGGTTGATAATAAATCCCTACTGCTATATTCTTATTTTTGGAGCATGGAATTACTAGCCATAAAGATTCTATGGAACATTTTGGCTCATTTAAGATTTTTACTTTATTTGATTCTGCATTTTCTTTCACATATGGTGCCACTTCCCCATCAGCATGACCTGTTCTGTCCTTCTGATATATTTTATACCCTTTGATTGTCCTCATTCCACCAAGTTTCCATGATGCCTATTATATCAATATCCTCCTTTAAAACTAGGCACTCTAGTTCACCCATTTTACTATTTAGACTTCCAGCATTTGTGTATAAGTACTTTAATAATTTCTCACTATTTATCTGTCTGCCATTTCCTGAGGTGTTGTACTCTTTTTCTTTTGATTGTGTCTCATCTGATCTGACCCATACTTCCATCCTCTCCTCCTGACTAGAACATAGAGCATCTCTATTAATAGAACCTCCCCTAATAGATGTCTCTGTCCTCTCCATGTGCTCTTCCGCACCTGTCGGCTTTCCCCCAGCCCTTAGTTTAAAAACTGCCTACAACCTTTTTAATGTTAAGTGCCAGCAGTCTGGTTCCATTTTGGTTTAGGTGGAGCCCATCCTTCCTGCATAGGCTCCCCCCATCCCCAAAGTTTCCCCAGTTTGTAGTAAATCTAAAACCCTCCTCTCTACACCATTATCTCATCCACACATTGAGACTCTGAAGCTCTGCCTGCCTACCCGGCCCTGCACATGGAACTGGAAGCATTTCAGAGAATACTACCATAGAGGTCCTGGATTTCAATCTCTTTCCTAGCAGCCTAAATTTGGCCTCCAGAACCTCTCTCCTACCCTTCCTTATGTCATTGGGACCCTCATGTACTATGACCACTGGCTCCTCTCCAGCACTACACTTAAATCTATCTAGATATCTTGAGAGATCCGCAACTTTCACACCAGGCAGGCAAGTCACCATACGATTCTCCCTGTCATCACAAACCCAGCTATCTGTTTCTAATTATCAAATCCCCCATTACTAATACCTGCCTTTTCCTAACGACTGGTGTTCTCTCCCCTGGAGATGTATCCTCAGTGCGAGAGGATACCATAACATCCTCTGGAAGGAAGGTCCCAACTATGGGATCATTTTCCTCTGCTCCAGTTGAAAGTTCTCCCTCCCTGAGCCTTTCATTCTCCTTAACAGCACAGGGGCTGTCTGACCAGAGGTGGGACAGTTTTACAGTGTCCCAAAAAGCTTCATGTACGTACCTCTTGGCCTTCCTTAGCTCCTCCAATTCAGCCACCCTGGCCTCCAAAGCCTGTATGCGGTCTCTGAGGGTATGTCTACACTACAGCACTATTTCAAATTAACTTATTTTGAAGTAGTTAATTTGAAATAAGCTAATTCGAAATAATGCATCTAGACACAAAAACTAATTCGAAATAGCATTTTTCTAATTCGAAATAGCGCGTCCACATTGAGTGGACCCTGAATTGAAAGTAAGATTGGCCGGAACCAGTGCCAGCAGGGCATCAGGGTCAGACTTACTGTGTGGGGCTGCTGCCTCAGACTATCTGAGGTCTGTGCTTAAAGGGACCCGACCCCCCATCCCGGACAGACAGTTCTCAGGTTTCGCTGCTTGCTGGTCTACCTTGCTGAGGGACAGCAAAGCATTTGTGTCTCGGAGTGCTCTGCTTGCCCTCACTCGGGACACCATGGCACTCTGCAACATGGAACCAGACCTGCCCCCGGGGACTCTGCTGCATCTCATGGACACGTTGCCGGCAGCCTGGCTGCACTGTCTGCAGGCTGCCATCCGGGAGGGCCATCGAGGGGCTGTCAGGATCCAGGGGGCCCTGCAGGAGAGCTTCCACCCTGAGGAGCACTAACAGTCTCCCCAGTCTGCCCCACTGGGGGCTTGTGCCCCATTCCTCCCTCTTGTCCTTCCACTTACCCTTCTCTAGCCCCCCCTTCCTGATGTCAAATAAAATACACGTATTTTCAAAAATAGAAACTGTCTTTATTTAACACAACTGGGGGGGGGGATGAACCTCTGGGGAGATGGGGGAAAGGAGGTGGGAGAGGGCAGGAGAGAGGGTCGGAGAGGGGAGGTGGAAAACTGGGAGGAGGGAGCTGGAAGGGGGAAGCAAGGGGAAGAAGGGGGAGGGGAAGCTCAGCACTCAGGGGTGGGGGTCTCACCGGGCCAACTGCCTCCCAGCACCATGGGGGAGGGGGCCTCGACATCCCCGGGGGGATCGGGAGGAGGGTGCAGAGGTTGAGGTTGGGGTGTGGAGATTGAGGAGGAGGGTGTGGAGGTTGAGGAGGAAGAGGTGGGAGGGGGGGCAGGAGTGGGAGGAGGAACAGTAGCTGGGGGGCAGCAGGCGCAGGACCGGCATGGGGCAGCATGCTCTGCACCAGGGCCTGCAGATGGTGACAGATGTCACGACCCTGGGCAAGCAGCCCTGGAACTCCCGGTTGTCCTACGCCTGCTGCTCCATGATCTGGGTCTGGGCTCGCAGGGCCTTGTAGCCAGACAGACACACCCCCCCCCCCATCACATCCATCTTGTGCGCCTCTCTGAGGTGCCTGGAGCATACAGGGCAGAGACGGAGCAATAAACTCAGCATAGTCTTTGAAGCCTTGACAGAAGGCCTGGATATGCTGGCTCATCTGACCCTGAGTGGCTGAAAACATAGATACAGAGAGAGGGGATCAAGCCAATAAGTTGACCTCGAGGCTGCGAGAACTGCCTTGGCTGGCACCTATGTTGATACGAACACACAGCCGTCCTCGGGGGGAGGAATCACCCACTGAGAAAAGAATGCCCAGTACTCCCAATTTAGTTATCTCTCTTACAAGTGTAAATTAAGTTCACAACTCCCTTGTAAGAGCTGGCGTCACAAAGACGGACCAGCACCATTTGGCATCATAGATAAGAAAGAGAAATACGTGACCCTATGGGTATAAAGATGGGTCCAGCAGCACACTCACTCTGAGTGCCAATCTACCCTTGTCCTGCTGGTCGGGTCAGGTGAATTGCCTCCCGAGGTCTATGGGGACGCCCACCTCGTATTCGTCTTTCCTAGGAATTGAGGGACCGATCCTGGCCTGACACGCTGAGATAGAGCGACGCAGAAGGGGGTAAAAATTGTACCCATATGTGTCCTTTTGTTTTAGTGCATGCATAGAATAGAGCTCTTTAAAGATTAAGCTGTCACTTGGTACCATTACTTGCTATCTTCCTTTTTTTTCCTTCCCCTTTGTAACCATTTTCCTTAAGCTCTATATTTGCCAACAGTAAGAAGTAGAGCAATAGCCATTTGTAAGCATATGCTTTATAACTCTCCTTTAATAAACCTGTAACTGGTTAAGCTTTAACCTGACTCCTTCAGTTGCTGTAATAGAACCAAGCACAATTTAACAGAACTCCAGCCAGTCATAAGGGACAGATACAGGCAGAGCTGGGCATTTGGATCGTGTCGCTTCCAGAGGACAGATCTGTGGGGCATCTCTCAGCCTTCCCTAGGCTGCCCGCTGCGAAGGGATCATGTATCCTAGCAGTCAAAATCTGAGGTGTAATAAGCTCTCCCTGTAAACTCTGGGGCGTCTGTCAGCCTGTTGGCTGCTCTCTGTGAAGGGATCCCGATCCTAGCGGACAAAGACACGGACATTAAACTCCTCGGTGTGCCCGTCAGTCTCTCCTAGACTGCCCACTGCGACAGGGCCTTGTGTCCCAGCAGTTGAAGACTCGGGTGTAACACACACTGCCCTGACCATCGGCTGACAGGCCTGCAGGTGCTGCTCTCTGTACCCCTGCCGCGCGGTGGTGGTCCTGCTGAGGCTGTGGGTGCAGGAGCATGTCCCAGGCGGGCTGGTACGCCCTGCACGAGCAGCTGGTGCAGCTGTAGAGAAAGAAGAGAAGTGGTCAGTTGTCCCTGGGGACACAGTGGTTGATGCCCAGCCCCCCCTGCAAGGTGAGGGTGACCATGCCCTGCACCATCAGAGCCGATGTGCTTGCATGTCCGGCTCTGCCCGGGAGTGGGAGCTGCCCCGAGACCGCACCCATGCCCCTGTGCTGTGTATAGTGTGGCTGAGGTGGTGTGTATAGTGCGGCTGAGGTGGTGGGGAGATGTCCCCTGCCTCTGCGTAGAGGGGGCTTGTGAAGGGAGGGCATCCTGCTGTGTCCTGCATGTCAGGTCTCTTCACACACGTGTGTGGCTATCAGGCCACGGCCCCTGGGTGTCACGCAGCTGGAGCCACCTTCCCAAGGGTGGTACGGCACGTGCTCGCATGTGCATAGGTTGCTGTGTGATCCGTGGGAGGCATGGCCCACACATGCGGTCCCTGGTCTCCCCTCCTTGCCTCCCCCCCAGGTAGGGGACAGTGCTGGCACTTACCTGGTATGGCCTCCCCGGATGACCCTGCCGACTCCGGTGCTGGGACAGCTGGTGGTGGACCCGGGTCAGGGCCCTCAGCTCCTGGCTCACTGCCCCCCGGGCTGGCGCGGACTGCCCCGCCCCCCAGGATTCGGTCAAGGGCAGGGAAGTAGGGGCAGGTGTCAGCCCCTGCTGCGGCGCCACCCCCTGGTGGCCCTGGCGTACACCTGCCGCAGCTCCTTCACTTTCAGGCGCACCTGCTCCTGGGTGCGCCTGTGGCGGTTCCTGGCCATGGTGGCCGCTATGCAGCCGTAGATGGCCGCGTTCCTCCGCCTAGTGCGGAGATCATGGACGTTGGGGGCGTCCCCCCTAACCTCAATGAGGTCCATGATCTCCGCGCTAGTCCATGAGGGCGCGCACTGTCTATGGCCCCTGGCTGGCCCCTGGGTGCTGGGGGACTGGGCAGGGGATGGCTGGCTGCCACTGGCTGCCATTGTGTGGCCACTGGCTGAGGGTCTGCGGCTGCTGGCAGGCCTGGCTCTTGCACGTGCCCAGTGGCCAGAGTCTACCCCTTTAAGGGCCCCAGGGCTGGGGGAGAGGAGTTTTCATGGTTTGGCCCAGCGTGGCCACCAGGGGAAACTGGGAAGGGCTGGAGGCCCCCCTAATTCAAAATAACTGTCTACACAGCACTTATTTCGAATTGGCTATTTCGAATTTGGTGTTATTCCTCGTAGACTGAGGGTATGTCTACACTACAAAGTTAATTCAAACTAACAGCCGTTAGTTCGAATTAACTTTCATAGCGTCTATACATACAAACCGCTAGTTCGAACTTAATTCGAACTAGCGGAGCGCTTCATTCAAACTAGGTAAACCTCATTCTACAAGGACTAATGCCTAGTTCGAATTAAGTAGTTTGAATTAAGGGCTGTGTAGCCACTTAATTCGAACTAGTTGGAGGCTAGCCCTTCCCAGCTTGCCCTGGTGGCCACTCTGGGCCAAACCAGGGAAACTTTTCTGCCCCCCTCCCGGCCCCGGAGCCTTTAAAGGGGCACGGTCTGGCTACGGTGCTTGTGCCAGTTGCAAGCCTGCCAGCACCCAGCCAGCAGACCCTGCACCTGGCATGGCATGAGCCAGCCACCCACTGCCACCCAGCCCTCCGCCTCTTCCCAGGACCAGGCTGGCGGCTCCCAGGAGCCTGCCCGGGGCTGCAAGAGGCGGGCGCCCGCCTGGTCTAGTGCGGAGATCATGGACCTCATCGAGGTTTGGGGGGAGTCCTCCAACGTCCACGACCTCTGCACTAGGCACAGGAACGCGGACATCTACAGCCACATGGCTGCCAGCCTGGCCACCAGAGGCCACATGCGGACCCAGGAGCAGGTTTGCATGAAAATCAAGTTGGTCCAGTGAGACCCCCGACCCTGAGCCCTGAGCTTAGAACATAAGAACATAAGAATGGCCGTACTGGGTCAGACCAAAGGTCCATCTAGCCCAGTAGCCTGTCTGCCAACAGCAGCCAACACCAGGTTACCCCGGAGGGGATGGACCGAAGACAATGACCAAGCAATTTGTCTCGTGCCATCCATCTCCAGCCTTTCACAAACAGAGGCCAGGGACACCGTTCCTACCCCCTGGCTAATAGCACTCCATGGACCCACCCTCCATGAATTTATCTAACTTCTCTTTAAACTCTGTTATAGTTCTAGCCTTCACAGCCTCCTGTGGCAAGGAGTTCCACAGATTGACTATGTGCTGTGTGAAGAAGACCTTTTGCTTATTAGTTTTAAACCTGCTGCCCATTAATTTCATTTGGAGTCCTCTAGTCCTTCTATTATGGGAACTAATGAAGAGCTTTTCTTTATTCACCCGCTCCACACCACTCATGCTTTTATAGACCTCTATCATATCCCCCCTCAGTCTCCTCTTTTCTAAGCTGAAAAGTCCCAGTCTCTTTAGCCTCTCTTCATATGAGACCTGTTCCAAACCCCTAATCATTGTAGTTGCCCTTTTCTGAACCCTTTCCAAGGCCAAAATATCTTTTTGAGGTGAGGAGACCACATCTGTACACAGTACTGAAGATATGGAGTACCATAGTTTTATACTTCCCCTCCTCCTTCTTCCCTGGCTTCCCCTTCCAGCTCCCTCCTCCCAGGTTTCCACCTCCCCTCTCCCACCCTCTCTCTTCCCCTCTCCCACCTCCTTGTCCCAGTCTCCCAGAGGTTAATCCCCGCCCCAGTTTTGTGCTTCCTCCACTTCCTTGCTAGCCATGGATATGAAGGACCATCAGAACCTCCTTCATAGAATGCATCTACAGGCCAAGGAGGCTGTTGAGGAAACAGACTCAATGGTCAACACCCTTGTACGTGAGGGTCCCTCTAGGGTGGCCTTGCCACTCATCAAAACTAGTAACACTCTGAAAGTGGTGAAGCAGACTCCAGCTTCCGTACCCACGACTGCCAAAGGGGTGGAGAGAAGATAGTTTATACCTCAAGTGGGCTATGAACACTTGTTCATCCTCCTCTGCCCTCCCCAACCTAGGGACCCTCATGGTGGATGTAGCCAACCTCAAAGTGTGTCAGGTTCAGACAGGCCCTACTCCAAAATCTAAGGAGGCCAAAAATATAGACCTGTTTGGCCACAAGATCTATTCCACATGGTGACTGCAGTTACTACTGTTATGTGTTTAATCCATGGCACTCGCTTTCCAAATTTCAGAAACTGCTCCCAGTTTACTCCCAACAAGAATTTGGGGCAGTGCAAAAGGAGGGCAAGGTGGTTTCCACGCCTGCCCTACAAGCAACTTTGGACTCTGCATAATGTATCATGGCCACCAGCATTGTGATGCTTGGCAATGCATGGTTGCAAGTTTCTGACATTCCCCCACCCTCCCAGAGGACCAACATATAATACAAGCCCTGCTGAACTATTCATGGCAAATAAAGACTCCCACTTATGCAGTTTGAAGGACTCAAGGCAACACTCAAGTCTCCAGCAAGTCATACACTTGCACCCCAAAGGAAACAATTGAAGCCCCCTTCCCCCATCTTCCATCCCAGGTTTATGCTGGCCCACTCAAATAAGACAACAATAGATGCAGAAATGGCAAGAGAAAGATAATCCCACAAGTCTTCTGACCAATTACTTTCCCACATCCTTACCCATTTGTGAACTGATTGTCCCAATTTTACCCTGCTTGGACCCAGATAATGTCTGATTGTTAGGTTCTGAGCATGGTGGAATTGGATACTCTATCCAGAATTGTACACCTCATGCACCCTTTTCAGGATCCTTCTTATGAGCAACTCCTACGACAGGCAGTGCAGTCACTCTTCACTCTATGGATGGTAGAGGATGTTCCTCAGGAGTTTTGGGGTGGGGGGGTTTAGTCACAACATTTCCTTATCCCCAAGACCAAGCGTGGCCTGTGCCCAAACCTAGACCTATGAGTCTAGAGATTCTGGATGGTCTTCTTGGCATCCATCATGCCTTCCCTGGGACAGTGGTATACTCTCGACAGGAAAGATGTGCACATTCATATATATCCATCATTCTGGCCCAACAAAGGTTGTCCACTTCGTGGTAGGCAACAAGCACTATCAGTTCAGGTAGGTCACAAAATGCATGCCAATGGTGTCAGCCTTTCTATGCAAATACAGGGTGCAGGTGTTTCCGTACCTGGACAACGGGCTCATCTAGGTCAAGTCATGAAAGCAAGCTGAGGAACGGGTAGCCCTGACACACACTATGGTCCTGAGCTTGGGGTTTACTCTCAATGGGTACGTCTAGACTACAGGCTTTTGTCGGCAGAAGTTTTGTCGGCAGATACTGTCGACAAAGCTTCTGTTGACAAAGAGCATCTAGACTACAGCCGCTTTGTCGACATGACAGTGTAGATGCAAAGGACAGTGTAGATGCAATAACGCCTTCTGTCGACAGAACGCTGTCGACAAAAGGCGTTATTCCTCGTAGAATGAGGTTTACAGCCGTCGACAAAACTGCTGAGTTCTGTCAATGTTATGACTCAGAGGCAGTTTAGACGCAGGTATAGTTTTGTCGACAAAACCCTGTAGTCTAGACACACCCAATATGCCCAAATCCACCTTGATGCCTACAAAAGGAATTAATAGATACTCTCCAATGTTCCCTCTAATTTTTTTCCTTGTGCTGCAGAATATATTTTCTCATGAGCACTGAGGCATTTGCGGATGCACAGCACCAGTAGAAACAGCTGCTGCCAGCTGTGGGTGCTCTCCTAATCAGCTGGGTAGTATTTGAATCTCTTGTGAGTGGCTGCTCAAGCACTCAGCTTACAGGCAACACTGGCACTCTCATACATGATGGCCAAAGCTGCCTTGCCCGAGGTCAGGTTCAAGACCCTAAAAGGCATCACTGAGACCATCTATCAATTCCCCATGACAACAAGGAATTGCATGAGTCTTTTGGAACACATGGCAGGGTGCACATACATAGTCCAGGATGCCAGGCTGTGCATCCCCTCCAGGAATGACTAGCCCAGCTGTGACTCTCTGGACACTGCCATGACCCTCCCTTGACCCATCTGTGACGGGGCAGAGGCGCCCCGCACTCCGGTCCCACCAGTGGCCGCGCTGATGTCGGCTCGTGGGGCGGAGACGGGCGCCTCAGAGCCGGACGCGCCACAATCCGGGGGCCGAGCGGCCCCCAGCGGCGGCATACCGGCGGTGCGCTGGATGTTCCCAGACAGCTATCGCGGAGGGGCCCCCGGGCGCGCCGGGGGTTCCGTCAGACGTCACGACGGTGGTGACATCACCACGCGACCCCCGCCATCTGGCCGGAAGCACGCCCACGCAGGGAGGGGGCGGAGTCCCCCTGGCCGGGGAACGGTGCAGGGATTTAAACCCTGGGAGCTGCCGGAGAGGGGGGAAGCTCGGAGAGAGCCCCCCCACAGCAGAGAGCAGCAACGGATGGGACCCAAGATGAGGAGGTAAGCCCGCCGGCTCGGACGCAGTGGTGACGGCGGGGAGAGGAAGTAGCTCAGGGAGAGCAAAGGGAGTCTGCGGGCTGGTGAGTTACGGCAGACGCCCCGCCAGCCGGACCGGATGACACAGACATTCGAGTCCTTAGGGCCCTGGGCTGGGGTCCGTGAGAGGGGGTGGGCCCGGACCCCCCCTCTCCCCGCCTCGGGAGGCTAGTCGACTCTCGCCTGAGGAGAGATCCTATGGGCCAGTGGTGGGACAAACTGGGATGCCGGAGGGCGATTCGAAAAGGTGACGGGAGCACGGGACTGGGGGAGAGACAGCTGTGCCAACGGGCACAATAGACCCGTTTACAGGTGGTGGAGAATGTGGGCAACCTAAGACCCCCCAAACGAAGGGAGGAAAAGGGGTGAGGGAAGGCAAACCCCCTCCCCCTTTTTGGTTCTTTGCCCCGGGAGCACCCCGCGCTGGGGCGGGGCTGAGTACCGGGATTGGGAGCATTTTGTTTTTGTTTTCCCCTTGCCTCAACTAAGATCCAAAGGCACCGAGATGGATCCAGCAAAAGTGCTAGAGTGGCTGATGGAGAGTCAACGGCAGCACCAGCAACAACAGACCGTGCTCATACAGAAATTCTCCACCCAGCACCTGGAACAGCAGAAGCAGCTGGTGCAGGAGCTGGCAGAACAGTTCGAAGCCCAGCAGGATTGGTGGAGGCAACAGTATGGGTGGCGACCCCGGGGGGCTGCGACAGCGAAGGGAGCTGAAGGAGGAGGGCACCCGATGGCCCCGGTCAGGCTGTCAAAGATGGGTCCTGAGGATGACCCTGAGGCATTCCTGAACACGTTCGAGAGGGTGGCGACCGCCGCAAGATGGCCTGAGGAACAGTGGGCCACTATACTGGCCCCATACCTGACGGGGCCTGCCCAGACGGCGTATAGAAGCCTGGGCTCCCAGGAAGCGCTACACTATTTTAAAGTTAAGGAAGCCGTCCTAGACCAGCTCGGCATCACCCCCGAAACGTATAGGCAAAAGTTCCGACAAGAGCGGTACACCACAGGAATCCGGCCGAGGGCCGTAGCCCAGAGACTACGGGAAGCGGCCTGGCAGTGGTTGGAGCCGGAACAGCAGACGGGGGTCCAAGTCGCTGAGAAGGTGGTGCTCGAGCAGTTCCTGAACATCCTTCCGACGGGGGGCCAACGCTGGGTGAGGAGGCAACACCCATCAACACTGGAAGAGGCCGTGGTCCTCATGACAGATTATGAGGCTGCCGAAACCGCCGAAGGAGTAGGAAAGGGGGATCGCCCCCCACCTCCCGCGAAGGGCGAACCCACGAAGTCGGCTAAGCCCCGAGGGGCTCCCGAAGACACCCGGGCTCAAAGAGCCGGGAAGCCTGAAACCCGGAGGTTAGCACCGGCATGGACAATCCCCGGAAAACGGCTCCCATCTGGACCCCCCCCAGCCACCCACGGGGGGAGAATCGACCCAGGGGGAGACGGGGCCAACAAGGGGCGCGTGCTTTCAATGCGGTGAGGAGGGGCATTTCCAATGGGAATGCCCCTACATGGATTGTACGTATGCCCAAGCCCTGGCCGGGGGTCAACCGCAAGAAGAGGGGGAGAAGGCGCGGAGCACAAGACAGGTGGTGATCGGAGGGCGAAGGGTGGAAGCCCTAGTGGACTCCGGCTGCAGCCAAACGATTGTCAGGGAAGACCTGATCGGAGCACAGGGCCCCCGAGGGCCGCCGGTGCAGGTCCAGTGTGTACACGGAGACGTGCACCGATATGCGACGGCATGGGCCCAGATAATAGACGGGACTCACGAGAGCTGGGCCTACGTGGTGGTGGCTCCTAGGTTAGTCTACCCAGCCCTCCTCGGGCACAACTGGGAAGGATTTCAGCGAATGATGGGTGAATGGGGGAACCGGGGGAGTCAAGGGGATGCAGAAGGGATGCTGGGGGAAAGCAGGGGGCCCACCGACCCCCTGGCTAGCCCCCAAGGGGGGCCGTCCGGTCTCCAGGGAAGGATGGAGCCGCCGGTCGACGAGCCCTCCCTGGAACCCTGGGACGGCGACTTCATCCAGGAGCAGAGAAACGACCCGACCCTGCAGCACGCCTGGGCCGCGGCCAGAGAGGGAGGCGAGACAGAGAAGGGAAGCGGGGACCGACGGAGCGGACCCTTTTTCGAGGTATGTTGTGACCGCCTGTACCGGGTCACGGAGGGGGTGGAATAGTACGGGACCCTTAAACAGCTATTGATCCCCGCCCGGTACCGTCTCCCGCTGATGGGCCTGGCTCATGCCAACCCCTGGGCTGGGCACCTGGGCTATGAGAAAACGGTGCGCAGGATCCTACAGCAATTTTACTGGCCGGGGTTTACCGGGAGATTAAAGACTTTTGCCTGTCGTGCCCAGAGTGTCAGCGGGTGAGCCCTAAAGGAGTTCCTAAGGCCCCCCCCTCGTGCCCCTGCCGGTTATAGGCATACCCTTCGAGAGGGTGGCCATGGATCTGGTAGGCCCGCTGGAAAAAACGACTTCCGGGTGGCAATATATTCTCGTGGTTATAGACTATGCCACCCGGTACCCCGAAGCCATTCCCTTAAGGACGACGACGGCAAAGGTGTTGGCAACGGAGCTGGTGAAGATCTTTGCCCGGGTTGGGGTGCCCAAAGAGAACCTCACCGACCAGGGGACAAACTTTATGTCGCGGCTCATAACGGAGCTGTGTCGGCTGTTGCGTATACGAACATTACAAACATCGGTGTATCACCCCCAAACCGACGGTCTTGTAGAACGATTTAACAGGACCTTGAAAAGCATGCTGAGAAAGTTTGTAGAGCAGGACCCTAGGGCATGGGACCGCCTACTACCCGCCTTAATGTTTGCGGTGAGAGAGGTCCCCCAGGCCTCAATGGGGTTCTCCCCCTTTGAACTCCTTTATGGGAGACAACCCCAGGGAATATTGGATATTGTGAGGGAGAACTGGGAGGAACAGGAGACGCGGGTGAAGGGGTCGGTCCCCTATATCCTAGAGTTGAGGCAAAAGCTAAAAACTCTAGGGGAATTCACCCAGTTGCACCAACATGAGGCCCAGGCCCGGCAAGCGGCCCATTATAACATCGGGGCTTGCCTGAGAACCTTCGAGCCGGGGGACAGGGTTTTGCTCTTGTTGCCCGCACAAGACTCTAAACTGTTAGCCAGGTGGCAAGGGCCCTTTGAGGTGGTAAGACGGGAAGTAGACTATGAGATACATCTTGCCGGGGCCCGCCGAGAAACGAAGATTTACCACGTTAATCTCTTGAAGGCCTGGAGGAGTCAGGAGGGTCTAATGGTAAACCTTGTAGAACCCGAAATAGACCTGGGGGCCCAGAGGTGTGCGCCACACCGCCCTGCCGGAACCGAGAGTGAACCCCGAATTGACGCCGGGACAGAGAGAGGGATTAGAACGCCTGCTCCAAGAATTCACTGACGTTTTGACTGATCAACCGGGATGAACGACCCAAGCCTATCATCACGTGGATACCGAGACTGGAAAAATGGTGAGGGACCCTGTACTCCCCTTGCCGAGGAAAATGTGGGAGACAGTGAGGGAGGAGATCCAGAAGATGCTCCGGTGGGGAGTGATTGAGGAGTCACATAACAACTGGCGGAGTCCCATCGTACTGGTCCCGAAACCCAACGGCTCGACACGCTTCTGCATCGATTTCCGGAAAGTTAATAGTATATCTCACTTCGACGTGTACTCCATGCCTAGGGTTGACGAACTATTGGACCGCCTGGGACAAGCGCGCTACCTGTCAACGATTAATCTGAGCAAAGGATACTGGCAGATCCCCCTCACCGCCACCTCAAGAGAAAAAAACGGCCTTCTCCACGCCCTTTGGGCTATATCAATTCGTACGCATTTCCGTTCGGCTTACATGGGGCCGCAGCCACATTCCAGCGGCTGATGGATAAGGCATTAAAGGATCACCAGCAGTATGCAGCCGCGTGCATCGATGACATTATAGTATACAGCGAGTCGTGGGAAGAGCACCTGAAAAGACTCCAGGCCGTCTTGAGGACGCTACAAGAGGCAGGGCTAACGGCGAACCACAGCAAGTGCCATTTCAGGGAACGGGAGGTGACGTATCTAGGCTACATGGTGGGGCGAGGCTGTGTGAAGCCCCTAGTTGATAAGGTGGGGGCTCTGCGAAAATATCCTCCACCCACGACTAAGAGACAAGTCCGCCAATTTTTAGGCCTAGCCAGTTATTATCGGAGGTTCGTACCCCACTTCGCGTCCCTGGCGGCCCCATTGACAGACCTGACGCAAAAAGCACGCCCTAACAAGGTGGTGTGGACGAAGGCCTGCAAGCAGGCCTTCCAGGCGCTCAAAAGCAAGCTGACCGGAGCACCAGTACTAGCCCAACCAAATTTTGAGAAACCCTTTATAGTGCAAACTGATGCCTCCGAGGACGGGTTGGGGGCCGTCCTCTCCCAAGAGCTGGAGGGGGCGGAACACCCCGTAATATATATAAGCCGTAAGCTGTTTCCCCGGGAACTCAGGTACTCAACTATAGAGAAGGAGGCGCTGGCGGTGAAGTGGGCTATAGAGATGCTACCTATGGGGCAACCGGTTTACGGTCGTGACCGACCATGCCGCGTTGCGGTGGCTGCAAAATATGAAAGACTCAAATGCCCGAATCATGCGCTGGTATCGCTCTTTACAGCCTTACGCCTTTGACGTAGTCCACTGGGCAGGCACCACACATGGGAACGCAGACTTCTTTTCCCGAAATGACGCCCAAGAGGAGGACTCGGATCAGGGGGTAAAGGGACCTTTAAGGGGGGAGGTGTGTGACGGGGCAGAGGTGCCCCACACTCCGGTCCCACCGGTGGCTGCACCGATGTCAGCTCGTGGGGCGGAGACAGGCGCCTCAGAGCTGGATGCGCCACAATCCAGGGGCCGAGCGGCCCCGGCGGCGGCATACCGGCGGTGCGCCGGATGTTCCCAGGCAGCTATCGCAGCGGGGGCCCCGGGTGCGCCGGGGGTTCCGTCAGACGTCACAACGGTGGTGACGTCTCCACGTGGCCCCGCCGTCCAGCTGGAAGCATGCCCACACAGGGAGGGGCGGAGTCCCCCTGGCCGGGGGAATGGCGCGGGGATTTAAACCCCGGGAGCTGCCGGAGAGGGGGGAAGCTCGGAGAGAGCCCCCCCGCAGCAGAGAGCAGCAACGGATGGGACCCAAGACGAGGAGGTAAGCCTGCCGGCTCGGACGCAGTGGTGACGGCGGAGAGAGGAAGTAGCTCAGGGAGGGCAAAGGGAGCCTGCAGGCTGGCAAGTTACGGCAGACGCCCCGCCAGCCGGACCAGACGACACAGACGTTCGAGTCCTTAGGGCCCTGGGCTGGGGTCCGTGAGAGGGGGTGGGCCCGGACCCCCCTCTCCCCGCCTCGGGAGGCTAGTCAACTCTCACCTGAGGAGAGATCCTACGGGCCGGTGGTGGGACAAACTGGGACACCGGAGGGCGATTCGAAAAGGTGACGGGAGCACGGGACTGGGGGAGAGACAGCTGTGCCAACGGGGCACCGTATAGACCCGTTTACACCATCCTCCAGTTACTACAGCAGTGGCTTCAACCACAGGTGATCTGTGCAGGAGTTCCCTTTGCCATACCACAAGCCTCCAGGAGCCACATACAGGGCACATGTGTGTCAGTACTCACAGACAATATATCAGCAATGTTTTATATAATCAAACAGGTGGTACTCACTCCTGGGGCCCTGTACAGAAAAGCCCCAGCGGTCTGGGAGAAACTGGATACACATTCAGGCCTCTTACCTTCTGGGGGTATAGAGTGAGCTAGTGGAGCATCTCAGTTACTCGTTCCTCAGCCATGAATGGCCCCTCAAACCCGACATTGCCCTGTCAAATTTCTAGAGGT
This sequence comes from Rafetus swinhoei, assembly GCA_019425775.1. Taxonomy (NCBI): domain Eukaryota; kingdom Metazoa; phylum Chordata; order Testudines; family Trionychidae; genus Rafetus; species Rafetus swinhoei. Next base: position 8,626,674 of record CM033438.1, read on the forward strand.
GAGGGTTTCCCCACCTGGACCTCTTTGTGGCATGGAACAATCACAAACCTCAGAGGTGCTGCTGCTTCCTGAACCACAGCTCCAGCTCTGTAGGAGATGCCTTCCATCTCTCATGACCATACAGAAGGCATCTGCTGTATGCCTTCCTGCTCATCCACAAGGTTCTCATCAAGGTCCTCCAGTGCAAAGCATCTCTACTACTGATAGCGATGGCATGGCATATCAGCACTGATTTCACCATGTTGTTGAACCTCTCAGTGACCATGCCAGTGTTCATCCCACTATGCCCAGACCTTCTCACTCAGGAGCATGGCAGGCACCGACACCCCAGCCTGGAGTCCCTCCACCTTACAGCCTGGAAACTTCATGGCTGACCCTCACTGAACTCCAGTGTTCCGCCCCAACTACGTGCTTTGAAAGGGCTCAGCAGGGTTCCCACTGCTGCTCCCCTTTTAAATTACCCTGTCAAAAGGCTTTAATCCATCTCCCAGCGATGTCTTAGTAGCCTCCTGCTCTGGCCCGGTATTGTCCTGGGGGTCAACAAGTAGTGATCCAATGGCTCAATGTCTGGTTGGCAGCCAGTATCAAGTGGTGTGTCCAGGGTTTAGTGCCAGGGCTAGTTTTAATCAACATCTTCATGAATGAGCTGGTTTGCACCATCAGCATGTTTGCAAATGACTCTACGGTGGGTGAGAGGTAGATAAGCTGGTATGAATAGGGGAATAAATTGGAGGATTGAGTCAAAAGAAATCTGATGAGATGCAACAAAGACAAGTGGAGAGTCCTACACTTAGGATGGAAGAATTCCATGCACTGCTACATGCTGGGGACTGACTGGCTAAATAGCAGTTGTGCAGAAAAGGACCTGGGGATTACAGTGGATGAGAAACTGGATATGAGTCAACAGTGTGCCTTTGTTGCCAAGAAGGCTAACATCATATTGGGATGCATTTGTAGGTGCACTGCCAGCAGATTGAGGGAAGGGATTAATCCCCTCTATTTGGCACTGGTGAGGCCTCAATTAGAGTATTGTGTCCAGTTGTGGGCCACACAGTACAGAAAGCATATGTATAAATGGAAGAGTTCAGCAGAAGGCAACAAAAATTATTAGGGTGCACTTGACTTATGAGGAGAGGCTGAGGGAACTGGGTTTATTTAGTCTTCAGAAGAGAAGAACAACGGAGGATTTGATAGCAACCTTCAACTACATGAAAGGGAGGCAGGGTTCCAAAGAGAATGGAGAAAAGTCGTTCTCAGTAGTGACAGATGACAGAATGAGGAGCAATGGTCTCAAGTTACAGTGGAGAAATTCTAGGTTGGATATTAGGAAAACTATTTCATTAGAAGGGTGATGAAGCATTGGAATGGATTACCTAGCTAGGCGGTGAACTCTCCATCCTTAGACATTTTTAAGTCCCAGCTTTACAAAGCTCTGTCTGGGATGATTTAGCTGGGATTGGTCCTGCTTTGAGCAAGGGGGCGGGGGGGTTGGACTAGATGACCTCCTGAGGTCTCTTCCTTCCAACCCTAATTTTCTATGATTCTTTGAACAGGAATTATATATTCAGCCATGGCCAGCAGAAGGTACTGTTGCTTTGTTTTAAGTAAGCAGCAGCATTTTACAAAGGGCAAGGATGAAGTGATATAATGCAGACAGGTGCAGTTTAGTTTGTTTGGGTTTTTTATTCATTCAGTGACTTAGTACTATATTTAACTGTGCCAATGAGGAATGTAATAGAATAGGTATGTAGTATGTAAGTGAGGTGACTATATACCAAGGATGGGCAATAATTTTTGACTGGGGGGGCCATTTCAGAAATTGTTGAAGTGGCCCTGGGCTGCCCTGGCAGGGGTGGGGCCTCAGGCAGAAGGGCCCGGCCAGGACACATCCGTGCTTCCCCACCCACAGATCCAGACTGGTGTGGGGGTGGAGGAGCACACAAAGTCTTACCCCCGCCCCCCCCCGAGAAAACCACCAGCTGTTCTGCTCAGCTGGCAGTTCCCTGTAGGTACCCACGTCCCTGGCGGTGGGAGGAGACTTCGCATGCTCCCCCTGCTTCTCCCAGGTCAATCAGGGCCTGGGGAGGGGGAGCTCTTGCTCCCTGCCCTGCCCTGAGCGCTGAGTCCCTTGCAGGACGGGAGGAGACTTCACGCGCTCCCCCCCAAACTCTGATTGGCCTGGGGGTGACGGGAGCAGGCGAAGGAGGAGCCCACCCTGTCCCCAATCCTGCAAGGAGCCTGTGGTGCTTAGAAGCACCACAACCCTCACAGGGCCGCTTCCCCTGCCCCCAGGCCAATCAGGGAATGGGGGCAGAGGGAATGTGCGAAGTCTCCTCCCGGCCTGCCAGGAGCATGCAGTGGTTCTAAGCTCTGCACACTCCTTGCAGGGAGGGGGCAGGAAGGGAGAAGACTTTGCACGCTGGCCCCCGCTCCCAGGCCCTGGGGGCAGGGGAAGCAGCAGAGCCTTCAGGCTGGATCAACTCTCTTGGCAGGCTGGACCCGGCCCTCGGAGGCCCTTTAGCCCACCCCTGCTATATACTGTACTGGTACCTTCCCGGATCTTGGTATCTACAATCAGCAGGGCTTATGGGAGAAGGGACCTGGCCCTTGAGCTAGAGTGAGCAAATGAAAAACACCTACCATCTGTGTAAATTACATGGTTGGTACCCCCAACGAACTTGATATATTGAGCCTCACTTTTCTATCATTGATCCTAACCATCAGTATAATGGGGACAATGTAGGAGCAGGTTTTGGCTTGAGTAGGTTCTCTAAACACAGAAGAAAAGGGTTACCTCCATTTGTTTTAGAGCATACTGGCATTTTATTAACATCAAGTACTGGAAATCTGAGGAGACCAGTGATGTCTGAGGATAAGGAGCCACTCATTTCCAGGCTTAATCCAGAGCCCCGAAAAGTTCAGTCCAGTCTGGATGGGTGGTGAGGGCTTTTTGAGAGCAAGTAAATTTTAAGCACAACTTAGAGCTGATATTTATCATTAAGGGTATGTCTAGACTACATGGCTCCATCGACAGAGCCATGTAGATTTGTTTACTGGGCATAGGGAAATGAAGCGGCGATTTAAATAATCACCGCTCGCTGTGCCGATCAGCTGTTTGGCGGCACAGCGCTGTAGTCTGGATGCTCACGTCAACATCAAAGGCATTTGTCGACCTCCCGGTAAACCTCATCCCACGAGGCATATCGGGGAGGTCAACAAATGCCTTTGATGTCGACCGAGGAGCATCCAGACTACAGCACTGTGCCGCCAAACAGCTGATCGGCACAGCGTGGCAGCCATTTTAATTTAAATGAAGTGGCGATTATTTAAATCACCGCTTCATTTCCCTATGCCCAGTAAACAAATCTACATGGCTCCGTCGACGGAGCCACGTAGTCTACCTTAGGGAACAACTAGGCCTCTAGAGGAGGGGACGGTAGCATATGTCCCATCTCTCCTTGCTCCCTCGTTTTGCTATGCAATGCAGCTTCCCTGCTTGCCAGTAACTTTGGGGATGAGAATGAACAGCGTGGTGTTTCCCATTTGTCAGTTTTGGGGAATGCAGCATTAGCAACAAGCTCAGTTCTAAGGCCTGATTCTTGATGCACATCTATGTCCTTTGCCCACAGATGAGGGGATGGGATTAAGGCCCTTCACCAAGGCTATTTCTACACTGCAGGCTTCTTGTGCAAGAACTGTTTTGCGCAAGAGTTCTTGCACAAGAGCGTGTCCACACTGCTCAGAGAGCATCGCAAAAGTGAGGCTCTTTTGTGCAAGAAAATGTCCATACTGGCAGGACGCTCTTGCGCAAAGACGCTCTTGTCCGGAACCACTTAGGACAGGGCAAAAGGGCACCAGTACCTTCTGGGGGTGGGGGCTGGAGCCCCTCTGAGACACATGCTTAAAGGGATCTCCCTGGACAGCCGTTTCTCTGCTGCTGCATGCTTCAAGACCTCTGGTTGGGACTGAAAGCTGTAGCAGTGCCTGTTGTGGTTGCCCTCTGCCTCATTGGACACCACAGCTTGTGCCCTAGTGCTTTGGGGACTTTTGCCTTCTCTTTGCTGTGCCATGGAGACAGGGATGGTCCTGTGCCTGCTCTGGCCCCCACATGGCCATTTTGGAGTGCATGCAGCTGCTGCTCTATGCTGCCTCACTACTCCTGCACAAGCTCAATGCCGAGCTCAATCTGGAGTTCCTCTCCCTGGATGTGGCGGCTTCATTGTGGCATCCCTACCCCACCGTGGAGCAGCGATACTGGAGACTTGACACCAGTTCCGACTGGTGGGACCGGCTGGTCCTAGAGCAATGGGACGACCAGCAATGGCCCCAGAACTTTAGGATGTGGAAGCAGACATTCCTGGAGCTGGAGCTGGCTCACCCCTGTGCTCCTTAGACGCAACACCCAGCTGCGGCCCGCCATCCCCGTCAACAAGAGGTTCGCCATTGCCCTGTGGAAGCTGGCCACCCCGGATAGCTACCGCTCGGTGGCACACCAGTTTGGGGTGGGCAGGTCCACAGTGGGTGCCGTCTTGATGCAGGTAAGGCCCTCAGGGGGGCTGCAGTCCTTGCCCAGGAGAAGGGAAGAGTCCAGGCTGGGAAGAGGCAGGGAGGGTTGGGGAAGCCCCATCACCCAGGGGCTTGTGCCGTCCCTCCCTCACATAGGCCTGCTGGTAGGGGGAGATCCGGGGCGAGGGGGCCCTGGTGTGTTTGGGGGGAGAGGGCATCATAGGGGGGGCGGGCACCCCTCAAGGGCTCATGCACCCACCCTGTCTCATTCTGTGCATTCTCTGTGTTTCTGTGTGCCTTTCTGCAGGTTGTCAGAGCCATCAACGACATCCTGCTCAAGAGGGTCATCCACCTGCAGGACGTGGACGCAACCATGGCTGGCTTTGCTGCCCTGGGTTCCCCAACTGAGGGGGAGCCGTGGATGGGACCCACAGCCCACAGCCCCATCCAGGCACTGGAGCATCGAGCAGCCCACTTCATCAACTGGAAGGGGTACTTCTTGATGGTGCTCCAGGCCGTCGTGGACCACCGAGGTCACTTCACGGACATTTATGTGGTGTGGTTGGGCAGGGCACATGATGTCCGCATCCTGAGAAACTCCAGCCTGTTTTGCTGGAAGGCGGGCACTTTCTTCCCCCAGTGGGAATTGACTGTTGGGGATGCCACTGTGCATCGTGAAGGATGTGGCCTACCCCCTCATGCCATTGCTGATGCGGCTGTATACCAGACGCATGGACCCTGGCCAGGAAAGATTCAACCTTCACCCTCCTTCTTTGGCCATCTGGTTCTGAGAAATATAACTTTTGCACCTTATCTCAACACATTCATAGTCCTCTTACACACATAAGCAATGTTACAAGGACTCTAGAGGTTACGCAGATACACAGAGCTGCATTGGGCAAAGCAAAGAGGCATTATAAATCAAGTAATTAAGGCCTCTCAGCCTTCAACATTCTTCTAATCTCATTAACACAGACACAATACTCAGAACTATCTTTCCACTTAGACCCATTTACTAAACTCACTAAACTTTTAGGACAAAGCAATAGACATTTAACTAAAATAACTTAATTTAATGAAATATTAAATGTGTATTAACATATGCCTTATATTGCTATATTATTGCTATATCATTAAACTACATACTATCTTACCAAACCTAAATATAAAAAAGAAAATAAAACTTTCAGTTCCATCAATTGTTTCATTTCTGTGTCCTTGGAAATCTGTCTGTGAGATCTGCATTCCTCTGACTAGGTGTTAGCAACTGCAGACTGCAATTTGTATTTTCTCTGTCTTTTTCAAGCACTTTGGAGAAAAGTGCTTGGGGTGCTCCTGGGGTTGCTTTCAAGTGTTTTGAACCCTGTTTGTGGGTTCAAAAGCACTTGATGGTGGCAGCAGAATCCTCAAAGTCCAGGTATTAGGATTTTGGGGGGAAGTTCCGTACCCAAGCCTGTGGAGATCAGGTTTTGGGATGCTTTTGTGGACCGCCACTTCTGCATTCATCATGCCAGAGTGGGGAATCAGCCTTGACATGGGGCCTGCGTCCTGGGACATGCGCATCCCCTGTAATAAGGCAGTGTATTCAAGGTTGACTGACCACCTCTCCCTCTTGTCCTCCACAGCTGCAACGGCCATGAATGATGGGCAAGCCACACCAGCCCAGCCAGCCAGCCGAAGCAGAGGGAGATGCAGGCACTGGCAGACCCACCAAGAACTGATGCACCAGCACATAGCAATTCTTCGGGACATGCATCAGACCTTCATGCCTCACAGCCACAGACCTTCTGTGTGCTGCGCCCTTGCGGAGCTGTGGGCTCTGGCCTGAGCCCCTGGGGCCCTGGCTGGTTCCAGCTGGCATACACCCTTCCCCCCTGGTCCGGACGTGAGTGAGCAGCATGGTCCCAGGCATGCCCTGGAGCTGCCTGCCGTGGCCATGTGCCGCTCGGTCACCAGGCTGCATGTGGCTGCACGTGCTGCATACTGCCTAATGCTACACAGCCCGTGCAGCCTTCAGAGAACCTCTCCCTCAAGGCCGCCTGGATGCACACCCCCAACAGATGTGCTTGGTGAATGGCAGCTGTCTGGGGCTGCTCAAAAGGCCTCCCATTGCCACCAGCCTCTGGCCGTCACCCTGGTATGAAGGCTTCCCCTTTGCTCTCCATCAGGTTGTGGAGCATGCAACACACGGCCACCACCTTAGGGATGTTGCACTCCCCCATGTTGAGGTGAGTCAGAAGGTACCTGAACCTCCCCTTCAGACGCCCGAAAGCGCATTCCACTTGCAGCCGAGCCCGGTTTAGATGTGCATTAAATTGTTCTTTGCTCTGGTCAAGGTGGCCAGTATACAGCTTCATAAGCCATGGCATCAGTGGGTAGGCTGCATCACCCACAATGCAAGTCAGCATCTGGAGGTCCCCAAGAGCAAAGTCCTGCTGTGGGACGAATGTTCCAGCCTGCAGCCTACGGTACAGGCAGGAGTTACGAAATATGTGGGCATCATGTGCGCAGCCCGACCAGCCAACACAAATGTTAGTAAATTGTCCCTCGTGGTCCACCAGGACCCTTGAGAAGTAACTCTTCCTATTAATAAACTGGGTGGCCCAATGTGGCAGTGCGTGGATCAGGATGCGTGTCCCATCAACTGTTCCTCCACAATTCAGGATTCCAAGGGCAGCAAATCCGGCCACGATGGGGTCCATGTCTCCGAGGCGGATAATCCTGTGCAGCAGCACAGAGTTGATGGCCATCACCACCTGCAGAAGGAAACATTAGACACACACACACAAAACAGAGAATGAGAGGGGCCCTAAGCCCTTGGAAGGTGCCTGCCCCACTCACCCTCTCTTTCCCCCCTAAGAACCCAGGAGCCACTCCCCAGAAGGCCAACCCCCCAGCAGCAGGGACGGGTGAGGCCAGGACACCCCCCCCAACCCCCAGGTCCGGGCCTTGTCCCCACTAACCCTCCTCCCCGAATCCCTCTGCCCTTTTCCAATGGTCCACCTTTTCCAAGCCGCCCCTCTGCCTGGAACTGTCCCCTGAGAGTGCCTTACCTCCATCAAGATGGCCCCAATGGTGGACTTCTCCACACTGAACTGGTGTCCCACTCAGCAGTAGCTGTCGGGGTTGGCGAGCTGCCACATGGCAATAGCGACCCTCTTTTTCAGGGGGATGGTGGGCCGCAAGTGAGTGTCCTGTCGCTGGAGGGCAGGGGCAAGCCAGGTACACAGCTCGTGGAATGTGGCATTACGCATGCGGAAGTTGCTGAGCCACTGCTGGTCATCCCACAGCTCCAACACAAGGCGGTCCCACCAGTCAGAGCTGGTGTCCAGCCTCCAAAAACACCTCTCCAACATGAGGTTCAGGGGCAAGGTCAGTACTCCCGAATCCTAGGTGAGGGTCTCAAGGCCAAGTTCTGACTGGTGCTGGACCAGGACCATCCAGGAGGTCCATTGATACTGCTACAGAAGCTGCAGCATGGCAGTGTGGGGCCATCAGATGCCCAGAGGCAGCTGCAGCTCCATGGCCAAAAAGAAAACAACAACAACAACAAAAACCTTGGCATCCAATAAAGAAAGCTGGGCACAGCAGGCACTGCTAGACCTTTGCTACCCCAAAGAGGATTGTAAGCCAGCCTGCTGCAGAAGCACAGGAATGCCTGTCCGGGGGGTACCTTTCAGCACATGTCTCTGCAGCAAGGGGCATGCCGCAGCACCAGGCAACAAAGGCTGCCCCCATGCCCTGACAGAAGTGGTTCCAGGCACCCTTTTTATCGACAGAGCATCCAGGCAGTCAGGACGCTCTCTTTCGCAAAAACTGATCGCTTTTTTGATCCGCGTTTGCCATCTGCACGCTCTCTTTCGAAAGTTTTTTCGAAAAATTTTTTTCCAAAAAGCTTCTTTCGAAAAAAGTGTGTAGTCTAGATGTACCCTGTGAAAGCAGCAACGTGATGGTGACAACTGAATATACAAAGGCCCAGGCCAGCAGGGTCATAGTGCTACATCAAGTGGTGTGTGGGTCGAAGGAACTAAGAACAAATCTTTCTTTAGGATACGATTGTCCATGCCCAGCATTTGCTTATGTACCCAGGGGCTGAATTAACTCTCTCCTGCCAGCTATTTGGGGAGGGGGCGAAATTTCAGGCACAAACTGTATTTACATGACCACAGCTACCTAGTATGGGTATCTTGAAAAAGGATAGTACCAAGAGATCAGCTGCAGCTGATGTTCAGTTAAAAATCACTTTAGTACAGAATGCTAAGGTAGTGAAATGTTAGCAGTATTATTGTCTGTCTTGTCAGAGTGAAGGGGAGCAGATCTTTGCTTAGCCTGTCCCAAATGAGGGGGCCACCCTTTTTTTAAATGACCTCCTTAGCTAGGGGCAGAGAGGGGTGGAGATAAGTGTCCCAGCCAAGAGGTGTGGATGTTCTCTAAGGATCCTAGGCTGCTTAACCAGTTCCTCCCCACTGTTCAAGGATAGAGCTAAATAGGCGGCATAGAAGCCTTTTGTTAAGTAAGCACTGACATTGCTTGGAGGGGGTGTAACTGTGTTTCTCTCCATCCCGCTGAAAACTAAAAATCACTAAGAGCTGAAAACCATTCAGGTCACAGCAGAGAAGCAGGTGGCAACAGAAGATGACAGTATTCTGTTTATTAATCCTGCTTGCAGCATTTCCCCTAATTAATGTCAGGTGACTCTCTCCTTTTGTTAAAAGTTTCTTTTCTACACTCAGACTCTGTGCTAACCCATGGGCTGTGTGTAATTTTCCCAGGTTACTGGGTGGGGGGGCTTGAGTTGCTTCGGTGTTATATTGTTGAAAAGGAACCTTTAGATCAGTGGTCGCCATCCTTTTTACACCCAAGAGCACTTTTTAAATGTCAGGACAAGCCAAGATCTACCCCATCCCTTCTCCAAGACCTCACCCCTTCCTTGAGGCCCCGCTCTTTCTGTTCCCCTCCTCTCCATCACTTGCTATCCCCGGCCCTTATACACTCTCAGGGTATGGCTACACTGCTACTTTTTTTTATTCTTCTGTCAGAAGAGGTTTGTCCGACATTTGGTTCAGTCTAGACGGTCATTCCCCTTGTGGAATGGGGAATACAGGGGCTGCCAAAAGAGCGTGTTTGCCAGAAAAACTCTTAGGCTATGTCTAGACTGGCATGATTTTGCGGAAATACTTTTAACGGAAAAACTTTTCCATTAAAAGTATTTCCACAAAAGAGCGTCTAGATTGGCACGGATGTTGTTGCGCAAAAGCATCCATGCCCAGTATAGCCACGATTTTGCGCAAGAAAGCTCCGATGGCCATTTTAGCCATTGGGCTTTCTTGCGCAAGAAATTAAGGTGCCTGTCTACACTGGCCCTCTTGCGCAAGTATTCTTGCGCAAGAGGACTTATCCCTGAGCGGGAGCATCAAAGTATTTGCTCAAGAAGCACTGAATTCTTACATTAGAACGTCAGTGCTCTTGCGCAAATTCAAGCGGCCAGTGTAGACAGGCGGTGAGTTTTTGTGCAAAAGCGGCTGCTTTTGCGCAAAATCTTTCCAGTCTAGACACAGCCTTATAGTCTAGCCATACCCTCACTGGGTTGAGACAGGAGGTGTGGGCTCTGGGGTGGGAATAAGGGATTTGGGTGTGGGAAAGGGTGAGAGGTGAAAGCTCTGGGAGGGAATGTGGATGCAGGAGGATGTGGAGAAGAAGATGCTGGCTCAGGGAGGGGGCTCCAGGCTGGGGAATGTTGGGGTCTGGTGGAGAGTTGGGGTGCTGAGCAAACCACAGTCTTGTGGATGTGAAGGTGCAGGGGTTTGGGTTGAGCTGTGTGAGGGGCTCAGGGCAGGGAGGTTGGGAGTATGATGGGCACAGATTTGCGGTGTGTCAATGGTGCAGGAGTGTTGTGGTAAAAGACTGGGGATGCAGGAGTTTGGGGATGTGAGAGGCTCAGGACAGGGGGTTCCAGTGTATGATAGGCTGAGATGTGGGGTTGGGATGGCGGACAGGCATGTTATGATGCTGCGGCCAGATGGGGGCTTGGCCCCAATTGGGGGCTTGTTGGCCAGGCTTCATTTTTAAATATTATGTCAAACACAAAGGCTGCGTCTACATTGGCAAAAACATGCTGCCTGTCTACACTGGCGGGGAGTTCTTGCACAAGACCACTGACGTTCTAATGTAAGAAATCAGTGCTTCATGCACAAGAACTCTGACGCTCCCGCTCAGGAATAAGCCCTCTTGCGCAAGTGTTCTTGTGCAAGAGGCCAGTGTAGACAGGCAGCCAAGACATTTTGCACAAAAGCAGTCTAAATGGAAAAAAGCCCTAGTGGCCATTTGGATGCTCCATACCTGCAGGCAGCTCCCGGACTTCCTGGTAACCCGAGCCCCCTTAAAGGCAGACGCAGCCTGCAGAGGCCATGAGTCAGAAGCCCTTTTTGCCACCTCTGCCATCGAGCTCTGCCGCGCGGCTCTGCTCCCGTCCCCAACAGCCACCAGACCACCAGCCCAGGATGGCCGCTCGGGGGGGGACAGCCACCCGCACCCCCAGCGCAGGAGGCCCCAAGGAGCAGGCAGTGGAGAGCCCCATCCTGGTCCCCAGGGGAGCTCGAGGCCCTCCTGGACCTGTGGGCGGATAAGGAGGCCCTGCATGACACCCGGGGGCACCTGTCACCGCAACACGGACATTTTCCACCTCATGGCCCAGGCGCTCTCAGACCAGGGCCATCCAGCCCAGACCCTCAAGCAGGTCCGGGCAAAGGTCAAAGAGCTGTGCCTGGGCTATGTCTGGGCCAGCGAGGGCTAGGGGGCAGGAGCCGACACCTGCCCCCACTACCAGCGGCTCCACCGCATCCTGGGCCAGGTAGCACCCCAAGGACCGTCCGTGCCCGTGGACACGAGGAGGCGCCCCTCCATCACCAGGCCCAGTGAGGCAGGGGAGGAAGACGAGCCAGCCAGCGGGTCGGACGAGGAGGAGGACCAGGGCAGCGGCATGACCCTCCAGCCGGCAGCCCCGACATCTCCCGTGCGTCCTCAGAGGCCAGGGAAGGAGCCACTGGTGAGTGTTGCACTTTGCACTCACAAGGGCAGGGGGGAGCCAGGCACCCGGGGGGGGGGAGAGAAGGGGGAAGGAGCGTCACTTAGGCAGCACGAGCTGCACGCTGTGTAGCATTAGCAGTATGCAGCACGTGCAGCCACATGCAGCCTGGTGACCGAGTGGCACGTGGTCACGGCAGGCAGCTCCAGGGCACGCCTGGGACCATGCTGCTCATTCATGTCCGGACCAGGGGGGAAGGGTGTATGCCGGCTGGAACCAGCCAGGGCCCCAGGGGCTCAGGCCAGAGCCCACAGCACGGCAAGGGTGCAGCACACAGAACGGCACACTGTCCCATGCCTGGCTGTGAGGCACAGACAGCTGCTGCTGGGAAAACTGCAGCATCACAGCCCTGTGAGCGTGGCCCCCACTGAGTCCCTCGTCTGCTCCCGGTGCCTTGGCTGGCCCCCCCGAGGGAAGTCCCCACTGCGGCCTCACACGTCCCTGGGCTACCGTATGTGAGGGCTAGCAGGAGGGGGAAGGGGGACGCACTCGGGCCGGCCCTAGAGCCACCTGAGTTTCACTCCAAGGATGGTACACTCCCCAGTCACCCCTGGTTCCGTCCAGGAGACAGCCACGTGATGGGGATCTGAGAGCCCAGACCATGTCTGCCATATGTGCTCCCAGGCACTGTGTGGGGATTCATCTTCCTCCCTGTCAAACACCATTGATTAGCCCAAAGCCTCCCAGCCTCCCCCGGCAGGGAGTTCCACAGGTTAACACAACACGCGCACCCTCCCACCCCCCAAGAGGCAAGGACACAGACCGGTGGTTACAATACATGGAGGAGCACCCTTCTTGGGGGGGCAGTGCTGTATGCAAACATACAACACGGGCGGAGGGAGAGTGGGCCCAAGCCACAGTACCGTGGTGTCACCTGGCCTCAGGGGCGGAGGGCAGGGATGGTGGCTGGGCTGCCTGACTGACCCATCCTTTTCTCTGTTCCCTGCAGTGGGACCAAGCAGGAGTGGGGGACCCTCCAGCCCTGCGGCAGTGACAGCACGCTGAACCACCCAAGCCCCAAGCCGGCGGGTCCGGCAGAGGGACCAACTGCTTCGGCGGCACATCCAGGCCGTCGAAGGCATCGAGGCGGCCATCACATGCCGGGTGGAGGCAGACCTGGAGTGGCTCCAGCAGGCCTGGGGCCACTTCCAGGCCCAATGTGAGTGAGTGGCAGATGCCATCACTGCCCTCACCGCTCACATTGGCCATGCCGTCCACTACTACATTAGCCATGCCGACAATGGCAATGCCCCATGCACCTGGCACCCCTCTGTGACGGCGCGTCCGGGTCCCCTGACTCCTGCACCCCCGTAATGGCATGAACAGACTCCACCAGGCAGTAGAATAGAGGGAGTTTATTGCTTCTCCAGGATACAGCACAGCACAGATGTAATCTGGTTACAGGGCAGGCCTAGGATGCCTCAGCCCCCCTTGAGATGGGGGGGGTACTGGGCCCCTAAATCCCAGCCCCTGGCTTAGGCTGGTTCCTCCATGATCCCAGACAGAAACTAACTCCCTCTCGTCCAGCCCTGCCCCCAGCCAGGGCAGCATTCCATGAGGGCCTGGAGTACAATGGAGAAGTACCCCTTTCGGTTTATGAAATGGGCCGCTCGATGCTCCGGGGCACGGACAGGGATGTGGGTTGCATCCACGGCTCCCCCGCACTTGGGGAACCCGAGGGCAGCGAAGCCGGCCACCATAGCCTCCACGTCGCGCAGGCGGATGACTCTCTGGAGCAGGATGTCATTGATGGCACGGACGACCTGCAGAAGGCTGCAGAGAAACACAGGGGAACACATCACATAAGACAGGGTGAGTGAGTGCTCCCTTGGGGGGGTCCCACCTCCCCCGTGATGCCCTCTGTCCTCACACACACACACACACACACACACACACCAGGGCCCCCTCGCCCCATGGACCACCCTCCCCTCCCCCCCCCCCCAGCAGGCCTGTGCAAGGGAGGGATGGCCCAAACCCCTGGGTGACCCAGCCTGGAGTCTTGCCTGCCCCTGGGGCATGAAGTGCAGCACCCTTCTCCCCCCCACCCCCCCACTCACCCTGGGACTTACCTGCATGACGACGGCACTGACGGTCGATCTGCCCACCCCGAACTGGTTTGCCACCAATCGGTAGCTGTCCGGGGTGGCCAGCTTCTAGAGTGCGATGGCGACCCTCTTGTCCACTGGGATGGGTGCCCGCAGCCGGGTGGTGCTTCTCTGGAGCACAGGGACGAGCCAGGCACACAGCTCCAGGAACGTCTGCTTTCGCATCCGAAAGTTCCAGAGCCATTGCTGGTCGTCCCATTGCCCCAGGACCAGGCGGACCCACCAGTCAGTACTGGTGTCCAGTCTCCACAAAGACCTTTCCACAGTGGGGTGGGGATGGCACAGGGACGCCATGGCCTCCCTGGTGAGGGAGTCCAGAGCGACCTGCGCCTCGAGGTCCTGGAGGAGGAGTGCAGCAGCCTGGAGCAGCAGCTGCAGGCACTCCAAAATGGCCGGAAGGGGCCAGAGCAGGCACAAGGCCATCCCTGGCTCCATGGCACAACAAACGAGCTGAGATAAAAAAATCAGCCAAAGGCACTAAGGCACAAGGCAGTGGTGTCCAATAAGGCAGAGGGCAACCACAAATAGAACTGCTACTGCTGTCAGTCCCTGCAAGAGGTCCTAAAGCATGCAGCAGGAGAGAAACGGCTGTCCGGGGAGATCCCTTTAAGCACGTGTCTCAAAGGAGCTCCAGCCCCCGCTCCCGGAAAGGGCTGGTGCCCTTTTGCCCTCTTCAAAACGGTTCTGGGCTTCTGCTTTTGTGCAAAAGCGACCCACCAATATAGACGCTCTCTTGTGCAAATACTCTAACGCAAAAACTCTTGCGTTAAAGAGTATTTGCACAAAATCATGCCAATGTAGACGCAGCCAAAAGATTTCAGCATCGTCTTTATTTATGAGAGGGGCAGGGAACCTGTTTTGAGTCAGGGGTCACTGACCACAGAAAAGTCTGTCGAGGCCACAGAAGTGAGATGCAAAAACACAACTCCTCCAAACCCCCTAAGCCTCACTAATGTGGCCCCAACTGTGCTGGTGGGGGTAGGGACAGGGTGCTGGGGCAGAGGACAGGGATCCAGTGGGTGCTGGGGAAGGGAACAGGGTGCTGGGGCAGGGTGCCGGTGGGTGCTGGGGCAGGGGACAGGGTGCTGGTGGGGGCAGGGGACAGGGTGCTGGAGCAGGGGACAGGGTGCTGGGGCAGGGGACAGGGTGCTGGTGGGTGCTGGGGGAAGTGTGCTGGGGCAGGGTGCCAGTGGGGCTGGGGCAGGGAGAGGGTGCTGGGAGCAGGTCCTGGTGGGTCCTGGGGTGCTGGGGGCTGGGACTCATGCGGGGGGGGGGGTCTGGCCAGGGGGAGGGGACAGCGTCAGCTCTGGCCAGTACCTGGGGATCCTGCAGCCGGTCTCAGGAAGCATGTGAGCTGCTTCCCTGTCCCTCAAACAGCCAGCGCATTTTCTGAAATGCCTGGTCTGTGGCATGCCAGTGACTTCCTTCCCCTGCTGCCTTCCTGCATGGGGAGAGGTGGTAGGAGTCCTGGGAGGAAGCACATGCCTGGCACTTCCTTCCCCTGCTGCATTCCTGCGGGGTAGGGGAGAGTCCTGGGACCACACCAGCTCCAACAGCTCAGGCAGTGGACCACGTATGTAGCAGTTTGTCACCTTACTGTGGCAGTATGTGCAGGGCATTCTAGGGTTGAAAAGTCAATACAGTACTGGTTATACCTCCCTAAACTGGGACTCTTTGGTCTGGCAATACTGTGGGTAAGGAGGCCAGTGGTTGGCAGAGGCTCAGCAATGTTGGGAGCACAGTGCCAGAGGGCTCAGGTGGCATAGGGAATCCCGCGATGTGGCTGGGAGCCTCATGGCAGGGGACTCAGTGGTGTAAGGATCCCCTGGCATGGGGTCCACCAGCACAGGGATGTCCTGGCGGCGCAGAGGGCTCAGGTGGCGCAAGGAGCTCTGGTGGCTTGTACAGAGCTGCTCCCTGTTGTGATGTGCTACTTAGGGAGAACTACAGGAGTAGGTTTGTATGAGCCACCGGTGGTGTAGCCAGGAACTCAGGTGGCATGGGGAGTCCTGCAGGGTGGGGGAAGCCCTGTGGCAGGGGACTCACCCAGCATGGGGGGGGCTCCAGTGGAGCAGCTCGGAGTCCCATGGCAAGGGGCTCAGGTGGTGCAGAGAACCCCGCAGCGCAGCTAGGAGTCCTGTCGCAGAGGCTCAGGCAACATGGGGAGCCCCGCAGCGTGGCTAAGAGGCCCAGGTGTGAAGGGGTCCAGCAAGGGCTGGCAGCAAAGCTGGCTGAAAACAGTAGGGTCCAGCTGGGGCTAGAAGCAGAGTCAGTGGGTGCCTTGGAGGCTGGTAACAGGGGACCTCCCCTGGAGGTCCAACCTGTAGTACCTCTGAATTAGACACTGTGGGAATGGAATAGTTCATAACACTGAAATATTCCATAACTCTGAAGAAGAGATTCCAGGCTTCAGTCACAGGAAGGAGTGGGGGTTTGCACCCACAAACTGAGCAAGGTCAGGCTTCTGGGTGATGGAGGGAATTGGGCTCGAGAAAGGGGCCTTGTGCCCACGACACTAGGGCTCTGCACTTTAGACCTGGGTGGAAGCACTGGGGTTGGAGCGACAGCCCCACTGCTCTGCTCTCAGGTTCAGCCTCACAGAGGGTGCCACAACTCGGGGCTCCCTATAGCTCCAGTTCCTGCTTCAGCCGCGGGATGGGAGGCCAGGGCTTGGCGTTTTAAATATAGGGTTGAAACCAGCACTCCATTCATAGCTAAAGCCCTGAGCCCTGGCTTCGCCTGAGGGGGCTGAGGGCAGTAACAGAGCACCCACACCCACACACAGCTGCCCACACACACACATCGGGTTAAAAGCACTGGCTAAAACTGGGAGTGGCACAGCAGGACTGAAGCATCAAGCCCCAGTGTTACCCGCAAGGTCTAAAACACTGAGTATCTGTGCGCCTGTGAGTCAAAAGCCTGGAACCCTGACCTCCGTCTGACTGTGCAGCAGCAACCCCAGCCCCATATGGCTGACGCCCTGAGCTTAGCTTTTTCCTGTGAGTATGATGTTTTGTTGTCTGCGCTGCTGCCTATTGAGGACATCTGGTTCCACAAGGTTTCCAGTTGACTGGTAAGTCCATAACATGGGTGTTCATATCCTTGGGGCCTATTCTACTTTGTGTGTTCCCCCGCCCCAAGCCCTGATTGGGGGGAGCACAGGAAGTCTCCTCCCATCCTGAGGGGCACAGCGCTTTGACACGCTCCTTGCAGGAAGGGGGCTGGGTGAGAGGGGCAACCTCCACACCCTCAAGGATTGGGGGAAGGGGAAGCATGTGAAGTCTCCTCCAGCCCTGCAAGGGGCTCAGCACTTAAAGTCTACCACCAGCTGCTGCTCAGCTGGCAGTTAACTGCAAGTGCAGCACTTCTGTTGCAGACACCACGTGCTCTCCCACCCCAGGCCCTGATTGACCTGGATGCAACAGGGGGAGCACAAGAAGTCTCCTCACACCATTAGGGACACAGGTACCTTGAGGGAACCTCCTGCTGTTCAGAACTGCTGGCGGTTCAGGGGAGGGAAGGGGGAGAGCAAAGACTTTGCCCACTCTCCCACCCTCCAAACAATCAGGGACTGTGTGGGGAAGCACACAAGTGTCCTGGCCCAGCCCCTTCCAGGGCCAATTGGGGCCACTTTAAAAATTTCTGAAGTGATCGGGATCAAAGAATATTGCCCACCCCTGGTCTAGGGGCATGTAATCCAGCCCTGAGCATGTGGTCTTTTAGGCTACGTCTAGACTGGCGCGCTTTTGCGCCAGAGCTATGCAAATGAGGCTCAGCATTGGAATATCACCGAGCCTCATTTGCATAGCTAATGAACCGCCATTTTCACGGAAGAGGCTCTTGCGCAAGACGGGGCTGTCTACACTGCCCCTTCTTGCGCAAGAAAAACCTTTTGCACAAAGCCATTATGCCGATTATTTTCAGGCATAACGGCTTTGCACAAAAGGGTTTTTCTTGCGCAAGAAGGGGCAGTGTAGACAGCCCTTCATGCAAGAGCCTCTTCTGCGAAAATGGCGGTTCATTAGCTATGCAAATGAGGCTCGGCGATATTCCAGCGCTGAGCCTCATTTGCATAGCTCTGGCGCAAAGGCGCGCCAGTCTAGACGTAGCCTTAGTGTATTCACAAACAGAAGAAGTATTCATCTTGAATCAACTATACGATACACCAGAGCCTATCTGGGCATAACAGTGATCAGTGTGTCATAACTAGACCTATCCAACTGTGACTCAGTGTATTGTGACAGGGGAAGTTGAGACAGTTGTCATGGGAGAACAATATATATGTAGGGCCAGTGGTTTGGGGTTTTTTTTCAAGACTTCAGCATCCACGTGTGATCAAGAGCTCAGCTCCTCTCATGCTGCCCTTGTCTAGGTGCCCATAGCACAGTTAAAAGCTTTTGGAAAAAAATAGCACCACTTACAAAGATTAAACACTTTTAACACTCCCATGTGTAAGACAAAGGGTAACGCAAATGGAGGTAATGCACAGCAAAGCCTGCCACTAGACTCTCCTCTCCCACTCTTTTTATTGTTTATGGTTTTATTTCACCAGATCAAATGTTTTTTAAATGTCTCCCTTCTTTTTATACTTTGATATAAGGAATGTTGTTTTGTTTGTAGTTGCTGCCTGGTAAAAGGTTAGAGGAAAATTCATAAAAGGGTAGAGTAGCAGGTGTTATAAAGCCATCAGATAAGGACAGTGTGTGCAAGAGAAAATGCAAACACAATGCTAAGAGGCCCAGATGGATAAGGTTCACACCAGAGAGCAGCTGAAAAACACACCTTGAGTTTGCAATGCACATTTTTATTGGATATAACCTTAGAAAAACAAAATTTAAAAAAAAACTCGAGAAGGTTCACAGACTGCCCTGCCATGTGTTCCTACCAAAGTATGAAATCAAAACTACCCTGGAGACTGGTTATTACATTGTAAACAAAGCTGTGCATACACAGGGTTGGGGACTGGTGAACACAGAACCCAACACAAGGGGACTGGGACAGGTAAGAAAAGATAAAGATGTTCCATGGGACAAAAGAGCCTCCCAAGTTTGCCCCCCCATGTACCACAGAGCTTCAAGCTTTCTAAATGCGCTCGCTAAGTATACACTCTCATCTCTGGCTCACTCCCTTCTACCCTCCCGCCCGTCCCCCCTATGCACGATGGAGATAGACTGCAGCATCTCAAACCCACCTAATTCCTGCCTTTGAGAGACTGCTGCTGAACACTCCCTGTGGGTCAGTCACACACCTCCCCCCACGTTCCTCCTGCCCAGCTGTGTCAAAGTATCTAAGCTAGGCAGGAGGAAAGTGGGGGGAGGTGTTAAACTTATTTGACCTACAAGTTTAACAGTCTTAGCTGGCTGGGTAGGGAACAGGAGCGGGGCCAGTTTAGTGGATGCAGACGATATATCTGTACTCAGCCCACCTGAGTTTCAAGTCCATTCTGTTGCTGCTCCTTCTCCCGGCGTGGCCCAGCTCAGCAGACAGTGCAGCTGTTAGTCTTGTTCATGGGTGGTCTGCCTGTGTTCTCCTTTGGGAAGGTCTCCCTCCTCCTGCGCAGCGCAGGGCTGAGCCGGCTGGGCAGGTTGACTTGCTGCAGCAGCTCCCTGAAAACTTCCACCACATTTTCATTTTCTTTGGCCGATGCTTCCAAGAAACGGTTGTTCCAGTCAAGCTCCACCAGCGACATGGCATCCTCAGTTAGCACCTGCCTCTCCCTCCTGGTCTCTGCCTTGTTGCCCACCACCAGGATGGGGGGGAATGGATCTTCCTTCACCTCCAGTATCTCCTCCCGCAGGCTTTTGATGCTTTCGAAGGACTCAGCGTCATCCACCGCGTAGACCAGGGCGAAGGCGTCACTGTTCTGGATGGACAGCTTGCGCATGGCCGGGAAGGAATAGCTTCCACTGGTGTCCAAGATCTCTACCTTAACGATGGTCCCGCTTACTTCGTATTCCTTGCTATGCAGCTCTTCTACTGTCCGCCGGTGCTCGGGCTCAAAAGTGTCCAGCAGGAAGCGACGGATCAGGGCAGTCTTGCCCACGCCTGCCGCACCCAGGAAGACCAGGCGCCAGTGGTTCTTCTCCGTCACTGCCAAGGCCATGGGAGGAAAGTGACAAATCCCAATTTTAGCTGAAGCTTTGGGTGCTTTTGGTCTTTCTGCAACGCAGGGGCTGCAGGGCTCCGGCCTCCGCAGCTCACTGCCTGGTGGCTCCTTTGCTTTGCATTGATGAGCTCTGCACCCCACTCGCCAGGTTTGTTGCTGCTCTTCAGTCGCCTGAAAACTTCTCCCGATTGGCTCTGTATCGTTGCTGTTTCCACACTCCTTCAACCCTGCTCACAACTCTATTCACACTCCCCTTTACATAGTGTCCAATATGCAGCTTGCAATATAAAGGGGAGGAGAGAGGAGAAAGATGCTCTGGGCCAATCCACTGACGTCTGTTCTTGAAAGCCAGCCCCAGCCCTGCATCATTCTCGGTTCGTGCTGCTGTGCTGTTGCTTATAGCTCTGAAGAGTTGCCTGCCTTTCAGGAGCCGTCCTTGTGCGCTCCTTGGCGATCGAGACTCGGCGAGAACAACACAGCTGTGCCAATAAATGAGATTTCGGATCTCTCAATACTCCCATCTCCTGTTGAGAGCCTGAGTGGAAACAGACCACGGCTTTATTTGAAATCACCTGCTGAGTTTCTGTAATTTTTTGCTCTGTGGCTCATGTGCTGCCAGGTGGTTGTGAAAAAAGGTAAGAAAAAGGCTCTACCTACATCCCTGCCTCTTTCTAATGATACAATTTCTGGCTTTAGCCCAGTACAGTTGCTCCTCCACCCCCACTCCTTGCTCCAACCCGAGCGCATCCCACAGCATGACTCTGCCAAATCCGAGATTCACGCAGCAGAATCCAGCCAGATTTTGACTCGGTGCCCCACATTCCAATGCCCACCTAAAGAGCGGGGGGGGGGGGGGATTCTTAATGCTGCAAAACGTTCTTGACTGTGGCACATGAATGAGGCAAAAACCCAGATCCACCTACATTCTTCTGCTCCCCCAAAATACGCCACATGCAGCTGTTTCTGCTGTTCAAAACATTCTGGACACAGATCCATTCCCGTACAGGAATATCACAAAATCCGTGTAATATGTGGCTCAAACCCCAAATAATTAACTCCAAATTTGATAGCATACGTGGCCACTCCAGCTTCACTGGAAGTTTAGGCAAACATAAACTGATTGCACTGGATTAGTACCAGGTACATTGGTAGCTGAAGCCAATTTTTCATTCCCAAACTGTCTAAATCAGCAGTTCCCAACCTTTTCCAGATGGGGACCCATTTTGACAATTCAGGAAGACTTGGTGACCCAAGGCAATTGAAAAATGCGGGGAGGAGAGGAGGCAGAGCCACCTGGGGAGACACTTGGCGACCCTTTTGAAATGTAATGGTGACCCATATTTGGGGCCCGACCCATAGGTTGGGAAACCCTGGTCTAATTAAACAATTATAGCAGCTCCTACGAAAAATTCAGATACTTTCAAAGTGGAACTGCAGCACTGCGAGTAGGTGTTTCTGGCCCTTTGGGCATTCTGGATCTAGCTTGTTTATTTTCTTTTTATTCCACCACCCTATAATTCTAGCATCTAAATAAAGAAGTGCAACTGTTGTCAATCTTCTGCAACAATCCAGACCCTGGTGCATCTGCAATTCCACCCTGGAGTTTCTAGGACAATGTTTGAATTACAGATGCTGGGCTAGAGGCACTTTTTTACAAACGCACATATAAATGCAGATAGATATTCACGCTCTCCTTTTCAATCTGTGATTTGTGTGTATCTCTACTGTGCCAAAGAAGCTGAGTATCTTGCCTTCTGTGACTCACAATGCTCATTTATCCACGCTGGATTTTGCAGGGAACTTAGCCCACCTAGCCCATGCCAAAGAGAAGGCACAAAACACTTGTCATAAAGGTAGGTACCCAATGCTCTCACTTAGACTCTGCTATGTAAAGTTTGGAATTTTTTAGAAAAACTTACAGCACCTTCATGTTTGCTGAATTAAAAAAAATTAATAAGGGAAAAGTTTAAATATTTTCCTTCATAATTTCCCTTGTTTGGTTGTAAGACATAATGCTGTATATCATAAGAATATAAGACCGGTCATACTGGGTCAGACCAAAGATCCATCTAGGCCAGTATCTTGTCCGCCGGCAGTGGCTAATACCAGATGCCCCAGAGGGCGGGAACACAACAGGTAATCCTCTCCTGTCACCCACCTCCAGAGAAACAGAAGCTAGGGACACCATTCCTACCCATCCTGGCGAATAGCAATTGATGGACTATCTAGCTCTTTTTTGAACCTTGTTATAGTTCTAGCCTTCACCGCATCCTCTGGCAAGGCGTTCCACAGGTTGACTGTGCGCTGAGTGAAGAAAAACTTCCTTTTGTTTGTTTTAAGCCTGCTGCCTATTAATTTCATTTGGTCACCCTTATATTGTGGGAATGAGTAAATAACTTCCTTAGTCACTCTTTTGACACCAGTCATGATGTTATAGATCTCTATCATATTCCCCCTTAGTCTCCTCTTTTCTAAGTTGAAACTAATTGGCCTCCAGAGGCGTTTCACAACTGCAGCTCCCCTTCTCCTGTGGAGCTTAAAACTCTAGGCAGCAGGAGAAGGTGGCTAGTTTTGCAAGGCCCATGCAAGACAGCTGCCGGAGCACTCCTGTTGCATCCTTGGCTGCCAATGGCAGCTTCTGTGCTGTACTGGAGCTTCTGGCCCTCACTGAAGTATGTGGGGAGGAGACCAATCTCCTGAATCGCTGCATCAGGAAGAGGAATGCGGAGGTCTATAGCTGGATCACCACCAGACTGGCTGAGAAAAGCCACACCTGAACCTTCTACCAGAGCCTACCACATGTCCAAAGAGCAGAGCGGACCTTACTAAGATCAGCTGGATGCCATCCTGGGCGGGGGCAAGTCACATCAACCCGTTGTTGTGGAGTTGGACCAGGACACACCCAGCCGCAGTCTCCAGGAGAGCGGGGAGGAGGCCAACCAGGCAACCATGCCCGCAAGCCAGGACTTGCTCCTCACCTTGGAACCAGTCCCTCATCGCACCCAGGTTATGTTCCAAGCATAGGATGACCTTGGGGAAAGCATGTTAGATGAGTTTGATAACTTTCCTATTTGCACATGGGAGGCAGGTGGTGGGCTGCGAGGGGCTGTGCACTCTTCTCTCAGACTTGGCTGGGGGCACACAACAGCTTGTACACATTATATACATGGGTTGCTAATCCAGAGTACTCAGCCTCCATGACGTTCTCACACAGAAACTCCTTGGTCCTCACAAGGTTCCTTGGAGAGCCCTGCCTTACTCAGAGTTGCAATCCCGCTTACAATTTGCCATTCTCACACACCTTCCCCAGCACCCTCCTGGAAGGACTAGGAAATACTGGAAGGCCGCCTTGGACCAGCTGGCATGCCAGCATGAGGCCATGTGCTCCTCCCTCACCTCGATGATGGAGTGCATGGCGTTGTGTGTGCATGATGTGGGCCACCAGCCATCTCCCCAAACCGCCCCCCCCATGACTGCCCCACCTAGCTTTCCCAAGGGCCACTGAGGCCCCAGAACATTGGGCAGTGGGACCTCTTGGGCAGCTGAAGCCTCCCAACCACCTGGAGGCATGGCACCAGGCCCAGCCACCCTGCTCCCCCATTCCAGTTTCTTTCCCCAGTCCCTTCACTGCTCTATGTCCTTCCCAATAAACAGTTCTGTTGTTTGAACACGAGGAAGGGAAGGGTGGGGGAGGAAAGGCACATAGAGGGAATGCAGGGGGGTCCCTTGTTGAGAGGCACGTGGGAAAGAGTCTCATGTGGTGTTGCACTAACCTCGCTCTCAAGGCTTCCCTGATAAGCTCGCAGGAGGATGCTGTTGTCCAGATGCTCAAATTCCCTAGCCAGCCATTCAACATCTGCCCCACACCCTGGCAGAAAAGTCTTCCTCTTACATAGGTTATGGAGCACACAGCAGGGTGTCACAACAAAGGGTTGCACTTGCAGAGGTCCAGACAGGTAAGGAGATTCCTGAACCTCACCTTTAAATGAAAATGCACATTGCACCACCATGCAGCACCCATTCAGCCTGGTGTTGAAGTGCTCTTTGGTGGGGTCCAGGCTACCTGTGTAGGGCTTCATGAACCAGGGGAGCAAGGAATAGGCTGCATCACCAGAATGACGATGGGCATCTCCATCTCAACTCTGATGGTGCTGTCAGGGAAAAAAAGTGCCTTATTTTGTACCAGGCAGGAGTTCCGGAAGATGTGCCTTTCCTGACCAGCTGACATTAGATCAGTAAAGTGACCCACCTTGTGATCTACAAGATGGTACCCCTTCCTGTTTTTGTAGTTTGAGGCCTTCCCCAAGAGTGCTTCCGGGGGAGGGGGAGCTCTACATTCAAAGCAGGCTCCAATCAGTGTGGTTCTTTCAAAATAATTCTAATTTCTATGCACTGTTTCAATTTTTGTTAAATCAGCATTTATTTTGTCAATTGTGGTTATGTCCATGGAGCCTACTCTTGGAGGAAGTGTGAGCTTGACGGAGGCATGAGGTGACATTTTTGGGAAATTATACATGATTCATCTGGAGAAATAATCTAAATTATGGCTGTGACGTAGTGGGGGTATCTGGCTAGTTTCTATGCTGGCTCTGTGGTAACCCCCACTGGCTGACCCTAACTACGGCCCAGCGGCCCATTATGCAAAGAGGGTCTCTCAACCTGTCTGACCAGCTACCCCCCAAGGAGAGAAACAAAGGAAGGTGGATTGCTGCCCGGGCTGGGGGGCAGGGCTGGAAGAGAGTGGGTTAGTTTCTGTCTGGGATCATGGAGGAACCAGCCTAAGCCAGGGGCTGGGATTTAGGGGCCCAGTCTCCCCCATCTCAAGGGGGGCTGAGGCATCCTAGACCTGCCCTGTAACCAGATTACATCGGTGCTGTGCTGTGCTGTGCTGTATCCTGGAGAAGGAATAAACTCCCTCCATTCTACGGGCTGGTGGAGTCTGTTCGTGCCATTACGGGGTGCAGGAGTCAGGGGACCCCAACGTCGTCACACTGGTGTCAGGGTGGGATGCACTGCACCCCGTGGATGGAGCATCCAGCGGCGAGTGACTAGGCGCAGTAGAAGCAAGAGCCATGGAACCAGGCGTGCTGGAAACAGAGCGAAGCGGTTCCTGAGAATCGTGGGCGCAGCAGCACTAGACTGGTGAGTCTGCACCGAGGGGACCAGCGGGAGATGGCCTATACCCAACTGCTGAAGGCAGAGCTGGTGAAGCTGTGCAGAGAGAGGGGCTTGCCTGTGCGGAGCGCAGCCAAGGCCCAGCTGATTGCCCGGCTGGAAGAGAATGACCAGCCACAGGGCTGGGATCCTGTCCCGTGGGGAACAGCCAGACCCCCACTGGGAGCGTGTCAGGCTCGGAGGGGCGGAGCGCTGGAGGCCGCCAAGAGACCGGACTGCCTCCCAGGGGAGCACTGCAAGCCGTAGTCCACCCAGGGGGGGGTCCAACCCCTCGGAGCTGCGGCAGCTAGAAATCCAGCTGCAGATGAAGGAATTGGAAGTCCAGGACCGTAGAGAGCAGCGGCAGCATGAGCTGGCCATGGCCGAGCGGAGAAGCGGCGGGGCCCCGGCTGCGCCAAGTGCGGGCAGGCCCCAAGGGCCCAGGGCGGCCAGATGCTTGGAGAAGCTCGTGGTGGCCCAATTGAAGGACATGGGCGATGTAGATGGGTTCCTCAGCTCCTTTGAGAGGGCCTGTGGACTGCAACGGGTCCCCCCAGCGGACTGGCTTCAGGAGCTCATCCCCGCACTGAACCAGGAAGCTGCCGGGGTACTCAATCAGCTGGAGGACCTACAGCCAGGGGATTACAACCGAGTCAAGGACGCCCTGCTGCACAAGTTCGGGCTGACCCCCGAGATGTACAGGAAGAAGTTCCGGGAGGTGCAGAAGGAGCCACGGGAGACCTATGTGGACCTGGCCTCCCGCCTGGCGCAATGCTGCCGCAAGTGGGTGTCTGGAGTCGGAGCCCTGACTGCAGAGGGGCTGCTCAAGCTGTTCATGATGGAGCAGTTCTATGAAGCATGCCCACCCAGATTGAGGCTGTGGCTCAAGGACCGAAGACCAGAGACCCCCCAGGAGGCCGGGAGACTGGCAGATGAGTTCACGGAGAGCCGGTCCGGGTGTGAACGGGAGTCCCGGAGAGAAAGGGAATCGCGCAGAGACCGGATGTCGGCTGAGCGACGGAGGAGTCAACTACGAGGCGAGCCCAAGGAACAGGACGTCTGTGCCCCAGAGAACCAGCCAGGGCCTGGACAGAGACAGCCCAAAGCCTAACTTGCCATCGCTGTGGGCAAAAGGCCACAAGAGGGCTCAGTGCACCAGGTCCCATGACCTGGGACTTTCCAGGGTTAACTGGCTGGGGCTGGAGGAAGGGCAGGCTGCCCCAGAGGCAGGGGCTGGCAGGCAAACCTCAGCTCAGAGTGGGGGAAGGATGCTCAGTGCACCCCTGGGAGGCTGACCCTCGGGAGGCGGATTTCTCCGTGTACCGGGTGGGGCAGGACGGCCCCTGCGGAGCGAGTGCCTCATACCCCTGGAGGTGGATGGTAGGAAGGTGACGGGTTTCTGGGACACGGGGCGGAGGTGACGCTGGCCCGATCTGACTTAGTGGCCCCAGACCGGATACTACCCACACGCAGCTGACCCTGAAGGGCATAGATGGGTCCCGTTTAAGGTGCCTGTAGCCAGGGTGCATCTGAAATGGGGGCCAAGGAAGGTCTCAAGGAAGTGGGGTGCACCCGCACTTGCCCACGGAGGTGCTAATGGGGAATGACCTAGAGGAGTGGCCCCAGGAATCCCAGCGGGCTCTAGTCACCGCCCGTAGCCAGAGCCAGCGAGGGGCTGGCAACCTGGATCCAGGGAAGGACTCCTGGCAGGGTCCTCAGGGTCCCATCACCGTGGACACGGGGTCCAGCCAAACTGGGACCCCGGACCTAGGCAAAGGTGGGGAACAGGTCCCGATCCCTGCCCCAGCGGCTGAATTCCAGGCTGAGGTGCAGGCAGACCCCTCCTTGCAGAGGCTGAGGGACGAGGCTGGCCTCCGTACAGCTCAGCCCCTGGGGAGAGGAGGCCAGGAGAGATTCCTGTGGGAGCGGGGATTCCTGTTCCGGGAATGGCTTCCCCAGGAAGGTGAGGGCATGGGGGTCCAGCGGCAGCTGGTCGTCCCCAAAGTATCACCTCAAGCTGCTGTATTTGGCCCATAACGTCCCCTTTGCGGGCCACCGAGGATCCGGAGCACCCGGCTGAGGCTGCTCCAACACTTCTACTGGCCGGGAATATTCGCAGCCGTGCAGCGGCACGGCCGGTCCTGCGACTCCTGCCAGAGGCGGGAAGGCCCAAGACGGGAGGAAAGCTGCTCAGGGGCCCCTACCCTGTATAGAGGAGCCTCTGGGCTTGCTGAGAGAGTTATGGGAGGAAGACCTCCCGGGATGGAGCGTCGGGGTGGAGGCCGCCCTGGCTGTCCAGAGAAGGCTCGCTGGGCTCATGGCCCGGCCGAGAGACCCTGGCCAGAGATCAAGGCCAGTGGAAGGATGGGTGCGACCACCGAGGACAGGCCTGTGCCAGTCGCCCTGGAGCGATGCACGAGTGGACAGAGGGAAGCCAATTCATGTGGGGCCTCGCCGCGGCCGGCCCGAGTCAAGAGGAGCACCCATGTCCCCAGGGCGGGTTCCCACAGAGGACCCGAACTTCCCTAGGTCACGAGTGGAGTGACCCTGCTCAGTTCGCTCTCGGAGGGGGGAGAACTGTGACGTAGTGGGGGTATCTGGCTAGTTTCTATGCTGGCTCTGTGGTAACCCCCACTGGCTGACCCTAACTACGGCCCAGCGGCCCATTATGCAAAGAGGGTCTCTCAACCTGTCTGACCAGCTACCCCCCAGGGAGAGAAACAAAGGAAGGTGGATTGCTGCCCGGGCTGGGGGGCAGGGCTGGAAGAGAGTGGGTTAGTTTCTGTCTGGGATCATGGAGGAACCAGCCTAAGCCAGGGGCTGGGATTTAGGGGCCCAGTCTCCCCCATCTCAAGGGGGGCTGAGGCATCCTAGACCTGCCCTGTAACCAGATTACATCGGTGCTGTGCTGTGCTGTGCTGTATCCTGGAGAAGGAATAAACTCCCTCCATTCTACGGGCTGGTGGAGTCTGTTCGTGCCATTACGGGGGTGCAGGAGTCAGGGGACCCCAACGCGTCGTCACAATGGTCATAAGTGAAATTAATGTAGTAGCCTTTTTTTATGTACAATGCAGTGGAATTTAATCCAGCTGGTGCTATTCGGGTGCATGCGGGCAGAGTTGACAACGGGTGGAGGAGGAATGAAACAAGAATAAATGTTTCACATGGCCGGCAATATGTAACAATGCAGTGCGCTGACCTCTGGTATTTAACCAAAAAAAATGTTACAGGGATTAAAACAAGGAAAGAGGATTCATGGGAAAAATCTCCCCAGTGCCATTTCACACTCCAAGGTTCTTCCAGAATGATGTTTCACATTGTCTCCTGCATCTGTGCTGTCATTGTTACTATAAGTTTAAAAACTTTTCCAAAGCAACGGGCTTTGTAATAACCTTCTGCCCGGCCCCACCAAGGCTGCAGCTCTCCCCTCCCTCCGCGACCAGCACTGAGGTAGAGAAAAGGGGGAGAGAGTCGCCCCCCCATTTGCCAATGTGTGCTCCTCCCCCACACGCACACACACTCCTGCAAACTCCTTGGCCAAGGGTGCCCGCTCCGGCCGGAGGGGTCACTAGTAAGTGCAAGGCAGGCGGAGAGATGACCAAAGGCACCTGGCTCGCAGCGTGGTCCCTGGCTGCAGTGACCCAGGCTGCCCCTTACCCGGCCCTGGATCACTCTGTGCAGCCTGCCCTGCACAGCCCGGGGAGAGCGGCTTGCCCACCAGGGCCGTAGCACTCTGGCGCTACGGCTGTTCTCAAAGCTCATGTTGCGCCCCCCTGCACGTCGGGCCACACTGGCTGGTGCCAGTCAGAGGAGCGCGAACAATCCTCGGGCGCCGGAGTCTGCTTCATGGATGGGAGGCTCCCTCGGGCATTTCCCGCTCCGCTGCTGCTGGGTGTTGGGCAGCAGTAGCTGTGCCGGGAAGGCAACTGGAGCGGCACATGGCCAGCGCTCCTGCCGGGGCCGCCCTGCTGCAACGCCCTCTCGCACTAACTTGAGGGCGCACTTTTCTCCCTGGTGCCAAGGGAAGGCAGCCCCGGAACTGTGATGTCATGACGCCTCAGCCAATCACGGCGGGGCTGCGAGTGCTACTTGCCCCACGTAGCCCGCCTGCCGAGGGTGGCTTGCTGCTGGCCCATCACGCGCTCTGCCGCCCCTCCCATTGCCTTGGGCGGCCACAGGGATGTCCGTGTCAGGCGGTAAGGGTTAGGAGTTCTCTGGCCAGTGTCTCTCGGGGCGGCCGGAATGCCGCCCCTGGCAATGTGCCGCCCCAAGCACGTGCTTGGTTTGCTGGTGCCTAGAGCCGGCCCGCGGGCACCGCGTTGAGGACCACTGCTGTACAGCATAAACTTAAAAAACAGCTAATAGTCTGGTAGCACTTTAAAGACTAACACACTATGTAGATGTTATCAAGAGCGTTCATGGACACAGCCCACATCTTCAGATGACTGGCTTCTTAACAAGATGAAGTAATCTTGTTACGTGATGAGCAATGACCATTTCCAGCAAGAGAACAAAAGGCAAAAAAAAATGTGAGTATGTGGCTAAGAAAAAAGGAAGAAACTTGGGTAGGGAAGAGAGATTAGTATTTCCTTGTTTGGCCAAGACTGGTTTCTATAATTGAGTGGCTTAACGAGCCACTCAGTTAAAGAGCTCTTTCATGTTATATCGAGCTAAAAAATGAATCTGTAACGATTTGTGCCAAGGCCTACCTAATGTCAGGTGCATGATATGATCTCATTTTGCTTAGTGTTTAAAACAAAACACTATCCCACACAGGAATCTACAAAGCCACAGCTGACATCTCTCCCTGTCTCAAACTAGGGCTTGTTCTTAGTTCCTCCAAAAATTAGAGTACAAATGGGTCAAGAATACATTTCAGGGAATAATTTCATAGAATCATAGAGCTGGAAGAGACCTCAGAAGGTCATCAAGTCCAGCCCCCTGCTCTAGGCAGGACCAATCCCAACTAAATCAACCCAGCCAAGGCTTTGTCACGCCAAGATGGAGAGTCCACTACTTCCCTAGGTAACCTATTCCAGTGCTTCACCACTCTCCTAGTGAAATAGTTTTTCCTAATATCCAACCTGGACCTCTCCCACCGCAACTTGAGACCATTGCTCCTTGTTCTGTCATCTGTCACTACTGAGAACAGCCTTTCTCCATCCTCTTTGGAACCTCCCTTCAGGAAGTTGAAGGCTGCTAACAAATCCCCCCCTCACTCTTCGCTTCTGCAGACTAAACAGACCCAACTCCCTCAGCCTCTCCTCATAGGTCGTATGCTCCAGCCCCTTAATCATTTTGGTCGCCCTCCGCTGGACCCTCTCCAAGGCATCAACATCCTTTTTGTAGTGGCGGGCCCAGAACTGCACTTTCACCTTCCTGATAACACACACACCCCCGGCATTCTTGAGCTATACATTTAAACCCTTCCTGGTCATTTGTCCAAGTTTCCACTTTTTGTAAGCTTCCTTTTTGTGCTTTAGTTCACCAAGGATTTCCCCTATAAGCCAATCCGGTCTCCTACTATGTTTGCCTCTCTTTCTATGCATCGGGATGGTTTCTTTCTGTGCCTTTAATAAGGCTTCTTTAAAATACTGCCGGCTGTCCTGGACCCCTTTCCCCTTTATGTTAGCATCCCAGGGGATTCTGCCCATCAGGTCTCTGGTTTTACTCTTTCTTATTGTGGATACAGACCTATACTTGAAGTTCTGCTTCTGTAATAATGGAACATGTCCATGCATGCTAAAGACTGGTTAGGAGGGAGAACAGCAAAATTAAGACAATTGATGTTTAAGAAGTTAGATGATGACAGAGCAGGGAGCTGCTGATAAGTAAGGTTCTGTGGGCTGCAAGAGGAAATCCTACTGGTGCTAGTTTTTAAATGGGCTGAAAAGTAAAGTATGCCGCTACATCAGAAAGCTAGAAAGTACCAGAGGAACCACCTTGGATAAAAGTCTTACAGAAAGTGGAAACTCATATGTAGGGGTAAAATTAGAAACATGGCAACACAATGCACGCTTTAACTAGCAAAATAAAGTTTGACAAGAAAACAAGCTACAAACATCGTAGAAGATGATATTCTTTTGTTTTTTTTCCTCCACGACGTTTGAGTGTGATTGGAAGCCTTAACACAGGTAAGGCAGGAGAAAAAGAAGTAGGTTCAGCAATCAAAGTAGAAAAAAAGGTAAAAATTACTTAGCAGAGAACATTTGATTCTATTCCTCCTAGACAACCACATACTTGACAGTGCTCTTTGTCAGGATAACAAGCTATTTATGGTTAAAGAGAAAAGTGAAAGACATGATATAGCTAGACTTTAGGAAAGTGTCGGAATACAAGCTACAATGAACCTGCTATAAGAAAGGCACACAACTGCCTGGATAATATTTTTCAGAGAGTAGTTAGTTCAGTGTCAGATAAAGCGACACTAGGATCAATCAGTTTTCTGACTAGTTGCTTTAGTAAACTTCACTAATGAGGGGATTTCCAGAAAGGTATAGCTCTTGTGAAAAGTTTCTTTTGTTTATGGAGATCTACTGATCAAATCGGTTTTCTGAAAGTAAGAATGTCCCAAGGAAATCTCATACTTAAAGGGATTTACGGTGATCTCCACAACATGTGACAGGTTTTTAATTGCATTTCTCAAGCGATATAACAATTTGTGTAATGAAAAAAAATTTCTTGCAAGGAAAACTCATCTAAAGGAATGCAGAGGTAGTAGTGTCTAACGTACTCAGATGTTTCTAAAGCCCATGGATAGGTTTGTTGAAAAATTTCTCCAGATAAACTTCATTTTTATGGGGAATTGCTGACAGATATAGAACTTGTCAAAAGTTTCTTCTCAGAGCTAAGGAACCATTAGGCTCTCTGAAAGAAAGAAAGTCCCAATGAAATCTTCTACATGAAGGGATTTTTGGAATTCGCCAGAACATTTGACAGCTTTTTAACTCATTTCTGAGTAATATAACAATTAGTGTGAAAAAGTGCCTCGCAAGGAAAGTTCATATATGGGAATGCTGAGGTAGTGGTGTCTAACTTAGTCACAGCTTTATAAAGTCCATGCGTGGAAACACGATAGGTTTCTTGAAAAATAGCTCCAAATAAACTTCATTTTTCCAGTGAATTGCTGAAATGTATAGCTCCTTTGAAAAGTTTTTTTTTTTTTTACATCGTTTTGGTTTTCTGAAAGAAAGAATATCCCAAGGAAATCTTGTAGATGAGGGGCTCTGTGGCTTTCTCCAGAACATGTGACTGCTTTTTAATGTGAAAACCCTGTCACACGTTCCAGAGCATGCCAAAAAAATCCCTTCACTTACACAATTTCCTTATGACACTCTTTTTTTCAGAAAGCCTTTTCGTTCATTAGAGCTGAGCAGAAAATTTTGAAATGAGCTATACCTTTCAGCAATTACCCGAAAAAATAAAGTTTATTCCCAGACATGTTTCAACGAACCCATGGTGTTTCCACCTATGGGCCTTTGAAACCTGTGACAATGTTAGACACCACTACATCAGAATTCCGTAAACGAATTTTGCTTGTGAAACCTTTTCACACTAATTGTTATATTGCCTCAGAAATGGGTTGAAAAGCTGTCACATGTTCTGGGCAATGCCATAAAGCCCTTCATGTATGTACGAGATATGCGTCGGAGAGTTTTAATTTCAGATTTCCAAACAATGTACAAGAAAAAAAATCTTTTCACAGCAGCTATACTTGTCAGAAAATCCCCTCATTAGTGAAGTTTATTCGGAGCCGTTTTTCACCAAGCCTATCGTGTTTCCACCCCTTGGCTTTTCAAAGCTGTGCCTAAATTAGTCACCACTCCCTCAGCATGACGTTTATGACTTTTGCTTGCGAGACTCTTTTTCACACTAATTCTTACATTGCTTTAACACCCTGTCAGAGTTTCAGGACAAGGCCCTTGCTCTACAAGACTTGCTTGGGAATAGCTAAATTATAAGCAGTGTTATTGTATATTCACGCTGAGAAGAACATTGTGACACGACCTTCACATTCAGTATGCCATCGCAAAAATGATGTTAATTTAAAGACTTTTTTTAACAAACGTATGCTTTTTTCCACCCATGGGCTTTACAAAGCTGTGACTAACTTAGTCACCACTCCCTCAGCGTTCCCGCAGATGAGTTTTCCTTAGGAGATTCTTTTTGACAACTATTCTTATATTGCTTCAGATATGCGTTAAATAAAACCCTGTCTCAATTTCAGGAGAACACCACAAAGCCTTTGCTCTACAAGAAGTGCTTGGGAAAGGCTTTATTAGAGATAGCCTAATCCTTCATTGACGCTGAGAAGAAAATTTTGACACGAGGTTCACCTATTAGTAAGTCCTCGCAAACCGAAGTTAAATTAAAGACGTTGGGCCTCAAACCTCTGTTGGGTCTAGAAAGCTAGGGTGTTTCCACCCATGCGCTTTTCAAAGCTCGGACTAAGTCCCCTAGCCCTCAGCATTACGTTTCTGAGTTTTGCTTGCGAGACACTTTCTCAGACTACTTCTTATATGTCTTTTCATTTGCCTTAAAACCCTCCCTCTCAGAGCTTCAGGGGAACGCCACATAGCCCTTGCTCCACAAGTATTGCTTGTGACTGTTTAATTGCAGACAGCCTTATCGTACATTGACGCTGAGAAGAACACTTTGCCACGAGCTTCACATTTAGTTTACCCTCGGAAAAATTGTTAGTTTACAGAGTGCTTTGAGCCCATGATTTTTGCACCCATGGGCTTGACCAAGCTCTGAGTAATCACCACTCCCTCAGCTTTCCCGCAGATGAGTTTTGCTTGCGCGATTCTTTCGACAACTATTTCTTCAGAGCTGCGTTAAAAGCCTGTCACACTGTCAGGAGAACGACATAAAGCCCTTTCTCAACAAGATTAGTTTAGGACAATCTTTTTTACAGATTGCTAATCGTTCATTACGACGGAGGAAAACGTTCGAGAAGCGCTTCACCTTTCAGTAATGCGTCCCAAATAAATGAAGTTAGTTTAAACACGTTGCCTCTCGAAAGCTATGGTGTTTCCACCCATGCGCTTTACAAAGCTCGGACTGAGTCCCCAATCTCCCAGCATTACGTTGCTGAGTTTTGCTTGCGAGACACTTTTTGTCACACTATTTCTTTTGACGTGCCTTAAACCCCGCCCCCCCCCGTCAGGGCGTCTGGAAAACGGCAAATAGCCCTTGTGCTGCAGATAGCCTTATCGTACATTGACGCTGAGACGAGCACTTTGTCAAGAGCTTCACATTTAGTTTACCGTCGCAAAAAGCATGTTAGTTTAAAGACTTCTTTTTGAGCCCTTGATTTTTGCATCCATGGGCTTGAGAAAGCTGTGAGTAAGTTAGTCACCCATCCCTCCGCTTACCCGCTGATGAATTTTGCTTGCGAGATTCTTTTCGCCAACTACTGCTATATTTCTTCTGAGCTGTGTGAAAAGCCTGTCACACTGTCAGGGGAGAGCCACAAAGCCATTTCTCAACAAGATTAGTTTAGGACTGTCTTTTTTACAGATTGCTAATCGTTCATTACGACGCAGAAGAAACGTTTGAGAAGCGCTTCAGCTTTCCGTAATACTTCACAAGAAATGAAGTTAGTTCAAACACGTTGAGTCTAGAAATCTATGGTGTTTCCACCTCTGTGCTTTACAAGGCTCTGACTAAGTGAGTCTGCACTCGCTCAGCAGTACGTTTCTGAGTTTTGCTTGCGAGACACTTTGTCACACTACTGCTTACATTGCTTTTGAGATGGTTTTAAAACCCTCGCTCTCAGAGCAAGGCACATAGTCCTTGCTCTACAACTATTGCTTGGGACAGTGTAATTGTAGCCAGCGTTATCGTACAGTGACGCTGAGAAGAACGCTTTGACACGAGCGTCACAGTCAGGATGCCGTCGCAAAAAAAAAGATGTTTGACTTTTTTTAACAAAGGTATGTTTTTTCTACTCATGGGCTTTACAAAGCTGGGCTACGAGCAGCTGTTTTTCTCCCGGCCCGGGCTCACGAACCTGGCTGTGCGCCGGGTAGAGATTGGGGGGGGGGCCCATTCAGGGTCACTGAGAGAGCAGCCCAGGACGTGGGGTGATTCAACCCTCCGCCAGCCCCTGGGCTTCCCCCAGTGGTGCTGGGCCTTAAGACGGATGGAACAATCTGGTTCTGCATTGACTAGCATAAACTAAATGCCATCATGGTGTCCAAAGCCTAGGACTGTTGAGCTCCTAGACAAATCGGGAGCCCAGTTCCTCAGTACTATGGACTAAAGGGTACTGTCAGGTACCTTTGAAATAGCAGGCCAGGGTGAAGTTGGCCTTCATCACTCTGAAGGCAGGACTCTTTGGCGATGTCTACACTCGCAGCTTCTTGCACAAGGAGTATTGCACAAGAAAACATTCACACTGCCATGTGCGAGCTCTACTTTTGCGCAAGCGCGCCCATGGCAGTGTGGATGCTCTCTTGCGCAAGAAAGCTCTGGTGGCTATTTTAGCCATAGGGCTTTCGTGCGCAAGAAATCCCTGCCGAGTGTCCACACTTCCCGCTTGCGCAAGAACTCCTACATAAGAAGGCTTACACCTGTTAAAAAAAAGAGCATAGCTCTTGCGCAAGAAGGCGTCTCTTACCACGCTGTACTGCAAATTTCCTTGTGCAAGAGCGGGTGGGCAGTGTGGACGCTCTGCAGATTCTTGTGCAAGAACGGCCATACTTGCGCAAAAATCCGCGAGTGTAGCCTTTGAGTTCCTCATGAAGCAGGTGTTGGGCCATCTCCAGGAGGCCGGGCTGACCATAAAAGCCAGGAAATGCAGGGTGGGGATTGTAGGGGGTAAACTGAGGCAGTCCATGGTATCTTGCTGAGAACTGAGAACTTAAATCCTAAATCATTAGGCCAGGCCTGGGGAAGCACACAGACAGGCAGCTACCCTGACCCTGGTTCCCTTGGCAACCATGTGGGGGGGGAAGGGGCCTCACTCTGATAAGGCTTGGCTGGTATCAGCCAGGCTGCATGGTTTCTCTCACTGTCTCCGGTAATTTCAGATAAATCAGCTTGGCTCTGCCAACGGAAGGAAGTAGTAATTGCGCAGTAGACATATAACAAGTGCAACAAAACAAGTTCCCATCAACACGCCAGTTTTGTTTATGTTGGCTTATTTAGCTTGTTAGGAATAACTACCTGTATTAGTGGTAATATGTTTAATTGGCAATGGGTGGAGATACTGTGTAACCTTCGTAATTTATTGGCTTATATGCTCATAATGTTTCCACCACTAGACCTATCAACTCACTTCCCCTCTGTCCATCTGTTGCCCATATAATCTAATATATGTTTTGATTTAACCAATGCTCTCCAGGTTAACCCCTGATTGGTATTCCACCAGCGCTGGTGTACAATAAATCCTCTGCTTGTTTTCACCTGCACCCAGTGTGTCCGGAATTATTCTCTACAGGGATGGCAGAAATGATGTAGGACCAGGCTTCATCAGCCGAAGCCAGCCAAGGTGGAAGCCAGCCGGGACTGGCCCAATCCCCACACTAAGAACTAGGTACAGGCTTTCTTTGGGATATCCGGGTACTACCGGAGGGTTGTGCCCCTTTTTAATGCACTGGCCACTCCCCTCACAGAGCTGTGCAAGAAGGGCAAACCCAACATGGTCGTCTGTACCCAAGCAGTGCCAGAGGGCTCTTGATGCACTGAAGGAGGCCCTCATTCAGGGCCTGCTGCTGGTCAACCCAGATTTTAGCAAACCCTCCCTGGTGTTCACTG
The DNA here is from genome assembly GCA_019425775.1 of Rafetus swinhoei. Lineage (NCBI taxonomy): Eukaryota > Metazoa > Chordata > Testudines > Trionychidae > Rafetus > Rafetus swinhoei. The sequence continues at coordinate 8,663,392 of CM033438.1, forward strand.
AGGTCTCCGACACTGGGCTAGGTGAAGTGCTGCTGCAAACTGACTCCACGGGGGAGAGACATCCCATCGTGTACTTGAGCAAAAAGCTGCTGCCCCGGGAGCAGCACTATGCAGCCAGAGAACAGGATGCCTGGCTTTGGGGGGGGTGGGCCCTTAAAGAGCTACAGCCCTATCTGTTTGGGCGGCATTTCACGGTATAACTGAGCCCTCCCCTCTGACCTGGCTGCACTAAGCTACTGAGCTAAAGCCTGCTCCTGCAGCATTACAACATGGCGACCAGCCCAGGACCTGGAGAGAGAGGTTGGGGGGACATGCTGGCTCTTGAGGTATTCAACCCTCCTCCAGCCCCTGGGCTTCCCCAGTGGTGCTGGGCCTTAAAAACGTATGGAACAATCCAGTGCTGCATGGACTATCGGAAACTCAATGGCATCATTGTGTCCAATGCCCAGGAAGTGGTCCACGTTAAGGGGAACACCAATGTCAACACCTGATGCTTTGTCCTGGATCAGGGGGGCCTGAACTGCCCCAGGTCACTGGCTGCTTGACGCTGCTCAGTTCGAGCTCGAAGAGGGGAGAGCTGTGAGTAACTGGGGAGTTTTGGGGATTCAAAGGGTGGTTGCATACAAGGGGGCACTCAGTGCCTGGATGTTACTGGTTTAATGTGACAAGGGGGAGAGAGTTTGTTGTTTCAGAGATCAGCCCAGAGCTGAGCCACAGTGTCTGGTGCTTTGGTGACCCTGGCCCTGCTCAGAAGGGAGAGATCAGATTACAGTGTATCCATGGGGATGTCCAGGCCTCCCCTTGGGTGTGAGTTCACCTCTTGCTGAAAGGCGTGACTGAAAGGCGCCCCCTCGGCTGGCGTAGCCCGTCATTTTGGGGCCGATAGGCCCAGTTTCGGGGACTTATTGTGAGAGACGAGCTTGGGGGTGCCGGCATGCCAAATGCCTTAGAAGACGACTCCGCCATAATGGATGCAACACGGGCCCTGAATAGAGTGGACTTGGCAGTGCAAACTCAGCCACCTCCCCGGCCTCAAGAAGTACTGGGAACCTCGCTCATAGCTCCTGGGGATCATTTTGCTTGGGACCAGCGTGCAGCTCCGACCTTGGCCTGTGCCTTTGACCAGATACCCAGGGTTGATGATACTGTGAGAAATTCCCAGAGGGCCAGAGAGTGGCCCCGGTTTGAGGTGATCTCGGGTCGCTTGTATTGCGTAGACCAGGCCCCGCATACCCAAGAGGAACGGAAACAACTTTTAGTGCTGTGTCAGCACTGGAAGGCAGTTTTCTGGCTGGCTCATGACATTCTGGCTGCAGGATCCCTGGACTAGGAAAAGATGCTAGCCTGGGTCCTGTCCTGCTTCTTCTGGGCAAGAATCCACGGAGAAGTATGGGACTATTGCACACCATGTTCCACCTTTCAACTGGTGGCTGGCCACTAAGTCCTGAGAGCCCCCCCTTGGTGCCCCTACGTATAATTGGCACCCCCATTTGAACGGGTGGCTGTGGGCCCCCCCCCAAGAGCGCCACAGCTAGGGCCCTGGACTGGGATGCAGTGGAGTGGAGTGGGCAGGCCTGCATCGCCCCTGCCATTCAGGCTTTCCTGGAAATCTTTGAAAGAGTGGCTATGGTCGCCGGATTGGCCCCCCCCCCTTCCCAGAGACCCACGATTTTTGGCTATCTACGTGAAAGGCCTGGCCCAAACCAATTATAGGGGCTTCTCCAGTGAAGCTGCCCACATCTATGCCCAGGTGAAAGCAGTCATTTGTGATGCCCTGGACTTAAACCCTGACGGCTTTCTGCCGGCGCCCTTGTTCAGCTGTGTGCAGGAGCGGCATGGGGGAGAGAGTCTCACATCTGGTGTAGCACGAACCTCGCTCTCCAGGCTTCTCTGCTAAGGCTGTCATGAGGATGCTGTTGTCCATCAGCTGAAATTCCCTAGCCACCGTGCTCAAAGGGTGGTGCAATGTGCATTTTCATTTAAAGGGGAGTTTCAGGAAGCTCCTCACCTGCCTGGACCTCCGCAAGCACAACCCTTTGTGGTGGCACCCTGCTCTGTGCTCCATAACCTATCTGAGATGCAGACTTCTCTACCAGGGTCTGGGGCACATGGTGTTGAAGTGCTCTTTGGTGGGGGAGGTCCAGGCTAGCTTAATGAACCGGAGGGGGGCATGGAATTGGCTGCAGCACCAATATGATGATGGGCATCTCCATCTCGACTCTGATGACGCAATCACGGGAAAGAAGTGCCAACATGCATCTTTTGGACCAGTCAGGAGTTCCAGAAGATTCGCCTTTCCCTACCAGCTGGCATTGGATCATTAAAGTGACCCATATTGTGATCTACAAGACAGTACCCCTTCCTGTTTTTGTAGTCTGAGGCACAGTGATCAGGGGCCAGGTGCCCTTCTCAAGATTGCGTCAACCGATGACAGAATTTTTTTTTCGGGGGGCGGGGAGCCAATTAGTCTGTACAGGCTAAACTTAAAAAATAACTAATAGTCTGGTAGCACATTAAAGACTAACACAATATGTGGATGTTATCATGAGCTTTCGTGGGCACAGGCCACTTCTTCAGATTACCAGCTTCTTAGCAAGATGACGTAATCTTGCTAAGTGCTGAGCAATGAATATTTCCAGCAAGAGAACAAAAGGCAGGAGTATGTGACAAAAAAAAAAAAAAAGAAGAAATTTGGGTAGGGACGCGAGTATGTCCTTGTTTGTCCGAGACTTTTTTTTTTTTTTTTTTTTTTTTAATAATTTACTTGGCTTAACGAGCCGGTATATTGCAGGCAGATGCATATGGGCTCTCTTGGCTCTGCCTCGCATAAATGCCCAAGCTCCCGGAGCGCAGAGCTGAGGGGGGAGTCTGCCAGTTCTGTTGCCTCCCACTGGGCTGGAAATTGGAAAAGTGTTTGGGCCCAGATTCTCACACCAGCTATTAGGAAAGGGTGTTGAAGTGCAATGGCACAGCGTAGAAAGCTGTAAGAGGATGAAGTAAGTCATTTTTTCCCCCCCCCACCTCCGGGGAGGGAGACCTGGGAGGGCCTCAACGTCGCCCACTACCCCCGCACGATTCCTATTGGAGTCAGCTTGGCATGTCGCCTTTGAACTGTGAGCAGGAGCTGCTGCCAGAACTGGAGGACCTGGGGACGGCTGCAGAGTTTACAGGCTGGCTCATTGCTCCCAACACCCTGCCCCCGACCCGAACATATTGTTCTAGGCCGCCTGCCCTTCTGTAAGATATTTTTGCTGTAAAAATAAATCTACTTAAGGAGGATGGGTCATGAAGTTAAAAAAAAATTAGCAGTTCAACTAGAAAACCCACAAGGACTAGGCAGAAATTAACTATTCCTAGACGAAAAGAGCTATTTGGGTATTAAAAAGTTACAGAGATGGCCGTTTTTTCAGTGTGAATATGGGGAGTTGTTTGGGATTTTTCACTGCCAGAGAAGTCGGCTGTTCTAGACTGTGCCACATGCTGTGTAACTTTCGGCAAAACACTTAATCTGTTTGTGTTAATTTTAATCTGTTGTCCCTCCCACTCTGAAGCTGTAGGTTCCAGTCCAGGTCATCTGCTGAAGTGGGTTTTAAAGCATATGCCTTAATAAATCAGCTAGCCGTTCAACTGCCACTGGACTCCTCATTGTTATTGTAGACTAATTCTCAGTATACGCTAGTTTAATTTAAAAAAAAAAAAAAAATTCAAAATTATTATAAAATTTACGTTTAGATGGTCAGAGTGTCTGAACTGTACTGACCCTTCAACTCATACCACAGCTGTGCTTCACCGCTGACAAAATTTTAAAGTTGCTTCCCAGAGACTGCTTAAATGGGGGCTAGGTGCTGAAAACAAAGGTGACGCGTCTATGGCTGTGTGCTGGCTCTACTGCCGGCGCTGCGGAAAATTTCTTAGCGCCTTTTAAATAAACCTTCTGTTCCAGATAAGAGAACGCACAAAAATGTGATGTTCTGCTATGCAATGACGTATTTTGACGTTAACTGCCATGTGATTATATTGTAATTACGTTAAGAAAGGAGGAACGTTATTGGGATTCTTCCTATACCTGCATTACCAAAAATGTGCCAATTATTTATTGCTCCTTAGGCACAGCAGGAGGAGTTAATGCAGTTACACCAGAGGACCTAGACTCACAGAACACTGTACCTGGGAGAAGAAAGTGAGCGTGCATCAAGACTAAGTCCCTGCACTCAGTGAAGGCCGAAGTACCACATCGACCGTTCCTAACAAACAGTTGTTTAAGCTGCTACCTTCAATGTCGGAGAACGTGCACAAAAAAGCAAAATTCTAGCGTGTCACTTCTTGGTATTAGCTTTAAACTTTATAAATGTACTCGATTTACACTTAGCTAAAGGATATTATCATCGTTGCTAAATCGAAAGAAGCTAAAGCAACTAGTCACAACACTAATCCCTGTAGCACCGCTCGCTTTAGCTGACACTGACCTAACTACTCGCTGGAAAATATTAGCCAACAAGGTCAGTGTAGCTTGTATTCCGACACTTTCCTAAAGTTTTTCACTTCTCCCTTTAACCATGAATAGCTTTTTATCCTCACAAACTGGGCTAGCACGTATGTGGTAGGCTAGGAGAAATAGTAGCACATGTTCTCTGCTAAGTACTTTTTAACGTTTTGTTTCTACTTTAATTGCTGAACCTACCTCTTTTTCTCCTGCCTTCAGCATGTTAAGGCATCCAATCTTCTTGGGGGGTAGGGGGAAGAAAAAAAAAAACACAGAACCAATAGAAAAGCCTCTTCTAATATAGTTGTAGACTGTTTTCTTGTCAAACTTTATTTTGCTAGTTAAAGCGAGCAGTATGTCGCCATGTTTCTAATTTTACCCCTACCTATTAGTTTCCACATTTTGTAGGACTTTTATCCAAGGTACTTACTAGCTTTCGGACGCAGAGGCATACTTTATTTTTCAGCCCATTTCAAAAACCACCAATAGTAGGATTTCCTGCTGCATCCCATGGAACCTTACGTCTCAGCAGCTCCCTGTCATCGTCTAACGTCTTAAAAAAAATCAATTGTCTTAATTTTGCTGTTCTCCCTCCTACAACTCCTTAGCTTGCATGGACAAGTTCCATATTACAGACGCAGAACTTCAACTATAGTTCACTAGCCACAATAACAAAGAGTAAAACAGAGAATATTGCCGCCAAAATATGGCGTATACTTCGTGCAGATTTGACTGCCTCATCTAAAAAGAGATATCTGGCTCACCTTAGAAAAATTCAGACAACTGCAACAAAAATTATGCAGCTTTGGAACAGCTGCTATATGCGGCAAGATTAAATTATGGGCCTTTTCAGTTTCGGAAAGAGGAGACAAAATGAGATGGAGTAATTACGGAAATGTTATTTTCATGGTCTTATGTTAGTGTACGGAGCATAAGTTGTCCTAGCAGAGTCTATGGGTTAAGTTTAGAGGTGCAAACAACAGCAGTGATGTTTGGATGGTGGATGAGGTAACTGAATCAGGTAGATGAGGCTTTCTTCGGACAACTAAGAGAAGCTTCCGGATCACAGGCCGTGGTTCTCGTGGGGGGACTTTAATCACCCTGACATATGTTGGGAAACCAATACGGCAGTACACAGACAATCCAGGAAGTTGTTAGGGATAACTTCTTGGTACAAGTGCTGAAGGATCCGAGTGCAGCTTGACCTTCTGCTCACAAACAGGGAGGAACTAATAGGGGAAGTGGAGGTGGGTGACCACCTGGGAAGCAGTGATCATGAGCTGGTAGATTTCAGTATCCTGACCAAAGGAAGAAAAGAGAGTAGCAAGAGAGGCAAACATGGTAAGACATGGGATTGGCTTACAGGGGAAAATCCTTGGTGAACTTAAGCACCAAAAAGGAAGCTTACAAAAAGTGGAAACTTGGACAAATGACCAGGTAGGGGGTTAAATGTATAGCTCGAGAATGCCGGGGGTTATCAAGAAGGCGAAAGCGCAGATGGAATTGCGACTGGCTAAGGATGTGAAGAAAGGTTTCTACAGGCATGTTAACAAGAAGAAGCTGAGCAGAGAGGGTGTGCGGCCCCTACAGAATGAAGGAGGTAACCTAGTGACAGATGATGTGGGGAAAGCTGAAGTACTCAATGCTTTCTTTGCCTCTGTATTCACGGACAAGGTGGGCTCCCAGACTAATGCGCTAAGTGACGCAAGATGGGATGAAGATGGACAGCCCTTGGTGGGCTAAAGAACAGGTTAGGAACTATTTAGAAAAGCTAAACGTACACAAATCCATGGGTCCGGACTTAATGCATCCGAGGCTACTGAGGGAGGTGGCAAATGTCATTGAGGAGCCTTTGGCCATTATCTTTGAAAAGTCGTGGAGAGCGGGAGAAATCCCGGATGATTGGAAAAGGGCAAATGTAGTGCCCATCTTCAAAAAAGGGAAGAAGGACGATCCGGGGAACTATAGGCCGGTCAGTCTTACCTCGGTTCCTGGAAAAATCATGGAAGGGATCCTTAAGGAATCCATTTGGAGAGAGTTGGAAGAGAGGAAAGTGATTAGGAATAGTCAGCATGGAGTCACAAAGGGCAAGGCGTGCCTGACCAATCTGATTAGCTTCTACGATGCGGTAACTGGCTCTGTGGATGTGGGAAAGTCAGTGGATGTGATATACCTTAACTTTAGCAAGGCTTTTGATACCGTCTCCCACAATATTCTTGCCAGCAAGTTAAGGGAATGTAGATTGGCTAAATGGATAGAAAGATGGCTAGAAGGCGGACCAGCGGGTAGTGAGCAACAGCTCGATGTCAGGATGACGGGTGGTTTCTAGCGGAGCGCCCCAAGTTTCGGTTCTAGGACCGATTTTGTTCAATATCTTTATTAATGACCTCGCTGAGGGGATGGATTGCACCCTCATCAAGTTTGCGGATGGCACTAAGCTGGGGTAAATACGCTTGAGGATAGAGATAGGGTCCAGAGTTACCTAGACAAATTGGAGGATTGGGCCACAAGAAATCTGATGAGGTTCAACAAGGACGGCAGCATCCCAAGCATAGTTACAAGCTGGGGACCAACCAGCTCAGTAGTAGTTCTGCAGAAAAGTAGCTGGGGCTTGCAGTCGATGAGAAGCTGGATATGAGTCAACAGTGTGCCCTTGTAGCCAAGCAGGCTAATGGCATATTAGGTTGCATTCAGAGGAGCATTGACAGCAGATCCAGAGCTGTCATTAATCGGCTCTGGTGAGGCCATATCTGGAGTAGTGTGTCCAGTTCTGCCCCCCCCCCGCAACAGAAAGGATCTGGACGCATTGGAGAGAGTCCGGTGGAGGGCGACCAAAATGATTAGGGGGCTGGAGCATATGACCTATGAGGAGAGGCTGAGGGAGTTGGGTCTGTTTAGTCTGGAGAAGCGAAGAGTGAGGGGGGGATTTGTTAGCAGCCTTCAACTTCCTGAGGGGAGGTTCCAAAGAGGATGGAGACAGGCTGTTCTCAGTAGTGACAGCTGGCACAACAAGGAGCAATGGGCTCAAGTTGTGGTGGGAGAGGTCCAGGTTGGATATTCGGAAAAACTATTTCACTAGGAGGGTAGTGAAGCACTGGAATGGGTTACCTAGGGAGGTAGTGGAGTCTCCATCCCTTGAGGTGTTTAAGTCTCGGCTTCACCAAGCCCTGGCTGGGTTGATTTAGTTGGGCTTGGGCCTGCCTAGAGCAGGGGGCTGGACTTCATGACCTTCTGAGGTCTCTTCCAGCTCTATGGGTCTATGAAATTACTCCCTGAAATGTATTCGTGACTTATTGTACTCTAATTTTTGGAGCAACTAAGAACAAGCCCTAGTTTGAGACAGGGAGCGATGTCAGCTGTGGCTTTGTAGATTCCTGTCCAGGATAATGTTTAGTTTTAAAGACTAAGCAAATTTAGCTCACATTATGCACCTGACATTAGGTAGGCCTTGACACGTCACGACAGATTCATTTTTTAGCTCGATTTTATGTACAGAGAATCGTAATGTGTATAATCCGCCAAACCAGCTGCCGTACAATTGAATTTGTTTAGTCAGAATGCTAAATAGATTTTTTTTATAAACTCTTCTTTCCTACGGAAACCTAGGCTGGGTGAGTGTGGTGTGACTTGGTATGCAAAGCTAGGCACAGTTGTGGTGTGCTTAGTCATAATAGACATGTGGACCTGGAAAAAAAATTGTACGTGGAAAAAAGCCCTCCTACTAAAAAGAATTAAAAAAGATTGCACTTTTGTGTATTGTTCGCCACAGCTATATGATACGGAGCGTCAGCTGAAGAAGTGGGCTGTGCCCACAAAAGCTCATGATACCATCTAGATCTTTTGTTAGTCTATAAAGAGCTACCATTTTCTTGCTGTTTTTTTTCTGAGAGATTAAGTCGGCTGTCGCCTGAAGATTCATTGCCTTTCTGACTCTTTAGTAAATTTATTAGTTCACCGAAACGTCAGAAAAAAAAAAAATCTCTGGCATTGCTTCATTTTTGAAAACACTGTGCTCATTGTAGCTCCACCTGTCATAGTTTTCGCCCTTTTATCGTGTCACTAATGTTTTACTCAGTAATACGTTTCGTACATTTCTTTGGTAAGGCTCTCTATGGTGACGCTGAGTGGAGAAGTTTGCTTCTCTGCGAAACAACTAATGCTTGTCTGCCTAGCATACCAGTTATGACTAACTCACGCTAAATGCTATGGCTCTCTTTCTTTTCCCTAACTAATATAAGCCTCGCAAATCCAATCAACACAGAAATGAAGCTTATCCTTTTTGAACAATGTTGCGTGCCTTTCACCCTGTCTGACCTCTTGTGGTGAACAATAACCCAACCTTTTCTCTTTTGATGGTCCGGTCTCTGTGATGGGCGGTCTCTATTAACTCTAATAGACCTTGTATTGGAATCCTCTGATTTAGAATAACTCATGTGTATTTGAACTTTATTGACCTTTATAAAGTTCAATAAGCAATTAAAAGTTCAATAAACAATTGAACTTTATTTCTATATGGCAAATAAAGCAAGCAATAAAAACGTAAGAACTCAGTATTTCTTTTTTCTTTTTAATAATAGGACAGGGTGATTAAAGAGACGCAAATTGTGACATATTGGCCTCCACGTCTAAATTTTCCTATCAAGTGCCGTTTTCAGTTAAAGCGAAGGCGCCTTGATCAGAAGATAATGATTTGTGATGCGTAAGAAAAGGCTCTCTTCAATGGTCGTATGGATTAATACAAAAAGCATTAGCGCTTAATGCAAAAAAAAAAAAAAAAAAAAAAACCAGGAAATTAATTCACTTGGGCTCAGATTGCACTTACTCGATTTCATGTACTGGGACTTTTTTGCTTCCTGGTCTGTTTACATGGAACTGGGTCCCAGCAAATGTAAGTGTGCCACAGCTAGTTAAAGACCAAGATCCAACAAACCTTTCCATTCCAATTTTTTTTCTTGTGGTAAGTGAACAAATTAGTAACTTGTTTTTCCATTAAAAATCAGTTTTTCCACTAAAACGCAGTTTCCCTTTTTTTCACTAAAAAGCTCTTTGTGGAAAGCCAAATATAGAAGTTTTGCAAGGAAGCAGCAATTTAGGGCTTGGTAGTTTTAAGGAAAGCAGTAATAGCCCGTTTGTTCTTTACAAATTGTCTGAAAGTCTTTACAGTGCTCACATTATCTGATACCTTAAAGGAAAAGACGTAATTTATTTCAATTTCATCTGTAAAGGTTAACTAAAAAAAACCAAAAAAATCAATTTTGGCTTGATTGGGCAGCGTCTGAACCTTAGTAAAATTTGGACAGCAACCTGTGGCCTGATTTAAATATATATTCCTTAGGTCAGCTAAAACTTTAGCATGGAATTAGTGTTTAAGAGCTACTTTATCGCTTTACAGAAATGCATTGAGGAGCCGTTCTTTGTGGAACTCCCGCAACCTCCTTTTTTTAAATTTTCGCTATCACGTGAAACAGAAGAACATTCAAGGGTTTGGGATGGTTATTGTGACTCATTCTCTTATAGTTTAGTATAACCTTGTCTCTCTCTCTCTCTCGCTCTTTATTGTTGTTGAGAATATTCATGATTACCGGGCACGATCAACAAAAACAGTTAGGAGCTACTATATATCGCCAGGTAAATAGGTAGGAAATTTTTCCTTGTTGAAAGATTTCTTGCTCTCTAGTGTAGCGTGGTTTGACTACTATTTATGAAACAGTTGCTAATTATAGGTGGAATCGTACTATGTCTGTAGCCCTCACATCGAGTGCTCTCACTTGTAGCAAGCTAAACAGAATTTCTTTTCAGAAATAGAGAGGCATGCTTTAAAAGAAATGGAGATTCTCAACCCACTGGCTGACTATTGGTTCAAATTACGAATAGAATGTCAAATTATGTACATTATGCTTTGAAAAAAAATCTGTCTTTGCCCTGTAACGTCTGAAATGAGCATTTTGCATAACTGAAAAGATCAAAGCTCAGGAACTTCAGATATACGCAGTAGAACTGCGTCTGTTGTGTAAGGATGTAACGTCTCTGTTTGTCGAATAAAAGAACAAGCCCGTTTCTCACGTCTAAGTAAAGTCATGTATTTCTGAGACGCGGCTACATGTAGTCACTATCTTTCGCATGTGTCATTTGCCTTTCCGTTTTTTTTCCTGTCATGGTATACTTATCATTAATGACCAGTTTCATGTTTCAGTAGGGTGCTACATAGTGGAGGGCCGTGGCCCTTCGCTTTCTCATAGCGAATCAAAAAAGCCACTTGACTCCCGGAAAGATTCACTGGCCTGGTAGCGATTGCTTACATACATAATATGTTTATCCTTAAATGTGCTTTCCTGAGTTAACTCAGCACAGCACTATTGTTCATAAGCAATGGCCACTCTAGCCTGAAGCATTTTGTCACAGTGTTCTCATCATAAAACTTACACCGAAAGGCAGCCTTGTGAAGACGAAATGAAATGTTCTGGCAGTTGAGCGCTCCAGGATAATTTAGCTAGAACACAAAATAATCATGTGGTGAGCTAGAATATCACCAAGATGCGACTCCAATAGTCTAAGAAGCCCAGCACCGTGGGTATATGTGACTGGGGACAAAAAATCTGGAACATTATCTTCGAGCCAGAAACCGGGCATTGGCAAATTAGAAGCGTGACAGAAGAGTCTTTGCCGCCCTTTCACCTCAATTTCGCACAGCTGTTACAGGCTGTAGGGAAGTGCGAGCCATATGACTTCATTATATAGATGCGAACATCCCGATTAACTTCAAATTTATTTCTCTTCCAGATGAAAGAGGCTTTCATTAGGCTAAAGTATATATGACTAAGGAAACTATGATATAAATAAACAAATAGAGATGCTCCGCCAGTCTCACAGTTACGGCTTCTTATTCAATTGAGACTCTATATTGGCAATTGAATTAAAAATGTGCACAACGATACAGCTGCAGTTTTTTCTGAGTTGTTTTAAAGTAGCAGAAGAGACAGAGGGTGCGCAATCAAGCCACAGAAGCTCCTTGTCAAATTTTTTTTGAGTCACTGACTCATTTTTATCAATATACCTTTCTATTAATTAACGCACAACTTGCTGACTACACTAAAAAGTCCATAGCCCATAGATCTACAGATGGTACATACATGTCCATTTCCACGCTAGCTAACGAAAAGAATAAACTCATGTGTTACATCAATTTTTAATGTTATAGTCCCTAGAAGTGCCCTGAGAGCCTTCAAAGTCAGGGCCCAATCGTCTCGTTTTGCTGAACATTGTATAAACATCATTAGCTCTACCCCTAAGAAAGTCTATAGAATGATGAATAATGGATTTGGAGTAAAGTCTCTAAATGTGTAAAAATCAGCTTTTGGAAACTTTGGAAAAAAATCAGTTTGGAAACTAGACAGCTCCTGCCTGTGTTCCCGCAGGCAAACACTCCTCCGCAGCCCCTGTCTGCGGGTTGCCAGGAGCCGCTGCGGCTACGCCATATGACCCAGTCAGGCAGAGAGATGCTACAGGGTTAATCAGGTAACATCCCTTGGAATCACTAGCTGAGTCCCAATGGTTTCTGATAACTGTAAACAATAGAATTATACCTACAGAAAAGCTTTGAAGTAGTTGAGCTCAGTGATCCTGTAAGTCTCCTGCAAATTATGTTTCTAGCTCTAAGAGCTTGTTTTTTTGTTTCTTAGCGGTGAATCTGTTCAATACACTTTTGCATCACCAATGATACTGTTTCCTCACGCTTAGAACGGGATAAAACATAACATGGCATGATTGGCGGAACTAGTTTTGGGGGCGAAAAAAAAAAAAAAATAGAATAGAAGAGCAGGGAGTCTTGCAGCGCAGGATACGGCCATTGGTCCTGCCCTAGCTCCAGCTCTACCCCTGTCACTGGAAATCTTTTACCATGCTCATCCACAAAAACGTATTAGAGAGCTTCTTGCACAAAGGCCGCCTATGTTGGTGGTGAGTTGTGGGCGATGATCGCTCTGCTTGATGAGAAACGGTCAGTAGTAGATGACTTAATTTATCAACGTACTAAATTTTCTTCAGTGAAACAGAATGGGAGAGACACCGTAAGGATAGCTAGTGCAGCAACGTTAGCCATTAAGCATAGATTTATAAATACATATATAATAGCTATCGCTAACTCTGTGTATGCCCGATACTCGTGTATGGATGTATGCCGCTTCAAACAAATATTAGGAGGCTAGAGCATGTCGAATACCTTGCCTAACAGCTGTGTAACATGGCTTGCTTTCAAATCTTTTTGCTCATTCTGCCCATCTCAGACACAGTCCACAGTACTGATCCTGGAAGATCATACTTAAACACAGGCCTTATGAAATAAGAATTCCCCCGAGAGAGTACATGGGGCTGTGGAGTAATGAGCTGAGGCAGGTAGCCAAAATTGGGAGTCAAAATAGGGGTACTACAAATAGTGGGTGCTAATCGCTTGATCTAGCTCTGAAGCAAGAAGGATCTGGCTGTTGGCGAAGGGGAGAGCAGTGCTAGGGAAAAGCTCTAGCAAAGAGCTGGGGCTCTATGGTCTGACCCAATTCCCAGGATGCAGGGCTAATACCGGGGGGAGGGTACCAGAGGTTTTGGGAGGCAGGAAAGATTGTGGAGGTAATTTCCATTAAGCTGATTGCAGTTTGTATCTATAACCCATCTAGCCATCATAAATGATTTCCTCAAGATTCTCATAAGATATTCCTGAAGTAAAGAGCTTCCTTATACTACACATCCTTTGTCACTTTTTCAGCTAGACTGCGTCCTGCCTTTGATACACTAATATATATACTCCTAGAGACGTCTCCTCATGTGAATTAAGAATTTCCCCACAAGTTATATTTTATATAGCTCATTCTATTTCCCAGGGCTCAACGACTGCTCTTTCGCAGGTATTCTCCCCTGCTTGACAGCTTCCAGGGCACATTACTGCTCAGTGGGCTTCAGCAATGACATCTCTGTAGTAATCCTAACTTCGTTACTAGTGGGGAGGTTACGATACAGGCATTCAAACGTGTGTCCTCAATGTCCAAACATAAGCATCGCACTAGTAAGCGATGTGGAACGATGGCATAGCAGTATTTTCTCCAGCGAGCAAGAGGTTAATTCTTCCGTGGCAGTCTTAGACATCTTTGGAAGGGTGCTTTTGAGAAGCTCATCCTCTAACGATTCACAGTCAGTCTGTCAGCTCAATACAGTCTGATTGGGCCGGTGTCTGGAAACACCAATACGCCTAGTGAGACAACAGCAACATTTGATTTTAGGGTCATTAAGGACACATGGAAAGCATCGTCCACGCCTGTAACTCTAGCCCAAGAAAAATTCATATTAGCCATTGAAGATGGTGTTAGTGAGTCACAGCGCTTGCTCTGGATAGCCGAGTCCCTGTACAGCCTGAAACTTTCACCTCCTGCTCGAAAAGTAAGACCAAAATTATTTGCTGCCCTCTTCTGTCAGAGGCGGTACTTTGAAGCTAGGAGAAATGTGGCACTGCCTTGTAGTATTTTGCAAAGGCCCTTATGCTAGTCCTATATGTGACCCTATAACAAAAAAAAGCACTCGATTGTAATGGGGAACTATACTGCGGACAGCTTTTCACATAACATTTCTCCCATCAGTGTTTTTTAAAACTGGGGGGGCTAAGTCTGATCTCTAAAGGGTATAAACTAGGCATGACTAAAATGCTGGACTTACACTAGTATTAAATGCAACTTAACCCAGAGCTAACAGCGGGTGCCTTCTCGCCAGAGCGTAGGCAGCGGAGTTTTTGGGGGGGGGCGGGGGCCAGAAAGGCGGGGGGGGGGGTGCAATGGCTGGGCTAGCTGCTGGTAACCAGGGCTAGGGCACTTACTGTAGTCAGTCAGCCACTGTGGCTTGCTATCACAGCCCGATTCCTATGAAACCTAGCTTCACTTCTTTAGTCCTTTCTTCCTATACAAGCACTTCACATTCTATATGTGTGAAATGTATTGTTCCTACCCAAGTGGACTACTTTGCATTTGTCCTGTTTAAAGTTCATGCTATTCAGCTGAGACCTTTTCTGTACGTAGTTCATCTCATTTTGAATTAAGACCCTACACTCTAAACAGTTGTAACGCTGCTCAGGTTGTTATCATGGGCAAACTTAATAATTATTGTCTCTATTCCCTCAGCTAAAACGTTGATGCAGATATTGAACAGAAAGTCACCCTTTTTCCCTTAGCCACAAGGCTTGATATCCTATAAAAGACAATTAATAGATTTGGTTTAATTAATCTCCATAATCTCCTTGAGTATGCTAGGATGCAATTCACCAGGCCCTGGTTACTTGAAGCCCTTTCCCCTTGTGCAAGCGAACAGGTACCCGCTTCTAATCCGCCGTGACAGCTGCAGGCTGGAGTTTCATGAGATAATAGATTCAATGGAGTCTGCTGTTCTTGTGATGAGTTCTGCATTTATGACCCACATCTCCAGAGAAGGGTGTGCTAACCTGTCTGCGCTAGTAAGTGGCAGAGAGCGCGGTGTACCCCAGACTGCCCCCTGCTGCCGTGGCTTGGAAGCCAGAGGGCCGCGGCCTGGTCTAAAATCACCTACTATGGGTCACATTTTCTAACGTATCAAAATCATAATGAGACATGACTTAGGTACTTTGTTAAAAATTGTAGTGAATCCTGGTTATGTGAAAAAAATGGCAGAAACAAAATATGCTTTTCAATGCACAATATTTCTCTCAAGGCAAATGATATTCATGTTGCTTACATGTTCATAAATACTATCACTGCTATGTAAAGCAAGAGTACTTTGCACATATGCTAAGATTTTCCAAAGAAAACAATGCCATCTTTGAAAAGCTTTGTGCATCGCTGTTATAGTAATAACACTATGCCTACTCCATACCTTGTGTGCCTGTGAGAGTTTATTAAGTTGATGAATTTTAGATTTTTATGTAGCTGTCCAAATACCTGGATTTTTTCACGACTCTCGCTTTGACGCTATTGTAATATAGCTAGCTGTACACACTGTACTTGACGACAGCTTTCAAGTACTTAAAGGGTCATTGCTATGAGCAGGGAGAAAATGTATTCTTTGGCCAGGACAAAAAGCAATGGGTTTCAATCATAGCAAGGCCGACTGGGATTGGAAAAATTTCCTGAATGGCATAGTGGACTAAATTGCCTTGCGAGGTTGTCGAATCTGCAGCAAAAAAATTCCCCTATGTGTCTCTTTATTTAAAGTGTAAGTCGAGGCAAGCCAGAAATGAGCGCACCAGCCTACTAAAAAAATATACTAGCAATGTACTGCTTTATCTATCAGTGTTTGGTGAGAGTTTTCAGGATGAATTTGCAGCAATCACAATGTGAGTTTATTATAGGGGAGAAGAGAATTTTCTAGGTGTTTAGAGAAAAAGTACAAAAAAATAAGTGGAAAAATTTGGACACAACCTCGATATGGCCATGAATGTAGGCAAAGTCATTGGGGGGGGGGGGGGGGGGGGGGGTGTTTCTTCTCTGCAATGACTTAGCATAGGGAAGAGAGGCAGAGAAAGTTGAGATTATAGATTCACCAAATTAGGATGAGTGTTGAGGACTATGGTGATCCCATCCGACTGTTGATTTTTCTTTTTGATGAATTTGTAAGCTGTTAATAAGAATGAGCCACTTGTGAACACAAATTGGCAGCATTTACACCCATTTTTCACTGACTACTCAAAATGCAAGACAGTGGCTAGTGCATTAGACAAAGTACTAGGGAAACCTGGGTTCTATTCTTGTCTATGCTACTGACTCATTGACTGACCTTGGGCGAGTTACTTCCCTGCTTTGCCACATAATTTCTCAAGCTGGATAAGTGTATAAACGTTATGTTTAGCCAGTCAACCACTCATACGGGGGCTGCGCTGGCCCATCTGGATTCCCCCCCTCGGTTGGACTGGGAGCGCACATGGCTGCTCCGCCCCAGTTGGGCCATGGGTACAACTGGTAACCATCACCTTTATTGACTCAACAGGATTTTTGTAAAGGGAAAAAAATTATACCTCCCAACTCCACTAAAATTCTTTGAGGTGGCCAAGGGGATCAAGTGGCTATAGTGTACTTAGATTTCCAGAAACCCTTTAACAAGATTGCCAAAGGGTTTTAAGAAAAGTAAGCTTTCATGGGCTAAGAGAGAGGCTCTGCTTATGGAATGATAATAGGTTAAAAGATGGGAAAAATAGTTTTTAGAATGCAGAGACGATTGCACATTATAAAACATAATCCCCACTATACATATAAAATGATGTATCATTATGGATAAGTCTCTGAAAATATTCATTCATGCAGCAGGCAAAAAAGCAGACAGAATGTTGGGGAACCATTAAGAAAGGGCTCTAGAAAATATAGTAAATTAGTCCCTTCCTGTAAGTCCATGGATCTCCTACATCTTGAATACTGTGCGCATATGTGTTTGCCTCATCTCAAAAAAGATATCTTGGCATTGGTAAAAGCTCAGAACACAACACCCAGAATTATTAGGGGCATAGAACAAGAATCATATCAGGTGAGATTAATAAGACTGGGCCTTTTCATCTTAGAAAAGAGACAACAAGGTGCGATATGGTCTATAATATTATGACTGGCGTGGAGAAAATGAATAAAGAAAAGTTATTTACTCTTTTCCATAATACAAGAACTAGTGTGTGCGTCCGTTCATGTTGTGCTGCTGCCTGTTACCTCATTCAGATTCCCGCTAGAGCTAGTGGCTGCCTTCTTGTTATGCACTGGTTGGAGGATCCATCATAATGAGGGTAACTAAAAGGTGCCTTGCTGATACTAGCAGTGCCAGACTGTTCGTGTTTCTTGAGCAGTACTGATTATCATATTCAGTCTCATTTGGCCCCCAACAATGGAGTCTATAGGTGTGACGACGCGGTGGGCTCCCCTGACTCCTGCACCCCCGTAATGGCACGAACAGACTCCACCAGCCCGTAGAATGGAGGGAGTTTATTCCTTCTCCAGGATACAGCACAGCACAGCACCGATGTAATCTGGTTACAGGGCAGGTCTAGGATGCCTCAGCCCCCCCTTGCGATGGGGGAGACTGGGCCCCTAAATCCCAGCCCCTGGCTTAGGCTGGTTCCTCCATGATCCCAGACAGAAACTAACCTCACTCTCTTTCAGCCCTGCCCCCCCAGCCAGGGCAGCATTCCCCCTTCCTTTGTCTCTCTCCCTGGGGGGTAGCTGGTCAGACAGGTTGAGAGACCCTCTTTGCATAATGACTCATCCTTCTGGGCTGTGGTACCGATGGCAGCCATTGGGGATTACCACAGAGCCAGCATAGGAACTAGCCAGATACCCCCACTACGTCACAATAGGAAAAAAGGAACTTAAGTAGGTATGGGCCGAAACTAGACTTCAAATCCCTTGAGTTCATGGACATATTTGTTTCTAAGCTTTGTATTTTTGTACTAGCACAACTTGCTGGCGCTGACCATTCTGGAGATTTTGCGTTCTCATCTGATCCCATTGAAATAGGCGCTCTGCATTCTGGGGATGCTCTGAGCCGCTGGAGTCTGAAATGCTTCTCTGGCGTTCTTGCAGCTACAGGCTTTCCTATGAGACTTCCAGGACATCCTTCCAGACAGGCTGGTCTTGGCAATACTCAGTCATTCTCATGGGCTTTTAGCACTCATTGATGGTCTTCACTGAAATGTGGGAAACATACACAATAATGAGCTCTAATGTTATCAAAGTGACGGGAACTCTTTCAAAACTCCAGTTCAGTTTGACTTGGGGGGCGGTGGGGTGGGGGGGGTGTCTGTTCAGGGAGGGGGCCAGAGGTCATGTCATTTGATTTTAAACCACTTGTTGCCATATAGCCTTTTTGGTGTAATTTTCTCATAGGCGGAGGGGAGTTTCAGCGTTTGGGCTCAGTGCAGGCTCCCCCAGGCAGGACTCTGAGCAGCTTCATGCTGAAGCTGCTTTACACTGCTTTGATGTCAGCGTTCTGTAGACCAGAAAGGAGAAGCACTCTGAAGCGCAAACAGTGAAAGACATTCATTGCCTGTTTTCCGTGTGAGCTATGTTTGTTAAGGGGAAGCCCCAGACATTGGAGATCAAAGCCTAGAGCCCCCTGCTATCAACATGTTGAAGCTTGAGGAATTGGACTCAGGGTCTTCTTTTCATGGTATATTGCGTTGAAGGGCACCGTCAGCTGGTGGATTCAGCTGGTGCTTCGTGGGCGTAAGGAAGCATAGATGTTCATCTGTTAGCAAATATACTGAGACACTGTGGGCAACTGGCCAAAAGGACTTTGAACAAAAATAGCAGGGAGCAGGGCAGTAGACAGCATCGTAATTGTATCTGGCATCAGTGGGAGACTCACAGCAATCACGACCCGGCAGACGTGGCCTACAGAGCACAGCTACTGCACTATCATTCTTCCCTCTCCATGGAGTGAGTCTGGGCTCTACCGAGCAAAATGGTATTGACATTGCAGGTCAGAATAGATTTAGCCAAGCACAACACAGCCGGGGAAGATGTGAGAACTCAGAATGCATTATTTCTTTATAGGTTCATGGTTTTTTTTTTTTTGGGAGCCTAGCTCTTGATTCCTGCATGCTGGGCAATATTGACTTTGCTTGGCCCCCCCCTTCCCGCTTGAAAAGTAGAGCTGGCAAGCTGTTCAAAATACTTCAGCATTGGTACCAAAGCTGACTTTTGTGCTATTTCCAAAGGCACCCTGTGGCCAATAGCACAAATGTGCGCTGTGGCAGCTTTCTCAGCCTGTATGCCCAGGAGTGGGAAGCACAGCACATGCTCCCATTTGCACAAGCTGCTGCATGATCTGCGGGCTCCAAGGGCAGCGCGTGGAGCACCCAGCTTCCCCCCCGCGGCCATGCCCGCCACCCCTGTATAAAGGGAAAGTAATGGCACTTGCATGCTGTACCTTCCCTGGCCTTGGACAATGCCTGGGATATGTCCACATAGAGGGTTTTGGGCCCTTGGGTCAGCTGGATGGTGATGCTGGCCTTGCTCTTCCTCATTGGCTCGCTCTCTCTCCCCCCCCCCCCAGGATGTTTGGAGAGGTCTGCCATGTGCCTGACCCTGGAGTGAGACACCCTCCCTGCACTGGCAGCTACAGAGGCTACTGCTTCAGAATTTGTTGGCCACAATGAAGTTAGAGCATTAGCCGAGGATGTGGGAGACTGTGTGACCTTAATCAAATCACTCTCTCATAGGATGACATATTTCCCCATACCAAATATGGGACACCAAAGGGGGTGGTGCTGGGGCTACAGAAAATCAGCTCACGTACTGTTTGTGGCATGCGACCTGTAGGTTGTGACCCCTGGGACCCTGCTGAGTCCTGGCAGCGCTTGCCCGCCACCTGCTGCAGGGGAAATATGGAACAAAGTACCCACTTTTAAAAAGAAGTCAGGATGCCTGGAACAGCCCTTAAATACGGGACTGCCCTGGGGAAAAAAAATGGCATGCATGGTGTGACGCTGCGTCGGGGGGGTTCCCTGACTCCTGCACCCCCGTAATGGCACGAACAGCCTCCACCAGCAAGTAGAATAGAGGGAATTTATTGCTTCTCCAGGATACAGCACAGCACAGACAGAAAACTAACTCACTCTCGTCCAGCCCTGCCCCCAGCCAGGGCATTCCCCCTTCCTTTGTCTCTCTCTCTCTCTCTCCCGGAGAGAGGCAGTAGCTGGTCAGACAGGTTGAGCATAATGACTCATCCCCTGTCCTTCTGGGCTGTGGTACCGATGGCAGCCAGTGGGGGTTACCACAGAACCAGCATAGAACCCAGCCAGGTACCCTGCCCACTAGGTCACACATGGTCACCCTACTCTCTCATCATGGCACTTCCCTGCCGCATGGGCTGTAGTGGCAATAAATACCTTAAAAAGGGTGAGGTGCTTGGAGACAAAGGCAATGGAAGCTATATAAGTACCCAAGCTATTTGCATGAAGGAAGAGGAAAGTGTGGCTGGGATTACGTCCTCCTCTAGTGGCTGTGGCCTCTACTGTTCTCTGTGCTGCTAGTGAAAGTGTCAGTGTTTCATGTATAATATTCTGTCTGGAAAAACTAAACCCTTGCTCCCTGGCTCCTTCAGTTACTGAGTACTTCGTATGGCTGTGACTGTCCTACCCAGAGACTTTCATGGTGAGAAATGTGAGTGGTGTGTATTTGGCTGTAGTGTTCAGATTTGGAATACTATACAGGGCTCATGACCATGACCCTTTGCATTCTCTTAATAAAGCAGCATAAAACTTCCACTATACATAGCCTGATCATCCACTCCAATTTGCCCAGGAGTTTTAATGTCCTGTTCTGGTGCCCCATGCTGCACTGAAAGCCCTCTGACTCCAAACACAACTAGAAACTGCTGTGCGCTGCTAATACCCTTGGCCCTCCCTCAGACAGGGGAACATGACCCCGGAGGGACAATTCCTGAAGCCTTTCTCTGCTGCTGGGACTTCAGCCAATAGGAGCAGCGAGAGGCGTTTCCTGTGGGAGCCCGGGAAAGCAAGTAAGCATCTGGGGGAAACCATCTCTCCATTCAGCTGAGTTGCCGCGAGAGGGGGGGGTGAAATGTCGATGATGCAAGATTTACTTGTCTTGTGGGGCGGGGGGAGTGCAGTTTGGTGCAAAGTCTATCTGGGTTGCGCGCGGGGGGGGGAAATGGGGCTGCAGGCGTAGTGAGGTTCAGCTGGGTTGTTGGGGGGCGGGGAGGAGAGCGGGCGGTGTGTAGGGTTGCCAGATACGTTCACAAAAAAAGCCCCAAAAGGCAGGGAAAAATTGGTTGAGCCTTTACATTACTGTGCTCCTCACGCCTCCTGCCCTCACAGATGCTGCCAGCCTTCCATCCAAGGAAAACAGAAGATACCGGACATTTTACCTATCTGGTAGGCTCCGGTTTTTTTTAACCAGCCAGAAGGCTAAAATGCCGAACTGTCTGGGCGAAAACTGAACACCTGACACGAGAGCCACCTGACTTGCAGGGGTGGGGAGTGCAGGTGGTGCAAGGTCCAGCTGGGTTGCAGGGGGAATAGGGATGGCACAAGGGCCAGCTGCGTTGTGGGGGAGTGAAGCCCGCAGTTCAGCTGGGTTGCTGGCAGGGTGTTTTTTGTGTGTGTGTGGGGGGGGAACCAGCTCACAGGGCAGAGGAGGATGCACAGACCCGACTGGCTCGTGGGGGCAGGGAACTGCTGCACCACTCAGCTGGGCTGTGGGGGGGCGGGGGGTGGGCAGGAGCCAGGATGCCTGGCAGGGGGTAACGTGGCAGCAGGGGGCCTGAAATACCTGCCCCATGTCTGGAAAAATCCCTCATCCAGGACCAGGCAGGTACCGAGGGAGCCAAATCAGGGAGGTCCAGCCCCCTTCCCCCAAGTCCACTCCTGCACCTTCCCTCCTGCCCAGATACTTACCCCCCCAACCCTGCTACTGCATCCACTGTTGCGCCTGCACCCTCCCTCCTGGCCACACACTGCATCCTCCCTTGTTCCTGCTCCCTTCCTGGTCAGATACTCTATGCTTCTGTACCGTACCTTCCACCCACACCTTGCAACCTCTCCCCTTTCCGCACTCCCACCCAGATCCTGCATCTGTATCCCATTCACTGGCAGCCCTGTCCCACACATTGAACCCCTCATTTTCATCCCCATCCCAGAACCTCAGGAGAGGCATAAAAATCCACCAGACAAGTAAATCTGATTTATGAGAAGCCCTGAACCTCAGTTCTTCCTGTCCCTGTCCCTCGCCGTGATAGGCTGGAATGCCAGAGGAGTGACGTGTCTCAGCTGGGGGCCACAGCACTGGGGTGTTGTGCAAGGAGCATTTTTGTTTCTCAATTGTGTGATCCCCAAATGATTTTTTTCTGTGATTTTGTGGCCTCTGATCCAAAAAAGGTCCCCCAGTCCTGCTACAAAGAACATAAGACCATAAGAATGGCATACTGGGTCAGACCAAAGGTCCATCTAGCCCAGTATCCTGTCTGCTGACAGTGGTCTATACCAGATGCCCCAGAGGGAGGGATCACAACAGGTAAGCCTCATGGGTATGTTTACACTAGCTGGGTAGTTCGAGCTAGGTAGTCAAATGAGGGCAACCAGAGTTGCAAATGAAGCCCGGGATTTAAATAGCCCGGGCTTCATTTGCATCTTCCCGGGCACCGCCATTTTTAAAATCCCCCTTAGTCTGAACTCTGTGCCCGCGGCTACATGCGGCACGGAGTAGGTAGTTTGAATTAGATATCTAGTTCGAAGTAGGATCTCTAATGCGAACTACCGACTAGGTGCCGCATGTAGCCATGGGCACAGGGTTCAGACTAAGGGGATTTAAAAATGGCAGCGCGCGGGAAGATGCAAATGAAGCCCGGGATATTTAAAGCCTCAGCTTCAGTTGCAACTCCGGTTGCCCTCATTTGCCTACCTAGCTCGCAGTACCGAGCTAGTGTAGACATACCCCATGTGATTCCTTCTGTCACCCACCTTCAGCGAAACAGAAGCTAGGGACACCATTCCTACCTATCCTGGCTAATAGCCATTGATGGACCTAACCTCCATGAATCTAGCTAGCTCTTTTTTTTTGAACCCTGTTAAAGTTCTAGCCTTCACTGCATCCTCTGGCAAGGAGTTCCACAGGTTGACTATGTGCTCAGTGAAGAAAAATCTCCTTTTGTTTGTTTTAAACCTGCTGCCTATTAATTTCATTTGGTCGCTGTCGCATTATTGGGTCTTAAAGATCATTGCTGCACCCATGGTTGGGGGGAGGGGGAGGGGGGGGTTGCCCCAAAGTCTATACAAAGGGAACCATGTGAGGTGTCAAGGAAAGCTTATGTTCTACTGATTTTGTATAGGCTCTTCATGTACTTGTATACTATCTGCATGTGGAGTTATAAATATGTTGAAGCTGGAAAATTCTCTGTCTGAGGCAGAGAAATGTGCCAGGACTGTTCGTTCAGTTTCTATGCTAATTAGCAAGGCTCCAGGGGAAAAAATTAATCCCTAGGTGCCACTACACACTCGAGGAATACGTCTGGAAATCTGGATACCTGCAAACCAGCCAAGGCATAATGGCTGCCAGCATATGAAACAAAGCTAGGTCAATGGGCCATGTGACTTGCTCTGGCCAGGAAGAGGCCAGGAGAGGTATATAAGTGCCATGTGGCACTCTCGTTCTTGTCTTCAGTTCAGTTACTGAGTCTAGATGCAGCCTTGCGAGGAACAGCACGCTGGAAAGAACTGTAGACTCATCCTGACATAGAATGTACACCAGAGACTTTTAAGATAGCAGTTTATAACATCTCTGCTAAGAGCCTGTATCGCGAATTGGGTGATTTGATGCATGTAATGTATTTTCTTTAACTACCTTACTCTCCATCTGTTCTTTCTTCTATCAATAAACCTTTTAGATATTAAAGGACTGGCTCAGCATGATCTTGTGGGTAAGATCCAAAGTGTAAATTGACTGGGACTGTGGCTGGTTTCTTGGGACCGGAAGAACCCGTTCGGGGTAGGTGGGATTGGGTCCTATAACCCCTCATCTGTGTATTAGACCGCCAGGGCTGATTGTAGCACAGGAGGAGCTGGGATGGCTGAGGGTTTTGCTCGGTGTGACTGCTTTGTGGCCTATTTGGGGAAGGTCTCCAGTCTGGGGCTGTAAGGAGCCCTGAGTTTGAGCAATTCACCCTGAGCAGCTGCCCTCAGTTGTGCCCAGACCCGGTCCCATCTGTCACAGTGATTTCCCCCTAGCTCTTTTATTGTGGGAATAAGTAAATAACTTTTCCTTATTCACTTTTTCCACACCAGGCATGATTTTATAGACCTTTATCATATTCCCTTAGTCCTCTTTTCTAAGGTGAAAAGTCCGAGTCTTTTAACTCTCTCTTCAAATGGGACCTAATCAAATTTGGATCCCTAATCATTTTTGTTGCCCTTTTCTGAACCTTTTCCAATGCCAATATATCATTTTTGAGATGCGGTGACCACATCTGTACACAGTATTCAAGATGTGGGCATACCATAGTTTTATATAGAGGCAATAAGATATTCTCTGTCTTATTCTACTATCCCTTTTAAAATGCTTCCTAACATTCTCTTTGCTTTTTACTGCAACTGCACACTGAGTAGATGTTTTCAGCAAACTATTCACAATGAGTCCAAAATCTCTCTCTTGACTAGCTGTAGCTAAATTAGTCCCCATCATATTATATATATATATATATATAGTTGGGATTATTTTTTCCAATGTGCATTACTTTACATTTATCAACATTACATTTCGTTTGCCATTTTGATGCCCAATCACTTAGGTTGGTGAGATCTTTTTGAAGCTCTTCACAGTCTGCTTTGGTCTTAACCACCTTGAGCAGTGTGGTATCATCTGCAAATTTTGCCACCTCACTGTTTACCCCTTGGAGGTGGAATTGGTTTGGGCTTTGCGGGGCTCCAGATCGAGGTCACAGCAGCGATCCTACGCCTGCCGTCGGTCCTGGCACCACAATATAGCAGTGCACCCTGTTCAACAACAGCACCAGCCTTGGCACAGTCCGCTTCGGTACCGAGAATGCAACAGTCCTGGCCCCCTCAGCTTCAAGCACCTGTGTAGGGGCCCTTTTGGACTCCCTGGGCCTTTCACCAACGTCACGGGGGTTAGTTCCTCTGGGCCAGGGTCATCTTACTCGGTACCCAGGGATCCCCAGTCAGTGACCCCACGAAGCTGCTCCCCAATGTCGGGGCAATCTCTCCTTCTGGGGCAAGCGTCAGCTTGGCCCTCTACCGTGGCTTCTCAGGTCCCACTGCAGGCTTCTGATTTGGGGATTGTGCACATGAAGAGGTCATTGGTCTCTTCAGCCAATGAGGCCCTTGGAGGCATCCGTGCCAGCTATGGCTTCCAGGTCTTATCAGGGCCTCCTCTATCACCTAGCACAGAGCCTAGTCCTCCAGAAGTGTTCCTCCTGGATAGGAATTCGCCCAGGCCTGCCCAACAGGGGGTCGAGACTGGATTTCCCTTGCCATAGGGTGAGGAATGGGAATGGCAGGAATAATAGGTGCCATTCCCCCCCTTCCTCGGGCCACTCTATTAAGTTTCAGGGGCCCCGTCAGGGCTTTTGAGAGTACGCCCAACGACAGTTTACCAGCCTCGCCTGTCCAGTTCCGGGATCGTTTATTTCTCTTCCCCTAGGCCATTTTGCTAGTGCTGCAGCTAGGGAGAATGGTTTAATTTAAACTACTAGCCAGCTTAAGCATTTTAACTGTCTCACGTCAGTTTATCAAATTTCATTTTAAATAAAGTAAAATATTATGTCCAACACAAAAGGTTTCAATGTTTTCTTTATTTGTTGCAGGGATCGGGAATCTTTTCTGGGTCAGGGGCCACATGGAAAAATCAGTTAGGGACCACACAAGTGAGAAGCCAAAAAAAAAAAAAAAAAAACCTTATCTCAAAGCCTCGAACCCTCACTCATGTGGCTCCCCACCTGCAACAACTCACTCTTCTGGCACTCCAGCCCCATAGGATGAGGGGAAGGGACTGAGGTTCAGGGCTTCCTATAGGCCAGATTTACTTTTCTGGGTTTCCAGAGTTAGTAGATTTTTGTGGACCCCCCTTCGGCTCTAGGGTGGGAACAAAAATGAGGGGTTCAATGTGTGGGACAGGGCTGCCAGTGAATGGGATACAGATGCAGGATCTGGGTGGGAGGTGGGGTGCAGGACTGGGTGAGTAGGAAGTTTGGCAGCATGAGAGAGTGTGGGTGGGGGTATGAAAGGCAGTTTGGGGAGATGGGAGAGTAATGCAGGAAAGGTGAGAGGGTGAGAATGAAGTCAAATAGCTAGTTGGGGAGGGTGCAAAGTGGGGAGTAAAGGAAAGTGCAGCTGCTGCAAAGTAAAATTATATCCCCATCACATCCCCCCTGCTCTCCTCAGCCCGATTCTTTGCATCACCCCATGCCCCTCAGTGCAACCCATGCCCCTTCCCATTCTGCCCCTGCATCCTCCTTCACTCCCTCTCCTGCCTACACATTCTTATGTCCCCAGCGTATGAGTGCATTGACAGGCCAGCAGTGCTGGGACTTGCAGCCACGGGGCAGAGTCTGTTCCTTGCCCAGCTCAGCCCAGCCATTTGCCTGCAGGCTGCAGCTCCAGGGCTGGGGCAGGCAGAGCCTGGGCTGCCCAGGTCTGGCTTCAGCCCGACTGGGTGCAGCGGAACGCTGGGGAAGCGACTCCTTGCCCCTGCAGACAGTCCACAGGGGAGCAGTGCAGTGCAGCCCAGCCCAGCCCCCTCCTGAAGCAGGAAGCAAGGGAGCGTGGTGCCTAGAGTCAACTGCCAGCTGAGCAGCAGGGCGGGAGGAGACTTCACACATTCCCTCCACTCCCAAGTCCTGATTGGCCTGGGGGCGGGGGAGTGCGCGACGTCTCCTTCCACTTTGCCCACCCTTGACCTAGTTCTTTATTTTATTTAAAAAAAAAAAACCCTGCTTCCCCGTTTTTTTCTCCCCTCCCTACTCCATTTTTCTCCAAGTTTTGAATCTTCCTGTTCATTCAACATGCCAGGCTCTCGTGGCTTCAAGAAATATGATTCATGTTGGGACTCAATGCCGGTTTCTGATGGACATGCATCCTGTATTAAAAGCTTAAGCGAAAGCCACATAGCACAAAAGTGCCCGCATTGTCGAAACATGATGGCCAGAGCCCATCGAAGACTGCGAAATTAGGCTGAAGAATCTCCTCTGGGAAAAAATCCCTCCAACCAGTGAGGGATAAGTCCCCAGAGACATGGGCACACAGCACTCAGTGAGAGGTCTAATTCATCGCTTCAGAGAGGCTCTCGAGCGCCGCAGGCTTCCCTGGCACAATCACTGCCCACTACATCCCAGGCCGCTTGTTCCTTGGTGCTTGTTCCTTGGGCAATAGAACTGGTTCCCACAGACTATCAAGGAAGGAGGTTCTATTCCAAGTATTTCCTAACTGCCAAGAAAACAGGCGGTTGGAGGATAATTTTAGCTCTCAGAGAGATCTACAAGTTTGTCCACAACAGCAAATTCAGAAAGGTGACTCTTGCAACTATTATACCAGCACTGGACAAAGGGGACTCAACCTTCAATACACATATTTGCATATAACCACACATCCTGCCCACAGGAGATTTCTCAGGTTTGTGGTAGGACACGGTCACTACCAATATCGAGTCCTTCCTTTTGGTCTGTCCATGGCCCCTCGAGTATTTTCCAAGACTTTTGATGTGGTCATGGCCTTCCTTTGGAGGCAGGACATCATTATTTTTCCCTACCTCGATGACTGCCTAATAAAGGCACCCACACGTCAACAAACAATAGCCATGACAAACATTACCAGAGATTGCGTCTGCCAACCCTTTGTTTCCTGTCTTTTAACCAGTTCTCAATCCAAGAAAGGACCTTCCCTCTTATCCCATGGCCATGTAATTTACACAAGAGCCTTTGGTGAGGGACCTTGTCAAAGGCTTTCTGGAAATCTAAGTATACTATATCTACTGGATCCCCCTTGTCCGCATGTTTGTTAACCCTTCAAAGAACTCTAATAGATTAGTAAGACAGGATTTCCCTTTACAGAAACCATGTTGACTTTTGTCCAACAAATTATGTTCTTCTACATGCTTCACAATTTTATTCTTTACTATTGTTTGACTAATTTGCCAGGTACTGAAGTTAGACTTACGGTCTGTAATTGCCGGATCGCCTCTAGAGCCCTTTTTAAATATTGGTGTCACGTTGGCTACCTTCCAGTCATTAGGTACGGAAGCCGATTTAAGGGATAGGTTACAAACCACAGATAATAGTTCAGCAATTTCCCATTTGAGTTCTTTTAGAACCCTTGGATGAATGCCATCCGGTCCCGGAGATTTGTTAACATTAAGTTTTTCTATTTGTTCCAAAACCTCCTCTAATGACACTTCAATCCAGGACAGTTCCTCAGATTCATTACCCACAAAGGACGGTGCAGATTTGGGAATTTCCCCAACGTCCTCAGCCGTGAAAAGCAAAGAAATCATTTAGTTTCTCCGCAATGGCTTTATTGTCCTTGATTGCGCCTTTTATAGTTCGATCGTCTAGGGGAGCTACAGGTTTTTGTAGCAGGCTTCCTGCTTCTAATGTACTTAAAAAAACATTTTGTTATTTCTTTTTGAGTTTTTGGCTAGCTGTTCCTCAAAATCTTCTTTTGCTTTTCTTATTACATTTTTACACTTGATTATGTTTATGTTCCTTTCTATTTATCTCACTAGGATTGGACTTCCACTTCTTAAAAGATGCCTTTTTGTCCCTCACTGCTTCTTTTACATGGTGGTTAAGCCAGTGACTCTTTTAGGTCTCTTGCTATGTTTTTAATTTGGGGTATACATTTAAGTTTGGCCTCTATTATGGTGTCTTTAAAATGTTTCCATGCAGCTTGCAGGGATTTGGCTCTAGTCACTGTGCCTTTTAATTTCTGTTTAACTAACCTCCTCATTTTGTGTAATTCCCTTTTTGAAATTAAATGCCAGGGTGCTGGTCTGCTGAGGTGTTCTTCCCACCACAGGAATGTTGAATGTTATTATATTATGGTCACTATTCCCAAGCGGTCCTGTAACGGTTATTTCCTGGACCTGATCCTGCGCTCCACTCAGGACTAAATCGAGAATTGCCTCTCCCTTGTGGGTTCCTGCACCAGCTGCTCCAAGAAGCAGTCATTTAAGCCATTGAGAAATTTTATCTCTGCTTCTCTTCCTGAGGTGACATGTATCCAGTCAATATGGGTAATTAAAATCCCCATTATTATAGAGTTCTTTGTTTTGGTAGCCTCTCTAATCTCCCTCAGCATTTCAATGTCATTATCCCTGTCCTGGTCAGGTGGTCGGCAATATATCCCTACTGCTAATTTCTTATTTTTGGAGCATGGAATTACTATCCATAGCGATTCTATTGAACATGTTGATTCATTTAATATTTTTATTTCATTTGACTCTACATTATCTTTCACATACAGTGCCACTCCGCCACCCACCCGGCCTGCTCTATCCTTTCGATATATTTTATATCCCGGTATGATTGTGTCCCACAGATTTTCCTCATTCCACCAGGTTTCAGTGATGCCTATTATGTCAATCTCCTCATTTAATACTAGGTACGCTAGTTCACCCATCTTATTAGTCAGACTCCTATCACACTATGTTCAGAGGCAATCAGATTTTGGAACTGGTACCCCAAGAACCAGATAACTCCAACTGCCACTTACATACCAGGCTAACAGATTACCAGGGGTGACAAACTGAGCAGCCACTTCTTTGACCAACACGAATGGGAACTCAGTCTCAATGTTTTGCCAATTTTCCAACAATAGGGGTTCCCAATCATAGATCTATTTGTGACAGCAACCAACCACAAATGCCACTGATTCTGTTCCTGAGCAGATCAGGGCAAGAGATTGGAGGGAGATACCTTCACCATTCACTGGACCGCTCCCCAACTCTATGCTTTCCCACTGATTCCCTTACTCTCCAGAGTCATCCAATAACTCAACTGATTCCCCTCCCCATGAGTCCCCACTTGCTAACCCAAAACTGGGGCAAGACCCACCACCCAAACATTGAAACTCACAGCATGGCTTCTCCATGGTTCCAAAATGAAGGACTTTTACCTGCTCAGAGAGAGTTAAGTGGATCCTATTAAATAATCAATGTTCCTCCACAAGATGCACCTACCAAAACAAATGGAAATGCTTTCAGGAGTGGTGTAGGATTTGTCAATTACAATCAAACACTGCTCCCATACGTACCATACTGGAGTACTTGATGGACCTCAGTGATGCAGGCCTCTCCATCAGCTCAGTTCACGTCCACCTCTCTGCTATCACAGCTTTCCCTGAACCAGTTGATGATCTCTCTCGTTGCTCACCCGATGACAAAGCGCTTCTTAACAGGATTGCGGAAAACATGTCCAAATTTATGCCTGCCTGTACCAACTTGGGACCTAAATCTTGCAGTTGACACACTCACTAGGCTACCCTTTGAACCATTAGCCACAATACCTATCCATATGTCATAATCAGGTGCTGACTAGCACTTGGTGACTAAGGGGTTAACTCTGTCCCTTGCCAGGTATCTGGTCAGCC
The DNA here is from genome assembly GCA_019425775.1 of Rafetus swinhoei. Taxonomy (NCBI): domain Eukaryota; kingdom Metazoa; phylum Chordata; order Testudines; family Trionychidae; genus Rafetus; species Rafetus swinhoei. The sequence continues at coordinate 8,693,970 of CM033438.1, forward strand.
AATAACAATGCAGGTAGGAATTTCAAACTGGGACAAAGGAGTCTTTATCATTCCCTCCATTGTCTGAAAGGCAGAGCAGTTTTCTTCCAAGACTAAGGGAGATGGGAGACACTGCTCTCTCCAAGGATGGACTTCTGACAAGGTGTAAGTAGGGAAAAGTTTAGCTAGTCCATCAGGATTTGTTGTTTTCCGAGTTTGGAAATAATGTCTGAGCGGTTAAGTGTTTGGTCTTTCTTTATAACTAAGTTTTAACCCAGGGGGTTCCCTGAGAATCTTTATCAATTAGTGGCTCTTTCCATCTAGCCACTTTATTATGCTTGCAACTGTAGTTTTGTTTTGATAATAAAGGTTTGGTTTTTTTTTTTTTCTAATTAACGGGTATTGCTTGGTGTTGTGTCCTGTCACTGTCTAGTTATAAAGGCAGAGTCCATTACTGTCTGTGCATCCCCTCTGATTTTTCCCAACTCCAAGTAAAATGGAGGTTGGGGCAGGGGGAGAGTTTTACCTTAGGGAGGAAGTTTCCCAAGTGATCTCTTCCCTGGTCTTCATGGAAATTACTTGGGTGGTGGCAGCAGATTTCTCCGAAGTCCAGGTATTAGGCTTTTGGGGGAGGTTTTTTTTGTACTAAAGCCTGTAGAGCCCAGGTTTTGGGGTGCTTTTGCGGGCCTCCACTGCTGCATTTGTCATGACAGAGTGGGGAACATCCATGGAAGTGGCGTTCATAAAGGCAATAACATCTGCGAGACGAGTGGGTGAAATCGCAGCCCTCATGGCTCACCCACCACCTTTATTGAAGATAAGATCATGCTCAGGCCTCATCCCAAGTTCCTCCCTAAAGTGATATTGGACTTCTACCTGAATGAACCTATATACTTACCCACATACTTTCCTAAACCTCACATCGCTCTGGCTACGTCTAGATGGCACGCCTTTTTTCGCCAGAGGCTTTGTCGACAGTATCTTTCAAAAAAGCCTCTGCCGAAAAAGAGTGTCTAGATTACATTATGCGGATCGAAAAAAATCGATCCGCTTTTTCAAAAAAGAGCGTCCAGACTGCCGGATGCTCTGTGGAAAAAAGAAGGCACCCGGAAGTCCTTCTGGCAGGTCATGGGGGCAGCCTTTATTTCCAGGTGCTGCTGCCTGCCCTTTGCAGAGACGCGTGCTTAAAGGGATTCCCCCTGGACAGCCATTGCTCTGCTCCTGCTTCTGTCTTGCCTACCTCCTAGAGGGAAAGCAAAGCTGCTGCAGGTCTTGCTCTGGTTGCCCTGCTTCCTTGGACACCACAGCAGTTTATTTGCAGGGGTTTTTTTTTCTGCTTTTCACTCTTTTTGGCCATGGAGCCTGAGCTGCCCCGGGCAGGCGATGGCTGCCATGCTGTAGCTTCTGCTGCATCTTCATGACTCTGTCACGAAGCTCCGGCCCCATATGGACCCAGACCACAACGAGGAGACCCTCCTTCGGGATGCAGGAGCTCTGTCCTTGCCCCCAAACTTTTTTGGGGACAGGCAGATTTGGAGGCACGAGATGAGTTCAGACTGGTGGGACCGTCTCGTCATGCAGCTCTGGGATGACGACCACTGGCTCCGTAACTTCTGGATGCGGAAGGCCACATTCCTGGAGCTGTGTGACCGGCTCGCCCCTGCTCTGGAACACCAGGACACCCATCTGCAGCCCACCATCCCCCTGCAGAAGCGGGTCGCAATCGCCCTGTGGAAGCTGGCCACCCCCAACAGCTACTGCTCCGTGGGACACCAGTTTGGCATGGGGAGGTCTACCGTTGGGGCCGTCTTGATGGAGGTAAGTCACTGTCTGGGGACAGACCCTGCTGAGTCGGGGGGTTGAGAAAGGGGACTGCCAAGCAAGGGCAAGAGGGAGTTGGGGAAGGAGTGGCACTTGGAGGCTGCTCCTCGGCCACCCCTGTACTGATGGCCGAGGAGCGGGGGAGGGGGCCATCCTGACAAGGGGAGGTGTGGGTTGGGGCGTGGGGGAGGCTTCTCCTCCCAAGCGCTTAGGTAACTTGTCTAACTTCCTGGTTTCTGTCTGTCTATTTGTCTCATGCTGCACTTGGTGAGGGCCATCAATGTGGAGCTGCTGAAGAGGCTTGTCCATCTCGGGGACCTGGACAACATCATTACGGGGTTTGTCACCCTTGGCTTCCCGAACTGTGGAAGAGCCCTCGCTGGGACACACATCACAATCCACGCACTGCCCCATCGAGCAGCCCAGTTTATAAACAGGAAGGGCAACTATTCCATGGTGCTGCCAGCCCTTGTCAACAACCGGGGACACTTTATGGACATTTGTGTCGGGTGATCAGGGCGGGCACGTGATGCCCGCATATTCCGTAACTCCTACCTGTACCGCAGGTTGCAGGCAGGAACATTTTTCCCCCAGCGGCACCTGATGCTCGGGAATACTTGCGCAAGAGGGCCAGTGTAGACAGGTAAGAACTGTTTTGCGCAAAAAAGCCCCGATGGCGAAAATGGTGATCGGGGCTTTCTTGCGCAAAATTGCGTCTAGACTGGCCACGGATGCTTTTGCGCAAAAGCACTTTTGCACAAAGGCACCCGTGCCAATCTAGACGCTCTTTTCCGCAAATGCTTTTAACGGAAAAACTTTTCCATTAAAAGCATTTGCAGAAAATCATGCCCGTCTAGACGCAGCCATCCTGTGTAGTAACGATGGTTCTTCAAGATGTGTATCCCTGTGTATGCTCCACTACCCTCTCTTCCTCCCCCTACTTGGAGCCCTTTATTGGATTTCCAGTAGAAAAAGTACAGAGGGAGGCTCACGCCACACACGCACCTAACGGATGAAAACAGTACAAGACGGTGACTGAGCATGTGCAGTGTGGGAAGGCACTGCTAGGCAAAAATCTCCAATCAGACACACCGAGACCTGAGTGGAGCATCCACAGGGACACACATCTTGAAAGAACCATCATTACTGCACAGCATGAGTAACTTCTTAAGCTATGCAGTATCTCTGAATGTGCACATCACACATTCATCACAGAAACAGTAAAAGAAAAAGCAACAGATCATCCTTTCAGACCTGTCCATAGTGGCCCATGCTTTGTAACTGCTGGGTGTCTATTTTATCTAGCAATGAGGTCACAAATCCTTAAAAAAACCTTGCTGTTACATAATGCAGTAGCTTGTCTGATTCCTCCATTTATTTTAAGTCTAAGTGAACTTGATGCTAGAGCCAGAAATAACAGAGGCAGGGTCACTGTAAGCTTCTCTCCTTGAATTCCACAGGTATGTCTATACTGCAACATTTTTACAGAAAAATGGCTGCTTTTCTGGAAAAACAATACTAACGTCTACACTGCTATTGCGTTCTTTCAACAGAAAGTCAGAAGAACAGAGGGTTTTTTCGGACAGCAGCAAATCGCTTTCTGCGAGGAAGAATACCTTTTCTGAAAAAGCTTTTACAGAAAAAGGCATGTGTGGGTGCGGAAGAGGGTTCCCCCCCCCCCCAAAAGAAGAGGCCTCCAGGAAATAACACAGGTGCCCTGCTGGCCACTCTGTCCAAACTAATCAGAACTCTATAGTTCCTGTCTCCTTCCAGCTCTTAAAGCTGCAGGCACCCGGGACAAGCCTTGTGGCAGGAATGTGGGCCTAGGAGCTGCACCTTACCATGCGGCTCTAACTGCAACACAAATTTGGAGCAATAGCCCGTCCTCAAACCCCCCCGACAACGCTCTGGTCCTCACAGGGAGCAACACCAGGGCTCCCAGGATGAAGCCAGGGACACCAAATGGTGTAAAATCTCCTGGGGTGGAGATCCTGTCCCTCTTCAAGCTAGGGGTGGGGGGGAGGAGGAGACCCTGCAGGATCTCTGCTCCCGGCGATGAAACACCGAGATCTATGGCCAGATGGCCGAGGCTCTGGCTGAGAGGGGACACCCCCCCCGGACATTAGAACAGGTCCAGAGTAAGGTCAAAGAGCTCCGGCAGGGCTATGCCATGGCTATGCCATGGCCATGGAGTGCAGCTCTCTTCCTGGGGCAGGACCCTACTCCAGCCCCTACTTCCAGGAGCTCCAACAAATCCTAGGGGGGTTGGGAAAGGGCTTCCCATGGTGGTGGACTCAGGGCTTGAGACACTTGTTGTTGCCCACCTGGAGCTCCCTGCTGAGGAGGAGAAGGAGCAGGAGGAACAGCAGCTATAGGAGGAGGAGGAGGACATAGCCTGCAAGGTCACCCTCACCCTGGAGCCAGTTCCCCAAGCCCTGGAGATCTTCCAGGCATCCTATGATAGAGACCTATGTGCAGATGATCCCTCCCCACTATGTGGGGCGAGGCCGCCACCAGGAGACAACAGACCCTGTGCCTGCTGGTCGGGGTGGGAAAGGGGCCGCGGTCACCGGAGATGGAATTCCAGGAGGCGGCTGGGGGGGGCGCTCCTTGGGCTTATGCCCTGAGGGGCTGGGACACCATCACCCCCAGAGCTGGTGGAAGGAACAGGGGAGCGGGAAGAAAGGGGAGCCACGGCCAACACGGGGGCCACAGCCGGGGAGTGAGCCCTCACCTCAGGAGGTTTTGCCTTCCAGGCAGGGCTCTTGCCCCTTTTGGTCCCCCAGCTCTTCCTACCCCTCAGGGGAGCCTTCTCAAAGGTGACTGGAGGTGCTGTGGCTGGAGCGGTCGAGGCCCCGGGGTCTTCATCCATGTCCACCCCCTCTACCATAGTGACGGGGGGCCCGGCCATCTGAGGGGTTGTTGTTTTTAGGGACGGGTGGGGAAGGGTCGGCAGGGGTGTCACCCGACAACCCCTCTATTGTGGTCATGGGTGGTGAGGGAAAAGAAAAACTATTAGGGGAGGACCAGAACCGCTAGAGGAGGGAACAGGGAGAGAAAGGGAGGGGAGGAAGGAGGTTCACTGCTCCCCCACACTCGACTGGAAGTGGGGTGGGAGGGCAATGATTCAGAAAGGGGAAGGGGAAAAAGGAGTAAGAAATACAGCTCCCAGCGCAGGATGGAAAAGGCGGCTCCTCTGGCTGCACTGGGGAGATGAGGGGTAAGTTATTATGTAAAGAACATCGGGACAAGTGAAGCTGTGTGTGGGGGAAGGGTAACTAAAAAGAGGGGGAAGCTCAAGTGGCAAACAAAAGAATGGGGGGGGGGAAAATGGGCACACAAGAGGGTGGATAGGACAAGCAGTGGAGAGGGAAGGCAGTCAGTGAAGAGATGCCTGCTCAAGGGTGAGGCGGGGGAGAGGGAGGAGACACGGCTGGGGGAAGGGAACCAGTGTGCCCACAGGTGTTTGAATAGCAGGCCCACATCTCCTGCTGCAGGACCCAGAAGAGCAAAGAGGCAAGCAGTGGGGCCGAGAATGGAAAGGCCCCTACAGCAACTAGGGCTAGGGCTAGGGCTGGGGCTGGGGCTGGGGCTGGGGCTGGGGCTGGGGCTGGGGAGGGAGTGGCAGCAGAAGTGCAAGGGCAGATGAACAGATGAACCAGGGGGAGGTAAACCACCCAATGTCCCCAGCACCCCAAAAGAGCTGCACCAGCCCCCACCCAGGAACCCTGATGGAAAGGGCCCCTTAATCTCTCACCCCCAGCACAGGCTGTGGGGAGAGAGAACCCCAGGGGCTGCTCTAAAGCAGCCCCCTTACCTTCTCTGCTTCAGGGAGAGCAGCAGCAGCAGCAGGAATGGTGGAGGGTCAGGCCTGCTGAGTTGAAGGGGGGGGCCCCAAAGTAGACCCCCAAGGAAATGGGAGGGGGGCCTCCCCCCACCCAAAGGCAGGGCAGCAGAGACCCCCCCCGTACCCTCAGCAACTAGCTGAGGTGAAGGGGGGCGGGGGGGAAAGCTGCCTGCAAAAGGCAGGTGGAAGAAAGGGGCTTGGCCCAGAATGTAAGGGTAGCCAGAACCTGCCTCCCACAAAAGCAGCAGCCCCCCTCCACAGACACCCCCTCCCAAGAAGGAAGAAGAGAGGAGGGGTGCAGAAGAAGTGCAGCACCCTGAGAGAAGATCAGGCTGGGGAAGATCCTCACCGGCAGGAGTGCCAGCGGCCCCCATTGGGCCCCGCAGCAAACCGTGACCATACCCAAAAGTGAGCAGGGCGTCACGGAAGCTGCAGACCCGCTGGTAGGCCGTAGCTTCCCGCCGCCCTGTCCCTTTACCCTCCCCAAAGAGGGCCCTTACCGTTTGTAAAACAAGATGGAAATCTCCCCAGCGCTGAAGGGCGAGAGCGACTTTATTCTTGGAGCCACGAATGTCTTCCAAGAAAGTATGCATCTTGCCCTTCAACGCATCTGGCATTGAGGCCTTGGGCCCTCAAATGTCTTGGGGCCAGACCCCTGCATGAGCCCCGTGACCCATCGACTTGGGGATGCAGGGTATCTGAGGTCCCTGCTGGGAGGACAGTGGCGGAGGGAGAACAGCCCCAGATGTGCTGGGAGCAGGAGAAACGAAAACCGCCTCCCGGGGGCCAACGTCTGGGCTAAACATGGCAACCCCGAGGCGGCAGTAATAGAGTAAGGGGAGGAAAAGAGTTCAGGGACGGGATCAGGAAAAGGAGGGAGACGAAGGGAAATAGGGGGAGGAAGAGGTGAGGGATTAGGGAAAAGACAAGGACGGGGGAGGGGGGAGCAGGAAGAGGGGTGGGAAGCTCAATTGGGAGGGCGTTTGAACAGGGAACAGGAGTGGGGCAGAGGCTAGAAGAGGGAGCAGGGCGAGAAGCCTCAGCGGAGGAGGCGCCAAGATGTGGTGTTTCCTTGCAGGGCAGTGAATCAGTGGCAGCGGTAGGGGTAGTCATAGTCTCCCCAGTGCTGGGCTTTAGTACCACGGAGAGTGCAGCACCAGCAGCCTCACTGCCAGGGGTGATGGACAGTAACAGTGGCTCCCGCCCGCTGAGAGCCTCCAGGATTTCAGCAGCCAAAGTGCTGCCGACGTCTGGGCAGATGGTCGCACCCTGGGACAACTTAGAGGCAGGGAGAAGGGATAGCAGTGGGTCGGAAGGGGAAGGAGAGGTTGGTTGTTGTCCCTCCAGGACATGAGGATCCCCCTCTGAGGCAGCTGGGGTCAGCCCCAAAGCCTCCACCTCCTGAGAGAGGAAGGCGAGCCCACCGGCCGTCACCAGATGGTGATTTTTGTCGGTGGCAAGGTCAGCGGCCGCCCCCTCAGTGGAGGTGGAAACAGTGTGAACATCTTCCATGGATGCCCCCTCTTGCAGGGAGCCCGGGAGGGAGGTGTGCACCTCTCCCGCAACTGCCGCGGTCACCTCAACCGCTTCATGGTGCTGTGAAGCGTTCGGGGGCTCAGAGGGTGGAATGGCTCCAGCGTCCACCCCCATAGGTACAGGAAGGTTGTCCTCCCCCTCAGTGGGCGGGGTGGAAAGCCGGGCACGCTTTCAGCACCTCCCCATAGCAAGCTCCCATCCCTTGAAGGAAGAGGGCTGGGCCTGAATGGAGGAAGAGCCAGGGGACAAGAGCAGCGTTCGGAGGGCAAGGGAAGATGGGGGCTGGGCAGCAGGGGAAAGGGATACCTCCGCCTGAGGTAGGTCCTGCCTGAGTCCTGTCGCTGACCTCGCCGCCCTCTCCTCCACGGGCCCAGCCTTGTTGCTTTTGGCGGTGGCAGCAACAGCACTCGCGCGCTCGTCTGGGCCCTGCGGAGCCTTAGTGGGATTGGCGACGGTCACGGTTGGAGGAGGGGCGACCCCCCGGACCGTCAGGGCCACCCGTGATGGTACGGCCGGTGCCACCGCAATGCTATGGTTGGGGGTCCTGGGTGCCTCTCCAAACTGGGCCAGGGGGCAGTCCCTTTGGACTTGCCCTGTCGCCTGACAGAGAAAACATTGGGCCTCCCTCATGGTGTAGTACATCTGGTACCAGGCCCCTTGATGGGGCACCAGAAATGACCCTTCTAGGGCTTCTTAGCCACATCCCGCCGGCAGTAGTTGGATTTGTACCTGCCGGCGAAGGGAAAGGAGGGTAGGGTCTTTACAGCCCAGAGGAAGGGGACTCAGGACTGACAGAGGCCTCCCCAGGGTGGCGAGGAAAGGCAGTAGGGCGGCATTGGGGAGGAAGGGAGGACAAAACCACCCGTACGCCCAGGTCCTCCAAAGGCTTGAGGAGAACGTGGACTCCCCCCCACCGCCAAACCCCTTTCCACCGCCTTCTGGGCGGCAGCCTTGGACGCCAGGAAGAATACCACCTTCCCGAACATTTTAGAGGCTGCCACCACAGCCGCGGGCCCCACCACACGTGCCAACGCCCGCACATAGGTCTCCACGTGGGGTGAGGCCACCACCAGGAGACAACGGACCCCGTGCCTCCTGGTCAGGGTGGGAAAGGGGCCGCGGACGCCGGGGATGGAATTCCGGGAGGCGGCTTAGGAGGCGGCAGCTGGGGGGGTGGCGGCTACCTGAGCGTACGGCCTGGGGCCCGGGACACCGTTGCCCCCAGAGCTGGTGGAAGGAACAGGGGAGCGGGAAGGGGGCTGCGTCCAGCATGTGGGTCACAGCCGGGGAGTGAGCCCTCGCCTCTGGAGGTTTTGCCTTCCGGGCGGGGTTCTTGCCCTTCTTGGTCCCCAGGCCCTTCCTACCCCTCAAGGAAGGCTCTTTACTGGTGACTGGAGGCGTCGCAGCAGGAGTGGTCGAGGCCCCGGGCTCCTCGTCCACGTCCACCCCCTTTACCGTAGTGATGGGGGCCCCGGCAGCCTCAGAGGACTTGTTTTTAGGGAGGGGTGGGGAAGGGGCAGCAGCGGTGTCGCTGGACAACCCCTCTATTGTGGGCATGCGTGGGGAGGGAAAGACAGACAAAGACAAGCAATTAGGGGAGAACCAAAAACACCAGGGGAGGGAACAAGGAGGGAGAGGGAGGGGAGGGGAGGGGAGGTTCACCACTCCCCCCCCCCCTAGGCTGGAAGTGGGGTGGGAGAGCGACAATTCAGAAAGGGGAAAGGGAAAAGGAGTAAGGAATACAGCTCCCAGCACAGGATGGAAAGAGTGGCTCCTCCGGCTGCACTGGGGAGATGAGGGGTAAGTTATTATTCCCTCTGCCTCAGGGAAAGCAACAGCAGCAGGAATGGAGTTCAGGCCTGCCGAGGTGAAGAAGAAAAGGGGGGGGGGCCAAAATAGGCCCCCAAGAAGATGGGAAGGGGTCTTCCCCACCCAAAGGCAGGGCAGCAGAGACCCCCCCCCCCAAACTCTCTGCACCCACCCTCAGCAACTAGCTGAGGCAAAGGAGGGGAAAAAAAGCTGCCAGCAAAAGGCAAGTGGAAAAAAGGGGCCTGGCCCAGAATGTAGGGGTAGCCAGGGCCCAGCTGCCACAAAAGCAGCAGCCCCCCCTTCCCAGACACCCCCTCCCAAAAAGGAAGGAGGGTGTAGAAGAAAGTGCAGCACCCTGAGAGAAGGGTGCTTCAGATACACGGGGACTATTTGGTGTCCGGGAGGTGGGCAGGCATTAGCCCGCCCACATCTACAGGACCTCCCCACAGCCTGTGGGGAGGGTCCACAGAACCCAGAGGAACCAACTAATTACTGGGGACAAATAATGAGAAAATAGGGATGGGTGTGAGGGTCAAAGGGCTAAAATGAGGGAACCGGATGGGGATACTCAGAGAGCCCCAGACAGCGCCCACTGCTGCCTGAAGGTCTCGAGAGAGGCAGTGGGCGCTGCCCATTGGAACTCTACCCGGATACGTGAGTGGATACAGCAACAGAAATAGGCCCCCCCTAGTCGCAGGCTCCTCCCCCGGCCAACCTCTTCTCCCTGGTTTTATAGATTGCCAATTTGGCCATAGCCAGGAGGAGGTCGACCAGGAGGTCCCGCGACTTTGTGGGGCCATGGATGGGATGTGCGTAAATTAACAAGTTGGGGGAAAAAGTGCAGATAAACCCAAACCTCAACAGGAGGTTCTGGAGGAGCCGAAAGAGGGGCTGTAACTTGGTGCACTCGAGGTAGATGTGCGCCAGGGTCTCCCTCACGCCACAGAAGAGGTATGTTTCGGGGGTGGGGGTGAACCGCGCCAAGTACACACCCGTGCCCACCGCACTGTGAAGGATTCTCCAGCCGATGGCCCTGATGGGCTGTTGAACCAAGGTCGAATAGAGGCTGGCCCACCGGGGCTCCCCACCCTCTACTGGTGGTAGGAGGTCCCGCCCCTTGGTGTCTGGGCGGGACATGAGGGTGGGGAAGTGAGCATGTGAAGCACGAGCGTGTACAGGTGACTCTTTGGTGCGGTTCGGAAGGGGACCAGCTGCAACGTGTTGCGGGTGACGAGGGGGAGGCAGTCAGGAAGGTACGCGGGGCTAGGGGCCAATGGAGAGATCGGGAGGACCGGGGTTGAGGGGTGGGCGGGGTGCACCCTCTCGCAGGACCTTGTCAAGATAACCCGAGCAGTGGGCAGCAAAGCGTCCTTCACCTCCTGAAATACGCTCCGGGGAGTACATAGGGTGGAGAGCCCCATACACTGGGTGAGTGCCCGAGGATCCACCCAGTCTCCCCGGTCATAGTCCAGGAGGTCCTGACTCTGGTGACTTCTGCCAGGACCAATGTCTGGCACACCAAGGGGGACTCTGCAGCCTGCACACGTAGATGGGGGTTGTGTAGCAAGGGCTCTGCAAGGAGGTCTGCCCCCAAGGTGGCTCCCAAGGACCTGGTTGCCACAACCAGCTTCCAGGTCCGGAGGAGGTCCTGGTAGAAGGCTGGCAGCCTGGAGAGGTCTCGCGGAAGACCTCTCAAATAAAGGAGCTGCCAGTCATATCGGAGCCCTCGGAAGTGGCAAAGGAAAGCGTGCGCAAGCATGCTCCACGCCGGACTACCTGCATGAAATAGGAGTCTCTGCAGGGCCCAGAGGCGGAGGACGTGAACCTGTGTATGCAAACAGGTCAGGCCCTGCCCTCCCTTCTCCAGGGGGAGATGGAGAACCCCTGCAGAGACCCAATGCAGTCCTGGCCAGAAGAACCGCAGCATTAGCTGCTGGATACAGGCCAGGAAACCCGGGGGCGGGACCAGGGTGTTGAGATGGTGCCAGAGCATGGACAGGACCAATTGGTTAAGTACCAGAGCTCTCCCACGCAGGGAGAGGCACCGGAGCAGTCCTGTCCACCTCTGCAACCGCCCAGCCAGCCTGGACTCTTAACCTTGCCAGTTCTCCGGTGGAGAGGGGTGCGTGGCGGAGAGAAAAATGCCCGCCGAGATAGAGCAGCAGACCCGCGCTCCACCTGATGGCCTGAAGCGTGGGTGGGAGGGAGCCCGCCTGCCACCCGACCCCTACCACCAGGCCAGAGCTCTTGACCAAGTTGACCCGGCTGGAGGAGGCCGCCAAGTAGATGGACCACGAGGAGCACGTGCTCCTGGACCACGAGGAGCATGTCGTTGGCATACGCTGACAGGACCAGCCTAGTCTCCGGCTCATGGAGCACCAACCCTCCAACCTCTTGCGAAGGAGACGGAGGAAGGGCTCCATGGCCAGGGCGTACAGCTGGCCTGACAGCAGACAGCCTTGATGTACTCTCCGCCCGAAGCTGACCGGTGTGGTCAGGGTCCAGTTGAGCTTGACCAAGCACTCTGCGGAGGCATACAGCACCTGGAGAAACCCCACAAAATGGGGCCCGAAGCTGCAGGGTGCCCAGGAGGCCTTCTCCTGATCCAAGGACAGGAGGGTGAACGACAGACCGTCCCTACACCCAAGCTCTAAGAGATCCCGGACAAGAAAAAGGTTGTCAAAGATGGTTCGTCCCGGGATGGTGTAGGTCTGGTCTGGATGGACCACGTCCGTCATCACGGACTTCAACCTTAGGGAGATGGCTTTGGCGACGATTTTATAGTCCATGCTGAGGAGTGAGACGGGATGCCAATTCCTCAGATCGCGGAGGTCCCCCTTCTTGGGCAGCAAGGCGAGAACGGCTTGTCTGCACAATAAAGGGAGGAACCCGCTCTCCAAGGACTCGGCCCAGACGCTAGCAAGGTCTGGGCCAAGGACGTCCCAGAACACACGGTAGAATTCCACGGTCAGCCCGTCCATGCCTGGGGATTTATTGGTGGGCATGAGACGGAGGGCTTCTGAGAGCTCGGCCAGAGAGAGAGGCAGCTCTAGCCGGTCCCGGTCGCCTGCACTGACCGTCGGGAGTTCATTCTGGAGAACCCTGCGGGCGTCGGCGTTGGTTGGCTCTGGGGAGAAGAGAGGCGTAGAAGGCATGAGCCCTCTCGCGCATCTCCACCGAATCCGTGAGGGGGGTGCCATCCTCTGCCAAAAGGCAGACGATGTGCTTTTTAGCCCCCTTCTTTTTCTCCAGGGCATAGAAGAAGCGGGAGCCTCGATCCATCTCCCAAAGGAGATGGATGCGAGAACGAACAAAGGCACCCCGGGCTCGAAGGTCCTCAAGGGCCCAGAGTTCCTCCCGCTTCTCCCGGTACGCTCCACAGAGGGGCGGATCCTTGGGGCTGGTGGCCAGCCACCTCTCTAGCTCTAAAACCTCCCATTCCAACTGCTCTATCGCCGCATCCCTCTGCCAGCTGGACCCCCGGGTGTAGTCACGGCAGAAGAGCTGCGTGTGCAACCTTCCCCACATCCCACCACCGCCGTGCCGAGGGAAAGGCGCACCGCCGCCTGCGCCAGGCCAGCCAGAACTCCCGGAAGGACTCTACGAAGCCCACGTCCTCCAGCAGGCTGTTATTGAAATGCCTGTAGGCCGGCCCTGGCCTCTCTGAAGAAAGAGAGGCCGTCACGGCCACCAAGTGGTGGTCCGAGAAAGGGGCTGGCCGAATGCTGGAGGAATGGGCCCGGGAGAGATGATGACGAGAAAGATAAATCCGGTCCAACCAGGAGTGAAAAGACCGATGACCCACCACCTGGACGTAGGTAAAAACCGTTTCCTCGCCCAGGTGGAGGTCTCGCCAGACGTTCACCAGGGAGTGATGGTCCATTATCTCCCTGAGGGCCTCCGCGGCGGCCGGGCACTGCTTGAGCCCTGTACAGTCCTACTTCTCGAGGGTGCAGTTGAAATCCCTGCCAGGACCAGGCACTCGCGAGGATCCAGAGAGCCAAGGAAGGCAGACGTCCGCTGATAGAAGTGGAGCCTCTTCGTGACGGACATCAGGGCGTAGATGTTGACAAGATTTAGCATCAGCCCCTCCATCCAAACCTGGTGATGCAGCAGGCGACCTTGCATGACCTCGGCGGTCCCCAGCACCTTGGGCTGCAGGTTCGGGGAGAACAGGGTAGTCACCCCAGCTTGACGGGCCGACATGTGGCTGAAATAAACCCTGTCCCCCCACTCCAGCTGCCAGCTACCCTTGGCGGCCGGAGTTGTGTGGGTCTCCTGTAGGAATACGACAGAGTACCCCCTTCCTTCCGGAGGAAGGAGAGTACCTGACACCTAGGGAGACCCGACCCGCAGCCCCGGGTGTTTAGAGTAGTAAGGATGAACAGCGGCATTGAGAGGGCTGGGGAAGATCCTCGCTGGCAGGAGTGCTAGCAGCCCTCATTGGGCCCCGCAGCAAACTGTGACCGTACCTGAAAGTGAGCAGGGCGTCACGGAAGCTGCGGACCCGCTGGTAAGCCGTGGCCTCCCACTGCCTGGTCCCTTTGCCCTCCCCCAAGAGGGCCCTTACTGTTTGTAAGACAAGATGAAAATCTCCCCAGCGCTGAAGGGCAAGAGCGACTTTGTTCTTGGAGCCACGGATGTCTTCCAAGAAAGCACTCATCTCACCCTTCGGCGCATCTGGCGTGGGGGCCTCGAACGCCTTGGGGCCAGACCCCTCCGTGAGCCCCACGACCCATCGACACGGGGATGCAGGGCATCTGAGGTCCCTGCTGGGAGGACAGTGGTGGAGGGAGATCAGCCCCAGATGTGCTGGGAGGAGGAGAAATGAAAACTGCCTCCTGGGGGGCCAACATCTGGGCTAAACTTGGCAACCCCAGGTGTGGCAGTAACAGAGTAAGGGGAGGAAAAGAGTTCAGGGAGGGGATCAGGAAAAGGAGGGAGACGAGGAAGGGGAGTAGGGGGAGGAAGAGGTGAGGGATTAGGGAAAAGACAAGGATGGGGGGGAAGGGGAGGAAGAGGAGTGGGAAGCTCAATTGGGAGGGGGTTTGAACAGGGGAGCAGGAGAAGGAGCAGGGCGAGAAGCCTCAGCAGAGGAGGCCCCGGGATGCGGTTCCTCCTCGCAGGGCAGAGAATTGGTGGCAGCTCTAGGGATAGTAATAGTCTCCCCAGCGCTGGGCTCCAGTGCCACAGAGAGTGCAGCACCAGAGGCCTCAGCGCCGGGGGTGATGGATATTAATGGGAGCTCCCACCCGCTGAGACCCTCAAGGGTTTCCGTGGCCGAAGTGCTGCCGATGGCTGGGTAGATGGTCGTGCCCTGGGGCAACTCGGATAGCAGCAGGTCGGAAGGGGAAGGAGAGGTTGGTTGTCGTCCCTCCAGGACCTGATGATCCCCCTCTGAGGCAGCCGGGGTCAGCCCCAAAGCCTCCACCTCCTGAGAGAGGAAGGCGAGCCCACTGCCCGCCACCAAGTGGTGATCTTTGTCAGTGGCAAGGTCAGCGGCTGCCCCCTCAGTGGAGGTGGGAACAGTGGGAGCATCCTCCATGGACACCCCCTCTTGCAGGGACCCCAGGAGGGAGGTGTGCACCTCTCCCACAACCGCCGCGGTCACCTCAACCGCTTCGTGGTGCTGTGAATAATTCGTGGGCTCACAGAGTGGAATGGTTCCAGTGTCCACGCCCATAGGTACAGGGAGGTTGTCCTCCCCCTCAGTGGGCGGGGTGGAACGCCGAGCACACTTTCGGCGCCTCCCCATAGCAAGCTCCCAACCCTCGGAGGAAGAGGGCTGGGCCTGAATGGAGGAAGAGCCAGGGGACAAGGGCAGCGTTGGGAGGACAAGGGTAGATGGGGGCTGGGCAGCAGGGGAAGGGATGCCTCCCCCTGAGGTAGGTCCTGCCCGAGTCCTGTCCCTGACCCCGCTGCCCTCTCCTCCGCGGGCTCAGCCTTGCCGCTTTTGGCGGTGGCAGCAATAGCACCCACACGCTCGTCTGGGCCCTGCGGAACCTGAGCGGGATTGACGACAGTCACGGTTAGAGGAGGGGCGACCCCAGGGTCTGGACCATCAGGGACACCGGCGATGGTAGGGCCGGTGACCTCCCGGGCGTCGGGGGTCCCGGGTGCCTCTCCAAACCGGGCTAGGGGGCAGTCCCTTCGGACGTGCCCCGTCACCCGACAGAGAAAACACCGGGCCTCCCCCATGGTGTAGTACCCCAGGTACCGAGCCCCTTGATGGGGCACCAGATATGACCCTTCAAGGGCTTCTCCGCCACGTCCCGCCGGCAATAGTTGGATTTGTACCTGCTGGCGAAAGGAAAGGACATGGCGGAGGGTAGGGTCTTTACAGCCCAGAGGAAGGGGACTCAGGACTGACAGAGGCCTCCCCAGGGTGGAGAGGAAAGGCAGTAGGGCAGCATTGGGGAGGAAGGGAGGAATGGAGGACAAAACCACCCGTATGCCCCAGGTCCTCCAAAGGCTTGAGGGGAACGTGGACTCCCCCCACCGCCAAACCCCTTTCCACCTCCTTCTGGGCGGCAGCCTCGGATGCCAGGAAGAATACCACCTTCCCGAACATCTTAGAGGCCGTCACCATGGCTGCGGGCCCCACCACATGTGCCAATGCCTGCACGTAGGTCTCCACTTGGGGCGAGGCCGCCACCAGGGGACAACAGACCCCGTGCCTCCTGGTCAGGGTGGGAAAGGGGCCGCGGCCGCCGGGGATGGTATTCTGGGAGGCGGCTTGGGAGGCGGCAGCTGGGGTGGCTACCTGGGCGTACGCCCTGGGGCCTGGGACACCGTTGCCCCCAGAGCTGGTGGAAGGAACAGGGGAGCGGGAAGGAGGGGGAGCCACGTCCAGCATGTGGGTTGCGGCCGGGGAGCGAGCCCTCGCCTCAGGAGGTTTTGCCTTCCGGGCGGGGCTCTTGCCCTTCTTGGTCCCCTGGCCCTTCCTATCCTTCAGTGGAGGTTCTTCAGAGGTGACTGGAGGTGCCACGGCAGAAGCGGTCGGGGCCCCGGGGTCCTCTTCCATGTCCGCCCCCTTTACCGTAGTGACGGGGAGCCCGGCAGCCTCAGAGGGGTTGTTGTTTTTGGGGGTGGGTGGGGAAGGCTTGGCAGGGGTGTCGCTGGACAACTCCTCCATTATGGTTATGGGGGGGGGGGGGGGGGGGAAGGAAAGACACAAAAAACCCCACACAATTAGGGGAGAACCAAAAACACCAGGAGAGGGAACAAGGAGGGAGAGGGAGGGGAGGAAAGAGGTTCACGGCTCCTCCTCCCCCACTAGGCTGGAAGTGGGGTGGAGGGCGACAATTCAGAAAGGGGAAAGGGAAAAGGAGTAAGGAATACAGCTCCCAGCACAGGATGGAAAGAGTGGCTCCTCTGGCTGCACTGGGGAGATGAGGGGTAAATTATTTTTTAAAGAACATGGGGACAAGTGGAGCTGTGTGTGTGTGTGTGTGTGTGTGTGAGGAATAACTAGAAAGAGGGGGAAACTCAGGTACCAAACACAAGGGGGGCAATGGGCACACAAGAGGATGGGTGGGACAAGCAGTGGAAGGGAGGCAGGCAGTGAAGAGGTGCCTGCTTGGGGCGGGGGAGCTAGACACGGCTGGGGGAAGGGAACCCGTGAGACCACAGGTGCCTGAGTAGCAGGCCAGCAACACCTGCTGCAGAGCTCAGCAGAGCAGAGGAGGGGCCGGGAGGCAAGCAGTGGGGCTGAAGATGGAAAAGGCCCCTACAGCAACTGGGGTTTGGGAGGGAGCAGCAGTAGAAAGCAGGGGCAAGGGAACCAGGGGGAGGGGAACCACCCCTTGCCCCCAGCACCCCACAAGACCCCCACCAGTCCCCCCCAGGGGTCCTGATGGAAGGCCCCTTATTCTCTCCCCCACACAGGACAAGCTGTGAGGAGAGAGAACCCCAGGGGCTGCCCTTACCTCCTCTGCATCATGGAAAAGCAGCAGCAGCAGGAATGGTGGAGTTCAGGCCTGCAGAGGTGAAGAAGAAAAGGGGGGGGGCCAAAATAGGCCCCTAAGAAGATGGGAGGGGGCCTCTCCCCACCCAAAGGCAGGGCAACAGAGACCCCCTCCCCTCCCTGCTGCACCCAGCACCCTCAGCAACTAGCTGAGGCAAAGGAAGGAAAAAAAGCTGCCAGCAAAAAGGCAGGTAGAAAAAAGGGGCCTGGCCCAGAATGTAGGAGTAGCCAGGCCCAGCTGCCACAACAGCAGCAGCCCCCCTCCACAGACACCCCCTCCCAAAAAAAGGAAGAAGGGTGCAGTAGAAAATGCAGCACCCTGAGAGCAGGGTACTGCAGATACACGGGAGCTGGGTATGTGGTTTTATTTTCCCAGTATAGGCTGCCAGAGACTGTGGCCCAGCCAGTTCAACACCTGAAGCCCCTCTGTCATCAGCCTGAAGGGAAGGCTAATCAGAACACCTGCGACCAGTTAAGGCTGATGGGCGCACCATAAATAACCCTCCGACAGGCAAGGAAGGGAGTGGGAGTGCTGTGTGATGCATTGCATTGCAGCCACAGGGGAGGCCCTGTGGACTAATGAAGAGACTGACCTCGCATACCCTGGACTTGCCTATGATGAAAAAGGTTCTGATAGAGGGGTACCCTTGCCTTCGTGGTAGTGATAGGGACACCGTGAGCCTCTGAGGCACACAAAGAAAACCCCACCAGGAAGCGCAGGACCCAGGGGTTTAGCTCCAACGGGTCACAACTGGTGTCAGGGGTGGGATTCTTAATCATAGCACAGCGGGGTTTTTCCTTTTCTGTGAGAGAGAGAGAGAGAGAGAGAGAAGAAAACAAAAACAAAACAAAACAAAACAACACCAACAAAACAAAATATTCAGGGAAGGAGGCTGCACGTGCTGTTGGGTTTGATGGGTATTGCACAATGGAAAACCTGGTGAAGGCATTAGTACAGGCCATGACTGCCCAGCAGGAGGCCACCCGGATGCAGGGGCTGGCCATGCAGGAGGCCTCTAGGATACAGCAAGAGACAAACCAGTTACTTATGAACCAGGTGGCTGCAAATGGAGCTCTCCTCCGAAAGGTGGTGGACTGGTTAGGGGCACTTGCTGACCAACCCCCTGAGGGGATGGGATAGGTAGCCATGAAAGCCAATAATTGCCTGCCCAAGATGACGCAGGGATGACATAGAGCCCTATCTCCTAGCTTTTGAACGGACTACCCACTGCAAGGTGTGGCCAGAGGGGCAGTGGGTTAGCATACTTGCACCATTCCTCTGTGGGGGAAGCCCAGAGGGCCTACTATGATCTGCTCAGTGAGGCCGCAGCCAACTACCCCTGGCTGAGGAAGGAAATCCTGGCCCATGTTGGGGTAACTGCTGTGGCCTGGCCCAGAGATACCATGATTGCAAATATCAAGAGGGGAGGGAAACCCCCGAGGTTCGAGTTGCTCCATCTCGCCTGGAAATGGCTGCGCCCCAATGTACATAGCCCAGAGGAGATCTTGAAGACCCTCTTTATCAGCCAATTTACTCGGAAGCTGTCAGCTGATCTCCACACGAGGGTAGGCCAACATGACCCGCTACCTTTGAGGAGACACTTTCACTAGTGGAGCAACAGCTAGCCTCCAAGGAACTGGCCAGACCTTCTAGGGAGGACGCCTGATGAGGTAGACTACCAATTCTGCCCCCAGGGGCTCAAGTGCCCCAATGTCCTGGGGAACTCAAAACGGGGAGGAGGAGGGGGAAGGGAGTAGAGGCCCACGAGGGTCGGGGGGGGGGGGGAAAGAATCTCAAAAGGACTAACTCTGAGGCCAGGCCCTTGACCCCTTGTAGGCAGAGGAGATCAGCCAAGGCTTTGAGCAAGTGCATTTTGCTCTAGGCCCGGAGGGGCACTTGTGTGGCCAAGGCACCCAAGTTATGCTAGGGGAAGGTACAGAGTCTCGGGAGAGCGAGGACCCTGAGGGGCCCGTAGCAGGGGTCCCAATGTAAGGGGGGAATCCTGGTCCCAACACTGCCCCTGATGGCCCAGAGTCAGCTGAAGGCAGGGAGGGAGATCCCCAGGGACTCAAGTTGTCCAAGCCTGGGAGGGCAACCTTTGGGCGAGACCAAGCGGAGGACCCTAGGTATAAGAACATAAGAATGGCCATACTGGGTCAGACCAAAGGTCCATCCAGCCCAGTACCCTGCCTGCTGACAGTGGCCAATGCCAGGTGTCCCAGAGGGAGTGAATCGAACAGGTAATGATCAAGTGATCTCTCTCTCCTGCCATCCATCTCCACCCTCTGACAAACAGTGGCTAGGGACACCATTCCTTACCCATACTGGCTAATAGCCATTTATGGACTTAGCCTTCACAACCTCCTCAGGCAAGGAGTTCCATAGATTGACTATGCGCTGTGTGAAGAAGAACTTTCTTTTATTTGTTTTAAACCTGCTGCCCATTAGTTTCATTTGGTGCCCCCTAGTTATTTGGTGCCCCCTAGTTATTATGGGAACAAGTAAATAACTTTTCCTTATTCACTTTCTCTATACCACTCATGATTTTATAGACCTCTATGATATCCCCCCCTTAGTCTCCTCTTTCCAAGCTGAAAAGTCCCAGTCCCTTTAATCTCTCCTCATAGGGGACCCGTTCCAAACCCCTAATCATTTCAGTTGCCCTTCTCTGAACCTTTTCTAATGCCAGTATATCTTTTTTGAGATGAGGAGACCACATCTGTATGCAGTATTCAAGATGCGGGCATACCATGGATTTATATAAGGGCAATAAGATATTCTTCGTCTTATTCTCTATCCCTTTTTTAATGATTCCTATTATCTGGTTTGCTTTTTTGACTGCTGCTGCACTCTGTGTGGACGTCTTCAGAGAACTATCCACGATGACTCCAAGATCTCTTTCCTGATTAGTTGTAGCTAAATTAGCCCCCATCATATTATATGTATAGTTGGGGTTATTTCTTCCAATGTGCATTACTTTACATTTATTCACATTAAATTTCATATGCCATTTTGTTGCAATCTTTTTGAAGTTCTTCACAGTCTGCTTTGGTCTTAACTACCTTGAGCAGTTTAATGTCATCTGCAAACTTTGCCACTTCACTGTTTACCCCTTTCTCCAGATCATTTATGAATAAGTTGAATAGGATTGGTCCTAGGACTGACCCTTGGGGAACGCCACTAGTGCAAAAGGAAGTAGCCGAAATAGATGGGGTACCTGTAGCGGGGAAAACCCAGGGGCCCGGCCCCTATTTCATTTTCAAAAAGAACCTCCTATATCACGTGGCCCACATACAGGGGCAGGAGGTGCATCAGCTCCAAAGGCACCAGAGGGCTATTTTGGACCTGGCCCATAGTCACTTATTCGGAGGACATCTGGGGGTGGAGAAGACCCAGGCACGAATCCTGCACCGGTTCTTCTGGCCACGGGTACTGCGCCTCCTGTCCCGAGTGCCAGTTACATAGCCCTCGCCCTCACCTGAGGGCCTCGCTACTGCCATTACTGATCATTGATATCCCGTTTGAATG
Organism: Rafetus swinhoei; assembly: GCA_019425775.1. Lineage (NCBI taxonomy): Eukaryota > Metazoa > Chordata > Testudines > Trionychidae > Rafetus > Rafetus swinhoei. The sequence continues at coordinate 8,714,457 of CM033438.1, forward strand.
AATCGATATGGACTTGGTGGAGCCACTGGAGAAAATGACTTGGGGTCACCAATACATACTGCAAAAGCGACAAGGAGTCCTGTAGCACCTTATAGACTAACAGATGTATTGGAGCATAAGATGCATCTGACGAAGTGGGTCTTTGCCCACGAAAGTGGGTCTTTGGCCACTGTCCTGAGGCCCCTTTTGCTGGGCTGTGCTTACAGACAACCGCCAGTGGGGGTCCTCCACAGCCCACCGCCCAGGCATAGCAACCAGCAAGGTACTGACACTGCATCACAACAAGTGGGCGAGTCAGTGGGAATCACACATCACAATACAGGGGGAACCCGGGATACAGAGCAGACAGCACCCCCCACTACACCACAATCAGCTTACCACCCCCCAGACTGACGAGCTGGTAGAAAGATTTAACCAGACCCTGAAAGCCATGATTAGAAAGGTGGTGAGCACGGATGGCAAAGATTGGGACCTGCTATTTCCCTATCTCAGGTTTGCGATTTGAGAGGTACCCCAGGCATCTACCGGGTTCTTCCCATTTGAACTACTGTATGGGCGGAACCCCTGTGACATCTTGATATTGCCAAAGAGGGTTGAGAAAAAGAATCGGCTGAAGGGAAGAACATAGTGGACTATGTACTGCAAATGAGGGGATGCACAGCCTGAGTCACCCCAATTGTGAGGGAGCACATGGAGAAGGCACAAGAAGCCCAACACACATGCTATAATTGCCAGGCCAAAGTTTGGCGATTCCAGCCAGGGGACTGTGTCATGGTGCTAGTGTCCACTACGGAAAGTAAATTATTAGCTCAGTGGCAAGGTCCATAAGAGGTGATCGAAGCAATAGGAGAAGTAAATTATAAAGTCTGGCAACCAGGGTGCTGGAAGCAAGAACAAATTTATCACATAAACTTGCTGAAGCTCTGGCAAGAGCGTGAGGCTTCTGTGGTTGATCAGAGGGATCTAGTCCTCCTGACAGGAGGCAGCCCTGGGACCAGTGAAAATGGTCCCTGAGTTGTCACCCAAGCAAAAGAAGGAAGTAATGGAAATGATTCTCAGAAACCAAGATGTGTTTTCCGCGAAACCAGGCCGAACATCGGAAGCCGTCCACCATATCACCACCAGCCTTGGGACCCGAGTGATGCTGAGACCCTATCGGGTCCCTGCCTCAAAAAGAGAAGAGATCAGAGCAGAAGTGGAAAAGATGCTGGCAATGGGGATTATAGAGGAATCCCACAGCCAGGGTCCAACCCAATAGTTCTAGTTCGAAAACCTGATGGCACCACCCGTTTCTGCAACTACTGAATGAGATCTCCCACTTTGATGCCTATCCTATTCCCCGCATCGATTAATTAGTGGACCGGCTAGGCAATGCCCGATACCTGACCACGTTAGACCTGACTAAGCGATACTGGCAAATTCCCCTTGCAGAAGACACTAAAGAAAAAAATGGCGTTCTCCACCCTGGAAGGTCTATTTCAGTACACAGTACTCCCGTTTGGCCTCCACGGGGCCCCAGCGACATTCCAGCGACTCATGGATAAGCTGCTGTGGCCCCATGACAGATACATGGCTGCCTACCAAGATGATGTGGTCATCCATACCCCAGACTGGGAGACACCTACAGAAGGTAGAGGCAGTGCTGGAGACCTTCAGGCATGCTGGCCTCACGGCAAATCCAGCGAAGTGCACCGTAGCATTTACCAAAGCCAGGTACCTTGGGTACGTGTGGGTAAAGCCTCAATTGAATAAACTAGAAGTCATCCAACAGTGGCCCCAGCCGAAACTCAAAAAGCAGGTACGGGTGTTCCTAGGAGCTGTGGGGTATTATTGTCGTTTTATCCCACATTTTGCTACATGAGCCGGCCCTCTGACAGACCTGGTAAAAGCTCGAAGCCCTGATGTAATCAGTTGGTCTGATGCAGCAGAAGAGGTGCACACCGACCTGCGGCCGGCCCTCTGCAACAACATGGTACTAATAGCCCCAGATTTTACAAAAGAGTTCACCCTGCAGACGGATGCATCCAAGGTGGGGTTGGGGTCAGTCCTATCCCAGATGGTAGGGGAAGAACACCCATTACTGTACCTCAGCAGAAAATTGCTACCTAGAGAATGGAAGTATGCTGTGGTAGAGAGGGAATGCCTCGCCGTAAAATGGGCCATGGAAGCGCTACAATATTACCTGTTAGGAAGCAAGTTTGTCTTAGTAATGGACCATGCCCCACTCCAGTGGATGCAACGGAATAAGGAAAAAAATGCCAGGGTGACTCGCTGGTTTATATCCCTCCAACCCTACCAGTTCCAAGTGCAACAAAGGGCAGGAAGCCACCACGGAAATGCTGATGGTTTATCCCGCAAGTACCGCCTAACTTCCCAAGTTGCCCAATCCCCAGGTATTGAGCAGGGGGGAAGGATATGTAGCAGCCTGAGAGCAGGGGGCTGCAGAAGCCTAGTGGAAGGCAGATACGCAGGGAGTTGGGTATGCGGTTCCCAGTATAGGCTGCCAGAGACTGCAACCCAGCCAGTTCAACACCTGAAGCCCATCTGTCATCAGTAGGATTGCCAGGTGTCTGGTTTTTGCATGGACAGTTCGGTATTTTGGCCTTCTGTCCGGTAAAAACCCCCCAGAGAATACCGGACATGTAAAATGCCCAGTATTTTCTCTTTTCTTCAGACGGATGGCCGGCAGCATCTGTGAGGGCAGGGGGAGATAGGAGTGTGGTAATTTAAAGGTGCAGCGGCTTTTTTTTTTCTCAAAAAGATGGCTGGTGGCATCTGCGAGAGCGGGGGAAGTGAGGAGCGCAGTAATTTTTTTTTTTTTTTTGCTCAACCAATTTTTCCCTGCCTGGTCAGAATTTTTTTGTGAAGGTATCTGGCAACCCTAGTCATTGGCCTGAAGGGAAGGCTAATTAGAACACCTGCGGCCAGTTAAGGCTGATGGGCGCACCATAAATAACCCTCCCTCAGGCAAGGCAGGGAGAAGGAGTGGAGGGACGGACCATAGGAGAAGCAAAGGAGAACAGAGCAGCCCAGCACAAGAGACTGACCCTAGGCAGCCTGCAACGAAGCCTGACCCAAGTGGGTGGGACCGGGTTTCCCCCCAACCTTCCTCCCAGCTGGTGGGGTGCCAGCAAGAAACAGGGGAGGCCCTGTGGACTAATGAAGGGACTGACCTCCAATACCCTGGACTTGCCTATGATGAAAAGGGCTCTGATAGCAGGGTACCCTTGCTTTCATGGCAGTGATAGGGACACTGTGAGCCTCTGAGGCACACAAAGAAAATCCCGCCAGGAAGTGCAGGACCCAGGAACTTAGCCGTAACCGGCCACACTATTTAGTTTTCAAGGTGCTGCTAGACTATTTGTTGTTTTTTAAGTTTTTCCTGTTACAGACTAACTTGGTATTTTTGTTGAAACCATCTGGCAACCCTATAAAAATGTTGCCTAGAAAAAGGATTGGCTCAGTCATACATGGTCAAGGATGGAGCTGACTGTGGGGTTTTGGAATGCCATCTGCAGACTTAAGGGAGAAGTTAGGGGTGTCCTTGCAATCTCACCAAATCTCCTTCTGACCCTAGCAAGTGTGTGACTTAGTTACCTCTACATGCCACGAGAGTCTGGGCCTTTCACCTGTCTCAGCTATAATGTAAAGGGGACAACCTAAACCAGGGCACATGACTGTTGAAGTTGCCAGTGTGTTATTTAGCTGATGCCTGTTGGTCTGGCCCAAGAATGTGCTCCCCAAAACAGAGGCTAAATCTGGTTGGTAGCAATGGTTGATTGAGGAAGGAAAAGAGCTCAGGCCTGTACGCAGGAATTTCTGTGTGCGTGTGTGTGGGGGATGCTTTTTTGTAAATGTGGACTGCAAGGGTGTGAATGCACCCCCGTGGTCCCCTAAGTAAGTAGGGAAATCAGCCACAGCCTTCCCCCAGCCGGCCAGAGCATGGGGGAAGAAAGGCTTGGGCAGCACGCTGCTCCTCCCTTCCCAGAGCATGCTTACTTGGGGGACCCTGGGGTGAGGGTGCTTACTTTTGCACCCTTCACACACACACACACCCACGTATAGGCCTGGAGTTTGTTTATTGCTGAGAACAGCTGCAGCCTCATAGCATTATTCTACCACGTCCCTATAGTATAGTGAAGAAAGTCCAACCCAGTGGGTTAAAGAGGGCCAGTCCTATACCAGCAGTAGCCCTTGAGAGACAATGTGCCGTGAGTCTGCTATAAGGGAAAACCAGCCCACAGTAAATTAAGCCATGTTGCTTCCAACATGTGCACAGTGGCAGTAGGACAGATATTCCATAAGAACTGCTGGTTTTAGAGATAAGCAAGCCCCTATATAATACACTTATAACTGCTGTACTGGTGCTGCCAGGCATAAGATTATGAACAGTGTATGTGGGAAGTGCATTGAGAGCAGTGGGCAGGACCAGCGACAGACTTCTCAGGGACCTGGGCTAGAGGAGTGGGGGCTCAGGAGGAAGGGGTGGGGCTGGGACTAGCCCTCAGCACCTCTGGAGGCTCCTGTGGAGAGTCAAAGGGCCAGGGTTGTGATCACTGAATGAACCATCTGTGTTGGCAGAAATGTCTCATTAGCTGCAGCTGTACTGGTGCTGTCAGGCATAAGACTATGAACAGTGTATGTAGGAAGTGCATTGAGAGCAGTGGGCAGGACCAGTGACAGACTTCTCAGGGACCTGGGCTAGAGGAGTAGGATCCTCTTGCTTCCTTTGTGGGATCAGGGATGGCTTTGCTAGCCAGGTACGAATTGTGGCTTTGCTGGTAAAGCATACTGGCATTCCTGCACTGCTAAACCACTCATTGAGGAGCTCTGTTTTCAAAAGTTAAAAAACCTACCTGAGGGGAAGAAGAGGAGGTCATATAGTCTTCCATGTGTAGGTGGCACCAGCCCTATTCCCATGGAGCAAGCAGGCCTCTCCGTTGCTGTGGGGCACAGCTCTGCAACATAATTCGCTCCCCCTACAGCACCTGATCTATTGCTCCTGGGAGTTGAGTGTGCAGGGCCAGGGGGAGGTGCAGGTGGGTAGCTAGGATTCCCACTGAAGCTGCCTCTCCCTGTTTGGGGAAGCCATTCAGGAGGAGCCAGCAGTAGCAGCACAGATGTGTGGCCAGGCAGACAAGGCTCAGCAGTACCTTGGGTACTGGTAAGAACAGGCACTGAGGCCAGGTCCACGATGTGGGGGAAGGTTGACTTCAAGTACACAGTTCTAGCAATGTAAAAAACGTAGCTGTAGTCAACGTATCTTAAGTTGACCTTCGGTACCATCCTCACAATGGGAGGTCAACGGGAGAGATGCTCCCATCAACTTCCCTTATTCCTTGTGAGGAACAGGAGTACCAGCACCTACCTCAGTGTTCCATTTAGTGGGTCTTTATTAGACCTGCTAAATCTGCTGCAGTGGAGACATGGCCTGAGTGTGGTGCTAATCTACTCCAAGCATCACTAAGCTGAGCTTGCCAGCTCTCGGGCAAGTGTCCTGGTTTCAGTTCAGGAACATAGTTACTCTAATTCTTGGCTCCACACAGCACTAGTTGCAACTTAACTTCATTTACAAGATGCTGTTTAAGAGGCTTCTTATAATTCTTATGCAAATGGTATGAACCGGGATATCGGATGGCTCGCACTTTATCTTCCACATCTTAATGGCTTAACCAACCAACCAACCAACCAATGAAGGTCTGTGTAGAATCTGGTGTTGGTCATCTTCCTTTACAAGTGCAAACTAATGGTTCTTATCAGCCTCTTGTAACTATCTAGTCTTTAAGGTGCTATCAGACTATTTGTTGTTTTTTAAATTTTTCCTGTTACAGACTAACTTGGCTATCCCTCTGAAGCTTATCTAATCACTGTCTCTTTTTTTCTTCCTCCCCTCCATTTTTTTTTCTCTTTCTCCCCCCTCCCTCCTTCGCTTATTTATTCTTGGATCTGGACTGCCAACACTCCGGTCACCTGAAGAAATGGGTTTTGCCTACGAAAGCTCATGATACCATCTACATGTTTTGTTAGTCTTTAATGTGCTACTAGACTATTTGTTTTTTAAATGTTTTTTTCTAGATATAACAGTTAATATTAAAAAATTCAAAAGGGAGGGATAAGGAACCTTAGGCTCAAGGACTTAAAACTGATTATAACTATTAGGGGTTAGGAGGAGACCTGCAGGGCAGTCACTTCATCCCACAGCTGGTGTTTTTACTCTGAAGTTGGCTAGTGGGGACAAGGTACTGACTGAAAAGACCATGGAACTATTCCAGTTTGGCAGCAAGATACCAGTTTAACCGCTCCTTTTTCCAGAACCAAGACCTTTCCAAATAATCATAGCTATAATGAATACAGGCCTTGCCTGTCATGTTAAAGTGGCAGCATAAAAGTACTTAAAAAGGTCTCAGTGGAAGAATCTTTTCCCATTTATCAGCCTTAATTGCCTTGTTATTAACAGCAAGGTTACATCTACACTGGCAGCTTCTTGTGGAAGAACAGCCATTCTTCCGCAAAAACTTGCTGGCTGTCTACACTGCACGAGCGTTCTTCCAGAAGTAAATGTCCAGTATCGTGTTGTAAAACAGGGCTTCTTCCAGAAGAGTTATTCCTCTCCCCACGAGGAATAAGCCCTCTTGCGCAAGAGCTCTTCCAGAAGAGGGCAGTGTAAGGCATTGCCCTAACCCAGTGTTTGTGAGGTTAACAAACTGTATGATTTAGCACCACATCATAATGTGCCATCTATAGGAACTGGGGCTGTTTTTTAAGATTGTGCCAATATCTTCAAATACTTTTGCAATTTTGTGATGGGTCCTGCACTTCTGGCTAGTAGTAGGCCAAGTATTCTCTCCCCTTGTCTGAGGAAAATGGCAATTCGCAGTCTAATTGCTCAGTGACTGACTACAGCTCTCAGTCTAATGCAGTGATGGGTGGGCAATAATTTTTGAATTTTGGTATACGGCCATGGGCCAGGTGCACTCCTAGAAGGGGTGGGGCCTGAGGTAGAAGGGGCGGAGGGCTGGGGACTAGCCTCCTCCAAGAATTGTCTGGGGCCAGAGGCTTTGAATTAAAAACATAGCAAAAGGCTTGTGACTCTGCCGCTACTGCATTGTCTGGCACCTGCCCAGGGTTGCTGCTTCTATTTAAAGGGCTCATGGCTCCAGCCCCTGCCATGACCGTGAGCCATGAGCCATTGAAATAGGATCCTACTACCTGGAAATTTGGTGGCATGGACAGCAGGATATAAATAGAAAACAGCCAGATGCAGTCCATGGGCCGAATCCAGCCCCCAGACCGCATCTTTTTTTTCCGTTAAAAGCATTTGCGGAAAAGAGCGTCTAGATTGGCACTGATGCTTTTGCGCAAAAGCACTTTTTGCGGAAAAGCATCCGTGCCAATCTGATGTTTCTTGCAAGAAAGCCCCAATTGCCATTTTCGCCATCGGGGCTTTTTGCATAAAACAGTTTTACCTGTCTACACTGGCCTCTCTTGTGCAAAAGCATTTGCGCAAGAGGGCTTATCCTGAGCGGGAGCATCATAGGTATTTGCGCAAGAACACTGACAATCTTACATTAGATCGTCAGTGTTCTTGCGCAAATTCAAGTGGCCAGTGTAGACAGCTGGCAAGTTTTTACGCAAAAGCGACTGCTTTTGCGTCTAGACGCACCCTCTGTGTTTTATTACTTTCTGGTAGCCCTCTGGCTTTTCCCTATCGCAGCTTGCATAAAAATCTTGGTTACACTTTAAATAGGCCAGGCAACCCTCTTTGTTTTAGCTCAGCGTTTCCCAAACTATGGGCTGCGGCCTGGTACCGGGCCGCGGGAAAAAAATACCGGGCCTCAGCGTGGCTGCTAGGGTGTTCTGGGCTCCCGGACTGCCCGTGCAGCGCTGGGTTCCCCAAGCCCTCAGCTGGGCTGGGCGGATGCAGCCGTATGTTTCAGGCTCCCGGCAGAGGCATAGTGAGGGTTACCAGGTGAGCTCTTATTGCTGGCTGGGGAGGGGGGTTGGATATGGGCTGCAGGGAAGCAGGGTCGGGGCAGTGGAGCTGCCCGGGGAGATAGGGAGGGGAACTGGCCCGCGGAAGCAGGGCTGGCTGGGGGAACCAGCTGGCAGAAGCAGGGCTGGCCGGGGGGGCGGGAGCAGTGGGGCTGGCCAGGGGCAATCGCGGGGAGGGGGAACTGGCTGGGGGCAGTGAGGCTGGCTGGGGGAAGATCGCAGGGCTGGCTGGGGAACCGACCAGCGGAAGCAGGGCTGGCGGGGGCATCAGGGCTTGCCAGGAGAGATTGGGAGAGAATCGGCTGGTGGGGACGGCCCAGGACGGGAGGGGGGAGAGAATCGGCCAGTGGGGAGCGGGACAGTTCAGGGCGCATGCAGATCCTGAATAAAAATTTAAAAGCAGTGCCTTTTAAATATCCCCACTGCTCACAGTGAGGTTTAAAGGCACTACAATGTGTCAGAATGGAGAGAACCTGGTGCATTCACCATCCGGAATGAGAATATGGATAAAAAAATTCCAAAGATGGTGTTAGCTTTCTCAAAATAAATGAGCCCCTTTTCAATACACGATGTAGTGGTGCAGGGTTTTATTGGTTTACAGTCCATTTTTCCAATCCATATTCCCTTAACTTGCTGGTAACAATGTTGTGGGTGGCCGTATCAAAAGCTTTGCTAAAGCTGGCCCTGGGGCTTTGGGAGGACCAAAACAACGTATTTGCATATTCGTCATTTGCTTAATGAATATGCAAATGAATGTTACCAGTCCTCCGAAAGCTCGTGAATGGATTTACTGGTCCCCGTGTCAAAAAGTTTGGGAACCCCTGTTTTAGCTAATAGAACTTACAACTCTTAAAGATGCTATTTAAGAGGCTGTATGGGTTGTATAAAAATCTCAAAGCCTGAAAATAAATGGACATTGGCATCTACACACAGGTCTTCACCAAAAAAGGATATTTTAAAAAACAATATGGAGTTTCACTTTTTAGTGACTAGGCAATGTGCTCTGACAATGTACCAAGATGTTTATTCCAGCTTGGCAGCTCTGCAGCTGACTGTGGAAGTCTAGGTTACTTCTTGCTTATGCATGGGCAGCAGGCGGAACTTCATTAGCAAGTGTGTGGCTGTATAGGCCACTGCGGCTTTCACTTCACTCTCCTGCAGCTATAAGGCTAACACAGTGAGTCAAAGCTGTAGGCCTGATTTATAGCATGCTCAGCCCTGGTCTACACTATGGAGTTATTTTGAAATAACTCCCCTTATTTTGAAACAACAAGTGGAGTATCCACGCTACCAAGCCTGTTATTTTGAAATAATAACTCTTGCTTTCCACAAGGAATAATGCTTATTTTGATATACAGGAGGCTCCCGACCTGTGACCCGCCCAAGTTCCAACCCCCTGCACTTACAACCATTTTTTGTAAGTGCGGAAGGGGCTGGAAACCCCTGACTTATGTCCTCGGCCCGCATTTACGATGGTGCACGGCACCTATTGTAAATGTGGGTTCGAATTATGATGTTCCCGACTTGTGATGCTTCCCGCGGAACCAATCGCGTTGCAAGTCGGGGGTCTTCTGCAGTTATTTCAAAATAGTGGTTGTGTGGACTAGGGATGTTAAATTTCAATTAGCTAATCAAGTAGTTGATGGAATTTCCATCAATTACTCAATTAGTCAATAAGGGTGTGTGTGCTCACTAACCCTGCTGTGTCTCTGCCTTTTAAAGATAATAAGAGCTGCTTTTAAAAGGCAGAGGTGCAGCAAGGAACCCAGGGCAAACGGGGACTCAAGCAGTCCGCTCTCACGACAGGTACTGACTGCTGTGCCTCTGCCTTTTAAATGTAGCAAGAGCCCAGCACGGGCAGAGGTGCAGCAGTTGGGATCTGTCCGCTCGTGCTGTTTCCCCTGCTGTGCCTTCCCTGTTCGCCAGCGGAGATGGTACAGGGGAGGCACCAGCTCCTGCTCCCCCACCTTGCTGCTTCTGTATGAGAGGCAGCAAGGGTGGGGGGGCGACTAGTTGAGTAGTGACGCAACTTCCCAATACACCTAGGCTTATCTGGTAGTTGACTAATTGCTTACATCCCTAATGTGGACGTTCCATTGTTGCTATTTCGAAATAACTACTCCCCAGAGTCATTCAAAGTAATTACTCCCCAGTGCTTCCTGGAGCTCTAAGTTGAGGTAGTGTGCCCACATTAAGGGAGCCTGCCTCGGACTAATTTTGAGACTTCCCTGAAGTATGGACACGCTATTTCAAAATACTTATTTTGGGAGTTATTTCAAAATAAGTAATTCTGAAATAATTTACTAGTGTCGACATGCCCTCACAGCACAAGGCAAACAACTACACTGGTGTAAGTTATCTTTACATCAGCATAAGCATTTTAGTTAGAAAAAAGATCACTCTCTATCCCAAGTTTTGGTAAAACAGACCACTCATGTGGGTGCCAGACAAGCTGTATTCTTTGCTATAGAAGCTTTATTTAAATTTACCTCAGCTTTTCCAGAAGATTTGTCATTATAATTGATGAGTGACACATTTTTAAGTCACTTTTGGGACAAAAAAGTGCTGGGTAGCAAATGGAAGAAAACCCTCTTATCAAAATTGTTCAGGTGGCTAACCATTTTAGTTTGCGATAAGTCAGTTGAATTCAAGTACACATGACCATTTTGTACTTTGTTTTGTTCCTTGAATGGACTCTGGCTCAAAGAAACCTTTTATGATAAACATCTGTTCAATCAGAAACAGCCAATATTGCAGTACATTGGATCTGCTGGTAGAGAAGCTACCTCTCCAAACCTGGATCAAAGGATTTAGAAGCCATTTTTTCTCTGTCAAAAGCACAGAAGTGGTTTCTTTACACAGTGTCTGAGATGTATTAGCATTGTTTTCCAAGATGTTATAAAATATCTAGCTTTAATCACCATTGTTCCTTTTGGCAATCCATAGTGTAGCTAGAGTTTGCAATACCAGACAAAGATGGACTGTGGGATAATTCCTTCTAGCAGCAAAATTTTATTTTGGAAAAGGCAACTCTTCGGGTATGTCTACACTTGCATCCTCTTTCGAGAGAGAGATGCAAATGAAGACATTCAAAATTGCAAATAAAGCTGGGATTTAAATATCCCGTGCTTCATTTGCATAATCATGTTATGGCGCTGTTTCGAAATAACAGACACTGTTAAGATGCAGTTATTTCGAGAGAAAACCCTTCTCTCGAAATAACCCTTATTCCTCATACAATGAGGTTTACCAGTTATTTCAAGAGAAGGGTTTTCTCTCGAAATAACTGCATCTTAACAGCGTCTGTTATTTTGAAATAGCGCCATAACGCGATTATAATAAAAATATATGGAGATATACCTATCTCATAGAACTGGAAGGGACCTTGGGAGGTCATCGAGTCCAGTCCCCTGCCCTCACGGTAGGACCATGTACCATCCCTGACAGATTTGCCCCATCCCTAAATGGCCCCTTCAAGGATAGGTTTAGCAGGCCAATGCTCAAACCACTGAGCTATCCCTCCCGGCCTCAGTTGCAATTTCGAATGTCTTCATTTGCATCCCTCTCTCTAAAGAGGGTGCAAGTGAAGACATACCCTCTTCCTTTCCACTAGACTTGTTCTTGCTCTCATGGTGCTATGCTCTGCTTGGAAAAACCCACTGGTTTGCAACGACCAGGATACATCATAAAATAGGAAAGGTCAACCACTGCGAGAACTAAAGAGTACTCTTTTTGCCAGTCCCCCAGTAGCACTGTGGAATCCCACTGGGAGCTGGGGGACACTTAAACCCTGCAGTAGTTTCCACTGAACATTGTAAGCAACTTCAATCTTTGGAATTAGGTATGAAGAGTCTGAATTTTTTTCAAACGGTTCACATTTATTATTGTTAACAATAAAAAAATCTTTTAAAGACTGTCTTTCTTATTACCAACCGTGAGGTAATATGTTTACAAAACATTTACAGAATTTGATATGCAATTCATGAATATGGACAAAAAGGACATTGGTAATAGAGAGAGAAGAGTCAACAGAATGGTTGACAAAAAGGAAGAGTGAGTAACAACAGCAATATCACATGAAAAAGAGGAGGCCAACGGTATTAAAATTAATCCAGTCCATCTCAAACTGCATAATTCAGTCCTATGTGCAATAGCACTTTACATCTTGCTTTTTTGTATATTAACCTCTCAACTGTTTGTGCAGTCATGTGCTTTGTGTTCTTAAATGCAATAGACTTTTCAGGGCAAATCCAAAGTGCCATTTTTGAGCTAACTAAAAAAACAAAAAACCCAAAAGGTCTTCAGCCTTGAAAAGTGGCTGTAACTCAAAGTTCTACAAAGCCAGACACCTCAGGGTAGATGTGGACTGTTGAATGGAGCAGTTTCTGTACAGCTGTCAGCAAAATCGCCATCTGAGAGGAAAAAAAAAAAAGAGAGAGAGAGAGAGAGAGAGAGAGAGAGGGGACCATCTTCAAGGGAGAGCCCTTAGAACCTGGGAAAGGGGAACGGCCTTTTGGAAAGAGGCACAAATGTCACCAAGTTAATGGTATAGTGCCTTCTATGGCATTAGCTCCTCTGTGTAGAACACTGGCTCCTGTGGGTCAAGTATCAAATTACCTCTCTTCAGAGAAAATATCAGTAAGCAGGACTGTGGGTAGTTCATACAAAGGAGAAGCAGTATTGTCCATTACATCTACATACACTGGTTGTGGACCTGCTTAACACCAGGGCACTACAGTCTATTTTTTTGCCCCAGCATTAGTTTGCCAATATTCTTGGCAGCCAGTGTGAGAGCCCTGCCTCCGTCTTTGATATTAAAGCAAATTAAAAGTTGAAGGTGCCTGATACAGTTGATAAAGTGCAGTAGGGTGTGACTTTCAGCATAGCTATTCCTATTTATTAATTCCAAATTTTAGCATCTTTATAAGCAAGACTACATGCTAGCATTGGCTTACAAATGTTGGGCTTCACATGCTGCACATCAGTTTTGTTTTTCTGAACTGGGATGTAAAAGTATTACACATTTTTTAAATATTTACTCAATTTCTCAGGACTCAGCATTCTTCAAGCTGGGCAACCTGTTATCTTAAGTAAACCATTGTTCTTAACATGCAATACTTCAGCAATTTTTCCTCATGAGCAAAACAAGGCTATTGCAAGCCTAAGATCCTATTCAGTTAGCTATTAATGTTTGTAGCAATACAGCAACTTATTCCATCTGGATGAACAATTTAGTTCTCTAGTAGAGGAAAGCCCTTCAACCAGTGGTCTAAATAAGCAACTTGTGCTGGGCTCCAAGCTGTAATTAATGCCAGGTGGAATATCACATATTAACATTCTGAATGCTGTGTTTTCACTTCACTTACCAAAAAAGTGTTTACTCAACATCTTTTGTTTGCCTGAGAGATTCAATAGCTAATTGCTGGGGGCGGAGGAGAGGGTAGAACCTGAGATGACATCAGGTTAGTCCCTGACCAAGCAGGACAGCTTGGGACCTACATATGTTAAATAATAATCCAGAAAAGAACTTCACCACTGGTGATTGTAATAACGAATGCAGTAGCTTAGGCAGGATTTGATGTGTCATCTAACCATACTTATTTTTGTATGGTGTAAAGATCCTACTGTCCACTTTACATTATTTACCTCCAGTGGACACTGTGAAGTTTTGTTTTTTCTGAGTGCACATGATGCCTGCAAGGAGAATTTGAGGAGGAGCAAGTATAGGAAAGTTAATGGATTTAAGGAGCAAGCCTAATTTTGCTTTGAGGAATGTGTACATCTACACTTGTAGCATTAAGTAAACCCCAGTAAAATGAGTGCTTGTGGAGTATAGCAGGTAAGTGGAGTGGGTAAAAAGTAACTCCAGAACAAAGTGAGACATAGACTATGGACCCAATCTGGACCAGCCTTTGGGTCATCATGGTGAAGGAAAGCTTGTTCTCTGCCCCTCTCCATACCACAATCAGTGCTTAAAATAAAAGTTCAAGGAAAGGGCTAAACTTGCTTTTAGCCCCTAAGAGTATGTCTACATGGGGATAAAATATCCCAGCTGGAGCACATCAGTGAACTTGGTCTTGGGCCCAAGTGCTGGCACCCTCCACTCACCCAGGGTCCCAGAGCTTAGGCTCTTGCTTGAGCCCAAACACCAGCATAGCAATTCAGCTGCTCTGGGTCAGCCACAAGTCTTTTATCCCTGTGAAGATTTACCCTAAACATCCAGAGTTGGGAATCCCCAACAATGTGCTCATGCAATAGATATTAGTGTTAATGGCTTGCCCACAACTCTGCTGTAACTACTTTCCACTTGCACAGGAACTGCTTTCTCTTGAACAGCAGTGTGAGTGGGTGGCAGTGGCAAGAGAGCTTGCAGCAGCTGGAAGATCACAGGGTATTCCATAATGTGGCAAGAAGGCAGGAGAATTCTGTTTGCTTTCTAATGCACTATGGAATATTTTTGGTAGGACTGCTTTTTGCTTTTTCCCATTCTTAAAAAAATTATTAATCAGCGTGTTATTCTTTTCCTTCCAAAACAGCCCTTGTGTTTTAAGGGTGAGGATTTGTGCAAGCATGCTTACAAAAATCTATGGCTGAGTTAGGGGAATGGGGTAAAAGTTAAAGAGACTAGCTGTCCGAACTAACTTGAACAGAAACACTACATTTAAAATTCAAACAGCTACTTTACTATCTAACAAAAGGGTTTTGTTTTTCGCAATGCCACTTAAATATGCTGTATTGCAGTCAGCTGTCACAGATGAGGGTCCAGCCATGTTATCCATTCGCTTTTCATTTGCAGTGGCACTACCTGGAAATCATGGAGCTGGAGTGGGACTGGCTGGAAGAGGTTGTGGCAGCGCTGAGCTGGGAGAATCCACTGTGGCTTGATTCAAGGCTGGTCATAGATCCTCTGTAATAAGACAAAGTATTAGGTTTCAGAAGAGGAAATTGAAGTTCTATGTACCTTTGTTTAAGTTCTATTTATTATTCAACTTCACTACACCAACTAAACCTAAAGAACCTTGTGTAACCTTAGTGTCAGCATGTAGCGGTTCCTGTGTGTAACAAGACAACATACCATCTTTGGGCACCACAGATATATAGAATCATAGAACACTAGAACTGGAAGGGACTTCGAGAGGTCATCGAGTCCAGTCCCGTGCCCTCACAGCAGAACCAAGCACCGTACAGATCATCCCTGACAGATGTCTATTCAACCTGCTCTTAAATATCTCCAGTTATGGAGATTCCACAACCTCTTTAGGCAATTTATTCCAGTGTTTAACCAACCTGACAGTTAGGAAGTTTTTCCTAATGTCCAACCTAAACCTCCCTTGCTGCAATTTAAGCCCAATGCTTCTTGTCCTATCATCAGAGGCCAAGGAGAACAATTTTTCTCCCTCTTCCTTGTAACACCCTTTTAGATACTTGAAAACCGCTATCATGTCCCCTCTCAGTCTTTTCTTTTCTGAACTAAACAAGTCCAGTTCTTCCAGTCTTCCCTCATAGGTCATGTTTTCCAGTCCTTCAATCATTTTTGTTGCTCTTCTCCGGACCTTCTCCAATTTCTCCACATCTTTCTTGAAATGTGGTGCCCAGACCTGGACACAATACTCCAACTGAAGCCTAATCAGCGCAGAGTAGAGCGGAAGAACGATTTCTCGTGTCTTGCTCACAACACTTCTGTTAATGCATCCCAGAATCATGTTTGCTTTTTTTGCAAGTGTCACATCATTGACTCATATTTAGCTTGTGGTCTACTATCACCCCTAGTTTCCTTTCAGCAGTACTCCTTCCTAGACAGTCACTTCCCATTCTATATGTGTGAAACTGATTGTTTCCTACGTGGAGTACTTTGCAGTTGTCCTTATTAAACTTCATCCTGCTTATCTCAGACCATTTCTCTAGTTTGTCCAGATCATTTTGAATTTTGACCCTATACTCCCCAAAGCAGTTGCAACCCCTCCCAGCTTGGTATCATCTGCAAACTTAATAAGCGTACTTTCTGTGCCATCATCTAAATCATTGATGAAGTTATTGAACAGAACTGGAACCAAAACAGGCCCCTACGAAACCCAACTTGTTATGTTCTTCCAGCATGATTGTGAACCATTAATAACTACTCTCTGAGAACGGTTATCCATTTTCAGAGAAATCTGATGCACTTGAAAGTGAGACTTAGAAGTAGTCATTATTCAGCAGCATTACCAACACTTCCACTGCTTACTGAGCTCTTAGAAGACATTTAGCAGTAAATTATATCTAAATAACAACCCAGAACACTGAGAGCCAGGACTGGTGGCTTTAAACAAACTTTATGGGACCAGGGGAAACTTGGCCACATCCATGATAAATGGACATCTGGCTAAGTAAAATCATGCCAGAACATAGTTGTTGCCAGACCAGAGAATGCCAGACTAGAGAGGCTCAACCTGTAGTGTTTATGTAATACAGGCTAAATCTCCATTAGCAAAAGCTGGGTCTATGCTAAACCTGGCAGCTCGACTTAAGATACAGAATTCCAGCTATGCAGAATACTTAGCTAGAGTCAGTCTACCTTAAGATGAGCTTGGTGGTGTCCTCACAGTGGGAGGCCAATGGGAGCAAATGCTCCCATTGGCTTCCCTTACTCCTCACAAAAGCAGGCGTACCAGACGCTTGAGGGAGCACCCTCTGAGTCTGATTTAACTATTCTTGCTGAATTGAACTCCAGAAGATCGATTGCAGCAGTGACAATCTTCCATTTAGTGTAGACAAGGCCTAAAATGAGATTAATCAATTCACTTTCTCTTCTGGTGTAATCCACCACAATCAGTGTTCTCTGTAAACTGAGCGTTTGAGCGACCACCCAGGAGAGATTCAAATGCTGCCCAGCTGATTAGTAGAGTGCCCACAGCCTCCCACAGCTGGCAGCATGTGCTTCTATTGGTGGTGCACATCTATACATGCTATAGTACACATAACAAAATTCATTCTGCACGTAGATGGAAAAAGTTAGAGGGAACATTGACCATAATGCTAGTTATTTTTCAGCACTACCTTCGATATATTGTTATGAGGCTTTATTTGCAACTTTATAGATTCTTTAAGTAAAGTACAAAGTCCACACAGCTTGCTTTCTAACCAAGGCACTACAGCAAAGTATTTTGATTTTTCTTTAGTGGCTTTGGCTTTTGGTATTTTGTACCAAGGCAGTACCAAGCTACAAAGCAAAATGTAAGCTGGCCACAAAAAGAATGCTTGACATTGAGCCCTTATTGTACATCAGTTTTCCCTGTAAGCTGAGTGCATGGGCAACTGCCGAGGAGAGAGTCAAGTACTGCTCAGCTGATTAGCAGAGTGCCCACAGCTGCCCAAAGCCAGTAGCATGTGTTTCTATTGGTGGTGCACATCTGCACTTTCCTTGGTGTGCATAACAAAATGTATTCTGCCCATTGATGGAAAAAATTAGAGGACATACCTGAAATCTTCTGATCCTAACACTTCTGTATAGTACATCACTTTACACTTATGTGAGGAGACCTGTAGAGACGCCAGTACATCATCCACACGAGGCAGGCTGGTTGTAGCACAGGCAGGCATACTATGAAATTTCCATTGAAGAATATAGAAGCCAGGCCATCTGGTCACATGTGACCCCTGGAAGCAACAACAACAAATGGAAATAAACTTGTAATAATATGTTTGCATGTTGCAGTAAAATTTATTGTTCAGATAACAGGCAACTACCAAAATTCATGTAAGTGTTTTGGATGCTGACATCCCAACTCCTCTTCCCATTTAATGTTACCGGCCAGCTAGATTTTCCTAACATAAGACACTAACAAAAGTTGCATTAGAATATTAAAAAAAAAACCAAAAAAACAAAAAACAAAACCCCCTTCTGACTCTTCTACTGCTGAGGTGTTAGAAGTAAAACAAGGAACTTAAAATCAAGACCTCAGCCTTGATGAGGGAGCTCAGCCCTGATTGGGACCATCATGATAATCTAATCTGACCTCCTGTACATCACAGGCCACAGGATCTTACCCACCCACTTCTGTGAAAGGCTCGTGGCCTCTAGCTCAGGTTCTGAAGTCCCTTTAAATCAAGACTTCAAATTACAGAGAATGCACCATTTACCTGAGTTCAAATTAGCATGTGACCCATGCCCCATACTGCAGAGGAAGGCAACCTCCCCACCCCTTCTGGCTCTTCCCATCTGACTTGGGGGAAAATTCCTTCTTGACCCCAAATATGGTGATCTGTTAGTCTTGAGCATATGGGCAAGACCCACCAGCCAGACACCTGGAAAAGTATTCTCTATAGAAAGTCAGAGCCCTCCCCCTTGCTATCCATAGATGCTGAAGATATTTGTTAAGAGCAGTCACAGATGGGCCATATGCCACTGTTGGCAATCAAACGTATCTAGTTCAGTCTTAAACAAGTTGAGTTTTGCCCCAACTACTACCCTTGGAAGGCTGTTCCACAACCTCTCTCCTCTGATGGTTAAGGCCTAAATTTATGGAGGACCAGTTTACATTAATCTGTTTTTATGACAACGTTGACCCTTAACTTAAATAACTCCTCTTCCTCTCCAATGTAACATGCCAAGTTCCTTAAGTCTCCTCTCAAAGTTGGTTTTCCATTCCTTGATTCATTTTTGTAGCCCTTCTTTGGACCTGTTTCAGTTTAAATTCATCTTTCTTCAACATGGGAGACCAGAAGTGCACACAGTATTCCAGATGAAGTCTCACCAGTGCCTTATATAATGGTATGAGCACTTCCCTATCCATTGGATTAGCTTTTTTCATAGGAAGAACACACTGGCAGCTCAAAGTCATCCTATGATCAACCAATATGCCCAGGTCTTTCTCTTCCTGTAACATCCAGCTTATAGCAAAAATGTTTGTTGTTTAGTCCTTAAGTGCATGACCCTGCACTTTGCGCTATTAAATGCCATCCTATTTCTATTACTCCAAATTTCAAGGTTGTCCAAATAATCTTTTATGATATTCTGGTCTTCCTCCATACTGAGATTATTTCCCACTTTTGTCTCATTTCAAATGTTATTTTACAAGCAGCTGTCTCTCAAAGCAATGAAGCTAATGACCCCTGCAAACATCCCAATTTACAGGTGATACTCCGATGCAGAAGAAGTTAAGACCAATGTTTTCCAAATTTGGCCACCTACAGTTAGGCAACTCAAATAAGAAGCCTGATCAACATCCACAGGTCCAGTCAAAAGCACTATACCTCTGAAATATAGGCCACTTTATTTAGGTATGTAAATATAGCCTATCGATTGAAAATTTTGGCCTTGGTGTCATAGCCCATGGCAGTCAGGAATAGAACTTAAGAGTCTCAATTTCAGGTCTCATATCTTGTCAGAGAATCCCTCAACCACCCTAATGCACACACTGCTTGGCTACCCTAATTTCAGAAAGCAACAATATCAAGGCTTCTAGACTAAGAATGTGACTTATGCCTGCTTTTAGATACAGGTGCACTTATGATTGTGTGTGTTCCTTCAATCTTGCTTGTCAGCTTGCTATATGGGATCAGCTACTAGGAAATAAATATTAGGTACCATTCCCTCCCCACAGCCCCATCTGAAGAATGCAGGTAGACAGGAAATGGAGTCCCATTGCTGATGGTCTGCATTGTTACAATAAGGTATCTGCTGGGAACAAAACATAAAATTAAGAAAGATACAGTCTTGCTGACAGTGGAATTAATGATCTTACCTGCACACTCTCCCCTTCCTTGCAGATAAGTGGGGACTCCACCATACTGTAATCACGCCCTAACTGCCAGACTTTGTCTATCAGCTGTATATTGTTCCCTCCAGGAGATGTAATGCTGTGGGTGCCCAAAGAGTCCTTTTTAGGAGGTTGTGGCGCTCTCTTGGAGTGATAGATGTTAAAAACAATGTCACCTTTGCACACATCAAAATCCCACGTGATCACAGATGAGGCATCTACAATCTGAATAAGAATCTAGGGAGAGAAAATTTAAATTAAAAAATAGCAATATGCTCATTAAAGGCTGAAATTCTTACCAGGAAAAAAAGTTGCTACAGGTGAGTTCTCAATTTATAATGACTATTAAGAGTGCTCTATAATAGGTACAAATTCACTCTCTCATTTATCATATTATCTGCTTTGAGATAGGAACTGTGAGAGCTTTCACGGACAGAACCTCTCTCTCTTTGTGGCCTTTACTAAAAGCTTTAGTAATTTTTTTCTAAAGCTATCTACTATATATTTGAGAGAATTTGTTTGTCTGTGAGCAAGCAAGCCAAGTCTGTCTGTAAATTTTTTCAAGAACTCTTCATAAATGGTAAGAGCTAGGACAACCAAATTTGGTATGCAGTTTCCTCTTATCATAACTTAAAGCAAAGCAAGAGCTTGGTTGTGCCAGGTCAGTGGGATAGGCCTGGAATGCAATTGTCTTCCACAACATGGAAAGGGAGGGCTGCTAGCATGGATAGTTATACTGTGTAATGAACGCAGGGGGGCAAGCAAGGGGCCTGAAATGGGGACTAGGACAGCTATAACTCTATTGCACCAGAAGGGGGCAGAAATGGAGGTAAGCTTCCTGCCTGCCATCCAGGCAGCGTAGCCTCTTCCAACTCTTGCACCCCCAAAACCCCAGCCCTGAGCCCCTCCTCACCCCCAACTCTCACTCCTGCACTCCCTCACACACATCCATAGCCTCCTGCCCTGAACCCACTACATCCTCAAGTCTCTGCCCTGACTTCTGCACTCCCCACGTCCCCAGCCCCCTACCCTGAAGGACCCAAGCAATGCCAGGTAAATCTTCTAGCATACTCATAAGCAGGTCAAAAGTGATGTCCATGCCTCTCCTATAGCAAAGACGACTTTTAGGAAATGGGATAAAAGGTAGCAGTTTCACTAACAAGAGTTCCGATATCATCAGAGCTCTCATGCTTGCACTTAGTTAGGCAAGTTAAAGTGACACGCAAAAGCTAAAAAAAGGGTTTGCGCTTTCTTGCTGGTTTTCATGTACAAAATTATCTCCCCCCTTTTCATCACATTTTGAGAGCCTTCAAGAAAAGGATATGCAGGATAGCATAAGAGAAACCTAACTGAAAGGTGAAGTGATTTATTCAGACCATTTCCACATTGCTTTGATTAATCAGTATTTAATGCAAACACCTGAACAAACTGCTGAAGTAAAAACTCTTCTGCAGAAGATAAAACTATCCATGTCCTTTCTATTAAAGCCTAAGACAGGAACTGGCATAGCACGGCATGTGTGACATTCAAGATAATTTTGAGTGGCATGCGGGGAGCCCATGCTGCCACTGGAGCCTTGTGGCTGGCACTGTGCGGGGCAGGTTGGGAGACGAAGAAAGCAAACTCACCGCCCCACGGCATGGGTTGCACAGCTACACATGGAGGAGCGCCGTCTCCTCCCACCATGGAAAAGTCCTGCCCACCGCTGGGTGTCTGCCTCGGTTGCGCCCATAGGGAAGGCTGCAGATTGGGATGAGTGGGGCCCAGATGGGAGGGGCTCTCATGGTGCGCAACCAGCCAGCGCCCTTCCCCTTCCCTGGCAGCAGGTTAGGCTAAGCTGCGCTAAGAGGTGGTGGGAAGAGGCGGCACTGGAGCTGAGGACCCTGCGGATCCAGGATGCAGGTGAGGGCTCAGGGCCCTTTGGGGCTTTGTACCCTTTGGGACTCGGTCTAGGGTCACACGGATCCATAAATAGAAGTGAGTAAGTTAAATCTTGGCATGACACTTCTGGAAGGTTGCTAACCCCGGTATAAGACTACATTCCATTTCTTCTTTATCTTCTAATAAAGATCTTTAGCAAAACAGGAAAAGTTATATTCATATCCCTGATATTTTTAAGGTTATAATGAGACTTAAAAACCTTTTGGACTCATTTATACATATTGAATCACTAAGAGAGGGTACAAATATCTGCTTTATATTTGTAAGTCATATTAAAAATATTAGTTCAGTTAGGGCACATCTACACAGCAAACCATTATTTCGAAATAATGTCAAGATGGAGGACTTCTTACTCCAACTCCTGTATCCCTCATTTCATGAGGAATAAGGGAAGTCGAAGGAAGAGTGTTCTTTCTTGGACTTCCTGCTGCGTAGACAGTGCCAAAAGCCAAATTAAGCTATTTCGACTTCAGCTACACAATTGACGTAGCTCAAATTGCGCATCTTAATTCAACTTTCGCCCTGCTGTGTAGAAATGCCCTTAGTTAAACTCAGCTCAGGCCATCTAGAGTGCTTGGCTCTTTAAAGATCTTGAAAAGAAATGGAGTAACTTGTTTAGTTCTGAGTTTTTTAAATCAATATTTCATGAAAAAGTCATCTTATTCATTAAATGGATAGAGTCAGTAGCATTTTTATAAGCTAATAATGTAGTTCCTGGGCTCTGGTCAAGGAATCCAAAGGAGTAGGCAGTCAGCCTACCTTCTCAACAGAAGAGAAGGGGTATCTTAAAAATGCTAACACTTACTTCTTTACAAGCTTCCCAGATCCTGATTTTGGCTTGCAATACTCATGGCTTCGAGGAGAAATCAGAAGAAGCTTTTTCATTCTGAGTTTTTAGGGAACCCAAATACCTGCTTTAAAATAAGCTGACTGAGTGTATGTCTACACTTGCACCCTAGTTCGAACTAGGGATGCAGATGTAGGCAACCGAAATTGCTAATGAAGCAGGGATTTAAATATCCCGCGCTTCGTTAGCATGATCTCGCTGGTGCGTTACTATGCTCAACAGCTGTTTCGAAAGTGAAAGTGCGCGCTGGGACATGTTAGTTCGAACCAAACCCCTTGGTTTGAACTAACGTTACTACTCAAAAAATGAGGAGTAACCAAGGGGTTTGGTTCGAACTAACGCGTCCCAGTGTGCACTTTCACTTTCGAAACAGCTGTTGAGCGGAGTAACACGCCAGCGAGATCATGCTAATGAAGCGCGGGATATTTAAATCCCCGCTTCATTAGTAATTTCAGTCGCCTACATCTGCATCCCTAGTTCGAACTAGGGTACAAGTGTAGACGTACCCTGAGTGACCAGGTTCTAATCTGCTTTCATTTTATAGGAGCAAAGACCAAGTGAAAGAAGAGGAGTGAGGATTGCAGCTGTACCTCATGTGGAGCTCCCTTGAAGACACTTGCAGACTGATAAATAGTTTCAGTCAACAGTTTTATGTCTTCATTTTCCAATTCTTCAGCAGTCCGGTATAGAGATTTAGGAACTAGCCCACCTTCAGGAACTTCACACTGGAGATTTAAAAAAAGAAAATCATGAAAGCAACACTACAAGGCCTCTCCTCCCCCATACTTTTTAAAATTTAAATGTCCTAAAAAAGCTATATTCCTATACTGGCACCCCCAGAAATAACACCAATGCTGTATGGCATTCCTGGAGAACAGAGAGAGGAGTAATATTTTAGCCTGACCCAACTTGAACTTGGCCATACAAGTCATCTTACAGTTATCAATACAAAGATATTCTTCAGTAAATTTACTACTTGAATTGGTTTCTTTGCTAATTTGTAAGTATCATATCAGAAACAGGTAAAGAAATCAAAATAAACATGCAACAGTGTAATATGGAAAACAGCTCTGCAGCTCCTGTGTTTATTTATGTTCTTAAAGCATTCAGATATCATCCAGAACTAACCAGAATAAAGAGATTATTGCATTGTTGTCTGAAATAGACAGGAAGCATTCAATATTTTGTTGTATCTTCTGGTAAGTCATTTTTGCTTATTTAAATATTGGATTTTTCCAGGTTCATAAATGACCTGCACAGTTCTAAATTACATTGAACAGACTCATTTCATTGAAAGCTACTGTTACTGTAAGTAGCAGCCAGTTGAAAATAAACACTGGTCCAAAATACCTAGTATGTGTGTACATTAGAATCCATGGTCTTTAAATGGAGGACCAGAGCAGCTCAATAGAACTTCCATGAAAGGTAGAGGAGTAAGTTAATAACCACATTTATAAAGTAAGCCTAAAAGGGAAACACTTTTGCACAACCGATTAATCCAATTCCAGCACTTAACATGCTATTGTGATGAGTTTTATAGAAAAACATTGGGGTGAGAGCGAGTGCCTATTAAACACAGGGCAATCCACGTAAAGACAAATTCACTGTGTGATGTCACAGCAATATACTAAGAAAATCCAACCACATTTTTAGGAGAGACTATAAATGAGATTCCCATGAGCAGAAAGGAAAGACAACGTCTTGTCATTCAAGCAAGGACTGAGAACTGTTTGTTCTAGGTTCAATACTTGGCTAAGCTGGTAAGGTGCCGATTGCTATATATGTGGCCTCAGTTTTTCCAGCCATAAAATGGGAAGAAATGCTTCCCTACTGCATTTGATATCTCAAGGCATTAAGGACTATATATATTGGCCTAAGATTCACAGGGGAAGAGTGCATCTGAAGAAGTGGGTTGTGCCCATGAAAGCTCATGATACCATCTACATGTTTTCTTAGTCTTTAAAGTGCTGCCAGTATTATTTGTTGTTTTTTAAGTTTTTCCAGTTACAGACTAACTCGGCCACCTCTGAAGCTACAGAAATACAAGTTGTTATATTAAAAGGGACCTGCTTTTCCTATGGGGATTTGAAGGAGGGACAGGAGAGACAAAGGATATGTTTCATAAGACAAATTATGAGTTGGAGAGATCTGGAAATGCTAACTTTGGTCTCATCTTTGTTCTCTCCACCTCCCTCATGCAGTTGTGGCTCACGATTAGGTTCTGGTTTTCAACTACAGCCTCCAGATATCTCAATTGGGAGCAAGCTAGATGTGTAGAGGACTATGACAAAATGGTCTTCAGATACCATAACTGAAAGGTGTAAACTTTCATCTTTATAGGTGATCAAAGATAATTTTCTAAAAAAAAAAAAAAAGATGCTAGAAAACCTAAATCATTAAGACACTCATTACCTATGTACACAAACATTCCCATTTTAAAAGACTTTTCAAAAACAAGTTCAGGCCCCTAATGATCTGTTTCTCTAGCAATAGCAGGGAATGTCAAAATTTCAGAAACTACTGCATGTGAGGTCTTTGGCCTGTGTTATGCTGGAAGTCGAACCCTGTGATAATGGTCCCTTCTGGCCTTCATCTATATGGCTCTATGAACCTAAAAACAGTGGGAGGAAAACTTAAAAAACAACAATGGTCCTGAAACACCTAACAGACAGGACCATTGCTGTTTTTCAAGTTTTTTTAGTTACAGACTATCCCTCGGACTTTTAAACAGTGTGAGGAATACTCCTAGAATACTCAAGAAGCTGATAGAGGAGGTATCTGAGCCTCTAGCTATCATCTTTGGAAAATCATGGGAGACAGGAGAGATTCCAGAAGACTGGAAAAGGGCAAATATAGTGCCCATTTATAAAAGGAAATAAGAAAACCCAGGAAACTACAGACCAGTTAGTTTAACTTCTGTGCCAGGGAAGATAATGGAGCAAGTAATTAAGGAAATCATCTGTAAACACTTGGAAGGTGGCAAGGTGATAGGGAACAGCCAGCATGGATTTGTAAAGAACAAATCATGTCAAACCAATCTGATAGTTTTCTTTGATAGGATAACGAGTCTTGTGGATAAGGGAGAAGCGGTGGATGTGGTATACCTAGACTTTAGTAAGGTGTTTGATACGGTCTCGCATGATATTCTTATTCAATAAACTAGGCAAATACAACTTAGATGGGGCTACTATAAGGTGGGTGCATAACTCGCTGGATAACTGTACTCAGAGAGTAGTTATTAATGGTTCACAATCCTGCTGGAAAGGTATAACTAGTGGGGTTCCGCAGGGGTCTGTTTTGGGACCGGCTCTGTTCAATATCTCCATCAACAATTTAGATATTGGCATAGAAAGTACGCTTACTAAGTTTGCAGATGATACCAAGTTGGGAGGGGTTGCGATTGCTCTGGAGGATATGATCTGGACAAATTGGAGAAATGGTCTGAGGTAAACAGGATGAAGTTTAATAAAGACAAATGTAAAGTGCTCCACTTAGGAAGGAACAATCAGTTTCACACACACAGAATGGGAAGTGACTGTCTAGGAAGGGATCTAGGAGTTATAGTGGACCACAAGCTGAATATGAGTCAGCAGTGTGATGCTGTTGCAAAAAAACCAAACATGATTCTGGGATGCATTAACAGGTGTGTTGTGAGCAAGACACAAGAAGTCATTCTTCCGCTCTACACTGCGCTGGTTAGGCCTCAGTTGGTATTGTGTCCAGTTCTGGGCACCGCACTTCAAGAAAGATGTGGAGAAATTGGAGAGGGACCTATGAGAAATCTAGAGAACATGACCTATGAAGGAAGGCTGAAAGAATTGGGTTTGTTTAGTTTAGAAAAGAGAAGATTGAGGGGGGACATGATAGCAGTTTTCAGATATCTAAAAGGGTGTCATAAGGAGGAGGGAGAAAACTTGTTCATCTTGGCTTCTGAGGATAGAACAAGGAGCAATGGGCTTAAACTGCAGCAAGTGAGGTTTAGGTTGGACATTAGGAAAAAGTTCCTAACTGTCAGGGTAGTCAAACACTGGAATAAATTGCCCAGGGAGGTTGTGGAATCCCCATCTGTGGAGATATTTAAGAGTAGGTTAGATAAATGTCTATCAGGGATGGTCTAGACAGTATTTGGTCCTGCCATGGGGGCAGGGGACTGGACTCGATGACCTCCCGAGGTCCCTTCCAGTCCTAGTATTCTATGATTCTATGATTCCTGCCTGGGCTAAGCAGTTATGTGACACAATGTTACCAGCTTGAACTTCAGTCTTGGGACATAATGGGGAAGACAATTTTTAAAACGCATTTATTTATGGGTGCAGAGTATTCTGTTAGTGATTTGTGATCTGTTTCACGAACATTCTTTTCTTATTTTCAGGGTGGATTGCAAAGGCTGCTTCTACAAAGAATCACTCAGACCCTCCAACCTGAGTCATTCAGAGGTACTAGTATGAAAATGCTTTTTAGCAGAGCAAAACCACACTTAAAGAAGATACTTAGCAATCTTTGTTTTTGAGGTTTATTTATTTTTTTAAATACAAGAGTGAAAAAACAAATAAATTGTAATATTCAATAGTTTAAGTTCCTACCATGCACTCTCCACTAAGGAAATCTGGGATAATTTCTTTATCAATGTAATCCAGCAGCCCTCCAGGACCTTGGTAGTCATTTCCTGCATAAATAAGGAATTTCTTTCTGGTGTTATCATCAATGAATGGACTAACCTACAAAGAAAAACGGAATTGATCAGGTTCTATTTTGTTTTATTTCATGTTATGTAAAGTATGTAGAGTAAATGAGTGAAATTATTCATCTGGCTACATAAACATATTTTTCCTCTTAAGAATTTTTGTTGTAATTCCAGAAATAAAATGTCTTACAAAAATGGGGTTTCCAGATGGTAACATTTACTGCTAATAGCACAGTAAAGGTTTCATGACAGCATGTACATGCAAAGTGCATATCCAGGCGCAGATACTAGAAGTGCAAACGTACCAGTGTCCAGAGGACTGGAAATACTCTGGGAGCACGCAAGATAAGAAGGCGGCCCAATGTTTCAGGGTAATTGGCTTCCACCACTTCAATGATTCTTAGTAATGCTTTGACACCAGGTCTCCATAAATGTCGCATATTCAAGCCCTCCAAATCCACCAAACAAGTCCAAGAGCTATTAATTATAAAAAGATTTAAGAATCTCACTGGAATCATATTTCATTATTCACACCACTGCATTTGATCATTTGAGACATGAGCACTCAATTTTGTATCATAGATCTACAATTTTGGTTGGTTTTTCAGTTGCCACACTCTTCCTTCTGTACACAGTACTTCTCATCCCACTTCTTCTTCACATTTTGTGCTGCCTGTAGATGTAGGAGACTAAGATCTTGGAAGAAGGAAATTTTTCTTATTATAAAGTGCCATGCTTATGACTCTGTATATAATGATCACGGTGCTCATTCTGATATAGGATGGGCATGTCAGAAAAGGATAAACAACCATTTCAATCTCTACCTGATGCTTATGTCACAGGGTGCGTGGGAGTCACTGGGCCCTGCACCCCAGTCTGCAGCCAGATGTGACTCTCAGCCAGCAGGTAGAACAGAAGGTTTATTGATTCGCAGAGACACAGCATAGCGTAGGATCATTGTTAACACAGGAACCAGGAGCATTCAGTGCCATTTCTCTCTGGGGGAAGGGATCCCAGGCCCTTTTCCCTTCCCCTTTCTGCTCTAAGCATCCTCTCTCATCCTAAACCAGTGGAGACTGACTCATCCCCCCCAGGCCCTCGTCCCCTAGCCCTGCCTCTCCCTTTGTTCCCTTTCCCTGGCCCAAGATGTTATCTGCTGTCATCTGGTCCTCAGGCATGAGAGACTGAACATACTTCCACAGTGAGTTGTACCCAGCCTTCCCCTCCTCATCCAGATAGTGTTGCAGTGCCCAGGGAAACTGAGGCATGCACACACACAGAGTTACTACAGGGCAGCATAGGACAGTAGAATCACATACAACACAACAAAGCAAACAGTGAACCCAATCCCCACTATGTCACAACTTACTACTAGCTAACACAAAACACAAGAATAGTGCCTAATAAATCACTGCTTTTAGTGTGGGGTGAGAGTTCTGGTTCTACATTGGGAGTTTAAAATTCAGCATGCTTGTTCCTTAACACAAGTGTGTGTTTTAAAAATGCCATTGCACTTTAAGACTGCATTTTCGCATTTAGGACTCGATTCGGGATAACATTGCCTATAAAGGACAGAATTTAAACACAGGTCAAGTCAGTAGGACTTAAGTATGTGTTTCAGTGCTTTCCAAAATCAGGCCCAGATGAAGGGGTATGAATTCAGAACTCATTCTTGTATGCTCAGTTATGTTGTATTGATTCTAGGTCATTGGAATGACTCCCAAAGACATCATATGAATCAAGGTGAATTTTTTTAGTAAGTGGATCATGTATATTTCATTGCTGCCTCTTCTTTGACCTTTACCATGTAAGCCCCCAGGGGCAACACAAGGCCATAGCAGTACATAGGAAACCCAAGTCTTATACTTGGCTTCTCACTCAGGTCAGCTGGGACTGGGAGTTCTTTGTAGTCAGACTATGAGAATGGGCATGCCATGCACTAGTAAACATTTCACGAGGCATACCGGAGCGGTCGACAAAGGCTTCTCTTGTCGACCGTGCCGCGTCTAGACTGCCGCGCTGTGTTGGATCAGTTGATTGTTGGCACAGCACGGCGGCCATTTTTATTTTAATGAAGTGGGGATTATTTAAATTCCCGCTTCATTGACTATGTCGAGTAAACTACTTTACATGGCTCCGTCGATGGAGCCATGTAGTCTAGACGCACCCTTGGAGACTAAAGGATGTAATCAATGGGCTCTGAAGGGTGTCTAATGCTTCATTGACAGAAGGATGATGACTTTATTATGAAGTCAAATTCTGTAGTAATTCCACACCCTGAATTCCTTTTGAGGGCTGATAAGAGATTTAGTGATCAACAACTAATCCAAACTGGAGCCTGGAAGTAAAGCAACTCTGTGGTCTAACTTGAACACTGCCACATAAAAATCCGTACCTCATGTTATTTCTGAAAAATAACAAAAATTCTGATGTTTCACCTTATAGGCCTGCCAAATACTTTTGTATTCTCTTCACATCGCCTCAGTCCTTCTTCATTTATAGAAAGAACCTACAAAAGAGAGAGTACTGTTTTAGAGAATGTTCTAAAACTGTTGGGGTTGCTGGGGCTGGGGAGAAACTTGAATCTTCATAACCTGAGCCTTAGAGCAAATCATGGTAACCTCAGACTAGTATAAAAGGATATTTAGTGAAGACATGTAATAGTGGATTTAGGAGGAGCAATGAATGCAGAAACTTTTAGGCAATCTACAAGAAGAAAATTAAAAACATATGCACCACATTTTAGTTCTTGGATACTATGGTGAAGAATTGTGGACAAAACCTTAGGGGCCACCCTTTTCTTCTGGCAAATGAACATCAGAAAGGCATTCAGTATATTTTGTGGAGTAGAACCTGTCTCTTCAGTTGTTCAGAGTCAACAAATTATGAAGACACTAGTGTGCATGATTTTCACTTCTGGGTCTCAGATTTTTGGCATGACAAAAACTCCCTAAGCTCATCCCTAAACCTCCAACTTCTATCCTTTGAACCTTCAAAGGCTCCCCTCAGAAAAGTTAAGATAATTCCCAAAAAAGATTGAAAAAAAAATGCCTTAAGCACAGATATAGCTCCACCAGAAACAGAAAGTCTGCAACCATGAGATGTGGGGGTTGGCTTGTGACCAAGGCAAAGTACTGGCTGTTCCTATTATGCTTCTGTAGAGTATGCTTGTTCTGCTTGAAAGCTGGGTACACCAACACTCAGTGCACCACTATGGGATTTTCAAAGAAACTGAATTATAGTCAATTTTCCTTTTAAAATAAATACTGCATCTAAGGCTGGGTATATTTTATTTCTAAAAAAAGGATACTCATACAATTCCTAGGAAGGCATTTTTCCCACTGTGCACATATAAAAGCATCAAGAACTATACAAACTACACAAGAAGCTGTTTTAACTGTCAACTCAGAACTATAGTAACTGTCATACAACTGACTTTCTGCCATCAGTCTATAGTTTGAAAGAACACTAAAGTGAGCTGTTCAGGGAGATTCGATCTGTTCAAACTGAGAACAGATTGCTAAAGCATACAGAAAAATATCTATGTGCCCATCATTCTGGTGTGGCAGGAAATTGCAAAATTAGAATAAATTTGTTAGCAATAAACAAGTCATCTCTTAAGCGCTTACATATCGAAGCAAGGCTTCTTCCCCAAGAGCTCGCACTAAGCCTTTGGTATCCATCTGTCCCAACCTCAACACATACAGAGGGCGCCCATCTGAAGAGCAAGAGAAGGTAAATTAGTATTTTGCGTTAAAGTTTTAAATGTAGTCTGTGCCTTTATAGCCAAAAAGGTTTTTTTTTACAGTACAATAGCTAACCCAATTTAACTAGATTTCTGTTAAATTCTAGTGAAGACAAACCTTTTTGACAGAGAAGACAAAGTGACTTTGTAATTTTGTTGAACTAAGACATTTAGTTGTGCTTCACAAGATTTGTGGACAAAATCTGCCTCCAGTCTAAGCCAAGTGAAGGATAGATTTTTGATCCAATATCTTTCCTGGTATCGCAGATCTCTGGTCAAGTTCTGTGCCCTAAATCATTCTCTAACAATGACACTATTCCGGGTTGCCCCTAACAAGCCTTTGAAAAGATTACTGTATTAAAGTGAGGAACAGTACTCTCTGGATCAATGCCCTATTTGCTGAAATAATGGCTTGTATCATTTTTGGGCCCTTAAATAGCTATTCCCTACATGTTATGTGGAGCTGGCACACAACCTCATAAGTGCTGGTTAGGTCTGATGAGGGCAAGTCTATTCCAGAGACAAGGTTCAAATGGCATCCTTACACTCAAGGAACTGCCTCCTCTTAGAAATCTGAAATACCAGAATTCTCAGATGTCCTCCATGCTACAAAAACTGAACAAGTGTATGGAATGATTTTTTGAGGGTCATAATTGACATTTTTGGCCCTTTACAGTATCCTAATGGAGCTATATTTTAGGAATAACATAGTTATCTTCTTTATGGGATGGATTTTTAACTCTATCTTAAGCTATTACAGTACACAAGCATAAATTGCCATTTTTGACGCTGTAACATACCATGACAGACAACCTTGTTCCCAAATGTTTTGATTTGAGCTGGATATGAGTCAACAGTGTGCCCTTGTAGCCAAGAAGGCGAATGGCATATTAGGGTACATTAGGAGAAGCATTGCCAGCAGATCCGGAGAAGTGATTATTCCCCTTTATTCGGCTCTGGTGAGGCCACATCTGGAGTATTGTGTCCAGTTCTGGGCCTCCCACTATAGAAAGGATGTGGATGCATTGGAGAGGGTCCAGCGGAGGGTGACCAAAATGATTAGGGGGCTGGAGCACATGGCCTATGAGTAGAGACTGAGGGATTTGGGTTTGTTTAGTCTGCAGAAGAGAAGAGTGAAGGAGGATTTGATAGCAGCCTTCAACTTCCTGAAGGAGGGTTCCAAAGAGGATGGAGAAAGGCTGTTCGCAGTGGTGACGAATGGCAGAACAAGGAGCAATGGTCTTGAGTTACAGTGGGGGAGGTCTAGGTTGGATATTAGGAAAAACTATTTCAC
The DNA here is from genome assembly GCA_019425775.1 of Rafetus swinhoei. Taxonomy (NCBI): domain Eukaryota; kingdom Metazoa; phylum Chordata; order Testudines; family Trionychidae; genus Rafetus; species Rafetus swinhoei. The sequence goes on from CM033438.1 coordinate 8,746,698, forward strand.
TAGGAGGGTGGTAAAGCACTGGAATGTGTTACCTAGGGAGGTGGTGGAATCTCCATCCTTAGAGGTTTTTAAGTCTTGGCTTGACAAAGCCCTGGCTGGGCTGATTTAGTTGGGATTGGTCCTGCCTTGGGCAGGAGGCTGGACTTAATGACCTCCTGAGGTCTCTTCCAGCTCTATGATTCTATGATTCCACAGCTTGGTGTTTAAAGGCTCTCCAAGGAAAAAAAGTCAGCCTTAAATCAGCTCAGTTTTAAACATGCCAATAACTCTGAAATGAACAAATCAGTATGTCTCAATAGCATGTACTGAAGACCACTTTGCTTCAAAAGCAATGCTCAGTGTCATTTTTGATACCAGTCTTCTACAAGAATCAAACACACTCAATATTTTTTTTAAAACAGAAAGACACCTGGAGTCACAAACAGCAATTGCTGAAAAAAGTCTCCCTTATAAATGAGTCTGTACGATTCTTCCTCTCAGTGCAAACTGACTGAGACAGCCAATGCAGCATGAAACACTTTGGGGCTGTGTCTACACTGGCGCGATCTTGTGCAAAAGGGGCCGCTCTTGCGCAAAAACTTGCTGCCTGTCTACACTGGCCGCGTGTTCTTGCGCAAGTAAAATGACGTTCTAATGTATGAAATCAGGGATTCTTGCTCCAGAACTCTGACGCTCCCACTCAGGAATAAGCCCTTTTGCGCAATTGTTCTTGCGCAAGAGGCCAGTGTAGACAGGCAACATGAATTTCTTGCGCAAGAAAGCCCTATGGTTAAAATGGCCATCAGAGTTTTCTTGTGCAAGAGAGCGTCTACACTGGCAAGGATGTTCTTATGCAAAAGTACATCTCTTGCGCAAAAGCACATGCCAGTGTAAACGCTCTCTTGCGCAACTACTTTAACGCAAGAACTCTTGCGCTAAACAGTTTTTGCGCAAGATCATGCCAGTGTAGACGTAGCCTAGAAGTATAAGTATTAAGAGCAGGTGGGTTCTTCTGGGGGTGGAGGGCAAAGAAGGGTAATGGGGGAAGGACAAGCTTTCATTATATTGTTCAAGATGAAAGTTTTGACCACTTGATTCTTCTGAAGAGAAGCTTTGGCCATTTTTTTTCATAGAAGTACCTATATGTTGACCCTATGTTCCTGTCTCTTCATAGGGTACGATACATTTTTGGCAGTTTAATTTGGCAAATTCAGGTTCATCTAAGCATCAAGAGGTATATGTTATCTTTATTTACGCATGATTTCCTGTAGGACATTATGGAGAGAGAAATATTGTTGAACCATGCCCATAAATTTAATATTAAATTTTTCAGTGTGGATATTTATCAGTTTGCAAGATTAAAAAAAAATAAGTTGTAGAACTAAAACTCAACCTGTTTAGTCTGCAGATACAGCAGTAATGTTTTTCAATATTCAGTTTTAAAAGATTCTACCTACTTACAGAGTTTACAAAATTCAGTGTTAAAATAGAATTTTCACTTAAGGCAGAGATCGCACATTATTTTGGAATGCAGTATGCAGATTTTGAAGCACTATATAAAAAAAAATTTTAATAAAAGAACTACAAAAAACCCTAACTCATAACAATTTACTAACCTACCCCACCCAAATGATGCATGAGGAAAGGCTGCATAACTGGGAGTGTTTTATTCTTAACACTACATCAACATTTTAAAGTCACAAAGGTTGTGTTGTTTAACAATTCTTTGATTGGGGTTCTTATCAAAATAAGAACTACTTAAAACCATGGAAGAGCCATACTGATTGTATGAGTGTTTAACAATTTATGCTCAAGTAAAAGGGATAGCTTTCATTCATTAGTGTTAATAGACCTATCCCAGAGAGCATGTTTTATAGCTACTGCTCTCTTTGGTTGCGTCTACACTGCACCGTTATTTCGCGATAACTAGTTATTTCAAAATAACAATGAGAGCATCTACACAGCCATTCCATTATTTTGAAATAATTTTGAAATAATGGCTGGCTTATTCCAAAATGCGTAAACCTCATTCTATGAGGAATAATGTCTATTCCGAAATAGACATTTCAAAATAAGGCATGTGTAGACACTCCACTGCTGCTATTTTGAAATAGCCCCTCACCAGGGCCATTCTAAGTTATTCCTCCCCAATGCCTCCTTGGCCTTAAAATCGATATAGCACGTCTACATTAGGGAAGCCTGCCTTGGACTAATTTTGAGGCTTCCCTGCAGTGTAGAAGTGCTATTTCGAAATAAGCGTGCAGTGTAGACATACCCTACGGCTTGCCTGTGATAAGTGTTATTAAAAAAGTGTCTTGACCTGAAGAAGAGCTTTGGGTAAGCTCAAAGTCTGCCTCTTTCACCACTAGAAGTTGGCCCCGTAAAAGATATAACCTCACCCTTTCTAAAATCTTGGGAGTGGACCAACATGACTACAACACTGCAACTAAAGAATTCACTCAGCTGAAGTTTGGATCATATTTTGCACGTGCAAGAGGAAAGAGGGGCTTTAAAGTGGTAGAACATTAACAGATTTCAAACTGAGGAATTCTCTGAAGAATTTACATGTTGGAAAACAATATTTCAGCTAAAAACACCTAAACAATAGTCTGACGACATGCTACAAGAGGAATTACAAGAGAGCAAAGGGAATTCAAGGACAGGATTAAGAATTCAAAATACAAGATTGAAGACCTTTTGCCCCACTCAGGAAAGTTGTCAGATACTATAATCTACTAACAGCCTTCAGACTTGTATCTGTTTCCTTTCTTGTTATTGGTGGGCGCCTATATGTATGGAAGAGGGAAATAGGAAACCAAGTCTCTCCCTTAAAATCTAGAACACATCTCCAATTTCCTTCCAAAAATTGCAAGTCGGATTGGTCCCTTTCTAAGATGAACAGCAGGATGGAAATCCTCCCTCACATACCCTTCCCACAACTTTTCAACAAGACCAGTGCACAGTAGAGGCAAGTTGGGTGGTATCTTTCACCAGCTGGACCTGAATCCTTAAGTTCTGGGGATGTGACCATAACCCATTATACATAGAATAAATAAGAAGCTGTTTTCTTAATGAACATGTTCTATTTTGTGTTTGTAACATCACAATTCCTGTCACTGATCTGCAATGCCAAATATTGGCAACACCATAAGCAAGTGTTTCTGAAAACAGAAATAAGATGGTTGATTATAATAGGATAACGAGTCTTGTGGATAAGGGAGAAGCAGTGGATGTGGTATACCTAGACTTTAGTAAGGCGTTTGATATGGTCTCGCATGATAGTCTTATCAATAAACTACGTAAATACAACTTAGATGGGGCTACTATAAAGTGGGTGCATAACTGGCTGGATACCATACTCAGAGAGTAGTTATTAATGGTTCACAATCCTGCTGGAAAGGCATAACAAGTGGGGTTCCGAGGGGGTCTGTTTTGGGACCGGCTCTGTTCAATATCTTCATCAACGATTTAGATATTGGTATAGAAATGCGCTTATTAAGTCTGCAGATGATACCAAGCTGGGAGGGTTGCGACTAATCTGGAGGATAGGGTAATAATTCAAAATGACCTCAACAAATTGGAGAAATGGTCTGAGGTAAATAGGATGAAGTTTAATAAAGACAAATGCAAAGTGCTCCACTTAGGAAGGAACAATCAGTTTCATACATACAGAATGGGAAGCGACTGTCTGGGAAGGAGTATGGCAGAAAGGGATCTAGGGGTTATAGTGGACCACAAGTTGAATATGAGTCAGCAGTGTGATGCTGTTGCAAAGAAAGCAAACATGATTCTGGGACGCATTAACAGGTGTGTTGTGAGCAAGACACGAGAAGTCATTCTTCCGCTCTACTCTGCGCTGGTTAGGCCTCAGTTCGAGTACTGTGTCCAGTTCTGGGCACCACATTTCAAGAAAGATGTGGAGAAATTGGGAGAGGGTCCAGAGAAGAGCAACGAGAATGATTAAAGGTCTAGAGAACATGACCTATGAGGGAAGACTGAAGGAATTGGGTTTGTTTAGTTTAGAAAAGAGAAGATTGAGGGGGGGACATGATAGCAGTTTTCAGATATCTAAAAGGGTGTCATAAGGAGGAGGGAGAAAACTTGTTCATCTTGGCCTCTGAGGATAGAACAAGAAGCAATGGGCTTAAACTGCAGCAAGGGAGGTTTAGGTTGGACATTAGGAAAAAGTTCCTAACTGTCAGGGTAGTCAAACACTGGAATAAATTGCCCAGGGAGGTTGTGGAATCTCCATCTGTGGAGATATTTAAGAGTAGGTTAGATAAATGTCTATCAGGGATGGTCTAGACAGTATTTGGTCCTGCCATGAGGGCAGGGGACTGGACTCGATGACCTCTCGAGGTCCCTTCCAGTCCTAGTATTCTATGATTGATTCTATGATTCTAAAAGTATGTTTATTTACATATATCTTATAATCACTAAACAGGATAATAATTTATACTCAGCATTTTATAGCTTCTTTCACCCAAGTAATTCAGAGTGCTGTATAAATAGGATTAATAACTCTCACAACAGCTCAGTGGAGAACGTTTACCATTTTTTACAAACGTCTCAAAAAAGCTAAATGATTTGATCAAAATTAGTGTCAGAGCTAAGAACCAGGACCCAGGAGTCCTGTCAGTTTGCCTACTCTCACTTTCAAACTACATTTCACTTAAGAGCAATTAAGTTAGTGTGGTTTGCAAGTACTGCCCACACTCTCCCAGCATATATCTGATGAGCGTTCAACAAAGTTATTTAATTCTGATTATAAAGTGGCCATCAGTATCTAAAATGTACCTTTGTCATGGTGATGCCAACCTCCTGCATAATAATCTTGCAATACTTGTGGAGGGCTCCAGGTATCCAGAATATAGTCCACCTGGTGCTGTTTACGCCATGTTAGTGATTGGCAAAGGATCTCTCTGGCTTTGTCAATATTGAAGTCCCGGGCACGCAAGAATCGTAAAATGTGTTCATCTTTTGGGATCTATTGGAAAACAATTACTGATTAAGGACTGAAACTTTGACATTTAAAATCAGCCAATTTACAGAAACTTGAATGCAAATATACAGATTGAATTTTACTACTAATTAAAGGAAGACAATTGCAAACTTATCAGAACATTACTTTAGGGATTTTTTTAAGAGGACAGCAAAAAAAAAGAATAAAGAGAGAAGTTTGGTTTAGAAGTTTCAGAGGGGTAGCCGTGCTAGTCTGTAAGTGAAATTTTTTTTAAAAATAATGAATAGTCTTGCAGCACCTTACTACTACTACTAAACCCTTGTACTCCAAGTGGAGCTTAGGTCCCCTACAAGTCTCGTCCACTTTACTCTGTCTCGAGACAAAACTTCTAGCTGACTCCAGGAGTACCCCATTTGTCATCCATCAATCTCAGTAGATCTTCTCCACGTTATCCAAGGTCTTCCTCTTTTGCGTTTTCCTTGTGGGTTCCATGTGAGAGCTTGACGGACTATACTGGAAGATGGTTTTCTGAGAATGTGGCCTCGCCATCCCCACTTTCTTCTCTTGATTTGAACGTCAAGGGAGGCACCTTAGAGACTAACAAAAAATGTAGATGGTATCATGAGCTTTCATGGGCACAACCCACTTCTTTTAGCTCCATTGTTACAGAACTGCAATCTCCCAGGGGGAAGATAAGTGTATTGTTTGCACAATCACTAGGCCTTCTTAGTTTTTGAACTGTTTCATGACTTATTCGTTTCTTGTTCCAGACAAGAATCAAAATTAGCAAAAATCTTCTGTTCAAGCATTTATTCTAGGATCCTCCCATGCGCTCTGTGGAATAATGAGCTTTTAAGGTTGCAAAAAAACCAAGATGATCACGCTTCTTTAATTCATCCAAAGCAAATATTTGTGAGATCTTAACATGGGAAAATTTTGACCGTCTGTGTGTGTAACAAATGACCGGAGTGTACATCTGAAGAAGTGGCTTGTGCTCACGAAAGCTCATGATACCATCTACATGTTTTGTTAGTCTTTAAGGTGCTATTAGACTATTTGTTGTTTTTTAAGTTTTTCCTGTTACAGACTAACTAGGCTACCCCTCTGAAGCTTCTGTGTGTAACACAATACTATCACATAAATTTATGGTTAGATCCCTCTTGGTTATAAAACCTTTCTGCAATAAAATATGTTTCTGCAGGAAGAATAGGAGACGCTGGCAACATTGTATTTCATACCTTTGACAATCATACAGAATGTGAGGACTGCTCATGCTTTCCCTGTCCTATTTAAAAATAAATGGATTAAACAACCAATCATTGGAAGCAGATCTGAGGATCAGACATAGTCACTCCACAATAACTAGACATAAGAAATGGGGTCATTTCATACAAGGCAGACATCTGAAACTGCTTGGCTGTCAATTCCATGGGACGGATTATTCATATTCTGTTTAATTCAGTGACGTTCATCTTGTGTATTGTGTACTTTTCTGAAACACAAAAAGCTAAAAATGGTGACTAGCTTCTTACTTTGCCCTTGTGTGTTTCCTGGAGCCACTGTCGAAGCGGAATGAGGCAGCTTTCCTGCAATGGTGTCAAGTCACCCAGATACCGCTTTATGTAGTCTGCATCAAGTTTGTCTGAAATGGTATTTACACATTGTTACAGCAATTACTAATTACTAGGTCAATTAACAACTAATCATATGTGCAAGTATTTGATATGGAAGAACCCATGTTCTTATTTCCAGTCAACATGGCTCATACTTGTCAGCTTTAACTACATTCAATTCAATTAAAATTACAATTTCTGAATTGTTGAGTTTAAGAAAAAAATAAATTAACACCTTAGCTAATACCTTACGAGTTGCCTTTCCTCTGTGCTTTGCATTCATCCAAGATTTTGCTATACTTGGAATATGAACAAAATGGTAATTGAATTAGTTTCTTGTAATCTCTGAAGGTCAGACTTTTTTCTTTGGTATAATCTAGGGATGTTAAATTTAGGTTACTTTGGTAATCAAGTAGTTGATAGAATTTTTATCGACTACTTGATTACTCAGTAGCAGAAGACAGCCCCGTTCAGTCCTGGCTCATGCTGGGACCAAACCCCACTGCAGCTCTAGAATTTAAAAGGCATTATGAGCCGGGACGCCTGCTTCCCCCCCCACTCCTAATGCCTTTTAAATTGCAGAGCCACAGCTTTTGTCCCTGACCCGGCGCGAGCAGGGACTGAACCAGGCTGCCTGCCCGCCCAACTCCTAAATTTAGTAGGAGCCGGGTGGGCAGGCAGTACAGCTCAGTTCCTGCTCATGCTGGGTCAGTGACCAAAGCTGCGGCTCTGAAATTTAAAATGCAGTAGGAGCCAGGGCGCAGGCTGCCTGGCTCCTACTGCCTTTTAAATTGCAGAGCTGCAGTGGGGTTTGGTCCCAGCACAAGCCAGGACTGAGAGGGGCTGCTTGCTCAGATGGCAGTAGCCCAGAGGGGGGTAGATGGAAAGGAGTGGAGACAGTGCTGGGGGGAACCTGCTTCTTCCCCCCCCACCCTTACTGCCTTTGATATAGAGACAGCAAGGGGTGGGTGGGGAGGAGAATACAAGTTGTCGACTAATCCACTACTCTCTGTGCATTACCATTGATTATACTAGAGATGTAGTAGAATTACATTCAAGTGAACATGTAGATGGAGTATATGAATAGTCTCCCTCCACAGTTAAGGAAGAATTGAAACTACACATTAGGAAGAATTAAGTATTTTCCAGATACATTTGGAATTTAGTTTTGTTGGCTTTTTTAGCATAGGCAAAGAACAGAGGGGCCCTCTTCTTTTGGAAATGCTAACAAACTTTGATTTTGGTCTCTTATCTATTGACGGTGAAAAGCTCCCAGTTTCTGTTCTGGAGGGCTAACAATTTGCAAGATAATAGACTGATTTTTGCAGAGCTCTCTGCTTTCTTCCCTGGGAATCTAAACTATTGCTCTCCACTGGTCTTCAGTGTGATTTTTTTTCTTCTTTTTTAATGCTGGCCATTACTTAATCACAGGGTCAGCTACCAACACACTTACCCAGGTCCCAGATAGACGTTAAATGTGGTAAGTGTGTGTATGTGGAGATTCCCAGAACTGGTCAGCACCAACATGAGTACAGGTTGGAGCTCCCTGGTCCAGCACCCTCAGGACCTGAGTGGTCCCGAAGGAGGTAGTTTGCTGGACCATGGGAGGTCAGGCATAGAGTTCTCCCGGGGCTCCCCTCCAGCCCACAGCCCGGCCAATGTACTGCCCCCAGATGGCTGCGGGGCTTCATTCCCAGCTGCTGCATCACTCTGGCCAGTGGGGTTCCCTGCCTCAGGCTGCCGGCGCCAGCTTTGCTTCCCTGGATAACAGAGACTTCCCTATCCCCGGCCAGCGAGGGCTTCCCTGCTAGTGGCAGCTTTCCTGCAGGTGGGGCTTCCCAGCCAGTGGAGGCTTTGCGCCTCCAGCTGCAGGAGCTCCTTGCCCCCAGCCGGCAGTGGATCCATGCCCCCAGCCAGCAGGGGGGCTCTGTTTCCTTGCTGGTGGAGCTCCTCTCTTGGCTGACAGAGGTCCTGCCTGGTCCTGCTCCGGCTGCTGGCTAGGCTTCCTGCCCCCAGGCCATTGGCCCTCCAGACTGCCTACTGGCTGAGCTCCCAGCCACTCACAACCTGTGGCCGAGGCTCTTTGATCGAGCAACATCCTGGGTCCAGCAGGACCAGAGTACTGGATCACAGAGGTCAACCTGTACTAATGAAACAGAAACTAATGTGAGGGTCTTCAAAGAAGCAGAGCTTCTTTCTACAAGCATTTCAAATAAACCAACTAAAAATGAGAATTCAAACAGTCCACACAAGAGATGCCAAATATACCATCAGGTGTTCCTGCTGTGGGGTCTGATGGGCTGCTGGAGGTGTTGAGCACTTCCTTATTGTTTTGTCCCTCCTTGATGGCAGTATCTGGTATGCTGACAGCAGGAGAACTTGGCTGTGCAATGTGGGATGTGCTGTTTTCTAATTTATATATAACAGGAGGAGTCCAACGAGGAACAAATGTTATCCCTTCTTCTTCCATCTGCTTCAGGTAATATTCTATTATTTCCTTCCCCCTTTGAAACAAAACTATGTTTTAGCCAATAAAATTTCTTAGATAAAAACAGGACTTGTTTAGAAATGCAATAAAAGGCATCCCAAAAGAGAACCCACAGACCTCTTTCTACACACTCTTCACAATATCCTATACTACGAGCACAATGAATCTGTTAAGAGACAACAGCTACGTTTTTAGGGTTTAAATCTAACTAGTCAGACATCTACATCATGCCCAGGTGCTCACCTTTTTTATATTGCTTGTGTATTGTTTCATGGCAATCTTTTCCACTGTGCTTTCAAAGCCAAAGAAAGACTTGATATCTAGGCTTGCTGACTGTTCAAAACAGGTCCAGTCTTCATTATCCGGGTGAACCTATTGGTGGAGGACAGCAGAGTCCACATGGTTTGGTTACTCTTTGCACAGGGTACACTTTCTCATATAAATACTTGGATAATCAAAGTTCCATATTTAAGCATGTCAAGTGTCATCTAAATGGAATTTGAAACTTCTGGTCCCATTTGCAAAATCCAGATTGAAAAAGGTAAAGGTTAGTCAACAACAAAAAGAAAAGAGAAAGCCTTCATATGGGCTCTATAAAACCCATCATGGCACATTTTCTCTTTTAACAATAACTAAGTGGAAAAACACTGTCCTTCAACCTGCTTGGATTATTTACTGCAGCTAAAACTGCAACACATTAGCACCACTTACTACCAAGGATAAAAAAGAGTTTGTACTTGGTCCTTCTGTGTTAATGCTACAGAAAAGAGTATAACCTCTACTGGGGTTACCAGTCAGAATGAGTCAGAGTTTACACTGAGCAGAATGCCTTTTCCCCCGTCTTTCAAACTTCAAAGATGTTCCTGATTGTCCTCTCTTCTTCCATCATAAATTTTTGGTTTGGGTAACAGGGATGTTAAAAGGTATTTAATTAACCGGGTCGCCACCTGTCCCTCTCCCTCTGCACTGCTGTCTCTAAAACAGGGGCAGCAGTGCAGAGAAGGGGGAATGGCAGCAGCCCACGAGCTGGTGTGCATGGTGAGCAGGCTTTTAAACCGGCTCCCTGCACATACCCGGCTCTTAAGCCAGCTCCCTGCATATACTAGCTCCTGCCTGCCTGTTCCCCGATACAGAGGCAGCAGCGTGGGAGTGGGGTAGGTGGCTCCCTGCGCATATCAGGAGCTTGCATGTAACCGTGAAGGATAACCAATGAGCCCAGGCTCATCAGCTAACTGTGTACATGGCTATTCTCTCACATTTCTATTGGGTAATATTCCATGCTTGAAAGAGGAAAGACCTATTAAGATCATTTAGTTTAACCCTGGATGAACTAAAGGTTATTCCAGAGGAAGGTTATTCCAGCACTTAATCCAGTTTAATGCTTAATGTTTCAAATAATGGAGGTTCCAACTCTTCCTTTGGAAGATATTCCACAGTATAATAGGTTTCATAATGAGTTGGCTATAAAATTGTGTTCTCTCTCATGTTCATAAAATGAGAAATCTGATGTTAAATAGCTTGGGCATCCCATACAAACATAAAACATGCTAATAAGAAGCACAGAAGCATGCTGAAAGTATGCTTTATTTACATAGCTAAATCAATTTAACTGATTTTTAAAGAGAGACATGTTATCTTAAAATAGGGCTGCCAAACAATTAAAAAATGTAATTAATCATGTGATTAAAATTTAATCGTGCTTAATTGCACTGTTAAACCATTATAAAATACTATTTATTAAAATATTTTAGATGTTTTCTACTAGGGATGTGAAGGTTTAACCGCTTAACCAATAAGTCTCACCCTTACCAGGTGAGGGTTACCAGTTAAGGTTAACTGGAGCACCCCCTGCTGGAGGTGGGCTAGGCACCCTGCAGCCAAGGGCTGCTCCAACCAGGATGCCATGACCACCTCCACACTTGCTGTTAGCTAATTAAACAGAATACTATAAATAGTATTTTCAATTCAACTAATAAAAGTATTGCAACACAATCTCTATCATGAAAAGTGAACTTACAAATGTAGAATTATGGACAAAAATAACCTCATTCAAAAATAAAACAATGTAAAACAAATATATTGGAAACAAAAGGAAGACCAAGGACAGGGTTGGCCTATTGCTCAGCGAAGAGAGGAAAAAACAATACAGAAAATGTGGAAGTGGCAGAGTGCTTAACGACTTCTTTGTTTCGGTTTTCACTAAGAAGGCTGGTGGTGATGCCTAAAATAGTGAATGCTGGAGAAAGGGAGGTAGGTTCAACAGTTAAAATAGGAAAAGAACAAGTTAAAAGTTACTCAGAAAAGTTAGATATCTTCAAGACACTAAGGCCCGATTAAATGCATTCTAGAATGCTCAAGAAGCTGTTTGAGGAGGTGCCTGATCTTTGAAAAATCATGGAAGATGGGTGAGATTCCGGAAGACTGGAAAAGGGCAAACATAGTGCCCATGGATAAAAAAGGGAAATAAGAACAACCCAGGATACTACAGAGCAGTCAGTTTAACTTTTGTGCCAGGAAGGAATGGAGCAAATAATTGAGGAATCCATCTACAAACATCTAGAGGATAAGAAGGTGATTAGTAATCATCAGCATGCATTTGTCAAGAACAAATCATGTCAAACCAACCTGACAGCCTTATGGAAATGAGGGAAGTGATAGATATAGTATACCTAGACTCTAGGTCTTTGATACGGTCTCACATGACCTTGTTACAGATAAACTAGGGAAATACAACCTAGGTGGGGCTACTATAAGGTGGGTGCATAACTGGTTGGATAACCGTTCTCAGAGAGTTATCAATGGTTCACAGTCATGCAATAAGGGCATCACAAGTAGAGTTCCACAGAGAACAGTTTTGGGACTTGTTCTGTTCAATATCTTAATCTACAATTTAGATGATGGCATAGAAAGACCATTTATAAAGTCTGCAGATGATGCCAAGCTGGGAGAGGTTGCAAATGTTTTGGAAAATAGGGTCATAATTCAAAATGATCTGGACAAACTGGAGAAATGGTCTGAGGTAAAAAGGATAAATGTATTCAACAAGGATACATTCAAAGTATTCCACCTTAGGAAGGAACAGTTTCACACATACAACGTGACTATTTAGGAAGGAATACTGCTGTGTTGAGGGGCACTATTTGAATCAGGGGAGGTGGATGGGCGCAAGCCCACAGATACCTGATTTGATGGATGAGGGAGGACCATATCTTGGCGATATGTTATCCAAGAACCAGCAGAAGCAAGCTCGGTGTCTTGTGGAAGCGTTCCAGAAAACCATGACAACATATAGATAATTGATAATTAAAGCTAGATAATTTCATGGAGGTTAGGTCCATAAAAGGCTATTAGCCAGGGGATAAAATGGTGTCCTTGGCCTCTGTTTGTCAGAGGCTGGAGAGGGATGGCAGGAGACAAATCGCTTGATCATTGTATTCGGTCCACCCTTTCTGGGGCACCTGGTGCTGGCCACTGTCGGCAGACAGGATACTGGGCTAGATGGACCTTTGGTCTGACCCAGTACGGCCGTTCTTATGTTCTTATGTTCTAACATGCTCTGGCTGGATTCCGGTGGTGTCCCATACCATCCAGATCATTTCAGGCCACGTGGTCCGGGAAAGTAATTGCTCCCTCCCATGACACATGAGGGAAGTAGTTGAGCAAGAGGTACAAACAATAGTGGAGCTCAGGGTAATCAAATGTTCACAGAGCCCCCTGGTGCTTGTGCCGAAGCCGGATGGGAGCATCCGGTTCTGCATAGACTTCTGGAAAGTGAACACCATCTCCAAATTCAATGTGTATCCAATGCCTCAAACGGAAGAACTTCTAGACTGCCTGGGGACTGCCAATTTTATCATAACCCTCGATCTCACAAAGGGTTACTGGTAGATTCCCCTGAATCGAGGGTCGTGGGAGAAGACGGCGTTTATTACCCCCTCGGGACTATTCCAATTTGTCAGGATGCCCTTCGGCCTCCATGGGGCTCCCGCAACCTTCCAGCGGATGATGGATCATCTGCTTTCTGCCCACATGGAATATGCTGCAGCCTATATCGATGATGTAATTATTTATAGCTGGGATTGGGAAGAACATTTATTACAAGTAGCAGTGGTCCTGCGGACCTTCCAAGATGCAGGCCTCACAGCCAATCCGAAAAAGTGCTAGATTGGATGGCAAGAGACCACGTATCTAGACTACCGTTTGGGATGGCGCCTCATCTGTCCCCTGGTGGGGAAAGTTGAAGCAATCCAGACGTATCCAGTACCCACCACTAGGAGGAAGGTGTGGCAGTTCCTACGACTAGCCAGGTAGCCGGGTACTATCCCCTTTGTCCTGCAGTTCGCAGCAATCACAGCTCCCTCTCATCGCTCTCCTCGCCAAATATAACCCACAAAGGTTATATTTGATGGTCGATGGAGTGCGAGATAGCATTCCAGACCCTCAAGAATGCCTTATGTAAGGAGCCTGTCCTATTTAGCCCCGACTTTGACTGGCCTTTATGGTCCATACCAATGCCTCAGACATGGGGTTAGGAGTGGTGCTCTCACAAGAGACAGATGGGGAAGAACACCCCCATTCTCTACATTAGCCGGGAGTTGTTTCCCCAAGAGCAGAAGTACTGGGTTATTGAGAAAGAGGCTTTGGCCATAAAATGGAGCATCAAGGCACTGTGCTATTATCTCCTTGGAGACTTTTATTTTGATCACAGACCATGCCCCTCTAAAGTGACTACATAACATGAGGAACACAAATGCCTGTATAATGAGATGGTACCTGACCCTGCAACAATATGTCTTCACCATCCAGCACAGGTCGGGAAAGAAGACTGCCAATGCGGACGCTCTGTCCTACCTAGGGTAAGATCATGGAGCCAGTCCCAAACACTGGGCACTGGACTTAAGGGTGTGTTTTTAGTGGGGCAAAGTGGCTGCCCACTGAGCTGGACGAGGAGAAGCCCTTCTGTCAGCCCTCCTGAGCCGAGACTGAACCCTCACATCACATGACCAGAAGTCAGGAGGTGTGGCCACAGCTATAAAAGGCCAGATCAGGAGCTCAGTGGGGGCCTGTCCAGAAGAGGAACCAGACAACTGCTCTGTGTCCCCACTGGCTGGGAGGCTGAGAACTGGCCTGGACCACGGTGCCTGCAGAAGCCTGGGGAATGGCCTAGACCCCCGGGACCATAGCTGAATCTACTGATCCCCAACACCCAGTGAACCTGCTGGAGAACCAAATATGCACAGAGGGGGAGAACAGAAGTGAACCAGGGATAGCTGACCACAGTTTGGCTGAGCCAGAGCTGGGATCAGCGTGTTGCGGTCTGGATCCCTGCTGACCGAGCAGCAGACCGTTCTGCTGCTGTTAGGGCCCTGGGCTGAGACGCAGTGGAGTGGGCGGTTCTGCGTCCCACTGCCACCTAAGTGTCAGTCTTCTCCCTTCCCCACTTCAGGCCAACTATCTGAGATTGTTGGATCTCTGCCCAAGCAAGGAGACCCGACTATTTGCTTGCTTTGCTGCTCCATCCTGAACCAGGGCCTGGGCCACTAGATTCTGATGGTTTGTTTGCTTTGCTGCCCCGCCCTGAGCCAGGGCTCAGGCCTTACTATTCACTTGCTGCCTGCCTTGAACCAGAGCTCGGACTATTGACTGTTTGTTGCTGCACTGCCCTGAATCAGGACCTGGGCGTCTAACTACCTGAACTGGTTTATTACCCCCACTGAACTGAGCTGATCATCGGCACGAGACCCAGGACTTAAAGGGGCTCCTTGGACTGAGGTGCAGCAGCCGCCCACTGACCCGGAAGAGGAGGAGCCCCTCTGTGAGCCCCGACTAGTTACATGCTGAAAGAGATAAAAAGTTTTATCATCATTCTGGGCTGAATTAAAAGGAGTATTGCAATCAAGACACAAGTAGTAATTCTTCCACTCTAAAGTACGCTGATTAGGCCTCAACTAGAGAATTGTGTTTCTTCAGGAAAGATGTGGAGAAATTGGAGAAGTTCCAGAGAGGAGCAACAAAAATTATTAAAAGTCAAGAAAACATGATCTATGAGGGATGACTGAAAGAATTGGGGTTGTTTAGCTAGAAAAGAGAAGACTCAGAAGGGGCATGATAATAGCTTTCAAATAACTAAATGGGTGTTACAAGGAGGAGCTGTTATTCTCCTTAACCACTGAGGATAGGATAAAAAAGCAATGGGCTTAAATTGCAGCAAGGGAAGTTTAGGTTGGACATTAGGAAAAACTTCTTAACTGTAAGCTGTAAGCTAGTTAAGCGCTGGAATAATTTGCCTAGAGAGGGTGTGGAATCTCCATCACTTGGAGATTTTTAAGAGCAGGCTAAATAAACTTCTGTCAGGGGTGAACTAGATGGTGTTTGATCCTGCCGTGAGTGCAGGGGATTGGACTTGATGACCTCTTGAGGTCCCTTTCGGTTCTAGTATTCTATGAAAAAAATTTAGAGACTAAAAGTCCACTCAGTCCAGTTTCTTGTTCAGCCAATCAAGTTTTTTTTTTTTTTTTACATTTGCAGGAGATAATGCTGCCCACTTCTTGTTTACAATGTTACCTTAAAGTCTGAAAAAGTGTTTGCATGGAACTGTTGTAGCTGGCATCGCAAGATATTTACATGCCAGATGCACTGAAGATTCTTACGTCCCTTCAGGATTCAACCACCCCTTGCAGATGATGGGTTCTGCTCTGTAACAATCCAAAGTAGTGCAGACCAACACATGTTCATTTTCATTATCTGAGTCAGATGCCAGCAGAAAGGTTGATTTTATTTTTTTGGCAGTTTGGGATTTGGTTTGGAGTTTGTTGTTTCTGCATGGGAGTGTTTCTCTTTAAAGACTTCTAAAAGCATGCTTCACGCCTTGTCCCTCAAATTTTGGAAGGCATTTCAGATTCTTAAACCTTGGGTTCAGTGCTGTAGCTATCTTTAAAAAACTTTTATCAGTACTCTCTTTGCATTCTGTCAACCTGCAATGAAAGTGAAGCATGTCCTCTAGAATGGTGGCTGAACCACGCAGGGGTATACGGATATTTAAGAATACCTGATATCTAAATAGCTTGCAATACCAGCTACAAAAGTCCCATACAAATGCTTGTTCTGGCGACACTGTAAATAAGAAGTGGGCAGCATTATCTCCTCTAAACAAATTATTTTGTCTTAGCAATTGACTGAGTGCAAATATTTGTAATAAAAAATAAAGTGTGCAGCATACACTTTGTATTCTGTGTTGTAACTAAAATTACTATATTATAAAATGTAGAAAACTATCCAAAATATTTATTAAATTTCAATTGATATTCTTTTGTTGATAGTGTGATTAAAACTGTGAATAATCACAATTAATTTATTTTGGTTAATCATGTGCACTAATTGTGATTAATCCACAGCCCTACTGAGGAAGTGGGTCTGGCCCACGAAAGCTCATCACCTAATAAACCAACTTGTTAGTCTTTAAAGTGCTACATAGTCCTGTTTTTTGTTTCTACTTAAAAGGGATCTGTTTTAAATGTGCTATTACAGTAAACCCTTGCCATTCGTGGTGGATGCATTCCTGGCACCACCGTGAATGGCGAAATCCATGAATACTGGAAGCGGTGGCTCCTGGCTGCAGCGGTGAGCTCACCGTGGCTCCCATCCCTGAGGTGAGCTCCCTGCATCTCCCAAACTCATCATGGCTGTCAGCAACCGCAGGGGCAAGAGTCACGGTGAGCTCCCAGAATCTTCCAGCTGCCACTGTCAATGTGGGGGGAGGCAACAGGCCCACCTCCCCCGGAGCTGTGTCCCCTCTTAGGCTGGGTGATGGGATGCATTGGGGGATGAGAGAGACCCGCAATATGCAAAATTGTGAAGAGCAATTCTGTGAATTGCGAGGATCACCTGTATGGACTTGGGCTTCTCATAATCAGAATTTGTCAAATGCCTGTTCTCTATAATGTGGGAATATGTCCAACTGACAGGAAACCAAATCTGCATCAGGGTTTTCAAATGCTGATTACTTTTAACACTAGCAGCAGTGCCCATGGCACAGGCACAATAATAATGCTGATTTTTAGGAGGAGCCAAAAATAATCCATCTTCTGGTTATGAATGCTGAATGTCAATGCCAACCAGACCCAATCTATAGAACTGTTAGATTTTCTCTGTTACTCACTGTGTAACAGCAGTGCTCATTAATGACGACTCTGTTAGAAAAGGTTTCATTGTAGGCCTCTATGTGCAAAGTTCGATCTTGTCTGTTCAAGGAGTTCTTCTGGACAAAGTAAACATAATCTACTCCTGCAATCTGAGAAAGATTACCACAGATTTTGTTAAAGATTTCAATTTTTGTGGGTTGGTATAAAAAAATTAGGATAAAAACCATATTAAAATTATTTAGTTACCCTTTTCAATAATCGTGGTGCATCTATATCCAGTTTACAACGCCTTTCGATCACATGAATAGCTCCATCTTCACTCTTGAATTCATTCACAATATCACTAGCTACAAACATTGGGATTAGAGGACATGTAGGAAATCTTCTTTCATATGCCTACGAAGATAGAGAGGAAGAAAGAACAAAAGCTTAATCAAGAATAATTCTACGGACTATACAAATTCTGTCACTCCTGCAAGCTTTTTCTTCAGACACTGCTGCGTTTACAAATGCCGGCCAGCCATCATACTGATTTCATCCTTTTGGTAGGAACAGCAGGAGTCTTTCATCTCCACTTTTTTGCAATTACTACCAGAGCTGGCACTGCCAAGAAACAGATTGGCTTCAAGACAGCAAGTTTCATAGCAAATCAAGTATTAGAGCGTTTCATGTATTGTTCTGCTTGCAATGCATGGTAAATTTTGACCTAAACAGAACACAGGAAGCATTTTTTTCAGGGAAGAGGATGACAATGGGCATTGATCACTCTCCCTTTAACAACAGGAACATCAAGTCTTTACGAGACTCTGTTATCATAAGAATACCTGAACACTTTCCATAACAGCATATTTACATACCAACACTCGTGATTTAACTCAAATTATGATCATGTGCTTTTGCTAATCTTGCAAGTTTGGGCTGGACAGGAGTTTATTTTACAAGATAAATAATACACCCTGCAGGTTCAGAAGGGTGCCTTTTAAACAAGGAAACACTTTGCACAGATGCTTTCAATTTACATTTTTGTTGCTGAGATGAAGCTTCTTCGACCTTACTCCCTATGCAATTTTTAACTATTTAAAAAGTATATTTTAGATAGTTTTCCTTCTTCCCATATCCCTATTTTCAGATTGTTGACTTCCATTTCCATTTGAGTCAAAGTGTAGCTGTCTTCCAAGGCCCACCTATTTAACAATGTTCTCTTGCTAGAAGACCAGAGACAAGGAAACACTAATATAAAGAAAGAAAACAGGAAAGAAATATTATGACTTATTTTTTGGCTTACACAAAGGGATATGTCAAGCCTTCTGCTACTGCAAATATTTTCCAAAGAAAGTTTCTCTAACTGAATGAGTGCTTCAACTCACAGAACACTTGCGACCCCATCAGAAAACACATGCGGACCATGTGACATCCTCATATTGTGTGGATGCAACTGAAAGAGTTGCATCCATGGCTCACAATGGTAAATGGGTTACCATGCCTTAACAAGTCATTACCCTTATCTACTTGAGCCTGTTACACCTTTGTACAGAAGACCCTGTACATTTTACAGTTAGCAGTTAGTCTTTGCTCTCGCCAAACAATACATCTAATTGTTTTTTGTAATTGGTCATTAGTGTTACTCAGTTATAAGTGGGGCTGAATGCTGCCCTATACCAAGAAGAGTAAATAGCCTTAAAAATAAGTTGATAAACATTTACCATCTTTTTGCATTGCTTCTTTCATAAATTCCCTTTTACATTATTGTAAATTACAAATTTATACAGAAAATTATTTTTCTACTGTTCCATCTCTTCAGTTTATTTTAAATCTATTATGTGCCACTAATTAGGTTTAAAGCACTTTTACTTCTGGGCCTCTTTGCTGCATCATGTTAATTTCTGACTTCATCCCTTAAGATGCAACCTTTCTTTAATTTTCTGGTGTTGAACACACAGTGCAAAAGTACAGGATTATCTGCTTTGATGTTCCAAAGTTTTACTGAATGGCAAGCAAAGAGATTCGCTGATGAGTATTTGTTCTACTTCTACTGAAAATGAACACTGAACTAACTGACTTTATTCAATATGGAAAGGAACAAAATAATCAGCTCCTGGGAGTTGGCAAGCTGAGTGCTCACAAGAACAGAACACTCACAGGCTTCAGACAGATTAACAGTAACAAAGGATACTTTCTTTTGTAAGGAATGTACAGACACACTACTACGGATTGTTCTCAGTCATTTTTGTTTATAGAATCATAAAATCATAAGGCTGGAAGAGACCTCAGGAGGTCACTGAGTCCAAGCCCCTGCCCAAAGCAGGACCAATTCCAACTAAATCATCCGAGCCAGGGCTCTGTCTGATTCCAGCACCTCCCTAGGTAACACATTCCAGTGCTTCACCACCCTCCTATTAAAATACTTTTTCCTATATCCAACCTAGACCTCCCCCACTGTAACTTGAGACCATTGTTCCTTGTTCTGCCATCCGTCACTACTGAGAACAGCCTCTCTCCATCCTCTTTGGAACCTCCCTTCAGGAAGCTGAAGGCTGCTATCAAATTCCCCCTCACTCTTCTCTTCTGCAGACTAAATAAACCCAAATCCCTCAGCCTCTCCTCGTAGGTCATGTGCTCCAGCCCCCTAATCATTTTGGTTGTCCTCCGCTGGACACTCTCCAATGCGTCCACATCCTTTCTGTAGTGGGGGACCCAGAACTGGACGCAATACTCCAGATGTGGCCTCACCAGTGCCACATAAACGGGAACAATCACTTCTCTAGATCTGCTGGCAATGCTCCTTCTAACGCAACCTAATATTCCATTTGCCTTCTTGGCTACAAGGGCATACTGTTGACTCATATCCAGCTTTTCATCCACTGTAATCCCCAGGTCCTTTTCTGCCGAACTCCTACTTAGCCAATCGGCCCCCAGCCTGTAACAATGCTTGGGATTCTTCTGTTGAACCTCTTCAGATTTCTTTTGGCCCAATCCTCTAATCTGTCTAGATCACTCTGGACCCTATCCCTGCCCTCCAATGTATCTACCTCTCCCCCTAGCTTAGTATCATCCGCAAACATGCTGAGGGTGCAATCCATCCCTTCATCCATTAATAAAGATGTTGAACAAAACTGGCCCTAGAACTGATCCTTGGGGCACTCCACTTGAAACCGACCGCCAGCCTGATGTTGAGCCGTTGATCACTACCGTTGGGCCCGACAATCTAGCCAGCTTTCTAACCTCCTTACAGTCCATTTATCCATTTAGGGTGTTTTCATTGCTTTAAATTACACACAACATCCAA
This sequence comes from Rafetus swinhoei, assembly GCA_019425775.1. Classification (NCBI taxonomy): domain Eukaryota; kingdom Metazoa; phylum Chordata; order Testudines; family Trionychidae; genus Rafetus; species Rafetus swinhoei. The sequence continues at coordinate 8,767,168 of CM033438.1, forward strand.
TGTATTCCTTTAATACAGGGCTATTCAACTTTTGAAGCCCCGGGGGCCACAATTATACTCACAACACATGCCGAGGACCGCGACTTAATTGTAGTTACTTAGACATGCAAATATATGCAAATAGAGTCTGTCACACTTATCTCCATTTCCATTTATCTCTGCAAAAGTGAATTCCTTCTCCCAAACAGGGTTGAAAACCTGGTGTTCATCCAACAGGCATCTCTTCTTTGTTGCCATTTTTAATGCTTCTTATTCAAAAGAAAATTGTATACCAGTGTTTTGGGTGCTTAGCTTGAAGCTTCAAGATGTGCGTTTTTTGGAGTGATTTTACTGTAAAAAGAAAAGTTTCCAAGCCAGAGAGCTCCAACCTGCGGCGGGTGGGGAGCTGGGCGAGTCAGGCCGGACACAAGAGGCAAAAAAGGACAGGTGCCTGGGAGCCCCGTCCTGGATTCCCAAAGGGCTGATGTCCTCACATGGCTGCCCGGCCATGGCGCTGGACCCAAACATGGCCAGTGTGATCCAGTCATCACCTCTGAGGCACTGCCCACAAGACTAAGCAGCCTGCACTTCCCACAATTCCCTGGCGCTCCCGGCACCTGCTCCCTAGGGGCTAGACACACTGACACCCTGTATCCGTCTGTTCCAGCCATCCTGTCCACTTGTGTCTTTCAATGCTCATTCCACCTGGGAGACACCTCGCTGTTGTGGAGCATGCTCCCAGTGGAGACCATGTTCAAAGGATCCCACCCGCGGGCTGCATGTTGAGCCCCACGTAAACACAAATGACACCACGGGCTGCAAACAAATGGGCCGTGTGCCGCTGTAATACATGGCAACAATACAGCCCTCTCTTAGGAACAAAGTATTAATTGGCAAACCACACAAAATATTTAATATTATTCTGACTTAAAACCACAAAGGCAAGAGTTAAGGACTAGCAAGTCATCTTAAACTTCTCTTCTACACTGAAAGCCAGGGAGAACACCACTGACAGAAATCTGCAAATCTTGTCTCATCCTAGTCTAGTCAAACAAAAACCAATATATTGATATCAGCATCAGATTGGGAGACAAACTGAAACTTGAAAAGCATCTACATGGTATAACTACACCAAAATCCAGCCAAAAGGATAATCAAAATATAGGTCTGGTTAAAATAGGAGACCAAGATTACAGTTTGGAAGACACAAAAAGGGAGATACCATCAGAGGAAAACAGGAGAAAATAAATAAAAAATACAGCCTTTTTACTAAAAATCTATTAGGTATAGTTTTTCCCAGTGTTTCGTGGTGATTTGAGCCAGGTTTGTGTGCATATGCTTCATTATTCTGATAAACAGAGTCAATATAAATACAGCACAAGATAGCACAGTTAAGTTACACCTATAAGGTAGAAAATTAATCTTTACTAATTAAGTTAATTGTTGCATATTTTCTTGTCAGAATTTCACTTTACAAGCCAGCCTGGTGTGGGGGATACCGGCTTCTCCCCAGGGCCGGCCTAGGCTGGAGGAAAGTGGTCAGTCACACTGGCTGCCTGTCAGCTTCTACCTGGGGGCCTTTAGGCCACTAGTGCAATTTACAAAAAGAGCTAGCTGCATGCAACCTTTTAAAAGTTGGCTTGAGGTGAATAATTGGGAAAACACTGCACACAAGTGTTGACATGTGGCAATGCACAAGGGTAAGGAGGTGAAAAAAACAAACAAACCTTCTACCTGGGGCCAGCCCAGGATGGGAAGGGTGGAGCGGCAGGTCCTCGGGGCTGTCCCCTACAATGAGGGCAGTGCTGCCAGGGCGTTGACAGAAGCTCCCCAGGGCCTCCTGAGCCATTCTGCTTTGCCAGGGCCAGGGTGTCAACAGGGCCTGCTTTTAGCAAGTGGTCCTGCTTTTAGCAAGTGGTTGGACTTGACTTCCTGAGGTCTCTTCCAACCCTATGATTCTAAAAATCAAGCAACAGCGTTCTGGCTAAAAGACACAACCATACATCTACACATCCTTCAAAAAAGTTTTAAATCTGGAATTTTGTTGCTCATTGAATCTGTACTTTATAATTTCCTACTAGCCTCTGGAGAACATTTGAATACTCTGACATATTGAGAGGTGGCATTTAAGTTGATGGAACAAACATAATATGGTGAAGCAGCTTGAACTTGAAATGTAATGGTCTTGTTATATTACTCTTTAAACATATCTAAAGAACGTTAATGGCAAGAAAGATACAAAATTCTGTGATAAGAATAATTTAGACCAAAAAAATATAGTATTAAGGTTCCTCTTCCCCAAATGCTTCCCTTGACAATTCACATCTACGGTACAAGTCAAAGGGACTACAGGTACTTCACCTCCAACTTTGCTAGTGTTTCAACACTAAATATACAAACATTTCCTAAGCTACAACACTGGTTTTAAACACATACCACTATTTTTCCAAATCCTGGGGAATGACTAAAAGAAAAAAAAAACTTAAGAAGGCATCAGTGGCAGGTGATAAACGGGGAGGCACTATCTTTTATAATACAAATTCTAACAAAATATCTCAAAACGTGTGGCTACAACTTGAAGACCAATGATGTGGTTCTCTTTTTGTTTAGAGCTTCTGAAGACCAGACCAGATATTAAATGAATGCTCTAAAAACCTTGAGAGGATTAGTCATTTGCTAAGTCCAAAGAGAAAATGGCCCTAGCACAGACAAATTAAATATGCTACAAAATTATATTGGTTTTATTACCATTTTTCCAATCTCTTTCCTACAATCTATTTTATACAAGGCCTTCCATCAGTGGATATCAAGTAATTTATGCGCATACAGGTAATCTGTAACAAAGTTTGATAAGAAGTTACACTGTAATCATCACTATGGTAGCTAAATGTGAATATATGGAAGTGAAACTGGGAAACTGACTGTTTCTTTAGAAATAAAACAGGCAATGTATTCTAAATTCATTCTAAACCAAAAGAGACTTTTTTGGCTTCAGAAGGAGAGAGGGACCTAAAACTGCAAGAACACCATACACTTTAGGAACATTCAAGATAAAACTTAAGACACACTTGCAACACAGGACCACACGTGCAAGCTCACATCTGCAATTTGCATATACAAAACAGATCATCATGTGTTCTCTCACTCTGTGCCCATGCAGACTGAAGTGCTGGCATCTTCCAGGCAACCTGAGGATTCACAACCCAGCCGGACACTGTGGTAGCCTGACAGATTGTACTCCATTTCAGTCTGATCCTGGCTACTCCCGTCTTTCTGCTTTCCATGCTTCAAATGCTAACCATAGGGTAACAGATCATAGAATCAGAGAATACTAGGACTGGAAGGGACCTCGTGAGGTCATCGAGTCCAGTCCCGTGCCCTCATGGCAGGACCCAGTACTGTCTAGACCATCCCTGATAGACATTTATCTAATCTACTCTTAAATATCTCCAGAGATGGAGATTCCACAACCTCCCTAGGCAATTTATTCCAGTGTTTAACCACCCTGACAGTTAGGAAGTTTTTCCTAATGTCCAACCTAAACCTCCCTTGCTGCAGTTTAAGCCCCATTGCTTCTTGTCCTATTCTCAGAGGCCAGGAAGAACAATTTTTCTCCCTCCTCCTTGTGACACCCTTTTAGATACCTGAAAACCGCTCACATGTCCCCTCTCAATCTTCTCTTTTTCAAACTAAAAAAGCCCAATTCTTTCAGTTTTCCTTCATAGGTCATGTTCTCTACACCTTTAATCATTCTTGTTGCTCTTCTCTGCACCTTCTCCCATTTCTCCACGTTTCTTGAAATGTGGTGCCCAGAACTGCACACAATACTCCAACTGAAGCCTAATCAGTGCAGAGTAGAGTGGAAGAACTACTTCTCGTGTCTTGTTCACAACACACCTGTTAATGCATCCTCGAATCATGTTTGCTTTTGTTGCAAAAGCGTCACACCATTGACTCATATTTAGCTTGTGGTCCACTATAACCCCTAGATCCCTTTCTGCCATACTCCTTCCTAGACAATAGCTTCCCATTCTGTATATGTAAAACTGATTGTTCCTTCCTAAGTGGAACACTTCATCCTGTTTACCTCAGACCATTTCTCCAATTTGTCCAGATCATTTTGAATTATGACCCTATCCTCCAAAGCAGTTGCAACCCCTCCCAGCTTGGTATCATCTGCAAACTTAATAAGCGTACTTTCTATGCCGATATCTAAATAGTTAATGAAGATATTGAACAGAACCGGTCCCCAAACAGATCCCTGCGGAACCCCACTTGTTATACTTTTCCAGCAAGATTGTGAACCATTAACTACTCCTCTCTGAGAATGGTTATCCAGCCAGGTATGCACCCACTTTATAGTAGCCCCATCTAAGTTGTATTTGCCAAGTTTATTGATATCATGCGAGACAGTATCAAATGCCTTACTAAAGTCTAGGTATACCACGTCCACCGCTTCTCCCTTATCCACAAGACTTGTTATCCTATCAAAGAAAGTTAGATTGGTTTGACATGATTTGTGATTTACAAATCCATGCTGGCTGTTTCCTATCACCTTATTATCTTCCAAGTGTTTGCAGATGATTTCCTTAACTACTTGCTCCATTATTTTTCCTGGCACAGAAATTAAACTGACTGGTCTGTAGTTTCCAGGGTTGTTCTTATTTCCCTTTTTATAGATGGGCACTAATATTTGCCCTTTTCCAGTCTTCTGGAATCTCTCCTGTCTTCCATGATTTTCCAAAGATGATAGCTAAAGGCTCAGATACCTCCTCTATCAGCTCCTTGAGTATTCTAGGATGCATTTCATCAGGCCCTGGTGACTTGCAGACATCTAACTTTTCTAAGTGATTTTTAACTTGTTCTTTTTTTATTTTATCTTTTAAACCTATCCCCTTCCCACTAGCATTCACTATGTCAGGCATTCCTGCATCAGGCTTCTCGGTGAAGACCGAAACAAAGAAGTCATTAAGCATCTCTGCCATTTCCAAGTTTCCTGTTACTGTTTCTCCCTCCTCACTGAGCCATGGGCCTACCCTGTCCTTGGTCTTCCTCTTGCTTCTAATATATTTATAGAATGTCTTCTTGTTTCCCTTTATGCCTGTAGCTAGTTTGCGCTCGTTTTGTGCCTTTGCCTTTCTAATCTTGCCCCTGCATTCCTGAATTGTTTGCCTATATTCATCCTTTGTAATTTGTCCTAGTTTCCATTTTTTATATGACTCCTTTTTTATGTTTAGATCAGGCAAGATCTCCTGGTTAAGCCAAGGTGGTCTTTTACCACATTTTCTATCTTTCCTACGCAGCAGAATAGCTTGCTTTTGGGCCCTTAATAATGTCCCTATGAAAAACTGCCAACTCTCTTCAGTTGTTTTTCCCCTCAGTCTTGCTTCCTATGGGACCTTATCTACCAGCTCTCTGAGCTTACCAAAATCTGCCTTCCTGAAATCCATTGTCTCTAATTTGCTGTTCTTCCTTCTACCGTACCTTAGAATCACGAACTCTATGATTTCATGTTCACTTTCACCCAAGCTGCCTTCCACTTACAAATTCTCAATCAGTTCCTCCCTATCTGTTAAAATCAAATCTAGAACAGTTTCCCCTGCTAGTAGCTTTTTCAACCTTCTGAAATAAAGGAGGAGATGAAGCTGAGAAAAATAATATTATCCCGTGGCAAACAGGCCAGGATGGTTCATCCTCTTAGCATTCACCTCACCAATAAACACCTTAAAAACAGGCTTACTTTTTCAGGTTAACCTGCACAAAAGAGCAAATTCCTTAGCTTCCTTTACATCAGTGGTCACCAACCAGTAGATCAGGATCTACCGGTAGATCTTGGAGCCTCTGAAAGGTGATTCCCACTGATTTGGCTAGCTATCAAGCGCTGGCACTTTAGTTGTCCCTCTACCTGCTGTCATGCTGCTCCTGCCCTCTGCCTTGATGCTGCTCCCCTGGGAGCCTCCTGCTTGCTGTGCAGGATGTGGAAGGGAGAAGAAGGGGGGTGCTGATGTCCACCCACTTCTGTACCCTATTTCCACACAGAGAGAAGGGGATAAAGGGAGCTTGGCAATGCAAATCTCTGTTACTCTCACACACTGTCTCTGTCATTCTCACAAACACACACTGACCTTCACACTCACCTCCCAACCCAACGCATATGTGGGGGGTTGTTGTTACTTCTTTTACTGCTTGCAAAGTGTGTTATTTTAGGTTTTTTACTGGTCTGTGCATTTCATAATTTTCATTTCTCTCTTATGCTTACATTTAAATCTTTGAGTAGCGAGTTCTAAAATGCCTAACAACCTGAAGTGGCTGGAATCATTATCCCTATGGTAATCACTGCTCCTGGAAGTGGCTAGCACATCCCTGCAGCCCCTGAGGAATAGCAGGGGGTCTGCACATGCTGTCCTTGCCTGCAGACATCACTCCTGCAGCTCCCATTGAAACGTGGCCAGTAGAAGCTGTGGGCTTACTGCCTGTAGATGAAGGCAGCACATGGCACCATGAAGCCATTGCTGTACATGCCAGCTGCTTTCAGAGGTGGTGCAGGGCCAGGGCAGGAGTAAACCTGCCTTAACTCTACTGTTCCACAACTGAGAAGTTGTCTCAGTTGAATGGTGCCCAGCCAGAGCCTACTTCCTGAACCCCTGTCCCAGTCCTGAACCTCCTCCTGCATCCAGCCTCCTGCCCCAGACATGGGTCCCCCTGCACCCAAACTCCTTCCCAAAGCTTGCACCTTGAACTCCCTCCTGGACACCAAGCCCCACCCTGGGCTAAACCCGGGGCCCCTCCTACCATCTGAACTCCTTGGCCCAAGACCAGAGCCTGCACCCCAACCCCCTATCCCATCCTGGTGAAAGTGAGTGAGGATGGGGGAAGAAGGGGGATTGAGTGAGCAGGGTGAGGCCTCAGAGAAGGGGTGGAGCAGGGGCAGGGCCTCAGCCTCAAAGAAGGGGCGGGAAGGAAGTGGGGCAAGGGTAATTGGTTTTGAGGTAGATCTTACATTGCACCTAAATTGAAAAAGTGATCTTGTGCTTAAAAAGGTTGGACACCACTGCTTTACATATATATGTCCATTCTCATACTCTTTTCTACTGGCGACAAAACAGCAACATTTGAAGCCAACAGCCATACTTAAGTGAAGGGGAGGAGGTTACTCACCTTCCTGTAACTGACGTTCTTCGAGATAAGCATCCCTGGGGGTGCTCCACATTAGGTGCTGAGTGTCCCAGTGCCTTTAGAGGGATTTTTCTCTAGCAGTGCATTGGGGACCGCGCATGCCTCCCCTGGTGCTATCGTGCATGTGCGCCCCCCCTTTCAGGTCCTTCTTTATCTGGAACCCGGCAAAAGATGTTTTATGTCTTATTACTAAAGTTTTCCGAAGTAGAGGGGAGGAAGGGAGGGTAGTAGAGCACCTCCAGGTACGTTCATCTCGAAGAACGTCAGTTACAGGAAGGTGAGTAACCTCCTCTTCTTCCTCTTTGAGAGGCGTCCTGGGGGGTGCTCCACATCAGGTGACTACAAAGCAATATATTCTATGGCGGTAGGGACTTCAGATCAGGTAAGCACATCGTTTGTAATTCATCTTTCACTAGTTTAGAGTGCTGGAGAGGTCCCTAGGTAAGTGCGTAATGTCTTGCAAAAGTGTTTTCTGATGTCCACGTGGCTGCTTCATATATATGTCCTCCATGGGAACTTTCCTCAGGTAAGCGGTCGAGGTGGCAACCGCTCTTGGGGAGTGTGTTTGGATTGGAATCAGCGGAGGTAAGTCATTTAGCAAATAGCAATGCAGTCTGAGATCCAATGTGATAATCTCTGTGAAGATATTTGTTTTCCCTTGCTGTGATCTGCAATAGAGATGAAGAGTTGTGGAAACTATCTGAAACATTTAGTTCTATGCATATAGAAGGAAAGTGCCCTACTGACGTCTAGAGCGTGCATCTGTGTTTCAAAAGCGTTGGCGTGAGGCTTTGGAAAAAATACTGGTAAGTATATCATTCGATTAAGGTGGAAAGAGGAGTGCACCTTAGGTAAGAATTTAGGATGTGGTCACATGGAGACTTTGTCTTTGAAAAAGATGGTAAAGGGTGGCTCAGCCATGAGGGCCGCCATCTCGCTCACTCTATGTGCTGAAGTTATTGCCACCAGGAAAGCCATCTTTAATGTTAAGTGGTGTAGGGAGCATGTAGCCATAGGTTCAAATGGTGGCTGTGTCAGCACTGTTAATACCATGTGCAGGTCCCATGGTTCTCGAGGGACTGCAATGTCTGGGTATAGAGCCTGTAGACCTTTTAGAAATTGCTTGGTTATCGGGTGTGCGAACACTGTGGTGTCTTCCACTGGTACGTGGAAGGTTGTAATTGCTGCCAAGTGTACTCTGATGGAGCTGAGAAAGAGTTGTGATTGTATGAGGTGTAGTAAATATTCTAAAATTGCAGGGAGCGGAGCGTCTTGTGGTGGTATATTACGGGAGGTTGCCCAGTGTGTGAAGCGGGTCCATTTATTAATGTATGTTTTTCTTTTTGCAGGAATCCTGCTTTGTAATAGGACATCACACACCTGTTGGGAGCACTGTAGTTCTATGCCCATGAACCACTGAGGTACCACGCCTTGAGGTGGAGTGTTGGGAATTGAGGGTGGGGAGACATGATTCCCAATTAGTTTAGAATGTTTGTATTGTGTGGGAGCATGATTGTGTGGGGACGTGCCATCCTGTGTAGGAGGGGAAACCACGGTTGGTGAGGCCAACAAGGAGCAATGAGGATGACTTTTGCTTTGTCCCTCAGTGTTTTTATGAGGACCTTGTTGAGGAGGGGAAACGGGGGAAATGCATAAAGCAGGGGTGCACTCCATGTTAGAATGAGAGCATCCCCGAGGGACTGTTTCCCCATGCCAGCCTTGGAGCAATACATTGGGCATTTTTTGTTGGCTCTGGTGGCGAATAGGTCTATGTATTGGAAGCCCCATTGGCTGAATATGTTGTTCAGGACTGTGTAATTGAGTTCCCACTCATAGTCCCGCAGTAGGGCTCTGCTGAGGGTGTCCGCTGTTGAGTTGAGGACCCCAGGGAGGTAGCATGTCTTGGGCTAGACACCAGTTCCAAAGCACAATGGCTTCCTTGCACAGAGTCTGTGATCGAGTGCCGCCTTGCCTGTTTATATAAAACATGCTTGCCGTGTTGTCCGTATATATTCTGATATGAATCCCAGTGGTATGGGGGAGTAATTTTTGGCATGCTAGGCGAACTGCCCTGAGTTCGAGGATGTTAATGTGAAGAATGCGGTCCGTTGAGGACCACAGGCCTTGTGCTGTTCAGCCTTTCATATGAGCGCCCCCATCCAGTGAGCGAGGCATCTGTAGGGATGACTATTGTGGGTTCTGGACTTTGAAAGGGTATGCCTGTGCAGAGGTTGGATGATTTTGTCCACCATTGTAGGGATGCCTTTACTACACGTGGGACTGTTAGCATTTTGGTCATGTGATGGACGTACGGTTTGTATTCGAGTCAGAGCCAGCCTTGGAGACATCTCATAAATAGTTGTGCATTGGGCACCATGGGGATGCACGATGCTATGGGACCTAAAAGTTGTAGGCAGTTGTGAGCTGTTACTGAGGGCATCTCTTGGGGCTTATCTAGACTACACTAAAGTGTTGAAAGAGGAATATGCAAATTCCACGGGAATTTGCATATCTTCTTCTGAAAGTAGTTTAGATGCTGCTTTTTTGACGAATCCCCCCCCCCCCCATCAAAAAGCCGCGTAAACCTAATTTTTTGAGGAAGAGCTGCTTTTTGACCCAGGGGGGGAGGGGTTCGCGCCAAAAAAGCCACGTCTAAACTACTTTCACTTTCGAGGCTCCGTTTTTAAAAGTGAGATCGGAAGAAGATATGCAAATTCCATGGGAAGATAGCAAATTCCTCTTTCAACACTTTAGTGTAGTCTAGATAAGCCCTTGGAGAGATTGTGCCAGTTGACTGATGTGGATGAATCTGTCTTTAGGCAGAGAGGCCCTGGCTGTGATGGAATTGAGACGGGCCCCAATAAATTGGATGGCTTGGGTAAGCGTGAGCTTTGATTTGCCATGGTTTACAAGGAGTCCTAAAGAACGAAGGCACCTTAGGACTGTGAGGGTATGCTGGTGGCACTCGTGTTTGGTCCTTGCTTTGATAAGGCAATCATCTAAGGTAAGATAGATAGTGACTCCACATTTCCTGAGGTGAGTGGCGATGACTGCTAACACCTTGGAAAATACCCTGGGTACCATGGAGAGTCCGAAGGGTAGGACCATGTATTGGTAATGTTGGAGACCAAAGGTAAAACAAAGGAAACGTCTGTGAGTCAGTCGTATCAATATATGGAAGTATGCATCTTGTAAGTCGAGAGACCAAAACCAGCTGCCAATCTCCAGAGCTGGGATACTGGTGGCCAGAGTGACCATTCTGAATCTCTGTTTTCTTATATATTTGTTTAGCAATCTAAGATCAAGGTTTGGTCTCCACCCGCCTGTCTTCTTTTCTACGAGGAAACAGTGTGAGTAAAAACCAGTTCTGTGGAACTCTGGGGGAACTGATTCTATGGCACCTAGTTGGAGCAGGTGATCTACCCCTTGTTGTAATATGGTCTAGTGAAAGCGATCCCTGAAAAGGGAAGGGGTGGGTGGGTGGAGGGAGAGGAAAGGTATAGTGTAACCTAAGGAGATAGTTTGTATTACCCACTTGTCAGAGGTAATAGTTTTCCAGTCTTGTAGAAATGGTAACAAACGAAAGTATAATAGTTTTGATACATTTTGAACTTCTGGGGTGAGTGATGTGGTTTTCGGTCTCTTGACTGCTGTTTCAAATTTGCTTAGTGGGTTGGGACCAGCGGCTGGGGTTGTGATTCTGAGGACGTCGTCTTTGTTGTCTATTTCGCCCGTGCTGTTGGTATGGCAGGTGATCTTGCCTCTGGTAATGATAAATGGGTTGTGGGTACCTTCTCACCATTGAACGGGAGATCTTCCACCGATGGTTGGACTTGGCAGGGAAAAGCAGAAGAGTTAAACCATGAGGCTCATCTCATAGACACAGCTGTGGCCGTTGTCCTTGTGGCTGTATCTGCTATGTTAAGTGCGGCTTGCAACGCTATGCATGACACCGTTTGCCCTTCAGAGACGATAGCTTTGAATTGTGTCTTTTTATTTTTGGGGATATCTTCAGTTAAAGTGTTAAGTTTTGCATAGTTGATAAAATCATATTTGCTGAGTAAAGCAGCGTAATTCGCTACTCTCATTTGAAGTGTAGCCGAAGTATAAACCTTTTTGCCGAATGAGTCCAATCTTTTATTGTCCTTCTCTGATGGAGTGGATTGGTTCTGTTGTTTATTTCTCTGCTGTGCAGCATCCACTATAAAGGAATTGGGTGGAGGGTGTGTAAAAAGAAATTCAAAGCTCTTGAGGGGGACACAGTATTTCTGATTTCATGATTTTTGCATGTAGATGGGATGGAGGCAGTTGTTTGCCACAAAGTTTTAGAGGGTTCAAGCATGGTTGGATTGATAAATTATGCTATCTTTGCGGATGAAGTCAACTGGAGGATGTTGGTGAGTTCATGGTGAGAGTCCTCAACTTCCTCCATAGGGATATTCAAATAATTTGCGACTCTTTAAAAGAGATCTTGAAAAGAGGAAACCTCATCTATGTTATTAGAGGATGGTGGTAGGATTGAGTCATATAAGCCTGTGACTCAGCGACCAGGGAGCTTGCGAACAGGAACTGCTAACAAGGAGTTTGGAGAGGGAGTTCTCCAGGTAAAAGAGGAGTAAAAACGGGACCCTTGTGGTAAGTGGCTGTCTGGAGTGTGTATTTGTGTGGGGGGGAGTTATTTGCTGTGTGCTGAGCTTGTGTTTGTCTGTTTGGTTGGTTTGTTTGTTTGCTTGAAGGAGCTTCTAAAAGGTTTGAAATCTAGAAGCCTCTGTTAATTGGCTGAGCCTCAGTCAGGGGGAGGGGCTACCAGAGCTATATAAGCCTGTGACTCAGCGACCAGGAGCTAACAGGAACTGCTAACAGGGAGTTTGGAGGAGGGAGGTTAGAGGGGGAGGGTAGAGGGCACTAGTGACTTCTGGCCTTCTTTAAAACATAACTCTTATAATAATCTATATCCCAGAGGTTTAAAAAGAATCCCAGTTTATACTTAAACTTATTTATTAGAAAAATGGACAGAAGCCCAGCAGCAGAGTGGGGGCTATTCTGTTTATTGCGTCGAGTGTAACATGTATGATTACCTGCCCTGTGGGCGGGTGGCGATGTGTGCACCGTTGCAAGGAGCTCCTGACCCTCAGAGACCGAGTTCGGGCTTTGGAGGCCAGGGTGGCTGAACTGGAGGAGCTAAGGGAGGTAGAGAGATACGTGGATGAGACTTTCTGGGACACTGTAGTACTGTCCCACCTCCAGTCTGAGAGCCCCAGTGCTCTTAAGGAGGATGAAAGTCTCAAGGGAACAGAGCATTCAATGGGAGCAGAGGGAAACCATCCCGTAGTTGGGACCCTCCTCCCAGAGGATGTTGCGGTATCCTCTCGCACTGAGGATACCTCTGAGGGGAGGGAATGCCAGTTCGGAAGAGGCAGGTGTTAGTAGTGGGTGATTCGATCGTTAGAAACATAGATAGTTGGGTTTGTGATGACCGGGAGAACCGTATGGTCACTTGCCTGCCTGGTGCGAAGGTTATGGATCTCTCGAGGCATCTAGATAGACTTATGTGTAGTGCTGGGGAGGAGCCGGTGGTCGTGGTACATGTAGGTACCAATGACATAGGGAAGGGTAGGAGAGATGTCCTGGAGGCCAAATTTAGGCTGCTAGGAAAGAGACTGAAATCCAGGACCTCTATGGTGGCATTCTCGAAATGCTTCCAGTTCCACGCGCAGGGCCAGGTAGGCAGGCAGAGATTCAGAATCTCAATGCGTGGATGAGACGATGGTGTAGGGAAGAGGGGTTTGGATTTATTAGGAACTGGGGACATTTTTGGGAGAGGGGAGCCTATACAGGAAGGATGGGCTCCACCTAAACCAGGGTGGAACCAGACTGCTGGCACTAAACATTAAAAGGTCAGAGCAGTTTTTAAACTGAGAGATGGGGAAAGCCGATTGGTGTGGAGATGCACGAATCGGAGGGAGACTTCTCTTAGAGGAGAATCCATTGATAGAGATTCTCTAAGCTGTAGTCAGAAAGAGAGGAGGGGAGAGGGCAAACCATGGGCCAGAGCAGACAAACAACCATGTACAAAGGAATCCAATGCATCAGGGAAGGGCAGACAAATAAGCAGTGGCAAATTTTTAAAGTGCTTCTACACAAATGCTAGGAGTCTGACTAATAAGATGGGTGAACTAGAGTACCTAGTATTAAATGAGGAGATTGACATAATAGGCATCACTGAAACCTGGTGGAATGAGGAAAATCTGTGGGACACAATCATACCGGGATATAAAATATATCGAAAGGATAGAGCAGGCCGGGTGGGTGGCGGAGTGGCACTGTATGTGAAAGATAATGTAGAATCAAATGAAATAAAAATATTAAATGAATCAACATGTTCAATAGAATCGCTATGGATAGTAATTCCATGCTCCAAAAATAAGAAATTAGCAGTAGGGATATATTACCACCACCTGACCAGGACAGGGATACTGACATTGAAATGCTGAGGGAGATTAGAGAGGCTACCAAAACAAAGAACTCTATAATAATGGGGATTTTAATTACCCCCATATTGACTGGATACATGTCACCTCAGGAAGAGAAGCGAGATAATATTTCTCAATGGCTTAAATGACTGCTTCTTGGAGCAGCTGGTGCAGGAACCCACAAGGAGAGGCAATTCTCGATTTAGTCCTGAGTGGAGCGCAGGATCAGGTCCAGGAAATAACCGTTACAGGACCGCTGGGAATAGTGACCATAATATAATAACATTCAACATTCCTGTGGTGGGAAGAACCTCAGCAGACCAGCACCCTGGCATTTAATTTCAAAAAGGGAATTACACAAAAATGAGGAGGTTAGTTAAACAGAAATTAAAAGGCACAGTGACTAGAGCCAAATCCCTGCAAGCTGCATGGAAACTTTTAAAGACACCATAATAGAGGCCCAACTTAAATGTATACCCCAAATTAAAAACATAGCAAGAGACCTAAAAAGAGTCACTGTGGCTTAACCACCATGTAAAAGAAGCAGTGAGGGACAAAAGGCATCTTTTAAGAAGTGGAAGTCCAATCCTAGTGAGATAAATAGAAAGGAAACATAAACACTGTCAAATCAAGTGTAAAATGTAATAAGAAAAGCAAAAAAGATTTTGAGGAACAGCTAGCCAAAAACTCAAAAAGAAATAACAAAATGTTTTTAAGTACATTAGAAGCAGGAAGCCTGCTAAAACCTGTGGGTCCCTAGACGATCGAACTATAAAAGGCGCAATCAAGGACGATAAAGCCATGAGAAACTAAATGATTTCTTTGCTTCAGTCTTCACGGCTGAGGATGTTGGGGAGATTCCCAAATCTGCACCGTCCTTTGTGGGTAATGAATCTGAGGAACTGTCCCGGATTGAAGTGTCATTAGAGGAGGTTTTGGAACAAATAGAAAAACTTAATGTTAACAAATCTCCGGGACCGGATGGCATTCATCCAAGGGTTCTAAAAGAACTCAAATGGGAAATTGCTGAACTATTATCTGTGGTTTGTAACCTATCCCTTTAAATCGGATTCCGTACCTAATGACTGGAAGGTAGCCAACGTGACACCAATATTTAAAAAGGGCTCTAGAGGCGATCCGGCAATTACAGACCGGTAAGTCTAACTTCAGTACCGGGCAAATTAGTCAAACAATAGTAAAGAATAAAATTGTGAAGCATGTAGAAGAACATAATTTGTTGGACAAAAGTCAACATGGTTTCTGTAAAGGGAAATCCTGTCTTACTAATCTATTAGAGTTCTTTGAAGGGGTTAACAAACATGGACAAGGGGGATCCAGTAGATATAGTATACTTAGATTTCCAGAAAGCTTTGACAAGGTCCTCACCAAAGGCTCTGTGTAAATTACATGGCCATGGGATAAGAGGGAAGGTCCTTTCTTGGATTGAGAACTGGTTAAAAGACAGGAAACAAAGGGTAGGAATAAATGGTAAATTTTCAGAATGGAGAGGGGTAACTAGTGGTGTCCCCAAGGGTCAGTCCTAGGACCAATCCTGTTCAACTTATTCATAAATGATCTGGAGAAAGGGGTAAGCAGTGAGGTGGTAAAGTTTGCAGATGATACCAAACTGTTTAGGATAGTCAAGACAGAAGCAGACTGTAAGGGACTCCAAGAAGATCTCACCAAACTGAGTGATTGGGCAACAAAATGGCAAATGAAATTTAATGTGATAAGTGTAAAGTAATGCACATCGGGAAAAATAACCCCAACTATACGTACAGTATGATGGGGGCTAATTTGGCTACGACAAATCAGGAAAGAGATCTTGGAGTTATCGTGACAGTTCTCTGAAAACTTCCACACATGTGCAGCGCGGTCAAAAAGGCAAATAGGATGCTAGGTATTATTAAGAAAGGGATAGAAAATAAGACCCAGAATATCTTACTGCCCTGTATAAAACTATGGTACGCCCACATCTTGAATACTGTGTACAGATGTGGTCTCCTCACCTCAAAAAGATATTTTGGCCTTGGAAAGGGTTCAGAAAAGGGCAACTAAAATGATTAGGGGTTTGGAACGGGTCCCATATGAGGAGAGGTTAAAGCGACTGGGACTTCTTCAGTTTAGAAAAGAGGAGACTGAGGGGGGATATGATAGAGGTGTATAAAATCATGAGTGGTGTGGAGAGGGCCGATAAAGAAAAGTTATTTATTAGTTCCCTAAATAGAAGAACTAGAGGACACCAAATGAAATTAATGGGTAGCAGGTTTAAAACTAATAAAAGAAAGTTCTTCTTCACACAGCGTGTAGTCAGCATGTGGAACTCCTTGCCAGAGGAGGCTGTGAAGGCTAGGACTATAACAGAGTTTAAAGAGAAGCTAGATAATTTCATGGAGGTTAGGTCCATAAAAGGCTATTAGCCAGGGGATAAAATGGTGGCCTTGGCCTCTGTTTGACAGAGGCTGGAGAGGGATGGCAGGAGACAAATCGCTTGATCATTGTCTTCGGTCCACCCCCTCTGGGGCACCTGGTGCTGGCCACTGTCGGCAGACAGGATACTGGGCTAGATGGACCTTTGGTCTGACCCAGTACGGCCGTTCTTATGTTCTTATGTTCTTATGCTTCCTACATGCCTGAAATTGAATTTGCATGGGCTAAAGTTGCCGAAGTCAAAATTGGGGAAATATTGGTTTTCACTCTCATTTCTCCCTGTGGACATATGGGGTGATTGCAGGGGTGAGCGAGGTTTCGCCATATGTTTGGTTTTAAATGGCCTCCTTCTATGTTGCTCAGGGCATTGATTGAACATATGCCAGTGTGAGGGGTAAGGCATAGGCGGTGGCATCCAGAGGTAAGGAGCCCAGGGAGCCATTTGTGCTCTGACAAAATCTGGCTGTGCCTGATAATTTGATATCACTGACCCTTCTGTATATGGCTGAGGTGAAAAAACAGCTAAATCCTCTCCCTCGTCCATTGAGAGGGGGGAACGGGACTCAGAGTCATCGGAGAATGGAGAGTGAGGATATTTGTTATCACTCAAAATAGGAGAATAAAGTGTAGAAGAGATTGCCAGATCCTTGTGTTCCCTGTAGCTCATGAGAGGAGTGTGGGGCGTGGAGAGCTGTGCTGACTCTGAGAGCATTGCCTGAGGTGCCATAGAGGCAGAGTTCACAGTGTGAGGGGTTGCCCCTGGTAACAGAGGGGAAGGGGTGGTGCCCCGTGAACTGCTGCGGTGCCATGCTGGGAATCTGAGGTAGAGTTGATGTGTCAGTGAACAGTACTGTGCACGGTGCTGCATTGTTTGAGGCAGGCACAATGTGGCCTGTTGCCTCCGTGAGGGCAGTATGCTTAGTGCCTTTACATTTATCGCACTGCTCGCCCGAGGTACCTGGGCAGTCAAACACGCTAAGACTTTTTTTTAATCAGAGTGATCGGATTTCTTGCCCTCAGAGTGCCTCTTTGCTGAATGCTGAGGAAGGGAGCTCGCCCTTCTCTTTGTGGGCTTAGGGGACTTGTTTGTAGTACTTTGTCCCGAGCCCGGGTCAGAGGCATGGTGTTTGCCCTTGTCAGCCAGGAGCATCTTAAGCTGGAGCTCTCTGTCCTTGCACATATGCATTTTCATTTTTGCGCAATGTGGGCAGTCTTTCTGAGAATGTGAGTGCCCAAGGCACTTCACACATTTATCGTGCCCATCTGAGGCAGGCATTGTGTCGTTGCAGAGCATGCAGCGTTTAAAGCCAAGTGATCCCTGAGAAAAAAAAACCTGTTTGTAATAAAAAAAAATTTTTTTTAACTACAACTGACACTAAACAATAGTAACTTCTACCTAAGAAGCTAACATTAACTAACTATGAATGAGTAAACTGAAGAAAAAATTCAAGAATGAGAGGGACGATAGAAAGGAACTGGGGGGGGGAGGGGAGGGCTGCGCATGCGCGGTAGCACTGGGGGAGGCCTGCGCGCACCGCCACCGCACATGCACAGCCCCCAATGCACTGCTAGAGAAAAATCCGTCTAGAGGCGCTGGGATGCTCAGCACCTAATATGGAGCACCCCCCAGGGATGCCTCTTGAAGAAGAATCATGGTTGTCATATTACAATATTGAAAAACTATATAATTTCTGTATTAATAACCAGCTCTTTATTGGGAATATGCAGGAGAGGGAGGAAGGAGATAGTAGGCAAAGGGCATATCCTAATATACACAAACTCCTCACTTAACACTGTTCTGGTTAATGTTGTTCCCTTATAACATTGTTTGGCCTTGTCAGGGCTGTTCCCGACGCTGGCACTCCGAGTGCAGAAGATGGGGGCCCACAAGAGACCTTAAGTACCTTGCCTCTAAAGCAGTGGTCTCCAACATTTTTACACCCAAGATCACTTTTTAAATGTCAGGACAAGCCAAGATCTACCCCCATCCCTTCCCCAAGATCTCACCTGTTCATTGAGGCCCCGCCCTCTCTGCTCCCGTCTATTAGTTCCCTAAATAGAAGAACTAGAGGACACCAAATGAAATTAATGGGTAGCAGGTTTAAAACTAATAAAAGAAAGTTCTTCTTCACACAGCATGTAGTCAGCCTGTGGAACTCCTTGCCAAAGAAGGCTGTGAAGGCTAGGAATGTAACAGAGTTTAAAGAGAAGCTAGATAATTTCATGGAGGTTAGGTCCATAAAAGGCTATTAGCCAGGGGATAAAATGGTGTCCTTGGCCTCTGTTTGTCAGAGGCTGGAGATGGATGGCAGGAGACAAATCGCTTGATCATTGTCTTCGGTACACCCCCTCTGGGGCACCTGGTGCTGGCCACTGTCGGCAGACAGGATACTGGGCTAGATGGACCTTTGGTCTGACCCAGTACGGCCGTTCTTATGTTCTTCTCCATCACTTACTATCCCCAGCCCTTATACAATCTCACTGTGTTGAGACAGGAGGTGCGGGCTCTGGGGTGGGAATGAGGGATTTGAGTGTGGGAAGGGGTGAGAGGTGCAAGCTCTGGGAGGGTACTTGGATGCAGGAGGAGGTAGAGAAGGGGATGCTGGCTCGGGGAGGGGGCTCCAGGCTGGGAAGTGTTGAAGTCAGGTGGAAGGTTGGGGTGGTGAGCAAGCCACAGGCTTGTGTTGTGAGGGTGCAGGAGTTTGGGGGTTGGGGTGTGTGAGGGGCTCAAGGCAAGGTGGTTGGGAGTAAGATGGGCTCAGGACACAGATTTGCAGTGTGTGGATGGTGCAGAAGTGTTGTGGCACAAGACTGTGGGGGGGGGGTGCAGGAGTTTAGGGATGTGAGAGGCTCAGGACAGGGGGGTTTCAGTGTATGATAGGCTCAGGTTTGGAGTCGGGGGTTGGGGGTGCAGGAGTGTTATAATGCTGCAGCCAGATGGGGGCTTGGACCCAATTGTGGGCTTGTTGGCCAGGCTTCATTTTTAAATAAAATATTATGTCAAACAAAATGTTTCAGCATTTTCTTTATTTATGAGAAGGGTGGGGAACCTGTTTTGAGTCAGGGGCCACTGACCGACAGAGAGGTCAGTCAGGGCCACACAAGTGAGATGCGAAAAAACAACCCCTCCAAAACTCCCCAAGCCTCACTAATGTGGCCCCAACAGAGACACCTCACTCCCCTGTCACTCCAGCCCCAGGCCAGATTAACTCTTCTGGGTTCCAAGGGTAGTGGCATTTGTGGGCCCCTCTACAGTCTGAGGTGTGGCCAAAAATGAGGGATCCAGTGTGCAGGACAGGGCTGCCAGTGAGTGGAATAGGGATCGGGGTACAGAATTTTGGTGGAAAATAGGGTACAGGAGCAAGCTGGGGGTAGGTGTCTGGCCAGGAAGGAGGGGGCAGGAGCAAGGTGCTCCTGGGGGTCTGGCCAGGGGCAGGGTGCTGATGGGAGCCTGGCCAGGGAGCAGGGGCAAAGTGCTGGTGGGGTTTTGGTCGGGGGCAGGAGCAGGGTGCTGGTGGGGTCTGGCCGGGGTAGGGAAAGGGGGCTGAGGCAGGGTGCTAAGGCAGTGCGCTGGTGGGGGTCTGACCGGAGGCAGGAGCAGGGTGCTGGTGGGGGCTGAGGCAGGGTACTCGGTCAGGCGGCAGGGTACTCGGGCAGGGTACTCGTGGGGGTCTGGGCGGGGGGATGGGACAGGTTCATTGGTTCGTCGGGCCTGCTGCCAACACCCTTGCTAGCTAGTTTATCCCTATAGTCACTGAGTGCTGGCCAGAACTTCTCCTATCCATCTCAGGCCTCCTACTTTATTTATTTAAAATATTTTTACCTCGCCTTTTTATTAAAATATTTTGTAAGCCGCCTCAAATATTTAAAAAACACTAAGTAAAATACAGGTCCCCAAAGGGGGGACATAAAACTGTCTCTGTCTCAATAAAGCAGGGTAAAAAAGGTGGCTTTGGCCTAGTGCCAAAACAATGTCAGTGTTGGCGTCAGGGAAATGTCCCAGGGGAGTGAATTAGATGTCAACTTTATCTCCATAAGTGGAGGAACATGGGGCAGAGCCTCCCCTGCTCACCTCAATCCCTAGGCGGGTTTGTATGGGAGAAGACGGACCTTCAAATACCCCAGTCTCAACCCATTTAGGACTTTATAAGTCATTACCAAGACCTTGAATTGTGCCCAGAAACATACCGGAAGCCAGTGCAGCTGCTGGAGCACTGGCATAATGTGCTTCGTATAACGTTCACTACTTGCAGAATTTTCTGGAAAAGCTGCCTATCCTTGCTTGGAACCAAGATGGACCAGCAGCCCTTTCTATTAGCGCCCCTAAGTTCTCTGTAAAAGTACTGTATGTGCCTGGGCAGCTGCCAGCAGCAGTTCTGCTGCCTCTTCCCCCACTGCCGAGCAGCTCCAACTTCTATGTGTGAATCTATGCCTTCCCCCCGCCCTCCCTTGCCCTCTTGATCGGTACCTTGGGCAGGGGGCTGGAGTTGATGACCTCCTGAGGTGTCTTCCAGCTCTATGATTCTATGATATCTCTTGATCAGTATTAGTATTAGATCTTCACAGCTGTTGCTTATAAAAACAGAAATTAAGCCTGTTTGATCTCTGTATTTTCTTCTTGAACTTTCTTATTCAAATGAAATAATCCACTTTAATGACATTGAGGGGGACAAATGGTGTCTGATTGTGGCTAAGAACCAAGAATTTTATGCCCTCAGGGATGGGAGAGAATTCTTATGAGAAACACTTTGGGTAGCCAGGGTAAAAAATGAAGGCCTTAATCTGCCCCATGAAGCATCACAGCAGGCTAATGGAATGACTAATCAGATTTAAAGATGCCACGTACCAGAGTATTCTGATGTGGTGTTTCACTGATATTTTACACCAAAAAACTGGATTATAGGAATCCTTTCTAGATGATTTTCTTATTATAGACAAGAAAGAAATGTTGTGTCTTATAAAAGAGGTCCCAAGTCTTCTGTTACAGCAAATTTTTGCCAGAGAAAATTTCTCTGACTGAATGAGGTCAAAATAACCAGGTATGGAAAACATACCTACATCATACCTCCCATCTGGAATCAATACTTGCAGTAGAAAATACAGTCACCAATGAATTTCCAGCTGAAAACCACAGCAAGATCACCAAATAAGAGGCTTGTGACTCAACTCCCATCAGAAAGTATCAGAGGGGTAGCTGTGTTAGTCAGTAGCCACAATAAACAACAAGGAGTTCTCTGGCAGCTTAAAGACTAAGGCTATGTCTAGACTGCCCCCTCTTGTGCAAAAAAATATGCAAATGAGGCAGAGCAGTGAATATCACCGTGCCTCATTTGCATACTTAATGAGCCACTATTTTGCACAAGGGGCTTTTGTGCAAAAAGGAGCCATCTACACGGCTCCTTTTTGCGCAAAACCCCCCTCTTGCGCAAGAGCCGTTCTGCCTGAAAAAAAGCAGCATAATGGTTCTTGCGCAAGAGGGTTTTTTTGTGCAAAATGGCGGCTCATTAAGTATGCAAATGAGGTGCAGCCATATTCACCGCTTTGCCTCATTTGCATATTTTCTTGCGCAAGAGGGGGCAGTTTAGACATAGCCTAAGGGTATGTCTACACTACAGAGTTTTGTCGGAAAAACCTGCAGTGAGTTATGTCCACACTGCAATCGCTTTCTTCTGAAAGTAAATCGAAAGAACAGAGCGGGGGTTTTGGCGTCGGTAATCCTGTTTCTACGAGGAAGAAGCCTTTTTCTGAAAGAGCTCTTTCGGAAAAAGGTGTGTGTGGACAGAGAAGAGGGAGTTCTTTCAAAAGAAGAGGAAAAGGGAAAAGCACAGGTGCCCTGGTGGCCACTCCGTCCATAGTAATCACAGCTTAAATGCAAGATAGCATCCACACTGAATAGACGCTATCTTTCGAAAAAACATATCGCTTTTTCAATGCACTTTCGTGTGTGGACGCTCTCTTTCAGAAGTTCTTCCGGAAGATCTCTTCAAAAAAAGGTTCTTCTGAAAGAAGCCTGCAGTCTAGACATAGCCTTACAGATTTATTTGGGCATAAGCTTTTGAGGGCAAAATCCCATTCATATCAAACCTATAAGATGTAAGCAATGGCCAAAATGGTATTGAAACAATAACTTAAAAAGGAAGCCATAAGTCTGTCTTCACAAACAATTATTTACAAGACAGTGAAGACTCCTTGAGGTTTATCTAAGAATCAACAAAAAGTGCACAGTGAATGCTTTTACTGAAATCACAATATGAAATAGAACACGTGAAAATACGTTCTTTAAATGTGTTTTCGTTTACACATTTGCTCCCTACTACACATCAACGTTGGGGAGCTGAAGGGGGCATGTTTAAAGACGTGGAACAGCTATTTTGGGATACCAAAGGTATCCCAAAATAGCTCCAGTGTGTAGACGTAGCCCTAGAGTCCATAGCTGGCATGGATAGGAGGGCCCCACTGAGAGCCTCATTAGGCGAGGAGGAGGACAACCCCTTCATGCCCATAACTCCCGAGTTAGGTGCCTGCAATGGGGCCGGAGAAGCCAAAGACAATGCCACCGTAGGGAGTTGGGCAGCAGATGGACCGCTCTCTAGCGATGGCCCAGGCAAGGCTGAGTGGGTTAGTGGGGTCACCGACGGGGGAGCCCTGGGTCCCGAGTAGACCAACCCTGGCCCAGAGGCCTTGGTGATAGGCCCAGGGAGTCCACAATGGCCACTGCACAGGTGCCTGTAGCTGAGGGAGCCAAGAGTTGCACTCCCAGTACCAGGGTGGGTTGTGGCCAAGGCTGGTCCTGATGCATTGCAGTGCCGGGACCGGTGGCGGCAATAGGATCCATGCTGCGACCTCGACCTGGAGCGCCGCAAAGACCAAATTTATTCTGCCTCCGAATCAGTCGAGTACTCAGACATCGACCAGGGCAGTGTGGTAGCGGTGGCAGTTGATTCGGGCTTCCCCTGGTGCCAATGGGGAGGCATGGCCAAGGGCGGTGATGGGCCACTCAGCACTGTATCTGAAGGACACGGCACCTGGGCTGGTGCCAGCACTCGAGTAGAGGTGGGGGCGGTGCCGCACCTGACACCGGTATTGAAGTGGACAGTGCTGCAGTGGAGTGGTGGTGCCCTCTTGCCTCTGGGGCTGGAGCGCTGGGCACTGCTGTTGAGTGCGGTGCTGTCTGGCGTCCCGCTCTTTAGGCAGGCCCGGTGCTGAGGTCAGGGATGACGTTAATTCAATCAAGTCCCTCACTGCCTCGAAAGTGTCTAGGAGATCCACCATTGGACTGGGATCTCTGTGCGAGCTGGAGCAGTGTTGACCCAACCCCGATGGTCCAGGTGCCTAGCTCACCGGTGCCACATGCCCCTCATGGGGGCTTATGGAGGGCACATGCCTCAAAGAAGACCTGCCCTGGCTAAGTCTCCTCCTCTTCTGGGGCACCAGGGACTGAGACCGGTGCCAAGGCTTGTGTGACATCAGAGAGGCGTGGCAAGTGGCTAGGTGCCTCCTGCACTGAAGCTGGTACGCTTTGGGTCGCCGGTGCTGTATTGGACACTGGTGCTGGATGCAGTGCCATCTCCATTAGGATGATCTTGAGACGGGACTACCTCTCTTCTTTAGTGCATGGCTTGAAGCCTTTACAGATCTTACAGGCCTCAGACAGATGAGCTTCCCCAAGGCACTTGAGGCAGGCTCAGTGGGGTTCCCACAGGGCATAAACTTCTGGCACTTCTCACAGGGCTTTAAGCTTTGGGGCCTGGGCATGCCCTGCCAGACACATGGGGAGATGCAAAGCAAGCCCTGGGCCTAAAACTGTGTACTGGTAGTACTGCACTTAACAACTACTAATGATTATCAACTGCTAGATAAAGAACAATGAACTGTGAAAACTTTAATGACTAACTAAACAACTAAGACACTGCTAGGAGGTGCTTGTAGAACAAGAGCAAAGCATGTTCCAGTGACCCTCAGGGGAGGTAAAAACAAACTGAGGGGGTGGTGGGCTAACAGGGGTATATATTAGCTGATATATTAAGGGAAAATCTTCCGATGACACACGTGCACAGCGTGCACACACCTATGTGAGATTGACATGAGCAACCACTCGAAGAAGAAGTCTCATTTCTAGTCACCAAATCCAAGAGGTTGAAAATACATATTTTAAATAACATTGAAACAGTTATGGTAAAATTGTATGCTTGGGCTGGGTGTTTTGAGAGAGGATTAGCTATAAGAAATTAGCAGAAATTAGCTATAAGGATTAGCAGAGAGATATTGAGAGAGGATTAGCTATAAGAAACATACAGATGTCTCAGGACAGGCATACAGTGGAATATACATGGCTCATCCATATTTTTATATTATACTACAGGTTGGACCTCTATTGTCCAGCACCCTTGGGATCTGACTGGTCCGAACAAGGGTATTTGCCGGTCAAGGGAAGGTCCCCTGTCACCACCCTCCCAGGCACTCACCGACTCTGCTTCTGGCCCTAGCTGGCCCCCGCTGTCTACATCCAGCTGTACTGCTGGTCCTGGCTGGCCCCCTCAGCCCTGGGACTCCCAGCTGTGCTGACTAAGCCCCCTGTTACAGGACTCCTAGCCACACTGTGGAGCTTCCTGCACTAAACCCCTGCAGCACTCCTGGCTGGGGCACCAGAGCTCCCCGCACTGGCCAAGTCCCCTGGCACAGGGCTCCCGGCTACATTGTGGGATTCCCCATACTGCCTGAGCCCTCTGGTGCTGTGCTCCCTGTGTTGTCTGAGCCCCCTGCCCACCACTGGCCTCTGGTCCTGCTGGACCATGGATGTTGCTAGACCAAAGAGTCTCGGTTTATGGAGGTACAATCTGTAGAAGATTTACCTTACATTGCAGAGTCCTTAATTTTTGGGTTTTTTTGGAAGATAAAATGAAAATGTACATGCTTCATTTGAATCATTGCTCTAGGGTGGGCCTAGGGGTTCAGAATGTAGGCTGCTCCAGGGAGAGTGGACTACCCCAGCCCTCTCTTATCACAGCAGCTTGGGGACTGGTGAGAAGCGTCTCTCCATGGCCACCGCAGTTCCAGCAGACACAGTTGTGGGAGGGGGGCGCACATCCCATGACTGGGGCAAGTCCATATTTGTCTGCCCCCTACTCTGCCCAGCCAGAGTGAGGAATGAGGCAAATTGTGCACTTTCCTCTGGCTCCCTGATGAAGGGGAACAGCAAATGGGGGGGGGGGGGGAAAGAGTTGCTTCTGCCCCACCTTCCTAAAAGGTGACTGGAGGGTGGGAGGCTTGGGGCTGAGGCACTCCAGGGGTGGGGTACCCCCAGCCAGCCCCTTTCAGCTGCCTGGTGAGTCCGTCTTTTTTTCTGTATGATTTTATAAAAAAGCAATCCCATTCCGGGGACATCCACTTTTCCTTGCACAACCAAACCCTTACCTTGGTTTAAGTTATAAAAAGAAGCTGCATGCTAAATTTGGTGGTCCTAGCTTTTGCCATTTACAAACAGACACTCACTCACATACAAACTCTCTCAAATATATATGGGGACAGATCCCTAATATGGTTCATTCAGGGTTGGTCCTGCTCTGGCCAGGGAGGGCTGGACTTGATGACCTCCTGAGGTCTCTTCCAGCCCTAGGATTCTATGATTGAGCACCTTGTCCCCTACTAGGGCAAGATGCTGAATACAACATATCAGGGACATGTCCAAATACCTATCTTGTAGGCAACACAGTCCAACCGTATTCCCTTCAGTGCCACAATGAAACTGTTGGCGTTGCTGTTTGTTCTGCCTCTAGAACTCTCAATTACTACAGTAGATAAGAATTTTAGCATGCTGTTGCAACAACAAGTTGAGAGACGGGCATGTTCCATTCACCCTCTTTCCCCACACTACAGGGTAGAATTTGGCTCTTAATATTTAACCAAAGTAAGACATGAGATTTGTCTACCTGATAAAGGTGCTACAAAAGTACTAAGACAAGAGTTCCTAACTGCCTCATTTTAGAAGCTATACATCTTATGTTTACCATGTAAGTATACAAAACATTTCAGATCTACAACTTGCTGACTGAAGTATAATTAACATGTTTTGACACATATATTAGTAGCAGAAGAAACAGATAGAAAGTGTGCAGCTCATGTACTGAACTGCCAACATTCCTGAGAAGTTCAAACAGTCTGTATGATTCAAAATTTTTAAACTTCAAGAACTTGACATCTGCAATTCAATGGTTTGCAAAAGGGGCTCTAGACACACAAATGCCAATGGAATTCTTTAGAAGGGTGGCCATGTTAGTCTGTAACTGAAAAAAACTTAAAAAACAGATAATAGTCCTGAAGGGATTGGCCTTGGGGGGACAGGCCAATCCTCGTCTACAGACAACCCCCTGACTTCAAACAAAATTCTTTCCAGCAGCCACGCAGCACACCTCCATCATACTCATCCAGGAATCCACACCTGAAATAAACTCTGGTGCCAATTCTGTTCACACATCTATACAAGAGACATCATCTCAGGACCTAACCACATAAGCCACCACAACAGAGGCTCATATAACTGCACATCCATCAATATGATCTATGCCATCAAGTACCAGAAATGCACCTCTGCCCTATATATTGGCCAAACTGGACGGACTCTGCAACAAAGGACTAATGGACACAAATCAGATCTTTGAGATGGCAACACACAGAAATCTGTGGGGAACATTTCAACTTGCCTGGGCACTCACTTAAAAGCGACTATTATTTCAAACTTAAAAAACAACAAATGATCTGATAGCACTTTATAGACTAACAAAACATGTACATGGTATCACGAGCTTTCGTGGGCACAGCCCACTTCTTCAGATGATTGGAGTTTTTCAAAGCAATTTCAAAAGCCAGCTGGAGCGAGAAGCTGCAGAACTTGGTTTCATTTACAAGTTTGACACCTTGAATAGAGGTTTAAACAAAGACTTTAACTGGATAGGCCACTACATTCCACACCCTAATGACATAAAAAGCTAAAACTTCAGAGGGGTAGCCGAGTTAGTCTGTAACAGGAAAAACTTAAACAACAAATAGTCTGGTAGCACCTTAAAGACTAACAAAATATGTAGATAGTATCATGAGCTTTCGTGGGCACAACCCACTTCTTTAGATGACCGTAATGTTGGAAGACCAGATCCAAGAATAAATCCAAGGAGGGAGGAGGAAAGAAGGGAAAAAAATGGAGGAGAGGAAGAAAAAAAGAGACAGTGAGTAGAAAAGCTTCAGAGGGATAGCCCAGTTAGTTAAAAAATAACAAATAGTCTAGTAGCACCTTGAAGAGCTTCTGACAGTGGCCAATGTCAGGTGTCCCAGAGGAAATGAACAAAACAGGTAATCATCAAGTGATCCACCCCTCTCACCCATTCCTAGCTTCTGACAAACTGAGGGTAAGGTTCCTGCCCATCCTAGCTAATAGCCATTGATGGGACCTATCCCTCCATGAATTTATCTAGCTCTTCTTTGAACTCTGTTAAAGTCCTGGTCTTCACAACATGCTCTGGCAAGGAGTTCCACAGGTTGACTGTGCAATGTCTGAAGAAATGCTTCCTTTTCTTGTTTAAAACCTACTACCTATTAATTTCATTTGGTCACTGTTTTATGGGAACAAGTAAATAACTTTTCCTTGCTTACTTACTCCACACCAGTCACGATTTTCTAGACCTCTATCATATCCCCGCCCCCCTTAGTCATCTCTATTCTAAGATGAAAAGTCCCAGTCTTATTATTCTCTCCTCATATGGTAGCTGTTTCAAACCCTTAATAATTTTTGTTGCCCTTTTATGAACTTCTTCCAATGCCAAGTTATTTTTTTTAGATGAGGTGACCACATCTGCATGCAGTATTCAAGATGTGGGCATAACATGGATTTATATAGAGGCAATAAAATATTCTCTGTCTTATTCTCTATCCCTTTTTAATGATTCCCAACATTCTCTTTGATTTGTCTGCTGCTGCACATTGAATGGATGTCATGTCACAGCTCAATTCCCCAACCTGGCACTTTGAGTGTAGATATGGGGGCTGGCTAGCAGAATAAACTCTATAAGAACCTGTCTCTGTAACTCTCAGGGTACATCTACACTGCACTATTATTTTGAGATAACTAGCATTATTTCAAAATAACAATGTAAGAGTCTACACAGCCATTCTGTTATTTCAAAATAATTTCGAAATAATAGATGGCTTATTCTGAAATCTGTAAACCTCATTCTACGAGGAATAATGCCTATGCCATAATAGCTATTTCAAAATAAGGCATGTGTTGACGTTCCACTGCTGCTATTTCGAAATAGCACTACATCAGGGCCATTCTAAGTTATTCTTCCCCAGTGCCTTCTGGGGCTCTAAATCGAGATAGCATGTCTACATTAGGGAAGCCTGCCTCGGACTAATTTTGAGGCTTCCCTGAAGCGTAGAAGTGTTATTTTGAAATAAATTATTCCAGAATAACTATTCCAGAATATCTTATTTCGAAATAAGAGTACAGTGTAGATGTACCCCCAGAGACAAACTTGTCCGGTCTCAGTTTCCCTGAGACCCAAAAAGAAAGATGACTGGTTTGCTGCCACCACCAAGTGTAAATAAAAATATAAAATAAGCCCTTTTCCAAGGAAAAGATCACTTGGAGTCCCCTCCCTGCAAATCTCCCTCCTACTCCAACCTCCGTTTTGCTTAGAGTTGAGAAAACAAGCTCAGGTAACTTAGGCAAGTAGGTTTAAGGACACACACACACACACACACACACACACACACACACACACACACACACACACACACACACACACACACACACACACACACACACACACACACACACACACACACACACACACACACACACACACACACACACACAATACCAGTTAACCAAAACAAAAAGAAAGCACTTTTATTATTAAAACAAGACTACTGTTGCAAGCATAGTAAATAACTGGGTGTTAAAAGTCATGGATTGAAATAGACTCAGGGAGAATCCCTGGGCTGTAATCCTTAGTTACAAAAAAGAAAAACAATTAAGGAGCTCAGACATGATTTCCAAACCCCCAAACAATGAAAACAATAACAACCTGATGGACTATCTAAACTTTTCCCTACTTAAACATTTCAAGGAATCTGTTCCTGGGAGAGCCTGTCTCCCTGCTACCTGGTGAAAAACTGCTCTGACCCCCCCAAAAAGTGGGGGGAAACCCCTCTCTCAGTTTGAAATTCCTTATCAGCATTTCATTGGCTTCATGCCCCAAGCTCCCACCCTCAGGTGCATCTCCAGAGTTGCTTAACTCTTTCCTCACTCTCCAGGTAAGTTAGACTCTCCTTAGCATCTCCTATTCATGACAGATGTTTTCAGAGAACTATCCACAATGACTCCAAGATCACTCTCTTGAATGGTAAATAGCTAACTTAGTCCCCATCACACTGTACATACAGTTGGGGTTATGTTTTCCAGTATGCATTATTTTGCATTTATCAATAATAAAATTAATTTGCCATTTTATTGCCCAGTCACGTGGTTTTGTGAGATCCTTTTGAAGTGCTTCACAGTCTGCTTTGAGCAGTTTAGTATCATCTGCAAATGTTGCCACCTTGTTGTTTATCCCTTTCTCCAGATCATTTATGAATGTATTGAATAGGATTGGTTCCAATACAGACCCCTGTGGGACACTATTAATTACTACTCTCCATTCTGAGAACAGACCATTTATTCCTATCCTTTGTTTCCTATCTTTTAACCACTTATCAATCCATGAGAGGAACTTCCCCTCTTATTCCAAGACAGCTTATTTTGTTTAACCGCCTTTGGTGAGGGTCTTTGTAAAAGACTTTCTGGAAATCTAAATACACTACATCTACTGGTTCCCCCTTGCCCACATGTTTGTTGACACCCCCCCCCCCACCCCCCAAAAAAACCAATTCTAGTTGATAAGTGAGGCATGATTTTCCTTTACAGAAACCATGTTGATTCCCCTCCCAAAAAATTATGTTAATCTATGTGCCTGAGAATTCTGTTCTATACTATAGTTTCAACCAATTTGCCTGGTACAGAAGTTAGATTTACCAGTCTGTAATTATGAGGATGACCTCTAGAGCCCCTTTTAAACATTGGCATCACATTTGCTGTCCTCCAATCATTTGGTATGACAAATGTATGGCAAAATTGCCAGTCTCCGCAAACAAGCCAAGACTGAAAGGATATTAAGTGAAGTAGACTATCAACAAGCTACATTTATGGAGCACCTTTCCACTTGAAATATCAAGGATTTCAATGTGTTATAATACATTGACTGGCATAGCTATAGCAGAATTATACACTAGTATAATTATGGGGGGAGAGGGAGGGCCGGAGCAGGAGGAGTGCTGGGGGAGGGAGGGGGACAGTGGGAAGGCAGGAGGAGATGCCAGGTGGGATATGGGTTCACTCCCATACACGCACCTCCACACTGAGATTCCATAAAGCTCTCTATATCCAAAACTTAAATATTTATTTTTGAATTATCATTCAATTTAAATTTTCATATACATGGAAAGAGCAAAGTGATATTGTAGGACATCTAAATAAACAGGAAAATCAAAATAACCTTTTAGAACAGAAACTGTACATTCACTGCTACACTGAACAAGCTCAGCATTCCCTATTAAAGAAGGCATCAATAAAACCTCTTGGTATTTTATTTACTGATATTTCTATGGTAATCACTGAACTGACTGAACATTGTGATACCTGAATACAGCTCAGAACACTGTTTATCCATTTAATTCCTTGTAAGCCTTCGGTCAAGGTGAAAGACATGTTTAAATGCTAAGTTCCAAAATTTATGGCAACAAATAATTGGTTCATCTGTGCAGTCAACTAATGGGATAATAACGAACACCTCTTTAAAAGACAGCCTGCAAGGACAATTCCATCAAAGGAACAGGATTGTAATTGGGATTTAATTGTTTTAGGTTCCATTAAAGTTCTGTTTACATAACGTCTCTCTCATTACCATTCTTTTGTTCAGACAACAACTGCAGGTTTCACTTGCACCTAACATTGCTGTTGAAGCAATCTCTCTTTAAACGAATTCAACAGTCTTTTTTTATATAGAATACTGGCATTTCTGTTCCTTTCTCTGGTTCAGAATTATAGCAGTTTCCATGGTTACTGTGTAGACTACATTCTGTTCTAAATATGTCACAAAAAGCAGACCAAAATGCAGAGTTAGGAATTTTAAATAACTCTACAAATAGTTATCATACAATCTACTTCTTGTAAGCTAGCTTTGAACCAGTACGGTGTAATGCAGGCAAATACCATATTTTACTATGTAACCACAAAGAACCATCTGGAATATGAAAATACACAAAAATAATACAGTAAAAAAAAGAAAAATCAAGATTAAGCTGATATAGCGGATATATAAAAAAAGCACCCTAAGAACACCATCTCTATACCAGATTAGACCTCCGGGACCAGAAAATTCTAGATAAAGACTAAAAAATTCCATATAGTATTTAACAGTTGTGCAATACTGTACAGAGTGGGGGGGAAAAAGTACCACCACAAGAAAGAGAAGCAGTATAACAGGTTCAAGTTATCTCAGAAGTAACTAATCTCTCAAGCTTTAGCATTATGATGAAGATACAATTTATTTTGTAAATGTAATTAAAATTACATTTATGTTCATATGGGATTTCCATCCACCTACATAGCACATTTGTCACTCAATCATGAAAGCAGCAGGAAACCTACATAAACTTTCAATGAAATGGTCTTTCATGCACTTATCTGAGATCTCTCAAAAATACTTTTTAAAAGATACTACCATATATTTATAAGCTGCTGTCTGTATAATACTTGCTTGGTGGAGAACAGTCTTCAGCCTTTAAATCCATGAATGTTGCATCTTTATTGAATATTGACTTTCAGAACAACAACAAAAAGAAGTCACTTTAGAGCTCTTAGGAACACACTTGCATGCTTCAGTCATATTCAAAGTGGAAATAAGGGCCTGGTCTGTAGGGCTACATCTACACTGCACAGTTATTTTGGAATAAATTATTCCGGAATAGTTATTCCGAAATAGCTCATTTCAAAATAGCAGTCTACACTGCAGGGAAGTCTCAAAATTAGTCTGAGGCAAGCTTCCTAATGTAGACATGCTATCTTGCTTTAGAGCCCCAGGAGGAATAAATTAGAATGGTGCTGGTGAGGGGCTATTTCGAAATAGCAGAATTGGAGCGTCTACACACGCCTTATTTTGAAATAGCTATTTTGGAATAGGTGTTATTCTTTATAGAATGAGGTTTAGAGAAGTCAAAATAAGCCATCTGTTATTTCAAAATAATGGAATTGCTGTGTAGTGACTCTCATAGTTATTTCAGAAAAATGGCCGTTATTCCGAAATAACTTTGCTGTGTAGACACTCCCTAGGAGTGTGATTCAAAAAATGTCTGTGCAACGGTGTCCACCATACAAAAGACTGGACATGCTATCTTAACAAATTATTAGATTCATATAACAAATGGGAATATTGTTATAGTCAAGTTATATTGTGTTGTACTTAGGTAATTTGTTCTTGTGTTCCTGGGTTCAGAATACACGAAGCATGTGCAATAGGGGTGTAAAATCCTGATTAATTGGTTTACGAGTTAATATATTGTTTAACCACTTAACCAATTAAAGAGAAGGTAAGTGGGGGGGGGGGGAGGAGGAGGTGCTGTAGTGGCCCCTCAGCGCAGGCAAGGGCTGTACCAACCGCCCTACGTGAGAGGTGCCCAGGCCTGCCACAGACAGAGGCAGCTCTGGCCGGGTGCACCAGTTAAACATTCACATTCCTAATGTGCAGTGAAGAGAGAACTTAAACTGAGCTGGTATAACATAACATCTCTCAAATTACTCTTATTCATCAGAATCTCAGCCTTCATTTAAGAGAAATAAATAAATCTCTAGCTATTACGTTTATTAAAAAAAAAAACCCACACTAAAAAATGTGAGCTGACTGTAAGTCAGTATTTTTCAAACTTTGGGTTGTGAATGTAAAGCATTAGTTCCCCTTGCTCAGCACCCAGGAACCCTGGTGGCTAGCTAAAGCTGGGTTGCAACCCGCACTTTGAAAACCAATGAGGAGTCCCTACCTATTCTTACATCATGTGCCCTGGAAGCACATGGCTTGTCCGGCTTCTAAGCAGGGGAGTTCAGGGGGACACAGACATACTGCCCTGAATACTAGCTCCACAATCCCATTGGCTGGGAACCCACATCCCTAGCTCCGCTGTGTGATAGGCATCAACAGTTCTCTTCAGCTGGGTCATTGCTGTAAGTGATGCAAATAGGTCTACTAAGAAACAACTTAAATAATGAATGGTCCTGCAGCTACTAAGAGAGACTGCAGAGAGCTGAAGCAGTATCTTCGGGAGGCTTTTAACAGCTGTGTTCATCTGTAAAATGTTAACACAGATGCCTTGGTGACGATAATTTAAATGCCAACACCATTAGCTATTTTATTCCTCATGTATTAAAAAGAGGGAGGATCACAGTTCTGTAGTATATTGTAATAGCCCAAGGAACCTACATGAATTTATATGAGCATAATCAAGTTCCATATAGCAAGAGCCAAGTGGCACTCAGAGAGTACACAGAGTCATATCTTGAACATCTACATAATTTTTGAGAATGGCATCTCATTCTGGGGAATCATATAGGCAGAACTTATTTTGTAGGCACAAGTTTGGAGAATATACTATCTTTTCCTTTCCCATCAATCCAACCTCCTCTGTTAGAAATTAAAGGCAGGCTGGGGGCACTGAAAGATAACAGTCAAAGGATGTTGTAGAGAAAGCCTAATAACTTACCAAATGGGATTGGTTAGAACTGAGGGAATGGTCCCGTCTGCTAGGCTGAAACTAAACCAGAAAAATCTGATAAAAGAGGACACTCTTCTAAACAGAGGGCTCAGAGACGGTCTTTACATCAAGGAGATATCAAAATCATGGTGTTACCAATATTAGACTGAGATATGGTTTTGTTCATATAACTAGTGTTTAAAATGGCTGAATCTGGGCAGCAGTGAATTTGTGGACAAGTCTGTTAGCTCCTCGGGGCAGGAAACTTGACTTCTGACCTTAAGGGTGAAGGATGTAATTGCTTCACCACACATTTTTTTTTAAAAGGTTATACATTCTAATCCCCAAAAAGATACTGCAAGACAGCTGGTGTAGGCCAGGGAAGGCATTAGAAGGTTTGGAGGGTAGGAAACTTAGTGGAGACATTACTACTGAAAAATAAACCTGAGCAGATGTGGAGCCCTTTTAAGTTATCTGCAGTTTTGTAAGTAATGCATAAAACTTTTACGTAATATAGCAATGTTTAGTCCCACTGTGATTTTAAACTGCATGTATTGAATTAAAGGCTTGAAACCCATGAAATTATTTTACTTGTCTATTTTTTAAGTTAAACAAAAATCATAATGTTGTGCATTGCCAACATTCATCTTCCTAAGAAATTCACACTGTAGCATTGTCATTATCATAAAATAATTATTTGTTTACAGGTTAGCTTTGATATTTATCTCATCCTTTTCATTAAACTGAGCTGTAAGCAACATGGGTTGAGTGTCCTATGACATGAATCTTTACAGTCACAAAACTATTTTAAAATTCAGCCATTATCCTACTCTATGTCCACAGGGGAATCTATTTTTTGGAAACATCAAATACTCTTTGCTGATCTAGTGCTGCTAACTCAAAATTTTAAGTAGTTCTAAAATTGCATTTTCTAGAATCTGTTTGATATGCTATGATCAGAGGCACACTTTTAGAAGGGAAGATTCTTAAAATACATTTATTGATCCATGTTTATTTTGGAATGTATCAACGTTTATATTACTCATTGGGACTTGTCCCAGGGCAATCCTTCCTTCCCCCTTTCCAGGGGGTAGGGTCCCGTCTCCCTGGGCTATCTGAGCCCACGGCACGCCCTGCGTAAGCGGTAAACCACCCATAGTCTGGCCCCTCCCCTTGGGGCTAGATGGCCTAACCACCAGAGATAGTAAAACGAAGTTGCTCGCCAGCCATTTAAAGCAGGGTTGGATAGCCCAATGGCCAGAGTCCATAAATCAAAGTTACCTGTAGGCCCTGTAAAGCACGGCTGGGTAGCCCAATGACCAGTCAGTATCAAAGTCAATCACCGGCCCTTTAAGGCAGGGATGGACGGCCCTATGGCTGGAGTCAGTATCAAAGTCAATCACCGGCCCTTTAAGGCAGGGCTGGATGGCCCAATGGCCAGAGTCACGGGGGTTGGGGCTGTGCCCCAGTAGGGGGAATTGGGCCCACCCTACCCCACCAGGTCCCGGCCCAGGGCCCTGCGAGTGGCAGAATGGTCTACCACTCCCTCGGCGGGGAATCCAACTGAAACATGCCGAGGATCTCTGGGTGAGAGAGGCTGCTCCCGCACCCTCCCTGGGCCACTTCCTACCTGATCCAATGGGCCAACTTCCCACGTGGTAGCTGGGTCTTCTGACTCTTCCGGGGCCACACTTCCCTGATGGCCTGCAGTGGTTATGCTCCAACCGGCGTTGGAGCCTCCAATGCTCACCCCTTGGTCCTTCTCCTCTGGCAGCCAGCCCAGACTGAGCCTCTCCCCAGGCTTTTAAACCTGGGCTACAGTCTGAGCATGCCTGGCAGGGCTGTGGAGGCAGGACTCCTTCAGCCTGGGTAACCATGCTAAACCCTGTTAGTTCAAGGCAGGGCTGGTACACTCCGTCACAGGACTGTATGTGAAAAATGTCATCATTTGTTAATTTGTTTTTGCCTATTTATTAAGACAGCTTTAGGGTAAGCCTCAATGTATTCCTTTTAGGTAAACATTAAAACCATTTTACGTGGTTTGGCTCAGAGAGGTTAAGAGATTAACATTAAGCAACAGAATCGTTGGTGGAGTTGAAAACAGAATAAAATCTCCTGCTCTATTTACACTCCCTTCCCCCAAAAGCAGGCCAGTGAAAGAAGAGTACAAAGTAGTAAAATGAATCGCACACACATAGGTCTAAATTTAGCTTAGAGGCACAGGCCTCTGAGTGCTATTGTAATACCAATAATTTACATCAGTGTTTCTCAAACTGTGCTCCGCAGAGCCCCAGGGCTCCGCGAGACATCTCCAGAGGCTCCGTGAGGTTGACAAACTGGAAACATCGATAGGTACAACACATACAATCAGTGGACTGCTGGGGCTCCGCATAAATTTTCACACATGTAAAGAGCTCCGGAGCCAAAAAAGTTTGAGAACCGCTGATTTACATTATAAATAGTATACTTACAGAATCTATTGTCAATGGAAATATTCAAGACAAACGGTAAAAAGAGGACTAGGAAATTGACCATTAGTCCCTACAACTGCTATCAGAAGTGCCAGGTAGAACACTTGTACGCAGCTGAACATACAAGTTAAATCCTGCCAGTCCACTGGTCTCAATGGAACATCAAGAGAATAGAGCAAAATAGATACTGGAGGGCTTACACAGAAGTTAACATGCAGCTAGCTATGCAAGCTAAGAAAGTGTCACAAGAGGATTCAATCTCATGCTACATTAGAATGCCAATCAGAATGTAGGAAGAAATCCTAACCCATTCCTCTCCATATATGTATTGGACTACACAGATGACTTAGGTATGTTATGGGATATTTATCAAGTTCTAGCTGCTGCCAATGGCATGCCAGCAGACCATTGATCTGATCATGTGTAGCAACTTCTATGTCTGTTACCTTCCTTATGTACAAACAGGAAATATACCTAGTACAAACTTAGATTCAAAAGTTACACTGTCAACACTCCTTCAGCCTTTGGTTTTCTTTTAAAAAACAGTGAATTAAACCATGAAGATTACATACAAGTTTTTTTTCAGAGAAAGGTGGGCTCAATTTAGTCACACAGAGAATAAATGAGTTCAAAAGAAACAGTTCACATTGACATAATGAACAGAATTCAATGTCTGCATTATGCAGATCATGAAACATCTTTACAGAATATGTAATTTCATGAATTGAGGGCTTTAGCTACAGCCCAATGAATTATAAAACTATATGTTTTTGCTGTGTACATTAAAAAGCAATATCTGAGGATATTGGTGACTGATGTTTCTGAACCTAATCCAACGCTGATGGCATCCACTGAATAAAGAAAAATAAAATACTTGGAAAACAAACTATTCATGTCAGGAATCATTGCCCTCCTATTGTGGCCCAAACAAATGTAAGCATTGCACTATGCTTCCCACAGTTCTGAAAGATCTGAGAGGCCATTAACACACACACACACACACTTTTTAAAATCTTACATAATTAACATCTATTATTACAAAAATAAGGATATGATATAAAAGCTAGGCATGTAAGCGACTAGTCAACTAGTCCCTTGACTAGTTGCCCCTTCCCCCTTGCTGCCTCCATCAGGAACTAATATTTTGGATTTTGTACAAAATCTACAAAATATTATTAGAGACTCTCTAACCCTCCCTCAAAAGAACTTACAGGTTGCTCAGCAAGAGCAGAAGGCCTGGTATGATAAACATACCAGACAGCGATCCTTCAAGGTAGGTGAGCAAGTCATGGTCTTCAAGGTGCCCTAGGCCAATAAGATGGAAGCATCATGGGACAGACCATTCACAGTCCAAGAGCACCTAGGAGCAGTTAATTACCTCATAGCATTTCCTGACCCTGACCTTAAGCCTAAGACATAGCACATTAATTCTCTGAAGCCCTTTTATTCCTGAGAATTCAAGGTTCTTCAGTTTACTACCCAGGAGAAGGAAAACGCAGAATGGCTCAAGGGAGCCTACTACAACGGAAAAGGCAAGGGTGAAGTAGAAGGCATATCGTGGAGCTGTGCATCAGGTTTACCCCAATGTTCTCAGCCACCCTGGGATGGAACAAATAGGTGTTTTACTCCATTGACACAGGTGATGCTCACCCAGTCAGACCCCAACCCTACCGAATGGCTCCTTCAGCCAAAGCAGCTATAGAGAAGGAGATCAAGGACATGCTAGAAATGGGTGTAATTTGCCCTTCAAAGAGCACATGGGCTTCTCTGGCAGTCCTATTCCCCAAAGTGGATGGAGAAATCCGCTTTTGCATGGACTACCGGAAGCTGAATGCTGTAACTCGCCCAAACAACTATCCAATGCCACACACAGATGAGCTATTGGAGAAAGTGGGGCATGCCCAGTTCATCTCCACCCTAGACTTAACCAAGGGGTACTGGCAGGTACCTCTTGATGAAGCAGCTAAGGGAAGCTCAGCCTTCATTTTCCATATGGGGCTGTATGAGTTTAATGTTCTCCCTTTCGGGCTGCGCAATGTATCTGCAACCTTCCAAAGGCTTGTGGATAATCTACTAGCCAGATTTGGGGAATTTGCAGAGGCTTATCTGGATGATGTGGCTGTATTCTCAGATTCATGGGCAGAACACCTAGAACACCTCCAAACTGTCTTCCAACACATAACAGGGCTAACAGTTTAGGCCAATTTGATATTTTTTGGCCTTAACAGGGTGACTTACTTTGGACACCAGGTAGGTCAAGGAACTATCAACCCCCTACAGGCTAAGGTAGAAGCTATCCAAAACTGACTTATCCCTAAGTCAAAGAAACAGGTCCAACCCTTCTTAGGCTTGACCAGGTACTACAGGTGATTTGTACCACACTATAGTCAGATCGCTGCTCCCAGGAAGCTTTTAAACAGCTTAAGGCTGCCCTTATGTCTGACCCTGTACTAAGGGCCCCAGACCATGACAAGCTTTTCGTCGTCACCACAGACACATCCAAGCATGGTCTGGGAGCAGTTCTGATGCAGACAGGGCCAAACTTCACCCTGTCACGTTTCTCAGCAAAAACTAAAAGGGAAAGCCATTGGTCTGTCTCAGAGAAAGATTGCTATGACATTGTGTATGTTCTAGAGAAGCTATGACCATATTTGGGGTCGACACTTTCATTTGAAGACTGACCATTCTGCTCTGCAGTAGTTTCATTCAGTCAAAAAGACTAACAAGAAAGTCCTTTGGTAGAGTTTGGCTCTCCAAGACTTTGACTTTGACATACAACACATCTCAGGTGCTTCTAACAAAACGGATGATGCACTCTCCTGTGAAAATTTCCTAGACTAAGGCAGTTAAATCTCTCCCTATATCCAAGTCATAAGAACATAAGAACATAAGAATGGCCGTACCAGGTCAGACCAAAGGTCCATCTAGCCCAGTATCCTGTCTGCCGACAGTGGCCAGCACCAGGTGCCCCAGAAGGGGTGGACCGAAGACAATGATCAAGCGATTTGTCTCCTGCCATCCCTCTCCAGCCTCTGACAAACAGAGGCCAAGGACACCATTTTATCCCCTGGCTAATAACCTCCATGAAATTATCTAGCTTCTCTTTAAACTCTGTTATATTCCTAGCCTTCACAGCCTCCTCTGGCAAGGAGTTCCACAGGCTGACTACACGCTGTGTGAAGAATAACTTTCTTTTATTAGTTTTAAACCTGCTACCCATTAATTTCATTTGGTGTCCTCTAGTTCTTCTATTTAGGGAACTAATAAATAACTTTTCTTTATCGGCCCTCTCCACACCACTCATGATTTTATACACCTCTATCATATCCCCCCTCAGTCTCCTCTTTTCTAAACTGAAAAGTCCCAGTTGCTTTAACCTCTCCTCATATGGGACCCGTTCCAAACCCCTAATCATTTTAGTTGCCCTTTTCTGAACCCTTTCCAAGGCCAAAATATCTTTTTTGAGGTGAGGAGACCACATCTGTACACAGTATTCAAGATGTGGGCGTACCATAGTTTTATACAGGGGCAGTAAGATATTCTGGGTCTTATTTTCTATCCCTTTCTTAATAATACCTAGCATCCTATTTGCCTTTTTGACGCGCGCTGCACTGTGTGGAAGTTTTCAGAGAACTGTCACGATAACTCCAAGATCTCTTTCCTGATTTGTCGTAGCCAAATTAGCCCCCATCATACTGTTATAGTTGGGGTTATTTTTCCCGATGTGCATTACTTTACACTTATCCACATTAAATTTCATTTGCCATTTTGTTGCCCAATCACTCAGTTTGGTGAGATCTTGGAGTCCCTTACAGTCTGCTTCTGTCTTGACTATCCTAAACAGTTTGGTATCATCCATAAACTTTACCACCTCACTGCTTACCCCTTTCTCCAGATCATTTATGAATAAGTTGAACAGGATTGGTCCTAGGACTGACCCTTGGGGACACCACTAGTTACCCCTCTCCATTCTGAAAATTTACCATTTATTCCTACCCTTTGTTTCCTGTCTTTTAACCAGTTCTCAATCCAAGAAAGGACCTTCCCTCTTATCCCATGGCCATGTAATTTACACAAGAGCCTTTGGTGAGGGACCTAGTCAAAGGCTTTCTGGAAATCTAAGTATACTATATCTACTGGATCCCCCTTGTCTGCATGTTTGTTAACCCCTTCAAAGAACTCTAATAGATTAGTAAGTCATTGTATTTCACACATTTGGGGAATAATGTTTAGTTCTTTGTGTATTCAGTACTAATGTAGTGTGCATGTACTTTATTAACTATGTTTTATTCTGGATCTCCAGGAAGAAATCACAGTCAGTGTGGGCCAGCCTGTCCAGCACCGTCTGTGATTTGGGGGGCACGTGATGGATAGGAGGAGTGCTGGCCAGCACCTGGTGACTAAGGGGTTAAAGTTAGGTAGCTAGCAAGGATGTTGGGAGGGAGCCAGAATCACCAATGGGGACAGAGTGATGAAATTTGAATAATATAAGATACCTTGCCTGTTTTCTTTGTGTGGGAGATTTAATCCAGGAGTTGAGAGACACAGAATGATTTAAGACCAGGCAGGATTATCATGAACTGCTCTGTGTGAATCCATGCCTCCCCTTCCCCATTCACTATAATAAGAGTTACTCCCAGAGATTTTCTCTGTGTTTTAATTTGTTTTACTTAGTTGCTCTGCAACACCCAGCAATCAAGTATGCTTTATCAAGTACATCTTCTGTTTTGTAATAAAATCACTTGTTTAAGGTGGTGATTTGATTCTTGAGTCCTGGAAAGTAACAGAAGGCCTGTCTGTATGTGTCTGCCTGCCTAGACTGAGCCGTCAGCTAATAGAGACTGCAGCTTGTTTTTTCCCTCCTTTTTTTCAAGCTCTTTCGTGGGAAAAGAGCTTGGGGTACCCTTGGGGAAGGAATTCAAGCATTCCCTCCTGTTTCTATGGGATACTTCTACTAATTTGAAGCTATGTTGTATCAACTTAAAAATTAAAAAACCTTAAGGGAGATTCACTTTTGCATCAGAGCAGCACAGAAGACCTAGAACATACCAGCCAATCAAACTCAGTTTACAGCTGTTTTGCATCACTAAAAATACAAGTATCCATATATATTGTAACTGCTGTTCATTCTAAACAAGTTACTAAAAATATGCTATTCATTTGTTTTTAGAATGCATTTTCTCATTTGTGAAGCAAGAAACCATCAACAATGACACAAAGACTATGTCTACATTACCAGGTTATTTTGAAATAAGTTATTTTGAAATAGTAACTCCTGAAATAACTATTTCGAAGCAAGCTTATTCCTCTTTACAAGCAGGAGTTATTATTTCGAAATAACAAGCCCATTACTTCAAAATACCAGGTTTGGTAGTATGGGTGCTTGCCTTGTTATTTTGAAATAAGTTGAGTTATCTTGAAATAACTCCCCAATGTAGACTTGCCCAAAAAAACACAAGCTAAACCAGAAAAAGACATTTTTACTCCAGAAAAAGACTGTCCACAAGAGGAAGTATAATACTACAATATTTCTAATAGCAAATTTCCCTGTGTAGTCAAGCCCATATTTTTAATACAAAAATTACAAAACCACAATTTCATAAAAGAGTTAAAGAAAGGACCCACACTTACATGTTTTTAAACCTACTGTTACAAATTATACACTAGATTACTATAACAGACTGAAAAACAGAATTTGGAGAATGAGTTATTTCTCTATCTAGTCTGTGCACTTGAAAGACCTGGATGAGAGGACAGACTGCACCCTCAGCAAGTTCACAGATGACACTAAGCTAGGGCGAGAAGTAGACATGCTGGAAGGAAGGGATATGGTCCAGAGTGACGAAGACAAGACTGGGCCAAAAGAAATCTGACAATGTTCAACAAGGACAAATGCAGAGTCCTGCACTTGAGATGGAAGAATCACACGCACTGTTACAGGCTGGGGACTGACTGCCTAAGCAACAGTTCTGCAGAAAAGGACCTGTGTATTACAATGAACGAGAAGTTGGATATGACTCAACAGTGTGCCCTTGTAGCCAAGAAGGCTAACAGCATTTTGGGGTGGGGATCTAGGCAAGTGATTATTATTCTTTATGCAGCATAATGAGGCCATATCTGCAGTATTGCATCCAATTCTGGGCCCCCATTACAAGAAGGATGTAGATGCATTGGAAAGAGTCCAGTGAAAGGCAACAAAAATGATGAGGGGCTGGAACACATGAATTATGAGGAGAGACGGAGGGATTTGGGCTTATTTAGTCTACAGAAGAGAAGGGGAGGCGGGGGAGATTTGATAGCAGCCTTCAACTTCTTGAAGGGAGGTTCCAAAGAGGATTGAGAAAGGCTGTTCTCAGCTGTGACAGATGACAGAATGAGGAGCAAAGGTCTCAAGTTGCAGTGGTTGAGGTCTAGGCTGGATATTAGGAAAAAAGATTTCACTTGGAGGGTGGTGAAGCACTGGAATGGGTTACCTAGGGAGGTAGTGGAATCTCCATCCCTAGAGATTTTTAATTCTTGGCTTGACAAAGCCCTAGTTTGGAAGATTTACGAGTCATAGAACCATAGGGAGGTCATTGACTGCCAACCCCCTGTACAAAGCAGGACCAACCCCAACTGAATCATCCCAGCCGACAAAGTCCTGGTTGGGATAATTTAGTTGGGATTGGCCCTGCTTTTAGCAGGGGGTTGGGTTCAATGACTTTGTGAGGTCTTTTCAAACCTTATGATTCTATGAAATAATTTTGTGTATGGCCATTTTTACTGTTTCCCTTTTATTATCTGTTAACCAGTTTCCATCTTTTCAGTGGCTATTTCACAAAACAGTGAAAAGAAACAATTTTTAAAAAGAAAATATGACTAAGACAATAAAATTGTCATGGGATTTAAGAGCAGGTATAATACCCACAAGTACTTTTCTTTAAAAAATGAATTAAAAGTAACTATATTTCAAGTTGACTGATATTCCTTTACAAGAAAAGGGATGATTTGCTGACAAACCAGAAAGGAATAGGAAACCCATACAACTGCAGAACTGTGGCGTGACAGGGTGAGGTCACAGAAGACCCTTTCGGGGTGCCTCATGGAATGCTGACAAGGCCACTGCCACTTGCCTTCCTGCTCTCTGGGGCTCCTCCCCGCTCTTTCCTGCTGGGCCAGCTCCCTGGTCTCCCACAGGCAAGTTGAGATCAATGCCTTCCTTAGAAGCAGTATAGACACTGAATCTCTTCAGGTCCAAACAAAGTGCAGTTTACGGCCCAGCTTCCCAGGATACCACTCCCCAAATGAGATCAAAACCCCCCAACGACTTATTTGGGTTAGCCCACTTTAGAAATGAAAGGGGGAATTTACACACTGATTGCTCTCCCAGGTAATAATAATTTACAGTGGGCTTAATAAGTAAGTACAAAT
Organism: Rafetus swinhoei; assembly: GCA_019425775.1. NCBI lineage: Eukaryota > Metazoa > Chordata > Testudines > Trionychidae > Rafetus > Rafetus swinhoei. Next base: position 8,810,939 of record CM033438.1, read on the forward strand.
GATTTTATTAAGTACAAGCAGTAGGATTTAAGTGGTTATAAGTGAGATCAGGCAGAGCAAAGTAGTTTACAAACTCAAAATAACAGAAAATTTTGAGCAAACTCTAACACTGAAACCTCAGAACACAAACTCATTACAAACTCACCCTAAAACTGTCTCTTTTCCAGCAAAGCCTTCAAAACCAGGGCTGTGTCTCACCCTGGGATCTTTTGTTCGTTCCCTTAGCTGTGCCTATTGTTTTTAAAGATTCCCTTTTTGCATGGGAAGTCACATGGCCAGTTTGGGTGGACATGTGACTTCCTCCAAACCAACCACTGCCAAGACTTAAGGTCAAAAGACTATTTGCATATGATTGCCCAGGTACTGAGGCCTCCCTTGATGACTTTCATTCACATATTTAAAACCCATAAAGTATTCCCTACTCCATATGTCTAACTTTACACACAAGAATGATACATACACCAATATAAGATAAACAGCTGCAGCAGATTAAGACATGAAGATTGATAGGTTACATGAAGTAATTTGCTCAAAGCACCTGTGAGCTATGTACATTTAAGTCCATTTCATAAATCATGGGGAAGTGGTGAACTGTCAAACATGGATTATATTTTAGTTTACAAATCTAAAAGAGAAGACGTAGCTATGGGGAACTTTAACAAGGAAGTATATTTATACTTCATGGAATTCTATTTCTTTTTTGTAATTCATTCATTTAAACTCAGAACCTTATGGGCAAAAGTCTCTTAACACAGATCTATTAAAAAATAAACTAAGAAAAGCAGGCAAGTCATCTTGTCAGAAAATTCAAATGCACACATATTTACTAAAATGTTGCAGTTGAACATTGCTCCATTAGTTTGTCCAGTTTTATGCTCAATGAGTTTTAAGGTGCTTTCGGACTACTGTGCTAAAAGGAGGGGTTTTTTTTTTTTTTGCCACAACTACAATTTATTATCAGCTAGAAAGGATTTCATCCTTAAAGCGTCACAAAATGAACTCTGATTTTTGTTTTAAGAGAAACTAAAAACATTCAACAGTTAGTGGGAATGGTAATTTAATTCTTGAAACTGAATGACTGTGGAATGAGTTTATAGGCACATTTTTCTGAAGTGCTCAACACTCAGCAGCCTTCAATGTTATCAATGGGAACCAATGGACACCAAACACTTATGAACCTCTGTCCACTTCATCTAGATGCCCAAATAGGAGCACAGTTCTTTTGAAAGTCTGTTTCCACTTAAAAGTGCTCAGCATTTTTGAAAACCTAGCCCTTAGTTCTCAATCCAGTTTTCATAAAAATAATAAATTCTTAAAAATATATACAGTCAATATTAACATACAGTACAATGTAGGTCTGATACACACTAACCATGTGCAGCCACCGAATTAGGATATAAAGTTAATTTTTAAAATGAAATTTGTAAGTGTGAATGGAACATATTTATAGACAGAATGTAAATGTAATAAACTTCCATAATCTTTCTAAACAATCAGCACCTTTGGTGTTGAAATCTATAACACGAATTTCCTTAAAACATGGCATATGTTTCCTTCTGCACAAACTCATCCTGCAGAAGATTTGTTGAATATCAAAATGTGACGCTAAGAGTATCCCAATGCCCGAGGCCAAGAGGGTCCTCAGTACCTAGCACACCACTCCAACTCACTGTTAGAACTGGCCATGTTGTAAGAACAATTGGGGAAAGGAAACTAATGTGAACAAAAAACTACTTTTTTGTGTTTGTAACCATTTCTATTCCAAATCCTTTTACTTGGTAACACTTCAATATCTTGTTTTTCTACACAAGGTTTTGAAAGTGCTATAGTGAGAGGGGCTGATGAGCACTGCAGAAGACGCAGTTTTAAACCGGCTAGGGACTGCAAAGGCTGTGGGTCTCATTCTTGCACCAAACTGGTGCAAGCCACAATGAGGTCAGTGTGCTATGCGTGCTGTTGGTTTGTCGGGCCTCTGAGTCAAAGATACACAGCACAGACGCACACAAGATTACAGGGCAGCTAGTGACAACCCTTTACCAGTCTCGGTAAACCCCCAAACCATCACAAAGCGTCTATTTTTATAATGTTTAAATTTATTTGGAATTTAAACTCAAAGGAACGCTAACTCATGTCAGCTAGCCAGCATCACAGCTTATATTTTTCCATCTTAAATACTGATCTCTTAGCCTCATGTGCCAAGAGCAGTATGATATTTGAAGGACTCCATCATTCTAATGTTGTCATTATAAAGACTAAGCTGTATACTGTACATAACTTACATAAGAAAATTTAACTCTTCAACTTCAAAAGATCTACAAATGAGCATTATTATTCTCAAAGGGTTTTGAAAGCAGCTTCTTCTGGTTTCTTCTTTGTTAACTTGAAAAAAGGCTGAAAACCAGTAATTTTCCCCATTTCAGCTACTTTTGGCATTATGTAAATTGGGACATGAGAAGGAGGAGAACAACATGCAGAGGTGGTGAGGAATCATACTTGGTTTGAAGAATATGACTTTCTGTTCATGTTACTTTTCAATAAGTTGATGTTAAATATGCTCTGGTTTAATCAAAAGTTATTGTGCTAGAAACAGAAATCTTTGGATAAAATTCTCTGGCCTGTTTGAAGGTCAGAATAGATTATAACAATCATTTTAAATCTTGAAGTCTATAATTATTTGGAGTTAGCAAAAAAGAAAACTTTTAAATAAAATATCTATGACTCTTTACAATGATATTCTTTGAGAGCATGGTAGTTCAATTAAAGCCTAATGCAATACATTACAATGAAAATTCAGCCCCCAAAACAAGTAGCATGACCAGGAAATGGGAAGATATAAAGAGGTCTGGAGCTGGGAGGAATCAAAGATTCACCACAGAGGCTAATTCTATCCCATTGTCAGGAGTACTTTATGTAACATTCTTATACAGCCTCGCTCTATGGCCACTCAAGTCAGAGGATCCACAAGATGCCTGACTTCCCCATAGCTTTACACTCCATAAGTTCTCTTCAACGAGAGCCTCCAAATATGCAAGAAGAGGGAGCTGGATATTCCCCAGCCTGAATCCATTGCTATCCATAGATCAGGCAAACAGTTCAGAGCCCAAACTCAGGGCGGGGCAGCAAGCAGATAAACAGTTCTTAGTCGAGGTCCTTGGTTCAGGGAGGAGCAAACAAACAAACAACAGTCTGCAATTCTGGAACAGCCGAGGGGGCAGACTATCACAGAGTGGGATAAGCAGGGCGGGACGCAGGCCCACCCACTCCACTGCGTCCCAGCCCAGGGCCCTAGTAGCAGCAGAGCAGTCTGCTGCTGGGTCAGCGGGGATCCGCACCGCAACACTCTGACCTGGCTCTGGCCCAGCCAAACATGGCTGGCTACCCCTGGGCTCTTTCCACACTCCCCCTTGCACTGTACCTGGGTCCAATGCAGATCCTCTAGGATCCGTCACTCTGGAACCTCTGGCCAGGTGAGCAGTCCTTCAGCCAGTCCTCGGCTTCCCTAGGTCCAGTTCCTCCTTTGGGTACACAGGGGAGGCTTCTGGCTCCTTTGGTCGCTGGGGCCTTACTGGTCTCTCTGGCATGCCTTTTATATCCCTGGCCCCACCTCTTGGCTGCCAGTCAGGTGGGTTGCTAGGGCCAGGTGCTGCCCACCAAGGCTCAGGGAGGGGCTCCTCCACCTTGGGGTCAGTGGGCGGCCACACTGCCCCACTACACACACCCCCTCCTCAACTCCAGCTCCCAGTTATCGGGGCTGGACTCTTAACCCTTCCCTATGTGCGACAAACAATCCGCACTGGCATTCTCTTTTCCCGGGTGGTGGTGAATCGTGAATGCGTACTTTCTACTGATATATAGGACTGGGTGCTCCTCTTTAGCTATGGTCTAGGAAAGAACAGCCCCTAGTCCTACCTCTGAGGCATCTATCTGTACCACAAAGTGGTGGTCAAAGTTAGGGCTGAATAGTAGCGGTTCTCGACAGAGGCAATCTTTAAGATTCTGGAATGCTGCCTCACACTCCAGTAACCACTGCACGCATTGTGGACTGTCTTTGGTTAAGAAGGCAATGAGGAGTACAGCAATGGCTACAAATTGGGGAACGAAGCGGTGGTAGTATCCGTCTAGTCCAAGGAACTGCCACACCTTCCGCTTTGTCGTCGTAGGTACCAGGTAGCTCTGAATGGAGTGGTCCTTCTCTACAAGGGAGCACATGAGGCCACGTCCAAACTGGTATCTGAGGTAGGTGGTCTCCTGCCATCCAATTTGCCACTTCTTCAGACTGGCAGTTCGAACTCTTCGGGACGCGGGCCTAAGTACCTCTGCCACCTGGAGGAGATGTTCTTCCCAGTTGTGACTAAATGACGTCGTCATCCAGGATGGCAGCGGCGTATTATGTATGGGGGCTTAGGAGGTCATCCATCATGTGCTGGAATGTCGCAGGGGCCCCATGTAGGCCAAAGGGTATCTGGACGAAGAAGTAGAATAGTCTGGAGAAGTTTGGTGAAGGCCGTTTTCTCCCGGGACTCTGGGTCAAGGGGGATTTGCCAATATCCCTTTGTCAGATCGAGGGTGGTAATATAATTAGCAGTTCCCAGGCAATCTAGGAGTTTTACAGTTCGGGGCATCGAACTTTGATATGGCATTTACTTTTCTAAAATATATAGAATCGTATACTCCCATCGAGCTTTGGTACAAGTACGACGGGACTTCGCCATTTTTGACCACTCGATGCATTTGAGCTCTAGCATTGCCTGGACCTCTTTTTCTACTATTCCCCACATCTATTGCCATAGAGGCTGGTTAAGCTCTCAGAAGACCAGGCCGGGGTTGTCTGAATCGTGTGCGATACCGCCATGGTCCCTCTGGGGAGTGTGATGAAGGTATTCCGAAAGGCCTCCAACAGTCGATGTGCTTGCTTTTGCTAATCCTCTGTCAGCGTATTGCCCAGCTGCAGTTTTTCTTCTCTCGTTGGGTCAGGCACCTGGGGCCCTAGAGCAGGTTCCAGTGGGTATGGAATGATCATCAGCTCCTCGTGTTCCCTCCACGGCTTAGAATCATAGGAACACTAGAACTGGAAAGGACCTCGAGAGGTCATAGACTCCAGTCCTCTGTCCTCACAGCAGGAACCAATATCATCTAGACCATCCCTGATGGATGTCTATCTAATCTGCTCTTAAATATCTCCAGAGATGGAGATTCCACAACCTCCCTAGGCAATCTATTCCAGTGATTAACCACCCTGACAATTAGGAAGTTTTTCCTAATGTCCAACCTAAACCTCCCTTGCTACAGTTTAAGCCCATTGCTTCTTGTCCTATCCTCAGAGGCCAAGGAGAACAATTTTTCTCCCTCCTCCTTGTGACACCCTTTTAGATACTTGAAAACCACTATCATATTCCCTCTCAGGCTTCTCCTTTCCAAACTACACAAGCCCAAATCTTTCAGTCTTCCCTCATAGCTCATGTTCTCTAGACCTTTAATTATTCTTGTTGCTCTTCTCTGGACCGTCTCCAATTTCTCCCTATCTTTCTTGAAATGTGGTGCCCAGAACAGGACACAATACTCCAACTGAGGCCTAATCAGTGCAGAATAGAGCGGAAGAATGACTTCTCATGTCTTGCTCACAACACTCCTGTTAATGCATCCCAGAATCACGTTTGCTTTTTTTGCAACAGCATCACGCTGCTGGCTCATATTTACCTTGAGGTCCACTATGACCCCTAGATTCCTTTCTGCAGTATTCCTTCCTAGACAGTCGCTTCCTATTCTGCATGTGTGAAACTGATTGTTCCTTCCTTCCTAAGTTGAGTACTCTGCATTTGTCCTTATTAAACTTCATCAGACCATTTCTCCAGTTTGTCCAGATCATTTTGAATTATGACCCTATCCTCAAAAGCAGTTGCAACCCCTCCCAGCTTCATATCATATGCAAACTTAATAAGTGTACTCTCTATGCCAATATCTAAATCGTTGATGAAGATATTGAACAGAACTGGTCCCAAAAACAGACCCTAGCAGAACCCTACTTGTTATGCCCTTCCAGCAGGATTGTGAAATGTTAATAAACTACTCTCTGAGACCGGTTATCCAGCCAGTTATGCACCCACCTTATAGCAGCCCCATCTAAGTTGTATTTGCCTAATTTATTGATAAGAAGATCATACGAGACCATATCAAATGCCTTGCTAAAGTCTAGGTATACCACATCCACCGTTTCTCCTTTATCCACAAGACTTGTTATCCTACCAAAGAAAGCTATCAGATTGGTTTGACACGATTTTACTCTTTACAAATCCATGCTGGCTGTTACCTATCACCTTATTATCTTACAGGTGTTCGCAGACAATTACTTGCTCCATTATTTTTCCTGGCACAGAAATTAAACTGACTGGTCTGTAGTTTCCTGGGTTGTTCTTATTTCTCTTTTTATAGATGGGCACTATATTTGCCCTTTTCCAGTCTTCTGGAATCTCTCCTGTCTTCCATGATTTTCCAAAGAAGATAGCTAAAGGCTCAGATACCTCCTCTATCAGCTCCTTGAGTAGTCTAGGATGCATTTCATCAGGCCCTGGTGACTTGCAGACATCTAACTTTTCTAAGTGATTTTAACTTGTTTTTTATTTTATCTTCTAACCTACCCCATTCCCACTAGTATTCACTACATTAGGCATTCCTTCATCATCAGACTTCTTGGTGAAGACCGAAACAAATAAATCATTAAGCACTTCTGCCATTTCCAAGTTTCCTGTTAGTGTTTCTCCCTCCTCACTGAGCAATGGGCTTACTCTGTCCCTGGCCTTCCTCTTGCTTCTATATATTTATAGAAAGTCTTCTTGTCTCTTTATGTCTGTAGCTAGTTTGTTTGTTTTATGCCTTTGCTTTTCTAATCTTGCCCCTGTATACCTGTATTGTTCGCTTATATTCATCCTTTGTAATTTGTCCTAGTTTTCACCTTTTATATGACTCCTTTTTGATTTTTAGATCATGCAAGATCTCCTGGTTAAGCCCAGGTGGTCTCTTACCATAGTTTCTATCTTTCCTATGCAACGGAATAGCTTGGTTTTGGGCCCTTAACAATGTCCCTTTGAAAAACTGCCAACTCTCTTCAGTTGTTTTTCCCCTTAGTCTTGCTTCCCATGGGACCTTACCTCTCTGAACTTACCAAAATCTGCCTTCCTGAAATCCATTGTCTCTATTTTGCTGCTCTCCCTTCTACAACTCTATAATTTCATGATCACTTTCACCCAAGCTTTCTTCTGCTTTCAAATTCTCAACCAGTTCCTATTTGTTAAAATGAAATCTAGAACAGCTTCCCCCCAGTAGCTTTTTCAACCTTCTAGTAGCTTTTTCAACCCAGATGAGCAGGCTTTAAAAGCCAGAGGCAGAGCAGCCAGGGGAATGAAGCACACAGGGGGCTGCAGACAGGAGAGTTTAAGAGGGAGTTTTAAAGAAGGAGGACTACTATGGTTAGGAAGAACCGCAACACCACTGCCAGCATTGCTCTTGTCTCCTCTGCTTGCACCTGCAGCCAGACAGACCACCTGACCATGGATGTCTCTACCCAGATCCTGGTGTGGTTTTGCAGGGACTCTGGCTTGCAATTCCAACTTACTGAAATCCAGGTTGGCGGGGGGGAAGGGGGGGGGGGAACCGTCCAACGTGAAAAGTGCCTGCTGGTGGAATCTCTCAGGAAGCAGGTGGGAGAGCTACAGGAGGAGGTGACTAGGCTGAGGAGTATCCAAATGCACAAGCAGTTCCTGGAGAATATTCATGTGAACACAGCTGAGGCTGAGGTAGCTATCCTACTATAAAAGACCGCTGACACACCACTGGTGGAGGAGGAAATGTCTCGGGGGGGAGGAGGAGGGGGGAACACTGGCAGCTGGTCACTTCTGGCACCAGGCAGTGCTCCACCCCTGCTCCTAACCCTCCCACCATGGTACTAGAGAACCGTTACGCTGTTCTGGATACGGGAGATAAGGAATCAACCCCTACCGCAGAAGAGGAGAGGCTTCAGGAGGTTTAGGTGGTAAATCTGCTTCTTTTTCTTTCAGTCGGGCTGGTGTACCTCGTACATCACTGGGCTCACCAGGCATATGACCTCATATGGGCCCTGCCACCGAATGAGGAGTTTAGATTCCTCAGAAGGGAGGAGAACGAGTACCCAGTCTCCCGGCTCAAAAATCCTCTCCTGGGCTCCCTGGTTATAATACCGTTTTTGGTTAGCCTGAGCTGCCTGGAGGTTCTCTCAGGCTAGCATCCCAGCCCTATCCAGTTGCTCCTGTAACTGTAAAATATAGTGAAGAAGCCCCTGGGAGGCTGACAGAGTCTTCTCCCAGGTCTCCCACATTAAGTTCAAAAGCCTCTGAGGTTGGCAACCATAGAGGAGCTCAAATGGGGAGAACTGGGTCAATGATTGGGGTACCTCCTGGATGGCTAGCAACGAGGGGGGAAGCAACTGATCCCACTGCTGTAGTTTGGCTGGGGGGAAACGTCCTCAACATCCCCTTTAGTGTTCAATTAAAACGCTCCACTAGGCCATCAATCTGAAGATGGTACACCGAGGTTTGGAGCTTCTGAATGCCCAGGAGCACACAAACCTGCCAGAGTAACCAGGAGGTAAAATTAGTCCCTTGGTCTGGGAGCAGCTCCCAGGGAAGGCCCACTCTAGCAAAGACCTTCACTAATTCGGAGGCGATGATATGGACCATGGCATTCTGCAGTGGGATAGCCTCCAAGAAGGAAGTGGCATAGTCTTCCAGGACCAGGATGTATTTGAACCCTGCTTTGCTCCTCTGAAGGGGGCCCACTACGTTCACATTCAGATGGAGTACCGACCACTGGCATGGGTACCAGAAGGGCCCACGGAACCCTGGCATCGACCACTAACTGGCACTCAGGGCATGAGCAGCAATAGTCCTTTACCTTTTGGTAAACACGGGGCCAGAAGAACCATGACAGGACCCACACCAGGGTCTTGTCTTGGCCCAGGTGTCTGGTGGCAGGGATGTCATGGGTGAGTCTCATAATGGCTTTCCAGTGGCAGCAAGGGAATCACTAGCTGGAACTGGACTTCTCGTGTCTGTGGGTCCTGGTCCAAACGATAAAGGTGATCCGACACCATCTCTAAATGGGGTTGGTGACAGCCAAAGACGGATCCTCCCGCTGATCTTGGGGGAAGTCCGCCAGGTGGGCGGTCCCTAAGTCTTCCCCAGGGGAGCAATCAGACTGGCTCCACACCTCTGCTCCTTCTGTTCTCTCCTTTTCTTCTTCACCTTCAGTGGCGAGCCTCCAGCTGCGGACTGCAGACCAGCTACGACTAGCCCCACTTTCCTCCAGGATGTCCTGCATGACAGGGCTCCCGAGACTGGTTTCACGGAGGAGGTCTGTAAACCCTAGCCAGTCTCGGCCAAGGATGACAGGGTAGGCTAGAATGGGGCCCCTCCCACCACCATATCCTACGTTACACTGTTTATGGTCAGGGCCACTCGGGTCTGGGGGTGGGCCTTTACGTCGCCATGAATAAACTAGAGTTGGAGCTTCCCATTGGTCACCACCGGACTGGAATAACAAGGGTTTATCCATAGCCAGAGTCTAAAAGGATGACCATTTCCTGTGTCCCCACTTCCATTAGTACTGTCAGCTTGGGTGGGCCTGGAATGCGGGCCCGAGACTCTGCAGTGCACACCTGTCCAAAGTTGCAGTCCATGTCAGAACAATCCCTGCCACACGAAAAGAACGGACCAAGCTCTGAGCGGGCCGGTTGGGTATGTGAATCCGGAGGTCGGTTCTACCATCCCTTGCCACTTCCCGGTCAGGGCATCTCCAGAGCCCCCTGTCCCTGGATGCTGGTCAGGCGACCCCCCTCTGGGGCTCAGATCCCAGGCCTTGGGGCATCAGAACAACGGTCAGGTTTTTCCCAGGGCCTCAGAGGCTGCTGGGGCCGTGGGCCTGCTCGGAGGGAGAGGGGTATGAACCCCTAACACAATGGGCCTGTCAGCTGCCAGTGTGTCCTCCATGAGGGTGATGGCAGCACAGAGCGTCACCGGGCAATGCCGAAGGACCCAAGCACGGCTCCGCAATGGGAGGACCTGAATGAATTGCACCAGGGCGATCTGCTCAACAATTTCGTCAGCGGAGTTCCATTCTGGGCATAGCCACTGGTGGAGGAGACTTAACTTCCTGAGCTACCGTCCGACATTGGACCCCGGTCGGATAATTTGTAGTCCGGCGCCAGAAGGTCTCTAGCGTGATATCTAGGGCATCCAGGATCACCATCAATGATCCATAATCTTGGGCCTCCTCGATAGGCTATCTGGGCCCACCCAGATAAGTACGGAGCCAGGAGAGTGGCCCACTGCCTCCACAGCCATCCCACCATCACCACAACATGCTCAAATGTCTCCAGAAAGGCTTTGGGGGTCATTGTCCGGCCCCATCTTGGAGAGCTGGTCGGGTGTGGCTGGTACTGGGGAGTCTCCTGCAGCCCCAGGTGATTCCGTTGGATTGGTATCCAATGGTGGCCAGCTGCTGGAATCCTTGTAGCTGGAGTTCTTGTTGTTGGGTGGCCAGACTTTGTAGAAACTGCTGCTGCTGGGTGCCCATTTCCCGCATCAACATCTTGTGTACCCAGCTGCTGTACCAATTGCTGGTGTTGCTGTTGCTGACTCTCAGTCCAGTATTTACATTTTTTTTTTCAAGATCCATGTCTCCCTCTCTTACCCCCGCCCCGCTTCTACTGGGTAGCGGATAACACCTTTTTGTCAGGGGTTGGGTCATGCCCACATTGTCCACCATGTGTAGCCCTGTAGAGCTCAGGGAGGGGCTACTCCCCTTTTGGGGTCAGTGAGCGGGCCACTCCACCCCACTACACCCAGCTTAGTCTTTTCACGGAATTAGCTATGGCAGTCCACAGTCTCAGTTAGCTGTTCTCAGGCAAATAAACAGTTCAGAGCCCAAGCCCTTATTCAGAGTGGGAGTCACAAACAACAGTCTTACTAGGCACACCCAGCCGGATACCCTTGCTCAGGCAGGAGTCCAGTAGATGCGAGTTGCGGTTCTGGAACAGCCGAGGGGGAAGACTGCCACCCAAGAGCGAGGTGGCAGGGGGGACGCAGAATCATAGGGCTGGAAGAGACCTCGGGAGGTCATCTAGTCCAGCCCCCTGCTCAAAGCAGGACCAATCCCAACTAAATCAACCCAGCCAGGGCTTTGTAAAGCCGAGACTTAAAAACCTCTAGGGATGGAGATTCCACTACCTCCCTAGGTAGCCCATTCCAGTACTTCACCACTCTCCTAGTGAAATAGTTTTTCCTAATATCCAACCTAGACCTCCCCCACTGTAACTTGAGACCATTGTTCCTTGTTCTGACATCCGTCACTACTGAGAACAGCCTCTCTCCAGCCTCTTTGGAACCTCCCTTCAGGAAGTTGAAGGCTGATATCAAAGCCCCCTCACTCTTCTCTTCTGCAGTCTAAACAAACCCAAATACCTCAGTCTCTACTTGTAGGCCATGTGCTCCAGCCCCCTAATCATTTTGGTTGCCCTCCGCTGGACCCTCTCCAATGCGTCCATATCCTTTCTATAGTGGGGGGCCCACAACTGGATGCAATACTCCAGATGTGGCCTCACCAGAGCCGAATAAAGGGGAATAATCTCTTCTCTAGATCTGCTGGCAATGCTCCTCCTAATGCAACCTAATATGCCATTAGCCTTCTTGGCTACAAGGGCACACTGTTGACTCATATCCAGCTTCTCATCCACTGTAATCCCCAGGTGCTTTTCTGCAGAACTGCTACTTAGCCAGTCGGTCCCCAGCCTGTAACAATGCTTGGAATTCTTCTGTCCCAAGTGCAGGACTCTACTCTTGTCCTTGTTGAACCTCATCAGATTGCTTTTGGCCCAGTCCTCAAATCTGTCTAGGTCACTCTGGACCCTACCCCTGCCCTCCAGCGTATCTACCGCTCCCCCTAGCTTAGTGTCATCTGCAAATTTGCTGAGGGTGCAATCCACCCCTCATCCAGGTCATTAATAAAGATGTTGAATAAAATCGGCCCTAGAACCAATCCTTGGGGCGCTCCGCTAGAAACCGACCACCAACCTGACATCGAGCCGTTGATCACTACCCATTGGGCCCGGCAGTCTAGCCAGGTTTATGTCCATCTTACAGTTCATTTATCCAATCCATACTTCCTTAACTTGCTGGCAAGAATATTGTGGGAGACCGTATCAAAAGCTTTGCTAAAGTCAAAGTATGTCACATCCACCAACTTTCCCATATCCACAGAGCCAGTTACCTCATCATAGAAACTAATCAGATTGGTCAGGCATGACTTGTCCTTGGTGAATCCATGTTGACTATTCCTGATCACTTTCCCTTCTTCCAACGGCTTCAAAATGGATTCCTTGAGGATCCCCTCCATGATTTTTCCAGGGACTGAGGTAAGGCTGACTGGTCTGTAGTTCCCTGGATTGTACTTCTCTTTTTTAAAGATGGGCATTAAATTTGCCTTTTTCCAATCATCCGGGATCTCTCCCGATTTCCACGAGTTTTCAAAGATAATGGCCAAAGGCTCTGCAATGACATTTGCCAACTCCCTCAGTACCCTCAGATGCATTAAATCCAGACCCATGGATTTGTGTATGTTTAGCTTTTCTAAATAGTTCTTAACCTGTTCATTCTCCAAGGGCTGCCCACCTCCTTCCCATACTGTGTTGCCTAGTGCAGTAGTCTGGGAACTGACCTTGTCTGTGAAGACAGAGGCAAAGAAAGCATTGAGTACTTCAGCTTTTCCCACATCATCTGTCACTAGGTTACTTCCCTCATCCAATAAGGGCCCCAAACCCTCTCTAATCACCCTCTTTTTGCTAACATGCCTGTAGAAACCTTTCTTCTTACCCTTCACATCCATAGCTTGCCCACCCACTCCACTGAGTCCCAGCCCAGGTCCCTAGTAGCAGCAGAGCAGTCTGCTGCTGGGTCAGCAGGGACCACAACATGCTGACCTGGCTCTGGCTCAGCTAAATGAAGGTCGGCTACCACTGGGCTCTTTCCACACTCCCCCTCGCACTGTACTTGGGTCCAATGCAGGTCCTCTGGGCTCCATCACTCTAGAACCTCTGGCTAGGGGAGCAGTCCTTCCAGACAGTTGTCCAGTTGTGGGCCTGGCAGCCCAGGCCATTCCTCAGCTTCTCCTGGGTCCAGCTCCTCCTTTGGGTGCACATGGGAGGCTTCTGGCTCCTTTGATCGCTGGGACCTCACTAGTCTCCCTGGCAGGTCTTTTATATTAACCTGGCGCTGCCTCCTGGCTTCTGGTCAGGTGGGTAGCTAGGGCTAGGTGCTGCCCACCAAGGCTTGAGGAGGGGCTCCTCCCCCTCAGGGTCAGTGGGCAGCCACTCTGCTCCACTTCAATCCCTAATACTTTTCTAATTACAGAATACATTTGTTCATTTACCAAGACAGAGTATTTGCCACACAATAGTGTTGGCGAGAGCTTACCATACCAATCCTGAATCATAGCAAAGTAAAATTTAGTTTTATTTTTCTTTCTTTGGATGTGATTGTTTCAGGCACCTCAGTAGAAGCAGCAAAATTTACTATGGTGTATCAAAATAGTGTTAAGAGGAACATGACTCTACTATCACAGTATATTTCTTATCACTTTCCATTATTTATTTGTAACTTAAGTTGGGAGGATAGGAAGCTTTCACATTAATAGTTCATCATGCAACAAAAAAACATTCACTCAAGTGGCTTCAGTGGAAAAGGGAAGTTCTACGTAGTGTCTCCATCCTGGAGCTGATATTAGGACTTAATGTAACTAGTTCCAGCTAGAAGGAGAGCTGTAGGCCTTTATTGTATACGTAGGTTTAGAGCCGTGGTGTCCAACTAGTTCTGAAACAGTAGCCACTATAGTGGCTAATGCTATAGTGAACTAGTCACACTCAACCAGGCAAATAACCACATTGTTCAAGCCAACTAGCCATATTCAACCGGTGAAATAGCCACATGTGGCTAGTGACTAGCATGTTGGACACCACAGGTTTAGAGTATTTGAGTGGGACTACAACTAAGACACCTTTCTGTAGTCAAATCGGGAATACATTTAGCACCTTGTACTGTCCCATCGTCCATTCCCAACCATTCAAAACGAACAGAACTTAGCTCAGTTTCATATATGTCTTGCAAGAAAAAGCTGGGGGCTTTCAATATTTTAGGACAACTTTCAAATATTAATGGTATGATAGCCCTTACAACAAAGATCACAACGTTTCCATTATTTCCTCTTTAAAACAATCAACCCCTGGAAATAAATAGCATGCTGCCACACTGAAAAAGCTGTTCTATTCTAGATACCTTTTGTTACTTCATCATTTTGGGGGGTGTTTCTTAGTGTCTTGTGGCTAATGTCTCATGATCTCTTCCCAGCAATTTTTTTTCAAAAAGTTGCAAAAGCCTGTAAGCCTAAAAACCATATTTTTATATGGCTTTACAAAACTGTTTTCGAGCGGGGGGGGGGGGGGTGAAATTTAAACTTGGCATGTACCAGAATTTTGTGTGGAATGAGGAACAGTTTTGCTGCTATATTTAAAAGACGTTTTGTTTTGAAATAGTTGTTACCACTTGAAAGTTGGGTGATGAACATGTGCAGTATATGTTCATTTCAGCATAAAGTAGAATATGCTGAACATTCTCATGAACTTTATTCGATTATTCACAAACTCTGATGGTGAATTCCAAAGATTTTATCTCGGTGACAGAAAAAGAATCTACAAAGAATTAGACTCTAACTTACAAAAAGCACTACTTACCATTTCCTGCAATAACAACTCTCTTTACCTATTGACTTTACCAATTTTCCAGTGATGTAAACACATTTAAAGCCAATGATATAACTAAAAAGATGCTGAAGGTGTACAGGTATAATCTTCAGGGGGTAGCCAAGTTAGTCTATACAAGATAAACTTAAAAAACAACAAATAGTCTGGTAGCATTTTAACAAAACATGTAGATTGTATCATGAGCTTTTGTGTTTTGCCCATTCAAGTAAAGCTCTTCTGAAAAATTACTGCCCTATGAATGAAGTTCATGCTTGAAACAAATGAAGTATGCAATCACAAGTCTACATTTGGAGTCACATGTATTGTGTTCAACTCATTATTTCATATTATATGTTTTAGTTCACATATAGTTCTGATTCTTCAGCCACTATTATTTCAACTGCTTGTATACTGTGAGTTTTTTCTTCTCAAGAAAACCAAAACTTAGATGTTGCAAGATCTTAAAGGAATTTGTTTTTAAAAAGAATAGCATACTTCAGACACAAATATCCCCACAAATAAAAAATAGTTTGAAAGCATAAAGCTAATTTTAATACAGCAGTTTTAATAATGTTGGCAAGATATGATGATGGTAATTGTTCTGACTTAAAGAGTTTCTGACTTATGTTAGAGCAGAGGTGGAGAACCTTTTTTGGGTCAAGGGCTGCTGACCCACAGAAAAGTCAGTTGGGGGCTGCATACAAGTGTGGAGCCCCTGACTGAGAAGGAAAAGACACTCCCCACGTTCCCCTTTGCACACCAGAGCCCATGGGGTCCCAGGCTAGTAGATTTTGTGTGCTCCAGCCCTGCAAGTGGGTGGCACAGGGGCTGCTGAGGGTTGGTGGCCGGATCCAGGCAAGCTGGAGGCTGCATTTGGCCCCTGGGCCTAAGGTTCCCCATCCCTGTGTTAGAGGGATCAAAAATATTCCCCCAGCACAATAGAAATGTAACAACTCCTTAATACAACTGACAAAGTACACAATAGAATTTTGGCTGAAAAATCATCTTGTACATGTAAGACTAAAACAGGAACAAGTGTACTTGGATAAAAAACACATTCAGTATTAAATATATAACTACTGAGTTTAACAGAATGTTAAAAAACATTTCATGAATAGCTGTGGTATTTCATGTAAATAGCATTACAAGCTACTAAGCATATATTGGTTCCCATCAAAACGTATCAATATATAAATCACTCCCAGGAACCTATCCAAAGAAGGTAACGGCCCACTCATGTGAGCAAAGTAAAACACAACCAACTCTGTAATTTTCCTATCCAATAACTACTGTTTATTACATGTCAAACAACAGAGTCCTGTACTGTCTCATCATTGTGCGGTGCCAATGCAGTGCCAACCTATTTAAATAACTTCCTTAAAGGAACTTTGCATTATCGTTACAGTGTTTGTAATACAGATACTTAAATACATCATTCAGGTTAAAATTGTTCATTTCAAACATGCAAAAATTAGGTCTTCAGTGGATTATGAGATAATGTACACTTTATTTAGATTTTCTTATGACTATTTTTTCATAGGGCCAAAGAGGGAAGAAGTTGACATGACTGTTCCTCACATCCTTTTTCTATTTCAGGAGAACTTGAACAACTGTGGTTTTGACTAAATGTATACAGAAGTATCAGAGATCTACTTCCGTTACTTTTAAAGTGGGAACATTAGTCAGGGTCACTCTTCAGTGCTGATAATTTGCATTTGTATAAAGTACACATAGATTACAAGCCCCAGAGGTGTATGGTCACTATAGTGTTTCTTTTCACCTCCCTATCCTTCCTTTATACTTCTAGCCCCAATCTCTATTAATAATTTCAAAACAGAATTGCTAAAAGAATTCTTCTTGCCTACTGTTCTGACCAAATCACCCTCTTCTTCTGTAACAAATTTAAAATTTTCATCTTCACTTTTAGTGCTCTTCACAGCTCTGCCTCTATTGTCTGCTAATCTCTTATTGGTTTTTTGTCCCTCCTCTCTGCCAAAGATGTCAGCCTCAACAGTTCTTTCAATTCACCTTCTCACAAACACATTTGTATCTTCTTCCACATGTAGCAGCCGGACAAACACCTGCTCCTCCAGACACACCTCTGCTGCAAATCTTAAAATAACTGTAGCAAAAATTATGGCTAGGCTTTGGGGAAGAACATTTGGAATTTTCCTCTCCCTCCTACCACTTATATTTAGCTTGTCTTCTTTGGCTATAGGTTCTTCAGGTCAGTGATTCTGTATTATGTATATGGTCTATCAAAAGAAGCTTTGACAGCACTTTAGCAATACAAGTAATAATATTCAAATTAAGAAATTACAGTTTAAGAATTGATACTTACAGTCATAATTAACTCAAAAGGGTGCTTATACACCCGCACAGGTGACTGATATTTCTGCACCATGGTTGCGGACTAATAAGACCTAGTCAGACCTGAAAAACAAATTTTAGAAATGTCATTGTCAAATGTGGGAGGCCAGTTTTACTGTTCAATGTTCTTAGCTTACAGGAGAGGTCTCTTGCCCCATCTCCTCATGTTCAGTATCGAGCTAAAACTTTTCTGTTGAGCTTATATCTGAAGTAAATTTTATATGCCACTATAAAATTCTTTGATAAGAGTGTAAAATGCAAGTTCACTTCCAACCATACTGTCGGGTATGAGCAACTCTATGTATTTAAACAACAAATACTATATTTTAAGCATTCCCTGAAAAAAGCAGCGAATTAGTATATTCTCATTCTACCATTTTAGCAACATGCTGTTGGGACACTTCAAAAACCACTATATTCTTCAAAGCATTGAGAATATAGGCACACACTATTAGATGCAAAACGATCTGTCCAGGTTAGTCATACGGTTCCCTACCATTGTACAAAACTCTGCAAATCTCATAACATGAAAGGACAATAACTGGAATGGACAATTTAATACAATTAAGAAACAAAGCCCTGAATTGCATAGACTAATAATGTTGAAAATCCCAAAAGTTTCAAATTTCTGCTTTCTCCTCTGAAATAATATACTGTGACTAAATAGAATTAGTGTAAAAAAAGAACAAATGGTCTGGTAGCACTTTATAGACTAACAAAACATGTAGATGGTATCATGAGCTTTTGTGGGCACAGTCCACTTCATCAGATGACTGGTCATCTGAAGAAGTGGGCTGTGCCCATGATAGCTCATGATACCATCTACATGTTTTGTTAGTCTATAAAGTGCTACCAGACCATTTGTTGTTTTTTTCTGTACAGACTAACTCGGCTACCCCCTGAAGCTTCTAGAATTAGTGTAATCTTCATTATTTTCAGGCATGAAAGGAATACAAAGCACTGATGCAACAACTAATTTGCTGATGAAGAGGAAATAAATCTTAAGTAAACTATGGATATGTTAAATACACACATGGACAAATTCACTGCTGGCATAAGCAAAACCAATTACATCCACTTACACCAGCAATGAATTTGGTTCATCAAGTTCTTCCTTAAATACATTACTTTTAATGAAAAATACTAGTTACAGTACTAAAGAAAGAAAATATTGTCTGACAGCCAGATTTAAGACATACATGCAATGTTAACTTATTTGAATAAACACAGCCACATTTGCCCTTAATAACAATACACTCTTACAGTGACTATATTACTTCCACAAACTCATGAACTTCAAATTAACAGTACAGTGGACAGAAGTCTCACTTAACAGAAATGCGAAGCAACAGATGAGAAAAAAATGAGGAGAAAGTCTGGCAAAAGATTCTATTCAAGTGATGAATTTTGATTTATTTTAAAATAAAATATCTGAAAGTACACTAATAAATAGATTTTATTTTTTAACTCTTAATTACAAATGCATTTTCTGTGGAGAATTTCAGTACCAATTCACATTACAGATTGGAATTCTGTAAAAATATATGTTTGCCTGATTAGTTGAATTGACTTAATATCTAGATTTAAAAGAAAAGGCAACATTTACAAAGCCCCATGGAGACTAGACATAAAACAGAGGTCTTCCGGACACCAGCTAAGAGAGTTCTTAGTCTGCTTTTCAAAGAACAAACGTGGCAATCTCATGTACGTAACAACTCTCAAAGTAGTACCTTTTAAAGCCCATGGAAAACATAGTTTCTCTTGTTATAGATTTAATTAACAATTCAAATATATAATTCATAGCCTCTCCACTGAACCACCTTCAAAATATCAAAGGAATGTTAACAGCCTCTTTCAAGAGTTTTTAAGTTTTAAACTAACAAATGTTTGGTAAGATTCTGAAGACGAGGAATACTGGGGGGGGGGGGGGGGGGGGGCTTCACCTGAAACAAAAGACACTTAAAAACTATTTGACAAATGACTGAAAGCCACAAAACCTAGAGAACAGTAAAATAAAAAGCACAGATGAGGAAGATTCTTTGTCTATTCTCAAAATAGACATTTGAGAAAAAATGTACCCTAAATGAAAAGTGTCTTTGTGACTTTATCAAAGCACCTTTCCAAAACAAAATGTAGGTATAAATCAACAGACATACATTTTTCAAAAGACAGCTACTTTCCCATCAAACTGAAAATCTCTCAAGAGAGGAAAAAAAGTATCTCACTTTTAGCAAAAGCTTGGAAAGATTTCCAAAGTAATAGTTTATATCTGACATTTTAGTGCTTCTGTGTATAGTGAAGAAGCTCTCTTAAAAGGAAGATAAGAATAATCTTTAAATTGGTGAAGGTATCAGTATGTTTCCCCCTTGGGCAGGGACTGTTTTCTGTAGATGTGGATATATTTCCCCCTTCCAGAAGCAGGAGGGGGAGATAGAAAATTTGCTAGAGCTAGACAGAAAAAGCTGGAGAAAGAAGTTTCTTGTTTATAATGTCCAATGGTAGAACGAGGAGGGAGGCAAGAGATTACCCAAAGCAAGGCATAAGAGGAAAAAAGAGGAGAGGAAGAAGTGACAGAAGCAATCAGAAAAGAAGGGGAGAGAGCATACCTTTGTTTCCCTTACAGAATGAGGGTGGAAGCACAAGAGAGCAGCATGAACACATAACAGAGAGCAGGGAATAAATGGGGAAGCTGAGAGGGACTGGGGAACAGAAGAAAACAGGGGGAAGCAGTAAACAGATTGTATGGGGAAGTTATAAACAGGGCGGGGGCCTGGCAGAAAGTACAGCAGGAAACCTATAAGATTTCAGGGATCCAACCAGGAAGAAGCAGCATGAAGGGGGTAAAGGAGTAAAAAGGGGACAGGAGAGAAGAAAACAGGGCACTGGGAAAGTAAAAGGGGATCAGCAGGGTCTGGGAAGCAGCAGCGGGCGCAGATGTAAGGGTATGAGGAGGGGGAGAGGTAGGGGTACAGGACGAGTAGAGGCGATGCGGGAAGAAAGGGGGCGACAGATAACGCAGACGGAATGGGATGTGGGGGCGGGAGGGGTATAGGGAAGAAGATGGGATGAGGGAGCGCGGGGGGGACGGGGATGACGGGGTCGGGGTGAGGTGCGAGAAGGGAGAGGGCGAGCAACAGGGAAGAGGACTCGGGGACCGCGGCTCAGTGCCACCTACTCACCTCCTGTCACAAAAACCGCCTGGGTTCTGGCCTCATGTCGGCTCCGCCGCCGGCCGGTTCCGGCGGGGGGGGGGAAGGGAGGCAGTAGCCGCCTGTTGTTACTAGTGACAGGGGAAAGGAGGGGCTTGGCCACCTGCCAACTCGTGCGTATGCGCAGCCTCAGGAAGCACCTCTGAAGTACTGCGCATGCGCGATCTAGGCCAAACCAGGCAGGGGACGGAGCGATCAGCTTTTGCATATTTGCGCGTGTGCGGCTAACTAGCCAGGCTGAGTGACGATCTTACCCCGGTTGTCAGTTGTTACGCATGCGCTGGTATGATTCCCGGAGGCTACAGTTGTCTGTCTCTCCTGCCTTGAGGCCTTAGGCTGGAAGCACATGCAGCAGTGCTGAGCCGTGCTAGTGGAAGGGAGGGCACGGTCCAGTGGCTCAGCCCCAGGCTGCCCTTGTGTGCGTCCCCATAACTAGCCAGCATGTAAATACACTGTGGCTACGTCTAGACTGGCATGATTTTGCGGAAATGCTTTTAACGGAAAAGTTTTTCCGTTAAAAGCATTTCCACAAAAGAGCGTCTAGATTGGCACGGGTGCCTTTGCGCAAAAAGTGCTTTTGCGCAAAAGCATCCGTGGCCAGTCTAGACGCAATTTTGCATAAGAAAGCCCCGATCGCCATTTTAGCCAGCGGGCTTTTTTGCAAAACAGTTCTTCACTGTCTACACTGGTCCTCTTGCAAGTATTCTTGCGCAAGAGGGCTTTTTCCAGTGGGAGCGTGAAAGTATTTGTGCAAGAAGCACTGATTTTGTACATTACAAAGTCAGTGCTCTTGCGCAAATTCAAGCGGCCAGTGTAGACAGCTGGCAAGTTTTTGCCAGTCTAGACACCCTGTAGGAATAGTAATAATACAGGGGTGACCCCAATCCAGAGCTATCCCGTCCATAGGATGGTTTGGGGTAGCCCCATGGCTCCTGCCCCTATCATCCCCTGTCTGGGACGGTCCCCCATAGTGATGGACGCCTGCAGGATTTAGGGCAGCCTAGAGGATTGCCTGACGCAGGGTGGCAGCAGGGGTATTCCTCGCACCTCCCCTTCCCCGCCCCCTCCCACACTCAGTGCAGCAGCAGGAGCCCAGGAACAAGAGTGATGCACACAGCAGCCAACACCGTTCCTGCCCTCTCCCAGCCAAGTCACTCCACTCCACTCCACTCCACTGATGGCGCAAAGAAGAGTGGCCTAGCCCGCTGCACACCATTCCTCTGAGCGATGCAGGATTCAGGGGGGAGCGCAGCAGACTGGGGCTTGGGCACTCAACTTCCTTCCACCACAGTAAGTGTGGGTGGGGCTGATCCATGTTGCCTCCCTCAGACTCCTCCCCACCCCGCCAGGCTGCCCAGGTAATCCACAGCTCTTGGGGGAAGGGGCTTCAGCAAGGGTAGGGAGGAGGCTGAACTGGGCTGAGAAGAGGTGGGAATGTGGATGGGGGGGGGGGTTGGAAGTAATGGAGATAAGATGGGGGCAGAACAGGGATAGGAAGAAGGTCTGAGGTGGGGAGGTTGCCTTGGGTCCCTGTAGGGACTGCCCTGATCCCACCCGCCACACAGAGTAAATTGCATTGCAGGCACTGGGACTGATGAGACCTGAAAATCCACAAATCTCCACTTTAGATCTTCAGGCAGAGCTGCCTCATTCATAGGGCAGCCACCCCAGGTGCCATATGTGTTTGTGTGTGTGTGTGGGGGGGGGGGGTAGCAGCCTTCTCAACAATCCTATGGACAGGCCTGGCGCAGGGCAGCAGAAGGGGTCGCTCCCCTCCCCACACTCACCAAGGGAGGAGCTCAGCAAACTGCTCTAACCCAGTCCCACTGCCCTCTTCTGGCACACTGTGCGGCTAATCTACAGCAGCAGGAAGAACCCACTTCCTGCCACCATGAAGAAGTTAGTCTCAGTGGACTGGGAGTTAGGTAATTATAAATTGATTGGAATAGAACTATTGTGCTTCCACGTCACTGTGTAGTAGTATGTCCTGGGACCCATCCTATTCAACTTATTTATAAATGATCTAGAGAAAGGGCTAAACAGTGACGTGACAAAATGTGTAGATGATACCAAACTGCTCAAGATAGTTAAGACCAAAGCAGACTGTGAAGAGCTTCAAAAAGATCTCACCAAACTAAGTGATTGGGCAACAAAATGGCAAATGAAATTTACTATTGATAAATGTAAAGTAATGCATGCTGGAAAAAATTATCCCAACTATACATACTATATGATGGGGACTAATTTAGCTACAGCTACTTAAGAGAGCAATCTTGGAGTCATTGTGGATAGTTCTCTGAAAACATCCATTCAGTGTGCAGCGGCAGTCAAAAAAGCAAATAGAATGTTAGGAGTCATTACAAAAGGGATAGAGAATAAGACAGAATATATCTTATTGCCGCTATATAAAACCATGGTAGACCCACATCTTCAATACTGCATACAGATGTGGTTACCTCATCTCAAAAAGATTTATTGGCATTGGAAAAGGTTCAGAAAAGGGCAACAAAAACGATTAGGGGTTTGGAACGGGTCTCATATGAAGAGAGATTAAAAAAGACTTGGACTTTTCGTCTTAGAAAAGAGGAGACTAAGGGGGGATATGATAGAGGTCTATAAAATAATGACTGGTACGGAAACAGTGAATAAGGAAAAGTTATTTACTTATTCCCACAATAAAAGAACTAGGGGTCACCAAATGAAATTAATAAGCAGCAGGTTTAAAATTAACAAAAGGAAGTTTTTCTTCACTCAGCACACAGTCAACCTGTGGAACTCCTTGCAAGAGGATGCGATGAAGGCTAGGACTTTAACAGGGTTCAAAAAAGAGCTAGATAGATTCATGGAGTTTAGATCCATCAATGGCTATTAGCTATTAGGCTATTAGGAATGGTATCCCTAGCCTCTGTTTCAATGGAGGTGGTGACAGGGGAGGAATCACGTGAGGATTACCTGTTGTGATCCCTCCCTCTGGGGCATCTGGTATTGGCCACTGTCGGCAGATAGTATACTGGGCTAGATGGACCTTTGGTCTGACTCTGTATGGCCGTTCTTATGTTCTTATATAGAGCAGTATAAACAAGTCATTGTATGAAAATCTAGTTTGTGCTGTACTGTCTTTGCTGTTGCCGTTTATGTAGCCTATTGCAAAACTAGGTGTAACGCCAACTTACCCTGGTTGTTTGCGAGCGGAGTTAAACCTGGGACTTCTGGGGCTTTGTGTATGAGCTTCTACTGCTTTAGTGAAAATCCAGCAGACTCATTATTCTCTGTGTAAGTGGTCTTGGTGCCATTAGAAGGGACAGTACACCACACCCAACATGTGCGTGGGTTGCTGTGGTGTAGTGTCAGTACCTTGCTGGTTGCTATGCTTGGGCAGTAGGCGGTGGAGGACCCCCACTAGCGGTTGTCTGTAAGCACGGCCCAGCAAGAGGGGCCTCAGGACAGTGGCCAAACCGATTATATTTGTTAAGGGAAGAGATGGGACAAAGGAAGTGTGTGCTGGGGGAAGGGCGGTCGGGGGCTGGAACCATGAGGGAGACAGACTGAGGTTGCTGGGGCTGAGGGCTAGGGGTGATGGAACCCTAACCCAAGGGGTCGGAAACACCCTGGCCCCGAATCCTGTAAACACACCACATCTATGCTGTGCTGTATCCTGGAGGAGCAATAAAACCTCGCTATTCTACTGCTGGTGGAATCTGTTCTTGCTGCTACGGGGGTGCAGGATTGGGGGAACCCCAACTGTGTCGTCACAGTGGTGTCAGGAGCGGGATGGACTGCACCCCGTGGATGGAGCGTCCAGCAGCGAGTGACAAGGTGCAGTAGAAGGAAGGTGCTTAGAGCCAGGCGTGCTGGAGACAGAGCGAAGCGGTTCGTGGGAATCGTGGCCACTGCAGCACTAGACCAATGAATCTACACCATGGGGACCAGCAGGAAGATGGCCTACACCCAACTCCTGAAGGCAGACCTGGTGGGGCTGTGCAGAGAAAGGGGTCTGCCCGTGGGGAAAGCAACCAAGGCCCAGTTGATTGCCCAGCTGGAAGAGAGTAACCCATCCAGGGGCCTGGATCCTGCCCCAGCAGGGAGCAGCCAGACACACCCGGGGAGCGTTTCAGCCTCTCAGACCGGACGGAGAGCTGGAGCCCACCAGAGAGATGTGGTGCCCACCAGGCCAAGCCCTGTCAGCCACGGTTCGTCCCGGGCGGGCTCCAGCCTGGCAAAGCTGCGGCGGCTGGAGATTGAGCTGCGGCTAAAGGAATTAGAGGACTGTAGAGAGGAGTGCCAGGATCGACAGAAGCAGCGACAGCATGAACTGGCCATGGCAGAGCGGAGGAGCCGAGGGGCTGCAGCTATGGTGAATGGGGAGGACCCCAGAGGGCCCGGAGCAGCTAGAAGCTTGGAGAAGCTCGTGTTGGCCCAATGTAAAAATGTGGGGGGACATGGACGGGTTCCTCAGCTCTTTTGAGCAGGCCTGTGAACTGCACCAGATCCCCCCAGCTGACCGGCTGCAAGAACTCACCCCCTTGCTGAATCAGGAGGCCGCAGGGATGCTCAACCAGCTGGAGGATCTGTAGCTGGGTGATTACAAACGGGTCAAAGAGGCCTTGCTGCACAAGTTCGGGCTAACCCCGGAAACATACAGGAAGAAGTTTCGGGAGGTGCAGAAGGGGCCACGGGGAGACCTATGTAGATATGGCCTCCCGCCTGGCGCAATACTGCCGCAAGTGGGTGTTCGGGGTCAGAGCCCAGACCGCAGAGGACCTGCTTAAGCTGATGATGCTAGAACAGTTCTGTGAAGCGTGCATACCGAGCCTGAGACTGTGGCTCAAGGACCGGAAGCCAGAGGACCCCCAGTAAGCCGGGAGGCTGGCAGATGAGTTCACAGAGAGCCGGTCCAGGGGTGAACGGAAATCACGGAGAGAGAGGGAGTTGCGCAGAGACCAGTTCTCAGCTGAGCAATGGAGAGTCACCTACGAGGCGAGCCCAAGAGACAAGGACTAGCCATCTGTGCCCCAGAGAACCAGCCAGGACCCGGGCAGAGCCGGCCCAAAGGCGTCCGCAGGTCCTAACCTGCCATCGCTGTGGGCAAAGAGGCCACAAGAGGGCTCAGTGCACCAGGCACCAAGACAGATCCCACGACCTGAGACTGTCCAGGGATAACTGGCTGGGGCTGGGGAAAGGGCAGGCCGCCCCAGCGGCAGGGGTCGGCAGGCAAACCTCAGCTCAGAGTGGGGGGAAGATGGCTCAGGCCAAGGCCCCCCAGAGACCTGACGCTCTGGAGGCAGGTCTCTCCGTGTACCAGGTGGGGGCAGGGCGGCCCATACGGAGCAAGTGCCTCATGCCCCTGGAGGTGGATGGCAGGAAGGTGATGGGTTTCTGGGATATGGGGGCAGAGGTGACGTTAGCCCAGCCCAATATAGTGGCACCAGACTGTATGGTGCCAAACACTCAGCTGACCCTGAGGGGTATAGACGGGACCCTATTTAAGGTGCCCGTAGCCCGGGTGCATCTGAAATGGGGGGCCAAGGAGGGCCCCAAGGAAGTGGGGCTGCACCGGCACTTACCCACGGAGGTGCTGATGGGGGGTGACCTAGAGGAGTGGCCAGACGGACCCCACAGGGCCCTGGTCACCACCCGTAGCCAGAGCTAGCGAGGGGCTGGTGACCCTGACCCAGGGGATGGCTCCCGACAGGGGGCACAGGGTCCCATCCCAGCAGACACGGGACCCGGCTGGGCTGGGACTCTGGACCCAGGCAGCGGTGAGGGACAGGTCCCTGTCCCCACCCCAGCTGCTGAATTCCAGGCTGAGGTGCAGACGGATCTCTCCTTGCAGACCCTGTGGGACATGGGCACAGCTCAGCCCCTAGGGCAGATTGCCAGGAGAGGTTCCTGTGGGAGCGGGGATTCCTGTACCGGGAATGGCTCCCCCCAAGGAAGGTGGGGGTATGGGGGCTCCAGCAGCAGCTGGTGGTTCCCCAAAAGTATCGGCGCAAGCTGCTGCACCTGGCCCATGACATCCCCTTCTCGGGACACCAGGGGATCCGATGCACCCGGTTGAGGCTGCTCCAAAACTTCTACTGGACGGGGATATTTGCAGCCGTGCTGCGGTACTGCCGGTCCTGCAACTCCTGCCAGAGGGTGGGGAAAGCCCAGGATAGAGGAAAAGCTGCTTTGAGGCCCCTACCCATTATAGAGGAGCCTTTCCAGAAGGTGGCGATGGATATTGTGGGACCCTTCAGCAGAGAGACCCGGACGGGGAAGAAATACATCCTGGTGGTGGTGGATTTTGCCACCCGCTACCCCGAGGCCGTGGCTCTGCCCTCTATCGAGGCAGACACAGTGGCAGACACGCTGCTGACCATTTTCAGCAGGATGGGGTTCCCCTAGGAGGTCCTCACGGACCTGGGATCCAGCTTCATGTCGGCCCTGCTCCAGTGCTTGTGGGAGAAGTGTGGGGTCCAGCACACCTGAGCCTTGGCGTATCACCCCCAGACCAACGGGTTGGTGGAGAGGTTCAACAGGACTCTGAAGCAGATGCTAAGGACCTTTATGCACCAGCACCCACAGGACTGGGACAAGTATCTACCCCACCTGCTGTTCGCATACAGAGAGGTGCCCGGGAGTCCACGGGGTTCTCTCAGTTCGAGCTGCTATACGGGAGGCGGGTGAGGGGACCTCTGGACTTACTGAGAGATGAGTGGGAGGGGAAGGCCTCCCTGGAGGGTGAGTCGGAGGTGGAATACGTCCTGGCTTTCCGGGAAAGACTCTCTGAGCTCATGGGCCTGGCCAGAGAGAACCTGAGCAGGGCCCAAAGGAAGCAGAAGGTCTGGTATGACTGCAATGCACGAGCCCACGCCTACGCTACCAGGGACCAGGTGATGGTCCTAATCCTTGTGCGGAAGAACAAGCGGCAAGCAGCCTGGGATGGCCCCTTCAAGGTTGTTAAACAGCTGAACAAGGTGAACTATGTGGTGGAGCTAACGGGCTGGACGCACGGCCAGCAGGTGTATCATGTTAACATGATGAAGCCGTACTGGGGAAGGGAGAACTTAGTGATGGCCGTGTGCAAGCCCTGGGAGGAGCAGGGGGAGGATCCCCTGGTGGGTCTGTTCCCTGGGACAGGAACAGACTCTTCGCTGGAGTCAATTTCCCTCTCGGACCAGCTCACCCCGGCCCAGCAGGCTGAGATCAGAGAGGTGCTGTGCGCTTGCCAGCGGTGGTGCGCTTGCCAGCGGTGGTGCTGGTCCCCAAGAAGGACGGGTCAATCCAGTTCTGTGTGGATTACTGGAAGCTCAATGCCATCACGGTGTCTGATGCCTACCCCATTCCTAGGCCCGACGAGCTCCTGGACAAGCTGCGGGGAGCCCGCCACCTCACCACCCTGGACCTCACCAAGGGCTACCGGCAGGTGCCGCTAGACTTGGAGGCCAGGCTGAAATCGGTGTTTATCACTCCAGTGGGGCTCTACGAGTTCCTGGTCCTGCTTTGGCCTCAAGGGGGCACCGGCCACCTTCCAGCGCCTGGTGGACCAGCTGCTGCGGGGAATGGAAAGCTTTGCCCTAGCGTACATTGATGATATTTGTGTCTTCAGCCAGTCCTGGGAGGACCACGTGTCCTAGGTCAGCCAGGTACTGGACCGACTGCGGGAGGCTGGCCTGACTATAAAGGCTGGGAAGTGCAAGGTTGGAATGGCTGAGGTGTCCTACCTGGGCCATAAGGTGGGGAGTGGCTGCTTGAAGCCAGAGCCGGCCAAGGTGGAGGCCATCTGAGACTGGCCGGTTCCCCAGACCATGAAGCAGGTCCAGGTTTTCATTGGGATGGCAGGCTACTATCGGAGGTTTGTGCCCAACTTCAGCTCCATCGCTGCCCCGATCACGGAGCTGTGTCGGAAGGGCAGGCCAGACAGGGTGGTCTGGACGGAGCAGTGCCAGGAGGCTCTCTGCGCACTGAAGGAGGCCCTGGTCAAGGCCCCAGTGTTGGTAAACCCAGACTTTGACAAGCCCTTTATCGTGTTTACCGATGCCTCGGACACTGGGCTGGGGGCGGTGCTGACGCAGGTGGACGAGAAGAGGGAGCGACACCCCATCGTGTACCTGAGCAGGAAGCTGCTACCCTGGGAGCGGAGCTACGCAGCCATAGAGAAGGAATGCCTGGCGATGGTGTGAGCCCTTCAAAAGCTGCAGCCATACCTGTTTGGCTGGCATTTCACGGTGTACACCGACCACTGCCCCCTGACCTGGCTGCACCAGATGAAGGGAACCAACGCCAAGCTGCTGACGTGGAGCCTGCTCCTGCAGGACTATGACATGGAAGTGATCCATGTCAAGAGGAACGCCAACATCATCGCCGATGCGCTGTCCCGAATTTCCCCAGGCCACAGGTGGAGTGACCCTGCTCAGTTCGCTCTCGGAGGGGGGGAGAGATGTGGTGTAGTGTCAGTACCTTGCTGGTTGCTATGCTTGGGTGGCAGGCAGTGGAGGACCACCACTGGCAGTTGTCTGTAAGCACGGCCCAGCAAGAGGGGTCTCAGGACAGTGGCCAAACTGGTTCTACTTGTTAAGGGAAGAGATGGGACAAAGGAAGTGTGTGCTGGGGGAAGGGTGATCGGGGGCTGGAACCATGAGGGAGACAGACTGAGATTGCTGGGGCTGGGGGCTAGAGATGATGGAACCCTAACCCAAGGGGTTGGAAACACCCTGGCCCCAAATCCTGTAAACACACCACGTCTATGCTGTGCTGTATCCTGGAGGAGCAATAAAACCTCGCTATTCTACTGCTGGTGGAATCTGTTCTTGCTGCTACGGGGGTGCAGGATTGGGGGAACACCGACTGTGTCGTCACAGTTGCAAAGGCAAATCTTTAGATAAGTTGATGTATGCCTGGTTGAGAACTGCTGCCCTGTTTCTCTTCCCACCCTTTGTCAGTTCAGGGGAACAAGGAATGTGTCTGACTAGTCTTTGTACAGCACCTAATGTAATGGGATTCTGCTCTCAGTTGAGAGTTCTAGGAATACAGATACAAATTAAAATATTGGTTTTTGGTAGTGATGTAATAGGTTAACCGGAAAGCCTCACCCTTAGTGGGTGAGGTTTACCAGTTCCAGTTAACCAATAGGGGCTGGAGCAGCTCCCTGCCCACCCTGAGCAAGGGGCTGCTCCAGCCCCACTGGGCCCACCAGAGCAGCCCATCCATGGCAGACCTGTCTACCCCTTTCCCCGCCAACTCATGTTAAAAACTGGCTCCCCAGGAGCAGGGCTAGCCTCCCTGGCCCGTCTCCCAGGAAGGCTTCCACTGCAGAGCCCTCAGTGCATGTAACTGCTATAATTTTTAGTGGTTACACGGTTACATTTTTAAACACATTTTTACATCTCTAGTTTTTGGTGGGCAAATAGATTTGGAAAGAGAGGAAAGGGTTAAATTGGTGGCCTGAATTTGTGGGTTGTAGGGTTTTCAGGAGAACCCAAAGAGAGGCCATGCAAAGGCAATGAGATGGCCTGGTGTTGGAAAAGTTCTTATCAGCAAGTTAAAGAAGTATAGACTAGATAAATGGATTGTAAGGTGGATAGAAAGTGGGTTACATCATCAGGTTATAGTGATCAATGGCTCGATGTCTGATTGGTGGTCAGTATGAAGCAGAGTGCCCCAAGGATCGGTTCTGGGGGCAGTAATATTAACAATCTTTATTAATGGCCTGGACGAGGGGATGGATTGCACCCTCAGCAAGTTCGCAGATGACACTAAGCTAGGGGGAGAAGTAGATATGCTTATCATAGAATACTAGAATTGGAAGGGACCTCGAGAGATCATCAAGTCCATTCCCCTGTCCTCTCGGCAGGACCAAGCTCCATCTGGATCATCCCTGATGACTATCCAAACTGCTCTTAAATATCTCTCATGATGGAGATTCCACAATCTCCGTAGGCAATTCATTCCAGTGTTTAAACACCTTGATAGTTAGGAAGTTTTTCCTAATGCCCAACCTAAACCTCCTTTGCTGCAATTTAAGCCCATTCTTGTCCTATCATCAGAGGCCAAGGAGAACAATTTTTCTCTCTCCTCCTTGTAACACCCTTTTAGATACTTAAAAACTGCTGTCATGTCCCCTCTCAAGCTTTTCTTTTCTAAACTAAACAAGCCCAATTTTTTCAGTCTTTCCTCATAGGTCATGATTTCTAGGCCTTTAATCATTTTTGTTGTTCTTCTCTGGATCGTCTCCAATTTTTCCACATCTTTCTTCAAATGTGTTGCCCAGAACTGGACACAATTCTCCAACTGAGGCCTAATAAGCTCAGAGTAGAGCAGAAGAATGACTTCTCGTGTCTTGCTCGCAACACTTCTGTTAATGCATTCCAGAATCATATTTGCTTTTTTTGCAGCAGTCTCACACTTGATTCATATTTAGCTTATGGTCCACTATGACCCCTAGATCCCTTTCTGCAGTACTCCTTCCTAGACAGTCGCTTCCCATTCTGGGTGGCTACGTCTAGACTGCATCCCTTTTCCGTAAAAGGGATGCAAATTAGACGTATCGCAATTGCAAATGAAGCGGGGATTTAAATGCCCCCGCTTCATTTGCATAAACATGGCTGCCGCTTTTTTCCGGCTCGGAGCTTTGACGGAAAAAAGCGCCAGTCTAGATGCAGATCTTGCGGAAAATAAAGCCTTTTCCGAAAGATCCCTTATTCCTTCCTTTATTCTTATTCCTAAAAGAAGGAATAAGGGATCTTTCGAAAAGGCTTTATTTTCCGCAAGATCCGCTGTTTAGACTGGCGCTTTTTCCATCAAAGCTCCGAGCCGGAAAAAGCGGCAGTTATAGTTTATGCAAATGAAGCGGGGGGCATTTAAATCCCCGCTTCATTTGCAATTGCGATACGTCTAATTTGCATCCCTTTTACGGAAAAGGGATGCAGTCTAGACATAGCCTATGTGTGAAACTGATTGTTCCTTCCTAAGTGGAGTACTTTGCATTTGTCCTTATTAAACTTCATCCTGTTTACCTCAGACAATTTCTCTAATTTGTCCAGATAATTTTGAATTATGATCCTGTCCTCCAAAGCACTTGCAACCCCTCCCAGCTTGATATCATCTGCAGACTTAATAAGCGTACTTTCTATGCCGATATCTAAATTGTTGATGAAGATATTGAACAGAACCGGTCCCAAAACAGATCCCTTCGGAACCCCACTTGTTATACCTTTCCAGCAAGATTGTGAACCGTTAATAACTACTCTCTGAGAATGGTTATCCAGCCAGTTATGCACCCATCTTATAGTAGCCCCATCTAGGTTGCATTTCCTTAGTTTATTGCTAAGAAAGTCATGCATCACTGTATCAAAACTTTTCTAAAGTCTAGGTATACCATGTCCACTGCTTCTCCCTTATTCACAAGACTTGTTATCCTATCAAAGAAAGCTATCAGATTGGTTTGATATGATTTGTTCTTTACAAATCCATGCTGACTATTACCTATCACCTTGGGTATGTCTACACTGCAGCGTTTTTCCAGAATTCCCATTATTCCACTGCTATTGTGTTCTTTTGACAAAAAGTTGAAAGAACGGAGGGTTTCTTCTGATGGCAGTAAACCTCTTTCTCTGAGGAAGAATGCCTTTTCCGAAAAAGCTTTTTCGGAAAAAGGCGTGTGTGGATGCGGAAGTAGGAGTTCTGTCAACAAAAGAGGCCTCCAGAAAATAACTTGGTGGCCACTCCGTCCAAACTCATCACTCTATAGTTCCTGTCTCCTGCCAGCTCTTAAAGCTGCAG
Source organism: Rafetus swinhoei (assembly GCA_019425775.1). Classification (NCBI taxonomy): domain Eukaryota; kingdom Metazoa; phylum Chordata; order Testudines; family Trionychidae; genus Rafetus; species Rafetus swinhoei. The sequence goes on from CM033438.1 coordinate 8,843,099, forward strand.
GCACCCAGGACAAGCCTTGTGGCAGGACGCCAGCCCTGGGAGCTGCACCTCAGTACACGGCTAACACTGCCACACTTACCCAGACCTATGGCCCGGTCTCAAGCCCCCCCAAGAGCCCACTGACCTTCACAGGGAGCATGCACAGGGCTCCCAGGATGCTGCCGGGGCAAAAAAAGGCGTGTGTCATCCTGGTCTCGGGCAGAGATCCTGGCCCCCCAGACATGTGGGGTGAAGAGGAGACCCTGCAGAATCTCCACTCCAGGCACAGGAACGCTGACGTATACGTCAGGATGGCCAAGGCCCTGGCTGCGAGGGGGCTACCACCCCAGGAGCCTCGAGCTAGTAAGGAGCAAAGTTAAAGAGCTCTGGCAGGGGTATGCCAGAGTGCAGGTCTTGCTCCGGGGCAGGACCCCACTCTGCCCTTACTACACTGAGCTCCACTGCATCCTGGGGGCTGGAGCAGCCCCTTTCCCACCCTTGGTTGTGAACTCGGGTCTGGAGATGCCCATCGTCCCCAGCCCAGGAGGAGGAGGAAGAGGATGACAGTGAGCTGGAGGAGGAGGAGGAGATGGTCAGCACCATCACCCTCGCCCAGGAACAGGTACCCCAGGGCCTGAATGTCTCCCAGGCATCCTCTGAGGCTGGGAGGGATCATCAGGTGAGTGCTCTTAGTTTTTCAAGCACACAGGGTTGGGGAGGTAGGCACTGAGGGGCTCGGGTGTGATCATCGGTTGTCCTTCTCGGCCTGGATATCGTGCTGCAGTCTGTGCACATAGACATACATGCAGCGGTAGTCTGCCCCACACAGCCCCAGGAGGCAGCCCCGGAACACCCCCAGGCTCATACTCACAGACTCTGGGGAAGCCACACACATGTCTGAGCCCCAGGGGGGTTCGCCTTCCCACCACTAGCCACCACTGGAAGCAGACTGGGGACAAGGGCACACGCATGGCCACACACAGACTGAGGAGTGCTGCACGCGTGTATGCCTGCACACTCAAGGCACTACCTGCTCCCGTGGACAACGCTGCCAGGTGCAGGTTTGTGTGCAGCGCCCATGGAAGCCTAGGCTGCTCCAGGACCCTCTCCCGCCTATGGGATTCCAGTGTGGCTGGACACTTCCCTTGCTTGCTTGTCGGGGGTGGGGCGGGGAGTAAGGGGACAGGAAGCATGGTCCCCTGGTCATCTCATGGCCTTGCTCCTGGGACATCACCATCCTCTGGCCCGAGGACTGTTGCTTGCAGCTCATGGAGGGCAAAGGCTCAGGGACAGTGTTTGCATGGATGACTGACCACTTCTCACTCTTTATTCTCCCTAGCCAGACCAGCCATCACTTAGGGGCCATAACCACCAGTAGAGCCAGCCACCTGACCCTGGGGGAGCTGCAGGCACCAGAAGGTCCAAGAGGACCTAATGCGGGAGCACATGGCCATCTTCAGGAACATGCAACGATCCTGGCCCAGAAGGTCCGGGAGGATGTCCAATGGAGGACCCAAATGTGCTCTGAGCTGGTGCAACAGAGCCAAAACGTGTGCCACCATCCAGGAGGCTCCTCTCCCAGCTCCTGCCCCCCTGCCATGCCTATGTCTGCCCCCCCCCGTGCCATGCCAGCCCTTGTCCCCCCCTGCCATGCCTGACACAACTCCACCCCCTCCTTCCTATCCCCCTGTTGTCCCTGCCCCTCCCCATCTCCGAGGTTGCCAAGGTCCCTGGACTCAAGGTCGAACTTCCAGCCGCACCACGCGCCACTCTCAGCCCCAGCTCTGAGTCCCCTTCCTCCCTTCCCCATCCAGGTTCTGAGCTCCTCTCCTCTTTCCCCCTATCCAAGTTCTGAGCCCCCCTCCTTCCCAGTTACTGTTATTGAAAAACAAAACACAAATTTATGTTTTGAAAACAAAACCATTGCTTTCATTGAGTTTACAGGAAAGGGGGAAAGGGAAGGGTTGTTGTGGGAAAGGCATAGGGGGCAAGACACAGGCCCCTAGTGGGGAGGGCCTGGGGAGAGTTACTGAGGTCCTTCAGAAAAACTCCCCCTCAGGGCCTCCCGGATGCGCATCCCCACCTGATGGGCCTGGCAGATGGCAGCTGTGCACGGCTGCTCAAAGGCCCTTCACTCCTGGCCAGCCTCTGCCTCCCACCCCGGTAGGAAGGCCTCCCCCTTGCTCTCCACAATGTTATGGAGAACACAGCACATGGAGACCACCTTGGGGATGTTGTGCTCCCCCATCGAGGCGGGTCAGGAGGTTCCTGAACCGTGCCTTCAAGTGTCCGAAGGTGCATTCCACCTGCATGTGGGCCCTACCCAGGTGGGGATTGAATTGGTCCCTGCTGGGGTCCAAACTAGTTAGCTGTCCAAACCAGTAGCTATCTGGGGTGGTAAGCTTCTAGATGGCGATGGCAACCTGCTTCTCCAGGGGGATTGTGGGTCACATCTGGGTGTCCTGTAGATGGAGGGCAGGGGCGAGCCAAGCACACAGCTCCATGAAGGTGGCCTTTCTCATGTGGAAGTTTTGGAGCCACTGTTGGTCATCCCACTGCTTCATGACCAGTTGGTCCCACCAGTCGGAACTGGTGTCCAGTCTCCAAAACCGTCTCTCCACCATGGGGTGCGGTTGCAGGGGCCTTGCTCCCGCACACAGAGAGAGGGTCTCGATGAAGAGCTCGGTGTTGAGCTCCTGCAGGACCATGAAGGCAGACTGCACAAAGTGCTGCAGAAACTGCAGCATGGTAGTGTGGGGCCATTGCATGCCCAGAGGCAGCTCCGGCTCCATGGCAAAGGAGTATGCTGTGGAGTCCAAAAGCTGGGCATCCAGAGCATGCACTGCAAAAGCTTAGCTGTCCCTCGGAGAGGTAGGCAAGGAAACAGCAGAAGCTGAGAAACGGCTATCCAGGGGGGTCCTTTTAAGCACGCTTCTCAGCTAGCCTTAGGCAACAGCACCCGGAATCAACTGCTGACCTAATGCCCTGCCTGAAGTGGTTCCGGGTGGCCTTAAATGCGAGATAGCACCCAATCAGTGTGGACACTTTCGAAATAGCACATCACTTTTTCATTGTGCTTTTGCTGTGTGGATGCTCTCTTTCAAAATAAGCTTTTCTGGAAGATCTCTTCCGGAAAAGCTTATTTCGAAAGAAGCTTGCAATCTAGACGTAGCTCTTATTATCTTCCAGTTGTTTGCAGATGAATTCTTTAATTACTTGCTCCATTATCTACCCTGGCACAGAAAATAAACTGATTGGTCTGTAGTTTCCTAGGTTGTTCTTATTTCCCTTTTTATAGATGGGCACTATATCTGTCCTTTTCCAGTTTTCTGGAATCTGTCCTAACTACCATGACTCTTCAAAGATGATAGCTAAAGGCCCACATACCTCCTCTATCAGCTCCTTGAGTATTCTAGGATACATTTCATCAGGCCCTGGTGACTTGAAGACATCTAACATTTCTAAGTAATTTTTAACTTGTTCTTTTTTTATTTTAACTTCTAAACATACCCCATTTCCACTAGCATTCACTATGGGTATGTCTACACAGCAAAGTTATTTTGAAATAACAGCCGTTATTTCGAAATAACTTTACTAGCATCTACACAGCTACACCTCTATTTCGAAATTAATTTGAAATAGCAGATCACTTATTTCGAATTTGGTAAACCTCATTCCACGAGGAATAACGCCAAATTCGAAATAGCTATTTCGAAATAAGTGCTGTGTAGACACTTATTTCAAAATAGGGGCCTTCAGCCTTCCCAGGGTGCCCTGGTGGCCACTCCAGCCTCAACCAAGAACACTCCTTCCCCCTCCCCAGAGCCCTTAAAGGGGTTGACTCTGGCCACAGTGCCTGTGCCAGCTCCAAGCCTGCCAGCCCAGAGCCAACAGTCACTGCCCCTGACCCAGTGCCCCCAAAATATGAGCCAGCAAGCCACTGGCAGCCAGCCCTCCAGTGCTCCCCAGGAGCAGTCTACCAGGTCCCAGGAGCCTGCCAGGGCCCGGAGAAGGCAGGCATCTTCCTAGTCCAGGGTGGAGATCATGGATCTTATTCAGGTTTGGGGGGGATGCCCCCGACGTCCATGATCTCTGCACTAGACGGAGGAACATGGCCGTCTATGGCAGGATAGCTGCCAGCCTGGCCACCAAAGGCCACATACGAACCCAGGAGCAGGTTTGCATGAAAATCAAGTTGGTCCGGCAAGACCCCCAATGCTGAGGTGTGAGCTTCCCCTTCCCCTTCTTCCCCTTGCTTCCCCCTTCCAGCTCCCTCCTCCCAGGTTTCCCCTTCCCCTCTCCCACTCTCTCTGCTCCCCTCTCCCACCTCCCTTCCTCAGTTTCACCAGAGTTTCATCCCCCCCCCCAGTTTTGTTAAATAAAGAGAGTTTGTGTTCATGAAAATACATGTATTTTATTTGACATCAGGAAGGGGGGTTAGGGAAGGGTAAGTGGAAGGACGTGGGGGAGGAATGAGGCACAAGCCCCCAGTGGGGCAGACCAGGGAGGCTCTTAGTGCTCCTCAGGGTGGAAGCTCTCCCACAGGGTCTCCTGGATACTGACAGCCCCCCGATGGACCTCCCGGATGGCAGCCTGCAGAAAGTGCAGCCAGGCTCGCAGCAACATGTCTACGAGAAGCACCAGAGTGCCCAGGGGCAGCTCTGGCTCCATGTTGCAGAGTGCTGTGGTGTCCTGAGTGAGGGCAACAAGAGCACGCAGAGATAAAATGTTTTGCTGTCCCTCATCGAGGTAGGCAAGCAAGCAGGGAAAGCTGAGAACTGGCTGTCCAAGGGGAGGTCCCTTTAAGCACAGGTCTCAGATAGCCTCAGGCAGCAGCCACACAAAGTAACTCCTGACCTGATGCCCTGCCGGACCTGGTTCTAGCCGTCCTTAACTGCGATTCAGCGTCCACTCAGTGTGGACGCGCTATTTCGAAATAGCAAAAAGCTATTTTGAAATGCATTTTGTGTGTAGACGTGTTATTTCGAAATAAGCTATTTTGAAATAACACTGTAGTGTAGACATACCCTATGTTAGGCGTCCCATCACTATCAATCTTCTTGACAAAAACTGAAACAAAGAAGTTGGTAGGTACCTCTGCCATTTCCAAGTTTCCTGTTATTGTTTCTCCCTCTTCACTGAGCAATGGGCCTACCCTGTCCTTGGTCTTCCTCTTGCTATTAATATATTTGTAGAATGTCTTCTTGTTACCCTTTATGTCTTTTGCTTGATTGAGCTTGTTTTGTGCCTTCACGTTTCTAATCTTGCCCCTGTATACTTGCGTTGTTTGCTTATATTCATCCTTTGTAATTTGACCTAGTTTCCACTTTTTATATGACTTCTTTTTGATTTTTAGATCATGTCAGATCTCCTGGTTAAGCCAAGATGGTCTCTTACCATACTTTCTATCTTTCCTATGCAGTAGTATAGTTTGCTTTTGAGCCCTTAATAATGTCCCTTTGAAAAACTGACAACTCTCTTCAGTTGTTTTTCCTCTTAGTCTTGCTTCCCATGGGATTACCTACCAGCTCCCTGAGTTTACTAAAACCTGCCTTCCTGAAATCCATTCTCTATTTTGCTGTTCTCCCTTCTACCATTCCTTAAAATCATGAACTCTATGATTTCATGATCACTTTCCTCCAAGCTGCCTTCCACTTGCAAATTCTCAACCAGTTACTCCCTATTTGTTAAAATCAAATCTAGAACAGCTTCCCCACTCCAGTAGCTTTTTCAGCCTTCTGAAATAAAAAATATCCTCCAGTGCAGTCCAAGAAATTGTTGGATAATCTGTGCCCTGCTGTGTTATTTTCCCAGCATATGTCTGGATAGTTGAAGTCCCCCATCACAACCAAAACCTGTGCTTTGGATGATTTTATTGGTTGTTTTAAAAAACCCTCATCCACCTCTTCTGCCTGGGGAGGTGGTCTGTAGTAGACTCCTAGCATGACATCACCCTTGTTTTTTTACCCCTTTTAATCTAACTCAGAGACTCTCAACAAATCTGTCTCCTATGTCCATCTCCGCCCCAGTCCAAGTATATTACATTTTTAATACAGGAAACCCCCGATATGTGACCTCCCATGTTCTGACCCCCCACACTTACAACCATTTTTGTAAGTGCAGAAGGGGCCGAAAACCCCTGACTTACGTCCTTGGCCTGCATTTACAAAGGTGCATGGCACCTATTGTAAATGAGAGTTCGAGTTACAACACCCCCAACTTGCGATGCTTCCCCGGGAACCAATCACGTCGTAGGTTGAGGGCCGCCTGTATATGAGGCAACACCGCCTCCCTTTTTTCCTTGCCTTTCCTTCCTGAGCAAGCGGTATCCTACTATACCAATATTCCAATTGTGTGTATTACCCCATGAAGTCTCTGTGATGCCAACTATATCATAGTTGTGTTTATTTATTAGCACTCAAGTTCTTCCTGCTTATTACCCATACTCCTTGCATTTGTATACAGGCATCTAAGATATTGATTTGATTTTGCCCCCCAGTTCTTCCTTGCCCCTCCTTTATCTCTGCTATGATTGCCCATGCTCCCTCCCATTTCCGACCCATCTCCCAGGTCTCCCTGTTTTTCACATACCTTTGGGCTTTGGTCATTTGCCCCCATCGAACCTAGTTTAAAGCCTTTCTCACTAGGTTAGCCGTCTGTGTCCAAATACTCTCTTTCCCTTCCTCCAGAGGTGAATCCCATCCCTGCTTAGCAGTCCTTCTTCTTGGAACAACATCCCTTCTTGAGGGTATGGATAGGGTCCAGAGTGACCTAGACAAATTGGAGGATTGTGCCAAAAGAAATCTGATCACAATCAACAAGGATAAGTGCAGAGTCCTGAACATGGGATGAAAGAATTGCAGGCACTGCTACAGGCTGGGGTCCGACTGCCGAGGCAGCAGTTCAGTGTATTACAGTGGATGAGAAGCTAGTTATGAATCGACAGTGTGGCCTTGTAACCAAGAAGGCTAACAGCATATTGGGGTGGATTAGTAGGAGCATTGTCAGCAAATCCAGGCAAGTGATTATTCCTCTTTATTCGGCACTGGCGAGGCCATATCTGGAGTATTGCATCCAATTCTGCCCCCCTCCTCCATTACAAAAAGGATGTGGACACATTGGAGAAAGTCTAGCAGAGGGCAACAAAAATGATTAGGGGGCTGGAGCACATGACTTATGAGGAGAGGCTGAGGCATTTGGGCTTATTTAGTCTACAGAAGAGAAGAGTGAGGGGGGATTTGATAGCAGCCTTCAGCTACCTGAAGGGAAGTTCCAAAGAGGATGGAGAGTGACTGTTCTCAGTTGTGACACATAACAGAATGAGGAGCAATGGTTTCAAGTTGAGCTTGCGAACAGGTGAGTGCTAACAGGGAGTTTAGAGAGGGAGTTCTCCAGGTAAAGGAGAAGCAGATACAGGACTCTTGAGGGAAGTGTGTGTTGTTATTGGGGCTTTCTTACTGTGTGCTGAGCTTGTGTTTGTTGGTGTGTGGTGGTGGGTTTTTTTTTTCTCTCGGTGTGTTTTTGAGTGAGGCTTTAGAGAGGGAGTTCTCCAGGTAGAGGAGAAGCAGATACAGGACTCTTGAGGGAAGTGTGTGTTGTGTTTGGGGCTTTCTTGCTGTGTGCTGAGCTTGTGTTTGTGAGTGAGGGTTGGTGTGTGTTCTTTTTTTGTTTGTTTGTTTTTTTCCCCTGTGTTTGTGAGTGAGGTCTGTTTTTTTTTTCACTTCCCCTTTGCCCTCCCCCTCCCCTTCATGGAGTGTGTGCTGTGATTGGCTGGTGCTGTGATTGGCTGTGATTGGCAGGTGGAAACTGTTGGCTTCTAATTAAAGTTTGAATTCTAGAAGCCTCTGCTGATTGGCTGAGCCTTGGTAGGGGGAGGGACTTTCAGGCAGTCCAGGGCTTTATAAGGCTCCTTGGGCAAGCGACCAAGGAGCTTGCGAACAGGTGAGTGCTAACAGGAGTTTAGAGAGGAGTTGGGAAGGGGGTGAGGTTCTCTTGCCTTTCTTTTTAAATCCCTTCTCCAGGACAGCAGGGATGGATGGTGATGGTTCTGCTGTTGTTACCTGCATGGAGTGTGCCATGTTTGTCTTCCTCCCGGAAGAAAGAACAGATTTCATCTGCACTAAGTGCAAGCTGGTCGCCATTTTGGAAGAAAAAATTAGAGGGCTGGAGGCCCAGGTGTCGACCCTACGCTCGATCAGAGAGGATGAAGACTTCCTCGATAGAAGGCAGCATTTAATCCTTCAAGCACGGCAGGCGGAAGAGCCAGAGAGGGCAGTACGTGACCAGGAAGAGAACTGGCAGCATGTAACTTCTAGAAGGGGAAAAAGGCCAGCATGGGAATCCCCCAATGCTATAGAGGTAAGTAATCACTTTCAGGCTCTCTCCACAGGCTCTGCAGTGCTGAATGCTTTGGAAGGATCTCACAAGGAAGAAACTGGAAGGGAACACCATCTACTGGAAGGCATGGGATGCGTAGTCCTAGGGATGGGGTTCCACAGCCACCACCCCAAAAGAAAAACGACGGGTGGTGGTGGTCGGGGACTCCCTCCTAAGAGGGACTGAGCCATCCCTCTGCCGTCCGGACCTGGAATCTCGAGAGGTATGCTGCTTACCAGGAGCTCGTATTCAGGATGTGACTGAGAGGCTTACCAAAGTGATCAAACCTTCGGATCGCTACCCCTTCCTGCTTCTCCACGTGGGAACTCCAATGATACGCCAAGAATGACCTTGAGCGGTTACTGAGGATTATGTAGCGCTGGGAAGAAGGATCCAAGAACTCGGAGCGCAAGTGGTGTTCTCGCCCATCCTCCCTGTTGAAGGGAAAGGACTGGGCAGGGATCGCCAAATTGAGGACGAAATGCGTGGTTGCGCAGGTGGTGTCGCAGAGAGGGCTTTGGTTTCTTCGACCATGGACTCTGTTCCGGGCACGAGGATTGTTAGGAAGAGATGGGATCCACCTAACCAAGAGAGGAAGGAGCATCTTTGCAGCAGGCTTGCAAACCTAGTGAGGAGGGCTTTAAACTAGGTTTGTTGGGGGACGGTGACCAAAACCCTGAGGGGAGTGGGAAAGTCGGATACCGGGAAGAAATGCAGAGAGGAACGAGCAAGAAAGGAGGACCCCTGTTTCGAATGGAGAAGATAGGGTGATCAACTGGTTACCTGAGGTGTTTGTACACTAATGTGAGAAGCCTGGGCAACAAACAGGAAGAACTGGAGGCCCTGGCCCAGTCTGAGAAATATGATTTAATTGGGATAACAGAGACTTGTTGGGATGACTCGCATGACTGGAGCGCTGTCATGGAAGGGTATAGACTGTTCAGGAAGAACAGGCAGGGGAGAAAAGGAGGAGGAGTATGATTGCTCTGAACTCCAGTATAAAGAAGGAGAAAAACCTGTTGAGAGTCTATGGGTTAAGTTTAAAGGAGCAAACAACAGCAGTGATGTTGTGGTTGGTGTCTGCTACAGGCCACCGAATCAGGTGGATGAGGTAGATGAGGCTTTCTTCGACAACTGAGAGAAGCTTCCGGATCGCAGGCCCTGGTTCTCGTGGGGACTTTAATCACCCTGACATCTGTTGGGAAACCAATACGGCAGTACACAGGCAATCCAGGAAGTTTTTGGAGAATGTTGGGATAACTTCTTGACGCAAGTGCTGAAGGATCCGACCGACCAGGGCCGCAGCTTGACCTTCTGCTCACAAACAGGAGGAACTAATAGGGGAAGTGGAGGTAGGTGACAACCTGGGAAGCAGTGATCATGAGATGGTAGATTTCAGGATCCTGACCAAAGGAAGAAAAGAGAGTAGTAAAATACACACCTTGGACTTCAAAAAGCAGATTTTGACTCCTCAGAGATCTGATGGGCAGAATCCTGGGATGCTAACATGAAGGGGAAAGGAGTCCAGGACAGCTGGCAGTATTTTAAAGAAGCCTTATTGAAGGCACAGAAAGAAACCATCCCGACGCAAGCAAGAGAGGCAAACATGGTAGGAGACCGGATTGGCTTACGGGGAAATCCTTGGTGAACTTAAGCACAAAAAGGAAGCTTACAAAAAGTGGAAACTTGGACAAATGACCAGGAGGGGTTTAAATGTATAGCTCGAGAATGCCGGGGGGTTATCAGGAAGTCGAAAGCACAGATGGAATTGCGACTGGCTAAGGATGTAAAGGATAACAAGAAAGGTTTCTACAGGCATGTTAACAAGAAGAAGGTGATCAGAGAGGGGTGCGCCCTACTGGATGAAGGAGGTAACCTAGTGACAGATGATGTGGGGAAAGCTAAAGTACTCAATGCTTTCTTTGCCTCTGTATTCACGGACAAGGTTGGCTCCTGGACTTCTGTGCTAAGTGACTCAAGATGGGATGAAGATGGACAGCCCATGGTGGGTAAAGAACAGGTTAGGAACTATTTAGAAAAGCTAAACGTACACAAATCCATGGGTCCGGACTTAATGCATCCGAGGGTACTGAGGGAGTTGGCAAATGTCATTGAGGAGCCTTTGGCCATTATCTTTGAAAAGTCGTGGAGATCGAGAAATCCCGGATGATTGGAAAAAGGCAAATGTAGTGCCCATCTTCAAAAAAGGGAAGAAGGACGATCCAGGGAACTATAGGCCGGTCAGTCTTACCTCGGTTCCTGAAAAATCATGGAAGGGATCCTTAAGGAATCCATTTTGAGGCACTTGGAAGAGAGGAAAGTGATTAGGAATAGTCAGCATGGATTCACAAAGGGCAAGTCATGCCTGACCAATCTGATTAGCTTCTATGATGAGGTAACTGGCTCTGTGGACGTGGGAAAGTCAGTGGATGCGATATACCTTGACTTTAGCAAGGCTTTTGATACGGTCTCCACAATATTCTTGCCAGCAAGTTAAGGGAATGCGGATTGGATAAATGGACAGTAAGATGGATAGAAAGATGGCTAGAAGGCCGCCCAGCGGGTAGTGATCAACGGCTCGATTTCAGGTTGGCGGTCGGTTTCTAGCGGAGTGCCCCAAGGTTCGGTTCTAGGACCGGTTTTGTTCAATATCTTTATTAATGACCTGGATGAGGGGATGGATTGCACCTCAGCAAGTTTGGATGACACTAAGCTAGGGGAGAGGTAGATACGCTTGAGGGCAGAGATAGGGTCCAGAGTGACTTAGACAAATTGGAGGATTGGGCCAAAAGAAATCTGATGAAGTTCAACAAGGACAAGTGCAGAGTCCTGCACTTGGGACGGAAGAATCCCAAGCACAGTTACAAGCTGGGGACCAACCAGTTAAGTAGTAGTTCTGCAGAAAAGGACCTGGGGTTACAGGATGAGAAGCTGGATATGAGTCAACAGTGTGCCCTTGTAGCCAAGAAGGCTAATGGCATATTAGGTTGCATTAAGAGGAGCATTGCCAGCAGATCCAGAGATGTCATTATTCCCTTTATTTGGCTTTGTGAGGCCACATCTGGAGTATTGTGTCCAGTTCTGGGCCCCCCACTACAAAAAGGATGTGGACGCATTGGAGAGGGTCCAGCGGAGGGCAACCAAATTGATTAGGGGGCTGGAGCATATGACTTATGAAGAGAGGCTGAGGGAGTTGGGTCTGTTTAGTCTGCAGAAGCGAAGAGTGAGGGGGGATTTGATAGCAGCCTTCAACTTCCTGAAGGGAGGTTCCAAAGAGAATGGAGAGAGGCTGTTCTCAGTAGTGACAGATGGCAGAACAAGGAGCAATGGTCTCAAGTTGTGGTGGGAGAGGTCCAGGTTGGATATTAGGAAAAACTATTTCATTAGGAGGGTAGTGAAGCACTGGAATGGATTACCTACGGAAGGGGAGTCTCCATCCCTGGAGGTGTTTAAGTCTCGGCTTGACCAAGCCCTGGCTGGGTTGATTTAGTTGGGATTGGTCCTGCCTAGAGCAGGGGGTTGGACTTGATGACCTTCTGAGTTTTCTTCCAGCTCTATGGTTCTATGATTCTATGATTCTAAGTTCCAGTGGGAGAGATCTAGACTGGATATTAGGAAAAACTATTTCACTAGGAGAGTGGTGAAGCGTTGGAATGGGTTACCTAGGAAGGTGATGGAAAGTCAATCCCTAGAGGTTTTTAAGTCTCGGCTTGACAAAGCCCTAGTTTGGAAGACTTAGAGTCTTAGAATCATAGGGTTAGAAGAGAACTCAAGAGGTCTCTGGGTCCAACTCTCTGTACAAAGCAGAACCAACCCCAACTGAATCATCCCAGCCGTTCTTATGTATTTAAAGTATTAAGAAATTGCTTTTTTCTACGCCTTTTCCCATTGTAACATTTGACCAGATTTATGTGAACATAAGTGCCTGCTCTGGTTGCCCTGATTTTTTGAACGCCGCAGCTTTTCTCTTTCTTCCATAGAGCCGGAGGTGTCTCTGGGCATGTGATGACCCCACACAGCCATGCTGCAGTTTCTGCAGCATTTTGTGCCAGCTGCCTTCCTGGTCCTGACCAAGCTCGACCCCAAGCTCATTCTGGGGACCCTCTCCCTGGGTGCGGGAGCTCCACTCTGGCAACTGCAACCCACTGTGGAGAGGCAATTCTGGAGGCTGGACACAAGTTCCAACTGGTGGGACTGGTTGGTCATGGAACGGTGGGACGACCAGCAGTGGCTCCAAAACTTCCGCATGCGGAAGACCACCTTTTTGAAGCTGTGTGCCAGACTCACCCCTGCCCTCCAACGACACAACACCCACCTGCAGCCAGCCACCCCCCTGGAGAAGCAGGTTGCAATTGTTGTGTGGAAGCTCACCACCCCCATCAGTTACCAGTCAGTGGGCAACCATTTTGGCATGGGGAAGTCTACCATTGGGGCCCTCTTCATGGATGTAAGGCACTCTCAGGCTGCAGTACCTGAAGGAGGGGGTGTCCTGGAAAAGGGGGATCCTCGGGAAAGGGAGAGTCGGGGGGAGGGCAGGGAGGCCTGGGGGAGAGGGGAAGCCCTGTCCCTCAGGGGTTGTGCCATCCCGCCCTCTCACAGCCCTGCTGCTGGGGGGGTGGCCTCATAGGGGGTGGCTCATGGGCTGTTTGGGGGGAGGGCAGGGGAGAGGGTGGGCACCTCCCAACGGCTCAGGCACTCCCTCTCATTCTCTGTTTTGTTTGTTTTTTTGATCTCCTTCTGCAGGTTGTGAGGGCCATCAACTCCATCCTGCTGTGCAGGGTCATCCGCCTGGAAGACATGGACCCAGTCATGGCCGGATTTTCTGCCCTGGGGTTCCCAAACTGTGGTGGAGCCATAGATGGGACCCACATCCCGATCTGCGCATCTGAACATCGGGCGGCTCAGTTTATCAGCCACAAGGGCAATCTTTCAATGGTGCTGCAGACCGTGGTCGACCACCATGGACAATTCAGGGACATTTTTGGTTGGGCAGGGCATATGATGCCTGCGTCTTTCAAAACTCAAGCCTCTATGGCAGGCTGGAGGTGGGCACATTCTTCCACTGCCGTGACTTTGCGGTTGGGGACATGCAAATGTCACTGTGTATCGTGGGGGATGTGGCCTACCCCCTCATGCCATGGTTAATGAAACCCTATACCGGCCACCTGTACCCCAGCAGGGACCAGTTTAACTCCCACCTCAGCTGAGCAAGGGTGCAGGTGGAGTGCGCCTTCGGCCGCCTCAAGGGATGTTTCAGGTGCCTCCTGACCTGCCTCGATGTGGGGAAGCACAACATCCCCAAGGTCATCTTGGCATGTTGTGTCCTCCACAACATTGTGGAGAGCAAGGGGGAGGCCTTCCCACCTGGGTGGGGAGAAGAGGCCGTCCGCAAGGAGAGACCCTTTGAGCAGCTGCAGACAGCTGCCATCAGCCAGGCCTGTTAGGCCAGGGTGCGCATCCGGGAGGCTTTGAGGGAGAGTTTCTCTCAAGGACCTCAGTAACTCTCCCCAGGACCTCCCCACTAGGGGCCTCTGGCTTGCTCCAATACCCCTTTCCCACCACAACCCCTCCCTTCACCTCAGAATAAAGACACCTGTTTGGATTTTAACACAATGAACTGTGTATTTATCTTTCATTAAAAAAAGCTGGGGAGGGGGAGGGAGGCTCATAACCTGGAGGGGATCTCAGGGCTGGGAGTGGCATGGGGAGCGGCTGAATGTCCCACCTCAGGTGCGGGGACCTTGTCAGACTTGGGGTTGGGTGGGTCCTGGGACCACAGGGGGATGAGAAAGAGGGGGGTCTGGAGCAAGGTCAGGGATGCCGGGGAGGGGCATGGTCATCGCTTGGGGAGGGGGCATGGGCATTGCTTGGGGAGGGAGCAGAGGCATCACTTGGGGGGCAGGGGGAAGGGGAATGGGCATAGCAGGGAGGACAGGAGGGTGGTAAGCAGGAGCAGCGACAGCAGCTGGGTGTGCCATCATTTCCTGCATGATGGCACACATGTTATCACCCTGCTGCACGAGCTGGTCCCACATGTGGGTCCGCCAGTCTGCATCCTCCCGGACCTTTTGTGCCAGGGTCTGCTGCATGTCATGCAGGACGCCCACATGCTGCCTCATCAGCTCCTCCTGGACCCTGGAGTGCTTCTGAGTCCCACAGGGTTGGGAGGCTGGCTCAGGTGGCATGGTTCGCCCCATAGTCCTGACTGGTCTGGCTGGGGAGAATACAGAGGGAGAAGTGGTCAGTCATCCATGCAGACACTGTCCCTGAGGCTGTGCCCTCCTCTGTGAGCAGCGACCAACAGTCCTTGGGCCAGAGGAGGGGGAAGTCCCGGGAGCTAGGCCATGTGTGACCTGCACAGCAGGCTCTGCCTCACAGGGGCTCCAAGGTGCCCAGGGAACCATGCTGGCCACTTCCCTCCCGCTCTCCCCACACCCCCATAGACAAGCAGGCAAGGGAAGTGTCTGGCCACAGTGGGATCCCATGGGTGGCAGAAGAGCCTGGAGCATCCTGGCCCTCCCTGGGGCCCGCACACACACCTGTGCTTTGCAGCACTGTCCACAGGCATGCTCATGTGCTGTGTATGACGATTCTCGGTATGTCTGGGGTCGTGCCTGTGCCATTGTGGCTAGCCTGCTGCCAGCGGTGTCTGGTGGTGGAAGGGCATCCCGTCCCCCGGGGCCAGACATGTGTGGCCTCCCCTGAACCTGGAAGCAGGAGCCTAGGGCTCAGGGGCACCTGTTGAGTCCGTGTGGCACACAATAATACTGCACATGGTTCCAAGTGCACAGACTGCAGCACAATGTCCAGCCCAAGCAGGCTGAGCGATGCTTGCATCCCTCCCCCTCTGCGCCCACCTCCCCTGCCCTGTGTGTGTGACAAACTGAGAGTGTTCCCCTGAAGATCCCTCCCCAGCATCAGACGATGCCTGGGACACATTCCTGACTCACGGCAACTGGCTCCAGGGACAGTGTCACTGTGGCCATGTCGTCGTCCTCCTCCTCCTGCCATCCCTCCTCCTCCTCCTCCTTCGTGACCTCTGGCCGGGCGTTGACAGGCATCTCCAGCCTGGAGTCCATGACAATGGGTGGGGAAGGGGCTTCCCCATCTCCCAGGATCTGGTGGAGCTCGGTGAAGTAGGGGCAGGTGTGGAATCCTGCCCCGGAGCACGAGCTGCTCTCTCTGGCCCTCACATATCCCTAAAAGATCTCCTTCACCTTACTCCGGACCTGTTCTAAGGTCTGGGGTGGGTGTCCCCGCTCTGCTAGGGACTCAGCTATCCGGCCATAAATGTCCACATTGCGGTGTTTGGAGCAGAGATTCTGTAGTGTCTCCTCCTCCCCCCACACCTTGAGGAGGGACAGGATCTCTGCTCCAGACCATGCTCCAGACTGCTCCAGGCTGCTTGGTACCCCTCGGTGGGTCCTGGGAGCCCTGGTACTGCTCCATGTGAGGGCCAGGTGGGTCTCGGGGGCTTGTGGCTGTGCCAAGGATCAGCAGGCCTGTGGCAGGGAGAGCCGCGTGGCTAGGGTGCTACTCCAGGGCTGGCTTCCTACTACAAGGCTTGTCCAGGGTGCCTGCAGCTTTAAGAGGGGCCAGGAGACAGGAACTATAGAATTGTGATTACTTTGGATGGAGTGGCCACCAGGGCACCTGTGTTATTTCCTGGAGGCCTCTTCTTTTGAAAGAAAACCTTTTCCCCCATCCACAAATGCCTTTTTCCGAAAGAGCTCTTTTGGAAAAGGTGTTCTTCCTCATAGAAAGAGGTTTACCACTGTTGGAAAAACCCTTCTGTTCTTTCAATTTTTTTTGAAAGAATGCGATTGCAGTATGGACGTAACTGAAGTTTTTTCAGAAAAACGGCCGTTTTTCCAAAAAGAACTCTGCAGTGTAGACATACCCTCAGTGATGTTTTCCCTTCACACTGCAAAGCATGCTTGTCCCACAGTCTAACACTGATAATTGTGGGATGAAATCAAATTGGTTGTGTCACACAGATGATGCTGATGTTAATTTCTCCATGAAGTCTGTGCTATCAGCCTCCAGAGTGTTATCTCAAATGTGTGAAGCAATAAATACCAGGTCTGATGCTTCATCAAGAATATGGGTGTCACTTCCTGCCTTCTCATCGTGTTTTCATTATTTACGGTACTACTCTTTTCTCTTTCAAATCCTCCTCCAAAACTAAGTCTTTAAAATTCATATACCTCCTCCAGATCATCCCATCACAGCACACACTTAGGTTGTAGGGTATGTCTACATTGCAGTCAGGAGGGAGGGCTACAGCACAAGTAGGAATACCCAAACTATATATGAGCCAGCTTTATAAAAGTAGCAGGGAAATGGTGGCAGCATGTGCTTGCTGCCTGAGTAGCTAGCCTTCATGCATCTAGGGCTATACTCCATTTTAAGCAAGCTAGCTCAGCTATGCCTACTCATGCTGCAATCATACCTCCCTAATGTAATGCCGGCATATCCTTTGTGTCTAACTTGTTTTGTCACATCTAAACCAGACTGCTAGTTCACTTGGATACAGACCATGTCTTATTGTTTGTCAGTCATCATGCTCATTTTATCTGGGAATGCAGTGCAGGATTGGGGCCTTTTTATGATTTGCAGAGTTTGAGAACTTTTCTCAGTTACATCAGTTCAAATCAGTTATTCCACTGACTTATCTGCAGTTGCTTTTTACTTACACCAGCATATCCAACATCAAAATCTGATCCTTTGTTTTGTTGCATTTTAATTTTTTTAGGGTTTAGCAATCAGAACTTGCATCTGTCTGTGATCTGTCCTGTGGAGCATTACTCACAACTTCCTTTCTTGCTTTTTTAACATAACAGCAGCAGATACAAGTTGCTTTTCAGTGTTTAGCAAAGCCTAATTGAATTCTTACCCTGGCTGTGTGATTTGTAATGAAAGGCAAGGACCAGGTCTATCCCTAGTGAAATTCCATGGACTCTTGTGGAATTATACAAAAGATTAATTTGGACGCAAGCTGTTTTATGTGCCCAGAAAATCACCCACATTCTGCTCCTAGTTCAGTGTTTCTTAAACTGTGTTCCGCAGCACACCGGTGTGCCATGAGGCAGTCGAAGGTATACCGT
Organism: Rafetus swinhoei; assembly: GCA_019425775.1. NCBI lineage: Eukaryota > Metazoa > Chordata > Testudines > Trionychidae > Rafetus > Rafetus swinhoei. Next base: position 8,860,561 of record CM033438.1, read on the forward strand.
GGAGAAGAGTCTTAAAAATGGCCGCCTTAAAAGGGCAATCCCTGCTCTTCTCTTCAGCCCCGCCGGATTTGTGCGTGAGACACCCAGCGCAGCCCGCAGCAACCATGTGAGACCCCTCCTACTTATATCCACCCAGCCCTGCCCCTGGGGGCGCGCTCACCTCCTTCCTCCCTCCCCTAGTGACTCTCTTTCTGTCCTTTGGGGCATAAGCACTTTGCCGCGTCAGGCGGCCCGCGTTGGTCCAGAGGCTTGAGGGGCAGGGCCAAAGGACCCGGAATTTTTTTTTTTAAAAAGCGGGAGCTATCCTTTGGCACTGGACAGCTCAGGTTTAAAAATGAAAGCCGGGGCTAAGTTTGTGATTGGGGGAGGGTTGGGAAAGCGAGAGGTGTGACGTCATTAACCCCACCCCAGACTGCTGTGAGTGACGCCAGGCCAGCCCCTGCCGGGGGAGAGGGCGGGGAAAACTTGGGGCTCACGTCAGAAGCTTCCATGACAGGGGGCATGTCAGGAAGGAGCTGATGCATCAAGGTGCATGCTCAGCTGCAGGTGCTGATGATGCTCGCGGAGAGCCCTGTGGCAGCGAGCTGAGAGCGGCTGCCCACAGTGGGAACAGAGACTGTCCAGCCCTTCGCAAGGGCTCCTGACTAGCAGTGCAAGTCTGTGGTTGATCAGGAGGCTTTGTCTTTTCAGTGTTCTCTGCGAGCCTATCATGTGAAAGAGGGGAACCTCCAGACTGTGGGCTGCACCCAGCCCACCAAACTATTTCATCTGGCCCTGGGAGGCCACTTTAAAAACTTCACCCAGTTCCTCTCCTGCAGCGTGTCCGGATGCTTCCAGTTCCTCTCCTGCACCTGGGAGAGGCCGGTGCAGATCCAGGGGGATGGAGAAGCTCCATGTGCTGGAGCGCTGCGGCATTTCCCTGAGGTGGGAGTGAAAAAGGCTGGAGCTGCTTTCCAGCCTCTGGCAGCTGCAGAAGCTGCCAGCAAAATGCCTTTTGCTGGTAAGGAGAAGTGTGGGACCAGAGGAGTGGGAGGGAGGAACTGAAGGGGGGGATCTGTTGCCAGAGTGGGAGGAAAGGGAAGCCCCAGAACCCTTTCCCTGCATGGGGTGCCTTTAGGGAGGAAGGGGCGGCCCTCAGCTGGGCAAGACCCAGAACTCCTTCCCTGTATAGTTTGTCCCCAGCCACACAGTGCCAGCAATGCCTTAACAGTAAGGAGGCATGCAGGACCTGAGGCGGGGGGGGGGGGGGGGGGAGGTGTAGGAATCACACGCACCCTCAGTCCCTTCCCTGCAAAAAGCAAACTCAGCCATCACGCTAAAATTTGAAATTAAAAAAAAGAACAGCATACCACATCAAGGTGTTTTGTGGAATTTGTGTGTGTGTTTCCTCACTTTTGTGTGGCCCCCCAACTAATATCTCTGTGGGTTAGCAGCCACTGACCCAAAAAAAAGGCTCCCCACCCTGATGTAAAGCATCCTCTGAGTTGCTGCTGGTAGCAGTTAAATGACATGTGATGCTTCTCCTCTTAAAGACACTTCTAGAGCTGTCTAGCTGTGCCTGCTGCATCAGTGACCAGACTGGATGAAAGCACAGTTTTAGGATAACAAACCTATCAAGAGATGGGCCAGAATTAACACACAACTGCATGCAGAGGGGTAACTGCATATGTGATCTAAAGCAGTGTTTCTTAAATTGTGAATCCTTTTTTTTTTTTTTTGCTCAACAAAAAAACCCTGTGGTGTTCCTCATAAAAAAAGTTATCGTTTGGTGTTCCTCGGTCTTAAAAAGTTTAAGAAACACTGTCCTGGTTAATTTCACTTCAGTATCCTATGTCAACAATTTCCACTGACTCCAGTGCAATATTGCCTGAAAACAGAGTAAATAACTGTTCTATAATCAGAATACTTAACACTGGAGAATGTAGTCTGAGAAACACATTCACATGATGGGGGTTGTGGACTTTCCTTGCATCCAATAGGAGCTGCAAGGCTCCGTCGCTATGGATGTGTTAAGTAAACAAAGCGGTGCGGGCCTGCCATTGGTTTACGCTGGCAGCCCTGTGACCCAAGTCTGAAAAACGTTGCTCTAGGCTTCAATCCTCCCACTCCTTTTTTTAATGCATGAAATAGACATTTCTTCACACTCTTTCATAAGACACATTAGGCTGCTGTTTTTTAAATTCACATCCTTTTAAAGACTCATTTCTGTGATAGCCATAAACAGTGAGTCAACAGTGATTATAAATCATATTAATAGTAATATTTTAAAAATCTAGTGAGTCCGTCCTTTATGCCTGTCTTGCTTGAAGTGTAGTTTAAACTGTAGTATTCAGTAGATTCTGATATTTTTTATTTGTATATCTTCAAACACAATATCAGCAATTACAGAAAGACTACATTAATATCTTCTTCCCCTTTCACCAAAGAAAACCTAGTTCCTTTTTTTAAAAAGCCAACTTAATGAGGAGTTTACTGCTTGTATTTTGGAATTGGGGGAATTGCACTAGAACTCAGATTACAGAGAACCATACAGTGGAATCTGCATGGAAGCAAATTCCAAGTGCTAAGAACACAAATATACTAATAGAGTTATTTTGCTGCCCTTCATAACAGGAAAAGGATATTGGGCACACAATCCTGAGGCCAATCAAATAGGCAACTAAGTCTAATAACACATTATTGTTAGATGACTTCACTTATGGGCACATAAAACTGGTCAAATGTTACAGTAGGAAAAGGCTTAGAGAAGCAATTTCTCAACATTTTAAATACATAACATAAGAACCGCCATGTTGGGTCAGACCAAAGTTCCATCTAGTCCAGTATCCTGTCTTCTGACAGTGGCCAATGCCAGTACCCCAGAGGGAATGAACAGAACGGGTGATCATCAAGTGATCCATCCTCTATCACCCATTCCTAGCTTCTGATGGAAGCTAGGGACACTATTCCTACCCATCTTGGCTAATAGACATTAATGGACCTACTCTCTACAGGCCTGTATGCAGGAATTTCTGGGGAAGGGCGTGCTTTTTTTGTAAATGTGGACTGCATGGACCCCCAAGTAAGCATGCTCTGGCCGCCTGGGGGAAAGCAGGAAGGGCATGCTGCCCGAGACTCCCTTTCCCATGCTCCAGTCAGTCCGGGGAAGGCTGGGGCTGATTTCCCCCACCCCCTTCCCCAGGAGCAAGGCCAGGGTGGGGCTGGGCCTCACTCCTGGGGAAATGGGGTGGGAGGAATCAGCACCCAGCCTTATCCCAGCCAGACAGAGCATGGGGAAGCGCGCCGCTCCTGCCTTCCACTAGCCGGCTGGAGCAGTCTTACTTTGGTCACCCTTCACACACCCCTGCGTATGGGCCTGCTCCATGGGATAGCTGCTTCTCGTAACAGCTTATGTGAGACAACACCAGTTATAACTGATTTAGTTCTAAGTACCACGCAGTTTGGTTAAAAAATAACTATAGTTTAATCACCAATTAATAATGAGCAAAATGTAATTAAGTTCAATATCCTCAGGGAAGGAACTGTACCAAAAATATTATTGTGGCACTTTAGAAACATTAGAAAGAGGTATTTCAGAAATATGAGGAAGCTTGTCAAAAAGACCTTAATGTGCAAAGTAAGGACATTAAGATCTTTGAACAACTTAGACATTATTCAACCATTCCATAATATAGGGGTGGGCAATAATTTTTGATGGGTGGTACTCCAGGATTTTGGTAAGCGGTCAAGAGCAACATTTTTCTATGGAGGGGGGGTGCAGAGTCTAAGATGGAGGTTGTGTGCAGAAGGGAGCTCGGGGTAGGGGATTGGGTTGTAGGATGGGGTGTGGGGTATGAGAGGGAGTTTGAGTGAAGAAAGGGGCTGTGGTCTGGGGTAGGGGATTGGAGTACAGGGTCTAGGAGGGATATGGTGCCGGAGAAGATTCCAGCCTGGGGGATGGGTGTATGAGTGGGTACAAGATCTGGGAGGGAGTTGTAACCTGGGGGGAAGGGAGCGTGCAGAAGGTTCTGGTGATGACCTGAGGCAGGAAGGGATGGTGACCTGAGTCAGGGAGTTGGGGTGCAGGGAGGGGGTGGTGCTGGAAGCAGGTTCTGTCTGGGAGGTGCTTACTTAGTCGGCTCCCAAACGGCAGCCCTGTAGGAGGACCCTGAGGCATGTTCTCTGCCTGCCAGCAACCCCAGACTGCTCAAAACGGCTGACTGCTTCCTCTGCTCCGGGCACTCCAGCCAATAGGAGCCGAGTGAAGGGTATGCTTGTGTTCATTTTAAACAAAATGTGATTTAAAAGGTATGTATGCATAAAGAAGCATGCTGTGGCTCACCACCCTAGAAACAGTTTAGAAAAGGCCAAGGGGAGGGGGGGCGAGCTCAACATGTGGAGTGGAGAAGTACAAGCATGTGACGAACAAATCCGTATATGGAAAGGTTAAATCTGATTGGTTTAGAGGTTTGTGTTATGTAACTTGTTATGTAACCTGTTATGTAACTGCCATGTGCTATAAAATAGCAAGGGGAAGGGCTCCTTGCTCGAGGGGCTCTGGCTGATTTTTGTACCGGGGCTCTCCCTTTGTGCACACTGAATAAAGTCTTGTTGAATTGAATTGAATTGAATTGAAGTATCGAAGACCCTTGATTCTGCCCAGCATCTGACTCATTTGTTTGGGAACCACAAAATCCCAACATGAGAAATTGTGTTGGTAGCAGTGGCAGCACATGAAGTCTTCCCCTCCCCCTTCCCGGTGCCCAGAGCAGAGCGCCACAGGGAGCAGGCAGCTGCTTAGAGTGGCATGGGGCTGCGCTGTGCCAGGACAGACCACGGGCTGCTTCTTGCCTGCTCTTGCCATAATAGAATTCCAGTGGGCACACACAAAATCCTGATCCTGTTTTCTAGATTATTATCGTAAAACACATGTATCTTGAGTGGAGCAACCACTTCAGAAAATCAAATTGTATGTCTTGCTTTTGGCACAGTATAGATTATACATTACAGATTTGGGTTTATTTAGTCTACGGAAGAGAAGAGTGAGGAGGGATTGGATAGTAACCTTCAGCTACCTGAAGAGGGGTTCCAAAGAGTGTGGAGAGACACTGTTCTCAGTAGGATGTTAGATAGCATGTAACTGAATAGTTGTGTAACCACATCTAATTTTAGTGGTTGCCTGACTATTCCAAAGTCCCCAGGGGCAGGGCCAGCAGCCCGTGCGCTCCCAGCTCCACTCCCAGGGAGCCCCCCTACAACCCCACATCATTGCTGCCCCCTTTATAAGAAGCATCAGTGTAGGGTGACAAGCAGGAGCTGGTCCATGAAGGTTTTAAAACCAGCTCCCCATGCACACTAGCTCCCACCTGCCACCCTGCACTGGATTCCCCCACGGACAGGGACTGTTGCCATGGAGCAGCCTCTGTCTGCGTTGTGCCGAGGCTCACCTCGGACAGAGGCTGTTTTGTGGCAGCCTCCCCTGCGCTGCTGCCTCTGATAGAGGTGGCTCCGTGGAGCTGGTGCTCAAGGGAGCCAGCTTAAAAAGGCAACAAGAGGGGGCAAATCGGTCCTTGGAGCCGGCACATGCAGAGAGTTGGTTCAAAAGCTGGCTCCTCTCTGTTAGAGGCAGCAGCGCGAGGGAGGAGGTGGCTGGCTCCTCACAGGCACTGGCTCCTGCCTCTCCCCCCCTTCCCCACCCGCTTGCTGCCTCTGATACAAGTAGGATTAACTGATAAACCCAGGTGTAGTTGTCTACAGGGTGACATTGCTAGTGACATGTGACAGAATGAGGAGCAATGGTCTCAAGTTGCAGTTGAGTTCTAGGTTGGATATTAGGAAACATGATTTCACTAGAAGGGTGGTGAAGCATGGGAATGGGTTACCTAGGGAGGTGGTGGAATCTTCATCCCTAAAGGTTTTTTAATCCCGGCTTGACAAAGCCCTGGCTGGGGTAATTTAGTTGGGATTGGCCTTGCTTTTAGCAGGGGGTCAGATGCGATGACTTCCTGAGGTCTCTTCCAATCCTATGATTCTATGATTCTGCATGGTTATCATTATAAATGTGTATTAAGACAGCCCTCTCCCAGTGATCCACATCTGCAGAGCATCCCAGCTTCAGTAACTGCTGGGTGAATAAAATCAGAACAACTAATCAAGTCCAGGGAAAGATTAATGCTATTGGAATGATTGGGGGAAGGGTGAACAGTGTGTGTCCTCTGTAAATGGGAGAGCAAACATACTACTATATGTGTCAAATCAGTCTTCATAGATGTTATATTGATAATATCAGGAAACTGTAAGTTGGAGGAGAATTTTATTCCAGATTCATTTTATTATGGGTGGAGAGTCCAGCAGAGGATGGCTAAGGATGTTCTAAGCAATCAGGTTTAACACATTAATACATTTATTTTATAGTGGAAATAATGTCAAAGAAGGACTACCTGTGCCTATACAATGGAGCTTGGCTTGAGTGTAGGGTTTGCTTTTATGAACTTCTTTAGAGGTTTCAGGGTTTTAAAATTCTTATATTGTAGTCCAAAGATGGGGAACCTATGGCCCACGGGCTGGATCTCGCCCCCAGCTTGCCTTGATAGGGCTCGCCCCACTCCACATGGTTGAAGTGTGAGCACCCTGCCTGGAGAGGGGGAGGAAGTGGCTCTGCGTGCTGCCATTCCACCTCCTCTACTGGCAGGGGAAATGTCTGCACAGGGAAGCTCTGTCCCTGCACTCACCTTCAGGCTTAGAATCTCAGAGCTGGAAGAGACCTCAGAAGGTCATCAAGTCCAGCCTCCTGCCCAAGGCAGGACCAATCCCAACTAAATCAACCCAGCCAGGGCTTTGTCAAGCCGAGACTTAAAAACCTCTAGGGATGAAGATTCTATCATCCCCCTAGGTAACCCATTCCAGTACTTTACCACCCTCCTAGTGAAATAGTTTTTCCTAATATCCAACCTAGACCCATTGTAACTTGAGACCATTGCTCCTTGTTCTGCCATCTGTCACTACTACGAACAGCCTTTCTCCAGCCTCTTTGGAACCCCCTTCAGGAAGTTGAAGACTGATATCAAATCCCCCCTCACTCTTCACTTCCAAAGACTAAACGAACCCAAATCCTCAGTCTCTCCTCATAGGCAGGGGCGGATATAGGGCAGGGCGAGCGGGGCGGCTGCCCCGGGCCCCGAGCTTCAAAAAGCCCCGCGCATGCGCCGTGGTGCCATGGCACATGCGCCGTGGCAAAGGGGGGGCCCCGCAAAATTGTGCTGCCCTGGGCCCCGCAAAACGGTCATCTGCCCCTGCTCATAGGTCATGTGCTCCAGCCCCTCTGGACCCTCTCCAATGTGTCCATATCCTTTCTATAGTGGGGGACCCAGAACTGGACTCAATACTCCAGATGTGGCCTCACCAGAGCCGAATAAAGGGGAATAATCACTTCTCTAGATCTGCTTAATTTGAACTAGGTAAACCTCATTCTACGAGGAGTAACACCTAGTTTGAATTAAGTAGTTCGAATTAAGGGCTGTGTAGCCACTTAATTCGAACTAGCTGGAGGCTAGCCCTTCCCAGGTTGCTCTGGTGGCCACTCTGGGCCAAACCAGGGAAACTCTTCTGCCCCCCTCCTGGCCCCGGAGCCCTTAAAGGGCCACGGTCTGGCTACAGTGCTCGTGCCAGTTGCAAGCCTGCCAGCACCCAGCCAGCAGACCCTGCACCTGGCACAAGATGAGCCAGCCACCCGCTGCCACCCAGCCCTCCACCTCTTCCCAGGACCAGGCTGGCAGCTCACAGGAGCCTGCCCGGGGCTGCAAGAGGCGGGCGCCCGCCTGGTCTAGTGCGGAGATCGTGGACCTCATCGAGGTTTGGGGGGAGGCCTCCAACATCCACGACCTCTGCACTAGGTGCAGGAACGCGGCCGTTTACAGCCGCATGGCTGCCAGCCTGGCCACCAGAGGCCACATGACCCAGGAGCAGGTCCGCTGCAAAATAAAGGACCTGCGGCAGGCCTACTCCAGGGCCTCCCAGCCAGGGGCCGACCCGGAGGCATGCCCTCATTATGAGGCCCTGGACCGCATTCTGGAGGCTCACGCAGTCCATGCCCCCTGGGTGGTGATCGACCCCGGGCAGAGGGCCCCGTCCCTGACATGGAGGAGGAGGAGGAGGATGCCGAGAGCCAGGAGCCTGCAGGGAGTCTGCCCAGGACCCAGGACCCCCGAGGCATCCCACAGAGCACATCGGTTGTGTCATCCGAGGCCGGGGAGGGCTCCACATGTGAGTGCCATCATGTTCCCCTTATGTGTATGGGGGTGCGTGGAGAGGGAGCCCAGGGACCGTGCACCTGGGCCTTGCCCACCATGGAGCAGCAGCTGGGTGTCATGCAGGGGCCCTGGCCCGTTCCCCACGCCCGACCTCGCCTTGCAGAGAGGGCTGGGTTTCACCCACTGTGTCCCCAGGAGAACTGACCACTACTTTTGTTTCACCACAGCCGCAGCACCTGAGACTGCAGGGCACACCACCCCGCCTGCAAGAGCCACCCGCACCCGGGCCAGCAGGTGCACCTGCAACCTGGAGGACTATCAGCGGCGGCACCTGCGGCTACTGGAGCACGAGTTCCGCACCCAGGACCACTGGGTCCAGGAGGACCTGCGGCTGCGGCAGCGGAGCTTGGAGGCGCTGGAGGAGCAGGGCCGTGCCCTCCACGGCCACCTCCAGACCTTGGTTCCTGCCTCCTCCTGCTCCAGCCCCTGCGGCCGCTCCAGCTCTCGCTCCTCCTCCCACCCCTGCTCCCCCTCCCGCTTCTTCCGCACCTCCCGTCCCTCCTGCCTCACCCTCCACACCCACTCCCCCCCGACGCCCCCACACCCGCAGTGCTGTGAGACGGGAGAGCCAGTAGGACCCCCCAACCCTTCCCTTCCCTTCCTCCACTTCCTCCCCCTTCCATCTCCCTCCTCCCAGGTTTCCCCCTCCCCTCTCCCACCCTCATTCCTCCCTCCCCCCACCCCAGTTATGTAAAATAAAGAGAGTTTTTTTTGGCAAAACAGGTGTTTTTATTTTACATTAGGAAGGAGGGTTAGAGAGGGGAAAGGGGAAGGAAGTGTGCGTGCAAGAAGGCCCCAGTGGGGCATGCAGGGAGAGTTCAGTCCTCCTCCACCTGGAAGCTCTCCCGCAGGGCTTCCTGGATCTGGATGGCCCCCCGCCGGGCCTCCCGGACGGCGGCGGTGTGGGGCTGCGCGTACTGGCCAGCCATGTGGTCAGCCTCAGCCATCCAGTCTGGCAGGAAAGCCTCCCCCTTCCGCTCACATACATTGTGCAGCACACAACATGCTGCCACCACGGGAGGGATATTGTGCTCGGCGAGGTCGAGGCGTGTGAGGAGGCATCTAAATCGGGCTTTCAGGCGTCCGAAGGTCCCCTCGACCATGATGCGGGCCCTGGTGAGCCTGGCATTGAAGGCCTGCCAGGAGGGGTTAAGGTGCCCCATGTAGGGCTTCATCAGCCAGGGCTGTAGGGGGTAGGCCACATCCCCCACCAGGCAGACTGGTATGTCCACGGCCCCGACCCTGATGTGGCGGTCGGGGAAGAAGGTCCCGGCTTGCAGTCTCTGGCACACAGAGGAGTTGTGGAACACCCTGGCGTCGTGTGAGTTGTCAGACCAGCCCACATTAATGTCCGTGAACTGGCCCCGGTGGTCACACACGGCCTGCAGGAGCACGGAGAAGTAACCCTTGCGGTCGATGTACTGGGAGGCCTGGTGTTCCGGGGCACGGATAGGGATGCGCGTCCCATCGATCGCCCCCCCCGCAGTTGGGGAAGCCGAGGGTGCCGAATCCCTGGATGACCGCGTCCAGGTTGGCGAGGCAGACCACCCTGCGGAGCAGCACCCGGTTGATGGCCTTGATCACCTGCAGGGAGACACACCAAACCGCGAATCACTGGGGTGCCCGGGTGGCTGGGAGTGTTCGTTCCCTGGCTCTGCCCCGCACCCCACTCACGGAAGCAACCCCCGCTGTGATCCTGGCCGCCGCGGGAAGGCATGTAGTACGGCTGGGACAGACCGAACCCTCCCGTGCAGGGCACTTTCGCCTCCTCCCCCCCCCGTTTTCCCTGGGGCAGCCCATCCCCTCCTTGCAGCTCCCCTCCCCCCCCGGCCTAGTGGCCGGTGAGTGCCGTACCTGCATGAGCACTGCTCCGATGGTGGATTTCCCCACGCCGAACTGGTTCCTGACGGATCGGTAGCTGTCCGGCGTGGAGAGCTTCCACAGGGCGATGGCCACACGCTTCTGGAGGGGGATGGTGGGCCTCATGCGAGTGTCCCGTTGCTGCAGAGCAGGGGCGAGCCACTCGCAGAGCTCCAGGAAGGTGTCCTTCTTCATCCTGAAGTTCTGGGTTCACTGTTGGTCTCCCCAGCTCTCCAGGATGATGCAGTCCCACCAGTCGCTGCTGGTGTCCAGACACCAGATGCGGCGGAGCACGCTGGCATCCGGGCACTGCTGCGGCTCCTCCACGGCCCCCAGGGAGGCCAGGGGGAGGGGCAGGGAGCTGACGTGCACCAGATGGTGCCAGGCAGCCTCCAGCCATTGCTGGCAGGCTTGCAGCAGCAAGTCCAAAAACTGGAGCAGAATGCCCAGGGCAAGCTCTGGCTCCATGGTGCCAACTGCGGCGGCGTCCCCAGTGGGAACCACCGACACAGGCAGGCAGAGAGGAAAACGCTTTGCTGTCCCTCGGTGAGGTAGGCAAGCAAGCGAAAAAGCTGAGAACCGGCTGTCCAGGGGGGTCCCTTTAAGCACGAGCCTCAGATAGCCTCAGACAGCAGCCACACAAAACAACTACTGATGTGATGCCCTGCCGGAACCGGTTTCAGCTGCCCTTAAATGCGACCCAGTGTCCAATCAGTGTCCAATCTATTAGCTTCAGGCCCCTAGAAGAGCTCATCTGTTCTTTGGGGGAAGCCCTGGAGCTCTGCTCTCCTCTACCCTGCAGAGCTGGAGTGTAATGGCACTCCAAGGTATGTGAGTGAAGTGAGTGTCTTTTTTTCCTCTTTTTCACTTGGGGGCCAGGTCAATGAGGTTTCTATTGTTATTGTTTTGAGTGTTTTGCTTTGTACTTGTGTGTGGCTCCCAACGGATTTTCTATGGGTAATTGGCCAGTGACCCAAAAAAGGGTCCCACCCCTGCTCTAAACTCACTGTCAGGACAGAGTCTCTGGGACAGAGTCTGTGTCTTCCTGAGTAGTTGTATAGCACCAAGTACAAGTGGGCTCTGGTCCTGACTGTAAACCTCCTTGCAGGAGGCATAAGGGATCTGTCGAAAAAGGCTTTTTTTCTCGACAGATCCCCCTCTAGACTGCTGCTTTTGCCGACTAAGTGCGGAGTCAGCAAAAACGGCGGCCATTTTTATGCCAATTAAGCACGGGATATTTAAATCCCCGCTTCATTTGCAATGTCGGCCTGCCTAATCTGCATCCCTCTGCCAACAGAGGGATGCAGTCTACACAAACCCCTAGACTAGAGATTTGCCTTTGTAACCGACTCATGTGCTGGGTGTGGTGTACTGTCTCCTCTAGTGGCACCAGGGCCACTTACACAGAGAATAATGAGTCTGCTGGCTTTTGACTAAGGCAGTAGAGGCTCATACACGAAGCCCCAGAAGTCCCAGGTTTAACTCTACCCTCAGACAATCAGGGTCTGTTGGGGTATGTCTACACTAGCCCCCTAGTTCGAACTAGGGAGGCTAATGTAGGCATTCGAACTTGCAAATGAAGCCTGGGATTTAAATATCCCAGGCTTTATTTGCATGTTCCCGTCCGGTCGCCATTTTTAAATGCCAGTAGTCCGGACTAACTGCCCGGGGCTACATGCGGCAGTTAAACGGTAATTCGAACTAAATCCTTAGTTCCAATTACCTGTTACACCTCATTCCAGGAGGCGTAACAGGTAATTCGAACTAAGGACTTAGTGTGTAGCCGTGGGCAGTTAGTCCGGACTAGTGGCATTTAAAAATGGCGACCGGACGGGAACATGCAAATAAAGCCCGGGATATTTAAATCCCGGGCTTCATTTGCAAGTTCGAATGCCTACATTAGCCTCCCTAGTTCAACTAGGGGGCTAGTGTAGACATACCCTTGGTGCTACACCTAGTTTTTATAACAGACTATATAAAAAGCACTAACAAAGTCAGTACAGCGCAAACTAAAATTTCATACAATGACTTGGTTATACTGCTCTGTCTACACTAATGTTTAAGCACAATTTTTCTATTCCAATCAATTTATAATTACATAGTGAAAATGAGAACATCAGGAATATTTCAGTAACAGTGTGTTGTGACATTTTTGAGTATGGGTATGTCTAGACTACAGGCTTTTGTTGACAAAGCTTCTGTCAACAGTTTCTGTCGACAGAAGCTTTGTCGACAAAGAGCATCTAGATTACATTAAGTGGATTGACAAAGCGATCCACTTTGTCGACAAAGAGCGTCCAGGCTGCTGGACGCTCTGTTGACAAAAGAAGGCACCCGGAAGTGCTTCTGGAAGGTCACAGTGGCAGCCTTAATGCCCAGGCACTGCTGCATGCTCTCTGCAGAGACGCGTGCTTAAAGGGATCCTCCTGGACAGCCGTTGCTCTGCTCCTGCTTCTGGCTTGCCTACCTCCTAGAGGGAAAGCAAACTGCTGCAGTTTTTGCTCTGGTTGCCCTGCTTCCTCGGACACCACAGCAGTTTATTTTCAGGTTTGGTTTTTGGCTTGTGTGTTTGTTTTTTTTAGTTTGTTTTTTGTTTGCTTTTTTGGCCATGGAGCCTGAGCTGCCCCTGGGCAGGCGATGGCCCCACACCATGCTGCTGGAAGTTCTGCTGCATGCTCAGGAGAGCATCATGCTGTTTGTGGCAGAGCTGGATTCTGAGCCCAGCTCTGAGCCCCTCGCTCAGGCTGCAGCCCTGCTGCCCTTGCCCCCGAACTTATTTATGGAGAGGCGAGTTTGGAGGCTGGACACCAGTTCTGACTGGTGGGACTGACTAGCTATGCAGCAGTGGGACAATGACCAGTAGCTCCGAAACTTCCAGATGCAGAAGGCCACTGTCCAAGAGTTCTGTGTCTGGCTCGCCCCTGCCCTGCAACACCACGACACCCGCTTGTGGGCGCCATCCCCCTGGAGAAGTGCGTCGCTATTACGCTGTGGAAGCTGGCCACCCCCGATAGCTACCGCTCCATGGGACATCAGTTTGGTGTGGGGAAGTCTACCATCGGGGCCGTCTTGATGGAGGTAAGTCACTCTCAGGGGACAGTCCAGGGGGGCCGGGGCGGGCGGATAAGGGGGACGGTCAGGACCGGGCACAGGGAATGGGGGATGGGGTGGGAGTGGTGGAAGCCTGCCTGGCCTCACCCTGTGGGGGTGCGGGGGCCACGGAGGGGTTGCCTGAGGGGGCTCTTGGGGTTCCGGGGGGGGGGGAGCACCTCTCATCAGCTGATCCAAGCCCTCTAATGTCCTGTTCTGTGTGTTTCTATTTGTCCCTTTCTGCAGGTGGTGACGGCCATCAACTCGGAGCTGCTTCACAGGACCGTCCGCCTGGGAAACCTGGATGCCATTGTGGCCGGATTTGCGGCACTAGGATTTCCCAACTGAAGTGGAGCACTCGACGGGAAGCACAGCCCCATCCGTGCACCGTCCCACTTAGCAGCACAGTACATTAACCGAAAGGGCTACATTTTGATGGTGCTGCAGGCCCTAGTCAACCACCGGGGACAATTCACAGACATTTGTGTCGGGTGGTCAGGCCGGGCACACGATGCCCGTGTATTCCGGAACTCGTCCTTGTACCGCAGGCTGCATGCTGGGTCCTTTTTCCCGGACAGAAACTTGGCAGTGGGGGATGTGCAGATGCCTATATGCATCGTGGCCGACACGGCCTACCCCCCTTAGGCCCTGGCTCATGAAGCCATTCACGGGACACCTGGATGCAAGCAGGGAACTCTTGAACTCCCGCCTGAATCGGGCTCACTACCAGGTGGAATGCGCCTTTGGCCGTCTGAAGGGCAGATTTAGATGCCTGCTCACTCGGCTGGACATGGGGGAACACAACATCCCCGATGTGGTTGCAGCATGCTGTGTGCTGCACAACCTGGTGGAGAGGAAAGGGGAGGCCTTCCTCCTTGCGTGGGGGACACGGGCTGATGCGGAGGGGAGGCACTTTGAGCAGCCCCGGACAGCTGCCATCCGGCAAGTCCACCATTTGGGATTGCAAATCCTAGAAGCCCTGAGGGAGCAATTCTCCCATGGAGGCTGATGAGTTTCCCCAGGGTCTTCCAAATGTGGGATTGCCCCATGCCTTCCTTCCCAAAACCCCTCCTGGCCCCACATTCACACATTCTACTCCTTCCTCACACACTGAGAACAGGAATAGGTGTTGGTGAAAACATTTGAACTGTTTATTGCACTGTTGCTTTTTGGACAAAATAAAATAAATAACTCTTTTTTTCAGAGAAAATAAACTGTTTGCTAACAAAATAAAGTGCTTCCCTCAGTTAATCTGACTGGTGGGAGGGGGGAATGTCAACCAGGAAGTGGGGAGGGAGGCTCAGGGCTGAGGGGGCTGCCTGGAGGAAGAGCCCCTGGCAGTTTGGCTGCGGAGACCTTCTCGCACCCGGCTGCATGTGTGGGCTGCGACAGCAGCGGGCTGGGCAGGAGGTGGGGCTGGACCTGGGTCTGGGATGGCAGGGGCTGGGGAGGCAGGCTGAGGAGGAGGAGCAAGACCAGGCATAGGACTGGGGAAGGCCATGGCCTCCCGGATCGCAGCGCAGATGTCTGTGCGCTGCTGGGCGAATTCCTCCAGCAAGTGCCGGCACCACTCGGCCTCTTCCTCCAGCCTCCTGTCCATTGAGTCCTGCATCTGTTGCAGGACTGCAATGTGCTGGTGCACCAGGTCTAAATAGGTGCGCCAGTGCCGATGGGTTCCCTGCAGCCGTCTGGGTGGTGGGGCAGGTGTGGCGCCCCCCCTCCTGGTCAGCTGGTCCAGCTGTGGAGGACAAGAGGGAAAAGTCGTCAGTCATGCATGCTCACCCTTTCCCTGCGAGGGCGCCCTCCTTCCTCTCAGCAGGCAGTGCCTGTCCTAGGGTCAGAGGCTGCTCATGTGCGTCTCAGTAAGGCATGGTGTGGTCTGGCCCACAGCCACGGCCTCCCTGGAGCCCAGAGGTGTGCAGGCCACCATCCTGCCCCCCCTCGCACACTCCCCATGGCCAAGCAGCACAGACAAGTGTCAGGCCACAGTTGGGGTTCCCGCAGAGTGCTGAGAGGCCTGCAGCTGTGAGGCAATCCCTGCATCCCTGACCCATGCCTGCACCTGGCATCACTGCCTACAGGAGCAGGTGGTGCCTAGCAGCCGTGTGGGTGCAGGGGTAGGATGGCTCTCCCCTGAGGGTGGCCATGGGTGTGCCCCCCTTTCCCCCCTGGATGTGATCAGCATGACATGTCACAGCACTGCACCATCCCCTTTGCTCCCACCTGCCCTGCCCTGTGTTGTGGTGGACCCTCACAGCACTCACCTGATGTTCCCCCCCCCCGGTGTCCGAGGTGGTCTGCGAGGCCCCCCCTGAGCATCAGTGCCTAGCTTCTGGGTGCTTCAGGTGCTGTCTTCCTCCTCCTCTTCCTCCTCTTGGAGCTCCTGGTCATCTGGCTGTTGTTGCGGCCACTGCTGACCAGGGGGTCTCCAGCCCAGACTCCACTAGCCACTCAGGAGGCAGGGGTTCCCCTGCCCCCAGGATCTGGTCAATCTCCTCTGTTACCCACCAGCTCTGTGATTCTTGGGGAACCAGAACATGGTCACCTGTCAGCCTTGTGCTCTTAGGGAGCCAGGGAGTGACATTCATGGAAAACCATCCCCCTCCCTCAGGCCTCTGCTAGAATCAAAGACAAAGCAATGAAAAGGCCGGGGAAGACACACCTAAACTGCTTCAGACAAGGGTGATACAATTAAGGAAACACCCCAGCCTCATTTGCATTAAAGAGGGAACAGAGGGACATCTCATTAGCATACAGAATGGAGAGCAGCTCTTCCAAGGCAGGAACCGCAGTGAACTATGGGACACCGAAAGCAGAGAAGCACTGCCTGATGGGAAATCCCTGCTCCAGATGCTAATGAACCCAGGCCTGCTCACACCCAAATTAGTCATTATCAGACCAATTCTAGTAATGATCCTATTGACATCTAAAATACTGAAACTGCCTAGTTGCATTGTGAGCTCCTTCAAGGAACATCACCCATAACCAGGGGTGATCAATCTCTATTGTCTCTCCTCTTTCTCTTTGAACTATCTCTATAAAACTCCTATCCTTGCCCCAAGAAAAACTGTTCTGATACCTGGATTTAAACTGCATCAGTTCCACTGAGACTTCTTCATCTCCTGTCTGATCGTGCGGGGGGCTCTGTTATGCTTGTCTCCTGCCCTCTGGACCCCTGGCTACCATCATCATCTGGGAACTGCGATCAGTGCCAGCTCCATGGAGTGGTGAGGTCTCTCTCTCTCTCTCTCTCTCTCCCTCTCCCATCAACTACCTCTCTAAGCATAGCCTCCTGAGCCTGCCCTATGTAAACTGTTATATGGTTACCTAACATTTGTAATCAGTTTCAATTTAGATTTAATATTGTAACTGTTAGATTTAATATTGTAACTTTTTGATATCTATTCATTACTCAGAAATAAATAACTTTCATTGTTAAGCTGGTTGCTTCTCTCTTTCTTTCTCTTTCGCTCACTCTTCCTTAAGGGGTGTTGTTTTGGCTTCCCCATTCGCTCTGCAACAACGCTTCTTGTACCCAAGCTAAAGATCCTGTAGTGCCCAAAATCCTGTGGGTTTGCTCATCGTGTGGTTTACCAGTGAATGACTGTGGTGTGAAAGTGGGGATAGGGGTGCTGAACCTGGGGCTTATGAGGATGGCAGCTTAAAGTGCTGTTTAATCCAGCCCACTGAGTCCAAAGGCACATGAGAGTGCAGTGTGGCATTGCTGTGAAACCCAGCCAGCTGAGTCCAGGGACATATGAGGGGGTCAGCTTGTGAGTGCTGATTACCCAGTCCTCTCAGACGTGCTCTGTTAGTGGGTGTGAGTGTCTGTGTGTGTTGCTAAGGTGGTAACCCCATCCTGAGGAACCTAGTTCCTGCAGAAGAGCTCCAGTGGGAGGGAGAATTGGCAGCAGGGAGAATTCAGCTCCATATGAGAGCACAAGTAAGCACAAACAGCACACTGATAGAATTGTTAACCTTCCCCCAGTCCCATAAGAGTAACCCTGATAAATGAGCATACCCCAGAGTACTGGGCAAATCTGGTAACACCTCATAATATGCATAGTAGTGCGGTGCTTCCCCAGAGCGGGAGCTGCGCTCACGGGCTCTAACATATCCCTGCTGCAGCTCCTTCACCTTTGCCCTGACCTGCTCCAGTGTGTGGGGGTGGTGGCCTTTTGTAGCCAGGCCTTCTGCCATTCGGGCATAAATGTCTGCATTCTTCCTTCTGCTGGACTGCATGGCCTGGAGGGACTCCTCCTCAGCCCAGAGCCCCAAGAGGGCTTTTATCTCTGGCCCAGACCAGGAGGGTGCCCGGCGCTTGGTGCCCCTGCCTTCCTGGGGGGATGTGTCCCTGGAAGGGCCAGGGGGTTCTTGGGGGGCTTGTCCCTGCGACATGTCTCCCGAGTGTCCCTACTTGGGAGGGACAGTCAAGAGCTGTGCAGTCAAGGTCCTCTCTGGAGCTGGCTTGTTGCCAGAGTGCTGATCCTGTGTGCCTGTGCCTTTTAAAGATGGCTACAGGCAGGAACAATAGAGTGCAAAGCAGTGGCAGGAGTGTCCACCAGGGGTTCTTTCTGGAGGCCTTTACTGTCAACATCACTTCTTATAGACTCATAGGGTATGTCTACACTAATTAGTTAATTCGAAATAAGCTAATTCGAATTAGTGCATCTAGACCTAAAAACTAATTCGAATTAGCATTTTGCTAATTTGAACTAGCGTGTCCACATTGAGTGGACCCTGAACCGATGTTAAGGCTGGCCGGAACCAGGACTTAGAGTGTGGAGCTGCTTCCTCAGGCTAGCCGAGGGCTGTGCTTAAAGGGACCCGACCCCCACCCCGGACAGACAGTTCTCAGGGTTCCCTGCTTGCTTGTCTAACTCGATGAGGGACAGCAAAGCAGTCCTGTCTTGGAGTGCCCTCACTCGGCACATCACAGCACTCGGCCATCAGCCCGGCTGCACTTGCCGCAGGCTGCCATCCGGGGGGGTCAATTGGGGGGCTGTCAGGGTCCAGGAGGCCCTGCAGGAGAGCTTCCACCCCAAGGAGCCCGCAGAGCCACCCCAGTCCTCCCCATCGGGGGCTCGTACCCCATTCCTCCCTCACCTCCTTCCACTTACCCTCCCTAGCCCCACTTCCTGATGTAAAAAATAAAGGACACGTGTGTTCAAAAATAGAAACTCTCTTTATTTAACAAAACTGGGGGGGGGTGATTAACCTCTGGGGAGACTGGGAAAAGGAGGTGGGAGAGGGGAAGAGAGAGGTGGGAGAGGGGAGGAGGGGAAACCTGGGAGGAGGGAGCTGGAAGTGGGAAGCCAGGGGAAGAAGGAGGAGGGGAAGTATCAAACTATGGTACGCCATATCTTCAGTACTGTGTACAGATGTGGTCTCCTCACCTCAAAAAAGATGTTTTGGCCTTGGAAAGGGTTCAGAAAAGGGCAACTAAAATGATTAGGGGTTTGGAACAGGTCCCATATGAAGAGAGGCTAAAAAGACTGGGACTTTTCAGCTTAGAAAAGAGGAGACTGAGTGGGGATATGATAGAGGTATATAAAATCATGAGTGGTGTAGAGAGGGTGCATAAAGAAAAATTCTTCATTAGTTCCCATAATATAAGGACTAGAGGACACCAAATGAAATGAATGGGTAGCAGGCTTCAAACTAATAAAAGAAAGTACTTCTTCACAAAGCAAATAGTCAGCCTGTGGAGCTCCTTGCCACAGGAGGCTGTGAAGGCTAGAACTATAACAGAGTTTAAAGAGAAGTTAGATAAAGTCATGGAGGTTGGGTCCATGGATTGCTATTAGCCAGGGGGTAGGTATGGTGTCCCTGGCCTCTGTTTGTGGAAGGCTGGAGATGGATGGCACGAGACAAATTGCTTGGTCATCGTCTTTGGTCCATCCCCTCCGGGGTAGCTGGTGTTGGCCGCTGTCGGCAGACAGGCTACTGGGCTAGATGGACCTTTGGTCTGACCGAGTACGGCCGTTCTTATGTTCTTATGTTCTAAGCTCAGGGCTCAGGGTCGGGGATCTCACTGGACCAACTTGATTTTCATGCAAACCTGCTCCTGGGTTCGCCACTTTCCTGTGCCTAGTGCGGAGATTGTGGACGTTGGAGGCCTCCCCCCAAACCTGGATGAGGTCCACAATCTCCGCACTAGACCAGGCGGGCACCCGCCTCTTGCGGCCCTGGGCAGGCTCCTGGGAGCCGCCAGCCTGGTCCTGGGAAGAGGCGGAGGGCTGGGTGGCAGCGGGTGGCTGGCTCATGCCGTGCCAGGTGCAGGGTCTGCTGGCTGGGTGCTGGCAGGCTTGCACCTGGCACGGGCACCGTAGCCAGACCGTGCCCCTTTAAGGACTCCGGGGCTGGGAGGGGGCAGAAGAGTTTCCCTGGCTTGGCCCAGAGTGGCCACCAGGGCAAGCTGGGAAGGGCTAGCCTCCCACTAGTTCGAATTAAGTGGCTACACAGCCCTTAATTCGAACTACTTAATTCGAACTAGGTGTTAGTCCTCGTAGAATGAGGTTTACCTAGTTCGAATTAAGCACTCCGCTAGTTCGAATTAAGTTCGAACTAGCGGTTTGTATGTGTAGCGCCTATGAAAGTTAATTCGAACTAACGGCTGTTAGTTCGAATTAACTTTGTAGTGTAGACATACCCATAGACTTTAAGTGGACTTTTGTCGACAAAACCCTGCAGTCTAGACACACCCTATGACTTTGTAAGCAAGTAGTTTTTAAGAAACCTGGGGGTATGCCAAACAAATCTGACTCCTGAAATGGGCATGGTAATTTGGAAAGTTTCAGGGCCACTGCCCCGTGAGTATCCCTAGCCTGCCCTTGACTAGACCACTGGCCCAGCAGAAACATGCAGCTCCCCTCATCAGTAGAGTTCTGCTTGGATACAAAATAGTTATCTACATCCGCATCTTCAAAAATCATCCGTGGCTATGTGCATTTATATCCACGGATGTGGATACCCGTGAATGCAAAGCAGATATATGCAGTTTTGCATGGTTCTAGAATCAGATCCAAAATTTGTATCCGCAGCTGCAAAAATGAGCTGCAGATACCCACCGACAGGGCCACTCTGAGTGGGGTACGGGGCCACCCCACCCCTTCCCCAAGCCTGGGTGCAGGCTCTGGGAGAATGTTTGGGGACAGGATGGGGGTGATCTCCCAGCAGCAGGCTTCAGGGACACACATGGTGGCAGGCATGGGGAGTGAGCAGCAGGAAGCTGCTCTAGCCCCGCTGCACTTCTGGTGGTGGCAGGGGCCTCCAGGGTGTTTTAAGTTGCCCAGACATGGCAGGTGGGGCCAGAGAATGCAGAAGGCAGGGAATGTAAGGGGTGGCAGGTGGCAAATTTTGGTGGAGCCAGCCTTAGGTCAGGAATATTTCTGGTGTCAGGGCACCATGGATCCATATAACTTGACACCTATGGACATCAGTGCATGCTGGGAATTGCATGTGCACTGCCCGGTGTCCAGCAAGAGAGGGGGTAGGAGAACAGGCACAGCCACACCAGGAACCCATCTGAGAGCACACATATCTTCTACAGCATGCGCCCAGGTAGCCTCTTTAACATGTCTGCCTCACCTGTCTGCTTGCTGCTTACTGTGGCATGCAGGGTTGCCAGTGCCAGCTTGGAGCAGGAGTCCCGGGAGCCTGATTGGGAGTGTGAACTGCAAGTTGCACTGCATGCGTCCCTCCACCTGCAGCAGAACACCCTAGATGGCTCTTCCTGGAGCGGTGCTCCAGGGTGCATCATCTTGCTTTCACCTCTGTTGGCCAGATTTTAGAGTCCAGGCTCCAGCTCAAGCAGGAACATCTGCACTACTATTTTAACCTTCAGAGGAGCAGCACAAGCTTGGGTCAGCAGTCCTACGCTCTGATACCTGCTGCCACAGAGTTACTCTTTGCAGCATAAATGTACCTGCAGGATCTGATTCAGATCACTCTTATAGCTCTGTAAATCAGGAGTTGCTCCATTCAAGTTGATGCTTTTACACCATCATCAAGCTGATGTAATTGAGAGGAGAATCATGTTCTGATTTCCCCTATTTAACCAAAAGCAGGTAGGGCCAGATTTTCAAAGAAATTTAGGTGTCTAAAGAGGTAGGAAAGTACCGAATGGGATTTTCAAAAGCACCTAAACAGGACAGGTACCTATGGTTTATTGATTTGAATGGGACATAGGCACTTAACTTTCTGAGGTGCTTTCTGAACCTACTTGCACTACTTGTCAGTCATTTGAAAAACAGGATTCTTGATTTTTCAGAAAATGATTCAGAATGATTCTTGATTCAGAAAATGCAAAGTTGAACTAAAATCCTTTCACAATAAATATAAAAGGCTGTTTGACATCCCTCTTCGTAACTAGCTTGTGGATATGGAAAGGAAAACATTAATGGGATTACACAAAGGCATAAGGGCCAATGCTGGGGGGAGCACATTGCTGGATCAGGCCCTTGAGGCCCAATCCAAATACCCACAAAAGTCAAACAAAAGACTCCCGTTGACTTCAAGGAGCATTAAATCAGGGTCAGCGGTTGTAAGCAGTCTTCATTTTTTCAGGAAGAACGGCTCTTGCGCAAGAGGTTTTTTTTTGCGCAAAAAGGAGCCATCTACACAGCTCCTTTTTGCGCAAAAGCCTCTTGTGCAAAAACGCCCCCTAATTAATTATGCAAATGAAGTGTGGCAATATGCTAATCCACGCTTCATTTGCATAAGCTTTTTGTGGAAGAAGGGTGCAGTATAGATGTAGCCTAAGTCAGGTCAAAATGTCTTTCAGCGCTAACCCATGTCAAGCAGCATGGGAATTTCTTTGCTCATGTTTAGGAATCTTTGCCCCTTGGAGTGCAGGCAGCATGCAAGAGGCTCACTTTATCCTTGTCAGGGGTTTTTATTTCCTCCACTCCAGAGTCCAAACTAACAGGATGAGTTCATGTGCAATCTCTCCTTCTTAGAGGGAGTTAGGAATGCAATCAACAAGGCCTGTGTCCTTTAACACAACACAATAGCTCATCTGCCTCTAGTGGGCTATCTTGTATGCAGGATGAACACTTAACCTTAGTTAACTAGCCAATTAGCCCGTCATAAGACGGGATTTTCAGGTCTCTCCTCCACGTCGGTCTTCTCTCCTGAGCCTCCTGTCTCTCGCTCCGACTCTCTCTCTCTCCTTCTCCTATTGCCTCCCCCTCTCTCTCTCTCAGCTCTCCTCCGCCTCCTGCCTCTCTCTCCGTCTCTCTCTTTCTCTTCTCCTCCCCCTCCTGCCTCTCACTCGGGGGACCGCGGAGCCCAAACGGTTGCTTGCGCCACTTGCTCCCACGCAGCAGCCTGGCTGAGCGGTGCAGAATTCAGCCAAGCGCCACAGTGGGAGGCGAAGCGGGGCAGGGCGGTGACGTTCACGGCGAGAGGGCGGGGCCTGGAGCCACTGTCACACCGCACGCCACCGCCCCGCTCCCCTTCGCCTCCCGCCATGGCGCTCGGCTGACTTCTGCGCCGCTCAGCCGGGCCGCCGGGGGGGAGCCCAAATGGCCGCTTGCTCTGCTTGCTCCCCCGCGGTGGCCCGGCTGAGCGGCGCAGAAGTCAGCCGAGCGCCATGGCGGGAGGCGAAGGGGGGCGGGATGATGACGTACATGGCCAGGCCCCGCCCCCTGGCCATGTACGTCACCGCCCCGCCTCCTTTTCCCTCCTCCGTGGCGCTTGGCTGACTTCTGCGCCGCTCAGCCGCGGCGCCGCGGGGGAGCAAGCGGCGCAAGCAGCCGTTTCGGCCCCGCATTTCCCATGCAGCATGGGCTGCCCAGAGGGAACAGCCAGCATTTCAGCAACAGCACCGCCCAGAGGGAACAGCCAGCATTTCAGGCAACAGCGCCGCCCAGAGGGAACAGCCAGCATTTCAGGCAACAGCGCCGCCCAGAGGGAACAGCCAGCATTTCAGCAACAGCACCGCCCAGAGGGAACAGCCAGCATTTCAGGCAACAGTGCCGCCCAGAGGGAACAGCCAGCATTTCAGGCAACAGCACCGCCCAGAGGGAACAGCCAGCATTTCAACATTACAGACTCTCAGACACTGGGCTACTATATATATGATGTTTCTTTTTGGTGAGTTACAGTGTATTGTAAAGGTACAGTGTATTGTATAGCCTGGGCTATAGAGGTTACCCAATGGTAACTTTATTGCCTGGGCTATAGAAATGGTGCAAAACCTGCACCATCCTATGAGCATTATAAAGAAACCTTAAACATTAAACACACTGTAATCAATATAACATCTAATATCTAGTCTGATTATATTAACATATAGGTAGGCAAGACAGGTTTCCAGCTATGCATTTATAAGTGTTCAGTGAAGCCTCAAGAGCAACAAAATTATTGGAGGCATGGATCAGCTCCATATGAGGAGAGATGAAAAAGACTGGGACTATTCCACTTTGAAAAGAGATGACTAAGGGGGGATAAGATAGAGGTCTATTAAATGATGAATGTTGGAGAGAAAGTGACTAAGAAAGTGTTATTTACCCCTTCACATAACACAAGAAATAGGGGGGCAGCCAATGAAAGTAATAAGTAGTACGTTTGAAACAATCAAAAGGAAGTACTTCTTCATACAGTGCGGTCAACCTGTGGAACTTTTTGCCAGGGGATGTGAAGGCCAAAGTTCAAAAAAAGATTTAGATAAATTCACAGCGGAGAGGTCCATCTATGACTGTTATCTAAGCTGGCCAGGGATGCAATACCATGCTTTGTGTGTCCCTAAACTTCTGACTGCCAGAAGCTGGGACTAGACAAGGGGATGGGTTTTGGATTGTTGGCCTGTTCTCTTTATTCCCTCTGAAGTATTTGCTACTGGTCACTATCAGAAACAAGATACATATGTAACCCACACACTTACGGCATGTCTAGACTACATTGTTTTTCGAAAAAACTGCCCTTTTTTCGAAAAAACTTCACCTGCATCCACGCAGCAATCACATTCTTTCTAAATTAAATCGAAAGAACGTGGTGCTTCTGTTGAAATTGATAAACCTCAAATTATGAGGAAGAACGCCTTTTTCAAAAGAGCTCTTTCGGAAAAAGGCATGTGTGGACATGGAGGAGGTAGTTCGTTCAAAAAAAGAGGCCTCCAGGAAAAACCCTACACTAATCACAGCTCTATAGTTCCTGTCTCCAGCCCATGTCTTAAAGCCACAGGCACCCGGGACAAGTCTTGTGGCAGGAAGCCAGCCTCACAGGATCCTAACCCTATGGCAGAACCCTGACTGCATGGCTCTCCCTACTACACCAGCCAGCAGCCATGTCCAAGCCACAAGGCCCTGAGGTCCTCTTGGCCCTTCCAGGGAACCATCCCAGGACCCACCCAGGGGCACTAAACGCCAGGCCCCATCCTGGTCGGGGGCTGAGATCCAGACACTTTTGGAGCTGTGGTCTGAGGAGGAGTCCCTGCAGCCCCCTCCAGTCAAGTGCAGGAATGCAGACATTTATGGCCGCATGGCCGACACTCTGGGCAAGAGAGGCCACCACCCCCGCACTCTGGACCAAGTGAGGAGCAAGTTGAAGGAGTTGCAACAGGGTTATACCAGGGCCTGTGAGCACAGCTCCAGCTCCGGGGCAGCACCACACTACTGCCACTATTATGAGGAGCTGTATAGAATCCTGGGAGGTGGGGAACCCCTGTCTCCACAGGTGCTTGTGGAGTCGGGGATGGAAATACCCATTCAGAACTGGCCGGAGCTCCAGGAGGAGGACGACCCTGATGACCAGCAGCTGCAGGAGGAAGAGGACACCAGAAGTGGTGTGAACCTCACCCTGGAGCCAGTCCCCCAGACCCAGGAGGCCTCCAAGGCATCTTCAGATGCTGGGGAGGGATCATCAGGTGAGTGCTGTGAGGTTGCCACACACACAGGGTGGGGAAGGCAGCAGCACAGGGGATGGGGCGCGATCATCACTCATCATGCTCGGCCTGGACAGCGTGCAGCAGGCCGTGCACGTGCAAGCACATGCAGCGGCAGTGTGCAACACGTGGTGCCAGGAGTCAGTCCCCAAGTACACACGGGCTACTGCTCACAGCTTTGGGAGGGCCCCACACATGTCCGACCCCAGGGAGGGCCGTCCTCCCCCCGCCAGGCACTACCTGAAGCTGGCTGAGCACAGGGGTACACACACAACCCCACACAAACCGACGAGTGTCACACATAGCACATGGCCATGTGTGCACATGCAAGGCACCACCCACTCCCACAGACAGGGCTGCCACGTGCAGGCATGTGGGGGGAGGGAGGGCAGGGAGGGTCAGGACACTCCAGGCCCCTCTTCCACACCTGGGAGCCCACTGTGGCCGGACACTTCCCTGGGCTATTTGTACATGGGGGGGCGGAGAGCGGGCAGGATGGTTCCCTGGGCACCTTGGGGCCCCTGTGAGGCCAGGGCTGCTGTTGGAACATTAGCGTCCCCTGTTCCAAGAACAGTTACACACTGCTCACAGAGGAGGGCATGCCCTCAAGGACAGAGTGTGCATGCATGACTGACTGCCTCTCCCTCTTGTCCTTCACAGCCAGACCATCCATCCCTGAGGGGTGAGTCACACCAGACCAGCCACCCACCCGAGTTCGTGGAAGCTGCAGGTAGTGGCACGTGTACCAGGACCTAATGTGTCAGCACATTGGGGTGCTACAAGAAGTGAAGGAAACCATCACTGAGAGGACGCACACGGAGGCCGTGTGGCACAAGCGCCTATTGGGCTAGCTTGTGTTGGGCAGCAGCGCCCTGCATTGTGTGCCACAATCTGGGAGGTCATGGCCTTCCCAGGTCCTGTCCCCATTGCCACTCCTCCTGCTCACCCTGCTCCTGAACCCCTTGCCCCCCTTCCTCCCGCTCCCCCTTCCTCCCATGTCCCCACCCCACTTTCCCTTCCTGCCCCCTTCTTCCCCTTCCCCTGCTATCCCAGACCCAGCTGCAGCCCCACTCCTGCCCAGCCCCCTACTCTCCCAGGCCCCACTCAACCCTGAGTCCGTCAAGGTCCCCGGACCTGAGGTGGCAGGAGCTTGCACTACAGGCAACATCCCCAGCCGTGAGCCCCCCCTCCTCCCTCCTGGTTCTGAGCCCCCTCCACCTCCAGAGCATGAGCCTCCCTCCACCCCAGTTAATTACATTTATTACAAGTGAATACACAGTTTATTTTTCCAACACAACCTGTTGTCTTTATTGAATGTCCAGGAAATAAGGGCAGGGATGGGTTGTGGTGGGAAAGGTATTGGGGAGCAAGGGCCAAGCCCCCATTGGGGAGACCCTGGGGAGAATTATTGGGCTCCTAGGGTATGTCTACACTAGCCCCCTAGTTCAAACTAGGGAGGCTAATGTAGGCATTCGAAGTTGCTTGGTGGTGGTTACACATGGACCATGGGTCTAAATCAGTATGGCCATTCTTATAACTTCTTAGGCAGATACAGAAAGCCATAATGGGACTGTAATCTGATACCTTGAGCCAGATCCAAACCCTTCCAATATTTGTGGTTGTTTACCAGAACCATGTTTACCAGAACCATGACACAAAGTCCCACCTGACTATACTGTTTGTGTGTGTGTGTGTGTGTGTGTGTGTGTGTGCTTGTTTTAAACAAAAGATGATATACTGCTCTGAGAATTGTAGAACATTCTTAGAAATGCCTTTAAAACCTGACTAGATATGATATAGGGAGTCTTACTTTTTACTTGTCACCCATCTAAAAATTCCACTTATACTGTTTTCATATCAACCCTTCCCTGTTAACGCATTACTAAATTATATCCCCTGATTTTGCAAGACACAAATTTAGGATAGCTAACTGCCAAAAGTTGGTGCAATGTACCATGTGAACCATATCATGTATATGCTCAGATTCATAAGGAAAAACCTGTCTGGAGGCCTTTTTAGATTTCATTTGAAAGGGCTAAAAACAATGACCCAAATCACATTCCTTTTATTTTTGCCTGAGGCATAACCATCTCCTTAGCCAGTTCCTATTCATCCGCACTTTTACATCTAAAGTAGGACAACGGAGGTTCCAAAGACCAGAAATTAGTCTGCATGCCCAGCAGCTGCAAATGAAACAGCTGTAGGTGTTATTCTTTGAGGTTATTAATCAACTCTATAAAAAGAAGAGTCTGGAGAACTGGCAAACTCCAGCCTATGGTCACATGACTTGGGCGGGGGAGATAAAATAAAAGAGAGCAGAGTATCCTAAATCCGATTACTTAGAGCAATTTCTCCAAAGCTTAATATAGAAAAAATCCTACCCCATCTTTAGTTCTGTTGGCAGAGATTAGGTGGCCTACATGCTATACTAAAGACATCATATTTTTCTTTCAACATTCCACACAGAGATGGAGAAAATTACTGCTTTGATGATGTTTTGGTATGTTACACTTAGGGAGACCTTTTCAGCTGCTGCGGGTGAGGGCACAAATGAGTGCGCCCTGCAGTTAATTCTGAGCACATGTTGCAATTAGACTGGACTAACTGCTGGATTTGAGTCAGGTCCTAGAGAGGACAGGATCCCAGCGCCTGCACGACATCTAGGTCCCAAATAGGCAAACTAGAAGTCCAAAGCCTATACACTGATTACAGGAGGATAGGATTCCACGGCTGACCGAGCAGCCAGGTCACAGATGGGTGAACGCAATCCCTGAGCCACCAAAGTTTCAGGTAGAAGGGAAAGGGACCACTTGCCTTCCCTTAAAGAATAATACACTGTCCCCTTCTTCCCAGAAATGAACCAAACAGCCTCCCTCTCTCCCCTGCCTTTTCTGCAATCAAAGTTGTTTTGTCAGGCAGGAATGCTTTCACTGGAAACACTCTTTTCACTTGAGCATTGAACGCCTTCTGAGTCTGTCCCCCCTCCCTCCCCCATGTGGACACAGTGTCCCCAGAGGTTAAGCGGCACAAACAGGACTTTCCTAGCCCTGGGCCTTCCGGGAGTGAAGGTAGGCCATGGGATTAGAAACAAAGGGTTCTCTTTTGCAGGGGGCAGGCAAGACAAAGCCAGCTAACAGGCTGAGATTAAACCCTGCAAGATATCTTGGTAACATGAGGTTATACTGGGTGCCCTTCCAGCAAACAGCCAACCAAAAGAAAATTAGCTGTGAGTTTATTGCAAGCTTGCAGCAAATAATAAAACAGTAACCATGTTAGAGGCAAGAAGAAGATAAAGAGGTAAAATTGCTCAGATTTGAGGAAAATTAATTTAACTATTGTCTGGGCATCTGCAGGCTCCATATCTAGTATATTAGTTTAATACAGACCCATATGGCAGGAGGGCCATCTCTTTATTCAAGTGCTGGTTTCATGCTTTGCTTATGAAAATTAATGGTCATAATATTGCTGAGACAAAGCAGTGTCTTTTGTAGTCCAGTCACATGGGACTTTCCTTGGGGCTGGGGCAGAGGCCAATTTACCTCCAAGGGAACCTGTGTAATCCCATCTGCTTTTATTTTATCTTTGATTTTCAGCTCCTTCCAGGGGGATGCACACCAGGGAAGGGACGGCAGCCCCAGTTTGCTGCACCTGAGGCTCCTTTGTGCTAGTAATCAGAGAATTCAAATAAAACTCTGGGGCTACGTCTACACTGCAGGCTTTTTGTGCAAGAATGGCTGTTCTTGCACAAAAACTTGCGGAGTGTCCACACTGCACGTGTGTTCTTGCGCAAGTAAATTTACAGTAAAGCGTTGGAAAAGAGGACTTCTTGCGCAAGAGTTATTCCTCTCCCAACGAGGAATAAGCCTCTTGCACAAGAGCTCTTGCACAAGAAGGCAGTGTGGACGGGCAACAGGGGTTTCTTGCGCAAGAAACCCCTATGGCTAAAATGGCCATCAGAGCTTTCTTGCACAAGAGAGCATCCACACTGCCATGGACACTCTTGCGCAAAAGCACATCTCTTGTGCAAAAGCACATGGCAGTGTGGACGTGCTCTTGTGCAAGACCTTTTGCGCAAGAACTCTTGCGCAAAACAGTTCTTGCACAAGAAGCCTGAAGTGTAGACATAGCCTGGGTTTCTGAGTGAGGAGATGAGAGAGTGAACACAAAAGCTGCTGCTTTGGTAGTCTTCCTTTCATTTAGCTTTGTAAATTTCTCATGAAAATTTATCAGCCCTGCCATAAAACTGCTAGCCTGCCCATCATGATGAGACTGAGGAAATTAATGGGATTTTTTCCATTTTTGGCAAAATGAGTTATTACAAGGCTGCATGTAATTTGTGCACAGAGACTTCATGCCAACCAACTTATTCATATAGCAAAGTTTTCAGGGCAGAGACTGTATTATTTGGTGTTTGTAATATCCCTTTCCCAAGGAGTCCAAGGTTAGATCAGGGCCTGTAGACACTCCTGTAATAGAAATAACAACGTGTATGTGTGGGCAGGCTCGTCTGCCAAACATCTCTCAGGGTGGGGAGAGGAAACACATTATCCTCAATCCAACTGCACTAGAGAGCTATATCCACCTAGAACAAAGAGAGATTGATTCTCAAAGGTCTTTATAATAGATATGGGAATATTCCACTTCTTAGAATGTAAAAGATGGCAGAGGGTACCTAAGAAGTCACAGCATAAAAGGACCCAGGGTGATATGTTCAACAGCCCAACAGACTGGATTGACTGAAAAGGGTCCTCCTCATATGAGCTCCTGCTATGAGATTAGGAAGCTGGAGGTAGCCTAAACCAGTCCAGTCTCTCTGGGGTCACTGCTGTGTTGTGATTGGATTCAATCCTGTGCATTTCTTCTGCCATAGTAACTGGTCACTTTCCCAAGCTTTGAGTTTCTTGGGCACACTCCCACTACAGAAGCTGTGTCTGGCATCCTTCTTGAGCGGTGGAACCCCACAATCCAGCTAATTAGGAGCTGAAACCAGTACCACAGCCCTCCCAAGCCCCACATTTGACTGGGGATGTTTTCCTTCAAGCAGGGGCGGATGAGAGTTTTGCGGGGCCCAGGGCAGCACAATTTTGCGGGGCCCCCCATTGGAGAAAAAATAGAAAAAAGGCATCAAATGCACAAATTTGAAGGCTATTTTCATATTAAACGTGAATTGGGTAAATTTGATAGAAACTTAATTTAGTTGGATAATTGTTATTTTAATTATATTGTAAGTCATTCTTAAACAAAATTCTGCATTAATAATTAAAAATTTTCATTTGTATTCAAGTCTCCTCCCCCTCCTGCCTCACTCTCTTTTTCTTCTCCTCTCCCTCCTGCCTCACTCTCTCTTTCTCTTCTCCTCCTGCCTCACTCTCTCTTTCTCTTCTCCTTAGTCCTCCCCCTCCTGCCTCTTACTCGTGGAGCCCAAATGGCCATTTGGGCCCCATGCGGCGTCCCGGCTGAGCGGCGCAGAACTCAGCCGAGTGCCACGGCGGGAGACGAAGGGAGGTGGGGCGGTGATGTACACGGCCAGGGGGCGGGACCTGGAGCCTCTGTCACGCCCTTCACCTCCTGCCCCCTGGCCGTGTACATCACCGCCCAGCCCCCCTTCGCCTCCCGCCATGGCACTTGGCTAAGTTCTGTGTTGCTCAGCTGGGCTGCTGCGTGGAAGCAAGCAGCTCAAGTGGCTGTTTGGGCCCCGCTCAGCGGCTCGGCGTGGGGCCTATTGCAGCGTAGGGCCCGGGGCAGCTGCCCCGCTCGCCCTGCCCTATATCCGCCGCTGCCTTCAAGTCCAGCTGGTTGTGGAAACTCTAGTTTTTTTAGTTCCACTTTTCCAGGTGATTGAAAAGCAAAGCATGTAGGCTTAGCACAGAAATTGCTTATTCACAGTTTATTCTAAAAAAAAGCATAAGAGGGAAGTACAGCTTTATAGAAAACACCAAACTCCTCAACATGCCCCTCTAAGCCTGAGCTCACCATTCCTGTTAGTCCTGGATTTGGTCCGGACTCTCCCTACCTTCTTGGCCTGGTCTCCTGCATATGGTGAGAGACAGACCTCCCTTGTTTAGACTTGTACCTTTTTTAATACTGACTCTGTCCTCTCTTTTCCTATATGCTGCAAGCTGGGGATGATCCAGGCTTCAGCTGCTTTTTCTCCCATCAACTTCTGTGAAGAGAAAGCCATTCAACTCATTGGAGGGCAGAGCTCTTTAGTTCTGATGACCCTTAATTGCTCTGTCTTGTCTCTATTTTGTGTCTCTGCTACAAAATGGTTGCCCTACATAGGGAAGATCACAATCATAAATGGGTTACCAAAACAAAATGGAATTTCTAGTTTCTGTATCTCCTGTCACTAGAAACTGATTGGTCAGCACACTGGATTCCAGAGCCTTTCCCTCAAACCCCAGCTCAGGAGTAACAGAAAGCAAGCTTCTTCTGAAGACTGTTTGGAGGCCTGTGTGAAATGTAGGTTCCATAATAACTCTCAGTGCACAGGCATTCACAACATAAAAATCACACCTTGGGTGTGCTGAACACCCACCATTCCAGTTAGTGGGAACTATGGGCATCCCAGTGCTTCTGGAAATCAGGCCCAAGAAGGTTTCTTGAGCTGGCTGCTCAAAAATAAAGGCACCCAAAATCAGAGTCCACTTCTGAAAATGTTGGCCTAGATCAGGGATTGGGAACCTTTTATGGGTTGGGGGCCTCTGACCCACAGAAAAATCAGTTGGGGGCTGCACACAAGTATGAAGCAAAGAAAAAAAACAAACAAAAAAACCCCTCACTGAAAGACACACCCCACATTCCTCTTGCACATTCCCAATGCTGGGGGGGCTCTGAGCTTGGAGGGGCCAAATACAGGCAACCTGGGGGTTGCATCTGGTCCCTGGTTAGGTTCCCTGCCCCTGGCCTAGATCTAGATAAAAAAGTGCAGACTGAATGCTGCAGAAGCTGGCAGAGATCACAGAAAGGTGTAATCACCAGTGGATGCAAGGATGAGTCCCATGATTCGTAGGCTGAGACGTAAAAATGATGCTGCGGGGTGTGTGTGTGTGGGGGGGAGAGGTGTCCTTTGGGCTAGGGAGAGGCCCTGAGGCACCCTGATGGCCAGGTATTCAGAGCTGTGCGACCAGATAGCCTACAGAGAACTGTGGCTACCTCTCCTGTGTCCCTGTAACACTAGGTCTGAGAGAAAGGGAGGGCGACTTGAGAGAAGAGTCTGAAACTGGGTGAAGATGATCACAAGTTACATTTATCTTTGTGACTGTTGTGTCACAGTCCTCAGAGTCAGTGGGATGGCTCAACTCCTCTATTTCACAGCACAATTAGAGTACGCCTAAACTACACTTTATTTTCGAAAGGGGATATGCAAATTCAGTGGGAATTTGTATATCTTCTTCCCGATCTCACTTTCAAAAGCGGGTCTTTTGAAAGTGAAAGTAGTCTGGACGCATGTTTTTCGAAAAAAAACCCCCTTTTTTCGAAAAACTGCGTAAACCTCATTTTTTAAGGAAGAGCAGTTTTTTGAAAAGGGTTTTTCCCCCCCCAAAAAATGCGTCCAGACTATCCTCTTTCGAAAATAAAACATAGTCTAGACATAGCTGTAGTGAACAAATCATGTATTCTTACTAGGGGGGAAAGAAACGCCCCACCCCACGTACACACAAAGCCATGTGGCTCTGATAGTAGTGTGCTGCGATGTGCTCTTTAAAATTTGCCAAAGGTAGCATTCATTGAGCATACAGGCTTGGCCAGATCAATGAAATCACAGAGTGCCTTGTTCCTGGCAGGCACACAAATCCACTTTCTAATGAAGTTTACAGCTAGTGGAATTTAGGTCATTACTTGGAAATGATCAGTTTATTCCAGCAGCTGTTAAAATATTTAAGAAATCATTGTCAAATTAAAACAAAATACAGGACTATGTAGCACTTTAAAGACTAACAAGATGGTTTATTAGGTGATGAGCTTTCGTGGGCCAGACCCACTTCCTCAGATCAAATAGTGGAAGAAAATAGTCACAACCATATATACCAAAGGATACAATTAAAAATGAACACATATGAAAAGGACAAATCACATTTCAGAACAGAAGGGGATGCGGGAGGAAGGTAAATGTCTGTGAGCTAATGGTATTAGAGGTGGGGAAAGGGACATTTACCTTCCCCCGCCCCCCCGCATCCCCCTTCTGTTCTGAAATGTGATTTGTCCTTTTCATATGTGTTCATTTTTTTAATTGTATCCTTTGGTATATATGGTTGTGACTATTTTCTTCCACTATTTGATCTGAGGAAGTGGGTCTGGCCCACGAAAGCTCATCACCTAATAAACCATCTTGTTAGTCTTTAAAGTGCTACATAGTCCTGTATTTTGTTTCAGCTACACCAGACTAACACGGCTACATTTCTATCACTTGTCAAATTAAGTCTGATCATGTCTCACTGAAAATACCCAACTTGCTGGCTTAGCAGATTTCATGGGTTGAGTTTAATTTCCTTCCTTCCTTCCTTCCACACTGCAGTGAGGCAAATAAAACCAGGGCCCTCCCACTGTGTAATTTTGGCACTGTGTTAAACACATATATATAACCTATGTCTGGAAGGGCTTGTTGTGTTCCACGTCTGGCCCAGTCTCCCCCTGAACCAAACAAGACCGAGTCCCCCGCATGGGATGAGAGACATGGGAGATTTTCACTAACAGGCTGAAGTTACTTAAATTGCATGGAGCCCAGAAATGCCATCCTCTAAAAGCTGGATTTTATTGCTGCTAAATCAAGATACTATCTACAGACAGACCTGTATTCTAAAATGATCTCTCACAGGAACAGCTAAAACAGCTTCTTAGTGGAGGTTGATCCTTAACTAAAGGTTAAACTAAATTGTACTGATACCTGGGGCGGAGGGGGGCGGGGGAGGGTGTTGTCCGTCTGCATCACAAGACAAAAGTCTATATTGGAAGCCCAGGTCACAAATGGTGTTTCTCCTCCTCAATGCAGACCAG
Organism: Rafetus swinhoei; assembly: GCA_019425775.1. Lineage (NCBI taxonomy): Eukaryota > Metazoa > Chordata > Testudines > Trionychidae > Rafetus > Rafetus swinhoei. Next base: position 8,894,683 of record CM033438.1, read on the forward strand.
TGGTTGAAAAAGCAACGAGGAGTCCTGTGGCACCTTAGGGTATATCTAGACTACATGCCTCTGCTGACAGAGGCATGTAAAATAGGCTACCTGACATAGTCAATGAAGTGGGGATTTAAATATCCCCAGCTTCATTAAAATAAAAATGGCCGCTGTGCTGTGCCGGCTCAGCTGATCGTCGGTACAGCGCGGCAGTCAAGACGCAGATCGGTTGACAGGGAATGCCTTTGTCGGCCGCTCCCTCATGCCTCGTGGTTTAACTGTTAATTTGAACTAAGGGGTTTATCTCGGAATTGCGCTTCTCTGCCGCATGTAGACGTGGGCAGTTACTTCGGGCTAGTCAATTTCCAAAATGGCGACTGGCCAGGAACATGCTAATCAAGCGCGGGATATTTAAATCCCGTGCTTCATTAGCAATTTCAGTCGCCCTCATTAGCCTCCCTAGTTCGAAGTAGGGGGCTAGTGTAGACGTACCCTTAGTATATTCCTCAGTGGGATCTGAGGAAAGTGGCCTGTAGAATGTGGTATTGGAGAGTTGTCTGGCAGCCTCCTTTTGGTAGTCAGACCTATTCATGATGACAACAGCACCTTCTTTATCAGCCTCTTTAATTATAATCTCAGAGTTGTTTCTGAGGCTGTGGATGGCATTGCGTTCCGCACGGCTGAGGGTATGGGGAAAGCGATGCTGTTTTTCCACAATTTCTGCCTGTGCATGTTGGCAGAAGCATTCTATATATAGGTCCAGACTGTCATTTCGACCCTCAGGAGGAGTCCATGTGGAGTTCTTCTTCTTATGCTGTTAGTGGGAGGGTATCTGTGTGTCAGTGCACTGTTCAGTGTTGTGCTGAAAGTATTCCTTAAGTTGGAGATGGTGAAAGTAGGCTTCCAGGTCACCACAGAATTGCATCATGTTTGTGGGAGTGGTGGGGTAAAAAGAGAGTCCCTGAGATAGGACAGACTCTTCTGCCAGGCTGAGTGTGTAGTTGGATAGATTGACGATATTGCTGGGTGAGTTAAGGGTACTACTATTGTGGCCCCATGCGGCAGGAAGGAATTTAAACAGCTTACAGTCCTTTTTCCTCTTTAGAGAAGTGAAGTGTGTAATGTAAATCTCCCATCTTATTTTAGTAAAGTCCAGCCATGTGGAAGTTTGTGTGGAAGGTTGGTTTTTTTATGAAAGTCTCCAGATTTGAGAGCTCTTTTTTGATGTTTTCCTGTTTGCTGTACAGGATGCTGATCAGGTGGTTCCTCAGTTTCTTTGAGAGGGTATGGCATAATCTCTCACCATAGTCTGTGCAGTATGTCAAAAAAGTGGTTGAAAAAGTACCCCAAAAAGTTATTTGAGTAAAACTACTGCTACTTTAAAAAAAAGTGTAATTAAGTAAAAGTCAAAGTATCTTTCTGGAAAACTACTTGAGTAAAAGTATAAAAGTATCGCATCTTAATTGTACTCAAGTATCCAGAAGTAAAAAGTAGCCATCCTATGGAAATCTATGATTAACTACCTGAAGCATCATAGGGCACCCGAATTATCATTTGGGTCAGGGGCCACTGACTTACAGAAAAATCAGTTGGAGGCCACACAAGTGAGAGGCAACTCTCTCGCCAAAAAATTTAAAAAAAACAACCAAAAACCCTCACTGATGTGGCTCCCAGCTGAGATACCTCACTCCCCTGGCACTCCAGCCCCACCGGGGGAAGTGAGAGGGGGGAGAGGAGGCAGGAAGGACCTAGCATCAGGGCTTCCCACAGGCCAAATTAACTCTTTTGGGGTTCCAGGCTCCCATTAGATTTAGTAGATTTTGTGAGCCCCCCAGGCTCTGGGGTGAGGCCAAAATGAGGGGTTCAGTGTGCAGGAGGGTTTGTCAGGATGTGGGATACAGATGCGGGTGAGGGTGGAGGTCTGGGTGGGAGGTAAGGTGCTGGAGTGGGCTGGGAGTAGAGGTCTGGCAGGGAGGGAAGTGCAGGAACAAGCTGAGGGTGGGGTGTCTGGAAGGGTGGGAGGGTGCAGGAGCGGACCGGGTCTGGGAGAACTGAGCAGGAGGGTGCAGAGGAGAGATGGGGTGAGGGAAGGAGGGTGCTTACCTAGCTCTGTGCTCCCTGGCACTCCCTCCTGCTCCCATTGGCCAAAACCCTCTCATGAGCAGTTTCCAGCACCCCATTCTCCCAGATGGGGGAGGGTGAGTGGTAGCGTATGGCGCTGCACTTCTTCTACCCAACATGCTGGATTTGGCCTGTGAGACTCAGGGCTCCCCACCCCTGCATAGATACTGTTTTTGAATGAAAAGGTTGGCAGGGTCATTCGTTGGCAGGGTCATTGTGCTTGTTGATTGGTTATTTAAAAAAAAAAGTCACTCCATGACAATTGGATGTTTTGCACATGTGGCTGTGCTTTAGCAAATCAGATTGCTGGCTTGTGCAACTGTCAGTGGGGTGCTGAAAGTAGTGAACAACTAAGTGCTTCCGGAAATGGTAGTGGAGTAAAAAGTAAAATATTTTCTAAAAAAACTATTTGAGTGAAAGTCAAAATATCACAAAAATAAATTGCTTGAGTAAAGTATAAATACCGAAAAAATGTACTTGAATAGTGTAATGAAATATTTCTACTTAGTTACTTTCCTTCATCACCTGTCAGGTGAACGGCTTTTATTGTTGCTTAGCTAAGCAGACTCTATGCTAGATGGGATTTCAGCAGCCCAAGCATTGAGAGTCATTTTGCCTGGCCCTTCGGAATATATTAAAGTGGCTACAACAGTGTGTTGTCTGTGGGGGTTGACCTTTTGTGTAGATTCACCATACAAGTGAATGCCAGAGGGCATGAATCTATGACTCTGGGGAGTTTTTATAAGCAGAGCCTATAGAGGTAAAGTATTTTTTAAGTCTCTTACAGGCTTGTACCTTCTGCACTCAGAGTGCCAGAGTGGGGAACAGCCCTGCCAGTCAGTAATAACTGAAGATGAAAGGCCATACGGGTATGATCTCTGAAGGAGGAGAAGTCATTTCTGACCTGGGTGATTTCTCAGTGATCATTCCTTTCAGCTGATGGTGAAATTTTACTAAGGAATTCTGACAAAATTCACAACTCCCCTTTCCTGCTTCTAAACACAGCACTTGTGCTGATACTGTTTGTTTTATGATCAGGGGCATTAGCCCATCCCCTGTCTACCCAAGGACCTGCTCCTTCCCACTCAGAGCCCATCCCCTGGCCACCGAGCATGCCACTCAGTATAGTATTTTCATTACAGTTAGCAGAAGGCTCTGCTGAAAAGCTCTTATTTATTATAGGATCAGGAGGCAAATAGGGGAGGTTAGGAGAGAAAAGAGGGTGTGTGTGTGTGTGTGAGACAAAAGTGTGTGTGTGTGTGTGTGTAGTATATATACATAATTCCTATCCAGGATTTCAGGGGCATTCCCTGATTTGGGAGGTCTTCTAGGAGACGCTATTGCTTCAAAGATCTATCTAGCTTTCTCTTCCATAGACAAATTCGCAACCAGCTTGCTATAAATGGGAGTCACTGCTTCCCAGTCACTAGGGGAGGATTGTGATTGGCTTATACTAATGTCAGATAACACCATAGCTGGGGCGCTGACTGGTAGATGGGGAAATTCTACTCAGCCACTAGTACATGGGTTCCCAAACTGGGCGTGCCCCTGGGGTGAAGAAATTCAGAGGCGCAGCTAGATCAGTTCCTTTTTTTCTCAACAAGTTTTGCTACTATTGGCGGGGGGGGGGGGGGGGGGGCGCATGAGGGTATCTCAAGAATCAAAAAGGGGGTGTGATGCCGCTGGGAACCACTGCACTAGTATCTGATTTAGCAGTTCTTTTACTTGAAAAACAGAAATATTTTGCCTAAAACAGGCACATGGATTGGTGGCTGGTTTCCAAACTTTTGGAGCAGGGCAACTAAGCCAATTTGCCAGAACAGGGACCAACTTACCCCTGGCATGAACTGGTGCAGCTCTAGTGACTTCATGTGTCTGGCTCCACTGAATTTATCCAAGACTTGTCAGTTCCTGCCACCTCCATTATCTAGACACTTCTTGCCACAGCAATGCCCCTCAGGCTATGGCAGGCCACTGTATGGGAGGTGGGCAGATCTGCCAAACCAGGGCCAAGCACAGAGGCTCATTAAAGCAATCATGAGTGGCCTGTAAACCATTAGCTTGGGAAGGCTAGTCCCTGGCCCTGGCCTGCCTGCCCAAGGCCTGCTCCTTCCCCCTTGCCAGTGCTCAGAGCGAACATAGCCTCTATCCTCTGCCCCAGGCTAGCCCATCAGTGACAGGAAGATGGGAAGCGTGGCCACATTGCCAGAGCCATGGCACATAGGAAGAGTTGCAAACACTTTCAGAGGAAGAAGCAGGTCAGGGATGGGGTGGGTTCAGAATGAGCAAGATCACACTTGGCTGTTTGGGGAGGCTCGACCACACCCCACAAGATACCTGCCACCCAGGAAAGCAGGGAGGGATATTTAGAGTACCAGTCAACAAAGACTGAATCACCAGAGCAGGGATTGGGAACTCTGTAACTCCAGCAACTCTATGGGAGAATCTCAAGCTTGTAACATTTATTTTAATTGGTTGCATTCAAATTCAGGAAAGTCTAGCAGGTCTCCCATAAGGTTAGTGTTCAGCAGTCACTAAAGTAGGTAGGGATGGCAGGAGAAAAGGGTGAAGTCAAGCCACTCATTAGCTGTGTACATGAATAGCAGGAACTGCAGCCTTCAATTTTACCCTCTCAATTCCTATGCAGATCAGTGTGTGTGGAAGGCACACAAATTACCTCTTCCTCCAATGCAAAGTTTGGTAGTTGAGATCTCGCAATCACAGGACTTTGTCTCAGGACATCTGAGTCAAGGCTCAGCTCCATTAGGTCCAGATCCTACACAAAAACACAAAAAGGAAGCTTACAAGAAGTGGAAACTTGGGCAGATGACTAGGGAGGAGTATAAATATATTGCTTGAGAATGCAAAAGAATAATCAGTAAGGCGAAAGTGCAATTGGAATTGCAGCTAGCAAGGGATGTGAAGGGTAACAAGAAAGGTTTCTACAGGCATGTTAGCAATAAGAGGGTGATCAGAGAGGGTGTGGGGCCCTTACTGGATGAGGGAGGTAACCTAGTGACAAATGATGTGGGAAAAGCTGAAGTACTCAATGCTTTCTTTGCCTCTGTCTTCACAGACAAGGTCAGCTCCCAGACTACGGCACTAGGCAATGCAATATGGAAAGGAGGTGGGCAGCCCTCGGTGGAGAAAGAACAGGTTAAAAACTATTTAGAAAAGCTTGACATACACAAATCCATGGGTCCGGATTTAATGCATCTGACGGTACTGAGTGAGTTGGCAAATGTCATTGCAGAGCCTTTGGCCATTATCTTTGAAAACTCGTGGAAATCGGGAGAGATCCTGGATGATTGGAAAAAGGCAAATGTCATGCCCATCTTTAAAAAAGGGAAGAAGGACAATCCAGGGAATTACAGAGCAGTCAACCTTACCTTAGTCCCTGGAAAAATCATGGAGGGGATCCTCAAGGAATCCATTTTGAAGCACTTGGAAGAGGGGAGAGTGATTAGGAATAGTCAGCATGGATTCACGAAGGGCAAGTCATGCCTGACCAATCTGATTAGCTTCTATGATGAGGTACTTGGCTCTGTGGATATGGGAAAGTCAGTGGATGCCTTGACTTTAGCAAAGCTTTTGATACGTTCTCCCACAATATTCTTGCCAGCAGGTTAAGGGAGTATGGACTGGATAAATGGACTGATAGAAAGCTGGCTAGACTGTCGGGCCCAACGGGTAGTGATCAACGGCTTGATGTCAGGTTGGCAGTCGGTTTCTAGCAAAGTGCCCCAAGGATCAGTTTTAGGGCCGGTTTTGTTCAACATCTTTATTAATGACCCGGATGAGGGGATGGATTGCACCCTTAGCAAGTTTGCGGATGACACTAAGCTAGGGGGAGAGGTAGATATGTTGGAGGGCAGGGATGGGGTCCAGAGTGACCCAGACAGATTAGAGGATTGGGCCAAAAGACAAGGACAAGTGTAGAGTCCTGCACTTGGGACAGAAGAATCCCAAGCATTGTTACAGGCTTCGGGCTGAATGGCTAAGTAGCAGTTCAGCAGAAAAGGACCTGGGGATTCCAGTGGATGAGAAGTTGGATATGAGTCAACAGTGTGCCCTTGTAGCCGAGAAGGCTAACGGAATATTAGGTTGCATTAGAAGGAGCATTGCCAACAGATCTAGAGAAGTGATTATTCCCCTTTATTAGGCTCTGGTGAGGCCACAACTGGGAGTATTGCATCCAGTTCTGAGCCTCCCACTATAGAAAGGATGTGGATGCGTTGGAGAGGGTCCAGCAGAGGGCAACCAAAATGATTAGGGGACTGGAGCATATGACCTATAAGGAGAGGCTGAGGGATCTGGGCTTATTTAGTCTGAAGAAGAGAAGAGTGAGGGAGATTTGATGGCAGTGTGACGGGGTGAGGCAACCCCGTCACTGCGACCAACGGGAGGGGAGCCAGGACGCCGGGGAGACGCGCATCCGTGCCGCTACAGAAGCAGTAGCGCGAGCGCCGGCAAAGACACACGGAGAGGGAGCTGGCACACCGGGTGCGCGAGCCCAGCAGGAGAGGACGGGGGAGACATCCGGGCAATGTACCCCGCCGGGCGCGGCAGGTGATGTCACCTGCGTGACAGGGGGCGGGGGTGGAAGGGACGGCAGGGCGACGGGAGGGGATGACGTCACCCGCTGAGGCCAGGCGAGGTGAGAGAATAAAAGCTTGGGGAAGACCACAGGAGGGGGAGGAAGGGCGGAGGTGGCAGGTAATGGGGAAGGGAGAGACGGGAGTGCGAAGGGGCCCACTTGAGGGTTGCCAAGAGGGTCCCTGGCATCGGGGTTGAAAGTTGGCCCATGGCGGGGCCGCGAAGCCCGCGAGTGGGCGAGTTTAGGGGTAAACCCCCGCCTGCTACCACAGGGAGCACTGTTCCCTGTGTTAGGGCCCTGGGCCGGGGTCCGGGAGAGTAGGTGGGCCCGGACCCCCCTCTCCGCCGCCGGCGGACAACCTAGAGACTATACCCGGGAGCAATCTCCCGCTCCTTTTGGCCTCTATGGTGTATGTGTCGAGGGTGGGGCGGGCGTCGTGAAGCGGCACAGGCGTCATGTGTAAATAAAACAACCGGGTGATTCAGATAAAAGTATGCAGACTCATAACACGTGGTGGAGAATGTGGGTAGCAGTCCGTGCCCTGTGCTAAGGGCAGTGAGGCGTGATTACGGAAGGATTGTCTGTTGTTTAAGGGGATGCCACAATGGAGGTGAACAAACTTCTGGAATGGGTAATGGACAACCAGCGGCAGCTGCAACAACAACAGACGGAGGTACTGCAGCAGATTGCCGCCAAGTTTCAGAAGCAACAACGGCAACTGGTCAGTGAACTGAAAGAGGTGGGCGCTGGTGGTCACGACCAACGGTGCAGGGGCCCAGGCCCGGTGAGTGGGGATGAAGACGGGTATGGGAACACCCGGTTCCCGATACGCCTGGCGAAATTAGGGCCCGAAGACAATGTGGAGGCCTTTCTGGTCACCTTTGAGAGGGTAGCCACGGCCGCAAGATGGCCACAAGAGCATTGGGCCACTCTGCTGGTGCCCTATTTATCTGGCCCAGCGCAATTGGCATATCGCAGCATGTCCGATCGGGACGCACTGTGTTATTATAAGGTAAAAGAGGCGATTTTGGACCAACTAGGTATATCCCCCGAGACGTACCACCAAAAATTTAGGGAAGCTAAGTACGGGGCCGGGGAACGACCTAGGGCCGTGGCCCATCGGGTGAGAGAGGCCGGAATGAGGTGGCTTGAACCGTCCATCAAGTCGGCTTCCCAAGTAGCCAATCTGGTCGTTTTGGAGCAGTATCTGCAGATACTACCCCCAGAGGATCAATGATGGGTGCGACGTCACCTCCCTGGAACCTTGGAAGAGGCGATCACTCTCATGGAACACTTTATGGCAGCCAAAGGGGCAGAAGGGAAAGGGAGGATTCCGGGCACGAATCCAGGACTGCGAGCTGGCCCCTCGCCCCGAAGTAGGGAGTCACGTGGGGACACAAGCCCCGGCCTGAAGCTAACGCTAGGCTGGGGGGCAGAGTGGTGACTGGCACCGGTGTGGCGCCCTCCGGAGGCCAGGGATAGTGGAGCGACCCCAGGACAAGAGGAGAAGCACCCTGAGGCCAAAGCACCAGCCCCACCAAGACTGACCTGCTACCAGTGTGGACAAGAGGGCCACTTCCCGAAGGGAATGCCCCCTGATGGACTGCACCTTCAGACAGGCTACATCGGGGAAGAGTCTACGGAGAGAGGTAAGCCGCCGCCAGATCACGTGCAGGGTGCAAGGGAATGGGAGGGCGGTGGAAGCCGTGGTGGACTCAGGGTGCGGCCAGACACTAGTCAGGGCCAACACATTGGGACCCCGGGTGGCCCGAGGCCCGCAGCTGTGGATCCGATGCGTACACGGGGACACGCGGCCGTATCCGACAGCGTGGGTGAAAATAGGTGACGGGCAGGAGGAAGGCCCGATTAAGGTAGCGGTAGCCAAGAGACTGCCATACCCCGTGCTGTTGGGGCGGGATTGGCCCGGCTTTCACCGCCTGCTACAACCGAGACAGGAAGCCCCGGAGAAGGATGGCAGGGTGGTCTGGGTAGCCCAAGGCGAGGAGAGTCCCAGCTATGCCCGCAGGCAGTGGGTGGAGACGAGGAGACAGGCACCGCCCATAGCGTTGGAGCCAGACGTTGGCGATTTCCTGACGCTCCAGCGGGAGGACCCAACGTTGCAGCATGCATGGGAGAGTGCCCAACCGGTAAGGGAAAGCGAGGAAGAGCCGGGTCGAGTGGCCGCGCAGGGAACCCGCTTTGAGGTTCGGCAAGACAGACTCTATCGGGTGATGAGAGATGGGGAGGAACAAGAGGAAGAAACCCAATTGGTAGTACCACGAGCCTACCGGTGGCGCGTGATGGAGCTGGCACATGATAACCCATGGGCAGGACACTTGGGGGCAGAAAAGACCCAGCAGCGGGTGTTGCAGCGGTTCTACTGGCCGGGGGTATATAAAGACGTTAAAGATTTTTGTGCCTCGTGCCCCCAGTGTCAGCTGACCCCGGGGCCAAGGTACCCAGAGCCCCCCTAGTCCCCCTTCCCCTAGTCGGCGAGCCATTTGAGAGGATCGGACTAGACTTGGTCGGGCCTCTAGAACGATCCCGGAGGGGCCATCAGTATATCCTCGTAGTCGTGGATTACGCCACGCGGTACCCCGAGGCAGTTCCCCTCCGGAGGACAACCGCCCCGATTTTGGCGGACGAGCTAATGAAAATGTTTGCCAGAGTCGGCCTCCCCAAGGAGATATTGACAGACCAAGGACCCAATCTGACGTCCTGCCTAATGACTGAGCTGTACAGGTGGTTACAAATTAAGAAGGTGAGGACTTCGGTTTATCATCCCCAGACGGATGGACTGGTGGAAAGGTTCAACCGAACACTAAAGACGATAGTACGTAAGCTGACGCAGGACGACCCCCGAGACTGGATAAACTCCTGCCGTCCTTGCTATTTGCAATACGGGAAGTGCCCCAAGCCTCAGTCGGGTACTCCCCATTTGAACTGCTGTATGGGCGGCGCCCACGGGGAATATTAGATCTTATAAAGGAAGGGTGGGAAGAGCAAACATCCTCAGCGTTGGGGTCGGCCCAGTATGTCATCAAGTTAAGGGACAGACTTCACACCTTGGGCCAGTGGGCCCAGGAGAACTTACCACGGGCCCAAGAGACCCAGGTGCGTCAATATAATCAGAGGGCTCAGATGAGGGAATTCAGCCCAGGAGACCCGGTGTTGGTCTTACTGCCTACGGGGGACTCCAAGTTGTTAGCCCGTTGGCAAGGGCCGTTTAGAGTGTTAAGAAGAGTGGGACAGGTGGACTACGAGGTCCAAGTGGATGGGAAGAGGAGGCACAGTCAAATTTATCACGTAAATTTGCTAAAAAGGTGGGTGCCCCGGGAGGCGCTGCTAAGGGAAGCACTGACGAGTGAAGTGGAATTCGGCCCCTGGGGGGAAGAGGAGGTGACCTGGGAAGCGAGCCAGCTGGGGGAGGACCTGACCCCCACCCAGCAGGAAGAACTACAAAGAGTACTCGAACTGGCGGGGAAGGGGTTAACAAATCGGCCAGGGAGGACACCCCTTGTGAGTCACGCAATCACTACCGACCCGGGGCAGAAGGTGCGGGACGCCGTCTGCCCGGTACCGTGGAAAATGTGGGAGGCGGTACGTAAAGAGTTACAAGATATGATCCGATGGGGTGTGGTGGAGGAGTCCTATAGCGATTGGCGGAGCCCCATCGTCCTGGTACCAAAAAAGGACGGGTCCATGAGATTTTGTATAGATTTCCGCAAGGTCAATGCCATCTCCAGATTTGATGCGTACCTGATGCCCCGCATAGACGAGCTATTGGAGCAGTTGGGACAAGCCAAATATTTGTCAACGATCGACTTGACGAAAGGATACTGGCAGATCCCGCTGGCACCCGGGTCGCGTGAAAAGACGGCCTTCGCGACACCTTTTGGGTTATAACCATTTGTGACCATGCCGTTTGGGCTCCATGGGGCTGCGGCCACGTTTCAACGACTGATGAACTGTGTCCTCAGTGAGCACCGTCAGTACGCCGCGGCCTATATTGACGACATTGTCATTTTCAGTACGTCCTGGTTAGAGCATCTACAACACCTAGATGCCGTGCTAAAAGCCCTGATTCAAGCCGGACTAACAGCGAATCTGAAGAAGTGTTACTTCAGTAAGCGGGAAGTCTCGTATTTAGGGTACACTGTGGGCAACGGCCAACTGAGGCCGTTGTTGGATAAGGTCCAGGCCATTCGAGACTACCCGCGCGCCCCATGACGAAAAGACAGGTACGCCAGTTTTTGGGACTAGCCGGGTACTACCGGCGGTTCATAGACTACTTTGCCTCGCTGGCTGCGCCATTGACGGACCTCACTAAAAAGGGGCAGCCCCAACGGGTGGCATGGACCCCCCCAGGGGATCCGCGCTTTCGACGCACTACGCAGGTGCTTAGTGACAGCACCCGTGTTGCGCCAACTGAACTTCGATAGACCGTTTATACTACAAACGGACGCGTCCGAGGTGGGGCTCGGAGCGGTTCTAGCCCAGGAGGAAGGCGGGGGAGACGAGCTCCTGGTGCTGTACTTGAGCAGGAAGCTGTTTCCCCCGAGAAAAGAACTACGCCACAACAGAGAAAGAGGCATTGGCCATTAAATGGGCTGTCGACACTTTACGTTACTTTCTTTTAGGAAACCACTTCACGTTGGTAACAGATCATGCCCCCCTGAAATGGATCTGGACTATGAAGGTCACAAACGCCCGCATTTTACGGTGGTATCTGAGTTTGCAGCCGTACCACTTTGACATCGTCCACCGGGCGGGCAAAGAGAACCAGAATGCGGACTGCCTTTCAAGGATCCCCGACGCGAGCCATGGGGCAATGGCGAGTATGGGAGTGGACGAAAGGGGGGAAGTGTGTGACCAACGGGAGGGGAGCCAGGACGCCAGAGAGACACGCATCCGCGCCGCTACAGAAGCGGCGGTGCGAGCGCCGGCAAAGACACACGGGGAAGGAGTTGGCATGCCGGGTGCACGAGCCCGGCAGGAGAGGACGCAGGAGACATCCAGGCAACGTACCACGCCAGGCGCGGCAGGTGATGTCACCTGCGTGACAGGGGGCCGGGGCGGAAGGGACGGCAGGGCGACGGGAGGGGATGACGTCACCCGCTGAGGCCAGGCGAGGTGAGAGAATAAAAGCTTGGGGAAGACCACAGGAGGGGGAGGAAGGGCGGAGGTGGCAGGTAATGGGGAAGGGAGAGACCGGAGTGCGAAGGGGCCCACTTGAGGGTTGCCAAGAGGGTCCCTGGCATCGGGGTTGAAAGTTGGCCCATGGTGGGGCCGCGAAGCCCGCGAGTGGGCGAGTTTAGGGGTAAACCCCCGCCTGCTACCACAGGGAGCACTGTTCCCTGTGTTAGGGCCCTGGGCCGGGGTCTGGGAGAGTAGGTGGGCCCGGACACCCCTCTCCGCCGCCGGCGGACAACCTAGAGACTATACCCGGGAGCAATCTCCCGCTCCTTTTGGCCTCTACGGCGTATGTGTCGAGGACGGGGCAGGCGTCGCGAGGCGGCACGGGCGTCATGTGTAAATAAAACAACCGGGTGATTCAGATAAAAGTATGCAGACTCATAACAGGCAGCCTTCAACTTCCTGAAGGAAGGTTCCAAAGAGGGAGGCTGTTCTCAGTAGTGACGGATGTCAGACAAAGGAGCAATGGTCTCAAGTTACAGTGGGGGAGGTCTAGGTTGGATATTAGGAAAAACTATTTCACTAGGAGGGTGGTGAAGTACTGGAATGGGCTACCTAGGGAGATGGTGGAGTCTCCGCCCCTAGAGGTTTTTAATGTCTCGGCTTGACAAAGCCCTGGCTGGGATGATTTAATTGGGGTTGGTCATGCTTTGAGCAGGGAGCTGGACTCGATGACCTCCTGAGGTCTCTTCTAGCCCTATGATTCTACAACAAACAAACATAAAATCCTAATAACTCAAAACAGGGTCATCCAATGAACCCTCAAGTCAGACCCCACCCTTTAAGCACTGGAATCAATTGCTGAGGGGAGGCTGTCATTGGAGGTGTTTAAGAGCAGGTTAGACAAACATCTGACCTAGGCTGTCTATACTGGCGCGATCTTGCGCCAGAGCTATGCAAATGAGGCTAAGCGTGGAATATCGCCGAGCCTCATTTGCATAACTCATGAGCCACCATTTTTGCGGAAGAGGCTCTTGCGTAAGACGGAGCTGTCTACACTGCCCCTTCTTGCGCAAGAAAAACCCTCTTGTGCAAAGCCGTTATGCTGATTATTTTCAGGCATAACGGCTTTGCACAAGAGGGTTTTTCTTGCGCAAGAAGGGGCAGTGTAGACAGCTCTGTCTTGCGCAAGAGCATCTTCCGCAAAAATGGCAGCTCATTAGTTATGCAAATGAGGCTCAGCGATATTCCACGCTGAGCCTCAGTTGCATAGCTCTGGCGCAAGATCGTGCCAGTATAGACACAGCCCTAGAGTTTAGAGAATACCTCGTCTGTTCAGGGCTTCATACAGTTTGTATTTCAATCCTCCTCCCTGCCCCCCAACCATAGAGTCCAGCCATTTATCTACAGCAGAGCCAGGATTTCACTCCAGGGTTCATGATCAGCAGTGAGGAAATTTGCTTTAATTAATGGATCGCGCATAGAGCTTTTAACTTTGGCTCTGCTACTTCATGACTTTGGGGATGTTATTTAACCTCTTTATCTTTGATTTCACCTGCTGTACAACTGGTGGGAGATGAGGCTTACTTCATGTTTTTACAGTGCATCATGAATGGGGAATGCTCAGTATTAAATGGCCCAGGAAGAGAGATCTGACATTTCTCCTCTCCCTCTCCCTGCCCCATTCCCCACACACATGAAAGAAAGAGCTTTAATTCAGCAGTTACCAACCTTTTTTATACTGAGGACCTGCAAACACATTCACAAATTTTAGTGAACCAGTAACATGTATTTGCATATAATGAATATGCAAATAATATGCCTATCCACCAACTCACTCACCTGCTGACCCAGTATTGTCACTGCACATCCTCTACCTCAGGGCTGGGCAAAATACGGCCTGGGGGCCAGATTCGGCCTGTGAAGCCACCGGATCCGGCCCATGGACCATGCTGCCAGGACCCTCAGGCACACAGCTGCCATGGGTTTAAAGTGCAGTCCAATGGCTCTTTGCTCTGGAGGGAGGGGGAGGCTTCGTGTGATCTCCCCAACCCCAGTCCAATCGTCAACTCCTATTGGCCAGAAACAACTGGCCAATAGGAGCTGAGAGATGGGGATGGGGACAGTGTAAGCCTCTTCCCCCTCCCAGAGCTGAGAGCCACATGAAGGGAACAGCCTGCAGCTCTGAATGATCTGGGGCTGCAGCAGGCAGGGAGCCCAGCCTGCCTTGGGGGGTGCTGCAGGGCTGCTGGCTTAGGTAAGCACCTCCCAGCCAGAGCCTGCCTCTGGCATCCCTGCCCCTCCCACATCCCAACTCCCTCTCCCATCCCCCAGGTCACCATACAAATCCTCTGCACTCCCCTGCCCCAGGTCACAATTCCCTCCTAGGCCCTGTACCACCTCCAACATTCCTCCCCCAGGCCAGAATTCTCTCCAGCACCCAAACCCCCTCCCAGATCCTGCACCCCAATCCCCATACCCAGGTCACAACCCCCTCCTTTATGCAACTTCCTCTCAGACCTCACGCTGCCTCCTGCACCCCAGTCCCTTACCGCTTGCACCCTTCTGTACCCAAACTCTGTCCTAGACCCCACATCTCCTCCACAGAAAAGTGCAGCCCTTGACCACTTTCCAAAATCTTGGAATGTCCCCACCACCACAAATTATTGCCCACCTCTGCTCTACCTCCATCCCCAGAGCCCTCTGACCCTGTCCAGCCAACCCTGGTACTCTGTGTCTCTGTATTATTAAACCTGCCAAACCCATCTTCTGATATCCCCTATCTCCCACTAACCCTGTTACCTCACAAGTCTGTCTTGCTAAGCTTGTCACCCTAGTGCCCATTGTCTCCTGCTTCCCAACACTCCCAAATTCCTTTTTTCAACCACCCCTATCTTGCCTGGAGCCTGTCCTGCATCCGCTGTCACTACCAACCTTGGCAGGCTGTGTCTCAGTGACAACCTTCCATTTCCCCAGATCCTGCCCCACCACTCCCAGTGCTGCCTTATCCTGCCCCACTACCCCTGGTGCCCATTGCTCCATAAACTTCATGACTGCCTGTTGTGCCAAACCCTGATCCTGCCCCACTGTCCCCGCAATTGCCTGCTCCACAATCTCTGAGGCCCCCGACCCTGCTCAGACACCCTCAGATTTGCTGCCCCCTGAGACAGAAGCATGAGCTGAGCCACACCTGGATCCATAATCACTGACCCACTGGAACCCACCCCCTCTTGCCCTTTGGCCTCTAACCCCTGCCTTCCCAGAGCCCCAGTCCTCCCCCTTAAGACCCAGCCCCAACCCAGCCACTTGCTCCCCAGTGCCTAACACCCTTTGACCCTCACCACTACGCCACATGCCCTTTGAGCCTGTAACCTCTGACCCCTACAGCCCATGCCAATACCCTCTTGCCCCGTGACCTCACCACACCTTCACCCAACACCCCTTTGACCCCACCCCACCTCTGCACTCCCCAGAGTGAGGCTGCCCCCTCTAGGGAGCGTGGCTGTTACTGCTGCACGGGCAGGGGGAGTGGCCATTGGTGGTGCATATGCTCCTTCCTCCTTCATGCTCCCTCCCCACCAAAGCATGTCTCATGCCCCCATGGGTAGAGGCAGGGGGGAGTGTGACACCCAAGCCAGGCTGCCATTTCACCTGGGTTGGAAGAGGAAGGAGGGTGGGAGGTGCAAAATCAGCTGCCATGGCTGGCAGAGCTGCCGCAAAAAGCCAGCTTCAGCTCCAGCACCAATCCACAGACTGGCAGTTGGGAACTGCTGCCTTTATTCATATATTTTCCTAGCATCATAAGCATTATGCCAAGCATTCCATGTAGCTTTCTTCAGTCTGCAGGATGATCAACAGAGATGGGGGAGGGGAGAAGTGTTTGTTTTAGTCCTGGCTGCACATGGATGTAAAAGATTAGGGGAACATTGGTCCTGGGGAAATTGCCTTGTCACTCAAGCTATTGTACAGCCCACAGATTAAGCCCTGAACACTTCACAATACATATGTTAAAAGCTGCTAAATATAAACATCCGCAGCTAGGCACACGGAACATACATTACAGCAGTTCTCAGACTCGGGGCTGAGATCCCAAAGTGGGTCATGACTCTGGTTTAATAGGGTCACTGGGACTGGCTCAGACTTGCTGGGGCCCAGGGCCAAAGCCAGAGCCCTACATCCCAGGGACAAAGCTGAAGCCTAAGGACTTCAGCACTGGGCAACAAGGCCCAAGTTACAGGCCCCTACCTGGTACTGAAGTCCTTGGGTTCAGTTTGGTCCCCCTGGCCATAATGGTGGGGCTTTGGCCCCCCTCATTCAGGATGGCAGGGTTGGGTGGGCTCAGGCTTTGATCCCCACACTGGGGTTGTGTAGTAATTTTTGTTGAAAGGGGTAGTGGTGCAATGAAGTTTGAAAACTGTTGCATTACAACAGGGGTGGGCAAAGTTTGCCCTGTGGACTGCATCTGGCCCATCGGACCTTTTCCTCTGGCCCTCGAGTGCCTACTGGCGAATGTGGCTGGAAGCTTGCCCTTCTCTTCCAGCTGCAGAATGTAGGCAGGGGCTTGCCCTGCCATGCCAGCCAAGGAGCACAGTCAGAGGCTTTCTCTGCTCCAACCCCACTCCCTGGCTGGAACACCGGGAGGGGGGAGAGCTGGTAGTAGCATAGGGGTGCCCATACTCCTGGGGCTCTCCAATTGGCTGGGGCCTCTGGGTATGCCCCTTTGACCCAGTGGCTAATCTGCAACTGGGAGGAGATTGGGCCAACAAGTGTTTAGGGCCTGCCATACAATTTACCCAGTCAGATATGGCCCTCAGACTGACAAGTTTGCCCAACCCTACATTAGAACATCTACAACAGAGAGAGTTCTCCCTGATGCAAATGATGCATTCCAAAAAGTTCTTTCTAGAGCTGATTGTAAACCAGAATTTCCATTCTGTAGCAAATCCTAACATTTAAATAATATTCTAAATTAGGACAAAAGCAGAAATTTCAAAATTTCCTATTAAAACAAAATTATGAAAAATGTTAATTCAGGAGCACTGAATGTATAATATGGATTAATTTAGTTTTAATTTACACCATTTGTGAAGGGGCGAAAAACCCCCGCCACTGGGTCGGAGCCGCGGCCGAGCAGCGCAGCTGGCTGGCCCTGCCCCCGCGTGGATGCAGCGCATGCTGAAGCCAGGTGCCGGGCATTTTAAATGCCGGCAGTGGGGAGAGCAAGGGCAAGGAAGGAGGAGTCGGGCAGCCGGCAGGAGAAATGCCGGCTTGCCCGATAGAAGGGAGGGGGATGTCCCACCCTCACCAACACCGGCCAAGCAAGTCGTGAGTGGCCCAGAAGGGGCCAAGCCCAGGAGAGCAATGGGAGATCGAGCACCGGCCCCCGGAGACAGCCTAACCATCCAAGTGCTGGAAGGACTCCAGAGCCGTACCAGGGGTGATGGGCCAGAGGAGAGACAGCTCTGGGAACGTGCCACGAGTGGTGAGTCTGGGGGGCGGGTAGGAAGAGACCCAGGGTGGGCCGAGCGGTTGGTGGGTTTCAGGGACTGCCCCCGCCAGCCAGGTAGCGGCACTTGTCCCTACCTTAAGGGCCCAGGGCCGGGACCCGGAGGAGTGGGAGGGCCCGGGTCTCCCTACCCCCCACCCCATCGAGCCAAGAGACCGAGCCTGTGCAGATGGGCAGATTAGTTAGCCACAAAACAAGATATTGTGCACGCCGGGTGTATCAGGCCGAACTGAGGACCCAGGGGTGGCCAAAGGTGGCCAGGGGGACTAGGACTACAGAATATACAGAAGGAAGGACCAAGGAATTGGTCCAGGGGACTGCCCGTAACCTCAGAGCGAACCCTATTAAGACGGGAAGTCGCCCAGGGACGGGGATCACAGGTAAAAGGGCATTGGCCCTGCAGTCCCAATCCTCTCCCCACCCCAGGGCTAGAGAAATGCGGGAACCGGCACACACCGGGTCACCCTGGATGGGGTGGGCCCCCAGGGCGATTCCCCACACCATTACATTTAAATATAATATTAAATGTAATAATTGTGCATTAACATTAAATATACTATAGTAAAATACATTTATATTAAAGTCAAAGCCAAGAGTCAAAATTATAAGGTTGAAACAAAACACCAAAATAAAATGAGCAAGTCAAAATGTTTTGCCATTGAAGGTTTTGTTGAAATGTACACATTGCCAGCTAAACATCAGTATTTCAATTAAATGACATTTCTCGATAGAAAATGGTACCAGCTCCAGATTTTCTATTAAAAAAGCTTTTCTGGACTGACTAGTAGATAGGGATCCAAGCCACCATTCAAGGGGACCTAGATTTGATACTATGCAGAAAACCAAGGTTTGATTCCTACATGCACATTCCTGGCTCCACAGATTGGGAATCTGTCACTGTGGCGTCAGAGGACATTAGGTGCATGTGACTGGCTGATAGAGGGCAAATTGGAGGCACAACAATGCACCTAGATGGGGTGTATATAGTCACTATGTGACATGCCTCTGATTTTCAGATGGCAGGAAGATAGCTCTGATCTTAGGGTGGTAAATGATGGAAAATCTAGAGATACAGAGGTCCCCCAGGTAGAAGGGAAAGGAATTTCTAGCTCAATCTTGAGAGTAAAGAGAGGGTTAGTTTCTACTTTAAATGTTATTTGCCCCTATAGGGCAGTGAGTGTAGGGAACAATTAGCCAGGGGAAGCTCCTGGAACCATGAACACACTCTCTCTCTCCCATCTCATCCCCCATTGGCCATGTAAAGTGGTGACAGTGAAACTCTGCTGCACTAGGGAGAAAAGTGCCTCTCAGAGTTCCTCTCATCGAGTCGCATTTTCAACAAGCTGCCCCATCTACCTACCTCTCACTCTTTGATTATCACAGCACTCACACAGGTGTCAGAATTATGGCTGAAGGATTTTTCAGCACACTTTGTTTTTGCCAAGAACTTATTTCCTCTGCTGGCGTATAAGAGAGCACACATTATGTAACTTCCTTACTGCACAAAGCTCCTGCAAAAAGGTGACCCTGAAGGGTCCTTGTTGGAACCCATCCCATGAGCAAGGGAATGGAAAAAAGTTGCAACTGGAAAAGATTATGATTTAGGATGCTATAGGTATCATTATACACACAATTATTAAACAGGCAATCTGTCCTTTACTGTAGCCATTCTTTGGCAATCCTTAATAATGCTTATTAGTGAGCTAGTGAGGTGAGAACCATCTCCTCTCATTGCATTACAAGGGGCCTCAATCCCTGATGGGGGCTTGCAGTACAGCACTATCACAATTCAATGCTAAAAGATCACTCTTGGAACCCCAGCTTCCCTTTGCTTGTTCATACTGGCACAGTAACCCAGCAGTATAAGGTAGACATAAGGGGTGAAATCCAGGTCCCACTGAAGTCCATGAGAATTGTCTTCACTGAGACCAAGATTTCACCACCTATCATTTATATAGTAGCCCAATGTCTGTGACTCTGTAACACTGAAACGCTGGCTGTTCCCTCCGGGCGGCACTGTTGCCTCCCGCCGTGGCGCTCGGCTGACTTCTGCACTGCTCAGCCAGGCCGCCACGTGGGAGCAAGCGGCTGTTTGGGGTCTGCGCTCCCCATGAGCGGTGCAGAAGTCAGCCGAGCGCCACGGCAGGAGGCAAAGGGGGGCGGAGCGGTGACGTATACGCCCAGGGGGCGGGCCTGGACGAGCGTGCATCCCCAACAAAGACAGAGGAGAGCGGAGAGAGAGTGAGAGGCAGGAGGGGGAGAAGAGAAAGAGAGAGATGGAGAGAGAGGCAGAAGGTAGAGGAGAGCTGAGAGAGAGGGGGGGAGGCAGTAGGAGGAGGAGGAGAGAGAGAGAGAGAGAGATGGAGTGAGAGACTGGAGGCTCAGGAGAGAAGACCGACGTGGAGGAGAGACCTGAAAATCCCGTCTTATGACGGACTAATCGGCTAGTCTTTTAAGATTTCCCACCAGAGCATACACATTCTCTCCTTTTTTTCAGGAAGAACGGCTCTTGCGCAAGAGGGGGGTTTTGTGCAAAAAGGAGCAGTGTAGATGGCTCCTTTTTGCGCAAAAGCCCCTTGCACAAAATGGCAGTTCATTAAGTATGTAAATGAGGTGTGGCGATAGTTACCGCTTCACCTCATTTGCATATTCTCTTGTGCAAGAGGGGGCAGTCTAGACATAGCCTCTGTGTATGGTGGGGTGCAGCAGCTTCTTGCACAAAAAGCCTGCAGTGTAGACGTAGCCTGGGAAGCCTGAAAGTCTCCTCTTCTCCAGGACTGATTTTTGTCCTGTTCCATGTAGAAAACACTGGTTAGCTTGCTGTAATCTGAAAGGAGATGAACTTGACTTCTTTAGTCAAATAATTTATGTGGGGTCTTATCATACCTAAGCACTCTGACTATAAGCAGAGCTTATATGTAGGAAAAACATTTATCCATTGTTTTACTACATGCTCAGCAAGAGGAGCATAGCCTGCCATAATGAACCTATGGTTAAATCTCCCCAAACAAACATTTTTTTTCCTTTTAGAAAAAAGTTATTCTAGAGAATTAGGTTCCTATTGCAGGAACAGAAGGTCAGTATTTGACATAAACTTTTCATATCCCCTTCAAAAGAAACATGCTGGCTGTGTCTACACCGGGCCACTTATTCCGGAAAAGCAGCCGCTTTTCCGGAATAAGCTGTGTGCTGTCTACACTGGCCCCTTGAATTTCCGGAAAAGCACTGACGATCTAATGTAAGAAATCAGCCGCTCCGAAAAACTATTCTGCTCCCGCTGGCAAAGTCCTTTTTCCGGAAAAGCTTTTCCGAAAAGGGCCAGTGTAGACAGCTTTTCCGAAAAGCAGAAGAAACGGAAAAGGCGCTTTGACGCGAGACCCCGTAGGAGCCCTGGACTTCCTGGTAGGGAGGCTGCTGGGCACACGTGGCAGGACCGTGCCACAGACCCTGCTGCCTCAGCTCTGCCACGTGCCCCTGTGCTGCCCAGCCACCCATCTCACCGCACCATGGCAGCTCCAGCCGGTGAGCCCCCTGCACTGCCAGCAGAGGAGGCCCCCAGGGGCCGCAAAAGGTGGGCTCCCTCCTGGACCCCCAGGGAGCTGGAGACCCTCCTGGACCTATGGCAGGAGGAGGAGGGTCTCCACGATACCAGGTCCCGGCGCCGCAATGCGGACATTTTCGGCCGCATGGCCGAGGCTCTGGCCCACCAGGGACACCCTGCCCGGAACACCGACC
The DNA here is from genome assembly GCA_019425775.1 of Rafetus swinhoei. Classification (NCBI taxonomy): domain Eukaryota; kingdom Metazoa; phylum Chordata; order Testudines; family Trionychidae; genus Rafetus; species Rafetus swinhoei. Next base: position 8,915,760 of record CM033438.1, read on the forward strand.
AAGTCCGGTGAAGGTCAAGGAGCCCGGCTGGGGTACGTGCCAGCGAGGGCAGGGGCAGGACCAGACACCTGCCCCCACTACGACCGGCTGCACGCCATACTGGGCCAGCCAGCCCCGCAAGCCCCGGGTGTCACTGTGACACGTGCCAGCGCCCCCATCAGCTGACCCACCGAGCCGGGAGGGAGAGGACAGCAGCAGCGCGTCTGGTGGAGAGGAGGCCAGCGTTGCCACCACCCAGCAGGCCCTCCAGCAGCTCCTCCGAGGCCGAGGCCGGGAGGAACCCACTGGTGAGTCTTTGCAGTTTGCACTCCCAAAGGGCGGGGGCGGAGGGCGGGGGAGCCAGGTGCCCGGAGGGAGGAGGGGAGAGCATGTCACTCAGGCCACGTGAGCTGCACGCTGCGTGCATGAGGCAGCAAGCAGCACGTGCAACCTCGTGCAGCCTGGCGACCGAGCGGCACGTGGCCGCGGCAGGCAGCTGCAGGGCACGCCTGGGACCGTGCTGCTCACACACATTCGGGCGGGACCAGGGGAAGGGTGGATGCCGGCTGGAACCGGCCAGGGCCCCAGGGACTCAGCCCAGAGCCCCGCACCTCCACCAAGGGTGCAGCACGAGAACGGCACACTGTCCCATGCCTGGCTGTGAGGCACAGCCAGCTGCTCCTGGGAAACCGCAGCGCCACAGTCCTGTGACCGTGGCCCCACCGAGCCCCTCGCCTGCTCCCGGTGCCTTGGCTGGTTCCCCGAGGAAGTCCCCACTGTGGCCACACATGTCCCTGGGCTACCGGCCTTGCGGGAGGGATAGTGGGAGGGACAAGGGCCCTGAGTTTTGCTGCAAGGATGGGACACCCCAGTCACTCTTCTGGTTCCGCCCAGGAGATATCCCACGCGAGGATCTGAGAGCCCAGACCGCCTCTGCCAGATGTGCTCCCAGGCACTGTGTGGGGATGCATCTCGCCTCCTGTCAAACACCAGTGATTAGCCCAAAGCTTTTCACAGTCTCCACCGGCAGGGAGTTCCACAGGTGAACGCAGCACAAGCACCCTCCCGCCTCCACGGGCCAGGATACAGACCGGTGCTTACAATACTGGAGGGAGGACCCTACTCCAGGGGCGGTCCTCCTTGCCAACATACAACACGGGGGCAGGAGGGGAACCGAGTGGGCCCAAGCCACACAACTGTGGGGTCACCTGGGCTCAGGGGTGGAGGGCATGAGGTGTGGGGACAGTGGACGGCCTGCCTGACTGACCCATCCTTTCTTCTCTTCCCTGCAGCGGGACCCAGCACCAGACCCTCCAGCGCAGCAGCGGCACCCCAGCTGGCCAACCCCGGAGGCGCAGGCTGCGGCAGAGGGACCAGCTTCTGCGCCGCCACGTGACTGCCGTGGGAGGCCATCCAGGCCTCCATTGCCGAGCGGGTGCAGGGGACCTGCAGTGGCGGCAGGAGGGCTGGGCTGCCTTCAAGAGAGTGCAGAGGATGCCTCTATGGACATGCTCACGGCACATGTAGTGCACGCCATCCATTATGGCATGGCCGACCACATGCCCCCGCCATCCCTCCCGGAGCACAGCCCATGCCCCCTCCTATCCCTGCTCCTATCCCAGCTCCTGCCCCTGTTCCTGCCCCTGCTCCTATCCCAGCTCCTGCCCCTGCTCCTGCCCCTGCTCCTATCCTTGCTCCTGCTCCTGCTCCTGCCCACCTCCCCGTGCAGCCTGCCCCGACCCGGTCTGCCCAGCCTGTGCAGGTCCAGCGCCGGAGGAGCGCTCGCAGGGGCCACCCGTGCAGTAACTGCCCCCATCCCAGTTGAAGGTCCCCTGTCCCAGTTGAAGGTCTCCCTCCCTGTCCCAGTTGAAGGTCTCCCCTTGTAAATAAAAAGTTTTCTATTTTTCTGTTCATTCTTGTGTTGGTTATTGTGTTACTGTAGTAACTGTAAGAAATGATTTGAGATGCCAATTAGCCACTTAAATTTAACAGGGTTACAAACTGTGGACAACAAATTCTGTACTCTATCACCGGGGGGCCCTTTGTAAGTGGTCATTGGTTTGTGGCACATAAAGAAATACTGAGACTTTTCAGTAAAATGTAAACCACAAACTATATTTACATAGCTAACAAACAAGCAAGAACGGTTAGAAGATGCACACTACAGATTATTAAACATAGTCTAGGCTCAGGGAGGACAATTGGGTAGTGTTGCTGGCCACCTCAATCCTTTGGTCCTTCCGGGCCTGGGGAGAGGAACAGCCAGGAGATCCCTCGACAGAAGATGACGGCGAAGCTGGCCACCTCAATCCTTTGGTCCTTCCGGGCCTCAGGAGAGGAACAGCCAGGAGATCCCTCGAAGACGACTGGAATCAGGTACGCTGACTTGAGCCTTCCGCACGACCCCGAATCCTCTTCGCTGTTCTTCGGGACAGGCGATGGTGGCCTAAACCCTAGCCTAAACTAAAAAGAAAACCCTAACTACGCCCGACGCGCCCGACTTAACAGTCACGATGACGGCCGATGTGCTTTGACCCGACGCTTTACAATTGGGGGAGGCAAGGAGGGGTGGGGAAGGGTAAGGGATGGGAGGGAGTAGTCTGGGGAGACCCAGGCGACCCTACTACGGGCTTGGGCAAACATGTCCACCAGGGCCTCTCTGATGCGCACCGCATCCTGGCGCGCCTGGCGGACGGCAGCTGTGTCGGGCTGTTCCCATGTCTGTGCCTCGGCTGCCATCCATGCAGGGAGGAAGGCCTCCCCACTGCGCTCCACAATGTTGTGGAGCACGCAGCACGCGGCCAGTACCCACACTGCATTCCGCTCACCCATCTCGAGACGGGTGAGCAAACAACGGAAGCGGCTTTAAACGCCCAAAGGCGAGCCCACTGGGTTTCGGGCCCGGTTGAGGCGGCCGTTGAACCGGGCCCGGTTCTGGTCCGCTGCCCTGTAAGGCCGCATTAGCCAGGGCATCAGGGGTAGGCCGCCCCGACCACGCAGATGGGCATAGGCACATCCCCGACAGTCAAGTCCCGCCGGGAAGTAGGTGCCCGCCTCCAACCTGCGAAACAGTCCAGAGTTGCGGAGGATGCAGGCGCGTGGTGCCCGGCCGGACCAGCCCCCGTGAAATGTCCAGGAAGCGGCCCCGTGGTCCACGAGGGCCTGCAGAACAATGGAGCAGTACTTGCGGTTCATGAAATGGGCCGCCGATGCCCGGGCCCGGATGGGGATGTGGGTGGCGCCCAGGGCTCCCGCAGTTGGGGAACCCGAGGGCAGCGGCCGCCATGGTATCATCCACGCGCAGGCGGATGACTCTCGGGAGCAGGACGCCGTTGATGGCGTGGACGACCTGCAGAAGGGTGCAGAGAAACACAAGGGAACACATCACATACGGCAGGGGTGAGTGTGCGCTCCCTTGGGCCCCCTTGATTCCCTCTGTCCTCACACACGCACACACACACACACACACACACACCAGGGCCCCCCTCACGGCCCCCCCACCACCACCGGGCCTGTGCAAGGGAGGGACGGCCCAAACCCCTGGGCGACCCAGCCTGGAGTCTTGGCTGTCCCTGGGCCTGGAGTGCAGCACCCTCCCCCCATCCCACTCCCCCTGGGACTTACCTCCATGACGATCACTCCGACGGTTGATCTTCCCACCCCGAACTGCTGTGCCACCGAGCGGTAGCTGTCCGGTGTGGCCAGCTTCCACAGCGCGATGGCGACCCTCTTCTTGATGGGGATGGGTGCCCGCAGCCGGGTGGTGGCTCTCTGCAGCGCGGGGGTGAGCCAGGTGCACAGCTGCAGGAAGATCCGCTTTCTCATCCGGAAATTCCTGATCCATTGCTGGTCGTCCCATAGTCCGAGGACCAGCCGCTCCCACCAGTCGGTGCTGCTCTCGAAACTCCAGACGGGCCTCTCCACGGTGGGGTGCTGATGCCACAGGGTTGCCAGGGCCTCCCTGGTGAGGGAGTCCAATGCGATCTCTGCCTCCTGGTCCATGAACAGCAGGGCACCGGCCTGCAGCACGAGCTGCAGGCACTTGTACAGCTCCAACAGGGGCCCGAGCAGGCACACGGCCACCCACGGCTCCATGGCAGACAGAGCAGGCAGAAAACCAAAACTCAGGGAAAAGCAGTTAGCCAAAGGGTGGTGTCCCCAAAACTCAGAGGGCAACCAGCGAACCTGGCAAGGGTGCCAGTCCCTGGCAGAGGTCCCAAGGCACGGAGCAGGAGACCAACGGCTGTCCGAGAGACTCCCTTTAAGCACGTGTCTGAATGGCGCCCCCGGAAAGGTCTGGTGGCCTTTGCCCTCTTCAAATGGCTCCGGCTTCTGCTTTTCCGAAAAGTGCCGCCAATGTAGACGCGCTTTTCCGGAAAAGCGCATCGTTATAACGGTAACTCCGGGCCAATGTAGACGCTCCTTTTCCGGAAATACTTAAAACGGAAAACTGTTCCGTTTTAAGCATTTCCGGAAAATCATGCCAGTGTAGACACAGCCGCTGTGTGCTGTCCAAGAGGACTTGGTTGTGGTGTTGTAATTTCCATTTGGAATATTCATCCTTGTGCTTATTAGCACTATCATAATATGTGTGTGATAACACATGCTAGGTCATCTGGGTAGCAGAAGGAATCTGTTGCAGCTCAGACAAGGGAGTGATGAAATCAGGAAATGTGTGCATACAAAGGACATGACCAGTCATTCTTAGCAGTATTATCTCTGCTGAATGGGCATTTTTGCAATGACAATGGCTGTGTCTTCACTACAAAAATATGTGTGCACGTGCATGTGGGGTTTTAGTGGGACAGCCACATGGGGGGGTTGTCCCACTACAAAATCCTAGTGGAGAAAAGGCATCTGTTATTTTTAGCATGACATAGCGTGGCAAGGTCAGCACTATACCCTTCCCATAGTTAACTTTGTCTTGTTTCCTCACAATAAAAACTACAATATCTTGTCTCCACTAGGATTTCACAGTAGGATAGATGATGTACATTAGTTATGCCATTGTAGATGCAATTTTTGGCATTGAAGACAAAGTTAGCAATAGCCTGTCTTCACAGGGGAAAAAAGGGAGTTGACTAACTCCCATTAATACTCTAGTGAAGGCAAGGAAGTTTGTAATTTTCACACAACTTCACACAGTTAAAGACCACATGGGGAGCTTGGTCTTTTAACCAGACATGCTAACTCACATGAAAGCTCTTTGCCTTCTTAACTCAAAGTAAACCCCTAGAGAACACACCTCTTCTCCTACAATCACTATTCTAGCTGCTCTCTGGTCAGGCGGTCAAGGGGGGTGGTAAATGGGTTAACATATCCATGTTTAGTGTCACAGGTTCAAATCCTATCTTAGATTACAATTGAAAATAAGTTTGATGATCTGATTCTAGTCTCCTATCCAAAGTCACAGTGCATGATTAGCAAGCCCTGTTCCAGGGATGCCTATGAACCAAAAGTCAAAATTGTCAACAGTGCTGTGCAAAGACATTGAACTAAAATAGCAAGGAATGCTGAGCAGCCCAAAAGATGATTGGCATGGGTGTGCATGGCCACAAGATTGGAATAGCAAAGAAAGCACTGGCAGGTGTGCAGAGATCAAAGCAGAGGGGTGTGTGTGTTACATTTTTGAATGGGAAGAGCTGTGTTTTGGCCTATGATCAGATAAATAGGACAAAAATGCTGCCAATACACATTATTCCTACGTATCGCTGATTAGAACTGGTTCCATCCATTTGGTGCCCATGAAATGGGATGACTGGAGGTGAGGCCAAGAATCCATATTTATAAATACATGGCCAATGAACACACTATGTGTACTACTTTCAGGACAAGCTTTAAGCTTGTGGTCTACAAAGATCTTTGCAAATGTAACGGGTTCAGAAAAGGGCAACTAAAATGATTAGGGGTTTGGAACGGGTCCCATATGAGGAGAGGTTAAAGCGACTGGGACTTTTCAGTTTAGAAAAGAGGAGACTGAGGGGGGATAAAATCATGAGTGGTGTGGAAAGGGCCGATAAAGAAAAGTTATGTATTAGTTCCCTAAATAGAAGAACTAGAGGACACCAAATGAAATTAATGGGTAGCAGGTTTAAAACTAATAAAAGAAAGTTCTTCTTCACACAGCGTGTAGTCAGCATGTGGAACTCCTTGCCAGAGGAGGCTGTGAAGGCTAGAAATATAACAGAGTTTAAAGAGAAGCTAGATAATTTCATGGAGGTTAGGTCCATAAAAGGCTATTAGCCAGGGGATAAAATGGTGTCCTTGGCCTCTTTGACAGAGGCTGGAGAGGGATGGCAGGAGACAAATCGCTTGATCATTGTCTTCGGTCCACCCCCTCTGGGGCACCTGGTGCTGGCCACTGTTGGCAGACAGGATACTGGGCTAGATGGACCTTTGGTCTGACCCGGTACGGCCGTTCTTATGTTCTTATGTTCTTATGACTATTAACCAGCCAAAGAATAACATTCCTTCCAACAAGAGAGGCCCTTTCTCTAACAAAGCACACTTCCTCTTGGGCTCTCAGTCAGCATGTGGAATTAGTCCAAACAGATAACTCATAGCTCTGGAGACTCCTGTACTAATGAGACAAACTATTCTTACCCACTCCGGAAGGAATGTCTCACTATGAACTGAATAAACAAGTGCATAGTTCACCTTATCAAAGTATACAGAACTTGTGGTTAGAAGGGGTTTTTAAACAATTACTTGTATTTTAACCATAGTGTTTCCTTACAATATTAAGAACCACCAAAGTGGCTGAGTGCTGAATTGGTAGATGACTGGCACTGCAAAGAAAGAGGTGATGGAGCATATCCTGCAAGACAGTGATTTCTAAAAGCTTTAAGCATTCCACTCAGACACAGTAAACACCACAGGATTACATGTGAAAGACAAGAGTTCTCCCACTGAAAAGCATTTCATTTGTATGGAACCTAATGGACTGTGTCTACATTGGTGCGATCTTGCGCCAAAGCAGCCGCTTTTGGGCAAAAACATGCTGCCTGTCTACACTGGCGGGGAGTTCTTGCGCAAGAACACTGACATTCTAATGTAAGAAATCAGTGCTTCTTGCGCAAGAACTCTGACGCTCCCGCTCAGGAATAAGCCCTCTTGCGCAAGTGTTCTTGCGCAAGAGGCCAGTGTAGACAGGCAGCCAAGACATTTTGCGCAAAAGCAGTCTAAACGGAAAAAAGCCCTAGTGGCCGTTTGGATGCTCCATACCTGCAGGCAGCTCCTGGACTTCCTGGTAACCCGAGCCCCCTTAAGGGCAGACGCAGCCTGCAGAGGCCACGAGGCAGAAGCCCTTCTGCCACCTCTGCCATCAAGCTCTGCCGTGCGGCTCTGCTCCCTTCCCCAACAGCCACCAGACCACCAGCCCAGGATGCCGTTCCAGGGGGGGAACAGCCACCCGTATCCCCAGCGCAGGAGGCCCCAAGGAGCAGGAAGCGGAGAGTCCCGTCCTGGTCCCCAGGGGAGCTTGAGGCCCTCCTGGACCTGTGGGCGGATGAGGAGGCCCTGCATGACACCCAGGGCACCCGTCGCCGCAACGCGGACATTTTCCGCCGCATGGCCCAGGCGCTCTCAGACCAGGGCCATCCAGCCCGGACCCTCAAGCAGGTCCAGGCAAAGGTCAAAGAGCTGTGCCTGGGCTATGTCTGGGCCAGCGAGGGCCAGGGGGCAGGAGCCGACACCTGCCCCCACTACCAGCGGCTCCACCGCATCCTGGGCCAGGCAGCACCCCAAGGACCGTCCGTGCCCGTGGACACGAGCAGGTGCCCCTCCGTCACCAGGCCCAGCGAGTCAGGGGAGGAAGACGAGCCAGCCAGCGGGTCGGATGAGGAGGAGGACCAGGGCAGCAGCGTGACCCTCCAGCTGGAGGTCCTCTCCGGCAGCCCCGACGTCTCCCGTGCGTCCTCGGAGGCCGGGGAAGGATCCACTGGTGAGTGTTGCACTTTGCACTCACAGGGGCAGGGGGGAGCCAGGCGCCCGAGGAGGGGGAGGAGGAGGAGGGAGCGTCACTTAGGCAGCGTGAGCTGCACACTGAGTAGCATTAGCAGTATGCAGCAAGTGCAGCCACGTGCAGCCTGGTGACCGAGTGGCACGGGGCCACGGCAGGCAGCTCCAGGGCACGCCTGGGACCATGACGCTCACTCACGTCCGGACCGGGGGGAAGGGTGTATGCCGGCTGGAACCAGCCAGGGCCCCAGGGGCTCAGGCCAGAGCCCACAGCTCCGCAAGGGTGCAGCACGCAGAACGGCACACTGTTCCATGCCTGGCTGTGAGGCACAGATAGCTGCTGCTGGGAAAACCGCAGCGTCACAGCCCTGTGAGCGTGGCCCCCACTGAGCCCCTCGCCTGCTCCCAGTGCCTTGGCTGGCCCCCCCGAGGGAAGTCCCCACTGCGGCCGCACACGTCCCTGGGCTACCATATGTGAGGGCTAGCAGGAGAGGGAGGGGGGAAGCACTCGGGCCGGCCCTAGGGCCACCTGAGTTTCACTCCAAGGATGGTACACTCCCCAGTCACCCCTGGTTCCGTCCAGGAGACAGCCACGTGATGGGGATCTGAGAGCCCAGACCACGTCTGCCATATGTGCTCCCAGGCACTGTGTGGGGATTCATCTTGCTCCCTGTCAAACACCATTGATTAGCCCAAAGCCTCCCAGCCTCCCCCAGCAGGGAGTTCCACAGGTTAACACAACACACACGCCCTCCCACCCCCCAAGGGGCCAGGACACAGACCGGTGGTTACAATACATGGAGGAGCACCCTTTTCGGGGGGGCAGTGCTGTATGCAAACATACAACACGGGCAAGGGGAGAGTGGGCCCAAGCCACAGTACCGTGGTGTCACCTGGCCTCAGGGGCAGAGGGCATGGGGTGCAGGGACGGTGGCCGGGCTGCCTGACTGACCCATCCTTTTCTCTGTTCCCAGCAGCGGGACCAAGCAGGAGTGGGGGACCCTCCAGCACTTCGGCAGTGGCTGCACCCCGAACCACCCAAACCCCAAGCCGGCGGGTCCGGCAGCGGGACCAACTGCTTCGGCGGCACATCCAGGCCGTCGAAGGCATCGAGGCGGCCATCACACGCCGGGTGGAGGCGGATCTGGAGTGGCGCCAGCAGGCCTGGGGCCACTTCCAGGCCCAATGTGAGCGAGTGGCAGATGCCATCACTGCCCTCACCGCTCACATTGGCCATGCCGTCCACTACGGCATGGCAGTGCCCCATGCACCCGGCATCCCTCCCTTCCAAATGCCCGTGCCCCCCTGCACCTGCTGCCCCTCCTGCTCCTGCCATGCCCCCTGCTCCTGCTGCCCGTCCTGCCCACCTCCCTGTGGTGCCTGCCCCAATATGGCCGGACCCACACGTGATTCTTCGGCCCCACAGAGGAGGTTGCAGGGGCCACCCCTCCCCCCCCAGCACTAGCTCCCCTTCCCCCTCCCAGTTCAGAGCCCCATCCCCTCTCCCAGTTCAGAGCCCCCTCCCCATTGTAAATAAACAGTTCACATTTTGTTTTCCAAAAAAACCTGTGTTGGTTGTTTATTGGGAGGTACGGGGAGGAGAGGAGGGAAGGGTTGGGGATGGGAGGGAGATGTCAAGGGGAGACAGAGGTGACCCTACTATGGGGCCTGGGAGAACATCTCCGTCAGGGCCTCCCGAATGTGCACCCCATCGTGGTGCGCCTGGCGGATGGCAGCTGTGCGGGGCTGTTCGAAGGCCTGGCCCTCGCCTGCCATCCATGCCAGGAGGAAGGCCTCCCCCTTCCGCTCCACGAGATTGTGGAGCACGCAGCACGTGGCCACTACCTCAGGGACATTCCGCTCACCCATCTCCAGACGGGTGAGCAAACAGCGGAACCGGGCTTTCAGCCACCCGAAGGCACACTCAGCTTGGTTGCGGGCCCGGTTGAGGCGGTTGTTGAACCGTGCCCAGTTGTGGTCCGTCCGCCCCGTGTAGGGCCGCATTAGCCAGGGCAGCAGGGGGTAGGCCGCGTCCCCCACAACACATGTGGGCATGGGCATGTCCCCGACAGTAAATTCCCGCTGGGGGAAGAAAGTGCCCACCTTCAGCCTGTCAAACAGGCCGGAGTTTCGTAGAATGCGGGCGTCGTGTGCCCTGCTGGACCAGCCCGCATAAACGTCCAGGAAGCAGCCACGGTGGTCCACGAGGGCCTGGAGTGCAATGGAGAAGTACCCCTTTCGGTTTATGAAATGGGCCGCTCGATGCTCCGGGGCACGGACAGGGATGTGGGTTGCATCCACGGCTCCCCCGCAGTTGGGGAACCTGAGGGCAGCGAAGCCGACCACCGAAGCCTCCACGTTGCGCAGGCATATGACTCTCTGGAGCAGGATGTCATTGATGGCACGGACGACCTGCAGAAGGGTGCAGAGAAACACGGGGGAACACATCACATAAGGCAGGGTGAGTGTGTGCTACCTTGGGGGGGTCCCACCCCCCCCGTGATGCCATCTGTCCACACACACACACACACACACACACACACACACACCAGGGCCCCCTCGCCCCATGGGCCATCCCCCCCCCACCAGCAGGCCTGTGCAAGGGAAGGACAGCCCAAACCCCTGGGTGACCCATCCTGGAGTCTTGCCTGCCCCTGGGCATGGAGTGCAGCACCCTTTCCCCTCCCCCCCCACCCTCCCCACTCACCCTGGGACTTACCTGCATGACGACAGCACCGACGGTCAATCTGCCCACCCCGAACTGGTAGCTGTCCGGGTGACCAGCTTCCAGAGTGCGATGGCGACCCTCTTGTCCACTGGGATGGGTGCCCGCAGCCGGGTGGTGGTTCTCTGGAGTGCAGGGGCGAGCCAGGCACATAGCTCCAGGAATGTCTGCTTTCACATCCAAAAGTTCCAGAGCCATTGCTGGTCGTCCCATTGCCCCAGGACCAGGCGGTCCCACCAGTCAGTACTGGTGTCCAGTCTCCACAAAGACCTTTCCACGGTGGGGTGGGGATGGCACAGGGATGCCATGGCCTCCCTGGTGAGGGAGTCCAGAGCGACCTGCGCCTCGAGGTCCTGGAGGAGGAGTGCAGCAGCCTGGAGCAGCAGCTGCAGGCACTCCAAAATGGCCGGAAGGGGCCAGAGCAGGCACAAGGCCATCCCTGGCTCCATGGCACAACAAACGAGCTGAGATCAAAAAATCTGCCAAAGGCACTAAGGCACAAGGCAGTGGTGTCCAATAAGGCAGAGGGCAACCACAAATAGAACTGCTATGGCTGTCAGTCCCTGCAAGAGGTCCTAAAGCATGCAGCAGGAGAGAAACGGCTGTCCGGGGAGATCCCTTTAAGCACGTGTCTCAAAGGAGCTCCAGCCCCCACCCCCTGGAAAGGGCTGGTGCCCTTTTGCCCTCTTCAAAATGGTTCTGGGCTTCTGCTTTTGCGCAAAAGCGTCCCGCCAATGTAGATGCTCTTTTGCGCAAAAGCGCATCGTTCTTACGATGAGTCCCGGACCAATATAGACGCTCTCTTGCGCAAATACTCTAACGCAAAAACTCTTGCGTTAAAGAGTATTTGCGCAAAATCATGCCAATGTAGATGTAGCCATGGTGAAAAGTCTCAAAGAGGGTAGCCGTATTAGTCTATATCTACAAACCCAAGGAGAGCCCTGTGGCATCTTAGGGTACATCTACACTACAGAGGATGATTGAACCTGTCACTGTCGATCTTCCAGGGTTTGAATTAGCAATCTAGTTAAGACAGCTAATTTGAAGTGAGGGGGCACTCTGGTTGATACTGGTAACCCTGCTTTCACGAGGAGTAAGGGAAGTCAAAGGAAGAGTGTTCTTCCTTTGACTTCCTGTAGTGTAGACAGTGCCAAAAGCAGAGTTAAGCTACTTCGACTTCTGCTAGGCAATTAAAGTAGCTGAAGTTGTGTATCTTAATTTGACTTTGTCCTATAGTGTAGACATACTGTGGCAGGGTCAGGCCGGCGAGCTCCTACAGAGTGGGAGAAAGGCAGCCCAAAAAGGGGAAAAGACCTGCTAAATAGAAGCAGAGGGCAGCAGGACAATTAGAAGCAGCTGGGAGGGAGCTGGCTCAGGCAGACGGGGGCCAGCTGACTCCACTGCTGGCTTGCTGAAGGCTTTTAAAAGCCTCCACAGTTGGAAGGTGGAGGGGAGAGTGATAGGATGGGAGAAGAGGTATAGGAGACACAGAGAGCAAAAGTTTGAGAGTGAGTCATACCACCTTCAGTGCAGAAACAGCAGGGTAGGGAGTCCCAGGAGGAGTGGCTGGGCTCCCTACCACAGACACCCGCTGCAAGCCCCAACCCCTGAGGAGAAGGGTGAGAGACAGTGGCCTGAGTAAGAGGGGCCCTTGCCACACGTGGTATCAGGGGTGGGATGTTGCTGTAATGCCTCACAGCGACCCTAAACTGGTTAACTTGACCACTCTTAAAGGAGAAGTACATATGGAGGATGTGGTGAAGGCACTGGTGCAGGCCATGGTGGCCCAGCAAGAGGCTACCCAGGTGCAGGTGGCTGCCCAGCAAGAGTCGGTGCGGCTCCAGCAGGAAACAAACCAGCTGCTGTTAAGCCAGGAACCCCAAGACCGAGCCACCCTGCAGGAGGTGGTGAATCAGCTGAAGGTCCTGGCTGTCCAGATGCAGAGTGAAGAGAGGACCCGGCCATTATGTGCCAGTTGTTACTTATAGAAGATGACAGGGGACGATGATGTCTTTCGGTCTTCGAAAGAACAGCCTTGAGGGAGGCCTGGCCCCAAGCTGAAAGGGCTAGCATTTTAGCCCCTTTCCTGAATGGGGAAGCCCAGAAGGCATATTTCAACATGACAGAGGAAGCAGCTTCCAATTACTCCCAGTTAAAGGCTGAGATTCTGGCGCGGGCAAGGGTCACCGCAGCTGTGAGAGCACAAAGATTCCACAAATGGAAATATCGGGAAGACAGAACCCCCCTGTCGGTGCCCGCAATACGCGAGGTTCGAAAGGGATGCCGGAAAGGATCAGACCACGACTTGGGGGTTGCAAAAAAGAAAACTGATTTTATTTTAGTGGTGACTCTGACACCCTGTGACTGAAAACTTGGTCACATGTGTGGACGCCAAACAATCATCAGAATAAAAAATAAACAAATTGCCAGACAATACAAAACAATTCCCTGAGGCTTCTCTAAATCACAATAGTTCTCAATAATTGCCCAGGGGTTAGGAACAGTTGAATTAACACTAATATTATTCATAAAGTTAACTATGTACACTAATTTGTAAAAGAGAACAGTCAAAAAACCTTAATAACAATTATTCATAAAGTTAGCACAACGACTCTTTAACCAACTGTCACTTGATAGGGAACAAGGGTAACTAAAATCAATCAGGATAGGGATAATGACGGGGGAAGGGTGTTATACCAGTTCTGGAGACAGCAGGAACACAAGTACCAGCCACATGCTCATAAACTGTCTCCACTGGCCGACCAACTCGGAATACGCTCAGTAAAACTCGAGAGCGGGAGCAAGGCGTCTGGGTGATCAGGCCAGGCGTTCACACGATCGATTCCCCACTCAGGGGTTCGGCTGCCTGTTTTATCGCCCGGTCACTCATCACCTCATTGGCTGCTCTTTGCCGCAGTGGGTGGAGTAAGCAGGCCTGACCACAAGTCAGCCCATTGGCTGCTCTTTGCTGCAGTGGGTGGAGTAAGCAGGGGTAGGTAATTATTCTGTATGCCCTTATATGGAAGGCGTGCCGCCTCACAGACAGAGCCCCCTATACCAGCCCTTTCAGGTGTAACAGGCTATGGCTCGCCTGCGACGGGCAGCCATTTTTGTTGTTCTGTCTCGGACACCCCCGAATCCAATTATTTGACCTGATCCATTTGGCTCAGAAATGGTTGCAGCCCAAGAGCCACAGCCCAGAGAAGATCATCCAAATCGTCGTCCTCGACAGGTATACCAGGGGGTTACCACCAGACCTGCGGGAGTGGGTTTGGCAGAATGACCCCTCTACCTTTGATGATTTAGTGGCTCTCGTGGAGAGGCGGTTGACTGCCAAGGAACTTTCCCGGCTCCCTGGGGAGGTGGTGTGTCGGAACAGGAGACCCGCCCTTACTCCAAGGGTCCATGCTCCCGAAACCCAAGACCGAGCACGGACAGAGAGAAAGGAAGAGGAGGAATGACTGGAAGTTGCAAAGGGACTTGGGGGTTGGGGTAGAGAGGGCCAGGGGGCAAGGCCCAACAGCCCAAAGAAAAGGGGGGTGTCCCATACAGGATATACTGTAAAATCACGAGTATAATGTGCCCCTATGTATAATGCGCACCCTGACTTTAGAATCTTAGCATAATGAAAAAAACTGAACTCCTATGTACAATGCACACCTCATTGTACAGGAGAACGGGAGGTAACCTGTTTCTGAAGTCCAGAATTTCTTCGTCTCTGCCCAGGTGCTGTGGGTGGCAACACGGCCTGCCCCGCTGCGCCAGGAGCCAGGAGCCGACCCACCAGCACCAAGCCCGCTTCCCAGAGGCAGCCCCAGGCTGCAGGAGAGTGGGAGGGAAGGACGTGCTGCTCCTACCTGCAGGCTTACCCAGGAAACGCAAGCGCAGTGGACAGCTGCCCACGCGCCGTGCCGAGCTCGCGCCTGCCATGGGGACCCGGAGGCAGCCCTGGGCTGCAGGAAAGCAGGAGGGAGGGACGTGTTGCTCCTACCTGCAGGCTTGCCCGGGAAATGCGCATGCAGCGGACAGCTGCCTGCGCACTGCGCCGAGCTCGCACCTGCTGCACGGACCCCCGGGGACCCCGAGGCACAGCCTGAAGGAGCACCGGGCAGGCAGTGAGCCAGGGCGCTGCAGCCTGGTGGCTCCGCCGGCTCCTCGCCTTGTCCTGGATCCTGACTGGGCGGCAGCCCCCGCGCTGCGCTGCAGCGGGAAAGTTTCTGTGCGGAGGGGAGGGGGAGTTGCTCCTATGTATAATGCGCACCCCGGCTTTGAGCCTAAAAAACCAGGGGGAAAAGTGCGCATTATACTCGCGATTTTACGGTAGGTGTTACGCCTGCGGGGAAATAGGGCATATAGCAGCTCAGTGCCTTAATATAGAAGAGCCCATGCAATGTGACTTAGGGAACCTGTGAGACCCCAATGTCCTGATCAACCTTGCAGGCATTGCAATGGCCCCCCATCAGTATATCCAGCCAGTGAAAATGAATGGTATATCCAGCCAGTATATCCAGCCAGTGAAAACCATCACGTTAGTGGACTTGGGGGAAGCTAGTGGGGCAGGACCAGCTGACCCGAGCCAAGCGCACCGGGATTTCTTGTGTACATAGGGATTTCTTGTGTACATAGGGATTTCTTGTGTACATCTTCTTCTACCCTGTAAAGATAGAAGTTCAAGGAAGTGACTGTGTGACTGTGGGGGTGTTCCCAAGGCTTCCTTATCCTGTTGTCATAGGACGAGACTTCCCCGGGTTTAACGACCTGCTACTACGGTACTGGGCAGAAGAAGGTCTCCCGATCTTCCATAAATTTTCCCAGGACCTGTTCTCTGTACCAGGGAAACCCTGGAAGATGAGGTGGGAGAGAAGGGCAGCTACGAAGTTGGGGACAAGAATCTTGGCTCAAAATCTGAAGCGGGTGCTTGCAGGGCGGGGAGCCCGTCCCACTACTAGGAGGGAAACCCTGGAAATAGATGAGCCATAAGTAGGACCCAGCTCATCAGAGGAGGGAACTGAGGTAGGCCCCAGAGGAGGGAACTGAGGTGGACACGTTGGATCCTCACGGGAAACTTTTGGACAGGATCAAGCCAATGACCCAGTCTATCAAAATGTCCATAAGGATGTGGTTGAGGTTAATGGGTCCCCGTGGAGCAAAGGAGCAAGGGTACTGGGCCTTACTATATAATTAAGGGGGATCTGCTATATAGAGTAGCTCGTCTACAGGACCAAGAGGTGGAACAACTCTTGGTACCTCAAAAGCACCGGAGGGCGGTATTGGAGTTAGCTCACAGTCATTTGTTTGGGGGGCATCTGGGAATAGACAAGACCCTGGACTGCATTCTACGGAGGTTCTTTTGGCCAGGGATCTACATGGAAGTCTGGAGATATTGTGCTTCCTGCCCTGAATGCCTGTTACACAGGCCCCGACTGCACCTGAGGGCCCCATTGGTACCCCTACCAATCATTGAAGTCCCCTTTGAGATGGACACAATTGGGCTGCTAGAGAAGTCTGCACAGGACCTTCAGAGCATACTAGTTGTTTTGGACTATGTCACCCAGTACCCAGAGGTGGTGCCCCTACGCAATACCCTGTCCGAAACAATAGCGAGGGAGATAATCCAAATTTTCTCTAGGGTAGGGATACCCAAAGAAATCCTAACGGATCAAGGGATACCCTCTGTGTCCAAGCTCGTGAAGGACTTTTGTACTCTGCGCCGCATACTGCCCTGAGGCCATCAGTCTATCATCCCCAAACCGACGGCCTCATCGAGCAGTTTAACAGGACTCTGAAAAATATGATTAAGAAAGTGGTAAGCCGGGATGGCAAAGACTGGGATACTCTGCTGCCATACCTCATGTTTGCCATAAGAAAAGTCCCTCAAGCTGGGTTCTCCCTGTTCGAGCTTTTGTATGGGCGTAACCCATGGGGTATTCTGAACCTCACCCAAGAGGAGTGGGAAGAGCAGCTCAAGCCAGGGAGGAACATCATTGATCATCTGCTCCAGATGAGGGACAGGACAGCAAGAGTCACCCCCATAGTGTGAGAACATTTAGGCTACATCTACACTGGCAGCTTCTTGCGCAAGAACTGTTTTGCAGAAGAGTTCTTGCGCAAAAAGTCTTCCACAAGAGTGCATCTACATTGGCATGTGCTTTTGCGCAAGAGATGTGCTTTTGCGCAAGAGCATCCATGGCAGTGTGGACGCTCTCTTGCACAAGAAAGCTCTGATGGCCATTTTAACCACAGGGGTTTCTTGCACAAGAAATTCATGTTGCCTGTCTACACTGCCCTCTTGTGGAAGAGCTCTTGCGCAAGAAGGCTTATTCCTCGTGGGGAGAGGAATAACTCTTCCGGAAGAAGCCCTGTTTTACAACACTATACTGTAAATTTACTTGCACAAGAATGCTTGTGCAGTGTAGACAGCAGGCAAGTTTTTGCACAGGAATGGCTGTTCTTGCGCAAGAAGCTGCCAGTGTAGACATAGCCTTAGAGAAGGTGCAGGAGGCCCAACACGCCTATTACAACCGTCAAGCGACACCCTGGAAGTTCCAAGTGGGAGACCGGGTGATGGTGTTGGTGCCAATGGCCGAGAGTAAACTCCTGGCTAGGTGGCAGGGGCCATATGAAGTAATAGAAGCCATTGGCGAGGTGGACTACAAGGTTCGCTAGCCTGACTGGTGGAAGCCAGAGCAAACGTATCATATCAACTTGTTGAAACCCTGGCAAAACAGAAAAATGCAATTGGTTGCTCTGGAAGTACCACCCCAAGAGGAGAACCTGCAAAGGCTGGTGGGGATATCCCCCCTGAAATGACCCTGGACCAACGGGCAGAAGTAGCTAACATGACTGAGAGAAATCATGATGTGTTTTCTGCAGAGCCCGGGAGAACAACTGAGCTTTACAATGACATCATCACTGATCCAGGCGTGAAGGTGAACGTTAAGCGATACCGAATACCCGAGGAGATCCAAGCCGAGATTAAGAAAATTCTGGAACTCAGAGTCATTGAGGAGTCACATGGCCAGTGATCCAGTCATATATTTTTTGGTGCCCGAGCCCGATGGAAGCCTATGATTTTGCAATGACTTCTGAAAGTTGAATGAGGTGTCCAAATTTGATGCCTACCCCATGCCACGGGTAGATGAACTCATCGACCAACTGGAAAAAGCTTGGTTTCTGTGCACCCTTGACTTGACCCAGGGCTACTGGCAGATCCCTCTGGTCCCAGGAGCCAAAGAAAAGACGGCCTTTTCAACTCCAGAAGGCCTCTTCAAGTATATGGTCCTCCACTTTGGCCTGTCTGGGGCCCCCACAACATTCCAAAGGCTCATGGACAATCTATTACGCCCACATGACAAGTATTCGGCTGCATATTTAGATGATGTTGTTGTCCACAGCTCAGATTGGGATGCATACCTGGAGAAGGTGGAAGATGTGTTAGAGACTATCGAGGGGCGCTCCCCTCGACCATTCTGAAGTCCCCAAAGTTTGTGTCCCTGCCCTCTTCGCCGGGCGTATATGACCCGAATGCCTGGTTCAGGGCAATTGACAGCCCTAAAATACGATCTCCTCTATTAGGAGATATATGGCCTTGAGGTATAATCCACAATACAGTCCCCTCTGTTAGGGGTTATATGGCCTTAAGGCCCAGTCCAAAGGTAAGCCTCCCCAAAATCAGGGAGGAGGCTCATTGCAGTGGGTGGAGGGTGGGGGGGGAGGGGAGGATGGGACCCAGGCCCTTCTGCTCCACCGGGTCCCAACCCAGAGCCCTGTTAGCAGTGGAGTGGTCCTCTGCCTGCTCGGTGGGATTATCTACCAAAACACACCGAACTCCTGGAGGACAAGCCTCGCCCTGGGTTGCTTCCTACTGTGCCGAATGGCTGCTCACCCCTCTGGACGTTGCTCGGTGTGTATGCTCCTCCTGGATGGCCACTGTGGTCAGGGCTGTTGCTGAGGCTGCAGCTCAGGCTGCTGCTGAAGATGCTGAGGCTCCTGCTGAGACGACTGGAGCGGTTGAAGTTGCCTCAGCAGTGGCTGCTGCTGGGGCTCTCAGGAGCTTGGGCCCAAGCTCCTTCCCCTCTGGCAGTCCGCCCCGACTGAGCTGTCCCCTGGCCTCTTATAGCCAAGTCCCACTGGGAGCATGCCTGGCAGGGCTATGGGGGAGGAGCTCTTTCGCCCAACAAAGCGAAGCCCACTCCCTCTTCCCCAGTGTGGGGTTGGTACACTCCATCACACACCCTCCCCCTTAATGGGGTCTCCGATGCCTGTCCTGATTCCAACTCTTCCCCCACGGCCTGAGAGAAGAAATCCTCATTTGTATGTGCCTTACCAGGTCGGTGAGCAACGCTGAAACTCTAGGGCTGCAAAGATAAATATAATCGCATTATTCTCGGGTTAGTCTTCTTCATGGTATGTAGCCATCTCAGGAGGGCGTGGCCCATGACTAATTGGAATGGGTTGTCCAGGAGGTAATAACGTAAAGCATCAACAGCCTATTTTACCACTAGGGCCTCTTTCTCCACTGTGGAATACTTCTGTTCCCTCGGAAACAGTTTCCTGCTCATGTATAGGACTGGGGCTATCTAGACTACACCTCTCTGTTGACAGAGAGATGATAGATTAGGCACGTCGAAATTGCTAATGAAGCAGGGATTTAAATATCCTGTGCTTCATTAGCATAAACATGGCCACCGTTTTTTTTCAAAACGGAGCTTTTTCTAAAAAAACCAGCAGTCTAGATGCGGATCTGTTGAAAATAAACCCTTTGTCGACAGATCCTGTATAGGCGGTGGTTTTGTAGCAATTGGTCCATCAATCGTTGGAAAGTGGCAGCTGCCCCGTGTAGCCCGAAGGGAATTGTAATAAACTGGTACAACCTGAACAGGGTAGAGAAGGCAGTCTTTTCCTTGGAGGCTGGTGTTAGGGGTATCTGCCAGTACCCTTTCGTTAGATCTAGGGTGGAAATGTATCTTGCCTTACCTAGACGTTTGAGCAGCTCGTCAATCCTCGGCATAGGGTAGGCATCAAAATGGGATATGGCATTCACCTTATGAAAGTCAATACAAAACTGGAGAGTTCCATCTGGCTTCAGGACCAACACTATGGGACTTCTCCACTCACTCCTAGTTTCCTCTATCACTCCCATCTGTAGCATAGCCTGTAGTTCCTGTTGGACCGGCCCCCACTCCTTCTTGGGGAGGGGCCAATGGTGGTCATGCTCCTTCTGGCCAGGCAGGGTAGCTGTGTGGTGTCTGGTCACCCTGGTCCACCCCAGTCGGGCCAATAGTACATGGGAGAAGTTCTGGATTAGTTGGTATATTTCATCTTGTTGTCGGGAGTCTAAGCCTTCACCCTATATAGCTGGTATAGGATTCAATGCCTCTTCAATGCAGGGTCCTAACTCCATCTTAGATGGGTATGGTGTGATCAGTAGGCCCTTGCGTGGCTTCCACTTCTTCAGGAGATTAACGTGATAGGTCTGGACACCCCATTTCTTTCCCGTTAGCCGCACCTCGTAATCCACAGGTCCCACCCATTGCACCATCTCAAAGGGGCCCTGCCATTCTGCCAGCTGTTTCAACTCTTTAGATGGTAACAAAAGGAGGATGTGGTCCCCTGGCTCGAACGTGCGTAACTTCACCCCACGATTATAATACCAGGCCTGCACTTCTTGGGTGTGCACCAGGTTGGTTCAGGCAAATTCTCCCAACGCCTGGAGACGTTCACAGAGTCAAAGGATATATGGGAAGGACCCGATGACTTGTGATTCCTCCCATGTCGCCTTCAGTAGACCTAATATTCCCTGTGGGTGCCTCCCATAAAGGAGCTCAAATGGTGAGAAGCCTGTAGAGGCCTGGGGGACCTTGCACACTGCAAATAGCAGGGACAGGAGCAATTTATCCCAATCCTGGGGGCAGGGCCGGCCTTAGGCCGATTCGGCCGAATCGGGCCCCGCGCCTAAGGGGGCCGCGCGCCCCTGAACCCGGAAGTGCCAGCGAGTTACAGAGCCGGGGGCCCTGCTCCACCAATATGTGGAGCTGGGTCTCTCCCCCGGCTCTGCCTGGAGCGGGCCCTGGACCCTCCCTACCGGCCCCCCCCGCACATCCTCCCACCCCGCCCCCAGAGCATCCCCCTTGGCCCCGGACCGTCCCTGCCGTGCGCGGCTCCCCCTCGCCGGCTGCTGCTGCTGCTTCCATGCGCGTTGCAGGTGGGCGGGGCAGACACCCGAGCGTGACATGACGTCACAGCCTGGGATTTTAAAACTCTTTGGAGGCACGTTGTGGGGCTGCCTCCGGGGCCTGAGCGCAGACTCCGGCCCCGCAACATGAAAGACAGAAGGTAGGGAAGGGGAAGAGGCAGGGGCAGGGGCAGGGGGGGTGGGGGAGGGGGGAGGAGGAGGGGAGGAGAAGGGAAAGGAAGGGGCTGAGGGGAAGGTGAAGGTGCTTGGGGAAGGTGCTTGGGGGAGGGGGAAGAAAGGGAAGGCATCAAGAGACAGGGTAGAAGAGAGAGACAAATGGCAGGGGCCAAGTGCAGACAATGAGGGAAAGGGCAGAAGGGGGAGGTGTCAGTGGGAGGGGACAGGGTGATGCTGGGAGAGAGAGGAGAGGGGAAGGGCATTGGGGGCTGGAGGGGAGGTGATGGGAGAAGGCTTGAAAGAAGGGGTGGGCATGAGAAAGGTGGGGATGGAGCAAGGTATGTGTGAGGGCACAAAGGGGCAGGAGGGGAACGGGGCAGAGATTGGTGAGGGGTGGGTATCAAGGAAAAGAGGCAAAGGGGCAGGGGCAGTAAGGGAAGGGGAGGCACCAGGAGGGTGCAGGGCTAAGGGAAGGTGCAGGTGCCAGGGGATTCTGGGGTGAAGCAGAAGGGCAGACACCTGCAGGAGGGACCAGCACCAGAGGAGAGAGGCAGGGCAGGTGTGTAGAGGGAGGTGTTAGAAGAGGGGTAGCTCACATGATCAGAGTGGGGCTACTGGAGGAGTGGGCACAGGGGGGAGAGAAGGGCTGGTGGAGGGGGGCAGGTCGCAGGAGGGCTGAGGGCAGTGAGAAGGGCAGGAGTCAGGACAGGAGAGGAGGGTAAGGAATCGGGGGGCAGCAGGCACCAGGGGAGATGATGGAGCAAGGAGAGGAGACATGACAGCAGAGAGAAAAGGTAAAGGTTTATAAAATATTTATTAATAACTTGGTATGCTGCCCATGGCCAGTTTGTTTGCGCCCCGCGGTGCAGTTTGGGTTTATGTGGGGATCAACACGTGGCCGGCGAGTGGGAGCCAAAACAAAAAAGTAGTCAGTGTAATGATCTTTTGTTGATATGTGTTTTAGTAGTTAAATTCTTGGACTGTCATTGCTCATGAAAAGTGCTGTCACATGGGTAGAAATCGGGTAAATATTGCATTTTATTAATATCAGCAGAACTGACTTAAATGGGGCCTGTGTGTTATGTAGTCTTGCCTTAATCTTTGTATTCATGCCTGTCAGTGTGAGAGAAGCTATTTGTATATATTTGCTTGCATATACAACCACACTTAAGTTGAGGCCCTCAGCATGTTCTGTAAGTATCAGTATGGCCCCTGGGGCTTCCAAAGTTGAGTTGCCCTAGCTCATCCCTGACAGGTGTCTGTCTAACCTGGTCTTAAATATCTCCAGTGATGGAGATTCCACAATCTCACTAGGCAATTTATTCCAGTGTTTAACCACCCTGACAGGCAGGAAGTTTTTCCTAATGTCCAACCTAAACCTCCCTTGCTGCAATTTAAGCCCATTGCTTCTTATCCTAACCTCAGAGGCCAAGCAGAACAATTTTTCTTCCTCTTCCTTATGATACTCTTTTAGATACTTGAAAGCTGCTCTCATGTCCCTTTTCGGTCTTCTCTTTTCCAAGGTAAACAAGGCCAATTTCTTCAGCCTTGCCTCATATCTCATGTTTTTCTAGACCTTTCATCATTTGTGTTGATCTTCTCTGGACTTTCTCCAGTTTCTCCACGTTTCCTGAAATGTGGTGCCCAGAACTGGACATGATACTCCAGCTGGGGCCTAATGTAGATTGCTCATTCCCTGCCTAGGGGGACGTGAGACTGGGTGGGTTAATTTCCAATCCTCCTGTTTATTCTTTTCCTAAGCCAGGAGGGCACAGTAGTTCTGATGGGGCTCTGCAGGAAGGCAGCCCACTGCCCCTGCCTGAAACCTTGTGCAGGTGTTAAACAGCTGTCCAGCCCACCCTAGAGGTGACTGCATTTCAGCGTGCCTGAAGCAACACTGCACCAGCAATGGACAGGAGAATGGCTCCCGGGCATGGCTTGCTCATGACTGCTTCAGTCCCATTGATGGGCCTCAGCCTCTTTCCTTCCACTCCCCCGCTTTGCAATGGGGCTGTAGACTCTGGGGGAGATGGGTGGAGGCAGGCAGAGGTGTCTCCCTGCAGCAGACATGTCTCTGTATTAATCATTCTCTCATTGAAGTTTTTAGCTTTGTAGTGAGTCCTTTTACATGGAAACTTTGTATTATGTCTTGGTAAAATAGTCCCTAGGACAAGTGAGGCAGAGACTGTCCCTGTGGAGTGAATGAGGTGGGAATGGACAAGGCGGAAGGTGAGCACCTTTGGGCAGTTGCAAAGGTTGGAGAGGGGATGGAAGCCAGATCCAAGATCAATGAGCCCTGGGAAGTGGGCCCATTGAAAGGAGACTGGCCCTGTGGATGCCTTGGGGGTCTGCAGCAAGGGCCTGCTTTGGGAAACCTCCTTTGGAGGTGAATGTGGCAGCATTGAGACACCACCCAAAAGCAGGCACAGACACTAACTGCAGATTCATGGACGGCTCTCACAGGTCTTGCACATGCATAAGATGATAGATCCAGGGGCAGTGGCGTAGTGAGGGGGCTGGAGGGTCCAGTTGCCCCTGGGAGAAAAAATAATATAAAATTTAGTTAAAAATAGATGTCACACGTTTTTAAAAGGAATACCATATCTCCTGCATTTTGTCTCTTTAGGCCCCCAGTTAAAATTTTCAAAAGCACTTGAGTGACTAAAGTCATTTTTGAAAATTGGACTTGGAAATCTAAGCTCAGATTTTCAAAGGCAATTAAGCTCCTAAAGAGACAGTTGCCAATTTGGATCTTCAAAGATATCTATCTGATCTTTACTCACCTTTGAAAATCTGGTCATAAGTGTCCTAGTCAGTTCTGAACGTGAGATGTAGGAGCCCAGTCCTAATTCCTTCAGGCTTTTTTTTAAAAAAAAATTGAACATTTATCTACACTAATTCCTCCTTTCTCTTTCACTATCCAATAAATGCATGGATCAAAATTATAGGTGCTTTGTGAATATGCTGACTTGAGAGTGGAAAGATTTCATATTGTCATGTATGATTCCTGGTAACCCATCTCAAATATGAAAACTAGGTTGATACCTGTTCATATCAGGAGGTGTTGAATTCAGTTCACCATTTGCAGTATCTCATTAGGATGTTTAGTGGAGAAGATATTGTTGTTGTTTTTTATTTATACTTTGGGCAAAGCATGGGCTCACAAGAATTCCTCCATTGTTTTACCATGAGTCTCAAAACATTTGGTGTTTTTCTAAAGGCCTGGAGTCAATTGATTATGTAGGAATCTCAGCTTTCATTAAAAAAAAGTTCTCTATACTTCTGGGCCTTACAGCTAAGGAGGAAAGCTTTAAAACATGAATCCTAAATACTCAAGAAACAAAAAGCCAATAAAAATCCAACTTTTTATTTTTAAAAAAATCTTATGATTTGTAGACCATTCTCATACCTTTTTGTAGGCGCCTTGTGATTTTTGGGTTGGCAATACTGCTCTTTGATTGGTGAATTTAGAGAGGTCTCTCCCTTCAGTTTCCCTTTCCACCCTCCTTTTTTGTCACAGGTCATCAGAGAATCATAGAGACAATGGAGAGTAGGGTGAGTCCATGACTATGGTTAATGACTGGTCAGGGTGACTAACTATTATCAGCCAGTGGTCTGAATGAGCTATCTACTGCCATCTGTTAATCAACTGTAGGAAAAGGCTTCACGAGCAGACCTTATTTATATAGACAACCTACTTTGCCACAGAGATCAGTAGAACACACTTGCTGTGTCAAGGTGATCAATTTTGGCTCTTTTGGGTTGAAATTCACTTAAGACTTGGAGCTGGGAGAATGAAATGTTGTTATCCATATTGTATGATTAAAAGATTAAAGACCTGAACTTAATATGTCCTGGCTTAGGGTCTACCATAACTTGAACACTAAGCAGAGGATAGTGAGTCACATCTAACTGAAAGTCACAGAAGATGGAAGCGGGTTTTATTTCTGGTGGTGTAGAGTCTATTTGGGAGTCCTCAATTATATCTGAGACTTTACATCCAGGGTGCGTCTAGTCTGGCAAAATTTTGCGCAAAAGCAGCCGTTTTTGCGCAAAAACTTGCTGCCTGTCTACACTGGCCGCGAGAATTTGCGCAAGAGCACTGACATTCTACTGTCTGAAATCAGTGCTTCTTGCGCAAATACTCTGATGCAAAAGCAGGCTCAATGGAAAAAAGCCCTAGTGGCCGTTCGGATGCTCCATAGCTGCAGGCAGCTCCCGGACTTCCTGGTAACCCAAGACCCCTTAAAGGCAGACGCAGCCTGCTAAGGCCATGAGGCAGAAGCCCTTCTGGGACCTCTGGCCAGAGCTCTGCCACGCGACCCCTGCCATCTCAAATGCCACCCAGAGCAGAATGGCAGCTCCAGGGGGTGAGCAACCACCCGCACCCCCAGCACAGGAGGCCCCAAGGGGCAGAAAAAGAAGGGCACCATCCTGGTCCTTGGGGGAGCTGGAGGCCCTGCTGGACCTGTGGCAGGAGGAGGAGGCCCTGCACGACACCCGCTCCCGTTGCCACAATGCGGACATTTTTGCCCGCATGGCCCAGGCGCTCGCCCAGCAGGGTCATCCAGCCTGGACCCTGGAGCAAGTCCAGGCAAAAGTAAAAGAACTGCGCCTGGGCTATGTGCAGGTCAGTGAGGGCCAGGGGGCAGGAGCCGACACCTGCCCCCACTACCGACGGCTCCACCGCATCCTGGGCCAGCCAGCACCGCAGGGACCGGACGTCCCTGTGGACACCAGCGTGCGCCCCCCTGTCACCAGGACCACCGAGGCGGCGGAAGGAGACACCAGCAGCGGGCCGGAGGACAAGGCCAGCACTGTCACCCTGCAGGCCCCCTCCGGCAGCCCCCACGTCTCCCGTGCATCCTCAGAGGCCAGGGAAGGATCCACCGGTGAGTGTTGCACTTTGCACTCACAAGGGTAGGGTGGGGGGGGATGAGCCAGGCGCCTGGAGGGGGGAAGGGGAGAGCATGTCACTCAGGCCACGTGGCAGTATGGCAGTATGCAGCATATAGCATTAGGCAGTATGCAGCACGTGCAACCATGTGGCCGCGGCAGGCAGCTCCAGGGCACGCCTGGGACCGTGCTGCTCACACACATCTGGCGGGACCAGGGGGGGAAGGGTGTATGCTGGCTGGAACCAGCCAGGGCCCCAGGGACTCAGGCCAGAGCCCGCACCTCCACAAGGTTGCAGCACACAGAACGGCACACTGTCCCATGCCTGGCTGTGAGGCACAGCCAGCTGCTCCTGGGAAAACCGCAGCATCACAGCCCATGAGCGTGGCCCCCACTGAGCCCCTCGCCTGCTCCCAGTGCCTTGGCTGGCCCTCCCGAGGGAAGTCCCCACTGCGGCCACACATGTCCCTGAGCTACGTGTGTGAGGGCTAGTGGGAAAGCGCTCGGGCTGGCCCTAAGGCTGCCTGAGTTTTGCTGCAAGGATGGTACACTCCCCAGTCACTCTCCTGGTTCCGTCCAGGAGATATCCCATGTGATGGGGATCTGAGAGCCCAGACCACGTCTGCTAGATGTGCTCCCAGGCACTGTGTGGGGATTCATCTCGCTCCCTGTCAAACACCATTGATTAGCCCAAAGCCTCACAGCCTCCACCGGCAGGGAGTTCCACAGGTTAACACAACACAAGCCCCCTCCCACCCTCCAAGGGGCCAGGACACAGACCGGTGGTTACAATACATGGAGGAGAACCCTTCTCCAGGGGCGGTCCTGTATGCAAACATACAACATGGGGTGGGGGTGGGGGGTGACTGAGTGGGCCCAAGCCACACTACTGTGGTGTCACCTGGGCTCAGGGGTAGAGGGCATGAGGTGTGGGGACAGTGGCCGGGCTGCCTGACTGACCCATCCTTTCTTCTGTTCCCTGCAGTGGGACCAAGCACAAGCCGGGGACCCTCTAGCCCTGTAGCAGCGGCAGGAGCAGCACCCCCAGCTGCCCAACCATCAAGGCAGCAGGTCCGCCACCGTGACCAGCTCCTTCGGCGCCATGTGCAGGCTGTTGAGCGCGTCGAGGCAGCCATCACTCGGCGTGTGGAGGCGGACCTGCAGTGGCGCCAGGAGGCCTGGGGCTCCTTCCAGGCCCAGTGCGTCCGCATGGCGGATGCAATAGCCACCCTCACTGCACACATTGGCCATGCCATACACTATGGCATGGCCTTGCCCCATGCACCCGCCATCCCTCCCCTAGCACTGCCCCTGCCCCCTCCTGCAATGGCCCCTCCTGCTCCTGTCCCTCCTGCCCCTCCTGCTCCTGTCCCTCCTGCTCCTGTCCCTGTCCCTCCTGCAATGGCCTCTCCTGCTCCTGTCCCTCCTGCAATGGCCCCTCCTGCAATGGCCCCTCCTGCCCACCTCCCCATGCTGCCTCCCAACGCGGCCTGCCCCCCATGTGCAGGTCCGCCCCCGCAGGAGCAGTCGCAGGGGCCACCCCACCCAGGAGTAGCTCCTCCCCCTCCCAGTTCAAGGTCTCCCCTCTCCACATTGTAAATAAAAACTTACAAGTTTGTGTTAAAAAACACGGGTTTTTTTTGTTTATTGGGAGGTAAGGGGAGGGGAGGGAGAAGGGGAGGGGATGGGAGGGAGTTGTAAAGGGAGACCGAGGCGACCCTACTACGGGGCCTGGGAGAACATCTCCGTCAGGGCCTCCCGGATGCGCACCCCATCCTGGTGCGCCTGGCGGATGGCAGCTGTGCGGAGCTGTTCGTAGGCCTGGCCCTCACCTGCCATCCATGCTGGGAGGAAGGCCTCCCCCCTCCACTCCACAAGATTGTGAAGCACGCAGCACACGGCCACTACCTCCGGGACATTCTGCTCATCCATCTCGAGACGGGTGAGCAAACAACGGAAGCGGGCTTTCAAGTGGCCAAAGGCGCACTCCACTTGGTTGCAGGCCTGGTTGAGGTGGTCGTTGATCCGTGCCTGGTTGTGGTCCGTCCGCCCCGTATAGGGCCGCATTAGCCAGGGCAGCAGGGGGTAGGCCGCGTCCCCCATGACACAGATGGGCATAGGCACGTCCCTGACAGTAAACTCCCGCTGGGGGAAGAAAGTGCCTGCCTCCAGCCTGCAAAACAGGCCGGAGTTCCGTAGGATGTGGGAGTCGTGTGCCCTGCCGGACCAGCCCGCATAAATGTCCAGGAAGTGGCCACGGTGGTCCATGAGGGCCTGGAGTACGATCGAGAAGTACCCCTTTCTGTTCATAAAATGGGCCGCTCGATGCTCCGGGGCACGGACGGGGATGTGGGTTGCATCCAGGGCTCCCCCCACAGTTGGGGAACCCGAGGGCAGCGAAGCCGGCCACCGTAGCGTCCATGTCGCGCAGGCAGATGACTCTCGGGAGCAGGACGTCGTTGATGGCATGGACGACCTGCAGAAGGGTGCAGGGGAACACATCACATAAGGCAGGGTGAGTGTGCGCTTGCTTGGGCCCCCCCCCCCCATGATGCCCTCTGTGCTGACGCCCACACACACACACACACACACACACACACACACACACCAGGGCCCCCTCGCCCCACGGCTCCCCCACCAGCAGGCCTGTGCAAGGGAGGGACGGCCCAAACCCCTGGGTGACCCAGCCTGGAGTCTTGGCTGCCCCTGGGCATGGAAGGCAGCACCCTCCCCCCACCCCCGCCCACCCACTCACCCTGGGACTTACCTCCATCACGACGACACCGATGGTCGATCTGCCCACCCCGAACTGGTGTGCCACCGATCGGTAGCTGTCCGGGGGTGGCCAGCTTCCAGACTGCGATGGCAACCCTCTTGTTGACGGGGATGGGTGCCCGCAGACGGGTGGTGGTTCTCTGGAGCGCAGGGGCAAACCAGGCACATAGCTCCAGGAACGTCTGCTTTCGCATGCGGAAGTTCCGGAGCCATTGCTGGTCGTCCCATTGCCCCAGGACCAGCCGGTCCCACGAGTCCGTACTGGTGTCCAGTCTCCACAGTGGCCTCTCCACGCTGGGGTGGGATGCCACAGGGACGCCATGGCCTCCCTGGTGAGGGAGTCCAGAGCGATCTGTGCCTCCAGGTCCTGGAAGAGGAGGGCACCAGCCTGGAGCACCAGCTGCAGGCACTCCGAAATGGCTGGAAGGGGCCAGAGCAGGCACATGGCCACCCCTGGCTCCATGGCACAAAAAACAAACAAGATGAAAAAAAACCAGGCAAAGGCACTAAAAGGCAAAAGGCAGTGGTGTCCAAAAAGGCAGAGGGCAACCACAAAAACTGCTACGGCTGTCAGTCCCTGCAAGAGGTCCTATAGCAGGGTGAGTGTGCGCTCCCTTGGCCCCCCCCCAAGGAGAAACGGCTGTCCAGGGAAAGAAAAGGCTGTCCAGGGAGATCCCTTTAAGCACGTGTCTCAAAGGAGCTCCAGCCCCCGGCCCCGGAAAGGGCTGGTGCCCTTTTGCCCTCTTCAAAATGGTTCCGGTCTTCTGCTTTTGCGCAAAAGCGTCCCGCCAATGTAGACGCGCTTTTGCGCAAAAGCGCATCGTTGTAACGATAAGTCCGGGACCAATCTAGATAGGCAAAATACTTTAACGGAAAAACTTTTCCGTTAAAAGTATTTGCGCAAAATCATGCCAGTCTAGACGCAGCCCCAGTGTTTAAAGGCAGAGATGACTAGAATCAATTGAGAGTCCTTGTCTTGTCTCAGTGATCGCTTGAGCAAAAATCATTGATAAAATCTTGTGTAGACTGACCTTGGACTCAACATACAGGCAGTGTGTTGAAGGGCAGTGCAAAGGAGGCAATGGTGGCGAGGTACCATATTACCTAGTGAAATCACTGGTGCTGAAATCACTAAGGACTGGAATTTGACCACAGAACTGACACTTTCTTAACAAAGACTCCATTTTTGCTATTTAAAAAGTAAATCAATGTAACAGAAAACTGCAATGCTTGCAATGCTCTCTGGTAACTTTTTAAAAATCAAACTTTAAACTTTATTGAAAAAATTGGATAGTTTGCAATTGAAAATATTTGACCTGCACTTAAGGCAACTGATTTAATTTTGTGTAAAATTTTGCATAATAAAGGATGGCATTTTTTTTTAAATGTTCAACTATATTGATATACATTTTGATCAGATCTACTTCTGATGTGGTATTTGTGTGTGTGTGTGTGTGTGTGTGTGTGTGATTTTTTTTTTGCTCAACAAAAAATCCTGGGGAGCGGGAGGGTCCTCCAAAACGGTTCGAATTGGGTCCCGCACTTCCTAAAGCCGGCCCTGCCTGGGGGTCCTCCTCTATGAACTGCCACAACATGGCCTTTAAGGTTTGGTTAAAATGCTCTACTAACCCGTCTGTTTGGGGGTGGTACACCATGGTTCTTAGAGCCTTAATATCCAGTAATTAACACAACTCTGCCATCAACTTAGATGATACGTTTGTCCCCTGATCTGTCAAAATCTCCCGGGGTATCCCCACCCGGGAGAAAAGCTTTATAAGTTCAGCCACCAAGGTGGGTGCTGTGGTATTACGTAAAGGTACGGCCTCCGGGTACCTGGTTGCATAGTGTACCACCACGAGAATGTACTGGTAGTCTGAGCTAAACTTTTCCAAGGGTCCCACTAAGTCTAGGCCCATCTGCTTGAAGGGGACTCCAACTACTGGTAGCACCACGAGGGGGGCCCTAGGTACCCCCTTTTGACTCGTCCGCTGACACTCTGGGCAGGATTCGCAAAAGTCGTGAACTTTGCGGTGTATCCCTGGCCAAAAGAACCTCTGGGTCATCCGCTGTAATGTCTTCTCCCTTCATAGGTGCCCTGCCCATGGGTTTGCACGGGCCAGCTTTAATACCCGTTTTCTGTATTTCGCGAGGACTAACAACGGTCACACCTCTCCCCGGCCCTGTGGGCCCTTGTCTACCCGGTATAGCCTGTCCACACATACCTCAAACTGGGGTCCTTGGGGTTCCTACTGTCCTACACTCTCTTCCACCTCCGACTCAGCTACTTGCTCCCAGGCCCAACTCAGCGTGGAGTCTTCTCACTGCTCTCACAAGAAGTCTCCGGTGCCATCTAACCAGTCGGTTTCAGCCTCTCTTGAGGTCTGAGTCTCTGAGTCTCTATGGGGGGGGGGGGAAAATGTCACTGGGCTTTCACCAGGGGCTTCCCTCATGCCCCCAATGCTCCCTTGGGACACTAATCCCCACTTCGCTGCCTGTCTACCTGTTTTCGGTGGTTCTTGTTGACTCCATTCTTGCAGGATCCTATGGAACCCCTGCCAGTCTTGTCCCAACAGTACAGGGTAGGCCAATTTCTGGGCTAGCCCCACGTGACAAACCCCCTCCTCTTGGGTGTCAGACAACCTCACCCAGACGGTGGGGTAGGACTTAACATCCCCGTGTGTGCACTGCATTAGGATTGGGGCTCCCACTGGCTCGGGGCACTCCACTAAGTCAGCCTGCACTAATGTCTGACTACATCCTGAATCAATCAGGGCCGTAACCGGGGTCCCTTCAACTACTATCTGTGTTAACACCTTAGTTAGGTCTCTCCCCCTTGCCCTATGCCCCACCATCGGCACTTGTCCATAACTACAGTCCATAAATGGACAGTCACATTGAAAGTGTCCCTCCTGTCAGCATTCATAGCATTGGTTATGGTTGGACCCTCTCAATCTTCCTGTCTTCCCTTCTTCCTCATTACCTGGTGGGGCAGTGGTCCCCCGCTCTCAGGGTGGGCCCAGGGATGGTCGTCTCCCCCTGTGCTTCCCCCAGCCAGGGTGGTGTGGCATGTTCTGGACCTCCGGTTTCCCATGGGTGGCTGGACACTGCAATTTTGGGTCTCGGGGTCAGGTGTTCTCTTGCCCCTCTTCCCTTCTCTTCTGGACCTTCGGCTGCCAAATAATCTTCCATCAGGGCCACAGATTCATTAAGGAAGGCTGGGCGGTATCATCGTACCCACTTCTGCCCCCTGGCAGGCAGAATTTGTAGAAATTGTTCGAGAACCACCATCTCTGCCACATGGGCCACTATCTCTGCCTCTCAGGCTCGATCCACCACCAGCAGCAATCACAGAGTCTCTGAGCCACGGCCTGTTGCCTGGCCTCCCGGGGGGGAGCGTTCTTGCTGAAACCACTGTCAATAGGTCTCGGGGCTAACACTCGTCTGCTCCAGGATCACCCCCTTAAACTTGTGGTAGTCCAGTGCCTCTCTGGGCTCCAAATTGTGATACGTCAGCTGTGCTGGTCCTGTCAGGTATGGCACTAATATCGTGGACCAGCGTTCTTCAGGCCATCTGGCTGTGGTTGCGACCCTTTCAAAGGTTACAAGGAAGGCCTCCGGGTCATCACCTGGTCCCATTTTGGTAAGACAAATGGGCAACTGCTGCCCCACCCCCGTGGGGGCCTCACCTGATGGCCTAACCCCATGTGTTGGCTTCCCCAGCACAGTTAATTGCTGGAGCCATCAGTCCTGTTGGGCCTGCTGCTGATCGGTGAGCTCCCGCAGTAGCTGCTGCTGCTGTTCCTGCTGTTGTGTAGCTTGCAGCTGCTGCTGAGCAGCTAACTGTTGCAATCATTGGTTGTGTTGTTGTTGTAGTTGAGTTGTCTGCTGCCACTGGTTCTCCAGCAACCACTCAAATAGCTTATCCGGTTCCATGCAGTCCCTCTCCTTGTCTTCCTCTGGCCTTAAGTCTCTGCTAACAACCCCTTCTCGGGCCTTCTTCTAGCCCCTTATCTGTTAGGGCTGAGGAGGCTGTGTTGGAGACTGTTGAGGGGCATGCCCCTCGACTGTTCTGAAGTCCCCAAAATTTGTGTCTCCACCCTCTTCTCTGGGCGTACACGACCCGAACGCCCGGTTCAGGGCAACTGCAGCCCCTAAAATATGATCCCCTCTATTAGGAGGTATAGGACCTTGAGGCCTAGTCCACAATACAGTCCCCTCTGTTAGGGGTTATATGGCCTTGAGGCCCAGTCCAAAGGTAAGCCTCCCCAAAATCAGGGAGGAGTCTCATTGCGAGGTGGGGAGGGATGGGGGAACCCGAACCCTCCCGCTCCACTGGGTCCCAACCCAGGGCCCTGTTGGCAGTGGAGTGATCCTCTGCCTGCTCAGCGGGGTTATCTACCAAAACACACCAAACTCCCGGAGAACAAGCCTACGCCCTGAGTTGCTTCCTACCGTGCCGACTGGCTGCTCACCCTTCCAGACAGTGTTTGGTGTATATGCCCCTCCTGGATGGCCACTGTGGTTGGGGCATGCTCCCAGTGGGACTTGGCTATAAGAGGCCAGGGGACAGCTCAGTCAGGGCAGACTGCCAGAGGGGAAGGAGCTTGGGCTGCTGCTGAAGCGGCTGAGGCTCCAGCTGTGGCGGCGGCAGCAACAGCAGCTGCTGAAGCTATTCGGGAGCTTGGGCCCAAGCTCCTTCCTCTCTGGCAGTCCGCCCTGACTAAGCT
This sequence comes from Rafetus swinhoei, assembly GCA_019425775.1. Taxonomy (NCBI): domain Eukaryota; kingdom Metazoa; phylum Chordata; order Testudines; family Trionychidae; genus Rafetus; species Rafetus swinhoei. The sequence continues at coordinate 8,949,172 of CM033438.1, forward strand.
GTCTCCTGGCCTCTTATAGCCAAGTCCCACTGACAGCATGCCCGGCAGGGCTGTGGGGGATGGGATCTTTTGCCCAACAGAGCGGAGCCCACTCCCTTCCAGTGTGGGGTTGGTACACCTGTCACAGAGACCCTAAGGAGAGCTGGCCCTACGGCAAACCCCACTAAGGGTGTGTCTAGACTACAGGGTTTTGTCGACAAAAGTGGACTTTTGTCGACAAAACTATACCTGCATCTACAGTACTGCCAAGTTCTGTTGACAGTAAGTCGACGAGGAATCACACCTTCTTTTGACAGAGTTATGTCGAAAAAAGGCGCTATTGTATCCACATTATGCTTTTTCCAAAAGAGAGCGTCTAGACTCTGTTGAAAAAGTGGCTTGCTTTGTCGACAGAACTGGCTGAAGTCTAGACGCTCTTTTTTGACAGAAGCTTTGCCTCTGTCGACAAAAGTCTGTAGTCTAGATGTACCCTAAGTGTGCGATAGGGCTAGCCAAAACTAAATACCTTGGGTATATTGTAGGAAGGGGTGTAGTAAGGCCTCAGCTCAACAAAGTGGAAGCAATACAAAACTGGCCCCAAACAACCAGGAAGAAGCAGGTCAGGACATTTCTAGGACTGGTTGGATATTATCACAGGTTCATTCCCCACTTCGCTTCCAGGGCATACCCCTTAAGTGACCTGACCAGAGCCTGTGGCCCCGACATCATAAAATGGACCACTGAAGTGGAAGAAGCTTTTACGGATCTGTAGACTGCCCTCTGCAGTGACCCAGTCCTCACAGCCTGTCGGGGGCCACCCCTCACGCTTGGGGTTGCCGCCCTCATCCGGGGCATAATCCAGCCCGCTTGGGCCTAGGCCCGAAGCGTGATGCCCCTTTTTTAGAGGAAATATGGCCCGCTGGCCCAGTCTCAAAGTCCACTGCCCCTGCAGTAGGGGAAATACGGCCTCCCGGCCTAGTCCTCAATACGCAGGCCCTGAGGCCTAGTCCCAAAGCCCGTTATTCCAGCCCCCACTCGCTGGGGTCGAGGGCAGCGGGGGTAGGGGGGCCCGGGCCCTCCCTCTCCACCGGGCCCCGACCCAGGGCCCTATGAGCAGTGGGTGGCTCCCACCACTGGCTCGGCGGGGGCTCCTCCCCGCAATGCGCCGAGCCCCCAGGGGCTTTTCCAGCTCCCTGCCCTGGGTTACTTCCTACCCCCTTTCCCCGGCCCGTAGCGGTCTCACCGGTCGGCATGAGTCGGTGGCGGTTGTGGCCCGTCCCCAGTCGGCGTCGGGGCTGGGGGGCAGCCGGTCCAGTGCCTGGGTCACAGCGAGGGTGGTCGGCTGGCGGCTCCGTCATCGGGGTCGAGCTCGGCTAGGGACTGGCGGCGGTGGATCCAGCAGGCCTGGCGACCCCCTCTCTGTCCATCCGGTCTGCGCCGCGGGCAGTGGAGCACTAGCTCCCGCTCTGGCTGCAGTCTTCCCTTTTTGGAGCAGGCCAGCAGGCTTTTATACCTTGGTTCCCCTGGGAGCATGCCCAGTAGGGCTGTGTGGGTGGAGCCCTCCCCGGCCCCGGCACCAGGTGGCTGCCCTGGTCTTGAGTGCGGGGCGGGGCCGCCCCGTCACACAGCCCCTGATTTTAAAAAGGAGTTTATCCTGAAGACTGATGCCTTGGAAGTGGGGTTAGGGGCAGTGCTGTCACAAACGGTTGGGGAGGAAGAACATCCAGTCTTATACACTGGGAAGGTGTGGTGACAAAAGTGCTGTCGGCATGCAAAAGTTGCCAAAAGTGAAAAACCGGTGAAACCAGTTTTTCTGCCTCCCATTGTTGACATTTCATGGCCACATTGCTAGCACCCCTGCCAACAAATAGAGCAAAGCAACGTGGTGTGTTGTGGGAAGGCAGAGCTGCTCTGTGAGCTCTCCATGCCGAGGAATGTCAAAGCAGCACAGTGGCCTCTCCAGTCCTCTCCCTGAAGTAGCAGTCTGCCTGCTGCTGTGTTCCTAGCAGTGCAAAACAGGGAAGAGCAGTCCAATAATTTGCTCTTTGTTGTTTTCCAAACGGAGCAGCTCACTCAGCTGTCAGATATTTCCTGGAGCTTTGAAAGGGGAGGAGTGCCTGTCTGCAGGGCAGCAGAGATCACAAACCACGTAGCACAGCCATTAGTGCAGGCTAAGGATGTTAAATATCGAGTAATTTACTAGTCAAGTAGTCAATGGAATTTCCATCGACTACTCGATAGGCACATCCGCATTCCTCCTCCTGTACATATCAAAGGAGGAATGTGGAACTCCACGTACAGTCCCGCTGACTCTGGGCAGCATGCGGCGTGCGAGCTTTGAAATGTACAAGAGTCCCCAGTGGGGGGCTCTTGTGCATTTCAAAGTAGAAGTGCCCTCATGGAGCCTGGGGCAAGCAGGGGACTCAGAGTCCCCCGCTGATCCCAGGTTCCATGGAAATGGAGCCTGGGATCAGCTGGGAAGCCCCCAGCTGACCCCGGGCTCCACTCGGTGCTGCTGCTTTGAAACACGATGGCACGGGTTTTATTAGGGCACGGGTTTTAATAATAAATCTGTTAATCTCTAAGATGCCACAGTATTCCTCATTGTTTGAACCTAATGGAAGATTTGTGCTGTCTCTGAAGGGTGAATTGAGTCCTAAGATTTGAAAGGTTAATTTACATAATACAGGCAGACAATATGGCTTGTAATTAAACAGGTTAGAAAGGAAATCAGAACAAGAATGGTAGCAGGGAGGGCTTGCCAAGATCCAAATGTGGATTGGAGGAGGAGGAGAATAAGAATAGTGCGAATGAGGCAAAAGAGGGGGAGCAAATGGACAGAAACAAGGAGCGATTGTGGCAGCCATAATGAAATGTGGAGCAAGGGAAGGAGGGATGGTGGGGAAAAGGCAACAGCCAATCCAAAGAGGATCAGAGTGACTGCATTAGATCACATCAGAATCAGCTGCCTGTTTTCAGACAACTTTTTCGGAAAGTTTCTCCCAAAGAAACTAAGCTCCAAGGCATTCTGTATGTAACACGGAGAATTTAACTGCATGGCAAAACCAGAAACACTGGGGCTGTGTCTACACTGGCATGATTTTCCGGAAATGCTTTTAACGGAAAAGTTTTCCGTTAAAAGCATTTTTGGAAAAGAGCGTCTAGATTAGCGACGCTTTTCATAAAAGCACTTTTTGCGGAAAAGCGTCCGTGCTAATCTAGTGGCGCTTTTCCGCAAAAAAGCCCCGATCGCCATTTTCGTGTGTAACCCCCAAGGAGATTACTTAGATTCCCGGGGCCTTGCCTGCTGGCAGCTCAGGGAGAGGTACTCTGAGTTTGCCTTGGCTCCCCCTCCCTACCAGGGGCAGAGTCTGCCCGGCAACCCATAGGGAGTGAGATGCCCCTCCCAGGGAGTTCAGGAGGGGGAAGGAGAGGCCATTGTGGAGGGGAGTCTGGAGCCAGCCAGGGCAAGGGAAGGACTGCTGTGTGGGAGCTAGTAAGCCCCAGGCCTTCATGCAGGGTTCCCTCTGAGAACTAGCCTCTAGGGACCTGAAGGCAGGATCCCTCAGCTGGGTTTTATGTCTCCACTGTTGATTCCCAGTTTGTGGAGTTTGCTGGGAGGCTTCCCCAGCCAGGTGGAGTTGGCTCTCCAGCTCCCTGGGTGAGAGGAGTCACCGCATGGTCAGCTCTGCTCTAGCTGCTAGTTCAGGGCTGCTGTGTGGGTCTGAATGCTGGGCTAGGAGGTTATAGTTTGAATTTTGGTGCAGTTGTGTGGCTTGCACCTTGAGCCCTGCACCCCTTCGCGGTGAGGGGAAATTCTGGGACCAAAGCAGCCTGATTCCTGCCTGAAGAGGATCCCTGCGAGAAGAGAGCCACCCCTTTGCAGTTTCTGAGTCATCTCTCAACCTGAGGCTCATTCATGGAGTGTGTGAGTGCACCAATTTTTAGTTAGTAAATCAGGGATTTTGTTTGGGGATTTTACTACCTGCAGCATATTAAACCTATGGAGGGATTTACTGCCTTCTCCCATGTGTGAGTCCTTTGGGCTGTACTGGACCTAGTCAGCCCCACTGCTAAAACACTGCAGAGAAGAATTTTGTGGTCAACAGTCATCAAGGGCCCCAACAAAATGCAGCGTACCAACAGGACACTGATCTTACAGTTGCTGGGCACGGTGACCCTAAAAATAGTGTTTTACCCTGTTCTGTTATATTTGTCTCCTGTTTAATATAATTGTGTTTATTATAGTGTATGTGTTTGTGCTATTTTCTGGGAGTCTCCAACTATCTGGCAAATACATGGGGATTACCCTGGGCTAGAATTTTTCTCCCAAGCTGCCCTGGTGACCCTGCCAGGAAGGAGTGAGGGGGGTGGAGGCACCGCCAAATAAATCCATCAGAAAAAATAAAGTTGAGTGGGTGGCGGGATCCAGAAGAACCCAGACCTATCCATCAAAACCTGTAAGGAGATTGGCTTTAAAGAAGGTAACCAGGTGGAGAGGGGGCGCTACATTGGAGGCACTGCTGGGATCCCGTCTTTTAAACTCATACCTTATATACACTTCTGCTGTCTTCCTGGGATATTAAGTAAATTCCCAGTATGGATTACCAGAAGAGGTTTGTAGCTTGGTGTGAGCTGGAGGGAGCTGACCCTGAACGCCACTTTCTGCTCACTAATGTACCCACTGAATGGGAAATTAAACAAATTGAAGATGAGATTGCTAATGTCAGAGAATGGGGGAACCTGTGTGGTTCGGAGTCAGATGAAAGCAAAAGGATAAGCTACTTTATCCCTTCTTGTAGAGAGCAAGATTATACTGTCTACTGTAGTGACTCCCCATGTAATTCTGCCAGATGGAGAGAAGGACGGATGGAAGGTGACCATACAAGCACAATCACGTTTTCCCTCCCCATCTGCCCCACTGTCTGAAACTATTGGTTTTCAGTCCAAATTGGGGGACTTCCTTAGGCAGGAAGGGGAAGACCATGACTGAATTAAGGACTCTTTTGGGAAGTAGTCCTGTGCCTTCTTCCAGTTCTACAGACCAAATAATTTTTGCTATGGGACAAGCAATAGGGGAGTCCATAAAGACAGCATATGAATCAGGGCCTTACAGAAAGCTGAAGTTCTTTTCAGGCATTAAACCTGTGCCTGTAGGGAAGATGACTATCACACTTGGAGGCATCAACTAAATCAGGTGATGCAGGAATGGCAATGTAGTGAGGCTGAAAAGAGGAAGCGTGTGGCAGAAAGCCTGCGAGGACCTGCAGGAATGTAATCTGTGCATTAAAAGCCAGCAAGCCTGCTGCCACTGTTGATGACTATCTCTCGGCGATGGAGGATGCCTTTGGGAGCCTAGAGACCGGGGAAGACCTCTACTTTCAGTTTCGGTCTTGTTACCAACATTCAGGTGAATAACTATCTTCCTATCTTCACAGATTGGAACCATCCCTTCAATTGTGCATCCGCCGTAAAGGCACTGAGAGGAGCAAGGAACACCGAGTACGACTAGAACAGGTCATACGAGGTGCCATTTATGATGACTTTCTAATTATGAAATTGAAACTTGCAGACCGATTGGACAGTCCTCCAGAATTCCACCAACTGCTGCGAGAAGTCCGGGAGGAGGAGGAAAAGAGAACAGTTAGAGAGAGGAATAAGATCTCAGTGAGCCACACCGTTGGTCCTAACAAACTGAAGGATGACCTTTGTCTGCCTACCACTGAGGACCTCCATCAACAGCTCAAAACCCTGACAGCACAGCTCACTGAATTTATGACGAGTAAGATGCCTCAGGGGTCACCTAACGATATTCTTCCACCAACTTTGACAGAAAGGAAGTACCCTCCTTTTCACCCTGGGAGAAGGGACCCCAACAGAGAACCTGTAAAGAAAACCTTGGTGACCCTCCCAAGGAACAAGAGATTCTGCTACCGATGTGGCGAGGATGGGCACATTTCCACCCAGTGTGACAACCCAAGGAATGAAGAGAAGGTAGCGCAACAGAAAAAGGGAGCTACAGGGAAACTCCCAAGGATCCCAGTAATGGAGCATACTGGGAGCCATTACAGTCAGAGCTCCACTAAGTTGTGTTATGAACAGCCTTCCTGGAGCCCATTCCCAGAAGGATTGATAGGCCCAGCAGCGGTAGTTAATGTGATGGTAGAAGGGATTCCCTGTAGGGCCCTGCTGGACAGTGGATCTCAGGTCACCATCATTACTAGAGAATTCCATCGGCAATTCCTCCCTCAAGTGAAGATCTATCCTCTAGAAGGATTGGCAATATGGGGCCTTAGTAATGCTAGTTACCCATACGATGAATATGTACTAGTGACTCTACGTTTTCCTGCAGAACTGGCTGGACATCTCCAGGATTGTGATACTCTGGCTTTGATTTGTCCTGAGACACAAAATTCTGATGGCATTCCCATATTGATTGGAACCAACAGCAACATGTTCCAGTCTTTGGCCACACTTTGTGGTCGTTTGGGCCAGAAGACCCCAGATGTGGTTCGCCCTCCATGGAGAGAGCTGACCCTGGGCTCATCCACGACGCCTTCTGACCATGATAGCTCTGTCGATGAATCACTAGGGAAAGTTGTAAGAGTATCCAAAGCTGTTTTGTCCATACCCCCACATGGTGAGATTGACTTGAGAGGAAAACTTGAGAAGCACAGTAGCAGCCTTCCTCATACAGTAATGATGGAGTCCTCTGATGGAGATAACCTCCCTAGTGGTCTGATGGTTCTGAGAGGTTTATTGTCCTTACCACAGCTGGAGGAAGCTGGCATTATGGTCAGAATAAGAAATGAAACCAACCATCCCATAGCCATCAGGAGAGGAATGGTATTGGCACGATTGTATAGGGTAGAGAGTGTTATGAGCCCTGCAGCTGCAGCCAGAAAGCCCTGTAAGGCATTGGATCCTGATCTTTTTAATTTTGGTGATTCTCCTGTATCTCCCAGTTGGAAAGACCGGCTAAAAAAGCAGCTAAGCGAGAGACCTAATGTGTTCTCCACTGAGGAATGGGATGAGGGGTGTGCCCTTAACGTGGAACACACAATTCGTTTGGCAGATGACAGGCCTTTCAGGGAGAGGTCCCGAAGACTGGCACCTGCAGACATTGAGGATGTGAGAAAGCACATCCAAGAACTATTGGAAGCAGGAATAATTTCTGAATCCCGTAGCCCCTATGCATCCCCCATTGTGGTGGTGCGGAAGAAAAATGGGACTGTGCGCATGTGTGTGGACTATCGCACACTGAATAAAAGGACCATCCCAGATCAATACACTGTACCCAGGGTAGATGATGCCTTAGCTTGCCTAGCAGGAAGCAGATGGTTCTCTGTCTTAGATTTAGGAAGCGGCTACTACCAGATCCCAATGAGCTCTGAAGACAAAGAGAAAACAGCTTTCATTTGTCCTTTGGGATTCTACCAGTTTGAGAGGATGCCCCAAGGTATCTCGGGAGCTCCTGCTACATTCCAGCGTTTGATGGAGAAGACAGTGGGGGATATGAATTTGTTAGAAGTGCTGGTGTATTTGGATGACTTAATTGTTTTTGGGAAAACTCTGGAAGAGCATGAAGCTCGACTAATGAAAGCGTTAGACCGCCTGGACGCTAGTGGGTTGAAACTGTCACTTGATAAATGTCAATTTTGTCAGACCCGAGTAAAATATGTAGGCCATATTGTGTCAGCAGAAGGTGTGGCGACTGATCCCGAGAAGATTGAGGCATTAACCACCTGGCCTATACCCAAAGACCTGAAAGCTTTACAATCTTTCCTAGGCTTCTGTGGATATTACCGCCGATTTGTAAAAAATTACTCCTCCATTGTGAGACCGCTCACCAATTTGACAAGGGGATACCCCCCAACGTGGAAGAGATCACCCCAACATAAGCTTGCAAGTCCTAATGAGAGGTATTTCAAGGTGAATGAACCCTTTGGAGACCGTTGGACTGAGGAATGCAACAGCGCTTTCCATGCCCTTATTGAGAAACTCACCACTGCACCAGTGTTAACCTTTGCAGACCCTACCAAGCCCTATGAACTGCACGTAGATGCCAGTCTTGATGGATTAGGAGCAGTTCTCTATCAGAATTATGAGAATCAATGGAAACCTGTGGCCTTTGTCAGTCGAGGGCTAACTGCCTCTGAAAGACACTTGAATTTTTCCCGTGCACAAACTTGAATTTTTAGCTCTCAAATGGGCTGTTGTGGACAAACTTCATGATTATCTATACGGAGCGACCTTTGTAGTAAAAACAGATAATAACCCACTTACTTATGTGCAGACCACGGCTAAACTAGATGCTACTGGTCAGCGATGGATGGCTGCCTTGGCTGCTTATGACTTTAAGCTGCAGTACCGTTCGGGTCAAACCAATGCAGACGCAGATGCATTGTCCCGTCGCCCTCATAACCCACTCGAGGAAGAGTCTGAGTGGATGGAGATACCGTCTCCTGCTATTTGTGCCACCTGCAAGGCCGTAATAGGAAAAGTGCAGTCCCCTTATGTAAATGAGGAAAGATATGCTGACACACTGGGGTTGTCTGAGAAGGCTATACCTACCATTTATGCAAACCTCGTTGGGCTAAAGACTTTTGAATTGCCCCAGTTAACTCCGACTGAATTGAGAAGAGCTCAGTGGAAAGATTCAAATATTGGACCTGTGCTGGAAGCTGTAGAAAAGGGTGAAAAACCGATCTCCAAGGCTAACTTCTCCCCCGGCACAATTCTTCTCTTAAAAGAGTGGGATCGTTTAGTGATTAACAAAGGTTTGTTATTCCGGACCATCCAGACTGTAAGGGGCCATGTGCGGAAATAACTGGTCTTACCCCAAGAATACCAGGAGATTGTGTTGAAGTCTCTGCATGATGATCATGGTCACTTGGGGTAGATAAGACTTTGGAACTGGTCAGAAACCGGTTTTATTGGCCCAAAATGACAGCATCTGTGGAAGACCACTGCAAATGGTGCTCTCGGTGTGTTAAGCGGAAGACCCTGCCAAAAAAGGCAGCGGCTATGGTGAACATCACTACAGATGCACCCATGCAATTGGTGTGCATTGACTTTTTGTCATTGGAGCCTGATAGAAAAAAACACTCCAGTATACTTGTAGTTACTGACCATTTTACAAGGTATTCCCAAGCATATCTCACAAAAGACCAAAAAGCCAGTACAGTGGCCAAAATTTTATGGGGCAAATTCTTTGTACATTATGGTTTCCCTGCCCAAATCCATTCTGACCAGGGAAGAGATTTTGAAAGCAGACTAATTCATGAACTTACAAAAACCCTGGGAATAAGGAAGTCCAGAACCACTCCTTACCATCCCCAGGGAGATCCACAACCGGAGAGATTCAACCGGACTTTGCTAAACATGTTGGGAACACTACATCCATCCCAAAAGACCAGATGGAGTGAGCATGTCAGTTACCTTGTGCATGCTTATAACTGCACTAAAAATGAGTCCACTGGATTTTCGCCTTATTATTTAATGTTTGGTAGAGAAGCAAGGCTACCAATTGACTTATGTTTTGGGATATCCTCTGATGAAGCTAGCGAAACAACTTATCTCCAGTACATTCAGAGTCTCAGGCGTGACTTGCGGGAAGCTTACAGACTGGCCTCCCAAGCAGCCACAAAAAGCAACCTTGCTAACAAGCAGAGATATGATAGTCGGGTCCGTGAACAGGATCTGCAGGTAGGAGACAGAGTCTTAATCCGAAATCTAGGTCTCACTGGAAAGCATAAATTAGCTGACCGGTGGAATGCAGACGCCTACATAGTGGTTGATAAGCTACCAGACTTGCCTGTATATCACCTTAGGATGGAAAATGGAAAAAATGTTTGTAAGACTATTCACCGAAACCACCTCTTGCCAGTGGGGCAGCTAATAGGTGAAGAGAACAATAGTGAATGTGGTTCCTCCCAGCGACCCATTACTCGTTCAAGACTAAGGAAGAAAGTTCCTGCAGGAAGAACCCTTACTGCACAACTTGAATCTGCTGAGGAGGCAGACAGTGAGTCTTTAACCTCCCCTGGAGAAAATGATCCTCATTCACAGAGTAGCAGTGAGGAGGAATTCTTCCCCTATTATCCAATGCCTCCTATGCTTCATGAGCAGCTATGTGAGGTAGAAACTGTTAGGGAGAATCTGAGCCTCCTCTAGCTCAAATACTTAACCCTGAGGCTGCACCCTTTGTACCCCCTCAGTCAACAATACAGCATGGTAATCCCTGCCTGCTGGCACCGCTTGAAGAGGCAAGTGGTTTACCAGCTAGGATGGTTCCACCTGTAGAGGATGAGGGAGAAGCCATGCAACCTGCAGAGAAGGAAATCATTGATTGTCCTGCAGCCATTACTGCTGAGAACCCTGAGAATGAAGAAGCTCCTGTACTTCGACGTTCAGAACGAGAGCGAAAACCTGTACAGAAACTCACTTATGACGTCCCAGGGTCCTCCACCTCTGTCCCTCTGCATTTAGTAAATAGATGGGTGCGGGTGGCCTATTATTGTTTGTGTCTGATAGTTAACAATGGAGACTCCAAGGTTAAGTCATTTATTTCAATATAGTAAGAATGTTATTAATGCAAATTGAATAACAATTTAATGTTGTTTTGAATTAATATTGTATGTGGACACAGCAATACCTACTTATTGGCTAATAATATTTATTGTCAACTAAACAATGTATACTATTACCTGATGAAAAGGACCTTGCATGTTTGTGTTGTGGTTAAATGACCCTTGCCGAGGACGGCAAGAACTTTTGCACAGGGAGAGTGTAACCCCCAAGGAGATTACTTAGATTCCCAGGGCCTTGTCTGCTGGCAGCTCAGGGAGAGGCACTCTGAGTTTGCCTTGGCTCCCCCTCCCTACCAGGGGCAGAGTCTGCCCGGCAACCCATAGGGAGTGAGATGCCCCTCCCAGGGAGTTCAGGAGGGGGAAGGAGAGGCCATTGTGGAGGGGAGTCTGGAGCCAGCCAGGGCAAGGGGAGGACTGCTGTGTGGGAGCTAGTAAGCCACAGGCCTTCATGCAGGGTTCCCCCTGAGAACTAGCCTCTAGGGACCTGAAGGCAGGATCCTCAGCTGGGTTTTATGTCTCCACTGTTGATTCCCAGTTTGTGGAGTTTGCTGGGAGGCTTCCCCAGCCAGGTGGAGTTGGCTCTCCAGCTCCCTGGGTGAGAGGAGTCACCGCATGGTCAGCTCTGCTCTAGCTGCTAGTTCAGGGCTGCTGTGTGGGTCTGAATGCTGGGCTAGGAGGTTATAGTTTGAATTTTGGTGCAGTTGTGTGGCTTGCACCTTGAGCCCTGCACCCCTTCGCGGTGAGGGGAAATTCTGGGACCAAAGCAGCCTGATTCCTGCCTGAAGAGGATCCCTGCGAGAAGAGAGCCACCCCTTTGCAGTGACTGAGTCATCTCTCAGCCTGAGGCTCATTCATGGAGTGTGTGAGTGCACCAATTTTTAGTTAGTAAATCAGGGAATTTGTTTGGGGATTTTATTACCTGCAGCATATTAAACCTATGGAGGGATTTACTGCCTTCTCCCATGTGTGAGTCCTTTGGGCTGTACTGGACCTAGTCAGCCCCACTGCTAAACTACTGCAGAGAAGAATTTTGTGGTCAACAGTCATCAAGGGCCCCAACAAAGTGCAGCGTACCAGCGGGACACTGATCTTACAGTTGCTGGGCACCGTGACCCTAAAAATAGTGTTTTACCCTGTTCTGTTATATTTGTCTCCTGTTTAATATAATTGTGTTTATTATAGTGTATGTGTTTGTGCTATTTTCTGGGAGTCTCCAACTATCTGGCAAATACATGGGGATTACCCTGGGCTAGAATTTTCTCCCAAGCTGCCCTGGTGACCCTGCCAGGAAGGAGTGAGGGGGGTGGAGGCACCGCCAAATAAATCCATCAGAAAAAATAAAGTTGAGTGGGTGGCGGGATCCAGAAGAACCCAGACCTATCCATCAAAACCTGTAAGGAGATTGGCTTTAAAGAAGGTAACCAGGTGGAGAGGGGGCGCTACACGCGATCGGGGCCTTTTTGCAGAAAACAAATCTCAGCTGTCTACACTGGCCCTTTTGCGCAAAAGTTTTGCACAAAAGGGACTTTTGCCCCAACGGGAGCAGCATAGTATTTCCGCAAAATGCACTCATTTCTTACAGTAGGAAGTCAGTGCTTTTGTGGAAATTCAAGCGGCCAGTGTAGACAGCTGGCAAGTTTTTCCGCAAAAGCGGCTGATTTTGCGGAAAAACTTGCCAGTCTAGACACAGCCTGGGAGAAAGGAACAAAAAAGCCTTAGGGGAGACCTTAGTCCCAATCCACAGCTGAGCATGTACAACTCAACTAGGGGTAAGGAAAGATTTGGCTTCAGTGGGCAATGGAGCAGGTCCTGTCTTCACATTCTCATGATCCTGATATAGCTGTGCAAAGGGCTGGTTCCCTGCCAGAATTAACAACCTATGGATTGCTCTAAGTCATGTGGCCAGTGGCCCCAAATGCATCAGGCCTGTGATCCTTTCCTCTGGGCACAGGGAGGGGCTTGGCATGGGAACAGTTTCACTGTCTCTCAACAACAGCTAAGGATTCCCTTCCACCAAGGAGGTCTTCCAGGAGCCAACTCTGTTGGCCTTATGGCTATTGTGTGCTACAGGAGCCACACAAAGTAATCCCTCAGGCAGCCAGTGCCCCAGGTTGAGAAATGGGAGGAATGTGTTTGTGTTTTGTCTCCACATCTTGAAGTTTCTTTTTCTGTCTCAGACCTTCATAGCTGAACTGCTACAATGCAAAATGGGGGGAGTCAGACTGGTTCTGTGCGACCTATCCTGACTTTGGGGTAGGCTGTTGGGTGCACATGGTTGATCAGGGTCAATCCTCCTTCTGCCCAGTCTCTAATTAATAATCACTAGACGCTAGTACATTTCTTGTTCCCAGGATGCCACTGCTAGAAGTGTCAATTGAAGTTTCTTTCTAATCCATGCCAAGGCATCTAGCCTATGGCCAATATAAAATGAGTTTACTATTCAAATAAGCACAAGGACTGTACTGATGCTAGTGAGCAGATGAGTTATTCTTTAGTACAACACTTTTTCAAAATTGGACCTGGAGAATTTCCAATCTGCCACATCAAAGAGGCCCACAGAAGCATTAATGCTTGCTTATTCTGATGTATGTGATGATGCTTATCCTGATGACTAGCTTATACAGCACACTATGGATGTAAAATTCTTTTTAATCAGTTAACTGGTTAAACATTACATTTAAACAGAGTGGTGAGCCCGGCCTGGCTGAAGCAGCCCTCAGCCCCGCAGGGCTGCTGGCTCCTAGCCCTGCAGGCGGGAGCTGTTCATGGGCACCAGTTAATCAGCTACCAGTAAAGGGCAATGCTTACCAGGTAACCAGTTAACCAGTTACCTATTCACATCCCTACAGCTCAGTTATCCAAACACTCTGGCTGTGTCTACACTGGCATGATTTTCCGCAAATGCTTTTAACGGAAAAGTTTTCCGTTAAAAGCATTTGCGGAAAAGAGCGTCTAGATTGGCACGGACGCTTTTCTGCAAAAGCACTTTTTGCGGAAAAGCGTCGTGCTAATCTAGGCTGCCTTTCATAAAAAAGCCCGATCGCCATTTTCGCGATCAGGCTTTTTGCGGAAAACAAATCTCAGCTGTCTACACTGGCCCTTTTGCGCAAAGTTTTGCGCAAAGGGTTTTGCCTGAATGGGAGCAGCATAGTATTTCCGCAAAAGCACTGATTTCTTACAGTAGGAAGTCAGTGCTTTTGCGGAAATTCAAGCGGCCAGTGTAGACAGCTGGCAAGTTTTTCCGCAAAAGCGGCTGATTTTGCAGAAAAACTGGCCAGTCTAGACACAGCCTCTATGAACATGGGAAAACCTGTCACTCTTACTCTGCAGATGGGAAAACTGAGGCACTGAGGCTAGGGGTTTGTCTAGCTCAGATTCTTATGTGGCTGTTGCTTCACACACAAAGCCTTTTCACCCAAGTTATGTGATTCTTTCAATCCAGGTAACTGGTCTGGGTGGGGCTGGGGGTTGGTGCCTGAATTCCATGTGCACTTGTGCTGGTAGCCTGCCTACCTTACAGCAAAGATGCAAGCTACATTAATTGAGTGTAGACAGTTTTCTAATGTCTTCTCGCTATTCTCCACAAGTACTCAGAAGGACACATGCATCCTCCCACCATTCACACTGTTGCTCTGCTTTCTGCAGCACTTTTTCTTTTCACAAGTTCTAGAAAATCCCTAATGAGCAGTGAACACATACCCTTCATGACCCTCATTAGATCACACAAGTCAACTGCAGAGTCAGGAACAGAATCCTAGCGTCCCAAGTCCCTGTCTGGTGCCAACTTCCATTGAACTGCATGGCTGGGGGGAGTAGTAGCTACAGTTATGCAATTTACCACAGGCTTTTATTCCAACAGGCTTCCCTTCAGTTAAACAGTCAGGCGGAGAACCCTGGCCAAAGGGAGTGCTTACAGCTGGAGTGCTAGTCAGGGAAGAGAATTATGTGATGGATTAATGAATTTACTTTGTGTTAATTAAATGAGATTGCTCAGCAGAACAGTTTAACAATAAAATACACATTTTACCAATGCTGAGATGCTGTGTGTTGGATAACCTCTTAGTCTTGACAATAAAATATAATCTGTGATTTAAAGGCCCTTAGTAACTACCAATTAGCTGAAAATAAGTTTGGTAATCAATAAGCAAATCTAGGCATATCCTGCTGCATAGCAGACCATGAAAGAGTGATGGCTTTTATATGGCTGAAGTCCGCAGGGGAGAAAAGTTAGGGTTGGTGTAGTTCTCTACTTGAAACAGACATACCTCAGTTCCAAAACATGCAAGGATAACTTCTGTTGACAAACAAAAGTGAGCTACTTAAATATGAAAAAAGTAAAAAGCAACAAATAGTCTAGTGGCACCTTAAAGACTACAAAAACATGTAGATGTTTTGTTAGTCTTTAAGGTGCTACTAGACTATTTGTTATTTTTTATGTTTTTCCTGTTACAGACTAACTCAGCTACCCCTCTGAAGCTACTTAAATATGTTCTGCAAATTACACAATTCTGAATACACAACTGACCCTTTTTAACAAGTCAGTTCTGTTTTCTTAGAATTAAGGATGTTTACAAATCACTCATCCAATTACTGCAATTTTACAGCAGTACATTAAAAACAGGCCTCTGCACACTGACTGTATGGAAGTACACTCTCCTGAAGATCCATTATAGGCAAGAAGATGGATTGTTATTACAGCAATATACCTAACATAACTAAGCAATTCAGAAACTGCATTGTACTGACAGCAAAAATGTTAAGAGACCAGCGTAGGCAAGTCACAGTCGTTCTCGGTAAGTACACCAGTATGACCATTGCAAGATAGCAAGTGTCTCATGTCAGATACTTGTGCAAGAACATGATCTGATAAGTGCACACAGCAATTACTAACCATTTATACCAAGTTATAGTAAAAAAGTTTGAATTTGATCTTGTAAAATGTTAACATTCACATAGTAGTCAGGTATCATTCAGAAAGAAGGAAAATTTTTCCTTTTGAATAAAATCTACAAGAACCCATTCCAGATTCCTTACAGACAAATTGAGTATGCCTAAGGTCCTGATCCTGGATGTTGATCCATATGAGCAGATTCTGCTGCCACCTAACAGGCCACTGACTTCAGTGAGGCTCTGCATGGCCTGCCTGCCCCAAATGAGAACTTTCATGATTTAACTGAGTAGTAAATACACCACTGCCAACAGAAAATAACGTACATAAGGCTCTCTTGTGTTCCCCTCTTGGACTAGAGATAGTAGTGGTATGGATTGGAGAGAGGATGTCCTTCCAGGCCTATTAGTAGATCTCAGTCAGTTCTGTCACTTAATGCAATGGGCCCTATGCATTGGTCCTGGGTTGAGGACAACAGAAGTGAGTGCTGGACACTATTGCAAAGCAGGTGGAATTACTGGAGAACAGGTTGAGAGCAGTGTTTTGACTGCATAAATATGATGAGACAACAAACGGACTGCCATAGCAACACTCTTAAATGCAATGTTGAATTTGTTCATGCAGTCACTATTGCACATTTATTTCTTTTCTTTGTCTTTGTTTTCCAGATGCATTACTAGGACATAAAAGGTTGGGAGTGTATTCTGATTGTGTGATAATTTACATTCTTCTATTACCCTGTGGTGATTCACCTGCATGAACACAAAGGAGAGAAATTAATAGCTCAGCAGCCATAGCACATGCACACTCAACAATGCAGTTACATTAAGGGTAGCTCTGCTGAGGCAACAAATGAACAGCCATGGGAACCTTCAATATAATGCAGTATTGAGTGTATGCAAGCAGTGACTGCTGGACAATTTTTCTCCTCTCTCTCTGTTTTCAGTGAATCCTTATGACACTTCCAAAATAAGCCTCCATAAAGCAAAATTTTGAAGCTGTATTTTCTATCATGGCCTCTGCTGTTCTGGCTTTTTGTATGTGGGGCCAGGGAAGAGGCAGAATAGAAAGTCGCTGAGTACCAACTTAATTGCTTTCCCACCCCTTTTATCATTCCTTCCTACTCCCAAGATACTAAAAATTGAATGACTTCACCAGTGACAGAAACAGCTCTTCTAAGCTATGATTGACCATTGCTGGATGGGCAGGAAAATTGTGGGACACTAGGCCCTGGTCTACATGAGGGCTTTATTTCAAAATAACCCCCCGGTCCAATTTATAAGCAGAGCATCCACACAACCAAGAACGTTATTTTGAAATAATGGGCCATGGAATTCAAAATCTGTACTCCCGCTGTTCATCAGGAGTAACGCTAATTCCGAAATAGTTATTTCAAAATAATGGTAGTGTGGATGCTCCAGTGCCACTATTTCGAAATAATTACTCCCCAGAGTAATTCGAACTATTTACTCCCCAGTGCTTCCAGGGACTCTTAAGTCCAAGGTAGCGTATCCACAGTCTGAACCTGCCTCAGACTAATTTCGAGGCTTCCCTGTAGTGTGGACCATGCTAGTTTGAATTTGTTAAATTGGGAGTTAAGTCAAATTTAGTAATTTTGAAATACTTTCCTAGTGTAGACATGGCCTAGGACTGCACTTGGAAGGCCAATTGCTCTGGTGCAGCTATCATATTAGCACTTCTTGTGTATGGTAGCATTTTATTGGAAATTGCTCTCCCTGCACTATTTATTTAGCTTTGTAAGAGACATCACAATGAAGGTGTGAATGCCAGCAACAATGCGTAAGCATTTGTGTGTAACAAGCATTCCAGAGGGGATCACAATGCCAAAATTCTCTTCTTTAAGGATTAACAATGTAGGGGACTATTTATGTCTCAGTCTGCCAGTACATGCTGCCTAGTCTTGTAGCTAGAATAAACCCCGGGAGAAAAAAGTGATCTTACTGTGCTTCATGCTATATTAACTCAAATGTGTAGCCATCTATTTCATAATCAGGCTCTTTGTTTCTCAAGTTTGGAAAAGAAAAGACAAGGGACATGATAGCAGTTTTTGAGTACCTAAAAGGGTGTTTCAAGCAAGGAGAAACATTGTTTTTGATCTCTGATAATAGCACAAGAAGCAATGGGCTTAAATTGCAGCAAGGGCAGTTTAGGTTGGACATTAGGAAAAACTGCCTAACTGTCAGGGTGGTTAAACACTGGAATAAATTGCCTAGGGAGGTTGTGGAATCTCCATCTCTGGAGATATTTAATAGGAAGTTAGATAAACATGTATCAGGGCTGATCTAGATGGTGCTAGGTTCTGCCAAAAGGGCAGGCGACTGGACTTGATGACCTCTCAAGGTCCCTTCCAGTTCTAGTATTCTGTGATTCTATAATAGAGTGGCAAACACATTGAACTACTTGGTGAATATGGAAAAAATCATTATTCAGTTATACTGAAACTTGTTTTGACTGCTCCCTACCTGTAGCAGGGGCATCCTAATGCACATGCTAAGCGTGTGGCTGCTCAGTAGCCCCTACTTGGATCTTATTCTCTCATAGAATCATAGGGTTGGAAGAGAGACCTCAGGCGGGCATCCAGTCCAATCCCCTGCCCAAAGCAGGAAACTCCCTAAATCATCTCAGTGAGGGCTTTGTCAAGCCAGGACATGACTTGACTCCCTCAGAGAACTGATGGGCAGGATCCCTTGGGATGCTAACATGAGGGGGAAAGGAGAACTGGCAGTATTTTAAAGAAGACTTATTGACAGCACAGGAACAACCATCCCGATGCACAGTAAGAAAAGCAAATGTGGTAGGGGACCAGCTTGGGCTTAGCAGTGAAATCCTTGGTGAGCTTAAACACAGAAGGGAAGTTTATAAGAAGTGGAAACTTGGACAGATGACTAGGGAGGAGTATAAATATATTGCTCGAGCAAGCGGGGGAGTAATCAAGAAGGTGAAAGCACAATTGGAATTACGGCTAGCAAGGGATGTGAAGGGTAACAAGAAAGGTTTCTACATGCATGTTAGCAATAAGAGGGTGTTCAGGGAGGGTGTGGGATGAGGGAGGTAACCTAGTGACAGATGATGTGGGAAAAACTGAAATACTCAATATTTTTTTTTGCCTGTCTTCACAGAGCTATTGCTCCCAGACTACTGCACTAGACAATGCAGTATGGGAAGGAAGTGAGCACCCCTGGATGGAGAAAGAACAGGTTACAAACTATTTAGAAAAGCTAAACATACACAAATAAATGGGTCCGGATTTTAAAAAGGGAATTCTGTAATGGGGGGCCCAGAATTGGATACAATACTCCAGATATGGCCTCACCAGTGCCAAAAAAAGGGGAATAATCACTTCTCTAGATCTGCTGGCAATGCTCCTCCTAATGCAACCTAATATTCCATTCGTCTTCTTGGCTAAAAGGGCACACTGTTGACTCATATCCAGCTTCTCATCCACTGTAATCCCCAGAACCTTTTCTGCCAAATTGATGCTTAGCCAGTCAGTCCCCAGCCTGTAACAATGCTTGGGATTCTTCTGTCCCAACCATAGGACTCTGCACTTGTCTTTGATGAATCTCCTCAGATTTCTTTTGGCCCAATCCTCTAATATGTCTAGGTCACTCTGCACCCTATCTCTGCCCTCCAATGTATCTACCTCTCCCTGTAGCCTAGTGTCATCTGCAAACTTGCTGAGGGTGCAATCCATCCCCTCATCCAGGTCATTAATAAAGATGTTGAACAAAAAAAATCATTTTTCTTTGTCCCCCAAACAGCCTCTAGTCAGCACCCAGCTACTTTTAGGCTACGTTTACACTACAAGGCTTTTGCGCAAAAATGGCTGTTTTTGTGCAAAACCCGGCAGAGCATCCACACCTCAAGTGTGCTTTTGTGCAAGAAAATCAACAGAAGAGAGGGCTTTTTGTGGTAGAGTTATTCCTCTCCCCATGAGGAATAACTCCTTTTTGTGCTTCAGCTCTTACGCAAAAAAGCAAGTGTGGACGCTCTGCAGAGGTTTTTGCGCAAAAACTGGCCTCTAGGGAAAAACGGGTGGCCTCTTGGACACTCCCTCGCAGGCAATCACAACTCTCTTGTTCCTGTCTGCTGGCCCCTCTTAAAGGTGCAGGCACCCTGCACAGCCATTGTGGCAGGAAGCTTGCCCACAGCCAGCTGCTTTGCCACATGGCTCTCTGTCAGCACAAATGGCAGAGCAAGCAGGTGCCTGAGACCCCCTGGCCCTGCCAGGGAGCAGCCACAGGGCTCCCAGCTCTGCCCCCCAGGGGCAGCAAGCGCCACGCACCATCATGGTTGAGCGTAGAAATCACGACCCTCCTGGAATAGTAGGGTGAGGAGGAGTTGCTGAAAGAACGTAGGGCAAAGCGCAGGAACGGCAGCATATACTCCCGCATAGCCATGTCCCTGATGGAGCGAGGTCACATGGAGCAAAGGTGAAGAAGCTCCATCAGGGATATGTGAGGGTGATGGAGTGGAGGGGGCACTCAGGGGCAGGACCGCACATCTGCCCCTACTACAAGGAACTCCACCACATCCCTGGTGGGGGGACCCTCTTTCCCCTCCAACATGGTGGCCTCTGGGCTGGAGCCTGTCCCCGAGCCGGAGGAGATTGGGGGGGCAGGTCCAGCCCCTGACAGAGAAGGAGGATGATGGCCAGGACAGCAGGACCATCACCCTGTCCCTGGAGCCAATCCCTGCCAGCCTGGACATCTCCCAGGCCTCCGAGGAGGCTTGGGAGGGATCCTCAGGTATGTTGGTGCGCGCGCACACACACACACACACACACACACACACACAAACACACACACAGAGCGGGGGAGGTGGCTGCACAGGGGGCAGGGGGCACACTGTAGCACAGGCTGCTAGGCTGCTGCAGTCTGGGCATGTGCAACCACGTGCAGCGGGAGGGTGTGGCATGCGGCCACAGCAGCCAGCCCCTCAACATGCCTGGGAGCCTGCTGGCAGCCTCATGCCCCCAGGTGGGAGAGGGGGCATAACCAGCTGCAAGCAGGCTAGCGGCAAGGGTGCGGGCATCTACCCCATACACGCCCTGGAGCGCTGCAGCACACAGCACACGGGCATGCCTGCATGTGAGAGGAAGCAGCTATGCGCACACACATGACAGTGAGCTGCAGCTGTCTGTGCACCCCCCAAGGAGAGGCAGGCTGCACACGGCTCCTCTGCCTCTCATCGGGGATCCCACTCTGGACACACACTTCCCTTGCCTGCCTGGCCATGTGCGTGTATGCAGGGGAGGGGGCAAAGGGAGGCCATAGTGTGTGTGCATGGGGGGGAGAGGGAGTAGCACAGTCCTCTGGCCACCTCGGGGCCCCTGTGACAGAGGGGGTGTGCTGTGCAGCCCATACATGACCTTGCACCCGGGACATCCCCCTCCCGTGGGCTGTGGACTGGTGCGGTCTTCAATCACACAGGAGGGCACAGCCACAGGTAATGTGTGTGCAGGCTGGACTGACCACCCCTTCCTCTTGTGTTTTCTCCACAGCTGGACCAGCCAGGACAGAGGGCCATGCCATGCCACCGAAGCCACCTGCCACAGTACGGGGGAGTCGCAGATGAGCCAGGCCTGGGGAGGAGCTGATGCGCTAACATGTTCGGGTGAACACCGACCTCGAGTGGCGGCAGCAGGTGAGGAATTATCTAATGGTGCGCTGTGACACTATGTGTGGCATCCTGTCCCGCATGGGGGAACAGGCGTCTGCTGCTGCTGCTTCTTCCACCCTTCTGCCCCCACCCATACCCATGGCCCACCGGTCTGCCCACCTTGCCATGCCTCTCCTCCCTCCCCATGCCACGCCTCTGCTCCCTCCCTTCCCTTCCCTTCCCTTCCCCACAGCCATGTCTCCTCCCCCAGTCATGCCTACAGCCCCTCCTGCTGACCCTGGCCCTGCTCCAGCTGCCCCTCCTGCCCACCCCACTGGGGTCCCCAGACCCAACCAACCCCGACGCCATCCCTGCAGCCGAGGGCACTCAGCAAGCTGTCCCAACACTCCTCCCAGGCAGGATCCCCCCTTCAAGTTCAGACAGCCCTCCTCCCCCACCCACCCTCATTTGTTTAAAAAAAGGACTAATTTTGTTTGAAAACCAAGCAGGTATGTTTATTGGGCAGCCGGAGTAGGGGCAAGGGGAGGGGGTGAGACAGGGAAGGGAGAGAGAAGGAAGAGTGAAGGCCTTGTTGTGGGGGCCATGGGGAGATTTACAGTGGTTCCTGAGAGAACCTCCTCCTCAGGGACTCCTGGATGCGCACCTCGGCCTGGCAGGTGGCAGCTATCCAGGGTTGCTCAAAGCCCCATCCCTCACGGGCGGCCTCTGCCACCCACCCCGGGAGAAAGGCCTTCCCATTGTGCTCCACCAAGTTGTGGAACACACAGCAGGCCGTCGCCACCTCGGGGATGTTCTGCTCCCCGACGTCCAGGTGGGTGAGGAGGCAGCGGAACCGTCCCTTCAGACATCCGAAGGTGCACTCCACCTGGAGGCGGGCTTTGTTGAGGTGGGCATTAAAAATGTCCTTGGTGCGATCCAGCTGGCCAGCCAGGGCACGAGTGAGTATGCTGCATCCCTGACTACACACACTGGCATAGTCTGGTCGCCCACCGGAAACTCCCGGTGGAGGAAAAAGGTGCCCACCTCCAGCTGGGCACACAGGCCGGAGTTCCTAAAGACTTGGGCATCGTGAGCCTTGCCCAACCAAGCCACGTAAATGTTTGTGAAGTGGCCCCGGTGGTCCACCAGAGCCTGCAGGACTACGGAGAAGTAGCCCTTTCTGTTGACAAACTGGGCTGCTCAATGTTCTGGGGCCCGGATACGGATGTGAGTGCCATCGATTGCTCCTGCGCAGTTGGGGAGTCCCAGGACAGCAAAGCCACCCATGGTGGCCTCCAGGTCCTGAAATTGGATTACTCTGCACAGCAGCCGGGAGTTGATGGCCCGGACGACCTGCAGAAGGACAGACGGGAACACACAAAACAGCGAAATGAGAGAGGGGTTGTGTGCTCCCAGTGGGACATGGCCACCCCCCCTTATGGCCCCCAACCCTGCAGGAGTCCCCCTTCCATGAGCCCGTGCCCGCCCCCCCCCCCGACCAGGCCAGTGAGGGCGAGAAGGCACCAGCCCCTGGGGCCAGGCCTTTCCCCACCCCAGTCCACCACATACAGTGCCCAGCCCCCTTGTCCTGAGGATCCCCCTTATGCAACATTCCCTCTCCCCCCTTGCAGGGGCTGCATCCTGTGATCTCCTTACCTGCATCAGGACGGCCCTGACGGTTGACCTCCCCACCCCAAACTGGTGTGCCACCGAGCGGTAGCTGTCTGAGGTGGCCAGCTTCCACAGGGTGATGGTGACCCACTTCTGGAGTGGGATGGCGGGCCACAGGTGGGTGTCGCATTGTTGGAGGACGGGGGCAAGCCAGGCACAGAGCTCCTGGAAGATGGCCTTCTGCATGTGGAAGTTCTGCACCCATTGCTGGTAGTCCCACCGCTCCATGACTAGCCAGTCCCACTAGTCCAAGCTGGTCTCCAGCCTCCAGAATCTTCTGGGTATGGTGGGCTGGGGCAGCGAGAGTGGAGCACCCACAGCCAGACAGAGTCTGATCAAGAAGATCTCGGGGTCCACCTCCATCTGGAAGAGGACCCCTGCTTGAAGCAGGCACTGCAGGGAGTGCAGCATGGCCCTGGGGGTCCACTGTATGCCCAGGGGCAACTCTGGTTCCATAGCACGGGGCAGAGTAGTGGAAAGCTGTGTTGCCACCAAAAAGCAAAGGGCAAACACAGCAGGCACTGCTGAAGCTCTGCTTTGCCAAAGAGGCGAGCAAGCAGGCAGCAGAGACAGAGAAGTGGCTGTCCAAGGGGGTCCCTTTAAGCGCGTGTCTCTGGAGGGCTCTGGCAACAGCACTTGAGAGCAACTGATGACCTCTAGCCTCGCTAGAACTGGCTTTATGTGCAGGAGAGCATCCAATAGTGTGGACGCTGTCTTCGCAAAAGTGATGCACTTTGAGGTGTGGACGCGGTTTTGTGGGAGAAGTTTTTGTGCAGAAACTTTTGCGCAAAAGGGTTCTTCCGCAAAAACCCTGCAGTATAGATGAAGTCGAAGGCTACGTCTACACTGCTCAATCTCATGCAAGAACATATGCAAATGAGGTGTGGCAATGAATATTACCATGCCTCATCTGCATACTTAATGAGCCACCATTTTTGCGCAAGAGGCTTTTGCACAAAAAGGAGCAGTCTGCCTGAAGTATGCAGTCGGCTCATTAAGTATGCAAATGAGGTGCAGCAATATTCATCACCACGCCTCATTTGCATATGTTCTTGTGCAAGACTGGGCAATGTAGACATAGCCTTAGAGATCAGCTGAGCCCACAAGACTTAGAGCCCTGAGAATCCAATCAGTAGCTTTCTCTAGCAGCTCAATCTCAACCTACTTTATAGCTATGGACACAGACTTTGCTTTAAATAGTCTGCAAAAGTAGAGCCAACTGGTTTGGAGCTTGTATTCAGGCGGCTCCGAGTTGAACAGTTAGTTCAGTGACAAACCACACACAACAGGGTGTGATCCAAATCTATTCAATATAATCAGGCTCTTTGTTCCCTCAAGTTGCATCACCCAGGTTGCTCATTGTAATACTAGCCAATCCTCTGGGTTGTCCATTGAGGCTATGTCTACACTATGGCTTTTGCCAGAAGAGGCAATGCAAATGAAGCACTGATTAGCATTTTGTCACACTTCATTTGCATAATCTATTCCGAGCCATTTTTGCGCAAAGGGTTTTTGTGCAAAAACAAGCAGTGTGGCCATGTCCGTTTTGCGCAAACGGCTCAGACTAGATCATGCAAATGAAGCGCGCCAAAATGCTAATCTGAGCTTCATTTGCATTGCCTTTGGGCAAAAGCCATAGTGTAGACAAAGCCTGAGTGACCCTCTAGTATAGTATCTGCAAGTGCTATGGCATAGTCCCCCTCACAATCGGTATGTGGATCCCTGAGCAGGACAGAACCATTTGAAGGTGGAAAGGAAGCACAGAATAAGATGCAAGTACACAGAACACCACAGAAATTTTGCAGCTGCTCCAAGGAGATGGCTAATGATACATCAATTAAAAGTCTCTGCAGCACTTGCAGGGACGCAATGTACTGCGTATACCCAGAACACATTGGCTAACATGTAGTCACTGCACTGTTGAGACTTGCACCACAGCAGTCAAGCGTGAAGCATCTCACATTTCCTCTGGAGCAGGGCTACTCAACGTGCGGCCCATGGGCTGCATGCAGCCCCTTTCCATGCGGCCCGCGGCGCCTTGAGCTGCTTCCCTGGCCGCCTGCCTGCCTGCTACTGGCTGGTGCGGGGGCTTGCAAGAGGCAGCAGAGCCTCCCCAGAAGCAGAACTGTGTGGCGCATAAGGAGGAGCTGCTGGCCAGCAAGGGTGGCAAGAGGCGGTGGAGCCTCCCCAGAAGCAGAGCCACACGGCACGGCTCTGATAAAAGCTGTGCCTGTGCATGAGCAGGAGCTGCCAGCCAGCGGGAGGCAGGGGGTGGCAACAGGTGGCAGAGCCTCCCCACAAGTGCGGTCATATGGATGGAAATTGGGTAAATATTGGATTTTGTTAATATCAGCAGGACTGACTTAAATGGGGCCTGTGTTGTGTAGTCTTGCCCATCAGTGTGAAAGATGCTATTTGCATAAATATTTGCATATATATGCGGCCGCACTTAAGTTGCGGCCTTCGGCATGTGCTGTGGGTATCATTGTGGCCCCTGGGACTTCCAAAGTTGAGTAGCCCTGCTCTGGAGTGACAGTAGTAGCTACCTGCTGCAGATTTAGTAGGCTGTTCCCCTCACTATAGTGTAAGTCTCCTGGTTGCCACACATTTTACAGAGCAGTGTAAATTAAAATTAGTACATTCAGCAGGCACTATTGGGTGTTTCTCCCTCAATACATGTGTATAACAGACCTCCTTTCTACATTGTTTCCTTAGCACTAATACCTAAATACACAACATGCAGCACTGTATTGGCATGTGGATGTCATTGTCAGTACAGCTGCCCCCTTACATAATCCACATTCATCCTGAACTGGGAAGGACTCCCAACCGAGCTCTCACCCCACAGCATGTGCTTTTGCTTAAGTCTCCTGCATCTGCTCTATTTAATTGTAATTCAGCCATTTAGCATACCGTTGCACCTTCTAGTGGAGGAAATTAGAAGTGCCACATCAAAAATATATTCTCAAATGCTTGATGTATTCAAGGACAGCAAGGTTTGAATTACTTCCCCAAATTCTCTAGCACCGCAGCTAGAAAGTGTTCCAGTTGCCATGATTACACTACTTCCCTGCACAAATGTACTAAGGTGCCAGAGGTGCAGAAGAAGTATGCAAAGCTGAGGACCTCTTTTGCCTTATGCAAAAGATTTGATTTAGTTGGGGTTGGCCCTGCTTTAGGCAGGGGGCTGGACTTGATGACCTCCTGAGGTCTCTTCCAGCCCTATGATTCTGTGA
Organism: Rafetus swinhoei; assembly: GCA_019425775.1. Classification (NCBI taxonomy): domain Eukaryota; kingdom Metazoa; phylum Chordata; order Testudines; family Trionychidae; genus Rafetus; species Rafetus swinhoei. Next base: position 8,975,160 of record CM033438.1, read on the forward strand.
TATTGTATGACAGGAATTCACAGGCTTTGTGAAAGTTAGATTTTTATTCATGTATTTAGGCAAAGCCACATACTACAAGGTAGAAGACTACACACTGGCAGAGCCAAAGTGAAGTGATGGCATCCTGCTCCTGCTCCATCAAGTCACCTGGAAAGCAATAATCAGGACACACAGATGAGCATAAGAACAGTTCAAAAGGCTTCACATATGGACAGGTCAGAGCTGTGCAGAGTGCACTACAAGGAGCTAAGAAAAGTTAGGAAGTTCATTCACCTTGGGATTATGTTTGCAAATCATTGTGATTGCTTACTGAAGCTGATGCAAGATTTGAAGAAAGATCAGATAGAGCAAGTTTCACAGGAGGTGAAGTTCTGATGAGCAGCTGACCACAATTACAAAAGAATTCTAAGATTACAAGTACATACTCTGTACCAAAATGGCCCATTAGTTTATCAGTCTGTAAACTAAGATAGACTAGAAACTCTCAGCATATTTGTGCACAAATACGGATTGTGTGGCTCAAGATGATGCTAGCCTAGATGAGTGCCAAAGAATGGCTGGACATAGACAACTTCAAAGCAAAGGTACAAATGCACCGCTCCCTTACTCTGGCTGATGAGAAATATTTCTGAGTGTTGACCAGGTGAGCTATACAGGCACAATGCTACAGAAACCTTATATATATACACATTGACCTACCCAACAAAGCCCTGTAAGTATTTTATTCATATTGAAGTCTCTTATGTTAGTAACTGGCTACTGAAATATTACATTAACAGATGGAGAAATTTTATATCAATTTACAATAAGAATCTAAAAGGGATAGCACTTTCCTTATTAAATGCCTTCATCTTCCCATCTGCTGTACATGCATACAGATTTGTTATTTTAAAGTTGCTGACTTCCAATAGCAGCCTCTAAACTACAGCTTTTAAGTAGTTGTACTACACTGTATGCTGAACGGAGGGAAAGATGTCTTATACATGTTTCTTATATAGTACTTTATCATGCCCAATACTCTTCAATTACATAACCAGTTGTAGCTTCACTTTGGAAATGAAGAGTGTTTCTAAACCTATATCTTTCACCAATTTAGAACCCAAACCTTCCCACAACCTTATCAAATGTTGGAAGCGTATCTTTGATTATTAAAAAAATGCATTTACTGCTGCTATTAATAAAATGTTTGAGATCTACTTTATGCAGAAGCCACATTGCTTGAAATATGTTTTGCTCCACAAACAGAAAAGAAGGATGTTGGTTTGTACACTAGGGAAGAGCAGTATTTGCCAGATCAAAAGAATGCCTTTTAAAGCAAGAAAAATGAACAGAGCACATTAATCCATATAAATAGCAGGCAAGTATAGCATTAACTGCTGTCTCAGATTCCATTACTCTGCCCTCGCCTGGTCAACTGGAAGTCCACAGTCTTGTACTTTATTAGCCCTAATTTGTAGGTTTAAATTCCCATGCTTGTAACTAGAGTTCTGGATAGACATTTGTAGCTACATCTGAATTAACAGTTACCCAGGAGTAGAATAATCAGCTGGTTTCCAATCAGAAGAGTTTTGCTATCTTTATACCACAGAGCACCTAGACAAGAAAGTGTGTTAGCTGTTAGTCAGGGACAGCATCATGCATTAATCACAACACATTTAAGAGAGTCAAAAGCCATTTTGCAGTTAGCTGTTTCTAGATTTTAGAAGTATTATTCAGTTTTAACTGGAACTTAGTTGCAGACTTACTAGAGAGGAAGTTGAGGGGACTTGACTCACAGGCAACGTAGGGGCAGCATGTGTGTCCCTACGTCATTCAGGCACTTTTGAAAATCCCACTGTGCTTCCACTATTCAGAACTGCCACACACATGCCTAGTGACACAGATGAAAAAATTATTTGAGTGATAACACTTTCCTCTCGGTCTACATTGGACTGTTGTCAGACGGATGTGTCAGGTCTCATCACTATTATAGTCATACTGGGAGATATATTTATTTGGAACACTGAAGTTGTACCTGGTTGTACATTTTCTGATTAATACCAGACTCTCCAAAAACCCAGGTTATTTACAAGAAAAATGGAAAGAGGGACAGGTAGCCCAACAGATGGTCCTTACAGCATAGGGAAATTCTTTATTTGCTGAAACTGCTATGAAGCTCAGTGAAAAAGTAGACAGCTTAAATCAGCTGCTTCCTTGATTTATTGTAGGAAAATATGGCAAGCACTCTGCAGCATATCAACTTAATTTTATTGCCCTCTGGAAGAATATCCATTTTTGGATGTATTCTGTATATATAACTTATCTGGCATTTGCACAAATAAAGTAATCAATATTACATTATGATGAAAAAAGACCACTAATCATTCAGTCTTAACACTAGTTTTGAGGAGTCCCTTTTCTTAAAGATTCATCATTTAATGCTTTGCCTGGAAGGGAAGGTAATTCACCTTCCTATTCCACTGCCAAGTGGCCATCTGTCACTTTCTCACTCGGAGAAAACAGTACTCCCCAATTCTCCTCCTTCTTCAACAAAATGATTGCCTCTAATTAATGCCACCTTTTATTGGGAGGCAAGGACGTTACTGGGGTCAAAGCAGCCAGTAACTGACCAAACAAAAGGGTCAACTGATTGCTTAGCCTTAGTTTTCAACTTGTAGCCCAATCAGCATAGAGCTGCAGCCCATGTGACATCCTCAGGGCAATACAGGTAGTGTTGAATGAAGCCCAGGATAGTAAATAGGTTGTGAACCACTGCTCTAGATTAAGGAACACTCAAACCTGCCTACCAACACAGACTCTACTGGTTTGTATCACCAGCCTCAAAGTGAATCACGTGCCCAGTGGCAATTAAGCCTTGAAAAAGCAGCAGGAGTTTCCCTTAGGGGAGTGCTGATAAGGCTAACTGTTGGCATGTGTGCTCTGTCTGCCTCAGATGATTTAAATACCCAGTTCATCAACTGGACAAACACCTGTTAATTTGTTCCAGGTTTCCTTCACTTGTGTTGCTTACTATGGGTATGTCCACTAGGGATGTTAGAATGCTTTTACGTACCCATATATGTGCTGAAAATTTCAGTGGTTACACTGTTACACAGGCAGCTCCCTGGGAGCCAATGTGCACAGGGAGTTGGCTTTTAAGCTGGTTCCCCCCAAAATACCAGCGCCCGCCTGTCCCCCCAGGCTGCTGCTTCTGATACAGAAGCAGCAATGCAAGGGGAGCAGGCAGTTCTCTGGGAGCTGGTATGTGCAGGGAGCATGTTTAAAAAGCTGGCTTCCTGTGAGTACAGGGAACCTGCATGTAACTGTGAACGTTAACTGATGAGACTAGGCTCATTGGTTAACCGTATACACAGTTACACTTTCACATCCCTAATGCCTGCACTAGGGATATAAGCGACTAGTCCCTCAACTAGTCACTTTCCCCCTTGCTGCCTTTATCAGAGGCAAGGGGGAAGGGGGTTGGGAGGGGAAGCAGAAACCAGTGCTGGGGGGAGCCATCTTAAAAGTCAGTTCCCCCCCAGCACCGGCTCCATGGTGGGCGGGGGGTAGTGGGGACCAGGGTAGCTGAATCCCAGCTAGCACCCAGTCCTAGATGCTGCACCTCTGCTTTTTAAATGTATTAAGAGCCTGCCAGCTCTTAATGTATTTAAAAGGCTGGTGCGCAGCAGGGTGGACCTGGCATGAGCCGGGAATCAGCTGTCGTGGCTCATGCTGGGTCCCTCCTATTGTGCTTTAGCCTTTTAAATGTATTAAGAGCCTCTTTTAAAAGGCAGAGCCACGGCGGGGTTAACTCCCGAGCCAAGAGCTAACCCCACTGCGGCTCTCCTGCTTATCGACTAATCAATGGAAAATCCATCAACTAGTCGATTGATTAAACTAAATTTAACAACCCTAGTTTACACAGCGTTATCTATGAGTGTCCCCACTCAGAACTGATCATTCTGGAACGTGAATGAGTTATTTCTATCTATCTTAATTTACAGTGGTTCAACAATAGAGAAAAAAGGTATTCCTGTTCTGGAATAAAAGTCTTCACATACCGAGTTAGTCAAGAATGACTGTGCTTTAAATTCACATTCTCTTTTCATCCATGTTATCTTTCAAACACAGATTAGCCTGAGATCTCATTGGTTGTGCCTCTATCTGGCTAAAGAACAGTCTTAAGGGAAGAGAGGTAGCATCACTGTGCATGTCAGCTAAAAGGAGGGCTGGAGGTTAGTGGGAAATTTAACTCCCATGAATGAAAGTACAACTAGACTAGAAAAGCAGGAAACATTCTACTGGGCTTTCCTTCTACTAGCCAGTTGCAAAAGAGGATTGTTTTACATTAGCCTTACCCAGAATTCAGGAAGGACTTTGAAATGAGGATGTTAGATATCATGTATTTTAGTAATCGTGTAGCTGCAGCAATTTTTAGCAATTACATTATTAAAATACTCCCGGGGTTAGGCCAGCAGCCAGTGCACTCCCAGCCCCACTCCTGGAGACCCCTGCCACACCGTGTTGCTGCTGGTGTATCGGACTTAATCCAAATGACTACATGCAACCCACCCTCCTTGCTGCCTCTGTATCAAAGGCAGCAAGTTGGGGAGAGGGGGAAGGAGGAGGTGGGAGCTGGTGCCCCTGGGGAGCCAGCTTTTAAACCAGCTCCTTGCGCATACCGGTTCCCACAGAGCTATCTATCCCCACCTCCGCTACCTCCTGCAGAGACAGCATCACAGGGAGCTTTTAAGCTAGCTCCCCACAAGCACCGGATCCCACAGAGCCATCTGCCCTCCAATCTGCATGCTGCTGCCTCTGATAGGCAGCAGTGAGGGGGACAGGTGGAGCCAATCCACAATGAGAGCTGGTGTTAAAAAAAACAAAAACAAAAACAAAAAACCCCCCAGCTCCCCACACAGTTCAGATCCCGCCTGCTGCCTTGCACTGCTGCCGCTGATACAGAGGCAGCAGTGGGAGGGGGGTGAAGGGCAGGCAGGATGCCAGAGCAGCCTCTGTCTGCAGGGAGTTTGAGGGCCCCCCATGGACAGGGGCTGGCGCTAACCCATAGTGCAAGGCAGCAGGCGGGATCTGATCTGTGTGGAGAGCCTGGGTTTTTTTGTTTTTGTTTTTTTAACAGAGGCAGCAGTTAAAACTGAAACAGCGGCAGCAGTGCGGGGGCAGGTGGCTCTGCAGAATCAGAGCTTTTAAAAGCTGGCTCCCCACTGCGCTGACTCTGTTGGAGGTAGCAAGGGTGGGCAGGCGGCTCCGCAGGAGCTGATACATGTGGAGCTTCCGTGTGTACTGTTTCCAACCTACCCCCCTCACTGCTGTCTATCAGAGGCAGCAGCGTGGGGGTTGGAGGGCAGGTGGGATCTGGTGCTTGTCGGGAGCTGGCTTAAAAGCTGGCTCCCGCCTGCCCCCTGCGATGCTGTCTCTGCAGAAGGTAGTGGAGGTGGGAACAAGTAGCTCTGCAGGAACCGGCATGTACAGTGCTGGCTTAAAAGCTGGCTCACCAGGGGCACTGGTTCCTGCCTCCCTCCCTTTGCTGCCTTTGATACAGAGGCAGCAAGGGGGGCGGGGTTGTGTGTAGTTGTTTGGATTAACTGAAAAGCCTAGGCTTATTGGTTAATAGTTTCAACAGCTATACGCTAATATCCCTACTTTTAAGGGTTAAACCAAGAGACCAAAGGCCTCCCAGTTGGCTTTCTGGGGGTTCTCAAGGAGGCACATTCACATGTCCTCTAATAGCATTTGAGCAGCAGTGTCTCCTTACCCCTTTTTTCTGGTTCTCTCTTTCAAAGTGTGTGGGTCTGATGCCAAAGACTAAACTTAGACAGTCAGCAGCTACAATGACTTTTGCACTTCTCCCAAGAAACCTTCAGTGATGATTCAGAGCTACAGTCTAATTTTCTTTTAATCATATTAAAATTCAGGCCTCCATTCAGTAAACTGGGATGTTGTCTGCTTAAACTCCCACGAAGCAGGGACCATGTATGTACTGTACATGGTTAACGATATTATCAACTCTCAAAAAGCTAGTGTTCTGCTTATTATGTTGGCTATAATGGAGTACAAAGCAAGAGTCAGGCTCTATATATATTGGCACTCTTAAAATATGGCTCATGCTAACACTGTTACATTGCTTCCAGTCGAGCCTATGCTGGCTTTCTGGAAACATTGCACTAACTTCCAGGGGAAAGTATAAATCTCCAAACAAACCTTGGTAATCATCAGGTTCCTCCATTAAATCCCTACTGAGACAAATGGGGATAATTCACTCTTCCCTATTGGTCTGCAGATCCAGTTAAGACAGCACCAAACAGGGACAGGCAGAAAGCAAACACACATTTTTAAAATTAAATCTTAAATTTAACTTAAATAGGCAGGGATTAAATTCTATGTAAGAGAACCCAAATCCACAGATTTACATTGCTACCTTGAAATCAGCAGTGTTAAAAAAAACAAAACACAAAATGTGATCTACAAATACTAGTTTTTATTTTTAAACCTGTAGTGCTTGATTGGGAGGTAATGGCTCTTTCGATTTGGTGTTAAGTCCCATTATGTATAACCTCTCAGAGTTTTAAAATTCAGAACAGAGATTAATACGAATAGAGGAACTGTGACTACATAAGAACATAAGAACATAAGAACATAAGAACGGCCGTACCGGGTCAGACCAAAGGTCCATCTAGCCCAGTATCCTGTCTGCCGACAGTGGCCAGCACCAGGTGCCCCAGAGGGGTGGACCAAGACAATGATCAAGCGCTTTGTCTCCTGCCATCCTCTCTCCAGCCTCTGTCAAACAGAGGCCAAGGACACCATTTTATCCCCTGGCTAATAGCCTTTTATGGACCTAACCTCCATGAAATTATCTAGCTTCTCTTTAAACTCTGTTATAGTCCTAGCCTTCACAGCCTCCTCTGGCAAGGAGTTCCACATGCTGACTACACGCTGTGTGAAGAAGAACTTTCTTTATTAGTTTTAAACCTGCTACCCATTAATTTCATTTGGTGTCCTCTAGTTCTTCTATTTAGGAACTAATAAATAACTTTTCTTTATCCGCCTCCACACCACTCATGATTTTATACACCTCTATCATATCCCCTCAGTCTCCTCTTTCTAAACTGAAAAGTCCCAGTCGCTTTAACCTCTCCTCATATGGGACCCGTTCCAAACCCCTAATCATTTTAGTTGCCCTTTTCTGAACCCTTTCCAAGGCCAAAATATCTTTTTGAGGTGAGGAGACCACATCTGTACACAGTATTCAAGATGTGGGCGTACTCATAGTTTTATACAGGGGCAGTAAGATATTCTGGTCTTATTTTCTATCCCTTTCTTAATAATACCTAGCATCCTATTTGCCTTTTGACCGCGCTGCACACTGTGTGGAAGTTTTCAGAGAACTGTCCACGATAACTCCAAGATCTCTTTCCTGATTTGTCGTAGCTAAATTAGCCCCCATCATACTGTACGATAGTTGGGGTTATTTTTCCCAATGTGCATTACTTTACACTTATCCACATTAAATTTCATTTGCCATTTTGTTGCCCAATCACTCAGTTTGGTGAGATCTTCTTGGAGTCCTCAGTCTGCTTCTGTCTTGACTATCCTAAACAGTTTGGTATCATCCGCAAACTTTACCACCTCACTGCTTACCCCTTTCTCCAGATCATTTATGAATAAGTTGAACAGGATTGGTCCTAGGACTGACCCTTTGGGACACCACTAGTTACCCCTCTCCATTCTGAAAATTTACCATTTATTCCTACCCTTTGTTTCCTGTCTTTAACCAGTTCTCAATCCAAGAAAGGACCTTCCTCTTATCCCATGGCCATGTAATTTACACAAGAGCCTTTGGTGAGGGACCTTGTCAAAGGCTTTCTGGAAATCTAAGTATACTATATCTACTGGATCCCCTTGTCCGCATGTTTGTTAACCCCTTCAAAGAACTCTAATAGATTAGTAAGACAGGATTTCCTTTACAGAACCTATGTTGACTTTTTGTCCAACAAATTATGTTCTTCTACATGCTTCACAATTTTATTCTTTACTATTGTTTCGACTAATTTGCCCGGTACTGAAGTTAGACTTACCGTCTGTAATTGCCCGGATCGCCCTAGAGCCCTTTTTAAATATTGGTGTCACGTTGGCTACCTTCCAGTCATTAGGTACGGAAGCCGATTTAAGGGATAGGTTACAAACCACAGATAATAGTTCAGCAATTTCCCATTTGAGTTCTTTTAGAACCCTTGGATGAATGCCATCCGGTCCCGGAGATTTGTTAACATTAAGTTTTTCTATTTGTTCCAAAACCTCCTCTAATGACACTTCAATCCGGGACAGTTCCTCAGATTCATTACCCACAAAGGACGGTGCAGATTTGGGAATCTCCCAACATCCTCAGCCGTGAAGACTGAAGCAAAGAAATCATTTAGTTTCTCCGCAATGGCTTTATCGCCCTTGATTGCGCCTTTATAGTTCGATCGCCTAGGGGACCCACAGGTTTTTAGCAGGCTTCCTGCTTCTAATGTACTTAAAAACATTTTGTTATTTCTTTTGAGTTTTTGGCTAGCTGTTCCTCAAAATCTTTTTTGCTTTTCTTATTACATTTTACACTTGATTTGACAGTGTTTATGTTCCTTTCTATTTATCTCACTAGGATTGGACTTCCACTTCTTAAAAGATGCCTTTTGTCCTCACTGCTTCTTTTACATGGTGGTTAAGCCACGTGACTCTTTTTAGGTCTCTTGCTATGTTTTTTAATTTGGGGTATACATTTAAGTTGGGCCTCTATTATGGTGTCTTTAAAAGTTTCCATGCAGCTTGCAGGGATTTGGCTCTAGTCACTGTGCCTTTTAATTTCTGTTTAACTAACCTCCTCATTTTTGTGTAATTCCCTTTTGAAATTAAATGCCAGGGTGCTGGTCTGCTGAGGTGTTCTTCCCACCACAGGAATGTTGAATGTTATTATATTATGGTCACTATTCCCAAGCGGTCCTGTAACGGTTATTTCCTGGACCTGATCCTGCGCTCCACTCAGGACTAAATCGAGAATTGCCTCTCCCCTTGTGGGTTCCTGCACTAGCTGCTCCAAGAAGCAGTCATTTAAGCCATTGAGAAATTTTATCTCCGCTTCTCTTCCTGAGGTGACATGCATCCAGTCAATATGGGGGTAATTAATATGGGACTACTCATACATTTTTCCTTTACTTATACTGGAAAGATTTTGTATGCAGTATCATACATGACCATCAAAATGCTGCAAGAATGCTCACACCTGCTACTGCACGGGGCAGACTCTAGAAAGGAGTCTGCATGAGATTATTCTAGGGCAAGAGATCAGGCCGGCTGGTACAAGGTTGTGTCAACAAGGACCCAACCACACAGCAGCCTTTTCCCAGACCCTGTGCGCTCTACAAAGCCTGCCAAATGCCTATGCTTTTGTACAATTGCCTGTTGCCATGGAAGAAATAGCAAATCCTAAGTCAAACTTTAATTAAATGGTTAAAGAGTTACCTCAAATGAGCTGCAGCACCAGAAATGGGTTTGTTGCACCTTAGTCCCAATACAATTCAGGATGGAGGTGGAAATGGTTTCTTTATTTAGGCAATGGACCTGGCAAGAAATTCTGAGACACATAATGATCAGAGATCAAAATCAGAAGGGGGCAGAAGAGAGAGTCACAGTAGGTAGACAATAAACCTCTCTCATTGCCTGTTACAGCAAGTCAACTTTCATCTCTACTCCACTTACCTCTGTGCTTTAAAAGCCACCATGCAGTAGACCAGGCCTAGGCAAAATATACCCCACAGACCGGATCTGGCCTGTGGACACAGCAGGGAGCCTCAGGCAGGCTCTCTGCCTGCCCCCCATACTCCACTGAGAAAAGCAGCTGCTGCAGTAAGAACAGCTAAGAGCCCTGAGCGAGGGGAGAGAGGCTTCACATGCTGCTCCCACGGCCAGAACAGTCCCATTAGCTGGTTTCTGGCCAATGTCAACATTGTAAACAGGCAGCTTGCAAAGCACCCTCCTCTCAGGCTTGTACCTATTCAAAGACCACATGGGCCCTGCAGCCAGTGAATCTGCCTGATAAGGCTGCTGGCTAGGAATCAACAGGTAAGTCTCCTGGCCAAAGCCTGCCTCTGGCACTCCAACCTTCTACCCCCACCTCCACCCCACATAACCCAAACCCCTGCACTCATATCCTCTCCTAGATCCTGTACCTCAAAGCCCTGTCCCAGGGCACAACCCAACCACCTGTACCCTAGTCCCCTGTCCCAGGTCACAATTGCCTTTCACCCAAGCTCACTCCCAGGCCCCACACCCTCTCCTACACGTCAATCCCTTACCATAAGCTCCCTTCTGCACCCAACCACCATCCCAAACCCTGCACCCCCTCCATTAATATCATGGAAGAGGGCAACCCTTGACCATTTACCAAATTCCTGGAGTGCCCCAAACTCTACTGCCCACCCCTGCTGTCGACACAACATGGCATACTATACTGGATACTATAAACCAGCTAAATCAATGAAAGAAAACTAAGTTCCAGCATAAACTATCAGCAGGGGCAGTGTTACATATGGGGCCACTGGCTCAGTAAGATCCTAGACTCAGTAACAGGTATCCCTGCTTCCTATTTCCATCCCTCTTGCTGACCCCCATAACATATTCCCATCTGCATTTCCTCTGATCCCCCTTTCTGCTCCCACTATACCCCCAGCCCCTATCCTCACAATTCACCCTCCCTACTTGCACCCCACTCCCTCACTGCCCCAACAATTCACCCTGCCCACATGCGTCTCATCCACTCACTACCACGATTCACCCTCCGCACGCGCCCACCCCCTCACTGCCCCAACGATTCACCCTCCCCACGTGCGCCCCAGCCCTCACTGCCCCCAACGATTCACCCTCCCACGTGCGCCCCACCCCTCACTGCCCCAACGATTCACCCTCCCCACGTGCGCCCCAGCCCCTCACTGCCCTTAACGATTCACCCTCCCTACGTCCGCCCCAGCCCCTCACTGCCCTTAACGATTCACCCTCCCTACGTCCGCCCCAGCCCCTCACTGCCCCAACGATTCACCCTCCCCACGTGCGCCCCAGCCCCTCACTGCCCTTAACGATTCACCCTCCCCACGTGCGCCCCAGCCCCTCACTGCCCCCAACGATTCACCCTCCCCACGTGCGCCCCAGCCCCTCACTGCCCTTAACGATTCACCCTCCCCGTGCGCCCCAGCCCCTCACTGCCCTTAACGATTCACCCTCCCCACGTGCGCCCCAGCCCCTCACTGCCCCCAACGATTCACCCTCCCCACGTGCGCCCCAGCCCCTCACTGCCCTTAACGATTCACCCTCCCCACGTGCGCCCCAGCCCCTCACTGCCCTTAACGATTCACCCTCCCCACGTGCGCCCCAGCCCTCACTGCCCCCAACGATTCACCCTCCCACGTGCGCCCCAGCCCCTCACTGCCCCCAACGATTCACCCTCCCCACGTGCGCCCCAGCCCCTCACTGCCCTTAACGATTCACCCTCCCTACGTCCGCCCCAGCCCCTCACTGCCACAACGATTCCCGCCCCGCTCATTGCCCCCACGGCATCTCTCCCTCGCCCCCTATGCACCCTGCCCGCCTACACGCGGCCCAGGGAGAAGCAGGATCTGACCCGCCAATCGCGCTCGGTCGCCGCAAACCGGAAGGCCAAGGCGAGGAAACGATAGAAAAAGCGGAGCCGGCGGCTAGAAGGGCGCTGCTGAGGAAGTTGCCCAAGAGCGACCCACGGAAGTTGCGATCCTCCCAGCCGCCTTAAAGGGCCAGCAGCAGCCCCAGCCGGGCTACTCCACGGTTGCGTTGGAGCCAGGGGGCACGTGACCCTGTTGTGGACCCCGGGCCGCGGCGCTGCGGGAAGCTGGGAGTGCAGGGACCCGGGTGTTAGCCTGGGTGGGCGGAGCTTCGGGAAGGGGCGGCCAATGAAAACGGGCGGAGAATGATGGTGGGAATTACCTGGAATTACCGGGAGGCGGCCCCTGGGCAGCCCTGGGAAGGGCTGGAAGTGGGGTGATGCAAGGGGCATCCTGCCCCCCAGAACACCGCAAGGGGAGCAGTGTGGAGTACTGCTGAGAGTGGAGTAGCCAACCCTCAGCGTTGGCCTGAAGTCTAGCAGTCTTGACATCCCAGTGATTATTGAAACCAACCCTGGAGATTGTCATAGGGTAACATTGTCTCATGTCGCAGAAAAAATCTCCTGGACTATCTAAGAGCAGGCTGGGTCTGGCCCCACCAGCCTGGCATCTACCATCTGCAAGGAGAATGGGACCTTGGGCAAGTCGTTTCTGCTCCCTGGTGCAGTGTTCCCACTGGGAGCAGGAGGATAATGTTAGGGTCACCTAGTCACAGTTGCAAGGTTACACTGTGACCTGGTGGCCATCCAGAGCTTTCCAGTAACAGCCAGCACAAGAATTCTGACCCTCCTGCTCCAAAAGGAGACCCATTTAGCAGAATAGGGCCTATGAAACAGCTGAGGTGTTCTGAGTGTACACAGTAGAGAGCAGTGATGCAGTTATTAGACAAACTTAACAATGAATAGTCTAGCAACACCTTAAAGACTAACAAAACATGTAGATGGTATTACTAGCCATGGGTTGTGCCCATACCATCTAAAAGTTTTGTTAGTCTTTAAGGTGCTGCTTAAAGACATTGTTTTTTAAGTTTTTCCAGTTACAGACTAACTTGGTTATCCCTCTGAAGTTATTATAACACCCTCCTACACGCCCATCTCCCAGGAGTGTTATAGGACAATACATTAATAACAGTTATATTAATAAACAGTTATATTAATAATACTTTCAATTTCAATGACACTTTCCATCATAGCAGTCAAGTAAATTATGAAGTCACATGCCTCACTTTATTAGAATCCTCTGATTGTACCATGCACTCCTGATATTTTATAACACTGCATCAAATGAACTCTTATTGCAACTCCACTGAAGCCATGACAATTCAGTGGAATTATATGCATGGTGAATTTTGCCACCTCCTGTAACAGCAACTTTGGTGAATGAATTGTGAGTGGCCTTTGTTTCATTTTTACCAGTTTCCATATGCAATGAATAAAATCAGACACAGGCTACAGCAGCTTTGGGATGTGTCATTCCATTGTTAGAGGCTTGGTCCTGTAGATAGTTACTGTTAGGCATGGTCCTATAGAGGTCAATGAGATTTCTAATATTCACTATGGATGTTAGGTTTTGCAGAATTGAGACTTATATTTATGCAGCTATGGCTAAGGTAAAAGCTGGTAGCCAGCTAGAAAAAGGCATCAGGGCATACAAAAGAGGGAGCTGAAATTTGTCCATGGATACAAGGGTGAACCACACAGTAGCACAACAATTTCTAAGCTGAACTGATGCTTCCTCTCCCAGTCTGCAGAGTCTGACTTCAAAGTATTAATGCTGAAGAGTCTGACTTCAAAGTATTAATGCTGAACACATTTGTAGACTTTTCCCTAAAAATTAATTTGACCTGAGGTCAAACACAAGTGAGTTCAATGGCAATCAGAATTATGCAGTACATATGTTCAAATTAACATCAAGTTGACTAAGCCCTTGTTAATAAGAAATACTGCATAGCTGGAGTTTTTTTCTTTATATTTGTATCTTTAAGGTTTGTATGGGGAGAGGTGACACACAACATTCCCTACATTTCTCTCACACAGGTATGGGGGTGAACAACCGACCTGACCCAAAAATCCCTGCCTAGAGCTCTCTGTGCTCCATGTCTGGCTGGGTCCCTGGGATGGATCTGTCTCTCCTGGTACCTGGCATTGCATCTTCTTAAGGCAACTATGTGGGTTACCCCTCCCCAGATTTGTGTCAGGGTTCACATCAGAACGTGGCAAGCAGTATCCTTTTTGTACTGTGCGGGAGGAAAGGGATGGGAGCTGCTTCTAGTGGAATGGGGATGAGGGTAGGGATGACCTGGCCTGTGTTTTTCCATAGGTCATCTCCTCTCTCCAACCCCCCTGTTCCACTACGGCTAGAAGCAGCTTGTCCCTTCTTGCCCGCAGAATGTAGTATGCCAGCTAAAATCTTCAAGCTGCTGCTGGCCACCAACAGAATCGAGCCACCTCCTGTCCCCTGGCTACAGTACAGACAGGAAGGGATTAAGCCCTAAGGATGCATTGAGCACCAAGGCTCAGGACACCTGACTGTAGGAGCTTCAGTCAATCCAGCCACAGAGGTGGCTTAGCATGGGAGGGTGGCTATGGGAAAAAGCAGCCAGTGCCACACTCTCTGTGGGCAGGACCTAGAGAAGGGATGTGAACGATTAGTCAACTATCCGATAAGCAAATGCTTATTGGATGGTCGAGTCGACTAGTTGCTTTCCCCCGCCCCTTGCTGCCTCTATCAGAAAGAGCCAGCAAGGAGGTGGGGGAGAGGAGGGAGTACTTCCAAGCGGCAGCTGCTTTGTAACACCACGTGGAGCCCGGGGCCAGTTGCCATGTCCCCAGGCTGCATGTGGTGTTTCAAAGTGGCAGCGCCGCATGGAGTCTGGGATCATCAGGGGACTGCCCCGCTGGCTCCGTGCTCCCTGCAGCACTTTCACCTTTGAAAGGCGGAGGCACCCTTATCGACTAATCGAATAGTCAATGCAAATTGCCTAGAACAGGGGACAGACAGCATGCAAAGAGAATGCTAATCACCCCTGTCTGGGGACCAGCATACAAACAGGATGGAAATAGCTTGCTCCTGCCATTCCAGTGCCTTGCTGAGGGACAGAGAAGTTTTCCTGTGTCAGCGCTGTGTAGAGCTTTGGCACATTAAGGGCTTGGCTTCTTCTGGCCAACGCCCTGGGCCAGAGGTCTTGAGCTTTCCATGGGTGCCAGCCTAGCTAGAGGCTGTGGCAGCACCTCAGTTTTCCCTCCTGCAAGTGCCAGCCCTCCTCAGCTTTGGGAAATGACCAGATCACCAACCCCATGCCATAAGACTGTGTCACAATGCAGTGCTGTGTAGGTCTTGTGGGTGACTTTCCCCTTGACAGAGCAAGAAAAGGACCTTTCCCCAGCACATGGCACAGCCAAGTTGACTTTGGACCCGCATTTCTAATTGAAAAGCACAAGCAGCATGTCCTTTTTCTTCTACTGTTTGTGTCCACGTATCATCACCTGCCTGCTTGCAAGAAAATGACATCTGATTTCAGAGCCTACAGGTGCAAAAGTGTCACCGTCTGGCACTGGGAGCTAAGCCCTTGAGAACAATGGCTTGGATGGAGGATTTTCTGTGTGGGATTCATGTGGTTCAAAAGAAGGGTGGAGGGTATGAAAGAGGTAGATTAGGGGGAGATTTAATAGCCACAACAGGGCATTGCTGTGGCACAAGCAAGATTTCCCATAATGCTGAGCTAGAGGAAAATCACTGAAAGAGATTGGCTGATCATATAGAAAGTTACTGAGCCCAAGTTCAGTTGCTCCAGGATCTCTGTCCCACAGCCCTGAATATCGCTGCTGCTCATGTCGCCCTTTTCCTCTTAAAGAGCACCTAGCTCTGGCACAGACAAAGGGCACGTGAACTATGTCTCATAGGAGCTCACAAAGGAGGGAGGTGACCAGTGGGTTCCCCCAAAAATCTGTACTGCGCAAGACTGTCCCTAGGGGTGCGCAGGGCCTGGGATAACTCCCTCTCTACTCCAGGCCCTGCACCAAAGCATGCCTTCTCCTCTCCTATTCACCTTCATGCAGGGGCGGATGAGAGTGCCACGGGGCCCAGGGCAGCACCGCGGGGCCCAGGGCAGCACAATTTCGCGCATGCGCCATGGCCACAGCCGACAGGAATTAGCGCGTGTGCAGGGCCTATTGAAGCGCGGGGACCGGGGCAACCGCCCCGCTCGCCCTGCCCTATATCCACTGCTGCCTCCATGCCACCCTTCCCCAAGCCCCACCCCTGCTCTGCCTCTTTCCACCCTGCTCTTCCCTCTCCCACCTCCCATTGCACTCCTTCCCCATGTCATCCCTTTCCCTCATGACATGAACCATGGAATTACTGCGGGGCCTGGTAGCATGAGTCAGGCCACCACACTCACTTTGGTGGCGGGAGCCAGAGCGAACCAACAGCCCGTTGCGTTCTGATCCCCTAAGCCTATGTCACTTGGGGGAGGAGAGCCAGCCGGGGCTGGGTCACTCCGCTTCCTTCTGCCACAGTGAAGCAAGGCGACCCAGCTCAGAGATGGCAATGGAGTAGAGCAGGTTGCTGTGTGCATTGCTATGCTTCCTGCGATTCCTGCCACTGCAGTAAGTGCATGGGCACCCGACTCCTGCTGCTGGCCTCAGGACCTCCAGGTAATCTGTTGGGTTTCCCTGGCCCCTGCGTGCTATCCTCCATATGGGGGACCATCCTGTCCATAGGACAATTGGGGCAGCTGCCATAGGGCCCCCCAAAGCTCAGGGCCTGGAGTGTCTGCCCTGAAGTGTCCTATGGATGGGACTGCTCAGTTACTGAGACTTGCACTCTTCAATGTATTCACTAATAATCTAGAAAAGGAGGTGACCAGGGAAGTGGCACAGTTTGCAGATGATACAAAGATACTCAAGAATGTTAAATCCAAAACAAACTGTAAAGAGCTACAAAGGGATCTCATATGGGTGGCTGGGCAACAAAATGGCAGATGAAATTCAACATTGAGAAGTGCAAAGTAATGCTCACTGAAAACGGTAATCCCAACGGTATACATATACAATGGTGGGTTCTAAATTAGCTGTTACTGCACCAGAAAGAGATCTTGATGTCACCAGGGGTAATTCTCTGAAAGTTTCTGCTCCTTGTGCAGCAGCAATCACAAAGGCTATAGGTATGTCAGGGATTATAAGAAAAAGGATAGAAAATAAGACATAAAATCCCATTGTGCCATTATATAAATCCATAGAATACCTATACCTGGAATACTCTGTCCGGTTTTGGGTGACACCTCTCAAAAAGCAGACAGTGAAACTGGAAAAGATAAGGGATACCAGAGAAGGGCAGGTACTTGGGGTCTAAAGATACTCTCAAGAACTAACTGTTTAAATAATTGTTATCAATGAAATGGAAGAAAATATGAAATCATTGCTGGTAACGTGTGTGAGTGACAAAATATGAGCAGAGAGGTAAATAAGGCTGAGGCCAGAGCAGTGATACAGAGTGATCTGGGTCCCTTGGGAAGTTGGATTAAATGCAAGGTCCTACCCTAGCCCCAAAGCTTGCAGACCACACCTCTGGAAAGGGGAACTGCACCCAGGCAAGCATTTACTCAAATAAGGATTTAGGGGTCATGCTGGGCAAGCTGCTCAACAGGAGCTCCCAGGATGATGCTGTGGTGAATAAAGCCATCATTAGATATATGAGCAGAGGAGTGAGTAGGACAGGGAGGTGACACAGCATGAGTGAGACTGAGATTGGATACAGCAGCCTGTTTTAGGAGCCATTTTAAAAAAAGATGTTGAAAAGTTGGAGATGGGACAGCTAAGAGCCTAGTGTTTTGAAGGCTGAAGAAAAACATCTTCTTGTGAGCTATTGAAAGGAGCTCATGTTTCTAAGTGCCTTCCTGGAGAGAAAATGTCAGGAATTAAAAAGCCGTTTAATATCACAGAAAAAGGCAGAACAAGACCAGTGGCTGGAATGTAAAAAGAGACACATTCATATTAGAAATAAAGCACAAATATTTCAGAGGGAGGATGATTTACCACTGGAACAAACTAACAAAGCAAGTGACAGATTCTCCATTTTTTGATGTCTTCTTATGAAGACTATATGCCTTTCTGGTATGTGCTTGGATCAAAACTTAGCTACTATGATATACAGGAGGATTGGGATATGTAGGGGTCAGGTTCTATGCTCTAATGGCCCCTTCTTGCCTTAAAGTATACCAATTTATGAAAAACTGAGTGCAGTATAAAGAGCAGCCTCTGGGGTTTTACTGTCCAGCCAGGTTGATCCCTACTCTTTAAGTGGGATAATCCAGGGGAAGCCACCCAAACATTCACAGAGGCTGGTCAGGGTCAGGCACACCAGCCTTAGAAGGGAGGGGTAAGTATGAGAGTGACATCACAAAGGCCTGTTCAGGACCTCAGCCAATTAGGGGTGAGTGGTGGGTAGGTGGTGACCTCATAAAGAGACCCTGATATCAGTCATGCAGGTCACAGGTACGAGTCAGGAGCAAGGTCAGACTTCTGTGGCTTTACAGCAGCAAGGCTCCTTCTTAAGGTTTCTCCTTGAGGACCGAGAGAGAATTAGGATTAATGTACATGAGCATGAGGAACCACATTGTCAGAGTTTATTCCTTCCTTACTACTGATTTTGTAGTCCCTGTTTAGAAGGTAAAGAGCCTCACTGCAAGCTTCTTTCAGAATAAGCTTTTCTGGAAGAGATCTGGTCATCCCACACAAAAAGCACAATGAAATAGCGATTTGCTATGTTGAAAAATAGTGTCCACACTGATTGGATGCTATCTTTCATTTAAGGCCACTCAGAACCAGTTCAGGCAGGGCATTAGGTCAGCAGTTGCTTCTGGGTGCTGCTTGATGCCTGAGGCTATCTAAGATCATAGAATCATAGAACCATAGAGCTGGAAGAGACCTTAGAAGGTCATCAAGTCCAGCCCCCTGCTCTAGGCAGGACCAATCCCAACTAAATCAACCCGGCCAGGGCTTTGTCAAGCCGAGACTTAAACACTTCTAGGGATGGAGACTCCACTACTTCCCTAGGTAACCCATTCCAGTGCTTCACTACCCTCCTAGTGAAATAGTTTTTCCTAATATCCAACCTGGACCTCTCCCACCACAACTTGAGACCATTGCTCCTTGTTTGCCATCTGTCACTACTGAGAACAGCCTCTCTCCAGCCTCTTTGGAACCTCCCTTCAGGAAGTTGAAGGCTGCTATCAAATCCCCCCTCACTCTTCGCTTCTGCAGACTGAACAGACCCAACTCCCTCAGTCTCTCCTCATAGGTCATATCCTCCAGCCCCCTAATCATTTTGGTTGCCCTCTGCTGGACCCTCTCCAATGCGTCCACATCCTTTTTGTAGTGGGCAGCCCATAACTGGACACAGTACTCCAGATGTGGCCTCACCAGAGCCGAATAAAGGGGAATAATGACATCTCTGGATCTGCTGGCAATGCTCCTCCTAATGCAGCCTAATATGCCATTAGCCTTCTTGGCTACAGGGCACACTGTTGACTCATATCCAGCTTCTCATCCACTGTAACCCCCAGGTCCTTTTCTGCAGAACTACTACTTAGCTGGTTGGTCCCCAGTCTATAACAATGCTTGGGATTCTTCCGTCCCAAGTGCAGGACTCTGCACTTGTCCTTGTTAAACCTCGTCAGATTTCTTGTGCCCCAATCCTCCAATTTGTCTAAGTCACTCTGGACCCTATCTCTGCCCTCAAGCGTATCTACCTCTCCCTCTAGCTTAGTATCATCCTCAAACTTGCTGAGGGTGCAATCCATCCCCTCATCCAGGTCATTAATAAAGATATTGAACAAAACCGGTCCTAGAACCGAACCTTGGGGCACTCCGCTAGAAACCGACCGCCATCCTGACATCGAGCCGTTGATCACTGCCCGCTGGGCCCGGCCTTCTAGCCATCTTTCTATCCATCTTACCGTCCATTTATCCAATCCACATTCCCTTAACTTGCTGGCAAGAATATTGTGGGAGACCGTATCAAAAGCCTTGCTAAAGTTAAGGTATATCACACCCACTGACTTTCCCATGTCCACAGAGCCAGTTACCTCATCATAGAAGCTAATCAGATTGGTCAGGCACAACTTGCCCTTTGTGAATCCATGCTGACTAATCACTTTCCTCTCTTCCAAGTGCCTCAAAATGGATTCCTTAAGGATCCCTTCCATGATTTTTCCGGGAACCGAGGTAAGACTGACCGGCCTATAGTTCCCTGGATCGTCCTTCTTCCCTTTTTTGAAGATGGGCACTACATTTGCCTTTTCCAATCATCCGGGATTTCTCGATCTCACGACTTTTCAAAGATAATGGCCAAAGGCTCCTCAATGACATTTGCCAACTCCTCAGTACCCTCGGATGCATTAAGTCCGGACCCATGGATTTGTGTGCGTTTAGCTTTTCTAAATAGTTCCTAACCTGTTCTTTACCCACCAAGGGCTGTCCATCTTCATCCCATCTTGCATCACTTAGCGCATTAGTCCAGGAGCCCACCTTGTCCGTGAATACAGAGGCAAAGAAAGCATTGAGTACTTCAGCTTTCCCCACATCATCTGTCACTAGGTTACCTCCTTCATCCAGTAGGAGCCGCACACCCTCTCTGATCACCTTCTTCTTATTAACATGCCTGTAGAAACCTTTCTTGTTATCCTTCACATCCTTAGCCAGTCGCAATTCCATCTGTGCTTTCGCCTTCCTGATAACCCCCCGGCATTCTCGAGCTATACATTTAAACCCCTCCTGGTCATTTGTCCAAGTTTCCACTTTTGTAAGCTTCCTTTTTGTGCTTAAGTTCACCAAATTTCCCAGTAAGCCAATCCGGTCTCCTACCATGTTTGCCTCTCTTGCTATGCATCAGGATGATTTCTTTCTGTGCCTTCAATAAGGCTTCTTTAAAATACTGCCAGCTGTCCTGGACTCCTTTCCCCTTCATGTTAGCATCCCAGGGGATTCTGCCCATCAGATCTCTGAGGAGTCAAAATCTGCTTTTTGAAGTCCAAGGTGTGTATTTTACTACTCTCTTTTCTTCCTTTGGTCAGGATCCTGAAATCTACCATCTCATGATCACTGCTTCCCAGGTTGTCATCCACCTCCACTTCCCCTATTAGTTCCTCCCTGTTTGTGAGCAGAAGGTCAAGCTGCGCACTGCCCCTGGTCGGATCCTTCAGCACTTGTACCAAGAAGTTATCCTCATCATTCTCAAAAACTTCCTGGATTGCCTGTGTACTGCGTATTGGTTTCCCAACAGATGTCAGGGTGATTAAAGTCCCCACGAGAACCAGGGCCTCCGATCTGGAAGCTTCTCTCAGTTGTCGAAGAAAGCCTCATCTACCTCATCCACCTGATTGGTGGCCTGTGCAGACACCAACCACAACATCACTGTTGTTGTTTGCTCCTTTAAACTTAACCCATAGACTCTCAACAGGTTTTCTCCTCTTTATATTGGAGTTCAGAGCAATCATAGTGCTCTCTTACATATAGTGCAACTCCTCCTCCTTTTCTCCCCTGCCTGTTCTTCCTGAACAGTCTATACCCTTCCATGACAGCGCTCCAGTCATGCGAGTCATCCCACCAAGTGTCCGTTATCCCAACTAAATCATATTTCTTGGACTGGGCCAGGGCCTCCAGTTCTTCCTGTTTGTTGCCCAGGCTTCTCACATTAGTGTACAAACACCTCAGATAGCCAGTTGATCGCCCTATCTTCTCCATTCGAATCAGGGGTCCTCCTTTGTTGCTCGTACCTCATTGCATTTCTTTCCGGTATCCAACTTTCCCACTCCCCTCAGGGTTGTGGTCACCATCCCCTGATGAACCTAGTTTAAAGCCCTCCTCACTAGGTTTGCAAGCCTGCCCGCGAAGATCATAGAATCATAGCATCATAGAATACTAGGACTGGAAGGGACCTCGAGAGGTCATCGAGTCCAGTCCCCTGCCCTCATGGCAGGACCAAATACTGTCTAGACCATCCCTGATAGACCTTTATCTAACCTACTCTTAAATATCTCCAGAGATGGAGATTCCACAACCTCCCTGGGCAATTTATTCCAGTGTCTGACTACCCTGACAGTTAGGAACTTTTTCCTAATGTCCAACCTAAACCTCCCTTGCTGCAGTTTAAGCCCATTGCTTCTTGTTCTATCCTCAGAGGCCAAGATCAACAAGTTTTCTCCCTCCTCCTTATGACACCCTTTTAGATATCTGAAAACTGCTATCATGTCCCCCCTCAATCTTCTCTTTTCTAAACTAAACAAACCCAATTCCTTCTTCCCAGTGCTACATAATCCGCAGTAACCCGCTCAAGGTCATTCTTTAAGATGCATGCTTAAAGGGACCCCTCTGGACAGTTGTTTCTCAGCTTCTTCTGCTTGCTTGCCTACCTCTCTGAGGGACACCAAAGCATTTGCAGTGCGTACTCTGGTTGCAGTGTGTACTCTGGTTGTCGACCCTACGCTCGATCAGAGAGGATGAAGAGTTCCTCGATAGAAGGCAGTGTTTAATCCTTCAAGCACGGCAGGCGGAAGAGCCAGAGACGGCAATACGTGACCAGGAAGAGAACTGGCAACATGTAACTTCTAGAAGGGGAAAAAGGCCAGCATGGGAATCCCCCAATGCTATAGAGGTAAGTAATTGCTTTCAGGCTCTCTCCACAGGCTCTGCAGTGCTGAATGCTTTGGAAGGGGCCTCATAAGGAAGAACCAGAAGGAACACCATCTACTGGAAGGCATGGGATGTAGTCCTAGGGATGGGGTTCCATGGCCACCACCCCCAAAAGAAAACGACGGGTGGTGGTGGTCGGGGACTCCTCCTAAGAGGACTGAGCCATCCATCTGCCGTCCGGACCTGGAATCTCGAGAGGTGTGCTGCTTACCGGAGCTCGCATTCAGGATGTGGCTGAGAGGCTTACCAAACTGATCAAACCTTGGATCGCTACCCTTCCTGCTTCTCCACGTGGGAACTAATGATACGCCAAGAATGACCTTGAGAGGGTTACT
The DNA here is from genome assembly GCA_019425775.1 of Rafetus swinhoei. Classification (NCBI taxonomy): domain Eukaryota; kingdom Metazoa; phylum Chordata; order Testudines; family Trionychidae; genus Rafetus; species Rafetus swinhoei. The sequence goes on from CM033438.1 coordinate 8,997,855, forward strand.
GCGGATTATGTAGCGCTGGGAAGAAGGATCCAAGAATTCGGAGCGCAAGTGGTGTTCTCGTCCATCCTCCCTGTTGAAGGGAAAGGACTGGGCAGGGATCGTCAAATTGAGGACGTAAATGCGTGGTTGCGCAGGTGGTGTCGCAGAGAGGGCTTTGGTTTCTTCGACCGTGGGACTCTGTTCCGGGCACAAGGATTGTTAGGAAGAGATGGGATCCACCTAACCAAGAGAGGAAGGAGCATCTTCGCGGAGAGGCTTGCAAACCTAGTAAGGAGGGCTTTAAACTAGGTTCGTCGGGGGACGGTGACCAAAACCCTGAGGGGAGTGGGAAAGTCGGATACCGAGAAGAAATGCAAAGAGGACCAAGCAACAAAGGAGGACCCCTGATTCGAATGGAGAAGATAGCGCGATCAACTGGTTATCTGAGGTGTTTGTACACTAATGCGAGAAGCCTGGGCAAGAAACAGGAAGAACTGGAGGCCCTGGCCCAGTCCAAGAAATATGATTTAATTGGGATAAGAGAGACTTGGTGGGATGACTCGCATGACTGGAGCGCTGTCATGGAAGGGTATAGACTGTTCAGGAAGAACAGGCAGGGGAGAAAAGGAGGAGGAGTTGCACTATATGTAAGAGAGCACTATGATTGCTCTGAACTCCAGTATAAAGAGGAGAAAAACCTGTTGAGAGTCTATCGGGTTAAGTTTAAAGGAGCAAACAAGCAGTGATGTTGTGGTTGGTGTCTGCTACAGGCCACCGAATCAGGTGGATGAGGTAGATGAGGCTTTCTTCGACAACTGAGAGAAGCTTCCAGATCGCAGGCCCTGGTTCTCGTGGGGACTTTAATCACCCTGACATCTGTTGGGAAACCAATACGGCAGTACACAGGCAATCCAGGAAGTTTTGGAGAATGTTGGGGATAACTTCTGACACAAGTGCTGAAGGATCCGACCAGGGGCCGTGCGCAGCTTGACCTTCTGCTCACAAACAGGGAGGAACTAATAGGGAAGTGGAGGTGGTGACAACCTGGGAAGCAGTGATCATGAGATGGTAGATTTCAGGATCCTGACCAAAGGAAGAAAGAGAGTAGTAAAATACACACCTTGGACTTCAAAAAGCAGATTTTGACTCCCTCAGAGATCTGATGGGCAGAATCCCTGGGATGCTAACATGAAGGGAAAGGAGTCCAGGACAGCTGGCAGTATTTTAAAGAAGCCTTATTGAAGGCACAGAAAGAAACCATCCCGACGCATAGCAAGAGAGGCAAACATGGTAGGAGACCGGATTGGCTTACCAGGAAATCCTTGGTGAACTTAAGCACAAAAGGAAGCTTACAAAAGTGGAAACTTGGACAAATGACCAGGAGAGGGTTTAAATGTATAGCTCGAGAATGCCGGGGTTATCAGGAAGGCGAAAGCGCAAATGGAATTGCGACTGGCTAAGGATGTGAAGGATAACAAGAAAGGTTTCTACAGGCATGTTAACAAGAAGAAGGTGATCAGAGAGGGTGTGCGGCCCTACTGGATGAAGGAGGTAACCTAGTGACAGATGATGTGGGAAAGCTGAAGTACTCAATGCTTTCTTTGCCTCTGTATTCACGGACAAGGTGGGCTCCGGACTAATGCGCTAAGTGACGCAAGATGGGATGAAGATGGACAGCCCTTGGTGGGTAAAGAACAGGTTAGGAACTATTTAGAAAAGCTAAACGCACACAAATCCATGGGTCCGGACTTAATGCATCCGAGGGTACTGAGGGAGTTGGCAAATGTCATTGAGGAGCCTTTGGCCATTATCTTTGAAAAGTCGTGGAGATCGGGAGAAATCCCGGATGATTGGAAAAGGCAAATGTAGTGCCCATCTTCAAAAAGGGAAGAAGGGCGATCCAGGGAACTATAGGCCGGTCAGTCTTACCTCGGTTCCTGGAAAAATCATGGAAGGATCCTTAAGGAATCCATTTTGAGGCACTTGGAAGAGAGGAAAGTGATTAGGAATAGTCAGCATGGATTCACAAAGGGCAAGTTGTGCCTGACCAATCTGATTAGCTTCTATGATGAGGTAACTGGCTCTGTGGACGTGGGAAAGTCAGTGGATGTGATATACCTTGACTTTAGCAAGGCTTTTGATACGGTCTCCCACAATATTCTTGCCAGCAAGTTAAGGGAATGTGGATTGGATAAATGGACGGTAAGATGGATAGAAAGATGGCTAGAAGGCCGGGCCCAGCGGGCAGTGATCAACGGCTCGATGTCAGGATGGCAGTCGGTTTCTAGCGGAGTGCCCCAAGGTTCGGTTCTAGGACCGGTTTTGTTCAATATCTTTATTAATGACCTGGATGAGGGGATGGATTGCACCCTCAGCACGTTTGCGGATGACACTAAGCTAGGGGGAGAGGTAGATACGCTTGAGGGCAGAGATAGGGTCCAGAGTGACTTAGACAAATTGGAGGATTGGGCCACAAGAAATCTGATGAGGTTCAACAAGGACAAGTGCAGAGTCCTGCACTTGGGAGAGAAGAATCCCAAGCATAGTTACAAGCTGGGGACCAACCAGTTAAGTAGTAGTTCTGCAGAAAAGGACCTGGGTGTTACAGTGGATGAGAAGCTGGATATGAGTCAACAGTGTGCCCTTGTAGCCAAGAAGGCTAATGACATATTAGTTTGCATTAAGGGGAGCATTGCCAGCAGATCCGGAGATGTCATTATTCCCCTTTATTCGGCTCTGGTGAGGCCACATCTGGAGTATTGTGTCCAGTTCTGGGCCCTCCACTACAAAAAGGATGTGGATGCATTGGAGAGGGTCCAGCAGAGGGCAACCAAAATGATTAGGGGGGCTGGAGGATATGACCTATGAGGAGAGACTGAGGGAGTTGGGTCTGTTCAGTCTGCAGAAGCGAAGAGTGAGGGGGGATTTGATATCAGCCTTCAACTTCCTGAAGGGAGGTTCCAAAGAGGCTGGAGAGAGGCTGTTCTCAGTAGTGACAGATGGTAGAACAAGGAGCAATGGTCTCAAGTTGTGGTGGGAGAGGTCCAGGTTGGATATTAGGAAAAACTATTTCACTAGGAGGGTAGTGAAGCACTGAATGGGTTACCTAGGGTAGTGGAGTCTCCATCCCTAGAGGTGTTTAAGTCTCGGCTTGACAAAGCCCTGGCCGGGTTGATTTAGTTGGGATTGGTCCTGCCTAGAGCAGGGGGCTGGACTTGATGACCTTCTGAGGTCTCTTCCAGCTCTATGGTTCTATGGTTCTATGCCCTGCTTCAGGACACCTTAGCACTCTTTGCAGGCTGGCTTCATGGTCCTGTATGAGCTTGAGTCCGAATTCATCTTTGAGAACCTCTGCCTGTGTGCAGGAATAAGGCCCTTGCAACCGCACACCATGGAGGAGAGACGGTTTTGGAGGCTGGATACCAGTTCCGACTGGTGGGACCGGCTGGTGATGGAGTGGTGGGATGATCATCAGTGGCTCCCCAACTTCAGAATGAGGAAGGAGAGATTCCTGGAGCTGTGTGCCTGGCTTGCCCCTGCCCTCTGTCAATGGGACACCCAGATGAGACCCACCATCCTCCTGGAGAAGCGGGTCACCATCACCGTCTGGAAGCTCACCATACCATACAGTTACCGGTCCATCGGCAACCAGTTTGGCATGGGAAAGTCTACCGTCGGGGCCTTCCTCTTGGAGGTAAAGCACTCTCGGGCTGCAGTCCCTGTGTGTGTGTGTGGGGGGGGGGGGGAGTACTGGAAAGGGGGACCCCGGGGAAAGGGGGAGTAGGGATTTGGGGGTGGCCTGGGGTGGGCGAAGCCCTGTCCCCGGGGGGTTCTGCAGTCCTGCCCTCACACAGCTCTGCTGGGGGGAGGTGGGCTTCATAGGGGGTGGCTCCTGGGATGTTTGGAGGGGAAGGGGGCTCAGGGACATCCGAAGGGCTCAGGCACCCCCTTTGATTCTTTGTTTTGTGTGTTTCTTTGTCTCCTTCTTCAGTTGGTGAGGGCCATAAACACCATCCTGCTGTGCAGGGTCATCCGCCTGGGAGTCCTGGACCCCATCGTGGCCAGATTTGCCGCCCTGGGCTTCCCCAATTGCAGGGGGGTGGTAGATGGAACCCACATCCTCTTCCGAGCCCCTGACGTCTGTGCAGCACAGTACATAAACCACAAGGGTTACTTCTCTATGGTCCTTCAGGCCCTGGTCGATCACCACAGACAGTTTTTGGACATTTTCGTTGGCTGGCTGGGGAGGGTGTAACAATATGGCTTTTCTGTAGTCATGTTGGAAGGCCTGTGCTAGGCCTGAACCAGAGCCACCTTCTGCAGCCAGACTGAAGAGTAGAAGCCATTACTGTAAGGCCTGGAGTCACATACTCACAGTTTCATCTAAATTGTATTACAAAGTTGTAGCCAGACATGAACCCTCCCCCTCCCCCCCCCATTTAACATCCATCTTTGTCTACTTGAAAACATACAGGGCACACAGAGCAGAAAAAACAGCATGATCTTTGAAAACCTTGGAGCAGGAGGTTTAGATATGCTGGCTCAGTGACCATGGACAACTGTAAGCAGAGATAAGAGGGTGGTCAAACTAATTGCTGACCAAGAGTCTGCAGAAGAGTGCCCTTGACTTAACCCATATTGATACGAACACACAGCCGCCCACGAGGAGGAATCTCCCGCCCAGCAAAGAACATCCGCACTCCTAATTTAGATATTTTCCTCTTACAAGTGTAAATTATTTTGAAACTCCTTGTAAGAACTGGCGCCACAAAACGGACCAGTACAATTTGGCATTTTAAGATAAGAAAGAGAATACGGGCCCCTTCAGGGGTATAAAGACGGGCCCAGCAGCACACTTACTCTGAGTGTCAATCTACCATCTATCTGCTGGTCGGATTAGGTGTTTGACCTCCCGAGGTTCCAGAGGGGACGCCCGCCTCGTATCCGTCTTTCCGAGGAATTGAGGACCGACCTGGCCTGACCGCTGGAGTCGAGAGGCACAGAAGGGGTAAAAATTGTACCTGGATGTGGTCCTTTGTTTACATTATATATATATATAATGTTAGAGCTCTTTAAAGATTAAGCTGTCACTTGGTACCATTATTTCTATCTTCTATCTTTACCTTTTTTTTCCTGTAACCATTTTAAGATCTATATATATATTTGCTAGCATTTAAGAAATAGAGCAATAGCCATTGTAACCATATGATTTATAAGCTTCTTTAATAAACCTGTAACTGTTTAAGGTTTAACCTGACTCCTTCAGTTGCTATAATAGAACCAAGCACAATTTAAAAGAACTTCAGCCGGTCATAAGGGACAGATACAGGCAGAGCTGAGCGTTTGGATCTGTGTCACTCCCAGGTGACAGGTCCATTGGGGCACCTCTCAGTCTGTCCTAGGCTGCCCGCTGCGAAGGGATTTTTGCATCCTAGCAGCTAAAATCTGAGGTGTAATAAGCTCTTCCTATAAACAGGGGCGTCTGTTGGCCTGCTGGCTACCCTCTGCGACGGGGACTCCGGTCCTAGCAGTAAAGACACGGATGTTAAACCTTTTCTCGGAAACACACACACACACACACTGCCCTGACCGTCGGCTGACAAAAGTGTCACACCAGGCTGTGAGGAGGGGACTTCGCCCTGATAGCTCCCCCCACTGTCACCAGATAAAGAAACAGATCTCAAGATGGGTAAAGAAAACTTATGTAACACCATTCTGTCAGGCAAGAAACTGCTTATCAATAGAGGGTGTTGTGGAATCCTCATCCTATGATCATTGTCACTACACTTTCCTATTGTTTGACTGTGTGATCTCTGACTGGTTTGTAACTGTTTCTGTCTGCTGTATAATTAATTTTGCTAGGTGTAAATCAATTAAGGTGGTGGAGTCTGATTGGTTAGGTAATTTGTTATGATTGGTTAGTAAAATTATACTAAAATAATTGGTTAAGGTATAGCTAAGCAAGACTCAGGTTTCATTATATAAGCTGGGGTTCAAGAAGGAGAAGAAGAAGAAGATCAGAAGTAACAGAAAGAAGAAAAGGCTGGAAGAAGACCAGGAGGAGGGGGGAAGACCTGGAAAAGAAGAACTCACCTCCGAGACACAGTCTATGACCAGAGAGACTGATATTGCCTGGCCAACAGGGGAAGTATGCCTGCCTGAATCAGGATTGGTGAGCATGACACTGTGTGCTTAGCATGTGCATTCTGCTTGTTTGGGAATTGTCAATAAATAGAGGATAAGGATATTACTGTGTGAGGCTCTTTCAGTGTCTAAAGATCCTGCCAACCCGCGGGTTGTTACACCATGAGCCCTAGGAATTGGGTAAGGGTGGGTGTGTAAATTCACAGGGTTGCACCTTGAGCCCTAGGAACTGGGTAAAGGTGTGTGTCCCTACAGTGTGGAAGGGATAGAGAAATTTGTGCGGGTAACAAGAGAGCATGACACCCGCATGTTCCGCAACTCCAGCCTCTACCAGAAAGTTGGGGATGAGGAAATGATACTCTGCATTGTGGGGGATGCAGCCTACCCCCTCATGCCGTGGCTGATGAAGCCCTATACCATCCACCTGGACCCAAGCAAGGACCATTTGAATGCCTGCCTGAGCAGCACCTACATCCAGGTGGAATGCATCTTCAGACGCTTTAAGGCACGGTTCAGGTGCCTCCTGACCCTCCTCAATGTGGGGGAGCACAACATCCCCCAGGTGCTGTCAGCCTGTTGTGTACTGCAACATTGTGGAGAGGAAGGGGGAGGCTTTCCTTTCAGGGCTGGGGGCAGAGGTTGGCCGGGAGGGATGGGCCTTCAAGCAGCCATGCACAGCTGCCATCCACCAGACCCATCAGGCAGGGGTGCTCACCTGGGAGGCCTTGAGGGAGAGTTTCTCTGATGGACCCTGGTAACTCTCCCCAGGGCCTCCCCACTAGGGGTGTGTGCCTTGCCCCTCTCTGCCTTTCCCACAACAACTCCTCCCTTCCCCTGCAGACCCAATGGTTTTGTTTTAAAAAATATAACTCTTTGGTTTTTTATTTGGGATAGAAATAACTGGGGAGGGAGGAGAGGGGCTAAGAACCTGGATATGGGGATGGGGGGAGCTGGGGCTCAGACTGGCATGTGGTTCAGGTGGTAGTTCCACCTTGTGTCTGGGGATTTTGGTGACCTTGAGGGTGGGGGGTGGGGGAGTCCTGGGAGAACAGGGGGATAGGCAGGACAGAGGGCTAGAGTGGGGTCAGGCATGGCAGGGGGGAGCGGGGTCAGGCATGGCAGAGGGATCGGGTACTGGAGCAGGGGCTGGAGCAGGGGCTAGGACTGGTGCTGGGTACATCATCTCCTGGATGGTGGCACAGAGGTTGTGACCCTGCTGCAGCAGCTTGGTCCACATCTGGGCCTGCCATTGTGTGTTGTCCTGGAACTTCTGGGCCAGCATCTGGCTGCATGTCCTGGAGGACCCTCCAACACTTGTGGCTCCCCCAGGGTTGGGCAGCTGGCTCGGCTGCTGGTGATTGCCCCACAATCATGGCTGGTCTGGCTGTGGAGAATAAAGAGAAGTGATCAGTCATCCCTGGAGACACTGTCCCTGAGGCCTTGTCCTCATCAGCAAGCTGAGAGCAACAGTTCTTGGGGCAGAGGATGGTGAAGTCCCGGAAGCAAGGCCATGTGTGGTCTGGACAGCGAGCCCTGTCTTATGGGGGCCCAGAGGACCATGCTTCCTGCCCCCTCCCCCCAGCCCACGGACAAGCAGACAAGGGAAGTGTCCAGCTGCACTGGGATCCAATGGCTGGGAGAGGGGCCTTGAGCAGCCTGGCCTTCCATGGGGGCCGCACAGACACCTGCGCCTGGCAGCGCTGTCTCCGGAAGCGGGTGGTGCCTCGAGTGTGCAGGCATGCCCGTGTGCAGTGTGCGGCACTCTAGAGTCTGTGTGCATGTGTGCGTGTGCCCTTGTGTCCCCAGCCTGCTTCCAGCCATGGCTGTGAGTGGGAGGGTGTCCCCCTGCGGGCATCAGAAATGTGTCTGGCCTCCCCAGAGCTTGTGAGCAGAAGTCCGGCGGTGCTCCGGGGCTGCCGCCTGTGGCTGCATGGTGCAGACTGGTGCTGCACGTGCATCCACATGCACAAACTGCAGCACGAGGGCCAGGCTGAGAAGGCCAAGCGACGATCGCACCACAGCCCCTCAGCACCTGCCACCCCCGACCTGTGTGTGTGAAAAACTAAGAGCACTCACCTGATGATCCTTCCCCAGTCTCGGAGGATGCCTGGGAGATATCCAGGCCCTGGGGTACTTGCTCCAAGGTCATGGTGGTCATGGTGCTGGCTGCTTCTTCCTCCTCCTCCAGCTCCTCCTCGTTGTCCTCGTCCTCCTGGGCTAGGACCCCCGAGCGCGCGATGCTAGGTGTCTCCAGCCCTGAGTCCACCACCACAGGTGGGGAAGGGGCTGCACCACCCCGCAAGATGCAGTGGAGTTCTTCATAGTAGAGGCAGGAGTGGGGTCCTGTCCCTGAGTGTGAGCTGCATTCCCTTGCCCTGGCATAGCTTTGCTGGAGCTCCTTAACTTTACTCCGGACTTGCTCCAGAGTCCTGTGGTGGCCTTTTGTGGCCATGCTGTCTGCCATCTGGACATATATGTTGGTGTTATGCCATCTGGAGCGTAGATCCTGGAGGGTCCCCTCCTCACCCCAGACTTCCAGGAGGGCCAGGATCTCTGCCCCAGACCAGGACGGCGCTTGCCTCTTTTGGCCCCTGGCAGGCTCCTGGGAGCACTGTGCATGCCCCCTGGGAAGGCCAGTGGCCTCTTGGGGGGGCTTGTGGCTGAGACATGGGTGCCAACACGTCAAGCACTGGAAGCTGCGCAGTGTGTTGTAGCTCTCAGGTCCGGCTTCCTGCCACAAGCCCTGTCCCCGGTGTCTGCAGCTTTAAGAGCTGCTGGGAGACAGGAACTATAGAGTTGTGGTGAGTGTGGACGGAGTGGCCAGCAGGGAACCTGTGTTATTTCCCGGAGGCCTCTTTTTTCAACAGAACTCCCTCTTCCACGTCCACACACATGCCTTTTTCTAAAAAAGCTTTTCCAGAAAAAACCTTATTCCTTGTAGAATGAGGTTTACTGCTGTCAGAAAAAACCCTCCATTATTTCAACTTTTTGTTGAAATAACGCAATTGCAATGTGGATGCTAGTATTGTTTTTCCGGAATAACGGCCGTTATTCTGGAAAAACGCTGCAGTGTAGATGTACCCTGAGAGAGGTTTGGAACCTGTTCCGTCTAATGCACCTGGTACTGGCTGAATTCTAGGCATAGAAATCACTAGGTTAAGGTGGTTTAATTTTCTATCAAGGACTCTGTCCTGCAGAATCATTGGAGACACTGGGGCTATGTCTACACTGGCGGGTTCTTGCACAAGAACACATCCACACTGCCATGTGCTTTTGTGCAAGAGCATCCATGGCAGTGTGGATGCTCTCTTGTGCAAGAATGCTCTGATGGCCATTTTAGTCATAGGGCTTTCTTGCGCAAGAAACTCCTGCTGTGCGTCCACGCTGCCCGCTTGCTCAGCGCAAGAGGGCTTATACTTGTTAGAAAAGAGCGTAGCTCTTGCGTAAGAAGCCCTATCTTCTGACGCCGTACTGTAAATCTTCTTGCACAAGAGCGGGCGGGCAGTGTGGACGCTCTGCGGGTTCTTGTGCAAGAACCAACCAGTGTAGACATAGCCTGGGGGTTTGTCCTTTTAGGTTTCCCTTTTGCTCTTTCCCTCCCTCTTTCTCTTCTTGCTTCTTTTCCCCTTTTCAATTCCTCTCTGCCTCCACCAAGAAGGGGGAAGGTGTATTGTGGAGGTTGCTGTTGCTATGGGAGGCCCTCACAAAGGGGGGGGGTCTGGAAGGGTGCTTGGAGACTGATCCCCTCCAGTGGTGACCTGGACCATCTTTTGGGCTAGGGGTGGGCAATAATTTTTGAAGGAGGGCCACTTCACAAATTTCAGAAGTGTCCACGGGCCGACCTGGAAGGGGAGGGGCCTTGGGTGGGAGGGGAGGGGCCTCGAGTGGAAGGTCATATTTGAATGACCTTCACATGTTTTATCCCCCCCTCTTAAGTACTACTCTTTCAGAAACAACTGTGCCTCAGATTGTATTAAGAGTTGTTATAGAAAAGCCCAAAGGGGGGGAAGAAAATTGCATGTGTCACTAATGTAACATTTTCCAGTGAATACTTGATCATTTTAGTTTTGTAGAGCACACATCACTTTCATGAGGCACACATCACAGGCATAAGGCACTGAAAATTAATACTTAGCCCTGCCTGCCATGAGAGCAGGGGACTAAACTAAATGACTTTGAGGCCCTTTCCAGACCTATGATCCATGAAATAGTATCTAAGTCCCTGTTTTTCCTCCCACCCACACTAAGCATATTCAGTTAGGTTTTATGAGTTACAAAAGATTCCCACATTTGATTATAAAAATGGCATCTAGATATTTTTATCAAAACCAGTTGTAAAGAGATAGGTTATTAGGCATTTAAAGCTACTTCTTGAAGGACGCTGCTAAAATTTCCAATGATTAACTTTTTGAAACTCCTTGAAACACAGGAGCACTTCAGAACACAAATTATATTTTTTCAATTAGAATATGTATTTAGTGGAATTAATGGTGTATGCATGTGGTTTATTAATTCATTAAAAGATACTTCAAATAAAACCATTAACCAGCCCAAACCAGATTTTTTTCTGCTGTGTTCCTGGGCAAGATGGTGCTGAGGAAAGCTCCAGAATCCAGCAAGAGGGATGGGTGGGACCTAGGGCTGAAGAGGTGGGATTGAGAACTACCCTACCGGAAGCTTTGCTTGGCCTGGAGTCTCTGCCCCCTGACTTCTGGCCAATGGAAGGGACCTGGAACAGAGGGGCAGGTGCTGGGGGTTAGCCTCTTCCCAGAGTTGTTTGGGGTGGAGGCTTAGATTTCATATCACAGGGCTTGCAGCTCCCTCTTCTAACCTGTTGCCTAGAAGCTGCCCAGAAGCCACAAGCCCTTTGAACAGAAGCAGTTGAAAGGGCTCATGTCTCCAGGCAACTCCCAGGCAACCGGCTAGTGGGGCAGAGCTGTGAGCTCTTTCCAATTGCTTCTGCTTAAAGGGCTTGCATCTGCAGGGTGACTGCCAGGCATTGCATCCACCCAGCAGGTGAGCCTTTTAAATAGAAGCAGTTGAAAGGGCTCACATCTCTGGCTTCCTAACAACACATGGGGGGTGAGAGGCTGCAAGCCCTTTTAAGTGCTTTTATTTAAAAGACTGGTATCTTCCCTCTGCCTGTCAGGCAATGTGTTGCCTAGCAGCTGGGGGAACACAAGAGCCCTTTAAATAGAAAAGCTGAAAGGTCTTGCAGCTCCCCACCCTTTAGTGCTTGCCAGAGATGCAGGATCCCTTTGAGCTGTTCCTATTTAAAGGGCTCTCCTGTTCCCCCCCTGCTGCTAGGCAACACGTTGCCTGACAAGCACAGGGAAGGTGCTAGCCCTTTAAATAGAAGCACTTAAAAAGGCTTGCAGCTCCCCCAGCCTCTAACTCTGTTGCTACGGAGTTAGGCTCAAGCCCTTTTAAGTGCTTCTATTTAAAAGGGCTTGTGCCTTCCCCAAGGCTGCTAGGCAACACTTTACCTAGCAGCCTCCGGGAACAGGAGAGCCCTTTAAATAGAAACAGCTGAGAGGGCTCGCAGCTTCCCACACCTCTAGCGCCTTGCTAGGGAGTCAGAGATGCCAGCCCCTTCAGCTGTTTCTATTTAAAGGGCTTGTACCTTACCTGCAGCTGCTAGGCAAGCTGCAGGGAAGACTGGAGCCCTTTAAATAGAAGCAGTTTGAAGGGCTTGTGCCAGGGGGCAGGGCCTGAAACTGACTCATGGGCTAGATCAAAGCCCTAGGTGGGCAGGATCTGGCCCGCTGAGAGGCTTTTGCCCACCCCTGCTTTGGGACATCTGTTGAGACCCCTTCTTCCCTCCGCAAGCCTTGCTCATAGTCTCAATGCTGATTGGATTAACAATTGGTTATTGACAGGGAAGACTAAAGTCCTTTTGTTCTAAGACCAAACAAATAAGTCACAAGCAATTATGCATTTGATTGATCATGCTGCTTCTCTGCAATTGTCTCTGTGCAGTTCCTGATTCTCTCTAATGTGCCAGTTCTTCTACAATACTTGCTGAATGATGACTATGAACAACTGTTGGTCTGTAGCTCATTTGACAGCACTGTATTTCTGATCAGTCAATGTGCACAAAGGGGCTGGCTAAGGTCAGGACATCAGCCTTGCCAGGGGAGGTGCAGGTGTAGCAGTGACATCACAAAGGCCTGCTGCAGGACCTCAGCCTACTGGAGAAAGGTGGGTGGTGGGGTGATGACTTCAGAGAGAGCAAGGCAGGACAGAGATGCAAGGCAGAGGCAACTCCACACCTCCCTTACAGCTTTGTGGGAGGCCCTGACAGAGAGGTGGGCTGGAATAGCTCTGAAACTGATCACTTCTAGTGGTGACCTGGGCCATCCTTTGAGACATTTGCTGAGACCACTCAGCCTCTCACTTCTCAATGCTGATTGGCAGCACAAGGAATTATTTAAAGAGAATTTTCACTATTTCCCAACTGTGACCCATGAATGTCCCTTCCTTTATGGGTTCTTCACAAGACCTTGTCTGACCTCAGGCATACCATGCTGGGGAATCTGCTGGCAGAGTCCCGAGACTCTGGCTCTAATTCATCTTGAGGGTGATCGTGGCTAAAAGGGGCAGAAGATAGTTTTATCTTAGCACAAGGGAGAACTGGAAAGGAGGGACAGGAAATCCATTTGCCAGTTTGCCCTCCTAGTCTGTGCCCCAGTCAGACATCTTTGCTCAGGGAAGTTTAGGCAGTGCTATGATGGGTCCTTCCTCCTTCCAGGGGAAGGTGATGGAACTTCAAGTCAGGGTCCTGGCTGGCTTTGAAAGTGAGAGCCTCAAATCATAGAATCATAGAATTCTGGAAAAGACCTCAGGAGGTCATCAAATGCAGTCCTTTGCCCAAAGCAGGACCAACCCTAACTAAATCGTCCCAGCCAGGGCTTTGTCAAGCCGAGACTTAAAACCCTCTAGGGATGGAGATTCCACCACCTCCCTGGATAACTCATTCCAGTGCTTCACCCCCTCCTAGTGAAATAGTTTTTCCTAATATCCAACATAGGCCTCCCCCACTGTAACTTGAGACCATTGCTCCTTGTTCTTTCATCTTTCGCTACTGAGAACAGCCTCTCTCCATCCTCTTTGGAACCTCCCTTCAGGAAGTTGAAGTCTGCTATCAAATCCCCCCTCACTCTTCTCTTCTGCAGACTAAATGAGCCCAAATCCCTCAGCCTTTCCTCTTAGGTCATGTGCTTCAGCCCCCTAATCATCCGTGTTGCCCTCCGCTGGACCCTCTCCAATTCACCCACATCTTTTCTATAGTGGAGGGGCCCAGAACTGGATACAATACTCCAGATCTGGCCTCATCAGAGGGGAATAATAACTTCTCTAGATCTGCTGGCAATGCTCCTCCCAATGCACCCTAATATGCCATTCGCCTTCTTGGCTACAAGGGCACACTGTTGACTCATATCCAGCTTCTCATCCACTGTAATCCCCAGGTCCTTTTCTGCTGAACTGCTACTTAGCCATTCGGTCCCCAGCCTGTGATAATGCTTGGGATTCTTCCATCCCAAGTGCAGGACTCTACAATTGTCCTTGCTGAACCTCATCAGATTTTTTTGGGCCCAATCCTCTAATATGTCTAGGTCACTCTGCACCCTATCCCTACCCTCCAACATATCTACCTCTCCCCCTATCTTAGTGTCTTCTGCACATTTGCTGAGGGTGCAATCCATCCCCTCATCCAAGTCATTAATAAAAGCAGCCATTTGAATAAAAGCAGCCCTAGAACTGATTTTTGGGGCACTCTGCTTGAAACCGACAGCCAACCAGACAGAGCCGTTGATCACTACCTGTTGGGCCCAACAATCTAGCCAGCTTTCTATCCACCTTACAGTCCATTTTTCTAATCCATACTTCCTTAACTTACTGGTAAGAATATTTTGGGGGATCGTATCAAAAGCTTTGCTAAAGTCAAGGTATTTCATATCCACCGACTTCCCCATGTCCACAGAGCCAGTTACCTCATCATAGAAGCTGATCAGATTGGTCAGGCATGACTTGCCCTTGGTGAATTCATGTTGACTATTCCTGATCACTTTCCCCTCTTCCAAGTGCTTCAGAATGGATTCCTTGAGGATCCCCTCCATGATTTTTCTGGGAACTGAAGTACGGCTGACTGGTCAGTAGTTCCCTGGGTTGTCCTTCATTTTTTTAAAGATGGGCACTACATTTGCCTTTTCCAATCATCCAGGACCTCTCTCGATCTCCATGAGTTTTCAAAGATAATGGCCAAAGGCTCTGCAGTGCCATTTGCCAACTCCCTCAGTACCTTCAGATGCATTAAATGCGGACCCACGGATTTGTTTGTCTAGTTTTTCTAAATAGTTCTTAACCTGTTCTTTCTCCACTAAAGGGTGCCCACCTCCTTCCCATACTGCATTACCTAGTGCATTAGTCTGGGAGCTGACCTTGTCTGTGAAGACAGAGGCAAAAAAAGCATTGAGTACTTCAGCTTTTCCCACATACTCTGTCATTAGGTTACCTCCCTCATCCAGTAAGGGCCCCACACCCTCTCTGATCACCCTCTTATTGCTAACATGCCTGTGGAAACCTCTCTTACCCTTCACATCCCTTACTAGCAGCAATTCCGATTGTGCTTTCATCTTCCTGATTGCAACCCTGCATTCTCAAGCAATATAGTTATACTCCTCCCCTAGTCATCTGTCCAAGTTTCTACTTCTTATAAACTTCCTTTTTGTGTTTAAGATCACCAGGGATTTCCCTGATAAGCCAATCTGGTTGCCTACCATATTTGCTTTTCTTACTGCGCATCGGGATGGTTTGTTCCTGTACCATCAATAAGGCTTCTTTAAAATACTGGCAGCTCTCCTGGACTCCTTTCCCCTTCATGTTAGTATCCCAGGGGATCCTGCCCATTAGTTAGTTCTCTGAGGGGGAGTCAAAGTCTGCTCTTCTGAAATCCAGGGTTTGTATTTTGCTGCTCTCCTTTCTTCCTTTGGTCAGGATCCTGAACTTGACCATCTCATGATCACTGCTTCCCACATTGCCACCCACATCTATTTCCCCTACTGGTTCCTCCCTGTTTGTGAGCAGCAGGTCAAGTTGCACATGGCCCCTGGTCAGTTCATTCAGCACTTGTACCAGGAAGTTATACCCAACATTCTCCAAAAACTTCCTGGATTGTCTGTGTACTGCTGTATTGGTCTCCCAACACATGTCAGGGTGATTAAAGTCCCCCATGAGAACCAGGGCCTGTCATCTGGAAGCTCTTCTTAGTTGTCCGAAGAAAGTCTCATCTACCCATTCGCCTGATCTGGTGGACTATAGCAGACACCAACCATGACATCACCTCTGTTGCTACTGTCTCTGAACTTAACCCAAAGACTCTACAGGTTTTTCTCCCTCTGTATACTGGAGCTCTGAGCAATCACACTAGTCACTTACATACAGTGCAACTCCTCCTCCTTTTCTCCCCTGTCTGTCCTTCCTGAACAGTTTATACCCTTCCATGATAGTGCTCCAGTTATGTGAGTCATCCCACCAAGTCTCCATTATTCCAATCAAATCATAGTTCTTTGACTGTGCCAGGGCTTCTAATTCTTCCTGTTTGTTTCCCAGGCTTCTTGCATTCATGTACAAACATCTTAGATAACTAGTTGATTGCCCTACCTGCTCTGTTCAAATCAGGGGTCCTTCTTTGTTGCTCCTTCCTCCTTGTGTTTCTTCCCGGTATCCCACTTGCCTCCTGCCCAAACTCCCCCACTTCTGCCATGAGATCCTGGAGATGTTGCTCACAGATGAGTCACAGACTCCTTCCTAAAAAAACGAGTGGGGCCCAAAGGTAATCAGCTCTTCTCTCTTACTGACACAGATTCAGGGGAAGGGGATTCTCCTCACATTCACTCCCTTCCTCTGACCAAGGGATTTCAAGCCAGCAAGGAGCAAAGGGTAAGGAGTTCAGAAAGGATTGCACCAGCCCAGACACTGAATATTGTCCCTGTCTAGAGAGACAAAGACAAATTGTGACAACCCCCTTAAGTTCCATGATTAATGAATCAGATATTCTACCCTGAGCAAAATGTCTCAGCCCCAGGGATGGGGGTGTGCTCATTTGCACAGCATGTACACTAATCTGTTGATCCTGACCTGCCTCCTTCTCTCACAGAATGTCAACTTCTGCATCAGGTCCAGAGTGTACCAGGAGAGAGCCAAGGCCAAAAAGAGCAGCAGAGACCTGTTCTGATTCACCATCTCCCTTCCTAAATTTGACATAAATGACCTCTGACTCCAGCTTCCTGATGCCAGCTGTAGACAGGCTGTCTCAGCTGTAGGGGATGTGGGTTGAGAGTGTTCCCCTTGGGAAGGCAGAGTCAGAGCAGGGAATGAGATAGACTTGAGTCAAGTTCATTTTCTCCTGGTTCAGTGAAGATCCTGGGACTTTAAGGGGGTCAACAAGCATGTGAACAAAACGGATCTAGTGCAGGAGTGGTCAAACCGCAGCTCATGAGCCGCATGTGGCTCTTCAAAGAAAAAATTGTGGCTCCCGCACCCGCGGCTCTCGGGTCTTAAAGGGGCAGCATGGCGAAGTGAAAGCAAGGGTTCTGTGAAGAGCCAACACTCCCCCGCCCCCTCTGAAAGTGACAGAGCTGGAGTCGCAGTGTCCCGTGCAGACTTCAAAATGGCCACCTTAAAAGGGCAATGCCTGCTCTGCTCTTAAAAGGGCAAACTGTTTAACTGTTTGGGGGTTTTTTTGCTCATTCAAACATGGCGGCCGGGTTTATATATATATATATATATATATATATACTTTTTTTCTCAACAACTTTTTTCCCTCGGCTCTTTGTGCTGTATCCACCACTATTTTGGCTCTTCGTCTGTCACGGGTTGGCCATCCTGATCTAGTGGATATAGTGTACTTAGATTTCCAGAAAGTCTTTGATTAACATCTCTTACCAAAGGTTCTTAAGCAAAGTAAGCTGTCATGGGATCAGAGGGAAGGTCATCTCATGGATTGATAATTGGTTAAAATATAAGAAACAAAAGGTAGGAATAAATGGTCAATTTTCACAATGAGGAGAAGTGTCCAACAGGGGTTTGTACTGGAATGAATCCTATTCAACATATTCAAAAAACATGGTTGCTTGGTGAAGGTAGGGCTGGGGGAGGTAAACCCCCAGACCCACCCCTACTGCTGAGGCCCCACTCCCCATGGGGAGGTGGAGTAGCATGCTGTGTGTGCACCCCCCCCCCTCACTGTGGGGAGGAAGGTGGTCAGGCATGCATACACCCCAGCCTCCCTGACTCCAGAGCACTGGGGAGGGCAGGCAGCGCATGGCCTGAACCTCCCTGGCCCCAGAGTACTGGAGAGGGGGAGGGGGACCCAAGGCCCGAGCCTCCCCAGCCCTAAAGCACAGGGAGGCCAGGCACCGGGGGTAGCAATACTCCACCCCAGGGCACCTACAGCAGGTGTTCTGGGGACTGAGTGTGGGCAGGGCCAGGCTGAAAGTTTGAGAAGGTAAAGCCTTCCCCTGCCTAGGATTCCAACCGACCATGTTCATAAATGGTTTGGAGAAAGGGGTAAGCAGTGAGGTGGCCAAATTTGCATATGATACAAAACTGCTCAAGATAGTTAAGTCCAAAGCAAACTGTGAAGAACTTCTCAAGAATCTCACAAAACTAAGTGACTGGGCAACAAAATAGCAAATGAATGCTTAAACACAAAGTAATGCATATTGGAAAACATAATCCCAACTATCTGTATAGTATGATGGAGGCTAAATTAGCTATTACCATTCAAGAGAGAGATCTTGGAGTCATTGCGGATAGTTCTCTGAAAACATCCACTCAATATGCAGCAGCAGACAAAAAAACAAAAACAAACAGAATGTTGGGAATCATTAAAAAAGGGATAGAGAATAAGAAAGAAAATATCTTATTGCCTCTGTATACATCCATGTTATGCTCACATCTTCAATACTGCATGCAGATGTAGTCACCTCATGTCTAAAAAGATAACTTGGCAGTGTAAAAAGTTCATAAAAGAGCAATAAAAATGATTAAGGGTTTGGAATGAGTGCCATATGAGGAGAGGTTAATAAGACTGGGACTTTTCAGTTTAGAAAAGAGACGACTGGGAGGATGTGATAGAGGTCTATAAAATCATGCCTGGTGTGGAGAAAGTAAGTAAGGAAAAGTTATTTCCTTGTTCCCATAATACAAGAATTAGGGGTGACCAAATGAAATTAATAGGCAGTAGGTATGAAAAACAAAAGGAAGCACAGACATTGCACAGTCAGCCTGTGGAACTCCTTGTCAGAGGATGTTGTGAAAGCCAGGACTTTAACAGGGTTCCAAAAGAGCTAGATAAATCCTGGAGGAAAGGTTCATCAATGGCTATGAGAAAGGATGGGCAGGAATGGTGTTTCTAGCCTGCATTTGTCAGAAGGTGGGAAATATGACAGAGGGTGAATCACTTGATAACCTGTTCTGTTCATTCCCTCTGGGGCACAGGCATTGGCCACTATCAGAAGACACAATACTGGGCTCGATGAACCTTTGGTCTGACCCAGTATGGCCATTCTTATATTCACTTCATATTTCTAACTTCACCTACAAGAATGATATATGCACAGAAATAGAATATACCCATTCAGCAGGCTGTAAATTTCAAAATGATATGTCACATGATGCATTTTGCCTAAAGCATTTTTGAGTTATGTATATTCATATTCATAAGACAATTTTTATAAAGCATGGGGAGCCATGACACCTGGAGCCAAGCGGGCCCCACAAAATGTAGT
This sequence comes from Rafetus swinhoei, assembly GCA_019425775.1. Lineage (NCBI taxonomy): Eukaryota > Metazoa > Chordata > Testudines > Trionychidae > Rafetus > Rafetus swinhoei. The sequence continues at coordinate 9,016,772 of CM033438.1, forward strand.
CCCCCAGAAAAGTTAATCTAGCCCTGTCCACTGGAATCCATTCTTAGTTCTATGCATTTTAACATTTTTATCAATGATCTGGCAGAAAACAAAATAATCACTGATAAAGTTTATAGATAACACAAAAACTGAGGGAGAGCTTAATAATGAAGAGGGCATGTCACTGATACAAAGTGATCTGAATCACTTAGTAAGTTGGACATATGTAAACAATATGCATTTTAATATAGCTTACTATAAGGCTATGTCTACACTGCTGGTTTTGCACAAGAAATATGCAAATGAGGCTCAGTGAAATATCGCTGAGCCTCATTTGCATAATTAATGAGCGGCCGCTTTTCGCACAAGAGGCTTTTGCACAAAAAGGAGCCATCGACACAGCTCCTTCTTGCGCAAAAACCCCCTCTCGCGCAAGAGCCGTTCTTCTGCATTTTTTTTCAGGAAGAATGGCTCTTGCGCAAGAGGGGGTTTTTGCGCAAGAAGGAGACGTGTAGATGACTCCTTTTTGAGCAAAAGCCTCTTGCGCCAAAAGCAGCCGCTCATTAATTATGCAAATGAGGCTCACCAATATGCCATGCTTAGCCTCATTTGCATATTTCTTGTCCAAAACCAGCGCAGTGTAGACATAGCCCAAATTTATACATCTAGGAATATAGGCCATACATAAGGTGTGGGGGACAGACATACTAGAAAGCAATGGTTCTGCAAAAGTTTTGGAGACATGGTGGGCTACTGTGACCAAAAGAGCTAATGCAATTCTGGGATGCATAAATGGGAATCTGGAATAGGGATGCTATTTCACCTCTGGTGTGATTGCTGCTGGAACACTGTGTCCAGATCTGGTGTCAAACAATTCAAGAAGGATGTATTAGAGAAAGTTCAGAGAAGCATGCTTTATTGCGATAGACTCAAGGAGCTTAATCTATTTAATTTAACAAAGAAAAGGCAAAGAGGTGACTTGATAAAAGTCTGTAACTACCTGTATCTACACGGGGAACAACAAATAATGATAAATGAGCTCTTCAACAGAGCACAGAAAGATATGACACAATACAATGGCTGGAAGTTGTAGTTAGACAAATTTGGGCTAGAAAGAAGACGTACATTTTTAAACAGTAAGGCTATGTCTAGACTACAGGTTTTTTCCAGGATCCCAGAGGTAAAACTTCGCCACATTCAGAGAACGTATCTGCTCTTCTGCTTTTTTTTGTGGAAAAGCAGATGCACTCTTTTGGAAGCCCTGTCTTCCTCCTCCTCCTCCCAAAAGAGAGGTTTTTCCTGAAATTTGGCCAAGTGTAGACGGGAAAAGCCTCTTCCGAAAAAACTATTGGAAAAAGGTAAGCAAATTGCAGAGCACAATTTGCGTACCTTTTTCTGATAAAGCCCCGCAATGTAGATATAGCCTAAGAGCAATTAACACTTGGAACAATTTACCAAAGATGGTGATGGATTCTCCATCACTGTCAATTTTTAAATCAAGATGGAATTATTTTCTAAATGAGATGCTGTAGGAATTATTTTGGGGAAGCTCAATGGCCTGTGTTACACAGGAGGTCAGTCTAGGTGATCACACTGGTCCCTTCTGTCCTGAGAATCCATGAAATCTATAAATAGTTCTCCCTGGGATCCTGTAGGATGTTAATGGCTCCCTATACTCTTTCAGCTGTGTTTGGGATTACAGTGGGAGGAATCCCTCCACAACTCTCTGGTCCACAGTGTATTAGTCTATGGGGAGTGGGGGCTACTACTGAAAAAGATATATCTCTGACAGTGTAGGAATTACAAATGTAATCCAGAAATTCCAGAAACCCACAGTTTTATACAGCAAATCCTGTTGTGCTATTTTGAACAGATGCCACCTGCAGTGAAGTTTGTGTTTATTCTGATTTATAATTAAGACTATGTATGTGATGGATCTACCTAATTCATAAGATTCTGTATTATTAATGAATACTTCCTAATTATGTTGTTATTTGCCAAGAAATAATCTGATTAAAACCAGGAATTATCCTCTAAATTTTATGAATGTTATATTGTGCTTTAGCCATGCTGTACCCATCAATTAGTGAGTCAATAGTTTAAAACCCATGCAGTGCTTTGAATATACACATCAATAGCATTACCATCCAATTAACTCCTACACTAGTCCTCTGATTTTCAGAGGTATTGAACACCCATAACTCCAATTAAAATCAAAGGGATCTGTTGATAATCAGCACTTCTGAAAATTCAACCATCCAATTAGGTGCTCTGATTGAGAATGCTTATGTTAAAGTGCAGAATAAGTAATGTCATATTTCTAAGCAGTCATCACAACTCAATTCCCACCACAAGTATTGCATTAAAAGGCAAAGAAATACTGTAGAAGAAGTGAATCAAGTCACATATCTTGGCAACAGTGTGTAAGCAAATGGGGATGTCCATAAAGAGGTGATATCATGAATTGGCACGGTGTCCACAGCATTTACCAGCATAAAAATGTTTTTGTCAATGAACAACTGCAACCTTTGGACCGAACTATGACTCTAACTCAAATGTTAATTTCATTTTAGCATCTGGATGTGAAAGCTGGAAATCACCCAAAGTTACAGACAGATGTCTAAAAGCAAATGCCCCAGGAAAATACTAGAATTCAATTAAATGAATTTATAACAGAGTTAATAATTCCTTATCTCTAAATTTATCCAGAAAAGAAGATGGAAATATTTGGGATGTATGTTAAGAATAAAGCCAGAGCATCTGTCTTGGCAGGCATGCCATTTGGCAGTTGCAGGTACATGCAAGAGGGGCCAACAACAACAACAACAACAAAACCCTTTTCCAAATACTGAAGAGAGAAAACATGTGGGACTTAATAGAGAGGATATGCAAAGAGCAGCCCAGGAGAGGCAGGGATGGCTGGGCCTTATGCATGCCCTAAAATGAATCCTGTGCACACCTAAACTCGCTCAGTGTCTTTTTCAGGGTAAGAGTCCCTGCAGTGCCTGTTTCTGCCTCTGGCCATGTACACTGCTGCCTCACTCTAGCTGTCTGGACACTTATCTCCCACCCAAGCCTCAGAATGACTTACAAACCAAGCAAAGAAGCTAAACATCTAAGTCACATATGGGAACCAAACCTGTAGGCACCCTGGACTAGACTGAGGGGATGTCTACACTACAGAGTTTTGTCGGAAAAACAGCCATTTTTCCAACAAAACCTGAGTTATTTCCACACTGCAATTGCATTCTTTTGAAAGTAAATCGAAAGAACAGATGGGTTTTTCCGGAGTTGGTAATCCTCTTTCTATGAGGAAGAAGCCTTTTTCCAAAAGAGCTCTTTCAGAAAAAGGCACGTGTGGATGGGAAGGAGGGTTTTTTTCCGAAAGAAGAAGCCTCCAGGAAATAACACAGGTGCCCTGGTGGCCACTCCGTCCAAATTAATCAGAACTCTATAGTTCCTGTCTCCTCTTAAAGCTGAAGGCACCCTGGACAAGCCTTATGGCAAGAAGCTGGCTTGAGAGCAGCACCTCACCATGCGGATCTCCCTGCCACAGGCCTTGCCACCCATGGCAGAGCCACAAGCCTTCTGAGGCCCTTCGGCCCTTGCAGGGAGCAGCTGCAGGGGTCCCAGGACCCACCCAGGGGGACCAAGATGTGGGCACCCTCCTGGTCCAGAGCGGAAATCCTGTCTCTCCTTGAGCTGTGGGGCGAGGAGGAGACATTGCAGGATCTCTGCTCCAAGCGGCACAATGCCAATATTTTTGAGCGCACACGGCCAAGTCCCTGGCAGAGCACGGACACCTACCCCAGACCTTGGAACAGGTCCGGAGGAAGGTTAAGGAGCTCCGCCAGGGATATGTCAAGGCAAGAGAGCGCAGCTCATGCTCAGGAGGACCAGGGCCAGCAGGAGAAGGAGACACACACTGTCAACCTGTCCCTGGAGCCGGTGCCTGTCAGCCAGGATGTCTCCCAGGCCTCGTCGGATGCCAGGGAGGGATCTTCAGCTGAGTGGTCTTAGTTTGTCACACACACAGGGTGGGGGAGGTTGGTGCACAGGGGAGCGGGGGGCGAGTGTCGCTTAGGCTACTCGGGCTGGATATCGTGCTGCGCCACGCACGTGGAACCATGTGCAGTGTTAGTGTATGCCATGTAGATGCAGCAGGCAGCCCCTGACATGGGTGGGATCTCGCTGCCAGGCTCAGGGGGGAGGCCACACGTCTGGCACATCTGGCACCTGCCATGTCTGGAAGCAGGTTAGCCACAAGGGCACAGGCATGAACCCAGATACACCGAGGAGCGCTGCACACAGCACGCGAGCATGCCTGCACGTGGGAGGCACCACCCGCTCCTGCAGGCAGTGCTGCAAGCCGCAGGTGTGTGTGCGGACCCTAGGGAGGGCCAGGCTGCTCCCAGCTGCTCTGCTGCCCATGAGGGGATCCCACTGTGGCTGGACACTTCCGTTTCCTGCTTGTCCGTGGGCCAGGGGAAGCGGGGTGGGAAGTGGGCAGCATGGTCCCCTGGGCACCTTGGGGCCCCTGTGAGGCATGGCCCGCTGCCTTTCTCCTGGGATATCCCCCTCCTCTACCCCGAGGACTGTTGGTTGCTGTTCACAAAGGAAGGCACGGCCTCAGGAACAGTGTGTGCAAGGATGACTGACCGCCTCTCCCTCTTTGTGTTCTCCATAGCTGGACCAGCCAGGACTGAGGGGCGAGCCACACCACCAGAGCCAGCTACCAGAGCCTGGGGGACCTGAAAGCATGCCAGGGTCCAGGAAGACCTGCACGACCTGCAGCAGACCGTGGCTCAGAAGGTCTGCGAGGACGCAGAGTTGCAGAACCACACATGGCACCAGCTCATGCAGCGGTGAGATAGCATGTATGCCATCATGTATGGCATGAGGGCACACCGCCTGCTGTCATTGCTCCTGGCTACCACCCTCCTTCCCCCTGTGATGCCCATTCCCCCTCCGCCTGCCCCCCATGTGATGCCCCTCCCCTATCCCCCAACCCAGCTCCAGCCCCCTCCTGCCCACCTCCCTGTGGCCCCCGGACCCACCAAGCCCCAACTCCGATGAGGTCCCCACACCCAAGGTGGCACATCTAGCTGCCCCCTCCCCTCCAAGTTATGAGCTCCCCCTTCCCCTGCCCACCTTTTCTTAATGTAAGATAAATATAGACTTCGTTTTGTTCAAAACCAAACAGGTGTCTTTATTGAGAGGTCAGGGAAGGGGCGAAGGGAAGGGTTGTGGTGGGGAAGGGATAGGGTTGCAAGCCAGAGGCCCCTGGGGGGAGGCCCTGGGGAGAGTTACTGGGGTCCTCGAGAGAATCTCTCCCTCAGGGCCTCCTGGATGCGCACCCCGGCCTGACGGGCCTATCGGATGGCAGCTGTTCTTGGCTGCTGGAAAGCTTGCCCCTTGCAGCCGGCGTCTGCCATCCACCCTGGGAGGAAGGCCTCCGCCGTCCTCTCCACAATGTTGTGGAGGACACAACATGCTGAGACTGCCTCAGTGATGTTGTGCTCCCCCACGTCAAGGCGGGTCAGCAGGCACCTGAAATATGCCAAGAGCTCTCCACTAAGTTCTCTACTCTTTTTAGCTTTCCAGGTCAGCACAAAGCTCCCCATGTCTGCAGTTTGGGCTTAGCTCACAGAAGAGTCAAGATGTTCACATACTTCGCTGAAGAGTTTCAGAATTATCTGAACTTCTTGACTCTGCATGACTAGACTGGGACTTTTGGGGACAATCAAAAGCCAGATGTGAAAAAATACTGAAGCTTTCAAACACTCAGGGTGATTTTGGTTCTAGAAATGGATAAGGGTTCTGCAAGTGTTTTGCATGAAGTGTGGTTTTTTAAAAATTATCCAAACCTGTTCATTCATCCCTAGTTAGTGCATGCTTGGATACAGCAAGGCTAGATATGGCTCTTCAGTACAGGGTCCTCTCCTGACACCATAAAAGGAGCATTAGGTCCATTACAAATTGTGATGGGCCCAAGCCACAGGACTTCACCTCCAGATTTCAAACCTCCAAAAATTTGGGGCTGGTTGAATCTAGGTTATATTGTAAAGAGATCATTTACAATATTCAACTACAGGTTCAGATTTCAAACGTAGGCCAGCTGTTCAGATTATAGAGGATTTTATTTCAGGTCTATCTATAGTTATATGAGTGTTTCAGTCTTTAGATCAGGGCACCTTGCACAGTTTGGTCACTCACAAAAACATGCAATTTGGTTCAATATGACATTTGAGGTTTGCTCTAATGTTTTGTCCTGCCTAGTCTGAAACGTCTCCAGGGATGGGGCTTCCTGCGTTCTCTTTTGGAGGCAATCCCACAGTCCAGTTCTCTCAAGAAGGTTTTGTTTATATTCAGCCTGCATCCCTTCTTTTGATATATAATGGCCTTCATAAATAACCTTCCGTTTTCAGCAACTGCCTCCCCAGAAGTACCAACATTCTCTTCCCAGGTAACCACTGCCATGATGCAAACACACAAAAGTGTCTACGTGATCTAACTTTTCTTTCATTCCATTTGCCCCATTAACTCCATCTGCATCTTCTCCAGATACAAACATGCTTCCCAGCTGTTTCAGATTCCCCTGATGAATATTCATGAGCACAAACTGTGCCAGACAGACCTTCTGCTCTCATCCTCCCACACATGTGAACAATTAATCATGCGCGGCCTGCTGCAGATGCCCCTAAGGGATGAGAAGAGTATTTACTGGAGACAGCTGAGCCTCTTGAATGGTGAAGTACACTGTATATGCAGCTTTGGGGATTTACATTCACTGCTAATTATCTGAAGTTCCCTGCAACTTCAGTGATTCTTAGTGAAATTTGCCCTCCTCCCCTCTCCCATACTCCCACAGGCAGTATCTGTTAAGATTACCCAGAGGGGTTGCCTCAGTCAGTGCAAGGTATGATTAATGAAACCACCACCACCCACACACACAAAAGATGCAATGAAATCAGTGTAGAAATTGGGCTTAATCCCAAGGGAGCCAGCAAAACAAGGGTTCAGGATAAAAATTCAGTTTGATTCTCCAACCCTAACTCATATTCCATTGTGCTTATCACATGTGAAATGCAGTTCAGAGCGAATGACTGTATTGATTTCTGTTAACATTCATAGAACAATAAAAGAATAAATACATACAAATCAAACATTTCCAGTATTTTCTTTCTACAGTTGGTAGAAAGGGAGAACATTTTAATTGGCTGCTGTAAGTATAATCACATGGATTTTATTTTATTCTGGAAGATACTAAGATACACCTGCCTACCCATCCCTGTGGTAAGAACCTGATTATGTAGCAGCTGCCAATATTTTTAATTAGAATGGCCTTTTCTTTGTTACTTACAGATATCCCAGCTTGTTACAGTAACCTGTTAAAAGAGCCCCTTGAGTGAAGTCTCTAAGGTTTTTGTCATTTATTCACTGCTTAAGGAGGCGGAAGGAGGGAGAGTTACAGGGGGTTGCAGACTTGGCAACAAATTTTTTTTTGTTTAAATTAAAAATCAAGCCAGGTTGCTGAGGGGTGTATTTTAAAGACTGTCTTACCAAAGCTGCTGCTTGCAATTTATGGAGATATACCTATCTCATAGAACTGGAAGGGACCTTGAGAGATCATCAAGTCCAGTCCCCTGCCTTCATGGCAGGACCACAGATTTGCCCCAGATCCCTAAATGGCCCCCATCAGACAGATCCCATATTTTTTTAGACCCCAGTAAGCACTGCATTGTCACCAATATGAGTCCCGGGAGGAGGAACTAGACCAATGATTTTCAAAGTACAGATTGCAACACAGTACTGGGTTATGGAAAGTCAGGCACTGGGTCACCTTGCTGTAGGGTGACCAGCGAGGGTGCTAAGGCAGCTTCCTGCCTGTCCTGGCACTGCAGACCACACTGTGCCCTGGAAGGGGTCAGCAGCAGGTCTGGTTCCTAGATGGAGGCGAGTAGTCAGTTTTCACAAGATTAAAAAAAAGCAGAACAAACCAAAAAATGAAGCCGATCTCATTTCAAACCATGCCCAAAACGGGCTCCATCCATTTGTGCTTGGTAATGCCTGGCTACAAACCAGGGACTGGCCAATGGAAGGGTGGGGCCAGAGTTTGAGGCAGGTGAGGCCTGTGAAGCTGATCTTTCTTCTGGCCAGTTCCAGGGTGCAGTGCAGTGCACTGTGTCGGGACAGGCAGGAAGCCTGCCTCGCCATCCTACTGCATCACTGACCGGGAGGTAAGTCTGTGCCCCAGAAACTACACCTGCACCACAAACACCTCATCCCCGGCCCTGTCCCATAGTTTGCATTCCCAGACAGAGCCTGCAAACCCTGTACCCCATTCCCATGCCCCAGCTCAGAGTCCCTGCCTACATACTGAACCCCTCTGCCCCACCCACCAGCCTGCACACCAAAACCCTCATGCCCACCCCTAGGCAAAGCCTTCACCCTTTCTCACCACAAACTCCTCATCCCTGCAACCAGAGCTGGTCTTAGGGGCGGGCTGCGACCACATTTTGGCCCGATCTCCCACATCCTCCCCCCAGGTTTCCCTGGTTACTCCCCAACCCTTTTTTTTCCTTTTGTTTTGTCTGACAAATTTTTGTCCAGTATTTTTTTTTTAAACCATCTGGCAACCCTACAGGTGAGCCAGGTGGTTGCCCAAGGCCGCCAATTGGTTAGGACCGGCCCTGCCCGCAACCCCATCCTACAGTTCTCAGGTATGCCAGAAGGCTTCTAGCTGTATAACACACCAAAGGCCTGTAAATCTCAGTGAGAAAAGCAACACTCGATAAGGGCTGTTTGCTTATTCACTTGCATCTTACAGAATTCATGAGCAATTTAAAATAGAACCAGGGGATTTCCCTGTGCTTTACAGACATTGAATGCACCTCATGACACTCCCTGCAACTGGAAAATATTCTCTACATTTTACAGATGGGGGACTGAGGCACAGAGAGCTTAAGGCCAAAATTTTCAAATAGAGGCTACGTCTAGACTGCAGTGCTTTTCCAGGATACCGGAAATGTCCGGTATTTTCTGTTTTTCTCAGATGGAATGCCGGCAGGGACATTTTTCCCTGCCGCGTCTAGTGGGGGTGGGAGAGCGGGGAGCGTGGGAATTTAAAGGCGCAGAGACCTTTTTTTTCTTTTTTTTTGCTCAACAAATTTGGTCCCCCTTTTGGCGGAGGCACTGTTTAGCTGCACTGTTTTAGACTTCAGCAGGAGTCCAACACTTTCTGCTGAATGGCTTGTGTCATTTTCCTTCTTGAAGGAAGGAAGTTTAGTGGAGTGATTTTTAATGAAAAAGGTGATTAAACACATACACACATCCCTCAAATGTTAGGGAAGGGAAGGAAGAACACAGAAAATGTATTTTAAAATGGAACCAAATTACACAATAAATTCTACAATATCAAAAGAATCTACCCCAATACTTTCCATTTCCATATGATTTGCTAAAAAAGGTCAGTGTGCATTTGGCCCAGACAAAATATGTTCAGGTTCCTAACGTGTGCAAGGAGACTCTACAGAACTAGAGGTTCTTAACCAGTGGGGTAAATGGGAACCTGCTTAATGGATGAGGAACTTACCTCCCAATGGGGTGCGGATAGCAGGGAACCGCCTAATCTTTCCCCTGCCCCTTTTTGTTTATTTCTTCTAGGGGTGACTTATGTCATTGTGGCCCTAAAAATGTTGGGAATAGATTTGGGAAAGGAGTGAGAGGACTATTTTTCTGTCAAAATAGAAAAAAAGTACGATTTATTATAAAACAACATCCACATTCTGGAAAACTATGGGTTAAAAAAAGCCTCAGAAGGAGATATCCACAGCCATTAAATCGATATAGAGGGAGGATTCAGAGATAGATATCACTAGCAGCTAAAACCCCGGAGATATTAATATGAAGTAAATCAATATCTGTATCTACATTTCTGTCTACTGTTCTGATTCTGATACCCTTCCTCGCGCTGAATGGTACCTGACTCACATTGACTTGTGCAGTAATATGGGATTTATCAGTGTGTATCAAGGTAACACAAAGTTAGTTCCTCTCAAAATATTTCAATATAAATAGTCCAAGCAATACACATACAAAATAGCTCTCTTCCCATGGTTGATTAAGCACTCCCTTTTATTACTGCCGTAACAGCATCTTTTTATGAAATACTAGACGGTTTACCTGGCGATGCTCAGGTCCTTAACTCAATTTTTATTTTTTGAAAAATAAAATGAAAATGTACATGCTTCATTTAAATCATTGCTCTGGGGTGGGGCTGGGGATGCTTAGGGATGGCTGGGGGTGAGGTGCAGAGAGAGGGGGAGCGAGATGTGCCCTATATGTTTATATAAAACATGCATGGAACGTTGTCTGTGAGTACCTAACCGTAGTGCATGCAATGTGTTGAAGGAAATGAATTCAAATGTACCGGATTGCCTGGAGTTCCAGTATGTTTATGTGCAGAACCTGCTTGGTCATGGACCCAGAGATCCTGTACCATATGATGTTGCATGTGAGCTCCCTGCATTGTGAGGGAGGCATCAGTGGTAATATGTGTGGGTGGATCCTAAACAAATGGGATTCCAGAGCTGAGGTTTTGGGCCTGTGCCCACTAGGTAAGAGACTCTTTCACCTTGAGAGGACTTGTGAGTGCTAGTGTCAATGCATGTTTGTGTAGAAAGGATAAAAACTGGTGATTTTTTGGAAGAAAATAAATCAGATTTTAAAAATTTAACCTGTTTTTAAATTATTTAAATTATGTTTTTCTTTTAAAAAAAGAAATGTGTTTAAAATGAAATCTGAATTTAATTCTGAATATGTTATGACCTAAATATATTATCCATGAGTCTCTATGGGTACGCTACTGTTGTATCATGCAAGCAAGGTAGTAACAAACTTCAACAGGACTTTATTTACCAAAAGTGAAATCTCTTTAAAAAGCTGCTGCACCCATCTGTAGCTCTCACTCAGCCCTGGCTAATCTTCTCCCCCCTCCTTCCTGTTTCCTGTGCTTCCAGACTCCCAATAGCCAGTGCTCCCAGTTCTAATAATTACAAGCAGCATCTAAAACACCACATTCCCTCCTCTATTAAGAAGCTCTCTCAATTATAAAATAAACATTGTTGTTCTAACCACAGAAACAAATAGGGAACAAGACACTATACTGTTGGCAGAAATATTACACTGAAAACACTGTAAATACTACATAACATAGTCTCTAGTCCAGACAGGTGGTTGTCTGGGTCTGACTGACCGTCTCTCAAACCCCGCTTCTAGTGCAATGTCTTGTTGTGTTGGTACTACAATGAAGTCATCCAACACGGACTGGGTGTTGGCATCATCTCCTCTTGGTGCATAGGCACGTGCAAGATAAGAAGCATTCCATACCCGCTCATCAGAAAGTCGATAGGTGTAAGGTCCCTTCTTCTCAATGATTTTAAGAGGAGATGTGAATTTATGGACCCCTTTGTGTAAAATTCCAGGTTTTCTTACTCTAACAAAGGAACCACACTCAAACTTTGGTTCCTTAGCACCCCGCCATTTGTCTGTGAAAGCCTTATACTTTTCTTGGTTCTGTTCAACTGTTGTTCTCACATCATCCTCGTTTGGTGCATCAGGTCTTGCCTTTAACAATCCAGCAACGTTCAGTTTAGTAATAATCTGTTTTCCATGCAGTAACTCTGCGGGTGATCTTTGCATTGTGGCATGTTGTGTAGCCCTGTATGCTTGTAAGAAATCAGTAGTGAAGGTTATCCACAATCGCCCTTCCAGTTTAGCCATTTGCAAACTCTCTTTCAAGCTTCTGTTAAACCTTTTGATTTCCCCATTGGCTTGAGGGTAATACAGGGATGATCTTCTATGCAAAATGTTCCTCTCTGCTAGAAAAGTTTCAAATTCCAGGGAAGTAAATTGACTACCATTATCTGAAACCAGTTCTTCCCTGCTAAAAACTGTAGAGAGGAACTTAATTACTGTAGCAGAAGAGATTTGTGATGTAAACGCTATTTCAGGCCATTTACTGAAATAGTCTATTAAAGTAATGGCATAACGACAGTCAATTGGAGCAGTATGAAAGGGTCCTATGATGTCAATCAAAACTTTTTCCCATGCAGAATCAGGAAGAGGAACAGGCTTTAATGGTGGGGTACATGTCACTGCTGTCTTATCATGTGTTTGGCAAGTGACACAGGATTTTATGATTGCTTCAGTTTGGGAGTCCATCCCTGGCCACCAATACAGATCTCGTAGTCAGTGTTTGGTTCTGACAATTCTTTGATGAGTATCGTGTGCCAGGTGTATGAGTTTTGACTGTAATTCTTCTGGCACAAGTAGCCGGTGTGTATCTCGTAGCACACAGCCATCAAGCAAAGAAAGTTCATCCCAAACTCTAAAACAAGGCAAAAAAACTGGGTCAAGGTTTTTAGGGTTACTGGGCCATCTCTTTGTCAGAAATTCCCATAGCTTTTGTTGCATTGGACATGCTGAACAAGCAGCTTGGAATTGCTCTCTTGTAACTGCAGTAAGAGCACTTGTAATAAGTGCAACTACTTCATCCTCATCCTCCAGTGGAATATCTGGTGAAGACAAAGGCAGGCAAGAAAGGCAATCAGCTATCATATTTTGGTTTCCAGGCTTATATTCCAGTTCATAATTAAAAGAGATTAGTCTTGCAGACCATCTAGCAATACGATTTCCTGCTCTTCCCAGTCCTTTAGTGGTTAGCAATGTTGTCAAAGGGCTGTGGTCTGTGCGCAACTTGAATGTGCGGCCTCACAGGTAAGTTCTCCATTTTTCAGTAGCCCAGACACAAGCAAGTGCTCCTTTTTCAACTGTAGAATATTTTCTCTCAGTATCACTCAGTGTCCTTGAAGCAAATGCAACAGTCCTCTCTCTGTTGTCCTCATGAAGTTGTGTGAGGACAGCCCCAAGTCCATAATCAGAAGCATCAGTAGTCACAATTGTGGGCAATGCAGGACTGAATAGTGCAAGTACTGGACTATGTACAATCAAATCTTTCACAGTTTCCAAACTAGCTTGTGCATCCGTTGTCCACACCAAGGCTGAACTTCTCCATAGTAATTCTCATAACGGTTCAATGACAGAAGCATAATTGGGAATGAATTTTGCATACCAGGAGGTAAGACCCAAGAAGGAACGTAAGGTTTGCAAATCTGTTGGAGGAGGAGCATTTGAAATTGCTAGGATATGATCTGGATCAGGTTTTAGTCCAGCCGGTGAAATTGTATGCCCCAGAAAGGAGAGTTCTGTTTGTCTAAATTTGCATTTAGACAAATTGAGCTTGAGGCCTGCTGTGCTGATGCAGTTTAGTACAGACTGCAGGTTATTGTCATGCTCCTCAGAAGTCTTTCCAAACACAATAATATCATCCAGATAGCACTGAACTCCATGTTGATTCTTCAGAATCAATTACATCATTTTTTGGAAGGCACTTGGGGCAGATGCAAGACCGTATGGAACATGTTTAAAACGAAATAGTCCCTCATGTAATAAATGCTGTGAGATCTCTGCTATCTTCATGCAACATAACCTGGTGGAATGCGCTCTGCAATTCAAGAGTAGAAAACATCTTTGCTCCACGGAGTTCTGCAAATACTTCTATGTGAGGCAGAGGGTGGCTGTCAATCACAATAGCTTTATTTGGCTCCCTTAAGTTTACACAAAGACGAATGCCTCAGTCCTTTTTCTGTGTCACTACTATAGGTGAAACCCATTCCAAAGAGTCAATCTCTTCAATAACATCCTTTTGTACAAGTTTTTTAAGTTCCTCTGAAACAGCTTCCCTGACTGAAAATGGTAAGCACCGTAATTTCTGTCGTACAGGCATCACATTATGTTGCATTTTAACTTTGTGCACAAACCCATAAGCGCAGCCAAGTTTCTCCTCAACCTGGTCTTGGGTCCCAGCTGAAACTGGTATGTGTACTGCAAGAGTGCTTTGCTGAGGAAGATTAATTTGTCCATTAACTACCCTGAGGTTTAAAGCAGTCAATAAATCTCTGCCAAGGATAGGAGTGCCTTTGTGGACAATGTAGAACTCTGCAGTTACACAGCAATCACCAAAAGTCACTGTTGCTGGCAGGCAGCCACGTATTGGAATTTGGTTTTTCAAATAGCACACCAAGTGAAGTTTGGGTTCAGTAAGAGGCACATTAAAGTAATGCAGATAGATGAAATCAGGTAGTATAGATACTGCTGAGCCAGTGTCCAACATTAGCTGAATAGGATGTGATTTGCCTGAAGATGTGGCAGAAACATTTACAGTACAACTTATCTGTTCTGGAATATGTGCAGTAGTGATTTTGTCCACACTCAGCACAGTAACATCTGGTATTGTAACTGCATGAGCCTGTTGATTGGACTGGCTAGTGCGGCATACCTTAGCAAAATGCTCAATCTTTTTGCAGTGATTGCACTGAGCTACTTTTGCAGGACGTCTTGTGTAGCTTGCAAGGTGTTGTGGGGATCCACAGTGAAAGCATGCTTTTGCTGTGCTTTGAATTTGCTGATTCTGTGTTTTTTTTATTAGTTTGCTCTTTGTAATTGTTTGTCTGCAGTGACAGTGGACTTTGCTGCAAAGGAATCACAGCCTGGACTGGGCCTCCTGTATCCATGCTCATTACTTTGGCTTCTGCTATAGCTGACTCAATCTGGGTAGTAATGGTTATTGCTTTTTCCAGTATAAGTTGTGGTTCTAGAAGCAAGCGTTCTCTTACACAAAGCATGGTTGTTTTCTCTAATCATCTCATCTGCCATATTCCTAAAGTCACAAGTTACAATCAGACTCCTCAGAGAAGCAATATACTGCATTATAGTCTCCCCTGGTTTCTGCTCATGCTGGCGAAATCTGTAGCGATTAGCTACTACATTCACTTTTGGCACAAAAAAGTTCTTTAATGCAGTGAGTGCAGTCTCATATTTATCATCTGCAAGGGGAAAAGTATAAATATACACTGCCCTTCTGCTCCAAGGTAGTGGCTTAACAGAGCACATTTTCTTACTTCAGAAATCTCTGTAGCACTGATTGCAAGCAGATAAGTCTCAAACATATGGATCCAGGCAGTAAAAGCAATTGGAGGCTCACCTGGGCTTTGCAGAAAGGGTGCAGGTGGGTTCAGAGGCAGAAGATCCATCCTTGTCACCAAAATGTTGTATCATGCAAGCAAGATATTAACAAACTTCAACAGGACTTTATTTACCAAAAGTGAAACCTCTTTACAAAGCTGCTGCACCCCTCTGTAGTTCTCACTCAGCCCTGGCTAATCTTTTCCCCCCTCCTTCCTGTTTCCTGTGCTTCCAGACTCCCAACAGCCAGTGCTCCCAGTTCTAATAATTACAAGCAGCATCTAAAACACCACAGCTACACAGCATGCTTATTTCAAAATAAGCTATTTCAGACATTTTTTTTTTACACTACAGGGAAGCCTCAAAATTAGTCCGAGGCAGGCTCCCATTGGGTGTGTCAACACTGCACCCTTAGTTTGAAATAAGCTACGCAATTTGAGCTACACAAATTGCATAGCTTATTTTGAGTTAATTTCAAAATAGTTTATTTCATAATCTGATGTGGTCTACACGGCGCTACATTTTGAAATAAACCGGTATTTGGAAATGTCCCTTAATCCTAGTGGAATGAGGTTTACAGAGATGTCAGATAGTGAGCCCATTATATTTTGAAATAACAGGCTTGTTTCAAAGATGCAGAATAGCTATTTTGGGGTACCAGAAGTATCCCGAAATAGCGCCACAGTGCAGACGTACCTATAATGTGCACATGCTATCTTGATTTAGAGCCTCAGGGGGCACTAGGGAGTAATTACTTTGAATGGCCCTGGAGAGGAGCTATTTCAAAATAACAGCAGTGGAGCATCCACACTACTGCTATTCTGAAATAGCTATTTTAGAATAAATGTTATTCCTCATGGAATGAGGTTTACAGATTTTGAAATAAGCCATCCATTATTTTCAAATTATTTCAAAATAACGGAATTGCTGTCTAGAGGTTTGCATTGTTAATTGAAATAACGTCAGTTATTTCAAAATAACTGTGCTGTGTAGATGCACCCTATCAGAAACTTTGAGCTAAAGACTGTTTTTCTATATAAAGAAAAATGTTTTTCCTTAGGTTTGAACTTTTGAGGTGGGAAGCCTTATAAATGTGGCACAATAGGTCAGCCTAAGTAATTTAGGAGACTCCCATTATCAAGAGACTTAAGCAAGACTAGAAATCTAAGATGCTTTGATTTCATTTAGGCATATTTGAAAATTTTCCCAGTCATTGCCTGAAATAGTCTGTTTAATTCACTGACTACAGATAATCCCTCTATTAAATAAATAACTTAGCTATAAACATGAAATGTGTACTGGATACATTAACTTCTGTTATCAAAACATTTAATGTTTTGTTTAATACATATGAATTTTATATGCCATTTTACATGTTTGTTTGAATTCCAGTTACCACACTAATGCAGTTTGGGACAGATCATGAGTAAAAAGTTAATTAACTAGTATACAAGCAATACGTCATTCACCATTTTCTAGAATATTAAAACATACAATTAATAAGAATTTGAAGCTATTTATTTAATTGCATAAATACATTTATATAGTTATCATGTATCCTCTATTTAGTTGTAAATCAACATACTGAATGTTTATATCAACCAATGAGTATGTGTAACCCATGCACCTAATAGGGAACTATCTCTTTAAGAGACCCCTATTGGAGAGGTAAGAGTGAGTTGAGCATTACTGTTGCTGGGCAGATTAGCACACCACACCCAGAAGTTTCTGGAGTTGGGGGAAGGGGAGTATTTTGGGGTCAGCCTTCATGAGCAAGCAGGGCAGATGCTTTTCTAAGGCCTGTGTGAGCTGGAAGAAGCTAAGACAGGAGCAGAGAACTGGCTGCTGTTCCTCACTCTGCAGCACTTTGAAGCAGGTAGTGCTGTTAACCCTCCACCAGGGATCATGGGCAATGCTACTTGGAGGTAGGAGAACCTAGGAGGGGAAATAACTTCTGTGTTAATTGTCTGCTTTACATGCTGTTTTGATTTTAGCCAAACTGTTCTAGTTCACTTTCTCAGTCAGTTGGATTCTTCAGCTCCTATGTATGGCTATGTCTAGACTGCAAGCTTCTTTCGAAAGAGAGCATCCACACCTCAAAAGGATTGAAAAAGTGATCCGCTGTTTCCAAAGAGTGCGACCAGACTGCTAGGATGCTCGCTCGCAAAAAGGGCACCTGGAACCACTTCTGGCAGGTCATGAGGGCAGCATTTAAGTTCCGGTGCTGCTGCATGAGGCTCACAGAGACGCGTGTTTAAAGGGACCCCCTGGACAGCCATTTCTTTGCTCCTGCTGCTTGCTTGCCTACCTGAGTGAGGGACAGCAAAGCTTTTGCAGTGTGTGCTCTGGTTGCCCAGCTTTCTTGGATGCCACAGTATTTTGGTTTTTTGTTTGTTTTTCTGGGTTTTTTTTGTTTTGCCATGGAGCCAGAGTTGCCCCTGGGCAGGCGATGGCCCCACACTGTCATGCTGCAGCTTCTGCAGCACTTTCATCATACCATGATGACGGTCCTGCCCCTTCTGGCCTCAGACCTCGACCTTGAGACCCTCGACCTGGGGGATTTGATAGCAGCCTTCAACTTCCTGAAGGGAGGTTCCAAAGAGGCTGGAGAAAGGCTGTTCTAAGTAGTGACGTATGGCAGAACAAGGAGCAATGGTCTCAAGTTGTGGTGGGAGAGGTCCAGGTTGGATATTAGGAAAAACTATTTCCCTAGAAGAGTGGTGAAGCACTGGAACGGGTTACCTAGGGAAGTAGTGGAGGTGTTTAAGTCTCGGCTTGACAAAGCCCTGGCTGGGTTGATTTAGTTAGGATTGGTCCTGCCTAGAGCAGGGGGCTTGACTCGATGACCTTCTGAGGTCTCTTCCAGCTCTATGGTTCTATGACCTGAATGCAGGACCAATGCCCTTGCCCCCGAGCCTCCTGTTGGAGAGGCGATTTTGGAGACTGGACACCAGTTCTGACTGGACTGTCTCATCCTGGAGTGGTGGGACGACCAGCAGTGGCTTAAAAAATTCTGCATACGGAAGGCCACATTCCTGGAGCTATGTTCCTGGCTCGCCCCTGCCCTCCAACGACAGGGCACCCACTTGCGGCCTGCCATTCCCCCTGGAGAAGAGGATCGCTATTGCCGTGTGGAAGGTCCCCACCCCTGACAGCTACCGCTCGGTGGGACACCAGTTTGGCATGGCGAGGTCCACTGTAGGGGCCATCTTGATGGAGGTAAGGCATTCTCGGGGGACAGTTCCCCCCTTTTCCAGCCCCCCACAGGGACTATCAGGAAAGGGCAGGGGAGTGGTGGGTAGAGTGGGAGTGGGGGGAAGGGCTGGCCCTGAGGGGGTGGTTTGAGGGGAGGTGACTTCTAGAGTCTTTGGGGGGGGTGCGGGTGGAGGGAAGGGTGGTGGGCACCTCCCAAGGGCTCAGGCACCCCCCTCTAATTCCCTGTTTTGTGTGTTTCTATATGTCTCCTTCTGCAGGTGGTGAGGGCTATCAACTCAGAGCTGCTGCGCATGATCATCCACCTCAGACCTGGCCACGATGGTGTCCAGATTTGCTGCCTTTGGATTCTCGAGCTGTGGAGGTGCAATCTATGAGAGACACCCCCCAATCCGGGCACCACCCCATCGTGCGGCCCGGTATATGAACAGGAAGGGCTACTTCTCCATTGTGCTGCAGGCCCTGGTCGACCAGCGGGGACAGTTTACAGACATTTGTGTCGGGCAGTCAGGCTGGGCACATGATGCCCACATATTTAGGAACTCCTACCTCTACCACAGGCTGCAACATTCTTCCTGCAGCGGAACTTTGCGGTCAGGGACATGCAGATGCCAATTTACATCATGGGTAATGCTGCCTACTCCCTGATGCTGTGGCTCATGAAGCCCTACACTGGCCACCTGGACCCAAGCAAGGAACAATTTAACACGCACCTGAACCAGGCTTGGATGCAGGTGGAATGCGCCTTCAGGCATCTCAAGAGGCAGTTCAGGTGCCTGCTCACTCACCTCGACATGGGGGAAATGCAACATCCGAGGTGGTGTCTGCGTGTTGTGTGGTCCACAACCTTGTGGAGAATAAAGGGGAGGCCTTCCTCCTCGGGTGGGTGACACCAGCTGGTGGTGAGAGGAGGCAGTTTGAATAGCCCCAGACAGCTGCCATCTGCCAGGCCGGAGTATGCATCCGGGAGGCTCTGAGGGAGAGATTCTCTGTAGGAGCCCAATGACTCTCCCCCAAGACCTCCCCAATGGGGGCTTGGCCCTTGCCCCCCCAATATCTTTCCCACCACAACCCACTCTGCCCCCATTTCCTGGACATTCAATAAAGGCAACAGGTTGTGATCGAAAAATAAACGGTATTCAGGTGTAATATATGTAATTAACTGGGGTGGAGGGGGGCATCACAACTTGGAGGCAGGAAGGGGGGGCTCCAATTCAGGAGGAGGAAGGGGGGCTCAGGGCTGGGGGGTTTCACCTGTAGCGCAAGCTCCTGTCACCTCTAGGGAATCTAACCCTAACAGGGTGGGGTCTGGGACAGTAGGGGGCTGGGCAGGAGGGGGGAGCTGCAGCTGAGTCTGGGATGGCAGGGGAAGGTGGATGCAGGAGCAGGGTGAGCAGGAGGAGCAGCAACAGGGACAAGACCTGGGAAGGCCATGACTGCCCGGATTGTGGCACACAACGCAGGGCGCTGCTGGACTAGCTAGCCTAACAGGCGCTTGTGCCACACAGCCTCCGTGTGCGTCCTCTCAGCGATGGTTTCCTTCACTTCTATTAGCACCCCAACGTGCTGGCACATTAGGTCCTGGTACACGCGCCACTACCTGCGGCTTCCGTGAACTCGGGTGGGTGTCTGGGCTGGTGTGGCTCACCCCTCAGGGATGGATGGTCTGGCTGTGGAGGACAAGAGGGAGAGGCAGTCACTCATGCATGCACACTCTGTCCCTGAGGGCATGCCCTCCTCTGTGAGCAGTGAGTAATTGTCCTTGGAACAGGGGACGCTGATGTTCTGATAGCAAGCCCATGTGTCAGCAGCCCCGGCCTCACAGGTGCCCCAAGGTGCCCAGAGGACCATCCTGCCCGCCCCCCCATGGCCAAGCAGGAGCAGGGAAGTGTTCAACCACAGTGGGGTCCCAGTTGTGGGAGAGGGACTTGGAGTGGCCTGGTCCTCCCTGGTCCCCTCTCCTCCCCCCACCTGCACGTGGCAGCACTGTCTGCAGGAGCAGGTGGTGCCTTGCATGTGCACACATGACCATGTGCTATGTGCAACACTTGTCAGTTTGTGTGGGGTTGTGTGTGCACCCCTGTGCCCAGCCAGCTTCGGGTAGTGCCTGGCGAGGGGAGGACGGCCCTCCCAGGGGTCGGACATGTGTGGGGCCCTCCCCAAGCGGTGAGCAGCAGCCCGCGTGTGCATGGGGAGTGGCTCCTGGCACCACATGTCACACACTGCCGCTGCATGTGCTTGCACGTGCACAGCCTGCTGCACGCTGTCCAGGTCGAGCATGATGAGTGACGATCACATCCCATCCCCTGTGCTCCTGCCTCCCCCACCCTTTGTGTGTGGCAACCTCACAGCACTCACCTGATGATCCCTCCCCGGTGTCTGAAGGTGCCTGGGAGGCCTCCTGCATCTGGGGGACTGGCTCCAGGGTGAGGTTCATACCACTTCCGGTGTCCTCCTCCTGCAGCTGCTGCTCATCAGGGTCGTCCTCCTCCTGGAGCTCTGGCTGGTTCTGAATGGGTGTCTCCATCCCCGACTCCACAAGCACCCGTGCAGACAGGGGTTCCCTATGCCCCCAGGATTCTATACAGCTCCTCGTAATAGTGGCAGTAGTGTGGTGCTGTCCCGGAGCTGGAGCTGCTCACAGGCCCTGGTATAACCCTGTCGCAACTCCTTCATCTTGCTCCTTACTCGTTCCAGGGTGCGGGGGTGGTGGCCTCTCTTGGCCAGAGTGTCGGCCATGCAGCCATAAATGTCTGCATTCCTGCACTTAACTGGAGGGGGCTGCAGGGACTCCTCCTCAGACCACAGCTTCAAAAGTGTCAGGACCAGGATGGGGCCCAGCGTTCTGTGCCCCTGGGTGGGTGCTGGAATGGCTCCCTGGAAGGACCAGGGGGCCCTCGGGGCCTTGTGGCTCAGACATGGCTGCTGGCTGGTGTGGCATGGAGTGCCGTGCAGTCAGGGTCCTGCCACAGGGTTAGGGTCCTGTGAGGCTGGTTTCCTGCCACAAGGCTTGTCCCAGTTGCCTGTGGCTTTAAGACATGAGCTAGAGACAGGAACTATAGAGCTGTGATTAGTGTAGATGGATTGTCCACCAGGGTTTTTCCTGGAGGCCTCTTTTTGAAAGAACTGCCTCCCCCATGTCCACGCAAGCCTGTTTTTGAAAGAGCTTCCTTGTAATTTGAGGTTTACCAATTTCAACAGAAGCACCACATTTTCGATTTAATTTCGAAAGAACACAATTTTGTTGTGTGGATGCAGGTGAAGTTTTCGGGAAAAAAGGCTGTTTTTTCCAAAAAAACTATCTAGTCTAGACATGCCCTAAATGTAGAAAGAGTCATTTCTATTTTGTTATTATCAGTTTTTGTATTTTCTTGTAACAGGGTTTTCTTTAAGCCTGTTTTCTTGTGAGTTGACTGACTAGTTAATCAGTGAGCTGGCTGCCTAGCAGGGATCCACAGCAGAGGAAGAGTCTGTCTGGACTTCAACTGAGGATTTTCTACAAGCCAGTGGAGAGAGGGTTCAGACTCAGCATATGGTGCAGATTTGATGAACAGAGGCACAAACTGAGACTTTGGTGAACTAAATCTAAGCTTTTGGGACTTCTCAGTCTTTCTTACTGTATTTTTGTGGACTGAACTGTTCAAATTTTACTTCTCTTTACTTACGTTTACTGTAACTATGGACTTTATCTGTGGGTTATAAAATAGCTGTGTTCTGTTGTAAGAAGTAGATTATTTGTTTCTTCATAAGATTTTTATAAAGTTTATTACATTCATTTCTTTAGGTTTTTTTGGAACTTGAATGTAGGGAGGCTGACACTGGGCAATCCTTGCTGAAATTCCTTACAGACTGAACTCTTGGTCTCCAGTGGGTCTAGGGTTTTTTAGGCACTGGAGAAGGGCAATGAAGTCTAGCCCACCCAAGGTTACAGATTGGCACCCGAACAGGTAGGGACTTGAGGATTGCTCAGCGATCACCTCTGAATTCTTTTGAGGAATATTGCAGTTAGTTATAATATATTATTGTATTTATATATTTTATATTAATAAGACAATGGAAACTGGCAAGCAGTTAGGGTTAGATCCCTATAGGACCATTTTGGTCAGTGATGTGTCCTCCGTTGATAGAACAGCAGAAATTAAGAGAGCTATTAGAATCTTTGGTCATGTGACTAATATGAGGCAGGTAAGGGGAAAACAAAAGGATATGACTGAATTTGAAGAGTCTGTTTCTGTGATACATATGTTCTCTGCCTATGTGTGTTGCAGAAACTAGGGCAGAAATGGGATGTAACTCCTATTCATTTTCAGGTTTTGACATTTATATCCACTGGTTCTGTGTCAAGACTACCTCAGTGCAGGGACCATGGATATTCTGTGCATCCTGATAGAGGGTTCAGGACTGAGACACAGGCTGGGGATGCACCTGCATGTGAAAGACAGACTAGATGGATAACAGGTGATGCACCAGTTCTAGACAGAGGTCCAGTAGCAGCCTCTACTCCTGCAGTGAGTCTCCCTCTTGACATGCAACATCTCTTGTTAGAGAGGGTGCTGAAATCTGCCAGTGAAACAGTGACTGATGTGAAATTTAAACTAAGGTGTTTCTCAGGTAGTTCTCCCAGACCCAATGGAGAAGTAGATTATCTTACTTGGCGAGCACAAGCCAAAGATATGATGGAAGACAATGAGATTTCTGACAAAGTTAAAAGAAAGAAGATGGGTTACCTAGGAAGGTGGTGGAATCTCCATCCCTAGAGGTTTTTAAGTCTCGGCTTGACAAAGCCCTGGCTGGGTTGATTTAGTTGGGGTTGGTCCTGGCTTGGGCAAGGAGCTGGACTTGATGACCTCCAGAGGTCTCTTCTAGCTCTATGATTCTATGATTGAAAGTTTATTACTCCCAGTGTTGAAGGTGGAGTTAGGAGCTGGTAACAAGGCATCCACTGCAGAATGCTTTGATATTTTAGAGAAAGCATATGGAAGTGTCATAAGTGCATCTGAGCTTAAGGCTCAGTTTTTGGAGACACACCAGCACACTAGAGAGCCACCTCCTCCATACCTGACTCGACTACATGCATTAGTCCAAGAAATTTTGGAGGCTGGTGGGGTAAAAGATACTGAATTGGACTCTTACATACAAGATCAATTTTTCCATGGCTGTTGGCATGAATCCTTATTAAATATGCTCTTAATAAAAGGAATTAATTGCACTGGTAGAAAAAAAGAGCATTTCTTATGCCACACTCCTTTTTGAGATGAGATCCATTGAAAGAGAGTACTCTGATAAACAAGAGAAAACTTCAGCAAGAACTAGAGGAAAAAGGAAGGCCATTGAGTAGGAGTAGCTTACAATTGGTAAAGGCATCTGAAATTACTTCCAGTGCCAATGAAGAAGTTACTGCAATAGACTGGAAGGAAAAATATCTGCAGGCTGAGCAGCAGTTGGTGGGACTGCAGTTGACCCAGCCAACTTCTGAAATGTCCATTTCAGACAAACAATTTACTCCTCCAAGACCAAAAGAATAATAAACGAGTAATACCAAATTTTTTAACAGAAGAAATCCTTTGTTTTAACTGTGGGGGAGAAAGGGATATTTGCAAGTTGAATGTGGGAATTCTCCTAACCCCAAACTAGTACATTAGCAATTGACTGGTAGACGTTCAAATCAGAACAAATGTGAGCCAGGAAGAAAATAAACTAACAATGCTCAGAGTCAGGCTGCTAGTTGGTAGGTTCAGGAGACTGAGGATACCCAAAAGGGTGTCAGTGAGGCCATCCGGCAGTTAGTAGGACCTGCTTGTCATGGCTATGTTTATCTAGATGGAGTAAAGAGTACCTGCCTGATAGATACTGGTTCTCAAGTGACATGCTTATGTGAAACTTTCTATTATGAGCATTTCTCTCATCAAAAGTTAGTCAATTGGCAGTGTACTTCAGATAGAAGGGGCTGGAGGGCAAATGGTTCCATACCTGGGATATATAACTGAAGATGCAATTCCCAAAGTTCACCTGTGGGACTAACAACATGAGGTACTAGCCTTGGTATGTCCAGATCAATGTATGAATCAACAAGTGTCAGCACTCAGGCACCAATGAGTGGGCTGAAACTTAGTCAATTTTTACTCAGTCAGAGGTTTCAAAAAGAAGCTGATGAAGGGATTGAAGTGGTTTTAAGAAGAAGATGATCAGTGCAAATTCCACCTGGTACATCCAAAACAGTGCACTTGCACCTGGTGGGCTAGCAGTTCCCCCTCAATTTGTTCAGGTCACTGGCTCCAATATGAGAATAGGAGTACAGGTCAAAAACCTAACAAGGAAAGATGTTATATTGAAACCTAACACCATCTTTGCAAAGGGACAAGCAAAAGTGGAGTGGATAAAGCCAGTGCCAACCCAGGTTTCAGCAGCTATGACTTGAGAGAGATAGTATCATACTGCAGCTTAACTCTGAAGGATCCCCTCTTAGTGCTGTGGAGAAGAAGAGGATCGCTGAAACTATCAGTAAAGAAGCTTGTAAGGCTTTTGCTATTCATGACCTAGACTTTGGAAGAGTTTCAGGAGTGACACACCGAATTGAGCTTACAAATAATGTACCTTTTAAAGAAAGAACTAGAAGGGTTTCGCCTTCATATTTTGAAGATCTACGTCAGCATCTATGAGTTGGTGGCCCTCGGAGTGACTGAGGAAACCTGTAGCCCATATGCATCCCCTGTGGTGCTGGTGCGTAAGACGACAGGAGCTCTTAGGATGGTGGTGGATTATAGGAAATCGAACAGCATTACCAGAAAGGATGCCTATCCATTACCCAGGATAGAAGAAACTTTTGCTTTATTGGCAGGATCTAAATGGTTTTCTGTATTGATCTAAAGAGTGGATACTATCAAGTCCTAGTAGAGCCTAGTGACTGTCTGAAGACAGCCTTCACTACACCATTTGGTAACTAGCAATTCAAAATGATGCCTCAAGGTTTGACTAACACTCCAGCTACCTTCCAATGAATGATGAAACGTGTTATGTCTGGTTTGAATCTAACAGAAGTTGTGGCATTCTTGGAAGACTTAATATTTTAGCCACTTTGGAAGAACATGAGGAACGTCTCCTAAAAGTTTTGAAAAGACTTCAGGAATATGGTTTAAAACTTGCACCTTCAAAGTGTAAGTTATTTCAAAATTCAGTGAAATATCTGGGTCATTATTTCTCAAGATGGGAACTGTCCAGATAGAGAAAACTGATGCTATCATCAGTTGGCCACTTCCAACTACTCAGAGAACTTTGTAGATTCTTAGGATTTGCGGGTTATTACCGAAGATTTGTAGAGAGGTATTCTATCATTGCAAACCCTTTGAATTGTCTCCTTGCTGGTGCTCCTAAAGGACGTAGATGAAATAGAAGTCAGTCACTTGAGAGTAGATGGGATACAGCTTGTCAAGAAGCCTGACATTGGCCACTGTTACCCATACCAGCTGAACCCCAAAGACCACCTGGAATGAAACCAGATTGGACTTTAACACAACAGCATCTGCTCTAGCCAATTGCAACTGACTTTCTCTGTTCCCAATAAGACAGTTATCAACATCTAAGGGATTATCAAACAAAGAACTGAGGGTCCTTCCAAAAACGCTCTCCAGCTAAAAGGAAAGGGGAAAGGAAGCTGTTAAATTGAAAGCCATATTTTAATACTTTGCATTTCAAATGTTTTCTCCTGTTTTCTATATTTCTAACAAAAAGTTAAAGGGTGTTGAATGGTATATTTGCCTTGGTACTAAATCATCTGAAATCTCTGTAAACCATACCCCAGACCTTGTTCAACACTCTCTAATGTTGGACTGTGACTGGGTTACACACCTTTAGCCTTTGTATTACATCTAAATTAATACAACAGCATAGGGATAGACCATTTCACATCGCTGAAGAGATGGTTGTGTAGTACAATGTGTGTTCATGGGTGTTAAAGCCTTTTTTTAAACCAAATTAAGCTAATTCAATTGAAAACCCACATTTCCTATGTTTACAGACTGGGCCATGGAGGGAACTAGTGTGAGTGAAAGACACAGGCAATTAACAGACCACAAGACTCCATGATTCTTTCACCAGAAACATTTTATGGTTCCGCCCCCACTAGCAGACAATGTCACTAATTAGTAAGAATAATAATAAGAAAGCACAGTTGGTGTTTCCAAAAAAGACAATCAAGTCAACCTCCTCACAGATAAATGAGCAGCGGTCACTCCCCAGTTTTTCAAGGACTCACAGCACATACCTCCTCCACAAAGTGAAACCTACATGGTCATATGGAGCTAGACTGCGGAAGGCTGCCTACCACTCTGCCCAACTAAAAATCCATGGGGTCACAATCTCAAAGGTGTGCCAAGGTCTCAAATGGACACAGAAAGACCAAGGAGACTGTAAAACAAATGCAGCAAATAATGTAACCTATCCCTACTCCACCTATTTTGTCCATCCGTCTCTCACTCACACACACTTCTATCTTTCTTACTATGCAGTTGATAGGAATCTGTGTGGATTACTGCAGCCTGGTGTTGACTGATTGCCAAAACCATGCTGTGGTGCCTTCCTGTTTCATTAGCATAACTCTCTCAAAGCTGCAGCAAGCTTTAGATGTTATGTAGCTCATTTGTACAGCTCACCTCCACACATGTGTGGGGATTTTTTTTTTTAATAAAAAAACATCGCCTTTTTCAGATTTACATGTTTGATCAAGCATAAGACTGAATTCTCTTCTTTTTCAGGGAGCAGATAATAGGTAGATCTATCCATCCATCTATTTTGTTATATGCTTCTTGGCTGGGCAGCTTATTTGTTGCTACCAAACCATGTTCATTCCCACTGACATTTAAAGGGCCATTATATGATTACTGTCACAGTTTAATACCCAGATTCTGAAACCAATTCCCTCACCCCGGTTGATGGATTCATGTTCATATCACTGTAATTTGTTTTTCCTCAGCTGCGTATGCTGCACACTGGCTAAATGCTTTTACTGTCAAAGGCAGTTTTCTGCGGGACCTGCCCCACAGGGCTAATTTATAACTGCACTGCTCTAGGCAAATAGGAGCTTCCCTCTCTTTCAACAGCTTTAGCAAAACAAAATAACAGAACTTTTGAGAGTCCTAATTGCATTTTGGAGCCACCTCTCCTCCCCCTTTGAGTCACTGTCAAAACAAAGCATTAAACATGATAGTCCAGGATATTGCAATTCAGTGGCTACATGCATACAGATTATTAGCTATCACAGCTGCTTAACCACCCATCTACAGAGCACAGACTAGAACTAATCATGCCCGTCTGTTCTCCACACAGAATACCACTTGAATGCAGAAAACAAGATCCAAGCTATTCTGGGAGGACTGTATGAAGCTCCTATCTGCTTTGTTGACCAGACAGAGGGCAACAACCACACATCTTTGAGGAAGTCTGATGGCAGTGCACAGTTTGGCAGCATGGGACACACCGAGGGGAGAAATTCATGCTACTTTTGCTCTTTTGGGTAATATTGATTATTAATTTGGCTCCTGAACAGTGTTTTTAAGAAAGGATTGCTAGGTCAGCCTTGAAGATTGGCTGCCAATGACAGTGTAGGAATTTGACAGGAACATAGGTTCAAGAATGACTGTGAGATGCTCTATAATACCATTTAGCACTTCTCATCCAAGGATCTTAACGTGCTTTGCAAGGAAAGGTTAAGTATTGTGACACTGCAGCCCCATATTTTTATGGAAACAGGTTTTTAAATATGAATACATATAACTCAAATAGGTTTTATGCAAACCTGGACAACTATCTTATCATTGAAGAGCTTGTAATCCCCTGAATGAGTATATTCTATTTGCATTCATGTATCATTCTGGTATGTGAAATTAGAAATATTAAGTGGAAACCATTTTATTAATCTAGGGGTGCGTCTACATTGCAGGGCTTAATTTGAAATAGCTCAATTTGCATAGCTTATGTCAATTACATATCTCATTTTGAAATAGCTTATTTCAAAATAGGGAGTGTTTACACAGCACTTACTTCGAAATAGAGCACTCTTCCTCCAACTTCCCTTACTCATACAATGAGGATTACAAGAGTTGGAGTAAGAAGTCCTCCAGCTTGGTAGTATTTTGACACTATTTCAAAATAACTGCCTGCTGTGTAGATGTGGACTAAATTATTTTGGAATAGCGCTAGTTATTTCAAAATAGTGTTGCAGTGTAGACGTACCCTAGGTCTTCTAGTGAAAGCCATTAGTGGCACTTAATGAACTTAATGGCCCTGTAATGGGGGTGGCTGTCCCACTATGGCCTGAAAGGGTTAAAGCAGGTTGGAAGGAGCTTGCACAGAGCCCTGGCCAATCAGAGAAGGGCTTAGAAGGAGCCAATAAGAAGGCAGTTTGCTGGGGCAGCTCTGATTATAAGGAACTTGTAGCCCGTTGGGGTTCCCGGAGGGGCTCTTTCCCTTCTGGGTCAGTGGGTGACCACTCTACCTAAGTCCACAGCACAAACCAATAGTTTCAGAGCTCAGGCACCGGTGCAGAGTGGGGCAGCAAACAACCAGTTCCAGGTCTCCTGGCTTAGGCAGAGGTCCAGGGCAAGCAGGCGGCTCGCATGAGATGGCAAAGTGGGGAGATTGACATCTGGAGATTGGGTGGTAGCAGGGCCACCACCCCCATTACAGGGCCATTAAGTGCCACTAATGGCTTTCACTAGAAGACCTAGGGTACGTCTACACTGCAACACTATTTTGAAATAACTAGCGCTATTCCAAAATAATTTAGTCCACATCTACACAGCAGGCAGTTATTTTGAAATAGTGTCAAAATACTACCAAGCTGGGGGACTTCTTACTCCAACTCTTGTTCCACTCCACTATGTCCTAGCCTGGGGCCCTAACAGCAGCAGAGCAGTCTGCTTCCTGGGTCAGTAGTGATCCAGACTGAAACATGCTGAGCACTGCTGTGGCCCAGCTAAACTGTGGCCACCTACCCCTGGGCTACTTCCCAGGTCTGCTGGGTGGTTGGGGCATGTCAGTTATGGCAAGTTTGCTGATCCAGGTCAGTCCTCAGCCTCTGGCAGGTGTGGGGGTCCAGGCCAGTCCTCAGCCTTCTAGCCTAGGAGCACAGGGCAGACATCTGCCTCCTCCACTGGCTGTGTCCCTACTGAGCTCCTGGGCTGGCCTTTTATCATCCTGGCCACACCTCCTGACTTCTGGTCAGGTGAGGGGGTGGGGTCAAGCTCTGCCCAAAAGGGCTCCTGGAGGAACTCTTCTTCTGGCTCTGGGGGTGCCCCCTCAGCACCCGGCTGCAGCAGAAGGAGGAAGGTAGCTGCTCCTTCCCATTGTGTGCTCCAGAGCACCCTCCCTTCCTCTCTCCCCAGTCCTGCTGTTGCTCCTGCTTCCTGGAGCCCTCTCTGGCCAGCTCTCTCCTGTGGCTGCCTACCTGCTTGCCTTCTGTTGCTGGGCCTCTCCCTCCTAAGACTGCTGCCACCACCCACAGCTTGCTGCTGTCTCGGGGGGTGCCTGTTGGCCTGCTCCCCCCATCCGGGAGGAGAGGTGAAGAGGACCCACTATCACCAGCATATACCACCCAGAGGTCCTTACTTGGTTGGCTGCCACCTGCCTGCTGCTGCTGCAACACCTGTGCCCCGTCAAGGAGGAGGACCACCACTTGGACTGTGGAGGGGGTTTGTTTGTTGAGACTGAGCCTTTACCATCTCCCCAGGAGCACAGATGTTAAACTGAGTTGCTGTGAGGGGGGCTAGGGGAGAGGCACAGAGCCCTCCCCACAGTCTAGTTGCCCTCCCTATTTATATTGCCACCACCCCCACAACCGCCTCTACCATCCTCTGTTAACACCAGCACCAGCTCTTTGCCCCTCGGTGGAGCTAGCTGCCCCCTTTCTACCTGGGGCTGTTGGTGCAGCAGTGGGTGAGAGACTGAGCCCCACGAGTGCTTGTGGGTGCACTCCCCCCCTTAGACTTGGCCCTCCTCCCTCAGTTATGTCTGGCTGGGGGGCCTCCCCCAACCCCTACTCTCCCATTGTTCCCCTATTACAGCAGCTGGCTTCCTTGTTGCCTGCCCCGCCCTAGCAGCCCAGTTTGTTTTTCCTTCCCTCCCTGCCATAGCCCTCCCTGAGACTCAGTTTGTTGCCTGCCCCACCCTGCCCCTGAAAGTTTGTTTGCTGTCCCAATTCCATGCAGTTCCCTGGTCTGCCCCTCCTGCACCACTGGTCAGTTTGCTGTGTTAGCCCTGCCCTCTGAGCCTCTGCCCTCCTTAATGCCCTACTAATCCCAGGCCTCCACTTCTCCTGCTTGCTCCCTTCCCCAGCCTCCCATTTTTTCCCTGCCTACCGCCCAGTGCGCCCTAGCCCCCTCCTTGAGCACTCGTGCCCCTTCCTTCCCTGTTGGTTAGTGCCCCCCGTTCACTGCACCCCCTTGATGATGCCATAGACCCCCCCCCTTTCCCAGTGCAGCTGGCGGAGCCGGCACCCCCACCCTGCACCTGACGCCTTGTTCCTGTCCTGTCCCACCAGCACCCTCCTTCACTGCCTCCAGCCTTGCAGGGAGAAGTGGTTGCTGGCTTCCTTTTTCCTCTATTCCCAATCTGCACCCTTCCTCCGCTAGTGGCCTCCCCCCTGCAAACAGTCTAGCAGGAGGGAGTGGTCCCTTTCCCTATCCTCTCCTACCTCCAATCACAAGTGGTTGCTTTCCTTGCCTTCCCAGCTGTGTCTCCCCCCACCCTCCCATGCACCCCTGCCTCTCTCTAGTACCCTCCTCCTCTGCATCCAGCTAAGAAGGGAGGAGTGGTTGCTTTCCCTATTCCCCCTCCCCCAATCATGAACCCCCCTTCCCTCGCATCCCTGCCCCTTCCTCTAGCACCCTCCTCTGCAGGGAGGAATGGTCGCTTTCCCCACCTTCCCGGTTGTACCCCAACCCATGTGCCCCTACTCCTCTCTCTAGCCCCCTCCTCCTCTGCATCCAGCTAAGCAGGGAGGAGTTGTTGCTGTCCTTTCCCTCGGTTGCCCCTCCCTGAATGTGGTGCTCTCCTCCCCAGCCTTCACTCTAGCGGGGAGGAGTGGTTGCTGCCCCTGTTCCCCATATTTCCTCTCCCCCACTCAGTACCCTCCTCCTGAGCCCCATTCCTATAGGGAGGAGTGGTTAACCCATCTCCCTATTCCCTCCGACCCCTTCCCCTTCATTAAGAACATAAGAACGGCCGTAGCGGGTCAGACCAAAGGTCCATCTAGCCCAGTATCCTGTCTGCCGACAGTGGCCAGCACCAGGTGCCCCAGAGGGGGTGGACCGAAGACAATGATCAAGTGATTTGTCTCCTGCCATCCCTCTCCGGCCTCTGACAAACAGAGGCCAAGGACACCATTTTATCCCCTGGCTAATAGCCTTTTATGGACCTAACCTCCATGAAATTATCTAGCTTCTCTTTAAACTCTGTTATATTCCTAGCCTTCACAGCCTCCTCTGGCAAGGAGTTCCACAGGTTGACTACACGCTGTGTGAAGAAGAACTTTCTTTTATTAGTTTTAAACCTGCTACCCATTAATTTCATTTGGTGTCCTCTAGTTCTTCTATTATGGGAACTAATAAATAACTTTTCTTTATTCGCCCTCTCCACACCACTCATGATTTTATACACCTCTATCATATCCCCCCTCAGTCTCCTCTTTTCTAAACTGAAAAGTCCCAGTCGTTTTAACCTCTCTTCATATGGGACCCGTTCCAAACCCCTAATCATTGTAGTTGCCCTTTTCTGAACCCTTTCCAAGGCCAAAATATCTTTTTTGAGGTGAGGAGACCACATCTGTACACAGTATTCAAGATGTGGGCGTACCATAGTTTTATACAGAGGCAGTAAGATATTCTGTGTCTTATTTTCTATCCCTTTCTTAATAATTCCTAGCATCCTATTTGCCTTTTTGACCGCTGCTGCACACTGTGTGGAAGTTTTCAGAGAACTATCCACGATAACTCCAAGATCTCTTTCCTGATTTGTCGTAGTTAAATTAGCCCCCATCATACTGTACGTATAGTTGGGGTTATTTTTCCCGATGTGCATTACTTTACACTTATCCACATTAAATTTCATTTGCCATTTTGTTGCCCAGTCACTCAGTTTGGTGAGATCTTCTTGGAGTCCCTTACAGTCTGCTTCTGTCTTGACTATCCTAAACAGTTTGGTATCATCCGCAAACTTTACCACCTCACTGCTTACCCCTTTCTCCAGATCATTTATGAATAAGTTGAACAGGATTGGTCCTAGGACTGACCCTTGGGGACACCACTAGTTACCCCTCTCCATTCTGAAAATTTACCATTTATTCCTACCCTTTGTTTCCTGTCTTTTAACCAGTTCTCAATCCAAGAAAGGACCTTCCTTTTATCCCATGGCCATGTAATTTACACAAGAGCCTTTGGTGAGGGACCTTGTCAAAGGCTTTCTGGAAATCTAAGTATACTATATCTACTGGATCCCCCTTGTCCGCATGTTTGTTAACCCCTTCAAAGAACTCTAATAGATTAGTAAGACAGGATTTCCCTCTACAGAAACCATGTTGACTTTTGTCCAACAAATTATGTTCTTCTACATGCTTCACAATTTTATTCTTTACTATTGTTTCGACTAATTTGCCAGGTACCGAAGTTAGACTTACCGGTCTGTAATTGCCCGGATCGCCTCTAGAGCCCTTTTTAAATATTGGTGTCACGTTGGCTACCTTCCAGTCATTAGGTACGGAAGCCGATTTAAGGAATAGGTTACAAACCACAGATAATAGTTCAGCAATTTCCCATTTGAGTTCTTTTAGAACCCTTGGATGAATGCCATCCGGTCCCGGAGATTTGTTAACATGAAGTTTTTCTATTTGTTCCAAAACCTCCTCTAATGACACTTCAATCTGGGACAGTTCCTCAGATTCATTACCCACAAAGGACGGTGCAGATTTGGGAATCTCCCCAACGTCCTCAGCCGTGAAGACTGAAGCAAAGAAATCATTTAGTTTCTCTGCAATGGCTTTATCGTCCTTGATTGCGCCTTTTATAGTTCGATCGTCTAGGGACCCACAGGTTTTTTAGCAGGCTTCCTGCTTCTAATGTACTTAAAAAACATTTTGTTATTTCTTTTGAGTTTTTGGCTAGCTGTTCCTCAAAATCTTCTTTTGCTTTTCTTATTACATTTTTACACTTGACTTGACAGTGTTTATGTTCCTTTCTATTTATCTCACTAGGATTGGACTTCCACTTCTTAAAAGATGCCTTTTGTCCCTCACTGCTTCTTTTACATGGTGGTTAAGCCACGTGACTCTTTTTAGGTCTCTTGCTATGTTTTTTAATTTGGGGTATACATTTAAGTTGGGTCTCTATTATGGTGTTTTTAAAAAGTTTCCATGAAGCTTGCAGGGATTTGGCTCTAGTCATTGTGCCTTTTAATTTCTGTTTAACTAACCTCCTCATTTTTGTGTAATTCCCCTTTTTGAAATTAAATGCCAGGGTGCTGGACTGCTGAGGTGTTCTTCCCACCACAGGAATGTTGAATGTTATTATATTATGGTCACTATTCCCAAGCGGTCCTGTAACGGTTATTTCCTGGACCTGATCCTGCGCTCCACTCAGGACTAAATCGAGAATTGCCTCTCCCTTGTGGGTTCCTGCACCAGCTGCTCCAAGAAGCAGTCATTTAAGCCATTGAGAAATTTTATCTCTGCTTCTCTTCCTGAGGTGACATGTATCCAGTCAATATGGGGTAATTAAAATCCC
This sequence comes from Rafetus swinhoei, assembly GCA_019425775.1. Classification (NCBI taxonomy): domain Eukaryota; kingdom Metazoa; phylum Chordata; order Testudines; family Trionychidae; genus Rafetus; species Rafetus swinhoei. Next base: position 9,050,818 of record CM033438.1, read on the forward strand.
CATTATTATAGAGTTCTTTGTTTTGGTAGCCTCTCTAATCTCCCTCAGTATTTCAATGTCAGTATCCCTGTCCTGGTCAGGTGGTTGGTAATATATCCCTACTGCTAATTTCTTATTTTTCCATGGAATTACTATCCATAGCGATTCTATTGAACATGTTGATTCATTTAATATTTTTATTTCATTTGATTCTACATTATCTTTCACATACAGTGCCACTCCACCACCCACCCGGCCTGCTCTATCCTTTCGATATATTTTATATCCCGGTATGATTGTGTCCCACAGATTTTCCTCATTCCACCAGGTTTCAGTGATGCCTATTATGTCAATCTCCTCATTTAATACTAGGTACTCTAGTTCACCCATCTTATTAGTCAGACTCCTAGCATTTGTGTAGAAGCACTTTAAAAATTTGCCACTGCTTATTTGTCTGCCCTTCCTGATGCATTGGATTCCTTTGTACGTGGTTGTTTGTCTGCTCTGGCCCATGGTTTGCCCTCTCCTCCTCTCTTTCTGACTACAGCTTAGAGAATCTCTATCAATGGATTCTCCTCTAAGAGAAGTCTCCCTCCGATTTACGTGCATCTCCACACCAATCGGCTTTCCCCATCTCTCAGTTTAAAACGGCCTTTTTAATGTTTAGTGCCAGCAGTCTGGTTCCACCCTGGTTTAGGTGGAGCCCATCCTTCCTGTATAGGCTCCCCCTCTCCCAAAAGTGTCCCCAGTTCCTAATAAATCCAAACCCTTCTTCCCTACACCATCGTCTCATCCACTCATTGAGATTCTGAATCTCTGCCTGCCTACCTGGCCCTGCGCGTGGAACTGGAAGCATTTCCAAGAATGCCACCATAGAGGTCCTGGATTTCAGTCTCTTTCCTAGCAGCCTAAATTTGGCCTCCAGGACATCTCTCCTACCCTTCCCTACGTCATTGGTACCTACATGTACCACGACCACCGGCTCCTCCCCAGCACTACACATAAGTCTATCTAGATGCCTCGAGAGATCCACAACCTTCGCACCAGGCAGGCAAGTGACCATACGGTTCTCCCGGTCATCACAAACCCAACTATCTATGTTTCTAACGATCGAATCACCCACTATTAACACCTGCCTCTTCCGAACTGGCATTCCCTCCCCCTCAGAGGTATCCTCAGTGCGAGAGGATACCACAACATTCTCTGGGAGGAGGGTCCCAGCTACGGGATGGTTTCCCTCTGCTCCCATTGAATGCTCTGTTCCCTTGAGACTTTCATCCTCCTTAAGAGCACTGGGGCTCTCAGACTGGAGGTGGGACAGTACTACAGTGTCCCAGAAAGTCTCATCCACATATCTCTCTACCTCCCTTAGCTCCTCCAGTTTAGCCACCCTGGCCTCCAAAGCCCGAACTCGGTCTCTGAGGGTCAGGAGCTCCTTGCAACGGGTGCACACATACGCGACCCGCCCACAGGGCAGGTAATCATACATGTTACACCCGACGCAATAAACAGGATAGCCCCACTCTGCTGCTGGGCTTCTGTCTCCATTTTTCTAATGAATAAGTTTAAGTGTAAACTGGGATTCTTTTTAAACCTCTGGAATATAGATTATTATAAGAGTTATGTTTTAAAGAAGGCCAGAAGTCACTAGTGCCCTCTAACCTCCCCCTCTAACCTCCCTCTCCAAACTCCCTGTTAGCAGTTCCTGGTCACTGAGCCACAGGCTTATATAGCTCTGGTAGCCCCTTCCCCTGACTGAGGCTCAGCCAATTAACAGAGGCTTCTAGATTTCAAACCTTTTAGAAGCTCCTTCAAGCAAACAAACAAACCAACCAAACAGACAAACACAAGCTCAGCACACAGCAAATAACTCCCCCACACACAAACACACACTCCAGACAGCCACTTACCACAAGGGTCCCGTTTTTACTCCTCTTTTACCTGGAGAACTCTCTCTCCAAACTCCCTGTTAGCAGTTCCTGTTCATTGACGCTCTCCTCCTCTGCCTGCTGCTTGGTGGGAAGGAATGGTTGCCCCTTGCCCCCCTCCCCATCATCTGTGCCTCCTCCAACCTCTCCCCTCGTGATGGAGGAGGCCCCTGCCCCTGTTGACCACATGGTCCCCCCATAGCCATTGACTCCAAAAATTGAAAAAAATTGCTCCGCTGCTGCCATGGCCAATGCTCCCTCCGATTTGGGAGGAGCCTCCACCTTGGCTGGCAAAAAGGGCCAGGGGAAGAAAAAGGGCAAAGGCCCAGAAGGCCAAAACCCCCGTGGCTGAGGCCACCCTGCCCGCTGTGGCCCTGACACGTGCTACAACCCCTCCTTCCCCTGCCGTTCCCCCCACCGGCTCTGGGGGCGTTCCACCTGCAGTCCCCACAGCATATGCCCAGGTGGCCGCTGCCCCCCCTCCCCCCCCCCGTATGCCACCTCATCCACTGTCCCGGCCACCTCCTCCAGCTCAATCCCTGGTGGCTGGGGCACCTTCCCCACCCTGACCAAGAAGCACAGTGTCCGCTGCCTTCTGGTCCCTGCCTCACTCCACATCGAAACATACGTGCGGGCGTTGGTGAGGGTGGTGGGGGTCCTCGGGCCGTGGTGGCGGCCTCCAAAAAGTATGAGAAAGTTGTGTTCTTCGTTTCCTTGGAGGCCACCACCCAGGAGGCAGTGGAAAGGGGCCTGGCGGTGGGGTGCATGCATGTGCCCCTCAAACTACTGGAGACCCTGGGTGTACGGGTGGTCTTAATCTCCGTCCCACCCTTCCTGCCCAATGGTGCCCTATTTCCTGCCCTCTTCAAGCCAATTTTGACCATCAGCTGTCTCCCGTTGGGCTGTAAGGACCTTGCCGTCCGCTACCTTTTGTCCTTCCACTGGCAAGTACAGCTGCAAATACCGCTTGTGGCGTGTGGCGGGGAGGCACTAGAGGGGTCCTTGGTGCACTACCAGGGGACCCTATACCGGGTCCACTGCTCTTCGGGGGAGACCCACTGCTTCCTCTGCTGGGCAATGGGGCACGTCTGGAGGGGACTGCCCTCTAGCCCAGTCTGAGGAGGCGTCTGGACACCCCCAGGGCCTGGGAGGGTGCTGGCTCCAAAACCACTGGCCCCCCTGGTAGTCCAGCCTCCACGGCTGCCCCTCCTCCTATTCCCAACAGCTCTGCTCGGGAGCCAGAGGCAGTCCCCCCACCCCCCCGCGGTGCGTCCATCCAACCTGTTTCAGTGGGGCCCGAGTAGGAGAGGGTGGCATGGCTGCCACCAGGCAAGGGAGAGGGGCTCACTCTAGGGGGAGGTTTCCCTGTCCCCCATTGTTCCTCCCTTGCCTCCCCGCCCCCTCCCCCCCGAACACCACCTGTGCTCCCTGGCCCTGCCCCTGCTGACCAGCCCTCCACTTCCACCTCAGAGTCCGTGGTTCGCGGGTTCAATCTGACCCCCTCTGATGAGGAGGGTGGGAAAGCCCCCTTGCAAGATACTGTGGGGGGGGTCACCGCTGCCAACATCATCCCTGACGAGCGTCAGCAGGAGGTGTCGGCCGAGGATGCCAAGGCAGCGAAGGGGGACGGTGCTGTCTCTCTTGAGGAGCCCATTCCTGAGGAGGCTTTGGATGGAGCTCCCCTGGTCCCTCTACCATCTGAGCCCCCCGTTGTCACTGCTGAGGCAATTGCTGCCTTGGCGGCTGGTGGGGAGGGCTCTGGGGATGGACTTCAGTTCCATGTTCGAGGAGATCGAGGCCTTGGGTCTGACCCTAGTAGTTCAGGGGGAGAACGACCCTTTGCCAACGGGTCTCGGTCTGGGCAGCGACTCAGTTGCGCTGCCCCCTCCTCTTCCTCCTCCTCCCTCTGCCATGCCCCAGGTGGACGCTCCTATCCTCGCCTTTGGGGCACCCCTAATACTGCCCATTGGCCCGGCCACCATAGGCACCTTGTCTGAGACCACTGAGTCCTTAGGGGCAAAAGTTGATGCCAAGCAGCCGGGTCCTGGGCTTGTGGGTATCCCCTCCACCTCTGAGGTGGAGCAGTTGCCTTCCCTACCTGCTGGGTGCCCAGTAATTGATACCGCTGTAACCTACACCGTGTTTTCGGACAAAAGCTCCACCCGAGTCCAGTATCAGTGCAGGCCCTCTCCCTGCCTCCATCCCCTCGGTCCCCAACCCCATTCAGGAGGTGCCGCAGCCCAGTGGCCCAGACCTGGGGGACTGTCCCCTTGCCCTTTCCCTGTCCCGATCCTTGCCCTGTTCCCATCCATACCCCAGGGTCCTGACCCCACCCTTATTCAGGTCCCGGGCCCAACCCCACCCCCCATTCCTAGTCCCGCTCTCACCATTACCCTCATCTCCACTCCTGTTCCCGGCCCGATGTCCGACCCCAACCCTATTCCTGCTTCCGTCCCCACTGCGATGCCTGTTCCCCCTCCACCAATCCCACTGTTATTGCCACCCCCATGGGGGTGTCTTGTTCCCACTATCTGTAAGCGGCCTTCCCCACCCTGACCAGGAAGCATGGCATCCATTGCCTCCTGGTTCCCACTTCACCCCATATGGAAACATACATGTGGGCATTGGCAAGGGGTGGTGGGGTCCCCAGCTATAGTGGCAACCTCCAAGATGTATGGCAGGGTGGTATTCTATCTTGCCTTGGAGGCTGCCATCCAGGAGGCGGTGGAGAGGGGCTTGGTGGTGGGGGGCCTGCATGTGCTCCTCAAGCCGCTAGAGGACCTGGGTGTACAGGTGGTCCTTCCTTCCTTCCTGCCCAATGCTGCCCTGTTGCCTGCTCTCTCCACCCTGGAGAAACCTATTTCCACTGTCAGCCCTCTCCCGTTGGGCTGCAAGGGCCCTGCTCTTCACCACGTTTTGTCATTCTGCTGCCAGGTACAGCTGCAGATGATGCTGGCAGTACATGGTGGGGAGGGATGGAGGGGTCCTTTTTGGTGCCTTACCAGGGGGCCCTTTACTGGATCCATTACTCCTTGTGGGAGACCTAGTGCTTCTTCTGCTGGGCGACAGGGCATGTTCATAGGGGCTGCCCCCTAGCCCGGTCTGAAGAGGCATCCAGGCCCCCCAGGACCTGGGAGAGTGCTATCCCCAACACCGCCAGCCCCCCTGGTAGTCCGGCCTTCATGGCTGCCCCTCCTCCTACTGCCAACGGCTCTGCTGCAGTGCCAAGGGTGCCCCCCTGGCATGCCCTGGCGAGCTGAAGGACCCCGCCTCTGTCCAACCTGATTCAGCGGGGCCTGAGGTGGAGAGGCTGGCACAGTTGCTGCTGGGCGAGGGAGAGGGCTTACCCTAAGGGAGGTTTCCCTGCCCCCCGTTGTTCCTCCCTTGCCTCCTAGACCCGCCCCCCCCAGTACCACCTGCACCCCCTGGCCCTGCTCCTACTGACCAGCCCTCTGCCTCTGTCTTGGAGGGCTGGACACTTGTTCGGGGGAAGTGCAGAGCCCGTGGTTTGTGGTCTCAATCTCCCCACTCTGTTGAGGAAGGTGGGAAGGCCCCCCCCCAAATTATTGAGGGGGGCCACCTCTGCCGACATCATCCCCGAAGAGCGTCAGCCAGAGGCGCCGGCTGAGAAAGTCATGGCAGTGGAGGGGGAAGCTTCCATCCCCCTTGTGGAGTCCATCCCCGAGGAGGCCTAGGATGGAGCTCCCCCGGCCCCTCTACCATCTGTGCCCCCCGTCGCCACTGCTGAGGCTATTTTTGCCTTGGCGGCCGATGGGGATGACTCTGGTGCCGTGGAGATTGACTTTAGCTCCATCTTTGAGGAGATTGAGGCCCTGGGTCTGACCCTAGCAATTCAGGGGGAGGATGACCCATTGCCAGCGGGCCTCGGTCTGGGCAATGACTCAGTTGTGCTCCCCCTTCCCCTGCATGGCCCAGGTGGCCGCCTCCACTCTAACCCTCGGTGTACCCCTGATATTACCCGTTGGCCTGGCCAAAACAGGAGCTTTGTCTGAGGCTGCCAAGCCCCTAGGGGCAATGGCTGGCACCGAGCTGCCAGGTCCCGGGCCAGACGGCACCCCTTCCATCTTAAAGGTGGAGCAGTCATCTTCCTTTCCCATTGGGGGCCTGCCAATGGTTGCTATTCTGGTTGATGCCGCAGCCTTGGATATTAAGTCCACCCAGATATCTGATCCCAGCGTCGGTGCGGGCCCCCTTCCCACCACCATCCCCTTGGTCCCAGATCCCATCTGGGAGGCGCCACGCTCTGGGGGCCCAGACCTGGGGAAATGTACCCTCACCGCATGCCCTAACCTTGACCTCACTCCCTGTCCTGGTCCCTCCACTGCTCCTGCCCCTATCCCTGGTCCCAATCCCACCCCTGCTCATAACCCCAGTCCCAATCCCACCCCCATCCCTACTCCCCGTCCCGCTCCCACTACCTCTGTTATTCCTATCCCCATGCCTGGCCCAACATCCGCTTCTGCTCCTGACCTACCCCTCCTTCTGTCCCCACTATGATGCCTGTTCCCACTCTACCACTCCTCGATCCCACTATTATTGCCACCTCATGGGGGCCATCTCGTTCCCACTACCTGCAATCAGCCCTCGGGGTGGTTTTCGTGTCCCCCATTTCCAGTTCCATAGGGGCTGCCCTGTTCCCTCCACCAACCCCTCCCTCACCAGGGATGGAGATGGGCAGCATGATGCCACCGCTCTTGGCACTGCACCGGGGATTGGACCCCTGCTTGCCCATCCTCGTGACCCGCAAAGTCCATCCAGGGGCCCAGCTGAGAAAGACCCTTCCATGCCGGCCCCATGAGTGCTGAGGACCGAGCTACAACAGTTCCTCGCAGATACCCGCAGACAGCCACAGGGCCAAGGACAAGGTGCAGCTCGCCCTTCGGCGCTGGGGGGATTTTCACTCTATCCTTTGGGCCACAAAGGCCCTCTTGTGCGTGTAGGTAGTGGAGTCTCCCTCAGTGCACCAGAGGTTGATCCTGGCAGAAACCACCATATTTGGAGACCTCCTGGACCACGACAGGGAGAACTGGGTGTACCCCCGGGTGCTTGCTCAGCTCATGGGGCTTTTCACCCCCCAAACCCTCCTGTGCGTACTCCAGAAGGTGAAGGCAGCTTTGTCACAGCCCGCTCTTGATTTCCTGCAACGAGCGCTGCAAGAGGGTATGCCCCACCCTCCCCCTCACTGCAAGCCCTCTGGCCCATTTTATTGGGCCCCTGTTCCACGGTCCCTTTGGCCTCCCCATCCTTGGACCCCTAGCCGGCTACAGGATTTGCAGCCAGTCTGCTTCCGAACCATGCCCAGAGACCATCTGTACATGCTCATGGTCTACACATTGCATTTCCTCACCCTTGTGTCCCACCCTGATACCAAATGGCAGTACCATCTAAGCCCTGTAGATGGTGAGGAACCCTGATAGGACAGTGTTTACTCAACCTGCGGAGTGAGGGAAAACCTGGTGCACACCTATATAGAATGTGCCAGGTTGCAGTCCTTTTTCCTGCCCTGCCAGAACCTCCTGCTGAGGTTCTGGCTGCACTTTTCCCCACACCTTTTCATTTATGCACATCCTACCCATGGCCCCACAAAGTCACAAGACCCCTTCATCAGCTTCCTCCTGGACCTGGTGAAAGCCACAATATATAATATCAGGAGGAGGATGCTGGAAGAAGGGGTGCTCTGTGACTGTGGGGCTGTTCCTCCCTAGCTTCACAAATCCTGTCAGACTTTCTCTGGGTGGTGTCCACTGGCTCTATAGACAACTTTGAAGAGCAGTGGCCACTGTCTGAGGTTCTCTGCTTGGTATCCTCATCTGGTTCCCTCATTTTAAACCTTTGACTGCACCCCTGACCCTGTTTTTCATTATTTGTCCCCCCCAATCAATTGAACCCTGGGTCCAGTTGGTCCCTCCCACAAGTCTGGGGGTGGGGCTTTTAGAAGTAGGTGGGCTGGTGCCTGCCCACCCCTTTGGGGTTTCTAATAGTGCCCCACTACAGAGCTGTTCAGCAGAGCAGTGGGCAATTGGGTCCTGACTAGGGAAGGTGCAGGACTGGTTCCCAAGTGGAAGCACCTTAGAGGGATCATTGCTGGGTAGGCTCAGTGGAGCTAGAGACAGAGGCTCCAGCCTGGAACCTGCCAGGCTGCAGTCCTTGATACAAGGGCAAGGAGGGTTCAAAGGGTCACAAGGAAGTGGCCTAGGGAATAGGAGGCAGTAGAAGAGGAGAGAAGGAGGGCAGGGCAAGGCAGGGCAGCTGGCAGAGGGAACCTGGGCTGGGACCCAGAGTAGTGGGTGGGCTTGGGCCTTCCCTTTCCCCCTCACATCATACCCTAATGACATAGGAAAGTAGCTTTTCTAAACAGTGGCTTGCCTCTGAGGTGAGGGGCAAGATTGAGGCTACAGATGGCCACAGTGGCAGGCGTGAGGCTGAGGACTGCTGATACCCCCAGAAGAGGGGCAATGGACGGGGGTAGTGGGCACTGCTAGAGGGCAGTGTCATGAAGAGAATGCCACAATCTGGGGAGCAATGTGGGGGTCTAGAGCAGAACGCAGAGAGAGTGCAGAATTTCATCCACCTCCAGATTCAGTGCTAAGAATCCACTGGTCAGTTAAGGAAACATCAACTGTATTCAATGAAAGGTTAATTCAGTTGCACATTGGGGGGCCTGCTATGGGGGGGAAGCCTAGCTCCTGGGGAAGCTGGGCGGTGGGTCTCTTGAGCCCCACCTGTGTGGCCTCAATCCGTAATCAGGCCCCCTGTCTATAGCCTCTAGCAGTGGGGCAGCAAGGCCCAGCGGCCTAGTCTATATTAACCCAAGTCCATGGGGCAGTAAGGGCCAACAGCCAAGTCAGTATCACAATAGGCACAACCCCCCTCTGGGGCTCAATGGGGTAGGGGTAGGTGGACCTGGGCCCTCCCTCTCCACCTGTTCCCAGCCCAGTACCCTGTCAGTGGTGGGCATATCCCACCACTGGCTCATCGGGGAATCCGCCCAAAATACCCTGAGCTCGCTGGGAGGTCTCCAGCTCCCCACCCTGGGCTACTTCCTACCCTGTCTGCTGACCGGCTTCTTCCCCACCTGCGTCCTCCAGGTTAGTTGCTCTCCCTGGTGTCCGCCTGGCATGGTAGCTGCTGCTCCTCTGTTTAGACAGGAGCCCCTTCCGCTCCTGTGGTCAGCCCTCAGTGAGCGGCTCCCCTGGCTTTTATACTAGGCCTGCAGTTGGAGCATCCCCAACAGGGCTGTGGTGAAGGGGCCTTCTCAGCCAAGCAGGCCTGGTTAACCCCTCCCGGCCCAGTGCAGGGTTGGTATACCCTACCATAGGGCCCTTATGAAGAAGTCCACCCTCAATACTGTATTGTCAAATGGCAACCCACTCAGCCAGTGAAGTTCCAGCAGAGAAGTATTACACATCATCAGGCACATTCTCACAGGCCAAATGTACCTTGGGTTGATGTACTAGGTCCAGCTTCTAGGCTAGCAGCTTCTGAAAGCTATTTTTAAAAATCAGATTATCACTTTCAGGAGGGTGGACAAGTGTGTGCAGGGTCCCAGTCCCCATGAATGAGGATCTGGGAAGTTCCAGGTAAGTTGCAGATAAATGAGGATAAAAGGGGTAGATGTGACGTTACACTCCATATTCTTCATAAAAAAATTATACTGTAAATATGGCATAACTAAGATGTTTAACGAAAGATATAATTTGAAAGGTTATGATTTACTGATTGTGATTTCCCAATTTGTATACATGTACCATTTCTGTATCTAAAGTTAGGAATATGGACTTTTTAACAGTTACAACTGGGGGTGTATTTGGGAGAAACCCACAAGACAGCAGGTCATCACACTTGATAGGCCATTCGGAAAAAACAAAGACTCTGAAGATACTAATCTCTCTTCTTCCTGAGAAGTATCCAGGGACATAGCTGTGACAGTGCTAGGTCAGGTGATCCTGTCACCTGATACCAACTATTATCTTGGACTTAAAAGGAGGGGGATCACTTTTGGGAAACATTCCTGACTTACGTAAATCTTATTTAAATGTGGGGAGGAAGGCAAATAGGACTCTACTCCATTGCTTGCCTGTCCAAGAAGAAAGACTGTTAAAGACATTTGAAGGGAAGGCAACGGAAGAGTGCAGATTGACAGAGGTCCAGTCTGAAAAGAGATATAACTGGAATTCTAAGCTACAGAAACTTTGCAACTTGCCTAAAATAACATTTAGGGTAAGAAATTACATTTTGATAACTTGGAAGGAGGAAGGAGCATCTTTGCGGGCAGGCTTGCAAAACCTAGTGAGGAGGGCTTTAAACTAGGTTCGTCGGGGGACGGTGACCAAAACCTTGAGGGGAGTGGGAAAGTCGGATACCGGGAAGAAATGCAGAGAGGAACGAGCAAGAAAGGAGGGCCCCTGTTTCAAATGGAGAAGATAGGGCGATCAACTGGTTACCTGAGGTGTTTGTGCACTAATGTGAGAAGCCTGGGCAACAAACAGGAAGAACTGGAGGCCCTGGCCCAGTCCGAGAAATATGATTTAATTGGGATAACAGAGACTTGGTGGGATGACTCGCATGACTGGAGCGCTGTCATGGAAGGGTATAGACTGTTCAGGAAGAACAGGCAGGGAAGAAAAGGAGGAGGAGTTGCACTATATGTAAGAGAGCACTATGATTGCTCTGAACTCCAGTATAAAGAGGGAGAAAAACTTGTTGAGAGTCTATGGGTTAAGTTTAAAGGAGCAAGCAACAACAGTGATGTTGTGGTTGGTGTCTGCTACAGGCCACCAAATCAGGTGGATGAGGTAGATGAGGCTTTCTTCGGACAACTGAGAGAAGCTTCCAGATCGCAGGCCCTGGTTCTCATGGGGGACTTTAATCACCCTGACATCTGTTGGGAAACCAATACGGCAGTACACAGGCAATCCAGGAAGTTTTTGGAGAATGTTGGGGATAACTTCTTGACACAAGTGCTGAAGGATCCGACCAGGGGCCTTGCGCAGCTTGACCTTCTGCTCACAAACAGGGAGGAACTAATAGGGGAAGTGGAGGTAGGTGACAACCTGGAAGCAGTGATCATGAGATGGTAGATTTCAGGATCCTGACCAAAGGAAGAAAAGAGAGTAGTAAAATACACACCTTGGACTTCAAAAAAGCAGATTTTGACTCCCTCAGAGATCTGATGGGCAGAATCCCTTGGGATGCTAACATGAAGGGGAAAGGAGTCCAGGACAGCTGGCAGTATTTTAAAGAAGCCTTATTGAAGGCACAGAAAGAAACCATCCCGATGCGAAGCAAGAGAGGCAAACATGGTAGGAGACCGGATTGGCTTACGGGGGAAATCCTTGGTGAACTTAAGCACAAAAAGGAAGCTTACAAAAAGTGGAAACTTGGACAAATGACCAGGGAGAGGTTTAAATGTATAGCTCGAGAATGCCGGGGGGTTATCAGGAAGGCGAAAGCGCAAATGGAATTGCGACTGGCTAAGGATGTGAAGGATAACAAGAAAGGTTTCTACAGGCATGTTAACAAGAAGAAGGTGATCAGAGAGGGTGTGCGGCCCTACTGGATGAAGGAGGTAACCTAGTGACAGATGATGTGGGGAAAGCTGAAGTACTCAATGCTTTCTTTGCCTCTGTATTCACGGACAAGGTCGGCTCCTGGACTTCTGCGCTAAGAGACTCAAGATGGGATGAAGATGGACAGCCCGTGGTGGGTAAAGAACAGGTTAGGAACTATTTAAAAAAGCTAAACGTACATAAATCCATGGGTCTGGACTTAATACATCCGAGGGTACTGAGGGAGTTGGCAAATGTCATTGAGGAGCCTTTGGCCATTATCTTTGAAAAGTCGTGGCAACCAAAATGATTAGGGGGCTGGAGCATATGACTTATGAGGAGAGGCTGAGGGAGTTGGGTCTGTTTAGTCTGCAGAAGCGAAGAGTGAGGGGGGTTTTGATAGCAGCCTTCAACTTCCTGAAGGGAGGTTCCAAAGAGGATGGAGAGAGGCTGTTCTCAGTAGTGACAGATGGCAGAACAAGGAGCAATGGTCTCAAGTTGTGGTGGGAGAGGTCCAGGTTGGATATTAGGAAAAACTATTTCACTAGGAGGGTAGTGAAGCACTGGAATGGGTTACCTAGGGAAGTAGTGGAATCTCCATCCCTGGAGGTGTTTAAGTCTCGGCTTGACCAAGCTCTGGCTGGGTTGATTTAGTTGGGATTGGTCCTGCCTAGAGCAGGGGGTTGGACTTGATGACCTTCTGAGGTCTCTTCCAGCTCTATGGTTCTATGATTCTATGTTTCTTGAGTGTATTAAAAGTTTAACTTGCATATTTTATTTTATTTGCTCAGTAATCTGCTTTGATAATCTGTTTATTATCTCTTATATTCACTTAAAATCTACTCTTTCTAGTTAATAAACTTCTTTTTTGTTTATTCTGAAAACCCGTTTGTTCAAATCATAATGGGGGGGATAATAGGCTGTGCATATCTTCCTCTCCATTGAGGTAGGGGACAGACTTCACAATATACCATTGGGCCTGGACTCTAAGGGAGGTGAGCAACTGAGTATTGGGGCAAGTCCCTGAAACAGAGTCTTCCCAGAACTGATCTCAGTGTCTGTGGTTTTCTGGGCTCCGTCGACGGAGCCATGTAAAATCGTTTATTCGGCATAGTCAAAGAAACGAGGATTTAAATAATCCCCACTTCATTAAAATAAAAATGGCCACCGTGCTGATCCGGCACAGCGCAGCAGTCTAGACGCGGCGCGGTTGACAAAGGCTTCCTTTGTAGACCGCACCGTTTAGACTCGACTGCCGCCAGCCGGATCAGCTGATCGTCAGCACAGCGCGGCGGCCATTTTTATTTTAATGAAGCGGGGATTATTTAAATCCCCGCTTCTTTGACTATGCCAAATAAACTAAACTATTACATGCCAAATAAACTATTTTACGGAGCCATGTAGTCTAGACGTAGCCTTAGTGAGGGAGTGGAAGGTAGAGCAAGAGAAGATAGTGTGGGCAGAGTGAGCATTTCCATGTGTATGGAACTGTTATAAACTGCTCCCCCAGCTCTGACTTGGACTGAGCTGTGACACAGTTGAGTTCACATAGGCTGCGTCTAGACTGGCATGATTTTCCACAAATGCTTTTAACGGAAAAGTTTTTCCGTTAAAAGCATTTGCAGAAAAGAGCGTCTAGATTGGCACGGGCGCTTTGCGCAAAAGCACTTTTTGCGGAAAAGCGTCCGTGCCAATCTAGACGCGGTTTTGCGCAAGAAAGCCCCGATCGCCATTTTCGCCATCGGGGCTTTTTTGCACAAAACAGTTTTTAGCTGTCTACACTGGCCCTCTTGCGCAAATACATTTGCACAAGAGGGCTTTTTCCCGAACGGGAGCAGCATAGTATTTGCGCAAGAACACTGACAATCTTACATTAGATCGTCTGTGTTCTTGCGCAAATTCAAGTGGCCAGTGTAGACAGCTGGCAAGTTTTTCCGCAAAAGCAGCTGCTTTTGTGGAAAAACTTGCCAGTCTAGACGCAGCCATAGTGATTAAGCACCAGATAAAAGCTAAAATATTCTTGCAGCTGCACGCTGACATACGTGTATGTCTAAAGAGCAAGGAGCACATAAGAATCTGTTGGGCATCACTCCAGCCATATTTCCAATTGAGGCAACACCTAGACTGCCGCTTTTTATCAGAAAAAGGTACGCATATTGCGCTCTGCAATTTGCATACCTTTTTCCGATAGTTTTGTCAGAAGAGGCTTTTCTGAAATTTGGCCTGTCTACACTGGGCCAAATTTTGGAAAAACTGCCTCTTTCGGAAGAGCCCTTCTTCCTCATGGCACGAGGAAGATGGGGCTTCTGAAAGAGCACGTCAGCTCTTCCGCAAAAAATGTTGGAAGAGCAGATACGTTCCCTAGATGCAGCGGAGTTTTTCTGGGATGCTTCTGGGATCCCGGAAAAACTCCGTAGTCTAGACATAGGTGCCTTAGCCACCTTGTCCCTTCAAGCAGCCTGGTGCTATCTGGAAGTGACTAGCTTGCCTTGTTATTGGAAACAAGTCCTCTGCTTGTTCTGGGGAGCACAGACTGTCACTTCAGAAAGCAGCCATGAAAGCCACCAGGTCTGCTTGGACTCCATCCCACAGTCCTCTTTAGCCAAATCCTGCAATCCCAGTCAAATCCCTTTGTTCAAAGCCATTCTGCCATTGCCTCTTGCAAACCACTTGCATTCCACTGAGACAGACTTGTTCAGTTCCTCTCTAACAAGCAGCTCTAGTTCTTACACAACCATTAAAAGAAAACAAAATGTGCATGTGAAAGCAGATTCCTAGAGGCCTAATACAGAAACAGGCAGAGAAAAAGCTCCCGGACTCTCTTCTCAGGAGTTAACACTATATTAATCCTATGTGAGACAGATCCACCCTACATGGCTGGCAAGGGCAAAACTTTGCAATGCTCTTTGTGGTGTAAAAAGACCCCTTTGTTACTTAGGGCATGGTAGGATTCAGTGTGTAATACACACATCAGCCACCACAGAAACCTGTGATCAAATCACTTTGACAGCAGAGATTAAATGAATTGTAATTGCTGCGACATGTCTCTAGCAGGCACAGCAATTCAAGAAAGGAAGGGCACTGGCAGCAGGAGTGATGCTGGTCAGGAGGTAGGAGAATCAGCAGGGCTGTGCAGGAATGCAGGATTAGAACCTAGAGATGACGTCTGAAGTGGATTGACAGGTATGTGAGGTCACAAGGCTGGAATATGTTGGGGGTGCCAGAGGTCAGGACTGGGGTGAATTGGCAGAGTCACAGAGAGAGGCTATGCCGTGGCCAGGGCTGCTAATCATTCACTTTCCCTTTTCTTGTTTTCAGTGTTTGAGTTAAATAGACTGATGATTTCTTGTTTTCAAATCCCCAATCTTTGCAAATTGTGTTTGTCACATGGGGATGCCAGTTACTCCTTCCCAGGCAATACACTGTACACTAACTTCCCAGAAGAATCTCCTAGGGAGCCATAGGTGTAGTTTGACTTCTATCTTTGGAGGAGCCAAAGCAGTCAGGTCAATAAGGCTGTGTGTGATTGGGTGGGGGCACAAATTCATTGCCTGCCCACAGGGGCACCATTTCAGATTTTGGGAGGGGGCACAACTTAAGTGTTTTTGCAGAGAACTTGGAAATTCCTAATAGGAGCACTGTCTTTAATTCCTATATCGAGAAAGAAAACTAAATAAATATGTGACCCGCTCCTCTAATGCTAATGTGCTCTGACATCTTTTGGCAAGTCACTTAAGGGACACTGGTTAGGGTTACAGTTCTAATGTAGAACTGTTCTGTTCTAATGTAGTTTCTTACTGTAATGTAGATTCTTACTAATTCTTACAGTAAGATTCTTACAGATTCTTACTGTAGATTCTAATGCAGATTCTTACTAAGAATCTAATGTAGATTCCTTACTCAAATACTCTTACTAAAATTAGAAGGGATCATCTAGTTTGATGTCCTGCACATTGCAGGCTACAGAATCTCACCCACCCACTTCTGTAATAGAACCTTAACCTCTGGCTGAGTTACTGAAGTCTTCAAATCATGATTTAAAGACTTAAAGTTTCAGAGAATTCACCATTTACTCTAGTTTAAACCTGCAAGTGATGCTGTGATGCAGAAGAAGGTGAAAAAAACACCATGGCCTCTGCCAATGAAATTGATTAAAACCCACAATTTAAATCATTCTATCATTTAAAACAGCTCCTGTGCTGAATGGCTGGAGGATAGTTAATGAGATGCCCATTTTTAAAAAGGGCACAATAGCAGTTTTCAAGTATCTAAAAGGGTGTTACAAGGAAAAGGGAGAAAAATTATTCCCCTTGGCCTCTGCTGATAGGACAAGAAGCAATGGGCTTAAATTGCAACAAGCGAGGTTTAGACTGGACATTGGGAAAACCTTCCTAACTGTCAGGGTGGTTAATTGAATAAATCTGGAATAAATTAGAGTACGTTTACACTAGCTCATTAGTTTGAGCTAGGTAGGGTAATTAGGGCAAGCGGAGTTGAAAAAGGAAGCCCGGGATTTAAATATCCCGGGCTTCATTTGCATGTTCCTGGGCGCCGCCATTTTTAAATCCCCCTTAGTCCGAACTCCGTGCCCGCGGCTACATGTGGCATGGAGTAGGTAGTTCAAATTAAAGATCCTAATTCGAACTACCGTTACTCCTCATTCCACGAGGAGTAACAGTTAATTCGAACTAAGGACTTAGTTCGAATTAACGTTTAACTGCCGCGTGTAGCCGCGGGCAGTTAATTCGGACTAGGGGGATTTAAAAATGGCGCCCGGACGGGAAGATGCAAATAAAGCCTGGGATATTTAAATCCCGGGCTTCATTTGCAACTTTGAATGCCTACATTAGCCTCCCTAGTTCAAACTAGGGGGGCTAGTGTAGACATACCCTATGATTCTATGATTCAAATGCATCATATTGATTCTTCCTAACTTGCCACAGTTCAACAGCTGAGGGCTGACACTCCAGAGGATTTAGTCTCTCCTCATCCCCAGAGCCTGTGCTTGCAGAGAGCTGAATATCAATCTTACTTAGGAATGCTTGGCACTATTACATTTGCTCTAGATGAAATTAGCAGCAGCCATTCCACTCCACTGCCCATTGCAGCTCAGTCCAGATGGAGGGAGGGAGATGAACAGCTTTTGGATCCAGAGAAAAAAGGAGCCTGTGAACAAGTGCAAAGAATAGTAAAAAATGGCATGAAGCAAACCTCATAATGTTCTGGGTTTAGGTTCAATGAGACTAATGAACCTCGGTGCTTTACAGAATCCCACAATTAACATTCATAACTTCGTTGTTATCTTCCTCTCATGGAGAGGTAAATTGAGGCACTTTCTTGCCAAACATCTTCCACAGGGGCACGCTGCAACTGGGAGGTATAACTCCCAGCTTGGACAGACCTGCACATTACCTCTGACTCAGCTACTATGCTTAAAATATCAGCATGGCCATGGTGAACAAGGGCCCAGGCACATATTCCAGTGGCTATCTTGAGCTGCCACCCATACCACTATTTTTAGCATTCTAGCTGGTGCAGGTACATCTGAGTCAGTAATCACAGCTCCCGGCTGCAGTATAGATGTATCCAAGATACACCCAAGTGAATTAGTGGATGAGAATTCAGGAATGCTGGATTATCAGACCCATGCATGTATTTACGGACTGCATGGCTTTGGATTTGGGCCTGCATACTTTCACTGGACATCTCCCAAGAACATCTGCTCTTGCAAAGCTTTTTTGTAGATCCTGGCTGGGAAAGACGCTTTGAATTCTGATCACACTAACACTGTGGAATGACTCCATTTATGTCAACAAGAGCATCATCTGCCTCCTTGCTGAACAATTCAGAAACATGAAGCTCCATTTTTAGTCTGATTCTGTAAAGACAAGATGGTAATTGGGAGCAGTGGGGAAACCATTTGATTCACTGGTTCATTCTCTGGTTTGGCAGAGAGTATAAGTTAAGTGCCTGCTTATTTTTGCTTTGTGAGAAAATATAAACCAGTTAAATAGCTGTACCACACAGACTGATCTCTATGTGTTTACAAACTGAATGTTTGATTTACTGGGGCATCTTTATCTTTCCTGAGTGACTTACAAAGCCATTTATTATTTAGTGGTAAATTAGGGTGGAGGGGCCATGCTTTTCAAACAGAAATTAATATCCTGACACTCCTTTTATATCTATAATTTACAGCAATGAAACCACTCAGATAGACTACGAGGTAATAAGTTTTCTCCTTTTCCCTTGTTGCCTTCTAATTACTGCTGTATAGGAG
Source organism: Rafetus swinhoei (assembly GCA_019425775.1). NCBI lineage: Eukaryota > Metazoa > Chordata > Testudines > Trionychidae > Rafetus > Rafetus swinhoei. The sequence goes on from CM033438.1 coordinate 9,068,574, forward strand.
GAAATGAAATATGGACTTGCAGGAGAGATGCTCAAGTCAATGAAAGATAGTTTTAAATTAAAGTCCAGCTTTTGTGGCTCTCATGAGATTTCTTTTTCTTCAGATTAGACTGCCACTCTCTCAAACACATAATTTATCTGACATGTTTTCACTCTCATGCTGAAGGCCTGTGTGTTTTTAATCTTACTGTCTCTATATCCAGAAAAAAAGGAAAACTTTACAATGAGAAGCCTAGTGGTTAATGCACAGAGCTGAGTGTCAGGATACCTGGATTCCATTCCTGTTTTGGTACTGGTTAGCAATGCGCCCCTTGGAAAGTCGTCTTTCTGTGCTTCTGTTTTCTTGTCTGCTTTGTCAATTTACAAAAGCATCCCAGGCAGTCACCCAACTTCCACATGAAGACCATGATAGAACATAAGCACATAAGAACGGCCATACTGGGTCAGACCAAAGGTCCATCTAGCCCAATATCCTGTCTGCCAACAGTGGCCAATACCAGATGCCCCAGAGGGAGGGATCACAACAGGTAATCCTCATGTGATTCCTCCCCTATGACTCACCTCCAGAGAAACAGAGGCTAGGGATACCTTTCCTACCTATCCTGGCATTAGCCATTGATGGATCCAACCTCCATGAATCTATCTAGTTCTTTTTTGAACTCTGTCAAAGTTCTAGTCTTCACTGCATCCTCTGGCAAGGAGTTCCACAGGCTGACTGTGCGCTGAGTGAAGAAAAACTTCCTTTTGGGGAGAAAGTACCTCAAGACATTTCCACAGGGTCTGTTCTTGTGGTCATTGTTTCATGTCAGTTCCTGAATTGAGTGAGAGTGACTCTCTTCCCTGTGTCAGGTGGGTTACTTTATGTTCTTTGTTACTTCTTTGTTTGCCTAGCTTCTCCAACCAGTTCAAACCACTATGTGTCACTTCTTCCTGGGAGTGAAGCATCTCCAGACTGGTTACCTACTTAGAGATTTTAGATCCTGCAGGAAACTCTCATGCTTCCCCTGTGAAGCAAAAGTACAAACACTAGCCCATACATATACATCTGATATTTATAAAGCTGATCCAATGGTCTGTGTAATGGTTCTGTGATTCTGTAGCTCAGTTCATAGACTGACAGTCCCCGATAGTTTATTCATGCGTCTATGACTTTCCCTTAATCACTGCATTAGTTGGCCTCTTTCAAGAAAGAAATTAACTCCCACCTACCCAGTGGGTAACAAAGAAATCTGAGAGTGGCAACTGAGCTATGTCTACACTACACAGCTTTTAGTACAAGGCTGTGTCAGCTGTTTGTCAGCTTTACCAGCTGTGAGGGAGTGAGAAGAGAGCCTGGCAGTGCAGGGGCTAAACAAAGCCTTTTTGCCCAGCTAGCCCTGCCCCACTTTACCTACAGCCAATGCCAGGCCTGGAGGGAGGATAAAAGAAGGGAGCCTGGCTCAGTTAGGGGCTGACCAGCAAGGAGACAGGAGCATGGTTCTGCAGTACCTTCACCAAAGCCTGTCTGCTTGAACAGTCACAGGAAACCGTAAACCTCCAACCCTGCCCTCCCCCCGCCTCCCAGACATTGCGGGGGGACCTGCTAGAAACCTTCTCTTAGAGGGAAAACCTGAACTCTTGGGGCTATGCCCCAAACTTAAGGCCTGGACTAACATAGTGGGCTGGAGTTCCTAGGCACCAGGCACCAGCGGCAGTGGTCTGCACCCCTTTCCCACCAGCTAATTCCACTGCCAGGGAGACTTGGCTACAAGTGGTGGAGAATGTGGGAACTGCCCTAGCCTTGCTGAAGGGCTGTATTAAAGAGACAGCAGTAGAACAGGAGAGTGCGAGCCCAGCCCTTGAAGAGAGATGCTGCTGAAGTGTTTGGCAGAGCAAAATGCCAACCAGCAGTAGCAACAGCAGCAGCAGCAGCTACTACAACAGATGGTCTAGCAACAACAACAGCTAATCGGAGAATTAGCAGCCCAGCAACAGCAGGTGATGCAGCATGTGACTTCCCTGCTACAACCCATGACCCCAGCAGAGCTGCCTATGCCTGCATCTGCACCGGCACCTATCAAGCTTGCCAAGATGGGGCCAGATGATGATCCCGAGGCATTTTTGGAAACAGTTGAGCAAGTGGCCATGGTGGCCCGGTGGTCCCAAGCTGTGCTGGTCCCATACCTGATGGGATTAACCCTGATGGTGTATCACGCACTAGACCCTGTTGCAGCTCAGGAATATGCCTAGGTCAAAGCAGCAAACCTTGACACCCTAGACATCTCTGAGGAGACTTTCAGACAACATTTCTGGGGGGAACAATACCCACCAGGATCCTGACCCCGCCTCGTCGCCCAGAAGCAGCATGATGCCTGCTGGAGGTGACTGAAGCCTGAGACAAAGACAGGAATGCAAGTCACCAAGCAGATCCTTCTTGAACAGCTTACCCAGATCCTACCTTCTGGAGGCAGGGAATGGGTTGTGCAGAACCACCCAAATAGCATGACCCCCACTGTCCAACTGATGGAGAATTATCAGGTGGCCAGATTTTCGGGGATGACACCCTCTTTGGGCTCTAGAGCAACCAAGAGCACTACGACCCTGATGCACAGAACTAGCTGGGGCTCTAGGGCCAGGGGGAACCTCGACATCCATTGCTCCTCCCCAGACTCTGAAGGGCTTGCGAATTCAGCAGTACCCACATACCTCGACTCTCAGGCTCAGGACCATCCCCCCAGTTCCCTGTTCAGGAGACACCAGACACAAAGCTGGGACCCCTACCTAAACCCAGGCTCAGGGACACCTGCCAAAGCCCATATTCCCGGGCACCCAGAGGAGACAACCCTAAGGCCCCCCAGGATCAGAACTCATGTTTTACATGTGGGAGCTTTGGGCATTGGTCCAGGGACTGCCCCTGCATGGAATGTAACTTTGGAAGCTCTGGACCCCACAAACATGCGCACACCATCAGAACCCCGGAAAGCTGACCGTTCTACTGTGGATAAATGGGACAGAAGAAATCCAGCTGATTTACTCTGGTTGTGCTCAGACACTGGTACGGTGCACTCTTGGGCCTAACCCTGGCCCTCCTCAGGGCACTATTATGGTGTAGTGTGTCCATGGGGATGTGAAGGTCTGTCTCTGCACCCAGGTGACTTTAAGGGTAGGGAGGTGCGAAGAGCCCGTGATGGTCAGCCTGGCCCCAACTCTTGACTGGGGAACTGCTGTCAGACCTGGTGACCCCCTTTTCTATGGACGATGACCCTAGCCTTTAAGGACTGATTGAGTGGAAATAGTGACTCTTGCGGGGGTGGGGAAATGGCAGATCCTGGGGAGGGGACCTCCCTATGCCCAGCACCAGCCCAGGAAGACCAGGCCCACAGTCAGCCTGAGAAAGAGCCACCCCCCATTACCTGAATCCACAATCCTAACTTGCCCCTCAGACTTCGTGGGTGAGCAATGCGCTGATGACACCCTGAGCAGAGTATACGACCAGGTGGCTGTAGTAAATGGGGAGACCACGCCCCCCCCCCCCATCACGTGGGACAGTTTCCCCCATTTTAAGATTCAGGGAGACTGCCTATATTGGGTAGAGAAGGACCCACAGACAGAAGAAGTGCACCACCACTTGGTGCTTTAGAATCATAGAATCATAGAGCTGGAAGAGACCTCAGGAGGTCATCAAGTCCAGCCCCCTGCCCAAGGCAGGACCAGTCCCAACTACCGAAGGGAGGTCATGCAACTCGTCCATGCCATACCCATTGCGGAACACCTGGAAAGGGAAAGGACGCTGGCCCGGATCTTGGCCTGCTTCTCCTGGCCTGGGATTCACAGGAAGGTGACAGACTTTTGTGCCTCCTATCTGGAGTGTCAGCTTACCAACCCCTGGACCATCTAGAAAGTCCCGCTAATTCCTCTCCTGCTCATAGGTATACCCTTTGAGCGAATTGGAGCTGACATAGTCAGCCCCCTGGAGAAGAGTGCTGCCGGATATTGATTCATCCTTGTTGTAGCTAAGTACGCGACCCGATACCCCGAAGCAGTACCATTACGCTCCATGAATGCCAAGAGAGTAGTGACTGAGCTTATGAACATCTTTGCCCACATAGGAGTCTCTTGGGAAATCCTAAAGGATCAGGAGACAAACTTTATATCCCAGGCAGTGCAACAACTCTTCTGGTTATTAAACATCAAACACTCTGAACGTCTGTCTACCACCCCCAAACAGACAGCGTAGTAGAGTGTTTCAACAAGACCATGAAGGCCATGCTCCACAAGTTTGTCTTGTCTGACTTGTGTCACTGGGACCAGCTTCTCCTGTCCCTCATGTTCACAGTCTGGGAGGTCCCCCAGGCATCCACGTTGTTTTCACCTTTTTAACTGCTGTATGGGAGGCAGCCGTGTGGGGTTTTAGACCTAGTTTGGGAGATGTGGGACGAACAACCATCCCACGCCAATAACGTCGTACTTAACCTCTGAGAGAGAGTCGAAGCATTAGGCACATTTGTGTGAGAGAGCTTCTGCCATGTGTGACGGACCGGGCTGGGTCTGGGCACCGCTGAGGGCGTCCGCTCAGGGCTTCAAGATTAAACTAGATGGGTTTATGAAGGGGATGGTTTGATGAGATAACATGATCTTGGTAACTAATTGACCATTCATTATCAGTGGTAAATAGGTCAATGGAGGGATGATAGAAGTTACTATAGAGAACTTTCTGGGTGTCTGGCTGGTGAGTCTTGCCCACATGCTCAGGGTTTAGCTGATCGCCATATTTGGGGTCGGGAAGGAATTTTCCTCCAGGGTAGATTGGCAGAGGCCCTGGAGGTTTTCGCCTTCCTCTGTAGCATGGGGTACAGATCACAGCTGGAGGATTCTCTGCATCTTGGGGTCTTCGAATTATTTGAAGGCTTCAATATCTGAGATATAGGTGAGAGGATTATTCTAGGAGGGGGTGGGTGAGATTCTGTGTCCTGCGTTGTGCAGGGGGTCAGACTAGCTGATCATAATGGTCCCTTCTGACCTTAAAGTCTATGAGTCTATGAGTCTATGAATTGCTCAAACTAGGGGCTCCTTACAGCCCCCAGACTGGAGACCTTCCCAAATAGGTCACAAACCAGTCCCACAGAGCACTCCAGCTGCCTGCCTGGCCAGCCTGAAGCCTCAGGTGGAGGCTGCTTTCTGGCCCGCTGGTCATTCTGCACTAGCAAAGATATTAGCTGCTGCTTAGTAGCTCTTTTCCTAAAGTCAATGCCTCTCTCTGAGCATAACTCCTTCAGGGGCTCTTTGTCCTGACTCTCATATTGTTGCTGACTCATTTCAGCGGCTCTTTAACCAACCAAACTCTCAACACCAAAAATCAAATTTAGACAGCATGGGGTCCTGATCCAAAGCTCAATTGACCAAGATCTGTGGATCCTGCCGACTATGCCACTGTGACAGATGGGGCTGGGTCTGGGCACCGCTGAGGGCGTCTGGTCAGGGCGAATTGCTCAAATTTGGGGCTCCTTACAGCCCCCAGACTGGAGACCTTCCCAAATAGGCCACAAACCAGTCCCACAGAGCGCTTCAGCTGCCTGCCTGGCCAGCCAGAAGCCTCACAAGCAAAACGCCTCTGACACCCCAGCAATATCCGTGCCCCAGATGGCCCCGGGCCTGCACACAGGTGAGGGGTCTTAGAGCCCAATCTCACCTACCCCGAACAAGTTCTGTCCGGTTCCAAGAAACCAGCCACAGGTCCCAGGTCAATTTACCCTCTGGATCTTACCCACAAGATCACGCTGAGCCAATCCTTTAGAATCTAACATTTAAAGGTTTATTACTACCAGAAAGAAAAGCGCGAGAGTAAGGTTGTTAAAGTATCATACATTACATGCATCGAATCTCCCAGTTCTTGATGCAGTCTTGCAGCAGAGATGTTATAACTGCTGGCTTAAAAGTCTTTGGTGTACATCCTACATCAGAATGGGTCCACAGTTCTTTCTGGCTCCTCGATCCCTGCACTCTTGCCTCTGGGATGAAGAGCTGAGCTGAGCACCAAGATGGAGTCGGCCACCTGGCATATTTATATCCCTTCCTGGCTTCTTCCAAGCTGGAGTGAGTCACATGGCCAGTGGCCAGGTGTGTCTTTGGCCTCCAGAGGTCCATTGTTCCCTGGAGCTTTGCTCATTAGCATGTCCATGGGCAAACATTCCCGGCCCATTTCTCTGCCTCAGACAGAGAATCTTTCAGCATCAGCACAGAGTACATATTTATAACTTCACACACAGACATTATACAGGTATATGAAGAGCATATACAGAATCCTTAGACAATAAGCTTTTGTTTGACACCTCACATGGCCCCCCCTTTGTACCAACTTTTGGGGCAAACACCCCCCAGGGGCACAGCAGTGACCTGGCTGCTCCCCTAAAATCCAGTAACGTGACACCATGCCCAAGAGGCCCACAAGGCAACATATAATAGATGGGCAAGGCTCCACAAGTTCCAGCTGGGGGATCGGGTTCTATTGCTGCTGCCCAGTTCAGACTCAAAACTCCTCACCTACTTGCAAGGGCCTTATGAGGTGGTTTGGCGAGTGGGCCTGATAAACTATGAGGTGCACCTGTGTCAGCCAACGGTCGGGGTAGTGAGTGGTGTGTGTGTGAGTTCTATTATACACCCGAGACTTTAACTGCTAGGGCACAGGGTCCATTCGCAGCGGGCAGCCCAGAGAGGCTGACAAGTGCCCCAAAAGTTTACAGGAGAGCTTATTACACCCGAGACTTTAACTGCTAGGACACAGGGTCCCTTCGCAGCGGGCAGCCTAGGGAAGGCTGATGGGTGCCCCACGGATCTGTCCCATGGAGGCGACACGATCCAAACACCCAGCTCTGCCTGTGTCTACCCCTTTGACCGGCTGGAGTTCTTTTAAATTGTGCTTGGTTCTGTTACAGCAACTGAAGGAGTCAGGTTAAAGCTTAAACAGTTACAGGTTTATTAAAGAAGCTTATAAATCATATGGTTACAATGGCTATTGCTCTATTTCTTAACTGCTAGCAAATATATATCTTAAAAATGGTTACAAAGAAAATAAAGGTAGAAAATAGAAATAATGGTACCAAGTGACAGCTTCAACTTTAAAGAGCTCTAAGTCTATGTGTACACTTAAGACAAAGGACACATCCAGGTACAATTTTTACCTGCTTCTGTGCCTCTCGACTCCAGCGTATCAGGCCAGGGCTGGTCCCTCAATTCCTAGGAAAGACGAATACGAGGTGGGCGTCCCCATGGAACCTCGGGAGGCCAATCACCTAACCCGACCAGCAGGTAGATGGTAGATTGACATTCAGAGTAAGTGTGCTGCTGGGCCCATCTTTTATACCCATAGGGGCACGTATCCTCTTTCTTATCTATGGTGCCAAATTGTGTTGGTCCGTCTTTGTGACGCCAGTTCTTACAAGGGAGTTTCAACTTAATTTACACTTGCAAGAGAGATAACTAAATTGTGAGTACTGGACATTCTTTACTGGGCGGGAGATTCCTCCCCCCGGACGAGTGTGTGTGATCGTATCAATATGGGTTTCAGTCAAGGGCACTCCTCTGCAGCCTCTTGGTCAGCGATTAGCTTGATCACCCTCATATCTATGCTTACAGTTGTCCAGGGTCACTGTGAGCTGGCATATCCGGGCCTCCTGTCAAGGCTTCCAAGACTATGCTGATTTTACTGCTCTGCGTGCCCTGTGTGCTCCAGGCATCTCAGCGAGGGGCAAGCAAGATGGATGTTACGGGGCGGGGGGGTTTCCCTGTCTGGCTACAACCTGACAAATGCAAAGTTTGATAGCTTTATCATGTCAATCTCTTAAAACCCTGGAGAGCCCAGGAAGGGTTCCTAATAACACCTTAACTGCTAGACCCGGAACTGGGGCCCCAGGTAGATGATGCATCAAAACAAGGAGAGATCCAGATTTGATCCAACCTCACCCCCGAACAGATGTCAGGCACAGCAACTGGTTGCCATATTCTCATCTGTCTTTTCAGCAAAACCCGACTGAACTCACCTGTCAGTTCACCACATCAGACAGAGTCAAGGGTTAAGATCCAGGAGAAACCCTGGTCCCTTCCCCAAAAACTGAGTGAAGTGGTGAAACAGTGATTGGAAGAGCCCGATAATCCTAGTCCCTAAACCTGATGGGACCACCCAGTTTTGCATCAACTTCCAGAAGGTGAATGCTGTGTCCAAATTTGATTCATACCCCATGCTCTGGGTGGATGAGCTGCTTGATCTGCTTGGAGAAGCAGAATACACTTTGAACTTTAAAAAAAGCTACTGGCAAATCCCCCTCACACTTGAGTCCAAGGAGAAGATGGCATTCTCCACCCCCTTTGGACTCTTCCAGTTCTGAACCATGCCCTTTGGGTTGCATGGCACCCCTGCCACATTCCAGCGACTCATGGATCATATTCTGTGCCCCCGGAGCCAGTACACAGCTACTTATTTGGATGATGTGGTGATTTATAAGCCGCAACTGGCAGACCCACTTATAGCATGTGGCAGCCGTGCTCCAGTCCCTCAAGGAAGCTGGCCTGACAGTGAACCCTGCAAAATGCCATCTTGGGAGTAATGAGACCCCTAACTGGGCTACACTTTGGGGAAAGGCACTGTCCACCACCTTATGGGAAAGGTCTAAGCCCTCCAGTGATGTGCTCCTCCATCATCAAAAAAGCAAATACACCAGTTTTTAAGGTTAGTTGGGTACTATTGTTGCTTCATCCTGGGCTTCTCCTCCATTGCAGCCTCTCTTACCAATCGCCTCAAGAATGAGAATCCAAACTGCCAGTGGACCAAAGCCTGGGAAGATGCTTTCCAAGCTCTAAAGCAGGGCTACTCAACTTTGCAAGCCCCAGGGGCCACAACGATACAGCACATGCCGAGGGTCGCAACTTAAGTGTGGTTGAATATACATGCAAATGTATATGCAAATAGCTTCTTTCACACTTATGGGCATGATGGGCAGGCCCCATTTAAGTCAGTTCTGCTGATATTAGTAAAATACAATATTTACCCAATTTCCGCCATATGACAGCACTTTTAATGAGCAATGACAGTTCAGGAATTTAACTACTAAAATGCATATCAACAGAAGACCATCATATTGACTACTGTTTTGTTTTGGCTTCACAACGGTCCAGGAATTTAACTACTAAAATTACTAAATTTAACTACTAAAACACATATCATCATGTGTTCATCCAACAAGCGTTTCCTCTTTGTTGCCATTTTTAATGCTTCTTATTAAAAAAAAAAAATGGTATGCCAGTGTTTTGGGTGTTTAGCCTGAAGCTTCAGGTTGTGCATTTCTTGAAGTGATTTTACTCAGAAAAAGTTTCCAAGACTGAGTGCTCCAACCTGTGGTGGGCAGGGAGCTGGGTGAGTCAGGCCAGATATGAGAGGCAAAAAAGGACAGATGCCCAGGAGCCCTGTTGTAGATTCTCAGCAGGGCTGATGTCTCCATGTGTGAGTCCATTGCTCCATGCGGTATGGAGGCAGGGCTGCCTGGCTGCGGCACCAGACCCAAATGTGGTGAGTACGAGCGAGTTGGCACCTCTCAGGCTCTGCCCACAAGGCCTAGCAGCTAACACTTCCCACAATGCCCCAGCGCTCTCAGCACCTCTTCCCTTGGGGCTGGAAACGCCAACACCCTGTACCCATCTGTTCCAGCCAGCTCACCTGCTTGTGTCTTTCAATATTCAACCCTGCCTGGGAGCGTGTTTCCAGTGGAGGCCATGTTCAAAGGATCCCACTTGCAGGCCATGTGTTGTGCCCTGCGTAAACCCAAACCCAGTGATTCCCAAACTTTTTGGCCTGTGGACCACCTGGCTCAATATAAACCTTTCCGCAGGCCACCAGTTGCTAATGGATACACACTGTTAATTACATAATTACGCCCGAGCCGTTTTGCTAGTGCTGCAGCTAGGGAGAATGGTTTAATTTAAATTATTAAATAGATTAAGCATTTCAACGTTCTTGTGTTAGTTTATCAAACTTCATTTTAAATAAAATAAAATATTAATTTATGTCCAACACAAAAGGTTTCAATGTTTTCTTTATTTAATGGCAGGTATGGAGATCCTTTTTTGTGTCAGGGGCCACTGACCCACAGAAAAATCAGTTGGGGACCACACAAATGAGAAGCAAAAGAACTCCTTCAAAAACCCCCAACCCTCACTGATGTGGCCCCCAACTGAGACACCTCACTCCTCTGGCGTTCCAGCCCCATGGAGCGAGGGGAAGGGAAGGAATAAGGAGGATTGAGGTTCAGGGCTTCCTATAGGCCAGATTTACTTTTCTGGGGTTCTTGAGTTAGTGGATTTTATGGACCCCCTTAGGCTCTGGGGTGGGGACAAAAATGAGGGGTTCAGTGTGCAGGACAGAGCTGCCAGTGATTGGGATAGGGATGGGGTTCAGGATCAGGGAGGGAGGTGGGATGCAGAAGGGGATGTGGGTGCGAGGTCTGGGTGGGAGTTAGGGTGCAGAAGCAGGCTGGGAATAGGGTGTCTGGCCAGCGGGAGTGAGCAGGAGCAAGGGAGGGTGCAAGGAACAACCGTGGATGCAGGAGTAGAGTGGGGGTAGGTGTCTGGCCAGGTGAGAAGGGTGCAAAAGCAGGGGAGGGTGCAACAGCAGGCTGGGGGTAGAGTGTCTGGCCAGGAAGATGGGGGCAGGGAGTGCCTGGGGCTCAAGCTGGGGGGACAGAGTGGCTGAGGGGGTTCAGGGAGATGGGGGGCAGGGTGCCCCTTGGAACAGGGCTGGGGTCAAGGTAGTGCAGGGGCGGTTCAGGGAAATGGAGGAGCAGAGGGATCTCTTTTCCTGCTCAGGGGAGCTTTGAATGGCTGAGCTGCTGAGACCACGCAGCTTAGAGGGAACTTTAGATCAAAACCCTGAAGGGCCCAGAGCCCCCACCTGCCTCCTGCATGTGCAGGGTCCTCAGTCCCAGCGTTGCCTCCTCTCATCACTGCCGGCTGATGCAGCCTAACCTGTTCTTGGGGAAGTGGGGGAGTGCCGACCACTTGCACACCAGGAGAGCCTGCCCCGCCTGGCTGAGCCCTGATCAGCCCAACCTGCTGCCTGCCCCGTGGGACCAACCAAGGGAGCACTGCTTTTACCGTGGTGGTGGTGCTCTTCCATGTGTAGCTCGAGTGGGGGGGTGAGTTTGCTTCGCGGGAGCTGCTCTTGCAGCCTCATGACTGCATGCCAACTGCCAGGCTGCAGTGACAGCGCGGGCTCTCCTCTGCATGAAGTGACCACCTGGGACCGCACTTTGAGACCCTCTGCCCAAACCACACTGCAGACCGCAAAGAAACGGGCCGGGGGCCATATGTTGAGTAGCTCTGCCCTAAAGGTCCAGCTTTGTTGAGAACCTGTCTCATACAACCCTGACTTCTCAAGGGTATGTCTACACTACAAAGTTAATTTGAAATAACAGCAGTTATTTTGAATTAACTTTAATAGCGTCTACATAGGCAAACCGCTATTTCAAAATAAATTTGAAATAGTGGAGCCCTTATTTCGAATTTGGTAAACCTCATTCTACGAGGAGTAATGCCAAATTTGAAATAGCTATTTCGAATTAAGTGCTGTGTAGACACTTAATTCGAAATAGGGGGCCTCCAGCCCTTCCCAGGGAGCCCTGGTGGCCACTCTGGGCACAACCAGGAAAGCTTACTCTCCTCTCCCCCAGCCCGGAGACATTAAAGGGGTAGACCCTGGCCACAGTGCCTGTGCCAGCTCCAAGCCTGCCAGCCCAGAGCCAGCAGTGGCCACCGGGTCCCCTGACCCAGTGGCCCCAAAACATGAGCCAGCAAGCCACTGGCAGCCAGCCCTCCACTGCTCCCCAGGAGCAGTCTGCCAGCTCCCAGGAGCCTGACAGGGGCTGGAGAAGGTGGGCGCCTTCCTGGTCCAGGGTGGAGATCATGGACCTTATTCAGGTTTGGGGGGGATGCCCCCAATGTCCATAATCTCCACACTAGATGGAGGAATGCGGCCGTCTATGGCAGGATAGCTGCCAGCCTGGCCACCAAAGGCCACATGCGAACCCAGGAGCAGGTTAGCATGAAAGTCAGGTTGGTCTGGCGAGACCCCCAACCCTGAGCCCTGAGCTTCCCCTTCCCCTTCTTCCCCTTGCTTCCCCCTTCCAGCTCCCTCCTCCCAGGTTTCCCTCTCCCCTCTTCCACCCTCTCTCTTCCCCTCTCTCACGTCCTTTTCCCAGTCTCCCCAGAGGTTCATCCCCCCCCAGTTTTGTTCAATAAACCCAGTTTCTATTTCTGAACATACGTGTCTTTTATTTGACATCAGGAAGGGGGGCTAGGGAGGGGTAAGTGGAAGGACGTGAGGGAGGAATGGGGCACGAGCCCCCGGTGGGGAGGACCGGGGAGGCTCTGAGGGCTTCTTGGGGTGGACACTCTCCCTCAGGGCCTCCTGGATCCTGACAGCCTCCCAATGGACCCCCCAGATGGCAGCCTGCAGCAACGACCCCATGAGACGCACTGGCATGCCCAGGGGCAGCTCTGGCTCCATGTGGCTGAGTGCTGTGCGGGCACTCAGGGCACTCCAAGACAGGACTGCTTTGCTGTCCCTCATCGAGGTAGACAAGCAAGCGGGGAACCCTGAGAACTGTCTGTCCGGGGTGGGGGTAGGGTCCCTTTAAGCACGGAGCTCAGTTAGCCTCAGGCAGCAGCCCCACACACTAAGTCCTAACCTGATGCCCTGCCAGCACTGGTTCCGGCCAGTCTTAACTTCGGTTCAGGGTCCACTCAGTGTGGACGTGCTATTTCGAAATAGCAAAATGCTATTTTGAAATAGTTTTTGTGTATAGATGTGTTGTTTCGAATTAGCTTAATTCAAATTAACTATTTTGAATTAAGTTAATTCGAAATAGCACTGTAGTGTAGACATACCCCAAAGGAGTTCATGTTGCAAACATGTGGGCCTTAACAGCTGTTCTCTCCCAAGTTGTGGGAGGTGACAAACATCCCAGCCTCTACATTAGTAGGAAGTTGTTTCCCAAGGAAAAGGCCTACTTAGTAATGGAAAAGGAGGCACTAGCGGTGGAATGGGTAGTGGACTCACTCCGTTATTACCTACTGGGTAGACACTTTACCCTCATCAAAGACCATGCCCCTCTTCGCTGGCTACATGCAATGAAGGACACAAACCCCAGAATCATGCGGTGGTACTTCTCCCTCCAGTCTTTCTCCTTCTCTGCAGTCTGCAGGACCTTCACCAAAGCCTGTCTGCTTGGACAGCCACAGAAGACTGTAAGCCTCTAACCTTGCCCCTCAGATACATGGATGGGGGGACCTGCTAAAAACTCTCTCTAAGGGTATGTCTACACTAGCCCCCTACTTCTATCTAGGGAGGCTAATGAGGGTGACCAAAATTGCAAATGAAGCACGGGATTTAAATATCCCGTGCTTCATTAGCATGTTCCCGGCCGGTCGCCATTTTAGAAATTGACTAGCCCGAAGTAACTGCCCGCGTCTACACGAGGCAGTGAAACGGGATTCCGAATTAAAGCCCTAAATCAAATTAGCTGTTATTCCTCCTGGAATGAGGTTTGCCAGCTAATTCGATTTAGGCTTTAATTCGAATCGCTTCACTGCCGCGCAGACGCCGGGCAGTTACTTCAGGCTAGTCAATTTCTAAAATGGCGACTCGCCGAACATGCTAATGAAGCGTGGGATATTTAAATCCCGCACTTCATTTGCAATTTCGTTGTTCCCTCATTAGCCTCCCTAGATCGAACTAGGGGCTAGTGTAGACATATTTGTTGTGTTACATTGGCTTTCTCGAAAAGGATGCCAATGAGACACTTCGAATCCGGGGATTTAAATATCCCGCGGCATTTGCATTTACATATTGCCGCTGCTCAGTTTGCCGGAGAAAAGCGCCAGTCTAGACGCAATTTTCTCGAAATGTTTTTCCGAAGATCCCTTATTCCTACTTAATAAGGGATCTTCCGGAAAAGGGCTTATTTTCTGAAAATCGCATCTAGACTGGCGCTTTCTCCGCAAAACCCCGAGCCAGAAAAAGCGCAGTTATGTAATGAAATGCCGCTGGGATATTTAAATCCCGCGGATTTGCATTCCGAAGTGTCTCATTAGCATCCCTTTTCCGGAAAGGGGTGCCAATGTAGACACAGCCTAAGAGGGAAAACCTGGACTCTTGGGGCCATGCCCCAAATTTAAGGCCTGGATTAACATAGTGGGCCAGAGTTCCTAGGCTCAGGGCACCAGTGGCAGTCATCTGCACCCCTTTCCTGCCAGCTAATCCCAGGGCCTAACTACTAGGCCACCCTGCTGCCAGGGAGACCCAGCCACACCAACATAATACTTCTACACCCCTCAAGTAGCATTTGCTTTGCTGACACAGTGTTGTTTATACCAGCACTTTTCACAGCAAATCTTTAGTATTTCAGGGCTGGGAAGGTTAGCAGCACCTCCGAATGACAGAAGTTGTGTTGCTCTATTGCTTGTGTAGACATAGCCTTAGTCACACACATTTTCCCCATAGAAATAAATCAGAATTTTCCCAGTTCTCTTGAGTGCAGGAACGTCTCACTGTATGTTCAGAGCACCTCTTACAATGGAGGTCCAATCTTGGATGGAGCCTGTGGGCAGAAAATTCTAGTGAGCATATTCCTATTTTCCTGGCTTGCTGTAGTGCACACCTCACTGCTCAGTCCTACAGGAGTGAAAGGGCTACTCAAAGCAAATCTGTGCAGCGTTTGTAGGTTTGGCAGGATTCGCCTGAAATCGGCTGATTGCAGTGAATGTTGATTTCTGCTGGCACGCTGAGATCCACTCATTTTCTTACTCCCAAGGCAGCAGAACTGCAGAGGGCTCCCTGCTGTGTAGTGTAGACATACTCTCAGAGCCTTCATGACATATTTAAGGATAGGAATCATTTAGCACAATCTTATCTACTACAATGGCATTTTTGCCCTTCAGACATTTTTGGCCTTCCTGTGGATCATCTCCATCAGGGGACAACTGAATTAGAGGAGGGGAAATCACCATAGCCTTCCCTTCGATTCTCTGGTGGAATTTAAAGGAAGGCTCCTTCAGATGCCCTGCAACTCCTTGGGGCATGGGTCACATGTAGCCTGCCCATTCAAGGCTCTAGGCTTCACTTGGCTTTGTTAGAATGTCTGTTGTTACACATGCTAGCAAGTGCTGTCAGTGCTCTGTTAACAGCATTGCTTTGTTCCACTGCACACTTCGGGCGAAATGCACTCCTACGCAGGGGACCAGCACATGGCCTGTGCAGTGCTCAGGTCTCATTTCAACTGGCCTAAACTACGTATTGAACCAGATCTCATAGCTACTCATCCTCCCACATAGACAAAAACAAATGAGAGGGAGCATGCCTCTCTGGACAATTTTGGCCTAAATAGTTTAGCCACTTCGTCACTCTGTGCCTCAGTTTCTCTGTGTGTGCAGGAGGGATGATACATACCCCCCTCCTAAGGGTTATTGTGATGCTGAGTTGGTTCATGTTAGTAACATACTTTGCCGCCATACACTGCTCTTTCAGTGCTAAGTATTATTATTGCTTCTAAACTACTTCAGGAAGATCTGCTCACAATTACACCTGTGCCAACTTCATGTGTGCAAGTTGTTTACACAAGTGTAGCAGGTCTGATTGACAGCCAGCTGACCTAATGGTCAGGCAGTGGTTCTATACTTCTTTTTTAGTCTGCTCATTTTAGGGGTGTTTCAGGTCATATATAGTGGATCTGAAACTCTTTTGCATGTCCCCTCTTCTCCCTTTGAGGCTCTGTCATGACTGAATGTGATGGGGTGCAGTCACAGATGACCCTTCAGGGGTGACTCCCAGGGTGCTGACACAGCCACTGCCACTCGCCTTCCCGCTCTCTGGGGCTCCTCACCGCCCAGTCCTGTTGGGCCAGCTCCACTGGTCTCCTCCAGTCAAGGCCTGGAGCTGAGGTCCCTGCCCCTACCGAGACTCAGTACGAACACTGAACCTCTTCAGGTCCAAGGAGAGTGCAGTTTAGGGCCCAGCTTCCTGGGATAGCACTCCCCAAATGAGATCAGACCCCAAATAATTAGGTAAGCCAGGTAATTAGGTACTGGTTGCCCCCCACCCAGGTAACAATTACTTTACTGGGTTTGATAGAAAATAAAAGTGATTTTATTAAGTAGAAGCAGTAGGATTTAAGTGATAATAAGTGAGAACAGGCAGAAGAAAGTAAGTTACAAATCAAAAGATACAAAACACTTAGCTAATTCTACACTGTAATGAGCCTGGGACAACAACATGGCCGCCCGCTGACCCGGAAGAGGAAGTGCCCTTTGGTGGGCAGCCCCAGCCGCACCTAGTCCCAGCCCCAGGAAACCAGATGGCAGGTCTAGGATTATAAGAGCTGCGGACTCAGTCAGAGCTGGGCAGCTGATCTGAGCAGACGCTTGGTCCTGGCTCCCACAGCGAAGGGCTCAGTCGCACTATCCTTGAGAGGATGACTGGGTCCGGCCACCAGGACCTTTGCCAACTGTGGAGCCCTGGCCCAGGCTGCTGAGACCCTGGCCGCTGCCTGAACCCATGCCGAACCCTCCGGGACCCTCACCGGGCACAGATGACTGGTCCGGCCCACCTGGACCCCTGCATGAGCGGGAGCCCATGGACACCCTGCCAGCCCCTCTGTCACCTGCGGACCCCCCAGAGCAGCACCAAAGTCTGGTAGGCCATCAGAGGGAACTGGGAAGTGGCCCAGGGATAGCCGACCTCAGAGCGGCTGAGGAGATGGAGGTCGGGTGGGCAATGCATTGTGGCCTGGACCCCCCACTGATCCTCGACCTAGTTGATGTGTAATGGCCCAGATCCCTGTCGACCTAGTGGCTGCAAGGCCGCCACTATCAGGACCCTGGGCCGGGATGCAGTGGAGTGGGTGGGCCTGCGTCCCCCCCTGCCACCCCTACCTTTGGGTGGCAGTTACCCCCCTGTTCATGTTGGCTCTCTGGGAGTGAGGAGACCCGACCCTTGCTTGGCTGGAACCTGGCCAAAGCTTTAAACTACTGAACCTCTATTGCCTACCCTTAAACTGTGACCCTTGAACTATTTGTGTTCCCTCATTGCCTGGCGCCCTGACCCTGGGCTGGGCCGTAGGAGCTGTTGCTCAGCCAATGGCCAGGCCAAAGCGTGCCTTACAGACTTGTGGGCACTCTGGGGAGTCAGCAGTGCATCTCCCCGCCCCCCCTCCCTGATTAAGGACCCTTTACATACACTGAACAAAACAAATTTACTCAAAATCACCCTAAAACCTCGTTTCCAGTTGCCCCTCCAAACCGGGGCTGTCTCTCTACCTTGGGGTCTTCGGCTCCTTCCTTCAAGTGCAGCCCAGCCAAAAGACCAAGGCCTCTTCTTTCCTATTCTTTTTGTTAAAGAATTGAGGCCACTCCCACTGCTCAGACTTAAGGACAAAAGAGATTGTTTAACAGGTGGGTAACACCCTCCATGTCTCTCATTCACACCTTTAAAACCCATAAAGTATTCCCTCACTCTATATGTCTAATAATTTTACACACACAAATTATACATACATCAAAGTAAGATAAACAGAACCAGCAGATTGAACATGAAGATTGATGGGTTACATGAAATAATTCACTCAAAGTACCTTTGAGTTATGTATATTCATGTCCACAAGTCCATTTCATAAAGCGGGGGGGGGGGGGGGGGTAATCCATCACACTGGGATGAAAAGGAGCAGAGTATGGGAACCCAGGTCCTTCCACTCCATCAAGTCCCAGGTGAGGGCCCTAAAGGAAGGTTGCAGTGTCCAAGCCATTCACTTTTCCACTCCAAGTTACACTTCCCCTGGGTCTCTTCCTGTGAGGCTGGGACACCATTGTTTGGGGCTTCATCACAGTCTTAGTGTCAGCTTAGTCTGCAAGACAGGCAACATCCCATTCTAGGGGACCTTGTGTGGGTTTTCAACTCCAAAAGTGGGCATGTTGGGGGCAAGATATGTACCACTGCTGTCAGTGACCTTACTAATACTCCAGTCACTCTGCCTACAGCAGCCTCGCTTCCTGGTGCAGCCTGTAACACCTTCCCCTTGGGCTTCCTACCAGTGCCCTTTTAAACAGTCCCTTCACCTGGAACATGCCCTGCAGCTGCTCAGGAGTGATACCTCCTTACCCCAGCACTGCCCTGTGTCTTACCATGATTTAGCACAGTGACAAGTGTAAAAAAGATCAGAATTTGGACTCTATGCTCCATCTTTGTGGGAAGGCTCTGGGTTCCATGGTAGGAAGTGCTCAGACACTACAGTACTTAATGTAGCACACAGGCAGGCCTTCATGGACAGATGTTATACCACAAAGTGGCTCTAATTCATATCACATTTCTGCAATAATGAACATATTTTATGTATTTTTCTGGTGCCTTTACAGCAATGGACAAGATCAGATGCATATACTCAAAGGCCCTGATCTTTGGACTGACCAACGGGGCCAGGGGCAACAGGGTTTAACCCACAGTCCTGGGGCCAGCTAGGGGCTGATCTAAATTATGCTGGCTGGGAATGACACCAAAGGGGCCATTACACCAGGTGGGAATTGCTGGAGCACTTCCTTGCTCTGACCATACCACATCTTAAGACGCATCCACCATGCTCTCTGCATTGGTTCTGCACCACTCAGGGGTTCCTCTGCAATAGATCAGCACAAAATAGCCTTATTGGGGGCAGGCTATTTTTCCAAAAAACTTCAGTTACATCCACACTGCAATCGTGTTTTTCCGAAAGAAAATCGAAAGAACAGAGGGGTTTTCCCAACATTGGTAATCCTCATTCTACGAGGAAGAAGCCTTTTTCCAAAACAGCTTTTTCAGAAAAAGGTGTGTGGACAGGGAAGAGGGAGTTCTTTCGAAAGAAGAGGAAAGAGGAAAAAGCACAGGTGGCCTGGTGGCCACTCTGTCCATAGTAATCACAGCTGAAATGCGAGATAGCGTCCACGCTGAATGGACACTATCTTTCGAAAAAGTAGATCACTTTTTCAATGTACTTTTGCAGTGTGGATGAGCTCTTTTGGAAGAAGTTTTTTTGGAAGGTCTCTTCCGGAAAAGCTTTTTCCAAAAGAAGCCTGCAGTCTAGACATAGCCATAGCTGACACCAAAGCAACACATCACACATGCAGCTCCATAACCTTTACTTTCATTTGAACCGTTAACGGTAATTACAGTTTAAATGGCCAGAGTGATGCTACTGCCAGACTGGTTTATGTATAGTCCTTTGGGGGTTGATATCCCTAATCAAACCAGATAAAATGGAGGAAAAATAAAGCAAACAAGCTTTCAATAAGTTGTGCTTTCATCTCCCTCTTTTCCCATAGTGCTGTAATTGCCACATCAAGAATTGTTAAATATTTTTCCTTTTGGTGAGGGAGAACAAGTTGATTAAAAAGAAAATGTAATGTGATAGCTTTTGATTTCCACAAGCTCCATTTATCAGAGTTCAGAGAAAAGGGGGATAGAAAACCTTGATGCTTTAGATGAAGGCATATTTGAGCTTTGAAGATTATATCAGTTATGGATGAATTAGAACACAAATACAATAATTAGCACTGAGAATTACTACAATACCTGCAGAGCTGGAGGAATGGATTGCCTGCATGCTGACAAAATACACCAAGTACAAGAAGCCATTCTGAATATTTACATAGGACCTACACTGTAATCATTCAGCACCTCAGACAGCTCTCCACCTCTTCCTAGGCTTGGACTATCTTGGCAGATGCACAGATATGCTCCAGTAATGATGAAGTGCTTAGCTCTGTGGAGCCCCTTTGTGCCAAACCATGTTTAATTTCCAAACACTGTGTTCACATAATTGCTGGCAATGTGAATGTCACATTTGAACTGCAGTGTGGGTCAGAATTGGGTTTATCATTGGTAAACACTCTGTCATTTGCATTTACTACAAAACTTCCACAAGTTCTCAGAGTCAGTGCCCAGAAAGGGATAGGGATGATAAAGCACTAACACCCCCACTCCCGTGAATCCTGCACTAACCCTAAAGATGAACATATCTTGAAGCTGGGAGATAAGATAAAAGAACAAAATTCCATCACAAGAGTTTAGGAAGACAGCTTAAGCTTATCTTTTTGTGCTTCTGTCAATTGCAGATTGCACTTTTTTTTTTTTAGTTCCAGTGGCAAATTAAAATGGAAGAGGATATGAAAATGCAGCTAGTATGTAAAACATGAGCCTCAGATAAATACCATGGCTACATTATCTCATTAAAGAGTATTTAACTTGGAGGTTTAAACATGTGTGGATTTTACAATTCTAGCATTTGACTGCAGTAAAGAATAGCAATACATTTGCCGTTGATTCTTCCATTCTTGTCCAACCATTTCCCTTTTTGTTAGATGGAAATGTTTGTGCAGAGCTACTTAGATTCACTCTCGGTGTATATTTAATTTGTTTGAAAATCAGCCTCGTAGCTCAGGAGTCTTTACATTTAAATCAACATATCATTAATGGGAAGTATTGGCACACAAAGCACCTGGGAGCTATTTAGCTTGGCATGGCAACAATTCATTTACCGCCCTCCCCTTCCCCCCGGGGCAGGACTTGCCCCCCAAGTCATAGGTGCTGTTTGGGGCTGTTCTTCTCCTCCCATGGATAGTCTGATTTAATCACTGAAAGGTAGCCCCTGAAGAGGGGTTAGAGCAGAAAGCATAGTGAAACCTGCTGTTTTGGGCTGATGGTGCTGTGGTGAAATCCAGTTATTTTTGGAGTTTTAGGTTTACATAAATGCAAGTCAAACTAGAGTAAGTGCTGCCCAAAGTAAATGTACATCCTCCCAACCCCTCGGAGCATCCTCTGTACATTGGCTTGGTTTTCAGAAGTGCTCAACACTGCCCACTGAAATCATTGACATAGTTAGCCCAACACTAAGTGCTTGTGAAAATTACACCCCATGCCACCTCCTAGGAAATGGGTAGTTGGTAGCTTGGAACATGTTTCTAAACTCTCCCAGAGCATCCAGCAGGCTTGTTCTAGCTATAGTCTTTGGTAGCTAGTGAATGGCTCCCCTGCCTCCTCCTATCTATCCATCACTAACATCTTCGGGGGAAGTAATTTCCTAGCTGCCCACCAGTCAGCAGAATGCTGGGAATGCTCCTCTGGTCCTGATGATCTCTCTATATGATTCTGCAGCCAGGTGCACTGCACAGTAATAAAAGCTGTCCTGTTGAAAGGAGTCTGGGCAGGAGAGGGGCTGTTGGGCGTCTGGACTGTTGCACTGAGGAAAACTTGTACCTAAATTTGCATCTGATTAAGTCAATTAAGGCCTCAGTGGAAGTTGCAGTCGACACCAGACCTCATCTATCATAGGTGTTTGCTGACTCAAAAAGTAAAAAAACGTTGCTCACTTTAAAGGGGGCCAAACCATATATTGTAAAAGTTTAAAGGTACAACAAGGAAGACAGGTAAACAGTAATATTTCCCAACCCCAGAAAGATAAGGTGATAGAAAAGTTCCCCACAAACACAAGGTATACAGAAACAATAATTACACAATTCCCGGTGTCGACGATGGACGAGAAGCTCCTGTCTCTCAAACCTTTGGCTAATTGAAAGCCTCTGGTGAAAGGCAAGGAGGAGATCCCTCGCAGCAGTGACCCTCTGCGGTGTTCTCGACCTCAAGCTTTAGGCTCCTTCCGAGCCCTTAGCGAGGAACAGAGAGGCGATCCCTCGGTGACCTGGGGACGGGTATGGTGCAGGCGGGTAGTGATGATCCTCGTCTGGGGCCTTCCGCTCCTAGGCGCAGGAATCACTGGTGGAGACTTGCCTGGCGCTGATCTTCAGGTGGCTTCTGTTCTTCAGCAGGAACCGATGATTGACAGCTACCTATCCCTAATACCTGGAAACAAAACCTGACTAGCTAGACTCGACGCTCCCGTCACGAACAAGTACCCGGCCGCTGATGCGGTGAACCGACGCACTAATCCTAACGGACACACTCGATGACGAAATCTAGCTAACCCTAACTAACTATAGACTGACATAAACAGACAGGGGACAAGCAGGAGCAAGTGGCGCGAACGACACAGACAACTGTCAGCCAGGCCTTGTATACACCCTTCTCATAAATATTGATGATCTTTAATTTAAAATCATTGGATCCTGCACAGGGAAAACAAGGATCCCTGATTGGGTGCTTTGATAAACAAGCTGTAACAGCCTGGATCAGTGTGCTGCGTGCAGCAGCACAGCGTGACACGTGCAGCTACTTGCGTGCCGTGTGCAACATTCCTAGAACCTTCTAACTGAATATGAATACAGCTAATACATAATCATAACTAAACATACATATTAATGAGGTGTCAAAGTGACAGGCTACAGGACCCTCAGAGACTATTTAAAGTAGGAGAAACACTGGGGTGTTTAGGGGAAGCAGGACAAAAGGTCTCTTGCAGGCTGGCCCAATGTACCAGTGAGGTTTGAATGCACCTCTGAAAGAGATTTGTACAAACTTTGATGAGTTCATAGTCAGCATATGTGACATTTTTATATAGCCCTGTGCAAGTCTCCTGTGGCCTGTTCCCAGATCAGCACTGACCCACTGAATGACCTTGGCCAAGTCCTTCACTCCATCCCCTGGGATGCTAACATGAAGGGGAAAGGAGCCCAGGAGAGTTGTCACTATTTTAAAGAAGCCTTATTGAAGGCACAGAAAGAAACCATTCCAATGTGTAGCAAGAGAAGCAAATATGGTAGGAGACCGGATTGCCTTACCAGGGAAATCCTTGGTGAACTTAAGCGCAAAAAGGGAGCTTACAAAAAGTGGAAACTTGAACAGATGACTAGGGAGGGGTATAAATGTATAGCTTGAGAATGCAGGAGAATTATCAGGAAGGCGAAAGTGCAATTGGAATTGCAACTCGCAAGGGATGTGAAGGATAACAAGAAAGGTTTCTACAGGCATGTTAGCAAGACGAAGGTGATCAGAGAGGGTGTGGGGCCCCTAATGGATGAGGGCGGTAACCTAGTGACAGATGATGTGGGGAAAGCTGAAGTACTTAATGCTTTCTTTGCCTCTGTCTTCACAGACAAGGTCAGCTCCCAGACTACTGCGCTAAGTGACGCAATATGGGACGAAGGAGGACAGCCCTTGGTGGGGAAAGAACAGGTTAGGAACTATTTAAAAAAGCTAAACGTACATAAATCCATGGGTCTGGACTTAATACATCCGAGGGTACTGAGCGAGTTGGCAAATGTCATTGAGGAACCTTTGGCCATTATCTTTGAAAAGTCGTGGACATCGGGAGAGATCCCGGATGATTGGAAAAAGGCAAATGTAGTGCCCATCTTTAAGAAAGGGAAGAAGTACAATCCAGGGAACTACAGGCTGGTCAGTCTTACCTCAGTCCCTGGAAAAATCATGGAGGGGATCCTCAAGGAATCCATTTTGAAGCACTTGGAAGAGGGGAAAGTGATCAGGAATAGTCAGCATGGATTCATGAAGAGCAAGTCGTGCCTGACCAATCTGATTAGCTTCTATGATGAGGTAACTGGCTGTGTGGATATGGGAAAGTCAGTGGATGTGATATACCTTGACTTTAGCAAGGCTTTTGATATGGTCTCCCACAATATTCTTGCCAGCAAGTTAAGGGAATGTGGATTGGATAAATGGACTGTAAGATGGATAGAAAGCTGGCTGGAAGGTCAGGCCCAGCGGGTAGTGATCAACGGCTCGATGTCAGGATGGCGGTCGGTTTCTAGCGGAGTGCCCTAAGGTTCGGTTCTGGGACCGGTTTTGTTCAACATCTTTATTAATGACCTGGATGAGGGGATGTATTGCGCCCTCAGCAAGTTTGCGGATGACACTAAGCTAGGGGGAGAGGTAGATATGCTGGAGGGCAGGGATAGAGTCCAGAGTGACTTAGACAAATTGGAGGATTGGGCTACAAGAAATCTGATGAGGTTCAACAAGGACAAGTGTAGAGTTCTGCACTTGGGATGGAAGAATCCCAAGCATTGTTACAAGCTGGGGACCAACTGACTAAGTAGCAGTTCTGCAGAAAAGGACCTGGGGATTACAGTGGATGAGAAGCTGGATATGAGTCAACAGTGTGCCCTTGTAGCCAAGAAGGCTAATGGCATATTAGGTTGCATTAAGAGGAGCATTGCCAGTAGATCCAGAGATGTGATTATTCCTCTTTATTCGGTTCTGGTGAGGCCACATCTGTAGTATCGTGTCCAGTTCTGGGCTCCCAATTACAGGAAGGATGTGGATGCATTGGAGAGGGTCCAGGAGAGGGCTACGAAAATGATTAGGGGGCTGGAGCATATGACCTACGAGGAGAGGCTGAGGGAGTTGGGTCTATTTAGTCTGCAGAAGAGAAGAGTGAGGGGGGATTTGATAGCAGCCTTCAACTTCCTGAAGGGAGGTTCCAAAGAGGATGGAGAAAGGCTGTTCACAGTAGTGATGGATGGCAGAACAAGGAACAATGGTCTCAAGTTGCAGTGGGAGAGGTCCAAGTTGGATATTAGGAAAAACTATTTCACTAGGAGGGTGGTGAAGCACTGGAATGGGTTACCTAGGGAAGTCGTGGAGTCTCCATCCCTTGAGGTGTTTAAGTCTCGGCTTGAAAAAGCCCTGGCTGGGTTGATTTAATTGGGATTGGTCCTGCCTTGGGCAGGGAGTTGGACTTGATGACCTTCTGAGGTCTCTTCCAGCTCTGTGGTTCTATGATTCTATGGGGCTACCCATCCATCCCTAAGTCCACCCTTTTAGAAAATAGGCCGAATAAGGTTTGTCTCCCTCCAGGGGGTGTTCGCTTCTCAGAGGAAAGATGGGTGCTGCAGAAGTGTAAAGGAGAGTTAAGAAAGTCTTGAGTTTTCCACTCATGAGTGGGTGGAACTCAGTTCTGTGCAGAGGCCAGCACATAACTCCCACTTGAATGTCAGTGGGAGATGGGAGTTATATGGTGCATTGGCCACTGCAGGTAGGAGGGGAATTTTCAGATGCTCTTGGCGCTGGCCTAGCTGTGCTCTCCCAAAAGCCTGTGGGAGTGTTTGAGTGTCTGAATGGGAGCAGTTAGGTCAATGCTCAGTGCTTTGGGAGTCCCACCATTGACATCAACCAACTCAGAATCACGGTTTCTTTGACTCCTTCCTTGTTTAATTTTGTTGTATTTATTTATGTTTCTGTCAGAGTCTTTAAAAATGTTTATTTCTGTTATATCTCCAGAGAAGGGATGGCCAGACCACTTTGTAGTTACTGCTAGTGCTGGAAATCCTGATAGTTCTTATAGCCTAGTGAAACGATTGCTGTTCCAGCTGATAAATAAGATTCAAATATCTTACCAACCCCTGCCAGTAACCTGCCAGGCTGTAATAACAATGTTCAGCAGAAAGAGAGGGGACAAGATTCCTGTCAAACAGTTTTTTGCTGTCTGAGTAACTTTTAACAACATATATGGAAGGCTGCTTTAGACTCAGTGTTTCACTCACAGAGGGTAATTCAAGTGGCACAGTTAGAGAAATGCAATGAAATGATGTTTCCGACAAAGATTATGTAATGTAACTAGATTTGGCATTTTCCCTCTTTGATTGAAATTTGCTTCCTTATGCTGAAGGCTGGCCTCTGGCCTCTGGACCACTTGTACTATAGGCGACTCAAGTGTTGCCTTGGCCTCAGCTAGTGTAAATCAGCATAGCTCCATTGACTTCAGTGGTGCAACATCAATTTACACCTGCTCGGGATCTGGCCCACTGGCATCAATGGAGCTTAGCAGATTTATACCAACTAAGGGTCAAACCCATCCCATGTTCAGATGTAATCTGGAACTCCCTGTAATGTTTCTGTAGTTAGAAATATATATAGATCTATCAGACATTCTGTGTGTCTTCTTTACCCTTCTTTGTTTCTTTTGCCCTTTGTAGTTAGTTTTCAGCTCTTATCACAGGTAGCACCTGGACTAATGGTTTAGCAGTGAGTTTTGCTAGGATTTTTCATTCCACAAGGAGATGTGAAAGATATAACCTTCTTGATGAATTCCTAAGAGTCCAGGCTTCTAAAAATGCCATTTTAGCGAACTCTCTAGGAAAAAAGTGAAATAGATCTGTGCCTGCAGCTGGGGAAAGGGGCTAAAATATTTGAATCTATTCAACTTCTCCCTTAGCACTTGGCCTTTAAGTGCTTCCTGATGAGTTCATCAAACTCGTTAATGTTTGGATCATTTTTGCCTTCAGACAACAGATAGTATGTTCCTCTGATTCATGGGACAAAAGAGGTGGATCAAATAATTGTGTGAACTTGGGCATGTCCCTTGACCTTCTTTTTCCCCATCTGTAAAATGGAGATACAGACACTTAGCTTCATATGCAAAGTTCTGTGAGCTGTATGGATGAAAAACTTCTCTGTGGATAGGAGCTAAATACTGTTATTAAACTGCTGAGCCAAACATCTGAGCCGAGTTGTAGCTCCCAGGAAGTCAGTGGTGACTGAGGTCAATGGAACATTTAACTAGTGATGATAAGTTATTTAGGTGTATATATTTTGCATTTCCTTCTTTGTATTGTTTCAGAGCTGGGAGGGTTTATCTACTTGTGGAAGATAAAATTTATCCCTATGCAGAAGGCCTTTTATGCATCATTGAAACACCATTCAAGCCCTATTTCAAGGGCTTAAATAGGATGTCAATAATGCATAGCTCTCAAGTGGTCTCTCTGCCCAATGATGAATTTCACACTCTGTGAGCATCATGCATTGTAGTTGTGAGCATATGCCTATGACAAAGGCTGGAAAACATTTAATCTCAGATCCTGGAAATTGCATCCTTTCCCTTCAGGGAGCACTGCTGCAGTATCACTAAATGTTCTTGTTGCCACTAGATGTCACTGAAGACTGGAAATAGGGTAGTACTGAGCTTGTTGGCTATGCCCTTGGACCAGCGATGGGAGAAAATGTGAGATGGAAATGCAAAGAGGAGAAGCTCTGTTTACATGGACTGTAAATTCTGCTGTCTTGCTGCTCTGTCTGCAGCCTATGGGTATGTCTACACTGCCACCCTAGTTCGAACTAGGGTGGCTAATGTAGGCATTCGAACTTGCAAATGAAGCCCGGGATTTAAATATCCCGGGCTTCATTTGCATGTTCCCGGCACTGCCATTTTAAAATGCCCGTAGTTCGAACTACCTGCCCGCTGCCACGCTACAGACGACTTCAGGTAGTTCGAATTAAAGCTCCTAATTCGAACTACCATTAAACCTCCTGCAAGGAGGATATTTAAATCCTGGGCTTCATTTGCAAGTTAGAATGCCTACATTAGCCACCCTAGTTTGAACTAGGGTGGCAGTGTAGACATACCCTATAAGACTTAATACCTCTCTAGCCTCTTGCATCCAAAACACTGTGCACTTTCTTTTCAAGTCTAAAGTTATTTTATTTTGCTGATATAATGGACAGGAAGAGTGCTGACCAGCACCAGGTGACTAAGTGGTTAAACTCAGGTAACTAGCAGAGGTGTTGGGCCAGGAGACCCAATCAAGATAGAGGTTGAAATTTGAATGGGATATAGATTCCTTGCCTGCTTTCCTTGTGTGGGAATGTTAAACCAGGAGTTGAGAGAGACAGAATGATTTAAACCCAGGCAGGACTACCATGTCTCCAAGGAATTTGTGGGCATGGGAGTGGACTGAACAAATTGAAAATTGGAAGTAAGTAAAAGGGAAAAGTGAATCTAGTTGCGTTCAGGGTAATTTTTCTTTATTTTGTGGCTTGGCTTGAACTTCTCTGTGTGAATCTATACCTCCTTTCCCCACTTACCATTGAGCACTATGCCCAGAGACTTTTCTCTGTGTTTTAATTGTTTTCCTTAGTTGCTCTGCTAGCAACCAAGTATCTTTTATCAAGTTTATCTTCTGTTTTGTAATAAAAATAACTTTTTAAAGGTGATGATTTGATTCTTGTGTCCTGGAAGGTCTGTCTGTGGGTATCTGCATGCCTCTGACTGAGGGGTCAGCTACCAGAGACTGCAGCTTGTTTTTCTTTTCTTTTTCCAAGCTCTTTTGGGGCAAAAGAGCTTGGGGTATCCCTTGGGGTGGGTTCAAATGTTCATTCTTGGTTTTAGGGATAAAATCACTTGATGGTGGCAAAGATTCCCCAAAATCTGTGTATTGTGATTCTGGGGGGAAGTTTTTGTAACCAGTGTCTGTAGAAGCAAAGTTTTTTTTGTTCTTTTGAGCTCTTTGTGGGCCCCCATCTTCTGCACTCAGCTGATTTTAACAGTGTCCTTGTCACATCTCCAGGTGCCTCTGTGAGGAGAGGAAGTATCATTATCCCAGTTTCATAGGGGAGACAGCTAAAACATGTGCCACAGACTTATTTGTTATCCAGTAAGTCAGTGGAACAATTGAGAGGAGAACCCAGGAGTCCCAATTCTTAGTCCTCTGCTCTAACCACTGACACTGCATCCCCTCAGAGACAAAGACAGCTGTCCACTGTCTAGTCAATGGCTTGGAGTTAAGCAACTCTTCAAGTCCAAACCCAAGCTTTATTTTCTCTTAATTGTTATTGGCTTGCACTGAGCTTTACCTGGGAGCCACAAAGACACATATTTCAACATTGCAAGAGAGGAACTGTCATAGTGAACCAGACTCAAATTCCTTCCATTCCAGTATCCTGTTTCTGACAATGGGCGCAGGACCAGTTGCTTCAGAGGAAGGAGTAAGAAACCCATAGTAAGCAGATGTAGACTAACCTGTCCCCATTAAAGTCTCATCCTGGTCTATGACAGTAATTGGTTTAAGCCCTGAAGCAGGAGGCTTAATATCACTTCCAAAATTGTTATTACTGGTAAATCCAGATATTCTTGTAATTCATAGAAATGTCCAATCTGTTTCTGAATCTTGTTGAGTTGACCTCACTGACTTTCTGTGGCAATAAGTTCTGCAGTCTTGTTATACATTTTATGACAGAGCTTTTTTTTAGTTTTGAATTTGCCAATTTTAATGTTACAGAAAGCCCTCATTCACATGTTTTGAAATGGGGAGGATAGAAGATCTTGATCCGCCTCCTCTAAACCATTCATTGTTTTATATACTTTATATTCAGCCAGCTGGCTTGGGCTGGCCATGGTGCAGTGTAGACATAGCCTCTTAAGTCAGTAGTCCTCAGGTCTGTAGAGCGAAGATGTTTGCATTTTTTTTATGCCAAGCACCTCAGTGGATTTGTCACTTAACACTACTAGTAGTAATAATAGCAGAGCAGTAGCAGCCTCAAACACACCTTAGAGCAGGAGTGGGCAAGATACGTCTCATGGGCCGGATACAGCCCCCAAACCACTAGATCCGGCCTGTGAACCCTCTCCTGCAAGGACCCTCAGGCACACAGCAGCTGCTGTTTTAAGAACAGGACTGCTCCATGTGACTCTCTGCTCTGGAGGGATGGGGAGGTTTCGTGTGATCTCCTTGCCCCCAGCCCAGTTCTCAGCTCCTATTGGCCAGAAACAACCAGCAATAGGAGCTGAGAGATTGGCTTGGGGACGAGGGCAGCGCAAGCCTCTCGCCCCTTCTGGAGCTGAGAGCCACATGAAAGAAGGAGCCTGCATTTTCAAGTGATCTGGGGCTGCAGCAGGCAGGGAGCCCAGGCTGCCTTGGGGGTGCTGCAGGACGGCTGGCTGGGAGAAACAAGCACCTCCCAGCCAGAGCCTGCCTCTGGCACCCCTGCTCCTCCCACACCCAAATCCCTTCCCCACATCACCATCCAAACCACCTGCCCCCTCCTACCCAGGTCACAACTCTGTCCCAGACACTGAACCTCCCTCAAGCCAGAATTCTCTCCTGCACTCAAACATCCTCCCAAACCCTGCACCCCATTCCCCTGCCCCATGTCTCAACTGCCTCCTTCACCCAAACTCCCTTTCAGACCTCACACCATCTCCTGCACCCCAGTCCCTTACCCCATGCACCCTTCTGTACCCAACCTCCATCCTAGACCCCACACCCCTCCATAGAAAAGTGCAGCCCTTGACCACTTTCCAAAATCTTGGAGTGCCCCCCCCACCAAAAATTATTGCCCACCCCACCTTAGAAAGGAGGCAGTAGCAGCAAGAGGTGTGGATGGTACTGGGGACCTGGGACTGCAACTGTGCCCTGCTAACAACAGCGGGGCCAATGTTCTGGATGGCTCAGGGAGCACATCCTGTGTACGGAGATCCATGTTAACTGAAGGCAGAGCTGCTAGCATAGATCTGCTGGGATCACAGGCACTGCCTCTCTTTGAATGCAGGTAACATTTAACGGATGTTGTGATGCCCAATCTATTCTGTGTGTCAGTGGCTGCCCAACAGGTGTCTGTTCAGCATTTTCATGCCAGTCCTTGCATGTCCTTTGGGGCAGAGAAGGAGCATGAAGTGATCTGAGAGACCATAACACAGGGAATTCTCATATCACTTCACACCCATCAACCTCAAAGTGCTTTCCAGAGATGAGTGTGTGTCATAACTCCATACAGCTGGAGGAGAGACATAGAGAGCTCAGGTGCAATGACTTGCCCAAGATCCCCCTGAGAGTCCATGTCAGAGCAGGGGACAAAACCTGAGTCTGTGATTCAGTCTTGGAACCTGCAAGATGCCCTTGTGGCCCTATTGCTCCATGTAGGAAGGAGGGTAAGAGTAGACAAGGCACTGAAATGGGACTCAGGAGAAGGCCCTGTGAAAAATGGCAGTTTCATGGACTGTGCAGAAACAGTGAAACTAGCTCAATGCCCTGATTTTTCCAATGCTCGTTAAAGCAGAAGAAGGAAGCAGAGTAGCCAGCACTGCTGCCATTTGGAACATGAGCAGCCGTGGGCTCATCAGCAAGGTAGAAACAGGCACCTGCATTCCAAGATGCATTCAGCTCTTGGCTCAGCCACAGATTTCCTATGTCCTCTTATGTGTCCCATGTGTCAGTCAGTCTACTCAGTGCATCAGTTTCCCACTCTAAAATGGGGACAGTACTTTCTTGCTTCTTAAGAGTGAGGTGAGGATAAATTCCATTAAGGATGGTGAGGCTCTAGGGCAGAGGTGGGGAACCTAAGGCCTGGGGGCTGGATGTGGCCCCTGTGTTGCCTGGATCTGGCCCCTGAGGCTTAGGGCCTCCCCCAGCATTGAGGAGCCTGTGCTGTCACTCCAGCCCCGCTGCCACCTCCCTGCAGCCCCCGGCCCCGACTAAGTTTTCTGTGGGTCAGCGGCCCCTGACCCAAAAAAGACTCCCCACCCCTGCTCTAGGGGCTTGTCTACACTACGTGGAAGACCACTGCTGCCACAGTCAATATTCCAGGGTTTGAATTAGTGGGTCTAATGAAGACTCACTAATTCTAATGAGAGGATGCCCCTGTCGGTGCCGGAAATCCTGCTTCTCATGAGTAAGGAAAGTTGATAGGAGTGTTTGCTCCCTAGTTTGTAGTGTGGATGGTGCAAAAACGTGATTTGAGATACATCAACTCTAGCTACATAATTAATGTAGCTGGAGTTGCATATCTTAAGTCGACCTTCCCCTTTAGTATAGACCTGGCCTAAGATACTATGTGGACAAGGGCTTTATAAGTACCTAAAGAGACTGTTAATACAGCATATTTGTTTGCATTCCCATTGAAGGCATAAGTTCATCTCTAAAGTGAACATGGGCTCATCATAAAACAGTTCTCCCACTGTTTTATGAGCCAGGATCAGGCTGGAGAAGCAGCATTGCAAAAGGTGCTGTCCTTTAACAGAGGTCACTTATGATTAGAGCTGGATGGGAAATGGTAAGAATTTTCAAAATTTGTATAAAAATTCTGTCCCAAATTGGGACAAAAAAAGCAAAATCTTGAAAATCTGAAAATGTTTTGGATGAGGTAATTGAAATGTTTCATTTTTGACCTTTAAAATATTTTTACTTTTTTAAAACATAAGTTAACTTAAACTTCAAAACAAAGTTGTTTCAAAATGGAAAAAGGAACTCTTAATTTAGAAAATGTTGAAGCACTCCATTTAAACAATTTCAAAACTTTTGTTCTCAATTTCTTTTTTCAAAATGGGAGATTCAATGAAACAACTTTTCCCGTAAACAGTTTTGATTTCAACAAATCAGCATTTTCCAAAGAAAAAACACTTAGCTGAAAATTTTCCAATCAGTTATATCCGAGGTAGCTGAAACTCCAGACGTTAAATCAGTGTAACGGCTACCCTTCACTTACTGCACTAGAAATCAGTCTTATGGCATTTGACCTAGTGAGTCTAGTTAAGACCCACTAAATTGAATGCTGAGGTTGGCTCTGGTCAGTGCCAGTACTCCTTGCAGTCACAAGGAGTAAGGGAAGCTGATGAGAGAAAATGCTTCCATTGGTCTCTCAGGGTACGTCTACACAGCAGCATTATTTTGGAATAATATCCATTATTCCGAAATAACTAAGTGAGCGTCTACACAGCTAGCCCTTTATTTCGAGATTATTTTGAAATAACAAGCAGCTTATTTCAGCGTTTTGTAAACCTCATTCCACGAGGAATAATGCCCCTCCAAAAATAGCTATTTTGGAAAAGCAATAGTGTGGACGCTCCACTGCTGCTATTTTGAAATAGCTCCTCCCCCAGGCCATTGAGGCTACATCTAAACTACAAGGCTACGTCTACACTGGCGTGATCTTGCGCAAAAACTCTTTAGTGCAAGAGTTCTTGCATTAAAGTAGTTGCGCAAGAGAGCGTCTACACTGGCATGAACTTTTGCGCAAGAAATGTGCTTTTGCGCAAGAGCATCCTTGCCAGTGTAGATGCTCCCTTTGCCCAAGAAAGCTCTGATGGCCTGTGACGGATTTTGGGGGTGCGAACGCCCCCTCCCGGCAGGGCAGGGGGGGCTCAGCGGACCCACCGTCTGTGTCCTGTGAATGTCTGTCCCGGGGTGGGCACCCCAGGACGCGGAGCGTGAGTGCGATCACCCGGCCCGATGTAGGTGCCGGGGTTCAGCGAACTCACCGCCCTGCCCCCTCAGGGGTCCATGGGTCCAGCGTAAGGGGCTCAAGACTGTCACGAGTTCACTCACGGCCTAGGTTGCCCGTCTCCTGCTTAGCTGCGGCTTGCCCCTGCGCGGGTACTATCGGGTGAAGGTCGGAGTGGCAGGCGAGGGGTGAGGGGAGTGGGGGACCCGGGCCCACCCTCTCCACCGGGTCCCAGCCCGAGGCCCTAAGTGGGAGGGGAGTAACGCCTGTGCTCCCTCCATGGTAGGTGGGGATTATCCCCGTAATGCACCTGCCCACGGGCGCCAGAAGTGCCTTGCCCCGGGCTCCTTCCACCCCCCGCGCCCTGTCTCGCTTCCGGGGCGCTCGCCTCGGCTACTTACCCCGTTCGAGTCGATGGCCTCGCCCGGCTCGTGCCTTGGGGCCTCCGGCCCCCGCCCTCTTGCCCTCCAGCGAGGCGGGGTGCTCGCCCTCCGGGGGTGCGTCCTGCGGCGCCGTCCTCCCCTTTTCGCTGGCTCTTCCGGCCCTTTTTCAAAGGGCCCAGTCCTGGACGCCGGGGACGCCTGCCCCGCCCCTCCGGCGCCTCTCCGCCCCCCGACGCAAGGGTCGGGGCTGTGGGCTCCGCCCCCTTCCCTGCGGGAGCCGGCGTAGCCGGCGCGTTCGCCGCTTCGGCGGCGTGCCGCCCGCAGCTGGGTTTGGCCCCGCTCCCCCCGGCGTGGGGCCGTGCGCGTTTCCCCGCAGCGGCTCGCCGCCGCTCCGGGGTTTTCTCGGCTGCCCGGGTCGGCCGTCCCCCTTTCCTGTGTCGGGGTGGGGGTACTCCCCCAGCCCGGCACAGTGCGGACCGTGCTGGGTCCGTCACACACCTTCCCCCTTTGGAGAGGTCCCTTCGGGGTCGGCTCTGGCTCCCCTATTCGTGAAAAAAAGTCCGTGTTTTGGTGGGTTGCTCCCGACCGATGTATTATTTCAAAACAGTAGGGTTGGAGCGCTAGGTACCATCGCATAATGCGGGCATTCGTATCCTTCATCGAGTTTAACCAGACCAGAGGGGCGTGATCGGTTATCAATTTAAATTTATTGCCCCATAGGTAGTATCGCAACGCGCCTACCGCCCATTTTACCGCCAATGCTTCCTTTTCTATGGTGGCGTAAGTTCGTTCGCGGGGCAGGAGCTTCCGACTGAGGTATAGGATGGGGTGTTCCTCTCCGCGGCGTTCCTGAGCCAGCACCGCACCTAGTCCCACCTCTGAGGCATCTGTGTATAAGACAAAGGGTCTATTAAAATCGGGCTGAGTCAATACCGGGGCTGCTGAGAGTTTCCCTTTTAATGTCCGGAAAGCTTGCTCGGCCGTTGGGGTCCACCTCACCCTCGTTGGTTCGGTGTTCTTTACCAGTTCTGTCAGGGGCGCTGCTAATGTGGCAAACTGCGGCACGAATCGCCTATAGTAGCCTGCGAGGCCCAGAAACTGTCGTACTTGCCTCTTAGTAGTCGGAGCCGGGTAGTCCCGTAGCGCCTGCACTTTGTCATAAATCGGTCTTAATTTCCCCCGCCCGACCGTGTACCCTAGGTAGGAAACCTCCTTTTGCGCGAAATGGCATTTTTTGGGGTTTGCCATGAGGTTGGCCTTACCTAGGGAGGTGAGTACCTTCTCTATGTGTCTCAGATGATCCTCCCACGTCTGGCTGTAGATGACAATATCGTCTATGTATGCCGCCGCGAATTCGTGGTGGGGAGCTAGTAAGCGGTCCATTATTCGCTGGAATGTGGCAGCGGCCCCGTGTAGACCGAAGGGCATGGTGATAAAATGGTATAGGCCGAAGGGGGTCGAGAATGCGGTCTTCTCCCTCGCCTCGGGGTCCAGGGGGATCTGCCAGTACCCCTTTGAGAGATCTAGGGTGGATATGTGGGTGGCTTGTCCCAACCGCTCCAGGAGCTCGTCTACCCGGGGCATCGGGTACACGTCGAAGCGGGATATTGAGTTAACCTTGCGAAAATCGATACAAAACCGAGTTGACCCGTCGGGCTTCGGGACTAAGACAATCGGACTCCGCCACTCACTGTTTGATTCTTCTATCACTCCCCAGTTCCGCATCTGCTGGATCTCCTTTGCTACTGTATCCCATACCTTCCGGGGTAGGGGCCGTAGCGGCTCACGTACGATCTTGCCACTTTCCATGACTATCCGGTGGACCCCCAGGGTCGTACGCCCGGGCTGAGTCATGAGAGTCTGCCGGTGCCGTTGGAGGACGTTCTGCAACTGCTCGCGTTGTCGGTCCGTCAGTTCGGTGCCTATGCTCCTCACTTCCCTCGTCTCCTCGTCCTCTCCCCTGGGTCCGAGATCGTCTCCTTCTGACGGCGGAGTGATCATTAGGGTCTCTCGCGGGACCCATCGCTTCAGCAAGTTTACATGGAAAGTCTGGGTGCCGCGCTGGTGTCCTGTCAGCCTCACCTCATAGTCCACCTCCCCGATTCTTTTCACCACCTCGAAGGGGCCTTGCCACTAGGCTAGTAGCTTCGATTCCTGCGTCGGTAACAAAAGCATGACTCGGTCACCTGGTTGGAACTCCCTCCGACGAGCGTTGACGTTGTAGTACCGGGCTTGCCGCTGTTGGCTGGCTTCCAGGTTTAGGCGCGCGTATTCCCCCAGGCGGCTCAGCTTCTCCCGTAGCTGCGTGACGTACTGGACGGTCCCGCGTCCCGCCGTGGCTTGAGTCTCCCATCCTTCACGTAGCAGGTCCAAGATCCCACGGGGATGGCGGCCGTACAATAGTTCGAAGGGGGAGAAGCCCGTCAAAGATTGGGGGACTTCCCGCACCGCGAACAGAAGGCCTGAGAGCATCTGGTCCCATCCCCGGGGGTCGTCCTGGACGAACCTTCTTAACATTCCCTTTAGCGTCTGGTTAAATCGTTCGACCAGGCCGTCAGTCTGCGGGTGGTACACGGAGGTCTGCAGCCGCTTAATTTTCAGCAAGCGGCACAGTTCCTGTATGACCCGGGAAGTAACATTCGGGCCCTGGTCGGTTAAAATCTCCTGGGGGAGCCCCACCCGTGAGAAGATCCGCACCAATTCCCGGGCGAGGGTGGGAGCCTTAGCGTTTCTAAGGGGGACCGCCTCCGGGTATCGGGTCGCATAGTCTACTACCACCATTATGTATCGGTGCCCCCTTCCTGAGGGTTCCAGGGGTCCCACCAGGTCCATGGCCACCCGCTCAAATGGCACCGTGACGATTGGTAGTGGCACTAGGGGCGCCTTTGGGACCCGGGCTGGGGCGGTTCGTTGGCACTCGGGGCATGATTCACAGAAGTCTTGCACTGCTCGGAACACCCCGGGCCAGTAGAACCTCTGCAATATGTGCGCTAGCGTCTTTTCCCGCCCCAGGTGCCCTGACCAGGGGTTAGCATGTCCGAGTTCTAACACCTCCCGGCGGAACCGTGTGGGGACCACTAGTTGTCGCGCTTCTCCCCCCTCCCTTTCCCTGGTCACCCGGTATAGGCGGTCATTTAGTACCTGGAAATGGGGTCCTTGGATTTGGCGGTCCGGGGTCCCCTCCTCGCCTTCGGGGACGATGGCCTGGTCCCATGCATGCTGGAGCGAGAGGTCTTGTCTCTGCTCCACCACGAAGTCGGGATCGGCTTCCGCTCCCAAGCAGGTCACTCCCCCCTGAGGCGTCTCTCGTGTGTCTCCTGCCGAGCCTTCGGCGGCCCGTTCTCCCCGGATTCGTCACCGTTGATCCTGTAATAGCTGCCCGAATCCTGGCCAGTCTCGTCTGATCAACGCGGGATAAGGTAATTTCGCCGCTTTTCCTACTCTCCACACTCGGTCCTGCCTGCCCCCCTGCATGCGGATCCACACTGTGGGGTATGCGCGCATGTCCCCGTGAACGCACCGCATCCACAGCGGTTCTCCCTCGGGGCATCCTGGGGGGACCAGGTCCACTCGGACTAATGTCATCGTGGAGCCCGAGTCCACGAGGGCCTCCGTCTGTTGGCCCTCTATCTCTATTCCCACGAGGGCTCTGTGGTGTCCTGGCCCGGGGGTCCCTTTGGGGGCGGTCCGCTCTTCCTGACTCAGGGTGCAGTCCATGAGGGGGCAATCTCTTTTAAAGTGCCCTTCCTGGCCACACTGAAAGCAGGGTCCCCTCGGGTTTGGCCTTACCTCCCGCTGGGTCTTGTCCGGCGTCTCATCCCCCTCCGGGCTTTCCCCCGCCTGTGGGGGCCACACCGGTGCCAACCTGGGAATGTGGTCCCGCCCTCGTCGAGCCCCCAGGGGTTGACTCTTCTCTGCGGGTCTACCTCCGGTCCTTGGACCTACGGCTTTCGGGCCTGGTAGCGTTTCCCGCCTGCCGCCCCCATCCTCCACCTCGGCCAGGAGGTGGGCCTCCATCAGGCTCACCGCCTCACTCAATGTCGTGGGCCGGTTCCTTCGGACCCACCGTTGGCCTTCCCGGGGAAGGATGTGCATAAACTGCTCCATCACTACTGTCTCCGTTACTTGGGTGCCCGTTTTATGCTCCGGCTCCAGCCATCGGGCCGCCCACTCCCGGAGTCGCTGGGAGGTCCCCCACCTTAAAGGTCCCCCACCTTAAAGGCCTCTTGCCGGAACCTCTGCCGGCAGGTCTCGGGGGAGTGTCCCAGCTGGTCCAATATTGCCTCCCTTACCTTATGATAGTTGAGGGCGTCGGTGATGGATAGGATCCGGTAAGCCAACTGGGCCGGCCCCACTCAAGTATGGGGCCAACAACGTGGCCCATTGCTCCGGGGCCCAGCGGGCAGCGGTAGCCACCCGTTCGAAGGTTGTAAGGAAGGCTTCGGGGTCATCCTGTGGTCCCAACTTGGTGAGGCGTAAGGGTAGTCCGGGTCCCTCCCCCTGCGCCGTGGATGTACTGACCGGTGTTTGGAGTCTCTTTTCAACGGTTTGGCGCCACTGGTCCTGCTGGGTCGCCAGTTCTCGTACCAGCTGCCTCTGATGCTCTTGAAATTCCGTGGCTAACTGCCGGACTAGTTGAGCCTGCTGTTCTTGCTGTGCCTGTTGCTGTTGCCGCTGGGTTTCCCCGAACCATTCCAGCAACTGCCGAGGCTCCATGGCGTCGTCCGAGCTGCTATCGTCCGATACCCGGAGTCCTCGCCGGCTACCCGGCCGTCTAGAAACTATGGGGGTGGGAAGTCACACCATGCTGACTGCCCACATTCTCCACCACTGTGACGGATTTTGGGGGTGCGAACGCCCCCTCCCGGCGGGGCAGGGGGGCTCAGCGGACCCACCGTCTGTGTCCTGTGAATGTCTGTCCCGGGGTGGGGACCCCAGGACGCGGAACGTGAGTGCGATCATCCAGCCCGATGTAGGTGCCGGGGTTCAGCGAACTCACCGCCCGGCCCCCTCAGGGGTCCATGGGTCCAGCGTAAGGGGCTCAAGACTGTCACGAGTTCACTCACGGCCTAGGTTGCCCGTCTCCTGCTTAGCTGCGGCTTGCCCCTGCGCGGGTACTATCGGGCGAAGGTCAGAGTGGCAGGCGAGGGTGAGGGGAGTGGGGGAACCGGGCCCACCCTCTCCACGGGTCCCAGCCCGAGGCCCTAAGTGGGAGGGGAGTAACGCCTGTGCTCCCTCACGGCAGGTGGGGATTATCCCCGTAACGCACCTGCCCACGGGCGCCAGAAGTGCCCTGCCCCGGGCTCCTTCCACCCCCCGCGCCCTGTCTCGCTTCCGGGACGCTCGCCTCGGCTACTTACCCCGTTCGAGTCGATGGCCTCGCCCGGCTCGTGCCTTGGGGCCTCCTGCCCCCGCCCTCTTGCCCTCCAGCGAGGCGGGGTGCTCGCCCTCCGGGGGTGCGTCCTGCGGCGCCGTCCTCCCCTTTCGCTGGCTCTTCCGGCCCTTTTTCAAAGGTCCCGGTCCTGGACGCCGGGGACGCCTGCCCCGCACCTCCGGCGCCTCTCCGCCCCCCGACGCAAGGGTCGGGGCTGTGGGCTCCGCCCCCTTCCCTGCGGGAGCCGGCGTAGCCAGCGCGTTCGCCGCTTCAGCGGCGTGCCGCCCGCAGCTGGGTTTGGCCCCGCCCCCTCCCGGCGCGGGGCCGTGCGCGTTTCCCCACAGCGGCTCGCCGCCGCTCCGGGGTTTTCTCGGCTGCCCGGGTCGGCCGTCCCCCTTTCCCGTGTCGGGGTGGGGGTACTCCCCCAGCCCGGCACAGTGCGGACCGCGCTGGGTCCGTCACATGGCCATTTTAACCATAGGGCTTTCTTGCACAAGAAATTCATGTTGCCTGTCTACACTGGCCTCTTGCACAAGAACAGTTGTGCAAAAGGGCTTATTCCTGAGTGGGAGCGTCAGAGTTCTGGCGCAAGAAGCCCTGATTTCATACATTAGAGCTTCAGTTTACTTGCACAAGAACACGAGGCCAGTGTAGATAGGCAGCAAGTTTTTGTGCAAGAGCGGCTGCTTTTGCGCAAGATCATGCCAGTGTAGACACAGCCCAAGGTTTTTGCACAAAACCAGCTGTTTTTGCACAAAAACCTGCAGAGCGTCCACACCTCAAATGAGCTTTTGCGCAATTAAATGGGCAGTTAAATGGCAGAACAGAGGGCTTTTTCCACCACAGGTAAACCTCCTTTCCTGAGTCATAACTGCTTTTAGCGCTACAGCTATTGCACAAGAAGGCAAGTGTGATCGCTCCTATGGGAAAAAGCACAGGTGCTCTGATGGCCGTTCTGTGAATGGCCATCAGAGCTTTCTTGAGCAAGAGTGTCCATGCAGTGTGGATGCTCTCTTGCGCAAAAGCACATGGCTTTTGTGATGTGCTTTGAAGTGTGGACATGCTCTTGCACAAGAAGTTTTTGTGCAAAAACTCTTGCGCAAAAGGCTTCTTGTGCAAGAAGCATGTAGTGTAGACGTAGCCTGAAAGGTACAAAAAATGAGGAGTACAAGATCGGAAAAGCTCCCCACTGTCGGCAGAACCGCGGCTACACAGCACTTTCACTTTCGAAATGGTGCGTGATCGGCACAGCGCCAGAACGTGAGTATGCAAATGATGCCCGGGATATCTCATTTGCACTTTCAAAGTGCTTTATTTACATCCCTCTGCCGACAGAGGGATGCAGTTTGGAGGTAGCCAAAGTAATTATTTCCCAGTGCTTGCTGGGGCTTTAAATCAAGGTAGCACATCCACATTAGGGCTACGTCTACACTGCAGTGTTTGCCGGAAGAGGCAATGCAAATGAAGTGCGGATTAGCATTTTCTTGCACTTAATTTGCATAATCTCTTCCTATTTGTTTTTGCGCAAGGAGTTTTTGCGCAAAAACAAGCAGTGTGGCTGTTTCCTTTTTGCACAAAGCCTCCCTTTTGTGCAAGATCATTATGCCTCAAAAAAGGAGGTATAACGATCTTGCACAAAAGAGGGGGCCTGCGCAAAAAGGAAACAGCCACACTGCGGTTATGTCTACACTTGTGGCTTCTTGCGCAAGAACATCTTGCGCAAGTGTTCTTGTGCAAGAAGTCTTGTGCAAGAAAACGTCCACACTGCCATGTGCGAGCTGTGCTTTTGCGCAAGAGCGCCCATGGCAGTGTGGACGCTCTTCTGCAAGAAAGCTCTGATGGCAATTTTAGACATAGGGCTTTCTTGCGCAATAAATCCCTGCCGAGCGTCCACGCTGCCCTCTTGCGCAAGAGCCCCTGCGCAAGAGAGCTTACACCTGTTAAAAAAGAGCGTAGCTCTTGTGCAAGGAGCCCTCTCTTACCATGCCGTACTGTAAATTTACTTGCACAAGAGCAGGCGGGCAGTGTGGAAGCGCTGTAGATTCTTGCGCAAGAACGGCCGTACTTGCACAAGAAGCCGCGAGTGTAGACATAGCCTGCTTGGTTTTGCACAAAAACCCTTGCGCAAAAGCAGATTGGAAAGATTATGCAAATGAAGTGTGAGAAAATGGTAATCCACACTTCATTTGCATTGCCTCTTCTGGCAAACATCATAGTGTAGACATAGCCTAGGGGAGCTTGCCTCAGACTAATTTCCAAGCTTCCCTGTAGTGTAGACACGCTATTTTGAAATAAGTTATTTTGGAGTATTTCTTAAACGTAGCCTCATTGTGAAGACAGCGCCAAGCTCTGCTTAAGGTAAGCCGACTCCAACTACATATTTTGCATAGCTGGAGTTGCATACCTTAAGCCAACTTTCTGGGTCTAGTGTAGACATGGCTTTAGAAGAGGCGTTCCATTTTCCCTACTATCACTGCATTGCCAGGACTCAACTGCTAAGTATTCTAACATTACTGGAGTATGAAAAGAGCTATTTTAAAACCAAATTCTAGTCTAGTCTCATATTGCAAAGAGCTACAGATGAACAGACTGCTTTACTGACACCCATAAATCAAACTGAAAGTGTACATTGTTTAAAATATATTTGATTTTAACTGCAAGATATATTGTAATGCTCTATTTGCCCAATGCACTCTTGTAGAAAAAAGTGTGCCTTGCACATACCAGGGACAGCTCTAGATTGGCTTGATGGGCTGGAATAATTTAT
The DNA here is from genome assembly GCA_019425775.1 of Rafetus swinhoei. NCBI lineage: Eukaryota > Metazoa > Chordata > Testudines > Trionychidae > Rafetus > Rafetus swinhoei. Next base: position 9,110,041 of record CM033438.1, read on the forward strand.
AACCGCAGAAGGCAGTCACAGGCAAAATGCTCTGTCAGATTTCCAAATAAGTTTAACTTGTATGCTTAGAGTGTGAAAGTCCTGGAGCTGAGCTGAGCTGCTCTGGAATCCAGGCTATCAAGGAAGAGGCAGGAGCCAAGAAGTTTTGCTATCTGTGTGTTAAAACAGTGATCACCAACCACTAGATTGGGATCTACTGGTAGGTCTTGGAGCCTCTGACAGATGATCCTGACTGATTGGCCAAGAGGCTATCAAGTGCAGCACTTCAGCTGCCCCTCCCCTCACTGCTGTACACTTTGCCTTGGAGCTGTCTCCCCCCATCCTCCAGGAGCCTCCTGCTTGCTTTTCAGAGCAGGGAAGGGAGAGGAGGGGGCGCTGATGTCAGGGTGCCACCTCTCCCACCCTATATCTTCATAGAATGGAGTGGGGGCACAACAGGGCTTGGGATGGGGGGAGTTTGCTGGCTGCTTTTGAGAGTGGAGCAGGGGCAGGGCAGGGGTGAGCCTGCCTTAGCCCCACTGCACCACCACCCAGGAGCCACCTGAGGTAAGCAGTGCCCAGCTGGAACCAGCTCCGAACCCCTGCCTCAGTCATGAACCCCCTCCTGCACCCCAAACCTCTTCCCTAGCCCTGAGCCCCCTGGACCCAAACTCTTACAGATCCTGTACCCTGAACCCCCTCCGGCACCCCAATTCCCTGCCGCAGACTTAGCTCAGAGCCCCTCTCACACTCCAAATCCCTTAGCCCCACCCACAGAGCCTGTGCCCAGCCTCTGCCTGGTGAAAGGGAGGGAGGATGGAGTGAGTAGGGGCCGGGCCTCAGAGAAGAGGCACAAAGGAGGCAGGGCAAGGGTATTTGGGTTTGAGGTAGATCCTGGGTTGCATTTAAATTCAAAAAGTGATCTTGTGCTTAAAAAGGTTGGAGACCATTGTGCTAAAAGGAAAATATTCTTGGGGCTGCTGTATGAAGTTCAATAAATGCCAGTTGTCTTCTGCATGTTGGGACATGCTGTCCTTATGGCCCGTGCCTCATTTTAAAGAGGAGATCAGAAGCAAGACACTGTTAGCCATGAGAAGCACTTTGGACATGCCCCAGATTTATTTCTACCTGTGTCCCTACGGTGAGTTTGGAGCCCAGGTTTCTGTAAGGAGATGTGTCCACTGGCTCAATGGACTTGGAGTTCTGATGAACCAGTAGGACACAAACTCTCTTGCTAATGCTCAGTTGTGAAGTCAGGGTTTATTACTTTCCCATGCCGGTTTTGACACATCCCCAGGGACATCACTATCCAACATGCTGTAGCAGCTTCCCTATGCAAATGGAGGTTGAACTCGAGTCCTTCTGATCCAAAAGCACAACCATCCAGCAGGAGAATTCTGGGTAGCTTCAACAGAATGCAAACCTATGACACACACTTGAACATATCTGTTTGCATCCAGCAGGGGGCACTGGGGCACAAACCTGCTATCTGGTACAATAATTATAGTACAGCCATGATCTGGTAAGTAGTAAACACATTAGAAGTAAAAACACAGTCTTCTTCATGTTATAATTGCAATAACACCAAGAAGGAGGGAAGAGGAAGTGTTCAGAAATTGATTAAAGAAATTCTGTTGCATAATAGATTCCCATGGGATATTGAAAGGAGAGGGAGAGCATGGAGCCCATTAAATTGCATGCATGGGGGTTGAATTTGAGTTAATTTAATGCACGGAAACTACTGTCAAAGCTTTTGAAGAGAATTAAAAGCTTAGACAGTACAAATAAACCTTCAGTTATCTGGATTAACAGTACAGAAACAGAAGTAGTGACTGATGGAATTCTTTTTTTATTCTTGTCATTCAAGGCAAACAGCTTGGATACTTTCCAGTAAACCACTGGAGTTGTAACTATTATTGCTTTTATTCTTGGATAGAAGGGTTTAAAAAAAACCCACCAATATCACTTTTGCCCGAACAAACTTGTGCAGATATTGTGTGGAGTGAAATCTTTCAGACAACATTGCACAAAGAAATATAGCTGGCAAATGACAAAATTTTTAATTGGAGTAATAGATGCAGCATTTGTTGTGTACAATTGAATCCATGCTATATCAAACAACATATTCTTAACTTATGTAAAGAATAAGCTGCTAGTATAAAAGCTGATCACAAATTGATTTAGAAACAAAGATTAGATCTGCCTAATGAATACGTTCTCAATGTACACACTGAAATATAATTCATAAGAGACACAGAAATATGTGACTGCTATTAATGCACAGACATCTATCCTCTTCCATACCCAAAGAGCCCCCAAATTCTTTGTAAACTGTGGCCACCTCTATGATGGGGCACAGATAAAACACTTGTCACTTATGCCGAGTGTCGGAGTCAACCAGGAGGTAGAAAGCTGAGTGGTCAAGTGAATATAGTCCACCTTCTAGAGTCAGGAGGCCTGATTCTTATTTGCAGCTCTGCCAGTGACTCACTGCAATCTTGAACTGTACCTCAGTTTCCCAGTTTATAAAAATAGATACTTATCCTTTGCAAAGCACTTTGAAACCTGGTCAGAAATAGCACAGAGAGCTGAATTTTCAATAATAGTGTGAAAAAGAAGATATTTTAGCCAAGGATACTAGTAGAAACTCCTGCCCTTGAGTTTTCTCAAGGGTCACAGACTCTTTATGTTCATCAGATCAGACAGGAACACATTTATCATCATCTAAGTTCCCAACTGAAAGTTCCTGATACAGCAAACAGCATGGAACTCAGGGCAAAGAATGAAGCTGACAGCTGGAATCTGAACTCCTGGTTTCAATGAGTCTGTGCACCAGATTCTCCGCTGGTGTGAACTGTCATATCTTCATTGACTTCAATGAAGTTATACTGACTGACTCCTGCTGAAGATCCAGCCCAGCCTATTTCATATTTGTTTTGGTGGCCACTAAATTACACCCTTTGCCTTAAAGAAATGTAGTTTTCTGTGGAGCAAAGTGAGGGAGGAAGTTGGTCTACACTGGGGCATTATTTCAAAATAACTCCCCTTAGGTCGACTTTATAAGTGGAGCATCCACACTACCAAGTCCATTATTTTGAAATAATGGGCTGCTTATTTCAAAATCTTTCCTCAGGGAATAACGCTAATTTCGAAATAGTTATTTCAAAATAGCATTAGTGTGGATGCTCCAGTGCTGCTATTTCAAAATAACTACTCCCCAGAGTAATTCAAACTAATCACTCCCCAGTGCTTTCTGGGGCTCTACATTTAAGTGGTGCATCCACATTAACAGAATCTGCCTCAGACTAATTTCAAGGTTCCCCCATAATGGGGACACTCTCTTTTGATTTTGTAAAATTGGGAGTTATTAAGTAAAATTTAGTTATTTTAAAATAATTTCTTAGTGTAGACTCTGCCCTAGAGGGAGGCCCCAAATTTCAGCTCAGAATGAACATTTTACAGTCAGATTATAGGCAGACAGGCAAGATGTGTTGGTGAAGATAAGCATAGAATGAAGCCTTTGCCCAAGATTTAAACTGATCTTGTCTGGTATGTAAAATATGTTGGAAAAGTCTAATTTAGCCATATTTTTCATTTCTGCAGATGTTTCTGCACCTCTAGGGGCTGGATGGGGTGAGAAGCAGATGTGCTAAAATATTATATCAAATGCTGTGCTTGGGATAATTTCAGTTGAACCAGAAGCAATATAATATTAGAAACCTAACAAAAAAGCCGTTTTCTAATAAGCTTTTCAACCATTTATCGAAAATCCAAGGGGTTTGGCCAAACTCAGGAGAAGCATATGGATGTTTTGGCTGGTCAACTGAACCCTCTATATTTCACCCATCACTGTTTATAAATCTGTACATCAAGTCTCTTTGATGGAAATGCAAATGAATGTAGCCTACTGTCCAATGTACAGGCCAATTTCTCACCAGCAACACCAGACTGTAACTTTATTAAGGAGCTGGCAAATATTGAAGTAAAAAAGAAGCACAGTTCTATGATGGGTGTGATATTTCTTGGGCCAAAAAAGATTTTAAGAAATAGAACTAGACAATGGATAAATGTACCGTGATCAACATCGTACTTCAGTACCTAACGTTAGGCACATAAAGGACTGGCCTGATTTTCAAAACTTTTGAGCACTTCTGAATTAAAGAGAAGCTTTCTTTGAAAATTGCACTGCTTGATTAGATGTATACTTAACTTTAGGCATGCAGGTTTTAAACTTTTGACTGCATGAGTTACCCAAAGTCACTGATCTGTGAGCCATGAAGAGAACTCAGGAAACCCAAATCACACACCTGTGCTCTAAGCGTGCTTCTACACAGCACCCTAAACTCAAAATAAGATACGCAATTTGTGCTACGCAAATTGCGTATCTTATCTCGAATCTATTTTGAAATTTGAAATTTGGTGCATCTACACAGCACCAGATTTTGAAATAGCACACTATTTCGAGCCATCCCTTATGCCACATGCAACGAGGTTTACCAGGATGGCGAAATAGCATGCCTGTTATTTCAAAAAATATTTCAAAATAACCGGAGGCTTGTGTAGACGTGGGGTATCCCAAAATAGCTGTGCAGTATAGACGTACCCTAAGTGCTGGAGAATTTACTGTTTTAAATCACTGCTGCATTTTGCACTACTAGGGCATCATATTGGAAATTTTCAACTCCTGCTAGTCAGGGCTCAAACCAATAACAATTTAAAAAAGCAAGGCTGTAATTGGCCTGTTGATTTATTAACCATGGCTATGTCTTGACTGCAGGCTTCTTTTGGAAGAAGCTTTTCCAGAAGAAATCTTCCAGAAAAACTTCTTCCGAAAGAGAGTGTTCACACTGAAAAAGCGCATCGAAAAAGCGATCTGCTTTTTTGAAAGATAGCGTCCACACTGAATGGATACTCTCTCACATTTAAGCTGTGATTACTATGGATGGAGTGATCACCAGGGCACCTGTGCTTTCTCCTCTTTCCTCTTCTTTTGAAAGAACTCCTTCTTCCCCATCCACACACGCCTTTTTCCAGAAGAGCTCTTTCAGAAAAAGGATTCTTCCTTGTAGAATGAGGATTACCAATATCAGAAAAAACCCTCTGTTCTTTTGATTTTCTTTTGGAAGAATGCTATCGCAGTGTGGATGTAATTGAAGTTTTTTCGGAAAAATGGCTGCTTTTCCAAAAAAACCTCTGTAGTGTACACATACCCTATGTGTGAAGAATTACACTGCCCAGCAGGCAGAAATATCTTTTATCTCTGTTTATAGGAACCCTGCACTGCCTAGAAGTAATCAAGGTAGTCAGCTCTTGAGCTAAATTAATACTTTCAAAGATGATATTTTATCTGTCAAATTTAAATTCTCTTTCTGCTTATGGAATAGCCACAAGAAAGTCACAATTTCTATGAGGTTATTTGCTATTCAATTAATTTTCCTGCAAATACTTTTGAACTCTATGGATTGACCACAAAGTGTGTCTCTACATTGCAATGTAAGGGTTAATAAAACTTGAGTTAGCAGACCCTGGATTTGTTAACCTACACTCATTTGTAACCCTAAAGAAGGAATTGTTAAAGCTTACGTACAAATCTGGGGCTCCAGATCCAATCATCTATATCCCAGACTTCCTAGCATCCACCAACCCAAAATGTGGCTGCTTGAGCCCTTTGTTAGTGGTGCCGGGTGGGAAAATGTGACTGCCCACTGTTGGGATTTTTGTGGTACCCAATGACAACGATATGAGTCAGGTGTTTGGCAGAATCAAGAGTCTTCGACACGCTGTTAAATTTTAAAGCTTTATTTAATGTGCACAAAGGGAGAGAACCTTGGTACAAAACCAGCCAGGCTCTCGGAGGGGCAAGTACCCTCCTCAGTATTTTATAGTTTTGAGTGGTTGCTCCACAAGAACCATTGTCCAGTCTCATCACATTCTTTACACTCAGCATAACTGATCATGTTTAGCATTCCCATAGGCAAACCTGTTCACCACATCCCTGTGACCCTATAGATAAACCTGTTTACCACATACCTGTACCTTGACCCTCAATCTGCTGAGCTTGTCCTCCCCTTGGACACTCTCTGAGAACAAAGAGAAAATGGTCCAGAAACTGATTAACTACTCAAAAGGGGAAGGGGGTAGCTGGGCAGGTTTTTCTGCACGTATGTACTTACTAAATTATCCTTTGCATAAAACACATACATTCCTAAGCATAGGCACAATGTACGATACCCTTCACCACCAAAAGTGACTGTCCCGAGGACAAAGAGAATCAGTCTATGGGTCTGAAGAACACTTTTGGCAAACTCCCAGATTATGAAGTCCACTGGGGTTGTGGAGTCATGGGACCCACAACTGTGGGGTGGAACCTCAAATGTGGTCATGACCCTGTTTTAGTGGGTCACCAAATCTAGGGCCTGGGGCTGAAGCCAAAGCCCGAGCCTCACTGCCCAGGGCTTCAGCTCTGAGTGGCGGGGCTCAGGTTACAGGCCCCCTGTCTGGAGCTGAAGCCTTAGGCCTTCGGCTACAGCGCCTGCACATGGGACAGTGGGGCTCAGGCTTTGACCCCCTCCACCCGGAGTGCCAAAGCTCAGGGGGTCTCCGGCTTCTATCTTCCATTGCCCCCACCTGGAGTCACGCAGTACTTTTTTTTATCCTCAAGGAAGTTTGAGAACCTTTAGATTTCACAATAGCTACTGTGAAAGTCACTCTCAGCAAACAGTCATGCCAGTGCAAGAATGGTCATAAAAAGCAAACCCAGAAGGGGCACATTCAGGGCCAGAGCCAATTAATTACAAAATGAGACTGGATATGTGCAGAAAACTGCAATGTTTATTCAGAATCACCCAGTGAAACCTGAAACCACAGCTACTCCATGACAATGTATAATGGTGATTGATCAACTATTGCTGATCCAGAGGTCCCCTGAGCTCCAGCCTGCCTGAAAGTCTTTTTATTATCTACTATTGTGCCAACCCACAGCCCCACTTCCACTCCAGAACATTTCCTCTTTCCTACTATCCCCACTTCAGCGGATCTGCAGATTGTGGCAGAGGAGGCTGTACTTAAGTCAAGGAGCTAATCTAGAGCTGGCTCACATAGGAGCCAGGTGGCATGGGGACTCTGGTACTTTAGGTTAGTATTGAAGGTTCAGGTGAAGACATTGTCCTTGCTTCATGCAGACAGAGATACTAATGACCTGATTTACAGAGGTGTTAGGCATTTGCACACCCTTGAAATCAAAGGAAGCAGCATTTTCAAGGGACTTTGGCAGTTTTTGACACGGATAGAATCTTCTTTGTAACAAAGAGGCTAAGACCCATCCACTGGAAAGGTCACAAAAATAGCATCCTAATGCACAGATAATCATATGAATGCAGAGTGTATGGATCATCTCACCAGCACCTAGAAGTGCTGCACTGATGGCAGATAAAATGGCCTCAAAGAGCTTCATGCTATTAGTGTTCCATTACTCAAGCTGAAAGTAAGAGAGACCAACCAATCTTCTTCTTTCAGCAATGGAGCAACCAGAGACTAGTGTGGGGAGGAAGTGGAGATGTCTTTTTCTCAGCTTTCTGAGGTAAATATCTAGTTGAGTGCCCCCATACATGTGTAAGTGTGCGTACGTGTGTGTTTGAGAGAGACTGGAATGCGGGGAGGCAGCAAAGGAGAGAGAAGGAGAAACTGGAACCTGGTAATCCTACTGTCTTCTCTGCTGGTAATGAAACACTTATGGCAGGTGCTCATTATAGTGTAAACAAATCTTGATACCAGGCATATGGGATTGTGAGCAAACCACAAGGCTACATCCATCACTCTTCCTTCTCATTCCGAGGGGATCTGACTGCACAGATCTTTTTTGACCATTTCCAGGCCATGTTTTCCATGCCAGCTTTGATAGCTGAAAGATTAGATGTTTTTGTGCTTACTTAGCTTCTCTTCCTAAAGGGGACCTCTACTCCACACCAGCTTGCAGGGGAGTATTTGGGAGCAGAGGCAGGGAAGTAGCCAGTAGATGCCTTGCTGTACCATCACACATAGCCAAGCCAAGGCAGAGTCTGTGCCAATTTCTCCCTAGATCCCTTTCTATAGTGCTCCTTCCTGACTAGCATTCTGTATGTGTGAAATGGATTGTTCCTTCCTAAGTGGAGCACTTTGCATTTGTCCTTATTAAACTTCGTCCTGTTTACCTCAGATCATTTCCCTAGTTTGTCCAGATCATTTTGAATTTTGACCCTATACTTCAAAGCAGTTGCAACCCCTTCTAGCTTGGTATCATCTGCAAACTTAATAAGCGTACTCTCTGTGCCATCATCTAAATCATTGATGAAGATATTGAAGAGAAGCAGTTCCAAAACAGACCCCTACAGAACCCCACTTGTTATGCCCTTCCGGCATGATTGTGAACTGTTAATAATTATTCTCTGAGAATGGTTATTCATCCAGTTATGCACCTCCTTTATAGTAGCCCCCCATCTAGGTTGTATTTCCCTTATTTATTGCTAAGAAGGTCATGTGAGACCGTATCAAATGCTTTACTAAAGTCTAGGTATACCACATCCACCACTTTTCCCTTATCCACAAGACTTGTTATCCTATCAAATAAAGCTATCAGATTAGTTTGACATGATTTGTTCTTTACAAACCATGCTGGCTGTTACCTATCACCTTATTATCTTCCAGTTGTTTGCAGATGAATTCCTTAATTAACTTCTCTACTCACACTGCTATGCTTCTTATCTGTGTTCCGGTAGTGATTTGGGGTCCTTGTCAGGGCCCCACGGCTCCAGGCACTGCACAGGTCATGCAAAGCAGTGGAGAGTCAGGCTCAGGGAACAGGAACATATTGAATCAGACTCAAGAGGACAGCATCAAATGAAAATGCAATAAACCCTGTCCAGAGATAGCCAGCTGGCCTCACCCCAGTAGTCAGAGTTTGGCTGATGCTAACCAACCTAATTTGGGGTCAGTTGTGTGGCCTACATTTTATCACAGTGGTTTTTAAGGGTTTCTCTTTTCCTGGATTTGTCTGTAAAAAAAAGCAGAGAAAAATAAATAAGTTTCCGTCCTTCAGACATTGCTGGTTCCGTAAGTGCCTGGGTGCTTTGGGATGCTTGGAGGACTGATGTTATGTCAAGCCTCAGAGGTGGCACCTGCAGGTGTTAGGGAGGCATGAAGCATGTTGAGCCTCCCTGGCTGTTCAAGCGTTTAGGGGCCACAGAGATCTAGCAAGCTGCAGAAAGCACCACCAGGAATCCACACCCCAACCCTCTGCCCCAGCCTGGAATCCCCTCCTACATTCTGAACTGCTTATTACTGGTCCCATACAGAGCCCGAACCCCCAGCTGAAGCCCTCAATACCCCCCTGCATTCCAACCCTCTACCCCAGCCCAGAGGCCCCTCGTGCAGCCCAACCTCTCACCCCTAGACCCACCGGAAAGCCCACACCCCCAGCCAGAGCCCTCATCCGCTCTGTCACTGAGGAGTGGGGAGCCATTGGGCCCGGAACCCCCATTCACAGCCAGATGTGACTCTCAGCCATCAGGTAGAACAGAAGGTTTATTGGTTCACAGGGATACAGCATAGCATAGTTGTCTTGTTAGCACAGGAACCAGGAGCAACCAGTACAACCCATCTTGAGGATAGGGAGGCCCTGGGTCTTGTTCTCCCATCATGCTTCCAAGCCCATTGAGAAAGAACGCCCCCCACCCCACAACCTGTCCCGGCTTACAGCCAGCCCTGCCTCCCTCTTTGTCTAGCTGGTCTCCTGGCCAGCACCTCCTCCCAGACTCAGGTTACAGGGACCATTGTCTATGTGATGGGCTGCACACTTTCTCAATGAGTCACCTGCAATCCTCATCCCCATTTAGATAGTAGAGCAGTGCCCAGGGAAACAGGGAAACTGAGGCACACACATGAGACTACAACAGGACAGTAGAAATCACATATAACAAGCAAACAGAGTGAATACAATCCCCACTTCATTACACCCTCCCACACCCCAACTCTCTGCATGAGCCCAGTGAAAGTGAATGAGGCTGGGGCAGGGGCTTGGGCTGCGAGGGTCAGTGATGGCTCCAGCTGGGGGTGAGGCCAGGAATGAGGAGTTTGGGGTATAGGAGGGGGCTCCAGGCTAGGCCAGGGGGTAGGTGTTTCAGGAGCTGATGGCTCCAGCTGGGAATGTGGGCTGGATATAGGGATGAGTGTTGGCGTTAAGGGGGGGGGGGTCTGGGCTCAGCTGAGGGGCTTGGAGTGTGGGAGGGGGTGTGATGGGCTCCAGCTGGGGGTGCAGGCTCTAAGGTGTGGCAGGAGCTGAAGGTTTTGGGTGGAGGAGGAGGTTCAGGGTTTGGGGTCCCATCAGTGCTTACTGCAGTTCTCAGGAAGCAGCTGCCAGGTCCCTGAAGCCCAGAGTGGAGAAGCAAGGTGTCTTACATCTCAGCTCTTACCCCACTTGTCAACACCCCAGCATCTTCTCAAAGTATTTGTCTTTATTATTATTAGCATCACCCAACCTGTTGTAGACGTACACGTGGCATCCTCCTTCCCCATTGCTCCTGGGTGTAGGGAGGTTTGGGCCACCTTCTCCCTACTGTTCTCAGGGGTGGGGAGGCTTGGGCTGTGTGGCCTCTTCCCTTCCCGCTACTCTTCGGGATGGGAGGGTTGGAGCCATGCATCCTCTTCCCTCCCCACTGCTCCCGGGGCTGGGGAAGCTTTGGCCAGCTTGGACCATGGGGCCTCCTCCCTCCTCATTGCTATTGGAATAAAGCCCTAAATCGAATTAGGTGGTATTCCTCATAGAATGAGGTTTACCACCTAATTCGATTTAGGGGCTTTATTCCGGAATCCCGTTTCACTGCCGCGTGCAGACGCAGTCAGTTACTTCGGGCTAGTCAATTTCTAAAATGGCGACTGGCTGGGAACATGCAAATCAAGCGCGGGATATTTAAATCCTGGGCTTGATTTGCAATTCTGGTCGCCCTCATTAGCCTCCCTAGATCGATCTAGGGGGCTACTGTAGACGTACCCGGGGAGCGCACGTGAGTTGGGCACACTGCTCCTCCTCCTCCCCTCCCCTTGGTGGGGGTGGGGCCTCAGTGGAGGGGGCAGGGCTGTAGGTGGGGCTGAGGGCCTCCTCCTAGAATCTTCTCAAGTCTTATCAAGTCTTATCAAATGTTCTCTGTGACAGATAGCATGATGGACACCTCTCCTTTTATAATAGTATATAGAATCTCACTGTTTTAACTATTTTCCACAGATAGATCTCTTGACCTCCAATATAAAATTCCCTCTTGTCTATTCCCAACCTCTCCACCCCCCACCCCCAGTTTTCTATAAGTTGCTTTTATTGTATTGTAATTTTTCAAATGTATTAGTCATGTTGGAATTGTACAATGTTCCCAGCTCTTTGGGGGCAAAGATAGTGCTTTAAGACTCACTCACCAAATTCTGTTTTCCAATGTAATTGGCCTCCAGGAAGAAAAAAGGTGGCCTCTTGGCCACTCTGGCCAAGTTCATCACAACTCTATAGTTCCTGTCTGCTGCCCCCCCTTAAAGTCTCAGGCACCCTGGACAAGCCTTATGGCAGGAAGTTTGCAGGGAGCAGGTGGCTTCACTGCGCGGCTCTGCTTCTGCTACAAATGGCCTCACAGCAAGCTCCCCGAGACCCCTCTGGTCCTTCCAGGGACCAGCCTCAGGGATACCAGGACCCCCCAAGGGGATGAAAAGGCACGCCGCTACTTAGTCCGGACCTGAAATCACGACCCTCCTCCAGTTGTGGGGTGAGGAGAAGTCGCTGCAGGATCCCCGGGCCAAGAGGAGGAATGCAATCTTCTCTGGTGGAGTGAGGTCACCCTGCCCGGACCATGGAGCAAGTCCAGGCACAGGTGAAGGAACTTCGTCAGGGGCACATCAGGGCCACCGAGCACAGGGCACACTCAGGGGCAGGACCCCACACCTGTCCCTACTATGCTAAGCTCCACCACATCTTGGGAGGTGGGAAAACCTCTTCCCCTCTCATTGTAGTAGACTCAGGCTTGGAAAACCCGGTGGTCATCTGCCTGGAGGTTGCCCCCAAGGAGGAGCTGGAGGGCCAGGTCCAGCCCCAGCCAGAGGAGGTGGAGGAGAAGGAGCAGGAGACAGAGACCATCACCCTGTCTCTTGAGGCGGTCCCTGCCAGCCAGGGTATCTCCCAGGCCTCCAAGGAGGCCTGGGAGGGATCATCAGGTGAGTGGTCTCACTTTCTCACACACACAGGGCAGGGGAGTTGGGAGCACAGGGAGCGGGGGGCACAGTATAGCTTGGGCTCTTCAGTCAGCACATGGTGCTGCAGTCTGTGCACGTGCCACCACGTGCAGTGGGAGGGTACAGCATGTGGGCACAGCAGGTAGCCCCTGAACATGGCTGGGATCCTGCTGCCAGCTTCATGCATGAGCACACACGTTCTGCCCCCAGTGGGGAAGGCGGTGCACCCAGCTGCAAGCAGACTATCTGCAAGGGCACAGGCACGACCCCACACCCTCCTCAGAGTGCTGCACATAGCACACAGGCATGCCTGCATATGCGAGGCAGCAGCTGCTTCCCACAGATAGCCCAGCGAGCTGCAGCTGCGTGTGCAGACCATAGGGAGGGCCAGGCTGCTCATGGCTCCTCTGCCACCCATGAGGGGATCTCACTGTTGCCACATGCTTCCCTTGCCTGCCTGGCCATGGTGTGTGTAGGGAGGGAGAAGAGGGCAGCACGGTCCTCTGGCCCTATCGGGGCCCGTGTGAGACAGGGCGTGCTGTGCAGGCCACAAATGGCCTGGCACCCGGGACATCCCCATCCTGTGGACTGTGGACTTGTGCAGTCGCCGCTCACAGAGGAGGGCATAGCCATAGGGAATCTGTGTGCAGGGAGGACTGATGGCCTCGCCCTCTTGTGTGTTCTCCACAGCCAGACCAGCTTGGATGGAGGGCCCAGCCACACCACCACAGCAGCCAGCTGCCAGAGTCCGGGGGAGCCACAGATGGGCCAGAGTGGTAGAGGACCTAATGCAGCAACATGTTGGTGTCATGCACAACATTCATGACACCCTGTCATGCGCAACATTCATGACACCCTGCTGACCTAGAATGGCGGGAGCATGCGTGGACTGAGATGATGTTGCATTGCGATAACATCTGTAACATCCTGTCCCGCATGGGGGAACACCTGCCCGATGCTGGTGTTCCTGCCTTCCACCCTTCTGCCCCCCCTCCTATGGCCCTTGCCTATCCGTCTGTCCACTGTGCTATGCCTCTCATCCCTCCCCATGCAATGCCTCTGCTCCCTTCCTTCCCAATGCCCATGCCCCTTCCCCAAGCAAGGCTTGGGGCCCCTACTCCTGCCCCCCAATCCCACTCTAGATGCCCCTCCTGCCCAACCCTTTCTGATGCCAAGACCCACCCAACCCCAAAGAGGTCCCTGCACCCGAGGTGGCAGCGCAGGCTGCCCCACTACACCTCTCAGTCCTGATCCCACCTCCCAGTCCTGATCCCTGCTCCCAGTTCAGACATCCCCCCTCCCAGTTCAGACGTCCCCTCTCCCCCTGCCCACCTTCTCTTGATGTGTAAAACAAAAAGACTCGTTTTGTTGTGAAACCAAATAGGTGTGTTTATTGGGAGGTCAGGGAAGGGGCAAGGGGAGTGAGTGAGGGTATGTCTACACTACAAAGTTAATTCGAACTAACAGCCGTTAGTTTGAATTAACTTTCATAGCGTCTATACATGCAAACCGCTAGTTCGAACTTAATTCGAACTAGCGGAGTGCTTAATTTGAACTAGGTAAACCTCATTCTACAAGGACTAACACCTAGTTCGAATTAAGTAGTTCGAATTAAGGGCTGTGTAGCCACTTAATTCGAACTAGTTGGAGGCTAGCCCTTCCCAGCTTACCCTGGTGGCCACTCTGGGCACAACCAGGGAAACTCTTCTGCCCCCCTCCTGGCCCCGGAGCCCTTAAAGGGCCATGGTCTGGCTACAGTGCTTGTGCCAGTTGCAAGCCTGCCAGCACCCAGCCAGCAGACCCTGCACCTGGCACAAGATGAGCCAGCCACCCGCTGCCACCCAGCCCTCCGCCTCTTCCCAGGACCAGGCTGGCAGCTCACAGGAGCTTGCCTGGGGCTGCAAGAGGTGGGCGCCCGCCTGGTCTAGTGCGGAGATCGTGGACCTCATCGAGGTTTGGGGGGAGTCCTCCAATGTCCACGATCTCCGCACTAGCCACAGGAATGCGGCTGTCTACAGCCGCATGGCTGCCAGCCTGGCCACCAGAGGCCACATGCGGACCCAGGAGCAGGTCCGCTGCAAAATTAAGGACCTGCGGCAGGCCTACTCCAGGGCCTCCCAGCCAGGGGCCGACCCAGAGGCATGCCCCCCATTATGAGGCTCTGGACCGCATCCTGGGGGCTCACGCAGTCCATGCCCCCTGGGTGGTGATCGACCCCGGGGCAGAGGGACCCGTCCTGGACACGGAGGAGGAGGACGCCAAGAGCCAGGAGCCTGCAGGGAGCCTGCCCAGGCCCCAGGACCCCCGAGGCACCCCACGGAGCACATCGGCTGTGTTGTCCGAGGCCGGGGAGGGCTCAACATGTGAGTGCCATCATGCTCCCCTTATGTGTATGGGGGGTGTGGGGGGGAGATGGAGCCCAGGGACCGTGTTCCTGGGCCTTGCCCACCATGGAGCAGCAGCTGGGTGTCATGCAGGGGCCCTGGCCCATTCCTCACACGCCGACCTCGCCTTGCAGAGGGGGGCTGGGTTTCACCCACTGTGTCCCCAGGGAGAACTGACCACTGCTCTTGTTTCACCACAGCCGCAGCACCTGGGACTGCAGGGCGCACCACCCCGCCTGCAACAGCCACCCGCACCCAGGCCAGCAGGCGCACCAGGAACCTGGAGGACTACTAGCGGCGGCACCTGCGGCTACTGGAGCAGCAGCTCTGCATCCAGGAGCACTGGGTCCAGGAGGACCTGCGGCTGCGGCAGCGGAGCTTGGAGGTGCTGGAGGAGCAGAGCTGTGCCCTCAGAGGTCACCTCAAGACCCTGGTGGACAGGTTCCTGCCTCCTCCTGCTCCAGCCCCTGCGGCCACCCCAGCTCTCGCTCCTCCTCCCACCCCTGCTCCCCCTCCTGCTTCCTCTGCACCTCCCGTCCCTCCTGCCCCACCCTCCACACCCACTCCCCCCGACACCCCGACACCTGCAGTGCTGCGAGACGGGAGAGCCAGGAGGACCCCCAACCCTGAGGTTTCCCTTCCCTTCCTCCCCTTCCACCCCCTTCCAGCTCCCTCCTCCCAGGTTTACCCCTCCCCTCTCCCACCCTTACTCCTCCCTCCCCCACCCCAGTTATGTACAATAAAGAGAGATTTTTGTTGGCAAAACAGGTGTGTTTATTTTACATTAGGAAGGGGGGTCAGGGAGGGGAAAGGGGAAGGAGGGGAGGGTGGAAGAAGGCCCCAGTGGGTCATGCAGGGAGAGTTCAGTCCTCCTCCTCCACCTGGAAGCTCTCCTGCAGGGCTTCCCGGATCTGGACGGCCCCCCGCTGGGCCTTCCGGACGGCGGCGGTGCGGGGCTGCACGTACTGGCCAGCCATGCGCTCAGCCTCAGCCATCCAGGCTGGCAGGAAAGCCTCCCCCTTCCGCTCACATAAATTGTGCAGCACACAACATGCTGCCACCACGGGAGGGATATTGTGCTCGGCGAGGTCGAGGCGTGTGAGGAGGCATCGAAATCGGGCTTTCAGGCGTCCGAAGGCCCCCTCGACCACGATGCGGGCCCTGGTGAGCCTGGCGTTGAAGGCCTGCCGGGAGGGGTTGAGGTGTCCCGTGCACGACTTCATGAGCCAGGGCTGTAGGGGGTAGGCCACATCCCCCACCAGGCAAACGGGCATTTCCACGTCCCCAACCCTGATGTGGTGGTCGGGGAAGAAGGTCCCGGCCTGCAGCCTCTGGCACATGGAGGAGTTCTGGAACACCCTGGCGTCGTGTGCCTTGCCGGACCTGCCCACATTAATGTCCGTGAACTGGCCCCGGTGGTCACACATGGCCTGCAGGAGAACGGAGAATTACCCCTTGCAGTTGATGTACTGGGAGGCCTGGTGTTCCGGGGCATGGATGCGGATGTGCGTCCCGTCGATGGCCCCCGCAGTTGGGGAAGCCGAGGGCACCGAACCCCCGGATGACTGCGTCCGGGTCGGCGAGGCGGACCACCCTACGGAGCAGCACCCGGTTGATGGCCTTGACCACCTGCAGAGAGACACAGCAAACCGCGAATCACTGGGGTGCCCGGGTGGCTGGGAGTGTTCGTTCCCTGGCACTGCCCTGCGCCCCACTCCCGGAAGCAACCCCCACGGGCGGCGTGTAGTACGGCCAGGACAGACCGAACCCTCCCGTGTGGGACACTTTCGCCTCCTCCCCGCCCCTGTTTTCCCTTGGGCGGCCCATCCCCTCCTTTCAGCCCCCCTCCCCCCGGCCCAGTGGCCGGTGGGT
Source organism: Rafetus swinhoei (assembly GCA_019425775.1). Lineage (NCBI taxonomy): Eukaryota > Metazoa > Chordata > Testudines > Trionychidae > Rafetus > Rafetus swinhoei. Next base: position 9,126,516 of record CM033438.1, read on the forward strand.
GCCGTACCTGCATGAGCACTGCTCCGACGATGGATCTCCCCACGCCGAACTGGTTCCCGATGGATCGGTATCTGTCTGGTGTGGAGAGCTTCCACAGGGCGATGGACACACGCTTCTGGAGGGGGATGGTGGGCCTCATGCGAGTGTCCCGTCGCCACAGAGCAGGGGCGAGCCACTCGCAGAGCTCCAGGAAGGTGTCCTTCTTCATCCTGAAGTTCTGGGTCCACTGTTGGTCTCCCCAGCGCTCCAGGACGATGCGGTCCCACCAGTCGCTGCTGGTGTCCAGACGACAGATGCGGCGGGGCACGCTGGCGTCCGGGCGCTGCTGCCGCTCCTCCACGACCCCCGGGGAGGCCAGGGGGAGAGGCAGGGGGCTGACGTGCACCAGATGGTGCCAGGCAGCCTCCAGCCATTGCTGGCAGGCTTGCAGCAGCAAGTCCAAAAACTGGAGCAGCATGCCCAAGGTGAGCTCTGGCTCCATGGTGCCAACTGCGGCAGTGTCCCCAATGGGAAGCACCGACACAGGCAGGCGGAGAGAAAAACGCTTTGCTGTCCCTCGGCAAGGTAGGCAAGCAAGCGAAAAAGCTGAGAACCGGCTGTCCAGAGGGGTTCCTTTAAGCACGAGCCTCAGATAGCCTCAGACAGCAGCCACACAAAGCAACTACTGACCTGATGCCCTGCTGGAACCGGTTTCAGCTGCCCTTAAATGCGACCCAGCATCTAATCAGTGTGGACGCGCTAGTTCGAATTAGCAAAATGCTAATTCGAATTAGTTTTTAAGCCTAGATGCGCTAATTTGAATTAGCTTAGTTTGAATTAACTAATTCGAACTAAGTTAGTTTGGGTTAGTGCTGTAGTGTAGACATACCCTGAGAGGGGGAAGGGAGAGAGCTGAAAGGCAGAAGCCCCTGTTGGGGAGGCCTTGGGGAGAATTACTGGGGGGCCTGAGAGAACTCTCCCTCAGGGCCTCCCGGATGCGCACCCTGGCTTGATGGGCCTACCGGGTGGCAGCTGTCCCGTGTGGCTGAAATGCATGGCCCTCATGGCCAGCGTCTGCCACCCACCCTGGGAGGAAGGCCTCCCTCTTGTGCTCTACAATATTGTGGAGCACACAACATGCCTCCACCACCTCAGGGATATTGCGTTCCCCGACATGCAGGCAGGTGAGGAGTCAGTGGAAGTGTCCCTTGAGGTGCCCGAAGGCATACTCCACCTGCATCCAGGCTCGGTTGAGGTGGGCAATGAACAGGTCTTTGCTAGGATTCAGGTGGCCGGTGTAGGGCTTCATCAGCCAGGGCATGAGTGGGTATGTTGTGTCCCCTGCTATGCACACTGGCGTGTTGTGCTCACCCATCTCAAAGTCCCGGCGGGGGAAAAAGGTGCCTGCCTCCAGCTTGGCGCACAGGCTGGAATTCTGGAAAACTCGGGCATCGTGTGCCCTGCCCAACCACCCCACATAAATGTTGGTAAAGTGGCCAGGTCCACCAGGGCCTGCAGGACTACAGAGAAGTAGCCCTTTCTGTTTATAAACTGGGTCTCTTGATGGTCCGGGTCCCGGATCGGGATATGTGTGCCGTTGATGGCTCCCTCACAGTTGGAGAACATCAGGGCAGCAAATCTGCCCATGGTTGCATCCAGGTCTTGGAGATGGATGACTCTGCGCAGCAGCAGGGAGTTGATGGCCCAGACAACCTTCAGAAGGAGACAAAGAAACACACACAACAGAGAATGAGAGAGGGGTTGCATGAGCCCTTGGGAGGTGCCCATCCCCTTCCCGCCTCTGCCCCCCCAATTGCCCAGGAGCCACCCCTAAGAGTCCGCCCCTCCCCCCGGCAGCAGGACTGTGTGAGGGCGGAACTGCACAAGCCCCTGTGGCCAGGCCTTCCCCCTCACCCCTAGTCTACCCCCTACAGTCCCAGCCTCCCCTTCTCCCGAGAGTCCCCCTTATCCAGCACCCTCTCCCCCTCCGGGCAGGGACTGCAGTCCGTGAGCTCCTTACCTGCATAAGCAGGGCCCTGACAGTGGACTTCCCCATTCCAAACTGTTTGGCCATGGAGCAGTAGCTGTCTGGGGTTGCCAGCTTCAGAGGGTAATTGCGACGTGCTCCTGCACAGGGATGGTGGGCCGCAGGTGGGTGTTGTGTCTCTGGAAGGCGGGTGTGAACCAGGCACAGAGTTCAAGGAAGGTGGCCTTATGCATCCAAAAGGTGTGCAGCCACTTCTGGTCGTCCCACCTCTCCATGACCAGCCAGTCCCACCAATCTGAACTGGTCTCCAGCCTCCAGAACCTTCTGGGTATGGTGGGGTGCGGCAGCCAGACTGGGGCAGCTGCAGCCACGCAGAGGGTGATGATGAGTTCGGTGTCCACATCCAGCAGGAATATGTAGGCTGCTGGAAGCAAGTGCTGCAGGAACTGCAGCATGACCGTGTGGGGCCATCACCTGCCCAGGCGCAGCTCCAGCTCCATGGCACACACAGGAACAAAGCTGTGGCGTCCCCAAAAAGAAGAGGGCAACCACAGCTGAAGCTTTGCTGTCCCTGAAGAGAGGTTCACAAGCAGGCAGCAGAAACAGAGAAACAGCTGTCCGGGGGGTTCCTTTAAGCGCATGTCTTTGCAGGGCTCCGGCAACAGCACTTGAGAGCAACTGATTAAAGCCCGACTAGATCCAGTTCCGGGGGGCTTTATATGCAAGGGAGCATCCAATAATGTGGACGCTCTCTTGCGCAAAAGCGCTTTTGAGATGTGGAAGAGATCTTCTGCAAAAAGTTTCTTGCACAAAAAGCCTGTAGTGTAGACATAGCCTTACAGTGGAATAAATCCATATTTACACCAGGGCAGAATGTATGTGTTCAACTAGCATTACAGCCCACACACATGCAGCTAATGCAGTCATTTATATGAGTGCACAGTAAGGGTGTGTCTAGTCTACAGGGTTTTTTTTGAAAAACGTCCTTTTTTCCAAAAAAACTTCACTTACGTTCACACTGCAATCGTGTTCTTTTGAAAGAAAATTGAAAGAACGCAGGGTTTTTTTCCTGACATCGGTAAACCTCATTCTAAGAGGAAGAACACCTTTTCCGAAAGAGCGCTTTCAGAAAAAGGTGTGTGTGGACGTGGAAGAGGCGGGTCTTTCAAAAAAAGAGACCAAATCCGAAGCAAGGTCAAGGAGCTCCAGCAAGGGTGCACCCGGGCCAGGGAGCGCAGCTCTCACTCCAGGGCAGGACCACACTCCTGCCCATACTACCAAGAGCTCTACCAGATACTGGGTGGTGGGCAAGCCCTTTCCCCACACATACTGGTGGACTTGGGCTTGGAGACAACCGAAGCTCCTGGAGGAGGAGGAGGAGGACGAGGAGGACGACAACGACGGACATCAGCTGCAGGAGGAGGACACCAGCATCATCATCACCTTCAACCTGGAGCTGGTACCCCAGGTTTTGGACATCTCCCAGGCATCATCAGACGCCAGGGAAGGATCATCAGGTGAGTGCTATCAGGTTGTCACACACACAGGGCGGGGGAGGCGGGAGCACAGGGGATGGGGTGTGTTCGTCACTTGACATGCTCTGCTTGGACAACATGCAGCTGGCGGTGCACGTGCAAGCATGTTCAGCAGCAGTGTGTACCATGTGGTCTCAGGAGCTAGGCCTGGAGCACACACGGGCTGCTGCTCACATCCTGGAAGGAGGCCCCACACATGTCCAATCCCTGGGAGGGACGTCCTCCCTCTGCCAGCCACTGCCAGAAGCAGGCTGGGCACAAGGGCGCACGCATGACTCCACACAGACTGAGGAGTGTCACACATAGCACACGGCCATGCCTGTCCGTGCAAGGCACCACCTGCTCCAAAAGACAGTGCTAACAGGTGCAGGTGTGTGGGTCTCGGGGAGGGCCAGGCCACTCCTGGCTCCTCTCCCGCACATGGAATCCCACTGTGGCCGGACACTTCCCTGGCCTGCTTGTCCGGTGGGGGGGGGGAAGCGGGCAGGATGGTCCCATGGGCACCTCGGGGCCCCTGTGAGGCCGGGCCTGCTGCTCTCGGGACATCACTGTCCCCTGTTCCAAGGACAGTTGCTTGCTGTTCACAGAGGAGGGCACGCCCTCAGGGACAGTGTCTGCATGGATGATTGACCGCCTCTCCCCTCTTGTCCTCCACAGCCAAACCAGCCATCACTGAGGGGTGATCCACACCAGCCCAGGCAGCCAACCGGAGCTGGGGGAGCCGCAAACTGTGGAAGGTCCACCAGGACCTCATGCGAGAGCTCATAACAGTCCTGCATGACATGCAGCAGACCCTGGCCCAAAAGATCTGCGATGACGCCGAGTGGCGCAATCGCATGTGGGACCAGCTTGTACGGCAGAGCAAAAACATGCGTGCCACCATCCGGGAAATGATGGCACACCCGGGTCCTGTCCCCACGCTCACTCTCCCCACTCTTGCTCCCCCCACACCTGCTCCCTCTGCCATCCCTGACCCTGCTGCAGCCCCCCCTCATACCCAAGCCCCTGTTGTCCCAGGACCCACCCAACCCCAAGTTTTTCAAGGTCCCCAGACCCGAGGCGGCACTTGCAGGCACTCCACATGCCACTCCCAGCCCTGAGTCCCCTCCTCCCTCCAGGTTCTCAGCCCCTCTCTGCCCCAGTTACTTTGATTATAAAAACCAAAATACAAAGTTTTTGTTGAAACCAAAACTGGTGTCTTTATTATTTGCACAGGGAAGAGAGGAAAGGAGGGGTTGTGGTGGGAAAGGTATAAAGGGGGCAAGCCACAAGCCCTCACTGGGGAGGCCCTGGGGAGAGTTACTGGGCTCCTTCAGAGAACCTCTCCCTCCGGGCCTCCCAAACATACACCCCGGCCTGATGGGCCTGGTGGATGGCAGCTGTCCACGGCTGTTTAAAGACCCTTCCCTCATGACCAGCCTCTGCCCCACACCCCGGAAGGAAGGCTTCTCCTTTGCTCTCCACTAGGTTGTGGCAACACACAGAGACCACCTCGGGGATGTTGCTCTCCCCCATGTCGAGGCATGTCACAAGGCACCTGAACCTGGCCTTGAGGTGCCTGAAGGTACATTCCACCTGCATGTGGGCCCGGTTCAGGTGTGCGTTGAATTGTTCCCTGCTGGGGTCCAGGTGGCCAGTGTAGGGCTTTATGAGCCACGGCATGAGTGGATAGGCCATGTCGCCAATGATACAGAGTGGCATCTGGACGTCCCTCACATGAAAGTACCACTGGGGGAAGAATGTGTCAGCCTCCAGCTTGCGGTACAGGCTAGAGTTCCTAAATATGCAGGCCCGACGACCTTACACAAATGTCTGAAAACTGTCCCCAGTAGTCGACCAGGGCCTGCAGCACCATAGAAAAGTAGCCCTTCCTGTTTATATACTGAGTGACTCAATGCTGTGGTGCACGGATCAGGATGTGGGTCCCATCGATTGCTCCTCTGCAGTTCGGGAAGCCCAGGACAGCGAATCTGGTCATGATCGGGTCCAGGTCTCCCAGGTGGATGACCCTGCACAGCAGGATGGAGTTGATGGCCCTTACTACTTGCAGAAGGAGACATAGAAACACACAAAACAGAGAATGAGAGAGGGTGCCTGAGCTCACCCCCCTTTCTCCCCCTCCCAAACACCCCAGGAGTCACCCACACTGAGGCCACACCCCTAGCAGCAGGTCTGTGTGAGGGCAGAATGGCACGACCCCCCTGGGGATGGCCCTTCCTTCCATCCCCTTTTTACCCCCTCCCCCTCCCCTTTCCTGAGGGTCCCCCTTTTCTAGGACTCACCTCCCCTGTGCAGGGATTGCACCCTGAGAGTGCCTTACCTCCATAAAGAGGACCCAGAAGGTGGACTTCTTCACTCTGAACTGATGTCTCACCGAGTGGCAGCTGTTGGGGGTGGTGAGCTTCCATACGGCAATTGTGACCCGCTTCTCGAGGGGGATGGTGGGCCGCAGGTGGGTATCCTGTTGTCGGAGGGCAGGGCAGAGTCAGGCACACAGCTCCAGGAAGGTGGCCTTCCGCTGTGGAAATTGTTGAGCCACTGCTGGTCATCCCACAGCTCCATCACCAGACAGTCCCACCAGTCAGAACTGGTGTTGAGCCTCCAGATTCGTCTCTCGACTGTTGGGTACGGGGGCAAGGGCATTGCTCCCGCATCCAGGCAGAGGGACTCACAGATGAGCTGGGAGTCGAGCTGGGGCAGGACCATCAAGACAGTCTGCTGAAACTGCTGTATTACCTGCAGCATGACAGTGTGGGGCCATCTCATGCCCGGGAAAGCTCCGGCTCCATAGCCAAAAAGAAAAAAATGCTGTGGCATCCAACAACTGCATGCACTGCAAAAGCTTTGCTGTCCCTCAGAGAGGTAGGCAAGCCCACAGCAGAACCTGAGAAACAGCTGTCCAGGGGAGTCCCTTGAAGCATGTGTTTCAGATAACCTTAGGCAACAGCACCCAGAAGGAACTGCTGACCTAATGCCCTGGCTGAAGTAATTCCAGGTGGCCTTTTATGTGAGAGAGCATTCAATGAGTGTGGATGCTCTCTTTTGAAAAAGCAGATTGCTTTTTCGATCTACTTTTGAAGTGTGGACGCTCTCTTTAGAAAGAAGATTTTTCTGAAGAGATCTTCCGAAAAAGCTTCTTTCGAAAGAAGCTTGCAGTCTAGTGTCTAGACATACTATGTGTGAGGCAGTTAGAACCCACAAGTTCAGGCGATGTGGGTTTAATTTCTGGGTCTGCTCTTGATCAAGTAACTTAGGGTATGTCTACACTAGCCCCCTAGTTCGAACTAGGGAGGCTAATGTAGGCATTTGAAGTTGCAAATCAAGCCCGGGATTTAAATATCCCACGCTTGATTTGCATCTGATTTTTTGAAATTATAAGTCGGACTAACTGTCTGCACATGCGGCAAGGACCCGGTATTTCAAATTAAAGCCCTAGTTCGAACTACCTGTTAAACCTCATTCCAGGAGGAATAACAGGTAGTTCGAACTAGGCTTTATTTCGAACTATCGGGTCCTGCCGCGATAGACGTGGGCAGTTAGTCCGACTTGTAAATTTCAAAAATGGCCACCGCCAGAAGATAAATCAAGCACGGGATATTTAAATCCCGAGCTTGATTTGCAACTTCGAATGCCTACATTAGCCTCCCTAGTTCGAACTAGGGAGCTAGTGTAGACATACCCTTAGATCCAGATTTTAAAGGCATTTAGGCACCTAACGCCTACTGATTTCAATGGGAATTAGGCACCTAAATACCTTTAAAATTCTCCCCTTTAATCGCTCTGTGCTTCAGTTCCCCACCTGTAGTGTGGGGATAATGGTACTTCCTTTCTCTTCCTGTAAGCTCTCCAGGGTAGAGTCTGTCCGGGTATGTCTACACTACAGCACTAATTCGAACTAACTTAATTCGAATTAGTTAATTCGAACTAAGCTAATTCGAACTAGTGCATCTAGACCTAAAAACTAATTAGAATTAGCTTTTTGCTAATTCGAACTAGCATGTCCACATTGAGTGGACCCTGAACCGAAGTTAAGGCTGGCCGGAACCAGGACTTAGGGTACGTCTAGACTACATGCCTCCGTCGACGGAGGCATGTAGATTAGACAGATCGGCATAGGAAATGAAGCTGTGATTTAAATAATCGCGCTTCATTTAAATTAAATGGCTGCACTCTGCCGATCAGCTGTTTGTCGGCAGATCGGGCAGTCTGGGCGTGCAGCATGTCGACAAGGAAGCCTTTGTCGATCGGCGCAGGTAAACCTGATTTCACGAGGCATACCTGCGCCGGTCAACAAAGGCTTCCTTGTCGACCGTGGCGCGTCCAGACTGTCCCGATCTGCCGACAAACAGCTGATCGGCAGAGCGGGGCAGCCATTTAAATTTAAATGAAGCCGCGATTATTTAAATCGTGGCTTCATTTCCCTATGCCGATCTGTCTAATCTACATGCCTCCGTCGACGGAGGCATGTAGTCTAGACGTACCCTTAGAGTGTGGAGCTGCTTCCTCAGGCTAGCCGAGGGCTGTGCTTAAAGGGACCCGACCCCCACCCTGGACAGACAGTTCTCAGGGCTCCCTGCTTTCTTGTCTACCTCGATGAAGGACAGCAAAGCAGTCCTGTCTTGGAGTGCCCCGAGTGCCCGCACTCGGCACATCACAGCACTCAGCCATCAGCCCGGCTGCACTTGCCGCAGGCTGCCATCCGGGGAGGTCAATTGGGGGGCTGTCAGGATCCAGGAGGCCCTGCAGGAGAGCTTCCACCCCGAGGAGCCCGCAGAGCCACCCCAGTCCTCCCCATCGGGGGCTCGTACCCCATTCCTCCTCACCTCCTTCCACTTACCCTCCCTAGCCCCCTTCCTGATGTAAAAATAAAGGACACGTGTGTTCAAAAATAGAAACTCTCTTTATTTAACAAAACTGGAGGTGTGGGGGATTAACCTCTGGGGAGACTGGGAAAAGGAGGTGGGAGAGGGGAAGAGAGAGGGTGGGAGAGGGAGGGGAAACCTGGGAGGAGGGAGCTGGAAGGGGGAAGCCAGGGGAAGAAGGAGGAGGGGAAGTATAAAACTATGGTACTCCATATCTTCAGTACTGTGTACAGATGTGGTCTCCTCATTGCAAAAGAGATGTCTTGGCCTTGGAAAGGGTTCAGAAAAGGGCAACTACAATGATTAGGGGTTTGGAACAGGTCCCATATGAAGAGAGGCTAAAGAGACTGGGACTTTTCAGCTTAGAAAAGAAGAGACTGAGGGGGGATATGATAGAGGTCTATAAAAGCATGAGTGGTGTGGAGAGGGTGCATAAAGAAAAGTTCTTCATTAGTTCCCATAATAGAAGGACTAGAGGACACCAAATGAAATGAATGGGTAGCAGGCTTCAAACTAATAAAGAAAGTTCTTCTTCACAAAGCAAATAGTCAACCTGTGGAACTCCTTGCCACAGGAGGCTGTGAAGGCTAGAACTATAACAGAGTTTAAAGAGAAGTTAGATAAAGTCATGGAGGTTGGGTCCATGGAGTGCTATTAGCCAGGGGTAGGAACGGTGTCCCTGGCCTCTGTTTGTGGAAGGCTGGAGATGGATGGCACGAGACAAATCGCTTGGTCATTGTCTCGGTCCATCCCCTCCGGGGTAGCTGGTGTTGGCCGCTGTCGGCAGACAGGCTACTGGGCTAGATGGACCTTTGGTCTGACCCAGTACGGCCGTTCTTATGTTCTTATGTTCTAAGCTCAGGACTCAGGGTTGGGGGTCTCACTGGATCACCTTGATTTTCATGCAAACCTGCTCCTGGGTCCGCATGTGGCCTTTGGTGGCCAGGCTGGCAGCTATCCTGCCCTAGACAGCCACTTTCCTATGGCTAGTGTGGAGGTCGTGGACATTGGAGGCCTCCCTCCAAACCTGGATGAGGTCCACGATCTCCGCACTAGACCAGGTGGGCGCCCGCCTCTTGCGGCCCCAGGCAGGCTCCTGGGAGCCGCCAGCCTGGTCCTGGGAAGAGGCGGAGGGCTGGGTGGCAGCGGGTGGCTGGCTCATCTTGTGCCAGGTGCAGGGTCTGCTGGCTGGGTGCTGGCAGGCTTGCACCTGGCACGGGCACCGTAGCCAGACCGTGCCCCTTTAAGGGCTCCGGGGCTGGGAGGGGGGCAGAAGAGTTTCCCTGGCTTGGCCCAGAGTGGCCACCAGGGCAAGCTGGGAAGGGCTAGCCTCCCACTAGTTCGAATTAAGTGGCTACACAGCCCTTAATCGAACTATTAATTCGAACTAGGTGTTAGTCCTCGTAGAATGAGGTTTACCTAGTTCGAATTAAGCTCCGCTAGTTCAAATTAAGTTCGAACTAGCGGTTTGTATGTGTAGTGCCTATGAAAGTTAATTCGAACTAACGGCTGTTAGTTCGAATTAACTTTGTAGTGTAGACATACCCTCCCTTATTATGTGTTTGTACAGAACCTAGCACAGCAGGCCATCTTTGGGGGTTCATGGCGAGAGGTGGCCTTAGGCACCACTCAAATATAGTTAAAATAATAGCCAGTCTAGTTTGGTAGAACTAGACCAGGAGCAGGCAAAATACGACTTGCAACAGGACCCTCTCGGGAGGTGACGCCACAAGCCAGCCAGTGGGAGCTGCCTGTTTGCAGGGCAGGCAGCACATGAAACACCTCCTCCCCGCTCAGGGCTTGCAGCACTTGCAGCACCATATGACCTCCTCAGCTGGTGTGCAGGGGTGTGGAAGGCAAGGAGCCTGCCTGAGGGACCAGCTGGGCTGATGGCCAGGAGTCAGCTAGGTAAGTGCATCCTGGCCAGAGTCTGCCTCTGGCACTCTAGCCCTTCCCCCACAACATCCTGCACCACCTGTGTAACCCAAATCCTCTGCTCCCCTGCTCCTGTATCCATAACCCCTCCCAGATCCTGCCCCAGGTCACAACCCAAATCCCTGCACCCCCTCCTGCACCCCTGCCCTAGGTCACAATTCTCTCCCAGACCCTGCACTCCCTCCTGCACTCCTCCTCCAAGTCAGAAACCTCTCCTGAACCCATACCTGTACTCCCTCCTGGATTCTGCAACCCCTCCTGCACCCCAATCTCCTGCCCCAAATCACAACCCCCACCTTCACCCAAACTTTACATCTCCTCCTGCACCCACTCCCCTACCCCAAGTTCCCTTCTGCATCCAACTTCCATGCCAGACTCCGCATCTCCTCCATTAATCTCATGGAGGAGTGTGGCCCTTGATCACATACCAAATTCTTTCAGTGTCCTCCCATCACAAATTATTATCCATCCCTGCACTAGACCCAGTGTCTGCCTCACAGTGCTCATGAACCAATTATAAGCCATTATATATGCGACAAAGAAAATGGCCTCATGTATCAGATTTTACTTTTATGCTCCCAAAGAGGAAAAGAGGAAAAAAGAGAAAGGGTTATATTTAAATTAATGATGAAAAAATCCCACTTGACAATATCCTTCCTTTTAATCAAAATCTGTGCAATTTTCACCCAAACCACTATTCCTAATTACCTCCAATTGACTGGTTTTTTCAGTGATATGCCTTTTACACATATCACTCACTGGCCTCTGGCAAGGAGGGTCAGCTAGTTTACAGCCTGTTACAACCAACTGAATTTTAAAAACACAGCGACAGGTGCACTAAAAGATAGCTCTGAGCCTGGCATGCCTTGGGAAGCAGTTGTGTGTGAGAGAGAGCCCGGAAGCTCACTCTTCTCGGATCTAATATTATGTTTTATCCTGAGCATGGTTCTCTACATAAAATAGTGAAAGGAAAGATCAGTGATCAAAAGGGAAAAACAATGAGAAAGCAGACATTGAGAAAAATGCCCATAATAAAGTTTTGCTAATAAAAGATATGACGGGGTAATAAATGTAATCTTTCCAGTGCTGCCCTTGCTGTTCCAGAAGCCATCCACTTCTTTAAAGTGCTCAATGATTAAAACAAACAAACAAACAAACAAACAAAATAAAGCAATACCAAAAAACCCTGCTGAGTAGTTTTGGTTGGTGCCCATGCCATTTTGTTTAGTTTAGTGCACTGAGGTTGTGCTCCTTGCACTGTGTTAGCAATTATCAAAGGGCTGGAAAGCTGGGCAGCAGGGGCTGGGATTTTTATTACCCATTCAAATTTGGCTACTGTGCAGGCATAGTTAGTGATTGCTTCTCTTCACAGGCCTGGAATAAGCAAGCTCACCCTCCGGCACTGCAATGGGAATCAGAAAGGTTTCATGTGTTTTCTCAGCATTTCCTCTGAACTTCCTTCAGGCCAGGCACTTTTCATTTTTACTTGACTCAGTTATGCCTCTTAACTGGACATATAAGCAGTTGATGCCATGCCTCTTGGAGCAGGAAAACAAGTCAGTGAGCCTAGGTAGAATTTAAATAGCTTTGCCAGCTTTTTTAGAAAGTGACCTCTAAAGGTCTGTCCTTTTGCTTTGCTGGTCAGGTGTGTGTGCATGTTGAATAGCTGCTCTTCAGCCCCAGCCCCATATTTGTTTGAGAGCAAAGAAGCACAGAGTAGGTGCTGTTTGTATCATTATCTCTGGCTTTCCCATTTGAACAGTTTGTTGTCTAGGAAAGAGAGAGGAAGAATGGCCTAGTCATTAGGGCATGACCACAGGACATTAAGGCTACGTCTAGACTGCAAATCAAGCACGTCAAAATCACTAATGAAGCCAGGATTTAAAGATCCCGTGCCTCATTAGCATAAACTTGGCTGCTGCTTTTTTTTCAAAAACGGAGTTTTTTTTTAGAAAAATACAGCAGTCTAGATGCGGATCTGTCGAAAATAAAGCCTTTTTCGACAGATCCTGTATTCCTCAAAAAATGAGGTTTACAGGATCTGTCGAAAAAGGCTTTAGTTTTGACAGATCCGTGTCTAGACTGCTGGGGGGTTTTTTTCGAAAAAAACTCCATTTCGAAAAAAAGTGGTGGCCATGTTTATGCTAATGAGGCAGGGGGATATTTAAATCCTGGCTTCATTAGCAATTTTGACGTGCCTAATCTACATCTCTCTACATAGTCTAGACACACCCTAAGAGACCAGGGCAAGTCATGAAAGCCCAGGTTCTCAACAGTTTTTAGGGTCCTAACTTCAATTTATTTCAGTGGACATTAGGGATTAAAGACCTTTGTTGATCTGTGCCTCATATCTGTAAAATGGGGAAACTAGTACTTTCCTACCTCATATGGGGGCTGTGAAGAAAATACCTAAATAAGGTTGTGAGGTGCTCAGCTACTCCAGTAACACGCCTCACAGAATTACCTAGGCTAGGCAAACAGAAGTAGAGACTAGGGATGTTAAATATCAGTTAATTGAATAGTCGATTAACCTCATGAATTCTTATTGGTTAGTCAACTATTCTATAGTCCCCGGGGGTGTGGCCGGCAGCCAGTGCACCCCAACCCCACTCCCAAGGAGCCTCCTGCCACTCCGCACTGCTGCCTCTGTATCAGAGGCATTAGCATGAGGTATCAGGTGGGAGCTGATCCGCAAGGAGAGCCAGTTTAAAAACCAGCTCCCCTTGTAGACCCGCTGCCTGTTGCCCTGCGCTGCTGCCTCTGATACAGAGGCAGCAGTGCAGGGTGGCAGCAACTCCTGTTCTGAAGGGACTGAGCTCCTGGACCCAGCATGAACTGGAACTGAGCTGTGCTGCCTGCCCGCCCGCCCGGTTCCTAATACATTTTAAATGCAGAGCCGCAGCAGGGATGTGTCCCGGACCCAGCATGAACCAGGACTGAGCCTGGGTGCTGGCCAGCCTGCTAAAAAAATTACTGGTGGTGGTGGTGGTGGGAAAATGCGTGTAGTCTATAGCATTAACCTATAAGCTTTTGCTTATCGGTTAATCGACTACACTGTTACATCCCTACTAGAGACAATATGGCAGAGTCCCTTGTAGCAGACGAGAGGCAGGACTGGGTTGCAAAGAATATAAAATGAGATTCTGTACTCTGCCTATTCTGCCTACTGGACACAACTGAAACCTTGCAATGCATTGAGGTTGGGTTCACCCTAGCTCCTAGACTAATGCATGTCTTTTTTTCATGAGGATGGAGTCCCTGGATCTATTGAAGTTGATGGCAAAACTCCCACTGATTCGAGGGGAGCCAGGATTTCTCCCAGATCCCCTTGAGTCATGGCCTGAACTAAACCTTCATGGAGGAGTCTGTTAGTTATGCTACAATACCATGACTCGTGCACCACAGTGAATGAACAATCAAATGTGACCATTTCCGAACATTTCATAGGCTAAAGTTTGTTTGCACAAGCTGGTGAATACAGGAAACATTCATAGAAATCAGTTAGCTCATGAATGATTTAGGTACAGGATAAAGGGCTAAATCCTCTCGATAATTTATTAGCAATGAGCTAATCCAACTGACTCTAGTCTTTATAGAATCCATTTTCAGCTGCATCGTGAGGTTATTATGATGGCTGCATCGCAGAGACACCTACAAACATATCAAATTCAGCCACTCCAATATGGTTTAAGGAGCTTTATTCTTAAATCAAAGCCAACCAATATAATGAATAGATTTTAAAATCGATTGGTATCTTCCTTTTACTTTCACAAGTGCAAGCTGTTCCAGGGTCAAAAACAGCTATTTGGAATGAGGATAGCGATAGCTGCACAATGCAGGGCTGCTGTCACGACAGAAACAAAACTAAATTGATGGTTTTTTGCACCCCCACTCCTCTTCATTACTGAAGATGACACTAAGGGTATGAATGGAAAGCCTGTGATTTAAAAAAAATGTTGTATCTTTCATATTTTTGTCATAGCTCCCATGTCATAGCTCCCATGTCTATGTAAAGCTAACACTGCTACATGGATTGACATTGGAAGATTAGAGCATCAAATCCTTTTCCAGAGGATACATTTAACTGGGAAGGTTTTGCTTTAAACTTAAGTACCCTATTGGGGATTCATTACCAAACCCCATCCGTTTCCATTTTCTTTTAGTGGGAGGAGAGATGAGTTTTGAATAATTAAAAGCCAACTCCTTTCTGTCTGTCTGCATGTCAACAGGAAAGCTAATGCTGTATCACAGATATGCCTGCTTACCCCGAGAATTGGGCTTTGTGTGGGCTCAGCTATGAAGACAGTCTGCTGACACTTCCAGGGTAACAGAGGTGACAGTAGATTGTCTTTCCAGGCAACTGGCAAGGGCCAAGAAAGAGGGATTCCTCGAGGTATCAATGTAAATTGCCATTAAATTGGGAAGAACAATTGTAAATGTTAAGCCAATGGGAGGGATTCTCTTGTTCTGCAAATTACACAGCTGTTGTTGTCTGTGTTTATCAGACTTGTAGTTATTTTAAGGGAAAATGTCTGAGCAGCAGTGCCTAGGTGGATGTTGCTGTGGGGGTCTTTGCCATCTGCTATGGGTAATACACAGGGACTTCCTTTTCTCTTGCTGAATTATTCTGTGGGATCTAAGACAAGCATTTGGAGATGCTACCAATTTTGAATTCAAAGCTCTCAATCTTTACCCAGGCAGAGAGCAGCCTGGACCTGGAGGACAGGCATATTCAGAGCACCTTACTGTTCTTTTCACATGTAGTATCATGTGCAACTCTGGTCAGTGTATGCTCTGTGCCCAATCTACAGAGGAGATCTCTGTTGCAGCCACAGTTGCAATGGTTAGCTCTTTAGCTCCAGCTGTAAAGATAAACATCTTTAGTTGTGATGGCTCAATTGTGATGGGTCAGTGCTAGCCAGTGCAGGGCTGTCCCTAAAGATACGCAAAACCCACAGTGGTGTGGGGCACCATGAAATGTGGGATTCCAACAGAACCATCCTATCCATAGGACAATTTGGGGTGGCTGCCTCAGGCCCAATGCTTTGGGGAGCCCTGAGGTGGTAGCCTCAACTATTCTCTGGATGGGCCTGGTGCTGGACAGCAGCAGGGGTTGCCCCCTCAGCCCCACATTCAATATGGCAATGGGAGCTGGAGCAGCCTGGCAGACTGCTCTGCTCTGCCCCACCACCTTCTCCCAGCCCACTGTCCTCCACCTCTGCATGGCAGAAGGAAGCAGAGTGCCCTGGCCCAAGGGTGCTCTGCTTCTCGCTATTGAGGAGAAGTGGGCCACAGTGGTCTGGGAGAGGGTGGCAGGGCAGAGAGGAGCAGGCTGCTGGCCTGCTCCAGCTTCACTGCTGTATTGAATGTGGGGCCGAAGGGGCGACCCCTGCTGCTGGCCAGCACCAGGCCCTCTCTAAAACTCTGCGCTACCCCAGGCTATGTCTACGCTACGGGGCTTTATCAGAGGAAGGTATGCAATTTGCGCTCCGCAATTTGCATACCTTTTTCTGATAGTTTTTTTGGAAGACGCTTTTCCAAAATTTGGCCTGTCTACACTGGACCAAATTAGGGGAAAAAAACCCCTCTTTTGGAAGAGTCCTTCTCCCTTGTGGGAGGAGGAAGACAGGGTTTCCGAAAGAGCATGGCTGCTCTTCTGAAAAAAAATAAAAGCGGAAAGAGCATTCCCTGGATGCGGCAGAGTTTTTCCGGGATACCAGAGGTATCCCGGAAAAACCTCATAGTCTAGATAGCCTCAGATAGATTCAACCCTGAAATCCTTTTCACTTTAAAGGGAAGTGGGCCAGAGGTCTGCATATTTCCTTCAGTTAATTAAAAAAAAACATACTAAAGCTTTGAAGTAATTTATGAGCATTTATTCATTTTGCCCCAGAGTGGTCTCTGTGGAAATGCAAAGTTTAGCTACTGTATGATTCTCTCTGCATTGACTAGAAAAAGCAAGAGCAAGTAGATTTTGTTAAATTAATTATCAACATTGATTTTACCATGAGATGATGCCTTCAGTAACTTTGAAGAATCTTGAGTAGTCAGGCCTGCAAAAATTGATCTACTGGTTTCTGTAGTATAGAATTTCTAGGCTTCCTTCCCCCAATATACATTTTAAATGTTAATTTGCAGGCTCAAAAGGAATTGGGTGATTTATCATTATATTTTCCTCCTGAGACATAGCTATATGTCTCCTCATTAATTGATTTTCATATTTAGATTCAGTTGTAGGAAAAGTAATTTACGGAATCTGAGTTAAAATTAATGGCTGACAACAGGCTGAAACTTTAGATGAAACATCATTAGGTTATCAAAGGCTACCAAACTTTCTCCCTCTCTCTAGCAGCTCTAATTTTCTTGATCCATTATAAATCAATGTATTGAAAAATAGCTGCTAAGCTATGAAACTGCACTTCTCTAGGAAGCTTTGTTTGCACAATGGAGGCTAAAGCTGGGTGGATAGGGGTGAGAAAGTGTTTGCAAACATTCATTTGAATTCACTTCCCCTTAGAGATTCAAGTGAAATTCACTCCTCAGAAGGCCATCACATTGGGGGTCTTTGGTGATATTCAAATGAGTGCACTGGTCTTGGATTCTCTATGCAGGAGTGAAAGTTACTCCAAAAGAGAAAGTATGAGGGTACAGCCTCTCTCCGACTTACGATCCGGTTACGGACCAAGCAATTGGTTGTAAGTCGGTTAGTTCGTAAGTTGGACCCCATAGAGTTACACATGACTGTGCTGTTCATAAGCGCGGATTGCGTTTGTAACTCGGGGTCCGCCATTTATGACAGCTTTGGTCGTAACTGCGAACAGTTGTAAGTCAACCGTTCGCAGCTCGGGGACTGGCTGTATGTCTACAGAGTTTTTTTGGAAAAACCTCAGTTTTTCCGAAAAAACTTCAATTACTTCCACACTGCAATCGCATTCTTTCAAAAGAAAATCAAAAGAACAGAGGGGTTTTTCCGACATTGGTAAACCTCTTTCTACGAGGAAAAAGCCTTTTTCTGAAAGAACTGTTTCAAAAAAAGGAGTGTGTGGACGGGGAAAAGGGAGTTCTTTCGAAAGAACAGGAAAGAGGAAAAAGCACAGGTGCCCTGGTGGCCTTCCGCCCATAGTAATCACAGCTTACATGCGAGATAGCCTCCATTCAGTCTGGACTCTATCTTTCGAAAAAGCAGATTGCTTTTTCGATGTGTTTTGGCAGTGTAGACACTCTCTTTTGGAAGAAGTTTTTTCAGAAGATCTCTTCCAGAAAAGCTTCTTCTGAAAGAAGCCTGTAGTCTAGACATAGCCTCAGTGTATGTTCTTTGCAACCCAATTCTGCCTCTCTTCTGCTACAAGGGACTCCGCCCGTATTGTCTCTACTTCTGTCACCCCGAGGCTCTGCGCAGGAGGTGGCTTGCAAAGAAGTGCACACTGTGGAGGGGACGGGAGGGGGCCCCTGGCTGTTCCCACAGCAGTATGTGCACTTTTCCGCAAATGGCCTCCAGCACAGTCTCGGGGATTTTCTCCTCTCCCCGCCCTACGCAGGAAGCCAGCACTAGTGCGCTAATCTTGTGGGGTGGGGAGGTTAGGGTTCCAGGCTGGAGCTCCAGGCACATGGCGGCCCCAGCATGCCTGGCCCAAGTGACTGGAGGTGATAGTTCTCAGAGCGTCGGGGCCCCCAGCACAGTGAGAAGCCTGCTGCTGCTGCCCCTGCCATCCCTTGGCTCAGCCCCAGCCTTCCTCTGGCATTCGGAGGGGATTGAGAGGCAGGAGGGCAGGCTGAGGCTGGCTGAGGCTGGGGGAGCAGGGAAGGGAGGCCGAGAGGCTGGGAAGGGAGATGGGGGCCGGGGAGGAGATCAGGGCTGGCTGCAACCGGGGAGCGGGATGGGGGGATGAGAGGCTGGGGGAAGAATGGGGGTGAGAGGCCAGGGAGGGGGATGGAGGTGGGGGGAAGGCCACAGCTGTCTGCAGCTGGGCGGGGCCAAGAGGCCAGGTCTTTGGCTGGGGGGTGACAAGAGGCTGGAGCTGGCCTCCCCTCCCCAATGGCTGGGTCTGGTGCATCCCCTGGCCCTCCGCTCCCTGGTGGCCAGGGGTGGGGTGGGGGGCGAGAGCTTGGGGCAGGCACAGCCATCTGGAGGAAAGCTGGACTTGCTTACCCCCAAAGACAGGGGGTTGATGAGTGTAGAGAGCAGAGGCACCACCCCCTAATGATACCATATATAGGGGGTGTTTCACTCTAGGGGGTGCCAGAGTACTACTCATTGTATTCACAGGTTGTTGGTTTGAGTAGTGAGTCATTAAGTACCGTAAGTATCACTAATTGCCCTCATTAGCACATGTAGAACTATAAACAGTTTCACACTTCATCTTCCTAACTTCACATTCATGTATGATACTTGCACAAAAATAGGATATACATAGTCAGCAGGTTGTAATATTAAAATTAATGTTACATGAACAGTTTTGCATACAGCATTTGCAAGTTATGCATATTCATATACATAAGCCAATTTTCATAAAACAGAGGGAGGCATGAAACCTCCATTCAGTCATGGGCCTGCCACTGTATTAGCAAATATTTGGTGCAGCAAGCATAAAAAATTGTTTATGAGCAACCTATCACCTGAGACAGATATATCAAGAGATAAGGAGTGTATCTCACCTCCAGCAGAGGCTGCATGAACTCTGGCAGATTTTTCATGAAGTTGGATAGTGGTGGGAGAAGATGTGCTTCCCTGTAGCCCTACCTTGAACCTCCCATGCCTGCCCTGGTCTACCCCTTCTCAGTAAGACAGAGTGGCCTCCCTGAAGATGATGCCATTGTTAGGTGACTCCCAACCGCATCAGGTACAGGGGAAGTCTCTTTGGAGGGAACTACAAATGGATTGTTGGTTTGGGTGGCACTTACATCATAGGTGTGGAGCAGATACTTAGGAGATGACTTATGCAAATACCTTGACTATTTACTGCTTTCCATTGCTTGAAACCGGAGTGAAGCTACAAGGTTTTCCGAAGCCACCATTTTCTCAGACAGCTACTTTCCAAAACTTTCCAAATTTTTTCTGGCAGCAAATTCCCAACGTCCTTCTGGTACTTGGGCAAAAAGCATGGTGCCCTATGACATTTAGTTCTGCAGCAGTCACTCTTCCCTATATGTAACTTTAGCAAGTCTCATGGGAAGAAGTCAGTTCTTAGACAAGCATAAGGAAAAATCCATCACTTTTACAGCAGGAGGGCCTGATCTAGCTGTCGTCCTAATTCATGGAATGACTTTGGAGCTGGCTTGATCCAGCCCATAACTAAAAAATATACTTGTACCAAAATGTTCCAGATACAGGCATTGAGCCTGATCCTTCAGCCCTTCTTTATCCTTAGATGTCAATGGGGCAGTTCAGGCCTGGCCCTTAACTTGCCTTAGTCTGCTCTGAGATAGGATCTACCCTCTGATAAATGGGGTGATAGTTTCACTGTCACTTCTGTTTTTTCATGCTGCTGAAAGATTTGTGTTACCTCCTGAAATATGACAGTGGTGTGGAGAGAACCCAGCAGCTAACCTCTCCAAGCAACCAAGCATTAGAGGAAGGCTAACTTCCATCTTTGCCAGCAGTGCATGAACATATTTTTCAGAGATGTGCAGAAAGCCCTAAACTCCCACTGAAATGAGAACAAGTTTGGGCCTGCAAGCAGTGCTAAATAATTGAAACCAAAGAGATTTGCACTGAAACTGAAGGCAGAACTTGAAATAAGTTCAGCTGCCTGCAGCATCCAGCAAGCAAAATACAGGCTAAAACGTCCATCTGGGGAAAAGTTCCCTCTTCTGCTAGATAACAAAGTTGCTTTTGACTGCAAGTCAGAAGATTCCTGTGGGAGACTTCACAGGAACTCTTAGGCCAAGATTTCAAAACCAGGCATTTAACTCATGCCCAAATTTAACAGCAAGTGAAATACATACACAAAGTATGCAGTGCACATGCAGAATGGATAATGGCTTATGCTTTTCAAGCATGCAGCTATCAGTTTGACATCTGTTTGCATATGCATAACCCTTCAGATGCAGTGAGCTCTGTTTTCCTGCAAATGTCTTAGGCATCAAAAATCAGAACTTTTTTAAAGTTGTGACAGGGCACAAGTTACAATGTTGTTTGCAGAGTAATCACAAGCTTTAACTGTTAAATGCTGGAAACTTGGTGAGATCACATGCTCATGTTGATTACTGAGAAAATGCACTGAATAAGTGCTTGCTTGGTGTCGTTATTCAGTCAGGTTTCGTTCTCTGTCAGGATTCGGGGTTGTCCCGATGAATTTCCTGACAGGTCTTCTACTCCCTCAATGATGATAAACTTTCGGCTGCGTGCGTGTGTGCTTCCTTGTCTAATGCATTAACCCTGTGCACTTGGGTTAACACGACAGACTCGCAGAGAGCCCCCAGAGACCACAAATCAGGTTAGGATTAAAATCACCTGAGTAGGTTTATTGCCAAGTGAAATACACTAATAGTTGTCAGCTGACAGACTCACAGCTGCACCACTACACCTCATGTAAACTGTGACAATGTGCTAACACCTGTTAAGTGCCATAGCACCCCCCCATGGTCAGCTGATGACCACCCTTTGCGGTGCCCTTTTATAGACACGTACAAACAAATTATATCACTTCTGATGTACCAGGTTGCCATCCTCTGTTACCTAGTTACCACCCTTTACCTCGCAAAAGGGGGGCATATCCTTCATGCTATCAACTCATTATCTATCATGCTGTCAACTTCAACCTGGTCCTGAACCTAGGACAGTATGTACATTATTTATGGGGAGGAGGTTGGTACCAAGACATTTCTTATTGAGATGTTCTGCTACTCCCCTCTGGCTTACAGCCTGTATTTGATCCTTGTATCTGGTGCCTACCTATGTTCTTCCATGCTTGAACTACCTTACACAATCACACAATTATCAATAGGGCCTCTTTCCTGGCTTCTGTGTTACTGAACCAAAGCCTTGCTCACTAGATTCCAGGCTTGTTGCTGTTTATATGTTACAGGCCTTTATTCAGGCCTGCTGACTCTATGTTACCTACCCTCAACTTACTACATTTGGGACAGGTTTGGGATGGGTTGAGAGGTCCTTCTCTGGAAGAACATCAGCAGCACTGAGGACCTAAACATGTCTCCCAGTGCATCTACGACAAGTGGATACAATCATACAGTATAGCATTTGAAAGTTCTTTGCATCTGCAGAGCACTGCATTAACTAGTTAACATTAACTAAGTCACTGTCACAATATTCCTGTAAGGTGAGTTAATATGAAATGTTTTCATAGATGTAAAAACCAAGACAGAGAAGTGGAGGGATTATCCTAAAGTCACAAAGTTAGCAGCAGTTCTGGGACTGGCCCCCAGAATCACTTCCCTTCAATGCTCATCACTCCAGAAGAGGGAAGGCCAGACATGCTGGTAATGGTGCATTATAAATCAGGCAGGTAGACACCCCTGTTTCAAACTGTACATGTCAACAAATCTCGCTCTCTGGGGAGCTACAATGTGAATTCCAGCATAGAGAATGACTATCTCATTAATTTTATTCTGTTAAATTGGGGACACATGAGATTAGTGACATAGAAATGTAGACATGCAATGAGATAACCTTGGCTGACTGAATTGTCCAAACTTGAGACTGAAGGCTATCCATCTTCCTGGCCATTTATCCCATGACCTGTCACCTGGCAAATAGCTTCTGGCCATCTGTGCTGCATCCAGCTGAGAGCTCATTATATAGCAGCATTTGATCTTGATACATAGAGGGAGTGTGTTCATACTATTAGTGTCATACTAATAACAATTAAATATCCACAGATGGTTATGCCTGACCTTGAAGGGCTGCTAACTCCACTGCCACAATACTGCAGCAAACCCAAAGCACCATAGCATTTGACCCTTAAAAAGGGTCCCCCTGCCTCACTCAGGCAAATAGCAGGAAGACATGTTCTCCATTGCTTTTTTCTATTATTACTAGGGAATCCAGATCTGAACAGAATCTTCCAGCCCTCATCCTCATTGACACAAAGGTTCTTTTGCAGTGCCTCTGCAAGATAAAAGGGCCTTAACATCAATGCAAGTGTAATTCACGCCCGCTTTATAGCTCCTTTACACTGCCAGCCTGTTGTAAAGAGACCTTACTCTAAAAAGCACTTGCTCTTTCTTCTTTATAACAAGCCTCTTCCTTCCTGACTGGTGCAGTGCTATAGCAGTTGGGGAAAAAATTGTGAAAGACTCTGAAATTGTGAAAGCGGTTCTGAATTTAGGTAACAACCTGTATGTAACATGCAAAACTGACAATGAGAGGTGAATACGGCCCAGACTGTCTGACTAGGGCACTGGTGGATGCAATATGGGGCTGAGGTCTTTTACCGCCCACAGGGTGAGTGAGAGAAAGGCAGACTCTTTGAACCTCAGACTATCAGTGTGGCCAGTCACTGGTACAGCCTCAGCAGCTCACACCCAATGCTAGATGTCATGATTTACATCAGTTCAGTTCTGAATGTGCTGGAAATGAGGGTAAGCTGATCACTGCAAACTGCAGCTTAGTCTATCTAGGGTAACAGTGTGCAATGGTGCCATGACAGCTGAAATCAGTGCAAAGCCACAATACAGACTTTCTGCCTGAATCCAAAGCAGGGAGAATGTGATCACAATCTTAACCTTGGGTAGGTTTGTTCATAGATTCATAGAATTATAGAGCTGGAAGAGACGTCAGGAGGTCATCAAGTCCAGCTCCTTGCACTAGGCAGGACCAATTCTTTTATTTACTAAAAGCATTTTCACTAAGGGTATGTCTACACTGCAGTGTTTTTCCAGAAAAACAGCCGTTTTTCTGGAAAAACAATACTTACTTCCACACTGCTATCACGTTCTGTGACCAAAAAGTCAAAAGAATGGAGGGGTTTTTCTGACGGCGGTAAACCTCTTTCTATGAGGAAGAATGCCTTTTCTGAAAAAACTTTTTCAGAAAAAGGCGTGTGTGCAGGCAGAAAAGAGAGCTCTGTCAAAAAAAGAGGCCTGCAGGAAATAACACAGGAGGCCACTCCATCCAAACTCATCACAACTCTATAGTTCCTGTCTCCTGCCAGCTCTTAAAGCTGCAGGCACCTGGGACAAGCCTTGTGGCAGGAGGCTGGCCCAGACAGCTGCACCAGACCCTGCGGCTCTCATTACCACCCAAATTTGGACCCATGGCCCAGCCACAAGCCCCCCGAAATCCCCCTGGTCCTCACAGGGAGCACCACCAGGGCTCCCAGGAACCAGCAAGGGGCACCAAAAGGCATGTGCTGTCATGGTCTGGGGTGGAGATCCTAGCCCTCCTGGAGGTATGGAGTGAGGAGGAGACTCTGCAGGATCTCCGCTCCCAGAGGCACAATGCAGACTTGATGGCTGAGGCTCTGGCCATGAGAAGTCACCACCCTCGGACCTTGGAACAAGTCAGGAGTAAGGTAAAGGAGCTCCGACAGGGCTACGCCAGGGCAAGAGAGCACAGCTTTCGCTCCAGGGCCCCACTCCTGCCCCTACTACCAGGAGCGCCACCAAATCCTGGGGGGTGGTGCAACCCCTTCCCCACCCATGGTGGTGCACTCGGGGCTAGAGATGCCCATTGTTGCCTGGCCGGGGCTCCCTGTCGAGCAGGAAAGGAGGAGGATGAGGACAAGATGCAGGAGGGGGAGGATACAGCCATCACAGTCACCCTCACCCGGGAGCTGGTACCTTGGATATCTCCCAGACATCCTCTGAGGGTGGGGACAAATCATCAGGTGAGTGCTCTCAGTTTTTCACACACACAGGGTGGGCGAGGTGGGCACAGAGGGAATGGGGTGCGATCCTCGCTCAGCCTACTCGGCCTGGACATTGTGCTGCAGGCTGTGCATGTGGAAGCACATGCAGCGCCACTCTGTGCCACGTGGCCTCAGGAGGCAGCCCTAGAGCACCCTTGGCCTCCTGCTCACAGGCTGTGGGGAGGCCACACACACGTCTGACCCCTGGAGGGGATGCCCTCCTACCACTAGCCACCGCCGGAAGTGGGCTGGGCACAAGGGCACATGCACGGCCACACACAGATCGAGGAGTGCTGCACATGGCACATGGGTATGCCTGCATGCGTGAGGCACCACCCGTTTCTATGAACTGCGCTGCCAGGTGCAGGTGTGTGTGCAGCCCCCACAGAAGGCCAGGCTTCTCCAGGCCCCTCTCCTGGCCATGGGATCCCAGTGTGGATGGACACTTCCCTTACCTGCTTGTCTGTGGGACGGGGTAGGGGGAGTGGTAAGCATAGTCCCCTGGGCACCTCGGGACCCCTGTGAGGCAGGGCCCACTGTGCAGGCCACACTTGGCCTTGCTCCCGGGACATCCCCATCCTCTGGCCTGAGGACTGTTGCTCACAGCTCACAGAGGAGGGCATGGCCTCAGGGACAGTGTCTGCATGGATGACTGACGGCCTGTCCCTCTTTATTCTCCACAGCTGGACCAGCTGTTGCTGAGGGACGATCACCACCAGCC
Source organism: Rafetus swinhoei (assembly GCA_019425775.1). NCBI lineage: Eukaryota > Metazoa > Chordata > Testudines > Trionychidae > Rafetus > Rafetus swinhoei. The sequence continues at coordinate 9,151,343 of CM033438.1, forward strand.
AAGGAAGCCGCCTGAACCCAGGGAGCCACAGGTGCTGGGGGGTCCAGGAGGACCTCATGAGACAGCACATGGTTGTCCTCCAGGACATACAGCAAACTCTGGAACAGAAGGTCCGGGATGACGCCCAGTGGCGGACCCAAATGTGGGCGCAGCTTGTGCAGCAGGGTGAAAACATGTGTGCCACCATCCGAGAAATGATGGCACACACGGCTCCTGTCCCTGCTCCTGCTCCCTCAGCCTCCCTGCCCCCCTGCCATGCCTATGCCCCCGCCTCACCCCCCCCCCGCTATGCCTGAACCCACTCCAGCCCTCCCTGCCATTCCTGATACCTCTCAAGCCCCCCGTCCTGCCCATCCTCCTGATGTCCCTGACCCCAGCTACTCCCGAGGTCGCCGAAGTCCACGGACCTCAGGTGGCACTTCCAACCGCACCACGCGCTACTCCCAGCTTTGAACCCTCCTCCTCCATCCCCATATCCAGGTTCTCAGCCCCCCTCCTCTCTCCCATGATCCAGGTTCTGAGCCCCCTTCCTCCCCAGTTACTTTTATTATGAAAAAAAAAATCACAGTTCTTTGTTTTCAACACAAAACTGGTGTCTTTATTGACTCTACAAAGAAGGGGGAAAGGGGAGGGTTGCTGTGGGAAAAGCATAGGGGGGGTAAGGCACAGGCCCCTAGTGGGGAGGCCCTGGGGAGAGTTATTGGAGTCCTTAAGAGAAACTCTTCCTTAGGGCCTCCCGGATCTGCACCTCCACCTGATGGGCCTGGAAGATGGCAGCTGTGCATGGCTGCTCAAAGGCCCTCCCTTCCCAGTCAGCCTCTGCCCCCAACCCCAGTAGGAAGGCCTCCTTCTTCCTCGCCATAATGTTGTGGAGAACACAACAGGTCAACATCAGCTCAGGGATGTTGTGCTTCCCCACATACAGGCGGGTTAGGAGGCACCTGAACCGCACCTCCAGGCACCCAAAGGCACATTCCACCTGCATTCGGGCGTGACTGAGGTGGGCATTGAATTGGTCCCTGCTGGGGTCCAGGTGGGCAATGTAAGGCTTAATTGATGGCATGAGGGGGTATGCCATGATGACATGAGGGGGTATGCCACGTCCCCCATGTTTCACAGTGACATCTGCACATCCCCAACCCAAATGTCACACTGGGGGAAGAATGTGCCAGCCTCCAGCTTCTGGCAGAGGCTAGAATTTCTGAAAATGTGGGCATCATGTGCTCTGCCTGACCACCGGACAAAAATGTCAGTGAACTGTCCATAGTGGTTGACCATGGACTGCAGCACCATGGAGAAATAGCTCTTTTGGTTGATGTATTGGGCAGCTCGATGATGTGGTGCGCAGATGGGAACGTGGATTCCCTTCGCAGTTGGGGAAGCCCCGTGCAGCAAATCGGCCATAATGAGGTCCAGGTCTCCCAGGCAGATGACGCTGTGCAGTTGGACAGAGTTGATGGTCCTCACCACCTGCAGAAGGAGATAAAGAAACACACAAAGAGAATCAGAGGAAGTGCTTGAGCCCTTGGGAGGTGCCCGCCCCTCTTCCCTTCCCCCTCAAACACCCTAGGAGCCACTGCTATGATCCCCCTTCCCCTCCCGCAGGGCTGTGTGAGGGTGGGATGGCACAACCCCCTTGGGAAGGGGCTTCCACCTCCACCCCCAGGACAACCCCTGCACCCAACCCCTCTTTCCCTAGGGTCCCCCTTTCCAGAACTCCCCCCCTCCAGGGACTGCAGCCCAAGGGTGCCTTTCCTACATGAGGAGGGTCCCGATGGTGGACTTCCCCACACCGAACTGGTTGCCCATTGACCAGTAGCTGTCTGGGGGTGGCGAGCTTCCAGCCAGCGATGGCGACCTGCTTCTCCAGGGGGATGGCAGGTTGCATCTGGGTATCACGTCAACGGAGGGCAGGGGCAAGCCAGGCAGGCACACAGCTCCTTAAAGGTGGCCTTCCTCATGCAAAAGTTGTTGAGCCACTGCTGGTCTTCCCACCACTCCATGATCAGCCGGTTCCACCAGTCGGAACTGGTGTTCAGCTTCCAGAAGCGTCTCTCTACTGTAGGGTGCAGTTGAAAGGGCCTTGTTCCCGCACACAGCGAGAGGGTCTCAATGATGAGCTCAGAGTCAAGCTCCTGCAGGGCCATGAAGGCAGCCTGCACAAAGTGCTGCAGAAGCTGCAGTACATTAGTGTGGGGCCATCACATGCTCAGAGGCACTTCCAGCTCCATGGCAAGGAGTGTGCTGTGGTGTCCAAAAGCTGGGCAACCAGAGCACGCACTGCAAATGCTTTGCTGTTCCTCAGAGGGGTAGACAAGCAAGCAGCAGAAGTTGAGAAACTGTTGTCCAGGAGGTCCCTTTAAGCATGCGTCTCAGATAGCCTTAGGCAACAGCACCCAGAAGCAACTGCTGACCTAATGCCCTGCCTGAACTGGTTCCGGGTGGCCTTAAATGCGAGATAGTGTCCAATCAGCGTGAACACTATCTTTCAAAAAAGCACATTGCTTTTTCATCGGGCTTTTGCGGTATAGACACTCTCTTTCAAAATAAGCTTTTCTGAAAGATCTCTTCCGGAAAAGCTAATTCCATAAGAACCTTGCAGTCTAGATGCAGCCTAAATCTTGTAAAATAAGCAAATAAATAAATAAATTGCCTATCTATGAATTATATTTTACTTTAAGGCTGTTTTAATATTGACTGAAAAAGCCAATTCCTTCCTCATCTCTCTCCAGTGGCTCCAGATGCAGTTAATTTTTTTTTATAAATTAACTTGCACAATGTCACACTACATTACTCCACCTTGGAGTATGTTTATTCTGATCTTTGTGTGGCTGACAAATGGAATGATGTTTGGACTTTCTCTGGGGATATTTTTTTTTTATAATGTAACTTATTAAAATACAGGTGACTGCAGAAGAAATAGCACTTTTTCAGTGGGGCCTGGGTTATCCAATGAAACTCAGAAAATGAATAATGGTTTATGGCAAAACTGATAATGCAGCAGCTATTATATTGACTGGTTCTGTGGCTTTATTTAATCACTGTAAATTGCTATATGAGATGCCATTTTCCATTCTATACAAAAAGGTGAACATTTTTAAGACTTATATGGCCTCCGTGAATCTATAATGGTCCTCACTCACGGTTTTGTTGGGAAGCATTGTCTACTGGTCAAGGCTGCAACCTGTGGCTGACATGTACAGGAGGTTGGTAAAGGAGCCAGGGCCCTGCCACTCCACTGGACTTTGACCCAGGGTCCTTTGGGCTAGGAGTGGTCTGGCAACTGAGGGTATGTCTACGCTGCAGCTTTTTCCTGGAATAATGGCTGATATTCCGAAAAAACAATACTTGCGCCCACACTGCTATTGCACTCTGTCAACACAGGGACCCTCACTAGCATTAATAAATCCATCCTCACAGCAACAGCTCTGAGGCAGGAACCTTTATCCCCCTTTCACAAAGGGCAGAGTGAGGCACAGGGGAGATCAAGGGTCTGATTTATAACAGTATTTAGCAACCTAAAGATTCAGATAGTCACCTAGTGGGATGTGGAATTGGATTTGGATGCCTAGGCACTTTTGAAAATCCCATCAGGTGCTTATCTGCATCTTTATAGGGGTACGTCCACACCGCACGCTTATTTCAGAATAAGCTGTTCTGGAAGAAATACTCTGAAATAGCTTATTTCAAAATAGCACGTCTACACAGTAAATGCCTATAGAAATAGCACTGAGCTATTTTTTGAGCTATCTTTCAAAAAAAGCCTGCCATTTTCCACAGACCCTTGTCTAGACTGCGGTTTTACTTTCGAAATGGTGCTTGTTCGAAAGAGCGCCCTTACGTGATTATACAAATTAAGAGTGGGATATTTAAATCCCCACTTCATTTGCAATTTTGAAGTGTCTAATTTACATCCCTCTGTTGAAAGAGGGATGTAGTCTAGACACAGCCTGAGACCCCCCGAAAACGGCAGATTCAGGTAAAGATGAAACCAGTCAAGCAGGTTTATTGCCAAATACCATGCATTAACAGTTGTTAGCAGAAAATTTCAACGGTAAGCCACTGTGCATTCTGCAAGCGTTGGCAATGACACCCGCCTATACAAGTGCCTATCGCATCCCCCCAAGGTCGGTTGGTGCTCGCCATTAACGGTGCCTGTTTATAGACATGTAAAAACAAGTTATACCACCTTTTTCTTATCAGGTTGCCACCCTTTGTTACCTAGTTACCACCCTTCACCTTGTAGAAAGGGGTTCTACTTACTATCCTTCATGCTGTCAACTTCGACCCGATCCTGAACCTAGGTCAGTATGTATATTAGTTTTTGGGGAGTTGGTTGGTACCAAGTTGTTTCTTATTGAGATATTTCTGCTACTCCCCTCTAGCTTACAATCTGTACCCATTGCCTTCCTATGTTCTTCCATGCTCGATATAACTTACACAATCAGACATTTATCAATAGGGTCTCTTTCTTGGCTGCCATGTTACTGAACCAAAGCCTTGCTCACTAGATTCCAGGCCTGTTGCTGTTTTTATGTTACAGGCCTTTATTCAGGCCTGCTGACTCCATGTTACTGACCCTCAGTTTACTAAAGGGGGTTGCTCCTGATGTGTGAAAGGAAAGAGGGTGCGGCTCAGGGACCTCCCAAGGGCTCTGGTAATCCTGTGATTCTGTTTGCTTGTCTCCTTCTACAAGTGGTAAGGGCCATCAACACCGTCCTGCTGCACAGGGTCATTAACCTGAGCGATGTTGACTCCATTATTGCCAGCTTTGCCGCCATGGACTTCCCCAACTGTGGGGGAGAGGGCAAGTGACAGCACCCACATCCCCATCCAGGCCCCCGGCCATCGGGCATCTGTATACATCAATAGGAAGGGGTACTTTTCGATGGTCCTGCTGGCCATCACGGACCACTGTGGCCAATTCATCAACATTTATGTCAGGTGGTGGGGAAGGCACATGACGCCCACATCTTCCACAACTCCAGCGCCTTCCAGAAGCTGCACACCAGGACTTTCATGGGGGACATGACCTACTTTTTGTTGCCCTAATGAAGCCCTATACCTTGACCACACCAAGGAATGCTTCAATACCAGGCTCAGCAGGGCCCACATGGTGGTGGAGGGTGCCTTCAGGCATCTGAGGGAGAAATTCTGAAGGACCATCCCTCAGGTGGGTGGTCATATGTTGTGTCCTTCACAATCTACATGAAAGAAAGGGGGAGATGTTCCTGCCAGGGTCGGGGACAGAGGATAGCTGGCTTGGCAGGGCTTTTGAGCAGTCATGCACGGCTGCTATTCGGCAGGCCCACCAGAGGGCTGTGTGCATCTGGGAGGCCCCGAGGGAGAGTTTCACAGAAGGACCCCAAAGACACTCTCCCCTGGGCCTCCCCACTAGGGTTCTGTGCATTGCCCTTCTGTGCCTTTCCTCTCACACCCCTTCCTTCCTCACCCTTCCCCTGCAGAGACAATACAACACTTTTTGTTTTGGAAAAAATAAACTCTTTTTTTAAATTTGGGGTGGAAATAACTGGTGAGGGACCCGGGAAAAGAATCTGGGAGAGGGGAGAAGAAAGGGGGACGAGCGGGGAGAGACTCAGGCTGAGAGTGGTACCTGGCTCTGGTGATCCCACCGCCTCAGATGCGGGGACTTTGGTGGCCAAAGTGGGGACTAGGGGAAGGGGCAGGAGCTGGGGCAGGCACCATGCCAGCAATGAGCGCTTGTATAGCCGCACAGATGGTGGGGCCGTTCTCCAGCATCTCCTGCCAGGTCTCTTGCCACAGCTGGATGTCCTCCTCCAGTCTCTGGTCCAGGGTGTGCTGAAGGGCTTGCAGTGTGGAGATGTGGTCCCACTGGAATTCCTCCTGGGTTGCGCCGGCAGGTCACTTGGGGTCACAAGGCTGCCCCAGATGCCGTCAAAAGCCCCTCTCTCACAGCTATGGAGAACAGAGAGATGGGCAGTCATCCCTGGAGACACTGTGCCTGAAGCCTTGTCCTTATCTGTGAGACGAGACTGACTGTTCTCAGGTCAGACAAAGATGATTGCTTGGAGCAAGGCCATTTGTGGTCTAGAAAGCGGGCCCTTACCTGCAGCCTCACTACCTGCAAGTTCTGGGGACAAGCAGGCATGGGAAGGTGCTGGTTAGACTGGGCTCCTGCTGGGCTTCCCTCTGTGCCATGCACACACCAGGTTTGGCACTGGTGACATCCCATGGGGATAAGACTTGTATCCCTGCCTGCTGGAGGAGAGGGGGCAGGGTGTGTGTGAGCAGCTGATACTCTTGTATCCCCAGGAGTAGGCTCTGCCCCAAGTGTGCAGACATGTCTGTGTGCCGTATGCGGGACCCCTGAGTGTGTGTGTGTGTGTGTCTCCATGTCCCCAGCCTCCTTCCAGTGGTGGCTTGTGGTAGGATGATGTCCCACCCTGGTATCAGGAGAGTGGCAGGCCTCCCCAGAGTCTGTGAGCAATAGCATAAGGGTCTTCTGGTGCAGCCTCCTGGGGCTGTGTGCCCCAGACTGGTACTCCATGTTCACCCATGTGCACAGGCATGATCCCCAGGCCACGAAGGCTGAGCAAGTAGTGCGCTCCAGCCCCTCGCTACCCACCACCTCCACCCTGTGTGTGTAGAGAAAGTAATGGCACTCACCTGATGGGCCTTCCCCAGCCTTGGATGATGCCTGGGAGACATCCAGGGCGTGGGGTACCAGCTCCACGGAGAGCATGGTGATAGTTTTGTCCTCGTCCGGCTCCTCTTCTTCCTCCTCCTCCTCCTTCACTGTGTTTCTGTCCCCCAGGAGGGTGACAATGGACGTCTCCAGCCCTGAGTCCACAATGACAGAAGGGTAAGGGACTGACCTCCCTCCCCCCCAGGATGTGGTGGAGCTGGGCATAATATGGGCAGGCCTGTGGTACCACCCTAGAGGGGAAGCTGCACTCCCTGGCCTTGGCATAGGCCTGCCTGAGCTCTTTAACCTTCATCCTCAGCTGCTCATGGATGCAGATGTGGCCCTTTGTGCCCGGGCTCTTGGCCATGCAGCCATAGATGTCAGCATTCCTGCATCTGCTGCAGAGATCCTAGAGGTTTGCCTCCTTGCCCCCGCATGCGCCTCTTTCACTGCCTGGGCAGAGTCCTGGGAGCTGGCTGACTGCTCCTTGGGAGCAGTGGAGGGCTCAGTGGGAGCAACAGAGTCACTCATCTTGGCCCAATGTGAAGCAGTGGCAGCTGCTGGGTGGCTTAGGGCTGTCAAGGCCTGCTGCGTGCCCTGAGCCCTTTCCCTCCTGCCTGCAGCTTTAAGGGCTGCAGGGGAAGGGAAGCTATAGAGTTTTGATGGGTGTGGACAGAGGGGCCAGAAGGGCACCTGTGGGATTTCCTGGAGGCCCCTTCTTTCAAAATAACTCCAGCTGCCCTGACTACACACACTCTATTCCAAAATAGTTATTTAGGAAGAGGCGTTATTCCTCGTGGAATGAGGTTTACAGATTTTGGAATAAGCTGCCCATTTTTTTTAAATTATTTCAAAATAACGGGCTTGCTGTGTAGACACTTGCAAAGTTATTTCAGAATAGTGTCTGTTATTGCGAAATAATGCTGCTGTGCAGACGTAGGCTAGGTGTCAACAGACCTTTAAACATCCGGACCTAAGTGACTTGCTCCAGGCTACAGAGAGAGACTGTGGCTGAGCTGTGAAGCAAACCCAGATCTCCAAGCCTCTATAGGCCCTAGGCTCCTGCTGGGGCATCCTTCTTCCAACTGGAGGTTTGTGATGGGGAGAGGGAAGGATTAAAAGGGATAGGTGGAGGTTAAAGCAGCTCTGAGGCTTTTCTTCCCAACTTAAAGCCTCCTGTTGGTGAATGGGGCTCAACTTTAGATGTCCCCACTTCTTTCAAGAGGGAGTGGAGCTCACATTTCCTGCCTTTATTTTTCATTAGCACGCCAGGTTTCAGAGATTCGTAGATTCCAAGGCCAGAAGGGACCAATGTGATCATCTAGTCCAGGCGTGGCCAGCCCCGTTCCAGATGAAGAGCCACAATAGCAGTGGAGACAGCGTGAAGAGCCGTGGCAAAGTTGTTGAGCCAAAAACCCGCACAAAACCGCTGTTCTGGGGGAAAATAGGTGCTGGTACATCTGTCCCAGGGCATGGCCTTTTTTTTTTTGGTTAACAACTTTTCCCTCGGTCTTCACGGCCCTGCCCCCGCACCCCCCCCCTTTTTTTTTGGCTCAACAACTTTGCCCCGGCTCTTCACTCTGTCTCCACTGCTATTGTGGCTCACAAAAAAAGCTCTGGGAAGCGGTGAGAGGTGCAAGCTCTGAGAGGGAATTTGGGTGCAGGAGGAAGTAGAGAGAGGATGCTGGCTCAGGGAGGGGGGCTCCAGGCTGGAGAGTATTGGGGTCAGGTGGAAGGTTGGGGTGCTGAGCAAACCTCAGGCTTGTGGCTATGAGGGTGCAGGAGTTTGGGCTGGGGTGTATGAGGGGCTCAGGGCAGGGAGGCTGGGAGTATGGTGGGCTCAGGACACAGATTTGCAGTGTGTGGATGGTGCAGGAGTGTTGTGGCAGAAGTGCAGGAGTTTGGGGATGTGAGAGGCTCAGGACAGAGGGTTCCAGTGTATGATAGGCTCAGGTTTGGGATCTGGGGGGGTGCAGGAGTGTTATGATGCTGCGGCCAGATGGGGGCTTGGCCCCAATTGGGGGCTTGTTGGCCAGGCTTCATTTTTAAATAAAATATTATGTCAAACACAAAGTGTTTCAGCATTGTCTTTATTTATGAGAGGGGCAGGGAACCTGTTTTGAGTCAGGGGTCACTGACCCACAGAAAAGTCAGTCGGGGCCACACAAGTGAGATGCAAAAAAGAACTTCTCCAAAACCCCCCAAGCCTCACTAATGTGGCCCCAACTGTGCTGGTGGGGGCAGGGGACAGGGTGCTGGGGCAGGGTGCTGGTGGGTGCTGGGGCAGGGTACTCGTGGGGAGGGTCTGGCCAGGAGGAGGGGACAGAGACAGCTGGGGCCAGTACCTGGGGATCCCGGGTCTCAGGAAGCGCGCTGGCTGCTCTTATCCTCTCCTCCCCCAGGCACCCCTTCCTGCTCAAACCCAGAGCCAGGCACACACACACACCCTCTAACCCAATCCCCCTGCCCTTCCCCAGAGCAGGCACCCCCCCAACCCAATCCACCTCCTTTCCCTTCCCCTCTTCCTGTCCCCCAGACTAGAGCCAGGCACCCCCCCTTCCCCAATCTAACCTAATTCTCGGGTTCTGGAGCTGCCGCCACTGCCGCCACTACAGCCGCGCGTCTCCCTCCAGGCTCTGGGGCGCGTGCGCTGAGCAGCTGGTGCACTGAGCAGCTGGCACGCCGTGTGCACCCCCCCTTCCCGTTCCCTTCCCCAGAGCCAGACACCTTCCCTTCCCGCTCTAACCCAATCCCCCTTCCCCACTAACCTTATGCCCAGGTCCCGGAGCTGCTGCTGGCACTGCCGCTGCCGCACCCGGAGCCGCTGCTGCTGCCTGCGCTCAGCAGCCAGCTGCTAGCACGTGTAGGCTGGGATGCTGTGTGCAACCTGGCCTGCATGTGCAGGATATGACGTAGTGCGTTGGGGGCTATGAGCGGAGCAGCGCAGGCCGTGAGCACGCATGCAGCTCACAGTGGCCCGGCCGTGAGAGCAGCTGACCTGAGCAGTTCCGGGTTCCGTCCCGGTTCCATCAGGAGCCTCAATTTTTTTCTTCGCGAGCCGCAGGTTGGCCACCCATGATCTAGTCTGACCTCCCGTATGGATCTGGCCACAGAACTTCTCCCACATAATTCCTAGGGAAGATCTTTTAGAAAAACAGCAGGTCTTGATTTAAAAATTGCTAGTGATGCAGAATCCACCATGACCCTTGGAAAACTACCTAAATGTGAATAACTCTCACTCGTAAAGTTTGCCTAACTTCAACTTTCAGCCATTGGCTCTTACAGTACCATTCTGGAAGAGCCCAGCTTTATTTCCCGTTAGGTACTTATAGACTGCAGTCAGGTCACCCCTTAACTTTCTGTTTTGTATGCTAAATAGTCTGAGGGAGAGGTAGAATGGGTGGCAGTCTGCAGCAGCAAGGCATAGGAAGTCAGATTGTATGGCCTTGGGGGCTCAGCTCCAACATCCTGCATTCCTCTCCATGAATGTAGAAGGACTGTGATCTCTTCCAGCACTGGTTTCCCCTGCTCTACTCACTCCTGGATGCTAAGGGCAGAAGGGATCATTATAACCATCTAATCTGACCTGCAGAACAGAGGCCACAGAATTTTCACTCAGTGATTCCTGCACCAAGCCCACCTCTAACAGCTCTTTTATCTCACGGCAGCCTTCCTTCCTACAGAGCTCCTGAAATCTGTAGGAGGCATGATCCATGCCTATGAATCAGCTGGGATCAGTGGCTGATACGTGACATTCCCAGTGCCTGCTTCTAAGTCCCAAGACAGGTTCTGGAAATGACACTGTGGGGGCCTGATCTTGGTAGGGATCTACCACTGTAATACTATGTAGGGCCAGCTAGCTTAGTCCTGGCAGAGAGCCAATAAGTGCAGGGGTTTTTACCCTTACCGGGGTGAAACCTGCCACCCAAGGGAGGGAAAGGTACAGAGGACCCAACCACTACCACCACCAGCACATGTTGTCTGGGGGTTCCCTCTCCCAGGTTAGCTGCTGCCTGCCCACTACTACTGCTATATCACCTGCACCCCATCGAGGTGGAAGAAGATGATGTGTGGAGGGGGTTTGTTTTCCATGACCGAGCTTTTTAACATCTGTGCTCCTGGGGTGGTGGTAAATTGATTTGTTCTGAGAGGGTCTGGGGGGAGAGGCATGGAGCTCTCCACCCCATTCTAGCTGCCCCCCTTTTATTGTCACCACCCCCACCACCAACACCCCTGTACCACCTGGACCTGCTCTTCACCCCTCAGCGGGGCTAACCACCTGGGACTATTTTTGCAGCAGTGAGCGAGAGACTGAGTCCCACGAACTCTTGTGGGCACACTCCCCTCTCCTTGGTCTTGCCCCCCCCTTAGCTGCATTAGGCTGGGGGGCCTCTCCCACTCCTTACTTCACCCCCTTGCTCTCCCATCACAGCTGCTTGCCCCCCTACTGCCTGCTCCACCCTAGTAGCCCAGTTTGTTATCCTTCCCTCCTTGCTGCAGTCCTCCTTGAGGGTTAGGGCATGTCTAGACTGCCTTCTAAAATCGAAATAAGATACTCAATTTGTACTACACAAATTGTGTATCTTATTTCAATTTATTTCAGAATAGGCTATTTTGAAATTTGGTGCATCTACATGGCACCAGATTTCGAAATAAAGCACTATTTCAAGACATCCCTTATTCCTCATGGAACGAGGTTTACAGGGATGCCAAAATAGTGCATCTGTTATTTCAAAAATTATTTTGAAATAGCGGACGTGTTCCTTGGTTGTGGGGTAGGTATTTTGGGATACCTCTGGTATCCTGAAATAGCTTTGCGGTCTAGATGTACCCTTAGTTTGTTGCCTGTCCTGCCCAGATCCAGAAAGTTTGTTTGTTTTGCCTGCCCTGCCTGATCGCCACCAATTTCCTGGTCTGCCCCTCCCCCACCCTGGTGAGTGTGCTGTGGTGCCTGCACTGCCCTCTCAGCTGTTGTCTTCCCCATTGCTCCACCAGCCCCATCTTCCTATTGCTTCTGTTTGCTCCCTTCCTCCAGCCTCCCATTAGTCCCCTGCCTACTGCCCACTGCACCCTGGCCCCCTCCCAAGCACTCATGCCCCCTTCCTCCCTTCTTAGTCCTCCCCCCCCCCATTCACTGCACTCCCCTTGATGTCCCCATAGTTTTTTCCCTCTCCCAGTACAGCCAGAGGAGCTGGCACCCCCGCCATGCACCTGTGACCTTGCCTTCTGTTTGTATCCCACTAGCACCCTCTTCCTCTGCCTCCAGCCTTGCAGGGAGAGTGGTTGCCTTTCCCACCTTCCCCCTTGGTTACCCTGTTCATGCCCTGCCCCCCACTGGCACCCTTCCTCCCTGCACAGTGGGAGGGAGTTGTTGCTTTCCCCATCACTCCTCTCCCCAATCAGGCACCCCCCTTGCATCCCTGCCCCTCTCTCTAGAACCCTCCTCCGCTGCCTCCAGCCTTTCAGGGAGGAGTGGTTGCTCTCCCCACCTTCTGGGTCATGCCCTGCCCTCTTATTCCTGCCCCTCTCTCTGGTGCACTCCTCCTCTGCCTCTAGCCATGCAGGAAGAGTGGTTCCTGCACCCCCTTTTCTCCCTCGGTTCCATCCACCCCTGCCTGATTTGGTGCCCTCCTTTCTGGCCTCCAGTTTAGAGAGGAGGAGTGGTCGCTATCCCCTTTTCCTCAATTGCCCCTTCACTCGTTACCCTGCTCCCCTGCCTCTGTTTCAATGGGGAGGGGTGGTTGGCCTGCCCCCCTTCTCCTCCTAGTCTTCCTCTCCATTGACGTTCTCCTCCCCTGCCTGCTACTCGGTGAGGAGGAGCAGTTAACCCTTTCTCTCCTTCCTCACTATCCTGTGTCTCCTCCAACCTCTCCCCCATGATGGATGGGTCCCTGCCCTTTCCCCTGTCCCTGCTGATGGATGGATTGTGCTGAGTCAGCTTATTCCCCTTCCTCAATTGGAATAAGCTATACCAACATAACCACATTTATACCAGCATAATTGTGTCCACACTTGAAGGATTTTACAGCTTTGACTATACTGGTTAAAGTAGGACATCTTCTGAGTGCAGCCAAGCCCTAAGAGAGAAGGTGTAGATCATGTTGCTTAATGAAGTTATGGAAGGTGCTCAAAGACTATGGATGTGAGAGCAGTATAAGTATGGGAATAGAACAAAATATAATTTGAAAATGGGGCCAAAGGCAGAAAGTGGATTGACTCATTTTTTACTTGAATATAGAAAATATTACGGTGGAGGGGTGGGGCTTAAAGATGATAAATCTAATCCCTTCCCTCAAACACTGGTACTCAGATGGCTACCAAGTAAAAGACTTAACTAACCTGCCCTTCAAATCTTTAGATCAGGCCTGTACAGAGTAGTGTGAATATGTGACATACTCAGGGTACAATCCAGACTGATGAGTAGATGTGTCACTCTGTTCTCTAAGCTGGCCCTTTACAAAGCTTTGCTGCTGTCATCTCTGGACTGGGCTGCTCCCAAACAGCCACCAACTTGTAAGTCACTCCCAGCTTTGTCTCTGAGCCTAAGTATGCACTAGGGTGTTACTTTGAAATAAACACTCTTAGGTTGAATTTATAAGCGGAGTGTCCATACTACCAAGCTGCTTATTTCAAAATCTGTACTCCTGCTTTCCTTGGGGAATAACGTTATTTTTGAAATAGGTATTTTGAAATAGTGGTAGTGTGGAAGCTCCGGTGCCGCTATTTCGAAATAACTATTCCCCAGAGTAATTCAAAGTAATTAATCCCCAGTCCTTCCTGGGGCTCTGATCTAGGAAGTTTTGTCAGAGCATGTGATGAGAAAATTTGCTTTGAATTTAGCACAGTATAAGTTAGGCACCAGTTGCATTTTATTTTTATTTTTCTAGTAACAATTTCTGACTTTTATGCCTCATTGCTTATACTTGCTTAAATCTACCACTTTATACGTAGTTTATAATCTACCTCTTTATAAGATGAGGTAGTGCATCCACATTAACAAAGCCTGCCTCGGACTGATTTAGAGGCTTCCCCATAGTGAGGACATGCTATTTTGATTTTGTAAAATCAGGAGTTAAGTCATATTTAGTTATTTCAAAATAATTCCCTAGTGTAGACAAGCCCTGAGTGTGCTGCAGCCAGCCAGCCACACCTTGGCTTACCAGCCTTGGTTATGTTGCAGGGTGACCCCAACACATTCTGGCTAAGTCTACACTGCAGGTTTCTTGCGCAAGAACTGTTTTGCGCAAAAGTTCTTGTGCAAAAGGTCTTGTGCAAGAGCGCATCCGCACTGTCATGTGCTTTTGCGCAAGAGCATCCATGGCAGTGTGGATGCTCTCTTGCACAAGAAAGTTGTGATTTAGTTGGGATTGGTCCTGCCTTGGGCAGGGGGGCTGGACTTGATGACCTTCTGAGGTCTCTTCCAGCCCTATGATTCTATGAAAGCTCTGATGGCCATTTTAGCCATAGGGGTTTCTTGCGCAAGAAACCCTTGTTGCCCGTCCACACTGCCTTCTTGTGCAAGTGCTCTTGCGCAAGAGGGCTTATTCCTCGTGAGGAGAGGAAAAACTCTTGCACAAAAAGCCCTCTGTTCCAATGCTTTACTGTAAATTTACTTGCACAAGAACGCGCGTGCAGTGTAGACGCTCTGCAAGTTTTTGTGCAAGAACAGCCATTCTTGCTCAAGAAGCCTGCAGTGTAGACGTAGCCTCTCAGTCTTAGAATGAATGTCTTGTACTGCCCAACCCTCCCATACATATTACAAAGTCATCAAATTGAAAACATTTCTTTAATACAAATAATATGCACACACCTAGTTACTCCAAATGGCGTTTCACAGACACTTCAATTTAAACACTGGATTAGATAAAACAATAAAACAAGTGTATTAACTGCAAAGAGGTAGAATTAAGCGTATATAAGTAATGAGTCATAAAAGTCAGAAATTGTTACTAGAAAAATAAAAATAAAATGCAACTGTGCCTAACTTATACTATGCTAAATTCAAAACAAATTTTCTCACCACATGCGCTGACAAAACTTCCTAGGTCAGAACCCCTTCTCCGGTTCAATGGCTGCTTCCTTTGTCCCTTGTGGTGCAGTGAATCGATGGACAGAGAGAGGGGGAAGAAGGATGACATGTGGAGTTTGTCCCTCATTTTAATAGTGTCAGTCCCCCACTTGGAAAACATTTCCATATGTTGGGTGACCATATTTCCCAAAGGGGAAATGGAACATCGTGTGAAGCTAGACAGAGGTTTCCCTATCCCTGTGCAAAAGTGGGGCTGTGTCACTGCTCATCCAAGCCTGCTCCCTCTTCCTGCCACAAGACTGAGTCTGGCTTGTGGGTCCATTGAGCCCTGCTTCCCTCCCAGTGCAGAGCTGGTATCACTGCTTGCATCCCTGCATGATACTCTCCATTCCTCTCTTTTGGCAAAACAGGGCATTTGTCCGATTTGTTTTTGCTGGCTGGTCAAGAATGTTTGCTGTTGCTTAAGCAGAGCACACATTCCTTCATTTGAGACACTCCTGTTTGCCAACCTCAGTTTGGAACAGTGGGGCCAACAGCCACCTGGGGCCCTGGAGCAGAATGTGGTGAGAGACGTCGGTGGAGGGGGGTGGGGCTCAGGTAATAAAACACCTATGGAAAATGTATATGTCCAGGTTCAGAAGTGGCTTTAAGCCAGTGGAGTTGGATTCACAGCTACTTTGCATCACTCAAGATTCCATGGACCTTTTGACTTCAGCTGATTTTGCAGAGGATGTATATTAAGGCAGAATGTGGCTCTGAGAGGCATAGCTCTTCATCCCTAAAGCACAGCACAGCCCATAAGATATTCTCTGATTCAGCTCTTATACCACAAACTTGTTTCTATCAAATCCATCTCATTTATAATCTTCCAAAGAGCTAAATAATGAGTTTTCATTTCCGTTAGCACCTCACATCAGGAACAGTCACTACACTTCCGAAACGTTAATTAAGCCTCACAATACCTCTGTCAGGAATTGTTATTCACATGGTTCAGATGGGGAAATTTGGGGCACAACATTTAAATGGGTTGCCCATGACATCACACTAAAATCTGTGGCAGAGCATGCAGGAATTCCTGGCTCCCAGCTACCCTGTGTTAGTTAGTTTGACAGCTCCAAACAGACTGAGATTTAGCTGGAGGCTATGTGTGTGAATGGTGATGTAACTCCTGGTTTGACTGGAGTTTCTAGATTTGCTTTGATCTTTGATCTGATGGCATATGACACTTTTTTCAATCTTGATTATATTTGCCCTCTAACTCAATGTTCTTTTCTAAACAGCTAAACAATCAAATCTGCTCTCTTTGTGCCTCTGTCTCTTATTTTCACCATTAAGTTAGGTGTAGAAAATGAGGCTGTGTGCCATCTGTTTTTCCTCATTGTTATCAGTAAAAGCTAAGTAACTTCCTTCTCCAAATAGCTATGATGGAAAGCCAGGATAGGTACAAATAGGCTACGGAGACTGATTCTCCATGGTTATACAGTCATTTACACCTGTACCCAATGAGTGTGGAATTCAACCATCTGTGTAAGCATGGAGAATTCTAATTTGGCAGTATTGTACATCCACTTGGCACCAATGTAAATGGCTCCACAATATGCAAGGCAGGGGCAAATCGGGCCCAACTGCACTTAGATTGACAATTGCTGCTCCTACAGCTCATATTAAATTTGCAGAGGCTAAATGTAATCTCTAGCTAATGAACAAAATGATAACAGGCACTGCAGGGAACTCTTGGGAGGACTGGAAAGCCACCACTGCAGAAAGCAAGCTGCTACTTGCATTTTTCTCATGAGGAAAGGGCAAAAAGCCAACCCAGGAGGAGATCAGTGTAATGAAAAGCTGGCAGGATTTGTTGGACAAGATTAGCTGCTAGGAGGCTCCTAATTGGCCTCTCTCCACAGCAGGTATTGGGGTGAAAATGGAATAATTGGAGACATTTTGGTGTTTGTAGTGAGGACACAGAAAATAACTTCCTAAAGCTGAAAGATGGTTACAGTCAGTGCTGTTCAGTGCTGTCTCTTGTTCTCCCTTGCTTATTTTTTGTCTCTTTCCATTCTCCCCCCTTTTTCTCCCCTTTCACTGTTCTGGCCATGAAGGCTACCTTCAGACATGGAGCAATGACTTTTACAGAGCAGTCCTCTCCATAGGATGGTTCAGGGTGGCCACCCCAGCCCCATGATCTTCTAGGGACAACCCTGGCCATTTAGAAGGCCTTTAGGCTACTCCACAGACCACTATGCAAATTCCTGTATAGGCAGCAAAACCCAGCATTTAAGAAACTGCCCCTAACCCTCTGCCCTCCCTTCTCTTTGCTCCATGTTTTCCCACAAAAGCCTGAGTTCAGCAGGGCACCAAGATGAATGATGCTGCCATTAGAGACACACCAGAAACCTTTCAAATAAAAATCAACCTCACGGCAGCCAGAGTGGACTTCTCTCAGGAGCAGGGTGTCCACTGAGCTCTGTCTGGGCAGACATGGCATTTGTAACCCCTTGGCAGCAAAATAAGCTTCATCACCTTTGGGAGAAAGGAGAATCTTGAAGGAGCTGCTGGCACATTTCAGGACAATTGTATCTGTGTTTCCCCCTGTATGATCCAGGTTTCTGTCTCCCCAACTGTTACCTCTCATGGGTGGAGCTTTGCTTTCTCCACAATGACTATCAGTAATATAACAGCCACAGTAAGAAGTTACCACACCACCTTGTCCTAGGCAAGCAAATTTATTCTCAGAGGAAAAGGATCACAGATAAAATATTAAAAACAAGCAAAGAACCCAAACACATGTTGATAAGCTTACCAGAGCTCTTCCCTGCCCCAACAAGGGCTCTGGCACACCATCTGTCCTTCAAACCCCATCAAAGGTGCTGGTATTAGTGATTTTTGTTTGTTTATTTGGGGCTTTTGTGGTTACAGGTTTGTAACAACCATTAGCTCAGAACAAGCCTCCTATGAATCTGTGAGCTGCTCTTTTATAGAGTTGGGACCCATGATCTTGAGACCTTGGGTCCTAATTAGCAGCCAATGGCCCTCTCTGCAGGGCATAGCTTAACAGGACTGGAGTTCTGCATAACCGGAGATGGGTCATGGTGGGATTTGCATTTCCCTCCCTACAAGACATTTTGCAGGAAATCTGCTTCGCATGCGTTGTCCCCAAAGTCCATTCTTGCCTGTCACATTGTTCAATAGAGTCATTTGATCATCCAGGCCCACAATGATACATAATCTTTGCATTTAATACAGTGGATTCTAAAGATATTGTCACTTAAATTGTAGGCTCTCCCAAAGGTAGAAAATTGCTATCCAGGCTTCCTAAAATCCTGCTCTAGCTGAGTTTAGGAGCTCTCTGAGTTGTTCTTAGCATTTCTCCCTGGGCCAGCACAATAATTTTATGTTGCCTTCCATCCCAAAGCATAACCAATTTCTAGCCATTGTGTTCTGTGACAGAATGTGCCAGTGTCTATTATAATAATCTTTGTACAAAGTATGCCTTGTGAGGTATCATTTGAAAACTCATAATTTGCTGGTCATTATTGTCATAATAAAATGCATATGGCAATATTACATGTAGATTTGTAAGATTCCACTGTATGATGTTCTCAACACATGTTCCAAACCAGGCCCATCAACGTGGAGGGGGGCAAGAAGGGGCAGAGGGGGCAATTACCGCAGTGCCTGGAGATTCAAAGGGGCCTGGAGCTCCCGGCCACTGCTATTGCAGCAGAGGTAGCAGCTGAAGCCCCAGGCCCCTTTGAATTGCTGCCAGAGTGCCTAAGCGTAGGAAAGGGGGTAGAGTGGAGTGCTAAGATCTGACTCTTGTTTTAAGCCAGTATGCCAGGTTAGCAGCTTCTCTTTTAGCAAAAATTTGTAGTTCCCTTTAGCCACATAGCAGAGGATTCAGACCTTATTGAAGCTGGAGTCAGAGAAACAGCTCAATGCTCTTCCCATGTTTCAAGATCCATTCGGCATGGGGTCCATTGGAGACTGATGAGGGCAATCTGATTCTGTGCTGGCTCAGCCTCAGCATGAGCCCTAAAGGTTGCTCCACCTTGTGTTAGGTGCAGAAGGTTTCTAAAGGGCTTTATGCTAATTAAAGATCTGCATATTGTAGCTGAGCTCTGCCATATACCCCACCCCTTCAGCATGCTCCTGCCATATCCCTTGATTACCTAGCACCCCACCTATGATGGGAAAAGGAAAACAGGTGGATGAACTAGCTTTATGAAGCCTGGAGTTTTCCTTCTCCAAGGGAATTCTCTGCTAGCCATTTTTTGGCCAGAACCTTTGAGTCATCTGAGTGCTAGAAAGGGACCAAATCTTAACAGAATCTGTCCCACTCTCTCACTAAATGCTTGGCCCCTATTCATTTCTCAACTCAGCATTTTGTTTTATTTCTGGAACTGCCTTGCTAAACCGAGGGGCTTTGTATATACTATGTAGCTATCTGTCCCACCTGAGAACCTCTGACCAGTGTGAGTCAATTTTGTGTCTGCACGTTGGTTTTTCAAACAAGTCCATTTACATAACCTAACCTGTACCCATTAAGGACATATCTACACCAGAAAATAATTTTGAAATAACTTATTTCAAAATAATAATTCCCAAAATAATAATTTTGAAATAGTGCATCCACACTACAGGGCAGCATCGAAATAGCTCAGAATTATTTTGAAATAGCACGTCCACACTGATTGAGACTGCATCAGATTTAAAGCCTCTGGAAGCACCCCCAGAGGGCACCAGGAGGGTGGACACTTCCTGTGGCTGCTTGCTGAGGCTAACTGAGATACGTGCTTTCAGGGGCTCCTCTCTGTGTCCATGTCTCACACGCCACTCCTCCACTGCCTACCCCCTCACGGGACACCAAACTCATACCATGTGCTCTGGTTGCCCTTGTGGATGCCACAGCACTCACACCATGGAGCCAGAGCTGGTGCAAAGCAGTGCCAGGCTTACAGGCCTTGTGCTGCACCTTATGGCACAGTTCATCCAAACTGCCCATGTGCTGCTCCAGCAGGACAATGACCAGCCCCAAACGGAGGACCCCTTCACCTTGGTCCTGGTGCTCCTGCTACCACAAATGATCCTTAATTCCCTGGACACCGTGGAATGCCACTTCTGGTGGAAGGAGACCAGTTCCAACTGGTGGGACCACTTCAACCTGCAGCGATGGAACAACCAGTTGCGGTCGGGACTGTGCTCCTGCTGGTTGTCAAGGCTATCAACAATATCTTGCTGTGGAGGGTCGCCACAACAACATCTTGCTTTGAAGGGTTGGAGCTGTGCTTCTGCTGGTACTCAAGGCCATCCAACAACATCTTGCTGTGGAGAGTCATCACTCTGGACAATGTCAACCCCATTGTGGATGGCTTTGTTGCCATAGACTTCCCCAACTGTGGGGAGGGGGTATAGATGGCACTGACATCCCCATCCTGGCCCCCAACCATTGTGCCTCGGACTATATCAACTGGAAGTGGTACTTCTCTGTGGTGCTGCAGGCCCTGGTGTACCACAAGGGATGCTTCATGGACATTAATGTTGGCTGGTTGGGGAAGGCACATGGTGCCCGCATCATCCAGAACTCCTGCCTGTTCCAGAAGATGCATGCACTTTTTTCCCCAACTGCACTATCAGGGTCAGGGATGTGGAGATGCCAGTCTGAATCCTGGGTGATGCAGCCTACCCCTTGCTCCCCTGGTTGATGAAGCCCTACACTGTCACCCTGGACCTTACCAAAGAGAATTTCAATGTCAAACTCAACAGGTGCCACATGGTAGTGGAGTGGGCCTTCGGTCACCTAAAGGGGAGGTCAGGAGTCTCCTCACCTGTCTGGACATGAGCGAGCGCAACATCCCCTACATAGTGATGGCCTGCTGTGTGGTTCACAACCTATGTGAGAGCAAGGGGGAGACATTCCTGCCAGGGTGTGGGGCAGAGGCTGATTGGCTGGTCAGGGCTTATGAGCAGCTGGACACCAGCACCATACAGAGAGCACATCAGGGGACTGCTCATCCAGGAGGCCTTGAGGGAGAGATTCATCCAAGGCCACCTATGAGACTCTCCACTGGGCCTCCCTACAAGGGGTTCCTGCATTGCCCTGTGTGCATTTCCTCCCCCACACCTCCCTTCTCCTGCCCTCCTTTCCCACCTTCATCCCCTCCCATCCAGAGCAAATAAAGAAGCCTCTCTTTTTTGGAAAAATAACTCTGTTTATTTGGGGGATATACAACAAGGGAGGGAGCGGGGAAAGAACCTGGAATAGGGGAGGGGAGAAGAGGGGGAAGGAGGGTTCAGGGATGGGGCTGGGACTGGCACTTGCTTTGGGTACCTCAGGAGACTTCAGCTGCCCGAGAGGTCCCACTGCCATGTGTTTGGGGGCCCAGCAGCCCCTGTGGGAGCTAGGAGAGGAAGCCAAGGGGGTGGTGGGGAGTTGGAGGGTGCAGGCAGGTAGGTGGCTGGTAGCTAGCTCCATGCATGCAGCCATGCATTCCATCAGAGAGGTGATGGAGGAGCACATGGCCTTGTGCTGGAATGCCAGCTGGTCCCACATGGCGTCCTCTGCCCCTGGTCAGCCTGGCACTACTCCCAGTCAGCAGCCCACTCCTGGTGCTCCTTGTTGAGCCCCCAGACAAGGGACTGGAAGCAAGCCATCTGGTCCCATAGCAGGTCTTTCTGGGTTTGCTTTCTGCAGCAGATCCTGTGAAGTCAGGAAGACGGTGTGGGAGATGGTGGACATGGCACACTCCTACCTAGCTCAACTGTGAAGAAAAGTTACAAAGGCAGTCATCCCAAGAAACACTGTGATGAAGCCTAGCCCTAATCTCTGTGCCCACTCCAAAGGTCTCAGGTCAGAGGATGGCAATGTGCTTTGAGCAAGGTCATCTGTTGCCTAGACATCAGGCACTTTCCTGCAGGGGCATGGATGTTCCAGGGGAGCATTGCTACACTCACGGCCTGGGGACAAGCAGGCATGGGAAGGTGCCGGCAGGCCAGGAGCCTGTGGGTGTGGGTGTGTCCTGCACATGCCAAGTTTGGCACTGACAATGTCCCATAGACAGAGAACTTGTACCCTGGCCATCTGCAGGACAGGGGGTGTTGGGGAAGGTATGTGTGACTGGCAGAGGTGGCTTGATAGGGAGAGAGAGCTACTGAGGTCCCCTCCTCTTTCTCCCCACAACAGGTTTCCATGCACAGGATCAGTGTCCTCCATATCGCCATGCTTTACCGGGAGTGGATGCTGCACAAGTGCGGGCATGACCCTGTGCTGTGTGTGGCACTGCAGTGTGGTTCCTGACCTCGGACTCCTTAGTGGTGGCTTGTCATGGGAAGGTGTCTAACCATGGAGAACAGAGTAAGGCAGACCTCTCCAGAAACCTTGTGAGAAGAAGCGAGGGGTTACCATGTGAGAGCATCATGGAGCTGAGTGCTCTGGCCTGGCACTATATGAACACCCACATGCACAGGACGTTGTGTGAACCCCAGGCCAAGTAGGCCAAGCTTGCCCTCATGTGGGTATAGGGAAAGTTATAGAACTCACCTGAAGTGCTGTCACCAGGACCGTCTAAGGCCTCCTGGCCAGACATTCGCCAGCACCTTGCTCCTGCCTCCTCCCTCCTGGTCAGACACCTTTCTCCAGATTGCTCCTGTACCCTATTTTCCACCCAGATTCTACACCCCCATCCCTATCCCACTCATTGGCATCCCTGTCCCGCACACTTGATCCCTCATTTTTGGCCCCACCTCAGCATATAGAGGGGCCCACAAATTCCATTAACCCTGGAACCCATTAACTCTGGCCTGAAGCCTTGAACCTCAGTCCTACCTACTCTCCCCCGGCCCCTTATGGGGCTGGAGTGCCAGGGGAGTGAGATGTCTCAGTTGGGGGTCACATCAGTGAGGTTGGTGGGTTTTGGAGGGTTTTTTGGATCTCACTTTCATGGTCCCTGACTGACTTTTCTGTGGGTCAGTGACCTCTGACCCAAAACAGGTTCCCTGCCCCTCCCAGAAATAAAGACAATGCTGAAACGTTTTGTGTTGGACATAATATTTTATTTAAAAATGAAGCCTGGCCAACAAGCCCTCAATTGGGGCCAAGCCCCCATCTGGCCATAGCATCATAACACTCCTGCACCCTCACAGACCCCAGCCCTAGGCCTACCACACACTGGAACTCCCTGTCCTGAGTCCCTCACATCCCCAAACTCCTGCATCTCCACATCCCCAGTCTTCTGCAACAACACTCCTGCACCATCCACACACTGCAAATCTGTGTCCTGAGCCCACCATACTCCCAACCCAAAGTCCTCTTTGGAGTACAGGATCTTTTGAAAAGCGTGCCGTTTTCGAAAGAACCGCGTCTAGACTGTGGTTTTACTTTTGAAATGGCGCTTTTTCGAAAAAGCACCATGACGTGATTATGCAAATGAAGTGCGGGATATTTAAATCCCCGCTTCATTTGCACTTTTGAAGTGCCTCATTTACATCCCTCTGTCGAAAGAGGGATGTAATCTAGACGTAGCCTGTGTGTTTCTGTAGTATGAGTACTGGGAGGAATCTGGCCCTAAAGCTTGTTACCCACAGATCACAAACCTGTATACCACAGATTGCACAATGCTCGGCTTTGCTCACAGTATCAATGTCTGAATAAAATAAACTTTAATGTGATCATATTACCACAAGCCCAATCCTGAAGCTGCAAAACTCCCATTGGCTTCAAAGGAGCAGTCCCAGGCCTGTAGCATGTTTGTTCCTTGCTGGACATTGAGGACATTGGTAAATCTTACTGTAAGTGCCACAGATCTAGCTGCTTGGAGCCAAGCACTTCTTCAAATCTAGCCCTGAGTGCTGTGATCCAAAGTGGCTAGCTGGCTATTACTGAATCATCCACTGTCTAACTGTTTACTGTACACAGTGAAGGGGCTGTAGTACTTGCAATTTAGCACTAAAGCAAGGTAGGAGCACTGCTGTTTCTCATCATCTGGGTTTTTAAGGGAGGTCTTGATTAAATGACCATTTCCATTATGGTAGAAACTAGGACCCCATTAAGTACCCTGGTGTGATAGTCACCGTACACACAAAGACAGTTCCTGCCCCAGGGTACATCTACACTAGCCCCCTAGTTCGAACTAGGGAGGCTAATGAGGGTGACCGAAATTGTAAATGAAGCATGGGATTTAAATATCGCGCGCTTCATTAGCATGTTCCCGGGCGGTCACCATTTTGGAAATTGACTAGCCCGGAGTAACTGCCCGCGTCTACGCGCGGCAGTGAAACGGGAGTTCGAAGTAAACCCCTTCACGCTAATTAGCTGTTAAACCTCATTCCACAAGGAGTGACAGCTAATTTGAGTTAGGGGTTTACTTCGAACTCCCGTTTCACTGCCGTGTGTAGACGCGGGCAGTTACTCCAGGCTAGTCAATTTCCAAAATGGTGGCCGCCCGGGAACATGCTAATGAAGCGGGGGATATTTAAATCCCGAACTTCATTTGCAATTTCGGTCGCCCTCATTAGCCTCCCTAGTTTGAACTGGGGGCTAGTGTAGACATACCGCCAGAGATTTCCTGGTGTAGGGTTTAGAGACCGCACACAATAGGCAAATAAACATGAATAAAACTGAAGGCTTCAAATTGGTTAAGAAGAAGCCTCTATAGACCTGACATTAAACTCCTGGATCAGATTGCAGTCAACTGGGGCAAGATGCAGAGGAATCAGGTCTCATTTGTGTAGGTTTGTGCTTCCTGTTGAGATCCTTAGAAGTTCAGAATATTATGTATCAATATTTCCCATGCCCCCTAAGGTGTACCCTTCTGAAGATTTCTGCATGAGGGTTTGTTAAGTGACTTCTAGTGAAAAAAAACCCCATCCATTCAGCAACATAAATATCCTCAGAGGCCTCTGTTATTATTTATCATCTTGCCAGTTATGAGTGATTTATGCTTCACGTTCCTGGCTTGGCACACACATTGCAAATTATTGCTCCCATTGTCACTCGTTCTTGTGGCTCAGGCAGAAGGGACTTTCTGCTTGTTTGTTTTCTTAGGGATGCTGTTTCCTTCTCAATAAATCCATCAATAAACTGTGTGCAGCTCTGCCTTCTGCACAGTACTTGGGGCAACGGGCTGCTGATCTGCATTTGGCTAGGAGGGTTGTCTTATTGACTGCATGCAAGCTGGGTAATTGCCAGACAGACTTCGGAGAGTAATAAAAAGGGACAGAATGAAAATTTCTTTTTCTCCATATGGACTGTGTCAGCCTTCTGCCTAATGAATTTTTCTGCTGCTTTCCAGCAAAATTTCTTCCCCTCTTTGTGTGTCAGCCTCTTTTTCCTATTATTTTTACATAGTAAGGAAAAAAAACTCACATTTGATTCCACAAGGTAGGTTTTGCTCTCTCCTTTTAATTCCAAAAGATCCCCTTTGACTCTCCTGCATACAAAGTCAAGGGTTCTGGGAGCTGGAAAGCAATAGCAGAGCTCCTGGCCTTTCTCAGGAGAAATAGGAGGTATCAGTGCTATGTTTCTTCAGAATGGCGTCCCACAGAAATATAGTCAACAGCATACAAAAGTAATCACAAGTCAGGTCCCAACCAATTATAATTGACTTAAAGATAATGAGATTAAAACCCCCCAATTCATTTGGGGTCTTTCCTTTCTGGTTTATAGCTCATTAGGCCACACTTGAGTCACATTTTCAAGCTTTTTCCTTGTCTAATCACAAGAGTCCAGGAGCTGGGGCTTTAAGTAAAACATCAGATAATACTAGAAGATTCACAGAAAGTACTGCCCCAATGTATAACTCCCCAAAGCAGATAACAAACTTATTAAATCATAATAATTGGGCTTGGCTCAGCTAATTAGAAATATTTAACTAGCTCCCCCCCAACCTAGACTCCAATTATAATAAGACAAGAAAATGTTAACATGATGAAGGAACAAAAAGTAAAGCCCATTGAACTCAGCCATGGACAATGGAATGTGGATCTAAATGACAGCCCGACAGCAGTCAGTATCAAGCAGAGTGCTCAAGGGTTGGTTCTGGGGTTGGTTTTGTTCAATGTCTTTACTAATGACTTGGATGGATTGCACCCTCAGCAAGTTTGCAGATGCCACTAAGCTAAGTGAAGAGGTAGATATGCTGGAGGGTAAGGCTAGGATTCAGAGTGACCTAGACAGATTAGAGGATTAGGCCAAAAGAAATCTGATGAGGTTCAACAAGGACAAGTGCCAAGTCCTGCACTTGTGTCAGAAGAATCCCAAGCACCTCCTGAGGTCTCTTCTAATCCTATGATTCTATGACCAAATTAACTGTTTAGCCTCTACAGTGTTGATGGGTGCCATAGAAGTGCTAAAGCGAGGCAGACTTCTGGGAATTCAGACAAAAGGAACCTTGATCCAAACTACCTCATTCTGATTTGCAGAACCAAATCCCGATTGACAAGGCTTTAAAAGCCAAATCTACCTGCAGTTCCCCCCATCATTTCTTAACACTGTGCCTGGCGAGAGCATATGTTATGAACATTAGCAATTGATTCTGCTCAGTCAAAACCATCACTGACTTCAGCCTAAGCAATTAAAACTTGCCCAGCCCTAGACAATAGGGATCCTTCACTCACTACTGAAATTGAGCCATGTCTCAGGAGAATCACAGCTGTTGTTGAACAGTACTCAGCCACATAACATCAAGTTTAGGACAAAAAGTATTGATGAAGAGAGGAAAATGTTGGCAAGGGGTGCAAAAATACATACATCATCTTTCAAAGAGAACAAATGCAGTGCTGCTACCCACACACTCACATGCACCCCAGTTCTAACATGCATACATTCAACACACAGTGTGCCTACATGACCTGCTATGGACATTGTACCTTAGTGAAATCAACTACCTTCTTTTTAATCACTAGCACATTGGAAAAATGAAGATTGATTAAAAACACATGACTTACAGGGCCAAATTCATCCTTAGCATAGCTGTGTTGAAGCCAGTGGTCATATTCACTGCCCTGGTTCTACTGCTTTTAGAATGTGGGCCATAGGTCCTAGAGCTGGTAAGGACAGCCTACAAAGGGTACATCTACACTGGTACAGGAATCTAATTCCCAGCTTGGTAGACTTACCCACAATAGTTCTGCTCAAGCTAACATACTAAAAATAGCAGGATAACCACTGTGACATGGGCAGTGCCCCAGGCTGCAGCAAGAGGAAGTGTTTTCCCCTTATCTCTTATCACACACATCACATCCCTTCTGATATCTGAGGTATGAACTTGGATGGCCCAAGCTTTAGCCCATGCCACCCTAACTACCCTGATATTTTTAGCATGCTGGTTCCATGAAAGTGCAAATATGTCTAATATGCTGCAGTGTAGACATACCCAAAGCAGCTCGGGCCAGAGATGAAGGGAACCAGTCTGAGGACATGGCGCATGTGCAAGTCAGATATTTGCAGGCAGTGTGTCTTTGCCTCCTACCTGTAAACATCACTGTCACCACTAACACACACATCAAATCCAAGCTCTCTAAAGCTTGTAATTCAGAGGGAAAGTTCTCTCTTCCCCTACTGTCTCGCTTGTGGTGGCTTGTGACCTTTCATTCCACTATATAGCACATGTATTATACTGAATGTGGTTGAGCGTGTTTCAGACACAGAAGAACCAGAGTTCTTCGTATACAAAAGGCAAGATTTTCAAAGAAGCTCCTGCTTTCTTGGAAGAAGATTTTATTTATTATTGTCTAGACAATCTCTTTCACACCCAGACACAGATTTCCTGCAGCAAAAGAGGGCATGTTAAAGGGGGGAAAACTTAAATTCAACATGTGTTCATACTGAGGGACACAAAGGGTGTGTCTAGAGTACACCTCTCTGTCGACAGAGAGATGTAGATTAGGCACATCGAAATTGCTAATGAAGCAAGGATTTAAATATCCCATGCCTCATTAGCATAAACATGGCCACCGCTTTTTTTTTAAACGGCGTTTTTTCAAAAAAAAAAGTCAGTCTAGACATGGCTCTGTCAAAAATAAAGCCTTTTTCAACAGATCCTGTAAACCTCATTTTTTGAGGCATACAGGATCTGTCGAAAAAGGGTTTATTTTCGACAGATCCCCGTCTAGACTGCCATTTTTTTTTAAAAAACTCCGTTTTGAAAAAAAGCGGCAGCCATGTTTATGCTAATGAGGCACAGGATCTTTAAATCCCAGCTTTATTAGCAATTTTGATGTGCTTGATTTGCATCCCTCTGTTGACAGAGGTATGCAGTCTAGACGTAGCCAAAGTACACGTGTGACCATTTACCATCCCACAAGAAATTCACAAGCTGCCTGTAACACAGCAAGGAATGGAACCACTCCCATTGGCTTCAGGTGGAATTATGAGTCCTTTGTGCCATGTGACCAGGATGTAGGCAGCCATGCCCATTCGTTGGAGCAGAAGTTGTGTCTAGTGATTAGAATGGGGTCTTGATTTCAGTAGTAGGAGACTAGGGTCAGAGCAGGAACCAGAGGCCAAATGCCATAGCCAAGGATCAGAGCCAAGGGTCAGAAGCAGGTGAGTGAGGGAAGGCAGGGGTAAGGCTGGGGCCACGGCAGAAACAGGAGTGGAACAAGGCTGGGTAGAAGCAGGTGCAGAAGTGGTGTGTGAATGACTTAAGCCAGTGGTTTTCAAAGCTGGATCAAGGGCCCACCCGGGTAAACCACTAGTGGGCCCATGACACTTAGATAATGCATCCATAGCCAAGAAGCCTTGTAGCTCCCATTGGTTTCAGTTCACCATTTCCAGCAAGGGGAGCTACAGGAAGCCAATCATAGCCTATAGCCAGGTGTACACTGCAGAGGAAAGGCCAGATTAAGGTACGCAACTCTAGCTGTGTAAATAACATAGCTGGAGTCAATGTTCCTTAAACCGAACTTGTAACTGTCTCCACAATGGGAGGCTGATGGGAGAAATTTTCCCGTCTACTTCCCTTACTCCGCATGACAGTGAGGAATACTGGTGCCAATGTAAAGACCCACTAAATCAAACCCCGGAAGATCAATTGCCAGAGGCTCCATCATTGGATAAGTGGAGATGTGGCGTAACATATGTTCTTAAAGGAAACAGTGCCCTGTGAAGCAGAAGAATAAGGAAAACAAGTATATTTCAAGGTTTTAGTAATTTCTCTTTAACAATCAGAAAATAGAATGAGAAATCCACAGCAGCCTCTGTCAAACTCACACAAATCCTTTTTATCACTGTATTCCCAGAAATTCTGTATTGAGAGTTAAGAAACACTCTTTGTTTGTTTGTTTTAATTCCCTTTTTAGTTACCTCCAAAAATGAAGGATTATTAATTGGAGTGACCTCTTTATGTGAGTGCTTACTCTGCTTTGCTAAGAAATATAAACTGTAATTAAGTTTAATTGTGTATGTGTTTGTGTAACTTCAAAACACTCAGACTCTCAGGACCTCTGTCTGTGGGATACATAATTCATAAGGTATCCCACAGATACATATTATCAAACATAATCTAGAGTGCTAATTTCAATGTAAGATGATGTAAAAGCAACTAGGGAATTATCTTTGATTTTCTATAGTAAGTTAGCAACTAATGATTTTGCATGCCTCCATTTTTCGGTGTCACCTCAAGGCCTCAGCTTTTCAGAAAGTGGTGCTTGAGTTGCTAACTTCCCAGTCTCACAAAATTGAACACCCCTGTCCTGCCCCTTGGCCCTTCCCTGAGGTCCCACCCCTTTTCTGAGGTCCCACCCTCACTCCCTCTATTCCCCTTCCCTCCATTGCTCACTCTTCTCCAACCTCACTCACTTTCACCAGGCTGTGGCAGAGGGTTGGAGTGCAGGACATGGATGAAGGCTCTGGCTGGGGGTTTGAACTCTGGGATGAGGTCAGGGATGAGGGGTTTGGGGTACAGGAAGGGGCTCAGGGCTGGGGCAGGGGGTTTGGTTGGGGAGGGTGTAGGATGTGGACTCCAGGATGGAGTTTGGATGTTTAAGGAGACTCCAGGCTGGGCAGGGGGCTGGGTGTGGGGCAGGGTTTGAGGTGCGAGGTCCCAGTAGCGCTTACTGTGGCTCCCAGGAAGTGGCCACCAGGTCCTGGGATAGGGACCTAGTGGCAACTTCTGGAAGCTGTGCAGAGTGTGGGTAGGTAGGAGTCTGCCTTAGGTCCAGCCCTCCACTGTGCCACTGATCAGACATTTAATGGCCCAGTCAACAATGCTGATCAGAACCACCAGTGTCTCTTTTCAACCAGGTGTGAAGAGTAAAAAACTGTATAGTAAAAAACTATAGTAAAAAACTGTACGCCTGGGAACCACAAGAGATGGCACCCTCTCTTTGAAAACCAGATCCCTTTAAGAGCTCTCAAATTGGACACCTAAAATCACTAAAAATTTCTGAAAATCTTGTGGATTTCTTTGCCTTTCATTTCTGACATTTCTCCAAGTTTTTGCCAGGATAACCAATGAAAAACAAAGCAAAAGCAGAGGTATTTATACCTCATTTCAAGAATTGAGGGGTGAGAAGTAGAAAGTCAATGGTCATCTTATTGCAATATACTATAATGGCAAAGAAATTTGTCATTATTCCTATACAGTTTAGCAGAGAGAGCATTCTCCTTGGTTGCCATAGCAGCTGGCACCAACTCTTCCAGTGATGCAGTAACTAATTTTAGTTTAATTACATTTCTAAACATTCCATCTAGAGGAATGAGCAGACAGCAGAAATACCAGTGTTCAGGGACTGCATTTTCAAAAGTAACTTGTTATTTTGGATGCTGCATTTTCTGGGTGCCCAGTTTGAGACTTCTGAATTATCCTGATTTTCAGAAAGGGGGATGCTCAGCATTTCCTGAAAATTAGGCCCCTGGCAGGTGCACTGAGATGACACCCCCAAAATGAGACACCCAAAATCACTACAGCTTGTACCTCCAAAAAACCAGCATTCTCTGGTCCAGCAACATCTGTCATCTGGTAGGACCATGGATTCTCCTGGACCAGAGAGCTGGGAGCCTAAGGGCAGGTGAGCCCACTGGAACTGGGGCAATAGGGTCAGCAGCCCGGTTGGGGGCAGCACAAGACCTGAGCCATAGCCCTGCAAGCAGCCTCTAGCAGCCTGCGGCAGCCTGGAGCCAGGCTGGAGTCCCATGGCAGCATGGGTTGGTGCGAGGCTGGAGCCCCACATCAGTCCCTGGGAGCTTGGGGTTGCAGCCAGAGCCCCACAGTAGCACCAGAGCAGAGTCCCCAGGCAGCTTCCTGGAGCATGGGGCTGGAGCCCCACAGCAACCTGCTGGAGCACAGAGCCAAGGCCGGAGCCACTCAGCAGTCCTGGGGCTGGAGCCATGCAGCAGCCCATTGGAGTGTGGGGCCAGGGCCAGAGCCCCAAGGCTGCCCCTGGATGCACAGGGCTGGAGCCCCATGGCAGGAACCGGAGCCTCTGTTGCCCAGGAAGCTGGAAGCAGCCGGGCAAATACCCCAGCCAGGTTGGGAGTGGGGGAGGGTGAGGCAGGATGCCTGCTGGGGCAGCCTGCCAGCAGCAGGCGATGGGCTTGGGAACCGGTGGCAGGAGACCTCCCCTGGTCTGGCAAATTCTCTCCTTTGGGACTGGTCAGATCCCAGTGGTGCCGGACCAGGGAGGTTCAACCTGTAGTCACTTTACTAAATGTAGCCCATTCCTTAGAAACAGACTTTTTCATCATTTACCAAGCTGTTCCCTCTAACAAAATAAAAGGCAGAAACAGTCAAGGAGTCAGCTATGAAGCAGTTAAACTGTGTCCACTGTCACTCTTCAGCACAGGAAAGCCCAACCGGGGGAAAGGAATAAGAAGGGCCTCAAATCTTTGCAGGTTCCGAGCAGCCATTCTGATAAATGTTAGGAATGGAGCTGGTCAAAATTATAGAAGGAGGGGGGAATTACATGGAAATTTTCACTTTTCCCACCTTTTTGGCCAACTGAAATTCAAAATGTGACAAAATGTATCAAAATTCAAAACACGTCGCTCACCTTTAGTTCTGATATGTTGGTCAAATCTATTTTACACTAATTTGCCCTGTTTTGTTGCGGTGCTGGCTGTCAGCCCAGTGGCCATTGCACATGAGTGACAGTAAGGCTGTTGTAATCACAGGTGGCGATTGCAAGCCTGAGCCTCTGAGTCAGTACTGGGCCTTACTCAGGAAGAACCCCAGATGACTCCATACCATGACTTAGTCCTGGTCTGCACTAGGGCGTTATTTTGAAAGAACCTCCCTTAGATCGAATTTATAAGCGGAGCGTCCACACTCCCAAGCCTGCTATTTTGAAATAATGGGCTGCTTATTTTGAAATCTGTATTCCTGCTTTCCTCAGGGAATAACGCTAATTTCAAAATAGTTATTTCAAAATAGCATTAGTGTGGACGATCTGGTGTTGCTATTTCGAAATAACTACTCTCCAGAGTAATTCAAACTAATTACTCCCCAGTGTTTCCTGGGGCTCTAAGTCAAGGTAGCACATCCACATTAATGGAACCTGCCTTGAGCTAATTTTGCGGCTTCCCTGTAGTGGGGACATGCTATATCGATTTTGTAAAATTGTTTGTTATTAAGTCGAATTTAGTTATTGAAATAATTTCCCAGTG
Organism: Rafetus swinhoei; assembly: GCA_019425775.1. Classification (NCBI taxonomy): domain Eukaryota; kingdom Metazoa; phylum Chordata; order Testudines; family Trionychidae; genus Rafetus; species Rafetus swinhoei. Next base: position 9,183,638 of record CM033438.1, read on the forward strand.
TAGACATGCCCTTAGACTCCTAAGCACAGATCCTGACATGCAGCACCAGGAGATGGTACTGGCACAGGTCCTGTTTATCTGGTAAGTTACTAGAGCAGAGACATTTCTGTGCCTCATCTTTGGCAATTGCAATAAAAATTATTATCAATATCCAGTGATAATAATTTAGTACTTTTTGGAAAAAGCAGGGTCAGCTAAGCAAAATCAGTCAAAAAAATCTTCTGCCAAAACAAAAAACATTTTAATGGAAAACATTTTTCCCTGATGAATTGGAAATTTTAGTGAAAAATATTTATTTTTGTCACTATTTTTCATTTTTTTAATTAAAAAATTAAAATATGGGACTTTTCTCAACAAAAGCTGGAAACATTTAAAAGAAAATTTTTTGATGAAAACATGTTGGTTTTTCATCGGGGAAAAAACATTCCTGACTGGGTGACAACCGCATCTCAGTAAGATAACTTCTAACACTGACAGCTGTGTGGGGACTAGTACTGAAATTATAACGGCTGCCATATTTGCACTACTAAGGTCTGTGTCATATGTAAAACTCTCAGGGACACCTGGGAAAAGAAAGGCTTTATGTGAAACACTCTTTAATCTTCTTAAACTTGAGAACCAAATTCTGAAGTCCACCCTTGGCCCTAAAACAGAGAAGACCTTCCATTGAAATCAAACAACTGGCCCAAAAAGATTTTTTCTGCCTAGGAAACACAGGATTTTGATTTGGAGTTCTGCCTTGAAAGGCCCTGGAGCATCACTTTAAAGAATATGCCCTTTCCAGACCCATCAATGAGATGGAAGGCAAAGGGAGCAGTTCATAGAATCATGGAGCTGGAAGAGACCTCAGGAAGTCATCAAGTCTAGTCCCCTGCCCAAAGCAGGACCAATCCCAACTAAATCAACCCAGCCAGGGCTTTGTCAAGCCGAGACTTAAAAACCTCTTGGCTATGTCTACACTGCAGACTTCTTGAGCAAGAATGGCCGTTCTTGCACAAAAACTTGCAGAGTGTCTACACGGCACGTGCATTCTTGCGCAAGTAAATTTACAGTAAGGCATCAGAACTGAGGGCTTCTTACGCAAGAGCTGTGACGCTCCATATGAGGAAGAAGCCTTCTTGTGCAAGCCTTCTTGTGCAAGAGGGAAGTGTGGACAGGCAGCCAAGAGTTTTTGCACAAGAACTGGCCTCCCAGGAAAAAAACGCAGGTGGCCGCTTGGACGCTCACTCACACTCAAGCTCACTACTTCCTGCTGCCGGACCCCCCCCTTAAAGGCACAGGCACCCTGCAGATGCTGCGTGGCAGCAGCAGCACACTCAGCAGCCCCACCATGCGGCTCTGCCCTGCTGCACCCAGGAGCCCACATGTCCACTCCAGAGGCACCCCGACAGTCTGCACCCTACCTCCCAGCAGCCACCCCAGGGCGCCCAGCAGCCACGGAGGGGCACAAAGTGGCATGCCCCTTGCTGGTCCAGGGCTGAGGTGGAGGCCCTCCTGGACCTTTGGGCACAGGAGGAAGCCCTCCACAACCCCCGTGCCTGGTGCTGAAATGCTGACATCTTCACCCACATGTCCCAGGAGCTCTCTGAACAGGGACATCCAGCCTGAACCCTTGAACAGGTCTGGGCCAAGGTCAAAGAGTTGTACCTGGGTTACGTCAGGGCCACTGAAGGTGTGGGGGGGCAGGAACCGACACCTGCCCCCACTACAACCAGCTGCACGCCATCCTGGATGACACGGTGGTGCAAGGACCCTCATTGGTGGTCAGGCCACCTGGCCTGGAGGAGGAGGGTGACCTTACCAGTGGCTCCGAGGACAAGGGAAATGACCGCAGCACCACTGTCATCCTGCACCTTGAGCCAGTGCCCAGCAGCCGGGATGCCTCCCGGGCCTCGTCTGAAGCTGGTGACGGATCCACTGGGGAGTGTAGCACTTTTCCCTTGCAAGGGCAGGGGAGGTGGGTGCCCGGGGGGGGGTTTCAGTCAGGCAGGTTGCGCTGCACGCCGTGCAGCAGTATGCAGCATGTGCAACTGTGACGTAGTGTGGGCACCTTGCTGGTTGCTAGGCTTGGGTTGTGAGTGACCTCTACTGGCTGCTGTCTGCAGCATGGCCCAGCAGGGCAGGGGATGAGTCATTATGCAAAGGGGCTTCGAACCTGTCTGACCAGTTATCTCCCAGGGAGCGGAACAATGGGAAGAAGGGGAGTGGAGCCCTGGCTGGGGGCAGGACTGGAAGTGGGTTAGTTAGGTTTCTGGCTGGGATCATGGGGGACGCAGCCTAGGCAACGGGCTGGGATTTAGGGGCCCAGGCTCCCCCATCTCAAGGGGGGCTGAGGCATCCTAGGCCTGCCCTGTAACCAGATTACATCTGTGCTGTGCTGTATCCTGGAGAAGCAATAAACTCCCTCTATTCTACTGGCTGGTGGAGTCTGTCCGTGCCATTACGGGGGTGTAGGGGACGGGAAAACCCCAACGTGCCATCACAGCAACCTTGTGCAGCCTGACTGTGTGGCACATGGACACGGCAGACAGCTCCAGGGCACACCTGGGACCCTGCTGCTCACAAACGTCCTGCCCAGGGGAAGGAGTGTGCACCGTGCTACACAGACAGACACCGCATGCCAAGTGGCTAGGACACAGACAAGGGGTCTGCATTCAAAGTGATGTCTCTCAAGGGTTACAATCCATGGAAGATCACTTCTCTCCCATGATTTGGAGCTAGTCCTTTTATGAGAAAACACTCAACAGGGGACCAATTGAGCCCAAGCCACAGTTGGGTGGTGTCACGTCAAGCTCAGGGAGGAGGGCATGGGGGTCAGAGACACTGTGAGCAGGGCTGACTGACCGCCTCGCTGTTTTTTGTGTTCTCTGTAGCAGGACCAGCCAGGAGCGAGGGACCCTCCAGCCCTGCAGAGGTGGCACCGACCACCTAGGGACCAGTCCGGAGGGCCAGGCAGCGTGACCAGCTCCTCTAGCGGCACGTCAAGGCCGTGGAGAGGATGGAAGCAGCAGTCACCAGAAAGCTGCAGGACAACCAGGAGTGGCAGCAGCAGGCACCGGGCCAGTTCCTGCAGCGGTGCAACTGCATTTGGACAGCATCGCTGCACTGACCTCCCACATTGGCCATGCCGTGAACTATGGCAAGGCCTTGCCCCACCCTCCTGTCCTCCCTGCCATGCCCTTGCCCCCTCCTGCCGCCCCTCCTGCTGCCCTTGCCATGCCCCCTCTGGCTGCCCCTCCTGTCACTGTTGCCATGCCCCCCTCCTGCTGCACCCCGTCCTGCCCACCTCTCCATGCTGCCTGTCCCAACCTGGCCCGAAGGGCTCCAAGGCCTCCGCAGCCATGGAGGCACTGGCAGGAGCCGCCTCTCCCACCACTAACTCCTCCTCCCAGTTGAGAGAGCACCCTCTCACTGCCCACCCTTCGTCCCTATGTAAATAATACAGTTTTTGGTTTGTTTCACAAAAAGTTGTGTTTATTTGGAGGCTAGGGAAGTATGGGAGGGAAGGGTTGAGGATGGGAGGCAGATGTGGATGCCAGACAGAAGTGACCCTAATGTGGGGCCTGGGAGAACATCTCCCTGAGGGCTTTTGGATGCACACCCCATCGTGGTGAGCCTGCCGGATGGCGGCTGTGTGGGGCTGCTCAATTGCCCAGCCCTCGCCTTCCATCCTCCCCGGAAGGAAGGCCTCCCCCTTTCACTCCACTATGTTGTGCAGCACACAACATGCTGCCACAACCTCCGTGATGTTCTGCTAACCCATTTCGAGACAGGTGAGCAGACAATGGAATCTCACCTTCAGCCGTCCAAAGGCGCACTCCACCTGGTTGCGGGCCTGGTTCAGATTCTGGTTAAATGTTTCCTGTCTGGGGTCCATGCGTCCGGTGTACAGCTGAATCAGCCAGGGCATGAGGGGGTAGGCTGTGTCCCCCATGATGTACAGACGCATGCGGACGTCCCCAACAGTCAATTCCCACTGGGGGAAGAAAGTGCCCGCCTCCAGCCTGAGATGCAGGCTAGAGTTTCTGAGGATGTGGGCGTCATGTGCCCTGCCCAACCACCCCACACAGATGTCCGTGAAACAGCCATGGTGGTCCATGAGGGCCTGGAGCACCATGAAGAAGTACCCCTTGTGGTTGGTGAAGTGGGCCACTCAATGTTCCAGTGCCCGGATGGGGATGTGGGTGCCATCCACGGCTCTCCCACAGCTGGGGAACCCCAGGGCAGCGAAGACAGCCACGGTTGCGTCCATGTCCTGCAGGTGGATGACCCTCTTGAGCAGGATGTCATTGATGGTTCTGACAACCTGCAGAAGGGCACACAGAAACACAGAACTCACAGAATTAGGCCAGGCGGGTGCATGAGTCCTTGGGGGGTGCCTGCCCTCCTGTGATGCACTCTCCCCCCAAACATGCCAGGGCCCCTCTCCCCAGAGCCCCCCCATACCAGCAGGGCTATGTGAGGGAGGGCCGGCGCAAGCCGGTGGGTGACTGGGCTTCCCCCACTTCCCTTGTCCCCCCCCCCCAGCCTGGAGTCTTCCCTTCCCCCGGGCAGGGAGTGCAACCCCGAGGACCTTACCTGCATCAAGACGGCACCCACTGTGGACCTTCCCACCCCGAACTGGTGTGCCACCGAGCGGTAGCTGACTGGGGTGGCCAACTTCCACAGGGCAATGGTGATCCTCTTGTTCACAGGGATGGTGGGCCGCAGCTGGGTATCGCATATGAGGAGGGCAGGGGCAAGGCAGGCATACTGGTCCAGGAACGTCTGCTTCTGCATCTTGAAGTTCTGGAGCCACTGCTGGTCATCCCATTGCTCCAGGACCAGACTGTCCCATCACCACCAGTCGGAACTGGTGTCAGGTCTCCAGTATCACCTCTCCACGGTCGGGTGGGGATGCCACAGTGAAGCCGCCGCATCCAGGGAGAAGGACTCCAGATTGAGCTCGACATCAAGCGCATGCAGGAGTAGCAAGGCAGCATGGAGCAGCAGCTGCACGCACTCCAAAATGGCTGTGTGCGGCCAGAGCAGGCACAGGGCCATCCCTGGCTCCATGGCACAGCAAAGAGAAGTGACAATTCTCCAAAAAGGCACTAGGGCACAAGATGTGCTGTCCAAAGAGGCTAAGGGCAACCACAACAGGCACTGCTACAGCTTTCAGTCCCTACAAGAGGTCCCAAAGCACTCAGCAGCAGAGAAATGGCTGGCCAGGGAGATCCCTTTAAGCACGTGTCTCAGAGGAGCTCCAGCCCCTAACCCCGGAAGGTACTGGTGCCCTTTTGCCCTGTCCGAAGTGGTTCCCGGGGGGAGTTATTTGCGCAAGAGCGTCCCGCCTGTGTGGACGCTCTCTTGCGCAATAACTTTTGTGCAACAACTCTTGCACAAAATGGTTCTTGCACAAGAAGCCTGCAGTGTAGACGTAGCCCTGGAATAGAGATTCCACCATCTCCCTAGGTAACCCATTCCAGTACTTCACCCCCTCCCAGTGAAATAGTTTTTCCTAATATCCAACCTAGACCTCCCCCACTGTAACTTGAGACCATTGCTCCTTTTTCTGCTATCCATCACTACTGAGAAAAGCCTCTCTCCATCCTCTTTGGAACCTCCCTTCAGGAAGTTGAAGGCTGCTTTCAAATCCCCCTTCCCTGCCACTCTGCTCTTTTGCAGACTAAATAAACCCAAATCCCTCAGCCTCTCCTTATAGGTCATGTGCTTCTGCCCACTAATCATTTTGGTTGCCCTCTGCTGGACCTTCTCCAATGCATCCACATTCTTTCTATAGTGGGGGGCCCCAGAACTGGACGCAATACTCCAAATGTGGCCTCACCAGAGCCAAATAAAAGGGAATAATCACTTCTCTAGATCTGCTGGAAAGGCTCCTCCTAATGCCACCTAATATGTCATTAGCCTTCTTGGCTACAAGGGCACACTGTTGACTCATATCCAGCTTCTCATCCACTGTAATCCCCAGGTCCTTTTCTGCAGCACTGCTACTTAGTCAGTTGGTCCCCAGCCTGTAACAATGCTTGGGATTCTTCCGTCCCAAGTGCAGGACTCTGCTCTTGTCCTTGTTGAACCTCATCAGATTTCTTTTGGCCAAATCCTCTAATATGTCTAGGTCACTCTGGACCCTATCCCTGCCCTCCAGCGTATCTACCTCTCCCCCAAGTTTAGTGTCATCTGCAAACTTGCTGAGGGTGCAATCCATCCCCTCATCCAGGTCATTAATAAAGATGCTGAACAAAAAGAGCCCTAGAACAGACCCTTGGTGCACTGTACTTGATACCAATCTCCAACCTGACATCGAGCCATTAATCACTATCCATTGGGCCCGACAATCTAGCCAGCTTTTTCGCCATCTTACAGTCCATTTATCCAATCCATACTCCCTTAACTTGTTGGCAAGAATATTGTGGGAGACCGTATAAAAACCTTTGCTAAAGTCAAGGTATATCACATCCACCGACTTCCCCATAGCCACAGTTGCTCTGGGGCCCAATGATTCAAAGGAGTTCCAGGCTCTTGGCTGTCTCTGTTTCTATTGTTGCAGAGGCCGGAGCCCTGGGCCCTTTAAATTGCTGCTGTGGGGGTTGCCTCTCACCCTGTCTCTTTCGCCCAAGGCCCGTTCTGGGAGCCCGGAACCAGACCTCTCACACACATTGCCCAGGGGCCTGTGGGGGCTGTCAGCTCCCCTTGCCTTTTCTTTCTTTCCTCCTGTCTTCCAGTTGAGCTAACTTTGTATTTCTTTTTCTTAGTTGTGCCATGAAAAGTAATGAAATCTGATGGTGATTTGCCATCAGATAAATGGTATGCCATTAGTTAGAGACTATATTTCTTCTTTGTGATGAGAGTTCAATATCTTTCCAAATGAGTTATTACTCTGAGATCTCTTAGATCTGGACTTTAAGTATCAAGCAATTACTCTATTGTAATTCCATTGCTATTTGCTGCACTGATAGAGACAGAAGTCTCATCAGGTTGACTGCAGACTGCTGTGTGCTTTAGTTTTAAGAGAATGGATTAATGACCTCTGTTGCATGTAATTCTCTTTCACGGCTTTTCTCTTTCACTTTTCTGGTTGCCCTCTGCATATGCTTTTCCCCACCTACTAACTTTTTAATAGAGAGAAATCCCTAATTAACAGCTCTGCATCCACACTTTTGTGTCACCAGGTGCTGAACAACTAGAAAGAAACAAAGCAGGCCCACTTTTCCTGCTATTGGTGAACAGAGAAAAAAAAAAAACAGTGGTCTCCAACCTTTTAAAGCATGAGATCACTTTTTGAGCTTAAATGCAATTCAGGATTCACCGCACACCCAAACACCCTTGCTCAGCCTCCTTCTTGCCCTTTTCCAAGGCCCCACCCCTGCTCACTGCATCCATCTTCCCTCCCCAATCCTCACTCACTTTTATTAGGCTGGGGGCAGAGGGCTGGGGTTCAGAGGAGGGGGATGGAGACTCTGACCTTGGACTAAAAGAACTGGAGTGTGGTAGGGGTTCTGAGCTGAGCCTGGGGCAGGGAGTTGAGTGTTCTGGCTCAGGAGGGAGTTTGGGTGCAGGAGGACTCAGGGCTAGGGCAGTGGTTTGGAGTGCAGGAGGAGTTCAGGACTGAGGCAGGGGTTTGGAATGCAGGCTCCATCTGGGCACCGCTTACCACCTAGGAGGTGGTGCAGGGGACTAAGGCAGGCTCACCCCTACTCTGGCCCTGCACCACTCCCAAAACCAGCCAGCAAACACTCTCCATCCCTGCCCCTCTCTACTCTGTGAAGATGGGGTACAGGGAGGGCACTCTGACATCAGCAACCCCCTTCCTCTTCTTTGTGTGCACAGCAAGCAAGAGGCTCCCCGGGCTGGTGGGGCAGCTCCAAGGGAGAGAGCGGGAGCAGCACGGCAGTACTGAGGGGGCAGAAGAAGTGCCAGCACTTGATAGCCTCCTGGCCAAGCCTGTCAGAATCACCTGTCAAAGGATCCAACATCTACCAGGAGATCCCAATCTACTGGTTGGTGACCACTGCCTAAACCCAACCCAACACTAACCCTAATCCATAGCCCAAACCTGAACCCTAACAGTCACCTTAACCCTAACATGAGCCTATCTGTAACCCTAATCCTGACCCTTATCCCTAATCCTAACTCCAAGCCTGGTGTTGGGGTAGCAGGAGAGAGAATGGGACTTGAACCTATCACGCTGCATTCCCCAGGTGAATACCCTAGCCACTAGACCACACCAGAACCCAGCCCACTGCCCTACCTTGAGGCCATCCCTTATCCTGCCTTCCTAATACCATTGCCTGCTCCGTCCCCGGTCTTGGTGGGGAGTGGGGGTGATGGGACTCAAACCCTAAAACTAACATTAACTCTAATCCTAAATCATAGCCCTAAAACCTAACCCTAATACTAAACCTGAACCTAAACCTAAACCCTAACCTAACCTAACCTTGTCACATAAAAATCATATGTGGGTCCTGCAGCTTAGCAGGCCTGGGATGGAAGTTTCCATCGCTGCTCTACCCAGTTTAGCATAGCCTGGACCTGCAAGCCCAAACAGCAGCTGGGCATTATCAGCTTTGATCCATACCTTGAGCTGAGAAACTACTGAGCAGTAAATAAGTTTGAACTCTGTCTCAGCTCATAAGAGTGATAAGAATGGCGTTCAGGAGGTACGTGCACACCCAGTAAACAACTGTAGTATAACTAGTGTAGTGCCCATTGAGTCTCACCAGGGACCTAGACCTCGAAGGGTGCCCTGTCCCCCAGCTAGAGCCATGACCACTGTGGCCTGGTGCGAGGTGATCGGAACGGGACTCCCCACAGACCTGAAAGGGTGTTAGCATTTCCAAGTGCCTGTTACTCTTTTATGCATTGCACTGCCTGTGCTTACTGGCATATTACTTTGCAGTAGCTGTGTAACCATCTGGCACTATTAAACCTGTAGTGACATAGTGAGATTAATAAAAGTAACTATGCTTAATCAACTCTGTCTTGAAGTGAATCCACAAGTAACTATGCTTAATCAACTCTGTCTTGAAGTGAATCCACGGGGCTCTGCCCCGTGACTTGACAAATCAAACCCAACCCTAACCCTAACCCTTTCCCTAACACTAACCCTAACTCTAATCCTAACCCTAAAACTGACCCTAACTCTAAATCTACCCCTTAACCTAAAACTAAACCCCAACCCAAACCTAACTCTAACCATAACCATAACGCAAAACTAATCCTAATCCCAACCCCAACCCAACCCCAAACCCAAACCTACCGTATACCTAACCCAAAATCTAACCCTAAACACTAACAATAAACCTAAACCTAAATCTAACATTAACTCTAACCCCAACCCTGAACCCTAAACCTAAAACCTAACCATAACCCTAATCCTGACCTTAACGCTAATCCTAAACCTAACTCTAACAAAAAACCTAACCCTTACCCCTAACCCTAACCCTAACCCAAACCTAACCTTAACCCTAACCCTAAACAGTAAACCTAATGGTAAACCTAAACCTAACACTAACCCTAACTCTAATACTAAAACTAACCCTAACCCAAACCTAATCCTAATCCTAATCCTAACCCCACCCTAAATCTAAACCCTAATCCAAACCCAACCCCTTAACGCAAACCCTAACCCTAGCCCTAAACCTAAACCTAATTCTAAACCTAACCATAATTCTAAACCTAACCCTAACCTAACCCTAACTCTAACCTTAATCCTAAAACCAACCCACAACCCGAACGCTAAAACCTAACCATAACCCTAATCCTAAACCTAAACCTAACAATAACCCTAACCCTAACCCTAACCCTAACCCTAACCCTAGCCCAAACCTTAACTCTAACCCTAAACATAACCCTAACCCAAACCCTAACCCTAAACCCAAACCTTTACCCTCACCTCAATCCGAACCCTATCCTAACCCTAACCCAGACCTATCCCTAACCCTAACGCTAACTCTAATCCTAACACTATTCCTAACCCTAACTGTAACACTACATCTAAATCTTAACCCAAACGCAACCCCAACCACAATCCCAATGCTAACCCGAACCCTAACGCTAAACCCTAATCATAAAACCAAAACCCAAATCCTAACCCAAACCCTAACACTAACCTGAAACCCTATACCTAAAATCTAACCCTGAACCTAATCCCAAACCTAACCCTAACCCTAAGAATTAACCCAGTCCTTAAACCTAACCCCACCTCTAACCCTAAAATCAATCCTAATCCTATCCCTGACCCTAAACCTACACTAACCTTAACCCAGCCCTAACCCTAACCCTACACGAACCCTAAACCAGCCCTACACCTAACCATAACCCTAACGATATCCCTAACCCTAACCCTAACACTAAATCCAAATCCTGAAGTTTACCCTGACCCTAACCCTACACTAACCACAACCCCGCAGTAACCCTAACCCTAAACCTACACTAACCCTAAACCAGCCCTAACCTTAACCATAATCCTAAACCTAAACCCTAACCATAAACTCTAACCCAAATGCAAACCCTAAACCTAAACCTAACCTTAATTCTAACCCTAAAAACAACCCTAGCACTACCACTAACCCTAATCCTAAACCATAAACCTAACCTAACCCAAACCTAAACCTAACCCTAAATCCAAACCCTGATGCTTACCCGGAGCCTACACTAACTTTAACTCAGCCCTAACCCTAAACCTACAGCAACCCTAACCCAGCCCTAACCCTAAACCTAACCATAAACCCTAACCATCACCTTAACCCTAGCCCTAAACCCCAACCATAACCATGCATCTATCCCTAACTTTGATCATAACCCTAACCATAACACTACCCCTAAACCATAAACTGTAACCCTAACCCTAATCCTAAACCCTAACACTAACCCTGAAACTAACCCTAGCACTACCACTAACCCTAATCCTAAACCATAACCCTAATACCTAACCTAATCCTAACCCTAACCCTACACTAACGGTAACCCAGCCCTAACCCCAACTCTAAACCTAATCATAACCCCTCACCCTCAACATAATCATAAATCCTAACCATCACCTTAACCCTAGCCCTTAACACCAAACCTAACTCTAACCCTAACCGTGCATCTATCCTTAACCTTGATCATAACCCTAACCATAACACTACCCCAAACCATAAACCGTAACCCTAACCCTAATCCTAAACCCTAACACTAACTCTGAAACTAACCGTAGCACTAACACTAACCCTAATCCTAAACCATAACCCTAAAACCTAACACTAACCCTAAACTGAACCCTAATCCTAAATCCAAACCCTGACGCTTACCCTGACCCTAACCCTACACTAACCATAACCCAGCACTAACCCTAATCCTAAACCTACACTAACCCTAATCCAGCCGTAACCCTAACCATAATCCCTAACCATAAACTCTAACCCAAACCCTAAACCTAGTCCCAACCCGAACCCTAACCCTAATTCTAACCCTAACCCTAACCCTAACCCAACCCTAACACTAACATTAACCCTAACCCTAAACCTTAAGCCTAAAACCTAACCCCAAATTTAACCCTAACCCTAACCCTGACCCTAAACCTAAAACTAAATCTTAACCCTAACCCAAACCAAACCCTAACCCTAACCCTAAAACCTGACCATAACCCTAATCCTAACCCTAACTCTAATTCTAAACCTGACCCTACACCAAACCCTAACCCTAACCCAAAACCTAATTCTAAACCCTAACAACAGTAACCCTAATCCCTACACCTAAAATCTTAACCTAAACCTAATCCTAACCCTAACCCTAACCCTAAAAATTAACCCAATCCCTAACCGTAACCCCACCTCTAACCTAAAACCAAACCTAACCCTAACACTGACCCTAACCCTAAATCCTAACCCTAAAACCTATCCCTATACCTAACCCCAACCCTAAACCTAACCCTAAATCCTAACCCCTACCCTAAAGCTAATCCTAATCATACCTCTAACCCTAATTTTACCCTAACTCTAACCATAACCCTAACACAAAGCCCAACCCTAACCCTAAACCTAATACTAACACTAACTCTAAAACTAACCCTAACCCCAATTCTAAAACCTAATACTAACACTAACCCATCACACTAAACCTAATCCTAACCCTTAAACCGAACCCAAACCCCGAACCCTAACCCAAACTGTGAAGCTAACCCTAACCCTAAACTTAACATAACCGTAATCCTAACCCTAACTCTAAACGAACCCTAACCCTAAAACCAACCTGAAACCCTAACCCTAACCCTAACCCAACCCCAACCCTAACCCCTCACCGTAACCCTAAACCCTAAACATCACCTTAACCCTAACCGTAAACCCTAACCCTAACTCTAAACCCTAACCGTAAACCCTAACCCTAACTCTAACCCTAAATGTGAATTGATCCCCATGGGTATGTCTACACTAGCCCCCTAGTTCGAACTAGGGAGGCTAATGTAGGCATTCGAAGTTGCAAATGAAGCCCGGGATTTAAATATCCCAGGCTTTATTTGCATCTTCCCGTCCGGGCACCATTTTTAAATCCCCTTAGTCCAAACTAACTGCCCGCTGCTGCGGCAGTCAAACGTTAACTCCAACTAAGTCCTTAGTTCGAGTTAACTGTTACACCTTGTGGAATGGAATGAGGTGTAACAGTTAACCTCATGGAATGAGGTGTGACAGTTAACTCAAACTAAGGACTTAGTTCGAGTTAACGTTTGACTGCCGCGTGTAGCCTCAGGCAATTAGTTCGGACTAAGGGGATTTAAAAATGGCACCCGGAGGGGAAGATGCAAATAAAGCCCGGGATATTTAAATCCCGGGCTTCATTTGCAACTTCGAATGCCTACATAAGCCTCCCTAGTTCAAACTAGGGGGCTAGTGTAGACATACCCTAACTCTGATCCTAACCCTAACCCTAATCCAAACATAACCCTAACCCAAACCCTAACCTACCCTAAACATAACCCTAATCCTTTCCCTAACACAAACTCTAACTCCTAACCCTGAAACCTAACCCTAGCCCTATTCCTAAACCTAAAGCTAAATCCCTTGGAAATCCTTGCACACCAGAGAATAGATCTATATAAACATCCTTGTTGAAGTCTACAGTACAATCCTGTGTGTGTTAGAAAGGTGCAGCTTGTACCCATGTACAACTTTGAGTAATTTTGGGCAAGTGTCATTCTGAGCTGTGCCTCAGTTTTCCTGTTTTTAAAAAGGGATAAAAGTCCTTTCATCTTTACAGTGTGCTCTGAGATCCTTAGATGAAAGGCTATAGAAATATAATTAGTGTTATTAGTACAGATAGGTGCATCCAGTGAAAGAGAGATGGAGTTAGAGACTAAAATAGAAAAAGAACAAGTTAAAAATTACTTAGACAAGTTAGATATCTTCAAGTCACCAGGACCTAACAAAATACATCCTCAGGCGAAGGGGGGCGGGGGCGGTGATGTACACAGCCAGGGGGCGGGAGGCGAAGGGCGTGACAGAGGCTCCAGGTCCCACCCCCTGGCCGTGTACATCACCGCCCCTCCCCCCTTCGCCTCCCGCTGTGGCGCTCGGTTGAGTTCTTCGCTGCTCAGCCAGGACACCGCGCAGGGCCCAAATGGCCGTTCGGGCTCCGCGAGTGAGAGGCAGGAGGGGGGAGAACTAAGGAGAAGAGAAAGAGAGAGTGAGGCAGGAGGAGAAGAAAGAGAGAGTGAAGTAGAAGGAGAAGAGAAAGAGAGAGTGAGGCAGGAAAAGGAGGAGGAGAAGAGAAAGAGAGAGTGAGGCAGGAGGGGGAGGAGACAAATACAAATGAAAATTTTTAATTATTAATGCAGAATTTTGTTAAGAATGACTTACAATATAATTAAAATAAAAATTATCTAACTAAATTAAGTTTCTATCAAATTTACTCAATTCACATTTAATATGAAAATAGCCTTCAATTTGCGCATTTGACACCTTTTTTCTATTTTTTCTCCAAAGGGGGAACCCGCAAAATTGTGCTGCCCTGGGCCCCGCAAAACTCTCATCCGCCCCTGATCCTACAGATCACTTGCAGAGGTGACAGGACGGACTCCTCTTCCCATACATTGATCAGATCCAACAGCTTTGTGGTACTCCAAGCAGGGGAGCCTTTGGTGCAATCGCCAGGCAAAGGAACGCGAGAAGATGCCATGAGACCCCTGCATACTGAGTAAGCCCACAAAAGGGGTGTTGTGTGCTCAGGAAGCAGGAAAGGGGTTTTAAATTTCACAGAGCTTATAAGGGGTCAGGGCATTTGGGTGGGCCCTGACCTCAGATGGTCACCTGCTTGCAGGACAGCAGACCAGAGTGACTGCTTAGGAATTGTGGGCCACGTCCTGCAGACCAGAATCAGTGAAAAAATGCTTCAAGGTGTCTATGCTGCTTGTTTGTCGACAACACAGAGAGGGGAAAAGACAAAAGTCCGCTGTGGAGCTGGAAGTTTTCTGTCAACAAAAATGCCCATTTTTCATGACAAAAGTCACATTTCAGTGTGCACTCTCACACAGCTTTGTTGACAAAGTGCACTTTTCTTCAACAAAACTCGTCAGTGTAGACAAACCCTTGAACCAGTGGTGAGCAGAAGTGGAAAACATTCCCTGAACAATGTCTCATCAACTTTTTTTATCATTTAATTGCAGGTCATTTTGCTACCTACATCTAAAACTATGTGTTTCTGTTAGCTTTTCACTTTAAAGATAAGTCATAGAATCCTAGGGCTGGAAGAGACCTCAGGAGGTCTTCAAGTCCAGCTCCCTGCCCAAAGCAGGACCAATCCCAACTAAACCTCCCAGCCAGGGCTTTGTCAAGCCAAGACATAAAAACCTCTAGGGATGGAGATTCCCCCACCGCCATAGGTAACCCATTCCAGTGCTTCACCACCTTCCTAGTGAAATAGTTTTTCCTAATATCCAACCTAGAGCTTCTCCACTGTAACTTGAGGCCATTGCTCCTTGTTCTGCCATCCGTGACTACTGAGAACAGCCTCTCTCCATCCTCTTTGGAACCTCCTGTCAGGAAGTTGAAGGCTGCTAGCAAATCACCCTTCACTCTTGTCTTCTAAAGACTAAATAAGCCCAAACCCTCTCATCATAGGTCAGTGTTTCTCAATCAGTGGTAAGAGTACCCTCAGGGGTAAGAGAGAGAAGTCTGGGGAGGTACATCAACACCACTGAAATTTGGAGAAAACTGAATTTTTGTTTTAAGTTTTGCAACGCTTTATTATTTTTGTACTTTTTACACCCAAAAATTTTGCCCGCCCAGCTATGATTAAGTTGTTTAAACAAATGTGTTGCCATTGTTAGAAAAAAAAAATAGTGTGTCTGAAAACTGTAGGTACTGGGGATACTTATATATTTTTTAAAGGAGGTACTTAGAATTTTTTTAAAGGGGTACTTCACAAAAAAAGGTTGAGAAACACTGTTGTAGGTCATGTGCTCCAGCCTCCTAATCATTTTAGTTGCCCTCTGCTGGACCCTCTCCAATGCCTCCACATCCTTGCTATAGTGGGGGCCCAGAACTGGCCACAATATTCCAGATGTGGCCTCACCAATGCCGAATAAAGGGGGGCCAATCACTTCTCTCTATCTGCTGGAAATGCTCCTCCTAATGCAACCTTATATGCCATTAGCCTTCTTGGATACAAGGGCACAGCTTCTCATCCACTGTAATTGCCAGGTCCTTTTCTGCCAGACTGCTACGTAGCCAGTCAGTCACCAGCTTGTAACAAGGCTTGGGATTCTTCCATCCGAAGTGCATGACTCTGCACTTGTCCTTGTTGAACCTCATCAGATTTCTTTTGGCCCAATCCTCCAATTTGTCTAGGTCACTCTGGACCCTATCCCAGCCCTCCAACATATCTACCTCTCCCCCTAGCTTAGTGTGATCCACAAGTTTGCTGTGGGTGCAATCCATCCCCGCCTCCAGGTCATTAATAAAGATGTTGAAAAAAACTGGCCCTGGAACCGATCCTTGGGGCACTCCACTTGAAACTGATTGCCAACCAGACATCGCATTCAGGGAGCTCGCATTCAGGATGTGACTGAGAGGCTTACCAAACTGATCAAACCTTCGAATCGCTACCCCTTCCTGCTTCTCCATGTGGGAACTAACGATATGGCCAAGAATGACCTTGAGCGGGTTACTGTGGATTATGTAGCGCTGGGAAGAAGGATCCAAGAATTCGGAGCGCAAGTGGTGTTCTCGTCCATCCTCCCTGTCGAAGGGAAAGAACTGGGCAGGGATCGTTGAATTGAGGAAGTAAATGCATGGTTGCGCAGGTGGAGTAGCAGAGAGGGCTTTGGTTTCTTCGACCATGGGACTCTGTTCCGGGCACAAGGATTGTCAGGAAGAGATGGGATCTACCTAACCAAGAGAGGAAGGAGCATCTTCGCGGGCAGGCTTGCAAACCTAGTAAGGAGGGCTTTAAACTAGGTTCGTCGGGGGATGGTGACCAAAACCCTGAGGGGAGTGGGAAAGTCGGATACCGGGAAGAAATGCAAAGAGGACCAAGCAACAAAGGAGGACCCCTGATTCGAATGGAGAAGATAGCGCGATCAACTGGTTATCTGAGGTGTTTGTACACTAATGCGAGAAGCCTGGGCAACAAACAGGAAGAACTGGAGGCCCTGGCCCAGTCCAAGAAATATGATTTAACTGGGATAACAGAGACTTGGTGGGATGACTCGCATGACTGGAGCACTGTAATGGAAGGGTATAGACTGTTCAGGAAGAACAGGCAGGGGAGAAAAGAAGGAGGAGTTGCACTATATGTAAGAGAGCACTATGATTGCTCTGAACTCCAGTATAAAGAGGGAGAAAAACCTGTTGAGAGTCTATGGGTTAAGTTTAAAGGAGTAAACAACAGCAGTGATGTTGTGGTTGGTGTCTGCTACAGGCCACCGAATCAGGTGGATGAGGCTTTCTTCGGACAACTGAGAGAAGCTTCCAGATCGCAGGCCCTGGTTCTCGTGGGGGACTTTAATCACCCTTACATCTGTACACAGGCAATCCAGGAAGTTTTTAGAGAATGTTGGGGATAACTTCTTGGCAGAAGTGCTGAAGGATCCAACCAGGGGCCGTGCGCAGCTTGACCTTCTGCTCACAAACAGGGAGGAATTAATAGGGGAAGTAGAGGTGGGTGACAACCTGGGAAGCAGTGATCATGAGATGGTAGATTTCAGGATCCTGACCAAAGGAAGAAAAGAGAGTAGTAAAATATACACCTTGGACTTCAAAAAAGCAGATTTTGACTCCCTCAGAGATCTGATGGGCAGTATCCCTTGGGATGCTAACATGAAGGGGAAAGGAGTCCAGGACAGCTGGCAGTATTTTAAAGAAGCCTTATTGAAGGCACAGAAAGAAACCATCCCGATGCATAGCAAGAGAGGCAAACATGGTAAGAGACCGGATTGGCTTACGAGGGAAATCCTTGGTGAACTTAAGCACAAAAAGGAAGCTTATATAAAGTGGGAACTTGGACAAATGACCAGGGAGGGGTTTAAATGTATAGCTCGAGAATGCCGGGGTTATCAGAAAGCGAAATGGAATTGCGACTGGCTAAGGATGTGAAGGATAACAAGAAAGGTTTCTACAGGCATGTTAATAAGAAGAAGGTGATCAGAGAGGGTGTGCAGCCCCTACTGGATGAAGGAGGTAACCTTGTGACAGATGATGTGGGGAAAGCTGAAGTACTCAATGCTTTCTTTGCCTCTGTATTCACGGACAAGGTGGGCTCCCAGACTAAAGTGTTAAGTGACGCAAGATGGGATGAAGATGGACAGCCCTTGGTGGGTAAAGAACAGGTTAGGAACTATTTAGAAAAGCTAAACATACACAAATCCATGGGTCCGGACTTAATGCATCCGAGGGTACTGAGGGAGTTGGCAAATGTCATTGAGGAGCCTTTGGCCATTATCTTTGAAAAGTCGTGGAGATCGGGAGAAATTCCGGATGATTGGAAAAAGGCAAATGTCATGCCCATCTTCAAAAAAGGGAAGAAGGACGATCCAGGGAACTATAGGCCGGTCAGTCTTACCTCGGTTCCTGGAAAAATCATGGAAGGGATCCTTAAGGAATCCATTTTGAGGCACTTGGAAGAGAGGAAAGTGATTAGGAATAGTCAGCATGGATTCACAAAGGGAAAGTCGTGCCTGACCAATCTGATTAGCTTCTATGATGAGGTAACTGGCTCTGTGGACGTGGGAAAGTCAGTGGATGTGATATACCTTGACTTTAGCAAGGCTTTTGATACGGTCTCCCACAATATTCTTGCCAGCAAGTTAAGGGAATGTGGATTGGATAAATGGACAGTAAGATGGATAGAAATATGGCTAGAAGGCCGGGCCCAGCGGGTAGTGATCAGCGGCTTGATGTCAGGATGGCGGTCGGTTTCTAGCGGAGTGCCCCAAGGTTCGGTTCTAGGACCAGTTTTGTTCAATATCTTTATTAATGAC
Organism: Rafetus swinhoei; assembly: GCA_019425775.1. Lineage (NCBI taxonomy): Eukaryota > Metazoa > Chordata > Testudines > Trionychidae > Rafetus > Rafetus swinhoei. Next base: position 9,202,092 of record CM033438.1, read on the forward strand.
CTGGATGAGGGGATGGATTGCACCCTCAGCAAGTTTGCGGATGACACTAAGCTAGGGGGAGAGGTAGATACACTTGAGGGCAGAGATAGGGTCCAGAGTGGCTTAGACAAATTGGAGGATTGGGCCACAAGAAATCTGATGAGGTTCAACAAGGACAAGTACAGAGTCCTGCACTTGGGACGGAAGAATCCCAAGCATTGTTACAACCTGGGAAACAACCAGCTAAGTAGTAGTTCTGTAGAAAAGGACCTGAGGGTTACAGTGGATGAGAAGCTGGATATGAGTCAACAGTGTGCCCTTGTAGCCAAGAAGGCTAATGGCATATTAGGTTGCATTAAGAGGAGCATTGCCAGCAGATCCAGAGATGTCATTATTCCCCTTTATTCGGCTTTGGTGAGGTCACATCTGGAGTATTGTGTCCAGTTCTGGGTCCCCCAATACAAAAAGGATGTGGACGCATTGGAGAGGGTCCAGCGGAGGGCAACCAAAATGATTAGGGGGGCTGGAGCATATGACTTATGAGGAGAGGCTGAGGGAATTGGGTCTGTTTAGTCTGCAGAAGCGAAGAGTAAAGGGGGGATTTGATAGCAGCCTTCAACTTCCTGAAGGGAGGTTCCAAAGAGGATGGAGAAAGGCTGTTCTCAGTAGTGACAGATGGCAGAACAAGGAGCAATGGTCTCAAGTTGTGGTGGGAGAGGTCCAGGTTGGATATTAGGAAAAACTTTTCACTAGGAGGGTAGTGAAGCACTGGAATGTGTTACTTAGGGAAGTAGTGGAGTCTCCATCCCTAGAGGTGTTTAAGTCTCGGCTTGACAAAGCCCTGGCCGGGTTGATTTAGTTGGGATTGGTCCTGCCTAGAGCAGGGAGCTGGACTTGATGACCTTCTGAGGTCTCTTCCAGCTCTATGGTTCTATGATTCTATGACATCAAGCCGTTGATCACCACCTGTTGGGCCCAACAATCTAGCCAGCTTTCTATCCACCTTACAGTCCATTTATCCAATCCATACTTCCTTAACTTGGTGGCAAGAATATTGTGGGAGACTGTATCAAAAGCTTTGCTAAAGTCAGCCTTACCTCCTGGAAGGTAGAAGGGATTTCATCTGCACTACGTGCAAGCTGGTTGCCATTTTGGAAGAAAAAATTAGAGGACTTGAGGCCCAAGTGTCAACCCTATGTTCCATCAGAGAGGATGAAGACTTCCTCGATAGAAGGCAGCATTTAATATTGCAGGCACAGCAGTCTGAAGAACCAATGAGGGCAGTATAGAACTAGAACAAGGAAGAAAACTGGCAGCAGGTAAGCTCCAGGAAAAGGAAGCCATCTCAGGTATCCCCAGTTCTGGTAGAGGGAATTAACTGCTTTCAGGCTCTCTGCACAGGCACTACTGTGGAGGATGCTTTGGCAAGGACCTCTCAGGGAAGAGATCAGAAGACGCCAGCTACTGGAAGGCATGGGATGTGCAGTCCTAGGGATTGGAGTTCCATCCCCATCCCATAAGAAAAGAAGATGGGTGGTGGTGGTTGGGGACTCCGTCCTAAGAGGGCCAACCAGACTTGGAATCTCGAGAAATGTGCTGCTTACCAGGAGCTAGAATTCAGGATGTGACCAAGAGTCTTCCAAAACTGATCAAACCTTCGGATCGCTACACCTTTCTGTTTCTCCATGTAGGAACTAACAGTACAGCCAAGAATGACCTTGAGCAGGTCACTGCAGGTTATGTAGCGCTGGGAAGAAGGATCAAGGAATTTGAAGCTCAAGTGGTGTTCTTGTCCATCCCCCCTGTTGAAGGTAAAGGTCCAGGTAGAGATCGTTGAATTGTGGAAGTAAACGCATGGTTGCGCAGGTGGTGTCGGAGAGAGGGCTTTGGTTTCTTTGACAATGGGACTCTGTTCTGCACACAAGGATTGCTAGGAAAAGATGGGATCCACCTAAAAAAGAGAGGAAAGAGCATCTTTGTGGGTAGGCTTGCAAACCTGGTGAGGAGGGCTTTAAACTAGGTTCGTTGGGGGACGATGACCTAAGCCCTGAGATAAGTGGGGAAGTGGGATACCGGGAAGAACCACAAGGAGGAAGGAGCAACAAAAGAGGACCCCTGATTTGAATGGAGAAATTAGGGCAATCAATTAGTTATCTAAGGTGTTTGGACACAAATGCAAAAAGTCTGGGAAACAAACAGGAAGAATTAGAAGCCCTGGCACAGTCAAAGAATTATGATTTGATTGGAATAATGGAGACTTAGTGGGATGACTCACATGATTGGAGCACTGTCATGGCAGAGTATAAACTGTTCAGGAAGAATAGACGGGGAGAAAAGGAGGAGGAGATGCACTGTATGTAAGAGAGCAACATGATTGCTCAGAACTCCACTATATAGAGGGAGAAAAGCCTGTTGAGAGTCTTTGGGTTAAGTTTAGAGGCGGGAGCAACAGAGGAGATGTTGTGGTTTGTATCTGCTATAGACCACCAGATCAGGTGGATGAGATAGACGAGGCTTTCTTCAGACAACTCAGAGAAGCTTCCAGATCACAGGTCCTGGTTCTCATGGAAGACTTTAATTACCCTGAAATCTGTTGGGAGACCAATATAGCAATACACAGACAATCCAGGAAGTTTTTGGAGTTGGGTATAACATCCTGATACAAGTGCTGAAGTAACCGACCAGGAGCCATGCGCAGCTTCATCTACTGCTCACAAACAGGGAGGAACTAGTAGGGGAAGTAGATGTGGGTGGCAACCTGGGAAGCAGAGATCATGAGATGGTAGATTTCAGGATCCTGACCAAAGGAAGAAAGGAGAGCAGTAAAATACACATCCTGGACTTCAGAAAAGCAGACTTTGACTCCCTCAGAGAACTGATGTGCAGGATTCCCTCGGATGCTAACATGAAGGGGAAAGGAATCCTGGAGAGCTGGCAGTATTTTAAAGAAGCCTTATTAAAGGCACAGGAACAAACCATCCCGATGCGCCGTAAGAAAAGCAAATATGGTAGGCAACCAGATTGGCTTACCAGGGAAATCCTTGGTGAGCTTAAACACAAAAAGGAAGTTTATAAGAAGTGGAAACTTGGACAGACAACTAGGGAAGAGTATAAATACATTGCTCGAGAATGCAGGGGAGTAATCAGGAAGGCGAAAGCACAATTGGAATTGCAGCTAGCAAGGGATGTGCAGGGTAACAAGAAAGGTTTCTACAGGCATGTTAGCAATAAGAGAGTGATCAGAGCGGGTGTGGCCCATACTGGATGAGGGAGGTAACCTAGTGACAGATGATGTGGGAAAAGCTGCAGTACTCAATGCTTTTTTTGCCTATGTCTTCACAAACAAGGTCAGCTCCCAAACTACTGCACTAGGCAACGCAGTATGGGAAGGAGGTGGGCACCCATTGGTTAAGAATTATTTAGAAAAGCTAGACATACACAGATCCATGGGTCTACATTTAATGCATCCGAGGGTACTGAGGGAGTTGGCGAATGTCATTGCAGAGCCTTTGAAAATTTGTGGAGATGGGGAGAGATCCTGGATAATTGGAAAAAGGCAAATGTAGTGCCATCTTTAAAAAAAGGAAGGACAATCCTGGGAATTACAGACTAGTCAACTGTACTTCAGTCCTCAGAAAAATCATGGAGGGGATCCTCAAGGAACCCATTCTGAAGCACTTGCAAGAGGGGAAAGTGATCAGAAATAGTCAACATGGATTCACCAAGGGCAAGTCATGACTGTATCTGATTAGCTTCTATGATGAGGTAACTAGCTTTTGATACAGTCTCCCACAATATTCTTGCCAGCAAGTTAAGGAAGTATGGATTGGATAAATGGACTGTAAGGTGGATAGAAAGCTGGCTAGATTGTTGGGCCCAATGGTTAGTGATTAATGGCTTGCTGCCTGGTTGGCGGTCAGTTTCAAGTGGAGTGCCCCAAGGATCGGTTCCAGGGCCAGTTTTTTTTCAACATCTTTATTAATGACCTGGAGAAGGGGATGGATTGCACCCTCAGAAAGTTTGCAGATGACATTAAGCTAGGGGGAGAGGTAGATATGTTGGAGGGCTGGGATAGGGTCCAGAGTGACCTAGACAAATTGGAGGATTGGGCCAAAAGAAATCTGATGAGGTTCAACAAGGACAAGTGCACAGTGGAGACCAACTGGCTAAGTAACTATTCAGCAGAAAAGGACCTGTGGATTACAGTGGATGAGAAACTGGATATGAGTAAACAGTGTGCCCTTGTAGCCAAGAAGGCTAATGGTATATTGGGGTGCATTAGGAGGAGCACTGGTAGCAGATTTAGAGACGTGATTATTCCCCTTTATTCATCACTAGTGAGGCCACATCTGGAATATTGTGTCCAATTCTGGGCCCCCCAATACAGAAAGGATTGGAGAGGGTCCAACAGAGGACAACCAGAATGATTAGGGGCCTGGAGCACTTGACCTACGAAGAGAGGCTGAGGGATTTGGGCTTAATTCATCTGCAGAAGAAAAGATTGAGTGGGGATTTGATAGCAGCCTTAAGCTTCCTGAAGGGAGGTTCCAAAGAGGATGGAGAGAGGCTGTTCTCAGTAGTCACGGATGGCAGAACAAGGAGCAATGGTCTCAAGTTACAATGTGAGAGGTCTAGGTTGGATATTAGGAAAAACTATTTCACTAGGAGGGTGGTGAAGTACTGGAATGAATTATCTAGGGAGGTGGTGGAATCTCCGTCCCTAGAGGTTTTTAAGTGTGGGTTTGACAAAGCCTTGGCTGGGATGATTTAATTAGGGTTGGTCCTTCTTTGAGCAGGGAGCTGGACTCGATGACCTCCTGAGGTCTCTTCTAGCCCTGGGATTCTATGATTCTATGATCTAATCCAGGGTGGTTGTGATGTTCAAGGAGGCTGGCACACTGAAGGTGTTTTTCCTGGGAATCATGGGGCATGGACCTGTGAGTCTGCAACCCCTTGGGCATAGTGGGGAGATGGCCAATACCCATCTCCTTAGGGGTGCTGTTGTCGAGCTGTGCAAGGAGAGAGGGATGAGGATCAGAGGGTTCATCAAAGCCCAGCTAATTTCTTAGGTGTGAGAGAATGATTCTCCCAGGGTATGTCTACACTTGCAGCCTATTTCGGAATAGGGCTGCAAATGTAGGCATTCGGAATTGCAAATCAAGCCCGGGATTTAAATATCCCGCGCTTGATTTGCATCTTCAACGAGCGCCATTTTTGAAATTTACAAGCCGAATAACTGCCGCATCTACACGCGGCAGTGAAGCGGGCGTTCAGAATAAAGCCTATTTCGAACTACCTGTTATTCCTCCTGCAATGAGGTTTAACAGGTAGTTCGAAATAGGGCTTTATTTCAAACGCCCATTTCACTGCCACGTGTAGATGCGGGCAGTTATTCTGGGTTTGTAAATTTCAAAAAATGGCGCCCGGCCAGGAAGATGCAAATCAAGTGCAGGATATTTAAATCCCGGTCTTGATTTGCTATTCCGAATGCCTACATTTGCAGCCTTATTCCGAAATAGGCTGCAAGTGTAGACATACCCCCACAGAGCTGTATCCTGTCCCAGCTCGGAGTAGTCAGAAAGCTCCAGGGTCTCCACCACAACTGCAAGAGCCCATGGAGTCTGCTCCTGCCAGACTGTGACATGGAGGGGGTCTGTGTTAAGGACAGTGCCGAGTCCTGGCTGATGCTCTGTTCAGTCTCAAAGTGGGGAGAGATGTGACGTAGTGGGGATTGTTCACTCTGTTCGCTTTGTTATGCTGTGATTCCTAGGGTATGTCTACACTGCATTCCTCCTTCGAGACAGGAATGCAAATGCAGACAAATGAAATTGCAAATGAAGTGCTGATTTGAATTTCCCATGCTTCATTTGCATAATCGCGGCCGGCCGCTTTTCCGAAGTACTGTATTTCGAGAGAAAAAAATGGGGTTATTTCGAAAAGAAACCCTTCCTTCGAAATAACCCTTACTCCTTAAAAAAATGAGGTTTAAGGGTTATTTCGAAGGAAGGATTTCTTTTCTAAATAACCCTGTGTGGACCGCGGGTTTTTTCTCGAAATATGATATTTCGGAAAAGCGGCCAGCTGTGATTATGCAAATGAAGCACGGGGAAATTCAAATCCACGCTTCATTTGCAATTTTGTTTGTCTGCATTTGCAGTCCTCTCTCAAAGGAGGAATGCAATGTAGACATACCCCTACTGTCCTATACTGTTCTGTTGTAACCCTGTGTGTATTCCTCAGTTTCCTTGGGCACTGCACTGGAACCTGGCAGGGGATGGGATTGTTGGGTGTGGCTCTCACTGAGGGGAAGGCTGCTGCAGGCTGCCCCATCTTAGCATGACGTACAGTACACAACAATAGCTCAGGTTGTCCTGTAATCTGAGCCTGGGCTGGGGGGGAGCAACAGGTGACACCTTGCCCTGGAATCTGAACAAAGGAGAGGTGGTAGCAGTTGCTCAGCGAGTGAATTTCATTTTTCAGCTGGCTTAGGCAGGAGGGAATCTCACTGTCTTGGGGGGCCAGGCGGGGGCGTAGACTCAAGATGGATTGTACTGAATGCTCCTGGTTCCTGTAACAACAAGTCTGCTACACTGTGTCCCTGTGAACCAATAAACCTTCTGTTCTACTTGCTGGCTGAGAGTCACATCTGACTGTGGACGGGGGTGCAGGGCCTGGTGACTCCTCCACACTCCATTACACTGGGATAGGAGAAAGTCCCTGAAGCAGGGTTGGGGCCCTTGCCCTGCTGCATCCACCCAGTGCTCCTGCTGAGGAGCAGGGATGGGAACCTTCAAGCCCCTTGCACCAATGACTCTCTTGAGCAAGCACACCAGGTGGGAGGAGCAGGGCAAGTCCCTGACTGAGCTTCATTGGTAGGGTGGTGATGATGGGGGGAAGGGTGGCCCACCTGTGGCTATGCCCCTGCTGTAGCACCTCCTACGTAGGAATAAGAGATCTTCCGGAAAAGGGTTTATTTTCCGCAAGATCGCGTCTAGACTGGCGCTTTTCTCCGGCAAAACCCCGAGCCGGAAAAAAGCGGCAGCCATGTTCATGCAAATGCCGCGGGGATATTTAAATCCCAGCGGATTTGTTCATGTCTCATTAGCATCCCTTTTCCGGAAAAGGGTGCCAATGTAGACACAGCCTAGGAGAATGGAGAAGATCAATCTGTTCCGTTTAGCAAAGAGTCAAATGGGTTAGTAGGAGCATTACTAGCAGATCTAAAGAAGTGATTATTCCCCTCTATTTGGCACTAGTGAGGCCACATCTGGAGTACTGTGTCCAATTCTGGGCCCCCCATTACAGAAAGGATGTGGACACATTGCAGAAACTTCAGCAGAGGACAACAAAAATGGTTGGAGGCTGAAACTTATGACTTATGAGGGGGTCACATGACACCATTTACTTCCGGCCCGGTGTCCATCTTGACCCCAGAAGTACTACCCCCGGGGGTGGGACTTCCTGTGGCAGGTGGGTGGGGCCTAAGGGGTCAGGGGTGTAGCTAACAGGGTCAGGGGACGTGACTAACATTTGATTGGTGGTAGAGCCCTTTTATCATGTGTCCCTATTTTTGGTTTGGAAAACATGGTCACCGTACATTGTGCAGCATTTCCTATGCCCAGAGATGTTCTAGTGGGAAAGTAGGTGCTATCATACAAATAGCACCTACATTATGAACTGCAAGGGAGTGGGATGTTTTGTTTCCACACATCTCTGAGAATCCCAACACAGCAGGACAGGAAGCTCTTTACATTTCCTCATGACAGGAGGAATTAGAGTCTGCTGCAGCCTTCCACCAGTGCTAAGTAGCCCTCACCACCCCACTGCCAGCCAACCTTTGGAAGGACAGTCATAAGGAACTGCCAGCTCTTCTGTTGCTAACACGCTGTCAGTCCCACAGCCCTGGTTCAAAACAGAAAAGGAAAAACACAGGCAAAATAGCTTGCCTTCAGTTAAAGTTCTCTTTGTTCGATCAATAGCTCAATGATGGTGTCTTCTTACTTCATTTAACTCCCCTTACCATCGCCTCCCCCATCCCTGACTGAAAAACTTTCAAAGGAGTGCTGGGAAATGACTAACATTTTCCCATGGATGGATGACTGAGCCATGAGACTCCCACCACGAAGCCCCTGATTTATCAAGGAAAAAGCTCTTGAACAATAAGCATGGCGCTACCAAAGAAACCATTTTTTAAAACCATTTCTTCCTCTTATTTTCCACTGCACTGCATTGAACATTTAGAAAAAACTACTAATGTATTTTTTACTTGAGGGGATCAGGAGAAATATTTATAGTCCTCTTTTCTTTTAGCAACAGATGTCTGAAAATACAAATCTCTCCCAACTCTTCACATTAATTTAGAATACAAAAGGTAAGCGCACTGAATGCGTGGCATGTCTGTGCTTGATCAGGGCCCTATGACAGCAATGGAACTTCAGCGTGGGTGTAAGTGCTTTCCTCAACTAGACATGAGAGTCTGGTTTGTCACTAGTCACAAGCCCCTTGCCTTGGAATCTTTGGGTGACATCCTACAAGGGATCATAGGATGTGGTCTCACTGTGGTGGCTCCTTGACAGACAGATGATCCCACCCCCAAATCATGGCCAGTACTTGCATCACTTGCCACTTTTGCTGGCACTTTCAGCATAGGTCTGTATGTAGTGTAAGTGTTTATGTTTGGGGGTTACTTGCTGGTTGCCTGAAAGATACTGTATGCTGAACTTGTGTTTGTCTGTGTGTTTGTTTGTAGATCCATGTGCTGAGCTGTTTGTTTGAAGGACTGTATACGGAGGCCGGCAGTTGGAAGCTGTGAGCTTCTTAACGAGGATTTGAAATCTAGAACCCTCTGTTCATTGGTCAAGTCTTAACCAGGGGGCTGGGCTATCAGGAAGGCTAGGGCTATGTAAAGCTGCTAGAAAGTGACCAGGGAGTTTAGCAAACAGGAGCAGCTAACAGGGAGTTTCATGAGGGAGTTTAGAGGGGGAGTTGGAAGGGGGCTTGATACACTTGGCATTCTTTAAAACATTTAAACTAAACTAAAACCAAAACTCCCTGATTTAAATAAAAACCTTATCAAGAACCTAATTAGCTGTAAGAGAGAATGCAGGCAAACGCCCAGCAGCAGAGTGGGGACTATCTTGTTTATTGCACCCAATGTAGCACTATGGACAGGTGGTGTATGTGTGCATTTGGTGCAAGGAGCTCCTGGCTCTCAGAGACTGCATATGGGCTTTGGAGGCCAGGATGGCTGAATTGGAAGATCTAAAGGAGGTAGAGAGGTACATACCTCTAGGTGTGAGGCATTCTGGGACAATGTAGAACTGTCCCACCTCCAGTCATACAGCCCCTGTGCTATTAAGGAGGGTGAAAGGCTCAGGGAAACAGAACATTCGACTGGAGCAGAGGGGAAACCATCCCATAGTTGGGACCCTCCTTCCAGATAATGTTGTGGTATCCTCTCACACTGAGGATACCTCTCCAGGGCAGGGAACTCCAGTCGTATTGGCACTAAGATTGATAGCGGAGAAAGCTCAGTGAAAGAACAAGACCATCTACAATTGCTTCGTTGATTTTCAGATGGCATTTGACAGTATAGATCAGAAAATGACTTGGGCAGTGTTGGAGTCGTACGGAGTGGATAGCAGACTGATAGGGTTGTTGAAGGATATCAACGATAATGCAGAGGCAGCGGTGAGAATGTGCGGAAAGTTGGGAAGTTGGTTTAGAACGAATAGAGGTACAACACAAGGAGATCCGATACCGCCGAGTATCTTCATCACGCACCTACAGAGAGTGATGGACAAGATCAAGGAAGAGGTAGAAGGGATATCGGTGCACGGGATGAGAATTAATAACTTGAGGTTCGCGGATGATATAGTTATTATCAAGGAAGATGAAGAGAAGCTAGCAAGAACGGTGCAGGTGCTAAATGAAGGAGGGAAGCGGTATGGACTGATTATGAATATCGATAAAACGAAGACAATGGTATTTGGAGATAAGGAAATAGGAAGGAAGATCAGTGTAGATGGGATCGAACTAGAGAATGTAGAGAAGTTCACGTATTTGGGGAGCAACATGACATATGATCTAGACTATAAGAAGGAAATAGGAACTAGAATAGTGAAAGCAAGAGCGAGTTTGAAGGCGATGGATAAGATCTGGAAAAGTAAAGCGATTAGCTTAGGAATGAAGCTGAGCGTCTTGAAAACATGTGTATTTAGCAGCATGTTGTACGGATGTGAGACATGAGTGATAATGAAAGGTTCAAAGAGAAGGATATTGGTGCTCGAGAGGAGTTGTTATAGAAAGATCCTGAGAACAGGATGAATGCAGAAGATCACCAGCGAGGAATTATATAGGAAGATACAGCCGAAATAGAACCTACTGCAGAAGGTTATACAATGGAAGTTACAGCTATTGGGGCATATCTACAGAATGAACAACAAGCGAAAAGTTAAGACCCTGGTATTCAGCCTAATGGATGGTCTGAATAGGAGATGCAGACCCCCACAGGGCATGGGTAGATGATATAGTAGATTGTTGCGGAGCTAGTCTACAGAAACTAAGCCACTCTGCACTGGACAGGGAAAGATGGTAGGAAATAGTGAGGGAGGCATCAGACACCAACGGACATTGAGCCCATAGTTGTTGATGATGATGATGAGGTGTTAGTAATGGGGGATTTGATCATTAGAAAGATAGACAACTGGGTTTGTGAGACTGGAAGGACCGTATGGTGACTTGCCTGCCTGGTGCGAAGGTTGTGGATCTCTCAAGATGTCTACATAGACTTACGTGTAGTGCTGAGGAGGAGCTGGTGGTCATGGTACATGTAGGTACCAATGACATAGGGAAGGCTAGAAGAGAGGTTCTGGAGGCCAAATTTAGGTTGCTGGAACAGAGATTGAAATCGAGGATCTCTATAGTAGCAATCTCTGAAATGCTTCTAGTTCCACACGCAGGGTCAGGTAGGCAGGCAGAACTTCAGAGTCTCAATGCATGGATGAGATGATGGTGTAGAGAGGAGGGATTTAGATTTATTAGGAACTGGGGAAACTTTTGGGAAAGGGGGGAACCTATATAGGAAGGACGGGCTTCACCTAAACCAAATAGAACCAGATTGCTGGGACTTAACATTAAAAAGGTTGTAGAGAAGTTTTTAAACTAAGGTTGGGTAGGGGGGGACAAATGGATGCAGAGGAGCACAAGGATAAGAGGGAGACATTTCTTAGGGGATGGTCTATTAACAGAGTTTCTCAATGTTCTAGTAAAGAGGAGAGCATGGAAGATAATAAAGTATGTGTAAGATCAGATGACAAACAATCAAATGAAAAAGAGTTTAATACATCAGGAAATGACAGACAGATAAATAGTGACAAATTTTTAAAGTGCTTATACACAAACGCTAGAAGTCTAAATAATAAGATGTGTGAGCTAGAGTGCCTCGTATTAAAGGACGATATTGATATAATAGGTATCACAGAAACTTGGTGGAATGAGGACAATAAATGGGACACAGTCATACCAGGGTACAAAATATATCAGGAGGATGCAACAGGTCGTGCTGGTGGGGGAATGGCACTATATGTGAAAGAAAATGTAGAATCAAATCAAGTAAAAATCTTAAATGAACCAAAATGTTCCATAGAATCTCTGTGGATAGTAATTCCATGCTCTAATCATAAGAATATAGCAGTAGGGATATATTATCGACTACCTGACCAAGATAGTGACAGTGACTAGGAAATGCAAAGGGAGATTAGAGAGGCTATCAAAATAAAAAACTCAATAATAGTGGGGGATTTCAACTATCCCCATATTGACTGGGTACACATTATCTCAGGACGGGATGCAGAGATAAATTTTCTTGATACCTTAAATGAAAGGTACTTCTTGGAGCAGCTGGTTCTGGAACCCACAAGAGGAGAGGCAATTCTTGATTTAGTCCTAAGTGGATCGCAGGATCTGGTCCAAGGGGTAAATATAACTGGACTGCTTGGAAATAGTGACCATAATGTAATAAATTTTAACATCCCTGTGGTGGAAAAAATACCTCAGCAGCCCAACACTGTGGCATTTAATTTCAGAAAGGGGAACTGCACAAAAATGAGGTTAGTTAAACAGAAATTAAAAGATACAGTGACAAAAGTAAAATTCCTACAAGCTTCATGGAAACTTTTCAAAGACACCATAATAGAGGCCCAAATTAAGTGTATACCCTAAATTAAAAACACAGTAAGGGTGCATCTACACTGCATCCTTACCTCAAATAAAGCTGCGCAATTTTTTGAGGTAATTTTGAAATAGTTTTGGTGCTGTCTGCACAGCGCCAAATTTCAAAATAAAGCACTATTCTGAAATGTCTCTTAACCATCATGGAACGAGGTTTACAGGGACATCAGAATTGCAAGCTCATTATATTTTGAAATAATGGGCTTGCTCAAAAGACACAGAATAGCTATTTCGGGATACTTCTGGGTGCAGTGTAGATGTAGCCTAAGAAAACCGAAAAAGAGCCACCATGACTTAAAAACCAACTAAAAGACAATGTGAGAGATAAAAAGGCATTGTTTGAAAAGTGGAAGTTAAATCCTAGTGAGGAAAATAGAAAGGAACATAAACTCTGTCAAATTAAGTGTAGAAATATAATAAGAAAAGTCAAAAAAGAGTTTGAAGAACAGCTAGCCAAAAAGATCAAAAAGTAATAATAAAATGCTTTTTAGGTACATCAGAAACAGGAAGCCTGCTAAACAACCAGTGGGGCTCTGGATGATCGAGATGCCAAAGGAGCACTCAAAGAGGTCATTGCAGAGAAACTAAATTAATTCTTTGCTTCGGTCTTCATGGCTGAGGATGTTAGGAAGATTCCCAAACCTGAGCCATTCTTTTTAGGTGACAAATTTAAGGAATTGTCCCAGATTGAGATGTCATTAGAAGAGGTTTTGGAATAAATTGATAAACTTAACAGTAACAAGTCACTGGGACCAGATGGCATTCACCCAAGAATACTTAAAGAACTCAAATGTGAAACTGTGGAACTATTAGCAATGATTTGCAACCTATCCTTTAAATCAGATTCTGTACCTAATGACTGGAAGATAGATAATGTGACACCAATATTTAAAAAGGGTTCTAGAGCAGTGGTTCCCAACCTGGAGTTCACGGACCCCTGGGGGTCCATGAGGGTACTGCAAGGGGTCTGTGAAAAAAACAAAAGATAAACAAAAATGAAACATAGAACCGTGATCACCAACCCATCGATTGCGATTGACTGGTCAATTTTGGGGGCACAACCAGTCGATCATGAGGGTTCCCAGCACCCCCCCTACCGGTAATTCCCCCCACTTCAAGAAGGAGCCCGTGCTGGTGCTACCTTCTGTGAAAATGGAGGTAGTGCTGGCTTCCTGCAGCATGTGGGAGAAATGCTGCAGCTGTGCACCAGATTTGGCATCTCAGGAAGCTCATCTCAGGAAGCTCCTCAAACATAGAATCATAGAATACTAGGACTGGAAGGGACCTTGAGAGGTCATCGAGTCCAGTCCCTTGCCCTCATGGCAGAACCAAATACTGTCTAGACCATCCCTGATAGACATTTATCTAACCTACTCTTAAATATCTCCAGAGATGGAGATTCCACAACCTCCCTGGGCAATTTATTCCAGTGTTTGACTACCCTGACAGTTAGAACTTTTTCCTAATGTCCAACCTAAACCTCCCTTGCTGCAGTTTAAGCCCATTGCTCCTTGTTCTATCCTCAGAGGCCAAGATGAACAAGTTTTCTCCCTCCTCTTTATGACATCCTTTTAGATACCTGAAAACTGCTATCATGTCCCCCCTCAATCTTCTCTTTTCTAAACTAAACAAACCCAATTCTTTCAGCCTTCCTTCATAGGTCATGTTCTCTAGACCTTTAATCATTCTTGTTGCTCTTCTTTGGACCCTCTCCAATTTCTCCACATCTTTCTTGAAATGCGGTGCCCAGAACTGGACACATCCAGTGCACTTCCTGAAAAGTCGGGTTTGTCATGCTGCTGGGGACTTCCTTCCCCCCTGCTTCCTTCCTGTCTTCCCGCGTGCGGGGGTGGGAGAGTAGGAGTCCCACGACTGCACACCAGTTCCAACTTCTCAGGAAGTGCACCGGCTGTCATGGGGAATGAAGGAAGAGCAGGCGCTTCCTGAGAAGTTGGAGGTGGCATGCAGTCCTGGGACTCCTACTCCCCTCCCCCCACCCCATGCAGGAAGGAAGGCAGGAAGCAGGACGAAGGAAGTCCCCAGCGGCGTGACAGACCCGGCTTTTCAGGTAGCACACCAGCTGTTTGGGAAGGAGGGGAGCAGCGCATGTGCTTCCTGAGACCCCAGACCTGGTGCACAGCTGTGGGATCCCCAGGTACTGGCCAAGCTGTCCCTGTCCCCTCCCCTGGATAGACCCCCCAATGAGTACCCTGCCCCCCCTGCCCAGAGCTCCACGAGTACCCTGCCCCCTGTCCAGGGCCGCACCAGCAACCTGCCCTCTGCCCCAGCCCACACTAGCACCCTGCCCCCTAGCCAGACACCATACAGCACGCTGCTCCTGCCCAGGGCCCCACCTGCCCCCTGCCTAGGCTCCTAGCAGTACCCTGCTTTTGCACCAGCACCATGCTCCTGCACCATGCTCCTGCCCCCTCCCTCCTGGCCAGACACCTACCCCCAGCTTGCTCCCGTACCCTATTTTTCACCCAGATTCTGCACCCCCCATCCCTACCCCACTAACTGGCAGCCCTGTCTCTCACACACTGGATCCCTTATCTTTGGCCCCACCTCAGAGTGTATAGAGGCCCACAAATTCCACTAACCCTGGAACCCCAGAAGAGTTAATGTGTCCTGACACCTTGAACCTCAGTCCTACCAGTCTTTGAAGTCAATGAAACAACACCAGGGATCTCACGAGGTAAGCCAAAAGTTTATTATTTGTTACTATGCAGGCCCAATTGTTGTGATAATTTGTTGTGATGAGATGTTCAATTAAATTGTTGTGATGTTGGAAATGAGTATGCGTTGTTTTAAATGTTAATTATTTACGTTTCCTTTTTCATTTAATGAAGTGTACATAGCGGCTAGAATTGGCTTTGATGGGTGTCTGCAAACAGATTGGGGGGCAATAGGGAGTGTGCACTAGTGAAAAGGTTGGGAACCACTGCTCTAGAAGTGATCCTGGCAATTACAGACCAGTAAAACTAATGTCAGTACCGGGCAAATTAGTTGAAACTATAATAAAGAATAAAATTATCAGACACACAGAAGAACATAATTTGTTGGGGAAAAGTCAACATGGCTTCTGTAAAGGTAAATTATGCCTTACTAATCTATTAGGGTATGTCTACACTGCCACCCTAGTTCGAACTAGGGTGGCTAATGTAGGCATTCGAATTTGCAAATGAAGCCTGGGATTTAAATATCCCGGGCTTCATTTGCATGTTCCCGGGGCGGGCGCCATTTTTAAATGCCCGTAGTTCGAACTACCTGCCCGCGGCTACACGCGGCACGGACTAGGTAGTTCGAATTAAAGCTCCTAATTCGAACTACGGTTATTCCTCCTGCAAGGAAGAAATAGAAAAGAGGAGACTAAGGGGGGGGATATGATAGAGGTATATAAAATCATGAGTGGTGTGGAGAGGGTGAATAAAGAAAAGTTATTTATTAGTTCCCATAATAGAAGAACTAGAGGACACCAAATGAAGTTAATGGGTAGCAGGTTTAAAACTAATAAAAGAAAGTTCTTCTTCACACAGCACATAGTCAGCCTGTGGAACTCCTTGCCAGAGGAGGCTGTGAAGGCTAGGACTATAACAGAGTTCAAAGAGAAGCTAGATAATTTCATGGAGGTTCAGTCCATAAAAGTCTATTAGCCAGGGGATAGAAATGGTGTCCCTGACCTCTGTTTGTCAGAGGCTGGAGAAAGATGGCAGGAGACAAATTGCTTGATCATTGTCTTTGGTCCACCCCCTCTGGGGCACCTGGTGCTGGCCACTGTCGGCAGACAGGCTACTGGGCTAGATGGACCTTTGGTCTGACCCAGTACGTCCATTTTTATGTTCTTATGTTCTCTAGTGACTGGTTCACTTAGATGATAGGAGGCTACAAACAGCAGTGTTTAACATCAGGACTTAACATTCTAAAATTATGGTCTCCTACTGACAGCCCACATTTGGATTGTCCCCTCAGACTCAAAGTAAAAGAAGTTGGTGCACATTTTCATACTTGGACATCTCCAGTCCTTGCTTTGTAGATTAATCCTTGAGCTCTCAGTATCAGTTTTTTTGATTTCCCCTTCCCCCACCCCCAATATTTTTTGGTAATCCATGTACTGTGGATATAAAATGTTTCAGTGCACATGTGATTACTGCATAGACAAATTCACAGAAAAAAAATGTGCTATCTAAAGGTCAAAGAACACTCTTTAACATTTGCCCTTGTGGTTTGCTTCACATTTTCAGATACACTGGGAACTAACTGCAAAAACACTCCAAGGCTATGTCTACACTGCAGGCTTTTGCCAGCAGAGAGTATGCTAATGAAGTGCTCATTAGCATTTGTCACGCCGTCATTTACATATTCTCTGCAGATGCTTTTTGAGCAAGAGGTTTTTGCGCAAAAACAAGCAGTGTAGACGAGTCCATTTTGTGCAATAAAACCCTTTTGCGCAAGATCCTTATGCTTCAAAAAAGAACGTATAAGGATCTTGCGCAAAAGGGTTTTTTTGCACAAAATGGACCCGTCTACACTGCTTGTTTTTGTGCAAAAACCTCTTGCGCTAAAAGCATCTGCAGAGAATATGTAAATGACGGCGTGACAAATGCTAATGAGCACTTCATTAGCATACTCTCTGCTGGCAAAACCTGCAGTGTAGGCATAGCCCAAGGGTATTATGCTGGAGAAAGAATCCATTCCATTAATGACTGGAGGAGAAAAGGTGGAAATGAATAGAGACACACAACACTACAAAAGGCACAGAGCAATGGGGTGAACAGCTGTATCAACCCACATAATTGAGGAGATATTGGTTTTTTGCTGACATTTGGTAAATTCACAGCTTTCCTATTGCAGGTACCTATCCTTATTCTTCATTCCCCTGAAGATGATAAAGAGGCATATTTATAAGGAAGGAAAGCATTAACACATGCGTAGTAACACTTTGTAATGCTAATCTGATTTGGTTGCAAAGTTTCACCTAGTTGTGATGTGAATGGGATGATCCAAAGGAACTAAGGGAAAAACAAAAAGTGAATCTTCTGGAAAGGCAAATTTCAAATATGGGTCTTATAAAACAAGTGATTTTTTTTTGGTTCTGTGGCAATTGGAAAAAATTGTACAGGTGTTTTTTTTAAGATTTCCGCTCATCAAAAAGGGTGTGTCTGTCTACACAGCAGGGATTTTAATTTGAAATAAACTATGCAAATTGAGCTATGTCAATTGGGAGTGTCTACACAGAACTTATGTTGAAATAGAGCACTCTACCTCCAACATCCCTTTACTCCTGGTACAATAGGGCTACAGAAGTTGGAGTAATAAGTCCTCCAGCTTGACAGTATTTTGATATTATTTTGAAATAACTGCCAGCTGTTATTTCAAAATAACGCTATTGTTGCTGTGTAGATGTATTCAAAGACTCATATGTATATTATGTATGTTTTGGATCAAATGAAAATGAACATTTCAAATGAAAGCATTTTTAATGCTTTTGAATTCTTAAAAATAAAGTTAAAGGAAATTTCAGAATAAAAAGTTGTATGAAACCAAAAATTTGAAATGTTTAATTTATAAAATATCAAAACAAAACATTTCAATGTTTTAAATTTTCTTTTAAACTAAAATGTGGTGAAATCAACATGAGAATCATGATATATTTCAGTGATGACAAATAAGCACTTTTCTCAAATAAAAAAAGTTTTGGGTTTGTTAATTTCACTCTGCTCTCATCTCTCCTACCGAAAGATTTTAGCTCTAGGACTGTGACTGCTAGACTGGTCCACAGCAAATTAACTTGCTATAATATCATGACTGCTTTTTTCCCCACCAATGATTCATCTCTTATAAGTGTCAAATCCTTTCAAGCGTTGATTAGTCTGGCGTCCAGGCTGAGGATAACTCTGCTCAGGAAATGCTGCAAGCTTTGAAGAGTTTATATTTTACAGTTATTCCAAACTGTATATACATCAAGAAAATACTTTGGGGATTTGGAGAGAGCAGCAGGTATTAAGATAGCAGCACTGTGACATTTAACTGTGGATTTTGGTGAGAAACTGACTGACGTTTCAGGAGTGATGAATGGGTCAGCTCACAGTGCTTCTTGTTGCAGTATGGATGGCTTTCACAGTAGCTGTTAGGGAGTATTACGTGGAAGCGATAAACCATACCCCTCCTTTTTGTGCGACCCGATCACCTCTGTTGCAGCCACAAACAGCTTGCTGATATGGACGGGCTGCTGAAGTTGGCTCTTTTAGACATCTATAGCAGCAGTTCCCAACTGCCCGGCTGCAGACCTTGGGCTGCCGGTGCCACAGCGGAGCTGGGGGCCGGGACTGAGGGACACCGCTCTTGCCGCAGCTGTTGGGAAAGGGCGTCCTGCCCTGCCTCTCAGCCAACCACCAGGCAGGGGCGGGGCTCTTCCCTGCATGGCAGGAGGTTCCGCGCGGCCCAGCTGCTGTGCAGGGAAGTGCTCTTCTCTGGCTGCGACGAGACCCTGCCCCTGCCTTGTGCTGATTGGCTTAGAGGTGGGACAGGACATGCCTCTCCCAACAGCCCCAGTAGGAGGGGAGGCACTGGGCAGTGTACCCCAGCCCTGGCCCCCAGAGCTGCTATGATGTGGGCAGCAGCGCAGGGCTAGCTGAGCAGGGCAGGGCAGGCACTGGGAGCGCCAGGGATGGGGCTAGTGCTGTGGGGCTCTGGAGGCTGAGCTATTAGTGGGGGGACTATGGGAGCAGGGCTGGCACTGGGGAAGGTTCGGGAGGGGCAGTTGGGTGCAGGGGCCTCTGGAAACAGGAGGCTCGTACTGGGGGGTCTGGTGAGGAGGGCTCTAACAGGTGGGGGGCTGGCACTGAGGGGTTTGGAATGAGGGACTGACACTAGGGGGCTCTGAGGGCAGGAGGCTGGCACTGAGGGGGTTGAGTGCAGGGGACTTGGGTCAGTGGCTGGCGCTGGGGGGTAGTGGAAGGGTAGGGGGCTCTAGAGGCTAGGGCTGGCACTGGGGATTCTGGCGGCTGGGCTTTTGGTGGATCAGTAATATTTTATTTGCATATTCATCATTTGCATAATGAATATGTAAATATGCAAATAAAACATTGCCGATCCATCAAAAGTTTGTGGATGGATTTGACGGTCCCCAGTATCAAAAAGGTTCGGAACCACTGATCTATAGGACATACATATTTTATAGAAAAACATTTACAAGGAGACCTCCTAGTTAGAGATCCTATACAATAGACTGCTTGAGACCTGGAGGGAAAACTTGTGCTCCACAATCCTTGGGCTATAATGGAAATTCTAATCAGTAGCCATGTTCCTGGGAGAACAGGTAGGAGCAGCAACATAAGCTACAATTCTGCTGCCATTTGTTTTGGATGGAATTACTCAATGCATTGGCGTCTTGGAGATGCAGTCTTTTGCCCATGTTAGTATCTGTCCAGGGCAGTGGTCCCTACATATCTGCATTGATACTCTGTGCTTTCCTGACTGGCATTCTGAGCTTCTCCTCTGAGCTAGAGCCTTCCACCCAGTCTGTAGTGAGCTCTGGCATACAAGAGAGCACTGCTGCTATAAACCCCTCAGATGTGGAGCCGCCCAAGTTCCCCTGTAGGGAGGTGGGTGGGATAGGGGTGTTCCACCTATTGAGATCTGGGAACAAGTTGGCACAAGCCAAATTCCACTGCAGGGCTGAACACATAAAACTGAATGAAAGGGCACCAAGCACCAGCCAGTCCTGCAGAGATCTTGGTATGACAAGCTGGTCCATTGGCTTGTAAAACTTGGTAGCTACCACCCAAGCAACAGGACTAAGAGGCAATGGGTAAGACTAAGCTGAAGTAACTGGGTATAGCTTCACAGAGTGAATGGTTCCAATCCTGAGCTGTTGTAAATCAGGATAGCTCCACTGATTTTATATGTTCACACTAGTGCCTCTATAGAACTAAACACATCACTTCTACAAATGTCAGAGACTCTAATTCCAAGCAAGGTCACTATCCCAATCCCTGATGCTTCCACATTCAAAGACCCGAACAAACATGTTGTACCCTAAAAGTTCAACCCACTTTGGAGTGAATTTTTGAAACCTTCCTCCAGGCATTCATATCTAGGAGTAGGGTAGGGCCTAATTTTGGAAAAGGACAATGGGGAATCAAGAACTAGCAGGAGGCAGAGTGGACTCTGAGGCTAAGTCTACACTGCAGGTTTCTTGCGCAAGAGCGCGTCCAGACTGCAAAAGTGCATCACAAAAGCGATGTGCTTTTGCGCAAGAGAGCGTCTAGACTGCATGGATGCTCTCTCGCAAGAAAGCTCTGATTGCCATTAACAGAATGGCCACCAGGGCACCTGTGCTTCTTTCGATAATCTGTTTTTGCAAAAAAATAAGCCCTGTTTCACATACACACACACTTTTTTGCGCAAAAGGAGTTATTTCTCGTAGAAAGACGAATACCTATACCACAAGAACCCCTCTGTTCTGTCGCTTCACTGTAAATTTTCTTGCACAAAAATGCACTTGAGGTGTGGATGCTCTGAGTTTTTGTGCAAAAGCAGCCATTTTTGCACAAAAACTCTGCAGTGTAGACATAGCCTGAAAGATCAGGTGGCATTTAAGCACATCACAAAGGTGCTTACTGTAAAGGAGAAGAGCAGGTGTAAAAGGATGTTCTGTCCCGTTAAGAAGCAAACAAATGCAGCAGGGCTTCCTGCAGCCCAGGATCAAAGCCCAGGGGACATGTGAGGGCTCCCTTCAGCCAAACCTAATGCAGCACTAAAGTCTGGTTCCCTTCAGCTGACTTATGGAAAGGAGAGGGAAGCCTCTGCCTACAGCCTAGCTCAACATCGGCCCTCTTCATAGAATCATAGAATGCTAGAACTGGAAGGGACTGTGAGAGGTCATCAAGTATAGTCCCCTGTCCTCACGGCAGGACCAAGCACCATCCCTGATAGATGTCTATCCAACCTGCTTTTAAATATCTCCAGTGATGGAGATTCCACAACCTCCCTAGGTTATTTATTCTAGTGTTTAATCACCCTGACAGTTAGGAAGTTTTTCCTAATGTCCAACCTAAACTAAACTAAACAAGCCCAATTCTTTCAGTCTTCCCTCATAGGTCGTGTTTTCTAGACCTTCTTTCCTCATGCCCCAGCTGGGTACAGCACATTCCGTCATGTAGAGAGTCCTGGGGAAGAATCAAGGAATTCCTCAGATATGGCCTGGCCTTGCACATCTTTGCCTACAAGAGGGGCAACTGTGGGCTCCTTTAGCCAGAAGAAGAGTAGGTTAACTATTTTCTTGCCAACCATTGCACTCAGCCTACATACCTGGCCACAATCCCACTCCTAGTTCTGGGAGCCTTCTAGTCCCAGGCTCTAGTTCTGGCTTAAGGATTTTAAAGCCTCCCCTGCTTTCCTGTTTAGTTGTAACTGTAACAACCAGAGATTCCTTGGCATCAGAAGAAGGCAGTGCCTATAGCACATTTTGGGGACAGTGTAAAATGTCTACATAGCAGACTCTTGCACTGCACTGAAGATAACTTGTTTTTTCTTCACTAGGAATCCTTTCATTGTCCTGAGGACAGCTGTATGAGAACCCACTGAACATGGGGGCTGATGTTCATGCAAGCTGCATCTTCTGATTTAATCACCATCTTCACAAGACCCAGGAGAGGTCACTGGAAGGGCAAAAGTTGGAACTTCCTCACTGTCAGACATGCTCATCCGGAGAGCTGTGCATGGGGAGCTATTTCAGATAGAATCATAGAACCATAGAGCTGGAAGAGACCTCAGAAGGTCATCAAGTCCAGCCCCCTGCCCTAGGCAGGACTAATACCCAACTAAATCAACCCAGCCAGGGCTTTGTCAAGCCGAGACTTAAAAATCTCTAGGGATGGAGACTCCACTACTTCCCTCGGGAACCCATTCCAGTGCTTCACCACTCTCCTAGTGAAATAGTTTTTCCTAATATCCAACCTGGACCTCTCCCACCACAACTTGAGATATTTAAATCCCGTGCTTCATTAGCAACTTCGGTCGCCCTCATTAGCCTCCCTAGTTTGAACTAGGGGGCTAGTGTAGACATACCCTCAGCCTCTCCGCGTAGATCATATGCTCCAGCCCCCTAATCATTTTGGTTGCCCTCCGTTGGACCCTCTCCAATGCGTCCACATCCTTTTTGTAGTGGGGGGCCCAGAACTGGACACAATACTCCAGATGTGGCTTCACAAGAGCCGAATAAAGGGGAATAATCACATCTCTAGATCTGCTGGCAATGCTCCTCCTAATGCAACCTAATATGACATTAGCCTTCTTGGCTACAAGGGCACACTGTTGACTCATATCCAGCTTCTCATCCACTGTAATCCCCAGGTCCTTTTCTGCAGAATTACTACAGAATCCCAGCCTGTAACAATGCTTGGGATTCTTCCGTCCAAGTGCAGGACTCTGCACTTGTCCTTGTTGAACCTCATCAGATTTCTTGTGGCCCAATCCTCCAATTTGTCTAAGTCACTCTGGACCCTATCTCTGTCCTCAAGTGTATCTACCTCTCCCCCTAGCTTAGTGTCATCTGCAAACTTGCTGAGGGTGCAATCCATCCCCTCATCCAGGAATATTGAACAAAACCAGTCCAAGAACCGAACCTTGGGGCACTCCGCTAGAAACCGACCGCCATCCTGACATCGAGCTGTTGATCACTACCCACTGGGCCAGCTTCTAGCCAGCTTTCTATCCATCTTACCGTCCATTTATCCAATCCACATTCCCTTAACTTGCTGGCAAGAATATTGTGGGAGACCGTATCAAAAGCCTTGCTAAAGTCAAGGGATATCAACTGACTTTCCCATGTCTACAGAGCCAGTTACCTCATCATAGACGCTAACATAGCTTACATAGAAGCCTGGCCCAGGGCTAAACAACCATCAATTTAAAAACAAAACCAACATTTTCCTGCATTTTCCCTCACAACTATACAGCTAAAATATCCTCCTCCAAAATGTTTTATTTTGTACTAAAGAGAAAGACTCAGCAAGGAGCAGCAATAGTTTGTCACCTTCTAGCCTGCCCATGGCTGCCCCAGGCCTCCAGGGGCTCCCTACTCCTTTTAAATCACTGTAGCAGCTGCGGCTTGTGTGAGCTGCATGCATGCACCATCCAGCCTGTGGTCCAGTTCCACAAACACTTGGCAATGCCATGCTGGACATGCACAGCAGCATGGGGCACCCAGGGCATCCTACTGAGGGCAAAAGGGGCAACTGGCCGGGCCCTTTAAATCACTGCTGGAATCCAGGCAGGTGCAGGCTGGGCAGTGCAGAAAAGCACTGCCCCTTCTGTCTGAGATCCGGAATTGGACCTTCTCACCTGGCCCAGGGGTCCAGAATTTCTGTCGGCAGCTCTGATCTCACCATGAAACTAGGTGTCTCTTAGAATGGTGATGTCCCATGCAGAGGGAGGGGCTAGAAAATGATCTCAACATATTTCTAGGATTTCTGCAGAGCATTGAAAGTCTCTTAAGTAAAATAAAACCCTAGAAATTTAGCAAATATTTTGGAATGCCTCCACACACCCACCGTGAGAAATGTGTCAGAGAGTAACAAAAGTGACATGAAACATCCTGTTTTCTCTGTTTAATAATACTTAGTAGCACTTAGCTAGTGGAACTACCTACTCCGTGCCACGTGTAGCCGCGGGCACGGAGTTCGGACTAAGGGGGATTTAAAAATGGCGGCACCCGGGAAGATGCAAATGAAGCCCGGGATATTTAAGTCCCGGGCTTCATTTGCAACCCTGGTTGCCCTCATTTGCCTACCTAGCTCGAACTAACGAGCTAGTGTAGACATACCCCCCCCAGTGTGTACCCAGCTACCCACGGTCCTATGGACATTACAGAGGCCAGCCCAGGTACATGACTGTCCCCACTCACCTGGGAATACGCCTTGTACCAGGGGCTCTTGCAGAAGCCACAGATCCAGCAATGCTGCTCCCCTAGGAGAGCCTGTGCACCTTCTGTGCACGTCTTAGCACTTGCCACAGCCAATGCAAAGAGGCCGTAGGGAACTGTGACTCAGGACCAGATGCAGTAGGCTAAAGGGACAGGACTCGCACAGTTCACGAGGGGGAAGAGTGGGGGTTCCGCACCTTCACCGCTCCCCCTGGGCACACCAACTGCCCAGTGTGGTTTGGAGGGAGGGCAGCAGTAGGGCGAGTGAATCTGTCACTACATGAATCTACAGCACACTGCCCCCTACAGGGGCAAGAGAAGCAGGGACTAATGCAGCCTTTGCTGGGGAGCAGCTCTACAGCTGCTTCTTAGCTTGTAGAGAGAAGATTCCCTCCCCCACCATGACATACATGCCCACAGCTCCTTTGTAACCCTCCTCTGACAAGTTCAGCTTCTCCAGCTATCACATCAGCCTTCAGTTTCCACATCTGTAAAACCAGTTTAATACTCCACACTGTCCTGAGGAGGGTGCTGGGAGTAATTAATGCTTGTACAGTACCAGAGAGCCTTGGAGGAAAGGCAGCAAGTCAGTGCTGTGCATTGTGGGGTGTACTAGTTACTACAATTCTTAAAGGAACTGAAGTGCTAGTTTGACAACCAAGCCAAGACCAATTTCAGGCTCCTAGATCTGAGTAGGCTTTGGAATCATCCCACTACAAGCTCCAGAGATGTACAGTGAACAATCCCAGAGTATAGATCATCATGTGCTGTGCCATTCAGTCCCTAGAGACAAACTGTAAAAGACTAAAGAACCTTCTCTTCTCCCCTACTCCTATGCTCTGCCTTCTTCCTTCCTAGCACCAAGAAACTGCTTCAATCCTTTTCTGGCCTTAAATCAGAAATTCAAGTAGCTGAACTTATTTATTCCATCAGCCTGTTTGCTATGTGCAGTCAGGTATGTGCTGCCCCAAGGGACTGAAGATTAGCTGAGGCTTTACTACCTACATTCTCCTTCTATTTATAGTCACACAGTGCACCACAACTGAGTCACAGAGGGTGACAGGAAGGAAAAGTGTCTCAGCCAATAGATTTCATCTCATTGTCCTTGGTGTCACACTCAGGAGTTTTTGTTGCTCTATGAGTTCTTTAAGACCAAAGAGTTTGGGAGGAAACTGAGACTGGATGGCTCAAAGGGATTGGTTATGGGGTAGGGGATGTCACTCACCCTTAGGTTGCTGGATGGAGCTAGAGAAGAATGGAACCAAAATCTGAGCAGCCTTAAACTTCAGAAGGTGGAATTTGAAATCCAAGTCTCAATGTGCCATGATCATGAGGGTTAGCCAGCAGCCTGGGGACTAAAGGGTTAACTATGTCCCTTACCTAGCCAGGTGGAGTGGCCAATAGGAATGTAGGTAGGAATTTTAAACTGGGACAAAGGAAATTTTTGCTTTGTTCTGGGGGCAGTTCTCTCCAGCTATTGAGGGGGACAGACACTATGTCTCCCTGCAAGAAAAGACTCTTTCTTCACTTTCTGTAAGTAGGGTAAAGTTTAGATACATCCGTTAGGTTTCATTGTTTTATGGTTTGTGTATGGGATCTGCTGTCTGTGCACTTTTAAAGATGTTTTGGCTTTTCTTTGTAATCAAGTTCTAGGCCCATGGAGTTCTCCATGGCTGTGTCTAGACTGGCAAGTTTTTCCGCAAAATCAGCCGCTTTTGCGGAAAAACTTGCCAGCTGTCTACACTGGCGCAGATTTCCGCAAAAGCACTGACTTCCTACTGTAAGAAATCAGTGCTTCTTGCGGAAATACTATGCTGCTCCCGTTCGGGCAAAAGTCCCTTTTGCGCAAAACTTTTGCGCAAAAGGTCCAGTGTAGACAGCTGAGATTTGTTGTCCGCAAAAAAGCCCCGATCGCGAAAATGGCGATCGGGGCTTTTTTGCGGAAAAGCGTCTAGATTGGCCACGGACGCTTTTCCGCAAAAAGTGGATCCAATCTAAGGGACAGATCCTTGGTGGTCCCTGCTGAAATCAGTCCAGAATTCTACTTTGAATACTTATGGCATATTAATGGACATTTCCTTGAGAAAGGCCTGAATGATAATTAAGACCTCAGTATTTGGTCCCAAATTTGCAGTGACCAAACATTGTTGCCCACTGTTGGCTGTTTAGTGATTTGTGTGCAAGTGAGTTGGATGGTTGCAGCCCATTTCCAAATGGACAGGAGTTGACATCACAAAAAATCACTGCTGGAAGCAACACTTATGGTTGCCAGTCTCAGCTGAGAACTCAAGGGTTGCATGGTTGTATAGGTTAGCCCTTGATTTTATTTAAGTGAATTTTGTAAATGCTGCATTACACTAACGTGGGTTCAGCTCTAGGTATGTCTACACTACAGAGTTTCCAACAAAACCTGAGTAACGTCCACACTGCAATTGTGTTCTTTCAAAAGTAAATCAAAAGAACAGAGGGGTTTTTCCGACATTGGTAATCCTCTTTCTATGAGGATTTCCAAAAGAGCCCATATCTTGAATACTGTGTACAGATGTAGTTCTTATATTGTGGCAATAAGTAAGTAACTTTTCCTTATTCACTTTTTCCATACCAGTCATGATTTTGTAGAACTCTATCATATCCACCCTTAGTCTACTCTTTTCTAAGCTGAAAAGTCCAAGTCTTTTTAATCTCTCTTCATATGGGACTGTAGCGGAGCCTATTTGGAAAACACGGGAGAGCCCCAGCCTTGCGGGAGGGACGACTGGACCCTTATCCAATTAATTACTGGGGACAAATAATGACGAAAGGGACAAGGAGTGCAGGCTAAAGGTTAATAACTAGGGAACCAGATGGGGACACCGAGCAGAGAACCCCGGACAGCGCCCACTGCTCCTCGAAGCTGTCAAGGGAGCCAGTGGACGCCGCCCAGAGGAACTCTGCCCGGATACGTGACACAAGGGAGGAACGGAAATAGGCCCCACAGTCGCAGAAGACCCCCTCGTCTAGCATCCTCCTCCTGGTGTTGTAAATGGTGACTTTAGCCAAGGCCAGGAGGAGGTTGACGAGGAGGTCCCGCGACTTTGTGGGGCTGCGGATTGGGTGTGGGTAGATAAAAAGGTGAGGGGAAAAGTGCAGCCAGAACCTCAATAAAAGGTTCTGGAGGAGCCGGAATAGGGGCTGCAACCTGGCGCACACAAGGTATGCGTGCGCCAGGTTTTCCCTCACGCCGCAGAAGGGGCAGGCTTCCGGGATGGGGTGAACCACCAGGTACACGCCCGTGCTCACGGCTCTGTGAAGGAGCCGCCAACTAATGTCCCCGATGGGCCGTGGAATTAGATGGGAATACACGCTGGCCCATCGGGGTTCCCCACCCTCTATGGGTCTTAGATAGTCCCGCCACTTAGTGTCGGGGCGGGACATGAGGGTGGGGAAATGCAGAGTGTGGAGCACGAGCGTGTACAGATGTTCCCTAGGCGCGGTTCGAAAGCAGACCGGCTGCAAATTTTGCAGCCGGATGGGGGTCCAAGGATGGGGAGCTCGGGGGGGCCCGCGGAACAGGGGCCCGATAATAAGGGACGGAGGGTTTGCAGGAAGGGAGGGGCGGGGTGTACCCTCTCGCAGGACTCTCTGCAGGAACTCGAGAGCGGGCCGCGGCAAAACCGCCTTCACCTCCCGGAGAAGGCGCAGAGAGGTTCGAGGGGTGGAAAGCCCCATGCGGCCAGCGAGCGCACGGGGATCCACCCAGTCCCCCCTGGCGTAGTCCAGGAGGTCTCCGACCTTGGTGGTTTCTGCCAGGATCAGCCTCCGCGCATCAAGGAGACTCCGCCACCTGCACGCACAAGGCTGGATTGTGGAGCAGGGCTCCGCGAGGAGGTCTGCTCCTCGGCGGCTAACGGACCTCGTCGCTGAGAACAGCTTCCAGGTCTGGAGGAGGTCCTGGTAGAATTCCGGCAGCTCTGAGAGGTCTCGCGGAAGACCCCTCGGATGGATAAAAAGAGCTGCCGGTCGATCGGAGCCCTCGGAGGCGGCGGAGGAAAGCGCACCCCAAAGTGCTCCATGCCGGACTACCTGCACTAAAGAGGAGTCTCTGCAGGGCCTGGAGGCGGAAGGTCCGGACCTGGCTGCGACGCAGACCAGGCCCTGGCCCCCTCCTCCAGGGGAGAGACAAGGCCCCTGCAGAGACCCAGTGCAGTCCTGGCCAAAAGAACTCCAAAGCTGTCCTCTGGAGCTTGGCCAGGACCTCCGGGCCGGGCGCAGGGTGTTGAGTCGGTGCCAGAGCATGGACAGGACCAGCTGATTTAGCACCAGTGCCCTCCCGCGAAGGGAGAGGCACCGAGCAGCCTGCCCACCTCCGCAACCGCCACCCACCCTGGCGCCCAAACCTTGCCAGTTTTCCGGCGGAGAAGGATGCGCGGATAAATAGACGCCCAGATAGAGCAGCGGACCCGCGCTCCACCTGATGGCCTGAAGCGCGGGTGGGAGGGAGCCGCCCGCCACCCGCCCCCGACCACCAGGCCAGAGCTCTGACCCAGTTGACCCGGGCGGAGGAGGCTGCCGAGTAGACGGCTTGGCAGGCCTCCACCCGCGCCAGGTCGCCCGGTCCTGACCACGAGGAGCACGCCATCGGCGTACGACAGGACCAGCCGCAGCCCGCCCCGCAGCACCAACCCCGCCAACCTCCCACGGAGGAGACGGAGGAAGGGCTCGATCGCCAGAGCGCATAGCTGGCCCGACAGCGACACCCCTGACGCACCCGCCCGGCTGACCGGCTCGGTCAGGGTCCAGTTGAGCCTGACCAGACACTCCGCGAGAGCCGCACAGCACCCGGAGAAAACCCACAAACGGGCCCGGCCGAAGGCCTGCAGGGTGCCCAGGAGATACCCGTGGTCCATCCTGTCGAACGCCTTCTCCTGGTCCAGGGACAGGAGGGCGAACGACAAGCCGCCCCTACACCCCAGCTCTAAGAGATCCCGGACCAAATACAAGTTTGTCAAAAATACTACGCCCGGACGGTGTAGGTCTGGTCGGGATGGATCACGTCCGCCAGCACGACCGCAGTCGCAGCGTAGATGGCTTTTGCTACGACTTTGTAGTCCGCGGCTGAGGAGCGAGACGGGACGCCAGTTCCAGAGGTCGCGGAGGTCCCCTCTTCGCAATAAGGCGAGCACCGCCGCCTGCACGACAGAGGAGGACCCCGCCTCCAAGGACTCGCCCAGACGGTACGCAGGTTCGGGCCGAGGACGCCCCAGAACACGCGTAGAACTCCACGGTCAGCCCGCCCATGCCCGGGTTTTATTGTTGGGCATGAGACGGAGGGCTTCCAGAACTCGCCAGAGTGAGGCAGCTCTCTCGTCGCTCGCGCTGACCGCCGGGAGCTCGGTCCAGAGGACCTTGCAGGCGCCGGCTTCGGTCGGATCCGGGAGAACAAACTGGCGTAGAAGGCCCTGGCCCTTCCACGCATCTCCGCCCGGATCCGTGAGGGGGTGCCTCCTTTTCTCCAGGGCGAGAAGAAGCGGAGCCGCGATCCATCTCCCGAAGGAGCTGGATGCGGGATCGGATCAACAAGCGCGCCCGGCCCTGTGATCTTCCAGGGCCCGGAGCTCCTCCCGCCTCTCCCGGTACGCCGCGGAGGGATGGATCCTCGGGGCGACACCAGGCGCCTCTCAAGCTTCAAGACCTCCTGCCCAACTGCTCTATCGCCGCATCCTCCGCCGGCTGGCGCCCGGGAGTAGTCGCGCAGAAGAGCCGGGCGCGCACCTTCCCACGCCCCACCATCGCCGCGCGAGGAAAGGCGGGCCGCTGCTCCTGCCAGGCCCGCCAGAACTCCCGAAGGACGCACGAAGCCCACGCCTCCAGCAGGCTATTATTAAAATGCCAATAGGCCGCCCCAGCCTCTCCGAACTCAGAGAGGCTTTCACGGCCACCAAATGGTGGTCCGTGAACGGGCCGCCGGATGCTGGAGTGAGGCCCGTGCCAGGTGGAAACGAAAGGTAAATGCGATCCAACCGGGAGTGGCTCGACCGATCGCCCCACCCGGACGTAAGTAAAGGTGGTACTGTCGTCCGGTGGTGGTCTCGCCAGACGCCCACCAGGGAGTGATGGTCCACGATCTCCTGAGGACGCCCGCCGCGGCCTGGCAGTTCGCGAGTCCTACACGGTCCCGGCCATCGAGGGTGGTGTTGAAATCCCGCCAGGACCAGGCACTCGCGAGGATCCAGAGTGCCGAGGAAGGTGGCCGCCTGCCGGTAAAAGGCAGACCTGGCCCGCGCTTCGGGGCGACGCTGACCAAGTTCAACGCCAGCCCTCCACGCCGGGCCCGGACGCAGCAGGCGGCCCGGACGACCTCGGCGGTCCCCAGCACCTCGGGCCGTAGGGGCAGGGGAGAACAGGTGGCCACCCCGCCGAGCGACCGAGGTGGCTGAAATATACCCCGCCCCCACTCCAGCCGCCAGCCAGCCTCGACGGCTGGAGTCGTGTGGGTCTCCTGCAGGAAGGCCACCGAGTACCCTCCCGGAGGAAGGAGAGCACCCGGCTCCTGCGGAGACCCGCCCTACAGCCCCGGCATTCAATGTTGCTAGCGGTGTACTTCATGGTGAGGGCTGGGGTGGATCCTCGGGCAGGTGAATCGGCGCCCTCGCAGGCCCCGCGAGCAGACCGCTCTCCGACCCAAAGTTAGAGAGCGCCTCGAAATCTGCGGGTCCGGCGGTAGGCCGCGCTGCCCTGCCTATTGGTCCCTCTCCTCCCGCAACAGGCCCTGGTGGCCTGAAGAATGGAATGAAAGTCCCCAGCGCTGGAGGGCGAGCTGCACCTTCCTTTCGCCCGCGGTTATCCGCGAGGAATTGGCGCAGCTCGCTCCTCAGCGCCGAGGGGGAACCAGGAGTCTCCTCCGTCCGGCCCCGGTGGAGCTCACGGGCCACGGAGACGGGCAAACAGGATCCGATCTCAACGCGGCGCCGACACCGACGGGCGCTGCGCTGCCCGCCCCCGACCCCCGGCAAGGGGGCGGCGGAGGGAATAAGGCAGCCCCTAACGGGTTGGGGACCGGGATTCAAATACCACCCCTCGAGGGCCGCCCCGCAGCTAGCGGGAACTAGACGGCCCCGTGGGGTGGTACTAGAGGACATTTGGGGGCAATGGGAACGGATCAGGTGTCGCGCGGGAACCGGGTTGGGAAAGGAACGGGGCGGCAGCGAAGGGTGTTTTTGGTAGGGGCGGGAGGAGGGGTGGGCTGTGGACCGGACAAGGGTTCGGGTTGGGGAGTGAGGGAGAGGCAGGGGTGGGAAAGGAATCGGGAACAGGAGAGGACTCGGGCTGGAGATGGGTTCATAAAGGGCGGAAACGAGGGTGGGGGGATCGACGCGGAGGGGATCAGAGTCCTGGCGGGTCTGGGAGGGGGTCCCCGTGAACTATCCCACCGGGCTGCGCGCCCCGAACGGGGACCTGGGATTCAGGGGCAGGAAGGGGGCCCACGCCGACGCCGGGCTCAGGTGGAGAGGCAGGAGTTGATACCTCGGCGCCGGCTAGGTGGTGCCTTCTGCTGGGCCCCTGCGGGAAGGGGAGATGACCGCCCGCCTCGGTTACGAGAGGGGCGCCCCAGATCCGGGACCCGCCGCTGGCGCCTGCCGCCGCCCCTGAGGGCTCGGCGGCATCGGCCCGCGCCGAGTCGGCCGGGCCAGTGGGTAATATCAGGGGCGCCCGAGTGTGAGGACGGGTCGGCCACCTGGGACACAGGGTTGAGGTTGGGGAGGAGGGGCGGCGCCGCAGAGTCGCCGCCCAGACCGAGGCCCGCTGGCGGAGGGTCGCCCTCCTGAGTGAGCGGGTCAGACCCAGGGCCTCGATCTCCTCGAAGATGGAGCTGAGTTCCATCCTCGGCCCCAGAGCCTTCCTCCGGCCGCCAAGGCAACAATTACCTCAGCGGGCACGGAGGGGGCTCGGCTGGAGCCGGGCCGGGGGCTCCACCCGAGGCCTCCTCTTGGAAGGGCTCCACAGGGAGGGGGACGCCCCCCTCGCTGCCACGGCCTCTCGTCCGGTGCCTCCTGCTGAAGCTCGCCGGGGCGCTCGGCAGCGCTGGCCCCCTCGGGATCTTTCGGAGGGGGCCTTCCCACCCTCCCCATCGAAGGGGGAGATGGGGCCCGCGAACGGCGGGCTTTGGCGCTCTCGAACGAGCGCCCAGCCCTCCGAGGTGGAGGTGGAGGGCTGGTCAGCAGGGGCAAGGCCGGGGCGCCGGTTTTCGGGAGGGCATTGTTGCAGGGGCTGGAAAGGAAGGGAAAGGGATACCCCACCTGGGGGAGCCTCTCCTCGCCCGCAACAACCGCACCCTCTCTCCTCGGGCCCCGCAGAGACAGATCGAGTAGAAGCGGGCCCGCCTGCTCGCCGGGCACGCCGAGGGGGCGCCCGGCCCCGAGCAGAGCCGCCGGTTGGAGGAGGAGGCGGCCGCGAGGCCGGACTGCCAGGGGCCGGGCGGTGGTGGGGCCGGGCGCCTGGCCCCGGGGCCCGGACGCCTCCGACCGGGCCAAGGGACAGTCCTCCGGACGTGCCCCATCGCTCGGCAGAGGAAGCACCGGGACTCCCGAGGAGTAATGGACCCGGTAGAGGGCCCCTGGTAGGCACCGCGAAGGACTCGAGCGCCTCTCGCACGCGCCGCCGGCAGCAGCTGCAGCTGAACCTGCCGGGCGGAAGGACAAGACGGGCGGAGGGCGGGTCCTTACAGCCCAACGGGAGAGGGCTGATGGTAGAAATGGGCCTCCCAGAGGGAGAGGGAAGGCAGCAGGGCGGCATTCGGGAGGAAGGGCGGACGGAGGTAAGGACCACCCGCACGCCCAGGTCCTCCAGCGGTTCGAGGGGCACGTGCACGCCCCACCGCCAGGCCTCTCCACCGCCTCCTGGGCGGCGGCCTCCGAGGCAAGGAAGAACACCACCTTGCCGCATTTGGAGGCCGCCACCACGGCCGAGGCCCCCCACCACTCGCCAACGCCCGCACGTAAGTTTCGACGTGGGCGAGGCGGCGACCAGGAGGCAACGGACGCCGTGCCTCCTGGTCAGGGTGGGAAGGGCCCCGCCACCAGGGATGGAGCTGGAGGCGGCAGTAGGGGCGATGACCCGCACGTGTGCAGCGCCACCTGGGCGCACGCCTGGGGCCGAGATGGATCACCCCAGAGCCGGTGGGGAACAGCAGGAGGGAGGGGCTGCAGCGGGTGGCGGGCAGCAGTGGGCGGGCGGCCTCGGCCACGGAGGGGTCGGCTCCGGCCGGGCCTTTGCCCTTCTTCCTCCCGGCCCTTTACCGGCCGAGGTAGAAGGCCCACCCGTAGCAGGGGGCATCGGCCGTGGCAGCGGCGGAGCTCGGGCTGGGGTCGGGAGGTCAGCCGCAGCAGTTGTTTGGGCCGGTGGCAGTGGGGACCGAGGGCCAGCGGGGACAGGGGCCTCCTCCATCGTGGGAAAAGGGTGGAAGGAGGCACAGATGGGAAGGAGGAAGGGTAAGGGCTAGCCACTCCTCCTCACCCAACAACAGGCAGGGGAGGAGGGCATCAATGAAAGGAAGGTGTGAAAAGGGAAGGGCACTGGTTCAAGGACGGGACAACCGTGGAAGGGGAGGGTCAGCAGCCACTCCTCCCTGCTTAGACTGTGGCAGAGGAGGAGGGCGCTATTGCAGGGGAGAAGGGCGCGAGGGCAAGGGAATATACAGTTGAGGGGGAGGGGAAGGGAGAGCAGCCACTCTCTCCCACTGACTGATTGCAGGGAGAGAGGCGCTGGCAGGGGCAGGGTAAAAAGGGGGAACTGAGGGGCCAGCTACCACCTCCCTGCAAGGCTGGACACAGAGGAGGAGGGTGCTGGCAGGATGGGACAAGGAACGCAGTAGCGGACACAGGGCGGGGGCCGGCTCCTCCGGCTGCACTGGGGTACCAAGGGGGCTATGGGATCAGTGAGGGGAGTGAAGTGTACGAGGGGCTAACTAAAAAGGGGGCGAGGCACGAGCGCCGGGGAGGGGAGTCCGGGCAGGCAGAGCGGTGCCAAAAAGGCCAGCGGGAACTTGGGGGAGGGAGATTCTGGGGAAGGTAGGACTTGGGAAACAAGACAGCAGCTGGGAGGGCGGGCACACACAACCAGGCTAGCTGGGGCAGGGGCGTGGCAGGTAACTAGCTGTGGGAGTGGGTGTGGCAGGCAAGGAACCTTAGGGAGGGAAGGACAAACTGGGCTGGCAGTGGGAAGGAGAAGCTGCTGGGTAGGGTGGGGTGAGCAGGGTGAGGGGGCCCCTGCCAAATGTAACTGAGGGAGGGGGCCAAGTCCACGGGGTGGGGAGGAGCACACCCACGAGCGCTGTGGGGCTCGACTCGCCCACCGCTGCAGCAAACAGTCCCAGGGGCAGGTGGAGCAGTAAACCCCACCAAGGGGAGAAGAGAAGTCCCGGTGGTGATAAAGGTGGTGGAGGGGCAGTGGGGTGGTGGCAGCAGGAAGAGGGGGCAGCTGGACTGGGGGAGGGCTCTAAGCCTCTCCTGGCCCCTCTTAATAGCTCAGTTCTATGCACACCACCCCAGGAGCAGATGAAAACACTAAGTCTCTAAAACAAGCCCTCCACAGTTCTAGGCAGCGGTCTCCTCTTCTCCTCCTCGGCGGGCACAGCAGCAGCAGTGGCGGGTAGCAGCCGGCAAGGGAAGGCCTCCAGGTGGTGGGTGCAGGTGGGTCCTCTTCCTCTGGAGTGGAGGGAGAGGGGGCAGCCGGCAAGCCCCCCCTCTCCCCGCAGACAACAGCAGCTGGTGGTGGTGGTGGTGGTGGTGGGCTGGAGCAGCAACAGCAGCCTTGTCCAGGGGGAGCAGGTCTCGGCAGGCAGGCGGGTGGGTGGTGACTGGGTAGGGCAGGGAGAGCCCCGGCTGGTGCAGGAGCAGGAGCAGGGAGAGAAGGAAGAGGGCAGCCCCTGCACCCCGCTGCCTCTCCTCCTTCTTGGGAGTGTAGCGGAGCTCTATTTGGAAAACACGGGGGAGTGGGCCGGCGAAGCCCGCCCACTTTCTAAAAGCCCCTTCCCCAGCCTTGCGGGAGGGACGACTGGACCCGTGTCCAATTAATTGCTGGGGACAAATAATGACAAAAGGGACAAGGAGTGCAGGCTAGAGGTTAATAACTAGGGAACCGGATGGGGACACCGAGCAGAGAACCCCGGACAGCGCCCACTGCTCCTAAACTATCAAGGAGCCAGTGGACGCCGCCCAGAGGAACTCTGCCCGGATGCGTGACACAAGGGAGGAACGGAAATAGGCCCCACAGTCGCAGGAAACCCTCGCCTAGCATCCTCCTCCTGCTGTTATAAATGGCGACTTTAGCCAAGGCCAGGAGGAGGTTGACGAGGTCCCGCGACTTTGTGGGGCCATGGATTGGGTGTGCATAGATAAAAAGGTGAGGGGAGGCAGCCAGAACCTCAACAAGAGGTTCTGGAGGAGCCGGAATAGGTTGCAACCTGGCGCACTCCAGGTATGCGCGCGCCAGGTTTTCCTCACGCCGCAGAAGGGGCAGGCTTCCGGGATGGGGGTGAACTGCGCCAGGTACACGCCGTGCTCACGGCTCCGTGAAGGAGCCGCTAACCAATGTCCCCGATGGGCCGTGGAATTAGATGGGAATATACGCTGGCCCATCGGGTTCCCCACCCTCTATGGGTCTTAGATAGTCCCGCCACTTAGTGTCGGGCGACATGAGGGTGGGGAAATGCAGAGTGTGGAGCACGAGCGTGTACAGATGTTCCCTAGGCGCTTCGAAGCAGACCGGCTGCAATTTTTGCAGCCGGCTGGGGGTCCAAGGATGGGGCTCGAACAGGGGCCCGATAATAAGGGACGGAGGGTTTGCAGGAAGGGAGGGGCACTCGCAGGGCTCTCTGCAGGAAGTCGAGAGCGGGCCGCTGCAAAACCGCCTTCACCTCCCGGAGTAGGCGCAGAGGGGTTCGAGGGGTGGAAAGCCCCATGCGGCCAGCGAGCGCACGGGATCCACCCAGTCCCCGGCGTAGTCCAGAGGTCTCCGACCTTGGTGGTTTCTGCCAGGATCAGCCTCCGGCGCATCAAGGAGACTCCGCCACCTGCACGCACAAGGCTGGATTGTGGAGCAGGGCTCCGCGAGGAGGTCTGCTCCTCGGCGGCCATTAACGGACCTGGTCGCTGAGAACAGCTTCCAGGTCTGGAGGAGGTCCTGGTAGAATTCCGGCAGCTCTGAGAGGTCTCGCGAAGACCCTCGGATGGATAAAAAGAGCTGCCGGTCGATCGAGCCCTCGGAGGCGGCGGAGGAAGGCGCACCCCAAAGTGCTCCATGCCGGACTACCTGCACTAAAGAGGAGTCTCTGCAGGGCCTGGAGGCGGAAGGTCCGGACCTGGCTGCGCACGCAGACCAGGCCCTGGCCCTCCTCCAGGGGAGAGACAAGGCCCTGCAGAGACCCAGTGCAGTCCTGGCCAAAAGAACTCCAAAGCTGTCCTCTGAGCTTGGCCAGGACCTCCGGGCCGGGCGCAGGGTGTTGAGTCGGTGCCAGAGCATGGACAGGACCAGCTGATTTAGCACCAGTGCCCTCCCGCGAAGGGAGAGGCACCGAGCAGTCCTGCCCACTCCGCAACCGCCACCCACCCTGGCGCCCAAACCTTGCCAGTTTTCCGGCGGAGAAGGATGCGTGGCGGATAAATAGACGCCCAGATAGAGCAGCGGACCCGCGCCCACCTGATGGCCTGAAGCGCTGGTGGGAGGGAGCCGGCCCGCCACCCGCCCCGACCACCAGGCCAGAGCTCTTGACCCAGTTGACCCGGGCGGAGGAGGCTGCCGAGTAGACGGCTTGGCAGGCCTCCACCCGCGCCAGGTCGCCCGGGTCCTGGACCACGAGGAGCACGCCATCGGCGACGCCGACAGCACCAGCCGCAGCCCGCCCCGCAGCACCAACCCCGCCAACCTCCCACGGAGGAGACGGAGGAAGGGCTCGATCGCCAGAGCGCATAGCTGGCCCGACAGCGACACCCCTGACGCACTTCCCGCCCGGCTGACCGGCCCGGTCAGGGTCCAGCTGAGCCTGACCAGACACTCCGCGAGAGCCGCACAGCACCCGGAGAAAACCCACAAAACGGGCCCGGCCGAAGGCCTGCAGGGTGCCCAGGAGATACCCGTGGTCCATCCTGTCGAACGCCTCTCCTGGTCCAGGGACAGGAGGGCGAACGACAAGCCGCCCCTACACCCCAGCTCTAAGAGATCCCGACCAAATACAAGTTGTCAAAAATACTACGCCCGGACGGTGTAGGTCTGGTCGATGGATCACGCGCCAGCACGACCGCAGTCGCAGCGAGATGGCTTTTGCTACGACTTTGTAGTCCATGCTGAGGAGCGAGACGGACGCCAGTTCCGTGAGGTCGCGGAGGTCCCCTCT
The DNA here is from genome assembly GCA_019425775.1 of Rafetus swinhoei. NCBI lineage: Eukaryota > Metazoa > Chordata > Testudines > Trionychidae > Rafetus > Rafetus swinhoei. Next base: position 9,239,597 of record CM033438.1, read on the forward strand.
TCGGCAATAAGGCGAGCACCGCCGCCTGCACGACAGAGGAGGACCCCGCCTCCAAGGACTCGCCCAGACGGTAACGAGGTTCGGGCCGAGGACGCCCCAGAACACGCTGGTAGAACTCCACGGTCAGCCCGCCCATGCCCGGGTTTTATTGTTGGGCATGAGACGGAGGGCTTCCGAGAACTCGCCAGAGTGAGAGGCAGCTCTAGCCGGTCTCGTCGCCGCTCGCTGACCGCCGGGAGCTCGGTCCAGAGGACCTTGCAGGCGCCGGCTTCGGTCGGATCCGGGAGAACAAACTGGCGAGAAGGCCCTGGCCCTTCCACGCATCTCCGCCGGATCCGTGAGGGGGTGCCGCCCTCTGCTAAAAGGCAGGTGACGTGCTTTTAGCCCCTCCTTTCTCCAGGGCATAGAAGAAGCGGAGCCGCGATCCATCTCCCGAAGGAGCTGGATGCGGATCGAACAAAGGCGCCCGGCCCTGTGATCTTCCAGGGCCCGGAGCTCCTCCCGCCTCTCCCGGTACGCCGCGGAGGGATGGATCCTCGGGGCGGACACCAGGCGCTCTCAAGCTTCAAGACCTCCGTTCCAACTGCTCTATCGCCGCATCCTCCGCCGGCTGGCGCCCGGGAGTAGTCACGGCAGAAGAGCCGGCGCGCACCTTCCCACGCCCCACCATCGCGCGCCGAGGAAAGGCGGGCCGCTGCTCCTGCCAGGCCCGCCAGAACTCCCGGGAAGGACGCCACGAAGCCCACGCCCTCCAGCAGGCTATTATTAAATGCCAATAGGCCGCCCCAGCCTCTCCGAACTCAGAGAGGCTTTCACGCCACCAAATGGTGGTCCGTGAACGGGCCGCCGGATGCTGGAGGAGGCCCGTGCCAGGTGGAAACGAAAGGTAAATGCGATCCAACCGGAGTGGCTCGACCGATTGTGCCCCCACCCGGACGTAAGTAAAGGTGGTACTGTCGTCCGGTGGTGGTCTCGCCAGACGCCCACCAGGGAGTGATGGTCCACGATCTCCTGAGGACGCCCGCTGCGGCCTGGCAGTTCGCGAGTCCTACACGGTCCCGGCCATCGAGGGTGGTGTTGAAATCCGCCCAGGACCAGGCACTCGCGAGGATCCAGAGTGCCGAGGAAGGTGGCCGCCTGCCGGAAAAGGTGGCCCGCTGCTCGGGCGACGCGTTGACCAAGTTCAACGCCAGCCCTCCACGCGGCCCGGACGTGCAGCAGGCGCCCGGACGACCTCGGCGGTCCCCAGCACCTCGGGCCGTAGGGCAGGGGAGAACAGGGTGGCCACCCCGGCCGAGCGAGCGCCGAGGTGGCTGAAATATACCCCGTCCCCCCACTCCAGCCGCCAGCCAGCCTCGACGGCTGGAGTCGTGTGGGTCTCCTGCAGGAAGGCTACCGAGTACCCTCCCTCCCGGAGGAAGGAGAGCACCCGGCTCCTGCGGAGACCCGCCCTACAGCCCCGGGCATTCAATGTTGCTAGGATGGTGTACTTCATAGTGAGGGCTGGGGTGGATCCTCGCGGGCAGGTGAATCGGCGGCCCCCCGCAGGCCCCGCAGCAGACCGCTCCCCGACCCAAAAGTTAGGAGAGCGTCTCGAAATCTGCGGGTCCGGCGGTAGGCCGCGTCGTCCTGCCTATTGGTCCCTCTCCCCTCCCGCAACAGGCCCCTGGTGGCCTGAAGAATGGAATGAAAGTCCCCCCAGCGCTGGAGGGCGAGCTGCACCTTCCTTTCGCCCGCGGTTATCCGCGAGGAATTGGCGCAGCTCGCCTCAGCGCCGAGGGGGAACCAGGAGTCTCTCCGTCCGGCCCCGGGTGGAGCTCACGGGCCACGGAGACGGGCAAACAGGGATCCGATCCCCAACGCGGCGCCGACACCGACGGCGCCGCGCTGCCCGCCCCCGACCCGGCAAGGGGGGGGGCGGCGGAGGGAACAAGGCAGCCCCTAACGGGTTGGGGACCGGGGATTCAAATACCACCTCGAGGGCCGCCCGCAGCTAGCGGGAACGAGACGGCCCCCGTGGGGGTGGCACTGAGGACATTTGGGGGCGGAACGGGTCAGGTGTCGCGGCCGGAACCGGGTTGGGAAGGGAACGGGGGGGCGGCAGCGGAAGGGTGTTTTTGGTGGTAGGGGCGGGAGGAGGGGTGGGCTGTGGACCGGACAAGGGTTCGGGGTTGGGAAGTGAGGGAGAGGCAGGGGTGGGAAAGGAATCGGGAACGGGAGAGGACTCGGGGCTGGAAATGGGTTCATAAAGGGCGGAAACGAGGGTGAGGGAGGATCGGACGCGGAGGGGATCAGAGTCCTGGCGGGTCTGGGAGGGGGTCCCCGTGACTATCCCACCGGGCTGCGCGCCTCCCGAACGGGGACCTGGGATTCAGGGGCAGGAAGGGGCCCACGCCGACGCCGGGCTCAGGTGGAGAGGCAGGAGTTGATACCTCGGCGCCGGCTAGGGTGGTGCCTTCTGCTGGGCCCCGGGAAGGGGAGATGACCGCCCGCCTCGGTTACGAGAGGGGCGCCCCAGATCCGGGACCCGCCGCTGGCGCCTGCCGCCGCCCCTGAGGGCTCGGCGGCATCGGCCCGCGCCGAGTCGGCCGGGCCAGTGGGTAATATCAGGGGCGCCCGAGTGTGAGGACGGGGTCGGCCACCTGGGACACAGGGTTGGGGTTGGGGGGAGGGGCGGCGCCGCAGAGTCGCCGCCCAGACCGAGGCCCGCTGGCGGAGGGTCGTCCTCCCCCTGAGTGAGCGGGTCAGACCCAGGGCCTCGATCTCCTCGAAGATGGAGCTAAGTTCCATCCTCGGCCCCAGAGCCTTCCGGCCGCCAAGGCAACAATTACCTCAGCGGGCACGGAGGGGGCTCGGCTGGAGCCGGGCCGGGGCTCCACCCGAGGCCTCCTCTGGAGGGGCTCCACAGGAGGGGGACGCCGCCCCCTCGCTGCCACGGCCTCGTCCGGTGCCTCCTGCTGAAGCTCGCCGGGGCGCTCGGCAGCGCTGGCCCTCGGGATCTTTCGGAGGGGGCTTCCCACCCTCCCCATCGAAGGGAGATGGGGCCCGCGAGCGGCGGGCTTTGGCGCTCCTCGATCGAGCGCCCAGCCTCCGAGGTGGAAGTGGAGGGCTGGTCAGCAGGGGCAAGGCCGGGGCGCCGGTTTTCGGGAGGGCGTTGTTGCAGGGGTGGGAAGGGAAGGAAAGGGATACCCCACCTGGGAGCCTCTCCTCGCCCGCATCAACCGCACCGCCTCTCCCCTCGGGCCCCGCAGAGACAGATCGAGTAGAAGCGGGCCCGCCTGCTCGCCGGGCACGCCGAGGGGGCGCCCGGCCCCGAGCAGAGCCGCCGGTTGGAGGAGGGGCGGCCGCGAGGCCGGACTACCAGGGGCCGGCGGTGGTGGGGCTGGCGCTCCGGGCCCGGGGCCCGGACGCCTCCGACCGGGCCAAGGGACAGTCCTCCGGACGTGCCCCATCGCCCGGCAGAGGAAGCACCGACTCCCGAGGAGTAATGGACCCGGTAGAGGGCCCCTGGTAGGGCACCGCGAAGGACTCGAGCGCCTCCCGCCACGCGCCGCCGCAGCAGCTGCAGCTGAACCTGCCGGCGGAAGGACAAGACGGGCGGAGGGCGGGTCCTTACAGCCCAACGGGAGAGGGCTGATGGTGGAAATGGGCCTCCCAAAGTGGAGAGGGAAGGCAGCAGGGCGGCATTCGGGAGGAAGGGCGGACGGAGGTAAGGACCACCCGCACGCCCAGGTCCTCCAGCGGTTCGAGGGGCACGTGCACGCCCCACCGCCAGGCCTCTCCACCGCCTCCGGGCGGCGGCCTCCGAGGCAAGGAAGAACACCACCTTGCCGCAATTTGGAGGCCGCCACCACGGCCGAGGCCCCACCACTCGCCAACGCCCGCACGTAAGTTTCGACGTGGGCGAGGCGGCGACCAGGAGGCAACGGACGCCGTGCCTCCTGGTCAGGGTGGGAAAGGCCCTGCCCCCAGGGATGGAGCTGAGGCGGCAGTAGGGGCGGATGACCCGGCACGTGGGGCGGCAGCAGCCACCTGGGCGTACGCTCTGGGGGCCGTAGATGGATCACCCCAGAGCCGGTGGGGGGAACAGCAGGGAGGGGAGGGGTTGCAGCGGGTGGCGGGGCCGCGGTGGGCGGGGTGGCCTCGGCCACGGAGGGGTCGGCTTTCCGGGCCGGGCCTTTGCCCTTCTTCCCTTCCCGGCCCTTTTTACCGGCCGAGGTAGAAGGCCCACCCGTAGCAGGGGGGGCATCGGCCGTGGCAGCGGCGGAGCTCGGGCTGGGGTCAGGAGGTCAGCCGCAGCAGTTGTTTGGGGTGGCAGTGGGGGACCGTAGGGCCAGCGGGGACAGGGGCCTCCTCCATCCTAGGAAAAGGGTGGAAGGAGGCACAGATGGCAAGGAGGAAGGGTAAGGGCTAGCCACTCCTCCTCACCCAACAACAGGCAGGGGAGGAGGGCATCAATGAAAGGAGGGGGTGTGAAAAGGGAAGGGCACTGGTTCGAGGAAAGGGCAACCGTGGAAGGGGAGGGTTAGCAGCCACTCCTCCCTGCTAAGACTGTGGCAGAGGAGGAGGGCGCTATTGCAGGGGAGAAGGGCGCGAGGGCAAGGGAATATACAGTTGAGGGGGGAGGGGAAGGGAGAAGCAGCCACTCTCTCCCACTGACTGATTGCAGGGAGAGAGGGCGCTGGCAGGGGCAGGGTAAAAAGGGGGAATGAGGGGCCAGCTACCACTCCTCCCTGCAAGGCTGGACACAGAGGAGGAGGGTGCTGGCAGGATGGGACAAGGAACGCAGTAGCGGACACAGGGCGGGGGCCGGCTCCTCCGGCTGCACTGGGGTACCAAGGGGGCTATGGGATCAGTGAGGGGAGTGAAGTGTACGAGGGGCTAACTAAAAAGGGGGGGGGGGGCGAGGCACGAGCGCTCGTGGGGGAGGGGAATCCGGGCAGGCAGAGTGGTGCCAAAAAGGCCAGCGGGAACTTGGGGGGGGGGAGGAGATTCTAGGGAAGGTAGGACTTGGGAAACAAGACAGCAGCTGGGAAGGGCGGGGCACACACACAACCAGGGTAGCTGGGGCAGGGGCGTGGCAGGTAACTAGCTGTGGGAGTGGGTGTGGCAGGCAAGGAACCTTAGGGAGGGAAGGACAAACTGGGCTGGCAGTGGGGAAGGAAAAGCTGCTGGGGTAGGGTGGGGTGAGCAGGGGTGAGGGGGCCCCTGCCAAATGTAACTGAGGGAAGGGGGCCAAGTCCACGGGGGTGGGGAGGGAGCACGCCCACGAGCGCTGTGGGGGCTCGACCTCGCCCACCGCTGCAGCAAACAGTCCCAGGGGGCAGGTGGAGCAGTAAACCCCACCAAGGGGAGAAGAGAAGTCCCGGTGGTGATAAAGGTGGTGGAGGGGGCAGTGGGGGTGGTGGCAGCAGGAAGAGGGGGCAGCTGGACTGGGGAGGGCTCTAAGCCTCTCCCCCGGCCCCCCCTCTTAACAGCTCAGTTCTATGCTCACCACCCCAGGAGCAGATGAAAACCACTAAGTCTCTAAACAAGCCCCCTCCACAGTTCTAGGCAGCGGTCTCCTCTTCTCCTCCTCGGCGGGGCACAGCAGCAGCAGTGGGCGGGTAGCAGCCGGCAAGGAAAGGCGTCCGGGTGGTGGGTGCAGGTGGGTCCTCTTCCTCTGGAGTGGGGGGAGAGGGGGGGCAGCCGGCAAGCCCCCCCTCTCCCCGCAGACAGCAGCAGCTGGTGGTGGTGGTGGTGATGGGCTGGAGCAGCAACAGCAGCGTTGTCCAGGGGGAGCAGGTCTCGGCAGGCAGGCGGGTGGGTGGTGACTGGGTAGGGCAGGGAGAGCCCCGGCTGGTGCAGGAGCAGGAGCAGGAGCAGGAGCAGGGAGAGAAGGAAGAGGGCAGCCTCTGCACCCTGCTGCCTCTCCTCCTTCACTGGAGTGGGGCGGGGCGCTGAGTGGCTGCCCACTGAGCCGGAGGCAGAGGAACCCCTCTGGGAGCCATTTTGGGCACAGCCTAGCCCCGCCCCCTCACCTGACCGGAAGTTAGGGGGCGTGGCTAGGACTATAAGAACCCTGCCAGGGAGCTCAGTAGGGAGCCAGCCTCTGAGGGAGACAGAGGTCTGGCCAGAGCTCCTGGCTGAGGAGGCTGGGACCCGGCCTGGGCTTCCCCCAGCTGCCTGTCCGAAGGCCATCAAAGGCCTCCCTGCCAGGGCTGCTCCGGGTTCCCCTCTGACCCGGAGGACCCCCGGACTCTGCTGGGGCCTGGCAAGCTAAAGGACCGGCGGACCGATGAGGACCTTGCAGAGCTCCAACTTCCAGAAGTCTCGAGTAGGTCGCCTGGACCCGGCTGGGACGACACGGGCCTTGACTCCCGGAGAGACCGTCGAGAAGCGCAGGTACTTGAGAGGGGGAGGCGAGAGAGGGCCCAGGGGGTAGCACAGGGCTGATAGCAGTCCTAGGCCTGCAAGTTGCGGGCTGGAGCCCTGCTGAGCCGGTAGCAGCTGCACGGCTGCATTGAGGGCCCCTGGGCTGGGGCGCAGTGTAGAGGGTGGGCCTGCGTGGCCCCCCCCTGCCGCCCGCCAACTGGGTGGCAGTCTTCCCCCTTGCCTGTAGCTGGTGCATCCCATGCCCAGTTCCAGAACTAGGAGCTTCTACCAACCAGGGTGTTTGTTGCCCTGCCCTGCGCGAGGGCCCGGGGCTTCCCTCCAGCATTGATGCCGGCCAAGATCCAGGCCGGAATGCATGAAAGCTGAGACTTGAGTCCACAATAGACTTCTTTCCCCGGTAGCCCGGACCTGAAGTAAGGCCGGGCCCCCGAACCATCGCCTCCCACCCCGGACCTGAAGCAAGGCCGGGGCCGTGAACTAAGGACCGTTCCCCCGGAAAAGGAAAGCTTAGAGACTGTTGTTGACACTGCTGGAGGGCAGTGTCCTGAAAGGCGACGTGGCGGTAAGGGCGACCCGCCACAGGGACCCATTCCAAATCCTTAATCATTTTTGTTGCCCTTTTCTGAACCTTTTCCAATGCCAATATATCTTTTTTGAGATGAGGTGACCACATCTGTACATGGTATTCAAAATATGGGCATAACATGGGTTTATATAGAGGGAATAAGGTATTTTCTGTCTTATTCTCTATCCCTTTTTTAATGATTCCTAACATTCTATTTGCTTTTTTGACAGCTACTGCACACTGAGTGGATATTTTCAGAGAACTATCCACAATGACTCCAAGATCTCTCTTGAATAGTTATAGCAAAATTAGTTCCCTTCATATTGTATGTATAGTTGGGATTGTTTTTTCCAACGTGCATTACTTTACATTTAACAACATTAAATTTCATTTGCCATTTTGTTGCCCAATCACTTAGTTTGGGGAGATCTTTTTGAAGCTCTTCACAGTCTGCTTTGGTCTGAGCTATCTTGAGCAGTTTGGTATCATCTGCAAATTTTGCCACCTCACCTCACTGTTTACCCCTTTCTCTAGATTATTTATAAATAAGTTGAATATAATTGGTCCCAGGGCAGACTTTGTCCACTAGTTAGTTACCTCTTTCCACTTGGAAAATGTACCATTTATTCCTACCCTTTGTTTGTCTTTTAACCAGTTATCAATCCATGAAAAGATCTTCCCTCTTATCCCTTGACAAATTACTTTACTTTAGAGCTTTTGGTGAGAGACCTTTGTGACGACGCGTTGGGGTCCCCTGACTCCTGCACCCCCGTAATGGCACGAACAGACTCCACCAGCCCGTAGAATGGAGGGAGTTTATTCCTTCTCCAGGATACAGCACAGCACAGATGTCATCTGGTTACAGGGCAGGCCTAGGATGCCTCAGCCCCCCTTGAGATGGGGGAGACTGGGCCCTAAATCCCAGCCCCTGGCTTAGGCTGGTTCCTCCATGATCCCAGACAGCAACTAAACTCACTCTCTTTCAGACCTGCCCCCAGCCCGGGCAGCATTCCCCCTTCCTTTGTCTCTCTCCCTGGGGGGTAGCTGGTCAGACAGGTTGAGAGACCCTCTTTGCATAATGACTCATCCTTCTGGGCTGTGGTACCGATGGCAGCCATTGGGGATTACCACAGAGCCAGCATAGGAACTAGCCAGATACCCCCACTACGTCACAGTTCTCCCCCCTCCGAGAGCGAACTGAGCAGGGTCACTCCGCTCGTGACCTAGGGAAGTTCGGGTCCTCTGCGTGGGAACCTGCCCTGGGGACACGGGTGCTCCCCTTGACTCGGGCCGGCCGCGGCGAGGCCCCACATGAACTGGCTTCCTCTGTCCACTTGCTGCACCGCTCCAGGCGACTGGCACAGGCCTGTCCTCTGTGGTCGCACCCACTCTTCCGCTGGCCTTGATCTCTGGCCAGGGTCTCTCGGGCCGGGCCATGAGCCCAGCGAGCCTCCTCTGGACAGCCAGGGCGGCCTCCACCCCGACGCTCCATCCCGGGAGGTCTTCCTCCCATAACTCTCTCAGCAAGCCCAGAGGCTCCTCTATACAGGGTAGGGGCCCCTGAGCAGCTTTCTCCCGTCTTGGGCCTTCCCGCCTCTGGCAGGAGTCGCAGGACCGGCAGTACCGCTGCACGGCTGCGAATATTCCCGGCCAGTAGAAGTGTTGGAGCAGCCTCAGCCGGGTGCCCGGATCCCCGGTGGCCCGCAAAGGACGTTATGGGCCAAATACAGCAGCTTGAGGTGATACTTTGGGGGACGACCAGCTGCCGCTGGACCCCATGCCCTCACCTTCCTGGGGGAAGCCATTCCCGAACAGGAATCCCGTTCCCACAGGAATCTCCTGGCCTCCTCTCCCCAGGGGCTGAGCTGCCCGGAGGCCAGCCTCGTCCTCAGCCTCTGCAAGGAGGGGTCTGCCTGCACCTCAGCCTGGAATTCAGCCGCTGGGGCAGGGATCGGGACCTGTTCCCACCTTTGCCTAGGTCCGGGGTCCCCGCTTGGCTGGACCCGTGTCCACAGTGATGGGACCCTGAGGACCCTGCCAGGAGTCCTTCCTGATCCAGGTTGCCAGCCCTCGCTGGCTCTGGCTACGGGCGGTGACTAGAGCCCGCTGGGATTCCTGGGGCCACTCCTCAGGTCATTCCCCATCAGCACCTCGGTGGGCAAGTGCGGGTGCACCCCACTTTCTTGAGACCTTCCTTGGCCCCCATTTCAGATGCACCCTGGCTACAGGCACCTTAAACGGGACCCGTCTATGCCCTTCAGGGTCAGCTGCGTGTGGGGTAGTATCCGGTCTGGGGCCACTATGTCAGATCGGGCCAGCGCCACCTCCGCCCCGTGTCCCAGAAACCCGTCACCTTCCTACCATCCACCTCCAGGGTATGAGGCACTCGCACTCGCAGGGGCCGCCCTGACCCCACCCGGTACATGGAGAAATCCACCTCCCGAGGGTCAGACCTCCCAGGGGGGGTGCACTGAGCATCCTTCCCCCCACTCTGAGCTGAGGTTTGCCTGCCAGCCCCTGCCTCTGGGGCAGCCTGCCCTTCCTCCAGCCCCAGCCAGTTAACCCTGGAAAGTCCCAGGTCATGGGACCTGGTGCACTGAGCCCTCTTGTGGCCTTTTTGCCCACAGCGATGGCAAGTTAGGCTTTGGGCTGTCTCTGTCCAGGCCCTGGCTGGTTCTCTGGGGCACAGACGTCCTGTTCCTTGGGCTCGCCTCGTAGTTGACTCCTCCGTCGCTCAGCCGACATCCGGTCTCTGTGCGATTCCCTTCTCTCCGAACTCCTGCTCACACCCGGACCGGCTCTCCGTGAACTCATCTGCCAGTCTCCCGGCCTCCTGGGGGTCTCTGGTCTTCGGTCCTGAGCCACAGCCTCAGTCTGGGTGGGCATGCTTCATAGAACTGCTCCATCATGAACAGCTTGAGCAGCCCCTCTGCAGTCTGGGCTCCGACTCCAGACACCCACTTGCGGCAGTATGCGCCAGGCGGGAGGCCAGGTCCACATAGGTCTCCCGTGGCTCCTTCTGCACCTCCCGGAACTTCTTCCTGTACAGCTCGGGGTCAGCCCGAACTTGTGCAGCAGGGCCTCCTTGACTCGGTTGTAATCCCCTGGCTGTAGGTCCTCCAGCTGATTGAGCACCCGGCAGCTTCCTGGTTCAGTGCGGGATGAGCTCCTGAAGCCAGTCAGCTGGGGGACCCGTTGCAGTCCACAGGCCCTCTCAAAGGAGCTGAGGAACCCATCTACATCGCCCATGTCCTTCAATTGGGCCACCACGAGCTTCTCCAAGTGTCTGGCCGCCCTGGGCCCTTGGGGCCCGCCCGCACTGGCGCAGCCGGGCCCCGCCACTTCTCCGCTCTGCCATGGCAAGCTCATGCTGCCGCTGCTCTCACGGTCCTGGACTTCCACCTTCATCTGCAGCTGGATTTCTAGCCGCCGCAGCTCCACTGGGCTGGCCCCAGCCCTAGCCAGACTACGGCTTGCAGGGCTTCCTGGGAGGCAGTCCGGTCTCTTCGGCGGCCTCCAGCACTCCGCCCTCTCCGAGCCTGACACGCTCCCAGGGGGTCTGGCTGCTCCCACGGGACAGGATCCCAGCCCTGTGGCTGGGCATTCTCTTCCAGCCGGGCAATCAGCTGGGCCTTGGTGCGCTCCGCACAGGCAAGCCCCTCTCTGCACAGCTTCACCAGCTCTGCCTTCAGGAATTGGGTGTAGGCCATCTCCCGCTGGTCCTCGGTGCAGACTCACCAGTCTAGTGCTGCTGCGCCCACGATTCTCAGGAACCGCTCGCTCTGTTTCCAGCACGCCTGGTTCCACGGCTCTTGCTACTGCGCCTAGTCACTCGCGCTGGATGCTCCATCCACGGGGTGCAGTGAATCCCGCTCCTGACACCAGTGTGACGACGCTGGGGTCCCCTGACTCCTGCACCCCCGTAATGGCACGAACAGACTCCACCAGCCCGTAGAATGGAGGGAGTTTATTCCTTCTCCAGGATACAGCACAGCACAGCACAGATGTCATCTGGTTACAGGGCAGGCCTAGGATGCCTCAGCCCCCCTTGAGATGGGGGAGACTGGGCCCTAAATCCCAGCCCCTGGCTTAAGCTGGTTCCTCCATGATCCCAGACAGCAACTAAACTCACTCTTTCAGACCTGCCCCCAGCCCGGGCAGCATTCCCCCTTCCTTTGTCTCTCTCCCTTGGGGGTAGCTGGTCAGACAGGTTGAGAGACCCTCTTTGCATAATGACTCATCCTTCTGGGCTGTGGTACCGATGGCAGCCATTGGGGATTACCACAGAGCCAGCATAGGAACTAGCCAGATACCCCCACTACGTCACAACCTTGTCAACAGTTTTCTGGAAATCTAAATACACTATAGCCATTGGATCCCCCTTGTCCACATCTTTGTGGACCCCCTCAAAGAATTGATGGCAATCAGCACAGGGGAAGCTTGTGCTGCCACTGTCTCTGCTCTGTCTGTTCTGTAGGGCCTAGATGGCATCTCCAGGGATGTGGTTCAGGCATCTTCCACCAGCACCTGACACTAGAGTTGAGATTTCCTCCCCCCTCCTTTACGCTCCCTCTTCCAATCCCTCTTCCTCCAGCATTTGTTCTGTTCTAGTTCATGAACTCCAGGGATGTTTTAAAAAAAACCTTCCAAAAGATACACACACTGTTATCAAAGAAAATATTGATGTACCATGGTAACCTGCTGCTGAGTTCCATACCCAGCTCTCTAGCAACTCCCCAGCTTTTACAGATCTTTGGTATCAGCCGTAGGCTCTGAATTTGTTAAAACCCCATTAGAGGTTTACTTACACCCCCGTCTAACAGCCTCTGTTTATACCACTCCAAATGCCTTACTCCTGAGAATGAGGAGAAAGAAGAGATGGGGTACATGATATCATGCAGTGATACCTTCAGGACATTATTTAGGGACACTGAAATGTAGGAGAAGAAACCACATCCTCACCAATCTCCCCTTTCAGAGGGACAAGTATCTATGTTGCCCTCAGAGCAGCCCAGATTCCATGCTCAGTTTAGCAGCCACAGGCATCATTACACTATGTTTGCTAGAGACAGCCTTGTGCAGAAGGACTGGGCTTTTAATTTGGATTTTCACAAGAACTTAGCTCCCACTTAGGCACCTAAATGAAGTGACCAGATTTTAAAGAAGCTCAGCCCCTGACAACTTCCAATAAAAACACAAGGAAGTCCACACTGGGTCAGACCAATAGTTCATCTAGTCTGGAATCCTGTCTTCCACTCCCAGGCTACATCTTGACCCCTTCTCTCAGGGAAAGAGACTTTGCAGGTGAAATGCTCTATAACCTAACTAGTGCTCAACATACAGTTGAATTATGCACCTCTTATCACAAGACACTGTATGTATGTCTACACTGCAGTTAGACACCCACAGCTCGCCCATGCCAGTTGACTTGCGCTTGCAGGGCTCAAGCTAAGGGGATGTTACCTACACCTGGGAGGTGTGCCCTCATGCTTAAGGTAACTAATGCAGTTAGGTTTCACCCAGTGCTGAGTTTAGGTCAGCATCAGCACACAAATTTCACCTGATTTAATTGGCCATCCAGAGGTTGAGGAAGGGTTCAAGACTGTGTTACCTTGGGCCTGATTCTGCTCTCAGTTGTGCCCCTCTTACACCAGGTAACTCCCTTGGAGTAGCTCCTGATTTACCCAGTTGTGAGCTAGCGAATAATCATGCCCATTGTTTTCCCTCTGACAATGAATATGAATGATCCGTTCACAACTGCAGCTCTTTCCTGGTAGCAAGTGGATCCAGCCTGCCTGAAATGGCTGCTAGCAGAACCCTCTCTAAGGTAGAAGAATTTGAAATTGAACTTCCATGCCTTATTGAAATGGTCACTGGACAAGGGGAAGCAGGCAGAAGAACAGAGTAATTTTCTTGCCCACCTCTTATGGATTCTGGCTATGTCCCAGCTCCCCAGGTTTCTGAATTACCACCATAGCCCTATTAAACCAGATAGGGAGTTATCGGAAAGAAAAGTAAGGCAAGAAGAGATTTTGCACAGTGGCAGCAGCAGAGGTCACTGGTCCTTGGTCAGCCTGGCCTTCACTAGAAAGCAGTTGAGAGGAGTCTCTGCCTCTGGGATAAATAAACACTAGGGCTAAGTAGAGACCTTGCATGGGGAGAGGTGTAAATTGGCACCTATTAGCACGCCTAGAAATAACTCCAACTTTGTTTGACATAATGAGGTGATTAAATCAGTACAGAACTCCTGCCTGTTGAAGCCAGTAGGACATTGAGATGTAAATTACATCTCAAACCGCAGCACAATTAGGAAAAGGACAGAATGAGGGTGGGGGGAAGAGAAGCAGGCAGGCTAACTTCTAATTTCTGTAGTGCCTGTAAAGTCTCTGCAGCCAGTGAGGGACCAGGGATTACACTGATTCACCTTCCTGACAGATGATGGTTATGAAAACCATGTGATTTGCCCTATTGCTCATTTACAATGACATAGAGGTACATAGTACTGTACCTTCTGAAAACCCTGGCAATATCTGGTACTTTCCTGCAAGCAGGGTCTATTGTTAAAGCTCAATCCTTCATCAGTGAAGTCGGCAACAAAACTCCTACCAACTTCAGTAAGGTCTGGGTTTTTAATTAATGAGCCTTTTTGATTGGTTTGGTCTTTCCTCCACATACTAGACATCTGCAGGAAAGGATCTGAATGATCTCTGGTGTTGGAAACACATTAAAGTCCCAGTCCTACAAAGGATCAGCTCCTATGGAATCCCAATAACTTCAACAGAACTGTGAGCAAACAGATCCCCTTTGCCAGGTTGGGGTCTAGCCTGCTGAAAAGCAGGGTTTCTGCAAAGCCTATGGTCTGGCTGTGCATAGTTTTAAAAAAGTAAGAAAATTAATCTCTTAAAATGCAAAAGAAAATCAAAAGTGATGCTTTCAGGAGAGGAGTTCAAATGAGAAGGGGTGTGGATTTTTCTACCTCCAATAGTAATAGCATTGGAGGAAGAAATCTGTGCCAACCTAGCCAGGAAACACTTAATTCTTCAAAATGCATGATGACTGTTCTATCTTTGGGGAATGAAGGAACAGAAGTACGACACTGTGTAAATCCAAGCATGAGAGGTTATTATGCACAGCACTGGCGGAGTGTCACTTCATTTATCGGGCTCAGTGAGACTGCCAAACAATGGATTACTATAGATTATAGAGGGTGCCAATGGGTGGAAAGAAGCAACGGGGTGGGAGTTCCCGAGCCCCTGAATAGGTTCTAGCAGCAAGACATAATAAGCACAATAAGCCAATAGTCTAAAAGATTACATAATTGCTCTGCCCATGGCTCAGGTTTACATGTATGCTAATAAATATGTGTTATGGCTCAAGTTATGGCTCAAGTATCATTTTTGCAATAAACAGGTTAAATCCTGATTCCAGGTTCATAGAAATGATGGGTGGCATCTCCCAGACAGGTTTGCTCGCAGGTACATTACTCTGTGGTCTTAAAACAAAGAAAACAGTAAACAATACACAGCATTGGCAATTTGTTTATCAATCACACCCCTTTGGACTGGATTGGCATCTGCGAAGGATGGATATAATTACTATTGCTGGCATGCTGGCCATCTCCCCTTCCTGAACGCTGGCTGGTATGTGGGGAGGATACACTGCTATCTCCTCCTGAACTTGTCAGGCAGACTTTCAAGGACACTCTCAAAGAGTTATGTGTCTATAATTCACAATAAGGCCCCAACTACTGCCCTGCACCTGGGGTTCTGCTGTCTCAGGTTGTTTCATGCCTATTTGTACAAACAAGGCCTGTCTTTTGCTTATCTCTGTTCCCTTTGGCCATGTATTGTCCGTTGTTAGCTAGGCCTCAGACCAGGCCTGTCCATTTTGGGCATATGTGAAAGATTCTTAACAAACTGTGGTCAAGCATCTAGCCCACTGTCTCCATTCCCCATCTCATTACAGAAGGCAATTTATTTGGCACTTTGTTAATGCATATTAAGAAGAGAGACATAACCTTTCTGAGGGTCATCTTTGCCTGGTTTCTGCTCCAGTCTCCTACCATGCAAATTAATGTACTAGAACTCCATTTAAGTCACCTGGAAATCATTGGCATAGTAGTTAATGAAGGGTTTGATAACCAACAGCCTCTGGAGGCACTTTTAGGCTTTGGGTCTGCCTGCTTGGCCTTATTCTTCAGGGACAGATTATCATCTTACAACCTCCGTGTCATTCCCAGAACTCTGGAGAAAGATTTCATCTAAACGCACCACTTGGTTTGGTCACTTTTGTAAAATGATTTTTGCTCATTTATCTCCATTCTCCCTTCCCAAGAAGGTTTTTCGCGTGTGTGCACTTTGGCCAAATTCCCTGAATTTATTAGCACTATAAAATGGTTGCCGACTCTAGTGTGCGACCTCGACAGGCACCCCACTGCGATGTTTTAGAGGCCTTGTCTGTTTCCATGGCAACAGAAAAAGAGACCAGTTCTTCAGCCTGCAAGGGGGAGGAATCCTGAGCAGATGGGCCGGCTCATAGGAATCTGATGACTTCCCTTTGTGCTTGAGGATGTGAAGAGTCCAAAAGAAAGAAAAAGATGCAGAACAATGGACTATAGTGGAATAGAGGGATTGTTCTCATTTCAGTGCTTCTGATCCAGCAGGTACCAATCATAATCCAACATCTGTCATGCAGTGTCCTTTTCAGAGATGTTGAAAGGAAAAGGGTCAACTGAGTCTGCTGGATGCACACAGTAGTGCTAATCCATTGCAAGTTATGGGAGAGCCTTTCTCCACACCTAGGAAGGGGCAGAGCCTTGGGCAGAAGGGGCAGGGCCTTGGGTAGTCAGCCCTTAGCACCACGCAGAGTGTGGCACTGGACCCCCCTCAAGCCTTCAAAGCTCCAGCAGCAATTCAAGGGGACCTGGGGCTCCAGCCATTGCCGCAGTAGCAGCAGCTGTGGTCAGGAGCTCTGGGCCCCTTTGAAATACTGGACCTTGGGGCAATTGTCCCCCCATCAGCAGGACTGGGCACAAACAGAACCTGTGGTTCTCTCTTCCTCTCAAGACTAACACAATCTGGGGTTCCTAATGTTACTGCATCGGGGCTCCTTAAGACCTGGGCTGGAGTGGCAGTAACAGAATGAACTGATGACCTCACAATAGTGAGCATTCTGGTACAAGGAACAGGCAGTAAATATTCGTCAAGAACCATGCAAGCAACTGTGAGGACCCACACAACAATTGCATCTGAGAAACAGAAACTTGGTGTGGAATTGTAACTGATGGCTGTCCTTGCACTGCAACTCTGGGCCTGCTTTTCAGAACTGGTCTGTGTGTTGGGTAGGAAGCAGTCACAAAATTCTGACCACAAATGTCACAGCAGGAGCTGCTGGGTGTTGAGCTGTTTTGAAAGTCTAGACTGGACTGAGCATATCAGGCACTTGAAAAACTGGGCCTATGTGGATAGCATTAAATTGTAAGCTGTTTGGGGCAGGGATCATGATTTTGTCCTGTGTTTGTACTCCACCTAGCACAATAGTGTCCTGGTCATGACTGAGGCTCATAGGCATGACCTTAATTCAAATAACAATGTGTCTCTATCTGTTCTTTTGTAATGATCGGTGTACAATGGACTCTTGAAATTATGAACACCTTGGGAAAGGAAGTAACTCCGGGTATGTTTACACTACAGTGCTATTTTGAATTAACTTAATTCGAAATAGTTAATTCGAATTAAGCTCATTTGAAATAACGCAACTATACACAAACATTATTTCAAAATAGCATTTTGCTATTTCGAAATAGCGCTTCCACACTGAGTGGACCCTGAACCGAAGTTAAGGCTGGCTGGAACCAGTGCTAGCAGGGCATCAGGTTAGGACTTAGTGTGTGGGGCTGCTGCCTGAGGCTAACTGAGCTCCGTGCTTAAAGGGACCCTACCCGCACCCTGGACAGACAGTTCTCAGGGTTCCCCGCTTGCTTGTCTACCTTGATGAGGGACAGCAAAGCAGTCCTGTCTTGGAGAGCCCTGAGTGCCCACACTCGGGACACCACAACACTCGGCCACATGGAGCCAGAGCTGCCCCTGGGCACCCTGGTGCGTCTCGTGGGGTCGTTGACATCAGCCCGGCTGCACTTGCTGCAGGATGCCATCCGGTGGGTTCATTGGGGAGCTGTCAGGATCCAGGAGGCCCTGTGGGAGAGCATCCACCCCGAGGAGTCCTCAGAGCCTCCCCGGTCCTCCCCACAGGGGACTCATGCCCCATTCCTCCCTCACGTCCTTTCACTTACCCCTCCCTAGCCCCCCTTCCTGATGTCAAATAAAAGACACGTATGTTCAAAAATAGAAACTGTGTTTATTGAACAAAACTGGGGGGAGGGAGGGGATGGACCTCTGGGGAGACTGGGAAAAGGAGGTGGGAGAGGGGAAGAGATAGGGTGGGAGAGGGGAGGGGGAAACCTGGGAGGAGGGAGCTGGAAGGGGGAAGCAAGGGGAAGAAGGGGGAAGGGAAGCTCAGGGCTCAGGGTTGGGGGTCTCGCCGGACCAACTTGAGTTTCATGCCAACCTGCTCCTGGGTTCGTATGTGGCCTTTGGTGGCCAGGCTGGCAGCTATCCTGCCATAGACGGCCGCATTCCTCCATCTAGTGCAGAGATCATGGACGTTGGGAGCATCCCCCCAAAACCTGAATAAGGTCCATGATCTCCACCCTGGACCAGGAAGGCGCCCGCCTGCTCCAGCCCCTGTCAGGCTCCTGGGAGCTGGCAGACTGCTCCTGGGGAGCGGTGGAGGGCTGGCTGCCAGTGGCTTGCTGGTTCATGTTTTGGGGCCACTGGGTCAGGGGCCCCAGTGGCCACTGCTGGCTCTGGGCTGGCAGGCTGGGAGCTGGTACAGGCACTGTGGCCAGGGTCTAGCTTTTTTTAATGGCTCCGGGGCTGGGGGAGAGGAGAGTAAGTTTTCCTGGTTGTGCCCAGAGTGGCCACCAGGGCTCCTGAGAAGGGCTGGAGGCTCCCTATTTCGAATTAAGTGTCTACACAGCACTTAATTCGAAATAGCTATTTCGAATTTAGCATTGCTCCTCATAGAATGAGGTTTACCAAATTCGAATTAAGGGCTCCGCTATTTCTAATTAAATTTGAAATAGCGGTTTGCATGTATAGACGCTATTAAAGTTAATTCGAAATAACGGCTGTTATTTCGAATTAACTTTGCAGTGTAGACATACCCTCTGAAATGTTCATAACAAAACATTATGTGGGTTCTTTCAAAAAGTTTACAATTGAACATTGACTTAGTACAGCTTTGAATCTTTACTATGCAGAAGAAAAATGTTACTTCCCTTTATTTTGTTAGTAGTTTGCATTTAACGGTACTGAACTTGCTTATTTTTTTTCTCTAGTGCTGGCTTGACTATTAACATCTGGTTTCAAATGAGTGGGTGATTGACTGGTCAGTTCATAACTCTGAGGTTCTACCATGTCAGTTCCTCCATACTTGGTTGTTATTTGGGTCCAGATCCATAATAGCAGTTTTGGCACCTAAGCCTATGTAATCCACAAAACACCTAGTCCTGGTCTACACTATAAAATAACAAGGGGAACATCCACACTACCAAGCTCATAATTTCAAAATAATGGGCTGGTTATTTCAAAATAATAACTCCTGCTTTCCATGAAGAACAATGCTAATTCTGAAATAATTATTTTGAAATAGAGGTAGTATTGAAGCTTCGTTGCCGCTATTTTGAAATAACTACTCCCCAGAGTAATTCAAACTAATTACTCCCCAGTGCTTCCTGGGGCTCTAACTCAAGGTTGCATGCCCACATTAACAGAACCTGCCTCGGACTAATTTTGAGGCTTCCTCGTAGTGTGGACGTACTATTAGAGACAATGGATTTCAGGAAGGCAGATTTTAGTAAGCTCAGGCTACGTTTAGGCTACAGGCTTCTTGCACAAGAATATTTTTTTGGCAGAGAGCTTCCAAGAAAACTTCTTGTGCAAGAGTGCGCCCACACACAAAAGCGCATCGAAAAAGCGATGTGCTTTTGTGAAAGAGAGCGTCCAGATTGATTGGATGCTCTCTTGCATAAAAGGCCACCCAGAACCAGTTCAGGCAGGGCTTTAGGTCACCAGTTGCTTCCGAGTGCTGGTGCCAGAGCCTTGCAGAGACACGCGCTGAAATGGAACCCCTGGACAGCCATTTCTCTGCTTCTGCTGCGTGCTTGCTTCATCTTTGAGGGACAGCAAAGCTCTCACAGTGCCTGCTGTGGTTGCCCTCTTCTTTTTTGGTTGCCACAACTTTTTCCCTTGTGCCATGGAGCCAGAGCTGCCCCTGGGCATGCAATGGCCCCACACAGCCATGCTGCAGTTTTTGCAGCATTTACTGCCTTCCTGGTCCTGGTACTGCATGACCTGGATCCCGAGGTTATTCTGGGGACCCTCTTTGTGGCTGCAGCTGCTCCATTCTGGCAACTGCACCCCACTGTGGAGAGACGTTTCTGGAGGCTCAACACCAGTATAGACTGGTGGGACTGGCTGGTCATGGAGCGGTGGGATGACCAACAGTGGCTCCAAAACTTCCGCATGAGGAAGACCACCTTTTTGGAGCTGTGTGCCTGGCTCACCCTCACTCTCCAGAGATGCAACACCCCCCACGTGCGGCCCGCCGCCCCCCTGGAGAAGCGGGTCACAATCGCCATCTGGAAGCTTGCCACCTCCAACAGCTACCGGTCAGTAGGCAACCTGTTTGGTGTGGGGAAGTCCACTGTCGGGCCCCTTTTCATGGAGGTAAGGCACTCTGGGCCTGCAATCCCTGCAGGGGGGTGGGGGGAGTGTTGTATAAGGGGGACCCTCGGGAAGGGGGAGCTGGGGAGGGAGCCCCATTCCAGAGGGCTTGTGCCATTCTGCTCTTGCACAGCCCTGCTGCTGGGGGGGAGGGGGCGTGGCTTCATAGGGGGTCACTCCTGGGGTGTTTGGGGAGGGCATCGGAGGGGAGCAGGGCAGGCACCTTCCAAAGGCTCAGGCACACCCTCTCTCATTCTCTGTTTTGTGTGTTTCTTTGTCTCCCCTCTGCAGGTTGTGAGGGCCATCAATTCCATCTTGCCATAGATAGAGGGTCATCTATCTGGGAAACCTGGACCTGATCAGGGCCGGATTTGCCACCATGGGGTTCCGAAACTGTGTTAGAGCCATAGATGGGACCCACATACCGATCCAAGCACTAGAACATTGAGCAGCCCAGTATATTAACAGGAAGGTCCACTTTTCTATGGTTCTGCAGGCCCTGGGTGATCACCATGGACAGTTCAGAGACATTCTTGTCCGGTGGTTGGGCAGGGCACACGATGCCCATGTCTTCCGGAACACTAGCCTGTACAGGAAGCTGGAGGTGGGCACGTTCTTCCCCTGCTGTGAACTTGCCATTGGGGATGTGCAGATGCCACTGTGCATCCTGGGGAATGTGGCCTACCCCCTCATGCCATGGCTTATGAAGCTGTACACCAGCCACATGGATCCCAGCAGGGACCAATTTAATGCCCACCTGAACTGGGCATGGATCCAGGTGTAGTGCACCTTTGGCCACCTCAAGGCATGTTTCTGGTGCCTCTTCACCCACTTGGACATGGGGGAGCACAACATCTCCAAGTTAGTGTTGGCATGTTGTGTCCTCCACAACATTGTGGAGAGGAAGAGGGAGGCCTTCCTCCCAGAGTGGGGGGCAGACACCCGCCACGAGGGGTGAGCCTTCCAGGAACCGAGGACAGCTGCCATCCACCAGGCCCATCAGGCCGGGGTGCGCATCCGGGAGGCCCTGAGGGAGGGGTTCTCTCAAGGACCCCAGTAACTCTCCTCAGGGCCTCCTCCCTAGGGGCCTCTGCCTTGCGGCCCTATCCCTTCCCCACCACAACTCCTCCCTTCGCCCTTTCTCTGACCTCCCAATAAACACACCAGTTTGGATTAAAACAAAATACAGTCTGTATTGATTAAATATTCAGAAAAGGTGGGCAGTGGGAAGGGGGCTCATAACTGGGAGGGGGCGGCTCGATGTGCCACCTCTGGTGCAGAGACCTCGTTGGGGTTGGGTGGGTACAGGGAGTACAGAAGGGTGGACAGGAGGGGGGGCTGGAGCAGGTTCAGGATTGGCAGGGAGGGCAGGGGGAGGGGCCATAGGCATCACTTGGGGAGGGGGCATTGGCATCTGTTGGGGAGGAAGCAGAGGCATGGCAGGGGGGCAGGCAGATGGGAAATGGGCATAGCAAGGGGAACGGGAGGCTGGAAGCCAGGAGCAGCGGCCTCAGGTGGGTGTGCCACCATGAGTGACATGACGCCACACATGATGTCATACCACTGCATCAGTTGGTTCCAGGTGTGGTCCTGCCACTCCAGGTCGTTGTGGACCTTGTGCGCTAGGGTCTAGTGGATGTCACGAAAGACTGCTGCATCAGGTCCTCGTGCACCCTGACATGCCTTCTGGTCCCCCAGCTCTGGTGGGTGGCTGCAATGGTGTGGCCCAGGCCTCATTCCCGGCTGGTCCAGCTGTGGAGAACACACAGAGGCAAAGGTGATCAGTAAGCCCTGAAAACACTGTCCCTGAGGCTGTGCCCTCCTCTGTGAGCAGCGACCAACAGTCTGTGGCCCAGAAGAGGGGGGGTGTCTTGGGTGCAAGGCCATGTGTGGCCTGCACATCAGTCCCTGTCTCAAAGGGGCCCCAACGTGCCCAGAGGACCGTGCTACTTGCTTCCCAACTCCCGCCCCCTCCCCCCCGACCCATGGACAAGCAGCCAAGAGAAGTGTCTGGCCACAGTGGCATCCCCTCATGGGTGGCAGAGGAGCCGGGAGGAGCCTGGGCCTCTCTGGCATCTGCACACACAGGTGCGGGTTGCTGGGCTGTGTGTGGGAGCGGCTGCTGCCTCGCACATACAGGCATGCCCGCGTGCTGTGTGCTGCATTCCTCGGTCTGTGTGGGGTTGTACCTGTGCCCCTGAGGCTAGCCTGCTTCCAGCTGGGGCAGGACCCCCTCCCGTGGCAGGGTGCCCCCTCCCTCCTCCCCGTGGCAGGATGTGTGTGGCCTCCCCTGAGCCTGGGAGCAGGATCCTGGGCGAGTTCAGGGGTTGCCTGCTGTATCCATGTGCTGCACAGTAATACATCACATGGTTGCACGTGCACGGACCACAGCACAAAGTCCAGCCCGAGCATCCCACATGACACTTGCCCCCTGCCCCCTGTGTGCCCACCTCCTCCGCCCTGCGTGTGTGACAAAGTGAGACCGCTCACCTGAAGATCCCTCCCAGGCATCTGAGGAGGCCTGGGAGATCTTGGCTCCCTTGCACTGGCTCGAGGGAGAGAGTCATGGTGCCTGTCTCCTCCTCCCTCTCCGCTCCCCCTCCTGCTCCTTCGGCATGGCCAGCTGGCCCTGGCCCTTCTGCTTCTCCTCTGAGGTGACCTCCGTCCGGACTATGTCAGGGGTCTCAACCCTGGAGTCCACCAGAATGGGTAGGGCAGATGTTTCCCCACCCCCCAGAATCTGGTGCAGCTCCCTGAAATAGAGGCAGGTGTGGGGTCCTGCCCCTGAGTGGGAGCAGCACCCGATGGCCCAGACATCCCTGGTGGAGCTCCTTCACCTTACTCTGGACCTGTTCAGAGTGGGTGGGTGTCCGCACTCTGCCAGGAACGCAGCCATCCAGACATAAATGTCAGCATTCTGCCTCTTGGCCTGGGGATTCTGCAACATCTCCTCCTCGCCCCACAGCTCGAGGAGGGATTGAATCTCTGGGCCTGACCAGAAGGGTCCACACCTCTTGGTCCCCCTGGGTGAGTCCGCTTGGTCCCCCTGGGGCTGCTCCCTGTGATGGCCAGGGAGGTTTTGGGGGGCTTCAGGGGTGGACATGCCTTGTAATGCCGGTGGCAGGGAGAGCTGCGCAGTCAAGATGCTGCTCTCTGGCCGGCTTCCTGCCACAAGGCTTGTACAGGATGCCTGCAGCTTTAAGAGGGGCCAGGAGACAGAAACTATAGAGTTGTGATTAATTTGTATGGCGTGGCCATCAGGGCACTTGGGCTTTTTCCTGGAGGCCTCTTCTTCCGAAAGAAACCCCTCCATTTTTCTGACAAAACTCTGTAGTTTAGACATACCCTTTGAGAGCTGGTAAGTAAGGTCCCATGGGAAGCAAGACTAAGAGGAAAAACAACGGAAGAGAGTTGGCAATTTACTAAGGAACATTATTAAGGGCCCAAAAGCAAACTATTCCGCTGTGTAGGAAAGATAGAAAGTATGGCAAAAGACCACCTTGGCTTAACCAGGAGATCTTGCATGATTTAAAAATCAAAATATAAAAAGTGGAAAATAGGTCAAATTACAAAGGATGAATATAAGCAAATAATACAGGTATGCAGGGGCAAGATTAGAAAGGCAAAGGCACAAAATTAACTCAAAGTAGCTACAGATAGAAAGGGAAACAAGAAGGCTTTCTACAAATATATTAATAGCAAGAGGAAGACCAAGGATAGGGTAAGCCTATTGCTCAGTGAAGAGGGCAAAACAATAACAGGAAATTTGGAAATGGCAGAGGTGCTTAATGACTACTTTGTTTTGGTCTTCACCAAGAAGTCTGATGATGAAGGAATGCCCAACATAGTGAATGCTGGTGAAAATGGGGTAGGTTTAGAAGATAAAATTATAAAAAGAGAACTAAAATTATAAAAAGTTAAAAATTACTGAGAAAAGTTAGATGTCTGCAAGTCACCAGGGCCTGATGAAATGCATCCTAGAAGCTGATAGAGGAGGTATCTGAGCCTTTAGCGATTATCTTTGAAAAAATCATGGAAGACAGGAGAGATTCCAGAAGACCAGAAAAGGGCAAATATAGTGCCCATCTATAAAAAGGAAAATAAGAAAAACCCAGGATACTACGGACTAGTTAGTTTAACTTCTGTTCTGTGCCAGGAAAGATAATGGAGCACGTAATTAAGGAATTCATCTGCAAATATCTGGAAGTAAATAAGGTGATAGGTAACAGTCAGCTTGGATTTGTAAAGAACAAATCAGGTCAAACCAATCTGATAGATTTGCTTAATAGGCCAACACGTCTTGTGGATACGGGAGAAGCGGTGGACGTGGTATACCAAACTTTAGTAAGGCATTTGATATCATTTCACATGATCATCTTATCAGTAAACTAGGCAAATACGACTTAGATGGGTTAGATATAACTTAGATACTATAAGATGAGTGCATAACTGGCTTGATAACTGTTCTCAGGGTACATACTAGCATTATTTCAAAATAACTTAGTCCACGTCTACACAGCAGTTATTTGAAATAATGTCGAAATACTGTCAAGCTGGAGGACTTCTTACTCCGACTCCTGTAACCCTCATTGTACGAAGAGTAAGGGAAGTTGGAGGGATTGGTCCTGCCTAGAGCAGGGGGGCTGGACTTGATGACCTTCTGAGGTCTCTTCCAGCTCTATGGTTCTATGGTTCTATGGAGGAAGAGCGCTCTATTTCAAAGTAAGTGCTGTGTAGATGCTCCCAATTTCAAAATAAGCTATTTTGAAATAAGCTACACAATTGACGTAGCTCCATTTGCGTAGCTTATTCTGAGTTAAGCCCTGCTGTATAGACATACCCTCAAAGGGTAGTTATTAAGGGATCACAATCATTCTGGTAGGGCATAACAAGTGGGGTTCCACAGGGATCTGTTTTGGGACCGGTCCTGTTCAATATCTTCATCAACTATTTAGATACTGGCATACGCTTATTAAGTTTGCAGATGGTACCAAGCTGAGAGGGGTTGCAACTTCTTTGGAGGATAGGGTCATAATCAGGGCTCGACGATCATGGCGAAAACCACCTGCCAGCCCCTCGCCGTGCATACATGAGACCTGCACTGTGCATGTGCGGACCGCCGGTGAACGGGGCAACTGGCTGAAATCTACTCGCCATGGGCGAGTAGATAAGCGTATTTTGTCGAGCCCTGGTCATAATTCAAAATGATCTGGACAAATTGGAGAAATGTTCTGAGATGAATAGGATGAAGTTTAATAAGGACAACTGCAAAGTACTCCACTTAAGCTACGTCTAGACTACAAGCCTCTTTCGAAAAAGCCTCTTTTGAAAGAGAGTGTCTAGACTGCAACTACTTCTTTTGAAAAAGCGAGCTGTTTTTTCGAAAGAGAGCACCCAGGCAGTCTGGATGCTCTCTTTTGAAAAAGCCCTGTTTGCATTCAAGAACGCCTTTTTTCAAAAGAGCACTTTCAAAAAAAGGCATTCTTCCTCGTAAAATGAGGTTTGCCGTGGTTGAAAAAAACACGGTGTTCTTTCGATTTAATTTCTAAAGAACTCGGCAGCAGTCTAGATGCAGGGGAAGTTTTTTCGAAAAAAGGCCACTTTTTTCGGAAAAACTCTGCAGTCTAGATACACCCTTAGGAAGGAACAAATAGTTTCACACAAATAGAATGGGAAGCAAATATCTAGGAAGGAGTACTGATGAGAAGGATGTAGGGGTCATAGTAGAACACAAGCTAAATATGAATCAACAGTGTGACACTGTTGGAAAAAAAGCAAACGTGATTCTGAGATGTATTAACAGGAGTTTTGTGAGCAACACAAGAAGTCATTCTTCCTCTCTACTCTGCACTGATTAGGCCTCAGTTAGAGTACTCTGTCCAGTTCTGGGCACCACATTTCAAGAAAGATGTGGAGAAATTGGAGAGGGTCCAGAGAAGAGCAACAAGAATGATTAAAGGTCTAGAAAACATGACCTAAGAGGGAAGACTGAAAGAACTAGGCTTGTTTAGCTTAGAAAGGAGAAGACTGAGAGGGGACATGATAGCAGTTTTCAAGTATCTAAAAGGGTGTCAACAAGGAGGAGGGAGAAAAAAATTTCCCCTTGGCCTCTGATGATAAGGCAAGAAGCAATGGGCTTAAACTGCAGCAAGGGACATTCAGGTTGGACATTAGGAAAAAGTTCCTAACTGTCAGGGTGGTGAAACACTGGAATAAATTGCCCAGGGAGGTTGTGGAATCTCCATCTCTGGAGATATTTAAGAGAAGGTTAGATAGACATCTATCAGGGATGGTCTAGATGCTGCTTGGTCCTGCCCGTGAGGGCAAGGGGCTGGACTTGATGATCTCTTGAGGTTCCTTTCAGTTCTATGATTCTATTTCAAAATTATTATTTCAGGAGTTATTATTTTGAAATAAGTTATTTTGAAATAATTTCCTAGTGTATACATGCCCCTACTGATGTCTGAAGGCATCTAAACTTACTTGGTGCCTAAATTTTCAGGCTTAAAAGTTCCTGCAGCACCTAAGCCTCCCCCTAGGTGTCCAAGTGCCATTGTGCGACCTGGCTAGAGGACAGAGTCAAGGAAGACCCAGTAAGATGGTGTGCAGGATGTACTAGGATGAGGACCCTTCTGCCTATCAGAAATAGAACTTGGTTCTTGTACATCTCACGTGAGACTCTAATTACTGGGCTGAAAGTTTGAAGGTGGGTGGTAGTACTACCACCTCCTCCAAACATTTTGCGTGGTTTGGGGCAGCTGTGTAACTCATCCTCACAATAACCAATTTAAGTGAATAGGACTCCAGACAGCTGGTTCCCATTTGTGGATCACTAGCAGAGATAGGCACCTCCTGGCAGACTGGATGTAGGCATGGAACTACATCAGAGAGCTGGGACTTAGCACACACCTTTCCTCAGTGTTTTTCATTGGCTAGATTAAGTGGCTACCTGCCTAGCATGCTGGCTTTTGTGGATTGCATTCAAGTCACTAACCTCTCCCCATCCATAGTATAAGGAGCCTAGGTACCTAACTTTGACTGTGTAGGTGACAAGGTTGTTCCTTATATTTTCTAAGTAACAAAATTTGATCTTATGATTCTGAGCATCCCAGTGCTTAAGTCCCTTTGTGTATCCTAAGCCTTAATTAATATTGTTGCCCAAAAACTCCTCTGAGGGTAGGAATGTAGAGAATAAGTCACCATTCCTGCCTGTAATACAGCATGACTGGTGGATGCAGCACCTCCTACTGGTCACTCGGGAAGTGGTTCCGCTCAGTGCTGGAGTTCCCCCTTCCCGTCAGTGTCTTGTTACCTGTGTATGGCTATTGTTACTTGTGTATTAGTCTGCCACCTTGCATTAGGACCTGCTTGACTCCCAGACTGCAGCGCCCTTCCCTCCGGGTATTGCCCCACAGCAGTGCCCCCTTGCTCTGGGGTCCTTCCCCTCAGGGAATCCCCAGCTCCTTATACCCACCTTGTCTCAGTGATCCTACTTCCAGTCATCATCTAACCCCTTACTGCAGGGGCAAACTGCCATCTGACGTGGCCACACATCATAGGCAAGGGGGTGCCTCAGCCTGGCCAGCCATTTTTTTTATACAGCTCTCCTGGACTCTGATTGGCTGCCACAAGGCTTCTCATGGTTAGCCTGTAGCTTCAGCCCTCTCTCAGGGCTGTTTTAATTCATCTTATGCCTGGTGACCACTCTGCTACACTGCCCCAAAGAGCTTGCAATCAAAATTTGAAATGCACCAGGTAGTTTTAAACAGCAGCAGGAGAGCAGTGGGGAGAAAGACTCTGCAGTAAGTTTGTACACAACTGAATAGTGCAAATCACTGAATTAATTCTTTTTATATTGTGTATAAAACCATTTGCCCTCAACTGACACCCAGCCTGGTCGTCAGTGGTTCCCTGCAGCTATCATAGCATACCTGGGTCCAGAAGAGGGATTTGAAGGAGGAAACGGTTTCGGATCAATTTGTGAATGGTATTCCATGTGGAAAGGGAAGCCTGGAAGAAATCATGGATGAATTTGTGGGAGTTACAGACCAATACTTCTGCTTCTCTTTGTATGCGTGAGCATCTGTTTCTCTTTGTATGTGCATCTGCCTATGGAATTTGTGGGTGCTGCTACATGCATTGTACACTTGTATTGTCTCTATACAGTATGTGTATGTAAATCTGGAAGCCTGTATACCCAGTATCTTTCTTGCTACATGGACTCTTTAGGACTTTGTCATCATACCTGCTCAGAATAATATTTTCCTCAGCCCTTCTAGGTCAGCTCAGTTCACAAAAACAAATTGGCTTCTTCTGGCGATTTCATGCATTATAAGAAATGCCAGCCAAGAAAATAGATTGTGACCTGTACATCACCGAAATGCAGTTGCTTTTTCAGTGATTACATGGTCTTTGCATGGTTGCAAGTGGCCACAAAGCATAACAGACACCAGATGTTAGAGGCAAAGCAGTTCAGACTCTTAACTCAGCAGGTTAGTAGGTGAGAGAATTAAGAGTGATCTCCATTTGTGGGGCGTGGGGGATCTCATGGTGGAGAGGTGCCTTACCAGGTGTGGGTAGTTTTCACAGAGTGGTTGGTGGAGCATGGGCCACTGGAGTTTGCATTAGAGAGGGTATCACATGGTATAGGAAAACATGCAGATAGGGTATGAATTTCACAAGAGATGAGTATGCATATGAAAGCTTGGTACTTTAAGTGAGATGAGCATGCATGGTAGAGGGGATTCTTCATGGATTGTGCACTGGTGATCACTAAGGGATGTGAGCAGCAGGTGTCTTAGAAATAGGGAATTGTGCTTAGGGATCCAGGTATCCCAAGGTGGGGACAACATGTGTGGCCGGCTGGGTAGGTGATTGTCTGAGGCATAGAAGTGGGCAGAGTTGAACTGGGACTCTGCATCGTGCACAGGGGTCTAATGACAGTGGTGTGGGGGAGCTCAGGTGGAACCAGCAGGTCTTATTTCCAGACCATAGTGAAGCCGCCAAACTCTGTCACTTCCAGTTCCATTTGCTCTGTGTTAGAGCCCTATGTAGGACTTATTTTGTTTAACCATGTTCTCATCCTGCCCTGCAATACCCACTCCCACCTGCTCCTGCATTCTTTTCTTACATTTTTATCCTGCTCCTACTCACAAAAACCTTAAGTCCCACAAATCCTGCAAGAGAGACAGACATTCCCCAGCTACTTTAAAAAGTCAGGTAACATGCTGTTACAATAGGCATTAAATCTTCATAAACCTCGCTTAAACTTAAGTATTAACATCTTGATTTTTTTATTTTATTTTCAAGCTTTACTTTGTTTGAAAAATTGTTAATGACAAACTGATAAGAGATCTAGACTGTGGTAATTTCTGGGGAAGCATTGTTTGGTTTTGCCCACCCAATCCCACCTGCAATAAAGTACATTTTACCTGCTCCTGCTATTATTGCAGCAAGTCCTGTGGGACCTGCAGGATCCCAGTCCTGCTGCAGGACTCTATCCTGCAGAGTAACCATTGTTGTGTCACTCAAGCCTTTCCACCAATTCTGCCTTAAGTCTGGCAGCATTCCCGCCCCTGAGTGCTACTGGGATCTTGCTGCAGAATCAGTCCCTTCCTCTCTTTAATAATGATAGATTCCAAGGCCTGAAGGAACTACAGGTTGAAACTCTAAAATCCGGTACTCTCTGGTCAGGCAACATTCATGGTCCAGTAGGGCCAGGGCTGAATTACCCAATAAGCAGACTAAGCACGTGCTTAGGGCACCAGCAAAGCAGGGGCACCAAAAAAAATGAGATTTTACGGTATAGTATTGTTTTTATTTTGAATTACATATGGGAGGGCACCATAATCTTTTCAGTGCTTAGGGCCTCTAAAGGTCTTAATCGGCCCTGAGTAGGGCCATAGGTATTTCTGGACCTGAGAGCCCCAGCTGGGAGTGGGGGTGACCAGGGTCACAAGTGCGGCCCTGGCTGATGGCAGCAGGATCAGGGGCCAGGAGCGCATCTCTGGCTGGTAGTGGGGAGCACAGCCCCAGACAGGGCTGGCATGGCTGGGAGCACAGCCCCAGTCAGGGCTGGAGGCAGGGCTGGGAGTGGAGCCCAGTGTCTGGGGCTAGCACATGGGAGCAGGCCTGGTGGCTAACCTTGACCTCCCCTGGTCCTGAAAACTCTCTGGTTTGGAACCCCTCAGGTCCCAAGGGTTCTGGGCCAGGGAGGTCCAACCTACTGTAATCATTTAATCTAAGATCTTGCATAACACAGGTTATTTCCTTAATTCCTGTCTGAATTAGAGCATGCATCTTTTCGAATAACATCCAATCTTGATTTTAAAATGGCCATTGATGGAGACTCCACCATGACTCTTGGTAAGTTGTGCTAAGGGTTCTTTATCTTCACTGTTAAAAAAGTGTACCTTATGTCTAGCCTGAATTTGTCTAGTTTCCACTAGACATTTTGATTTTTATAATATTGCTTGCTAGCATGAAGAGCCCTCTAGTCAATTTCTGTTCCCCGCATAGGTGCTTATAGTCTGATTAAATCACCCCATAACCTCGTTGACAAGCTAAACAGATTGAGTTCATTGAGCCATTACTATATGGCACATTGCTAATCCCTGTAATCATTCTTATGGCTCTTTTCTGAGACCTTTCAAATTTAGCAACAGCCTTCTTGAACTGTAAAATCACAATTGGACACAACAGTTCAGTGGCAGTTGCACCAGTGCTAAATACAGAGGATTGTAATTGTAGCCTCTCTGTTCCTATGCAGCTTTTCTCTGTTCTTTCATCAAAGATCCCATTAGATCTTTTGACCACTGGAAATCTCACGTTCAGATGATTATGTACCTTGACCTACAAGTCATTTCAGCCACTACTTCGTTGGATAGAGCCCTCCCCCTCCTGTAAGCACAACCAGCAATCTTTGTTACTAGAGGTATAGATGTAACTGTGCATGTTGTTTGCTTGAACCCAGTTTAGCAAGAGATCCAGATTTCTCAGTATTAATGATCTGCCCTCTTAATTATTTACCACTCTCTCAAGTTTTGTGTCATCTGCAAACTTCATCAGGAATGATTTTATGTTTTCTGCCAGATCTGCTAAAGTAAAGTGAAGTATCAGAAGGCCAGGAACTGATCCCTGTTAGACCCCCATTAGAAACACACATCTTTGTGATGATTATTTCCCATTTACAATTACATTGTTAGTCCATTTAATGTGGGCCATGTTGATTTTATATCACTTTAGTTTCTTAATCAGAATATTGAGCAGTACCAAGTCCAATATCTTACAATGTCTAAGTATTACAGCAACAACATTATCTATTTTCCATAAATCCATGTTAATTGGCATTAATTATGTTATTTCTTTTAGTTCCTTACTAATCAATTCCTGTATCAGCTGTACCATCATTTTGCCCAGGATCAATGTCAGTCTGACAGGCGTATAATTACCCAGGTCATTCTATTCATCCTTTTAAAACAATGGCAGAACATTTCTCAGCTGGGGAAAGGCCATGAGAGATTCAGCTACTAGCTTTTGAAATAATCAACATTACTTTATTTCTCCATTCATGACACACCCTCTGCATTTCCTTTCTCCCCAGCAGGGAAGGAAGGGATTCCCTTTTTATTCCTGCAGCTGATAAGAACTGGTGGGGATATTTTTTAGCCAAAGGGCAATGAGAAACTGTTACACAGCTCCAGTTTAGAAGATCCAATGGGGACGTTCTGCAGCCCTGACTAGGGGAAAAAGCCCATGAAAGTCAGTGCAGGTAACAGGGTCCTGGAAGATATGGAAAATCCACCTGTAGAAAAAGGTTTTGGGAGGCTACAAGATAAGTGCATTTAGTAGAGGAAGAGGAAGAGGCCATCCACTTCCACCAGCTGATGAAGCCTCAAACAGAAGTCACACCACAGATCCCAATAGAGGCTGTGAGAAATGTGTCATCAAGAATTCAGTGGTCACTCAAAATCAGAGGGCATGAAAGAAACCTTGTAAGGTTACAGTACCATTCCTGGGATGATCAGATGCAAAATGTCCTTTGCAGAGATGCTACAGGTTGCACTTCTGAAAACTGGCATTCTCTGGTCTGGCAACGTCTATGGTCCGGCATGGATGCTCCTAGACCAGAGAGCCCAGAAGCCTAAGGGCAAGAGAGCTAGCAGGTGCCGGGGGCAACAGGGTCGGCAATTGTTTGGGGCAGTGCGGGGTAGGTGCTGGAGCCCTGTGGCAGCCCCTGGAAGCATGGGGCCTGAGCTGGAGGCCCGTGCAGGAGCCTGAGCCTGCAGCTGCCAGGCTGCCCAGCAGCTGGGTGAGCAGCTCAGCCAGGCTGGTGGGGACTGGGGTGAGGCAGGGTGCCTGCTGGGGTCAAGGCTTGACAGTAGCAGACAGTGGGTTCGTGGGCCGGTGGCAGGGGACCTCCCCTGGGCCAGCAAATTCTCTCATTTGGGACTTGTCACATCCCTATGGTGCTGCACTAGGGAGGTCCAATCTGTACTGTGACCATATGTAAGATTTTCTGGAAACATATTCAGCCTGGGGACAGAGCTGAGCTGTAGTGAATTATTGATTCCTGAGTGTCTAGAGCAGTGGTTTTCAGCCTATTTTTCATTTGTAGACCTTTAAATTTCTAATGGAGGTGCAGGTCTACAGACCATAGGTTGTAAACCCCTGTTCTAGAGAGACTGCTGCTGTAGCCAGCTCACCATTAGACTGACTTTCTTTGAACTCTAGCTGTAAGAAATCCCTTTTGCCTCCATTAGAGCCCAGTCTTAGAAAAAGCTCATTCCCTTTGTTTAGTTAAGCACCATGCTGTGGGCTATTTGTTCCCATCTGGCTTTAATGAAGACATGTTACTGTATCAAACCCTATCTACAGAAAAATCTCTAGTATTTCCTTCTCCTATGGCATGGTCATAGTCAGGTAGACCACTGAAGTGGCACATGTTAAATCAGGTAATACGTTTTTAAACAAAAGCCAGAGCAAGACCCCTTAAAAGCCCATACATTTGGCCTGCTAACAAATATCCTCATCTGGAGCTAAGCTTCATCACTGCCTCCCCAAGTTTGTATCGTGGGTCCAATTATCTTTGACTGAAGCCAATGGAAGTCTTGTCTTCATTAGGGCTACGTCTACACTGCGAGCCTCTTGTGGAAGGGCAAATGCAAATGGAGTGCTCATTTGCATATGCAGCGCTCTCATTTGCATTTCCTCTTCCTTTCCCTTTTGCGCAAGAGGTTTCTGTGCAAAAAAGCTCTGTGTAGACGGCAAAAAACCCCTTTTGCGCAAGAGCCATTCTTCCTCATTTTCAGGACTTCATTAAGGAGCAGACCAAGGTACAACAGCAACTTCTGAAACAAGTAGTGAGTCCTGGGGAAAGGGATGGCATCCAACCACCAGGTCTGGGACTCTGTAAAATGGGGACAGCACATGACCTGGATGCTTTTGGGGGGCGTTTGAGCAGGTAGCCATGGTCGCTGGATGGGACAGGGCTACCTGGGCCTTGCGTCTGGCTCCCTATCTGGTAGGAGAAGCTCAAGAGGCCTACATGGTCTTGGGGAATGATCAAGCCTGCAATGATGAGGCAGTGAGAGCAGCCATTTTAGACCAGGTGGGTCTGTCCATAGAAAAGTACCGGCAGAAGTTTCAGTCAGCTCGATGGACAGCAGCAGTGAGTCCCCAGATGTTTGCCCAGAAGTTAATAGATTGGGTAACCTGCTGGCTCAGGCCAGAGACACAGACAGTGCAGGAAATAATGGACTCGCTCATACTCAAGCTGTTGCTGCAAGCCCTGCCAGAGAATATCCCCGTGTGGGTCAGGAGCCACCAGCATGACACAGTGAATGCAGCAGTCAGGCTGGCGGAGGGGGGTGGGAGTATACTGATGCGGCGGTTCCCTGGAGAGAAGGCCGACCCTACAGGGACAAGGAACCAGGGAGGAAGCTGGAAGAACCCCTTTCTGGGAAAGGCCCAGAGAGGAAGGAGGGATACCGAGTAGCACCTGTGGGGGATGGCACAATGAGCTGCTGGCAGTGCAGAAGGGGAGGCCATAGGAAGCAAGACTGTGGCTTGTGGGTGTGACGTAGTGGGGGTATCTGGCTAGTTCCTATGCTGGCTCTGTGGTAATCCCCAATGGCTGCCATCGGTACCACAGCCCAGAAGGATGAGTCATTATGCTAAGAGGGTCTCTCAACCTGTCTGACCAGCTACCCCCAAGGAGAGAGACAAAGGAAGGGGGAATGCTGCCCTGGCTGGGGGCAGGGCTGGAAGAGTTCGTTTAGTTTCTGTCTGGGATCATGGAGGAACCAGCCTAAGCCAGGGGCTGGGATTTAGGGCCCAATCTCCCCCATCGCAAGGGGGGCTGAGGCATCCTAGACCTGCCCTGTAACCAGATTACATCGGTGCTGTGCTGTGCTGTGCTGTATCCTGGAGAAGGAATAAACTCCCTCCATTCTACGGGCTGGTGGAGTCTGTTCGTGCCATTACGGGGGTGCAGGAGTCAGGAGACCCCAACGCGTCGTCACAGTGGGTATGTGGAGTTCTATGGGTTGACTCAGGCAGGAGGACCTGACAAGAGGCAGATTCTGCCCGCTGTCCTGATACAGGTGGAGGGAAAGGCCCAGAAAGGGTTAATGGACTCAGCGTCAGCCCACTCGCTGCTGCAGAAGGAGCTGGTGAGGCCACACTGGATAGTCCCTGGAGCACAGATGATG
The DNA here is from genome assembly GCA_019425775.1 of Rafetus swinhoei. Classification (NCBI taxonomy): domain Eukaryota; kingdom Metazoa; phylum Chordata; order Testudines; family Trionychidae; genus Rafetus; species Rafetus swinhoei. The sequence goes on from CM033438.1 coordinate 9,274,033, forward strand.
CTAAAATATGTACATGGGGACAAGAAGTCCTGCCCAGTAGCCCAGGTGCTGCTGGAAGTGAGGGGCAGATTCCAGTGGAAGTGAGTGGGGGCAGTAGACCAGCTACAATACTCTGTGGTGGTAGGTCGGGACTGGGACCAGCCTGCCACAGAGAGCGAGCGGTGAGCCTCAGGGAAAGGCTGAGGGAGACAGAAGCGTAGTCATCGATGCTACGGGTGTGGGGAACTAGGGCACATAGCAGAGTGGTGTCCTAACCCCATGGGGACAGGCAAGTGGGAAGTGTGTCTGGGGGCAATAGGTAGCCCTAGCCCCTCCCAAGGAGAGGAGGCACACTTAGATCGCTCCCCAGAGTAGCCCCCAGAAAAGGAGACATCAACCCTGGATAGAGAGATGAGGGAAACTGAGGTACCACATGATGGGGGGCGGGATTATTACCCCCAGCATCTAAGAGTATATCTTCCCTGCAAGTGAAGGTGTGATTGTAGCATGGGTAGGCATGCCCACACCAGCTATTGGCCAGCTAACAATAGTAGCAGACACCGCAGCATGAGCTTAATTGAAGGCTACCCATGTACAAACCTTGGCCCTTTAACTACAGAGTTCCAGGGTGGCCTGGATAAGGGGGGGGGTCCATTATCTGCCATTGACTGACAGTTCTTTTTACTTATCTAGCACCTTATGAATATGAAACACCATCAACCTCAGAGAGGTGTGGTTATAGTCATTCTACAGAGGGAGAAACTGAGGCAGCACCTGATACAACCATCAGGCGGCAAGTCATGAATAAACCTAAGCTGTGATGACTTTGCTGCCATTAGTCACACTAGCTAGACTAAAGCTACCAGAGGTATACAAATCCACTCTCCAGCAAAGTGAAGGTGTCATTGTAAAGAGGTAACTGAAGGGTGGTCTATTTCCTGCCCTCCCCTTGGGTTATCACTGCTGCAGAGGCTATTTTCCCCTTCTATTTCTTGAAATAAGCATGGAAGATTCTGCAACAAGAAAATAACAGTGGTGAAATATGGCTCTGTCATGACAGTTATTGCTCTGCTCCATGCCATAGTATGGTCAGTAATGAGAAAGCATCGATATGTCTCCTGTAAATGGGAAATTCAATGAAGGCACATTTTAGAAACACAATGACGGATCTGGCCTTGGATGCCTTTTATTTGTCCTAGCCCAGTTTCTGCATCTTCAGGGTGCGTGAGACTATTACCACATCTCTGCACTTATGGACCCCCTGCACCACCTCATGTTCAGAGCGGTCTCTGACTGACTCCCAAGCCCTTTCACTACAGAGTTCAGCGCAGCCTGAATAGGAGAGGGTCTACTCTGGTTGTTACTGACAGTTCTTTGCAGTTATCTAGCACCTCATGGACATGAATTATACCTCAGAGGGGAGCTGTTATAGCCATTGTATGGAGGGAAAAAATGAGTCAACAGCCTCAGACAGCCTGAGTCAATGGCAGAGCAGGGCCTAGATTAGGCCCCTAGGATTCTGGCTCTCAGCACCCTGCTCTAGCTAGCAGAGTCAGATTTTCACTTATACTTTTACCCCACACTGACAGGATAAACTGGCCTAGACTATAAGTTCTTTGGGGCAGGAATCATTTTTGTTCTATTTGTACAGCACAGAATGCTGGGACATTTCTGGGGCTCTGTAATGCTATTTCAATTTTTATAAAAGTGGGAGGCAGTAACTACTTTAAGTCCCCATCTCTCTGCCAGAGGCTACGTCTAGACTGCAGGGGTTTTTTCGGAAAAAAGATATGCAAATTGCGAACCGCAATTTGCGTATCTTTTTCTGCTTTTTTTTCCGGAAGAGGTTTTTCCAAAACTTGGCCCATGTGCACGGGGCCAAATTTCGGAAAAACCTCTTTTGGAACATCCCTTATTCCTCTCAGTGGAGCGGAATACAGGGATGCCAAAAGAGAACGCACCTGCTTTTTCGGAAACTGTTCCGAAAAAGCGGACGTGTTCCCTGGACACAGCAGAGTTTTTCCAGTATACCTTTGGTATCTTGGAAAAACTATGTAGTCTAGACATAGTCAGAGTGACATACTGGGACCTTAGTGTAAATGAGCACATGAGCTCACTATCTTTCTCCTACCTAGAGAGCTGGCTCCTTAAATTGTCCAACCCTGCAGTTACTGACATGGGATCTAGACCTACAGACCAACTCACTGAATTTTGGTGTCTCCTGGATAAGCCGCTTCCTCAGCCTGTCTTTTTTGACTCCTGCTACTGCTATTCTCGGCCACCTCCCATTTCCTAGTTCTTTGCAGGGCAGTCAGCTTTTCTAGCCTCAGCCTGCTTTCTCCCTTTCTCCTTAGTGCAAATGCTCCCCTCCTGCCCTTCTACTGTCCCTGTCTCATTCATCAAGCAATCACAGAGCTGGTGTGAACATTATCCACTCAGCATTTCTGAAGTGTCCCTGTTAATCTTTTCCTAGCAGAGCCACCCAACTTCAGCTTTACACCTGTAAAGAAAGCTTGAGTTAGACAAGCAGCCAGATTCCATGAGATGGGATGTACACTTCCCAGGCAGAATTCAGCCCCGGTAGAGCTCCCATAAAGTCTGTGGCATCTGTCATTTCATGGCCAAATCTGTTCCTAAATGTCCAAAGTATCTTCACTCTGCAGTGCTTCTGTGTTCATCAGCGCTGAAGGGAGCAGTGAGTTACTTATACATGAGTGAAATATTCAGTGTGATGTTCAGATAAAACTTCACCTTGCTTAAAAGGGAGATGCAGAAAAATGCTTTGTGTTGTTGGCTGTATGGGTAGTTCTGTTGGATGCAAATGGCCCAGAGATGCAGTTGTACTTTCAGATATTGATTGTAAATATAATCTCATAATTGCACTGTTCAACACATGGGCTACATCTAGACTGCAAGCCTCTTTCGAAAGAGGCTTTTTTGAAAGATACTTTCGAAAAAGCCTCTGTACGAGGTTCATGAGAGGAACCCTGAGTCTATCCCGATCTAGTTCGTTGGGTGTCGGGTTCTGCGGGTTCTTTTCCCCAAAAATATAGTCCCTCCAAATCCACCCTACAGATGCCCGCCCTAGCGGGTCTCTGTAGGTCGGTTCGGTGCCCTTCCCGCCCTCTCAGTCCTCCCCTGGCATGGGGTTCACGAATTGCCCCCTTGGGGTGGGGAAAGGGGGCTCGGGCCCACCCTCACTCCGAGCCCCAGCCCAGGGCCCTAAGGCAGGGAGATGTGTCCATGCTCAGCAGATGGGGCTGTAGCCCCTAAACCCATCTGCTCTCGGGTTCCGCGGCCCAGCCCTGGGCCACTTCTTCCACCACTCCCAAGACTAGCCCCTACTTGACAGGGGCCAGACTCACCACTTGCCTCACCCCTGTCTGTAGTCCCCTCTGGGTCTCCTGTCCCCTTCCTTCCTTCCACACGCTCCACTCCTCCCTCTCCCTGGAGCCTCATACCACTTTTTAAACCTCCCGCCGTGTCCCTTACTGACGTCACCACACCTGCATCTCCGGGCGCTCCCAGCCGCGTCATCCCTGGGGTGTGCCTGGTGACGTCATTCTCCTGTGCCCCCGGCTGCTCCTCTCCCCCGCCCCTTGCGTCACTTTCCTTCTCCCCCGCCTGCTCGGGCACAAATCTGCCGCCCGCATTGCTGCGGCACCGTGCTCCGGCTCCGCCGCTTGTTCCCCGCGGCGCGTCTCGGGGGCTTCCCCAGTGCAGGGCGCCCTCGCCCCGTCAAACCTCTTTCGAAAAAGAGCATCTAGACTAAAACCAGTACTTTTGAAAAAGCAAGCTGCTTTTTTGAAAGAGAGCATCCAGTCAGTCTGGATGCTCTCTTTCAAAAAAGCACAGTTTGCATTACATAGTGCCTTTTTTCGAAAGAGCACTTTCGAAAAAAAAGCGTTATTCCTCCTAAAACAAGGTTTTCCACGGTCAAAAAAACTGCCACGTTCTTTCAATTTACTTTCGAAAGAATGTGGCAGCAGTCTAGATGCAGAGGAAGTTTTTTTTGGAAAAAGGCCACTTTTTTTGAAAAAACCTTGTAGTCTAGACACACCCATGGTAACCAAGCCCACTTCCTGCCTAATGATGGCAGGGAAACACCAAAGCACACTACACCCAGGTTCCCCTGATTCCAGGGCTGCGTCTAGATTGGCATGATTTTCCGGAAATGCTTTTAATGGAAAAGTTTTCCGTTAAAAGCATTTTTGGAACAGAGTGTCTAGATTGGCACGGACGCTTTTCCGCAAAAGCACTTTTTGCGGAAAAGGGTCCATGCCAATCTAGACGCGCTTTTCTGCAAAAAAGCCCCAATCGCCATTTTCGCGATCGGGGCCTTTTTGCAGAAAACAAATCTGAGCTGTCTACACTGGCCCTTTTGCGCAAAAGCTTTGCGCAAAAGGGACTTTTGCCTGAATGGGAGCAGCATAGTATTTCCGCAAGAAGCACTGATTTCTTACAGTAGGCAGTCAGTGCTTTTGCGGAAATTCAAGCGGCCAGTGTAGACAGCTGGCAAGTTTTTGCGGACAAGTGGCTGATTTTCCAGAAAAACTGGCCAGTCTGGACACAGCCCAGATGTATTGGAGATGCAACAGAAACAGATCTTCAAGCATTACCTTAACTTTTTGGTTGCAATTCCAGGGCACAGTACCACCATGGGAGTAAAAAACTAAAGCTGCATTTGGCTCTGAATTTTGCAAATACCCCCTAGTTTTAGGATGGTCCGAACCATAATCCTGTGTCTCAACATTCCTGAATTCAGCAGTGTCTGAAATCCAGATCTGGATTTTGCAGTATGGGCCCATCATTCTGCTCTATTGCTGACATGAATTTCTCTGAGGCAGAGAAAGCCACAGAGCAGAAATAATTGGTGGGAGGCAGTAGACGTGCAGATAGAAAGTTACATAGCTTTAAAGCTGGGGTATGTAAAGGTGCCTCATTCTCACTGGAACTCCATGGGAGCTGAGCATGTTAGTCAGACACCGCTGAAAAAACCCAGTCTAAAAACTGAATCAGTCCAATAAGAGAAGGTGAGATTCTTGGTAAAGCTGATGGGTTATTCAGCCATCCCTTTTCTTCTGTTGGCAAACCACCTGTGATCAGACTTGGCCTTTTGTACACAGACCAGCCATTCCCCAAACACCCATCGATAGGAAAGCTCACAAACATGGAATTGTAGTATTAACCCTGCTCTAGTGGGTTAGCAAAAATACTGCTTGTGGATAAGCAATTGCTCTGTGGCCCTCTGATTATTATTTCTAAAGTAAAAGGTAAAACTAATATCCTAGAACTTACTATTCCTCTGGCACTTTCTATGTGAGGAGGTCAAAGTGCTTTCCAAGGGAAGGCACAGTCTCTTTCTCATTTTTCATGGGTTCACACATGTGCAGCAAGATGGCAGTACAGCTATATATGGCTGGTGTCCTAGGAGATCTGTCCTCTCTGCCCTAGCCAGCAGCCCACACTTTTACACATGGAGGGAATATCTGGGACTGACAACTCCGCAGACACCCAGGTTACCCAGAGGCTACAGCTGCAGAACATGTGTTTGTCTGACTTTTTAACCATATGCAGGTAAAAGACAAAGGCCAAGGCCTCAGATCTCCATCACTCAGACTGGCTGATCTCATGCCTCCTCTTATCCCTAAAGGAGCTGCTATATGGAGGGCAGCCCTGTGATGGGGTGAGGTCACAGAAGACCCATTGGGGCTGCTTCCTGGAGTGCTGACAAAGCCACGGACACTCACCTTCTTGCTCTCTGGGGCTTCTCATTACTCTGCTGGGCTAGCTCAGCTGGTCTCTGCCAGCCAAGGCACAGAGCTGAGATCACAGCTCCCTGAGGAGCAGTACAGACACTGAAACTCTTCCATGTTCAAGGAAAATGCAGTTGTGGGCCCAGCTTCCTGGATACCACTCCCCAAATGGGATCAGAACTCCAAATAAATTACTTAGTAAGCCACCTTTAACAGTGAAAGGAGGATGTGCACATTGATTGCTCCCCCCAGGTAACAATTATTTACACTGGGCTTGATAATAAATAAAAGTCATTTTATTAAGTACTAGAAGTAGGATTTAAGTGGCTGTAAGTGAGAACAGGCAGAGCAAAGTAGATTACGAATTTAAAATAAAAGAAAACGCTTAGCTAATTCTAACACTAAAATCTCAGTACAAACTCACCCTAAAACTGTTCTTATTCCAGCTAAGCCTTCAATCCAGGGAAGTTCCCCCTTCCTGCAGTCTCTGATTTATTTTCTTGGGAGTGCCATGCCAGCCAAACCCAATAGCTTCCCATTGTTTTATAGATTCCACTTTGGGTGGGAATTCTGTTTCCACATTCCACCCTTATATGGGAAGTTACCTGGAGAGCCCCTACCAGTTAGGGAGGTCACAAGACTTCCTCCGGCTAACCACTGCTAAGATTTAAAGGACAAAAAGGGGCTGTTTACAGATGACCAGACCTTGAGGGAAACACCCTTGATTGCTTGCATTTGCACTATTAAAACTATAAACAATTCCATACTCCATATAGCTAACTTTACACTCATGAATGATACATACACCACCAAAATAAGATGTACAAATCCAGTGGATTATGACATTAATATTGATAGGTTAGAAGGGGTAATTGATCCAAATCATCTTTGAGTTATGCATATTTCTGTCCATAAGTCCATTTCATAAAGCATGAGATGGGGGGGGGGGAGTCCGTCACAAGCCCCACAGGAATTTAGGTCCACAAGACATAGGCGGAGTCAGGCCAAGGAACAACCAACATGGTCTAATGCCTGCTCTGTCAGAGGGAAAACTTGGAACCCCTGCAGGCTTTGTTGAGGGAGAACCTGTTGTAATCTCATAACCAGGAATGGACAGAAAGCAATGTGAAAATTCAAGCCCAGTGAGAGGGTTTGTTGTTGCTACCAACCTTGTAGTGAAAACTGCTGGCCAAGTGGCAAGGATCATTCAAGGTTATAAATAGGGCAAGTGCAGTTGATGATAAAAGCTGCCATCCAGGGAAAATAAATGAGACATGGGCTATACCACATGGACCTACTAAAGACTTGAAAAGGCCAAGAGAAACTCCTCATCATGCCTTTTTTTTTTAACCAGAACCTGAGCTTGGGTTGCCAGAATCCATGATTCTGGACTGAAAAGAAACAGCCAATACAATGAATCAAAGACCTCCCGCCTTGATGTTTGTAGCATGACCAGAACATTTCAATTGAGACTATCATCAAGTGCAGAGCACTAAGGGGAAAAAGGTCCCTGGGAATCTGATTATAGCCCTGTGATGGATGGGAGGGCTTTCTAAATATCCCAGCATTCAGTAAATTGCTTGTAAAGAGTTAAACCCAGAACAGTCAATATCCAGGAAGTGTTGACAGGGAGCCAGGAGAGCCAATGGGAGGAAAGTGTGAGACTGGAATTGGAAACAGTGATGTGCTTGCTGCAGTGCTTTGTGTGGTTTGAAAGACAGAGCTGGGGAGAAAAATAAAGTAAACCTTGGGAGCAGGATATTGAATGTCCAGCAATATTCATGTCTGAAAAGGACAGAACCTTGGGAATAACAAATGTGAGTAGATAGGGAATGAGTAGTTAGATGTGATCAGGTTATTTTTTTTATTTGTGACTAGTGAATTCTGTGCTGAGCCCATGTGCCCTCTGCCCCAAGTATGCTGTAACTGCTGATGCTGAATCCCAGGGAAGTACTTCTCTGTGTTTTAATCTGTTTTTCTCAATTACTCCGTGTGATGGGGTGTACTCGCCCCGCACTAGCCCAGGGGAGGCTATTCAGGCCTGCTGGGCAGAGAAGGCCTCTCCCCCGCAGCCCTGTTGGGCATGCTCTGCCTGCAGGACCATTATAAAGGCCAAAGGAGTACCTCAGTTGGGGCTGACCTCCGGAGGGGAAGGATCTCCTGCCGGAGCATGGGAGCAGCCACCCTTGCTGCAGGAGCTCCAGCTACCGCACCAGCCAGAACGACAGCCACAACCCCTGCGCCGACAGCAGCCGCCATGCCAAGTGTGGCCCGCCGCTGCACCCACCACTACCGCACCCACTGCTGCCGCCGCACCAGCTGCCACCATCACTGCACCAGCTGCCGCTGCATCAGACCCCACGCCGGACGCTGTAGCAGTATTCATCCACACAGGTGGGGACTACGCCAGCCAGGGGAGTGGGGTAGGAAGCAGCCCAGGGCCGGGAACGGGAGGAGCCCCAGAGGACTCAGCGCATTTCGGGGGAAATTCCCTGCCGAGCCAGTGGGAACCGCCAACCACTGATAGGGCCCTGGGCTAGGGCCCGGTGGAGAGGGCGGGCCCGGGCCTCCCTACCCCACCACACCCTTGCGCTCTGACAAGGGGCATTAGATATTCAGCTGTTGGTCCATATTGACCCCCCAGACCAGGGGGAGCTCGAGACTTGGCCATTGGGCCATATTGACTCCCAGACCGGGGGAACTAGAGACTCGGCTGCGGGGAGTACCCCGTGGCCGCCATATTGACCCCCCCCCAAGGGGTGTGGGGCTGGCAACCCCATGACACTGGTGGAGAATGTGGGCACATAAATGATCCTTCCCCTGTGATAAGGGGAAGAGGGAGCAAGGGGAGCATTTTTTTCTGTTCCCCTAAAGATAAAACAAGCCAAGGGCATGATGGACCCCAGTAAGGGTCTGAAAGGACTGATGGACAATCAGCAGAGGCAGGCTACCCAGCAGCAGCAGATGCAAAGCCAACTGGTTCAAAAGTTGGTTGACCAACAGCAGCCGATGAGGGAGCTAGCGACACAGCAACAGGCCTGGAGCCTCCCAAACCTGGACCCCCGAGAGGCATATCGCCAGTGATTGCGGCAAGAACAATATATGATGGGAGAGAGGCCACAGGCAGTGGCCCAGCGGGTTCAGGACAACTGTTGGCGGTGGCTGGAGCCAGGGCAGAGGTTGGCCACTCAGGTAGCGGAGTTGGTGGCACTAGAACACTTGAGCAGGTCCTACCCTGTGGAGAGAAGGAATGGGTGCAACATCACTGCCCCACAACCCTGGCTGCGGCTGTCACCTTGATGGAGGACTACAAGAGTGGCCAAGAGGGCCAGTTCAAAAGTGAATGCCTGGGTATGGAGTGTAGCTATGGGAAAGTGTTGGTGGTGGGGTTGCAGGCCAGAAAAGGGGATTCCCCCAAAATAGTGATCCCTGTCAGGGTAAATGGGGTGCTTATGAGGGCACTGCTAGACTCGGGGTGTAGCTGGACCTTGATTCGGGACGGACTGGTGGCCAGGCTGAGGCGGTGGGGCAGGAGGGTGCAGATGCAATGCATCCACGGGGATGTGAGGGGGTGTATCCCATGATGGAGGTGTCATTAGCCGTTGGGCCCCGTAGGGAGTGCTGCCAGGTAGTGGTAGCTCCGAACCTGGAGTACTCCATATTGTTGGGGCGGGACTGGCCGGATTTTGTAAGCCTCCTCTGAGGCGGGGATACGAACCCCCGTGTAAGCAAGCCCCCCCCCCCCCACACACCTACCCGAACAGCACTGGCGGGGCGAGAACCATTAGAGGACCCTGGGGAAGGAACTTCCAAAGACCCCAGAGAAGGGAGGTCCCCACCCTCGGTGGTGGAGCTCTCTATTCACTTTCAACAGGCTGGGCTGAACCTGGAAGGGCATTTTTTTGGAGGAACAACAGAGCGACCTGAGCCTCAGCCGCGCTTGGGAGCAGGCAGTGACGTTACACCCGGGAGGTGAACAGCTGGGCTTCAAATCCCCAAGGGCACATTTTGAGATCTGTGAGGACCAGCTGTACCGGTTAGTACAAGATCCTCAGACCAAAAGTGAGATCTGCCAGCTGCTCGTACCCCAGAGGTTCCAGCAGGCACTCCTCCACCTGGCATATGCGGTGCCTTGGGCTGGACACTTGGGGCACGAGAAGACACTCCAAAGGGTGGCCCAGCAGATTTTCTGGCAAGGAATCCACCGGGAGGTTGGCAATTATTGCACCTCGTGCCCAAAATGCCAAAAGGCCAGCGCCGTGGGAGTCCCTCGGACCCCATTGGTGCTATTGCCCGTGGTGGGGATCCCGTTGGAGCAAATAGTCTTGGACCTGGTGGGGCCTTTGGAAAGAAGCTTGACTGGGAACAAGTATATCTTAGTTATAGTGGACTACGCTACCCGTTACCCAGAGGCAATTCTCTTATGCATCACGATCGCTCGTGTCATAGCAGATGAGCTTCTACAGCTCCCCTGGAAGCTGTGGGGCACCGTGAGGGAGGAGCTAAACCAGACGCTAGCGCTGGGAGTGGTGGAGGAGTCGAAGAGTGAATGGCGGAGCATAGCCACTGAAGAGCAGCTGAGCTGGCATCACTCCTTAGTGTGCACTATAATCTCTATTTCACAGAGAGGCAATTAGAAGCCCAGGGAGGTGAACTGACTTGCCCTTAAGGTCATACAGCAAGTCAGATGCCAGGACTAGAACTCAGGAGACTTAATTCCCTACCATATGAATGCAGAAGTGGTCATAGTGGGTCAGACCATGGTCCATCTTGCCCTGTAGCCATGGGCAGTGGTGAACTGCTGCAATGGGGAGTCTAGCCTCCCATCACCATCTCTTCTGCCTGAAGCCTCACACCTTCTACATCCACAAGAGACCAGCCCTCACTGTGGCCTCTGGTCCCTGCCCCACAGTCCTACCCCCTCTAAGCCCTGGAGAGTCATGAGGCAAAGCAGCCCTGGAGTGATGGGTGGCTGAGCATTGCATCCCTAGTCCTGAAGCACTGAGAGGCTGGGCAACACAGTCCCAGCTGCCTCAAACCCAGAGCTATGGGAGTTGCAGCAATGTGGCCCTGGAGTACCAGGGGGCCAGGCAGCACGGCCTCCAAGTATTGGGTGATCTGGCCTCAGCCTCACTAGCCCCAGAGTGATGGGAAGACAAGCAGCAGCTGGAGCCATGATAGCACAAGGAAAGAGCCAGCTGGGCACCCACAGAGGAGACACAGAAGTAAGGCACTGGGGCAGAGTGTGGGCAAGACCACACCTGGCTGCTTGAGGAGGCTCAGCCCCTGCCATTAACCATTCTCTGGCAGTAACCAATAGGAGCAAGTCTACACTGCACGCTTATTTTGGAATAAGATATTTTGGAGGAAATAATCCAAAATGGCTTATTTCAAAATAGCACGTCTACACAGGAAATGCCAATTGAAATAGCGCTGAGCTATTTCGAAATAGAGCATCCACACTCATCGAATGCTGAATTGCATTTAAGGCCACCCAGAAGCACTTCAGGCAGTGCATCAGGACAGCACTTTGGGTATGTCTGCACTGCTGATATCCCAGAAAAACTCCACTGCGTCCAGGGAATACATTTGCTCTTCCGCTTTTTTTTTGCAGAAATGCAAACGCGCTCTTTCAGAAGCCCTGAATCCTCACTCCATGAGGAAGAAGGGATCTTCTGAAAGAGGGGGATTTTTCCAAAATTTGGCCCAGTGTAGACTGGCACTCCTGCCATGGAGCTGGACCTGCCGCCGAGCAGTCGACGGCTCTTATATGTCTTGGTGCACTTCCTGCAGCAGTTCTTGCAGGCTGCCTTCCTGGCCTTGCAGGAACAGGACCCTCAGCTCCTTATGCGGCAATGCCTCACCTCCCTCCGGGTGCTGCTCATGCAGCTCAATCCCACCCGCCCTCCCATTTGTGGCCCCTGGACACCAACTCCGACTAGTGAGACTGGATCATCCTGGAGTGGTGGGATGACCAGCAGTGGCTTAAGAATTTCCACATGCGGAAGGACACCTTTCTGGAGCTGTGTGAGTGGCTCTCCCCTGCCCTCCAGCAACGGGACACCCACATGAGACCCACCATCCCCCTCCAGAAGCGGGTAGCCGTTGCCATCTGGAAGCTTGCCACGCTGTGTAGCTACTGATTCATTGGGAACCAGTTCTGCGTGTGGAGATTGACTGCCTTCCTGGCCCTGCTTTCCTGCTATTGTCTCAGGGGGTGCTGAACTGAACTGCTGGAGTGGGCTCCCCTAGGCAAGGGGTGGGGGTTGAAGCCCCTTCCCCAGGAAGTTTTTCAGTCCCGCCTTCACAAAGCCCTACCGGGGGATGGGGCAAGTCAGGGTTGCTCCTGGTGTGTAGGAGAAAGGGAGTGTTTGGGCTCAGGGGGCTCCTGCGGGCCCTGGAAAACCTGTGATTCTGTTCGTTTGTCTCCTTCTACAGGTGGTGAGGGCCATCAATACCATCCTGTTGCACAGAGTCATCAACCTCGGCGACATGGACACCATATTTGCTGGATTTGACGCCATGGGCTTCCTCAGCTCTGGCAGGGGCTACTGATGGCACTCACATCCCCATTCGGGCCCCCGACCACAGGATATCTGGAAGGGGTACTTGTTGATGGTCCTGCAGGCTCTTGTTGACCACTGCAGCCAGTTCATGGACATCTGCTTTGGGTGGTCAGGGAAGGCACACGATGAACGTGTCTTTTGAAACTCCAGCCTCTTCCAGAAGCTGCACACTGACACATTTTTCCCCAACTGCACCATCAGGGTTGGGGACAAGGACATGCATGGACATCTGTATTGTAGGGGATGCAGCCTACCCTCTGCTCCCCTGGCTAATGAAGCCCTACACCGGACACCTTGACCATACCAAGGAACGTTTTAATGCCAGGCTCAGGGTATTGTTGTGGAGGGTGCCTTTGGGCATCTCCAGGGGAGGTTCCATTGCCTCCTCACCCAGCTGGAGCTCAGTGAGCAGAATGTCCTCCAGGTGGTAACGACGTGTTGTGTCCTTCACAATATTTGTGAAAGCAAGGGGGAGATTTTCCTGCCAGGGTGGGGGGCAGAGGCCGACTGGATCAGCAGGGCCTTTGAGCAGCAATGCATGGCTGCTATCAGGCAAGCCTATCAGGGGGCTGTGTGTATCCGTGAGACCCTGAGGGAGAGTTTTACACAAGGACCCCAGTGACACTCTCCCCAGGCCTCCCCACAAGGGGCCTGTATATTGTCTTTCTTTGCCTTTCCTCCCACAGCCCTCCCTTCCCCTGCCCTTCCTTCACCCTTCCTCCTCCCCTTCCCTGCACAGACAATAAAATATACTTTTGGTTTGGAAACAATAAACTCTGTTTTTTTTATTGGGGTGAATGTAACTGGGGAGGGACTACACCTTGGAATGAGGTGTAACAGTTAACTCGAACTAAGGACTTAGTTCGAGTTAACGTTTGACTGCCGCGTGTAGCCGCGGGCAGTTAGTTCGGACTAAGGGGATTTAAAAATGGCGCCCGGACGGGAAGATGCAAATAAAGCCCGGGATATTTAAATCCCGGGCTTCATTTGCAACTTCAAATGCCTACATTAGCCTCCCTAGTTCGAACTAGGGGCTAGGTAGACATACCCTTGAAGAACACTTTAACCTGCCCGGGCACTCATTAATGGATCTCAAAGTCACCCTGTTGTTTCAGGCCAATTCCACAAGTCAAATACACAGAGAAGCATTGGAACTTAACTTGATTTACAAGTTTGGGATCCATCACAAAGGTATGAATAAAGACATTACCTGCCTAGCACACTACCTTCCACATCCTAATGACTTAACCAACCAAACGATGGGTACTTAAGAACAATTTATACCTTCTCTATCAGCTTCATGTAACATGAACACTCGAATTCACTATTTTTTCCCTTTCTTCTCCCACCCTTCGCCCCCAAATATTTTGGAACTGGATTGTTAATACTTCATTCATCTGGAGAAGTGGGTTGTACCCATGAAAGCTCATGATACCATCTACATGTTTTGTTAGTCTTTACGGTGCTGCAAGACTATTCGTTAAGCTTTCAAAACCAGTTATTCTTTTGAACATCTCAACATTGCCATGGAAATGAGTTCCACGGGGTTGTTTGGCATTGTATGAAAAAGTGTTCCCTTGTGATCACATTAAACATGCTGCCTATGGTTTTTGTATTGTGGGAAAGGGTAAATAACAGTTCTGCATTCACTTTTCCCATATCAGTCATGATTTTATAGACTTATCATCCTTTCCTAATCTGAACAGTTCTAGTCTTTTGGGCTCTCCTTGTGGGGAAGACATCCCATACCCTTGACCATCTTTGTTGCCTTCCACCGAACTTTTTCTGGTTCCACTATGTTTTTTGAGATGGAGGGCAAGAACTGGAAAAAGCATTAGAGCTGTGGATGCACCATGGTGTTAGACAGTGATGCCTATGATATTTTCTATCCCTTTCCTAATAGTTCTGCAGAGTGTTTAGATGTACCTATATTTTAAACAATTGATGAAAGATTCCTGATCAGTTTAACTAACCAGAGTGACTTGCCCTTTCAACCTACTGCCAGGACAGCACAGTGTTTTCAGTATGTAATAGGTGTGCCTTTGTTTCCTGATATCTGCAGTGAGAGGCAGTGCCCAGTTCACTGCAGACTGTCAGATGAGTCATGCATAGCTCTGGGGCAGCAAAGTTCTTTGTGATTCTGAAACTCTATATTCAGCGAACACAGACATGCTGGAACATGCAGGACAGAGCTATTTAGAACCCACTATTAAGCAGAGAAGGTTGTGATGGTTTGGTCATGTCAGAAGAATGGGAGGAGCCTCTGTTCCTAAGAATATTTTGAACAGTGCAATTTGTGATAGCTCTAGAAAAAGGGATAGTACCACAAAGCGTGTAAAACGATATGAAGATATTTAACATCAATGGAGAAAGCTGGGATCATATCAGAATCTCATTGAATCTGGAAGTATTATCTGGCAATGGGCACAGAGCAACATAGAGTCATAGAATTTAGGTTGCAGCCTATAGGCTGTGTCTAGGCTATTTCGAAAAGGCATGCACGATATTGACTGGGAATTGGGATTTAAATGTCCCCGCTGCATGCTGTCGCGCCAAGCTGCGGAGTATTTGCCGAGAAGCGCAGTGCGCGATATCTTGCTGAAATTGTTCCTTTTCTCGAAGATTCTTTATTCCTACTTGAAAGTTAGGAATAAGAGATCTTCTCCGAAAAAAGCGGCTTATTTTCCGCAAGATCGCGACTGGCGCTTTTCTCCGCAAAACCTCGAGCCGGAAAAAGCGCAGTTATGTAACAGAAATGCCGCGGGGGATATTTAAATCCCCCGCGGATTTGCAATTCCGAAGTGTCTCATTAGCATCCCTTTTCCGGAAAGGGGTGCCAATGTAGACACAGCCCTAGAGTTGAAAGAGACCTCAGGAGGTCCCAAAGCAGGACCAACCCCAACTGAATCATCCCACCCTGGGCTTTGTAAAACCAGGACTTAAACATCTCTAGGGATGGAGATTCCATCACCTCCCAAGATAACCCATTCCAGTGCTTTACCTCCCTCCTCGTGAAATAGATTTTCCTAATATTCACCCTAGACCTCCCCCACTGCAGCCTGAGACCATTGCTCCTTGTTCTGTCATCTGTCACCACTGAGAACAGCCTCTCTCCATCCTCTTTGTAACCTCCTGTCAGGTAGCTGAAGGCTGCTAGCAAATCCCCCCTTAATCTTGTCTTCTGTATTCTAAATAAACCCAAATCCCTCAGGCTCTTCTCGTAAGTCATGTGCTCTTGCCTCCTAGTCATTTTTGTTGCCTTCCATTGGACTATCTGCAATGTGTCAACATCCTTTCTGTAATGGGGAACCCAGAACTGGATGCAATACTCCAGATGTGGCCCCACCCGTGCCAAATAAAGGGGAATAATCTCTTCTCTAGATCTGCTGGTAATGCTCCTCTTAATGCACCTTCACATGCCATTAGCCTTCTTGGCTACAAGGGCACACTATTGACTCATATCCAGCTTCTCAGCCACTGTAATCCCCTGGTCCTTTTATGCAGAAAACCCCAGGTCCCTGGAAGCAGTTTTAGTTCAGAAGACAGAAGCAAAGCAAGAAGAAAGCAACATGCCATAATCATAGATTCCAACTTGGATAATACATGGTTCTGTAAAACTTGTAAGAAGCTGTATCACTCTTGAATTGGGCTTGTCAGCCATAATGGATTCATCAGCCTGGGGATCTGACTAAACTTCTTATACATACACCATGATCCGGCTGGTTGATGGTTGCCACACATTCAGCAAATGAACAGTTACAGAGCAGTACCACCATAAACAGCATGTGGATGGGAGATTGCACTGCTGCCACTATGGACAGGAATTCATCACCTTTAACCAGGGTGAAGTTTACTAAGAATTTTATTTTTATTAAGGCACAACCTGTAAAGGTCTGTCTTAATGGGCATCTTGTCCTCTCAGCAGGCATGAGCTTTTCTAGTTGTACATGTCTGAGGTGACACCACCTCTGATTCCTGGTGGAGACCATCACACAAAAAGCATCTATCTGTCATTAGTCTCTTCAATTCAGGGGAATTTTGATCCTCAAAAGCTCAGAGCTACTCAGATTCTCCTGGAGTTTGCTCATTGATTGGCCTGACATTCTTAAACACTTCTCCAGAGCCTGCTCTCTTGGACAGAGCTACTCATTTAACAAGCAGCACAGCCAATTAGTCTGAGTGGGCTAGTGCAGTGTGCTGACACTTGTTTAATTAGCAATTAACAGAGCTGGATTTGTCACAGCAGCACTGCTGAGCGCTCCCTCCGTGCAGAGCAGAGAATTAAGAAACTCAGACAAGTTCCAAGGAAGGAGGAAGCCCAGGGTGTCGCCAAGACAGCTGGATGGTGAGGAGGGAGCAGGGAATTCACATTAAATATTCAGGTCATTCATAAGATTCTTCAGGGTCAGAGCAGTAGCATGCAATGGCCTGAGATGCTTTGCCTGCCCTCTCATCCAGGGTGAAGTTGGAGAGCCAAGTGGCATTTGCCACATCAGAAATGCAACAGTCTGCTTATGCCTGGGGTGGGCAAAATATGGCCTGTGGGCCAGATCCAGACCACCAAGCCTTTGGATCTGGCCTGCTGGGACTCTCAGACAACCTGCTGCCCCAGGCCACTCAAAGCAGCTGGCTGCTGGGGCCATGTGCCTCCCTGCACTGCACGCCCCCTGCAGCGGGGCAGGGGAGAGGAAGGGAGACTTTGTGAGCTGCCCCCACTCCCAGCATAATCTTTGCAGTTCCCATTCACCAGTTCTGGGCTGCTGGCCAGGAGCCACCTAGGTAAGTGCCTTCTGGCCAGAGCCTGTGACTGGCATCTCACCCCCTCCTACACTCCAACTCTCTGCCCCAAGCCACAACCCCCTCCTTCACCAAACTCACTCTGGGTATGTCTACACTGCAAAGTTAATTCAAAATAACAGCCGTTATTTTGAATTAACTTTAATAGCGTCTATACATGCAAACTGCTATTTAGAAATTAATTCGAAAAATTATTTTGAAATTAATTCGAAATAGAGGAGCGCTTAATTCGAATTTGGTAAACCTCATTCTATGAGGAGTAACGCCAAATTCAAAATAGCTATTTCGAATTAAGTGCTGTGTAGACACTTAATTCGAAATAGGGGGCCTCCAGCCCTTCCCAGGGAGTCCTGGTGGCCACTCTGGGCACAACCAGGAAAACTCCTCTCCTCTCCCCCAGCCCCAGAGCCCTTAAAGGGGTAGACTCTGGCCAGACTGCACGTGCCAGATCCAGGCCTGCCAGCAGTCTCTGCCCCTGACCCAGTGGCCCCACAATGAGCCGGGCAGCCAGTGCCAGCCAGCCGTCCCCCGCCCATTCCCCCAGCACCCAGGAGCCAGCCAGGGGTCGTAGACGCCGCACTCCCTCCTGAACTAGTGAGGAGATCATGGACCTCATTGAGGTTTGGGGGCAGGTCCGCAATGTCCATGATCTCTGCATGGCTGCCACCATAGCCCAGAAAGGCCACAGGTGCACCCAGGAGCAGGTGCGCCTGAAAATTAAAGAGCTACAGCAGGGGTATGCCAGGGCTACTCGGGGCAGCTCCTTAGCAGGGGCAGACATCTGCCCCTACTTCAAGGGACTGGACCGCATCCTGGGGGGCGGGACGGTCTGTGCCACTCCGGGGGGCAGCGAGCCGAGATCAGAGGGCCCTGACCAGGGCACGGAGCAGGAGCTGCCACACCACCAGGACCTCCAAGTAGTCCCGCCTGCTAGTAGTCCCGCCTGCCTCATCAGGGTTGTCCGGGGAGGCAACACCATGTAAGTGCCGTCACTGTCCCCTACCCGGGGCAAGGGGGGCAGGGAGGGAGACCAGGGACCGCGCACGTGGGCCTTGCTTACCATGGATCACGCAGCAACCTGTGCATGGGCGAGCAAGTGCCGTGCCACCCCTGGGCAGGTGTCTCCAGCTGCCTGTCACACAGGGGCCTTGGACTGATAGCCATACGCATGTGTGAAGAGACCTGACATGCTCCTGACCCCAGGGTGGGACACAGCAGGGGGCCCTCACTTCACAAGCCCCCACTAACATCTCCCCCCACCTCACCCACACTATGCACAGCACAGGGGCATGGGTGTGGTCTCGGGGCAGCTCCCACTCCCGGGGATAGCCGGACATTCCGACCATGGCCTCTGTGCAAGCACAGCGGCTCTGACGGTGCAGAGCACGGTCATCCTCACCTCGCAGAGAGGGGCTGGGCTTCACCCACTGTGTCCCCAGGGAGAACTGACCACTTCTTTCTCCACAGCCGCACCAGCTGCACATGCAGGGTGCACCACCCCACCCGGGACATCCTCCCGCACCCAAGGGCTCCACAGGACAACCGCAACACAGCAGGGGTACCGAGAGCATCACCTGGGGGCCCTGCGAGCCCTGCCCCACATCATGGAGCAGCGGGCACAGGAAGAATGGGAGTTCCGGAGGGAGCTGCTTGCCCAGCATCGTGCCATCTGTACCCATCTGCAGACCCTGGTGCAGAGCGTGCTGCCTCATGCCACTCCAGCACCTGCTGCCCCCCCAGCTACCGTTCCTCCTCCCACTCCTTCTCCCCCTCCCGCCTCTCCTTCCTCAACCTCCTCACCCTCCTCCTCAATCTCCACACCCCCCACTTCAACCTCCACACCCTCCTCCCCATCCCCCAGAGGATGCTGAGGCCCCCGCACCCGCCGTGCTGGGAGACATGTGGCCCGACGAGACCCCCACCCCTGAGCGCTGAGCTTCCTCCCCTTCCTCCTCTTGCTTCCCCCTTCCAGCTCCCTTCTCCCAGTTTTCCCCCTCCCCTCTCCCACCCTCTCTCCTCCCATCTCCCGCCTCTTTCCCCAGTCTCCCCAGAGGTTCATCCCCCCCCACCACCGTTTTGTTAAATAAACAGAGTTTCTATTTTTGAAAAAAGTGTATTTTATTTGACATCAGGAAGGGGGCTAGGGAGGGGTAAGTGGAAGGACATGAGGGAGGAATGGGGCACAAGTCCCCAGTGGGGCAGACCAGGGAGACTATTAGTGCTCCTCGGGGCGGAAGCTCTCCTGCAGGGCCTCCTGGATACTGACAGCCTCCTGATGGACCTCCCAGATAGCAGCCTGCAGTAAGTGCAGCCAGGCTGATGGCAACACGTCCACAAGATGCACCAGAGTGCCCAGGGGCAGCTCTGGCTCCATGTGGCCAAGTGCTGTGGTGTCCCAAGTGCGGGCACTCAGGGCACTCCAAGACAGGACTGCTTTGCTGTCCCTCATCGAGGTAGACAAACAAGTGAGGAACCCTGAGAACTGTCTGTCCGGGGTGGGGGTAGGGTCCCTTTAAGCATGGAGCTCAGTTAGCCTCAGGCAGCAACCCCACACATTAAGTCCTAACCTGATGCCCTGCCAGCACTGGTTCCGGCCAGCCTTAACTTCGGTTCAGGGTCCACCCATTTCGAAATAGGTTTTGTGTGTAGATGCATTACTTCGAATTAGCTTAATTCGAATTAACTATTTCAAATTAAGATAACTTGAATTAACGCTGTAGCGTAGACATACCCTCTCAGACCCCACACCTTCTCCTCCACCCCAATCCCCTACCCTGAGCTCCCTTCTGCACCTGACCCTGACCCTGCACCCCTTCCCTAGAAAAGTGCAGCCCTTGACCACTTACCACAATCTTGGAGTGCTCCCCTCCATCAAAAGTTATTGCCCACCCTAGGCCTATGCATTACCCACAAGAACCAGATTGCCATTGAGCCCTGGAGAAATGGGCATCATGGCAGATGCACTGTTCATGTTCAGATTTCTATCTTTACAGGTTAGCGCGAACACAGGGGGGCTGCGTCTAGACTGGCAAGATTGTAGTCTAGACTGACTACACTGGCCGCTTGATTTTGCGTAAGAGCACTGACGTTCTACTATCCGAAATCAGTGCTTCTTGCGCAAATACTCTGATGCTCCTGTTCAGGAAAAAGCCCTCTTGCGCAAATGTTTTTGTGCAAGAGGGCCAGTGTAGACAGGCAGCTAAGACGTTTTGCGCAAAAGCAAGCTAAACGGAAAAAAAGCCCTAGTGGCCGTTCGGATGCTCCGTAGCTGCAAGCCAGCTCCTGACCCAAGACCCCTTAAAGGCAGACACAGACTGCTAAGGCCACGAGGCAGAAGCCCTTCTGGGACCTCTGGCCACAGCTCTGCCACGCAGCCCCTGCTGTCCCCAACGCCACCCAGACTACGATGGCAGCTCCCGGGGGGGGGGGGGGAAATCAAGCACCCGCACCCCCAGCACAGGAGGTCCCAAGGGGCCAAAAAAGAAGGGCCCCATCCTGGTCCTCGGGGGAGCTGGAGGAACTGCTGGACCTGTGGCAGGAGGCGAAGGCCCTGCACAGCACCCACTCCTGGCGCCGGAACGCGGGACATATTTCACCGCATGGCCCAGGCGCTCGTCCAGCAGGGACATCCAGCCCGGACCCTGGAGCAAGTCCGGGCTAAAGTGAAAGAACTGCGCCTGGGCTATGTCCGGGCCAGCAAGGGCCAGGGGGCAGGAGCTGACACCTGCCCCCCACTACTGATGGCTCCATGCCATCCTGGGCCAGCCAGCACCGCAGGGACCGGACGTCCCTGTGGACACGTGCATGCACCCCCCCGTCACCAGGACCACCGAGGTGGGGGAAGGAGACAGCAGCAGTGGGTCGGAGGACGAGGCCAGCACTGCCACCTTGCAGGCCCCCTCCGGCAGCCCCGACCTGTCCCGTGCATCCTCGGAGGCCGGGGAAGGATCCACTGGTGAGTGTTGCACTTTGCACTCACAAGGGCGGGGGGGGAGGGAGCCAGGCGCCTGGAGGGGGGAAGGGGAGAGCACGTCACTCAGGCCACGTGAGCTGCACGGGCTGTGTAGCATTAGGCAGTATGCAGCACATGCAACCATGTGGCCGCAGCAGGCAGCTCCAGGGCACGCCTGGGACCGTGCTGCTCACACACATCCGGCGGGACCGGGGGGAAGGGTGGATGCTGGCTGGAACCAGCCAGGGCCCCAGGGGCTCAGGCCAGAGCCCGCACCTCCGCAAGGTTGCAGCACACAGAACGACACACTGTCCCATACCTGGCTGTGAGGCACAGCCAGCTGCTCCTGGGAAAACCGCAGCATCACAGCCCCGTGAGCGTGGCCCCCACTGAGCCCCTCACCTGCTCCCGGTGCCTTGGCTGGCCCCCCGAGGGAAGTTCCCACTGCGGCCACACATGTCCCTGGGCTACGTGTGTGAGGGCTAGTGGGAGGGGGAAGGGGGAAGCGCTCGGGCCAGCCTTAGGGCTGCCTGAGTTTTGCTGCAAGGATGGTACACTCCCCAGTCACTCTCCTGGTTCTGTCCAGGAGACATCCCACGTGATGGGGATCTGAGAGCCCAGACCACGTCTGCTAGATGTGCTCCCAGGCACTGTGTGGGGATTCATCTCACTCCTGTCAAACACCATTGATTAGCCCAAAACCTCACAGCCTCCACCAGCAGGGAGTTCCACAGGTTAACACAACACAAGCGCCCTCCCACCCTCCAAGGGGCCAGGACACAGACTGGTGGTTACAATACATGGAGGAGGGCCCTACTCCAAGGGAGGTCCTGTATGCAAACATACAACACTGGGGGGAAGGGGGTAACCGAGTGGGCCCAAGCCACACTACTGTGGGGTCACCTGGGCTCAGGGGTGGAGGGCATGAGGTGTGGGGACAGTGGCCGGGCTGCCTGACTGACCCATCCTTTCTTCTGTTCCCTGCAGCGGGACCAAGCACAAGCCGGGGACCCTCTAGCCCTGCAGCAGCAGCAGCAGCAGCACCCCCAGCCACCCAACCACCAGGGCGGCGGCTGCACCACCGGGACCAGCTCCTTCAGCACCACGTGCAGGCTGTTGAGCGCGTCGAGGCAGCCATCACTCGGCGCGTGGAGGCGGACGTGCAGTGTCGCCAGGAGGCCTGGGGCTCCTTCCAGGCCCAGTGCGACCGCATGGCGGATTCAATAGCCACCCTCACTGCACACATTGGCCATGCCATCCATTATGGCATGGCCTTGCCCCATGCACCCCTAGCACTGCCCCTGCACCCTCCTGCAATGGCCCCTCCTGCTCCTGCCCCTCCTGCTCCTGCTCCTGTCCCTCCTGCTCCTGCCCCTCCTGCTCCTAGTCCTGCCCCTCCTGCCCATCTCCCCCGTGCTGCCTGCCCCGACACGTCCTGCCCCCCATGTGCAGGTCCACCCCCGCAGGAGCAGTCGCAGTCGCAGGGGCCACCCCTCCCAGGAGTAGCTCCTCCCCCTCCCAGTTCAAGGTCTCCTCCCCCTCCCAGTTCAAGGTCTCCTTCCCCTCCCATCCTAGATCTCCCCTCTCCCCATTGTACATAAAAAGTACAAGTTTTTGTGTTCAAGAAAAAACTGTGTTTGTGGTTTATTGGGAGGTAAGGGGAGGGGAGAGGGGAAGGGGAAAGGTAGGGGATGGGAGGGAGTTGTAAAGGGAGACCGAGGCGACCCTACTATGGGGCCTGGGAGAACATGTCCGTCAGGGCCTCCCAGATGCACAGCCCATCCTGGTGCGCCTGGCGGATGGCAGCTGTGCCGGGCTGTTCGTAGGCCTGGCCGTCGCCTGCCATCCATGTGGGGAGGAAAGCCTCCCCCCTCCGCTCCACAAGATTGCGGAGCACGCAGCACGCGGCCACTACTTCTGTGACATTCCACTCACCCATCTCGAGATGGGTGAGCAAACAACGGAAGCGGGCTTTCAAGCGGCCAAAGGCGCACTCCACTTGGTTACAGGCCCGGTTGAGGTGGTCGTTGAACCGGGACCGGTTCTGGTCCGGCTGCCCCGTGTAGGGCTGCATTAGCCAGGGCAGCAGGGGGTAGGCTGCGTCCCCCACGACACAGATGGGCATAGGCACATCCCCGACAATAAACTCCCACCGGGGGAAGTAAGTGCCCGCCTCCAGCCTGCGAAACAGGCCGGAGTTCCGTAGGATGCGGGAGTCGTGTGCCCTGCCGGACCAGCCCGCATAAACGTCCAGGAAGCGGCCACTCGCTTGCCTGGAGTACGATAGAGCAGTACCCCTTCCTGTTCATAAAATGGGCCGCTCGATGCTCCGGGGCCCGGACAGGGATGTGGGTTGCATCCAGGGCTCCCCCACAGTTGGGGAACCCGAGGGCAGCGAAGCCAGCCACCGTAGCGTCCACGTCGCGGAGGCGGATGACTCTTGGGAGCAGGACGTCATTGATGGCATGGACGACCTGCAGAAGGGTGCAGAGAAACACAGGGGAACACATCACATAAGGCAGGGTGAGTGTGCGCTCCCTTGGGCCCCCATGATGCCCTCTGTGCTCACGCACACACACACCAGGGCCCCCTCGCCCCACGCCCACCCCCCCCCACCAGCAGGCCTGTGCAAGGGAGGGATGGCCCAAACCCCTGGGTGACCCAGCCTGGAGTCTTGGCTGCCCCTGGGCATGGAGTGCAGCACCCTTCCCCTACCCCCCCACTCCCACTGGGACTTACCTCCATCACGACGACACGGACGGTGGATTTGCCCACCCCGAACTGGTGTGCCACCGATCGGTAGCTGTCCGGGGTGGCCAGCTTCCAGACTGCGATGGCGACCCTCTTGTTGACGGGGATGGGTGCCCACAGCCGGGTGGTGGTTCTCTGGAGCGCAGGGGCGAACCAGGCACATAGCTCCAGGAACGTCTGCTTTCGCATGAGGAAGTTCCGGAGCCATTGCTGGTCGTCCCATTGCCCCAGGACCAGCCGGTCCCACCAGTCCATACTGGTGTCCAGTCTCCACAGTGGCCTCTCCACGCTGGGGTGGGATGCCACAGGGACGCCATGGCCTCCCTGGTGAGGGAGTCCAGAGCGATCTGCGCCTCCCGGTCCTGGAACAGGAGGGCACCAGCCTGGAGCACCAGCTGCAGGCACTCCAAAATGGCCGGAAGGGGCCAGAGCAGGCACATGGCCACCCCTGGCTCCATGGCAGACAAAACAAGCAAGATGAAAAAAAAACAGGCAAAGGCATTAAAAGGCAAAAGGCAAAAGGCAGCGGTGTCCAAAAAGGCAGAGGGCAACCACCAAAACTGCTACGGCTGTCAGTCCCTGCAAGAGGTCCTATAGCATGCAGCAGGAGAGAAACGGCTGTCCGGGGGAGATCCCTTTAAGCACGTGTCTCAAAGGAGCTCCAGCCCCCGCCCCCGGAAAGGGTTGGTGCCCTTTTGCCCTCTTCAAAATGGTTCCGGGCTTCTGCTTTTGCGCAAAAGCGTCTCGCCAATGTAGACGCGCTTTTGCGCTAAAGCGCATCGTTGTTACGATAACTCCGGGACCAATCTAGACGCGCTTTTGCGCAAATACTTTTAACGGAAAAACTTTTCCATTAAAAGTATTTGCGCAAAATCATGCCAGTCTAGATGCAGCCGACAACTTTAGTCACAAGAATGTAGGAGGAGGGGAACTTCCAAAAAACAGAGTGTGCACCCTGAAGAAGTGGATTCATTTAGAAATCCAAACTGATATTGAGCAGACATGTTTTGCCACTTCATGTCTCTGTTCTGCTCCCAGGTCTTCAACTCACCTCTGGGATTCCTCTCCACCAGGAGACTTCTATCTTGCGTTTTAGGGAGAGCAGGGAAGGGTACCTCACACTGGGTTGTGCTAGGATGCATGAGCCAAATTCCTAGTATCTGGCAAGAGGTTGGGAAGATCAAGACCCATCTGCACCCCCCATTTTTTGGGTCTTCCTGCGATTAAGGAAGGCATAGATAGGAGGATAAGACAGGGTTATATTATCCCTTCCCCTATACATCTCAAATGCACTGACTTTTGTTAGCGGATTTTTCTCTAGATAGATGGAGAAAGGTATAGGTATTGCAATCAGTAACACACCCACCTCTGGTATGAAACACAGTAGGAGAGATTAGAATAGGAAGGGGAGATGGCTAATCTACCCACAGTTTAGTCAAGTTGAATATAGTTGCCAAAAATGCAGTTTAGCTATAACTCTTGGATTAACAGCTTTATGCTTATGAGAAGGGCCTTGGGATTTTTTGGAATCACATGTGGTCATGGTTCACCTGGAAACCTCCACATCTTGCTCCTGAAAGCTATGCTAAGAAATTGTTGCAATACTGACTAAGTCACACCCCCTGGGTTATCCTACCCCACTACTGACAGCTAGGCCTCATGCTGCTTACCTTTGAATGATGCCTAGATTTTGGTATGTCATTTCCACTAGTGTAGTAATTACCTTGATGGGAAGTTTTAAATTAGAGTAGTTTGTAAGACCTGGCCTGAACACTCCCATCTGATTTCTGCACAGGCAAGAGCTTTACTGATCTCTCGGGATCTTTCTTCCATAGCCAAGGCTAGGTCTACACTCAAAAGTTAAGTTGAACTAGCTACATTGCTCAGGGGTGTGAAAAATCCACATCCCTGAGACACACAGTTAAATCAATTTAACTCCTAGCATTGACAGTGCTGGGTCAATGGAAGAATTCCATCACCTAGTTGGTACCTCTTAGGCAGGTGGATTCATCATGCCAATAGAGAAACCCTCCTAACATAGCAGGCATCATCTACACCAGCGGGTCCACATGTGCAGTTAGTGCTCAACACACTCACGTGCATGAGAATTTACTCCAATCTCATGCAGCATTATGCACTGCATAGACAAGTTCTAAACTTCCTGGCAGCATTTGTGAGATATGGGCTAGGGCCAGGGTTATAAAGGATAAGTCATGTGGTGCGGGGTCAATATCCACCTAGTCCAAAGTTACCAAGCAAGAGAGCTCACTTTGCTGGCAATTCTGAAACATTAAAAAAAGAAACTTATCTGAAAAAGTGGGTTGTGACCATGAGAGCTCATGATGATATTGATATTTTTGTTAGTCTCTATGGTGCTACAGGACCACTTGTTTTTAATTTTTTTTTAAGATACGGCTACCCTTCTGTGACCCAAACCAGTTTGCTTCAACCTGAAACAGAGTGTTATCAATTTTGAGCTTTGGTTTCTAAACTGGCATTTCAAAATGAAAAGGTGCTTCAAATTCACATACTTTGTTTTGTTTTCAGATGATTTGACATAAATTGCCATAATGTTTTGGACACTCTGAATCTTCGCAGCAGGGCACCAAGAATATGTGTCAATAGGCCATCCTCTCCTCTATGCCAAAGATCAATAGCTTGTTAGAGTGCATGCAATATATTAAACATGGTTTCAAAAACATTGTAGGGGTGGGAGACAAGATAAATTGCAGTTTCATTGAAAAACTTCCATGAAAAGAATAAAACGTTCTAAGAAGAGGCAGAAAATTGGATGGAATAAAATATCCTGTTGTAATAAAATCTAGGATATTACAGAATAAGAAGTCCTTTGGTGGATATTTACAGAACACAAGACTAACAGTGACCTAAAGTCATAGATTCATAGACTTGTAAGGCTGGAAGAGACCTCAGGAAGTCATGGAGTCCAGCCCCCTGCCCAAAGCAGGACCAATCCCAACTAAATCAAGCCAGCCAGGGCTTTGACAAGCCAAGACTTAAAAACCTCTAGGAATGGAGATTCCACCACCTCCCTAGGTAACCCATTCCAGTACTTCATCACTCTCCTAGTGAAATAGTTTTTCCTAATATCCAACCTAGACCTCCGCCACTGTAACTTGAGACAATTGCTCCTTTTTCTGCCATCCGCCACTACTGAGAACAGCCTCTCTCCAGCCTCTTTGGAACCTCCCTTCAGGAAGTTGTAGGCTGCTATCAAATCCTTCTTCCCCCCACTCCTTATGCAGACTAAATAAGACCAAATCCCTCAGCCTCGCCTCAT
This sequence comes from Rafetus swinhoei, assembly GCA_019425775.1. NCBI lineage: Eukaryota > Metazoa > Chordata > Testudines > Trionychidae > Rafetus > Rafetus swinhoei. The sequence continues at coordinate 9,301,132 of CM033438.1, forward strand.
AGGTCATGTGATCCAGCCCCCTAATCATTTTGGATGCCCTCCTCTGGACCCTCTCCAATGCATCCACATCCTTTCTGTAGTGTGGGGGTGGGTCCAGAACTGGACACAATACTCCAGACGTGGCCTCACTAGAGCCGAATAAAGGGGAATAATCACTTCTCTAGATCTCCTGGCAATGCTCCTCCTAATGCAACCTAATATTCCATTAGCCTTCTTGGCTACAAGGGCACACTGTTGACTCATATCTAACTTCTCATCCACTGGAATCCCCAGGTCCTTTCCTGCCGAACTGCTACTTAGCCAGTCAGTCCCCAGCCTGTAACAATGCTTGGGATTCTTCTGTCCCAAGTGCAGGACTCTGCACTTGTCCTTGTTAAACCTCATCAGATTTCTTTTGGCCCAGTCCTCTAATCTGTCTAGGTCACTCTGAATCCTATCCCTGCCCTCCAATGTATTTACCTCTCCCCCAAGCTTAGTGTCATCCGCAAACTTGCTGAGGGTGCAATCCATCTGCTCATCCAGGTCATTAAAAAAGATGTTGAACAAAACCGGCCCTAGACCTGATCCTTGGGGTACTCCGCTTGAAACCGACCGCCATCCTGACATCGAGCCGTTGATCACTACCCGTTGGGCCCGACAATCTAGCCAGCTTTCTATCCACCTTACAATTCATTTATCCAGTCCATATTCCCTTAACTTACTGGTAAGAATATTGTGGGAGACCATATCAAAAGCTCTGCTAAAGTCAAGATATATCACAGCCACTAACTTTCCCATATCCACGGAGCCAGTTACCTCATCATAGAAGCTAGTCAGATTGGTCAGGCATGACTTGCCTTTGGTGAATCCACGTTTACTATTCTTGATCACTTTCCCCTCTTCCAAGTGCTTCAAAATAGATTCCTTGAGGATCCCCTCCATGATTTTTCTGGGGATTGAGGTAAGGCTGACTGGTCTATAGTTCCCTGGATTGTCCTTCTTCCCTTTTTTAAAGATGGGTACTACATTTGCCTTTTTCCAATCATCCGGGATCGCTCCCGATTTCCATGAGTTTTCAAAGATAATGGCCAAAGGCTCTGCAATGACATCTGCGAACACCCTCAGTACCCTAGGATGCATTAAATCCGGACCCATGGATTTAAAAATCTGGACCCATGGATTTTTGTATGTCTAGCTTTTCTAAATAGTTCTTAACCTGTTCTTTCTCCACCGAGGGCTGCCCACCTCCTTCTCTTACTACGTTACCTAGTGCAGTAGTCTGGGAGCTGACCTTGTCTGTGAAGACAGAGGCAAAGAAAGCATTGAGTACTTCAGCTTTTCCTACATCATCTGTCACTAGGTTACCTCCCTCATCCAGTAAGGGCCCCACACCCACTCTGATCACCTTCTTATTGCTAACATGACTGTAGAAACCTTTCTTGTTACCTTTCACATCCCTTGCTAGCTGCAATTCCAATTGCGCTTTCACCTTCCTGATTACTCCCCTGCATTTTCGAGCAATATATTTATACTCCTTCCTAGTCATTTGTCCAAGTTTCCACTTCTTATAAGCTTCCTTTTTGTGTTTAAGCTTACCAAGGATTTCCATGGCTTCTTTAAAATACTGCCAGCTCTCCTGGATTCCTTTCCCCTTCATATTAGCAACCCAGGTGGTCCTGCCCATCAGTTCTCTGGCCTTCTAGCATCGGCTAGGACAAATTAAATGGCATTCACTTACGAAAGAATGATCTCCAATAAAAGTGGAATAATGAAAAAAGAAGCAGATTAATTAAGTTTGGTGAAAGAAAATATGACCAAAGTCTTTTGATTTATAAGAGATGCATGGGCCCAAGGTTGAATAATATTCATTGCAAATAAGTTTCATGGGATGGATCTATGTCCAAAACTAAACTTTGGAAGAGGTTTGAATAAAGGATGTTAAGAACTAGTCGACTAGATGACTATCCGATAAGCAAATGCTTATCGGATAGTCAGTCGACTAATCGACTAGTCGATTCCCCCCCCCATTGCTGCCTCTATCACATAGAGGCAACAAAGGTGGTGGGGGGAAGGGGATACTTCAAAGCAGCAGCTGACCCTGGGCTCCATGCTGCGTTTCTGCTTTGAAATGCACAAGGCTTTTGTGCATGCAGCCCAGAGTCAGCAGGACTTCCCGCTGGCCCTGGGCTGCACACAGAGTTCCGCATTCCTCCTTTGAAATGTACAAGAGCCCCCATTGGGGCTCTTGTACATTTCAAAGGAGGAATGCGGATGTGCCTATTGACTAGTCAACTAGTAAAATACTCAGCTAGTAAAATAACCAATAGTTAACATTCCTAGTCTGAATCTGGGGGTATAGTTACATGCATCATACCTCAAATGTGAATGTGACAGGATGTGACTCACCCCTGTGGCATCTACTCCTAGCTGTACTGGGAATTAGTTGTGCACCCTCTTCTGGCTGTACCCTGCGGTCATCACTTCTGTTCCAGGCCTCTGCCACTTCCAGGACTGCAGCATCCTCTTCAGTGACCCTGTCCTCTGGCACTGCCACACTGTGTTTCTCACTTTCAGGGTGGCTGCAAACTCTGTCAGCCACTCCCTGAGCTACATCTACACAGCTTCCCTCTTCCACAAATGCCCATGCAAATGAAACATGGATTAGCATATTGCTGTGCTTCATTTGCATAATTAATTAGGAGCCATTTTTGCCCAAGAGTGGCTTACCTTCATGAAGAAAGCCCTGCCGGTGGATTTCCCCATGCCAAACTGGTTGCCCACTGACCGGTAGCTGTCTGGGGTGGCAAGCTTCCATACGACGATGGCAACCCACTTCTCCAGGAGGATGGCGGGCCACAGGTGGGTGTCATGTCCCCAGAGTGGGGGGAGGAGGGGGCGAGCCAGGCACACAGCTCCAAAAAGGTGGCCTTCCACATGTGGAAGTTTTGGAGCCACTGCTGGTCATCCCACCACTCCATCACCAGCCAGTCCCACCAGTTGGAACTTGTGTCCAGCCGCCAGAAACGCCTCTCCACTGAGGGTTGTGGTTGCAAGAGTGTAGCTCCCACACACAGGGAGAGGAACCCCAGAATGAGCTCAGGGTCGAGCTCGGTCGGGACCAGGAAGGCGGCTGGCACAAAGTGCTGCAGAAACTGCAGCATGGCCGTGTGGGGCCATTGCATGCCCAGGGGCAGCTCCGGCTCCATGGCTCAAAGGAAAAAGCTATGGAATCCAAAAAATTCCCCAGGGCAACTACAGCAGGCATTGTGAGAGCTTTGCTGTCCCTCCAAGAGGTAGCAAGCACGCAGCAGAAGCAGAGAAACGGCTGTCCGGGGTGGGGGTTTGGGGTCCCTTTAAGCACATGTCTCTGCAAGGCTCTGGCACCAGCACTCGGAAGCAACTGGTGATGTAAAGCCCTGCCTGAACTGGTTCTGGGTGGCCTTTTATGAGAGAGAGCATCCAATCAATCTGGACGCTCTCTTTTGAAAAAGCAGATGGCTTTTTTGATACGCTTTTGTGTGTGGACACTCTCTTTCGGAAGAAGTTTTTTCGGAAGATCTCTTCTGAGAAAATCTTCTTCCGAAAGAAGCCTGCAGTCTAGACGTAGCCTCAGAGTGATACTCGGCAGAATCCCCACTAGAATCTAGAGTTTCTTGGGAAAGCAGAGTTTCATTTGCAGATGATGTCAAGTGAATGTGATGTGGTACACTCTTAGAATTTGATATGAGAAGAGCAATCAAAAGCAAGCCAGCCAGCAAACACAAACAGGATTTTTAATCAGGTCAGTGAAAAATTAGGGTAACAAAATCTTCAATTCAAATCTAGTTTCTTCTGTTAACAGTAGAATCCAACCTGTTCAGTTCATAAGGGAATCAGAAAGAACTCTTTGGAACCAGCAGGGAATGGAGGAGAATGAGAATCACTTTTGTTAATGTAGCACTGTTCAAAATCCCCCAGAGAGCTTTGTAAATAGTCTAGTTTCTAAGTGGTACTGTATACAGATTGCTGCATCTGCAACTGAATGAAGCCTCCGGTGGGGCAGAATGTGGCAGCTGTTTAACAGCACACAGCAACAATACTCCAATAGGTCTGGAGGTACTGTATCCAATTAAAGCTACAGGGGAATTTTTAAGGTAATTAGAGAATAAATACCATAGAGAGAAAGATTATTAAAAGAAAATCAGAAGAGACCCATGTAGTCCATCTCCCCTTCTGTGCATGGTTCCCCCCTGCCCCCCTCACCACGTGGCTGCCACTGCCACACTTCTGGGCACCCATGTCCCAGCCTCAAGCCCCCCAAGAGCCCACTGGCCCTCACAGGGAGCATACCAGGGCTCCCAGGAGCCAGCCAGGGGCAGGAAAAGACGAGCACCATCCTGGTCTGGGGTGGAGATCCTGTCCCTCCTGGAGGTATGGGGCTAGACAGAGACCTTCCAGGATCTCTGCTCCAGATGCAGGAACATGGACATATATAGCTGATGGCCACGAGGAGCCACCACAGGACTCTAGAGCAAGTGAGGAGCAAAGTGAAGGAGCTGGGACAGAGGTATGCCAGGGCCAGGGAGAGCAGCTCTTGCACCAGGGCAGAACGCCACTCCTGCTCCTATTATAATGAACTGCACTGCATTCTGGGGGGTGGTGCAGCCCCTTCCCCACCCCGGTGGTGGACTCAGGGCTGGTGACGCCCATCGTTGCCTGCCTGGGGGTACCATCCCACAAGGAGGAGGAGAAGGAGCTGGAGAGGGAGGAAGAGACGGCCAGCACCATCACCCTGGAGCCGGTACCCCAGGGCCTGGATGTCTCCCAGGCATCCTCCGAGGCTGGGGAGGGATCATCAGGTGAGTGCTCTTAGTTTTTCACACACACACAGGGTGGGGGTGGCTGTAGTACGATCGTCGCTCGACTTTCTCAGACTGGCTCTCATGCTTCAGTCTAGGCACGTGAATGCACATGCAGCACTAGTCTGTACCACGCAGCCCCAGGAGGCAGCCCCGTAGAACCCCCCGGCTCCTGCTCACAGGTTCTGTGGAGGCCAGACACACTTCTGTCCCCCGGGGGGGGGGGGACACTGTCCCACCACGAGCCACCTCTGGAAGGAGGCTGGGAACAAAGGCACACGCACGCCCGCACACACACTCTGGAGTGTCGCACATGGCTGCCAGGCACAGGTGTATGTGTAGCCCTGATGGGAGCCCCAGCTGCTCGAGGCCCCTCTCTTGGCCATGGGATCCCAGTGTGGTTGGACACTTCCCTTGCTTGCTTGTCCGTGGGATGGAAAGCATAGTCCTCTGGGGACCTCTGGGCCCCTGTGAGGCAGGGCTTGCTGTCCAGGCCACACATGGACTTGCTCCTGGGGCATCACCGTCCTCTGGCCCGAGGACCGTTGCTCTCAGCTTACTGGTAATGGCAAGGTCTCAGGGACAGTGTTTCCAGGGATGACTGACCACCTCTCTTTATTCTCCACAGCCAGGCCAGCCGTGACTGTGGGGTGATCACCACCAGTCCAGCCACCCGCGTGCCCCTGGGGGAGCTGCAGGGGTTGGAGGGTCCAGGAGGACCTCATGAGGGAGTACATGGCCATCTTCTGGGACATGCAGCAGACTCTGGCCCAGAAGGTCAGATGTGGACCAAGCTGGTGCAGCAGGGCTGCAACATCTGTGCCACCGTCTAGGGGATGATGGCATACCCAGCTCCTGTTCCTGCTGCAGACACTCCTCCCTCTGCCAGGCCTGCCCCCTTCCCGCCATGCCTGACCACGCTCCAGGCCTCCCCATCCCCTGTTTTCCCTAGACCCTCCCACCCCCGAGGTCACTGAGGTCCCCAGACCTGAGGTGGAACTTCCAGCCGCACCACATGCCAGCCCCAGATCTGAGCCTTTCCTCGCTCCCCATAGCCAGGTTGTCAGCCCCCCGCCTCAGCTCCAGTTATTTTTTTGAGAAAAAAAAATACAAAGTTTTTTTTTTAAGCACAAAACTGGTGTTTTTGTTGACTCTACAGGGAAGGTGGGAAGGGAAGGGTTGTTCTGGGGAAGGCATAGAGGGGCCACTAGTTGGGAGAGTTACTGGGGTCCTTCAAAGAAACTCCCTCAGAGCCTCCTGGATGCATATCCCCTCCTGGCCAGACTCTGACTCCTACACCGGAAGGAAGGCCTCCTCCTTGCTCTCCACACTGTTGTGGAGAACACAACAGGCTGACACCACCTGTTGGATGTTGTGCTCCCCCACATCGAGGCAGGTCAGAAGGCACCTGAACCTTGCCTTCATGCGGCTGAAGGCTCATTCTGCCTGGATGCAGGCCCTGCCCAGGCAGGCATTGAAACAGTCCTTGCTCGGGTCCAGGTGGCCATGGCTGATGAAGCCCTATACTGGCATGAGTGGGTAGGCCACATCCCCCACGATGCACAGTGGCATCTCCACGTACCCAACCCTGAAGCCATGCTGGGGGAAGAATGTGCCAGTCTCCAGCTTCTGGTAGAGGCTGGAGTTTCTGAAGATGCAGGCGTTGTGCACCCTCCCTGATCACCTGACAAAAATGTTTGAAAACTGTCTGTGGTGGTTGACCAGGGCCTGCAGAACCATAGAAAAATAGCCCTTTTGGTTAATGCACTAGGCGGCTCAATTTTCTGGGGCCTGGATAGGGATGTGGATTCCATCTATGCCCCCCTCCCCTCCACGCAGCTGGGGAAGCACAGGGCAGCAAATTCATCCTTGATGGGGTCCAGGTCTCCCAGGTAGATGACCCCGCGCAGCAGGATGGAGTTGATGGCCCTCACCACGTGCAGAAGGAGACAAAAACAAAGACACAAAACAGAGAAACAAAGGGGTGCCTGAGCCCTTGGGAGGTCCCCAAGCTCCCTCCTTCCTCACCACAAAAACCCCAGCAGGCACCCCCTATGAAGAGCTGTGTGAGGGAGTGACTGAAGAATCCCCTGGAGATGGGGCTTCCCCCACCCTTACCCAATCCCCCACACTCCCAACCCCCCTATCCATAGGGTCTCCCTTTTCAGTACTCCCTCCCCTCCAGGGACTGCAGTCCAAGAGTGCCTTACCTCCAGTAGGAGGGCCCTGATGGTGGACTTTCCCACCCCAAATGGGTTGCCCATGGACCGGTAGCTGTCTGGGGCAGTGAGCTTCCAGATGGCGATGGTGACCCGCTTCTCCAGGGGGGATGGGTTGCATCTGGGTGTCCTATTAACAGAGGGCAGGGGTGAGCCAGGCACACAGCTCCATGAAGGTCTCCTTCCTCATCTGGAAGTTGTGGAGCCACTGCTGGTCAACCCACTGGTCTATCACCAGCTGGTCCCACCAGTCAGAACTGGTGTCCAGTCACCAGAACCTTCTCTCCACTGTGGGGTGCGGTTGCAAGAGAATTGTTCCCACACACAGACAGAGGGGTTCCATGATGAGCTCTGAGTTGAGCTGTTGCTGGTCCATGAAGGCAGCCTGCAGAAACTGCTGCAGAAACTGCAGCATGGCAGTGTGGGACCATCACATGCCCAGAGGCAGTTCCGGCTCCATGGCAAGGAGTGTGCTGTGGTGTCCAAAAGCTGGGCATCCAGAGCACACACTGCAAATGCTTTGCTGTCCCTTGGAGAGACAGGCAAGCAAACAGAAGAAGCTGAGCAACGGCTGTCCAGGATGGTCCCTTTCAGCACGCATCTCAGCTAGCCTTAGGCAATAGCACCCGGCAGCCACTGCTGACCTAATGCCCTGCCTGAACTGGTACTAGGTGGCCTTAAATGTGAGATAGTGTCCACACTGATTGGATGCTATCTTTTGAAATAGCAAATTGCTATTTCATTGCACTTTTTGTGTATAGATGCGCTATTTCAAAATGAGCTTTTCCGGAAGATACCTTCCGGAAAAGCTTATTCCAAAAAAAGCTTGTAGTCTAGACATAGCCTAATTGTCTCTTAGCCAGGCTGTACCCACTGATCCCTTACAGGGCTGGATCTAGTCAGATGCTGTGAATCCTTAATTCACACTGAAGTGAATGGGGCAAACTTACTGCTCTGGAGGGACTGAGGTGGAAATACTTTCATTACTCCAGAGTGGAGCTTGTTTGTTCCTGGTGCAGGATCAGAACATGCTGAGGGCTGCCCTCAATTGTAGTCCAGGTTGCTATTAAGCACATGAATTACCAGACTTTTCTTTCAGGTCCTCAAGGAGGGACACATGTTGAATATCCAAGTGTGAAGAACATAGAAAGTCTGCATTTTTTTCCTTTTATGATTACATGAAGCTCTGTCTAATGTGATTACTATCATGGCTGCAGAAAGTAAACATAATGCAGAGAGGTAGGGTGTGTGTACAAACCAGACCTGCAGGAAGGAAGACAATGTTTGTAGATAACCCAATCATTCATATTTACTCATTGTCCGACTGTTTTGTTCAAGTCCAAAGGGGGCACAGTCACCCACATCAGAGGACAGAGAGCCAGTGCCCTAGCTAGACAATGGAGACTACCAGCTTGCTAATACTAAAGACTATTGACTTGACAAGGACTCTTATCTGCTGTAATGAACACAGGATTAGAGAACTGGAAAAGCCCCAGGCCAGGAGAAGGACAGGAGACAAAGAGGTTAGAATCTGCTGTTAAGACTATCAAGGGGGCAAGAGCTGAACCAGAAGAGAAGTCTAGGCAGGAGGAGATGGGATGCAGAAGGATCAGGGACTCTGAGGGATGCTAAGAACAAAAGGACTCAGGAGGGATGAGGAAACTGAGGGAGGGGCTTGTACTGCCTGTTTTCCCCATAGATACCATAGCTGCTGTCTTTATGAGTTGCTAGAGGGTTCTCAACCCTGCTCTGCTCCAGGCTCTGTCCCCATTTCACCCTTTCCCCCCAACCTTCCACCCCTGCCTGCCTCTTCCTGCCCTGTCCCATCTCTTTCTGTCCCACCACATTTTGCCCCTCCCCCAACACTCTGACATTGCTCCTCCTTGCTGGAGTGGATCCATGGCAGGTGTTGGCGGGGGAGGGGAAGAAGCTGGTTGATGGGGCCACTGGTGGGCAGGAGATTCAGAGTAGACCAGGAAGAGCTGATGGTTGGGAGCTGTTGAGCACCCACTATTTTTTCCAGTGAATGCTTCAGCCCCAGAGCACCGCAGAGTCAGTTCCTACCCTGTATATGCCCAGTGCAAAGGACAAAGTGTATAGCTAAGAAGTTATTTTCCAGAGTCTGGTATCCCTTGCTATACCTGTCACACACGTCTCAAAGAGTTCAGAGCTGATCAGGGACCCCGTGAGGGTGGTGCTCTGGAGAGGATATGCATGAGCTACTGAGGAGAATGGTTTGGGGCCGTAAGGGTCTCGTCCAATCCCGTAGTCACTGCATACCGTTTATTTATATCTCGTCCTGCCCCTCCCTGGCGGGTACCCCAGTCTGTCCCAGGATACTGCCCCGATGGGGTGTAGCGGCCGCCTTTCTCTCACTCTCTCTTGGCAAGTCGTCCCAGGTTGCCCTTGGCGTAGGGGAGAGGGGGGTCCGGGCCCGCCCTCTCTCACGGACCCCAGCCCAGGGCCCTAAGGACCCAGATCAGCAACGATCCGGTCCGGCTGGCGGGGCTCCCTGCCGTAACGCGCCAGCCCGCGGGCCTCAGAGCCCTGCCCTGGGCTGCTTCCTCTCCCCTTACCTACGCCGGTCTTTCCCCGGCATCCCGACCGCTCGCCTCGCCCCCGTATGGGGCTCCCTTTCTAGCCCCAGAGGGGCGCCCCAGTCTCTCGACCGCTGTGGAGGTCGGCCGTCGATCCACCGACCCCGCGCTCCTCCCTCCTGCCCTGTCGTCCCCGGCCATTTTACCCCCGGTGGCAGTGTGACGTCACTCCCCCCGGCGTCTGGCGTGCGGCGACGGGGTATTATGTCACACCCCGTTGCCCGAGCACGCCGGGCAGCGTGCCTGGCGGCTGCTCAACCTCCCGCCTTCGGCTACCGCGGGGCCGGGGGAGTCGCGCGCCCGCCACGTTTCAGCTCCCGCGATCGGGTTGGGCGCCGCACTCCTCGTCTCCCAACCGCCCCGCGCCCCACACAAGCCCTCGGCGGGTGGCGGCTCTGTGCGGGGCAGCTGTGCCCCATCACACTCCTCCCCCTTTCGGTTTCCCCCATCATCTAAACCTCCTAACCCTGATGAGTACTCCAGTCTCGAAAGGAAGTCTGCGTTGGTATGGTCCCTGCCGGCCCGATGTGCCACCTCGAACGAGTAGGGCTGGAGGGCCAAGTACCATCTCATGATCCGCCCGTTCGTTTCCTTCATGGACTGCATCCACCTTAGGGGCACGTGGTCGGTTACCACCTGGAACCAGTTCCCTAGGAGGTAATAGCGTAGAGAGTCAATGGCCCATTTTACCGCCAGGGCTTCCTTTTCGATAGTGGAGTATCTCATTTCCCTAGGGAATAGCTTCCTACTAATGTACATGACTGGGTGCTCCTCCCCACCCTGAACTTGTGACAACACCGCCCCAAGCCCTACGTCAGAGGCATCCGTTTGTACCACGAAGGGTTTCGCGAAGTCCGGCTGGGCCAAGACCGGGGCCTGTGTCAGGCACTCCTTTAGCTTCTTGAACGCCTGATCGCAGTGTGTGGTCCAGGTTACTCTCTTGGGTAGCACGCTCCGGGTCAGGCCTGTTAGGGGGGCCGCCAACGTCACGAAGTGGGGCACAAAGCGTCTATAATACCCCGCGAGACCCAAAAATTGCCGTACTTGCTTTTTCGTTGTGGGCGGGGGGGAAGTTCTTCAGGGCCCCCACTTTATCTACCAGGGGCCTCAACTGTCCTCTCCCCACCGTGTACCCCAAATATGTGACCTCATGTTCCCCGAACTGGCACTTGCCTGGGTTGGCCGTAAGGCCGGCCTCCTGTAGGGATCGGAGGACGGCCCTCACCCTCCGCAGGTGTTCCGGCCAGGAGAGGCTATAGATCACAATATCGTCTATATAAGCAGCGGCATACTGTTCGTGTTCTCAGAGTACTTTGTCCATCAGGCATTGGAAGGTGGCGGCCGCACCGTGGCGTCCGAAAGGCATTTTCGTGAACTGGTACAAGCCGAATGGTGTCAAGAACGCTGTTTTCTCTCTAGACGTGGGAGTCAGTGGGATCTGCCAATAACCTTTGGTCAGATCAAGCGTCGATACGTACCGCGCTTTCCCTAGCCAGTCCAATAACTCGTCTACTCGGGGCATCGGGTATGCGTCAAATCGTGACACCGCGTTGACTTTGCGGAAATCGATACAAAACCTCGTTGTTCCATCTGTCTTTGGGACTAATACTATCGGGCTCCTCCAGTCGCTGAACGACTCCTCCACTACTCCCCACTGCAGCATTTGTTGCAGCTCATCCCGAACGACGTCCCACATCTTCCGGGGTAGGGGCCGGCGTGGCGCTCGTATGACCTTCCCCGGTTCCGTTGCGATGTGGTGATGGGCCAGGGTGGTACTACCTGGGCAGACGTTCAGGACTTGTGGGAATTCCTCCAGCAGGGTGTATAATTCGCACGTTGGTCCGGCTGTAATCCTGCCCCATGTGTACGTCAGGGGCCTGGCTGGGGGTTTTCCCTCGGGACCCAAGTCCGCTCCACGGCTACCAGCAGTCCTTCCCTCTCTTTCCATGCTTTCAGGAGATTAATGTGATAGACCTTTGTCTCCCGCCGGCCTTCCTGTACCCGTACCTCATAGTCTACGTCCCCCACTCTCCTTATTATCTCGAAGGGACCCTGCCATTTGGCTAGCAACTTCGACTCCTGCGTAGGTAAAAGTAATAGTACTCTATCCCCGGGTTGGAGGGTCCGGAGCTTAGCTTGCCTGTTATAACATTCTGCCTGTTTTTCCTGGGCTAGCAGCAGATTGGCCCTCGTGAACTCCCGCAGGGCTTTTAACCTTTTCCGCAGGTCCAATATATACTGTACGGTGCCCTGGATCCTTGTGCCTTGTTCCTCCCAGTCTTCCTTGATGATATCTAGTATCCCTCGAGGCTGGCGCCCGTATAATAACTCAAAAGGTGAGAACCCTGTAGACGCTTGGGGTACCTCCCGCACTGCAAATAACAGGGCGGGCAGTAATTTGTCCCACCCCCCGGGGTCGCCTTCCACAAACTTTCTCAACATGCTTTTCAGCGTGCGGTTAAAGCGCTCCACTAATCCGTCCATCTGGGGATGGTAGACCGAGGTTCGCAGGGCCGTCACCCCCAGTAGCTTACACAACTCCTTCATTAGGCGGGACGTAACGTTCGTGCCCTGGTCAGTCAATATCTCCTTGGGTAGGCCTACTCAGGAGAATATCTCCACCAGCTCCGCGGCCAACGTCGGGGCGGTAGTATTCCTCAAGGGTACCGCCTCGGGATACCGGGTGGCGTAATCTACCAGCACCATGATATACTGGCAGCCGGTTCTTGATTTCTCGACAGGTCCTACCAAGTCTAGGGCCACCCTTTCGAATGGAACCCCAATGACCGGGAGGGGTACCAAGGGCGCCCGAGGGACGCCCTTGGGGTTGGTTTTCTGGCATTCCGGGCAGGACTCACAATAGTCTTTTGTCTCCCGGTAGACCCCCGGCCAGTAGAACCACTGTAATATCCTCTTCGCCGTTTTTTCATACCCCAGGTGGCCCGCCCAAGGGTTGGCGTGCGCCAGGTCTAGCACCTGACAACGATACCTCCGGGGTACTAACAACTGCCGCACCATGCCCTGGTCTGCCATCCCTTCTATGACCCGGTATAACTGGTCGCGACGTACCTCGAAGTAGGGCCCTGTCCTGCGATCCGTTCCCCCGTCTGGTCGTCCGGCCACTTGTGCCGCTTCCTTCCAGGCTCGCTGTAGCACGGGGTCTTCTCTTTGCTCCCGCATGAAGTCCCCGTCAGTGGCCTCCCAGGGCGGTTCTCCGGCACACTCTCCGTTCTCCTCGCCCCGGGGAAGCGGGGTGGGGGATGCCGCCGCCTCCTCGTGGCGGCCCTCCTCTTGCCCTAGCATCCCTTCACTAGTCCCTCGGTGGATCTGGGTCCACCACTCATCGATTACCCGCTGAAATCCCTCCCAATCGCGTCCTAGTAGGAGGGGGTAGGGTAGTCTGGGGGCGACTATACTATAGGACCAACTTGTATAGGGCCCATCCTCAATCTGGACCCAGGCCGTGGGATAGGGGTGCGTGTCCCCATGGACACATTGGATGTGTACCAGGGGTCCTCGGGCTTCGTTCCCCTCCATTAATTCTGCCCGCACTATAGTTTGGCCGCACCCAGAGTCTACCAGAGCTATCACCGGCCGCCCTCCTACCTTCACGGCCTTCAGGATCCGCCCAGTTCCTTGCCCGCCGCTGGCCCCCTCGCTGGTAAGGCCCTGGGCATAGGTGCAGTCCACGTATGGGTTGTCCTTCACGAAGTGTCCTTCTCGTCCATGCAGGAAACACGCTCCCTTTGCCGGGGCCTCCTGTTCCCGGCTCCGGCCCCTTTCCATGGGCGGGGCACCCCTTTCTCCTCCCGTCTCGCGGAGGGGTAGAGACCAGGCCGGGGCAAGTCTTCGTCCCCCCCGACCCCCACGCCGCCCCCAGGCATTCTCAGGGGTTTCCCTTAGTCGTCTGGGTGCCGCCCCCCCAGCGTATGGGGCTCATCTCGGTCAGCCGTACGGGTAATCAGGAGATTCCTCCCTCCTCCTCCTCCTTGTTCCCTGTCGCCCCGGTACCTTTCCAGCGTGGCGTCCCGTAGTGCTGGAACCACCTTTCCTGCTGTGCCTGGTGTTGCTCGGCTAGCTCCCTTATTAGTTGTCGCTGTTGTTCCTGGTGTTGATACGTCAGCTGTTGTATCAGCAAGGTTTGTTGCTGGTGGTGTTGTCGTTGGTTCTCCACCATCCACTCCATCATCTTGGCCGGCTCCCCTTCTGGCTACGCTCATGAACAAGGAAGACTCGGGGACAGTAGGTAATGTCCCTCTTCCCGCATCTCGTGGGGGCCACCGACCCAGCCCCTTTTCTTCTTCCCCCCCTTTTTTTGGGGGTCCCTTTCCCCCCCAACCCCTGCCCCTACAGGGGCTGGGCCCCTACCCACATTCTCCACCACGTGTAAGGGTCTTGTCCAATCCGGTAGTCACTGCATACCGTTTATTTATATCTCGTCCCGCCCCTCCCTGGCGGGTACCCCAGTCTGTCCCAGGATACTGCCCCGATGGGGCGTAGCGGCCACCTTTCTCTCACTCTCTCTTGGCAAGTCGTCCCAGGTTGCCCTTGGCGTAGGGGAGAGGGGGGTCCGGGCCTGCCCTCTCTCACGGACCCCAGCCCAGGGCCCTAAGGACCCGGATCAGCAACGATCCGGTCCGGCTGGCGGGGCTCCCTGCCGTAACGCGCCAGCCCGCGGGCCTCAGAGCCCTGCCCTGGGCTGCTTCCTCTCCCCTTACCTACGCCGGTCTTTCCCCGGCGTCCCGACCGCTCGCCTCGCCCCCGTATGGGGCTCCCTTTCTAGCCCCAGGGGGGCGCCCCAGTCTCTCGACCGCCGCAGCGGTTGGCCGTCGATCCACCGACCCCGCGCTCCTCCCGCCTGCCCTGTCGTCCCTGGCCATTTTACCCCCGGTGGCAGCGTGACGTCACTCCCCCCGGCGTCTGGCGTGCGGCGACGGGGTGTTACGTCACACCCCGTTGCCCCTGAGCACGCCGGGCAGCGTGCCCGGCGGCTGCTCAACGTCCTGCCTCCGGCTACCACGGGGCTGGGGGAGTCGCGCGCCCGCCACGTTTCGGCTCCTGCGATCAGGTCGGGCGCCGCACTCCCCGTCTCCCAACCGCCCCGCGCCCCCGCACAAGCCCTCGGCGGGTGGCGGCTCTGTGCGTCACAGGGGCCTACAGCAGCTGGACAGCCCAAAAAGGGACACCAGTAGTTGAAGAGACTGTATCCCAAGAATGTGCCTGAAAGGCCAGACAAGAGCCAGGGTGTGCATGCTACCCAGACTCAGTAAGTATAAAAGCACATGGAGTCCTGTACAGCAGCCTGGTGACAGGCCACATGGTGAGCGCAGCCAGATCTGTAACATCCAGCTACTCTGAGTCAGTGGTGAGCATGAGTTTACACGAGACACTATTGAATCATTTGCTGAAGTGAAAGGATTTTACGTTTATTGCTTTCCTGTCACCCTGAACCTTTGGGGTGGAATCCGTGCTCACCAGAAAGAAGCTTCCACACATGACCCATGCCAGAAGAGAGAATCCTTCTAACCAGGGACCAAGAGCAGCCCAGGACCCAACCTATTTCTGGACCAGAAAGTCTAAGTCTGTGCATCAATTGAACCAACAAAAACAGATGGTAGAGCATTAAAGGCTGAGTACTGCCACAGACTCCTTACACAGTGGGAAGCGCAAGTAATGCCACTGAAGTGAAGGCTAAGGTCCGAAAGGATGATAATAAATCATTCAGCACTGAAATCTGCAGTGGTGTCAAACAGGGATTTTATTTTTTGCACCAACACTCTTCAGTCTATTCTCTCTGCTGCAGCACCATGAGTCTATGTTTCCTTACCAAGAAATGAAATCAGATAGAGTCCTCTTGAATATTGCATATCTAGGAGTAAAAAGCAAAACTTAAACATCTGCTGGCTTCTATCCGCTGACAATGCAGATCGTCCCACATAGCATAGAGGGGCTGCAGCAACTTTTGCAATAGTTTTGCTCTTGCTTGTGATGAACTTGGCCTAACCATCAGTCTAAAGAAGACAATGATTATAACACAAGAATTGTTGCTTGCATCAGAGGTTTCAATAGCTAACACCATGATTGTAGAACTTGTGCACAGCTTCAATCTAGGATCAACTGTATCAGATACTCTCTGTCTCTCGAGATAAGTTAACTCTTGCATCGGAAAGGCAGCTACCACATTTGACCAACAGGCCGACTAACAATGAACACCAAGATATGGATTTATCAGTATGTTTTGAAACCACTGCAGTAAGGTGGCAAGACTGAGACCACATATAGGAGGCCAACACCTTTTACACCTGCCATCTTCACCATATTCTAAATATTGAGTGGGAAATCAGAGTTCCTGACACTGGTACTTGAGAAAGCAACAAAAGACCATCTAATCACTATGCCCAAATAGACTTTGGCTCAGTCATGTGTATCAGATGGATGATGGACATATGCTAAAGGATCTCCTGTATGAAGAACTTGAGGATGCACCCACATTGCTAGACCAACCTCAGCCCAAGTTCAAGGATGCTTGCAAGGGGACCCTGAAAACTTTCAGCATCGATACTACAAGCTGGAATGGATCAGCTAGCATCAGGCTACCACAGAGTTCCATGCCATCTCAGGGAGTCAGAAATACTGACTGAGAGAGGAAAGTGAAGAGGAAAATGCAGTAGTGTGCTAGCTCCATTGACTGGGCTTACCCATCTATACTATCTCTGTAAAGGACTGCTGCTTGAGAACTGGATTTTTTAATCATTTTTGATGCTGCAGCATGATACAAATTAATAAAATAGAGGTGTATGACTGGAAGGGACCTTGAGAGTCAACTGGTCCTGTCCCGTGCTTTCATGGCAGGACTAAGTATTATCTAGAGCACCCCGGGCAAGTATTTGTTTTAACTGCTCTTAAAAAAAAACCTTCCAATGATGGCCCCACCCAAGAGCTTAGAGGGCCCCACAAAATCTAATAGCTCCAGGCCTTCAGAAGATTTAATCCAGGCCCACTTGTAACAATCATGTATATACTTGAAAAAAAACTATGTCCCCTCTCAGTCTTCTTTGTTGTTGCTGCAGTTGCTCTTCTCTGGACCTTCTCTGATGTGTCCATATCTTTCCTAAAATGTGGCACCCAGAACAGTACACACAACTCCAGTGAAAGCCTTATCAGCTGAAGAACATAAGAATTACATCTTGTGTCTTTCTTACTACACTCCTGCTAATACATCACAGAATGATAATTCCTTTTTTTTTTCCCAATAGCTTTGTACAGTTGACTTGTATTTATTTTCCTAGACAATCATTTTGTAGATGTGCAACAGATTGTTCCTTCCAAACTGGAGTACTTTGCATTTGTCCTTATTGAATTTCATCCTATTCACTTCAGACCATTTCTTCTGTTTGTCCAGATCATTTTAAATTTTAATCCTACCCTCCAAAGCACTTGAAATCCCTCCCAGGTCAATATCATCTGCAAACTTTAAGTTGCCATTATCTAAATAATAAATGAAGATATTGAATCTCTTAATCCAAGACCAGAGCCTGCACCCCAAACCTCTACCCCTGCTTGGTGAAAGTAAGGGAGGATTGGGTGGGGGGGAGGATGGAATGAGCAGGGGCGGGGCCTCAGAAAAGGGGCACCAAGGAGGTGGGGCAAGGGTATTTGGGGTTGAGGTAGATCTTGGATTGCACTTAAATTCAAAAAGTGATCTCATGCTTAAAAAGTTTGGAGACCCCTGATCTAGATTGTATTTCACTAGTTTGTTTAGGATAAGGTCATGTGAGATATTGAAAGTCTTAAAAAGTCAAGCTATCTATCACTTTCCCCCTTATCCACAAGGCTTGTTACTCTGTCAAAGAAAGCTATTAAGTTGGTTTGACACATTTTTTTCTTGACAAATTCATGTTGACTATTACTTACCACCCTATCTTCCAGATGTTTGCAAATGGATTCCTTAATTATTTGCTCCATTGTCTTTCCTGGCACAGAAGTTAAACTGACTGGTCTGTAATTCTCCAGGTTATCCTTATTCCCCTTTTTATAGATGGGAACTATATTTTCCCTTTTCCAGTCCTCTGGAATCTCTCCTGTCTTCCATGACTTTTCAAAGATAATCACCAATGAAATTAGTTGCAACTCATGAAAGCTTATGCCATAATAAAATTATTAGTCTTTAAAGTGCCACCAGACTCCTTGTTGCCCATTCAGTGCTAGATTGCCTTGAAACAGACCACATGAAAGGGATGAATAGACATGGCTACTTAAAATCTGTTGTTAGTGTGCAGGGGCACAGATACACTAAGTGGAGCACCCAGAGGGACAGTGCACTCAGAAGAATCCATGTTAGACTCATTGTCAGTCTTGCCCCTTGTGTAGACATTCAGGCCTGGATTCAACAAAGCATGTCAGTACTTCACTTCTATATTCCAAGTTTTCCTTTTCAGGGATGGGGATAACACTTCATAGGCATGTCATAAAGCTAGTCTGTGGAAAGCTTGTTCAGATCCTTTGCATGAAGATGCTAACACATGCTGAGCATTCTGAAACTGCAACTCACGCTTCTCACAGCTTCACTCTTCCTAGCTCCCTTTTAATCTCTGCCCTAATACTCAATTAGCTATATAAACACAGCAGTAATTACCCTTGCACTGGACACTGCAACCTTCTTACATCTTTTACTCTGATGAATAGAGTACAAATACATTTCCTGGCCACTCCAGACAGCTCAAACCCAGGAGACGCTCCCACTTTATTCTCTTTGCCCTTTTCTGTGGCTCTTTCCCACATACCATCTGTTATATGGTCCCTAGAGAAAGTTAATATAGACTTCAAGTCTGCTGCCCCCTTCATCACACCCACACCACTGCAGTTCACCCTCCTTAGGCACCTTTTAAGAGTAATCAAATCTGAATAGCTTTGGCAATGCTTTGCCCTACCATCCTCTTTCTACCCACTCCTCTGAGAGAGATTTGCAAATGTAGATGGCTGCAATTGTGTTTCAATAGCCAATTGGGCCCTCTTTGTATAACATCTAATCAGACAGTCAGTCATTAGCTGGTACTTGGAGCTTTACTCCTGCTGCCTGTGTGCCACTGTAGCTCTTTCATTTCATCCACAGAGAGTCCAGGCAAGTGATGGACCAGATGCATTTACTTGCTGGAAAGCTGTAGCAGGGGCTGGATAACCTGGGCCAATCTGAATTGTGCTATGTGTAACACCTGACACTATACACAAACCAGGATTAAAATATCTTTACAATTCACTGAGAAGTTAGTGCAGTGCTCATGAACATGGCCAGTCTCCACAGCCTGATTGACTGTTCCTTTGATCATGCCCAGATCTCATCTATCCAATGTCTGTTGAATCCCTGGATATTCCAGCAGCCTCCCAACCTGCACACGATAGACATCCTCATCTGGAAGCCTCCTCCGTTTCTCCAATGCAACAGTGTAACACCTGCTTATCAGTCCTTGTGAGACCACAGACACAGTGCAACTACCTAATCACCTGAAGAGTCAGGTGTTTTCAGTGTTGTTCTAGCTGTACTGGTCCCAGGATATGAGAGACAAGGCGGCTGATGTAACATCTCCTATTAGATTAACTTCTCTTGGTGAGAGAGAAGCTTAGAAGTTGGTCCAGTAAGAGCCATTACCTCATCCACTTTGTCTCTCTAATTGTATCTGTCCTCATGCAGATGTCTTGTGCTAAGCCATTAGCTTTTACGAAGTCTGCTGCTCTTGTAGATACATCTCATTCATCTCTGTATTAATCATTTTCTCACTGAAATTTTTATTTTAACTTTGTATCAAGTGCTTTTAGCATTGTAATAAGTCTTTAGCTTTGTTGTATTAAGTTTTTATATAGAAACTTTGTATACTTTCCTTTAGAACATTGAAACTTTGTATTAAGTCTTTTTACACAGAAACCTTGTATCTTGTAGACTTTGTACCCCCTTTTGCTTAATTGATTGATTAATCTGTTGAGTGAATGAGGTATGAATGGATAAGGCATGAAAGACAAGCACCTCCCCCGCACTTGCAATGGTTGGAGAGGGGTGGAAGCCAGATCCAAGAATAATGAGAAGAACAATACGACCTGTGAAGTGGGCTCATTGAAAGAAGACTGGACCTACGGATGCCTTGGAAGTCAGCATCAAGTGCCTGCTTTTGGAAGCACCCTCTCTGAAGATGAATGTGGCAGTATTGAGACAACACCCAGAAGAAGGTGCCACAGATGTGTAATAGCATATGCATATGATGACTTTCACAGATGACACATGTGCATTTGATGACTAAATGGTATAGAACTGCATGAGAGGGAAGACACTTATATAAATCTAAGGCATCTTGCAGATGGACCCCAGGTTTTCAACTTGTCAACATGGGAGCATCGATCCAGATTGGCAGAAACTGGGCTCCACCCTCCCCCATCTAACTCACCTGGCCAGTTCAGTTAGGGGGAGCAACTTTTGGTAACAACAACAAGAGGGGTTGTGTGTGTGTATGTGTGTGCTATATTATATGCATATGATAAGTGTTGACTGCTGTATGTGCGTACTACCAATAAATGTGGCATTTTGCCTTTTCCCCCGAAAAGATCCCGTGCAGTACTTTTAAGTACAACACTCTGAGGGCATGTCTACACTGCAGGGCAAAAGTTGAATTAAGATATGTAACTTCAGCTACGTCAATTGTATAGCTGAAGCCAAAATAGCGTAATTTGTCGTTTGGTGCTGGCTACACAGCAGGAAGTCAAAGGAAGAACACTCTTCCTTCGATTTCCCTTACTCCTCGTGAAATGAGGGTTACAGGAGTCAGAGTAAGAAGTCCTCCAGCTCGCCATTATTTCAAAATAATGGCTTGCTGTGTAAACACGCACTTTGTTATTTTGAAATGTCAGTTATTCCGAAATAACGCTGCTATGTAGACATAGCCCAAGAGTTCACACAATATTGTTTTGCTAGTGATTGATCACTAATTATTGCTGCAAGGTTTTCTGAGACATACAACAATGGTAAGGATCCCTCATGATGAATGGGATTTGTTAAAATGGGGGGATGATAGAGCAAGTGACGTCCCTATGAAATGAGCTTTTGTTGGTTTCCACTGTAGTTAGCCACTATTACTTCTTATCATTAGATTTGCTGACCCCCTAAAGAAGTTACCACATTTCATATTAGAAGATGCAGGCATGAAAACTCGACCACCCTTCAGTTTTGGTGAGGCTGGTGAGGAGGTGCCCTTGTAGGCCAGACACTCCCCATCGCTATGCTGGAGCACTCCTGTGGAGACCTCAATCTGGGTCCCATGGCTCAGCTCCTCATGCATAAAACAGGAGGGACCTCTTCCACAGAAGCTAATCAGCACATGAAACATGGGAAAGATCTGCAAATTAAGTATACGATCATTTCATTTCCCTTGCAAATGAAGCCACATTTTTCAGAATACCTACTCAATCCAGCATCATGGTGCTCTTCCCACCTGACAACTTGTTAAACTAGTCCACGGTACATAGACACCCTACTGTCATTAGGAATCCTGGCCTTTGTAATTTTCCTACCAATCCAGATGTGTCAGGTTAAATAGCTGGTCTGGTTAATACCATTAGCTGTCAATCAGCAGCAAATTGCTTTTCCAACAAATATGGTTCCATCAGACATAGCCTTCAGCAAGTTGGCACTGAACAGGCTCCACACAGATGTCCTCAAACATTTTTGAGTGTTGCCTAGGAACTAAAGGATGTAGGGCACTGGGTGGCTATATGGATAAGACACATGTTATTTAGATTTTGGAATAAGCTTAGAATTCAGTTAGAGGCTCCTGTGAAGTGTGTTTGAGGGACCTCTGCTTAGTCCCTTTATAGCTGGTAGGAATTCAAATAGTATGCAACTCAAATGTTACCCAGGATGTGATAAACCCAAAAACCTTCAGGGAAGAAGGCATCAAATGGAGACTGGGCAGTTTGAAACATTTAGATCTTGCAGATGTGAGCAGGGAAGTGTTCTCTGAAGACAGTCTAAGGGATACTTGTTTCAACTGAGAAAGTTTTAGTTTGCTGGTGTCAGGACATTTTGCTCATAACAGAGTAGTGACCCATGCAGGCAAAGGCAGAATTCTGCATAGGGCGTAAACCCCTGAGATACAGAAAATGTCAGGCTCTAACCTCCTCACTTGCCTTCCTTTTGCTTGCTGAATCTAGTTTAAGATTCCCCAAAGTTCTGTGTCTCTCTGCTTGTTTTGCTTCTCAGATCTCACTTTGTCCCCTTTTCAATGACAGCCTCACTACGCCATTCGTTTCCTTCTTCTCCATTCTCATGTCCACAGCCTCTTCCCTGCTTTTCTCTACACCTTTACAAGTTTCTTCATCCCACTGCCCAGATCCCCAACCCACTCCATCAGTGGTAAAAGTAACTTACAATTTCTTACAGGTACTGTCCTGTTGCAACCAAGGTCCCTGCCAGCTCTTTAAATAACTTCCTGCTGATTTTTGCTACAGCTCAGCCAGGTCTTGCTGAAGCTGCACTCCAGGGTGCACCTGCTTATTTTCACCTCTGCACTCCATTTAACTCTCTTTGGAAAGCATTCCTTCTGTAGGCCACACAGGCTAATCTAGGGCAATGTGGTGCTATGGAGATTTCAGTGCATATAAACAAATGGATGAATTCTCACCATTTTCTTCTGATCTCACTTTTTGCTGATCTCCATCTTTTAAAAGAAAACCTACATGGGAGCAGATCAGGAGCCAGACACTCAGCTGGTGGAAATCAGCATACCCAATGGTGCTAGGCCAGTCTACACCCACTGAGGAACAGTCCTCTATGGCCTTAAGTATATTGTCTATGCTCAACAGATACACTTTTCCCAGATAAAAATGCCATTAAAGTAGAGATCAAATTGTCATTTTAGTCAGGCAAGGTTAAAAATCTTACAAACAAACAATGTCAAAGTAATTAAAAACAAGCCTTAGAAACCCAGGAAATTCAGATTTAGTTAACATTTAAGACAAACATAAGGTAGTCTGGAAAGGCACAATGAAAATTCAGAGTTTAGGGGAATCCTATAAAAATGCCAACAGTTGGAAGCTTGACATGCAAGCAGGCAAGTCACTTTAACTCTGTTCCCCATCTTGATAGGGCCTAGGATGGAGCAGGTGGTCAAACATCTGCCTCAGTTTTCCCCACTCTGGTAAACTCACAATCTCTCACTAGTAATCCTCTAGCTCGTAGCACTGTTGGATCACAGAGGTGACTTAATACTCGAGGTGAATCACAAGAATCCATCCTTTCTCCAATAAACCAGGAGCCTCAACTTCACACTGGGTCTTCCGCTCAGCTCTGAGCTCAACAGTCCTGCCACCCCTCATGTCAGGACGGTTTTACACCCCCTTCCTCACCGAATGGGAAATCAGGCTTCTACTTTGAGTTCCAGTCCAGGGATCCTGCCATAAGCAAAAAGAGGTCCTACTAAGAGAATCAGTCTCTCTCTCTGTCCCTCTCCCCTCCAACCCAACCACCAGTCCAAGCTCAAATCGATCCCTGGAAAATGGATAATTATTCAAAAGCAGGGATGAGCCCAACTCCCTTGAGGGACCAGCACACACCAGTGTTCTCAGCACACACAGAAAAATTACATACAATTACAAAATGCTCCTTTAGGAAGGTTACAATGTAACATCACTTCATTTCTTAGAGTTCAGAATAACGCCCAAGAACCCCAAAACAGAGAGAAACAAAGCAGGCTGCACCCTAAAGCAGAGACACATGCTCACCTTCTCTTGCCTTAAGCTGGCTTGGGAAGGAGCCAGCATCTTACAGCACCCCCAGCTACAAGCCACTCACCCTTAAATTGATACCTTCCAACACAGTCATCAGTGTACCATAACTGTGACAAGATATCACAGAGCCAGTGACCTATGTAGCCAAACAAGAAGGGCCAGGCAATGAGGAAGCTAGAAACAGCAAAGAAGCCAGGTGGTCTGTGGAACCTAAGGTATGGGAGACATAGGGTGTGTCTACACTGCACCCTTAGCTTTAAATAAGCTACGCAATTTGAGCTATGCAAATTGCATAGCTTATATCGAGTTAATTTCGAAATAGCTTATTTCGTAATTTGGTGCTGTCTACCCAGTGCTGAATTTTGAAATAAACCACTATTCCAAAAAGTCCCTTAACCCTCGTGAAATGAGGTTTACAGAGAGATTGGAACAGTGAGCCCATTATATTTTGAAATAATGGGCTTGTTCAATAGACACCAAATAGCTATTCCGGGATACCGGAAGTATCCCGAAATAGCACCACAGTGTAGACATAAAGAGCCTGTTTGCACCAGTGACTTGTCAGAGGGAGAGCAGCTGTTCAAGGAATGAATAATAATAGCAAATAATAAATACACTCAGCTAGGTGGAATAATGCTGATTGACACCAACTAAGCATGCAGTCTATTTCCCAAGCACACTCCTTTACCCAAGCACACTCCTTAACTCTGCAAACCACAACCTTTGCTGGACACTCAACAACTCCCCTCCTGCTGCTCCTCTCTCTAACTAGTTCTAACTGCAGTGGAAACAGCTTTTAGGTAAATTGCGCTAAGGAAAATCAGACTCCGTTCCTTTTCTCGCTGATATTTGTGGTGCCCAGCAGGGTTGGTGCAATGCAGTTCTGAGCTTGCCAATGTTCCCATTATAAAAAGCTGAATTTCAGGCATCTTTTCAAATTCACCTTAGGCTCAGCCCAGCAGCCAGAGTTTCTGGATGTTTTAAAATTATGTGTGTTTGCACTAAAATATGATTGAATGGCTGCTATTATGCTACAGAGCATGGGACATGGACAGCATTGTGATTTGTACTAATTTCAATGTGTAACCTGATCCTTGCATTGTCCTAGAGACAGGCAGAAAGGTTCAGTGGATAAAGCACCACACTGGGGCTACGTCTAGACTGGCATGATTTTCCGAAAATGCTTTTAACGGAAAAGTTTTTCCGTTAAAAGCATTTGAGGAAAAGAGCGTCTAGATTGGCACAGACGCTTTTGCGCAAAAGCACTTTTTGTGGAAAAGCGTCCGTACCAATCTAGACGCACTTTTGCGCAAGAAAGCCCCGATCTCCATTTTCGGCATCGGGGCTTTTTTGCGCAAAACAATTCTGGGTTGTCTACACTGGCCCTCTTGCACAAAAGCATCTGCGCAAGAGGGCTTTTGCCCGAACGGGAGCGTCATTGTATTTGCGCAAGAAGCACTGATTTTGTACATTACAAAGTCAGTGCTCTTGCGCAAATTCAAGCGGCCAGTGTAGATAGCTGGCAAGTTTTTCCGCAAAGCAGCTGCTTTTGCGGAAAAACTGCCAGTCTAGACAGCCTGGGGTATGTCTACACTAGCCCCCTAGTTCAAACTAGGGGGCTAGTGTAGACATACCCTAGGAGTCAGAGAATAGGGCTCTATTCTTGGTCCTGTACTTGTCTTGCTGTGCAACCTAAGTTGCTTACCAACTCCTTGCCTCAGTTTCCCCATTTGTAAAATAGTGTTATGTTAACTTTGCAAAAGATTTTGCAATTTATGGGGTGAAACTTAAGTATTATAAACTTCTTGTGTATTATTACTGTATCTCATCTTCATGGAGCACTCTTACTACCACTGGCTGTTCAAAGTCTTTATTCAAATAACTGTACTTTAAATACTTTTTATTCCAGTTGCACTTGGAGTGAGACAAGACTCACTCTTCAGAGCAGGAACATCTTGTTAGTCTTTAAAGTGCTACATAGTTCTGTCTTTTGTTTCAGCTACACCAGACTAACACAGCTGCTTCTCTATCACTCTTCAGAACAGGGATTGTCTCTGATTATGTACATATAAAGCACCTATTGCAAGGTAAACTGAGACATGGGCAGGCAAAATGCGTTTATTTATGGTTACACAGTGGGGCAGTGGCAGAGCTGGGAATAAAAGCCAGATCTTCAGACTCATAGTGATCCAGCCACTAGTCAATGTTGCCTCTGCTAATTTAGGTTACTGTCTTTTATTCTTCCAGGAAGAGGGTTTCCTTTAAAAGAAACAGCAACATCACAAAATGTGCAGAGCCATTTGGCCTTTCTGTTCCTTCAGTGCTGTTCAGCACACAAGTCAGACAGAATTTCCCTCTGGAACTAGAGGTGTCAGCTCACACGCCTGGCTGGCAAACCTGTTCAGAATGTGACTCCAGAGACAGAGCTCCTGTGCTGCACTCACCAGGTGATTGCTGACCACTTGGCCTGTAAGGAGAGGCTGTGCTGCCAGGCGAGTAGAAGGAAAGGGAAGGGGTTGCTAACACTGTCTCAACCCAGACACGATGCAAGATTCCTCCACACTGCTCTGCTGCCCACCCCTGTTTTGCCATGTCCACCCCCACCATAAATACTAACCCACTTCACTCCCACTGCTACTGCCTTGCTTCCTTCCAATAGGCTCTAACCTCATAGACTCATAGACTTTAAGGTCAGAAGGGACCATTATGATCATGTAGTCTGACCCCCTGCACAATGCAGGCCACAGAATCTCACCCACCCTCTCCTAGAATAATCCTCTCACCTATATCTCAGATATTGAAGCCTTCAAATAGTTTGAAGACCCCAAGATGCAGAGAATCCTCCAGCTGTGATCTGTACCCCATGCTACAGAGGAAGGCGAAAAACCTCCAGGGCCTCTGCCAATCTACCCTGGAGGAAAATTTGTTCCAGGGAATGCCATCTCCGGATCAGGCCCAGAGTGACTTGAACAAGACTCCATGGATGAGCCAGAAACAAAACTCAGCTAGCCTGACTGTCCTCATCGCGCACTAGAGCACAGTGTCATTTCCCTGCTTGTCACGAGAGCAGAGACCTCCCCATTGTACAGCAGGTCTTTATGCCAGGCTACTGATCACTCCCTTCAGTACTTCCAGAGAGCCCCTGCCTCCCGCTATCAGAGTGTTGCTTTCTGGGGGATCTCCCTCCCTTTCTTCCCCACACACACATCCCAGACCAGCTGGGTCATCAGGCTGTTTTCATTAATTTCTGTTGAATAATTAAACCCCAGGAAATTAATACTTTCTACTTAGAACTGGAATTGCACTGTTTGTAATTACAATTTTATTGAAGCATTAAAAATTAAAGGCTACCTTGCAGTTGCGTTTAGTGCAAAAGCTGCATTCCATCCAGGACTAAGAGTGAGTCGAGTTCCTTGCTGGGAGCCGAAGGCCGAGCCAGTGGAGGGGGAGGATTTTTACCTTGTCACTCAATGCTCACAGCTGAGAGTGGTTTTCAATAGACCTCCAATTAATTGGGGAGCATGCTCCTCTCCCATTCTAGTGATCCATGCCATGAAGCTAGCCTGACTTTCAATTCAAAGCTTCTGCTTTTGTGCCCTCTTGAGGCAACCAGAGAGAGGGAAGCTGCTAATTCAACAATTGTGGGGAACCTAAACTTCCTCTATGGCTTCTCTTAGATGCTTCTTATTTATAGCCCCTGGCATGTGTCACACAGGGTGTGTCTAAACTACATGGCTCTGTCGACGGAGCCATGTAGATTAGGCAGGACGGCAAAGGGAAACAAGGCTTACAGGATCTGCCGACGAAGGGTTCTGGGATTGGCAGATCCCCGTCTAGACTGCTGTGCTGTGCCGACAATCAGCTGATCAGCACAGCGCAGCGGCCATTTTGATTTAAATGAAGCGGCGATTATTTAAATCGCCGCTTCATTTCCCTTTGCCGAGTAAACTAATCTACATGGCTCCGTCGATGGAGCCATGGAGTTTAGACATACCCACAGTGGGCTCTCTGCAGCTGTGCCAAGGCAGAAGTCAAATGAGCTGTGCTCTCTTTTCCAGATGAGGATCACAGCTGATTTTTGCATGCATCAAATTTTGGACCAAAGTATCTAAAATCAGTGGCCACTTGTAATCAGGCCTGCTGATGGGAGGGGGATAAAGGGGAAAATTTCCCCTTTGCCTGGCGGTTCCAGACCAAGGCTGGACAGCTATGGCAGCCAGAGGTCCAGGCCCTTTAGAATCACCGCTGGAGCGCCACACACTTTGTCCAGCTCTGAGGGCCATATGTGGGTAGGGAGGCATCCACAGCCCAGCCCCTTCCAGCTTAGGCCCTTTCCCTTCTAGGAGCACAGAACTGGCCCACCCCACATTGCCTAGGCGGCCTGGTGATCCTGTCAGCTCCCCTGCATGTAACAACGTTGGTCCTGCTGTCTGATGGGGCAGCTCTCGTGGCAGGAACATGTCTGGTTTCACAGTTGAAGAACAGGACATTTTCAATTCTCACATTTATCTACCTTAGATATTTATATGGCCCCCTTTACATGAATATCGAAGCACTTCACAATCTGGAATGTGTTTATCTAGGGAGGGAAGGGAAGTACTGTTATTCCATGGTAAATGAGGAACTTAGGCAAAGAGCGACTAAAGGCCAGAGTTTAAAAAGTATTTGGGCACATAATTCCTCCCCAGCTCAGTGGAAGTTAAGTGCCCCAGATCTCTGAATGCTTATCTGACACCGTGACCTATCCTTCCTTCCTGTCCCATAGTTCTGTTTTTTGCTGTCTTGTCTTGTAACCCTCCCTTATTCTTGCCTGTGTCTACTAGCATCAACCAAAGCTCCACCTCTGACATTTGGGTGCTTGCTAGCCACTTTATCCCCACCACAAAACAGGAGAACTTCTCTCAGTCTTTGGTGAGGGCATAGACTAAGCCATGGTACTTCCCTGATACATGGAGAATCCTGCAAAGCAAGGCAATATCCTCCCATACTTACAAAGGCCCCATCTCAATTATAATGCAGCTGAGGGGAATTATAAGGCTCTGCGACCAAAGCTGGGGCCCCTTCTACATGTTAGGCTTCCAACAGGTTGTGTCCATTAAAAGGTGTTATTGCTAGGAAGTATAACTTGATGGAGCCTTTGGCACCTGTTCCCATGCATGCAGACAAGAGGATGAGATGGCAGGTCTTGCTCACCGAGGTTCCCTCCTCAAACTGCTTATTATGCTGACAAATGCTTTCATACAGAAAATACCAGCAGAGGCGGGGATGGTATGGAAAGTAGGGAGCTTTGCTGATTATGCCAGGATGTGTAGAGTAGGATCTGCTATCTCCATAGCAAAGGGGCAGCAGAGGATCTGATTTCACCCCAAGTCAAGTTCCACCTTCTTCCCACATGCTATTGCTGTGAAATTTGTCTTGGCTGTCCCAGGACGGGATTAAACCCACCCATGTTGCAAGGTGGTTGTGTGTGTGAGATGGGAGGGGGAAAGGGAGATGGTCAAAGCAACAGGCATTATCGGAACACTAATGGTACCTATCCACTGCAATCATAGGTTGGGGTGAACCATTTGTGGAGTCACATGGTTAAGCTGCTGTGAAAAGTTTCCTAGTCGATGGTGAGATCTCTCCCATATTTTGATGCTGTCTATAGAAATTCTTTCTGGGTGAATCTTGGGATTTTGTTTAGAAGCTTGAAACAAAAGAAGTTGCTCTTTTGGGTTCAGGATTAGGAGGAGGCACCATTCCATTCTATTCATGTAACAACTGTGAGCTTTTATTCCTTGGTACCTTTGATGCTGCTGTAAACCACGCAAGCCTTTCTTAGCCGGTACTAGAACAGATCACTGCTGCTACACTCATCTTCCTAGCCTGCCACTGAGATCACATCTTCCTTTTTCCACTAGCTTGCCATCATATTGGACTGTGTCCAGTTTTTTGTTCTTCTGGTCAATTCTCTGCAGCTCTTCAGCTTTTCCTGTATTATGCAGAGGAGAGTTCAAGTCTCATCTCTTCCAGTAACTGCTGTTGAGATTTCTGTGACATTCAGAAACCTAAACTAAAAAATTATAGATAATTTTACTTCTGAGAACCCAGAACAGTAAAAGTTAGTGCCACCAATTTCTCCAGAAGTGTCTGTTTCTGCACAGCTCTAGAAGCTTTATGTTCATTCATCCATTGAAGAGACGGTTCCCATCCAGCTCTTTATCGATCTGTTTTTCCCTTGGAGTCAACTTGTCCCCACTGCTCCAGAGAGACTCATATGTCTCCATTACCAAGTTTTGTCACCAAAGCTGATGTCGACACCCGAAAGTCAACAAAACAAAAATTGTCAGAAGGTGTTCGCACTTGCTCTGTGGAGGAATCATTGTCCAGACAGGAGGCACCATCATGGACACTGTGATATGTATCCCACAGTGCAATGTTAGAATCATAGAGCTGGAAGAGATCTCAGGAGGTCATCAAGTCCAGCCCCCTGCTGAAGGGAGGACCAATCTTAACTAAATCAAGCCAGCCAGGGCTTTGTCAAGCCAAGACATAAAAACCTCTAGGGATGGAGATTCCACCACCTCCTTAGGTAACCCATTCCAGTGCTTCACTACCCTCCTAGTGAAATAGTTTTTCCTAATATCCAACCTAGACCTCCTCCACTGTAACTTGAGACCATTGCTCCTTGTTCTGCCATCTGTCACTACTGAGAACAGCCTTTCTCCATTCTCTTTGGAACCTTCCTTCAGGAAGTTGAAGGCTGCTATCAAATCCCCCCCTCACTCTTCTCTTCTGCAGACTAAACAAACCCAAATCCCTCAGGGTATGTCTACACTAGCCCCCTAGTTCGAACTAGGGAGGCTAATGTAGGCTTTAGAAGTTGCAAATGAAGCCTGTGATTTAAATATCCTGGGCTTTATTTGCATCTTCCCGTCCGGGCGCCATTTTTAAATCCCCCTTAGTCCGAACTAACTGCCCGCGGCTACACGCGGCAGTCAAATGTTAACTTGAACTAAGTCCTTAGTTCGAGTTAACTGTTACACCTCATTCCAGCAGCGGTGGGGAAGGTACAGCAAGGCAGCTCCAGCTCAAACAGTGGTGCTCTCCAGACATGCTGCTCCAGGGGAAGGGTAGGATTGCCCCAGCAGGAAGGCAGGGCAGAGCAGGGCAGGATTCCCATCAGGAAGCAGTGCAGTACAGATGGAGAGCAGCATGAGCTGGAGCCACCATGCTGCATCTCTCCCGTGGCTGCCAGTGAATGCGGGAGACATGGGCTCCTGTTGATGGCACCAACCATGCTAGCCCCCCAATTGCTGGCCAGACCTTCCCATCTTGGGAGGTGAATGGGGCCCCTGATGTACCCCACATGTTGGCTCTGCTGCTATGGGTGGAAGCTTTTTGTTGCTGAAACTTGTTGGGAAAATTGCCCAAAGTCCCATCACAGTGTGCACACTTTCACAGTTTTGTCACCAAACGGCAATTTTTGGTGACAAAATTTCCTAGAGTAGATGAAACCTTACTTGTTACTCTGGCTGTGAGAATTCTCCCCTCCAGCCCTGCTCTAGAATGCTTTATTGACTTAAAGTTTCCCTGTACCATGCTAATGAGGGCAAGTATACTGCAACTGATTTACCCATTTCCATGGCAGTGAGAATTTCCTTACAGAATTCTAGAATACCTCTCTGGTGGAGAAAATTCCAGTCCTCTCCCCCTCCCCCCCCAAGTTCTAAAATACCTTTCTAGTTTCCATGGTCATGAGAATTCTGCAATGGCATTCTAGAATACCTTGCTGGTTACCATGGCAGTGAAAATTCCCAGGCAGCTTCTAGAATGCCTTGCCAATTTCTCTGCCATTAAGAATTTTCTTGTACAACACTAAAACACTGGCTATTTGTATCTGGGGGGGACTCAGTCCAATCCCTTACCCCCCCCCTGCAAATTCCCTGTCATTACCATCTGTCATTATTGTGGAGGCAGATCCCTAGAAGATATTTGGCTGTTTCTTGCACTGAAATAAACAGGTATGTTAAGGGTCTCTCTGGTAGGGGAAAGAAACAAGCTTTGTAAAAAATGACACATGGAAATGCAGATTTATTTTACAGTGCCGCTGAGGATTTCAAGCTAGTCACTGATACGGGACTCATAATACCACTAAGGTCCTTAAGTTTTTATTTTAATTTATTTTTAGTGCTTCCTATTCAATGGAACTTATCAGAAACCCATCCAAATATTGTCTACTAAATAAATCAAGCCCCTGCTGGAATAAGCAATATTAAGCGTGAGGTGATACAGACAAGCCTCAGAGCGGGGAGAAAATCTGCTTACCCAGTCAATAGTACAGGGTCCTAGAGATACAGGGAATGAGAGATACCCATACATAGAGTGGCAGAAAGCAATCTATGGACAGAGATGTGTAGATGGAAACACAGACAGACAGATAATGATGGCATTATTCCACTCTTTGCAGCACATAACTACTAGATTAACCAACAAGTTCTGCAGTAGGTGTTCTCTCTAACTTTGCTTCAGTTTAGACAACAAACTCATACAGGTTAAATAAAGGAAGAAAACCTACTAGGTTCCGTCTCCTGGGGACCAGTGAAGGATTGTTCTCTTTCGTGCACTTACTACAAGTTTTGTCCAGTGTAGTTATAAATGTGCCAAGCAATGGGGCACCTTTAGGAGTCTATTCCAAGACTAATATATTCAGGAGGGTTTCCCACAGTCTCTTTTTGTGAATTTCATCCCACTACTCTATGTACTTGCCTCTACCCCATTTAATCCTTTGCCTTTTGGTTACTTTTCATTATTGCAACTCTAATGGCTAAAAAACATCTACAATTTAAGACCCTTATGCATAGGACGGAACTGTTGGATTTTGTGAATTAAGAGCCATAGCTGAGGAAAGCATGGCAAACAGATTATGGTTGCAGGGCATGTACCAGAACTTCAGTACACGTCAGCAAGGCAATGCCAAAATGAAGCGGCAATGCTCCCACCAACAAACTGCTTAGATATGCTATATTCTCCAAATTGCTGACAGCAACTCCAGGTGTCTATAAACTGGAACTGTCAAGCTTCTGTGTAGAAGAAGAAGGAGCCGAGTGGAAGGAAGAAGAGTAGTTTGCTAGTCAGCTATAGAAGAAAAACAGAGAGAAAGCAAAAGATTCTATCCACGCAAGTTTGGTGCCCTTTTTACCTAGATGGACTCAACAGTAAAATTCAACTGGATTCCAATGTTGAAAAGTTCAGGATCTGAGGAAATTCAGTTTTGAGACTTTAGAGAGGGGTCTAGCTTGGTGGGGGTTGGTTGGGCCCATGTCTAACACATGTGGCTAGAAATAAAGCATTTGGAGGTCAATCACCATAGAACTGTTGGGAAAGGAGAATTAACTTTTACTTATACAAACTTCCACCAGGGAGATGTCTATGAGAAAGCACAAGCATGTGTCTCCTCCCTAACAGTTTGCATGAGAATGAACACAAAATGCAACTAACAATATCTTTACAGATTTAAAGATGTAGTACAACTAAACAAAAACATAAGAGGGACATAGTGCAAAACATCACCTATAGCTACTGAGATTTGCCCATCAATAGTCAGGCCTGGAATGTTCCAAATCTTAGGGGAAAAAACGGAATCTAGGAACATAACAATGCCATTCTTGGTCTGTCAAGTTCATAATCCTGCCTCTGACAGGGACCAGTACCAGCAATATCAGTGCAAGGTGCAAGAAACCTCATACATGGCAGACTATTTCTGGCTATTACAGAAGTTCCTTCCTGACCCCAGGCAGTCAGCTTCAGACCTGATAAATGGAGTATATGTATCTAGGAGGTATCCATTGTGTAGGTGTTAGAACAAGAGAATGGGAATAAGGAGAATCGAGATTTATTCTAAATTCTACCGCTGACTAACTTTGCTCCCATCTTGACCTTACTTTCTCTGCACCTTCATTTCCCCTTCTGTAAAATGGGAATAATAATAAATAAAGAATAATATCTTCCCTCTGCTCTTCTGTAAAGTGCTGTGGGAGAAAAGACATTAGAAAGAGAGATTTTCATAAGGGACAAAGGGCAAGCTAGGCACCCAAGTTCTAGTGAAAGCCAATGACCATTGGGCACCACGCTCCCATGTAGGCATTGGAAATAAATACATTCTATATGCTTTATGAGAATATACATGATATGAATATGCCATAATTCAGATATGCTTGATGCAAGATGGCTCATGTAACATATCATTGGAAAGGCTGTGATTTACTGAATATGGTCATCCCATTTGTCTGCATGTATCATTTTTGCAGATGAAGTTAGGAACCTATTTTTCTGTAATTTCATATTTGCAACTTTGAGTCACACCCGCTGCTGACACTTTAGGTACAAAAATGAAAGATGCCACAGCACTGATGGCCCATCAGCAAGAGACAATGAACTGTAAAATAACTTTACTTTCCTGGGAACTTGTGGATCAGCCAGTGAAGAATGGCTGCAGAGACATGTGACCTTGTCACCTGATACCATATCGACAGTCTGTTTTCAGCCGCCGGGCCTGGGTTTCAGACAGGTCTGAAGTGCAGCTCACACTAGGAGCTGTCCAAGGTGCTGCTTTCCTCCCTGTCAATTTCTAGGTCTGACTTGGTAAAACTCCAATGAGGAACAGCCAGGCCGGGCCCAGCAGCTTCTTTTACATCAGATTGCTGGGCCCTGATTGGCTGCAGCAGAAGCAGCCACTCTAGTTTGCCTGGAGGACCTATCTTCTGCCCTTCTCCCTGGCACAGGGTGCGGCAAGGCCTTCAATCGCCAGCAGGGGGGGTTGAGCACAGTCTACCCCATCACACCCTGTTATCCCCTTCTCCCCCAACCCTTTCTGCATAAAGATGCATACACCAGAATTCCATGCAGGTAAAATACTTTTGACCCCAGAATCCAAAGTAATCCTTTGGTGAAACCCCAAGGGAAGGTATGAGATAGATTAGTCTTTCCATTCCCAGGAACTCCACCAGCCAGCTATGATGATCTTTCACTGTTGTTGTCCTGCAGCACCTGCCCTACCCCAGATGCAGCAAGAGGCAAAGAATGAGGTTTTGATTTCATGAGAGAGGAAGTAAGTCCCTTTGCTGACAGAATATAAGCATCACTGATTCAAAGTCTTACCCACAAGACAAGTAAAATATGCCCCCTTTCATCTAGCTGGGGTTAGTGTGTAGCCAGATTTTAATTGGATCCCCAACCTCTTTTCTCTCCCCTGATGCTTAAGCATAATAATAATGAAACAGCCTATGATTCTAAGTCAAGCTAATGAAGACAATGCATTTGGTGCTGGCGGGTAGAATAATGATTAACCACTATAATCACAATTACAGTTTCTAATTGGGATTAATTCAATGAGTTAATTCAGGTGAATATATTATCTTGCAGAGAGTGTTTATGAAATTAGTTCACCCAGCCTGTCCACTGACTGGTAGGCCTCAGACATTAGCTGATGGGACATAGGTTTGGCACATACTACCTCTTCTGGGTATCCAACTATCAGGACGGAATAAAAGAAAAATGTACCTGATTTACTGAAATCATTGTATTTTTCAAAAAATACAGTGTTATTTTTATTAAATTAATTTTAATCGTTATCATTCACTATGTTTTAACAAAAATGGGAAATAGTCAATTTGATTTCCAATAAGACTGTCTTCTTTTTTTTTTTTTTTTTTTCTTAAGCGTTGATTTAGCTGTGCCAACATAGAGCACTAATCCAAATTGCTCTTTTTTTCCTCTAAGGTTTATTGAGAAGCAATCCTATTCCAGGTTCATCCTATTTTTTGGGCACATCTTGGTTCAGTCTCTTTTAACATTCACTCAGTTATGTCAATTTTGAGGACTGTACTTGATTTGTGATTCTCTCTCTTTTCTGTTTGGTTTTATGAGAAGCAATCCCATCCCAGACACATCCCATTTTCCTGGCACAACCAAACCCTTATGTTGCTTTAAGTTATGATAAGAGGAAGCTGTATACCAAATTTGGTGGTCCTAGCTCTTACTATTTAGGAGGAGTTCTTGGTAAAACAGACAGACAAACTCTCACATGTATAATAAACGTGTTGTTTCATGGAGCCATGTTATTCCTGCATCAATTATTAATCCTTAAAAATGTCACCCAGTTCTTCTGTAATTATTAATTAACCTCTCTGCTGCCCTCTAAAGAGGGGCCTGATTCTCACCTACACTAAAGCACCTTTTAACACTGCTCTCCAAGGCTATGTCTACATTGCACTCTAAACTTAAAATAAGATACGCAATTTGCGCTATGCAAATTTCATACTTATTTCGAGTTTATTTTGAAATAGGCTATTTTGAAAAACACAGCACCGAATTTCAAAATAAAGTGCATTTTGGGACATCCCTTAACCCTCATGGAATGAGGGTTACCGGGATGCCGAAATAGCGCACCCATTATTTCAAAAAAATATTTCAAATGAACAGGTGGCTTGTGAAGACACAGGGTAGCTCTTTTGGGATACCTCTGGTATCCCGAAATAGCTTTGATGTGTAGACATACTCTAAAGGGCCTTGCAATGAGTGTCAGTGCAAGGTAAGCTATATAAACTTCCAGGTCCCTGTGCAGTGAGGGGTGTTAAAGATTTAAATGTATATGAGAACCAGGCCCTCTTCTTTCTAAAGTTCACTTTTATTAGACTAGCATATTCAACTGTGAGAATATTAGCATATTAGATTCTTATCTTTACAAGCTATTTAAAGTCACCATGGATAAATTGCTGATTTCCATAAGGAAAAATTTAAACAAATCAAAGTTGAATGCTTTTTAAAAAACAGTAATAATTCCATAAACTCTATATTTGTGGACAAACTGAGAACAATGAGCTTCCCTGCACACATGAACAGCCCAACAATAACATGTTAGTATGCTACTGTACACAGGAGCAATTCTGCCACTGTATGCTTGGGAGCATTCATGGGCATCCCTGTGGAAACAACTACAGCTCAGTGGTTATGAGCCATAGGTCCAGGACTCACATGCAACCTTACAACAGCAACCAAGTTTGCAGGACTCACAAGCATCCTGGCAACCAGTCAGCATGCACAGCCCAGTTCTCAAGACCAACCCTACAATAATAAACTGGTAAGTGGGGTGTGTGGAAAAGCTGGTAAGAAAAAGGATTTATATTTGAAACCACTAAAACTTATATTACAGCAAGGAGGGGAGGAAGGGGAAGGACATATACAAACTGGTGAAAAATATTCTGTAGGGGTACAATCTACTCAGCAATAAACCCTGCAATGAGCAGTACCTTTCTGGGCAGTGACAACTCTTACTGGGCCAAGCCACAGCACAAATCTACAGCTGACCACAACCAGTCAGTGCCTGCATTTTTTTCTTTAGGTGCGGAATGGAAATGACAACAGCAGCAGAGTTAATGAAGACAGCAGGGTACTAATTGATATCCCCAGTCCTTTGTAGCTCTCACTCCCCGCTAGGCTGAGCAGCTGGTTCATGTTTGTACTCAGGACTGGCTGCTGGAGGCAGCCACAGGAGATACCAGTGCCCAGGTGGGTGTCACTTCCCTTTACCATCTCAGTGTGTACAAACACAATCAGACAGCTGTGCTGAGCATTGATTGGCCTTTAGACAAAAGCCCATCCTCAACTGATTATGGGGGGAGAGAGACAGTTCTCCACAAGGCAGCTGGTGACTTAGCAGCAGAGTTTTAGGTAAGAAGATTATTTATATTCCCTCCTGATCACTAGCTTTCCTCTCCCCTATGCACAGTCTGATTTCCAAGTAAACCCTGTGAGGCATTTTTCCCTTTTCTTCTCCACCTCCTCCCTGCCCCCATCACTTCTGTTTTTCTCTGGTTTCTGTGAGTTTATAGCAACATTGTTCTAATGCTCTACACCTTTCCCTTTCCCTCTTCTGCCTTCTGCAGGGTTGGCACACAATTACTCTATGCCCTTCTAGTTCTTTGCCACAATTTGCTTTGTGTGACAGGGTGGACTGGGCCCCAAAGCCTTCTGCTGGAAGCTTGTGGCCTGGCCACACCCAGCCCTAGAGAAAAGAGCAGAGAAGTCCTCCAGGTGAGCTAGAGTGAGTGTTTCCACTGCAGCCAATCAGGGCACAGCAAGCACAGCTGCTAGGCCAGGGCCTGTCAGTTTCTCACTGGAGCTCAAGCCAAGTAGACTGTCTGACAAAGTAGCAGTATCTTGGCCAGGCCAGTGTGTAGGGTGGCTTGCAACACTGGTAGCTGAAGATTGGATGTGGTGGGTAGGTTCTGCAATTCCTCTCTGGACAAGGGTACTGTTGGGACTTTGAGACAAAGCCCTGAGAGAAGGCACGGATGGAGCAGATCCTTGGGGAAGTGGCCAGGGAGTGAGTAGCAGTGGAACAGTAAGGACTGACACTTAGTGGACAACTGCTATTTACAGGGTCCCTGGGCTGGGACCCAGAGGAATAAGTGGGCCTGGGTCCCCCACCCAATCCTTCAATAGCTACTAAAGTGAGCAGGAAAGAAGCCTGGTCCTAGGTAACCCAGAAGAAAGGGCATCTGGGAACCTTCCACTCCCAAAGCCAGTCACTGAACTGGAACTTGTAGACATATGTCCTCAGCCAGAAGGGGGTGCTTGAGAGAGGGTGGGCCCTTTACACTTTGGTATTATAATCATGAGTTAGTTTATGGCCTGATACAGCAACTCAGAGCCCTGAAAGCTGTATGACGAGAAACTGGAATAATGACCATGTGCCCGGGTTGAGTAAGGAGGAGCCATGCTGCTGAGCACTAGGCAATCAGCAAGGAGTTCCTTTGAATTTCTCTGGGCTTGAATTCATACCATTTGCCTGGCCTGCAGGTTGCTGCAGCAATACCATGGCCAGCTCTCTCCCTCTGCATGTGGCTCTCCTTCAAGCTGGCTGTGACATCCTTGCTGAAGGGCACAATTCATGGCAGTGAAAGGCTTGGATACCCCCTAATGGTTGCTCAGCGTATTCTTTTTACCTCCTCAGTTCCATATGTTGTCTTGTGTGAAATCATTCCTCAGCATGAGGAATTTAAAATGCAAGATCTAAGTGAGGGGAGAGGATGCCTCCTGGGAACAGAGCATTCCAAATCTTAAGCGCTCCTGCATCTGGCTCAGACCGATAGGATCCAAGAGTTGCCCCATCTGCTAGCTCTCTAGTGGCCTTTGTCAAATGGGTGAGTGGTTTTCTCTACATTCCCTAGCTGCTGGGAGTGACCCCATTGCAAAAGCCAGTCTCACTGCTCGCCTTACTTGGCAGTCTCAGCCCAGGCACTAAAGGCTAAACAGAAAGGGGAGAATAAAGAATCCAAGTGGCCCTCTGAAATAAGGGTAGAATAAAGAATTGTTCAGGGGTTAGGAGCCCTGGGGTCAGTCTCCTGCTCCACTACAGACTCCCATGTGACCCTCAAAGTCACTGAGGCTCTCTGTGCCTTAGTTTCCCACTTGTAAAATGGGGATAACAGCATCCCATGAGGTTGTGAGGATAAATACATTAAAGATTGCTTGGAAATGGGTGCTGGATAACTATCCTAGTAGTGGGGAAGCTGGTAGTGCATCTGTTGTGTGGATAAACAGAGCTTCAGTTTCCATTCACCAGCACCAGATGCACTAATAACATGAAACAACATAAACAATAGCTGGTCTTTTACCAGATGTTTCACAGCTCTGAATAACCCGAAGACTAGCCAGTTCCACATTCACTCCCCTGCCTCTGCCTTTCTTTTCCAGACAGCCCTGTCCTCTCGCTTGTCCTTGTGAGACCTGAGCGCCTGCTGTATTCACCAGACCTTCTGTATTCTAGCTGTCCCTGGGCCTGGAGCAGTAATAGCCATGCATCTGTGCATCCAGTGTCACCACATCAGTGAGGAGGTGGTGGGGAACTTTTTAGATTTGTTGCTGAGCATATTTTTGCTCCAATGTCGAGAGAAACAAATTAAGAAAGCCAGCATGGTGCATGGGAATTATCAGCAAGCTGAAGTTAGCATGGAGGTTGCATTACTTTCCACCAGCTTAACACTGTTAGGAAGGAGCTATACATGACAGTTTCCCCTTCCTCCCCTTAAATAAAAGTATAGTATAAAGCTCTTGCTGTGACCCATCCTCCACATGCAGGGAGTGCAATGCTAAACTCCGTGACACAGAATGGTACTTGTTTACTTTCCCATATCTTTGAGGCAGACGCCATCTTTTTGTTCTGTTTTTACAGCACCTACACTAAGCCCTGGACTATGCCTGGGACTCCAAGAACTGCAGCCATACAAATAATAAATGATAATAAGAATCTGTCCTTCTACTTGAATATCAGTTTAGCAGGCTCAGTGTACTATTGCATTATTCCAGTTTATGCTGGTACAACTCCATAGATTTCTACAGGATTGCGTAGATGTAAAACTGAAGTAACTCAATAAGGGTATGTCTAGACTGCATCCCTCTGTCGGCAGAGGGATGCAGATTAGGCAGGTCGACACTGCAAATGAAGTGGGGATTTAAATATCCCGTGCTAATTTGCATACATAAAAATGGTCGCTGTTTTTGCCGACTCAGCACTTTGTCGGCAAAAAGCAGCAGTCTAGAGGGGGATCTGTTGAGAAAGAAAGCCTTTTTCGACAGATCCTGTAAACCTCTTTGCAGGAGGCATAAGGGATCTGTCGAAAAAGGCTTTCTTTCTCTATAGATCCCCCTCTAGACTGCCTCTTTTTGCCAACAAAATGCTGAGTCGGTGAAAACGGCAGCCATTTTTATGCAAATTAAGCACGGGATATTTAAATCCCCGCTTCATTTGCAATGTCAACCTGCTTAATCTGCATCCCTCTGCCGACAGAGGGATGTAGTCTAGACATACCCTAAGAGTCCTGTGCAGAGAGTGATGTGTTATATTGCACTGTTCGGCAACTGCCTTCCACCCCCAAAGTAGCTACATGTCAGTGCTGTCTGAAATTATTTCAATCCCTTACTTATCTCTCAGGGCATTTGTGAGACTTTGTTAGCATCTGTTAAATGCTTTGACATCCACCAAGGAATTAGACTTTGAATGTGCATAGTTCCCAGTTTCAGGAGATGTCCTCACACCAGCCTAATAAGAGTTCATGTGCTAAAAGAACTATAGATCTCTGGCAAGGCATGTGCTTAGCTGTTCTGAGCCCACACCTAGTGTCTGTAGTGGGTACACACATGCACAGGTGGCTAGATTCTCAAACTTCTCGCACTGCCACAGCTACATTTTATTTGGCAGAAAAGGACCTGGGGATAACAGTGGATGAGAAGCTGGCCCATGTAGCCAAGAAGACTAATGGCATATTAGGTTGCATTAGGAGGAGCATTGCCAGCAGATTTAGAGAAGTGATTATTCCCCTTTATTCAGCACTGGTTAGGCCACATCTGGAATATTGCATCTATTACAGAAAGGATGTGGACACATTGAAGAAAGTCCAGCAGTGGGCAACCAAAATGACTAGGGGTTTGGAGCACATGATTTACGAGGAGAGGCTGAGGGATTTGGGCTTGTTTAGTCTGCAGAAGAGAAGAGTGAGGGGGGATTTGATAGCAGCCTTTAACTACCTGAAAAGGGGGGTTCCAAAGAGGATGGAGAAAGGCTGTTCTCAGTGGTGACAGATGACAGAACAAGGAGCAATGGTCTCAAGTTGCAGTGGGGGAGGTCTAGGTTGGATATTAGGAAAAACTGTTTCACTAGAAGGGTGGTAAAATACTGAAATGGGTTCCCTAGGGAGGTGGTATCATCTCCATCTCTAGAGGTTTTTAAGTCCCAGCTTGACAAAGCTCTGGCTGGGATGATTTAGTTGGGGTTGGTCCTGCTTTTAGCAGGGGGTTGGACTAGATGACCTCCCGAGATCTCTTCCAACCCTAGGATTCTATGATTTTATTTGTCATTTGCGAGCTCTGTGATACTCCGACAGAGGCTCAACAGTTGCAGCTGGCTCTTTACTGTGTCTCCTGTGGCTCTTTGCAACATGATATTGAAACATTGTGTGAGTTGATTATTAATGAGCCTAAGTTATTAACCAGTTGGGATGTTTACTATGATATTCACCAATTATAGTTGATATAATAATACTTGGGCAGTCATTTTGCTAGTAGAATTATCTATATGTCAACAGGCTATTTCCCATCATACTCTTTAAATATGAATGGTCCTACAGGGACATGATAGCGGTTTTGTGGTATCTAAAAAGGTGTCACAGGAGAGGGAGAAAATGGTTCTCCTTGGCCTCCGAGGATAGGACAAGAAGCAATGGGCTTAAACTGCAGCAAGGGAGGTTTAGTTTGGACATTAGGAAAAACTTCCTAACTGTCCGGGTGGTTAAACACTGGAACATTGCCTAGGGAGGTTGTGGTTAGATAGACATCTATCAGGGATCGTCTCGATCAGGGGTTCCCAAACTTTTTGACACGGGGACCAGTAAATCCATTCATGAGCTTTTGGAGGACTGGTAACGTTCATTTGCATATTCATTAAGCAAATGATGAATATTCAAATACGTTGTTTCTGGTCCTCCCAAAGCCCCCAGTGCCAGCTTTAGCAAAGCTTTTGATACGGTCATCCACAATATTCTTGTCAGCAAGTTAAGGGAATATGGATTGGATAAATGGACTGTAAGATGGATAGAAAGCTGGCTACACCAGGGTTTCCCAAACGTTTTACTTTAGTTGGAACCTTTTTTTTTTTTTTTTTTTTTTTTTTTTTCCCAGTACTGTTTTTTGCAGCCCAAAAATATAAACGCATATAAAAAAAGAATTAAAAATGAATAAATTTTCAGTGTTTCACCAAGCTGCATCCTCCGCCCAGCCTGGGCCAGGGCTTGAGGGACCCGGCGCCTCATGGGTGCTCTAGGAGGCGGGAGCAGAAGCAGATTGGGGGTAGGGTATCTGGCTAGGAGGGAGGGTGCAAGGAGGGGGTAGGGTTGCCAGGTGTTCAGTTTTGTACCGAACAGTCTAGTATTTGAGGGTTCTGTCTGGGAAACAAATTGAGAAAATACCGGACATATAAAATGTCCAGTATTTTCTAATTAGGTAAGTTTTATTATTATTAGGTATATCAGTCCGTAGCTGTGAACTGCCTGGCTGGTAGATGTGCTCACACTTTGTGAGTGTGTCTACCAGCCAGGCAGTTTGCAACTACTTGAGGGAGGGTATGGGGGGAGGGCAAAATGGAATCCCCGGGGCCGGACTCATTCGTGTGCCTGGGTCTGCATGTGCCCTGGTCAGTCCAGCTTCCTGCTGGCTGATTCGCTCCCCCCCTTAGCTTCTCCTCCCAATCTTCCCCCGTCCAGCCCTTCTTCTGGAGGCCGGTTCCCCCCCACCGATCTCCCCTGGCCAGCCCTGCTCCCCCCCCTCCCAGCCGGCCGAGTCTCCCCCGCTTCTCCTCCTGATCTCCCTGGCCAGCCCCGCTGCCCTGTTCAGCCCTGCTTCTGGAGGCTGGTTCTCCCGTCCTCCTCCCAATCTCCCCGTCCAGCCTCCCGCCCCGTCCCAGCCCTGCTTCCACAGGCCCCCACCACCCCATCTCTGCCGGACAGCCTTGCTGCCCCCAACCCTACTTCCCAGTGGCCAGTATTCCCACAACACACACACACACCTCCTCCCAGCCCGCCCCACCCCGCTCCCCTCCCGGCAGCCACGCTGAGGCCTGGTATTTTTTTCCTGCGGCCCAGTACCGGGCCGCAGCCCATGGTTTGGGAAACGCTGTCTAGATGGTACTAGCTCCTGCCATGAGGGCAGGGAACTGGACTCGATTACCTCTCAAGGTCCCTTCCAGTTCTAGGCTACATCTATACTGCAGCCTTCTTCCACAAAAGCTTATGCAAATGAAACATGGAGTAGAATATCTCTGCGCTTCATTTGCATAATTAATTAGCAGCCGTTTTTGCACAAGACGCTTTAGCGCAAAAAGGAGCTTCATTTGCATAAGCTTTTGCGGAAGAAGGCTCCACGCTTCATTTGCATAAGCTTTTGCGGAAGAAGGCTGCAGTATAGACATAGCCCTAGTGTTCTATGATTCTACAGCACTGAGGTCTGAGTATTGCTAGGCTAGCTCAGTGAGATCTAGCATGAGAATCACATCCCCAGCTTGAAGTGTAGACATACCCCTAACTAAGGGCAGTGGTAGTTTCTCTATTCTGGATTGTAGTTATACAAAGGTCCCT
The DNA here is from genome assembly GCA_019425775.1 of Rafetus swinhoei. Lineage (NCBI taxonomy): Eukaryota > Metazoa > Chordata > Testudines > Trionychidae > Rafetus > Rafetus swinhoei. The sequence continues at coordinate 9,344,703 of CM033438.1, forward strand.
GCATCTCATCAGTTTCTTACTAAAAATATACACCCGTTTTATTCCAGACCCTGCAAGTGTTGTAACAATTGAATCATCCTGAGAAGTTGAAAAATGGGATTTAAAAACATAGGTGCACATATGTATAACTCCCCAAAATCTTTTTCAAATGTCATCAAAGGTTTCCTAATCCTTTGACCAGCACAAATACATGGATAGTCTGTGGTCACATATTTTCTAACTGCCTTATTCTAATTTTATGTCTGTGTGACTTCTGGTTCAGGGGTGTAAAACTGGAGTAACAGTGGTGAATCAGACCCCCCATCTCTTGGATTTGCCCTAGTAAAATGAACAAATATTAAGACACACATTCTGTGCTCCAGAACACTTCCTAGTCAAGGATCTCAACGTGTTTAACCCAGATAGTCATCAGTTTTGCACCAACACACCTGAGATGAAGATAGATAAGCAAAGGCCTGAAGAGCTATGTTTCTTGCCCAAGGTCATATAGTAAATCAGTTGCAGAGCCAAACAGAGAACCGAGGAGTCTGGACACACAGGGCGAAATTTTCCACTGTTGTAAACTGGTGCAGCTCCCATGGACCTGCATCAGTTCACACATGGAGAATTTTGCCCCCCCTCCCACTCCCGCCCCCCCCATCTCCTGCTCGCATGTCTAGCTACTCCACTTGTTCAGAAAGTTTGCACAGTCATGCCCAAGAGACGTGCCTCAGTTGGCCAGAATGAATCCTGGTCTGAACATGTCCCAGATTCAGGGGTGTTTGCATGAGGCCAACCTCCTATCTTGACAAAAGCTGGAGGGTATTAGGTTCCTGCATCTGCCATGCCAGAAACTCCCTACTCTGCATTGAACCTTTTGCCCAGCCACTGTGCCAACACTAGCAGAAGACGCTCCATCTCAGCTTCTCTGAGCCACTCTGTTTTGCTGATGGGTATTTCTTTTCACGCTGGGGAATCACGTTGAATGGGCCCTCTCTCTCTCCTGAGGAAATATTGATCCAGAGTTTTAATAGCTTTCCATTAACAAGCAACAATGAGAGTCATTGGGGATTATTATTTGATCTGATAAGAAAGGGAACATTCAGCTACAGAGCTTCAAACTTTTTTCCCCTCCCCCCTTCTGTCTACTTTAAAAAGGTGAGAGCATTTTCCTCTCTTTTCACTCCATGAGAGGACAGATTTTCAATTTGTTAACTTTCTTTATGACTCTGGCTCCATGAAAGGGAGTAGGAGGCAGGGCCAGAGGGATAGGGGATTAAATATTTTGGTTTATTTCAGAAAGCCTTTCTAAAGGGGAAAACTGCATTACCAAGGAGACAGGGCTCAATTGTAGGCCCTTGCAACACACGAATCCTGAGCCCCTTTTCAATGTGAATCAAAGGGCCATTAGGCATGCTTGTCAGGCAGGGGCATTTTGCTTTAACCGAGTATGTGTCACCCAGACCCATGACATGGGCAAACAAACGAGGCTCATCTCTCCAGAGGCTCCTTGGTTCCCTCAAGGGACACACCTGGGCCTCTTTTGCCAGACTCTGGAGCATCTACATCACGGGCGCAATTTGCCATTTTAGCCCAGTGCAAGTTAAGAACCTAGTGGTGGAGAGACACTGTTAAATGACCCAATAATAAAACAAAAAAAGAGGAAGAGCTGCCTTTTTTGATCTGCCCTCCCTCAAGGACAACCATGCTTGTTGTGCTAGGAGATGGTGCAGCTTAGGGCACGTCCACACTGCAATAAAACAACTGTGGCTGGCCCAGGTGAGCTGACTTGAGCTTGAGCTATTGGGCCATAAAACTGTGGTGTAGACATCATTGGAGCCCAGCTTTAGGCCCCCACAAGGGGTCTGGTGGGGAAATAAACAAGAAGTCTCAAGGCTGCTTGTAAATGCTTTTCCACTGTGTGACACTGTTCCACAGTGTATGGCCCTAGAAAAATAGCACAGGGCGGAAGAGATCTGATCACAGTCTGAGTTGTCATTGTAGGTTTAATACATGCCTGGGAAACAATGAAGCCAGGCTCAGTCTCATCCCTTGCTAACACCAAGGCACTGGCAAATCTTCTGGCTGTCCCACTTTCGAAGTGATGTTAACTGCATTAGAGGGGAATGGGATTCACAGAGTAGACCGTAGCATAGCCAGAAAAGCCCACTTGAGAGGCCCACAATTTCGGGTGGGTGGCAATGATGGGGTGGGGGTTAAGTCCCGGCCCCTCAACCCCACTCCTCAGCTGCAGCATCGGGCAGAGCAGGGAAAGCTCCAGCGCTTCGACTTGGCTCCTCGGCCGGAGTGCTAGGCGGGCTGGCAGAGCAGGACAAGCTCTGAGGCATGAGAAGAGCCCTGGAGCACTGTGGGGGTGTGCTTGGATGCAAACTTGGTGGACCACGGCCCACTCAGGCCCCCTGTGACCACGCCCCTGACCTCCAGGGGCCTGCTACATAGCCATTTCCCCTCCTAGCCTGTGTCTATGTTCACTGTAGCTGAGGAACTGGGACTATGCTTTATGTCCAGCATCTAGTACAATGGGGCTGATCTCACTTTTGGGGCTTTTATATATGATAGTGATGCAGATTAGTAATAAGCTAAGGAAAAATACAGTGATTAGATATACCAACACAGATGGTTGAATAAATATTCCCTAACCAGCAATATCTTTAGTTATAGATAATGGATTTTCAGAACAGTATGTTTTAGAAATATCTGTCCCTGTTTCACAATCTCCATGACAGCAAATAGGATGAATATCCTCTTGGGGGACAATGCTCCTATATGGATACTTCCTAGGTATGTGTTCAAATGGATATTGAAGACGAGGACACAGGGAAAGCAAACCTCAATGGAATGCATGGAAAAACAGATACTTTTAAAAGAAGTCTTTAGCAGCATTCTTTTCCTTTTAAAGAAACTGGCAGATTTACCAGGAATCAGATGGCATAGCTGACAGCTTCTCATTTGATTTTTAATTATTCTATTTTAAACTTAACTTATGGCACTTTATCTTTTTTGTGGATATTTACTCTTTGTAATTAGATGGGGGTAATTAGAATCTGCAATACTGCAGTTTCTCTTTAGATCTTTCAAAGTATTGCTTAATAAAATGTGAAATTAACTCATGAAACCCTCATAGATTCCATTCTGAAGGGAAACATGGTCAGCAACTAGAGACCAAGCAACATACTGATAAGATAGGGTTGTCTGGTTTGGTTTTATGTACTTGGATGACCAGGCCCAGAAGTTAATAGGATACCTTACATGAGCAGTACTTTGGGCTGATAGTTTGGACATCATAGCAAAATCCTTGGACTTAGACAGTCCTGGAAACATTAAGAATTAGACTGTAAAATTTTAATGTCCAGACTATTTTATAATAATCCACTGATACTGGATACTGAAATCGATAGGACCCACATGATTAGAGTTACAAGACAATGGTCCTGCAAATAGGAGTGGCACATTCATAGCAGTTTTAAAAGAATGAGGTTTTTAAAATATATGATTTGAAGTTTAGCCTCATATCTAGGTCTCCAATTCAGAAACCCACTTAAGCACATGCTTAAATACCAGTGACAGCCTTGGATGCAAAAACGTGTTTCTAAGTTCAGCTTGTGCATCAGCATTTTTCTGGAGTAAGCATGTATTCCTGGAATAAGAATGCATTTCTGAAATGGGGCCTATATAGATAAAATAACAGCTCTCAGAATGGCTAGGAGATTAACTAGATTAAACCAGCTTTGTGAACAGTTGTAGATGTTTCCTAGCCAAAAGAAAACAATTACTGTGACTAGGTCTCCCTGAAAAGAGATGAATCTGCACATAGTGGATCCTGAATGGTCAGTATATTTTTTTCTTATCCTAACTCAGCTGCCCTGGGAGATTCCAAAAGGATTTACCCCTGTGCTGCAATGTGTCACATATCTGTGGTATTAGCAATGAACAAGCAGAGAAAGATCTTCATAGCTCACACACAAAGGCCAACATTACATGCCAAAAGGGTTTTGTCTGGCTGATACCAGCCTGGTCCCAGCTTGCATTTCTCTACCATTGGAATCACACCATTCTAGGAACCCACTAGGCAGTGCAGCCAAATACTCCTTCTTCTGCCAGGGTTCTACCGTGGCAATAATAGTCAACCTGGGGTGCCCTTTTCAGGGTTCATTAAGGCCTTGAGTGATATCCCAACATCAGTACAGCAGTTGACCCAGTAATAAAATGGCAACTGAGAACGTAACTGAAAACATATGAATTACTGGGGCCAATGGATCCTGACCCCGTCATGTGACAGAGGAAGTAACCATAGTAACCCACCCCATGTCAGATGATTGTTGTTATAAATATTATAAAAGCACCAGCCATGACTGTTCTAGGCACTATACAAGCACACACTAGCAGGCTGTCCCCCATGTCCTGGCAGTTTACAATCTACACAAATTTTATCTCTTACTAGCACTCCAGCTGGCCATATTGTATTATAAAGCATGAGAAGTGGAGTTTGAATCCATCACTCCATGTCAGGCTCAATGTCTAGTTGGCAGCTGGTATCAAGCAAAGTGTCCCTGGGGTTCAGCGCTGGGGCCAGTTTTGTTCAACATCTTCATTAATGATTTGGATGATGGGTAGGTTTGCACCCTCAGCCAGTTAGTGAATGACACTAAGATGGGAGGAGAGTTTGATAAGTTGGAGGGTAGGAATTGGGTCCAAAGTGACTGAAACAAATTGGAGGATTGGGCCAAAAGAAATCTGATGAGGTTCAACAAGGACAAGTGCAGAGTCCTGCCTTTAGCACAGAAGAATCCCAAGCACTGCTACAGGCTGCAAACCAACTGGCTAAGCAGCAGTTGTGCAGAAAAGGACCTGGGGATTAAGACCAGAAGCTGGATAGATAGCCAAGAATACTGACAGCACAAGGGCTGCATTAGAAGGAGCATTGCCAGCAGATTGAGGGAAGTGATTATTTCCTTTCTATTAGGCACTGGTGAAGTCACATCTGGAGTGTTGTGTCCAGTTTTGGATTCTTCACTACGAAAAAGATGTGAACAAATTGGAGACAGACTAGTGGAGGGCAACAAAAATTATTTGGGGGAAACTGGGTTTAGTCTTCAAAAGAGAAAGGGAAGGGGAATTTGATAGTAGCCTTCAGCTACCTGAAGGGGGGTTCCAGAGAGGATGGAGAGAGGCTCTTCTCAGTGGTGACAGATGACAGAACGAGGAGCAATGGTCTCAAGTTGAGGGGAGAGGGGTCTAGGTTGGATATTAGGAGTTACCTGGGGAGGTGGTGGAATCTCCATCCCTAGAGGTTTTTAAGTCCAGGCTTGACAAAGCCCTGGCTAGGACGATTTAATTGGGATTGGTCCTGCTTTGGGCAGGGGATTGGACTCGATGACTCCTGATGTCTCTTCCAGTCCTAGGATTCTATGACTAAGAAACTGCAGATGAGAAATGACAAACAAGCCCGGGAGGGGCTTTCCCACTAAACGGCCATCCCAAGTGCTCTGCTGAGCCCTGTGCATGTCTGAACAGGACTGTGAGACTATTCACACCATGCAGAGCCTCCCAACAATGCTCAGCTTCAATATCCCTCACTATGGAGCCCCAGAGGCTTGATTGAAGGAACTGCTCGGACACTTGGGTATATTGATGGTAGCAGCAAACTAAGGTGAGTAGTTTTGCTCTGATGTTTTAGTTTGAGGAAATTGCTCTAGTGGAAAATAATTGGGATTCCTGACTGTTACTGTTGTTCCTGGTGACAGGTGACAGCGGCTCTTAGGCTGTCAAAAGGTGAGTGCTACCCTAAAAGCATCTTAGGAAAAAGAGCAGAGAAAGCTGGTCTGGGTGCCAGGCAGTACGTCCTGTTCCTGGCTCTTGCACTAATGAAGTGGGTGCCTCTGAGTAACTCACTACATCTCTCCAGCCCTACTTGGACTAGGAACATTGTTCACTGCTAGCCATGCAGCAGATTTTCACAGTGATTACCCAGAGTGCTTGTTCCAGGCTATACTCGCTGCAGTAAGAGTCCTAGGGTTTAGAAGCTCCCTATTCCCCAGCTTCTACACACTGCCTTACCCAGAGGGCTGTTGTGAGAGTCAATTCAACACTTGCTTTGGGATTCGTAAATGACGGGTGCCATGGAAATGCAAAGTATTATTTAAAAAAAAATCTGTGAATAGAAGCTCCCCTGGTTTTTATTTATCAACATGCTCTCTCAAAGATACAGAACTACTTAATCAATGCCTTATGTTTGGCTGACTGGGGTGGAAACTGTCCACCCAATTTTGCACTGAAAATGACAAGAGCTCAAGGATAATTGAAGCTCCACCCATTCTTACCTACCTGCAGAGCGTGGGTGGGTGAGTCAGCACACAGAAAGTGTCATTTTGATGCACGATACTCCAATTTGAGACTCCATCATGACCCCTGGAGCATTCAGGGGGTAGCCGAGTTAGTTTGTTACAGAAAAAAACAACAAATGGTCTGGTATCACTTTATAGACTAACAAAACATGTAGATGGTATCATGAGCTTTTGTGGGCATAGCCCACTTCTTCAGATGACCGGACTCATGCCTCACTGGGGGTATGTCTACACTACAGAGTTTTGTTGGAAAACAGACATTTTTCTGACAAAACTTGAGTTACGGCCACACGGCAATCACGTTCTTTCAAAAGAAAATCGAAAGAAGAGAGGGGTTTTTCCAGCAGCGGTACTCCTCCTTCTATGAGGAAGAACGCCTTTCCAAAAGAGCTCTTTGGGGAAAAGGCATGTGTGGATGGGGAGGAGGGTTTTCTTTTGAAAGAAGAGGCCTCCAGGAAATAGCACAAGTGCCCTGGTGGACACTCCGTCCAAAGTAATCACAACTCTACAGTTCCTATCTCCTGCCAGCTCTTAAAGCTGCAGGCACCCTGGACAAGCCTTGTGGCAGGAAGACGGCCTGGGAGCAGCACTTGACCATGCAGCTCTCCCTGCCACGGGCCTGCTCACCCATGGCGGAGCCACAAGCCCCCCGAGACTTCCCTGGCCATTGCAGGGAGCAGCCCCAGGGGTCCCAGGACCTACCCAGGGGGACCAAGAGGTGGGCACCCTCCTGGTCCAGAGCAGAGATCCTGTCCCTCCGCGAGCTGTGGGGCGAGGAGGAGACATTGCAGGATCTCCGCTCCAAGCACAGCAATGCGGACATCTTTGAGTGCATGGCCCAGTCCCTGGCAGAGCACGGACACCCACCCCGGACCTTAGAACAGGTCTGGAGTAAGGTGAAAGAGGTCGGTCAGGGATACATCAGGGCCAGAGAGCGCAGCTCACACTCAGGGGCAGGACCCCAAACCTGTTCCTACTACCAGGAGCTGCACCAGATCCTGGGGTGTGGGGAAGCCATTTCCCCACCTGTCGTGGTGGACTCCAGCCTAAAGATGACCTCTGTCATCACCAGCTGGAGGTCATGGCAGAGGAGGAGGCAGACCAGGGACAGCAGGAGAAGGAGCAGGAGGATGCGGCCGACACTGTCACCCTGTCCCTGGAGCAGGTTCCTGTCAGCCAGGACATCTCCCAGACCTCGTCTGATGCTGGGAAGGGATCTTCAGGTGTGTGCTCTGAGTTTGTCACACAACAGGGTGGGGGAGGCAGATGCACAGCGGTCGGGGTGCAAGCATTGCTCAGGTTGCTCAGGCTGGACATTGTGCTGCAGTCCATGTACGTGAAACCACATGCAGCGTTTGTGTATGCCATGTGGACTCAACAGGCAGCCCCTGAGCATGCCCGGGATCCTGCTCCCAGGCTCAGGGGAGGCCACACACATCCAGCCCTGGGGGGGAGCCTCCCAGCACCTGCCATGGATGGAAGCAGGTTAGCCACAAGGGTGGAGGCACGACCCCAGACACATCGAGAGTGCCGCACACAGCATGCGGGCATGCCTGCACGTGCGTGGACCCCTTGGAGGGCCAGGCTGCTCTCAGCTCCTCTGCCGCCCATGGGATCCCACTGTGGCCCAGCACTTCCCTTGTCTGTGGGCTGGGGGGGAGGAAGAAGCAGGCAGCATAGTCCCCTGGGCACCTTGGGGCCTCTGTGAAGCAGGGCCTGCTGTTCAGGCCTAGCTCCCGGGACATTCCCCCTCCTCTGGCCCGAGGACTATTGGTTGCTACTCACAGAGGAGGGCACGGCCTCAGGGACATGGATGACTGACCGCCTCTCCCTCTTTGTGTTCTCCACAGCTAGACCAGTTGGCACTAAGGGGCAAGCCACGCCATCCGAGACAGCCATCAGAGCCCAGGGGATGTGAAAGCATGCCAGGGTCCAGGAAGATCTCAGGTGGCATCACGTCAGCGTCCTGCGTGACATGCAGCAGACCCTGGCGCAAAAGATCCACGAGGACACAAAGTGTTGGAACTGTGCATGGGACCAGCTCATGCAGCAGTGCGATAGCATGGGTGCTAGCATGTGCGACATGATGGCACACCTGCCTGCTGTTGCTGCTCTTGCCTACCACCCTCCTGGCCCCCTGCTCAGCCTATTCCCCCTTTGCCTGCCCCCCAAGCAATGCTTCTGCTCCTTCCCCAAGTGATCCCCATGCCCCCTCCCCAAGTGAGCCCCTGCCATCCCCGACCCCACTCCAGCCCCCCTTTCTTGCCTCGCCATGTTCCCCAGACCCACCCAATCTCAAGTCCAACAAGGTCTCCGCACCCAAGGTGGCACATGCAGCCACCCCATGCCACGCTGAGACCCCCCTCCCCTTCCAGGTTATGAGCCCTCCTCCCCCTCCCCCTCCCCAGCTGTTTTTACTGAAAGATCAATACTGAGTTCGTTTTGTTCAAAACCAAACCTTTATTGAGAGGTCAGGGAAGGGGTGAAGGGAGGGGTTGTGGTGGGGAAGGGATAGGACAGCAAGCCAGAGTCCCTTACTGGGGAGACTCTGGGGAGAGTTACTGGGGTCCTTCAGGGAACCTCTCCCTCAGGGCCTCCCGGATGTGCACCCCGGCTTGATGAGCCTGGTGGATGGCAGCTGTCCACGGCTGCTCAAAGGGTCACCCCTCACTGCCGCCGTCTGCCCCCCACCCTAGGAGGAAGGCCTCCCCCATCCTCTCCACAATGTTGTGGAGGACACAACAGGCCGTGACCACCTTGGGGATATTGTGTATCAGGAGGCACCTCAACCACGGCTTGAGGCGGCCGAAGGCACACTCCACCTGAACCCTGGCCCAGTTCACACAGGCATTAAATTGGTCCCTGCTGGGGTTCAGGTGGTCCATGGACAGCTTCATTAACCACAGCATTGGGGGTAGGCTGCATCCCCGGCGATGCACAGTGGCATCTGCACGTCCCCAATGGCAAAGTCACAGAGGGGGGAAAATGTGCCTGCCTCCAGCTTCCCATACAGGCTGGAGTCCCAAAAGACGCGGGCATCATGCGCCCTGCCCGACCACCCAACAAAAATGTCCATGAAGTCTCCATGGTGGTTGACCAGGGCCTGCAGCACCATGGAGAAGTAGCTCTTCCTATTAATATACTGGGCCCCTTGATGCTCAGGTGTGTGGATTGGTATGTGGGTCCCATTGATCGCTCCTGTGCAGTTTGGGAACCCCAGGGCAGCAAATCCAGCTACGATCGGGTCCAGATCTCCCAGACGTATAACCCTCTACAGCAGGATCGAGTCGATGGCCCTCACAACCTGCAGAAGCAGACAAACAAACACACCAAACATAGAATGAAAGAGGGAGTGCCTGAGACCTTGGGGGGGTGCCCGTCCTCCTCCTATGCCCTCTGCCCCAAACACCCCAGGAACCACCCCCATGAGGGTCATAGGGCTGTGTGAGGGCAGGATGGCACAACCCCCCAGGGATGGGGCTTCCTCCCACCCCCACTCCATCTCCCACAGCCCCCAACCTCCCTTTCCTGAGGGTCCCCCTTTTCCAGGATCCTCCCTCTCCCCGGCAGGGACTGCAGCCCCAGAGTGCCTTACCTCCATGAGGAGGGCCCCGACAGTGGACTTTCCCATGCCAAACTGGTTGTAACTGTTGGGGGTAGTGAGCTTCCAGAGGGTGATTACGACTCACTTCTCCAGGGGGGTGGCAGGCCGCAAGTGGGTGTCGCATCGTTGGAGGGTGGGGACGAGCCAGGTACATAGCTCCAAAAAAGTGGCCTTCCACATGTGGAAGTTTTGGACCCACTGCTGGTGGTCCCATTACTACATCGCCAGTCGGTCCCACCCATCTGAACTGGTGTCCAGCCTCCAGAAATGCCTCTCCACTGTGGGGTGTGGTTGCAAGAGTGTAGCTCCAGCACCCAGAGAGAGGGTCCCAAGAATGAGCTCGGGGTCGAGCTTGTGCAGGACCAGGAAGGCAGCTGGCACAAAGTGCTGCAGAAACTGCAGCATGGCCATGTGGGGCCATTGCATGCCCAGGGGCAGCTCTGGCTCCATGGCATAAAGGAAAAAGCTGGGGCATCCAAAAAAGCAGGGCAAGCATAGCAGGCACTGTGAGAGCTTTGCTGACCCTCAAAAAAGTAGGCAAGCACACAGCAGAAGCAGAGAAATGGCTGTCCGGAGGGAGCGGAGGTCCCTTTAAGCGTGTGTCTTAGCTAGGCTCTGGCACCAGCACTCAGAAGCCACTGGTGACCTAAAGCCCTGCCTGAAGTGGTTCTGGGTGGTCTTTTATGCGAGAGAGCATCCAATCAGTTTGAACACTCTCTTTCAAAAAAGCAGATGGCTTTTTCGATCCACTTGGGCAGTGTGGGCGTTCTCTTTTGGAAGAAGTTTTTCTGGAAGATCTCTTCTGGAAAAGCTTCTTCCGAAAGAAGCCTGCAGTCTAGACGTAGCCTGGGAGATGAGCTGTTTCAGAAATCTTGCCACAATTGTGGGTGCTAAGCACTTGAAAAACTAGCCCTGACATCTCTGGGGGAAAAACTTGACGCCCATCTCTATAATGGGACAAACGAACACTCTGCAGTGTCACCAGTTCACACAAATTGATCCTGATCCCCACAAGATTTGGTGTTTTTCCTGAAGGCCCAGCTGCTGGACTCAAGGAATTGTATTGGAATCCCTGTTTTCTTTGTTTAAAAAAATAAGTTTCATGTTGAGAAAATTTGAAAATGTGAAGCGGATGAATCTCAAAGGCCCAGAAATCAGAAGGCAAATAGAATGAACCCAAAATATTTTCAAACTTGATCTGATGTATTGTGAACATAGAGCCTGTCTCTGCTGGTCACCATTTCTGCTATTTCTCATCTGCAGTCACAAGGGCTGGTGAGTTTCACTTCCTGGTTCTGACCTGTTTGGTTTCCAGCACAGTAGTGCAATGTTTACACTTTTTTTATTTAACAAATCTCTTGAAATTGCAATAACAAGAGAGTTGTGAGCAAGACACGAGAAGTCATTCTTCCGCTCTACTCTGCTCTGATTAGGCCTCAGTGGAAGTACTGTGTCCAGTTCTGGGCACCACATTTCAAAAAAGATGTGGAGAAATTGGAGAAGGTCCAGAGAAGAGCAACAAGAATGATGAAAGGTCTAGAGAACATGACCTATGTAGACCTTTGTAGGAAAACTGAAAGAATTGGGTTTGTTTAGTTTGGAAAGGAGAAGACTGAGAGGGGACATGATAGCGATTTTCAGGTACCTAAAAGGAGGAGGGAGAAAAATTGTTCTCCTTGGTCTCTGAGGATAGGACAAGAAGCAATGGGCTTAAACTGCAGCAAGGGGGGTTTAGATTGGACATTGGGAAAAAAATTCCTGTCAGGGTGGTGAAACACTGGAATAAGTTGCCTAGGGAGATTGTGGAATCTCCATCTCTGGAGATATTTAAGAGCAGGTTAGATACACATCTATCAGGGATGGTCTGGACAGTACTGGGTCCTGCCGTGAAGACTCAATGACTCGATGACCTCTCGAGGTCCCTTCCAGTTCTAGTGTTCTATGATTCTTTCATTGAATTCTGTGAAAACATTTATCTCCATAACAGGTTTCATGCTCAGCTATTTGCTCTAAAACTGCGAGTGTCTCTGGCATCTGTGGCTCCCCTCACACTACCCTTTCCTGGATGTCTTGGTGCTTCTTTGCCCTTCATGGAGAAAATTACCCAAGGAGGCTTTGACCAGCAGCAGTTCATGGTGGCCAGGTCACTTTGAATAGCTCTAGTGCAGACGAGTGGATCACCAGAGAAACTTCCTCAGCAGTTCTTGAGCCTCTCAAGTTATTGCTGAGTTTCTTGCAGGTCAGGCAAGTTGGCTATTACAGCAGATTGCCAAATTTATAGCAGCCTGTGATGTTAGCCCAGGACACATCTACACTGCAGGGCAAAAGTTGAATTAAGATATGTAACTTCAGCTATGTCAGTTGCGTAGCTGAAATCAAAATAGCTTAATTCAGCTTTTGGCACTGTCTACACAGCAGGAAGTAGAAGGAAGAACACTTTTCCTTTGACTTCCCTTACTCCTCGTCAAATGAAGGTTACAGGAGTCAGAGTAAGATGTCTGCCATCTCAAAATTATTTTGAAATAACAGCTTGCTGTGTAGATGCACGTTGTTATTTTGAAATAATGTCAGTTATTTTGAAATAAAGCTGCTGTGTAAACGTAACCCCAGAGAGGGTAACGGGAAAGCGGTTTCCCTGGTTTCCCTGGACAGCAGCTAGCCAGCTGATTCTTATCAGTGGATGTGATATACCTTGACTTTAACAAAGCTTTTGATACGGTCTCCCACAATATTCTTGCCAGCAAGTTAAGGGCATATGGATTGGGTAAATGGACTGTAAGATGGATAGAAAGCTGGCTAGTCTGTCAGGCCCAGCGGGTAGTGATCAACGGCTCGATGTCAGGTTGGCAGTCAGTTTCTAGCGGAGTGCCCCAAGGATCGGTTCTAGGACTGGTTTTGTTCAACATCTTTATTAATGACCTGGATGAGGGGTGGATTGCATCCTCAGCAAGTTTGCAGACAACACTAAGCTTGGAGGAGAAGTAGATACACTGGAGGGCACGGAGAGGATCCAGAGAGACCTAGACAGATTAGAGGGTTGCCCCTAAAGAAATCTGATGAGGTTCAACAAGGACAATTGCAAAGTCCTGCACTTGGGATGGAAGAATGGCTTGGGATGGAAGAATGGTCCCAAGCAATGTTACAAGCTGGGGACTGAATGGCTAAGTAGCAGTTCTGCAGAAAAGGACCTGGGGATTATAGTGGATGAGAAGCTGGATATGAGTCAACAGTGTGCCCTTGTAGCCAAGAAGGCTAATGGCATATTAAGTTGCATTAGGAGGAGCATTGCAGCAGATCCAGAGAAGTGATTATTCCCTTTTATTCGGCTCTGGTGAGGCCACATCTGGAGTATTGTGTCCAGGTCTGGGCCCCCCACTATAGAAAGGATGTGGAAGCATTGGAGAGGGTCCAGTGGAGGGTGACCAAAATGATTAGGGGTCTGGAGCACATGACCTATGAGTATGGTGACCATATGCCTCATAAAATCCGGAACAGTCACGAATTTTAATCTCTTCTCCTGGTGTCCCTATAAATACTGAAAATGTCCCAGAATCAGCTGCTGCAGCCTAAACTGGCTGTGTGCTAATGTTTCCCCTCCCCCTCCAGGAGGTCAGGGCTGGGCAGGGACTGGGAGCTCAGCTGGGTTGTGGGAGGCGGGAGATTCTGGGAACCAGGTGCTGGGATGTAGGCAGTGGGGGGAGGTGCTGGGCAGTGGAGCTCAGCTGGGCTGTGGGCGGGGGGAAGGTGCCATGCAGGGAGCTCAGCTGGGCTATGGGCAGGGGGGAGGGAGGGAAGAGGGAGGTGCCGGGCAGTGGAGCTCAGCTGGGCTGCTAGAGGGGGGAGATGCCAGGTGGGGAACTCAGCTTGGCTGCTGGAGGGGGGGGGGAGGTGCCGGGCGAGGAACTCACCTGGGCTGCGGGCGGGGCTGGGGAGGTGCCGGGTGTTGCAGCTCAGCTGGGCTGTGGGAGGAGTCAGGCAGGGAACCATTGTGGGGCTCAACTGGGCTGAGAGGGATGGGGAGAGGCAGGAAACAGGGCAGCTCAGCTGGGCTAAGGGGTGTGTGCAGGGAACTGGTGCTGTGCTCTGCTGGGTTGTGCGGGGTGGCCTTTGAGGGAGGCGCAGGGAACCAGAGGGGGTGGGTAGCTCAGCTGGGTTACAGGGGAGGGAGGTGCAAAGAAGCCCAGTGGGGAGGGGATGGCAGCAGGAGGCCTGAAATGACCTCCCCTGGTCCAAAAATTCCCTCAACTGGGACCAGTCAGGTCCAGAGGGTGCCAGACCAAGGAGGTCCAACCCCTACCCAAGTCTGCTCCTTGCACCCTCCCTCCTAGTCAGACATCCTACCCCCATCCACTCCTGCTCTCTCCCCATGGCCAGACACCCTACTCCCACCCAGACCTCGCAACCTCTCCCTCATCTGACCCCCCCATCCCAGATCCTGCACCCCATCCATATCCCACTCATTGGCAGCCCTCTCACACACACTGAACCCCTTATTTTTGTCCGCACCTTAGAACCTAAGGGGGTCCATAACATTCCTCAGAAAAGCAAAACTAGCCTATGGGAAGCACTGAACCTCAGTCCTCCCTGTCCCTTTCCCTCATCCCGTGGAGCGCCAGAGGAGTGATGTGTCTCAGTTGGGGCCACCTCAGTGAGGGTTGGTGTTTTGGGAGGTGGCTTTTTGTTTCTCACTTGTACGGTGCCCATCTGATTTTTCTGTGGGTCAGTGGCTCCTGACCCAAAAAAGGTTGCCTACCCCTGCCATAAATAAAGAAAACATTGAAACCTTTTGTATTGGACATAAATTAATATTTTACTTTATTTAAAATAAAGTTTGATAAACTAACATGAGAAAGTTAAAACATTTAATCTGTTTAATAATTGAAATTAAACCACTTTCCCTAGCTGCAGCACTAGCAAAATGGCTTGGGCACAATTGTATAATTAAAGGTGAGTTTCCATTAGCAAATGGTTGTCCGCAGAAAGGTTTATACATGGTCCACGGGCCAAAAACTTTGAGAACCACTGAAATAGAGGCACCCCCGGCCTCTCCCCCTGAGAGGCCGTTGTAGGCTACCTGCTGCTCCACAAGAGCCCACAGAGAGATCAGGTCTGTTACCATGGTGGTGAAATCACCATGTTGCTCCAGTGTGGACAATGGACAGACTCTTTGTGCGTCTTCCTCATCCAAACAGTTGATTTAAACAGTGTGATAAGATGCCACGTGAAAACACTTGGTGCATCCACAGAGAGGCAGGATGTATGGTGTCTCTCCAGAGAGAGGTGTCATGATTCGTGTCTCTGGGTGAATAAGACCCTTTATGAACTCTCTGAAGAGATGAGATGTTTTGACTTCGAGTTTCAAGGGATTTGTTCTTCTGTCTTTGGCCTGCACATTGCTTTGACCTGAATGGAGTTAGCTGTGATGACGCATTTCTGAGTTATTCTGACAGAAAGTGAAACCTGTGCTGAAGACCCCACATTCAGTGAGAGAAAGCACTGCTGTCAGAAGTAAATTCAAAGTCTCTCCAATTTTCTTCAAAGACCGCCTCTACCAGGCCATGGGGCTTTTACTGATTGGTCCCTTATATGTTTGAAGGCTGACTAAATGTTATCTGGATCTTTTTGGGTCATATCAACAGATTGCTTTGGGCTCAATCCTAGCTTAAAATTTAAATTGGATCAGGCCCTTTATAAGCAGTTTGGGAAGTGGTCTCATATGGCAATTATTATTTGGTATTATTTATATAATATACACATTGCCATCATGGTATTAACATATACATTTCTCAGTAGCGTTACATATAAAATAGCCCAGCCCTATTGACCTCCCTGGGCAATGTAAGCAGTGGTGGTGAGGATTAGTGACATGGTCTTCTCCACCCTGTAGTTCTCATGGTTAGTTCAGTATTGTCATTCTGGCTTGTGAAAACAGAGTACACTTAATTTTGAAGTAACTTCAAAAAATGCAGTTGCAGTCCATCTCCTTAGGGATGTAAATTCCCATTAATCAGTTAACCGGTTATTGTTAGGTCACACCAGGGCTGCCTCCGGCTACCAGCCCTCTCTGGACCAGCCCCTGTCTA
Source organism: Rafetus swinhoei (assembly GCA_019425775.1). Taxonomy (NCBI): domain Eukaryota; kingdom Metazoa; phylum Chordata; order Testudines; family Trionychidae; genus Rafetus; species Rafetus swinhoei. The sequence goes on from CM033438.1 coordinate 9,360,734, forward strand.
TAGCAAGCTGGACTCCCCACAGAGAGAGGCTGCACTTGACACTGGTGCAGTCCCTGCCAGCTGGAACTCCAGGTTCCCTAGAGACAGGGGCTGCTCCAGACAAAAGCAACCTCTGTCTGCAGCAGGCCCTCTGTGGGGGTGGAGCAGCCCCCTGCCCACAGCAGGTGGGACGCTGCTCCAGCCCCCTCTGATTACTTGTTAATTTGAACTGGTAAGCATCATCCATTAAGAGGACTATTACAGTTGTCCCATAAAGTTGTGGGATAGTTCTGGATGACTCCCAGGGCCTTAGTCAAATGGGGCAGCATCTACATTACAAAATAATACCTCTCGGATCCTGGATCTCATCTTGAATTGAGATTAGACCCCTAGTACTACAGTGTCCTGATACCCTAGATCTGGGGCCAGGGTTAATTTAATTGCAGTATAGTTGCATGGGGGCTCCTATAGTTCTGAAACCCATCCCTATTGGTAGAGGATAGTGGGAGGAGTTATTAGAGGGGTCACATGACACCACTTACTTCCAGTCACATGTACTTCTTGACCCCGGAAGTACTATCCCCAAGGGGAGGGGCTTCCTGTGACAGGTGGGTGGGGCCTAAGGGGTCGGGGGCATGGCTAGTGGTGTTAGGGGGCATGGCTAAGGTGTCCCTATTTTGGGGTCCGAAAATATGGTCACCATACTTATGAGGAGAGACTGAGGGAGTTGGGTTTGTTTAGTCTGCAGAAGAAAAGAGTAAGGGGGGATCTGATAGCAGCCTTCAACTTCCTGAAGGGAGGTTCCAAAGAGGATGGAGAGAGGCTGTTCTCAGTAGTGACAGATGGCAGAACGAGGAGCAATGGTCTCAAGTTATAGTGGGGGAGGTCTAGGTTGGATATTAGGAAAAACTATTTTACTAGGAGGGTGGTGAAGTACTGGAATGAATTATCTAGGGAGGGGGTGGAATCTCCATCCCTAGAGGTTTTTAAGTCTTGGCTTGACAAAGCCCTGGCTGGGTTGATTTAGTTGGGATTGGTCCCGCTTTGGTCAGGGGGCTGGACTTGAACTCCTGAGGTCTCTTCCAGCTCTATGATTCTATGATGACAGCTGCATCCCTGGAAAAAGCAGCCTAATGCAGCCTAACACAGTCTGGGATGGTTGATCTGCACATGCACAGCAGTTTGGCAGCTTTCTGAATTCCCACCATACTGTTTACAAAGCAGCTTGACATTGGAACATCAGCTAGTTCTGCAAATAGTGGAAAAGCCTTAGCAAAACATGCAGCTGCACTGATGTGGTTAACTTAAACTTAAGAACTCTATAGGTATGACCAGTAAGCTCTCTTTAGAAGCAATAACTCACTGCATTAATTTCACAACAGCTGTATCTGATGTGCTTGTAAAAATTAACAAAATAAATAAATCACAGCTTTCTCCTGGGAGTGTGAGAATGACATCCACATCCCATCTGAAACACATGATAAGTGCGTCCCACAAAAACATATTTAAAAACATATTCATTTATTGTAAATACAACAATTAAAGAAATAAGACACTCCCAAATAGAGGAGGAAAAAAATCTGGAATTTGTAGCATTTATGAATGATGGGCCTTTCATGTGGGAGAAACTTACTAACAAGAACCTCTCAGGAGTAAAAAGCATGTTGTAGTTACACCTGGGCAGACAGTTATGTTGGTAGGACTTTATTTGAAGTAAGTAAGTTTTTCTGACGTAGAAAGTTTTATTGGTGTATAACCTGAAAAACATGCATGAGTCTAACCTCAGCAAGGCAAGTGACTAAAGCAATTTTTCAATGCAATTTCCCCCCTCATGTAACTTAACCTGCATAGACACAGAATAAATAAAAGCTAAACTCTTAGGCTGCGTCTAGACTGGCAAGTTTTTCCGCAAAAGCGACCGCAACGTTTGCGGAAAAACTTGCCAGCTGTCTACACTGGCCAAACTTTTGCGGAAAAACTTGCCAGCTGTCTACACTGGCCGCTTGAATTTGCGCAAGAACACTGATGATCTAATGTATGGGCGTCAGTGTTGTTGCGCAAATACTATGCTGCTCCCGTTCGGGAAAAAGCCCTCTTGCACAAATGTAACAGCTCAGGACTGTTTTGCGCAAAAAAGCCCCGATGGCAAAAATGGCAATCGGGGCTTTCTTGCGCAAAACCGCGTCTAGACTGGCCCGGACGCTTTTCCGCAAAAAGTGCTTTTGCACAAAAGCGTCCATGCCAATCTAGACGCTTTTTTCCGCAAATGCTTTTAACGGAAAAACTTTTCCATTAAAAGCATTTGCGGAAAATCATGCCAGTCTAGATGTAGCCATAGGGTTTGATTCACCTTTAATCTTGCTAGAATAACTCCTCCGTACCCCCACATTCTCTTCGCATCATGAACTGCAACTAAGAAGAGAAAGGTTTGGGCTTTTTTTTTTTTTTTTTTTTAAATACTGAAAAATAGCAAGACAGGCCTGGTACCACCACCAGACTTTTCACATGAAAGGGAAGAGGAGGCATATAAAGGGGTATTTTTTGGGCAACAAGAAGCAGCAGAAATAAATCAGGCTCCCTGTAGGGATATGGGGGGGCCAAGAAAAGACAAACCCAGGCACAGGGCTATCTCCAGCTACAAATAAAGCATGCCCTGAAGAGATGGACCAGACCAACACAGGCTGGAGGAGAGAAAGAAAACTGGCACCAAACATACTACTGAGGGTCTTGCAATCAGCTGGACACAGGCAATTACTTGAGATCCATCTCCTATGACCCCTGCCATCTCTGCAAACTACACACTGCATGGGCTATGCCCCTGGGGCCACAACCCTCTGGAGACTTAGGGGAAGGGGAAGCAGCGGGCTGGCTAGTTCAGGGGTTGGGCTCATTCAGTGGGGATCAGGCACTCTCCTCTCTCTCTGCCTCTAACTATTAAGGGTTCAGCAGCAGCAGCAGCTGCTACTTCCTCACTCCAGTAGCAAACAAAGCAGACCCGCCTTAGCAGAGTGGAGCCATGCTTCCACCCAGAATCAGTTGATCCCAGACCCCCCCCCTCCTGGGGAGGGGGAAATCAATTAGCTCTAGCCTTTCCTAGCGTTGCCAGATGGTTTCAGAAAAAATACCCAACAACAACAAAAGATACGCCAGGAAAAAGTTTGTTGAGAAAGAAAGAAAGAAAAAAAAAAAAAGGACCCTGAGAGTTAAACAAAAAAACAAAACAAAAAACCCCAAACACTATGGCCCCTTTAAAAACTGTGTGGTAAGGCTTTTTGGCCCTAGCAGGCTGCCAGCGATCACCCACCATCTTACCTCCCTGCGCCGGGCCGAACAGCTCCCCTGGAAAGCACTAGGGTTGCCAGGCTGCCTCCTTATTGAGCTGGACAGCCTGGGATTTTTGCCTCCTGGCCGGGAAAAAATCAGAAAGTACCGGACATTTTAGGTGTCCAGTATTTTCTGAATTTTTTTTACCAGACAGGAGGCGAAAATAATGGACTGTCCATTTCAATACCGGACATCTGGCAACCCTAGCCTTCCTCAGCTGGCCGGCTGGATCCTGGAGGAGGGAGGCATGCTGTGCACCACTCGGCCTTTCCCTGGCCGGAGCACGCTGAAACTGGAGCACTCAGCTGGCCGGCGGGGAGGAAGAAGGGACTGGAGGGAAGGGAGCTAGATGAGAGGGGCAGAGAAACGCAGGCAAAAAGAAGCAGGTCAGAGCCCTTTGCACTCTCCCCCTCCGGCCCCACGCTGCAGTGCCCTGGACATGGACTCGGACCAGGACCCAAACTGCCCGGCCTTGAGCTCCACACTGAAAAGCCACTGGGGAAAGTCCCTGCTTTCCCAGGTGGCCTTTTCTTTGCAAGTGCCTGAATCCTGCAGCATTAAGATTGTGTGTGTCAGTCCACTCACATTGGAAGAAGAGAAGAAAGCTGGAAAAGCAAAGAGAGACTCAAGAGTTGCAGAAACACCAGCCTAGGCTGGAGTGTCCCCAAATATGCAAATTTCACCTCCACACTGAGTCATTCTTTGACCCACAGTGGACTTGGGCAATGCGGGGGTGACAGAGGCGAGTGTGGTAGTCTGCCCACATCCCCAGGCAGGTGTCTCCTTCTTCCCACTGACCTTGCTGTGCATCTGAGCACATACCTCACAATTCCCTTGTGTGATAGAAAAGGACATGGACCTTTTCTGCCAAGATATTTAGGTGACTAATTACTATTAAAATCAGTGAAGAAAATATTGTATATTTGGCTCTAAGTGACTTGACCAAGGCCACACAGAAAGTCTGTGGCAGAGCAAAGACTCAAATCCAGTTCTTAGCCTAGCATCTAAGGACTGGCCCATTCTTCTCCAGCTTCCTCCCTCTGCTTATTTATGAAGCAGTCTCACTATTTGCCTCCTTTAGCAACCCCCCCCCACCCCGCCACGAGGGCAAGGGGAAGTTGTCACTATTACCACTACAGAGCTATCAGGAGCCCATGTTGTTTGCCCCCTTCCCAATGGCTGTTCTGTCCATGGTCAAGGCCTGGAGCAGCAGTGACACAGCCATCAGAAGGAATTAGAGATGCACCATTAAAAAAATTCCCCCTCTCCTTTCATTCATTTGAGTGAAGACAAAGGAAGTGTGTCTGGAATGATGAACATCTCGGCAGTGCTGTGATCCAAGGGAAGTGCATCTCCACAAGATGTTGTATCTGAATTGCTGCATAAAGCAGAGCCCATGCTGACAGCGGGCCTGAGACAAAACTCAGAACTCCCTGCACAGTAGGGTACCTACATCTTGACCAGCTTGGGCCAGCTGAGGCCCAGTCTTGAAGGTGACTGACCTCCCCCAGCTTTCATTGACCTCAACCTGCTCTTCCATTTCCAGCCAAGGGTGATGCATAGTCCCTAGCTCCAGCCATGGATCATCCTTGGCCGTGTGGAGATGACTCCCTGGGGTGGACAGCAGAATGGTGATACAGAGATGGCTGACTATCTCCCTCCTCATTCACTGCTACATGCAACTACAGGGAGAATGGTAGGATCTGGTTAAGAGGGATTGTGTGGGTGCAATCTATTGCCCTCCACTGGATGGATCAGAACTGCTTGACAATGTGTCATAGGTTCTATACTGTTAATAGAGAATGAGGATTCCCCCTTAGCTCAAGCAGTAGGGGCTCTTGCTTTTGTAGCAAGACAATTTGAATTCTTTTGTCATGAACTGTTGAGTAGCCCTGGTGTAAAACCTAGTGATAAACCCAGAAGTCTGAGGTAGTGATAACAGTAAAGTGCCTCTTTTGACTCCCATCCTCCTAGACCAGTGGTTCCCAATGACCAGGCCACGGACCCCTGGCTGCTGGGCCAGGGTAGCTCTGGGGGCTGGGGCTGGGGTACACCACTCTCACCATGGCTGTTGGGAGAGGCGTGTCCTGTCCCGCCTCTCAGCCAACCAGCACCAGGTAGGGGAGATGTCTCTTCCTGGCTGCGGAAGAGCGCTTCCCTGAGGGTCTTCTGCAGTCGGGAGGAGACCCCATGCCGCACGGCCTTCCCACCATGCAGGGAAGCATTCTTCCGTGGCCAGAGGAGACCCTGCCCCACCTGGGGCTGGTTGGCTGAGAGGTGGGCAGGACACATCTCTCCCAACAGCCACGGTAGAAGGGGAGGTGTTGGGCAGTGTACCCCAGCCCTGCCCCCCCAGAGCCACCGTGATGTGGGCAACAGCACAGGGCTAGCTAAGGGGGGAGGGGCAGGCACTGGGGGCTCCAGGGGTGGAGCTACTGGGGGCTCTGGAGGCTGAGCTAGTTAGTGGGGGAGGGCTATAGGGACAAGGCTGGCACTGAGGAGCTCTGGGGGTGACCCTTGGGTAGTTGACTGCCTAATTTTTGACCACCCTAGATTTAACAAAGGGGTATTGTCAGATCCCCTTGGCCAAGGAAGCAAAAGAAAAAAACTGCATTTTCTACACCTGATGGCTTATTTCAATATACTGTTCTTCCTTTCAGACTACATGGGGCATCTGCCACCTTTCAGTGTCTGATGGACAAGCTCCTACGCCCCCATACCAGTTTCACAGCAGCATACCTTGACGATGTAATTATTCATGCGCCCAATTGGGGGAGACATCTAGAAAAAGTGGAAGTTGTGCTGAATACCTTAAGACAGGCCGGCGTTATGGCTAACTCCGTCAAGTATGAGATGGGACTTGCCGAGGCTAAATACCTCGGCTACATCGTAGGAAGAGGTGTGGTAAAACACAAGTGAATAAGAACTGGTCTCGGCCAAATAGAAAAAAAACAAGTCCAAACATTCCTGCGTGTGATGGAGTATTATAGACGATTCATTCCCCATTTTGCTCCCAAAGCAAGTTCTGATGGATCTGATAAAAGTCCAGGGTCCTGACATGCTGAAGTGTACCGATGCAGCGGAGAAAGCATTCCCAGATTTATGTACAGCTCTCTGCAGTAATCCGGTACTCATAGCTCCTGACTTCGACAAAGAATTCATCCTCCACATGAAGTGTCTGAAGTAGGCTTGGGTGCTGTCTTATCACAGATGGCCAGAGATGAAGAGCACCCGGTCCTCTACCTCAGTAGAAAACTCCTACTGAGAGAGCAGAAATATGCAATGGTGGAAAGAGAATGTCTCGCCATCAAATGGGCTATGGAAACACTCCATTACTCTCTACTGGACCGACAATTTACTCTTGTGCCCGACCATGCACCCTTCAATGGATGCAGAGCAACAAAGAAAAAAAACATGAGAATGACCAGATGGTTTTTCTCCTTACAACCCTTCCAATTCTCCATACAACACCGGGCTGGGAGCCGCCATTACAGTGCAGCTGGTCTGTCACAAGCATATTGCACAACGACCCACGTTGCCCAGCCCCAGGGTGTTGAGCAGGGCAGGGAGAACATACGACAGAGTCAGAACAGAAGGCTATAAAAAAGTAGTCCTATTGGAGTCCAGGAGGTGGGCAGGCATGAGCCCACCCACATCTAAAGGACCTTCCTCCAGCCTACAGGGAAGCCCCGTCCCCAGTGGGGTTGTGCAGTCCCGCCTTCACACAACCCTGCTGCTGGGGGGAGTGACCTCATAGGGGGTGGCTCCTGGGGTGTTCGGGGGAAGGAATGGGAGGGGGACAGGCACCCCCCCCAAGGGTTCAGGCACTCTCTCTCTCATTCTCCATTTTGTGTGTTTGTTTGTCTGCTTCTGGAGATTGTGAGGGCCATCGACTCGATCCTGATCCGCCTGGGATACCTGGACCTGCTCGTCGCCAGATTTTCTGCCCTGGGGTTCCCAAACTGCACTGGAGCAATCAATTGGACCCACATACCGATCCGCGCACCTGAGCATCGAGCGGCCCAGTATATTAATAGGAAGGGCTAGTTTTCCATGGTGCTGCAGGCCCTGGTTGACCACCGTAGACACTTCACGGGCATTTTTGTTGGGTGGTCGGGCAGGGTGCATGACGCCCGCGTCTTTCAGAACTCCAGCCTGTACAGGAAGCTGGAGGCGGGCACATTCTTTCTCCGCCGTGACTTTGCCATTCACAGATGCCACTGTGCATCGTGGGCGACACAGCCTTACCCCCGATGCCATCGTTAACAAAGCCATACAATGGTCACCCAGACCCCAGCAGGAACCAATTTAATGCCCGCCTGAACCAGGCCAGAATTCAGGAGGAGTGAACTTTCAGGCACCTGAAGGCATGACCCGTCTGGACATGGGGAAGCACAACATCCCCGAGGTGGTCGCAGCATGTTGAGTTCTCCACAACATTGTGGAGAGGAAGGGGGAGACCTTCCTCCTGGGAGGAGGGAGGAGACCGACGCTGGCCACAAGGGGCAACCCTTCGAAAAGCTGTGGACAGCTGCCATCCGCCAGGTTCATCAGGCCAGGTGCGCATATGGAAGGCCATGAGGGAGAGGTTCTCTGAAGGACGCCAGTAATTCTCCCGAGTCTCTGGCTTGCTGCCTTTTCCCTTCCCAACCATAACCCCTCCCTTCGCCCCTTCCCTGACCTCTGAATAAAGACAAACCTCTGTTTGGTTTTGAACAAAATGAACTCTGTATTGATCTTTCACTAAAAACAGCTGTGAGGGAAGCAGACTGTGAGGGACTCCAATAAGATCTCACCAAACTGAGTGATTGGGCAACAAAATGGCAAATGAAATTTAATCTGGATAAGTGTAAAGTAATGCACATCGGGAAAAATAACCCCAGCTATACGTACAGTATGATGGGGGCTAATTTGGCTACGACAAATCAGGAACGAGATCTTGGAGTTATCGTGGACAGTTCTCTGAAAACTTCCACACAGTGTGCAGCGGTCAAAAGGCAAATAGGATGCTAGGAATTATTAAGAAAGGGATAGCAAATAAGACCCAGAATATCTTACTGCCCCTGTATAAAACTATAGTACGCCCACATCTTGAATACTGTGTACAGATGTGGTCTCCTCACCTCAAAAAGATATTTTGGCCTTGGAAAAGGTTCAGAAAAGGGCAACTAAAATGATTAGGGGTTTGGAACGGTCCCATATGAGGAGAGGTTAAGCGACTGGGACTTTTCAGTTTAGAAAAGAGGAGACTGAGGGGATATGATAGAGGTATATAAAATCATGAGTGGTGTGGAGGGCGGATAAAGAAAAGTTATTTATTAGTTCCTAAATAGAAGAACTAGAGGACACCAAATGAAATTAATGGGTAGCAGGTTCAAAACTAATAAAAGAAAGTTCTTCTTCACACAGCGTGTAGTCAGCCTGTGGAACTCCTTGCCAGAGGAGGCTGTGAAGGCTAGGACTATAATAGAGTTTAAAGAGAAGCTAGATAATTTCATGGAGGTTAGGTCCATAAAAGGCTATTAGCCAGGGGATAGAATTGGTGTCCCTGGCCTCTGTTTGTCAGAGGCTGGAGAGGGATGGCAGGAGACAAATCGCTTGATCATTGTCTTCAGTCCACCCTCTCTGGGGCACCTGGTGCTGGCCACTGTCGGCAGACAGGATACTGGGCTAGATGGACCTTTGGTCTGACCCAGTACGGCCATTCTTATGTTCTTATGTAACAGCTGGGGAGGGGGAGGAGGCTTGGAGTGGCGTGGGGGGCAGCTGGATGTGCCACCTTGGGTGAGGGGACCTCATCGGACTTGGGGCTGGGTGGGCCCGGGGACACAGGCGGATGGGTAGGAGGGGGGCTGGAGTGGGGTCAGGGATGGCAGGGGGAGGTGGCATAGGCATCGCTTGGGGAGGGGGCATGGGGCATTTCTGGGGAAGGAGCAGAGGGGGAAATGGTCATAGCGGGGGGGCAGGAGGTTGGTAGGCAGGAGCAGCAACAGCAGGCAGGTGTGCCATCATGTTGTGCATGGTGGCACACATGCTATCGCACCGCTGCACGAGCTGGTCCCACACGTGGGTCTGACACTTTGCATCCTTGTGGATCTTCTGTGCCAGGGTCTGCTGCATGTTATGACACTGACATGCTGCCACATGAGGTCTTCCTGGACCCTGGCATGCTTGTGGGTACCCCGGGCTCTGGCGGCTGGCTCTGGTGACGTGACTTGCCCCTCAGGCCCGACTGGTCCGGCTGTGGAGAACACAAAGAGGGAGAGGCAGTCAGTCATCCATGCATACACTGTTCCTGAGGCCGTGCCCTCCTCTGAGAGCAGCGACCAACAGTCCTCGGGCCAGAGGAGGGGGATGTCCTGGGAGTTAGGCCATGTGTGGCCTGAACAGCAGGCCCTGCCTTACAGGGGCCCCAAGTTGCCCAAGGGACCATGCTGCCTGCTCCCCCCTTCCTGGCCCATGGACAAGAAGTGTCCAGCCATAGTGGGCTCCCCGCATGGGCGGCAGAGGAGCCGGGGGCAGCCTGGCCCTCCATGGGGCCCACGAACACATCTGCAGCTTGCAGTGCTTTCCACGGGAGCGGGTGGTGCCTCGCACATGCAGGCATGCCCGCGTGCTGTGTGTGGCACTCCTCGGTGTGTCTGGGGTCGTGCCACTGCCTTTGTGGCTCGCCTGCTTTCAGCCATGGCAGGTGCTGGGGCCCCCCTTCCAGGGCCAGACATGTGAGGCCTCCCTGACCAACCTCTTTCACCTTCCTCCAGACCTGTTCTAAGGTCCGGGGTGGGTGTCCGTGCTCCGTCAGGGACTGGGCCATGCCCTCAAAGATGTCCACGTTGCGGCACTTGGAGCAGAGATCCTGCAATGTCTCCTCCTCGCCCCACAGCTCGAGGAGGGACAGGATCTCTGCTCTGGACCAGGAAGGTGCCCACCTCTTGGTCCCCCTGGGTGGGTCCTGGGATCCCTGGGGATGCTCCATGTGAGGGCCAGGGAGGTCTCGGGGGGCTTGAGGCTGGGCCATGAGTAGCAAGGCCTGTGGCAAGGAGAGCCACATGGTCAGGTGCTGCTCCCAGGCCATCTTCCTGCCACAAGGCTTGTCCAGGGTGCCTGCAGCTTTAAGAGCTGGCAGGAGAAAGGAACTATAGAGTTGTGGTTACTTTGGACGGAGTGTCCACCAGGGTACCTGTGTTATTTCCTGGAGGCCTCTTCTTTCAAAAGAAAACCCTCCTCCCCATCACACGCGCCTTCTTCCCAAAGAGCTCTTTCGGAAGAGGTGTTCTTCCTCATAGAAAGAGGAGTACCGCTGCTGGAAAACCCCCTCTGATCTTTCGATTTTCTTTCGAAAGGACATGATTTCAGTGTGGATGTAAATCAAGCTTTGTCAGAAAAACAGTCATTTTTCCGACAAAACTCTGTAGTGTAGACATACCCTCGGAAAGATTGGCAGTGCACTGAAACATGGTGATGATGGGAAGAGAGGAACTAGTAGCGCTGTTTAATTGCCCGAAAGAGGATGTCTTGTATTCAGTGGCTGTCTCATTTAGTAAATTGTGGCTACACCAAGTTATAACACACGGGGTAGCTTTCCAAATCTGAATGCAACAGAGAGATTCACACCCTTTTGGGCCAGGGTCCATGCCCATTTTCTCAAAAATCAGATGACTGTATAACTCCTATTTGACTTGGATTTGAAGCAGAACAAATCCAAGCAGTGTTACTGCTCCCACTTGAGCCAAAGAAGTCATGCCTTAAGGTGAGCCAAATTTGAAGCAGTGTTACGGCTCCCACTTGAGCCAAAGAAGTCATGCCTTAAGGTGGAAGCAGCAATAGACATTTCTCCTTTTATACACACCTGTCATTAGACGGGGACCAAGTCTCATACTGCGCTAGCATGGGTTACAGTGCAGATGGGTCCTTTGTGCAAGCGATGGGCAAAGGAAGGTGAAGGGTTTTGCAGATGGAACAGGCATGTGTCTGCTTTTGCAGCTGACCCTTTTACACTGGAATGTGTGTAACTCACACACGTAGTGTAGTTCATTGTCCCATGTAGTGGCACTGAGACCACTTACAGTGAGAGATAAGAAAAAAAGAGAGCTCTACACCCTTAGCTGAGAAGCAGTGGCTTTATAGCTCCAGCTGTAGCAGCTCCCACCGTAAGCTCCAGAGGTGCCCCAGGTTCAAATCCACCTGGTGGTGGTTACATTTGCACTTATGGGCCTTGTGGCTCAGGGGAAGGATTGCCGATTTATCCTTTCTTTGCACAACTCACCATCCTTAGTCCAGGAGTAATTCGTCCCCTTAGCTCATCCTACTCTGCTTCCTTTTGCATTGTACTCACAGCTGGCTTAGCCCTGGGCTTCCCTCTTGTTTCCCACTCTAGTGCCACTCTCCGTTTTCCTTTCATGGTCTCATTTGATGTGGTTAAACAAGCACTACTGGGCTCCTGCGATCCCTTGACATCTATTGATTCTTTTTGCCCTCAATAATTGAAAAGATCCCAGAATCCTGCCTGTCACTTTGTGGGTCATCCTTCCTTCATTGATCTGATTCATTCTGATCTTCCTTCTTCCAGACAGGTGGGGCCGTTTGCTGCACACGCACAGTGAAAGCGCCACAAATCCCTTCCCATTTACAGCAAGGGCAGCTCAAAGGCAGCAGTACATCCTCTCCAAAGATACAGCCAGGCAGGAGTGGCCCGAGGCGGGCCACGCGGAAAGCGCGATCAGCGCCCCCGCCTGCACGGCCATCAATGGGCCGTCAATGGGGTGATGTCATCATCGGGCGCCCCGTGACAGCATCATCGGGAGCCGTTGAAGGTGGAGCCCTAGGCGACGGCTGAGTCGGCGTATAGCCACGGGCCGCCCCTGCAGCCAGGTCTTTTGGGGCCTCCATCTCCACAGAATCTGAGCACCCCTTACAATTCTATTGCACAGCAGGGCTAAGAAGTATGGAGAGAGACTAAAACCTAGATCCACAGAGTAACTGAGCTGAGTAACTCTGGGCTTTACACACCTAAATCCCAGTTTTAGGCATCACTCAAGGCCCACAGTCGGCCCCTAGCCCTGAGTGCACCTCAACTCACTTAGCACCTACACTTTCAGTACAAGTCACTAAATGCCTAAGTCTCTGTCTGTGACACACACGCTGCTGTCTCCAAAAGCCTGTCCGGGCCTAACACTCAGCACCATCCTCCAACCAGTGGAAAAAGTGGGGCTCAATCCAGCAGCATGCCCAGAGCCCACTGCATGCCACACAAAGTGGGAGTGGTTCAGGAGATGGCTTCTGTTGTCACCTTCAGCTGTGTACTAGTGGGCTCACCCAGAAGATGAGGTGAGACAGGCAGATTGTAGGTCCCATGGGCTCCCCCTTAGCACCGCCAGAGGTGCTGGCACTCTGATGGGAGGGCCGTCTGAGGGTGGGGGCATGCCCTCCCTTCAGACTAGCCCATGGAGCTGGTTGAGCAGTGGAAGGGGAGGGTTCTGCAAAGGGGCTGGACTTCACGCAGGGGGCTGCGCACTCTGGAATGAGGGTGAGCAAAATACAGCCCATGGGCTGGATCTGGCTCACCATCCCTTCGGATCTGGCTCACCCCTGTCCCGCAGACCAGCTGGAGCCTCGAGCAGGCTCCTTGCCTGCCCCTCCCCCACAAACCTCTCAAAGCAGCTGACTGCAGGGGCCATGTGCTCTCTGTGCACCCCTGGGAGGGGAAGGGGATTTGAGTGCTCCCACTGACTGGAAAATGGCCATCAGGAGCTGCCTAGGCCATGCTTGCAGCATACAGAGAGCCCTCCCCCACAAGAGGTGGCAGGGGCATTGAAAAAAGAGCACACAGACCCTACAGCCATGGTCACTTTGAGTGGCATGCAGCAGACAGATGGCCTGCCAGAGGCTCCTGCTGAGCTGCTGCCTGGAAGTCATCTAAGGTAAGTACCCCCCAGCCAGAGCCTGCACCTGGCACCCTACTTCCTCCCACACCTCAATCCCCTGCACCAGGTCACAACCTCCTCCCCCAGACATTGCACTCCCTCCTACACCCCTTCCTCCAGCTCAGAATCCTCTCCTGTACCCATTCCCCCCTCCAGACCCCGCACCTCCTCCTGTACCCCAAACTCTACCCTGAGCTCCCTTCTGCACCAAGCCTTCATCCCAGAGCCTGCACCCCCTCCATTAATATCATAGAAAAGTGCAGCCCTGGATCACTTACCAAATTCTTGTAGTGACCCTGTAACGGGCTCCGCCCTTCTTAGACTCTGTGGGGCACTCATGAGGGGAGCCTGGTAGTTTGTACCTGGCTGTCTGTGGGAGAGGAAGCATCTGGTATGTGGCCTGGGACCAGGCATCTTCTTCCCCCCTGTTGTGGCTGCTGGGGGTTGAGGGTCACCCAGGCCTGCCCATTCCTCTGGGTCCCAGCCTATAAGTAGCAGCTACCTGCTGAGTCTCAAAGAGATTGGTTGCAATCACATTCCCTGGGAAGCTGCTCTGTCCAGTCCTTTCTCTTGGGCCTTGTGGTCAAGTCCTCCCTGTCCAGGGTTCTGCAAGGGTTGCCATTGGCTTACTGGCTAGTCGTCAGCTGCTGGACCTGGTTCTAACCAGGTCTGAAGTTCAGCTCCCACTCAGAGCTGTCCATAGTGCTGCTGGTCTGCCTGCATCAAGCTCCAGGAAGAAACTGCCAGGCCCTAGTCCAGCAGCTCCTTTTATACCGGTCTGCTGGGTCCTAATGGGCTGTATCTGCAGTAGCCACTCTATCCTGCCTGGAGGATCTAATTTCTGCTCCTCTCGCTGGGATGGGGTGTGGCAAGGCCTCTGGCCTCCTGTAGGGGGCATCGGGGCTTAGTCCACCCCATCACAGACCCACCACCAAAAATTATTTGCCCACCTCTGCTCTGGGACCCCCTAAGCATAGGGCTAGTGGCCTCAGCCAGAATATTCCTGGGATTCCCCTGCAGCACAACCCCATCGTCCCCTACGGGGTGCAACCTAACAGAGCAGCATCACACAGTGTGGGCAGATGCCAGCAGGCAGGGAAACATGTAAAGAGCTCTATCTCCTGAGAGCCAGGTGTGACCCGTTGTGAGCCCGCTGTCTCTGCTGTGAGACCTGGAGCTCTCCCTCTCTGAAGTGCATCACACTGTGCAGACCCCTGCCAGAGCATGGAAGACAGGAAAGCAGGAGAGAAGCTTTGGGGAACTGCAGCTGCTCAGCATCATGAGCTGAAAGGTGAGTGTCCCAGCACCACTCCCTGAATTGAGAGAACTCCTGCACTAGCTCTGCCCCCCTATTTTCCCCCAGCCCATGCTGGCACTGGCAGTACCCATCCTCACTCCTGGCAGAGACCCCCACATCTCCGTACCATGGATTCCACTCATAGGCAGCAGAGATAAGCGTCAGGCTCATTCCAGGGCTGGCTCCCCATGGAGGGTGAACATTGTGCACCCTCCCCCAGCGGTGAGAGACAGGAATTTTTGATGGGAGGTATTCCTAGAATTTGGTAACTGGTCAAGGGACGCCCTCTTCCATGATAATAGTGGAGGAGATGTGGGGTCTGGGATGGAGGTTGGGTGCAGAAGGAAGCTTGGGGTAGAGGATTGGGGAGCAGGAGGAGGTGAGGGGTCTGGGAGATAGTTTGCATAAAGGAGGGGGTTGTGACCTGGGGCAAGGGATTGGAGTGTAGGAGGTGGTGCAGGGTCCATGAGGGGGTATGGGTGCAGGAGAGGATTCTCCCCTGGGGAAGGATTGGAGGAGGGGGTGAAGGGTCTGGGAGGGGGTTGTGACGGGGCAGGGGTAGGGTCTGGGAATGGGTATGGGATCAGAAGCGGAGGTGCAGTCAGTTTGGGTTGTGACCTGGGACAGGGGTGCAGGAGGGGGGAGCAGAAGGCTGCGGTACAGGAAGGGGTGGGGTTTCTGGCCAATGGGAGCTGTGAGATTGTTCTGGGGGCAGGGCAGCAGGCACAGCCCTCCATCCCTAGGGCACATAATGTGCATAGAGCACATGGGCCTTGCAACCAGCTGCTTTGAGAGGCAGTTGCGGAGGAAGCAGGCAGAGGAGGTAGGCGGTGTGGAGGGCAGGCAGGGAGCCTGCCCAGGCTCCTGCTGGACCATGGGACGGCTCTGTGTGGACCTACTGGTTTCTCTCAGGGCTCAGCACATGGACATGAAGTTTGCATAACACTCCAGTACTGTGATTAAGCTGTACAATGCCACACGCTTCCTGGTCTGTTCCCCACAGTGGCTCCTTGGGTGTCACAAAGGATGATTCCCAACTGCTGGGCCATATGCCACTCCTGGCATGTCAGGCTTTCAGGGCAGACTTGCATTCCAGGCTCCCTCCCCAACCTTCACAGAACGGGCATATGGGGGGGTGCACTCCTACCCCTTTACAGTCATCTGTGCCTACTGTAGTGTGCCAGAGGTCTGTAGCTGCATAGCCCAGTCTCACAGGTTGTAATGGACAGGAGGAGTGCTGACCAGCACCTGGTGACTAAGGGGTTAAACTCAGGTAGCTAGCAAAGGTGATGACCAGGGGGCCGGGAGAACCAATCAAGATAGAGGGTTGAAATTTGAATTGGATAAAGGTTCCCTGCCTGCTTTCTTTGTCAGGGAGAGAGAAACTAGGAGTTGAGAGAGACAGAATGATTTAAACCAGGCAGGACTACCATGCCTCCAAGGAATTCTAGGCATGGAAGTGGACTGAACAAAGAGAAGATTGTAAAGGTAAAAGTGAATCTAGCAATGTTCAGGGTATTTTTTCTTTATTTGTGGTTTGGTTTGAACTGCTCTGTGTGAAACTATATCTCCACTTCCCATTTACCATCGAGCACTATGCCTAGAGACTTTTCTCTGTGTTTTAATTGTTTTCCTTAGTTGCTCTGTAACATCTAGAAACCAAGTATGCGTTATCAAGTTTAACTTTTGTTTTGTAATAAAAATCACAGATGATTTGATGATGATGATTTGATTGTTGTGTCCTGGAAGGTCTGTCTGTGGGTATCTGCAGGCCTCTGACTGAGGGATCAGCCATCAGAGACTGCAGCTTGTTTTCCTCTTTTCTTTTTTCAAGCTCTTTTAGGGCAAAAGAGCTTGGGGTACCACTGGGATGGGTTCAAGTGTTCACCCCTGTTTTTTTTAGAGATAAAAATCACTTGATAGTGGCAGTGATTCCCCAAAATCTGTGTGTTGTGATTCTGGGGGAAAGGTTTTTGTAAACAGTGTCTGTAGAGGCAAGGTCTGTAAACTCTCTTGAGGGCCCTCCTCTTCTGCACTCAGAGCACCAGGGTGGGGAATAGTCCTAACAGGGGTGCAGCCCACGTGCCCTCTATATCTTCTCCTGGCTTGCTCCTCAGCCCTTAGCCCTCTCCCAAGGGCTCTCTCAGGCCCTACCCTCAAGGCACATTTTCATTCCAATGGAAAACTCACAAAATAACACAAAACAGAGCTCTCCCCCTGACCAGACCAGGCCCCAGGTGCCTTTCCCCTGACCCCCACAAAGAGGCTGAGTACTCTGTTCCAGGATGGTGAGGACTGGCTGCTACATCCTTCAGCTGGAGAACTAGCACAGCTGCATGAAGAGCTTGGGAACCACTTGGGGAGAATCAGCTCCCGCCCTTCTTTGGCCCTAGCTTTGAACAAGTGGAAACCTGCACACTTGGTTCTCGCACATCGATACCAGGAACATCACCGCCCCCCTGAGCTATTACACTGGGAGGCTTGTCTCTGGTGCCGGGATGTCATGCCCAGAATGCCCCAGCAGGGTTCCCAGGCTCTTATGGATACTGGTTGCCGGTATGGAATGAGAGATGTGCTTCTGGAGGTGTGTGTAGAACTCCTTCCCCTTCTCTTTTTCAAAGGCTGGATGGTGAATCAGGCTGATAGAATCGGAGGCATTTTTCTAGATGTCAGGTACAGTGCCAAAAGTAAAATCCCAGCGAGCTGCATGGAAACTTTTCAAAAACACCATAATAGAGGCTAAAATGTACACCCCAAATTTTAAAAAACACAGTAAGAGAACAAGAAAGTGTCACTGTGGCTTAACAACCAAGTAAAAGAAGCAGTGAGAGTTAAAAAACGTCATCATTTAAAAAAGTGGAAGTTAAATCCTAGTGAGCCAAATAGAAAGGAGCATAAACTGTCAAATGAAGTGTAAAAATATAATTAGGAAGGCCTAAAAGGAATTTGAAGAACAGCTAGCCAAAAACTCAAAAAGTAACAGAATTAAAAAATATATATATCAGAAGCAGGAAGCCTGCTAACCAGCCAGTGGGGCCACTGGATGATCAAGATGCTAAAGGAGCATTTAAGGATGATAAGGTCATTGTGGAGAAACTACATGAATTCGTTGCATCAGTCTTCATGGCTGAGGATATTAGGGAGATTCCCAAACCTGAGCCATTCTTTCTAAGTGACAAATCTGACTGAATTGTCCCAGATTGAGGTGTTATTAGAGGAGGTTTTGGAACAAACTGATAAACTAAACAATAACAAATCATCAGGACCAGATGGCATTGACCCAAGCATCCTGAAAGAACTCAAATGTGAAATTGCAGAGCCACTAACCCATCCTTTAAATCAGCTTCTGTACAAAATGACTGGAAGATAGCTAATGTGATGACAATTTTCAAAAAGGGCTCTAGAGGTGATCCTGGCAATCACAGACCAGTAAGTCTAGCGTCAATGCTGGGCAAATTGGTTGAAACTATAGTGAAGAACAGAATTGTCAGACACATAGATGAACATAATTTGTTGGGGAAACGTCAGCATGATTTCTGTAAAGAGAAATCATGTCTCACTAATCAACTAGAATTCTTTGAGGCGTGGGTCAACAAGCATGTGGACAAGGGTGGTTCAGTAGATATAATGCACTTAGATTTCCAGAAAGCCTTTGACAAGGTCCCTCATCAAAGGCTCTTAAGCAAAGTAAGCTGTCATGGGATAAGAGGGAAAATCTTCTATCATTAAAAAATGGGGAACAAAGTATAGGAATAAATGGCCATTTAACTAGTGGTATCACACAGAAGTCCATACTAGGACCAATCCTATTCAACATATTCATAAATGATCTGGAGAAAGGGGTAAACAGTGAGGTGGCAAAATCTGCAGATGATACAAAACTGCTGAAGACAGTTAAGTCCAAAGCAGAATGGGAAGTGCTTCAAAAGGATCTCACAAAACTAGGTGACTGGGCAACAAAATGTCAAATGAATTTTAATGGAAAACATTGGAAAACATAATACCAATTTATACGTACAAAATGATGGGGACTAAATTAGCTATTACCAGTTAAGAGAGGGAACTTGGAGTCATTGTGGATAGTTCTCTGAAAACATCCACTTAATGTGTAGCAGCAGTCAAAAAAGCAAACAGAATGTTGGGAATCATTAAAAAGAGGATAGAGAGTAAGACACAGAATATCTTATTGCCTGTACGTATGTGATATGTAAATGTATGTAATATGTAAATCCGTACACCCACATTTTGAATACTGCATGCAGATGTGGTTGCCTCATCCCAAAAAATATATTGGCACTGGAAAAAGTTCAGAAAAGGGCAGCATAAATTATTAGGAGTTTGCAATGGGTCCCATACGAGGAGAGGTTAACATGAATGCGACTTTTCAGCTTAGAAAAGAGGAGCATTTGGGGGAAAGAGATTTGATAGAGGTCTATAAAATCATGAGTGATGTGGAGAAAGTGAATAAGGAAGTTATTTACTCCTTCCCATAACACAAAGACTAGGGGTCACCAAATGAAATTAATAGATCTCAGGTTTAAAGCAAACAAAATTCACACAACTCACAATCAACCTGTGGAACTCCTTGCCAGAGGATGTTGTGAAGGCCAGGACTTTAACAGGGTTCAATAAAGAACTACATAAATTCATGGAGGACAGGTTCATCAATGGCTATTAGCCAAGAGGCGTAGGAATGGTGTCCTAGCCTCTGTCTGTCAGAAGATGGGAGTGGGTGACAGGAGATGGATCACTTGATGATTACCTGTTCTATTAATTCCCTCTGGGGCACCTGGAACTGTCAGAAGACAGGATACTGGGCTAGGTGGACCTTTGGCCTGACCCAGTCTGGATGTTCTTATGTTTTATGTGTCTTGGCATGGGAGCCTACCAAGACCTGTCACCCCCATGTAAATACTTCTAAGGAGATAGTTTCAAATAACTCCTCAGGAAGGACCTATGGTTGTTTTGCTGCTTTAATTTGATAAAAATATAAATAAATAAACCAGGATGTTAAAAGAGGATGAAACCCAAACCAAACGGCTGTTGGTGCCTTGTCCTCTGACTTGGCTCTGGGCTTCTCTGAAGTCCATGTGGGCTTGGGTGTGGGAGGAGGTGTGTCTCAAGGGGAAAAAATCCAATATGAGCAGATGGTCATTCACATTTGACTGGCAGACAAAACAACCAACAGTTTGACATCCAAGTCTCGACGTGAGTTTCCAAGAAGAGGAGGCTGTCCTTTCCTTCTTGGGTATTGCAGCTGCTTTGAAAAAAAAAGCTCTTTGTTGCATGTGGCATGTCATGACACATGCTCTAAGGGCCCCAGGAGCAGGGGGTGGACTCACAAGCAGTCCCTGCACAGAGCCACTTGTCCTTTCTGGTAACTGCGACATGGGCAGAGGCGGCGGTACTTGGTGCTGTAGCCTGCGCAGCTGTACAGCAATGGTTCCTTCTGGAGGTAGCACTCCTGCACGTTTTCAGCCACTGCGGGGGTAGAGATGGCTCATCTCAGACTCTGTGCTGTCACAGGAAATGCGAAGCCTGGGAAACAAATATCCAAAGTTGAATTTTGCTGTGCCCATCTCTGCACCTGTTCTTCAGTGGGTTTTATGTTGGATCAAAGCATGACGTTAGGGAGGGCTGCTATATCTATGGGGGAGATTTTAACACTCTTCTGTTTACAGAATGTCTCTGCTTCAAACATCACTGCAGATCTGTCCCTCACCCGCAATAACACTAAGCTTAAGTAACACGTGATTTGCATAGTAAGTGCTTGGAAACTACATGTGACTACCCAAGTGACCTGAGATTGGTATGACCCAGCTATGAAATCTGTGAGAACATCCCAGCCTCTGTGCAATCTGCATGGCCAAAGCAAAGCACATATGGAATCCAAGTGACTGGCACAAAGACACATAACAGGCTCTCTGGGCCACACTGCACTCTCAGGTTATGTCTACACTATGGGGTTTTTCCGGGAGGTATCCCGGAAAAACTTTGCCGCGTTCAGGGAACGCATCTGCCTCTTCCGCTTTTTTTTGCGGAAGAGCAGATGCGCTCTTTCAGAAGCCCTGTCTTCCTCCTCCCACGAAGAAGAAGGGCTCTTCTGAAACAGGAGGCTGTTCTGAAATTTGGCACAGTGTAGATTTCAGAAAAGCCTCTTCCGAAAAAACTATTGGGAAATTTGAACACCTTTTTCCGATAGATCAGTGTAGACATAGCCTCAGATGGCCATGTGCAGTGGCAACAGACAGAATTGAATCCGGGACCTGTGGAGCTTGAGCTATAAAGCCAGCTTGCATTTAGCTAAGGCTGTAGAGCACATTTGACCTCCGCAGCATTAAGCCTCTGTTTAGCATGGACATGACCTTGGAGTAGGAGCAGTGGGAGGAATAGACTGGATGGAAAGTGAGATTGTCTTGCTTTCTCCAATCTGTGCTCACACCTGTAGGTGGAGCTAGAATGCTGGGGTCTCCTCTGGTCTGCAGCCCGCCCCAGGATATCTCTGCGTGCCCAGCAGCTCTGCCTAATAAACTCCCAGATGAACTAGTGACTCTGAACCAGCGATTTCATTCCGAGGGGGCCGGGGAAGAAGTGGAGAGAGTGGAATCTGCACTCCAGCTCTAATTTATCATATAAAAATGTCACTAGAACTCAAATTGCCTGCCTGACCGGCATGACAGAAATGGTAATGCTTGCATTTTAATTGTCCACAGCGCAGCGTGGAATCAGGAGGCAGGTTTATGCTCTATTAAAAACTTCACTGCCTGTGTGTTCAAAATGGAGCATATAAAAGGGATAGGGAGAGGGAAAGGTGCCTGGAAAATCCAACATTTGTTTGGACGCAGAAGCCCATTTGCACAATGCATGCAAGTGACAGGCTTGTCCACCCAGAGAGCAGGCTGTGCATATCACGTTGTGTACAACGGGCACTGCAACAGACCACAGGGGAATACAGCAAAGGGAGCTGCATTTGCAAAGCTGCAGAAAGCAGCACCAGGAGAACAGAACAGCCTGGCCTTTCAGTAGGGCAAGAAGGGAGTGTTGCCTAGTAGTTAAAATAATGGCTTGCAAGGCAGGATCCCTAGTTCTGTTTTGGGCTCTGTCACTGCTCAATGTGCACCTGGGGTAGGTTGTGTGGGGCTAGATTCTCGCAGGAGTTCAGAGTCCAACTGCTCCCACTGTGACATTGGGACCCAGAATCCCAAAGGAGCTCAGCACCCAACGTGCTTCCCTACCCCCCTCGGTAAGAACGCTCCAAGCTCTATTTCTTTACTTACATAAGCCACATCTGCCGAGGGTGGCACTCTGGCCCTTTGTGTACTGGCTAAAAGCCAACTACAGCCTCAGCTAAGAAAGGGGCTCTTTTAGCTGAGACAGCACAGGTGCCTGTACAAAGGTCCCACGTTTGATCCCTGAAGCTGACAGCCCACCCAAGGGGTCAGCATTATGTTTAAGTTGGAGCTGAGCCTCGATGAGGAAGCTGATTTTTTCTGACTGTTCTGGCCTTAGGCCAGGGTGCTGTTTCAGGAGAGTGGGGAAGGGCAGCAGCCATACATTCTGGGACCTGGCTTGCTTTTCTTCCCATTCCCCTGCTGATAAGGGAGTGAGGGGAAAGTTCTTGTATTGCATGCATGCCTCTCACTCCTATCTGATGAAGGGAAGGGTCAGAAGAGTAATTCACAAAATCCAAGTACTTTCCCCTCGCTCCTTTATTGTCAGGGGACTGGGAAGAAAAGCAAGCCCTGTCCCAGTATGCATGGCTGTGCTGCTCCCGCTCCCCCCCCCCCGGTCTCCCCAAATGGCACCCTTGGCCTTAGGTCGAGTGCCTATTGCTCTCACTGACTTCAGCTCTGCCAATCAGACTCTTAACCTCTCTGTGCCTCAGTTTGCCCATCTGTGATACAGGAATAATAATGTCACCCTATTGGGGGGGTCTCTAAGGCCTAAGGAAAGCATGTCAGGGGCCCTTGCATAGGGCAATGGAGTATCATCACCCCACCATGCAGGTGGGAATGGGGGAGGTGCAAGAGCCATACTCACTGGAGAAACACGTCCTTCTTGTTGATGAACTGGAAGAATGCTGGCTCACAGACCAGTCCATGCTCCTGACAGGTCTCAGTGCAGGCTCGCCCAGCCTCAGACACCCACACCTGCATGGAGCTCACAGGAGGCCAGGCAGAGGGGGTATTGCTGGCGTTGTGTGACCACACCAGGTGAGTGGCATTCGGTGACAGGCTGAATGGGCTCAGAGAGCTTGGCACAGCATGGCCATGGGGCTTTGCTGGCAGAGGCGAAGAAGGTCCAGCACAGAAATCCTAGCAGGGTGGGAAAGGACAGGTCAGAGGGTGCCCCACAAGATGGAAAGGGTTAAACATCAGGTTGGTCTGAAGGGAAACACTTTCTAGGCTGCAGCTGGGGCAGGTTCAGCAGCTAGAGCAGGGGTTCTCAAACTGTGGTACTGGTGATCCTTTTCGCACAGCAAGCCTATGAGCCCCCCTCCCCTTCCCCATTAACACCACTTGTTTCTATTTAGCTCTATTATAAATGCTGGGGTGAAGCAGGGACAGGGTGGCAGTTGATAGATCGCAATCCCGTGTGACCTTTGTGACCCTTTGAGGGGTCCTGACCCCCAGTTTGAGAGCCCCTGAGTTAGAAGGTGTAGGGGAGCCTGGACTACCCTGCCTTGGCAATAAATGGTGATCTCTGTCTTGTCCAAAGTGTGGATTTCTGGCCTGTCTCAAGTCTGGTGCGCCAAAGCATGCAGGCAAGACCCGAGAGTCAGGA
Organism: Rafetus swinhoei; assembly: GCA_019425775.1. Classification (NCBI taxonomy): domain Eukaryota; kingdom Metazoa; phylum Chordata; order Testudines; family Trionychidae; genus Rafetus; species Rafetus swinhoei. The sequence continues at coordinate 9,384,041 of CM033438.1, forward strand.
ATTGTTTTGCATAACAATGCAGATTAAGCATGGTACACGAGACCACGTTAAGAACACAGGGCAAGCAACCTTATACTGGTACTTCTGTTCTGATAAGCAAAAATTACAGATGCAGCCATGAAACTGTCAACTACACACATAGCAGTAACATTCTGAGCAGGATGTATTCCAAATAGGAGCATTGGGCATTTTACGTATCCTACACAATACGTAATCAATTGGCAATTATTATTAGAACGATCAAGTCTCATTTTGCTATAAATTGGGCTTAGTAAGATGGGAGGGAATGGGCAGGATTGACCCACAGGTCCTGCTCGATGTAACTAGAAGTAAATAGGCCCTTCACACTGGCGACCCAGTGCATGGCATTCCATTGTGTGGGAAGAGAAGGAACCACGACCTCCAGCCTGACACTGTAGAGGTGTGTCTAAACTACACCCCTCTGTTGGCAGAGGGATGTAAATTAGACACATCGAAAAGTGCAAAGGAAGCCGGGATTTAAATATCCTGCGCTTCATTTGCATAATAGTGGCCGCTGCTCTTTTTCTAAATGGGGCTTTTTGAAAAAAACCCAGCAGTTTAGACGGGGCATTTTCGACAGAAATGCCTCCTTTCGAAAGATCCTATACTCATCAATGCTTTCTTTGCCTCTGTCTTCATAGACAAGGTCAGCTCCCAGACTAATGCACTAGGCAACACAGTATTGGAAGGAGGCAGACAGCCCTTGGTGGGGGGGGAAAAAACAGGTTAAGAGCTATTTAGAAAAGCTAGACATACACAAATCCATGGGTCCGGATTTAATGCATATGAGGGTTCTGAGGGAGTTGGCAAATTTCATTCGGAGCCTTTGGACGTTATCTTTGAAAACTTGTGGAGATCGGGAGAGATCCCAGATGATTAGAAAAAGGCAAATGTAGTGTCCACCTGTAAAAAAGGGAAGAAGAACAATCCAGGGACCTACAGACCAGTCAGTCTTACCTCAATCCCCGGAAAAATCATGGAGGGGATCCTCAAGGAATCCATTTTGAAGCACTTGGAAGAGGGGAAAGTGATCAGGAATAGTCAACATGGATTCACAAAGGGCAAGTCATGCCTGACCAATCTGATTACCTTCTATGATGAGGTAACTGGCTCTGTGGATATGGGGAAGTCAGTGTATGTGATATATCTTGACTTTAGCAAAGCTTTTGATACGGTCTCCTACAATATTCTTGCCAGCAAGTTAATGGCATATGGATTGGGTAAATGGCCTGTAAGATTACTAGAAAGCTGGCTAGGATGTCAGGCCCAACGGGTTGTGATCAACGGCTCGATATCAGGTTGGCAGTCAGTTTCTAGCGGAATGCCTCAAGGATCATTTCTACAGCCGGTTTTGTTCAACATCTTTATTAATGACCTGAATGAGGGGATGGATTGCACCCTCAGCAAGTTTGCAGATGATACTAAGCTAGGGGGAGGTAGATACACTGGAGGGCAGGGATAGGGTCCAGAATGACCTAGACAGATTAGAGGATTGGACCAACAGAAATCTGATGAGGTTCAACAAGGACAAGTGCAGAGTCCTGCACTTGGGATGGAAGAATACCAAGCATTGTTACAGTCTGGGGACCGACTGGCTAAGTAGCAGTTCTGCAGAAAAGGACCTGGGGATTACAGTGGATGAGAAGCTGGATATGAGTCAACAGTGTGCCCTTGTAGCCAAGAAGGCTAATGGCATATTAGGGTGCATTAGGAGGGGAATTGCCAGCAGATCCAGAGAAGTGATTATTCCCCTTTATTCGGCTCTGGTGAGGCCACATCTGGAGTATTGTGTTCAGTTCTGAGCCCCCCACTATAGAAAGGATGTGGACACATTGGAGAGGATCCAGCAGAGGGCAACCAAAATGATTAGGGGGCTGGAGCACATGACCTATGAGGAGAGACTGAGGGATTTGGGTTTGTTTAGTCTGCAGAAGAAAAGAGTGAGGGGGGATTTGATAGCAGCCTTCAACTTCCTGAAGGGAGGTTCCAAAGAAGATGGAGAGAGGCTGTTCACAGTAGTGACGGATGGCAGAACAAGGAGCAATGGTCTCAAGTTGCAGTGGGGGTGGCCTAGGTTGGATATTAGGAAAAACTATTTCACTAGGAGGGTGGTGAAGCACTGGAATGTGTTACCTAGGGAGGTGGTGGAATCTCCATCCCTAGAGGTTTTTACATCTCGGCTTGACAAAGCCCTGGCTGGGTTGATATAGTTGGGATTGGTCCTGCCTTGGGCAGGGGGCTGGACTTGATGACCTTGTGAGGTCTCTTCCAGTTCTATGATTCTATAATAGATCTTTCATTAACTGCTTTTGCATTGCTTCATGCTGTATTAATTGCTTTAGAATTTATAGTATTTAAGGTTTAAATTGTATAGTAATTGTTTTTAAGGCTTGTAAAAGTTAAACAACTTTGTTAACTGCTTAAAGCTTACAATAAATAAGGTTAAGTAGCCCTGGAGTGTCCTGGTTTCCCGCGGATCTAAAATAAATCGAACCACATGACAGAAGGTAACAACTGAAGGCCTCCAGGCAGTAGCTAAAGCTACTGCATATATATGACTGAGGCCATGTCCCAACTTACAGGAGGTTTGACACTCTGATGATCGATTTCCGGGGTTCAATTTAGTGGGTCTAGTGAAGACCTGCTAAATTGAACACTGAGGGTGCATCTACACAGCAGGGCTTAAATCGAAATAAGCTATGCAAATTGAGCTACATCAATTGCATAGTTTATTTCAAAATAGCTTATTTCAAAATTGGGAGCGTCTACATAGCACGTATTTTGAAATAGCGCACTCTTCCTCCGACTTCCCTTACTCCTGTTACAATGAGGGTTACAGGAGTTGGAGTAAGAAGTCCTCCACTTGACAGTATTTTTACATTATTTTGAAATAACTGCCTGCTGTGCAGACGCGGACTAAGTTATTTCAAAATAACACTAGTTATTTTAAAATAATGTTGCTGTGTGGACATACCCTGAGGGCTCCCCTGTTGGAATAAGGGAAGTTGAAGGGAGCATTTCTCCCATTGACCTCCTCCTGTGGATATGGTGCCAAGCTCCGCTTAAGGTATGTTGATTCCAGCTACATTATTTACATCAATGGGGGTTGCGTACTTTAAGCCGACCTTCCCCCCGCAGTGTAGACCTGGCCTCAGAACTGGTTACTGACTCCCTCCCACCCTGACCTGGTTGAGCTTCCCTGCAGCAGAGAGATCAAAGGGCTCTTCTGATGCTGCAGAGTTTTGTGAGCAAAGGCTGTTTCTGCTCTTGTTCTCCAAGGTGCCAGTGCAGCCCCTCTCCAGGAGCCAGCCAACGAGGGCCCGACGAGCCCATGCAGCTGGGAGAACATTCCATGGGGAGCCCTGTCCCCAGGGATTTGCTCTGAACGATTCCCACTGCCTTGGTTAGGATCTGGAGATAAATTAGGGACTCGGAGATGAGCAGGCCCCTATTTCCTGTTTTTGTGGCAGGGCTCCATACAAAGCATCTTTCTTCTTGCCACCTGGATGTACCTAACCCTGCAGATACCGAGTGATCCTCATGTGTCTCCACCCAGGCACAGACCAGACAAGCGGTGTGCAGGGCTGCTAAGGTACCTGACACATGACTATTAGCACCACCGCATGACCCAGCCTCTGTTTAAGAAAGGCCCAAAGTGGCAATCAACGGTTGCCACCATAGGATTAGGGAGGAGCATCCCTGGCTCCTGCCAGTACTATGCTGGGCTCCAGCCAGCACCATTGGTCCTTGACTTTCGTAAGTCCTAAATCCCCTCTCAGATTCAAACAGATACCAGATACCACCTATGAGACAGATGGACATGTGGGCAGATTCCTGGGACCCACCTGAGGTAAATGTTGCCTGGAGCCCACACCCTAAAACCCTTCCTGAACCCCAACCCCCCTGCTCCAGTCCTGAGCCTCCTCCTGTATCCCTATTCTGTACCCCAAACCCCGTCCTGCTCTCTGAACCACTCAGCCAAAGCCTTGAACCCCCTTTTCACCTCAACTCCCCCTCCCTGGTCCCATACCACAACCCACACCCCCCAGCCAGCGCCATCACCCCTCCTTTGCAACCCTCTGCCCCAGCCTACAGCCTTCTCCTACACTTTGAACCTCTCATTTCTGGCCACATCCCGGACACCATACCACCAGGCGGAGACCTCACTGCTTCCCACAGCCTAAGCCTTTGCCCCTACCTGGAGCCCCATCCTGAACTCCAAACCCCCTCACTCTACAGCCCTCACCCTAACCCAACCTCCTGCCCCAGTCCTGTGAAAAAGAGTGAGTGAGCCAGGGAGTGAAAAATTGAGTAGTGGAGAGAAGGAGGACAGCATGACCAGGGGTGGGGCTTTGGAGAAGGGATGGGGCAGGGGTGTGACCTCAGGGAAAGGATGGGAGTTTTCAACAATCAGAAAGTTGGCCACCCAACCGACAGCACATACAATAATTACTGGCTGCAGCATCTGCCAGGGGAGGCCTCTGGTGCTTTCAGACCTTGGTTTTCAGAAGGGATAGAGCTCTGGGAGAGATTTGAATGAAGTAAACCACTTCATTGTCAGACAAGCCTTGGGCCTTGACCTACCTAGTGACAATGCAACCTGCCATGCAGCTCTGTCAGGCTCAGCGAGAGCTCACCTGGTGTGAACCTGGGCAGTGAGGGATCTCAGAGGGCTGCAGGAAAGGCAAGTGGGTTCACAGGAGTGTCCTGCCTTCCCCTCTGTTTTGCTCTGGGATTCAGGGTTCACTGGCCTCTATTTGTCTGGTTTAGAATGAAACTATTAACTCTTCCCTGGAATCAAGGGTCGAGGAGACTCACTGCAACCCCTCACATCTACCTCCAGGTATCCTACAATTCCTTCCTTCCCTCCCTCCCATGCCAGGTCACTCCAAACGTTCGACCCCTAGCTGCCTGAAAAGTAGCAATGAACCTGAAGTCTGTTGCACATCTTTAACTACAGCAGGGGTGGGCAATGGCAATAATTTTTGATGGGGGGGCCACTCCAAGATTTTGGAAAGCGGTCAAGGGCCACACTTTTCTGTGGAGAGGGTGCGGAGTGTAGGATGGAGGTTGGGTGCAGAAGGGCTCACGGGGTAAGCGACTGGGATGCAAGAGATGGTGTGAGGTCTGAGAGGGAGTTTGGGTGAAGGAGGAGGGGTGACCTGGGAGAAAGGGAAAAGGGGGTGCAGACCAATGGGTTTTGGTTGTGACCTGGGTCAGGGGATTGGGGTGCCGGACCTGGGAGAGTGTTTGCATGCAGGAGAAGATTCTAGCCTGGGGAAGGGGTGTAGGAGAGCTTACAGAGCCTCGGAGGGAGTTGTGACCTGGGGCAGAGGTGTGCAGAGGGTTTGGATGGTGACCTGGGGGAGGGAGTTGGGATGCGGGAGGGGCAGGGGTGCCAGAGGCAGGCTCTGACTGCGAGGTGCTTACCTAAGCCAGCAGCCCTGCAGCACCCCCAAGGCAGGCTGGGCTCCCTGCCTGCTCCAGCCCCAGATCTCTTAGACTTGCAGGCTAGTCTATCCCTGTGGCTCTCAGCTCTGGAGGGGGAAGAGGCTTGCACTGCCCCCATCCCCCAGGCCAATCTCTCAGCTCCTATTGGCTGGCTGTTTACAGCCAATAGGAGCTGAGAGATTGGCTGGGGTCAATTCCTATAGGCTGGTTGTTTCTGGCCAATAGGAGCTGAGGATTGGGCTGGGAGCAGGAACTCACAGGAAGCTTCCCCCTCCCTCCAGAGTAGAGAGCTGCTGGACTGTGCTTTAAACCCATGACAGCTGTGTGCCTGAGGGTCCTGGCAGGGTGGTCCGTGGGCCGATCTGGTGGCTTCACGGGCCAGATCCGGCCCCAGGGCTGTATTTTGCCCAGCCCTGAACTACAGCCTTCTGGCCATAATGCCTAGCTGGCTGCTTCCCCCACAGAAGAAGTGAGAAGCCCTGGGGAGTAGGAGAGCGGTCACGGACCTGGTGCTGAATATAGGCGTGAATCCGCTCCAACATCCCCTCGCAGGTGTATTCATAAGGTACATAAGGGTCCACCTGTAGAAAGGAAACAACAGGATATAGTCACAAGCAGGGAAAGACCCCTCGCTTCCCATTGGCTTAGGGCTCTTAGCTGCTCACCGCCTATAAACCCAGCTCACAATGCCTGCGGGAGGAGGAAAGATATTGGGAGCTTGTAATCACAGACCTGTTTTCCTAATGACTTTTCATGATTCCCTTCACAGGAAGATCTCCTGCAACCCATTTCCAGACCCATCTTCATTGGTGGGAATACCTAACATTGGGTGTAAGGTGGCCACATAAGCATCTCCCCTCCCCCCCCCCCCCGAGTAATAAACGTTTTAGTGCTGAAAAACATCAGTAGATGACACTTGATCGGCTGTACTTTTTCAACCTTTTTTTTCACTTGCAGTCTCTTCAGAAATGTTGAGTGGAAGAGCAGGCCCCTTTGGAATCTGAGACAGTCTTCAGGCCCTCCAGGGAATGCAGACCACAGGTTGAAAACCACTGCTCTTTGGTAATGACAACCTTCCACAGACTCCACAACTCTACTGTATGGGCTGCAGAGTAGGGTCTCCATCTAGCATTTAAGACAGTTCTAGGAACAAGCTAGTGTGCTAGGCATAGCAGCATGGTCCGTGGACCATGTACCTTCTCATCTTCTCCAGCCATGTGCGGAGTACATTCGTTGTGTGCACCAAGGCAGGTGGGAATGTGCACCACCAATAGAAACACCTGCTGCTAACTGTGGGCACGCTGCTAATCAGCTGGGTGGCACGTGAATCTCTCCTGAGCAGCCATGTAGCACAGGTGCCCAGCTTACAGGGAACACTGCCAATGGGGGTATGGTCTGCCATCCAGGGAATGAAATAATGTTTTGTATTCACCTCTCCAGACTGGCAGCATACAAGCACTGCCCTGCAAAAAAACCCACAGCGGGAAATTTCAAGAGGAAAGAAGGCCCTGTATTCAATGCAACCTAGAGACTCCTAGTCCAATGTTTCTCAAACTGGGATCCATGGTCTGCTGATCAATTTCTGCCTCCTCTCCTTCCTCCCCCTTCCTCCCTTCATCCCTAGCACCACCCCAGAGGCTGCACCCCACAGACTGAGCCCTCACCCCCCTTCTGCACACCAACACCCTCCCGAGCAAGTGGGGGGCAGGGCCTCAGAGATGGGGCATGGACTCAGTTCAGGGGTGGGGCAGGGATCCTCTGGTTGCTAAATTTGAGAATCGCTGACCTAGTCCATCCAACCTACTTACCTGCCACCTCCCAGTGCAAACTCCCCCTCAGCAGCCAGCCTAGCACTGTGTGGGGACAAGGGTTCTTGCTGAGTGGAGGGGTGTCTACACAGCAGGGCTTAACTTGAAATAAGCTATGCAAATTGATCTACATCTACACAGCATTTATTTCAAAATAGAGCACTCTTCCTCGGACTTCCCTTACTCCTTGTACAATGAGGGTTACAGGAGTCAGAGTAAGAAGTCCTCCAGCTTGACAGTATTTTGACACTATTTCGAAATAACTGCCTGCTGTGTAGACGCGGATTAAGTTATTTCAGAATAGCACTAGTTATTTCAAAATAGTGTTGCCATGTAGACGTACCCTCAGTGAGCATGGCAGAGGGGGACCAAATTCCTGAAGGTAACTAACCACTGATGGCAGCACTAAAATTGATGGACCATGTGCTGATTGGGGGCAAGAGCAGAGTCTATCATCAGGAACTCTGATTGGCTTTGATCTGCAGTCTTGACTGTAGGGTCCAGCTGATGAGGCTGGGATGAAGGAAGTGGGTGAGTTGCAGAGAGAGACACAAAGGAGCACCAGTGGAATATCCCAAAGGGGAATAATCCTTGTGTCTTGATTCCAGGTTTGCAGGCAATCCATCATCTCCCTGCTGCTCCCTGCACTCTCCACTAAGCCCCAGAGGGGAAAGTTGCCTAATGCAGTCTCAATGGGTATTTAACATTCAGAGCTTAAGCTTTATTGCACCACAAAAGACACAGTGTATGTAAAACAAGCCCTCTGCTGAGACCGATTAGCATTTAAATAGAAGCTATGATTAGCTATAAAAGTGAGCAGGGCTAAAGCAACAGTGGGAAGGAGAGAGCAGGAGGCTGTGGCCATTAGGGCACACAGGAATAAAGAAAGGGTTTGCCCTGCAACTTTGGAAGGAGACCAGGCACAATGAAATTATATAACAGCAATAGCCCTGCAGCTGGCACCTGGCCCCTCGCTGTGATTACTGTAGTCAACAGAACAGACACTTGAGCTTGCTTTGTTGATCTTCCCATATTCCATTGAATCCCACTTTGTCCCACTGAGGCACTTTTCTCATTATCCTGGTGTTCTTCATCTGCTGTGGCTTACAGTTTGACTTCTTCCTATTTGTTTTCTGGCCTTGATTAGCTCTGACTTAAACCCCACCAGCCCCCACAGCAGCATGGCCTGTCTGCCTAAAATCCAAAGGGACAGCATCTAATAGTTATCATTAGCGGCAGATTATGTAGGACTGAGCGGAGTGTTGGAGCTCCAGCATGTCCCAGCGGTGACCAAAGTGCCAGGCCTAGGAATGACTGCAATGAAGCCCGTCTTTATGGGAACAGACCAATGGATGAGAGCAGTGACCCTCTCTTCTAGGAGGAAGGGTTGGAAGAATGGGGTCCCTGCTTCCAACTGGCTCCCAGTGCAGGTAACACTGGTGTGGAGCAGCTCCTTGCTTTGTGCAAATGGACATATTTCCTTTGAAACATTTTTTTAATGAAACATGGTGCTCTTGTTTGGTTAAAATGCAAATGTTTGTTTTTGACACTTTTTTTCATCAAAAAACAAATTATTTTAGCTACCAACTTTTCAGTTTTCAACTTTTTAATGACCTTGTCAAAAAAAGTTGGAAGAAAGTTTTTGATTAAAAATAAAAACATTTATTTTCCTCAAAAACAGTCATGGGAGCAGAAAATCATTCCCCAACAAGCTCCACCAACATTGTGACCAAGATCCGCCTTCCCAAGATCCTACCACCCCTCCCGACCAGAAGCAGTCCTGGGCCATTAGACTGTAAGCAGTTTTAAAGCAGTTTTAAAGTTTTATGCTCTCTTGTTTGTGATACTTTCATCTGGGCCTGAAAAGACAGTTTACCTTGCTGCTGATATTCAGTGTTATATGCAGTGGCAGAGTACGTTTTCTTTACAATATTTAATGGTGGCTAGAGCTGGTGAAAGGGGCCAGGTTAACAGCCCAGGACAGGGAAGGCCTCCGTCTACATGGGTATGTCTAGACTACATGGCTCCGTCAACGGAGCCATGTAGATGAGTTTACTAGACATAGGAAAATGAAGTAGCGATTTAAATGCCTTGTGAAATGAGGTTTACCCGGAGCGTTCGACAAAGGCTTCCCTTGTCGACCGCAGCGCATCCAGACTGCCCTGCTGTGCTGCCAAACAGCTGATCGGCACAGCGCAGTGGCCATTTTGATGTAAATGAAGCGGCGATTATTTAAATCGCCACTTCATTTTCCTATGTCTAGTAAACTCATCTACACGGCTCCGTCGACGGAGCCATGTAGTCTAGACATACCCCATATGTCAAGTTGGAGGCAGTGCCAGCTTCCCCCTGTGCCCTTCTCTGCCAATGTGCCCCAACACTGACTTTGAGGAAGCTCTTCTAGGAGCAAGAAGGAAATTCAGTCTTCATGGTCAATTTAGCCCTCTCTGAGGGAAATGACCAATTTAAGTGCTGTTTTGGGGTGGACATTTTGTGACAAAGATAGCTGTGTAATATGAATTGGGCTGAGACACACCAAACATTAATTTCACCCAGGCCACTGTACAGGTCAATTATTATAGATCTGGGGCCTCTTCCTTTACCAGCAGGGCCAAAAGCCACCACAGGCTCTTGGAAGGAGCAGTTTTTCGGGCAGATGGGGCCCATGGTACAGCCCAGACCACCGCCAGCCTGCGGTACAGCCCAGACCACAGTGCTGGCCCACCCCCCAAGCCTTCAGAGCCCCGCAGAGCCCTGGAGTGCACAGCGCTGTGCTTCAGAAGCAAATTAAAGGAGCCCAGGACTCTGGCTACTACCACTGCTTCTACATTGCTGAGCCCTGTGGCAATTCCTCCTATGTCCCTCTGTCAGTGGCCCTTCCCGTTACTGATTCTGTGAACAAGTCAGTATCCTTGCTTGGTGATTCTGATGGAGTGGAAGCAAGTGTTGCTTTAGGTTGTGTCCTTCTTGTTCAGGCAACATACAGCTCAGTAGCAATGGTGTAACAGTGTAACATAATTGCAAAAAAAGTAAAGAGCATTCTGGGATGTATTAGCAGAGGTGTTGTAAGCAAGGCATGAGAAGTAATTCTGCTCTAATCCATGCAGATTAAACCTCAAATGGAGTATTATGTCCAGTTCTGAACACCACATTTCTGGAAAAATGTGGATATGTTGGAGAAAGTCCAGAGAAGAGCAAGAAAAATTATTAAAGATCTAGGAAATATGACTATGAATGAAGATTGAAAAAAATTGGGGATTTTTAGTCTGGAAAAGAGAAGACTGAAAGGGATATGATAACAGCTTGCAAACACATAAAAGGTTGTAACAAGGAGGAGGGAGAAAAATTGTTCTTCTTAACTCTGAGGATAAGACAAGAAGCAATGGACTTAAATTGTAGAAAGGGAGTTTTAGGTTGGACATTAGGAAAAACATCCTAACTGTCAGGGTGATTAAACACTGGAATAAATTGCCTAGGGAAGTTGTGGAATCTTCATCACTGGAGATTTTTAAGGGCAGATTAGACAAACATCTATCAGTGGTTTTGCTTATTCCTGCCAAGAGTGCAGGAGCCTGGACTTGATGATCTCTTGAGGTCCCTTTCCATCCTCTGAGTCCATGATTCTTCTCAGAATACCACGTGATAGCAGAGCACTAACTCTGATGTAGTAAATGTTGAGCAATGCTTTCTGTTTAAAAATTATTTTTTTCTAAGTGCTCTACAATCCACATATTTACTTTGTCTTCAATTTTTCAGTGCATCATGTGGGTGCAAGGTAATGCTAGTGATACAAACCTAGGGACTTTAGAGAAAGGGGCTCCCAAGATACAGTCTCCCATCATCATTTTACAAAATAAACAAATTCTTACCATTTTTACATGCACTCCTGAGCTCAAAGCAAGTACCTTCCAGTCCTAAGATATGATGATGATTGATGATGAAGAAGATGATAGATAGATAGATAGGGTGTGTCTAGACTACAGGGTTTTGTCGACAAAAGTGGGCTTTTGTCGACAAAACTATACCTGCGTCTACACTACCGCCGCATTCTGTCGACAGTAAGTTGACAGAACGCGGCAGTTTTGTCGACGGCAGTAAACCTCATTCTACGAGGAATAACGCCTTTTTTCGATAGTACTCTTGAAAAAAGGAGCTATTGCATGCAAACTGTGCTTTTTTGAAAGAGAGTGTCTAAACTCTCTTTCAAAAAAGCAGCTTGCTTTGTCGACAGTACTGGTTGTAGTCTAGACCAGTGGTTCTCAACCGTGGGCCATATGGCTCCCCAGGGGCCACGCCCTACCTCTATGGGGCCACATGGAAAAAACAGAACATTAGGTAAATTATGTACCTTTTTTTCCAACTAACAGTGGCTATGAGGGGGGCCACAGAGGTAAACGAGGCTCAGAAGGGGGACATGAGCAAAAAAAGGTTGAGAAACACTGGTCTAGATGCTCTTTTTCGACAGAGGCTTTGTTGACAGTATCTGTCGACAAAGCCTCTGTCGAAAAAGGCATGCAGTCTAGACATACCCATAGATAGATAGATAGATTTAGGCTATGTCTAAATTATGGAGCTTTTCTGGGATACCAGAGTTATCCCAGAAAAGCTTTGCTGCATCCAAAGAATGCTTCCGCTTTTTCTGAACAGTTTCCGAAAAAGCAGACACGTTCTTTCAGCATCCCTGTATTCCTCATTGTATGATGGGCCAAATGTTGGAAAAGCCTCTTCCATAAAAAAGTGGAAAAAGATACGCAAATTGCGAACTGCAATTTGCATATCTTTTTCTGAAAAAAACCATTCAGTGTAGATATAGCCAGATAGATAGGCAGACAGATAGATCAGATCATAAGACTAAGGGAGACAGGAATTAACAAGTTAGGAATGGCCCAGGTAGTTCAAAAGCTGTGGAACAAAGAGATACCATGAGTCAATCTTTTCCCATCATGCACCTAAACCTAAGAAGCAGAAAACATACAACCACCTAGATTTTGGGTCTCACAGTCAGTCTAGTACCCGGGCTGTGAAGCAGGAAGAGGTTTCTGGCAGAGTGTCAGTGCTGGGATGAAGCAAATGTATTTTCAGCAGCACTGAGTTGATGTGATTTCTGACACTCCACCCCCATGTTCCGTCTGCTATTTATACACAGCATTCAGCTTCTCTCTGGGTAGGCACTATCATTTAAATGAATGGCATATTTTTAGCATGGATTATGAAATACTGCTGTCCTTATGGAGCATTCTTTCTACTTTCACTTTTCATCAGTAGAGTAGTGGCAGAGGAAGGATGTAAAGCCATCCCTGTTTCCTTGAACAGTTATCCTCACATCCTGAAATTAACACCTGTTTCTTTGGAAACCACAACCACTGCCTGAAACTTACAACTGTCCTCCACTATTTAATGTATTTCTTGTTTTGTGCACAGAAACCCTAATCACAGTTATCTCTCTCGTAACCTTTCTTTAACGGTTGTTCAGATATGGTGATGCTGCTTGTTGGCTCCTACATAGAATAGGCAACGATCTTTCCACTATGAGCAACATGAAGACTCTTACAATGCTGTAAGCTTATTCCTGGAGGGAAGTACTTCTGGTTACACAAATAATTCCTGACTGTCTCTAATAGCATCCCATTACCAGAGGGCTTACCGCTTGATAACTTGCAATGAGTCTCAGCTGGCCTCAGCTTAGTGTGCCACCCTAGCTCTCTGTTGCCATAATCTATATCTAAATGGTGTCACCTAGCGTAACCTAGGCACACTGGTCATTAATATTATGGTGTGCTGCATATATATGGGTGATATATGAAAAGTTATAAATATGTGCTGGAAATATGTTCTTAAAATGTGGTTGGCAGGAGTGGCTTAAATCTCTCCACTACAGACAAAGGAATGAGGTCCTGCCTGCTTGAATGCCTCTCCGATGTAAGTTGAGCAAAGATACAGAATAAAAGTACATTTACATATAAGGTAAACAAAGCCATCAAACTAGGGAATGGGGGAGATAACCACTGACCTATCAGGACTGGGAGAGAGAGAGACTGCAAAAAATGAACATGGCATCATTTCCCTGCTGGACTCAGCAAGCTGTTGAAAACAAAGATAAATGTTGATGATATAAGCCGAGAGAAAATGTCATTTTGGTCTCCTTCGGCTGACAAGGAAAACAACAAACAAAAACATGGTGCTTTGAGCTCTGTGTTAGGTCCTGGCTAAGAACTGACTACTCAGGTTGGAAAAACAACTGGAGTGAGAACAACCACTCTGAACAAAAGATTCTAGTTTGGTAAGTTAGGTTTTAGTCTTTGAAGCTTATTACACCTTTGTTTGTTTGTAACCATTTCTATCCCAACTCCTCCTACTTTGTATCACTTCAATATCTGTTCTTTCTTCACAAATTGAATCTTGTTTTATCACCCAGCCATCTCAGTATTGTGAGGCAAAATCCTCAGCCAAACTCCGAGCAGGTGCTGCACACAGCCTCTTTAAAAGAGCAGCAAGGTTGACAAGACTAAGGGTATGTCTACACCAGCCCCCTGTTCGAACTAGGGAGGCTAATGTAGGCATTCGAAGTTGCAAATGAAGCCCGGGATTTAAATATCCTGGGCTTTATTTGCATCTTCCCGACCGAGTGCCATTTTTAAATCCCCTTAGTCGAACTAACTGCCGCGGCTACACGCGGCAGTCAAGCGTTAACTCGAACTAAGGCCTTAGTTCGAGTTAACTGTTACACCGAGGTGTAGGCGGTGTAACAGTTAACTCGAACTAAGGACTTAGTTCGAGTTAACATTTGACTGCCGCGTGTAGCCGCGGCAGTTAATTCGACTAAGGATTTAAAATGGCGCCAGGACGGAAGATGCAAATAAAGCCCGGGATATTTAAATCCCGGGCTTCATTTGCAACTTCGAATGCCTACATTAGCCTCCCTAGTTCGAACTAGGGGGCTGGAGTAGACATATCCTAAGAATGCCACAGTGGGGGGGTTGAACACTGCAAGGTTTTGGATAGGCTCAGGACTGCCACTCTGCCAGGAGTCACCCAGGCTGGTAGAAGGTAGGGTAAGGGCCGCATCTTCTATGTGAGCTGTTGATATGACAGGGCTCTGAACCAAAGTGCCCAACACAGAAGCACCCAAGGTGACAGGGCAGTTCACTCTTATTTGTCTGGATGAGCCCCCAAACATCACACTAGCCCAGTCTCCCAGGAGGCATTGCTTCAGTGGGCAAAAGTGAGATTGGGGGCAGGGGTTGCAGCGGTACTTGTCCCCCAGACCAGATGCACCATTCCACAACTGAAATCACCTATAGTAAATAGGTTCTAAACTAAGAGGCACCTACATTATTTTTTTCTGAAAATGCTGTTCCTTCATTTCACTAACAGGAAATCTCAGAATTACTTGTCTCCTTTTGAAGTACTTGTCAAACCAAAACTCAAAAGGCTCAGCCTAGAGAGAAAATACCTTTAAGCAACTTCCTGCCATAAATATCTCAGTGAGACTGGAAATTACACCCATTAGATCTAATTACAGGTGTGCGCGGTAATCAGTTTCGACATAATGACAAGCGCTGATCCTGCCTATGAATTATTGAGCTCGCCCTGGTTTGACTTGGGAACTTGAATAAAGGGATTTGATGGGCACTTCTGTGAGCTCTTTAAATAGCAGTTCCTCTCTGAGAGCAAACTGCGATTGCCTGTTTCACTCTCTACCAACACAATGTGATGAATTGTCCTCCATTTTGCCTGACGCAGATTTAAGGGGAGGCAGATTTTTTTCCCTTTTAATCCTGTCAGTGACAAGGAAGGTCACTTTATTCCTGTTCATCACTTTTATTAAGGTAGCACCCAGGGATGACCCCAGCAGGATCATTGTGTGAGGCCTTTATAGATGAGGCAGGTTGTAACATGTGGATGGAACAAACCTGTGGTAGGGTAGGGGCAGGGAGAAGGTAGGTAACACATTATTCAGCCCTTTTTTCATGCATCCTTAGTAAGGTATGGAGATGGGTAAGGGATTGTTAATAGGAGAACCTTTCCCTTAAGATGTAGGTTGATGGTTGGAATCTATCCAGGCTAATTCTGACTAGTTGTTTGGTTGAGCATGTTAAATGTGTTGGGTGGTTTGTCATCCCAGGTCCCAGTGACAAGTGTCCACATCACAATAAATAAATAAATAAATAAATAAAAATCATAAGGGGAACTAAATGGGACATTTGTTGTCAATCCCCACTGAAAGCAAAGGCCTGGATTCCCTGCTCTAGATCAGGACTGAGGTCCAGTGTCCAGGTTAGCTGCTAGCGCAATATGCTTGCTTCAGTCAGTGCAGCAGGAATCCGTACTGATTTCCTTCTCAGGATCTCAGATGCTGCATGGTCCTACCACTCCCCTGTAGGGCACAATCTAGCCCAAAGGCAGGGGTGGGAAACCTTAGGCCCAGGGGCAAGGCTGGATTAAGACCTTTAGAGGCCCTAAGCACCGAAAAGATTATGGTGCCCCCCCCCATATGTAATTCAAAATAAAAACAATACTATACCGTAAAATCTCATTTTTTTGGTGCCCCTGCTTTGCTGGTGCCCTAAGCATGTGCTTAGTCTGCCTATTGGGTAATCCAGCCCTGCCCAGGGGCCAGATGCAGCTGCCGGCTTGCCTGGATCTGGCCCTGGAGCTCAGAGCCACCCAAGCATTGGAGAGACTGTGCTGGTGCTCCAGCCTCCCTGCTGCCCCACCACAGGCCTGGTGCACACAAAAATCTACTAGGCTGGGACCCTCTAGTCTCTGGTGGGCAAGGGGAATGTGGGGCGTGTCTTTCTCCATCAGTGAGGGCTGGGTTTTTTTTTGTTTGTTTGTTTGTTTTTTGCTTCTCACTTGTGTGTAGGCCCTGACTGATTTTTCTGTGGGTCAGTGCCTCCACCCCTGCTGGAAGGCTTCACTCCTGCAAATGAAGTGGTGGGTATTGATTGAAGGCTTTCTCAGGAAAAGGAAGAAAGCGGGGTGAGGAAGGAAAGTGACACACCAATGCTGACCCAACCCAAGTGGACAGGAGGTCATGGTGAACATGGCTGTGAGCCTGCTGGGGGTAACCTTGCTCAGGCTTTGGCAAGCCTTTTCAAAGGCAATGGGACTTATAAGGCAGAAACTGTCACAATTAGGGCTGTGCCCAGAGCCATCTCCTCCTTCACAGGGAGCCAACCCTCATAGCAGCCAACGTTCCCATTGTCATGAGTGTCACCAACAGTGTGATGTCAGCAGGAGGCCAGGCCTGTCTGGTTTTAATTAAACAATTATCTTCAAGAAATTGGCATACTGCTGCAGTCCCAGCCACACACTCTGGACTAGAAGCAAAAGGAAAAGAAAAGGCAGCTAGTGAGTGCAAACAAGCGCTCTGAAAGATGGATAACAGACAGGGCACCAGGGCTGGTGCTGAGGGGATAAGTGTTTCAGTCCTGGAGTCAAGGGCGAGCAGAGAAGATGGGGTCGCATTGGGAGGAGGAGGGGGCACGTGAGCTATGGTGGATGATCAGAACAGCAGTAGTAGAGGAGGAAATGTGATGGGCTGGATTTATAGAACAGTGTTTCTCAACCAGTGGTACGAGTACCCTTAGGGGTACTCGAGAGAAGTCTGGGGGGTACATCAACACAACTGAAATTTGGAGAAAACTGAATTTTTGTTTTAAGTTTTATAGCGCTTTATTATTTTTGTACTTTTTACACCCAAAAATTTCATCACCCACCCGGCTACGATTAAGTTGTTTAAACAAATGTGTTGCAATAGTAGAAAAAAAAATTGTGTGTCTGAAAACTGTAGGTACTGGGGGTACTTATAATTTTTTTTAAAAAAAGAGGTACTTTATAAAAAAAAGTTGAGAAACACTGTTATAGAACATCCCTCCCCCAGCCCAGGGCTTGCTTCTCCCTGCCAGGAAGGGAACAGATGGTGAAGTTTTAACAAGAGAGGCATCAAAAATCACCAGCAACAATTACTATGACAGGCAGCATGAGGGGCTCAGTAGGGAACAAGATTTCTTAGCTCTGCTTGGGTTGAAAATGCAAATCTGCTCAGTTATCAGGAAGGATGAGTGGAAGAGTGGGGGTGAGGAGAGAATCATAGAATCATAGAACACTAGAACTGGAAGGGACCTCGAGAGGTCATCGAGTCCAGTCCCCTGCCCTCATGGCAGGACTCAGTACTGTCTAGACCATCCCTGATAGATGTCTATCTAACCTACTCTTAAATATCTCTAGAGATGGAGATTCCACAACCTCCCTAGGCAACTTATTCCAGTGTTTCACCACCCTGACAGTTAGGAAGTTTTTCCTAATGTCCAACCTAAACCTCCCTTGCTGCAGTTTAAGCCCACTGCTTCTTGTCCTATCCTCAGAGGCTAAGGAGAACAATTTTTCTCCCTCCTCCTTGTGACACCCTTTTAGATACCTAAAAACCGCTATCATGTCCCCTCTCAGTCTTCTCCTTTCCAAACTAAACAAGCCCAATTCTTTCAGTCTTCCTTCATAGGTCATCTTCTCTAGACCTTTAATAATTCTCATTGATCTTCTCCGGCCCTTCTCCAATTTCTCCACATCTTTCTTGAAATGTGGTGCCCAGAACTGGACACAATACTCCAACTGATGCCTAATCAGTGCAGAGTAGAGCAGAAGAATGACTTCTCGTGTCTTGTTCACAACTGTTAATGCATCCCAGAATCATGTTTGCTTTTTTTGCAACAGCGTCACACTGTAGATTCATATTTAGCTTGTCATCCACTATGACCCCTAGATCCCTTTCTGCAGTACTCCTTCCTAGACAGTCGCTTCCCATTCTGTATGTGTGAAACTGATTGTTCTTTCCTAAGTGGAGTACTTTGCAGTTGTCCTTATTAAACTTCATCCTATTTACCTCAGACCATTTCTCCAGTTTGTCCAGATCATTTTGAGTTATGACCCTATCTTCCAAAGCAGTTGCAAGTCCTCCCAGCTTTGTATCATCTGCAAACTTAATAAGTGTACTCTCTATGCCAATATCTAAATTGTTGATGAAGATATTGAACAGACCCAGTCCCAAAACAGACCCCTGCAGAACCCCACTTGTTATGCCTTTCCAGCAGGATGGTGAACTGTTAATAACTACTTCCTGAGAACGGTTATCCAGACAGTTATGCACCCACCTTATAGTAGCCCCATCTAAGTTGTATTTGCCTAGTTTAATGATAAGAATATCATGTGAGACCATATCAGATGCCTTACTCAAGTCTAGATATACCAAATCCACCATTTCTCCCTTATCCACAAGACTTATTATCCTATCAAAGAAAGCTATCAGATTGGTTTGACATGATTTGTTCTTTACAAATCCATGCTGGCTGTTACCTATCACCTTATTATCTTCCAGGTGTTTGCAGATGAATTCCTTAATTACTTGCTCCATTATCTTTCCTGGCACAGAAGTTAAACTGACTGATCTGTAGTTTCCTGGGTTGTTCTTATTTCTCTTTTTATAGATGGGCACTATATTTGCCCTTTCCCAGTCTTCTGGAATCTCTCCAGTCTTCCATGATTTTTCTAAGATGATAGCTAAAGGCTCAGATACCTCCTCTATCAGCTCCTTGAGTATTCTAGGATGCATTTCATCAGGCCCTGGTGACTTGCAGACATCTAACTTTTCTAAGTGATTTTTAACTTGTTCTTGTTTTATTTTATCTTCTAAACCTACCCCCTTCCCACTAGCATTCACTACATTAGACATTCCTTCATTAGACTTCTTGGTGAAGACCGAAACAAAGAAGTTATTAAGCATCTCTGCCATTTCCAAGTTTCCTGTTACTGTTTCACTGAGATCCTCACTGAGCAATGGGCCTACCCTGTCCTTGGTCTTCCTCTTACTTCTAATATATTTATAAAATGTCTTTTCGTTTCCCTTTATGTCTGTAGCTAGTTTGAGCTCATTTTGTGCCTTAGCCTTTCTAATCTTGCCCCTGCATACCTGTATTGTTTGTTTATATTCATCCTTTTTGTCCTACTTTCCACTTTTTATGACTCCTTTTTATTTTTAGATCATGCAAGATCTCTCGGTTAAGCCAAGGCGGTCTTTTGCCATACTTTCTATCTTTCCTACGCAGCAGAATAGCTTGCTTTTGGGCCCTTAATAATGTACCTTTGAAAAACTGCCAACTCCCTTCAGTTGTTTTTCCCCTTAGTCTTGCTTTCCATGGGACCTTACCTACCATCTCTCTGAGCTTACCAAAATCTGCCTTCCTGAAATCCATTGTCTCTATTTTGCTGTTCTCCCTTCTACCATTCCTTAGAATCATGAACTCTATGATTTCATGATCACTTTCACCCAAGCTGCCGTCCACTTTCAAATTCTCAACCAGTTCCTCCCTATTTGTTAAAATCAAATCTAGAACAGCTTCCCTCCAGTAGCTTTTTCAACCTTCTGAAAAAGACAGAGGCCTGCATATAGCAGAGAGACCATAGAGCAGAGCTACTCAACACGCGGCCCACTGTGTGGTTTGGGTTTATACCAGGGTCAATACGCAGCCTGTGGGTGGGATCCTTTAAACATGGCCTCCACTGGGAACACATTCCACAGTGGCAAGGCATCTCCCAGGTGGGCTGAGCATTGAAAGACACAAGTGGACAGGCTGGCTGGAATAGACAGGTAGAAGGTTTCAGCAGTTCTTGCCCCCAGGGAGGAGGTGCCTGGAGTGCCAGGGCACTGTGGGAAATGCTGGATACTTAGCCTTGTGGGCAGAGCCTGAGATGTGCTGACTGGCTCACACTGGCCATGTTTGGGTCCAGAGCCATGGCCGGGCAGCCCTGCCTCCATCCTCCACGGAGCAACGGACTCCCACTGGAAATCCAGGATGGGGCTCCTGGGCAGCTGTCCTTTTTTGACTCTAATGTCCGGCCTGACTTGCCCAGCTCTCTGCCTGCCACAGGTTGGAGTGCTCTGGCTTGGAAACTTTACTTTTTACAGTAAAATCACTCCAAGAAATGCACAGCCTGAAGCTTCAAGCTAAACACCCAAAACACTGGTATACAATTTTCTTTTCAATAAGAAGCATTAAAAATGGCAACAAAGAAGAGATACTTGTTGGATGAACACCAGGTTTTCAATCCTGTTTGGGAGATGGAATTCGCTTTTGCAGAGATAAATGGAAAACCAATGTGACTTCTTTGTCAAAAGACTGTCACTGCATTAAAGAAAACAAACCAGCAACGGGACCATGTGCCTTGAAGCTATTTGCATATATTTGTATATATATTTGCATGTATATGCAACCATACTTAAGTTGCGGCCTTGTCACATGCTGAGTATCATTGTGCCCCCCAGGGCTTCCAAAGTTGAGTAGCCCTGCCCTAGAGCATCAGGCATGGTGCAAGACTTGAGGCCTTAATTATGAACCAAAGTCAGGGCATGTGTTAAAGAAAATGCCTGTAAGTTCAGTATATGGACGTGTCCTGGGTACTGCTAGCATTGCTAAAACACACCGCATATGTAAACACATTCCAGCAGGCTCCCACTAGTACACCTCAATCTAGCACAAGAGAAGATGGTTTGACAGACGAGATGAACAGAGAGATTTTGTCTGAAACATCAGACAGAAGTGACAAATAGGAGTGTGTTGTCTGAAAAGGAACAATGCGAGGGGAAAAACATGTAATGAAACATGGAGGCCAGTACACCAGTTGTTTAGCCAAGATTGTTTGACTCAGTCTATACATTTGGGGGTCCCTCATCTTATATCTTTGTCTGGCCTAAGGGGCAGCAAACAGTCATGAAGCTGACTGAGCTAATCCACTGTGACGGGCATACATATGTTAGTGTACCTGTAACTACTGAGAAGAGGTGCTAATCCAGTGCTTTGTTGACAATAAATCCAGCCATGCACCTTTGCCACCAAACGAGACTGTGGTTTTTCTGGGAAGTTCTATCACAGTCTGCTGAGGAAATCATCTGCACAGAGCTGGGACAGCACACAGAGAGAACTTACACGCACCCCAGACTGACACCACCAATGAAGTCTAGAACCAAATCCCACTGACATTCACCAGACAGAGAGTTCCCCTGCCCTACATTTTTGGGGCATTTCCTCATTACAGATGGAAGTAGCCCATGAAATGAGTCATTGAATCTAGCTCATGCTTAGATGGTCAAGTTGTGGAGGGCAACCAAAATGATTAGGGGTCTGGAGCACATGACCTACAAGGAGAGGATGAGGGATTTGGGCTTATTTAGTCTTGCAGAAGAGATGAGTGAGGTTGGGATTTGATAGCAACCTTCAACTTCCTAAAGGGAGGTTCCAAAGAGGATGGAGAGAAGCTGTTCTCAGTGGGGGCAGATGGCAGAATGAGGAGCAAGTTACAGAGGGGGAGGTCTAGGTTGGATATCAGGAAAAACTATTTCACTCAGAGGGTGGTGAAGCACTGGAATGGGTTACCTAGGGAGGTGGTGGAATCTCCATCCCTAGAGGTTTTTAAGTCCTGGCTTGACAAAGCCCTGGCTGGGATGAGTTAGTTGGGATTGGTCCTGCTTTGGGCAGGGGGCTGGACTCGATGACCTCCTGAGGTCTCTTCCATCCCTAGGATTCTACGATTTTAGCTGGTGAGTCCCTCATAACAAATCCATCTTTAAAGATTTGTTCTGCATAGGGTGAGGTGTAAGTGTGTGAAAGGGTCATACTGAACCACAGGGCTGAGAGTCTCTTGGAAACCTCACCAGGGAACCAAGTGAGCCATCCCTACCTGCAGCACATTATCTGAGAAGAAGGTGAGGTGGTGCTCCATGCTGAATGAGAAGTTCCTGATTCCTAGACGTGAATGTCGAGTGCTGGCCAGGATGGTTGCAGAGAACAGCTGTGTGGGGTGGCCTAGGGATCATTTGTGGAGCGTTGTCTCCAGCATGCTTGTGGCACTGTGAAATGTAGCCCGCTACAGCCACTGCAGAAGCAAGCCACTTCTCAGGCAATCGGCCATGGGTCAGAGAAGCAATTGTGATGCATCCTGCTTGACCCTATCCATGCAAGACAAACTGGATTCCAAACTCTAACCAGCTGAAAGAGCCAGATTTTCAGAAGAGCTCAGAGCCCAGCATGCCCCCAGAATGCTGAGTTCTGCTGAGCTCTCTTGAAAGCCTGCACATCCTCCAGTGCTACATCAGGTCCATCATCACATGTCTGTGATGCAGCACAACTCCCATTGCTTGGTGGTGCTGTGCCTGCAGTACCAACAACATACAGTCACACAATCACGGGTTCACTCTACTCTGCAACAGCAAAACCTCCATCCCTCACCATCATTGCACAGGGTGCAGTGGTGCACACAGGCTCATGGGAATAGAAGACAGGAGCACCAGCTCCTCCCCGAGCAAGTACAGAGCCCACTGTGGGCTCTGCAGCAACTGGGAAATGGCTGAGGTTTGGAATTGCCCTGGCCACAGTTCTCCCATTCCTGGAACAGGCCTCCCCAATGCACCTCGGATTGCCCCCTTTGCTAAGGGTGGTTGCCAGTGAGTGCAGAGCCCGTCGAACTAGCCCCAGGATCTGTGGGGAAGGGTTGTGCAATTGTGGGCAGCAGAGGAATGGTGAATCGAGCCCATCATTGTCAGACGGAGCATCTACAATCCCAGGTAGGTACCGGAGGGATAAATGTAGAGATGAGATTTCTCTGTGGGGGGGCTGCATCTCTGAGAGGAATTGCAGTGCCAAGGGGAATATTAAATCCCACTCAAAATAATAATAATAAAAATCCAAACATCATCAGACAAATAAATAGAAAATAACACAATTGCCTCACAGCGTGTAACAGCAGACTGGGGAGATTTTAACCAGCTATTTTCACTGCAATGCTTAATATGCCACTCTCCCAAGCATAGCCTGAAATATATAATTTTCCATTATATTCCTATATGTTTGACTTTAATATAATGAAGCCTCTCTTCACTACACCAGAATATTGGCTCTATTATATTGCTTGTGTGGGAACTATTTTTGACAATGTAAAAGCTGAAGCCCAAGAAAATGACCTCAAATGAAAACCTCTTTCCTTCTCTCGCCTCTAAACTCCATGTAACAGCTGTAATTCATCACCGGGATAATTCTTCCAGCATCACATTTTCTGGTGGGCTGTAATTTGTCTCCTTGCTTTGTTCTCTCTTTTTGGTTACCTCTCTTTTTGCCCACCAAGTTACTTGCCTGAATTTATGGTGTTGGATGCCTTTTCAGTCTGAGGGTATGTCTACACTGCAGAGTTTTTTTGGAAAAACTGCCATTTTTCTGAAAAAAAACTTCACTTACGTCCACACTGCAATCGCGTTTAAAAAAAAATCAAAAGAACAGAGGGGTTTTTCCGACATTGGTAAATCTCTTTCTACGAGGAAGAAGCCTTTTTCCGAAAGAGCTCATTAAGAAAAAGGTGTGTGTGGACAGGGAAGAGGGAGTTATTTTAAAAGAAGAGGAAAGAGGAAAAAACACAGGTGCCCAATAGTAATCACAGCTTAAATGCGAGATAGTGTCCAGTCAGCGTGAATGCTAACTTTCGAAAAAACAGATTGCTTTTTCGATGCGCTTTGGCAGTGTAGACGCTCTCTTTTGGAAGACGTTTTTTCGGAAGATCTCTTCCGGAAAAGCTTCTTCTGAAGGAAGCCTGCAGTCTAGACATAGCCTGAGTTTGTATTATAAATAGGCCAGGGATCCTTGGTAACAATAAGCACTGGGGAAAACAAAAAATTGCTAAGCATGGAACACAAAAAGTGTGTCCATAGTTTGTTACAGGTATTTCTGAATCCTGCACTGCTGAGCCTGGGAGAAGGGGTTGGGACTTTCTTTCTGAAACCTGAAACCACATGAACCTTTCCTGAAATAGGGCTTTGCCACAATCTCAGCTGAGGCCCAAACTAAAATTCAAACACCTGTCCAGAGAACAAAGGTCCATTTTCCAGCAAATCTAAATGACTTCATGGCTTTGGAATGAGGTTGCCATCTGAATCTCAGAATTTCAAATAATTTATTTGCAGAGGTACAGAAGTAGCCACATATACAAAAAGTCCAGCTGTCACAAGGACTTTTTCATAGGGCTTGGCTAACATATTACCAACTCAGTAGGTGTACATACTGCATAAGTTCATCCAATAATATTCTGGCACCTTGTATTACCTTATTTACTTGCATTGGATAACTTGTCAGCAGCAGTTACATTTACATTTGATTGCCACAGAGAGACCCAGGCAGCAAGAACAAACTTCACCAGCGATATGCTTGGTATGTAAAATGAACTGCATCACATATAACATTTCAAGACTTAGGGCAGGTCTCCTCTATGGGGACAAGTTGGTTTAAGCTACTCAATTTGAGTCACGTTAGTAGCGTAACTCAAATCAACGTAGTTTAGAACTACTTACTGTGGAGTCCACACCATGCTAGGTTGACAGAAAAAACTCTCCCATCCACTCCCCTTACTCTTATCTGTTCTCATGCAGTACCAGAGTCGATGGGAGAGCGATCAGTGGTGGATTTATCATGTCTATACAAGATGCGAGAAATCGACCCCTACTGGATGGATCAATCAGGCCGCTAGTGAAGACATGCCCTTAGATCAGTGGTCCCCAACCTTTTGGGGCTGCCGGGCGCCCGGGGGGCGGGGCCGCTCACACGCCGGGCATCCGGGGGCGGGGCCACACATGCGCCCGGGGGCGGGGCCACGCACGCGCCTGGGGGCAGGACCGCCCATACGCTGCAAGCCTAGGGCCGGCACAGCCCTCGCGCTGCTCATCCGGGAGCAGGGTCGTCCATGTGCTGAGCGCCCGGGGCCGGCGCCGCCCCTGTGCCACGCGCCTGGGCCGGCACTGCCCATACGCCGCACGCCCGGGGCTGGCACAGACCTCGCGCCGTGCACCCGGGGGTGGGGCCGCCTAACTGCCGCACGCCCAGGGCCGGCACCGACCATTTGCTATACACCTGGGGCCAGCGCCACCCATGCGCCGCGTGCCCGGGGCCGGCGCCACCCATGCACCGCGCACCCGGGAGCGGGGCCGGCCCCGATCACTCAGCGGGTGCACAGAAATGGCCCGGCGGGCACCGCATTGGGGACCACTGCCTTAGATCCTATACATTCAACTAAACAGACCTAATACCACTATCAGAAATAGTGCCATCTAGTGACCTTCAGTGGTGTCACATTCCTGTCAAGCAATGATGATACCAGGGTGGCATTGCAGTTGATTGGAGTTACTGGTTTTACCGTGCAATGGTGCAAACCAGTGCTATGCTACTCTGTACATTGCTGGTTCAGTTTGGTACCCAAATCAGAAGATCTGGAAAAAAATAATTTTGTATCAAACCAAAATGGATTTTTCCATTTTGTTTCTCGCTGTCATTGACATGAGAAAGCCACACAAAACATTTGAAAAGTCACTTCAAAACAACATTTTGAAATAAAGTGTTGAGTCAACATTGGTCATTTTTTTTCTTTCATCTCAAACTTCAATGAATTCGACCCAGACTTGTGAATTGTTTTAAGTGTTCTGAAACATTCATTTTGCCCTACTCTAGTTATGGAAAGACTATGCTACTCCAGAGTGGAGATGGCTAAGCCATCCAAACACAAGTCAAGGAGAAACCGCTTGGCTTTTGCAGGGAAGAGAAATTGGTGAGTGTATCCTGAGAAAAGATGGTATGTGAATGCAAGCCGGCTAAGAGTAAGACTTGCAGCTAAAAAATACATTCCATGCTTTTCTAATATTGCCACAGCATGTCAGCAATTGCTGGGATTGCTCCAGAGATGTTATACAACCATGGATGGGAGGGGAAGTAGCCTGAGCAATCATGACTGTAAGGGAGAAGCCAATAAGAAAAATTCAGTAGTAAAATGTGGTGCACACTTCAAACATTTGTGAACTCCTCAGCTTGACAGACGGACAAGAGCCTCTAAATCAGGGTTTTTCACCTTTTCCATAGGATCCCCACCAGGTTGATGGCCCCAGAAACAGATTGTCCTGAAGTGCACACCAGAAGCTTTCCTGCCAAGTCCCATGACACTTCCATATATATCATGGAAACAGAATGTAGCTGTTATCTCAGGAGAACCTGGTGCCTTGGGCTGAGTCAATCCTCTTCAGTGAGGTAGCAGAGATAGGGTAGGAGAGATCCTGTGGTTTCTTGAGTTCATCCAGACACTTTCCAGAGAATTGCTTGGAGTTCCGATCCCACTACCCTAAGCTAGCCACATTCTTTCTTCTCCCCTCCTCCCGCCCACGGAATTTGTTTTCTTTTCCAGCTGCAGCAAACATTATTTTAAAGATAAAATACCAGCAAAAGCCCATAATAAGGCTTTTTTGCTAGGTCAATTTTTAGGCCTAATTGTCTTGACTGCATCTCTAATAAATCAGCCCTTTAAAAAAGAGGAATGTGCTGTGAGTTACTTTAGTCTCTCCCTGGTCCCAGACAGTTTATATAACATCTTTAAAAAGGAGCTTTGACATGGTAAGGGATTAGCCCAAGAACACACCTCCCAGTGGAAAAACCCAACAAGTCTCCTCTAGAGTCACTGCACGTTTTTAATAAAACTGTGACAGCTGAGCTGAGCTGTAGTTTTTACTCTTTTAAAGCAAATTCAGTTCAATTCAATTCAACACCCACGAAGAACAATCGGAGTCTTACAATGAGCTCTGGATCAGACTCTCGGTGCTGATAGAAGACTGATACCCCCGTAGGCTGAAGGGGGTCTCTCAATGGAACAGATTCAGGTCAAGTCATGTCAGGACAGGCTTACCCATAACGCTTTGCCAATATATGCCTCACTCCAGTGATGGGTCTCAGAGCCCAAGTTCCAGCCTGAGCAGGAACTAGGGGTAGGCAATAGGTGGGCCACAGGCCAAATCCAGATTGGCAGATGCCTTGGAATGGTCCTCAAAATCTTTATAGTATTTACTTATTATCATTGTTATTTTTAATTATTAATTTCCCTGGAGTCTGGACCTTGACCAAGAAATTTGGACCTTAAGAAAAAATAATTGACTACTGCTGATCTAATTTATATTTGTAGTCCTGTAATGTGAGCCCCATGAGTCCATGTCAGTTGATTTGGGCTGTGAGAGTGTTTGTGGTTTTTTGTGGCTTAGTATCCTTAGGAATTCGGGTGTCTAAATCCTACTGGTTTCCAGTGAGACTTGGGCTTCTAAGTGCCTAACCCACATTTGAATATGGGATTCAGACTCTTAATTTTCTTAGGTACTTCTGAAAATATTGTCCAGAATCTTTATGTTAAATGTGTGCAGGTGTGCATTTGGGGCCAAATTCCAATGCGCCCAGCAAAAGCCTTTTATGAGAAACCTTTGTGCACCCAAAATTTCTCTCACAATCACCTGGTTCACCCATTCTCGTAATACCAGTGTCAATCCAGAGTCACTCTGCTGTCTTCACTAAAGTTACTTACAATTTATAGCAGTCTAAATGAGAGAAGTGGGCTCAACTTTGAAGTAAAGCTAAATAATGTATTC
Organism: Rafetus swinhoei; assembly: GCA_019425775.1. Lineage (NCBI taxonomy): Eukaryota > Metazoa > Chordata > Testudines > Trionychidae > Rafetus > Rafetus swinhoei. Next base: position 9,411,803 of record CM033438.1, read on the forward strand.
AGCTGTTTGGAGAGACCGAATTGTGTGAGCAGCACAGGGCTTTTGATTTTCCTCTTTGTTCCCCTTGCAGAGCTGAGTCAGTTAAAAGTAGATTAAAGTGAGAGACTAATGCTTTCTTCAAACAGTTCTACCAATGGACCCAAATCCTGACCTGCAGCAACAAACTGCTCTTCCAATCTGAGGCCATGCACTTCTCTCCCAATACCTGAATCCCCTCCCGTGCCGTGCCATCTGCTAATACTTGGTTCCCAGGCAGCTCTGCCACTCCATGTGAATCCTGAGCCATGGCACTCTCCTGTCTTGAGCTTTCCTCAAGCAAACACCACTCATGAGGCCAGAGAGGGCAGTGGCTCTGTAATACACACTAGCATGAAAGACTAATAAACTCAATGCTAGTTGTGACTTCAGTAGGGATTAGCCACCATGGGCCTGGTTCTGTGGTTTCTTGCGCCTTGAGTCATCATACTTCAGTGCTAACTGAGTGCAAATAGGAGCTGGATCAGGATGGTAGCATGTATACCCATTGGGCACTAGAGTAAATAACTGCGCACCATGCTGGGCATCACAGAATCCATGTTTCAAATTGTGAAAGGCTAAAGGATCCCTCTGGCATTTGACTGAATGGGTCCAGAAAGCAGAGAAACAGCCACTGTCCCATTTTACTTCTGGAGAGAAGTTGAGGCCTTGACATTAAGACCTGATTAGTTTTTTTTTAACACTCATCGTTTTTTGCCAATTTTACACAGCTAATGGAAAGACGTGATTTCCATTAATCCATCACGCAACATGCAGAGAATGTGACACATATGCCCTTTAAACACCAGCTCAGCAGCTGAGCCCCCTCTCTTGGGGCACATCTCTCCAGAGCAGATGATACAGAGTTGGTCAATGCCACTCACTTCAGTTTTTGTTGACAGCTGGGCAGGAAGCCCGGCAGCAGGGACGTAATTATTGAAAATTTAATTTTAATTGAGATGCACCAAATGGCAAATAATTGTATATGGTGGTTTGATACATTCTTTGTAATCCTATAGAGAAGAAGAGATGAGATGAGATCAAAACAACCTCCAGATTGCGAGAGCCCTTACCAGATACCAAAGATTCCACACCTAACAAGCCACTGTCGCACGAGGAGAGCACTAACAGTCACAGAGTCAGCTGGTTGTCAGCTCTGGCGCCTTTCACAGAAATGCCCCTTGGGAGTGCTATCCTCCAAGGCCGAGCACTGACTACCTGGCAGTGCCTGGTGCTGCTCTTTGGAAAGCAGATAGTTTATAAGGTTCCCAAGGGCACAGGAAACTCAGACTGTTAGATGCTCTATCGCCTAGACACAACAAAAGATGTGTTTCTATGCCCTAGAGAAGCCAGACCCAGAGCCTTGCTCAATACTTAAGAGGCAAGCCCCAGTGGCATTTCCAACAGCCTACCATAAACGGCACATGATCTTCTCTCAGTCTCTCCAACCCATGTCATTCTTGCTCCCCCTTGTTCAGTCTTCCCTTGGACTGTAAAAACACCATGCCACTGAGCAGCAGCAAAACCACAAATGCTCGTTCTTGCTTTATTTCTGCCTTCTTCTTTAGAGCTTGATTTCAAATGGCTCTGCTGGCTTGGAAAGGCACAAGATGGCATTCCCATTGGCTCCCCTGCATGGAGGGAGGGGCACAGGGCTGTTCCCAGTGTTCTGAGAGGGAGGGGAAGGGAGGCCAGCATTCCCACTGTCTTTGCTGCATTTCCGTTTACCCAACAGCGAGTAAACCCTGTGACAGCAAGTCATCAGCAAAGAGACATATTCCTTTTCATCATAGCCCTCCCCCATCAACATTTTCCTTGATCTGACTTGAGGCCCCACAAGGAAGAGAGTGGAACCTCACAACTTGGGAGACAAGCAATGCAGAGAGAGCAGAACAAGGCTGTGTGCTCAGTGGCAGGGGGGAGCAATGCCACCAATGCTTGGTGGGAAACAAGGGTTCCAAGGACGAGCCAAGTAGGTGAGTGTGTTTACAAAGAGATTTTTTTTATATAAGATGGTCTTGTAACATTAAAATCTTTGTAGGGCCAGATACTTAGCATAAATTTACTTGGCATAAACCACTGTAGCACCATTGAATTAACTGGAGCTCCATCAATGTGCATCTATCCAAGGGGTGTTACTGAATTAAGAATTTACATAGTTTGAAAATTTTAATCTGGAAATTCAACTTCTAGTGAGCAATTTCCCCTGTGGGAATGGACTTGGCTATGTCTAGAGCCCTGCAGGGATACAAAATTGGGATCTATATCTGTGTCTGCAAAAATGATCTGTGGATATCCACATCCCCATCCACGGATGCAGATAGCCACAGATATAAATGAGATATGCACAAATTTGCAGGGCCTTAGATACAAAATTTGTATCTGCATCCATATCCACAAAAATGAGCTGCAGATATCTGCATGCGTATCTGTGGATATGAATATAAAATGGATATCTGTGGATTTACAGGGCTGTAGTTTTGGAGATGGCTATGGACTACAGATCCACTCCTCCAATTCAATTACCACTCCTACAGAGTAACAATTAAAAAGTGTTACCATCTGATAGCTGTGCTGGGAAGGCAAAGGGGGCTCCCAATACTGCCCTCACTGGTGTGGCTCAGTGTGGCTGATGGCAGCTTCCCAGAGGAAGCAAGGACAGAATGGGCCAAAGAAATGGAACAGATCTGGGCTGAGGGATATTAACAGAAGAGCATTATACCATGGTACAGCTAGCTGTGGATGGAGAGCTGGGATCTCTGCTGCTCTCAACCTGACATGAACCATACAAACTCACTCAATAAAATAAAATAAAAATGCTTGAAGAGGCTTGCAAATTCCCTGACTCCTGTTAGTTCGGATGCAGGCCATTTTTTATTAAGATGCTATTTTGTGGCTTTGTAACAACAGGGACACCTCATCCTACCCAAAGCAAATTGTGAGCAAAACGGAGATCAGCACTTTTCTCCCCTCCAGGAAAATTGACTTTAATAATTTGGACAACTTGAAAGACTCCTGCCACTGGGGAGGTAAATATTCATGACGGATACGTTTTTAAAAGTCTTTGAGAAGTTGGCTCACACAGCAGTTGCTGCATTTTTCAAAAGGCGTTTTTTTTGCTGCTTTTCTTCAACCCTTTGCATTTAATGGGGGAAGGGGAGACTTGAGGCTTTTCCTATTGAATTGATAAATGCAAATAATAATACTTAGTAATTAAATTAAACGCAGTAAAGGAATGGCAGCACTCACATAAGCAGACATAGGGCAGTCAAATATATGACCGGCTTACAGGGGTTAGGGGTAGCAGTTCTGTGGAATATTACAGCACTGTCATGATGGAAAAACTGTATCCTGCTTAAATGAGTGGGTTTAACTCCTTGATTGGTGAGAAGTGGGATGATGATGGATTGTGGAATGGGGAGGGGACATTATCAGAAAGATTCTTCAGAGAGTTTAGCTTCCCTGCAGGAACCTACATGCCAGATTTTCAAGTGCTTAGACCCCAGCAGCTGGGATTGGTTTCGGAGGGGGTGAGGGGGAAGGTTGCTGAAAATCCATCAACTAACTTATTTAGAGGTCTACGTGGAATTGAGCTCTTGGGAAATCTGGCCCCACAGCTAGGCCTGAGCATTGGTGGATGAAACCTGAGTGGCTTGGAGGTTTGCTCCAGATAAGTTACTCCAGAGTCCAAGCTATCCATCCCTGCTGGGCCTGATTCTGAACTCAGTTACACTGACTAGTGTGACTTCATTGAGTCATGTTTGCTAAAGAGCTTAAGTGACTTAGGAGCACAAATCCCATTGAAATTCAAGAAAAGCAGCCTCCTGTCCTGAGAGGACATGTCGTGGCTTGCAAGTGTAAACAATTTCAGAGAGGTGACTAGCCACTACTGCCACGACCATCACAAAGAGACACTGGGGTTGCTAACAACTTCTTGTTATTGACTCCTGTAAATCCAGCCAGCCCTCCATTCTTTCCATCTCAGGAGTAGCTGATCTTATCTCAGTGTTTCAAGGAATACTGCCAGGAATTACCTTGGTCCTCATGATGGTTTTGATAGCAGCTTCAAACTCCTCTGAGTTATTGTAGTCCACTGTCCACACGTGTGGCTTCCCTATGAAGTCCTCAGCATAGGGGTGTTGGGAGGATACCTACAAAAGGAAACAAAAAAACGAACTAAGTGGTATTCCCTGCAGGAGGTGCTGTGGCCACATGCAGTGACACTGTGCAGCTAGGTAATGGGAAAGGGGAGCTGATGGCAGCGAGAACAGGGATGAGAGGCAAAGGTGGCTACTAAAACCATTGCCTATAGAGATGGAAACAAACTGGAATCTTGAATAATGGGCAGTACGCTTTCCTACATGGGGTCATGCTCTCCCAGCCCTTTGCTGGGGAGAGGAGACACAGTAGCCTTTGGAACGGGGAAAACTCGCACACTGCTTTTTTGTGGCTTGGGAGTTTTTTTCCCAATGGCTTTAGGTGCAATTCTCCCCTATGCAGAAGGCAAATCCCAGGCTCAGGCAGTGAAGTCCCATGGTGCCTATGATACTTAAAGGGTTTCTAGTTTTTGGGCTGGCCTTCTTCCCAGGACTCAGGTTACCATTTGCATGGGATTCTGCTTTATGGGCATTTCAGGTTTCCATATTTGAGCTAGGGGTGTTAAATTTAGATTAATTAACTAATTGAATAGTTGATGGGATTTCCATTGACTATTTCATTAGTCTATAAGGGCGCCTCTGCCTTTGAATTGTAGCAAGAGCCCTGCTGGGAACCACGCAGGGAGCGCAGAAAAGCCCCACAGGGAGCGCGGGGGCTCTTGTTCGATTCAAAAGGAAGCCCCGCAGGGAGTGTAGGACCAGCAGGGGACCTCCGCTGTCCCCGTGCTCCCTGTGGTGCCTGACTTTGAAATGTACAAGAACCAGCTCTCCCCAGCACCAGCTCCTGCTCCTCCCCGCTTGGTGCCTTTCTCTGATGGGGGGGGGCGGAGGGATGGGAGGAACATCACTAGTCTCTTATATCCCTAATTTCGGCCATGCTTTCCAGAGGGAGGCTGCTTTGCAAAACCATTCCCAGCTCTGCTAATGCAGCCAAGCTGTGAATCAGAGCCCAGCTACAAACTCAAAGAAGCCCCAGTTGAGGCTTCTTGACGGCAACCTGAATACTCTGCCCCTTGCAAGCTGATGGTTGCTCTGGGTCACAGAATTCCCCAAGGATGCAGAGCCACATACAGCTGGCAGTACATTGTGAAGCCAGGACCAATCCAGAGCAAGCCCCATTTTCTTAACACAGGGTTCTCAAACTAAATTTCATTGTGACCCCTTCTGACAAGTTACTACAGGACTCCAGGAGGGAGGACAGAAGCCTGAGCCTGCCCAAACCCTACCAAGCCCAAGCCCCACCACCAAGAAGCTTCAGCTCCAGGTAGAGGGCCTGTCACCTTAGCCCCATTGTCCAGAGTTGAAGCTTCAGCTGCAGGCGATGGAGCTCAGGCTTTGGCTTCAGCCCCAGCAAGTGTGATGCCAGCCCTGGCAGCCCCATTAAAATGGTGTTGCCACCCACTTTGAGGTCCCAACCCAGAGTTTGAGAATGGCTGTCCTAACCAACCAACTGGGCTACAACACAAATCCAAACTCAATATCCCACCCACCCTGGAAACCTTCAGCCCTGCCCAGAAGGCTGAGATATGTATAAATAAAGAGACGGTAGCAATTATTTCTCTCTCCTCTTTCTCTGCTGGCATCAGCACGCTCCTCTCTAATGAGTGCAGCTAAGGATGGCAGGCTTGGCTATCTTAATGGCACAAATTAAAGAAGAAGCAGCAGAACTGGCTGCACAAACACACACAAACACACACACACACACACCATGCGCACGCTCCATAGTGTCACTATGTTCACAGCTTTGCCAAGTTGCCAAGTGCTCATAATACAACCCGCATTATGCTAACATCAGCAAAACAAGAGGACGTGGGAGGAGAATTAATTCTACAGGAGCTAATTACAGCAGCTCTGCTCTGTCTCTGCATTGTACCAAGACAAATGGCATGCAAGCGTGCAGCCACCACACTGTAATGATGACAAACAGGCTGGCTGCCAAGGCAACAGAAGTGCCCAACTGCCTCCAGAACAGTGGCTGCAGATGATGCAACCCAGTCTAAAAGCCAATGGGGAGAAAGGGGGGGGCAGGACAAAGGAGTCTTTAGGGCTGATTCTAAGTCACTTGATAAGGCATCGGCTCAGACTGAAACAGAAGCTGAGACAGAGCTGCTTGGTGAGGCAAGTGGGGGGTGGGGGTGGGAGGGAGGGGGGTTCTCAGCAGGGATGTGGGAATTTAGACTGCATTATACACTTTATTAATAATACAAGGTTCAATTTTCTTAACCCTTTAACTTTAATGGAGCACTCACTGCGCTCTAATTAAATTCATAGCAAGGAGTAGGCCCAGGAGGGGAGTTTGCAAATACAAAATCAGTCCTGTTTTAGAAAACCACAACCAGGAGGAATTCAAGTTCAGATCCTAACTTATCTGGGTGCTTACAACCCCAGGTTTGGGAAGGGGAGGGTCGGGTTGGAGTCCATCTCTGGAATAACCAGTGAGAACATGGTTTGGGATTTTTACAACAGCCTCATTGGTCAGGTTTTATTTAGCAGAGCTGAAATTCAAACCCAGGTTTCATTTAATCCAAAATCTCCAAGTCTGGAGAGGGGAGGAACTGGACTGGGAGGGCAATGTTCCGATTCAAATCATCTCTCTGAACTATGGGGAAGTTTGCATCTAAAACCTGGTTTTTTTTCAGTGGGTTGATCACTCTGGATTGAATCCAGAAGCAAATGCCACAGCTCAGGCCAATTGGCAATATTCTTGTCACACAACATTGCAGAACCACTTGCCTCTCTTGACGTAGGCTTCCCCCTGAAGAATTCATGATTGAGAGAGCTGTGTGGAGGGTTGAAACGAGACTGAAGGAAAATGCATCCATTGGCTATTGCTTCTAGAGGGGCAGGACCTTCATAGGGAAATCCAAATCCGATGAAAAGCTGCAGGAAGTAAAACCATAAACCCTGATGACCCTGAGTCAGGAACACCATCACCCAGACCTTTTTCAATATCCTGGATTACAGCACTAATCTGAACTACTTCTCTGGTGCTCAGCTCAGTAGACCTGTAGGCTGATCGAACAGAACTTGAGATAAGGTTCTCTGTAGTTCACAATAGTTTGAATGTGTTACAAAGTTCTCCACAAACTGATGTCTTTATCAAAGCTAAACTGAACACAGTACACCTTCATACCTTCAAGTATCAGAGGAGTAGCCGTGTTAGTCTGGATCTGCATCTGACGAAGTGGGTCTTTGCCCACGAAAGCTTATGCTCCAACACTTCGGTTAGTCTATAAGGTGCCACAGGACTCCTCGCCGCTTCATACCTTCATTTATAACGGCAATTCTGCCATTAATATCAATGGGAGTTGTACCTCTTTACATCATGCTTGTTTTTGTCCTACTATTTCCACAATGAAAACTGCTGGCTTGCTAGATACCTAATCATAACTATGCCTAAAACAGTAGCAGACCTAGGTGAAACAGCAGCTACATGCACTAGTTTATCATGTAGAGACTTGGTTTTATTTCCTGGTCACAGCATGAAATGACTTTGAGTGTTTAGCATGCCAATGGACATTTCCACATCGTGTAATTCAGCCATAGTTGGCAGTCCTTACTGAGGCTAGGTCTAGATCTAGACTGCAGCATTTTTGTGGAAAAAGCTGTGCAAAATGCACTCCACATTTTGCATAGCTTTTTCTGCTTTTTTTTTTTTTGGAAGAGGCTTTTCTGCCATTTGGCCCTGTCTAGATGGGGCCAAATGGTGGAAAAGCCTCCTCTTTTGGTGGAGTCTTGTGCCTCGTGAAACAAAGTATACGGGGCTCCCCGAGAGAGCGTGTTTGCTCTTCCACGAAAAAAAGCAGAAGAGCAAACGCGTTCCTTGGACACGGTGTGGTTTTTGCGGGATATCTCTGGTATCCTGCAAAAACCCCGTAGTCTAGACATAGCCTCAGAATATAACAGGGGTGTTTTATATCAGTGGGTTGGCAGTGCTGGAGGTGGATGGGAAAGTATGCACTTTGCCTGACTCTAGCAAGTGCTTTGTTGCTGGACTCAGATTGCAACGTCAGAACTAACAACTTCAGGATCTAGTTACACTGTTGTTCAATCAATCCATGGACCCTGGACAGAGATGAGCAAATATTGGCCATAGTGGTCAGGGACATTCAGTGGAACCCTAAGGAAAACTCTGTAATTCACATTTCCTTCCCATGAATGCTCAATCTCTTAAGCTCTAGGGGTACGTCTAGACTACATGGTTCTGTCGACGGAGCCATGTAAACTAGTTTACCCGACATAGTCAATGAAGTGGGGATTTAAATAATCCCCGCTTCATTAAAATAAAAATGGCCACCATGCTGTGCCAACAATCAGCTGATCCGGCACAGCGTGGCAGTCTAGACGTGGATCGGTCGACAAGGGAAGCCTTTGTCGACAGCTCCTGTAAACCTCGTTTAACAAGGCATAAAGGAGCAGTTGACAAAGGCTTCCCTTGTCAACCGATCTGCGTCTGGAATGCCACACTGTGCCGGATCAGCTGATTGTCCGCACAGCACGGCGGCCATTTTTATTTTAATGAAGCGGGGATTATTTAAATCCCAGCTTCATTGACTATGTCGGGTAAACTAGTTTACATGGCTCCATCGACGGAACCATGTAGTCTAGACATACCCTAGGAGAGCAACTGCTCATAAAAAACACATTCTTATAAAAAAGTATGAATATTTTCCAAATGTAAGTTCTAAATATTATACTCAATTGTAAAATTTAAAATGCAAAATTTGCACCATCTTTGTATAGCCATGTGGTATAGCTTTTCTTTCCTGACTGGATATAATTAATCAACAGAACTCAAATTACCAGTATGACATTCAGTTTTACCATTTGAAATTGGGACTGTGCAGGCTGGTTCCTCAAGTTACCCACTTGAGTTCTAGCTCTGTAAATCACATGAATTAATCACACTGCAAGTTGTTCACAGTTCAAATAACCTGCAGACTGATGACTTCAGTGAACAATTTTGAATAACAAATGCCCTTGAAAATTTTGTGAACTAACCATGGACAATTTATGAAAAGGAGAAATCAACCTAATAAATCCTCTGTTGTTATTATTATTTGCTCGGTTCAGCTCCTGAATAAATACTGTTATTGATATGGCCTGCAAACCAGGGCTTCAGTGGTACTAGCCTCAGCCTCCTCTATCTAAAAGAGTTTCAACTACTGAATTTCCTCTCAGATTACATTTCTGAAGGCAACTCTGGTCTGCCTGCTTAGCAAAGGGTTATGTCCGTGGTCACCAACCAGTAGATCGGTATCAGGATCTACTGGTAGATCTTGGAGCCTCTGACAGGTGATCCCAACTAGTTTGGCCAAGAGGCTATCAAGTGCAGTACTTCAGCTGCCCCCCTCCACACTGCTGTGCATCTCCTGCCCTTTGCCTTGGAGCTGCTCCTCCCCCTTGGAGCTTCCTGCTTTCTGTGCTGTGCAGGGGAGGGAGAGGAGGGTACTGATGTCAGGGTGCCCCCTCTCCAACACTGTATCCTTTCTCCACAGAGCAGAGAGGGGGCACAACAGGACTTGGGAGGGAATTTGCTGGCTGCTTTAGGGAGTGGTGCAGGGCCAGGTCAGGGGTGAGCCTGCCTTAGCCCCACTGTACCACCAACCAGGAGCCACCAGCAGTGCCCAGCTGGGGCCCACATCCAAACTCCTACCCCAGTCACGAATCACATCCTCCACCCCAAGCCTTTATCCTAGCCCCAAGCACCCTTGCATCCAAATGCCGTCCCAGAGCCTGCACCTAGAACCTCCTACATTCCAACTGCCAGCCCCAAGAGCAGCTCAGAGCCCCTCTCACACTCCAGATCCCTTAATCCAAGACCAGAGCCTGCATCCCAACCCTCTGCCCCTGATGAAAGTGAGTGAGGATTGGCAAAAGAGAGAGGATGGAGTGAGCAGGGGCGGGAAGGAGGCGGGGCAAGAGTATTTATATTTGAGGTAGATCTTGGATTGCACTTAAATTCAAAAAGTGATCTCCTGCTCAAAAAGGTTGGAGACCCCTGGGTTATGTTATATGGGGGAATAATGCTGGACTTTGTCAGAAGCCCACATAAAAGGGCAGCACCCCTCTTTCAAGTACCTTAGCTTTTCTCAGAAGCTGCTGGAACTCATGCTGTGGCAGAAGGCCATGGTTCTTGACAAAGGCTGGAACCTCAGGAGGACGTTGGGTTTCATAATAAACAGTGCCATGGATCTCCATGTACTTGTTAAGGATGGCCAGGAACTTCTCTTTGCCCTGGGGGAGGAAGGCAAAGACTATCAGCTGCATGTGAGCCTCAAAAGAGATGTAACTGATTCCAAAATAGCAAAATAAAAGGGTATTTCCTTATTCTGATCTCACTGGAGCCATGACTACACTGCAGTGTAGCCCAGGGTTCAAACTCAGGCTCAAGCCTAACTCACTTTTCGTCTACACACAAGTCACACTGATTCAGGATCACAGGACCCATAGGGCTTGGGGGTCCAACCTGAGTCAATCTAGAACCCAAGGCTCAAGCCATGTTTCTTTGCAGTGCAGACCTGCTGCACTTCTGCTCTGGGGGCACGTCTAGACTGCCCGCGAGTTCTTTGGTGTAAAAAAAAGCAGTCTAGATGTGGTTCTTTTGGGAAAAAAAACCCTTTTTTGAAAGAACTCTTCTTCCTAAAAAAATGAGGTGTACAGGATTATTTCGAAAAAGGGGTTTTTTCCCCAAAAGAACCGCATCTAGACTGCTTTTTTTTTTTTTTCCAAAAAACTCTTCTGAAAATGGGATGTGAAGAAGATATACAAATTCACGCTGAATTTGCATATCTTCTTTCGAAAGCCGCAGGCAGTCTAGCCGTGCCCTGGGAGTCTGCCAAAAGTATCCCACAATCCCATGGGCTGACTTTCTTTGTCTTCTGGTAGTCATGGGCTAGAGTGCCAACATTTTGGAAAGGTGCTAGGAAGTCTGGAATATGGTTGGTTGGATTTTGTCTGTATACTGAAGTGCAGATCCTGGAACCCTAGTTTGGAAGATTCTTAATCTAGGTTTGACAATCAGTGTTGGCACTCTAACACTGGATTTACATTGCCATGTAAACATGCACTAAAGGATCTCCACTCTAGCAGGGAGACAATCTTTATGTACAGGAACTCACTGCTATTCAGTGGAACTCATTCTTCAGGGCAGGAAATTCGTCAATAGGGAAGGCAAAATTTTAGGACTCCTAGACAATAAACCAATTTCACACTCATGTAATCCCACTGAATGATGTGGAGTTACTCCTCAGTGATTTAGGCATGAGTAAGATGTGATGTACCTGGCAGTGTTGTCTTCAAGTCGTCATTGTCAAGTCCAAGTCGAGTCTCAAGTCACTACATTTCAAGTCTCAAGTCGAGTCTCGAGTCCCTAAAGTCACTTTCGAGTCAAGTCCCAAGTCAAGTCTCAAGTCTTAATTTAAAAAATGTCAAGTCACTTTTGTACAAGCCATCAATATCAGCATTTTCGGACAATTTTTTCACCAAGTCGATTTAACAAAATTAGCAAGTCTCAAGTCGAGTCTCAAGTCACAAACAATGAACCCAAGTTGAGTCTCAAGTCGAGTCACCTAGGCGACTTAAGTCGGACTCGAGCTCAAGTCATGGGACTCGAGTCAACAACTCTGGTACCTGGTCTTGGATATACTCAGCCCCACAAAGAGAGACTGCCTAAGAAATGTCATACGAGAACAGCTCAGTTGTCTGTCTAAGCCAATACCCTGGCCTAACATTAACCACTGGAAGTCACAAATCCTCTATAATTAGCAGTATTACACAATTTAAAAAAATAAACACAATTAATTACGTAATTAAAATATAATTGTGATTATCTGCTTGATTAATGGTGCTATTAAACAATAATAAAATACCATGTATTTAAGTATTATTGGATGCCTTCTACATTTTCAAATATATTGATTTCAATTACAACACAGAATGCAAAGTGCTCAGTGCTCCCTTTATTACAAATATTTGCACTGTAAAAAAATAGTATTTTTCAAATAACCTCATACAATTACTGTAGTGCAATCTCTTTATCGTGAAACTTGAACTTACAATTGTAGAAGCATGTACAAAAAATTGCATTCAAAAATAAAACAATGTCAAAGTTGAGAGTCTACAAGTCTATTCATTCCTACGGGTATGTCTACACTAGCCCCCTAGTTCGAACTAGGGAGGCTAATGTAGGCATTCGAAGTTGCAAATGAAGCCCGGGATTTAAATATCCCGCACTTGATTTGCATCTTCCCGGCCGGTCGCCATTTTTGAAATTTACAATTACGGACTAACTGCCCGCGTCTACACGCAGCAGGGACCCGGTAGTTCGAATTAAAGCCCTAGTTCGAACTACCTGTTAAACCTCATTCCAGGTCTCTCTCTATGAAGAGACCTCAGGAGGTCATCGAGTCCAGCCCTCTGCCCAAGGCAGGACCAATCCCAATTAAATCAATCCAGCCAGGTCTTTGTCAAGCCAAGACTTAAAAACCTCTAGGGATAGAGATTCCACCACCTCCCTAGATAACCCATTCCAGTGCTTCACCACCCTCCTAGTGAAATAGTTGTTCCTAATATCCCACCTAGACCTCTCCCACTGTAACTTGAGACCATTGCTCCTTGTTCTGCCATCCCTCACTACTGTGAACAGCCTCTCTCCATCCTCTTTGGAACTTCCCTTCAGGAAGTTGAAGGCTGCTATCAAATCCCCCCTCACTCTTCTCTTCTGCAAACTAAACAAACCCAAATCCCTCAGTCTCTCCTCATAGGTCATGCACTCCAGCTCCCTAATCATTTTGGTCACATGATCTCTCAGGGACTCAGATGCAGGGGGGCGCGTACAAAGGCTTGAGTGGGGATCATGCGGGAGCCACACAGCCTTGTGGGGGCTTGGGTGGGGGAGAGGGCATGAAGGAGCTGCAAGGGCTCTGGTGGGGGGAGGTGGGAGTTTGGCGGGGGAGAGGGCACACAGGACATTTGTGGTAATGCCAGTGGTCCAGGAGGAGGGGGCACATGGAAGCCATGCAGCCTTGCTGGCGGGAGGCCAGAATCACATGGCCTCCTCCTTATGGCCAGAGGGAGAGGATCAGGCCAACCTCCTGGCGGCCAGAAGGGAAAGATCTGTGCCAGCCTCAGTCCGGCCCAACCCCGCCCCCCCCAGCAGCTGGAGGCAGAGAGCTGGGCCAACTGCATCCTGGGTCCGTCCCCCCCATCAGCGGCCAGAGGGGGAGAGCCGGGGCAGGCCAGGGCTGCTACATCTCAACTTGGCCCTCCCCGGTGGGGGGAGGGGAGCCAGTCAGTGAGTATAGCGAGCAGGGAGCACCTCCCCCTAGTTAATATTTTAAATCACAAATACTTTTTGAGTAAATCTCAAATTAAAACGCCATTAATCCACCGCCCTATCTATAAAGCAACCTAATGTTATAATACTGTATTCAGTGGCAAGTGTGGGGTGAGTGTATGTTCTTGACCTCATCCCACTATATTCTGAAGCATAGGGTTGCCAGGTGTCCAGTTTTGAACTGGACAGTCCGGTATTTGAGCTTTCTGTTCAGGAAACAAATTGAGAAAATATAAATGTCCGGTATTTTCTAAATAAGATGTAATGTAGATTGTTATGTAATGTCAAGTGTGTCCAGTATTTTTGTTGAAACCATCTGGCAACCCTACTGAAGCATAGAGGTGAGATTCCTTCTAATTTGTATTCCACCTTGTGCAAATGCAAGTGCTATTACTCATATGAAATCTAATGTTCTGAAAAAACTTTTGCCTTAATAGACTATCATATCAGTGAGTTCCACAGGTTAACTCTTTGTTGTTTTTTTTAATACAAGTAGAGTTTGGGCGGTATATAAACTATTTCTCTTTCTTCCCAGGACCCTGTCCTTCTCCTCCCCTAGGGTACATCTAGACTACATGGCTCCGTCGACGGAGCTATGTAGATTAGTTTACTCGACAAAGGGGAAATGAAGCAGCGATTTAAATAATCGCTGCTTCATTTAAATCAAAATGGCCTCCACGCTGTGCCGATCAGCTGTTTGTCGGCACAGCGCGGCAGTCTAGACAGGGATCTGCCGACCCCAGAACCCTTTGTCGGCAGATCCTGTAAGCCTCTTTTCACGACGTATAAAGGATCTGCTGACAAATGGTTCTGGGGTCGGCAGATCTCTGTCTAGACTGCCACACTGTGCCAACAAATAGCTGTTCGGCACAGCGTGGCAGCCATTTTGATTTAAATGAAGCAACGATTATTTAAATCACCGCTTCATTTCCCTTTGTCGTTCTGCCTCATCTACATGGCTCCGTCGACGGAGCCATGTAGTCTAGACACACCCCTATAGAATGGCTAACAGGATCAGTCAGACTGGATGGAGAGACAGAGGCAGAAACAATAGTGTTATCCATGTCAGAACTAGTTCTTTCTCCTTTGCTGGAGTTATTACAGCAAAACAAAGCAGATAGGCACTTTCTGTTACTTCTGTGCCTTATGACCCAAGCAACCAGCCACTCCAGCTGCAGAGCAGCATCTGGCTATGTCTACACTGCAGGGAAAAGTCGGAAAAAGATATGCAAATTACGAACCGCAATTTGCATATCTTTTTCTGCTTTTCTTCCAAAAGAGGCTTTTCCGACATTTGGCCCATCTATGCAGGGCCAAATGTCAGAAAAAACCCTCTTTCGGAACATCCCTTCTTCCTCATAGAACAAGTTTTACAGGGATGCTGAAAAAACGCATATGCTTTTCTGAAATTTTTTTCAGAAAAGCAGACATGTTCCTTGGCTATGGCAGAGCTTTTCCAGGATACCTCCGGCATCCCAGAAAAGCTCTGCAGTGTAGACATAGCCTCAATTTTCCACCTATCTACATCACCGCAAAAATGCAAATCTTCTGCATGTTTGGGGTTTTTTAAAAGACTGGGGAAGAGGGGAGACATGAGGCTGGTTAATCCTAGAGCTCATCTGATGTTACCTTTTTCGAATTGCATGTAGCTGTTAAGGACTTCATTATCGCTCTATCAAACTAATAGCCCTGCAGATCAATATAGCGCCATACAAGAATTCCAAGCATGGATTTCACTGAGATTATCTTCCCTGCTAGCAACAACAAAAGAGAAGCAGCTTTCCCTTTGAATTTAGCTGTGATCAGCACTACAGTCGGCAGCATAGTCATCTCTTTCTCCTCTGCTTATTTTCCTCTCCAGGCTCTTTACAAGCTTTGTGGGGGAAAAAAACTTCTCAGCAGCATTAAAAGAAAACCAGCCACAATCTATCTGATGGGAGAGCAGAGGCAAAGGGCTGACAAATGTGACACACAGGCCCTTCAATGTGGCCATTCCAATCTACAGAATCCCAGCCAGGCTCTGCTGATTCACCCACCTGATCTGGGGGCTCAAGGATTTAATGGGAAAGAGACTCTCAATACCATTTATTAACCCCCACTGTCTAAAGCAGCCCTGTGGCAGTCAAATGTACTCAGCGGCAAAGGGAGCTGCATGGGCCTAGGAATGTGTTTCCCCCCCAGCCACAGTCTAATCCTGTATGTTCCCACAGACATGGAGAGGAGAGGAGAGAGGAGTCTGGGCCATTGAGTTTGGATGCCAACTAAGAGGGGTTGGCTAGGGGCTTGGGCCCACCCAGGCCCATCTCCCTTTTGATGTATCAGGCTCTCACTCATCCACGTCTCTTCTCTTCTGGGGCGGGGTCTCTGCTTTATACCACACCTTGCCCTCTCTCTCTCCCAGGCCCCCAGTGCAGTTATCCAACACACTGGTTGGGACCCTCCTTGGTGGGGCTTGGACTCCAGTCTGAACCTGCAGCTGGACACAGGCCGAATCCTTCCTCCCCTTGTTGTGTCCTTTCTGCTTTCCTGGACACAAGTGTCTCTTCTACGATGCTGCTGCAGAATCATAGAATCATAGAATACTAGGCCTGGAAGGGACCTCAAGAGGTCATCGAGTCCAGTCCCCTGCCCTCATGGCAGGACCAAATACTGTCTAGACCATCCCTGATAGACATTTATCTAACCTACTCTTAAATATCTCCAGAGATGGAGATTCCACAACCTCCCCTGGGCAATTTATTCCAGTGTTTGACCACCCTGACAGTTAGGAACTTTTTCCTAATGTCCAACCTAAACCTCCCTTGCTGCAGTTTAAGCCCATTGCTTCTTGTTCTATCCTCAGAGGCCAAGATGAACAAGTTTTCTCCCTCCTCCTTATGACACCCTTTTAGATACCTGAAAACTGCTATCATGTCCCCCCCTCAATCTTCTCTTTTCTAAACTAAACAAACCCAATTCCTTCAGTCTTCCCTCATAGGTCATGTTCTCTAGACCTTTAATCATTCTCGTTGCTCTTCTCTGGACCCTCTCCAATTTCTCCACATCTTTCTTGAAATGCGGTGCCCAGAACTGGACACAATACGTCAACTGAGGCCTAACCAGTGCAGAGTAGAGTGCAGAGTAGAATGGCCAGCAAATGGTGCTGGTAAGAAACACAGAGCCCAGCTCACCACCCACTAGCTCCCATGCCTGCCTGACAGCTGCCTCCCTTCCAGAGAGTCAACTGTCTGGGGACCTAGGGAATGACAGAGCATATATGGGACTCTGTCTTTCTTCCTTCTGTCTCTGCTGGGGCCCAGAGGCAGCCTCCCTTTCTCTGTCTCTCTCTCTCTCTCTGGCTATGTATGTCTCTCCAGCTCCCCAGCCTAGATACTTCCCCCATCTTTCATTCTCAGTAGATTCCTGCATTCTTCACCCTCTGTTCTGGCCCCACTACCCCTGTGTTTGGCATGAAGGATGCATGAAGCTAAGCAGCCATCATCCATCCAAAGCTATACGGCAGCAAAACTCTCCGATATGAAGTCAGGGCATGTTATTCCCCATCAAAGCCAGTGAGGCCCAAAGGGATGCCTCAGCATTTGATAGACTTCTTCAAAGCTGACTCTCTCCAGTATTGCAGAGCGGTGAGAAAGTATCATCCCTCTAAACACCCATTGCAGAAGCCTCCCCACGCTGTACTCCCAGCTCAATAGACAGCTTCTCTTTGCTCGCAATTTTATCATTCTCACAAGGCACAGCTCAATTGAGCGTCAGGTGGTTAGAATCTTTGTGCTTTGCAATGTGAACAATGAGCAACACAAAACGGCGTATTTACCGACTTTGGAGTAGCAGGGGCGGAGGTGTGATAAACAACAGAAGCCTACCAAGGAAGGAGCTGCATGTTTGCTGTGTTTTATCAGGGACGCTGTCTTTTGGAATGCAGCAGAACGGGGCAGCTGACAGGCTGACTGAAGGAGAAGCATGGTTCTAATCCCAGCTCTGATTACCTTGGGCAACTCAGTTCCCCTCATAGTGACTCAGGTTCCCCTCAGTAAAAGATACTCACCCCTCTTTGTAAAGCACCTTGAGATGGATAGATAGAAAGAGTCTCTAAGGGTAAATAGCTATAGTTCATAAAAAGGAGAGTCTGATAGCACTGGCAGAAGCCAGCTGTAGCATAGGCAACTCCCATGCATGTTCTCCCTGTGCTCCGCAACACCCATTTGAACACCCTATACTGTCCGGAGTGGAAGGGTCTCTAGGAGCAGATTGCTAATAGGGATATGAAAGGTTAACCTTAATAGGTGATGCTTACTGGCCCAGTTAAGTGGTGGGGGCTGGAGCAGCTCCCCGCCTGTCACAAGCAGGGGGCTGCTCCAGCCCCGCAGGAGCCTGCCACAGACAGGGGATGCTCTGGTCGTCCGGAACAGCCCCAGTCTTTGGCAGACCGAGTGAGGGGAGGGGCGCAGGAAGGGGCTGCTCCAGCCCAGCTCAGCAGGGGGAGAGGCCCCCCCCTTTAATTGGTTAACCTTCACATTTAACCAGTTAACCAATTACATGAGATTTTACATCCCTAATTGCTAATCATGCAAGGGGCCCTGCTGAGGCCATCAAACTTGTGACCTAGCCAGGACCGGAGTGCAGCTGGCCGAAGTAAAGAACAAGTGCACTGTACCCCTGCACTAGAAAGCACCAACAATGCTCTCAGTTCGCAACAATAGTACATAAAATAATAGGGCAGAAGCAAAGTACTTGAGCACATTCAGCAAAGTACTTGAGCACATTCTTAGCATTAGGCATAAGTGTAAGGATATGTCTACACTACAAAGTTAATTCGAACTAACAGCCGTTAATTAATTCGAACTAGCGGTTCGAACTTAATTCGAACTAGCGGAGTGCTTAATTCGAACTAGGTAAACCTCATTCTACGAGGACTAACACCTAGTTTGAATTAAGTAGTTCGAATTAAGGGCTCTGTAGCCACTTAATTCGAACTAGTTGGAGGCTAGCCCTTCCCAGCTTGCCCTGGTGGCCACTCTGGGCCAAACCAGGGAAACTCTTCTGCCCCCCTCCCGGCCCCGGAGCCCTTAAAGGGGCACGGTCTGGTTACGGTGCTTGTGCCAGTTGCAAGCCTGCCAGGACCCAGGCAGCAGACCCTGCACCTGGCACGGCATGAGCTAGCCACCCAGCCCTCCGCCTCTTCCCAGGACCAGGCTGGCGGCTCCCAGGAGCCTGCCCGGGGCCACAAGAGGCGGGCGCCCGCCTGGTCTAGGGCGGAGATCGTGGACCTCATCGAGGTTTGGGGGGAGGCCTCCAACGTCCACGATCTCCGCACTAGGCACAGGAACGCGGCCGTCTACAGCCGCATGGCTGCCAGCCTGGCCACCAGAGGCCACATGCGAACCCAGGAGCAGGTTTGCATGAAAATCAAGTTGGTCCAGTGAGACCCCCGACCCTGAGCCCTGAGCTTAGAACATAAGAACATAAGAATGACCGTACTGGGTCAGACCAAAGGTCCATATAGCCCAGTAGCCTGTCTGCCGACAGCAGCTACCACCAGGTACCCCGGAGAGGATGGACCAAAGATAATGACCAAGCAATTTGTCTCGTGCCATCCATCTCCAGCCTTCCACAAACAGAGGCCAGGGACACCATTCCTACCCCCTGGCTAATAGCACTCCATGGACCCAACCTCCATGAATTTATCTAACTTCTCTTTAAACTCTGTTATAGTTCTAGCCTTCACAGCCTCCTGTGGCAAGGAGTTCCACAGGTTGACTATATTCTGTGTGAAGAAGAACTTTCGCTTATTTGTTTTAAACCTGCTGCCCATTAATTTCATTTGGTGTCCTCTAGTCCTTCTATTATGGGAACTAATGAAGAACTTTTCTTTATTCACCCTCTACACACCACTCATGATTTTATATACTTCTATCATATCCCCCCTCAGTCTCCTCTTTTCTAAGCTGAAAAGTCCCAGTCTCTTTAGCCTCTCTTCATATCGGACCTGTTCCAAACCCCTAATCATTTTAGTTGCCCTTTTCTGAACCCTTTCCAAGGCCAAAATATCTTTTTTGAGGTG
This sequence comes from Rafetus swinhoei, assembly GCA_019425775.1. Classification (NCBI taxonomy): domain Eukaryota; kingdom Metazoa; phylum Chordata; order Testudines; family Trionychidae; genus Rafetus; species Rafetus swinhoei. The sequence continues at coordinate 9,431,373 of CM033438.1, forward strand.
AGGAGACCACATCTGTACACAGTACTGAAGATATGGCATACCATAGTTTTATACTTCCCCTCCTCCTTCTTCCCCTGGCTTCCCCCTTCCAGCTCCCTCCTCCCAGGTTTCCCCCTCCCCTTTCCTACCCTCTCTCTTCCCCTCTCTCACCTCCTTTTCCCAGTCTCCCCAGATGTTAATCCCCCCCCCCAGTTTTGTTAAATGAAGAGAGTTTCTATTTTTGAACACACGTGTCCTTTATTTTTTACATCAGGAAGGGGGGCTAGGGAGGGGTAAGTGGAGGGAGGTGAGGGAGGAATGGGGCACGAGCCCCAGATGGGGAGGACTGGGGTGGCTCTGCGGGCTCCTCGGGGTGGAAGCTCTCCTGCAGGGCCTCCTGGATCCTGACAGCCCCCCAATTGACACCTCCGGATGGCAGTCTGCGGCAAATGCAGCCGGGCTGATGGCCGAGTGCTGTGATGTGCCGAGTGTGGGCACTCAGGGCACTCCAAGACAGGACTGCTTTGCTGTCCCTCATCTAGGTAGACAAGCAAGCGGGGAACCCTGAGAACTGTCTGTCCGGGGTGGGGGTCGGGTCCCTTTAAGCACAGCCCTCGGCTAGCCTGAGGCAGCAGCTCCACACTCTAAGCCCTAACCTGATGCCCTGCCGGCACTGGTTCCGGCCAGCCTTAACTTCGGTTCAGGGTCCACTCAATGTGGACATGCTATTTTGAATTAGCAAAACGCTAATTCGAATTAGTTTTTAGGTCTAGATGCACTAATTCGAATTAGCTTAGTTCGAATTAACTAAGCTAAGTTAAGTTCGAATTAACTTAGCCAACTAAGCTAAATTAGTTCGAATTAGTGCTGTAGTGTAGACATACCCTAAGTGCTTTGTTGAGTAGGGATGACTGATGAACTGGGGCCACTATTGGTCTCTCTGTTTGCAATACTCCTGTGATTAACATAAATGGAACTTGGTCCTGCTTGAGAAAAGATAGCACACTACATGTCTGGCTAGCCCAAGAGCGTTGTGCAGATTTTTGGTTATTAACAAAATCTCTTCTTGTATGTTTTAAACTTTAAAGCATCTACAAAATGCTGCCACATAAAAAGCCATATGTATGCCTGCAGGGGTTAAATTTGTATTCCTCTTGGCCAGCCATGAGGCTTGCTGGCAAAAATACCAGATGTTCTTTATCAGACGGCCTTCATCAGCCACAACTCCCTATGCTTGCTAGCTGAGAGCCGAGTATGGGATAAATAACACGACCTCAGTTCTCAGCCCCGTGGGAACATTGAGAGTGGCATTGGGCCAGTATGTGCACACCCGGAAAACAACTGTAGTATAACTAGTGTAGGGAGTCCCATGTCCAGTGAGTCTCACCAGGGACCTGGACCTCGGAGGGTGCCCTGGATCCCCCCAGCTGAAGCCACGTCCACTGCAGCCTGGTGCGAGGTGACAGGAACAGGACTCCCCACAGACTGATGGGGAGTTAGCATTTCAAAGTGCCTGTTGCTCACTTTTATGCATTGCTGTGCCTATGCTTATTGGCGTATTACTTTGCAGTAGCTGTGTAACCATCTGGCAGTATTAAGCTTGTAATAGTAGTGACATAATGAGATTAATAAAAACAACTATCCCTAATCAACTTTGTCTTGAAGCATATCCATAATCTTGTTGGGCCCTGGCCCTGTGAGTTGACAAATGCCCCTTGAGTTCTACTACATTTTATATCACCCATCTCCCAACCAGAGCAGAGGTTAAAAATAATGACCTGTGGCAGATCGGGTTATTGCAGAGTTTGGGAATCAGAGTCATCTGAGAAAAGCAGTTTTCACATGGAAATCTAGATAATCTAATGTACATTGCCCAGAGGTGTGACAAGGGCAGCGCTGTCTATGCTGGCACTATATTGGCCAAAGATACTTTCCTGCTGACATAGCTTCTGCCTCTCATAGAGGTGGAGTGATTATGCCTACAGCAGAGTGCTTTCCTGTCGGCACACAGCATCTTCATCAGATGCAGTGCAGCGATGTTGATGCGGCGCTACTAGTGTAGAGTTGCCGTGAGTCTCATAATGTTTTGAGTTCAGGTTTGGATGAAGCAAGTGTACAAATGCTCATCAGCATGCCTAATTCAAATGATCTGAAATGCTTTGGCCTATAGAACTGACCTGGAAATCTGATGCAAATGGCCTTTCCTACTTATTAGTGCTTCTGCTTCTGGTGCTGGGTGGTATCTGGAAGCTCAGAGGGGTAGAAAAATAAATAATAATGCAGAAAGGTGGGAAGCTAACTGAATGTTTCTGAACTTCCAAAAATTCTGTCTGACAGTTTGTATTCTATCCTGTGCTTGTCAGATGTACTTGGCATGCCCACAGGTCGTAGATACTAAAACTCAGAAGTAATACTTTGCTCTTATAGGGTATGTCTACATTGCATTCCTCCTTCAAGACAGGAATGCAAATGCAGGCAAACAAAATTGCAAAGGAAGTGCGGATTTGAATTTCCCGCACTTCATTTTCATAATTGCAGCCAGCCGCTTTTCCAAAATACTGTATTTCGAGAAAAAACGTGGTCCACACGGGGTTATTTCGAGAAGAAACCCTTCCTTCGAAATAACCCTTAAACCTCACTTTTTAAGGAGTAAGGGTTATTTCGAAGGAAGGGTTTCTTTTCAAAATAACCCCTTTTTTTTCTCGAAATACGGTATTTCGGAAAAGTGGCCGGCAGCGATTATGCAAATGAAGCGTGGGAAATTCAAATCCGCACTTCATTTGCAATTTCGTTTGTCTTCATTTGCTTTCCTCTTTCGAAGGAGGAATGCAATGTAGACATACCCATATTGTATTGTTGATTTCTAGACCTTAGGGCAATTTACATGGGAGGGCATCATTAGCCTTGTTATAGATGGAGGAATGAAGCAAAGAGACGAGACTGGCTTGTCCAAGGTCACACCGAATGTTTAATATCAATCCAGATCTCCTGAGCCCTCCCCCACTCCTGCTCCTTAGTCACTGGACTACACGGGCTCTACCCTAAAACCCTTACCCACACTGCTAAGTATGAGAGCTGTCATCTTGGCCAACATACTGGGAATGGAACAGGGGCCTCCAAAACTAAAAAGCTGCTAAACCAACAGAGTTAGCAGCTTGCAACAATGCCTGTCTTTTGTGGACCAGCACAGAGGTGGGCTTGTCACACACAGCAGCTAGTGGGTTACATGAGTACTTGCTAACAGGAGTAAACCCACTGGGCCTGATTTTAATTTACACTCCTCTCTTTATGCTCCAGCCACGTAAAATGACCATACTTTTTCTACACACCCACTAAACTCCTCTGCTCTGAGGTTCCAGAATCCCAAGTTTTGATCTCGGCCCCTATCTGGTGGGAAAAAAACAAACTCAGTTCTATTCCTTGGACCATTTATAGTAGCTGGTTCCAGACATGAAATACTATATAAGTCCATAAAAACCAAGGAGGAACAATGCAATGAGAAATCAATGTAACCCACAGAGCAAGATGAGTGTTGGACTCACTGGCTAAGTCTAGACCGCAGGGCTATTTCAGGATACCAGAAGTATCCTAAAATAACAATTCTGCAACTTTAAAATGCGCCCATTATTTCAAAATATATTTTGAAATAACAGGCGCACTATTCCGGCGTCCCTGTAACCCTCGTTCTACAAGAGTTAAGGGACTTGTTGGAATAGCACTTTATTTCAAAATTTGGCACTGTGTAGACAGCACCAAATTTCAAAATAAGCTATTTCAAAATTATCTTGACATAAGCAATGCAATTTGCATAGCGCAAATTGTGTAGCTTATTTCGAGGTAAGGATTCTGTGTAGACGCACCCACTCACTGCAAAGGTGCGTGTTAGTAGCCACGAATGCTAAAAAAATAGACTAAAGCAAAAAAGCAAAGGCAAAGAGCTGGCATTTACAAAGGGGGAAAAGGAGGAGAGGAAAATCTTAGCTCAGTGGTCTCCAACCTTTTAAGCACAAGATCACTTTTTGAATTTAAGTGCAATCCAGGATCTACCTCAACCCAAATACCCTTGCCCCGCCTCCTTTGCACCCCTTTTCTGAGGCCCTGCCCCTGCTCACTCTGTCCTCCCTCCCTTTCTCCCCCCATTCTCCCTCCCTTTCACCAGGCAGGGGCAAGGGGTTGGGGTGCAGGAGTGGGTTCAGGGTACAGGGTCTGTAAGAGAGTTTGGATCCAGGGAGCTCAGGGCTAGGGCAGGGGCTTGGGGTTCAGGAGGGGGTTCATGACTGGGGCAGGGGTTTGGAGCTGGCTCCAGCTGAGCACTGCTTACCTCAGGTGGCTCCTGGGTGGTAATGCAGTGGGGCTAAGGCAGGTTCACGCCTGCCCTGTCCCTACACCACTCCCAAAAGCAGCCAGCAAACCCCCTCCATCCCAAACCCTGTTGTACCCCCCCTCCATTCTGTGGAGACAGAATACAGGATGGGAGAGGAGGCAGCCTGACATCAGTGCCCTCTCCTCTCCCTTCCCTACTCTGCACAGCAAGCAGGAGGCTCCTGGGTAGGGAAGCTCTAAGGCAAAGGGCAGGAGAGGAGCAACAGTGGGGGGAGGGTCAGTTGAAGTGCTGGCACTTGATAGTCTCTTGGCCAAACCAGTCAGGATCAGGTTTCAGAGGCTCCAAGATCTACCAGTAGATCCCGAGCTACTGGTTGGTGACCACTGCCTTAGCTATTAGTAAAAGGACTCTTTACTGCAAAGCTGTACAGTGGGTGAAAAAGCTTGTGCTTGGTCACTTCTAAATACACGTTGCAGGGATTTCTGTACCTGGGCTGCACTTGCGTGTTTTGAAAGGCGGGTCTGTTGCAAAGATATTGCTGCTCTTGGAATACAAACTGCAGCATCCAGAACAGGCTGCTAGGACAGATTCAGTGTCTTTGGTAATGGAAAGGTTGGCTGTGGGGAGAATAAAACCCAACACAATATCAGGCTAGAGGCCGCTAGATGGTGTTTGCATGGTCTAGATCAGGGCCGGCCAGCCTTAGGGAAAATGGCGCCCTGCGTGAACTTGTATTTTGGTGCCCCTGCCCCCTCCCAAGGGCCTGGTACCCCCCATTTCTTTTGGCTGCCATGTGCTTCCCGACCCATGGACCCCCATCCCATGCCCCCTTTGCCATTAACTCCTGCCCCGTAGCTCCTACACTGTACCCCAACCTAACATTTTGCATCCTACACCCCAACCTCTACATTTCCCTCCCACCTGCACCTCCAACCCCAGCCCGGCATTATCAGTGTGCCTACCCCACGGCCTCCCTGCCCAGTATCACCCAACCCCTCATGCCCAGTAACCCCCATTCCTAGTGGCCTCTCGCCCAGAGATCACCACAAATCCCCATGCCCAGTGTCCTGCCACCACAGACCTTCCACACTGCCCAGCACCCCCAAAACTGCCCAGCACTCCATATTCCTGAGGGCATTTGGCACCAAAAATTTAATATTCTGTGCTCAATATTTTAAAATTCTCCCCATTTTATTGTCAATAAATAAATGTGGAGGCTCCAGCGTGGGAGGGGCAAATTCAGGCCACTGGCTGCATGAAGGTGGGAAATCACACTGCATCCCCACAAACACTCCTCTCCTAGGACAGGGACTTGACAGTGAGATACTTTGGGTACATGGCAAAAGGCCACAGGGAAGTATTTTACATAATGGTTAAGATGTCAGCCATGACCCGAAATACATTTGAATGACAAAAAAGAAATAGCTAATAGGGATGTTACATTTTGATTAATCAACTACTTGAGGAGTGGATGGAATTTGGGAGGTGCAGCGAGGAACCCAGCATGAGCAGGGATTGCTTCAGTCCCCGCTCACATCGGGTCCCAAATGCTGCGTCTCTCCCTTTTACTGCTCAGCCTGGCTCTTACATTTAAAAGGCAGAGGTGCAGCAGTTGGGACCTGGTGTGAGCGAGGACTGAAGCAATCCCTACTCATGCTGGGTTCCTCGCTGCACCTCCCAAATTCCTGCTGTGGAGATGGTCCTCGGGGGAACCGACTTTTAAGCTAGCTCCCCCCAGCACTGGCTCCTGCCCCCCCATTTGCTGCCTCTGATATAGAAGGAATAACGGTAGTTCGAATTAGGAGCTTTAATTCGAACTACCTAGCCCGTACCGCGTGTAGCCGCGGGCAGGTAGTTCGAACTATGGGGCATTTAAAAATGGCGGCGTCCAAGAACATGCAAATGAAGCCCAGGATATTTAAATCCCGGGCTTCATTTGCAAGTTCGAATGCTTACATTAGCCACCCTAGTTCGAACTAGGGTGGCAGTGTAGACATACCCTAAGTGTTTCCAAAAGCAAATCCATCTTCCTGCCTAGACGGATAACAAGTTGCTCCCTCCCTTACATTCCCCAGCCGTGAGAGCTGCTTTTCTGCTCCAGGTGCACACCCCCCCCCCCTTTCGTTTTAGTGTCAATTTCCTGTTGACACAGGCATATTGTTAATCATGGGCAGGAGCAGTCACCTTTTATTTTCTTTTAACTTTCCCTCCTATGGAGCCAGGCTGTGTGTGTGTCTCCCTCCCCCAGCCCACATCTACTGCTGATTCCTGCTGGGGAAGGGAGGAGAGGGGGATCCTTGGCATCTGGGCGTAAATTTCAGAGCAGAGGGAGACAGAGTGAAAAGGAGATTGGAGCGAATGCAGGCAGGGCAGGGACAAGGCATGCAAACAGAACAGGGGAGAGGGGCAGATGCAGTGCATGGAGCAGGCAGCCCTAGCACATTCACTTCTAGTTCACTGAGCTAGACAATACCTCCTCCTTTCCCTCCCAGCCCCACTCCTGTCACAGCCACCCCCAGCCTGCCCCCCCCCCTTCCCTGAAGTCCCTGTGCCTGGCTCTACGCCCTGAGCTCTGCTCCCCCTCTCCCCAGCCTTGCCCGGCCTCCACCTGCTCACCCTCATGCTCCTGGCAAAGAAGGACACTGTCCCAGTCTAGGCTCCTCAGGAGGGAGGGACTGGGTGGAATTGGAGCCAGCAGCTGGCCAAAGGGGAGGGGCAAGAGAAAAACCTGCAGACAGGCAGAAAAAAGGAACCAAAGGGGGGAAGGACCAGGTTCTGGCCCTTTGCAGCATCCCCATTGGCTGTGGCACCCTGGGCCTGGGCCCAGATTGCCCAGCCCTACGGCGGGCCCTGGTGGTTGCTCCTGCCATGAGTGCAGGGACTGGATGTGATGTCCTCTTGAGGTCCCTCCCAGTTCTGTGATTCTATAACTCACTGGTAGCACAGTGGGTCTGACATAGCCCTGGTCTACTCTAGGAAGTTATTATGAAAATAACTCCCCTGATTTCACAATAACAAGTGGAGCGTCCACACTACCAAGCCCATTATTTCAAAATAAGGGGCTGGTTATTTCGAAATAATCACCCCTGCTTTCCATGAGAAATAATGCTTATTTCGAAAAAGTTACTTCCAAATAGCAGTCGTGTGGACGCTGCACTGCTGCTATTTCAAAATAACTGCTCCCCAGAGTCATTCAGAGTAATTACTCCCCTGTGCTTCCTGGAGCTCTAAGTCGAGGTAGCACATCCACATTAACAGAACCTGTCTCGGACTAATTTCGGGGCTTCCCCATAATGTGGACACGCTATTTCAAAATTATTATTTCAGGCATTATTATTTATTTCAAAATAATTTCCTAGTGTAGATATGCCCATACAGATAATCCAAGTTCAATTGCAGACATACATTTTCTATTGATCATTCACATTTAGTCTGAAATGCACCATTAAAGAAAAGAATAGAGGAACGCAACATAGTACCTGCAACTGGAACATCCCATGGAGGTGCATGGAAATAAAAACCAAGAAAAGGTTATAATTAGCCACTGCCTATGGAGAATGGAAGCAAAATCACTGAGCATGCTCTAGATAAAAGAGGGTGGAGCTAGGCCCACTGCCAATAAGCAACTCCACTGCTGACCAACTGGAGACAGTAGGGTGCGCCTCTTGAGAGGGCTTATAGTGGTGCTGTTTATCTAGCGACATAATGACTTTGGAACAGGAAGTCAGTGGCCTGTGTCAGGGATGACATAGTGGAAAAGAGATTTGCACCTACAGGCCACAGGCTCTGATCTGACCCATGTCTATGATGACTAAACGTTGCTGCCATGTGCCGATGAGAGGCAGTGAGCTTCAGTGGCTAGTGCCCTGGGTTAGTACTCAGGAAACCTGAATTCTGTTCCTGCCTGAACCCAGCATGCTATGTGGCCTGGCACAAGTAACCTCTGCTCTCTTTTCCCCTCCATCTGTCTTGTCCATTTAGATGGAAAGCTATTTGGGGCAGGGACTGGCTCTGATTCTGTACACTGGCACAAGGGGTCTCCATTCCTGCTTGCAGCCTCTGCACACAACTACAATACACATGCTAACAAGAAAGATATGTTACCACCTGTCAGTTCAGTGCCTAAACAGTGGGGGGTCCTTAACTGGTCCAGTGCTTGGCAGCTGAGACACTGAGATGCTTGAGGCACCCATTCTGTTTTGATTTGGTTCACCGTAAAGTTATACTGGAGCAGACCAGTGGGTCCATTTAGGCCAGTGTCCTGCTGCTCACTGGGGCCAGTGCCAGCTGCCTCAAAAGAAGATGCAAGAAACCCTGCAGATGGTCAGGGGATGAGCTGCCCACACGGGAAGTTTCAGAGAATGGAGAGCTCTCCCAAGGAAAGTGGCAGTTGCCCCATTGCTGGAACACTTGAAAGTGGACTGGACAAGTCACTAGGGAACATAACTCAGGGAATGATCCTACATGAGCCAGTGGGAAGAATGCATTAAATGGCCAGTTAGGTTTTTCTAAGCACTGATTTCTAGGCATCTATGCACATTAGTGCGGATTCTGATCCCTTTGAAGCCAATGACAAAACTTCCATTGACTCCAGGGACCATCCTTTGGGGATTTGCTTGCTATTGGGGACTGGCCATGTGAGCACAGGCACTCACCTTCCAGATGCTGGCTTCCTTTCCGTACACCACTGCCATATTGCTTGCTTTGTTGGACTTAATGAATTGCCGTTCGGTTTCGTTGAGCTCCTCGGACACAAAGCCCATGAAGGAGTTGTCAGGAGTGTGAGCTACAGAGACCAAGGGGAAAAGAAACACACGTTTGGCTTTTCCCAGTGCACTGAAGGGGTCTTCTAGGCTATGTCTACACTGCAGCGCTATTCCTGGATACCAGAGGTATTCCGAAATAGCTATTCTGCGTCTTTTGAGCGTGCCCATTATTTAGAAATGTAACGGGCTTGCTATTCTGACATCCCTGTAAACTATCCACGAGGGGTAAGGGATGTTTCAGAATAGTGATTTATTCTGAAATAAATGCTGTATAGGCAACACCAAATTTCGAAATAACACCGAAATAAGATACGCAATTTGCATAGCTCAAATTGTGTATCTTATTTTGACCTATGGTGCAGTGTAGATGCATCCCTATAGGTCATTTTCTGACCTCCCCAAGCCTCAGGAACATGCAGTCTTTCCATATTGGGGTCATTCATATAGAACAATGGGATGGTTACCAGAGCCCTCAAATGAGGTGAAAACATTTCCAGGGCCTATCCCATGTAGCTGGGAGTTTAACTGTAGAGTTGGGCCCTGATCTCACAGAGGCATTGGGGATCACTGGGCTGAAATTCACACTGGTTCTCTGTGACTGTCACAAGTAAATCCTGGGCTGGACCCAGGATTTCTCTTTTCCTCTGCCACTTTCCTGTCTGGTAACAGTCCAGCTGTGCCTGTGTCCCTCGTCCCCAGCTCCGAGGTGAGCACCTGACCCATCAAAGCATCAAATTCACTATGTGCTCTGCCCCCTCAGTGCTTCCCTCTGTGCCACGGTACAGGCAGTGGGGGGTGGAAAAGCTGCCTTCACACATGGTCAGCCAGGGAATGTGGGTCAGACCTGATTAGAACAAGTATTTGGAGGTGTTTGGAACCAGTCCAAGGTGCTGGCCATGAGGCTTGGATTATTCCATGGCATTGAAGCATTTTGAGTCAAGGAAAGAAACTCTGAAAGGTTCCTTGCATTTAATAATAATAAAAAAACAGGAGCTATTAAAATATATGAGCTGTGAACTGCCTGCAGGTCTCTCTAAAATATAAAGCAGTTTTTAGGCTGCCAAATAGATTATACCCAGACCGAGGAAAAAATATTTGAGTCACAAAGCATGTGATTGGTCACCAGGCTGACTGCTGACAAGCAAGGCTCCTTTCCACTTGGCAGATTACTGGATAAATCTGAAGCACCAGCCTCAGCCCCTGCTCTAAAATCCAGATAGGTGACTCTCCCTCTGCAAATCAATTCTGTGTTTGAAAAAAATACCCCTTCCATGTCACTTCCCCACCCAACTTTCGCTTTGCTCCTCATCTCCACAGGCTTTTCTCCCCACTATCGTCACCTACTTGGATCAAGGCTGCTCTCTCCTGCACACAAATGGGCAGCTTATTTCAATCTTCCCTTTCCCCTGGCATAACTCTGGTGAATCCCACCTTGACATATGAGTACGCTGACCATATGTCCCGTTTTTTCCAGGACTGTCCCGAATTTAAATGCTCTGTCCTTCGGGTGCCCCATCAAGCAGTGAAATGTCCCAGAATTCCCCACCAGATATTTCACTACTTGATAGGACACCAGTGCAGCACAGCAGCCTCCTCCTCCTCCTCCCCTCCAGCAGGGTATGTAGGGCAGGCAGGCCAGCTTCTGTTGGTGTATGGCCCCTTCCTCTTTCCCTCCCCTACCTCCCTCTGCAGGACTGCCTCTGACTCATGGGGTGCTGATCTGGTTTCTTCTCCGGGCTACCTTGGAGCCCAGCAGGAGTTGCACGGAGCCCAGCTGGGGCACTGTGGGGCAAGGTGTGTTGGGCTCGGCAGGTGCCGGGACTGGAATGGCAGCCACCCACAGTGCTATTTTTAGTGCCACAGTCCAGTTCCCATGGGCAGCCCTGGCTCCAGCTGGAGTCAAGTGGCAGCTGCGTAAGTAAGGCGCATTCCAGCCAGGACAGACTCACTGGGATGCGCCTGGTGCGGCTGCCACTTGACTCCTGCTGGAGCCGGGGCCTCCCGCGGTGCTATTTTTAGTGCTGCAGTGTGGGTCCCCGCAGGCGGCCCCAGCTCCAGCTGGAGTCAAGTGGCAGCAGTGCAAGGCCCGTTCTGGTGAGGCTGCCCCCGGTTGGAATGCACCTTGGCTGCTGCTTGACTCCAGCTGGAGCTGAGGCCACCTGCAGGGACTGTACTGCAGCACTAAAAATAGCACCACAGGTGGCCCCAGCTCCAGTCCCAGCAAGCAGTCCCTCTCCAGGAGCAGCTGGTGCCAGGGCTGCAGGGACTTCTGGGGCCCAACCTCAGGCTCCAGCCCCGCAAACTGGAAGGCCAAAGGTGAGGGAAGGGGCAGGGGGAGAACTAAGAGGAAGGGGGCAGAGAGGAGAGGAAGGGCTTGTGCTGGGGAGTAGGGCAGGAGAAGAAAGGGGAAGGCACCAAGGGGCAGGGTGGAGGAGACACAAATGCCAGGGGCCAAGAGGAAACAATGACGAAATGGGCAGGAGAGGGGAGGGGAGGGAAGGTGTCGGGGGTTGGGAGAAGGGAGGGGACAGGGTGATGCTGGGAGAGGAAAGGAGAGGAGCAATGGGGGCAAGAGGGAGGAAGAGGAGAGGGGAGGAATGGGTGCTGGCAGAAGAGGGATTTAAAGGAGGGGTGGGCATGAGGAAGGCAGGGAATGGAGCAAGTCATGTGTGGGGGCACAGAGGGGTGTGAGGAGAACTGGGGCAGAGGAAAGTGAGGGGGTGGGCACCAGGGATAAAGCAGGCAAGGAGGGCAGGGGCAGTGAGGAAAGGGGGAGGTACCAGGAAAGTGCAGAGGTAAGGGAAGGTGCAGATGCCAGGAGGTTGGGGAGGGGGGTGAAGCAGAAGGACAGACACATGGAGGGGAGGGATAGGGACCAGAAGAGAGAGGCAGGGCAGGTGGGTAGAGGGAGATATTAAGAGAGGGGATGGGGAGGGGTAGCTACAGATGATCAGAGTGGGGCTAGAGGAGGAGTGGGCACAGGGGGGGAGAGAAGGGCTGGTGCAGGGTGGCAGGTCCCAGGATGGCTGAGGGGAGTGAGAAGGGCAGGAGCCAGCCAGGACAGCAGAGGAGGGTGAGGGGTTGGGGGCAGCAGGCACCAGGGGAGCAGATGGGGTGAGGGGAAGGTGGAAGACATGGCAGCAGAGGGAAAAGGGAGAGGTTTATAAGATGTTTATTTATAACTTGGGTGCCACAGTTGCACATCTGAACAAGCCACATGAACTCAATACTGGTGCACAAGACAAAATTCACTCTGTTCATGGGAGGAAAATCTTAGAGGGAACACTGCCCCCAGCCTCTCCCCCCTGAGTTAATGCAATGCAAATTAGGTTAATGCAATTGCAGGATAGTTGCATGGGGTGGGTCCTGTGGGGGCCAAACTCATCCCTATTGATAGGAGGATGGTGGGTAGAGTTCTTAGAGGGGGTCACACGACACCCTTTACTTCTGGTCATGTGTCCATCTTGACCCTGAGAGTACTACCTCCAGGGGTGGGACTTCTTGTGGCAGGGGGCATGGCTAACTGGGGCCAGGGGGTGTGGCTAATGAGTCCCTAATTTTGGTTCAGAAAATATGGTCACCATTCATATGGGCCTTGCTGGCTCCTGGGGCCTGTTTGCACCTCCTTTTGAGAATGAGGCATGAAAGCCCCCCTGGCTTGAGGGCAGGATGTTCTTGTGGTTAAAGCACCAGTCTAGGCCAGTTTGGGTTCCAGTCCTGGCTCTGCCACTAGATCCTTAGCTGAGTTTTTTAATCTCTCTGTGCCTCAGTCTCCCCTCTGCAAATGGGGATAATAACTGTGCCTTTCTCTATTAGACTGAAAGACCTTTGGGTAAGACCTGTCCTTACTGTGTGTGTTCAGTGCCTAGGACACCGGGCCCTGTTCTCAGGGGAAGCCTCTCGCTGTGCAGCCACAGGACTGAGCACTAAACGGGGATTCAGGAGATGTTAGGTCCATTCCCAGTTTGTCTGTCCTTGGGCAAGTCCTTTCTTATGCCTCAGTTTTCCCATCTATTAAATGGGGGATAATGGTACTGACCCCTTTGGTAAAACACTTTAAAATCTGCAGTTGAAAAGCACTGAATAAGCTTGGTGCTAATTCTTGGGCTGAGAAAGGAGACCATGGCCCTGCTGTGGGGCTAGTGCAGTTCGCCTTTCACATTAGCCTGGGTCGCCCAAACATGGCCAAGGTACAGCCGCTCCTTCAGCCTGCTGCTATGTTTGCATAATAACAAACTGCTTTTTTCCAGCATGCTCTCCCCTTGCTTTTGGTTTCTAGCTGTGAAATCCCCCACTGATGCAAGAGGACTGATGGGTTCACTCAGATAGCTCCCTGCAGAATCCCTGGGCTGAAAAATGTCCATGGCAAAGCAAAGGTTTCTTCTGAAACCTACCAGAGGAGGGGAACTGCTGGGGCCGATTGAGAACAGAATTAGCTAAACAGTGGAAGTGGGACAGTAAAGTATTAAAGCTAATTAAAGTAACAGTCCATTAAGCAGGAGTTTCCTTGGGGCACATTGTCCAGGTTAGGGTCAAATGGAAGCAGGAGGCACCCCATCCAACATGCTTGGGAAATCAGCTTTGGACTGTGGTGCCACATGGTAATAAGCCTAGCATCTCTTCTGTGTCCCAGGCTTGTGTTATTTTCTGGCTACATCACACTTTAGATATCTTGTATGTGTCTTGGAGGGCTCAGAGGTCTTCTAAATATCTCCCATCTTACCAGGTTCAAGGCCACCATACATTGCTGCCACCATAACTCTAGATGAGAAGGACTAGATGAAGCTCCCTTGAAATCTCATCAATGCACATCTCAGCTCGCCAGAGGGCACCCTGATAGGCCATGTGAGATGATCATCTCTCCTGCTTGCACAACATTTTCCAGCCCCTTCTGGCACAGAGGGTTGCAGGAACCAGAGGCTAAGAGATGAAGATGTAATGCAAACCTAAGTATTGACTGCTCCTGAGAAACTGCTTACTAATAGAAATGGAAGGCTCATCCCAGCTGATATACAGTGCCAAGTGTGTGTGAAAACGTCGTCTTTTCAGGTGAACTGGACACATGTGAGCCTTCAGCTTATAGCGACTGATCAAGGGAACAGGAGTAAATGTGAGTTTTGGGGCTCTGAGAAAATCAAAGTTTGTTTCCCAAGCTATTCTAGCACTCTATTTTGGGAGTTTCTTCCTATTCTGATGCGGTTGCTTTGGGATGGGACAGGGTTGGTGGTAAAATAGGTAGTGGACTGGCAGAGTAATTCAGATACAGCTGAGAACCTATTTGTCCCTTTTGTGTGTAGTCCTTGGCTTGCAAGAATAATCTAGTGATCAAGAAAAGGAGCCCTGCAAAAAATTGAAAAAATTCAAATTGGCAAATAGAAAATACACTTTTGGCAGCACTAGAACTATGTGCCAATTTGGACTGAATTTGTCAAATACTTTAGGCCAAAATCACCAGAAAACAAAAATTTGGAAATGTCAAAATGTCATTTTGGAAATGTTTGGAATCCAAATTCAAAACATTTAATTCAACCGGGACACTGTTTTTGTTTTTCATTTTGGTGAAAAACAATCACCTTCCATTTGAAACTAACCACATAATTTTCCTGGCTTGACCTTTGAACCAACACATCAATTATTTGCTCAGCTCCATCACCCAGTCTGTAAACACAAAAAAATAAAACCCCAATAGAAAAAGTTTCCAAATAGGGGATCACTTACGAAACATTGTCATGAACTGCTTAGGGTTCAGGTTCCAGTACCCCCAGTTTGTCCGGTAGCCATGCAGAGTGGCATACTCCTCGAGGTTGTAGGCTGGCTCTGTCCCAAAGGTATCAATGACCCGAACACGACACCTGCCCAGCAAGAGAGCAAAGGGTAATGGTTATATTCTGCAAACAAAGAGCAACAAGCCACAATATACAGGTTCACCCACTAGCATCAGCAGGCCACGGAGAGGCTGTTAGTGCTGCTGAGGACTCGTGTGGATGCTCATTTAGTGGGCTGACTGCTTTTAGAGCGATCTGGGTCCTAGAATCCAGCTCATGCAGGGACAATCCCTCGCATCAGTGCCCAGTTACTGGTGTGCGCATCCTTGCAGCAAGTAGCTTCCTGTGTTCAAATGTGTAGCCCATGGGATGACAGAGAGTTCAAGCCAGTGCTGTGTGTTTGAATACCAAGAGCTACAGGCTTTATTAGAGTGGAAAGCATGTGCCTAAAAGCTGGAGAGGCCTGGAGAAAGGTGACCAAGCTGCCAATGTGACAGCTGAGAGAGATTTAGGGACTATTGGTGCAAGTGACACAAATGGGTGCCAAATAAGTTTTTTCTAAGCAGCTTCACCAACACAGGCCAGTGATGATCAGCAGCCCCTGCTCCTCCAGTCCTGGTCCCATACAATAGACTCTGATTGGCAATACCATCTATGCTCTGTTGTGGCGTTGAGCTAGGCACAGTGCTGATCTGCACTGTCTCAGTGCAAGCACCAGAAGGCATTGCACCTCACCTGGCATGCAGCAGAAGCACCCCAGAACCACACCCCTTCAGAGCGTGCCCCTTATTCTCTACAGCTCAGTCACCTTGGCTGTGTCTAGACTATATCTCTCTGTAGACAGAGAGATGTAGATTAGGCATGTCGAAATTGCTAATGAAGCAGGGATTTAAATATCCCACACTTCATTAGCATAAACATGGCTGCCGCTTTTTTTTTCAAAATGGAGCTTTTTTGAAAAAAACGGCAGTCTAGATGCGGATCTGTCGAAAATAAATCCTTTTTCGAAAGATCCTGTAAACCTCATTTTTTGAGGAATACGGGATCTGTTGAAAAAATATTTAAATCCATGCAGTCTAGACATAGCCCTAGTGACAGTCCCCCAGTAGCCAGATACTTGGAAGTAAGTATCTGAATGGCAGGATCACTGATAGGCCCAATGAAAATTGGTCTTGATGTAATATTTCCATATTGAGTGAGTGTCTTTGCTATCTGAAAAAACTTAAAAAACAACACTTTTTTTTTCAGTTACAGACTAACACAGCTACCACTCTGAAACGATGCTGTTTTAGTATACTTCCATGGGGACAGAGTGCTGTGAAAAATAATGAATGGGCATTATCCCTCTTACCGGGATAGTCATCACTGAAGTAGATGTTTGTTCTTCAAATTTACATCAGAGATAACATGTGGAACTCATTGCCACCAGATAGTAATGCAGCAAAGAGATTAAGAACCTTTTCAAAGAATATTCAGTATTTATGTGAATAGTAAGAATATTTGCATTTGAGGCAAAAATGTGTAACAGGTAGCAATGTGCTCTGGATATAAACTAACCATTAATAGATTGGGACGGGATGGTATTGAACAACTGCCTGTTCAACTTCATGTATCTGATGAAGTGGTTTTTATCCATGAAAGCTTACGCCCTAATAAATCTATTAGTCTTTAAGGTGACACAGGACTCCTCATTTGGGGGTGGGAAGGTTTGTCTATTCTGAGGATTTTACACCTTCTGTGTTATCTGGTATTGGCCAGTGTCAGAGACTGGATACCAAACTAGACAGATTATGGGTCTGGTCCACTAGTGTATCTCCTAGGTGTATAACTCAGTAACTATTGCTCTGAACACAACATGCTTAGAAATCTCTGGCATTAGCTGCTGTCTAAAAAGGGCAGCAGATCAGATGGATGGTCAGTCTATCCTGGCCCAGTGTTTCCTGGGCCTGAGTGGATCCAGGACTCAAACCCACGGCCTACTATTAGTAATGCATAGCATTACCATTATGCCCACAGAGAACTGGCATTAGGCAGCAGCTTTAACTCAAAAGTGGAAACTAGAAGCAAAGCTCTGGTCCAATATTTAGCTGAAGGAGAAAGAAATATCCAAAATGACCCCTCCTGAAAGAAAGATTCGCTGCTTCCCATTGCATGAAGCAGTTTCCCATTTCAGGTTTTTCACCCGCCTGATGTTTAGGAAAGTGCTATCTGTCTCCAGAAGACATTTTAATGCTTTCCTGAATATCTCGGGCGTGCTGAGGCAGGCATTACCCAGCAAGAGGGAGGAAGAAAAGAGAATGTGGAAAGAGAGAGGCAAAAGCAAGTGGCACACACAAAGCAAATGCATTTATAATAAAAACAATAACACCACCTGTCATTTCGCCTGCTAATAAAATTGCATAGGATAGTGGAAGGGATGGACGAAAATGTAATAAATAGAAGAACTATCAGTGCTAAATTAAATCACATATTTTGCAGACTGCTGATGTACCACAGGATGGTGACATATGTCTCTCTTAATGGCAAAGAGGAAGGGAGGAAATGAGCTTGGAGGAAGGGGGGAGCTTTATTGCAAATGCAGAAAGATCTCTTTGTCCTGGTGTGGTGTTGGCAGATCCCACCTACAGCGTACAAATGTACTATTCACACACGCACAACCCTTCCCAAGGGGTATGCCTCCCCATTCCACAGCTTTAGAATTAGGTCTGAACTTAAGAGAGTGGCTGTGCTCCCTTCTTTCCCGGGCATGTTCTGACAGCCAGTGGGAAGCAGTGTGGAGGCAGGTCTCTGGGCAATTTACCAGCTGTCAGAGCTGTGCACATAAGGCTGGAAACAAAAGGCTGAACTAAGGATTTGCTGGAGATTTAAAGGGGCTCATCACTGGCATGGGAAAGGAAAGGCAGCAAAGTTTTGGTTGGTCTTGCTGTGAAAGAGGACAGAACAAAGAGCAAAAGAAGGAAGCGCTATCAGTGGCTCAGTGCTGCATGCATTTCCCCTCTGGGAATTTGGGTTCAGATCTTGCATGGTGTTGGGTTTGTTTTAAGAGGTGTCTCACTCCAGTCAATGTCTGCACCCTATGTAATGCTATTATCAGTTTCGGCCCAGGACCGCTCATTAGCTGGAAGGACCAGGAGCGAGTAGGACTAGAATAGCATGGGGTATGGCTACACTACAGAGAAGATCGAAACTGACGCTGTGGATCTTCCAGGGTTCGAATTAGTTGTTCTAGTGAAGTGAGCTCATTCGAACTGAGAGGGGCACTCCGGTCGATGCCAGTCGTCCTGCTTCCATGAGGGGTCAGGGTAGTTGAAGGGAGGGTGTTCTCCTTCAACTTCCTGCAGTGTGGACAGCATCAAAATTTGAGTTAAGGTACTTCGACTTCAGCTACACAATTAAAGTAGCTGAAGTTGCATAGCTTAATTCCACTTTATTCCATAGTGTAGACATACCCATGGGGTGCTGCAAATCAGGACTGAGCTACATTGGCAGAATTGAACCAGACTGGAGCAGCACGGGGAGGTGCATTGGCAAAGATGTGGGTGGGGGCCCCCATGACTACCATAGCAGGGGGAGCTGCAAGCCAGGGTTGAGGCCTCCCTCTAGCCAGAGCTATTTGCTATTTGCCCCTCATTGTCATTAGTGTTACCTAAGGTTAACAAACAAAAATAGAAGCAAAGAGGAAGAGAGTGATTTTTCCTTACCTGTATTTCTTAAAGGAGAGTCCCATGTGTTGTTTCATTTGCTGGAGGCCATGGTAATCAGTGTAAATGAGGTCAAAGGGCAAAGGGACAGTCAAGGGGCAATTGCCCCGTCCTGGAGGCACCCCTAAATTACTGAAGAGAAACAGGAGGGGTTGATCAGCCATACAATATAAGCCTTTTCAGCAGCCATACACCCTTTTCCCTACCATGTGATTTAAAGGTGCCATCAACTGGCTCCTTTCCAGATGTCTTGAACTCCACTTTAATCAGGGGCCCCTCCCCAATGATTCCCACTTGTCCATCTTCCCAAGTGCTTGCATGGGCTGAGCTGCCTTTTAGGATGTCATCTGGGAAGCAGAAGCCTAGGATTTGCATTTCTGGTTCAATTTCAAGAATGCCCCAGCTATCCAGAAAATCAGGGCAGAGAGTTTACTAAGCATTGGGGGTGTGGATGAGGGAATAAGTTAGAATCTGCTTATACATCCTATAAGCCAGAGACATCTATCTGATCTGTGTTACTGAAATAATCACAGTGGGTGAAACTGCCCCCTGTCCAGAGGCCTATGCACAATTTCAATCCCACTTTAATTCTAGTTTGGAGGTTTAAGAAAGCCTTGAACTGGTACAATCTCATTGGCTGTGTCTACATTGGCACCCTTTTCCGGAAAAGGGATGCTAATGAGACAAGTCGGAATTGCAAATGCCGCGGGGATTTAAATTTTCCCCGCGGCATTTGCATGAACTGCTTGCCGGCTCGGGGCTTTGACGGAAAAAAGCGCCAGTCTAGACGGCTCTTGCGAAAATAAAGCCTTTTCCGGAAGATCCCTTATTCCTCTTAAAATCAGGAATAAGGGATCTTGCAGAAAAGGCTTTATTTCGCCGCTGCTTAGACTGGCGCTTTTTCCACAAAGCCCCGAGCCGGAAAAAAAGCGGCAGTTATAATTATGCAAATGCCGCTGGGAAAATTTAAATCCCCGCGGCATTTGCAATTCCGACTTGTCTCATTAGCATCCCTTTTCTGGAAAAGGGTGCCAATGTAGACACAGCCATTCAGTAACTAGAGCTATCCCATCCAGTAAAAAATGGAAAGTTTTCGGGGGGGGGGGGGGGGGAAATTCATCCCAAATTGGGACAGAAAGCCAAAATTTTGAAGCTTTTCTTGAAATGAAATTTCCAATGTTTGTTTATTTGGGGTCAATCAAAACATTATATTTAAATCTTGTATCTTTTTAATTTTTAAAAAACTACAGAATGACATATGCTTTGAAAGAAAAAGCCATTCAAAATGAAAAATCAAAACTTTTTGTTCTGAAAATGTAAAATTGGGACATTTCAACATTAAAAAAACCAACCTTTTTTTTCTAAAAGAAATGTCATCGAAATCAACGATTTTGAAAAAAAAAAATCAGTTTTGTCAAAACAGCATAGTCTGGTGGAGAACTCATGCTGAAAGTTTTCTGACCAGTTCTCTTAATAGCAGCCATAAGAGGAGGCAAAGCACACTCCCTTGTCTGATCAGTGACCTCTGTAGGCCATCTTTCTCTTTTGGTATGGCTGGTACTCTGGGGGCTCTGCTGTCTCTTCTACCCAAGCATTTGTGCCTGGAGCTTGTAGGGAGAAGGATCCGTGGTGTGAGAATCCCAAACATGGCCTGGCCTGCTGATAGAAACTAATCAAAGAGGCAAGTGGGTCAGATACCCCGCTGAAGCACTGGCTGGGACTGAGCAACACTTAGGCCATGTCTGTCCCAGCCATGTAGCTATGCCACTGTAATGCCGTAGTGCAGACCAGTGGTTCTCAGCTTATTACATCCTGTGGGTGGCAATGTGTTACCTGGGCTGCAGGGGCTGGAGAAGGGCTGGGCAGAGGCAGTTTGGAACCCAACACTGGACCCTGGGCCCCCACCGTGGGGCTAGTCAGCTGCACACCCTGGACCTTTGTCATGGGGGCTGACCCAGACTTGGACCCCCATTGCACAGCTGCCTCAGACCCCAGAACTTGCAAGGCCAGGTGGCTGACCCACAGCCCTTGACGACATGAGGCCGGTCAGCAGCCCTGACACTGCACTCCCACCACATGGGCAGGGCCAGCAGCGCTGACCCCGCTGTTCTGGGCACCAGGGCAGCCCAGACCCTTCCATCCTGGTCAGCTGGGAACCTTGTGGATCCCCACACTCAGGATGCAGCTGTATGCTAACTAGGCCACAGTCGGACTGTGGGCTAATAACTGCTGGTGTAAACGCTTCCTGCAGCGAAGGAAGGGTTTCTGTTGTTATAGCTAATCCATCTCACCAAGTGGCAGTCGCTACATCAATGGACTCATTCTTCCATTGCCCAGCTACATCTATACCAGGGGCTACATGGGTGTAGCTATGCTGTTGATGGGTGTGAATTTTTCACATCCCTGAGCACTGCAGCTATGTCAACCTAACTTTTAAGTGCAGATCTGAAGTGCAGAATGAATTAATGAAGGACCACTCCAAAGCCTGCAAAAACAAGGATTTTCAATTTAAGGTAACTTAGCTGCAGATAAATTCTTGCAACGGCTTCATTGCTCTTGTCACAAAGAATATACGCTTTAGCTCAGTGTAGAACAGAAAGGGTCATCCGCAGATAGAATAGGCTCTAGTTTTATCACTTGTAATTTAGGTTCACTTCTATGGGCAATTTTACCCTAAGTGGCTGATCGAGGAGATGACAGGAATAGAAAGGCTCTCGTCACTGAGAGCCATCCCAAAAAGATTCATAAATAAAGCAAGAAGGAGAGGCTTAGACACCAAAATGGGAGCATTATAATGGCCTGCAAGAGCTTTCCCAGCACGCTGAATAGCTCACGGGTGAGATTATGCTAATTTAAATCCCCACTTCATTAGCAATTTTGATTGGCTATATTTGCATCCCTAGTTTGAACTAGGGAGCAAGTGTAGACATACCCTCAGGTAAATGGAAAGCTTGGGCCTAATCTATAAGGGATGTCAGATGTTTCAGATACAATGCGCATTTGATCTCTCCACTTATCGAACCTGTGTGATTGGAACTTAAATGGTGCTTCAGATTAGTGAGATTCCAGTATACTAAATGGGAGGCATTGCCTGCTAGGCTACATTTAGACTGCAGGCTTCTGAAAAAACTTCTTCCGAAAGAGCGTCCACACACAAAAGCACATTGAAAAAGAAATCTGCTTTTTTGAAAGAGAGTGTCCAGTCCGACTGGACGCTTTCTCGCATGAAAGGGCACCCGGAACCAGTTCAGGCAGGGCTTTAGGTCACCAGTTGCTTCCGAGTGCTAATGCTGGAGCCTAGCAGAGACATGTACTTAAAGGGACCCTCCTGGACAGCCATTTCTCTGCTTCTGCTGTGTGCTTGCCTGCCTCTTCGAGGAACAGCAAAGCTCTTGCGGTGCTGCTCTGGTTGCCCTGATTTTTTTGGTCACCTCAGCTTTTTCCTTTGAGCCATGCACCCAGCATGCGATGGCCCCTCACGGCCATGCTGCAGTTTCTGCAGCACTTTGTGCCAGCTGCCTTCCTGGTTCTGACCAAGCTCAACCCAGAGCTCATTCAGGGGACCCTCTCCCTGGGTGCAGGAGCTCCACTCTGGCAACTGCAACCCACTGTGGAGAGGAAATTCTGGAGGCTGCACACAAGTTCCAACTGGTAGGACTGGCTGATGATGGAGTGGTGGGATGACCAGCAGTGGCTCCAAAACTTCCGCATGTGGAAGGCCACCTTTTTGGAGCTGTGTGCCAGGCTCACCCCTGATCTCCAGAGACATGACATGTGCCCGCCATCCCCCGGAGAAGCGGGTCACAATCGCCTTCTGGAAGCTCGCCACCCCTCACAGCTACTGGTCGGTGGGCAGCCATGAGGAAGTTCACCGTTGGGGTCCTCCTCATGGAGGTAAGGTACTCTTGGGCTGCAGTCCTTTCACAGGGGTGGGCAGGAGGGGAGTCCTGGAAAAGGGGGACCCTAAGGAAAGGGGGATTGGGGGCTGTGGGGGGTGGAGTGGGGGTGGGGAAAGCCCCGTCCTGGGGTTGTGCCATTCCACCCTCACACAGCCCTGCTGCTGGGGGGTGGCCTCATAGAGGGTGGCTCCTGGGGTGTTTAGGGGAGAGGAGGAGCTAGGAGGGGGGCGGGCACCTCCCAAGGGCTCAGGCACTCCTTCTCTCATTCTCTGTTTTGTGTGTTTGTTTGTCTCCTTCTGCAGGTGGTGAGGGTCATCAACTCCATCCTTCTGTGGAGGGTCATCCACCTAGGAGACCTGGACCCAATCGTGGCCAGATTTGCTGCCCTGGGGTTCCCAAACTGCGCTGGAGCCATAGATGGGACCCACATCCTGATCCGAGCACCAGAACATTGAGCGGCCCAGTATATTAATAGAAAGGGCTACTTCTCGTTGGCACTGCGGGCCCTGGTCAGCCACCATGGACACTTCACAGACATTTTTGTTGGGTGGTCGGGCAGGGTACACAATGCCCACGTCTTTAGAAACTCGAGGCTCTAGGGCAAGCTGGAGGCAGGCACATTCTTCCTCCACTGTGAACTTGCCATTGGGAACATGCAGATGTCACTGTGCATCATGGGGGACGCAGCCTACCCATTCATGCCATGGCTTATGAAACCCTATCCCGGCCACCTGGATCCCAGCAGGGACCAATTTAATGCCCTCCTGAACTGGGCCCAGACCCAGGTGGAGTGCACCTTCGGCTGCCTCAAGGCACATTTCAGGTGCCTACTGACCCACCTGGACATGGGGGAGCACAACATCTCTGAGGAGGTCGCAGCATGTTGTGTCCTCCACAACATTGTGGAGAGGAAGGGGGAGGCCTTCCTCCCAGGGTGGGAGGCTGATGCTGGCTGCGAAGGGTGAGCCTTCCAGCAGCCAAGGACAGCTGCCATCCACCAGGCCCATGAGGCCGGGGTGCGCATCCAGGAGGCACTGAGGGAGAGGTTCTCTCAAGGACCCCAGTAACTCTTCCCAGGGCTTCCCCCCTAGGGGCCTCCGGCTTGCAGCCCTATTCCTTCCCCACCACAACCCCTCCCTTCACCCCTTCCCTGACCTCAGAATAAAGACACCTGTTTGGTTTTGAACAAAACGAAGTCTGTATTTATCTTTCATTAAAAAAAGGTGGGCAGGGGGGCTCATAACCTGGAGGGGGAGAGGGGTGGCTAGATGTGCCACCTCGGGTGCGGAGACCTCATCAGAGTTGGGGTTGGGTGGCTCCAGGGACCACAGGAGGATGGGCAGGAGTGGGGGCTGGAGCGGGGTCGAGGATGGCAGGGGGCCAGGGGAGGGGGCATGGGCATCACTTGGGGAGGGGACATGGGCATCACCTGGGCAGGTAGCAGAGGCATTGTATGGGGGGCAGCCAGAGGGGAATGGGCATAGCAGGGGGGGCTGGAGGCTAGTAGCCAGGAGCAGAGACAGCAGCTGGGTGTGCCATCATGTCGAGGGTGATGGTACACCTGCTATCGCACCACTGCATGAGCTGGTCCCATGCTCGGTTCTGCCTCTCTGAGTCCTCACAGACCTTCTGCACAAAGGGTCTGCTACATGTTGCGCAGGACGCTGACATGCAGCCACATGAGCTCTTCCTGGACCCTGGCATGCCTTCATGTCTCCCGGGCTCTGGTGGCATGGCTCGCCTTTCAATCCCGACTGGTCCATCTGTGAAGAACACAAAGAGGGAGAAGCAGTCAGTGATCCATTCACACACTGTCCCTGAGGCTGTGCCCTCCTCTGTGAGAAGCAACCAACAGTCCTCGGGCCAGAGGAGGGGGATGTCCCAAGAACAAGGCCATGTGTGGCGTGCACAGTGGGCCATGCCTCACAGGGCCCCTGAGGTGCCCTGGGGACCGTGTTGTCCGCTCCCCCCCTTCCCCATGGAGAAGCAGGCAAGGGAAGTGTCTGGCCTCAGTGGGATCCCCGCATGGGTGGCAGAGGAGCTGTGAGCAGCTTGGCCCTCCCTGGTATCTGCACACACACCTGCAGCTTGCAGCACTGCCTGCCTCCTCTGTGTGTTTGGAGTCATGCCTGCATCCTTGTGGCTAGCCTGCTTCCAGCCGTGGCAGGTGCTGGAAGGGCCCCCCCAATGGCAGGACTTGTGTAGCCTCCCCTGAGCCTGACAGCAGGATCCCACCCATGCTCAGGGGCTGCCTGTTGAGTCCGCTAGCGCTGCGCTGCACATGGTTCCACATACATGGACCACAGCACAATGTCCAGCCCAAGCAGCCCAAGTGACACACGCAACCAGCCCCCTGTGAGCCTGGCTCCCCCACCCTGTGTGTGTGACAAACTGAGAGCACTCACCTGAAGATCCCTCCTCAGTGTCCAATGAGGCCTAGGAGACGTTCTGGCTGTAGGCAGCAGCTTCAGGGACACGGTGACGGTGTCTGTCTCCTCCTCCTCCTCCTGTTGGTCCTGGTCCTCTTGCTCCTCCTCCACCGTGAACTCTGGCTGGGTGACAACAGGGGTCTAGAGGCTGGAGTCCACCACAATGGGTGAGGAAGATGTTTTCCCACCCCGCAGGATCTGGTGCAGCCACTGGTAATAGGGGACGTGTGGTGTCCTCCCCCTGAGCTCAAGGTGTTCTCTCTGGCCCTGATGTATTCCTGGCAGAGCTCCTTGATCTTACTCCGGATCTGTTCCAACGTCTGGGATGGGTGTCCACACTCCACCAAGGACTCGGCCATGTGCTCAAAAATATTGGCATTGCACTGTTTGGAGCGGAGATTCTGCAATGTCTCCTCCTTGCCCCACAGCTCGAGGAGGGACAGGATCTCTGCTCCGGACCAGAAGGATGCTTACCTCTTGGTCCCCCTGGGTGGGTCTTGGTATCCCTGGGGCTGCTCCATGAGAGGGCCAGGGAGATCGCGGGGGGCATGTGGCTCCGCTTTGGGTGACAAGGCCTGTGGCAGGGAGAGCCGCGCGATGAGGTGCTACTCTCAAGCCGGCTTCCTGCCACAAGGCTTGTCCAGGGTACCTGCTGCTTTAAGAGGGGCCAGGAGACAGGAACTATAGAGTTCTGATGAATTTGGACAGAGTGGCCACCAGGGCACCTGTGTTATTTCCTGGACCCCTCTTCTTTCAAAAAAACCCCTCCTTCCTGTCCACACACGCCTTTTTCCGAATGAGCTCTTTTGGCTTCTTTCTCATAGAAAGAGGAGTACTGCTGTCGGAAAAACCCCTCTGTTCTTTCAATTTTCTTTTGAAAGAACGCGATTGCAGTGTGGACGTAATGCAGGTTTTGTCAGAAAAATGGCCATTTTTCTGACAAAACTCTGTAGTGTAGACAAACCCGTAGTTAAGAGATGCTCTCATTCATGTTGTTCTGAAGGTAGTCACCCTAGACTAGGGCTTAAGAGACCTGGGTTCTAAGCTTATCATAGAATCATAGAGCTGGAAGAGACCTCAGGAGGTCATCAAGTCCAGCCCCCTGCCCAAAGCAGGACCAATCCCAACTAAATCAACAAAGCTTAGCTCTGCCATTGACCTGCTGGGTGATTTGGGGCAAGTGACTTCACCTCTCTCTGTCTTGTGTGATTAAACTGTATGCAATTTGCAGCAGAAACTGTCTCTCATGTGCCTAGTACAATGATTCCTTTCCCTCCACTGCATTATTAGAACCTCACCCCAGCCAACGTCCCACTGAAGCCAAAGGAGCTACACCTGGAGTAAAACACAGTTTCACACAAGAGTAGGACAATGTGGCCCTTACAGCCCCTAAGTTCTATTCCCAGCTTTGTCACTGGTTTGTTCAGTCTTTAAACCTCTTGTGTCTCCATTGCCCCTAACTTAAAAAGGGTATAATATGAGCGATTGCTCCAAAGTGAGGCAAGGCGTAATTAAATTCCATAAAGTTCTTTGAGTGTCTTGGAGGAAATGTGTTCTCTAGAGCGTAACTGAATTTAAAGGAAGGAATTCAGATCTGTAGACAATCTGATGATTCATTTGGATGCATAGCCACACATCTGGGGAAAGAATAGCTTCTCTGGTCCTATTGTTTGTATTGGTGTCTCTATTAAAGACACAGGAACAAATTGTCCACTGTCCAGCACACTGCACAGTCATTTACACCAATCCCAAGAGGGGGACAACAATTGTAATTCCAATTACAGGTTTTTTACACCCCCTCTGCACTGGTGAAAAAGGCATTGACTAACAGAGATCCTGGTCCATACATTCAGATATACCCAGAATTCAGGGGGTACATCTGGACACTGCACTATGAGCGAGGAGAGCTGGAATCTGCTCCTGGCTCTGCTGCTGGCCTGCTGTATGACATGTTATTAACCTCATCACACTCAGCCTTAATTTCCCATATCTAAAACTGGAATAATGAGAATTCCCTAGGGAAGTGCTCAGACCTCCTGTGATGGACACTTCACAAGGTTCTAGTGAGACAGTTCATTATAAAATGGGGGTAATGCACATCTTGGCACAAGCTGTCACACTGAAGTCTCCAGTTGCTCCCCCACATGGATAAGGGTTGCAAGTCTACCTCTGTACCAATCTCTAGCTGCAATGTTGATCAACGGTTCTTCTGAAGGCAGCACCTTCCTCTGTTTGGAGCTTGGTTCTGCTCTGACCTTTACTTTATACACTGACGTTGGCAGAGAGATTTCTGATTGACTCCGGTGTGCGTGAAGGCAGAACCAGGCCCTTTTTTCTCTTCCATGGTGAAATTCACCCTTCTGCAGATAACCAAGAGAAAAGCTCTGCACCACTTAAATCCTCAAAATAGATTGATAGGTTTTTAAGACCAGAAGTGACTTACTAGATGATCTAGCCTGGCTTCCAGGGCTTGTGTGGGATTTAGCTGTTGTTTAGTCCTCATTAGAGTTGATAAAAAATAACACCCCCCCAAAAAATGCAAACCCCAACCTCTCCCTCCCACAAAAACCCAACTGTCATTTAGTTTCCAAATGAAACTCAATTACTTCATTATTTTCTTGAGGAAAAGAAACTCCCCACCCCAAGACTTTGTTTGGGTTGAACCAAACATTTAGAATGTCCATTCTGAATGGCACTTCTGTTAGAAAGTGTCCATTTGAAATGGGCGAGTCCGACATTTCTCCGCACACTGCTTCAACATTTTCAAATGATTGGTTTTGGGGGGGAGAGGAGAGAAGGAGAGGTGAAGCTGAAACTCTTTCCCAAATTCAGCCTGAGCTCATGCCTTGTTTTGGTGCCCCTTCCCCCTCCCTCCCCCCCATGCATTTTTGGCAAATCACTTTCATCTAACACTGATCACCACCACCTGTCCTCACAATGGCCCTTTGCTCAGGCATAAATTTCTAAGCACACCAATCTGGTGAAAAGAGGGTGTTGGCTTCAGTGCAATTGAAAGCTCATTGGACACGACACCACAATGAAGCTCTTGCCACAATACATGCAGGACGAGGTGAAAGATGACCAGGCACTAACCAGCCTCCATGACTGCATGACAAGCGCAGCATCCGCCATTCTAAAACACTGCCCTCAAAAGGACATCATAGAATCCTAGAATCCTACGGCTAGAAGAGACCTCAGAAGGTCATCAAGTCTAGCCCCTTGCCCAAGGCAGGACCAATCCCAACTAAATCAACCCAGCAAGGGCTTTGTCAAGCTGAGACTTAAACACCTCTAGGGGCGGAGACTCCACCACCTCCCTAGGTAACCCATTCCAGTACTTCACCACCCTTCTAGTGAAATAGTTTTTCCTAATATCCAACCTAGACCTCCCCGACTGTAACTTGAGACCATTGCTCCTTGTTATGCCATCCCTCACTACTGTGAACAGCCTTTCCCCATCCTCTTTGGAACCTCCCTTCAGGAAGTTGAAGGCTGCTATCAAATCCCCCTTCACTCTTTTCTTCTGCAGACTAAACAAACCCAAATCCCTCAGCCTCTCCTCGTAGGTCATGTGCTCCAGACCCCATGGCTCCAAACTTGGTTGGAATTTTAGCTGGCTCCTCACTAAGCATGTGTCTGTGTAACACACAGTGGGCCGGATACTTAGCTAGTGCAAATCTGCAGAGCTCCACTGACTTCACCGGAGCTCTGCTCAGCTGAGGGTCTGGTCCAGTGATTCTCTTTAAGCTAAAAGCTTGTCATTAGATGGCTGTCCCCATTTGTCTCTCACTGGAGCTGATATCCCCAAACTTAAGGAGAGATCTCAGTTTATATATCCATGGACTATAAGGCCAGAAGGGACCATTAAATCATCTAGTCTGACCTCCTGTATTTCACAGGACATTAAATTCCACCCAGTAGCCCCTGCATTGAGCCTAGTCACTGGGGTTTGACTAAACCATAATTCATGTTGGGTTAAAGTATCTCTTCCAGTCTTGATCTGAACACATGGAGAGATGGTGAATCCATCATTTCCCTTAGTAGTTCATTCCAATGATTAATCACCCTCCATCCCTGGTAAAAATCAGGCCCTTATTTCTAACCTGAATTTGTCTGGCTTCAGCCTCCGTTGTTCTGGCTTTCTCAGCTATATTAAAGAGCTCAGGATTAAATACCCAGAATTTTCTCCCCATGAAAGTATTGGAATCGTGTCCCCTCTCAAACTTCCTTCTGATAAAATGAGCAGATTGGGATTCTAGAGTCTTTCACGTGACAGCACTGTCTCCAGTCCTGGAATTGGTTTTATGGCTCTTTTCTGCACTCTTGTCAATTTTTCAACCTCCTTTTAAAAATGTGGCCCACCATAACAGGGCACAATATTCCAATGTTGGTTTCACAGGTAAAAATCGCCTCCCTGCTCATTTCTCTCCTGATTATACACCCAAGAATCATATTCATCCTTTTTGTACCCGCATTACACTGGGAGCTCACGATGAGTTACTTCTCCACTGTGATTTCTAAATCCTGCCAGAACCTGCTTTCCATGATACAGTTCCCCAGTCTGCAGGTATGCCTGTATTCCTTGTTCCTAAATGTATAAACTTGCATTTGGCTGGATTAAAACATATTTGGTTTGAATGGGCCCAGCTAACTCAGTGCTGCAGCTTGCTCTGCATGAGTTCCCACACTTCATCATTATTTACCACTCTGCCAGTGTGTGCCCCCGTGGGTGTGTACATGCATACATGTGATCCACAAATATTATCAGCACTGGCTTACATGTACTCCTAGCCCAATGGAGAAACTGTTGAATATTGTTGGGTTTAATCAAACCCTGTTACAAACATGTCCCTTTAATGACCATTTCCCAGTGATGAGTACCTTTTGAAGTTCTTCCATTAGTCAGTTCTGTATCATTTAACTAATATTGTATAGTGGTAATTTTTAATCAGAACATTGCACAGTGCTAAGTCAAATCCTTATAAAAGTGTAAGAGTTCAATATAAAAGACTATGGGTATGTCTACACTAGCCCCCTAGTTCGAACTAGGGAGCTAATGTAGGCATTCGAAGTTGCAAATGAAGCCCAGGATTTAAATATCCCGGGCTTTATTTGCATCTTCCCTGGGCGCCATTTTTAAATCCCCTTAGTCCGAACTAACTGCCCGCGGCTACACGCGGCAGTCAAACGTTAACTCGAACTAAGTCCTTAGTTCGAGTTAACTGTTACACCTCATTCCACAAGGAATGTTTACGTTTACCATCCAAATTTGTAATCTCACTAATTTGTACTCTCATCAAGGAACAAAATGAGGTTTGTTTGATAAGACCTGTTTTCTATAAACTAGGGTTTTACTTGCATTAATTATATTCCTGTCCTTTCATAATTGAATCCTGTATCAGTTTTTTCATTAGCACGTCTGGGACTGATGACAGACTAACTGGGCTGTCGTTACTCTGGTCATACCGCTTGCCCCTTTGGAATTTTGGCACACCAATAGCACTGCTATTGAATTTACACAATATTACAAGATTTATTAAAAAACTACATCAACATGTCCTATCGAATGTCGTTAAGCACATGACCACTGGTTCCTAGGCATCCACCTACTTCCAGTCCAGTCATTTTTATCCACCGTCATGAGATTCCTGAACGGTGTTGCCCTGTGCTGGGTGCAATACCTTTTGAGTTAGAAAATTATCACCTGTCATTTTGAGACCCTGTGATGGGGTGTACCAACCTCGCACTGGCCAGGGAGGGGTTAACAAGGCTTGCTGAGCTAAGAAGACCCCTTCCCCGCAGCCCTGCTGGGCATGCTCCAACTTCAGAGGCAGTATAAAGGCCGCACGAGCAGCTCAGTTGGAGCTGGCCATTGAAGGGGAAGGAGCTCCTGCCGGAGCAGAGGACCAACTACCCTGGCTGGGCCAGCCAGAGCCACAGCTGAGGCCGGAACCCCAGCCCCAGCAACAACCCGGCCACCTCTCCGCCGCTGCCCTCTCTAGCTGAACTTGGGGAAGGGGGCGGTGCCGCCTTCCATAGTGTGGCCATTTGTTGTAACAACTGCTCTTGTTGGGCTTGCTAACGCGTTGTCAACTCTCTTAGTAGCTGCTGCTGATTCACCAACTGCTGGAGCAGCTGGTTTTGCAGTTGCTGCTGCTGGGCTGCCTGCTTTTGCTCGTGGTCCATCAGCCACTCAAACACTTTGCTTGGGTCCATACTGTCTGCACGCTCCCCCTAACTACTCGCACCTCGTTCTCTCACCTCTACAGGACAAAAAAACACCCCAACTCACTTCCTCTTATCTCAGGGGAGGGATCGCCCACGGTGCCCACATTCTCCACCAGTGTCGTGGGGTGATCAACCCGTCCCCACTTGGGGGTCTCAGGCTGTACACCCCGCAACAGACCCTCTAATGATGTTTTTCTACTAGCTGCCTGAAACCTCCAGCATTCACCAACCAAACTGAAGTTCCTCATAATAAAAACAATACCTCTCCCTGCCATACACACATATGACCAACAGATGCACAAGGAATAATAAGTTTGATTCAGCAGTTTGTGCATTAAAGAATCTATGGCTCTGAGTTATCAATGACTCTAAAATAGGTCATGATGTCTATACTAATAAATAATCCCTATCTCTCACTTTGCACTTTTCATGAGTATATCTCAAAGGACTCTACAAAGAAGGCTGGTAAAATGGAAAATAACTGATTCAGGATCACCCAAAAGGCTAATGGCAGAGCCAAAAATAGGACGTAGGTCTCCTCAATCACAGTGCTTTATCCTCCCCCACTTATCTTCGACTCTCTCCGTCCTTCCCACACAGGCTATAACCAGTGAGTTTAACATTCCAGTCATGCAGCCTCAGTCTGCACCTTCAAATTATTTTTTTATCCCTCCTTATTTAAACATTCTTTATTCAAGCTTTCATCATTTGCCAGTTAAGTCAACTAATTTTCTACTAAACCCAATTTCACTCATGGTTAGAGTGAAATCTCCGTAATTTTTCCTCATGCCATGTACTACTGATGGCGCTTGAAATTATGCAAATAGAAGTTGATGAACACAAATGCCTTTTTCTCAGACAGCTTAGCCGGGAGATTTATTTTTGAAAAAAAAACCAAAACAAATAGTTGAACCCCACATTCAGAACCACTTCTGAGAAACTTAATCTCACAAATAAACAATTGCCTGACAGAATCTGCTTTTGATTGATCTCCTTGTAAACCCCCTTGGCAGCTCCCAAGCTCCGATCATGACGTCAGTATGATTTCTCTGGCAAGCACATTTATACTGTCCCAACTTCAGAGATTAGCAAATTAGCAATGGACAAATTCAGCTCTGACTTTGTTTCTTAAATAAAGGATAATGCAGACAAACATGCAGCTTGTCTCCTCTTTAATTAAGCAGATTAAAAGAATCATGTTCACCTATAGAGCTGTTCCTTTCTGGCTGCTCTTAGACATCTGCCTCTAACAGCTGTGCATACTCCAGAATAAATCTACAGCAGGTTCTTGTCCTGCTATTTTCCCCCTTATAGATAATTTAATCGGCTGAGGAACTCATTCCTTTGCCAGAGGCCCTCAGAATTCAGATTACCACAGGTTATCTTCATATCCCATTGACCTATTTTCAAATTAACCCACATTTTGCTTCCAAGTTATTGCTTCCCAGGCTGAAAAGGCCAGAATCAAATTGATCCTGGGGGACCCTACTGCAAGCCAGACCAATATTCTATATCATATTTAATTTCATTGTTACTGCTGGCCTCTGTTCTCAGCAGCGAGTGAGTGTGTGGGGGGGGTGGGAGGGGAAGATGGCTCTACATGCCAACGAGATGGGACACAGTCCAACAAAAAACTTTCCCCTAAGGGATAGATAAGACCAGTGCCTTCCCCTCTGCCAGGGCCCTGATTAAAGCAGCACTGGTGTGTGCATGAGGGGGTACAGAGAGCCCACACACAGGGGGCTGTTTCCCCTGCCCACACATGTTCGGCCTTTGTCCCAGCATGCAGGAGCATTTGGGAGAAGGACTAGCAGAGGCAAGGTTGGGGGATCCACGACTAGGCATTCCCAGTGGCCATTGTGAGCCATATGGATCATTGAAGTCCCATTAGTCTAAAGTGGGACTTAAAAGGAACACAAGCCTGCAGATATGATGTCACTTTCATCAGTGATCTGATATGAATTTGCCTTAGGTGGAAAATAGCTGGGCCACACCTTTGGCTGGTGTCCATAACACTAAGAAAATCAGTGGAGCTGGGCTGATTCACACCAGCTGAGATTCTGTAGGCTGGGATTTTTAAAGCCACCAAAGGAATCTGGGTGTTTGGGTCCCACAAAAATGGACAGGAATAGGGAATGCAAATCCCCTGTGTAAATCTCAGCCTTAATCGCCTACATAAAATGAGCTGAAGATTTTGGCTATGTCTACACTGCAGAGAAAAGTTGGAAAACAATATGCAAATTGAGAACCACAATTTGCGTATCTTTTTCTGCTTTTTTTCCGAAAGAGGCTTTTCCAAAATTTGGCCCATCTACACAGGGCCAAAATTTGGAAAAAATTCCTCTTTCAGAACATCCCTTATTTCTCTCATCAAGAGGACTACAGGGATCTGAAAGAATACCTCCGCTTTTTCAGAAACTGTTCTGGAAAAGCAGACATGTTCCTTGGACACGGTGGAGCTTTTCCGGGATACCTGTAGTATCCTGGAAAAGCTCTGCAGTCTAGACATAGCCTTTGAGTTTATTTCCAGGCAAAGCTCTATAACCTGTAAAATGGCTCCCGCACCCATTCTCTCCTGTCAGAGCTGGAGGAGCACATACTCCTTTCTCCTCAGAGTCCAAGAGAAACGCGTCCTTTCCTTCTTGGCATTTGCCAACATGAGGGGACATGTTCCTGAGGGAGCATGGTCACTGAACTGCACATGTGAGCAAGGGTGCATCTAGCCATTGGCTTAATAAGTAATGCAATAGATTTTAGCAGGTTCAGAGAGATGGAAATAGGCATCTTACCAGAGGGCACCATATGGTATATTGCCATCTCTCTGCTGGAGTCTGCTCTCACACCAGAGTAAATCAGAAGTGATTCCACTGAAATCAATGGAAGTGCACAGATGGCAAACTGCTGCGAGTGAGAGAAGAATCCACCCCAAAGATTTGTTTCCTCGTTTTGAATATTTGTCTGCCTGCATTTCTCCACCCCAACAGCCTGATTCTGTTTGACTCAAGACCTTTAGGAAGACATGAATTTTGGAAACATCCTCACAGCTGCCCTTTCTGCATAGGTCCTGGCTTTTTCATGGGGGTGATCAGTAGAACAGTGGTTCTCAACCAGGGGTACATGTAGTCCTGGGGATACACAGAGATCTTCTAGGGGTACATCAACTCACCAGATAGTTGTCTAATTTTACAGCAGGATACATAGAAAGCACTACCAAAATCAGTACTAACTAAAATTTCATGAAGTTATTTTCTTTATATTGCTCTATATAATATACACTTAAACATAAGTACATTAGTTACATTGCAATTGATTTATATTATAATTATATAGTAAAAATGAGAAAGCAAGCAATGAATAGTGCATTGTGACACTTTAGTATGTTTTGTCTTATTTTGTAAGCAAGTTATTTTAAAGAGAGGTGAGACCTGGAGGTCCACAAGACAAATCAGACTACTGAAATGGGTACAGTAGTCTGGAAAGGTTCAGAACCTCTGCACTAGAAAGCAGTGAGTCCAGCACACCACAGTGATGCTAACCAATGGATAAAAGGCATGCTGGGTTAACTTAATTGGCACATCTGGTGTTTACTGCAAAACTAGTCACAATCTGTTTGAACCAGAGTTTGCCATATCCCCACCTTGTGGTCTTTTGATTACAACTCCACGATTGCTGCTATAAAACAGTCATTATGAACCTGAGGGCTTTTTTTTAACCTGCCTGGTACCTTACATATTTTTTAAGCAATCTGCATAACAAAAGCATCTCCATTCACACAATATAGTCCCATCACTGATGCACTGCCAGTGTTTTAACTCCATCTTAGCCTGTGATGAATCCCGTCCCACTTGCAAAGAGATAGAGTGAGGGAGGAATTGATTCATTTGTTTCCCTGGTTTAAACAAAACTGCTCTCTCAAAGCTAGAGCAAATGACAAAAGAATCATCCCTGGACAAACAAACTCAGATTCAGTGCCACCTGCTGGAAATAGTTAGACTTTGTTCCTGGAAAATAGCCAATGTAAGACTTGCACTGGATTAGTAACCTGAGTAATGAGAGCCCAGCAAGTACCTGGATAGCCCAGCCTCCAATTGTCTTTTGTCCTTTGAAAGAAGGGCTGCAGCCACTGGTGGGGAATCACTTCCTCAGGGAAGTGTTAGGAGAAGACTGATACTTGGTATAACCTGGAGCGTTGTAAAGGCCAGTGAGTTGCTCTTTGGATGTGTTTTTCTGAGCTGCTGGGTAAACTGTGTCTGGCAGAGGTGGATAATTTAGCTGTATACCAGGAGTGGGGTAAACACCACAAGCATTAGGGAAAACCCAGCCCTGCTTTCATTTTGGTGGCAGAATTTTTAACAAGGGACTCCGATGCCAGCTGCCTCAAATGCACCTGATTTCTCTAGGGTACGTCTACACTGCAGCATTTTTCCGGAATAACATTCTGGAACCTGCTACGGGCAGGAAAAGACATGCGCCATCCTGGTCTGGGGCGGAGATCCTGGCCCTCCCGGAGGTATGGGGCGAGGAGAAGACCCTCCAGGATCTCTGCTCCAGATGGCATAACGTGGACATCTATGGCTTGCTGGCTGACTGCCTGGCCATGAGGGGCCACCACAGGACTCTGGAGCAGATCCAGAGCAAAGTAAAATAAGTCTGATAGGGCTACACCAAGGTGAGGGAGTGCAGCTCTTACTCTGGGACAGGACCCCACTCCTGCCTCTACTATGAAGAACTGGACTGCATCCTGAGGGGTGATGCAGCCGCTTCCCCACCCTCTGGTTGAGGACTCAGGGCTGGAAACGCCTGTTGTCACCCACAAAGAAGAGGAGGAGGACAAGGAGGTAGAGGACAAGGAAGAAATGGCCAGCACAATCACCCTGGAGCCAATACCCCAGGGCCTGGATGTCTCCCAGGCATCCTCCAAGGCTGGGGAGGGATCATCAGGTGAGTGTTCTTAGGTTTTCACACACATAGGGTGGGGGTGGCAGGCTCTGAGGGGCTGTGGTGTGATCGTAGTTTGGCCTTCTCGGCCTGGCCTTCGCGCTGCAGTCCGTGCACATGGATGCATATGCAGCGCCAGTCTGCACCACGCAGCCCCAGGAGGCAGTTCACAGGCTCTGGGGAGGCCAGACACACTTCTGACCCCCAGGGGAGTTACTTCCCCCCCGGCCCCCACTCCCAGCCACTGCTGGAAGAAGGCTGGGGACAAGGGCACACGTATACCTGCACACAGACTCTGGAGTATCGCACACGGCACACGGGCATGCCTGCACACTCCAGGCACCACCTACTCCCGGGGACAGCACTACCTGGCATAGGTGTCTGTGCAGCCCCGATGGAAGCCCAGGTAGTTTGAGGACCCTCTCCCAGCCATGGAATCCCAGTGTGGCTGGTCCGTGGGATGGGGGCGGGAAGCATGATCCCCTGGGGATCTCTGGGCCCCTGTGAGGCAGCGCCTACTGTCTAGGTCACACATGGCCTTGCTCCTGGGACATCACCATATTCTGGGCTGAGAACTGTTGCTCTCAGCTCGCTGATGAGGGCAAGGCCTCGGGGCAGTGTCTCCAGGGATGACTGACCACCTCTCTTTATTCTCCCCAACTGGACCAGCCATGACTGTGGGGTGATCACTAGCAGACAAGCCAACCGCCCGACCCCAGGACAGCCGTAGGTGTTGTAGGGTCCATGAGGACCTGATGAGGGCACATGTGTCCATCCTCCAGGATATGCAGCAGATGCTGGCCCAGAAGGTCCAGGACAATGCACAATGGCAAGCCCAGACGTAGACCCAGCTGCTGCAGCAGGGCTGCAACATGTGTGCGACTGTCTGGGAGATGATGACAAACCCAGCACCAGTCCTAGTCCCTGCTCCAGTCCCCCTCCCCCGCCTATCCCCCTGTTGTCCCAGGACCCCCCCAACCCCCACCCTGAGGTTGCCGAGGTCCCCAGACACAAGGTGCAACAAGCACCCAAACCATGCCCCAGTCTCAACCCCAGCTCTGAGCCTCCTCCCCCCTCCAAGGTTCTCAGCCCCCTCCCCATATCCAGGTTCTCAGCCCCCCTTCCTCCCCCTCCATATCCAGGTTCTCAGCCCCCCTCCTTCCCAGTTACTTTTATCTCAAATAAAAAAACCCAAAGAGTTCTTTTTTTCAAAACTAAACAGTTGTTTTTATTGGATCTGCAGGAAAGAGAAGTGGTAGGGGGGAAGGGAGGGGTTGTTGTGGGAAAGGCAGAGAGGGGCAATCCACAGGCCCCTAGTGGGGAGGCTCTGGCGAGAGTTACTGGGGTCCTTCAGAGAAATTGTCCCTCAGGGCCTTCCAGATGCGCACCCCCACCTGATGGGCCTGGAGGATGGCAGCTGTATGCGGCTTCTCGAAGGCCTATCCTGCCTCTACCCCCCATACTGGAAGGAAAGCCTCCCCCTTGCTCTCCACAATGTTGTGGAGAACACAACAGGCTGACACCACCTGGGGGATGTTGTGCTTCCCCACATCAAGGCGGGTCAGGAGGCACCTGAACCGTGCCTTCAAGCGCCTGAAGACACATTTGGCCAGGATGCGGGCCCTGCTCAGGCAGGCATTGAAGCAGTCCCTGCTTGGGTCCAGGTGACCGGTGTATGGCTTCATCAGCCATGGCAAGAGGGAGTAGGCCACGTCCCCCACAAGGCACAGTGGCATCTCAATGTCCCTGACCATGATGTTTGGCTGGGGAAAGAATGTGCCAGCCTCCAGCTTCTGGTAGAGGCTGGAGTTGTGGAAGACGCAGGCGTCGTGAGCCTTCTCTGACCCCCTGACAAAAATGTCTGAAAACTGTCCAAGGTGGTTGACCAGGGCCTGCAGCACCATAGAAAAATATCCCTTGTGGCTTATATACTGGGCTGCATGGTGGTCTGGGGCCCGGATGGGGATGTGGGTTCCATCTACTCCCACCCCCTGCAGTCGGGGAAGCCCAGGGTGGCAAATCCAGCCACAATGGGGGTCCAGGTCTCCCAGGCGGATGACCCTGTGCAACGGGATGGTGTTTATGGCCTTCACCACCTGCAGAAGGAGACATACAAAGACACAAAACAGAGAATCAAAGGGGTGCCTGAGCCACCCCTTCCTCCCCCCCCCCAAACACCCCAGGACCCACCCTCTGTGAGGCCTGCCCTCCCCCCCTCAGGGCTGTGTGAGGGCAGGGCTGAAGAACCCCCCAACGACGGGGCTTCTCCTCCACCCCCAGGCCACCCCAAACCCCCAAATCCCTCATTCCCCAGGGTCCCCCTTTCCACTACTCTCCCCCTCCAGGGACTGCAACCCTGAAAGTGCCTTACCTCCATGAGGAGGGTTCCAATGGTTGATCTCCCCATGCCGAACTGTTTGCCCACAGATTGGTAGCTGTCTGGGGTTGCAAGCTTTCAGACAGTGATGGCAACCCCCTTCTCCAGGGGGATGGTGGGTCGCATCTGGGTATCACGTCATTGGAGGGCAGGGGCAAGCCAGGCACACAGCTCCATGAACATCTCCTTCTCATATGGCAGTTTTGGAGCCACTGCTGGTCATCCCACCGCTCCATCACCAGCCAGTCCCACCAGTCAGAACTGACATCGTGGGATGCGGTTGCAAGGGTCTTGCTCCCACACACAGGCAGAGGTTCTCAAAGATGAGCTCAGAGTCGAGCTCATGCAGGACCATGAAGGCAGCCTGCAAAAACTGGTGCAGAAACTGCATCATGGCAGTGTGGGACCATTGCGTGCCCAGAGGCAGCTCTGGCTCCATAGCAGGGAGTGCTGTGGTGTCCAAAGGCAGGGCAACCAGAGCACCCTGCAGAAATGCTTTGCTGTCCCTCAGAGAGGTAGGCAAGCAAGCAGCAGAAACTGAGTAACGGCTGTCCAGGTGGGTCCCTTTAAGCACGCATCTCAGATAGCCTCAGGCAGCAGCACCTGGAAGCAACTACTGACCTAATGCCCTGCCTGAACTTGTTCCAGATGGTCTTAAATGTGAGATAGTGTTCAATCAGTGTGGATGCTATCTTTTGAAATAGCAAATAACTATTTCATTGCGCTTTTTGCATGTGGATGCTTTATTTCGAAATAAGCTTGCAGTGTAGACATACCCTGAGTCTCTGAACCCAGAAATAGTTGTCTCCGTGGCATGCTTCCATTTTTACCAGTATTTGCCAACTTTGATAAGTTGTTTTGTGAGAGCTGTGCTCAAATGCTGAATGATGTTTGAACAACATGAAGAGTGCTCGTTGTATATACAATGTGTCTTTATAACCACAAAACAATTATATAACAAGACTCCTAACACTTTTATAGGCAGAGGTTTTTGCAACTGCCAAAGATCCAGTGAGGGAGTTATCATTTGGTACATAATAAACATATTTCATGAAGAAGTGCAATTTAACAGCTCAGTGATTCTAATTCAGGCACCTCCCTCTCTTATGGAATGAATCCACACACGTGGAAGGAATAACTCCTTTCTATTATTTACAATGGCAAGACTGGTTATCTTCATTCCTTGGATAGGAACTGTCAATAAATCTACCTAGCTCCCCAGTCGAAGAGACAGAGAGGATTTTCTAATTATAGGAAAGAGCATTGGCAATTATCCTAGCCTGCGGGGCTTTCACTTCGATGTATATGCTCTTCATTTTGGAAATATGTCCTTGTGGCGCTGTTGAAATGTAGCCTACACAATGGAAACAGCTGTATCTGGCTGGGAAAGGAAGCAGTAATATTCCTGAAGGAGCTAAGCAGGTTATCACAAGGTGCTCAGGTGTGATAAGATTATCTCTGAATAATACAGCTATAGCGATTCAGCACCGGTAAATGGACAAGCGAACGGAAACAATTTAGGGCCAGACTCTCCAAGTTGCAGCTCAGGAGTCAAGGAACTGATGCTGATTTACACCAGCTGAAGAGCTGGGCTTTAGGGTGAATGCAGCCCTGCACAGAGGATCTCACAGGTGGATTTCTCCCATACCTTTGTGATAATCTTTTATGGTCATAACTCCACCTTCTACAGTTGATTCATGCCAGGGGCAAGCTCCAGAGCCCTCTGCACTTCCAGGGCAAGTAACGCAAACATCTGGAAGTCAGACGAACAACGGAGATCCTTTTTGAGAAGATACGCAGATGTTCTACCTGCCTACCTAGTGGCAGCAGCAGAATATACTGCACCTTCTGACTCACTGGGATACTTTCCTGGCCATAGATGCTGGTCATGGTGCTCAAAACCTTTTGAACTTACTCCATTTAGCCATGTAAATACTGATCTGCTCTATGACACAATGCATTGCACATAGAAATGCAGTCCCTCACACCCAACCCTTCTGCAGGGCCAATGTACTCCTGACAGGTTCCCATTTTACTTTCCACTTGCCTGAGATCACCCTGCTTCAGAGCCTCCCATTGTAGCCATCCTGTTTTCCACATCTCCTCCTCCTTCTCCCAATCCTCTCCCCCTATGATCACTGTCTGCCAGAGCCTCCCTGCCCTGTTACTTCTCCTCCTCCCATGCATCCTCTGCCCCTTCGTTCACTTTCCTGCCAGAGCCTCCCTGCCCTGGAAGCTCATTCCCCATCTAGACTACTTGCAGGATTCTATAATCAGTGGCTATGTCTACACTGACAGCTTCTTGCGTAAGAACAGCTGTTCTTGCGTAAAAACTTGCTGGGTGTCTACACTGCACGCGCGTTCTTGCGCAAGTAAATTTACAGTCTAGCGTTGGAAAACAGGGCTTCTTCCGGAAGAGTTATTCCTCTCCCCACAAGGAATAAGCCCTCTTGCACAAGAGCTCTTGTGCAAGACGGCAGCGTAGACAGGCAACATGAATTTCTTGCATGAGAAACCCCTATGGCTAAAATGGCCATCAGAGCTTTCTTGCGCAAGACAGCATCCACACTGCCATAGACACTCTTGAGCAAAAGAACATCTCTTGCTCAAAAGCACATGCCAGTGTAGACACACTTTTGTGGAAGACCTTTTGCACAAGAACTCTTCCGCAAAACAGTTCTTGTGCAAGAAGCTGCCAGTGTAGAACAGCCACAGTCTGTTTCAGTCCTGATCTGTCTCCCCGGGAGGTACTGAGCAGTCCCAGGTGAGGCTGAGCCCTGCTCCCCTTAAAGGGCCAGCAACCCTGGGACGTACTCTTGACTCATGTAGGTGCTTTTGGAAATCTCACCTACATGCTCCAGGCAACTTCAAACTCTTTTAGGTTAAAATCTGCATTTCCAGCCATCCACTTCCTTTCTGAGGAAATAGCCATCTTAACCCCACAGTCCCCATTGTCTGTAGCCCATGGCTGTTCCTTTGGACCACTCTTCCCTTGTGAATAAGATGCATATAACTCATCAGCCATGACAGAAAGGAAAGCAAATGAAGTCAGCACCCATGTGAATCCTTTCCTGGTAGTACAGGATCCCAATGATTCATGGGCGCTGCACAGGTGTCATGAGTCTGGAGGAGGAAGAGAGAGGCATGCTATGTACATCTGACAATTATTTTGGAGGCTGGCCAGCAGGTGTGCAGCATGAAAGCTAGGCTTTAAAAGCATTACTTGCAATTTACCAACACACACTCACAAGCCACGTCATTAACAAGTAAACTGGGTTTTCCTCCCATCCCCACCGAGCAGTCACACAGTCAATGGGCCTGATTCTTATCTCCAAAAAGGCTCCAGAGCAATGTAAAGGAGCCTCAGGGCTTGTTTTCATTACATGGTGGATTGACACCGCTGCAATCGATCCACTGGCGGTCGATTTATTGTGGCTGCTTAGATGCAATAAATCAACTTCTGAGGGCTCTCCAGTTGACTCCGGTGCTCCAGCAGGATGAGAAGAGTAGTCAGAGTCGAGGGGAGAGAAGCCTACATTGATCTTACCACACAGAAGACACCACAGTAAGTATGTCAACTTCAGCAAAGCTATTTGCATAGTTGAAGTTGCATAGGCTAGATTAACGAGGGGGCATGGGGCTGTTAATGTAGATAAAGCCTCCTTGTCAATAAGAATCAGACCCATACTTCTGCATGGCCCGGTTTGTTCTCAATTTGGCTCTGTCTCAAGACATCACCAGACATGCCCATGTCCCCTTCTGACTGCCCTACATATGCAGGATGCAAACTATGGAGAAGGAGATTTGTGACTAATTGATTTGGCTTGATGCTTTCACTTTCGTTCCTGGGAGCTGCAAATTGCAGCTGATGTTACAGTACGTCTGACAACCACCCTATAAGCCATCAGATAATTATTCATGTTCCACCTCTTGCCTGTCAAGATGCATAAGACATAAGCTAAGAAATTCAATGAGAAATGCGAAGGGGGAGAAAAGAGAAACACCTGCATATAATTCCAGTATAGGAGAAAAAGTAGCCTCCGCTAAGGGGGGGACAGCATGACTCACAGGTCTGGAGGAGCTACATGTGAAAAAGATGAGCCTGTTTTTTTAATTTGTATTTCAGTAGCATCTACATCCCCATCCAAGATCAGGGCCCCATTGTGCTAGGCACTGTACAAACACATAGTAACAAACAATCTCTGCCCTAAAGATCTTATGGCTTAATGAAACAAGGCATATCTAGCTCCAACAGGAATTAATTCAGGGAAGTCGTAATGCCTGTACTGTAACAGGAAGTCAGACTAGATTACGATGGGCCCAAGGTGGCTAGGTTGAGGAGCATCCGAATACACGAGCAATTCATGGACAGTGTTCATGTGGAGACAGTTGAGGTAGCTGTCCCAGTACACAGGACTGCTGACACACCACTGGTGGAGGAGGAGATGGCTCAGGGTGGACTC
The DNA here is from genome assembly GCA_019425775.1 of Rafetus swinhoei. Lineage (NCBI taxonomy): Eukaryota > Metazoa > Chordata > Testudines > Trionychidae > Rafetus > Rafetus swinhoei. Next base: position 9,474,242 of record CM033438.1, read on the forward strand.
TGGCAGCTGGTTACTTCTGGCAACAGGCAGTGCTCCACCCCTGCTCCGAACCTTCCTGCCATGGTACTAGGAAACCATTATGCTCTTCTTGATACAGGAGATAAGGAATCACCCCCTACAACAGAGGAGGAGAAGCCTCATACCCACAAGGCTGGGAGGTCTGCTGCCACCACTGAGAATAGGAAACGTAGGGTGGTCGGAGACTCTCTTCTGAGGGGGATGGAGGAGCCCATCTATCACTCTGCTATGTCATCTCGGGAGGTATGCTGCCTGCCGGGGGCCCATATCCGAGCCGTTACGGAGGCATTGTCAAGGATTACCCAGCCCTCTGACTACTACCCCATGCTACTATCCATGTGTGCACTAATGATACTGCAAGGTGTGACACTGAGTGGATCAAGAGTGATTACAGGGCTCTGGGAGTATGGGTGAAGGAGTTTGGAGAGCAGGTGGTATTCTCTTCGATCCTTCCTGTCAAAGGTAGGGGCCCAGGCAGAGAAAGGTGCATCCTGGAGGTGAACGCCTGGCTGCGAAGATGGTGTCACCAGGAGGGCTTTGGCTTCCTCGACCACGGGATGCTATTCCAGGAAGGACTGCTAAGCAGGGATGGTGTTCACCTTTCGAGGAAGGGGAAGACCGTATTTGGATACAGACTGGCTAACCTAGTGAAGCAAGCTTTAAACTAGGTTCAACGGGGTCAGGTGACCAAAGCCCACAGGTAAGTGAAGAACATGGAGACCTGGGAGATGGGTCAGAAATGGGAGGGAGAGTGGGCTTCACTAAAATAAAAATGGTCGCCGTGCTGTGCTGACAATCACAGCACGGCAGTTTAGACATGGATCGGTCGACAAGGGAAGCCTTTGTCGACCGGTCCTGTAAACCTCGTTTCACGAGGCATAAGGGAGCGGTCGATAAAGGCTTCCCTTGTCGACTGATCCATGTCTAGACTGCCGCGCTGTGCCGGATCAGCTGATTGTCGGCACAGCGTGGCGGCCATTTTTATTTTAATGAAGCGAGGATTATTTAAATCCCCGCTTCATTGACTATGTCGGGTAAACTAGTTTGTATGGGTCCGTCGACGGAGCCATGTAGTCTAGACATACCCACAGAGACTTGGTGGGATAATACACATGATTGGAATATTGGTATAGAAGGGTACAGCTTACTCAGGAAGGACAGGTGGGGAAAAAAGGGAGGAGGTGTTGCCTTACATATTAGGTGGAGATGTACACACTTGGACTGAGGTGGAGATTGACGTAGGAGACGGACGTGTTGAGAGTCTCTGGGTTAGGCTAACGGGGTTAAAAACAAGGGTGATGTCCAGGGCTTGACAAATACACTTGCCCGCTCACCCGTGGCGAGTAGATTTTACCAGCTGGCGAGTGCAGAGGTGGACTGGCCCGGTGGCCCGTTGTGACCAACTGGCCGAAGCCCGCACTATGGGCGACGCGGCCCCATCCGATCCACCGGCCGGCGGAGGAGCAGAGCGCCGCCGGGAAGGGGGAAGTGCGGTGATTCTTGCCACCGGGCTGCCTGTGTGCAGCTCCGGCGCGAGGAGGCAGGGAGGGATGCCAGGACGCTGGCGTGACATGGCCCCGCTGATTTTAAAGGGCCGCGGCAGTTCGGCTCTAGCCGTGTGTCCCTGGGAGCTGGCTGCAGTGCATGGCGCAGCCAGGGCCTGCCCCGCCAGCTCCAGTCCTGCCACGGCCCCAGCCCCCCTTTGTCTCCGCGCCACCCGTTCCACACGCCTCCCTGCACCCTGGACCCCCTGCTCTCCCTCTTCCCTGCGATCCTCTAGGTTCTGCGCCGCCCTTGCACCCCGCACCCTGCCCCCCCCAGCTCTGTGCTGCCCGTTCCCTGCACTGCCCCTAGACCCCAATCCCTCTGTCCCTCCCGTTCCCCGCGTCCCATTCTCCATGCCTCCACCACACCCCGCACCCCGCTCTCCCCGATCCCTGCCCCCCCAGCTCTGTGCTGCCCGTTCCCTGCACTGCCCCTAGACCCCGATCCTCTGTCCCTCCCATTCCCGCGTCCCATTCTCCATGCCTCCACCGCACCCGCACCCGCTCTCCCCGATCCCTGCCCCCCAGCTCTGTGCTGCCCGTTCCCTGCACTGCCCCTAGACCCCGATCCCTCTGTCCCTCCCGTTCCCCGCGTCCCATTCCCCGTGCCTCCACTGCACCCTGCTCCCCCCGATCCCTGCGTCCCTCTGGCTCTGTGCCTCCCATTCCCCGTGCCACCCCACTGTTCCCTGCACCCCTCTGGCTCTGTGCTGTCCCTGCACCCTGCTCCCCCTGTGGGTCGGGAGTGAAGGGTGCTTGTCCATAGGGAGGGGCTGGACAGGGCAGGGAAAAGGCTGCTGTGACCCAGCAGCCAGTGAAAGGGGGAGTTCACTTGAAGCGCCTTTGCCTTTATGGAAAAAAACAAATGAAAATGCTATTTGCTATTTAGAGGGCTAAAATGCCAGGACAAAAATGAAAACAAACCAAAAAACCCATTGCAAAATGCAAACGTAAAAAGACAACAAAAAGGGGAGGGGGGGGGCGGCCAAAAAATGTTTTGCTTGGGGCAGCAAAAAACCTAGAGCTGACCCTGGGGGAGGGGAAGGGGCTGGGCTGGGCTGTGGGGAGGGGAAGGAGAGGAAAATATGGGGAAGGGGCTTGTGCTGAGGGGAGGGGAGGGGCGGGAAGGAGGTCAGGAGAAGAAGAAGAAGAAAGGGAAGGCACCAAGGACAGGGGTGCAGGAGAGAGAAATGCCAGGGGGCCAAGTGCAGACAATGAGGAAAAGGGCAGGAGGGGAGGTGTCAGTGGGAGGGGGGACAGGGTGATGCTGGGAGAGGAAAAGGTAAGGGCACTGGGGGCTGGAGGGGAGGTGCTGGGAGAAGGCTTGAAAGAAAGGGTGGGCATGAGGAAGGCGGGGATGGAGCAAGGCATCTGTGAGGGCACAGGGGCACAGGGGAACGGGGGCAGAGGGTGGTGAGGGTGGTGAGGGGTGGGTATCAGGAAAAGAGGGCAAAGGGGCAGGGGCAGTGAGGGAAGGGGAGGCACCAGGACGGTACAGGTGCCAAGGGATTCTGGGGTGAAGCAGAAGGGCAGACACCTGCAGGGGAGGACCAGCACCAGAAGAGAGAGAGAGGCAGGCAGGTGTGTAGAGGAGGTTTTAGGAGAGGGGATGAGGAGGGTAGCTCACATGATCAGAGTGGGGCTACTGGAGAAGTGGGCACAGGGGGGAGAGAAGGGCTGGTGGAGGGGGCAGGTCTCAGGAAGGCTGAGGGCAGTAAGAAGGGCAGGAGTCAGGACAGCAGAGGAGGGTGAGGGGTTGGGGGGCAGCAGGCACCAGGGGAGCTGATGGAGCAAGGGGAGGAGACATGGCAGCAGAGAGAAAAGGTAGAGGTTTATAAGATATTTATTAATAACTTGGGTGATATTTATTAATAACTTATTAGTAATTACTGTTCCTATTCTTATTAGGAATTTATGCCATTCAAAAAACACTTTTTGTGGGGGAGGGTGGCGAGTCCCTTTTTTGTCTGGCGAGTAGGGTTTTTCCATAATTTGTCAACCCCTGGTGATGTCATGCTAGGGGTCTACTGCAGGCCACCTACCCAGGCGGAAGAGGTGTATGAGGCTTTTTTTAAATAATGAACAAAATCATCCAAAGTGCAGGATTTGGTGGTGATGGGGGACTTCAACTATCCAGATATCTGTTGGGAAACAAACACAGCAGGGCACAGACTACCCAATAAGTTCTTGGACTGCATTGAAGACAACTTTTTATTTCAGAAGGTTGAAAAAGCTACTAGGGGGGAAGCTGTTCCAGATTTTTTTTAACAAATAGGGAGGAACTGGCTGAGAATTTGAAAGTGGAAGGCAGCTTGGGTGAAAGTGATCATGAAATCATAGAGTTTATGATTCTAAGGTATGGCAGAAGGGAGAACAGCAAATTAGAGACAATGGATTTCAGGAAGGCAGATTTTGGTAAGCTCAGAGAGCTGGTAGGTAAGGTCCCATGGGAGGCAAGACTGAGGGGAAAAACAACTGAAGAGAGTTGGCAGTTTTTCAAAGGGGCATTATTAAGGGCCCAAAAGCAAGCTATTCCACTGCGTAGAAAAGATAGAAAATATGGCAAAAGACCGCCTTGCCTTAACCAAGAGATCTTGCATGATCTAAAAATAAAAAAGAAGTCATATAAAAAATAGAAACTAGGACAAATTACAAAGGATGGATATAGGCAAACAATACAGGAATTCAGGGGCAAGATTAGAAAGGCAAAGGCACAAAACAAGCTCAAACTAGCTACAGGCATAAAGGGAAACAAGAAGACATACAATAAATATATTATAAGCAAGAGGAAGACCAAGGACAGAGTAGGCCCATTGCTCAGTGAGGAGGGAGAAACAGTAACAGGAAACTTGGAAATGGCAGAGATGCTCAATGACTTCTTTGTTTCGGTCTTCACCGAGAAGTCTGATGAAGGAATGCCTAACATAGTGAATGCTAGTGGGAAGGGTTAGGGTTAGAAGATAAAATAAAAAAAGAACAAGTTAAAAATCACTTAGAAAAGTTAGATGTCTGCAAGTCACCAGGGCCTGATGAAATGCATCCTAGAATACTCAAGGAGCTGATAGAGGAGGTATCTGAGCCTTTAGCTATCATCTTAGAAAAATCATAGAAGACTGGAGAGATTCCAGAAGACTGGGAAAGGGCAAATATAGTGCCCATCTATAAAAAGAGAAATAAGAACAACCCAGGAAGCTACAGATCAGTCAGTTTAACTTCTGTGCCAGGAAAGATAATGGAGCAAGTAATTAAGGAATTCATCTGCAAATACCTGGAAGATAATAAGGTGATAGGTAACAGCCAGCATGGATTTGTAAAGAACAAATCATGTCAAACCAATCTGATAGCTTTCTTTGATAGGACAGCGAGTCTTGTGGATAAGGGAGAAACGGTGGTTTTGGTATACCTAGACTTTAGTAAGGCATTTGATACGGTCTCGCATGATATTCTTATCAATAAACTAGGCAAATACAACTTAGATGGGGCTACTATAAGGTGGGTGCATAACTGGCTGGATAACTGTTCTCAGGGAATAGTTACTAACGGTTCACAATCCTGCTGGAAAGGCATAACAAGTGGGGTTCCGCAGGGGTCTGTTTTGGGATCGGTTCTGTTCAATATCTTCATCAACGATTTAGATATCAGCATAGAGAGTACACTTACTAAGTTTGCAGATGATACCAAGCTGGGAGGGGTTGCAACTGCTTTGGAGGACAGGGTCATAACTCAAAATGACCTGGACAAATTGGAGGAATGGTCTGAGGTAAACAAAATGAAGTTTAATAAGGACAACTGCAAAGTACTCCACTTAGGAAGGAACAATCAGTTTCACACATACAGAATGGGAAGCGACTGTCTAGGAAGGAGTATGGCAGAAAGGGATCTAGGGGTTATAGTTGGACCACAAGCTAAATATGAGTCAACAGTGTGATGCTGTTGCAAAAAAAGCAAACATGATTCTGGGATGCATTAACAGTTGTGAACAAGACACGAGAAGTCATTCTTCTGCTCTACTCTGCGCTGATTAGGCCTCAGTTGGATTTTTGTGTTCAGGTCTGAGCACCACATTTCAAGAAAGATGTGGAGAAATTGGAGAAGGTCAAGAGAAGAGCAACAAGAATGATTAAAGGTCTAGAGAACATGACCTATGAAGGAAGACTGAAAGAACTGGGCTTGTTTAGTTGGAAAAGAGAAGATTGAGGGGGAACATAATAGCGGTTTTGTGGTATCTAAAAGGGTATCACAAGGAGGAGGGAGAAAAATTGTTCTTCCTGGCCTCTGGGGATAGAACAAGAAGCAATGGGCTTAAACTGCAGCAAGGGAGGTTTAGGTTGGACATCAGGAAAAAGTTCCTAACAGTCAGAGTGGTTAAACACTGGAATAAATTGCCTGGAGAGGTTGTGGAATCTCCATCTCTGGAGATGTTTAAGAGTAGGTTAGATAAATGTCTATCAGGGATGGTCTAAACAGTACTGCATCCTGCCATGAGGGCAGGGGACTGGACTCGATGACCTCTCGAGGTCCCTTCCAATCCTAGTATTCTATGATTCTATGAAAGCAAGCAAACAGTGTGAGGGAAACTGAAGCCCAGACAGATTTAAAGGGCGTTTACAGAGAGGATGAAGCCAGATTATTCTCAGTGGTGACAGATGACAAAACAAGCAGCAATGGTCTCAAGTTGCAGTGGGGGAGTTCTAGGTTGGATATCAGGAAATATTATTTCACTAGGAAGGCAGTGAAGCACTGGAATGGATTGCCTCAGGATGTGGTGGAATCTCTTTCCTTAACAGTTTTTAAGGCCAGGGTTGACAAAGCCCTTGCTGGGTTGATTTAGTTGGGTTGTTCCTGCTTTGAGCAGGGGGTTGGACTAGATGACCTCCTGAGGTCTCTTCCATCCCCTCTCTTCTATGATTTTCTTCTATGATTCTATGACAGATGAAGCCACCTACCTATGGTTACATAGTATGACAATAACAAATCCAGGATAAAGACCACATCTCTTGGCACCCTTTCCATTAGATTGGTGCAGGCAAAATACAGCCCACGAGTCATATTCAGCCAACCAAAATGCAAGATCTGTCCTACTGCCATCTCACGGCCCAACAGGAGTCTTGGCCAGGCTTCTGCCTGCCTCACCCTGGCACATTGCTCAAAGCGGACAGCTGAGTGGGCTATGTGATCTCTACGCACCGCACATCCCTGGGGAGGGGGGTTCATGTGCTGTCCCCATCCCAACACAATCTCGCAGCTTCCATTGTCCAGAAACCAGCCAACAGAAGCTTCCTGAGCCATGCTTGCATGGAGGGCCGACACCCAGGGTGCACAGTGCACAGACAGCACATGGCCTCCACAGCTGGCTGCGCAGAACAGCGTGCTGGGGCACAGCAGTCAGGGAGCCTGTCTGAGGTCATGCTGGCTGGCTGATGGGGAGCCAACTAAGGTAAGTGCCTCCCAGCCTCCTGCTCCTGGCACCCCATCCCTTCCTGCACCCCAACTCTCTGCCACAGGTCACAAACCCAAACCCTCTGCACCCCCTCTACACCCCTCCTGCAGGTCATAATCCTCTCCTGCACCCATGCCTCCTCCTAGACCCTGCACCCCAATCTCCTCCACAAGCTCTCTTCTGTAACCAACCTCTATCCCAGACCCCTCACCTTCTCCATTAATATCATGGAAGAGGGCAGCCCTTGACTAAATACCAAATTCTCGGAGTGGCCTCCCCGATTGAAAATTGTTGCCCACCACTGCATTAGACTATGCTGTCTTTCTTATGAGATGGTTGATTGTGTTATCTAGCACTGTAATGAGCCTGGAACAGCAACATGGCTGCCCGCTGACCCGGAAGAGGAAGCACCCTCTATGACCCCTTGGTGGGCGGGTCCAGCTGCACCTAGCCCTGCCCACATGAAGCCAGGGGGCGGGTCTAAGACGATAAGAGCCACGGGCTCAGTCAGAGCTAGGCAGCCGAGCCGAGCCGACGCCTGGCCCCAGCTCCTGCAGAGAAGGCCTTGGCTGTGCTCCCCCAGCCAGAGGACTGGGTTGGGCCACCCGGACCCCTGCCAACCCCGGAGCCCTGGCCCAGACTGATGAGATACCAGCCACCGCCTGAACCCATGCTGACCTCTCCGATGACTGGGCCAGCCCACCTGGACTCCGGCCTGAGCTGGAGCCCATGGACACCCTGCCAGCCCCTCTGTCTCCCGAGGACCCCCCGAAGTGTCACCAGAATCTGGTAGGCCCGCAGGGGGGGTTGGAAAGCAGCCCAGGGATAACCGATCTCTGGGCAGCTGAGAACATGGAGGTCGGGTGGGCAGCATGTTGCAGCCTGGACCCCCACTGACCCTTGACCTCGTCGGCATGTAACGGCTTGGATCCCTGCCGACCTAGTGGCTGTAAGGCTGCCACTATCAGGGCCCTGGGCCGGGATGCAGTGGAGTGGGTGGGCCTGTGTCCCCTCCCCCCGCCATCCCTCCCTTTGGGTGGCAGGTTCCCGCTGTGGGACAAAACCCCCTGTGTTTGTTGGCTCTCCTGGAATGAGGAGACCTGACCCCCTACCCGGGTGGGACCCGGCTGGAGCTTTAACTGCTGAATCTGGTAATAGACACTTGTCGCCCTGAACCAGAGTTGCACCTTAAATGGTGAACTATTGACTATTTGTGTTAACCCCTTGTGGCTACGTCTAGACTACAAGCCTCTTTCAAAAGAGCACTTTCGAAAGTATCTTTCGAAAAAGCCTCTTTTGAAAGAGAGTATCTAGACTGCAACCACTTCTTTTGAAAAAGTGAGCTGCTTTTTCAAAAGAGAGCACCCAGGCAGTCTGGATGCTCTCTTTCGAAAAAGCATTGTTTGCATTCAAGAACACCTTTTTTCAAAAGAGCACTTTCGAAAAAAGGCATTCTTCCTCATAAAATGAGGTTTACCATGGTCGAAAAAACCGCCGCATTCTTTCAATTTAATTTTGAAAGAACGCAGCAGCAGTCTAGACGCAGGGGAAGTTTTTTCGAAAAAAGGCCACTTTTTTCACAAAAACCCTGTAGTCTAGACACACTCAGTCTGTCCACCCGCCCTGACTCTCACAAACTGTCGCTTGGCCAACGCCGAAGCGTGCCCCATGGATTTGTGGGCACTCTAGGGAGTCAGCGGTGCACCGCCCACTGACGGGGGACCGTTTACAAGGACCCAATCCAATTTCCACTGATGCCAATTGAAAGCCTCTCATTGACTTTAGTGTGAACTGGATCTAGCTCCCAGAGCTGGTAAGTTCACAGATGTTTAGATGATCACCAGTTTAGATGTAAAAATGTCTGAGAATCTCAAGTTACATGGCTTTTAGCACAAATTGATATTTGTCCAAACATTTGTGGGGCAGTGCAATTTTCTAGGTTAGTCAGCAACTACTATTCATTGTCCATTATTCTCCTGTTCAGAGTGTCACCTAGCCAGGAAGCAGCCACAGTGTCCTGTCCCTAGGCTGATCAATCAATCCCATTACATCCTGACGGTGTAGACAACGGTATCTGTTCACTGACTTCGGTGAGACTCAAAAAGACTGCTATGGTCCTCCAGCCTGGATCAGAATGTGGTGCCAAGTCCTTACATTGCACAAGCTTCTTGGGTAGAGGCTGCCTTTGACTATTGACCTATACAGCCCCTAGAACAATGGGACCCACTCTCCTGATTGGGCACCATTGCAGTACAACATGAATAATAAAAAATGGTCCCTGGATAACCACAGGCTGGCCATATATTTGCATAACTACTTAATAAATATTTACCAATAATCAACACATCAATAGACATCAGGCCCAGTATGTGAATGATGCAGAAATAGAAGAAAAGGGGGCTCATTCATGTGCACAATTCCTGTCCCTGTGCTGGTGGAGTTATGCGCTAGAGCCACCAAAGAAAGGCCGGGAATATGGCAACTTACAAAGGGTATGTCTACACTAGAGTTTTGTTGGAAAAAGGGCCATTTTTCCGACAAAACCTCTATTACATCCACAATTGCAATCGCGTTCTTCCGAAAGTAAATTGAAAGAACAGAGGGGTTTTCCCGGCTTTGGTAATCCTCTTTCTACGAGGAAGAAGCCTTTTCCCAAAAGAGCTCTTTCGGGAAAAGGCATGTGTGGACGGGGAGGAGGGTGGTTTTTTGAAAGGAGAGGCCTCCAGGAAAATAACACAGGTGCCCTGGTTGACACTCTGTCCAAAGTAATGAGGACTCTTATAGTTTCTGCCTCCTGGCTCCTCTTAAAGCTGCAAGCACCCTGGACAAGCCTTGTGGCAGGAAGCTGGCCTGAGAGCAGCACCTCACCGCGCCACAGGCCTTGCCACTCATGGCCCAGTCTCAAGACCTCCAAAACCTCCCTGACCTTTGCAAGGAGCAGCCCCAAGGGTCCCAGGACTCACCCAGAGGGATCAAGAGGCATGCACTCTCCTGGTCCAGAGCGGAGATCCTGTCCCTCCTCGAGTTGTGGGGCGAAGAGGAGACCTTGCAGGATCTCCGTTCAAAGCGGCACAATGTTGACATCTATGTGTGCATGGCCGAGTCCCTGGCCGAGCGCAGACACCCACCCCAGACCTTGGAACAGGTCTGAAGTAAGGTCAAGGAGCTCCACCAGGGATATGTCCCGGCCAGAGCGTGCAGCTTGAGCTCGGGGCAGGACCCCACACCTGCCCATACTTCGATGAGCTGCACCAGATCCTGGGGGGTGGAGAAACGTCTTTCCCACCCATCGTGGTGGACTCCAGCATCCAGACCCCCGTCGTTGCCCAGCTGGAGGTCATGGCGGAGGAGGAGCAGGAGGACCACGGCCAGCCAGAGGAGGAGAAAGAGACGGAGACCGTTACCCTGTCTCTGGAGCTGGTGCCTGTGAGCCAGGACAACTCCCAAGCCCCAACAGATGCTGGGAAGGGATCTTCAGGTGAGTGGTCTTAGTTTGTCACACACACAGGGCGGGGGAAGCTGCTGCATAGGGAACAGGGTGTGAGTGTCACTCAGGCTGCTTGGGCTGGACATCATGCTGTGGTCCGCGCACATGGAACCACATGCAGCATTAGTGTGCAGGACACGGACGCATAGGCAGCCCCTGAGCAAGGGTGGGATCCAGCTGCCAGGCTCAGGAGAGGCCACACACATCCTGCCATGGAGGGGGGGTCAGCACCTGCCATGGCTGGAAGCAGGCTAGCCACAAGAGCACAGGCACAATCCCAGACGCACTGAGGAGTGCCACACACAGCACAGGGCATGCCTGCATGTGCGAGGCACCACCTGCTCCTGCGAGCCGCAGGTGTGAGTGTGGACACCAGGGAGGCTGCTCTCGGATCCTCTGCTGCCCATGAGAGGATCCCACTGTGGCTGGACACTTCCCTTGCCTGCTTGTCTGTGGGCGGGGGGGGACACATGGCCTTGTTCCCAAGATTCCCCCCACGTCTGCCCCAAGTACTATTGGTGGCTGCTCACAGAGCAGGGCATGTCCTCAGGGACAGTGTGTGCATGGATGACTGACTGCCTCTCCCTCTTTGTGTTCTCCACAGCTGGACAAACCGGAACGGAGGGGCGAGCCATGCCACCAGAGCCAGCTGCCAGAGCCCGGGGGATCCGAAGGTGCACCAGGATCCAGGAAGACCTCATGAGCCAGCATGTCAGCATCCTGCGCGACATGCAGCAGACCCTAGTGCAGAAGGTCTGCGAGAACTCCGAATGGTGGAACCGCATCTGGGACCAACTCATGCAGTGGTGTGATAACATGTGTGCCATCAAGTTATGCATGATTGCACAAGCACCTGCTGTTGCTACTCCTGGCTACCACCCTCCTACCCCCCCCTGCTATGCCTATTCCCTCTCTGCTTGCCCCCCAAGTGATGCCCTGTTCCAGCTCTCACTCCTGCCCACCCCCCTGTGGTCCCTGGACCCACCCAAACCCCACTCCAATGAGGTCCCTGCATCTGAAGTGGCACAATTAGCCGCCCCCTCCCCCTTCCCCTGCCCTCCATTTTTGATTGCAAGATAAATACTGACTTCATTTTGTTCATAACCAAACAGGTGTCTTTATTCTGAGGTCAGGGAAGGGGTGAAGGGAGGGGTTGTGGTGGGGAAGGGATAGGGCTGCAAGCCAGAGACCCCTAGTGGGGAGGCTCTGGGGAGAGTTACTGGGGTCCTCAGAAAACCTCTCCCTCAGGGCCTCCTGGATGCGCACCCCGGCCTGATGAGCCTGTTGGATGGCAGCTGTCCTCAGCTGCTGGAAGGCTTGCCCCTCGCAGACAGCGTCTGCCCCCCATCCCGGGAGGATGGCCTCCCACTTTCTCTCCACAATGTTGTGTCAGATACAACATGCCATAACCACCTCAGGGATGTTGTGGTCCCCCGCGTCCAGGCGGGTCAGCAGGCACCTGAACTGTGCCTTGAGGCAGCCGAAGGCACACTTGACCTGGATCCGGGCCCAGTTCAGGTGGGCATTAAATTGGTCCGTGGGGTGTAGGTGTCCGGTATAGGGTTTCATAAGCCACGACATGAGGGGGTAGGCCACGTCCCCCATGATGCACAGTGGCATTTGCACGTCCCCAACTGCAAAGTCATGGCAGCGGAAGAATGTGCCTGCCTCTAGCTTCCCGTAGAGGCTGGAGTTTCTGAAGATGCGGGCAGCGTGTGCCCTGCCCAACCACCCGACAAAAATGTCTCTGAACTGTTCACGGTGGTCAACCAGGACCTGCAGCACCATAGAAAAGTAGCCCTTCCTATTAATACACTGGGCTGCTTGATGTTCTGGTGCTCGGATCGGTATGTGGGTCCCATCTATGGCTCCAGCGCAATTCAGGAACCCCACGGCGGCAAATCCAGCCACGATCTGGTCCAGGTCTCCCAGGCGGATGATCTTCCGCAGCATGATGGAGTTGATGGCCCTCACCACCTGCAGAAGGAGACAAACAAACACACTAAACAGAGAATGAGAAAGGGAATACCTGAACTCTTGGGAGGTGGCTGCTCCCCCCTCCCCCCAAACACCCCAGGAGTCATCCCTATGAGGCTGCCAACCTAGCAGAAGGGCTGTGTGAGGGTGGAAGGCACAACCCCCTGGGAACAGAGCTTCCCCCCACCCCCACTCTACCTCCCACAGACTCCAACCCCCCATTCCCTAGGGTCCCCCTTTCCAGAACTCTCCCCCCCTCCTGCAGGGACTGCAGCCCCAGAGTGCCTTACCTCCATGAAGAGGGGTGTTGGGGGTGGCGAGCTTCCAAAGGTCAATTGCGACCTGCTTCTCCAGGGGGGATGGCAGGCTGCAGGTGGGTATCCTGTCATTGGAGGGCAGGGGCGAGCCAGGCACACAACTCCAAAATGGTGGCCTTCTGCATGTGAAAGTTTTGGAGCCACTACTGGTCATCCCACCGCTCCATTACCAGCCGGTCCCACTAGTCGGAACTGGTGTCCAGCCTCCAGAAACGCCTCTTCATTGTGGGTTGCGGTTGCCAGAGTGGAGCTCCCACACCCAGGGAGAGGGTCCCCAGAAAGAGCTTGGGGTCGAGCTCAGTCAGGACCAGGAAGGCAGCTGGCACAAAGTGCTGCAGAAACTGCAGCATGGCCGTGTGGGGCCATCGCATGCCCAGGGGCAGCTCTGGCTGCACAGCTCAAAGGAAAAAGCTGAGACATCCAAAAAAGCTGGGCAACCACAGCAGGCACTGCGAGAGCTTGTCTGTTCCTCGAAGAGGTGGCAAGCACACAGGAGCAGCAGAGAATGCCTGTCCAGGGGGTCCCTTTAAGCGCATGTGTCGGCAAGGCTCCAGCACCAGCACTTGGAAGCAACTGGTGACCTAAAGCCCTGCCTGAGGTGGTTCCAGGTGACTTTATATGCGAGAGAGCATCCAATCAGTGCAGACACTCTCTTTCGCAAAAGCACATCACTTTTTTGATGCGCTTTTGTGTGTGGATGCTGTCCTGTGCAAGTCGTTTTTCCAGAAGATCTCATCTGCAAAAGCTTCTTCTGAAAGAAGCCTGAAGTCTAGATGTAGCCCAAGGGAATAACCCCAATATTTTGCATTTCTGTAGTGCCTTGTATCCCAAAGAACTTTCCAAACTGAATCGCAGTCTGGCTCCTACCCTGGCTGTTCTGTGTCCCAGTTCATTTCAGTGGCTGGCTGAAGACTGTACTGAGCAGGGCTGCCACCACAATTTCCAGGCCCCTGGGTGAGGTGGGGGAGGCAGCTCTGGGCCCCAGAAGGAGCAAAGCTTTGGGCAGCAGGGGCAGGGTGAGGAACTTGCTTTCCCTAGCCAGCTCTTCAGCAGTGCCTAGCCCCTACCCTCTGAGGCTACAGTGATGATTTCCAGGGGCTGGGGCTCTGGATGCTGCTGCTCCTGTGGCAGCAGTGGAGAGTCTCCTGAGCCCTTTTAAATTGCTGGGCCCCTGGAAGTTGCCCCTTGCCCTCCCACCCCCATTGGCAGCCCTGGTACTGAGTCTAATTTGTATTTCATATGTTGATTGCACAGTGTTGGAGGTACTTTGAGATGCTAAAGAAAGAGAAGGTACTAAGGGCTGGATTGTGACTTGACCTGAACTCCCATGCAGGAGGTGTGACGGCGTGTTGGGGTCTTCCCGTCCCCTGCACCCCCGTAATGGCGCGGACAGACTCCACCAGCCAGTAGAATGGAGGGAGTTTATTGCTTTTCCAGGATACAGCACAGCACAGATGTCATCTGGTTACAGGAACCGGGCTTAGGATGCCTCAGCCCCCCTTGAGATGGGGGGTGGCTGGGCCCTACAATCCCAGCCCACTCCCCAGCTCCTTCCCTAGGCTGTCTCCTCCATGCTCCCAGACAGAAACTACCTAACTCTCTTCCAGCCCTGCCCCCAGCCAGGGGCGGCATTCCACCTTCCATTGTTTCTCTCCCTTGGGGGTAGGTGGTCAGACAGGTTTGAAGCCCCCTTTGCATAATGACTCATCCCCTGCCCTTCTGGGCTGTGGTGCAGACAGCAGCCAGGGGAGGTCACTCACAACCCACGACCCAGCATAGTAACCAGCAAGGTACACACCACTACGTCACAGGAGGACAAGGGGGAGTGAAAATCCCCATCAATCTCTGTTCAGTGGGCAGGCAGGAGCAAACAGCTCTGTGCTTCCATTGTCCAGGCATGCATGGAACAGGTGGAAACGTCGTTCTACGCCCCCCACCGCCACCCCACCAAGAGCCAATCAGAACAGGTCAGCTGGTGCAGGGAGCATTATAATTAATTGCTGACATGGGCCAGGAGCAAAATACTAATCTTTGGTGCGAATGAGTGAATTGTGCTCAGAGTGTGGCTCTGCATCTCAACATGGCCACGGGCTACTCCAGGGAGGGTACAGTCTGCCCATTCCCCTTGTTCACAGCTGTGCCTAAAGGCCCAATGGAGCCCCAAAGTATGAATTAATTATTCATTATTATGTATTGTATCATGTATTATTAGCCCTACATATTCTATTCAGTTTCCCATTGCCTGTGTCATTGATAGCTTCCCCAAGCATTCCTCAGCTCCTCCACACAGCCCAAAACAGACGTGACAGCAGGAAAGTTGCTAGAAAACACAGAAATGGCTCGCTGGTTACTCTCAATCCAATAGTCTGTCTTTGCCCTTTGTGTGTGAATTACAGGAAGATTTCTTGAGCTCCCAGCTACAGAACTATAGAATCATAGGAATAGAAGGGACCTTGAGAGATCATCAAGTCCAGTCCCCTGCACTCATGGCAGGATGAAATACCATTTAGACAATCTCTGACAAGTATTTGTCTAACCTGCTCTTAAAAATTTTCCAGTGATGGAGATTCCACAACCTCCCTAGGCAATTTATTCCAGTGTTTAACCACCCTGACAAGTAGAAAGTTTTTCCTAATATTCAACCTAAACCTCTCTTGCTGCAATTTAAGCCCATTGCTTCTTGTTGTATCCTCAGAAGTTAAGGAGAATAATTTTTCTCCCTCCTTGTAACAACCTTTCAGGAACCTGAAAATGGTTATATCCACTGTCGGTCTTCCCTTTTCCAGACTGAAAAAACCCAGTTCTTTCAATTTTCCCTCATAGGTCATGTTTTCAAGACTGTGACGGGGCAGTGCTACCCCGCACTGAAGAGAAAGGAAGTGCAGACTTTACCATATTAACCTCCTCAAGAAATGGAAGACGGCTGAGGGCCTGCTGATCACTCCATATCCCCCAGACTCGGAATTGGGGCCCTTAGTAGAAGACTTCTAAGGGCCTGCCCAGGTTACCGTGGGTGACAATTTAAGTCAGTAACAACGGGTAGAATTACAGCAAGTGGTCCAGAAATTCTCACAGGTTCTCTCTACCCAACCCAGGCAGACCAGCACTCTCTGTCACCATATTGCCACCCTACCGGGCCACAAAGTACGGGACCAACACCAGCCCTTACCCAAAAAGATGTGGGGAGTGGTCTAGAAAGAACTACAGATGACGATAGAGATGGAAGTGGTGGAGGAGTCCCACAGTGAGTGGAGAAGCCCTATTGTACTTGTCCCAAAACCCGATGGAGTGATTCGATTTTGTATCGATTTCCACAGAGTTTATGCCATTTCACGCTTTGATGCCTAGCCGATGCCTCGGGTCGATGAGTTACTCCACCTTAGTCTTGACAAAAGGGTATTGACAGATCCCCCTTCTGCCCGCCTCTAAGGAGAAAACTGCCTTCCCCACCCCTTTTGGATTGTTCCAGTTTGTGACTATGCCGTTTGGCTTGCATGGGGCCGCTGCCACATTTCCGTGATTGATGGACCAGTTGTTACATCCTCACCACCTCTACACAGCCGCCTACATAGACGACATTGTGATCTATAGTCAGACTTGGAATGCACATCTACAACATCTAGAAGCCATGCTGGAGCCCCTGAGGGAGGCAGGCCTTACAGCCAACCTGGAGAAATGTCATTTGGGCTGCCACGAGGTGACATACTTGGGGTACACGGTAGGGCAGGGAACCCTACGGCTGCTGGTCGACAAGGTGGAGGCTCTGAGGAAATGTAAGACGCCCACCATGAAATAACAGGTGCACCAGTTCCTGGGATTAGCGGGATATTACCACCGGTTTAGACCTGATTTTGCAGCTATAGCAGCTCCCTTATCTGACCTCACTAAAAATGCTCAGCCGAACAGGGTGCAATGGTCAACCGAGTGTGAGAAGGCTTTTCAGGCACTGAAAGACCGGCTTACTAAAACCTCCGTCTTGTTCCACCCCGATTTTTCTAAGCCTTTTATGTTGCAAACTGATGCCTCTGAGAAGGGCTTAGGGGCGGTGTTGACCCAGCAGATTGAGGGGAAAGAACCCCGGTGGTATATATGAGCCTCAAGCTGTTCCCATGAGAGCAGAGATATTCGACCATAGAAAAAGAAGCTCTGGCAGTGAAATGGGCAGTGGACGCTTTAAGGTATTATTTACTGGGGAACCCCTTTCAGTTGATAACAGACCATGCCCCACTAAAATGGTTGAACAGCATGAAAGAGACTAACCCCTGGATAATGAGGTGGTGCCTGTCCCTACAGCCATATGATTTTAGCGTAGCCCATCGACCACAGAAGGCTCACATTAATGCAGATTTTTTTTTCCCGGGTAGGGGAGGAAGAGGCTGAGTCCGGTGAGGGGTCAGGCACCCACTTAAGGGGAAGGATGTGTGATGGGGCGGTGCTGCACCACACCGAAGCCCAAGGAGTTCCCCTGGCCCAGCTGGCTGAACGGGCCCCACCTCCGTGGCCCTGCTGGGCATGCCCGAGAGTTAGGTCGGAGATAAAAGCCCAGGCAGGCAAGCAATTGAGGGGAATAGCCGGAGGGGCAGGAGCTCAGGGAGGAGCTCCTGAGCTGCCCCAGCCACCCCAGGAGCTGTGCTTGCTGTTGCCGCCACCCCAGGCACCGTGTCTGCCACCACTACCACCCCAGGAGCCATGTCTGCCACTGCTGCCACCCCAGGAGCAGCTCCTGCTGCCACCCCAGGAGCAGCTCCTGCTGCCGCAGCCACCCAAGAGCCACACCCATAGCCCCAGACATCCCGAGAGTAGCCCCAGCCGCAGTTCAGCGACAGCGCGGGGTGTGGAGGGCGCCAGACTGGGTCTGACCCAGTGAGCAGCCCACAGAGGATCCTGCACAGTGGGGAAGAGGTAGGAAGGAGCCCAGGGCAGAGGATTGACCTCCGGGAGGTCGGCATGTTCCAGCAGGCATCCCCGCCGACCAGGCAGTGAAAACTTTTGCTGCCATCAGGACCCTGGGCTGGAACCCGGTGGAGTGGGAGGGCCCGGGTCCCTTTACCCCCCCACCCCACCACAAATCAGCCTCCAAGACTTTGAGAGGGGCTTACCCAGGAACTAGGCCAGAAGGCTGCCTCCGCCCTTGGAGAGGGCTGAGAACTTCGGGTATGTCTAGACTACATGGATCCGTTGACGCGGTAGTCTGGACGCTCCGCGGTCGACAAGGGAAGCCCACGAGGCTTTCCTTGTCGACCGCGGTGCATCCAGACTACCGCGCTGTGCCACCAAACACCTGATCAGCACAGCGCGGCAGCCATTTTGATGCAAATGAAGCGGCGATTATTTAAATCGCCGCTTCATTTCCCTAGGTCTAGAAACCTCATCTACATCGCTCCGTCGACGGAGCCACGTTAGTCTAGACATACCCTTTGGGACTAGGCCAGAGGGCCGTATTTCCCCTGAGCAAGGGGCATTGAACTTTGGGACTAGAGCCAGGGCAAGTCTGCTCTAGGACTGGGGCTCACCCCCTGACAAAGACCTTTAATCATTTTTGTTGCTCTTCTCTGGACCTTCTCCAATTTCTCCACATTTTTCCTGAAGTGAGGACACAATACTCCATTTGAGGCCTAATCAGCCTAGTGTAGAGTAGAAAAATTACTTCTCCTGTCTTGCTTGTGAAACTCCTGCAAATACATTCCAGAATGATGTTTGGTTTTTACAATAGTGCTACACTTTGACTCATATTTAGCTTGTGGCCCACTATGAACCCCACAACTCTTTCTGCAGTACTCCTTCCTAGATAGTCATTTCCCATTTTGTCTGTGTGAAACTGATTGTTTCTTCTTAAGTGGTGTACTTTGTATCTGTCCTTACTGAATTTCATCCTATTTACCTCAGACCATTTCTCCAGTTCATTTTGAATTTTAATCCAAAGCACTTGCAGCCCTCTCAGCTTGGTATCAGCTGTAAACTTTATAAGTGGGTTGTGCCCATGAAAGCTCATGATACCATCTACATGTTTTGTTAGTCTCTAAGGTGCTGCAAGACTAATTGTTGTTTTTTAAGTTTTTCCAGTTGCAGAATAACTCGGCTACCCCTCTGAAGCTTTATAAGCTTCCTCTCCATGACGTTATCCTGATCATTGATGAAAATATTGAACAGAACTGGACTCAGAACTGATCCCTATAGCACCCCACTCACTATTGCCTTCCAGCATGACTGAACCATTCATAACTAGTCTCTGGGAATGGTTATCCAACTGGTTATGCCCCCACCTTTTAGTAGCTCCAGCTAGGTTTTATTTCCCTAATTTGTTTATGAGAAGGTCATGCAAGATAATATCAAAAGATTTACTAAAGTCAATGCCAGCACTGCAGCAAATTAAGAGAGGTGCAGGAAAAATCATTCTTCTCAGAGCCACTGCTCGGAGAAGCTGCTTGCAAAAGGGAGTCCAGTGTCAGCTTGAGAAGACTTATCGCCAACAGAAAATTGAGTCCTGGCAGAGAAAGTGACTGCCAAAGGGGAGGGGGTGCCCCTTCTGGTGGAGACGATGACAAGGAGAGCTAAGCGCTCTACATAGGCTGGGCTATTCTCTGGGGAGGTAGAGCTCACCTCCAGAGACACTCAGAGTAGTTTCCTTAGCTGAGCCAGCACATTGTGGGCCCCCACTGAGCTGCAGGTGATGCTGTGCCCTGCAAGAGGGAAGGGGTCTGCCACACACATTAGCCCTCTCTTTGCCTTCCAGGTTTTTGTAGTGTGGGGAGCATTCCAGTGGCCTCTGTCTCTGACCAGGGGCAGTGGGTACTCAGCTTCAGTCTCTTTGAACTCTGCTGGAACTCTTTGAACTCTTTCCTGGACACCGGGGTATGCCGCTCTGTCTGCTAAGTAAGTGTTATTGGACTCACGGCCCCAGGGCAGTTCCTAACTCAGCTCTCCTCTCTCACCCGTGCTGTTGCCAAATCTGGGAACTTTTTTCTCTGTACCATCTCCAGCGTCTGTCCATCCCTCCCATTCCCCATACCAATGCCCCTAGACAAGCTCCACCCCAACCACTGCAGCCCTCTCCTCACAGTTTTCCCAGACACCCCCAAAACCCCCCATCTGCTTTCAAAATGCTGCTGAGAAAACCATCTGCTTTACTGCTGCTTGGGCCGTATCCTGCCCTTCCACCAATCCCTTCCCTGGGTTCCTTCCTGCTTCTCCTGTGCTTGGCTAGGGCAATCTGCAGCCTTGGGAATGGTGACGGGCAGGCAGATGAAAGACAGGTCATACATGTACACAAGACACACTGCCCAATCCAGCCCTTAGCTTGAAGCAGTTCTGGGTGGAGGCCTTGTCATGATCCCGCCTTCGTACCTGTCTGTTATGCACTTAGCGCAGTGTGGGCTCTAGACAAAGAACCATCAGTTTAATTAACTGATGAGTAAAAATCATTCATTATAATGCTAATTAATACGCTGCTTCCTTAGAAGGCTCAGCTAGCACCTTGGCTCCTAACTAACAGCATGAAACTGCCTCTCTAGAGCCCTCTGGATTTTACATGAATAACTCATTGCCTAGGACATAAATTATTTCAGTCCCCTTGGCCCATCCAACGTGGGTAAGGAAATGTCTGAAATATCCTCCGGGCTTGATGCACAATGTCTGGGCAAGCAGCACTCTGCAGGAGTCCATATATGGAAACCTGCTGGCACCTGTGTGTGCAGTACCCTGCATATGCACCCGCATGTGCAATGCCCTTCATGTGCACATCCCCTTGAAGTGACAGATGCAAACTATCATCCCCAAGGCACCGTTCTTAGAGCGCCCTCTGCTGAAAATGCCATGCAGTGACATTTACACTTGCCTTGGAATATGTGCCTGGAGTGTTCAGTCCAGAGGAGAGAACCTGTGCTGGCTTCCCTTACTGGGAAGGGGAGACTGAAAGGTGAAAAGCTTTGGCAACAAATCAGCCTCAGGATGAAGACAGGGAGAGAAGGTCAAGAGGAAGTTCCTTTTTGACCTGGACACCCCACAATAAAATCCATTCCAAGACAGCAGTCCCAGTTACAAGCTGTATTCTACTGCAGAGAACCAGGGCATGCACTTCTGCAGCCAGAATGGAGGAGCTCTGTGCTCCCAAGCCCAGCAGAGATAGGGAGCTGCATCCTGGCTGAGGGGCAGCTGTTCTTCACAGCTTCATTCAGAGGAGTCTCCAGGGAGGCACAAGTGTCAGATTAGAACAGGAGATTTTGTCAGCACTAATGGATGTCTACGCTACCAGGATCTGCAGAATGGCAAAAAGTGATGGATTATGATGCCCCCTGCTCTGTCTGAATCCCCTGCTGATGAAAACAAACTTCTTGTAAACCCTGCCAGCTTGGGCAACAAATCAGCCTCACTGTTTTTTGTCATTGCCCATAAGAGAGAGTTCTTCAATACTAAAAGAAAAAAAAAGCTGTTAACTTCAATCACACAAATATCCTTTAGGAGGATGATTTAGCACAGCACGGAGTGTGCACAATAGCCTGAAGATTTTGTGATCTTTTTATGCATTTTTGAAAAGCTGCTGGGCTTTGCAGGATTATTATTGTTTTAAGATAATTAGTCGGGAGCTAATTCTGTTAGTTAATTCTGAATGCCACGTTATTTCCACCCTTCCACACAAAGGGACCTTGGATTGTTCTGCAATGGATGCTGTCTTAGTGCTGCCCAGCCACTATTAGGTCAATGGTAGTGAGTGAGGGTTCAAGGGTTTGTTTTTGCCTTTTTTTTCTTTGCTTCACTCCTGGCATCATCATATATTTACTGTCACGCACCCTGAGAGTCCAGGGCAGTTTGTGTGGGGAACATTGAGATGTTCTATGGAGAGTTCTTTCAAAAGGCCACCTGATGATGCACCTGCATCAGTGGTGATTAGAGCTGGACAAATGATCGATTTTCCGGTTCGGTGGAACTGACTTGGCTAACACCTGAGTTACAAAATCTGAGGGTATGTCTAGACTGCAAGCTTCTTTCGAAAGAAGCTTTTTCAGAAAAGATCTTCCAAAAAATCTTCTTTCGAAAGAGCATCCACACTGCAAAAGTGCATCGAAAAAGCGATCTGCTTTTTCAAAAGAGAGCGTCCACACTCATTGGATGCTCTGTCGCATGTAAGCTGTGATTACTATGGGCAGAATGGCCACCAGGGCACCTGTGCTTTTTCCTGGAGGCCTCTTCTTTCGAAAAAACTCCCTCTTCTGCGTCCACGCACACCTTTTTCCAAAAGAGATCTTTTGGAAAAGACGTTCTTCCTCATAGAATGAAGATTACTAATGTCGGAAAAACTCCTGCATTCTTTCGATTTACTTTTGAAAGAACGCGATTGCAGTGTGGACACATGTGAAGTTTTTTCGGAAAAATGGATGTTTTTCCGAAAAAACCCTGTAGTCTAGACAGACCCTGAATAGTGAAGGAATGTAGGAAAACTTCCAGAGGTGGGATTTCAAAACTGCTTGGTACTGGTCTAACTCTGCTCCCACCCATGTCAGTGGGAGCCTTCCAGAGGTCTCCAGAGGAGCAGTGAAAGGACTTTTCAAAATCCCACCCAGACACCGAGTCCTGTCCACACCCCCAGTGTTCGCACTCTGACCCACTATGTCACTCTGCAGACAGAACCAATCCTGAAACCATCGATCTCAATGGCAAATAAGCCAAGGGCTTCTATGGGAGCAGGTTCCAACTTGAAGTCACGGCTGAGAGGCTGACCAATGAAGGGTTTATTAATAAGAACAACTGTAATAGATCAGACCAATGTCTTCCCACAGTGGCCAGAGCAATTAGCGAATGATTCATCCCCTTTTGTCCAGTCCCAGATTCTGGCAGGGAGAGACTTAGGAACAGGGAGCATAGAGTTGCATCCCTCGCCATCTCGGCTAATAGCCACTGATGGATCTATCCTTCCCAAACTTGTCTAAATCTTTATTGCACCCAGTTATACTTTTGACCCACACAACTTCCTCTGGAAATGGTTCCATAAGGTGACTGTGCATTGTGTGATGAAGTACTTTCTTATGTTTGTGTTAAGCCTATTAATTGCATCGGATGACCCCTGCTTTTTGTGTTATGTGAAAGGGTAAATAACACTTTTCTATTCACTAAAAAAACAAATAGTCCTGTGGCATGTTTGAGACTAACAAATATATATATGTATAGTGTCATGATCTTGAGATCATCGCAAGAAGTGGGTTTTGCCCACAAAAGCTCATGATACTATACATATATATTTTTGTTTCTAAAGTGCCACAGGACTACTCATTTTTAAAGTTACAGACTTTTCATGTAACTCTGAAACTTTTCTATTCGTTGCCGCCACACCAGTCATAATTTTCTAGACCTCTAATATAGCCCCCCTTCCTTGTCTCTTTTTTAAGCTGAACAATCCTTTTTCTTCTCCTCAGATGGAAGCCCTTCTCTGTACCTTTTTGGATTCTAATCCATCCATTTTTTAGACAGGGTGACCACGACTGCATGCAGTAATTAAAATGTGGCCTACCATGGTTTTATATAGTGACATTCTGATATTTTCTGTCTCATTATCTATCCTTTTCCTAATGGTTCCTAACATTCTGTTAGCTTCTTTGGCTGTCGCTGCACATTGAGCAGATGTTTTCAGGGAACTATCCACAATGACTGCAACAGCTGATTTAGACCGCATCATTTTGTGTATATATAGTTGGAATTACATTTTCCAATGAGCATTGCTCTGCTTTTATAAACATTGACTTTCATCTGCCTTCTTCCCGACAAATCATCCCATTTTGTGAGGTCTTTTGTAACCCTTTGCAGTCAGCTTTAGACTTAACTAGCTTGAGAAATCTTTTATTGTCTGCAAACTTTGTCACCTCTTTTCTGAGATCATTTATAACTATGTTGAACAGCACTGGTCCCAGTACAGATAATTGGAAGTCCTCCTTTTTACTTTTCCCTAGTGTGAAAACTGGCCATTTATTTTTACCCTTTGTTTCTTATTGTTTAACCCTCTTTTCTTCGGATAGCATATTTTGCTTACAAAGTGAGGGATCTTGTCAAAGGTTTTCTGTGTCCATTGGATCACTCCTGTTGACATTTGTTTACCCTTCCCAAAAAGAATGTTAATAGATCAGTGAGGCCTGATTTCCTAACTTATCATGTCTTGGAGGGGTAGCCAGGTTAGTCTGTAACTTTAAAAACGAGTAGTCTTGTAGCACTTTAGAGACTAACGCGCGCGTACACACACACTCACACATAGTAACATGAGCTTTTGAAAGCAAAACCCACTCTTTAGATGAGCTTTGAAGAAGTGGGTTGTGCCCATGAAAGTGCATGATACTATACATCAGGGCTACCCAACGTGTGGCCCAGGGGCCGCATGAGGCCCACGGCCCATTTGTTTGAAGCCCACGGTGCAGTTTGGGTTTACGTGGGGCTCAACACATGGCCCACGGGTGGGAGCCAAAACAAAATAGTAGTCAATATAATGGTCTTCTGTTGATATGTGTTTTAGTAGTTAAATTCCTAGACTGTCATTGGTGCTGACATATGGGTAGAAATCGGGTAAATATTGCATTTTAGTAATATCAGCAGAACTGATTTAAATGGGGCCTGTGTGTTGTGTAGTCTTGCCTTAATCTTTGTATTCATGCCTGTCAGTGTGAAAAAAGCTATTTGCATATATTTGCATATATATTTGTGTGTATATGCAACCACACTTAAGTTGTGGCCCTCAGCATGTGCTGTGAGTATCATTGAGGACCCTGGAGCCTTCAAAGTTGAGTAGCCCTGCTATACATATTTTTTGTTAGTCTGTAAGGGTGCATCTAGACTACAGGATTTTTTCGGAAAAACGGCCATTTTTCCAAAAGAACTTCACTTACATCCACACTGCAATCGTGTTCTTTAGAAAGAAAATCGAAAGAATGCAGCAGTTTTTCCGACATTGGTAAACCTCATTCTACAAGAAAGAACGCCTTTTCCGAAAGAGCTCTTTCGGAAAAAGGAATGTATGGACGCAGAAGATGGAGTTTTTTCCAAAGAAGAAGCCTCCAGGAAAAAGCACAGGTGCCCTGTTGGCCATTCCATCCATAGTAATCACAGCTTACATGTGAGAGAGTGTCTAATGAGTGTGGACGCTCTCTTTCGAAAAAGCAGATTGCTTTTTCGATGTGCTTTTGAAGTGTGGGCGTTCTCTTTCAGAAGACATTTTTTTGGAAGATCTCTTCCGAAAAAGCTTCTTTCAAAAAAATCTTGCAGTCTAGACGTACCCTAAGGTGCCACAAAACTACTCTTTGTTTCCAACTTACCATGTTCATCTATCTGATAATTGTTTTCTTTACAATAGTTTCAACCAATTTGCCTGGTACTTACTGGCCAGGATCTGCTCTGGAGTCTTTTTCAAAAATCAGCATTACATTAGCAAGTCACCAGACATCTGGTACAGAGGCTGAATTAAGCAGTGGGTTAAACACCAGTTAGGCGTTCTGCAGTTTCATGTCTGAGTTCCTTCAGAACTCTTCGGTGGATCCCATCTGGTCCTGGTGATTTATTACTGTTTAATTTATCAGTTTGTTCCAAAGCCTCCTTGATGGCTGTCTCAGTCTCAGACATTTCCTCAGATTTGTCACCTAAAAAGAACAGCTCAAGTGCAGGGATCTCCTTATAACTTCTGCTGTAAGACTGATGCAAATAATTCATTTAGCTTCTCTGCAACAGCTTTCTCTTCCTGTGAGTGCTCCTTTAGCACCTCGATTGGCCAGTGGCCCCACAGACTGTTTGGCAGGCTTCCTGCTTCTCATGTACTTAAAAATTCCTTGCAAAAATTCTTTTGCAGCTGTTCACCTTGCTTTGCCCTTGAGCTTCTTGTGCTATTTTTGACAGCTCACGCCAGCTGCTATGCTCTCCTCCTTCGTCAGGAAGAAGGAGAAGGAAGGAATGGGCTTAAGTGGCATGGAGCTACTGACTTTAGAACAATGCCAGTAAAGTCATTGGAGATCCTAAAGGGAATGGCTCTGGTGCAATGATATGAATGGAGATTGCCTATCTCCTAGAGCTGGAAGGGACCTTGAAAGGTCATTGAGTCCAGTCCCCTGCCTTCACAGCAGGACCAAGGACCATCCCTGACAGATTTTTGCCCCAAATGGCCTCCTCAAGGATTAAACTCACAACCCTGGGTTTAGCAGGCCAATGCTCAAACCACTGAGCTATCCCTCCCCCATAGTCTGAGCCCAACAAATGCTAAACCAGCTCCCATCTGACTGGCGCCCAGACTAGGGTTCCCAATTCTCTAGGATTGTCCTGGAGGCTCCAGGAATTAAAGATTAATTTTGAACTAAAGACTCTAGGAACATGAAAAACTTACATTGGCAGCTCTAACCCAGTCACCAGTGTAAACTATTATCAGCTGGAATTTGCAGCCCAGCTCTTGCCCCTGCTTGAAGCCAGGATGAAGTGCACTAGTGTAAACCACCACTTTGCTTGTCCTCGGTAAGGATGTACAGCAGGGGTGGCCCACCTAAATCTGAGAAGGAGCCAGAGTTTACCAATGCACATTGCCAAAGAGCAACAGTAATATATCACCAGCCCTACTCATCTCCCCACCACCACTCTCTGCACATCCCACCCACTGGCAGCTCCACCAGTCAGCGCCTCCTTCTCCTTTTCCTCCTGCCCACTGGGATCAGCTCTCTCTCAGTGGGAGACACTGGAGGGGGAGAGGAGAGCGTGGGTGTGACAGGCTCAGTGGAGAGGGTAGAAAGTGGCAAGATCCTAGGGGGAAAGGGTAGAGGGGGAAAGGGCCTAGGGCAGAGCTGGGGGGTTGAACATCCTCTGGCCCAGTGGAAAGTTGGCACCTGCAGCTCCAACCCTGGATTTGGTACCTATGTAAGGAGCTGCATATTAACTTCTGAAAAGCCGCACATGGCTCTGGAGCCACAGGTTGGCCACCCCTGATACAGGGTGAATTCCAGATAAATTCCAGGTAAGGAATTCCAGGGGTCAGTAACCTACGGTATGCATGCCATAAGTGGCACGCAAGCCAATTTTCAGAGGCACGCGTGGTGGGAGTTCAGCTCCGACCCTCCTTCCCCGCATAGCCACTAGAGCCCTCCCTCTTCCCCAGCAGCTGGTTAGGCTGTGGTAGTGGTGGTAGCAGTGCCTCTGGCCCCCAGGGCAGCCCAGGACTGTGTGGCCACAGCAGTTGCTGCAAGGGGACATGAAGCCAGGTAAGAATCCTCTGTTATGCCCAGACCCCCCACACCTGAATCCCCTCACTCACTCCCCTCCTCCCGCCAAGACCCCACATCGCCAGCTTGCTCCAACACCCTCCCTTGTTCCTGCACCCTCCTTCCTGGCCAGAAACCCTACCCCCACCCAGCTCCTGCATCCACCTTTGCTCCTGCACCCTCCTTCCCAGCCAGACACCCTACTCCCAGCCTGCTTCTGCACCCCACCTCCCATCCAGACCTCACAACCTCTCCCCCTTCTGCACCCCACCTCTCTCCCAGATCCTGCACCCCGTCCCTAGCCCACTCACTGGCAGCCCTGTCTCACACACTGAAACCCTCATTTTTGTCCCTACCCCAGAGCCTAAGGGGGTCCATAAAATCCACTAACTCTGGAACCCCAAAAAAGTAAATCTGGCCTATGGAAAACCCTGAATCTCAGTCCTCCCTGTCCCATCCTCTCACCCCATGATGCTGGAGCATCAGGGGAGTGAGGTGTCTCAGTTGGGGACCACATCACTGAGGGTTCAAGGTTTTTGGAGGAGTTTTTTTGCTTCTCACTTGTGTGGTCCTCAACTGAATTTTCTGTGGATCAGTGGCCCCGACCCAAAAAAGGTTCCCCACCCCTGCCATAAAAAAAGAAAATATTGAAACCTTTTGTGTTGTACATAAGTTAATATTTTACTTTATTTAAGATTAAGTTTGATAAACTAACATGAGAAAGTTAAAATGCTTAAGCTGTTTAAGAACTTAAATGAAACTGTTCTCCCTAACTGCAGCTAATCCGAGAACATATGGTCACCGTACCCAATCTGCTCCAGCCTACCCCTTTCCCCTCTTTCCCCCGGCATGAAGATCCATAAATAGAAGTGAATAAGTTAAATCTTGGTACACCACTTCTGGAAGGTTGCCAACCCCTGGCCTAAGTCATCATATGTAGCCTCATGCTCTGCATCCAACAACCTCAGAAGTCTTCACTGAGCCCC
This sequence comes from Rafetus swinhoei, assembly GCA_019425775.1. Classification (NCBI taxonomy): domain Eukaryota; kingdom Metazoa; phylum Chordata; order Testudines; family Trionychidae; genus Rafetus; species Rafetus swinhoei. The sequence continues at coordinate 9,502,215 of CM033438.1, forward strand.
ACAATGCTCATGTGAGGGAGGTAGAGAGTATGATTACCATTGAGGAAACTGAGGCACAGAGAACAGGCAGCAAATGGCCCATGATAACACAATACATCTATGACAGCTGAGAGTAGAATCCAGGGTCTCTGATTCCTCATCCTCCAGACTACACTGCTTCCTAGGGGAGCGGCAGAGTGAGTCAGAGAGAGCTGAATGTAAGGATGATGGAAAAACAAAGCAAAGCATCGGGCTGCTACAGACATATCTATGGGATCTCACACAGCAGTCCGAACAACCACGGTGGTTCTCAACCTTTTTTATACTATGGACCAGCAAACTCATTCATAAACTTTTGGTGAACCGGTATAGAAACATTTGCATATTCATTATGGCAATTAATTTATTTGCATATTCATTATTATAATTATTTAAGCGGCTCCATGTTATTTTACATTGCATCTATACACACACAATATATGTCATTGTAACGGATTTTTATTATTATTATTCCCCCCAATGTATTCACTTTCCACCTAAAAAAATCATACATAACTCATCGCTAGCTATCCAAAGTATTTTATTAAAGCAGACCAACAAAACATGGCACTGCTGCCGGAGAGAGGGAAGCGGGAGGGGGCAGGGAGTGGAGGGCTGCCAGCTGCCCAGGCTTTTTTTTAGAGCAGCCCAACAAAACAGGAGCTGCCGCTGGAGAGAGGGAAAGGGAGCTCTGACCCCTTCCGTCCCAGCCACATCCTTACTCCCTCCTCCCTCATTCCTTCTGCCTTATGTCCCCTTCCCTGCCAGCACACTCTTGTCTGGACTCAGAGCAGAGAGCTTCTACTGCTGAGGGAGTGCCCCTCCCCCACCAGGAAGCTTTTTGTGGGTGTGGCTCAATTAGCAGCTGCACAGCCATTCTGCCCCTGCTGCGCAGTTTGCAGGGAACCCCGCCCAGCCAATCATCAAGCCATGGGGGCGTGGCCTGGCTGTGTGCTGCAGCCCGGCAGCCAGCGGTTCAGGGCCTGGCACCGGTCCACAGACCGGCAGTTGGGAACCACTGGCCTAATGGTTCAAACCAACCAGTGGATGCCTGGACGAACAGTCTGCTGGGCAAGCTGCCAAGGCAGCACAGATTAGTACTCTCAAATTACAGCCCATCAGACAATGCTGGCCTGCTCCCCAGGGGGCTCCTGCTCTGCCAGCTGGGATCATTTCTTTCACATGAGTATCAACATGGCACTCACCTCTGCAGCTCTTTCAAAGACACCGTGACTTTCAGGCTGTGTCCCAGAATGAAGAGGGCAGCTAAGATATCTGCCCACTGGACCATCTCACCTAGAGGTCCCCCCTTCAGCACCCTGGGGCTGAAAACATCCCCTGATTCCTCTGTCAGGAAGCCAATGTGAACCAAGATCTAGAGAGAAAAGGAGAGAGAATGGTGCTGTGGTGGCCAGGCAGCATGAAACATGACTATGTAGGCAGAACTCAGACATGAGGATGGTGAGCGAGAGAAACTATGGAGGGAGCCAGACTCTAAGGTCCTCATGCAGATTTTACTCAGTCTTCGCCCAGGCAAAACTCTCTGGGGTATGTCTACACTAGCTCGCTAATTCGGGCTAGGTAGGCAAATCAGGCAACCGGAGTTGCAAATGAAGCCCAGGATTTAAATATCCCAGGCTTTATTTGCATGTTCCCGTCCGGCCGCCATTTTTAAATCCCCCTTAGTCCGAACTAACTGCCCGCGGCTACACGCGGCAGTTTAAAGTTAATCCGAACTAAGTTCTTAGTTCGGATTAACTGTTACTCCTCATTCCATTCCATACTCCATGAGGAGCAACAGTTAATCTGAACTAACTTCCAAACTTGGTGCCCACTTAAATCCATGTTTTGGCACCAAAGTAGGAAGCCTGCTCTTCAGAGGTGGCCAGCTCTGACTGCCTGCACGGACTTCAGTGGGCATTGTGGGTGCTCAGCATCACTCAGGGCCATTGACTGCAGTTTTGTCTGAGTGATGAATGAGAACATGCGTCAGCATTTGGCCCATGGATGTTAGGATGGGTGACTGATTTACACAAGGACTGAGAAGTCTTAAATTGTCTCTATCTAAGCCCAGCCTAATGCAGGTGGCTGGACTGCTGACCTAGCCTGCACGTCCTCAGGAATGACACCTCTACCTGCCGTACCACCAGTCTCTGAAGGCACAAGCAGTATGTGGCTACTGAAGTCCACACCTGCCACTCAGCCTGGTGTTCAGCTCAGGAGAAGCTGAGTTTAAGGCGCTCTGAATGTAGTTAGGAGACATGCTCATGATCCACTGTGGACAACCAACTCATTCCCCCAATGGAAACAGGCTAGATTTAAGGGACTTTCTAGCTCATCCTGAACAACCTTCAGTTTGCTGTAGTACAGGCAGTACAACTGGTGCTGGAGGCAAATGCAAAGGACTTGTCAGTCCAAAATAATTCTCCCTAAATTCATCCTTCACCTGCTTTTGATCCCTCTGTCTGCCCTTCAGTTTCTGTGCCAGGCTATGGGTCGCCAGAAGCCACTGTGAGGCCAAGTGCCGGATTCTCTTCTTCATGAAGATCAAGGATTCCTTGCCACTCCCGATCAGCTCAAGAAGGTAAGAGAAGTTGTTCCGAAAAGCTGCCTAGGAAAAAAAGAGAGTCTGCTTTTTGAGGTATGTCTACGTGACGAGCCAGGGTGTGAGTCCCCTGCTCGTGTACATGGACCCATCCAGCCTCTCATCACATTAGCGCAAGGGGAAATAGCAGCGTAGCACGGGGAGCAGCAGTGAAGGCACAGCTGAGCCATGCTAAGTCCAACCCCGCCTGAAACTGGCCTGGCTGGTTCTTTTCCTGGAGCGAGTGCAGTCATCCTCTGGCTGATCTGTCCAAAACACATGGGCAAGGTGAGATCAGCCCTTATGTGTTACACAGAAGGAACGGCACCCTTGGTTAGCATCAGCTCCTAACTTGGGCAGCACCAGATAAGAGACAGGGAAAGGGACAGACTTGCTGAGCTGGAATGGGTCTTGGGCCCTGTGGGGAGTGAGGTGAGGTTAGAAGAGGCCAGAAGGTGACAAGCATGGGGGGAGGGATAGCTCAGTGGCTTGAGCATTGGGCTGCTAAACCCAGGGTTGTGAGTTTAGCCCTTGAGGGGGCCATTTAAGGATCTGGGGCAAATCTGTCAGGGATGGTACTTGGTCCTGCTGTGAAGGCAGGGGACTGGACTCGATGACCTTTCAAGGTCCCTTCCAGCTCTATGAGATAAATATATCTCCATAAGAGAAGAGTCTCAACTTCCAAACAGGCCTGCTTTAGGTGGGAGCCTAGGCTGCCCACCCTGTGGCTAAGTGGGACTTCTTGTTGGGCCATACAGTATCCTCCAGAACTGTAAATGAACACCCCATTCCCGAAATGTGTGCCTAGGAACTGTTGGCTGTCTGGAGGTACAGTCTGCCTATGCAAGCTGCCAAGGCAGCAGGGATTAGTACTCATAAATTACAGCCCATCATATAATGCTGGCCTGCTTCCTGGGGGAGCAGAGCCATGGTGACAGCTGAAAGCACCAATATCTTCAGTCAAAAGTGTTAGCAGCTGAAGCATTTAAAATCTCCCCTAGGGTACGTCTACACTAGCTCGTTAGTTCAAGCTAGGTAGGGTAATGAGGGCAAGCGGAGTTGCAAATGAAGCCCGGGATTTAAATATCCCGGGCTTCATTTGCATGTTCCCGGGCACCGCCATTTTTAAATCCCCTTAGTCGAACTCCGTGCCGCTGCCACATCGCTGCACGGAGTAGGTAGTTCAATTAAAGATCCTAATTCGAACTACCGTTACTCCTCATTCCACGAGGAGTAATGGTAGTTCGAATTAGGATCTTTAATTCGAACTACCAATGAAGCCCGGGATATTTAAATCCCGGGCTTCATTTGCAACTGCGCTTGCCCTAATTACCCTACCTAGCTTGAACTAACGAGCTAGTGTAGACGTACTCCTAGGGATTACACCTGAACAAAACCTCAGTGTCCCCCACTAACCAACTGGGGTCTCCTGACTATCTGCTGACTTCCCCAAGAATAAATAAAATCTTTTCCTGGCATGGCAGGCTGCAGAAACTTACATCCATGCATGAAAACATCTCTAAGGGTACGTCTACACAGCAACATTATTGTGAAATAACTTAGTCCGTGTCTACACAGCAGGCAGTTATTTCAAAATAATGTCAAAATACTGTCAAGTGGAGGACTTCTTACTCCAGGTCCTGTAACCCTCATTGTACGAGGAGTAAGCGGAGTCAGAGGAAGAGTGAGCTATTTTGAAATAAGTGCTGTGTAGACGCTCCCTGTTACGAAATAAGCTATTTCGAAATAAGCTACAGATTTGACGTAGCTCAGTTTGCATAGTTTATTTCAAATTAAGCCCTGCAGTATAGACGCACCCTGAATGGGCAGTGGTGGATCACTGCACCACTGACCAAGTGTGCTCAGGAAAACACTATGCTAGGAAACTAGTCTCAGCTTTTACTGCATCAGTGCCACTGCTCTACTCTGATGCTTGAAGAATGTGTAGTGTTAAGGTTAGAGATTAATGCATGTGCTTAATGTATTCAGAGCCATAGTGTCATGATCATGAGGGTTAGCCAGCATCCTGGGGACTAAGGGGTTAAATATGTCCCTTACCTAAACCAGGTGGCAGGCAGACAATAGAAATGTAGGTAGGAATTTCAAACTGGGACAAAGGAATTTTGGGGGTTTTCTCTCCTTTGTCCTGGGTAGTTTCTCTCCAGCTATTGAAGGGGACAGGATGTCTCCCTCTAAGAAAATACTCTTCACAGTCTGTAAGTAGGTTAAAGTTTTATGGTTTGGGAAATGGGATCTGATGTCTGTGCATTTAAAAATGGGTTTTGCTCTCCTTCGTAACTAAGTTCCTGGCCCATGGTAAATTTCTCCTCCACGAGTATATTATTTTGTTACTTTTCCATCTAGTCATTATGCTTGCAACAGGAATATTGTGGTGATAATAAAAGTTCTTTCTCTTTCCTTTTTATTAACCTGGTATTGGTTAATGGTTGTGCCCTGGTTTCTACTTTAGGGGTGAGATTTCCCAAGCGATCTTTCCCCTGATTTTTATATCAATACTTGGGTGGTGGCAGCGGAGATTCTATCCCCAAAATCTAGGTTGTTAAGATTTTGGGGGGAAGTTTTATACCAAAGCCTGGTAGATAAGGTTTTGGGGTACTTTTGCTGGCCCCCACTCCTGCATTTATCATGCCAGAGCGGGGAAGGAGCCATGACACATAGTCTCAGCCAAACAAATGCTAAGCCAGCTCCCATCTGACAGGGATATGGATACCATCTGTAATTTGAGGCTCTTTGCACTGATAGACCCTCTAATACAGATTTTCTTCCAGAACCATTTGCAGCTTCTGACTTTACTCTCTTGCCTGGAGATGTTGATCCAGCAGCCCACAGAAGAACATACTGAAAGGAGGGGGGACAGGCTGGCAAAAGGGCCCGCCCTGCCGTTACCTGTACTCGAGCTGGTGGCTTTGAGGAAGGCATGGCTGCTGTTTGATTTCTCCAAGGCAGTGGAGGGCAAAACCACTCGACTTCACTGAGGTAGATGAGGAATGAGCATTCTGTGCCATCCACGCCGAAAAATGCATAGCAGGGGTCAGACGTCCACCTGGCCCGCATCCACTGCAAGTCAGGCAAAGACAGATCAATGGAACGAGCTCTGCAAACCCCACTGCTGGAAATATGTGCATTGGGCATCTTGTGCAGAAATCTAAGAATGCTCTAATTCCACAGAAATAACACTAGGTGCCCATTGTGAACCCTGTCACATGCAACCTTCCAGACCTTTCCACATGGAACCTTGGGAGGCAGGGGGAATAAAATGGAAGGAGACCCACAAAAGATTTATACTTCCGTCATCAACCAGCACCACTGTCTCCCATCCCAATGTGGGCACCACAGAAGGGCAGAGGTTATTAGCCTCCACAGCAGAACTAGGTTCACAGAAACACAACTGCACTGTAACCAATTTTGCAGTGAAAATTTAAGCAGGAAAGTAGTATTAGAGGCCTCAGTTTCTATTTCCATTCCATCTGCTTACATTATCTACATTACAAGATCTTCACGGCACTTCCCCAGTTGAGTAGGAGTTTGTCACACTACCCTTGGCCATATTTCTTGGGCCAGTGCTTGTGCAGCTGGCAACCTGTGTTATCCCTACAGTGTAAGTTTCTAAGAACAAGCGGCTTGCTAAGGACTGAATAAATAACTCCTTAAAATGTACATTTATTTAACTACTAGCCAATTAGCCCATCATAAAACGGGATTTTCAGGTCTCTCCTCCACGTCGGTCTTCTCTCCTGAGCCTCTGGTCTCTCGCTCCGTCTCCCTCTCTCTCTCTCTCTCTCCTCCTCCTACTGCCTCCCCCCCTTCTCTCAGCTCTCCTCCGCCTTCTGCCTCTCTCTCCGTCTCTCTCTTTCTCTTCTCCCCTGCCTGCCTCTCACTCTCCCTTTCTCTTCTCCTCCTCCTCCTGCCTCTCACTCTCTCTCTGCTCTCCTCTGTCTCCGTCAGGGATGCATGCTCGTCCAGGCCCCGCCCCCTGGGCGTGTATGTCACCGCTCCACCCCTCTTCACCTCTCGCCATGGCGCTCGGCTGACTTCTGTGCCGCTCAGCCGGGCCACCGCGCGGGATCAAGCAGCGCAAACGGCCTCTCTCTCTCTTCTCCTCCTCCTGCCTCGCCCCTCTCTCTCTCTCAGCTCTCGTCTGCCTCCTGCCTCTCTCTCCATCTCTCTCTCTTTCTCTTCTCCCCCTCCCACCTCCCACTCTGTGTTTCTCTTCTCCTACTGCTGCGTCTCTCTCACTCTCTCTCTCGCTGTCCTCCACCTCCTCTCCGCCTCCTCCTTTCTCCTCTCTGTCTCCTCTGTGTCTGCTCCACTTTCCTCCTTTTGAATCCGGCACCCTTTCCTGATGTCAGAGACAAATGCTCGTCCAGGTCCCGCCCCCTGGCTGTTCCCTCTGGGTGGCGCTGTTGCCTCCCGCCATGGTGCTCAGCTGACTTCTGCACCGCTCAGCCGGACCACCGCGCAGCAGCAAGTGGCACAAGCGGCCATTTGGGCCCTGCGCTCCCCATGCAGCCCAGAGGGAACAGCCAGCATTTCAGCATTACAGACTCACAGACATTGGGCTACTATATATATGACTAGCCAATTAGCCCGTCATAAGACAGGATTTTCGGGTCTCTCCTTCACGTCCTATTCCTTTTCTATCTCGGTCTTCTCTCCTGAGCCTCCGATCTCTCGCTCCGCCTCTCTCTCTCTCTCCTCCTCCTACTGCCTCCCCTCTCCTCCTGCCTCTCTCTCCATCTCTCTCTTTCTCTTCTCCTCCTCCTGCCTCTCACTCTCTCCCCGCTCTCCTCAGCCTCCTCTCTGTCTCCTCCGCTCTCCTCTCTGTCTCCCATCGGGGATGCACGCTCGTCCAGGCCCTGCCCCCTGGCCGTGTATGTCACCATCCCGCCCCCCTTCGCCTCCCGCCGTGGCACTCGGCTGACTTCTGTGCTGCTTACCTGGGCCGCCGCGCAGAAGCAAGCGGCCCAAACAGCTGTTTGGGCTCTGTGGTCCCCATGCAGTACCCCCGTGCTGCATGGGGACCGCAGATCCCAAACAGCCATTTGTGATGCTTGCTCCCGCGCGGCGGCCTGGCTGAGCGGCGCAGAAGTCAGCTGAGCACCACGGCGGGAGGCGAAGGACGTTACAGAGGCAACAGCGCCACCCAGAGGCAACAGACAATGTTACAGCGTTACAGAGTCAGGGTATGTCTACACTAGCCACCCTAGTTCGAACTAGGGTGGCTAATGTAGTCATTCAAATTTGCAAATGAAGCCCGGGATTAAAATATCCCGGGCTTTATTTGCATGTTCCCGGGCGCCGACATTTTTAAATGCCTGGTAGTTCGGACTCCTTGCCCGCGGCTACACGCAGCACTGGCTAGGTAGTTCGAACTAAAGCCCCTAATTCGGACTACCGTTACTCCTCCTGCAATGAGGATATTTTAATCCCGGACTTCATTTGCAAGTTCGAATGACTACATTAGCCACCCTAGTTCGAACTAGGGTGGCTAGTGTAAACATATCCTCACAGACATTGGGCTACTATATATATGATAGGAGTGTGATACTTTGTCCTGCCCGCAGGTGGTAATGTGTACTACCACTCTTCTAGCATTAGAACTGGCTGGAAAGCAAGAGTTCTGTCTTGTGAAAAATGTCAGGTTTTTTACATTTATCATTCCACATCAGAATGAAAAATGAGATCTTTCAAAATGTTTCACAAAAACCCATGAGAGTCTTAGATCCAAATGGCCAATATCCAATATTTAGGGCACTCAGCTGGGAGGTGAGAAGCCCAAGTTTAAGTCCCTGGTCTGTCTGTCTCTACTTTTAGCCAGAAATTTCATCCTGGATCTGAGAAACCTTCCTAACAAAAGTTGCAATGATAACAATATGCGTCCATTAAAAGTTTCAGTTTTGACAAAAAAGGGTTTGTTAAAAATTCCGAACCAGCTTTTTTTAATGCATCATCTGCGATGCCTGGAATGCACACCAGGATAAAACACTGCCTTTGCAATGGCACTACTGACATAACAGTGCAGAGCCCTAGCTGGTGAAAAGCAGTGTAGAGCCATGGACAAAGCCACCTTCTTGAACTCACTGCTGCTTTGGGCGGGGGGCTGGACTCAATGACCTCCTGAGATCTCTTCCAGCCCTATGATTCTATGATTCTATGAAAGTGAGTACAGGGAGAATGAAAAATGTAACTGTGCTGTCCTATTAATAAGCTCTTTAATATTTTTCACGTGGACTTAGCAAGGCATAATTTAAGTGAAGACTGAAGTAGGAGGCTGGGCAAACTTTTAATTCAGGAGTAGACAAGATGTATGTCACGGGCCAGATCTGGCCTGCCAACTCATGGGATCCAACCCCTTGACCCTCCTGCCATGACCCTCAGACACACAGCAACCACTGTTTTAAGCTAGGGTTGCTCCGTGTGCCTCTCTGCTCTGGTGGAAGGAGGAGGCTTCATGTGAGCTCCCCACCTCTAGTCTAATCCTCAGCTCCTATTGGCCAGAAACAACCGGCCAATAGGAACTGACCCCAGTCAATCTCTCAGTTCCTATTGGCTGGAAACAACCAGCCAATAGAAGCTGAGAGATTGGCCTATGGGACAGGAGCAGCACAAGTTTCTCCCCCCTCCTTGAGCTGAAACCCACATAGAGGGAAGAGCCTGCATTTTCAAGTGGTCTGGGGCTGCAGCAGGCAGGGAGCCCAGCCTACCTTGGGAGTGCTTCAGGGCTGCTGGCTGGGAGATGCAAGTGCCTCCAAGCCAGAGCCTGCCTCTGGCACCCCTGCCCTTCCTCCACCCCAATCCCTCCCCCAGGTCACCATCCTCTACATACTCCCCAGCCCAAGGTCATAACTCCCTCCCAGGCCCTGTACTCCCTCCTACACCCCTCTCCCAGGCCAGAATCCTCTCCTGCACCTATACTCCCTGCCTGACCCTACACCGCAATCCCCTGACCCAGGTCACAACCCCCTCCTTCACCCAACTCCCTCTCAGACTTCACGCTGTCTCCTACACCCCAGTCCCTTACCCCATGCACCCTTCTGTACCCAACCTCCACCCTAGACCCTGCACTTCCTCCACAGAAAAGTGTGGCCCTTAACTGCTTTCCACAATCTTGGGGTGGCCCCCCCACCAAAAATTATTGCCTACCCCTGTTTTAATTACTTCATGTAAAGCCAAAGCAGCAGCATGCCCCAGGCCAACTGCCAAAGGTATGCTCAGATGCAGAGAGCACATTGTGTTAAGAGTTGAGACTTGTGTCACGTTACCCTTATGAGATACAATGTCTTTTGTGATGCCTAAATTATTTCCCAGACACTTGATAATGCTCCAGATTTTTTTTTAATCTGATGGTTCTTTCCCTTTCCAGGCTCCATGCTTAAATAATTCAACAAGACATAAAGGCCTGGCCACATTAATCATGAACACCTAGTGGGCTGTAGACAAAGGATGCCCAGCTCTTTGTCCACTCTCAATGAGTTGCTTTGTTCTGCGCTCTCCCTCCACAACACATGCACCACATGCTCTGCTGCCTGATCCTCTAGTGCACTCTGAATGGGAGCATTATGTTCTCGTCTGTGTAATGGGAAGCTGAGCCTGATATAAGTTTACACAGTGAGAGGGAGATAGGGAGAATTCTACTTGATTTTAAAGGGATCATCAGCCATTTCCTAACCTAGTGGTTTTAAAACTTTTTTTCTCATTGCCCAGTTGAAGAAAATTGTTGATGCCCGTGACCCAACATAATTTGACTAGAGTGATGACTCCGGAGTGGGCCTGAGGATGGGAGCTCCAGCTTTGGGGGAGTCAGGGCTGGTGCAGGAGGGGCTTACCTTGAGCAGCTCCTGGTCAGCGGTGCAGCAGGGGCACTAAGGCAGCTTCTTGCCTCTCCTGGCACTGCAGACCATGCTGCCCCAGAAGCAGCCAACAGCAGGTTCTGGCCAATGGGAGTGCAAAGCTAGTGCTCACAGCAGGAGCAGTGCACGGAGCCCTGTGCACTCTTCTGCCCCCAATCCTCACCTAGGAGCCGGGCCTGCTGCCAGCTGCTTCTGGGGTACAGCACAGTCTGCAGTGCCAGGACAGGCACTGATCTCCCTGCAGCAACAAGACCCAGGGCCTGGCATTCCATGACCCACTATTGTCCTAATCCATGCACCTTTTGGATTGCCGTTTCTCTCATTTTACCCTGGCAATTGCTTTGTTGCCATTGGCTATGGCTTCCATCCAGGTCTTAATTTTCACTCCAACCATTAAGACCTGTTTTTAGAAGATAGCAGGGGGAGGGAGGATTAATTCACCAGGCCATCAAGTAGAACAGAAGATGTGGCTCTCCATAGCATTGTTGACATCTCTACTCAGAAGGGAAAGTGGTACCATTCCCACTGATAGCTGGTGATCTGCTCCAAGGCATGGAGTTCACATGTTTATTCATAAAAATGGGGGTTAACCCACTCTGTAGCTAATGGGAAAGAAGATCTTGATCCCTTCCTGGATGGCATCGGGTAGGAGAGTTGTCAAGATGGAAATAGAACCTGTCACAGCCATTGACTGCCTTCTTTCCATAGGAAGTTGCCTCAAAATCATTTTCATGTGTCTGTCGCGAGATGACTCACCTCCACTTTTCCAGAGCAGTCAGGGTATTTGGGGTCTCTGGGCACCTCACACTGGTCCCGTCTGCCTTCTAACCCTGAGGAAAGAGAATTCAGATACAGGGGAAGTAGGAAACTTTTAGGAGAGTGGAAACTCTAGAACTTAGGCTAGATCTAGACTACGGGGCTTTATTGGAAAAAGCTCCGCATTTTGCGTAGCTTTTTCCACTTTTTTTTTCGGAAGAGGCTTTTCCGCCATTTGAGCAGCTGATAATGGTTCAAGCCCCCTCTAAATCACTCTGCCAGCTTGAATAAGCCTAACTGAAACCTGTGGATCAGAGAAATATTTGCATACAGTTATACCTGCGCATAGAATGACTGGAATTTATTGGAATACTGCAAATACTAGCTCCAGAGGTAGAACTGAAATTCCTGCTAAAACCCCCAGATTGCATAGAACCACCTAAAAAGATCTAACATAAAAACTTTTAAAAAAACAACAAGTAGTCTAGTAGCACTTTAAAGACTAACAAAACATGTAGATGTTTCATGAGCACACCCCACTTCTTCAGATGACTGGAGTGTTGGAAGGCCCCCTCCCCCACTTGGCTACCCCTCTGAAGCCATAAAAACTTAAAAGCTTCAGTGGGTAGCCAAGTTAGTCTGTAACTAGAAAAACTTAAAAAACAACAAATAGTCTTGCAGCACCTTAAAGACTAACAAAACACGTAGATGATATCATGAGCTTTCATGGACACAACCCACTTCTTCAGATGTGAGATAGAGCAGACTTCCTTACTGTCAGGGTGGTTAAACACTGGAATAAATTGCCTAAGGAGGTTGTGGAATCTCCATTTCTGGAGATATATAAGAGCAGGTTAGATAAACATCTATCAGGGATGATCTAGACCAGGGCTGCTCAGCCCACAGCCCATTTGTTTGCAGCCCGCAGTACAGTTTGGTTTACACGGGGTTCAGCACGTGGCCCTCAGGTAGGAGCCAAAACAAAAAAGTAGTCAATATAATGGTCTTCTGTTGATATGCATTTTAGTAGTTAAATTCCTGGACTGTCATTGTGCATTAAAAGTGCTGTCATATGGGTGGAAATTGGGTAAATATTGCATTTTAGTAATATCAGCAGAACTGACTTAAATGGGGCCTGCATGTTGTGCAGTCTTGCCTTAATCTTTGTATTCATGCCGTCAGTGTGAAAGAAGCTATTTGCATGTATATTTGCATGTATATGCAACCACACTTAAGTCACAGCCCGCAGCATGTGATATGAGTATCATTGTGGCCCCCGGGGCTTCCAAAGTTGAGTAGCCCTGGTCTAGACAGTACTGGGTTCTGCCGTGAGGGCAGGGGACTGGGCTCGATGACCTCTCGAAGTCCCTTCCAGTTCTAGTGTTCTATGATTCTATGAATAGGAGTCAGGTGTCCTGACTGTCAGCCTCTGTTCTGATTGCTAGACCACATTCCCCTTATATTGGCTTGTATTTTTGTTTGGGTTGATGCTATTGTTGGCTTGTTGCTGCTATTTTTTTAGCTAAATTCCAGGGCATTTTCTAGAGAGAGTGGAGGGGGACTCCAGTTCCAGATTTAACCTCTGATCACTCCCTGTACATTCTTTTAATAATCCGTAAATAGGCTTTTGTATCTAGGGGCGTACTTGACAGGCTTACAGGCACACACTGTAAAATTGCAACCAACTGTCCCACTGAGCTGTCAAATACAGAGCTAGCCCCTGGGGTTATCACTGCCAACACGTTCAGGTCAATTTGTGCTCTCAGAATAGCTTACACTGTACAGAGGGTAGGCGTTCTGAAACAAGCACTGACAAACAATGCAGAGCAAGTGCAACTCACCAGCCCCCACTGGGACACATGCACTGTAGCCTAGCCACTCAGCTAACACATGGGGTTATTAAGTCCAGGATACATTTTAACTAGAGGTGGGTCCAAAGAAACAATGTTCATTCCACTGAAGCTTTCGGCTCAGGGTCTGGGTTCAAGGCAGAACTGGGGATGATGTCTAAGTGTGTAGCCTATGCTGCCAAAAACTTCCAAGGTATTTTTGCAAGGGTTAAGTCCCAAAAGGCAGAACTACAAGAGCTGATCTCAGGGAATTTCTGACCTGCTGAATTATAGAAGACTAGTCAGATGAGCTGTTCTCATATTTCAGCATTATTTGAAGTAGCAATTCGGACCCTTCTAGTTTTGGATACAACACTCTGTCTATTAGATTTTTATATTGATACCCCTCACTGCAGGTCACTGAAGACTTTCCAAGTATTAAAAATAGACACCAGTAATCTCCTTTTTTCTTCCCCATTAAGTAGCAATAAAATGCTTGAGGGGGCAAAGATGTAGGTAGTTATACTGAAACAGGGTTTGGTATTTAGTTCTGAATGTAATAGATGCATAGTCATTCTTACCCTTTGTGGAAGTGAGTGTCAGACTAGGTCTTGCTCCTCTGAAGTTTTGCCTCCTGCGTGCTCATTCTATTGCAGTGTTTCTCAAAGCTGGCCATGGGGTCTGCCAGTGGAGAGGAGGATAGCAAGGGAGGCAGTTGCCCTGGGGCCCCTGAGCCCTTTAAATTATTGGCTAGCAGCCCCAAGAAGCTTGAGCCACCACTGCCGCAGCCCGAGGCATGGCAGCTGCAGTACTATTTCAGGGTGCTAGCTTGATGAGAGCTAGTGAATGTATGTGTACCTAAATTGGGAGTCACACCCCTCTATCTCCGACTGCCCATGGATGTAGCACTGGACAGATGATTCTGGTGCTGTGAGCTCCCATTAATTAGGAAGTTGTCAGAGACAGCCAGCTGATTTCTCACTGAGCAGCTATCAGATGGTAACAATATGCAGTCACTACTGACCTGGATCAAATTTGGACTGACATCCATGAATTTATAAGCCAAAGAGTAAAGAGAGGAAGCAAGACGAGGGTGCAATAGGTATAGCATGCTCCAGTGGTTTGCCTTAGCATGCTGCCAACAACCAGGTGATTATTCACACTGTTAATGTTAAATAAGGTCTCTGCTGCCCCTGTTCATTAGGAATCCTGGCTCCGGAATATGGATGGGCATTACACATTGATATTAGGACATGAGCAGACAATATTTTACTGCCTCATCCACACCTCTTCTGGTGTCAGGGATGCAGCTGGGGCTGTCCAGAATATTGAGCTTCCGTGGCTGCAGAAGAAATATTAGCAGGCTGATAAATATTTCAAGCTCCAGGGATGGGTTGAGTGCATGCGGAGGAAGCAGCATTGATATGCTCTTGTGCCCACCACATTAATCTTGGGGGAGGGGAGGGTAACCAAGCACATTTGCAACTTCTAAAGATCTGGTTGGACTCAGCAAGGCAACGGCTCCAGCGGGAGGGAAGACAAAGAGACAACAGTCTGACATGCAGTGAGCCTGGCTGGCTTTGTTACAGGGGGTTGATTGAGAAGGCCCAAGCAGGTCATTGCCCTTCTACAGAAAGCTCTTGTCTCATCCTCTCTCTCTGCCCCTTCCTGCTTGTCGCAGCTCTTTCGAGCTCCACTCCTTGGAGCTGAGCAGCATGGAGCTTCCTTGCAAGCGCTAGTACCACTAACCAGCTGGGCTTTCGCTGCTTCCCTTCATTCAGATTGCTTCCCCCATCAGCTGCAGTGGATATTCTGGTTGAAATCCACAGCTGGCTCCACTTGGTCAGCCAGCATTGGGAGCAGACATATGAGCTCCTGGTGATTCTGGTTCTCTGGAAAAAACAAACTCAGCCCAGGAGGTCTAGTGGTGCCACTGGAACCTGTGCTGTGGCAGAAAGGAAGGAGAGAGCTGAAGAAAGGAAGAAGGGGGAAAAGGAATGAATGGGGCAGGCTCAAAGGCAGACACTGAAGTGTTTGCCCTCAGACGTAAGTCAGAGTTCTGTATTGTGTCTATGGGGGATTATTTTCTTCAGTAGATTAATATTAAATAAATGCATTATCACTATTGACATTTTTAATCAGGCAAAGAGCACTGGAAGCACAATAATGCACTCCAGGGTGTGCATTTGCCAACCAGTGCACGCACACCAGGAATGTGCTGTGGGATAAATTGCAGCAGTGCCTTAGCACACCCATGGTGGGTGCATATGGGCTTTAGAACATGCACCCTGCAAAAGTGTCTGTGCTTGCTTAGAAAATGGCTTTGCCATTCCAAATACTGTGATGACAAGCCACCATCTTGACCAGCCTCCTTGGAACTGAATCAGGAACTGCATGGCTGAAAGCACAGACTGCCACAGCCTGGCCTAACCAGTCGAGGGTTGCCAGTGTAACAAATTCCTTTCCTCTGAAGAGCAGGCACAGAGGGGAGCCTGTAACATGCTCACCAGTGGTTTACCTTAGCTCTAGCATATGTATAGTCAAGGTGCTTTACAAATATTAACTCATTAATCCCCAAAGGCTCTATCCTAGTCTACTATTCCCATTGTGCAGGTGGAACAGCGAGGTTAAATGACTTGTTCATGGCCATCCAATGAGTCCAATGGGCTGTCAGAGGAGTGATATCACACCTGCCTCTTCAGCACCCAGGAAATAGATTTTTTTTCTCATTTGTGCTAGATGTGAGCTAACTATTTCAGCTAAAATACCCCTTCCCACCCACACCCACATTGATCTTTCATCCAAAATGTGAATTGATCCAAAGTGAATAATTTGGGAGATTTGAAATATTCTCATTTGCTTCCACCATTTTTTCATTTTCCTTTGTTTCTGCAGTTCCAGCTTCTGACTGAGCCCATACCCCAAAGGCAGTGTTCCTCTTTGGGGCAGGAGACAATGGCTCACAGTAGTCACTAAACATTTTTATATCTGAGATCACTTTTGGAAATTAAGGGCAACCCAGGAACCACACAGCCCCTTTTCCCAGGCCCTGCCTCTTCCCTGAAGCCCCACTGCAATCACTCCACCCCCCTCTGTTGCATGCTCTTCCCCCACTCACTCACTTTCGCAGGACGGGGGGGGTTGGGACCCAGGAGAGGGTTTGGGGTTCAGAAGGGTGCAGGGTGCTAACTTTGGGAGAGGGCTTAGAGTACAGGAGGGAGTTTGAGGTGTAGGGGCAGGATGGGCTGTTGGCTCCAGGGATTGGGGTTTGGCCTCCCACCGGGCAGCACTTATTGCGGGCGGCTCTTGCAGCATAGCAAGGCTAAGGCAGGCTTCTTGCCTGCCCCAGCACCATGCCACTCCTGGAAGGGGCCAATACACCCCTGGGGCTCCTGGAATGGAGGCTGGGAGCATGTGGCTCCATGCACTGCCCCTCTCCTGGCACTGCCCCCTCAGCTCTCATTTGCCACAGTTCCTTTTTCCTGGCGGGGATGGTGTTTGCAGGCAGAAGCAACGTGCCAAGTTCCCTGCTCCCCCCTCAGGGACATGTGGCTGCGCTGGCTGCTTCCAGGAGTGGTGTGGGGCTGGGGCAGCCTGTCTTAGCAGCAGCCCTGCTGCACCGTCAGAGATCATGATCGACCTGTGGCTCGCCATCAACCGGTGATCACTGGCTCAGAGGACCAGTTCTAAGAGAGACAGTCATTTACTTCTGTATCAGCTCACTAGTGACTGAAAGCAGCAACCAATGCTCACTTTATACCATATAGCTGTGAGAGGCACTTTAGAAATACTCAAGATATGGATACTTAACAGCTGTTCAGAAAGGGAGTGTATAAACTATACCCCTTATGCCTCTTGCAACAAGGTTTACAAGATCGGTCAAAAAAGGCTTTCCTTGTCAACCAATCCCCGTCTAGACTGCTGCTTTTTGCTGGCAAAGTGCCGCGGTGGCAAAAAGCGGCGGCCATTTCTATTCAAATGAAGCGTGGGATATTTAAATCCCCGCTTCATTTGCAATAGCGATGTGCCTAATCTACATCCCTCTGTCGGCAGAGGGGTGTAGTTTAGACACACTCAAAGTGAAAAATGAGTTTGAGATCTCACACCGATCACTGCCCTCTCGCACAGAAGATAAGACACGAGTTGCAAAAGTGTCTCTGTTTTTGAGACACATTAAAGCAGGGGTGGGGGACCTTTGTTAGGTTGGGGCCACTGACCCACAGAAAACTCAGCCGGGGGCCACACATAAGTGAGAAGCCCCTGACTGAGAAGGAGAAAGACACTTCCCATATTCCCCTTGCACACCAGAGACTAGGGGGGCCCAGTGAATAGATTTTGTGTGCTCTAGCCCAGTCTTGGGGGCTGAATCCAGGCAAGCTGGGGGCTGCATCTGGGCTGCAGACCAGAGGTTCCCCACCACTGCATTAAAGCAGCTGCTTCTGAAAAGTTGGCCCCTTTAAAAGTTATTTCAAGTTTGTTCTCCAAGAAATGAGAGAACAAAAGTCCCTTGAACAGGGACTTTGGAAAACCATAGCCCACATCTTGACTGAACTATGCAGACCAAAGGCATCTTCCAGACCCAGCTAATCTCACCGCCTGAGGTTTGAGACATACTGATGATGCAATAGGTGCATTCAGCACTGCTCTGGCCAGTGCTGTTCCTATTCTGGGATCCCTGTATTTCATTAGCACTAAATTCACATGGAGCCAGACACAGGAAGTAGCAGGAATCTCATCAAACAGCCTGTTTTCTTGAGATGTTTCACCTAACTCTGCAAACACAAGTGATTTGGGGAACTTCAGCTCAGCATCCAAATTCAGCATCCAAAGCTACTGTATTTGGCTTGTTTCTATGGTTTCCCTTAGACACCTGTATAGCATGTCAGCATTCCTGAGGCTGTGAATGTGCCAAGCATAGAGAATAACTGAATGGGCAGAAACATCGTGGCACTCTTACCTTTCCCATTCATGAGGCTGTTCTGGAGAATCTGATCTACTTTCACTGCAATGTCAGAGACGTTCTGAGCAATCGCTTGGATCCTCTCCATCAAACCTGCTGCTGGCTGGAACCTGGAAAGTAAATAAATACTGAGAACACAATTCCTTCCTGTAAGGCATCCAAGCTAGTTAGAGAGAGCCAAGAGGGCTTTCTGCCCAAATAGCTGTCACTCTTCGGTGGCAAAGTAGATTGCCCAGGGGAGCCGCACTGATGGTGGAGATAATGATGACTAAGCCTTGTAATATTTCTTCACTAATAAACTTCATTTGCTACCACAAGAGTTTTGACTGAGGGAGGACTGCAGGATTTGGCCCATCATTATATCCCTCAGGCATCTCTATATATGCACATGTGCACGCACACACACAAAATACAAATACACATGTGCGCGTGGAAAACTTGCTTTGCCTAATTTCAAACTTTTTCAAACAGACTGTTTCTAAAATTCCTTTCCAAAGGTCTTGAGGTCTGCTTAGGGACCGCTATGGAAAAGAACATAGAGCAAAATCCAGGAAAAAAGGTGAAAACTGAAGATGAGCAAAACCAGAGAAAGAAAGAGGCAACGGAGCAGAGCAGCACAAGAGAGAAGAAATGGCTACAACACATAGATGATACACAGGGCAACTATTTGGGTCAAATTATATTTGCAAGCACTAAAAAGAACTTGAGAGCTTCACAAGATCTTAGCCATCACAAGATCCATCCTGCCCCCTACAGAGCAGATGGTAACCTAGAGGAAGATTCATTCCCACCTGGGTGTGGTCACAAAGCATTCCCTGGGAATTGCTTGTATAATTAATGAGCAAGGACATGACATTTCTGCTGTGGAGTGAAGTGGTTGCCAGAATACGTTTAGTCTTTCAACAAATAATTACTGGCCCCTCGTGTAATTGCCCCCAGCAATCTCTGAGAAGAAGAGTTTCTGATTACCATTCAGCCAGTGGACTTGCTCTGTAATCATGGGGCAGATGCTGGCTACTTGTGATTAAACTAAGCATTTTGAAAAGAGGTGCAGGAAAAGGTCTGTCAGTCCTGCCTAGAGTGGAGAATCTCAGCAAGTATCCCAGGAAGCATTCATCCTTCATTCAACAGATGAGGAATAGTGGAGTGGAGTACCTGGACCCTAGGGAATGTCTCTAACAGGGATCTCAAATTCCTGGCCCACAGACCAGTCCCAGCTGGAGCAATTGTGCAATCCGTCCTGGGACTCCCAGCAGGTTTGGGGGGAGGCTGTTCATTACCAGCCCCCAAGCTCTGCCATCACTCTGCCATTTCCCCCATGGCATCCCATCACCCAAGCATGTGGCTTTGGGGGATCACCGGGGGGGGCGGGCAGGAGCTGTGAGGGAAGTGGAGCACAGTGGAGCCAGTGCACTTCACTTCCCCTGTGACTCCTGCCACACAGGAGTGCCAGGGATATGACCACTGCTGCCATGCAGTACCAGGGCCTCCCTGCCAGAGATCTCCAAAACCATGTGCTCAGGAGATGGAGTGCCATGGGGGGCGAGGGCAGAGTGACGGCAGGAAGGAGAGGGACTTGGGGATGGTAATGGATAGGCAATCCCTTGCCTGCCAGGAATCCCAGGCTGGATTGCACAATCACTCCAGCCGGGGCTGGCCCATGGTAGACCCCTGATCTACAACACCCCCAGGGGTCACTGGCTCATTCCTGGCTCCTCCTGGGTCAGATGCTGACTCTCCAACTTGCGATAGGCCCCATTCCGAAAAGCCCATAAGCATATCCTCCACTTTAAAAACATGTTGAAATCCCACTGATCTGAATGACACTCAAGCAGGTGTTTATGTGGTTTGCTGAATCAGGCCTGGCAAGCAGTACCATGTACACTCCACCAATGGTGCCACTCAAATTGCACTAAGGCCCAATGCATTACTTTGGCAGTATGACGACAGCTTAGCTGAATGGAAGCAACAGAGCAGAGCATTAATCTTGTGCAACATGCCCAAGGAAGACTGAGTCTCTCCCTCTATGAAGCGTTGCTCTTGTGACACATTTGACATGGGCCACTCTTTCTATTTTAAATGCTCTGTTCCCTGTTTCCACTGCAGATGATAATATCTTGATGAGCTAGAACACCGCAGTAAATCATTTCCCCTTTCCACAATGTCAGGGTGATAAGATTTTTCTCCTGCTATGCAGATTGTTAACAAAAAGAAAATGTCATGAGTTGTGGCTAGGTCTACACTACCGAGTTTTTGCACAAAAATGGCCATTTTTGCGCAAAAACTGGCAGAGCATCCACACCTCAAGTGCATTTTTGCGCAAGTAAAACGAAAGAACAGAGGGGTTTTTGTGGTGTAGGTATTCCTCCTTCTACCAGGAATAACTCCTTTTTGCACAAGAGCTTTTGTGCACAAAAGTGCGTGTGGACAGGGAACAGGGGGTTTTTGCGCAAAAAGAGGCAATCGAAAAAAGCACAGGTGCCCTGGTGGCCATTCTGTAAATAGCAATCAGAGTTTCCTTTTGAGAGCGCGTCCATGCAGGCTGGACGCTCTCTTGCACAAAAGCGCATTGCTTTTTCAATGCGCTTTTGGGCTACGTCTATACTGTAGCCTTCTTGTGGAAAAGCATATGCAAATGAAGTGCAGCATGGAATATTGCCGTGCTTCATTTGCATAAGTAATGAGCAGCCATTTTTGTGCAAAATGCTTTTGCACAAAAATGAGCAGTGTAGACGGCTCCTTTTTGTGCAAACCCCCCTCTTGCACAAGAGCCGTTCTTTCTAATTTTTTCCAGAAGAACAGCTCTTGCACAAGATGAGAGTTTTGCACAAAAAGGAGCCATCTACACTGGTCGTTTTTGCACAAAAGCCTCTTGCGCAAAAACAGTTGCTTATGCAAATGAAGCGTGGCGATATTCCACGCTACACTTCATTTGCATATGCTTTTCCGCAAGAAGACTGCAGTATAGATGTAGCCTTGCAGTGTTGACGCGCTCTTGCACAAGAAGTTTTTGCTGACGATCTCTTCCGCAAAAAGCTTCTTGCGCAAGAAGCCTGTAGTGTAGACATAGCCATGTGAGTAAAACCTTGAATTATCACAGCACAAAAATATGCCCTGATTTCGGGTCTTTCTCGATAAAGTTTTACATTTCTCTAGCAGATCCAACTAGGTAGGATTTAAAGTGTCTCTGTCCTCAAGACTAAAGAAAGTCCCTAGTTTTATGAACCCACACTACTTCAGCTGTTGATTTAAAGGCTGTTCTTTAAAAGCAAATGAGCCATATTTTTCCTTCCAGGATGGTTTATGACAATCCATACTGGGCCTTCACACTTCCATAGGGGGAACCACAAACCCTGATATGTCAAACGTTAAACAAACTAAGCTCCAGAGGCTGTTACTGCCCAGTGTGATCACAATTGTGAGAAAGGATAAAACAAGGGTCTCGGTTATACCTGCCAGCTGTTCTAAATGGTAAAATCAAGAGATTTCACCTGTGGTCATGGCAATGTGTCGGCCTGCCCAGAAAACACAGGGCTAGAGCCTGAGCTGGTGCACATCAGCAAAGGTCAACTGAAGTAAAACTCCCCTTGACCTGACAAGTGTAGAATTAGGCCATCTCCGAAAGCTTCTGAATACCCCACACTTACATTGCAACCATTAGCCACCTGGGAAGCAGAAATCATGCCATGTAATCATAAAAGCGTAGACCTGGAAGGAACCTTGAAATGTCATCTAGTCCAGTCCCCTGCACTGAGGCAGGATTAATTATTATCTACACTAGGCCTGGGCAAAATATGGCCCACAGGTCAGATCCAGCCCACCATGCATCCAGGTCCAGCCCGTGGATGCAGTGGGGAGCCCCAGGGAAGCTCCCTGCTTGCCTCGCCCCACCTACATGCTGCTCAGAAAAGTGACTGGCAAGTCATTTGTGTTTCTCAGCTGTGAGCCGGGAGTTGGGGGAAGGCTTCATGAGATGCCCCCGCCCCAGCACAATCCCATTGGCCAATTTCTGGCCAATGGGAGCTGCCCGGTTGAATAACAGGTAGCACAGGAAGCACCACTCCCGGCTCCTACTTATTCACACACACATGGCCGCTGCAGCCTGTTCAGGGGCAGGGCAGGCAGGGGGGCTGCCTCAGAAACTTTCTGGGTTGCTGGTTGGGAGTCATCCAGGTAAGTCTCCTGGCCAGAGGCTACATCTGGCACCCCTGCCCCTCCCTCTCCCAACCCTCTGCACCCCCACCCCTGCCTCCTACCCCACATAACCCCAACTCTCTGCCTCCCTTCTGCACCCATACACCCTCCCAGAACCTGTACCCCAATACTCTGACCCAGGTCCCAATCCCCTCCTGCCCTAGGTCCCAACTCAAACCTCTGCACCCCAGTTCAGTACTCCAAGTCACAACTGCCTCCTTCACCCAAACTCCCTCCCAGACCCCACACTCCCTCCTGCACCCTAACCCTTACCCCAAGTTCTCTTCTGCACCCAGCTTCCATCCTAGACCCTGCACCTCCTCCATTCATATCATGGAAGAGTGTGGCCCTCAAACATTTTCCAAAATCTTGGCGTGGCCCCCCCCATCAAAAATTATTGCCCACCCCTGATCTACACCATCACTGACAGGTGGTTCTAACCCGGTCTTTAAAATCTGCAGTGACAGAGATTCCCCAACCTTCCGAGGCAGTTTGCTTCAGTGTATGCTTCCCTGGAAGTTAGGAAGGCTTTCCTTACGTAAGCTACCATTTAAGCCCATTGCTTCTTGCCTTGTCCTCAGTGGTTAAGGAGAACAATTTATCACCCTCCTCTTGAGAACAATCTTCCACATACTTGAAGACTGTTACCATGTCCCACCTCAGTCTTCTGTGCTCCAGAGTAAACAAGCCCATTTTTTTCAATCTTTCTGCTTATGGCCATGTTTTCTGGACCTTTCAGCACTTTGCCATGTGACATAGGCAACCAACTTCACACCATTGATGGGGAACACTGGAAAGTAACAGCTTGTGAACAAGCAATAGGTCATTCCAAGTATTCAGCAGCTACTTACAAATAATGGGCCTGATCCGCAGATGCACTCAGGCTCATTTGTGTTGCTGCAGCAACACAAAGAAGATGTGAACCTGGTGGACCTATCCAGCTGGGAGCACCCCCCATGTAAGCCCCTCAGTCTCAGGCAAGAGGAGCATGGAAGAATGAAGTGGGGCATTGATGTAGCAATTCTGGACCCCAGCCACTCACAGCTGCTTGAACAGCCTGTGGAGCTCATAACAGATGCATTAAACACTAACTCGTGCCTCTGGCTTCTCTCTCACAAGCTAGGATCTGACCAGCTCAAACCAGAATTAGAGAGCCATACTCAAAGCCATACCTAAATTAGAGACATACATAAAGTATATATCTACACTGCCTACTCATAGTCCAGGCTCTGAGTAAGGTTTGAGTCCAAGCCCTGCTTCTGTCTACACACAAAACAATCTGGGCTCAACAAGCACGCAGGACTTGAGTCCGAGGACCATGTGAGGATAATAGGTCAAAGCCCAATTAATCAAAGGATTAAAGCCACCTTTGTCCTGCATCTCATCTCCTGTGATGAGCACAGTTCAGCCAGACCTGAGATATGGGGTCAACAAATACCTTCAGACGAAGTCAGATTCCACGAGTGTAAATCCCTTAACTCCACTGGAGCCAGCAGTGCTGTGGTTTACACCAGCTGAGGAGCTGAGCCAGAATTCATGCCCAATAGTTTGACTAACTCTACTAAGCCCCAGCTGTTCCTTAAGTCAGAGATCCTGGATGTAAAATGCTTATTTGAGTATAGAACTCAAATATGCCTTCACTTATCTTTAAACAGGAAATTCATATCACTTTAAGTTTTTTACTGCAAAGCTTTCCATGAAAGGTGCTAAGGAAATTTATGAGAAAATATGAACTGAAGTGAATAGGACCAAGAAGGCACAGGGATATTCTCCTCATTTTAGCTGTTTTGGAGCTAAATAATGACACAGAAAATGTCCATCATGGTTCTTGGAGTTTTGTCATATATTAAAGCAAAAAACAACTGTTGAAAATATTATTTTAAACTGACTGAACCAAAATCTTGTGCCAGTTACATTTTCTATTTTGCCACACTGACTCAGACACAAGTTGATACAAAACATTTATTACATCAAGATATTTCATCCTTCTTCCTGAATTTGCATCCAGCATGCAGTTTAGAAACACTTTTGATTTAAGCTATTAAACAGATGGCAAGAAAGGTTAAGCATAAATTACTAAAACTATCATTAAAATGATTTACAACTTGGGCAGAGGACTAGCAAATGAAATATTTAAACTGGGTACCTCATAGAGTTAAAAGGGTTTTGCTGTAACTTGCTGGAACATCATGCTTTATTGATAGTGATTGATGCCAATGAGAAGAATGGTATTTCCTGCTTAGTGATAGCAGAACAGGATAGGGACTATTTAAATACTATTATTTGTTATAAAAAAGTGAAAGAGTTTAAGAAATATTACCAAGGGTGGAATTCACCCCACACAGAGGGTCAGCACAAAACCTACATACCAGTTAAATCATACTTAACTCTGTTTTAAGGGCTTTTACCCATTATGTAATGTCAGTAACCTATGGAACTGACTATGCAGGAGGTCTTTGACCAATACACATTCAGGGGTCAGGTTGCATGCTTATTATAGGAACAGAACCTACATCAAAAATTGTTGCTAGAATTTTTAAAAGGCTGAATAATTTCATATTAATTGGCCCAGATTTTCCAAGATTGAGGCCTTAGACTAGAAGTTCTTAGGAGCAGGGAAGGTTGTCTTAATTCTCATTTACACTTAGAGCAGCTATTTATGCAGCCAGGTCAGCAGTGTAGGTGATGGTCAGGTATCTACCTTAATATCTGTATAAGAGGGTCTAGCAGACCTGACCTCAGTGAGTGCTCTGGGTGCTACTATTACATAACTGTACTATTATTAGAACTGAACAAATAATTGATTTTCCGGTTCAGTGATATCAGTGAAAAAATATTTTGTTTCAAACTGAATTTGTTAGTTTTTTCTTGCCAAAACAAAGAATGAAAAGCATTTGTTTGTGTCAATTCAACATTTCAAAATAAAATAGTTTTTTATTTGGCCAAAACTATTAACCAAATTCAGCCTGAATTCACAAATTGTCTTGTTTGCACTGAAACCACATTTTTCACAGAATTTGCTATTGGACAAAAAAGAATTGCCTACCTCTAATTATGATGGCTTGACTGAATTATCAATTTCCTACCCCAGCACAGCCAAAGCAGTAACCTGCTACCCAGAAAGCAGTAAGTAGAAAGTAGCAATGTGTTCTTAAAAAACAACAACAACAACAACAACAACAAAAAACCCTGCAAGCTTCAGTAGTGCAGATATAAATCCTACCAAACTGTGCTGGGGATTCACCAGTGAATGAAACTAGAGTAAATTACTGTAGGTTTTCTAGAATGATTTTTTCCCTGGGATCTTAAAAACGTTTATTACTGCAAATATAGTACTTTTACTTCTAACCATCCACATTGACTTTACCTTTATTATTTTTAGATTTATATTTCCTTGTGTTGATTAAGATTCAGATCACAATGTCATTTATAAAATACCATATACAATATTTATCTTGTTTCAAAAACTCCTATGAAGATATATCTTCCCCCACTGACAGATCATGTCCAGTATAATGTTGCTTGAGGTTGATTGCTCCTTTACTTTTTGAAGGCATTAATCTGGTTCCCTTTGCTTTGTCTCATACCTCTGATTTTGCAGCACCAGTTTAGTTATAGCATGTGTATAGCAGGTACTGTATTTTTATTGCCTCTTATAAAATGAGCATTATAAAAAGATAAATTTGTTTCTATTATATTGATAATATAAACCCTAAACACACTTGCTTCCCCATCAGGTTTGTTTAGCTTTTAACCATTGTAGGCAATGATTTTAGTGAAGTAATGCAGGTTTTTCCAAGATAGGACATTGTCTATAGAAGTATATAATGGTATTTAATAGCCGTGTAGCACCATTCACCAAAGGATCTCATATCTCTCTTCACAAAGGTGTGTGTTAGTATCTACATTTTCAAAGATGGGGAAACTGAGGCACAGAGCAGTTATGTTACTGATACAAAGTCATATGGCAACTCAAAGTATCAGAGCTGGGAACAGAACCAAGAAGTCTTGACCCCAATTCCTCTCCTTTAGCCAATACACTATACAACCTCCTCACATAGGGACAAGTACTGTGAATGCAGGAGATGGCATCTCATTTGTAACACATTCGCCACTTTGCTACCTGTTTGCAGTGTGAACATTCCCAAGTTACCTTGCTACTCCATGACTTCATTTCCCTCCCACAATAAAGTAAGGACTGTATAAGTTACAAGCGTTATGATCCATAGAAATAATAATAAATTTTAATAATAATACCTAGTCCTTGTATAACACCTTTCATCTTGCAATCCCAGAGGCTTCATAAGAACATAAGAATGGCCATACTGGGTCAGACCAAAGGGCCATCTAGCCCAGTATCCTGTCTTCCGATAGTGGCCAATGCCAGATGCCCCAGAGGGAGTTAACAGAACCAGGGAATCATGACGTGATTCCTCTCCTGTCATCCATTTCCACCCTCTGACAAACAGGCTAGGGGTACCATTCCTACCCATCCTGGCTAATAGCCATTGATGAACCTAACCTCCATGAATTTATCTAGCTCTTGTTTGAGCCCCGTTAAAATTTTATAGACCTGTATCATATCACCTCTTAGTCTCCTCTTTTCTAATCTGAAAATTCCCAGTCTTTTTAATCTCTCTTCATATGGGACCTGTTCCAAATCGCTAATTTTTGTTGCCCTGTTCTGAACCTTTCCCAATGCCAATATATCTTTTTTGAGATGAGGCGACCACATCTGTATGCAGTATTCAAGATGTGGGAGTACCATGGTTTTATAGAGAGCTAATACGATATTTTTTGTCTAATTCTCTATCCCTTTTTTAATTATTCCTAACATTCTATTTGCTTTTCTGACTGCTGCTGCACACCGAGTGGATGTTTTTAGAGAACTATCCACAATGACTCCAAGATCTCTCTCTTGAGTAGTGATAGCTAAATTAGTCTCCCTCGAATTGTATGTATAGTTGGGATTATTTTTTCCAATGTGCATTACTTTACATTTATCAACATTAGGGGTACGTCTACACAGCAGGGCTAAAGCCGAAATAAGCTACACAACTTGAGCTAAGCGAATTGTGTAGTTTAAGTCGAAATAGCTTATTTCGGCTTTGGTGCTATCTACACAGCAGGAAGTCCTAGAAAGAGCACTCTTCCTCCGACTTCCCTTACTCCTTGTAAAATGAGGGTTACAGGAGTTAAAATAAGAAGTCTTCCAGCTCAACATTATTTCAACATTATGTCAAAATAACTGCTTGTGTGGTAAACGCGGACAATGTTATTTTGGAATAACACTGCTGCTCAGACGTACCCTAAATTTCACTTGCCATTTTGTTCCCGATCACTTAGTTTTGTGAGATCTTTTTGAAGCTCTTCACAGTCTGCTTTGGTTTTAACTATCTTGAGCAGTTTAGTATCTCATCTGCACATCAATTTTCACACAGAAATGCTATAAAGCAAAATATGTTTCAAATACATGTTTCAGTAGTTCTGTATTCCACAGTAAGCTTCATTCTATCTCACTGTTTGAGGCAAACAGCTCAATCTTGTCGCCATGAACATCTGCTTGAAAAAAGAACTAAATTAGCTCTGGCTGTGTCTGTTCTCCTTCCATACTCACTTTCTGCAAACATTCTAGCAAACCTGTCCCATGATTGAAACAGCTCATTTCAGGCAAATATTAGGTGAGAGGTGCTCAGTCATATTTTGAATTCTTTTAATGCTAAGAGTTAGGCTCATCCAAACAGGGGGAAGAAACAATGTAATGTGGCATGTATCCAGCCAGACCTAACTAAAGGACTGTGTGATGGGGTGGACCAGGTCCCAAATCCCCCTGGTGGAGGCCTTGCCACACCCTGTCTCAGAAAAGTACCATAGAGAAATCCTCCAGGCAAGCTAGACTGGCTGCAGGAGGAACCTGCCAATCAAGGGGCCAGAAAGCCCTATAAGAAGAAGCTGCAGAAGCAGAGTCAGCTCAGTGTCTCTGGAGTCCTGAAGGATTGAAGAATGTTGGCTGGTTGGCCGGCTGAAGCAGCAGCATCACCACCACCACCACCACAGAGGGCTCCATCTGGGAAGCTATTATGGACTACAGTGAGACTGTGTTGGACGGAGATAAAGCCCTGAGTGAGGGTATAATGAAGTTATCTCCAAGAGGGAAAGCTCTAGAGGCACCACTGTCTCCAAGTGGGAAACAGACTAAAAGGGACACTGAGGGCATGTCTAAACTACATCCCTCTTTCGAAAGAGGGATGTAAATTAGAAAACCAAAATTGCAAATGAAGCCGGGATTTGAGTTTCCCACACTTCATTCGCATAATGGCGACTGCGCATTCTTTTGAAAATGGGTATTTCGAAAGTGAAACCGCTGTCTAGACGTGGTTCTTTCGAGGAAAAAAAACCCTTTTTCGAAAGATCCTGTACTCCTCAAAAAATGAGCTCCAGTTCATTCGCCTTGTGATGATGCTCAGACATCTAGGTGGACTGCCACTCAGAAGTGATCTGTGCCCACGGAGGCAGGGACAGGGCAGAATGATGGCACCCAGCTTCAGCAATTGAAATCTGGGGAGGAGCATGTTACCCATGCGGAGGGCACATGTCCCCTCATGTCATCTATGCTACCACTATAGAGTGGTCTGAAATCAAGACCTACCTGAGGCTTGATTGGCACCTAAATCTTATCTCACACGGCTGTAAATGGACAGGACACCACCGTACTCCAAGGAGTTACACTAATGGGAGCATGTATCCCATCACCCCAAGATGTTCTCTTCCTTTTATCTGACTTCCCCTTCCTGCCATTTCCCAGATGCTTTCCAGACCCACTGACTGATTTAATCCCCCAGCCCAGTGGGGTCTCTGCTCTGGGACAGGCCCAGAGGAGGAGAGTTCCCTGCCCAGCTTAGCTGGCAAACCCCAGTTCTGCACTGGATGGCAGCTCAGAGGCGTTCTCTGGTAAATGATCCAAGAAAGCATGACAAGCCCTTGCTCCAAAGGGCCAGAGTCGGCGCTTCATTTTGCCACAAAAGGCGAATGTGTAGAGAAGCCCAGTTCATGCAGCCTTGTGAGGAATGGGCTCCCGGCGCACTGACACAGGGCTGAAAGCTAACAGAAAATAACCAGCAAGGGAGGACTCTTGGGGAATTACCCTGAGTAGGGGAATGGGACGGGATGAGGGGGAAGGCTGAGCAGGGCAGCGATGGCGGGAATAAAGGGAGCCCGGGCATGGGTGGATGAATGATACTAACTGAACTAGACAAGAGCAAATGAAACCCAGATACCTGAATGATGGGCACCTTAGAGGCTTTTGTCAAACTATTATCTTTGGACAGAGCAAGATACCTGTCAGGGTACCATATCAGTGATTTCTGACCCCAGGGGTGAGGCAGATGTCTAAGGCATTAGACTGGGACTTGAGAAACCTGCATTCTATTCCAGACTCTGCAGTTAGCTTGCCACGTAACCTTGGACTGCTCCCTTCTCCTTTCCATGCCTGCATCTCCTTTGTCTGCCTTGTCTATTTAGACTCTGAGCTCTTCCAGGTAAGGAACATCTCTTCCAAGATCAGGACAGGGCAGCTTTGATCTTGGTCAGGACCCTGTCAGTGATTCTGCAACACAAATGATTAGTGAGCATATAAATACCTGTGCTGATCACAGCCCCAATGTACCTTTCAGTCTCCCTAGGTAAAATAGGAATGAATTAACTAATGGTGCCTTCCTCAGAGCCCCAGTGTGATTCATCCCTTAGTACTCAGTAGTCGGACAAAGAGGCTAGAACACGGGCTACTATCACCTTTCCCTTTCCTCCTTGAATGAAGGAGCAAGTTACCAACCACACCTACAGAAAATCTCACAACCAGAGGCCAGGGATCTCCTCTGCTTTGTCTCCTTTCTCCCAACTCCTGCCCCCAGGTGGGCAAGCAGAATTCCAGAGACTAGAATTCTGATTCAGTAGTTTACCTAACTAGGTTGTCTCAAGCACGGTCTAGCTAGCTCTGGGCAGTGTTCCTGCTGGAGAAGTGATAGAGGATGGACGTGACAGTGGGAGCTGAAGGGAACTGGTAGGCTCCCATGTAATGACCTGAGCCAAATAAGCATTTTCTTTCTTCATGACAGAATGAGACTATTGGCCCAGGGGAACAGGGCAGGAAAAAGACAGGCTGAGAGAACATTCACTGCTGCATTTTCCAGTGTCTGGCTTTGGATGCCAAGCTATTTATTTACTGATGCATTTATTTATTTTTGCTGTTACACTACAGGCCCAAAGAGGGGGTTCTGTCACTGCAACACAGGGAGCAAAATGAGTTTCCCACAATAATAACAGAACAAAACACAGGCCACAGTCTAGTAGCCAACCTCATATCTTAAGAGAGCAGATAATGGTTTCCCGCCATGCCACCAACTGAGCCCTGTTCTGCTCTGCCTCTATTAGAAGACCTTGCGTACAATTCTTGTCCACCTTTATCTTCAACCAATTTTTGTCAGACCTTCCAAACATAAGACAAGTTTCAGTTAACATGGTACTTAACGCAGCCCTTTTTCAATTGGGGATCACTCTGCACTTTACAGCCATTAAATGAACCACAGGAATTCAATTACTATTACAGGTGGGGAAACTGAGCCAGGGAGGGTTGGCATGTCCCAGTCATGTATCAAGCTAATGCCAGAGCCAGAAGTAGTCTGTAGCAGTTCTTACTCCCCAGCCCCTTCATCTGAGGAGCACAAAGCACTTTGCAACCTCAAGGAATCCACACACCACTATAGGAAGGTATAGGTGGGGTTAGCTGAGACAGAAAGGTCACACTCCAATTTAGGGCCAAAGCCCTGAACACAATCCTTTCTTGAGCTCCTGCTTCACAGTGCTTTTCACACTGCCTTCACTCCTGGTGCAGAAACAAAACCCCGAGATAGTCGGAGATGATGATCAAGGCTAAGCCCTGCATCGGGGGAGATGCAGCGCAGGCAGCAATGTATCTAAAGCCTGACTATCAATGGCAGTAATTTAGAAATGAATAGTCAAGCTGGCAGGCAACTAGATGCAGGAATGTCACCCACTAACTGTCATTTTGTAAGATTTTAATTACAAGGGGAATCCAGAGTCATGTAACTATTACAGAAATGAATGCTTAAAGCATGAGGAAATTAACTGGGCTCTGGCAGTAATTAAGCCTCAAGACGAATTGTCATTAGCAAATAGTATCTTGCTCAGGCCATCCACTGCGGGAAGCACCAACCAATGGTGTCCCCATATGCACCACATCCAAAAGTGATGGCACAGCCCTACCAGGCAATCAGCCCTTTTGACCTCATCTCTGTCACTTCCAAGGAGTCCCCAGCCTCCATGCGGCTCACTAGGCTGAATCCAATTCCCAGTGCTAACTAGTATTTCCATAAGCTCACCCAGGATGCTTCCATAAGTAGTTTTAATTTTACTTCCCTCTGATGATTTACAAGGGTTGCATTCAATTAACATGAGTATTGATTTTTCTACAGCTGGCCAGCATTCTGACTTGGAGTTGTTGTTTTACTGTGGAATCCATTGCTTACCTTTTATCCCTCTTTCTCTCACGCACATATAAGCACACACTTCTTTGTAACAGAAAATAAAGACAGCCATAAAAGATGGAAGGAGACTTAGATGGACACAGAGTTTCACAAGATACAGGACAGAGGTCAAACTCCCAAGGTAGTACAGAGAGGCCCCAAAAAGGGCAGACACAGCTAGTCCGTTACCTGTGCTGGCCTTTAAAAACATTTCCCATGAAAGATTCCATGATGCTTTTCAACAGAGTTGAGCTGTTTGCCTTGATGTTCTGGCAGAAATCCAGCTAATTAATTACATTGTCCTTAGTTAAATTCCCCTTTGCAGTTTCTTTCTGGAAAGCCATTTTTCCTGTCCTAGAAACCCTTGTGGTGTGGTGTTGTTAGATGAGGACTGATGCTGGGAAGCCACTTTAGAGGTAGCTGCATTTCAGTGGGGTGTCTGTGAAATGATTGCTTATACAGATATTCCATAAAGCACCGGGAGTACCATTCTCATTCTTCTCCAGGAAGGTGCTCTATAAATCTGAGGCTTTGTTATTTGAATTGGGATCTGGTTTCAAGTAGCTGCGTGTAATGTAAAAAGCAATGCTGATACAGTGGAATTGTGTGTGGCCATTGTTCCTGGTGTTAGAGCATAAGGTGCAAAATTGATATTTCAATATCTTTAACCAGAAATGTTAAAAAAAAAAAAACTTTGAAATTAACACACTTTGTGCAATCTTCAATTGATTCCTGGAAAATCAGTCAGTGGCACTCCTAGGAATAAGCACCAGGCTATAGAGAGGAAAGTTTGCAATGTGGTTACAATACTAGCCATGGCTTGGGAGACAGGGTTCAAGTCCCAGCTATGCCACAGATTTCCTGGGCAAGTCACTTGGGGAAACTGAGGCAGAGATAGACTCTGTATAAAATGGGAATATAACACTGTCCTGCATCATGGTAGTGTTGTGAAGGTAAATAAATTAAAGCTTATGAGGTGCTTTGTTATTATGTACGTACAGAAAGACAAATGATCTAAGTCCCCAAGGACGTTTGCAGAGTGCGCAGATGGGCTGTCTGACTCAGCAGCGAAAGGGAGCAATGGAGAGCCCCTAGACAGGAGAGCCCCACATGGAGCTATTTTTAATCCTGTTCCCATCTGCTCCTGCTGGTCCCACAGCAGGGTCTACACTAGTCTACAAGCAGGTCACAAGATACTCATCAAGGAGACAAATGTGTAGCAGACAGTGAGTCATCCAAAGCCATTGTGCCTTGTAGTGAGAACTGTGTGCTTCTGTGGAACATTCCTGAGGATCTCAGATCTCTGCATGAACACTAAGCCTCACAACACCTCTGAGAGGGAGGGAGGTATTCAGCAATACCCAGTTTACCCGACTACACAGGTGATAACATATCACACTCCACAGGTGTCAGGTGTCTCAGAAATACTGATGATTTTTCAAAGCTGAAGCATAGAGCCATTAACAGAACATTAACAGAACCCAGGAGTCCCTGCTTCCCGTCCCTAACCAGTCGGAAATACATTTGACGAAAACTGACTCTCCTATTTCTCTGGAGCACTAGGTCTGCTCAGATCAACCAAGTCAGGGGTCCTGAAGCAGTTGCAGAGATAAGAACTGCACAAAGTTTTGTAATTTTTATTGTATTTAACCCCCGAACTTCTGCCAGACTGTGCAGCTGCTTCAGGCAAGCAGGACTTCCAAGGGACAGACCTCTCTGACTCCCCTCCTGGGGAACACAGTGACCCAAAACAGAGAGCTTTTAAAACAGACTCCCTAAGGCAGCAAGCTTACAGTGATGCAGGATACATTTCCATAAAGACAATCTGAAGTCAACAATTTGGATTCAAAGAACCGACAATAATAGAAATGTGGGAATTACATGGGTCCCAGGTGTGCTGGGATGTGATTGCACTAAGCAATTGTAGCTGACTTGCTTCCCCCATGCAGGCTACTGTGCATGATAGTGTAGTGTGATATGTTATCACACAGCCTCACAGTGTGTTAGGGGGGCCCACAGGATTAAGTATTTGTGCTTCAGTTAAATGTTTTATTTGTGATGGTTCCATACTTGTATTTCTAGTTTATATTTCAGTGTTTGCATTCAGATTTGCTGTAATGCTTTGGCTCTTTGTATCTATTTGTATTTGGGATTGTTTTCCTCTGCTATTTGAAATCCCCATGGACACATTCATGATGCTGTTACAATACAGGCTCTGGTTTTCACCATCCAGGAACCCAAACAGTAGGTAAAGGCCAGATCTTTCATTATTCCATTCTCATAACTGGTTCTCTGAGGCAATGAAATGACCACAGGGAAATACAAATGCAAAAGTATAAAACACAACAACAAATATGTACCAAAAGGGAACACAACTAGACATGCTCTGTGCCTACCCTGAGGATGCATTTATCAAGACATTAGCAAGTAGTCCCCTTAAGAGGTGCAAAGGCAAACAATGATTGGTAAAAGAAAACTGGTAAGGAGTATGACTGGTTGGGTGGATGACAGCAGGGAAGCACATATTCTAAACCAGGGGAAGGGAACCTCATGCCCGTGGGCAGGGTTGCCTGGATCCGGCCCCTGAGGCTCAGGGCTCCCCCCCACCAGCACTGGGGAACCCATGCTGGTGCTCCAGTCCCCCTGCCACCCACTATGGGGCTGGAGCACACAAATCTACTAGCATGGACCCCTGTAGGCTCTGGTATTCAAGGGGAATGTGAGGAGTGTCTTTCTCCTTCTCAGTCGGGGGCCATATCAGTGAGGGTTTGGGCGGAGGGGTTCTTCTTACTTGTGTGTGGCCCCTGACTGATTTTTCTGTGGGTCAGCAGCCCCCAAACCAAAAAAGGTTCCCCAGCCCCTGTTCAAAACATACTTAACAGAATAAACTTAAGAAACAACAAATGGTCTGGTAGCACTTTCTAGACTAACAAAACATGTAGATGGTATCATGAGCTTTTGAAGATACTTAACAGAGTTAGTTGAAACTCAGAATTTCCATTCTGCAGGAAACACTAACATTCAAATCAGAATGAAATAAAAATAATCTGTCCACAAAGACGTTTTTTAAAATATCTCATTTAACATCAATTAAAACATTTCACGTCAATAAAAATCAAAGTGTTCTCTTTCTAGTTAGAATTTTTTTAAACTTTCTATACCATCCCTGATAGATGTCTATCTAACCTGCTCTTAAATATCACCAGTGATGGAGATTCCACAACCTCTCTAGGCAACTTATTCCAGTGTTTCACCACCCGGACAGTTAAGACGTTTTTTCTAATGTCCAACCTAAACCTCCCTTGCTGCAATTTAAGCCCATTGCTTCTTGTCCTATCGCCAAAGGCCAAGGAGAACAATTTTTCTCCCCCCTCCTGGTAACACCCTTTTAGATACTTGAAAACTGCTATCGTGTCCCCTCTCAGGGTACATCTAAACTGCAGGGGGTTTCCAGAAAAACTCCACCGCATCCAGGGAACGCGTTTGCTCTTCCGCTTTTTTTTGCGGAAGAGCAAATGTGCTCTTTTGGGGAGCCCTGTATACCTCGTTCTATGAGGAATAAGGGTTCCTCCAAAAGAGGAGGCTTTTCCATCATTTGGCCCCATCTAGACGGAACCAAATGGCGGAAAAGTCTCTTCTGGAAAAGCAATTGGAAAAAGCTACGCAAATTGTGTTCCGAAACCCTCCCACACCACATCACATCATGATGTATTTTGTTTACAATACTGTTTAGAGAAAAGTTACTTAAGGCTGTGTCTATGTAGCAAAAATGTATATTTTAGTAATGGTTATAAAAATATAAGCATAATGATTTGATGTATAATGACTTGCTTATAAGTTCTGTATGCTTCTGTTTCACCCTGTCTCTATTAGACAATGATTGCTGTAAGGTTAGCTTTACAAATTAAAAACATCAGAGGGGTAGCTGAGTTAGTCTGTAACAGGAAAAACTTTAAAAATAACAAATAATCTAGTAGCACCTTAAAGTAGATCTGCTCACTGTCTCTTTTTCTTCCTCCCCTCCATTTTTTTCCACTTCTCCCCACCCCCCCTTCCCTTATTTATTCTTGGATCTGGACTTCCAACACTCCTGTCATCTGAAGAAGTGGGTTGTGCCCAAGAAAGCTCATAATACCATTTACATGGTGCTTTAAGGTGCTACTAACCTATTCATTGTTTTTTAAGTTTTTACAAATTAAGTTGTACCTCCTGTCTGCATTGTAAACTAAGATGTCTCCTCTATGTAATCCTATGTAATCCTTATCTGGAATGCTCTGTAAATGTGGAGATGTGTGAAAGCCATCACAAGTGCCCAGGTGGTCAAGAAGTGGGAACCTTGAAGATAACCAGAAAACATCCATTGTATCTGAGGCTAAATTAAATTAGCAGCATTGATGAACCCAAGAGACAGGCAGAGACCCCCAAAAGAGAGACACAAACAAGAGACAACAATGGGAAGCCTGACAATAACCATCAAAGAACAATGCGGAAAAATCTGAGATTAACACCATTTAAGGATGGATGAGTGTAGCATGACACTGCAATACTCATGGACTCAAATGGGAAGTTACATGTATAAAAAGGGGGAGCCCTTGCCACTAATCTTTGCATTCAGTCCTGCAACGCCAAGCCTCAGAGGAGCCTCAGAGGAACCCTAACTCTTCACTCAGTCAGCTTTGCCTGGTCAGCAAGACGGACCTGAGCCATGACAGACTGGTAACGACACACCATCTGCAGGTCCTGGGTGTGTGGGCTTATCTTTCTGAAGCATATGCTAGCTGCTTTGATACTGTATTCTCAATAAATGTGGCATCTTGCCTTTTCCCCTTAAAAGATCCTGTGTAGCGTAACATCTACACTGCACACTTCCTTTGAGGGATATGTACTCAGGTAGCCTTCCAGCACCGAGTTAAGTAGCAGTGTTCACAGAATTGTAGAATACTAGAACTGGAAGGGACCTCGAGGGGTCATCAAGTTCATTCCCCTGCCCTCATGGCCGCACCAAGCACTGTCTAGATCAGGGGTGGCCAACCCATGGATCGCGAGCCACGTGCGGCTCTTCACCCCTGAAAGTACGGCTCACAAAGCCTCCCCCATGGCTCATGAAGCTGTCCCACATGCCCCTACAATTGGGCCCCAGCCCCCTGTGCTCACCGGGTGCAGGGGAGCCATCCGGTGTGGCCAATGGGAGCCTGATGTGGCCAAAAAGCCTGCCTGCGATTTTTAAAGGGGCAGCGTCTTTTTTTGCTCAACAGCTCTGGCTGGTGCAGAGCTCTTCCTTTTTTTTTTTCCTCAACAATTTTAGAGCGGCTCTTCACATTTTTTCCACCACTGTTTTTGCTCTCTTTGTTTAATGGGTTGGCCACCCCTGGTCTAGATCATCCCTGATAGATGTCTATCCAACTTGCTTTTACATATCTCCTGTGATGGAGATTCCACAACCCCCGTAAGCAATTTATTCCAGTGTTTAACCACCCTGACAGTTAGGAAGTTTTTCCTAATGTCCAACATAAATGTCCTTCCCTTGCTGCAATTTAAACCCATTGCTGCTTGTCCTACATGGTGAGGAATGGCTTAGATGGGTAGAGGACATATGTGCTTGAAAGGTGAGGGTATATCCTTGCTACATGGCTCTCTGCTTGTCCAGGATGTACTTTCTGACACAGTCTGCCCAGCTATTTTTAGCAGTCATATCCCACTGCCTCTCTGCTGCAGTGGGGAAAGGCTCTGGAAGGGGAATGGCAGTGGGAAAAGGCTCTGGCTGAGCATTTCCCCAGCTGCCTTCCCTCTGCCAGATCTTATTCTTGCTGCAGTGAAAGGCTCTGGGACAGGAAGGTGTTGAAATTTTTTCCCTGCTGCCTTCTCTCCCTGCCAGAGCCTTTCACTGACCCATACAACTGCACATCAGAGCTTGAACGCAGCCTACCTTTCACTGCAGCATGTAGCTACGCGTACCTTCCACACCACCCCAAATGGGGTAGAGTGTAGATGTGGTCTAAGACATCTCTTTAGACTTCTGATTTCACAAGTGCGCTTTCTTAAACATGTTGCTTTAAGTTACTGTTTCTGCAGGCCTTGGAGTGACAGCAAAAAAAATTAGTAACAATAAATGTTGGAAGCTTTTCAAAATGATGTGAAACGTCTTTTGAGTAAATCATCACTCGAAGGTCTGATGCCAACTCTGGAGCTGTCAGTGTGAAAATGGATGCAGTGTATGCCTCACTGGGCACCCGGCTCTGCCAGCTCTGCAATGGGATGCAGCAATGGGTGCATGTCCTGGCAGTGTGCGTACCAATGGTACCAGCCACAGAGCTCAAACTAGAATAAGTGTTGGTCTTTACATTTACTCCATCCACCCTTGAGTCAGGATAGAATGGGGGGCAGGCAAGAGACTGCCAGCAGGCCAGATCCAGCCCACCAAGCCACTGGATCCGGCCCACGGCTGCCTCGCTAGGACTCTTAAGCACAGCACAGCACAGCACAGCAGCAGCCGCTTTAAATGTAGCTGCTCGATTCTGGGAGCAAGGACGGAGGCTTTGTGCTCTGCCCCACCCCTCAGCAAAATCTCTCAGCTCCCATTGGCCAGTTCTCAACCAATAGCAGCTTAGATATTTTTGCTGGTGGCAGGGGCTGTCAATGAAGCCTCCCTCCTTCTTCCCCCCGCCACACTCATTCACCCTGCCCAGAGCAGAGTGAAGTGGAGCAGCTTGCGACTGCAGCTTTCAGGTTCCTACAGGGCTGCTGACTGTCAGCTGGCTAGATAAGCGCTTCCCAGCCAGAGCCTGCCCCTGGCACCCCCACTCTCCCCCCCCCCCAACTACCTGCCCTAGGCCACCACTCAAACTCTCTGTACCCCTTTCTCCCAGGTCACAATTCCCTCCCAGACCCTGCACCCCCTCCTACACCCTTCCCACAGGCCAGAATCCTCTCTGGCACCCATACCCCCTCCCTGACCCTGAACCCCATTCCCCTGCCCCAAGCCATCACCCAAACCCTCTGCACCCCCTTCACCCAGGTCACACCTCCCTCCCATATCCTTCACCCCATCTAGAGCCCCTCCCTCAGGTGAGAATACTCTCCTGCACCCATACCCCCTCCTGGACGCTGCACCCTCAAGCCTCTGCCCCAGATCACAACCCCCTCCTTCACCCAAACTCCCTCTCAGACTCCACACCCCCGTCGCCTACCCCAAGCTTCCTTCTGCACCCAACCTCTGTCCCAGACCCCAAACCCCCTTGGTAGAAATGCAGCCCTTGAGCACTTGCCAAAATCCTGGAGTGGCCCCCCATTAAAAATTATTGTCCACCCCCAGGATAGAGGCTGATCTTGTGGACAAGGCTCTAGGCAAGGATTCAGGTGATATGGGTTCAATTTCTGACTCTGCCACAAATTCCCCATGTGACTTTAAGAAAGTCCTTCAATTCCCTGTAAACCAGGGATAACTATATCTCTAATGCCACTTCAGATTATAATTTCTTCAGGGCAGGGGCTGTCTGTAACTATGTGTTCATACAGTACCAGTTCACCTGGGTTTCAAACTTGGTTGAGACCTCTTGGAAATTACTGTAAGACTGCTATTACTATTACTAGCTGTCTAATTTGGATTAGAAGTGTATTCCTGGAGGGGAGATTTTGGGGTCAAAGATGCAAATAAATACAGTCAATTCATAATCTGTTCATTGATTCCATGGTAGAAGAAATAAATGTGTTATATAAACATGTGCAATAGAAATGTATTATATGGACCTGTCACAAATGTGCATGTTTTCCCTTTTTCTATATCACTATCCTCATATGCGTTCATCTATCTATCTCTGTAGATCCAGAACGAGCCATTTTTAGTATCATTTAAGCTAGTGGGATTGCAATGAAAAGCACAGCTGAAAGGTATCAGTCTGTCATTGGGATTTGATGGACTCCATTGGTCATGGCTGACTGCTGTTATATCTCAAAGGGTTACTTCCTGCCTCTCTTCCTTGAAAGCCAGAGGGCAGCAGGAGGGGAGAGGGAGAAAAAGCTCAATTGAGACTTGTAACCCAGAGGCAATAGCTTCCAGGCAAAGCAGAGAAAGCGGGGGAGGGGCAGCAATTGAGCAAACCTATAATCTTTTTAATTCTCTGCCACTTGTTATTTGCCGCTAACTTAATCAAAGCTTAACTTCAAAGAACTCAGCAGCCACGTTAAGTGGGAATATGGCCTCAGTCTTATTTTAAAAGTAGGGCTGCACTAGAGAACTGGAATGGAGCCAAGTACCAGACGCTCATAGACCTTCTTACTCATTCTAGTCTTAATAAGCTTTTAACCCTCATCTTGTGAGCTCTGTGTGCATGTCTACCTGGGAGAGGAATGTCCAGGCACTGGCACTGTATGTGAAAAATAATGTAGAATCAAATGAAATAAAAATATTAAATGAATCAACATGTTCCATAGAATCATTATGGATAGTAATTACATGCTCCAATAATAAGAAATTAGCAGTAGGGATATATTACCGACCACATGACCAGGACAGCGATACTGACATTGAAATGCTGAGGGAGATTAGAGGGGCTACCAAAATAAAGAACTCTATAATAATGGGGGATTTTAATTATCCCCATATTGACTGGATACATGTCATCTCAGGAAGAGAAGCAGAGATAAAATTTCTCAATGGCTTAAATGACTGCTTCTTGGAGCAGCTGATGCAGGAACCCACAAGGGGAGAGGCAATTCTCGATTTAGTCCTGAGTGGAGCGCAGGATCAGGTCAGGAGATAACTGTTACAGGACCGCTTGGGAATAGTGACCATAATATAATAACATTTAACATTCCTGTGGTGGGAAGAACACCTCAGCAGTCCAGCACCCTGGCATTTAATTTCAAAAGGAATTACACAAAAATGAGGAGGTTAGTTAAACAGAAATTAAAAGGCACAATGACTAGAGCCAAATCCCTGCAAGCTTCATGGAAACTTTTTAAAAACACCATAATAGAGGCCAAACTTAAATGTATACCCCAAATTAAAAAACATAGCAAGAGACCTAAAAAAGAGTCACCGTGGCTTAACCACCATGTAAAAGAAGCAGTGAGGGACAAAAAGGCATCTTTTAAGAAGTGGAAGTCCAATCCTAGTGAGATAAATAGAAAGGAACATAAACACTGTCAAATCAAGTGTAAAAATGTAATAAGAAAAGCAAAAAAAGATTTTGAGGAACAGCTAGCCAAAAACTCAAAAAGAAATAATAAAACGTTTTTTAAGTACATTAGAAGCAGGAAGCCTGCTAAAAAACCTGTGGGTCCCCTAGATGATTGAGATATAAAAGGAGCAATCAAGGACGATAAAGCCATTGCGGATAAACTAAATGATTTCTTTGCTTCAGTCTTCACGGCTGAGGACGTTAGGAGATTCCCAAATCTGCACCGTCCTTTGTGGGTGATGAATCTGAGGAACTGTCCCGGATTGAAGTGTCATTAGAGGAGGTTTTGGAACAAATAGAAAAACTTAATGTTAACAGATCTCTGGGACCAGATGGCATTCATCCAAGGGTTCTAAAAGAACTCAAATGGGAAATTGCTGAACTATTATCTGTGGTTTGTAACCTATCCTTTAAATCGGCTTCCGTACCTAATGACTGGAAGGTAGCCAACGTGACACCAATATTTAAAAAGGGCTCTAGAGGCGATCCTGGCAATTACAGACCGGTAAGTCTAACTTCAGTACCGGGCAAATTAGTCGAAACAATAGTAAAGAATAAAATTGTGAGGCATGTAGAAGAACATAATTTGTTGGACAAAAGTCAACATGGTTTCTGTAAAGGAAATCATGTCTTACTAATCTATTAGAGTTCTTTGAAGGGTTAACAAACATGCAGACAAGGGGATCCAGTAGATATAGTATACTTAGACTTTCAGAAAGCCTTTGACAAGGTCCCTCACCAAAGGCTCTTGTGTAAATTACATGGCCATGGGATAAGAGGGAAGGTCTTTTCTTGGATTGAGAACTGGTTAAAAGACAGGAAACAATGGGTAGGAATAAATGGTAAATTTTCAGAATGGAGAGGGTAACTAGTGGTGTCCCCAAGGGTCAGTCCTGGGACCAATCCTTTTCAACTTATTCATAAATGATCTGGAGAAAGGGGTAAGCAGTGAGGTGGTAAAGTTTGCGGATGATACCAAACTGTTTAGGATAGTCAAGACAGAAGCAGACTGTGAGGACTCCAAAAGATCTCACCAAACTGAGTGATTGGGCAACAAAATGGCAAATGAAATTTAATATGGATAAGTGTAAAGTAATGCACATTGGGAAAAATAACCCCAGCTATACGTACAGTATGATGGGAGCTAATTTGGCTATGACAAATCAGGAAAGAGATCTTGGAGTTATCGTGGACAGTTCTCTGAAAACTTCCACACAGTGTGCAGCGGCGGTCAAAAAGGCAAATAGGATGCTAGGAATTATTAAGAAAGAGATAGAAAATAAGACACACAATATCTTACTGCCCCTGTATAAAACTATGGTACGTCCACATCTTGAATACTGTGTACAGATGTGGTCTCCTCACCTCAAAAAGATATTTTGGCCTTGAAAGGGTTCAGAAAGGGCAACTAAAATGATTAGGGGTTTGGAACGGGTCCCATATGAGGAGAGCTTAAGCGACTGGGACTTTTCAGTTTAGAAAAGAGGAGACTGAGGGGGGATATGATAGAGGTATATAAAATCATGAGTGGTGTGGAGAGGGCCGATAAAGAAAAGTTATTTATTAGTTCCCAATATAGAAGAACTAGAGGACACCAAATGAAATTAATGGGTAGCAGGTTTAAAACTAATAAAAGAAAGTTCTTCTTCACACAGTGTGTAGTCAACCTGTGGAACTCCTTGCCAGAGGAGGCTGTGAAGGCTAGGACTATAACAGAGTTTAAAGAGAAGCTAGATAATTTCATGGAGGTTAGGTCCATAAAAGGCTATTAGCCAGGGGATAGAATTGGTGTCCCTGGCCTCTGTTTGTCAGAGGCTAGAGAGGGATGGCAGGAGACAAATCGCTTGATCATTGTCTTCGGTCCACCCTCTCTGGGGCACCTGGTGCTGGCCACTGTCGGCAGACAGGATACTGGGCTAGATGGACCTTTGGTCTGACCCAGTATGGCCGTTCTTATGTTCAGGAAAGAGCGAGGAGAGAGAGTTCAGCATTTCCCCCATAGGTGGGAAAAATAAAATAATGGTGAGGGGAAGGGGAGTAGGGACCATGGGTTTAAACTCCATGCAGCTGGTGATAATCAGAGGCTTAGCTCCCTAAGATGGCCTTTGGGGAGCTGTATTATGGGGAAGGATTCAAACATTTTCTGATATCCCATCTCCTCTCTTCCTTTCTCTACTTCTCATCCCCATCCCTCTCCTTTCCAGGGCTCAGCAGCCTCTGTGGAATGACAG
The DNA here is from genome assembly GCA_019425775.1 of Rafetus swinhoei. Classification (NCBI taxonomy): domain Eukaryota; kingdom Metazoa; phylum Chordata; order Testudines; family Trionychidae; genus Rafetus; species Rafetus swinhoei. The sequence continues at coordinate 9,545,379 of CM033438.1, forward strand.
TCCTGATTATTCATATTATTGCAAATGCCCAAAGGACCAGTGAAGATCAGAACCCTGCAGTGCTAGGTGCTGTACAAACCTATCATCAGAGGCAGTCTCTGCTCTGAAAAAATCCCACTTTTAAAAGGATTAGTAAATAATTAGTAGATGTTTTTTAAGAAATGCCTAATCAATAATTAGACATTGTTACAGAGTCCAACAGATTGACAGGTGGCTTAATCATGACTCATATCTATAATTCTATCAGCGTGTTTATAATGTTCTGTAACACATACTACTCACGTTTGGTAATTGCGTGAAGCATCTATTTATCCTTCCTAAATGAGAGATTAATATCAAGGGTGACCTACTGAGGACTGTTTCAGAGGGGTAGCCATGTTAGTCTGTAACTGGAAAAAATTAAAAAATAACGAATAGTCTTGCAGCACCTTAGAGACTAACTAAAGATCAGTGGTCTCCAACCTTTTTTACACCCAAGATCACTTTTTAAATGTCAGGGCAAGCCAAGATCTACCCCATCCCTTCCCCAAGACCCCACTCCTTCCCTGAGGCCCTGCCCTCTCCATTCTCCTCCTCTCCATCATTTGCTGTCCCCAGCCCTTACTCACTCTCACTGGGTTGAAACAGGAGGTGCTGGCTCTGGGGTGGGAATGAGGGATTTGGGTGTGGGAAGGGGTGAGAGGTGCAAGCTCTCGGAGGGAATTCGGGTGCAGGAGGAGGTGGAGAAGGGGATGCTGGCTCAGGGAGGGGGCTCCAAGCTGGAGAGTGTTGGAGTCAGGTGGAGGGTTGGGGTGCTGAGCAAGCCATAGGCTTGTGGGGATGCAGGAGTTTAGGATGTAGTGTATGAGGGGTTCAGGGCAGGGGGGTTGGGAGTATGATGGGCTTAGGACACAGGTTTATGGTATGTGGATGTTGCAGGAGTGTTATGTGAGGGTCTGGCCAGGGGGAAGGAGCAGCTTGCTGGTGGGGTTTTGGTTAGGGGAGAGGGGGCAAGAGCAGGGTGCTGGTGAGAGTCTGGCCAGGGAGAGGGTCAGGGTTCTGGTGGGGGTCTGGCCAGTGGAGAGGGGGCAGGGTTCTGGTGGGGGTCTGGCCAGGGGCAAGGTGCTGGTGGGGGTCTGGCCAGGGAAGAGGGGGCAGGGCAGCTCGGCTGGTACGTGGGGGTCTCCAGGGACGAAGATCTCTGTGGCAGGATCTGTGAGCAACTCTGGAAGAAGAGCACATGCAGCTCCTTTAAAAAATCCAGCCACTCGGGATCCTGTGCCACCATCTTAATTACCTCCCCCCCATCTTCTCAGAGCATGGGGAAGGAAGGCAAGACAAGAAAGCATGTGTGCTGTTGTGAGGAGAGGAGCAGCATGCGCTTTCTTGTCTTCCCTTTCTTCCCCATGCTGTCTTCCTTCCTGTGGTGGGGAGGGCGAGTGGTGAAGCGCTGTGCCAGATCCAACTTCTCAGGAAGCACAGAGCTTCAGGATTCCCCTCCTCCCCCGCCATGCCACAGGAAGCCAGAGCTAGCTCTATTTTTGATGGAGGCAGGAGGTTGTAGCGCCAGTGTGGGCTCCTTGTTGGGGTGGGGGGAAGCAAGGAGGGGCTAGGAACACCTCCTCACGATCGACTAACTGTGCCCCTGTGATTGACTAGTCGATCACAATCAAATGGCTGGTGACCACGGATGTAGATGGTATCATGAGCTTCTGTGGGCACAACTTACTTCTTCAGGTGATTTAGGACTGTTTCATTCTTTTTTTTAAAACATTAATTTAAATGAGAGGTGGGGTAGCTCCACAAAGGTGGGATTGTGTGAGGCTTCCCTCTACATGAGAGAAGAATGGCCCAGTGAATTAGGTGCTAATTTAGGGCTTGGGAGACCTGACTTCAATTCCTTACTTTACCACAGCTTTCCAAGGTGATGCTTGCCAAATCACTTAGCCTCTTTGCATCTCAGTTATAACAGCTCCTAATTTATTTGACCTTCATCACCATCTTTAATGGACTTCTCACAGCACCCCTGTGAGATGCAACTGTACTATAATCCCGTTGGTGCAGGTGGGGAACTGAGTCACAGGGCGGCTAAATGATTTGCTGAAGATTATTTACACCACAAAAGCCCCTCTGTTCTTTTGATTTACTGTACTAGGGCACAGGTCTCCCCTGTTCTAAACCAGCCCTATAACTCTAATTCATCCTTCCTATTGCCCTACTTAACAGAGATGTGGTGAGGATAAATGCACTTTGACGTTAGGATGATTATGGCCATATAAGTTTCATATACAGAGAGTCTGTTTTAGGTTTAGCTCTAATTTAAATAAAGGAGGGAGGAGAGAAATGTATTCACAAAATTCACAATAGTTTAATGGAATCAAAAACCAAGAGAGTTCTAACACCTTCACAGAACCCCAGACCACAGAGTCCTACACCATGCAAAGGAAGCTTCAGCGTGGAGTCATGGCATTCACAGAAAGCATGGAACCAAGGGTGCAAAAACTGACAAACATACACTTCTCTTGGCCCAGGCTACATCTACACTGCAGGCTTCTTGTGCAAGAAGCTTTTTGCGGAAGAGATCTTCCACAAAAACTTATTGCACAAGAGCGCATCCACACTACAAAAGCGCATCGCAAAAATGATGCGCTTTTGCACAAGAGAGCATCCAGACTCCATGGACGCTCTCTTGAATGAAAGCTCTGATTGCTATTCACAGAATAGCCACCAGAGCACCTGTGCTTTTTTCGATTGGCTCTTTTTGTGCAAAAACCCCCTGTTGCCCATCCACACACACCTTTTGCACAAGAACTCTGGCACAAAAAGGAGTTATTCCTTGTAGAAAGAGGATTACCTATACCGCAAAAACCCCTCTGTTCTTTTGATTTACTGTAAATTTTCTTGCACAAAAATGCGCTTGAGGTGTAGATGCTCTGTGGGTTTTTGCGCAAAAATCCTGTAGTGTAGACGTAACCCCAATGCAGCAGGGTGGCCCTGGGAGAAGCAGGTTGGAAATCAAGCCCATCCTACACTCACCCAACTGTGGCAGCTCTGTCCCACGGCCTGGGCCTGGCTCCCTCCTCCAGTCATTGAGACCTGGCACATGAGGTCACAGCCCCACTCAGACTTGGCTTGGCTGCTGCTCTGCCATGACAGAGGCATGGGCCAAGCTAAGTGGTACTGCAGGCCCATACACCAGGGTTGCAGAGCTGGGGGCGAGAGGGGTTCTTCAGTGATCCATGCCCCTTGGCCGTTCAGTGCACCCACTGAATCAGGAGGCTACATCCCTCCAGCACCAGGTAGTAATTATGTCTGGTTCATGTGGCTACATCATGGCAGCAATAGCTCTGCACCAGAGAAATGCTCCCAGTTCGAGAGACTGGGGAAGGGAACAGGCTTTTACAGGGATGTGCTGAGCCTCCACATGAGAACAGCAGCACTGCTACTAGCAGCAGCATCCCCAGAAAATGGAGCATGCCCAGCTCTCATAGATAGCATGGGATGGGAGGGTGGCACTCAGCATCTTGCAGGGCTCAGCCCTTTCAGTGTGCGATCAATGAGCTCCTCTCTTGTAAATGGAGCCGGGTGGCTGTGGAGAAAGTGCCTACCTGATCCCAGCTGGCTCCATTCCCGCTGCCACTGACCTGTCCAGAAGAAAACGGGCCTCCTCCACTTTCCGGAAGTCAGTGCTGTTCTCCAGCCTGGCTAGCACGTCCATCCTCTTCACCATCATCTCCAGCATGTCGCTCATCTTCCGTAGCACCCCCCTGGACTCCAGCGCGCCCATCACTGCAGGCACACAAAGAGCAAGAGAGAGGCTCGAGCAGGGCTTGGCGGTCAGGGGCACAGTCCTGGGACTGGGAAAGTGCTGGATTGTTAGCACTTGCCTGGGCGGGGAAGTGGGTGAGATGATCACATGAAAGTTGCCTTCCCTACACATGCCTGCCCCTGCATCTCAATCCTGGCTCACAGCGACCCCTGCTATTCCTAGTCTGGGACCCCCCGGCTGTGCCAACAAACCTCAGTCATGACTGCACTCCCCACATCCTGCTCTTCCATACCTAGGCTCTCTGCCAACAGCCCTGCCGGTGTACCCCAGTCCTGGTTCCCTGGCTATTTCAGCCCTGGGTCACATGAGGAATGCACCTCAGCAGTCAGGTATCAGGTCATAGAAGCATAGGGCTGGAAGAGACTCTTACCTGTACTCCTGCTGCTGTTCATGTAGTGAGCACTGACAGGCTATGGGGTTGGAAGCTCTACAGGAAGCCTTATAAACCTGGATTCAAATGTTAATTTGGTCACAAACACAACTGAGTTTGGTGGTTTCAGCCTAGAAGTCGTGTATTCCTGTTGCATAGCCAGGGCACAGCTTGACATAATGGGCCATCATTGCTCACGTGCATCAGGAGATGCTGCTTTCTAGAATAATCAAGCAGACTGATGGAGGGAAGGGATGGAGGGGTCAGGAACTCAGGTCCTGCTTTATTCAGGTGCACTAGTCTCTGTACAGAATCCATCACCCTCTTCCATGTAGCTGGTTGGATATTGACTTGACAAAACCCCACTCAGAGCAGAGACAGGTCCAGCTGGGTCAACCTGGACACAGCATTCCACCATGCGGCCCTTGGCAAACACCAAGAGACTGCTCCCCATGCTTGGCTTGATGCAGTATTGACATCAGTGCCTCCCCTGAAGGAGTTGCTACCTTGCAGAATCAGGTGCACTCTGGGCAGCCAGCTGGAGTCTGAAGGAGAAAACATTTTGTGGCAATGTTAAGGACTGATTTCTCTTGCTCCTACTCCGCTTATTTTGGCAAACAAAAAAAGCCCAAGGGCAGTATTTTCACAGGCATTTACGTGATTTAAGAGCCTAAATGCCATTTTCAAAAGTGACATGCCCAGATTCACAAAGGGATTTAGGCATCCAAAGAAGCATACAGGCTTTTCAGTAGGATTTCCAAAAATGCCTAAGCAGGTTGAGCTGCTAGGCAGCTATCTGCACCTTTAGGCACCTAAATACCATTAAATATCTTGAATTGATGTCCAATTCAAATCTGATGGACTTAGGTTCCTAAGTCACTTTTGAACTTGGAACATAGGGTTCTAAGCCAGTTAGGTGTTTTTGAAAATGTTGCCCCACCCATCCATCCTGCCCAACAGCAACCTGTCCTGGAAGCTCTACAGGAAGCCATACCCTTCCATCTAAAACCAGCCCCATCTGAACATTACCTCAGTGAGCAATGCTGTTACTGTAGAGGGGAGAAATTTTTCCTAACCTCAGCTGAAGTTCAGAGGCTGGGACTATAGCCCTTGTGACTGTGGAGTCTATTCTCATGCACTTTAAAAAATATCACCATGTTATTCCCTCACTAGTATCCTGCAGCAGTGAGTTCCACTGGTCAATTACACTGATTTCTTAGGTATTTCCTTTTTTTCCTTTTATCTGTGTTGACTCCATCAAAAATCATTGCCCACCCCTATTCTAGATCAACCAGGCAAGGGGCTAAAGCACCTTATTTCTATCCTTGTCTTTTCATCTTTTAGGGTACATCTACACAGCAGCGCTATTTTGGAATAATGTCAGTTATTCCAAAATAACATAGTCCACATCTGGACTACAAGCAGTTATTTCAACATAATGTCAAAATAATGTCAAGATGGAGGACTTCTTACTCCGACTCCTGTAACCCTCATTGTACGAGGAGTAAGGGAAGTCGAAGGAAGGGTGCTCTCTCGGACTTCCTGCTGTGTAGACTTTGCCAAAAGCCAAAATAATCTATTTCGACTTCAGCTATGCAATTGATGTAGCTCAAGTGGTGTAGCTTATTTCGGCTTTAGCCCTGCTGTGTAGCCGTGCCCTTAGTGACCTGCAGCCCCTGCTATGGAGCCAGTGGAAGGGGAATAAATTCCTATTTCATCTCACTTCAGTTCACTCTGTGATGGTTAAAAAACCACCCAAACAAAGCTAAGTAGCCCTGCTCAGCTTATCTCCTCTACTCCACACTTGGGTATGTTTTAAAAGGTACCTCACATTTCATTAACAGAGCAGCAGGAGGCTAACAGAGGATGCTGGGCCCATAAAGATACACTGAGCATCATGGATGGATATCTGAGTTATGCACATCGTGTCCATTTGTAAACAGAAACACAAACCTAAGATCTCTGTGGCATCTTGGCTTCAGCATCACTCCAATTTCTCCTCCCCTTGCCCCATCCCTGACTTCTACAAAACTTGCCCCTTGGTGTGTACTGCACATGCCTCTTGTGCTGGTCACATCTCACATGCGCTCATATTACTGACAATAACACAGCAGCGCTGCTGGCCCTGCGGAGCCTGTCTGGGGGAGGAACAGCAATGGCATCCAGCTGCCTATTTGAGGATGAGGAGGGGTGACCAACATGCAGGCCAAGGCCAGGATATACCCTGCAGCAGCTCTCTCTCTTTAACTGCAGGGAGAGGACAAAGCTGACCAATGCTGACTATTGTTCCCATCGAACAACAGACAAATCCCATTCATCGAGGTGGGGACAAAGCCCTGCCTGCCTCTGTGTGTGCAATTTTACAGGGAAATAATAAGCATGTATCTGCATGTCAGGCCTCACTCCGGGGAAGCTGGCACCTTGCCATACTTCCCCATGCTTTCTTCTGACTCAAGCCTCAGCCACAAGACCTGAGCAGCCTGAGGCTAAGGAGAACTCTTCTAGCAGTAAGTGAGCAACAGGCTTATGGGGGCATGATCATACACACTAGGATGGTGCAGGGGCATCATTTGCCATGGAGAAAGGAGGCTGATGCTCCCCCAGAACTTGGTTTGCACCCCCAGATTTTTCATTAATTTATATGCTCCGCTTCTCCCCTTCCACCTGAGTTTTGTAGGACATAATAATATAATCCCGTATAATATTCCCATATATGCTGACATCCCTCCTGGGATGGCACGTCACATGATGGAGACAGATTTGGAAGTCAATGATCAGGACTAAGAAGAGAGCATTTATAAGTTATTTTGCTGAACATAAGCGCCCTTTAGTGAGTCTCGTTGATACAACAGATAATAACCGTGAAAGAGCCATCACAGTCGTCAGACTGCAGGCAGTAATCTGTACTGTATGAAGCCTCTACAGATCCACTTGATAAAATGTTTGCTCCCAAACAGCCTAGTGAGTACATGACACTGTACAAAGTCCTTAAGGGGGATTTACAAGATAACCATTACCAGCCATTGTAAAGCTGTTACTGAGTCCCAATGCTCACTCCAAGACATGTCACGTGCCTTTGACTGAGGTTTTGTGCATTTATACACCATTGTATTATAGCGGTTTTTTAAATCGGACTCAGAAAAGCAAAAAAGTACTTCAGAAAAATAATTCCTATCTTCTGTGGGTTTGACCCAGATGCCTCACCCTGATTGCTCAATGCATTAACTGTGTGAGGATGCAGCTGTACCTCTTCTGTTGAAATCAGTGGGTGTGACAAGTCTCAGGCATCTTGCAGCTCTGAAAATGTACCCACAGGGCTACATTTGCAAACAGCAGAACCTGTCGCACCTGCAAAACATCTGCATGTGCAAAAACATGACTGCATGGGGATGCACAAAAGACATTTTGAGGGAGAAAAATGGATTACCAGACTAGAAAAAAGGCACAAATTTAACCACTGGGATAGTTTCCAAGGGCTGGCTCCTTCACTGGCAATTTTAAAATAAAGATTGGATGGTTTGGGTCTAGTTCAAACAGGAATGAATTCATGGAACTCCTCTGGTCTGTACTCAGACCAGTACATGATCACAGAGCTCCTTTCTGGCCTTGGAATCTGTGAACTGCAAATTCAGTGTGGCAGGGATTCATGTGTTGTCTGCATGTTTATGCTACATTCGTGTGCAGTTGCATTGCATGCTTATTTTCACAAGGGCTAGCCTGTGCTGAAGCTTTGGATTTGTTACAAACCACATATTCTAAACCACCTAAAGAACTGCCTAGAGCCAAAATTCATAGCATTAATTCAATGCCCAGATACCACGTAGGGTACGTCTAAACTACATCCCTCTTTCAAAAGAGGGATGTAAATTAGACATATCAAAATTGTAAATGAAGCCGGGATTTGAATTTCCTGTGCTCCATTTGCATAATCACATTACGGCATTTTTTCCAAAATCACTATTTCAAAAGTGAAACCGTGGTCTAGACGTGGGTTTTTTTTAAAAGAAAAGCCTTTTTTGAAAGATCCTGTACTCCTTAAAATATGATTGCTTCATACCTGCAAAGGCCCAAGGTCACAGGCACAAATCACAATGGAGAGGAGGACACAGGCAGAAAGGAGAAAAGTTGCTCTTCTTTACCATATTAAGCATTTGGGAGAAGCTCTGTTTCATGGCAGTGCTGGTGAGGTCAGGAATTTAGAACACAGTGAGCTAGTTCAGAGTGGGAGATAATGGTAAATGTAGACATAACAGCAGCCAGAGGAGATGAAGATGGATTGCAGCCACCACACTTTTATGTGTGTCTGGGGTGGGGGGGTGTAAAACCTCAGCTGAGAGGGATTTGTCAGAGGGGAATACTGCTTGAAAATGCAATAGCTCATCAGTCCAGATGATTCACAGCTGCTGCCACTCCGGCTGCCACTCAGCACTGGGCTGTCCCCTTGTTTTATGACTAGATTGCATTTGTTTAATGAGAGGGGTCCAATTAGCATTGCAGTTCATCTGAAATTGAAATGGTAACTTACAAGGCTTAGGCAGAGCAGCAGAGCTGTCCCCCTACAAAGACAAAGAGTCTGTCTGTCAGCAGCAGAGGCAAAGGGCCCAGAATGCCTGTTTAAAGCCCTTAACCAAGGAGGTAAAGTTGGGGCAGGTGGATGAGAGGGGTAGTTTTAAGCACATTAAAGGAAATGGCTGTAATGCAACCTCTTTCCCAAAGGAAGAACAAACCCAGCTGGCTCCTTTGCTCTGCCTGATGGGTGACTTAGGAAAGCTACACAAGACGTCAGCTCTGGTAGAGGAGAGGACAGGCGGGGAAGGGAAATGCCCGTAGATAAGTACCTATATCTTCACACTCTGGAGATCTGACCACTGCTGCACGTATTTGCTTATTACATTTGTAAACTTTCTGTCAAGTAACACCTGCAGCAGCCAGGGCCGGATTGAATAGCTAGGGGGGGCCTTTTCATCCATCCCACACAGAACTGGCTGAAGCCCCCACCCAGTAACCTGGGAAATTCACACACTCCCCTGGGCACCTCTCAGGGTATGTCTACACTAGCCACCCTAGTTCGAACTAGGGTGGCTAATGTAGTCATTCGAACTTGCAAATGAAGCCCGGGATTGAAATATCCCGGGCTTTATTTGCATGTTCCTGGGCACCGCCATTTTCAAATGCCCAGTAGTTCGAACTCCCTGCCCGCAGCTACATGCGGCACGGACTAGGTAGTTCGAATTAAAGCTCCTAATTCGAACTACCATTACTACTCCTGCAATGAGGAGTAACAGTAGTTCGAATTAGGAGCTTTAATTCGAACTACCTAGTCCGTGCCGCATGTAGCTGCGGGCAGGGAGTTCGAACTACTGGGCATTTGAAAATGGCGGTGCCCAGGAACATGCAAATAAAGCCCGGGATATTTCAATCCCGGGCTTCATTTGCAAGTTCGAATGACTACATTAGCCACCCTAGTTCGAACTAGGGGTGGCTAGTGTAGACATACCCTGAGAGACAATGCTTCCCCACTCACAGCATAGCATCTGAGAAACTTTTAACGAAAGAGGGAGAGAAGTAGTGTGGCATTTGGGAAAACACCACAAACAGGGTTCATAACCAACCCACGAATAAACATCCCAGCTGAGCTAGGCTGCGCAATGTCCTTTGCCTCTCAGGCTCACAAGTCCAGCAATGTAAGTGTCCCATTCACATGCCCAACCCTTCTCTGCACCCCACTCACAGTCACTGCCCTTGGTAAGGGCAGATCAGAGTTCACCTCCCACCCTGAGTGGGGGAAGGAGGCATCTCACCCACTCCGCTAGCCACTCACCACTGCTCCCGCCAGCCTCCTGCTGCTGCTTCTGCCAACCGTCTAGCAGCTACCCTGCTGGCCACAGCTCCCACTTGCTCCTGCCAGCCACCTACCCCGCCAGCCGCTGCTCCCACTTGCTCCTGCCAGCTTCTGCTCCCGCCAGCCAGCCACCCCACTAGCCGCTACTCCCACTTGCTTCTGCCAGCTGCTGCTCCCACCAGCCAGCCACCCCACTAGCTACCTGCCGCTGCTCCCACCAGCTGCCTGCCAGCCACCCACCTGCCTGCCAGCTGCTGCTTCTGGCCTCATGTTGGATTTAGCTCTGGGCCAAACCTAGTGATTTCAGGTCTCTGTGATTTCAGGTCTCTGTGATTTAAGCTTCTTAGTGATTTCAGCTCTTGGCCTGCAGCACAGCACACTCCAACCCAAAGATTCCAGCATCCACTGAAATAATTTTAAAATTATAACGAGACTCCTTATGGAATCTGTTTTAGTTCTATCATTAGAACAAGTGGAGCGGGGAGAGAAACAGGTTGAACCAGTCTTACAGCTCATGTCTGGAGGGCATGTAGCCTGCTGGTTCAGAGCTCTGCCCTTCCCCCCCAGTTGACTTCACAGAGTCTGGAAGAGAAAGCCCTGTCGATCCGAGATTCTTTACAGTGACAGTGTCTCTGCTGCAAGCATTGGTGGTCATATTTTACAATTCCTGCATTTAGGGTTAACACGGTTTGTGACCCCACAACAGCCAAATTGGTTAAAATAAGCAAAATACCATTCTAAATCAAATATCTATCAGGCCTAAGCAACTAAGTGAACTGTATTTACATAACAACAGTTGAATACTTTGCAGGGCTAAGCTACTGTGAGCGAGCATAACCACACCCAGGATTCCTTTCCCATTCCAGCTGGCTGCAGTGGAAGCATTGATCCAGACCCTGCTTACATATTTATTGATGGGGGGTGTCTACATCCCTAACCCATCACCAGGAAGCCTTGGGAACATTAAAGATTTTCTCTCTTCATTCCTCCCCCTCCTCTGAAGCATGTCAGAATTTGGCCTGTTTTGCAGATAGGGTAACTGAGGCATGGAGACATTATGGGACTGGGTTTTCCAATGAGTTGCGCTAAGACTTAGGCAGCAAAATATGAGGCCAGGTTTCCCACTGTGCTCAGCATGGTTGGGTGCACACTGGTGCTGAGCTCCTTAGAGAATCTGTCTTCATGGGGCTCACCCAAAGCTCATGCTACATCCATGTTGTTTAGGTGATAAATTCCTCAGGACAAGGGGCTGAGTCTCCCTTTCTTTTATACAACACCTTGCCTGCTGCTATAAACCACACAAGAAAAGCACCTGATTTGCTCCCCACCCACCTTTTCCACCATCAGGGACCCAGCTGCCCTTCCCAACAAGGGGAGGTCATTTCTGCAAGTGCAGCTCCCAGCAGCCTGGCTTTTTCAGGAGAGATGTTGAGAGTTTAATCCACTAGGATTGAAACATAACTTCTGAAAACTCCACCAGCTTGAGCAAGGGCTTCTGGGAATGGCATTGGCACGAGTGGCAGATTAAAGAGGGCAAGTAGGCAGCAGGCATTTCATCTCCAATTGCAAGATGCTGGCGAGACTGCAGGGCCGGGGCAGCCACTGTTTGCAGATGCCTTCTCTGTGTGTGGATTAGAACTGTATACGCCAAAACCTGGATGAGTTCCCAGGTCCTGGGCAGTGAGAATAACACCCGCTGGCAGGCAGAATATTTGATGAGAATGCCTCTGAAAATCAAATCAACTTGCAGCCAAGTTTTAGGCTCTTCTTTCTCCCCATACACTTAATTTCATTGGGCTCTGCAGTCTATCAGAATCTTCCTGTAAGCAACAGCTGCTTAGTGTGGTTGGATATAAGTGAGTTCCAGATCATCCCCTTTGAACAGAGCGTGGGCTGGCTCTTTGGGCAGGATGGCGTAGGACAGCTCACTACACGCTTCCTACCTCTACCTGGATGGGCAGGGAGGCTTTGCTTTATCCAGGAAAGGAACAAGGGTGCTTTCCATTTCTATGCTACCGCTTGCCTGAATCGAGCCCTGGGCTACCAATTCCAGCAGGAAGAAGTAAATCTATATTTTTTATTATTATTATTACTATAGTGCTTAGAGCCCCCAGCCCCACTGTGCAAACCAAACAGCAGCCTGTTCCCATGGAGAGTGCTTCCACTCTAAATAGGAAAAGTTATTATCTCCAATATACAGACAAGAAACTGACGACCAGAGCAATGAAGTGACTTGCCCACGGTCACATAAGAAGTTTGTGGCAGAGTAGAGGACTGAATCCATGCCTTCTAAGACTTGTCTAGTGTCAGAGCTACCACCTCATTCTCCCTTGAGCTACAGTGCTGATTTAATATATTCATCAAGTGTGATTATACAGATCCATGTTTTTCACATTTTTGAGAGATTTCAAGGCCCCTTTTGGGAGACCCCTCTGTCAGGTTACAGCTACACTACGCGCTTTGCCGGAAGAGGCAATGCAAATTAAGCGAGGATTAACATTTTCTCACACTTCATTTGCATAATCTCTTCCAGTCCGTTTTTGCACAAGAGGTTTTTGCACAAAAACAAGCAGTGTGGACATTTCCCTTTTGTGCAAAAACTCCTCCCAGGGAGAGGCATAAGGATCTTGCGCAAAAAGGGGTTTTTGTGCAAATAGGAAACGTCCACACTGCTTGTTTTTGCGCAAAAACCTCTTGCTAATCTGTGCTTCATTTGCATCGCTTCTTCCAGCAAAGTGTAGTGTAGCTAAAGCCTCAGAAAGCGAGGGGAGATTTGCTCCTTTTAAAAAGAAAAAAGGGATGAAAAATGAGATATTAAAAACAAATTCCCTTCCCTGGATAGTTGTATCATGCAGCACTTTCCCAACCAAAAAGTGAAGGGTTGAGGGACACATCCCCCCTGTGTCTCTAACTGGCAAAATTTGAACCTCCCCCTTTGCTGAGGGCTCTCTGGTTCTTTTGGTTTTGTATCAGCAGCTTAAGAAAGAGAACAAGAAATATTGGACATTTCTTGGCAGTGGTTATTATGGCTCTTGAAAAGTGTGTCTCATTAAAAAAAGAGGGGGAAAAACTGCTGAATCCGCTTTCTTGAAATGCAAGAGCCAGGACTAATTTGCCCTACACCTAACACACAATTCTGGCCACCTGCAGAACTGATGCTCAGCTGGGCTGACAAGGGAAGAGCAAATCAAGTAACACAAATGGCATTTCTGCAAAGCAACTGGAGCAGGCAGAACTCATTTACCAGCCAGGAATGTATCTCATAAAGGTACCTCTGCACTGCTGCTGGGTGCCTGCTTCCTAGCTCGGGGAGACAGACATGTGCTACCTCTGCTCCAGTGAGGGTGCTAAAATAGCCGTGAAGCTGTAGCAGCAGAGACAGTGGCACAGATTAGTGGCCCAATTACATACCCAGCAGGTTTGGCAAGACCATTCACAGGTGGCTAAAAAGAGCTGCTGCCCAGGCTGGCCTGGCCATGTTGCTACATTTAGCACGCTAGCTCAAGCAGAACTAGCATGTCTGTGTACTAGTGCTGGAGTTCATTGTAGGCACCCAAAGGGACCTCAGGCAAATGTTTGGCATCTCTTTATGCAGGGATCCAATGTGGAGTCACCCACAAGCCCTATGCAAAGGGCAGTGGAGAGTTGTGCACCCCAGACTCAGAGCAGGGAACAAACTGTGACTCATACACTATTGTGTTGCAGTTTGGTACCTGGTTTCCTCTTTGGTTTGTGGAGGGAAGTGAGCTGCATGAGATCTTTCGTGGTGGTGGGTAAGGGAGGGAGTCGATACTTTGCTTCCTCCACTTCAATCTCGAGTCCCCACAGAGAGGCTGCTCACGCCTACACTCTGTGACCCATGATGCTGGCAGAGCACACAGGGCAGCTTTAGAAGCTCTCCCACAAAGGCACATACCACAGCTCACAGGTTAGCTAATGGTGTTGTACTGATTTCCCCAAAAGATAACCTGCAATTTTCCTGCATTTTCTTTCTCACCATCACACTGAGCTATAGCATCACATCTGACAGAAACAGGAGGAACAGCCTAGTGATTAGAGAAGGTCACACACATCAGTGCAACAATGTGCATTGTGAAATTAGCTGCTTTTGCAGTTAGGGTGAAATTCATCCCTCAGGAGAAGAGCAAGCGCAAGGTCTATGCACCACCAGAATAGGTGCAAAATGAACCTATTTTATATAGCCTTTGTGCTGGCCCTCTACAATGGGGTGAATTGTATTCACTCTCACTGAATACACTTTCGATGCCCATTCTCAGCCTCCTGGTGGGTGAACAATTCACTTTGAATAGTGGGTCACAACTACTTGTGCAGCGATTGATCATCAATGTTTTACACAATCAAATAGCAATTGAAGAATAACAAATACACTGCACACATGGATTAAAAATCATGTGTTCTGTAATGCAGATATTTTTTCCAGTGGTGAAAGTCATTGTGCATGGTGAAAATTCATCAGTAATTACTGAATCTTCATGGATACCAACTAACATAAATCCAAACACAACTGTTAGCTGATCAGGTTTTGGGGGGTTGTTACTAATCAAACAGCTCCACTAAATACCAAGGGGAAAGCTCCTAACTAGCCTTGATAATCTCAATCTTAATCTTAATATATATTTTAGAAATGTGCATCTGTGTCTTCTCTGTCCATGATTCCATTTGTTCAAGAACTCCTTCTAAACAGTAAGAGCTAGGACCACCAAATTTGGTAGGCAGCTTCCTCTTATGACTTAAAGCAAGGTCAAGGTTTGGTATTACCAGGATAATGGGATGTGCCTGGAATTTGATTGTTTCTCATAAAATGGAAAAGGAGGGGTCAAGTAGGAGAGAGTTATTCTGCAGAATGACCACAGAGGGGCAGCAAGGGCCAGAGATGCGGACCTGGACAGCTATAACCCCATTAGGCCAGCAGGTAGCAGCGGTGGAGAAAGGGACAGCTATCTACCATACATTTAAAATTATTTATCTGTTTGTGCATCTGTCCTCCAACAGGGGGACATGCACCCCTTCCCCAGCTGTGCCTGCTGCAGCTGCAACTGCCATGAACAGCTGCTTCTCATCTGGCCCCAAGCTGCTGCAGTGAGAGAGGACTGGAGTGGTCTTTGCTCTAGGGCAGCCTGCATACTGAACCACTCTTCCTCAGCCCCACCCCAGAACAATTATTTAAATGAAGACAAACAAAACTTATTTGAGTTAAGGACCCGAGCAATACCAGGTAAATCTTCTAGTCAACTATAATGGCAAAGAAAGCACACATAGAACTATGCAAAGGATTAATTAAGTCTGACCGTTTTTGATAGTTCCCCCAAGTGGCAGACATTCTTTAAAGTCAATCACTGAACTAACAGAGTTTTTCATAACAGTGCTATGAAATAATGATTGCAATCAGTCACATTTTACTGTATCTCATGAGACATGCTAATTATCACAATGGAGGGAGGGGAACAGGGTACAGCACTTCAGGGGGGTGTATACCAAGTAATTGGATGGAACCAGGAAAAAGCAAACATGTGCTCAATACTGGAACATAAAATAGTTTCCCTAGGAAAGTGATGGCATCTCAACAGAGTTGTTGGAATGTGAACTGCCCAGATCACTGGATAATAAATCAAAGAGAACAATCTTGTGGTGGAAATGTGCTAGTGCTGAAATGGCCTCTCTGGCTATATCTACACTACCAGGTTATTTCAAAATAAGTTATTTTGAAATAATCATTCTCAAAATAGCTATTTCAAAATAAGCTTATTCCTCTTCAGAAGCAGGAGTTATTATTTCCAAATAACAAGTCCATTATTTTGAAACTAGCCAATTAGCCCGTCATAAGACGGGATTTTCAGGTCTCTCCTCCACGTCGGTCTTCTCTCCTGAGTCTCCGGTCTCTTGTTCCGTCTCTCTCTCTCTCTCCTCCTCCTACTTCCTACCCCCCCCCCTCTCTCAGCTCTCCTCCGCCTCCTGCCTCTCTCTCTGTCTCTCTCTTTCACTTCTCCTCCCCCTCCTGCCTCTCACTCGGGGGACCGCGGAGCCCATATGGCCGTTTGGGCTCCGCACTCCTCGTGCTGCATGGGGGGCGCGGAGCCCAAACAGTCGCTTGCACCGCTTGCTCCCACGCGGCAGCCTGGCTGAGCAGAGCAGAAGTCAGCCGAGTGCCACGGCGGGAGGCGAAGGGGGGCCGGGCGATGATGTTCACGGCCAGGGGGCGAGGCCTGGAGCCGCTGTCATGCCGCACGTCACCGCCCCGCCCCCCTTCGCCTCCCACCGTGGCACTCTGCTGACTTCTGCGCCGCTCAGCTGGGCCGCGGGGGAGCAAGCGGCGCAAGCGGCCGTTTGGGCCCCGCACTCCCCATGCAGCACGGGCCACCCAGAGGGAACAGCCAGCATTTCAGGCAACAGCACCCCCCAGAGGGAACAGCCAGCATTTCGGCGATACAGACTCTCAGACACTGGGCTACTATATATATGACTAGCCAATAAGCCCGTCATAAGACAGGATTTTCAGGTCTCTCCTCCATGTCAGTCTTCTCTCCTGAGCCTCCGGTCTCTCGCTCCGTCCGTCTCTCTCTCACTCCTCCTCCTACTGCCTCCCCCCCTCTCTCTCAGCTCTCCTCTGCCTCCTGCCTCTCTCTCCGTCTCTCTCTTTCTCTTCTCCTCCCCCTCCTGCCTCTCACTCGGGGGAGCGTGGAGCCCAAACAGCTGTTTGGGCTCCGCACTCCCCGTGCTGCATGGGGAGCACAGAGCCCAAACGGTCGCTTGCGCCACTTGCTCCCACGCGGCGGCCTGGCTGAGCAGCGCAGAAGTCGGCTAAGCGCCACGGCGGGAGGTGAAGGGGGGCAGGGCGGTGACGTTCATGGCCAGGGGGTGGGGCCTGGATCCGCTGTCACGCTGCACGTCACCGCCCCGCCCTTTGCCTCCCGCCGTGGCACTCGGCTGAATTCTGCGCCACTCAGCCGGGCCGCCGCGGGGGAGCAAGCGGTGCAAGCGGCCGTTTGGGCCCCGCACTCCCCATGCAGCATAGGCCGCCCAGAGGGAACAGCCAGCATTTCGGCGTTACAGACTCACAGACACTGGGCTACTATATATATGATAACAGGTTTGGTAGTGTGGACGCTCACCTTGTTATTTCAAAATAAGGGAAGTTATTTGGAAATAGCTCCCCAGTGTAGACATGTCCTAAGACATACACCCACCCCTTTGTAGATGTCCCAGTGTAATGGATAGGAGGAGTGCTGACCAGCACCTGGTGACTAAGGAGTTAATCTCAGGTAGCTAGCAAAGCTGTTGGCCAGGGGGCCGGGAGAACCAATCGAGGTAGAGAGTTGAATTGGATATAGGTTCCCTGCCAGCTTTCTTTGTCAGGGAGAGATAAACTAGGAGTTGAGAGACACAGAATGATTTAAACCCAGGCAGGACTACTATGTCTTCCAGGTATTCAGGGCATGGGAGTGGACTGAAAAAGAGAAAATTAGAAGTTAAGTAAAAGGGAAAAGCAAATCCAGTCATGTTCAGGTAATTTTTCTTTATTTTGTGGTTTGGTTTGAACTGCTCTGTGTGATTCTATGCCTCCTCTCCCCATTTACTACCTTGCATTGTGTCGTTTATCTTTAGTTTTGTAATAAAAATCACTTTTTTTAAAGTGTCTGTTGGTATCTGCATGCCTCTGACTGAGGGATCAGCTACTAGAAACTGCAGCTTGTTTTTCCCTTTTCTTTTTTCAAGCTCTTTGGGGGGCAAAAGAGCTTCAGGTACCCCTTGGGGTGATTTCAAGTATTCACCCCTGGTTTTTAAGGATAGAAAAGCACTTGATGGTGGCAGCAATTCCCCAAAATCTGTGTATTGTGATTCTGGGGGAAAATTTTTTGTAACCTGTGCCTATAGGGGCAAGGTTTGTAAGTTCTCTTGTGGGTCCTCACCTTCTGCACATGGAGTGCCAGAGTGGGGAACAGCCACGACACCCAGTAAGGCCTTCTCATGTCCCATTTAAACCTCTGAAAAGGAGGTAAAGTAGGACACTGCTGGCTCTCTGCACAAGGGTGAATTTCACCCCCTGTGTACAGTACAAGCACAGACATGGCAGAGAAGTGACCAGCCCTTTGTGCTCCTTGGACTGCTCTGAAAAAGGTGGGGAGATATATGTAACACCTAGAAACACAAAAACAGGGTAAGGGCAGCATGGCTGAGAGCACAGAGAAGCAGAGAGTCGCTGAGAAGATTGGGTAGAAGACAGAATGACAATGCCTACAGCACACTGATGAGGAGACTGGGTGGTTTGCTAAAGCCAGAAGTGATTGATTAACTGAGCAGCATGAGTCTCTCTCTGGCCCCCCAGTCCCAATTGCATTGTGGGCTGCTGCACTCACTTCTGTTGTAGAACAGTGGAAGAAGAGGGGTTCCAAGGTCAGACACCCTTCGGTGTGTGTAACCGGTGCTAATGCAGAGTGATTCTTTCAAAGTTCCATATTAGTTAAGCTGGGTTTTCCAAAGAGCCTAAAGGAGTCCAAATCCCACTGGAAAATTCAGTGTTACTTGGTCACATAACACCCTCCAGCATCTTTGAAAATCCCAGCCTTGGCTTTTTTAATTGCTTTGCCAATGAGTCACTGGTACCAGAATACTGCTTGAATCCTCAGAGCTTACTGTCCCCACAGTAACCAGCCACAGCAGGGCCAGTCTCCTCACTCTGCATGGTGGCTAGCCAAGTGTAGGCTGATCAGCATTCAGCACCATGGCCGGGGAAGGCATGGAGCAGGTGCCTGTGAGCGAAGGGAGATAGTAATAAGGAAGTTGATGTTTCCTAATTACATTATGGACTTTTGTCTAATCGCTGCCCTGCTCCTTCCTCCTGGTGGATCTCTCAGTGCTGCCAGGCACCATGGCAGCAGACGTACAGCAGGGCCACAGCATTTGATCTGAAATTTGCCTTTGACCCCAAAGGTGTGGTCAGTGTTGGGGTGCCAGGGAAGGGACCTTTGCAACCCCCATAACTGGCACAGAGGAAGGGAAACTGCTTGTCTGATCACTTCTCATCAGGCTCAGTCAGTGATTAAGCTACTTCCTTCCCTTCTTATTCTCCCCGCCATCAAGTCACCCTTGGGTTTTCTGGCCTGCTACTAGGCACTCATATTGATCAGTCAGACAGGTACAGGCACCTCCCACACAGTATCAGTAGGCTTTTCAGTTCCTGGTTGGGGCGAGGGGCACATCATCTTCCGGGCAGCCCCCAGCTCCACCCCTTCCACCTGAGACCCGGGGGCATGGAGCCAGACCCCCCCCACACCCAGGGACCTGGCAATTCTGCCTACCCCCCTGCCCTCACACAAAGTTACATGACTAGGGCATGTTTTCTTTTTGGCCTTGAACCCTCCCCAGATAAATGAAGAGGTGTGGGTCTGCAGCCATGTGGATGAGGCAGCCCATGGAGTCTGGTTAGAAGAAGCCTTGTTGACAATTCAATATGTGAAAATCCATTTTGCCAACACCGGCTGCTCAGAGCTGAGGCGCTGCTGAGAGGGAATTGAGCAGCGAGTGGTACCTACTCCCCTTATCTTCCCAGCACAACTCAAAGGCACTAAACATCCTGTGACATTTCAAACATGATTACACAATACTTCTCCATCCTGCAGAACATGGCTGACTGGTTGTTGACTCTCTTACAGACATAAGTCATAGCCAGTCTAGCTGTCCGGTAACAGCTGAACGCTCTAGTACAAGGAGGGAATTTCTTCCGAGACACTGAGACATTACTTATGTCTGCTGAAAATACCAACCACATTAATTCCAGTCCAAAATATTGTCTGGGTTTCTTTTCCTTAAAGGGCACCACCATTCTATATTTACCCACACATGTAGGATTTGCTAACAAGAGGAGGCATGCTCAGGGGGGAAGGGCGTTACAACAGTGAATACAAATCACATTGAAATAACACAGGTGAGCTGACCACAAGAGAGGGGCAGCAGCAGGGCTGTGAGGTGTGAGGGGAAGCCCAGAGCCGGAGAACTGCAGGTCAGGAGTAAATGCTCTAGCATTGCTCCCAATCCCCCTATCCCATACACACTGGTTTTACCTAGAAATATATGATTCAGGCTCTAGGCTTGTCAGTGCCCATCACTTCGGCTGAGATACGGACCCTTTGGACCCTTCAGGCCCTAACTCTGACAGAGGGGCAAGGCAGGTCAGCGTGGAAGGAGAACACTCAGCAGGCTCTCCAGCTGCTGTTCACCAACTGGCTGTTCTCTCCCCTGCCAACTCCCATCTCAGACCCAACCTCCCTACAGACATGTGGGCGAGGCTATCCACAAAGTGGGGGGGGAGGGAACAGAGACGGGGGGGGCACCCTGAGTGTGTGAGGGGAGGGATGTGGGGAGATGCCATTCCCAGAGTGGACAGAGATGGATGACACCTTGCCCCAGTGCTGACTGGCAAAATCTCCACAGGGGAGAGCCATGGAGCCGGCGGTGACAGACCTCCCAAAGCAAAGTCTCTGACTGAACATCAGTTTGACGAGCAGTCAGAGAAATCCATCCTGCCTGAGTGCTGCATGCCATTGCCGCCCCAGCAAAGTGCTGTGTTTAAAGGGAAATAGAGAACACCCCTGACAGTAGCAGGCTCAACACAGAGACAACAGGAGCCTCACTCCTTAATCTCCACCATGGGAACTCCCATCACTCACCCTTGACTGCTAGTCTCTGATCCTGCCGCTGCAGAGATGTGCTGCTTGCTGGGCCCATGGCAGCACAGGCCTCTGCTGTGTCAGAGATACCAATAACAGGCCCCAAATCCTCGGTCTCTAGCACAATCATTCCTGTCACAGCGAATGGCTGCAATGGGCTGTCGGCAGCTCTTGCGAGATTGGCAGGCTCCCCACCCTGCTGCAAAGCCCAGCCTTCATCTGTCTGGGACGCCGCTCCATTGGCAGGGTCGGGTAGCAAGAGCAAGGCTTTGCTGGGGCAGCCCCTGGCTGATCCTCAGGCTATGTCTACACTACGATGGTTTTTCGGAAAAAGGTTAGCCACTGAACATCAGTTTGACGAACAACAGTTTGACGAGCAGTCAGAGAAATCCATCTTACAGGTGGGGAAATGAGGCACACAGAGACAGTGACTTGATCAAGGTCACACAAGAAGTTTAGGCAGAGCATAGACTTGAACCCAGGTCTTGGGCTGGTGCCCTAACCATTAGATCAGTGTTTCTTAAACTATGTTCTGCGGAACACTGGTGTTCTGTGAACAACTCGCAGGTGTGCCGCGACCTCTTCTTTGTTTTTGTCTTTTTTTTGTCTGACAATTTTTTTTTTAAAGAAAATTTTCATAGGTGTTCCGCATAAAAAAATATTATTGTTTGGTGTTCCGTGGTCTCAAAACATTTAAGAAACACTGCATTAAACCATCTTTCCTCTCATGGAGAGCCAGTGCTTCAAACAGACCCTGCCAATGTACATTAGAGGTAGCTGAGCCCTCACCCACCATTCCCCGGTTTTCGCCATCTCTGCTTTGCTTGGAGTGTCTTGCTCTCAGATATTACTTGGTGCTTTCCCACTAGTATTGGCCCTTCTTTGTGTATTTTCTGCATTGGTTTTGACTTGAACAGATTAGAAAGACCAAAAAGTCACCTAGCCAAAGGCTCTGGCCACCCTGCTGGATAATCCATTGAAACCGCTGCCCATAAACAGCTGCAGCAAGCCCTGGGCCATTCCTATTCGCTCCCTAACCCCAGCCACAGTCACAGCACCTGGCAGCGAGAACACAATAGACAAAACCTCCCCTCTCAGCTCTCCAGTGCCTCCCCTACAGGAGAGCTTTGCAGTGGCCCCTCAGGGAGCCGCCTGGGCTGAAGGAGTGATTCAGTCCCAATGCTGAGAGCACAACAACTTTTGCTTTCATAAGGACTCCTATTTGGATGCTGCCTCTTACTGACCACAGCTACGGCAGAATGGGGAGAGATTGGACCATTCAAGGGGGTATGTCCTGGGCCACATAGGGTTTTGTAGGTCAAACACCAACACCTGAAGCTCTACTCAGGAACCCGCACAAGCCCAGGCAGGTCATGGAGTATTGCTACATGCTACATACTAGCCACTAGCCAGCTGCTGTGCTAGCCTGTGTCTCCAAATGGACATCAAATGTAGCCCAACACAGGGTGCATCACACTATCCTGATCTGGACAACACAGAGGCCTGTGTTACCGTAGTGAAGTCTGCACAAGCAGACACAACCTCCAGGCTAGACCCAGATGGGCACAGGCAGGCTGGCTCACCACTGGAACTAACTGGAAGCTAACAAGACTCAAAGGCTATGTTTATACTACAAGATTTTTGCACCAAAAAAGCTGTTTTGGCCCCCAAAACAGCGGAGTGTCCACACCTCAAGCGCGTTTTTGCACACACAAAAATACAGTAAATTGACAGAACAGAGGGCTTTGGTGGTAGAGTTATTCCTCTCCCCACGAGGAATAACTCCTTTTTACACTACAGCTCTTGCGCAAAAAGGCATGTGTGGATGCTCCGCAAGGGTTTCTTGCGCAAAAAGAGCCTATCAGAAAAAGCACAAATGCTCTTTCTTGCGCAAGAGCGTCCATGCAGTGTGAAGGCTCATAGAATCATAGAATCATAGAACCATAGAGCTGGAAAAGACCTCAGAAGGTCATCAAGTCCAGCCCCCTGCTCTAGGCAGGACCAATCCCAACTAAATCAAGCCAGCCAGGGCTTTGTCAAGCCAAGACTTAAACACCTCTAGGGATGGAGACTCCACTACTTCCCTAGGTAACCCATTCCAGTGCTTCACTACTTTCCTAGTGAAATAGTTGTTCCTAATATCCAACCTGGACCTCTCCCAACACAACTTGAGACCATTGCTCCTTGTTCTGCCATCTGTCACTACTGAGAACAGCCTCTCTCCATCCTCTTTGGAACCTCCCTTCAGGAAGTTGAAGGCTGCTATCAAATCCCCCCTCACTCTTCGCTTCTGCAAACTAAACAGACCCAACTCCCTCAGCCTCTCCTCATAAGTCATATGCTCCAGCCCCCTAACCATTTGGTTGCCCTCCACTGGACCCTCTCCAATGCGTCCACATCCTTTTTGTAGTGGGGGGCCCAGAACTGGACACAATACTCCAGATGTGGCCTCACCAAAGCCGAATAAAGGGGAATAATGACATCTCTGGATCTGCTGGCAATGCTCCTCTTAATGCAACCTAATATGCCATTAGCCTTCTTGGCTACAAGGGCACACTGTTGACTCATATCCAGCTTCTCATCCACTGTAACCCCCCAGGTCCTTTTCTGCAGAGCTACTACTTAGCTGGTTGGTCCCCAGTCTATAACAATGCTTCGGATTCTTCCGTCCCAAGTGCAGGACTCTGCACTTGTCCTTGTTGAACCTCATCAGATTTCTTGTGGCCCAATCCTCCAATTTGTCTAAGTCACTCTGGACCCTATCTCTGCCCTCAAGCGTATCTACCTCTCCCCCTAGCTTAGTGTCATCTGCAAACTTGATGAGGGTGCAATCCATCCCCTCATCCAGGTCATTAATAAAGATATTGAACAAAACTGGTCCTAGAACCGAACCTTGGGGCACTCCGCTAGAAACCGACCGCCATCCTGACATCGAGCCGTTGATCACTACCCGCTGGGCCCGGCCTTCTAGCCATCTTTCTATCCATCTTACCGTCCATTTATCCAATCCACATTCCCTTAACTTGCTGGCAAGAATATTGTGGGAGACTGTATCAAAAGCCTTGCTAAAGTCAAGGTATATAACATCCACTGACTTTCCCACGTCCACAGAGTCAGTTACCTCATCATAGAAGCTAATCAGATTGGTCAGGCACGACTTGCCCTTTGTGAATCCATGCTGACTATTCCCAATCACTTTCCTCTCTTCCAAGTGCCTCAAAATGGATTCCTTAAGGATCCCTTCCATGATTTTTCCAGGAACCGAGGTAAGACTGACCGGCCTATAGTTCCCTGGATCGTCCTTCTTCCCTTTTTTGAAGATGGGCACGACATTTGCCTTTTTCCAATCATCCGGGATTTCTCCCGATCTCCACGACTTTTCAAAGATAATGGCCAAAGGCTCCTCAATGACATTTGACAACTCCCTCAGTACCTTTCTGATGCATTAAATCCAGACCCATGGATTTGTGTACGTTTAGCTTTTCTAAATAGTTCCTAACCTGTTCTTTCCCCACCAAGGACTGTCCATCTTCATCCCATCTTGCGTCACTTAGCGCAGAAGTCCAGGAGCCGACCTTGTCCGTGAATACAGAGGCAAAGAAAGCATTGAGTACTTCAGCTTTCCCCACGTCATCTGTCACTAGGTTACCTCCTTCATCCAGCTGGGGGCCGCACACCCTCTCTGATCACCTTCTTCTTGTTAACATGCCTGTAGAAACCTTTCTTGTTATCCTTCACATCCTTAGCCAGTCGCAATTCCATTTGCGCTTTCGCCTTCCTGATAACCCCCCAGCATTCTCGAGCTGTACATTTAAACCCCTCCCTGGTCATTTGTCCAAGTTTCCACTTTTTGTAAGCTTCCTTTTTGTGCTTAAGTTCACCAAGGATTTCCCTCGTAAGCCAATCCGGTCTCCTACCATGTTTGCCTCTCTTGCTACGCATAGGGATGGTTTCTTTCTGTGCCTTCAATAAGGCTTCTTTAAAATACTGCCAGTTGTCCTGGACTCCTTTTCCCTTCATATTAGCATCCCAGGGGATTCTGCCCATCAGATCTCTGAGGGAGTCAAAATCTGCTGTTTTGAAGTCCAAGGTGTGTATTTTACTACTCTCTTTTCTTCCTTTGGTCAGGATTCTGAAATCTACCATCTCATGATCACTGCTTCCCAGGTTGTCACCCACCTCCACCTCCCCTATTAGTTCCTCCCTGTTTGTGAGCAGAAGGTCAAGCTGCGCACGGCCCCTGGTTGGATACTTCAGCACTTGTGTCAAGAAGTTATCCCCAACATTCTCCAAAAACTTCCTGGATTGCCTGTGTACTGCCGTATTGGTTTCCCAACAGATGTCAAGGTGATTAAAGTCCCCCACAAGAACCAGGGCCTGCGATCCGGAAGCTTCTCTCAGTTGTCCGAAGAAAGCCTCATCTACCTCATCCACCTGATTCGGTGGCCTGTAGCAGACACCAACCACAACATCACTGCTGTTGTTTGCTCCTTTAAACTTAACCCATAGACTCTCAACAGGTTTTCTCCCTCTTTATACTGGAGTTCAGAGCAATCATAGTGCTCTCTTACATATAGTGCAACTCCTCCTCCTTTTCTCCCCTGCCTGTTCTTCCTGAACAGTCTATACCCTTCCATGACAGCGCTCCAGTCATGCGAGTCATCCCACCAAGTCTCTGTTATCCCAGTTAAATCATATTTCTTGGACTGGGCCAGGGCCTCCAGTTCTTCCTGTTTGTTGCCCAGGCTTCTCGCATTAGTGTACAAACACCTCAGGTAACCAGTTGATCGCCCTATCTTCTCCATTCGAAACAGGGGTCCTCCTTTCTTGCTCGTTCCTCTCTGCATTTCTTCCCGGTATCTGACTTTCCCACTCCCCTCAGGGTTTTGGTCACCGTCCCCCTGACAAACCAAGTTTAAAGCCCTCCTAACTAGGTTTGCAAGCCTGCCCTCGAAGATGCTCCTTCCTCTCTTCGTTAGGTGGATCCCATCTCTTCCTAACAATCCTCGTGCCTGGAACAGAGTCCCATGGTCGAAGAAACCAAAGCCCTCTCTGCGACACCTCCTGCGCAACCACGCATTTACGTCCTCAATTCGACGAGCTCTGCCCAGTCCTTTCTGTTCAACAGGGGAGGATGGACGAGAACACCACTTGCGCTCCAAATTCTTGGATCCTTCTTCCCAGCGCTACATAATCCGCAGTAACCCGCTCAAGGTCATTCTTGGCCGTATCGTTAGTTCCCACGTGGAGAAGCAGGAAGGGGTAGCAATCCGAAGGTTTGATCAGTTTGGTAAGCCTCTCAGCCACATCCTGAGTGCGAGCTCCCGGTAAGCAGCTCACCTCTCGAGATTCCAGGTCCGGACGGCAGATGGATGGCTCAGTCCCTCTTAGAGGGAGTCCCCGACCACCACCACCCGTCGTTTTCTTTTGGGGGGGGTGGCCGTGGAACCCCCATCCCTAGGACTACGCATCCCATGCCTTCCAGTAGATGGTGTTCCCTTCCGGTTTCTTCCTTGTGAGGTCCCTACCAAAGCATTCAGCACTGCAGAGCCTGTGGAGAGAGCCTGAAAGCGATTACTTATCTCTATAGCATTGGGGGATTCCCATGCTGGCCTTTTTCCCCTTCTAGAAGCTCTCTTGCACAAAAGCACATCACTTTTGTGATGTGCTTTTGAGGTGTAGACATGGTCTTGCACAAGAAGTTTTTGCGGAAGATCTCTTCCACAAAAAGCTTCTTGCACAAAAACAAAAACCCTGCAGTATAGACAAGGCCAAACTGCCAACCCCAAGGTCCAATGGTGAATGGAAACCCTCATGGGGGGGAGGAGGGAGGCTGATATAGATCATCTTTTCTCACCATCTTCTCCATGTGCTTGCTCCACTTCGGTCTCATCCAGGCTATGTCTAAATCAGTGGTCTCCAACCTTTTTACATACGAGATCACTTTTTGTATTCAAGTGCAATCCAAGATCTACCTCAAACCCAAATACCCTTGTCCCACTTCCTTTGTGCCCCTTCTCTGAGGTCCAGCCTGTGCTCACTCCATCCACCCTATCTCCCCCATCCTCCCTCACTTTCACCAGGCAGGGACAGCGGGTTGGGTGCAGACTCTGATCTTGATTTAAAGGATTTGGAGTGTGAAAGGGGCTCTGAGCTGGGCTTGGGGCAGGCAGTTGGGGGTGCTGGAGAGGGTTGTAGGTGCAGGGTCTGGGAGGGCATTTGGATGCAGGGGTGCTTGGGGCTAAGGAAGGGGTTTGTGGTTCAGGAGGAGGCTCATGACTGGGGTAGGGTTTTGGGATGTGGACTCCAGCTGGACACTGCTTACCTCAGGTGACTCTTGGGTGGTGGTGCAGTGAGGCTAAGGCAGGCGCACCCTTGCCATGGCCCTGTTCCACTCCCAAAATCAGCCAGCAAACTCTATCCCAAGTCCTGTTGTGCCCCCTCTCTGCTCTGTGGAGATAGGATACAGAGTGGGAGAGGGGGCACCTTGACATCAACGCCCCTCCTCTTGCTCCCCTACCCTGCACTGAAAGCAGGAGGATCCTGAGGAGACAGTTCCAAGGCAGAGGGCAGGAAATGTGCAGCAGTGGGGGGAGAGACGGGCAGCTGAAGCGCTGGCACTTGATAGCCTCTTGGCCAAACCATTTAGGATTCCCATCAGAGGCTCCAAGATCGTAGAATCATAGACTCCTAGGGCTGGAAGAGGCCTTAGGAAGTTATCAAGTCCAGTCCCTCTGCCCAAAGCAGATTGAACCCTAAGTAAATAATCCCAGACAGAGCTTTGTCAAGCCAGGACTTAAAAACCTCTAGGAGATTCCACCACCTCCCTAGGGAACCCATTCCAGTATTTTACCACCCTCCTAGTGAAATAGTTTTTCATAATATTCAGCCTAGACCTCCCCCACTGTAACTTGAGACCGTTGCTCCTTGTTCCGCCATCTGTCACTACTGAGAACATCCTCTCTCCATCCTCTTTTTTTTTTCATTTTTGGGGTGGGGGGGTTTCCTCACATAGCACCTTTACTCTGCACAGAACATCAGATACATAACACTGGCAGTTAAAAGATACTGGGCCACATTTTTGTCCTCTAGAAGTTTAGAGCCACTGCTATACATGCCAGGTGCTTTCAGAAGTGATGGGAGGCCAGGGCAAGCTTTCCTTGACTCTGCTTCTCCAGTGTTGGCTGTCCCATTGCTCCCAGGGTTGTTGGGGCTTGAACCCACTACCCTGTGCTCCCCAGGGGAATGCTTTATCCCCTAAGCCATGCCAGGGGATGTGAGCCCACCCTACCACCAGCTGTTCCCTTATTCTGCTTTTTTTTTAATATGGGAGCCAGGTTCATCCCTAGGGCAGCTGTTGTTGGCTGTCCAGACACTCCCAGGGTTGGCAGAGGGAAGGTGGGATCGAGCCCACCACGCTGTACTCCAGAGGCCCAAGCCCTAGCCCCGAGTTCACTGGAGACCTCACTCCACCTCCCTCCCTTCAGCTGTTCCCTTATTCTGTGCTAGCTGGCTGGTTGCTCCCAGGGTGGGTGTGGGACTTGAGCTGCCGAGGGGACTCAAACCCACCACCCTGTGCTCCCCAGGTGAATGCCCTATCCCATACTCTACTCCAAAGAAAACACTAGACCACATTTTTGTCCTTGAGAAGTTTAGAGCTGAAAGCTAGAGTGACCATTAGTTCAATTAGTACATGGGAAACAGCAATCAACATCAGAATCATGCCTAGAGTTGTTTTAAAAGCTGTAAAGCTTTGAACTTCTACACCCATGTTAACTGTTTCGCTTAACTTAGATGCACAACTGTGTTCCCATTTAAAACAGAGTGGGAGAGGGGGCACCTTGATGTCAGTGCCCCTCCTCTTCCTCCCCTGCCCTGCACAGCAAGCAGAAGGATCCTGAGGAGACAGTTCCAAGGCAAAGGGCAGGAGATGTGCAGCAGTGGGGGGAGGGGCAACTGAAGTGCCAGCACTTGATAGCCTCTTGGCCAAACCAGTCAGGATCACCTGTCAGAGGGTCCAAGATCTACCAGTAGATCCCGATCGACTGGTTGGTGACCACTGGTCTAGATCTTCCGGAAAAGATTATTTCAAAAAACAGCGTCCACATAGGGTTGCCAGGTGTCCGGTATTCACCTGGACAGTCCGGTATTTTCACCTCTTGTCCGGTAAAAAAATTCAGAGAATAAATATCTCCTAAAATGTCCGGTATTTTCTGATTTTTTCCCCAGCCTGGAGGCGAAAATGCCGGACACCTGGCAACCCTACAAACACTCAGTGCCTGGCCTCTCCTCCTCCCCCCTGAGCCCCGCCCCCGACTCCCAACACCCCCAGCCACCCAACGCCAGCCTCCATGCTTACCTGGTTCCACAAGGCTGCCAGGACAAAATGGCTGCTGATCAAGGGGAAGCAATGCTTCCCCTGGGTCTTAGTGCTCAACTGCTTCCTATCCCTGTTCCTATCCCTGCCCTCACTCTTAAAGGGGACATGCTGTTTTAATGCTGTTTTATTTTATTTTATTTTATGTATTTATTTATTTATTTATTTATTTTGCTTAATAAGTCTTGGAGTCCTTTTTTTCCTTCAACAGAATTTTTTCCTGGTGTTTTTTTTTTGGGGGGGGGGGGGGGAGGAGTATTCGGTATTTCTGTTTCAACCATCTGGCAACCCTACGTCCACACAGCAAAAGCACAACAAAAAAGCAATGTGCTTTTTCAAAAGATAGCATCCGCATTGATTGATTTTGAAAGAACTCCCTCTTCTGCGTCCACACACACCTTTTTCAGGTTTACCACTGTAGGGAAAACCCCTCTGTTCTTCTGACTTTCTGTCGAAAGTATGCAATAGCAGTGTAGACGTAAGTATGCAATAGCAGTGGAAAAAATGGCCTTTTTTCCAGGAAAACGCTGTAGTGTAGACATACCCTCAGACTGAGGTCTAACCAATTGACCTTCATCCATGCCCCAGCCTCACCAAGAAAGACCTTCGGCCACAGCTTTAGGTGGGACAAAATGAAATCATGCAGAGGGGACACTGTGAACACCTCATAGAATCACAGAATCATAGAACTCAAGACCTGGAAGGGACCTCGAGAGGTCATCGAATTCAGTCCCCTGCCCTCATGGCAGGACCAAGCACCATCTGAGTGCCTTTCATCTGAGGATCTCAAAAAGCCCAGTGACCTTCATTACCCCATGTAACAGAGGGGGAAACTGAGCATAGAGTAGGGAAGTGACTGTCAGTGACAGAGTTAGCAATATAAATCCCGTGACTCCTGGTCCCTGTTCTAGCCCCTTGACAGCACTTCACCATCTTTGGATAGAAGCATCCAAACTTAGGGGAAGGGAGCAGAGGAAGGGCTTACACAACTTGAACCTTTTGAGATTTCCCATTGATATTTATACATAACTATGCTGAGAAAAGACTGACATGTTTAGCAGCCGCAGTAAAGCAGGAAGTCAGCATAAACTGAGCAAAGAGATGTGCGGCGGGGCCTGCGTACTAGCAACATTGATTTGCACCAGTAAATGCTGCGAACCAGCCTGCTGTTTAAATTGACGTTTCACAACAGCTATGGATGTGCTGTTAATCTATTTCTGGGAGCCACTGAAAGGCATTGGCAATGAGTTTGCTCCCTTGCAATTGGCCCAATTAAGCAGACTTAAGCTGGCTGTGAGTAGTGTTGATTTAGTGAACTATGCTTGCTCTCTCTGTCTGTCTGTCCATGCTATCTGTCTATCCAGCCATTGTCATTGTCCTGCACTCCCGTGCAATCAATGGAAACCAATAACTTCATTGCATCACTCTTGTTCCATTTTATGTGACTATTGAGGGCTCTTCTGCTGCAATCACCTTCTACTCCAGGTATGCTGGGCACCGCACATCTTCTGTCTTGCCTCTGTGTAGATACATCACCATAGAACTACTCTGTCTGGCCCCTCAAATCCTATCTCACCAAGACACCTGGGCTTTGTCTACACCATGACATTTTCTGCAAGAGGTAATGCAAATGAAGCATGGATTAGCATTTTCTCGTGCTTCATTTGCATACTCTCTTTCGTTCCGTTTTTGCGCTAGAGGTTTTTGAGCTAAAACAGGCAGTGTGGCCGTGGCCATTTTGCGCAAAAAACCCTTTTTCCGCAAAATCCTTATGCCTGTCCCGGAGAGGATTTTTGCCTCTTCCAGTTAAAGTATTTGCTATTAGCCCATTGTCAGAGACAGGATACTGGATTTAAAGGATGCTAGTCTAATTCCATGTAGAAATTCCTATATTCAAATGTAATCCAGTGCAACTAATGAAAAGTGATGTCTGACTGAGTATGCATGCAGCCAGATACAATACAATAGCTCAGAAAAGTGACCCTGTTTAGCTCAATATATGTTTACTCAGAAGACTAATGATTCCACATCAGTCAAAACTTAACTAATTCAAGGCTGATAAAAGCACACAGCTAAAACAGAAGATGATATGATTAAGGGCTGCTCTATGAGTTGTGTATCGCATCGCATTTGGGTGCCATGAATGGGTGGAGCAAGAGTTACAGATAGAGCTTTGGAAAATATCGCCACTTTCCCTGGCTCTTCATTTGAACAGTTGGAAAAAACATCCATTAAGAGAGTATATTATCCACTGAGGGTACATCTACACTGCAAGCTTATTTCAGAATAAGCTATAACAGAAGATAGCTTTCAGGATAGTTTATTTCGAAATAGCCCATCTACACACAAAAAGCACAGCGAAATAGCGAATTGCTATTTTGAAATAGAGCATCCACATTGATTGGATGCTCTCTCGCATTTAAGGCCACCCCGAACCAGTACAGGCAGGGCATTAGGTCAGCAATGACTTCCTGGAGCTGCTGCCTGAGGCTATCTGAGACGCGTGATTAAACGGACCCCCCTGTACAGCCATTTCTCAGGTTCTTCTCCTGCTTGCTTGCCTACCTCTCTGAGGGAAAGCAAAGCATTTCTACTATGTGCTTTGGTTGCCATGTTTTAGGACACCATAGCACTCTCTGCTATGGAGCCGGAGCTGCCTCTGAGTACGCGACGGCCCCTGTCTGTCGTGCTGCAGTTTCTGCAGCAGTTTCTGCAGGCTGCCCTCCAGGCCCTGAAGGAACATGACCCCAAGCTGCTTGAGGAGACCCTCAACATGTGTCTGGGAAAGCAGCTCTTTCAGATGCACCCCACTGTGGAGTGCCGCTTCTGGGGGCTGGACTGGCTCAGCATGGAGCGGTCGGACGACCAGCAGTGGCTCCAGAACTTCCGCATGAGGAAGGAGACATTCCTGGCGCTGTGTGCCTGGTTCGCCCCTGCCCTCACATGACAGGATACCCAGATGAGACCCACCAACCCCCTGGAAAAGCGACTCTCTGTCACGATTTGGAAGCTCGGCACGCCAGACAATTACCGATCCGTCGGGAACCAGTTTGGCGTGGGGAAGTTGACCATCGGTGCCCTCATCATGCAGATATGGTGCTCTCAGGCTGGAGTCCTGGGGGGGTGAAGTGCTGGAAAAGGGAATCCTACAGAAATGGGGGGTGGGAGGGTGGGGAGGAAGCCCCCTTTCCTGGCGGTTTTCCATTCCCGTCCTCACACAGCCCTGACGAGGGGTGGCTTCTGGGGTGTTTGGGGGGAAGGGAAGGAGAGCTTGGGTATCTCCCAAGGGCTCTGGCACCACTTTGATTCTCTATTTTGTTTGTTTGTTTCCTTTTGCAGGTGGTAAGGGCCATCAACACCGTCCTGCTGCACAGGGTCATCCACCTCGATGACGTGGACCCCATCATCGCCGGCTTTGCCACTATGGGCTTCCCCAACTGCGGGGGGGCTACTGATGGCACCCACATCCCCATCCGGGCCCCCGACCACTGGGCATATCAGTACATAAACTAGGATACTATTCGATGATCCTGCAGGCCTTAATCGACCATCGTGGCCAGTTTTCGGGCATCTTCATCGGCTGGTTGGGGAAGGTGCACGATGTCGGCATGTTCAGAAATTCCAGCCTCTTTCAGAAGTTGGAGGCCGGCACTTTCTTCCCTGAGCGCAGCATCAGGGTCGGGGACATGGACATGCCACTGTGCATCGTGGGGGATGTGGCCTACTCTCTCATGCGGTGGCTAATGAAGCCATATGCTGGACCTCTTGACCCCCAGCAAGGACAACTTCAATGCCGGCATGCAGGCAGAGTGTGCCTTCGGGCATCAGAAGTCACGGTTCAGGTGCCTCCTGACCCACCTGGTTGTGGGGGAGCAGAACATCACCCAGGTGGTGTCCGCATGTTGTGGGGAGGCCTTCTTTCCAGGGTGGGGGGCAGAGGCTGGCTGGGAAGGAAGGGCTTTTGAGCAGCTGTGAACAGCTGCCATCTGGCAGGCCCATCAAGCAGGGATGCACATCAGGGAGGCCCTAAGGGAGAGTTTCTCACAAGTGACACTCTCTCAGGGCCTCCCCACTAGGGACCTGTGAATTGCCCCTCTGTGCCTTTCCTCCAACAACCACTCCCTTCCCCCCTCCACCTTCTTCCCTGCAGAGAAATAAAAAAACTGTTTGGTTTATAAAAACAGAACTATTTTGGGATTTATTTGGGATAGAAGTAACTGGGGAGGGAGCAGGGAGAGAACCTTGGAGGGGGAGGAGGGGAGATGAGTAACTTGGAGGGGAGAGAATGGGGGTGGATGAGAACCTTGGATGGAGGAGGGAGTTGAAAGGGGGAGTAGGGAGGAGGAGAGGCTCAGGGCTGGCAGTGGCGTGTGGCTTGGGTGCTTCTTCTGCCTCATGTGCGGGGACCTTGGGGGTGGGGTGACTAGGGATGCTAGGGGGATAAGCAAGAGGGGAGACTGGCATGGGGTGGGGAGCAGGATATGGGACTGGGGAAGGGGCAGGAGCAGGAGCTGGCTCCGGGTGGGTCAGGAGAGCCTGCACGGTCACACATGTTGTATCCCTGCTGCAGCAACTCTATCCACGTCTCTCTTTCTGCCACTGTGAGTCCTTCCAGACCTTCTGGGCCATAGTCTTGTGCAGGTCCTGGAGTATGGAAGCATGCTCACGCATCAGGTCTTCCTGGGTTCTCTGGCGCTTGACACTCTTCCGGGGTCCGGCAGCTGGCTCGGGTGGTGCTGCTCGCCCATCACAGCTGGTCTGGCCGGAGACAATAAAGAGGTACAGGTACATTCATCCCTGGAGACACTGGCCCTGAGGCCCAGCCCTCATCTATGAGCTGAGACTGACAGTTCCCGGGTCAGAGGAAGGTGATGTCCTGGGAGCAAAGTCATGTGTGGCCTGGACAATGGATCCTTTCTCACAGGGGCCCAGACGTCCCCAGGGGACCATGCCTCCTGCCTCCCCCTCTTCTCACACGCACACATCCCGGGGACAAGCAAGCATGGGAAATTGCCAGCCAGACTGGGATCCAATGGGCGGGAGCAGGGCCTTGAGCTGCCAGGGCTTCCATTGGTGCCACGCACTCGCCAGCTCTGGTAGTGGTGGCCTCCCCAGAGGAGAGACCTTGTATCCGTGCATGCTGGGGGAGGGAGGGTATAGGGGTGTGGGGGCTATGTGAGCAGCAGACACACCTGCGCCAGGTCCCCAGGAGTGGGTGCTACCTCGAGTGTGCAGGCATGCCCATGTGCGGCTCTCCAGAGTCTCTGTGTGTGTGTGTGTGTGTGTGTGTGTGTGTGTGTGTGTGTGTGTGTCCATGTCCTCAGCCTCCTTCTAGTGGTGGCTCGTGGTGGGAGGATGTCGTCCCCCCCCCAGGTCAGAAGTGTGTCTGGCCTCCCCAGAGCCTGTGAGCAGGAGCCCAGGGGTGCTCCGGGGCTGCCTCCTGTGGCTGCATGGCACATACTGGTGCTGCATGTGCATCCACATGCACAGACTGCAGCACAAGGGCCAGGTCAAGAAGGTTGAGTGACGATCGCACCCCAGCCCCTCAGCACCTGCCACCCCACCCTGTGTGTGTGAAAAACTAAGAGCACTCACCTGATGATCCTTCCGCAGCCTTTAGAAGATGCCTGGGACACATCCAGGCTGTGGGGTACCAGGGTGATCATAGTCACAGAGCTGGCCGTGTTCGGGTCCTTCTCCTCCTTCTGTTCCTTCTCATTCCCAGCTGTGATCCCCGGGGGGGTGACGATGGGCGTCTTCAGTCCCAAGTCCACCACTAGGGTTGGGGAAGGGTCCGGCCACCACTGCACCCCCAGGAGATGGTGCGGGTCTTCAAAATAGGGGCAGGAGGGGGTTCTGCCCTGGAGTGGGAGCTGCACTCCCTTGCCTTGGCATAGGCCTAGCGGAACTCCTTGACCTTACTCTGGACCTGCTCCAAGGTCCGGATATGGCCCTTAGTGGCCAGGCTATCAGCCATCTGGCCATAGATGTTGGTGTCATGCCATCTGGATCGGATATCTTGGAGGTTTTCCTCCTTGCCCCACACCTCAGACCAGGATCTCTGCTCCAGACCAGGATGGCACACGCCTCTTTCAGCACCTGGCAGGCTTCTGGGAGCCATCAGAGTGCTCCCAGGGATGGGCAGGAGGCTCTTGGTGGGCTTGAGGGTCTGCCATGCTGGCCAGATGACGTGCAGTGGCAGCTGTGATGTGGCTGGAGGCTGTGAGGGCCAGCTTCCTGCCACAAGCCTTTTCCCCTGTGTCTGCAGCTTTAAGAGCCACTGGGGAAGAGGAACTATAGAGTCCTGAGGAGTGTGGACAGAGCGGCCAGCAGGGCACCTGTGAGATTTCCTGCAGGCCCCTTATTTCGAAAAATCTCCCTGTGCCGCATCCACACACGCCCTCTTCCAAAATAGCTATTCTGGAAGAGGTGTTATTCCTCATGCAATGAGGTTTACAAACGTTGGAAAAAGCTGTCCATTATTTCAGTTTTCTTTTGAAATAATGCAATTGCTGTGTAGCCGCTCGTATTGTATTCCGGAATAATGATGCAGTGTAGACGCATGCTGAGAAAGTATATTATCTTTGGGGACAAGTACCAAGCCTTTATACAAGCACTTAATAATGAGTGGGTAATCAGTACCAGCATGGAAAGCAGCTGTACTCCATCGGGGCAGAGAATGTGACTGGGGCACGGCCAGAAGAGCAGTTCAAGTGACAGTGTTGTGGGAGGAGTGGACACTCGTGAGGTCAGGGGTGGCCAACCCGTGGCACGTGAGCCACATGCGGCTCTTCACCCCTGAAAATGTGGCTCGCAAAGCCCTCCCTCCTAGTGGCTCACAAAGCCACTCTTGCACCCCTACAAATGGCCGCCGGCTCCCTGTGCTCACTGGGTGCAGGGGAGCCGTCCATCATGTTGATTCAAAATGCCGTCGGCCAGTGGGAGCCTGATGTGGCCAAAAATAACCCCCAGTTTTTAAAGGGGCATCTTTTTTTGGTTTTTTTGTGGGGGGGTTTTCTCAACAACTCTGGCTGGTGCAGCTCTTCGCATTTTTTCTGCTGCTGTTTCGGCTTTCTTCGTTTAATGGATTGGCCACCCCTGCGCTAGGCGGACACGATGCCAGCTGGCACTGGAATGGTTATTTTATGTGTATTACTGAGACATTCCAATCAGCATCAGGCCCTCATTGGGCAGATTTTGACAGACACATAGTACAAGTCAGTCCCTGCCCCGAACACTTTGCACTGGGAATAGACACTGGGAACAAGGAAAGGGCTGTTACTCCGGATCTACGGAGGGGAACCAAGGCACAGAGAGACTAGGGGAATGTCTACACTGCAGTCTCTCACCAGTCACTCCAACAGTAACAGTGAAGCCAGAGCAGCACAGACTGTACCCACCCAGCCAGGATCCCAGGGATGTATTTGAGTGGTTCTGCTACACATACTGCAGCTTCCCTGCTGTTGTGCCGCGTGAGCTAGATCAGTACTAACTTGGGCATGTCTGATGGTGGCAGAAGCATACCCTGTGTGAATGTGTCACTGGGGGAGTCTGACTCACTGCCTTGCCTTGAAGTCTGGTCACTAGTGCTTTCATTACAAGCCCAACCCATGCACAAGTGATGGTGGACAGCAGAAAAGCATTCCTGCATTCAAACCTTTGGGTTCCCCCATCATCACCACTCCTCCAGCAGGAGCACCCATGTGCCTCACAAATCCATCACTGTAATCGGGGAAGCCACAGAAACAGCTCCCAGCATTGTTTTCCCAGTGAATAACTTCACCTCTCTTGGTGCTGGCTAAATTGAAATGTATTTAATATTACACTACAGCTATATATCTCCGTGCTAACACATGTTCGCTCCATATTTCCATATAAATAAGAAAAGCCAGGAAGCTGAGCAATACAAATGGACTCTTACGTTTATAGAGAGGGATGTTTTCATTACCGCTGTGGAGGGAGAGCGGGCCGGTTTTTCTTCTCCTTTATTATTTCTCTTTTTTTCCTTCTTCTCCCTCCTCCTCTCCCTCCCCGCAACACACACACAATTGTAGACTAGAAATTGAATGAGGCCCAATCTCTGCAGGTAACTGAGGCAGCCTTCTCATTCTGAAGAGGAGCTGTCACTTGGCATTTGTTGGAGGGGGAAAATTAGCTCAATTGTCTCCTTTTTCATATCAGTTCCAGGGGGCCAGTGAGGGGGGGAGGGAGAGCCTGCTTGTTAGAGAGGATGAAGTGCTACAGGGAAGGAAAGGGAACATATTATTTTCTCCTCCTGGTAAGGGGTCACCTATGCCCTTGTGGGAGCACTGAGGCCTCCCCATCCACGCAAGGCTGGGCACTGTGAGCATTCTCCTTGCCATCAGGGTAATCACTGTAGGTAGTCAGTGTGCTGTGACCACTGCTTGCTCTGTGGAACCCGATGGTGTCACTGTTACTTCACGTGTGCAAAAAGTGAACTCCGGCCACAGTGAAGATGGGCAAATCTCCCCTTGATGTCTGTGGCCTGGGATTTCTCCCACAGAGAGCAAAGAACTTGGAGGGAACTAGCAAGGATGGAAGATTGCTCCCCATGTCTGAGGATGGAATATTGCTCCCAGTGTCCGAGGATGGAAAATTGCTCCCTGTGTCCAAGGATGGAAGATTGCTCCCAAGTCCCTAATGTGCTGTAGCAACAAGTGGCTCCAACTCTCAGCTTCTGCTCTTTTCCCCTGCAACCTGCTAATCAGCCATTAGCCAGCAAAAGGAGATGGCAGACATGAAAGAGTTGGGGCGGGGGTGAGTGGAGGATTTTCATCCATCCCCCCCATTCCTTACATGCTAGTCCCCCATTTCCCCAGTCTGGGACCTCTGGGGCTGCCCCCCTGCCCTCAGCAGCCTGCACTTCCAGCCTCCACCTGCTTGAGGAATGAGGAAGACTCATGTCCTGCACCCTGGGGCTGGTGCATGCTGTGTGTGCTCTCACTGTCACCCTCCAGGCTGGCAAGCTGTCTTGCAGTTACACGCCTGTCCTGAGCCACCATCTGCACAAAGGAGTAACTGATATCAGGAATCCAGCTGTTCACTCAGCTTTCTGAAGGGAGGTCACATTTCCCAGCTGAGTGTCTCCTTCCCACTGTCGTGCCTCACTTCGTGGCTCCTCCTCCTACCCACTTAGGATGCCATGTCCTTCACCCTTCACTCCTTCATGCTCCCCTCACCTGCTTGCAGTCATTACCTGTGTGGCAGGTGTCTCAGCTGCCACAACAGCCATTGACACAGCCAGTGCCAGAGCATGCTTTGCTGCCTCCCGTTCAGCAAAGTCCTACGGAATGGGCACAAAGCAATCAGCTGAACGGGGGGCTGTCTCCTGCAGGGCCTTCCCCAGAATGCTTCCATTGTACCACTCGCAGCTGCTGTCTGTTCAAACCTGGGCCTGCCTGCCACACACACAGTTCACAGCGGCTCTGCACATCTCTGCCCCAACAATCCCTGACCCTTGTACTCACAGGAGAGGCAATCGCTAGCCACAGGGCAAGCTCAGACACAGGCCTCTGTCAGGCCACAGCAAATTCACTCCAACCTTCCCAGTTTTGCTTGTGGACAAACAGTTTGAAGGTGGGTGGCAGAAGCAGCACCATGAATGTCAGAAACATCCCCTCTTCGCTGCACTCCAGCAGTGGCAGCGGTTCCAGGAATGTTGCCCCTGGGGTCTGTGTATCACAGCTTGAAATGGAACCAGACCCATCTTTGCTGAGTTTTCCAGCCATTTTTGCTCTTAGCACAAAGCAGAGCATAGTCCCTGGGGCAGATCCTCAGTTGGTGTAAATTGGTACAACTCTGCTGGCTTCAGTGCAGCATGCACATTAACAGCAGCTGAGAATCTGGCCCCAGTATCTTTCCAGCCTGAGTTGGAAAGCCCTTAGGCCCCACACTACTTACAACACTTTCACCAAGGCAGAGGTGTAGTGCACTAGTGTCTAGCCCAAATTCCAGCCTGATCCATGGCCTCCTTCCAACCTAAAACCCTCCACCAGCTGGCAAAGACCTACCTAAGGTGCTACGCATCTCCCTCTGAGCAGATCCACAGAGGGCGACAGTCAGTTACAGCCCCCACTACACAGCCTGTCTCTCCCCCTCACACTTCAGACTCATGCTTTCAACCCCAGAGCACCCCAGCTCAATCCTGGTGCACAGGTCAAAACAACAGTCATCCTACGTGCACCTTGGGCAGCAGATCCAGGTACAGTCTAGCACAATCTGCGCGTTAATGATTCCTTAAAGTAACTATGGTGCTGGTGCAACGCAGCAGGTTATCCTCCACCAATGAGTAATCCCTGCAAAGCTACACACTGTTCAGACAAGGGCAGCGTCAGCTTCTCCACCCTCAACTTCCCACTAATGTGCTTTGGCCCTGATCCACAGGGACTAACTCCCACAGAGAGGGCAGCACTGTCCCCATGGTCCATTCAACCCTCAGCTTCCCTGCAGAGACAGCCCATGTGAAAGTCAATGAGTGCCAAATGCAATGGTGTTTTTCATAACATGGGCACCTGTCCAAGAGAAACTGGACTGAGCCCAGCAATTCATCCCCTGTTGGCCGCCAAACTACTAGATCATAATGACTTTCAGGCACTACTGACCCAGGTTGGGTTTTATTACTGTTCTTAGGAGCTAATATACTCAGGGCAATTAATTATAATGGTGTCTACTGTGTCTGGGAGTCAAGGAACAGTAGCTTTGTGTCAGAGAGAGCACAGCAACCAGGTAGAGAAAGGGAAGCATGGATCTGACTGGCTCTCAGGATACACAGCCTCGCATCCCACCTCTTATCTGTCCAGCATCTCCCATGGGTTCCATTTCCAGAGAATTGGCCTCTCCCAGGCAGACACTTGACAGGTCCATGTCAGACAGGTTGGTGTTTGTGTGAGTGGCAGGTTTACTGCTCAGTAAATGCTGCCCCACTGCTTTGGCACTGTTAAAGTCAGAACAATCAGCACCCAGAACTCCCAATTGGAAAACCTGGCCCTGTGTAGCATTGTGCAAAGAACTGACAGAGATGCACAATGCCTGGCAAACCAAACGCACTAAGCCTTGTAACACTAGTACATGGAGTTTACAATTAGTACATGGAGTCACAAATGAGTTGAGGTTGCTCAGGTGTCAGCCTGTTCCTATTTGCCCACAGCTTAAAACCAGAGTATGGGTATGTCTACACTATGGAGGGGTTTTTTTACATCCACACTGCAATCACGTTCTTCTGAAAGAAAATCGAAAGAACAGAGAGGTTTTTCCGACATTGGTAATCCCCATTCTATGAGGAAGACGCCTTTTTCTAAAAGAGCTCTCTTGGGAAAAGGCATGTGTGGACGGGGAAAAGAGAGTACTTTCAAAAGAAGAGGAAAGAGGAAAAAGCACAGGTGCCCTGGCGGCCACTCCATTTATAGTAATTGCAGCTGAAATGTGAGATAGCATCCATTCAGAGTGGACGCTATCTTTCGAAAAATCAGATTGCTTTTTTGATGCACTTTGGCAGTGTGGATGCTTTTTTTCGGAAGAAGTTTTTTTGGAAGATCTTCTCCGGAAAAGCTTCTTCCAAAAGAAGCCTGCAATCTAGACATAGCCTATGATACATCAGTACTGGCAGCCTGTGCCTGAGGATATCAAAGATAGACTGTGACTTGAGGGTCTCAGCAGGACAGTCCCCTGGAACTGTACAGTCTGCATTTATTTTGGGGAGGGAAGTGGCACCGAGAAAGAACTTAGGTCTGGTACAAAAAAGCACAATGGCCTGTGCCACAGATTCCTTTCTAGTACCACGCAGCATCTAGCAAAAAGAATGAACCCAGGCACTGGAAGAAGCAGGACAAGATCTAGTCTCCATTCCTCCCATGTCTGGTCCCTATGGAGCTGTCCAAGTCAAGCAGGATAGAGCTGCAAATTAGCAGAGCTCCAGCGGGGACTCAGAACTGGAGCAGAAGTGCCGATTATTACTGAGAGATACAAGAGCAGTGTGTGAGCAGGGTTAGCAGGAGCCCAGATGTGCAATAGTAGAACTGTTCAAAGGGGCCTGCCCAACCTTTGCCTGTACTCCCTGTACCCAGTCACTTGTTCTGAGTAGCACTAAACAAATCCCTGGGACTCCTGCTTTGACAAAGGCACTTGTAACACTAGTAACAGCACCTGCAGTTCCCAGAGTGGTGGTTTTATTTCTGAGAGCATCTTTTTGTCTCTGGGTCCCTGCAGGAATTTTGATTTCAGAGCAAAAGGGGCAATAAAAGCAGAAAGTCCATTAATGTCCCTTCCGGCCTTGGAGTGGTGGCTGCTGATAGCAAGTTGATGGAAATTCCATTTGAGTTTTTTATGAGCTATAGAAAATCAATTAATTGATTTAATCATTCCCATGGAATCATTGCTTATGAAAATAATGAACTGCCCCAGGCCAGCTGACAAAGATTCCTCTTCCCTCCCCACGCTGGCAGAAAGTGCTTGTGTTTCTGGCATTTCTGTGGGAAGGGGCTGCAGCCAGAAACACCCAAGGGGCTGTGCAGTCACAGGGGGATGTGTGTGACTGATACACAGAGGGACGAGCAAAATGTGTGATTCAGAGCTGTCCAGCAAGCTCTAAGAGCTCTCTCTCTCTCTCTCTCTGATGGTACTAACAACACCTTGCCTTTAAATAGCACTTTCCATCTCCATGCACTTTCCAAGCATTAGGCCAAGAGCTAAAGTCCTTGATGTCACGGACGTCAGTGCGTAAGGACTGAGTAAACACAGAAAGGCAGAGCACAGCTGGTTTTGCCTAGGTTTGGAAGTGGAGAAAGGACAGCAGAGATTTGTCCTCCCCTTGCACACCCCTGCAAGGGCCAGTCACCATTGTAAGAAGTATTGCAGGCTTGTACCTTTTGCACTGCCAGCCATCACAAAGGAGATGGAAAGGGAACGGCAAAGCTGAAAGAGTCAGGGGAAAACATGTGGCACCCTTTGAAATGATAACCTGCTACTGAAGAACATGCTTCCTTTGCCCCCAAGAACAGTTCTCACGGAGTCAGGTAGAATTGCTGTAGGCTCCCAGTGCAGCTCTGCTCCCTTCACATGCACACACATGCACGGGCTTAACAAATGCAATGGGGGTAAAGCCACAAATTGGGCCCCATAGTTCAACCATTTCCCCCACATAATGAAGCCACCTCTGGGGTGGGACGCAGCAGCTGTTTTAGCGCTTACTGCACCATGCTGCCACAGCTTAGCTCTGCAAATGACAATGCATATAATATCCATTAGGAACTGCAGGGGGAATTCAAGGAGGGTGAATTCATGGATTCAGAGGCCAGAAGGAACCTCTGTGATCATTTAATCTGACCTCCATATAATACATGCCAGAGAACTTCCCCCCACATTTCCTAGTGTATATACAGAATATAAGTATCGAACCTGACAAAATGTCAGGTTTTTAGGGCTAGGGCCCTAAAAATAGCTGTCAGTGAGACATTTTTCCATCCAAATCCACCAACATCCATTCAGGAAACTGCAATGACACTTCTACTTTTT
Organism: Rafetus swinhoei; assembly: GCA_019425775.1. NCBI lineage: Eukaryota > Metazoa > Chordata > Testudines > Trionychidae > Rafetus > Rafetus swinhoei. Next base: position 9,587,991 of record CM033438.1, read on the forward strand.
TAATAAGGGCAGTGGGATTTTTAACTGTGAAAATGACTGCCCAGAAGGGTATCTCATTATTCAGTCACCTGCTTTCTGAGCATCTTTGGTCTTAGATGCGATTTTAGCGACAGACACAAGCTTTCACTGTTTTTTACTTCCGCTAGCCCTTTAGAATCTGGGCAGAGAGATTGAGCTGCGTTTCAGTTCATTTTATGCAGCCTCAACAAAATTTACATCATTTACATCAGCAGTGGGCCAGACGCTCTATTGATGTAATTCAGAATTGAGCTATGCCAATTTACAGCATCTTGGAATCTGGCCCAGTATGTTTGCAACAGTCCCTATCTGAAGACAATGGAGATGCACTTGGCTGCAGACCCTTTACAAAGGTGACAATGCAGGAGATGGAAAGAATCCAGTTTGACTCTCAGAGCCCAGGCTGAGATTGTAGTTAGAGGAAGCCATTGAGTTATTTGTAAAGAGAGCACATTTGATAAGTCACAAAGACAGTATAAAATTGAAACCCCATGATGCTATTTTTACCACATTAACTTTCCATAATAGAACTCTGACTTTAACAGTAAACTTTTTTGGCTACGTCTACACTGCCGGTTTTGCCGGCAGTTAGTATGCAAATGAGGCATGGGTTAACATATCACTGTGCCTCATTTGCATAATTTATGCAAGCCGTTTTTGCAGGAAAAAAAGTAGTTTGGACATTTTCTTTTTGCGCAAAAACCCCTTTTCCTGCCAGATCCTTATGCCCCAAAAAGGAGGTTTAACGATCTGGAGGGAAAAGGGGTTTTTGCGCAAAAAGAAAACGTCCACATTGCTTGTTTTTGCATAAAAACCGCTAGGCAAAAATGGATCGTCAGAAAATATGCAAATGAGATCACGGCTCATGCAAATGAGACCCCTCATTAGCATATTTTTTGCCAAGAAAACTCATAGTGTAGCCTTTACGTTTACATTTAAAAATCCATTTTAAAAGCTGTGTCCTAAATGCTAACATTTCTCACACTGATTCAAATGGATATTTTATTGTTATATAAACACTAATGGATTGACTGGGTTGGGGGGTGAGATGATGAATATACGACTCGCAAAAGCAGTGGTATGTCATCAGGGTTCTAGTTGCTAGCAAGGGTGAAAGTAAGCAGGTTCACACTGATGCGCAGCTCCCGCAAGAGCTGGCTGAGCTGTGGCAAAAGCCAGCAGGGAGCTATTTAGAGAGCAGGCAGGGACCTGGATTGTAATACAACAGTACCTGTATGAAATTTTAAGCTACTTTCACCATAGGTTGCTAGCAAAGGCATTGTGATACAAAAGCTAAATTACAGAAGAGTTCTTGAATCACTGGCAACTTGGGACACATCCTCAGTGGTGTTGATTTTCACATCAAACTGAAGTCACGTGAGCACAGAGTTCAGCTGTTCCATTTCATTGGATCAAGAACTGGGAAATGCAGGTGCAAGAGAAGGATTCTATATTCATGAGCAACCACAGATGTTTTGAATTTTTCAATTAAACACCAACCCCCTAAATTTAAAGTGTGGTTCTGTTCTGAAATGTGAATGTGGGAAAATGACCCCTTCCTACTTTGCCAGTCTGCATCCTAGATGCATTCAGTCACACCTGCAAACTTCAGTGACTGAAATATGTTTCTACTTCTTTTAACTCCTCTTAGCCATGCCAAGTCAACACAGCTGTAGGAGAAGGAGCTGGAATTTATTCTGGCTCATGCATATTATCAAAACTGTTAACTTCATATAAAATTGCAGAATCTTTTTTCTTGGGGATGCATGAGCCAGAAAGAAGCCCACTTGACTGTCAGATCCCAGGGTGAACATGCAGGGCTGCTAGACAATAGAAAAACATCCTTTTAATTGTGAACTGAGGAGATTTTTGAACTTCAGTCAATCACTGTGGAGCCTCATGACGCCATTTTTACAGACATTTTTCAAAGCAAATCACACTTTAACAATAATTAAGGAAGCCTCCCAGCAATCTACAGGAACAATGGAATAAGCCATTATTGCTATTGTATGTGGCAATATCCCTTTAAGATTGAGCTCCTGGCGTGATTTAGCATCTGCCAGAAGCAGAGATGGAGCAAAGCCCAAAATTAGTCAGCATTTTAAATCCAGGAATCCCTTTCCCCTCTTGTCCTTCTCTCTGGCTGTCTACATTCAGACATTTTCTGAGTTCTCGAGAAACCAGACAAAGGGCTTCACTGTGTTTATGCCTAAGCCTGCATGGGACGCTGCATAAATACCTTCTCTAAAGCCTTTTCCTGGAGTTCTGCATGTTTATAGCTGATCAGAACACAACTGCAATGTGACAGAACAGTTGAAAGCCTTTACCACTAGCTCCGGAAGCCAGGAGCATCACTGAACTCCACCAGGAGTCGTGTCTTCCCCCTGACCTTATATCTACAGCATCCAACCTGAACTGTGTCTGTTACTGCTTTGTACTGCACTCCCAGCACTAACTGAGCCACAGAACTGCCCATGTCTGTCTTCCATGTTTAGTTTGCTTTGCTCCATCAACCACATATAGGTCAGTCTCTTATCAGCACTGTGACACTCCCAGTAAGACTAAGGGTATGTCTACACTAGCCCACTAGTTCAAACTAGGGAGGCTAATGAGGGCGACCGAAATTGCAAATGAAGCGCGGGATTTAAATATCCCGCGCTTCATTAGCATGTTCCCAGGTGGTCGCCATTTTGGAAATTGACTAGCCCGGAAGAACTGCCCACGTCTACACGTGGCAGAGAAGGGCGATTCCGAAATAAACCCCTTACTTCGACCTCATGGAATGAGGTTTAACTGGTAATTCGAAGTAAGGGGTTTATTTCGGAATCGCTCTTCTCTGCCACGTGTAGACACGGGCAGTTCTTCCGGCTAGTCAATTTCCAAAATGGCGACGCTCGAACATGCTAATGAAGCGCGGGATATTTAAATCCCACGCTTCATTTGCAATTTCGGTCGCCCTCATTAGCCTCCCTAGTTCGAATTAGGGGGCTAGTGTAGACATACCCTAAGTATGGGTTACATCCACTAATGCAGAGCATCTCAAACTGTGGGTCAGGATCCAAAAGCACCAAGGCTGATATTAGACTTTCTGGGGCCCAGAGCCAAAGCCCAAGGGTTTGGGCCCTAAGATCCAGGGTTCAGGCTTTGGTTTTGCCTCAGTCTAACCCCACCACCACCTGTGACAGGCTTCCAGTGGACTCAGGCTTCCGTCCCTACCTCCAGGAGTTCTATGTTCATTTTTGTTGTCAGAAGGGGGTGGTGATACAATGAAGTTTGAGAATTCCTGTACTAATGCATTGGATGGTTCCCCTGTTCCTCTTAAACTCTATTCATTTGGGCTATTGTAGGTCTTACACAAAGAGAGTTCAGGATTAACAAAGCTGTAATAGGTAGAACCAGCCAGAATTTTTTTCCCTGCAGAAAAATTCAGCTCTTCATTAAAAAAAACAAAAACGTGTGATTCAGAAATTTTCAGTCAAAACTTTTTGTTTCCATTTGTGGAACTAAATCTAAAAATTTGCTTGGGTCAGTTTGACATGAAACTGAGTCCCCCAGAACACAGTGGGAGTTGTAGTCCCAGTGCCTTATGTACCCACTCTTGATGAATTCTCACCGTGAATCATAGGAGATATAGACTGGTGGGGAAGCCTAGCTCATAAAGAAGAATGGGAGGATAAGACATCCAAACTCCAATTCTGGTACATCACTGAGAAATTCCAAACTGAAATTTGAGGGTCTTAGGCAAAATAATTTTGATTCTTTAAAAAAAGATAAAATGATATTTTTTTGTGAAAAAGTTTTCTTTCCATTAAGAATTTCAACTTTTCATTGAAAAAATCAACATTCAACAACTGAGGATAATTCTGAGTTCAAAACATGAGCATTTTTTGTTGGAAAACTGATCTACTAAGTGATTTGAATCAAAACAACTTAAATTTGAAAGTCAGATACTGACAACTAGCTGATTTTGACCCAAGTACAGACTGAACCTTATTCACCAAAGATATCAGGCAACTAATTTCAAACAATTACTTTGTAGAAATAATAAACTGGTAATGGATAAACTGAGAACAGAGAAAGAGGATAAAAATATTCAGCAAATTATTTGCACAGCTCTGTCCATTTATTCACTTGCATTGTTCTCAACACTAAAGGACTGGATATCTGCTTATATGGGAGTTTGCAACATCATTCCTTTCCTGTGGATCTGAATTCCCAGGGATTTTAATTGCAGCCATGTAAGGTTACAACCCAAGTAACTCATTAAAAATGTAGGGAATTGCCTATGTCTTCAGAGACTGGGAACTGGCTGTAGATCTGCTAATACAGAGCTCATTTTTCTGCCTAAATCCTTTCTCATCCTCTCCCCTATGATGTTTTATGAGTTAGACTGAGGAAAGAGACTATGGAACCAACTTGACCTGCAAAGCAATATTTTTCACTTTTGCTGGCCCCAATCCAACCTCTTGCCAAAAGAATCCCACATACCTTCAGAGAATTGGAGTATGAAAAAGACTGGTAGTTCCAAGCATTAACACAGAGCCTGATTAAATCAGCAGTTCAAGCTGCCAATCATCCACACACACCATCCTGTATCTGCCTGAGATGCACAGAGGAAAGGGGCTGTGCAGGCAAGGAGAAGTCTTTTCTTTGCCCCAGTCAAGCAAAAGGAGGGCAGGCTGTGGATCGCCAAAGAGTGCTTGTGTCAATCAACCTAATAATTGCAGCCAGATTAAAAGGATACTGCAGTATCTGCAAACTGTTTCCTTTCAGGGAGCAGATGTTTGTTTAACGGGCAGCTTGTTTGTGCGCACATTGAACCCTCCCTCGTCAATTATCAACTCGTGTCTACAGCTTTGTGCTTTTTATTTACAGGGCCTGGCTTTGTCCTTAGCATCATAATGGGATTAGAATCATCCTCAGACAGTATAGAGTCCACCTTGTCACCAGGGCAATTCAGACTTCCCCAGAGGAAGGCATATTAATGCACCGGCTCTATCCTGTCTTTTAACTCAATCAGTCCTGCACAGTATCTCCCTGTGACTGGCAAACACAACACTCAGGTGTAGACCACTGGTTCCAAGGTACACTCCACTCCAATTATCCTTTCATAAGAAGGTGCTGTGGACACAGAAGCACATTCTGGCTTTAACCAAGGGAGTAAGATGCCATCCTGCTTTCACATTCTGGGTAGATCTTAGGTATTTCTGAGGCACCTCTCACCTCTGTCTCTTTCATACCCCATGGCCCTTGCTATTATTTTTTCAAACAAGAAAGTGTGGCCCTGTTTACAGTAGAGGAGTCAGTATCAGTAGAAGAGCCACTTTCATGGCCAGTGTGGCTACTCCAGCATTAGCTACAGTGTAAGGGCCGGTGCATAGAGAGCTGGATGCTCGGAGCAGGTTCTCACAACACAGGGCTTTATGTCCTGTTTTCCTACCCTACCAGCACTAGCTGGCTCCTCCTCTAATAGGTCTATGAATTTGTTGTAGCAAGGGAAAGAAAAATAACATAGGTGCCCCAATCTCCCACCAGCCACATGTGGTATCAGGACTGGTTGCCACCAACTGACCCAACTGAGCAAAATACCATTTATCTGGTTATCTTTATCATTTCCTAGGCCTGTCCAAGCTATAGCACGTGTTGCCCTAGTGCAAGACAAATGGCAATCTCTTTATGTAAGGCAGTGTGTTATTTATTACACTATCTTGACCAGGCCATAGAAAAGCACAGACAGGTTAGCAACCTTGTCACTGAAGGCCCCCAGCTGTAGACTTAATTTAAAGGGACATTGACAAAGCAGTGCAGCTCAGTCTTTGACCTCTGGTGCCTCCTTATCTTTATCTTTCTACAAGTTTCATTGAAGAAAAACAAACTCGGTGTTAAACCACAGAGAACAGTCATGGAGATAGGATTTCTGCTCCTGCTCCAAGCTGGGAAGAAGAGGTTGGATCTTATTCATAGACTCATAGAATGGTATTCCTAGAATCATTGTTACATTGTCTTAATTCCATAGGCATGGGGGAGAGAAGTGTAAGAAGAGATGGAGATTAGCGTGTCTTTAAAGGGAGAACATGGGTTCAATAGTTCTATTTGTGTTTGGGCGTCTCTCGTCGTTGAGATGTCAGGGAGCCAAGCATTTCATAGTACTGTGCGTCTTGAGTGCTGGAAATGGCTAGCAATATCCCAAGCACCTTTCAGGATTCAACCCATCAGGTGATGATGAGATCTCATGTTATTCCTACTCCATTTATGGCTTCCTGAGGCATAAACCCCCCAAGAGAAATAGCACAAATGCAGAGGTATGCAGCTTTATTGCACTGCCCTAGATACTCTCTATTTGTGTGTTCATTTGTTGGAAGAAATTTAGTTTTAAGCAGGTGAGAATCCAAGCAGTGGAAAAGCAATGCTGCTGAGTATAACTACAGGGGCAGATGGCTAGCAGGGCAGAGAAATGGTAGGGGTATTTTATTTTAAAGAGATGAAAGGACACACTTTCTTCTGAAGAATACAAGGAAATGTTGTCATGCACAAGTATGCACAACTATTGTCTGTCATTATTCCTTTCACAGCTCTTCTGTGTCCCAATATGTCATGAATCATATGACTGGAAGGGACCTTGAGAGGCCATCAAATCCAGTCCCTGCACTCCTGGTGGGAACAAGCATCATCTAGACCAGGGGTCAGCAACCTTTCCAAAGTGGCAGGCCAAGATTTAACCCTCCTGCCCTGGGCCATGCCGCTCTCACGGGGCTTTCCACCGTGAGCCCCGGGGACCACCTGGATCAATGCAAACCTTTCCGCGGACTACCAGTTGCTAATGGAAACTCACCATTAATTACATAATTACACCCTAGCCATTTTGCTTATGCTGCAGCTGGGGAGAATGGTTTAATTTAAATTATTAAACAGAGTAAGCATTTTAACTTTCTCTTGTTAGTTTATCAAACTTCATTTTAAATAAAATAAAATATTACGTACAACAGAAAATCTTTCAATGTTTTCTTTAATTTTGGCAGAGGTGGGGAACCTTTTATGGGCCATGGGTCACTGACCCACAGAAAAATCAGATGGGGACCACACAAGTGAGAAGCAAAAAATCTCCTCCCAAAACCTCCAACCTCACTGATGTGGCCCCCAACTGAGACACCTCACTCTTCTGGTACTCCAGTCACCATGGGGTGAAGGGAAGGGACAGAGAAAACTGAGGTTCAGGGCTTCCCATGGGCCAGATTTATTTTCCTAGGGTTCCAGAGTTAGTGGATTTTGTGGATCCCCTTAGGCTCTGGGGTGGGAACAAAAATGAGGGGTTCAATGTGCGGGACAGGGTTGCCAGTGTGCAGGATAGGGATGCAGGACCTGGGCAGGAGGTGGGGTGCAGGACAGGGTGAGGAGGACAGGGTCTGGAAGGGAGGTGGAGGACAGGAGAGAGTGTGGGGTGGGGGTACGAGAGGGAGTTTGGGGGCAGGAGGGGGCCAGGGGAGTAACACAGAAGAGGTGAGAGGGTGAGAATACAGCCAAATAGCTAGTTGGGGAGGGAGACAAAGAAGTAGGGAGTAAAGGAAAGTGCTGCTTCTGCAAAGTAAAAATGTATCCCCCCCTCACATCTTCCCTCTGCTCCAGCCTCGCTCCCCTCAGCCCCATGATCCCCCCAGCCTGATCCCCTGCATCACCCCATGGCGCTCAGTGCAACCCCTGCCCCCTCCCATACTGCCCCCCCTGCATCTTCCTTCACCCCCCGTTCCCACATCCTTGTGCCCCCAGTGCACTCCCTGGCAGGGCAGCAGTGCTGGGACTCGTAGCCTCCTGGGAGCAGCGCTGGGGTGAGGAAAGCCAGGGGGGAGGCAGAATCCCTGCCCAGCCCAGCCCTTTGCCTGCAGGCTGTGGCTCCAGGACTTGGGCAGATAGAGCCCGGGGCTGCCCAGGGCTGGCTACAGCCTGGCCAGGTGCAGCAGGGCACTGGGAAAGGGGCTCCCTGCCCCCGCACACAGCCTGGGGGAAGTAGCAAAGCGTAGCCTGGGCCTCGGTTCCACACATGTGCTGGCTGCCCAGCCCCAGCTCTGCGGAGCAGGCCTAGCCCCGCCCCCCTTCCGAAGCAAGAAGCAGAGTCAGGAAGCACTTGTGCAGGAAGTCAAAGCTGGTGCTCCAGCCTGCAGCTGTGTGGCTGAGGCTGGAGCCGCAGCACTGGCTCCCCGCTGGGCAGGGGGAGGAGTGGGGCTGAGCTCCTGCCCACATGCCAGTAAAAATCGGCTTGCGTGCCACTTGTGGTACACATGCTGGGGGTTGCAGACCCCTGATCTAGGCCATCCCTGACAGGTGTTTGTCTAATCTGCTCTTAACACTCTCTATAATGGAGATTCCACAACCTCCCTAGGCAATTTATTCCAGTGCTTAACCACCCTGACAGCTAGGAAATTTTTCCTAATGTCCAGGCTAAACCTTCTTAGCTGAAATTTAAGCCCATTGCTTCTTGTCCTATCATCAGAGGTTAAAGAAGATAATTTTTCTCTCCCCTCTTTGTAACAGCCTTCTAGATACCCTTCCAGTATGCCCTTGCAGCATGCCTGTGAACATTAATAACTACACTCTGGGAATGGTTATCCAACCAGTTATGCACCCAATTTATAGTAGCACCGTCTAGGGTATATTTCCCTTGTTTGTTAATGAGAAGGTTGTATAAGACTGTATCAAAAGCTTTACTGAAGTCTAGGCATATCACATCTACTGCTTCCTCCCATCCACAAGCCTTGTTGTTACCTTGTCAAAGAAAGCTATCAGATTAGTTTGACACAATTTGTTCTTTACAAATCCATGCTCACTGTTACGTATCACCTTATTACCTTCTAGATGTTTGCAAATTAATTCCTTAATTATTCATTACATTATCTTTCCTGGCACAGAGGCTAATCTGACTGGTCTGTAATTCCCTAGGTTGTCCTTATTTTCCTTTTTATAGATGGGTACTATTTTTGCCTTTATTTGTCTTCCAGAATCTATCCCATATTCCATGACACTTCAAAGAGAACAGCTAAAAGCTCAGATATCTTCTCAATGAGCTCCTTGAGTATTCTAGGATGCATTTCATCAGGCCCTGGTGACTTGAAGACATCTAACTTGTCTAAGTAATTTTAACCTTTTTCTTTCTCTATTTTAGCTTCTGATCCTACCCCATTTTCACTGGCATTCACTGTCAGACAATGTCAAACTAGCATCGTTGAAAACTTGAAGACTAAACATTTTATGTGTGTGAAAAGAGGCCCTTCTGTACCCTGAAATGGTTTGTGAAAATGTGTACATTGCAGCAAAGGTGGTTTGGGGTTGGTTTATCATAAAACATGACATTTTGATCCAAACTGCACACATACTCGGGGTATTTCAACAACTGTGTTTCAGGTAAACCTTCAAAAGGAGTGTGGGGTTTTGTTTGTTTGTTTGTTTGTTTGTTTTGCTCCAATGCAGAATAAAATAAGTTCAAAGCCTCAAAAGTTTTCCCAAGCTGGCATTGTAATTATGTCCAGCCCTCTCTCAGACAGCAGCCCTTGGCTTTCTTCACTCTCACCTTTTGAGCAATGTGATTGCACCAATAAGCATTAAACCCTATGACCAACCTCTGCTGACTTTTCCTGTATGTATTCAAGAGACGCGGGGAAATGCTGGACAAAGAGAAAGAAATAAGCTTTTAATTTCCATTCCATTACCTCCCCTTCTAGATGTGATTTTCTAATTCCCTAGGAGAAGTCTGAACCTGGGAGTCTATGGATGAACTGAATGCAAACTCCTCTTACAAAATTGAGTTGAAGGCCATGGCCCATGTCAGTGGAAAGGTAGTTGTCCCTGGGGCTATGCCTACACTACAGACTTTTTCCAGAATACCAGAGGTATCCCGGAAAAACTCTGCCACATCCAGGGAATGAGTCCACTTTTTTGGAACAGTATCCGAAAAAGCAGGCGCGTTCTTTCAGCAGCCCTGTATTCCTCATTTTATGAGGAATAAGGGCTCTTATCCACAGGCATTTTATGAGGAATAAGGGCTCTTCTGAAAAGGGGAGGATATTCCCACATTTGGCCCCGTGTAGACGGGCCAAATGTTGGAAAAGTATCTTCTGAAAAAAGAATTGGAAAAAGGCACGCAAATTGTGGTTCGAAATTTGCATACCTTTTTCCGAAAAAGAACTACAGTGTAGACAGAGCCTGGGTGTATTCCATAAGAACTCTCATTTGTTCCAATCCTGGATTCACTTACACCAATGAAACTCTGAGTCAAGTCGGGGGTTACTTGAGGTGCATTATTCTCTGCACTGTGGTAGGTTGTCATTTGCAAGGAGGAGTAACAGTTAATTTGAGGGAAGGGTTTTGGATCGGACTACCGCGTCTACACGCAGCAAGTTAATTCAGGCTACCAGCATTTTAAAATGGCGACTGGCCTCGAATATGCTAATCAAGCGCGGGATATTTAAATCCCGCGCTTCATTAGCAACTTCGGTATGCTTCATTTGCCTCCCTAGTTCGAACTAGGGGACAAGTGTAGACATACCCAGAAAGAGCTAGCTTTGCTGTGAGATCATTCAGGAGTCCTCAGAGAGAGGCAGTGACAAGAGCTGTTTCTCTAGGACAGGTACCTGCCTGTTACCAGCCCTACTTCAGAGGATGGAGCTTGTGTACATTTATAACAAGGGTGGACAATAATTTTTGGTGGTGGGGGGGGGCATTCCAAGATTTTGGAAAGTGGTCAAGGGCCACACTTTTCTGTGGAAGAGATGAGGGGTCTAGGATGGAGGTTGGGTGCAGAAGGGCGCACGGGGTAAGGGACTGGGGTGCAGGAAACAACATGAGGTCTGAGAGGGAGTTTGGGTGCAGGAGAGGATTCTGGCCAAAGGGAGAGGTGTAGGAAGAAGTACACCTGGGGCAGGGGAGTGCAGAGGGCTTGGATGGTGACCTGAGGGAGGGAATTGGGGATGCGGGAGGGGCGGGGGTGCCAGAGGCAGGCTTTGGCTGGGAGGCGCTTACCTAAGCCAGCAGCCCTGCAGCACCCCAAAGGCAGGCTAGGCTTCCTGCCTGCTGCAGCCCCAGTTCACTTAGGGTATGTCTACACATCAAAGTTAATTTGAAATAACAGCTGTTATTTTGATTTAACTTTAATAGCGTCTACACAGGCAATAAGCGGAGCGCTTATTTCGAATTTGGTAAACCTCATTCTACGAGGAATAATGCCAAATTTGAAATAGCTAATTCGAAATAAGCGTTGTGTAGACACTTATTTCGAAATAGGGGGCCTCCAGCCCTTCCCAGTTTCCCCTGGTGGCCACTCTGGGCCAAACCAGGAAAAATCCTCTCCTCTCCTCCCCTCCAGCCCCGGAGCCCTTAAAGGGGTAGACTCTGGCCACAGTGCACGTGCCAGAGCCAGGCCTGCCAGCAGTCGCTGCCCCTGACCCAGTGGCCGTACAATGAGCCGGGGAGCCAGTGCCAGCTAGCCTTCCACCACTCAGTCCCACAGCTCCCAGGAGCCAGCCATGGGCCGGAGACGGCGGGCGCCCTCCTGAACTAGTGCAGAGATCATGGACCTCATTGAGGTTTGGGGGGAGGCCTCCAATGTCCATGATTTCCACACTAGACAGAGGAATGCCGCCATGTACGGCCGCATAACTGCCACCATGGCCACCAAAGGCCACATGCGCACCCAGGAGCAGGTGCGCATGAAAATTAAAGAGCTGCGGCAGGTGTACGCCAGAGCCACACGGGGCAGCTCCCCAACAGGGGCAGACACCTGTTCTTATTTTGACGCCTTGGACTGCATAATGGGGGGCGGGACAGTCCGTGCCACCCCAGAGGGCAGCGATCTGGGACCAGAGGGCCCTGACCAGGGCGCAGAGGAGGAGCCGCCATGGACAGTGCCACACCGGCTGGACCCCTGAGCTGTCCCAGCAGCGGAATCACCAGGGTCATCTGGGGAGGCCACACCATGTAAGTGCCATCACTGTCCCTTTCCCGGGGGGGTGAGGAGGGAGACCAGGGACAGCGCGCATGGGCCTGGCTTACCACGGATCACGCAGCAACCTGTGCATGTCCAAGCACGTGCCATGCCACCTCTGGGCAGGTGGCTCCAGCTGCATGCCACACAGGGGCCATGGCCTGATAGCCACACGCATGCGTGAAGAAACTAGACATGCTCCTGACCCCGGGGCGGGACACAGCAGGACGCCCTCCCTTCACGAACCCCCTCTACACAGAGGCAGTGGACCTCTCCCCCCCACCTCAGCCGCACTATACACAGCACAGAGGCATGGGTGCGGTCTCGGGGCAGCTCACACTCCCAGGGATGGCCAGACATTCCGACCATGGCATCTGTGCAAGCACAGTGGCTCTGAAGGTGCAGGGCACGGTCATCCTCACCTCACAGAGCAGGGGCTGGGCTTCACCCACTGTGTTCCCAGGGAGAACTGACCACTTCTCTTCTTTCTCCATAGCCGCACCAGCTGCGCGTTCAGGGCACACCACCCCGCCCAGGACATCCTCCCGCACTCGAGGGCTCAGCAGGTCCACTGCAACACTGCAGGGTTACCAAGACCAGCAGCTGAGGGCCCTGCGAGTCCTGCACCGCACCATGGAGCAGTGGGTGCAGGACAACTGGGAGTTCCAGCGGAAGCTGCTTGCCCAGGGTTGTGCCATCTGTGCCCATCTGCAGACCCTGGTGCAGAGCATGCTGCCTCATGCCACTCCAGTGCCTGCTGCCTCCCCAGCTCCCGCTCCTCCTCCCACTCCTTCTCCCCCTCCCGCCTCTCCCTCCTCAACCTCCTCACCATCCTCCTAAATCTCCACACCCCCCACCTCAACCTCCACACCCTCCTTCCCATCCCCCTGGGAATGCTGAGGTCCCCACACCCACCGTGCTGGGTGACAGTTGGCCCGGCGAGACCCCCACCCCTGAGCTCTGAGCGTCCCTCCCCTTCTTCCCTTGCTTCCCTTCCAGCGCCCTCCTCCCAGTTTTCTCCCTCCCCTCTCCCACTTTCTCTCCTCCCCCTCCCACCTCCTTTCCCCAGTCTCCCCAGAGTTTCATACCCCCCCCCCAGTTTTGTTAAATAAAAAGAGTTAATATTTTTGAAAATACGTGTATTTTATTTGACATCAGGAAGGGGGGTTAGGGAGGGGTAAGTGGAAGGAAGTGAGGGAGGAATGAGGCACAAGCCCCCATTGGGCAGACCAGGGAGGCTCTGAGTGCTCCTCAGGGTGGACGCTCTCCCACAGGGCCTCCTGGATACTGACAGCCCCCCGATGGACCTCCCGATGGCAGCCTGCAGCAAGTGCAGCCAGGCTGATAGCAACGCGTCCACGAGACACACTGGAGAGCCCAGGGGCAGCTCTGGCTCCATGTTGCAGAGTGCTATGGTGTCCCAAGCACAAATGCTTTGCTGACCTGCAGCAAGGCAGGCAAGCAAGCAGGGACACCTGAGAACTGGCTGCCCGGGGGGGCGGGGTGTCCCTTTAAGCACAGGCCTCAGATAGCCTCAGGCAACAGCCACACAAAGACACGCCTTACCTGATGCCCTAACCCTGACCTGGTTCTGGCCAGCCTTAAATCCGAATCAGTGTCCACTCAGTGTGGACGCGGTATTTTGAAATAGCAAAATGCTATTTCAAAATGCATTTTGTGTGTAGACGTGTTATTTCGAAATAAGCTATTTCGAATTAACTATTTTGAAATAAGATATTGCGAAATAACGCTGTAGTGTAAACATACCCTTAGAGTTGCAGGCTGTTCCTGCCACATGGCTCTCAGCTCCTGGAGGGGAAGAGGCTTGTTCTGCCCTCATCCCCCAGGCCAATCTCTCTGCTCCTATTAGCTGGTTGTTTTCAGCCAATAGGAGCTGCGAGATTGGCTGGGGTCAATTCCTATTGGCTGGTTGTTTCTGGCCAATAGGAGCTGAGGATTGTGCTGGGGGCAGGGAGATCACACTAAGCCACCTCCTCCCTTCAGAGCAGAGAGCCGCCGGACTGCACTTTAAACCCATAGCAGCCTGAAGGTCCTGGCAGGGTGGTCCGCAGGCCAGATCTGGTGGCTTCATGGGCCAGATCTGACCCCCAGGCCGATTTTTGCCCAGCCCTGTTTTATAAATAAATTCTTTACACTATGAAAATAGCTGGCTCTGGGTCACTAATTCAGCTCCAAATGGGAAACTGTCCCACAAGGGCCCTGACTAGCTGCTATGACTCAAAGGAACAACAGTGTTATGGTCACATCTGGAGGCTTCTGTCCAATCAGGGTCCCGTGGTGCTAAGTGTTGATAGATGGATGCTGCCCCAGACAGCTTGCCAGCCACACAGAGGGTTGGAGACAGGAACGGGTATTATCCAAGTTTTAGAGACAGGGAAGCGAGGCACAGGAATCCTTTAAAGGTAGGGCTGGAAGGGACCTCAAGAAATCATCAAGTCCAGTCCCTTGCCCTGCATTTGTGATGGAGCTGAACCCAGCTCCCCTGAGACCCTGTGCAGAGCTTTAGCCACAAAACCACCAGTGAGACTGAGTCCACTGTCTGACCCACAAACACTATATATCCTGGGACAGCCTGGTGGGGCATGGGCCTGCCAGGTAAGGAGTGCAGTCAAGCTCCCCCCCAAACACACATACCACCCCAAGGACACTGACACTGTGCTGTCATTCAAGAGCACACCCTTCTTCTTCTGAAAGGATTCTGTCAGTATCTCACAGCACCTCCTTTAGCTTCCCCAGCTGCCTTGAGCCATCTCAGCCAGTGAGTGGGATGTGCCAGCCACTGGGATGGCTTTAACAAGCATGGGGTGGCTGGTACAGACCAGCAGCATGGTCCCCAGCAGTAAGGGTAGGATCTTGCACGCTAAGTGCTGTCGAGAAAGACACAGGCCACCAAAATTCACAAGAGTTTGAGCAGCGACTGCTTGGTGCCTGTTTCTGTCACACTGATAGCTGTTTCTATGAAAGCAGAAAGAGCAGTTGTGGGGGCTGGTGGCAACAGCGACAAACCTGTGGTCAACTACAGCTGCTGGGAGCTAACAACTACAAGCTTTAGGAGCTGCTGTGGGAGGGGATGGAAAGCTCAGATGATCAGAGAAAGGAGCTGTCCTGATCATGAGGGTTAGCCAGCAGCCTGGGAACTAAGGGGTTAACCTTACCTAAGTCAGGTAGATTCAGCCAATAGGAAGGTAGGTAGG
Organism: Rafetus swinhoei; assembly: GCA_019425775.1. Classification (NCBI taxonomy): domain Eukaryota; kingdom Metazoa; phylum Chordata; order Testudines; family Trionychidae; genus Rafetus; species Rafetus swinhoei. The sequence continues at coordinate 9,603,192 of CM033438.1, forward strand.
AATTTCAAACTAGGACAAAGGAATTTTTGGGTTTCCCCCCTTTTCTCTGAGGCAGTTTTCTCTCCAGTTACTGAGGGAGTCAGACAGAATGTCTCCCTCCAAAAATAGACTCTTCATTCTTCTGTAAGTAGGGTAAAGTTTAGATAAATCCATTAGGTTTTATTGTTTTATGGTTTGGGAAATGGGATCTGATGTCTGAGCATTTAAAAATGGGTTTTGCTCTCCTTTGTAACTAAGCTCTAGGCCCATGGTGGAGTTTCTCCAGGAGTATATTACTTTGTGACTTTACCATCTAGCCATTATGCTTGCAACAGGAATATTGTAATGATAATAAAAGTTTTTTCTCTTTTCTTTTATTAACCTGGTATTGGTTAATTTTTGTGTCCTGGTTTGTACTTTAGGGGTGAGATTTCCCAAGTGATCTCTCCCCCCTGATTTTCTTATCATTACTTGGGTGGTGGCAGCAGAGTTTTTATCCCCAAAATCTAGGTTGTTAAGATTTTGGGGGGAAGTTTTTACCAAAGCCTGGAAAGATAAGGTTTTGGGATACTTTTGCGGGCGGGCCCCCACTTCTGCATTTATCATGCCAGAGTGGGGAAGGAGCCTTGACAGGAGCAGAGAATGGAGCCCTTTGAGTTAGGGTACAAGGCGGAAGTGACTGAACATTGCTACTGCCAGTTAGTTGTGCTGTGTCCTGTGTGAAGTCTGACTGGTGGTATCTGACTAGGAGCTGGACTGAGGTGGACATCACTAAACATGGCTTCTTCCAGGGCAATCTCTGTAGAGAGGTCAAAGATTTATTTGGTGATGGAGGGTGAATTCCCGTCATCTCCCTGGCACTGGTCCCTTCGGTGGCAGGTTGAGGCAGAGACACAGAAGCTGGCTACCCTGTTCTGTGACTAGAAGGCTTCTGCCTGCAGGGTGTTGTAATCAGGACTGAGCTCACAAAACCCTGGTCTACACTAGGGAGTTATTGTGAAATAACTCCACTTATTTCGAAATAACAAGTGGAGCGTCTACACTACCAATAACAGGCTGATTATTTTGAAATAATCACTCCTGCTTTCCACAAGGAATAATGCTTATTTCGAAATAGTTATTTTGAAATAGCGGTAGTGTGGACGCTCCACTGCTGCTATTTCAAAATAAGTACTCTCCAGTGCACTCTCCAGTGCTTCCTGGGGCTCTAAGTCGAGGTATCATGTCTACATTAAGGGAGCCTGCCTCAAACTAATTTCAAGGCTTCCCTGTACAGTGGGCACACTATTTCGAAATAGGTTATTTTGGGAGTTATTATTTTGAAATAATTCCCTAGTGTAGACATGCCCAAAGAAAACGGATCCACTGAACGGCTTTTGCTATCCAGCCCTGTGTCTTAAGGGGCCTTCAAATAGAAGCCCCACTGGCATGTCCCAGGAGTGCCAGCGCAGCCATCAGTCAGAGGAAGCGAGCTGTCAGAGGGAGCCCTGTGGTCGGAAAGGAAAACCTCGGGGAGCAGCCTCAGTGTGCTCTCTGAGCTCTAAGAAGACAGATTCCATCTGGTTTCAAAATTGGACAAGCTGAGCTGATGTTCCAGGCTCCTGGACGTGACTAGGGGAAAAGAATGAAAATAAAGAAGCTTTCCATCTAAGTCAGCGAGGTCAGAGGCAGAGAAAAATTAGTCTTTTACCAGCCCACTGATGCCCTTCTGTGTCAGCAATCTGTGACTCTGTCTCTTGGCTGCAACCCAGCACTGAAATGAGCCAAACTCCCTTTGGAACTTCTTTTATATATTTCAGAGACACTGCTGCATATGGCTGATGGAGGTTATAGGCAAGAGGTCTCTTGGAGGGGGACTCTCACATTGCAGTGTGGAACAAGTACCTTTTCATCTCACTGAACGGCACATAAATTTAACCCCTTCATGCCCTGTGGTTCCAGAGAACCCTGTCAGTGGTTGTGCCTTGTGCATCAGGAAGCCCAGCTGTATGCACAAAAGGGTTAATTACCTCTTCACTCTGATGGCTATGCAGTAATTATAATAGCTGTGTGTTGAAAAGAGCTAATAATCCTTAATGCTGATCTTATATTTATAGCTAGCCTCTCATCCTAATGGATCTGAAAGCACTTTATTAACTGGCTGTAAAAATGATATCTATTATGTAGAAGTCACTTCACCTACCACAGAAGCATGACTAGTTCTGCAGAGTGTCAACTGTTAAAAAATGCACAGCAAGCCTACTCAAACGATTAGGGCAGGAAGTGGAAAGGATACTGTATACAAATTCTAACTGCGGGGGAATTTCAGAGATGCAGACTAATTTACTGGTCATTGATCAGTATTTGGCCTGGTCATTGATCTGAAATAATCAGCGAGGACACAAAATAAACCTGAGCATCTCAGTATAGGTGGCAACCCTCCCCCACTTGACCTCTGGAAAGGGACATAGCATTTGAATAGAGGATCATACAGTACCATCCCCAAATGGGCCCCGTGCTGGGAATTTGGACAGCTATCTCTCAATAAGAGAAGACATCTGCAGACAGTGTCTTGGGAATGCACTCCTTATCCACATCCAATTTCTGCTCTATGGCACATCCTGTTCTCTTTGGTGTAGACCACATTGTGGTCTTCAGGGAGGTGCTCTATAGGCAAGAGGAGTAAGCACCTTGGAGAGAAATTGCAGATTATTCCAACATTTGCTCATGGGAATCACATCTCCTGGATACCAGCCCTCCATTTGCCATAATGCAGATCCTCTCCTTTCTGATCCAACACCTCAACTTCTGAGACCTCATTCTTCTCCATGGACAGTGGTGGAAGTTGAGCCATTCTGAATGTCTGGCCAAAGGGAAGCAAAACTCTTCAGAAATTGTCTCTCTTGTTGTGGGTTATGGGCACTTTTGAAAAATCGGTTCTTAATGAATTTTTGCGACAGGATTTTCAAAAGCATTTATTCAGTTATGGCCTAGTTCTGAGTTTTACATTTGGCCAGAGGGCAGCGTTTGGCTGATGCTAAGAGCATTTGTAACATCTCACCCTTGGCCCTGGTCTACATTAGGGAGCTATTTTGAAATAACCAGGGTTCTTGCTAAGCTGTGCACTTGCGTACACAGAAAAAATTTCCACCCTGCACACATCCTACGCAGCGTCAATTTCTCTGTAGTGTAGACATGCCCTCCTGGTTTTCACCTTAATCTGAAATTAACTGAACTACACCATACCAGCATAAGATGAGATGGCCCATCTGACTCTACTTGGCTGAGAAGGACCAGTGAAGGAAAAAGGCCTGACCTGACCAACCAGCTGATGTTACTGACTAGGGAGGTGAGCCAGGGTGCAGAACAATAGCTCTAGTGGCCGACCTACCAGCCCAAAGCATCAATTTCAACATGGCAACATGTGCCATGTTTGTCTTCCTCCCGGAAGAAAGAAGGGATTTCATCTGCACTAAGTGCAAGCTGGTCGCCATTTTGGAGGAAAAAATTAGAGGACTGGAGGCCCAAGTGTCGACCCTCCGCTCGATCAGAGAGGATGGAAGACTTCCTCAATAGAAGGCAGCGTTTAATCCTGCAAGCAACGCAGGAGGAAGAGCCAGAGAGGGCAGTACAGGATGAGGAAGAGAACCGGCAGCATGTACCTTCTAGAACTGTGGTTCTCAGCTGGTGGTCCATAGACCACTGGTAGTCCATGGTGACTTTTTTGGTGGTCCACAGGAATATTGTCCAAAGTCATACGGCATGAGCAGGCGCCGCCATTAGGCTCTTTTATGCCGTATTCACAAGCACGCGGCGCGTCATCCATAGCGTCACCTAGGACGCAACCATGTTGTGTTGCCAGTAACTTCTGTCTGAGGCTGTGAGCGTCAGTGTAGCTGCCGCCGTTGTGCTGAGCGGTTGCTGTGTCATTTGTCCTGTGCTACATGTGCTGTTTTACAGGTGTGGTGTAGTTTGTTTATAATGGCAATGACAGGAAGAAATGTCAAGCGCAAGTATTCAGAGGACTACATCAAATTCGGCTTCACTTGTCAAGAAAAAGAAGGCGTGGATTTGCCACAATGTGTTATTTGTTTCAAAGTCTTGGGGAATGACTCAATGAAGCCGGCTAAACTGAAACTCCATCTCTAAAAGTGTCACCCCAACTTGTTGCAAAAGGATGAAGATTATTTTGAGCAGCAGTTATCAGGTCTGAAACGGCAGCGCCTTGACTCAACAAGTGCATTCTACAATAAGACAAGCAATGCAGTGCGCACTTCCTACATTGTTGTAAACAAAGTTGCACAGGCCAAGAAGCCTCATACCATTGTAGAGCAACTTGTGCTCCCCTGTGCAAAAGAGATGGCATGGCTTGTTCTTGGTGAGGAAGCAGCAAGGAAGCTGAATGATATATCTGTCTCTAACGACAAAGTATCGAGACGGATAAATGAGATATCACAGAACATCAGTGAACAGGTTGTGGATGAAATAAAGAAGTCTCCATTGTTTGCCATACAACTGGATGAATTGACCGACATCACATTGTGCTCTCAGCTATTGGTGTTCGCATGATACATGGTTGAGGAAGACTTCAAAGACGAGTTTCTTTTTTGTAAGACTCTTGATACCACCACAAAGGCTCAGGATGTGATGGAAATTGTTAACAATTTCTTTGAAGTACATGGTCTGGATTGGGTAAATCTTGTGGGTGTCACCACGGATGGTGCACTTGCCATGCTGGGCTCAAGATCGGGCATCCAAATGCTGGTGAAAGCGTGCTTCAATGGTAACCGGAGTTCATTGCTTCATTCATAGGGAAGCTTTGGCATCAAAAACATTGCCTGATCAACTGAACGCCGTTTTCAAAGGGTTGGTGAAAGTGGTGAATCACATCAAATCATCGGCTCTGAACACCAGGCTGTTCAAAAGATTTTGCCTGGACATGGGTTCAGACTTTGATGTGTTGCTGTTCTATACTTCTGTACGGTGGTTGTCAGAAGAGAACGTACTCAACAGAGTTTTTCAATTGAGAGAGGAGTTGGATTTATTTTGCCAGTCTCAAGGGAAAGAGGAATTCTGAAATGTGCTGACGCAGTCAAACTTAGAAGTTGCGTATCTTGTCGATATTTTTGGAATCTTGAACTAACTGAATCTTCAGCTGCAAGGGAAAGGTGCAGATCTGTTCTCTCACCAAAGCATCATCAAGGCTTTTCTTGACAAATTGTAACTCTGGATCGTAAGAGTCAAAGGCAATAATTTGGTGCAATTTCCATATGTGGATGCCATGCTCGGGGAAAAGGAAGCCATTAGGATGCAAATTCTCGATCATTCATGGAAGCTAAGAGACGAATTCCAACGATACTTTCCAGAGGTGGACAGGACAAGGGATGGATTATCTTTCATCAGGAATCCATTTACAACAGATGTTAATAGTGTTCCAGAGGATCTGCAGGAGGAATTCTTGGATCTGAAAAATGATTTTGCAGCTCTAGACGTGTACCAGCAGTCTACCATAGAGAAATTTTGGGCCAGCATGACTGAGAGTTACCCAAATCTGTCAGCACACACAGTCACATTTCTTTTGCCATTTGCATCAACTTATATGTGTGAGACTGGATTTTCGTGTTTGTTGCACTTTAAGTCCAAACAGAGGAATCGGCTTGCAGTGGAAAGCGATATTCGTTGTGCATTATCAAGTACCACTCCAAACATTGAAAAGCTTGTCAGTGAGAAGAGAATCCAAAAATCTGTTAGTAAGAAATAAATTTCAAACCAAAATGTTCGTTGTCTGCTCTTTTTTATCTTGTCTCAAAAAGGAGGTGGTCCACGAAAATTTGTTGATTGGCCTGGTGGTCCGTGGACTGAAACGAGTTGAGAACCACTGTTCTAGAAGGAAAAAAAGGCCAGCACAGGAATCCCCCATTGCTACAGAGGTAAGTAATCGCTTTCAGGCTCTCTCCACAGGCTCTGTGATGGTGAATGCTTTGGAAGGGACCTCACAAGGAAGAAATTGGAAGGGAACCACTTCTACTAGAAGGCATGGGATGCATAGACCCAGGGATGGGGGTTCCACGACCACCACCCCCAAAAGAAGAAGGTGGGTTGTGGTGATCAGGGACTCCCTCCTAAGAGGGACTGAGCCATCCATCTGCCATCCGGACCTGGAATCTCGAGAGGTGTACTGCTTACCGGGAGCTCGAATTCAGGATGTGACTGAGAGTCTTACAAAACTGATCAAACCTTTGGATCACTACCCTTTCCTGCTTCTCCATGTGGGAACTAACAATACGGCCAAGAAGGACCTTGAATGGGTTACTGCAGATTACGTAGAGTTGGGAAGAAGGATCAAAGAATTTGGAGCGCAAGTGGTGTTCTCATCCATCCTCCCTGTTGAAGGTAAAGGACTGAGTAGGGATTCTCAAATTGAGGATGTAAATGCGTGGTTGCACAGGTGGTGTCGGAGAGAGGGCTTTGGTTTCTTCAACCATGGGACTCTGTTCCGGGCACAAGGATTGTTAGGGAGAGATGGGACCCACCTAAACAAGAGAGGAAGGAGCATCTTCGTGGGCAGGCTTGCAAACCTAGTGAGGAGGGCTTTAAACTAGGTTCGTTGGGGGACAGTGACTAAAACCCTGAGGGGAGTGGGGAAGTCAGATACCAGGAGGAAATGCAAAGAGGAACGAGCAACAAAGGAGGACCCCTGATCTGAATGGAGAGGGTAGGGCGATCAACTGGTTATCTAAGGTGTTTGTACGCCAATGTGAGAAGCCTGGGTAACAAACAGGAAGAATTGGAGGCCCTGGCCCAGTCCAAGAACTATGATTTGATTGGGATAACAGAGACTTGGTGGGATGACTCGCATGACTGGAGCGCTGTCATGGAAGGGTATAAACTGTTCAGGAAGAACAGGCAGGGGAGAAAAGGAGGAGGAGTTGCACTATATGTAAGAGAGCACTATGATTGCTCAGAACTCCAGTATATAGACGGAGAAAAGCCTGTTGAGAGTCTATGGGTCAAGTTTAGAGGTGTAAGCAACAGCAGTGATGTTGTAGTTGGTGTCTGCTACAGGCTGCCGAATCAGGTGGATGAGGTAGATGAGGCTTTCTTCAGACAACTGAGAGAAGTTTCCAGATCGCAGGCCCTGGTTCTCATGGGTGACTTTAATCACCCTGACATCTGTTGGGAGACCAATACGGCAGTACACAGGCAATCCAGGAAGTTTTTGGAGAATGTTGGGGATAACTTCTTGGTACAAGTGCTGAAGGATCCTACCAGGGGCCATGCGCAGCTTGACCTGCTGCTCACAAACAGGGAGGAACTAATAGGGGAAGTGGAGGTAGGTGACAACCTGGGAAGCAGTGATCATGAGATGGTAGATTTCAGGATCCTGACCAAAGGGAGAAAAGAGAGTAGTAAAATACACACCTTGGACTTCAGAAAAGCAGACTTTGACTCCCTCAGAGACCTGATGGGCAGAATCCCCTGGGATGCTAACATGAAGGAGAAAGGAGCCCAAGAGAGCTGGCAGTATTTTAAAGAAGCCTTATTGAAGGCACAGAAAGAAACCATTCCAATGCGTAGCAAGAGAAGCAAATATGGTAGGAGACCGGATTGGCTTACCGGGGAAATCCTTGGTGAACTTAAGCACAAAAAGGGAGCTTACAAAAAGTGGAAACTTGTACAAAAGATCAGGGAGGGGTATAAATGTATAGCTAGAGAATGCAGGGGAGTTATCAGGAAGGTGAAAGCACAATTGGAATTGCAACTCACAAGGGATGTGAAGGATAACAAGAAAGGTTTCTACAGGCATGTTAGCAAGAAGAAGGTGATCAGAGAGGGTGTGGGGCCCCTACTGGATGAGGGCAGTAACCTAGTGACAGATGATGTGGGGAAAGCTGAAGTACTTAATGCTTTCTTTGCCTCTGTCTTCACGGACAAGGTCAGCTCCCAGACTAATGCGCTAAGTGACGCAATATGGGACGAAGGTGGACAGCCCTTGGTGGGGAAAGAACAGGTTAGGAACTAATTAGAAAAGCTAAACGTACATAAATCAATGGGTCCGGACTTAATACATCCGAGGGTACTGAGGGAGTTGGCAAATGTCATTGAGGAGCCTTTGGCCATTATCTTTGAAAAGTCATGGAGATCGGGAGAGATCCCGGATGATTGGAAAAGGGCAAATGTAGTGCCCATCTTTAAGAAAGGGAAGAAGGACGATCCAGAGAACTATAGGCCGGTCAGTCTTACCTCGGTTCCTGGAAAAATCATGGAAGGGATCCTTAAGGAATCCATTTTGAGGCACTTGGAAGAGAGGAAAGTGATTAGGAATAGTCAGCATGGATTCACAAAGGGCAAGTCGTGCCTGACCAATCTGATTAGCTTCTATGATGAGGTAACTGGCTCTGTGGATATGGGAAAGTCAGTGGATGTGATATACCTTGACTTTAGCAAGGCTTTTGATACAGTCTCCCACAATATTCTTGCCAGCAAATTAAGAGAATATGGATTGGATAAATGGAAGGTAAGATGGATAGAGAGCTGGCTGGAAGGTCGGGCCCAGCGGGTAGTGATCAACAGCTCAATGTCAGGATGGCGGTCGGTTTCTAGCCGAGTTACCCAAGGTTCGGTTCTGGGACTGGTTTTGGTCAACATCTTTATTAATGACCTGGATGAGGGGATGGATTGCACCCTCAGCAAGTTATGTGGATGACACTAAGGGGGAGAGGTAGATACGCTGGAGGGCAGGGATAGGGTCCAGAGTGACTTAGACAAATGGGAGGATTGGGCCACAAGAAATCTGATGAGGTTCAACAAGGACAAGAATCCCAAGCATTGTTACAGGCTGGGGACCAACTGGCTAAGTAGCAGTTCAGCAGAAAAGGACCTGGGGATTACAGTGGATAAGAAGCTGGATATGAGTCAACAGTGTGCCCTTGTAGACAAGAAGGCTAATGGCACATTAGGTTGCATTAGGAGGAGCATTGCCAGTAGATCCAGAGATGTGATTATTCCTCTTTATTCGTCTCTGTTGAAGCCACATCTGGAGTATTGTGTCTAGTTCTGGGCTCCCAATTACAGGAAGGATGTGGATGCATTGGAGAGGATCCAGTGGAGGGCTACCAAAATGATTAGGGGGATGGAGCATATGACCTACAAGGAGAGGCTGAGGAAGTTGGGTCTATTTAGTCTGCAGAAGAGAAGAGTGAGGGGGGATTTGATAGCAGCCTTCAACTTCCTGAAGGGAGGTTCCAAAGAGGATGGAGAAAGGCTGTTCACAGTAGTGATGGATGGCAGAACAAGGAACAATGGTCTCAAGTTGCGGTGGGAGAAATCCAGGTTGGATATTAGGAAAAACTATTTCACTAGGAGGGTAGTGAAGCACTGGAATGCGTTACCTAGGGAAGTAGTGGAGTCTCCATCCCTAGAGGTGTTTAAGTCTCGGCTTGACAAAGCCCTTGCTGGGATGGGTCCTGCCTAGGGCAGGGGGCTGGACTTGATGGCCTTCTGAGGTCTCTTCCAGCTCTATGGTTCTATGATTCTATGATTTCTGACCACTGAGCTCTGCTGTATCCTGAGAACATCAAGACATATTGCCATCATTTTTAGTATCCTTTTTCTTCTTTTCTTTCTGTGTTTTTTTGTCAAAAGCAGGGATATGTCTATCATTCTCAATTCAAACTTAAATACAACTAATCCCTTCTTTCCGACCAAGAAAGGCTGTTTGACAGAATAAGAGATGTTAACCAATATTCACCCTTTTTAATAAGAAAGAGACTGATAGCTTTGGATTAAGTTTGTTTGCATACTCATTCAAGTTGGATTTTAACAGTTTTTGCCACGTTTTTACTCTTCTCTTTTTGTGTATTCCAGTTAATACATTTCTACCCTTTGACATGAATTTCCTAGTATGTGTTTGCCATGATATTAAGCTGGCTGATGTCTCTGTATTCCAAATTTTGTATAATACTGTTTAAAGTTGGATAGTGACATCATTACATTAACACTTTTGACTCTTTGGGCACATTTATTCCATCTATATTATTGGAACATGAACATACAGAATAACTAGTTTTATGGTGGAGCTTGATAAAATGTATGGATGGGATTATACAGCAGGATTACTGGCAATAACCGAGCCAATAACCAGGAGGTCCCTTTTGGTTCTATGCTCTAAAATTTCCCATATTAGAATAGACCTATGATCTATCTATTACGCTAGTTGGTCTCTCACATTGGCCATTGCACGTTGCTACAGGGGACGACATGTGGAGGGAATGTGCTGTATTAAGCTCTATGGAGAATTCCTCTCAAGAACTCAGTTAATGGTCATTAATTTGTGCCACACTGTATGAGGATCAAAAGCCTTTTCAATTTTAACCTAGCTAGAGTAATTACAGGTTGTGACACACTGCATCTCAGAATGGCACCCTATGGCCCCCATGTTCATCAATCAAATATAATTGAGATATTTCACACAAAGCATGCCATGTAGGATATCATATGAAAGGTCATGATCTGCTAGGACATGTTCTGTTCAAATGTGTATATCATCAGTGTGTGCCAAAGTATGAGATTGTGCTGTATGGCTGTTACTGAAATATGCTGTAAGTTTGCTTGTGAAATATAAAGGAGGGTGCTCCATGACCATTAATGAGCAAGGGAGTTATAATTAAGGGATTTACAATTCAGTGAGAACTGCTTGAGTCCACTCAGCAAGGTTTTGTTTGATCAGCAAAGCCCGTCTGTATATGTCTGGGGAAGTATCTTCTAGGCACATGGTATAAAATAAGGAACAGCAGCATGCTTTTGTCTCTCTCCTCTCCCACCTACACTGGCAGCATCAAGAATGCTGATGAGACTAACATTACATTGGAGCAGGATTGCCAAAACCATCAGTCAAATTCATGGACAGTCCATAAAAAAAAAAGGTAAAATAGGAGCTGTCTGTAAAATCCAAAGAAGCATTTAGTAAAAAAAACCAACAAGCTTTGCTGTCGAGCCGAGGAGTCCCTTCCCCTTGGCCCCAGGGCAGCTCCAAGGAGCCTACAATTCCCAGTTCAGGGGAGGAAAGGGGAATTCTCTAGGTGAGGGCTCCCTCCAGTTTTCTGCTGGCTGGCAGGGGCTGCCCTTCTCCAGCATTACTAGCGTCAGCGCAGCAACAACTTTTGGTGTGCGTGTGTCTAGCACACACGCTGGCCGGGTTCCCGCTGGCTGCAGGAAAGGTGGAGGATGGGGTACAGTTGGTTGAGCATAGCAGCCTCCCACAGGCTCCTCACCAGTCAATCACAACGGAGCGGTCACTTGTGGCGGCCTCTAGTCCCTGCTAGCAAACAGCTCCTAGGCATCCTTTCCCAGGGTGCCTAGAGGGGGAAGGTTTGGGTTGAGGGGGGCTGTGATATGAATAGGATTGTGTCCGTATGCATGTGGAAGACTGTTCAGTTTTGTTCTTTGGAGCCATCCATTTCGTAAGAATGTGTCCATAAAAAAATTTGATTGTCCATAATTTTTCTCTACGCCGTCCATAAAAATCATTTTCAGCAGTTGACAGCCCTGCATCTGAGAAGACTGGTCCAGGCTTCATAGGAGAAGTCTGTAGATTATGAACTGCAACACCCAGTGGAGTGAGAAAATTGCTGATCTAAATACTGCCTAATGTAACAAGGTTTAAGATTTCTGATCTTTTATACCTGCCACTTAAATTTGCTTAAAACAGTGTGATTTGGTTGAAGTACCTGGGAAATTTCAGCTCAGGCACAAAGTTTGGGCTATGACCTTCCCACATTATGGGAGGGGTAGACTGGGTAATAAACTTACCCTGGTCGGGCTTCTGTCCAGGTCAAGATGGAACAGTACAGGAGTGCAAGGCTGGGCAGCTGGAGGGAATAAGCTGGAGCCTCTCTATTGTTAGTTCATGAGTGTCTGGGAGAAGCATTTTCATGCAGTTAGGTGTCGGGGGGGAGGTGGCTCTGTGCTCCCAGAAGGGGAAGGGTGAGGATGGGGCCAAGGACAGACAGCCCTCAGTGCTGCCTGGAGATGTAGCATATGGTGATTTAAAGTGCCTGTGGCTCCAGCTGCGGCTATCGCCAAGCCCAGTAAAATTGTCCCCTTTGCCCTCCCTGTCGGGAGGCCTGGAGAGCCAAGGGTGGTGAGACAATTTACTTTAACCAGTTCCAAGTTGCATCCTGGGGAACCCAGGATTAAATATGGATCAGGTGATATTCTGATCCATATTTAATCATTTTAAAACACACTATTTAACTCTGATAAGATCCTGTAGCAGGGAGTTCCACCAGCTAATCATACATTGCCATTGGGAACAAGAGATAGCAGTTGCAAAGGGCAAAGTCCTGATGCCAAAGAAGGCAGATGGAATTTTGATGGTTACCCTGATCCACAGCAGTCTGAGTTGGTGCAATTATCTCAGATCATTAAATGACCATTTTTGTTTTAAGTCAAAAACTGTATCCAGAGACAGCTTTTTCCCATGGCAGAATAAGAGAAGATCAAAATAGACTCTTGGGGAGGAGGGACAAAAACAACCCTCCCCCAAGCATGTACACATTTAAAATTACAGGGTAAATAATAAAGAATGTAAGTCTAGGATCATTCCCAGAATGCAAGTCTTCTAGATGCAAAATTTCAATTCTTGTCTGTTTTCCTTTGTTAATCCTGATTTTTGTTTGCGGAGCCAATTTTCTCAGTGACCGTGTCAGAACAAAGGAAGCTCCCTGTGTTTATTCTCCAGCTGAGGATTAGGATAACAAAACTTGCATTTCAGAAGGTGGGTTTTTTAAGAAAGCCACAAAGTCCCTGCTGCTTCACATCATCAAGGATAGAAGCTCTCTGAAGACTGATTATTGGCACACAGAACAAGCTTATGGTTCTTAGTGAGAACCGCATGACGATGACATTAAGTCAACAGAATTAACTTGGGGACTGCAACAGTCTGTTTTTCTGCTTCCCTTCTTTTGCCTCATTTCTCTCTTCATTTAGGGTTTGATTTGCTGTTCAGATGGTTTTGAAGCTGAGGAGGTTTGAGTCTGAAGCGTTTTCTGACACTTCCTCCAGCTACTTCATTACACCCTTTGCTCCCCCTCTGTTTTCAACCTCTCCCAAGCAGACTCAGCTCACACCTAACAGAGGTGTGTGACCAGGATGGCAATATTTACAAAGGGTGAGTATGCAGTCTTAAGCCCTACCAATGCGCTAGGATTTCAGTTAGGGCTGTGATTTTCAAAATTACCTTGGAGAAATGTAATTGGGTGTGCAGATCTCTTAGGAGGCTTCTAAAACTTCAGCCTAGATTTCTATGGCAAACATTGTATTTTAAACAAACACTGGGGTCAAATCCAGACCTCACTAATACCAATGGGATTTTTGTCATAGTTCAGTGGAACCAGAATTTTACCTTAACAATTTACTTTAAAACCAACATGAGATCTGATCCTGCAACCTTTACTGACATGGGTAATTACTGTGGTCCTAATAGTGCAAACACTTAGGTACATCTGTAAGTTTACTCATGGAACACAAAGGGAATACTCACATAAGCAAGAGTTATGGGAAGAGGTCCAGAGGAATGAATATGAGAAAAAGACTGTAGGATCAAGTCCTTGTTATTGTACAGAACATGTGCTAGATACATGTCATATGGCCATATGTGTAATGGGCACACTTGAATAAACACAGTCATTTTATTTATAACACAACATAGAGGCCAGTGTGTTTGGAGGTGTAGTTGCTGCTCAGTTGAAGTACCATCGCTATAAATCAATAGTGAGTATCTCTGAAGGGCCCATTAAATCAGGAACTTTCATGAACAAAGGCAGAGAAGAAAAGCCCCGGGAACTTTACTTTGCACTCCACACTCAGGCAAAACACCCATTGAAGTCAGCATGCATAAACAGGCTCAGCACTTCTCAGGATCGGGTTCTAGGCGCCTGGTTCAACCTAGCACTTCAGCATGTGCTTGTGCATTTTACTGAATCGGGGCTTAGATAAGTTAATACTCAATGTCTTTAAGGGGCCTTGATGCACAAGAACCGCACTATACAAAGGCCAGCCATAATTAAACACAGCCAGTCAAGAATGTTCTATCACAATGACTTCTCCAGCCTCTAGATGGGGGGATGGCTCTACTCTCCCAGAAGGGGAAAATCAAAATGATGGCTCCCTAGCCGCCCACCTGGAAAGCTCCTGACATGTTCAAAAGCCTTTCAGGTGGGCTGCTGGCGAGCCAAACACCTCAATTTCAGTTCTCTCAAAGTTACTGTAGGTTGAACCTCTCTAGTTCAGAACTCTCTGGTTCAGCAATATCCATGGTCCAGAATTATTTTAGTTAGCCAGATGTCCACTTTTCATGAGTGTGGCCACGTTTCCCACGGTGCCATAAAGTACGGTGCCATAAAGTTTGTTTACAGCCACCAGTTCTGGCTCTCAGTGTTCTGTGCTGTTATTTAGCTCTAATTTATCCCCAAATGTATTCTAAGAGCACAGCAAGCAGTGGAAGTGCTGGTAATGCTGCTAAGTGTAAACATGGTTTTTATGCTTTATCTACTTGTTTCCTTGTGATGATACAGTAAAATTGTGTAACAACACTAACAGTTTTGAAGAGAGCTGATAAGCCTTGGCTAGGTACAGGCTTATATAGGGTGTACCATACAGTCATACATCATTAAGCAGCAATGCAGGCATTGTTCTATTTATTTGCCTCAGCAAAATAAAGATAAAGAGACCCACTCGCTACAATATTGACCTCCCATGGTCCAGCAAATTCTCTGGTTCAGCTCCCGTCAGGTCCCGAGAATGCCGAACTAGAAAGATTCAACCCGTATCCTATGGGTATCCACAGGCCTACCAACAGGGGGGCAAAGGGGACAGACTGCTGGATGCCACCTTGCCTGGGGTGCTCCTTACAAGCTTATCCAGGCCAGTGACATTAACACGTCTCTGCATTTGCCTTCAGATAATCATTTTGCACTTAAATATTAACTGTTGCAACTTGTGGTATTTCATTGAAATCCATAATGCATGTTAATTGAATACCTACTGATGGTTGATAAAGCTGTAAGACAGGTCTCCATTGATGTTATTGTCAATCCTCTTTACACTAAACCCATCTCTTACTAACCCATCTCTGCTCATGCAGCATACCGTCCCTCTCCCTGAACTCTGCATGAACCGCTGAAGTCATATCCCACAGGACCTGATTCCGGAAGTTCAGCCTCCCATTGAGTTAGTGTTTTGTGCCCAGATCTAGTTTTGCAGGCGCAAACAGCTGTTTGGGCTGGCTTATCAACACTGTGCCCAGCTCCCTTATTTCCTGGCAGAATCACCTACAGTAGTTAGATATTTACCCATCAGATACCATGGTGATGGGCTCAGTACAAGAATGTATAGAAGAGAATAGCTAAGCCCCATGAAATTCATCTCTGAATTATTTGTGCTAGACAAGCAATGGGTATAAAAATCAGAGGCAATTTCTGATAATTAGGGGGTCAAATCAGAGTTTGAAGGTTTGAATTTAGGGACACCTGCAACAGACTGCTAGGGTTGATGCTCCAGAATGGCCCCCTATGCTTGGGATTGTGAAGCCGCGTGGCAGAGAGGACTCCCTAGCCAGCGACTCACTGCAGAAGAAGGCATGTTCTTAACTCTGCTTAGCAGACATGCGTTCTCTAACTCAGGCTAAATAACAGTGAAGATGCAGCAACTCTGCTTTCAACTCAGGTTAACTCAGGGTATGTCTACACTGCACAGCTATTTCAGGATACCAGAGGCCACAAGCCACCTGTTATTTTGAAATATTTTTTGAAATAATGGGCATGCTATTTTGCATCCCAGTAACCCTCGCGGAACAAGGGTCAAAGGATGTCTCAAAATAGTGCATTATTTCAAAATTTGGCCAAATTTTAACATAGCCTATTTCAAAATAGATTCAAAATAAGATATGCAATTTGTGTAGCACAAATTGTGTCTCTTATTTTGAGTTGAGGGTGCTGTGTAGACGCACCCTCAGTTAAAGCCTATGGGGTGCTATGGGTTGCGCTCTAGTCGCTAACCCAAGCTGTCATGTCTTCACTGATTTTAGCCCACATTAAGACCACATCTTTTTCCTCCATGTAAACAGACCCCCTGGTGAACTGTTGGAGTGGCAAAAAGCAGCCTTATGTTGGCTAAGGAGCTGACCCAAGAGTCTAGGCAGCTGGTGATCAGATTAGGAAGCTGAGATGGCTGAGGCTACCAGTCTGTTGAATGAGGAACCCTGTTAGAACTTGCCTGTGTTTAAATATAACACCTTTTGCTGCCTTGCCTAGAAGCTGCATCCCAAGTGGGTTAAGGTGCTTGGGAGAGAAATCTTGCTGGGGGAAATCAATCACACAGCAGCTGCCATCATGTGATAAGAATCAGCATACTGTGGCTCCAGCGGTTACTGTTACAAAGGCCACTAGGTGACTAGTGACCATACAACATGCTCACACCCTCCTGCATGAATTGTGGTTCTACCCCTATAGCAAGGCAGCCTGACTTCTGCAAAATATGCCAGAAAAAAGGGGAAGGCATTGATCTCCCAGCTTGCTACTGCTCAGATAACCTCCAGCCAAGTAAACAATAATCCCTTGGAGAACAGACTTAAGGGAGTTCACAATGGGAACAATTATGAAGGGGACGGGAAGAAATAAAAACTCCTTTGTACTCAATCCACCAGGGACAAAACCAAGACAAGTGCCAAAGGCAGCATTACATGTTAATCTCTTTTAAACTCAACTAAGCAGTTTAAAAGCACCATCACAGTTTTGGAAGCCATCTTCCTAACTCCCCCACAGAAATGCAACTAACATGCCTACATCTTCAACTGACAGATTTAATCCTGGAGGGGGAAGCAAGCAGTTATAGGAAATGTAATCCATCTGTGCCTTGCCAACTCTGTCCCAAGGGGAGACTCTCCTTGCCTGTAGATGGGCTGGCTGAAAGAACTCCATTTGAATCAGCTCTCCCAGGAGGAAGCTTTATTTTGTCATTTTACCTGGCAGACATACATGGCAAAGGGAGCTTATTTGTGTTTTCCTTCTTGCTCGGCTTCAGAGACTGACAACTCAAAAGCTGGAAATGCTCAGAGGGAAAAGGCAGAGTGAATCTCAGCAAAGAAAGGATAATGGGCCAAATTCAGCCCAGATGATGTAAAGAGTGATGCTTCCCTGCACCTCCTAGTCCCCAACTGAACCTACTAGGGGGCTCAAGGTATGGCCTGAAGTCTGCAGTACTGCTGCCTTCCTCTCTCCTGCACTGTTCTGCTATACAGAGGCAGCTTTAGATTTCACCAGGAGACCAAATTCTCAGCTGTAAGTCACTGACACTCCACTGACTTCCAGGGAATGGCTGATTTATGCCAGCTGGCAATCTGGCCCAGAAGCACTGATGAGGGGAGGGGCAGAGAAGTACAGGCTTGCCATAGCTGTGCCCATTGCTCAACCCACTTCTAGGGCCATGCAGAGCTCTCTGCAGTGAAGAGATCAGGTCCACATCCCACTTCTCTCATGCTGACTTTCTGCCTCAGAGGCTTCTGCAAGCGAGGTGGGCCCCAGGCTGAATTTAGTCTAGGTTCTGTTCTCTCTCTCTGTCCCCTCATCACTTAGGCTTCTGGCTGAAAGGGGGGGATTTTAGTCCAAGACTGCCTTGCTGAATTAATCAGGATGCTGATGTGTTTGTGTAGGGGGGGGAGGTCAGTCTTTTGCTCTGGTACTGTCTTCTGGGCTGAACAATTGTACCTTGGCTACCCCAGTGGCACTCCCCTTGAAAAGTTCTCCTTTCCTTGCTATTTCATTTGGATTCAGAAGTACTTAACAGTCCAGAGGTGAATTGGAACAAAATAGCAGCTGTTTTTACATCCTGAGGTAAATTCAACTACATGAGCAAGTAGAGCGTTCTCTGAGATGGACTTCAGAAAGGTCCACCAGAAACTCCATACAGCAGTAGTCCTGCCTGACAGCACTCGGCAAACACAACACGCCCTGTCAGAACAAGCTCTTGAGTTAATCAGTGGTCACAAGGGCAGGACATTTCTACAGACCAATTGTCAATTGGCCCTTTCGCAGGGATGACATGTAACACATAGGACAGCACTATCTGCTTGCCTGGCCCCTGGGCCTGAAGCTATTGGTGCACTCTTTACTGCCACCCATAGCTTTGACTGGGTCCGACCTGCTAGAGCAGCAGTGGGCAACCTGCGGCTCAGGGGCAGCACACGGCCCACTGAGAGTGTTGCCCATGAGACATTTTGTTTATCGTTGCCTACGCACAGGGTTGCCAGATTCTGCTGGGTTTCATCAACATTTTTCCCCTACCAGTATTAAAAAAGTGGCATGCAGTGAAAGCAAGGGCACTGTGTGTTCTGATTGCACACAACGTTGACTGTGAGAGCTGTACACTCCCTCTGCAGCTAAAGCACTGCTACGGTTCAATTGGCACGTGCTGCAAATTCTAGTACACAAGCGCAGTTAGCAAAACCACCTTTTCCCGGGAGACTGTCTTGGTTATGACAATCTTGTTGCCCACAGAGATAAAGGAGGACACTCATGCAGCCCCCTCATTAGCATAAGTTGCCCCTCACTGTGCTAGAGCATGACAGCAGTGGACCTGCACAGTACCCCACCCCATGCTCATCCCACTGGTTAGTGCAATGTAGGCCTTGTGCGAGCCCTAGGCATAAAGGAAGTGTATGAAGCAAAGTAGGTCTTGGCAGCAGAGTAACACCCGGTATTAGCTAACCAAGTAAGTCCATTTCTAAACAGAGAGGATGGTACATCAAATAACCACATAAATAAATTCCCAGGAAATGAGATAGGAACACACTGACCCCTGGTAAAATAAAGGATGGGATGACAGGATAATGAATAAGGAGGTTTTGTTTGAACTAGCAGGTACAAGATACAAAGGTGGTAACAGAGAACATAGGAAGTATAATATTTCACTTGTTTGTGTCATTGTGCAAAAGAAGTCATAAAGGAGGGGCATCTTTGCTGAGCCTTTACATTGTCATGGGCCCAGATGTGTTTGTGTCCCTGTCAGTGACTGAACTGGGCCCCAGGATTGTGCTTTGCAGACAATAAACCTAACTGAGCACTTTTGTCACTGAACTGAGCCTTAGGTCTTTCTTCTTGAACAGCACTGAGGCCTGCTGAACCACCATGTTGTGCACGCAGCTAGTGCAGATAGCCTCAGAGCTCCATAAATAGCAGCACTACCTGCAATAACAACTCTGTGGCTCCGACAACACTCCACAGTGCTCACAACATGAACATCCTCAACCATCAGTTGCCCCATCCGACTGGCAGCCACAGGCTGTGTCCAGTACCACATTCTCTCCCCTTCCTCCCACATTTCTGCTTTGCTTAAGCCCCACCTCCTGACCGCCAAGTCCATTATGGGAGGTGAGCAGGAGCAACAAGAATTCACCTCACAAACAGATGAGCAGGATCCCTACATGGCCTGGGGTGAGGTATGGAGGGTGGATCGGGGAGGTGTCAGGAATGCACAGGTGAGGGAAAGAAAAAAATGGGTTACATCCCATCAGTCCTTAGACTTGCCCTTCTGCAACATTTCTCCCAATGACCTTCTGTGCCAGAATCAGAATGCTTTACCTTTTCCCGTTCAGTGCTCTAGAGTACTTTTATGGGTATTGAAATGTAATGCGCACACTGGTTGATGCCCGAGTTTTCCCATCATAGTGTCTCCTTAAGAGACAAAAAAAAGACAAAACTGTCAATCTCCACACTTCCACTCCCTGGAGACCAGTCTGTCTACAACCACAAAGCCTTCAACTCTCCTGAATCAGAGCCTCCATGCTGCATGTTGGCATGGTCACTGGAGCTTATGCCAGCTAAGCCCCTTGCATTCAGATCACCCCCGCAGCCTATACACCAGCTGCCATCGCAATGTCTTGCTCCAAACACTGCTACAGCTTCATGGTTTATACCCTCCTCCAGGCACTTTGTAATGTTCTCGAGGAGGCTTTGCAAAAATGCCTGTCTCCATCAGATTTCCTCCCTCTCTGCCCTCCTTGTTTATGGAGAAAAGAGTTGTACTATAAACAGAGGAATGGAAATAGTCAAGCAGCCCATACACGTAGCATTTCAAGCAATTCAAGGTCTGCACCTCCAGAAACACAGGCCTCAACCCCATGAGCCAGCCAGGGGAGCTATCAGGCATTGGTAGGTCTGTCATGCTCCATCAGGCAGCAATAACAGGCAGACATTGATTAGTGCACTTCCCTAGACTCATTAGCCCAGAAGAGGCATTTAGTCCTATGCTAGTGCTGGCTCTGCTCTTTGTGACAAGTTTACAATAGTTTCAAAACAGTTAAAATGTTTGTTACCTTCTGTTCTGATGGTGAAGGGAGAGTCTCCCAGTCTTTTGGCTGAAAACTGGCCTCCCAAAGATGTCATTAAGAAGCACAGGGTGAAAAATCCAATGCCCAGCACAAATATCCTGAGGGAGTAAAAAAGAGAAAGCAAGACACAATCAAAAATGGCTTCCCAGCTAAGCAGGCTGCCCCACCAGTTACTAGTAAGATATTGTTCATGTCCCTGGCAGATCTACAAGCCCTGTGGGCTGATCCTCAGCAAAGCCACCTCCACATGACACCCCCTCTAGATCTTACAAGAGCTCAACTTACTGAAAGTTGTATCTGTTGCCAAGTGCCTGAACTCGAACCCCCAGCCACTGATTCTTAATCCTGGCCTTCTTGGCCATTCAAAGAAGATTGGCCATGTCATGAGTGGGGATCTATTCTAGCAATATAGGCAATATTGTCAAGAGCTTTGTGCATGCTATCCAGCAGAGGATGTATATACTATAACTATACTATATACCATACTATATACAACTACACTATATACTATATAGTCAGTAAGACATTGTGTGGTCCACTGGATAGGACACTAGCCTGGGAGTCAGGAGACCTGAGTGCTAGTCTTGGCTCTGCTGTGGAGCAGTGTTGCTGCTTTGAACCTCTGATTCCCCTCCTACCATCTGCGTGTCCTAGCCAGTGAGTCTCAGCTTTTGGTTCAAGGATTGTCACTTATCAAAATGGGACAAAAATGTTTCTCTCCCAAACCTTTTTTTGGTAAACATGCAGATTAGGTGACACGTAATCATTTCACAAGCTCATTGGTTTCATCTTTTTTTTATTTTTACTGAGACAAAACTTTAAAAAATTGTTTCAATATTCAATGTATTTTTTCAAAATGGAACGTTGCAGATTTTGTATTCACAACAAAGTAATTTCCTTCATTTTTGTTTTAAAAATCCATTAACAAGTGTTCAGAAAATAAACCATGGTTTTGCTCAGCTGCAACAATGTTCTTAACCTTTTGATTGGCCCAAAATTTCATTTTTGATGGACCCCAAACAAGTATTACATTGAGAATTGCTAGCAAAAGAAAGTGTTATTCAAATAATCCTGTTTATGATACATTTGTACAATGCCCAGCATAATGAACCCTAATCTCATCTAAGGTCTCTAGATATTTGGATTTCTCCAATAAAAGGGACTTTGCACCTTTCTTTTTCATTCACATCTGTGTACAATGACTATAAAATACTATTTTTATCTAGATCTAGGCCACAATCAATTGTATGAACTACCTATTGTGCTTAGCTCTGCAGTCTGACGGACAGGCGAGACACAAGGCTTACAAGGTGACATCCTCATTCACAACAATCTAGCAGCTGAACTAAATTTGAAATGAACACCTCAGGCATCACAATTGCCTTGTTTCCTCTTTTGCCTGATTCATTCCACTGAGTTGGCTGGGAGCTGAATGGATATTACTCTAACTGGCAAGCAACTAGGTCCCTGTCTCCACTAGATAAATTGAACATACTCGGTGGGACTAAAAAGTTGTATGTAGCACAGAAAAATAAAAAAGCGTTTTCTCAAGCCAACTCTATATTTTCAGAGATGTGAAATCTCCTCTTTATTATTCCAGTTCCAGCAGCCAGCCTGATACCCTTCCCGAGATGAATTGGAGGTCAAAATACAGAATCTATTTGGGTGGCAGATGCATTGTTATAAAGGAAAAAGCAAAGTTTGATGGTCTTCCAAGTTTCTTTGTGTCAAAGATTTTCCTTAATGCACAGCATGCCTACTCATGCAGCAGGACTGAGTGGGGGAGTGGAGAATGAGACACCTAGAATTGGCTGGGAAGTTTATTTTATTTTCACCAAAGATTATGAAAAAAATGTTTCACTGAAACTTTTAGTAGGAAACTTCCATTAAAGATATCCAAAAAAATCCAAAAGCCTATTTTTTGGTCCTTCAATTGTTGACAATTGAACATTTTTGTTCTTTAGGATCATAGTGAATAAAAAAATCCATTTAATCAAAAGTCATTTATTTTGCTTAAATAAAAGCCTCATACAAAGCTTTAAAAAAATCCTCTCTATTGAGACTCAAGGATGGGAGTGAAGAAGTGAAAAGTAGGGAACTAGGTCCTGAATATGGTCAGTGAACAGTGGTGGCCAAATTTTCAAAAGTGACCAGTGATTTGGGGTGCCCAACCAGGGACCTACTCAATGGGCCTCATTTTCAGAGAGTGTGCATTCAGCACTGTCTGAGAATCAGGCCCCCTTTGCAGTCACTTATTTGGATGCTAAAAATAAGTGAGCAGGGAATTTCATAGGCACAAAGCTCAGTTAGGGTACGTCCACACTAGCCCCCTAGATCGATCTAGGGAGGCTAATGAGAACAACGAGTACAAATCAAGCCGGGATTTAAATATCCGCAGCTTGATTTGAATGTTCCTGTCCAGTCGCCATTTTAGAAATTGACTAGCCCGAGGTAACTGCCCGCGTCTACAAGCGGCAGTGAAACGCGATTCCGATGTAAAGCCCTAACTCGAATTAGCTGGCATTCCTCCTGCAATGAGGTTTACCAGCTAATTCGATTTAGGGGCTTTAAATCGGAATCCCGTTTCAGTGCTGCATGTAGACGCGGGCAGTTACTTCGGGCTAGTCAATTTCTAAAATGGCGACTGGACAGGAACATGCAAATCAAGCATGGGATATTTAAATCCCGGGCTTGATTTGTAATTTCAGTCGCCCTCATTAGCCTCCCTAGATCGATCTAGGGGGCTAGTGTAGACGTACCCTCAGAGACAAAGTTCCCATTCACTTCCAGGCACCACTAGGCACTTTTGACCATCCTGGCTGACAATCGGGGAGCGAGACTTACTGGAAGAGCTTTGGAGACCCCATGATGTTTGGGGTCCCAAGGAGAAGAAAACTTACATCTGGTCTCCAAAGAGGCTGAGGCAGAAGAACGGAATGGTCCGAGCTGCCATTGATTGCTACAAGTACTTCAGCAGTCTGAAGAGTTGAAGGAGGAAACAGTCACTCCCACATTCCCAGAATACCAGAATACTATGTCAGTGTTCATGCATGGCTCTTGGAGGGTGCCATTTTGAAGAGCATGCTGCCCTGCCCCCAGATGCATGACATTGGACCCACCCACATGCAAAGTCATGCTGGCAGGCTGAAGCTGCGTGCTTTTCAAAGTGATGTCCATTTCATATGGACAAACCCACACCCTGTTCTGTCTCAGTCCTGGATGAGGGATGAATCTCAGACAAGCAAGACTCTTTGGTATGAAACCGGATGAATGACTCATAGACTCAAAAACGCATAGACTTTAAGATCAGAAGGGACCATTATGATCATCTAGTCTGACCCCCTGCACAATGCAGGCCACAGAATCTCACCCACCCCCTGCTAGAATAATCCTCTCACCTATATCTCAGATATTGAAGCACTCAAATATTTTGAAGGCCCCAAGATGCAGAGAATGGCCTGCCTAGAAAAGGGCCCCATCATACTAAGAGCTGTACAAAGACTTACAGGCTTACAATCCAAGATGATGACAAGCACAATGAAGGGGAGAGGGAACTGATGAGATACATTCAGTTTATAAACCTCTAGCTAGGAATTTGTATTTCCCTTAACACCATAATGATAAATTAATTTTATCCTCACAATGCCCCATGTGGGAGGGAAAGTAGTATTTATTATGCCCATTTTGCAGATAGGTAATTGAGGCAGAGGGCAGAATAAGGCTGGGTTTCCCAAAGGAAAATAAGGGTGATAAGTGCCCAGCTCCCAGAGGCCTGTCTGAAAACTCTAGCCTATGTGACTTGCCCACTGCCCCAAAGCTCAGACTTGAACCAAATCTTGAATCACAGCCCAATGCTCCAGTCACAAGGCTACCCTGTACAGGTAAATATCCACCTACATACATACATGTGTTCTAGCTCAGCGGTGCGCAACCCATGGGTCGCGACCCCCTTAGGGGTCGTGGCTGTCTTCCTGGGGAGGTCGCAGCACTGGGTCGGCTGCCATTTTGTTTTTCTGGCTCGGTGCCTGACGTACATGCGACAGGAGCAGGGGGAGCAGTAGGGAAGTGGATCAGCGCTTTAAATTAAAGGGGCCACAACAAAATGTTTCCGGCGTTTTGTTTTGGGGGTTTTTTTGCTCAACAAAAATTTTCCCGGCCCTGGGGGTCGCAAATTAAAAAAGGTTGAGCACCACTGCTCTAGCTCTTTAATAACATAATAATCACTGAATTTCCCCCAACTGCCTCTCTCAATGAAGAGCAGGTGGCTGATTGGCTATGGGAGCAGCAGCAGCTCAGGAAGCTCCATGTGGGAAGCTACTGTGGACTAAGGTGGACTTCATATGGATTTCATGTTGAGAATAAACCTGAGGTAAAGGCAAAGGAGTTGTCTCCAAGAAGGGAAGCCCGTTTGTCACCAGAGTGGGACAACAGACTGAGATACAGAGAGACACTCTGAACATATCTCCGAGATGGCCCCTGTTAAGTGTATACCCCAGAAGGGGTTTGTGATATGCAGGGTGGAAGGCTGAGTTGCTGAAGAGGCTTTCGGCTAATAAACTGAGGTAGTGCAGGAACCTGCCCTTAGCCTTGTGAGGTGAGTGCTGACCCCGTTACCGGTACATATGGGAGCCACTGGTATTGCACCCTTCCAAGGTACTGCCAAGGGCCTAAGGAAACTGGACTCAGTCCTGGATGAGGGATGAATCTCAAAAAAGCCCTTCCACTTAGGCCCAGATCCTCAAAGATATTTAGGTTCCTAATTTTTTTTTAAATCCATGGGAGTTAGGAGCATAAATACCTCTGAGAATCTGAGTCTGTGTGTCTCTGGGCTTCATGTGCTGGTTTGTAAGCTCTCTAATAGTACTTTCCTTTTTCCCTCCCTTATCTCTCATTTACCGAGCAAGTAAAGCTTGTGAGGGTAAGAGGGATTCCCTCTTACCACATGCCTGTAGTAGGGGCCTCTCAGCACAACAGTAACACAAATGATAGGAATGTCCTATTGCAGCTGGAGAGAAGTTGTGATCATCTATCCCTTTTCATACATTGCAGCCACCCACTTTCCTCCCCACCCCTCCAGCATAAGTTAATGAGGAATTGGGGAATTGGTGTTTAAATGATCAGAGCTGATCCTGCTCATCATTCATATCCTTTCTATTGATAATGTCTTCATCATTATGCAAGGCCTTGTTTATGCATTTTAATTTTCATAATTATGATCTGGCAAGGAGTGATGGTTAAACTCTGCATTTAATTAACAGTTTAAACCATGGGAGAAAGAAAGAAGGAAAAACTCCACAATTGCTGAAGAAAAAAATTCAAAGGGGTTGTGCATTCTAGCATCTCATTTGAAGGAAAAAAACTTCACAATTTCAAATGGATTGTCAGGCAAGGGGAAGGCTCAAGATTTTAGGTACTTAAAATGTACTAGTTTTCCTACTTAATGCTAATTAAATTACTGGGTAGAGAAACAGCATTTAGTTGTACCTTTGGATTTCTCCTAGGACTAAGGAGATTCAGGAGGTTGCCATTACTTTGTAGGTTCTCTCTTATTTTGTTCTGATTTTCTCCCTTTCTAATGAGGAGAAAGGAAGAAAAGAAAAGACTCTGTTCACTCTCTCATCTCCATGAACATTTGGACTGCAGTTCTTTGTGCTGGAATGCATTATTGGAGAAATAGCCTAAAAGGTACTAGGGGCCCAACTGAAGCTCACCCTGGTGTAAGTAAGAATTAAGTCCATTGAAATCAGCAGACTTTCACTGTAAGCAAGAGCTGCATCAGACCCCATTTCCAAAACTAATCCATTAGCTTTACCTGCTATTGAATGTAGAGCTTTGATAATAATGTAATGTCTACATTCCAAGCTGGCTGCTCATCACATGGACTGTCATCACATAGTCATTTAATTCAAGGTGCTATGATTTCACAAGGTTCTGGTGACAATTCTACCTAAAATTCTACCCACCCCAGGACTGAAATTTCAACAATTCCCTGTTTTAGGACAGTATTCAGGAGGAGAATGCCAAATTCTGCTCAATTTATTTACTGTCAGTTTGGAATAATGGCATGTTCTGTTGCTGAAGATTCACACAATTGCAACAGAGCAAAATCTGGCCCTGGGGGAGGTATATTCTGGTGTGCTATATCATTTGGGGATCCTGGAAATGTATTCTGGAAATGACTGCAGCATCATTTGAAGCCATGAGCTTTCCATGGTCCTGAAACACCAGAGACCTCTCATACTTGGTCACTAGACAGCAAATTGCTAAGCAAGGGGACAATGCATTCTAAGGTTCCGAGGAAACAAATGATTTTTCTACTTACAAGCTTTCACAGCTTTAGACCCTCAAAAGAAGCATAGAGACAGAGGAGGTGAGGCACTGCAGTTGGCTTGTGATTAACTCTTAGCACTATCAGGCATTGCTGGGTAGAATCACTCACTCAGGTGCTTTTGATTTTGAAGTCAGAGACATTAGAAGTGAGCCATTCACACAAGTTTCTATAAATAAATCCTCCTTTCTGTTATTTTATCTATGCTGGCTATGTTTACAGAATGCTAGTAATAAGCAACTTTTCCCCATTACCAAGGCACGCTCACAGATTTGGGTCTTTTAGGCTACAATTCTTATCCAGAAGATGATTAATGAAGCTAGCAAAGCAACACTCCAATTTCAATGGGCCAAATCACCAGCTAGTGTCTGGCAGCTTCAATGATGCTATGCTGATTTGCACCAACTGTAGATCCAGCCCACTGGTATCAGTGAAGAGAAGCAGCTGATTAAAGACCAGTAGACAAGGTCTCAGTAGATTTAGGTGACCACTTACTATAGACTGCAGACTAGCCATATTACTATACAAAGCAAAGGAGGGTCTAGATTACAAGGGATTGCCTTCACTGCAGCATTAACTTACATGTGGAAAAGTGCAGACAGCTGCACTTGAGTTAGCCTAGCTCAAGTGAGAGCAGCCACACCACAAAATAACACATGAGCTGCACCAAGCAATTGGATTAGCAGCACAATATAGGTATGTCCACTGCAATTCCTAGTGTGAGCATCAACAGCTCTCAAGGGTCAACCCACAGCCCCAGGAGCTTGAGGTAAAGCACCACAAGCTAAAGCAAGGGACTCCTGGGTGAGGGGAGAGGAGGCAGGGAACACACTGCAGTGAAGACAAGGCCTAAGAGCATACACTAGTCTCACCACATGGTCACAACATAAAAACGCAGCTCAGGGTCTGTCAGGGCAGAGTTCAAACAAGGGAGGGTGCCACAGGTCAGGCCTGCACTGGGCTGGTAGGTTGGTGGAGGTTGGAAGAAGTCACCTAGAATAGGAGAAAACACCTTTACTGATCTGTGGAGTGCTCAGTGGCTAAACTAGCAGGGTCTGAAGGGTCAAGAATGCCGGGGGGTTATCAGGAAGGCGAAAGCGCAAATGGAATTGCGACTGGCTAAGGATGTGAAGGATAACAAGAAAGGTTTCTACAGGCATGTTAACAAGAAGAAGGTGATCAGAGAGGGTGTGGCCCCTACTGGATGAAGGAGGTAACCTAGTGACAGATGATGTGGGGAAAGCTGAAGTACTCAATGCTTTCTTTGCCTCTGTATTCACGGACAAGGTGGGCTCCCAGACTAATGCGCTAAGTGACGCAAGATGGGATGAAGATGGACAGCCCGTGGTGGGTAAAGAACAGGTTAGGAACTATTTAGAAAAGCTAAACGTACACAAATCCATGGCTCCAGATTTAATACATCCGAGGGTACTGAGGGAGTTAGCAAATGTCATTGAGGAGCCTTTGGCCATTATCTTTGAAAAGTCGTGGACATCGAGAGAATGTAGTGCCCATCTTCAAAAAAGGGAAGAAGGACGATCCAGGGAACTATATGCCGGTCAGTCTTACCTCGGTTCCTTGAAAAATCATGGAAGGGATCCTTAAGGAATCCATTTTGAGGCACTTGGAAGAGAGGAAAGTGATTGGGAATAGTCAGCATGGATTCACAAAGGGCAAGTCGTGCCTGACCAATCTGATTAGCTTCTATGATGAGGTAACTGGCTCTGTGGATATGGGAAAGTCAGTGGATGTGATATACCTTGACTTTAGCAAGGCTTTTGATACGGTCTCCCACAATATTCTTGCCAGCAAGTTAAGGGAATGCGGATTGGATAAATGGACAGTAAGATGGATAGAAAGATGGCTAGAAGGCCGGGCCCAGCGGGTAGTGATCAATGGCTCGATGTTAGGATGGCGCTCGGTTTCTAGCAGAGTGCCCCAAGGTTCGGTTCTAGGACTGGTTTTGTTCAATATCTTTATTAATGACCTGGATGAGGGGATGGATTGCACCCTCAGCAAGTTTGCGGATGACACTAAGCTAGGGGGAGAGGTAGATACGCTTGAGGGAAGAGATAGGGTCCAGAGTGACTTAGACAAATTGGAGGATTGGGCCACAAGAAATCTGATGAGGTTCAACAAGGACAAGTGCAGAGTCCTGCACTTGGGACGGAAGAATCCGAAGCATTGTTATAGACTGGGGACCAACCAGCTAAGTAGTAGCTCTGCAGAAAAGGACCTGGGGGTTACAGTGGATGAGAAGCTGGATATGAGTCAACAGTGTGCCCTTGTAGCCAAGAAGGCTAATGGCATACTAGGTTGCATTAAGAGAAGCATTGCCAGCAGATCCAGAGATGTGATTATTCCCCTTTATTCAGCTCTGGTGAGGCCACATCTGGAGTATTGTGTCCAGTTCTGGGCCCCCCACTACAATGTGGACGCATTGGAGAGGATCCAGCGGAGGGCAACCAAAATGATTAGGGGGCTGGAGCATATGACTTATGAGGAGAGGCTGAGGGAGTTGGGCCTGTTTAGTCTGCAGAAGCGAAGAGTGAGGGGGGATTTGATAGCAGCCTTCAACTTCCTGAAGGGAGGTTCCAAAGAGGATGGAGAAAGGCTGTTCTCAGTAGTGACAGATGGCAGAACAAGGAGCAATGGTCTCAAGTTGTGGTGGGAGAGGTCCAGGTTGGATATTAGGAAAAACTATTTCACTAGGAGGGTGGTGAAGCACTGGAATGGGTTACCTAGGGAAGTAGTGGAGTCTCCATCCCTAGAGGTGTTTAAGTCTCGGCTTAACAAAGCCTTGGCCGGGCTGATTTAGTTGGGATTGGTCCTGCCTAGAGCAGGGGGCTGGACTTGATGACCTTCTGAGGTCTCTTCCAGCTCTATGGTTCTATGATTCTATGATGTAGGCCTGGAAGAGGAGTGAGTGCGGCGGGTCAGGACTGAACGGGTGAGGGAAGCCAGCATACTAGCGTCGATAGCCTTACAATTCCAATGCTTCAAAACATCCCCCCAAGCACCATTACTAATGAGTTAAACCAGGGAGAATCCCTGCCCCCAGTTTGTCTAAATGATTTGGGAAAACACCTTTGAAAGTCTGTAGCCTCACTCAATCACATCTCATTTCCTGTGATATACAATCTCAAGGAAAACATCTCTTTGAAAAGCCGGATTGGGGTTTCACGCTGGTTTAACAGCCATGTTACCCTATTGATTTCAATACAGTTGCTCCACATTTACACCATCATAAGAGCAGAATCAGGTCCTAGTGTACTGAGAACACCATCCTGCTATTTGATTAAGACCAAGCCCCCAAACCGGTAACTTGGACCCATCCTCAAATCCCCACATGCACTTCCCCTCCTAAAACACAAGCCACCTACAAGGTTCACTTTATGTCCCTTCAAAACTCAAAATCACCATGTTGTGTTCAGGCCAATTCCACAAGCCAAATACACAGGGAAGCTTTGGAAATTAACTTCATTCACAAGTTTGGGATCCATCACAAAGGCATGAATAAAGACATCACCTGGCTAGCACACTACCTTCCACATCCTAATGACTTTACCAACTAAGCAATGGGTACTTAAGAACAATTTGCACCTTCTCTATCAGCTTCATGTAACATGAACATTCTAATTCACTATTTTTCCCTTCCTTCTCCCCTCACCCCATCCCCTATTTATTTTGGAACTGGGCTTTTAATACTCCATTCATCTGAAGAGTGGGTTGTACCCCTGAATGCTCATGATACCATCTACATGTTTTGTTAGTCTTTAAGGTGCTGCAAGACCATTCATTGTTTTTTTAAGTTTTTCTAGTTACAGACTAACTCAGCAACCCCTCTGAAACTTCCCCTCCTGTTACAGTCTCAGGCCTTACTTTAATCAGACTTTGCCAGGCTATGACTCATTGCTGTTACTCCACTTTCAAGCCTTATTCCCAGGATGCTGCTAGAAATGAGATTTCCCTGCTCCTGGAGTAATCTCTTCCAATGGGGGAGCCCTTCCAATGACTTCATCTTGGTGTTTAACAAACATTCACAAAGGTGACTGAACAGAACCTCTCAAAGCAGAGCTGGTCCATCCCTCACAGATGGCAGCCGCTGAGCCTAGCACTGCACCTTGGGCACTTCTGTTCTATTAGGCAGAGTGTCATTCAACAGGAGAGAAAGTGACAGCTCTAGCTGATGGCTATGTATAGTGTGTGACACAACTGGCACAGCTGGTGAATTGCTGCAGAGTAGCTGTCCCCCTTTGATTCCCTCCCTGCTCCTTCAGCCTGTGCCCTGATCCACCTCTGCGCTATCCACAGGGCTCAGAGTTGCATCTTTTAGGTCAATCAGATTTTGGCCCTGGACATCAGAGAGCAGGACTAGCCTGCAAGCAGCAGAGTGAGGAATTGCTCCCAACTCCTCTTCAACATGTGTGATCAGGCACCTTTCCCATCTCTTCTACCCTCCTTCCAGAAGGCAAACTCTGCTACCCAAAGGCACCTACCCCACCGGCATGCCCCTCCTGCCCATTTGGTACCTCCCAACCTTTAGATTGGAGATAAAATCCCTGCTGAGTAGGTGGGACAGTACCATCCCTTTGCTGACCCACTCCCACTTCACCTAGCAGAGCGACCTGCCCCACCTGTGTGCATGGCTGGTCCAGGAGATTGGGGCACTATGTAGGAGTGGGAGTGTTCAGGTCTTACCTGGGCTAAATACCTTGCCCAAGGTCAAAGGCATCTTTCTTGTCTCTGATCCCCATCTGTACAATGGAATAATTATATTCCCGTGCCTCCGAAGGGTGTCCAAGGGATAACTACATTCAAAGATTGTGAGGGGCTCAGATAAAATGGAGGGCAGATAAGTTCATCAGACAGCTAAAATTTCAGCAGCAACAATTCTCAAAAGCTATTCCATGTGAGAAGTGATACCCTCACCCCTCCTTCAATTCCCCCCGACCAACCTGCCTCTGACGGAGTTAAAGATCCAGCATCCTGGCTTGTGAAATCCACTTCAAATGCTTTTGTGCTATTTGAAAGCACTGAGATGGGTTTGCTTTGATTCAGACCTAACCTTTATAGTCATAATTCCTTGCCTATAACACACAAACAAACAATGCCCTTTGAAGGCTGGAAGTGCATAAACCACAACTCCTCAAATCAGTTTTAAAGAAAGAACACAAGCATTAGAGAGAGTTTGCATGTTAATGAACAGTCCAAAAAATAGACTTACAGGAAGCAGTCTATGCAAATCAATAGCAATGGAATCATAAAAAAACCCTTTGTAGTTGTTGAGGGTGAAAGATCAGTAAGTGGAAATGCATAAATTCAGGTGAGGAGGGGCGCTTGGAACATCTGACTTTGGACACAATTCTGCTGCATGTGAATCTGGAGTAACTACATTATCAGTGGATTCAAACCAGTGTAACCGACAGCCAAAGCTGGCTTGTAATTTGTTTACATCAATCCCTCTGTGGGTACAAATATCACCAAAAAAGATATTAAAAACCTGTAACTAATACTCAACTGATATTAGCATAAGGAAAGAATAATCAGGCAAGATATAGTATGCAGGAGCCACACATCAGCTTCCATGACGCTGACTTAAAGGCAAACTTGCTTTGATTCTTGACATTTTAATCTGAAATTGATTCCTCTGGAAAACAGTGAATGCTAGAAAATTTGCTTAGATGAATTATTCAGTTCCAGTTCCCTGAAGCTGAACAACAAGATGGGGTGCAAAGGCTGGGGGTGGGGAGGGAGAATGGTAAATAGAGCAATAAAAAGAACTTTACCTAAAAGGTCTCAAGGTGACAAGACATCTTCTGATCATTATTTTTCCATCCGGATTGACTGTGATCATTGTTCAAACTTATACAAGAAATAAAAAGGAAGCAACCCGACACCACACAGCCATGCACCAC
Source organism: Rafetus swinhoei (assembly GCA_019425775.1). Taxonomy (NCBI): domain Eukaryota; kingdom Metazoa; phylum Chordata; order Testudines; family Trionychidae; genus Rafetus; species Rafetus swinhoei. The sequence continues at coordinate 9,635,782 of CM033438.1, forward strand.
AGTTATACAGTGCCCATGGTTAGGACAATTTGTATACAGAGGTGGGGAAAGCACCCCAAACCAATCCAACTTCACCGAGTGGGGGGATCAGCTCTTCTGCTCCAAGTAATCTACTTCTTTTCCAATGGAGCAATCCTGGTGAATGTTTGTCTGCTTTGGATGAAACAGATCTTAACAGAGAGCACCCAACCAAAACAGGTTCTCTTGTGGGATTTTCTTATTCACATTTTGGAGGCAAGTTGTAGCAAACGGCAGCACTTCGGTCCATCCATCTCTCCCCACAGAAGATGGAGCAGCTGGGAGACACCTTGACTCCTTCATCACATCCCGTTTTTTGCTCTCCTGCCTGTTCTCTCCAGATTTCACCTTAACTGGAGTCAAATGCCAGACACCCCCCCACCACCACCACCACCACCACACACACACACACACACACACACAGGCAGGCAGCACTTCCAGCAAGTTACTGTCCACTGGGAAGGCTTCCCAGTCAAAGTCTGCACTGCTCTGGAATTCCAGTGGTGTTCCCAACCTTTTGTGTCCACAGATGTGATATCAGAGCCAGCTCCATCCCTTCCTGGGCGCTCCCTCGTGCAATCCTAGGTATCCAGTCCTTTGCTTTAATCTGAGCAGGCACTGCATTGTTTCCACCGGAGAAGGCTGCACTGCTCCAGCAGAGATTGGAGAAACCCTCCCTGTTAAATTATGGATTGGGCACCATCTAGTGGAGGCACAGGGTGGCACCAGTTACCTTCTGTTAAGGAGTGATTACACCAGGAGGGCTGATGCAGCAGTTTTGCTGGTTCCTAGAACTTCTTTACACCGGCTAATTCAATGTTTCCTCAGCAGAAGGCTGAAAAAATCTCCTCCCCCCCCCCCCAAAAAAAATTTTTTTACCAAGACAACTGAGCCCCCATCCCTGTCAGTGAACAAGCACCTTTAAAATGCAGAGACCCTTGGGGGGAAGATGGCAGTTGACCCAAAAGGCACAGTGGATGCCAGGGCCTACCCCAACTCTGATTCTGAGCACCTGGGGATATTTACAGCTTGGAGCAGGCAGGGCTTTGGATCCAACTCTGCCTCTCTCACTGGTGGGAGACTGAGGGTGCAATCTCCCTAGCAGGAAAAGGGCCATGAGGGGTAGGGTCACAGACCTGGTGATCAGCTGATGTGTGATGGGTTGGGAAGTGAGGCAGTTGCTGCTTTGCTCAACGTTTGTCTTGGGTCACTCATGCTCTTGTAAACCAAGGGCCGAGGTCTCTGCTGTGGAGTTTAAGGGCAGATTCCCAACAAAATGCCCTTTTACTCCCACCTGTGCCGATAAGACAAGCCCTCACTGTAGTTAGCAGAGCCCTGCCCATGAAAGCCTGCCCCTCTCGCTCTGACCCAGTAGAAGGATGGCCCCTCTAGTTCTCTGGAAGCCCCCTCTCAAAGTGAATTAGAGGTTGGGGTGGTTTCAGTGTTTGCATCTGAGGTGTCCTCCCCTAGCCCTGATGAGAGGAGCCTGAATAAGTGGAGAGGTGATTTCTCACACCCACTGCCATAGACAGCTGGTCTCAGCACACACCAGCTTGGGCTGGGTATTTGGGAGAGCAGCACCGAGCACTGGGATTACTGCTAGCTCACAAACAGGTGCAGGAACTGCATTAGAGTGTAGCTGGTTGTATTGCTAGGTAAGCAGAGCAGCCCTAACAAATAGGCAGCCACACGCCCAGAGGGAATTCAGTTCCAGTGGTTTACAGAGCCACCCAAAGCCCCTGATGGAATTATGCCTGTGCATGATTGCTTTGTGTGTCATTTTAATTGCAGCATATGGAACAACATACAGCCTCGTTATGTACAGTTGGATGTAATTTCATTGGCCTGATCATACCAGCTCTGCTTCTGCATACCAAACTAGCTCACTAACAAGCATTGTCTGTACAAGTGTGCAGCATCCCAGGAGGCAGAATCAGAGACAAGATTCGCTAACTAGAATTAAATGAAGAGGAGCAAGTTGTGCCCCAAATTTACAGGGAATCAGAGAGCAGCCAGGGCACACTGAGTGCAGAGTCCGACAGATGCACAAGGCAAGCTCTTTGGGGCCCTTCTCTTTTCCTCCACATGTGTGTGCAGCACCTAGCACAATAGTGCCTGATCCCCAACTGGTGCTTCTTGGTACCACTAATAATAACAGCAAGGGGAACTGACCTTTCTGGAGTGGCTGTGCTTCATTCTATGAGTGCATGTCCCCTTCCTCCTCTTCGCCCTCCCTTCAGCTGCTTTGCTTTTTTCACCCCCAAAAGAGTTTGAAAATTATTTCCCTTCCTCCAACTGCTAAAAATGGCTTATCAAAGGCTTTTCTGGCTTTATTACTAGGACTGTCACCGCAATGAGAAGACAAACACCCACTCTTTTATAAAGGGAGTGGAGGCTTCCCACATTACATAAGTGCCCATCATTTTCCCTACTAGGCTCATCATGGTGAAATGCCATGTTATGACTGCTCTGATGTTGTAACTCTCTGTGCCATAGAGACCCAGGGCATCAATTCTGCTCCTGTTCACCCAGGGTGTGTCTAGACTACACCTCTCTGTCGACAGAGAGATGTAGATTAGGCACATCAAAATTGCTAATGAAGCAGGGGTTTAAATATCCCATGCTTCATTAGCATAAACATGGCCACCACTTTTTTTTTTCAAAACGGAGTTTTTTCGGAAAAAAAACAGCAGTCTAGATGCGGATCTGTCGAAAATAAACCCTTTTTTGACAGATCCTGTAAACCTCATTTTTTGAGGAATACAGGATCAGTCCAAAAAAAGGGTTCATTTTCAATAGATCCATGTCTAGACTACTGGTTTTTTTTAAAAAAAACTCCGTTTCGAAAAAAAGCGGCAGCCATGTTTATGCTAATGAGGCACGGGATATTTAAATCCCTGCTTCATTAGCAATTTCGATGTGCTTGATTTGCATCCCTCTGTCGACAGAGGGGATGCAGTCTAGACGTAGCCTGGCCAGTGTAAACTAAGTGTGCTGTGACGCCTCTGAAGTCTAAGTGCCACAGAGGTACAGGCAGCATAAGCAGCATCACACCCAGACACATGACAGGACAGATTAAAGACCATAGAAAGTTTGTTTTTCCAACAAGGTTTTTTCATTTTAAAAAATCTAGTTTTTTGTGTTTTCAACAAATACCTGAAAGTGTTTTGGGTGGAAATAAAACACATTTATATGCTCTGAAATTTTTCACCAAGAGAAAATATTTCCTATTCTAAGCTAAATAATATGACTGAGTTCCTGAGCATAAAATAGATGGCCGCACCTACATTGTCAGGACAGAGAACTTGTATATCAAGGGCAGGAAGCTGGCATGACTGCAGTCTGCAGGACTTACTCTTAGTCAGGGGTGGGCAAAGAGGCCTCCGCGGGCTGGATCCAGCCCATGGACGCCCTGCCACTTCCCCGCCTCCAGGCCAGTCAGGGGCAGGGGATTGGCCGAGGGCAGGGGAGTGCACACTCTCCTCCTGCCCTGCAAGGGGCGCACAGCACTTTCACTCTAAAAGTCATGTGCCCCTTGCAGGGTGAGGGCAGGGAGCGAGAGACTTTGCATGCTCCTCCCGCCTGGGGGTGGGGGGAACTCACAAAGTCTCCTCCTGCCCCACACGGGGGCAGGTGCCTAGAGGGTCAACAAGAAGGCAGTTGGATGTAACATTTTGGGCTAAAATCAAGGGACATAACACAGATAAGTCTTCTGGACAAATATGAGGAATGTTGGGAATTAAGCAAACAAAACGTAGCCTGATGCCTAACACAGCAGGATCGTCAGGACAACTACCTGATAAACTGCTACCTTAGCATGAAGTTTAACACCATGATCAGACCATTGTTTGGTCAATCTATGGCTAGTCAAGCAGTTACCTCATCATCAGCATTTATGCTGGAAGAAAACACGTTTCCAAGATAGCAAAACCTATCCACAGCCTTAAGGACAGTATCAGCCACACTGATCACTGTAGTGCTTGGATCTTTCTGAGAAGTTTGAGATATAACCTATGTGTTCTTGAGGCTCACAATGAGTGCAAAATAATGAGCAGAGGTAGCAAAAAAAATCAAAAAGCTTCTATGCAACCTTGACCAAATGAGCCACCAATGCAGTTATCAGCAAACAGGAGGTCATGGACAGTGTTCCCTGTAAGCTATGTGCATGTGCGGCCACTCAGAAGAGAATCAAATACCACCCAGCTGATTTGCAGAGTGCTCGCAGCTAGGTTTTCTTTCTACTGGTGGTGACATTTGCACATGCCTCAGTGCACATAATCATGTATTCTACACATGGATGGAGAAAATCTGCACATGGATGGAAAAGATTAGAGGTCACAGATAGTTGTAGTGAACACTTCAGTATAAGCCTGAAATCTTTGGAAGTTGAAAATGCTGCCATCTGTTCAGAACTGAAGGGGTATGCCCAACTTGTAATCCTTGAAAGCAACTAACAGCATCATTGAAAAGTAGAAGCTGAACAGGAGAGGAGTAGGGACACATTCTTGCTTTGTATCATTTGATACTTCAAAATATGCTGATAATTCTCTGTTAAGGACGTGACCCAGATTACCATCATGAAAGGACCAAACTGTATTGATGATTTTTTTAGGACAGCCAATTTGTTCAAGTACCTTCCAAAGCCCATTTCTGTTGACAGTGTCAAACACCTTGGTCAGGTCAATGAAAATCATGTAGCGATCCTGATATTGCTCTCTACATTTTTCTTGAATCTGCCTGGCTGTGAATATCATTTTGGCAGTGCTTTGACTGGCACGAAATCCACACTGACTTGCAGGAATGATGCCATTTGTGAACACATGTAATGACAGCCAATTATAGAGGATGTGAGCCAGGATCTTACAAGCTAAACATAGCAGTGAGATACCCTCGTGGTCATCCCAGCATGCACGGCCATCTTTTCTCTTGTATGTATGGACAATCAGGGCATCTCTGAAGTCTTATGGAATTTGCTCTTTCTCCCAAATGGCAATAATTATACAGATGAGACAGCGTATCAGCTGGCCTCTGCCAGCTTTGTAATGGGATCACATCACTGCTAGATGCCTTTCCAGATTTCATCTGCTTGACAGCTTTTTGTACCTGGTCAAGAGTTGGTGGTATAACCAGCTGCACTGGGGTACTACAGCACTAAGGCACATCCTCAGAGTAGCAAATTGAGGAAGCCCTCTATAGAGTGATCCTGAGGAGTTGCACTGAATAATATGGAATAAGGCACCATGGACCAATAGTACCTAAGGGGAGAAAAACGCTGATTTCAAATCAGAGCTCACTAAGCCTTTTTATGCATATTGATCTAGGCGAAGGAAAACTCTGATTTCAAATCTGTGCACACTCTCTTCAGAGTGCATGTTGAGATTCCTGGGCCTTTGTAACAAAATAAAGGTAAAGAAAGTAGGACAGATAAAGCTTATGAGTTTATATATAGTAAATGGATATATATATGGTTGCTGAATATACACTGACAGATCTAAAGATGAAGAAACAGATTGAGCGTGAAAAGCCTTTTGCATCCCGGAGACTGGAATTAACAAATCTAAAAGAATATCTAATTTTGTAGCCATTATGACAGTGGAAATGGGTGGGAATAATATTAGCATTAAGCTGGATAAGAGACATACAGCCTACAGCAGCTGCTATCTTTTTGGATTCATTATGAGATATACTGGCACTTAAAAGGGGTACTTCAAAAAGCAGGAGTGATTTAATAAATGAAATAAGTTTCTTGACAACAGAACTAGTATGTTCTGGCAGGAACATAGTGCTAGCCTGAATTCCAGCACATGCTGGGTTACCTGGTATTGAAATGGCAGATAAAGAGCAAGAAGTTCTTTGAGACATGGATAAAGTGACATAAAGAGTCCTGTGAAGTTAAAAGTTTAGTTTAAAAAGGAAGGGCAAGAATTGTGGAGCAAGGAGAAAGAGGAAGAAAATTCTAGGCACCATGTCCCAACAGGCGGGATAATGTGCTACTCCAAAGTTATGAAAGGATCAGTGATGCTCTTATAGGGTATGTCTACACTAGCCCCCTAGTTCGAAGTAGGTAGGCTAATGTAGGCATTCGAAGTTGCAAATGAAGCCCGGGATTTAAATATCCCGGGCTTTATTTGCATGTTCCCGTCCGGTCGCCATTTTTAAATTCCACTAGTCTGAAGTAACTGCCCGTGGCTACACGCGGCAGTGAAACGGCAATTCGAACTGTTACTCCTCCTGGAATGAGGTTAATTGAGCCAGCCCAGACAGCTGCACCTGACCATGAGGCTCTCCCTGCCACACAAATTGGGAACCATGACCCAGCCACAGCCCCCCCAAAATCCCCCATGGCCCTCACAGGAAGCATGACCAGGGCCTGGCCAGGGGCACAAAAAGGTGTGCACTGTCATGGTGTGAGGCAGAGATCCTGGCCCTCCTGGAGGTGTGGGGTGAGGAGACCCTGCAGGATCTCCACTCCCAGTGGCGCAACACCGATATCTATGGCCGGATGGCCGAGGTTCTGGCCATGAGTGGTCACCACCCCCAGACCTTAGAACAAGTTTGGAGTAAGGTCAAAGAGCTCAACAGGGCTACGCCAGGGCAAGGGAGCACAGCTCTCGCTATGGGGCAGGACCCCACTCCTGGTCCTACTAGAATGAGTTCCACCAAATCCTGGGGGGTAATGCAGCTCCTTCCCACCCCGTTGGTGGACTCTGGGCTGGAGACACTCGTCATCGCCCGCCCAGGGCTCCCTGGCCAGGAGGAGGAGGAGGAGGAGACGTCCTGCACAGTCACCCTTACCCTCAAGTTGGTACCCCAGCGTCTGGATATCTCCCAGACATCCTCTGATGCTGGGGTGGGGGGATCATCAGGTGAGTGCTCTCAGTTTTTCACACACACAGGGTGGGGGAGGCAGGCATAGAGGTGATGGGGTGTGATCATCTCTCGGCCTTCTTGGCCTGGCCCTTGCGCTGCACTCCATGCACATGGAAGTACATGCAGCTCCAGTCTGCACCATGTGGCCTCAGGAGGCAGCCCCAGAGCACCCCTGAGCTCCTGCTCAGACTCTGGGGAGGCCACACACACATCTGACCCCTGTGGGGGATGCCCTCCCACCACTAGCCACCACTGGAAGCAGGCTGGGGACAAGGGCACATGCACACATGCACACAGACTGAGGAGTGCTGCACAAGGCACACGGGCATGCCTGCATACGCGAGACACCACCCACTCCTGCGGACAGCACTGCCAGGCGCAGGTGTGTGTGCGGCCCCCCATGAAAGGCCAGGCTGCTCCAGGCCCCTCTCCCGACCATGGGATTCCAGTATGGATGGATACCTCCCTTGCCTGCTTGTCCGTGGGATGGGAGGGAAGCAGGAAGCATGGTCCCCTAGGCACCTCTGGGCCCCTGTGAGGCAGGGCCTGCTGTGCAGGCCACACATGGCCTTGCTCCTGGAACATCACTGTTCTCTGGCCCGAGGACTGTTGCTCGTAGCTCACAGAGGAGGGCACGGCCTCAGGGACAGTGTCTGCATGGATGACTGACCACCTCTCCCTCTTGTCCTCCACAGCCAGACCAGCCATCGCTGAGGGGCGATCACTGCCAGCCGAGGCAACCGCCTGACCCCGGGGGAGCCGCAAGTGCCTAAGGTCAAGAAAGACCTCATGAGACAGCACATGGCTGTCCTCCGGGACATGCAGCAAACCCTGGCACAGAAGGTCCAGGATGACACCCATTGGCGGAATGAAATACGGGCTTAGCTTGTGCAGCAGGGTGAAAACATGTGTGCCACCATCTGTGAAATGATGGCACAACTGGCTCCTGTCCCTGCTCCTGCCCGCCCCCCCCCCACACCATGCCTATGCCCCCTACCCCTACCCCTCCTTGCCATGCCTGACCTCACTTCAGCCCCCTCCCCAGTTGTCTCAGGCCCCACCCACCCCCAAGGTCACCAACATCCCTAGACTCAAGGTGGCGCTTCCAGCCGCACCATGCGCCACTCTCAGCCCTGAGCCCTCCCCTCACCACTATCCAGGTTCTAAGCCCCCCCTCCTCCCCAGTTACTTTTATTATGAAAAAAATACAAAGTTCTTGGTTTTCAACACAAAACTGGTGACTTTGTAGACAGTACAGGGAAGGGGGGAAGGGAGAGGTTGTGGTGGGAAAATCATAGGGGAGCAAGGCACAGGCCCCTAGTGGGGAGGCTCTGGGGAGAGTTACTGGAGTCCTTGAGAGAAACTCTCCCTCGGTGCCTCCCAAATCTGCACCCCCACCTGATGGGCCTGACCGATTGTGGTTGTGAGCGGCTGCTCGATGGCCCTTCCTTCCCGGCTGGCCTCTGCCCTCCACCCCAGTAGGAAGGCCTCCCCCTTCCACTCCACGATGTTGTGGAGGACACAACATGCAGAGACCACCTCGGGGATGTTGTGCTCCCCCACAGCGAGGCAGGTCAGGAGGCACCTGAACTGTGCCTTCAGGCACCAAAGGCGCATTCCACCTGTATTCAAGCCTGGTTTAGGTGGGCATCAAATTGGTCCGTGCTGGGATCCAGGTGGCCAGTGTAAGGCTTCATCAGCCACAGTATGGGGGGGTAGGCCATATCCCCCACAATGCACAGTGACATCTGCACATCCCCCACCCAAAAGTCATGCTGGGAGAATAATTTGCCAGCCTCCAGCTTGTGGTAGAGGCTGGAATTCCTGAAAATGCGGGCATTGTGCGCCCTGCCTGCCCATCCAACGAAAATGTCTGTGAACTGTCCACCGTGGTTGACCAGGGTCTGCAGCACCATCGAGAAATAGCCCTTGTGGTTGATGTATTGTGTGGCTTGATGATGTGGTGCGCGGATGGGAATATGGGTTCTATCGATGGCCCATCTGCAGTTGGGGAAGCCCAGGGCGGCAAATCTGGCCATGATGGGGTCCAGGTCTCCCAGGCAGATGACCCTGCACAGCAGGACAGAGTTGATGGCCCTCACCACCTGCAGAAGGAGACAAAGAAACACACAAAACAGAGAATCAGAGGGGGTGCCTGAGCCCTTGGGAGGTCCCCAAGTCCTCCCTATTTCCCCCCTCAAACGCTCCAAGAGCCACACTCTATGAGGCTCCCCTGCAGGGCTGTGTGAGGGAGGAACGGCACAAGCCCCTGGGGTTGGGGCTTCTCCCCCAACCCCAGGCCAACCCCCTCAACCCCACCACCCTTTTCCTAGGGTCCCCCTTTCCATGACTGCCCCCTGCCAGGGACTGTAGCCCGAGAGTGCCTTACCTCCATGAGAAGGGCCCCAAAGGTGGACTTTCCCACACCAATCTGGTTGCTCACAGACCGGTAGCTGTCTGGGGTGGCAAGCTTCTAGACAGCGATGGCGACCTGCTTCTCCAGGGTGCTGGTGGGTCGCATCTGAGTGTCCCATCACTGGAGGACGGGGCAAGCCAGGCACACAGCTCCTCAAAGGTGGCCTTCCTCATCTGGAAGTTGTGGAGCCACTGCTGGTCATCCCACCGCTCCATCACCAGCTGGTCCCAACATCAGAACTGGTGTCCAGCCTCCAAAACCGTCTCTCCACTGTGGGGTGCGGTTGCAAGGGCCTTTCTCCCACACACAGGGAAAGGGTCTTAGTGATAAGCTCGGTGTCAAGCTCGTGCAGGGCCAGGAAGGCGGTCTGCAAAAACTGCTGCAGAAACTGCAGCATGGCTGTGTGGGGCCATCACATGCTCAGAGGCAGCTCCAGCTCCATGGCTAGGAGTGTGCTATGGTGTCCAAAAGCTGGGCAACCAGAGCATGCACTGCAAAAGCTTTGCTGTCCCTTGGAGAGGTAGGCAAGCATGCACCAGAAGCAGAGAAACAGCTGTCCAGGGGGTCCCTTTAAACATATCTCTCAGCTAGCCTTAGGCAACAGCACCCAGAAGCAACTGCTGACTTAATGCTCTGCCTGAACTGGTTTCAGGTGGCCTTAAATATGAGATAGCATCCAATCAGTGTGGATGCTATCTTTTCGAAAAAGCACATCACTAGTTCATTGCTCTTTTGCCATCTGGATGCTCTCTTTCCGAATAAGCTTTTCCAGAAGATCTCTTCCAGAAAAACTTATTCTGAAAGAAGCCTGCAGTCTAGACGTACCCTTTAAGTCTGTTAATTGGTCACTGTGGTATGCCTAACAATGTATGTGTGTTCAAGAGACCCAGCGATGGGGCGTGTAACACATGGAAGGTTAAACGAGGAGCTGATCATTGGATCTGGGAATGCAGGGAATATGCAGAGGAAAGAAAGGGTTTTAATTAAGAATGCATATGCCGCAAAAGACAGCATGTACTTGAAAGGGTTTAGTGAGAGTATACAGCGTGTGGCCGTTCAGACTCAGCTGACAAGTCTGCTTCACAGTAAAGCAGTAGCAGAAGAAGAGGCTGAGGTGACAGGCCTGTGCCAGGGTTAGGGAGTCAGCAAGAGCAGGAAGGGTTGCCAGAATTTCCTGGAGGAGAAAAGCCCAGGCAGGACAGATGATAATTGTTTGAGGCTATTGTTTAAATGCAACATGGGAAGGGCTATTTAAGTGCTTCATTTGTCAGGGAACACCAGGAAGGGGACAGGGTCGGCATGAGGTCTGAACGAACAACTAGCTATGAGCAGTCCCATGAAATCATTTTGGTTTGTATCTTATGGGCTTTTTGTAAAGACTATGGCCTGGGGGAAGGCCAAACGTGATTTCTGGATCTGCAAGAACACACAGCTGCTGGTAGGAGTCTTGGGAGATTTCAACACATTTGTATGGCCCTCACGATAGTAGTAGCTCACACCTGTGCATATATTTGATTCTCCCAACCATGCTGTGAGATAGGGAAGAATTATCCCCATTATACAGATCAGGAGTTGAGGCACAGAGAAAAATCTGTGGTTGAGCTGGTTTCCTAATTCCCCAGCCAGCATCCTAGTACTTGTGTGGCCCTGCCTACCCACTTCCCTGCTCACCCTGCTCACCTTTAGCATGTGGTGTTCTGTTCTTGAACCTAGCACAGTGGGCTCCTGGCACATGAATGAGGCACCCAGGTGTCACCATCATCATTAGTAATAATAATCAGGTAGATCATTCTGCTGAAAGTTGCCTGGTGCCATTCTGGCAGCCATGGATCACCAGGAAGGTAAAGCGATATGGCCACATGGCAGGAGCAGGAATACCCACAGTATCTTCTGGAGGATACTCCTGTGCAGAGGGCACATTCCAGAGAGCAGCTATGCTCCTGAAGGGCAGCTTGGTGCCAGCAGAGCAAGACAGAACTGTCTTTCCCCAGTGTACTGGAGGGTCCGGACAAGACTGTAAACAAAACAGCACAAGTGGGAGGAGAATGAGACCAATTGCCACATAGATCAAATGCCCAGTGAACCAAACTTACCCCAGAGTGACCCCAGCAGAACCAGTGAGGGGCAGATCACACCTCAGCAACCTTCCCTTTCTCCAAACACACAGACCTGCCTCCCTTTAAAAAGAAGAGCCTGGGGCTGGCTGTCTCCTGGGCTTTGCAGAGTACTGGGAAGGCTGTCTCACCATGGCCTGAGAGGCAGCCCTGCTGCACTTGGGAGAAGGTGCTGGCTCCATGAATTAGCACAAGTACCACTCGTGCCTCTAATTGTGATTACCCTTGGGTTTGATGTATTGATTTGGAGCCGGAGCCTGCAGCTCATATTCCATCTGGAGACAGCAGAGAGATGAAAAATATATATAAATAAATAAGCCATTTACTGAGTTTGAAATCACCATTTAATGTGCTTTTACTGTGGCTCCAGACAGCATATCAAGAGGCAATTGTCCATTATCTCATGTGTGCGTGTTGAGACATTAGTAATGTCATAACAGCAACCACTGACAATGTGAAAAACTCATAACCACTAACATTAACCAAGAAACCTAGATTTGCAGGAACATCTCCATGGTTTGTTGAGGGAAGTGGGATGAGGAATCAAACGGATGCTGATGTTTCTTTGATGCATATTTCATGCCTGGTGTTTCAAAACATTTAGGTTAATCCCAGGAGTGAGAGGAAATATCTCTATCTGATTTTTATTTATAAGAGAAAGGGCATTTTTCATGTTTTCAGAACAGCCTGGGAGATTTGGTGACGGAATTGTTCCACTTAAAGCAGCACAGCAAACAACATTTTTCCAGCCCAAAGATGTGACAGGGAGATCATTGCTAGCACTTCATATCTCCGGGCAGCCATGGGATCACCCATGAAACTGCCTCAAATTGTTACATAGATCTTAATATACAAATGTAGGTGTCAGATTTGCATTATTGTCCCCTCCATATATTCAAAAACCGTGGTCAGGACCCCCCAAACCTTGAGACTGCTTTAAAAACAATGAGATTTTTAATAAAAACAACACTGAACAGTTGTTCTTGCTGGCTCCTGAGCCTCAAGGGCACATGCAGATCATGCTTTCAGCCTTTTCTGGGCACCAATTAAGGTCAGCAACTTTTTTTAAAGAAAGAACAAATAGCAGAGAGCCTCACCCAGTCGCTTTTCTCAAGGAGCAGGGGATTTCATATGGCCAGACTTGCACTCAGATGTCAAGAATTGGCAACACTGCTGGGTCCTCAGTTCTGCATATGAATGCTCCATCAGCCCCAGTGACCAGTGGGCATCCCCAATGACTGCAGCCCAGAGTTATGAGCCCAGTTCAGTGCGGTATTTCACATGCATCAGCCCAGCCCTGTTCAGCAAAGCACTGCTATGTATAAATGAGGGACTCTCCAATCCATTGTGACTTGCCACCCAAATCAGGATTTGAATTCACATCTCCCGAGGAGGCCAGCCCTCTGTATTGTCCAGCCTTCCCTCCGAAGGCATTCACCTGATGACAGCCAGTTTCCAGCCTTGAGGGAAATGGATCAGCTGTTGCTTTTCTATTTCAATAGGTACTTGCAGTGCTAGTCTATTTATACCTCATTTATGCAAGCTTGCCATCTTGGCTGCTACTCAGTGGTGCTCTATGGTATGGGGGGGAGCCGGTGGCGTAGGAGGTCTGTTGCTTCTGGAGACTCATGAAGCTGGCAGCAGTGGAAGGTGCCGTTGTCGGTGTCTATTCCTAGCTGGCCAGGAATAACAGAGGGAGCGGCGGAATGAAAACTCCAGCAATGTCAGGCTTGTCATTTCTACTCATGACATACCTGAGGCTAGAGAGCCCTGGAGGAAGATGAGGGGATGGAGGAACAATCTAGTGACCTATTTTCCAGGCATCCCCCTGTGAGAAAATAAAGAATATGCACCTAGAATATGCCCAGAGGAGGAAATAGCCCCCAAGTTTCCTCATATGGCTATTGCTGACTTGGTCTCTGGAAAGGATGTGTGTAGGAAACCTACTAGCATCAGCTTGTGTTGGTCATATAAGGGGGGAATTCAAGTTCAAGATCCCCTGTTTAGGACCCTTAATCTCCCAGCCTTTGAGATTTGGAAGCATCTCGTTTACGCTGTAGTGACCCCCTCTCAATAAATGAAGGAGCAGAACCGGCTAGTTCTGAAGAGGGCAGCATCTGTCTTGCCTCATCTATGGAAAAGCTGTTTTGTTTCTGGGCTGGGGAGAGCAAGTGGTTGGATACAGATGGGGGGTTCTCAGTGAAACTATCTTCTGCAGTGACCAGTTCCTGCTTGCCAGCAAGGGGTGATGTTTGTGTTGCACTCAGAATAATCAAGAGCCAGAACCCCCTTCCTTGGAAGGCAGAGGGGGAAGGGGAGATATCCCTCTATCCCCAGTGGACTTTGTTGTTGTCATTGTCCTAGGCTTGGCACAAAGCTGCAGATCACGTCACAACAATCTCCCTTGGGATCGGTTTCCACTGCCCCACGGAAGTACAGCAGCACAGAGAAGCCTGTCTAACAGTTTGTAGACAGGGGTGTGTTCTGCAGCCCTGGCTCAGGAAAGCATGGGCCATGCCAGCTCGGCCCATCATGCTGTAGAGGGGCAGTACATAGGTAGCCAATCACAGCACAGGACAAACTGTCAAAGGGATGAGGCTGAAAACAACACTGAGGCCTACAAAGCTTCCAAGGGGCTGGACTAGACGACTTCTCAAGGTTGCTTCCAGCCCCACTTGTCTATGATTCTGTGAAAACAGTTCTTCAGCCTGTTGGGTGAATCCTTGTGCGGGGCTGCCTCTGGCTAGAAGCATGGTGCAGTGGTGCCAGCCTACGACCTGGGCGAGGTGGATTCAAGTCCCCCCTCTGTCCCAGACACTATGTGACTGAGCTCAAGTCACAACATGAGCTAGGGCTGTAATTGCGCAGTTCATGCACAAATACCAGGGGTAGCTGCCAGCGCGCTAGCATGAGGGTGAACCGCAGGGGCCATACAAGCCCAGTAGGCAGTGTCACAGATGCACAGGATAATGCTGTGCCCCCAACTTCAGAACAGTCCCTAGGAGGAACCCGTTCAGTGTGCTAGACCCCCACGGGGTCTCACTCTTCCACCAGGGAAGGACACCGAGCCTACCACCTCCTTAGACTGGGCTTTGGAGGCTCCAACACCCTTGTTTCACACTGTGAGCTCTGTTCAGCAAATCCAACTGAGACTGACTCCTGGGAGAGACTTGTCCATTCTCAGGGTGTAGTGAAACTCCCCGGGCATTTGCCTCGACACCCAACCAGCGATGTCACAACAGATGGGGTTATTAGCCAGCTGGAACACAGCCTAGGAAGTCCTTAGAGCAGCACAGAGAAAGGAAGGTTAAAGCATAGACCATTTTTGTTAGCCCCGAGCCCAGCCAAGCCTTCAGGTTCTCTTTATCTCTCTCCATCTCACCTCCTTGACAGTTCCCAGGTAAAAGCCCAACTCCCTCCTGCAGCCCTAGCTATACTGATGTAAAATCTAGTGTAACCAGGCCTATGTCTCCCAGCCTGCCCTGAGGGCACACAGACATTTCCCCCGCATGGGTAACAATGCAAAATATAGGGGAAACTGAGGCATGCATAAAAATATTACAGAACATTTCCAGTTCATCACAGGTAGAATAAGAATTTCATCCTGATGAATCAGTTGGCCAAATCCATTGTCCACAGGATTATTTTTTTCCAGACAATGAAAACAACATCACATTAGCCAGCCACAGAGGTTCTCTCTATGTATTCTGGGGAAAATCTCTCTCAGTCCCTGTTTGATAATTCTGGCTGACTCCTGTTCCACAGGGCAGAACCACTAACGATGGTTTGTTATTAAAACATGCAGGAAATTCTCTCTAGGGAAAAGCGTTACAGGTGCTTTCTCTCTCTTCACAGCACCACTTGGTGAAACTTAATCTTAATTAACTACCACTTCACTGCTTCTTTAATTTGATAAATATAAAATCCAAGCACAGTAATAAAGCAATCAATCATCCCCTATCGAGGCAGCCCATGAAGTGATGGCCACTAAAATCAATACTTTGAAAAAAATATTATCATCGTTACAAATTAGGCTGCATCTGGAAATGGTGCAAATGGAATTAACAGCTGGTCGACAAAGAAAAGGCTAGACTTCCCCAAGGGGCTGAGCCTTCTCGCCCAGACACATATAGGGTGAGAGGCTTCATCTCACATTACATAGAGCAGAAAGATAATGCACTAGGCCACACGGTTAGTTGTTACAGCAGAGGAATAGAAGTTAGCACTGTCTGCTTGTAGTCTCAGCTTTGCCACGATCTCACTGCAAGCGAAATTCACCTCTGAGCATTAGGTCAGAACAAGGCCTATGCTAATCCCACTGACAGCAGTAAGGTTCTTTGGGTTGGCCTTCTGGGCAGGAGAGAATTTTGCCCTGTATGAACTTGATCATGCCATTCTCTGTCCCATCAATAAAACGAAGGTAAAGTGATCTACTTCAATGGGGACTTGTGAGACTTTACTAATACTGTAAAGTGCATTGAGATGGATGTGTACTTACTCTTACTCTTCATCCATAGCCACATCATCCTACACTCTGGTGTAACTTGTCAGAAGAAACTGACATTGGTACTGCACACCCTGCCTAATAGAGACTTAGTATATACCACACATTTCTACTTCCATCTCCTCTCTGCTCAGCATCACAAGCCTCCAGCCACTCCTGCCAATAGATTGGTGCACCTGCTCAATGCCCTGTGTTTTACAAACCCAGAATAATGGACTCTGCACACGTTCCATTTTGGATCCACTCCCCCACCTTAGATTTGCTGCACTTCTGTGCAAAAACAATAACAATAGAGAATTGTAGCAAAACAATAACCCCTAATGCAATAAGACTAGCTGCTTTCCTAGCTCTACCTACGTACAATATTGCTCTTGAAATAGAAAATGTAACTTGATTGTGGGAGCTATGAGGCCCAAAGGCTTTACGTCTTATATTATGTAGTCTCAGCAACTTCTCTCTCCCTTGTGTGATATTTTACTGTTGTCACCCTGAAGAAAGGTGCTAGTAATTTATAAAAGCCAATTTAACCAGAAGCCATTTGATCACTGGCTCGGTTTCAGAAGCAAAGTTCAAATTAGTGTCTAATGCTGTGTCTGAGAAGCAGAGAGGCTCTAGGGCTGATTCCAACCTTTATTACACTGTGGGAGACCAGGTGTAATCCCACTGCAGTTGATGGACTTGACTGTCATTTACATGGATGTCACTGGCACTATAAAAGGGCTATAAATGGACACTGGTGTCCTTCCTGGCCAGCACAGAGTCAGTGTTAGGGATATACGTATGGCCCTGCTCCCAGCCCCATGGCAGAGGCCAGATTTAACCAGTGCACTCTGGCCATTCTCTGCCTCCCAGGCTTCAAGGGGCCCATGGGAAATAGAGTGAGAGTGGCCACAAGGTTGCTCATCCTTATAGCAGGGGGCGCTGCTGGCCACCCCCAGAGTACAAGAGAACAAAGGTGGCTTGGAGCCACCATCACGTTTCCCTCCTCACACACATCCCTGTGCCAAGCTTAAGAACTAATGAGCCATGAATGAGGCTCCAGGGAGCCAGACTGGTGTGAACCAGATGAAGGGAGAGTCAAGCAAAGCCAGACACTTTCTGCAGCAGTGTTGTCCAACAAATCAGCCCATTTCTGCCGTGCTTCATGATCTAGTAGTCCAGGAAACACCACCAATGTCTGGCTTTTGATGGGCGAGAGCATTTGGCCAGTTTCCTGATAAGCAGATTCAGATTATTTGTTTTCAGGAGGTGTCTGGAGAGCACACTGGGGCTCAGGAGTGGAGACATTTCTGCCGTAAGTAGAGGCGGCATCTGCATCAGACATATTCCATGTGCATAAGTGAAAGGTATTTGTACGTGCTCTAAGGGCAGCTAGCCATTGGCAATTAGAATGGAATCTCTGTGCAGCTCCAGATTTGGTTCAGGTTAAAGCTCAAGGGGTGAGGTTTTTGACACAGGAGAACGGTGGCATGGGAATAACGGGGGCTAGGGAACCATAGCCCTGTCACTGTTTGAAAGCAGACAGGCCTGGCCATGTGGCCACTTTAGGCCACATGGCCCACTGGCCCTTTTCCTATTCTTCCCCCAAGACTCCCCCCGGTCAGCCTAGCGGTTAGTGGAGCCCTGCCAGGGAGCCCAGGCAATGAGAGCTGCGTAGATTCGACACCTGCCTGTGGTGCTCAGGACATGAGAGCAGCTCATATCCCCGCCTCCCAGCTTCCCCCCAAGCCCAGCTCAGGGCAGGTGGAGGTGGAGGGTCTGCAACTCTGCACCGGCTCACTACAGCTGCCCACGTGACTCTCCCCAGCACAGCTCTAGGGGGGAGGGAGGGCCCTCAGAGCAGAAGCCCCAACATGGTCAAAGCCATGTGGACAGCTGTGGGGAGGCTGGGTCCACCTGCCCTGAGCAAGGGAATGGGGACATGGGCAGAGGACTGCTTTTGTCAGACAGAGAGACGGGCTCTCCAGTTTCACTCCATCTTCAGGTTTGGCCAGTAGCAAGCTCTCAAGGGGAAGAGGAGGTGTGGGAGAGGGCCTGGCGGGAGGGGCTTTGACACCCTTGCAAGGTAGCAAAATTCTAGTGAGCTGAGCTATGTTGAGCAAGATTTTTGCCTTCTAGAGCCAATTTCTCACAAAACACCTGGTTTTCCTATGACTTCAACCACTACCACTACCATAAGTGGAAAACAGGCCTGTTAGGGTACGTCTACACAGAAACATTATTTCGAAATAACTAGCGTTATTTCAAAATAACTTAGTCTGTATCTACACAACAGGCAGTTATTTCAAAATAATGTCAAAATATTGTCAAGCTGGAGGACTTCTTACTCCAACTCCTGTAATCCTTCATTGTACGAGGAGTAAGGGAAGTCAGAGGAAGAGTGCGCTATTTTGAAATAAGTGCTGTGTAGATGCTCCCAGTTTCTAAATAAGCTATGCAATTGACATAGCTTAATTTATGGAGCTTATTTCGAGTTAAGCCCTGCTGTGTAGACACATCCTATATAGAGTTTTGGCTCCAACTTTAAACCAAAACTATGTCTCAAGCTCATCTAAAGAATCGGGGGATTGCCCATGAAATCTCATGATATTATATATATATTTGTTAGTCTCAGAGGGTAAGTCTACACTAGCCCCCTAGATCGATCTAGGGAGGCTAATGAGGGCGACCGGAATTGCAAATCAAGCCTGGGATTTAAATATGAATTTGAATTAGGTGGTAAACCTCATTGCAGGAGGAATACCACCTAATTCGATTTAGGGCTTTAAATCGGAAACCCGTTTCACTGCCACGTGTAGACGCGGGCAGTTACTTCGGGCTAGTCAATTTCTAAAATGGCAACCGGCTGGGAACATGCAAATCAAGCGTGGGATATTTAAATCCCGGGCTTGATTTGCAATTCCGGTCGCCCTCATTAGCCTCCCTAGATCGATCTAGGGGGGCTAGTGTAGATGTACCCTAAGGGTGCGACTACACAGCACCCTAAACTCGAAATAAGAGACACAATTTGCACTACAGAAATTGCGTGTCTACACAGTGCCAAATTTCAAAATAACGCGCTATTAAGGGCCATCCCTTTTTCCTTGTGCAAGGAGGTTTACCAGGATGGTGAAATAGCGTACCCATTATTTTGAAAAATATTTCAAAATAACAGGCAGCTTGTGTAGATGCGGGGTAGTATTTCGAAATAACCGTGCAGTGTAGTCCAGGTGCCTCTGGACTACTCGTCATTTTTAAAGTTACAGACTAACACAGTGACCCCTCTGAGACATCAAAACTTCATGTGTGAGCTTGGATCTGGGGGTTGAATCCATCCTCTGCTTCCCTGTAATTCAAAAAAGTGTCTTGCATTCAGAGTCTGGGTTTTAAGTCAGCATCTTCCTGTCTCACAGTTTTATATTGCTACCTCAGGGTCTGATCTCTAGCATCTCAGACAAGAATAAGGTTCCAGCATGCTGGGCTCTATACAGACAAGTGGGAAAACAGTCCCGGGCTGAAAGGGCTCACAATCCATATGGCAGACAGGATGTAACAGGTGGATGAAAGAGACAAATGGGATTGGGGGAGTGGGTTGGGAGGCTGAGATAACAATAAAGCAAACAGTTCAGTGGGCAAACAGAATTTCTAGCCAATGCCAAATAGCCATAATTGTGGCTTATGCAGTTTCACAATCTCACGGATAAAAGCAGGGGGTGGAAAAAGCTGTCTTATTTGCTTTTGTTGCTGCTTACATAGAGAAACAAAACAATCAATCATGCTGAATCCACAGCCAGAACACCCATAGCCTTCTCTCATAGCATCACTTCAATTTCACTTCTTTCTATATGGGTCATCCTGAGGCTTGTATACCAAACCCTCCTGCACGGTCTAGCCTTTGTACAAAAATTCTGGGCTTCCAGCTGTATCAAAAACCACTGATCAATAGACAAAACCCACATCCAAAGCTGCAACTGGCAGCACGTACCATCCAGGCACCTTGAGAGAGGCAGGAATTTCACTGAACACGGATGCAGTCTCCTGCTGCATAAGAATGAATCTATTATATAAAGCCAGCTGTTTGCACACTAGTGATGCAAGAGGTTTTGGCAAGAACAGAGAGGGTCAAAGTCAGACAATAATTATTCACCTGTGATGGATCATCTGCTTTCGATGAAGGCATAACGTGCTGCTGTGCAGTACAAGGGCATTTCACTTAGAATTAAAGTTGAATAGGGAATATCTGCTAAGGGATGGGTTCTAATATTCTCCCCTTGGATGTTTTATTCATTTAGCATCCAAGCCATTAGTCCCCAAAGATTTTTAATATCCATTGCTTTCAGTTACTGTTAAGCCTAAGTGACCTAAAGCAAATGCAGCCAGATGCAGACTTGATTGAAACATTTTTTTCTAGTTTTAAAGTAATCTCCATTCCCATCCTGTTAGGAGATGAACACCCTCAACAGCCGTGGAAACTGAGATGCTTGATATTATGCAGGATTAAGCCGTGAGGTTTGGGGTGTGATCGTCCCCAGCCCAGTTTCAAACCCAAAGGTTTTGGAGCAGCACAGGGGGTCAGCAACCTACAGCACACGTGCCACAAATGGCACGTCAGCCGATTTTCATTGGCATGCAAGGCGGGAGCTCAGCCCTGCCCCTTCTCCCCTGTGCAGCCAGGAGCCTGCACCAGTGTTCTCTTAATGTGCACACCTACACGGCGACGCACAAACAATTCTAATCCAAGCCCACCCACCTCCGCAGCAGCACTCACTTCCTCTTGCTCCTAGAAGGTGAGTGTCGTGGATGCTCCTGCTGATGGGGATGGGCCTGGGGCCTCGTTGTGGGGGTGGCTGCTCGGGCGGCCGCTCTGGCAGCCAGGGCCACGTTGGGAGCTGGCTGCCGCTGGGGCTGAGGCTGAATTGTGGGGCAGCTGCCGCCAGCTTTTTGGGCCTAGAACAGTGTTTCTCAAACTTTTTAAGATGGAGGAACACCAAACAATATTTTTTTTATGAGGAACACCGAGGATTTTTTGTTGAGCAAAAAAAAGGTTGGGGGGAGAAAGGGTCAGGGGAAAAGTTATTGAGCAAAAAAAAAGGTCACCTGCCCCTTGGGGGCAGAGTGCAAGGACCAATATAGGCAGAAGCCAGTAACTTCTGGGCAATTCACAGAAGGATGGGAGGGGGAAGTTGTGTAATCAGGGCCGGACTGAGGCATGGGTGAGCCGGGCAGCTGCTCAGGGCGCCAACCAATGGGGGGCACCTGATGGCAGCTGTAAGGGGCGCGCAGCGTCCCTTACAGCTGCCATCAGGCACCGCGTGCCCGGCTCCCGCAGCGCCAGCCCCACGGCGCCGGCCAGCAGCGTCCTTCCCCCCACGGCCGCAGGGCCCTGCATGGCCTGGTGTGCACACCAGCAGCACTGGCCGAGCCGGGCTGGGCAGCGCATGCGCCATGCACCCGGGGGCGGCGCTGCGAGCCCGGGCCCAGGGCGCCAAAAGGGCTTGGGCCGGCCCTGTGTGACATGCTGTGGAATTATATTAAACATAGGCTGACTCATTTGTTTCCAGCACTTCTGGCCTCAGGTCCTCCTCTGAAGCACACAAATCCTCTCCCTCTGAGTAGAAAGCTCCTGTGTTCATGCCTGGCCACTCATAGCTCACATGCTGAATCTTCATATTCATTTCTGGAAGCTCAGTCAGTCTTGATTTGATTTAAAGTGACCATGCCCTGAAAGCACTAATCTCCATGTCAGAAACCATAACTATTTCAGTGTCCACTTGATAAATAATGAGAACCAAGACAGAGTGAGTGAGTGTAAAAATGTTAGAGAGGTTTGCAGTTTACTCTGGGATTTCATTGTCACCTGTCTCACAGGCATTTAGGGTAGAGATGACCTGAAAGCCTTCAGAGGTCCCCCTGGATCCCATGAGTTAGTTTTGCTACCATTGCAGGACAGTTCCATAATCTTTTATTAACTGAGCACTGCCTGCGCTGGGGGGCTCTGTCAGCTTAACTACGACTACGTCTACATTGGGAAGGTTTGGCAACAAAAGTACTGTCAACATGCAAAAGTCGCCAAAAGTGAAAACTGGTCAAACCAGTCCCTCTGTCAATATTTCATGGCCACATTGCTAGCTCCCCTGTCGACAGATAGAGCAAAGCCATGTGGGTAAGCCTCCCACAGTGCAGTATTGTGGGAAGGCAGAGCTGATCCCTGCACTTCTTGGGATTCTGTCATAGCTCTGTGAGCTCTCCAAACTAAGGAATATCAAAGCAGCACTGCAGTCTCTCCAGCCCTACCCCTGCAACAGCAGTCTACCTGAACCTAAGTTCCTAGTGCAAGGAAGAACAGAAGCACTCCAATGACTTGTTCTTTGTTTGTTCCCCAAACAGAGCAGCTCACTAAGGGTGTGTCTAGACTACAGGGTTTTTTCGAAAAAGTGGCCTTTTTTCCAAAAAACTTCCCCTGCATCTAGACTGCTGCCACGTTCTTTCGAAAGTAAATCGAAAGAACACGGTAGTTTTTTCTACCGCAGAAAACCTCATTTTACGAGAGATAATGCCTTTTTTTGAAAGTGCTCTTTTGAAAAAAGGCACTATGTAATGCAAACTGTGCTTTTTCAAAAGAGAGCATCCAGACTGCCTGGGTGCTCTCTTTTGAAAAAGCGGCTTGCTTTTTGGAAAGTACTGATTGTAGTCTTGATGCTCTTTTTCAAAAGAAGCTTTTTCGAAAGTATCTTGCAGTCTAGACGTAGCCTAAGCTGTCAGATACTTCCTTGAGCTTTGAAAGGGAAGGGCACATGCCTGCAGGGCAGCAGAGATCACAAAACACTGAGCACAAGCATCAGGGCAGACATTGTAGGATACTGGCAGAAACCAGATCTCTAGACAAACAGCAGAGTCCACACTGGCTCTTTATCAACAATAAAGGGTGGGGAAAGGACGATAGTATCTTGTGGGGCTGGGAGATTTTTGTCGCCAAACTGAGTCTTTTTCTTAACAAAAGTCACATTGCAGTGTAAATGCTCTCAGTTTTGTCTCCAAAAGGCAGCTTTTGGTGACAAAATGTGCCAATGCACACAAGGCCTATGCCTCTCGGGGGTGGGGATGTTTCACATCCCTGAGAGCTGTAGCTATGCTGACCTAACTGTTAAGTTTAGACCAGGCATTAGAGTGTCTTTGTGACATCTAGGTTAATCCACGTTCACTTACCTCGTGTAGAGTGGAAGAAGAGAGTCTAGACCAGGTGCTACCACAACACAGCTATTCAGCAACAACTCTTCTGAGCTAGTTATTCCAGACTATTGCCCCCTGCAGACAAGTCCCCTTTTCAAAGGTGACGTAAGCCCAGATCCTCAAACAAAGGTGGTTGGATGCCTGTGCCAGAGTTGCCACCCAACACGCCTCTCATGGCTGGAAGGAGGCTACAGTAACTGTGCCTCAGTCTTCCTTATGTTCATCCATCTATCCTGGCTGGAGTGGCTTCATCCTCTGGTCAATGCAAATCCAAGAGCCAGACCCCCTTCCAAAGCCCCTATGTTCATGAATGCACCCCACGGAACTATAAAGACAACTGAATCTTCCTGCCCAGTTGGGCTCAGCTGGTCTCACTGTCACTCAGGAGGTCAGCTACAATGTAATGTCTTCACAGCTGCCCTCCGGGTCCTGTGCCTCAGTCCACCCCCACAGTTGAGGGCTGGCAGTTCTAATCAGGTACAGGCAGGCAGCTCCTCCTCTTGCTTCAGGCTCACCTCAGGAACACACTGACTATGTCTCTGCTCTTCAAGCAGGCCCCTTCCAAGGGCCCGCTACATCTTTTCTCCAGATCTCCTCTCCTCCCAGAGGCTGTGTCTACACTGGCACCCTTTTGCAGAAAAGGGATGCTAATGAGACACAGCACAATTGCAAATCCGCGGGGGATTTAAATATCCCCCGCGGCATTTGCATTTACATGGCTGCCGCTTTTTTCCAGCTCGGGGTTTTGCCGGAGAAAAGCGCCAGTCTAGACGTGATCTTGCGGAAAATAAACCCTTTTCCGCAAGATCTCTTATAAGATCGCGTCTAGACTGGCGCTTTCTCCGCAAAACCCGAGCCGGAAAAAGCGCAGCCATGTAAATGCAAATGCTGCGGGGGATATTTAAATCCCCCGAGGATTTGCAATTGCACTGTGTCTCATTAGCATCCCTTTTCCGCAAAAGGGTGCCAGTGTAGACACAGCCACATTGTCTTCCCCTCTCCTCTTCTAAATCCACCCCCGTCAGCAGACCACACTCTCTCCAGTGCAAGCAGGGAGGCTACTGGAACTCACAGGATCCCTTAACCCTTCAGGTGCTTATCCAGGGTAAATACTCCACTACAGTGACTCTCTCCCATTGATTTAAGAGGGAGTGAGGAAACAAGATACCTTTGAAGAACTAAGCTTCCAGACCCTAAATCCTCTTGGCTTTCAGAACTACTTAGGAGCCATAGAGTCACTTTTGAAAATGCAATTTAGGCTTCTAAGTCACTTGGGCACTCCTACAAATGTTACCATCTGTGTCATCAAAAGTCAATAGGACTTCAGCTCCTAAGTCACCTAGAGGCCCAGAACCCAACCATGGCCAGAACCCAACTATGACCAAGCCAACACAGTTACATGATTCCCCACGTGGCCTTGCAGGGAGGGTCTACAAGCAGGTGAATCTACTCAAGAGCTTGGGATCCCAGCTTGGCAAGCTGCATCACTCACCCCACAGCTTGACCAGAAGCAGTAGTGAAATGGAATACACCGACCCCGTGCAGCCCTGGTTTAAATCTACTGACATAATTGGTGAGAGGATACGAGTGCTTTTTTCTTGAATGTGCAACAGAAAGCCAGGCAGGAGGGCGGGGCTAGAGACAGTGCTAAGGAAAAAGACTGCAGTGAAGCTGAGAGACATGCTTTAGGGATAACACTGCCCTCCTCATTCTATAAAAGTGCCTGGGTCAAGGTTAGAACAAAGTGACTTTTTCCCTGATTCTTTACCGTTGGCATCAAGCACGTTGAGTGACACATTTACACAGCACCTGAATATGCCCCTAAGCATGCAAAGGGCTGAGAGCATAGCAGCATTGTCTAGTGCAAGGGTGGGGAATCTCTGGCCCCCTGTTTGATTTCATCTGGCCTGCAGCAAGTCTCCATGCTGTGGGCCGGAAGCCCTCAGTCCCAGTGCCTGCCCCCCAAGGGGCTGGCGCTACGGGTGCTGCTTGCAGGGATCTGGGAAGCTCTGCATGCTGCCATCGCCTGCTGGTGCAGTGCCACCCCCACAACTCCCATTGACTGGGAACTGCAGGCAATAGGAACAGTGGGGGCAGCATCTGCTGGTGAGGACAGTGCACGGAACTGCCTGCCCTCTCTCAAGGGCTGCAGGGACACGTGCCAGCTACTTCCAAATCCAGGAGCTGCTTGCAGTAAGCAGTCAATACCCCTTCCTTCATCCCAAACCCCTGCCCCAGCCCTGAGCCATCACCTGCACCCTAACTCCCACCCAGACCACACCCCCATCTCACACTACAAACCCCTTGGCCCCCATCCAGAACCCCATCCTACACCCCCACCAACTTATCCCAAGTCTGCCCCAGATCCCACACCCCCAGTCATAGCCCTCACTCCACTCCCACACCCCAACCCTCTGCCCCAGCCTGGATCCCCCACCCACACCCTGAACCCCTCATTTTCGGCCCCATCACAATTATAGGATTGCCAGCTTTCCCAACTGGATGAACTAAATGCTATTGCCATTTGTGGCAATGGCATCTGGTTGAGAAAGTTAGCAACCGCAACCCTAATCCCAAAGTCATGGGGAAGCCCTGAGCCTCCATAAGCCCTACCCCTGGAGGGCTGTGTGTGGCACATGACTGATTTTTTTTCAGGGCCAGTGGCCCCTAGCAGGAAAAAGTTTCCCCACCCCTGACTCTACTAGATAGAGCAATGTTTGGGACTCAGGTTTTATTCTCAGATCAATCATTGGCCTGCTAATTGATCTTGGTAAGTCACCTTCCTCCTATGAGGCCTCTGTTTTCCCATCTGTAAAATGGGGATAAGAACCCACCTCAGATCTCCTGAGGAAAAGCGCTCTATAAGAGGCAGTTAATTATATGCAGCAGGAGAGCAGCTTCTGTGGGCTCTCAATCAAGTAAGGGTTGTGATTTAACACCTCTAGAACTGTTCTCTTGTAACCAAAGGGGGACACAAACAGGAGAGGCCCAAGGCTGGCTGCGGTAGCTGGTGCCCCAGGTGAAGCATGCGATCGGCGCCCCCACCTTCAGGGCCGTCAATGGACTGACGTCATCGGCGGGCACCCCGGGCGCCCCCGTGATGTCATCATTGAGCGCCTCGGGCAGCAGCACCCTAGGCGGCGGCCAAGTCCGCCTATAGCCACGGGCCGCCCCTGGACACAAACACAACCAAATACATGCACAGCCTTTAGAAAAGGACTTCCCAGAGGGATGCCGCATCCAAACTATTCTTCCAGAGACACGCTACAGTCCTTGGTGCACTAACAAACCTCTCATCTGCAGACAGACTGGCCAGAGTGCTACAGATCAGCAGACGTGCACACCTGAGGAAGAGCTCTGTGTGGCTCGAAAGCTTGTCTCTCTCCCCAATAGAAACTGGTGCAATTGAAGAGATTACCTCACCCACCTTGTCTCTCCAGCATCCTGAGACCACACAGCTGCATGGAGGCTGCACACATGACTTACCGCATGGCAGCTGTAAAGGTCAGCACAGATGCAATGGCAGAGCTACGTAATGGAAGTTTGCAGCGCGCCTGCCATTACTCTACAGCCCGCATTATTAATCCCTTTCTTTTGCTAGCAGTAAATTCATTTAGAGCTGAAATAAAGAGCACGGGTAAGCTGCAGTGTGTGGCTACAAACGCAGTTACACAGAGGGAGGGCAAGGAAACTGAACTTTGACTTTTCTGGCCCTGGCACATTTTACATAAAGTATCTCTCTCAATATATTAAAAAATATCCTGCGGGATGACAGTGACGTCATCATGTCTCTCTGCGTCCCACAGCCCTGCCTCTGCCTCCACTCTCAGCCACTTGCTGGGACCAGCTGCTCCACGTGGACTGCTCCAGCTGCACTGCCAGTGAGGAGCTGCTAGGGCTGGGTCCCCTCCTCCATCTGAGCCTCACTGGAGGCCGGGGGAAAGCTGGGTCTGGCTCAGCCTCAGCTGGGCACCCCCAGCAGCCAAGAGGCAGAGCCAGGGCTGGTGCAGCTTTGGCTTGGCCCCCCTGGTGGCCTTGGGGAGAGCTCTAGAAGGTGTGACCTCAGCCTGCATCCCCCCATCTCCCACCGTTAGCTGGGGTGAGAGCTGGGGCTGGTGAGTTGTGGTCCAGCCCTGCCCGGCAGTAGGGGAGAGGGGAGAGTCGGGGCTGGCCAGGGGGAGAGAGAACCGGGGATGGCCAGGATGGGAAGAGCTGGGGCAGGGGCTGGGGCCAGCTGGCAGAGAGGGGGGAATAACCAGGGCTTGGGTGGCCTTCCCGGAGGCCAAGGGTGGGGAAGAGCTGGGGCCGGCTGGAGGGGAAGAGCCGGGGCCAGGGCAGCCTCAGCCCCTGGGCCCTCCCAGGCCAAGAGGGGAGTTGGTGAGCATAGCAAGCAGGGGGTGCAGCTGCCTACTTAATCAAAAGCAAAATCATCCTGGATCACAGTGTAATGGGTTAAACTGAGTGAAAACCTCAGGATCTGCTTTACCTTGAAGAGAGGTTTAGAATCTTCCTTGCTGGAAAGAGCACAGGAAAAACAAGAGCAGCAATTAGACAGAGATGTGTAGAGAATTAATGGGGTGAGGATGGGCTTGTGTGCTCCAGTTTGTGCAGCTGGATTTTCTATTCCTTCCTGGCATTCACACACACAGCTATACTCCCCAGGGGGCTTGAAACACTCCTTGGTGAGCAGCTCTGACAAGCAATGAGGGAGGCTCACAGAACATTACTGACTATAGCAGCAGAGCCGTTCTGCCCAGCTAAGCCATAGCACACAGAAAGACAAACCAGGAGAGGACAAATTGAGAGATGAGAAAAGGCAGAGACTCTGGACAGAGGAATGGAAGAAAACTAGTCATTATCAACCCGAGTGAGGGGGGCAGAAGGCTCCCTTGACAAATGACTGGCGTGCTCTGCTACCGTAAGGAAGCATTCTCGCCCTTTGATGAGAGGATGTTGAAGACTGAGACCCCTCGTGATCAATTAGAGATGGGACTGAGCAATGAGATTCCCAGGAGTTCAGATCCAGGGGGTTTGGTCGGGACCATCCCCCAGCAGAGATCTCTTCTCGGTGAGTTACGGTTTTCTTCTTCCTCTCCTTGTCACAGTTAAATAACATCCTTCAACTCCGTGCACCCTCCGTTCCTCAGCCATTGAATTAGCATGGTAAGAACACTGTGCAGGGGAGTGAGAGAGAAAAGGTGGCCTCGGGATCTCTGTGACTATGAGAATGTTTCACTGAATGCAGGCAACAGAGGTCACCTCCCAGAACACAGGAATCGAGTGAAATGAAGAGACTCCTCAAAGCGGCAGTTCCCTCCCGGGGAGAAAGGTACACCATATTAGACCAGCCACCTTCACAGTCCTTGTTATGCACTAGGAATGGTTAGAAGTGGTCAGGGGAGTTGTTTACACAAACCTTTAGGGAAAGGTTCTTCTCCTTCAAAGACCTAAAATCATCTGCAAAGGGAGAGGTCTATGCACCAAGTAATGTGTTTGCTATTCACGTCTCTTGCTTAAAATATTTCAGTCATCCAGTTAGTGGGCAGGAGCAACAACATGTGATGCAGGTAACTGTTATGGGGCACACTCACCCTTAGAGCACCCCCTAGTGTTAGCACATAATGTAGCTGGCATCCTGGACTCCATCACCTCCTGTAGGCCATCCACTTCTTGCCAGATCTTCCATGGCTTGGTCCTTCCCCATTGGAAGTCCAAATAAACCTAAACTGGTGTTTTGCCCCTGTCAGGCTTTTCTTCTGCTCCCTCTTTCTTATAGGCACCAGCGCAGTGTCCCCCTATGGGTACCTACCCCACTCCCAGGGATCTCTTCTGTTTCCTGCTCCACTTTTGGAACACTGACCCCAGGACTACCTCTCTGGACACCTGGCCTGTTGTCTCAAAGGCCCAGCACAGGAGTTAGCTCTACTCCTATGGCTCAGTTCTTCAGCCAGAGGCAGCCCCAAACTGCTGAGCCACACCAGCTCTCTTCTCCCAGCTAACAACCAGAGGCCCAACACCAGGGTTCTGGCAGTCTTCTTTTGGGACTCTTCTAGTTATCTCAAAGCCCTAACACAGGGTTTCTCCCCTACCAGAGCCTGCACTGCTACTCCCAGGCCTTCTCCAGAACACTCCTTCCCCTTACCTGAGATCTCCTTCCCCGCTGAGCAGCTTCCTAGTTATACCATCCAGGAGTCTTCTTCTAGAGCTCAACTGCTCCCTTGCTACCTAGCTAGCAAGCCAGCACTTGGGGTACCCACCCACTCCCTGCTGTAGATTACAGGGTCTTCATCAGCCAATTAGGCCTTGATTCCCCATAAAGGGACAGACAGAAAAAAGACCAGTCACATATTATGTAAAAATAAACAGTTAAACTAAAGAGTTCATTGAAAGCCGATAGGCTGATAAGTTAACTGAACCAGCAGACCTTGTTCCAGCTCAAATTTTGGCTGAAGAGTCAGGTAGTTTTCTAGTTTATCTGTCTTAATCTTAGACCCTAAGTATGCTTTGATGTTTCTCTGGCCCAGCAAGGCTGAGTTGTCCCCCCGACACACATATAATTGGAGTCTTTGAGAAATGTGGTCCACAGTTCTCCAGTCTCCCTAGATGCACCCAGTGCTCAAGGTTTGCACACACATTGACCCCATGCAGCCTGGTTTGCTTATGGATGGGTCTCTATGCTAAAGGAACCCTTTCTCCCATCATGAAGCACCGCTTTTGGCTTCTGGAATTGTCTCCCCTTCTCCAGGCCCCTCTTCAGTCCGTAATACTCATCTACTCATAGAATCATAGAATCATACAACACTAGAACTGGAAGGGATGTCAAGAGGTCATCGAGTCCACCCAGTACTGTCTAGACCATCCCTGATAGATGTCTATCTAACCTGATCTTAAATATCTCCAGAGATGGGGATTCCACAACCTCCCTAGGCAACTTATTCCAGTGATTTACCACCCTGACAGTTAGCAAGTTTTTCCTAATGTCCAACCTAAACCTCCCTTGCTGCAGTTTAAGCCCATTGCTTCTTGTCCTATCCTCAGAGGCTAAGGAGAACAATTTTTCTCTCTCCTCCTTGTGACACCCTTTTAAATACCTGAAAACGGCTATCATGTCCCTCTCAGTCTTCTCCTTTCTAAACTAAACAAGCCCAATTCTTTCAGTCTTCCTTCATAGGTCATGTTCTCTAGACCTTTAATCATTCTTGTTGCTCTTCTCTGGACCTTCTCTGATGAAAAACATAAGCAAACAAGGAGTGTCCCAACCACAAACAGTGCCCGGCCATCCGTATTGTAGAAGGTTTCTCTCCAATGGAAGGAAATAATATTTTTTAGAAGACCAGGCTCTAGCTCTTGTCTTGTGCCAATAAGGAATTGCACTTATGATGAGCCAGATACTACAGAGTCCTTGTTTGTACTAGTGAGCACTTACTCATTTGAGCAGTGCCATTGTAACCAATGAGTAACGACACATCAATGAGTAAGGGGTGAAGTCTGGCTTCAAAAACAGTTTGGGTATGTCTACACTACAGCGCTAATTCGAACTAACTTATTTCGAATTAGTTAATTCGAAATAAGCTAATTCGAAGTAACGCATCTAGACCCAAAAACTAATTCGAATTAGCATTTTGCTAATTCGAAATAGCGCGTCCACACTGATTGGACGCTGGGTCGCATTTAAGGGCAGCTGAAACCGCCCGCAGGGCATCAGGTCAGTAGTTGCTTTGTGTGGCTGCTGTCTGAGGCTATCTGAGGCTCGTGCTTAAAGGGACCACCCCTGACAGCCGGTTCTCAGCTTTTTCGCTTGCTTGCCTACCTTGCCGAGGGACAGCAAAGCGTTTTCCTCTCTGCCTGCCTGTGTCGGTGGTTCCCATTGGGGACGCCGCCGCAGTTGGCACCATGGAGCCAGAGCTCGCCCTGGGCATTCTGCTCCAGTTTTTGGACTTGCTGCTGCAAGCCTGCCAGCAATGGCTGGAGGCTGCCTGGCACCATCTGGTGCACATCAGCCCCCTGCCCTTCCCACTGGCCTCCCTGGGGGCCGTGGAGGAGCTGCAGCAGCGCCCGGATGCCAGCGTGCCCCGCCGCATCTGGCGTCTGGACACTATCAGCGACTGGTGGGACCGCATAGTCCTGGAGCGCTGGGGAGACCAACAGTGGACCCAGAACTTCAGGATGAAGAAGGACAGCTTCCTGGAGCTCTGCGAGTGGCTCGCCCCTGCTCTGCGGCGACGGGACACTCGCATGAGGCCCACCATCCCCCTTCAGAAGCGTGTGGCCTTCGCCCTGTGGAAGATCTCCACGCCAGACAGCTACCAATCTGTCGGGAGCCAGTTCGGCATGGGGAAATCCACCGTTGGAGCAGTGCTCATGCAGGTACGGCATTCACTGGCCACTGGGCTGGGGGGGAAGGGGGCTGCAAGGAGGGGATGGGCCGCTCCAGGGAAAATGGGGGGGGAAGGAGGCGAAAGTGCCCCACACGGGAGGGTTCGGTCTGTCCCGGCCGTACTACACACCACCCGCGGTGGCCAGGATCGCAGCGGGGGTCGCTTCTGGGAGTGGGGCACGGGGCACTGCCAGGGAACGAACACTCCCAGCCACCTGGGCACCCCAGTGATTCGCGGTTTGCTGTGTCTCTCTGCAGGTGGTCAAGGCTATCAACCGGGTACTGCTCCGCAGGGTGGTCTGCCTCACCGACCCAGATGTGGTCATCCAGGGGTTCAGCGCCCTTGGCTTCCCCAACTGTGGGGGGGCCATCGACGGGACGCACATCCCCATCCGTGCCCTGGAACACCGGGCCTCCCAGTACATCAACCGCAAGGGGTACCTCTCCTGCTCCTGCAGGCCGTGTCTGACCACCGGGGCCAGTTCATGGACATTAATGTGGGCTGG
Organism: Rafetus swinhoei; assembly: GCA_019425775.1. Taxonomy (NCBI): domain Eukaryota; kingdom Metazoa; phylum Chordata; order Testudines; family Trionychidae; genus Rafetus; species Rafetus swinhoei. The sequence continues at coordinate 9,667,796 of CM033438.1, forward strand.
TCCAGCAAGGCACACGACGCCAGGGTGTTCCGCAACTCCTCCGTGTGCCAGAGACTGCACGCCGGGACTTTCTTCCCTGACCGCCACATCAGGGTCGGGGATGTGGACATGCCCGTCTGCCTGGTGGGGGATGCGGTCTACCCCCTACAGCCCTGGCTGATGAAGCCGTACACGGGGCACCTCAACCCCTCCCGGAAGGCCTTCAATGCCAGGCTCACCAGGGCCCGCATAGTGGTCGAGGGGGCCTTCGGACACCTGAAAGCCCGATTTAGATGCCTCCTCACCCGCCTCGACCTCGCCGAGCACAATATCACTCCCATGGTAGCAGCATGTTCTGTGCTGCACAATGTATGTGAGCAGAAGGGGGAGGCTTTCCTGCCAGACTGGATGGCTGAGGCTGACCGCATGGCTGGTCAGTACGCGCAGCCCCCGCACCGCTGCCGTCCGGGAGGCACAGCGGGGGGCTGTCCAGATCCGGGAAGCCCTGCGGGAGAGCTTCCAGGTGGAGGAGGACTGAACTCTCCCTGCATGCCCCACTGGGGCCTTCTTGCACCCTCCCCTCCTTCCCCTTTCCCCTCCCTAACCCCCCTTCCTAATGTAAAATAAAAACACTTGTTTTGCCAAAAAAAGCTCTCTTTATTGTACATAACTGGGGTGGGGGGAGGGAGGAATGAGGGTGGGAGAGAGGAGGGGGAAACCTGGGAGGAGGGAGCTGGAAGGGGGAGGAAGTGGAGGAAGGGAAAGGAAAGCTCAGGGTTAGGGGTCCTGCTGGCTCTCCCGTCTCGCAGCACTGCAGGTGCGGGGGCGTCGGGGGGGAGTGGGTGTGGAGGGTGGGGCAGGAGGGACGTAGGGTGCGGAGGAAGCGAGAGGGGGAGCAGGGGTGGGAGGAGGAGTGAGAGCTGGGGCGGCCCGCAGGGGCTGGAGCAGGAGGAGGCAGGAACCTGTCCACCAAGGTCTGGAGGTGGCCGCGGAGGGCACGGCCCTGCTCTCCAGCACCTCCAAGCTCCACTGCCACAGCCGCAGGTCCTCCCGGACCCAGTGGTCCTGGGTGCGGAGCTGGTGCTCCAGTAGCCGCAGGTACCGCCGCTGATAGTCCTCCAGGTTGCGGGTGCGCCTGCTGGCCCGGGTGCGGGTGGCTCTTGCAGGTGGGGTGGTGTGCCCTGCAGTCTCAGGTGCTGCGGCTGTGGTGAAACAAGAGCAGTGGTCAGTTCTCCCTGGGGACACAGTGGGTGAAACCCAGCCCCCCTCTGCAAGACGAGGTTGGCGTGTGGGGAACAGGCCAGGGCCCCAGCGTGACACCCAGCTGCTGCTCCATGGTGGGCAAGGCCCAGGCGCACGGTCCCAGGGCTCCCTCTCCACCACCACCCCCCCATACACATAAGGGGAGCATGATGGCACTCACATGTGGAGCCCTCCCTGGCCTCGGATGACACAACCGATGTGCTCTGTGGGATGCCTCAGGGGTCCTGGGTCCTGGGCAGGCTCCCTGAAGGCTCCTGGCTCTCGGCATCCTCCTCCTCCTCCTCCGTGTCAGGGACGGGGCCCTCTGCCCCGGGGTTGATCACCACCCGGGGGGCATGGACTGCATGAGCCCCCAGGATGCAGTCCAGACCCTCATAATGAGGGCATGCCTCCGGGTCGGCCCCTGGCTGGGAGGCCCTGGAGTAGGCCTGCCGCAGGTCTTTAATTTTGCAGTGGACCTGCTCCTGGGTCCGCATGTGGCCTCTGGTGGCCAGGCTGGCAGCCATGCGGCTGTCGACGGCCGCGTTCCTATGCCTAGTGCGGAGATCGTGGACATTGGAGGCCTCCCCCCAAACCTCGATGAGGTCCACGATCTCCGCACTAGACCGGGTGGGCCTTTTGCGGCCCCAGGCAGGCTCCTGGGAGCTGCCAGCCTGGTCCTCGGAAGAGGTGGAGGGCTGGGTGGCAGCGGGTGACTGGCTCATCCCGTGCCAGGTGCAGGGTTTGCTGGCTGGATGCTGGCAGGCTTGCAACTGGCACAGGCACCGTGGGCAGACTGTGCCCCTTTAAGGGCTCCGGGGCCAGGAGGGAGGCAGAAGAGTTTCCCTGGTTTGGCCCAGAGTGGCCACCAGGGCAACCTGGGAAGGGCTAGCCTCCAACTAGTTCGAATTAAGTGGCTACACAGCCCTTAATTCAAACTACTTAATTCGAACTAGGCATTACTCCTCGTAGAATGAGGTTTACCTAGTACGAATTAAGCACTCCGCTATTTTGAATTAAATTCGAAATAGCGGTTTGCATGTGTAGCCCCTATTAAAGTTAATTCGAACTAACAGCTGTAGTGTAGACATATCCTTTGACTGGGCAAGCCGTTGAGAATCAAACCCATAACTAGTGAATTAGACAGCACATCCTGCAGCACTTTTATTCAATGAACAAGTCAATAGGATTGTGCCAGGATGTATCAACCCCACACTGAGGCCAAAGGGGTTAACTTGGCCCAGCTGTCTGAGAAAGCTCCACCCCCACAGCCCTATTGGGCATGCTCCAACGGGAGGCTGGCTTTAAAAGCCTCTGGTGCTGCTCAGTCAGGGTTGACTTCTGCAGGGGAAGGAGGTGCTGAGGGAGCTCCTGGAGAGGAAGCACAAGCAGACCAAACGACGGCAGCCCAGCTGAGAGTGACTACCATAGGAGCCTCCGGACCAGAGTGTGAAGATGGAGAGGACTTCTTATAAGAGCTGAATAGGAAGTAGTCCAGGGCGGGGAATTGCTTTCCAAGTTATGGTAGAATTCCCTGCCAAGCTAGCAGTGGACCATGCCACTGGGGTGGCACCCTGTGGAGAGGGAGGGCCTGGGCCACCCCAAGGGTGGGCAATAATTTTTGACCGGGGGCCACTTCAGAAATTTTTGAAGTGGCCCCAGGCTGCCCTGGAAGGGGTGGGGCCAGGAGGAAGGGGCGGGGCCAGGACACTTCCATGCTTCCCCCCCACGGACCCTGACTGGTCTGGGAGTGGAGGAATACGCAAAGTCTTTGACCACCCCCAGAGAGAACCATCATCTGTTCTGAATAGCTGGCTTTTCCCTCTAGGCACCCATGCCCCTGGTGAAGGGAGGAGACTTTGCGCACTCCCCCCTCCACTGCCCCCAGGTCAATCAGGGCCTGGGGAGAGGGAGCACGTGAAGTCTCTTGCTCCTTGCCCCCACCCTGCAAGGGAGCACAGCACTTAGAGTCACCCACCAGCTGAGCAGCAGCTGGTGGTTAATTTTAAGTGCCAAGCCCCTTCCAAGACGGGAGGAGACTTCACACGCTCCAGTACCCCCCAAGCCGTAATTGGGCTGGAGGCAGGGGTAGGACACAAAGTGTCCTCCCACCCTGCCCCCATCCTGCAAGGAGCGTGCAGTGCTTAGAAATGCCATGCCCCTCGCAGGGTGGAAGGAGATTTTGTGTGCTCCTCCTGCCCTCAGGCCAATCAAGGCTTGGGGGTGGTGGGGGAGCATGCAAAGTCTCCTCCCACCCTGCAGGAGGAGACTTCGAGCACTTCCCCTGCCCCCAGGCACTGATCAACTCACTTGGTGGGCTGGATCTGGCCTGCGGAGGCCCTTTTGCCCATCCCTGCCCTACCCCCTCCTTGGATAACCCCATATGGGGGAGCTTTTCCTATGATATATAGACTCTGTGGCCACTGGGCCATAATACCATGGATACAGGGGGCATGTATATTGACTGAGGCCTGTATATAGGTTCTGAGGCCGTTGGGCTATCCTGTGTATAGACTCTGTAGCCACTGGTCATACTGCCCTAAACACAGGGGGGAGTGTATATTCACTGAGGCCACTGGGCCGTACTGTAGAATCATAGAATCATAGAGATGGAAGAGACCTCAGGAGGTCATCAAGTCCAGACCCCTGCCCAAGTTAGGACCAATCCCAACTAAATAAACCCAGCCAGGGCTTTCTCAAGCCGAGACTTAAAAACCGCTAGGGATGGAGATTCCACCACCTCCCCTAGGTAACCCATTCCAGTACTTCACCACCCTCCTAGTGAAATAGTTTTTCCTAATATCCAACCTAGACCTCTCCCACTGTAACTTGAGACCATTGCTCCTTGTTCTGACATCCGTCACTACTGTGAACAGCCTTTCTCCATCCTCTTTGGAACCTCCCTTCAGGAAGTTGAAGGCTGCTATCAAATCCCCCCTCACTCTTCGCTTCTGCAGACTAAACAAACCCAAATCCTTCAGTCTCTCCTCATAGGTCATGCCCTTAATCATTTTGGTCACCCTCCACTGGACCCTCTCCAGTGTGTCCACATCCTTTCTGTAGTGGGGGGCCCCAGAACTGGACACAATATTCCAGATATGACCTCACCAGAGCCAAATAAAGGGGAATAATCACTTCTCTAGATCTGCTGGCAATGCTCCTCCTAATGCAACCTAATATGCCATTAGCCTTCTTGGCTACAAGGGCACACTGTTGACTCATATCCAGCTTCTCATCCACTGTAATCCCCAGGTCCTTTTCTGCAGAACTGCTACTTAGCCATTCGGTCTCCAGCCTGTAACAGTGGGTATGTCTAGATTACATGGCTCCATCGATGGAGACATGTAGATGAGTTTACTAGACATAGGAAAATGAAGCGGTGATTTAAATAACTGCTGCTTCATTTACATCAAAATGGCTGCCCGCGCTGTGCCGATCAGCTGTTTGGCGGCACAGCGGGGCAGTCTGGATGCACCGCAGTCGACAAGGGAAGCCTTTGTCGACCGCTCCAGTATGCCTCGTGAAATGAGGTTTACTGGAGTAGTGTGAGTTTAGCGCAGGGTTTTCCTGCACCGCGGGGGGGGGTGTTAGCAGGGGATTTTTTGTGTGCCTTTTTTTTTTTTTTTTTTCCTCAATCAAAAAAATTACTGGGCCCCCCAGTTGAAACTTTTGTGTGCCTTTTTTTTTTGCTCAACCAAAATTGTTGCAGGGCCCCGTCGAAATTGTTTGAATTGGGCCCCACACTTCCTAAAACCGGCCCTGCACCTATGCAAATTGCTCCCCTTTTTGGCCTCTGGTCCTGAGTTACATCAAGGCATCTAATCCAAACCAAATACCTTTTCAGTCATTTCCCATAAACTACAAGGAAGAAAATTGTACCTGGAAATCAAGTCCCTGAGGCGGCTGCACCTGAACTCTCTGCAGGAAGTGATGGGTTCTGAATATACTCTCAGACAGAGGCTGGAGATGAGCAGAGATTGCAAACATACGCCTCTATAAAGGCAAAACATCTGAGGGTCCTTCCAACTATCTATCTGCTCAGTCTAGATGACAGCTGCCTGCTGTGAACCAGAGTCTGATCAGGTGACATTTAAATCACCAGGAAACACCATTTTAAAAATGGCTGGTGAATATTGTGTTTTATGAAAGGGAGGGGCCGCTGAGCACAAATCCAAGCCCAATGCAGAGGGGCACCAAAATTCCCCTGCATGGCTCTGCCGGTATAACTCTGTCCTAACTACAGCACCCATCCTGGATTGCCACACAACTCTGCCAATGCGTCTCTGTCCTGACCAGCAAGCCCCACTGATAGCCTCTCTACAGGCCCAGTTCTGACCCACAACAATTGCTGCCATTCCAGTTCCAAGCCTTGCCCAAGCAAAAACTACCACCCTGCTGAATTGCCTGGAGCTGCATGGCCAACTTTTGATGTGGATAAAAACACATTAGAGACAAAGTTATAACTGACACCGTGCAGCTCATTTTCTTTGATGACCGATTCATACTTTCAGCCCAGGGCTCTGGAGGGAAAAAGCTGCTCTGTTCTCACTCCCTGGCACAACTAGGCCATTCTGACTGGGGCTCCTTAAAAACAGTAAGTGCCTCAGTTTTCACAAAAGTTAGGCAGGTGACTATGCATGAAAAATGTGTGCAACTGTGCAGCTGGTGGGAACATGTCCTTACCAAGACTTTACATGCAAATCAGGTTATTGCACAGGCAAATGTTTCTTATCAGCTATAAAGACACTCACTAAGGCTGGTCAAATTTTTTCAATGGGACATTTTTTCACTTGATCTTGAAACATTCAGGGGAATGTGGTGATTGTGATGACATTTCGTTTCAGGGGGGGAAAACCTCCACAGTTAATTTTGATACATCTCAAACGTCATGTTTCAGCCTTTCAGCCTTGTTTTTTAAACAACTTTTTCACGGTGGCGATATCACCTCCCATATTATAAACATCAACATTGAAATGAAACATTCTGACTTTCTCAAAATGAAATGTTTTGATCCTCTTGAGCTTTGTTTTGTTTGGAGTATTTTCTTTTGGGGGCAATTCCATTTTTTGATTTTTTTTTGTTCCCGTTTGGAAAATTCAAATTATGATGGAAATACTGAATTGTGCTCACCTCTAACGCTCACCATAACAAAGTGTGATCACAAAAGCCACGGGCACTTTGCTCATCTCCTAAGGACTGAACAAAGTCCTTCACTGCCAAGTGTGTAGAGGCGTCTAGTTGGATAGGTAAAGGAGCCCTCCTTTAGCTTCTCTCGCAGACAGCTGGGCTTTGTACTCGAGGTGCCAGATTCACCCTCCACTGATGACCATGTATGTGTATGCACATTTGTTATAGTTACACCCCCCACAGAGACACATCTGAGTCAAGCAAAGCATAACCAAAACAAAAAAACAGGATTATGTAGCATTTAAAGACTAACAAGATGGTTTATTAGGTGATGAGCTTTCGTGGGCCAGACCCACTTCCTCAGATCAAATTGTGGAAGAAAATTGGCATGACCATATATACCAAAGGGATACAATCAAAAAAAGTGAACACAAAAAAAGTGATTGTATCCCTTTGGTATATATGGTCATGCCAATTTTCTTCCACAATTTGATCTGAGGAAGTGGGTCTGGCCCACGAAAGCTCATCACCTAATAAACCATCTTGTTAGTCTTTAAATGCTACATAGTCCTGTTTTTTGTTTCAGCTAGACTAGACTAACACGGCTACATATCTATTACTAAAGCATTACCAAGTCTGATTTGCAACTCCCTTTGGTTTGTCAAGGGGCTGGTTTTCTGATTTTCCCTGAAAGTGTGTGCGACATTAAGTGAAATAAATAACACATTGATGGAATGCCTGCTGTCTGATAGAAAAGCAATGACCAAAAAAAAACCCCAGTCCTTTGACGGCATCTGTAATTGCTGCCAGCTTCTGTATGCAGTCTGGTGCTGCTGACGCTAGTGCTTCCTGCTCTGCACTGCCATGCAGGGGAGACATATTCATCTCACACATCCCAGCTCCTAGTTCCTAGTCCATGAACAGGCAGTGGCTGAGAGCTCTGTGGATGGACTGTGAGCTCCGAAGCCTCATGCCAGCTGACAATGGCATCTTCAGCCATCTAAGATCAAAGCTTGTGGGCTCCAAAGTCACTCTCATTTCACCCTCCTCTGCCGGGGGGCACCCCCAAAGCTGAAGCTCCTGGAGGGCGTACACTACTGGAGAAGCTTTTTCCCAGGGCACAAAGACCATGGTCTCATGGTTAGAGCACTGGACTAGGACTCGGGCGTTCTGGTTCCATACCTGGCTCACTGCACAATCTCGGGCGAGTCACTTTACCTCTCGGCCTCAGATCACACACCTGTAAAACCTGCCTTGAAAGGGCATCATGCAGGTGCTTCTAAAGCACTTTGGGATCTTTGCTCTAGAGGGGGAACTACAAAGAAACAAGACCAGCATTGCACTGCAATTCTCCAGTCAGCCCCAAGAGAGCTGTTGGAAAGTTTCTGAGTGAATCAGGGGATGGTTTGTGGTCTGGCACTGCTGGTACATGACACCTGATGCACAGCATCGCCTCAGTGTGGAAATTAACCCTCTTTCTGTATGTAGGGTATGCCTGCGCTGCAGACAGAGGTGTGACTGGAGCCAGATATACCTGGCTAGCTTGAATCTAGCTTGCACAGTCAATAACAGTATAGATGGGATGACACAGGGTTCAATATGAGCTTGCAACCAACGTATGCACCCAGGCTTGTTGGCAAGCTTGTATTCTGGTTGCTGGCCTGTGCTGTACTATCTTCTTCACTCCTGTTACCCATGCTAGCTAGATTAAATCACAGCTTCACTCGCACACCAGCTATTAACCTCGTGGTACAGGGATGAGTGGCACAACCCAGATTAGGAGTGAGCCAAATCCACAGCCTGTAGTCAAGGCATTAGTAGTGGGCTGGGGAAAGGAAGTTTGCACACGCATTAGACAAATTAAGAGGGAACTGTTGTGCTGAGCTCCAGCTATAATTAAATAAATTAAAGTCAGGGGTTAGGAGAACAGGAGCTCTCAACCCTTATAATTAGGGTGGGAAATGTACTGATGCTAAAAGGGAGTTGCTGCACCTGCCGCTGAGATTTATAATGAGTAAAATAGAGTGGGCTCTCTCTGCTGTGAGCCTGTTATTTCTCCCGAGCTCACTGGTGCTGCAGCAGGGTTAGTGCAGCCTGTCGCCGAGGCGGCAGTAGACAGTGATCTGGGAGGATGAAAAGGACATGGCCACTGTCTGTCACTGGTGTGGGTGGTACTGCTTTCTAGCAACCGCATCTGTGCCACCTCCCTTGGGCACGCGCTAGCCACTTGAGTATTCACTGTTTAAACTCCATGCCCCAGCCAGCCCAGGGGTAATTCCCAGGGGCTGAAGTAGGGCCTTGGGATGAAAGCTTGTTGGCAACCTCCCCACAGAGAGGCTCTTGTTGCTCCACAAGGGGGGGACTCTCTCCTGGAGATGGACAGAGCCATGATTTCTCTACAGAGGTATTGATGAGGGTGCGGCCCAGCTGACCTGCTCTGCCCTGCCCCTGCAGCACATGAATGAGACTGTCTTTCTCCCCATGCATGTCCCCCAGCGGTATCCAGCTGCGAGCCCTTGCTCAGACTACTCAGGCTGGAACATGGGTGTGTGTATTTGGGGGTTCGACTCTCATTCCCACAGCGAAGGAAGGCAAAGGTCTGTGTTAGTTAGCTCTGATGCACAAAAGCTAAGGGTCCGATCCTGTGAGGGAGTGAGCCCTGGATTTCCATGGCCACTGAGGAAGGTGCTCAGCCCCTCCCAGAGTCATGTTTTAGGAAAGCTCCTTCCATGTGGTTCAGTTATGTGGCTGAGCCCCTTTCCCCTCCTGATGAGCGAATGGGAGTGAGCCAGCTGCACCAGCATCCCACTGCACCCTACCACCGTGCCTTGGGCATTTCTTCATCTCCATCCCCTTCTGCCCAAAGCAACTGACCCCACTCCACCTCAGGGCTTGTGTCACTTCCTACGGCTAGCTAGCATCCAAACGACAGGAGGATGCCTCTAACTCGTGAGCAGAACCACTCATAGCTCTACCCAAACTTTGCATTCGGGGCTACTGCTGAATGGAGGAATCCTCTCAAATCCAGGCCAAGCCAAGCGAGGCCCTGCTAGACCCAAGGGGGGTCTTTATCTCTGAGTCCCCTCCTGACACATCTGTTTTGCCTTCAACTCTTGGACAAAGAGAAAGGGGCTCTGCTGCCATGAATATGAAACAAACTGTTGGTGACATCCTAAGCAGTGGCAAATTCTCCTGGCATACATATTTCTGCCACTGAAACCAGTCATTTATTTCCAGTAGGTCGAGCATCACAGCAACAGAAACAAATAATAAACCGCAAATAAAGACTCAGAGGAGTAGCCGAGTTAGTCTGTAACTGGAAACATTTTAAAAACAACAAATAGCCTAGCAGCACCTTAGAGACTAACAAAACATGTTGGTATCATGAGCTTCTGTGTGCACAACCCACTTCTTCAGATGAATGGTTTCTAAATAAATAGGGGATGGGGAAAGAGAGAAGGACAAATAAGGAAAAAAGGGGAAAGAAATAGTCAATTAGAGTGTCCATGCTACATGAAGCCGATAGAGAAGGTGCAAATTGTTTTAAAGTACCCATTGTTTGGTTTTTATGTCATTAGCATGTGGAATAGAGTGGGCCATCCAGCCAATGTCTTTATTCATACCTTTGTGATAGGAATTCACACCTGTAAATGAATTCCACAAGCCAACAACATAGGGAAGCCTTAGAATTTAACTTCATTTAGAGGTCTGATTCCTATCACAAAGGTATGAATAGAGACATTGGCTGGATGGCCTGCTACATTCCACATCCTAATGACATAAAAAACCAAACAATGGGTACTTAAGAACAATTTCTCTATCAGCTTCATGTAGCATGGACATGCTAATTGGCTATTTCTTTCCCCTTTTTTCCTTATTTTTCCTTCTCTCTTCCCCTCCCCCATCCCTTATTAATTTAGTAATTGGACCTTTAATAACTCCATTCATCTGAAGAAATGGGTTGTGCCCACTAAAGCTCATGATACTATCTGCGTGTTTTATTAGTCTCTAAGGTGCTACAAGACTATTAGTTGTTTTTTAAGGTTTTCACAAATAAAGAGTGAGCTATAATCCAGGACATTTTTCATTGGAGTGGTGGGGGAGAAACCCACATTAGAAAAGGTAGGCTGCATACAAATGCAATCTAAATGGAAAGAGCTTCCAGATGAAATGTCGGAGGTAGCGTACACTCACCTACTTAGCAGACCTCAGGCCTTTTCATTGGTAGGTATTTTGGTGAGTGCGTCTGACAGAGGAGAAAGGTGCAGATGTTTTTGTTTCCCAAGAGATTCAGGATTTTGTCAGAGAAACAGATGAGAAACTGATGTCTCAGTGGGGGCTGCTTATCCCCACAAACAGACCCCCACACATGCACACACTAATCCAAAACACCCAATTGCTTTTGTTTACAACCCTGTATTTAACAATGTAAAAAAGATGGACAGAAAGAGAAAAGGGGGCAGTCAGACTTAGAGCTCCCACCTGGAGCAGTGGAGCCTGTACCGTGCTATGACCTGGCTGGGCTTAACATTGCGATACAGCTCCAGGTTGTGACCGCCCATAGATCAGGGAGGGATCCAGATAAGGTTTTTGGCTCTCTCTGGAATACAGAATTCGGGGTCATTTCCTCAATTCTGCTCTGGCTTTGGTGTCTGAGTGCTGTGAAGTTGCAGGATTTGGAAATCAGAGGTTTGGTTTCAGGCACAGGGCTAGCTAAGATTGGAAACTGCAATGCCTGCCTGCTCCTAAAGCAGTAAAATAAGCAAGCAGAGGTTGGCTAGATGGGCTCTAACTAAACAAAAGATCATGTCAGAGGCTTTGGCAGTAGAGCATTGCAATTCATTTGAAACAATCTCTGAAAATGTGCTTCATGGTCCAGTTCTTGCCTGGGGAACGACAAGGGGGCTTATTACTTTAGAAAACCCTGGTTGATGCCCCGTTTGCTGCTGACAAGCTGCCAGATTTCAACACTGCCACCAAGGCTTTCTCCACACTGCCCAGCTAAACAAAGGCAGCCAGCCCAGCTGCTCCAACTCCCGGTGCCAGCAATTGCCTGGGGTCTCGGTATTTTTATGGTGTCAAGCTTAGAATGAACAAGGGCTGCAGGAGCATGGCTCGCCAACGACTAGGCAAGGGGAAATGTTTGCATTCCCTGCGAAAGCACAAAGAATTTTGTATGAACACAGTCAGTTTAAGGGGGACTTGTGTTAGAAAGAACCAGATGCATGAGGGGCTGGCGCTCTGTGGAGAGGGTGAATCCTCGGGCTCCATTGTCTTGTGGCATGGAAGGGGGATCTGTGATGGTGACAAAGGCAGAACGTCTGTTTCAAGCGCTCGGACAAAGAGAGGGAGAAAATACTCCTGAAGGAAAGGTGGGGCTGGAAAATGCCCAGGGTTTGTGACAAGAGTGGGGAATGTGGCGGGAGCAATCTGAGAGGGCCTTGCCTTGGGCCTAGCCCCTCTCCACTGACTCAAGCAGCCCCAGGGAACTCAGCAGGCCCTCTTGCATGCATAAGGCATGCAGGATGCAGCACCTGTGTGCTACACCTTGGATGCACCCTGCGCATGCAGACAGCCACCTCCTCCCTGCTTGTCTATGCCACCATGATGAGATCAGACGCACAGCAATCTCCTCGGTGCTCTGCCAGCACAGGCAGCTTCAGCAGCGCAAACAGTCTCCCATCCACATAGCACTGTTCAGTGGCTTTCTGGTCTGCCTCTTTGCATGTGCCAGAGGCTACTTCCTCATTCAGACAGCCCTGCACACACCCTGGAGCTCATTTGCATGCTGTTTTGCATGCTGTTTTCTCTTTCAGCATTGGTCAACTCCAATCTACTCTGTCACTGGCTGGTCTTAGAAGGAGCCTTGCTAGGAGCCTGCTGCCAGCTGGCCACAAGGCAACCTGCAAGCCCTGGCTAATAACGAGATCAGGCCCAGCTGGACTCGGTGATTCAGAACACCAGCCTATTGGGGAAAAGTCAGCACAGCTTTGGCAAAGGGAAATCATGGCTCCCCAATCTATTAGAATCCTTTGAGGGGCTCAACAAACATGTTAAGCAGGGGGATCCAGTGGATATAGTGCACTTAAATGGATCACTGGTCTGACCCACTATTGCTGTTCTTATGTCCAGTTATGCAAGTACCTGGTGATGCTGGGCCTCACCCCGAGCAACAAGCCCAGCCATGAAAAGACCCTGGGGCCTTTCAGTCCGTCACAGGACGGTTGAGACATTGTGGAGCAAGTTCTAGGATTGAGGAGGCTGAGAAATTGGCCACAGAGACCAACTTGCAGAGAAGCACTGTGCAAGAGCATCTCACCCAGCTCTGCCAGCACACCTCAGTCCTGACCTCCAGCACTGCAGTGCTGGGCTGGCACAGTAACTGCACCTCCATTCAGCCCAGTGATGCCCCCACCTCTAGCAGGCCCCTCAAATACAGTTTGATAGTCCTGGTTAAATGTCATGTCCACCAATGTCTGCTGCCACCTGGCTGGCTGCCAAACACTGCACACACACCTACATCTAGATAAGAAGCAAGGAGTCCAGAAGCAAGCAATAGGCACATCCCCTTCCCCTTCCTGCACCTTCAGTGGGATGGGAATAGCACAGAGCAAACTGGCACTATCCTGACAAAGCAAGAGCCTATGTTCCATGCCCTAGATTGCAGGCCTGCTAGAGAATAAACCACTGTATATCATGCAAAGTCATTTTCTTTGCCTTGGATACACTGATGGCCATATTCAAAGCGGAGGCAGGGAGAATAGCCCTATGCATCACAATTCAAAGGGAATGATACATCTTCATTTCATGTCTTATTACTCAGTTCTGCTCCCTCCGTTTTTATTTGGCTAACAAAGCCATGTATCACTGCTTCATGCCAGCCTGGGTTTTTGTTCCACAGGCAGGCAGCTATGGGAAAAGAAGCAGCAATATAATGATACGCTTCAGATTTAATTTCTCCCTCACCCCCCTGCCACAGCCTCTCCCCTCCAAGAAGAGGAGTTGGGAGTTTTATGAAGCTAGAGCAGACAGACTGGTGAGGTGACACAAGCTCTCCGCCTGCAGCCCAAGGCTCAGCAGGTCGCATTTCGAGGCTGCTTATTAATCCTTGTTCATTATACACAAGCAGGGCATTCATGTGCATAGCCTTTGCTGTGTGAACCCCGGCACCTCATTTCCCTTATCAGAAACTCACTCAGATAACAGGGAAGGCCTCTGAAGTTGCTGCTGCTAATTCTGGTGGGGGAAGAGAGGAAGGTTAGAGGGGGGCCAGCTGATATATAAAATGATCATCAGTAATAACACTGTGAAAGCCTCAGATGAAAGGAGCTATAAAATGCAAAGAGCCGTAAGGCTCAGTCTCATAATTCCCCTGCCCCCACTCCAGGAAGGCAGGGAAGTATCCTTAGCCCATTGCACACGGGGCAAAACGAGGCGCAGTGAAACAAAAGCGTTTTCAAAAGTGCTCTTGAATTTTGTTTACCTCCATTATTGGGTGCCCACTCTGAGACCAAAGGGGCACCCACTGCTCCAGTTGTTTACATTTTGAGCTGTGGGCACTCAGCACTCTGTAAATCAGGCCCAAGAGCCTCAAGCTGTGCACCCAAATGCTGAGAAACCTCCGAAATAGTAAGCATAAGTGACTTTCTCCAGGTTACCCAGAGAGTCATCTAGGAATAGAGCCCTCGTGCTTTAACACCCAGTCCCCTGATCAAATCATTAGACAACAGTGCCTGCCTGGTTATGCACGTAGCAATATATTTATGTGTTTCTAGAACTCAATGGCAGGTGCAAGTAACGACTGGTGGAGGAGAAGCAGATGAAACGTGGTGCAAATCAAGACTGAGACACGCTGGCAAAGCTCTGCAGTTTCAGGACCAGATAGCAGGATGGCAGTTCATGCTCACTGATGATAGTTCATGGGCTATGTCAACAGCATGCCCTTGTAGCCAAGAAGGCTAAGGCCATATTGGGGTGCATTAGTAGGAGCATTGCCAGCAGATCAAGGGAAGTGATTATTCCCCTTTATTTGGCATGATGTGGCCACATCTGGAGTATTGTGTCCAATTCTGGGCAATTACAGAAAGGATGTGGATACATTGGAGAAAATCCAGCAGAGGGCAACAAAAATCATTAGGGGGCTGGAGCATGTGACTTATGAGGAGAGGCTGAGGGATTTGGACTTATTTAGTCTACAGAGAGAAGAGTGAGGGGGGAATTTGATAGCAATCCCTGAAAGGACGTTCCAAAGAGGACGGAGAAAGTCTTTTCTGAGTGGTGACAAATGACAGAACAAGGAGCAATGGTCTCAAGTTACAGCTGGGGAGGTCTTGGTTGGATAGTAGGAAAAACTATTTCCCTAGGAGGGTGGTGAAACACTGGAATGGGTTACCCAGGGAAGGGGTGGAATCTCCATCCCTAGAGGTTTTTAAGTCCCGGCTTGACAAAGTCTTGGCTGGGATGATTCAGTTGGGGTTGGTCCTGCTTTGGGCAGGGGGTTGGAGTCGATGACCTCCTGAGGTTTTTCCAGCCCTAGGATTCTATGATATGCCATTTACACCACAGGTTCCAATTTCATTGCAGGGAGGCAACATTTCTCATGGGAGCTAAGCACTCAGATACTACTGAGAGTGAAAGAGGGAGAGAGAGTCTGGCCCTTTAAGATATAGTGGGGCTTGGGTCCAGCCAACCCTATTGCATGAGGTGGCTCTTTTAATGAATAGGTGTCTAATTGCTCAGCAGACAAGCTGGGAATGGAGTCCAGGTACTGCCTCCTGATCAGGATAAAAACCCCACTGCACCATCATAGGAAGGAAGGCTGTAAAATCCCTTAACCGGGTGGAAGGATTTGGGCCCAAGGGACAAAAAAAGACTAGGTTTGTATAAGGACCTAAATCACTGATTCCCCTCTCCCCCCACACCCACACCCAGGGAGAGGAATATTACTTTACATCCTTTGGACTGTGAACAAGTTATATGGGAGAAGCAAGAGGAAACTGAGAGAAGCCTGCCTGCAGGGCCACACCCTGCCATGAAGGGGTGTGCTATGGGATAGGACACTACCACAGAGAGAGAGCAACAATCTTCTTCCCCACTGGACCTTTTCTTAGCGCACTCCTCTATGTCGGCGTGCTACCACATCTGCTCTTCTAATGATCATCACAGGCCAAATCCTGCTTCCAGTTACACCCGGAGAGCTAATGGGGTTGCACCAGTGTGAATGAGGTCAGGCTTTGGTCCATTGTGTACACTGGTCCCAATAGCAATGACACATCCATTCTTGGGAGATGTGGGGCCAGATTTGCAAAGGAGCTCACCCTCCATCATGCTGCTGAAAATCTTTCCATATTTTTAGGTGCCTAAATGGGAGCAAAGCTTTTTTTTCAAAATCTAGTTCACCAGACCAGTTCTGCTCTCTGACAAACTAGTGTGAATCTGGAATAACTCCATGACATGTGTTTACACCAGTGAAAGGAGCTCAGCACTGAGCCCTATAGCTATTGTGATGGGAGGAGCACTAGCAAAGTGAACCTCAAATAGCAAGCTAAGTACAAGTCTCACCTGGCCTATAAAATGTAGTTCACTAAATGTGACAAAAATTAGAAATTTTGCAGGTGATGAAAATTAGAAAAACCCCATCTGAATCCTCCCCCAAAAAATATTTTCTAAAATTACCACAGTAAATAATACACATTCTAACCTAGTGAAATTGATAAAGGAACAAAGTAAAAACTCCAAGCTGTGGTCTGAGATCAAACAAGTAGACTATAGAAAAAAAAATTAAAAACTTTTAAGACCCTCAGACATTTAAATCTGATTGACTGAACATTTTCCTTTATACACTTTTCATATGGAGTGAGTGGAAATCATTTTAGATTTTTATTATTATTATTATTACTTTAGAGAAGGGTAGGCAAGAAATAAGCATATTTCAACCCAGTCAAGAGTGAAATTAAGTTTAACAACAAAGTGATTTCTATTAGCGGAAGCCCAGCAAAAAAATACGGATGAATAGAAAATTCACAAAGGCTGAGAAATGTGTCAGACAATGGCGATATTAAGAATTAAAAGCAACTTTGCTTCAGTGCAGATAATGTAGCTGCCTAATGATACACCTCACAGCTAATGTGTTCCCTTCACAAATAAATATTGTAAAAGCTCAACAGTGGAAAAGATTATTATTAAGTTCTGCACCATTCCCTACCAAAAAAAAAAAGTGATGTTTTAGGTAAAATGCCATCACAGGCCTAACTATAAGAATCAATTGGCAGCTGACAAATCAGTGATGGAGGAATTAGAGATGAATAGTTGAATACAAAACCAGATTTTACTGAATGTATAATGTGCAGCACACTACATAGAAAACATTCTGCTTATCAATGCAGAGCCCTATTATTGTGGACTCTGAGCGCTCCATGTTACCGACCCTCAACTTACTACATCCATAAGTGAAGGAATTTACTTTCCCCATGTCCTTGATTATTGGGGGGGGGGGGGGCGCAGTGTTATTATCCCCATTTTATAGATGGGAAAACTGAGGCAGAATGCAATTAAGTTATTTGTCCAAGATAACAGAGAGGAAGGATGAGCTTGTGGTTTAAGCACTGGAGTGAGTCTTGCAAAATCTGGTTTCAGTTCCTGTGATTTTGGGCCAAACACTCAACCTTTCTGGTTTGTTTTACACTGTAGATTTTCAGAGCAAGGACTGACTGCCTATACATTTGTACATTTCCTGGCTGGTGTCTCTAAGTGCTATTGTATTACAAATAATTAAAGCATCCACCTATTCCCCAAGTCCCATGTTAATGGGAATTATATTAGCATGACACCACAAGTTACATCATCTGGGAAGCCTGCAGCAGAGATAAGAATAAAATCCAGCTCTCCTGGGTCCTGCCTGAAACTCCCCTGCTTCAAGTCCAGTGATAAAGTGTTTACTCTCCTGTTTTCTCTCCCTTGCTTCCTACCTGTAGATATATAATAATGGATCTTATCTACTATTAAACTTCATCCAGGTCAAGTCATGCCAGAGCTGCCTGCTCTGACGAGTGTTGAATTAATCAACAAGGCTCTTTCTATGCAGGAAAAAGACTTTTATCCAACATGAAGTATTCTCCAACTAATAACAGCATGATTTGCAAAAAGAGGCTTTCTGATTCAAATGTGAGGCCGATCATCTCATTATGTCCAAAGCAGCTCCAGGCTGCATCCCGCTCTTTTCTCCTTCCCAAAGGGGAAGGATCACTAGTAAAATATGCAGACTCCTTGCACAGTCCCTGTGCAGTTAAACAGCACACACTTCATTAGAGCACACCGCTTGGTAAGAGTGCTCTCTCTGGGT
This sequence comes from Rafetus swinhoei, assembly GCA_019425775.1. Taxonomy (NCBI): domain Eukaryota; kingdom Metazoa; phylum Chordata; order Testudines; family Trionychidae; genus Rafetus; species Rafetus swinhoei. Next base: position 9,685,485 of record CM033438.1, read on the forward strand.
CAGGAGTAGAAATTCACGTTCTCACTGAATGGATTTTTCATGACTTTCAGAAAAAAAAATGAACCTCTCTGTAATGTAGGGCTTTTTTTCTTTTGAACTGAATTTTAGTGCTGGTGAAAAACACCCTTTTAACATCCCTGGAGTCTGACATTTTCCATTTGCCTACAGTAAAGGACAGCAGTAGCACAAGCTTCTCTCCTTGCACCGTGTTTCCCCTATGTGCCACCTCTGGTAGGTTGGGGGGAGGGTCATAAAATCCAAGTACACAAGGGACCATGAGATCATCTAGTCCAGTGGTCCCCAACCTTTCCGGGCTGCTGGGTGCCCAGGGGTGGGGCCGCCCACGCGCCACGTGCCCGGGCCGGCACCGCGCATGTGCCACATGCCCAGGGCAGGGGCTGACCATGCGCCGCATGCCCGGGGCTGGCACCGCACATGTGCCATGCGCCCAGGGGTGGGGCCGGCCCAGATCATTCTGCGGGCACACATAAATGCCCTGGCGGGCACCATGGCGCCCGCGGGCACCGCGTTGAGGACCACTGATCTAGTCTGCCCTCGTGTGCATCACAGGCCATTCAGTTAAACCCAGTTCCCTCTATACTGAGCCCAGTAAAGCATTTCAGTCCTCTGGAGTGTGCACCAAGCAGGGAACAGGGGAGACCAAAATGCCACCAGTGCCTGAGGCACCCTACAATGGCAAGGAACTGATTAGGGAGGATACGCTCATGGCAAATCATACCCCACACAGCAAAGAAAGGTTAAAACACCACCCAAATCCCTGCCAGTAGATTTAGGGTGAATTTCCTTCCTGACCCCAGATCTGGTGATCACTGTATCCATGAGCAAGACCCACCAGAGGATTGCCTGTATCACCTCAGAGCACTTGTCCACTTCATCTCTCATCCCATTTCCAACTGTGGCCAGTCTCTTGTTTGTCCTCATGGTCCATGCAGCTCTTGATCCTTGCCAAAACTTCTAACAAAGGGATTGCAATTAGTATGATGACTTATTTATATTAGAGTTGGACTTCAATATCCCCCCTCCCATTGCGTGAGGCACTGAACAAACCCAGAGTGGGGGGAAAACCCTGCCATGAGGGGTTTATAATCTAGATAGGCAAAGGGTGGGAGGGGAATCAGCAGCACAGAGAGCTGGGAATTGAAACGAATTTCCAGATTCACCTTCCACCAGCCCATGCCATCACTGTGGTGGAGTTTTTGGACATCAGCCCAGTGGCAGCTGGGTTGAGCCCTCCCTAAAACTCACTTCTCACATGTCACCAAAAAAAATCAGTAACTCCCAACCCGCTCTGAATGCAGATCGGTGGCCTAATGTTGAGGGGCTCCATATCCCATTACCAGTCTTCTGAGCGACCCATTCCACAATGAACCTTTTATTAATGAGACACCAGGGGGGAAGAGTCACATCAAAGATACTGTGAGATGAATAATGGATACACTGGCACTTGCAGGCATCTGCTGCAGATGCCAGGAAGGGTAGAATCAGTAAACAGTGTATTTTATACCAACATGTATCCCCTCCATTATGGAGATAAATGCAAATTACAGCACAAAGAATGAATGTGGCAGTATAGTTGGGTGCCTGTTGATTGAGAAATCATAGCATTTGTGCTCCAGCTTTAATAAAACATAGAGGCTTTTCTTTCTGGTGATTAGATTTGTGAGAGGAAAAGGAATAAGCTATTGCCGGTTTTAAAGGGCAAACCAGCTATAAAGGAGTATAAAAGCTTTCATCACCCTTGTGGGATGAATATTCCTTTGATAGGCCACACTGAACAGTTGTTGGCAAGCCACGCTGGATATGCTCTGTGTGAGGGGGTGGGCTCCCCACACCGGTTTTGAAAGCATTAATGTTGGTCTGAGAGGACAGTTAACATAGTGGTTGTACTTGATTTGGGGGATCGGGAAGTCCAGCTCAGTGGTTAGTTTAAGATGGGAATCACGACTTAGACAGTGGTCCTGGCAGGAGTTTTGTGGGGTTGGGCAGGAGGAGGGTTAAGAAGGACTTGGCCCTGGGATCTTCTCCTGAATAGGGAACTCTGGGAGGTGGCCGGGGGAAACATAGAGCAGCCATTGTGTTGGAGCAGACTGTGGTGGGAAACCCTGACAAAAGAGCCTCCTGGGGGATATTTAACCGCGGAATGAAAGGCTGAAATCTGAGGAAGGCAGAAGTTGGTTTTAAATTTTTGTGGTTTGGGTTTGAGCTTCATTGGAAAGCCCCTGAGAACAGGGTGAATCGAGAGAGGTGGTAGGGAGAAGGCCTGGGAAGAAGCCCAGAGAGGCAGCAGGGGCAGGTGGAGAGACAGATCTTGTTCACTGCAGGGTCCAGGGAAGCAGAGCCATCCCATCCTTAGGGAAAGCCTCCTCAACAGACCTATGGATGGGACCCGGGAGGCCCAGGGCGGTTTGGGAGATTACCTGGGGGGTCCCCTCCCCCTGCACTCACCACAGCGGTAAGAGCTGGGGAGACTCAGCAGCCTGCTCCACTCCACCGCCTATCTCCCAGCTCACTGCACTACGCTTCACCATGGTGACGGCAAGCTGAGCGACCCAGACCCAGCCTGCTCCACTCCCCTGAATGATGCAGGGCTTGGGGGAACAGAGGGGAGCAGGCTAGAGTCCTGCACTTGGGACAGAAGAATCCCTAGAGGTTTTTAAGTCCTGGCTGGGATGATTGAGTTGGGGTTGGTCCTGCTTTGGGCAGGGGGCTGGACTCAGTGACTTCTGAGGTCTCTTCCAGTCCTAGGATTCTATGAGCCTAGGGCCAGGACACTCCATTTCCTGCCGCTGTAGTGAAGCGGAACACAGTGGGCTAGGAGATGGGCGGTGGAGCAGAGCGGAACAGGCTGTTGGGTTCCTCTGGCTCCCATCACTGCAGTGAGTGCAGGGGGGCCCAACCCCTGCTGCCATCCCATGCCAGGCCCCCAGGCAATCCCCAGTTACAGAGCTCAGGGGAAGGGGTGCAATGGGAGCAGGAAGAGGCAGGGTGTGGGCAGTGCCTGGTGCTGTGGGGGTTGCCCCAGGCCCTCCCTAGGGATGGCCCTGGTGGAATCCAGAGGAGCAGGAGAACCGGAGCTCCCCTACCAGCCACTGGAGAAGCAGCTTCCTTAGGCTGAATGGGACTGATGCCAATCTCTCCTTCTTGTGATACAATAACAAAAACAATAGATTGCTAAGGAAAAGAATAAGCCTGCTTCTGTTGATAGCTGCTTTCCTAGTTATCCTATGGAAGGGCATGTACCTAGGGAGAGGGGGAAGGGAATCAAGCCTGTCCCTGATTTACTATAGGATTTCGGGCAAATCATGCAACTCTTCTGTGCCTCAGTTTACCCAGATGTAAACTGGCGTTTCTTGTTCGATATCTGCACTCAGAGTCAGGTTCAATAAGGTTGAGCACCAGATGGATTAAAGAATCTAACCACAGAACATTTATCAAAGGAAATGTAGGAATGTGACAAAAATGAGCTGTTCATATGGATGGCAGCAGGGTGGGACCTAGGGCAGGCTTGTTCTGAAAGAAGGAGCATTAGGATATCCATGGGCTTTAGGAGCTAGTTCCCCAAAGGCATTGAAATCAAATGGGAGTGAGGTGTCTCAATGCCTTTTGGAGAGCTGGGTCTATGTGGCTAGGTTGGTCTACCTGGCACATTTAGCTAAGGTTTAACTAGCCTGGATTACTGGCTTTGTCACTGATTCCCTTGGTGAACTTGGGAGAAGGAACCACTCCTCTCTGTGCCCCCGTTTCTTGGTCTGTTTCATGGCGATCCGACTCCCCTGCTGCACATCTTGATACTGTTTGCCAAGCTCAAGAGACCATCAAGTGCTTGCACTTCATATGCCCCTCCCCCCACTGCTGCTCATCTCCTGCCCTTTGCCTTGGAGCTGTCCCCTTAGGAGCCTCCTGCTTGCTGGGCAGGGGAGGCAGAGGAGGATGCTGATGTCAAGGTGCCCCCTCTCCCACTCTGTATCCTATCTCCACAGAGCATAGAAGGGGCACAACAGGGCTTGGGATGGAGTTTGCTGGCTGTTTTTGGGAGTGGTGCAAGGCCAGGGCAGGGGTGAGCCTTAGCCCCACATATCACCAACCAGGAGCCACCTGAGGTAAGCAAGGCCCAGCTGGAGCCCACATCCTGTAACCCTACCCCAGTCATGACCCCCCTCCTGCACCCCAAACCCCTGCCCTAGCCTCGAGCACTCCTGCATCCAAACACACACTCCTCCCCCCCCCCCCCCGCCCCAGAGCCTGCACCTAGAACCTTCTCCGGCATCCCAACTGCCTGCCCCAAGCTCAGCTCACTCTCCAAATCCCTTAACCCAAGTCCAGAGCCTGCACCCCAACCTTCTGCCCCAGACTGGTGAAAGTGAGGGAGGAGGGAGTGAGCAGGGGGCAGGGACTCAGAAAAGGGGCACAAAGGAGGCGGGGCAAGGGTATTTGGGTGTGACGTAGATCGTGGATTGCACTTAAATTCAAAAAGTGATCTTGTGATTAAAAAGGTTGGAGACCCCTGCATTAGCTCATGGCTGCCGCCAGCTTTCCTGGAAAGGGACATGCAGAATTGCATCACCTCGATCTCCCAGGTTGTGCACGGGGGGAACAAGGGAAAGTGGAGAGCTTTGGGGGAGAAAACAATTATATTTGTAATGGGAAGTGGCCTACGTTTTTACCCATTGCTATTTGCATCTGCAAAAATGGATGTTTGGTTAAGGCCAGGCTGAAAACTGAGCCCTTCTTTTCACAGATACAAAAAATTCAATGGGGTTTTGTTGGTAATTGGTACCTTTTTTAAAAAATCAAGCCCTAGGTGCCTTGCCCAGGTTAAAGCAGGTGCTCAGTGCCCGGGATAGAAATCAGGAAATCCTGGTCTAGTACTTTAACCACGGTGCTATCCTATCAGTTGCTATGTGCTGTTTAACTTTAATTTCACTGGCTATTTAACAACCAGGCTGCCAACAGGGCAATACTAACACAAGGCTAGTGTGGATAGCCAGGCAGCAGCATGGCAGAGGGATTGAGATCCTACTTGTTTCCCTGTAAGCAAAGGGAAGCTCCCTGCGCACTGAGCCAACAAGCATGCACTGCCTGTGTCCCAGTGAATCTTTGCACCCTGCTGAGGAGGAAGTGGGGCAGAGCCAGAGGCAGTAAATTTACCCTTTGTGACAAAGGCGGGGAAGCCATTGTAGGCCCTTCTTTTCTGCAAAGCAATTGGAGGGAGCAGCTTCAGGAATGTGTTGAACTAAGCTGTCCAGTCAGCCAGGGCCCAATTAAGCTCTTCATAGGCCCTACACACTCTCATAATTGTAGGCCCTTAAATTAGACTGTATAGAAATATGTAAGGGAGAAACGCCCCATCCCCTATACGCCTAATATCACCGACTTAAATTTTCACTCTTGAAAGTGGTGCACCGTGTGAGAAATTCATAGTACTTTATTCTAAAATAACAGCCATTTTGTTGTATACTACAATTATAATTAGGATTCACCTGATAGTTAATCGGCTGATAAGGAGAAAAGTAAGGTGATGTTGCTGTCGCTACGACTGTAAAATCCACAGAGCAATGCATTGTGCTCCACAGCTGATAACCTGGCTACATTGTGTCTCAAGATCGTTCAACGTCATTTACAAAATGACAGTACATTGGCTGACGCTGGCCATACATTTCTGCCAGAAACAGCGTTTAGTAGCAGCCTAGGGTTTCTGAAACACAACTGTGAAATTCAAACACTGCAGTAATAAGCAGCGTTCCCTCTAATGTTTTCCACCCTTGGGTGGGCTGAAGTTTCTTATGTACACCACCAGTACAAACCAAAAAACCTAGATATAAATATATATTTTAAACAGCTCATAGGTATGGAAAACAAAAATGTTACATGAAGGGATAATTAACAAGGAGCAATGCCTATGATTTTTATTTAATATCAAATAAAAAGAAAATACCCTGGCACTAGATGTATTTTATCGTCCTTTATAACAACTCAAGCTAGTAAACAGACCAAAATGTGTATTATCCACACATAGCTCTGCTTTAAGATGCTAAAGCAATCTATGAGTCAACTGGAAACAGTCATACTCTCCTTGCAAATATTAATATAATATTTAATTACACTAGAAAGGCGACAAAAAGGAATGCACTCGGGCTTATACAGTTTCTCTGGGATGTCAACTCTTAATTTGATTAATAGTGCACAAACATAGAACAGTAAAAATGAGTAATAAAACAACACAGAAGCAAATAAAGCCATAAATATGAAAATAAGAAGGGAAGTAAAACATCAGGTGGTTGGTGATGGGTATTTTAAATGAATGTTTAGGATCACTATGCAAGTGAAACAGAGACCTGTAAACACAGATAAAAGTTATCCTTGTTTGAAACTTTCACATTGTGTATGTCACCAACTCAAAGAGTAGAAGCTCCAGAGCAGACTTTAACACGTTTTCAGAGTGTGTAGACAAATACAGTCTTCATCCTACAGCACACCTAGCATCACATCTAGTACACCCATTGACTCATAAAAGACAGAACTATACCATATAAAGATCTGGCCTCAATGCTCCTCCCCAAACAAATTATAAAATTTAGTGGAAATCACTTGTCTGGAATCCAGCTCTAATTGAAAGGCCAATTGAATCAATAGGTTCCCTGGCAAAGTCCTTCCAGTTTTAACAATTTACCATGTAATAATTAGTAACACAGGATATCTCTATATATTAAAGAAAGTTTTTCCTGCGGGGCAACAGAGTGACATCATCATGTCACTGTACATTGTCTCCCCAGCCACAACAGATTCCCCAGAAGGGGAAGAGGCGGCCATGGCTCAGAGTTCTCCTCCTCCCTTCAGGAGGCCGCCTTGGGCTATCTGCTGGCCCCCTAGCTCCCCTGGACCCAGCCTCCGTCTGATTGGGCCAGGCACACTGGGGCCGCTGCATGCCTGGAGCTCTTCCTGCAGGGAGCGGGGAGAGGAGAAAACCCCGAGGCTCCACATCGGAGGCAGCTTGCAGAGAAGTGTGCACTGCTATGGGGAGGGGAGAGAAAAAGAGGGGAGGGGAAGGCAGAGGAGAGAGGAGGGGCTGACTTGCAAAGTATCATTATCCAAGCTGGGATTTTCAGAGATAAGGATTCTCATGCTGAGGTGATGGAGAAGTCAGCATTTAGAGCCACCATCCCACCCAAGTGAAGGGGGAGAGGACAGTTCTGCTACCAGTGTGGTCAAGATGGGCACAGTGCTGCCAGTTGCTGTAATGAGGAAAATCCCTGCTTAGATTATGCTGAGTGTGAGGACCAATTTGGAGAAGTCAGGGCACTGCCAGAGAGACTGGGGATGGGGCAACCCCGGCACGCAGGATTTGAAGGATCCTCCAGAAAAGACTGACCAGCTGGGATCCCCTCAGGACTGATAGGCCCCCAAGCAGTGGTCACAGTGAGGACTGAAGAGGGAGAGTGCAAAGCAGTGCTTGACATTGGAGCTATGTCTACACTACGGGGTGATGAATGGCCAGCAGAGCAGCACCAGAGAGCAGCGAGCAGGTGGATGGTGAGTGACCAGTGGAGCAGGTGAGATGCCTCCTACCTCCCCTGCCACACTCAGGCTACATCTACACTGGAGGCTTCTTGCGCAAGAAGCTTTTGGTGGAAGAGATCTTCCGCAAAAACTTCTTGCACAAGAGCGTGTCCACACTGCAAAAGAACATGGATGCTCTCTCGCAAGAAAGCTCTGATTGCCATTAACAGCATGGCCACCAGGACACCTGTGCTTCTTTCGATAGGCTGTTTTTGCACCAAAAAACCCTGTTGCCCATCCACACACACCTTTTGGCGCAAGAACTGTTGAGCAAAAAGGAGTTATTCATCATAGAAAGAGGAATACTTTCTACCACAAAACCCCTCTGTTCTTTGGATTTACTGTAAATTTACTTGAACAAAAACATGCTTGAGGTCTGGACGCTCCGAGGGTTTTTGTGCAAAACCCCTGTAATGTAGACATAGCCTCAGAGTGGCAAGAGAACTCTGCAGATCGTCTCCGAACTCTTGTCTGCCCTGGTTAAGGGAAGCAACTGAGAGCGGGATGCAGAGAAGGGTTGGGCATGTGAAGGTGACATTTACATTGCTGGACTTGAGAGCTTGAGAGAAAAAGGACACTGCCCACCTACCTGAGCTGGGACATTTATTCGTGGTTTTGGTTGTGAACTCTGTGGTGTTTTTCTATTAACTTTGTCTGTGGCTTTTTTCCAAATTAATACCATGTTACTTCTCTCCCTTTTTATTAAGTTTCTTTTCCACACTCAGATTCTGTGCTTGCGAGTGGGGAAGCATTGCCTCCCAGAGGTGCCCAAGCATGTTGTGTGAATTTCCCAGGTTATGGGGTGGGAGCTCGAGCCAGTTCTGTGATGGATGGAGAAGAACCCCTAGATATCGATCAAACCCAGCCCTGGTTGCTGCTGGTGCTACCTGGTAGAAGGGTTACATAAGTTATACCTGTATGTTGTGTGTTGACTCAAGATTTAATACACCTGCATTTAACTGATCTTCAACATTTGCACATGTACTCTGATAAAAATAGCAAATTATTAAGTGTGATTTAGCAGTTTTTGTTTCTTATTTTTGAGTCAATTATGAAATTTTGTATAGTCCCTAAATTTTTTGTAGGCCCCAGGCACTGTGCCTATTGTGCCTAATGGATAATCTGGCCCTGCAGTCAGCTCCATGCTGTGCTCCTCCTGCTGAGCCAACTGGGGGACTGGAAGGAAAGACAGCAGTTCTATCTTATCCAGAGATGAGGAGGGCTGGAGTGGCACTGGTGTGAGTCTGCAGTGCTGCAAGTCTCAGGCGTGTTTGAATCAGAAATTTGGTTTAGTCCATTATACTTTATATCTATCTCCCTCTCTTATCTCCCTCTCTAATATCTACTTGTTTAATCCCACACACACACCTGTCTAACCTATTTACCACCCATATAATGTATGCACTTTGCCTTTCTGTGTCTGTTTTCCTTCCTACTCTTTGGGTACATCTACACTGCACGCTTATTTCAGAATAAGCTATTCCGGAAGAAATACTCCAAAATAGCTTATTTCAAAATAGCACAGCTACACAGCAAATGCCCATTGAAATAGCGCTGAGGGTATGTCTACACTACAGCGCTATTTTGAATTAACTTAATTCGAAATAGTTAATTCGAATTAAGCTAATTCGAATTACTGCATCTACACACAAAAACTATTCTGAAATAGCGTTTTGCTATTTCGAAATAGCGCGTCCACACTGAGTGGACCCTGAACCGAGGTTAAGGCTGGCCGGAACCAGTGCCGGCAGGGCATCAGGTTAGGACTTAGTGTGTGGGGCTGCTGTCTGAGGCTAACTGAGCTCCGTGCTTAAAGGGACCCTACCCCTACCCTGCAAAGACAGTTCCCAGGGTTCCCTGCTTGCTTGTCTACCTCGATGAGGGACAGCAAAGCAGTCCTGTCTTGGAGTGCCCTGAGTGCCCACACTCGGGACACCACAGCACTCGGCCACATGGAGCCAGAGCTGCCCCTGGGCACGCTGGTGCGTCTCGTGAGGTCGTTGCTATCAGCCCAGCTGCACTTGCTGCAGGCTGCCATCCAGGGGGGTCCATCGGGGGGCTGTCAGGATCCAGGAGGCTCTGCGGGAGAGCGTCCACCCTGAGGAGCCCTCAGAGCCTCTCCGGTCCTCCCTTGACTGCACCATCAGGGTCGGGGATATGGACATGCCGGTCTGTATTGTGGGGGAGGGTTTCAATGCCAGGTTCAGCAGGGCCCACATGGTGATGGAGGGTGTCTGAAGGGGACGTTCCATTGCCTCCTCAGCCACCAGGATGTCAGGGAGTGGAAGTGGTGGTGGTGTGTTGTGTCCTTCACAATATTTGTGAAATCAGGGCGGAGACATTCCTCCCAGGATGGAGGGGGCAGAGGCTGACCAGATCGGCAGGGCCTTTGAGCAGCCACACGTGGCTGCTATCCAGCAGGACCATCAGGGGGCTGTGCGCATTCAGGAGGCCCTGAGGGAGAGTTTCACACAAGGACCCCAGTGACATTCTCCCCTGGGCCTCCCCACTAGGGACTGTGCATTGCCCCTCTTTGCCTTTCCTCCCACACCCTTCCCTTCCCCCTTCCCTGCAGAGACAATAAACTACACTGTTTTCCAAAAATAAACTCTTTGGTTTTAATTGGGGTGAATGTAACTGGGAAGGGGCTGGGGAAAGAACTTTCGAAGGGGAAGGACGGAATTGGAAGAGGGAGGAGGGGGGAGGAGAGACTCAGGGCTGAGGCTGGGAGTGGTGCCTGGTTCTGGTGGTCCCACCAGCTCGTGTGCAGGGCCCTCGGCGACCACAGGAGGCAGCTAGGGGGAAAAGCAGATGGGGGAGGAGCTGGGGCAGGAGCAGGCATGAGAGAGGGCACCATGCTGGCAATGACTGCTTAGAGAGCAGCACAGATGGTCCAGCCCTGCTCCAGCAGCTCCTGCCAGGTCTCTCGGCGCAGCTGGAGGTCCTCCTCCAATATCTGGTCCTGCCAGACCATGGAGCACTGCAGGGCTCATAATGCAGCACTATGCTCTCTCTGGAGGTCCTCCTGTGGTCTCCGGCACCAGCGGGTCATGCGGGGTCCTGAGGGTGGCACAGGAGATTGTGACTGCTCCCCTTTTGCAGCTGTGTAGGACAAAGAGAAGGTCAGTCATCCCTGGAGACACTGTGCCTGAAGCCTAGCCCTCATCTCTGAGCCAACAACACAAGGTCTCGGGTCAGATGAAGATGATGTGCTTGGAGCAAGGCCATCTGTGGCCTAGACAGTGGGCCCTCTCCTACAGGGGCACAGATTTCCAGGGGGGACCCTTTCTACTGTTATGCTTAAAAGAAGCACACGGGATCTTTTTAAGGGGGATAAGGCCACACTCCGCATTTATTGACAATATAACAAAGTAGCATATGCATTTACACGCACACACATACACACATGCCCTGCTAATGGAATAGTTACCAGTCTGTTGCTCAGCCCGACCTATTGGTGAGATAGGTTGGGTGAGAGGAAGGAGCCCGGTCCTTGTCAGTCCAGACTGAAGCTCCACTTGGTAGGACAGGAACCTGAAGAACCATACAAGACACCCCATCTTTTATAGGATTTTCCTTCCATGCAAGTCTATGCATTTTGCCTTATTAGGTCTTAATCAGTCACTCAATCACAATCAATCTTCTTATTGGGAGGAAGTTGTTCTCACAGTCATTCGATATCCATATATTGATGACCCTCGGGGGTGTTGTCTTTCTGGCGAAAGTTGTTATCGGTTCCCTATCAACGGGTGCTTGCCACTAACTTCAGGGTCCGTCAATCTGCCCCAGTCCAAACTTCGTCTTCAAAGTATTTAGCTTAATTGATGACTCGTTTGGTGCCGGACTGAGTTCCCAGTTCCTCCTCTGACCATTTGGGCATGCAATAACCTTCACACTTATTTCTTCTCAAACATTCTTTCTCTCATTCACCCAAACAATACATTTAGCATAATTGCAGTGTGGGACAGAAAAGGGTACTTCTAGTCACTTTAACAAGGTTACAAGGTCCTTCAACATGCTAACATCCTTCTCTCTATTACAAGGCTTTATCTAACACTAACATCACTATGCATTACAATGTTCCAACTCTTTACTTCAATATGCTAACATCAAACAGAGCTGGAGCTAAGTTAACAAAGCTGCCTGGCCTGTCTGAGGTTTAAGTTTAATCCAACCCTTTTGCTATAATATACATTCATTATAACTAACTGGGGGGTATGTCTACATTACAGCACTAATTCAAACTAACTTAATTCGAATTAGTTAATTCGAACTAAGCTAATTCAAATGAGTGCATCTAGACCTAAAAACTAATTCGAATTCGCGTTTTGCTAATTCGAAATAGCATGTCCACACTGAGGGTATGTCTACACTAGCTCGTTAGTTCAAGCTAGGTAGCCAAATGAGGGCAACCGGAGTTGCAAATGAAGCCTGGGATTTAAATATGCCCGGGCTTCATTTGCATGTTCCCGGGCGCCGCCATTTTTAAATCCCCCTTAGTCCGAACTCCGTGCCCCCGGCTACTCGCAGCACGGAGTAGGTAGTTCGAATTAGAGATCCTAATTCGAACTACCGTTACTCCTCGTTCCACGTTACTCCTCGTGGAGTAACGGTAGTTCGAATTAGGATCTCTAATTCCAACTACCTACTCCGTGCCGCATGTAGCTGCGGGCACGGAGTTCGGACTAAGGGGGATTTAAAAAATGGCGGCGCCTGGGAACATGCAAATGAAGCATTTGCAACTCCGGTTGCCCTCATTTGCCTACCTAGCTCGAACTAATGAGCTAGTGTAGACATACCCTGAGTGGACCCTGAACTGAAGTTAAGGCTGGCCGGAACCAGTGCCGGCAGGGCATCAGGTTAGGACTTAGAGTGTGGAGCTGCTGCCTCAGGCTAGCTGAGGGCTGTGCTTAAAGGGACCCAACCCCCCATCTCAGACAGACAGTTCTCAGGTTTCTCTGCTTGCTGGTCTACCTCGCTGAGGGACAGCAAAGCATTTGTGTCTCAGAGTGCTCTGCTTGCCCTCACTCGGGACACCACGGCACTCTGCAACATGGAACCAGACCTGCCCCTGGGACTCTGCGTCTCGTGGACACGTTGCCGGCAGCCTGGCTGCACTGTCTGCAGGCTGCCATCCGGGAGGACCATCGAGGGGATGTCAGGATCCAGGGGGCCCTGCGGGAGAGCTTCCACCCTGAGGAGCGCTAAGAGTCTCCCCGGTCTGCCCCACTGGGGGCTTGTGCCCCATTCCTCCCTCTCATCCTTCCACTTACCCTTCCCTAGACCCCCCCTTCCTGATGTCAAATAAAAGACACGTATTTTCAAAAATAACAACTCTATTCAACACAACTGGGGGAGGGGGAATGAAACTGTCGGGAGACGGGGGAAAGGAGGCGGGAGAGGGCAGGAGAGAGGGTGGGAGAGGGGGGGGAAAACTGGGAGGAGGGAGCTGGAAGGGGGAAGCAAGGGGAAGAAAGGGGAGGGGAAACTCAGGGATCAAGCGTGGGGGTCTCGCCGGGCCAACCACCTCCCAGCACGGCAAGGGAGGGGGCCTCGACATCCCCGAGGGGATGGGGTGGAGGGTGCGGAGGTTGAGGTGGGGGGTGTGGACATTGAGGAGGAGGTGTGGAGGTTGAGGAGGAAGAGGTGGGAGGGGCAGGAGTGGGAGGAGGGACAGTTGTTGTGGGGGCAGCAGGCGCAGGACCGGCACAGGGCACCATGCTCTGCAGCAGGGCCTGCAGGTTAGTGTTTCTGGCTCGGTCCACAGCCAGCTGCTCCCGGCAGAGCTGCAGGTCTTCCTGCATCCAGGCCTCGACAGTGTGGTGCAGGGCTCGCAAGGCCCCCAGGTGCTGGTCCCAGTACTCCAGCCTTGTGGTGGTGGTCCGGAGCAGGCCGCGGGTGCGGGAGCATGTCCCGGGCAGGGTGGTGCGCCCAGCACGAGCAGCTGGTGCAGCTGTGGAGAAAGAAGAGAAGCGGTCAGTTCTCCCTGGGGACACAGTGGATGATGCCCAGCCCCCCGTCCCGCGTCGTGAGGGTGACCATGCCCTGCACCGTCAGAGCCACTGTGCTTGCACAGAGGCCATGGTCAAGATGTCTGGCTCTCCCCGGGACTGGGAGCTGCCCCAAGACCGCACCCATGCCCCTGTGCTGTGTATAGTGTGGGCAGGCCGGGGGGGGGAGATGTCCCCTGCCTCTGTGTAGAGGAGGTGTGTGAAGGGAGGGCGTCCTGCTGGGTCCCGCCCCAGGGTCGGGGAGCGTGTCAGGTCTCTTCACACATGCGTGTGCCTATTGGGCCACGGCCCCTGGGTGTCACGCAGCTGGAGCCACCTGCCCAAGGGTGGCATGGCACGTGCTCGCACGTGCACAGGTGGCTGCGTGATCCGTGGGAGGCATGGCTCACATGCACGATCCCTGGTCTCCCTCCCCACCTCCCCCCTGGGCAGGGGACAGTGCTGGCACTTACCCAGTATGGCCTCCCTGGACAACCCTGCCGACTCCGGTGCCGGAACAGCTGGCGGAGGCCCCTCTGGTGTGCCCGGGTCAGGGCCCTCCGGTCCTGGCTTGCTGCCTCCCGAGCTGGCGTGGACCGCCCAGTCCCCCAAGAGTTGGTCGAGGGTGGGGAAGTAGGGACAGGTGGCAGCCCCTGCTGTGGCACCGCCCCTGGTGACCCTGGCGTATGCCTGCCGCAGCTGTTTAACTTTCAGGCGCACCTGCTCCTGGGTGCGCCTTTGTCCCTTTCGGGCCATGGTGGCCGCTATGCAGCCGTAGGCGGCTGCGTTCCTCCTCCTAGTGCGGAAATCATGGATGTTGGGGGCCTGCCCCCAAACCTCAATGAGGTCCATGACCTCCGCACTAGTCCAGGAGGGCGCGCGCCATCTACAGCCCCTGGCTGGCCCCTGGGTGCTGGGGGACTGGGCGGGGGACGGCTGGCTGTCACTGGCTGCCTGGCTCATCCTGGGGCCACTGGGTCAGGGGCACAGACTGCTGGCAGGGCTGTCTCTGGCAAGTGCCGTCTGGCCAGAATCTACCCCTTTAAGGGCCTCAGGGCTGGGGGAGAGGAGTTTTCCTGGTTTGGCCCAGAGTGGCCACCAGGGGGAACCTGGGAAGAGCTAGCCTCCAGCTAGGCATTACTCCTCGTAGAATGAGGTTTACCTAGTTAGAATTAAGTGCTCCGCTAGTTCGATTTAAATTCAAACTAGCGGTTTGTATGTATAACCGCTATTAAAGTTAATTCGAACTAACGGCTGTTAGTTCGAATTAACTTTGTAGTGTAGATATACCCTGACTTAGTTACAAAACTCCAAGGCTACATTGTCCCCCTTTTGACCCTTCAAGAACAATTCATGAGTGGTCACATCTTCAAATATTTTGTAACAGTTTCATGGCAATGTATTGGGACATTACATAGGCTTGTGGCTTCAATTTAACATACTTGTTTTTGATCATACAACACATAATGATAAATATAATCACTATCAATATTAGTATAACAGTGATGGGGTGTAAGGCTATGTTTAGGACTGCGGTCCAGCTGGGCGACCATCCTTTAAATACATCGTACCAATGATGAACACTCAATTTTTAAGCCTGGTCTGCTCTTCTAAGTATTTCTTCTCCTTGATGAAGGATGGCCATGCTTCTAGCCTGAATTTTCTGTGGTGTAGTTTTAATCAGTTTGCTGATCTGCTGATTCTTATAGACCCATCCATACAATTCGGTCCAATCTATTCCTAAAGAGATCCTAATCCTAATCTAGAATGTAAGAAGCATCTATCTCAATTTTCTTTTTCTTTTGCATTGGAAAATAATCTATAGCTCGGGAGTATGAAGAATAGAAATGTTACACATACATTGCTGTACAGGAGGCTCTGTCCAAAACTTATTTTGCCAAAATACTGTTCTCAATCCTATGGCACAAGCACAATTGTCTCCATCGTAGAACACTTTGGTAATGGTATTGTCTAATTCATCTAAAAAACAGGTAGTTAACTCTTTAGTCTGTGGTGAACATGGCTCTTCTATGGTGGGAAGTGTAGTACATACCCACTGCTCTGTGCTCTGTGGCCCATTCCTGACATCCCCTGTGGTCCACAATATTTCCTTGGCTGCTTACATATGTGCCAGCTAGGCGAGACACCCAAATATGCCATCCCTGAACAACAGGGAGTGCGGAAAAAGACCAAATATAGGTCACCTTTAGCATGGGTTGTATCTTTAAGACCTGTACCAAAATGCTCCCAGTTAAGTTTCTGGTATTGACATTAGAATGCAGTGGCTTATACCAACCAGCTAAATAGGGTGCAAAGAGATTTCTCCTATGTTGAGCGAGCAAAGGAGCTAATACAGTCATATCTTTGGCTCTTATCCAGTCCATCCCTCTTTCTATTATTACAATGGAGAGAATCTGTTGCTCAGAGCACCACAAAGCTAAAGCAGTTTTATCTGTTATGTTTCTCATAGTGGCATATTCTGCCCAAAAGGTATAATTAATGTGTTGCCATGTTTGCCACTGTAAATTTAAAGTGTTTATACCAGTTTGCACCAAGGGTATGTCTACACTAGCCCCCCTAGTTCGAACTAGGGAGGCTAATGTAGGCATTTGAAGTTGCAAATCAAGCCCGGTATTTAAATATCCCGTGCTTGATTTGCATCTTCCCGGCTGGTCGCCATTTTTGAAATGTACAAGTCCGGACTAACTGCCCGCGTCTACACGCCGCAGGGACCTGGTATTTCGAATTAAAGCCCCTAAATTGAACTACCTGTTAAACCTCCTTGCAGGAGCAATAACAGGTAGTTCGATTTAGGGCTTTACGTTGAAATACCGAGTCCCTGCCGTGTGTAGACGCGGGCAGTTAGTCCAGACTTGTACATTTCAAAAATGGCGACCGGCCGGGAAGATGCAAATCAAGCGCGGGATATTTAAATACCGGGCTTGATTTGCAACTTCTAATCCCCTACATTAGCCTCCCTAGTTCGAACGAGCGGGCTAGTGTAGACATACCCCAATTTAGCAATTTGAGATTCCTGTCCTTGAGTTACTAGGTAATGCAAGTTCTCAATAGCACTTGCTTTATTTCTTAGAGTCTCTAAAATCAATGGAATTTAAGATTCCAGTTCCTGCACCTATTCTTCCTAATATGGTATCAGCTATGCTGCAAATTTTGCGTGAAGAATGTTCATATTCATATGATATGGTCTGATACCATGCTTCAAATATGGGGGTACTATAAGGACCGCACTTTGGCCTTGTCCAAACCAAATTGTTTTTATCCCAATTAACCATGATATGACGTGTTGAGATCAAAGGAGCTATGTAAACTTTAATATAGGGCTGCCTGTGAAATAAATGAGGAAAGGTTAGGGGAGCTGGATCTGGGCTATTGGTGATCAAAAAGGTTATGTTCCCAACTGGAAGGGTCCATTAACCCATACTGTAATCATTCTAGTTTCCATCAGGTTTAGTTTAAAAGGTGGAGCAGTATTTACATCTGGTCTCCCTGGCTTACAGGAGGGATTGAATCCTCCCCTATCATCTCTGGCAGCTGCTACCCAGTAGATACATCTGTAATTTCCAGGGGTAATATTTACCCATACCTGTACTGAGAGCAGATTGAAAATTCCCTGCAGGGTATTATTTACCACTGGTATTTCGCGTGGCACCTAATCTTCACTGTAATTGAACCACTGAATTCTTCATTGAATATTGGATTGTAAATTGAGTGTATGTGTCGATATAAGGATCCATATGGAGATGCTGATTGAAACCCATGCTATCCACGGACCTCCCGTCATTACTTCCGCTTTCTTGGAATTTCTGTAACTTAAGAAAACAGTTTTATTTGTGAAACATGAACCCATTTAAGCTTTCCATCCTTTTCTATACGATAGACCAATGGGCTTAATCGGTCCATGATGGAGTAAGGACTCCATTTGGAATCTAGGGCATGTTCCCTTTTACCCAATTTCAAGTACATGACCAAATTACCAGTTTTCCAGAGCTGAGGGTTTCCTGCTTTTTGTTTGTCCACTTTTGCAGCCATTTGTTCAATAGCTTCATTAATCCCATGCTGCAGGGTTAACTTATACTCCTGCAATTGCTTAAGCCATTGAAAAAAGTCATGCTGCTGGGCTGTTGTTGCAGACTCCTCTGAGCCTTGTTCTAATTGTGTGGGGTCAATCAATTTCATAGGCTGCCCAAACAGAATTTGAAATAGTTGCATCTTTGTTCCCTATAGACATCAGTATTCCTGTGCCTGGTGGGGAGATCCTGGAGGTTTGCCACCTCGCCCCAGACCTCAATGAGGTCCAGGATCTCCGCCCCAGACCAGGAAGGTGAGCATCTCTTCCGTGCTGGGGCAGGGTCCTGGGAGCTGGCTACCTGCTCAGCTGCAGCCGTAGAGGGCTCAGACAGAGCACAGGGGTGGCTCATGTCAGCAGGGACAGCTGTGCAGGCTGCTGCTCTGTGGCTCTGGGCTGTCAGGGCCTGCCATGTGCCACAAGCCCTTTCACCGGAGGCTGCAACTTTAAGGCCTGCATGGGAAAGGGTACTGTAGAGTTTTGCTGAGTGTGGACAGAGGGGCCAGCAGGGCACCTGTGGGAAGGGCAGGAGGCCAATTATTTCAAAATAACTCCAGTTGCCCTGTCTACACACACCCTATTCCAAGATAACTATTTTGGAATATGCATTATTCCTCGTAGAATGAGGGTTACAGACTCTTGAAATAAGTCACCCATTATTTTGAAATTATTTCGAAATAACGGGCTTGCTCTGTAGACACTCGCGTAGTTATTTCGAAATAATACTGCTGTGTAGACATGCCCTTTGTCTGCCTTGTCTGTTCAGACTGCAAGCTCTATGGGGCAGTGACTGCTTCTTTCTGTGTTTGCACAGCACCTCACTACTGTGTTAGTGCTAATGCCCTTCTTCACTATTGTATCTAAAGATACAGCAAGATAAGCCAATCACAGAGTTCAGGCCACAATCCAGACTCAAACATCCCCATGGCTTGGAGTTATTTGGATGCAAGAGCATTGCTCATTTCATCATCCCCTTACTCTTTAAAAATGTTGGCAGAAAGCCCTGGCAATGCTTCCAAATTTGAGTACTCTCCACACCCATGCAAAGATCTAAGTGCTGGGTTCAGAATTGAAAGTCTGAAAAGTCTAATGCATCAAACCTTAAAGTAATTACACTGCCCTAAACCTTTATTGGCTTTCAAGATTAACTTTCCATCTCCAGCAAGCCGGCTCCACTTGTTCCCTCTCTGCAGGATTCACAATTTGAATATGAAGACAAATGAATATTGATCATCCTGGAGATTATTAAATGGGATTTCTTTCTCTTTCTTTTTTTGCAATTTAGATTTTTAAAAAACCCCAAGATAACGTCACTAAAACTGTTCTAGGAGTGAGAGAAGGGTTCACTAACTGCTTTGTAAAAGACAGGGAGAGGACCAAAAAAGTCCATTTATACCAAAGCCAGTCACACAATTCTCATTAACTTTGGTTCAATGATAACAGACTCAGGCTATTAGAGAAGAAGGAGCAATTTACTAAAACACTGGTAAGAGCAGGGAGTGATTCCCTAAAACACTGCTAACCAGTCGTCCAATGATGTTTTGCAAAGGCTTCATTAAGGAATAAATAATAGCACTAAATGCGTATGGACTGTCTTTCATTTAGAGAATCCTACACAGACTGTATACATTAGGACCTCTTAATCATCACTGAATTGCAGCCAGTTCTGGGATGGAATGCAATGGGCATTCTGTGCCACCAAGAATATAGCAGGAGGTGCTGGGAGAGGGCATGAAGAATGTCATGTCTGGCTGAAGGTACAGGGAAATGTCCTTTCCCAGACTGGTATTTGGCCAGTGCAGCAAGTTGAACACTCCTGCAAAGCGCTCTGTCACATTTCTCTCTGAGTAATCAGGCAGAAGCAGGGCCAAAATCTGATATCTCAGTGATGGGAGAGGGAAATTGTTGTTATTAGTGTAGTGTCCTGGAGGATCTCAGGTTGCAGTGAAATGACATTGTAATGGTGCAGTCTCATCTCTCATGAGCACCTCCCTTTCTGCTGAGTGTGTGTGCCGACCCTCTCTCTCTGAAACTGAATGCCTCTTTGGCAACTTATCCCTCCAGCTGAGTCACTAACCCTTTCCAGGGTACACACATAACAAGGGCCCATTTGGGTGCCCTCGGCTAGTGTCCCTCTTAGTCTGTTCCCCACTCTGCCGGAGAGTGATGCCGCCAGGGCCTCCCCTCCTGGAAACAGCTTCCTTAGGGCTTTATCTCAGGGTCTTGTCTACGACAGCTCTCCACATAGAGTTCTTCTGGTGCTGCAGCTCCCACACCCAGCCAATCACTCTAGTGGCACTGAGCTGACTCTGGTCCTGCGACTTCTTTTATCTGCATTTCTGGCCCCTGATTGGCCACTTCCATTGCAGCCACTATAGCCTGCCTGGAGGACTCCTTTATTACATTTTCTGGGGCATGGTGTGGCAAGACCACAGGGTATCTGGCAGGGGGCCTCAGGACCTGATCCACCCCATCATAGACATCCAGGGTGTGTCTAGACTACACCTCTCTGTCAACAGAGAGATGTAGATTAGGCACATCAAAATTGATATTGAAGCAGGGATTTAAATATCCCGTGCCTCGTGCATAAACATAACCACCGCTTTTTTTTTTTAAATGAGTTTTCAGAAAAAACTGACAGTCTGAGCAACGGATCTGTTGAAAATAAAGCCTTTTTACACAGATCCTGTAAACCTCATTTTTGAGAATATAGAATCTGTCGAAAAGGCTTTATTTGACAGATCAATCTATCTAAACACAACGTGTTATTTTTAAACTCCATTTAAAAAAAAGCAGCGGCCATGTTTATGGTAATGAGGCATGGGATATTTAAATCCCTGCTTCATTAGCAATTTCGATGTGCTTGATTTGCATCCCTCTGTCGACAGAGGGATGCAGTCTAGATGTAGCCCCAGACTATAGCAGATTACACTAGATTTCTCACTCAGAGGGTATGTCTACACTACAAAGTTAATTCGAACTAACAGCCGTTAGTTCGAATTAACTTTCATAGCATCTATACATACAAACCGCTAGTTCGAACTTAATTCCAACTAGCAGAGCGCTTAATTCGAACTAGGTAAACCTCATTCTACGAGGACTAACGCCTAGTTCGAATTAAGTAGTTCGAATTAAGGGCTGTGTAGCCACTTAATTCGAACTAGTTGGAGGCTAGCCCTTCCCAGCTTGCCCTGGTGGCCACTCTAGGCCAAACCAGGGAAACTTTTCTGCCCCCCCTCCCGGCCCCGGAGCCCTTAAAGGGGCACGGTCTGGCTACACTGCTTGTGCCAGTTGCAAGCCTGCCAGCACCCAGTCAGCAGACCCTGCACCTGGCATGGCATGAGCCAGCCACCCGCTGCCACCCAGCCCTCCACCTCTTCCCAGGACCAGGCTGGTGGCTCCCAGGAGCCTGCCTGGGGCCACAAGAGGCGGGCGCCCGCCTGGTCTAGTGCGGAGATCATGGACCTCATCAAGGTTTGGGGGGAGGCCTCCAACGTCCACGATCTCTGCACCAGGCACAGGAATGCAGCCGTCTAGGGCAGGATAGCTGCCAGCCTGGCCACCAAAGGCCACATGTGAAGCCAGGAGCAGGTTTGCATGAAAATCAAGTTGGTCCAGTGAGACCCCCGACCCTGAGCCCTGAGCTTAGAACATAAGAACATAAGAATGGCCGTACTGGATCAGACCAAAGGTCCATCTAGCCCAGTAGCCTGTCTGCCAACAGCAGCCAGCACCAGGTACCCCGGAGGGGATGGACCGAAGACAATGACCAAGCGATTTGTCTCATGCCATCCATCTCCAGCCTTCCACAAACAGAGGCCAGGGACACCGTTCCTACCCCCTGGCTAATAGCACTCCATGGACCCAACCTCCATGAATTTATCTAACTTCTCTTTAAACTCTGTTATAGTTCTAGCCTTCACAGCCTCCTGCGGCAAGGAGTTCCACAGGTTGACTATGTGCTGTGTGAAGAAGAACTTTCGCTTATTAGTTTTAAACCTGCTGCCCATTAATTTCATTTGGTGTCCTCTAGTCCTTCTATTATGGGAACTAATAAAGAACTTTTCTTTATTCACCCTCTCCACACCACTCATGATTGTATATACCTCTATCATATCCCCCCTCAGTCTCCTCTTTTCTAAGCTGAAAAGTCCCAGTCTCTTTAGCCTCTCTTCATATGGGACCTGTTCCAAACCCCTAATCAGTGTAGTTGACCTTTTCTGAACCCTTTCCAAGGCCAAAATATATTTTTTGAGGTGAGGAGACCACATCTGTACACAGTACTGAAGATATGGCATACCATAGTTTTATACTTCCCCTCCTCCTTCTTCCCCTGGCTTCCCCCTTCCAGCTCCCTCCTCCCAGGTTTCCCCCTCCCCTCTCCCACCCTCTCTCTTCCCCTCTCACCTCCTTTTCCCAGTCTCCCCAGACTTTAATCCCCAGTTTTGTTAAATAAAGAGAGTTTCTATTTTTGAACACACGTGTCCTTTATTTTTTACATCAGGAAGGGGGGCTAGGGAGGGGTAAGTGGAAGGAGGTGAGGGAGGAATGGGGCACGACTCCCTGATGGGGAGGACTGGGGTGGCTCTGTGGGCTCCTCGGGGTGGAAGCTCTCCTGCAGGGCCTCCTGGATCCTGACAGCCCCCCGATTGACACCCCAGTATGGCAGCCTGCGGCAAATGCAGCCGGGCTGATGGCCGAGTGCTGTGATGTGCCGAGTGTGGGCACTCAGGGCACTCCAAGACAGGACTGCTTTGCTGTCCCTCATCGAGTTAGACAAGCAAGCGGGGAACCCTGAGAACTGTCTGTCTGGGGTGGGGGTCGGGTCCCTTTAAGCACAGCCCTCGGCTAGCCTGAGGCAGCAGCTCCACACTCTAAGCCCTAACCTGATGCTCTGCCGGCACTGGTTCCGGCCAGCCTTTACTTCGGTTCAGGGTCCACTCAGTGTGGACTTGCTATTTCGAATTAGCAAAATGCTAATTCAAATTAGTTTTTAGATCTAGATGCACTAATTCGAATTAGCTTAGTTCGAATTAACTAATTCGAATTAAGTTAGTTCAAATTAGTGGTGTAGTGTAGACATACCCAGGGAGACTATCTGTCTCCATGTTTCTCTCTAGTCTATTTCCTCCCTGCTTCTGGACTTCCTGTTAGATACATTTAGTGTTCACAGTTGGCACTACCCACAACACAGTCTTTCCTATTCTCTTTTAACCTCCCACAGTTCATATTTTGGGGCACAGATCCCCAAAGCAAGAGACACAAGAAAAATCACCAAAGAGGACAGTTCAGACAGCGTGGGAGGATGTTTTTATCCTCTCACAGACAGTATTCTCTACAACTTCTGATTCATGGCTCAGCATTCCCTCTGCGCCCCACTGACAAGAAGCAAAGTGCACTGAGGTGATATTTATGTGGGATACAGTTTGCCACGAGGCTAACGAGTGAGGATAGAGTTAAACCCAAAAATCCACAAGCGCAGTTGGGAACAAAAGTTGCTAATACACAGATCCAAGGGGCCAACAGGTCTTCATATCATTTGTGATTTTATAGATCTCAGTCATATCGCCCATCTCTTCTCTAAGCTGAACAGCCTAAGGGTATGTCTACACTAGGTCGTTAATTCGAGGCAGAGTAACATTCCACGAGGAGTAACAGTTAATCCGAACTAAGGACTTAGTTCGGATTAACTTTCAACTGTCGTGTGTAGCCGCGGGCAGTTCGTTCGAACTAAGGGGGATTTAAAAATGGCGGCTGGATGGGAACATGCAAATAAAGCCCGGGATATTTAAATCCCGGGCTTCATTTGCAACTCCGGTTGCCTGATTTGCCTACCTAGCTCGAATTAACGAGCTAGTGTAGACATACCCTCAGTCTTTTTAATATCTCCTTGTATGAAACCTGTTCCATTCTTCTAATCATTTTTGTCCCCCTTCTCTGTACCTAATATATCTTTGTTTAGATGGCATGACCAGAATTGCCCACTGTTCTCAAGGTGTGGTCATACCATGGATTTAGCTAGTGGCATTATGATGCTATTTTATTATCTATCTCTTTTCTAAGGATTCCAAATGTAGCCCTTCTGCCAGGTGGAGTCAGCAACAATTAGGGCTGGGTGCAATGTCTAGAGGTTATGTTTCAACAATACAACAAAGAGCTGGCTCAAGCACCCACGCAATAACCTGGGGACATTTTACACACCACCCTGAGCACCTCTGAGAGGCAATACCCCCACTCACAAGCACAGAATCTGAGCATAGCTATGACACTTTCAATGACAGAAGGGAAGTCACCTGACATTCACTAGGAAAAATTCCACAAGCGGGATTCATAATTATGCCCAGAGTGTGTGGGCAGTCAGCTGCCCCAAGGCTCGGCAATTCAAAGGCAGTAACGGTGGCCAGACCCCGGGCTTTTTAATCACCACCAGAGTGCCACACCAGAGCCGGGGGAGGCTGGGCTGTGCCCTGGGTAGTGCTGAGGGCTCGCTGCCCTCAGCCCCACCCCTTCCACCCTCAGCCCCACCCCGTCTGGGAGCACAGAGCTTCCCCCGCCTCCATATTGCCCAGGGACCCGCAGAGACTCTCAGCTCCAGGGTGCAGAGGCATAGCGAGGGTGTTATGTGCCCGAGGGCAAAGGAAAAATTTGTGCTCCTCCCCCCCCGCCACCATGTGGCATGGCCTGGAACCTGGTGCACAGCTGAGGGGAACTTGTACCGCATCTTCCCATGAGCAGAATGAATTTTGTGTTGTGCACCTGTACTGAGTTCATGGGGCTTGTTTGGATGTGCCACTGTGGCACCCAAGTTATTAATAAATATTTTATAAACCTTTACCTTTTCTCTCTGCTGCCATGTCTCCTCCCCTTGCTCCATCATCTCCCTGGTGCCTGCTGCCCCCAACTCCTCACCCTCCTCTGCTGTCCTGACTCCTGCCCTTCTCACTGCCCTCAGCCCTCCTGCCTGCCCCCTCCACCAGCCCTTCTCTCCCCTGTGCCCACTCGTCCAGTAGCCCCACTCTGATCATGTGAGCTACCCTCCTCATCCCTCTTCTAACATCTCCTCTACGCACCTGCCTTGCCTCTCTCCTCTGGTGCTGGTCCCTCCCCTGCAGGTGTCTGCCCTTCTGCTTCACCCCCAGAATCCTCTGGCACCTGCACCTTCCCTTAGCCCTGCACCCTCCTGGTGCCTACCCCTTCCCTCACTGCCCTTGCCTCCTTTGCCCTCTTTTTCCCTGATGTCCACCCGCTCACCACTCTCTGCCCCCATTCCCCTCATGCCCCTGTGCCCTCACACATGACTTGCTCCATCCCCATCTTTCTCATGCCCACCCCTTCTTTCAAGCCTTCTCCCAGAACCTCCCCTCCTCTACACCCCAATGCCCTTACCCTCTCCTCTCCCAGTATCACCCTGTCCCCTCCCACCCTCCCCTCCTGCCCTTTTCCTCATTGTCTGCACTTGGCCCCTGGCATTTGTCTCTCCTCCAGGCTGTCCCTTGGTGCCTTCCTCTCCCATCCCCTCCCCTCTGCACAAGCCCCTTCCCTCTCCCACCCCCTCCCCTCCCACCCCTCCGCCTCTGCACAAGCCCCTTCCTCTACCACCCCTTCCTCCCCTCTGCACAAGCCCCTTCCTCTCCCATCCCCTCCCCACCCCCTCTGCACAAGCCCCTTCCTCTCCCACCCCGTCCCCTTCCCCCTCCACACAAGCCCCCTTCCTCTCCCATCCTCCCCTCTGCACAAGCCCCTTCCTCTCCTACCCCCTCCTCTCCCCTCCGCACAAGCCCCTTCCTCTCCCACCCCGTCCCCTCCGCCTCCACACAAGCCCCTTCCTCTCCCACCCCTCCCCTCCCCTCCGCACAAGCCCCTTCCTCTCCCACCCCGTCCCCCTCCCCTCCACACAAGCCCCTTTCTCTCCCACCCCTCCCCTCCCCTCCGCACAAGCCCCTTCCTCTCCCACTCCCCTCCCCTCCTCCGCACAAGCCCCTTCCTCTCCCACCCCATCCCTTCCCCCTCCACAAGCCCCTTCCTTTCCCACCCCTTCCTCTCCTCCTCCACAAGCCCCTTCCTTTCCCACCCCCTCCCTCTCCCCCTCCGCACAAGTCCCTTCCTCTCCCACCCCTTCCCCCTAGTTTTTCCCCTTCCCTGCCCTGCCCTGCCGTACCTTCTGCCTTCCACTTTGCAGGGCCGGAGTCTGCGCTCAGGCCCCGGACTCCAAACCGGGAGCTAGGCCGCGCTGCACAATGCGGCGCTGAGCAGTTTTAAAGTCCCAGGCCGTGATGTCACATCATGCCCGGGTGTCTCCCCAGTCACCAGGGAATGCCTTGCATGGCGGCAGCAGCAGCCGGCAGCACGCTGCAAGGGGGAGCCAACTGAATGCTGCACACGGCAGGGACAGTCCGGGGCCGGGGGGAATGCGCGGGGGGGCTGGCAAGTGGGGGCCGGGGCCCGCTCCAGGCAGGGCCAGGGGAGAGACCCAGCTCCAAATATTGCTGGAGCAGGGCCCCCGGCTCTGAATATTGCTGGAGCACGGGCACCACAAGCCCATATAACTCGCCGCCCATGAGCATCAGGTGAGCCTGCACAGCGTGTGCTCGCTCTCACCTCGGTCCGGCGCCCCCCTAGCACGGCGCCTGGGGGAAATTGCCCCCTTCGCTAAGCCTCTGCCAGGGTGAGCAGAGCCTTCTGAGCTCTACAACCAAACTCTCCTTTTCTGTGGCCCAGTCTGCTCCTTCACCATCCCCCACCTCCCACCCTGGGAAGAAGGCACCTTGCTTGCTCCACCATCACAGCACTTGCTCTGGTTGGCCACCCCACCAGCCACAGTTCCTCTCCACTGGCTGCCTTGCTAGCTGCTTGTTCTGCAAGTGGACTGTCAGTCGCCTTTTATGGCAACTTGCCTCTCTGCTGTGACCCCCTTAGTGACTGTCAGCTCTCCACAGCCTGGGCAAAAACAACCCTTCCCCTCCCCCCCGCAGTCATTTCAACTCTCATATGAGCACTTTAACACAACAAAGGGCTCCTAATGAAACCTATCTAGCTCTGTCTTTGAACTGTGGGGAGGGGCAGGTTAAACCAGACCAGGAACCCTTGGAGTGAGTCCATACCTCCTGGCTGGGACACCTGTCCTGCCCCCCCTTTTCTCTCACAGGGGTCTGGCATTCAAGCCCCTGACTTAGGGTATGTCTAAACAGCAAAGTTATCATATATATAGTAGCCCAATGTCTGTGACTCTGTAACGCTGAAATGCTGGCTGTTGCCTCTGGGCGGCGCTGTTGGGGAGCACGGGGCCCAAACGGCCGCTTACACCGTTTGCTCCCCTGTGGCAGCCTGGCTGAGTGGCACAGAAGTCAGCCAAGCACCATGGCGGGAGGGGAAGGAGGGTGGGGCAGTGATGTATACGGCCAGGGGGTGGGGCCTGGCCGTGTACGTCACCGCCCCACCCCCCTTCGCGCCTCCCTTCACCTCCCGCTGGGGCGCTCGGCTGACTTCTGTGCCGCTCAGCCGGGCCACCGCGGGGAAGCCCAAACAGCCGCTTGCTCTGCTTGCTCCCCTGTGGTGGCCCAGCTGAGCAGTGCAGAAGTCAGCCGAGTGCCATGGCGGGAGGCAAAGGGGGGCGGAGTGGTGACGTACACGCCCAGGGGGCGGGGCATGGACAAGCGTGCATCCCCGATGGAGACAGAGGAGAGCGGAGACAGAGTGAGAGGCAGGAAGGGGAGAAGAGAAAGAGAGAGGCAGGAGGCGGAGGAGAGCTGAGAGAGAGTGAGGGGGGGAGGCAGTAGGAGGAGGAAGAGAGAGAGACGGTGCGAGAGACCGGAGGCTCAGGAGAAAAGATCGAGATAGAAAGGGAATAGGATGTGGAGGAGAGACCCAAAAATCCTGTCTTATGACGGGCTAATTGGCTAATTTCGAAATAACAGCCGTTATTTCGAAATAACTTTACCAGCATCTACACAGCCAAACTGCTATTTCAAAATTAAATCAAAATAGCGGAGGGCTTATTTCGAAATTCGTAAACCTCATTCCACGAGGAATAATGCCAATTTTGAAATTGCTATTTCGAAATAAGCATTGTGTAGATGCTTATTTCGAAATAGGGGGCCTCCAGCCCTTCCCAGAGTGCCCAGGTGGCCACTCTGGGCACAACCAAGAAAACTCCTCTTCCTTCCCCTCTTCCCGGAGCCCTTAAAGGGGCTCCCCAGGACCAGTCTGCCAGCTCCCAGGAGCCAGCCAGGTGGACTCCTGCCTGGACCAGTGCGGAGATCAGGGAACTAATTCAGGTTTGGGGGGATGCCTCCAATGTCCATGATCTCCACACTAAATGGAGGAAAGCAACCGTCTACAGGCAGATGGCTGCCAGCCTGGCCACCAAAGGCCACATGCGAACCCAGGAGCAGGTTCGCATGAAAATAAAGGAGCTATGGCAGGCATATGCCAGGGCCACAGGGGGCAGCTCCCAACCAGGGGCAGACCCAGACCACGGCCCCTATTTTGATGCCATGGACCGGCTGTCTGGGGGGGTCCCTTTAAGCACAGGTCTCAGATAGCCTCAGGCAGCAGCCACACAAGGTAACTCCTGACCTGATGCCCTGCCAGAACCAGTTCTGGCTGGCCTTAAATGTGATTCAGTGTCCTATCCGTGTGGATGTGCTATTTCAAAATAGCAAAACGCTATTTCAAAATGCATTTTGTGTGTCAACGTGTTATTTCTAAAAAAGCTATTTCGAAATTAACTATTTCGAAATAAGATATTTTGAAATAACGCTGAAGTGTAGACATACCCTTAGTGAGTTGCTTTCAGCTGAAGGGGACTCCTCAATCAGGGCAAGTCAGCACAATTGCACCCCCCTTTCACTACCCCAGCATACAATATACTAAAGTGATTTGTAACCCAACATAGCCACAGCTGATCACTTGGAGCTACACAACTCCAGTCTGCCAGATACCTACACAGAGTAGGTGTGATCATGTAAATACAGTTTGCTCCTGATGGCTCTAACCCTTCTGGAACTAGCTTTCAGGAGATAGTTCATTCAGACCTTGCCTACATAAACATACTTTTAGCGTTTTGAGTGGATGTTTTCAGAGATGTTAGTGGATGTGTTCAGAGAACTATCAATTGGAGCTCCAGTATTTAGAGGGAGAAAAGACTGTTGAAAGTCTATGGGTTAAGTTTAGAGGTGGAAGCAACAGGGGTGATGTGATTGGGGTCTGCTATAGACCACCGGATCAGGTGGATGACATAGACAAGGCTTTCTTTGGGCAACTGAGAGAAGCTTCCAGATCGCAGGCCCTGCTTCTCATGGGGGGACTTTAATCACCCTGACATCTGTTGGGAGATCAATACAGCAGTACACAGACAATCCAGGAAGTTTTCGGAGAATGTTGGGGATAACTTCTTGGTACAAGTGCTGAAGGAACCAACCACGGGCCATGCGCAGCTTGACCTGCTGCTCACAAACAGGAAGGAACTAGTAGGGGAAGCAGAGGTGGGTGACAACCTGGGAAGCAGTGATCATGAGATGGTAGATTTCAGGATCCTGACCAAAGGAAGAAAGGAGAGTAACAAAATACACACCCTGGACTTCAGAAAAGCAGACTTTGACTCCCTCAGAGACCTGATGGGCAGGATTCCCTGGGATGCTAACATGAAGGGGAAAGGAGTCCAGGAGAGCTGGCAGTATTTTAAAGAAGCCTTATTGAAGGCACAGGAAGAAACCACCCCGATGCGCAGCAAGAAAAGCAAATATGGTAGGCAACCAGATTGGCTTAACGGGGACATTCCTTGGTGAGCTTAAACACAAAAAGGAAGCTTACAAGAAGTGGAAACTTGGACAGAAGATGAGGGGAGGAGTATAAATATATTGCTCGAGAATACAGGGGAGTTATCAGGAAGGCGAAAGCGCAATTGGAATTACAGCTAGCAAGGGATGTGAAGGATAACAAGAAAGGTTTCTACAGGCATGTTCGCAATAAAAGGGTGATCAGAGAGGGTGTGGGGCCCTTACTGGATGAGGGAGGTAATCTAGTGACAGATGATGTGGGAAAAGCTGAAGTACTCAATGCTTTCTTTGCCTCTGTTTTCATGGACAAGGTCAGCTCCCAGACAAATGCACTAGGCAACGCAGCATGGGAAGAAGGTGGACAGCCCTTGGTGGGGAAATAACAAGTTAGGAACTATTTAGAAAAGCTAAACATACACAAACCCATGACCTCAGATTTAATGCACTCAAGGGAACTGAGGGACTTGGCAAGCGTCATTGCAGAGCCTTTTGCCATTATCTTTGAAAACTCGTGGAGATTGGGAGAGATCCTGGATGATTGGAAAAAGGCAAATGAAGAGCCCATCTTTAAAAAAGGGAAGAAGGACAATCCAGGGAACTGCAGACCAGTCAGCCTTACCTCAATCCCCGCAAAAATCATGGAGGGGATCCTCAAGGAATCCATTTTGAAGCACTTGGAAGAGGGGAAAGTGATCAGGAATAATCAACATGGATTCACCAAGGGCAAGTCGTGCCTGACCAATCTGATTAGCTTCTATGATGAGGTAACTGGCTCTGTGGATATGGGAAAGTCAGTGGATGTGATATACCTTGACTTTAGCAAAGCTTTTGATACGGTCTCCCACAATATTCTTGCCAGCAGGTTAAGGGAATATGGATTGAGTAAATGGACTGTAAGATGGATAGAAAGCTGGCTAGACTCTCAGGCCCAGCGGGTAGTGATCAATGGCTCGATGTCAGGTTGATGGTTGGTTTCTAGCAGAGTGCCCCAAGGATCTGTTCTTAGACTGGTTTTGTTCAACATCTTTATTAATGACCTGGATGATGGGATGGATTGCACCCTCAGCAAGTTTGCAGATGACACTAAGCTAGGGGGAGAGATAGATACGCTGGAGGGCAGGGATAGGGTCCAGAGTGACCTGGACAGATTAGCGGATTGGGCCAAAAGAAATCTGATGAGGTTCAACAAGGACAAATGTAGAGTCCTGCACTTGGGACGGAAGAATCCCAAGCATTGTTACAGGCTGGAGACCGAATGGCTAAGTAGCAGTTCTACAGAAAAGAACCTGGGGATTACAGTGAATGAGAAGCTGGATATGAGTCAACAGTGTGCCCTTGTAGCCAAGAAGGCTAATGGCATATTAGGGTGCATTAGGAGGAGCATTGCCAGCAGATCCAGACATGTGATTATTCCCCTTTATTCAGCTCTGGTGAGGCCACTTCTGGAATATTTTGTCCAGTTCTGGGGCCCCCACTATAGAAAGGATGTGGACACATTGGAGAGGGTCCAGCGGAGGGCAACCAAAATGATTAGGGGGGTGGAGCGCATGACCTATGAGGAGAGACTGAGGGATTTGGGTTTGTTTAGTCTGTAGAAGAGAAGAGTGAGGGGGGATTTGATAGCAGCCTTCAACTTCCTGAAGGGAGGTTCCAAGGAGGATGGAGAGAGGCTGTTCTCAGTGGTGAC
This sequence comes from Rafetus swinhoei, assembly GCA_019425775.1. Classification (NCBI taxonomy): domain Eukaryota; kingdom Metazoa; phylum Chordata; order Testudines; family Trionychidae; genus Rafetus; species Rafetus swinhoei. The sequence continues at coordinate 9,716,604 of CM033438.1, forward strand.
GGATGGCAGAACAAGGAGCATGGTCTCAAGTTACAGTGGGGGAGGTCTAGGTTGGATATTAGGAAAAACTATTTCACTAGGATGGTGGTGAATCACTGGAATGGGTTACCCAGGGAGGGAGTGGAACCTCCATCCCTAGAGGTTTTTAAGTCTCGGCTTGACAAAGCCCTGGCTGGGTTGATTTAGTTGGGATTGGTCCTGCCTTGGGCAGGGGGCTGGACTTGATGACCTTCTGAGGTCTCTTCCAGCTCTATGGTTCTATGATTCTAACCCTCATTCCACGAGGAGTAACAGTTAATTCGAACTAAGGACTTAGTTCGAATTAACGTTTCACTGCTGTGTGTAGCCGCGTGGCAGTGAGTTCGGGCTAGTGAAATTTCAAAATGGTGACTGGACGGGAACATGCAAATAAAGCCCGGGATATTTAAATATTTGCTTCATTTGCAAATATTTGCTTCATTTGCTTCATTTGCAACTCCGGTCGCCTCATTTGCCTACCTAGCTCGAATTAACAAGCTAGTGTAGACATACCCTTAGATGCAAGTTATGGAAGCCACCTTGGAGCCCTATACATCTGAATCCACATGGACTTTGAAAAAACCTAGTGCTGCATTCAGGGGCAGATAATTGGCAGGCACCAGCTTAGTGCTGTCTGAAAAGGATGGCAAGCTTGGTATTTCTATTACTGTTCAGTCTGGAACTTCCCTTCTCTTCTCTTGCTCTCTTATCTGCCTCACTCCCAGCTTTGTGCAGGGCACTGATAAAAAGACTAAGGAGAGCTCAGCAGAGGTCCATCTGGGCAGGACAGTACTCCATCTAGAGGAGAGGAAGAGCATTAGCAAAGTGAAGAATAAGCCAAAACAGTATCCTCTGCTAAAAGATTTGTCCTAAGTAAATAACCAGACTCTTTTCCCCTAGGTCCCTCACTCACAGAAAAGAGGTGGGAGCATTCTTCTAACACCTGCAATAAGATGTCTGCAATTACTGCTTTGTCTCCTAGAAACTGGTAAATTATTCAAAAGGCCTTTTTTTATTTTGTTTTTCATTTTAATTAATCCATGTAGAATTTAGTCCTCCATGCATAATCATTTCAGCCCAGAAACAGCAGGTATAGAGAATCTCATTACTGAGCGTAGCAGCCAGATCCTGGAGCCATTATTAATAGAGACTTCATTGCTATGAAGAATTAATAAAACCCGACTATATAAGGGAGAAAAATGCTCCATTAAGAATGTGCTGCCTTTTTGGTTTTAAATTCAGAATGTAACACTTTAGAGACCATGCCTGGTGAGAGACAATACACTTTCCTTTTTTGGCAAAGGCCTGGGGAAGATGCAGAGAGTTTGTATTCAGCAGACTGTGCATTGCCATTATTAGACTACTTTGATTTCAGCTGCAGTAGAGAATGCAGTCTGTTCAGTGACTTTAAGTGAGGGAATGCACACAGTATATGAGAGGTCTCTAAACTCAACCGGCTGCGTCTAGACTGGCAAGTTTTTGCGCAAAAGCAGTTGCTTTTGCGTAAAAACTTGCCAGCTGTCTACACTGACCGCTTGAATTTGCGCAAGAACACTGACGATCTAATGTAAGATTGTCAGTGTTCTTGCAAATACTATGATGCTCCTGCTCAGGATAAGCCCTCTTGCGCAAATGTATTTGGCGCAAGAGGGCCAGTGTAGACAGGTAAAACTGTTTTATGAAAAGCCCGATGGCGAAAATGGCCACCGGAGCTTTCTTGTGCAAAATCACAGTCTAGATTGGCACGGATGCTTTTCTGCAAAAAGTGCTTTTGCGCAAAAGCATCTGTGCCAATCTAGATGCTCTTTTCTGCAAATGCTTTTAACGGAAAAACTTTTCCGTTAAAAGCATTTGCGGAAAATCATACCAGTCTAGACGCAGCCAACCAAGTACAAAGTCATAGTATTAGGATTGGATTAAGTATGGACTACATGGATAAATGGACTGTAAGGTAGGTGGAAAGCTGGCTAGATTGTTTGGCTCTATGGGCAGTGATCAATGGCTCAATGTCTGGTTGGTGGTCAGTATCAAGCAGAGTTCCCCAGGGATCAGTTCTGGGGCTGGTTTTGTTCAACAGTTTTATTAACGACCTGGATGAGGGGATGGATTGCACCCTCAGCAAGTTCACAAATGACACTAAGCTGGGGGAGGGGTAGATATGTTGGAGGATAGGGATAGGGTCTAGAGTGACCTAGAAAAACTGGAAGATTGGGCCAAAAGAAATCTGATGAAGTTCAACAAGGACAAATGCAGAGTCCTGCACTTGGGACAGAAGAAGCCCAAGCATTGTTACAGGCTGGTAAGTAGCCGTTCAGCAGAAAAGGACCTGGGGATTACAGTGGATGAGAAGCTGGATATGAGTCAACAGTGTGCCCTTGTAGCCAAGAAGGCTAATGGCATATTAGAGCACATTAGGACAGAAGTTCCCAACCTTTTTTATACCACGGACCGGAAAAGCCATTCACAAACTTTTGGCAGACTGGTAACATTTTATGTGTGTATTTTCATATTCATTGTACAAATCATGAATATGCAAATAAAATGTTACTAGTCCACCAAACCTCATACCTCCCTGCCCTGACTCCTGCCCCCCAGCCCTTTGCCACAGGCCCCTCATACACGCCAACCCTTCCTGATACCTGCACCCCCCACATATTCCCAGCCCCCTGCCCTGAACCCCCAAACACACATATTTCTTAGTGTAAGAAATTTATGTTATTTTCACCCCTCCAGCTAAGTATCTCATGAGCAGGACCATTAGTGGCAACCATACGGCAGATTCCTATGGGGTCAGGACCAGAGCTTCCTCGGCAGGGCAGACTCTGTGTGGCCAGGCTCATGCAGGCGCCCAGCCTGGGAGTACACACAGCAGAGAAGTTCCCCGTGACAACATGCACTGCTGCCAATGCACCCGCGGTCACGGCCAGGCCAGACAGAGAACACAAGACAGGCAATGGCTGGGCAGCCACAACCCACCTCCCACGGCCCCACACTTCTCACCCAGCACTGTGTCCCAGCTCCACCCCATGTACATCCCTCCCAGAAGTGCTGGTGAAATCCCATGGTTCCAGCCTCCACCTCCACCAATAGCCCAAAAGACACCAGGCCATGCGGGCTCTCCACCATCTCCTTCGTGCCTCCATCTGCCTGTCCACAGAGCCATGCACCATCCCACTCCACCTCAGCCCTGCCCCCATGGGTGTGGCCTAGTCGTGTGCCATGGCCAGGCAGCCAGTGGTTCGTGGCCTAGCATCAGGACACAGACCGGTGCTTGGGAACCACTGCATTAAGAGGAGCATTGCCAACAGATCTAGAGAAGTGATTATTGCCCTTTATTCGTCTCTGGAGAGGCCACATCTAGAGTATTGTGTCCTATTCTGGGCCCCCCATTACAGAAAAGATGTGGACACACGGGAGAAAGTCCAGCAGAGGACAACGAAAGTCATTAGGGAGTTGGAGCATATGACCTACAAGGAGAGTCTGAGGGATTTGGGCTTATTTAGTATGCAGAAGAGAAGAGTGAGGGGGGATTTGATAGCAGCCTTCAGCTACCTGAAGGGAGGTTCCAAATAGGATGGAAAGAGGCTGTTCTCAGTGGTGACAGATGACAGAATGAGGAGCAATGGTCTCAAGTTACAGTGGGGGAGGTCTAGGTTGGATATTAGGAAAAACTATTTCACTAGGAGGGTGGTGAAGCACTGGAATGTGTTACCTAGGGAGGTGCTGGAATATCTGTACCTAGAGATTTTTAAGTCTCGGCTTGACAAAGCCCTGGCTGGGATGATTTAGTTGGGATTAGTCCTGCTTTGGGCAGGGGGCTGGACTCAGTGACCTCCTGCAGTCTCTTCCAGCCTTAGGATTCTACTGATGGCTCTTGTAAGGATGCATGGTCTAGTGGTTAGAGCAGGGGCCAGAGACCTGAGCAATATCCCAGGGCAATATTTTAGTTACTGATATGGTCCCCGTTAGCATCACAGCTGATCGTCTCACAGTCTTTGATGTCTTTATTCTCACAACACCTCAGAGGGGGTGGTCATGGCTATTATCCTTTTGGCCCCTGTGGGTATTCCAGCTGGGAGCAGAGATCGGTGGTAGTCAGGTATTTCTCTGATTATTTCCAAAGCAAGTACAAACCCATGGGTCTCTGAATGCAGAAGGAATAAAAAAGCAGGAACCAAGAGCACTTTTTCAGTCAGCATGTGTGGCCAAGAAAATCTCTCCTCAGGTTTCTTCCAGGATAAGGTGACCAGACATCCCATTTTAAAGGGACATTCCTGTATTCAAGTCCTCATGCAGATGTCCTGATGTTTTCTTAAAATTGGGCAAATTGTCCCATATTTTCTGTCCCCTCCTCCCCCCATCAGAACTGGTGGATCCTGCTTCTGGCCAGGTCCCTGTTTGCAAGACACCTGCCCACCAGCGGTGAGTGGGGATCCAGTGATGAAGAATGGTGAAAAGTTGGTGGCAGGGCAAACCTGCAGCGTTTGGGGCTAGCCATTCCCCCCACTGGTCCCTCAGCGCAGCCCTACTGTGTGCCAGCTGTCGGCTAGCAGATTCCCCCCTGCCCCATTTCCAGCCAGCACTGACTGCACACTATGAGCAGCAATGGCTGGTGAGTGTGAGCAGATGTCAGATGGCAGCCAGTGACTTTTTGGCTCTGCTGCCCACCCAACAGTCCTTTATGAGCTCCCCCTTCTGTTGGCCTTTCCCTGCTATGCTCCTTCATGCCTCCTGCCCCACTGCTCCTCCGTAGCCCCCACTGCAGCCTGTGTTCTTTCCCATGTGCTGCCTCTGGAGACGCAACTCCAGGTACCGGAAGGGGTAAGTATGTTCCAGAGCCTTGTCAGGCAAGGAGGGTTGGGCACACTGGCCAGGGAGGGTCAGGTGGATCAGTCATCCTGCCGTGTGAGAGAGGTGTACTGGAATGTGTGTTTTCCCATCTCTCCATGTGAACTCTAAAGCCTTAAAGATAAGAAGGTAAATAAAAGGAATCCAGCTACTCAGTATTTATGTTTAAAAGGACCGTGGTCAACTTGATGTTAACTTGAACACTTGTACTGCACAGCTCTGACTGATTGTCATTGAACTTACTTGAATTCACAACATTTTACCAGGTGTCCTGTATTCAGCATAGGGAAAGATGGCCACCCAATCCCAGGCTGGCTACCTTGGCGTTAGGGGCTCCTTTTTGCTGTCTCTTCTCAGTTTCTTTTTATTTTGCCTTCCCATCCACACCTACCATCCTGACCAAAAATAGCATTCAACAACAGTTCCAAGTGCAAGGCAAGTTCTCACTTACCAGCCTCACTTGCATAGCAAGGTTTCACCAAGCTCTTAACAATCCCCATTTTATGGGTGGGAACTGAAGCACAGAGAGGCTAAGCGACTTGCTCAAGAACACACACAGTCAATGGCAGAATAAAAAACTGAATCTGGGTGCCCTACCCCCAGATCCATGCTTCCTTGAGATCCATGACACAGTGCTTTTGGAAAATGGAAGAGCTCCCTGCAGAGTTTTCCTAGGATCTATTGAAAGAGGAGGGCTGGAATGGGCAGCTCCCAAAGCCCACAAGATGTGCTAGAAGTCAGATACATCTTTACTGAAATCTCCAGAATGGGTGGTAGATAAAATGCTGGCTTGGGGGAGCAAGCCCTCCCCCCCCCCCCCCGCATTCTGCGCCCAACTAGAGCCCAGCCTCCCCCACTTCAGCTGCTGGCCCCTGCCCCAGAGTGCCAGGAGGCTGGGCAGCACATCCCCAGCCTCCCCCCGCAAGCCCAGAGTTCAGGGATGTTGTGCAGCACAGCCATGGACCCCAGCTCCAGACCATGGGTTTTTGGTCCTGTGGCCCCACTCTTCTCCACCCCCAGAGGTCTGGGAGACAGCCACGGGAAATCCAGAAGCAAGAAGGGGCTGGGGATAGAGTGTGAGCTTAGCCTCCCCCTGCCTCTGATACCCACCATGCATGATCTCCATTTTAACTCGGGGACCCTCCTTTGGCCCCCTGGAAGAGCAGATTCCAGCTATCCCTGCTCACAGTCTCTGCCAAGGATGTTTGCTTAGCATGGCACGGGAGTCACAGGACAGACAATACAGCCTACTGTGTACCATGGTTAACCGATGAGCTGGGCTCATCGGTTAACCCTCACAGTTACACGCACCCTCTGATACAGAGGCAACAGCGCGAGGGAGGGGGACAGGTGGGAGCCAGTGCTCATGGGGAGCCAACCTAAAAGCCAGCTCCCCAGAGCACCTGCTCCCACCTGCCCCCTGTGTGCAAATGTGAAAATTTCAGCAGTTACACATTTACAAAAATAAACTCATTTTAACATCCCTACAGCTACAAAGGAAATACTCCCCATTTCTCCAGTGTAGCAGAGCAGTATCTGATCCTTGGCTTTTACTCACTCAGATCCATGTGGAGCTGAGAGCACTTCACACCTTGCAGGATCAAGGTTCCATGTTAATCACACAGAGCGAGGGAGGGATGTTTCTGTATCATGCAAATCAAAGCGGGATTCCCAGACAGCATTATTCATGGGTTCTGGCAACAGAAAACACCTTCTTCATTAATAACAGATGATGGGTTTCTTCTTGCCTCTGGAAGGCAGATCAGAAAACGTTTAATACACGTCAGTTGACTTAGCAATAAGCTAGATTCTCAGCCATTCTCAAATCTCACTGCACCCTAACCCCCTTCTGACAACAAAAATTATGGCATGATCCCAGGAGGGGCGACCAAAGCCTGAGCCCACCTGGGCCCTGCCGCCCCAGGCAGTGGGTGGGGAGGGGGAGCCAAACCCGAAGGGCTTTAGCCTCAGGCAGGGAACCTGAAACCCTTGGGGTTTGGCTTAGGCCCCAGGTGGGGGGAGGGGATTAGGGTCTGGCTTTGGGCCTGGGCAGTGGGGCTCAGACTTTCTCTTCATCTATAGTCCCCAGTCTAACATTAGCCCCAGTGACCTACTTTGGGGTCTTGCCCCACAACTAGAGAACTGCTGACTACCTTCACCCAAAATTCAATCCCTATTTGCTTTATTCTCCAAAATAAGTGCACAGTGAAATATCAGGGGTTGAAACCAGCCAGTCAGTGCTTTGGAAAACAGAATGAATAATGGCAATTTACTAAATGCCAGATTCCGATCCCCTTACTCTATTGGAGTAAGATGCTGTTCAGCGAGAGTACAGAGATCAGACCTTGGCCATCGATCTGAGGCAGATTGCCCTGTCCCAGGACATGGGGGCAGGTCCATAACACTGAAGGAAAGCGCCTCATGGAATTCTGATCCAGCATTAACTCAGGCAGGTGTTGACCTGCCTAGGTTGCTGGGGAAGGCTGGTAGCAGGGAGGGTGACTGCCACTCTACCCCCCAGAGTTGCCCATGCCCATCCTGCCCCTGTCCAGATGCAGAGCCAAAGCCCTAGACAAAACTCCCCATACCTGTGTGCACTGGGCCTCCCGTCCCTCTGCCTGCAGGGCCAGAGAGCTGCTAAGGTGGCCTGCACAGGACAACCCGTCATCTAGAGCACAAAAGTAAAGAGTCCCTGAGAGAGCATCATGCACATCTCTGTGAGGTTCTCCAGGAAACCACACAACACAGCTGCCAGCAGCAGAGTACTTAGCAGTTTAAAGGTGCAGTGTGCCCAAAGCAAAGGCAGAGCAGTGGCAAGCCAGATGGATCCTATATGTGAGCAGAGTGGACAGAAAGGTGCAAGCACTGCCAGAGGGGGAGAAGAACCATCATCTCAGGTCTCAAGGGTGGGTGAGGACTAAGAAACAAAGGGAAAATTGGTAGGGAGTCAGTATTTAGTATCCTCAGAGTCCCTGCACCTATACAGAAGCCCCTGAAGTCTCTAAAGAGCAGAGATAAGGCTGTTGACTCTTCGGCTATGTCTACACTGGCGTGTTGTTGTGCCAGAAGTATGCAAATGAGGCTAACCGTGGAATATTGCGGAGCCTCATTTGCATACCTAATGAGCCGCCATTTTTGCGGAAGAGGCTCTTGCGCTAGAAGGAGCTGTCTACACTGCCCCTTCTTGCGCAAGAAAAACCCTCTTGCGCAATGCCGTTATTCCTGAAAATAATCAGCGTAGTGGCATTGCGCAGAGGGTTTTTCTTGCGCAAGAAGGGCAGTGTAGACAGCTCCTTCTAGCGCAAGAGTCTCTTCCGCAAAAATGGCGGCTCATTAGGTATGCAAATGAGGCTCGTCGATATTCCACGCTTAGCCTCATTTGCATATCTCTGGCGCAAGATCGCGCCAGTGTAGACATAGCCTTGGTGGTGAAAAAGGAAAAGAGCAGCCCAGAGCTGTCTCAGAACTCCAGGGGGACAGAGACTCCACAGGAGAAAGAGCTCTCTGCCAGCCTCTGTGGGTGAGCATGGGGACTTGACTGAGTGGCCCAGACTCATTTGCATTTCTATTATGTGACAGTTCGGGATGTTTTGGTAAAAGTTCAGTCAAGTTTTAAGTTTGGAGGTGATGAAACTTCTTATCCTGGTTGGAAAAGGGGAGGCTCAGTGAACTGCACCAAGCATTCCTAGGGCAAGGGGTCACCCTGGCCTTCAGTGTAACCTGTCATGGTTGGGTAGGGGGCCTGGACTAGGCAAGAGGAAGCAGTGGAAAGGGGTGTTTTTTATTGGGAGTGTTTTTAATAGGAGGAGGGGTTGTGATAATGGTCTTGTGTAGGGGGTGAGATTATGCAGGTAACTTGTGCTGAAGCTGCAGCACGTACTAGTTTAGCTGAGTGATTCTGGAGAAGGTCTTCCTACCCAGCACCCAAGCTGTAATTGCTTCAGCTGAGACAGGTGACAGAGCCCCCAGAACCACCCAGGCAGTTCTTCCTGCAGATACATCTGTCTGAATTTTGGACTCTGCTAACACTGGACAACAAATTGTGAGTGGGGAGCAGCAGGGAGCGGCACTAAACTGTATTGTCCCAGCCATTCACACCCAGGAGAGGACTGAGAGCTAAGCTATTGCCAAGACTCCCAGGCTACGTCTACACTGCTGGCTTCTTGCACAAGAACTGTTTTGCACAAGAGTTCTTGCGCTAAAGGTCTTGCTCAAGCACACGTCCACACTGCCATGTGCTTTTGCGCAAGAGATGTGCTTTTGCACAAGAGCATCCATGGCAATGTGGATGCTCTCTTGTGCAAGAAAGCTCTGATGGCCATTTTAGCCATAGGGGTGTCTTGCGCAAGAAACCCCCGATGCCCGTCCACACTGCCTTCTTGCACAAGAGCTCTTGCGCAAGAGGGCTTATTCCTCATGGAGAGAGGAATAACTTTTGCGCAAGAAGCCCTCTGTTCTGACGCTTTACTGTAAATCTACTTGCGCAAGAACGTGCGTGCAGTGTAGACACTCCACAAGTTTTTGCGCAAGAACAGCCATTCTTGCGCAAAAAACCTGCAGTGTAGATGTAGCCCCAGGTGGGTGTGGGAAGGTCTTACCTAACTGAAATTGTTGACTTGTTAATTGCTGGCTTTTCCACCTGATCCCATGTCTTCCCCCTCCTCCCTTTTGTTGTTGTTGTTGTAGACCAGGGTTACTCAACTTTGGAAGCCCCAAGGGCCACACTGATACAGCACATGCCAAGGGCCGCAACTTAAGTATGGTTGCATATACATGCAAATATATATGCAAATATATGGAAATAGCTTCTTTCACACTGACAGGCATGAATACAAAGATTAAGCCTGAAGTTGTGGTGCGGACCCAAACGTGGTCAGTGTGAGCCAGTTAGCACCTCTCAGTCTCTGCCCACAAGGATAAGCAGCCAGCACTTCCCACAATGCCCCGGCGCTCCCGGCACCTCCTCCCTGGGGGCTAGAAATGCTGATACCCTGTATCCATCTGTTCCAGCCAACTTGTCCGCTTGTGTCGTTCAATGCTCAGCCCACCTGGAAGATGCCTCGCTGTTGTGGATCTTGTTCCCAGTGGAGGCCATGTTCAAAGGATCCCACCTGCGGGCCACATGTTGAGCCCTGTGTAAACCCAAACCGCACCATGGGCCACAAACACACGGGCCATGTGTTGAGTAGCCCTGTGCCTGGTTGAGGGGTACCCAGCCCATACTGCTGTAAATGACTAGGTACTTATCAATAAAAAGCCAGGCCCTTAGACTGTGTCCCAGCATGGACTGGGCCCCGTAAGAGGGAACTGACCCAGCCCAGCTGCAATTGGGATGGGGCCGGATGGAGGGCAGGTGGTCTCTGTAAAGGGCCAGAGAGGAGTAGGGAATAGGAGGAAGAAGCAGTAGCAGGGACAGCTCAAGAGCTGCAGTGAGCAGGATGCTATTGCAGGTGACCCATATGTGGAAGAAGAGTTTGGGCCTGAAAGAACTCTAGATAGGAACAGCTGGGAGTAGCTGGCTACAGGCAGGGACTCGACTTGGGCTTTGTGAAATTTATTTGGGTCCTTTGGGCTATTAATAAACCGAGAACTGAAGGAGAATATTTGAATGGAGAGTAGCCTGTGTGAGAAAGTGCCTGGGAAAAGGGAAACTGAGGCAGAGCATGACAGCGCCACCCCAGTTATAAGGAGATTCTCTGGAGATGACTGACCAGGTACAGACCACATTACAGAGGGAACCTGTATCCCTGTCGATTGTGTATGCATGGCATGTCATGTAATGAACCACAGGAATGACAAAACAGGTATCATCTGAGCTTGCCTGCAACTGACATTGCTGATTGACAGGGTACAGTTATCCTGCTATTTTTTCCCCAGTTGGAGTCTTTTCTTCCAGTGCTCTGAAGCTGATTGCCCAGGATCCGCACATGAGTTCAGTCTGCATTCTGCTGCACGGGGACACCCGGCGGTGTGATTCACTTAGACTCAATGGCATTTTTGCCTTGATCAGCTACACTTCTACAAACAGCAGTACGTCAATAAGCAGTTTTAATTAGCAATGTTAATCGCAGTGGGAGCGTGGGGTAGCCCACCACTGCAGACTGAGAGAAATCTGCAATCCAAAGAGGAGGGAGGGGCTGGACTAAATAGGATTCTCAGGACCCCGTTTTCCAGTCACAGGAGAGTCAGCGAGTCTTTCATATCCAGCAGGTGGGTGAATGAAGCCTCAGGAGATCATGCGTAATTGCCAAGGAAATGTAAACCCCATGCTGCTTACCCTGAATAATTCATGCAGATTTTAGCAAACATTCATGTTTTATGGATGAACCAGAAAGCCAAGGCCCTGGCCATTGTAATCGTAAACCTCCTCCTGGAAAAATCCCATACAATGAAGTGGTACAATGCTCAGGTGGGGATCTGGAGCTACGTCTGAGACCTGCGCACTGGCTGTAACTCTTAAGCCATGTGGTGAAGGAGGTGCACTTTCCCACGTGGCTGGGACAGGCAGACGTGTTGTTCACTAAAAAGTGTTGCCACAAACAAATTTCTCAAGAGAAGGGTGCCAGGATCCCCATAAAGGATTTCTCCCAGAGCCGCTGTGAACACGTGCTGTGGGGTGGGAGGTTCAGACCACTGAGGGGAAACAGGTTGTTTAATGTTGTTTAGGTCAGTCCTGTGGTTGGCTGCAGGAGGCAAAGGGAACAGTTCCCTAGACAGCAGTTGCCTGCCTAGGTTCAGTCTCCTGAGCCCTGTGGGTTCCACACAGTCTCCTATTTCACACACATTTGGATCAGCAGGATCTTCATCCTCTGGGCCTGAGGACATTAAGTGACTTGCCAAAGGGCATGGAGGGAACCTGTGTCAGAGCCAGGATTAGAACTTTGTGGTTCCTGACTCATGGGCCATATCATAGTCCATATCTGTATCACCTCTATGATACAGAAAAACTGGCCACTCCCCTCAGCCTTTAGAAAGCCTCTCTACTATCCCCTCTGATAAATCCCTCCCAACTTCTTACCCCACCCTCGGGTTCCTCCCACTTCTATGCTCTCCAGTGCCATGCAATGCTCTTGCAGGTCAAAATCCCAGCATGCTGAGTAGCACCCAGGTGTAGACTGCATTCCCAGCTATGCGACAACACGTGTGGTGGTTACCAGGCACCTCACTGTGCAAGGTCAGGATGCCAAACAGGTTTGCCATGGTGGCCTTTGTTTGGCCCGCAGCCCCTTTGTCATCATGAAAATCCTGTGCAGCCCCATCTACTGGAAGGCAGGCAGGGCACATTTCCTTAGCAGCCTCCATCAGCAGAGTTTCTGTGGCAGGGGATGGCCGCCTACAGCACACGGGAGAGTCCTGATTTTTAATCTCCTGTCCCGGGGGTCTCTGTGAAGTGCTGAAATGTCCTGAAAAGCCCTGAGCCTCCAAACACAGCTGTGCGCTGGTGTTTCCCCTCCCCCTCCTTCACTGGGGGAATTGGAGTCAGGGACACTTCCTGCTCAATAGGAGCAGCAGGAGGCGGTGTCTGTGGGGAGTGTGGGAAAGCAAGTGATTGAGGGGGGCGCAGGAAAGCGGTGCAGGGCTTAGCTGAGCTGCAGGGAATGGGGGGAGGCACAGGGAACTGGTGAGGGGGCTCAGCTGGGCTGGGGGAGCGCTGGGCACCTGGGGCTACATCTATACTGTAGCCTTCTTCCAGAAACACTTATGCAAATGAAGCGTGGAGTGGAATATCAGGAAAGAGATCTTGGAGTTATCGTGGATAGTTCTCTGAAACTTCCACACAAGGTGCAGCGGCACAAAAAAAAAAAAAAAAGGCAAATAGGATGCTAGTAATTATTAAGAAAGGGATAGAAAATAAGACACAGAATATCTTACTGCCTCTGTATAAAACTATGGTACGCCCACATCTTGAATACTGTGTACAGATGTGGTCTCCTCACCTTAAAAAAGATATTTTGCCCTTGGAAAGGGTTCAGAAAAGGGCAACTACAATGATTAGGGGTTTGGAACGGGTCCCATATGAAGAGAGGTTAAAACGACTGGGACTTTTCAGTTTAGAAAAGAGGAGACTGAGGGGGGATATGATAGAGGTGTATAAAATCATGAATGGTGTGGAGAGGGCGAATAAAGAAAAGTTATTTATTAGTTCCCATAATAGAAGAACTAGAAGACACCAAAATGAAGTTAATGGGTAGCAGGTTTAAAACTAATAAAAGAAAGTTCTTCTTCACACAGCGTGTAGTCAACCTGTGGAACTCCTTGCCAGAGGAGGCTGTGAAGGCTAGGACTATAACAGAGTTTAAAGAGAAGCTAGATAATTTCATGGAGGTTAGGTCCATAAACGGCTATTAGCCAGGGGATAGAAATGGTATCCCTGGCCTCTGTTCGTCAGAGGCTGGAGAAGGATGGCAGGAGACAAATCGCTTGATCATTGTCTTCGGTCCACCCTCTCTGGGGCACCTGGAGCTGGCCACTGTCGGCAGACAGGCTACTGGGCTAGATGGACCTTTGGTCTGACCCAGTAGGCTGTTCTTATGTTCTTATGTTCTTATGCATAATTAATTAGCAGCTATTTTTGTGCAAGAGGCTTTTGTGCAAAAAGGAGCTGTGTAGACGGCTCCTTTTTGCGCAAAACCCCCCTCTTGTGCAAGAGCCGTTCTTCCTGAAAAAATGAGGGGGTTGCACAAAAAGAAGCCGTCTACACAGCTCCTTTTGGTGCAAAAGCCTCTTGTGCAAAAATGGCTGCTAATTAATTATGCAAATGAAGCGTGGCAATATTCCACTCCGCACTTCATTTGCATAAGCTTTTCTGGAAGAAGGCTACAGTGTAGATGTATCCTGGGTATGGGGCTCAGCTAGACTGTGCGGGAGAGTGGGGAGGCATCGGGAACCCAGGCGCAGGGCCCAGCTGGGCTGCAGGGGAGAGGAGAGGCACTGAAACCTGGGGGCCGGGCTCAGCTGGGCTGTGGGGGAGGGTGGGGAGGCACCGGGAACCTGAGCACAGGGCTCAGCTGGGCTGCAGGGGATGGGGAGGTTCTGGGGACTGGGGTGTAGGGCTCAGCTGGGCTGCAAGGCGGAGGAGGCACCAGAACCTGGGCACAGAGCTCAGTTGGGTTGCGAGGGATTGGCGGAGGCACAGGGAACAGATGGGGGCTCATCTGGGCTGCGGGGGATGGAGGAGGTACAGGGAACAGACAGGCGGCTCAGATGGTCTGCAAGGGGAGGTGCACGGAACCAGTGCAGGGCTCAGCTGGGCTGCAGGGGAGGGGATGCCAGGAAGCCCAGTGAGAAGGCAGCAGCCAGGGGGCTAGAATGACCTCCCCTGGTCTGGAGAAATCCTTCATCTGGGACCAGTCAGGTCCCGAGTGTGCTGGACCAGGGAGGTGAAATCCCTGCCCCCAGTTCCCTCCTGCACCCTCCCTCCTGCCCAGACACCCTACCCCCAGTCTGTTCCTGCATCCTCCCCCTTGGCCAGACATCCTACCCCACCCTGCTAATGCATCCACCATCACTCCTGCCCCCTCCCTTGCTCCTGCTCCCTCCCCCGGCCAGACACCCTACTCGCAGCCTGCTTCTGCACCCTACCTCCCATCCAGATTTCACAACCTCTCCCCCTTCTGCTCCCCATCTCCCTCCCAGATCTTGCACTCTATTCCTATCCCACTTACTGGCAGCCCTGTCCCGCACACTGAACCCCTCATTTTTTGTCCCCACCTCAGAACCTAAGAGGGTCCATAAAATTCACCAGAAAAGCAAATCTGGCCTATAGGAAGCCTGGAACCCCAGTCCTCCCTGTCCCTTCCCCTAGCCCCAATGGTACACCAGAAGAATGAGGTGTCTGAGTCGGGGGCCACCTCCGTGAGGGCTGAGGGGCTTTTGGAGGAGTTTTTTGTTTCTCACTTATGTGGTCCCCATCTGATTTTTCTGTGGGTCAGTGGTCCCCGACCCAAAAGATGGTTGCCTACCCCTGCCATAAATAAAGAAAATACTGAAACCTTTTTTTGTTGGACATAAATTAATATTTTACTTTATTTAAAATGAGGTTTGATAAACTAACATGAGAAAGTTAAAACACTTAAAAAGCTTAATCTGTTTAATAATTTAAATTAAACTGCACTAGCAAAATGGCTTGGGGATAATTATGTAATTAACACTGAGTTTCCATTAGCAACTCATAGTCTGCAGAAAGGTTTACATTGAGTCGGTTGGTCCACAGACCAAAAAGTTTGAGAACCACTGAAACAGAGGCACCCCTGGCCTCTCCCCCTGAGAGACCACTGCAGGCTCCCTACTGCTCCATAAGAGCCCACAGAGAGATCAGCATGGCGGTGAAATCACCATGTCATTCTGGTCCTGATGATGGACAGACAAAGGGTTGTCATGACTTGTGTCTCTGGGTGAACAAGCCCTTTGTGTGCTCTGTGAAGAAGTGAGATGTTTTGACTTCCAGTTTCAAGGGATTCGTTCTTCTGGCTGCACATTGCCTAGACCTGAATGGAGTTAGCTGTGACAACACATTTCTGAGTTATTCTGACACACTGCAAATTCAAAGTCTCTCCAGATCCTTACAACAGATCACTCTGGTCCTTTTACTGGGATTGGCCCATATTTTGAAATTTGACTTGGTTCTCTGATGATTGCTTTGGCACAATCCTAGCTAAAATTTAATAACAGATCAGGCTCTCTGGTTGTCATCTCTGGCAATTATTATTATTATTTACATAATATAGGCATTGCCATCATGGTATTGACATAAACATTTCTTAGTAGCTTTACATATAAAATAGCCCAGCCCCATTGACCTCCATGGGAAATGTTCCTGTCAAGCAGCGGAGGTGAGGGTTAGTAACATGGTCGTCTCCACCCTGTAATTGACATGATTAGTTCAGTATTGTCATTATGGCTTGTGGAAACGGAGGACACTTGATAGTTTTGCAGTAACTTCAAAAATTGCAGTTGAAGTACATCTCATTAGGGATGTAAATTCCCATTAATCAGTTCATCCAGGGCTACGCAACACCTGCCCCATGGGGGCCTGCAGCCCTTTTGTTTGCAGCCTGCAATGCGGTTTGGGTTTACATGGGGCTCAACACACAGCCCGCAGGTGGGTTCCTTTGAACATGGCCTCCACTGGGAACATGTTCCACGGCGGCGAGGCATCTCCCAGGCATGGCGAGCACTGAAAGATGCAAGCGGATGGGCTGGCTGGAACAGACGGGTACAAGGTGTCGGCGTTTCTAGTCCCCAGAGAGGAGGTGCTGGGAGCGCTGGGCATTGTGGGAAATGCTGGCTGGGCAGAGCCCGAGAGGAGCTGACTGGCTTAACTGGCCATGTTTGGGGCCAGCACCACGGCTTAAGGCTTAATCTTTGTATTAATGCCCTTCAGTGTGAAAGAAGCTATTTGCATATATTTGTATATATATTTGCATGTATATGCAACCACACTTAAGTTGCGGCCCTCGGTATGTGCTGTGAGTATCATTGTGGCCCCTGGGGCTTCCAAAGTTGAGTAGCCCTGAGTTAACCAGTTAACATTAGATCACACCAGGGCTGCCGCCGGCCCCCTCTAGAGCAGCCCCTGTCCCACATCAAGCTGGACACCCCACGGAGAGAGGTTGCTCTGGACACTGGCACAGTCCCTGCCTGTGGGGCCCCCGGATTCTCCACAGACAAGGGCTGCTCCAGACAAGAGTAACCCCTGTCTGCAGCAGGCCCTCTGAGAGGCTGGAGCAGCCCCCTGCCCGCAGCAGGTGTGGAACTGCTCCAGCCCCCTCTGATTGCTTGTTAATTGGAATCGATAAGCATCATCTGTTTAGAGGACTAAGGGAATCATCCCATGAAACTGTGGGATAGTTCTGGATGATTCCCAGGCCCTGAGTCAAATGGAGCTGCAGCTATACTGCAAAATAATAGGTCTCTCATCCTGGATCTCATCTTAAATCAAGGCTGGACCCTGCGTTTGGGCTTGGCAAGAGCACTCTGAGCACTGCCGCTCTTCCCCCCCCCACACACACACATCCCGCTAGGGGAGCGGCAGCAAGCTGGGTCTAGGGAGGGAGATCGGGGTTTCTTCACCCCTCCCCACTGAGCCAGGATCCACGTTGCATGGAGGGGAGGGGCCTGAACTCCCTCCCTTTTCCCACCCCACTGGGGGAACGGTACCATGCTGTCCAGAGGCTTTCCCTGCTGCAAGGAGGCTCAAAGCCAACTAAGCATCCCCCCTCATGCCCAGGCCCCCCCACACATCCCAATCCCCCTCACTCATTCCCTTCCCCCCCCCAGACTTTGCACCCCAGCTTGCTCTGACACCTTCCCTTGCTCCTGCACCTCCCCTTGGCCAGACACCTACCACCACCCTGCTCCTGCATCCACTGTTGCTCCTGCAGCCTCCCTCCTGGCCACTTACTGCACCCTCCCTTGCTCCTGCTTCCTCCCCTTGGCCAGACACCCTACTCCCAGCCTGCTTCTGCACCCTACCTCCCACCCAGACCTCGCAACCTCTCTCCCTTCTACACCCCAGCTCCCGCCCAGATCCTGCACCCCATCCCTAGCCCACCCACTGGCAGCCCTGGATCACACACTGAACCCCTCATTTTTGTCCCCACCCCAGAGCCTAAGGGGGTCCATAAAATCCACTAACTCCGGAACCCCAGAAAAGTAAATCTGGCCTGTGGGAAGCCTGAACCTCAGTTCTCCTGTCCCTTCCCTTTGCCCCGTGGGGCTAGAGTGCCAAAAAGAGTGAAGTGTCCCAGTTGGGGGCCACATCAGTGAGTGTTGGGGGGTTTTGAGGAGTGTTTTTGCTTCTCACTTGTGTTGTCCCCAACTGATTTTTCTGTGGGTCAGTGGCCCCCAACCCAAAAAAGATTCACCACCCCCTGCCATAAATAAAGAAAACATTGTGACCTTTTGTGTTGGACATAATATTTTACTTTATTTCAAATGAGAATGTTAAAACGCTTAATCTGTTTCATAAGTTAAATTAAACCATTATTCCTAACTGCAGCTGGTTCAGAAAATATGGTCACCATATCCAGCCTCCCCTGCTTTACACAAGATTTATTAATAAATAAAAGTGATTTTATTAAGTACAAAAAGCAGGATTTACCTGGTTGCAAGTAACAGCAGACAGAATCCAAACAAAACAGAAACAGGCCAGCTCAGCTTAATTCTCTAAGAAACTTGTTACATACAATTTCTTACCCTAACAGTAATTCTAATCACCTTTTCTCACAAACTGAACAGCTTGAGCCTCATCCATCCCTCTGTTCAGGCTTGGCTGTTTCCAGCAGGCATCAGCAGCCCTGTTGTTTGGTGTCATGCCTTTAAATATATTTTGCCCAAGGCAGGAATCTTTTGTGTACAATTCAAACATCTCACCTTGAGTAGAAAAATATAGTGTCCAAAATGGTTTTCAGCATAGGTGGCTTGGTCCCACGTCTTTGGAGGACCAACCATAGTCCAGCTTTACAGGAAAAGCAAGAATATTCACAGATCATTGTCCCAAATAGCAGGCCATTAAGTTCCTTAAGTACCACTAACGGCCCTCACTTGGTATGTCTAGCTCAGTAAGCAGGTTTATATCTAACTTCAAGTACAGGAGTGACACATGCCTACAAACAGAATATGCACATTCAGGGGATTACAAGCTTTCCAATCAGTGTTCCTTGTAACCTGTGCACTTGTGCAGCCATTCAGGAGAGATTCCAGTGCCACTCAGCTGATTAGCAGAGTGGCCACAGCTAGGTTTGTTTCTCCTGGTTGTGCACGTTTGCATGTCTCTGTGCACATAATGCAATTTATTCCACACATGGTGGAAAAGATTAGAGGGAACATTGTTTCCAATGATAGGTCACAAGCAATATCTTCCATAAAGCATGTTTGAGTTAAGCATACTCCTATTCAGAAGGAAATGTCCAAAAAGAGTATGGGGGTGCAACATCACACTTCTCCTGAGTTATGTCTAGACTGCAGAACTTTTCCAGGATTCCAAGGAACTCGTCCGCTTTTTCGGAACAATTTCCAAAAAAGCAGACACGTTCTTTCACCATCCCTGTAATCCTCATTGTATGAGGAAGAAGGGATGTGCCGAAAGAGGAGGTTTTTCTGAAATTTGGCCCTGTGTAGACAGGCCAAATCTCAAAAAAGCTTCTTTCAAAAGAAAAGCGGGAAAAGATACTCAAATTGCGGTTTTCCGACTTTTCTTTGTAGTGTAAACCTAGCCCTGCTTTCCCCCTTTCCATCTGCCTGGGGCTGGCCAGCTCTTCTAACACAGTGGGCAGCCAGACGCAGAGAACCAACAGAGGCACCGCTCTGGCTGTCAAAGCCCGAAAGACGGGTGTGAATGAGCTGTTACAGTTCTGCCATATCCCCTGCACTGCTGGGCCAATGCTCTGCACCTGCAGAAAAATACACACACACGCTGCTGCTGATCCCATGTGAATGACCCTGCTTCTTTGTGGCACATTGCCACCTTCCTTCAATCTTCACAAAGCAGTAACACAGGGACTAGGATACTGTCCAACCCCAGGTAAATCTGCACTGGCAGAGCTCATGTATGGGCAGCACCTTGCATTCATGTAGGCAGGACAGGCACTGCCAAGGCATCCTTCTAGGTGCCACTGGAACCACCGTGGGGGGGTGTGACGGGTCGCCCCCGACCCGCACGGGAGAGGGTGGGGCTGCCGCGGCGCGGGAAGCAGAGGGCAGACCCAAGCCCCTCTCCGCGGCCGCGGCGCAGGCAAAGGAAGCCGGCGGGGCCGCGCGCCGCCTCCACGCCTCCGCCGGCAGGGAAAGGCTAGCCACTCCCCGACGGCCGCGCCGCAGGGGAGGGGGCCGGGCTAGCCAACCGGGGCACGGCTGGCCACGCTGGCACGCCGCCGAAGGAGGCCCGCAGTGGCGCCCGACGCGCAGGCCGGTTCGGGCGCCCGCCGCCAGCGGGAAGGGGGCAGCCTCCTCGCAGGGAGGGAGGAGAAACCTCGGTCCCAGGACGGACCCCGAGGGACGCCGCGATCGGCAGCCAGCCCGGCCGCGGCCCCGAGCCTCCCGGGAAGGTCTCCACAGCTGGCGGTCAGCCAGCCCCGGCTTGGACGGCGGGTGGACCCCACTCCGACAGCCCTGGAGAGGGCGGCCAGGGCGGGAACGGATTTGGCGGCGGGAACGGACGCCCGAGGTATCGCCTGGACAACCGCAGACCGAACCGTCTGAATCGGGTAGGTCTCAGAGGTGGGGGCAACAACCCGAGGGAACCCGGGAAGGGAGGAAGGAGCCCGGGCAGGGCGCTGATGCGACCGTGGGTAGACGGGTTACGGCCAGAGGACCTCGCCTACTGCGCTGGGGCGAGCAAGCCCCGACGCCAGGGCCCCGGCTGGGACCCGGAGAGAGGGCGGGACCGGGTCCCCCTCCCTTCCCGCCGGAGGAGCCTCTAGCCTTGGGCACCAACGGAGGGGGCGTGCCTCAGAGCCAGGGGCCGCCCCGGGTAGGTACTGGATCCAGGGGCTCCAGCCCCATCCCGCAGGGACGGGTAACCGTCACCGGGTTCGCCGACCCCCCCTTCCGTCCAGGGAGGGGGTGATCGCACCCGATTACCCGGACCGCCGACCAGGGGGCCGGGAAGGATACGGCCAAAAAGGGGGAAGAAGGGTCCGCCGAACCCCCCTCCTGGCCGGGGAGGGGGTGATCGCACCCCGAACCCCTCACAGGGGGGAAGGACTGAGGCAGGCAGCGTTTACTCACCCAGGGCCCTAGTGCTAGACCCGGGCCCTTGCTTGTGCACAAAGTGCTGTCGCTGGACCTTTCAAGCCTACCTGTGGTCAGGATGTTGGATTTACAGCACAGCCACATGGCAGTCGCTGAGCCCCCACTGGCACATGGGTGCACTATGGACTCAGGGGGAAGAATGGGCCAGGCTGAATCCCAAATACATACAGGTGAAAATCTGACCCCAGCAATGGAAGGTGCAAGGGGCCTTTTTCAATTGCTTCAGAGGCAGGGAGGAATTTAGCTAAGTCAGAGATTGTGGAGATTGCAGTGACATGGAGGGGAAGCAATGTACCTGGCTATTCCAGGCATGCATCTTTCCATGTTACATGTACATTTGGAGCCAGCATGTGATCCTGGAGCTCTTTGAGCAGTGCCTTGCTCCACAAGCGGTGCCATTTAAGCAAATGGGAACTACTCTTGGAGTAAGGTACTCTCCAGCATGAGCAAAGGCATCAACACCCATCCCTTCACTTCTCTGCCCAGCCAGAAGTGTACATTGATGGGCGGGTGACATCATTCTGTGAACTAAGCAGTGTACAGTATGACCGATTCCTCTGTGACCTTCAGCAGCTGTGTTAATGTCTCTGCCTCTGTTTCCTTGTCTAAAGACTGCAATGCTGGCACTTCACCATCTTGTTAAAAGCACAGTGTGATCTATGGATGCAGAGGGCCATGGAAGCATTAAGCTTTCATGTTGCTGTTAATTGTAATAAATACTCCCAATAGAAGACTTGGCCCATCCCTGTTCAGAATGGATGTACAGCCGCTCCCCGAGTTGCGAACGGTCGAGTTACGACCGTTCGCACTTACGGGCAAAGCTCCCATGGAGCGGTCGTAAAGGCGGTCCCCGAGTTACGAACGCGACCCGTGCTTACGAACAGCGCGGTCGCGTGTAACTCAATGGGGTCCGAGTTACAAACGGATCGAGTTACGGCCAAGTGTTTGGTCCGTAACTTGTTCGTAACTCGGAGAGAGGCTGTATTCATTTCCAGCACTAAAATTCTTTCAAAAACCCTAGCCCTGCAAGGGAAGAGGGAATTCAAGCTAAGCGTACGTCTACACAGTAGCACATACCTCGAAATAAGCTACGCAGTCTGAGCTACGCAATTTGATCTATTCAAATTGCGTAGCTTATTTCAAAATAACTTATTTCTAAATTTGGCTCTGTCTACACAGCACTTATTTTGAAAGAAATTATGATTTCACTGACTTCCTTAATCCTCGTACAATGAGGTTTACAGGAAGTCAGAATAAGAAGCCCATTATTTCAAATTTATTTTGAAATAATGGGTTTCTTGTGTAGCCAATGCATAACTTTATTTCGGAATAACGGATGTTATTCCAAAATAACTCTGCTGTGTAGACGTATCCTAACTCTGCAAGAAACGCCTGCCCCTGGGATGGCTGCTGGTTAAGGCTGCCCTCCCAAGTGTGAGCTTCCCTGTTTGCTGCCTGAGACAAGGTGCTGAGGGGCAGGAAGGAAAGCAAGGGGGGATGCTGCAGCTGCCCCAGAATGAAAAGGCACTTGTAGCCCTGGCCCAGGCAGGAGGGAAATGTCCTTGGGGAAAGCAGAGGCTTTTGGGCCGACACTCCTGGATAGAAGGAAGGGGGTGTGCTTACAGAGCACTGTAGAGCCAAGGGTAGAATGCACAGAGAAAAGGACCATGGAGATCACGCACAGGCTACCTGAGGTCCCATGGAAACAGGAGGAGTCATCTTTCAGCACCAGCTCATGGGGCAGGTGTTCACAGCTTCTCTGGTGTGGCTGTCTGCTATGCTGGGCAGGGGCAGCATGAGAAGCAGCTCTCAGAGGTCCCTCTAGCGCACAGTTACTGGAGAACGATGGGATCCTGGCTGGATGGGTCAGGTTGTTGGGCTACCTGGGCAGGTCCAGGGCCGAAGGGCAGTTCAGACTCTCCATGTGAACAGGGCCTGCTCTGACCCCAGGGGAGAGAGAGACAGGTTAGGTGCTGAGGTTGGCTCTGGACATTTACCCACCTTAGTTTCTAGCATGAGGAACAGCTGGAGATTCCTACAGATAAGGGGGAGTGGGACTCAGGGTCAGTGGGCTCAAATAGCACATTCAGTTAGGCCTTTTAAAAAATCCAGGCACAGCTGTGGTATGTGCTCAGGGGACTCGTGGCAGGTCCCACCCACCAGTGGGGGTACTGAAGGCAGAAACCCTGTATTTGGGCTGCTCTTACTACTTCAGCCAGGGGGTGCCGCACCCCTAAGTTCCAACACCTACACCATTCACTTGCTAAATGGGGCCGGGGGCTCAGCCACATGCTCCATTCCTTTCACTGCCAGCCTCATTTTCCTTCTTAAAGATACAGGTTCCCGACTGTTTGTAGCATGTAGGGCATAGCACGGGGCTGTTGCACCAGGCCCCATGCAGAGAGCACCTAGGTTCAGTTAATAGCTGCTCTAATCACCCTGCTCTAGGAACTAGCTTGCATCAGAGTGGGAGAAATGACTGTGAGCACTATGCAAACGGCCACAGCTCCCTCTCATGCAAGGAGGCTGAGTGCATGTACATGTCCTTATAAGGTGCTGATCAGTGGGGACCAAAGTGGATGTCAGTTCTTCCACTGCACACATGCACTTTCCGACTGGAGAACCGTGCCCTGGCTTCACTGCCCCACACGCTGCTGAATAATGATAAATGGCCTTCTAAAAGCATCTTCCACTCACTGATCTTGGCAGACTTCACCGCCACTGTCCAGCTAAGCAGCTCATCTCCTGTGAGCTAGAAGTGTATTCTTATCCCCACTTGGCAGGTGTGGAGACTGGGGCACAGAGTGGTGACACAGACTGGCCATGGTCCCTATACCAGGGGCTGGGACCTGCATGCTAGTTCTTCCCAGATGGGGAGCCCCCTTCCCACATAGGGTATTTTCAAGGGGCCAGAGCAGCCTACGTGGGCTGGTGTCACTGAGAATCAGACCCTCAGTCTCTTGCTCTAAACCCTGCACTGCCTCCTCTGGCCTAGAGCCTTCCTCATGGATCATCCAGGTGCAGCATGGAGGCACCGGAGCAGAGAGCTACTGCATGTTTGCTAGGTGCCTTCAGACAGGAGCCCCATTGTCTTAGGGCATGGCCATGCTCCGAGCACTTGACCAGCATGGGGTGGAGTGGATGCCAGGCTGGTGCACTGGGAGTTGCAGCTCTCCCAGCAAAGCTGCGTTCTGCCCCAGGACAGTGTCCTTGCTGCACTAGTGAAACAAGCTGGTCTGGTAAAAGTGCAGCCAGTGTGGCTATGTCCAAAGGGATCCCACCTCCTCACGCCCTTGCCACACATAGCTGGGTTGATGCTACAGACGTTGACCGGCACAGCTGACTGCAGAAGCAGCAACAGAGCAGGGCCATCAGTGCTGTTTGCAGCTGGGGGAGTGCAGGCCCCTTCCTTGGTTTTCTCTGGGACTGAGTACAGCAGTGTCCAGGAAGTGGGGGCTGGGCTTTCCTGCCTGCCTCACTGCAGGGGATGAGCACAGAGGGGGGGTGTGGAGCATCCTTTGAAGTTGAAGAGTGCAATCTTCAATGCTTTTAGCACTGGTATTTCCCTTTCAAGTGCAATTGGGAAGGATGCTCACCTACTGTGTGCTCTAAGCGTGAGCCTCTGTCTCCTTGGAAACAGCTGCAGCAACGGGCAAGGGCGGCTTGTTGTTATTTCCCTTTAGAAGAGAAGCTCTGAATCCCTCTGCATTCATCCTGCCCCTTGTGTCCCTCACTGGGCAGACAGACCAGGAAGTGTTCCCAGTTCCTCCCATTCCCCAGCCCCGACGCACCATGAAACAAAGGGCACCAGCAGTGAAAGTGACTTTTCTTACACAGTGGAGGCTGCTCAGGGCAAGGGTTTAATGTAGGGACTAGAAATGAGTCCAACCAAAAAGCTGGATGTGGACAAACATCCCCAGCCATAGGGACACTCTGCTCCAAATCCAAGTCCAGACTTCTCAGCCGCTCTGCAATATGTTAGTCATCCCTTTCACAGCCATGGAATCTGGGGCAGCATTTAGACAGAGGATGGTCTTAGGCGAGACACCAGTGAAGTCAGATGTCAGAGGACTTGGCCCAGGGAAAGCACACAGGGAGAAAAGAAGGATGCTCAGCAGAGACACCAGGAAAGGTGGGAGAGGCTAGAAAGAAATGGTGAGGGGGTAGCCAGTAAGAGAGGAGGAGAATCTGAAAAGCAAGCTGTGGAAGAGGGCATGGAGGAGGAGGGAGGGACTGAACGTCTCAAAGGCAGTGGGAAGATGGAGGAAAACGGGGCTGGAAGATAGCCCCTATCATCCAATGGGCTGGGACAGGGAGCGCCCTCCTTGGAAGCTACAGGGGCAGCATGAAACCAGTGAACCATGCTGAGACCGAAGCCAGCCTGTCATTCCCCATTCTAGTTCACGCAGGATAGAAAAGGCTGATGAAATGCAGCAATGTTTGGTATTAGGATGATGTGGGGATTCGTCACATGGTCATCCTGCTGCCACATGTTAGTAGCAACACTCCCATGCACAAAGGCCTTTCCTCTTGATGCAAAGGACTCAGCCTGCCAAAGGATAAACATGCGAGGGCTCCCTTTCACATGTGTGAGCAAGACGTCCAATAACGGACACAACATTAAGACCGGACAGGAACATTTCTATACCAACCAGATTTGCCTTTGATCCTGGTTTCCTCGTTCAATAGTCCTGACAATTAATTTACCTTGATAGAAGCGAAATGAGCGGGTTGGTGGACTTGTGTCTGAAATGAGCAGTGGCCTTTGCAACACAGGAGGTGCGGGAGACCAAAGGTGTGAAAAAGTTTCATGGAGACACAATATGATCTTCCAAACTGTACCCTGCAGTCCCCTCCCAGGAAACTGCTCCCTGCAGCTCTTCTGCCATCCCCACCACCATGTTCTGAAGAGATAGGATGGGAAGACCCTGCTGCATGGATTCAAGGAAAGATGCTTTGAATGTTGCCAATATGGCCCTGTCCACACTACAACCATTAGCCGAGTTGGTAACTAGTTAATGGCAAGATTGACACTACATATGGTTGCATCTGCACACCACATGGCTAATAAATACCCTTTTAAGAACTGTGCCACCTAATCATGACCCCCATTTGGCAAATCATTAACTTGAAACACATGCTTAAGTGCATCCCTATTTAGCAAAGCACTGGTGCAGATGCTTAATTTGACGCTAAAACTGATCAGAAAGTTTTTGTTGAAATGGGTTTCCATTAGAAAATGCTGTTTAAGTCATTTTCTCTTATAATCATAGCTATTGTCATCAAGTTTCCCACAAAAGTTAAGTAGAAACTTTGCGTGTGTGTAATGGAGGTCTTTGGAAACAAGCAAAAATCCCTTCTGAAAAATTTGTTTTGTGGGGAGTTGTGGCAATGTTTGGATTTGTTCCAGTTTGGACCAAAAAAATTCCAAAACATACTGTGAAATGGAAATTCTAAGTTTCAACCAAGTCTGCTTGAAGCATGGGACATCAATGGTGCCATCCATAGTTAAGCGTATGCTTAAGCACTTTGCTCAGTTGAGGTCTGGGTCTAGGCTGGTTTTCTTGTAAGCAAATCATAGCTGAGGATGTTGGTGGGGGGCAGGTGTTTGCAGTTTGGATGGCATCTATCTAGCTAGCTTAGTTTTGCACTGAAGCCCATCATAGTATCCAAGTGCTTCTACATAAAATGCGTAACAGCGAAGCCTGTAATGGACTTCCTGGGGTCTGTGGCTCTTCTTTTCATGGTCCGACCCAAGAGGCTTGTTTTTGGGGGAGGTGGGAGTTTGGCGATAAAGGTGATGAGGGTTTAAACTGAGAGCATCGCTTATTATGGAAAGACTTTTTTAAATAGGACTCCCAGGCCTCCTTCCTCAGTGTAGTCTGCACAATGGGACATACTGCAGGCCCGTAAGCAAGGGGTGTGTGAAGGGTGCGAAACTTCCCCTTCCCCATGGTCTCCCAAGTAAGTGTGTGAGCCTCCCTTTCCTATGTTCTGGCTGGCAGGGGGAAGGCTGGGGCTGATCTCCCCCGGCGCCAGGAGTGAGGCTGGGGTTGGGCCTTGCTCTTGTCTTGGTGGAGTGGGGGGAAATCAGCCCCAGCTTTCCCCAGCCAGCCAGAGTACATTTACTTGGGGAACCATGGGGGGGTGTTCACACTTTTACAGTCCACCTTTACAAAACAAGCGCCCCTCACAGAAATTCCTTGGCAAGCAGAGGGGTCAGTGCATGGAGGCACCACTCTTACATGTATTCCCTCTGGGCACTCTACCCCCTGCTGAGGCATTGTGGCCAGCAGCTGCCTAGATTCTCCCAGAATGCACTGATGCAAATACAGTGAGGCAGGTATGAATCTAAACACACACTGAGGCATGGCTGTGGTATGGGGAAGACTGATGCACAGGCACAGACCAGCTGAGTTTGTTGTAACCAAGTCAGAAGAGTATCACAAGCACTCCTAAGCAGAGCCAGAGCCTTTGTGCCAGTCCCTCCGGCTTGTGCGGCTCTGTTAACGGCACAGGGACAGGGAGGGTGGTTGCACTTGTGCATGTGCTAGTGCAGCGGTGGCTCCTGATGGAACCAGGACGAACCCGGAACCGCTCAGGTCAGCTGGTCTCACAGCCGGGCCGCTCTGAGCCACATGCTTGCTCAAGGCCCATGCTGTTCTGCTTACAGCCCCCAGCGCACTATGTCATATCCTGCACATGCAGGCCTGGTCGCGCTCAGCGTCCCAGCTTGCTCGCGCTAGAAGACGGCTCTGGGACCTGGGCATAAGGTTAGAGGGGGGAGGGGAACTGGGTAAGAGCATTGGGAGAGATGCCTGGCTCTGCAGGAGGGGAGGGAGGATTGGGTTGGGGGGCTGGTTCTGGGGAGGGAGGGATTGGGTTAGAAGCGGGGTGCCTGGCTCTGGGGTAGGGGAGGGGATTGGGTTAGAGCAGGGGCCTGGTTCTGGGAGAGGGGAGTGGGAGGAGGCGGAGGAGAGCAGGACTGGGTTAGAGGCGGTGCCTGGCTCTGGGGAAGTGGAAGGGAGGATTGGGTTAGAGTGGGGCTGGCTCTGGGGAGGGAGGAGGCGGGAGGAGAGCAGGATTGGGTTGGGGGTTCCTGGCTTTGGGGAAGGGGAGGGAATGGGATGGGGATTAGGTTAGAGCGGGGCAGGGGAGAGAGTAGGAATCCCGGTACTGCGCTAGGTTTGCAAGCCTGCATCTTCGCAGGCAGGCTTGCAAACCTAGTGAGGAGGGCTTTAAACTAGGTTCGTTGACGGACGGTGACCAAAACCCTGAGGGGAGTGGGGAAGAAATGCAAAGAGGAACGAGCAACAAAGGAGGACCCCTGATTCGAATGGAGAAGGTAGGGCGATCAGCTGGTTATTTAAGGTTTTTGTACACCAATGCAAGAAGCCTGGGTAACAAACAGGAAGAATTGGAGGCCCTGGCCCAGTCCAAGAACTACGATTTGATTGGGATAACAGAGACTTGGTGGGATGACTCGCATGACTGAAGCACTGTCATGGAAGGGTATAAACTGTTCAAGAAGAACAGGCAGGGGAGAAAAGGAGGAGGAGTTGCACTGTATGTAAGAGAGCACTATGATTGCTCAGAACTCCAGTATATAGATGGAGAAAAGCCTGTTGAGAGTCTATGCGTCAAGTTTAGAGGTGTAAGCAACACCAGTGATGTTGTGATTGGTGTCTGCTATAGACTGCTGGATCAGGTGGATGAGGTAGATGAGGCTTTTTTCAGACAACTGAGAGAAGTTTCCAGATCGCAGGCCCTGGTTCTCATGGGGGACTTTAATCACCCTGACATCTGTTGGGAGATCAATACAGCAGTACACAGACAATCCAGGAAGTTTTTGGAGAATGTTGGGGATAACTTGGTACAAGTGCTGAAGGATCCGACCAGGAGCCGTGAGTGACCTGCTGCTCACAAACAGGAGGAACTAATAGGGAAGTAGAGGTGGGTGACAACCTAGGAAGCAGTGAACATGAGATGGTAGATTTCAGGATCCTGACCAAAGGAAGAAAAGAGAGTAGTAAAATACACACCTTGGACTTCAAAAAAGCAGACTTCGACTCCCTCAGAGACCTGATGGGCAGAATCCTCTGGGATGCTAACATGAAGGGGAAAAGAGCCCAGGAGAGCTGGCAGTATTTTAAAGAAGCCTTATTGAAGGCACAGAAAGAAACTATTCCAATGAGTAGCAAGAGAAGCAAATATGGTAGGAGACTGGATTGGCTTACAGGGGAAATCCTTGGTGAACTTCAGCACAAAAAGGGAGCTTACGAAAAGTGGAAACTTGGACAAATGACCAGGGAGGGGTTTAAATGTATAGCTCGAGAATTCAGGGGAGTTATCAGGAAGGCGAAAGCACAATTGGAATTGCGACTCGCAAGGGATGTGAAGGATAACAAGAAAGGCTTCTACAGGCATGTTAGCAAGAAGAAGGTGATCAGAGAGGGTGTGGGGCCCCTACTGGATGAGGGCAGTAACCTAGTGACAGATGATGTGGGGAAAGCTGCAGTATTTAATGCTTTCTTTGCCTCTGTCTTCACGGACAAGGTCAGCTCCCAAACTAATGCGCTAAGTGACACAATATGGGATGAAGGTGGACAGCCCTTGGTGGGAAAGAACAGGTTAGGAACTATTTTAAAAAGCTAAAGGTAGATAAATCCATGGAACAATGGTCTCAAGTTGCGGTGGGAGAGGTCCAGGTTGGATATTAGGAAAAACTATTTCACTAGGAGGGTGGTGAAGCACTGGAATGGGTTACTTAGGGAAGTAGTGGAGTCTCCATTCCTAGAGGTGTTTAAGTCTCGGCTTGACAAAGCCCTGGCTGGGTTGATTTAATTGGGATTGGTCCTGGCTTGGGCAGGAGGATGGACTTGATGGCCTTTTGAGGTCTCTTCCAGCTCCATGGTTCTATGATTCTATACCAGCTCCAACTTCTCAGGAAGCACATGGCTGTCGTGGGGAGCAGAGGAAGAGCACTTGCTTCCTGAGAAGTTGGAGCTGGCATGCAGTCCTGGGACTCCTACACACACACACACACACACACACACACACAGCAGGGGGAAAGAAGTCCCCAGCTGAGCGACAGACCTGGTGTTTTAGGAAGTGTGCCAGCTGTTCATGGGAGGGGAAGGGAAGAGAGGGGAGGGCAAGAGCAGTGGAGTTCTACAAAGAGCAGAGGAGAAGTAAACAACATTCTCCCAGCAAGAAAGGTTAACCAAACAGGTTTACTGTAGCATGGCACTGATCAGGAAATGGCTTGTAGCCATGTTTAATGATCATGTTGTCTACCCAGTCATGAGTAATAGCATTGCGTTTATCCAGACAGGTCACCTCAAGTTGTTTATATGAACATGGGTCATCACAAGATTTATGATTTATACAGATAATAGGCTATTACAAAACAGTGAGTTGTAAGAAGGTGCACCATTATTGCCTCTGGTTTCTAAGAGTGTGGATTATTAATTATAGTGTGTTCTTTGCATGGTGTACAGATTGTTATATCACCTGGGATTTATAACGATATGGGGCGACATCACCCCACTGAAGTCAGTTGGAAGCTTAGTCATTGACTTAACTAGGAGTGAAATCGGATTCCCATTTATTATTGTGTAACACCCTCAGATGGGTCATCTCAGGGTACTGAATCTGGGACCTCAAAGCATGGGCCACCTTTGCTTGAGTTTAAGGACCATGTCCAGTTCCTACACTACTACTCTAACCACCGGAGGGAGACAAAGAGCCACCAAGAGGGACTGCCCCTGCATGGCTAGACTTGTAGAATTGTTATGAGAGGCTATGTTGTCTACACTATGGCCAAGGGTTTGATCCCCCAGCTTGCACTAAGCTCTTGCTAAGCTAGCGTGAATATGAGCAGCAGAGTAGCCGTGGCTGCCGGGGTAGGTGCGGCAACAGCTCTGCATGGCCAGTCTGAGCAAGTACCTACAGCCATGCCTCTGCTGCCATCACTCGCACTACTGCAGCTGCATCATGCTAGCGTGATAATGCAAATGCGAGCAGGGGAATCACATCCATCGCTTGTACTGTACACGCAGCCACCATGTGAAGCTGTAGGTATTAAAACTCACGTAAAGAGCTGCATGCATGAAACCATTTGCAGTGCAAGGTAACAAAACCAATCCCGAGAACAATGGCACATGTTTGGAGCACTATCTACTGGCACTTTACCTGTTAACTATTCAACAAAGTAAACCAAGACCCCCCCTTTTACCAAGCACCATTAGAGAAACCACAGATTAACAGCTAAATCAGACAGACTGACATGGGTGAATACAACACGGGATTTGCATGCTTACAGGCTCTTGTTGCTTATACCTATGTGGAGAAGTGAAACTATTGCACACAGCATGTCTCACATGAGAGCAGCGGTGCAGGACTCAGACCAAACATGTGTAAGTGCAGCTCCCTTTTGTGGAACTGCTTTGCTGGTGACTGGCAGAAAGTGATGCCACCATCATCATCCTGGTGTCTCCTTACCTCGACTTTTCAGCTGCCTCTGTACACTAGCCACTGTAACAGCACATGGTCATGGTCATCATCCACTGACGACTGTGAATGTCACTTCCCGGAGGCACAGAGGTCAGCCTCCCTACTCCCAAACAAGTCCCCAGCTCTTTGCTGGGGTTGGGTCACCTCACGAGGGCTCCCTTCACCGAGGGCTGCAATCCAGAGATGCGTAGGGCACACAGGAAACTCCCAGATGCTCAGCAGCTCTCGGGATGTGGCCCTTAAAAATCCAGCTCTGCCCAGCCAGAAAGGGCCGTGCACAAAAAATTCTTCCCCTTTCCACCTCCTCTGAAGAGCCGCGCAGCAGGACTTGCGTGGCAGGCGGCTGCTCCAGCAGGCGGGGCCAACTGAGATGGCACAGTGTGGGAACTGCTGGGGCGGGACCTGCCGCGTGGTGGGGGTGGGGAAGGTCTGCTCCAGTAGCTGGGGCTTCCACGAGGGCAGGAGTCTGTTCTGCAGCTGGAGCTGGGAACAGGACCTGCTACATGGTGGGGAGGGGTTGGGGGGTCTGCTCCGGCAGCCAGGAACAGGACATGCTGCATGGTGGGGGAAGGGAGAGGTGTTCTGCTCTGGCAGCCAGGAACGTGTGTGTGTTAATAATTGGGTGTCATGGTGGCACACATCCAAACCAGCACACGTAATCTCCATACTGGTGCACAAGCCAAATCTCACTGCACTCATGGTTGGAAAATCATACAGGGAACACAGATTGGCACTGCAGGTCCCTTGCTCTCAGCACCAGCAGCTTTCATAGTCCAGAGCCTCCAGGTCTAGCTGAACAGTTTCTAGTGACATCACAGGACCTAACCACATTAACCACCACATCAGAGGCTCATATAACTGATGGCATAGATCACACTGATGGATGTGCAAGTGCCAGTAATGCCCCTCTGCCATGTATATTGGCCAAACTGGGCAGTCTCTATGGGAAAGGATGAATGGCCACAAATCAGATATTCGAAAAACTAATGCACAGAAACCTGTTGGGGAACATTTTCACTTGCCTGGACACACATTAATGGATCTCAAAGTGACCATATTACTACAAGCCAATTTAAAAAAAAACAGCTTGAAAGGGAAGCTGCAGAACTTAATTTCATTTACAAGTTTGATACCTGCAAGAGAGGTTTAAACAAAGACCTTAACTGGATTGCTTGCTACTTTCCACATCCTAATGACATAAAAAGCCAAGCACTGGATACTTAAGAGTACTTAGAACCCACTCTATCAGCTTCATTTAGCGTGGACACTGACAATTTTTTCCTTCTCTTCCCCTCCCGATCCCCTCTCTTTCTCTGCTATTTATTTTGCAGTCTGGACCCCTTAACTCCATTCATCTGAAGAAGTGCGTTGTGCCCACGAAAGCTCATGATACCATCTACATTTTTTTATTAGTCTCTAAGGTGCTGCAGGACTAGTCATTCTTTGAAGTTAGACTATGTCTACACTGCAGCGCTATTTCGGGATACCTCCAGTATCCCAAAATAGCTATTCTGCGTCTTTTCAGCGTACCCCTTATTTCAAAATATAACAGGCTCACTAGTCCAACGTCCCTGTAAACCTCATTCCATGAGGAGTAAGGAACATTTCAGAATAGCAGGTTATTCCAAAATAAGTGCTGTGTAGATAGCTTATTTTGAAATGTGGTGCTATTTCAAAATGGACTCGAAATAAAATATTCAATTTGCACAAATTGTGTAGCTTATTTTGAGCTACAGGTGCAGTGTAGACACACACTTACAGAATAACATGGCTACCCCTCAGAAAGTTTCTAACAGAACAGTTTTCTGTCAGCAAATGCTGAGTCAACTAAGCCAAAAGTTTCGTCAACATTTTGGCAAAAAAAGACGATCAGCATGTTTCATTCTAATCAAGCAGAGTGGAAGCAGAGGAAGCTTGTTTCAATATTTTCTAACCAATTTGCAGAAGGGAGAGGGGGTTGATTGGACTTTTCTTTCCCATTTGGTATGAAAGGAAATTTCAAACTGTTGGGATTTCTCACTGACTGGAAATGCAGAGTTCTGGACAGCCCTGATTTTTGGTGTTGAGGGCACATCTGTTCTTCCAGCTTACTACTGCCATGTGCTGAAAGGTGGTTTATTCCTGTGCAGGTTGTTGGAGGTTCACTCCCCTAGTAAAGATGCTTCTGTGGGTTAGCAGCATAGGTGCTAGTAGTAGACATGCTGGGAGCTTGAAATGGCTTCCATTATATACATGGTTTACAGTTTGGTTCAATGGCTCTCGGCACCCCCCACTGTGAAAATGGTGCCAGCCTGGTTAGCAGCATCCACTGTGAAGCAGCCCTCACAGATACTGGCTAAAGTGAGACAAGCTGATCTGGCTTGGAAGGGTGGGGTGCTCAGATATTTCCTATATTTTCTCACCCAGCCATTGAAACAGTCCATGTTTTGTTATTTTCACTGCTGATCCACAAAGATACTTATTTCTGCCTTTGTAATCCACGTTCCTTGTGATCCAGGCAAGGGGTTTGTTTTGTTCCTGTTGGGTTCCCCCCTCCACACAAACAAGCTACACACATGCATGGTGGCACCAGCAGATGCACCACAATCTAACTGTAATGCTCCGGTCACATGGCTGGGAGCATTGCTGGCACAGTACCCAGTTCCCACTCTGCATGCTGGGCCCTGGACATGAGGAAATGGTGGCAGCCAAGATGCCTGCTCCTCTTCATGCCAGCGATCAGAAAGCAGGCTGGATGGATGCCAGCCGGGAAAGGAAAGGAGAGAGGACTCTGGTGGGGGAGGCAGAAGCTCCTGCAAGAGGATGATATTGGGGCTCCCTCTTGGACTCAGATTCTTTGGCTGAGATGGGTTTACATACTCATGGGCCAGGGAGGGTTAAGCTGGGAGAAGGGGAAAGGTTAAAATTGTCAGACACACAGATGAATATAATTTGTTGGGGAAAACTCAACATAGTTTCTGTAAAGGGAAATCATGCCTCACTAATCTACTAGAGTTCTTTGGGGGGAGGGGGGGTCGAACAAAAATGTAGACAAAGGGGATCCAGTGGATATAGTGTACTTGGATTTCCAGAAAGTCTTTGACAAGGTCCCTCACCAAAGGCTCTTAAGTAAAGTAAGTTGTCATGGGATAAGAGGGAAGGTCCTTTCCTGGATTGATAACTCGTTAAAAGACAAGATAGAAAGGATAGGAATAAATGATAAGTTTTCAGAGTGGAGAGAGGTAACTAGTGGGGTCCCCCAAGGGTCTGTCCTGGGACCAATTCTATTCAACTTATTTATAAATGATCTAGAAAAAGGGGTAAAAAGTGAGGTGGCAAAGTTTGCAGATGATACCAAACTGCTCAAGATAGTTAAGACCAAAGCAGACTGTTAAGAGCTTCAAAAAGATCTCACCAAACTAAGTGACTGGGCAACAAAATGGTAAATGAAATTTAATGTTGATAAATGTAATGTAATGCACATTGGAAAAAATAATCCCAACAGTACATACAATATGGTGGGAACTAATTTGGCTACAACTACTCCAGAGAGACCTTGGAGTCATTGTGGCTAGTTCTCTGAAAAACATCCACTCAGTGTGCAGCGGCAGTAAAAAAGCAGATAGAATGTTAGGAGTCATTGAAAAAGGGATAGAGAATAAAACAGAGACTATCTTATTGCCTCTATATAAAATCATGGTACGCCCACATCTTGAATACTGCATACAGATGTGGTCGCCTCATCTCAAAAAAGATATATTGGCATTGGAAAAGGTTCAGAAAAGGGCAACAAAAATGATTAGGGGTTTGGAACGGGTCCCGTATGAAGAGAGATTAAAAAGACTTGGACTTTTCACCTTAGAAAAGAGGAGACTAAGGGGGGATATGATAGAGGTCTATAAAATCATGACTGATATGGAAAAAGTGAATAAGGAAGAGTTATTTACTTATTCCCACAATAAAAGAACTAGGGGTCACCAAATGAAATTAATAGGCAGCAGGTTTAAAACAAACGAAAAGAAGTTTTTCTTCACTCAGCGCATAGCCAACCTGTGGAACTCCTTGCCAGAGGAGGACTTTAACAGGGTTCAAAAAAGAGCTAGATAAATTCAAGGAAGTTAGGTCCATCAATGGCTATTAGCCAGGATGGGTAGGAATGGTGTCCTTAGCCTCTGTTTGTCTGGAAATGGGTGACAGGAGAGGGATCGTGTGAGGATTACCTGTTGTGTTCCCTCCCTCTGGGGCATCTGATATTGGCCACTGTCAGCAGACAGGACACTGGGCTAGATGGACCTTTGGTCTGACCCAGTATGGCTATTCTTATGTTCACATGTAAAGCCTAAGCCGGAACCCTAACCACTAGGCAGTGGTCCTCTGAATTCAATGTGATTCATATGCACTGCTGAGCTGGAGCCCAACAAACCAGAGAGCACTGCGGCAATGAGGGGAAAAACATTTGGGAATGAGGAGCAGACTTCACACTTCTGAAGGGGCTTTTTCCTTTCTCTAGGACGCTGGCTCCTCTCGAGCCGCCAATCAGACCAAAAGGAATGCATCCAACTGTGTGTGTGTGTGGGGGGGATACATCCTATTAAAAATTATAAAAACCACCTTGACAGAGCCTTTTAATGTAATTAAAAACCTATTTACAAGCATGCCAAATGTTTACTAATTACACAGCCACTTTATTCTGTAGTGTCAATGAAAAAAATAATTGAGGTATTTTCAGTGAATTCCAGTTTAAGAAATAATTTTTGATAGGAAATGAGTTATTAAATTAAACCATTCTCTACCGACTATCCGGGGAAAGGGGTGCTTTGGGGTTTTTTTCCCTTTTACTAGTGTTATGCACTAAATTGAATCCTACAGTTATCAATGCCAAGGTTTGTACTTAATGGCAAATCTAGCAGCTTGAATGTAATGTGAGCAGGGTAGAATATGAACTGGAATGGGGTACTGGGCCCTAGTCCTGTAATATAATCTGCACAGGCCAAATCCTTTATACCCAGCTGTGCAGAGTAGAGCACTGGACTGAGATTTAGGAAACTCGAGTTCTATTTCTGGCTTAGCCCTTGGTCTGCCGGATAACCCTCACTGATCAGTGTCTCAGTTTCCCCTTCTGTATAGTGAAGAGAATGCTGCTTACCTCTGCTCTGAAGCACTTTGCCCTGGTCTACACTAGGGATGTAATAGTGCAGTCGATTAACTGATTAGAGATAGCATTAATCTATAAGCTTTTGCTAGACTACACACATTTTCCTCCCCCCCGCCCCGCCCAGCCAGTAAATTTTTTAGCAAGCTGGCCAGCAGCCTGGCTCAGTCCCAGCTTGTGACGGGTCCAGGACCTACCCCTGCGGTGGCTCTGCATTTAAAGCATATTAGGAGACAGGCAGGCAGCCCTGCTGCATTCTGGCTTGCTTAGGGTCCAGGAGCTCAGACCCCACCCAAACAGGGACTGCTGCCACCCTGCACTGCTGTCTCTGTTTCAGAGGCAACAGCATGGGGCAACAGGCAGCCGGTCTGCGAGGGGAGCTGGTTTTTAAACTGGCTCCCCTTGTGGACCAGCTCCCATCAGGCACTTCACACTCTTCCTCTGATACAAAGGCAGCAGCACGGGGTGCCAGGGGGCTCCTCGGGAGTGGGGCCGGAGTGCACTGGCTGCTAGCCCCACCCCCAGGGACTATAGAATAGTCAAGTAACTGATAAGAATTCATGAGGTTAATCGACTATTCAATTACCCAATATTTAACATCCCTAGTCTACACTAGAGTTATTTCAAAATGACAGGCGGAGCATCCACACTGCCAAACCTGTTATTTTGAAATAACTCCTACTTTCCTTGGGGAATAAGCTTATTTCAAAATAGTTATTTCAGGAGTTATTATTTCAGAATAAGTTATTTTGAAATAATTTCCTAGTATAGACATGTCCTTAAGACCTATGGGTGAGAAGTCAGATGAAGGGCCAGACTGCCGCACCCTGCGGTTTAGTTGTACCTTAAGCCATGAAGTCAATGGAACTAACTGTAGAGCATTTCTATGCATTTCTTCCTGGAAGGGAACAGAAAGACGTCCAGAGACTGCAGTGGGCAGTGCATCAAGCCCTGTGGGACTGAAGCTACTGTGAGTTGGCCCAAGCCATTGATGCTAGCAGCTCTGTGCTAGGGTACTTTCCCACTGCTCACTGAGGAGGATCCCTTCTTTGCAGAGCTCACAGGCTAAGGAAGCCTGGATTCCATTGCAGGATCGGGGCCTTGGTTTCAGGGTGAAGTTGGCTAGAATGCTGTATGGATGTGTGCCTCATCGTTCAGCTCTGGCAGGGCCTGGAGCATCGGAAAGGAATCTTTGTGTTTTAGAAATTAAAAACTGTAGGTAGTAGCAGTTTTGCCACCCCGATGGGGAGGTTACAGATTATCTGTAGTAGGTTGTTGCATTTAGAAACAACAATCAAGATTGAGCCCCATTTTGCTTGGTACTGCACAGACAAAGAGAGACAGTCCCTGCCCAAAAGAACCTACACTGGAAACAGGCAAGATGAAGGAAGGATTACTAGTCTCACTTTACAGATGAGGCATGCAGATTAAATGACTCACCCAAGGTCACACAGGTACTTGGTAGCAGAGCTAAGTATTAAAACCAGACCTAAATCCCATTCCGGCACATCAGCCCCAAGACAATCATTCCTCTCTGCATTAGGGGCTGTCCTCACTGCAGAGTTAACTTGGTTGTTGCCCCTAACCCTCTCCCACCCACCTAGACTCAGTGAGGCTTTCTGTGACAGACTGGCTGCATCCTGCTTGGGCTCGGCTAAGACAATTGCTCCCACCCCAATGCTGATCATCTGACTTGACTGCCCTGAAGATAAAGCCCTAGAAATGAGGAACTGGAAGCACAGAGCAGTTAACTGATTTGCCCAAAGTCAGACAGCATGTCTGCAAACAAAACATTTCAAAGTCAGCCTGGAATTGGAAGCCAACAAGAATTATATCCATGTTGGTTCTGTAATGGCCTTCTGGCTGCTGCCAAATGTAGAGAACATGTCCTGATCGCTCCTGGAACTCAGACTGGGACTCTGCAGTGCTGGAGAGAAAGGGCCAGCAGAAAGCCTGCCTCCCAGAAGCCACTGTCACCTGTGGCACTCTTGGGCACTGGCTGGCAAGCTCAAAGTAGGGATGTTAAGTAGCAATTCATTTGCTAGTCGAGTAGTCGATGGAATTTCCATCGACTAGCCGATGTGCATTTCAAAGGTGAAACACGGAAATTCTCAAGAGCCCCAGCGGGGGCTCTTGTGCATTTCAAAGTTGGAAAGCCACATGGAGCACAGGGCCAGTGGAAAGTCCCGCTGGCCCCAGGCTACATACTGTGCTTCCCCTTTGAAATGTACAAGAGCCCCCCCTTGTACATTTCAAAGCTGCTCCATGCCAGGGGTCAGCTGGGGAATCCCGTGCTCCACACAGCACTGCTGTTTTGAAACGCCGCAAGAAGCCGGACATCAGGCTCCCCGCGGCATTCAAAGCAACAGCGCCGCACGGAGCAGCTGACCCCGGGCTCCAAGGGGCACTTCTGCTTTTAAGTCCCCCCCACTTGCTGTCTATCTGATAGAGGCAGCAAGGAGGGGAGCAACTAACTATCCGATTAGTATTTGCTTATCCGATAATCGACTAGTCCTTTACATCCCTAGCTCAAAGGCAAAGATTAGGTGAGCCATGGAGAGGGACTGTTCCCTCCCCACGAAATGGGCCCTGCTTGTTAGGACAGAGGCATAGAGGTGGGGTGGGACATGTATACCTTGCTGAGGCAGCTGTTCTGCAGCTGGAGGACAGAATTCAGCTTCCACAGCTGTCACTGACGCTTTGTTTTTGTTTATTGAAAGGAACATAGGCCCAGCTCACCCCCTCCCACAAGAAAGGCTGCATCACCCCATCCCTGTCCATCCCACCTCCACTACTCCGCCTACCTTCAGTCTGACCACTGAAATGGGCACCAAGGTATGCAGAGTTCAAAACCAGAACTCATCAGGAAACTGAGCAGCCCCATTTCCTGTCCAAAGATCTATTGCTCAGAGAGGTGGTCAGCTCCAACCGTGTAAATCAAGGTATCTCCATTGACTTCAGACTGGCCCTACAACATTAGCCTATTATTCTACAACAGAACTTACTATGAAAAGTTAAGTGATCACTGCTACAGAGTAGAAAAGGGGTAGCAACCTTTCAGAAGTGGCGTGCCAAGATTTAACTTATTCATGGATCTGTGTGCCAGGGGGTAAGAGGGGAGAGGAGGGGCAGGCTGGGTATAGTGACCATATTTTATGAACCAGCTACAGTTAGGAAGAACGGTTTCATTTAAATTATGAGACAGAGTAAGCATTTTAACTCTCTCATGTTACTTTATCAAACTTTATTTGAAATAAAGTAAAATATTATGTCCAACGCAAAAGGTTTCGATGTTTTCTTTATTTATGGGAGGGGCAGGGAACCTTTTTTGAGTCAGGGGCCACATGGAAAAATCAGTTGGGGTCCACACAAGTAAGAACAAAACAACTCCGCCAAAAACCCCCAACCCTCACTGATGTGGCCATCAACTGAGACACCTCTGGTGCTCCAGCCTAATAGGGTGAGAGGAAGGAACAGGGAAGACTGAGGTTCAGGGTTTCCCACAGGCCAGATTTATTTTTCTGGGGTTCCGGAGTTAGTGGATTTTATGGACCCCCTTAGACTACTTGGGTAGGGACAAAAATGAGGGGTTCAGTGTGAGGGACAGGGCTGCCAGCGAGTGGGATAGGGATGAGGTGCAGGATCTGGGCGAGAGGTGGGGTGCAGAATGGGGAGAGGTTGCAAGGTCTGGATGGGAGGAAGGGTGCAGAAGCAGACTGGGAGTAGGGTGTCTGGCCAGGTGGAAGGAGGAGAAGCAAGGGAGGTTGCAGTGTGTGGCCAGGAGAGAGGGTGCAGGAGCAAGGGTGGATGCAGGAGTGGGGGTGGGGATAAGGTGTCTGGCCAGGAGGGAGGATGCAGGAACAAGGGAGGCTGTCGGAGCAAGCTGGGGATGTGGGGTCTTGGCAGTGGAAAGTGAGTGAGGGGGATTGGGGTGTGGGGGTCTGGGCATGAGGGGGGGGGGACACTTACCTGGCTTCACGTCCCCTTTCAGCAACTGCTGCGGCCACAATGTCCTGGGCTGCCCTGGAGGCCGAAGGCCCCACTGCTGCTGCCAGGGCTATGTAGGTCAGGGCCGGCCCCATAGACTCCTCTTCCACAGCCCACGTGGTCCAGGACCAGCCCTTGAGGCCCTGCTGGTTTGGGGTCAGCCCCTGAGGCCCCGTTGCCCACACAGTCCGGGGCCAGCTCCTGAGGCCCCACTGCCACGGCCCAGCCCCAGACGGCATGGCTGCGGCAGCGGTACCTCCAGTCCTGGCCAAGGTGCTGCTGAGGAGTCATCAGCCCCAGCGCTACCTCTACCCACTGCAGCCTAACCTGCTGCAGGGAGGCCTCTCCAGCAGCTGTGCAAGGGAGATTGGGGCGGAGCTGAGCTCCCTCCCACGTGATGCTGAAAACAGGCTTGCATGCCATAAGTGGTATGCATGCTGTAGGTTGCCAACCCCTGGAGTAGACTATAGTGACAAACAACAGGCTCAGCTGGTGTGGATCAGCCTACCTTCATTGCACACCGCTACATAAACTTCCCGTACCATGAAATCAGCGCTTGTTAACACAAAACAGAATAGATCCTTCCAGTTCTATACACACAAGTGTGTCTTTCTGTTCCATCTCAGGTCACCCCACAAGGAGATTCTGGGCCCTTTTGGACTCTACCCCACCTGGCGCAGGGATGGTACACCTGTCCCCCTGTAGAGGCAGGTTGCATGCTCTAAGGCCCAAGGACAGAGCTCAACCACACACATGACTTGCTATTCTGAGTCTTCGCCCAGGTAGCTAGGCAACCAGACTGAGTAGCAAAACACTGTTCTTCCAGGGCAATGTGGCTTAGTGGCCAGTCAATAACACCCTCCCCTCTCTGGGGCGTGTGTCAAAACAACCAGAGTCAGTGACATGGAGCACAGGTTTTCCACCTGGGGAGGCAGGGCTGGTGATGGGGGGACCCAGCCCCACTCTCTCCAGCAGATCCCAAACAGTGCTCCCTATAAGCCGAGTGCTTGGGAGCTGGCTGGGGCGCTCAGCTGCAGAAGGAGGCATGGTGTGAACACGGCTTCCTGTTGTCTCCCTTCCCATTACTCTCAGGGAGCAAGAGGAAAGCACACAGCACGCCTGCCTTCCTCTCCTTACTGGTTGGGAGAGGAGGGGTGGAGGAGTGACCCATGCTGTGCACTGTTCTCTCGCTCGTTGACAGTAACGAAGGGGAATAGCAAGAAGCATCCTGCTATGAATCTCAAATCTCGGGGAGGGGGCTTTGGCCCCCCTGCCCTCCCTAAATAGTGCCCTTGCTCCCCGCACTCTCCCCTCTATGCACATGCCTCAGCCCTCTGCCCCCCCTCACACTCCCAACCCTGACTCTTGCACCCTCCCACACACAGCCCACTGCTCTGAGCCCTCACACCCCAAACCCCTGCCCTGGCTGCTGCATCACCCAAAATCCCCAACCCCTGCCCTGAACCTCTACACACATTACAACCCTCTGCCCTGGGCCCTCTGGGGGCATACAAAAGGACAGTACCTATAAGAAATTCAACTTACTTTCACCTCTGCTCTTCCGAGCTGGTGCTGTCCCTCACTCCACCCATGTCATGTACAATACTGAGCACAGGGGAAGCTTTAGCCCCAAGAGGTGGTCCTATGGGCAACTGCAAGGCAATTAATAAGGATGCACAGTGATTATGGTGCCAGCATGAGCTGCAAAACTCTGCTTTGGTGTGTGCGAAGCACCTCACCTTTAAGGGTTAAAGTGGAAGGATGCTGTGCTCAGAACCTGTTCCCAAAGCAGCAAATAAAATAACTGCTCTTCCCAGGCAGCAGCAGCAGAACTGTTATAAATAAAATGGAACGTAAGCCATCTACATCTGCCTCCTCCTTCTGCAGATGGCACACAAAGCTACTCCTGGCCAAGGGCGCCTCTTACTCACCCTTCTGTGCGCAAGAGTGTACGGCACGCCAGTCTATGTGGGCACATAAACCACCTGGTGCTTGTTTTTCAGCTCCATTTTGTGTACATGTTTCTCAGCCCACCAGGCCTGCTGGCTCCTTGGAAGGGGAGGCTACTCTGCAAGGCCAGCAACCTGAGAGAACACTGCATCTTCATTCATGGGGGAGAGGGAGATGGAGACAGCAAGGAGGAAATGAGGCTCTTGTGCAGAGGCTAGCTCATTACCCACTCTGAAGTGTGGCTGGCTTCTCAGGGCCTTTGAGAGCAGATGGGGAGCCTGATAATGGAGGAGGAGGCGGCTTATCTTTGATCTCAGCTTTCTCCTGGTTAGCCCTCTCTGTGACCAGTTATGGGGGAGTACGAGCTGCTTCTGCAAAAGTCCCTTTCTCCTCATGCACACAGGGGTGGGAGCTGCCCATGTGAATAGAGACAGAAATCTGACAAGGTTGGGGAATTTTAAGGGACATTTTTCACAGTCCCTCCTCACTGAGGATGGGCTGACCTCTTGTCATGACCATGAGGGAGGGCCAGCAGCCTGGGGACTAAGGGAAGTTAACTGTACCTAGCCAGGTAGCAATCAGCCAATAGAAATGCAGATAGGAATTTCAAACTGGGACAAAGGAATTCTGAGGTTTTCCCTCCTTTGTCCCTGGACAGTTGACTCTCCAGATACTGAGGGGGACAGACAACATGTCCCTCTTCAAGAAAAGACTCTTCACCATCTGTAAGTAGGGCAAAGCCTAGATAAATCCGTTAGGTTGCATTGTTTTATGGTTTGGGAATGGGAATCTGATGTCTGTGCATTTAGAAATGGGTTTTCCTCTCTTTTGTAACTAAGTTTTGGCCCATGGGAGTCCCCCATGAGTATATTAATTGGTGACTTTTCCATCTAGTCATTATGCTTGAAACAGGAGTATTGTTTTGATAATAAAAGTTCTTTCTTTTTTATTAACCTGGTATTGGTTCAGTTCTGTGTCCTGGAAAATCTGTCTGTGGATATCTGTATGCCTCTGACTAGAGAGCAGCAACCACAGACTGCAGTTTATATTTTCTCTCTCTCTTTCAAGCTCTTTGGAGAAAAGAGCTTGGGTTACCCTGGGGTTGGTTTCAAGTGTCCACCCCAGTTTGTGGGTTCAAAAGCACTTGATGGTGGCAGCGGATTTTATCCCCAAAATCTGGATTTTTAAGATTTTGGGGGGAAGTTTTGTACCAAAGCCTGGAGAGATCAGGTTTTGGGGTTACTTTTGCAGGCTCCCACTTCTGCATTCATCATGCCAGAGTGGGGAATCAGCCTTGACAGCTCTAGAGGAAAATGATCAGCAATGTCGCTTTCTCAACAGCCACCCCCAGCCTGGTTTGCTCAATGGCCTAGAGAACTTTGCTGGGAGTCAGAGGTGGCACCAGAATTTTCCTGAGGAAGAGGCCCAGGAAGAGGGCTCCTCCCCTGCAGGATCTCTGTCCCAAGATACCCCGTGGGCGTGACTCGGCTTGGCACATGGCTGGCTGAAGGCAGACCCAGCCACAGGCAGGTTTGTGGGGCTGTAGCCAGGGAAGGAAAGAGCTGGGATTTGCTGAGCCTGGGCCTCAGTGCCAGGGAGGTGCTGTGCAGTACTACACCCCACACCTAGGGT
Organism: Rafetus swinhoei; assembly: GCA_019425775.1. Lineage (NCBI taxonomy): Eukaryota > Metazoa > Chordata > Testudines > Trionychidae > Rafetus > Rafetus swinhoei. The sequence continues at coordinate 9,760,438 of CM033438.1, forward strand.
TGCCAGATGGCTTCAACAAAAATGCCGGACACACTTGACATTACATCACAATCTACATTACATCTTAGTTAGAAAATACCGGACATTTCTATTTTCTCATTTATATTTTTTCAATTTGTTTCCCCAGACAGAAAGCTCAAATACTGACTGTCCAGTTCAAAACCGGACACCTGGCACCCCTACCCACGCCCCATGGAAACCCCAGGATTCAAACCATGCCCCACCCCTTGCTGCTGCCACACCCAGAGGCTTGTGGAAGTGCCAAGGCCTCCCCGCCCAGCCCTTGGGGGAGGGTGGCCTCTGTACAGGTGGTAGATGCCCAGCTGCTGGGCTGCCCTGCACTGCTGTCTCGGGCATGTCCGGGAGGGGAAGCAGCAGCTTCAGGGTCTCTGCTCAGAGCCACACAGGCTGGGTGGGCCATGCCCCCACCCCCTCCCTTCCCACTGTGCTCTGCTAAGAGCATTTGCCAGCATTTTCAAATATAGATGCCTAATGTTTGGGCAGGGAGGAGACAAAAACCTATGTACTGCCAAGGAGACTTTGACTTCTAGTGCCTATCGGTGAGATTTCAAAAACATGTGTGTGCATAACTCCCATGGGAGGTAGGTGCCTAAATACCTTTAAATAGTCTGGCCCAAGGTCACTTGGGCTCCTAAGTCACTGAGGCGCTTTGGAAACTGGGACCCCTAAATAACAGCAGCTGGTCTTTGCGAGACACTGACTGTTGAGTACCCTCTGCTCCTACTGACATCAGCGGGGAGCTGCCAGTTGCTCCGTCCCCTTGGAATTCAGCCCCTTGTTCTTTAGGGGCGGAGCTTTAGCCATCTGAATTTGAAAATGTTGCTTACTATCTCCAGCAGCGACCCATCTTATTTAAGGTGTTTCATGCCAGACAACCTACTCTAGGGTCTAAGCACAGCTCAATGTCTCCAGAGAGCAGTTACAATGACAACAACAATGCCCATGTCCAATGGGAAATGACCGTGAGCCCCCAGGTGTGTCTCTTGGGATACGCAGCTCTGCTGTGTGCTCACAAGATTCCCCTCCTCCTCTCTCCCGCACCATAAGAGGTACTTTTCGGAATCCACCATATTATAGATTCAGAAGAGACACACGGATCAGCCCTTTCAGCCTAGAGAAAATTGGGAAGAACTGGAAAACTCAGACTTCAGAATCTCCCTGATTTTTTTTGCCCCAGCAGGAGCGCCAAGGTAAATCACCATGGTCAAATCCCTCCTAATACATAATAGCCCAAATAATTTCTCCTGACCTTTCATGATAAGAAGCATATGCACGGCTTTAAGCCTTCCTTCCAGCTGCCTATTTGGTGCAGCAACTCCTAGGGCTCCCACAAACCCTGAGAAAATCATCACTTCTCAATACACCTTACATCTGGGGAGCAGCAGTACCAGATTTATGTACAAACTAAATCAGCTACAATTTAGGGTCTCAGATTATGATGAGCCTCTAAATTTAAAAAAATGCTAGTTTTTAGTTGCATCCTTGCCTATGTACTTTATATATTCAAATAGAAAACATTATTATTTCTATTTCCATTGTCCTTTCTGTTAGAATAATACCCATTTTTTGGTTGTGTTATGGGGACACTTAAACTTGACATGGCTAAGGACCTCAGCATGTTTTAATCCAGCCCTGGGGAGCAGATAGTTCCTTAAGGGGTAGTAGAATTCCCAGCACATCTGTTTACAGCCAGAATATCCCAAATATAGTCCCTCCAGAGTCCTAAGCGCTGCTCTGCTCTCAAGATGAAGGTACCCCACATCAGACTTTAGCAGCCCCTGCCCTCTGGGGTCCTCCCCAGGGCCTGAGGCAAGGCCTGAGGATACCAGGGCTGCAGAGACAGCCAGCCAGCATAGAAAAAGGCCACACCTCCTTGCCAGTGGTGAGTGGCCATTTTAGGCTGCAGTTTGCCCCTGAGGCAGGGGCTAGATGATGACTGGCAGTGGGTCACTGAGTCAAGGTGGATGTAGGGAAATTGGGGTTCTCTGGGTGGGGAGGACCCCAGAGGGCAGGGGCACTGACCTAGGACAGGACTAGTAGGAAAGGGCACCATGGGCAGAAAGGGGCACAGAGCTGAACCAACAGATAGACCTGCAACAGAGGTGGGGACACAGACCAGCAGAGGGTTCTCTGCTGTGGGAGAGCTGATTCCCTCAGTGACCAGTGGGAGGTGCCGCAGCACTGAGTGCTCACCCTGTGACACCTTCCAAAGGCTTTTTAGACCACAAAGTGGGGCAGCTGCTTCACAGGGCTGGGCAGATGGTATGCCAGGCGCTTGTGTAACCACCACCAAGGTGGATTTGAACCTGGGACCTCGGGAGCTGACTATAGGAGCCTCTACCTTCTGAGCTAAAAGCCAGCTGGCTCCCAGCCCATGCTGTAGAGGTCTCTTGATCTTAACTGTTGCAGTGGTCTAGGTGCCACTTGCAGTACTCAGTAACCACACTAGGTGTGTGGGTTACACTTGTCCTTGGAAATGTTGGGCATAGACTTGGGGACAGACCCTGCACTGCGCCTCTCAAGGTGCACTCACTTTTCCCGCTGGCCTGTCCCACAGAAAACAGACAGGTCCTAACAATAACATAGATCTTCAAATTCTTCTTTCCTTTCATCTGATGAAACAGCAAATTGGAGACTTCTGCATAGAAGTCAAAATCCTTCTCAAGTTATTCCCAGTTGATAGTATATGCCTGCTTCTCGCCTCAATGCAGCATGGCACTGAAATATTTCCATAATGCCTTGTACTTCAGTAACAACTTGGAGCCTCAGCCAGGGACTCCATTGTCCTGGGCACTCAGCAAATGCTTCCCCCAAAGATCTTACAATTTAGCTAAATAAACAAGTAATTTGTAAGACTCTCTCAGGCCCTCGAGTCTGCTGCCTGTGCTGTATAAATATATACAGTCCCAGGAGGGACGAGCTCTGATTAACATAATAATTATCAATAGCAATAGCAGAGTTCTGTGGTGCCAGAGTGAATGAATGTTCCATGATGAGTGCTGAATGATGAGTAAATGAATGGGGGGAAATCGCGTCCCAATTGCTGTGTGCCTCCACAGCCGTTTAGCTAGATGGGGCTGTTTCATTCCACGGGCAAATGTTTGATTCAGTTCCTCTCTGTATTGGCTTTGTACTAACTCTGGGTTTGCTTGAGCTTTGCACTTGTGGTCTCTCTAGCTACCTTCAAGGGCTTCATCACTGTAATATTTATGATCTCCCTAAAATCTCTGCAGCTCACTTGAACTTGGAGAGGCACTGTGGCTAGTGGATAGAGAGCACTGGCTACAACATGACGAGACCTGGGTTTTATTCCTTGTTCTGCTAGGGGGTGGCCTTTGGCAAGCCATGTCACTGGGCATCATCCGTAAGATGGAGATGATAAAGATGCTTCCTTCCTTTGTAAAGCACTTTTATTTCTCCTGACGGAAGGAGTCAGGCACCGTTACTGAACAATGCAATGATAACGCCAGCACAGGTGATTCTGATGCCATCACACACTAGTTTTCACGGGTTCTTTTCCTACTGTATATTCTTTGGAGGTGATCAAAAACTTGAATTTGAACATTTTGGGCAAAATGTTCATTGAAACTTGTGCAAATTGTCTGTAAGCATAAGCTTCCCACAGCTTGCACAAGATTTAAACCCCTGCGCCCATGGCATGCAAATGTGGGTTCCCCCACATTTCGTCTGGGAACCCCCCCCCCCAGTAAGTTATTAACATTTACTGCATTACTTATAACTAACTACAACAACTAGAACAAGTGCTAACTATCGAGCAAAAATACCACTATGCTAGTACCTGTGAAGCAAGAAGGTCCAACAATGGCAGGAAGAAGGAACTGAGTTGGCAGCGGGTGGGCAGTGGCATATATACAACACCGTACTGGCGCCACTCCATGGGGCACCACAGCTGACCTGATGGGCACAGCTAGGGAAAACTTTCCAACGACCATGCAAGCAGCACACACACACACACACCTATCAGAGTGGATATGAGCAAGCACTCACAGAAGAACAATTTTGTTGAGTTTGGAGTTTTGACCATAATTTCAGAGTTATGACCAAATTCCATTCCCAAGTATTCATAACTCTGAGGTTCTACCCTGTCTTCCTCCAAGGGGAATTGTGAAGCATCATTAAATAATAATAAGTAACACTTCTGCAGCACTTTTTATCCATAGATCGTAAATCAACTTTACAAAGAAGTTAAGTGTCGTCATTCCCGTTATATAGGTAGGGAAATGGAGACATGGGGTAGTGAAGTAACTTGCCCAGTGTTGTCCCTCAGGTCCATATCAAAGCTGGGGATAGAACTTGGCCTCTTGAGGTATGTCTAGACTATATGCCTCTGCCGACAGAGGCATGTAAAATAGGCTACCCGACATAGTCAATGAAGCAGGGATTTAAGTATCCCCGGCTTCATTAAAATAAAAATGGCCGCCGCATTGTGCCGGCTCAGTTGATCATCGGCACAGCGCGCGAGTCAAGACGCGGATCGGTAGACAGGGGAAGCCTTTGACCGCTCCTTATGCCTCGTGGGAACGAGGTTTACAGGAAGCGATCGACAAAACTTCCTTGTCAACCGATCTGGCGTCTTGACTCGCACTGTGTCGACGATCAGCTGAGCGACAGCGCAGTGGCCATTTTTATTTTAATGAAGCGGGGATATTAAATCTCCGCTTTATTGACTATGTCAGGTAGACTATTTTACATGCCTCTGTCCGCAGAGGCATGTAGTCTAGACATACCCTTGAGTTGCAGGCCAAAGTTCTATTCACTAGATCATGCTGCCCTCTCATTGTGTGCTTGTATAGGGCTTTGACATCATGAAATAGATGCCCTGTGAAGGGCATTTTAACGCTGTTTGGAGAATTCTCACCTGCTGTGCACATGCAGGGATTGTATTTGGAAGCTTGCAGAGCTGAGCTAATATGATAAGCTGATAGCTTTACGCCCGTTCATGGCATTTCAAAGTGAGCTGTTAAGTCATATGATATGAGCATCCTTGGGCAGGAATCCAGGCTAAACCAACTGTCTGACTGCACTAGGGTACCTCCTGTTAATAAATAGCAATCACTTGTGGGAAAGGGTCTTCTTATTAGCTCTGGAGACAGAGAGCGACTGCCATCGTCAGAAACGACGAGAGAGACCAAGGAAGGAGAAAACCAGACATGGACAGATCTTTGAAGCACGCCGGGATCCTTGCATGTGTCTGAGGAGAAGGCGAGGACCCTGTTCCCATGGGCACTAATGAAACTAATAAACATGACTACAGTTCCAGATTGTAGCAAAAGCTCAGCTCTCTCTCCAAGTGACTAACTCATAACACACCCGCAATCCATGAAGGGAATTTTGCTAAGGCAGTGGTCACCAACCAATAGCTCGGGATCTACTGGTAGATCTTGAAGCCCCTGACAGTTGATCCTGACTGGTTTGGCCAAGAGGCTATCAAGGGCCTGCACTTCAACTGCCCCTCCCTCCATTGCTGCGCATCTCCAGCCGTTTTGCCTTAGAGTTCTCCCCCTTCCCCTAGGAGCATCCCTCTTGCTGTGCAGAGCAGGGAAGGGAGAGGAGGGGGCACTGATGTCAGGGTGCCCCCTCTCCCACCCTGTATTCTGTCTCCACAGAAGAGGGGGGCACAACAGGGCTTGGGATGGAGGGAGTTTGCTGGCTGCTTTAGAGAGTGGTGCAGGGCCCCGGCAGGGGTAAGACTGCCTTAGCCAGGAGCCACCTGAGGTAAGCAGTGCCCAGATGGAGCCAGCTCCAAACCCCTGCCCCAGTCATGAACCCTTCCTGCACCCCAAGCCTCTTCCCTAGCCCTGAGCCCCCTGGACCCAAACTCCCTTACCGAGTCTGTACCCTGAACCTCCACCTGCACCCCAACTCCCTGTCCCAGGCTCAGCTCAGAGCCCCTCTCACATTCTAAATCCCTTAGCCCAAGTCCAGAGCCTGTGCCACAACCCTCTGCCCCTGCCTGGTGAAATGGAGCGAGGATGGGGGACAGGAGGGAGGGAGTACAGAGTGAGAAGGGGCACAAAGGAGATGGGGCGAGGGTATTTGGGTTGAAGTAGATCCAGGGCCGGCCTGAGCCATTCGTGTGCCCTGGGCCCTGAGAGTGCGGCACCGCCCCCAGGCGCCTGGTGCATGCGCGCCCCCAGCTGGCCCGGCAGCCCCACGCGGCGCCCCCTACAATGGGCGCCCCGGGCAGTAGCCCTGTCGGCCCGTAGCTTGGGCCAGCTCTGGGTAGATCCTGGATTGCACTTAAATTCAAAAAGTGATCTTGTGCTTAAAAAGGTTGGAAACCACTGGGCTAAGGGAAGGGAGCTAAGGGGCCTGTGCCATCACCAATGGGACTAGAAGGAGAAAGGGGCATCTCCAGCCCCTCTCACTTTCCCTCCAGGGAGCATTTCCCAGGTCTGCAATCGCCGCTGCCTCCGCCCAGGTGTGTTACAGCAGCTCTTGACTATAAGCAAATCCTGCCCAGCAGTGACTCATGCCTGGGGAAGAAACAGTTGACTCACCCTGCCAGACATGCCCGGCCAGCCCTCATTTGCTGCTACATGCCAGTATCTGTGTTTGAGGAGGATGCAATGGGGCAGAACTGTCCGTGTCAAGTGATGGTGGGGCTCCTAGGAGTTAACAGGCCAAAGCTAGATAATGTGCAGGAGAGGGGGTTTTCCAGCTATTTGCCAGCAGTTTGGAGTCTGGTGATCAGGCCCCTTAGGTGGGCTGTCCTATCACACAAACTCACTGCTGTGTGCCCACTAGCTTTGCAACAAAGAGCCAGGCAAAAAGCTGTCCACTGTGATACTCTCCTCGCTGCCAACACGCTGGGGGGGATGGAGAAAGATCACAAGGCCAACCACACACATCTGTAGCACACAGAGGGGTGTTTTATTTCCATCCCTTCCTCAGCTCGGGATGAATAGGGACCCTGGCAGAAGAACAGAGGCCCAGTACTCGATTTTGATCAGAATGCTACTGTGGTGAAAAACAATCATTCTGCAATGTGTATTGTTCTCGTCACTCTGTGCCCAGGAACGTCTGGCTGCACAGGTAGCGTGGACGTGTCTGGGCCCTTCCCCTGGAACCCCACAGCAAATAGTGGCTCAGATTGAAATATGGCAGCACTGCAGAACCAATCAGCAAAGGGATTGGTGAATGCCATGGCACTGATTCCATCCCAGAGCACCACTTGCTCACACCAGGGCTGAAACCCAGATGCTAATAACTGCATCCACTAAGTGCCTCCTGGGTACATTGCTTGCTCGTGGCAGGGATGGGCTTTTTACGCTTTCTAATCTAAAGATCGGAATTAAAGTGTGTCCAACTTTGAACTGCATTTAGAAATATTAAAAAGCTGGCCTGGGTGCCCATAACAGACATCTGTGCCCGTTAGGGAAGCAGCTTATTCCAGACGTGGATTTGAGCCTTGCAAGGCTGGAGGCTCCTGTTCCTTGGACTGTCACTCAGCTTCCCAATGGGATGTTGTCATGGTTACAGGGCTAGTAACATCTCTGTCCCCTTACTGCTTTCCTTGAGAGCGCTCACAGCAGATTGTGAGCCTCTTCCCCCTTACTTCTCTGGTGGGAAATCTCAGACCACAGCCCATCATGCTACACCATGTACCCACTGCCATCCTGCAGCCCCAATGGGATTCGGGGCATTTGCCTTTCCTGCTCTTGGGAGCCTCTGGTCAGTAAGACTGACTGTCTGCTTTCTTGAGAAACTACGTTCATTAAAGCACTTGGAACAAAATATCAGAGAAAGTGGTTTTAGGCTGTAGGAAAGCCGCGTACACACATATTTAGCCCCCACTAATCTTTCACTTCACTACAAGCTGTTAGGCCACGTTTACACAGCTTCCCTCTTCCGCAAAAGCCTATGCAAATGAAGTGCAGATTAGCATTTTGCTGCACTTCATTTGCAGAATTAGGAGCCATTTTTGCGCAAGAGAATTTTGCGCAAAAAGGCGCCTTCTACACAGTGCCTTTTTATGCAAAAACCCTCTCTTGCGCAAGAGCCGTTCTTCCTGAAAAAATGAGGAAGAACGGCTCTTGCGCAAGAGGGGGTTTTTGCACAAAAAGGCACTGTGTAGACAGTGCCTTTTTGTGCAAAATCCTCTTGCACAAAATGGCTCCTAATTATGCAAATGAAGTGCGGCAATATGCTAATCTGCACTTCATTTGCATAGGCTTTTGCGGAAGAGGGAAGCTGTGTAGACGTAGCCTTAAATTGGCTTTCTTCTAAAGTGAAAGCAACAGCACAGATCCCATGAGCTCTCACTGCCTGTGTGCAGCAGTGTCTCTCAAAATGGCTTCTCCCCAGCCTGGTCCACCCGGTTCAAACAAGTTTCAGAACCATTAAGGCTGCTTGCTGTGGCATTGGCTCCTAATGACCCATCAGTCTCAGGGAACTATAATCACTGGTCTTGTGTCTGTATCTCAGCTGTGTGGGGAGAAGGTGTTGAGAGGTTCTGCCTCCTTAACAGACCCCTCAGACAGCTCAACAATCCTGAACAAGCTCCCCTCTCTTTGTTACCGGTATCTTGGCGATGCCCAGATTATGGGTGGCAGCATAGCATGTCATCCGTTCATATTCTGGACATAAGTGTGTCCTTGCTTCTGCTTTCAAATCCCAAAAGAAGGGGGCGTTTGGTACAGAATCCACAAGTCACCTTGAGTGGCAAAGTTTTGCCATTAAAACTGAGATCCAAACTTGGACACCACTTAGCCTTGCCATCCTCGTGTGTTGAGGCTTCACCCTGGTCCCTGGCACAACAGGCTCATTAATGCAGATGGCTGCAATTGTCTCTATGCTACATAAGCCGGGAGGCTAATGCAACCAGCAGCTGCATTGGCCCCACTGAGCAATAAACTCAGTCAGTGAGTGAGGGCTGACACAAAGAAGCCTCAAGTTGGGGAGAGCAGGTCTGTGCCAGGCCCAGCTAATCCCTCCTTACTGGCTGCCACTCACAGAGCAACTGGAATGGAGTTTGGGTTGGTAAGTAGTATGAGGGTAATTTAGTGGATAAGAAGTACAGCTGTATATAGAGCATGTTGCATTCTGAGATATTAAATCCAATTGCAGAAGAGTGTTTAGAGGTGGCAAAGGCCACCTCTCACTTCATCAGTTTCCTAAATCCTATGCTCTAAGAAAGCTCTTTTCATCAATAGATCACAAGCTTTTCACAAAGAAAGTCCATATAATGTTATGACTTTTATAGATGGGAAAATGAGGCACCGAGAAACAGATGTGACTTGCCCCAGGTCACCTAGCACACCAGTGGCAGAGTCAAGAATGGAACCCAGGTCTCTTATGTGCTATGCTCTAGTCCACACTGCCTCTCGTTGGTATTAAAGGCCTGTTCAAGCGTCCACACTGCCAAAGTGCATCAAAAAAGCGATCTGCTATTTTGAAAGATAGTGTCCACACTGAATGGATGCTATCTCGCATTTAAGCTTTGATTACTATGGAAGGAGTGGGCACCAGGTCACCTGTGCTTTTTCCTCTTTCCTCTTCTTTCGAAAGAACTCCCTCTTCCCTGTCCACACACGCCTTTTTCCGAAAGAGCTCTTTTGGAAAAAGGCTTCTTCCTCACTGAAAGAGGTTTACCAATGTCGGGAAAACCCCTCTGTTCTTTCAATTTTCTTTCAAAAGAACACGATTGCAGTGTGGATGTAAGTGAATTTTTCGGAAAAACAGCTGTTTTTCCGACAAAACTCTGTAGTGTAGACATAGCCTAAATGAAGACATTCCATTGACTTCAGTAGGCACTGAGAAAAACCAAAGCTGAGATTTCCCCTCTTACCTTGGTGCAGGGGTGTCTGGCGTGGTTTGTAAAATTGCTGAGCACTTGAACTGAGAGTGGTGAGCACTTATCCCCATGAAAATCAACCCCTTAGAACAGGAACAACAAACAGCAATCCTGCTTTAAGGTCTGATCGAAAGCCTAGATAAGGCAATGGGAGCCTTTTCACTGACTGCCGGGCTTAGAAGAGTGGGAAAAGGCATTGGAGCCCCATGCATTTGCACTGTGGGAAAATCCCTTGGGAGTCAATAGGTCAGATTCCCCAGATGCTGCCAATGGCTGTAGCTGACTATACACATCAAAACAAGTCAGTGACCATATTGTTCAGTTTGTTTGTACTTTGTGCACATAGGGACCCCAAATACACAAATCAAACCTATAGCTTCAGTCACATCATCTGTCCACTGTACAACCACACACACACACTAACTATCCTTAACTAATGACAGTCGTCATCACTAACAATATATAGTAATTAGAGGGGAACATACAAATTGCCAGGCTGGATCAGAGCCAAAGTCCATCAAGACCTATGTGCTGTCTCAGGCAGCCTCCAGATCCAGATCCCTCAGAGGAAGGGGCAAGAAACATTCATAGTAGGCAGACACGTATAGGACAATCTGCCCTCCTTAACAGGTCCCACCCTGCTCTCACACAGTTAGAAGTTGGCATTTAAATCTGAAACACAAGCTTTAATATCCCAAACATTTCTATTGTCATCAGTTTTGATAACTCTAAACATATGTTTGTCTCAAAATCCTGTGCAGGCAGCAGCTAATAATTAGCACTCCATAATTAACCTCTTGGTGCACCAAAAACTAATCCTAGAGTAACCTACGCTCCAAACCCAAAGCTTCTGCACGGAAATTGCCAAAGGGGAAAGAACCAAATAGAACATGGGTGTTCCAGCAAAAGGTGGGTTTTTTTAGTTGCATTTTAGGAATATGCTGGTTGATAACCTCCCCCACTTACAAGAGATGCTCCTTGTCACAGCTGACCTGAGTTGGATTTAATTGAAAGTCTGTGTTGGCAGTGGGAGTGAGATATCTGAAAGGGCACCTTGATGGCAGAGTGTAGTACAAAGAGCAGCTAGAAATGACACCGAGGAGCTGAGACCTTATATTCTGGAATAGGAGGCAACATGCTCCAGTGAGAGAACAGCACCCTCTACAGGCCAATCCTGGCAAAACAGCCCATTTTCACAAGTGATTTTGGAGACCTCATTGTACCCAACTCACCACAAGACGGTCTGTTGTGTGCCCAAAACTCCAATAGGAACAGCAAGTCCTAGATGTGCCTGTTAGATTTGATTCAGTTAAAACAGTATTTCTCAGAGGTCCTGCTTTGGGGGAAGCGGCTTGCAAGCCTGTAAGGTTGCTAGATAGTTTCACACAAAATACCAAACATGGTGGGAAAAAAAATTGGTTGAGCAAAAAAAAAAAAAGGGGGGGGAGGCACGGGTATTTTCTGTTTCTTTTACCGGACAGAGGCCACAAATACCGGACTGTCCAGGCAAAAACCGGACACCTGGCAACACTACAGGCCCGCGCCACTGTTTATCTAAAGGGTCCATAGCCACAGAGCCTCACAGCTCCCATTGGCTCCAGCTCACCATTCCCAGCCAAGGGGGAGACCAGAGCCAGTAGGACCCGTGAGGTTCCATGGCTATGAACCCTTAGGTGAACAAAGCAGCATGGGCCTACTAATGGCGTTCCCAAAGCTGGCCTGTGGACCACTCTGAGAAACACTGAGTTAAAGTAAGCCCTCAGCCACTGTTCAGTCAGCTTTCTAAAACACTGTGCTCCCTTTGGTTTAAAATGCACAAAGCTACTACCATGCAAACCAACTCCTCATACAACCCTCCACTGGCGCTGGAACAAGGGGTGCTGCTGCACCTCTAGCTGGAAGCCATCTCCATCCTATGCAGGGTTTACAGTCTGGTTCAGGAGCTCCCAGCGCCCCTGCTAGACACATTATCCCAGCATCCCTGCAAAGCCCATGCTCAACGGGCACTGCCAGGGCTGTTGGGCCAAAAAGCTAGCCTCCAAGATATGCTTGAGACTATAAGTTCAGGGCCCTTGTCCAGTCTGCATTCTCAAAATACAAACTCCTCCAAAGAAACTTCTTTCTTAGCGCCCCACCCCCCGGTGGAACCTCCTCTCTGAAGCAGTCTTGGTTCATTCGGAACTAAATGCAAACCCCCTCTCTCCGTACCCTGTCTCCACTCCCATCAGCAATGATAACCTTAATAGCTATCAACATCTTACCCATTGCTACCCTGCAGCCGACTGCAGACCGTACAGTGACCTACCGAACCACTCAGCTACAACGGGAATTACAACAGCATAGACACAGAAGTAGACAGGGCACTTGGTACATATCAGGGTTGAACCCTTGCCTTCTGCCTCCTTTTACTGCCTTCTGGAGCGGGTGCAATAATACCGACCTAGTGCCACAAGGGGTAGGAATAATAAGACTTAACTGGGATTTCAGAGCACTGGACAGAAAGTGCTATCTGCAGCCGCAGGCCCACCCACTAGGGGACAATTGCCCCAAGCCCTGGGAATTCAAAGGGGCCCTGGGGCTCCTGGCCACCGCTCTGCTACTGCTACTGCTGTAGTGGAGGTGGCTGGAGTCCCATGCCCTTTAAATTGCTGCCGGAGCGCCGCATTGCATGCTCTGTGCGGCTTTGAGGATTGGGGAGCATGCCACACGCAGCAAGGAGGGCTGGCTGGTCCTGGCCCTGCCCCTTCCTTTGAAGACCCCGCCTTTCCTGGGAATGTGGAGCCTGGCTCCCCCCACCTTGCCCAGAGGCCCATTCAGGTTGTCAGGGGCGGATGAGAGTTTTGCGGGGCCCAGGGCAGCACAATTTCACGGGGCCCCCCTTTGGAGAAAAAATAGAAAAAAGGCATCCCTCCTGTGCCCGCTCCTCTTGTAGCCCCACTCTGATCATGTGAGCTACCCCTCCTCACACCCTCTGCCCCCATTCCCCTCGTGCCCCTGTGCCCTCACACATGCCTTGCTCCATCCGCACCTTCCTCATGCCCACCCCTCCTTTCAAGCCTTCTCCCAGCACCTCCCCCTTCCCCCTTTAGCCTCCAATGCCCTTACCCTCTCCTCCCTCCCACTGACACCTCCCCTCCTGCCCTTTTCCTCATTGTCTCCACTTGGCCCCCTGGCATTTGTCTCTCCTCCACACTGTCCCTTCGTGCCTTCCCCTTTCTTCTTCTGACCTGCCCCTCCCCTCAGCACAAGCCCCTTCCTCTGCCATCCACTTTCTGCCTTCCAGTTTGCAGGGCGGCCGCATCCCCGGCCCAGGCTCCAGACCACATGCCGAACCGAGCGGTACAATGCTGGGCCACGTGGTTTTAAAGTCCCGGGCCGTGACATCATGCCACGCCCGGGTGTCTCCCCTCTCAGCTGTTGAGCGGCGTTTCAGCCCCACATGGCCCGTACTGGCCGGCGCCAGGGAATTTAAAGTGCAGGGCTGCGGCGCCCCATCACAATCCCCCTCCTCCTCCATCAGCCGCCAGCCAGCCCTTTGGCGGACGGCCCACCGGGAAATTCCTGGTATCCCGCCTGGCCAGTCCACCCCTGGCAGTGGCGCGGGGTGTATTGAAGCGCGGGGCCCGGGGCAGCTGCCCCGCTCGCCCTGCCCTATATCCGCCGCTGCAGGTTGTTATCAGCCCTGGCTACTGGCACATATAACATTGAGCACCGGATTAGGTGGCAAGTGCCCATGAGTGCTCATCCTTGCTCTGCTACTGATGTAGTGTGTGGTCTTGGGAAAGTCGCCTTCACTTCACATTCACTCCCAGATCACCCCAGTTTGTAAATGAGGTAATATTTCTCCATCTTAGAAGAGTGTTTTGAAGATGAGTCAGTGAATGCCTGTGCACAGTGTTTTGAATTTGGAAAGCATAATATTAACCCATTAATTCCAATAGAGGAAAACATGTTCATTAGCTGCTTCAATCAGTCAACAGAAAATAACCCTCTTACTCTTTAAGTTTCTAAAAATAGCCAAAGAATATTGCATTCCTGGCCACCACACCATGCTTTTAGTTGCTTGGCTTTATCTGGCTATTCCAGCTCCTTTCTATTTTGACACTCTTCTAGCTAATCCCATAATGCTCCAGCCTTGTCATCTTTTGAAAGGGGGTTTAATCATTTATGGTGCAGTGTTATCCTACGCTCTCCTTTCACAATAAGGTGGAAAGGAGAAACAAACTCACTCCAGCACATCCCGTACATTTAAAGGGTAACACAGGGAATCATTGTTGTACTATGTACAGCCCCAGCCCTGCAACAAGCTCCCTGCAGAGAAACCCTTGTACCCACACGGAGGCCTATTGAAGAAAAGGACTTCAGGCAGGCACAGGGGGCCATATACACACACAGAGCTCTTTGAAAAATCAGGATTTATCTTTGCAGCATGCCCAATTGTTTCCACCTGCCATCTCTTTCTTTAATGCAGTGCATTAGGAAAAATCATCTCCTGCTTTATTATATTTACTTGTGTGCCACCTAGAGGCCTCAGCTGTGCTAGGGGTTGTACATTCCCTGTGGATTTTAAATAAGCATGTTAAACATGCACTTATCTGCCAGACTGGAGTGAGCCTGGGTCTGTTCTGGTTGACTGAGCCCATAATGCTGGCAGCCGCCTGCATTCAGAAATCTCATGTTCAGAGACAGCAACTCTACTCTCTTCAAGGAAGGGCTCCAGTACTCGAATTGGAGATGGTCTCATTGCAGCCCTGCATCGTGGATGTTGCAAGAAGGGCTTTTGGAACAGGTGAGAAGCACTCAAATGTCTTAGACAAACCTAAATCCCTTTTCCTTTCACAGCATCATCATGATACTTTTCATGATACTTTTTGATGACCTTCTGAGGTCTCTTCCAGCTCTATGGTTCTATGATTCTATGATCACATTTGCTGCTTGCCCCAGCTTGTAGTGCTGAACCAAAGGCTTTGCACCCTTTGGAATCCAATTGTCCTGAAGTGAAGATGGGAAAAGCATGAAAGTTTGGAGCAGAACAGACTTCTTTAGAGCACTGTTGTGAGGTTTGGGTTTAGCCCATGGAAGCAGCTTTGCAAAACTACCATAGCTCTTCATCATAATCGACTTCCCCCTGCTCACTGAGAACAGTGGTGGTGGTGGTCTTTCAGCAGCCCTAGTGGCTTATCTACATTCCACGTAAGATATTAATGAATTTGCTGCAGGTGCCAATTAGGGACTTAGGGCTTGCTCCAAAGTCAGAGAGAGTAAGGCCATTACCTTCAATGGGTGTTGGACTGGGCCTGCAGTCCTTTAGGTCAGGTAATAGAGACTTGGAAAAGAATGGATTGGAGAGAAGGCACAAGCTAGAAGCTTAAAAGTCACCTGCAAATAAAACTTAACATAGAGGGAACCACTGAAATAGTAGATAATGCTCCAGCTGACCACGCTTCAGCTCAGGAAGCACAGAAGTACTGTCAAAAGAGCTTTTTAAAGGAAAATAGTGTTCCACCCAAGTCACAAGGCTGGTTTTGGTTCACTTTAAGCCTCCCCTGAGCACATCACCCTGGGCTGTCACAAACCTGGCCAGATGCAGGACTGGATCACTTCAGAGGGATTCAAGTAAAATAGTCTTTTCTTTGCGTCCATGTGTTCATTATGCAAACTTCCCTTTTGCCCTTGTCCTGTAACTGGGGAATTAAAAAGAGGGAACTAAAACCACTCACCAGATGGATCTGCCTATTTGTAAATGTAACTCTTCTGCCAGGTAGCAGCAGGAGCAGCCAGGGCTGGGTTCAATATCTGGGGTTTGTCTCCATCCATCCATCACAGAACTTGCTCAGCCTGGGAATTCACACCACACTGCTGGGCACCCCTGGGAGGCAATGGTTCCCCACTTGTAAGCACAGAGTCTGAGAGTGGAAAAGAAACTTTTAATAAAAAGGGAGAGAAGAAACGTGGCGTTCATTTGGAAAAGCACCACAAACGAAGTTCATAACCAAAACTATGAGTTAACGTCCCAGCTCAGCTAGGTTGGCAGTGTCCTTTGCCTCTCAGGCTCACAAGTCCAGCAATGTGAATGTCCCCTTCACGTGCCCAACCCTTCTCTGCACCCGGCTGACAGTTGCTGCCTTTGGTCAGGGCAGACCAGAGTTCAGAGGTACATCTGCAGAATTCACCTTCCGTCGTGATGTGGGGCAGTAGGAGGCATCTCACCAGTTCCGCTGGTCGCTCGCCATCCACCTGCTCGCTGCTCTCTGGCGCTGCTGTGCTGGCCATTCATTGCCCCTTGCTGCCGCTGTTTTGCTGGCTGCTCCTCATGCTTGTCCATCAGTTCCCCTTCACCACCGCTGACCACTTCTCACGCCTCTCCAGTGCCACCCTGCTGGCTGCTCATCACATCTTCCACTGGCTTGTGGCGGATTTGGTTCTGGGCCAACCCTAGTGATTTAAGCTCTCAGGATACGTCTACACTGCACGCTTCTTTGAGCATATGCTAGTCCAGAAGATATCTTCTGGAAAAGCTTATTTTAAGATAACACGTCTACACACAAAAAGCACAGCAAAATAGTAATTTTCTATTTTGAAATAGAGTGTCCACACTGATTGGATGCTATCTCACATTTAAGGCCACCCGGAACCAGTTCAGGCAGGGCATTAGGTCAGCAATGACTTCCTTAAGCTGCTGCCTGAGGCTATCAGAGATGCTAAAGGGACTCCCCCACACACAGCCGTTTCCCAGGTTCTCCTACTTGCCTACCTCTCTGAGGGACAGCAAAACATTTCCATTGCGTGCTTTGGCTGATCTGTTTTTGGACACCGCCGCACTCCCTGCTATGGAGCTGGAGCTGCCTCTGGGTATGCAACAGCCCCTGACTGTCGTGCTGCAGGTTCTGCAGAAGTTTCTGCAGGCTGCCCTCCAGGCCTTGCTGGAACACAACCCCAAGCTGCTTGAGGAGATCCTCAACATGTGTCTGGGAGTGCAGTTCTTTGAGACGCACCCCACTGGTGGCTGGACACCAGTTCCGACTGGTGGGACCGGCTCAGCATGGAGCGGTGGGACGACCAGCAGTGGCTCCAGAACTTCCACAAGAGGAAGGAGACATTCCTGGAGCTGTGTGCCTGGCTCGCCCCTGCCCTCACATGACGGGACACCCAGATGAGACCTGCCATTCCCATGGAGAAGCAGGCTGCCATCATGATTTGGAAGCTTGCCATGCTGGACAGTTACTGATCCATGGGCAACCAGTTTGGCATGGGGAAGTCAACCGTTGGGGCCCTCATCATGCAGGTATGGCATTCTCGGGCTGCAGTCCCAGGAAGAACTGGAAAGGGAAACCCTAGAGAAAAGCAAAGTTACTCACCTCGGTGCAGTAACTGTCATTCTTCAAGATGGTGTCCTCGCGGGTGCTCCACTATGGGGTGCTGGGCTTGCCCCGGCACCGCAGACAGAGGCTTGTCAGAAGCAGTATCCGGCCGGACCGCGCATGTGCCGCGGGGCTCGCAGCTTTCGTGCTCTTTTCTTGGTGCGCGGTCCGGCCTCCCTCCAGTTCCTTGAGATCGCCTCGGAGTCTGTAAGACACAATAGAAAAGTGGACTCCGAAGCAGGGAGGAGGGTGGGTAGTGGAGCACCCGCGGGGACACCATCTCGAAGAATGACAGTTACTACACCGAGGTGAGTAACTTCGTTTTCTTCTTTGAGGATGTCCCCGCAGGTGCTCCACTATGGGTGACTGTGTAGCAGTGGTCGCCAGAACGGAAGGAGGGCAAGAGGAGTCCCTATTTATCCGCTGTGGAGAGCACTGCAGTCGCCACTGCCCCATCGGAATGAATGCCCAGAGATAGAGAGTAATGCTTGGCAAAGGTTTCGTGTGACGACCAGGTGGCCGTCCTACAAATATCCTTGAGGGATACTCCTTTAAGGAAGGCCGTCGAAGTCGCCATGGCCCTGATGGAGTGGGCACGTGGCTGGACAGGTAGGGGTAAGCGTTTTGCTGCGTAAGATTGTGTTATGCATGAGATTATAAGATTTGAAATCTTCTGGGAAGATAACGGTTGTCCTTTCGACCTATGTGCCAGGGAGATGAATAGGTGGTCCGTACGTCTAAAGGATCTAGCGCAGCCTATATAGAAGGCTAAGGCCCTTCGGGCATCCAGGGAGTGTAGGTCCACTTCCCGTGGCGAGGAATGGGGCTTCGGGAAAAAAACTGGTAAGGTTACTGGTTCGTTGACATGAAAATGGGACACGATTTTTGGGATGAATTTCAGGTGCAGTCTCAGCACTACCCCATCCTTTCGAAATATTGTATATGGTGGCGTGGCCATCATGGCTGAAAGCTCGCCCACCCTGCGTGCCGATGTTATGGCAAGTAAGAAAATCGTTTTCATAGTGAGCAGATGTAAGGATACAGTCACCAAAGGCTCGAACGGTGGCCTCATTAGGGCATCGAGGACTATATCCAGGTTCCACGTCGGCGGGACTGGGTCCCGTGGCAGGCTCATGTTGGTGAGGCCCTCGAGAAATCTCTTCATGGTGGGGTGAGCGAAGATGGAAATGCCGTCCACCGATGGTGTAAAGGCTGAGATTGCCACCAAGTGTACCCTGATGGAAGCTAATGCAAGTCCTGTGTCTTTTAGGTGCATTACATAGTCCAGCACCAGAGGAATAGATGGCTGTTCCGGATGGTGGTGGTTCGCGGCACACCAGGAGGTGAATCTGTGCCACTTATGAAGGTAAGTTTTTCTTGTAGTTTGTCATCTGCTGTGTATGAGGACGCGCTGAACTGGTGCCGAGCAGAGGGATTCGAACGGGTTCAGCCAATGAGGAACCATGCTGTGAGGTTCAGGGTGTGTATCTGGGGGTGTACCAGGCGTCCTCGGTTCTGGGTGAGCAGGTTCGGAAGTGCCGGGAGGTGAATTGGTGCACGTGCAGACAGACGGTGGAGGAAGGGGAACCAGTGCTGGCACGGCCAAGCAGATGCTATGAGAATGAGCCTTGCCCTGTCCGCCTTCACCTTCTGAAGAACTCTCGGGATCAACGGTATGGGAGGGAAGGCGTAAAGGAGGGGTCCGTGCCAGCCGATGAGAAAGGCATCTCCCATGGATGTGTGGCCGAGGCCCGCCCTGGTGCAGTACTTGTGGCATTTCGCATTGCGGGGGGTTGCGAAGAGATCTACTCGGGAAGTCCCCCAGCATCGGAAAAGCTCGAGTAGGACTCCCCAGTGCATTTCCCACTCGTGTTTGGCGCTGAAGTGCCTGCTTAGGAAGTCTGCGGTCACGTTCGTGGTGCCAGGTAAGTAAGATGCCATAGGTGTTATTCCGTGGCGAATGCACCAATTCCAGAAGCGGATGGCTTCCATGCATAAGGAACGGGAGTGAGCGCCGCCCTGACGATTCACATAATACATGGCCGTGACGTTGTCCATGAGTATCCTCACCATGATGTTCTGGATGTGGTTGAAGAAGGATTTGCAGGCGTTGAAGATGGCACGTAGTTCTAAGAGGTTTATATGTAGTCGTGCTTCTCGTGGGGACCATTGGCCCTGCACTGAGAGGGACCCCATGTGTGCTCCCCATCCTAGCAGAGAAGCGTCTGTCGTGATTTGGTGGAGGGGTTGTTGTTGATGGAAAGGTACCCCGACAGGAGATTCTTGCGGCTGGTCCACCACAGGAGTGACCGAGTAACAGAGGGTGGAGGCGCTACTGACCTGTGGAGGTCGTATCTGACCAGCGTGGTCAGGGCCGGACTGAGGCATGGGCGAGCCGAGCAGCTGCCCAGGGCGCCAACCGATGGGGGGCGCCTGATGGCAGCTGTAAGAGGCGTGCAGCACCCCTTACAGCTGCCATCAGGCGCCGCGCGCCCGGCTCCCGCGGTGCCGGCCAGAAATGCCCTTCCCCCCACGGCCACGGGGCCCTACATGGCCCGGCGCGTGCGCCAGCAGCGACAGCCGGGCCGGACTGGGCCGCACTTGCGCCGTGCGTCCCGGGGGCGGGCCCCAGACTGCGTGCCAGCAGCCGTAGCCGGGCCGCGCATGCGCCGTGTGCCCCGGAGGCGGCACTGCGCGCCCATGCCCGGGGCGCCAGAATGCCTCAGGCCGGCCCTGGGTGTAGTTGTAGACTAGTGTCAGCCAGTATTGAAGGGCACGGAAGTGTAGTCTGGTGTATTTGACCACGTATGTTGTGGCAGCCATATGGCCCATCAGTCTCAGGCACGTTATGAGTGAGACGGTGGGACTGACGGTAATGGTATGAACGAGGTCCTGAATGGTCTGAAATCTTTGCAGAGGTAGAAAAGCTTTGCCTGCCAGCGAGTCCAGGCGGGCACCTATGAACTCGAGGTTCTGGATCGGGTGCAAAACGGACTTTTGCTTGTTGAGGAGGAGTCCGAGCGACTGGAAGACTCACCTGGTGAGTTGGATCATGTGAGAGACCTTGAGTGCCGAAGGACCCTTGAGTAGGCAATCGTCCAAGTACGGGAAGATGAGTACTCCTTGCCGTCAGAGGAAGGCCGCGACTACCGCTAACACCTTTGAAAATACCCTGAGGGCTGAGGAGAGCCCGAAGGGAAGGACCTTGTATTGGAAGTGATCCCTTCCGACGGCAAACTGTAAGAATCTTCTGTGGACTGGATGGATAGGGACGTGAAAGTAGGCATCCTGGAGGTCGAGGGCGGCAAACCAGTCTTGTTGATCCAATGTGGGAATTATGGCAGCTAAGGTGGTCATTTTGAATCGTTGTTTCCGTAGGAATTTGTTCAGGCGGCGGAGGTCTAGGATGGGACGCCAGCCTCCGGACCTTTTCTGGGTGAGGAAATAGTGTGAGTAGAAGCCCCTGTTTTTGAACTCATTTGGGACTGACTCTATGGCTCCCAGGGAAAGAAGGCGGTCGACTTCCGCTCGTAGGAGGGCCTCATGAGAGGGGTCCCTGAAAAGGGACAGGGTGTGAGGGGTGGTGGGTAGAATGGAGGTGAAGGGAATGGCGTAACCCGTTTGAACAATTTCCCGTACCCATCTGTCTGTAGTGATTTTGGCCCATTGGTGGAAGAAGGGCCTCAACCGATGGTGAAAGAGTTGGGTAGGACGATCCGTGATGCTGCCTGTGACTGTTTGCTCACCCCCGACCAAGGCATCAAACTTGCTGCTTGTTGTTGGGAACAATGTTTGGCCTGCTGTTCACATTGCGGCGGCGCTGGGGCCTCTGGCATGAGCGTTGGTTATCGAAACCCCTCTGTTGCTGGTGTTGCTGCTGCCATTGGTGTCTAATGTAGGGGTAGTCATATCTACGTTGATATGGGGTGTACCGGCGCCTCCTGAAGGGGGGTGTATACATCCCCAGTGTTCGCAGAGTTGTTCGGGAGTCCTTAGAAGAATGTAGGATAGTGTCTGTATTCTCCACAAAAAGCTTGTCTTTGTCAAAGGGTAAGTCCTCGACCTTGCTCTGAAGGTCCTTAGGGACCCCTGCCGCTTGAAGGTATGAGGCTTTCCGCATTAAGATGGCAGTAGCGGTAGACCGTGCGGTGGTGTCAGTGACGTCCATAGCCATTTGGAGGGACGTTCTCGCTGACGTATAGCCTTCTTGGATAATGGACTTCAGTATGGGTTTCTTTGAGTCTGGCAAGTAATCCGTGAGAGGAGTCAAGCGTGAAAAAGTATCGAAGGTGTGGTTCGACAGGTGCGCCGAATAATTGGCGATTCTCAGGAGCAACGTGGCCGATGTATAGACTCTCCTACCTAGGAGGTCTAGCCTCTTCATCTCCTTGTCAGAGCCCTGTTGCTTGAAGTGCGGGGCCTTAGCCCTCTGTTGGGCTGCATCAACGACCAAGGAGTTTGGTTGGGGATGGGCAAAGAGGAATTCCATCGCTTTTGGAGGCACGAAATATTTTCTGTCGGCCCTCTTGCTCGTCGGTAGAGCGGATGCTGGAACGTGCCATATTTCGTCGGCGATTTCCAGGATGCCCTCATCGAGAGGAATGGCCAGGCGCGACCTGTGCTGTGGCTGGAGGTTCCTAAAGAGTTTATGCTGTTTGTACTTGAGTTCATGCAATGGTATTTCCTGGGTGATGGCTACTTGTTTAAACAACTCCTGAAACTGACGGAGGTCATCAGGCAGGGAGGTCTCGCCTGGAGTGAGCGCTTCGTCTGGCAGAGAGGAATGAGGTGGAGAAACCCCAGTTGGCTGGTCCGCAAAGGGAATGTGCTCCGGTTCAGATGGAAGCTGGGAAGGCGAAGCCGTCTGCTCTGGAGGGGTGAGCGGAGCTGGAGTTGGGGAGAGCCTGGGCGAAGCATAGTCGTATGCAGATCGTGAGCGATAAGAGTACCTACTGCGAGAGTCTTGGAAGTAACAGTCGATGCGATGATAAAGATCGTCACGCGATGAACGTCTGTCCAGGTAGCGAGAGTGCGAGCAATATTGATGGTAGCGTGGAGAGTATGGTGAGAGAGAACGGTTGTATGATGCCCCAGAAGAAGCAGGGGAGATGGAGTGTCGTCTGTAGTGGTGCCTTTGATGAGAGGGTCCAGCAGCCAGGAATGGAGATGGGATTCTGGAGGAGGGAGGAGGAGACCTGCGGCGGCTCCCACTGTGGTATGGGAAGCGCAGTGGTGGAGGGGATGCCGACGGTGCCAGAGAGAAGAGGAGAGAGCGAGAGTGGCTCCGGGGTGATGAAAGCAGCGGCGCGGGGCTTGGCGCGCCAGCTTAGGAGGCACGCGCTGAAGCGCAAGCCTGCGCCGCAGTCCCTGGTGCCGGCAATTCTGGCACTGCAGCAGCCGGTGCCTTGGAGGAAGTCAGGCGCGCTGGCGCCGAGAGCGCCAGCACCTGGCGGTGATTTAGAGGCAGTGCAGATGTCGGCGCCATCCCAGGCGGTTCAGAGAGAGCCCTCATTGGCGGTTCAGGGGTCAGTGCCGGCAGCACGAGTGCAGGCTGATCCGGTGGTGCCTCTGATGCCGCGGTCTGCCCCGGCTCTCGTGGCCGTTTTGAGCTGTGAGGCGCAGCAGGTGTGGAACGCGGCTTTATAATGCCGGATGTTCCTGGTTTGTCCCCCTGGCTCTCCCTGCCCTGGAAGGCAGCCAGCAAGGATCTGGTAGGGGAGAACCTGGGTTTCTTTTGATTGGCAGTAGTGGGGGATGAAGCCTGTCGTTTAGGGGGCTGTTCCCCGGTAGTAGTATGCTGCGGCTGCAGGGCTTTATCAAAGAGGAGCATGCGAAGGCGCCTCTCCCTGTCCTTCCTAGCCCTGGAGGTAAGTTTGCAGCAATGAGGACATTTCTGGGGAACGTGAGCTTCACTCAGACACTTGATGCAGTCGGAGTGGCCGTCAGAGGCTGGCATTGCATTTCTTAAAGCTGGTCAACATGGCAGGTTTGAGCCGGCGGTCAGATAGTTCAGCCTGTAAGTCAGGGTGAAGGGGGAACTTTGTTGTGACCCGGGAGAAAAGTCTGTTTCTGAGCTTTTCCTCTTCTTGAGAAAGGATTTTTTTTTTTTTTAAAGGAGCAACTATGTACAGGAGATGAACCGGGAAACAGCTGTGAGAGACGGAAGGTAACGCCGCCGCGTTACTTTTTTCCTTTTCTCTGTTTTTTTGGTTTTTTTGTTTTTAAACTAACGGGGCAGGCAGGGAGGGGAAGAAACAGTAGGTGGAAGTATATACAGCGGAAGGCTAGAGCAAGCTAGTCTCCAAGAGCTGAAGTGAAGAGCGCGGTTCCAAGCGTCTGCAGCCTGAGGCGGTCTTGAGGAAATGGTGGGAGGCCGGACCGCGCGCCAAGAAAAGAGCGCGAAAGCCGCAAGCCCGGTCCGGCTGGATACTGCACATGCACAGTCCGGCCAGATACTGCTTCTGACAAGCCTCCGTCTGCGGCACCAGGGCAAGCCCAGCACCCCATAGTGGAGCACCCGCGGGGACATCCTCGAAGAAGAAGGGGGTGTTGGGGTGCAGAGGAGGGTTGGGGGGAAGTCCCTATCCCCGAGTGGCTCTCCAGTCCCACCCTCACACAGTCCTACTGGGGGGGGGCAGGCTACATAGGGGGTGGCTCCTGGGGTGTTTGGGGGGCAAGGAAGGAGCTCTGGCACCCCTTTGACTCTCTGTTTTGTTTGTTTGTCTCCTTCTGCAGGTGGTGAGGGCAGGCTCATCCACCTTGACAAAGTGGACCCCATCGTCGCTGGCTTTGCCACCACAGGCTTCCCCAATTGCGGGGGTGAGGGGGCTAATGATGGCACCCATATCCCCATCTGGGCCCCCTACCACCAGGCATCTCAGTACATCAACTGGAAGGGATACTTTTCGATGATCCTATACCTTGGTTGACCACCACGGACAGTTTTCGGACATCTTCATCGGCTGTTCGGGGAAGGCGCATGACGCCCACATGTTCAGAAGCTGGAGGCTGGCACTTTCTTCCCTGAACACAGCATCAGGGTCGGGGACGTGGACATGCCACTGTGCATCATGGGGTACACGGCCTACCCTCTCATGCTGTGGCTAATGAAGCCATATACTGGACACCTTTACCCCAGCAAGGACCGCTTCAGTGCTCGCCTGGGCAGGGTCTGCATGCAGGCACCTTCAGGCATCTGAAGGCACGGTGCAGGTGCCTCCTGACCCACCTGGATGTGGGGGAGCAGAACATCACCCAGGTGGTGACTGCATGTTGTGTTCTCCACAACACAGTGGAGAGAAAGGGGGAGGCCTTCCTTCCCCAGTGCGGGGACAGAAGCCAGCCCGGAAGGAAGGGCCTTTGAGCAGCCGTGCACAGCTGCCATCTGGCGGGCTCATCAGTTGGGGGTGCACAACCAGGAGGCCCTGAGGGAGAGTTTCTCACAAGGATCCCAGTGACACTCTCTCGGGGCCTCCCCACTAGGGGCCTGTGCCTTGCCCCTCTGTGCCTTTCCTCCAACAACCCCTCCCTTTCCCTCTCCACCCTTCTCCCCTGCAGAGACAATAAAAAAACTGTTTGGTTTATAAAAACAGAACTGTGTTGGGATTTATTTGGGGTAGAAGTAACTGGGGAGGGAGCAGGGACAGAACCTTGGAGCGGGGAAGAGGAGGGATGAGTAACTTGGAGGGGGGAGGAGGAGCTCAGGGCTAAGGCTGGGAGTGGTGCATGGCTCAGGTGCTTCCTCTGCCTCATGTGCGGGGACCTCGGTGACGGGGGAGGCAGAGTCCAGGGAGGCTAGGGGGATAAGCAGGATGGGGGGGGCTGGAGCAGGGTCAGGCATGGGAGGGAGAGCTGGGGCTGGCACGGGAGGGGGGGCAGGACTGGGAACTGGGTCTGGGGGAGGAGCAGGAGCTGGCTCCAGGTGGGTCAAGAAAGCCTGCACAGTCACGCACATGTTGTGTCCCTGCTACAGCAACTCTGTCCACATCTCTCTCCGCCACTGTGAGTCCTCCTGGACCTTCTGGGCCAGCATCTCCTGAAGGTCCCTGAGTAGGGAGATGTGCTCACGCATCAGGTCCTCCTGGGTCGTCCAGTGCCTGCGGCTCCCCCAGGGTCAGGCGGCTGGCTCGGGTGGTGTTGCCCGCCCCTCTGTCACAGCTGGTCTGGCTGGTAACAATAAAGGCAGATGGTCAGTCATCCCTGGAGACACTGTTCTTGAGGCCTTGCCCTCATCTGTGAGCCGACACCATTAGTTCCTGGGTCAGAGGAAGGTGATGTCGTGGGAGCAAGGCCACCTGTGGCCTGGACAGTGGGCCCTTTCATACAGGTCCCATATGAAGAGAGGTTAAAGCGACTGGGACTTTTCAGTTTAGAAAAGAGGAGACTGAGGGGGGATATGATAGAGGTGTATAAAATCAGGAGTGGTGTGGAGAGGGCCGATAAAGAAAAGTTATTTATTAGTTCCTAAATAGAAGAACTAGAGGACACCAAATGAAATTAATGGGTAGCAGGTTTAAAACTAATAAAAGAAAGTTCTTCTTCACACAGCGTGTAGTCAGCCTGTGGAACTCCTTGCCAGAGGAGGCTGTGAAGGCTAGGAATATAACAGAGTTTAAAGAGAAGCTAGATAATTTCATGGAGGTTAGGTCCATAAAAGGCTATTAGCCAGGGATAAAATGGTGTCCTTGGCCTCTGTTTGTCAGAGGCTGGAGAGGATGGCAGGAGACAAATCGCTTGACCATTGTCTTCGGTCCACCCCCTCTGGGGCACCTGGTGCTGGCCACTGTCGGCAGACAGGATACTGGGCTAGATGGACCTTTGGTCTGACCCGGTACGGCCGTTCTTATGTTCTTACAGGGGCCCAGACGTCCCCAGAGGACCATAGTTCCCACCCCCTCCACATCCCGGGGACAAGCAGGCATGGGAAATTGCCGGCCACACTGGGATCCAATGGGCGGGAGTGGGGCCTAGAGCCTGTGAGCAGGAGCCCAGGGGTGCTTTAATGCAGCCTCCTGGGGCTGCGTGGCACAGACTGGCGCTGCACGTGCATCCACGTGCACGGACTGCACATGAGGGCCAGGCTGAGAAGGCCGAGCGACGATCGCACCATAGCCCCTCAGCGCCCGTCACCCCTTCCCTGTGTGTGTGGAAAAACTAAGAATACTCACTTGATGATCCCTTCCCAGCCTTAGAGGATGCCTGGGACACATCCAGGCTCTGGGGTACCAGCTCCAGGGTGATGGTGGTCACCATGCTGGCTGCATTGGGATCCTCCTCCTCCTCAGCTCTGACCCCCGGGTGGGCGACAATGGGCATCTCCAGCCCCGAATCTACCACCAAGGGTGGGGAAGGGGCTGCACTGCCTCTCAGGATGCTATTTTGGAAGAGGTTATTGCTAGTAGAATGAGAGTTACAAATGTTGGAAAAAGCCGTCCGTTATTTCAATTTTCATTCAAAATAACAATTGCTGTGTAGACACTAGCATTGTTATTCTGGAATAACGGTGCAGTGTAGATGCACCCTCAGTGATTTCAGCTGTTTGCCCAGTGGTCACCAACCAGTCGATCGGGATCTACTGGTAGATCTTGGAGCCTCTGACAGGTGATCCTGACTGGTTTGGCCAAGAGGCTATAAAGCAAAGCACTTCAGCTGCCCCTCCCCCCAATGCTGCTCATTTCCTGCCCTTTGCCTTGGAGCTGCCTCTCCCCCTGGGAGCCTCCCGCTTTCTGTGCAGGGGAGGGACAGGAGGGGTGCTGATGTCAAGGTGCCCCCTCTCCCAACCTGTATCCAATCTCCACAGAGCAGAGAGGGGGCACAGCAGGACTTGGGAGGGAGTTTGCTGGCTGCTTTAGGGAGTGGGCCAGGGCCAGGGCAGGGGTGAGCCTTAGCCCCACACATCACCAACCAGGAGTTACCAGCAGTGCCCAGCTGGGGCCCACATCCAAACTCCTACCCCCGTCATGAACCCCATCCTCCACCCCAAGCTCTTGTCGTAGCCCTGCGCACCCCTGCATCCAAATGCCATCCCAGAGCCTGCACCTAGAACCCCCTCCTATATCCCAACTGCCAGCCCCAAGAGCAGCTCAGAGCCCCTCTCACACTCCAGATCCCTTAATCCAAGACCAGAGCCTGCATCCCAACCCACTGCCCCAGCCTGATAAAAGTGAGTGAGGATTGGCAAAAGAGGGAGGATGGAGTGAGGAGGGGTGGGGCCTTGGAGAAGGGGTGGGAAGGAGGCGAGGCAAGAGTATTTATATTTGAGATAGATCTTGGATTGCACTTAAATTCAAAAAGTGATCTCCTGCTCAAAAAGGTTGGAGACACCTGTCTTAGCCCAAAGCACAGACCAGCCACAAGAGATTCCAGCATCCACTGGATGGAATTTACATAAAAAAGACTCCTTATGGCACCTTTCTTTAACTCTACCATTGAAACAGTGGGGAGAAACAGGTTGAAACAGTCTTACAGACATGCAGCCTGCTGACTCACCTCCCTTCCCAGCTTAATCCCGGCTCTGGAAAACAAGAATCTGTCCATTCAAGTTTATTTACACTGACAGGGTCCCTCCTTTGAACTGAGTTAAACACAGTCTGACTTTTCTGCATTCCCCCAGTAACTGCAAGCATTGGTGGTCATTACATTTACATTTCCTGCATTTCGTGTTAACACAGTTTGAGTGCATCTACACAGCAGCATTATTTTGGAGGAATGGACATTATTGCTGGTAGAATGAGGTTTACAAACGTTGGAAAAAGCCATCAGTTATTTCAATTTTCATTCGACGTTATTCCAAAATAACTTTGCGAGTGTCTACACAGCAGTTCCATTATTTCAAAATAATACTGAAATAATGGGCTGCTTATTCCAACTTCTGGAAATCTCATTCCACGAGGAATAACATGTATTCCAAAATAGCTATTTCAGAATAGTTCGTGCGTAGACAGGGCAGCTGGAATTATTTCAAAATAAGGGGCGTCCAGGAAATCCCACAGGTGCCCTACTGGCCACACTCATCACAACTCTATAGTTCCTCCCTTGCAGCCCTCAATGCTGCAGGCAGAAGGGAAAGAGCTCATGGCAGGAAGCTGGCCCTGACAGCTCTGAGCCACCCAGCAGCTGCCACTGCTTCACATTTGGGCCACAATGAGCAACTCCATTGCTCCCACCAAGCTGATCCTGGCCCTCATTGAGGTCTGGGGCAAGAAGACAAACCTTCAGGATCCCCACATGCAGGAACGCAGATGTCTATGGTCGCATGGCTGAGAGCCTGGCCACCAAGGGCCACACCTGCAACTAGTAGCAGGTGTGGATGAAAGTTAAGGAACTCAGTCAGGCCTATGCCAAGGCCAGGGAGCACAGCTCCCACTCTAGGGCTGAACCCCACACCTGCCCCTATTACACGGACCTGTACGGCAGAGGCAGGTCAGTCACTTCCCATCCGGGTTGTGGACTCAGGACTGGAGACACCTGTCGTCGCCCTCCCGAGGGGTAGAACTGGTGGTGAGGAGGAGTTTGGAAGAGGAGGACTCAGACACAGCCAGCACCATCATCACGCTGACCCTGTAGCCGATACCATATGCCCTGGATGTGTCCCAGGCATCTTCCTAGGCTGGAGAAGGCACATCAGGTGAGTGCCCTTACTTTCCTAACACATACAGGGTGGAGGTGGAAATGGTGAGGGGCTGGGGCACGGAGCTGGGGCACGGAAGTCATTCAGACTTCTCGGCCTGCGGATCACGCAGGAGCCCATGCATGTGGATGCACATGCAGTGCCTGTCTGGGACACAGCCCTAGGGGGCTGCAACAGAGGGCCTCTGTGCTATTGCTCATAGGGTCTGGGGGGGGGCTGGTCACACTCTTGACATCAGGGTGGGACACCCTAACACCCTCCCACCACAAGCCACCACTAGAAGGAGGCTGGGGACAGGGAGACACACTCTCAGCAGTGCTGCACATGGCACATCGGCATACCTGTATAAGCACCTGCCGGGCAGCCTCTGTCCCTGACTCTGGCAGAAATGTCTCC
Source organism: Rafetus swinhoei (assembly GCA_019425775.1). NCBI lineage: Eukaryota > Metazoa > Chordata > Testudines > Trionychidae > Rafetus > Rafetus swinhoei. The sequence continues at coordinate 9,789,662 of CM033438.1, forward strand.
CCCTTCTTTTCACAAATATTGTGAAGGACACCCCCTTGGGGATCTTCCGCTCCCCGATATACAGCTGGATAAGGAGGCATCAGAACCACGTCTTCAGACACCAGAAGGCACTCTCCACCACCATACGGGCCCTGCTGAGCCTGGCATTGATCTGTTCCTTGATGGGGTCAAAGTGTCTGGCGTAGGGCTTTATGAGCCAGGGCAACAGAGGGAAGGCCATGTCCCCCATGATGTACATCAGCATTTCCACGACCCTGATGGTGCGTGCGGGGAAAGAGTGCCAACCTCCAGCTTCTGGAAGATGCTGAAGTTGCAAAAGACATGGGCATCATGCACCTTCCCCCACCACCCGACACAGATGTTGGTGAACTGGCTGCGGTGGCCGACAAGAGCCTGCAGGATCGAGAAGTATCTCTTGCATTTGATGTAGACAGATGCCTGGTGGGTGGAAGCCTGGATGGGGATGCGAGTGCTATCAATAGCCCCCCACAAACACACAGTTGGGGAAGCCCAGGGTGACAAAGCTGGTGACAATGGAGTTGACGTCGCCCAGGTTGATGACCCTGCTCAGCAGGATGGTGTTGACGGCCCTCACCACCTGCAGAAGGAGACAAACAGAGAACCACAGGATTTCCAGAGCTCTTGGGAGGTCTCTGAGACCCCCCTTCCCACACTCTTTCCCCCACACACACCAGAAACATCCCCCTACCTAGCCCATCCCCTGGCAGGGCTTTGTGAGGGCAGGACTGAACAAAACACCCCAGGAAGAGGGCTTCCACCACCAATCCCCTCCTTTCCCCTAGGGTACCCCTTTCCAGCACTTTACCCCCATCCTGGGACAATAGCCCAAGAGCACCATACCTGCATACCAGGGCCCTGACGGTCAATCACCCCACACCAAACAGTTCCCAATGGTTCCCGAGTTGTCTGGCATGGCAAACTTCCAAATAGTGATGGCGACCTGCTTCTTGAGGGGGATGTTGGGTCACATGTGGGCGTCCCATTGCCTGAGAGCAGGGGCGAGCCAGGCATACAGCTCCAGAAAGCTCTTCTTCCACGTGAGGAAATCATGGAGCCACTGCTGGTTGTCCCACCACTCCATAACGAGCTGGTCCCTCCAGTCAGAACTGGTGTCCAGATGCCAGAAGCGGCAATGCATGGTGGGGTGCAGCTTCATGAGCTGTGCTGGTAGAGAGATGATGAAGGTCTCCACGATATGCTGGGGGTTGCATTCCTGCAGGGCCAGGAGGGCAATCTGCAGAAACTGCTGCAGGAACTGCGGCATGACAGATAAGGACCGTCGTCTGACCAGAGGCAGCTCCGGTTTCATGGCAGGAGTGCTGAGGTATCCACAAAGGCAACCACAGCAGGCAGAGAAAAGGCTTTGCTGTCCCTCAATGAAGTAGCCAAAGATGAAGAACATGAGACATGACTATACAGGGAGGTCCCTTTAAGCATGAGCCTCAGATAGCCTCAGGCAGCAGCTCCAAGAAGAGAGTGCTGTCCTGATGCCCTGCCCTGAAGTGCTTCTGGGTGGCCTAAAATGTGATTCAGCATCCAATCAGTGTGGATGCTCTATTTCAAAACAGCTCAGCACTATTTTGACAGGCTTTTGCTGTGTAGACGTGCTATTTTGAAATAAGCTATTTCAGAAGAAACACTCCGAAATAGCTTATTTCTAAATAAGTGTGCAGTGCAGATGTACCCTTTGTGACCCCACAACAGCCACATTGGTTACAATGTGCAAAACACCTTCTAACAGCTGAATATCTAGGAGGCCTAAGCAAACTGAGTGAACTGTATTTACATAACTATACCCAGGATTTCCTTCCCATTCCAGCTAGCTTCCCTGCTTACATCAAGGTTTTTTTCCAAGGGGCTGTGGCTAATAGATGATCCTTACAACATGGATAGTGCAAAAAACCCTGGTGTTTCTAGCAAAGCCATCTGATTAGATTCCCAAGCAGCAAGCCCCAGGTGTCTGTGTCAGCTTCACACACTCACACATACCCCACTGCCATTGTGTTCTACACCCACAGCACAGACTAACCTTTTTGGCACAGATCTTGCAAGGTATTCTAGCTTAGCAGACTGCTGTGCCGTTCTGAGCCCCACCGAGTTCTGTGCACTCATGATGGCACTAGGAGGGTACATAGCACAGGGTGCTGTGGTAAAATGCCACTTCAGAGTCAGCAAGAGGAAGCTCTTTTTTGTGTGTCCCATGGAAAGACTGTGTTTTGATCCTGTAACTGAATGTCTCAAAGCAAAGCAGTTGATTAAAATGAGATTTCTATTGAGGATCAAAACAGTGTATTATCTAGATTACATCAAGATATATCAAGCACAGTTTGGGCAATATCCCTTCCACCACTGTCCTGTTAGGCAGAATGGGAGGCAACCTCATGCTTGGGCTGACCCCAATCTCTGACTGCTAGAAGGGGGAAAGGAAGACAGGCCTGGATTTCTCCTGAGTGCCCCTGTTCTATAAACTCCCCACCGCCTGGAGACCGAATACAGGGCTAGGTTGGCCCATTGCTTTGACCCAATATGACTTTTCTTATGACTTTTTCAGGAAGCTTTGGCAGACATGTGAAGCCTCCTGGCCTAAATCCCCTGAGCTGCTTGATGGGTCAATCTAGAGCAGCTCTGAAACTATCACTGACAGCTGTAACAAAAATAAAATAAATAATAAAAATAATAAAAAGAAGTGCATGAGCCTGCTGGCCAGGAGGGATCAGAGGCACAAGAATGGGAATGTGGGTGAAAGGTGCTTGCCTGGGCCCTGGCTAGCCTGCTGGGGAAAGCCACTCTTTGCATGTTGCAGTGCTAATTGCCCTCGCACCAGCAAAGTTTGACAGGCAGCTTCACTAATAAGTGGTATTATATGAAATGCCTGAGAATCCCTCGCCACTTGGGCATGTTCTCTGGATGGTGCATTTGGAACCTCAGGCTTCTGTATTGCACCAGTCCAAGCTATCATGTCCTGTGATGGGGGCTTATTTGTTCACTGCAGATTCTTAAAGGCATTTTATTGTCTTGTAATCTCTTAAATCTGATTTTTCTTTGTGTGAAATGACACTCAGCCTGCAACCCCCTCAGGATCACAGAGCTACAATCAAATCATGGGAGCCTAATGGGAGTTGTTAAGGACTAATCCTGCAGAATGCTAAGTGCCTTGTGAGTGGGACTGAGTGCCCTCAGCTGCCACTGACGCCAATGAGAATCGGGATTGCTTTCAGAGCCACATCAGGAATGCTCAATATCTTCCAGGATTAGGCCCTTATAAAGTATAATGATTATTATTATTCACAAGCTTTGCTGGGCTTAACCAGAGAGATTGATGTTTAACTTCAGTGTGTTCAGGTGCCAATAACATACCCAGAAGAGCAGTAAGGACTTTGCACCCCAATGGCAAGGCTTGTATCTTTCAGTTTTTATTTCTAGGATTTCACTCCTGTAGTATTTTCTTATAAAATTTTAAATTATGGGGTAATTTATCATTCTTACTGACAGGTTTGACACTGAGTGATGTCTTAAGTCCTCTGTGATCTAACAAGCTAATGAAGAGTGTCAGCTTCCCACCACACACAGGCTGTCGGCTCCGTCTAGAGATGAAGAATCATAACTTGCTGCTGTTACATTGGGAGGGAATAGCGTTCATTTTGTTTTGCTTCATGTCTGAGGCACTAACGCTCACAGAGGGATAGAGGTCTGAAAGTTAAACATGAGCACACTGAAATGTAGTCCCCAGCCTGTATTAGATTGGGCCTGCTGACATTGTGATATAGTACTTGTTTCTAGCATTTCTTTTAGCTGGTGGTGGTGTAGGAAAAGGCATACTGTGAAGAGCAGGAATCTATAGATTTAGGATCCGCAAATGTGGAAATTTTATCACAGGGGAAAATATTAAGAGCCCACCACTGTCCTCTTGCTGCCTTTCTATCAGTCATTCCTGGTTGAGTGGGGCATGCGTATGTTTCAAAGAAACAACAGAGCTGCATCCCACAGCTTCACAGACTTCAACCTGATTCTTAAGTGGGGGCTCAAACCGCCACCATTAGACAAATGCTGTCAGGCCATTGGTGATGAAGCCTGTTGCATACATGGAAGGATTCCTTCTGTGCTGTATGTTTACAGCACCGTCGCATTGCAGCCATCAACTTTCCAGTCAGGAGGGCACCCAAGGGTTCCTTTGGAGCCCTTCATTTCTTTGTGACTAGAGGGGCTAAAAAGGGCCTGGATGGAAATTAAAAATTGGGCATGTGCCCTTGACATAAGGGGAAGAAACATCAGGCTTTCTTCAGAGGGTTTTTTGGATTGGTTTGCCTAAGAGACTCTTTGGTGAGTGGAGACTTAGTGATGTGAGAGCATCACACGAGAGTGAGAGTTGAGCAACTGAGAGAGTAAGGGATTTTAGACATATTGTTTAAAATGCTTTAGGCCAGACATTGCTGACAAGCAGTCCTGCCAGCTCTGCCACTGACTTACTGTGGAGCCTTGAGAAAAATCACTTCACTTCACTGAGATGTGTTTTTACCATCTTTTTATTCTAATGTGGATTCTGTGATGCACTCCCACCCATGCTGTATGAAATTGCCTTATGAATACTAATGTGTATAACTTGAAGATGCTTTGGACAAATTACCTCATGTAACCTATCAATTTTAATGTCACAAGCTGCTGGATCTGTATATCTTATTTTGGAATATTTATCATTTTTGTGTGTAAGGTTAGAAATGTAGGGTATGGAATTGTTTATGGTTTTAAATGTGCAAATGAAAGCCATCAAAGGTGATTCCAATGCTTGGGGGGGGGGAAGAGAGAGAGGAGAGGGCAATTTAATGACTAGAGAACAGCATTTTCTTTTTGGGGGGGGTCTCTTTAATTTGAGCAGTGGTTGGTCCTGGAAAAACATGTGACAAAAACAACTATGTGAGCTTACCCAGGTAACTTTCCATGGAAGGGGGGGTATAGAAACAAAGAATGCCTGCTCAAAAAGAAAGTCTATTGAAACTTGAAAATTTTCAGGTTCTTGGTCTTTAGCTCGCATGACACACCCAAGAGAATAACCAGAAATCCCAGGGAAAAAGGATCTTCCCTGGCTTGTGAGTTTAGCTGAAATAAGAACAATTTTAGGGTAAGTTTGCAATAAGCTTTAATATTTTAGAAGTAGCTATGTGTTCTCTGATATTTTAAGTTTGTAATTTACTTTGCTCTTCCTGTTTTCACTTGCAGCCACTTAAATCCTACTGTTTGTACTTAGTAAATAAAAGTAATTTTATCATGAAGCCCAGTGTAAATAATTGTTACCTGGGGGAGACATCTGTGTGTACATCCTCCTTTCATTGTTAAAGGGGATTTACTTGAATGATTTATTTAGGGTTCTGACCCCATTTGGGGGTTGGGTTTCAGGGATGCTGTGCCTGAAACTGCATTCTCCTCAGACCTGAAGTGATTCCGTGTCTGCATTACTCCCCGGGGAGAAGTGATCTCAGCTCTGTGCCTTGGTTGGAAGAGACCAGGAGATCTGGCCCACCAGGACAGGGTGGTGAGATGCCCAAGACAGCAAGGAGGCGAACATCAGTGGCTTTAACAGCACACCAGGAAGCAGCCGCAAGGGGTCTTCTGTGACCTCACCCTGTCAGTAGCATTACAGGCTAAATGGAGATAGCTATGGAAGAAGGATGGTGTAGTGCAGCAGTTCTCAAACTGTGGGACAGGGGACCCCCACTAGGTCAGGATCCTGTTTTAATGGGGTTGCTTGTGTTGGCATTAGACGTCCTGGGGTCTGGGACATCTGTTAGTCCTCCCACTCTTAGTCTGTTGTCTATTTAGATTGTCTCATGAAGTACCCACCACAATGGGCCCTGATTTCAGTTGAGGTCTCTGTGCTACTGTAATGCCATTCTGCTTACGTACATACGGAACCATCATCACTACAGCATGAGCACCTCACAATCTTTAATGAATTGTATCCTCATAGAGCCTCTGAGGTAGGGAACTATCCCCAGCTGTAAAAATGAAGCTCAAAGGACATTAAGCAACTTGGCTCGAATCACAAAGGAAGTCTGTGGATGAGCCATAAATGGAACCCGTATCTCCCAAAGCCTTATCCGCTAACCCCGAGATTCTCAAACCTCATTGCACTGCAATCCCTTTCTGGCCACAAAAATTACTACACATGATTCTAAGTGGGGGAGCCAAAGCCGTAAGCCTAAGGGCCTCTGCCCCAGGCAAGTGAGCCTGTAACCTGAGCTCTGTCACCAAAGGCTGAAGTCCTCAAGCTTGGGCCTTGGCCCCAGGCAGTGGGGCTCGAGGTTGTACTTTGGCTGTGCGTGGTGGGGCTTGGGCTTGGGTCTCAGGCCCCAGGACATCTAATGCCAACACTAGCAACCCCATTCAAACAGGATCCTGACCTAGTGTGGGTCCCCTGTCCCACAGTTTGAGAACTGCTCTGCTACACAATCCTTCTTCCGTACCATCTCCATTCAGCCTGTAATGCTACTGCAACACAAATAACAGCAGTAATTCCCATCACTCCAAAGATGACCAGACTCTGTTCACTGAGGTAGCCATGCATGGGCCCAAAGAACAAAAGCGAGGTCCCTGTTTGACCATGTAGGCAGTCCTGTAAGGCCCAGGACTGGCAAATAAATCTGCTTTTTAAACAGCTGCTCAGTAGATTAGAAACTTCATTCACTGCTACCAGAATACACTTAAGTCTCAGTGAAGCACATTTCTGTTGAATGTACATTTGAATGACTTGCCTGTGAGAATGTCCCACCTGCAGTGGGAGGAAAAAAACACATTTCAACTTTCCCTGGAACAATAATTAGCATTGAGCAGTTACGAGAGCTATATATCCCATTGCTTCTCCTGCAATCATGAAATAAACAATGATGTATGACTATGAGGCTCTTTCTAACGGGTCATTATCAAAGGATTTTTCTTTATAAAGATTAATATTAGAAACAAACCTGTGTAGGTCAGCCATTACCATAAGATGAATGGCCCTGACAATAAGCAGAGACTGTTACATTTGCTTTGCTTGCTTACTTGGAGCTAATTTCAATAAGCAATCTTAACAAATGGCTATTTTCCTTTAATATGACCAAATGAGTAATTTTTCATTTGAGGCCCAAGCCTTTTTTTTTTTCTTCACTTTGTGACATAAACATAACGTGTGAACTCCGAGATGTTCTGAGACACAACTGGCTTTTTGGAAACAAAACAAATCTAAATATATTTTGCTAGTTCTAATTCTTTATAAAAAATAAAAGGCCACAGTGTTGAATACAAACATTCAAGGAAGGAACTCAAATATGAAATTGCAGAACTACTAACTGTGTTTAAACCCATTGTTTAAATCAGGCTGCGTGCCAGATGACTCGAGAGCAACAGCTAATATAATGCTGATGTTTAAAAAGGGGCTCCCGAGGTGATCCTGGTAAGCCTAATTTCAGAACCAGGCACATTGGCTGAAGGTAGAGTAAAGAACAATTACCAGACACACAGATAAACATGGTATGTTGGGGAAGAGTCTGCATGGCTTGTGAAATGCAAAATGATGCCTCTCCAATCTAAGCATTCTTTAAGAATGTCAACAAACATGTGAACAAGGATGCTCCAGTGGAGAGAGTATACTTGGACTTCCAAAAGTCTTGAGCAAGGTCCCTCACCAAAGACTCTTAAGCAAACTAAGCAGTCATGGGATAAGAAGGAAGGTCCTTTCCTGGATCTGTAACTGGTTAAAAGACAGGAAACAAAGGGTAGGAGTAAAAAATCTGGTCTAACGGAATCTGAGTCATTAGGCAACAAAATGGCAGATGAAATTCAAGGTAATAAGTATAAGGGTAGACACACTGGAAAAAATAATCAATTATACATACAAAATAATAGGATCCAAATTAGTTTATACCACTCACAAAAAAGATCTTGGAGTCACTGTGGATAATGCTCTGAAAACATCTGCTCAATGTGCAGCAGCAGTCAAAAAGGTAAATCATTAGGACAGGAATAGATAATAAAACAGAAAATATACTACTACTTACTCCTGGGGGATATTTCCAGACCTCCCCAGACAAGCCTCAACTGAACTGGTATATTGAGAATCCTTCTACCCCACTGAACTATAACCTCTGCAATTGGAGCCCCTCTGCACCCAGACCACCTTCACTGAACTCCCTGCATGCAAACTCCCACCCTGATGCACCCCACTCTCTGCACCATCCTGAGCCCCCCACACCACTGACCCCCTCAATCTAAGTTCAAAGCATGTCTCTAATGATAGAGATGGCTTTGGGGCTGATGATGGGACCCCTGTGCATACTGCTCGAGGGTTGAGCCACCACAGGAGGGAGTCTAGCACTGAGTCTGGCAGAGTCACAATTCTGTTCAATATGTCGTGGGCTGGTTGATACATTAACATGATTGGAGTGGTTGGTGCCTCAGTCTAGCATGCTGCACTACATAGGTGTACGCTGCCATGTGACCTAGAAGCCTGAGGAATTTGTTGCTGTGGTGGTAAGAAACGGCTTGAAGTCTCAAATGACATTTGACATGGCCTGAAACTATGATTCTGGTAGGAATGCTTGGGCCAGTGAGTCCAGAACTGCCTCTGTGAACTCTAACCTCTGAACCAGAGACAGTGTAGACTGCTCATTTATGAGGAGAGCCACACTGTTGAATGTGTATCTGATAAACCTGAGATGAGCCTGCACCTGTTTCCTGGAATGATCTTTGATCTGCCAGTAGTTAAGGTAATGGAACACCTGTATTCTGTTTCTGTGTAGGAATGTGTCCTTTAAGTCAAGGGCAACATACTAGTCTGCTGGATCCAAAGAGGGAATGATGAAGGCTAGGGAGACCATATGGAACCAGAGTTTATTCCCAAGTTGTTGAGACCCCTCAGGTGTAGAATGTGACTGAACTCCCCTTTGGCCTTCAGTGTTGCAAAATACCAAGAATAAACCCCCCTGCCCCTGTCTTCCTGAGGAACCTCCTTCACTGTCCCTATGGATAGGAGTGACTGCATCTCCTTGAGTAAGGAATTGCTTGTGAGGGGTCCCTGAAGAGGGATGGGGAAGGGGGCTAAAAGGGAAGGAGGTATGAAAACGGGATTGAATATCCCCTCTCCACTGTGCTGAGCACCCATCGGTCTGATGTAATATAGGATCAAGCCCAATAGAAAAGGAACAGATGGTAAGTGAAGGTCAGGTGGGTTTGATCCAGATCTGGTTCTGCTATGCCATCCTTGACTGTGCCTTCAAAAGGCTTGTTTCGGCCCTGATGAAAGCTTGGACTGGCCAGAGCCTCCTTCTGCCGCTCCTATTCCTCCTTTGGGAGTTATCCTGCTAGTTCTGTGGGAAGAACCATTGAGGAGGTTGAGGCTTCAAACGTCTACGTTGGGTCACCGGGGTATGGAGGCCCAAAGACTTAAGGGTGGCTTTGAGGCTATGTAGCCTCTTATCTGTTTTTTCAGAAAACAGAGTAGTAGCCTCAAAAGGGAGGCCCTGAGTGGACCCATAGCAGACCCAAAGCTTGGAGCCAGGAGACCCTCCTCATAGCTATCCCTATAGCCATGACTCTAGCCAGGGCGGGTTCCAAGGGCAGACAAGGAGGTGCTTGGTGCCAGGTCTCCTAGTACCAGGACTGACTACAGGTGCAGAGCCACCTCCATTAATAGCATCTTGAGCTGCTGTTCTCTGTCCTTTAAAGTTCTGGGGCAGAACTTGTAGCAAATACAGCAACAGTCTCTCTGGTGGTTCTCACCCAAGCACCTTAGGCAGGAGGAGTGAGGATCACTTTTTGGCATGCGCATAGTACAGATCTCACAACTTTTAAACCCTTGAGAACATGGCATGCCATGACTTTGGGGATTCTGAAGGGGGGGGGTACTAACTATAAGCTAGAACTACTTAAACAGTAACTTGAACTGCTAATATGAAAACTATATACACTCAAGATACAATGAAGTGGTGCTTGTACAAGTAAGAGCTACAGGATGTTCCAGGCTACTGTCACTGGTGGTAAGAAGGAACTGAGGATGGGGCAGGTCGGCAGGATTCTATATTGGATGCCGTGAAGGTGTGACCTCAAGGGGTGCCCAGACTGACCCTACAGGTGCTATGGGAAAATCTTCAGCTATTGTATACACACCTAATTGGAATATACATGAACAAGCACTTGAAGAAAGACTGGATAGAACCAAGGGGGGCATTTATAGGGGGTAGGGAGGGCAGTAGCCCCAACCTGAGTTTGAACTCCCTGGATTTCATACTTGAGGTCTGCTTAAAGCTGCATGCCCTGACTCCAGAGGCAGTTCTTAAATGAAACAGAGGTTGTGCTGCTTGCAGCTTTGCCTTTGGATCAGGGAGTTTGTTATAAAAAGAAGGTGGGGTGATTAAGCATAACAAAAGGCTGGGCATTCCAGTAACTGAAGGATCGTTAGATAATCATGAAAACATTGCTGGGTACACCACTTAAAAGGTGAGGGAGAGTAGGAATGAGTGTTGTGCTGCAGGGATCTACATTTGGACCACTGTGTTAAACTTACAAATGTTCTTGAAAAAAAGGGTGAACAGGGAAGATGACAGCAAAGAATTACAAAGGGATTTCACAAAACTGGGTGATTGGGCAACACAAAGGCAGATGGAATTCAGTGTTGATAAGTGCAAAGTAATGCACATGGAAAAATATAATCTTAACTCTAGATACAAAATTACTAACTCAAGAAAGAGATCTTGGAATGATTGTGGATAGTTCCCTGAAAACATCTGTACAGTGGCAGTCTAAAAACTAAAAAGCTAACAATACTGGGAATTATTAGGAAAGAAATATATAAGACGACAAAATGCCATATTGCCTCTACATAAAGTCACTGTATGCCCACATCTTAAATACTATATGCAGATCTGGTTAACCCATCTAAAAAAATATATAGAAAAGAGCAACATAAATTATTAGGGGTGAAGAACAGCTTTCATATGAGGAGAGAATAACAAGACTAGGACTTTTCAGCTTGGAAAAGAAATGACTAAAAGGTGGTGGGAAGTCTAGAAAATCATGAACGGTGTGGAAAAATAGAATAAGGAAATGTTATTCATTCCTTCACTAACATAACACAAGAAGCTGATCCAATTAATTTTATAGGCAGCAGATTTAAAACAAACAAAATCAACTATTTTTTCACAATCAATTTGTGGAACTCTTGGCCAAGAGATGCTGAAAAAGCCCAAACTATAACAAGGTTCCAATAAGAACAAAATAAAGTTCAAGAAGATAGGTCCATCAATACTTATTAGCCAGAATGGGCAGGGATGGTGTTCCTAGCTTCTGTTTGCCAGAAGCTGGGAATGGGCAACAGGGGATGGATCATGATGATTGCCTCTGTTTATTCCTTCTGAAGCACCTGACATTGGCTACTGTTGGAAGACAAGATATTGGGCTAGAAGGACCTTTGGTCTGACCCAGTATGGCCATTCTGATGTTCTTATATAGAGCTGAAAGGTATCTGCCCCCTTGCTATAACTCACGAGACCCCATACCCTTTCCAGAGGTGAGATAGAGCCGAAAAATCCTGGCAGGGTCTCTCAGGAGTTAGTAGCAAATTAAGAAAATACATTAAAATGTTAAGGCTAACCAGTGTCTCTTAAGTGACTTGCCACAAGATGCCAGAATATGTTAGTGTTAGAGCTGAGTGGGTCTAATAGTTATTTAAATATAGTTTATATAGGAATTAGATACAGTGCTCCTGTCAGCTAACTGCTAAGTTGTCTACCAAAAAACTAGAGTTTTCTAGTGCCTTGGTAGTCTCTGGATAGAGATGCTGCACGTGGGGGCAGGAGGCGGATGGGATGATTCCCCCACTCCCTCATTTGGTCCTTGGCTTGTACTGAGCATGCTCGGAAACACTGATGAAGCCTCTGTTCTTAGTCTGCCCCCCCCATGGTTTCACTCTCTCCCCCACCACCACACTATGCTTAGTTTGGCCCCCACCTACCAAAATCTGAAGTTGTGCCCCTGGATAGAACCACATCTGCCTTTAACTGATAGGGCCTCATCTTCATAAAATGGGCTTGCAAATGGAGCGGGATGAAAAAACTGATTAGGGAGTAGAAGTCAGATATGTATTTCTACAGACATTTCAAAATCTAGTCTCTACGCCGGTGTGGGCAATAATTTCTTCCCGGGGGCCACTTCAAAAATTTTTGAAGTAGCCCTGCAACATCCAGGAAGGGGCGGGGCCTAAACAGGAAGAGGAGGGGCTGCCCCACCCCCAGACCATGATTGTCGGGGGTGGGAGAGCCCCTTTGCCCCCCCTTGTCACTAGGCACCCATGCCCTGGAAGAGGCTTGGAATGCTCCCCTACCCCCAGGCCAATCAGGGCCTGGGGGCCGGAGAGCTCAGGAAGCCTCCTCCCACCCTGTGAGGAGCACGTGCCGTGGGCTCCTCTCAGCGCCGGGGCAGGGCGAAGGAAGCTTCACGCAGCCCCCCCCGATTCCAGGCCTTGATTGGCCTGGGGGCGTGGGAGCGCGCAAAACTTCCTTCACTCTACACACCCCACACCACCCCCGCGAGCAGCACCCGGTGTTTCAAAGTGCCACGTGCTTCTGGAAGGGCGGGAGGAGGCTTCGCGCGCCCCCCCAATCCCAGGTCAATTAAGGCCTGGGGGCGGGGGAGCAGCAGGGCCTCCATGGGCTGGATCCACCTGCCCACCGAGGTCCTTTTGTCCACCCCTGCTCTACGCCATGACTAGCACAAAATGAAACCCTTCCTGGCTTAAATGGATTGCTGGTGTTCGAGAACACATTCATTTTCTAAAGCAAGCCCATAGAGGTGATGCAAAGACTTTCAGAGATCAATCAGCCTACATGTTTTGACTTCATTTCATGATGCCTCTGGCGTGACTGCACAGCTTAAATAAGTGACAACAACAATTCTGACAACTTAATAAGCATATTAGCAAAAATATTGGCCATGATTCATTTTTATTTGTGTGGTTATAACCACAAAAGAAATATAGTAAGGAGCCTGTTTTCACTAATATACCACTCACATATTATCAGTGTCTTCATTATAACAGTCTTGCATGACTCCTCTTTCCATTCATGTGACATCAATTATAACCAAAGACACCATTTTTAATGTAAAAAAGGCTTCAACCAATTTTAATAAGATGATTGCACAACATCAAAATGTAAACAAAACAGAAAAGATGGCTTGGAGGAGGGCTTGTCAACACTGAAATAATAGTTTAGCAAAACAAACAGAAATTGAATTTATGCCAACAGCTAATTCCCTCAACCTCCTTTTCATTGTACCCTGATCACTGCTCCCCTCACATACTTTCTGAAACACCCTCTGTTTCCAAATATCTGTTCCATTGCCCTCCTACAGCTCCAAGCACACTACTTCCACTATTTGCTCATTAGAGCTTAATAGTGGTGTCAGATAGTTTCTAAAATGATGCTAGTTGAGTGTGCCAATGGAAATTGTAACAGACAGGTGTTTCAATCCCTGAACCAAACAGGTTACATGTCAACGCAGCATCTTGTAACACAGAGATACCTTAGATCTGGTCTACACTAAAAAGAGGTTGACTCCCTGCTACGCTGCTCAGGGGTGCAGATTTTTCACACCTCTGAGCAACGTAGTTAAGTCAACCTAACCACAGTGTACACAGTGTGAGGTTAACAGAAGAATTCTTCCACTAACTTAGCTACTGTCTGTTGGGGAGGTGGATTGCTTACACCAATGGGCAAACCCCTTCCGTTGGTGTAGGTAATGTCTATGCTGAAGCATTATAGCAGTGCAGCTGCAACACTGCAGGCAGACCACTTTAGAATTTCTAGTGTAGATATACCCTTAAATCTTCCTTACACTCTGTTTTCTCTGAAATTCTACTTGGTCTGACATTTTACCACCATGTCACCTACAAAAGGTTAAGAGATGTGGTGAAAAAACACAATGGAATCTGGTATCTGCTACTCCTCCCACTGTTGCTAGCACTGGTACAGTTGCAAGAACTCCAGAAGTATCAGCGTAGACACAGCATTATAAGACTCATTTTTTGCTAGAAAATTATGTTATGTTAAACATGACCATGATGTGTCATGTTAACCAACATGATTTTACATTCACTGTAGAATGAAAAATCATGATTGTGCCAGCTGATCACAAGTGAAGCTATGGTTTGAGCTGCTTGTACCCAAAACCAGCTAGCATGATGGTAAACAAATGGATAGGCCAGGGTGACAACTTTTGGACCAAATCTTCAGTTGATGGAAACTGGTACAGCTCCACTAAAGTCAATTGGAGATTTGCCAATTTATATCAGCTGATCATTGAGCTCTGTATTTGTAAAATAAACCACTGCAATAGTTTCCCTTCTCATTCCAAATCTACTAGTGTGGATTATACTCAAAATTAAAACAATACAAATTAAAACACATCAATTAGTGATGAACAAAGAATATAAACATCCAGACTGCAAAACACCTTTTTGTAGATTTTACTGTTTTCGTAAGAGTGTAAACTTTTGAGAACTGCAAAATGTACAAAAAGAAATTTACATATAACTTTACTTTATGATGCATAAAGAAAACCTACTTAAAAAATCAGAGTATTTTGCATTAAAAAGTCACGAATATCAGTTCTGACTTCTTCTTTCTTCCTAAAGGATTTTGCCATTTGTTTGAGGACTTACAATGTGACATCACAGGAATAAAGAGTAAAGGGTACAAAAATAAACAAATATATTTATTTGCAGCTAACTAAGTTCAATCTAGCTGTAGTTCTGCTTCTGAAGATAATCTTTCCAATATAAATCAATGCACCAGTCATTTTGGAGTCTGCAAACCAGACTACAACAAATTCACAGAAGGCCTGGCCCTGATCCAATTCACACTGAAAAAAAATGGAGAGACTAAAATTGAATTCAGTGAGCAATGGTTTAAGCTCCAAGAGAGATGAGACTTTACCTCATTCATCTCAATTGGCTCTTATTGCCAGTGCTTAGATATGGTGATAGGAGCTTTAGAAATGCTGACAGAGATGGGAGCATAATTAGTGTCAACATTATTAACCTTTTTACTGCTGATCATCTCATCAAAAACAGATGACTAATGAGCTTTATCTTCTGCAGCTTGGATATACTTTTCACGTCCTGACATTCTACAGGAATAACTCTGCGAGATTAGATGCAGTTATATATCATATGTTTACATGAATAATTGAGGATTTTTTCCTACTGTTCTTAAACATTAGAACTAAAACAAGATAGAAAGAAAAGCTTCAAGCTACACAGAGCTCTTCCTCAGGTCAGGTTCTGTCTCTCTTGAAAGCTTGTCTCCTTTACCAACAAAAGTTGGCCCAATAAAAGGTATTACTTCACCTACCTTGCATCTCTAATATCCTGGGACCAACAGGGCGACAACAATACTGTATATATTCATAGGTTTTATAGTTTTAAAACATTTGGTATTCATAATGTGGCTTGAAGAATTTTGTAAATTTCGTATGAAACTTGGCTCAAGAAAGCAAACTTAGTTCACTTTCATAAATCTTTTAAGAAGTTCTTAGCCTTCCCTTGTGTTTTAGGTCACCTGGTTTTGAGTCGAACTAGGCAGAACAGAAAAAGAAAAAGGCTCTGGATGTTTAGAAGTCCCGAGAACCCCCAACTCTAACGGTCAGCAATGAGCGGGGCCAGTTGAAAATCAGGTTCAAAATACTTGCTGAAATTGTGAAAATTTAGAGGTGAAAATCTTTCCCAACAGATTTTACTAAACATTCTGCATTCTTCTATTACCTCAATTGAGCAACACTGCATACAGATGTCCATTAATAAAGCACCATTTTTAAAAGCAATCTCATCAAAAGCATTTCCTTCTAAAATGAAATTGTATTATTTTTAATACATTTGCAAGGCACTCACCACCATAAGCACCAATTTGTTTACCCACATATTACCAAACATAATTGCTCCTTGTGAACATTTAGCAATTAAAATCTTCTTCTCTGTAGAGAACAGACTCCAAGAATAGAATGAAGATTGATTCCTTTTATCTCTTAATTAAAATTATTTATCCCTTTTGGTACTTGAAGAAAATATAAATAAGAATGCAGTAGGAAAATATCTAACCACTGAAGATTTCCTAATGTCTTTATTTATCATGAATAGTATATAAAAACTTATATTTGAAATTACTGAACAAAAAGAGTAGATGGGAGGCATTAACGTGCAGCTAGCCACATGGATTCAATTTGGTTCCATGCGCTGAATATTCCCTTTTAGTTTGACTGAAATTGTTATATTGGCTCCTCTCTCTCTCTCTCTCTCTCTCTCTCCCTTTTACACTTTATTCACTGAGATTCCCTCACCTATCCACTTTCCAGATATATATCTGGGGTTTCAATAATCCTCTCACTAACACCTTTCTGATCTCACAGCAGAAACATGATGTGAACCCAAAGCCAACACCCTACATTTGCGTACTGCGCCATTTTACAATGGACAGGCTTGGTTGTGCCACATGAGAATGACATGTGACTCACCATTTTGAGAGAGGCACCGGGTTCCTATAATTCAATACCAAATTCATCCTCCATACATATCTAAGTAGCTATGACATAGTATGAAAAACTGAAACATCATCTAAATATTTCTTAATCATCTTTAAATACAAGATGCCTCCATAGCAACTCAGAGCTCATAAAAAGATTTGAAGTGTAATAAAGGATGGTATGTTGCTAAAACTAAACCAAGACAGTTTCTAATAAGGTGTTTCTAAAAAGTTTCCAACTTGGTATTCACATTTATTCTCAGATCATCTTGCTTACTAGTACTGCAAGTTCAACGAGGTAAACAAAAATCTAAGTGTGTTGAATCTGCTGCATACATTATCACCAATTCTACATCCATAACTTAGCTGTCAGGGGTTTTTTGATGATGCGTAATGCAGAATAAATTACTACACATTCTTCCTATGTTCTATTAAGTAATAAAACATGTTTGTCTATCAGCTGTTCTGATATTACTTAGATAATGCACAGGGAGCAGGTACTGTAGGAGTAGTAACAAGGGACAATTTTTACAGTCTATTTTCCTCTCTCGTGTTTTAAAAAGGTAAAAGGGAAAGAGTGCCCATCATAAAATGCCATTACTAACATCTAATGTTAAGCCCTGATCTTATAAATACTTGTACCTCTAACCTGAGTAACTTTAAGCATGTCAGTAGTCCCATGAACTCAATGTTTGTAAGCTGAGAGCCATGTCATTTTGACTCCTTGTATAGCATTTCCTGGAGAATGTTATGGCAGCCAACCTAATCTATAGCCTGGTCCTGAGCTCTCACAAACTCAATAATATAAACGGGGATTCAGTTACTCTACACCTCTGAGGTTCAGGCCCTTAGTCATCTTGGCCTTTACTTAGCCTTCTAATAGTCTAAAATAAAGAAAATCTTGTCCAAATTCTTCCAAATATATATATCATATCAGCCTATAATACTTAAGATTGCTCTCTTTTTTAAAGCTGAGCCTAGATAAAATTTTAAGCTATAAAATAGGATATCAACAATTTTAAATACTTAGGAACCAAGGGATGGAGGGCACAGCATCACAAAAAGTTCCCATTAAAACATTTCTATTGCCACTAAAGTCCACAGGTTAGATTGGTTTCTCAGAAATGTAGACATGCTGCAGCACACTGTATCCTATTTAAAAATACATCACTCATACACAGAAGGAATTTTTACAAGGTAAATATGTTCAGAGCTTGGATGTAAGTAAAAATAAAACTATTTGAGAGTAATGAAGCTAAAATTTCTATGATGCATGATCATAAAGAGAGAAATTGGATAAATAAGCACCCAGCAAAGGGATTTATCAGAATAAAATTGTTCAATGCATAGAGCCCCAGTTTTCCTTCCATTTTCTAATATGTGATTTCTGTGACCTGCACATTAACGTCGATTAAAATAAGAAAGAGAGCCTTTTAATTTTGGCATTTTGTTTTTCTGTTTCATTACGACTGTTCCTATCAGTTACACCGAAAGAGCTTTAACAGAGACTTCCTTCATCCTGGCCTCCGTGTTTTGATCTTTTCACCTTCTCAAGTGATTTCAATAAATATGGTCTTGTGCATCTTCTCGCATCAGGGAGCACCTGGATCAAATGCTGCTGTAGTCAGAGCCACGGGCGACAAATGCAGCTGCTTCCCACTCCACAGTAAAGAAGGAGATTGTTCCAAAGAACCCAACCACCACCATGATCAAGAGCTGCCACTGAAGAAGAAAGTAGTTGCTGTAGAAATATGCAATTGCAGCACAGATGGACTGAAAGAAAAAACACAAAACATAGGAAGGTATGTAGTCTAGCTGTTCTATGTAAAGATTATCATTATGGACATGCATATAGAAGGACATTTACCCTTTAATTCTCTTAGAAATATAGTCCTTTATCAAATATTAAATGTAAAAAGGCTTTATTATATATCTATATTTGGTTTGTTCTGATTAACAGAAAATTAACTTAACTTTTGTCATTTAAGTGAGCTTCAGTGGATGAATTGAACACTGCACACAAGGGTATTTAGAGTATCCTATATGCAGTTCTCTGGCACTGAAACCACTGTCTCATGCACAACACATCCAAGAGATGAGAACAGTATATAAAACAGTAACCTGAATAATTTTTTCCAGCGTTACAGCAATTTATTACAGAAGCAGAGGCATGCAAGTATGACATAAGTGCAAATGTCTACCAAGTGGAACTGCTTAAGAGCACTCCACCCTTGTTAAGGGTTCAAGCTACAATATTCACTAGCTCACAAATAGATTAAAGAACCTTTATCGTTAGCATTACCCATCATCACCCTAAATACTTAACTATTTGGATAATGGTATCAAAACAGAATGGTGCATCAGCAAATCAATGGAAATAATAAAAGTCCTTACAAACATGGCCGCTTGTTGTAGTTGGCTTAAACACATCGCTGGCAGTTAGAACACCTGGGCTCTGTTCCCAGATCTAACTTACTGTGTGACTCTGGGCAAGTCATGACAGTCCTTCATGGCTCAGTTTTTTGAGGATCACAAAAAATGATCTAGGAAAGCTCAAAACCTGAAAGCTTTCCTCTTTTAGAGGGAATCCACTTGGACTCAATGTCTGCTAGTTAATCAACACAACCCATTCAGAATAGGATAAAGCATTCATTTAGATGAAGGGCTTCTAATTTAGTCCACAATTGGCAGAATTATAAATATTTTGGGGTGATGATTTAAGACATATAAAATGACCATTTCAATTCTTCTTATACCCATGCTCCCCTCACTAAGTGCTAGGCACAACTGGTTGTACCACAACCAGATATGATTCTGTGATTCAAATGACCTGTGGTGTGGGTTGAACCTCTCAAAACCAGGACTCTCTGGTGTTCCTGAACCAGAGCCCAGGCAGCCAGGAGTTCAGTGGCAGGAGGGCTGGCAACTGGGAGCCTTGCTACTACTTGAACCAGTTTTTGCACAGAAGAAAGAACAGGTTCCCATCTTTTCTGGGAAGGACAGTATTAAATTTATTGAGCTCACTAAAAAAAAATTCTGAATTATTTCAGTAGAATACTAATTATTCACATACCAAAAGACATGTTCATATACACAGTCTGACTTTGCTACTTAACACAAGATAATACCTGGACAAACTTGAAGACAGCAAAGGCAGGTGCACTGTCCTCTGAGTAAAGGAACCCCAAAATACTGAGGAGTTGGGTGTTAAAGCAGCTATCTCCTAGTCCCAACAGAAAGCTGCATAAAATGGCCACCTCTTTGCTGCAGAGAAAAATGAAACCAGCTGTAAGTGGAATATTCAACCACTGGCTACTGCTAGTATTATGTAGATTCTCAATACAAATAAATGGTTTTGTCAGATTTATCTTGAAATATAAATAGAAAATTGTATTCAGGTTTGAATTTTGATGGAAAATTACTGATGTGGGTGGAAGAAATATTTCCTTATAGGAGTCTTCTATTCTGAAATTCTAAGTTTCCTGCCACTGCTAAAGCCAGTGAACCCTACGCTAACTTGGAGATGCTAAAACAACTACCTCACTTTAGGACTTTCTCTGTGAATTGACAAGCATACGTGGATATTGGTGCCTGCAGCCAGCTAGCCCCCGATGCTTTCCCAGGCAACAAGAAAAGTAATAATGCAAACTGCTAGCCAGGTACATGGAAGTATGACAAGTATATGAATATGGGAGGCTTTAAAAGGACCTTTCAGATTGCAATACATTTCAAATATAATGCTTAACACAAATCCATTAATTAGAACAATGGCAGCACAGAAACAGAGTAGTCCTTGCACTATTCAGATATTAGAATTCCGCTTGGCCCTTACCTGGGGCATGCATGCTCAAAGCAAGAAAGCTTCTGATGCCCACTCCACAACACTGAGCACCCATGTAATGGACACACAGATCTGTCCACAAGCTAATAGGGTGGACCTGAACAGTGAGTATTCAATTGGCTTTAAAAATTGTTAGTTGTGCCCTATCGTATATTAGAATATCTGGAAACATTAACACCCACAGTAACTGAAGTCATTTCTCAGATCATCAATAATAATGTTCACAAACAATGCACTTAAAATGAACTCACAGCATTCTGACCTGCCATTTAACCCCCCGCATTTTGGTATGAATTGCTAGTACATCTGAAGCTACTGAGAATGGAAACACTTAAGTCTTGACCACTATTCAGTGAAAACATCTTGAAGTTGCCTTTCCAACAGAACAAGTTACTTCTCTCCAAGTTTGTTGAAAAGAGGATAGTGATAAACTGTTTTCTACATCTACCAAGGATAGGACAAGGAGTAACCTGCTTAATCTGCAGTAAGAAAGATTTAAATTTGATATGAAGAAAAACTTTCTAACTACAGTGTAAGGATAATTAACGTTATTAAGAGAGGTTGTATAATCTCTGCCCTTGGAGGTTTTTTAAAAACAGGGTAGACAAACACCCATCAAGGATGATCTAATTGTATTTATTAATACAGCCTCAATGCAGGAAGATGGACTAGAAGATCTCTTGAGGTCCCTACCACTACCTTACATTTATATGCTTTCAAATAACACTGTTCAAGAGAAACAAAACACTTTGTACCTTGGATTCATATAAGCCATATTATCTGTTCCTTCAAAGGAAGCAATGGGGGCATCATTTGGTATGTTATAAAAAATTAAATAAAAGGCTATAAAATGGACCACACTGCCAAGCAACACAACTGGGTTCCTGCCAAAGCGGTTATCTTTGTTCACTAAGCCAAAGAATCCTCCTCCTGCAGAAGGGGGAAAAGAAAACATAATTATTAGTATTAATGACAAAAATAAACATGTTTTAATAGGTTTCCATTAAATCATATATATACAGTACAAAGAAAAAATCAACTTCAGGTATGGCAGCACATGTTGAAAACGTACATTATAAATGTATCTATGGTAGACCCTGAAGGAGGGTCAGGCAGAGCGGAGATCCGCTAAGTGGTGTCTTGGTTCCATGGAGGGAGGAATACAACATAACAGGTGACAGAAGTGAGCTCTTTGAGTTGTCAGAGTCATCAGTGAGAGGTGGACAGAAGCTTTATGGGACCGTGCTCAAAGCACTAGCTGCGTAAGCACCACTCTGTGCATGGTCCAGGGCTGGAGTACCCACAGGAAAAAAAAGTGGGTGCTGAGCACCCACTGGCAGGCCTCTCCTTCCCCCCAGTGCCTCCTGCAAGTAGCGAACCCTACCAATCAGTTTGTCCCTGTCCCTCCCACCCCCAATACATCCTACACACCACCAAACAGCTGATGGCAGAGGGCAGGAGGCACTGGGAGGGAGGGGGAGACATAGAAGGAGGGTGGGAGTGGGCCTAGGAGACACATGGCCCAGATGCCAGAGACCCTTCCAACTGCTGAGATGCTACTCTGCAGCCCTGCACAGTGGTTGCCTGAAAGAACCTGGTTGGGGAGGCAACTGCTACTTCCTGCCTGGGCTTGGATGCTGGGGTCCCCAACAGCTGAGCCAGGAGGGGAGCCGAAGCCACCTCTTCCTCAGCAGGCTCTCTCAGGGCTGAGCTGCAAAGCAGCAACTGGGAGGGGCTAGGTTAAAAGCAGTTCCCTCCTGCTCTATGTCTAGGGGTCCTGCACACCAAGGAGAGTGGCAGAACCTGCATGGGGGAGGCTTTGCATGCTGCCTCCTCCCCCAGCATTATTTCTCAGCTCCTATTAGCTGGAAACCGAAGCCTCTCCCCCTCCCTCACATATACAGCACAGAGGGGCACATGGAGCTATTTTGAGCTATCTGGGGCTGCAGGGAGCCTGCCTGAGGGGCCCGCTGAGCTACTAGTTGGGAGCTGCTTAGGTAAGCCCCTCCCAGCCAAAGCCTGCCTCTGTCACTCCATCCTCTCCTGACCCAAACTCTCTGCCCCAGATCACCACCCAAACCCTCTGTGTGAGGTCACAACTCCCTCCAAGACCCTGCACCTCCTCCTATACCACTCCCCCATGCCAGAATCCTCTTTTAGGGTTACCAGATGGCTTCAAAAAAATACCTGACACACTTGATCTCAGATGGGGGAGGGGACTGGCCAGGAGGGGAGCAGGGCTGGCCAGCAGGAGGTCGGGGAGCGGGGCTGGCCGGAGATCGGGGCGGGGAGAGGGGAGAACCGCCGGCGGGAAGCAGGGCTGGCCGGGAGAGGGTTGGGGGAGCGGGGCTGGCCGCCGGGAGGGGTCAGGGGAATGGGGCTGGATGGGGGGCGAGCTGGGGGGGGGGAAACCGGCCAGTGAGGAGCAGGGCTGGCTGGGAGGTAGCCGTGGAGAGCGGGGCTGGCCCGGGCGCATATAGATCCTGGGGTACTGCCCGTCCTGCACACGGTCCCGGTGGGGCGCACAGGCGAGTCCAGCCCCGGGGATTCCATTCTGACCCGGCCCCGCCCTCCCCACTGTGTAGTTGCATACTGCCTGGCTGGTAAACACGCTCACGCAGTGTGAGCATATCTACCAGCCAGGCAGTACGCAACTACGTACTGATACTCAACATGATAATAATAAAACTTACTTAATTAGAAAATACTGGACATTTATATGTCCGGTATTTTCTCAATTTGTTTCCCCGGACAGAAAGCTCAAATACCGGACTGTCCGGTTCAAAACCGGACACCTGGCAACCCTATCCTCTCTTGCCCCCATACCCATGCCCCCTCCCAGACCATGCATGCCAATCCTGTGCCACAGATCACAACCCCCTTCTTCACTCAAACTCCCTCTCGGACCCCACACCAATCCCATACCATGAGCTCTGTTATCCATCCAACTCTGTCCCAGACCCACACCCCTCCCTAGAAAAGTGCAGTTCTTGATCACTTACCAAAGTCTTGGAACGTCCCCACATAAAAAAAAAGTATTGCCCACCCATGGCAGAGAGAGTACACTTAGCTAGGAGGGATTGCAAGTAATTTGGAGGATAGGGTTAAAATTCAAAATGATCTGGATAAACTGGAGAAATATTTTGAAGTAAATGGAATGAAACTCAGTAAGTAAAAATGCAAAGTACTCCAGTTAGAAAATAACATTGCACATATACAAAATGGGAAATGACTGCCTGGGAAGGAGTACTGTGGAAAGGGATCTGAAGGTCACAGTGGGCCACATGCTAAATATGGGTAACAGTGTAACACTGGTGCAAAAAAGCAAATGTATTAGCAGGAGTGTCGTAAGTATAACTGATTTTTCCTCTCTACTCTGCACTGATTAGGCCTCAACTGAAGTACAGGTTGAACTTCCCAAATCCAGGACTCTCTAGTATGGCAACATCCATGGTCCAGCAGGGCCATGGACATTGCTGGACCAAAGGGCCCCGGAGGCAGAAGCAATGCAGGTGTTGGGGAGCCCTGGCATCTGGAGAGACTTCCCCACCATGGCCAGCGAACCCTCAGTGTTAGTGAAGCAACGTGGCTAGGGAGCCCCATCCCCAGCTGGGGAACCCTCGGCATTAGTGGGGCCAGGCAGTGCCTGGGAGCTCCTGCCCTGGCCTAGGAACCCCAGCGTCAGCTGGGCCACATGACTGGTCCTGGCCGCAGCCAGAGAATCCCTGGCTGCAGCTGGGCTGCCAGCGGCTGGGCGGCCCTGGCCAGAAACCCTCTGGTGACCAGGAAGCCTCTGCCAGGGAAACCTCTTCCAGGGAACCCCCCAGCTGAAAGGGGGCTGGCAGAGGTGGGCAGCTGGAATCCCCAGCAGCAACGGAGTGGCCCTGGCAGTGGGGTGGGATGGCTGAGTGGTCCCAGCTGGGGAACCCCTGATGCAGCAGGGCCAGCGCTGGGTGGCCCCAGCCGGGAACTCCAGGGAACACCCTGAGGCAGCAAGGCCAGCAGCGGCCAAGTGGTCCCCACCGGCAACCCTGGGAGACCCTGGGGCAGCAGGGTGGGGAGCCTATGCCAGAGGCTGGGAGCAGGGCAGCCGGCAGGGGAGCGCTGACCTCCCCTGTCTGGCAAACTCCCTGGTTCGGGACAGCTCAGGTCCCCAGGGTGCCAGACCAAGGAGGTCCAACTTGTATTGTGTACAGTTCTGGGCCCCACATTTCAGGAAATGATGTGGACAGACTAAAGAAGTCTATAGATGATTAAAGGTCTAAGAAACATGATCTATGAGGAAAGATTGAAATAATTGGATTTGTTTAGTCTGGAGAAGATTGAAATGGGACATGATAACCATTTTCAGGTACATCAAAGGCTGTTACAAAGAGGAGGGAAAAATTATACTTAACCTCTGATGATAGGACAAGAAGCAATGGGCTTAAATTGCATCAAAGGAAGTTTAGGTTGGACATTAGGAAAATCTTCCTGATTGTCAGGGTGGTTAAGCACTGGAATAAATTTTTTAGGGAGGCTGTGGAATCTCTATCACTGGAGATTTTTAAGAGTGGGTTAGACAAACATTTGTCAGGAATAGTCTAGAAAATAATACTTGGTACTGTCATGAGTGCAGGGTACTGGGGCAGATGACCTCTCAAATTCCCTTTCAGTCCTATGATTCATCTCTAAGCATTCAGCCTTAGCTTTTTATTATAAGAAAGCAGGTTTAGACTAAGCAATACAAAAATACTAGGGGGCTGTGCACCCTGCTTGCTACACTCGCCAACCCCCCCTCTTCCTGGCGTCTTTTGCAGCCAGACAGCCTGTCAATCTTGCACTGAGCCCAGCTACACTCCACATGGCCCCAAGTCACTCGCACCCTTCTCCGCTCCTGCCCCAGCACACCCCTGGATGGGCCCCTCTCTCTGAATGCTCTCAGCCCATCCTGCCCACTCATGCCCTTCAATCACCAGCCATTCCTCCCCCTTCCTGTTCCTGTCCCACCCGCCAATAAAATAGTTCATTCGTGTGCAGTGTTTGGAGCCTCGCCTGGTGGCTGGCACAGGTCTACAGAGAAGTGACCTGTCAGGAAGGGCAATGCTCTGTGGGCTTGTGGGCCTCACATGCAAACAAAATCCAAACGCAATCAGTAAAATGAGGCCCAACTCCAAACGAATCCCCTTTGTTCCAGGTGCTCCTGGATACCCAACTCGCTAGCGAAGGTAAGGGGCTGAGCTATATGCGAGCGGCCAGGTAGCGAGAGAATTCCCCGCTCTCCACACCCAGTTACCTCCTGTCTTTGCAGGACGGCAGTGCTCCATATGTGCCCTTCCAGCTGGCAAGTGAGCTCCTGCGCGGGGCTGGGGGGGGGGGGAGACTGGGACGTGCTCCATGCACATAGGGCACAATGGAGAGACATGGAACCATGGGGAAGCCACCAGCTTTACACGCCTGCACCCTGCTGAGAACCAGATTTGGGTCACGTGGGAAGAGAGCCTGAGGGGGTAATCTGGGCTGCAAGTCCTTATGCCCGAGCTCCATGGCCCACAGCCCACGCACCCCCTTCCACCCCTACCCCACCTCCATCTCCCTGCCTCCATTCCTATACCCACCATCCTTCTCTCCCCCTCCCGACCCCCTTGCCTATCCCCTGCTTCCATCCTTACCCCCACCTCCATCTTCCATTCCTACACCCACCCATCCTTCCCTAACCCCTCCTCCATAGCCCCACACTGCCCATCCCCTTGCCTCCATTCCTGTATCCCCTTTATCACCACCATCTCTCCTTACCGCACCACCCATCCCCACATACACCCTATCCTCGTTCCTCCTTCCCTACACACACCCTGCCCCCTCTCACGAATGGGCAACCTAACCAGCAAAGAAACAACTGACCCGGGTTTCCCCTTGGGTCCTACAACTGGTGTTGCTAAAACTGCTCCTGTGTGCATGCAGCCCCTTCTCCCGTCTGCCTGGCCCTGCGGAACACCTGCCGCCTAGTCAGGGCCCAAAGTGCTTCTGCTCTCTCCCCCCACTTCCACTCTACACATCACGTGGGAACAATAGTTGCCCGCTGGTCCCATCTCCTGAACCAATGGCGCTGGAGTTGGGACTCAGGCAGCCAGGGCACTCTGGCTGAGGAAAGGGGCACAGGGGCCAGTGCATGGCTAATGGAGGCTGTTGCACATGTGTCTCCTTCAGACCGGATCATGAGCCAAGTGCCCACACATCAAGCGCCCGAGCACCGGGGAGGGAGGACGGTATGCAGCTGATGGTGGCAGGATGCAGTGTCACGTGATGATGTCACTCGGTCACCCTGCAGGGAATTTTTTTATATATAGAGAGAGATATATCGGACACAGCTCATATATCGGTAAAGCACACATGAAAGCATGATGTACAAATGCTAAAAATAAACTAACAACGCTATAGACTGGATTCACTGTTGTTCTCACTTCACATAGTCATTTATTTCAGTGCAAAGTGGCTGTAAAATGCTAAAACTCTTATCTGGAAATATTCCACATCCTTGTTTGCACTCACTTTGTACTGGTATAAATAACTATACAAGAGGCAACACAATAATGAATCAACACTTTGGGCCCTGACTAGGCGGCAGGTGTTCCGCAGGGCCAGGCAGACGGGAGAAGGGGCTGCCTGCACACAGGAGCAGTTTTAGCAACACCAGCTGTAGGACCCAAGGGGAAACCCGGGTCAGTTGTTTCTTTGCTGGTTAGGTTGCCCATTCGTGAGAGGGGGCAGGGTGTGTGTAGTCTAATCATAGGACTAGAAGGGACTGCAAAGGTCATCACCAAGTATTCTAGCAAATTTTTGTAGAACTGTACTTCTTGCATATGCAATTTTTGCTTCAAGTTTAACATGTGTAGTGCTGTATATATTTGTGTACAAAGAACCTTTTCAATAATCTCAACAACTACATTTTTATACTTAAATTTCTTTAGACTCACCTACAATTTCCCCAATGCCAATAAAAATACCAGAGAGTCCAATAAGACTTTTCTCTTCAGTGCCAAATCTATTCACAGCACCAATACAGGTCCCATATACTCCAGAAAAGAATGTTAGTTCCAAACCTTTAAAGAAAGGCAGACAAAAGTTGACGGTGGCATTATTATTCATTAGTCCAGATACCATTATGCAAAGTTTACCTATGTTTAACCATTGTATATTACAAATACATGATTAAAAGATCAACATTGTAGATGCAATCGCTTTACTTTAGGAGTATTCCAAGCCATATAAATATATGACTTTCATAAGTCAGAATACATACACTATTTTAGAAAAAACTCACACTATCACATGTTAGTGTCATAAAAGCACTTGGGGTGAAATTCTGGCTCCACTGAAGTCAATAGCAAAATTTACATTGACTTCAGTGGGATTAAGATTTTACCATGGTGTAGTAAAATGAGGGCCTAAAACATAAACCCATACATCACAGGGCTGGTTTGAGGCGTCAGGTGTGGCCAACAATGGTCGAGACTTTGCTAACATAAAGCTAAGATAAGCTGTGAACAAGAGCCAGCCCCTGCTCACAGAACTTGGCATGAACAGGGCAGATAGTGTAAAACACTAACTGGTATGAGGCATAGGTGTAAAATACTAATTGGTGTTAAGCACAGGTTGAAAGCATATTCCAGAGGGATGGTAACAACACCTCATTAAGAAGCATCTTGGCACCCACACACTTGCCGCAGACAACAGGACATACCTACCCAGGTTGAGCACAGGGTCTAAAATGACAGCACTATGGATAGAGATGTTTGATCGAACCGCCACGTGCAAGGTGATGGTGGTATCTAAGTAAATATCAGAGGGTGGCAACCTGACCCATCAGGAATAATGTGTAACTTGTTTGTACCTGTATATAAAGTTGCGTCTTGGACGGGCTATCCTGGTCTGGACGAGGGGGCAGTGGGACCTCCTACTTACTGAGTGGTCCATTGTCAGGAAGTACATATGCACAGTGATTCAGTAGAGTTTACTAACAACTATTACTGTACTTTGTTTGACAATAAGCCTGGTCTGGTGCCTGTGATCCTTATCTGATATTGTGGTCTTTGGGGACTCTCTCAGAGTCTGCTGCGTTGACCACTTACGCAAAGTCAACACAGCACACACACACAGCCAAGTGGTTATCATCATTGGACAGAGCAAGAGGGTACTGAGGGAGTTGGCAAATGTCATTGAAGAGCCTTTGGCCATTATCTTTGAAAACTAGTGGATATCAGGAGAAGTCCCGGATGATTGGAAAAAGGCAAATGTAGTGCCCATCTTTAAAAAAGAGAAAAAGGACAATCCAGGGACTAGTAACCCTTACCTCAGTCCCCGGAAAAATCATGGAGTGGTTCCTCAAGGAATTGATTTTGAAGCACTTGGAAGAGGGGAAAATGATCAGGAATAGTCAACATGAATTCACCAAGGGAAAGTCATGCCTGACCAATCTGATTAGCTTCTATGATGAGGCTCTGTGGACATGGGAAAGTCAGTGGATATGAAATACCTTGACTTTAGCAAAGCTTTTGATACAGTCTCCCACAATATTCTTGCCAGCAAGTGAAGGAAGTATGGATTGGATAAATGGACTGTAAGGTGGATAGAAAGCTAGCTAGACTGTCGGGCCCAACGGGTAGTGATCAACGGCTCGATCTCAGGTTGACGGTCGGTTTTAAGTGCAGTGCCCCAAAGATCAGTTCTAGGACCAGTTTTGTTCAACATCTTTATTAATCTTCAGAGGGGTAGCTGAGTTAGTCTGTAAAGGATAAACTTAAAAAACAACAAATAGTCTGGTAGCACTTTAAAGATAAAACACAACATGTAGATGGTATCATGAGCTTTTGTGGGCACAGCCCACTTCTTCAGATCCGGTCTTTAAAGTGCTACCAGACTCTCTGTTGTTTTTTAAGTTTATCTTTATTAATGACCTGGATGAGGGGATGGATTGCACCCTCAGCAAGTTTGAAGATGACACTAAGCTAGGGGGAAGAGGTAGATACACTGGAGGGCAGGGATAGGGTCCAGAATGACCTAGACAGATTAGAGGACTGGGCCAAAAGAAATCTTTTGAGGTTCAACAAGGACAAGTGCAGAGACCTGCACTTGGGACAGAAGAATCCCAAGCATTACTACAGGCTGGGGACTGACTGGCTGGGTAGTTCAGGAGAAAGGGACCAGGGATTACAGCAGATGAGAAGCTGGATATGAGACAACAGTGTGCCCTTGTAGCCAAGAAGGCTAATGGCATATTAGGGTGCATTAGGAGGAGCATTGCCAGCAGATCTAGATAAGTGATTATTCCCCTTTATTCAGTACTGAAGAGGCCACATCTGGAGTACTGTGTCCAATTCTGCCCCTCCCCCCACTACAGAAAGGATGTGGACACATTGGAGAAAGTCCAGTGGAGGGCAACCAAAATGATTAGAGGGCTGGAGCACAAGACCCATGAGGAGAGGAGGCTGAGGGATTTGGGCTTATTTAGTCTGCAGAAGGGAAGCGTGAGGGGGTATTTGATAGCAGCCTTCAACTTCCTGAAGGGAGGTTCCAAAGAGGATGGAGAGAGGCTGTTCTCAGTAGTGACGGATGGCAGAACAAGGAGCAATGGTCTCAAGTTACAGTGGGGGAGGTCTAGGTTGGATATTAGGAAAAACTATTTCATTAGGAGGCTGGTGAAGTACTGGAATGGGTTACCTAGGGAGGTGGTGGAATCTTCATCCGTAGAGGTTTTTAAGTCTCAGCTTGACAAAGCCCTGGCTGGGATGATTTAGTTGGGATTGGTCCTGCTTTGGGCAGGGGGCTGGAGTTGATGACCTCCTGAGGTCTCTTCCAGCCCTGTGAGTCTATGATTATAAGAGACCAGTCAGGACACCACAATGGTGACTTCTGATATCCACACATGGGTCTTTGACCTCCCACCAAACATCTATACATGTATGACAATATCACCACACACTATTATATATTACTACTTTGAAATAGTATGAAACCATGTATAACTGAAAGCTAATTATAAGATTATATGCTGGGGATGTCAGACATACAGCCCCAGAGATACACCTAGAATAACCATTTAATATTCTATTAGGTAGACCTGCTACCAGCAGTAGCCAAAACAGTACTTCAGTCATTTCCACACACTTCAGAATAGTTTTTAAAAGCACATTACACACTTCGGAGATCCGTGAGAACTTTAAGACTAGGGATGTTAAATATTGGTTAATTGACTAGTTCTCATAAATTCCTATTGGTTACTCGACTATTCTATAGTCCCCAGGGGTAGGGCTGGCAGCCAGCGTACTCCAGCCCCACTCCTGAGGAGCCCCATGCCACTCCGTGCTGCTGTTTCTGTATCAGAGGCAGCAGTGCACGGTGCCAGTTGGGAGCTGGTCCACAAGGGGAGCCAGTTTAAAAACCAGAGGCAGCAGAGTGGGGTGACAGCAGCCCCTGTCCAGGGGGAGCAGAGCTCCCAGACCCAGCATGAGCTGGAACTGAGCTGGGTTGCCTGCCCGCCTGGCTCATAATACACTTTAAATGCAGAGGTGCAGCGGGGGTAGGTCCTGGACCTGGTGCGAGCCAGAAATGAGCTGGGCTGCTGGCCAGCCTGCTAAAAAATTTACTGGCAGGGGAAGAAATGCATGTAGTCTATAGCATTAACCTATAAGCTTTTGTTTATCAGTTAATCGATTAATCAACTACACTGTTACATCCCTACTTAAGACTTGTAGTGATTTTCACAAAAATGTGTACTGCAACATGGGATGTACTAATGCCTGGTTTCTGAAGTCACTACAACACAACAGAAAAGAGTCATCCAAGCTTTCTCTATAGCAAGTATATTTACAATAGTGCGAAGAGACTTACTTAAGCCAACACAAAGCCAAGCCAAAAACAAACTCTTAAATAAATCTTTCTGACCTTTGCTTACAGACCTTATAGTACTCCATATAAGGATCTAGTAATAGTAGATAATCTTACATGATCTGTGAGCTGTAAAGTCTCACAAAACTTTGAACAGGTTCAATAACAGACCACAACAATTCAGAATCATTATCTGCTTTTGGAGATCTTATCAGGAATTGTTCTAAAACACTTTACAATACAGATGATAATGGTGAATTACAGCCACCAGATGGCAGCAATATATTTCAAGCAACACTAAGTTTCTGAAATGGTTACTTTAAGAGCCCAATCCAGCTTGAGTTACACCATACTCCCATTGATTTCATTGAAAGTTTTGCCTGAATAAAGACTGTAGAATCAGACATCAAAAGGCATCTTATTATTTTCTGTATTTTTGTACCACAGTAGCATCACATTATCTTCCTTCAACTTCCAAAGGCATTGCATTCTAATCATAGAATTATAGGATTGGAAAAGACCTCAGGAAGTCATTGAGTCCAACCCCCTGCCCAAAGCAGGACCAACCCCAACTAAATCATCCCAGCCAGGGCTTCGTCAAGCCGAGACTTAAAAACTTCTAGGGATAACCATCACCCTGCTAGTGAAATAGTTTTTCCAAACTAGACCTCTGCCACTGAAACTTGAGACCATTGCATCCGTCACCACTCAGAACAGACTCTCTCCGTCCTCTTTGGAACCCCCCTTCAGGTAGTTCATAGAATCATAGAACCATAGAGCTGGAAGAGACCTCAGAAGGTCATCAAGTCCAGCCCCCTGCTCTAGGCAGGACCAATCCCAACTAAATCAACCCAGCCACGGTTAAAGGATAGTTAAAGGCTGCTATCAAATCCACCTCATTCTTCTCTTCTGTAGACTAAATAAGCCAAATCCCTCAGCCTCTCCAAATAAATCAAGTTCTCTAGCCCCCTAATCATTTTGGTTGTTCTTTTGGACTTTCTCCAATGCATTCGCATCCTTTCTGTAATGGGAGGCCTAGAACAGGATACAATACTCTAGGGCTACGTCTACACTCGGGGCAGATGAGAGTTTTGCAGGGTCCAGGGCAGCACAATTTCGCGGGGCCCCCCTTTGGAGAAAAAAATAGAAAAAGGGCGTCAAATGCGCAAATTGAAGGCTATTTTCATATTAAATGTGAATTGGGTAAATTTGATAGAAACTTAATTTAGCTGGATAATTTGTATTTTAATTATATTGTAATTCATTCGTAAACAAAATTCTGCATTAATAATTACAAATTTTCATTTGTATTTAAGTCTATTATAGCTTTCTAGCTCTTTTGGCAGCACATTCTTCAATTATGTCATTAAAGTCCATTTCTTTACACAAGTCATTTTCAAAAAAGTTTAAAAATCCTTCTTCACAAACAAATGCAACAGCAACCACATGACAAATATGTGTGACTGAGGACTACAAACATTAAGTAGTACATTCACCTGCCAACATGATTTTTAAACCCCTACAGCAGTGAAATCCTGCATGATTATACTCTCAATACTCCTATTATTCTGTATCCTTTTAGACCTTTAGAGAAAGGTTTTCAAAATCACAAATAGCAATTAGGCCCAGCTGAAATAGCCCAATTCTAACAAAAACTCAGAGCTGGAAGTCCAACTTTATCAGATATACCTTTGAGAAAAATCTCCCATCTATATCTATGTGACAATTTCTCATTTAAGGAACACATTTTCAGAAATATGCAAATGAACATATCCCAGATTCAGCCCTGCTGGCTATCTACATATTATTTCTTAGCTGGCTACAAAGTGAGACAAAGTTTTAATGTGTTATATGCACACACAGTATAATTATATGCAATGTAATCTGGTGGAATATGCATTGCCTGTAACTTGGAGTGATTTCTATCATGAAGACCATGTAGCTCAATGAAAGCAATAGTCTGTAAAATGTAAAGGGAACCCCTCCCCCCATAGCTATTAAGCTGGCTATGGTGAAGAGTGGGGATAATGTTTTATCTGAAGTTTCTTCCTATCTACGTCCGGGAGACTTTTCTTTAGCTGTTCCTTTAAAGGTGATGTAAAGGCAAAACCAGACAACCTGAGTCCCTACTTCCTTCTACCAATAGTAGCCTCTGATATTATACTTGGCATTAGTAATTACTGTTGCTAGGTGGTGCTTTCTCACATAAAACACTGCCTTAGTACTTAGTGCAAGACCCCACAAGACGACAACCTCTCAACAGCTTGCTCAGGTCTTCAGTCTTATCTAGAGCTATAGATGGCACAGCACAGTTTGGCTCTTCTTAGGCTCCCCAGCAGGACTCCTCTCCCCATAAAAAGTTCTTAGTCCTCAGATATTTCAGTACAGCAAACCAAATTATCAACAGGCAAAGTTTCTGCAACCCCTCAGAGAGAAGCTTATATAGCCTAACCACAGAAAACGTATAGATCCACCCAAAATGAACAAGACTTTACCTATGCAATTTCCTTTCCTCCTAAGCAGCCATAAACTACCTTCAATATCCCTTTTTTGTCTCAACAAAATAGAATATTTAAGCATTTTTACTATAACCCGAGAGCTGAGCAATTCCTCCATCCTGACTGGCTAACAGGAGTACAGCTCCGCTGACCCAATGATAATGAGTATCCTAAATAAACCAATGAGACAGCCTCTTTTCTTTCCTTCGCTCTGTTCACCTCTACTGTCAACACAAACAGCTGAAGTGGCTGGTGCCCGATCTTTCAGAAGGCATGAACAGAACAAGGCACTTGCCTGGTGATCTATCGCTTGTACTCTAATCCCAGCATCTGGCATTCAAAGTTTAGGGACCTCTAGAACATGGGGTTGGATCCTTGATAATCTTATCTGATAAATTCACCTGCTCCATTTAAAAACCATTCCTCCCCACCTGCACCAAATCATCTGTTGAGTTCCTTCATAAGTCGATTTATTTGTTCATTAATTCCTGTTCCTCTTTCAGTTTAGAGACAAGGTGGGGAAATTTAATATTCGTCACGAGAAAAAAAATCAAATACTGGTCCAGTCTGAGCGCAGAACTGTGGGTGTGTGCAAAGCTTTGGTGTTGTTGTCCCCCCGGCCCTTCTTCCTGCTTCACCTTGCTCCCAAGCAAGCAATGGGTCATTCCTTAGGAGCAAGGCTAGAGAAAGAAACACCCTCCAGCTCCGATCAAAATGCATAGCTGGTGTGGAATAACGGGAGGCCTTGGGTGGCTCTTGGGATTTCGGGGTTTCAGACACGCACTTTTCGAGGAGTGCCAGAGAGGCTGAGACAGGAGGGCCGGGAAATTGATTCAGTTGCGTCCGGGTCCAGGCTATATTAGCAGCCTGCAGCAGCTCTGGCTTCCAGTGGGTGGCGTGAAGGGACGAGAGCGGCTCCGCTCGAAGCGCCTGGCAGTGGAGAGCTAACTGGCTTCTAAAGAAGAAGGGCGGGGTGGTGCTGGCGGCTGGAGAAACTGCGCCCCCTCTGTGCTGCGATGAATGCAGCGCAACCGGGCGCTGCTGCTCCCGCGGCAGCTGCAACCCCAGGCAGCCAAAAGGAAAAGAGAAAAGAAGTCGCCCAGAAGACAGCGGCCGGCTTTTGCCCAGCTCCTCAGTGGAGCGTGGACTTCTCCAGGAACCGCAAGGGCTTCTACTTGGCGGCCACCGAGAAGGAGCAGGCCGCGACTGAGGTCGACGTCCAGAGGAACAAAAGCCGCATCAAAGCGCTCAAGGACATGTCAAAGCGGCGACAAGCAAGCGACGACAAGCGGCCCTTTGGGGTTCGTGCTCCCGGACCCCAAAGGGCGCTTGCTGCCCCGGGCCCCGCTGAGCGGTGCTCCCGCCGGGGGCCAGCTGAGCGGTGCCGGCGCTGCACTGCTGCCGCTTGCCGCCGCTTGCTCCCCCGCTGGGACCCAGCTGAGCAGAGCGGCGCCAGCGCCGCTCAGCTGGCCCCCAGCAGGAGTGCCACTCAGCAGGGCCTGGGGCAGCAAGCAGCCCTCTGGGGTCCGCGCTCCCCATGCGTGGGAGCGCGGACCGCAATGGACCGCTGCCGCCAATTGCTCCCCCCCCGGGACCCAGCTGAGCGCTCCCAGCTAAGCGCGCCAAGGAAGGAGGGGAAGGGGGCCGGGCACCACGGAGGGAGGGGAAGGGGGTTGGGGCTGGCCGGAAGGGGGGCGGTAAGCAGAGCTGGGAGATCGGGGCTGTGGGGCTGGAGCGGAGGATGGGGAGGCCCGGAGGAAGGGGGGCAAGCGCCACGTGGGAGCTTGCGGTGGAGGGGAAGGGGGGCAGGGGCAGGGGTGCTGTATATGGCCAGGGGGCGGGGCCTGGAGCCACCAGCACGCCCCCGCCCCCGTTCGCCTCCCGCCGTGGCGGTGAAAAATAAAGTCATGGGCGGGCAACACCAGCACACTGCCCGTAGCAGAGAAAGAGTGGAGGCTGCTGGTGAGTCACTGCCCCCCCTCGCTCTCTGAACCAGAGCCCCGGGCCCACAAGGCAGCCCCAGCCCACGAACGACCACATAAGCCTTGCCTACACAGCACCCCAGCCAGCGCAGAGGCAGGCCCCACAGTGCACACATGCACAGTCTTGTCACATCCCACTGCCTTACTCCACAGTAAGGTCCCCCAAAAACAATGGCACCTCAAGCTCCCCAGCTTCCTAAAAATAACCCCCACTCACAGTAGCTTCCATAGCAATTCCTGCTCTGCCCCCTCCTCCCCCACATCCTGCCACTACCTTGCCACAGTAACACTTCAACAACCACTATGGTGGGTGATTGATAGCCACACTGGGGCATCAGAGCACTTTCTGATAAGTCAAGGTTGCATGGTGTAACGTTTTGACAGTGGCAACAGGACCGGTGAGCACCTAATGAAAGCCCTGTGCACACCCACCATACACTGTTTGTGCCACACAATGTTTTGTACATTTGTGTGTGTGGGGGAAAGTCTCTAAGTGTCACTCTCTAACGCTGCAAACCCCTTTGCAGTATACTTTCCATCCCACCAGCACCACCTGGTATTAAATGGAACAAGATCCAAACGAGAGAACACATCGATTGGCAAGAGAAAGACAGCAAAGATGGCGAGCAAAACAAAGTCAAGAAACATTAGACAAATTGCAAAGGGAAGATGCTGAAAGACATGTACAAAAATCGAGCTATTCAGTCTCAAGAGCAGGCACAAGCCAGACGAGCTGGTCACGCTCACTCACAAACATTGAGGCTTCAAATGGAAACACCACCACAAGCTCAAGCCAGACGTCATGCTGATTGCAAAGCTCCATCTCAAGCACGTCGCGCTGCTGTTGCCGAAGTTCATCGATTAACACAAGAGCGTCAAAGTGAAGCCATTCAAGATGAGGCAATCCATTTTGTTGGGGATCAAGTCACACTGCACTATTGTGGAACGATGAACGTCATTTGCCAGTTTTGCGCATCAAGAAATTTTGCTGTTGAGCGTCTGTCTGATGGTAAATTCAACAGCTGTTATAGATAGGGAAAAGTCAAGTTGGAAAAACCTTTGGATGCCAAAGGAAATGTGCTTCAGTATCCTCAATTCCTTCGCGATCTGTTGTCAAAACCAGACCACCCCAACTACAGACACTTTTGTGACAACATTCACTCATACAACAGTGCAGTCTCATTCGCATCGATGGGAGCAAAAGTTGTTGCCTTTCATGGAGGAGGACCGTATGTATTCAAAATTCACGGTCAGGTTTATCATAAAAACTACTCATGTCAGACCAGTAAATGATCAAACGCCTCAGTATGCTCAGCTTTATGTCATCGACAGTACACAGGCAACAGAAATCAGAATGCAACATCCCTCTAATGAAAATTGTTATCGACCAATTCTGGATCAAAATTGATCGCTTCTTCAGACAGCACAATAGACTCGCAGATTCATACCGCATGCTTCAAGAAGTCGAAGCTCAAGCTGTACAGGAAGCAGTTCAGGCAGGCAAAGATTTTCCTGTTGTTAATATGATTTGCCGACGAGACCGTAACTCTGATCAGCGGTGCTACAATACACCAAATGCCAATGAGATTGCCATGGTGTTTGTGAACAAAGATGGAGAACCGCCGTTTGCATGTGACATTCGTGTCTATCCATTGAATCCAGAAGATCCTCAGCAACAGTTCATCAATTTGAATATTCTTACTCCAAATTTAGATCCAATGATGTATCCAATAATGTTTCCATATGCTGAACCCGGTTGGCAACCAAACTGGCAATGCCAACCTTACGAAGGAGCTGAAGCAAATCAAAAGCGAATCAATTTAACCATGCTTCAATACAAAGCTGCACAGACTGCTATCAGCGACAATTTTAATCCAATAATCAGTGCAGGAAAGCTCACACAGCAATGGATTGTAGATTCCTATCTACAAGTGGAAGCAAATAACTTGAATTTCATCTGACAACATCAAGCCCAATTACGAGCAGAGCGATATCAGGGACTTGCTGATCACATACAGAACCTTGCACAAAATGCTGGTATACAAGCTGGAGTTCCAGTAATTCTACCATCATCATTTGAAGGATCACCGCGCAATATGAGAGAGCGATGCACCGATGCAATGTCCATTTTTGCTAAGTTCGGTCCACCAGATCTGTTCATAATGTTCACAGTAAATCCAAAATGGGCAGAAATTACTGACAACTTGCAACCTGGAGAACAAACATCTGACCGTCCAGATTTGGTTGCAAGAATCTTCAAAATTAAACTGAAATCACTTATGGAAGATCTGACAAGGCCCAGCGTCTTAGGAAACTCCACTGCTCATGTTTACACCATTGAGTTCCAAAAACGTGGATTGCCTCACGCACATATTCTGGTCGTCTTCCAAGCAGAAGATAAATTTACAACAGTTGCACGCATCAATCAGTATGTTTGTGCAGAGATTCCAAAAGCAGAAGAAAGTCCTTGATTATACAACATTGTAACCAGATGCATGATGCATGGACCATGTGGAATTGTAAACCCTCACGCTCCTTGCATGGAACATGGAAAATGCAAAAAAAATTTTCTGAAAGAATTCAACGTACTGACAGCTCAGAACGTGAATGGATATCCACTGTATCGTCAACGCACAGGTATAACAGCTGAAGTCAGAGGAATAACAATGGACAACAGACATGTGGTCCCTTACAATCCATATCTGCTGTTGAAGTATGATGCACACATCAATTGGAAGCTTGCACTTCCACAAGAGCAGTTAAATATATTTACAAATATATTTACAAAGGATTTGACTGCGCAAACATCGTCATTTCGGCAGCACAAAATGCAGAACTATGCCACAACGAGATCGCCAACTACATCGATGCCTGTTACGTCAGTGCTCCAGAAGCAATGTGGCAGTTACTCGAATCACCCATGCATGATCGTTCACATGCAGTCTTCAGACTGCCAGTACACTTGCCAAATCAACAACGCATCATATTCCAAGCAGGCCGAGAAGAAGAGGCTTTCGAGGCAGCACAAACAGGACGAGGAAAACTCGAGTCTTGGTTCCAGTTGAACCAGAATGATGCTGATGCGCAAGACCCTCTCTATACCGACATTCCTTATCATTACATTTACGTTAGAAACAATTGGCAAAGGCGACAACGAGGTGCCAACAAACTTGTCTCAAGAATGTACAGTCGGAATCAGGGATGAGAAAAGATTTTATCTCCGAATGTTGCTGCTTCATGTTCATGGAGCAACCAGTTTTCAATCCCTTCGAACTGTTCATAACATAATTTACGACACATTCAAAGAGGCAGCTTTTCAGCGCCATTTATTAGATTCGGATGATGAATGGCATCATTGCTTGCAAGAGGCAGCCGCTTATCAAATGCCAAATCAAATGCGTCAAACGTTTGCGTACATTTGTTGCTTCTGTATGCCGACAAATGCTCTCGAATTGTGAATAAATTTTCAATCGACACGTCACTCGATTACCAACGATCACACAGCAAAGACACTGCTCTCAACTTCACATTGCACGACATCAGTGCAACACTTTGCCAACATGGATTATCATGTGCTGTAATTGGATTGCCAACACCAACGGGAAATGCAATTGAAGCTCAATTATACAATCCAGCACAAGAACAACAAGAAGCTGAAAGACGAATTCGATCACTTAATCCCCAGCAGTTTGATGCATTTACCAAAATCATAAGAGCTACTTACAACACCGATCAGCCAAACAAATGTTTCTACTTGAATGGTCCTGGTGGTTCCGGAAAAACCTTTCTATATTACACTTTGATGTCATTCATTCGAGGAAAAGGTGACATTGTCCTTCCTTATGCAACCACTGGCATTGCTGCTACACTGATGAAAGGCGGACGAACAGTACATAGTGGATTCAAGCTTCCTGTTCCATTGCTCGAAACATCAGTATCATCTATGAGACCCACACCACCAGAAGCTGAAACAATTCGATAGGCTTCACTCATAATTATTGATGAAATTACAATGTTCACAAAGCATGGCCTTCGCTGCATTGATTCACTCTTGCGGGAACTCATGCAGAATCAGCAACCATTCGGTGGAAAAGCAATTGTGATCGGAGGCAACTTTCGACAAACACTACCAGTAGTTACAAGAGGCACATGTACTGATGTTGTCAAATGCTGCATAAAATCGAGTGAGTTGTGCCAACATTTCAGCACAATCACACTGTCAACGAACATGCGAAGCGAGACACAGAATGAATGGCTTCTCAATATTGGGTCAGGAAATATGCCAGAGATTCCAGGAGCGCCACTGAATTCAATCGCAATTCCACAACACATGATTGCAGATAAAAATCTCATTGATGTAATTTTTGGTCAGATTCTGGATGGCATGCCAATCGAACAGCTTGCAAAATGTGTCATTCTTGCACCAACAAACAAAGATACACTTGACAAACATGCAAATCATTAGAAAGCTGCCTGCAGACCCCTGCATATATTACAGTGCTGATTCCATCATTTCCGAAGACCTCAGTGATGTACACAATTATCCACCAGAGTTTCTCCATGATCAAACGCCTTCTGGCATGCCACCACATAACTTAGTGTTGAAAAATGGCATTATCGTTATGCTGCTTCGCAACTTAAATCCAAAGAAAGGACTATGCAATGGAACGTGCTTGGTGATCCGAGCTCTTCATGAACATTTCATCATGGCTGAGATAATTTCTGAGTGCAATCGTGGTGACATCATCTTCATTCCAAGAATCGACTTAGCTCCAAGCGACGTGAATCTTCCATTCATCCTCAAACGACGTCAATTCCCCATCATACCAGCTTGCGCAATCACAATAAACAAATCTCAAGGACAAACTTTCGATTATGTTGGAATTTACTTAAATGAACCGGTATTCTCTCATGGTCAGTTATACGTCACACTTTCAAGATCAAGACATCCAAATCAAGTGAAAGTTTTCATCAAGCAAGGCCAACTGCAGGGAAAAATGCTGAATAATGACACACATTTCACACAAAATGTTGTTTACTGCGAAATCTTCCAAACTCCATAACAATATGAAGCAAACTTTCTTACACAATTTAATAAAAATGTAATCACTTTCAAAACACCTCCAAAACATTTTTCATTATTATCTGATACAACACCCGTCTTATTATTTCCAATTTCCTTGCAACAAAAGTAGCCCAATGTCTGTGACTCTGTAACACTGAAATGCTGGCTGTTCCCTCTGGGCAGGGCTGTTGCCTGAGTCACATCTTTCGCCTCCCACCGTGGCGCTCGGCTGACTTCTGCGCTGCTCAGCCAGGCTGCCGCGTGGGAGCAAGTGGCGCAAGCGACCATTTGGGCTCTGCGGTCCCCCGAGTGAGAGGCAGGAGGGGGAGGAGAGCTGAGAGAGAGTGGGGGAGGCAGTAGAAGGAGGAGGAGGAGAGAGAGAGAGACGGAGCGAGAGACCGGAGGCTCAGGAGAGAAGACTGATGTGGAGGAGAGACCTGAAAATCCCATCTTATGACGGGCTAATTGGCTAGTTTGGAAATAATAGGCTTGGTAGTGTGGATGCTCTGCTTATAAATACAACCTTGGGGGAGGCATTTTGAAATAAAGTCCTACTTTAAACCAGGGGTTAGAGCAAGCAAAAAGCTGCATGGAGAAAGCTATAGGAGACCTGGCAGACAAAGCTGTTCTGCAGAGAGCTGGAACCAGAGTTGTTCCATCCATAGGACTGTTTTAGGGCAACTGCCCTGGGTCCCATGCTTTGGGAGTCCTCCTGAGGTCCTGGACACTCTGGGGGATAAGCGGGGAGGCCTGGCGCCAGAAGCAGGGGTCAGACCCACCCTCGCATACCCTGATGACAGTGGGAAGCAGAGTGACCTGGCACCAGCCAAATCTACCCCCTGGCTCCTAGCTGTGTTGCTTGGGGAGGGAGCTTAGGGAAGAGGTGGAACCACCCTCCACATTCACTGGTGGTGGAGGTGAGAAGTGGAGCAAAATGGCTGGAGCCAGTGGAGTGGAAAAGGCTGGGTCCCGGTTGCTCCCCTTCCTGCTGCCTGCTTCCCAACCCCTGTTGCAGGTGCAAGGCCCCCCGTTCATTCCCCAGGCCTCACTGCTCAGGGGAGGGAAGGGTTGGAATGAGGGCAG
This sequence comes from Rafetus swinhoei, assembly GCA_019425775.1. Lineage (NCBI taxonomy): Eukaryota > Metazoa > Chordata > Testudines > Trionychidae > Rafetus > Rafetus swinhoei. Next base: position 9,831,556 of record CM033438.1, read on the forward strand.
AGTAGAGGCAGGGTGGGGCTGGGACAGAGGGGTTGAGGTTGTCCAGGACCCTGCTTCCCCTTAAGGATAGCCCTGAGTGGAAAGGAATTATTGGTGAGACCGGACCAAACTAGGATACTCTGCTGAGCAGAAGGCTTGGGCAATGACCCCTATGAAAAAAGGGGAAGATCCACTTTTGTGAGAAGAAGCTGGGCCTTGAAGCAAGATGGTGAGTTCTGAGCAGGGATCCTGAGGAGTGGAACACAGTGGAAAGCTCTCTTGTGGGAAACCTGACTTGGGGAGGGACTGTGGTAAAATTCATGAGATTGGTCACTTGGATGGTCTGAGGGACAGTAGAGCAAAATGGAGCTGGGAGCACACTGCTGCTATTGACTCTCAGGTGGATGATCTAGAAGCACTGTACCTGAAGAGATGACTGGAAAAATTGTTTTACATGAATCTGCTCACTGTGAGTTTGTCAAGAAGAGTTTTGTTACAAGAGCTTTAGTGGAATCACTGCACTGATACACGAGTCAATTATGGCCAGAGCTGACATAATTGACTCACGTATCAGACATTTTGTATCAGACGTGCTACAGCATAGTGTAGATGCAGCCTACAACAATTTGGGTTTTTCTGCCAGCACAGGAACATTACCTCTCTGAATAAAGTTGGCTATGTCAATGGAAGCCCTCTTCCATCAACACAGTTGTGTCTACATTTTATCATCATTGCCATGTCAGTAAGGGATGTAGTTTTTTCACACCTGCAACTGACATGAGTATGCGGCTATAACTTTTAAATGTAGACCAAGCCTGATAGTCTATCATGGGCAAATAAAGGGGAAACTGAGGCAGGTGCATGCAGAAAGATAAACAGTGATGTCTTCTAGGGGTCTGTACTGGGAATAGTACTATTCAATGTATTCAGAAATGATCTAGAAAAATACAAACAGTGATGTGGCAAAATTTGCCGATGATACTTGCAGATGAAACTACAGGTTGGACCTCTCTGGTCTGGCACCCTCAGGACCTGACCAGCCCTGAACAAGGGGATTTGCCAGATCAGAGGAGGTCCCCTGCTACTGGCTCCCCAGACCACCTCCTCTCCCAGCTTCCTGCCCCAGCTGTCCCCCTTGCTGGGCTGCCATGCTGCTGCGGCCCCGGCAGCCTGGACTGCCCTGGCCCCAACCCCACTATCGCGGCTGCTGTGGCTGCTGCGGCTCTAGCCCCAGCATCAGGGCTGCCATGCGTCCAGCCCCAGTCCCACTTTTGCAGCTGCCGCATCTCTGGCCCTAGCCCTGCTACCACGGCTGCCACGTCTCTGGCCCCAGACCCACTACGACGGCTGCCGCAACTGCCACGTCCCCAGCCCTGTTACTGGGGCTGCCACGGCCCCAGCTGCACTACTGGAGCTCTGGTGCTCGACCCAGCTCCAGCCTCGTTGGGCTCTGAGCCACCAGCCCTTTTGCCACTGGGGCTCCCAGCCAGGACTCCCTGGTCCAGGAACACCCATGGTCCTACTGGACCACAGATGTTGCCGGATGAGGGAGTCCCTGTTTTGGGAGGTCCAACCTGTACTCAAGCTAGTTAAGCTCAATGCAGACTGCAAAAAGGTACAAAGGGATCTCACAAAAATGGGTGACTTAACAACAAAAAGGCAGATGAAATTCAATACTGATAAATGCAAAGTAGTACACATTGGAAAACATAACCTTAACTATACATGTAAAATGACGGGGTCTAAATTAGCTGTTACCACTTCAGAGAAAAGTCCTAATGTCATGGATAGTTTTCTGAAAACATCCACTTAATATGCAGCAGCAGTCAAAAAAGCAAACAGAATGTTGGGAATCATTAAGAAATAGACAGACAATAAGACAAATATGTTTACACTGCATTCCTCTTTCAAGGATTTGAATTTCATGCGCTTCATTTGCATAATCGCGTCCGAGCGCTATTTCGAATTACCCTATTTCGAAAAAAAGAAACGCTGTCTAGACACTGTTATTTCAAAAGAAAACCCTTCTTTTGAAATTACCCTTAAACCTCATTTTATAAGGAGTAAGGGTAATTTCGAAAGAAGGGTTTTCTTTTGAAATAACCGCATCTAGACAGCTTTTTTTTTTGAAATAGGGTATTTCGAAATAGCACACGGACGCGGTTATGCAAATGAAGCACAGGAAATTCAAATCCGCGCTTCATTTGCAATTTTGTTCCTCTCGAAAGAGGAATACAGTGTAGACGTACCCAAAGAGAATATCATATTGCCTGTACATAAATACATGGTACACTCACATCTTGAATACTGCATGCAGATGTGGTCGTCCCATCCCCCCCCCAAAAATATATAGGCATTGGAAAAAGTTCACAAAAGGTCAATAAAATGATTAGGGGCTTGGAACTGCTTCTATATGAACAGAGATTAATAATATTGGAACTTGGAAAAGAGATGACTAAGATGCGATACGACAGAAGTCTATAAAATAATGATAGGTGTGGAGAAAATAGATAAGGAAGTGTTATTAATGCCTTCTGGTAACACAAGAATTAGGGGGTCACCAAATGAAATTAATAGGCAGCAGGTTTAAATCAGACAAAAGGAAGTTTTTGTTCACATAATGCACAGTCAACCTGTGCCAGAGGATGTTGTGAATGACAAGACTAAAACAGGGCTCAAAAAATAACTAGATAAATTCACAGAGGACAGGTCCATCAATGGGCCCCAGTATGGGTAGGAATGGTGTCTCTAGCCTCAGTTTTGGGAATAGGTGACAGGGGATGAACCACTTGATGATCACCTGTTCTGTTCATTTCCCCTGGGGCATCTGGCATTAGCCACTGCTAGAATACAGGATACTGGGCTAGATGAACCTTTGGCCCAACCCAGCATGACTGTTCTTATGTTCTTATTGATTAGTAGCCTGCTGCAGACAGGCACTACACATCCAGGGGCAGCCCTATTACAGAGCCAAACCAGTGATTACAATATAGGAAATCTTTGGAACAACTTCCTAAAGCGCACATGGCATTTAAGACAAGAGCTCTTACAAAAATCTCCTACACTTAACTGCAAGACTGATGGAGCTAATATTAAAGATCTCATCTACAAAAATGAATTTAATTACCATTATTAGACTGCTGCAATTTAACTGTGTGCTAACATGATTCAATCAGCCCATTATAAACAAGAACAAACTATGTAATAAAACAGATTCATGAACCATGCCCTAACCAAGATAGAAATTGGCTTACCCTAAACTGAGTTTAACAACTTTTATTAAACCCCATAATTTTGTTAGGCTTAGGTACAAAAAGATTAATCTACAGAAGAGCATTTTTCAGAAATGTAGTACAAAAAACTATATAAGGGTCATAAACTCCAATATGTTGAAGTAATATGTATTGGGATACAAGAATATAATCCTGATTGAGGGGTTCTCATTTAGTGTCCCATATATACCATGGCACTAGCAAATGGTTGTGTCCTTTTATCTGTTTCATTACCTGTATAAGCCGTTGTAACACTAAGGAGCAAAATCTCTTTGGTGAAGTATAACTTAATAGATCTCTCTGAAAAAAAACATAAATGAATATAATTCACTGACATTAAAGGTACATTTATTTATTTTGTGATTTACAAAGGCACAAGTACATTAAAGTGATGCAAACCAGGCAAATTTATTTTTCTCTCTGACTAAATAAGGCTACTAATTAGGGGGCCTTTAACATAAAAGGCCAATCTGAAGGGGTTTTTTTTGTTTTTTGTTTTGTTTTTTGTAGGGAAACAGGGTAGAGATGGGAATCAACCAAATTATAAAGTCATACAAAATTTAAGTATTATTTCCATCTTGCTCTATCTTTAATGGGAAACATTTTTACTTTCATGAGTGACTTAAGTGAATTAAGGAAATCATCTGTAAACACTTGGAAAGTGGCAAGGTGATAGGGAACAGCCAGCATGGATTTGTAAAGAACAAATCATGTCAAACCAATCTGATAGCTTTCTTTAATAGGATAACGAGTCTTGTGGATAAGGGAGAAGCAGTGGATGTGGTATACCTAGACTTTAGTAAGGCGTTTGATACAGTCTCGCATGATATTCTTATCAATAAACTAGGTAAATACAACTTAGATGGGGCTACTATAAGGTGGGTGCATAACTGGCTGGATAACCATACTCAGAGAGTAGTTATTAATGGTTCACAATCCTGCTGGAAAGGCATAACAAGCGGGGTTCCGCAGGGGTCTGTTTTGGGACCGGCTCTGTTCAATATCTTCATCAACGATTTAGATATTGGTATAGAAATCTTATTAAGTTTGCAGATGATACCAAGCTGGGAGGGTTGCGACTAATCTGGAGGATAGGGTAAGAATTCAAAATGACCTGGACAAATTGGAGAAATGGTCTGAGGTAAATAGGATGAAGTTTAATAAAGACAAATGCAAAGTGTTCCATTTAGGAAGGAACGATCAGTTACATACATACAGAATGGGAAGCGACTGTCTGGGAAGGAGTACGGCAGAAAGGGATCTAGGGGTTATAGTGGACCACAAGTTGAATATGAGTCAGCAGTGTGATGCTGTTGCAAAGAAAGCAAACATGATTCTGGGATGCATTAATAGGTGTGTTGTGAGCAAGACACGAGAAGTCATTCTTCCGCTCTACTCTGCGCTGGTTAGGCCTCAGTTGGAGTATTGTGTCCAGTTCTGGGCACGCATTTCAAGAAAGATGTGGAGAAATTGGAGAGGGTCCAGAGAAGAGCAACGAGAATGATTAAAGGTCTAGAGAACATGACCTACGAGGGAAGACTGAAGGAATTGGGTTTGTTTAGTTTAGAAAAGAGAAGATTGAGGGGACATGATAGCAGTTTTAGATATCTAAAAGGGTGTCATAAGGAGGAGGAGCAAACTTGTTCATCTTGGCCTCTGGGGATAGAACAAGAAGCAATGGGCTTAAACTGCAGCAAGGGAGGTTTAGGTTGGACATTAGGAAAAAGTTCCTAACTGTCAGGGTAGTCAGACACTGGAATAAATTGCCCAGGGAGGTTGTGGAATCTCCATCTCTGGAGATATTTAAGAGTAGGTTAGATAAATGTCTATCGGGGATGGTCTAGACAGTATGTGGTCCTGCCATGAGGGCAGGGGACTGGACTCGATGACCTCTCGAGGTCCCTTCCACTCCTAGTATTCTATGCTTCTATGATTCTCCTTCTACTCGTGAGGAGCAGGCGTACCAGCACCAAAGGGGGTGCCCTCTCAGTTCAAATTAGCGGATCTTTACTAGATCCAGTAAATCGAACCCCAGAATAATCAACCACAGCAGCATCGATCTTCAATGTAGTGTAGAAATGGCTACTGTGACTCATACTCATTAAAGAGCCCATCAGTCCTCTTTAATCTCCACAGACTGAGATTTTTACTCTTTCCCTTGAGCCTTGAATCAGGAGGTGCCTAGAACTTTCAAAACACAGATGCATCCTATTCTTTGCCTCAGTGTCATGTCAGATTAAAACAGGCACCACTGTTGAAAACACTAAAGATCCTGATCTGGGAAGAATGGAGAATCTGGGCTACATAATACAATGGATGAATGAAGAAAAGAGAAGGGAACCTTGTGAGGATGATTTACCAAAGTGATAAACAAGGAAGATTAAGTGTTTTAAAATTAAGAAAGGAGAGACTGCGGGTCTATAGCCCTGCATTATTATAGACAAATTTCTGTTTAAAATTATTCATATACAGTATCATTGTGTACAAACAGGATCATTTAATAGTTCATAAATCTGCTGTCATATTTTTGAGGGGTGGTTTTAAAGCACAATAATACTTACTAAATGCATCCACTGCCTTCGTTGCTTTGCTTTGGTCAGACCTGGGTAAATATTTTTTTTTAAGGTGAGAAAGATGAACCAGAGATAACCATGCTCTACCATTATGTTGGACAATAGATTAATTAATCTTTTAGTTTTCTATACATTGTCCTGCCCATAATTAGCAATTCCAACACATTAACAGGTTTAATAAAACATTTTTGGGAAATAAGCCACTAGTCGTAAAAGATATTTGCCTTTAGTGTGGGTGTATGTCATTTGCAGAGTATGCTCCTTTACAGCACTATGTCTTTGGGCTTTGTATCAGGAGAGCCCTGCATGGATACAAAATTTATATTCATATCTGCAAAAATGAGCTGCAGATATTCACATCCACATCCACATCTGTGGCTACAGATATCTATGGATGTAAAGTGAATATTCACAAATTTGCAGGATTCTAGATACAAAATGTGTATCTGTGTCTGTAAAAATGAGCCATGGATATCTACAGATATAAAGTGAATATCCATGGATTGACAGGGCTCCACATATCAGATTTGTTTCTATTACATGTGCTCTTGTCTTTCTAATCGTCCTACAGCTATGCTAATAAAAAAAACTGTATCTGCAAATACTCTTTCAGGGAGATTTTAATGCTTATACCTATGCACTTCTAATGTACGCATCAGCATGGTACCTAGACCATTTATGAGAGATCTGCAGCTAAATAGTAATAGCATTAAAGAGCTCTACAGATTATTAAAAGTGTCCAAACAACCCTTGCCTACCCCCACGACCTGATATCCTGATATTTTTTTAAAACTGTTGGCCAGCTAATCAGCCTACATTGCCATTGATACAACATACCTTATTGAGCAGATGCTTTTGAAAATCCTGACCCATACACAAAGCATCTGCCAAAGGGCCAAAGTACAGGTTGGACCTCCCTGATCCAGCACCCTCGGGACCTGAACCATATCGGACCAGGGAGTTTGTCAGACCAGGAGAGGTTAATGCTTTCCTGCTGGCTGCCCTGATGCCAGCTTGTCTCCCTATGGCTCCCAAGGCTGGGGCTCCTTGCCCTGCTGCTGTCCTGCTAAAGATGGCCCAGCTGCGGCTCCCTGCCCTGCTGCTCTACCACTGCACTACGAGTTCCCAGGATTCCTGAGCCAGGGCTGCCTAGCTGTCACTAGCCTCACTGCCTTTGGAGGTTCCCGGGGGGGTCCTGGCTGGGACTGCCCAGCCACCGCCAACCCCGCTATCTCTGGGGTTCCTCCCGACCCTGGGCCACCCAGCTACTGGCAGCCCCGCTGCTGTGGCCTGGCCCTGCTGTTGCTGAGGGTTTCCTGGGGTTCTCTGGATGGGGCCACCAAGCAAGCTGTGCTGACACTGGGAGTTCCCCTGCTGGGACCAGGACTCCCTGGCTGCCGCCTCACCCTGCTACCAGGGTTCCCCAGCCAGAGCTCCTGGGCTAATGCCTGGCCCCACTGCTACTGGGAGTTTCCCAGTCAGGACTTCCCGGCCATCCCAGCCCTGCTGCAGGGGGGATTCTAGGGTTCTCTGGCCACCAACAGCCCTGCTACCAGGGGCTCTCTGGCCTCCTGACCCCACTGACACTGGGGGTTCCCCGGTCAGGGCAGAGGCTCCCCAATGCCACCTGGCCCCACTGACGCCAGGGTTATGCAACCCGGCAACTGCTGGGTCAGCTGGGATTCCGCACACCCTAAGTTCTCCAGGCTGGCTCCTGCTCCTGGGGCTCTTTGGTCCAGCAACATTTATGGCCTTGCCGGACCACAGACATTGCCAAACCAGAGTTCCAGATTTGGGAGGTTCAACCTGTAATAAGAATTCTAAGCCCTATCGCTACCAGCAAACCAAAAATTACAAACCACTTAGCTTCTAATAACTAATAAAGGACAATGGAAGAATTGTTAAAGGTAAAGGATGTGATAAAAGGGCTTAGAAACATAAAATGCTCTTATACCTAAAAAGGCACTTGACTGGCAGATACAAATTCTGATAAAAGCAAATCAAACTTTATATTATTCTCTGAGAGGCTCTGAAAATTCTCTCTGTGCTGTTCAAATAATTATTATAAAGACACAAACTGACAATGTGCTTTTAAAAGGGAAGTAAATAGTTTAATGACAGTTAGACCCCAGATCTTGTTTTTCCTTCATAATTTCTCCTCTGCTCTGCTCCTATCCCTAACCATGGAAGTGATTTGGAGACCAACAGTTTCTGTTCAGAGATGAGGACAAGGAAAAACATGAAAGTACATATGCTTAATAGTGAGAGGAGAGAGATAAATGGTGTCTTTTCAAAGATCCTTACACACCAATGGTAAAACATTATTTGTTATGCCCTGCCTAGCCCATGCTCCAGTGTATTGAGTATGAGAACAAGTAAGGATTGTATCAACTAATTCATGGCTACAGGGACTCTCCTATATTTTATCCTAATTATACATGCTTTTGGTTTGGAGGAAGAAGTGAATGAGGAGTTTTCCATTGTGCACTATGTATATACATGCTTGGCAGGATGGTACTGTGTTGTTGCCATAAGCACTTACAAGTTGTTTATGATGTTTTCATCAGTGGAGGAGACTTCCTCCTTCAGTGTGTTTGACTCCTCTGGTTTCCTAATCAGAAAAAAAAGAAATGTGCCCACGAGACTGATGACAGTTAGAGCAATGAAGACAGTCCTGCGATCGCTCTCTGTGGAAAATCGAAAAAGGTGTTACACATAAGTCTGCATAAAACAATTCAAGACTAGTAAACTACCTTCACAAATACTGGTGTAGATAGTGAAGATGATTCCAAGTTAAAGAAAGGTACAGTTTATAAAGAGATGTATATAATACATATGAACCTTCACTGGTGTGTGACTCACCACTTGTGGGGCAGCGTCCCACATGTCTGGCAAGTTCCTTTGTCATTGCTGATAGGCCAATTGAATACTGGCTGGTCAAAGAATATCATCACCAGTTTTTGCTGTGGCTAAGTGGGAGTTAATAAAAGGAAAGAGGAAGTGCAGAGGCTCTCCAATAACAGTATCCAGTATTACTTGCAGGTCAGAGGCTACATCATATCCCCCACACTGTTTAGAAATCACAGCATTCCTCTCCAGCCACGGGAACTAATGTCACATCATGTGCTACCACAAGTTGGTGGACATGTAAATTTCAAAAGCATTAGGCTCATGAAATCTCAGAATGTGGAAAATGATAACAATGAGTATGTGGAGAATAGGCACCTGATGTCCCATGCACCAATTCTTCTACATGAATCAACTTGTCTGGCACAATAAATTCTTTGTGCAAAGGCTTCCCCAAACACAGGTGTGAGCAATAGCATGGCAGCAGTTCGCCAGGGTTAGCCCCTGATGGACTGCTGCTGCTATACCTGCACAAACACAGGTACTGGCAATCACAGCTCCCATGGACCGTGGACACTGCTTCCTACATTTCCCATTGCCTGGGAACAGTGATATGTGGCCAACAGAAGCTGCAATCACCTGTACCCGCAACTGTGCAGGTAAATATAGTAGCGGGGGTCCACCAGGCACTAACCCTGGCAGACCAAATCTGGCCCGTGAGCCAGTATTTGCCCACCCCTAAACTAGCAGCTAATCATGCCTTGTGCTGAGGCAAACTAATCTTTGGGCTCCCAGTTCTCAATCCTAAAGATACTGCCTATCTATCTATTTTAGTGTGCATCTGTCTGTCTGTGAGTATGTTTGTTCAAATGGGTCTGGCCCACGAAAGCTCATCACCTAATAAACCATCTTGTTAGTCTTTAAAGTGCTGCAGAGTCCTGTCTTTCGTTTCAGCAAGACCAGACTAACACGGCTACATCTCTATTACTATTCCTCCTAAACGGTAAGAGCTGGGGCCACCAAATTTGGTATGCACCTTCATCTTATCCTAACTTAAAACAAGGTCAGGGTTCGGTTGTGGCAGTAGAGCTGGAAGTCCCAGGAAAAGGACTGTTTTCCATAACATGCAAAGAGAGGGGGGCTGCTGTTCAAAGGGATGCAATATGAGTGTGGCCATTGGGGGGCAGCAAGCCTGCAGAGGAGAACTATTTTGCAGTGTCCACTGGGGGCAGTCATATCTCCAAAGGAGTGGCCAGCAGAGCTGGGGCTCCACCACCTTGCCTGTGAGCACCTCTTCCCCCAAACCCTTTCCCTACCTCCCTGCACATGGGCACAGCACCAGAGAGTGGGGGAGAAAAAAGGTCCCTGACAGCTGGGGGGAGATTGGGACTGGGAGAGGAGTAGGGTTGCCAGGTGTCCAGTTTTCTACTGGACAGTCCAGTTTTTTGGGGCTCTGTCCAGTAAAAATTTCCCAAAAATACTGGACATGTGCAATGTCCGGTATTTTCTGGTTTTCCGACTGGGTGCCCGGAAGCCTGGCGGGGGAGTGGCTGGGAGGCAGGGCGCGATCGGCGCTGGGAGCCCTGGTTGCATGTGAGAAGGGGCAGCCCGGTCCGTGCTCCTGCGCGCTGATCAAGCGCGTGGTGAAGCTGCAGCCGGACTGACTCGCGCTTTGCCTGGACCGTGCGGGGGGCGGGAGTGCCCTGGGATCTGCACCGCCCGGGTCAGTCCTGCTCCCCACCAGCTGATACGCTCCTCCCCCTCCTGGCCGGCCAGTTGGTTCTCCCCCGCTTCTCTTCCCGATCTTCCCCAGCCAGCCCTGCTGCACCCAACCCCCACCCCCACTGCTAACTACCTCCCGCCGGCCAGTTCCTCCTCCCGATCTTCCCCGGCCAGCCCCGCTGCACCCCCCGCCAGCGCTGCTTCCAGCGGCCAGTTCTTCCCTCCTCCTCCTCCTCCTGAGCTCCCCTGGCCAACCCGCTCCGCTGGCTGCCCCTCTTCCCCCAATCTCCCCGGCCAGCCCCACTCCGCCTCCCCCTCCCCTACTGACCAGCTCTGTTCCCGTTGGCCCTCCCCCGCCCCAATCTCTCCCGGCCAGCCCCGCTCCCCTCCCCATGAAGTGTGTCCGGTATTTTTTTAAGACTACCTGGTAACTCTAGAGGGGAGAGAAAAGAGCCCCTTATGGCTTGGGAGGCTGGGAGGGAACAGAAAAGGATCCCTGGAGGCCAGGAAGGCTGGGGAGAAAGAGAAAAGAGCTTCTGGTGGCCGGGTGGGGTCTGGAAGAAGGAAAGAAAAGGGCCCCTGGTAGCTGAGCAGCTGGAGGGGGAGAAAAGGCCCCTGGCAGGCGGCTGGGGAGAAGAGAAAAGGCCTGTGCCTGGCAGGACCTTCTGCCCTGAGCCCCTCCTCCCCTCCCCCCAACACTCACTCTTACAATCCTTCCCTAACCCCCAGTCTCCTGCACACCCCACACAATTGTACCACCCACACCATCAGCCCTGTGCCCTGAAGGACTTGGGCAACACTGGGTAAGTCTGCTAGTGTACCTATAGTTATTTTTCCATTGGCTTAAAGGTGAACATAAAATTTTGAAAATAACATTTAAAAAGCTGATTAGGATTACAAATCAATAACCGTGTTTCTGTGCACACAGTTTTAAAAACAGTCTTTTATGTTCATGTGCAAACAACTCTTGTGGGAACCTGAAATAAAGCGTGGCAAGGAGAAACTGGTGTTCATGGGTACATCTAAACCACAAGCCTCTTTCAAAAGAGATAGTCTAGACAGCCATAAGACTTTCGAAAAAGCGATCCGCTTTTTCGAAACAGAGCACCCAGGCAATCCGGACGCTCTCTTTCAAAAAAGCCCTGTTTGCATTCAAGAACGCCTTTTTTTGAAAGAGCTCTTTCGAAAAAAGGCGTTCCTCCTCATAAAATGAGGTTTACCGCTGTCAAAAAACTGCCGCATTCTTTCAATTTAATTTCGAAAGAACGCGACGGCAGTCTAGATGCAAGTGAAGTTTTTTTGGAAAAAGGCCACTTTAAAAAAAAACCCTCTGTATTCTAGACATAGCCCATATGTAGGAACATTCAAATTACAGTAAAATGAAAAGAGACTCCTAAATTGTTTCAATTGAAGGAAAACTTCAGTATGAGTTCTGTTAAATGCTGTAGTCCAGGGTGATTAGCAGGAGCTTCTGCTTTAATTTTTGGATGTTTAAGTAGCACAGCCTAGTTTAAAAAAATAAATTCAATCTGCAGAGAGCCAGAATAAATAGTAGGGTAAAAGAGCTGTGAACAACAAGAGGGTGCTAACTCTGAAGTCTAAACTAATCATTTAAAGGTTAACATTTCTTTCCTAGTTGTCTTTAGCAGAAACATCCTCCTGAAATGTTTATCCAATGAGACTGAAAATTTGTTTATTTGGAAGGATGTTCTAAATCAGTGGTTCCCAAACTTTTCAGCGTCACTGCCCCTTTTTGATTTTTGAGAAACCCTGCCCCCCCCCAAAAAAGCAGCAAAACTTGTTGAGCAAAAAAAGGAAACTGACTGGGGCCGAAAAACAGAAGATACCGGACCTGGCTCTTTCTTGGGGGGAGGAAGGAAGGAGTGCTGGGGGGGGGAGAGGGGGGTTGGGTCATATTGCACACACACACACACACGGAATTTCTTGAGGCCCCCCCAGTTTGGGAACCCATGTTCTAAATGAAAAAGTCTTCATGTTTTAAAGATGTAAATAATATGGTCTAGCAGATATTTGAGGGCATCTTTAGTACATAATACGGGAAACTCTCCTCTTTAATCAGCTCAATTTATTATTAATTACAGTTCTGGGTTTTTTTCTAGGTTTCCTGACTATTATACTAAAACACAGGCTTTGTCACAGTTTCCATGTAAATTAGTTGGCTTCTCAGTAGACAACCACTGCTCACACAGCAGACCCTGCCTCCACCTCTTTACAGTAACTCAGGTCCCAAATGACCTATGTGCAACCCAACAGCTTTAACAACCTGTCTTTTACTCCATTGAATATGAATGCACTTTGCTCCAAGCTCTACACTGATAAGATTTGGAAGGCTTAAGCTGACAATGTTAAAAAGCTTCAGGGGGTAGCCGAGTTAGTCTGAACAGGATAAACTTAAAAACAAATAGTCTGGTAGCACTTTAAAGACTAGCAAAACATGCCGATGGTATCATGAGCTTTCATGGGCACAGCCCACTTCTTCAGATGACCAGAGTGTTGGTTGTCCAGAACTAAAATAAATAGCAGAGGGCAGGGGGAGAAGACAAGAAGAGGCAGTGGGTATAAAAATATCAAGGGGAAAGCCGAGCTGGAATGCAACAGGAAAAACAAAATAATTCAAACAGGAAATTAACCATGATGATCTGTATCAAGACAGGGAGCCCGACTGTTTGTCTGCACCACGATACTATAATGGAGCAGGTAGGGTGTGAATTTAAAGTGTAGTAGCTATTCAAGAACAGCTTCCCATGTGGACATTCTTATTCCAGAATAACAGTCTTCCCATGGGGAACTATTACAGAACTCTGCAATACACTATTCTGGTCAATTTCCCTCTCTACCAAGTTCTGAAAGCAAGCAAAGGGAACAGCAGTTGTGAACACTGGAGATATTCATAGCTCTTTTATCATATAGCTTTACATAGTAAAACTGAAATACGCCCTAGAAAACAAATACAAACTTTACCTGTTGTTCCCTATTTTCTAGCTGTTACAACTATAGCTAGGTCTACATTAGCATTTTGCTTGGCCAGGGCTGTGAAAAAAAACACCCAATGACCGACAGTTTCATAGACAAAAAAGCATTAGTGTGGACAGTACTATATTGGCAGGAGAATATATCCCACCACCAACACAGCTTCTGCCAGTCAGGTTGGGGTGGTTTAAAATGCTAGCGGCACAGAGGGACTACACAGGAGACCTTATAATAGCACAGTGTAGAGGTATAGCTGTGCTGCTGTGAGTTCTGTAATGTAAACATAGCCTAAGACTGATTCCTACATCATTATTTTGTCTGTTTTTCATACATTATGATACAAAGCATTCTACACACAAAACAAGTAATACCAACCTGATATGTGTGTTTTCCCACGCCAAGCAAAGTATATATAAAGATTTCCAAAAAACAAGCTGAAAACAAAAAAGGGATAACACAGGAATATAATATTTATTATGGTAACAAATTATATATGAAAGAATAATATGGTGTAAATGTGAAAGAGAGAGAGGGTGTCTGTCCTCCCACTGTCAAACTGCTAGTCCCACAGAAATATAAAACAAAATTGAAGATTCACTTTCATAAGGCCAGCTCTACATTTCAAAGAGATCTAAGATACCAGAAATGACATTAACTTTTGTACCGTACATCAGGAAGAAAGACTGGTTGTATATAATCCCTACTTATCATTAAGTATTGCTCAATACCAGCAGCAATGCAACCTCCAGCTTTTCCTTTCATTTCATAGTTGGTGGAGTACAACTGAATTACTGTCTGAGATGAAAACTCTCCCTTGCACTCTTAGGGTACATCTACATAGCAGCGTTATTTCAGAATAACTGACATTATTCATAATAACAAAAAGCACATCTACACTACAAGCCTTTATTTTGAAATAATGTCGAGGTGGAAGACTTCTTACTCCAACTCATAGTAACCCTCATTTCACGAGGAGCAAGGGAAGTTGAAGGAAGAGTGTTCTTCCTTTGACTTCCTACTGCGTAGACAGCGCCAAACACCGGATTAAGCTATTTAGACTTAAGCTACACAGTTGATGTAGCTGAAGTTGCATAGCTTAATTCGACTTTAGCCATGCTGTGTAGATGTACCCTTATTGAACAACACAGCAAGTACAGGGTGCATGTCACCAAAGGGGAAGATTTAATAAAGGAAAAACAAGTAGTCCTATGGAATCTTAGAGACTAACAAAAATATATATAGTATCATGAGCTTTCTGAAGAAGTGGGTTTTGCCCATGAAAGTTCATGATACTATATATATAAAATTTGTTAGTCTCTAAGGTGCCACAGGACTACTCATTGTTTTTAAAGTTACAAAACAACATAGCTACCCTTTTGAGACTTTTTAATAAAGGAAAGTTACCTGGACTGTAAAAGTGCCCAGAAGATTCCACTGTTTCTCCCAATGGTATTTTCATCTGAATTTATTGTCAGGCAATTTCCCTGTGCAGTCCAAAGTACTGAAATTCAAATAAAAAGGTTGCAGAGAAAGGAGGAAAAATAGTTCAGAGAGACAAAATACAGTGAAGAAGCAGATACACATTATATGAAATACTTACCAGCAGCTGCTATGCCAATGAAAACAGAAGCAGTGTAGAAGGACCACGTGAACGGCTGGATAAAAACTGCAATGTATATGCTAAAATATAACAATGTATTATATTCAAATTGAATGTGAACATTGTCATGCTGATTATGCTTTTTAACCATTAGATTTGCTTCCTCTAAATCAAGTACTTATTCTTAAGATTGTTTTTAATTATATTGACTTGGATTCTTTTAAAAACTGTTTCTTATTACCCTAAGCATATACTGCTATTTTTTCTAGTACAGTAATTAGACTGAGGCTTGATCTTGGTTCTTTACTCCAAAGTCAGGCAGGCCCGACAATGTGAAAATAACATGATCACAGCTCTGGGGGAGGGTGAATGTCTCTGAAGTAACATTCTAAGAGACTCAGGAACAACACTGATATCATTGCAAGAAGCCAAACTCTGCCCTCCTTGGTCAGTACAATTTCATGCATGACATGGTAGGTGAAGTAAAGGGGCAAGGATACATAGGAAGCAGAAATTCTAGATTTCAATGAATTACTTACCTATAAAATACACCGCTAATAAACATGGATAATTGAGGTCCTACTACAGCAACAACTGAAGGTGAAATAAGATTTGATGCAGAGAACACTCCATAAATAATGGCCATGCTACACAAATAAATAATAAAGATGAATAAATATTTCAAAGGAAATTCAAGAGTGTTGGTTACTGTAGCTATTTTCATTTATTTAGAAAAGTTTTCAAATGATTCAAAACTATTACATCAAACATCAAGTAACTGCATGATCTTATTAATCTACTTCTTTTTTCCCTTCTATTGTTATTTAACTTTGCTGCACCTTATCTTAAATTAGATTGTACACTTTTTAAGGCCAAGCCCAAGCCTTCCTAAATGACTGCACAGTCCTTGGCACAGTAGGGCCTTGATCATGACTGGGGACTTTGGTTGCTTTGCCAATACAATAAACATTAAAAAGAACCAGTTTCCACAGCTCTGATACCCTGATTTTCCTCCCATCTTTCTGATTGTTCCCTTCCATGTGACTGTTGAAATCTCTCCTGTAAGCTGATCTGCACAAGCAGACCCTGTGATCTATGTGGGTACAAAGGTCCACACATATGGAAGTTTGTAGGATCTGCGCCTCAGTTATCTGCTTTACTTTTCAAGAATTTCACAGACGGCATGACCCAAGATAAAAAGCAAAACATGGCACTGTTTCTCCCTACATGGAAAAAGTGAAAAACAGGAATGTGGTTCATTTAAATAGGAAAAATTATGTAAAATTAAGCTCTCTTTTAGTATGATAATGTAAATTTAAAAAAAAATGTAAATTCAGCAGAACAAGCACGTCTTCATAATATTTCATCAAGTCTAGCTATGTCTTTTAAAGGAAGAAAAGAACAAAAATATTATGGTAAATTACCTGGTATAACCACTGCCATGAAAATCTGTGTTGTTCAAATTCGTGATAACAGTTTGCTGTGTACAGAAAATTATAAATAATAATACAGAAAGTACATTTTGTACTTTTTAAAAAAAATCTAAAAATTACAGAGACAGATTAACATGAGAGAGCAAAGTTAGAACTGTTAATAACAATGCCCAAGGAACTCAAAGTAATTTAGAAATGGCCATTAAGTCGTGTAAC
Source organism: Rafetus swinhoei (assembly GCA_019425775.1). NCBI lineage: Eukaryota > Metazoa > Chordata > Testudines > Trionychidae > Rafetus > Rafetus swinhoei. The sequence goes on from CM033438.1 coordinate 9,848,189, forward strand.
ACTTACATGAGGAAGTAACTATTATGCCCATTGTATAGTTAGGGAAACTGTACTGCATCTTGTTCAGATTCAGTGACAGTCAAGAACTGCACATCAAAACTCCGATTCTCAACTCCTTAATTACTCTACACTCTCTTCTCTTTTTAAAGGAGTAGTATGCAAGCCTTTGAAAGCCACATTTATTAATTACAGCCTAAGGCCCAGATCCTCAAAGATTTTTAGGTTCCCAACTTTTGTTGATTTCAATAGAAGTTAGGAGCTTAGATAGAGGGATCTGGGACTAACTCCCATTATGGATCTAGAGATCTTCCTTCCTACACTCTCCCTCTGTCTACAGGTTTTCTGGGATGCTGGTTTGGTCATAGAGCAACTGCAATTTGAACTTTGGAACTTAAGTCCTGATTCATTCACTGCCAGACAATGGGTATTACTTATGCTTGCAGACACTTACATTTATGAGACAAGGTCAGCATCTCAATGAGTTAGTATCTTTTACTGGATAAGCTCTCTCTCTCACCAACAGAATTTGGTCCAATAAAAGATATTACCTCACTCATCTTCTCTCTAATATCCTGGAACAAACATGGCTACAACAACACTATATTCCGTTTTTATTTATAAAAATTCACCACAAAAATGCTTGGGGTAAAACTGTTCATTTGAAACAATAACTGGTATTTTGTGATTCTACAGTGCCTTTAGATCTCAAAATATTTCACACACATTAACAAATTAATCCTCCCAACACCTCTTTAACATAGACCATTATAAGCCCCATTTTTACAGAATTGGAAACTGAGACATGAACATGGTTTGTCGCAATTAGGAACCGAATCTCTATTTGCAAACTTGGTCATGAGATTTAGCTACAAGATCAGCCTCTCCTATGAATAATACCACCAAACATTAACTATACAACATAGTAAGGCAATTTGTATATATCTATAAACAGGGAATTCCTACTGAAAATAATATGAGAGAGTGTTTCTAAATATAAGACAGAACTATGTAGCACGTTAAAGACTAACAAGATGGTTTGTTAAGTGATGAGCTTTCGTGGGCTAGACCCACTTCCTCAGATCAATATGTGGAAGAAAATCGGCACAACCATATATACCAAAGTGATACAATAAAAAAAATGAACACATGTGAAATTGACAAATCAAATTTTAGAACAGAGTGGGGGTGAGGGGTGATTTGTCAATTTCACATGTGTTCATTTTTTTGATTGTATCACTTTGGTATATATGGTTGTGCCGATTTTCTTCCACATATTGATCTGAGGAAGTGGGTCTGGCCCACGAAAGCTCATCACCTAATAAACCACCTTGTTAGTCTTTAAAGTGCTACATAATTCTGTCTTTTGTTTCAGCTACACCAGACTAACACGGCTGCATCTCTATCATGTTTCTAAATATGGCAGACATGTTCAATTTGCTTGCTTGCATTAAAGTAGACAAAGACTGGCAGTAAATTATTTAGTGAGATGTAAGGTGACTAGGCAGTTCTGTCAATTGTGACAGTATGACCACTCACTGTATTCATACTCCTTCAATTCCCAGCTTGTAATTACATAGAGAAAATGTGAAATTAGGAAGATTAATTAACCAGGAGAAAATAGGTGACAAAGTTACAAATAACAACACCCAGGTTAATTGTTTTAAAGCAAAATTATAAAAAAAATCCTCAGAAACATGACATGATACAGTTTAATTCAATAATTGGGACATATAACTGACAGAGCAGATATTATTTAAAAGCTGAATGTAATTCATTAACTTATTTTTTGGTCTAAACAACCATTACTGTTTCACTGTTTTACTCACATAAAGAAACAGATTACTTAAGCATCTGTGCAAATTCTAAATCAATAGAAACAGATAAAATGTAATGTTACCATGCACTTTGGATCCCTAAACAAAACCAGTTAGAATTGGGATGGCTGAAAGAAAGGAAAGGATGTGGAGTGTACTGATATTTGCACTTACCGCAACATTTCCACAAGTTTGGAAGGCAGTAAACATAAACATAAAAGCAACTCCTAACATAATTATGTTAAAAAGCTTTTTTGATTTAGGAGACATTTTGTTTTTCTTTAGGAAGTTGTGCTCTTCAGTCCGGAGAAGTTCTATTTTTCTTCTAAAGCTTCCTTTTAAGTTCTGCCAAAAGAAAAAGGAAAAAACCCTTCAGAAACAAATGTTATTTAAAACTAATTGTTAAGTGTTAAAAATATTCACTGACTAGTCAAGAGGTCTAGTGCTCCACTGTAAATAAAAAATAAATACTAAAACAAATGCAATGGTTTAATAAGAGTTGTGAAGATTATTTAGATCCTTTCTACCTTTCACATGAAGATAACCAAACAGGGTGCAGTGTATTATTTCTTCATGACATCCCTTCCCCCCAGTAGTTTCCCACCAGCTAAGTTAATAAATCAGCTCACTTCCTTGTCACAATTGCTTGAATCAGATTTTAGTCAAAAGACATTAAATCACCTGACAAAGGAAAGAAAAGACACTCATACACACAAACCATATCCATTCAGGCTGAGCAGGAAATAAGGAACATTTCACAACCCATGTCAGCTGATTCAAGCTAGATGCACTCTGGGAAATGCAGTCTCAGCAATCTTTGACTTAAAAAGGGTAAATCTATTATATTACTTAAAATAACAATAGTAGGTTTGTGCTTCTGTAAATAATATTCTGTAACGTTTAGCCAATAATACTTTGAGCAAGAAACCAAATCTCTTAGAAAGTTATGTCTTTTAAGAAAACTGTTATGAATGCTTTTTGCATGACTGAAAGCAGTAGATAAGTGAAGACTGAAAAGCTTAGTGGGTCCTTCCAATAAACACAAGAGGAATGAAATGAAAGGAAATATTTCATTGTAACTGACACACATGCACAGTATCTCTCATTGTTTCTGTTGTTGCTCATGCACTCTGTACAGGAAGTGAAATAGCTATCTCTATCATCATTCAATATTTTGCCTTTAAATCCTTCCAACATAAAACCTATTATTTAAATGCTAATATATTTATGCATTGAGTTTTGTAATGTTTGTAAAAAAAATAAGTAATCCTAAAGATCCTATTTTAGAAAGTGAGTAAAGTAGGAAAAGGAAGTCAGACATCTCATATTAAGTCTACCCTCACTTCCTACTATTATTATTTTGCACTTTTATCACAAGAGTACGCAGAGACACCAGTCAAGATTGTGCTAACTGCTGCACACACACATACAAAGACATAGGGTATAATTGGGCCAGCTGAAGTTAATGACAAAAACTCCCATAGACTTCAGTGAAGTCTCATGGTTTCACCCAGCATTTGTTCCTGCCCTGAAAGGCTTATCCAGAACACACCCTTCCAACAACAGCTAAAACACTGCATTACTTATTCAATATTAAGATTCCTCAACTATTATTTTGCAAAACTGTACAGCATTTTATCTGAAACTAGAACTAACCACACTTACACAAACACAAGTGATTTGTAAGGAGACTCCTTGTACAATTCTGAGGGGCTCACTGTAAAGCAGATTTTAGCATCTCTCTTGACATGAAATATTTTGTGGTGTGATTCAACAAGAAATTTTAAATCTTACTGTTCTGTGTGAAATGAATAAATAACAAGAAGCAATAAAACACATAAAAATAAGTGGTACATTATTCCCTTAATTTAGATTTCTCATGCAGGAAATATCTTGCTTCTTGGTTTTATGTCAACATTATTGCTTCTTATTATATGTTACAAGAAGATTTCCCCATGTTGCTCTGGTCCTGACCTCAATTAATTTTTTTTTCATTTAAATCATTGCTCTGGGGTGGGGCTGGAGATTAGGAGTTCAGTATGCAATCTGCCCTGGTAAAACAGGACTACCCCAGCCCTCTCTCACTTCAGCAGATTGGGGCCAGAGGCGAAGCATCGCTCCATGGCCACTGCAGCTCCAGTAGCCACACCCAGAAGAGGAGTGCATGTTCCCCACCTGTGGCAGGTTCAAGTTCATCTGTCCCCTGTGCTCCCCAGTCAGAGTGAGGAATGAAGCAAACTGCATTTTCCACTTGCTCCCTGATGTAGGGGAATAGCCAGCAACATCCCTGTATGTACTGGGGGTGAGCTTTAGCCCACGCTTCCTAAAGGGCACCTGGGGATGGGAGGCTCAAGGCTGGGGCAGTCCTGGAGCGGTGTGGGGGGCCGGGGGACAGGCTTCCAGCCAGCCTCTTTCACCTTCCTGCTGATTCTGTCTCTTTTCTGTTTGGTTTTATGAGAAGGAATCCCATTCTAGGCACATCCCATTTTCTTGGCACAACTAAACCCTTACTTTGTTTTAAGTTATTATAAGAGAAAGCTGTATACCAAATTTGGTGGTCCTAGCTCCTACTCTTTAGGAGGAAAAGCTTCAGAGGGATAGCCAAGTTAGTGTGTAACTGGATAAACTTAAAAAATAACAAATAGTCTAGCAGCACCTTAAAGACTAACAAAACATGTAGATAGTATCATGAGTTTTTGTGGGTACAACCCACTTCTTCAGATGAATGAACACCATTTTTTCTATCTAGGAGGAGTTCTTGAACAGACAGACAGAATCTCTCATATGGCAGATTTTCGCTACTGAGTATTTATTAAACAAAGCATTATACTAAGAACAAAAAGTAAAATCTTAATACTAGCTTTTAGAAATCTCTCGTTCACACTGTAATCCCAGAGATCTTTGGAAATTCAGTCTCCTTCATTTCAATTTATTTTCTTTTTCCAAAAAGTAATGTCTAAAGGTCACAATCATAAACATTTAATAATGAGCTACATAAGCATTAGTCATTATTATTGTTAGTAGTAGTAATAGTAGTAGTGGTATTATACTAGTGTAATTGAAGACAATGCCAAATTTCCCACTTTTACACTAACACTGATATAGCACCACTGGTTAGTGGAGTATGGTCATAGTCCTAGTATGGATAGGCAGATTGTGTCTCTTCTATACCAGTTTGAGCAGGGATAAATACTGTGACCAGATGTCCTGATTTTATAGGAACAGTCCTGATATATGGGGCTTTGTCTTATATAGGTGCCTATTACCTCTCACTTTCCTGATTTTTCACATTTGCTATTTGGTCACCCTAAGCGTAGACAACTGAGAAGTAACAATTCCAAATTCCAGTCTACCTCAGTACTCTCCCACTGAGTGCATCTAAACTACATTCCTCTTTCGAAAGAGGAATGTAAATGAAGGAAATCGAAAATGCAAATGAAGCACAGATTTACAAATCTTGCGCTTCATTTGCATAATCGTGTCTGATCGCTTTTTTGAAAAAGTTTTTGAAAAAAAAAAAAGGCAGTCTAGATGCGGTTCTTTTGGAAAAAAAAAACCTTTTCAAATGAACCCTTATTCCTGAAAAAATGAGGTTTATAGGGTTCTTTCGAAAAAGGATTTTTTTCGAAAGAACCGCGCCTAGACTGCTTTTTTTTCGCAAAAGTGATCGGACGCAATTATGCAAACGAAGTGTGAGATTTGTAAATCTGTGCTTCATTTGCATTTTCGATTTCCTTCATTTACATTCCTCTTTCGAAAGAGGAATGTAGTCTAGATGCAGCCACTATTGCTACCATCCCAGTAAAGAAACTACTCCATGGCAATGAAGCAGTGGGAAATTTGAAGAAAAATGCTAGCAGTGTAACTTCAGTTGTGCCACTGAAGTGTATATATTCCAGCACCTTGGAGTCGGGTTGTGGTGGAAGCCACTGAAAGGTGATGTTCATGCTTTGGAGTCAGGGAGGTTTTTCTACTATACTAGCAGCAACATGACAGCATGCACGTGCTTGTGAAGCTTTCATATGGCACCCCCAAACCTTGGCAATGTGCAAGCAAGCTTTCACACAGGATCAACAACATTGTCACAGATATACTATTTATTTGAGAGAGTTTGTCTGTCTCTGTGTGTGTCTTTTTGTTCAGGAATTCCTCCTAAACAGTAAGAGCTAGGACCACCAAACTCGGTATACAGCTTCCTCTTATAACAAGTAACGTAAAATTTCATTTTGCCAGGAAAATGGGATGTGCCTGGAATGGGATTGTTTCTTATAAAACCATATAGAAAAGAGACAGAATTACAGGCCTGTGAAAGGGGCTGGCTGGAGTTCTCCCCTACCCCCAGATTCACACAGAAACATTGCTGGCTGTACCTCTTCATCAGACAGCAAGGAGAAAGTGCAGTTTGCTGTATTCCTCCCTGGCTGGGAAGCACAGGGGGAAGACAAACTGTATCTGCCCCTGTTAGGAAACATGCACCCCTCCCCGGCTGTGCCTGCTGGAGCAACAGTAGCCATGAAGAAGTGCTACTCGGCCCCAAGCTGCTGCAGTGAGAGAAGGCTGGGGTAGTCCTCTCTCCCCAGGGCAATTTGCATACTGAACCCCTTATCCCCACCCCACCCCAGAGCAATGATTCAAATAAAGCATACACATATTCATTTTATCTCTCTATAAAAGAAAAATTTCCTGCAGGATGACAGTGATGTCATCACATCATCTGCATTGTCCCACCCCCGGCCTGTGTTTAGTTCCAGGCAGCTCCTCTCTGGCCCTTACATCACTCCCCCACGGGTTTTTGTTTGTTTGTATGTGTGTGTGATTTAGGCTGCCACCACCAGCCCCCAACCCCTATCCCCGAACACCTTCCACGCTCACCAACCTCTTCCCCTGCAGCCCCTCCTTGTACCACACTACCATCACTGCTGGCTGGACCAAGCCGAGAACATGCACTCCCACCTTTCACATTGACCGGCCTCTTTCCCCATAGCCCTACCAGCTGCAGCCCCTCCATGGCCTCCTACCTCCCTGGTGCTCCGGAGGCCCCGCAGCCTCTCCCTCCCCCCTCCCTGGTGCTCTGGGGAGGTCGGAGCCATAGTGTCTCCTCCCTTCCCCACTCCTATGCACCCTCCCCAGTCTCTATCTGTAAGTGGAATAGGGATGGGGTGCAGGATCTGGGCAGGAGGTGGGGTACAGGAGGGAGTGAGGGCGCAGACTGGCCAGGAAAGACGGTGCATGAACAGGCTGGGGAGTAGAATGTAAGAGTAGTCAACTACCTGATAAGCCCAGATTAATCAGGTAGTCAAGTCGACTACTCCCATTCCCCCTTCCCCTTGCTGCTTCTATATTGGGGAAGGGGAAGGAAGCAGGAACTAGTTTCCCCCCAGCACCATCTCCGCAGTGCAGGAGTGGGGGAGCAGGGGAGGAAGATTCACAGCAACTCTGCCTTTTAAATGTAGTAAGACCCACCCGTGACTACATGATCAGTCATTTACTTGCTACTTAACATCCTTAGTCGGGTGTGGGGCCAAGGGGAAGGCCAGGAGCAGGTTTATGGTAGGGTGTGGGGCCAAAGGGGAGGGTGCAGGAGCAAGCTGGTGGTAGGGCATAGTAGCCATGGAGGTGGGGGCTGGCGAGCATAGCGGCCAGAGGGGGAGAGAGGGTTAGGAAGCGTAACGAGCACAGCCCCCTAGCTTTCCAAAAAATAAAAATTAATTGCGTTAAGAACTCAAGCAACACCAGATAAATCTTCTAATCCCTATAAGAGCTTTCCCATAGCACTCAAAGCAATATGATGAGATATTCTTGAGAAATTTCACAAATGCACTCCAGAAGTGCACTAATGTTTGAATAGCCTTTACATTCCATGTACCAGGATATGTTTGGGAGGGAATGCTACTTTCACACACTTTGGCAGGGTGGGATTTGGCACTTGAATGGGATACCCCTTCTCTGACCTCAGTATAGTGGCACGGAGTGTGTTTGGCAGGGAAGAGAAAGAGAAGGAGTTTTACGCAATACCCGGACACTACACTTGCAGCTTGAGGTAGAGCCTCATGCTACCCTTGCAGTAGCAGAGCAAGTGGGTATGGATGTGCTGAGGGTTTCAGGTTGTATCTCCCACACTATGTGGATTCAGGAGTGGAGGGTTAAAATGACATTTTCTGCACCCAGGTTGAAAAGGGAGAGCATGGGCATGTAGGCAGAGCCCAAGCATAATTTTTTCAGGCAGGTACAAATTTGTAACAGGGGCCCTGTCCTGCACACATAGCACAATTTGCAGGCTGAGCTGCGCCCCACTCTCCTTACATTCAGGCGCAGGTAAAATGTACTCTTCCTCCCATGTGGGGGCTCTGTATATAGAAGGATCCTTAACACCACTGCACCAGCATGGAGCTTCATGCACTGACCCATACGGTGGCGATCCACAGGGCTTGACAAACAGTGGCGAAAGCCGCTCGCCAGCCCCGCACTGCGCATGCGCAAGAGCCGCATTGTGCACGCGCGCGCCGCTGGTAAATGGGGCGCGCGGCTGAAATCTACTCGCCACGGGCGAGTAGATTCTATAGTTTGTCAAACCCTGGCGAGCCATATGCGGGGAAGAAATGGGGCTTTAATGGGAATGGCTAGCATGATAGCTGCGTGTGTGTGCCCAGAAGGGGCATATGATAAGGGCTCCCATCCCATAGAACAGTGGTCACCAACCAGTAGATCGGGATCTACTCATAGATCTTGGTCTGTGACAGGTGATCCTAACTGGTTTGGCCAAGAGGTTACTGAGCCCAGCACTTCAGTTTCCCCCCACCCACCCCCCAGACTGCTGCACATCTCCTGCCTTTTCCCTTGGAACTGTCTCCTCAGGAGCCTTTGTTTTTCTGTGCAGGGCAGGAGACAGAGAGGAGGGGGTGCTAATGTCAAGGAGCCCCCTCTCCACCCTGTATCCTATCTCTACAGAGCGGGCGGGGTGGGGAGTGGAGGAGGCCACAGCAGGTCTCCGGATGGAGGGAGTTTGCTGAATGCTTTTGGGACTGGTGCAGGGCCAGGGCAGGGGTGAGCCTGCCTTAGCCCCACTGCACCACTACACAGGAGCCACCTGAGGTAAGCAGTGCCCAGCTGGTGCCCACATCCCAAAACCCTACCCCAGTCATGAACCTCCTCCTGCACCCCAAGCCCCTGCCCTAGCCCCAAGCACCCCTGCGTCCAAACACCCTCCCAGAACCTGCACGTAGAACCCCCTCTGGCACTCCAACGGCCTGCCCCAGGCTTAGCTCAGAGCTCCTCTCACACTCCAGATCCCTTAATCCAAGACCAGAGCACCCCAGCCCTCTGTCCCAGACTGGTGAAAGGGATCGAGGGTGGGGGAGGGAGGGAGGATAGAGTGAGCAGGGCCAGGGCCTCAGAGAAGGGGCACAAAAGAGATGGGACTTGGGTATTTGGGTTTGAGGTAGATCTTGGATTGCACTTAAATTAAAAAAGTTAGCTCTTGCTTAAAAAGGTTGGAAACCACTACCATAGAACCAGAGCCCCAGATAGTGCATGCATGGGGTGGGGGCCGGCTGCCCTTGCTGCCAGTATCTCTAGGGTTGCCACGTGTCCAGTTGTGAACCAGACAGTCCAGTATTTGAGCTTTCTGTTCGGGAAACAAATTGAGAAAATAGAAATGTCTGGTATTTTCTAAATAAGATGTAATGCAGATTGTGATGTAATGTCAAGTATGTCCTGTATTTTTGTTGAAACCATCTGGCAGCCCTAAGTATCTCTAAAGTGGGTGGCTCCTCACTGACCAACCCCCAATACTGGTGACTGTGCACAGTCACTGCAGCTTGGGGTGAACTTTGCTATAGCCTCCTTCCATGCCCTGGAGCCGGGTTCCTGTCATTCATACACAACACAGCCTGGCAGGCTCACACCTACCCTCCCCCTCACACCCACCAGCCCTTTCTGCTGATCGGCCGCCATTTTGAAACGTTTCCTTCTTCCTCAGCTGCTCCGCGCTGCTTCGGCGCGGGAGGCTTCTCCCAGAAATCCCGCGTTCTGTGGAGTCTTCCTCCTTTCCCCACGGCACGAACATTCACTCTTAATCTTTGTCCCGATTTTCAGGCCACATTTCTTTCAAAATTTCCCCGCCTCAGACAATCCCTTCCGGGGGTCACGCCTTAGCGGCCCCAACGGCCACTTTGTGGTATCGCCGAATTATTCATTTAGATTCGGACACGCCGCAGATGTTTCGCAGCCGCTTCCGTAAACCTCGCAAAGGGATGAAAAATAATGAAGCAATCGTGTTAGGGACGGAGAGAGCCCGGCAGGCGCGCGCGGAGACCCGCTTCGCTTCCGGGTCAGAAGCGGCCATTTTGTAGCGTTAAGTAGGAGGGCGCGGGCTCCGCCTCGTTCATTTGCTAGTAGCAGCGGTAAGAGGCGGGTGGTGGCTGTGCTGTATTTGCCCTCCCACATTCTCGGCCTCGCCTTTATTGGGCTGCTTTCTGTCGTTTTCCAGATTTCTGCCCTGAGTTCGGGCCCGCTTCGGCGCCCACTTCCTGGCTTGAGGACCCTCAAGGCCAGACCCGCTACCGACTCTCCTGATCTCTTCGCCCGGTTTTTCTTTTCAGTCCCGCCGCCCCTCGGGGGCCTCTGCCCGCTATGAGCTACGGGCGCCCCCCTCCCGATGTGGAGGGCATGACTTCCCTGAAGGTGGATAATCTGACCTACCGCACATCTCCAGACACGCTGCGGCGGGTCTTTGAGAAGTACGGGCGGGTGGGGGACGTCTACATCCCCCGGGACCGCTACACCAAAGAGAGCCGCGGCTTTGCCTTCGTCCGCTTCCACGACAAGCGCGATGCCGAAGACGCCATGGATGCCATGGACGGTGCAGTGCTGGATGGCCGGGAGCTCCGAGTTCAGATGGCCCGTTACGGGGAGGCCACCGGACTCGCATCATAGCCGCCGGGGTCCACCGCCGCGTCGATACGGAGGTAGTGGTTACGGACGCCGCAGCCGCAGGTGAGGATCAGGCGGAGGCGGGGAAGAAGATTGCTTCCCCGGGGCGATAAAGGGCTTAGGGGAGCGCAAGACTTGGGGGGGCGGGGAGAGGGCGTAGAGCCTGGGGAAAACCACTGTCCCCAATGTGACGCGATAGAGGAGGGGGTTTCCTAGCTGGGAAGGCAGGATCGGCGCGAAAAATCAGTTGTATAGAGCCACGTGGTGGCGGGAGTGATCGGGGTGGCTGGTAGGCCCAGGCCACTTCCTCGGAATAATGGCGTTTCGTAACCGCCACGAGGGGGGGGGGGGGGCTTGTTCCACCCTGACTGGCACAGCCGTATCGCTCTTTTTTTTTTTTCACGTCTAAGTGAGTGATTTTTAACGTTCTAGCCCCAGAAGACGTCGCCGTAGCCGATCCAGGAGCAGGAGCCGCTCTAGGTCTCGCAGTCGATCCCGCTACAGTCGGTCCAAGTCCAGATCCCGCACACGCTCCCGATCTCGCTCCACCTCCAAGTCTAGGTCTGCCAGGAGATCCAAATCCAAGTCGTCATCCGTCTCCAGGTCCCGATCCAGATCGAGGTCCCGATCCAGATCTAGAAGCCCCCCACCAGCCTCAAAGAGGGAATCTAAATCCAGATCCAGGTCTAAGAGCCCCCCCAAATCTCCTGAAGAGGAAGGAGCTGTATCCTCTTAGAAAAAAGGTAATGTAGTTGGAGCTCTCTGCATGTTGCATGATACTTCATAATAGCACTTACTGGGGTGTATTGGGATAGTTCTTACCATATTAACAAACTCTGAATCCTAGTGGGGACACACTGTTAGCCTTTCGAGTAGACTTTTCAGTTACTTGGTTAGGAAACTACATTTCTGCAGGGGACATTTTCATGTTTTTTGTTTAGGGATTAATGGTTTGGTTTTAATGAAATATTGTATGAGACGCAACCTATTAATGAAAATGACTATTTCTTGCTGTTTTTATCCAACATCTGCATTTTCCCCTTTAAAGCTGCGGTCTCCTGTTTGCT